>CM067546.1:31208382-36373382 GCA_034509755.1 Anisodus tanguticus
AGAGAGTTTCGTCACTTGGATACCGAACCCATTTCTTCTATTCCTATGATTGTTCGAAGGATGGGTTTTTTCCTTTTAGGATTAGGTTTCTATCCCGTGTTGTGCTAAGCTCATTTCTCTTTTAGGTCTTACCTTTTGTACTTAAGATATTGGATACCCTGCAAGTCATTCATTATCCACACATGTCATACATCTTTCATATAGGATGATCTTAGAAAGCACCTAAGTGTTGGACATTTGCATGATACGGATAGTAAACCAATCGCTCAGGTTAAAAACCAAACGACTTTCTCAAACTAATACCGCAGATCGACATCGGGGGTGGCCGTGACGCTTCCCCCTGTTGAGTACAATACACAATTCGGACTTGAAGTTCGTTTACACGAGTATGAGAAAGACAAAACTAAAGAATGGGACTAAGCAACTTTTTTAGATTTCATTCTTTAATATAACATCAACATAACAATAACAAACTAAAGCAATATAGGCATTTATCCCATCCATCCATCCATGAGAAAAACACTGCCTTACACTAAAAGTTCACGCGCTTCTTTATTCAAAACAAAAAAACATTAGAAATGAACCCACATATAAAAGTGGGCCGGTCTCGCTCATTATTTGTGTTCGTACATTTTTTTCATTATTGCAATACAAGTAAGACCTCCACTATACTAGTTATGGAGAGGATTCGCGTTGGATGGAACACGGCGCTTCGAACCATAGACTCTACTGTTGCTTTGGAATGAAACGAAGCTTTAGAACGTAATTATGCTTCTTGCTAGGCCCGATGGCGGAGCGGCATTTTGGGGGGGAAGAAAGCGGCCCCCTTTGAAAGCGGCGAGTAGAAAGTGAGCTTTCCCTCGCGTAGCTCCATTCGAAAGAACACAAAAAGGAGAAAGAACATTATTTCGCGGATTCTTGCCATCACCGCTGGAAAACCTATTTTTCTCGTAGGCATCCATGGGTCCGAGATTATATACCGTCTTGCGTAAGAAAGCGAATCGAAGGGTTGGTTGAAAGGTAAGGATAGCGTGATTGGCCGATTGGTTAGAAGGTAAGGATAGCATGATTAACGAGTTTCGGGTCTCTTGGATCATGGGCCGAGCTACTTGGGTTTAGCCCGCCGAACATCATTTGGATGGGCTCGGATCCTTTGCATGATTTCATATGCCTTTGACGGAGCTTTGAATTTGGACAGATCTGGAGGGCCTTCTTGCATGGACTTGGGCTTGCTTTGATGATGGGCAGGCCTTTTCTTCGCATAGGCCTTCCCTATAGTCTTTGGGGCTAACACGCTAGGTCGAGCGGTCGCCGAAGCTTGCTTGTTAGTATAAAACTAACGAAACCTCAAACCAACCAATATCAAGACTACTCGGGCATACTTAGCTTTTCCTCCTAAGATAAGAGCTTTCCACCAAGCTTGTCACTTTTATAAACCTCTTCACTAATTACCTAGTAACTTTGAAAAATGAATTTCCACTAGGGAATAAAGGGAAGATGAAAAAACGACTACCCTAGCCTAGTAAGTAGTTGTCTATTTCGCGTGCCCTTCCTATCTTGACTTCTCGACTTATGTATACCGCATTGTTAGTGGATCTGACAGCGTCACCTGGAAAGGGCTTTTCCGGGATAAAATGAAAACTTGATTCATGTAACGGAGAAAGATTTCCCATTCCTTAGCCGGAAAGAGATGTTGCCATGAAAGAGGGATTAAGTGGAACAGAATTGACTGGAGAGTCGTGGAAACACTTCTTTCTTCCATATTTTGGACCGGAACAATATTTTAGCAATAAAATATGGAAGAATTTCAATCTTAGATTAAAAGACTATGTATGGATGGTCTGAATTGTCTAAACAAGAATTCTTGAACGGTGAACAACCGGTTTAGATATTCACGACCAAGAAATAATGGATTCTCTTTCGGATAGGAAGGAATTTGGAATGCCAACGAGGCGTCTATTATTGAATTCGCCCCTATAAATAGAAGCTTCTTGAAGTCTCTATTTGGCAAAGGGAGACAAGATGAACTTAGAAGTCGGAAAAAAAAAGCTTTGAGTGTAGCCTTTTCTAAGACTTCAAGAAATTTCTATCGAAATCTCTCTAGCAGGAGAGGAGAAGCTCCAAACGGAGCAAAGGCTGGATCTGATCTAAGAGCATTTGCCTCCTCTCGACCCTGAGGCCGTTGCAAATATGATGCAACAGATGCGGAACCACATTTGCGGTCTAGAAGAGAGGAAGGAGGCCTCCTCCAGGAACGAAGGGAACTAACTGCGTGGGTCGCCCGCATAGCTTCGGAATCCCAGAGAGAGTAGAATAGAAGAGTCCGTCGACTCTTTTGAGTTTTAGAAGGTTTAAATAAGTGTCTCGTAGACGCTTTGTAGTGTGTTTCTTCTTTTCTTTGTTTGGTGGAGATCTACTCCTATCCTAAGTAGATTGCTTTTTTGGGTGTGTTTGCATGTATCACTAGTAGTCTTCAATGCTTCCGTTGTTAACTTTGTAATGTTGTGTTTAGTTGTGTGCTGGTCTATGTGTGTGTAAGCTTCCTATTTGATGTATTCCCATGTAACGGCTATTAATGAATAAAAAGTGCTGGTCTGCTTTGTGAAATATTCCTTATGTATACGTAATTAATAATCCCGAGGGAATCCGGATCTTGAGTGAACCTCAAAGCCATGCGCACTGGAGTTAATTCTTTCTATGGACGGCCTTTTTTTTTAAGACCTAATCTAGGCATTAGCCATTTAAAAAAATGGATTTAGGTTTCGGAGGTAGATCAAAAACCTCGGCGAAGGTCAGAACACTAACAAGATACGAAAGATGTTAGACAGCGGACCACTTAAACTACTTAGTTAGAGATTGTTTGCTATTGCTTATGCCTCAGCAGAGAAGTAAAGTTCCGCTCTCCTCTCTTTCTCTTACGTATCTAGTTCTATAGCTTAACCCACGACTTTTACGATGTAAGGGCAGAACGTAATAGTAATAAAGGAAAATCAAGGTGTGGCGGTAAGTCAAAACTTTTTGGTCTCCATGTTCCGGTCCGGAAGAAGCTTATTTTTATCGCTATAAGGCATAAGTAGTGAAAGAAGTAGACCTATAAAGAGAAAAGGAAGCGCTATCCCTCCTACTTATGATTCAACATTTAGCTCGATCTATTCTAGATGTCTTTTTTACATCAATGGCATCAGCTGGAGCTTGCACCGAATTGCTTACCCGTGGAACTCATTTAACCCGACCCCGCATAAGTACCAATGCCCCTTCCCCTTTCACCTCTAGGAAAAACTTCGGGATGAGCCCTTTTACTCGTAATTTTTATATTAGAGGGAAAATTCTCGATCCGCTCCGATCAAGGCTTATAAAAGCATCAACCTCATCCTAAAAGGACTCCTTTAGCTTTGGGGTTGATTTACGTGGCTCAAGACTTTGAGTCAAGAGGTCAGGTGTTCAGAAAGGTGGTGATGCGGCATTGGCATTTTCCGCAAATTCATCGGATAGCTTGCCTTCTTTTCGTTTACGTGGCTACATAGTTGTAGCGATCAAAGGGCATATTTATTATTATTTATTATTTAACTAAGTCAAAGGTAATTGTATGGGCCTTTGCTTCGAGAACAATCGTATTAGCGCCTTCGCAGCCTGCCTTTCCATTCTTCGAGTGCTGTTCCTTCTTGAGCCTTTTCTTTTTGACTCCTACCGAAGCAAGCGTCTCAAGTGCTTTGACCTTTCTTCCCACCTTTGAGCGAAGCAAGCCTCTCAAGTGCTGACCTTTCTTCCCCCTTTGGTGAGTGACCTTCTTGTGTCACGAGTGATGTCAAACCTCCTTCTTGTCTTCTATTCCGGGAAGTGGTATAATAGGTCCCCTAAGGGAAGCCCTTTGGCAGCTGTCCGAGCCTTCCCTTGATTGTGCCTTTAGGCTTTCTTCTTGCTGCTTTGTTTGCGCTTTCGAATCCGCTTCGTAAAGAAAGGAGAAGAGAGAGGCGTCGGCTAACTAAGGACGATGATGGAAATGGTCCTGAAAGGTGAGCAAGAAGAGTCTTCACTACTAGCTAGTATTGAAAGAAAAGAAGGCCTACCTTCGCTTTGTGCGCTAAGAGCTTTCTTTCCTGTAGGATAGGAAGAATGGAATAGGAAGATAAAAGGACATTTGAAGGAGTGAAACCGAACCAGAAAAGGCCCTTCTCTCCGGCATCAACATCCTTTCGTAGTACCCTACCCCCGGGGAATTCGAATCCCCGCCGTCTCCTTGAAAGAGAGGTGTCCTAACCACTAGACTTTAGGGGTATATAGAATAGACTTTTCGTCGAGAATAAGGTTCCCATCTCTTCCACTCTATCTCCTTATTGGATTGGTAGGTACATTCCTCTTTCAGTTCACTTAGTCGACTAGACTGTGTTTTCCCTCACATTCTACTCTTCATTCTAATTATAGATTGATGAAGGTTCTTTCTTCCCAATCTTGGTCTTCATTCAATGCTAGCATCTCTCTCACCTGAAAGAAGATCAACTCTCACCCCTTTTTCGCTTTAGTCGGAAGAGCCTCTCTCTCCTCCTCGAGTTCTAAATCAGCAAGAGAAGAGGGACCGGCAAGCGAGATGAGTGAAGGAAAAGCCTCATCGAGCAACAAAGAGAGGATTGCGCCAACCAAAGATTTGACTCGAGAGTGAGAGTTGGCGTCAATCTCACGCCTTGTCATCGGATAACAAAGTGGATTTCGCCCCCGAGAACCCTCCGCGACCCAGGGCCCCCCGGGGAGGCCGACAAGAGCAAGGAACCCCGGCCGGCGGCTTAGGCACTTCGACGCGCGGACGGGGAAAGATCCCTTAGAAAGTCAACAATCTTTTTCTGCGAGTGAAAACCCTAAAAAAAAAAATGCGAAGGGATCCTTATGCTCAATTAGTTGAGGACGCACAACAAAAAACTATCAAAATCCAGGGTGTAATAGACGAATTGGAAGAAGAAATGTCTTCCATGGACAATGTGGATGAGATCATAAGGAAGTTCTCAAATAAGCGTCGAATCCAAAGTTCCTCTTCCTCCTATAAGGAAGGCGATTTGCCGACAGAACCCCGGAATGAACCGCCGCCGTGAAAGAGGTAAGAAAAGAGTTTGCAATGTCGAGAATGAAACTTATGATCTTTTAGTTGAGGGCCCCTTCACTTGAGCGAATTCCGGCTTTCCAGCGGAGGCTACAAAGGTGTTGATACTAACCCCTTGACTATAAAGGCGGTAGGCTAAGCGGGAAAGGGAGAGAGTGGAGTTAGATCCGATGCCATTGATTCTGTTGGAGGAAGGTCCGCAGAAAGAGAATTGCTTTTGTTGAAGAAGCAACAATAAAATAAGCTCTTGCTCACCGAATCCCTTTCGGGTGCGAGATGAATATGCTTTGTTTAGCTTGGGACTAGGGCTTATGATCCGGTAGAACAAAAATAATAAAGGAGCTCTCCTAACCTAAGCAAGTCGCGGAGTCGTAGACCATTGCTTTAAAGACGGGATGGAATCTTTCTTTCGATCCTAAGTTTGTGAACTCATGGTCAAATGGCTTCCGAGGTGGGCCTTCCTTCTCTATGGTAGTACTGTGAAAACGGAGATTGCTTGTCTGCTCGAGCCATTAAGGAGGGAGCGAGGGAGAGGAGTGGCTCCTTACGTGGGACCCCTTGGCTCTAGTTATTAGTCGGCGAGAGGGTGCTTGGGATGACCGGGATTAGTGGATTCCTTTTTTTTGATGCTTTTCTTTAGTTTTGGCTTTCTGTAGCTCTTTTCCCGATCTCTTTTTCTTCATTAAAAGGCTTTACAAGCCGAGATATATAGCCAGGGAGTGCCATCCCTAAAAAAGAAAAAAAGAACTCTTTTTAGAGCTATGACTTACTTAGTTAAATCCTACTAGAAGAGCGAGTGAGTGACCTACATTGAGTAGGAATAAGGCAATATCCCCTCGTTGCCTAGGAGCTCTTGGAGGCATTACCCCCATCACATTGGAGTTGACGGTCCCGTCTTTTCGTTTGCGTAGGAGTTCTTCCTCTTGCTCCATCGAATGCACCGAGAAAGGTAGGCTGTGAGGAATAAAGAGCGTATTCGTGGCATTTGATTCCATTCTTGCTAACAGCTGATTCTATAGATTCTCGAACAGCGGGTACGCAAACAACGGCACCAACGGATCTTGTCACACCGGTTACGAGAACAGCTATAAGAGTAGGAGGGAATTCAATACCAATTGCGTTTTCTAAGACATTTGGGATTTGTCTTGCAAATAAGCCTTCCTCCCTCACATCCGATTCAATAGCACCGGTAATTCCTCCAACACCATCCACCGCGGATACGATAGATGATTCTATGCCATCCTCTTCCCTTCTTGTCTATCTCCTTCGATCGATAGTTCTCGCTTCGGTGGGAGGAAGGGTAGTTTCGAGTTCGAGATGTCCGAGCTTGGGGTTCCGCTTCTCTAATGTTATAATAAAGTACCCAGATCTTGTGTCTTCTTTTGCTGGCTAGATGCGTAAGTCAAGGTTCACGCTTGGGCCCTTGACAGAGTACTTTGATTTTAGTTAGACCATAGGTGCTAAAGGGTATAGGAAGATATTACGGAGGAGTGTCATACACATCCATCGGCAAATGCGGATAGAGTAGCGAGATAAAAATCCGGAGCGAGGGGTGGGAGGATCATACGACCCTAAGCATGATCCTCTGGGACCAAGCTGATAGAGAAGGTTAGACCAATCGAGGAGGGAGTGAGGCTTTCAACCGGACCGAGGGTGGGTCGGGTAGAGCTGTATTTGCCGAGGCAAGGTTGGACCGGAATCAACAGAGATTGGTGCTGCGAGGGCGAAGCGAAAATCACTCCGTGCCGCTTGCCGCGCGAAGTCAAACTTCGCGACGGAAGCAAGAAAAGAAAAAGTACGACTTCACCAACCACTTCGGCCTAATCATCCCACTTCTTTCCTCAATCCCAATAAAGGATATCGATTTCCGATAACCACTTTCGCCCGATCCAATTCACCTCCATCGAGGCAACGAACTACTAGATCATCTTTCCTTGAGGAATGGAAGGATGTAGTGGTATTCGAATTCTCCGGCTACACGATGAAAAAACATCCGTGAACTCTGTCGGGTCAAGCAAGTGGCTTTCACTCCTCTATTTCCTTATAGTCAAGAGAGTTGCTGAACGCTCCTTATTAATAGTTTCTTCTATCTGGTACTTAATTAAGATGAAAGCCGGTAAGAAGTGCATCTTGCTTGGAAAGACCGTTGCCGAAGAAAGGGCTATTAGATGGGCGATTCGCCCCTTTCCATTGAAATAGGGAAAGCGGGATGAAAGCTCTAAGCCCGCATCTTCCGCTTCTATTAGAGGGGCGGCGGATCCAATCCATTCGAAGGGGAGCGGAGAGCGACGGGCGAGGCAAAGCGAGGGGGAAGAGATATGGATTGCAGAAAGCAATGCCCTTCGCACCTAAGTGTCACGGGCTGAATATGCAAGAGTTAGGATAGATCTTTACTACTTTTGAGAGTAAATGAAAAAGCAAGGTTTTTTGGGTACTTGGGCTCGCCTATTATGAAAAGCTCCTTCGTTTTTATGAGTGTTTGCCCTAGGAATTGAGCGCTATCCAATCAATTGCCACATACTTTTCTTTTATTTCCTCGAATTCGTACTCCTCCGGCCATCCCCTTTCTTCCATATACTTTCGTACCCTTTCTTTCTATTAGGGTTCTGCTTCCATTAGTTTGAGGACTTGTATGTCCTCATAGGAGCCCCTTCATGCTCGGGTACCTTTGTAGAACAATATGCTTCATTTGTTCGTGCTGAACACTTCCGGCCACGAATTTCGTCCCGCGTAGCTGCTTTCTATAATGTCGGTTGCACTCATAGGAGCACCCCCTATTTTTTTCTTTCCCTCATAAGCCTCTGCTACTTCCATAACATGGGCCTTTGACGTCTTCCCCCATATATGTGGATTCTTATCTTCTTTAGTGATGTATGCGCGGATCGGACCCTGACCCTTTTTGCTGGATGTCGCATTGCATTTGCTCGAACTCGGGAAACACTTTCCTAATCGGCTTCTAAAGCGATTTTTAGGTGCCTTCTCGACCTTTCCACCGATGTTCTAATATAACCCTCCAATTCTATGGTTCTCCACGGCTACGAGGCCTCGCACGGGTAGAGTTCGGTATTCCTTTGTCGATGGGCGACCCGGCTCTTTCGTTTCACCGGTCGGTAAGTGCATCCTATTCCTATTAAGCGGGCGGCGGTTGCTAAATAAAAAGGTGGCGCCATTCCCGCTAAAGAAAAAGCAATTCTTCATCCAATCTCTGTTCCAGATTACGGTCTTACCAAGTCACCTTTCTTTAAGGCTAAATAGCTAAATATCCCCGTACTCTTTTTTCCTATTTTCTTTATTCTTTCATGTCGAGCTTTCGAAAGCCACTGGGGAGGGAGAATGAACGATCGATTGCTAAAGATCTTGAATAAAGCATTGATAGCTTTGGAGAGGAGAAAAACTTTGATTCTTCTCGAAGGTGTTCCTTGCATGCTGAAGTGAACGAGGCGGTACCAACTACGACTAGAAAGCGGTCACTCCTGTCAATGAATACCATTCATAATTTTCTATGTTAGTAACATAGCCATATCGACTTTGTTTTTCTTGCTTGAGGTGGTGATAGCTTTTATATATTTGCTTAATTATAAGCTTGCATAGTGCTCTTCCTATTTGTTTTCTCGGCTTTCTTCTCGCCGAACCGAACGAAGACTGTTTCTCGTACCTCTGTACCTATTGCCTTGATATCTTCTCTTTCACTCTCTTTCTTCATTCGGGAAAGGTGAAGATTGAATCGGGAACCGAAAACGAAGGAGGAACAGACTTGTCCTTTGGTCGAGTTTGCTTCACTTCACGAGCCCTCACCACTTCTGTGACTTAACTAACAAGGGGCATTTAGGACAACTCGTTCATTTAGCACAACTTCATTCCGCTCGGGCCTCTCTTTGGAGAGTCCCTTCTTTCCAATCTATAAATATAGTAATCTTGGCTCGCTATTCATATTATTTCTGCTTGACCGGTACCAAGAACTCCATTTGAAGCCGATGCGGGTTTGGCGCACCCCCTACTTTCACATTTCTTCCTATGAAACTACTTGGTCTACTTCCATTTAGATCGACACCGGCTCGGCTTAGAAGACGGAATTTCATGAGATGTAACGAAGTCGTAGAGAGAAAAGTAGGACTAAGACTAAATGACTCAAAACAAGCATTGAAAGTAGATCCCTCTTCAGCGGTGCTTTCTTTCACGGAAGAAAGAATTGAATTAGCCTCGGAGAACCGAACTACCTTGATCGAATCTCCGGAACTCACGAAGACCAAGGCAAGTCCACTCTCAATTCAAAGCATAAGCTTGGGATCGTTCTTTCCTAAAGCATTTCCCTTGAAGCCTGGTCTTTCTTCTCTTCTTTAAAGCCTGGAGCTGGACTTCTTTTTCCGACTCGATTCACAAGTTTAATCACACTAAGCCGAGCCCAACCGGGGTGAGAGAGATAGGAGAGTAGGGATGGGGAACCAATGTCACCAACAACACTAGCAGTATCGGATCTTTGAATAGACAGAGAGAGATGCTCTTCCCGCGGCCCAAGAGCGTATTCGTTCAAAGAGCTAGCAATGACTTTCTTCCCACCCGAAATCGTAGTAAGCCGGGAGAAAGACATTCATATATTCCCCGAGCACGGGATAAAGGGAAAGCATGGGAGTAAGAAAGATGCATAAAGAAAGAAGTCAAGCTCGACAACAACAAGACAAGAGAAAGGCCGTAAGAAAACACTCTCCCAATCAACATAAAAAAGGAGATAAACAACGACACTGTGAACTCGGATAGCCTTTAAGCATACCTTTCATCCGCAACTTTCTTCTAAATTGATAGTTAGATAGAAAGATCCTTCCTAAAAGCGGCCCTTCTCTTATATACGATACCATTCGCCATGGATGATACTATTCAAAGAGACAAGAACCTATTTTCTTGCACCTATTCTCCATCTAGTGTTACGCTCTAAACGGTTACATCCTCTTTGCGTCCTTTCGATCGGTTACGATTCGGTTAGCTACTTAGGGTGAACCACACAGAGGCGATCTCGAACATCACTCTAAGAAACTCCAAAACGGGAGTTCAAGTGAACTTGACAATTTTGTAAAAGCGGATAGAGGAAAGTAGGCTGTGATAGAAGGATGGATTTCATTCGATTGAGGAAGGATTGGTTCTTAGTATTAGAAGCTAAGATATTGTTTGTACGAGCATCGTGATAATTGACTCTTAGATTTAATATCAACCCGGCCCTTCAATCATTTTGCCACGAGCCCCCTCTCTCCGAAGAGTGACGATTTCGACATCGAATTCCCGCATCGCATATAGGCTCTCTATGAGAAGCCCCGCGAGCGCTTTCGACGACCGATCGAAGCAAATAGGACAGGCGGGCGGGAACGACGGAAGTGGAGTTGCAAACTGCTACTAAGCACATGCTAATAGATGTCCAGGATACTACTAGACTTTCATTTGGGAGGAACAGAAGAGAGAGAGCTTATAATCATGCGGAAGAGAGGTTTGCCGAGCTATTGCAAGGCGGCGGTGGAGTTGTCAAGAACAGGAAGAGGCAAATCTCCATCTTCGGCGAGAGTATGTCCGAGGAAGAGGGGGTGGAACAAGCTCGAGAGGAGGTGTGCCACAAAACAAGAAAAAGAGTATCGGGAAAAGTTACCATTTAGAAAAAGGATCGAGCGAGGCTCGAAAATGGGCCGAGAGGAGGTTCTCATCTGTGCTTCCAATACACTGGATAAAAGGGGTGAAAATAGGGATTCAGGAGGGGGGGCATCTATAAAGAAAAAGACCCTTGTAGGGGAGGCGACTAAGCCGCCCGAAGCGGTATGAACGGAAGATGCCTCTATTTTAGTTAACTATGTAGATGTCATTCTTTTACTTTTTTAGTAAACATAAACAGGTCTACGCCCGAGAAAAGGGACTGCTGCGCGTATGAAAGGTTGGGTTATAGATGGAATTCGTGCAATAACGGGATTAACTTCTTATATGAGAATTATCAAGAAAATAGAAATCCTTTATATATAGTTATAGTGGAAAGACGAAACTCATTGAAGGAATCCCTTACTTTATTCTTAAGACTCCCTTAGGAGATTCAAGATTGAGGAGGGTTAATATCAATTTTCCAAGGGCATTTTAGCTATGACAATGCAATGCTACTATATTTATCCTTGAACCTTAAGCGAGCTACCGATCATAACTTCCTTATTCAAATTTCGAAGCGAGTGTTCAAACTTAACCATTGAAGACTAGCCCTTGAAACCTGTGGTTTGGGTGCCCTCTTATTATTATTAGAATTTTGCTTACAAATTATACAACAGATACATTGACCGATTCTTACTAGCCCAACCCCTTCTCTGTGGTTCTTCTTGTTCATTTAAATCCGCGTTGTTACTCGCTTTGTCAGTACCTTAGAGTTGATCTACCAAGGCTAAGTTCTTTCTTTCATTCCTTTACCGAGCTACGGATCCGGGAGCTTCACCTTGGCGCTACTATTTGCTATAACAAACAAGGAACAAGCTAAAACGCCGGCCTTTGAGGCCGAACCGATGCCGCGCCTCGCCACTTCTTTCGCCGACCCTATCCACCTCCTTTGCGGAATACGAGAAAAAGAGATGAATTAGCGGATCATAGGGCTAAGTCGAAGCATGCTCGAACCTTCTTCGTCGGAGGCGAGTTAATATACAATCCCACGAAGGAGACTTCCCTTCGGGATAGGTAGGATATGGTGCCACAAATTGTAGTCTACTCGGCATGCGTCGATTCTTTCTTTGGAGAAGCCTAGATCACTAGTTTTGGACTATCGAGAAACCCCCTCTGCCCGCATCCCTGGAACTTGCTTTGCTTTTTTTTCTTTAAAGACCCCGCCCTGCTTCACACCTTCTATGATAGGGGAAATACTTCCGCACGAGTACTAATTTGATTAGCATAAATGAGCCTCTTCTAAGCCCTTGAGATTTTACATATAAGCTTCGGAAGATTCAATTGGATCATTCTTGGCACAGAAGAATGAGGAAGCAAAGGTAGAGTGTGCTCTGGAACTCCAACACTTGGGTTGAACAAAAAAGGCTCAATCTATCACTATTCGGGAGTAAGGGAAAGCAAATGCGATCTAAGCAAGACGCCCGGAATTCCATTCAGTAGGGAAGGAGGACTGCGAATAAGTCTCCAATCAATCGTAGGCGGGTGAGAAAATTGATTTGCCTTTTCATTTAGTGTTCATTGTAGAATCGGACGCTTAACCCCCGCCCCCAACTACGGGGGAAGTCACACTTTAACTTTACGCCTTGACCTAGGCCTCACATCGATCGTTCGTCCCCGAACTCATCAATCAACCTTGACCTTGACTCTCACTACGTACTCCAACTCTATCTATTAATGAAGACGCTTTATCTAATGAAGGGGAAGAAGACTAGGAAAGCAATCGAACGGACAAGGCTCGTAAGAGAAGAGCTAAGCGGAGTACGCCTGGAACGACGAACGAGGAGTATGAGAAGAGAGTTTCGAAGGTCAGATCGGGTTAATTTGGTAAAGCTTGTGTTCCAGGTCAATAAAGACTACAAACTTGTACTGCTAACAAGAAGCTAACAAAGCGAGGCTGCTAAAGAAGAGCTTGTTCCGGTTCCGGATACGAGAATAAGAAGAACGGAAGTACAAGAGGACAAGAAGGAGAAGAGGCGAGTATAGTTCACTTGCTTGGTAACCTCTTTCCCGGTCAGAGATAGGAAAGAATCCAAAGCTTGCAAGGATGTTAGGCTTCGAACGCTGTTAGGACAGATAAATTGGAAAGCTAGGATGAAATAGCCTACCTTGAATACAGAATCAATTACCAGACGGACTGGCTGGCCCACTTGTACGTAATAGAATAGAAATCAAGGCAAATTCCCCTTATGGGAGTGAACAAAGGGATTCCCCGACGAACGAATGCAATACATGGAAGGCTTACGGATGTAGTCTTTGGACGGCTTTACCTACGACATTTCCTACTCCTACTTTTCATACAAAGAGAATGGGCAGCCTGGAAAACTTGGAATGATTACGGAATGCTTACCGCCTTCGATTCGGTCTATTCTAAGTGGTCCATTGGGTAAGCAGCGGAGGGAAGAGGTCTATACCCATTGCCGTAGCTAAAAGGGTTCCCTTTCTTACTTGATTGAGACCGAGAGTCGGGGCATCGAGGGAGGGACTCGAGCGAGTCTAGGGTCTTGCGGGATCACCGGCCGCAGCCATTATTTAGGTGCATTTGCTTTAGCTTGAGTGCTTCCATGCCCGGTAAAGTTGATAAACTGAATAGAAATCCGGTCGAAGGAGAAGGAAAAGAAAAAATCCGGGGAAAGAGATTGAGGATAGTTTGACATAAGCGGCATCCATTGTCACGAGTGAGCATTGCTTCTCCTAAAGTACGGGCTCCCAAGGCATAAGAAAAGAGAAAGCGGATTAGGAAAGATTCAAAGGATTGCTATACTCATAGACAGGGTTCGGAGTTAAGTACGCAACAAAGAAAAAGGATCAAAAAATTCATACGTTGGAGGTGGGAAAGGGCCGGAATCGAAGGGCTCTTCTTTCTTTGATTTGAAAAGAAGGTGAGAGCCTTAACCCTCGGTTTGTGGGTAAACCCTTCAAAGATAGAAAGCCGGTGTCCTCTTTGAAGAGTTCTTCGGTGAAAGGATCGCTAGCATCCAAGGATGATCCGAAAGTGAGGTCTAGCCCCAAAGGGATAAGGAGCAGAGCAACTGGCGTAAAAAGAAGGGATATGGGCCACACTACATAGCCTCCTTTTCGTACGAAATTTCCCAATTTTTCACTCTTAATTACATTCAGTTTGAGATGAAAGGACATCAGATAGTCTCATTCAAACAAAGAAAGATAGGTAATGGACTCTATCCAAGACTGAGACAACATAGGCGAAAGGGGCTTAGGGGACAGCTAGACGATCAAAGAACAAGCAAGCGGATGCAATCAAAAAGCATCACCACTTTCTCCGTCTTAGACTTTTTCGCCTACTTCAAATGGAATGCTGCGGGAAAGGGGTTAGACTAACTATCGGAACAAGCAAATTTCCCTTTAGCCACTCGCGAATGGGCATCAAAAAGGAACTCCCACTAAAACCTCAAGGAAGATTGAATCCCCTAGGTGCAAGTTAAACATCAACTCAAGAAAGCGATAGGCGAATGGGGATAGGCCCGGAAAAGGCATTTCCCCTTAGACGACTAATATGACCACTAGCCTTCAAGCCCATTCCACGAGACGGGACTTCGACCGCTCTTAGTTCTTGGACCGAATGGAAAAGATGCAAAGCTAAGAGAGAGGTGGAAGGCTTACACAACTGAAAGAACAGAAGGTCGCTCTACGACAACAACTAAAGCAAAAGCAAATTCAACCTTAGCCGATTAGAAGGCTAACGTAATAGCTAAAGGAAAGGGCTATGGTGATAGACCCCAAAGAAGATACCCTTGCTCACACCTTAGCCGCATTCAAAACCAAAAGCCATTGCGCCTTTAGCCGACCTGGGAGGACTCCTAGAAATTCCTTATTTAGAGAAAGTTGTACAATCAATGAAAAGAGCGGACAATACGATTGCGAGGGTGGTGGATACCTCTTTAAATGGGCTTCCCTCGCCCTTCTCAAAGAGGTATCCACTTATTGGTACTAAGTGTATCCTATTTTTTTGGCATACTTGAGTTCCTCGCTAAAGTATACCCCTACAAACTTCCCCTGTCGGGAAGACCGAGTCCTATCTTCCATTCGATAGGGGAGAAAGGGCCTTTTGAATTTCTCCGTCTGGGCGGACCACATATGCCCGTATAAAGCCAAAGAGGCTATCTATGTCTCGCTCACGCAAATCCCCATCCCAGACAAAGCCGCCCGGTGGGCATGATGTTTTCCTTCATTAGAAAAGGATAAAGCGAGTTTACATCATAGTAGTGTAGCTTCTCACCTACGAGGTATATAGGTATCCACATGACCACCGTAGTAACCTTCTCTCATAAACCTGTCCCCATTGGGGTTTGGGATGTAGATGGGCCATTTATCTGGTTCGTAGAACTTCGACGAAAGAGATGTAGGGCCAATGCGGGAAGGCCGAGCTCTTTCTCTATGTCAACCTTGAGTTGATCCCAAATTCGCTTTTGCGCTTTTTGGATCACACCGCCAAGGAGAAGGACGTCCTTCCTCAAATAGTCTAGCAACTCCCCCTCATACTTTCCAGATTTTGGAGAGTCACTTTCTTATGATCAACAAAGCCTTTATGCCCGAGTTCGGGCATAAATTCTTTGAAAGTGAATCAAGCGTACCCTTTAACATATTTAACGAGTCACGGAAACGGAATAGAACTCTCTTCCCCGATTTGACACTCGATTTGGTAGATGCGGTTGTTCCGCATTATAGGTCTTACCTCACCCTTCCAATTAGACGTCGGGTGCTTTAGCAAGAAAACCCCATCAAATCTTCCTAAGTTATGGAAGTTAATTGTTAGGGCGGGCCTAAAACCTTTAGCTATATGCTCAATTCTCTGGACAAAAAGTCCTCAAGCACTTTACTACTCCTTTCATCAAAGGAGTTTATTGTTATGTAGTCCTCTTTGAAATAGGTTTCCACCCTATTGTACTTGACAGCTCCTTAGGGAGAACAAGCATGAGACCCGCTGCATACGGCTTATGCGTGTTCTCCTCGCCGGTTATTAATGTTTCTAGATCGGCCTACAACGAAAGCTCTTCGCTCGCCCAAAAGTGCAAATAGATTTTATAACCCTCGTAGGCTTTTGCAGCGTGAGCATACACCGCTCATAACGGCGCGCGTACTGTTTTGTTAAGCGATTTGTCAATTCGCTAATACCTCCTACTTTTTGGAAAGTATCTGTATCAACTAGATGACAGTCTCTAATCTCGTTATATAGATTTGCTATATTCATACGAGAAATATACTTTGGTAGGAGATACCCGTTATCAATAAACTCTGTCTCTTTTTCTTCAATATATTTCAAGACATTGTTGATTTGAAATGCCTGGTTTTGAAGCACATTCATTACTCTGCACGGACTCTCGCTATCTTTTATTTGTATTTTAAAATGATGTATGTCACCCGTAAGAAGGTGGTAGCCGGTACCACTATAACGCCCGCTTAAGTAACCTCCTTCTAGATCGGACAGGTCTTTTACTTGGCGGCCGACGCCCTCCATGAAAGAAGTTTGCACACCATAGGCAAGTTCGCTTGAGTGGGAGCTTGGTTGGATCGAATACGCATTGCACGTATGTTTTTTTATGTACATACCACTTTTTATCACCCTTCTTATTCTTTTTTCTACGTGGTGGAAGAGCTTCCCTGATCTGTCTCTAAACTAATCACATCTCTACTAACCATGAATTGGAGTAGGGCGGTCCGAGAGGGAACATACGATCTTGTTTTCTTTGATCAATCAACTGCAGACCTCTTCTTTCTGGAGCGCCGACAACTCTTCTTCTCGGGGAGGTCGGAAAAAGGGGATTGTCCTTTTTAGAAGCCAACAAAGTGAAGACGGCTTCTTGCATTTTTTGCTTTTCACTATCATTCTGTTTTTCATCTTCTTTACCATACTTTTCATAGAAGTAGTTGTGCATAATCTTCCAAAATTGAATAATCTCTTCACGGTGTTTATTGTCGAGATCTTTGTAATAGATTTCGAGCCACTTGCGAGGGTTGTCTTGACATGGCATTTTTTGCTTTTCACTTTTATCATTAGCTAAATTAAGATTTGATTTCGTCTTGTGGTATTTCTCTTTTTTCAGAGATGTTCGTTCTCTCGTTATCGAACCACCGTTATTGACTTACCCTCCAGCCGATTGAATACGCTGAAGAAAGGCATTGAGGAGAGAAATTACCTCTCACTCTTGGGATTTTCTTTTTCAAGTGCCACACCCCCCATAGTAAAGTAAGCAACAACTCTTTTCAAGTATTCTAATAAGAGATATTTCATCAAGCTTACTAGAATATTCGAACCTCGACAAAATGACACTTTCATCTTATTATAGATAAAGAATCACCACACGAGAAAGGTCCTTTTACGAGAAACCGCCTTTTTCGCTTTCAATTCGCATGTTACAAAGAGTCCTTTTTTCGCTTTCAATTCGCATGTTACAAAGAGTCCTTTTTTCTCGAATATCGTATATAGTGTAGTTAGTATATATAACGTACTTTTTTTGGACTTTATTTAATTGTTTAAAGAATGAAAGTAATCGTTGATAAAAAGAACGAGGGGAAGAATCGACGAGGCGAGTGTTCTCGAAGATGATGACTTATCGGCTTGAGGCTTCTTTTCTTTTCAAGCCGAGTAGAAATTTCATAAGAGAAGAAAATTTCACTTGAAGGTTCTTCAATAGTATGCCCGGTTCACGAGGTTCTACCACCTGCAGGGCCCAATCATAGTCAAAAGAAGAGTTTGATCCTAGCTCGAAGGAACGCTAGCTATATGCTTAACACATGCAAGTCGAACGTTGTTTTCGGGGAGTGGGCAGAAGGAAAAGAGGCTCCTAGCTAAAGGTAGCTTGTCTCGCCCAGGAGGTGAGAAGAGTTGAGAATAAAGTGGCGAACGGGTGCGTAACGCGTGGGAATCGTCGAACAGTTCGGGCCAAATCACGAAGAAAGCTAAAAAGCGTTGTTTGATGAGCCTGCGTAGTATTAGGTAGTTGGTCGGGTGTCTTTGGATGGAGGTGCGCAGCCTTACCTTAGTCGATCCAGTCTTTATTATATATTCAATTACCGAGATCAAGCATCTAAAGGTTCACCAACATGTGTCTTCGAGCTTCCTAACGCCGACGGGTGAGGTGTGGATGTGGCATGTAGACCGATATCTGCTATCTATCTTGGATCAACGGTTCTCGACATCCATGCGTAGAGTATCTGCGAGTTGAAGTTAGGAGGCTCCCCGTCCGGTGATAGGCTGGGTGGGGGCTGCCAGGCTTCGGCTCGAGAGCTCCGAAGTAGGACCCTTCTCTTCTCTTTTTTCTTTTAGGATGAAATAAAGATGATCATGTTACTTCCCCTTTCTCATATGCCTACACCGCGGCATAATAAATCGGTGGGCCGACACGAGGGCGCTATTCTCGTGCATTATTCAAGTCTCCGAGTCTGTGGTTTCATTTTGATCATCTCCCTCTTTCTTGTTTTGGTGTGTTTCGATTTCTGGTTTGGTTCTGTCTCATTCTAAGCCTTATTTTATCTTAGTGAGCATTTCTCTTTCTTTGTATGGTGGTGAAAATCACTTTCTATGGACTCGATTTAGTTCTCTCCCCGGTCAAAAAAAGAGTCTTTTGTTTGGTCTTTTTCACCTTTTCTTTGCTCTTTGTTTTTTTAAATCTCTATTGTGGCTCGGGTTGCTCCTTATGGACGAGCTTAGTAAGGCTCTCTTTCCGTTCTATCCTTCGTCGATGGGAATGCATGTTGGATCAAGTGGGCAACCACCGCTTCCTTCTCCTTCGGACCGGGGTCTTTCCATATTCCTGTTTCGCAAGATCCGGAAGAGAACCCCCGGGGGGCTCACACCCACCTGTCCATCAACAGCAGGACGAGACGTCCGCCCCCATAATCTTGGGCAAAAAAAAATAGAAGTTGTCCGAAAAAACATCCGAGACGGCATTGTCAATTAGTGGAGGTGCGTACTAAATATCCGCAACTAAATTCCACGAGAAATAGATTACTATTATTTAGCCAAAAATATGGCTATCTCCCAATTGGATACAGATTTAAAGACGGATAGTGAAATTGCCGATCTTGCGGCTTCCGTGAAAAATTATAAGAATATAAAAAGTCTATTAGATGACTTTTTAGATTCTTATTATAAAGAAGACGACTAAGACTAATAGAATGATAGGGAATAAATCGGGGGCAAGGATTTTGACATTTGGTGCTTGGTTATCGTTTTTGCTCTTTGGATGTTAAAGCGGACCGGTCTAACGGATGAACCGGAGGGTAGGGAGGTTGGGTAGGGCCCGCTCACTTATCGTTTTTGCTCTTATTCATCAGGTTTTGGTCTATGGTATTTTCTTCTATCTTTCGCTTTCTTCGCCTTCTTCGGCTTGTTATTGTATAGAGTTATTGTCTTTTTCTCTTCAAAGTAGTGGAATGACTGATCGATTCATCATTATTCCTCAATAGTTCATATTTGAAAATAGTAGTAGCATCTTGACTTCCTAAGTCTATTACATCTATTGGTCGTGTGTCTATCCATACATTATTTGAATCATAGACATTCTCTCTTTTGTGACTCCGTGGTAGTCCGAGTTTGATGAGCAATTCTTTTTTGACAAGTCTGGAGTTCTTCTTCCAAGAAGGCGCGTTGTAGTTCGTAGGGTAAGTGAACGGGGAGCTACGGCTGATCGAAAAGCGAAGGTAGGCGCATAGTTCAGTGATCTATCCATAAAAAAAAAAGGGAACTCACAGAGATAACGATCCGCTTCTTTTAAGAAGATAGGACAAGAAAACGAGAACTAAAGTTCGAGTGAGCGGCTAAGTAAGCAGAGCTCGTAACATCGAGTTATGTGTATAGAACTCAAAATAAGTCTTCTCATCTTTAATTTAAAAGCCCTAAGCCTAGATGCTTTAGCCCGAGCTCTTGACCCCTGGGGAGGTACTACTTTGACGACCTGCTACCTTTCTTTCTCTTGATGCCTTATCGATGACTATGGCTATGCCTCTCTGTTGGCGGTTGGTGTCTCGGTGTCTTGTCAGAGTCCATGATGGTCGGCTTCGGTCCCCGACCATCAACTACTCACTCTTTTCTTTCTTTCTAGAGCCAAGCTTTCATTGCGGTATTGCGCTTCCTCCGCTCTATGCTCTACGAAATCCACGGTCTTTCGCCCCGTGTCATATCATAAAAGTCCTTCTCGTTCCATATATACCGAGTTAGCTCGGGAGATATGGAAAAAAAGCCAAAGTAAAGTCGACTCAAAAGCAAGCAAGAAGGGTTCCTCGGAAGAGGCCATGTCACCCTGTGTCATCTAGATAAGGAATGAGATCTCGAAGTCAACCGCCCAATACGACCTATTCCCGAGATCAATTTGCCTAGGGAGGAGAGGCCTCGAGAGGGGGTCTAGCCGGTGAAGGCCAACTTAAGTACCGACCACGGCTTACTTAACAACATAGGCTTGCAGAGGAAAGGCCTAGCCCTTGGAGCCGTACCACCAAGAAGAAGATCAAGGGAATCTCTACCATCGGGCTTCGAATCCGAGGTTGAGGTCGAGCCTCTCTTTTCGGTGGAAGTTGAGCTCGTCGGATCCGCTGCCCGTGACGTGAGTGATCCTTAACCCTGCCCCTTCTTATTGCTATTTGTGACATCGAGTGCTTAAGTGAGATCGGCCGGTCCTGGCAGTCCTTGGACGCCGGCCCTTATAGTCTAGTCTATTCGGACCTCTACTAGGGCTAGAGCTAGCCGGAAAAAAAAAAAAGACTTAGCCAAAAAGAAGTACATAATAAGAAAATGCTCCACGCTCTACCTTCCGTCCTCCTTAAACTAGGCTTTCTTGCATAGTAGCCTACCTTTGGTCTCGGGTTCGCTACTTGCTAGCCTAGAGCCGACCCCGGCCGTGATCAAGAAGTACAAAGCAAATTCGAGTTTCGGGGTCGCCAAAGCATTGAGAGATGGAAGGAATGCTCTGTCTAACCGCAATGCTTGTCCGGCCTCTCCACCAAATTGAGAAATTCGAGAGAAATTCATCCTTCGTTAAAGAAATTTACCCACCAAAACAACTTCCTTTATTTCTAGTTCTCCCCGTCAAGTTGAAGAAGACTCGCCCCGAGTCGTTAGTGCTTTCTTCACCATAATAAGGAGAAAGATCGAGAAAGATTGAAAGTTTCGAAACCTCATACTCACCTGGTAGTTCAATCTTGTAGGCATTTTCACCAATGCGTTTGAGAACTTTGAATGGTCCATCGCTCTAGGCTTGAGCTTAGCAAATTCTCCTCACGGGAAAGGCTCCTTTCGAAGATGAACCTAGACCAGATCACCTTCTTTGAACTCGTAAAACTTGCGATGCTTGTTAGCTTGAGCTTGATACTTCTCATTTTGCTTAGCAATTTTCTCGCTCATGCAACTTCTTCATTTTATTCACCCGCATCTCCACTAAAGTTGTGAGTAGCTGGAAGTGGAGCTAAGTCCAGAGGACTCTCGGGATTTTGGCCATAATGACTTAAAAGGACTCAAACCAAGTAGTTTGGCTAGTGGACTGATTGTAAGCAAATTCTATTTGAGCTAAAAGCAAGTCCCATTGCCGAATATTTGCACCCCCAAAGCTCCGTAAAAGAATCCCCAAAATCCTATCAACAACCTCGGTTTGGCCATCCGTTTGTGGGTGACAAGTTGAGCTAAATTGAAGACGAGTTCCAAGCTTTCTCCAAAGTGTGCACAAAAAGTGACTCATGAGCTTGGAATCCCGATCGAAGTGATAGTTAGTTCTAGGAATGCCATGGAGCCTAATAATCTCTCGAAAGTCGAGGTCACAAGACAAGAGGTTGTTCGAAGCCTTTGTACATTACAATTGAAAACCACGATAGGGGCAAGAAAGGAAATCTTCCTATTGAGTCACCCACCTTCTATCGTGTCTCGATTTGATCATTCTTAACCTCACACCTCTATGGCGAAAGCGAAGCGCCGGAAAGACAAACAGGCGGCTTGTATAACAAGTCGTTCGGGGCTCATACAACGAGAGAGAAGGGCCCACTACGAAGAAGATAGTCCCTACCCTAGACACATTGAAGCTAAAAGAGATTCCCGATCTTGTATTATATTGATGTTTGACATCACGGAACTAGTCGAAGAAGATAGTCGACTTACTCTAACAAGAAGACCGGTTACGAGAAGAGATAGAGCGGCAAAGGAAGCGGGGGATATTTATTCCATTTACATCTTATTGCTATTCTTTTTTTTTACTACCTATGAGACTTACTCCCTATTCCTATGGGTCGAGTGAGCTCTTCCCGTAGGAAGTTTCATTCCTAATCGCTCAAGCCTTGAGATCTGTCTTTTGAAGCCCTCTCAAACGAGAGCTTTTTTTCGATCAAAGAGAAAGGATTCGGGCACCGTTCACAGTTCAAAATTCCTTCGCCTCGCATAGAAATGATAGGAACTTCACCGAGACCCGGTTAAGGGGAGAAGGTTTATCATCCTCTTGTTGGCATATCTGTTGTCGCTGGTTGTTCTCTTTGCAATTGAATTAGCTTTGGGAATAACTCGAAATAACCGTTCTTAGAGGTCTCGTATCCGCGGTTGGAGACATATCGCTCTTAGGTTGAGACAGAATCCTTTTTCTTCAAGAAGGGATTCTTAAGGCTTAGCCTAGACTTAAGGGAAGGAACTAGGATGCCCCGAAAGAAGTTTGCCTTTGCCGTTAGCGCGCAAGACCGGCTCTCCTCTTTCAACAATGTTCTAAGAGTGGGATTTGCACTTTTCTTGATTTCCCACCAATTCCTTAGATCCCTAGTCTTAGAGCTAAAGGAAGTCCTCTAACTAATCTAATCTCCCGAAGGAGAAGGCGGAGTTCTCTTTCCGTGCTATCAATAATAAGGAATACCAGGGTGCCGTTAAGGTAGCTCACCCGCTCAAGAATAGAAATCCCCGCAATTCGCCACCGGGGGTAATTCACTCTTCTTTTTTCTTTTCTTATGAAATTAGTCATTGAAAGCTCTCATTAGTATTCACGGAAGGTGGCCAACCTATTTTACTTTACCGAACAAGAGATCGGGCTAAAATGAAAAGAGGAATTTCGAAAGGTCGGTCTAAATACGAAATAGCACTTCCCGCATTACCGGGAACCCGATGTTTGGACACGGGGAAGGGGACCCCATATGACATCCGAAAGGACTTCCCCACGGTTCCGCTAGAGAAGATCCCGGTTGAGCAACAGGAAAATAGGAGAACAAGGCCGGGGTAATAAAGAATTGTTGCCAAAAAGTCGGGACGTGGGGGAGCAAGTTTCGATCCCGACACATCCACGCACGATCCTTTTGAGTGTAGTTCCGGGATTTACAAGGGGGCGGGAATTCTTTGTTAGCTTTAGACTAGCAATCCGGTTCAAAGCCGTAGCACGATAAGGCTTATATGTTCCATAGGTTCTTCATACATTGATCGAAAAGAGCTTTGACCAACGCGCTTCCTTCCTCTCCCGGCTATCACTTCTCCCCGCCTATCATATGCGAGCTGCTCCTCTCCAACTTTATAGTCAAGCAAGTGGCTTTCCACGCCTCTCCTTCCTTATAGTAAAGGCGAGTTGCTTAGAGCCCCTCTCCTTGCCTTTAAGCTAAGCCACCCCGGCTTGATAATCCTCTTTTCTCTCTCTCTACTACCGTCACCGTGGTTTCCCCCGTTGGCTAAGGTAAAGGGGAGGCACGTTCCCAAAGGTATAGAAATACCTTTTTCTCACATGGTGGGATACTTTTTTCCCTCCTTCTTTGCCTTTAAGCTAAAGACTCCGGGCGTCTTTGAGAATCTTCTCTCTCAATCGAAACTATATCTTTCTATATACTTTATTAAAGAAACGGAGAAGGTTGGCGAAGTTCACGCTTCACGGGGCATTCACTAAGTCGGGTGCCTTTGGTGGCCTTCTCCGAGACAGTTCATTCAAGAATTTGGATTGTGGGTATATCGGGACAATTGCTTTCTCTAGAAGGAAGGCCTTGGTTTGGCTTGTTTAATTGATTCGTACGTAATCCGAGAGCTTCATACGTGGGATTTATTTGGCAAAGGAAAGTCAAGAGAAAGGGTGGTAGCTATTCTAGCAAGTCTTCGTGGAGGAGTGGCACTAGGCTAGTAACTTATTAGACTAGCCTCGATTCCTCAAGGTTGTACGAGCCTGTAATA
This sequence comes from Anisodus tanguticus, assembly GCA_034509755.1. Taxonomy (NCBI): domain Eukaryota; kingdom Viridiplantae; phylum Streptophyta; class Magnoliopsida; order Solanales; family Solanaceae; genus Anisodus; species Anisodus tanguticus. Next base: position 31,232,262 of record CM067546.1, read on the forward strand.
GTAGTTGAAAAACCTCCCATCCCGAGTGGGCTTAAGCCATGCCTTTACTAAAGAATTCTCGCCATCTCGAGAAAATCGGTGTGGAGCCCGTGCTAGCCAACAATGAGAAATGCCTTCCTCTTTTTTCTTGATTTAGGTAACGTTGTCTTATCCGATGAATGGCAGTGAGAAGGCGGAAAAGGTCGTAAAGGGCTAAGCTAAGGGAGGTTGGCATTCGAAGTCAAGTGGGCTTTTCTCACACCGCATGGGGTCCTTTCCTACGCATATGCAAGAAGCTCTTATTTGGATCTCCCTAATCTAGAGGGTTCTCACGCCAAGCTTCCTTTCTTTCGGGCAAGTCCAATTACAAAGAAAAGAGAAGGTCGGTCCGTCCCACGGGTTAGGTGCTTAGTCGAAGGTGGAAGTCCAAAGCTTAATAAGGCAGCTTTTGGCGAAGCCGAGGCAAGAGCAAGGGTTGAAAGAGAAGAGAGAAGAATTCAATCTCTGTTCCATTCTCAATGGTTGGTTGGTTGGCCAGGATGCTTTGGTTTATCGGATCGATCGCAGTGGTCAAGTGCGCGCCGGATGACACGGCGGTACCATCGACCGGAGACCGGATTGCTAGCAGAGAGAGGAATGACTATAGGCACGGAACCGACTTTTTCCCCTTTCCAACTTTATAGTCAAGCAAGTGGCTTTCACGCCTCTCCTTAACAGGAGAGTGGCTAAAACTCCTTGACGGTCGATCTATTACCCCCACGATCCCATTCCTTCTAGCTCAGAACTTCCATTTTGAATCGTAACTTGTACCTTTCTCCTTTACGTGTAAGCTCGATGTCTTTCACAAAGGTAGAGGGATTTGATAATCGATAGGACTGGTGAATTTTCTCTTCCCTCGTAGGAAGTCGGTCTCCTAATACATCAATATGGTAGATAGATCGGGTAGAAGATCAGCCGCTAATCCGCTACTCTCGCCGTGTTCGATCGGCTTCAAAGCTTTTTCACTTTTAGCGCTTAGCGCCTCCACCGATGCCCGAATGCTACTTTCGTCTACGTATGGGTTAGATTAGAGAAGCAATCCTCCTTCTATCCTATCAACTAAGCTCTTCTTCGTCCTTCCCCTCCGAAGAAGCCGGAGGTCAAGAATCCGTCTATTCAACAACATCCCTCTTGGGCAAGCAAACTTCTTTTTCGAAATTGTATAGTGTTCAATAAAAGTTGATGCAATAGAAGCTCTTGATGCAATATCTCGGTGGTGAAGGCATTTCAGCAAGAGCTCTTCATCGTAACAGAACTAGGACCGTCAACTCCAATCTGTCCTTATAGATAGGCGAAAGTCACCTCCTCTCCAACCTTATAGTCAAGCAAGTGGCTTTCACTCCTCTCTTTCCTTATAGTCAAGAGAGTTTCTCCGCTCCTTTCCTTCCTTACAATCAAGCAAGTGGCTTAGAGCTCATGCGGATGACTTTTTGTCTTACGACACGGCATGGTAATTGATTGAGTGCGCTTTCCTTTCTCAATGGCACAACAAAAGCACCATATTTCGGGTTTGGATATCATAGGAAATGGGGCACTAATAGAAAGGTTTTCCAAGTGAACACCCGATGCTACGTCAAAAGCATGAATTTTTGCTTTGTCGAATGAAACTACTAAATACTAAATGTAGGAATTCAAACTAGAAAATTCACGAACCAAGGTTCCGCGTATCACGTTTTTTCAAGAAGATTGGGACTCTCGGGGAATAGATACAATCGTAGTAGTATATACCCTATCCATATAAGGCATCTTCGGGCCGAGGCCCCCTTCTCTTGAGGTAGCATTTCCAAAATTAGTTGAACTGGAATCATTTGTTTAGGCACCGCTTCAAATAGAGCTTTAGAAAGCCCTTCGCTAAGGGCGAAGGTTTTTCTATGCTACATGCCCTAGGTCGACCGCCTACCTTTTGTTTTGACTTTTCTTTTGTCGGGAATGGCTTTTTCTTTAGCGGAAATGATCGGAACCAAGCAACTAGTCCCCCGGGACTTGAAAAAGAGGTTTCAACTATCAATCGTTGCCCTTATGTTGAGGAGATTTGGAAGCACTTGCTGAATACCCTCCTAGCCCGGGGGATCCCCCTTGCCCTTGCAAGATGAGGCCGAGTAGGTGATGCACCATTATCCAGGGCATGGTCTCATTAGCTCTATTACGAAACTCGCTTTTTTTTTTGGAAAACCATATATAATACTTGGAGGGAGCGAAATGCCCGGATTTTCAAGCAATCTTATAAAGCCGCAAGAGAGCTTTTTTACCGCATTTACGCAGAAAGAAAAGGTAGGATTTCAGCTTCCAAGTTGAAGTACTCTAGTTCGACCCGTGACCAGCAGATATTAGCCGAAAGGGCTCTTTCCCCTTCTTGTCGCCATAGAAGCATGAAAAAATGGAGTTTTCTGTCACCATTCTTCAACCAAGAAAGTCCGGATTTCTCGCCTATAGAATGATTCTTCCACGACTCTCGCTTGGGTTCTAACTTCAAACTTCATAGGAGTTCGACCCACTTTACTTTTTGGTCCGGCCAATTCGAGTGGGAAAGGCGGGTTCCAAAGAGGTGGGTAAATAAAATAGGACCGAAAGGGAGGTCTTATTTTCGCATTTGATCCTGGAAGAAGGGAAAGAAAGTATGCCCGCTTACCCTCACTGACAAAGGTCAAAAAGGATGAGGAGCAAAGACACATAGATTGGTGTTTGCATGAGGAGATTGTTCGACTCTTTTCGAATCCTCATCGAGGAGAGAGAAAAGCACCCTTTCCACTCGTTGAGAACGATTGCCTATAGTCCGCCTTTCATTCGATCATGCAAGAATCACTTTTTGGTACCAAAAACAAAGGTTCGAAATCCCAGTTGAGGCAAAGGTATTGAAGAGGAGATAGACCCGGAAGATTCCAACCTTCTAGATGGAGCCAGGTTAGGTCACTTCGATCGCTTAAGCCCTTATGCGGTAGAGTAGGACGCTTTAGTTGGCAAGGTTATATGGTCTATAATTCTGCCACCCTGTGAAAGAAAGGTTGCCAAAGATGTTATGAATGGCATTTCCGCCGATTGAGGAGAAAGAGCCAGCCGTAGTCCCACTAATCTAATGTAATAAAGGCCAATGGAACATGCTTATACTCGGTCAGGAGGGAATTAGGCTCTCTCATTGCTTCTTTCATTCCATCTCCGCTCCTCTTCATCAAGTTCTACAAGACTTGAAGACATGTGCCTAAGGAAAGCGATTGAGCAAAGAAGGTTCACAATGCAATTGAGCTAAAGTGGGAAAAAAAATCACACTTTCACAAACTATGCTTGATCACAGGGGACTTTGACTATGGATACATGACCCTTTAGACTTGATATTAATGAACCAAAGCTGTACAACCTTGTTCAGTTACTTTCAACAATCTCTTATCTTCTATTAGCTGGCGAGAGATTCCACATATCGAGGTCGGAATGGGATCGGGTGTTTTCACGTCTTACCGTAGTGCCCGGTTTGTCTTGATTTCCGATTGATGAACAAGAAGGAAAATGGAACAATTGGATTTTGGCCTCGCCCCCGGCTACGTGTCCTTTGGACCATTCGCCCGCCCGCCACCAGTGGAAGCAAGCGGCGCCCCCTATGTAGAAAAGTTGGGGGAAGAGTGCATTTTCATCGCGAAAGATTCAATCCGGCCACAGGTTCCCCTACGGCTACCTTGTTACGACTTCACCCCCGTCGAAGACCCCTTCCTTCGTAGATCTCCGGATTTCACCCTAACCCCAAAATCTCTTTGATATAGAGAGACTCGTGCCCGCGTGCCGCAAGATCGAGTTTGACTTGCTCAACGAACTTGATCTCCTTTCTGTCTTTCTCCACCGGGCCCCATTCGGGGTTTTTGTCCAGTGCGTCCCGCTTCTCGGAAAAGAAATCCGAAAGTCCTCGGTAGGATTGGCAAAGCATACCCCCTCAAGGCACGATTCCGAGACAGAATCTCTTGAAAGAAAAAAAACATGAATGTTTTCTCTCCCGGATTTGCGATCCGGTTTTTGAAAGAGAGTAACTGTAATATTCGCCCCGAGAGCTACTATTGTAGAGTCCGCTCTTGACTTCTCGACCAATATTCCCCCCTTGCTTTATCAAGTAGAAAAATGCTATTTTCCCTTTCGAGCTTTCTTACTCGATTGAGCATAGAAGATTCCATACTTGTATTTTTTATTATGAAAAAGGTTCCCCCTTCCTTGCCCAACTATTTCGGGTATCGGCAAATTGGGAACCCGCGGGGGCTTCGGGTAGGGCATCGGAACTGCGGGGGGCTTCGGGTAGGGCATCGGAACCTGCGGGGGGCTTCGGGTAGGGCATCGGGAACCCGTGGGGGGCTTCGGGTAGGGCATCGGGAACCGTGGGAGCGCCCATTGTCTCCCGCTCAAAGTTTGTTGTAAACTATTCAAAAAAGGCATGGTCGCCTCGAGTAATTCATTGTGCATTTTTATTGGTTGTAATTCATTCACTTCAAGACCGGTTCTCGAACGCCGTGTAACATCATCTTCAACCAACCTCCACCGTACTTTCGGTGCGACCACGGAGAAGGCTACCATATCCACATCAAGGTGACAGGATTCGAACCTATGGCCCTCTCGTACCCAAAACAGATGCGCCGACTCAGATCGCGCTACACCTCGTCTCACCACCCCGAAGCATATAGATCCACCCGATCGATGAACACTCAAACCGAACTCGCCCATCCTTGTGGGCACAGGATGCCGTAACCAATCCGAGTAATCAACCGCTTTTTTTTTAATCGCCTCAAGCAAGCCACCCCAACCCTACCGCCAAAAAGCCGTCCGTATAGTGCAGAGCGCTCACATTTTTTTGCTTACTCTTTCACTTTCATTTCGAAATCCGGCTCGCTCCCGGCTACGGTTTGGACCTTTCGCCGCTTAGAAGTGGATTCGAACCACCGACACAAGGATTTTCAGTCCTTTGCTCTAACCACCGAGCTACCCGAACCACTTTCCTAAAGTCTATTTTCTTCATCGAATAGCGCCCTACCTTATCACTTGACTAGTAAGGGAAAAGCCCTTTACTAAACTAAGAAAATCGAATAGATAGGCTTTTTTCGCTTCTTCGTCAAGCTTTCGAGCAGCCTCTTTCAACCGCCGCCTAATCCCCCAACATGCTCAAGAACCGAGAGCCGTCCGTGGACCGCCGGAGGGAGCTTGCAACTAGAAAGAAGATAGGCCGAAAAACAAGGTGCAACGGGCTCTCCACTCCTAGTCACTAAGAAGTGCTATTCGTCCTCCGGGGACCGGACTCCACCAAGAGGTTCTTTCTCTCACGTAATTTCGCCCGCCCGTTTCATTTTCGTACCGGAGGAAATGGGATTCGAACCCATGATACAATCTTCTTGTATGTCGATTTAGCAAACCAATGCCTTAAGCCACTCACCCATACCTCCAAGTTGTTGATCGGAATGGAATTGGATGTGCCGGGTTTGGTTGCTTGCCCGAAGGAAGGGCTATCGATCCGATCAACTACGTAAGCCGTAGCGCGCTAGCGCGCGTACTCTTCCTCTATGAGCAAGACTCCATCCAAATCGCCACTCCTTGGGCGAGGCCTTCTGTTCTATGAACACCCCACCACCGAATGATTCACTTTAAAGTTCTCGCCTCCGACCCGGAGAACACAGGTCAAGCCAAGCCCCGACCCGCCTAAATGGAATTCATATCTCCTTCGTCCGGTCGAGAAGGGAGGGAACCGGACTCGCCTCTTCTATTACATTTACATTACATTACGGAGAAGTCCATTCTCGTCATGATCGATCCACGTCCTAGCGTAGTGCCCGGCTTGCTTAGCAACCAAAGCTAGCTTACTAAGGTGGTTTACTTTTTCATTTTGAAAAAAAAAGAAGGCGAAGGTCGTTTTCCTTGATTGCACGAGCTAGCCAAAGAAGCCAGCAAACCCCCCTTACTCACCTCAACATCTATAAAAAAAGCTCTTTCTCCTTTTCATTTCATAATAATAAGGTAAGCATCCAGCTCTCGATCCGAGCTATCGCTTCAAGAATCGGCGAGCTCGGGAAGTCGGTTAAGACGTCGACTTTGACAGGGGAGATGAAAAAGAATTCTGTCTTTAGAAGTAAATCCCACTAAACTAGACTTGTACGCTTGACATGAAAAGTAGAGGCAAGCGGAATCAAAGGCCGAGCCTCAACCAAAGAAAGGGGGACGACCATGCCAATCCAAGAACCGGAAAAGTGTGCCCACTCTACCTTTCTTTCTTTACCCTAGACTCCGTTCTTCAAGGAGACCCATGTGCATTTCCTCCGTTTCGTGCTCGCTACGCCCTTGTGCCTTTAGTTGAAGTATAGGTCGTCGATTCTATCTATCTTGATCGGATTTTTCTAGTAGGTAGCGAGAAGACTAGTAGTATCGACAAGAGGCTACATCAATAGCTGCAAATTTCGGGTAGGGTAGGCTTGGAGTCGAAGTCCTATTCTTCCCAACCAAATAAGCACTTTTGCAAAGTTCACCTTCCCGCGGTCAAAACAAGACTTACGGATAACAATCAGACCTTACCGGGGACGGGGACCGACTATAGAGCCTAATTAAAAAGAATTCGGGCTTGCTTTTTCAATTCACATCTATGAGCGAGGATTCCTCTATCTCTTGCTCGCTTCGATCGGACTCGACAAGCTTAGGGAAGAATGATGGGTCGCTAACAAGGCCCCTAAATGACCGCTCGAAGGCCTACCTATTTTTTTTCCCAATCTGTCACTTGCTCATCCCTCTCTCATGAAAATGGTCTCTCCTCTCCTTCCTTATAGTCAAGCAAGTGGTGGAGCGCCTCTCTTTCCTTATAGTCAAGAGAGTGGTGAACGCTCCTCCTTTCTTTAATTCACAGCACAGGAGGTCAAATTCCGATTGTTGTGAAAGTTACCGAATGAATCTATTTCATTCTAATTCGATCTAAGAAGAAAAAAATCACGCTCCGTAGGATTTGAACCTACGACATCGGGTTTTGGAGACCCACGTTCTACCGAACTCGAACTAAGAGCGCTTTCTTATCACAAAGAGATACGACCGTAAAGAAAAAGGATTCTTTTTGTACCCCCAATACATCTTGCATGCATATAGTCTCATAAAAAGAAAATCGTATGTCCAATTTGAATCGATCTCAATGGATCCCTCGTTACTTCCCGCAGGAGAAGAATAGGTAGGGATGACAGATTTGAACCCGTGACATTTTTTACCCAAAACAAAGGCGCTACCGCGCTACATCCCTTTCAATTGGTCTACAACAAGTGTCATTGTAGAAATCCCCGCCCACCACTCTCCCTCGTAGGTCGAGCCTCCTTTTCGCCGCCCTCTACATCGTTATTTTTTCCATAGATATTTAATTTCTCTTGCCATTTATTCTTTTTTGGTCTTTATTGATTTATATACTCATCATCATCCCACCGCTCCTACCAACGCTTACTTACAACTAAGCAAAAAAAGGGTTCTAAATAAGAAGCCCTTTGAATAAGCGAGGCTTTCCCGATAGAAAGATTTGCATGCAACAGAGATCCCAATTCCGTGTATCCGGTTAAGCAAGCCCCGCCCGCCGCTTCCACCCGGACAAAAAAGGTGAGCGCCTAGCGCGAAAGGTTGCTTTACTAAGTAAGATAAGGTAAGAAGCAAGGGCGTAGCAGCCGCGCGAAAGCCGTTGCGCCTTAGCGCATCCCTTTTCTTGCTCGTTAGCGCTCTTTGTTGATTTTTGAAAGAAGGGGCGGAGCTTGAAGAAGCGAAGCGAGCCTAGAGTAGCGACCTAGTACATTTTTTCAGGCCCCTTTGATATCTTATTAGTCAAGCGCTAGCGCCCCTTTAGAGTCGGTCTTTTTCGTTATCAATGAAACCGAAAGAAAGAAAAAAAAAAAGTGCGTTTCGTATAGATCGAGACTTGTAGCTTGATTCTTTACTCATTCCATACCGGGAAGAATTGCAGGAAATCGTTCGATAACACTTCTTCCTATTTCTTTCTCAATGATATCCGACGATCAAGACAATTCCCGTGAAACTCTTTCATTTCATAGAAGTGAATTCTTATTCTTACGAAGCAAATAGCATTTCCTATTGATTTGTCCCCCGGATTGGACCTATTCGATTCTAAATTATCCGTCGCTACGCTGTTCCCAAGGACTAGCAAAATCGAAATAGCGAAATTCTTGGGTCATCTCAATGGGTTCGAAACCACACGTTTCTCGGATCATCATAGCGTACTTCCACATATCCACTCGAGAGGAAGGTCTTTTTGTAATGGATGACCCTCGAAACCATAATCTGTTGATATACGACGTAGATCCGGATGATTGATGGAAGAAACACCAAACATATCCCAAACTTCTCGCTCCCACCGGCCGGTGATGGAAATAGATCGACTACGGAGATATTCGTGTTACTTCGTCTCGCACCGCTTTGTACACGAATGCGTGAGTTATACCGAATACTCTCGTAAATTATAGACTACTTCAAATCTTTGTTTTCGAGAGGGATAATCAACTCCGCAAATATCGATCGAAACTTGAACCCTTGTATAGGTATGCAATTTCGTAAAGCACAACAATTGTAATAGGTAGTCCGTATTGGTATCGATCTATTCCCATGTTCCGATCTTTCCATTTTTTTGACCCATTTCTTGGGTAAAGTCTCCCAACTATATTGGAAAATGAATTGGTTATCCATAAAGAGAAAGAAAGTTTTCTTCTAGTTCCGCTTCTTGCTCTTCCAATTCGAAAGACTTGTCGGAAATCGCCGGTTGGGTTGGTCCGACCAAGAAAGGCATGGGACTTTTGGGCATTGCTTGGGTCGAGCTAGGCTACCTAGTGATTTACAAGCACCCTCACTGCACACTTTCTATATATCTGTCTCCATCCAATCAAAGACGTCCATGCCATAGAAAATCAGGCTCGGCAAAAATGAGACTAGGGACCATGCTCCCCGCTTTCTTCCTGTGGTTACTATTAGAACACAAGCCAAGGAACTCAAAACCATAACACAAGCACCCTTTATTTACTAGTTTTGGAGTTTTCGCCCTTTGCTTCCGGCGAAGGTAAATAGTCAAAAAAGTTCCCCGTAGAACGCGAGCGTTGAGGCTTTCATCGAAACAAAGAGAGAGGAGCTCTAAGCCACTCGCTTGATTGTAAGGAAGGAGAGGAGCGGAAAGCCACTTGCTTGACTATAAGGAAGGAGAGGGGCGTTCGGGCCCACTTGATCGGTTGGAAAGGGGCATGTATCCTTTTTTTATAAAGAAAGAGGGCTACTTCACGAGCCGCTACTAATAATCGAAAAGGTTCACGGCGAGTTCGGTCTATAGTGACAAAGGGAACGTTTCCGTCGGAGGGGTTTGTCTCCATGGAAAAAGTATTCACTATCGCTACGGCGCCTTCATTCACTCGTCTTGCTAATTCGAAACAGTTCGGCGAACACGTGGAGTCGAACGTCTCTCTACAATGTTGCGTAGGTAGACCGATTATTGTAGGTGACTGTCTCTAGTGGTTTAGAAAGAGTTCTGTTGCTACCAACTTCTTTCTTTGTAGTCTAGTAGATCTACATGCTCTAGTGGATCTAAAGTAGGTTTATGTTCAAAGCAACGAGAAAGAGGTGAGGTTCGCTTTCTTACCCGAGAATATTTACAAGAGGGAAGCCTCGAAAGGCATACGAGTGCGCCTCTTGTAGACGAATCCCGACTCGGTCCGCTCCTATCGCGCGTGAGTCTCGGCCGGTCGGTGTCGGGTCGGCCCCTAGAGCACTATTCGCCTTGGGAGTGGTTCGGCCATCAAGCTACTTTGTGGGGTAGGGGACCAGATCGGTGACTCGCTGCGGTTGTTGTCTGCAGGGTATGTGACACCCACAAGTTGACTAGTGCCGAGCCAGGAGATTTTCCTTTGGATCGTTACAACGCTCGTTGAACGGTTCAAGTAGAAGTGAATAGGTAAGAAGTAGAAAGCCCCATATCAATCCATCTCCATAGGAGACAATATGAGCAAAAGACAGAATCCCTAAATCCCGCAGAAAGAACTCACTCCGGGGGGAGTGAGGGGGTATTCAAAAAGGGGAGCCGCGGGTTCTTTCTTTCCTTGTAGGAAAGGTCTTGGTTTGGTATGGCATTAGAGAAAACTTGTTATGGTTATGCGGCTATATATAAAAGGCGGGTGGGGCTTCGGGCGGCTTTTTTTATGAATAGTTTCAATCAAAATTCCATCGATTGTAGCTAGTGATTGCCCGTGTCGGTGTGTGATCACCAAAGGTGAAGTAACCCTTCGTATGCTCTCTCCGCCCATGCCGAATACCCCCGCCGGTTCCGCCGGTAAGGCCAGGAGCTGGTTTGGGGAATCACGGGGCCTTACTTATTCGGGGGGACTTGATTCGAAATGGAATGATTGATAGAATCGATATTTCATTTCGTAATGACCGAGACCATAAAATCCTTTCACACCCGCACATGTGGCTGAATATATAAGGAAGTTCACACACCATGGAAAAATCCATCCCGTATCCCCGACTTGCCGCTTGATCACTTGTCTTATTTACCCTTTTCAACGCGGGTGGTTTATGTCCGGTCCTTTCGGTCGCCCGACACGGGCTAATGGCGCTTCGTAATGGCTTGTCCGGAGTCCGGCGGCTCTCTAAGGCTTCGATGTACTAGTACCTACCACCAAAACATCGTGAAGGATTCAAAGTGAACGTCTTGAAACAACGTAAGACAAGACAATTCACCGAATGGTTGTTGGCTCTACCGGAGGAGTCCGAAATCAACAACGTGTAACCGCTTGGGCATTGAGTCTTCCGTCGCTTGAGGAAGTATGTGAGAGGATCGATGTTGAGCGAGAAGTGGGGTTAAAGCACCCAACAACGCATCCCCCTTTACTTTGTAGGGCTTGAAAGGTGGACAGTTTGTTTTCCTTTCGTCCCGTATTTTCAATCCAAGCCGAAATAGGAAAAGCCGCAAGCACCACTAGGCCTCGGTCGTCGGTTGAACGTCGCAGGGTCCGATATTCATTCCTTACTCAAATAGGAAGGTGGCGGCCTCAATGACGCTAGTGGTCCGAACAAGCCTTTGCCGATCCATGGGGTTTTCGTTTTGGTTACAAGAAGTGCTTCTTTGCTCGCTTGCAGCTCCTCTCCTTATAGTCGAGTGGCTCCGCTCCTCTCCTTATAGTCGAGTGGCTCCGCTCCTCTCCTCGAGTTTCCGCTGTAGGATTGAGTGAGGTGACGAGAGCTGAAGCCAAGGTTCCTTGCTACGCTCCATAGACGTTCGTACGATTCTTATGGATTTTGGGTGTGTTTGAATTCAGCCTCTCGTTAGGTCTTCACTGAAGGATTGTCCACCTTCTCAAGCCTCTCTACCATACCCTTAGAAAGTGACAACGGATGACTTCCATTACTAAATGGAAGAACTTTCAAACCCGAGTTGATAGTTGTTCCCTGGTTGCACCCCACAATGGGTTCTAATTTACTAAATCACATCTTTCTGTTTTCGGAACATCACATGTAGACTTTTTTGGGGGAGAATCACTCGGCGTGGGGCCTCCCGTGTGAGGTCGGGTGATGGTCAACAACTCGTGCAAGAAATGCGAAAAGCGGCTAACGATGCAAGAGCTCTTTTCCCCTTATACGCTCTAAAAAAAGGGTATGTCGGGTTTTTGGACCCTATGTTGAGTAAGGGTTCCAAACCTTCCAAAAGTTATAGGTATGTGTTCTTTCTTGGCACTCTCTTTCTATATTATTCCAACCTAAAAAGAGCGATGGAAAGTGGATTTCAGGTTCGATAGTCTCGAGAAGGTATTAGCCACCGGTGACCATACTTTCGTAAAAGCACCATTGGGCGGTGGTTCCTCTCCTTCCTCTTTCACCTCGAACAAAAAACGATCTCGCCATCAGCTCGACTAAGAGTTCCGAATTGAAAAAGTCAACTGAACTTTACTTAAGACGAAGGAAGCGAGTGCCGAAAAAAAACCGCTTTCTTAAGGCTTCAAACTACTAGTCATTAAGACTACTATGAATGAAAAGTAAGGAAGTCCTTTTCTTGACTTAGCCTGTGTGCATTATACCTAACCTTTTCACTTGATTTCAATCTCAACAAAGAAATGAAAGCATAACTCTTTGTTTCGCTTGCAGCGCCTCTTAGTCTTTTATTTTAGCCTCGCCTTGTGAAGATCTCTCGGGTGTCTACGGCAGATCCGATCAGTCTCGTGATGAAGAGAATTTCCGATGTTGAAAGGTATCGTCACGACAACTCAATTTGTCCCAGTAAACTACTCGGGGCTCCCCATGGTTTAGTAAAAGGGAGGGGATATTCTTTCTTCATCCGGGGGTTCATTCATTATGAACTAAAAAGTGGTTGGCTGATTAGTGAGGTCTTAAAAACGTCATAGAATTCATGATCGGCCATTCCATTTTTGCTTTCAGCAAGTAGGCGACGCGAATCTATGCTTTCTTCAATCGGATACCAATTGCTTGGATGCGTTTGAAAGCCTCGAGATGACTTGCGAGAAAAAAAGCTTTCTAGGTTTGTCTTCTATCTCCGAAACAAACGGTCCATTTATTGATGGGCGAACGACGGGGATTGAACCCGCGCGTGGTGGATTCACAATCCACCGCCTTGATCCACTTGGCTACATCCGTCCCTACCCCCGCACAAAGTTGAAGTCTCTATCTACGATCGATCCTTTCGAACTCCCCTATGACCGCTTATCAAAGAGAAGCTTTTTCCTAGACTATAGTGGCAAGTCTATTGTTGTGTTTCGGAATTAGGGGAAACAAAGCTTCAACAAGTAGAAGCTTCCTGGCAAAGCTTCAAACAAAGAGGTTGGGCTGTTCACTTCATTGATTTGACTTCACTTTACTTAAGATTAAAGATAGGGGCCGGGCGGGCAGTGAAGGCTCATTTAGTAGACAACGAGCGAGCCGCAAGCACCTACTCCTATCAAAATGAAAAGCAAAGCAAGCGGAACTTGAACTTGAAGAAGCGAGCCTCTATCAGAGAAAGCCATTGCGCGCTAGCCCCTTGTATAGGGTTCCAAACTTGCGCACCCCTAAACTACAAGCTTTCTTTGATGCCCCTACAACATGGGATATTTGAAGAATCCCCTTTCTATTACTATTAGTAAGGTTGTCAAATTTCCTTTAGTTCCTTTATGACTATAATCTAAATAATAGGGGTAGGGGGCGCTAACGAGCAAGAAAAGGGATGCGCTAAGGCGCAACGGCTTTCGCGCAGCTGCTACGCCCTTGCTTCTTGCCTTATCTTTTACTAAGAAACTAATCTAAATAGAAGCCTTTCTTTCTCAATGTCAACTTTCTCCCTTCTTGCTTTAGTGAAATAGGGGCGCTAACGCGACCTTCCTTCTTGGTGGCTTCGCCCTATCTATTCATCTATTTTCTCAAATGGATATTTAGGGATCTCTCTTGTTCATAGATCTTGAAACCAGATCAATATCCATTTCTCAATAGATCTATTTATCGATAGAAAGATATAGATCTCTATATGGATCTATCTCCATATCTAAATATGGAAGAACCGACACTTAAAGGGCGTAACCAACGGAAGGTTCTCACCCTGTCCCCGACATTGTTCTTCGATGATGTCCCCTGGGCAAAAGGAGCCACCATTCTCTTTCTTTCTTCTTTCGATCGGGACATGTGGGTTGGTTCGTTTCGTCCTCCTATCTACGCAATTCTCTATCTTCGTTCGTGATCATGTTGGGCAAAAGGTAGTTGTAGAGGAGCTCTAAGCAACTCTCTTGACTATAAGGAAAGAGAGGCGCGGAAAGCCACTTGTACTTTCTTGACTATAAAGTTGGAGAGGAGCTCTAAGCAACTCTCTTGACTATAAGGAAAGAGAGGCGCGGAAAGCCACTTGTACTTGCTTGACTATAAAGTTGGAGAGGAGCTCTAAGCAACTCTCTTGACTATAAGGAAAGAGAGGCGCGGAAAGCCACTTGTACTTGCTTGACTATAAAGTTGGAGAGGAGCGGCGTGAAACGGCGATTCCCCCTTTCCATTGAAGTAGGGAGGGCCTCCTTCCCCACCATTCCGGCCTATTATTGATAGGGATTTTACCGATGTCGAAGATAGCTTGCTTACCAAGCCGCCCACTTGAGAATCTAGTCGCCGGAAAGAAGCGAGGAGGAAGCGAAGCTGTCTACAAAGCTTTGCTTCTCCCCCCGTAGTCGTAATACTCGGCTTGTCGCTACTTTGATTCAAAAGGTAATCGACGGTTTCCGACTTTCTCCGCTTTCCGCAACCGTAACCACTTGTCATTCCGATTACTTCATCCATAAACCTTTTTTTTTTCTTTCTAGCGATACGCTTTAAAAAAGTCAAGGAGAAGCTTCCATTCTAGAAGCGGTAGCTTCCCGCCTCCCTCGGGGTGAGAAGTTCCCTTCCCTTTTCTAAAATGCTCGAGTGGTCTCGCTTCGCAAACGTACAAAGTGGACCCGTAGTTTGGCTGACCCTCTTCTTCCCATTCGGGTTGGGTTGACCGGAAGTACAAAGAAGAAGGAATGGAACCACCGGAGAGTTGTCTTTGCCCAAGTGTGAACTGCAGACGACCGACTTTGGAAGCGGAACACGAACCTATTTCCGCTATTCCGGGTTCTTATTGAGCGTAGCGAAATCAAGGTTGATGATAAAGTCGGCGAAGTTTCCATGGTGTTCTACCTTTGCGTAGTCTCGGTCCACCGTGGAAGGCTCGCACCGAGCCTCGTTAGACTCAATTTTGAAGTGTAAGGTGTAAGTGAAGAAAATAGAAGAGATGAAGTCCGTCCCTTAGCCTAGTCTATATCCACACCGACGCAACTCCGTACCGACGCCTCACTACTACTTTCATTTTGCTTTCATTTGGAAATTAATTAACGGCTAAGCGATTTCATAACCCGAGCTTTCCTTAACCAACCGACCTTACTTCGTAACCTTAGCCTCCCTTTCTTTATAGTTTTCTAGTTCGACTAAGTGACTTCGTAACCTCAACCTACTTTTTTGCTTCTTGTAGCATAGGCCTTCGCCACTTCAAACGGGCGCTTCGCCCCTCTTTTTTTTGAATTCGAAAGAGCGGGGTCTTACTTATTCGGGGGGATGAAAGACAAATAAAGGGATCGGGGGCTTTATGATCGGAGAAAGAGAAGGGGCATGGTTGGTGTGTCACCGGGCCTTACTTATTCGGAGGGGGAACCCGTAGGAAGGGGGGACGACCCGCCGAATTCACATCGAAATTGCCAACATGAACACAAACGAAATCTTGAATTGCGTATAGAAAGAAAACGAACCACTTCTATTCTCGGAGCCGAGGTATATGAAGAATGGCTTTTTGGTCCCTTTCGTCCAAAGTGGTTAGGACATCGTCTTTTCATGTCGAAGACACGGGTTCGATTCCCGTAAGGGATAGGTACTCATTCCCGGCCGCTTTCGTTAGTGTTCATTGCCTTTGAGTGATCGCTCGCTATCCTGGGCTGGAAAAGATGGTCCGAAAGCTTCCTCTCTCCCGAGCAAGCAAGACGAGATCACCACTTCTCTCGTAATGGACTTCCTTTACTTCGTAACCTTAGCCTTAGATGTCCTTTCATAGATTCTCGAACCTCCGACGACGTAATCTCCATGCATGCGTTCTTTCTCTCCTCCCCTCACCCATACATCCCTTTTTTTCTTTTGGCCCTTTTTGTTAGGCATTGAACCCCACCCCACGGAGCGGTGCCGAGTGGTGTCCTCCCCTCCCTAATACCTAAACGAGTTCCGTCTATGGAGCCTAAAGCTTAAACCATGGCAAGAAGCGTAAGTTGGCCTAGTCTCTCGCCCCAACCTTCGCCTTCTTCGGTGGCCAAGTTGAAGCGTTCAACGTCGGCCTACCACCTTTTTTTTTTTTTTTTTTTTTTCAAGGTTGAGCTTGTTCAATTGAAGCTAATGCTATGCTGCCCTTCCCTTGTTCAAGAGAAAGCGAGGACTTTCTTTTAGCTACCGGCCCAAACAAAAGAGATTAGCCTCTTGATCGATCGATTGATTGGATCGAAGTACGAAGGGGTTGATTGAAGTCCGAGATCAGCCCAAGACTAAGGCCGAGCAACTAGCCGCCGCTGCGGGATTGGACGTCTATCTATCTCACCACTCTCCCCTACTCCTATAAAGGCCGGCGGAAGGAATGATTTGCTCATCTTTCTTACGGCTCGTTACCGCGCCGCTCGTTCACCCCTTCGGCTTCTTCCATTAAAAAAAAAAGGTAGTCTTTCCTTGGTAAATAGCGTCTTGAAGTGAAGCGAAGGCATTATTGAAGGAAAGAAATGGCGGGTCGGTCAATTGCATTAGGTAGGAGATGCGGGACTGTCTTAACCGCAAGTGCATTCGCTATTCGATTCCATCCTAAATCCCTACCAAATTTGGATTCTCGTCTATCTCTTCTTTACTTTGTTGTGACAAGGGGGTGACAAAGGGTATACTTCTTCTCTATGTCGCCGTCTCATCAATGAGCGTAGATTAATAGCCAAGCCTACCCTTTTGTGCTTGTCAATCGTATCCCATTCTTCGGGTATAGTTTTCTTTGATCACGGATCGACGGGTGATCCGTCCTTTCTCCCCCTTTCGTCATAAGGCGTGGTCGACTCGAGAAAAGAAATTCCTGTGTTTAGGTCCCTACTAAGCGAGAATTCGTAAACTATGCAAAGGCTCTTTGAAGACTTTTTCAAAAGTTTTTAGCAAAAAAAGCAAAAACAATTCTCAACGCCCTTACGAGGTAGTGATGAGTTAAACTACTCGTGTTGTCATGGAAGTCGCCCCGTGAACCGATTCCATTCTCGCTACTAGGGTTCCAAACCTTCCCCCGAGCTCTAGAATCTATAAATACCTTTTCCACTCAAGAAATGCTAAAGCTATTTAGAGTTGGTATTTCTAACTAAGTCGGAAGAAGGGCTTTGGGCAAAGAGCAACTCGAAAGTACTTTACTTCGGTCCCGATCGAAAGACGTGACTTCGGGAGTGGATTTCGGAAGGAAAGACTTCGTTTACTTCCTGCAAATTTCTTATGTAAGAACTAGTAGAAAGAAAGGAGCCTTAAGCCACTCGCCTTTACTATAAGGAAGGAGAGGAGTGAAAGCCGCTTGCTTGATTGTAAGGAAGGAAAGCACCGCCAAGCCAACAAGAAAGCGAAACCGCATGAGGTAAGACTAAGGGCCTTGTGCGCCCGCAAGAGATTACCGGGGGTCTCGGTATCGGGGCGCGGGAACAAGAAACTCCAGTAAATAAAAGAAAGACAATAAGAGTCCTCTCAATAGCCGAGGGCCCACTTCCCTATATGCGCTTAGGGAAGGGGAAAAGCTTGATTCTCATAGATTAGACAATACACATGTGCAAACAAGAAAATCAAACTATCTTCTTATTGATACTATATATTTCTCCTTTCCCCTATAGATCCACCTTTCTTCAAAATAAAGATATAGCAACTAAAAGAAAGCTAAATCGAATCGGAATAGGATAAAGAACGCACGAAGGATCGAGAGAAAGAGGATTCGAAAAGCAAAAAGCCTAGAAGACTAGATTGTCAAACTCGGAGGTAGTAGTAAGATCTCTGTCTCCCAGAGAAGGCATGAGGGTTTTCTAAAAGTCTCCTCTCATTACTTATGGATAAAGCTCTTAAGCTTTTACGAATCGAAAGATCTTCCCATTCTAAATAAGAATGAGAGTCTTTCAACTAGATGTGCTCCTTTGGTGGGTTTGAGAGAGAGAGCGTGAGATAGTTGGTCTAATAACTAGTCCAACTTCCTTGTATCTCGAAAGCGATGACAGGATGTTAGGTCTAGTAAGGAGACTTTTTGGATAATTTACTTCCACGAATAGACTGTTAGGCTAAGAAGAATAGGTTGGGATTGATCCCACCTTTGAAAGAGTGGTTTTGTTCGTCAATACGACTTATCGAGTTATCAAGTGAACCGCCTTCACGTAAGGAGCTTGAATCGTTCGTTTACTCTAAGTCTTATTACCGACGCGATGGATTGCTATTTGAAAACACTTTCAATACAAAAAGAGCTCCTTCCGGTTATACTCTAGTTAGACGAGTCTTAGTTCGGTTTGAGAAGTCAAGGAGGCACGAAGAGCTAACAAAGAGTCTTTCTATTTGTTGTCCGAAATCAAGTGGGAGATTGAATTGAAAGGGCCCCTTACTATAGATAGGGTGTTAGCGCTGTTTTTTGAAATAAGGACGTTTAGGTTTGACTAATAAGATAGAAAGGGGCAAGCCAAAACCCACTCGCCGAGTTCGGCTTTCGGGGCTACCTACTTTAGGGCTTATGTAATATATAAAGAAGAACCCTCTTAAGGCCTTTTTGTTTAAGGGCTGCTCGCCTTTTGAATAGAAGGAAGTGGGAGAGCGAGAGGTTATTTCGGTAAACCGATGCATGAGTGAGGCTCCCATGTCCCGCCGACCCTCCGCAAAAGGAAGGGCTCATAGGGAGTCGAAGCAAGCGAGTAAAAGGCGGGTAAAACTCACATAAGCGAGGGGGAGACACATTCATGAAAAGCGAGAAGCCGGGGACCGACCAACTATGAATAGATCTTACTTATGCGGAGGATAAGAACATATATTAGTTCGTATCGTGGGTCTATTTGTTACAAAAGGCGAACATCCCCTTTCCAAAACATTAACATAGGTCCTCAGCAGACATCGAAAAGGGGGCGAAAAGAGTCTATTTACCTTTACATACAATATTTCGGAATGTATCATGGCTCTATCTATTCAAACAAAAAAGAAAAAAGAGTTTCGCATCTCGGGTGAACAAATAGGCGTGGGGAAGAGTGAGAGGGGGGCTACGAGCCCTCTCTCGTTGTTGTTCCCGGACCACCCATCTCTTCCTTCCCCTTCGCCCGGCCCGGTGAGATTAGATTTCTAGAACGAAGTGAAGTGATAGGAAGAGAAGACCGCCGGCGGGAAATCCCTATTCATGAAGCCCCTTGTTAAGGTTAAGGGAAAACGAAAGTGCGCTCCCGCGCACCAACCAAGAAAGGAGCTTTGGAAGCTTACCTTATTATTATATTATATTCAAAAAAAGGGGAAAGGGTTCCAAACCTATCTCGACTAATAAGAAGAAAGGGGCATTCGGCCACTTGACTCGTTGGAGAGGGGCAAGCCAAAACCGACTCCTAAGAAGTTCTTTGGATCGAAGTAGTACATTATACATCCGCCCGCCAACAGCGGAGGGGGTTCGATTCCCCTTATACGCGATGTGGCGAAAAAGACCGATTCAACGAGATATGCCTTGCCTCGCATTAAGATTTAAAACTTGTCGTCTACTTTCGGAAATGTTTGGAATAGAGAACTTACAATAATACAACGCCGTATTCTCCGAAGATTGAGGAACAAGAAGAGATCTATTAAGAGAAAGATTTATTCTAGAGAAAATCTTAACAGTTACATCAAATCACAAACTACACGAAAGTTGTCCCTTTTTTATGGAGATTTACCCATCACAGAGATGCACAGAGGAAGAGAACGAACTTCATATATCCCTTTTCTACTCAATCCAGAAACAAGATCGGACGTTATCCCGGTTCGTCTCCATTTTTGTGAAACTATTCCTCAAGCAAGGCAGCCGATAAGTCATCGAAGGATTTTTGTGAATAATGGAATGGTAAACATTACTCATTTTAAACTCTCCCACGGTGATTTAATCTCTTTTCAAGAAAATTCAATCCGTCCATATTCAACATGCTCCAACAAAAAAAGAATTTTCTCTTGTCTGCATCCCTTTTCTGTTTTGGCCTAGTCTTTTTTTCGACCTTCTTGCTTGCTCCGTTCTATTTTCTATCTCTTCAACTAGGGTCTGAAGAGGCCTATTGGGCCTTTCTCGAAAGGCTGGCTTTCTCTCTCGGTGGGAAGGCTCTTTCCTTTCCTCTCGAGAGGGTTGGGCTGCTCCGAGCGCCGGCCCCGGCGATTGCATGGTCTCCGAGATTCAAAGCATTTCGAATCGTGTAACATGATGGCTCCTTCGGGGCCTCGGGCTCGGGATCGAGGTGAGGGCGCTAGAGGAAGGGGCTTCGGGTGGACCGATTTATTTGGTGATTTATTTGGAAGCAGTTCCCTGCTAATTCGAAGCCGGTGCCAACCAACCGGCCCCGGACTCTCCAACCCTAGTGAACCCGCGGCGCCTCTTGAGCCGAGAGGTGTACCACCCTTCGGAGGACGGACAAAGGCGGCGGGAGCTGCGTGATCGTCTTACCATTAATACGATTAGGTCTCCCTTGCCCGAGGATACTTTTGACTCCATAATTGAGACCCAATTCCAGACGGAGCTTAAAATGGAGGAAGCCCTTCATTCGGACAGGGTTCCATTCTCGAGAAAAGGCACGAGATTAGGGGGGTCCTCTTCTAACCTAAGGGTAAGCCATTCTCATTGGATACCTATTTGAAACACCTTAATCAAATAGAGAACCATGTGACCCACCGTAGCCCGCCTTATAAAAAGATGCAAACAGCTATTGAGAAGAAGGCTTTGGGACTGGCCTTTGAAAGAATCAAAAAAAGGAAAGCCTGGTACTAGTAGTGGTAGAGCTCATCTTTTCTAAAGCGGCATTCTCCCTTCTATCTATCAACAATGGAATTTTATTATGGAACTTTCTCCCGAGCTGCGGAACTAACAAGTCTATTAGAAAGTCGAATTAGCAACTTTTACACGAATTTTCAAGTGGATGAAATCGGTCGAGTGGTCTCATTGGAGATGGGATTGCACGTGTTTATGGATTGAACGAGATTCAAGCCGGGGAAATGGTGGAATTTGCCGGCGGTGTGAAAGGAATAGCCTTGAATCTTGAGAATGAGAATGTAGGGATTGTTGTCTTTGGTAGTGATACTGCTATTAAAGAAGGAGATCTTGTCAAGCGCACTTTGGATCTAATGTGGATGTTCCTGCGGGAAAGGCTATGCTAGGGCGTGTGGTCGATGGCTTGGGAGTACCTATTGATGGAAGGGGGCTCTAAGCGATCACGAGCGAAGACGTGTGGAAGTGAAAGCCCCCGGGATTATTGAACTTAAATACGTGCACGAGCCTATGCAAACGGGTTTAAAAGCGGTAGATAGCCTGGTTCCTATAGGTCGTGGTCAACAAGAACTTATAATCGGGGACCGACAAACGGGAAAAACGGCTATTGCTATCGATACCATATTAAACCAAAAGCAAGCGAACTCAAGGGCCACCTCGAGAGTGAGACATTGTATTGTGTCTATGTAGCGATTGGACGAAACGCTCAACCGTGGCACAATTAGTTCAAATTCTTTCGAAGCGAATGCTTTGGAATATTCTATTCTTGTAGCGACCACCGCTTTCGGATCCTGCTCCTCTACAATTTTTGGCCCCATATTCCGGGTGTGCCATGGGGGAATATTTCCGCGATAATGGAATGCACGCATTAATAATCTATGATGATCTTAGTAAACAGGCGGTAGCATATCGACAAATGTCATTATTGTTACGCCGACCACCGGGTCGTGAGGCTTTCCCTGGGGATGTTTTCTATTTACATTCACGTCTCTTAGAAAGAGCGGCTAAACGATCGGACCAGACGGCGCGCAGGTAGCTTGACCGCCTTACCCGTCATTGAAACACAAGCCGGAGACGTATCGGCCAATATTCCCACCAATGTGATCCCTATTACCGATGGACAAATATGTTTGGAAACAGAGCTCTTTTATCGCGGAATTAGACCTGCTATTAACGTCGGCTTATCGTCGGTCGCGTCGGGTCGCCGCTCGGTTGAAAACTATGAAACAAGTCTGCGGTAGTTCAAAGCGGAATTGGCACAATATCGCGAAGTGGCCGCCCTTGCTCAATTTGGCTCGGACCTTGATGTTGCGACTCGGGCATTACTCAATAGAGGTGCAAGGCCGATGACAAGTACCGAAACAACCACAATATGCACCACCGCCAATTGAAAAACAAATTCTAGTCATTTATGCAAAATTTGTCAATGGATTCTCGTGATCGAATGCCACTAGACAGTAATTTCTCAATATGAGAGAGCCATTCCAAATAGTGTCAAACCGAATTACTACAATCATTTTTCGAAAAAATTGGCTTAACTAACGAAAGAAAGATGGAACCAGATACATTCTTAAAAGAAAGTGCTTTAGCTTTTATTTAATAGAATACAAGGAAAGGAAAAACAAACAAAAGAAAGAAATAAAAAGAGCACTCGCTTCCTTTATCATATATATGAGATGGGCGGGCCTTTTAAAGCAAAAGATGATCTACTAGTAGAGCTCATCTTTTCTAAAGCGGCATTCTCCCTTCTATCAACAATGGAATTTTATTATGGTTACCGACTCTCCAAATTGCAGAATATATCCTTTCCATGGGCCTTTCTCGTCGCTCTATCGGTGTACATAGCCTTTCGGGTGGGCGCCGTCTTCGAGGGTTGACACCGAGAATATGGAGGAACACTTGTCGATTTTATGTTTGATTCCTTGAAGGGACTCATCTCCGATAAGCTAGAAGAGCTTTTGGGGTCGCAGGGTTTGCGGTTACTCGCGCAAGTAAGTATTCAAGACGTAGCGGCCCACCTCCATCAAGATGTGGAGGATCTTGGCGTTCGCGAGCCCTTTATGACTCGCTCCTTGAACTGGGCATTCAAAGCCCTTATTATATAGAGGCCGTAGCCTCTTTTTTTATGTAAGAAATGCGGGGCCGCCCGGATGTAGTCCATTATAGTAAGACGAGAAGGACGAACCGGGTCACCAAAGCCACGATTAGACTAAAAGGAAAGTCACTCCAAAGGAGAGATATTGGTTCAAATCCAATTCGTGTGCAAGAGAAGAGCGCATGAGGTCCGTTCCGCGAATCATACGAAGACGTGAACCATTTCCTCGGAGTGGGTGCAGATAGGCTTTAATCGGTTGAGCGGGGCCGTCGGTCGACTCTCAACGAATCAAAGCGGATGGTGCGTGGACCGTTCGATCATGCATTCACATTGGCTTCAACCTAGCACGCAACCGATGTATCTAATAGTCGTGCGGGAGGAGGGACCTCCGACAACCCCCGACATAAAAACAACTGTATTCGCTTTTCGCACATGATGGAAGGATCGATCCGTGCATGATGGTTGTTGGTGGCCTACGCGTGAGGGGATTTCACCGGATCAATCACAATATTGTATCGATCTAGAAGGCTTGTAAACGATCGGACATGTAGGGTGATAAGTTTGAAATACTTGATAAAGCGCCTATTGAGTTCGATACAGACCCAATTCCCTTAGTGATCTTAGAACAAATTCCGATGCTCTCATTCTACTCTTGGAAAAGGACCCATTTGAATAAAAAAAGCACGATCATGTCATCCGTCATATTGATCCGCAAAAGAGATACGATAGTAGAAAGTTCGATCCTAGAGAACAAGAACAGAGAGAAAGAAACATGAAGGGATCCGGAGTCGGTTCGGGGTCAACGTTGTTCGATCGATTAGCTACGAAAGAGAAGGCGACAGGGCGCAGGTCGGAGATCTGATTCTCTTCCCTCCCCCTTTCAGTCGAGCCATTCTCCCTATCCATTTCTCTAGTAGTTCGTCGATGGTTCCGGTCGCTTCCCCGGACCTACTTCTTTGTAATCCAACCACTTTACAATCTTCATGATTCAACCTTTGCCCTCCGGGCGCACGGACCATTCTCTCTGAGCAACTACCCGAAAACCGCTTTCCTAAAGTCTCTTTTCTTTCTTCTTTATTTAAGTTCCTCCCGTATCGTTTATTGGTAGGGTCGGATCGACTAATTATCTCCTTAATCATATTCTCCGTGTTTCGGTGAAAGGTCTGTTTCTTCTTTTGTTTTAGCTTAAGGTGTCGGTGAGGAACTGTGTATGCGGGCCCATTGCCTAGTGTCTTAGTAAGTGAAAGGGAGTGAATGTGCTTTCATTTCGGATGTATCACCATTCGGGTATCCTTTCTTCGTGTCGGGGACATTTCCCCTACCTCTTATTCTCGATGGAGATTCGGTCCAGCCCGTAGAACACGTAGTCGTATAGGATTCCAACTCGATCTTAGGCCGTAAAGCATTCAAGTCCCCTAGCGCTTGCTTAGTCGTATCGAGGTGCAATTCAATAGGGAAGGCCCGAGAGGGGAATTGCTATCTTTCTCTTTCTTAGTCGTAGTATGCCTTATCATTCAAGTGAAAATGATGAAAGTGGATGACTAGGAAGAATAGAGAGATTGAAGGAAGTAAATTGACTACTATACGAGAGAAAGAGACCGGACGACTTTTCTAGGAATGGTCGATTTGATTGCCCCGGATGGCAAATGGCAAGGAATTGAAGCGACGGATGTGCGGTAGGAGATTAAGAGAGAGGAAGGAGTTCAAGTAGATGATGAGTGCAATGATTCTTTAATTAACATGGCTAAGAGTTCGAAGCCTAGAGAAATGAGTGGAACAAGAAGGGTAGCACAGACGAGTCCGAGATGCGGGAAAGAGATCCGGTGAGAAGGAGCTAAGCGCGACATGTAGACACTCCCAAAGGCGTTTAGTATTTGGGATTAACGGCTAAAAGAAGGCGGTCGCTAAGTTGAATTCATTACTCCTCGGCTCACGGTAGTTCTACCTTTTTATGGATCAAAATAGGATTCTTTCAATCGGAGCTAGACCGATGGGCTTGAAGAGATAGGGCGAGAGAAAGCCGCTTCTTCGTAACCACGATCCGCAAATGAGAACTATTTGTTTAAGGAGGATCCGGCCTCTCTAATTGATCAAAGGCCCTCGACGCCGGGTCGGATCGGAATCTATCTGTCTTTCTACGCGACAAGGGATGCCCGGAGATGATTCCCAAGAAATGCAGCAAAGCAAGTCGTCTTTGGTTTGGAGCGAAATTCCGGATATATAGGCTTCATCGAGTGCCTTACCGGAAAGCGACGATATAAAAGAAGGGCTCTTTAGCTTGCTCCGACAGAGTGGGGTATAGTAGCTGCGAGACCCGCTCAACCATAACATTGGGGATGTAGGTCCACCGAGACTATGTTCTACCGACCAAGTGCGGTTGCCTCAATAGAAATGTTTTCCCCGGAAGTAATGGATCAAAGACGGAATCTTTCTCATTAGATCGGCGAAGATGCCCGACCAAGTAAGTCGGGTTTAGATCTTTGGTCAATCAATCCGCTAAGCCATTGCTTTCTATTTCTTTCGGACTTGGCCGATGAACAATTCACCTCGATTCTTCCTTTTTGCTAAGAATCAAGGACCGAATCGTCAATGGATAAATAGGATTCTCTTTTTTTCGAGCCTCTCCTTTATATAAAGCTATTCCGGCCGTCGAGACTGTCTCCCAAGAGCCCAAAGTCTTCGACTAATTGGAGCAAGAGCGAGAGCGAAGAAGGGGTTATGTACACGCCGAAGTAACTTAACTTTGTGTACTAATTTCGTCCTTTGGAGGTAGCATATATGTAGCAGCCTCTTCCAATCCACGAGTGGAGTCCGGATCCAAGCTAAGTCTATCCGGGGAGGGCCAACCTTAGTGAGCGACTTATCTAACCTATTAAGATAAAAGCGAGAGGTCTTGCTCATGGATTCGGTTGAGAAGCTCTCGGAAAAAACATCAATCCGTGGATATAAATAACCCAAAGGCTTCCACCGGCTCCCCATTTCGTTATCATTCATATTGAGTGACATAGCCCATTTCGTTAACAAATAGGGGTGGCATCGAAAGATCACCCGATCGAGGAGTTTTCTTTGCGCCACTCGAAGACCCACCGGGTCGACCGGAAAAAGCTCAAATTTTACCCTTAACGGTCATAATACCATCACCTATGGTAGCGTGACCAAGGTCCTTCTATCTTCCTAATGTCTCATTAGAGTGATAGGGGAATTCCAAAGCTTGAATGAAGTGATTGGCGGATTCCTTCTTTCATCGCCTTTACGCCCTTCAACGAGAATCGCCGTTAAGTCTTTCTTTGGCGGGCACGCCGTCCTTGTCCTTGATTCAAGAGGTTGCGGGCGGGGGGGCTTGAAAGGAAGGGAAATTGCCTTATTAAAGAAAGGAGGATATGGGAGGAATAGCTCATTAGATCCATTTCACTTCGAACTCCAAGTCTTAAGCAACCGGCATCTACCTTTCCTTGCTCTGCAGCCGTATCCGGGGGAAGGGATGAAAAGGGCATCCCAAATGACAACCGGACCCCGGAGAGGGGCAAGCGGAAATGATAGTGAAAAACCTCTTGCCGAGTATCAAAAGCATATGTATGCCCAATACCTAGCCCGACTTCAAAGCTCTCATAGAGATCGGGTAGAGAATTGAGGATGGAATCCAATCGGCGTATTCCAAGACAAGTCCTCTAACACCTCAAACAGGTATAGGAAACTCTAGGAATTACAATGCTCGGACTTCACAAACCGAAACCTTTCTTGCTCTTGTGTTCGCTCCAAAGCTTAGTAATCAATTCCATCGCTCACGGGAAGAAATGAAATTCCCGCTTGCTTTCCATCCTCTCGCCTACTCTATGGTCTTGTAGCCGTTCACTTACAGAAAATCAATATGTATTCGAGAAATTCATCCGCAAGAAAAGAAGAAGACTTTCTCATTGCATTTGTTGGCCTATCCCTATCGTCGACCTTAGTCCTCTGCGAGCAATCTCATACCTTTTAAAGCAAGCGATTGAATACCTATCCCTATGGTGCTATCTCGCTTCTAGCTTCTATCCTTGAAGGAGAGGTTACGAAGTAGCTCGAACAACGGGAGAGGTCAAAAAACGGCTTTTTCTTAGGCGCAGCCAGCTTTAATCGAACTCGGGTTCGGCTAAAGAAGATCCCGTCAAAAGATTTAGTCCGGAAGGCTATCTCTAGAAAGTCTTACCTTGTTTCTAGCTCGCTTGCGGCATCGTCCCACACGAAAGAAATGCCTTAGAATAGAATCAAGCAATTCCCATCCTCTCTCTTCTCTTACAACCAAGTAAACCGAGCGCCCTTTTCAAGATTGAATTCCATTCTCGATTGAAGAGACGACGCACGATCGGGTAATTGACCGAAAGCGAGAGGACGGAGAGGAGATGCTCGACCGACAAGTTACTTAGTGCTTGTGCTAAGGAATCGTTTTTCAAGTATGATCGGGAATCGAATTTCAAGTAATTCTGTGTAAGCCCGTATGAAATTACAATTAAGTAAGATTTTTCATAGAACCGGGACCCCGATGTCACTAAGCAAAAACTCGCTTTTGAACCGGTAGGGTTACCCCATTTCTTAGGTCTCCGACCGCTCGCTCGCTCTCGCTACGGCAGAGGATGGTGGAAAAAAGACTAAGGTGTGTGAGTTCGGTTGTATAAGACGTCACCGTGACTCGCCTTGCTTGCTCCCATAGTCTAAAGTTCTACAAGCGAGAACCGCTTCTCTCGGTCCCTCTCCTTGCTTCTAAGGTAGGACCATCCGGTTTGATTCACTTTCCGGACTAGGGGCCCTTTCTTCGAGTTGTCACTCATAGATTCGACTTTGATCTTTAGGCGAAATCAAACTCCTTTTGTCCATGAGCCCATACTATCTTCCGTCACTCCACTCGATCAACATAGGGGAGGGGGTCTTAGCGAGTAAAACAAGAAGGAAGACAAACATAAATAGTAATTTAGAGGGAGCGAAGTGAGTGAACGGTCTCTAATCAAAGAGTAAATTCTGGGAAGAGGACCTCGTCCTCTTTCTCTTTCGATAGACTTCCTAAAGGATGATCTAGCGTGGATGATGTCCCGACTCGAGAGGTCAACCTTTTCATATTAATTCCTCGCCCCTTCTTCTTTCCTCTAGCGGGCTTTGTCTCATATCACATTCATTCTTCTATGTTAGAAGCCTCCGGCTACTCTCGATACCTCTTACTCCGAATAGTCACGCTTCCCGTCTCTCGGCGAGTTCGAAGGCGATTGAGGAGTTTTTTAATCAATATCCGCTATTCTCGCATCCGGTCTTTTCGTAAGCCCGCCCATCGAGCCGAGGAGAAAGGAAAGAAGAGCTGGCTTTGTTGTTCCTTCCCGCGATTGGAATGCCAACCCTAGTAGAAAGTGATATGGATTCTTAGCTTTTGAGCAAATAGGATGAGACTATCATCCGAAGTATTGAATACGCTTTATTTATTGTCGAAATACCTTTTAATGGACTCGTTGGTTGAAACGAAGGATTTCTAATGGAAGGGAGCAGGCAAAGTCTAGCTGCCTATTCTCTTCCTTAAGTCCCGGACTTGCTAAGACTAGCGAGCGCTCACTCTAACAATTTGTTATTCCATTCTCGTTGATTCAATAGCCAAGGAAAAACAAAAGAAAGAAATAAAAAGAGCCTGCTTCCTTTATCATATATATGAGATGGGCGGGCCTTTTTAAGCAAAAGATGATCTACTATCGGTTGTAGTCTTCTTGACATATCAAGTCAAGAGGGCGAGGCTCCTAGCAATGGGGGGAAAGGGGAGTGGGTAAGCGGGCTCCTTTCACTTGACCGGTTAGTTAGGAGTGATCTTTTTTCGCACATCTCCACTCTTTTTCTCTTTCAAACTAGGAGGATTGGCATTTGGCCAAGATGTGATCTATCTCTTTCCTTGGTTGTAGTGGAACTTTGGTTTTATTTAGCGAGGAACCCTTTCACTCATTTTCCGGTCGCGTGCTTTCGTGATCGACCGGAAAACAGAATAATGAGACGTCGTCACGACTAGCTAGAATGAGCAAGCACAGAGCAACTCGACAGCGACGAAGCTACATCAAGGCACGACCGGCAGGGCAACCGACCGACCGGCAGAGTGAACTACGGCGAAGACCTTCAAGCCGAGTGACCTGCGGCAACCGCCATCACGACTACAGGCGGCGACAGAGTGACCGACGGGCAAGCAAGAAAGAGACCATCTTTGGACAAACGTCAACAAAGAGACCGGATGAGAGTCGAGTGACAGCACGCGACCGAGTGACCATGAAGTTGACCGACAACCGTTGGAAAACCAAACCCATTCATACGAACAACGATCAAAAGAGAAGCAGCGACATCCCTCCCTCTCTATAAGGAAGGTGGGAACGAGCGATTCACGACAAGCAAGCAATAAAGAAAATCGACTAGTCGTACGAAGGCGGAAACGAGGGCAACGTCACCCGGCGGGTTCGCTTGCTTCACTTCATAGAAGGGGTTTGGCTATTCATTCCAGTTTTTGTTTTTTTGTTTTGAAAGAAGTGGACCTAACCTAACTATGACTAAGGGAAGGAGCTATATTCATAGGGGCGATTCCTGGTTCACCACTCATTCCCGAGCCCGAGAAAGCACCTCGGTTTAGGTTCTTTTTTTATTGGCATGTGATAGGGCGGGGTGGTCTACCGGTGAGAGCCAGACGGGAAAGACATAGATGGCACCAATCTAATCTCAAGAACTCTGATTCAACCATTTCTGTGTCGCTGACTGGGGTCTCTCCCCCTCTGGGGAATCCATAGAAAGCAAAACAATTCCATAAAGCAACCAAATGTATTAAAAGCCCATTAAGATCTATCTTTATTCTTTTGTTTTGTTTTCAAGTTCAAGATCAAACTCTTTAATTTTTTTTTATAATTTCTAATTTTTCTCTTTCGACATTGAAAGGTAATTAATGAAACATTGCGAATGGGAAGCACCGAGACTGTAGTGTTCAGAGAGGGAAATACTACTGTTAACGTAAACGGCCAGTACTATGTGCCTTTCACTTTTTCTAAGTACTTATCTCAATGGCTATACTAAGAGGCACCTCAATTAAACCCAATTTCTCTTGTGAATGAAGGGTACAGCGTACCCAAGGGGTGGAATTTTTTGGCATTGTTAGGAAAGTTTCATATGGACCCTAATGATTTTGTGAAACCTAAGGAATTTAATCCTTCAAGATGGGATGTAAGTGTCAACCAACACCCATTTAATTAATTATTACAAATTATTAATGATTAAATTCCCAAAGATTTTAAAAAGTATTAAGTGAAAAATTTAATTTACAGGATTTGGACAAGCCAGCTTCCTTTCTTCCATTTGGAATAGGCCCCAGAATGTGCCCAGGAGCCAATTTGGTCAGGCTTGAGGTTTCAGTGTTTCTTCATTACTATATTCTTTACTACAGGTTAGTAGTATAACGTTACTAATTGTTCGAAATTCACTAATCATATTAATTAATTAATGATCATAGCATATTTTAATTTAATCGCTACGATTGTATGCAGGATTGAGCAACTTAGTCCAAAGAGCGAAATGGAAACTTGTGTTGCCAGAATTAAGAAGATCTAAGCAATATATGAATGACAACGTTGGCGTCGCCCTCCATTCAAAAATTCCTCAAAGAAAGCAAGCAGCAAGTCCGTCAGCATTTTTCGGAATTCCCCATTTGCATTTGCTCCTTATCATGGGGATCCTAAATGGCCCTTTTAATTTCATGCAAGTCATTGCAATTTATCTCGTGTAATCTTGAAAATGATAAGCTTGAATTTGTATCTTTTACTTATTTTATCATCAATAATGAAGTAGTAGTGTGGTGGTTCAACTTCAAGATTTAAATCTCGCTTCTTGTTTCCTCTTCCCTCCATGCATCGAGTTTGTCTATATTTTTGGAAAAAAATTAAAATAACGATAAACACATCAAATAAGATAAAATTGGTAAACACAATAAGTCGAGTATTCTGATAAGATAATCAACAGAGTCCATCGGATGCAAACATATCAAGATAATCAACAGAGTCGAGTATTCTCCAGACGGAGCACAGACCTTGCGGTCAAATATTGTCTTCTTAATGAAGAGTCCAGAAGAAAAGAGCAAAATCATTCTTTTGAGTCAAAGGCGATGGTTGCTGAAATTAATGATTGAAGGAGAAGTAAAAATAAAAATTGGCAACATACATGAGACAAATCCAGGGGGGAGACTAAGCCTAGAAAAGACTTCAAATGTCATTATTGTGGTGGTCCAAACCACTATGAGAAAGATTGCAGAAAGAAGAAAAGAGAGCAAAAGCGTGGAAATAATGAAAATACGGAGAAAAACATGATAGCGGCTGCAGCTGATGGCGATATCATCATGATTTGCGATAATTCTCTTATGAGTATGTCATGCCAACAAACGGACTGGATCGTGGATTCGGGTGCATCCTATCACATTACACCATATCGTGATATGTTTGCATCATATACTGGTGGTAGCTTTGGCAAAGTCAGAATGACCAACCAAGGTATGACTGAAGTTGCTGGTATATGGACATTGTCCTGCTTACTAATACAACATGTAAGCTTATCTTGAAAGATGTTCAACATGTTCATGATGTCAGACTCAACATTATTTCTGTTGACAAGCTCGATGATGATGGATACACCAACCACTTCGGCGAAGGAAAGTGGAAGCTCATCTACTTGATGCATGCAAAGTTTTTCAATGGAGATGTGAATACAGTCACTAAAAATCCCTCCATTGAGTTATGGCATAAAAGACTCAGACATCTAAGCCAGAAAGGCTTAGAAATTTTGTTAAGAAGAAACCTCCTCCCTGAAGTAAAAGGCGAACACTTGGATACCTATATTGATTATCTAGCCGGAAAACAACACATAGTTGCATTCAAAAATAAATTTTCTCACCAGTGGTAAAGCTATGAGGACTGTAGTTAATTTGATCAACCTTACTACATCAACTCAGCTGGTTGGTGACATTCCAGATAGAGTTTGGTCAGGGAAAGACGTTTCCTACAAACACTTAAGAGTGTTTTTCTGCAAGGCTTTTGTACATATTCCAAAAGATAAAATATCCAAGCTTGATGACAGAACCAAACCATGTATCTTCTTGGGATATGTCCATGAAGAGTTCGGCTATAGATTATGGGATGCAGTTAACAAGAAGGTTGTCAGAAGCAGGGATGTTGTATTCCCTGAAGATCAAGTTCCTGATGAAGCCAAAAAGAAACCTGAATCCAATTCAGAAGTTCCTGTCAACTTAGATCCAGTTCCTTCACCAACGGTCCAGTATTACGGGAGAGATACCCAACTAGAGCATGATGATGCGGTTGATGATGAAGTGGATGACAATCAGAATCCACATGCACAAGATGATGTCCCTCCAGTTAGAAGGTCGACCAGAGAAAGACAACATTCTACCAAATATAGCCCACATGAATATGTGATGCTCACTGATGGAGGAAAGCTACAAAGTTTTGTAGAAGCCACGTCACATGACGAACAAGAAAAGTGGTTAGAAGCCATGAAGGATGAGATAAACTCCTTAGAAGAAAACTGCACATACGAGTTAGTGAAGTTGCTAGTTGGAAAGAGACCACTGAAAAATAAGTGGGTCTACAAGATGAAGTCTGAGGAATATAGCTCACAACCAAGGTACAAGACGAGGCTGGTTGTGAAGAGTTTCAGTCAGAAGAAGGGTGTAGATTACGAAGAGATTTTTTCACCAGTGGTGAAGATGATCTCAACCAAAGTTGTTCTCGCAATTGCTACCAGTTTAGATTTAGAGATTGAACAACTTGATGCGAAGATGGCATTTCTGCATGGAGATTTAATCAAACAAATCTACATGGAGCAACCTGAAGGTTTCGAAGTCAAAGGGAAAGAGAACCTTTTATGCAGGTTGAAGAAGAGCTTGTATAGATTGAAACAAGCTCCTCGACAATGGTACATGAAGTTTGAGTCCTTCATGTCAACCCATGGCTACAACATAAACACCTTAGATCATTGTGTTTTCTTCAAAAAATTCACAGAAGGTGATTTTATCATACTGTTACTCTACGTCGATAACATACTGATTGTAGGCCATGATGTCAGCAAGATCGAAAAGCTGAACAAAGAGCTAAGAAAGTCTTTTGCAATGAAAGACTTAGGCTCAACTAAGAAAATTCTTGGAATGAAGATCTTCAGGGATAGGAAAAGCAAGAAGCTTTGTTTATCTCAAGAACAGTACATTGAGAAAGTTCTCGAAAGGTTCAATATGAGCAATTTGAAGCCAGTCAGCACTCCATTTGCGAGTCACATAAAATTAAGCTCAGCATAGTTCCCCAAAAGTGAGACAGACAAGAATGATATGTAAAAGATACCATATGATTCTGTAGTGGGTAGTCTAATGTATGTTATGGTATGCACTAAACCTGATATAGCTCATGCAGTTGGTGTGGTTAGCCGTTTTCTTTCCAATTCAGGAAAGGAACATTGGGCAGCAGTGAAATGGATATTACAATATCTTAGAGGCATTTCTAAATCCCGTCTGAAGTTTGGTCATAACCATATCCTACTGGAAGGATATACAGATACAGATATGGCTGGTGATGCTGATTCTAGGAAATTCAGATCTGGATACTTAATGAGACTTGCAGGGGAAGCTATCTCGTGGCAATCTAAACTTTAAAAATGTGTTGCATTATCCACAATATCCACAACTGAAGCTGAGTACATAGATGTGACTGAAGCTTACAAAGAGGTGTTGTCGTTAAGGAAATTTTTACTAGAGCTGGGCTTGAAGCAAGAGAAGTATGTGCTTTACTGTGATAGTCAAAGCACAATTCACTTGAGTAAAAATTCGAGTTTTCACTCAAGATCGAAGCATATTGATGTAAGATATAATTGGATTCGAGATGCACTTGAAAGAAAATTAATTCATCTCGAGAAGATCCACACCGATGAAAATGGTGTCGATATGTTTACCAAGTCCTTACTCTGAGATACGTTTGAGATCTGCAAATGTGAAGCGGGTCAAGTTGAATCTCCATATGTGGTGGAGGGGGAGAATTGATAGGATCTACCCATGTTGAGAAAGAAACCAACAACATATGGTGGTTTACCCCTCCCCCCCCCCCCCAATGTAGTCCGTCCAAAATCTCCCCCTATAAATAGAAGCCTTTTTCCTTCTCATTTTTCACACCAAAAACACAATACACACAATAAAACCTCAGATAAAAATATATCTGAGAGTATAGTGAGTTTCTACAAAATAGATAGTAATATTTTGTAGAGAAATTGTGAGATTACCACACTAGTGAGCGTGAGAGTTTTTGAGTACATTCCTCAAGTATTTGTTAAAACTTGAGAAGATATTGTATACCTATTATTATTGTTATAGTGGAAGGTTTACCATGGTTATTTTTCCACGAGATAATTTTTTGGCTTGTATTTAGTATTTTAATTACTATTCATGAAATACTATTTATATCGGAATATATCCAGAAATACCTAGTATGCTCTGTGATTGTAGTTTTGATTGATCTTTCACATCAAAAAAGTATTTCAGGGTCTCAAACCTATTTTTCGCTAATATTAATCCTGAAGGGAAATTAAATTATTATTCTTTTATTTCCAACACAATCTTCACCCTAAAAGCTAACTTTTTGAATTGAGTTAGATACGAAATAATATTTTTATTTATAATTTTTTGAAGAACCCGTAAAAGAGAAACAAAACAATCGAAATGATACATTCTTTTGGATATTGAAGTACGTGTACACCATATGGGTAGGTAAAGACCATGTAGTCAGACAAGATCTCGTGGCGCTATCTTGAAATGCGTAAAGAAAAGGATTAGTTAATTAAGTTTTCGAAAAAGACAATGATCCGACCTTGAATGAAGGAGTACTCAAGCAAAAATAAATACTTTCCTTTTTTCAATATAAGTGATATTTTTGCTTTTCCAATATTCAAATGGTAAATATTTTGATCAAATTTTTAAAATTTTTTTTTATTAAACTGATATGATAAAAACTTGGTTGACTCTCGAAATCCGAAAGGTCATCTTTTAAATTATGTAGATAAAAAAAGTATTAAATAGATAAGAAGTAGGTTAGTGAGTGAGTCCTTATTGACGTGAGCATCAATAAATTTATGTCGGACCTTTCGGATTGCGAGAGACAACCAAGTTTTTCTTTGACTGAAATTTATTTATATACATTTTAAATATTTTAAGTTATTAATTACTGTGGGCAGGGATGGCCCGATCCCGCCTCGGAATGTCCCCCTACCCGCCCTGCCCCGAATCCCCTTAAAAAAAATCGGTACCGGGTTTTAAACTCGAGACGGAACTATGGCTCGTCCCGCCCGTCCCCTTCCCCCTTTGTAGAAATAGCCGTTGAACAAAAACCAAAATTGAATTTTGGCTGTTGGCAACGGCTATAACGGCCATTTAGGCCCCTCTACCCCATAAACCCCCTACCCTCTTAATATTTTTTTTAACCCCTAAGTTAGTATACTTACACTTTGACCCTATTTCTCAACTATAAATACCTCATTTTCCTCTTCATTTTTCTCACAAATCTTCCTACCATCTCTCCAATCTCTCTACCTTTCTCTCTACAAGTCTACATTGTCTACTAAATATTATATTTTATTTGCTAATTTCTATCAAAGTTCAAAAATTGGGAGTGAAGTTGGCAACTAGCTTGAGGACAATCGAGCAATGTTTCAATTTTCAACCTCGATTACACGTCGATGTTACGTCGGCGTTTGGTACCTTCGTTCCTTCTTTAAATTATTATTGTTACTTAATTTTAACTATCGTACTTAATTTCATTATCTTTAATTATTATTTGCATAATTATAGTTGAACGAAGTGGACGTTTTTCTGGTAGAGGTACTAGGGCTAACAGGGGTAAATGTGCATCTTTTAGTAATCCTAATTACGATGATTTCACCCATATAGATGAAACTGATTTTTAATGTTAATATTAATATACTGTCGGACTTTAATTTAGAAAATAAATTAGAAGATAATTTAGATAATACACCCACTAGTGCACCTCCACTTCAGGCTCAGACTGAGTCTCAAACTGAAACTGGAAGCCTCATATTCCCCCTAGTATGAAACGAAAATTAAAATCACATGCATGAGATTTTTTTGATAGGGACATTGATAATCAAGTAGCTATATGTAAAATTTATCGCGAAGTTTATAAATTTAAAATTGGAAAAAGTCATGGTGGGACGGGAGGTTTATTTGAGACATGTAGAAGCTGTCATAAATCAAGGTTTAACCAATACCTGGCTGAAAAATCGGGTGTGAAAATGCCTTCTGAGTCGGGACAAGGTTCACATAGTGTCCTCGATCAACTACATGGCCGAATTAACCCGATGACGAGGGGAATTATAAGTCCTAAATATGACGTAAATAGGGAAAATATGGCAAAATTAGTTGTTGTGGAGGGTTTGCCTTTTTCATTTTCGTCATCTCCTGGTTTTATTCATTACATTAGAGAAACATATAATCCTGCTTTTAACGGTTTTCCTAGATCAACTGTTAGAAAAGATGTTTTTTAATTTGCCCATGAATATCAACAGTGTTTACGTTATGCAAGTTGTATCATTTTAATGGCAAAGTGTTATCACTTCTGATATAGGCCGTAGTACTAACTGTAATGATTATTTGACTGTCACATGTCATTGGATAGATCAGAATTGGTCTTGCAAAAACGTATATTAGCATATAGATATATTGATGATAGACACACTAAAACTTTTCAAGAAATATTCATTAAATTTGTGAATATTATGGAATTACTAATAAAATTATGACTATTATATTAGATAATGCTACTTCTAATGATTATGCTGTAAACCTTTTAAAAACTCGACTTACTCCGTCTTTTGCCGATATTTTTCATATTAGATGTGCATGTTATATTTATAACTTAGTTGTAAAGGATGACCTAAAACTTTTTAAAAACATCCTTGATAAATTACAATTTGCTTTCTACTTTATTTTTAAAGGTAATAAAATACAAAGGCGCAAAGAGTATAAAAAAACTTGTTATGATTGTGGATTACCTTATAGAAAAATTTTAGAAGAAGTTTCGACTAGGTGAAATTCTTTGTATGAGCAACTACTTGTTGCTCACGAGTATAGAAGACCTATAAGATTATTATTTAACGCCCATAATCAAAATCCAACGGATATGCTTGTAGATGATGATTGAGATAAAATTTTGGAACTTATCACATTTTTAGAGGAATTTTTTCTAGCTACTAAGGAATTTTCTGGAATTTATTATCCTACTATATCATCTATGTTATTTTATATAGCTCTAATATTTTTGTTACTTAATGAATATATGCAAAAACCAACTTACGCTCCAGGTATTAAAAATATTTATAGAATTAAAAAAAAAATCTATTCCCACTAATTATTTTATTGGTGCTGTATTAAATCCGAATATTAAAGTAGACGATTGTAAAGTACTTGTTGAAACGATTTATGAATCAATTGAAATACTTCCACCTCCAGGTCCAAATGAAGAACCAACTTACGAACTAACTAAAGAAGAAGTTATGTCTATAATACACACTGAATGCAAATATATATATATATATGTATTACCAAGAATAAAGTGCAAATAATCAACCGGCTTCTGTACCATCTTCTTCTACTTTGCTGGAACCTTATAAAAGACATATTGTTTCTGCCTCAAGTATTCAAGACCTTAGAAATAGAATGTATGGTGGTTCAAGTTCTTCAATAATTAGCAAGTTTGATGTTTATGTTTTGCAGGGTGTTGTACCGTACGAATCAATTGTCAATGAAGA
Source organism: Anisodus tanguticus (assembly GCA_034509755.1). Classification (NCBI taxonomy): domain Eukaryota; kingdom Viridiplantae; phylum Streptophyta; class Magnoliopsida; order Solanales; family Solanaceae; genus Anisodus; species Anisodus tanguticus. Next base: position 31,269,713 of record CM067546.1, read on the forward strand.
TGGACGTGAAGGCTTGCTGAAATATTGGAGGGAGAATGAGAAGAAATTTTCGATACTATCAAAGATGGCCCGAGATGTGTTGAATATTCAAGTGTCATCAACAGCTTCGGAACGCACTTTTTCTGCTGGAAGATTTCAAATAGGAGGGTACAGACACTCATTAGCTGGAGACAACTTGGAGATTGCATTTTTATTCAGAGATTGTATTAGAGAGGAGCGTAGAAGGCGCGATCAACAAAGACGACGACTACAACTACAATGAAATCTTATCCGAGGGAGCAGGAAGTGACGTTGAACAATTTGACCAATAACTTTCAATTCCAACAGAAGATCCTCAAGAGATTGTGAGGAAATTAGAAAGAGTATGGTTGAATATGTAATTTTTTTAATGGCAATTTTAATATGTGATTTGTAACTTTTTAACTACGAAACAAAGTTGAAATTTTGAAATTGTATTACAAAAAAAAATTATATTTATATTAAATAATATAAGAGACACAAAAACAACATTGGGATGTTTTTATTCACTATCTTGTTCAATTATTTAAGTGTTTATATATTTTTTTTTAAATTAAGTGTCTAAAACAAATTCCCCAAATTCCGCAACCCGACCCGTCCCGTCCCATCCCGTCCTCTCTTCTGACGGGATGTGGGACGGACCGATACCTCTTCCCGTCCCGCCTATCCCGACCCGCCCGTCCCGCCAGGTCCCGATCCCGACCCCCCACCCCGTCCACCCAAATTCCGTCCCCCAAATCCCGTCCCACTGGCCACCCTTAGTTGAAACTAAGAAGCCATGATAACAATAATCTTGTCTGCTTTTCGAATTGGCACACTAGTTCTTGCTAGGTTCTTATACAAATCATGATTGTATCCAATTTACCTACAATATTTGATGAATTCACAAGGCATCAAAGGTCCACCTTACCAATTTCGCGATGGTAACAACAGAGAAATTGGACAGATGCTAATGAAATGCAATAGTGCTCCCATGGATATATCATCACATGACATTTTCCCAAGATTGCAGCCTCATTTCCACTCATGGATCAAGCTATATGGTAGTAGTAAATAATACCTCTTCCCGTCCCGCCTATGTTATCTCTGCGTTTTCTTTGGCTGATAACTTCAACAACATATCTTGGTAGGTTTTAAACCAACTGCAAAACTTATTCTCAACTCTTGGTTGATCAAATTATTACATTTAATCTTGCGTCCTTAGATTAGTCCGACACTTTGGCGCCAACACTTGTCTAAGCAAGTCAACCCCATTACAGGACTGCGTTTATGTATCTAAGCAAACTTGGCCTTTGTGATCAAACACTTTGGTGTAAATACCCACAAAAGTTTATCATTTACCTTTACATTAAAAACACATCTATGAAAGAGTGTGGGTCCTCGTAGACTTAGAGCAAATGCTTTGGCATAAATACTGGTATCGCCGAAAAGGATTTTGCACTCTAACAATTATAATGGACGACACATTTAATTTAGACTTGTATTTAAAGTTTTAGGGAACATTTTAATTCAGGGTTCTAACCAAGATCAACTCTTTAATGCCATATCCAATATGACATCTTAACATCATGCAAAACTAATAACACATATAATTTGGGAACCGTCAACCCAATATGCATGATAGAAGATGGTTTAATCAAACACTGGCGCCGCCTGCCCAGACAGTTATAGCGGATACTATTCTAGAAATGTAAATGAAAACATTTTTGACATTTAGCACATAAACAGTATACTTATCAAATAATATACTGTATAATAATAATTTTGGATTAAACATTCTGAACTCTGAATTTTTTTTTGTTTCTGGACAGGTGGGGCCGCGACGCTAATTATTAGTGCCGTGGCGCCACTGAGATAGTAGCCTTTCGGCTTCGGGAAAATTGCATTAGCGTCGCGGCGCTCCACCATGGAGCCGTGTCACCGCCTTGAAACCCTAGTCAGCGCCGCGACTCCCTACCATAGGGCCGCGGCGCCGACGTCCTGACAAACATTTCTTTGTTGATTTTCAAAAAATATTCAACCCCTAAATCCAATTTAGGGATCAATTCACAGGTCCTTTATCATCACTCACCATTATCAATAACGCCAATATCGACCATCATCCGTTCTTACTCGTTCTTAGCCGTGAACCGTACAATGAGCCAGACAACACACTTTGTCTTAGTTCGAGTTAGAGTGGAATGACTTCCTCGAGTTAGCGTAGGAGATAATTTAGGATAATACCAAAAGGTCAACATTTGTTCAAGACATATAGGATTTCAAGAAACTTCGTTTTAATCCAATTTTATGTTTAACCCATATTGTTATTCTATTCAATTATTATATAACCACTGAACCAACTTGATCTCTGATACCACTGAAGGATGTTGTTGGGTACAAAGCACATAAGTAAGGCACAACGGAAGTTTTAATGTTTTGTTTCTTACTTACCCCAACAATATTTCTGGTATGACTATACAACAATTAAACTTGTAACATAAAGCATATACTTACAAGCTATAGTATCTGGAGTCTTTATCTACTATAAGGTGCACACGCGGTTGCCCTTCCGATTGTAGGCTCCAAGCTTCAATGTATTTCTCTTTCGGAAAGCTAGGAAATCCGGCAGAGGTTCGAGCGAGTAGTTGATTCTAAGTCTCTAAGGCTTAGAATGTTATTCTGAAAATGAGTGTGAGATAATGAAAGGGAATGCCTCTATTTATAGTTCAAAATTAGGTCAAAACCCGATTAGGGTTTGACCTTGGGCCGGGCCCAAAAATCGATGCAGAGGTGCCCGGTCCTAGGGTATGGGTGCTTGATGAATTTCTGCATCGCACCGCGGCCCTAGGGTATGAGCGTCGCGGCGCTCGACGTGCACATGCACTGTCTCAATTTAATTTCCATGCATTCTTAATTAAATCCAAAATCCAATTTTGACTTAATTAAAATAATCATTATTCATTTAAATGTCTCGATTCCAAATCGAGCATTTTAATTACTCTCTCAATACATCCGTAGATCGAAACAGACAATCGACATAGTGTGACCCTACAAGCCTTCTTATATTGACATTAATCAAATTAAGGTCTACGCGAAACTCCTAGACGGCGCCGGAAGACGAACTCAATATGTGAAGTACGTTTACGCGAATCTAGTAAACTTAACCTTTATGTGGTAAGATAAAATCCTTTCATTCACGACACACCCGATCAAGCTTAGGATTTGTCAAGTGTCTATCCAAATGGCTTAATCATTGTATCTCATCTATATAATCGACGACTAGACCATATTCTTAATATGTCTATTGCGTTGGCCAACGACTTAGTCAACATAATATCATTGAGAATCCGAGTGTTCTCTCGAATATACATTCGAGGATTGAATTCTAATCTTGGCTCAACTACCACCTTCAATCCACATCGTAATGTACCCAATACAAGCCGTATCTCAACCTATAAGGCATTTGAGCTTAGGACGGGATCAAAGTACATTACTTTGTAGACAAGGCACGTATTGACCTAAAGTCTAAGGACTTCTATCTCCCACACGTTGATCATACTTTAGACAAGTATAACAAACAATATATCAGCAGGGTATACCAATACTTCCAAAGTATCCATGTGTCTATCACGAGTAACCATTACTCGTAGCAGGTGAGACATACTACATCCTCTAAGGATGTGATGCAAACCACATGTCGACTTATCACATATCATTGATATCCCATTCTCGATGATCATTAGTCGAGGCTATTTTAAGAGTTACGCTCTATCATGAATATCTCACTCTATTAATGACAACGTAAGCTCAAGGGATGCACATTAATGAATAATTACAAATAATCAAATAATAATTCAATAATTGCAAATGCAAAAATATTAATCTCCATTAATAATAATATGAATGTGTACAAAGTACATTTGTCCTAATACAGATTGTCTCTAGGACATAAATATACTTTTATATGCTCCAAACATGCAACAAAAAAAATTGGAAAGGAGCAAAAAACCAATAATAATCCGAAGTAACTAAAGTTTAAAGGACAAATTACATGCCACTTCTAATAATACTAATAATTGATTTTCTAATAATACTATAAATGGGCTAACCTAATTTTATTACAAAAAAAAACCATTGTACTCTATGAAGAAGCTACCATTTATGGCAAAAAGCACATATGATTTTGGGACAATTTAAGAGCTTTAGCTAGTAGTTAACAGATCACACAAAACTCAAAAGATAATCTCAAAAGCAATTCAGATATTTTATAAACAATGTACTGCCTCTTCTCTGGATATCAATAACTAATCTATTGCCATAATTAACAAAAAGATGAGAATACTAACTCAGCATATTTTGTTTTAAGATAAATGAATCAGAACTTAGTTATAAACACAAGAACACTACTTCTCAGAAGATCAATGGATCAAACACTTATATTGATCAAACACTTATGCACATTTACACAGGTGATGAAAGGCAGTAAAGATACAATAAGATAAACGGGTCGGGTGGTGGATTGGATGTATGTCCACCCGAATCCGACCCGATCCGTCCTTCACCCGATTAAAATTCGTGTTTAGTCGGATTTCCATCCATATAATCAGGTTGGGTGGATCGGATATCCATCTGGTCAGGGTGAAACTTCCAGCCCTATGTCTGCTTCTAAATACGTAATTGAAATTCCTTAAAGGTCCCCGTTCGTACAACCAACTCCCATTTCTATCATGTATTCAGTTTCATTTAAACAAAATGAAATTACCTAGAGTTTATTACTCTAATTATGGTCACTCAACTATTCAAAATTATCTAATAAATTTATATGCTAGAAAATCTTTTTTACAATGGGGATATTTAGAGAAGGAGCAACTTTATTTACAACAAGGACACATGCCAGTACAAATAACTTTTCTAAAATGACCAAATTACCTCTTTGGTATAAGTAGTCTATTCGTACTCAAATTACAAGATTGCCTGTTGCTAAATAATTGAAATTCCTAAATAGTCCATGTTCGTAAAACCAACTCCCACTCTAAATAATAAATAAAACAGTTTATATATTTATATAGACCTTTTTGGTCCGGCCCTTTTCCGGACTCCGCGCATAACGGGAGTTTAGTGCACCGGACTGCTCTTTATATATATATATATATATATAAATAAAAAAAACAATACTAATAATAGAAAGCACGAGATGATGTAATAGATATAGCCAGTCCAGTAAGAGCATGATTTGATTTAACAATTCAGATGACAGCCAATAATTAATTGCCATGTTATATTCTCTAAGGAAGGAATTCAGGGGCGGCTCAATAAGATCGGTGGCCTAAAGCTAACTTTAACGAGATGCCTTATTTTTTCTGTCCAATATATTTTAAAAGAAAAATTAACCTATAAATCTATTTATTGAGAGACCATTTGTTTCCTAGTAAAATTATAATAGTTTTATAGTAGAATCCTAGTCTAAGTATATTTGATAAACTATAATTATGATAGTTTTATTAGAATATAGTTTCCTTGTTAGACCGGTGAAAGGAGAACTTTTACCTCTATATAAAGAGGTCATTATTATGAATGAAAGCAAGAAAGAATTATCTCAATATTTTTCTTCTCTCTAAAATTTCGTCAACTCTTAATTTTAACATGATATCAGAGCCATGTTGAAAGAACACAAGAACCCTAAATAATGGCGGGTGACGGAAAATCGGCGATAAAAACAAAGGAATCGCCGGTGAAGAAAACAAAATTCAAAGAAAAATAATATCCCGGTATGACATTATGTCAAACGATAATCACGGAATTGTGGTGACACAAGTCCAGTTGAAGGGAGAGAATTATGAAGAATGGGCTCGATCCATGAGGACAACCCTAAGAGCATGGAAAAATTCGTTGATGGTACAATTAAGAAGTCGGATGAAGAATTACTAGACATAGAAGATTGGACTATAAACTCTTTGTTGGTGTCGTGGATTCGTAACACCATCAAACCAACCCTTCGCTTAACGATCTCACATAAAGAGGAAACGGAAGAATTGTGGATAAGCATCCGAGAGCGGTTCGCTGTTATCAACGGACCTCGGATGCAATAACAAAAAGCACGCCCCAGACCTGCCTTGCCCTGACCCTGCCCCGACCTCGTCCCGATCCCGATCCCCCCTCCCTCTTTATAAAACTAACCGTTACAACAATAGTCAAATTTAGATTTTGGTCGTTGTGCAACAGTTCCAACGACCATTTTTTATCCCCATCCCATAAACCCCTCCTACCCCTTTAATATTTATTTTAAACCCCTAAGTTAGTATACTTACACTTTAACCCAATTTTCTAACTATAAATACTTCATTTTCTCTTCATTTTATCTCACAAATCTTCCTACAATCTTTGTAATCTCTCAATCTGTCTCTCTATAAGTCTACATTGCCTACTAAATATTTTTTTTAATTTTTTCATTTGTATAATTGTATCAAAGTTCAAAAATTGGGACTAAAGTTGGCAACTAGCTTGAGGATCATCCATCGAGCAAAGTTTCAATTTTCAACCTCGATTACACGTCGACGTTATGTCGTCGTTTGATACCTTCGTTCCTTATTTAAATTATTATTGTTACTTTATTTTAATTATCACACTTAATTTTATTATCTTTAATTATTTATTTGCATAATTAAAATGAAAGGATTTAGACATATGATTAAGGATGCTTCTTCTAGTAGGGGTAACAAGGGCTGGGGTACTTCTTCTAGTCACCCTATTCCTAGTCAGGATGATTTGATTGATTACACTCATATAGATGAAACTGATTTTTTTGATGAGTCTCAGCCTCAAACTGAAACTGTAACGCCTCCTATACTCCCTCGTATGAGTCGAGGCCCCACACAACGAAAATTAAAATTAGCTACATGGGAGTTTATTGATAGGGACCAAGAGAATCAAGTAGTTAGATGTAAAATTTGTAAAAATGTTTATAAATTTAAAATCGGAAAAGATTAGGGTGGGACGGGAGGTTTATTGAGATATGTACAAGGCTTTCACAAAGTTAGGTAGGATGAATACGAGGCTACAAAGTCTGGTGCGCCAATGCGCTCTTAGTCGGGACAAGGTTCACATAGTGTCCCAAACCAAGTACATGGTCAAATTAACTCGACGACGAGGGGACTTGTAGGTCCTAAATACGATAAACACAGAGATAGGGAAGCAATAGAAAAATTAGTTGCGGTGGAGGATTTGCCTTTTGCATTTCCTTCCTCTCCTGGTTTTATTCATTACATTAGAGAAATGTATAATCCTGCTTTTAACGGATTTCCTAGATCAACTGTTATGAGAGATATTTTTAAATTTGCACATGAATATCAACAATATTTACATTATGCATATATCATCTTCCTGGAAAAGTATCTATCACTTCCGATATAGGCCGTAGTACTAATGACAATCATTATTTAACTGTAACATGTCATTGGATAGATCATAATTGGTCTATGCAAAAATATATTTTAGCATATAGATATATTGATGATAGGCACACTGAAAATTTTATTGCACAAAATATTCATGAAGTTTGCGATTATTATGGTATAACTGATAAAATAACGATTGTTACGTTAGATAATGTTTCTTCTAATAATTATGTTGTGAGACTTTTAAAAGATCTAGTAACTCCATCTTTTCCTAATCATTTTCATATAAAATGTGTGTGCCATATTTATAACTTAGTTGTAAAGGATGATCTATCACTTTTTGAAGACATTCTTAATAAAGTACAATTTGCTATAAACTTTATTTTTAGAATTAATAAAATACAAAGAAAAAAAAATATGAAAAAACTTGTCACGATTGTGGATTACCTTTTAGAAAAAATACTGAAGAAGTAGCGACTAGGTGAAATTCTCTATATGAACAACTACTTGTTGCTTACGATTATAGAAGACCTATAACTTTATTTTTTAACGCCCATAATCGAAATCCAACTGACATGCTTGTAGATAATGATTGGGAAAAAATTTCGGTACTTATTGGATTTTTAGAGAAATGTTTTCAAGCAACAAAAGAATTTTCTGGTATATATTATTCTACTATTTCAACTATTTTATTTTATATAGCTCTAATATTTTTTATTACTTAGTGAATATATGAAAAAATCATCTTATAAGGCACCTATTAAAAATGTTTATCAAATTAAAATAATATTTTTTTCCTATTCCCAAAGATGGCTCAATATGTGTTGAACATTCAAGCGTCATCAACAACGTCTGAAAGCGCTTTTTCTATCGGAAGATTTCAAATACGAGAGCACAAACACTCATTAGTGGAAGACAGCTTGGAGATTACAGTTCTATTCAGTTATTGGATACGAGTAGAGCGTAGAAGGTGCGGTCAACCAGAGATCAATGAAGAAGACGATTTAAACTACAATGAAATCTTGTCCGAGGGAACTAGAAGTAACATCGACCAATTTGACCAACAAATTCCAATTCCAACCGAAGAACCACAAGACAATGTGAAGAAATTAGAAAATGTGTTTATAACTATGTAATTTTTTTAATTGCAATTTTACTATGTGATTTGCAACTTTTGAACAACACCACAAGTTGCAATTTTAAAATTGTACAAAAAAATCATATTTCTATTAAATAATATAATAGGCACAACAACAGCCTTGGGATATTTTTATTACACTATCTTGTTCAGTTATTTAAGAGTTTATATTCACAGCTTTTTTTAAAATTAAGTGTCTAAAAAAATGGAATCCCGGACCCGACCCGACCCTGCCAACACCGGTCCCCATTTCTGACGGGATGAGGGACATGACGGGACATCGGCCTGTCCCTCCAGTCCTGGCCAGCCGGTCCCGCCGGAGGACCGATCCCGACCCTTTCCTAGTCCTGCCTGGACTCGCTCCTGCCGGGACCCGCCCCGAACCCGACCCCTTAGACATCCCGACATCAAGTTGATAAATTGGCAAATGCTTACCCATAGCTATGCTCATAACTGTGCGAATGGTAGCCGGTTTAACCACCAGACTAAAAGTCTCACCACAATCAATTCCCTTATGTTGCCCTATACCATTAGCCACAAGTCTCGTCTTATAGCGCTCAAGGTCACCAATGTCTCTGAATTTGTGACAAAAAAGCCACATACACCTGATCACATTAGCCCCATCCGCCTTCGAAACCAAATCCCAAGTGTGTTGTTTCGTTAAAGCATTCAATTCCTCACGCATGGTCGTATTCCAATTTGGGTCAAGTTTAGCTAATTTTGGTTTTTTAGGGATTGGGGATATAGTTAGAGTGGAGAGATTAAAATGAACTTTGGGCTTGAATATCACATGTTGAGCACGGGTCTCCATTTATGCATGGAGATAGGGGCTATTTGGGCAGAGGGGTGGGATGCAGGTTGGGGTTTGCTCGGGTCAGTGATGTTCCAGGTTGGTGGTGTCTCGGATGAGGGCAGGGACTGTGTTACCAAATTGATGGGGGGATGGTATGATATTTGTGATTGGTGTTGGGTTTGTGTGTCAACGTGGAATGGTGTCAGGTGGGGTTTCGACGGGGAGTAGGCAGTGGGTCTGGGTTTGGTCTGAGATCTGTGTCAGAACGATGGTTGGTGGTTGTTGATACTGGGATGTGTTGGGTTGATTGGCCAGGATGTAGGGCAGGTAGTGGAGGACTGGAATGGTGCCGGCGATGAGAGATTTGACGAGGCAAGGGTGGCAGCGGTGGAATCTTGTTGTGATGGAGCAGTAGGGGCCGGTCGTGATGGAACAATAGCGTCATGGCTGAGTCTGGTGTGGATGATGGGGGAGGCTTTGGACTTGTCTATAAACATGTAATCTGTGGTCCGGAATTTTTGAATGTTTGCAAAATGGGAAGATTGCTTCATTAAACGTGACATGGCGGGAAATGAGGATCTTAGGGGAAGACAAGTCATAGCATAAATACCCCCTATGATTTGACGGGAAACCTAAGAAGACACATGGAGTGGTGCGGGGTGCTAGTACATGAGGGGCCATGTAAGTTAGATTCGGGTAACAAAGGCAACCGAAAATCCATAGGTGATCATAAGAGGGGATCCATCGGAATAGGATTTCGGTGGGTCTTCTATTGTGGAGTGTGTTGGTAGGCAAAATATTAAGAATATATTCGGCCATTTTGACAGCATAAACCCAAAAGGAATGGGGAGAGAGGCATGAAAAAGAATTGTACGAACCATGTTATTGATAGTGAGAATGATTCGTTCGGCCTTACCATTTTGCGGAGAGGTATGGGGACACGAAAATCGAAAAGTCATGCCATTGTTAGTGCAAAATTTGTGAAAAGTGGAATTATTGAACTCATGACCATTATCACATTGAAACGATTTTATGGCTTTTTCAAATTGTGTTTTGATATAGACACGGAATTCAAGAAACTTGGAAAAAACTTTAGATTTAAATTTAAGTGGGTAAACCCAGATAAAATGAGAAAAATCATCTAATAAAACAAGATAATATTTATGACCTAGAGAACTAGTGATGGGAGATGTCCATAAATCCGCGTGAACAATGTCAAATGGAGAAAACGTAACACTTAAAGATGGATAAAAAGGAAGATGAACATGCTTGCCTAAAGGGCAAGAAAAACAATTTTGGGCAAGGTTCCCATTATTACATCGAATGAAATTATTGCTTCTAAGGAAATTAAAGACAGGAGCGCCTGGGTGTCTGAGTCTATTGTGCTAAGTTGACAGAGAGATATCAGCGAGAGAGGTATGTGATCGGGTTATGGCACCGGAAGTGGATGAGAAAGGATAGAGGTCCCCCATACTATTGCATCTCGTAAGAAGTGTTCCCGTGAGTAGATCCTTCACAGAAAAACCAAAGGGGTCAAACTCAACAGAAACGAAATTGTTATGAGTAAATTTCCTAACAGATATTAATTTTTTAATGATGTTGGGGCATTAGGATGTTATTTAGGGAAAAATGTGGGTGGGGCAGTTTTGTGTAAGTGGAACCATAACCTTGAATTGGAATACGATGACCATTACCGACCGTAATAAATTGAGGATACTTTAAATGAAAATGTTTAGATAGATTACCCGAGGAGCGTGTGAGATGAGAGGTGGATCCCGTATCCATGTACCAAGTTTTGTCGGGCAGCTGCAAGTTTAACGAGCTGAAGGCCTGGCCCAAATCATTAGGGGCCAGAGTGTATACAGGATGTTGTTGTTGGGCTAATACAATGTGCGCCTGCTGGGCCATGTTGGATGTCTGTTGTGGGCCTGGGGAGGAGCCCAAGATCCCAGGTTGCCAATTACCTGGAATTTGGGCCGCGACTGCTAATGGGTATGGGCAAAAGGCGAAGCCCAATTACCTTAGCTTGGCCAGTGGACTGGGCTGGCCCACTGGAAATATTAGTTGGCCCAGGGCTGCTGGCCAGTTCGACCTCCACGCCCGCGGCATCTACCGCCCTTTCCGTTGCTGCAGCCTCTACCGCTTCGGCCACCACCATGGCTGCCTTGTAGTTGTTGGTTGTCCGGCGGTAGGGGCAGCTTCAATCAAAATTTGTGAACGGGCCTTATTGAAGTCAGTGTCCCCCATTAGACAATTAGTCTACAACTAGTTTTAATTATTTACAATACTCGGATAGGTTGGAAAAATTTTTAAGACGTGTATTATTGAATTGATCCTCCAAGTATACTGTCGCGCCCATTTTTGACCTGAGGGCTTCGCGACGCGATGGCATCGATTCCCTCTGTATCGGTTAAAAATGCTTGCTTTGAAGAGTTTAAATAATGTTGCAAGTATTTAATGAAATGATGCATTTGTACAAGTATACATTTGTATGACATTAATATACACGTAAAGCTGGAAAAAGTATGCATTTGAATGAAAATTGATAAAAATATATGCAATGTAAATTTTATGGGTGACGAGCCTAAAAATAGATAACCTAGCGATTTTTTGATTTTAAAACTAACCGAGCCTAAAAATAAATAAACTAGCGATGGGTTTCCAATTTTAGACTACCCTATTAATAATTCTATGTCTACCTATTCTAAACATTTCAATAATTTAACGAGTACAATAATATTACAATACAAAATGAAATAAAGCTGAATTTAAAGAAAGTAAAAAAAATAACAGCAAAATAAATAATCTCCGAGGGGTATTTGCCTTTATCCCTTGCAAGATGTCAAGAACAAACGGTTTGAAATAATTGAATATAAATATACTTCGGATCCGTATCCAAAACAAGAATGTTTTGATCACGGAGGGCTCAGACTTAAATTTTGAAAAGACCATTCCAATCACGTCGTGCCTGCAAACATATGACTCGGTGGTCATTTTAATTGCCTCGCCTACTAAACATGTTGGTCTCTCAGATGAAAAAGAAAGATCATTCTAATCACGTCGTGGCTGCAAACATATGACTCGGTGGTCATTTTAATTGCCTCGCCTACTAACATGGTGATCTCTCTGATGAAATAAGAAAAAGATTTAAGTTTCATCCTTGCCCAGAAGTTCTATTTTTCGTCTTTACAACTGTGGAGGCCTAAAAAATCGACGGATATTTTTTCATCGGCCATGGTGTAGTGTAACGTTCAAATCAGCTAAATGGTGTCGAAAACAGTAAAAATAGAAATTGAGAAATGATGTCCGAAGGGACGCGGTATTTAATTCAAACACAGTAAACTAAACCAAAATAGCAAAACTGAAATCGAGAAACGATTTTCGAAGAGAATGCAGTATTTAATTCAAAAACAATAAACTAAACCAAAACTGAAATTGAGAAGCATTTCCCGAAAAGACGCGGCCTCGAATTCAATTTCATTGGCCTAAATGCAGTATTTATTCAAAGCGGTAAAGCAGCGGTAAAGCGGTAAAATCAAAAACCGAGAAATGATGTCCGAAGGAACGCGGCCTCGAATTCAATTTCATTGGCCTAAATGAAGTATTTATTCAAATCAGTAAAATACCAAAACAGCAATTTGAAATGGAGAAGCAATTTTCGAAGGAACGCGGCCTCGAATTCAATTTCATTGGCCTAAATGCAGTACTTATTTAAATCAGTAAATCAATAAGACAATCCGTGCACGGATGTTAAATGCCAAAATAGTAAACTGAAACAAAGAAACGAAAAAAAAGAGCGGCCTCGAATTCAATTTCATCGGCCCAAAGTGTAGTCTCATGTTCAAATCAATGGGCATCTGAAATACAGCAGCTGAGCACATTTAAGGCATCAACTATTCAGCGAGTTTAGTGACATGATTTCCAAAAGGTCATCGCATTAAAAATGCAGCAACGCAACCCTCAAAATGCAGCAACAACAGCTCTCAAAAGGCAGCAACAACAGCCCTTAGAATACAGCAACAACAACAGCCCTTAGAATGCAGCAGCAGTGGCCCTTAAGATGCAGTAAAAACAGCCATTAAACTGCAGTAAAACAACCCTTAAAATACAACGGCAGTGACCCTTAAAATGTGGTAAAAATAGCCCTTAAAATGCAGGAAAACAACCCTTAAAATGCAGCGAAATGGCCAAGTTACAGTAGTAAAACACTCCCAAAAGCAGGTGTAAATGACCAAGATTGCAGCAGTCATTTTGCATAAACAGAACCACAAATTTGCTCCAAAAGTGTAGCAGTTTATGGTGCAGCAGCTCAACAATGTTACAACAGCAAATAGCTGCAGTAAGCGGCCATGACAAGCAACAATATAGAGCAGTAGTTTGCTCTCAAAGGCAGTAACTAAGTAGCAACAACTATTTATCCCAACACGTCTTAAGAGAGCGGCATATTTAACCTCAAAATGCAGCAGTTACTTACCTCAAATACGACCTCTATTTCTTTAAGATAGCAACTAACAACAACATACTCGAAATTCTCAAATGTGGCTGCTGTCCTTTAGAGCAATATCTTGTGGTTTCTTCGAATGTTCAACATCATTTGAGGTTTGAAACTCCCCTCTTTTGGCCAAGCAGCGCCGGAGACGACGAGTGTCGTCGAACAACCTTCCATTCTTTCGATTTCATATTTGAGACAAAGGGGTATTTTCGGATTAGAATTATGAAACAAAAGGAGTATTTTTTCTAAACAAAATTTAAGAGCAGCAAACCAATTTTTTTGGATTTCCTTCTTGTTTTTTCGATGCTTTTTCTTTGTATTTTTCGGACTAATTTCGGACAAAAAAACAAAAAGGGACGACTTCGACCTTCGTTTTCTGTTCTCGGATTCGGCCCCTTTTCGACCTCAGACGGGACCTCGATTTGTGATTTTCGAACCTTGTTTTCTCCCCCCAAAATGAAGAACCAAGGGGAATATTTATAGCTAGAAAAATCAAGCTTGAAATCCAAATAAAGCTGTAAAAGGTGACGATTTGGAGCCGGATTTTAGGGCAAATTTTGGGGGATAAGGGTATGGTGGTGTCAAGTGTAGGTGGTAGCAGGTTTGGTGGCCGGTGGAATTTGGGCGAGGTGATGTTCGCGGGTTTTGTGGTCGCGGATTTAGGTGGGTCGGCTGATGGGTGTGTTTGGTTGGGGAGAGAAAAAGAGGAGAGTTTTTTTGGAATTAGGGTTAGTTTTTGGTAGGTTGGGTATAAGAAAATGGGGTATTGGGCTTTGGTTGGGGGTTGTGGGCCACCGGGTTCGGTTGGGCCTCCGGTTGGGCTTGGGGTGTGGAATAAAATGTTTTGGGTTTTTGGGATTAGGGGTTGGGTTTAAAGGGGGATAAGGAAATGGGTATTTGGCCGAATGGGCCAGTCCAGGTGGGCTTGCGGGTTGGCTTGGGGCTTGACCGGTTGGGCCCATTTGTGGGCTGGCCGGTTGGGCCCTATTTTTTGTGGGATTTAGGTTGGAGTATTGGGTAGAAATTGTTTTGGATTGGGAAATAAATGGGTTATGGGTTTAAAAATATAAAAAGGAGTTTTATTATATAAAAAGAAAGCTTTGCAAAAATTTATAAATTGTAAAGATGACAATATGATAAAAAAATATAATATTTGTGAAATGCTTGGTGTTTAAAAAAATAATATTAATAATGAGATGATGTTTTTGTGAAATAAAAATAACATATAATATTAGGATAAAAGTATGCTTGTGATATAAAAATGCAAATGACAGTAAAATGCAAATAATACATATATATATTATGCCTATATTTTAAAATTGTTTTAATGCATCAAAAATATTTAAAATTGCAAATAAAATCAGAAAAGATGGGACAAAATTGGGTGTCAACATATACGACACGAGTGTGCTTGTTTTCCTGAAAAATCTCCTCCAACCGTATCCATAATTCACGAGCCATGACATCGGTTTTCATAATCGTATGAAGCAAATCCTTATAGATAGTGCCATAAATCCACTGTTTGACAATGGCGTCAAGACGACGTCAGGCCGTGTCATCGACCTCAATAGGGCGAGGGAATGAGTTATCAATATGATCAAGGATACTATAGGCACATGCATGAATGCGCAAAATTTCAACCCACGAAGACTATTGACCATCTTCTTGATCAAGAACCAAAGGAATGAAGTTCTTGACATTAGTGATGGCAAAATCCATATGGAAAGACGGAGTGGAAGAGGTAGTGGGTGGGGTGTGGGTGACCACTGGGGAGGACGATGAAGTTGTGTGTGAGGTGGGAGTAGGCCTGGCCAGTGGGCCGGGCTCGGGTCTGGCGGGCGGGGTCTGGCGAGGTCTGGTGAGGGCGGGTTCCGGCAGGTTTTTTCCTTTTTTTTTTAATAATATATGTATAAAAAAAACTCAATAAACAAGACAAGATAGTGTAATAAAAATATCCCAAGGCTGTTTTTGTGCCTCTTATATTATTTAATAGACATGATTTTTTTGTAATACAAATACAATTGTCTAAAATCTAAATTGCAACTTTGTGGTGTTGTCCAAAAGTTGAAAATTACATAATAAAATTGCAATTAAAAAAATTACATTCTCAAAAAAACCTGTTCTAATTCTTGATAATTTCTTGTGGTTCTTCGGTTGGAATTGATATTTGTTGGTCAAATTGATCCATGTCGCTTCCACTACCTTCGGATAAGATTTTGTTGTAGTTTTCGTCTTCTTCTTCATTGATCTCCGGTTGACCGCACCTTCTGCTCCGCTCGTATCTAATCTCTGAATAATACTGCAATTTCCAAGCTGTCTCCGGCTAATGAGTGTCTGTGGTCTCCTATTTGATATCATTTGCGAGAAAAAGCGCTTTCGACGCGATTGATGACGCTTGAATGTTCAAAACATCTCGGGCCATCATTGAAAGTGTCGGAAAGGTCTTCTCATTCCCCCTCCAGTATTTCAGCAAGTCTTCATGTCCATCTTCATTGATAACTTCTTGGTACGGTACAAAACCCTGCAAAACAAAAATATCCAACTCGCTAATTTGGTTAGTAGCGGTACGGCCGCACATTCTATTTCTGAGGCTTTGAATACTAGCCACAGAAACAGCATGTCTTTTGTGAGGTTGTGTTGAAGATGAAGACGATGGTGTGGAAGCCGGTAAGTTACTAGCATTTTATTGTTGATAAAACCTATATATTTTCTTGCATTGGTCTTCTACGCTAGACAACACTTCTTCTTTAGTTTGTTCAATAGGTGGTGGGTGATTTAGATTTTTGGGACTTGGAGGTGGTAGTACTTCTATACAATCGTAAATAGTTTCAATTAGTGATTTAGTACCGTCTATTTTAATAGTCGGATTTAATACAGCACAAATAATATAAATAGTGGGAATAGGAATAAAATATTTTTTTATTTTGATAAATATTTTTTAATAACTGTCATATAAGCTGGTTTTTCCATATGTTCACTAAGTAATAAAAATATTAGAGTTATATAAACAACATAGTTGAACTAGTAGGATAATATATACCGGAAAATTCTTTTGTTGCTTGAAAACATTTCTCTAAAAATACAATAAGTTCGGAAATTTTTACCCAATCACTATCTACAACCATATCAGCTGGATTTTGATTATGAGAGTTAAAAAATAAAGTTATAGGTTTTCTATAGTCATAAGCAACAAGTAGTTGCTCGTATAAAGAATTCCACCTAGTGGATACTTCTTCTGCATTTTTCTATAAGGTAGTCCACAATCGTGACAAATGTTTTTATATTATTTTCTTCGTTGTACTCTATTACTTTTTAAAATAAAGTTTATAGTAAATTGTATTTTACTAAGAATGTCTTGAAAAAGTGATAGACCATCCTTTACAAATAAGTTATATATATGGCACGCGCATTTTATATGAAAATGATCTGGAAAAGATGGAGTTAAACTATTTTTTAAAATTGTAATAGCATAATTGTTAGAAGAAGCGTTATCTAATGTAATAGTCATAATTTTATCGGTTATTCCATAATAATGGCACACTTGATAAATAGTATCTGCAATAAAAGTACCAATGTGCCTATCATCTATATATCTATACGCTAAGATACGTTTTTGCATAGACCATTTATAATCTATCAAATGACAAGTTACCGTTAAATAATCATGGCCGTTAGTACTACGACCTATATCAGACGTGATAGATACTTTGCCATTAAAATGATATAATGAATAACGTAAATATTGTTGATATTCATGTGCGAATTTAAATACATCTCTCTTAACAGTTGATCTAGGAAAATCGTTAAAAGCAGGATTATATATATCTCTAATGTAATGAATAAAACCGGTAGATGAAGTAAATGAAAAAGGCAAACCCTCCACAGCAACTAATTTTGCTATTGTTTCCCTATCTCTATGTTTATCGTATTTAGGGCCTACAATTCCCCCCGTCATAGGGATAATTTGACCCTGTACTTGGTCCGGGACAATATTTGAACCTTGTCCCGATGGAGCGGACGTTTACGCACCCCATTTTGAAGCTTCATATTGGGCATACCTAGTTGGATGAGCCCTTGCTACGTGTCTCATTAAACCCCCCGGCCCACCGTGACCTTTTCCAGTTTTAAATTTTAAAACATATTTACAAATTTTACATCTAGCTACTTGATTCTCTACGTCCCTATCAAAAAATGTCCATTAATCTGATTTTAATGTTCGTTTTCCTGGACATCGTCTCATACTAGGGGCAATAGGAGGCATTTCAGTTGAAGGTGCACTAGTGGTTGTGTTGTCATCTACATTAGTGGGTGTATCGTCTAGATCATCGTCTAAATTAAATTCTTCTTGAGTTCCGAAAAATAGTTCCTCGTCTAAATCTAATGGTACTGTAGGAAAATGTTCAGTATCAACAAAATCATCCTATGTAGGAATAGGATTCTGTCTAGAAATAGGACCCTTGCTCTTGTTGCCCCTACTAGAAGAAGCATGACCCCTACCCGTAAGCATACGTTTAAATCCTTCAATTATAAATTTATAATTATACTAATAAATAATTAAAGTAAATAAAATTAAGTGCGCTAAATAAAATAAACAGACAATAATAATTTAATGAAGGAACGAATGTACCAAACGCCGACGTAACGTCGACGTGTAATCGAGAGGTTGAAAATTGAAACTTTGCTCGATGGAAGATCCTCAAGCTAGTTGCCAACTTCACTCCCAATTCCCAAACGAATAAATAAAATTGAATATTTAGTAGACAATGTAGACTTGTAGAGATATAGATTGAGAGATTAGAGAGATTGTAGGAAGATTTGTGAGAAAGATGAAGAGAAAATGAGGTATTTATCGTTGAGAAATTGGGTTAAAGTGTAAATATAATAACTTATGTGTTAAAAATAAATATTAAGGGGGTAGGGGGCTGGGGGGAGGCCAAAAATGGCTGTTGCACAAGGGTCAAAATGTAAAATGATCGTTGGTACAACAGTTGTTTTTGCAAAAGGGGGGTTTCGGGCGGGATCGGGGTGGGATCGGGTCGGGATGGCGGGCCTGGGGCGGGTCGGAATGGGTCGGGATGAGACCATGTCCCGTCCCGGTTCGAGTCCCGATACCGCAAAAAAAATTAAATGTCGGGTTCGGACCGGAACCGGACCGACCCGGTCCACTGGCCAGCCTTAGTAAAACCTCCTACCTCTTCTTTCTAGTTTGATAAATTTCTTCTATATATCCATTGTTGATTGTTCACTTATGCATATATTATTCCTTTGAGTATTTTTATTTTCTTCAAAATCTCAACATTTTCTTACTTTGGGAATGGATAGGTGCGCTTAAAACTTCAATAACATAATGTGTTTTTCGAGAGCGATTATAATATTTTTTAGGTTCATATTATGTGATGTTTTCACTTTTAACATACTCCTTAAAAAATTGCTTACTTTTAAAAATTAAAAAGAAATTACATTAAAGTACGCTTAGTTAAATTTGCATCTTTCTAAGTTGATAAGTGTAAAAAACATATGAATCTGGGGGGTAAGGATAAATAATTTGGATTAAAGTGCGCTTAATTAAATTTACATTTTTCTAAATTGATAAGTGTAAAGGACATATGAATCTGAGGTGCAAGGATAAATTCTTTTAAAAAAAATTAATACCATTTTCAATATGTAACATGTCACTTCATTTTAGATCAAAATACAACAATAATAATCTATCCAGTCTAATATTACACGTGTCATTTTAAAATCAAAATAAAAAAGCAAAAATATCAAATAATATGAACCTGAGGGAGTACAAGGTTCGTAGTTTATTTAACTATTACAAGACTGCACTGCATGGAGATGAATGAGTGTCAAAGTTTAGATTAGACACCACAAAAACTCTCGAGAGTGGGAGCGACACCTTTACTATTAGCTAAGAGACAAAACTCAAGATATTTGACAGCTTCAAAGGGCTTGTAGAGCAAAGGGTGATCTTCATCAACAAGTTCCTCAGGCACTTTTATAATACATCCTTCTTTAGAAATTGTGGAAAATCCGATGGAATACCTCTCTTTGTCTCCCATGTTCACTCAAAAATAATCAGAGCCGAATTATTCCTAGCCCTCGACTACAAGAACTTCATCGGATACTAAGGCATCTTAGCCGAGTTGTCAGTTAGAGGTACGACTGGGGCCCACTCATATGCAGACGCCTCAACGACCAAGTCAAAAGGGTTTCCAGGCCTCTATAAGCGATAACGGCCAACGACAAGCTAAAAGAAAGGGCCATTATCCGAGCAAGAAGAGTAGAGGACGAGAAATCGGCACCACATCCCCCATAGTCGGCAATTGAACTTAGTGGGTTACTTGATGGCTGACATTGGGGGGCACATTGTATAGTCAGACTGGCCCACTTCACCTCGGTTTTGGGCCAGGCTTGGAGCCCAACCCTAATCCGTTTTGTGACCTAAAAACCATTATATATACAACACTAATCTCTAGTTATTAACATACTAAGAACATTAATTATCATAAATAATTCTAGACTTAGAGTCTAGGATAAAACTCTCTCAAACCTCTGCCGAGAATTCCTGGCTTTCTTGACAGAGGAATACACCATAACACAGTGCTTGCAGTCGAAGGGACAATCGCGTGTAATCCCTAAGTAAAGACTCCAGATAATACAACATGTAAGTGTTCTAGTTTTATGTTGCAGGTTTTGATTGTCATATAACCATACCAGAAGAAATTGTTGGGGTAAGTAGAACAAAATTTTAAACTTCTGTTGTGCCTACTTATATGTTTTGAACCCAACAAAACCCTACAGTGGTATCAGAGCCCAGCTAGTTCAATGATTATTAACAATTGAATAACATAATAATATGGATTAAACATAAAATTGGATAAAAATAAGGCTTCTTGAAATCCTACAAATCTTGACTAAAAAAAGTAGACCTTTTTATGTCACCCTAAATTATCTCCTACGCTAACTCGAGAAAATCATTCCGTTCTAACTCGAACTAAGCCAAAAGTGTCACGACCCGACCCGACGGGCCACGACTAACCGCCCTAATGACGTCATTATACTAACATGTCACACATAATCCAACTAACCCTTAATGAGTCTGAAATCCGGCAGCACAACGCTGCAATAACAACATATGCTAGGGTAGGCAAGCCGACAAGGCTACCTTTACCCAAGATTGTACCTGTCTCCCGAGGAGTCACAATTAGCCAGTATAACATAACAAGCAAGCCGACAAGGCTGCCACCAGATAGTAACGTATATACATGGGAACACCCCAGCACAGAATACAATAACATGACTAACCAAAATAGAGTCATAACCCTTACATACGTACAACCCACCACTGTCTACAGACCTCTATAAGAAGAACAACGACATATGACGGGACAGGGCCCCGTCGTGCCCCTAAATACAAACATAAGTCTAAAAGAGGTTCGGTACCAAAATGACAAAGCTCTGGATCAAAAGAGCTTTCCAACCTGCTGAGTAGGAACCTAGGCCTGAGGTTCACC
Source organism: Anisodus tanguticus (assembly GCA_034509755.1). NCBI lineage: Eukaryota > Viridiplantae > Streptophyta > Magnoliopsida > Solanales > Solanaceae > Anisodus > Anisodus tanguticus. Next base: position 31,291,044 of record CM067546.1, read on the forward strand.
AAACTGAAAACATGTACATGCGGGCATACGAGGAAAGGGGATCAGTACGAAATAATGTACTGAGTATGAAAAATATGAATCTGTAAAAGAGATCATAAGTAGCCAACAGAAACAGGAGATCAGTATAAAAATCAGGATCCAAATTCAACTGTGCCATAAACCATAAAAGTAAGTTGTGCCTTATAAAAATGAGAGTCAAGTCAAGAAAACATGTATGCCTGTCCATATACATATATATACCTGTAACGTAACCCGGCCCACTAATGCGGGACTCGGTGGAATCATATCATAATCCGACCCATGCTGGGACTCGGTAAAGTCATATCTCATCTATGGATCCATCCTACGTAACCCGGCCCTCTAGTGAGGATCTCGGTGAAAAATGCAAGGCTGTGCACGAACGTAACCCGTCCCGGGGACTCGGTGAGGTGAAGTAGTAACACTTAGCACGAGTAGATTTCATGAGTAACCATATGCAAGTAAAAATTATCATTTAACTCTCAATAAAATCATTATAAACTGTCATAATAAACTCTTTGCTAAAAATCATAGGCACCTCTCATAACAATCAAGTACGTCCGCCGTACTTTCATTAAATCATGCCAAAAAGAAAGAAGTAAGGGTTTCACATACCTCTTAGACGAACAAATCAACTCACTACTAGAGTACGTCTCGTTATAGAACTACAGCCTTGTTGTCGAATTTATCTAAGTTCCACGGGTCCTTGTAAGCTCTAAGAATGATTATCTACATCATACAGACGAATTACATCACAATCGAATCAACATATTAAAAACAGATTCTTAGGGACATTCTAACGAACGCCTTGAACGCGTAGAACCTATATTGCTTCTACATCGAAATCTAACATAAAGCGAAACATCCAGTCCCCTTAATCCTCTTTCTTATACTACTACAATCTTCAAAATAGTACAACAATTTCACATGCAATTCCCAGCAACTCTCAGTAACGACAGTCCCAACAACACCCAATCCAAATTCGCATTTTCAACAATAGTCTTTAGAACTAATAGCAAGAATGACTTCTGAAAATTGTACAAACTATTAAGACCAAGGAAGGTTACCTCATTAAACACATCGACGAGAATCGTTGGGAAATCCTTTTGCTCGACACAGCTTCCGACAACCAGAAACAGACCCCCAAATCGATTCGCGCCAGAATCCGATTGTATTCGAGGTTTCTTGTTTAGCTTATGAGTTTCTAGACTTGATTTCGCCTTTGATTCTACTGGAATCAAAGCCCAGAACACCTTGAATTCTCCTTCAATTTGGTTATATGAAAGCTCACGGGCTAGAGTAATAAAATCCCAACGATTACTTAAATCCCGACGATTACTAAAATCCTCTTATGTCAATATCATAATTCTTGTAATAAAATACCAGTCTATACTCTCTTCGGGGATACACAATTATTTTTAAACTTCGTCGTCACACTTACTAAATCCCAAAATTATTTTGGGATCACGCCCTTTTATATAACGATCTACTTATTAATATACACAAGTACAACGAAAAATTTCCCGGGTCCGGGTCCGGGTCTACTCACCTACGTTACGAGTTCAACCGCTACCCGAAAATACGGGGTGTTACATCCTTCCCCCCTTAGAAACATTCGTCCTCGAATGTCGGTACGACATTTCTAACTTTTGACACCATACAAAAAGAATACACCAATTGTTATTCCAATTCATCAAAAACAAGGGGTACGACATTCAGGGATTAATTCAGACTATCTTTTAAATTGTGAGGCGATACATATCAATTTATAACTATTTCTAAAGAAATAGACTCAAGTTTCATATGCGAACTAAAATAAACACATGGTGACTACATTCTTTAAATTCAAACAATAGGTAAAGGAGGTAAAAGGTCCTAATATCTAATTTTAGAGTTCTATACGCAACATAGTTATTTAAAAAAATTCACACACCAATACAATTAGCCATGTAGCTATTTTTATACTATTACAGTTGATTCTTTTGTTGCACTGGTTCTGGGTTAGAGTGCAACAACACAACTGCTGATTTTTCACTCTACCTCTGCCCAGGATTTTGCAGCAACAGCTGCTTCAAAATAAGGGCAACAACATGTGTTTATGCATGGCACAATTTCTACCAAAATGCAGCAGTGATTACAGTAGGAAATAACAGCAAAACAACATCTAACAGCAGCCAAACAACAGCAGAAAGTGAGCCCAAATAACAGTCAAAACATCAGCCAAAACAGCAGCTAAATAACAGCAGAAAGTGAGCTCAAATAACAGCCAAAATATCAGCCAGAGCAGTAGCTAAATAACAGCAGAAAGTGAGCTCAAATAACAGCCAAAATATCAGCCAGAGCAGCAGCTAAATAACAGCAGAAAGTGAGCTCAAATAACAGCCAAAATATCAGCCACAAGTGACCTTAAACAACAACCAAACAACAGCTAAACATGGTAACTAACTGCATCAGAAAATAACAATTATGCAACTAATGGAACACATCCATTAGTAACCAGAAACTAGAATTACAGACAGCAGGGAACCAGCCTCCCCTCACCAGCAGTAACCAGTCCCCCTTTGGAACAACAACCACAGCCTTAAAGCATAACCAACAGTCCTAACAGCAACTATAAATGAGGCAGAAATGCAGCAATGACTTGCACTAAGGCACAGTAGATCAGTAACTTTTTCAGCACAACAGAACAGTCCTATAGGGCTATATGCGTAGCAAAAATAACAACCACACATAACCACAAGTTAGCTCAAGGGCACAACAGCCCTTCCCAATTTTTCAGCAGTCCAGGGCATCAAGACAACAGGAAGCAGCAATCAGTAAACAAGTAGCAACTATAACTCAGAATCCAGTATTTTAAGAGACACAAGTCTTAACAAGGAATGTAGATAACTAGGAGAGCACAACATGCTTTAAAACAGGACATTTTGAGACTGAAAAAAGCAGCAATATCTGTCACAACTGAGGCAACAACATGTGTTTAAAGGGCCACAGGACATAGAGTAGCAGCAACAAAACAGCAGCTAATCAGCACCAACAAGACTAGTCTAAACATGCTAGACATTTCATAAACAAGATGGTCCTTAGGCAACATAAAAACAAGTAACTAAATGCAACCTACTCTGGTTAGGTATGCAGAAATGGGGCTTGACCATGCTGAGCCTCTATTTCAAGCATAAACAGTCTGCACCTTAATTAGTACAGATTTATTTACCAAATTCAGGTCTAGATTGGTTGTGCCACTCACATATGGACATGGTTATGTAAAGCCTAACATCAGAAAAAAATAAGCAACTTGAAATGTCAATACTAAGTCAAACAACCCTTTATACCATAGTTAATAGACATCAAATACTTGCCGGATTAATCTTGCTTCAATATCTGCACCTAACCTATGATCACACCATATCCAGGGCCACAACAAATACCTTAAGAGGTTGCTTACCAACAGTTCACATAAGCAGAATTACAGGGTCCAGAAGAATTTTCTGAATCACCCCTTTAAAGGCTATCATGCTGAAATTAGCCTAAGTTTATCATTTTAACTTGTTAGGAACACATGTCAACTAGCATAGTGGTTCTAAGCTTTTATTCCTAACTTATACATGCTTTAGCCAGGTCACCAAGACAGCATCTGAATCTCGAATCATGTATCAGTTCATATGGTTCTCAACTGAACACAAAACATTCTTCAAAGTTCAGACCACATAAAGTCCTTTGGTTTTTTTTTTTTTAAAAAAAAAAAAAAATTCCCAAGTTATACCACAATATACCTCCATAGATTCATAGAAGTAACCAGATATTAATAGCAAATATAGGACACCATGTAATCACATTTGAAGCTAAACATGTCATTAGAGACCACATGTAGGCTACATCATTTCAAATTATTGGATACCACATGGAAAACCAAAAAAAACAGTAAGACAACATATTCTCTAAGCTTATACTCAACAAGGGTTACTATTGTAATTATATAAAAAATGTAATAGAAGCCATACCGGTCTTTTTACTATAACCAATAAGTTATAGGTTACTCCTAACTTTAGGTTAGATTCATATCAAGTCGGAGTTGTCTCTAACAATACTAATCACTCCAAGATCAATCCAAACAAGGTTATTATTGCTTAACTTATGCATACAATAGTTTAAAAGTCATTTCATGATTCAATTAAAATTACACCAGACTATACAACAACCTTATCAATCAACATGCAAAATCCACATACTTCTTTTGATTAATCCAAACATATAACCATTTATTAATCCCGACGATTACTAAAATCCTCTTATGTCAATATCATAATTCCTGTAATAAAATACCAGTCTATACTCTCTTCGGGGATACACAATTATTTTTAAACTCCGTCGTCACACTTACTAAATCCCAAAATTATTTCGGGATCACGCCCTTTTATATAACGATCTACTTATTAATATACACAAGTACAACGAAAATTTTCCCGGATCCGGGTCTACTCACCTACGTTACGAGTTCAACCACTACCCGAAAATACGGGGTGTTACAAAAAGTGTGGATATCTAGCTCATTGCACAGTGCACGGCAAAGAACGGGTAAGAATGGATGATGGTCGATATGTGCGTTATTGATAATGGTGAGTGATGATAAAGGATCTGTGATTTGATCCCTAAATTGGATTTAAGGCTCGAACGATTTTGGAAAAACCAACACAGAAACGTTTTGTCAGGACGTCAGCATTGCAGTGCTTGCTAAGGTTTCAAGCGGAGCCGTGGCTCCATGGTGGAGCGTCGCGGCCCTAATTCTTTATTTTTTTCAATTCTAGACGTACTGAGACAGTAGGCGTCGCGACCCAAAATGAATTACAGAGCCGAAATGCTTCTGCCTCGCGAGCGTCGCGGCTCTAAAGCACTGCAGAAGGATTCTGCCTCGGTGGCGCCGCCCCCCATCCCACCTGTAAAAAAAAAATTGTTCAGAATGTTTAACCCGTGAGTATTATTATACAGTATAAGTATATTGTTTATGTGCTAAATGATTGTCATTTAGATTACTATAATAGTATCCGCAAATAATTGTCTGGGTAGGCGGCGCCCAAAATTTGTTAAACCGCTTAATATCAAGCTTGGGTAGGCGGTACCCAATATATGCTTAGTCATTTGCATGATAATTAAAATTCTTTGTTGGACATAGCATGCTAGAGTTGATCTTGGTTAAAACCCTAAATTAAAATGTTTCCAAAAATTTAATACAAGTCTCATTTAAAATGAACGCGTCGTCCGTTATAATTGATTGTAGTGCAAAATCCTTTTCGGCGAGAAGAGTATTTATACCATAGCATTTGCTCAAGTCTACGAGGACTCAGACTCTTTCATAGATGCATGTTAAATGTAGAAATGGGTGATAAACCTTCATGAGTATTTACACCACAGTGTTTTCTCTATAAGACAAAACTCACTTAGATACATAATTGCAGTCGCATAACGGGGTTGACCTGTTAGGCTGTTTTGGCGCCACAGTGTCGGACAAGCCGAGGGACGCAGATCGATTATTTAGAACATTCGGTCAAACAAGAGTTACAAATTGTTTCTAATTGGTTTGGAGACCTACCAGGTTATGCTATTGAAGTTATCAATCACAGCGAACGCAGAGATAGCATGAACCTGGATCTTTGCCCATTATGACCATATTTGATATGAGTCTGTATTCTTCCATGGGGTCGAAGGGTATGTTAAAATAGTGGGAGCTAATTAAACTAAAGGCTATGTTTTTAGTTATCGGATGTGTTCAATAGAAATTATATTAGAGTTTAATTTCAAGTCTATCTATTTCTTCATTATATACAAAATTTCAAATTTATCACTGAAAATGTTGGTCGAGACAAACAAGTTGACTGGAGCAAATTACCCTAACTGGTTAAGAAATCTGCGATTTGTGTTAAGAGTAGAAAGAATTGAGTATGTGTTAGACACAGTATTTCCCACAGTCCCTGCTGAAATCTCTGATGAGTATGCCCTGTTTTGACAAGGTGGCTTATCAGAAACATTTGAACGATGCTACCTTGGCAAAATGTGTAATGTTGTCTTCCATGACTATGGAGTTACAGAGGCAACATGAAAACATAGGCCCCAATGAAATGCTAGAACATTTGAAGAGTCTCTATGAAAAACAGTCTCAAACAATGAAGTATGAACTATTGAGATACCCTTTCAAATATAAGTTGAACGAAGGGGGACAAGTGTCAGCGCATGTTCTAAAGAAGGACTACACAGCTCTAAGATGAGGCAAATCACTAGGTGTTTCTACCTCTACTGGACAAGGTATATTTGTCATTGAAATAAATATGTCTATAAGTAACTCCCACTGTTGGGTATTGGATACCGCTTGTGGCTATCACATTTGTAGTAATGTGCACGGCCTAATTAACAACAGAAAGGTTGGACCTTACGAGGTAGACCTGCGCATTGGAAATGGAGCACGAGTGGATGCTAAATACGTGGGAACTTATAGACTAAATTTAGCTTCAGGCTTTTGTTTAGAACTAAATAATTGTTATTTTGTTCCCTCATTAACGAGGAATATCATTTCTATCCCAATGTTAGACATTGAGGGGTTTTCCTCATTTATTGCCAATGGCAGTTATGTACTGTCATTTAATGGTTTTGTTTGTGGAAATGCTCCGCTTGTGGATGGATTGTATATTTTAAACTGTAGTCGTGAAATTTTCAATGTGCAAAATAAACGAGCTAAGATAAATAATCCAGGAAACCCCACCTACTTATGGCATTGTAGACTTGGTCACATCAATGAATCAAGGATAGCAAAATTAAGAAAGTTAGACTACCTGAAACCATTTGACTTTCCTATGGTAACTGTGAATCTTGCTTGAGAGGAAAGATGACCAACAAGCCACTTTCTGGGAAAGGGGTGCGAGCCAAAAAGTTACTTGAGTTGGTCCATACTGATGTATGTGGGTCAATTTCAACTCAAGCTAAGGGAGGCTTCCCTTACTTCATCACTTTTACAGACGATTTCACAAGGTTTGGGCATGTGTATCTTATGAAACAAGTCCGAAGCCTTTGAGAAATTCAAGGAGTACAAGTTAGAAGTAGAGAAGCAACTTGAAACAAGTATCAAGACCCTTAGATCAGATCGAGGAGGTGAATACTTAAGTAAAGAATTTCTGGATTACTTGAAGCTTTATGGAGTCCAATCACAATGGACACCTCCTGGAACGCCACAGATGAATGGTGTTGCTGAAAGGAGAAATCGAACCCTATTAGATATGGTTAGATCCATGATGAGTTTCTCAGCTCTACCAATATACATTTGGGGCTATGCATTGCAAAGCTCAATTTATGCTCTGAACAGGGTTCCTTCAAAGTAGTGGAGAAAACTCCATATGAGATATGGAATGGAAAGAAGACGGCACTTAAACATATGCGACCCTGGGTGCCCTACATATGTAAAAAAGATGATTACTGACAAGTTGGAATCTAAAAGTGAGATGTTATTTCGTGGGGTATCCAAAGAAAACTAAGGGATACTATTTCTATCTTTCTGGAGAACATAAGGTCATTGTTTTCAGAAATGCAACTTTCCTTGAAGAAGACTATGTCTACAAGGAACGGAGCTGCAATAAGATAGAACTTGAAGAAATTCAATAATACAAGATAACACAGAAGATGAACCCTTGTCAAAAGACCTAGACAAGGATTCAGTAGGAGTATTTGGTGAAAATTGGGTACTTAGAGTACGCCCTTCAGCTAGTGGGAGTGTTGTGAGAGATAGTGCAGAAATACAAGTCTCTCATACACAACCAATGGAAGATGATACAATGGTTGTACATTATTCCATTCAGGAAATACATGAAAATGACATTCCTGAAAAACTCTCAAGGTGATGGATTGTCCAGCACACAAAGACTTTCTCACAATGAATGAAACAAATTGGTGGCTTTTCACCTGTTGCGAAAATGAAGTCCATTCGGATTTTGCTTGCAATAGCCACATACTATGATTATGACATTTGACAAATGGATGGAATGGTTATTGAGGAGGTGTATATGATACAACACGAGGGGTTTTACATCCAAGACTGAAGGACTTGTCCATTTATGGTGAAGCCTCAAGGAGTTGGAATACTACATTCTTGGAATTAGGATCTATAATGGAAGATTGACCTAATCAGTCAAGGAAGATTGTTGAAGGACTTGGGTGAAGCCTACTACATTCTTGGAATTAGGATCTATAGAGATTGACCACCACATACAGACAAAGGTGCTAAGACGATTCTCCATGGAAAACTCCAAGAAAGGAAGTCTTCATATGGGTCAAGGCATCAAGTTATCAAAGAAGGATAGTCCTTCTACTGTTGCAGAACTTGAACGCATGAAAAGAATCTCATATGCTTCAACTATAGGATCTATCATGTATGCCATGACCTGTACGAGGCCAAATGTGGCATATGCACTTAGTATGACTTGCAAATTCTAGTAGAATCCTAGGGAAGAACACTGGAAAGCAGTCAAGAGTATTCTTAAGTATCTTAGACGAACTAAATGATATTTCTTAGTCTATGGTGGACAAGAGAAGCTAGTGTGTACCGGGTACACTGATGCTAGCTTCCAGACAGATCTTGATGACTTCAAATCTCAATCTGGATATGCCTTCATTTTCAATGGAGGAATAGTGAGTTGAAAAAGTTCCAAGAAAGCTACAACTGTTGATTCGACAACTGAAGTCGAGTACATTGCTAGATCGGAAGCTGGTAAAGAAGTTGTCGCAATATCTGAATTCCTGAAGGAACTAGGGGTTGTTCCAAGTGCCACTTGTCCAATAACGATCTATTGTGACAACACTGGTGCAATTGTGAAAGCTAAGGAACCAAAATCAACAAACAGAAACAAGCATGTACCGAGGAAATACCACATACTCGGGGAGATGATGGAAACTGAAGAAATAAGATTAGACTATGTTCCCACAGATGATAATCTAGCTGACCCGTTTACTAAACCATTAAGCTTAATTAAGCATAATGGTCATTTTGAAAACATGGGTATTAGATACATCGGAGATTGGCTCTAGGCCAAGTGGGAGATGGAAAGTATGTATGTCCTAGAGACAATCATTATTAGGGACAAATGTACTTGAACACATTCGTATTATTAATAAAATTAATATTTATGGCAATTGTGATTATTGAATTATTATTTGATTATTTGTAATTGTTCATTAATGTGCATCCCTTGATCTTACGTTGTCATTAATAGAGTGAGATATTGATGATAGAGCGTAACTCTAAAATAGCCTTGATTAATGATCATCAAGAATGGGATATCGATGATATGTTATAAGTCGACATGTGGTCTGCATCACATTCTTAGAGAATATAGTATGTCTCACCTGCTACTAGTAATGGTTACTAGTGATGGACACATGGATACTTTTGGAAAGTATTGGTATACCCTGCTGATAAACTATTTGTTAGACATGATTGGAATCTTAGTCATAACTTGAGAACCCATTTCTCTTCTTTTTTTTCTCTCACTCTACTGTTTATTTATTTTGTTGAGTTATTCATGCTCGACAGTGTGCGTATTTATACTGTCACTATCTATATCTATTTGACTTAGGCCACAGAACTAATGGAAAAATGATTTAAAATGCTCTTACAGTATTAAATACCTTAAAACTTGTCCTTTTTACCTATCCAACCCAATCACCATAAAAATAATGTTGAGGACAATTGAGGTCCAATAAGTTGAATGAGGGGCACTTTTTATCCCAAAAAATAACGCTAAAGGCGATTGAGGTCCAATACGTGAAGGAAAAAAAATTTAAGTCGTTTCCAATGCGTTAAGTATATTTTTATCCTTTGCTTTTTGAAAAATCAATGATAAATTATTTATCGAAAGAGAAAAACTTGATATTTACAATAAGTTAGACTTTAAAGAATAAGATATGTTTTCAATCTTTCTCGGATCATGGTATATGGACACGGAAAAGGGTTAAAATGCATCTAAATTCTAAAGTATGTGAAATTCACAATTATGATAATTGAATTGACATAATGATTTTCACATTATTCTATGGCGAGATTTGGTCTTGATGTAGTTATATACAATGGTTAATGATAGAAACTACAGATATGACTGGTGTATTAGCCACATGAGTCGGTGAAGGTGTATGGACTTTGATCTAGCCTATGTGAAGGTGATGGCCTATTATTTCATTTGGTCCTTGAAACAAAATGTGAGGGCCTATGTTGATTATTTGATCTAGCCTGAAAGAAGGTGATGGTCTATGTGAATTATTCGGTCTAGCCCGAAAGAGGGTGAGAGTCTATGTTGATTTTCTGGTCTAGTTGTATGAGTCGTTGAGGGTCTATTATTTTATTGTGATTTGACGAGGAGATCCTTAGTGTATTATATGTTATGTAGATTATGAGATATTGATATTTATTTCATATTTAAGAGATTGGACAAATGTGGTAAGTTTAACATTAATAAGGCATCGATTTTACTGTACTTTGGATCAATTGAAAGTGATAAGGATAGTGGAATAGTCAGTGATCCTACGTAGTCTAGCGAAACTCACTCTCCTATAGTTTGGTTGCAGGTTTTACTTTTCATGACACAACTTGCATTTTCGTCCTATTCGTGGCTATCTCTCAGCGGTGTCGAGTCGAGCTGCAACTTGATCGTGGTAGAATCTATCTTTTCATATGGCAATTTACTTTCATTGTTGGATTTAAATTCAGTGTTGTATTTTAAAAACGATATAGATGCTCCATGACTAGTATGAGTTGGAATTTGAGCAGGTTTTAATTTCATTCTCTATTCCGAAACGTTTGTATCATATTTTCCTTTATATTACTTTCTATAGTTAAACTACTATCTTTGATTAAATGTTTTCAAACTTACTTCCGCTTTTTAGATAGGGTTCTTTCTTTCACCAAATGGTCAATTTATTTTACTTTGTTGAAATGAAAAATGCTTTTGAAGAGGTCTGCCTAAAGGGTGCCTCCACAATCCGGAAAAAAAAATGGGCCGTGACAGTCGTACAATTTGTGGATAATTTTTTATAATGTATGCCTACGGGTAGAAAAAAAGGCTAGAGTTTTCCCCATTTTATTTCTGGGGTTTCTATAATTTATTGTTGTTCCTTGATCGATTTACATGATGTTAACGTTAGTAACATAACGGAGAATAGGAAGATATTATTAAGTATCTTTTATATTATTATTTTAAAAATCATTTGCAGAACACATGATACATAGTAATTGTAGTCAAATAAGCGAAATATGGTATTTATTTATTGGTTGAGGTAAAAACTCGACACGGGTAAGCAGGGCCGGCTGAACGTCTTCAATTGTTTATAGTCAAATCTTAATGAGAGGTCCTAACTTTTCTTTTAAGAAAAACTTTTCATATATTTTTATTATGAAGTCTATTTTTCTAATCAGTGCAATCAACATTAGTAACAAATATAAGTTTTTCTTCCCTTTTCTGGTTAAGATTATACTCTTTTCTTTCAAATACTACTCCGTCCGTCTAATTTATTTATTACTTTTTGCTTTTCGGGAGTTAATTTGATAAAACTTTGAAATTAAATTGGATTAAATTAACTTAATATTTTAAGATCAAAATTTATATATTTGAGAACTAGTGAACTACATGAAAAGTACTATTCACTTAGTTTCAAAATGTTTGTCTAGTTTTGACTTCACACGGAGTTTAAGAAAATAAAAAAGACTTGAATATATGGTTGTTAACTAAAAATATGTAGCATGTACCAAAATGTCTTTTAATCTTGTGGTTTTCAAATTTCAACATGTTATTAATCTGTATTCCAAAAAAAAAAAACTGAAAATAAACAGAATTAGTGTTGAAAAATAAGAATAATTTTCAGAATATAATCGAGCCCACTTAGTTCAAAGTGTGTCCTTAAGAAAATTATTCCCCTCACATTACTCGAGGTTGATGGAATATCCCCTCCCAAGATAGAACGATTATCTTACCAGAATAGTAGTACTCCAAATTCAGGCAGCGGCGAACCACTCAACGGCAGTATATCACACAGAATTTATTTGTACAGAAGAAGAAGAAGTTTGTGTTGTTCAGAAAATTAGTGAGTAAAATTCTGAGGAATCAAACGAATTTATAGCCATTGAAGTACTGTTTCTAAAGGTTTGCAACCCTTCTGAACAGCCACTAAAAACTGGTGGGAAATTTAAATATGGGAAAGAAACCGGGTCGCGGGTAAGACACGCGGATCCGGGTCACTAACGGGTAGGATTGGATAAGTTAATTAATTTAATTAAATAATAATTAATTAAAATTAAAGAAAAGTTGGTCCAAAAAGATTATCAATCAATCATATAACCGAATCCGAAGCCGAGCCGAGCGAGCGACGACGACGACGCGAGGGGTCCTTGCCCCCTCAACCCTTTTAGTGACTTGAGAAGGTGTAATGTAATATATACACCTCTCTTTTCCTTTCTTTTTCGGATGTGGGACAACTGGTTTACCCAAGGCAAAAGGGACCTTTTACATTCCGTTCACTTTTCATCCCATCATTTCCCATTCACCAATATCAATACCCAACAATCCCCCACATGAATGGGAATGGCTATAATATAAAAGAATGCGCGGACAAGAGTGATATACAAGCGAGGATTGATGGCATCTGGATAAGTAGGTTTCCCTTTGAACTTTCCGTAGTGAACTTATATCGGATATATTCGATCAATCGGTAGATTTGATATCTTTGAACCGTTGAACTTTGTTGTATACCTAGACAACATAAGTCACACAATCAACCCTCAACCGTTTATGGTTCTCACGGTTGTGTTCGTTTCAGCCATGAACACCTCCTGGTTTCATGAGTGCATAGAGAATGGGCCTTCACTGTTATTCCCTTTTAAAGCGGCTTACACTTAACACTCACATAGGTGATTTCTAAATATGTGGTCCTATAACCACATTATCTGGTCATACACTGCCAGATTTAGATTATCATTAAAGAACCTTAATGCTTTATTAACTCATTAACAAGTCATAAGGTTTTATCCTTATTTTGAACATTCTCTTCACCCGAGAATGGGTTGAGTTATTTGACAATGTTGAACCGTCAGTCACAACTTTGTTTGATCTCTTTGAACCTAGCTCTTCGGATCTCCAGTCTGCTAGGTAAAGTTACCGCCATGATGACGTGTCCTCGGCCTTAACCCCATTCCCATTGATGATCTACTAACTCCCTCTCTAGATAAGCCTTTTGTAAGCGGATCCGCCATGTTATCTCTTGACTTTACATAGTCAATCGTGATAACGCCACTAGAGAGGAGTTGTCTAACGGTATTGTGTCTTCGTCGTATGTGACGAGATTTTCCATTGTACATTACGCTCCCTGCCCTACCTATTGCTGCTTGACTGTCACAATGTATACATATAGGAGCCAAAGGTTTGGGCCAGAATGGAATATCTTCTATGAAATTCCGGAGCCATTCTGCTTCTTCACCGGCCTTGTCTAAAGCTATAAATTCAGATTCCATTGTAGAGCGGGCGATGCATGTCTGTTTTGATTATTTTCAAGACACTGCTCCTCCACCAACGGTGAAAATATATCCACTCTTGGATTTAACTTCAGATGATCCGGTGATCCAGTTTGCATCACTATATCCCTCAATTACTGCGGGATATTTATTATAATGCAAAGCATAGGTTTGGGTGTGTTTTAAACACCCCAAGACTCGTTTCATTGTCATCCAATGAGTTTGATTGGGATTACTCGTGAATCGACTCAGCTTGCTTATAGCACATGCTATATCTGGTCGTGTACAGTTCATAATATACATCAAACTTCCCAAAACTCGTGCATAGTCCAATTGTGAGTCACTTTCACCTTCATTCTTTTGAAGTGCAAAACTTACATTAATTGGAGTCTTTGCAACATTGAAATTTAAATACTTAAACTTGTCAAGTACTCTTTCAATATAATGAGACTGTGATAATGCTAGACCTTGTGGAGTTTTATGAATTCTGATGCCTAAGATCAAATCAGCAACTCCTAAGTCCTTCATATCAAATTTGCTAGCTAGCATACGCTTCGTAGCATTTACATCGGTAATATCTCTACTTATTATCAATATGTCATCAACATATAAACAAACAATGACTTCATGATTTGGAGTATTTTTAATGTAAACACATTTGTCACACTCATTAATCTTAAATCCATTTGCCAACATTGTTTGGTCAAATTTCGCATGTCATTGTTTGGGTGCTTATTTAAGTCCATAAAGTGACTTAACAAGTTTGCACACTTTTCTTTCTTTACCAGGAACCACAAAACCCTCAGGTTGTTCCATGTAAATTTCTTCCTCCAATTCTCCATTTAAGAAAGCTGTCTTGACATCCATTTGATGGATTTCAAGACCATATACGGCCGCCAGTGTCACTAACACCCGAATAGATGTTATTCTTGTTACCGGCGAGTATGTGTCAAAGTAATCAAGGCCTTCTTTTTGTCTATAACCTTTGACCACAAGTCTTGCCTTATATTTTTCAATAGTGCCATCAGCTTTCATTTTCCTTTTAAAAATCCACTTTGATCCTAAAGGTTTATTTCCAGGAGGAAGATCAACCAATTCACATGTATGGTTGTTCAAAATTGATTCAATCTCACTATTGACTGCCTCTTTCCAAAATGCTGAATAAGAATAAGACATCGCTGCTTTAAATGTTAGAGGCTCATTTTCAAGCAAGAATGTCACAAAATCTGGTCCAAAGGAAGTAGATGTCCTTTGACGTTTGCTACGCCTTGCATCCTCTTTACTTGGTGTATTTTCCTTTGGTTCTTCCCGCGGTCGTTTAGATCTTTCACTTGACGACTCACATTCAGTTTTATACGGATAAATGTTTTCAAAGAATTCAGCATTATCTGATTCAATTACCGTATTAACATGAATTTCGAGATTGTCCGATTTGTGAACCAAAAACCGACAAGCTTTGTTGTTTGTAGCGTAGCCAATAAAAACACAATCCACAGTTTTTGGTCCGATTTTTACCCTTTTGGACAAAGGAACTTGGACCTTTGCTAAACACCCCACACTTTGAAATATTTCAAGTTGGGTTTTCTTCATTTCCATAGTTCATATGGAATAGATTGTGTTTTGTTGTGGGGCACACTGTTGAGTATTCGGTTAGCTGTAAGGATAGCTTCCCCCCACAAACTTTGTGGTAAACCGGAACTTATTAGTAAGGCATTCATCATTTCCTTTAATGTTCGGTTTTTCCTTTCCACAATTCCATTTGATTGTGGTGTGTAAGGGGCAGTAGTTTAATGAATAATTCCATATTCTAAACATATCTCTGCAAAAGGAGATTCGTACTCTCCACCCCTATCACTTCTAATCATTTTTATCCTTTTATTTAATTGATTTTCCACTTCGTTCTTGTATTGCTTAAAAGCATCAATTGCTTCATCCTTACTATTAAGCAAATACACATAACAATATCGAGTGCAATCGTCAATAAATGTTATAAAATATTTTTTCCCACCGCGAGATGGTATTGACTTCATATCACATATATCTATGTGAATTAAGTCTAAAGGATTTGAATTCCTATCAATAGACTTATATGGATGTTTAACAAACTTAGATTCAACACATATTTCACATTTAGATTTATTACACTCGAATTTAGGAAACACTTCTAAATTAATCAATTTTCGCAAGGTTTTGTAGTTGACGTGTCCTAAACGAACATGCCATAAATCATTTTACTCCAATAAGTAAGACGAAGCTGAATTCTTATTAATACTGTCAACAACCATTACATTGAGTTTGAAAAGGCCCTTTCCTATAAACATATCATTCTTACTTATTACAATTTTCTCACTAACCAGCACGCACTTAAACCCGTTTTTGACGAGTAGTCCGGCTGAAACTAAATTCTTCCTGATTGTGGGAACGTGCAGAACATTATTGAGAGTCAGCACCTTGCCGGAAGTCATTTTCAGAAGTATCTTCCCATATCCTTCAACCTTGGTTGTTTGAGTATTTCCCATAAACAGTACCTCTTCGGGTCCAGCGGGAGCGTAGGTTGCAAATGCTTCTTTTACAGCACAAACATGTCGAGTGGCACCAGAATCAAGCCACCACTCCTTTGGGTTTCCAACCAAATTGCACTCCGATAGCAATGCACACAGATCATCCATATCATCATTATTTTCCATCATATTGGCTTGTCCTTTTCCCTTGTTCTTTTTCGGGAGACGACAATCTGGGGCTTTGTGGCCAGCTTTCCCACAATTATAGCAATTGCCCTTGAATTTTTTCTTGTTGAAATCCTTCTCCTTTCCAGAAGGCCTCTTCCTTTTCTTGTTCTTTTTCAGAGCATCATCTTCAACGATGTTTTCCCCTTCAATTGGTGAAGTCTTACGGTACCTCTTCTCAGCGGTTTTGTTATCTTCCTCGATCTTGAGACGAATCACAAGATCTTCCAACTTCATTTCCTTTCTTTTGTGCTTAAGATAATTCTTGAAATCTATCCATGAGGGCGGCAACTTCTCAATCATTGCAGCCACTTGGAACGCTTCATTTACTACCATACCTTCAGCAATAAGGTCATGGAAGATAAGTTGAAGCTCTTGAACTTGGGTTCCAACGGTTTTTCCATCCACCATTTTGTAGTCTAGGAATTTGGCAACCACAAACTTCTTCAAGAAAGCATCTTCGGTTTTGTACTTCTTTTCAAGTGCACTCCATAGTTCTTTGGAAGTCTCTACTGCACTGTAGACGTTGTACAAGTCATCTTCTAAGGCACTCAAAATGTAGCATTTTCACAAAAAATTAGCCTGTTTTCAAGCCTCAGTAACCATGAACTGTTGGTTGTCAGGCATGTCGGCGGCAGGCACGGGAGAGTCCTCACTGGTGAACTTTTGCATGCCAAGGGTGGTAAGCCAAAAAAACATTCTTTGCTGCCATCATTTAAAGTTGGCATCGGTGAACTTCGCAGGTTTCTCAGCCGGTGGCACAGCGGCACGGGTTGTAGGAGTAACCGCTGGTGCAATATTCGCAGAGGTAGTTCCAGTCTCAATTGCCATTATTCGTTTGTCACTGTCAAATCGACAAACTGTTTTAGTTAATAAAATCAGAATAGCAATTCAATCACAGACTTAAACGATGAAGATTTTATTTCTTCAAATCGCAAGTATAATTATGAAACTTTAGTATTCCAACGAAGTTTTTATATCTTCGAGTCAGAATACTAATATTCATATGGAGTAGAAAACTGCACAAGTTTTAATCTCCAAACCAGAATACAGCAACGATGAAGTTTTTATCTTCTTCAAATCGTTGTACAAGTATGAACTTTAATATTCCAACGAAGTTTTTATGTCTTCAAGTCAGAATATGAAATTTCATACGGAGTAGAAAACCACACAGGTTTTAGTCTCCAAAACAGAATACAGATTAATCTAAAAAAATTAATTTCCTTAAGATTGTTATTAATCTGTATTCCAAAAAAAAAAACTGAAAATAAACAGAATTAGTGTTGAAAAATAAGAATAATTTTTCAGAATATAATCGAGCCCACTTAGTTCAAAGTGTGTCCTTAAGGAAATTATTCCCCCCTCACAGTTACTCGAGGTTGATGGAATATCCCCTCCCAGGATAGAACGATTATCTTACCAGAATAGTAGTACTCCAAATTCAGGCAGAGGCGAACCACTAAACGGCAGTATATCACACAAATTTTATTTGTGCAGAAGAAGAAGAAGTTTGTGTTGTTCAGAAAATTAGTGAGTAAAATTCTGAGGAATCAAACGAATTTATAACCATGGAAGTACTGTTTCTGAAGGTTTGCAACCCTTACGAACGTACCACTAAAAACTGGTGGGAAATTTAAATATGGGAAAGAAATCGGGTCGCGGGTAAGACACGCGGATCCGGGTCACTAACGGGTAGGATTGGATAAGTTAATTAATTTAATTAAATAATAATTAATTAAAATTAAAGAAAATTTGGTCCAAAAAGATTATCAATCAATCCGAAGCCGAGCCGAGCGAGCGAGCGACGACGACGCGCGAGGGGTGCTTGCCCCCTCAACCCTTTTAGTGACTTGAGAACGTGTAATGTAATATATACATCTCTCTTTTCCTTTCTTTTTCCGATGTGGGACAACTGGTTTACCCAAGGCAAAAGGGACCTTTTACATTCCGTTCACTTTTCATCCCATCATTTTCCATTCACCAATATCAATACCCAACACAACATACCATATGAAAACTTGGAATAAAAGAGTTGCAAAAAAGGAAAGATACATTCATTTTAAAATTGATTAAAAAGGAAAGTAAGACAAATATTTTTAAAATGAAGGAATCAATTTAGTAAAAAAATACATTTTAAAATATTGATCATAGTACATGCTTGAGAAATTATTATTTTTTTATTAAAAAAATTAATAAATATATTATTAGTGAAAATAGGGCCCCAAAATTTGAGGGAGCCATTGCTTTAGTTGCTTTACCATTCAGCCGTCACGGCAGGTAAGTATTTACCGGGATGTACTATTCACTTACGCAATATATACACACATGAAAAACCATGATTATTGAGAAGTACTGAATGTTTATATATATACAGCTAGAATTTTAACTTCATAAATTTTGGATTTTAGAATAGTGACTTCACTATTAATAAATGTGCTCTAAACTTTCTAGGCGTTTCGCCATGCGATATTAAATTATGATTTCATATTTTGATTTCAAACTAGCATTTGTTTATTCAACTTCAACTTTATATCGCGCTTTTAGTATGCGTGTGGTGAGATGTTCCAAGCTCGGTATCTACTGATTTTGCCATTCCTATGATTCAAAGAATTCACCATATAGGACAGTTAGCGCAGACATCAAGTAAAGGCTATCATTGCAATCCCAAATTCTCCAAAAAGACATAATTTTAATTTTTTTAAAATGTAAAACTTGACCCATAAATTTATATTTTATAAAAAAATTCATAAGTTGGTAGATAAATTTATCAATCATGTTTACCAACTATTTATATCAAATATTAAAAATAACTGTGTTGTTGGTAGTATATTTATAGCTAAATTTACTCTTATCCACCATTTACCAACTAAATTTATTACTATAACTCATGTTCAATTTTTCTTTTTATTGAACTAAAGCTCAATCAATAGATTGTATTTTTAAAAAGTTTTTCTAGTAGCTTATTAACTTTGTTATGAACTATGATTTGCTCATTTGATAACATTGAATAGAATTGAGGAAGTTTTGATGGTTTTCACCACTTGTGAATTTTTTATATTTATTAGAAAAAATATAATATAAGAAATACAAATTGCATTTACAAATAAAATTTCAACTTAAATTATCCTGATTTCAAATCACGTCCAAATCGAACCTTAATATTTGTGCATATTTCTTAACACAAAATTACTAGCTTCAACGGAAATTTATAGCTCTGTCCCGGAACTCAAGAATACCTAAATGCAAATGGTTGAACAACTCATAACACATCAAACACAAAAAAAATATCAGATGCAAAGAATAAAGAAAACAAGAAACGGAAGAAGAAGAAAAAGGAAATGAGGTCCCTGGACATAATTGGATGACGAATGAGGTAAACTTAAAATTCAGTTAGAGGCCTGCAGCGAAGGTTTGAATTCTGGTGGGAGCACTTTGCTCTCATCTGAGATAAAATTTTATAGGTGACGTAAGCCACGAAGTTGAATTGTAGTGTTGAGAGATCGATATTATTATCTTCAAAAATAGATTGACGTAAGCCACAAAATTGAATATAAAAAAAATGAGTGAAGTTGAAATATTATAATTTGTCAGACGACAACAAAATCAAGCCAGGAAATCCGTGAAGATCACTACCTGCTCTAATACTGCCAAATGATGGACATATATCAATGTCAAACATTTAATTAAATATCTAGATTTGTGTAGCTTCAATCAATTGCAAGTGGGACGTGATGGCATCAAAGGGATGGGAAGTTTGAATAATTAATCATATATGAAAATTGCAATAATTACAATAGTTTGTCTTACTTTATAAATGAGTACTTTTTTTATTTTTTTGATAACTCACGTCTCGAGGCGATTTGTGTCTCCCTATCGCTAGTATCTGCACAATTACTGATACTAGACTTCTGGGATGATGGAACCGGTCTTTCAGCACCCCATCACCAGATAAATCGCGGGACGTGCACCCCGTGATCAGTGTTTGTTTGCGTTCAACGGATCAATGCTACAAGATTTATATATATTGCTAATATACATATACATACTATTTTATTTTATTGATAATTTTTGTGATCGTGCAATAAGTTAGTGATAAGAGTAGACACAGCTAGAATTTTAACTTCATAAATTTTGGATTTTAGAATAGTGACTTCGCTATTAATAAATGTGCTCTAAACTTTCTAGGCATTTCGCCATACGATATTAAATTATGATTTCATATTTTGATTTCAAACTAGCATTTGTTTATGAAATTTGTATAAAATTTCAACTTCAACTTCATATTGCGCTTTTAGTACGCGTGTGGTGAGATGTTCCAAGCCCGGTATCTATTGATTTTGTCATTCCTATGATTCAAAGAATTCACCATATAGGACCGTTAGCGCAGACATCAAGTAAAGGCTATCATCGCAATCCTAAATTCTCCAAAAAGGCATTATTTGGGATTCCAAATCATGATTTCAATTTTTTTTAAATGTAAAACTTGACACATAAATTTATATTTTGTAAAAAAGTCCATAAGTTGGTAGATAAATTTATCAATCATGTTTACCAACTATTTATATCAAATATTAAAAATAACTGTGTTGTTGGTAGTATATTTATAGCTAAATTTACTCTTATCCACCAAATACCAACTAAATTTATTACTACAACTCATGTTCAATTTTTTTTTTATTGAACTAAAGTTCAATCAATAGATTGTATTTTTAAAAAGTTTTTCTAGTAGCTTATTAACTTTGTTATGAACTATGATTTGTTCATTTGATAACATTGTATAAGAATTGAGGAAGTTTTGATGGTTTTCACAACTTGTGAATTTTTTTATCTTTATTAGAAAAAATATAATTTAAGAAATACAAATTACATTTACAAATAAAATTTTAACTTAAATTATCCTGATTTCAAATCACGTCCAAATCGGACCTTAATATTTGTGCATATTTCTTAACACACAAATTACTAGCTTCAACGGAAATTTATAGCTCTGCCCCTGAACTCAAGAATACCTAAATGCAAATGGTTGAACAACTCATAACACATCAAACACAAAAAAAATATCAGATGCAAAGAATGTTGGAAATTAGCCTTTGGCGGGGAGATGCGTCCATCCATCTTTGATGAATTAAACACTAGTGTTCCGCATGTTGGAGACCTTGTCTCTTCGAACATGCATGATCTACGAAGTGAGTACATGACCGTAGGGCCAAGAATTGTCTAATTTCGTTGAGAAATGAAAGAGATATTGATCCACGAAGTAAGGTGTTTGAGGCATGGAAATGTGGTGTGGGACAAATCTACCACATCAGTGGGAATAGGAAGAATTGCTCTCTATATAAGTCTCTAATTGGTAAAGGGTTTGGGACCCCAAGGGGTATCCCATGTGTTTAAAGGAGGGAGGACCTAAATGTGCTTGGGTTCAAGGCTAAGCCCACACGCGCGCCGCCCGCCCGTCCGGTCCGGGCTCGGGTCACGGGCTGTGGGGACTTTCTGATATTATCGTTTTGGACTAGAGAACTCTGCCAAATGTACAATTTGATCCTGAAGTTTCATATGTACAGTTTGGACCTGAATTCTTTCATATGTATAGTTTGGTCCCTAAAGTTTTAATATTTACATTTTGGTCCCTAAATTCTTTCATATGTATAGTTTGGCCCCTAAAGTTTCAATATTTACATTTTGGTCTCTAAATTCTTTCATGTGTATAGTTTGGTCCCTGAAGTTTAAATATTTACATTTTAGTCCCTGAATTATTTCATATGTACAGTTTGGTCCCTAAAGTTTCAATATTTACAGTTTGATCCCTGAATTCTTTCATATGTACAGTTTGGTCTCTGGAGTTTTAATATTTTCAAAACAGTGGCCAAAAACTGCTCAAAACAATGACCAAAATCTGTGCAATTCGTGACTAAAAAACAGTGACCAAACCCTCACATATACACAAGATATACACTACAGAGACACACTATATACACAGAGACAAAAGAGAAGAGTAAAGAGAAACTCTTCCTTCCTATTCCATATCTTCAGCAAGTCGAGTCATATTTGTTTTCTTCGCCAGGCTCAACCTATTGGCTTTGTAGCGTTGAGATTAAAGTGTTGTTTTATCTTGGGAGACTATTGCCCGCTAACGTAAAAGCATATATACGGGGCAATCTTGTCTTAAGGATAGAGGGCTATCACTCGACTCAACACACAACGTTGTAACCATCCAGATTTAGTTATTTCTTGATTTCAGGTTATCAAGATTCAAGACACAACAAGCTTGCGACAGTTTTCAAGACACAATACTTGTAATAGTTATTTACTTTCTGTACTGCTTTATAAAGTACAATAGAGTACCAACAAAGAATAAAGAAAACAAGAAACGGAAGAAGAAGAAAAAGGAAATGAGGTCCCCGGACATAATTGGATGACGAATGAGGTAAACTTAAAATTCAGCTAGAGGCCTGCAGCGAAGGTTCGAATCCTGATGGGAGCACTTTGCTCTCTTCTGAGATAAGACCTTATAGGTGACGTAAGCCACGAAGTTGGATAGTAGTGTTGAGAAACCGATATTATTATCTTAAAAAATAGCCTGACGTAAGCCACGAAGTTGGATATAAAAAAAATGAGAAACAAATTGCGGAAGTTGAAATATTATAATTTGTGAGACGACAACAAAATCAAGCCAGGAAATCCGTGAAGATCACTACCTGCTCTAATACTGCCAAATGATAGACATATATCAATGTCAAACATTTAATTAAATTGGCGGACAGATATGAGGTTCTTAATCATGTGTGGGGCATATAGGGTGTTTTTTAGGGAGAAGGGTGGATGAGGAGGTTGTGTGTATGAGGTACCATAACCCTTAATTGGAATGTGTTGTCCACTACCAACTGTAACATATTGATGATGCTTTAAACTAAACAGTTTAGGAATAGTACCTGCAGACTGGGTGACGTGAGATGTGGCGCCTGAGTCCATATACCAAGTATTGTCAGGCTGTTGCATAGAGAGGGTGCTGAACGCCTGACCCAACTCAGTGAGTGTCATGCCGGAGGAGGGCTACGGGACCTGACCTTGCATGAAGTGGGCCTGCTGTGGGGCTAGAGCAGCATTTTCTGTTAATTTCTGTAAACAAGGTGCGTATTGACCTCAAGTCAAAGAACCTTTATGTTCCACACGCCGATAACACTATAGACATGTATAACAAATAGTTTATCAGCAGGGTATACCAATACTTCTCCAAAGTATCCATGTGTCCATCACGAGTAACCATTACTCGTAGTTGTGAGACATACTACATTCTCCAAGAATGTGATGCAGACCATATGTCGACTTATAGCATATCATCGATATCACATTCTCGATGATCATTAGTCGAGGCTATTTTGAGAGTTACGGTCTATCATTAATATCTCACTATATTAATGACAACGTAAGCTTAAGGGATACACATATATGAATAATTGCAAACAATCAAACAGTAATTCAATAATTGCAAATGCCATAAATATTAATCTCATTTATAATATGAATGTGTTCAAGTACATTATCCCTAATATAGATTGTTTCTAGGACATATATACTTTCAATTATCTCATCTGTTTGTCTATCCCTTTAAATGTTGTCTAAAATGCCCAGTTAAAGTGTTTAGTTGTTATGGGTTAAGAGTCCCCTCGGAAATGGAATAAGAATATGAATTCCTTATCTGACTATAATACAATGTAAATAATGGATCTTGGGCCTAACTTCGATGAACAAAGGATTGGAATAAGCCTGACTCTGAGTCCATGTTTTCATTTCATATACGATGTGAAACTCTTAACATAAGTTAGGCTCAAGATCATTTTTTACATGGTATCAGAGCCATATAAGAGTTCATGTTCCCATTTCATATCCGATGTGAGACTCTTAACACTTGTAAAGAATGGATCATGAGCCTAATTCAATCCCAAAAACTAGCTTTACATGGGGTTTATGAAGTTGAGTTAGGCCCAAGATTCATTCTTTACATGGTATCAGAGTCAGACTCATTCTAATTCTTTATTCACCTATGTTGGACCCTCAAATTATATTATTCACGCTTCCAGTTAACAAGGTCTGAGCGTGTGGGGGAGTTTATGAGTCTCACATCGGATATGAAATGAGAACATGGACTCCTTATATAGACTTGGACAATTCTCACCCTACAAGCTAGCTTTTGAGTTGAGTTAGACTCAATATCCATTCTTTACCTTATGATTTTTTTAAAAAAACAAGTAGCCATGTCGTTAAACTTCATAAATGTAGTACTGAAGAGAAACATATGGCTTCGATTAAATTCACCAATGTTGTAATTTTTTGTTTTATTATGAGCAAGATTAATCGTTGTTAAAGTCAATACTAGTTACAACTAATTTTAGTTTAGAAACCATGTTAAATAAGAAAAGTCATTCCTGATATAAAATTTCCAACATCACTACTACTTTAAATAATAAAGGGGGGTTAATTAACGATTACCGTGTAATTTGATTATTTATTTAATTTTATGTGGAATTGAGGTTGCAAACTAGGGTATACTTTATGTTATTTAAGCACCGTTGGATTAATAATTTTACCATGTTTAGCTCTTTATTTACTTTGGTTCTGTAACTTGCCATCTGGTGTGTAAAGAATAAGCCATGGCATCATTTTAAGGACTTGATGTGATGTCTACTTAGTAATCCATTTAAATATAGCAAGTCTTTAGGGATATGGGTCGTCATTAGTTATTCTCAAGTTTAAACTCACTGTTTCATCAAATGATAAGTGATGGTATTTGTGTTGATGCATGTAATGACGTCTTAATGCACGAATGGAGCCGAGGGATTTGCTTTTAAGCATGAGGATAATATGTTGGGGTTAGACGAACGTCTAAGGCCTAACTAGATTAATTAATCACTCGTGAGAAGAGCGGGATGGGTTGCGAATTTATTTCAAAACGTGTTGTAAATAAATAAGAAAAGAGAGGATAGAACACGTGTGAGGGAGCGAGGCGAGTAGCGATTAATTCAAAACTCATCACAAAAATAAAAGACGAGAGTGTAATAATTTAAATAAGTCGAGTTTGACCATGTGTGTGGGTACACTCCTGGGCCAACTCTTGTAAATAAAAGACTTGTGTGCGATTACGCTTCTAGACTGAAAATATAAGTCACAATTTTTAAGCGATTAAATTGGGCAAACACAGTTAAGAGTTGAGGCAAGCACGTTTTATTCAGGATTAATTTAAACCAAAGATTAGTCAATAAAGTGATCGTGCTAGAATCATGAGACTCGAGGGGAGCCTCACATCTTTCCCTCGGTCAACAAAATTTCTTACCCGTTCTTTTATTTTCTCATACAAAAAATAAAGAGTTATTTCCTTTTGATTAAGGATTCAATAAGGTAGCTTGGAACACCAAAACTCTATTTCAAGTGGCGATTCTGTAAAATAAATAATTCCTAATCAAAATTGTCACTTTTAATAGAAAAATTCTATTAAATCCTTTTCTTAATCGGAGAGTTGAAAAAGGGGTGCGAAACATTTGGTAAGTAGAACTTCAATAATTTTAACCAAAATATATCAATTTCATATTTGTACGGTTGGACACTAGTGTTGGACCGTGCAATTATATGATATTAGGATTTTACCCAAGCTAATGTTATCCCCTTTTATGATTATCCCACTTAATTACTATTTTTGGTACATTAGGGGGTTTGCCGTTCAAACATTTGGAAATCGATATATCATTTAGTAACAACAAATTTAATAATAATAAAAATATATCAATTGCATATTTGTAAGAGTTGGACCCTAGGGTGCAACTGTGCAATCATATGACATTAGGATTTTACTCAACGGCATGTTATCCCCTTTTAACTTTAAACATTTGGAAATCGATGTATTTGGTAACAATAACTTTAATAATTAACCAAAATATATCAATTTCATATTTGTACAGTTGGACACTAGTGTTGGACTGTGCAATTATATGACATTAGAATTTTACCCAAGTGAATGTCATCCCCTTTTATGATCATCTCACTTAATTGATATATTTGGTACATTCTGGGGTTTCCCCTCATCATTTGGAAATCGATATATTATTTTGATAACAAGAACTTTAATAATTAATCAAAATATATCAATTTCATATTTGTAAGAGTTGGATCCTAGATGGAACTGTGCAATTATATGACATTAGAATTTTACCCAAGTGCATGTTATTTCCTTTTAACTTTAAATATTTGAAAACCGATATGTTATTCGGTAACAAGAACTTTATTAATTAACCAAAATATATCAATGTCATATTTGTAAGAGTTGGACCCTAGGGTGCAACTGTGCAATCATGACATTAGGATTTTTTTTCAAGTGCATGTTATCCCCTTTTAACTTTGCATTTGGAAACATATATATTTGGTAATAAAAACTTCAATAATTAACCAAAATATATCATTTTTATATTTGTATAGTTGGACACTAGTGTTGGACTGTGCAATTATATGACATTAGAATTTTACTCAAGTGAATGTTATTCTCTTTTATGATCATCCCACTTAATTGATATATTTGGTACATTCCGGGATTTTCCCCCTCAAATATCTAAAAATCGATATATTATTTGGTAACAAAAACTTTGATAATTAACCAAAATATATCAATTTCATATTTGTAAGAGTTGGATCCTAGGATGCAATTGTGCAATTATACGACATTAGGATTTTACACAAGTGCATGTTATCCTCTTTTAACTTTTAACTTTTGGATACTGATATATTTGGTAACAAGATTAGTCTAAGTGTGGGTAGATCTACATGTAGATGCAATATGAATTTATAATCAAAGTCGAATAAAGTACAGACCCTGAAATTTATATATTAATAAAACCAACTCACACAATCCAATGAATTTGCATGTGGTTCGAACAAACCATCTAATATATATTTTCACATTGTTTAAAAGGATAATATATTCTTCGATTTTTCTTGTAGCATGATATGCGGATCTTGTGTTACAGATTCTCTACCAAATCATCTTGTGATATTTTCAAAGAGACAAGATCTTTGAAAAGTTAGTTTATCTTATGTCATACAACGATGTGAAATGTAATATTTATTTGTGTCGAGCTGCAATACGGAAATACTGCATTTGGAGGACTCTTTAGAGATGCTCAAGGAAAGTGCTTGTTCGGATACTTAGGCAAAATGAAGCCTACCTCAAATTATGGCTGTTCAAAATCGAACCATAATCGATAATCTAATCACAAAAATGATTTATTATCTTATTGATATTGGGTTATCGGATTAACGGATTAAAATTTTATGGTTAAGGGTAGAAAGTTAGTAAGTTGTTGAATGTATTTTTTTCCATACCAGAAGTATTAATATTATTTTTACATTATTATTCTTAGATCTCTTGTACTACATACCTAATTGTTTCTTTTGTTTTGTTTGTCTTATTATTTTATCATTGATACTTGTTATTATTGTATTTTTTTTCATCTAGAAACAATATTCCTACCTTTACAAGATAAGGTCAAGGTCAGTGTACACTACCCTCTTCAAATTTATCTGTGAAATAATATTGAATTGGTTGTTGGTGTAAGAAAAGACAAAGGGAGTATCTAGAAAGTTAAATTTGAGCTTCAATTCGGATACATGACACTAAGTGGAAAAGATTGACCTAGTTTGATTTGGCACGAAGTTTAAAAAATAAAGGAAGACTTTTGAAATGTGTGGACTAAAAAAATCTTAGATATTTATATGGCTGTAAATGATCTTATAAAGTTAAATTATTTCTTAATATAGAAAAGTGATAATTTTTTTGGGACAAATTAAGGGAGTACTTGGGATGATAATAATTTCACTTTGGATAAGTTTTGATGAATCACATGACCCCACAAATTTTTTTTCTAAATTATATTTCTTAGACGGGGGATAGGGGAAGGGAAAACAAGAGAGGTGATTATAAGATGAGGAATCGAACTCTAGTATGTTTACAACTAAAAATAAGTAATTTTTAGAGGGAACAAACCGATGGAGGACTGTAAGTATTAGAGGATTTTCGTACGAAAAAAAAGGATAGATAGAGGGTCTGTAAAAAAATTATCAACGTCGATGAGGAAAACCACCGAACCGCTTGAATTTTATTTGATAACTTCCATTGCTTAATTAAATTAAAAATAAAAAGTATTTTTTGACAACTCGGGGAAAAGATTTAACTAACCGATAAAGGTCGTCAATTTATAGAAATCGGGATTTACCATTGAATCGTATTCTTAAGTCAAAGTCAAATCCTCGCTCGCTCCTTGCAAAGAGTGTGCTTCTTCGAAGTTACGCTGCTTAACCTGTGCGAAAGTGATAACCTTTGACAGACGATCGTTTTTACTAAAAACTAAATATAGTGCTGGCATGGATGTTGGTTTAATGAAGCTTACATATCAAAGCTTCCTTTAGTTGGTCATATGCTGAAGTCATATTTTGTTGAGCTCAGATGCATTATATGGAACTATTTTTGTGATGTTGTGATCTAAGAGCAATGGTGTTACCTCATCAGACGATGCATCTCTTCTATATGGAACAAGTAGGTTCTCATTTCTGTTCTCAGCCCCAATTCCTCTATATGCCGTTGTATCGGCTGATGAAATCGGGAGACATCGATTTGGGCTGAAAACGGAACTCTAATCTTCAACAATAGGTTCCCCAACTACTTTAGAAAGCATTAGGATAGTGGTTGTCAGTAAACTAAGAGGTAAGAAATATGAATACAGTCGAGTAAAGTAAAGGAAAGCAAAGGATAAAGGATAAAAGATAAAGATAGATAAGATTTGATTTGTTTGATTGATTGTGTGTGTCCGTTATGTACAAAGAATAATCCTATTTATAGTGTACAAACGTGCCCCCTCCCATGTCAGCCATCAAGTGACCCACTAAGTTCAATGGCCGACTATGGGGGAGGTGGTGCCGATTTTCTCGCCCTCTACTTCTCTTGTTCGGATAATGGCCCTTTCTTTTAGCTGTTGTTGGCCGTTATCGCTTATAGGGGTCTGGCAACCCTTTTGACTTGGTCGTTGAGGTGTCTCCATCTGAGTCGATCACCTCTAACTGACAACTTCGGCTAAGATGTCTTAGTAGCCGATGAAGTTCTTGTAGTCGAAGGCTATGAGTAAATTCGGCTCCGGAACAATTTGGTTGTCACTGAATTCGGCTAAACACTTAAATTATTTTTGAGTGTTAACAATTTCCCCCTACATTAACTTGAGTGTGACTGTTGAGTTGATGTATCCTAAAGTAGCCATAGTTTTAGTCTGACAGTCGCGCATGTCACTTCAATCATCTCGTCTCCAGTGCATGCAATGATGATAACTTCTGAATTGGGTTTCCCCTTTAATCGAGGTGTCCTTGTTACCACGAATCAGTTCCAATTTTTTCTAACCGTTAATTCGAAGAGGTAACCCTAATTTCTGCTGCCCATCGAGATCCGCTTAAGAAGAAACATCTTTCTGAGAATTTTTCACTTGATCTCTGATTTCTTCCATTCTTCATAAAAACCCTAATCTCGGCTCTTTTCTTACTCGGCTGCCATGGCTTCTTCTTTCTCTTCTCAGAAGATATATGGGAATACTTTAGCCGATAAAGACCTAACCGATTCCTTGGTCCTTGTTGATGAACAGTTGGTTCTGGCTCCATATGGTAGGCCGAAACAAGGTGACGTTCTTTTATCTCAACATCTTAGCCCGGTGACCTATGACCTTCCCCTCACTTGCGACTGGTTCACTGCCAACCGCTGTCCAACTAACCTACGCACCTGGCCGACCAAGGTCGCCAATTATTCTGCTTGGGTGGACCGGGTCAGGTCGGCCAAAGGAACCGAGTGGGAGCGTATGGGTCTTTATGACACCATCGCACTATTAGGGTCTGATATCTCCTGCAATGTCGGCCTCATATATGCATTTCTTGGTTATTGGTCTACTACCGCTAATGCTTTTGTTTTTCCTTGGGGGATGATGACTCCAACCCTTCTTGATGTAACGGCGATACTAGGCCTTTCGATACTGGGAGCCGAAGAGCCTACCCTGAGTGAAATCAAAATTCTCGACTTGGGAATTGTAGTTTCGAAAAATTCTTCCAGCTATGGTTCTTTCATGTCTGCTAACCGCCGAAGTTCGCCACTTCCGATCGATGATGCTGAGCATCATGCTTTTCTACTCTATTGGTTTAGCCATTACTTCGTATGTACGGGTTCTTGTGCAATTGTCAAGAAGCTGGAGATTTATGTGGCCTTGGTTTTGTCTTCCAGGAGCCATTATTAATAAGGCGCGATAGGCGGCAGAAAGTACATGATGCCTCTCTCCATGTCGGAGGGACGTCTTCTTTGGCTCGTACTTCTAAACACCTGCAAGGTTCTCCATCGGCTAGCCTCGATATCAGAGTTTCTCTTGTTGAGGCAGCCGAAGAGGTTGACGTAATCGTGGAGGTATACCCTCTTCCTTCCAGTCTTGTTACCAACTGTCTCTAGATTTCTTCTGAAACTATCTTTTTCTGTACAGGAGACTGTTGGAGGTAATCCTTCAGCTGAAGCCTACCCAACTGACGGCTCAGGGGTATTAGCCGAGAATATCCCAGAAGATGTGCTTCTACACTACTTTGGCTCAGTCGACACTGCATCTCCACCAACTTCGCATGTTGGCGTCCATCGAGAGCGAGTCGAGGGATCTTTCGCCAAGGGAATTCCAACCATCAAAGAGGAGTTACATGCTCTGAGGGATTCTTTGCTCTGATTGTCGAAAGAAACAATAGATTCCCCGACTCTGGCAGCTACTTATTACGACATGGCTTTGGCTCTGAATGATTTGTTTGTCCTATATAGAATGGCCAAAGATAGCCATGATGAGGCTGTCACTACTCTGCAACACTTGGGGTCTCTTCCGCAGGAGAAGAACTGTATTCAGACTTCTTTCAATGAGGTGAATGCAGCGAGGCAACAGAGTGTCAGCCGAAGAAGGGATTTGCAGGAACAACTGTCCAAACTGCGAGTTGAGTTGGAGCGGATCCAGGCGAAGATAGGAGTGTCAGCCATATGTTCTTTAGACTCGGTTATTAGTGCCCATGACTCCTCCCGTTCTTTTTTGTTTCGGCAGAGCCTTCAATTGGATAACAAACTCCAGGGACTCGGTAACTAGCACGTGGTCTGGGAGCTGGATCAGAAAGCAGGTAGCGAACGGCTGGCCAACCTGGAAAATGAATGGACTGTGTGGAAAAACCGCCTAGTTCAGGCAACGTCGACAATCATTGCTCCCTTGCTAGTTGATCTTGTTGCTGAGTCGTCAGCCGATACCCTTATGGACTTGCCACCCGAAGCAGTCATTGCTTCTATTGTTTAAGAGGTATCGGCTGACACTCAAGCATTTATCGAGAAGACTGTAGTGGCTGAACCTTCGTTGGGTGCTGAAAGGGAGGTCCATGTAGGAGCGGGAGCGGCTGAGGTAGGGGCCGTTGATATGGTTAATGATGAAGAACAACTGTAGCAATTAGGGAATACCAAGCAGCCGTTGATTCGGCTGATCCTGAGACTTTAATAGTTGATGAAGTAGTGCAGCCTTTGATTGGTTCAAAGACGACCAATTCGGCTTCTTAGTTTTATCGACCCCAAATCGAAGGGTCTTATTATTGTGACCAGGTAGCCAGTCTGTGGCTGTCGTTTTCCCATACATTCCCCAAATCGAAGAGAAATTAGCCTCTTTTACTATCAGGCAGCCGGTCTGTGGCTGTCGATTACTTATGCACGCCCCAAAATCAAAGGGTAATACGTCTACCATTTATATTTCTTTTTCATGCATGTTCATCGCTTGATGCGTATTTCCGGCAACCCGTGAGTTCGCTACGAAGGGTCCTTTCCTAATTTGGCAATCATTTGCCAATTTTATGATCTCTCATTTCAATCGGTGGGATGATTGTCCAAACTAAGTCTCCTTCAACAAATCTCTTTAGGCCCTATATGTTTGTCATATGCTTTGACCATTTTACATTTACCGGCTTTGACTCTTTCAATGATTGTCAATCGATTTTCCTCCAACTGACCCAGCTCCATTAGAATGTCCTGCTGATATTCTTCCAACATTAGAAAATTTTATTTGGCCATCCATAATGATATTAACTTCTGAGGACAACACTGCATCTTGGCCATAGATTTAACGGATAGGATGTCGTCCCCATAGTTGTAGATTTGGAGTTTTTGATTGCCTATTTCATTTAAGACCTATCTTTGTAAAAAGGGTTTATTCAAACTTTGCACAAAACATACACAACGTGGGGTATCCCATAACACTTGTGTTTTGTACAAGCTTAGAACAAAGACAAATAAAGCTAGGCGTAAAATTCCTATCGGCAACTCAAATGTTGTTGGCCGCCGGATCTGGTTTTCCGTCGTGGTTCCCCATCTGTGATACTTCGGCTATCCTTGCCTAAGAACTTTAGGGTGGTCAGCCGATGCCACATGTCACATATGCGTTGGGTTTCCTCAACCATTTAGATTCTCAAACTCTCACGAGGTAAGATTATAGGATTCCCAATATCTTTCTTCATACTGCTCCATGATGTCTATGAGAGCCACATAGGGTGAATAGAAGATAGCCTCTATGTTCCGAACCCCTGGCTGGAACGGGTTATCATCCGCTGGGATGATTTATATCTTGTCTCTTTCCCAAAAGATGAGCTTTTGATGCATTTAGAAGGAAGGCATCAGCTGTTGTGAATCCAATCCCTGCCTAGCATGAATAGTGTAGGACGACTTGCCATCTATTACAAAGAAGGCAGACCTGACCGTCTTAGGACCTACAGTTATTTCTGCTACTAGAATATCCAATGCTTCAGAAGCCTCTCCCATAAAGCTAGCCATTTTCATGTTAGTTGGGATGAGATCTTCTCTGGTTTTGTTGAGGCTTTTCAAAGTAAGCAGCGGCATCACATTCAGCACAACCCCTGTTAACACTCGGCTAATGGTTTTGCCGTTGATGTACGCCTTCATATAGAGGGGCTTGAGGTGTTTAACCATATCTTCTGTAGGTGCGCCAAATACGGTGCTCAAAGTGTCCCTAGCCATGGTACTGGCTATTGTTGCCCATTCTGCGTCTTCTATGCAAATATCACCTTCTAGGCTATCCAGCGCGGAGCGGCTGGCCCAGAACTCACATGATATTAGGCTGACCATTTCAATGTCTGCCTACATCTCATCAACCAGGTCTTAGCTAAATATATCGAGGACGGAGTCTCCTCCTCCATTCAATTCGCCTGACCATGAGCTCATATCTTCCATGTCTTAGAGACAAATGGGGATAGGCTGGGGATCCTCTGGCTGAATCCTCTGCATGATCTATGGGATTTCCTCGGTTAGAGGACCATCTGGGGCCACGTTCTCTTATCGGGGTTCCTCCGTCAGGTTGTCAATAGGTTGTTCATCCAGCTATAGTTGACCCAACGTCTCTTCTTCAGGCGACATTGCCCCTGAAGCAACTGAGCCGAATGCCCGTTCGATAGCCTCGGCTATGGAAGACTTAGGAATTTTCTAATTTTCGGTTGCCTTGGTGTTAGAAATTAGATGCAATGTCTATTGCATCTTACGCAAGGCCTTGGCACGTTGCATCCTTATTTTCTGAGTCCTGGATGCGACTCTCGGTGGTGTCTCTTTCTTTCTGGGAGTCTGATTGATACACCACTTCCCATCTTCTGCGTTGGCAGCTGGTTTAATCATTCTCTGGGGTTTCGTCTAGTCCTCATTTCTCGCCATGATACGCAAGGATGAACACCCTCGTTGATGTTAAACTCGATCACCCTCTGTTTGGTTCTAGAGAGTGGTTCTTCATCTATTCGAGGCATGCTCGACTGCCGATTGGTTGGCATCCATACTTGCCCCTCAGCCCTATGCCTAGCGTCGATAGGGACCCTTCTGAACCTCATGGTTTGTTCCTGAAGTTCTCATTCAATGTCCCTCGAGTATTTAGGGCGGCCATGAAAACTGCTCCTAGCTGACTACTTGTCATCACGAATGTCATGTAGGCTACCTAACCGTTTGAACTCAGAAGTCCTTGTGGCCTTGTCCCCTTCTTTGGGACCCATACCATTTTGATCGGATGTTTCCCTTTGGTGTCCCTTGACTCATCGGACTTAGCAAAAGATACCATAGATATTGGTACCGCGGGAAAGGGGTCGGTATCAATGGATATTTCAGCCATACTCTTGTCGGCTAGTTTTAACCTCCCCTTCTTGAAGCCCTTTTGGATCGCCTTTATGAAGATCACATAATCAGAAGTAGAGTGACTGTGTGAATTATGCCACTTACAATACTTCTTATCTTTGAGTTCCTTAGCAGAAGGAATCCTATGACCATCAAGCAACCGAATCTGTTTATCTTTGAGCAGATGATCAAAGATATGATCTGCCTTTGTGATGTCAAATGAGTAACCAACCCTGTCATCAGTTGAACTCGTCCCCTTGCCTTTGACGGCATTCAAGGCTGGGCAAGAGTAAACCTTACCCCTAACAATCTCGACCACTATTGCGTCAACCGTGCAATCGGCTGACTTTGAGTCGAACTCATCCACTTCAATGATGGATACCAAGTGAGAGCCTCGATTTCGAATGGATCTTCTCCGCTCCTTCTCCTGGACATACTGCTCTATTTGACTAGCCTTTTTGGCTAACTGGCTCAGGTCAGAGCAGGATTGTCCCACCAACTTCTCCTTTAACTGAGGGTGCATGTTGTTGATTATCATGTGGGCACACTCAGATTTGGGGAAGTGTATGGTGCATTTACCAACCTTCTTTCTGAACCTCTCGATAAAATCGACAGCCGATTCATCGACCTGCTGCTTGAGGTTTGTTAGATCAGTCATGGTAACATGAGGTTGGGGCCAATAGAACCTATCATTGAAGCAACCCTCCATGTCAGCCCAGCTCTACACGAAATCAGAAGCCAAAGAGGAGTACCATGCAAAGACTGTTCCCATTAGAGAGACAGGGAATAACTGCAACTTGAGATACTCATTCTGGCTAGCTTTGCCACATTGGGCAGTAAATCTACCGATGTGCTCGATAGTGCATTTGTCATCGTCGCCAGAGAAAATGGAAAACTTCGGTGTTTTAAAGCCCCTCTGCAAATGTGCTATCCGATCTACCAATCGGGGTAGGGCTTTTATAAACAGGCATGTCCAAAGGTTTCAGTTGGATGCCGAAGTACCTCCGCATGGTATTAGCAATAATTTCTGGGTTTATCAGTTGTGACATCCCCTGCCGATTCTCGACTGGATTCGGCTGATAGGCGTTCTGCATTGGCGGCCTCCATTATGCACTTTGTTGGATAGGGTTTTGAAGGTTGTAGGTGGTCTGATGGCCATTACCAATAGGTGGGGTAGTGCCGTATGGCTGCTGTTGGGTATGGACACCAAAGCCTGCAACCTGAGCTCTTGGAACGGCTAACGGAGTATGAGGATAAGGTGGAATGGTGTTTCATAGCTGCTCTCCTCGGACGTCGACCGTTCTTAGAAAGTTTACGCTTCCTAGAAGGTATGGATTGGGTACTGGCAATGACTGCTGGAATGGTATTTCGCTGTAAACAACGTCACCAGATAGCCGTGCTAAGTCATAGCCAGGGGACATCAGCTGCCAATTCGGCTGGCCAACAATGTTTCCTTGCATCGTAGGGCCGCTCGTAGAAATGTACAGCATAATGGGCGGCAATCCAAAGTGTCCTGGAGCCTGAACTGGTCTCCGTGCCATGTTGATCTGCCCATACTGCACACTCGCTTGGTTAAGTGACACATTTTCCCCCCAAGGTTCGGCGGCGACCATTCAGTGTGCTGGTTGTCAGGCGATTGGGCTTGTATTCCTAGATGTGCTATCGGCTGCGCCTGAGTGGGAACTGACTAATGCACATGCGGCTGAGGAACAACACTGTGAGTCACGGTCTCATGCTGAACAACACCGCTCGTCAGAGGGATGACAGAACTAGCCGAACATTCTCCTAGGTGCATTCTGTTTGTTTCCATCTCCCCCGCTTGTTGAACCTCATTATGTACCATTGGCTTCACAATGTCAACCAACTGTTTAGAAACTTGGTACATAATGTCGTGGATGCCCAAGTCGATCTGTTGTCTAATAAAAGACGTCGTCATTATGGTTGGACCTTTAGATTGGCTAGATTCTTCCACGGCTTGGGTTGATGGAGGAAATGGAGGGGTATCCACCAATGTAGGAATACCCGAGAAGGATGTCGGTTCGTTGTTCCTTCTGGGAGGATTTTGTTTAGGATGTGGACTGTACTCGAGGTTCATTTTCTTACCGGACCTTAGGTGCATACGCTAAGAATGATCATGACCTGGAGAATCAAATTTTGCAATTAATTCACCTATGTTCCCACTGGGCGTGCCAAATTTGTTCTCGGCCCCAATTCCGCTATCTGCCGTTTTATCGACTGTTCACTTAGCCTTTATTTTTGAATAAAAAAGTGTGTTTGTTTACCAAATCAAGAAAGAATTAATCTTATTTTTTTAGATTTGCTCTTATTAAGTGTTATGTGATCAAATCTCAATACCTATTTAATTAGGGGTATTTTAATCAAATTACCTATTTTTACTTAAAAATTAGTATTTTTTTTTAAAGGGTGTGTAAATGGCTAAGTAAACACTCTTTTTAATCCGGAGGGAGTAAGGTTTAATACGACGAACGTCCTAACATTTTTAGGAAATATGTTCGAGTGGTGTTATGAGAATAGATGTGTCATTAAAAGGTTCTTTCATCTGGCTATTATATATTGACATAGCAATTAACGAAGTTGCTTCACTTAAAAGTATAAATTTGTGATAACGGTGGGTGGACAGATTCACTTTATGAATTCCTAGTCACTTTATAGAGGTGAAAAATAAATAGGGATGACTGATTTAAACACCCTGAAAGTATGTATGTGCTAGAGACAATCATTATTAGGGACAAATGTACTTGAATACATTCGTATTATTAATAAGATTAATATTTATGGCATTTGCAATTATTGAATTATTATCTGATTGTTTGTAATTATTCATTAATATGCATCCCTTGAGCTTACGTTGTCATTAATAGAGTGAGATATTAATGATAGAGCGTAACTCTAAAATAGTCTCGACTAATGATCATCGAGAATGGGATATCGATGATATGTTATAAGTCGACATGTGGTCTGCATCAGATTCTTAGAGAATGTAGTATGTCTCACCTGCTACTAGTAATGGTTACTAGTGATGGACACATGTATACTTTTGGAAAGTATTGGTATACCCTACTGATAAACTATTTGTTAGACATGTCTAGAGTGTTATCAGCGTGTGGGATATAAATGTCCTTTGACTTGAGGTCAATACGCACCTTGTTTACATAGTAATGTACTTTGACCCTGTCCTAAGCTTAAATTCCTTATAGGATAAGACATGACTTGTGTTGGGTACATTATGATGTAAATTAAGGTGGTAACTGAGTCAAGAATAGGATTCATTCCTCTATTGGATATTCGAGAGAGCACTTAACTTCTCAGTGATACTAGGTCGACCAAGTCATTGGTCAATGCAAGAGACATATTTAGAATATGGTCTAGTTGTCGACTAATATAGATGAGATAAAGTGATCAAGCCATTTGGATAGACACATGGCAAATCCTAAGCTTGATCGAGTGTGTCGCGAATGAAAGAAATTTATCATCTCACATAAAGGTTATGTTTGCTGAATTTATGTAAACGTACTTCATATATTGAGTTCGTCGTACGGCGCAGTCTAGGAGTTCCGTATGCACCTTAATTGGATTAGTGTCGATATATGAAGGCCTCTATGGTCACACTATGTCGATTGTCTCTTTGATCTAAGGTTGTATTGAGAAAGTATTAAATATTCGATTTGGGATCGAGATATTTAAATTGATAATAACTACGAGATAATTTCTATTAGATGGAAATTATTTAATTAAATCAAAATTAGATTTTGGATTTAATGTGCTGAATATATATATATATTAAATGAAAACGGAAAATGAGATTTTACGTAGGGCACCGCGGAGCCGACCCGATAGTGGGCCCACTAGCCCACTGCACCTCAGTTTTTGGGCCAGGCTTGGAGCCTAACCCTAATCTGATTTGTGACCTAATTTTAGCTATAAATACAACACAACCTCATTTTTATTAAACACACAAAAGAACACCAATTCTATAAACTAAATTCTAGACTTAGAGTCTAGGACGAAACTCTCACAAACCTCTGCCAATATTTTTTGGCTTTCTTGACAGAGGAATACACCATAGCATAGTTCTTGCAGTCGAAGGGACAGTCGCGTGTAATCCCTAAGTAAAGACTCTAGATAATACAACCTGTAAGTGTTCATGTTTTATGTTACAGGTTTTGATTGTAATATAATCATACCAGAAGAAATTGTTGGGGTAAGTAAGAACAAAATTTTAAAATTCCGTTGTGCCTTACTTATGTGTTTTGAATTCAACAAAACCCTATAGTGGTATCAGAACCCAGACTGGTTCAATGGTTATATAACAATTGAATAATATAATAATATGAGTTAAACATAAAATTGGATTAAAATAAGGCTTCTTGAAATCCTACATATCTTGACCGAATGTTAACCTTTTGATATCACCCTAAATTATCTCCTATACTAGCTCGAGGAAGTCATTCCGCTCTAACTCAAACTAAGCCAAAAGTGCGGACATCTGGCTCATTGCACGATGCACAGCAAAGAACGGGTAAGAACGGATGATGGTCGATATGTGCGTTATTGATAATGGTGGGTGATGATAAATGATCTGTGATTTGATCCCTAAATTGGATTTAGGGCTCAAACGATTTTGAAAAATCAACACAGAAACGTTTTGTTAGGACATCGGCGCCGCGGCCCTATGGTAGGGCGCTGCGACGCTTGCTAAGGTTTCAAGGCGGCGTCGCGGCTCCATGGTGGAGCGCCGCGACCCTAATGCAAGCCGAAGGTTTCTTCCTTGCAAGAACCGGGGCGCTAATGCGTTGCAGAAGCAGAAATTCGGTTTCTGCCTCACTGGCACCGCGGCCCCATCTGTCCGAATTTTTTTTTTATTTAGAATGTTTAACCCATGATTATTATTAAACAGTATATTTGATACGTATATTGTTTATGTGCTAAATGATTGTCATTTAATTTACTAGAATAACGTCCGCAAATAACTGTCTGGGTAGGCGGCACCCAGTATGTGTTTAAACCGCTTAATATCATGCTTGGGCAGGCAGTACCCAATAAGTTCTTAATAGACTTTGCATGATAATTACGATGTTATATTTGATATAGCATACTATAGTTGATCTTGGTTAAAACTCTGAATTAAAATGTTCTCTAAAATTTTAATACAAGTCTCATTTGAAATGAACGCGTCGTCCGTTATAATTGATTGTAGTGAGAAATCCTTTTCGGCGAGGTGAGTGTTTATGCCACGGCATTTTCTCTAAGTCTACGAGGACTCAGACTCTTTCATAGATGCATGTTAAATGTAGAAGTGAGTGATAAACCTTCATAAGTATTTACAAAACAGTGTTTGCTCTATAAGGCAAAACTCACTTAGATACATAATTACAGTCGCATAATGGGGTTGACTTGCTAGGCTGTCTTGGCGCCACAGTGTCGGACAAGCCGAGGGACGCAGATCGATTATTTAGAACATTCGGTCAAACAAGAGTTACAAATTTTTTTGTAATTGGTTTGGAGACCTATCAGGTTATGCTATTCAAGTTATCAGCCACATCAAACGCGGAAATAGCATGAACCTGGATCTTGGCCCATTATGACCATATTTGATATGATTCCGTATTCTTCCATGGGGTCGAAGGGTATGTTAAAATAGTGAGAGCTAATTAAACTAAAGGCCATGTTAATTAGTTAAAGAATGTGTTCAATAGAAATTATATTAGAGTTTAATTTCAAGTCTAATTGTTTCTTCAGTCGTATAAAATGTCGAATCTATCACTGAAAATGTTGGTCGAAACAAACAAGTTGACTGGATAAAATTACCCTGACTGGTTAAGAAATCTGCGATTGGTGTTAAGACTAGAAAGAATTGAGTATATGTTAGACACAATGTTCCCCATAGTCCCTGGTGAAGACTCTGCTGAGTATGCCCTGTTTGACAAGGTGGCTTATCAGAAACATCCAGACGATGCTACCTCGGCACAATTTGTAATGTCGTCCTTCATGACCTTGGAGTTACAGAGGCAACATGAAAACATGGGCCCCAACGAAATGCTAGAACACTTGAAGAGTCTTTATGAAAAACAGCCTCAAACAATGGAGTATGAACTGTTGAGAGACCATTTCAAATGTAAGCTGAACGAAGGGGGACAAGTGTCAGCGCATGTTATAAAGAAGGACTACACAGCTCCAAGAGGAGGCAAAGCACTAGGTGCTTCTACCTCTACTGGACAAGGTATGTTTGTCATTGAAATAAATATATCTATAAGTAACTCCCACTGCTGGGTATAGGATACCGCTTGTGGCTCGCATATTTGTCGTAATGTGCAGGGCCTAATTAACAACAGAAAGGTTGGACCTTGGGAGGTAGACCTGCGCGTTGGAAATGGAGCACGAGTGGATGCTGAACTTATGGGAACTTATAGACTAGATTTACCTTTAGGCTTTTGTTTAGAACTAAATAATTGTTATTTTTTTCCCTCATTAATGAGGAATATCATTTATATCCCAATGTTAGACATTAAGGGGTTTTCCTTATTTATCGCCAATGGCAATTATGTACTAACTTTTAATGGTTTTGTTTGTGGAAATGCTCCGCTTGTGGATGGATTGTATATTTTAAACTGTAGTCGTGAAATTTTCAATGTGCAAAATAAACGAGCTAAGATAAGTAATCCAAGAAACCCCACCTACTTATGGCACTGTAAACTTGGTCATATCAATGAATCAAGGATAGCAAGATTAAGAAAGTTAGACTACATGAAACCATTTGACTTGGAGTCCTATGGTAATAGTGAATCTTCCTTGAGAGAAAAGATGACCAACAAGCCACTTTTTGGGAAAGGGGTGCGAGCCAAAGAGTTACTTGAATTGGTCCATACTGATGAATATGTGCCATTTTCAACCCAAGCCAAGGGAGGCTTCTCTTATTTCATCACTTTTACAGACGATTTCTCAAGGTTTGGACATGTGTATCTGATGAAACACAAGTCCGAAGCCTTTGAGAAATTCAAGGAGTACAAGTTAGAAGTAGAGAAGCGACTTGAAACAAGTATCAAGACCCTTCGATCAGATCGATGAGGTGAATACTTAAGTAAAGAATTTCTGGATTACTTGAAGCTTCATGGAGTCCAATCACAATGGACACCTCCTGGAACGCCACAGATGAATGGTGTTGCTGAAAGGATAAATCGAACCCTATTAGATATGGTTAGATTCATGATGAGTTTCTCAGCTCTACCAACATACCTTTGGGGCTATGCATTGCAAAGCTCAATTTATATTCTGAACAGGGTTCCTTTAAAGTCAGTAGAGAAAACTCCATATGAGACATGGAATGGCAAGAAGCTAGCACTTAAACACATGTGACCCTGGGGGTGCCCTGCATATGTAAAGAAGATGCTTACTGACAAGTTGGAATCTAAAAGTGAGAAATATTATTTTGTGGGGTATCCAAATGAAACTAAGGGATACTATTTCTATCTTTCTGGAGAACATAAAGTCATTGTTTCTAGAAATGCAACTTTCCTTGAAGAATACTATGTCTACAAGGAACGGAGCTGCAATAAGATAGAACTTGAAGAAATTCAAGAACCACAAG
Organism: Anisodus tanguticus; assembly: GCA_034509755.1. NCBI lineage: Eukaryota > Viridiplantae > Streptophyta > Magnoliopsida > Solanales > Solanaceae > Anisodus > Anisodus tanguticus. The sequence continues at coordinate 31,333,145 of CM067546.1, forward strand.
ATAACACAGAAGTTGAACCTTTGTCAAATGACCTAGACAAGGATTTAGTGGGAGTATCTGGTGAAGATTAGGTACTTAGAGTACGCCCTTCAGCTAGTGTGAGTGATGTGAGAAATAGTGCAGAAATGCAAGGCTCTCATACACAACCAATGGAAGATGATACAATGGTTATACATCATTCCATTCAGGAAATACATGAAAATAACATTCCTGAAAGCTCTCAAGGTGATAGATTGTCCAGCACACAAAGACCTTATCACAATCTAAATGCAACAAACACTGAAACGCAGAATAATCAACTCCGTAGGACCACTAGGACTCATCATCCGCCTGAAAGACTTAATCTCCTTATTGAAAAACACAATGAGATATATATTCCTGATGGCGATGAACCTACAACGTACATCGAAGCCATGTTAGACATTGATTCGCATAGATGGCAAGAAGCCATGAAATCTGAGATGGACTCGATATACATAAATCAAGTTTGGATCTTGGTTGATTTGCTAACAAGGGTTAGACCCATATGATGCAAATGAGTCTTCAAGAAGAAGATTGATGCATATGGCAAGGTACAAACTTATAAGGCAAGATTGGTGGCTAAAGGTTATAATCAACGGCCTGGGGTCGATTATGATGAAACCTTTTCACCTGTTGCGAAAATTAAGTCCATTCGGATTTTGCTTGCAATAGTCGCATACTATGATTATGACATTTTGTAAATGGATGTTAAAACTGCTTTCCTCAATGGTAACCTAATTGATGAGGTGTATATGATACAACCTGAGGGTTTTAAATCCAAGACTAAGCCCAAAGCAGTATGCAAGCTGCAAAAGTCCATTTATGGACTTAAGCAAGCCTCAAGGAGTTAGAATATTTGCTTTGACAAAGCAGTCAAATCGTTTGACTTTGTTAGAAGCAAAGAAGATCCCTGTGTGTATAGTAAGCGCAAGGAATGGAGTATTGTCTTCATTGTTATATATGTAGATACCATATTAATAATGGGAGATAATAAGACTCTCATGCAATCAGTCAATGAATGGTTATCCAGCACCTTCATGATGAAGGACTTGGGTGAAGACTGCTACATTCTTGGAATTAGGATCTATAGAGATAGACCTAATAGATTTTTGGGGCTGTCACAATCCACATATATAGACAAAGTGCTAAGACGATTCTCTATGAAAAACTCCAGAAAGGGAAATCTTCCTATGGGTCAAGGCATCAAGTTATCAAAGAATGATAGTCCTTCTACTGTTGCAGAACTTGAACGCATGAAAAGAATCCCATATGCTTCAGCTATAGGATCTATCATGTATGCCATGACCTGTACGAGGCCAGATGTTGCCTATGCACTTAGTGTGACTTGCAAATTCCAGCAAAATCCTGGGGAAGAACACTGGAAAGTAGTTAAGAGTATTCTTAAGTATCTGAGACGAACTAAAGAATATTTCTTAGTCGATGGTGGACAAGGGAAGCTAGTGTGTACTAGGTACACTGATGCTATCTTCCAGACAGATCTTGATGACTTCAAATCTCAATCTGGATATGCCTTCATTTTCAGTGGTGAAATAGTGAGTTGGAAAAGTTCCAAGCAAGCTATAACTATTGATCCAACAACTAAAGCCGAGTACATTGTTGGATCGGAAGCTGGTAAATAAGTTGTCGCGATATCTGAGTTCCTGAAGGAACTAGGGGTTGTTCCAAGTGCCAGTTGTCCAATAATGATATATTGTGACAACACTGGTCTAATTGCGCAAGCTAAGGAACTAAGATAAACAAACAGAAATAAGCATGTACCGAGGAAATATCACATACTCATGGAGATGGTGGAAACTGAAGAAATAAGATTAGACTATGTTCCCACAGATGATAATCTAGCTGACCCGTTTACTAAATCATTAAGCTTAGTTAAGCATAATGGTCATTTTTAAAACATGGGTATTAGATACATCGGAGATTGGCTTTAGGCCAAGTGAGATATTGAAAGTATGTATGTCCTAGAGACAATCATTATTAGGGACAAATGTACTTGAACACATTCGTATTATTAATAAGATTAATATTATGCCATTTACAATTATTGAATTATTATTTGATTGTTTGTAAGTATTCATTAATATGCATCTCTTGAGCTTACGTTGTCATTAATAGAGTGAGATATTGATGATAAAGCGTAACTCTAAAATAGCCTCAACTAATGATCATCGAGAATGGGATATCGATAATATGTTATAAGTCGACATGTGGTCTGCATCACATTCTTAGAGAATGTAGTATGTCTCACCTGCTACTAGTAATGGTTACTAATGATGGACACATGGATACTTTTGGAAAGTATTGGTATACCCTGCTGATAAACTATTTGTTAGACATGTCTAGAGTGTTATCAGCGTGTGAGATATAAAGGTCCTTTGACTTGAGGTCAATATGCACCTTGTTTACAGAGTAATGTACTTTGACCCAGTCCTAAGCTTAAATTCCTTATAGGATAAGACACGGCTTGTGTTGGGTACATTATGATGTAAATTAATGTGGTAATCGAGCCAAGAATAGATTCATTCCTCGATTGGATATTCGAGAGAGCACTCAACTTCTCAGTGATATTAGGTCGATCAAGTCATTGGACAATGCAAGAGACATATTTAGAATATGGTCTAGTTGTCGACTAATATGGATGAGATAAAGTGATGAATCCATTTGGATAGACACATGGCAAATCCTAAGCTTGATCGAGTGTGTCGCGAATGAAAGGAATTTATCATCTCACATAAAGGTTATGTTTGCTTGATTTATCTAAACGTACTTCATATATTGAATTTATCGTACGACGCAGTTTAGGAGTTCCGTATGGACCTTAATTGGATTAGTGTCGATATATGAAGGCCTATAGGGTCACACTATGTCGATTGTCTCTTGGATATAAGGGTCTATTGAGAAAGTATTAAATATTCGATTTGGATCAAGATATTTAAATTGATAATAACTATGGGATAATTTCTATAAGATGAAAATTATTTAATTAAATCAAAATTAGATTTTGGATTTGATGTGGTGAATATATATATATATATATATTAAATGAAAACGGGAAACAAAATTTTATGCAGGGCCCCGCGGCGCTTGCTAGGCTGCGCCGACCCGTCAATGGGCCCAGTCAGACTGGCACACTGCACCTCAATTTTTTGGCCAGGCTTGGATCCCAACTCTAATCTGATATGTGACCTAATTTTAGCTATAAATACAACAGAACCTCATTGTTATTAAACACACAAAAGAACAACAATTCTATAAACTAAATTCTAGACTTAGAGTCTAGGACGAAACTCTCTCAAACCTCTGCCAAGATTTCCTGGCTTTCTTGACAGAGGAATACACCATAGCATAGTGCTTGCAGTCGAAGGTACAATCGCGTGTAATCCCTAAGTAAAGACTCCAGATAATACAACATGTAAGTGTTCATGTTTTATGTTACAGGTTTTGATTGTAATATAACCATACCAGAAGAAATTGTTGGGGTAAGTAAGAACAAAATTTTAAACTTCCGTTGTGCATTACTTATGTGTTTTGAACCCAACAAAACCCTACCCACCCAACATCCTTTACCCCCAAAAAAGGACTATTTTTCTTTGGTGTTGTATAAGAAAGACGATTTGAGAAAAAAATATTAGATTTTAAAGAATTTTGTTTGGGATTTCATTTGTCTGGAGCAAGAGACCATTAATTTTGTAAACTTGAAATTATACAGCTGCTCCATATAATTTAATATAATAAGGATAAAATTGTAAATAATGGATCTTGGGCCTAACTCAACCCCAAAAGCTAGTTTGTAGGGTGAGGATTGTCTAAGTTCATATAAGGAGTTCATGTTCTCATTCTATTTCCAATGTGGAACTCTTAACACTCCCCGCACGCCCAGACCCCGTTAACTGGAGCCCCGCACGCCCAAATCCCCTTAACTGGAGCGTGGATGACATAATTTGGGGATCCAACATCGGTGAACATAGAATTGGAATGAGTCTGACTCTGATACCACGTAAAGAATGGATTTTGGGGCTAACTCAACCCCAAAAGCTAACTTGTAGGGTGAAGATTGTCCAAGTCCATATAAAGAGTTCATGTTCTCATTTTATTTCCGATGTGAGACTCTTAACATAAATAAATCAACTCTAAACTTAAAAGGATTATTTCAATAGAAAGTTATATCTTCATAAGTCAAATTTTACTCCCCTTAAAGAATCATTGTCTCTGTGTAGTTAATAAGTAGTATAATAAATAGCACTAATTAATGGTTCTCTTCCATCTTGAAGATGCACATTGAGCATCCAGGAAATCATAATTACTCAAAAGGCATAGAAATGCTACAATTAATCTTTCAGTCAGATTCAATTATAGATCTGTTCCTTTCAATCATATCATATTTTTGGTGATCCATTATAATGTTCAAAAAACACAAGAAAGCTTCATTTAAATTCTTAAATTAATATTTCCATTTATTAGGGTGGCAAAATCAGCCCATGAAACATAATCCGTCCAACCCCTCCAAGTTTGGTCGGGTTATTGCCCAACTCATTTATTAGCTCAGCCCATTTCAGCTCATAAAAAATTGGACTGATATGTAGCCCAAATTGACTCATGAGAAATATTGTCAAAATATTTTCAAAAAATATATTTTTTATTTGATATGATATGTTATATATAACCATAACAAATTTTTTTATAAGGTACTAAAATATTATAAAAGAACACATAAAGCAATTGAACATTAGTAAAAATTGGTCGGGTTGAGTTATGACCCACGTTTTAGCCTATTTCGGCACACATCCCATTTCAGCTCAAGTAACTTTTGAGCGGGTCAATAACCACCCCATTTATTAATTCATCTCATTTTGACCCGTTAAAATTCACCACAACCCCCCATTTGACACCTCTATTAATGATGATAGCTTATTGTGGTATACAACTATACATCACACGGATGGTTAATAATCTACTATTTCTTTTATTTCCAAGTAACGCCTGTGCTTGTGGTGCCCTTTCCCCTGAACATGATTGTGAAAAAATGCATCTACAATATTATTGAGAAAATTAAGTTACATTAACGAACAAGCATGTATTGTCTCAAAAAGTCAGAGCTTTTTATCCACCTTTTGGCCTATATCTATCTAGAGTTCGAATTGTATCTGTGTAAGAAGCCTGGGGTCAACATTTGTTTTCCCTGCATTACGTATCGTTATCTGATTGGTGAAATACTTTTTCTTTTGTGGGATAAGGTGGATATCCCAACATTAAATTTGAGATTAAATTTATATTTTAATTGGTTGAAAATTAAAATTTATCCTAGTTTATCCTGAACATCTCACCTTATCCTATCAAACTAGGTGTTATTAATTTTATCCCACCTCTTAGGTGGAATAAATTAGTCGTTCAAAGATTATAATCTCAATACTAAAATTTCAGGATAACTTATAAGTTTTGCCTAGGTTTTGTAAAAAAGAGACATAAACCAATTCATATCAACTCTCAAGAACTCATTCTCCATCACATTTTGCGAGTTTAAAAGAGGGAGAATAAGCTTTGGAGGCTAGAGTTTCATCACCCATCACCTTGGAAGTGAAGACTTGAAGCCATTAATGAGAATTTCAAACTTCATCTCTTTATTTCCTTGCTTCGTATAGCTATATTTAGTGTGGGTGATGACTTTTAACAACAAAGTTGTGAGTAGTAATTTGTATTTAACTCATGTTGCTTATGAATGTTTTATTTACCCTTATTTATGAAGAAATTATGTTGTTGCTTTAATTAATCTTGTTCTTGAATACTTTCAAAGGGATTAGCTAATCCTAGGACTTGCCCATTTATCTTTAATTAAACTTGAGAGAGGAAATTGGGGATTGGGTTAGTGTAGCCTAAAATTGGAATGTGATTAATGCTTCTTAGTTTGATTCGAGGGAATTAAATAAGATAAACCCGTTAAATAGTCAAGAGACATTAGTGGGTAATAGATTTTCCAAGTCTAAGATTACTTGGATTATAATAATTTGTTATGTCTCGTGGTTTTATGATTCGTCGCATTGTCGATTGATATCGGCATTCCAGAAAGATATGTGACCTTACGAAAAGATATTAAAATTTTATAGGTTATCTATGGAAGTATCAGAGTGTATGAGAGTTAAACGGATTGAAGAAAATATATTTCGATAAAAATCTGCGGAATCTCATTTTGTCGACCTAAAAGGACGAACTGTACAAACTTAACTAACCGTAAAAATGGGCCGCCATCATATTTTTGGGAATAGATTATACGATCCAAACTGATGGACTGTACAAATTGTACAGACCGTCAAATTAGTCGGTGGCCGATTTAGCTTCGGGTTTAAATGATTTTGATTCATTTTTATCCATTTTTGACCAAATCATTCCCAAACTTTATCTCTAACCCTACCCACATATTTCCACCGTTTCAAAGTGATTTCAAGGTGATTACCCCATAATTTTACATCCAAAAGCTCGGGAAGTGAAGGAGAAAACTTCTATGGAGTTGCTACGCATTTGAGGGTTGTTCTTGGTGCTAGGAAGATTAGGTACAAAGATATATTTTCTGTGCAAGGAGAGAATTACACATAATTTCTTGTGCCTAAGCTTATTCATGTATTAATTAAGTATTTGGGTGGAAAAATCTACCAGGTATAGCCCTAAATGACAAAGGATGTTGTTGTTTTGATTTCAGATTGTTGGAGGCTAAGTAAATGACTTATTGTAACTAAATATCATGGGAAGTAACTTGATTATATTGTAGATGTTGTTGTTGTGCTTGTTTAAAGTATTGGTCTTAATTATAGAATTACAAGCTAGAATAAGAAATGGCAAGAAATCATGTAAAGATTGTTCTTGTTGATGTTAACTCATGTTCTGCAGATTTCGTAAGAATTGAGCTATTGAATTGAGTCATAAATACATGGATAGCATGGTGGTGATGAGTAGGGGCGACAATGAAGAATTATTGTGATAGAATATATCGAACTTGAACCATAACTGATCTGAAATATCTTTAATACGTAGGGTATCGTTCAAAGGACGTCCGGAGAATTGTAAGCTAGCATCATTAAAGCAACAAAGGTATGTAAGTCTCACTTCCTTCTTTTTGGCATGATCAATTTTGAAATGATTATTACAAAATGAAATCAAACAAAAGCTCTACTCTTAAGTCCCTAACAGAGTACTTGTCATTCTCCTACAAATGTGTTGTTGTGTATTGCATCCATTGTCTAGACTACATCCTCATTCCAAGGCACTCTTTTGATGTCAGTAAAGGTCGGCTCCTTAGTGTTTCCTAAAATCTAAGCTAATAATGTGATATATGGTTCCTATGGAGTTGTTGAAAGAGTAACAGGTGATGTGTTAACCCTCATAAGGGAGTCGGAGGTGCAATGACCTTATGTCACTCCGACGAGTTTAAAAAGTATTTGGTAATTCTTAAGTAGGTCATCATATGCATGTATTATATATCGATATTGCTCTCAGAGGCATATGACGTTATATACGCGATTATACAGATATAAGATTAATGATATTGCCCCAAAGGCCTATGGCGTTATATACACGGTTATATTTCATTTTACATATTCTGGCCCATAGTGGCACTCAGAGTACAGGTTATCTTTCCATTACTCTATCTTACAGTTATGCATTCAGATACAGTTCCACTTATGCTTTATCTATAGTATTGTACCTATTTATAGTTCAGCTTTACATATTCAGTATATTTTTCGTACTAATGTCCCTTTTCGGGTATACTGTATTTCATGCCCGTAGGTACAGATAAAGATACAGATGATTCCTCATAAATGACTTGACTCAGTTGAAGGTTGTCACGCTTTTTTCTTCCGGAGCTGTCTAGTAAGTTAATAGGTATGATGGATGTGTATATGTATATAGTTGGGTATGGCGAAGCCCTGTCCTGACCAGATGTTTTCGTTATACTCTGTAGAGGCTTGTAGACAGTCGTGGTGTGTATTATGGTCTTGTGTGGCCATGTCGGCCTCTCCAGTAGACTTGTTATGTTCATGTCAGCCTGTCGGTCTTGTTGTGTATATATATATATATATATATATATATATATATATATGTTGGTCCTTTCCAGCGTGCAAGTGATTATGTCTTTGTTCAAAGAATAATTTATCATAGACCTTGTCGACCTATGTGTTTTTGGGCATGTCTCAAGTATCAGGATTGGTACGCTCGCACCCTAAGACACTGGGTGCCGGCCAGACCCCCTAAGATTGGGATGTGATAAACTTGGTATCAAAGCAGGTCAGCCCTAGGGATGTCTACAAGTTGTGTCTAGTAGAGTCTTACTTATGGGTGTGTTGCGCGCCACACTTATAAACAGAAGGCTATAGGGCATTCAAGATGTTACCTTTCTTGAAATCTAGATCGTGCTATAGAAGTGAAGTCGTAAGTACCTGAATTCCTATTTTCTCACCTTAATTCTCTTTTTCAGTAATGCCAAAATCAAAGGAAAGTATCATTAGCAGGAAATTGGTAAGAAATGTAGGGGAAGGTACTAGCCGATTGCCACCCGTCAATATGGATTCGAGGACTATAATGACGCTAGAAGGAAATGTGAGTTATTTTATGGAACAAGATCTGTCTGAAGATCCATCTATGCAGGAGGACCCATCTGAGGCCCCAAAAGAATCGCCCTTCTAAGTACCATCAATTCCAGTGGTGTTTCCAGATTATAGAAGGGGTCGCACAATATCAAAATTATCCGCGCATCAGTATTTTCCGGTTGAGTTAAGTGTGAGTGGTACCATGTACGTAATAACTCTCTCATTCATCTTTCCAGAGCAAGGTCATGTTCAGATACCCCCACAAGTTATGCCTTTTGAGAGGTCAAGGAGCCCCTTATCGTAGAGGTCTATTAATCAAGGCTCGCCAAGAATGAGTAGATGTGAGGAAGAAGTAACCAGTAGACAGACCCAAAGGTTTGGAATGGAAGTAGGTAACGAATGATTAGTGTTACAAGACGTGTCAAATTGAAGCTCCCGGGTAGAATCCAGGCAAGTACAAAGAGATATTGGAAGTAGTAGATCACATTATCAGCAATGTGGAGGGAGGCATGACGGAGCATGTTTGTGCGATATCGAGTTATGTTCAGGATGTGGAGCCTTGGTCCATAGGGCCAGATAATTCCTTGAGGTATTTAGTCGTTGTGCCATCAGTGTGGGCAAGTGCATTATGGAAAATGTCCGGGGTGATGTTTAGGAGTGCTATTAGTGTGGGAGCTGAAGCCATAGAGTATATAAATGTCCAAGATTGAGTCAAGGGGAATAGCAGGTCCCGATGTTATTCAGAGTCATGCAGCTAACCAGGTATGTTGATAATTTTAGTGGGAATAGTTGTGTTTATGCCTATAGTCGGTTGGTTATCATTGTTGTAAAGAGTATGTAATACAGATGTATATAGACCATAAATGGATAATAAAAGTGGAAGATGGCAAATGAAATTATAGTTATGTTCAAGTTATAAGTAAAATGGCTCAGGAACCAACCTTTTCTTAGTCGTACGCATACCCAACACTCTTAGGTCTTATAGTGTGCATGATATTGAGACATATAAGGGAAATGAAAATGCAATTTAAGAAGGTACTCACGAGTCCGAAGAATTAAGAGAAACGCAGAAGATTTATAAGGAAAATGGATTTCCAGAGATAAATTACATGAGGCTTTATTTCAGGAAGCAATTAAAGAAAAAGGGGTGTCATGCTCAAGATAGTAACTCCCCAATTTTTCCGCAAGGATTGAACCATTTAGAAAGATCGTGAGACAGGATGAGTTTTGTCAGTTAAAGGCAAGCGATATATCTTCTTTGCTGTAACATATATGAGGGTTTTTGAAATTAGGTAATGAGATTTATGAATCCTATGGTATAGTTTTATGAGTCGATCGGGCGAGAATAGCTGGTTGAAGATAGTTTGCAATAAAGGCTTGAGTTAACACAAAAGCGACGATAAATGATAAACGGGTGTCTGTTAAACACAAATGAAAGTGTTAAGACAAAGTAGTGAGGTTGAAGGGTGTTTCTCACACACATATATTGGTGGAAAGACAGTAATAGTTAGGACATCGATAACAATACTAGAATGGGATACAAAGCAACATAATTACCATTAAAAGATAAGGATATTAGCAAAAAAGTGGTACTTAAACTTCCCTAGCCAAAATATAGTACCTCACGTCCATATATAATGGTACCGGGAATACGCTAACATGAGAAATCCTTAAAGGAATTCAAGTAGGTAATGTACAATTTTATTAGCTGAACGACAGATAAAGAAGAGCTCTAATACCAGTTAACAGAAAAGCCCAAATAAGTGGTAAGACTGAAACCAACTACGATTTGAAATTTGAATACGTTAAGCACGAGTTCCGCCACGAAGGTCAATAAGATGTTTAAGGACACATAAGAAGCAGTAAGGACGAATGAAGCTAATATAAGTATATGACGAAGTGATAAGGTCCAAGGTAGACAAAAAGGAAATGAACTAATGAATAAGAGCAAGAGAATAAAAGTATGAGCGAATGAGTAATGGTGAATTTTGATCCGCCAAAGGAACTAGAAAATCTACACGAATAATAACTCAATAGTCATAAGGTTTAGGACATTGGTTGTAAAGGAAGCCGGATTCAAAAAATAAAGGCAAAAGCATTAACTCAAATACGGTGACCACAAGGGGATCAAGCAGATCAGTGCCTTGCAGAGGTAAATCCTTTAATGAAAAAATGGCAGATTGACTTCTAGCATGAGCAATACTGAGAGAAAAATAAATATAATACAAGTATGTCAAACGTTTACTTTTGGGAAAAGTTGTACAGGAAATACCCAATGAACAGGTAGTCGAATATGACGTGTAAAGGATCTCAGAATTACAAGGCCCAAGTGTTGCGCTCTTAGTATGAAGTAAACATTGTTCTCAGAAAAGCACCAGTACGGAGCCGGTAAAAATAGTAGACGCCTAAGAAATAAGGCTAACAGAAAAAAATGACTTCAAAGGGGAAATAATATTTTGTTTTCAGGACTTAAACTAGAAGGGAAGTCAAGGTAAATAGAAAGGGAACGATATGGATTGAGAAGGAATACTCTAGAAAATGTGGGATATAACTTAGGAATGACGAACTTATCTTGAAATGTGTAGCATTGCCTATAGAGTATGCAAACTTGAGATGTTAGAAGAATAAGAAGTTCCGATGTAATGAACAATGAGATAATGGATGATAGAGTAGTGTGTCATTGAAAAAGAAGGCCATTATGAAAGCTATAGGAAAGAATTGACCCAGAGAGGTAATAGGTGGCCAGCCGTAATGGAAACCAAACAATGATGATTCTTGAAGCAGAGGACAAATGAATTCTTCATTATATTGGAAATTGGAGGAGCATCAAGGAGAAGATCCCCATCTAGAGTTCATTGGGAAATATTGTGATATAGAGGTAAGGTAATAATGGGAACCTTATCAAGATCTAAGAATTTAGTATATTGATTTATAACACCCAAGAGGATTCGCCCTTGGAAAAGAAACATTATATAGGAACTATTTACTGGTCTAAGAATCATTGTGGGACATCTCATTATTAGTGTAAACTATTCTGGTTCAGAAATGTAATGCCCAACTGAATCATCAATTTGTACTGTGACAACTAAGACTGCCTACAATCAAAGTATGGCCGACAATATATCTTGAAAGATTATCTTGAGTCGTTGAACAATAGCTCTTTATGATAATCAGTTGTTAGAGGAACCAGTCGAAAGAGGCTCTACATATGCAGGATTACCTTCTCCTCTGTCCTAAGGGAGCCAATTGAAATTAAAGCTCAAACTACCGAACACAGGTAGTGAGTGAAAATATGGAATTTGGAAGAAGTTTGGAATAAGGATTGATAACTATTACACGAATATTACCAGATTGATAAATAAAGAGTTATAGATGACAAGGAGTAGGACTCTTATCAAATCATGAAAAGCGAAGATACCCGAAGTAACGATATCAGACTTGATGTGGTAGGTTATAAGAAAATACTTAAATTAATGAGGGGGTGTTTTAAGAGATTTGGTGTCAGGAGCAGGATACAATTTCACAAAGAAAGAAAACTTCGTCTGGAACGTTCACGATCATAATACCGGATTTGGTTGAGAAATGCTGTAACCGACAAGTAGAGTATAATCCCAACCATGGATGTTTATTGGATACTCACTTCAAGTATTGTTATGTTGGAAATGTAAAAGTGAAAGGGGATTTATTGAAGAAACAAATTCCATGACTAGTGAGTTATTTATAATTTATGTCTTTAGGTGGGACAATATGAATGTACTAAGAAAAGACCATATGAGGATATAATAGAAAAGTGAAAAGGAAGGATAGAAGAAGAAATGGATTTACATAGACCCATCATGTTCAAATTCTTAAATGTGACAATCATAATGTCGCAGTCTCTCCTCGTAACCTTACTTATGCTCCTTGCCTACACCTAAATTCTATCATGAGACGGAAGTTGTAATGGAGAAATGAAAAATATAGCCCAGATGTCAGAATTCAATGATTCTAATAAATTATAGTTACTAACAAATATTTTTAAAAGAAATGTACGACCGTGTGGAGGCCGATGATGTACCAACATTGTTTATGATTGTGTAATCCTATGAGACAATAACTATGACATCTGATTGCGCAACAGGTGGAGATAGTCCTTTGTACGAAAGAACTCTACTATAATTGTCAAAGAACATAAGAATCTCTATACTCAAACATTTTAAACTTTAGCTTCATGTTAATATTCGTGTGATGCGATCCTTCTATTCACATTCTATTTATCAAAGTTGATCCATGTACCTTATTTAGACGGTGTTGCTGAAACAAGTGTATTAGATGCATCTCAAATGTTAGCAAGAGAATGTTAAGGTGAGTTATGACTAGACTTTCTCTGATTATTATAAGTATAAGCGATCATGTGAGGCCAATTTGATGTTGTCTTATTATTATATTACCCTGTGTGGTATTGGAAGTGTATTTGGGCTGCTTAACAGGTTTCTGATAGTCCTATTTACAAGGAAAACTCTGCCAAAATTTCTGAGAAACTTGAGAGTTAGAATATCATCAACATTCGCAGATGAATGTTTCTAAGGGGTGAAGGATGTTATGCCTCGTAGTTTTATGTTTCGTCGCGTTGTCAATTGATACCGACATTTTGGGAAGATATTGAAAGTTTATAGGTTGTCTATGGAAGTATCCGAGTGTATGGAAGTTAAACGGATTAAAGAAAATATATTTCGACAAAAAAAATGTGGAATTTCATTTTGACGGGCCAAAAGGACGGACCGTCAAAATGGTCCCCCCCCCACCGTATTTTTGAGGATAGATTGTATGGTCTAAATTGACGGACCGTCAAATTGGTTGATGGCCGACTTAGCTTCGGGTTTAAATGATTTTGAACCATTTTTTACCAAATCATTCCCAAACTTTCTCCCTAACCCTACCAACATATTTCCATGGTTTCAAAGTGATTTCAAGGTGATTACCTCATAGTTTTACATCCAAAAGCTAGGGAAGTGAAGGAGAAAACTTCTATGAAGTTACTACGCATTTGAGGGTTGTTCTTGGTGCTAGAAAGACTATATACAAAGTTATATTTGCTGTGCACTGTGAGAATTACACTTCCTTTCTTGTGCCTAATCTTATTCATGTATTAATTAAGTGTTTGGTGGAAAAATCTACAAGTTATAGCCCTAAATGACAAAGGTTTGTGTTGGTTTGATTTTAGATTATTGGAGGCTAAGTATATGACTTGTTGTGACTAAAAATCATGGGAAGTAACTTGATTATGTTGTAGATGATGTTGTTGTGCTTGTTTAAAGTATTGCTCTCAATAATGGAACTACAAGCTAGAATGAGAAATGGCAAGAAATCATGTAAAGATTGTTCTTGTTGATGTTAACTCATGTTCGGCGGGTTTTGTAAGAATTGAGCTATTGAATGGAGTCATAAATACATGGATAGCATGGTGGTGGTGAGTAGGGGCGACAATGAAGAATTATTGTGATAGAATATATCTAACGTGAATCATGACTGATCTGAAACATCTTTAATACGTAGGGTATCGTTCAAAGGACGGCCGAAGAATTGTAAGCTAGCATCATTAAGGAAACAAAGGTATGTAAGTCTCACTTCCTTCTTTTTGGCATGATCAACTTTGAAATGATTATTACAAAATGAAATCAAATAAAAGCTCTACTCTTAAGTCCCTAAGGATGTACTTATGATTTTCCTACAAATGTGTTGTTGTGTATTATCATTATCATCGACATTACATCATCATTCCAAGGAACTCTTTTGATGTCAATAAATGTTAGATCCTTAGTCTTTCCTAAAATCTAAGCTAATAACGTGATCCATGGTTCTTATGGAATCGTTGAAAGAGTAATAGGTGATGTGGTAACCCTCATAAGGGAGTCGGAGGTGCAACGATCTTATGTTACTCCGACGAGTTTAAAAAGTATTCGGTAATTCTTGAGGAGGTCATCATATGCATGTATTATAAATCTATATTTCTCTCAGAAGCCTATGAAGTTATATACGCGATTATACATATATAAGATTAATGATATTACCTAGAGGTCTATGGCACTACTCACGCAATTTATACAGACATGATATTAATAATACTACTCACAAAGGCCTATGGCATTATATACGAGGTTATATTTCATTTTGCATATTTTGGTCCACAGAGGCACTCAGATTACAGGTTATCTTTCCATTACTTTACCTTACAGTCATGCATTAAGTTACAGTTCCACTTATGCTTTATATACAGTATTGTGCCTATTTACAATTTCAACCTTACATATTCAGTACATCTTTCGTACTGACATCTCTTTTCGGGACACTACATTTCATGCCCGCCTATACAGATAGAGATGCAGATGATTCTTCACAGTAGGTGGACATGAAATACAGTGTCCTAGGAAAGAGGCATTAGTACGAAAGATGTACTGAATACGTTAGGCTGAAACTGTAAATAGGTACAATACTGTAGATAAAGCATAAGTGGAACTGTATCTGAATGCATGCATGTAAGGTAGAGAATGGAAAAATAACATGTACTTTGAGTGTCTCTATGGGCCAGAATATGCAAAATGAAATATAACTGTGTATATAACACCATAGGCCTTTGTGGGCAACAACAACAACATACCTAGTGAAATCTCACACCATGGGGTCTGGGAGCGTATAGTGTACACAGGCCTTACCTCCACTAGAGAGGCTATTTTTTGGAGAGCCTAGGCTCAAGACAAAGCATAATCACAAGCAAGACAATCAAAACAAAGCAAGAGTAAAGAGAAAAGCAAGATAAACAGTAAGATTCAGATAAGGAATTAAAACAGTATAAAGTGCATTTGAACAAAAGAGAGCAGTAGCTAACACAACTAAATAAGATAAATAAAATACCCTAAAGAACACATATCAGCAGAAATAAAACTACACTAGATTAAAAAGCAATAATATGCCTATAAGTGTGATAGGCTAATCGGGCCTACAATAATAACACTACAACTATCAATTTGTAAGCATAAGTAGGACTATGCTCTAGTACCTACTACTCTTCCACCCTAATCCGTGTCCACCACAACCCCCTATCTAAGGTCATGTCCTCAGTAAGTTGCACCTGCACCATATCCCATCTAATCACCTCTCCCACATACTTCTTCAGCCTATCTCTACCCCTTCTGAACTTGTCCATAGCCAACCTCTCACACCTCCGCACTGGGCATTTGTGTATCTTCTCTGCATATACCCGAACTATCTCAACCTCGCTTCCCGCATCTTGTCATCCACCAAGGAAACTCCTACTTTCTCCCAGATATCATCATTTTTAATCCTATCTCTCCTTATATGCACACACATCCATCTCAGCATCCTTATCTCCACAACTTTCATCTTTTGTATGTGCGAAGTTTTGACTAGCCAACACTCTGCCCTATACAACATAGTCGGTCTAACTAACCACCACCCTATAAAACTTGCCTTTAAGTTTTGGTGGCACACTTTTGTCGCACAAGACTCCATATGTGAGCCTCTATTTCATCCACCCTTCCCCAATATGATGCGTGACATCGTCATCCATCTCTTCATTCCCTTAGATAATAGACCATGGGTACTTTAAGATTCCATTATTTGGAATGACCTGAGTACCAAGCCTTACCTTCATGCCTGTCTCAGGGTCATTCCCGTTGTTGAACTTGCACTCCAAATATTCTATCTTAGTTCTACTCAACCTGAACCCTTTAGACTCCAGAGTCTGTCTCCAAACCTCCATCTTGGCGTTCACTCAGCTGCGAATCTAATCAATTAAGACTATGTCATCTGCGAATAACATACACCATGGTACCACCCCTTGAATTCATCGCGTCAGTCCATCCATTACCAAGGCAAATAGGAATGGGCTAAGAGTTGATCCCTGGTTCAGTCCCATCATCACTGGGAAGTACTCCGAGTCTCCTCCTACTGTCCGTACTCTAGTCTTGACTCCATCATACATATCCTTGATCACCCTAGTGTACGTCATAGGTACACCTCTAACCTCCAAACATCCCCATAGAACCTCTCTAAGGACTTTTTCGTATGCCTTCTCGAGGTAGATGAAAACCATATGTAAGTCTTTCTTTCTCTCTCTATACTGATCCACCAACCTCCTAATAAGATGAATGGCTTCGATAGTCGAACACCCCGGCATGAATCTAAATTGGTTCTCAGAAATAGACATGTCTCTTCTTACCCTCGTCTCCACAACTCTTTCCCAAACTTTTATAGAATGGCTCAGCAGGTTGATACCCCTATAGTTGTTGCAACTCTGGATATCACATTTGTTTATGTACAAGGATATCATTGTACTCCACCTCCAGTCTTCGAGAACTCTTTCCGTCTTAAAAATGATGTTAAACAACTCAGTCAGCCAATCCAAACCAGCCCTATCTGCGCTCTTCCAAAATTCACCTAGGATCTCATCAAGCCCGATCGCTCGTCCCTTGCGCATCCTATGAATAACACCCGTATCCTCCTCAACCTTAATATTTCTACAATACCCAAAATCCCTATGCCTACCAGAATGCTCCAGATCTCTTAGCACAATGTCTCTATCTCCTTTTTTGTTCAAGATTTGTGAAAGTATGACTGCCACTTTCGCCTAATCTGCGCTTCCTCTACCAGTACTTTTCCATCCTCGTCCTTGATGAACCTCACTTGATCCAAGTCACGGGCCATCCTTTCCCTTATCTCAGCTAGTCTGTACAACTTCTTATCCCCGTCTTTCTCTTCTAATTACACACATAGGCATTCGAAAGCCACCGTTTTTGCCGCCGTAACCTCTAGATTTTCCTCCTTACTCTCTATATTAAACAGTTCCCTATTTATCCACTTCTCCACCTCATCTCTTCTTTCTACCAATTTCACATACACCATTTTCTTTGCTTCCACCTTCTCTTGAACTTCACCATTCCACCACCAGTCCCCTCGATGTCCACCATGATAACACTGCGAGACTCCTAGCATTTCTCTGGCTACCTCAAAAATGCAATTGGCCATCATGTCCCACATACATGTCGCATCCCCATTACTCCCCCAAGTGTCATTGGCCATCAACCTCTCCCCCATCTCTTTTACACTAGCTATGGTCAAACTCCCCCATTTGATTCTTAACATGTCATCCACAACCCTATTCTTTTTCTCTAACTTGATCTCCAAATTCATCACCAAAAGCTTATGGCGGGTTGTAAGGTCCTTATTTGGAATAACCTTACAGTCTTTACAAAGACCTTTGTCAACCTTTATGAGCAAAAATTCTATTTGAGTCTTAGCCACCGAACTACGGAAAGTCACCAAGTGTTCCTCCTTCTTCAGGAATCTATAATTGGCTATCACCATCCCACAAGCTCTAGCGAACTCCAAAAGTGAGACGCCTTCCCCATTCCTGACCCCGAGTCCAAATCTTTCATGCACGTTATCATAACCCATTGGAAGTGAGCTGATATGTCCATTGAAGTCCCCTCCTACAAATAACTTCTCATTGGGTGGTATACCTCCCACCACTTCTTCTAAATCCTCTCAAAAGCGTCTCTTCTCCTTCTCGTCTAAGCCCGTTTGTGGCGCATAAGCACTAATAATATTCATAGTGAACCCTCCAACTACTAACTTAATCGCCATCATCCTATCATTGACCCTCCTCACCTCTACCACCTGAGCCATTAGTTCACTGTCTATCAAAATGCCTACCCCATTCCTATACTTCGACTTACCCGAGAACCATAACTTATACTTGTCTACATCTTTAGCCTTAGGTCCTATCCATTTGGTCTCCTAGACACATGCTATATTAATCTTCCTCTTCTTAATAATCTTAACTAGCTCTATGGCCTTCCCCATTAAAGTCCCAATATTCTAAGACCCTATTCTCAGCCTAGCATCTCCCTTACCCCCACTTACCTCCTAACCCCTTGCCCCCATCCCCGACCGAGTACATGACCCTAGTCTACCATCATTCACCAAAGCCACTAGAGAAAAGACATAAAGAATACTAATCCAAATGTTAATGCTAACACACACGGGAAGCAATACTAGAGCACAAGTTAGCAAGAATCTAGAGGTAAGTCAGGCTACTACAGATCCGATTGATAAAACAAAAGGCAACAAGAATACATGCAAGAATGTAAAGTCCATATTCAATAAAACGCAACACGCAAAATTGAACAACACGGATAAGAACAAATATTGAGTATAGACAACTGGAGGTACCAATTCCAGACTGATAAAACCTATTCACACGCCAGAAATTGTTGTTCATGCGCCGAAAAATATTGTTCACTGCCTAAAATCACTATTCCTATCGGAAACTGCTATTCATTGCCAGACGACATCACAGAACTAGTGATACCTGTAAAAAAAAAGGAAAGAGAGAGACCGCCGGAGACTGCTGAAAATTGCTAGAGATGGGATGTGTTAGATCAAAAAAGAATGTTGAACACCACAACAGTCAAGATCTGTTGAAATATGGTCTATGATAAAATATTATGCAGAACAACCACTGGAGTCTAAAAACCCTCCCCGAAAAATAGAAAAAGTCATCGGAAACCCGTAGAGAGAGAAAAATCTAAGTATGGGAGTATTATTAAGATCATATCTGTATAAATTACGCGAGTAGCACCATATAACTCCGAGGGAAATATCATTAATCTCATATCTGTATAATCACGTATATAACGTCATATGCCTATGAGGGCAACATAGATATATAATACATGCATATGATGACTTCCTCAAGAATTACTGAATATTTTTTAAACTCGTCGGAGTGACATAAGGTCAAAAGTACTCTATTAAGGACTTAAGAGTAGAGCTTTTATCTGATTTCGTTTTGTAATAATCAAGAGATTATTCTCTTTCATGGTATCAGAAGTCTAGGGAAAATTTCTTTCTCCCAACTATACTTCCGCCGCCTAGCACCCTCAGAATCCGCGATTCCGACACCTTTTTCTTCTAAAAATTTCCTTTCTTCCCAAATTCTCTTCCAAATCCCTAATTCTCCTATTGTTCATTCATTATGTCTACCTTAAAGAACACGTTTCATCCTGCCCTTACCGTCTCCAACATCAAGAATCACATCCCTATCATTTTTCAGATGGAAAACGTCCAATACGCGATGTGGGCAGAATTATTTTAAGTTCACGCACGCTCGCATCAAGTCCTTTACCACATCATCCTCGTGGATACAATCAAGGAGAAGGTGCCTACCTCCAATAATGACCCTGTGTTATGGAAGACTCTTGATACTACCGTACTCTAGTGGATATATTCCATTATCTCTATGGACCTTTTGCAGATGATTATTGAACCCAACGCCACATTGATGGACACTTGGAATAGGGTGCGTGAACCTAACCGTACTCCCATGTCACGGTGGAGGAAACAGTGGTCAAGGTGGCAGCCGGTAGAGGCAACTGCATGTTGGGCAAAGGCAGTGGGCCAACAATGCCGCTGGCAAGTGGCCCAACTAGCCCAATTACCCTTTTCCAGATCCAGTAGTTTACCTAGTGATTTGGGCCAGCCAGCAGAGACCCAATTCGCAGCAGTTTCAGTCCAGTCAGCCAGTTGTTGGGCCTTGGCAGCAGGCTAGCCTGCTTGGGCCTCGACCTCAGCAGGCCTTCGCGGCTGCAAGCCCAACAGCAGTTCCGACAACCATTGATATCGAGGTCATGATTCATACACTTGGATTAAATCCCTCGGACACAAATTGGTACATGGACACCAGAGCCACTTCTCATATGACATCCGCGCAAGGTAATCTCTCGTCTTATTTCAATTTGAGCAAAACTCGTGGCATAATTGTTGGTAATGGCAATTCAATTCTAATTCGTGGTTATGGTCACACAAATTTGTCCCCCCCCCCCCCACATCCATCTTTCGTCCTCAAAAATATTCTTCATGCCCCTCACTTAATTAAAAATTTGGTGTCTATCCGAAAATTAACAACTAATAATTGGGTTTCTGTTAACTTTGACCCTTTTGGATTTTCTGTGAAGGATTTCAAGACGGGATACCTCTAATGAGGTGTAATAGTCGGGGAGAGCTTTATCCAATCACCACCACCACCATTTCCACGAGTCAAGCCACACCTTCCACCGCTCTTTTTCCTTCCTTGTGGCATGCCCATTTGGGTAATCCAGGGTCGTCTATTATTTCTTCTCTTTGTAATAATAATTTTGTTGATTGTAAGAGTACGCATATTACTCCTATTTGTCCTTCATGTCCATTAGGGAAACGTGTTAGATTACCATTTATAGCCTCTACTTCTAGTATGTTGATGCCTTTTGATATTATTCATATTGATTTATGTACATCTCCCGTTTTAAGTTCTTTGGGCCATCGATATTATGTTTTATTCTTGGATGATTATTATAATTTTTTGTGGACCTTTCCTTTATCTAAAAAGTCTCAAGTGTTTTCAACCTTCTTAAAATTTAGAGCATTTATTTGTACCCAATTTGAACGGAAACTTAAAAACATTCAATGTGATAATGGAAGTGACTATGATAATGGGTCATTTCACGAATTTTGTGACACTAATGGCATATCTTTTTAGTTTTCTTGTCCTTATACGTCCTCCCAGAATGGAAAGACCGAGTGAAAAATTTGTACCATTAATAATATTGTCCGAACCTTGCTAGCTCATGCTTCATTACCTCATTCTTTTTGGCATCATGCATTACCAATGGCTACCTACCCCCTTAATATTCTCCCTAACAAATGGTTAGCATATCAATCCCCACTTGAAATCCTTTATAATAAAGATCCATCGTATTTGCATCTTGGGATGTTTGGATGTTTGTGCTATCCGTTTTTTTCGTCTACTACAATTAACACACTTCAAGCGCGTTCTACCGCTTGTGTGTTTTTGGGTTATCCATATAATCATCGTGGTTACAAATGTTTTGACTTATCCTCTAATAAAATCATAATTAGTCGCCATATTATTTTTTATGAAACCCAATTTCCGTTTGCTAAGTTATATAATTATATGTCTAGTTCATATACTTTTTTGGATGATGAGCTCTCTCCGTATATCAACCATCAGTGGGCCCAACATTCTCGTGATGCCGGCCCAATTACTACCGAATCAGACACTGTTTCTAGGCCAGCCGTCCCACTACCTGCTAACCCAATAAATGTTCTTTCTAGTTTCGTCAGTCGGCCGGCAGGCCCACTGCCTACTGTCCCAAATCCCTCATGACCCGTTGAAATTTCAAAGCCAGGAGACCCATTTCCTGCTGGCCCAGTAAATTACCCGGCTGCTCCAACTTCTTGGCCGCAGGCCCATCGCCCGCCGGCGTTGCCGAGATAGTCCGCCAATGACCCCAGTCCAGTCTGTTTCTGTTCTAAGTTAAGGGCCCATTACTCATAGCAAAAAGGGTATTTTTAAACCTAAACAACATTTTAATCTACATTCTAATATCACTAAATCACTCCTACCACGTAACCCAGAGTCTGCCTTTCATGACCCGAATTGTAAAATGGCCATGGATGATGAATATAATGTTCTTATTGAAAGTAAGACGTGGGAGTTGGTGCCCCATCCGCCTGGTGTCAATATTATTCGTTCTATGTGTATTTTTACTCCTAAGGAAACTTCTGACGGTTCTTTTGAGCGGCATAAGGCCCGTTTTGTAGGTGATGATAAAACTAAACAGGTTGGCATGGACTGTGGTGAGACATTTAGTCTGGTGGTCAAACCGGCTACTATTCACATTGTTCTCAGTCTGTCTCTCTCAAAACATGGCCCATTCATCAGCTAGATGTGAAAAATAATTTCTTACACGGTGATCTTAAGGAGACGATCTACATGCATCATCCCTTGGGTTTTAGGGACCCCAATTATCCTCACCATGTATGTTTATTGAAAAAGTCCTTGTATGGGTTTAAGCAGGCCCCACGAGCTTGGTATAAGAGGTTTGCAGATTATGTGTCTACTATTGGGTTTTCTCACAGTAGGTCTGATCATTCTCTGTTCATCTATCGTTGTGGTACTTCTCTGGCATACATTCTATTATATGTGGATGATATTATATTGACTGCCTCTTCTGATATTCTGCTCAAGTCTATCATGACCCTTCTCAATTCAGAATTTGCTATGAAAGACTTAGGGCCCTTAAGTTATTTTTTTGGTATAGTTGTCACTCGTCATGCATGTGGTCTATTTTTATCACAGAAGAAGTATGCAACTGAGATAATTGAGAGAGTTGGCATGTCATCTTGTAAGTCCACTTCTACTTCGATTGATATCAAATCGAAGCTGAGTGCTAATACTAGCACACCATATGAGGATCCCACTCACTATCACATTCTTACAGGGGCTCTTCAGGATCTGACTTTCACAAGACTCGATATTACTTATGCAGTCCAGCAGGTGTGTTTGTTTATGCATGATCCAAGGATTGAGCACATGCATACGCTCAAACGCATTATACGATACATACATGGAACCTTGGGTATGATTTGCATTTATATCCATCCTTCGTCTCGACTCTCATGTCGTATACAGATGTTGATTGGGGTGGATGTCCAGATATTAGGCATTCGACATCTGGTTATTGTATGTTTCTTGGTGATAACTTGGTCTCGTGGTCCGCAAAATATCAGGCGAATTTATCACATTCCAGTACAGAGGCTGAGTATCATGGGGTAGCCAATGTGGTGTATGAGTCATGTTGGCTACGTAATCTTCTATTAAAGTTTCACTTTCCCATTTGGAAAGCTACCTTGGTTTACTGTGATAATGTTAGTGCAGTTTATCTCTCTGGAAATCTTGTCCAACATCAATGCACTAAACATATCGAGATGGATATACACTTTGTTCGAGAAAAGGTAGCTCGTGGACAAGTAGGCGTCCTCCATGTCCCTTTGCAATACCAAATTGCAGACATTTTTACTAAGGGCCTTCCCTTGGTTCTATTTGAAGATTTTAGGGACAGTCTCAGCGTACGGTGACCGCCCGCTTCGACTGCAAATCACCATAGCAACACCGGAGACACACGATCGGGAAATAATAAAACTAATTGAAAAAAGAGAATGAGAAAGGAAAAAAAGGAAAAAAGAAAATGAATTAACCATTTTCAGTTCCGTGGACGTGCTCACAGAGAATGGAACACACTCACTTATCCATGTCAACAAAAAGTATCTAAGTGGTTCAAATTAGGTGTAGCGGAGGTGTTTAATAGGTACGAGTCTAGATTGAGGTGTCTAAATAAAATATGTGGATAACTTTAGACGGCGGCAGATGACTTATATTTCTTTTTTACTTGTTCATTTTAGCAAATTAAGAGAGATTTAATATTTTTATAATATTAGACTTATCATTAATTAAGTAACTACATAAAATATTAATCTCTCATCTCAATTTACGTGACACGCTTATAATGTCTCAGGTTTGTTTTAGATCATTAATTTTGAAAAGTCTTTTGTTTTTTTCAATTTTGTATCTACTGAAACGATGTCACATAAATTAGAACGGAGAGAAATAGTCAAACTTATATTTCTAAAGAATAATTAATAATATTACTTTAATAAAATAGACTTCTAACAAATATTTTATTAAGAAGAGTATCAAAGTTAATATAGACAAGTAAAAAAACGGAGGATGTATATATTTATCCTGTGAACTACTCTGTCTCAATTTAAGTGTCTTAATTTGACTATGTATAGAGTTTCAAAAATAAAAGAAGACTTTTGAATTTTGTAATCTTTAATTAAAGATTTATGAAGTTTTTTAAATATTGTGATCTTAAAATTATCACAATTTACTAAATATAGAAAGAAATACTTTTTTTTGGATGGACAAAAAGAAAAGTAAAATAAATTAAAGAGGGAGTAATATTTTATATCTTGTAATCACAAGATTGCGAATATTGTTGGCCAAATTTTCTATCTATGCACATGGGTGATAGCATCGAGGGTCTGGGATGAACGAGTTGACTATAATTTAATCATATCTGAAATTGCATTAATTAAGTTTAGCTTATCCTAGCGAGGATGTTGCAGTAGATTGATTACTGATCCTGAAGTCATTTTGATATTAAAACAGTTCTAAAAACTAACACAACTGATCGAACCAAATCGATGCTGAAGAGTAATGTAAATGATTGAGACGGTTTTGAAAAATTTAAATTTAATTATGAACAGTTAAGCAAGCAAAAAATTGATATGGTATACTTTGTCTCAATTTGTTTGTCCCACTTCTCTTTTTAATTTGTTTTAGAAATACAATGTCACTTTTTATATTTAAATTTTTTACATAACATTCTTCATGTCATATTTAAGATCATAAAATTTAAAGAGTATTGATACCTTACCACTAAAAAGTTTAAGACTAGGATTCAAGATTTTTTTTATTTTCTTAAACTTCGTGCACAAATCAAACTAAAACAAATAAATTAAAACTAACTTGCCTTACAATTGACACCTCTACTGAAGCCTATATATTAAGACCAATTCACAGGATCTGCATTACAAAGATTAGTGTAGAGAAAGTAAAAAGATGGAGTTCGATTCAGTGTTCTTGTACACAGCTTTGGCAGTAGGGGTTTTAACCATTTGTAATGTGCTAAAAAGAGTAAATGGGTGGTTTTACTCAATCAAATTTAGTTCAAAGGAATATCGAGTCCCTCCAGGTGATATGGGCTGGCCATTCATTGGGAACATGCTTTTCTTCTTCCGAAGTTTCAAATTAGGTGGTGATCTTGGCACATTTATATCCTACTTTGTTACTAGGTAAGTTTCTCAACTAAGAGAAGAATTCAGAATTTTAATTCTATGAGTCCTATGCCTCAAGTTTCCAACCACTTAACCCAGCATCACCTTGTTTTTATTCTGGGTTTATAGTTCAGTAATGTTTGCCAATTCCAATGAGTACTACACAAATAAATTCAAGTCCAGACTAAAAGTTATGGATTCAAATGAATCCACATTAATTTAGATTCGTCCCTGGATCTAATCACTACAAAAAGGAATTAGCTATAGATGTCATCGTTACTTGTAGCTAAATGAATTTCTTGATAATACATCACTAAGTAGAAAGCGGCGAATTTTGTTGTTTAGCTACAGAATTAATCCGTTGCTAATTCCTATTAGTAGTGAATGTTCAACAATATTCATGTTTATTTTTTCTTGTTTTAACTAAACAAATTATAATTATAGGTTTGGGGGAGGAGGAATGTACAAGTCATTCATGTTCGGAAAGCCCAGCGTTATCATCACAACGCCAGAAATAGTAAGGAAAGTGTTGATGGATGACGACAATTTCGACCTTGGATTTCCTCAATATCTCAGGGACCTACTAGGAGAAGAACCAACTGGTGGAACAACAATCCAAGAGGACAAGCTTATTCGTCGATTAACAGCTTCGATAAAGAACCACGTATTGTTATCGTCCTACTTCGATTGTATCAAGAAAATCGCGAAAAGTTCGTTCGAGAAATGGGCTGACATGGAAGAACCCATTGAGTTATTTGCCGAGATGGGAAGACCTGCATTTGATGTGCTTATGCAAGTTCTTATAGGCGGTGATCAAGTTGCTCCACATTTGCTTGACATGGTTTTCAAGCAGAATAGTTACCGATTTCGTGGTCTTCATAGTTTGCCCATCAATTTCCCTGGATTTGCTTACAATAAGGCACTCAAGGTACGTAATTAATTAACATCCATCCTTATATTTTAGGCCGGTCGGTTAAATATAGTTACATCCGCTAGCTAAATACAGAGTGTTGGTATCAGGTTTATCTGGCAGCACTTTCGACGCGAAATATAAATTTATAAAAATAGGCTGATATAAACTCTTAACTTTAGAAAAATAATTGGTTCAATGCTAAGAAGTTTAAAAGTTGAACTCATTAAACTTATAAATCCACCTCTATTTAACTGTCTTACTTCTCTTTTTGGTTTGTCTCAATTGAAATGGAGGAAGTACACTAATTATGTATAGTTAATGTATATTATACATCTATAGGCAATTATTTTTTGACTTTCTGGTTTTATGGTATCAGGCTCGAAAGGAAATATCTAAGGTATATGAAGAGATAATAACTGCAAGGAAAGCAATGATTGCAAACACTAAAGGAGAGCCAAGGACCAACTTACTGGATACAATGCTAGACACTCAAGATGATGGTGAAGGGACAAAATTACGTGATGGGAATATCCTTAAAACGCTACTTTCGTATACATTTGGTGGTTATGAAACTGTTGCTCGAACTGCCACTAAGGCAATTATGCATTTGGAAAGAAATCCTGAATTCTATCAGAAAGCAAAGGCACTTATTCTTGCTCACATACTTTTAATATCAATTATATTTGCTTTTATTTTTGGCTTTCCGGTGTTTCCGGCTATATTCGGATTCACACCGGCTATAATTCATTTTTGGGGAAAGCGCTCCCTATCAGTTATTTTTTCATACACAGGACTCAAACACGAGACCTCTGATTAAAGGAGTAACAGACCCATCCACTGGCCCACATCATTTGGTGGTATCTATTATATTTGTTATTCTTCACTAATTAAATTAATTAATTAAGTCTCATTTCAGGAGGAACAAGAGGATATAATTAAGAGAAGATCATCTCCAAATGATGGCCTCAATTTCGACGAGATTTCACAGATGAAACATCTTGCTAAGGTAATTAAGATCTAATTTTTCAAATATTTAATGTATATTTTTATTTATTGGCTAGCAGTTGTACATAACTATTCTTGACAAAGCAATCAAATGTATTAAAAGCCCATTAAGATCTATCTTTATTCTTTTGTTTTGTTTTCAAGTTCAAGATCAAACTCTTTAATTTTTTTTTTATAATTTCTAATTTTTCTCTTTCGACATTGAAAGGTAATTAATGAAACATTGCGAATGGGAAGCACCGAGACTGTAGTGTTCAGAGAGGCAAATACTACTGTTAACGTAAACGGTCAGTACACTCTGTGACTTTCACTTTTTCTAAGTACTTATCTCAATGGCTATACTAAGAGGCACCTCAATTAAATCTAATTTCTCTTGTGAATGTAGGGTACAGCGTACCCAAGGGGTGGAATTTTTTGGCATTGTTAGGAAAGTTTCATATGGACCCTAATGTTTTTGTGAAACCTAAGGAATTTAATCCTTCAAGATGGGATGTAAGTGTCAACCAACACCCATTTAATTAATTATTACAAATTATTAATGATTAAATTCCCAAAGATTTTAAAAAGTATTAAGTGAAAAATTTAATTTACAGGATTTGGACAAGCCAGCCTCCTTTCTTCCATTTGGAATAGGCCCCAGAATGTGCCCAGGAGCCAATTTGGTCAGGCTTGAGGTTTCAGTGTTTCTTCATTACTATATTCTTTACTACAGGTTAGTAGTATAACGTTACTAATTGTTCGAAATTCACTAATCATATTAATGAATTAATGATCAAAGCATATTTTAATTTAATCGCTACGATTGTATGCAGGATTGAGAAACTTAGTCCAAAGAGCGAAATGGAAACTTGTGTTGCCAGAATTAAGAAGATCTAAACATCATATGAATGACAACGTTGGCATTTTTCAAAGAAAGCAAGCAGCAAGTCCGTCAGCATTTTTCGGCATTCCCCATGTGCATTTGCTCCTTATCATGGGGATCCCAAATGGCCCTTTTAATTTCATGCAAGTCATTGCAATTTATCTCGTGTAATCTTGAAAATGATAAGCTTGAATTTGTATCTTTTACTTATTTTATCATCAATAATGAAGTAGTAGTGTGGTGGTTCAACTTCAAGATTTAAATCTCGCTTCTTGTTTCCCCTTCCCTCCATGCATCGAGTTTATCTATATTTTTGGAAAAAAATTAAAATAACGGTACACAC
Organism: Anisodus tanguticus; assembly: GCA_034509755.1. Classification (NCBI taxonomy): domain Eukaryota; kingdom Viridiplantae; phylum Streptophyta; class Magnoliopsida; order Solanales; family Solanaceae; genus Anisodus; species Anisodus tanguticus. The sequence continues at coordinate 31,361,620 of CM067546.1, forward strand.
ATCAAATAAGATAAAATTGGTGAACACAATAAGTCGAGTATTCTGATAAGATAATCAACATAGTCCCATCGGATGCAAACATATCAAGATAATCAACAGAGTTGAGTATTCTCCAGACGGAGCACTGACCTTGCGGTCAAATATTGTCTTCTTAATGAAGAGTCCAGAAGAAAAGAGAAAAATCATTCTTCTGAGTCAAAGGCGATGGTTGTCGAAAATAATGATCGAGTGAGAAGTAAAAATAAAAATTGGCAACATACGAGAGACAAATATAGGGGGAAGTCTAAGCCTAGAAAAGACTTTAAATGTCATTATTGCGGTGGTCCAAACCACTATGAAAGAGACTGCAGAAATAAAAAAAGAGAGCAAAACGTGGAAATAATGAAAACACGGAGAAAGACACGACAATAGTTGCAGGTGATGGCGATATCATCATGGTGTGCGATGATGTTCTTATGAGCATGTCATGCCAACATACGGACTGGATCGTGGATTCGGGTGCATCCTATCACATTACACCATATCGTGATATGTTTGCATCATATACTGGTGGTAGCTTTGGAAAAGTCAGAATGGCCAACCAAGGTATGACTGAAGTTGCTGGTATATGGACATTGTCCTGCTTACTAATACAACATGTAAGCTTATCTTGAAAGATGTTCAACATGTTCATGATATCAGACTCAACATTATTTCTGTTGACAAGCTCGACGATGATGGATACACCAACCACTTTGGCGAAGGAAAGTGGAAGCTCATCTACTTGATGCATGCAAAGTTTTTCAATGAGAGGTGAATGCAGTCACTAAAAATCCCTCCATTGAGTTATGGCATAAAAGACTCAGACATCTAAGCCAGAAAGGCGTAGAAATTTTGTTAAGAAGAAACATCTCCCTGAAGTAAAAGGAGAACACTTGGATACCTATATTGATTATCTAGCCGGAAAACAACACATAGTTGCATTCAAAAATAAATTTTCTCACCAGTGGTGAAGCTATGAGGACTGTAGTTGATTTGATCAACCTTACTCCATCAACTCAGCTGGTTGGTGACATTCCAGATAGAGTTTGGTCAGGGAAAGACGTTTCCTACAAACACTTAAGAGTGTTTTTCTGCAAGGCTTTTGTACATATTCCAAAAGACAAAATATCCAAGCTTGATGACAAAACCAAACCATGTATCTTCTTGGGATATGTCCATGAAGAGTTCGGCTATAGATTATGGGATGCAGTTAACAAGACGGTTGTCAAAAGCAGGGATGTTGTATTCCCTGAAGATCAAGTTCCTGATGAAGCCAAAAAGAAACTTGAATCCAATTCAGAAGTTCCTGTCAACTTAGATCCAGTTCCTTCACCAACGGTCCAGTATTATGGGAGAGATACCCAACTAGAGCATGATGATGCGGTTGATGATGAAGTGGATGACAATCAGAATCCACATGCACAAGATGATGTCCCTCCAGTTAGAAGGTCGACCAGAGAAAGACAATATTCTACCAAATATAGCCCACATGAATATGTGATGCTCACTGATGGAGGAAAGCTACAAAGTTTTGTAGAAGCCACGTCACATGACGAACAAGAAAAGTGGTTAGAAGCCATGAAGGATGAGATAAACTCCTTAGAAGAAAACTGCACATACGAGTTAGTGAAGTTGCTAGTTGGAAAGAGACCACTGAAAAATAAGTGGGTCTACAAGATGAAGTCTGAGGAATATAGCTCACAACCAAGGTACAAGACGAGGCTGGTTGTGAAGGGTTTCAGTCAGAAGAAGGGTGTAGATTACGAAGAGATTTTCTCACCAGTGGTGAAGATGATCTCAATCAGAGTTGTTCTCGCAATTGCTACTAGTTTAGATTTAGAGATTGAACAACTTGATGCGAAGATGGCATTTCTGCATGGAGATTTAATCAAAGAAATCTACATGGAGCAACCTGAAGGTTTCGAAGTCAAAGGGAAAGAGAACCTTTTATGCAGGTTGAAGAAGAGCTTGTATAGATTGAAACAAGCTCCTCGACAGTGGTACATGAAGTTTGAGTCCTTCATGTCAACCCATGGCTACAACATAAACACCTTAGATCACTGTGTTTTCTTCAAAAAATTCACAGAAGGTGATTTTATCATACTGTTACTCTACGTCGATAACATGCTGATTGTAGGCCATGATGTCAGCAAGATCGAAAAGCTGAACAAAGAGCTAAGCAAGTCTTTTGCAATGAAAGACTTAGGCTCAACTAAGAAAATTCTTGGAATGAAGATCTTCAGGGATAGGAAAAGCAAGAAGCTTTGTTTATCTCAAGAACAGCACATTGAGAAAGTTCTCGAAAGGTTCAATACGAGCAATTTGAAGCCAGTCAGCACTCCATTTGCGAGTCACATAAAATTAAGCTCAGCACAGTTCCCCAAAAGTGAGACAGACAAGAAGGATATGTAAAAAATACCATATGGTTCTGTAGTGGGTAGTCTAATGTATGTTATGGTATGCACTAAACCTGATATAACTCATGCAGTTGGTGTGGTTAGCCGTTTTCTTTCCAATTCAGGAAAGGAACATTAGGCAGCAGTGAAATGAATATTACAATATCTTAGAGGCATTTCTAAATCCCGTCTGCAGTTTGGTCATAACCATATCCTACTGGAAGGATATACAGATGCAGATATGGCTGGTGATTCTGATTCTAGGAAATTCAGATCTGGATACTTAATGAGACTTGCAGGGGAAGCTATCTCGTGGCAATCTAAACTTTAAAAATGTGTTGCATTATCCATAATATCCACAACTGAAGCTGAGTACATAGATGTGACTGAAGCTTACAAAGAGGTGTTGTCGTTAAGGAAATTTTTACTAGAGCTGGGCTTGAAGCAAGAGAAGTATGTGCTTTACTGTGATAGTCAAAGCACAATTCACTTGAGTAAAAATTCGAGTTTTCACTCAAGATCGAAGCATATTGATGTAAGATATAATTGGATTCGAGATGCACTTGAAAGAAAATTAATTCATCTCGAGAAGATCCACACCGATGAAAATGGTGTCGATATGTTTACTAAGTCCTTACTCTGAGATACGTTTGAGATCTGCAAATGTGAAGCGGGTCTAGTTGAATCTCCACATGTGGTGGAGGGGGAGAATTGATAGGATCTACCCATGTTGAGAAAGAAACCAACAACATATGGTGGTTTACCCCTCCCCCCCCCCTCCCCAATGTAGTCCGTCCAAAATCTCCCCCTATAAATAGAAGCCTTTTTCCTTCTCATTTTTCACACCAAAAACACAATACACACAATAAAACCTCAGATAAAAATATATCTGAGAGTATAGTGAGTTTCTACAAAATAGGTAGTAATATTTTGTAGAGAAATTGTGAGATTACCACACTAGTGAGCGTGAGAGTTTTTGAGTACATTCCTCAAGTATTTGTTAAAACTTGAGAAGATATTGTATACCTATTATTATTGTTATAGTGGAAGGTTTACCATGGTTATTTTTCCACGAGATAATTTTTTGGCTTGTATTTAGTATTTTAATTACTATTCATGAAATACTATTTATATCGGAATATATCCGTAAATACCTAGTATGCTCTGTGATTGTAGTTTTGATTGATCTTTCACATCAAAAAAGTATTTCAGGGTCTCTAACCTATTTTTCGCTAATATTAATCCTGAAGGGAAATTAAATTATTATTCTTTTATTTCCAATACAATCTTCACCCTAAAAGCTAACTTTTGGAATTGAGTTAGATACGAAATAATATTTTTATTTATAATTTTTTGAAGAACCCGTAAAAGAGAAACAAAACAATCGAAATGATACATTCTTTTGGATATTGAAGTACGTGTACACCATATGGGTAGGTAAAGACCATGTAGTCAGACAAGATCTCGTGGCGCTATCTTGAAATGCGTAAAGAAAAGGATTAGTTAATTAAGTTTTCGAAAAAGACAATGATCCGACCTTGAATGAAGGAGTACTCAAGCAAAAATAAATACTTTCCTTTTTTCAATATAAGTGATATTTTTGCTTTTCCAATATTCAAATGGTATATATTTTGATCAAATTTTTAAAATATTTTTTTTATTAAACTGATATGATAAAAACTTGGTTGACTCTCGAAATCCGAAAGGTCATCTTTTAAATTATGTAGATAAAAAAAGTATTAAATAGATAAGAAGTAGGTTAGTGAGTGAGTCCTTATTGACGTGAGCATCAATAAATTTATGTCGGACCTTTCGGATTGCGAGAGACAACCAAGTTTTTCTTTGACTGAAATTTATTTATATACATTTTAAATATTTTAAGTTATTAATTATTGTGATTATAGTGGGCCGGGATGGCCCGATCCCGCCTCGGAATGTCCCCCTACCCGCCCTGCCCCGAATCCCCTTAAAAAAAAATCGGTACCGGGTTTTAAACTCGAGACGGGACTATGGCTCGTCCCGCCCGTCCCCTTCCCCCTTTGTAGAAATAGCCGTTGCACAAAAACCAAAATTGAATTTTGGCTGTTGGCAACGGCTATAACGGCCATTTAGGCCCCTCTACCCCATAAACCCCCTACCCTCTTAATATTTTTTTTAACCCCTAAGTTAGTATACTTACACTTTAACCCTATTTCTCAACTATAAATACCTCATTTTCCTCTTCATTTTTCTCACAAATCTTCCTACCATCTCTCCAATCTCTCTACCTTTCTCTCTACAAGTCTACATTGCCTACTAAATATTATATTTTATTTGCTAATTTCTATCAAAGTTCAAAAATTGGGAGTGAAGTTGGCAACTAGCTTGAGGATCATCGAGCAATGTTTCAATTTTCAACCTCGATTACACGTCGATGTTACGTCGGCGTTTGGTACCTTCGTTCCTTCTTTAAATTATTATTGTTACTTAATTTTAACTATCGTACTTAATTTCATTATCTTTAATTATTATTTGCATAATTATAGTTGAACGAAGTGGACGTTTTTCTGGTAGAGGTACTAGGGCTAACAGGGGTAAATGTGCATCTTTTAGTAATCCTAATTACGATGATTTCACCCATATAGATGAAACTGATTTTTAACGTTAATATTAATATACTGCCGGACTTTAATTTAGAAAATGAATTAGAAGATAATTTAGATAACACACCCACTAGTGCACCTCCACTTCAGGCTCAGACTGAGTCTCAAACTGAAACTGAAACTGGAATGCCTCATATTCCCCCTAGTATGAGTCGAGGCCAAAAACAACGAAAATTAAAATCACATGCATGAGATTATTTTGATAGGGACATTGATAATCAAGTAGCGATATGTAAAATTTATCGCGAAGTTTATAAATTTAAAATTGGAAAAAGTCATGGTGGGACGGGAGGTTTATTTGAGACATGTAGAAGCTGTCATAAAGCAAGGTTTAACCAATACCTGGCTGAAAAATCGGGTGTGAAAATGCCTTCTGAGTCGGGACAAGGTTCACATAGTGTCCTCGATCAACTACATGGCCGAATTAACCCGATGACGAGGGGAATTATAAGTCCTAAATATGACGTAAATAGGGAAAATATGGCAAAATTAATTGTTGTGGAGGGTTTGCCTTTTTCATTTCCGTCATCTCCTGGTTTTATTCATTACATTAGAGAAACATATAATCCTGCTTTTAACGGTTTTCCTAGATCAACTGTTAGAAAAGATGTTTTTTAATTTGCCCATGAATATCAACAGTGTTTACGTTATGCAAGTTGTATCATTTTAATGGCAAAGTGTTATCACTTCTGATATAGGCCGTAGTACTAAATGTAATGATTATTTGATTGTCACATGTCATTGGATAGATCAGAATTGGTCTTGCAAAAACGTATATTAGCATATAGATATATTGATGATAGACACACTGAAACTTTTCAAGAAATATTCATTAAATTTGTGAATATTATGGAATTACTAATAAAATTATGACTATTATATTAGATAATGCTACTTCTAATGATTATGCTGTAAACCCTTTAAAAACTCGACTTACTCCGTCTTTTGCCGGTATTTTTCATATTAGATGTGCATGTTATATTTATAACTTAGTTGTAAAGGATGACCTAAAACTTTTTAAAAACATCCTTGATAAATTACAATTTGCTTTCTACTTTATTTTTAAAGGTAATAAAATACAAAGGCGCAAAGAGTATAAAAAAACTTGTCATGATTGTGGATTACCTTATAGAAAATTTTTAGAAGAAGTTTCAACTAGGTGAAATTCTTTGTATGAGCAACTACTTGTTGCTCACGAGTATAGAAGACCTATAACATTATTATTTAACGCCCATAATCAAAATCCAACGGATATGCTTGTAGATGATGATTGAGATAAAATTTTGGAACTTATCACATTTTTAGAGGAATTTTTTCTAGCTACTAAGGAATTTTCTGGAATTTATTATCCTACTATATCATCTATGTTATTTTATATAGCTCTAATATTTTTGTTACTTAATGAATATATGCAAAAACCAACTTACGCTCCAGGTATTAAAAATATTTATAGAATTAAAAAAATATTTTTTTTCTATTCCCACTAATTATTTTATTGGTGCTGTATTAAATCCGAATATTAAAGTAGACGATTGTAAAGTACTTGTTGAAACGATTTATGAATCAATTGAAATACTTCCACCTCCAGGTCCAAATGAAGAACCAACTTACGAACTAACTAAAGAAGAAGTTATGTCTATAATACACACTGAATGCAAATATATATATATATGTATTACCAAGAATAAAGTGCAAATAATCAACCGGCTTCTGTACCATCTTCTTCTACTTTGCTGGAACCTTATAAAAGACATATTGTTTCTGCCTCAAGTATTCAAGACCTTAGAAATAGAATGTATGGTGGTTCAAGTTCTTCAATAATTAGCAAGTTTGATGTTTATGTTTTGCAGGGTGTTGTACCGTACGAATCAATTGTCAATGAAGATGGACGTGAAGGCTTGCTGAAATACTGGAGGGAGAATGAGAAGAAATTTTCGATACTATCAAAGATGGCCCGAGATGTGTTGAATATTCAAGTGTCATCAACAGCTTCGGAACGCGCTTTTTCTGCTGGAATATTTCAAATAGGAGAGCACAGACACTCATTAGCTGAAGACAACTTGGAGATTGCAGTTTTATTCAGAGATTGTATTAGAGCGGAGCGTAGAAGGCGCGATCAACAAAGGCGACGACTACAACTACAATGAAATCTTATCCGAGGGAGCAGGAAGTGACGTTGAACAATTTGACCAATAACTTTCAATTCCAACAGAAGATCCTCAAGAGATTGTGAGGAAATTAGAAAGAGTATGGTTGAATATGTAATTTTTTTAATGGCAATTTTAATATGTGATTTGTAACTTTTTAACTACGAAACAAAGTTGAAATTTTGAAATTGTATTACAAAAAAAAATTATATTTATATTAAATAATATAAGAGACACAAAAACAACATTGAGATGTTTTTATTCACTATCTTGTTCAATTATTTAAGTGTTTAAATATTTTTTTAAAATTAAGTGTCTAAAACAAATCCCCCAAATTCCGCAACCCGACCCGTCCCGTCCCATCCCGTCCTCTCTTCTGACGGGATGTGGTACGGAACGATACCTCTTCCCGTCCCGCCTATCCCGGCCCGCCCGTCCCGCCAGGTCCCGATCCCGACCCCCCACCCCGTCCACCCAAATTCCGTCCCCCAAATCCCGTCCCACTGGCCACCCTTAGTTGAAACTAAGAAGCCATGATAACAATAATCTTGTCTGCTTTTCGAATTGGCACACTAGTTCTTGCTAGGTTCTTATACAAATCATGATTGTATCCAATTTACCTACAATATTTGATGAATTCACAAGGCATCAAAGGTCCACCTTACCAATTTCGCGATGGTAACAACAGAGAAATTGGACAGATGCTAATGAAATGCAATAGTGCTCCCATGGATATATCATCACATGACATTTTCCCAAGATTGCACCCTCATTTCCACTCATGGATCAAGCTATATGGTAGTAGTAAATAATACCTCTTCCCGTCCCGCCTATGTTATCTCTGCGTTTTCTTTGGCTGATAACTTCAACAACATATCTTGGTAGGTTCTAAACCAATTGCAAAACTTATTCGCAACTCTTGGTTGATCAAATTATTACATTTAATCTTGCGTCCTTAGATTAGTCCGACACTTTGGCGCCAACACTTGTCTAAGCAAGTCAACCCCATTACAGGACTTCGTTTATGTATCTAAGCAAACTTGGCCTTTGTGATCAAACACTTTGGTGTAAATACCCACAAAAGTTTATCATTTACCTTTACATTAAAAACACATCTATGAAAGAGTGTGGATCCTCGTAGACTTAGAGCAAATGCTTTGGCATAAATACTGGTATCGCCGAAAAGGATTTTGCACTCTAACAATTATAATGGACAACACATTTAATTTAGACTTGTATTTAAAGTTTTAGGGAACATTTTAATTCAGGGTTCTAACCAAGATCAACTCTTTAATGCCATATCCAATATGACATCTTAACATCATGCAAAACTAATAACACATATAATTTGGGAACCGTCAACCCAATATGCATGATAGAAGATGGTTTAATCAAACACTGGCGCCGCCAGCCCAGACAGTTATAGCGGACACTATTCTAGAAATGTAAATGACAAACATTTTTGACATTTAGCACATAAACAGTATACTTATCAAACAATATACTGTATAATAATAATTTTGGATTAAACATTTTGAACTCTGAATTTTTTTTTGTTTCTGGACAAGTGGGGCCGTGACGCTAATTATTAGCGCCGCGGCGCCACTGAGATAGTAGCCTTTCGGCTTCGGGAAAATTGCATTAGCGTCGCGGCGCTCCACCATGGAGCCGTGCCACCGCCTTGAAACCCTAGTCAGCGCCGCGATGCCCTACCATAGGGCCGCGGCGCCGACGTCCTGACAAACATTTCTTTGTTGATTTTCAAAAAATTATTCAACCCCTAAATCCAATTTAGGGATCAATTCACAGGTCTTTATCATCACTCACCATTATCAATAACGCCAATATCGACCATCATCCGTTCTTACTCGTTCTTAGCCGTGAACCGTACAATGAGCCAGACAATACACTTTGGCTTAGTTCGAGTTAGAGTGGAATGACTTCCTCGAGTTAGCGTAGGAGATAATTTAGGATAATATCAAAAGGTCAACATTTGTTCAAGACATATAGGATTTCAAGAAACTTCGTTTTAATCCAATTTTATGTTTAACCCATATTGTTATTCTATTCAATTATTATATAACCACTGAACCAACTTGATCTCTGATACCACTGAAGGATGTTGTTGGGTACAAAGCACATAAGTAAGGCACAACGGAAGTTTTAAAGTTTTGTTTCTTACTTACCCCAACAACATTTCTGGTATGGCTATACAACAATTAAACTTGTAACATAAAGCATATACTTACAAGTTATAGTATCTGGAGTCTTTATCTACTATAAGGTGCACACGCGGTTGCCCTTCCGATTGTAGGCTCCAAGCTTCAATGTATTTCTCTTTCGGAAAGCTAGGAAATCCGGCAGAGGTTCGAGCGAGTAGTTGATTCTAAGTCTCTAAGGCTTAGAATGTTATTCTGAAAATTAGTGTGAGATAATGAAATGGAATGCCTCTATTTATAATTGAAAATTAGGTCAAAACCGGATTAGGGTTTGACCTTGGACCTGGCCCAAAAATCGATGCAGAGGTGCCCGGTCCTAGGGTATGGGCGCTTGATGAATTTCTGCATCGCACCGCGGCCCTAGGGTATGAGCGTCGCGGCGCTCGACGTGCACATGCACTGTCTAGATTTAATTTCCATGCATTCTTAATTAAATCCAAAATCCAATTTTGACTTAATTAAAATAATCATTATTCATTTAAATGTCTCGATTCCAAATCGAACATTTTAATTACTCTCTCAATACATCCGTAGATCGAAACAGACAATCGGCATAGTGTGACCCTACAAGCCTTCTTATATTGACATTAATCAAATTAAGGTCTACGCGAAACTCCTAGACGGCGCCGGAAGACGAACTCAATATGTGAAGTACGTTTACGCGAATCCAGTAAACTTAACATTTATGTGGTAAGATAAAATCCTTTCATTCACGACACACCCGATCAAGCTTAGGATTTGTCAAGTGTCTATCCAAATGGCTAAATCATTGTATCTCATCTGTATAATCGATGACTAGACCATATTCTTAATATGTCTATTGCGTTGGCCAACGACTTAGTCAACATAATATCATTGAGAATCCGAGTGTTCTCTCAAATATACATTCGAGGAATGAATTCTAATCTTGGCTCAACTACCACCTTCAATACACATCGTAATGTACCCAATACAAGCCGTATCTCAACCTATAAGGCATTTGAGCTTAGGACGGGATCAAAGTACATTACTTTGTAGACAAGGCACGTATTGACCTAAAGTCTAAGGACTTCTATCTCCCACACGCTGATCATACTTTAGACAAGTATAACAAACAGTATATCAGCAGGGTATACCAATACTTCCAAAGTATCCATGTGTCTATCACCAGTAACCATTACTCGTAGCAGGTGAGACATACTACATCCTCTAAGGATGTGATGCAAACCACATGTCGACTTATCACATATCATTGATATCCCATTCTCGATGATCATTAGTCGAGGCTATTTTAAGAGTTACGCTCTATCATGAATATCTCACTCTATTAATGACAACGTAAGCTCAAGGGATGCACATTAATGAATAATTACAAATAATCAAATAATAATTCAATAATTGCAAATGCAAAAATATTAATCTCCGTTAATAATAATATGAATGTGTACAAAGTACATTTTTCCTAATACATATTGTCTCTAGGACATAAATATACTTTTATATGCTCCAAACATGCAACAAAAAAAATTGGAAAGGAGCAAAAAACCAATAATAATCCGAAGTAACTAAAGTTTAAAGGACAAATTACATGCCACTTCTAATAATACTAATAATTGATTTTCTAATAATACTATAAATGGGCTAACCTAATTTTATTAAAAAAAAAAACCATTGTACTCTATGAAGAAGCTACCATTTATGGCAAAAAGCACATATGATTTTGGGACAATTTAAGAGCTTTAGCTAGTAGTTAACAGATCACACAAAACTCAAAAGATAATCTCAAAAGCAATTCAGATATTTTATAAACAATGTACTGCCTCTTCTATGGATATCAATAACTAATCTATTGCCATAATTACAAAAAGATGAGAATACTAACTCAGCATATTTTGTTTTAAGATAAATGAATCAGAACTTAGTTATAAACACAAGAACACTACTTCTCAGAAGATCAATGGATCAAACACTTATGCACATTTACACAGGTGATGAAAGGCAGTAAAGATACAATAAGATAAACGGGTCGGGTGGTGGATTGGATGTATGTCCACCCGAATCCGACCCGATCCATCCTTCACCTGATTAAAATTCGTGTTTTGTCGGATTTTCGTCCATATAATCGGGTCGGGTGGATCGGATATCCATCTGGTCAGGGTGAAATTTCCAGCCCTATGTCTGCTTCTAAATACGTAATTGAAATTCCTTAAAGGTCCCTGTTCGTACAACCAACTCCCATTTCTATCATGTATTCAGTTTCATTTAAACAAAATGAAATTACCTAGAGTTTATTACTCTAATTATGGTCACTCAACTATTCAAAATTATCTAATAAATTGATATGCTAGAAAATCTTTTTTACAATGGGGATATTTAGAGAAGGAGCAACTTTATTTACAACAAGGACACATGCCAGTACAAATAACTTTTCTAAAATGACCAAATTACCTCTTTGGTATAAGTAGTCTATTCGTACTCAAATTACAAGATTGCCTGTTGCTAAATAATTGAAATTCCTAAATAGTCCCTGTTCGTAAAACCAACTCCCACTCTAAATAATAAATAAAACAGTTTATATATTTATATAGACCTTTGTGGTCCGGCCCTTTTCCGGACTCCGTGCATAACGGGAGTTTAGTGCACCGGACTGCTCTTTATATATATATATATAAATAATAAAAAAACAATACTAATAATAGAAAGCACGAGATGATGTAATAGATATAGCCAGTCCAGTAAGAGCATGATTTGATTTAACAATTTAGATGACAGCCAATAATTAATTGCCATGTTATATTCTCTAAGGAAGGAATTCAGGGGCGGCTCAATAAGATCGGTGGCCTAAAGCTAACTTTAACGAGATGCCTTATTTTTTCTGTCCAATATATTTTAAAAGAAAAATTAACCTATAAATCTATTTATTGAGAGACCATTTGTTTCCTAGTAAAATTATAATAGTTTTATAGTAGAATCCTAGTCTAAGTATATTTGATAAACTATAATTATGATAGTTTTATTAGAATATAGTTTCCTTGTTAGACCGGTGAAAGGAGAACTTTTACCTCTATATAAAGAGGTCATTATTATGAATGAAAGCAAGAAAGAATTATCTCAATATTTTTCTTCTCTCTAAAATTTCGTCAACTCTTAATTTTAACATGATATCAGAGCCATGTTGAAAGAACACAAGAACCCTAAATAATGGCGGATGACGGAAAATCGGCGATAAAAACAAAGGAATCACCGGTGAAGAAAACAAAATTCAAAGAAAAATAATATCCCGGTATGACATTATGTCAAACGATAATCACGGAATTGTGGTGACACAAGTCCAGTTGAAGGGAGAGAATTATGAAGAATGGGCTCGATCCATGAGGACAACCCTAAGAGCATGGAAAAATTCGTTGATGGTACAATTAAGAAGTCGGATGAAGAATTACTAGACATAGAAGATTGGACTATAAACTCTTTGTTGGTGTCGTGGATTCGTAACACCATCAAACCAACCCTTCGCTTAACGATCTCACATAAAGAGGAAACGGAAGAATTGTGGATGAGCATCCGAGAGCGGTTCGCTGTTATCAACGGACCTCGGATGCAATAACAAAAAGCACGCCCCAGACCTGCCTTGCCCTGACCCTGCCCCGACCTCGTCCCGATCCCGATCCCCCCTCCCCCTTTATAAAACTAACCGTTACAACAATAGTCAAATTTAGATTTTGGTCGTTGTGCAACAGTTCCAACGACCATTTTTTACCCCATCCCATAAACCCCTCCTACCCCTTTAATATTTATTTTAAACCCCTAAGTTAGTATACTTACACTTTAACCCAATTTTCTAACTATAAATACTTCATTTTCTCTTCATTTTATCTCACAAATCTTCCTACAATCTCTGTAATCTCTCAATCTGTCTCTCTATAAGTCTACATTGCCTACTAAATATTTTTTTTCATTTTTTCATTTGTATAATTGTATCAAAGTTCAAAAATTGGGACTAAAGTTGGCAACTAGCTTGAGGATCATCCATCGAGCAAAGTTTCAATTTTCAACCTCGATTACACGTCGACGTTATGTCGTCGTTTGATACCTTCGTTCCTTATTTAAATTATTATTGTTACTTTATTTTAATTATCACACTTAATTTTATTATCTTTAATTATTTATTTGCATAATTAAAATGAAAGGATTTAGACATATGATTAAGGGTGCTTCTTCTAGTAGGGGTAACAAGGGCAGGGGTACTTCTTCTAGTCACCCTATTCCTAGTCAGGATGATTTGATTGATTACACTCATATAGATGAAACTGATTTTTTTGATGAGTCTCAGCCTCAAACTGAAACTGTAACGCCTCCTATACTCCCTCGTATGAGTTGAGGCCCCACACAACGAAAATTAAAATTAGCTACATGGGAGTTTATTGATAGGGACCAAGAGAATCAAGTAGTTAGATGTAAAATTTGTAAAAATGTTTATAAATTTAAAATCGGAAAAGATCAGGATGGGACGGGAGGTTTATTGAGACATGTACAAGGCTTTCACAAAGTTAGGTGGGATGAATACGAGGCTACAAAGTCTGGTGCGCCAATGCGCTCTTAGTCGGGACAAGGTTCACATAGTGTCCCAAACCAAGTACATGGTCAAATTAACTCGACGACGGGGGGACTTGTAGGTCCTAAATACGATAAACACAGAGATAGGGAAGCAATAGAAAAATTAGTTGCGGTGGAGGATTTGCCTTTTGCATTTCCTTCCTCTCCTGGTTTTATTCATTACATTAGAGAAATGTATAATCCTGCTTTTAACGGATTTCCTAGATCAACTGTTATGAGAGATATTTTTAAATTTGCACCTGAATATCAACAATATTTACATTATGCATATATAATTTTCCTGGAAAAGTATCTATCACTTCCGATATAGGCCGTAGTACTAATGACAATCATTATTTAACTGTAACATGTCATTGGATAGATCATAATTGGTCTATGCAAAAATGTATTTTAGCATATAGATATATTGATGATAGGCACACTGAAAATTTTATTGCACAAAATATTCATGAAGTTTGCGATTATTATGGTATAACTGACAAAATAATGATTGTTACGTTAGATAATGTTTCTTCTAATAATTATGTTGTGAGACTTTTAAAAGATCTAGTAACTCCATCTTTTCCTAATCATTTTCATATAAAATGTGTGTGCCATATTTATAACTTAGTTGTAAAGGATGATCTATCACTTTTTGAAGACATTCTTAATAAAGTACAATTTTCTATAAACTTTATTTTTAGAATTAATAAAATACAAAGAAAAAAAAATATGAAAAAACTTGTCACGATTGTGGATTACCTTTTAGAAAAAATACTGAAGAAGTAGCGACTAGGTGAAATTCTCTATATGAACAACTACTTGTTGCTTACGATTATAGAAGACCTATAACTTTATTTTTTAATGCCCATAATCGAAATCCAACTGACATGCTTGTAGATAATGATTGGGAAAAAATTTCGGTACTTATTGGATTTTTAGAGAAATGTTTTCAAGCAACAAAAGAATTTTCTGGTATATATTATCCTACTATTTCAACTATTTTATTTTATATAGCTCTAATATTTTTTATTACTTAGTGAATATATGAAAAAATCATCTTATAAGGCACCTATTAAAAATATTTATCAAATTAAAATAATATTTTTTTCCTCTTCCCACTATTTATATTATTGGTGTTGTATTACATCCAACTACTTCCACCTCCAACTCCAAAAATATCAAATGAACAACCACCTAAGGAACCAATTAAAAAAGAAGTTTTGTCTAGCATATACGATGAATGCAAAAAAAATATTTATGCATTACTAACAAGAAAGTGGTAGCAACTAACCAGCTTCTTCTTTTTCAATACAACCTTATAAAAGACAAGTTGCTTTTGCGCCTAGTATTGAAAGCTTTAGAAATAGAATGTTTAGTGGTTCCACTGCTAATCAAGTTAGCGAGTTTGATGTTTTTGTTTTGCAGGGTGTTGTACCGTACCAAGAAGTTTTCAATGAAGAGGAACGTGCAGACTTGCTTAAATACTGGAGGGAAAATGGAAAGACATTTTCGATACTAGCAAAGATGGCTCAATATGTGTTGAACATTCAAGCGTCATCAACAACGTCTGAAAGCGCTTTTTCTATCGGAAGATTTCAAATACGAGAGCACAAACACTCATTAGTGGAAGACAGCTTGGAGATTACAGTTCTATTCAGATATTGGATACGAGTAGAGCGTAGAAGGTGCGGTCAACCAGAGATCAACGAAGAAGACGATTTAAACTACAACGAAATCTTGTCCGAGGGAACTAGAAGTGACATCGACCAATTTGACCAACAAATTCCAATTCCAACCGAAGAACCACAAGACAATGTGAAGAAATTAGAAAATGTGTTTATAACTATGTAATTTTTTTAATTGCAATTTTACTATGTGATTTGCAACTTTTGAACAACACCACAAGTTGTAATTTTAAAATTGTACAAAAAAATCATATTTCTATTAAATAATATAATAGGCACAACAACAGCCTTGGGATATTTTTATTACACTATCTTGTTCAGTTATTTAAGAGTTTATATTCACAGCTTTTTTTAAAATTAAGTGTCTAAAAAAATGGAATCCCGGACCCGACCCTGCCCTGCCAACACCGGTCCCCATTTCTGACGGGATGAGGGACATGACGGGACATCGGCCTGTCCCTCCAGTCCTGGCCAGCCGGTCCCGCCGGAGGACCGATCCCGACCCTTTCCTAGTCCTGCCTGGACTCGCTCCTGCCGGGACCCGCCCCGAACCCGACCCCTTAGACATCTCGATATCAAGTTGATAAATTGGCAAATGCTTACCCATAGCTATGCTCATAACTGTGCGAATGGTAGCCGGTTTAACCACCAGACTAAAAGTCTCACCACAATCAATTCCCTTATGTTGCCCTATACCATTAGCCACAAGTCTCATCTTATAGCGCTCAAGGTCACCAATGTCTCTGAATTTGTGACAAAAAAGCCACATACACCTGATCACATTAGCCCCATCCGCCTTCGAAACCAAATCCCAAGTGTGTTGTTTCTTTAAAGCATTCAATTCCTCACGCATGACCGTATTCCAATTTGGGTCAAGTTTAGCTAATTTTGGTTTTTTAGGGATTGGGGATATAGTTAGAGTGGAGAGATTAAAATGAACTTTGGGCTTGAATATCACATGTTGAGCACGGGTCTCCATTTATGCATGGGGATAGGGGCTATTTGGGCAGAGGGGTGGGATGCAGGTTGGGGTTTGCTCGGGTCAGTGATGTTCCAGGTTGGTGGTGTCTCGGGTGAGGGCGGGGACTGTGTTACCAAATTGATGGGGGGATGGTATGATATTGGTGATTGGTGTTGGGTTTGTGTGTCAACGGGGAATGGTGTCGAGTGGGGTTTCGATGGGGAGTAGGCAGTGGGTCTGGGTTTGGTCTGAGATCTGTGTCAGAATGGTGGTTGGTGGTTGTTGATACTGGGATGTGTTGGGTTGATTGGCCAGGATGTAGGGCAGGCAGTGGAGGACTGGAATGGTGCCGGCGATGAGAGATTTGACGAGGCAAGGGTGGCAGCGGTGGAATCTTGTTGTGATGGAGCAGTAGGGGCCGGTCGTGATGGAACAATAGCGTCATGGCTGAGTCTGGTGTGGATGATGGGGGAGCTTTGGACTTGTCTATAAACATGTAATCTGTGGTCCGGAATTTTTGAATGTTTGCAAAATGGGAAGATTGCTTCATTAAACGTGACATGGCGGGAAATGAGGATCTTACGGGAAGACAAGTCATAGCATAAATGCCCCCTATGATTTGATGGGAAACCTAAGAAGACACATGGAGTGGTGCGGGGTGCTAGTATATGAGGGGCCATGTAAGTTAGATTCGGGTAACAAAGGCAACCAAAAATCCATAGGTGATCATAAGAGGGGATCCATCGGAATAGGATTTCGGTGGGTCTTCTATTGTGGAGAGTGTGGGTAGGCAAAATATTAAGAATATATTCGGCCATTTTGACAACATAAACCCAAAAGGAATGGGGAGAGAGGCATGAAAAAGAATTGTACGAACCATGTTATTGATAGTGAGAATGATTCGTTCGGCCTTACCATTTTGCGGAGAGGTATGGGGACACGAAAATCGAAAAGTCATGCCATTGTTAGTGCAAAATTTGTGAAAAGTGGAATTATTGAACTCATGACCATTATCACATTGAAACGATTTTATGGCTTTTTCAAATTGTGTTTTGATATAGACACGGAATTCAAGAAACTTGGAAAATTTTTTAGATTTAAATTTAAGTGGGTAAACCCAGATAAAATGAGAAAAATCATCTAATAAAACAAGATAATATTTATGACCTAGAGAACTAGTGATGGGAGATGTCCATAAATCCGCGTGAACAATGTCAAATGGAGAAAACGTAACACTTAAAGATGGATAAAAAAGGAAGATGAACATGATTGCCTAAAGGGCAAGAAAAACAATTTTGGGCAAGGTTCCCATTATTACATCGAATGAAATTATTGCTTCTAAGGAAATTAAAGACAGGAGCACCTGGGTGTCTGAGTCTATTGTGCTAAGTTGACAGAGAGATATCAGCGAGAGAGGTATGTGATCGGGTTATGGCACCGGAAGTGGATGAGAAAGGATAGAGGTCCCCCATACTATTGCATCTCGTAAGAGGTGTTCCCGTGAGTAGATTCTTCACAGAAAAACCAAAGGGGTCAAACTCAACAGAAACGAAATTGTTATGAGTAAATTTCCTAACAGATATTAATTTTTTAATGATGTTGGGGCATATAGGATGTTATTTAGGGAAAAATGTGGGTGGGGCAGTTTTGTGTAAGTGGTACCATAACCTTGAATTGGAATGCGATGACCATTACCGACCGTAATAAATTGAGGATACTTTAAATGAAAATGTTTAGATAGATTACCCGAGGAGCGTGTGAGATGAGAGGTGGATCCCGTATCCATGTACCAAGTTTTGTCGGGCAGCTGCAAGTTTAACGAGCTGAAGGCCTGGCCCAAATCATTAGGGGCTAGACCGTATACAAGATGTTGTTGTTGGGCTAATACAATGTGCGCCTGCTGGGCCGTGTTGGATGTCTGTTGTGGGCCTGGGGAGGAGCCCAAGATCCCAGGTTGCCAATTACCTGGAATTTGGGCCGCGACTGCTAATGGGTATGGACAAAAGGGCGAAGCCCAATTACCTTAGCTTGGCCAGTGGACTGGGCTGGCCCACTGGAAATATTAGTTGGCCCAGGGCTGCTGGCCAGTTCGTCCTCCACGCCCGCGACATCTACCGCCCTTTCCGTTGCTGCAGCCTCTACCGCTTCGGCCACCACCATGGCTGCCTTGTAGTTGTTGGTTGTCCGGCGGTAGGGGCAGCGTTTGTCGCTAGATTTTCAACCGCTAACGCCTTTTGAGTGTGTTCGTCCTGTTTGGCACGTCGGGTTTCTTCAATCAAAATTTGTGAGCGGGCCTTATTGATGTCAGTGTCCCCCATTAGACAATTAGTCTACAACTAGTTTTAATTATTTACAATACTCGGATAGGTTGGAAAAATTTTTAAGACGTGTATTATTGAATTGATCCTCCAAGTGTACTGTCGCGCCCATTTTTGACCTGCGGGCTTCGCGACGCGATGGCATCGATTCCCTCTGTATCGGTTAAAAATGCTTGCTTTGAAGAATTTAAATGATGTTGCAAGTATTTAGTGAAATGATGCATTTGTACAAGTATACATTTGTATGGCATTAATATACACGTAAAGCTGGAAAAAGTATGCATTTGAATGAAAATTGATAAAAATATATGCGATGTAAATTTTATGGGTGACGAGCCTAAAAATAGATAACCTAGCGATTTTTTGATTTTAAAACTAACCGAGCCTAAAAATAAATAAACTAGCGATGGGTTTCCAATTTTAGACTACCCTATTAATAATTCTATGTCTACCTATTCTAAACGTTTCAATAATTTAACGAGTACAATAATATTACAATACAGAATGAAATAAAGCTGAATTTAAAGAAAGTAAAAAAAAAACAACAGCAAAATAAATAATCTCCGAGGGGTATTTGCCTTTATCCCTTGCAAGATGTCAAGAACAAACGGTTAGAAATAATTGAATATAAATATACTTCGGATCCGTATCCAAAACAAGAATGTTTTGATCACGGAGGGCTCAGACTTAAATTTTGAAAAGACCATTCCAATCACGTCGTGGCTGCAAACATATGACTCGGTGGTCATTTTAATTGCCTCGCCTACTAAACATGTTGGTCTCTCAGATGGAAAAGAAAGATCATTCTAATTACGTCGTGGCTGCAAACATATGACTCGGTGGTCATTTTAATTGCCTCGCCTACTAACATGGTGATCTCTCTGATGAAATAAGAAAAAGATTTAAGTTTCATCCTTGTCCAGAAGTTCTATTTTCCGTCTTTACAACTGTGGAGGCCTCAAAAATCGACGGATATTTTTTCATCGGCCATGGTGTAGTGTAACGTTCAAATCAGCTAAATGGTGTCGAAAACAGTAAAAACAGAAATCAAGAAATGATGTCCGAAGGGACGCGATATTTAATTCAAACACAGTAAACTAAACCAAAATAGCAAAACTGAAATCGAGAAACGATTTTCGAAGAGAATGCAGTATTTAATTCAAAAATAGTAAACTAAACCAAAACTGAAATCGAGAAGCATTTCCCGAAAAGACGCGGCCTTGAAATTCAATTTCATTGGCCTAAATGCAGTATTTATTCAAAGCGGTAAAGCGGTAAAATCAAAAACCGAGAAATGATGTCCGAAGGAACGCGGCCTCGAATTCAATTTCATTGGCCTAAATGCAGTATTTATTCAAATCAGTAAAATACCAAAACAACAATCTGAAATGGAGAAGCAATTTTCGAAGGGGCGCGGCCTCAAATTCAATTTCATTGGCCTAAATGCAGTACTTATTTAAATCAGTAAATCAGTAAGACAATCCGTGCACGGATGTTAAATGCCAAAATAGTAAATTGAAACAGAGAAACGAAAAAAAAGAGCGGCCTCGAATTCAATTTCATCGGCCCAAAGTGTAGTCTCATGTTCAAATCAATGGGCATCTGAAATACAGCAGCTGAGCACATTTAAGGCATCAACTATTCAGCGAGTTTAGTGACATGATTTCCAAAAGGTCATCGCATTAAAAATACAGCAACACAACCCTCAAAATGCAGCAACAACAGCTCTCAAAAGGCAGCAACAACAGCCCTTAGAATACAGCAACAACAACAACCCTTAGAATGCAGCAGCAATGGCCCTTAAGATGCAGTAAAAACAGCCATTAAACTGCAGTAAAACAACCCTTAAAATACAATGGCAGTGACCCTTAAAATGCAGGAAAACAACCCTTAAAATGCAGCGAAATGGCCAAGTTACAGCAGTAAAACACTCCCAAAAGCAGGTGTAAATGACCAAGATTGCAGCAGTCATTTTGCATAAACAGAACCACAAATTTGCTCCAAAAGTGTAGCAGTTTATGGTGCAGAAGCTCAACAATGTTACAACAGCAAATAGCTGCAGTAAGCGGCCATGGCAAGCAACAATATAGAGCAGTAGTTTGCTCTCAAAGGCAGTTACTAAGTAGCAACAACTATTTATCCCAACACGTCTTAAGAGAGCGGCATATTTAACCTCAAAATGCAGCAGTTACTTACCTCAAATACGACCTCTATTTCTTTAAGATAGCAACTAACAACAACATACTCGAAATTCTCAAATGTGGTGCTTTGTCCTTTAGAGCAATATCTTGTGGTTTCTTCGAATGTTCAACATCATTTGAGGTTTGAAACTCCCCTCTTTGGCCAACGGCGCGGAGACGACGAGTGTCGTCGAACAACCTTCCATTCTTTCGATTTCATATTTGAGACAAAGGGGTATTTTCGGATTAGAATTATGAAACAAAAGGAGTATTTTTTCTAAACAAAATTTAAGAGCAGCAAACCAATTTTTTTGGATTTCCTTCTTGTTTTTCGATGCTTTTTCTTTGTATTTTTCGGACTGATTTCGGACAAAAAAACAAAAAGGGACGACTTCGACCTTCGTTTTCTGTTCTCGGATTCGGCCCCTTTTCGACCTCAGACGGGACCTCGATTTGTGATTTTCGAACCTTGTTTTCTCCCCCCAAAATGAAGAACCAAGGGGAATATTTATAGCTAGAAAAATCAAGCTTGAAATCCAAATAAAGCTGTAAAAGGTGACGATTTGGAGCCGGATTTTAGGGCAAATTTTGGGGGATAAGGGTATGGTGGTGTCAAGTGTAGGTGGTAGCAGGTTTGGTGGCCGGTGGAATTTGGGCGAGGTGATGTTCGCGGGTTTTGTGGTTGCGGATTTAGGTGGGTCGGCTGATGGGTGTGTTTGGTTGGGGAGAGAAAAAGAGGAGAGTTTTTTTGGAATTAGGGTTAGTTTTTGGTAGGTTGGGTATAAGAAAATGGGGTATTGGGCTTTGGTTGGGGGTTGTGGGCCACCGAGTTCGGTTGGGCCGCCGGTTGGGCTTGGGGTGTGGAATAAAATATTTTGGGTTTTTGGGATTAGGGGTTGGGTTTAAAGGGGGATAAGGAAATGGGTATTTGGCCGAATGGGCCAGTCCAGGTGGGCTTGCGGGTTGGCCTGGGGCTTGACCAGTTGGGCCCATTTGTGGGCTGGCCGGTTGGGCCCTATTTTTTGTGGGATTTAGGTTGGAGTATTGGGTAGAAATTGTTTTGGATTGGGAAATAAATGGGTTATGGGTTTAAAAATATAAAAAGGAGTTTTATTATATAAAAAAAATCTTTGCAAAAATTTATAAATTGTAAAGATGACAATATGATAAAAAAATATAATATTTGTGAAATGTTTGGTGTTTAAAAAAATAATATTAATAATGAGATGCTGTTTTTGTGAAATAAAAATAACATATAATATTAGGATAAAAGTATGCTTGTGATATAAAAATGCAAATGACAGTAAAATGCAAATAATATATATATATATTATGCCTATATTTTAAAATTGTTTTAATGCGTCAAAAATATTTAAAATTGCAAATAAAATCAGAAAAGATGGGACAAAATTGGGTGTCAACATATATGACACGAGTGTGCTTGTTTTCCTGAAAAATCTCCTCCAACCGTATCCATAATTCACGAGCCATGACATCGGTTTTCATAATCGTATGAAGCAAATCCTTATAGATAGTGCCATAAATCCACTGTTTGACAATGGCGTCAAGACGACGTCAGGCCGTGTCATCGACCTCAATAGGGCGAGGGAATGAGTTATCAATATGATCAAGGATACTATAGGCACATGCATGAATGCGCAAAATTTCAACCCACGAAGACTATTGACCATCTTCTTGATCAAGAACCAAAGGAATGAAGTTCTTGACATTAGTGATGGCAAAATCCATATGGAAAGACGGAGTGGAAGAGGTAGTGGGTGGGGTGTGGGTGACCACTGGGGAGGACGATGAAGTTGTGTGTGAGGTGGGAGTAGGCCTGGCCGCGATGGGCCGGGCTCGGGTCCAGCGGGCGGGGTCGGCGAGGTCAGTGAGGGCGGGTTCCGGGCGGGTTTTCCTTCTTTTTTTTTAATAATATATGTATAAAAAAAACTCAATAAACAAGACAAGATAGTGTAATAAAAATATCCCAAGGCTGTTTTTGTGCCTCTTATATTATTTAATAGACATGATTTTTTTGTAATACAAATACAATTGTCTAAAATCTAAATTGCAACTTTGTGCTGTTGTCCAAAAGTTGAAAATTACATAATAAAATTGCAATTAAAAAAATTACATTCTCAAAAAAACCTGTTCTAATTGCTTGATAATTTCTTGTGGTTCTTCGGTTGGAATTGATATTTGTTGGTCAAATAGATCCATGTCGCTTCCACTACCTTCGGATAAGATTTTGTTGTAGTTTTCGTCTTCTTCTTCATTGATCTCCGGTTGACCCCACCCTCTGCTCCGCTCGTATCTAATCTCTGAATAATACTACAATTTCCAAGCTGTCTCCGGCTAATGAGTGTCTGTGGTCTCCTATTTGATATCTGCTGGCAGAAAAAGCGCTTTCAGACGCAGTTGATGACGCTTGAATGTTCAAAACATCTCGGGCCATCATTGAAAGTGTCGGAAAGGTCTTCTCATTCCCCCTCCGGTATTTCAAACAAGTCTTCATGTCCATCTTCATTGATAACTTCTTGGTACGGTACAGAACCCTGCAAAAAAAAAAATCCAACTCGCTAATTTGGTTAGTAGCGGTACGGCCGCACATTCTATTTCTGAGGCTTTGAATACTAGCCACAGAAACAACATGTCTTTTGTGAGGTTGTGTTGAAGATGAAGACGATGGTATGGAAGCCGGTAACTTACTAGCATTTTATTGTTGATAAAACCTATATATTTTCTTGCATTAGTCTTCTACGCTAGACAACACTTCTTCTTTAGTTTGTTCAATAGGTGGTGGGTGATTTAGATTTTTGGGACTTGGAGGTGGTAGTACTTCTATACAATCGTAAATAGTTTCAATTAGTGATTTAGTACCGTCTATTTTAATAGTCGGATTTAATACAGCACCAACAATATAAATAGTGGGAATAGGAATAAAATATTTTTTTATTTTGATAAACATTTTTTAATAACTGTCATATAAGCTGGTTTTTCCATATGTTCACTAAGTAATAAAAATATTAGAGTTATATAAACAACATAGTTGAACTGGTAGGATAATATATACCGGAAAATTCTTTTGTTGCTTGAAAAAATTTCTCTAAAAATACAATAAGTTCGGAAATTTTTACCCAATCACTATCTACAACCATATCAGCTGGATTTTGATTATGAGAGTTAAAAAATAAAGTTATAGGTTTTCTATAGTCATAAGCAACAAGTAGTTGCTCGTATAAAGAATTCCACCTAGTGGATACTTCTTCTGCATTTTTCTATAAGGTAGTCCACAATCGTGACAAATGTTTTTATATTATTTTCTTCGTTGTACTCTATTACTTTTTAAAATAAAGTTTATAGTAAATTGTATTTTACTAAGAATGTCTTGAAAAAGTGATAGACCATCCTTTACAAATAAGTTATATATATGGCACGCGCATTTTATATGAAAATGATCTGAAAAAGATGGAGTTAAACTATTTTTTAAAATTGTAATAGCGTAATTGTTAGAAGAAGCGTTATCTAATGTAATAGTCATAATTTTATCGGTTATTCCATAATAATGGCACACTTGATAAATAGTATCTGCAATAAAAGTACCAGTGTGCCTATCATCTATATATCTATACGCTAAGATACGTTTTTGCATAGACCATTTATAATCTATCAAATGACAAGTTACCGTTAAATAATCATGGCCGTTAGTACTACGACCTATATTAGACGTGATAGATACTTTGCCATTAAAATGATATAATGAATAACGTAAATATTGTTGATATTCATGTGCGAATTTAAATACATCTCTCTTAACAGTTGATCTAGGAAAACCGTTAAAAGCAGGATTATATATATCTCTAATGTAATGAATAAAACCGGGAGATGAAGTAAATGAAAAAGGCAAACCCTCCACAACAACTAATTTTGCTATTGTTTCCCTATCTCTATGTTTATCGTATTTAGGGCCTACAATTCCCCCCGTCATAGGGATAATTTGACCCTGTACTTGGTCCGGGACAATATTTGAACCTTGTCCCGATGGAGCGGACGTTTACGCACCCCATTTTGAAGATTCATATTGGGCATACCTAGTTGGATGAGCCCTTGCTACGTGTCTCATTAAACCCCCCGGCCCACCGTGACCTTTTCCAGTTTTAAATTTTAAAACATATTTACAAATTTTACATCTAGCTACTTGATTCTCTACGTCCCTATCAAAAAATGCCCATGCATCTGATTTTAATGTTCGTTTTGCTGGACATCGTCTCATACTAGGGGCAATAGGAGGCATTTCAGTTGAAGGTGCACTAGTGGCTGTGTTGTCATCTACATTAGTGGGTGTATCGTCTAAATTAAATTCTTCTTGAGTTCCGAAAAATAGTTCCTCGTCTAAATCTAATGGTATTGTAGGAAAATGTTCAGTATCAACAAAATCATCCTATGTAGGAATAGGATTCTGTCTAGAAATAGGACCCTTGCTCTTGTTGCCCCTACTAGAAGAAGCATGACCCCTACCTGTAAGCATACGTTTAAATCCTTCAATTATAAATTTATAATTATACTAATAAATAATTAAAGTAAATAAAATTAAGTGCACTAAATAAAATAAACAGACAATAATAATTTAATGAAGGAACGAATGTACCAAACGCCGAC
Organism: Anisodus tanguticus; assembly: GCA_034509755.1. Lineage (NCBI taxonomy): Eukaryota > Viridiplantae > Streptophyta > Magnoliopsida > Solanales > Solanaceae > Anisodus > Anisodus tanguticus. Next base: position 31,387,423 of record CM067546.1, read on the forward strand.
ATAACGTCGACGTGTAATCGAGAGGTTGAAAATTGAAACTTTGCTCGATGGAAGATCCTCAAGCTAGTTGCCAACTTCACTCCCAATTCCCAAACGAATAAATAAAATTGAATATTTAGTAGACAATGTAGACTTGTAGAGATATAGATTGAGAGATTAGAGAGATTGTAGGAAGATTTGTGAGAAAGATGAAGAGAAAATGAGGTATTTATAGTTGAGAAATTGGGTTAAAGTGTAAATATAATAACTTATGGGTTAAAAATAAATATTAAGGGGGTAGGGGGTTGGGGGGGAGGCCAAAAATGGCTGTTGCACAAGGGTCAAAATGTAAAATGATCGTTGGTACAACAGTTGTTTTTGCAAAAGGTTTCGGGAGGGATCGGGGCGGGACCGGGATCGGGTCGGGACTGGCGGGCCTGGGGCGGGTCGGAATGGGTCTGGATGAGACCACGTCCCGTCCCGATTCGAGTCCCGATACCGCAAAAAAAAAAAGTCGGGTTCGGACCGACCCGGTCCACTGGCCAGCCTTAGTAAAACCTCCTACCTCTTATTTCTAGTTTGATAAATTTCTTCTATATATCCATTGTTGATTGTTCACTTATGCATATATTATTCCTTTGAGTATTTTTATTTTCTTCAAAATCTCAACATTTTCTTACTCTGGGAATGGATAGGTGCGCTTAAAACTTCAATAACATAATGTGTTTTTCGAGAGCGATTATAATATTTTTTAGGTTCATATTATGTGATGTTTTCACTTTTAACATACTCCTTAAAAAATTGCTTACTTTTAAAAATTAAAAAGAAATTACATTAAAGTACGCTTAGTTAAATTTGCATCTTTCTAAGTTGATAAGTGTAAAACACATATGAATCTGGGGGGTAAGGATATATAATTTGGATTAAAGTGCGCTTAATTAAATTTACATTTTTCTAAATTGATAAGTGTAAAGGACATATGAATCTGAGGTGCAAGGATAAATTCTTTTAAAAAAAATTAATACCATTTTTAATATGTAACATGTCACTTCATTTTAGATCAAAATACAACAATAATAATCTATCCAGTCTAATATTACACGTGTCATTTTTAAATCAAAAATAAAAAAGCAAAAATATCAAATAATATGAACCCGAGGGAGTACAAGGTTCGTAGTTTATTTAACTATTACAAGACTGCACTGCATGGAGATGAATGAGTGTCAAAGTTTAGATTAGACACCACAAAAACTCTCGAGAGTGGGAGCGACACCTTTACTATTAGCTAAGAGACAAAACACAAGATATTTGACAGCTTCAAAGGGCTTGTAGAGCAAAGGGTGATCTTCATCAACAAGTTCCTCAGGCACTTTTATAATACATCCTTCTTTAGAAATTGTGGAAAATCTGATGGAATACCTCTCTTTGTCTCCCATGTTCACTCAAAAATAATCAGAGCCGAATTATTCCTAGCCCTCGACTACAAGAACTTCATCGGATACTAAGGCATCTTAGCCGAGTTGTCAGTTAGAGGTACGACTGGGGCCCACTCATATGCAGACGCCTCAATGACCAAGTCAAAAGGGTTTCCAGGCCTCTATAAGCGATAACGGCCAACGATAGCTAAAAGAAAGGGCCATTATCCGAGCAAGAAGAGTAGAGGGCGAGAAATCGGCACCACATCCCCCATAGTCGGCAATTGAACTTAGTGGGTTACTTGATGGCTGACATTGGGGGGCACATTGTATAGTCAGACTGGCCCACTTCACCTCGGTTTTGGGCCAGGCTTGGAGCCCAACCCTAATCCGTTTTGTGACCTAAAAACCATTATATATACAACACTAATCTCTAATTATTAACATACTAAAAACATTAATTCTCATAAATAATTCTAGACTTAGAGTCTAGGATAAAACTCTCTCAAACCTCTGCCGAGAATTCCTGGCTTTCTTGACAGAGGAATACACCATAACATAGTGGTTGCAGTCGAAGGGACAGTCGCGTGTAATCCCTAAGTAAAGACTCCAGATAATACAACATGTAAGTGTTCTAGTTTTATGTTACAAGTTTTGATTGTCATATAACCATACCAGAAGAAATTGTTGGGGTAAGTAGAACAAAATTTTAAACTTCTGTTGTGCCTACTTATATGTTTTGAACCCAACAAAACCCTACAAAGTAGTATCGAGCCCAATTTGGTTCAATGATTATTAACAATTGAATAACATAATAATATGGATTAAACATAAAATTGGATAAAAATAAGGCTTCTTGAAATCCTACAAATCTTGACTAAACAAAGTAGACCTTTTTATGTCACCCTAAATTATCTCCTACGCTAACTCGAGGAAATCATTCCGTTCTAACTCGAACTAAGCCAAAAGTGTCACGACCCGACCCGACGGGCCGCGACTAACCGCCCTAATGACGTCATTATACTAACATGTCACACATAATCCAACTAACCCTTAATGAGTCTGAAATCCGGCAGCACAACGCTGCAATAACAACATATGCCAGGGTAGGCAAGCCGACAAGGCTACCTTTACCCAAGATTGTACCTGTCTCCCGAGGAGTCACAATTAGCCAGTATAACATAACAAGCAAGCCGACAAGGCTGCCACCAGATAGTAACGTATATGCATGGGAACACCCCAGCACAGAATACAATAACATGAGTGACCAAAATAAAGTCATAACCCTTACATACGTACAACCCACCACTGTCTACAGACCTCTATAAGAAGAACAACGACATATGACGGGACAGGGCCCCGTCGTGCCCCTAAATACAAACATAAGTCTAAAAGAGGTTCGGTACCAAAATGACAAAGCTCTGGATCAAAAGAGCTTTCCAACCTGCTGAGTAGGAACCTAGGCCTGAGGTTCACCAAACTGAAAACATGTACCTGCGGGCATGAAACGCAGCCCCCCCGAGGAAAGGGGGTCAGTACGAAATAATGTACTGAGTATGAAAAACATGAAGCTTGTAAAAGAGATCATAAGTAGCCAACAGAAACAAGAGATCAGTATAAAAAATCAGGATCCAAATTCAACTGTGCCATAAACCATAAAAGTAAGTTGTGCCTTATAAAAATGAGAGTCAAGTCAAGAAAACATGTATGCCTGTCCATATACATATATATACCTATAACGTAACCCGTCCCACTAATGCGGGACTCGGTGGAATCAGATCATAACCCGACCCATGCTGGGACTCGGTAAAGTCATATCTCATCTATGGATCCATCCTACGTAACCCGGCCCTCTAGTGAGGGTCTCGGTGAAAAATCCAAGGTTGTGCACGAACGTAACCCGGCCCGGCGACTCGGTGAGGTGAAGTAGTAACACTTAGCACGAGTAGATTTCATGAGTAACCATATGCAAGTAAAAATTATCATTTAACTCTCAATAAAATCATTATAAACTGTCATAATAAACTCTTTGCTAAAAATCATAGGCACCTCTCATAACAATCCTCTTTAGGGATTAAACTGTATAAGAATCAAGTACGTCCGCCGTACTTTCATTAAATCATGCCAAAAAGAAAGAAGTAAGGGTTTCACATACCTCTTAGACGAACTAATCAACTCAATACTAGAGTACGTCTCGTTTTAGAACTTCAGCCTTGTTGTCGAATTTATCTAAGTTCCACGGGTCCTTGTAAGCTCTAAGAATGATTATCTACATCATACGGACGAATTACATCACAATAGAATCAACATATTAAAAACAGATTCTTAGGGACATTCTAACGACACCTTGAACGCGTAGAACCTATATTTCTTCTACATCGAAATCTAACATAAAGCGAAACATCCAGTCCCCTTTATCCTCCTTCTTATACTACTACAATCTTCAAAATAGTACAACAATTTCATATGCAATTCCCAGCAACTCTCAGTAACGACAGTCCCAACAACACCCAACCCAAATTCGCATTTTCAACAATAGTCTTTCGAACTAATAGCAAGAATGACTTCTGAAAATTGTACAAACTATTAAGAACAAGGAAGGTTACCTCATTAAACACATCGACGAGAATCGTTGGGAAATCCTTTTGCTCGACACAGCTTCCGACAACCAGAAACAGACCCCCAAATCGATTCGCGCCAGAATCCGATTGTATTCGAGGTTTCTTGTTTAGCTTATGAGTTTCTAGGCTTGCTTTCGCCTTTGATTCTACTGGAATCAAAGCCCAGAACACCTTGAATTCTCCTTCGATTTGTCTATATGAAAGCTCACGGAAATCCCCAATTTTTGACCGAGAATTTCGTGAACCCACCAACTGAGGCTTTACTTCTTCTGCCTGGAGTGCAACACATCGTTATCCATGGAAAGGTTCCTACAGATTCTTGATGAAGATGAAGGTTGAAGAGATGGAAGTGAAGAAATGGAAAAAAATGGAGAAGAAGGCCCTTATGGGTGATATCGATCGATCGGTTTGGGGCTTAGTCACCCCCAAACCGTTTATAAAATCACACTTATCAATTCCCACTAAATATTGTCCCCTCCCTAATTAATTAATCCCACAATTAATTAATTATACACACAATTAAATTTCTGGTCTCCAATTATTTAAATCCCGACGATTACTAAAATCCTCTTATGTCAATATCATAATTCCTGTAATAAAATACTAGTCTATACTCTCTTCGGGGATACACAATTATTTTTAAACTCCGTCGTCACACTTACTAAATCCCAAAATTATTTCGGGATCACGCCCTTTTATATAACGATCTACTTATTAATATACACAAGTACAATGAAAAATTTCCCGGGTCCGGGTCTACTCACCTACGTTACGAGTTCAACCGCTATCCGAAAATACGGGGTGTTACATCCTTCCCTCCTTAGAAACATTCGTCCTCGAATGTCGGTACGACATTTCTAACTTTTGACACCATACAAAAAGAATACACCAATTGTTATTCCAATTCATCAAAAACAAGGGGTACGACATTCAGGGATTAATTCAGACTATCTTTTAAACTGTGAGGCGATACATATCAATTTATACCTATTTCTAAAGAAATAGACTCAAGTTTCATATGCGAACCAAAATAAACACATGGTGACTACATTCTTTAAATTCAAACAATAGGTAAAGGAGGTAGAAGGTCCTAATATCTAATTTTAGAGTTCTATACGCAACATAGTTATTTAAAACAATTCACACACCAATACAATTAGCCATGTAGCTATTTTTATACTATTGCGTTGATTCTTTTGTTGCCGGTTCCGGGCTAGAGTGCAACAACACAATCGCCGATTTTTCACTGCCTGCGCTAGGATTTTGCACAACGATTGCTTCAAAATAAAGGCGCAACATGTGTTTATGCGGGGCACAATTCCTACCAAAATGCAGCAGTGATTACGGTAGGAAATAACAGCAAAACAACATCTAACGGCCAAACAACAGCGAGAAAGTGAGCCCAAATAAACGGTCAAAACATCAACGAACGACGGCTAAATAACGGCAGAAAGTGAGCTCAAATAACAGCCAAAATATCAGCCAGAGCGAGCGGCTAAATAACAGAGAGAAAGTGAGCTCAAATAACAGCCAAAATATCGGCCGAGAAGCGACGGCTAAATAACGGCGAGAAAGTGAGCTCAAATAACGGCCAAAATATCGGCCACAAGTGACCTTAAACAACAACCAAACAAAGAGCTAAACATGGTAGCTAAGCTGCATCAGAAAATAACAATTATGCAACTAATGGAACACAGCCATTAGTAACCAGAAACTAGAATTACAAACAGCAGGGAACCAGCCTCCCCTCACCAGCAGAAACCAGTCCCCCTTTGGAACAACAACCACAGCCTTAAAGCATAACCAATAGTCCTAACAGCAACTATAAATGAGGCAGAAATGCAGCAATGACTTGCACTAAGGCACAGTAGATCAGTAACTTTTTCAACACAACAGAACAGTCCTATAGGGCTATATGCGTAGCAAAAATAACAACCACACATAACCACAAGTTACCTCAAGGGCACAACAGCCCTTCCCAATTTTTCAGCAGTCCAGGGCATCAAGATAACAGGTTGCAGCAATCAGTAAACAAGTAGCAACTATAACTCAGAATCCAGTATTTTAAGAGACACAAGTCTTAACAAGGAATGTAGATAACTAGGAGAGCACAACATGCTTTAAAACAGGACATTTTGAGACTGAAAAAAAAAACAATATCTGTCACAACTGAGGCAACAACATGTGTTTAAAGGGCCACAGAGACAGTAGTAGCAGCAACAAAATAGCAGCTAATCAGCAGCAACAAGACTAGTCTAAACATGCTAGACATTTCATAAATAAGTTGATCCTTAGGCAACATAAAAACGAGTAACTAAATGCAACATACTCTGGTTAGGTATGCAGAAATGGGGCTTGACCATGCCGAGCCTCTATTTCAAGCATAAACAGTCTGCACCTTAATTAGTACAGATTTATTTACCAAATTCAGGTCTAGATTGGTTGTGCCACTCACCTATGGACATGGTTATGTAAAGCCTAACATCAGAAAAAAATAAGCAACTTGAAATGCCAATACTAAGTCAAACAACCCTTTATACCATAGTTAATAGACATGAAATACTTGCCGGATTAATCTTGCTTCAATATCTGCACCTAACCTATGATCACACCATATCCAGGGCCACAACAAATACCTTAAGAGGTTGCTTACCAACAGTTCACATAAGCAGAATTACAAGGTCCAGAAGAATTTTCTGAATCACCCCTTTAAAGGCTATCATGCTGAAATTAGCCTAAGTTTATCATTTTAACTTGTTAGGAACACATGTCAACTAGCATAGTGGTTCTAAGCTTTTATTCCTAACTTATACATACTTTAGCCGAGTCACCAAGACAAAGACGTCGAATGCGGAATCATGTATCAGTTCATATGGTTCTCAACTGAACACAAAACATTCTTCAAAGTTCAGACCACATAAAGTCCTTTGGTTTTTTTAAAAAAAAAAAAAAAACATTCCCAGGTTATACCACAATATACCTCCATAGATTTATAGAAGTAACCAGATATTAATAGCAAAGATAGCACACCATGTAATCACATTTGAAGCTAAACATGTCATTGGAGACCACATGTAGGCTACATCATTTCAAATTATTGGATACCACATGGAAAACCAAAAAAAACAGTAAGACAACATATTCTCTAAGCTTATACTCAACAAGGGTTACTATTGTAATTATATAAAAAATGTAATAGAAGCCACACCGGTCTTTTTACTATAACCAATAAGTTATAGGTTACTCCTAACTTTAGGTTAGATTCATATCAAGTCAGAGTTGTCTCTAACAACACTAATCACTCCAAGATCAATCCAAACAAGGTTATTATTGCTTAACTTATGCATACAATAGTTTAAAAGTCATTTCATGATTCAATTAAAATTACACCAGACTATACAACAACCTTATCAATCAACATGCAAAATCCACATACTCCTTTTGATTAATCCAAACATATAACCATTTATTTAGGCATGCTTAGTCATATCTTCTAACATACCCCCAAATCAGTAAAGCAGGCTCAGAATTTAGGTAATATTCATAACTCACAACCATCACATAGGCTACCCTTTATCAATCCACATCATAAATAGGATCATATAACCTCAACCATATCAACCCACTTAACTCATCTCTTCTAGTTTTAAATTATCATATCAGACGATATCAGACAAGTTTTGTTAAATAGGACAACTAATCTTGTTCTTAATTAGTGGCGCTTGTTTTAGGTAGATAATATGACCAAACGACTTACAGATAGCCAATCGAGTTTCCAAAATAATATATTGGTCATCACATTAATTTAAATAACCCATACATGCTAAACCCCACTTCAATCCAACCTGCCAATCCATGTCATGCTAACCTCATCACTACTCACTTAATAACTTAACCAAATCGGCAGAGGCAAAGGAATGCACCTAGTTGAGGAACTACTCAGATATTCATTTTTCATTCATTTTTTTCCAACATGTGATTTAGATACCTATCAAAACTCAAATGATCTTATATTATCTACCAAATTTATATGAAAGGAGAAGGGGGTAGACACACTGCAGTAGCGGACATGGGAATAGGTGGACTTAACAGTTTGATTTAATCAACACATAGATACAAAACATGGGCATATACAATCAAACCAAACTGGATGCAGAGTTATGCACATGAGGAAGGGACAAGGTTATTTTAAATAGTTATGTCCAGATGAGTATTAGACCACCTAAGACTATTGGGACATGCCAAGGATAGGTATGACCCTTTAACCAGCAAAACATACACCAAATAGGCTCCTAAACTATCCTTCAGATCACGACAACACTTAAATAAGACACACATCCATTTCAAAGTCATTTGGTGATCCTATCATAATTATAACAACATTCTTATGCTAAATCTTAGTTCCCTTATTATAGGCAGATAAATAAATAAATAAAAACATCAAGCCCTTCAATCATTTAAACGGGTCATACAATGTCAAATAACCCTTAAATTTAACAAGACAACCACTTAACACACAAATAATCGTCACACAATACTCTAACAGTGTTTTCATCAACTGAACATGCTAGACATTAATAGAGTAATCACAAGTAGCACAATATTCACATATATTACATAATGCTTGGCATAATATACTCAAGGTTTAATAGTTAACTAAATAAGTAAACCGTTTATTGCAGCAGCGAGTCATTCCTGGAAGTATGTAAATACTCAATTTTCCACCCCCTTAAGCAACTATTGACAACATGTTTAGCATACGAGTCTATTCCCAATTTAAGAGATAAAACGCAGGCTTGGGTTATGAGAACATTTTGCATTCTACATTATGATACGCAAAGACAATTACGGGGGAAATTTTAATCAAACATAAAAGATATCTAGGCAAGTCTAATTAACTGTTTAGGGGTAGTCCCACTGAGCAAGATTGGCGAAGATAGGTCCTAACACAAGTGATTTATACTCAACCCACATACTGTACAGGGACATTAACAGACCACCCTAAGAAGTATGACCAAGATGGAATACATTTATACATAACATAGATAGCATAACTCATAAGAAAAGCTGGAACACATCAACTTAAACAGGGTAACATTACAACATGTAGAGGACCATCTACTCCTAAGCCCCATCCACAAGTAGGACAACCCGTTAACGACTATCAACTACCTGCTGAACTAATTTCAAGGACTTATCCACACAACTTGCTCCAGAGACAACAAACCTTATATGTACAACAGTAGCAATTCCAGTTTTTGGCATATCTCATATTCCTTTTCATATAAACATAAGCATACCAAGGAGTCATCACAACTAATAGACTTCACATATACCATGTACTATAACCCATATCAACATAAAATATTTTACTCAAGAAGGCCTTGTATATCTAAGGTCTCAAAGATTATCTAATATTCTAAGAGTCTCAAATATTCCATGTCCCAAGCTTACATTATTTCTTCCCGTATACGAGTAAGATAGTTTCTCATAACCTCGAATTCGTATTTCCCTTCTGGCGGATGTCGCTTTCTTTGGAGGCATAGCTGTAACACATTAATACGTCAGAGAGGGAATAACATAATAGCATAGCTCTATCGCACGATATTAGAGTAAGAAGAATAGAAACCAATCCTAAATGTGCGGCAGCCTCCTGCGTATAAGTATGGTGCACAACATACCCATACGCAAGACTCTACTAGACACGGTCTGGTAGACATTCCGAGGACTAACGCTCTGATACCACTTTTGTCACGACCCGACCCGACGGGCCAGGACTAACCGCCCTAATGACGTCATTATACTAACATGTCACACATAATCCAACTAACCCTTAATGAGTCTGAAATCCGATAGCACAACGCTGCAATAACAACATATGCCAGGGTAGGCAAGCCGACAAGGCTACCTTTACCCAAGATTGTACCTGTCTCTTGAGGAGTCACAATTAGCCAGTATAACATAACAAGCAAGCCGACAAGGCTGCCACCAGATAGTAACGTATATACATGGGAACACCCCAGCACAGAATACAATAACATGACTGACCAAAACAGAGTCATAACCCTTACATACGTACAACCCACCATTGTCTACAGACCTCTATAAGAAGAACAACGACATATGACGGGACAGGGCCCCGTCGTGCCCCTAAATACAAACATAAGTCTAAAAGAGGTGCGGTACCAAAATGACAAAGCTCTGGATCAAAAGAGCTTTCCAACCTGCTGAGTAGGAACCTATGCCTGAGGTTCACCAAATTGAAAACATGTACCTGCGGGCATGAAACGCAGCCCCCCCGAGGAAATGGGGTCAGTACGAAATAATGTACTGAGTATGAAAAATATGAAGTTGTAAAAGATATCATAAGTAGCCAATAGAAACAGGAGATCAGTATAAAAAATCAGGATCCAAATTCAACTGTGCCATAAACCATAAAAGTCAGTTGTGCCTTATAAAAATGAGAGTCAAGTCAAGAAAACATGTATGCCTGTCCATATACATATATATACCTGTAACGTAACCCGGCCCACTAATGCGAGACTCGGTGGAATCATATCATAAAGCGAAACATCCAGTCCCCTTAATCCTCCTTCTTATACTACTACAATCTTCAAAATAGTACAACAATTTCACATGCAATTCCCAGCAACTCTCAGTAATGACAGTCCCAACAACACCCAACCCAAATTCGCATTTTCAACAATAGTCTTTAGAACTAATAGCAAGAATGACTTCTGAAAATTGTACAAACTATTAAGAACAAGGAAGGTTACCTCATTAAACACATCGACGAGAATCGTTGGGAAACCCTTTTGCTCGACACAGCTTCCGACAACCAGAAACAGACCCCCAAATCGATTCGCGCCAGAATCCGATTGTATTCGAGGTTTCTTGTTTAGCTTATGAGTTTCTAGGCTTGTTTTCGCCTTTGATTCTACTGGAATCAAAGCCCAGAACACCTTGAATTCTCCTTCGATTTGGTTATATGAAAGCTCACGAAAATCCCCAATTTTTGATCGAGAATTTCGAGAACCCACCAACTGAGGCTTTACTTCTTCTGCTTAGAGTGCAACACATCGTTATCCATGGAAAGGTTCCTACCGATTCTTGATGAAGATGAAGGTTGAAGAGATGGAAGTGAAGAAATGGGAAAAAAAATGGAGAAGAAGGCCCTTATGGGCTGATATCGGTCGATCGGTTTGGGGCTTAGTCACCCCCAAACCGTTTATAAAATCACACTTATCAATTCCCACTAAATATTGTCCCCTCCCTAATTGATTAATTATACACACAATTAAATTTCCGGTCTCCAATTATTTAAATCCCGACGATTACTAAAATCCTCTTATGTCAATATCATAATTCCTGTTATAAAATACCAGTCTATACTCTCTTCGGGGATACACAATTATTTTTAAACTCCATCGTCACACTTACTAAATCCCAAAATTATTTCGGGATCACGCCCTTTTATATAACGATCTACTTATTAATATACACAAGTACAACGAAAATTTTCCCGGATCCGGGTCTACTCACCTACGTTACGAGTTCAACCACTACCCGAAAATACGGGGTGTTACAAAAAGTGTGGATATCTAGCTCATTGCACAGTGCACGGCAAAGAACGGGTAAGAATGGATGATGGTCGATATGTGCGTTATTGATAATGGTGAGTGATGATAAAGGATCTGTGATTTGATCCCTAAATTGGATTTAGGGCTCGAACGATTTTGGAAAAACCAACACAGAAACGTTTTGTCAGGATGTCAGCATCGCAGTGCTTGTTAAGGTTTCAAGGCGTAGCCGTGGCTCCATAGTGGAGCGTCGCGGCCCTAATTCTTCATTTTTTTCAATTCTGGACGTACCGAGACAGTAGGCGTCGCGACCCAAAATGAATTACAGAGCCGAAATGCTTCTGCCTCGCGAGCGTCGCGGCACTAAAGCACTGCAGAAGCATTCTACCTCGGTGGCGCCGCCCCCCATCCCACCTGTAAAAAAAAATTGTTCAGAATGTTTAACCCGTGAGTATTATTATACATTATAAGTATATTGTTTATGTGCTAAATTATTGTCATTTAGATTACTAGAATAGTGTCCGCAAATAATTGTCTGGGTAGGCGGCGCCTAAAATTTGTTAAACCGCTTAATATCAAGCTTGGGTAGGCGGTACCCAATATATGCTTAGTCATTTGCATGATAATTAAAATTCTTTGTTGGACATAGCATGCTAGAGTTGATCTTGGTTAAAACCCTAAATTAAAATGTTTCCAAAAATTTAATACAAGTCTCATTTAAAATGAACGCGTCGTCCGTTATAATTGATTGTAGTGCAAAATCCTTTTCGGCGAGAAGAGTATTTATACCATAGCATTTGCTCAAGTCTACGAGGACTCAGACTCTTTCATAGATGCATGTTAAATGTAGAAATGGGTGATAAACCTTCATGAGTATTTACACCACAGTGTTTTCTCTATAAGACAAAACTCACTTAGATACATAATTGCGGTCGCATAACGGGGTTGACTGTTAATTTGTTTTGGCGCCACGAGTGTCGGACAAGCCGAGGGACGCGGATCGATTATTTAGAACATTCGGTCAAACAAGAGTTACAAATTGTTTCTAATTGGTTTGGAGACCTACCGAGGTTATGCTATTGAAGTTATCGATCACTGACGAACGCAGAGATAGCATGAACCTGGATCTTTGCCTATTATGACCATATTTGATATGAGTCCGTATTCTTCCATGGGGTCGAAGGGTATGTTAAAATAGTGGGAGCTAATTAAACTAAAGGCTATGTTAATTAGTTATCGGATGTGTTCAATAGAAATTATATTAGAGTTTAATTTCAAGTCTATCTATTTCTTCATTATATACAAAATTTCAAATTTATCACGAAAATGTTGGTCGAGACAAACAAGTTGGTGGAGCAAATTACCCTAATCGGTTAAGAAATGCGATTTGTGTTAAGAGTAGAAAGAATTGAGTATGTGTTAGACACGGTATTCCCCACGAGTCCTATTTGAAATCTCGATGAGTATGCCCTGTTTTGACAAGGTGGCTTATCGAACATTTGAACGATGCTACCTTGGCAAAATGTGTAATGTTGTCTTCCATGACTATGGAGTTACAGAGGCAACATGAAAACATAGGCCCCAATGAAATGCTAGAACATTTGAAGAGTCTCTATGAAAAACAGTCTCAAACAATGAAGTATGAACTATTGAGATACCCTTTCAAATATAAGTTGAACGAAGGGGGACAAGTGTCAGCGCATGTTCTAAAGAAGGACTACACAGCTCCAAGAGGAGGCAAATCACTAGGTGTTTCTACCTCTACTGGACAAGGTATATGTGTCATTGAAATAAATATGTCTATAAGTAACTCCCACTATTGGGTATTGGATACCGCTTGTGGCTCGCACATTTGTAGTAATGTGCACGGCCTAATTAACAACAGAAAGGTTGGACCTTACGAGGTAGACCTGCGCGTTGGAAATGGAGCACGAGTGGATGCTAAATACGTGGCAACTTATAGACTAAATTTAGCTTCAGGCTTTTGTTTATAACTAAATAATTGTTATTTTGTTCCCTCATTAACGAGGAATATCATTTCTATCCCAATGTTAGACATTGAGGGGTTTTCCTCATTTATTGCCAATGGCAGTTATGTACTGTCATTTAATGGTTTTGTTTGTGGAAATGCTCCGCTTGTGGATGGATTGTATATTTTAAACTGTAGTCGTGAAATTTTCAATGTGCAAAATAAACGAGCTAAGATAAATAATCCAGAAAACCCCACCTACTTATGGCATTGTAGACTTGGTCACATCAATGAATCAAGGATAGCAAAATTAAGAAAGTTAGACTACCTGAAACCATTTGACTTTCCTATGGTAACTGTGAATCTTGCTTGAGAGGAAAGATGACCAACAAGCCACTTTCTGGGAAAGGGGTGCGAGCCAAAAAGTTACTTGAGTTGGTCCATACTGATGTATGTGGGTCAATGTCAACTCAAGATAATGGAGGCTTCCCTTACTTCATCACTTTTACAGACGATTTCACAAGGTTTGGGCATGTGTATCTTATGAAACAAGTCCAAAGCCTTTGAGAAATTCAAGGAGTACAAGTTAGAAGTAGAGAAGCAACTTGAAACAAGTATCAAGACCCTTAGATCGGATCGAGGATGTGAATACTTAAGTAAAGAATTTACGGATTACTTGAAGCTTTATGGAGTCCAATCACAATGGACACCTCTGGAACGCCACGAGATGAATGGTGTTCTTTGAAAGGAGAAATTGAACCCTATTAGATATGGTTAGATCCATGATGAGTTTCTCGGCTCTACCAACATACATTTGGGGCTATGCATTGCAAAGCTCAATTTATGTTACGAACGGGGTTCCTTCAAAGTCGGTGGAGAAAACTCCATATGAGATATGGAATGGAAAGAAGACTGACACTTAAACATATGCGACCACTGGGTGCCCTACATATGTAAAAAGATGATTACGACAAGTTGGAATCTAAAAGTGAGATGTTATTTCGTGGGGTATCCAAAGGAAACTAAGGGATACTATTTCTATCTTTCTGGAGAACATAAGGTCATTGTTTCCAGAAATGCAACTTTCCTTGAAGAAGACTATGTCTACAAGGAACGGAGCTGCAATAAGATAGAACTTGAAGAAATTCAATAAACACAAGATAACACAGAAGATGAACCCTTGTCAAAAGACCTAGACAAGGATTCAGTGGGAGTATTTGGTGAAAATTGGGTACTTAGAGTACGCCCTTCAGCTAGTGGGAGTGTTGTGAGAGATAGTGCAGAAATACAAGTCTCTCATACACAACCAATGGAAGATGATACAATGGTTGTACATCATTCCATTCAGGAAATACATGAAAATGACATTCCTGAAAAGCTCTCAAGGTGATGGATTGTCCAGCACACAAAGACTTTCTCACAATCAGAATGAAACAATCACGGGAATGCAGAATAATCAACTCCGTAGGACCACTAGGACTTATCGTCCGCCTGAAAGACTTAATCTCCTTGTTGAAACACATAATGAGATAGATATTCCTAATGATGATGAACTTATAACCTACAGCGAAGCTATGTTAGACATTGATTCGCAGAGATGGAAAGAATCCATGAAATCTAAGATGGACTCGATGTACATCAATCAAGTTTGGAACTTGGTTGATTTGCCAACATGGGTTAGACCTATAGGATGCAAATGGGTCTTCAAGAAGAAGATTGATGCATATGGCAAGGTACAGACTTATAAGGCAAGATTGGTGGCTTTTCACCTGTTGCGAAAATTAATTCCATTCGGATTTTGCTTGCAATAGCCACATACTATGATTATGACATTTGACAAATGGATGTTAAAACTGCTTTCCTCAATGGTAACCTAATTGAGGAGGTGTATATGATACAACCTGAGGGGTTTTACATCCAAGACTAAGCCCAAAGCAGTATGCAAGCTGCAGAAGTCCATTTATGGACTTAAGCAAGCCTCAAGGAGTTGGAATATTTGCTTTGACAAAGCAGTCAAATCATTTGACTTTGTTAGAAGCAAAGAGGATCCCTGCGTTTATAGTAAGCGCAAGGAAGGAAGTATTGTCTTCATTGTTATATATGTAGTTAACATATTAATAATGGAAGATAATAAGACTCTCATGCAATCAGTCAAGGAATGGTTATCAGCACCTTCATGATGAAGGACTTGGGTGAAGCCTACTACATTCTTGGAATTAGGATCTATAGAGATTGACCTAATAGATTGTTGAGGCTATCACAGGTCACATACATAGACAAAGTGCTAAGACGATTCTCCATGGAAAACTCCAAGAAAGGAAGTCTTCATATGGGTCAAGGCATCAAGTTATCAAAGAAGGATAGTCCTTCTACTGTTGCAGAACTTGAACGCATGAAAAGAATCTCATATGCTTCAACTATAGGATCTATCATGTATGCCATGACCTGTACGAGGCCAAATGTGGCATATGCACTTAGTATGACTTGCAAATTCCAGTAGAATCCTAGGGAAGAACACTGGAAAGTAGTCAAGAGTATTCTTAAGTATCTTAGACGAACTAAATGATATTTCTTAGTCTATGGTGGACAAGAGAAGCTAGTGTGTACTGGGTACACTAATGCTAGCTTCCAGATAGATCTTGATGACTTCAAATCTCAATCTGGATATGCCTTCATTTTCAATGGAGGAATAGTGAGTTGAAAAAGTTCCAAGCAAGCTACAACTGTTGATTCGACAACTGAAGTCGAGTACATTGCTAGATCGGAAGCTAGTAAAGAAGTTGTCGCGATATCTGAATTCCTGAAGGAACTAGGGGTTGTTCCAAGTGCCACTTGTCCAATAACGATCTATTGTGATAACACTGGTGCAATTGTGAAAGCTAAGGAACCAAAATCAACAAACAGAAACAAGCATGTACCGAGGAAATACCACATACTCGGGGAGATGATGGAAACTGAAGAAATAAGATTAGACTATGTTCCCACAGATGATAATCTAGCTGACCCGTTTACTAAACCATTAAGCTTAATTAAGCATAATGGTCATTTTGAAAACATGGGTATTAGATACATCGGAGATTGGCTCTAGGCCAAGTGGGAGATGGAAAGTATGTATGTCCTAGAGACAATCATTATTAGGGACAAATGTACTTGAACACATTCGTATTATTAATAAAATTAATATTTATGGCAATTGTGATTATTGAATTATTATTTGATTATTTGTAATTGTTCATTAATGTGCATCCCTTGATCTTACGTTGTCATTAATAGAGTGAGATATTGATGATAGAGCGTAACTCTAAAATAGCCTTGATTAATGATCATCAAGAATGGGATATCGATGATATGTTATAAGTCGACATGTGGTCTGCATCACATTCTTAGAGAATATAGTATGTCTCACCTGCTACTAGTAATGGTTACTAGTGATGGACACATGGATACTTTTGGAAAGTATTGGTATACCCTGCTGATAAACTATTTGTTAGACATGTCTAGAGTGTTATCAGCGTGTGGATATAAAGGTCCTTTGCCTTGAGGTCAATACGCACTTTGTTTACAGAGTAATGTACTTTGACCCTGTCCTAAGCTTAAACTCCTTATAGGATAAGACACAACTTGTGTTGGGTATATTATAATGTAAATTAAGGTGGTAATTAAGCCAAGAATATGATTCATTCCTCGATTGAATAATCAAGAAAGCTCTCAACTTCTCAGTGATATTAGGTCGACCAAGTCATTGGCCAATGCAAGAGACATATTTAGAATATGGTCTAGTTGTCGACTAATCTAGATGAGTTAAAATGATCAAGCCATTTGGATAGACACATAGCAAATTCTAAGCTTGATCGAGTGTGTCGCGAATGAAAAGAATTTATCATCTCACATAAAGGTTATGTTTGCTGGATTCATGTAAACGTACTTCACATATTGAGTTCATCATACGGCACAGTCTAGGAGTTCCGTATGGACCTTAATTGGATTAATGTCGATATGTGAAGGCTTATATGGTCACACCATGTCGATTGTCTTTTCGATCTAAGGGTGTATTGAGATAATATTAAATATTCGATTTGAATCGAGATATTTAAATTGATAATAACTATGAGATAATTTCTATTGGATGAAAATTATTTAATTAAATCAAAATTAGATTTTAGATTTAATGTGCTGAATATATATATTAAACGAAAATTTACGTAAGGCGTCGCGGCGCCGACCCGACAGTGGGCCCAGTCAGACTGGCCCACTGCACCTCGGTTTTGGGCCAGGCTTGGAGCCCAACCCTAATCCGTTTTGTGACCAAAAAAGCACTATATATACAACACTAATCTCTAGTTATTATCATACTAAGAAGACTAATTCTCATAAACAATTCTAGACTTAGAGTCTAGGATAAAACTCTCTCAAACCGTTGTCGAGATTTCCTGGCTTTCTTGACAGAGGAATACACCATAGCATAGTGCTTGCAGTCGAAGGGACAGTCGCGTGTAATCCATAAGTAAAGACTCCAACTAATACAACCTGTAAGTGTTCTAGTTTTATGTTACAGATTTTGATTGTCATATAACCATACCAGAAGAAATTGTTGGGGTAAGTAGAACAAAATTTTAAACTTCCATTGTGCCTATTTATATGTTTTGAACCCAACAAAACCTTATAGATATAATATCTAATCTTATTTTCATGCTACATACTAATAATTTACAAATTAAATTTTTAGTAGCTAAAAGGTGATCATAAAAAGGAAGGGCACTTACAGTTAAACAGTCACTAACGAGGAATATGAATGAATGAGGTGATGAATATTCAACATCAAGCCACTGCCCATTTTTCTTCATAACTTGCAGTCCACTT
Organism: Anisodus tanguticus; assembly: GCA_034509755.1. NCBI lineage: Eukaryota > Viridiplantae > Streptophyta > Magnoliopsida > Solanales > Solanaceae > Anisodus > Anisodus tanguticus. The sequence goes on from CM067546.1 coordinate 31,405,847, forward strand.
ACACCAATTTGATGCTGGCTTAAAATTGAAGTCATGAGTTTATCAGTATGAGCAGGTAGTCCAACCTTTGTGTCCTCTTCTTTAGGCACTCTGTACTTGAAGAAGCCAAGTGCGCTACTGGTTGAATTTTTGTGGTCATCCCAGTAATTTTTCTTACCAAAATTCTGGCTGTCCATCAGGCCAAAGGATCTTCGAAAAGTTTTCAATAACACCAGGATTGAGGACATGATGAATGCTCAATCTCTCATAAAGTGGCATCATAGGATTCCAAGAGTAGCCATCTGCCGACTTTTCAGAGTTTCCAAATTTGGTTTTCAAACGGAAGTTGAAAACTTGTTTTATCTTTACATATAGGCTCTCTTTTGGAGTTAATGTTCCATCAAGTATTGCCTCAAAGCAACCATATTCTTCTAATGCTTGGTACACTTCATCTCTCAATGAATTCCATTCTTCACTCCCTGGTTTCATCTCTAGCTTTCCAAAATCTATGATTGGAATCTTAGTCATAACATGAGAACCCATTTCTCTTTTTTTTCTTCTTCTCACTCTACTGTTTATTTATTTTGTTGAGTTATTCATGCTCGACAGTGTGCGTATTTATACTATCACTATCTATATCTATTTGACTTAGGCCACAGAACTAATGGAAAAATGATTTAAAATGCTCTTACAGTATTAAATACCTTAAAACATGTCCTTTTTACCTATCCAACCCAATCACCATTAAAAATAATGTTGAGGACAATTGAGGTCCAATAAGTTGAATGAGGGGCACTTTTTATCCCAAAAAATAACGCTAAAGGCGATTGAGGTCCAATACGTGAAGGAAAAAAAATTTAAGTCGTTTCCAATGCGTTAAGTATATTTTTATCCTTTGCTTTTTGAAAAATCAATGATAAATTATTTATCGAAAGAGAAAAACTTGATATTTACAATAAGTTAGACTTTAAAGAATAAGATATGTTTTCAATCTTTCTCGGATCATGGTATATGGACACGGAAAAGGGTTAAAATGCATCTAAATTCTAAAGTATGCGAAATTCACAATTATGATAATTGAATTGACATAATGATTTTCACATTATTCTATGGCGAGATTTGGTCTTGATGTAGTTATATACAATGGTTAATGATAGAAACTACGAGATATGGTGGTGTATTAGCCACATGAGTCGGTGAAGGTGTATGGACTTTGATCTAGCCTATGTGAAGGTGATGGCCTATTATTTCATTTGGTCCTTGAAACAAAATGTGAGGGCCTATGTTGATTATTTGATCTAGCCTGAAAGAAGGTGATGGTCTATGTGAATTATTCGGTCTAGCCGAAAGAGGGTGAGAGTCTATGTTGATTTTACGGTCTAGTTGTATGAGTCGGTGAGGGTCTATTATTTTATTGTGATTTGACGAGGAGATCCTTAGTGTATTATATGTTATGTAGATTATGAGATATTGATATTTATTTCATACTTAAGAGATTGGACAAATGTGGTAAGTTTAACATTAATAAGGCATCGATTTTACTGTACTTTGGATCAATTGAAAGTGATAAGGATAGTGGAATAGTCAGTGATCCTACGGAGTCTAGCGAAACTCACTCTCCTATAGTTTGGTTGCAGGTTTTACTTTTCATGACACAACTTGCATTTTCGTCCTATTCGTGGCTATCTCTCAGCGGTGTCGAGTCGAGCTGCAACTTGATCGTGGTAGAATCTATCTTTTCATATGGCAATTTACTTTCATTGTTGGATTTAAATTCAGTGTTGTATTTTAAAAACGATATAGATGCTCCATGACTAGTATGAGTTGGAATTTGAGCAGGTTTTAATTTCATTCTCTATTCCGAAACGTTTGTATCATATTTTCCTTTATATTACTTTCTATAGTTAAACTACTATCTTTGATTAAATGTTTTCAAACTTACTTCCGCTTTTTAGATAGGGTTCTTTCTTTCACCAAATGGTCAATTTATTTTACTTTGTTGAAATGAAAAATGCTTTTGAAGAGGTCTGCCTAAAGGGTGCCTCCACAATCCGGAAAAAAAAATGGGCCGTGACAGTCGTACAATTTGTGGATAATTTTTTATAATGTATGCCTACGGGTAGAAAAAAAGGCTAGAGTTTTCCCCATTTTATTTCTGGGGTTTCTATAATTTATTGTTGTTCCTTGATCGATTTACATGATGTTAACGTTAGTAACATAACGGAGAATAGGAAGATATTATTAAGTATCTTTTATATTATTATTTTAAAAATCATTTGCAGAACACATGATACATAGTAATTGTAGTCAAATAAGCTAAATATGGTATTTATTTATTGGTTGAGGTAAAAACTCGACACGGGTAAGCAGGGCCGGCTGAACGTCTTCAATTGTTTATAGTCAAATCTTAATGAGAGGTCCTAACTTTTCTTTTAAGAAAAACTTTTCATATATTTTTATTATGAAGTCTATTTTTCTAATCGGTGTAATCAACATTAGTAACAAATATAAGTTTTTCTTCCCTTTTCTGGTTAAGATTATACTCTTTTCTTTCAAATACTACTCCATCCGTCTAATTTATTTATTACTTTTTGCTTTTCGGGAGTTAATTTGATAAAACTTTGAAATTAAATTGGATTAAATTAACTTAATATTTTAAGATCAAAATTTATATATTTGAGAACTAGTGAACTACATGAAAAGTACTATTCACTTAGTTTCAAAATGTTTGTCTAGTTTTGACTTCACACGGAGTTTAAGAAAATAAAAAAGACTTGAATATATGGTTGTTAACTAAAAATATGTAGCATGTACCAAAATGTCTTTTAATCTTGTGATTTTCAAATTTCAACATGTTATTAATCTGTATTCCAAAAAAAAAAAAAAACCGAAAATAAACAGAATTAGTGTTGAAAAATAAGAATAATTTTTCAGAATATAATCGAGCCCACTTAGTTCAAAGTGTGTCCTTAAGAAAATTATTCCCCTCACAGTACTCGAGGTTGATGGAATATCCCCTCCCAGGATAGAACGATTATCTTACCAGAATAGTAGTACTCCAAATTCAGGCAGCGGCGAACCACTCAACGGCAGTATATCACACATAATTGATTTGTGCAGAAGAAGAAGAAGTTTGTGTTGTTCAAAAAATTAGTGAGTAAAATTCTGAGGAATCAAACGAATTTATAGCCATTGAAGTATTGTTTCTAAAGGTTTGCAACCCTTCTGAACAGCCACTAAAAACTGGTGGGAAATTTAAATATGGAAAAGAAACCGGGTCGCGGGTAAGACACGCGGATCCGGGTCACTAACGGGTAGGATTGGATAAGTTAATTAATTTAATTAAATAATAATTAATTAAAATTAAAGAAAATTTGGTCCAAAAAGATTATCAATCAATCATATAACCGAATCCGAAGCCGAGCCGAGCGAGCGACGACGACGACGCGAGGGGTCCTTGCCCCCTCAACCCTTTTAGTGACTTGAGAAAGTGTAATGTAATATATACACCTCTCTTTTCCTTTCTTTTTCCGATGTGGGACAACTGGTTTACCCAAGGCAAAAGGGACCTTTTACATTCCCTTCACTTTTCATCCCATCATTTCCCATTCACCAATATCAATACCCAACAATCCCCCACATGAATGGGAATGGCTATAATATAAAAGAATGCGCGGACAAGAGTGATATACAAGCGAGGATTGATGGCATCTGGATAAGTAGGTTTCCCTTTGAACTTTCCGTAGTGAACTTATATCGGATATATTCGATCAATCGGTAGATTTGATATCTTTGAACCGTCGAACTTTGTTGTATACCTAGACAACATAAGTCACACAATCAACCCTCAACCGTTTATGGTTCTCACGGTTGTGTTCGTTTCAGCCATGAACACCTCCTGGTTTCATGAGTGCATAGAGAATGGGCCTTCACTGTTATTCCCCTTTAAAGCGGCTTACACTTAACACTCACATATGTGATTTCTAAATATGTGGTCCTATAACCACATTATCTGGTCATACACTGCCAGATTTAGATAATCATTAAAGAACCTTAATGCTTTATTAACTCATTAACAAGCCATAAGGTTTTATCCTTATTTTGAACATTCTCTTCATCCGAGAATGGGTTGAGTTATTTGACAATGTTGAACCGTCAGTCACAACTTTGTTTGATCTCTTTGAACCTAGCTCTTGGGATCTCCAGTCTGCTAGGTAGAGTTACCGCCATGATGACTTTTCCTCGGCCTTAACCCCATTCCCATTGATGATCTACTAACTCCCTCTCTAGATAAGCCTTTTGTAAGCGGATCCGCCACGTTATCTCTTGACTTTACATAGTCAATCGTGATAACGCCACTAGAGAGGAGTTGTCTAACGGTATTGTGTCTTCGTCGTATGTGACGAGATTTTCCATTGTACATTACGCTACATGCCCTACCTATTGCTGCTTGACTGTCACAATGTATACATATAGGAGCCAAAGGTTTGGGCCAGAATGGAATATCTTCTAAGAAATTCCGGAGCCATTCGCTTCTTCACCGGCCTTGTCTAAAGCTATAAATTCAGATTCCATTGTAGAGCGGGCGATGCATGTCTGTTTTGATTATTTTCAAGACACTGCTCCTCCACCAACGGTGAAAATATATCCACTCTTGGATTTAACTTCAGATGATCCGGTGATCCGTTTGCATCACTATATCCCTCAATTCTTTGCGGGATATTTATTATAATGCAAAGCATAGGTTTGGGTGTGTTTTAAATACCCCAAGACTCGTTTCATTGCCATCCAATGAGTTTGATTGGGATTACTCGTGAATCGACCCAGCTTGCTTATAGCACATGCTATATCTGGTCGTGTACAGTTCATAATATACATCAAACTTCCCAAAACTCGTGCATAGTCCAATTGTGAGTCACTTTCACCTTCATTCTTTTGAAGTGCAAAACTTACATTAATTGGAGTCTTTGCAACATTGAAATTTAAATACTTAAACTTGTCAAGTACTCTTTCAATATAATGAGACTGTGATAATGCTAGACCTTGTGGAGTTTTATGAATTCTGATGCCTAAGATCAAATCAGCAACTCCTAAGTCCTTCATATCAAATTTGCTAGCCAGCATACGCTTCGTAGCATTTACATCGGTAATATCTCTACTTATTATCAACATGTCATCAACATATAAACAAACAATGACTTCATGATTTGGAGTATTTTTAATGTAAACACATTTGTCACACTCATTAATCTTAAATCCATTTGCCAACATTGTTTGGTCAAATTTCGCATGCCATTGTTTGGGTGCTTGTTTAAGTCCATAAAGTGACTTAACAAGTTTGCACACTTTCCTTTCTTTACCGGGAACCACAAAACCCTCAGGTTGTTCCATGTAAATTTCTTCCTCCAATTCTCCATTTAAGAAAGCTGTCTTGACATCCATTTGATGGATTTCAAGACCATATACGACCGCCAGTGTCACTAAAACCCGAATAGATGTTATTCTTGTTACCGGCGAGTATGTGTCAAAGTAATCAAGGCCTTCTTTTTGTCTATAACCTTTGACCACAAGTCTTGCCTTATATTTGTCAATAGTGCCATCAGCTTTCATTTTCCTTTTAAAAATCCACTTTGATCCTAAAGGTTTATTTCCAGGAGGAAGATCAACCAATTCACATGTATGGTTGTTCAAAATTGATTCAATCTCACTATTGACTGCCTCTTTCCAAAATGCTGAATCAGAATAAGGCATCGCTGCTTTAAATGTTAGAAGCTCATTTTCAAGCAAGAATGTCACAAAATCTGGTCCAAAGGAAGTAGATGTCCTTTGACGTTTGCTACGCCTTGCATCCTCTTTACTTGGTGTATTTTCCTTTGGTTCTTCCCGCGTTCATTTAGATCTTTCACTTGACGACTCACATTCAGTTTTATACGGATAAATGTTTTCAAAGAATTCAGCATTATCTGATTCAATTACCGTATTAACATGAATTTCGGGATTGTCCGATTTGTGAACCAAAACCGACAAGCTTTGCTGTTTGTAGCATAGCCAATAAAAACACAATCCACAGTTTTGGGTCCGATTTTTACCCTTTTGGACAAAGGAACTTGGACCTTTGCTAAACACCCCCACACTTTGAAATATTTCAAATTGGGTTTTCTTCATTTCCATAGTTCATATGGAATAGATTGTGTTTTGTTGTGGGGCACCCTGTTGAGTATTCGATTAGCTGTAAGGATAGCTTCCCCCCACAAGCTTTGCGGTAAACCGAAACTTATTAGTAAGGCATTCATCATTTCCTTTAATGTTCGGTTTTTCCTTTCCACAATTCCATTTGATTGTGGTGTGTAAGGGGCAGTAGTTTGATGAATAATTCCATATTCTAAACATATCTCTGCAAAAGGAGATTCGTACTCTCCACCCCCTATCACTTCTAATCATTTTTATCCTTTTATTTAATTGATTTTCCACTTCGTTCTTGTATTGCTTAAAAGCATCAATTGCTTCATCCTTACTATTAAGAAAATACACATAACAATATCGAGTGCAATCGTCAATAAATGTTATAAAATATTTTTTCCCACCGCGAGATGGTATTGACTTCATATCACATATATCTGTGTGAATTAAGTCTAAAGGATTTGAATTCCTATCAATAGACTTATATGGATGTTTAACAAACTTAGATTCAACACAGATTTCACATTTAGATTTATTACACTCGAATTTAGGCAACACTTCTAAATTTATCAATTTTCGCAAGGTTTTGTAGTTGACGTGTCCTAAACGAACATGCCATAAATCATTTGACTCCAATAAGTAAGACGAAGCTGAATTCTTATTAATACTGTCAACAACCATTACATTGAGTTTGAAAAGGCCCTCGGTGAGGTAGCCCTTTCCTATGACATATCATTCTTACTTATTACAATTTTCTCACTAACCAGCACGCACTTAAACCCGTTTTTGACGAGTAGTCCGGCTGAAAGTAAATTCTTCCTGATTGTGGGAACGTGCAGAACATTGTTGAGAGTCAGCACCTTGCCGGAAGTCATTTTCAGAAGTATCTTCCCATATCCTTCAACCTTGGTTGTTTGAGTATTTCCCATAAACAGTACCTCTTCGGGTCCAGCGGGAGCGTAGGTTGCAAATGCTTCTTTTACAGCACAAACATGTCGAGTGGCACCAGAATCAAGCCACCACTCCTTTGGGTTTCCAACCAAATTGCACTCCGATAGCAATGCACACAGATCATCCATATCATCATTATTTTCCATCATATTGGCTTGTCCTTTTCCCTTGTTCTTTTTCGGGAGACGACAATCCGGGACTTTGTGGCCAGCTTTCCCACAATTATAGCAATTGCCCTTGAATTTTTTCTTGTTGAAATCCTTCTCCTTTCCAGAAGGCCTCTTCCTTTTCTTGTTCTTTTTCAGAGCAGCATCTTCAACGATGTTTGCCCCTTCAATTGGTGAAGTCTTACGGTACCTCTTCTCAGCGGTTTTGTTATCTTCCTCCATCTTGAGACGAATCACAAGATCTTCCAACTTCATTTCCTTTCTTTTGTGCTTAAGATAATTCTTGAAATCTTTCCATGAGGGCGGCAACTTCTCAATCATTGCAGCCACTTGGAACGCTTCATTTACTACCATACCTTCAGCAATAAATTCATGGAAGATAAGTTGAAGCTCTTGAACTTGGGTTCCAACGGTTTTTCCATCCACCATTTTGTAGTCTAGGAATTTGGCAACCACAAACTTCTTCAAGAAAGCATCTTCGATTTTGTACTTCTTTTCAAGTGCACTCCATAGTTCTTTGGAAGTCTCTACTGCACTGTAGACGTTGTACAAGTCATCTTCTAAGACACTCAAAATGTAGCATTTTCACAAAAAATCAGCCTGTTTCCAAGCCTCAGTAACCATGAACTGTTGGTTGTCAGGCATGTCGGCGGCATGCACGGGAGGGTCCTCACTGGTGAACTTTTGCATACCAAGGGTGGTAAGCCAAAAAAACATTCTTTGCTGCCATCATTTAAAGTTGGCACCGGTGAACTTCGCAGGTTTCTCAGCCGGTGGCACAGCGGCACGGGTTGTAGGAGTAACCGCTGGTGCAATATTCGCAGAGGTAGTTCCAGTCTCAATTGCCATTATTCGTTTGTCACTGTCAAATCGACAAACTGTTTTAGTTAATAAAACCAGAATAGCAATTCAATCACAGACTAAAACGATGAAGATTTTATTTCTTCAAATCGCAATATAATTATGAAACTTTAGTATTCCAACAAAGTTTTTATATCTTCGAGTCAGAATACTAATATTCATATGGAGTAGAAAACTGCACAAGTTTTAATCTCCAAACCAGAATACAGCAACGATGAAGTTTTTATCTTCTTCAAATCGTTGTACAAGTATGAACTTTAATATTCCAACGAAGTTTTTATGTCTTCAAGTCAGAATATGAAATTTCATACGGAGTAGAAAACCACACAGGTTTTAATCTCCAAAACAGAATACAGATTAATCTAAAAAAATTAATTTCCTTAAGATTGTTATTAATCTGTATTCCAAAAAAAAAAAACTGAAAATAAACAGAATTAGTGTTGAAAAATAAGAATAATTTTTCAGAATATAATCGAGCCTACTTAGTTCAAAGTGTGTCCTTAAGGAAATTATTCCCCCCCACAGTTACTCGAGGTTGATGGAATATCCCCTCCCAGGATAGAACGATTATCTTACCAGAATAGTAGTACTCCAAATTCAGGCAGCGGCGAACCACTCAACGGCAGTATATCACACAAAATTTATTTGTGCAGAAGAAGAAGAAGTTTGTGTTGTTCAGAAAATTAGTGAGTAAAATTCTGAGGAATCAAACGAATTTATAGCCATGGAAGTACTGTTTCTGAAGGTTTGCAACCCTTCTGAACAGCCACTAAAAACTGGTGGGAAATTTAAATATGGGAAAGAAACCGGGTCGCGGGTAAGACACGCGGATCCGGGTCACTAACGGGTAGGATTGGATAAGTTAATTAATTTAATTAAATAATAATTAATTAAAATTAAAGAAAATTTGGTCCAAAAAGATTATCAATCCGAATCCGAAGCCGAAGCCGAAGCCGAAGCCGAAGCCGAAGCCGAGCCGAGCGAGCGACGACGACGGCGCGAGGGGTGCTTGCCCCCTCAACCCTTTTAGTGACTTGAGAACGTGTAATGTAATATATACACCTCTCTTTTCCTTTCTTTTTCCGATGTGGGACAACTGGTTTACCCAAGGCAAAAGGAACCTTTTACATTCCCTTCACTTTTCATCCCATCATTTTCCATTCACCAATATCAATACCCAACACAACATACCATATGAAAACTTGGAATAAAAGAGTTGCAAAAAAGGAAAGATACATTCATTTTAAAACTGATTAAAAAGGAAAGTAAGACAAACATTTTAAAAATGAGGGAATCAATTTGGTAAAAAAATACATTTTAAAATATTGATCATAGTACATGCTTGAGAAATTATTATTTTTTTATTAAAAAAATTAATAAATATATTATTAGTGAAAATAGGGCCCCAAAATTTGAGGGAGCGCTTTAGTTGCTTTACCATTCAGCCGTCACGGCAGGTAAGTATTTACCGGGTGTACTATTCACTTACGCAATATATACACACATGAAAAACCATGATTATTGAGAAGTACTGAATGTTTATATATATTGCTAATATACATATACATACTATTTTATTTTATTGATAATTTTTGTGATCGTGCAATAAGTTAGTGATAAGAGTAGACACAGCTAGAATTTTAACTTCATAAATTTTGGATTTTAGAATAGTGACTTCACTATTAATAAATGTGCTCTAAACTTTCTAGGCATTTCGCCATGAGATATTAAATTATGATTTCATATTTTGATTTCAAACTAGCATTTGTTTATGAAATTTGTATAAAATTTCAACTTCAACTTCATATCGCGCTTTTAGTACGCGTGTGGTGAGATGTTCCAAGCCCGATATCTACTGATTTTGCCATTCCTATGATTCAAAGAATTCACCATATAGGACCGTTAGCGCAGACATCAAGTAAAGGCTATCATTGCAATCCTAAATTCTCCAAAAAGGCATTATTTGGGATTCCAAATCATGATTTCAATTTTTTTTAAATGTAAAACTTGACACATAAATTTATATTTTGTAAAAAAGTCCATAAGTTGGTAGATAAATTTATCAATCATGTTTACCAACTATTTATATCAAATATTAAAAATAACTGTGTTGTTGGTAGTATATTTATAGCTAAATTTACTCTTATCCACCAAATACCAACTAAATTTATTACTACAACTCATGTTCAATTTTTTTTTTTATTGAACTAAAGTTCAATCAATAGATTGTATTTTTAAAAAGTTTTTCTAGTAGCTTATTAACTTTGTTATGAACTATGATTTGCTCATTTGATAACATTGTATAAGAATTGAGGAAGTTTTAATGGTTTTCACAACTTGTGAATTTTTTATCTTTATTAGAAAAAATATAATTTAAGAAATACAAATTGCATTTACAAATAAAATTTTAACTTAAACTATCCTGATTTCAAATCACGTCCAAATCGGACCTTAATATTTGTGCATATTTCTTAACACACAAATTACTAGCTTCAACGGAAATTTATAGCTCTGTCCCTGAACTCAAGAATACCTAAATGCAAATGGTTGAACAACTCATAACACATCAAACACAAAAAAAATATCAGATGCAAAGAATGTTGGAAATTAGCCTTTGGCGGGGAGATGCGTCCACCCATCTTTGATGAATTAAACACTAGTGTTCCGCATGTTGGAGACCTTGTCTCTTCGCACATGCATGATCTACGAAGTGAGTAGATGACCGTAGGGCCAAGAATCGTCTAATTTCATTGAGAAATGAAAGAGATATTGGTCCACGAAGTAAGGTGTTTGAGGCATGGAAATGTGGTGTGGGACAAATCTACCACATCGGTGGGAATAGGAAGAATTGCTCACTATATAAGTCTCTAATTGGTAAAGGATTTGGGACCCCAAGGGGTATCCCAAGTGTTTAAAGGAGGGAGGACCTAAATGTGCTTGGGTTCAAGGCTAAGCCCACACGCGCGCCGCCGCCGCCCGCCCCTTCGGTCCGGGCTCGGGTCACGGGCTGTGGGGACTTTCTGATATTATCGTTTTGGACTAGAGAACTCTGGCAAATGTACAGTTTGATCCTGAAGTTTCATATCTACAGTTTGGACCTGAATTCTTTCATATGTATAGTTTGGTCCCTAAAGTTTCAATATTCCCTAAATTCTTTCATATGTATAGTTTGGTCCCTGAAGTTTAAATATTTACATTTTGGTCCCTGAATTATTTCATATGTACAGTTTGGCCCCTAAAGTTTCAATATTTACAGTTTGGTCCCTGAATTCTTTCATATGTACAGTTTGATTTCTGAAGTTTCAATATTTTCAAAACAGTGGCCAAAAACTGCTCAAAACAATGACCAAAATTAGTGCAATTCGTGACTGAAAAACAGTGACCAAACCCTCACATATACACAAGATATACACTACAGAGACACACTATATACACAGAGACAAAAGAGAAGAGTAAAGAGAAACTCTTCCTTCCTATTCCATATCTTCACAAGTCGAGTCATATTTGTTTTCTTCGCCAGGCTCAACCTATTGGCTTTATAGCGTTGAGATTAAAGTGTTGTTTTATCTTGGGAGACTATTGCCCGCTAACGTAAAAGCATATATACGGGGCAATCTTGTCTTAAGGATAGAGGGCTATCACTCGACTCAACACACAACGTTGTAACCATCCAGATTTAGTTGTTTCTTGATTTCAGGTTATCAAGATTCAAGACACAACAAGCTTGCGGCAGTTTTCAAGACACAATACTTGTAATAGTTATTTACTTTCCGTACTGCTTTATAAAGTACAATAGAGTACCAACAAAGAATAAAGAAAACAAGAAACGGAAGAAGAAGAAAAAGGAAATGAGGTCCCCGGACATAATTGGATGACGAATGAGGTAAACTTAAAATTCAGCTAGAGGCCTGCAGCGAAGGTTCGAATCCTGATGGGAGCACTTTGCTCTCTTCTGAGATAAGACCTTATAGGTGACGTAAGCCACGAAGTTGGATAGTAGTGTTGAGAGACCGATATTATTATCTTAAAAAATAGCCTGACGTAAGCCACGAAGTTGGATATAAAAAAAATGAGAAACAAATTGCGGAAGTTGAAATATTATAATTTGTGAGACGACAACAAAATCAAGCCAGGAAATCTGTGAAGATCACTACCTGCTCTAATACTGCCAAATGATGGACATATATCAATGTCAAACATTTAATTAAATTGGCGGACAGATATGAGGTTCTTAATCATGTGTGGGGCATATAGGGTGTTTTTTAGGGAGAAGGGTGGATGAGGAGGTTGTGTGTATGAGGTACCATAACCCTTAACTGGAATGCGTTGTCCACTACCAACTGTAACATATTGAGGATGCTTTAAACTAAACAGTTTAGGAATAGTACCTGCAGACTGGGTGATGTGAGATGTGGCGCCGAGTCCATATACCAAGTATTGTCGTCGTTGCATAGAGAGAGTGTCGAACGCCCGACCCAACTCGGTGAGTGTCATGCGGAGGAGGGCTGCGGGACCTGACCTTGCATGAAGTGGGCCTGTTGTGGGGCTGGAGCGGGGCCTAACAAACCGGGGTAAGAATACGGATTGTATGGCTGCTGGTACTGGAATGGACTTGGCGCCGCGGCTCTGAATTGGGGCGCCGCGGTTCTGTACTAGGGCACCGCGGCGCTGCAAACGAACTGCTGAGGAGCCGCGGCCCAGTTGTTTTGCGATCTCTGTTGCTATTGCTGCTGTTGGTTCTGTTGAACGCGACCCTTGCCACGACCACGGCCTCCTCTACCGCCGCGGCCTTTTCCACCCTTGCCGCCGCGGCCCTGCCGCTGTTGGGAGTTGTCTGGTGGCGTCTGATCTTGGGGTTGCGTGTCGACAGCTAACACCTGCTGGGCGTGCTCATCCTGCTTAGCTCGACGGGTTTCTTCGAGCAACAATTGTGAGCGAGCTTTGTTAAAACTCGGTAGCGGATCTGCCTGTTGAATTATGGTGGCCAAAGTATCATATTCGCCCTTAGTAAGGCCGAAATCATTTGTAGCACCATTTTATCGTTAGCGACAGGGCGTGCCGATGTTGGAGAGTTGATCCGCTAGAAGTTTAAGCTGCTTGCAGTACTCAGAGACATTAGAGAAGTTTTCAAGACATGTTTTGTTGAACTGTTCTTCCAAATACACGGCACGAGTGTGCTTGTTGTCCTGAAAAATTTCCTCCAAACGATTCTACAAGTCAATGGCTGTGGAGTCAGATTTCATGATAGTAAGGAGCAAATCCTGAGAGATACTACCATATATCCATTGTTTGACTCCAGCGTCGAGACGATGCCAGATAGAATCATCAACCTCCGTAGGGCGCGGAATAGTGTCATCAATATGGTCAAGCACGTTATAGAGACATGCATGATTGCGAAAAAGTTCAACTTAGGGAGAATACTGGTTGTTTTCTTGATCAAGAATAATGGAAATATGCTTCTTGATGTTGGAAATAGTAAGGGTGGGATGAAACGGGGGTGATGACTTTGTGGTGGGATTTGTTAAGGTAGAGACGTCAGAAAGTGTGGAAGAATCAGGGATAGCCATTTAGAGAAGAGAAGAAAGGAAGAACAAAACCCGAAAAATAAGAAGAAAATTCGGGAAGGCCGCGGCGTAGGAGAGGCAGCCGGCGGCTGTGGAAGAGAAATGTTTTTAGGGTTTTGTTTATTTGGCTCTTGATACCATGTAAGATGATATTAATCTCCCTTGGGGAGTCTTTCATTAATATCAAGGTATATATAGAGTACAATATTCATCCCTTATACAATAGGAATCCTAAGCCTATACAAAAGAGGAATCCTAGTCTTACCATAATTATATTTACACAATATATGGAAATATTCTGATTATAGGTAGGAAATATATTGTTTCCTATATTTACACGTTTACAACAAACATGCTTGAGAAATTATTATTTTTTGATTAAAAAATTAATAAATATATTATTAGTGAAAATAGGGCCCCAAAATTTGAGGGAGCCATTGCTTTAGTTGCTTTACCATTCAGCCGTCACGGCAGGTAAGTATTTACCGGGATGTACTATTCACTTACGCAATATATACACACATGAAAAACCATGATTATTGAGAAGTACTGAATGTTTATATATATACAGCTAGAATTTTAACTTCATAAATTTTGGATTTTAGAATAGTGACTTCACTATTAATAAATGTGCTCTAAACTTTCTAGGCGTTTCGCCATGCGATATTAAATTATGATTTCATATTTTGATTTCAACTAGCATTTGTTTATTCAACTTCAACTTCATATCGCGCTTTTAGTACGCGTGTGGTGAGATGTTCCAAGCTCGGTATCTACTGATTTTGCCATTCCTATGATTCAAAGAATTCACCATATAGGACAGTTAGCGCAGACATCAAGTAAAGGCTATCATTGCAATCCCAAATTCTCCAAAAAGGCATGATTTCAATTTTTTTTAAATGTAAAACTTGACCCATAAATTTATATTTTGTAAAAAAATCCATAAGTTGGTAGATAAATTTATCAATCATGTTTACCAACTATTTATATCAAATATTAAAAATAACTGTGTTGTTGGTAGTATATTTATAGCTAAATTTACTCTTATCCACCATTTACCAACTAAATTTATTACTATAACTCATGTTCAATTTTTCTTTTTATTGAACTAAAGTTCAATCAATAGATTGTATTTTTAAAAAGTTTTTCTAGTAGCTTATTAACTTTGTTATGAACTATGATTTGCTCATTTGATAACATTGAATAGAATTGAGGAAGTTTTGATGGTTTTCACAACTTGTGAATTTTTTATATTTATTAGAAAAAATATAATATAAGAAATACAAATTGCATTTACAAATAAAATTTCAACTTAAATTATCCTGATTTCAAATCACGTCCAAATCGGACCTTAATATTTGTGCATATTTCTTAACACAAAAATTACTAGCTTCAACGGAAATTTATAGTTCTGTCCCGGAACTCAAGAATACCTAAATGCAAATGGTTGAACAACTCATAACACATCAAACACAAAAAAAATATCAGATGCAAAGAATAAAGAAAACAAGAAACGGAAGAAGAAGAAAAAGGAAATGAGGTCCCCGGACATAATTGGATGACGAATGGGGTAAATTTAAAATTCAGCTAAAGGCCTGCAGCGAAGGTTCGAATTCTGGTGGGAGCACTTTGCTCTCTTCTGAGATAAAACCTTATAGGTGACGTAAGCCACGAAGTTGAATTGTAGTGTTGAGAGATCGATATTATTATCTTCAAAAATTAACTGACGTAAGCCACAAAATTGAATATAAAAAAAATGAGTGAAGTTGAAATATTATAATTTGTCAGACGACAACAAAATCAAGCCAGGAAATCCGTGAAGATCACTACCTGCTCTAATACTGCCAAATGATGGACATATATCAATGTCAAACATTTAATTAAATATCTAGATTTGTGTAGCTTCAATCAATTACAAGTGGGACGTGATGGCATCAAAGGGATGGGAAGTTTGAATAATTAATCATATATGAAAATTGCAATAATTACAATATAATTACAATAGTTTGTCTTACTTTATAAATGAGTACTTTTTTTATTTTTTTTGATAACCCACGTCTCGAGGTGATTTGTGCCTCCCTATCGCTAGTATCTGCACAATTACTGATACTAGACTTCTGGGGATGATGGAACCGGTCTTTCAGCACCCCATCACCAGGTAAATCGCGGGACGTGCACCCCGTGATCAGTGTTTGTTTGCGTCCAACGGATCAATGCTACAAGGTTGACCTCCTCTTTTGGCTTGGCGGGAACGAACCCACACTGCAACATGCCCGCGCGGTTTTTAGCGTCCAGACTTTACCACAAGGTATATACCTCGGAGGACGATATCCATTGAGGGGATTCGAACCTGCGACCCTAGGGTACAGGCAATAACCTTTCACCAGCAAGCTGGAGCTCTTTAGATTATAAATGAGTACTTTCTTGGTCCTATGTTTGAATGCATTGATTCAATCGAAGAACCTGCTTTAAAATTAAAATAAAATTTTAAAATGTGATTTAAAATAAATTATAAAAGTTTGTGTGACTAGAATGTTAAGAGTTTTATATCGGATATAGAATGAGAATATAGATTCCTTATATGGACTTGGATAATCTTCATCTTACAAGTTAATTTTTGAGATTGAATTAGGTTCAAAATCCATTATTTACATGGTATCAGAGTCAGACTCATTCCAATTCTCTGTTCACCGATATTAGGCCCCCAAATTATATTATTCACGCTCCAGTTAATAAAGTTTAAGTGTGCGGGGAGTGTTAAAAGTTCACATCGGATATAGAATGAGAACATAAACTTTATGGTTGAATTGACACTAAATATAGAAAAATATCATTTGTTTTGGGACTTACTAAAAAAAGAGTGTCGTATAAAAATTCATAAAAAGCCTTTGTGTTTTGGTTTATAATTCCTTTATTCCGCTACAACAATCCAGTGCTAGCAGTAACGCCGAATGATGCATAATATACTCCATAAACGATCTACCTATGGTTTAACTAAAGAAAAAAAAAACTTTTTAAGAAAAGTCTATTTTTTTTTAGACTAAACTGCGCATTTTATTCGTCTTCCAAATGCCAATACAAAAGCTTTGAGGGAGTTATCTATACTACTAGCTCCCTTACTTACAAAAGAAAAATAGGCATGCCTATTCTTGATACAAAAGAGAGACGAGGTAAATGTGCGAAGGCAAAAATCATATATGCTACTAGCTTAATAAGGTAACTGTCTATCAAAGAGGTGGGAGACCTCCTATTGATCCTACTATTTCTAAAGTTAAAAGCAAAAATCATTCTTTAAGGCGGCTCAAAGGTGATATCTGCCTTTCTTTTGTTAGTCTTGCGAATGGAAGGTAGACTCCATCCGTCAACTGTCATGAGGCCTGACTTGTTTAGTTGTTACATGTAATTTGACTATTTTATTCGTGTTGACTCGAATTTCGAAGTAATCGGACGATTTTAGTAGGAGTTGATAAATTATAACCTTAAAGAGTGAAAGTATTGATCAATAGTGGACTTTTGTGTAAATGGACCTTTTTTAGAATTCCGTCAATTTTGTGAGGTCCGAAGGATCGTTTATGACATGGTGGGATAGTTGGTTCAGTTCCTGAGGCCCTCAGAAGTGTTCTTGATCGTTGGTTGAAAAATTATTTTAGGTCGTTGGGGGTTGACCCGAAG
This sequence comes from Anisodus tanguticus, assembly GCA_034509755.1. Classification (NCBI taxonomy): domain Eukaryota; kingdom Viridiplantae; phylum Streptophyta; class Magnoliopsida; order Solanales; family Solanaceae; genus Anisodus; species Anisodus tanguticus. Next base: position 31,423,221 of record CM067546.1, read on the forward strand.
AAATAGACCTCCGATGGAAATTCTGAGATCACGAGTGAGTCTGTAGCGTGTTTTTCCATATGTGTACGTACCTGGTTTGTGTCAGGGAGGTCTCGGGTGATTATCAGATTTTGGGTTGAAATTGTGTAAGTATGAGATTTTTTTGATTTCTGGTTTCTGGTGTATTCACTGGGGTGGGCGCGGGTTCACTGCAGCGGACAACAGGTTTTTCCAGAATCTTTTAAGTGTCATTAAAACCCTACACTTCCTCCAATTCGAAAACACCCTCCAAAGCACCATTGAGACAATTTCAAGCACTTTTTAGTGATTTGTTCTTGTGGTAAGCTCCCTTAGCATTGTTTTACCTTTCTTTAACTTATTTAAGTTGATTTGATGATGGAAACAACCTAGAATCTAGTTGGAGAAGATGAGTTCAACCTAGTTAGGGTTTGTTTGATTGTTAAGCTTGAAAGTGAGAATTAATTGATGAGTTTTGTTAAACTAAGTATGGATTCCACTTGTTAGTACTTGTTAAGCTTGAATCTTCCATTAACATTGAGAAATTGATTGTAGAAAAACTAGGATTCATACCTAAATTGGGGGTTTGTAGTAATTGGTGAAATTGGCATAATCTTGAGTTGATTTAGCAATTGATGAGTAATATTGGACACCTAAAATGTTGAATTTCATATTCCACTTTCGAAATGACTGTTTTGCCCCTATGAGCCCGTTTCCCCTTTCTCCCATAGTTGGGTTGGGTTTAAAAGATAGTTTAATGTTGTGGGTGTTGTTAATTTCATGCTCTAACTTAGATTTCGATAATAATATACTTCGAGTACGAGCGTGATCCTCGGAAGAGAAAAGCTCAAGTGTGATTCGTTGCAACTCTCGCTCGACATTCCAGGTAGGTTATGGCTTACCTTCTGGTTAGACTTCAGTTAGCGAAGCGTATGTGTAATTAGATTCTGTTAGATAAAGCATGTACGCCTTGAGGTATGGAGTTGGGATGAATTACTTAGGTTGGTTATTGTTGAGTGAATTTCACTTGTTGCCTCTTTGTGGTTACTGGATTTGTACATAGGTTTCATACCGTACGTATGATATAGTTGTCTCTCACTTATTTTGATATTATCATGGATAGAGAAAAGGACTTGACTTGGTATTGATATTGTGATATGGGTCCTTATGTGACACGGTTGGGGTTCATATGATACGCTTGATATTGTCATTGCATTGCATTCACACTCATACTCATTTTCATGATATATTGAAACTATCTGTGATTAGCGTGACGGTGATAAATGATAAAGAAACAATAATGATTTTTATTACATATTGATTGCGTAGCCATTCTATGCTGAGTGATACAGAATGGCTAGCGGGGTGTTCAGTGAAAGAGTCGTCTCTAGGTTGAGTAATACGGAGCGACTAGTACATGGACTTCGCGGGTCACTCATGGCTCATGACTGCTGAGACGATTATATATTCCACCCGGTGTATATGTGTACGGAGATTACATTGGCCATTACATTGCATTGCATATTTACTCATCATTACATTCATATACTTGGATCCTAACTTGATTCTCTATATTTGAGCTGATTATTCTTGGACTGTGATATTACTTGTACTTGATTGCGAGCATTTCTATCTTTCAGTTTCTTTCTTATGCATATGTTAGCTAACTGTTGTCGGCATATGATATCTACCGGTACATAGTGTTTGTACTGATACTACCTTGCTGCATTCTTTTAAGTGTAGAGTACGTGACTGATTCTACCTTCACCCCTCGAGACTGATCTGAGGTTGTTACTGAGTCTTTTAGGTTGAGCATTGTTGAAGGGTCTGATGCCCGGAGACTCCTTTATATCTACTTGTCTTACTTTGACTTTGAGACAATATTTTGACATTTTGAGACTTATATACTATTCGGATTTGTATTATTAGTGGATCTTGTGTTGTTCTAGACCATTTTCCTTTGGGGTTGTATTAGTATGATATTTTCGCACCTTTGTCGTTTAGGTTACGATTTATACTTACGTTTAACTTGCTCTCTTTACTTTATTGTTAATGAATTGATGATTAAGGGAAGGTTCGCCTACCGAGATAGAAATGGTAGGTGCACTCACGACTTAGTGATTTGGGGTTGTGAAAAGTTGGTATCAGAACCCTAGGTTACCCGGTCTATATTTACAAGAGCATCTCTAGTAGAGTCTTGCGGATGTGTACGAAAAGCTCTGTACTTATCTATGAGAGGCTATGAGATATTTAGGAAACTTTAATTATCTTCATTCTTTCGTGCTACTTTATTCAAATTGGTATCCAGAACGATCAAATTGGTATCTGATTAATTTCTATTCTCTCACAAATGGTGAGGACACGAGCTGATCTGCGAGGTACGACGATCTCGAGCCTTCTGTTAGGGCCGTAGCTCGATGACGAGTACGGGTGAGAGGTTGTGACTGAGCTAGAGGTCATAGAGCGTGCCAGCCAGGGGCATGGCTCCTACGGCTGGACAAAGACAGGCATGCTCAATTTATGCAGAGCGTGCATCTGAGGCAGATTAGATAGATGGGGGAGGTTTGGGGCCAACCTAAACCCACTCTGAGGTTATGTCCGACCCAATACTTTAGGACACACTGGGCCTATATAATTGCACCTTAATGCCAGCAAGCCAAGGGTGACGTCGCTTCAGGTGGTTCTCATACCAGAGTAGGGTTACATACTCCTAAACAGGGATAGACATAGGTAATGCAGCTTGCTACTTCCATAGCCCTGCACATTTTTTGTTTTTCGGCCCTTGAGGGCATACCTAGGCTGGTAGCAGCTAAGGTTTTGACACTGAGAGATATGAAGCTCATTAGTAGGTTCCTAAAGATAGAGCTGCCTAGATTTAATGATACCCGCAGTGAGGATGCGTATGAGTTTATCATTGACATGCATGAGAGGTTGTACAAGATGAGGATTGTTGAGTCCCATGGCATGTATTATGTTTCTTTTCAGCTTCGCGATGATGTGAAGACTTGATGGATGTACTAAATTGAGAGCAGGCCAGTTAGTTCACCTCTAGTCACATAGGTTCAGTTTCATCAGGTTTCTTGGAAAAGTACGTGGCTGGTACTTTGAGGGATTAACTTAGGGATGAGTTCACTCATTTGTGGCAGAGAGGTATGTCGGTGGTTGAGTATGAGTCCAGATTCTTGTTTTTGGCTCGGTATGCGACAAACTTGATTTTGACAGAGTCAAAGAGGGTCCGCAGGTTCGTCAATGGGCTTGTGCTTTTACTTCATGTTCCTTGTCTTCAGCCTATGGCTATCAGGTCTTCATTCCAGATGGTAGTAGATGATGTTATGAGTGTTGAGGCTGCCACTTCGATCTTTTGGAGGGTCTAGTAAAAAGAGGCTCTGTCAGCATGGTGGATTTAGTGGTTCTTCCAATCACAGAGGTAAGGGTCAGTCTTCCAAGACCTATCATTCAGCCCCCAGCCATCTGGTACAGTCCGCATTGCAGACATCTTCAGGTGGCCCTTCTAGACAGAGTGGTTATGGGGTTGTATAGTCTTAGAGAGGTTCTTTCTATCGGCTAGCTAACCGAGGTGATCCATCCAGTTCTTCAACCTCTGTATATCAGCCTCAAGCACCCAACGTTTGTTATGATTGTGGTGAGTCACTTAAGGAGATATTGTCCTCGATCCAAACAGAGTGGGACTCAGTAAGGTTTCAGTTTCCAAACCCCTAGGACTCTGGCATCTTCTGGTAGCCGGGGTGGTTCTTCAGCGAGGGGAGGTGCTTAGTCAGGCCGCAATGGTTCTCAGTCTTCTAGGGACGAACATCAGTCCGGGAGAGATAGTTCTTAGGTATCCAGGGGAGGAGAATAGTCTGGTCAGAGCGGTCGTGGTGGTGCGCAGTGTTATGTATTTTCGGGTAGGCTGGAAGCAGAGGCTTATGATCCTGTGATCTCAGGTAATATTTCTATTCGCCATCGACCGGCTACGGTCTTTTTTGATCCAAGGTATACTTACTCATATATATCTACTTATCATTCGGTTGGTTGGGATTTGACTTGTAACCATCTTGACTTGCCTATTTATGTGTCTACCCCAATTGGGGATTCTGTATTGGTTGATAGAGTCTATCATAATAGTTTAGTTACTTTTATAGGGTACAACACGTGGGTAGACTTAATGATCATGGATATGTTAGATTTTGACATTATATTGGGCATGAGTTAGTTGTCTCCGTACCATGCGATCTTGGACTGTCATGCCATGACTGTCACTTTAGCCATGCCCGGGATTCCTAGACTCGAGTGGAAGGGTACTCCTAGTCCTACTCCGAAGAAGATTATTTCTTATCTCCGCATGAAGAAACTTGTTGACAAGGGGTGTTTGGCTTATTTGGCCTATGTTCATAATACCGGTGTCTATTCTCCACCCCTTGAGTCCGTGCCTATTGTTTATGAGATTGCGGAGGAATTTCCTGCCGATTTTTCGGGTATGCCACCCGATCGTGATATTGATTTCTGCATTGACTTAGAGTCTGGAACATTTCTATTGCATTGTATAGGATGACATTTGTTGAATTGAGGGAGTAGAATGAGCAGTTTCTTTTGAATAAGGGGTTCATTAGGCCGAGTGTCTTCCTTTAGGGTGCTCCCGTGTTATTTATGAAGAAGAAAGATGGTACGATGAGGATATGCATATATTACCGCTAGTTAAGGTCACTATTAGTAATAAGTATCGTATTCCCCGCAATGATGACTTGTTTGACCAGCTTTAGAGTGCTTTAGTATTTTCAAAGATTGATTTGGGGTCAGGATATCACCAGCTGAAGATTCGAGCCTTGGATATTTTGAAGACGGCCTTTAGGACTCGGTCACTACGAGTTCCTTGTGATGTCTTTTGGGCTTACAAATGCCCCGACAACTTTTATGAACTTGATAAATGGCATTTTCAAACCCTACTAGGATTCTTTCGTCATTGTCTCATTTAGTTGGATTTTATGGCATTCTTGGGCCACGTGGTATCAAAGAGGGGGGGGGGGGGAATTATGGTTGATCCCAAGAAGATTGAGGCTGTTAGATATTGGCCGAGTCCCACTACTGCTACTAAGATTCATAGCTTTCTAGGGTTGGCCAGTTACTATCGTCAGTTTGTGAAATGATTTGCTTCTATTGCATCTCACTTGACTAGATTGACTTAGAAGGAGGTTCCTTTTTAGTGGTCCGATACTTGTAAGCAGAGCTTTCAAAAGCTCAATACTCTATTAACTACGGCTCCGATCTTGGCATTACTCGTGGAGGGTAATGATTATTCAGTCTATTGTGATGCATCCCGTGTTGGTTTGGGCGATGTGTTGATGCATGAGGGCAATGTCATTGCCTATGCTTCTAGACAATTGAAGATTCATGAGGAGAACTACCCTACACATGATTTGGAGTTGTTAGCGGTGATTTTTGCTTTGAAGATTTAGATGCATTATCTTTATGGGGTCCATTGTGGGGTGTTTACCAATCATCGTTGTCTACAACATGAATTTAGTCCGAGGAATCTCAATTCTAGGCAGCATAAATGGATGGAGCTTCTGAAGGATTATGACATCACTATACTTTATCGTTTGGGTAATGCTAATATGGTAAATGATGCCTTGAGTTGTAAGGCAGTGAGTATGGATAGTTTGACTCGATTGGTTATTTCGGAGTGTCCCTTAGCCATGGAGGTTCAGACTTTGGCTAACAATTTTGTGCGATTGGACCTTTAACATCTGGATAGAGTCTTACCTATGTCAAGGTAAGGTAATCTCTCTTGGAGCAGATCAGGGCCCAACAGTTTGAGGATGTACATTTGTGCAAAATTCGTGATAAAGTGTTGTGTAGTGAGGCCAAGGAGGTCGTGCTTGATAATGAGGGGGGGTATGAGGATCAAAGGGCGTGTGTGCGTTCCTCATGTTGGTGATTTGATTCATTTGATTTTAGAAGAGGCTCATAGTTCCCCATATTCCATTCATCCAGGTGATAGTAAGATGTATCGTGACTTGAGATAACACTACTGGTAGGGTCAAATGAAGAGAGATATTGGAGATTTTGTTGCACGGTGTGGGAATTATCATCAGGTGAAATATGAGCATCAGAGACCTGATGATGTGCTCCATAGGATGCCCATTCCTAAGTGGAAGTTGGAGAGGATTGCCATGGATTTTGTTGTAGGTCTTCCGAACCTTGGACATGTTTGGATTATTGTGGATAGACTGACTAAGTCCTCGCACTTAATTTTAGTTCAGGTTACTTATAATGCAGAGAAGTTATCCAGGATTTACATTCGTGAGATTGTGCGATTGAACGGGTTTCCTATTTCTATCATCTTAGATCGAGATCCTTAGTTTACTTTCCATTTCTGGTGGACGTTGCAGGCAAAGTTGGATCTTAGTACCGCCTTTCATCCCCAAACTGATGGACAGTCCGAGAGGACTATTCAGGTGCTCAAGGACATGTTGAGAGCATATGTTATTGACTTCGATAGTCATTGGAACCAGTTCTTACCCTTAGCTGAGTTTGCATATAACAATAGCTACCATTGCATCATTGATATGGCACCGTTAGAGGATTGATATGGTAGGAGGTGTCGTTCTCCTATAGGATGGTTTGATGCTTTTGAGGTTCGATTATGCGGTACAGATTTGCTGAGGGAGTCTTTAGACAAGGTGAAACTTATTCAGGAAAAGCTTTTAGCAGCTTAGAGTCGACAAAAGATGTATGCGGACTGGAAGCTCCGAGACTTAGTGTTTATGAAGGGTGAGTAGGTTCTTCTGAAGATATCACCCATGAATGGTGTGATTCAATTTGGGAAGAGAGGCAAGTTGATTCCGAGATATATTGGTCCATTTGAGATTCTCCGATGTATTGGTGTTATTGCTTATGATTTGGCCTTGCCACCAGGCTTGTTGGGTCTCCATCTGATTTTCCATGTGTCTATGCTGAAGAAATACCATTCAGACGGGTCTTATATCATTCGTTGGGATTCGGCGTTGCTTGATAAAAAATTGTCTTATGAGGAGGAGCCTATAGCGATTCTAGATAAGCAGGTTAGAAAGTTTAGGTCTAAGGAGATAGCTTCCGTGAATGTGCAATGGAAGCATCGTCCTATTGAGGAGGCTACATGAGAGACCGAGTCTGATATACATGTCAGATATCCTCAGTTGTTTGCTGACTTAGGTACATTCTCCCATTCCTTTTCCTTTCTTGTCGCTCGAGGACGAGCGATTGTTTAATTGGTATCTGATGTAACAACTTGTTTAGGCATTACCTGCATTTTGACTATTTTACCCCTATTGACTCGATTCCCGAAGTTATCGGATGATCCTAAAGTAAGTTGAGAAATTAGAACCTTTAAGTGTGATCGTTTGAGTGATAGTTGACCTTTTGGTAAACGAACCTTTTTAGAATTTTGTCCATTCCGTGAGGTCCGGAGGGTCATGTATGACTTGGTGGGTTAGTTGGTTCAGTTCCCAAGTCCCTCATGAGTGTTCTTGACCATTAGTTGGAAAGTTAGTTTAGGCCATTGGGGGCTGAGTCGAAGTAATAGGCCTCTGATGCAAATTTCTAGTCCACGAGTGAGTTTGTAGCGTGTTTCTACATATGTGTGCATATTTGGTTTGTGTCAGGGAGGTCTCGGGTGATTGTCGGATTTCGGGTTGAAATTGTGTAAGGTTGAAGTATGCTTGTTTCTGGTGTATTCGTTGAGGCGAGCCTCAGTGTGCCCCAGCGGATAGGGACCGCTACAGCAGACATGGTTTCTGGTGTATTCGTTGGGGAGAGCCTCAGTGCACCCTAGCGGATAGGGACTGCTGCAGCGGACGACGATCCACTGCAGGGAAGGGTTGGATTTTTGGTATAGGACCACAGGCGCGGTTGGCTGACCGCAGGCGCGCGTCCGCTACAGCGGACGACGGGATTTTCAAAATATTTTTAAGTATGCTTAAACCCTTCATTTCCTCATTCCGAAAATACTTCTCTAGAGCATTCATAGGGCGATTTCAAGCAACTTTAAGTGGATTCTTCTTGTGGTAAGCTTTCTTAACCTTATATTACCTTCCTATACCTTTATTAAGTTGATTTAATTGTGGAAACAACCTAGAACTAGTTGGAGGAGATGAGTGATAACGTCCAAATCCACTCCGCAAGTGAGAAAGCGTCCACGGTCGTCGCTAAATAATTTACCCAACTATGAGTCGGAATTAAATCCACATAAAACAATATACTAGGCGATCAAGAAACTAAAAGATTTATCACCAACTAAGCTAACTCAAACACTTTTTCAATATTTGATTTCTTTTAAGAACTAACAAAGATAAAAACTAACCTAGAAAGCAAGTAAATGATCAATGGCCATAAGCATGGATACAAGGGAAATTGCTCTCAAGTAACGATCCAATATATTTGACGATTTTACAACTAAGAGAGAGTTTATTTTAATAGATAATGATTTCTAAAATCTCATTGAAAGTCTTCCAATCAAATCAATGAATTTCACTTTAAGCTTTTCCAAGCCTTAAAGTGTGATATTAAGCACAATCAATTTAACCTCAAGTTAACTATCTTATTCCTAGCTCAAGTTATTAGATGAGGTTTAAAGCTCCAAATCCTTGTTAATTAATCCTTTTCAACCTCAATTTTCCTTTCCCAAGCTCAAATCGAAGTAAATGGGCAAGTCTTAGGGTTAGCTAATCCCTTAAGAAACATTAAAGAACAAGATTAATTAAAGAAATAAAGACCCACTTCATTAAAAATAAAAATCATTCACTACATAAGCATAACAAGATTTTCAATCCAAAACTTGGGCAATGAATATTTTCATAAACAAGTTCAACTAATGAAATGGAATACTACACATTTAAATATTCAATACAACGCAAGGATTTGAAGAGAGGGTTAAGAAATTTCTCATTTAATACTCCAATCTTCTCCTCTAATGGTGTGGTTGATGAACCCTAGCTTCCAAGGTTTTGAAAATATGGCCATAGATGAAATATTTTTTTTCCAAATCTTGCTTTTGTAGCTCCCAAATTTTTCCAATTCAAAAGTGACGAAAACAAGCCCCAGCTTTTCAGATTTTCAAATCCGTCATGATTGTCTGCCTCTAGCCGCTTTTGTCATTTTTTTCGTTTTAACTATGTGTTGACTTGTTTTCACTTGGTTTCTTTTCCGATAACTTCTAAATCATATAAACCTGTAAAACTGAAGTAAACCATAATAAATGCACTATTTTTCAATCAAACGTAACAAAAGTCTAAGATTAAAGAGATATCAATTTATCAAACCCCCAAACTTAAACGATTGCTTGTCCTCAAGCAAATCAAAACATACAAACTTCTTGCAAGGAATCAACTCAATAAGGCACCACATCATACCAAGTCCAAAAATCTACTTTAAGCACAAATACATGAGTTTAATTGGTACCAACAATTAATCCAAGACATATGAATCACCAACAACTTCTCAAAAATATCATTTCATTTCAAGTGCTTAAACACTAAGTTAATCAAAATAGCAATCAAGTCATGATACTAAAGTTTTAAAATTTGCCTCATTATAACAAAACAACTTTCTTTTATTCATTCCTCTCAATTGAAAAATGAAACAAATTCACAACTCAAATGTTCATGTGCCCTCACACTCAAGAGAGAATCCCACGCTCATAAAATGCAATTTAAAACACAAATGAGATATCAAATATTAAGAATTAACTCTCTCACACAAAGATGTTCAAATGCACACAAGTAGTATCATAAGCTTGCCCTACATGTATTTCTCCACTAATGTAGACACACATAGTTCAAAATCAATTAGGACTTAAGGGTTGTAATGTAGGCTTTTGGTTAAGGTAGGGCACAATTTGGGTAAGAGTGACTCAAAACCTCCCTAAACACTACAATTTGCAACAATCGAAGCACACTTCCTTCAATACTTTTCCATCATTTTCTTCATTTTTCATTGCACCACCTAGTCTTCTCCTTATTCACAATTTTATTCTTCCTTTCCTTTTTTTTTGTACGTTTTCAAGCTAATAAGGCAGGTTCCATCTTTTTTTTCTTACCTTCACCTTTAAAGCAACTCCCACATCATGTTAAAGCTTGTAACATGATTGCCAAAGAAAAGGTTAAAGGCTCAAAAGGGGTTAACTGGGGATAGCATACAATGGTAGGCAATTTAAGGCACAAAGACGATCCAAGGAAGGCCTCAAATTATTTTTCGAACCAAGTGTAGTTTAGAATTTCCCCTTGAAACACATTCCGGGCAAGTTTTACACCACAAATAATGCAAAAGAACTCACAAATAAACCTCACCACACATGGCACATGAAAACTCAAATAGAATATGAATCCAAGATCAAATTGAAATAAATGAACTCAAAATGTAGCTTTTAATCTAAATAGACTAATTAGTGAAAGAAAGAGTCAAAAATTGAGTCTATAGGTCAAAACAAGAATCATTACTTCAATCACATTTTGTTTAGAGATCAAGAATTCATATACCAAAGTTTAAATCATGTTGGTACTAAGCAAGCCACACATGAGCTAAGGGGCACCAAAAATCACAATCCAACACCACTTTTACGACACCTAAACAAGACTAATTCCCTTAAAAAAGTCGCCTATCATCAGGAAAAGTCGACACAAAAAGCTACCTAAAAACACTGGGTTCAAAATAAAAGAGGGAAGACCAGCGGCTCGAAGAAACCCAAGAATGTTATTACTAAAAATAATAACTAACAAAACTAAAGAAGTTAATAAAAAAAATAAGGAAATCATACTAATATAAAATGTCAAAAAAAATACCAAAAAAAAAAGTTAATCTACCGAATTTGTCAATGATATCACCATACATCATCAAAAATAAATGAGCCACCCCCACTAAAAATGTTGCATTGTCTTCAACGCAACTAAATAAAATAAAGCTCAAAGTTAGAAGGGACTCCGTGAAAATATGTCATCGTGATTTGGAGCCTGAAAGGGAGGAATATGTTCTGCTCCTCCTTGAGTTGTCTAGGATGAACTAAAAACAATTTAACATCAAAATGTACCTGTAACAATTGAATTGAATAATTTGAATTGAACTAGAAAAAATAAGAATGCAAAGAGGTCAACTTTCGGGTATCGTATTTTGCACTTTTTGACCTTTAAGTGAGAAATATCATTTTATCGTCTTGACATGGCAAACCTCAAAATGAAAATGCCCTGTTCTTCATCTCCAAAATCCTCCATAGGCTCGGGTAGTTCAATTTTCATATCATCCACCAAACACAATGTTAATGTTGGGTTTGGTACTGTGACATTTGACCCAACATATCCTCTGAAGTATTGTTGTTGATTGCCAAAAATGTTAGGACAAATGTCACAACATTCAGACCAACATTTTCTCATAACAGTTTTGCCTTACTTCACGATAAGTAATAATATTTTACTGTGGGGTAAAAACAACTTAGGCATGTGAATTAGGAGCTGTGTAAAACATGGGAGAAAGAGTCAAATCTTGGGGAAGAAGTCGAGTGAAGAACAAGTCAAAGTTTTTGAGATTTGGACTCCATGATCTTCTCCAACAAACACACCAGCTGCCCACCTTTTCATCAACCTACTCAACCGATCGATGAGCTTTTCAAAGAAGACTCTCTACTATAAATAGAGAGGCTATAAGAGTGAATTGATATCTAGAAACAGAAAGCAAAAATATCAAGAGAGCTCTCGAGAATGCATCTCAAAAAACTGGATCACAAGTGTTGCCTGAGCGTGTCGATAACATTCTGTCCAACACTACAATTGCAGTTTAGATTCTAGATTAGCTTTGTATTGAGAAGTTGTCTATGTCTATTTAGGTAAATTTTTCAGGCAGAAGTTCTCTGCGACTTCAACATTTAATTCCTTTCTATTTCATCTTGTAAAATTGTAAAGAAAGGAATTTGTAATTTTTGTATATAATAAATATATACAATACTTTCGCTCATTGACCGTCATAGGTTATATAATGTGTTCTTTAAATTTCCGCTGCATTGTTCTTTAAACTTTTCTGTTTTTACTAAAATGTTATCACTGGTGCTGGACGACATTATCGCCGACATTCGGAAACTGAATTGGCATTCGAGTTTTTTTATTGTTTCATAGCATACCCGGACCTAACAAGTGGTATCAGAGCCAACACCTACACAATAAGTGATTGGTCATGTTATTTAAAGCTATGGATCCGGCAAATCCAACGATTGGTAGGCTTCTTATTTTAGATGGTTCAAACTATGCCTATTGGAAGATTCGCCTACGTTCTCATATCAAATCAATTGATGTTAGGGCATGGAGATGTATAACCAAAGGGTATGTTGTGCCAATGTTGCCACCGGATGAGGAATGTGACATTCTTGTTAAACCTGAATCCGAATGGATTGCGGAAGAAACCAATAATGCTAGCTTTAACAATGGATATATAGTGGGTGTGTTGTCATCAACATTAGTGGGTGTATCATCTAGATCATCGTCTAAATTAAAGTCTTCTTGAGTTCCAGAAAATAGCTCATCGTCTAAATCTAATGGTATTGTAGGAAAATGTTGAGTATCAACAAAATCATCCTGTGTAGGAATAAGATGACTAGAAGAAGTACCCTTGCCCTGGTTGCCCCTACTAGAAGAAGCACCCTTACCCTTAAACATACCTCTTAATCCTTCCATTTTAATTATGATAATAAATAATTAAAGATAATAAAATTAAGTGCGCTAAATAAAATAAACAGACAATAATAATTTAATGAAGGAACGAATGTACCAAACGCCGACGTAACGTCGACGTGTAATCGAGAGGTTGAAAATTGAAACTTTGCTCGATGGAAGAACCTCAAGCTAGTTGCCAACTTCACTCCCAATTCCCAAATGAATAAATAAAATTGAATATTTAGTAAACAATGTAGACTTGTAGAGAGATATATTGAGAGATTAGAGAGATTGTAGGAAGATTTGTGAGAAAGATAAAGAGAAAATGAGTTATTTATAGTTGAAAAATTGGGTTAAAGTGTAAATATAATAACTTATGGGTTAAAAATAAATATTAAGGGGTAGGGGGAGGCCAAAAATGGTTGTTGCCCAACGGCCAAAATCTAAAATGGTCGTTGGTGCAACGACTATATTTGCAAAGGGGGGGGCTCTCGGGCGGGATCGGGGGCGGGCTCGGGTTTGGCGGGCCTGGGGCGGGCTCGGTACGGGCGGGATGAGACATTGTCCCGTCCCGAGTTCGAGTCCCGCTACAATTTTTATTTTTTTTTTTACTCGGGGTCGGGGCGGGCTCGGGACGGGGTCGGGCCATCCCGGCTCACTGGCCAGCCTTAGGTGGGAGTAGCCATGGACTCCATTAGAGTAGATGAATTTTGGTGACAAAAGAATAAGAAACCGAAAACTTTGGGTTTCGAAAGTGAGGGTCGCCGTTGGCCGAAAAAAAGGGGGGGGATCGGCGTTGGCGATAAAGAAGAAAAGAAAGGGTTTAGGTATTTTTAGGATTTGTCTCTTGATACCATGTTAGATTTTATTAATCTCCCTTGAGAAATATTTCTCATTAATACAAATATATATAGTGTGTACAATGTTGAATCCTAATTGAATAAGGATTCTATATTTACCATAATTATACATTACTATTAATTACAAAATATATGGTAATATTCGTTAATAATTAATTTAATCTGAATATAAATAAAATCCATGTGACCAGGAGGTCATGAGTTCAAGTCGTGAAAACATCCTCTTGCAGAAATGTGAGGTAAGACTGCGTACAATAGACCCTTGTGGTCCGGTCCTTCCCCGGACCACGTACATAGCGGGAGCTTAGTGCACCAGGCTGCCTTTTTTTATACATAAATATAACGCTAAATGAGTCTTGACTAAGGAGACAATGGAAACTAAAACTAAATCAAATCAAACTAAATACTATTCGAATTTATAATTAGGGAAGTCCATTCGAACTACTACTATTTTAATTTGTGTTAGCTGATAATACATAAGAAGAGAGCTAGCAAGAAGAAGAGTTTATTTCTCAGACATTCACTCAATTAATGATAATTATCTCATAGAGTCACATTTCTTATTTTGCAATAGAAAAAGTCATTCAGTTATTGTCATTTCACCTACAAAGTCACTCAACCAATCCAGGTGATTTTTTCGGTAGATAATGTGAAAATTTTGTAAGCCAATTTTTTTAAAAAAAAAAACTATTCATTTTAATCAGTAATACCCTCTCCACTTGTTCAACGACTCGCTAATTTGACTTATTTAATTTTAGCGGGTTGGACAAGTGGAGCGGGTCAATTTATTGGTTAAAATGGATCAATGGCTTCTTATACATGAAATGACAATAATTGAGTGATTTTTCTGCTACAAAATTATTAGCACGTGTACATAGGCACATATTTACCATTTTTTTGTTGTTTAATTATGATAGAATTGAGATCCTTATTATAGAAGGATTCAACATTGTACACCTATATATATTTTGTATTAGTGAGAAAGTCTCTCCAAGGGAGATTAATACAATTCTACATGGTATCAGTAGCCTAACCTAATTTTTTTTCTTTCCTCTCTACATCACAGCCGACGACCTCTACCGCCAGCCCCCACCTTGGGAAACCAGTCAACTGCCTCTGCCGCCACCTCTTCCCCTCGGGAAAACCTCTCCTTTCCTTCACGACTTCTTTTTCCTGTATGTAGCTACCATGTGTGCTCCCACCTCTCCTAAAGCTTTTGCTTCCTCAAATCCCTCATTCCATCCGGCATTTACCGTCACAAATATAAAAAATTTCATCCCTATAATTCTTGACCAGGAGGAGGATCAATATTCTTCATGGGTTGAACTGTTTTATATCCATGCTTGCGCATACAACGTGTTTGACCACATTGATGAGTTTGTTCCTCGTCCTCGACACCACATGGAGTCATCTTGACGCTATTGTCAAATAATGGATTTATGGTACTATCTCAAAAGATCTACTTCATATGATTATGAAGTCTGGTGCCTCGGCACGTGACCTCTGGGTTCGTTTGGAGGAAATCTTTCAGGATAACAAGCATATACGTGCCGTGCATTTGGAAGAACAGTTCAACAACACACGTCTAGAATAATTCAACAACATGTCCGAGTATTGCAATCAATTAAAAATTGTTGCAGACTAATTATCTAACGTGGGGACACTAGTTTCTGAGACAAAAATAGTTCTCCAACTTGTTGTAGGATTACCGAAAGGTGAATATGACACACTAGCAACAATGATCCAACAGGCCGACCCTCTTCCTAGTTTCAACAAAGCTCGGTCACAATTGTTGTTGGAAGAAACACGACCTGCAAAACACAGTTTGAATCATCCGCACCATAAATAACATGGTCCGTACTTTCCTTTTTCATCCCTCTATTCCTCCATTTTTTTTGGGTTTATGCGATCAAAACGGTAGAATACATCCTTAATATTTTACCTACTAGCACTCTTCACAATATGACCCCAACTGAAATTTTGTACCGTTGAATCCCTACATATGATCACCTACAGATTTTCGGTTTCCTCTGCTATCCAAACCTTGCTTCCACCGCTCCTCATAAATTAGCACCCCGAACCACTCTGTGTGTCTTCGTCGGTTTTCTGCCTAATCATAGGGGCTATTTGTGCTATGACTTGTCCACTCAAAAAATTCACATCTTGATTATGGATTACATCTCTACCTTCAGCATTGACTAGATTGTTATCATATACGGATGCTGATTGGGCGGGTTGTATGGACACGCGACGATCCACCTCAGGCTATTGTGTGTTCTTTGGGGTTAATCTCATTGTTTGGTCTTCCAAGAGACAAGCCATATTATCGCGTTCGAGTGCAGAAACAGAGTACAGAGGTGTTGCTAATGTTGTCGTTGAGATCTATTAGCTCTGAAACCTTCTTTTGGAGCTTCAATGTCCATTGCGTAAGGCGTCTTTGGTTTATTGTGATATCATATCCACCATTTATCTATCTCATAATCCGGTTCAGCATCAACAAACCAAGCATATTGAGATGAACATCCACTTTGTTCGTGAGAAGGTTGCTCTTGGTCATGTCAAAGTATTACATGTGCCTTCCTCTTATCAGTATGCAAATATATTCACAAAAGGCCTTCCTAGACAACTCTTTCTTGATTTCAGATCCAGTCTTAGCGTCCGGCCTCCTCCCGCTCATACTGAGGGGTGCATTAGCACGTGCATACGCACATATTTACCATATTTTGTGTTGTATAATTATGATAAAATTGCGATCCTTATTATAGAGAGATTCAACATTGTACACCTATATATATTTTGTATTAATGAGAAAGGCTTTCCAAGGGAGATTAATACAATTCTAAAATTAAAGAAATAACTCGCAATAAAATGTTTGCTATATAACGACACTTACTATGAAGCAATCCCCATATAAAACGATGAATGAATTTTGTGCAATGTCGGCATCAATCCACTCTCCATCTCTCGCGAGAATTTGCAATCCATTTACTTTATTTTGCGATATTATAGTCAGCCAGCCACCATCTGTGTGGCCAGTCAACCCAAGCTTATTATTCCCATCTTCACCTTGAGTTGCCAGCTTCTTGTAACGTGTAAATCGAAAACGGAAAAATCTGGAATTCATGAATTCATCAATGTAACTTTCAGTTCCTAAACTCTCCATAATCATCCTTGTCACCATTTCATCAAATTCCATTAATAGTTTTGAGCAGGTCCTTACTACATTGCTACCAATTTAATTTAGATACATGCATAGTTAAAAATTAAAATAAACATACAACTACTAGAAATAGTACGATTACAACGTGATAATTAAAAGAAGCATGCAAGAGTTAATGAGTTGAACTTCTCTATAACAACGTTCTTGGTTCATATTTACCAATATATATGTAACAAGAACTTTATAATTAACCAAAATTATATCAATTTCATATTTGTAAGAGTTGGACCCTAGGGTGCAACTGTGCAATTATATGACATTAGAATTTTACCCAAGTGCATGTTATCCCCTTTTAACTTTAAACATTTGGAAACCTATAAATTATTTAGTAACAAGAACTTTATTAATTAACCAAGTTCTGTAATAGTAGAAGGATTATCCTTCTTAGATAACTTGATGTCTTGACCCATAGGAAGACCTCATCTCTTGGAGTTTTCCATTGAGAAACGTCTTAGCACTTTGTCTATGTATGTAGACTATGACAACCCTAACAATTTATTAGGTCTATCTCTGTAGATCCTAATTCCAAGAATGTAACAGGCTTCACCTAAGTCCTTCATCATGAAGGTGCTGGACAACTATTCCTTCACTGATTGCATAAGAGACTTATCGTTTTCCATTATTAATGTCATCTACATATAAGATAATGAAAATAATACTCCCTTCCTTGCATTTACTATAAACGCATGGATCCTCCTTGCTTCTGACAAAGTCAAACGATTTGATAGCTTTGTCAAAGCAAATATTCCAACTCATTGAGGCTTGCTTAAGTCCATAAATGGACTTTTGTAGTCTGCATACTGCTTTGGTTTTTGACTTGGATGTAAAACATTTAGGTTGTATCATATACACTTCCTCAATTAGATTTCCATTGAGGAAAGCGGGCTTAACATCCATCTGCCAAATCTCATATTCATAAGTATGCAGCTATCGCAAGCAAAATTCGAATGGACTTAATCTTTGCAACTGGCGAAAATATTTCATCATAATCGACCACAGGCCTTTGATTGTAACTTTTTGCTACCAACCTAGCCTTGTAGGTTTGTACCTTGCCAAATGCATCAATCTTCTTCTTGAAGACCCATTTGCATCTTATGGGCCTAACCTCTGCTGGCAAATCAACCAAGTTCCAAACTTGATTGACATACATTGAGTCCAATTTTAGATTTCATGGCTTCTTGCCATTTCTGTGAGTCAACGTCTAACATAGCCTCGTTGTAGGTTGTAGGCTCATCATCATCAGGAATATCTATCTCATTTTGACTTTCAACAAGGAGATTAAGTCTTTCAGGCTGACAATGAGTCCTAGTGGACCTACGGAGTTGGTTATTTTACGTTTCTGTGGTTGTTGTATTCTGATCATGAGAAGGTTCTTGTGTGTTTCCACCACTATGAGAGTTTTCAGGAATATCATCTACATGTGTTTCCTGAATGGAAAAATGTACAACCATTGTATCATCTTTTATTGGTTGTGTATGATAATATTGCATTTCTGCATCAATCCTCACATCACTCCCACTGGCTGAAGGCTGTACTCTAAGTAACACACCTTCACCAAATACTCCCACTGAATTCTTGTCTAGGTTATTCGACAAGGATTCAACCTCTATGTTGCTTTGTGGTTCTTGAATTTCTTCAAGTTCTATCTTATTGTAACTCTGTTCCTTGTAGACATAGTCTTCCTCAATGAAAGTTTCATTTCTGGAAACAATGACCTTATGTTCTCCAGGAAGATAGAAATAGTATCCTCTCGTTTTCTTAGGATATCCCACAAAGTAATATTTCTCACTTTTAGATTTCAACTTATCAGTAAGCATCTTCTTTACATATTCATGGCAGCCCCAGGCTCGCATATGTGTAAGAGCAGACTTTTTGCCATGTCATATCTCATATGGCGTTTTCTCTACTGACTTTAAAGGAACTCTATTCATAATATAGATTGAATTTTGTAAAGCATAGCCCCAAAGGTATGTTGGAAGTGCTGCAAAACTCATCATGGATCTGACCATATCCAATAAGGTTCGATTTCTCCTTACAGTAGCGACATTTATTTGTGGTGTTCCAGGAGTTGTCCATTCTGATCCATGAAGTTTCAAGTAATCTTGAAGTTCTCTACTCAAGTATTCACCTCCTCGATCTGATCAAAGATTCTTGATACTCTTTTCAAGTTGTTTCTCTACTTCTAACTTATACTCCTTGAATTTCTCAAAGGCTTCAGACTTGTGCTTCATAAGATACACATATTCAAACCTTGTGAAATCGTCTGTAAAAGTTATGAAATAAGGAAAACCTCCCTTAGCTTGAGTGGAAAATGTCCCACATATATCTGTACGGACCAACTCAAGTACCTCTTTGGCTCGCACATCTTTCCCATAAAGTGGTTTGTTGGTCATCTTTCCTCTCAAGTAAGATTCACAGTCACCATAGGACTCCAAGTCAAATGGTTCGAGGTAGTCTAACTTTCTTAATCTTGCTATCCTTGATTCATTGATATGACCAAGTCTACAGTGCCATAAGTAGGTGGGATTTCTTGGATTACTTATTTTAGCTAATTTGTTTTGCACATTGAGAATTTCACGATTACAATTGAGAATATATAAAACATTCACAAGCAGAGCATTTTCATAAACAATACCATTAACATATAGTATATAACTGCCATTAGCAATATATGAGAAAACAACCCTCAATGTCTAACATTGGAATGGAAATAATATTCCTCGTAATCGAGGGAACAAAATAACAGTTATTAAGTTCTAATGTAAAACCCGAAGGTAAATCTAATCTATAAGTTCTCACACGCTCAGCATCAACTCGTGCTCCATTTCCAACGCGTAAGTCCACCTCCCATGGTCTAACCTTTCTACTGTCTATTAGGCCCTTCACATTATTACAAATGTGTGAGCCACAAGTTGTATACACTCAGCAGGGAGAGTTACTTATAGACATATTAATCTTAATAACAAACATACCTTGTCCAGCAGGTACAGAAGCACCTAGTGCCTTGTCTCCTCCTGGAGCGGTGCAATCTTTCTTCCAATGCCCCTTCTGCTTGTAGTTGAGGCATACGTCCCTGGCCAGCCTAGACTTCTTCTGAACACCTCCTTTAGGTTTTAAGATTGTGGGTTTGGCACCAGCTTTTCCCTTACTCTTTTTGTTCTTACCTTTAGGTTTGAACCTAGTAGATGAGCCCACCATGAACACAATCTTCCCCTTTGAAGGAGATGATTCATAAGTCTTTAGCATATTATGAAGTTCTGAAAGATTCACCTTGGTTCCATTCATGTTGAAGTTCACAATGAAAATCTCAAACGAACCAGGAAGCGAATTCAAAATCAGGTTAACAGACACATTCTGGGGCAGCTTCGTTCCAATCGAAAACAACCTTTCTATCAACCCAATCATCTTCAGAATATGACCAGATACTTGGCCCCCATCATTCAGCTTACATTTGAAGAGATCTCTCAACAACTCATACTCCATAGTCTGAGACTGTGAATCATAAAGACTCCTTAAATGTTCTAGCATCTCATAGGGGGCTATGTTCTCATGCTGCCTCTGTAACTCTACAGTCATGGAGGACAACATGACACGCTGTGCCGAGGTAGCATCATCCAAATGCTTCTGATAAGAAGCCTTGTCAAACAAAGCATACTCAACAAACTCTTCATTGGGAACTTTTGGAACAGTTGTGTCTAACACATACTCAATTTTCTCTTGTCTCAGTACCAAACGCATATTACGCAACCAGTCCGGATAATTAACTCCAGTCAACTTATTAGTCTCAACCAATCATTTCAATGACAGATTCGACATTTTAAATAATTTGAAGAAATAGATAGACTGAAATTAAAATATAATTTCTATGAACACATTCGTTAACTAATTAACACGACCTTTAGTTTAATTAGCTCCCGTTATTTTAACATATTCTATGATCCCATGGAAGAATACTGACTCATATCAAATATGATCATCTAAGATCCAAGTTCATACTATCTCCGCGTTTGCTAGGGCTGATAACTTCAACAGTACAACCTGGTAGGTCTCCAAACCAATTACAAATAATTTACAACTCTTGGTTTGACCGACTACTCTAAACAATCGATCTGCGCCCTTAGATTATTCCGACGCTAGGGCGTCAAGACATAACTAAGTAAGTCAATCCCGTTACACGACTGCAATCGTGCATCTAAGCAAGTTTGGCCTTGTATAGCAAACGCTAGGACGTAAATACTCACAAAGGTTTCTCACTCGCTACCGCAACACACATGCATCTATGAATAGTCTAAGTCCTCGTAGAATTAGAGCAAACACTAGGATGTAAAAACTCTTATAGCCGAAAAGGATTTTTCACTCATTCAATTATAACGGACGACGCGTGGATTCCAAATCAGACTTATATTAAATTTGGGGAATATTTTAATCGGGGTTTTTATCAAGATTCTTATTACGCATGATAGATCAAATAGAGCACATATTTGGGTACCGTCTACAAACATAGTTTAATGGGGTCCGATAAATACTGGGCGCCGCCAACCCAGACATATATAATGCGGACACTATACTAATTATTTAAATGACAATCAATTAAACAATTAGGGAACACAATTAATTCAAGTGCACTTTATCAAATAACATGCTAAATAACAATATTCGTGGGCTAATTAATTTATTTCAACTTAGAAAATATTTTAAATTCCAAATTTAAAATTTAATTTTCAATTTCCGAATTTTCTGCCCATCCAAATTGTCCCTTAATAATTCAAAAATTAAAATTTAATTTTCAGGGATTTTCTGTAATTTTCAGAATCTTAAAATAATTACAGATTCGCCCGGGGACGAAATTTGCCTTTCAAAAATTTACAGATCTGCCCCAGGGACCAAATCTGCTTTTATGAAATTTATAGATTTATCCAGGGACTGAATCTGCTTTTCTAAAATTTACAGATTTTCCCCAAAGACCAAATCTGCTGATTTTAAAACCTTTTAAATTTCCAGAAATTTTCCAGGGACCAAATTGCAATTTCAGAAACTTCTAAAATTTTCAAATTTTCCCAAGGGCTAAATTGCAATTTCAAAAACCCTAATTTAATTACAATTACGTCCTTGAACTATTTCAAAATTTCAAAATCAATTCCAACCCAAATCAAATTTGAGATTCGGATTTCGGGATGAAATTGACGGAATTGAACACCACCAGTCGACAGCCCACGATGGGCCGAACTCACTGGTGGTTTTCATTCTTGGATTGGAAGCCCACGGCAGCCGGAAATCGAGTCGCCGCAGGAGGTTTCCAAAACTGTCGGTAGTGCTCCTTTTCCGGTCACTTTCGCCGTGTAACACCACCACCGTTCGATTCCTCTCATCGAGGTAAGCTTAGGATTTGCCAAGTGTCTATCCAAATGACTTAATCACTTTATCTCACATTTATTAGTTGATAACTAGACCATATTCTAAATATGCCTCTTGCAATGGCCAGTGACTTTAGTCAACCTAATAACATTGAGAACTTGCGTGCTCTCTCGAATTTTCAATCGAGGAATGAATCATATTCTTGACTCAACTACCACCTTGATTTACATCCTGATGCACCCAACACAAGCCGTATCTTATCCAGAAGGAGTTTAAGCTTAAAACTTAGTCAAAGTACATCATTCTGTAAACAAGGTGCGTATTGACCTCAAGTCAAAGGACCTTTATGTTCCACACGCCGATAACACTATAGACATGTATAACAAATAGTTTATCAGCAGGGTATACCAATACTTCTCCAAAGTATCCATGTGTCCATCACGAGTAACCATTACTCGTAGTTGTGAGACATACTACATTATCCAAGAATGTGATGCAGACCACATGTCGACTTATAGCATATCATCGATATCCCATTCTCGATGATCATTAGTCGAGGCTATTTTGAGAGTTACGGTCTATCATTAATATCTCACTATATTAATGACAACGTAAGCTTAAGGGATGCACATATATGAATAATTGCAAACAATCAAACAATAATTCAATAATTGCAAATGCCATAAATATTAATCTCATTTATAATATGAATGTGTTCAAGTACATTATGTCCCTAATATAGATTGTCTCTAGGACATATATACTTTCAATTATCTCATCTGTTTGTCTATCCCTTTAAATGTTGTCTAAATGCCCAGTTCAAGTGTTTAGTTGTTATGGGTTAAGAGTCCCCTCGGAAATGGAATAAGAATATGAATTCCTTATCTGACTATAATACCATGTAAATAATGGATCTTGGGCCTAACTTCGATGAACAAAGGATTGGAATAGGCCTGACTCTGAGTCCATGTTTTCATTTCATATACGATGTGAAACTCTTAACATAAGTTAGGCCCAAGATCATTTTTTACATGGTATCAGAGCCATATAAGAGTTCATGTTCCCATTTCATATCCGATGTGAGACTCTTAACACTTGTAAAGAATGGATCATGAGCCTAATTCAATCCCAAAAACTAGCTTTACATGGGGTTTATGAAGTTGAGTTAGGCCCAAGATTCATTCTTTACATGGTATCAGAGTCAGACTCATTCTAATTCTTTATTCACCTATGTTGGACCCTCAAATTATATTATTCACGCTTCCAGTTAACAAGGTCTGAGCGTATGGGGGAGTTTATGAGTCTCACATCGGATATGAAATGAGAACATGGACTCCTTATATAGACTTGGACAATTCTCACCCTACAAGCTAACTTTTGAGTTGAGTTAGACTCAATATCCATTCTTTACCTTATGATTTTTTTTAAAAAAACAAGTAGCCATGTCGTTAAACTTCATAAATGTAGTACTGAAGAGAAACATATGGCTTCGATTAAATTCACCAATGTTGTAATTTTTTGTTTTATTATGAGCAAGATTAATCGTTGTTAAAGTCAATACTAGTTACAACTAATTTTAGTTTAGAAACCATGTTAAATAAGAAAAGTCATTCCTGATATAAAATTTCCAACATCACTACTACTTTAAATAATAAAGGGGGGGGGGGGGGGGGGGGGGGGTTAATTAACGATTACCGTGTAATTTGATTATTTATTTAATTTTATGTGGAATTGAGGTTGCAAACTAGGGTATACTTTATGTTATTTAAGCACCGTTGGATTAATAATTTTACCATGTTTAGCTCTTTATTTACTTTGGTTCTGTAACTTGCCATCTGGTGTGTAAAGAATAAGCCATGGCATCATTTTAAGGACTTGATGTGATGTCTACTTAGTAATCCATTTAAATATAGCAAGTCTTTAGGGATATGGGTCGTCATTAGTTATTCTCAAGTTTAAACTCACTGTTTCATCAAATGATAAGTGATGGTATTTGTGTTGATGCATGTAATGACGTCTTAATGCACGAATGGAGCCGAGGGATTTGCTTTTAAGCATGAGGATAATATGTTGGGGTTAGACGAACGTCTAAGGCCTAACTAGATTAATTAATCACTCGTGAGAAGAGCGGGATGGGTTGCGAATTTATTTCAAAACGTGTTGTAAATAAATAAGAAAAGAGAGGATAGAACACGTGTGAGGGAGCGAGGCGAGTAGCGATTAATTCAAAACTCATCACAAAAATAAAAGACGAGAGTGTAATAATTTAAATAAGTCGAGTTTGACCATGTGTGTGGGTACACTCCTGGGCCAACTCTTGTAAATAAAAGACTTTGTGTGCGATTACGCTTCTAGACTGAAAATATAAGTCACAATTTTTAAGCGATTAAATTGGGCAAACACAGTTAAGAGTTGAGGCAAGCACGTTTTATTCAGGATTAATTTAAACCAAAGATTAGTCAATAAAGTGACCGTGCTAGAATCATGAGACTCGAGGGGAGCCTCACATCTTTCCCTCGGTCAACAGAATTTCTTACCCGTTCTTTTATTTTCTCATACAAAAAATAAAGAGTTATTTCCTTTTGATCAAGGATTCAATAAGGTAGCTTGGAACACCAAAACTCTATTTCAAGTGGCGATTCTGTAAAATAAATAATTCCTAATCAAAATTGTCACTTTAAATAGAAAAATTCTATTAAATCCTTTTCTTAATCGGAGAGTTGAAAAAGGGGTGCGAAACATTTGGTAAGTAGTGTTGGGAGATTTTTCTCTTTATGGTACTTTATAAAGCAGTACGGGAAGTATTTAACTATTACAAGTATTCGAAAGGATAAACAAAGATTTCATAATATTTTCGACTAGAAATCTGAAAATTACAATATAACAACAAAACTGAAATTACAATTTTGTTGAAAACGAAAAAATGGAAACTGGTTTTTTGCTGAGTCGAGTGTGGCACTCGTCCTTAAGACAATATTGCCCCGTATGTATCCTTTATACGTCCTGGACAATTTGTCTCCCAAGATAAAACAGCAATGGAACCCTTGAGCAAAGGAAACTCAAGAGCTACCGTGAAGAATATTGAGTAACGAAATGATGCTCGGAAGTTGTAGGAAGAAAACTGTTTTTGTTGTGTATTTTCGTGAGCTTTATGAACTGTTATTTTTCTGTTCTTTGTAGTGCTCAACAATGGTGTAAGGGTGTGTTTATATAGGTGAGGGAGGTGCTGAAATCGCCTCCATAATAGCCAAATAATGGCCATTATGGAGGTAGTAAAGTCACCAACATAAATGGTGAAAGACCACCTGTTTTGGCCATTATAGGAGGAGTAATTCAGCCAAAATAAATGGCTGAATTGAGAGCTTGGACGTTTCTCGCTTTGACTGTCGAAATTCCAACTTTACGAAAACTTCGGGGACCAAACTGTACATCTTGAAACTTCTGGGACCAAACAGTACATCTGAAAGAATTCTGGTTTCTGGCCCAAAAAGATAATATCAGAAGGCGTGCGTGTGGTCTTTCCTCGAACCGAAGCACATCTAGGTCCTCCCTCCTTTAAACACATGGGATACCCCTTGGGGTCCCAAACCCCAAACCAATTTCGAGTCTTATATACACAACAATTCTTTCTTCCTCTACCGATGAGGGAGAATTACACACAATACCACACTTTCCATGCTTCAAACACCTTACTTCGTGAACCAATATCTCTTTCATTTCTCAATGAAATTTGACAATTCTTGGCCCTACGGTTATCTACGTACTTAGTAGATCATGCATGTGTGAAGAACCGGATTCTCCAACATACGTTACACTAGTGTTTAAGCCGTTGAAGTTGGTCGGTCGCAACTCCCGCCAAAGGCAAATTTCCAACAAGTAGAACTTCAATAATTTTAACCAAAATATATCAATTTCATATTTATACGGTTGGACACTAGTGTTGGACCGTGCAATTATATGATATTAGGATTTTACCCAAGCTAATGTTATCCCCTTTTATGATTATCCCACTTAATTACTATTTTTGGTACATTAGGGGGTTTGCCGTTCAAACATTTGGAAATCGATATATCATTTAGTAACAAAAAATTTAATAATAATAAAAATATATCAATTGCATATTTGTAAGAGTTGGACCCTAGGGTGCAACTGTGCAATCATATGACATTAGGATTTTACTCAACGGCATGTTATCCCCTTTTAACTTTAAACATTTGGAAATCGATGTATTTGGTAACAATAACTTCAATAATTAACCAAAATATATCAATTTCATATTTGTACAGTTGGACACTAGTGTTGGACTGTGCAATTATATGACATTAGAATTTTACCCAAGTGAATGTCATCCCCTTTTATGATCATCTCACTTAATTGATATATTTGGTACATTCTGGGGTTTCCCCTCATCATTTGGAAATCGATATATTATTTTGATAACAAGAACTTTAATAATTAATCAAAATATATCAATTTCATATTTGTAAGAGTTGGATCCTAGATGGAACTGTGCAATTATATGACATTAGAATTTTACCCAAGTGCATGTTATTTCCTTTTAACTTTAAATATTTGAAAACCGATATGTTATTCGGTAACAAGAACTTTATTAATTAACCAAAATATATCAATGTCATATTTGTAAGAGTTGGACCCTAGGGTGCAACTGTGCAATCATATGACATTAGGAATTTTTTTCAAGTGCATGTTATCCCCTTTTAACTTTCCATTTGGAAACATATATATTTGGTAATAAAAACTTCAATAATTAACCAAAATATATCATTTTTATATTTGTATAGTTGAACACTAGTGTTGGACTGTGCAATTATATGACATTAGAATTTTACTCAAGTGAATGTTATCCTCTTTTATGATCATCCCACTTAATTGATATATTTGATACATTCCGGGATTTCCCCCCTCAAACATCTGAAAATCGATATATTATTTGGTAACAAAAACTTTGATAATTAACCAAAATATATCAATTTCATATTTGTAAGAGTTGGATCCTAGGATGCAATTGTGCAATTATATGACATTAGGATTTTACACAAGTGCATGTTATCCTCTTTTAACTTTTAACTTTTGGATACTGATATATTTGGTAACAAGATTAGTCTAAGTGTGGGTAGATCTACATGTAGATGCAATATGAATTTATAATCAAAGTCGAATAAAGTACAGACCCTGAAATTTATATATTAATAAAACCAACTCACACAATCCAATGAATTTGCATGTGGTTCGAACAAACCATCTAATATATATTTTCACATTGTTTAAAAGGATAATATATTCTTCGATTTTTCTTGTAGCATGATATGCGGATCTTCTCTACCAAATCATCTTGTGATATTTTCATAGAGACAAGATCTTTGAAAAGTTAGTTTATCTTATGTCATACAACGATGTGAAATGTAATATTTATTTGTGTCGAGCTGCAATACGGAAATACTGCATTTGGAGGACTCTTTAGAGATGCTCAAGGAAAGTGCTTGTTCGGATACTTAGGTGAAATGAAGCCTACCTCAAATTATGGCTGTTCAAAATCGAACCATAATCGATAATCTAATCACAAAAATGATTTATTATCTTATTGGTATTGGGTTATCGGATTAAAATTTTATGGTTAAGGGTAGAAAGTTAGTAAGTTGTTGAATGTATTTTTTTCCATACCAGAAGTATTAATATTATTTTTACATTATTATTCTTAGATCTCTTGTACTACATACCTAATTGTTTCTTTTGTTTTGTTTGTCTTATTATTTTATCATTGATACTTGTTATTATTGTATTTTTTTTCATCTAGAAACAATATTCCTACCTTTACAAGATAAGGTCAAGGTCTGTGTACACTACCCTCTTCAAATTTATCTGTGAAATAATATTGAATTGGTTGTTGGTGTAAGAAAAGACAAAGGGAGTATCTACAAAGTTAAATTTGAGCTTCAATTCAGATACATGACACTGAGTGGAAAAGATTGACCTAGTTTGATTTGGCACGAAGTTTAAAAAATAAAGGAAGACTTTTGAAATGTGTGGACTAAAAAAATCTTAGATATTTATATGGCTGTAAATGATCTTATAAAGTTAAATTATTTCTTAATATAGAAAAGTGATAATTTTTTTGGGACAAATTAAGGGAGTACTTGGGATGATAATAATTTCACTTTGGATAAGTTTTGATGAATCACATGACCCCACAAATTTTTTTTCTAAATTATATTTCTTAGACCGGGGATAGGGGAAGGGAAAACAAGAGAGGTGATTATAAGATGAAGAATCGAACTCTAGTATGTTTACAACTAAAAATAAGTAATTTTTAGAGGGAACAAACCGATGGAGGACTGTAAGTATTAGAGGATTTTCGTACGAAAAAAAAAGGATAGATAGAGGGTCCGTAAAAAAATTATCAACGTCGATGAGGAAAACCACCGAACCGCTTGAATTTTATTTGATAACTTCCATTGCTTAATTAAATTAAAAATAAAAAGTATTTTTTGACAACTCGGGGAAAAGATATTAACTAACCGATAAAGGTCGTCAATTTATAGAAATCGGGATTTACCATTGAATCGTATTCTTAAGTCAAAGTCAAATCCTCGCTCGCTCCTTGCAAAGAGTGTGCTTCTTCGAAGTTACGCTGCTTAACCTGTGCGAAAGTGATAACCTTTGACAGACGATCGTTTTTACTAAAAAGTAAATATAGTGCTGGCATGGATGTTGGTTTAATGAAGCTTACATATCAAAGCTTCCTTTAGTTGGTCATATGCTGAAGTCATATTTTGTTGAGCTCAGATGCATTATATGGAACTATTTTTGTGATGTTGTGATCTAAGAGCAGTGGTGTTACCTCATCAGACGATGCATCTCTTCTATATGGAACAAGTAGGTTCTCATTTCTGTTCTCAGCCCCAATTCCTCTATATGCCGTTGTATCGGCTGATGAAATCGGGAGACATCGATTTGGGCTGAAAACGGAACTCTAATCTTCAACAATAGGTTCCCCAACTACTTTAGAAAGCGTTAGGATAGTGGTTGTCAGTAAACTAAGAGGTAAGAAATATGAATACAGTCGAGTAAAGTAAAGGAAAGCAAAGGATAAAGGATAAAAGATAAAGATAGATAAGATTTGATTTGTTTGATTGATTGTGTGTGTCCGTTATGTACAAAGAATAATCCTATTTATAGTACAAAAAGAGAAAAAAACTGTACAAACGTGCCCCCCCTCCCATGTCAGCCATCAAGTAACCCACTAAGTTCAATGGCCGACTATGGGGGAGGTGGTGCCGATTTTCTCGCCCTCTACTTCTCTTGTTCGGATAATGGCCCTTTCTTTTAGCTGTTGTTGGCCGTTATCGCTTATAGGGGTCTGGCAACCCTTTTGACTTGATCGTTGAGGTGTCTG
The DNA here is from genome assembly GCA_034509755.1 of Anisodus tanguticus. NCBI lineage: Eukaryota > Viridiplantae > Streptophyta > Magnoliopsida > Solanales > Solanaceae > Anisodus > Anisodus tanguticus. Next base: position 31,452,735 of record CM067546.1, read on the forward strand.
CATCTGAGTCGGTCACCTCTAACTGACAACTTCGGCTAAGATGTCTTAGTAGCCGATGAAGTTCTTGTAGTCGAAGGCTATGAGTAAATTCGGCTCCGGAACAATTTGGTTGTCACTGAATTCGGCTAAACACTTAAATTATTTTTGAGTGTTAACAATTTCCCCCTACATTAACTTGAGTGTGACTGTTGAGTTGATGTATCCTAAAGTAGCCATCGTTTTAGTCTGACAGTCGCGCATGTCACTTCAATCATCTTGTCTCCAGTGCATGCAGTGATGATAACTTCTGAATTGGGTTTCCCCTTTAATCGAGGTGTCCTTGTTACCACGAATCAGTTCCAATTTTTTCTAACCGTTAATTCGAAGAGGTAACCCTAATTTCTACTGCCCATCGAGATCCGCTTAAGAAGAAACATCTTTCCGAGAATTTTTCACTTGATCTCTGATTTCTTCCCTTCTTCATAAAAACCCTAATCTCGGCTATTTTCTTACTCGGCTGCCATGGCTTCTTCTTTCTCTTCTCATAAGATATATGGGAATACTTTAGCCGATAAAGACCTAACCGGTTCCTTGGTCCTTGTTGATGAACAATTGGTTCTGGCTCCATATGGTAGGCCGAAACAAGGTGACGTTCTTTTATCTCAACATCTTAGCCCGGTGACCTATGACCTTCCCCTCACTTGCGACTGGTTCATTGCCAACCGCTGTCCAGCTAACCTACGCACCTGGCCGACCAAGGTCGCCAATTATTCTGCTTGGGTAGACCGGGTCAGGTCGGCCAAAGGAACCGAGTGGGAGCGTATGGGTCTTTATGACACCATCGCACTATCAGGGTCTGATATCTCCTGCAATGTCGGCCTCATATATGCATTTCTTGGTTATTGGTCTACTACCGCTAATGCTTTTGTTTTTCCTTGGGTGATGATGACTCCAACCCTTCTTGATGTAACGGCGATACTAGGCCTTCCGATACTGGGAGCCGAAGAGCCTACCCTGAGTGAAATCAAAATTCTCGACTTGGGAATTGTAGTTTCGAAAAATTCTTCCAGCTATGGTTCTTTCATGTCTGCTAACCGCCGAAGTTCGCCACTTCCGGTCGATGATGCTGAGCATCATGCTTTTCTACTCTATTGGTTTAGCCATTACTTCGTATGTACGGGTTCTTGTGCAATTGTCAAGAAGCTGGAGATTTATGTGGCCTTGGTTTTGTCTTCCAGGAGCCATTATTAATAAGGCGCGATAGGCGGCAGAAAGTACATGATGCCTCTCTCCATGTCGGAGGGACGTCTTCTTTGGCTCGTACTTCTAAACACCTGCAAGGTTCTCCATCGGCTAGCCTCGATATCAGAGTTTCTCTTGTTGAGGCAGCCGAAGAGGTTGACGTAATCGTGGAGGTATACCCTCTTCCTTCCAGTCTTGTTACCAACTGTCTCTAGATTTCTTCTGAAACTATCTTTTTCTGTACAGGAGACTGTTGGAGGTAATCCTTCAGCTGAAGCCTACCCAACTGACGGCTCAGGGGTATTAGCCGAGAACATCCCAGAAGATGTGCTTCTGCACTACTTTGGCTCAGTCGACACTGCATCTCCACCAACTTCGCATGTTGGCGTCCATCGAGAGCGAGTCGAGGGATCTTTCGCCAAGGGAATTCCAACCATCAAAGAGGAGTTACATGCTCGAGGGATTCTTTGCTCTGATTGTCGAAAGAAACAATAGATTCCCCGGCTCTGGCAGCTACTTATTACGACATGGCTTTGGCTCTGAATGATTTATTTGTCCTATATAGAATGGCCAAATATAGCCATGATGAGGCTGTCACTACTCTGCAACACTTGGGGTCTCTTCCGCAGGAGAAGAACTGTATTCAGACTTCTTTCAATGAGGTGAATGCAGTGAGGCAACATAGTGTCAGCCGAAGAAGGGATTTGTAGGAACAACTGTCCAAACTGCGAGTTGAGTTGGAGCGGATCCAGGCGGAGATAGGAGTGTCAACCATATGTTCTTTAGACTCGGTTATTAGTGCCCATGACTCCTCCCGTTCTTTTTTGTTTTGGCAGAGCCTTCAATTGGATAACAAACTCCAGGGACTCGGTAACTAGCAGGTGGTCTGGGAGCTGGATCAGAAAGCAGGTAGCGAACGGCTGGCCAACCTGGAGAATGAATGGCCTGTGTGGAAAAACCGCCTAGTTCAGGCAACGTCGACAATCACTGCTCCCTTGCTAGTTGATCTTGTTGTTGAGTCGTCAGCCGATACCCTTATGGACTTGCCACCCGAAGCAGTCATTGCTTCTATTGTTTAAGAGGTATCGGCTGACACTCAAGCATTTACCGAGGCCTCATCGACTGTAGTGGCTGAACCTTCGTTGGGTGCTGAAAGGGAGGTCCATGTAGGAGCGGGAGCGGCTGAGGTAGGGGCCGTTGATGTGGTTAATGATGAAGAACAGACTGTAGCAATTAGGGAATACCAAGCAGCCGTTGATTCGGCTGATCCTGAGACTTTAATAGTTGATGAAGTAGTGCAGCCTTTGATTGGTTCAAAGACGACCAATTCGGCTTCTTAGTTTTATCGACCCCAAATCGAAGGGTCTTATTATTGTGACCAGGTAGCCGATCTGTGTGGCTGTCGTTTTCCCATACATTCCCCAAATCGAAGAGAAATTAGCCTCTTTTACTATCAGGCCGCCGGTCTGTGGCTGTCGATTACTTATGCACGCCCCAAAATCAAAGGGTAATATGTCTACCATTTATGTTTCTTTTTCATGCATGTTCATCGCTTGATGCGTATTTCCGGCAACCCGTGAGTTCGCTACGAAGGGTCCTTTCCTAATTTGGCGATCATTTGCCAATTTTATAATCTCTCATTTCAATCGGTGGGATGATTGTCCAAACTAAGTCTCCTTCAACAAATATCTTTAGGCCCTATATGTTTGTCATATGCTTTGACCATTTTACATTTACCGGCTTTGACTCTTTCAATGATTGTCAATCGATTTTCCTCCAACTGACCCAACTCCATTAGAATGTCCTGCTGATATTTTTCCAACATTAGAAAATTTTGTTTGGCCATCCATAATGATATTAACTTCTGAGGACAACACTGCATCTTGGCCATAGATTTAACGGATAGGATGTTGTCCCCATAGCTGTAGATTTGGAGTTTTTGATTGCCTATTTCATTTAAGACCTATCTTTGTAAAAAGGGTTTATTCAAACTTTGCACAAAACATACACAACGTGGGGTATCCCATAACACTTGTGTTTTGTACAAGCTTAGAACAAAGACAAATAAAGCTAGGTGTAAAATTCCTATCGGCAACTCAAATGTTGTTGGCCGCCGGATCTGGTTTTCCGTTGTGGTTCCCCATCTGTGATACTTCGGCTATCCTTGCCTAAGAACTTTAGGGTGGTCAGCCGATGCCACATGTCACATATGCGTTGGGTTTCCTCAACCATTTAGATTCTCAAACTCTCACGAGGTAAGATTATAGGATTCCCAATATCTTTCTTCATACTGCTCTATGATGTCTATGAGAGCCACATAGGGTGAATAGAAGATAGCCTCTATGTTCCGAACCCCTGGCTGGAACGGGTTATCATCCGCTGGGATGATTTATATCTTGTCTCTTTCCCAAAAGATGAGCTTTTGATGCATTTAGAAGGAAGGCATCAGCTGTTGTAAATCTAATCCCTGCCTAGCATGAATAGTGTAGGACGACTTGCCATCTATTACAAAGAAGGCAGACCTGACCGTCTTAGGACCTACAGTTATTTCTGCTACTAGAATATCCAATGCTTCAGAAGCCTCTCCCATAAAGCTAGCCATTTTCATGTTAGTTGGGATGAGATCTTCTCTGGTTTTGTTGAGGCTTTTCAAAGTAAGCAGCGGCATCACATTCAGCACAACCCCTGTTAACACTCGGCTAATGGTTTTGCCGTTGATGTACGCCTTCATGTAGAGGGGCTTGAGGTGTTTAACCATATCTTCTGTAGGTGCACCAAATACGGTGCTCAAAGTGTCCCTAGCCATGGTACTGGCTATTGTTGCCCATTCTGCGTCTTCTATGCAAATATCACCTTCTAGGCTATCCAGCGCGGAGCGGCTGGCCAAGAACTCACATGGGATTAGGCTGACCATTTCAATGTCTGCCTACATCTCATCAAACAGGTCTTAGCTAAATAAATCAAGGACGGAGTCTCCTCCTTCATTCAATTCGGCTGACCATGAGCTCATATCTTCCATGTCTTAGAGACAAATGGGGATAGGCTGGGGATCCTCTGGCTGAATCCTCTGCACGATCTATGGGATTTCCTCGGTTAGAGGACCATCTGGGGCCACGTTCTCTTGTCGGGGTTCCTCCGTCAGGTTGTCAATAGGTTGTTCATCCAGCTATAGTTGACCCAACGTCTCTTCTTCAGGCGACATTGCCCCTGAAGCAACTGAGCCGAATGCCCGTTCGATAGCCTCGGCTATAGAAGACTTAGGAATTTTCTAATTTTCGGCTGCCTTGGTGTTAGAAATTAGATGCAATGTCTGTTGCATCTTACGCAAGGCCTTGGCACGTTGCATCCTTATTTTCTGAGTCCTGGATGCGACTCTCGGTGGTGTCTCTTTCTTTCTGGGAGTCTGATTGATACACCACTTCCCATCTTCTGCGTTGGCAGCTGGTTTAATCATTCTCTAGGGTTTCGTCTGGTCCTCATTTTTCGCCATGATACGCAAGGATGAACACGCTCGTTGATGTTAAACTCGATCACCCTCTGTTTGGTTCTAGAGAATGGTTCTTCATCTAATCGAGGCATGCTCGACTACCAGATTGGTTGGCATCCATACTTGCCCCTCAGGCCTATGCCTAGCATCGATAGGGACCCTTCTGAACCTCATGGTTTGTTCCTGAAGTTCTCATTCAATGTCCCTCGAGTATTTAGGGAGGCCATGAAAACTACTCCTAGCTGACTGCTTGTCATCACGAATGTCATGTAGGCTACCTAACCGTTTGAACTCAGAAGTCCTTGTGGCCTTGTCCCCTTCTTTGGGACCCATACCATTTTGATCGGATGTTTCCCTTTGGTGTCCCTTGACTCATCGGACTTAGCAAAAGATACCATAGATATTGGTACCGCGGGAAAGGGGTCGATATCAATGGATATTTCAGCCATACTCTTGTCGGCTAGTTTTAACCTCCCCTTCTTGAAGCCCTTTTGGATCGCCTTTATGAAGATCACACAATCAGAAGTAGAGTGACTGTGTGAATTATGCCACTTACAATACTTCTTATCTTTGAGTTCCTCAGCAGAAGGAATCCTATGACCATCAAGCAACCGAATCTGTTTATCTTTGAGCAGATGATCAAAGATATGATCTGCCTTTGTGATGTCAAATGAGTAACCAACCCTGTCATCAGTTGAACTCGTCTCCTTGCCTTTGACGGCATTCAAGGCTGGGCAAGAGTAAACCTTACCCCTAACAATCTCGACCACTATTGCGTCTACCGTGCAATCGGCTGACTTTGAGTCGAACTCATCCGTTTCAATGATGGATACCAAGTGAGAGCCTCGATTTTGAATGGATCTTGTCCGCTCCTTCTCCTGGACATACTGCTCTATTTGACTAGCCTTTTGGGTTAACTAGCTCAGGTCAGAGCAGGATTGTCCCACCAACTTCTCTTTTAACTGAGGGTGCATGTTGTTGATTATCATGTGGGCACACTCAGATTCGGGGAAGTGTATGGTGCATTTACCAACCTTCTTTCTGAACCTCTCGATAAAATCGACATCCGATTCATCGACCTGCTGCTTGAGGTTTGTTAGATCAGTCATGGTAACATGAGGTTGGGGCCAATAGAATCTATCATGGAAGCAACCCTCCATGTCAGCCCAGCTCTACACGAAAGCAGAAGCCAAAGAGGAGTACCATGCAAAGACTGTTCCCATTAGAGAGACAGGGAATAACTGTAACTTGTGATACTCATTCTGGCTAGCTTTGCCACATTGGGCAGTAAATCTACCGATGTGCTCGATAGTGCATTTGTCATCGTCGCCAGAGAAAATGGAAAACTTCAGTGTTTTAAAGCCCCTCTGCAAATGTGCTATCCGATCTACCAATCGGGGTAGGGCTTTTATAAACAGGCATGTCCAAAGGTTTCAGTTGGATGCCGAAGTACCTCCGCATGGTATTAGCAATAATTTCTGGGTTTATCAGTTGTGACGTCCCCTGCTGATTCTCGACTGGATTCGGCTGATAGGCGTTCTGCATTGGCGGCCTCCATTATGCACTTTGTTGGATAGGGTTTTGAAGGTTGTAGGTGGTCTGATGGCCATTACTAATAGGTGGGGTAGTTCCCTATGGCTGTTGTTGGGTATGGATACCAAAGCCTGCAACCTGAGCTCTTGGAACGGCTAACGAAGTATGAGGATAAGGTGGAACGGTGTTTCATAGCTGCTCTCCTCGGACGTCGACCGTTCTTAGAAAGTTTACGCTTCCTAGAAGGTATGGATTGGGTACTGGCAATGACTGCTGGAATGGTATTTCGCTGTAAACAACGTCACCAGATAGCAGTGCTAAGTCATAGCCAGGGGCCATCAGCTGCCAATTCGGCTGGCCAACAATGTTTCCTTGCATCGTAGGGCCGCTCGTAGAAATGTACAGCATAATGGGTGGCAATCCAAAGTGTCCTGGAGCCTGAACTGGTCTCCATGCCATGTTGATCTGCCCATACTGCAGACTCTCTTGGTTAAGTGACACATTTTCCCCCCAAGGTTCGGCGGCGACCATTCAGTGTGCTGGTTGTCAGGCGATTGGGCTTGTATTCCTAGGTGTGCTATCGGTTGCGCCTGAGTGGGAACTGACTAATGCACATGCGGCTGAGGAACAACACTGTGAGTCACGGTCTCATGCTGAACAACACCGCTCGTCAGAGGGATGACAGAACTAGCCGAACATTCTCTTAGGTGCATTCTGTTTGTTTCCATCTCCCCCGCTTGTTGAACCTCATTATGTACCATTGGCTTCACAATGTCAACCAACTGTTTAGAAACTTGGTACATAATGTCGTGGATGCCCAAGTCGATCTGTTGTCTAATAAAAGACGTCGTCATTATGGTTGGACCTTTAGATTGGCTAGATTCTTCCACGGCTTGGGTTGATGGAGGAAATGGAGGGGTATCCACCGATGTAGGAATACCCGAGAAGGATGTCGGTTCGTTGTTCCTTCTAGGAGGATTTTGTTTAGGATGTGGACTGGACTCGAGGTTCATTTTCTTACCGGACCTTAGGCGCATACGCTAAGAATGATCCTGACCTGGAGAATCAAATTTTGCAATTAATTCACCTATGGTCCCACTGGGCGTGCCAAATTTGTTCTCGGCCCCAATTCCGCTATCTGCCGTTGTATCGACTGATTAAATCGGAAGACAAATTAATTCCTTAACTTAAGCGATTTGGGCTGGAAACGAAACTCTAATCTACAGCAATGGGTTCCACAACTAATCTAGAAAGCGTTAGGACGGTGGTTGTGAGTAAACTAAGAGGTAAGAAACATGAATACAGTCAAGTAAAGTAAAGGATAATGGATAAAAGATAAATATATATAAGATTTGATTTGTTTGATTGATTGTGTGTGTCCGTTATGTCACTAAATTCGACTAAGCACTTAAATTATTTTTGAGTGTTAACAATTTCAAGTTATTGATATAAATAAAATTTGAGAGAACATAGAAGGATGAAAAGGGGAAATATCGACCAACTCTGTTGGTTTCTTACAAATATATTTGGTGCACCAATTCTATTTTATATACAAGTGGTGTCTTGAGCATATTACCTCACAAATATAGGGGTATGGTCCGCGTACATCTTATCCTCCTCAGCCTTCACTTGTGGAACTACACCAGGTATGTTATTCTTCTTGTTGTTGTCATCTTGAGCATACATTTGTATAATAATGATATAAAATGAGTTTAAAAAAGTGAAAATACGTGTAATCGATCCAACTTATTTGGGACTGAGGCATAGTAGTGATTGTTGGTGGTGTCAATCGGAAAATAATTTCCTCGCATTTTGGGCGAAATTGACTGACAAAGGTCGGACTATGTAGACTTCTTTCATTTCCGAATTAGCTTGCGACAAGTCCTATCATTAATATGAGTTCGTTGATCGCGTAAGGATGGTCCATCTTATGGATATGAGTTCGTTGATCGCGTAAGGACGGTCCATCTTGATGGCAATTTCCACGATAACATATGTAGGATTCAAGATCAAGTCCAGGATTCGAGTCAAATCGACCTTCCTTCTCATCTCAGGGTGAGACAAGGAATTGTTTCAAATGTTTGTTGTTCAATATCTTTGCTGATTTTCTTTAAGAAATTATAATTTTCACGTACTTTTACCTAAAAAATAATTAACGAACGTCCCTTGATTTTCTTAAAAAAAAATTAAAAAAACACTTCATTGATTTTCGGAAGGTCTCTGTTGATTATGTTCGACTTATGGCGTTCGTCAATTTTTGCTCTCAAAGAAGTAAAGAACATGTTTTTAAAATTTTTAGTAGTGTAATTTTATAAGATTCTCCCCAATAAATGCGCCGAAGCGTAAGTTTCTTATAATATCACTTCTACTAGCATTTCTTTCAAAGTTGAAAATGCATTATTTTATTTTCCATCTAAATGTATAATATTTCTATTCCTCGAAATGTGATTGTAATAATTTATCAGTTGACAGTCCCAAGGCATTTGAATTGCTGGAATAGATCTGTATTTGTTGACTGCACTCTGCACTCCTGATGTACCAACTTTTTAAATGAAAAACAATACGCTTATTATACTTCCTCCGTTATAAAATATTAGTCATTTTTTTATTTACACGCCTTTAAAATAATATTAATTAGGAAAGATATTTGACATACTTTACTTTTATTTATGTCTAAGTTATAATCTCTCTAATAAATACTTATTCTATTTATGTGTCATCTTCATTAATGACTATTGAAAAAATAATAAATAGTAGAAGGGTAGCTTAGTCAATACACATTCTTGAGTTAGTTAAGTTGTTAACTCAACTATAAATATAATTGTATCTTGTAACTATCAATTAATGAAAAATTATTTTATCTCTCTAGGTTAACAGTAACATGCAGTCATGCACTCCTCTCCAACTTCTCTGTTCTTCCATCTTCTTCCTCTCAATCATTCCTAACTTCTATATTCATTGTTGAATCTATGATAATCTACCATTACAAAAGGTAAAATAGAAAAAATAATTAATTATATTATGAATTTTTAAAATAATAAATAATTTGACATAATTATTTTTAATAATTACGATAACTAATGGCAGTACAAAATTAATAAAAATCGATTCCAGATGAGGTTAAACTTAAAAGCATCTCGATGAGACGATGACCAATAGGCCACTTTCAAATGCCAATCCACGTTTAGGCAAAAAATGATGCTACGTTAAAGGCCAATATTTTAAGAGTGATGATTTTGTCTAGTACATTAATTATGCAATTTGTATAAAATATCCATTTGTATTCAATTTATATTTTATCCAACACTGGCATATTATTCACTCCGGATAAAAAAAAGTGTTCACTTAGTCTTTATTTTCGAATAAAAAAGTGTGTTTGTTTACCAAATCAAGAAAGAATTAATCTTATTTTTTTAGATTTGCTCTTATTAAGTGTTATGTGATCAAATCTCAATACCTATTTAATTAGGGGTATTTTAATCAAATTACCTATTTTTACTTAAAAATTAGTATTTTTTAAAGGGTGTGTAAATGGCTAAGTGAACACTCTTTTTAATCCGGGGGAGTAAGGTTTAATACGACGAACGTCCTAACATTTTTAGGAAATATGTTCGAGTGGTGTTATGAGAATAGATGTGTCATTAAAAGGTTCTATCATCTGGCAATTATATATTGACATAGCAATTAACGAAGTTGCTTCACTTAAAAGTATAAATTTGTGATAACGGTGGGTGGACAGATCCACTTTATGAATTCCTAGTCACTTTATAGAGGTGAAAAATAAATAGGGATGACTGATTTAAACACCCTGAAAGTATGTATGTGCTAGAGACAATCATTATTAGGGACAAATGTACTTGAATACATTCGTATTATTAATAAGATTAATATTTATGGCATTTGCAATTATTGAATTATTATCTGATTGTTTGTAATTATTCATTAATATGCATCCCTTGAGCTTACGTTGTCATTAATAGAGTGAGATATTAATGATAGAGCGTAACTCTAAAATAGTCTCGACTAATGATCATCGAGAATGGGATATCGATGATATGTTATAAGTCGACATGTGGTCTGCATCACATTCTTAGAGAATGTAGTATGTCTCACCTGCTACTAGTAATGGTTACTAGTGATGGACACATGTATACTTTTGGAAAGTATTGGTATACCCTGCTGATAAACTATTTGTTAGACATGTCTAGAGTGTTATCAGCGTGTGGGATATAAATGTCCTTTGACTTGAGGTCAATACGCACCTTGTTTACATAGTAATGTACTTTGACCCTGTCCTAAGCTTAAATTCCTTATAGGATAAGACACGACTTGTGTTGGGTACATTATGATGTAAATTAAGGTGGTAATTGAGTCAAGAATATGATTCATTCCTCTATTGGATATTCGAGAGAGCACTCAACTTCTCAGTGATACTAGGTCGACCAAGTCATTGGTCAATGCAAGAGACATATTTAGAATATGGTCTAGTTGTCGACTAATATAGATGAGATAAAGTGATCAAGCCATTTGGATAGACACATGGCAAATCCTAAGCTTGATCGAGTGTGTCGCGAATGAAAGAAATTTATCATCTCACATAAAGGTTATGTTTGCTGAATTTATGTAAACGTACTTCATATATTGAGTTCGTCGTACGGCGCAGTCTAGGAGTTCCGTATGCACCTTAATTGGATTAGTGTCGATATATGAAGGCCTCTATGGTCACACTATGTCGATTGTCTCTTTGATCTAAGGTTGTATTGAGAAAGTATTAAATATTCGATTTGGGATCGAGATATTTAAATTGATAATAACTACGAGATAATTTCTATTAGATGGAAATTATTTAATTAAATCAAAATTAGATTTTGGATTTAATGTGCTGAATATATATATATATTAAATGAAAATGGAAAATGAAATTTTACGTAGGGCACCGCGGAGCCGACCCGATAGTGGGCCCACTAGCCCACTGCACCTCAGTTTTTGGGCCAGGCTTGGAGCCTAACCCTAATCTGATTTGTGACCTAATTTTAGCTATAAATACAGCACAACCTCATTTTTATTAAACACACAAAAGAACACCAATTCTATAAACTAAATTCTAAACTTAGAGTCTAGGACGAAACTCTCACAAACCTCTGCCAAGATTTTTTGGCTTTCTTTGACAGAGGAATACACCATAGCATAGTTCTTGCAGTCGAAGGGACAGTCGCGTGTAATCCCTAAGTGAAGACTCTAGATAATACAACCTGTAAGTGTTCATGTTTTATGTTACAGGTTTTGATTGTAATATAATCATACCAGAAGAAATTGTTGGGGTAAGTAAGAACAAAATTTTAAAATTCCGTTGTGCCTTACTTATGTGTTTTGAATTCAACAAAACCCTATAGTGGTATCAGAACCCAGACTGGTTCAATGGTTATATAACAATTGAATAATATAATAATATGAGTTAAACATAAAATTGGATTAAAATAAGGCTTCTTGAAATCCTACATATCTTGACCGAATATTAACCTTTGATATCACCCTAAATTATCTCCTACACTAACTCGAGGAAGTCATTCCGCTCTAACTCAAACTAAGCCAAAAGTGCGGACATCTGGCTCATTGCATGATGCACGGAAAATAACAGGTAAGAACGGATGATAGTCGATATGTGCGTTATTGATAATGGTGGGTGATGATAAATGATCTGTGATTTGATCCCTAAATTGGATTTAGGGCTCAAACGATTTTGAAAAATCAACACAGAAACGTTTTGTTAGGACGTTGGCGCCGCGGCCCTATGGTAGGGCGCTGCGATGCTTGCTAAGGTTTCAAGGCGGCGTCGCGGCTCCATGGTGGAGCGCCGCGACCGTAATTCTTCATTTTCTTAATTCCGGACTTTCTAGACATTAGGCGTCACAGCTCCATGGTGGAGCGCCGCGACCCTAATGCAAGCCAAAGGTTTCTTCCTTGCAAGCACCGGGGCGCTAATGCGTTGCAGAAGCAGAAATTCGATTTTTGCCTCACTGGCGCCGCGGCCCCATCTGTCCGAATTTTTTTTTTGTTTAGAATATTTAACCCATGATTATTATTAAACAGTATATTTGATACGTATATTGTTTATGTGCTAAATGATTGTCATTTAATTTACTAGAATAACGTCCGCAAATAACTGTTTGGGTAGGCGGCACCCAGTATGTGTTTAAACTGCTTAATATCATGCTTGGGCAGGCAGTACCCAATAAGTTCTTAATAGACTTTGCATGATAATTACGATGTTATATTTGATATAGCATACTATAGTTGATCTTGGTTAAAACTATGAATTAAAATGTTCTCTAAAATTTTAATACAAGTCTCATTTGAAATGAACGCGACGTCCGTTATAATTGATTGTAGTGAGAAATCCTTTTCGGCGAGGTGAGTGTTTATGCCACGGCATTTTCTCTAAGTCTACGAGGACTCAGACTCTTTCATAGATGCATGTTAAATGTAGAAGTGAGTGATAAACCTTCATAAGTATTTACAAAACAGTGTTTGCTCTATAAGGCAAAACTCACTTAGATACATAATTACAGTCGCATAATGGGGGCCGACTTGCTAGTTTTGTCTTGGCGCCACGGTGTCGGACAAGCCGAGGGACGCAGATCGATTATTTAGAACATTCGGTCAAACAAGAGTTACAAATTTTTTTGTAATTGGTTTGGAGACCTATCAAAGTTATGCTATTCAAGTTATCGGCCACATCAAACGCGGAAATAGCATGAACCGGATCTTGGCCCATTATGACCATATTTGATATGATTCCGTATTCTTCCATGGGGTCGAAGGATATGTTAAAATAGTGAGAGCTAATTAAACTAAAGGCCATGTTAATTAGTTAAAGAATGTGTTCAATAGAAATTATATTAGAGTTTAATTTCAAGTCTAATTGTTTCTTCGGATCGTATAAAATGTCGAATCTATCACCGAAAATGTTGGTCGAAACAAACAAGTTGATCGGATCAAATTACCCCGATGGTTAAGAAATCATGCGATTGGTGTTAAGACTAGAAAGAATTGAGTATATGTTAGACACAATGTTCCCCATAGTCCCCCGGTGAAGATTCTCCGCCGAGTATGCCCTGTTTGACAAGGTGGCTTATCAGAAACATCCAGACGATGCTACCTCGGCACAATTTGTAATGTCGTCCTTCATGACCTTGGAGTTACAGAGGCAACATGAAAACATGGGCCCCAACGAAATGATAGGACACTTGAAGAGTCTTTATGAAAAACAGCCTCAAACAATGGAGTATGAACTGTTGAGAGACCATTTCAAATGTAAGCTGAACGAAGGGGGACAAGTGTCAGCGCATATTATAAAGAAGGACTACACAGCTCCAAGAGGAGGCAAAGCACTAGGTCCTTCTACCTCTACTGGACAAGGTATGTTTGTCATTGAAATAAATATATCTATAAGTAACTCCCACTGTTGGGTATAGGATACCGCTTGTGGCTCGCACATTTGTAGTAATGTGCAGGGCCTAATTAACAACTGAAAGGTTGGACCTTGGGAGGTAGACCTGCGCGTTGGAAATGGAGCACGAGTGGATGCTGAACGCATGGGAACTTATAGACTAGATTTACCTTTAGGCTTTTGTTTAGAACTAAATAATTGTTATTTTGTTCCCTCATTAATGAGGAATATCATTTATATCCCAATGTTAGACATTAAGGAGTTTTCCTTATTTATTGCCAATGGCAATTATGTACTGTCTTTTAATGGTTTTGTTTGTGGAAATGCTCCGCTTGTGGATGGATTGTATATTTTAAACTGTAGTCGTGAAATTTTCAATGTGCAAAATAAACGAGCTAAGATAAGTAATCCAAGAAACCCCACCTACTTATGGCACTGTAAACTTGGTCATATCAATGAATCAAGGATAGCAAGATTAAGAAAGTTAGACTACATGAAACCATTTGACTTGGAGTCCTATGGTAATAGTGAATCTTCCTTGAGAGAAAAGATGACCAACAAGCCACTTTTTGGGAAAGGGGTGCGAGCCAAAGAGTTACTTGAATTGGTCCATACTGATGAATATGTGCCATTTTCAACCCAAGCCAAGGGAGGCTTCCCTTATTTCATCACTTTTACAGACGATTTCACAAGGTTTGGACATGTGTATCTGATGAAACACAAGTCTGAAGCCTTTGAGAAATTCAAGGAGTACAAGTTAGAAGTAGAGAAGCGACTTGAAACAAGTATCAAGACCCTTCGATCAGATCGATGAGGTGAATACTTAAGTAAAGAATTTTTGGATTACTTGAAGCTTCATGTAGTCCAATCACAATGGACACCTCCTGGACGCCACAGATGAATGGTGTTGCTGAAAGGATAAATCGAACCCTATTAGATATGGTTAGATTCATGATGAGTTTCTCAGCTCTACCAACATACCTTTGGGGCTATGCATTGCAAAGCTCAATTTATATTCGAACAGGTTCCTTTAAAGTCGATAGAGAAAACTCCATATGAGACATGGAATGGCAAGAAGCCGCACTTAAACACATGTGACCACAGGGGTGCCCCGCATATGTAAAGAAGATGCTTACGACAAGTTGGAATGTAAAAGTGAGAAATATTATTTTGTGGGGTATCCAAATAAAACTAAGGGATACTATTTATCTTTCGGAGAACATAAAGTCATTGTTTCTAGAAATGCAACTTTCCTTGAAGAAGACTATGTCTACAAGGAACGGAGTCGCAATAAGATAGAACTTGAAGAAATTCAAGAACCACAAGATAACACAGAAGTTGAACCTTTGTCAAATGACCTAGACAAGGATTCAGTGGGAGTATCTGGTGAAGATTAGGTACTTAGAGTACGCCCTTCAGCTAGTGGGAGTGATGTGAGAAATAGTGCAGAAATGCAAGGCTCTCATACACAACCAATGGAAGATGATACAATGGTTATACATCATTCCATTCAGGAAATACATGAAAATAACATTCCTGAAAGCTCTCAAGGTGATAGATTGTCCAGCACACAAAGACCTTATCACAATCTGAATGCAACAAACACTAAAACGCAGAATAATCAACTCCGTAGGACCACTAGGACTCATCATCCGCCTGAAAGACTTAATCTCCTTGTTGAAAAACACAATGAGATATATATTCCTGATGACGATGAACCTACAACCTACATCGAAGCCATGTTAGACATTGATTCGCATAGATGGCAAGAAGCCATGAAATCTGAGATGGACTCGATATACATAAATCAAGTTTGGATCTTGGTTGATTTGCTAACAAGGGTTAGACCCATATGATGCAAATGAGTCTTCAAGAAGAAGATTGATGCATATGGCAAGGTACAAACTTATAAGGCAAGATTGGTGGCTAAAGGTTATAATCAACGGCTTAGGGTCGATTATGATGAAACCTTTTCACCTGTTGCGAAAATTAAGTCCATTCGGATTTTGCTTGCAATAGCCGCATACTATGATTATGACATTTGGTAAATGGATGTTAAAACTGCTTTCCTCAATGGTAACCTAATTGATGAGGTGTACATGATATAACCTGAGGGTTTTAAATCCAAGACTAAGCCCAAAGCAGTATGCAAGCTGCAAAAGTCCATTTATGGACTTAAGCAAGCCTCAAGGAGTTAGAATATTTGCTTTGACAAAGCAGTCAAATCATTTGACTTTGTTAGAAGCAAAGAAGATCCTGTGTTTATAGTAAGCGCAAGGAATGGAGTATTGTCTTCATTGTTATATATGTAGATACCATATTAATAATGGGAGATAATAAGACTCTCATGCAATCAGTCAATGAATGGTTATCCAGCACCTTCATGATGAAGGACTTGGGTGAAGACTGCTACATTCTTGGAATTAGGATCTATAGAGATAGACCTAATAGATTTTTGGGGCTGTCACAATCCACATATATAGACAAAGTGCTAAGACGATTCTCTATGAAAAACTCCAGAAAGGGAAATCTTCCTATGGGTCAAGGCATCAAGTTATCAAAGAAGGATAGTCCTTCTACTGTTGCAGAACTTGAACGCATGAAAAGAATCCTATATGCTTCAGCTATAGGATCTATCATGTATGCCATGACCTGTACAAGGCTAGATGTTGCCTATGCACTTAGTGTGACTTGCAAATTCCAGCAAAATCCTGGGGAAGAACACTGGAAAGCAGTTAAGAGTATTCTTAAGTATCTGAGACGAACTAAAGAATATTTCTTAGTCGATGGTGGACAAGGGAAGCTAGTGTGTACTAGGTACACTGATGCTATCTTCCAGACAGATCTTGATGACTTCAAATCTCAATCTGGATATGCCTTCATTTTCAGTGGCGAAATAGTGAGTTGGAAAAGTTCCAAGCAAGCTATAACTGTTGATTCGACAACTAAAGCCGAGTACATTGTTGGATCGGAAGCTGGTAAATAAGTTGTCGCGATATCTGAGTTCCTGAAGGAACTAGGGGTTGTTCCAAGTGCCAGTTGTCCAATAACGATATATTGTGACAACACTGGTCTAATTGCGCAAGCTAAGGAACTAAGATAAACAAACAGAAATAAGCATGTACCGAGGAAATATCACATACTCATGGAGATGGTGGAAACTGAAGAAATAAGATTAGACTATGTTCCCACAGATGATAATCTAGCTGACCCGTTTACTAAATCATTAAGCTTAGTTAAGCATAATGGTCATTTTGAAAACATGGGTATTAGATACATCGGAGATTGGCTCTAGGCCAAGTGGGATATTGAAAGTATGTATGTCCTAGAGACAATCATTATTAGGGACAAATGTACTTGAACACATTCGTATTATTAATAAGATTAATATTATGCCATTTACAATTATTGAATTATTATTTGATTGTTTGTAATTATTCATTAATATGCATCCCTTGAGCTTACGTTGTCATTAATAGAGTGAGATATTGATGATAAAGCGTAACTCTAAAATAGCCTCAACTAATGATCATCGAGAATGGGATATCGATAATATGTTATAAGTCGACATGTGGTCTGCATCACATTCTTAGAGAATGTAGTATGTCTCACCTACTACTAGTAATGGTTACTAATGATGGACACATGGATACTTTTGGAAAGTATTGGTATACCCTGCTGATAAACTATTTGTTAGACATGTCTAGAGTGTTATCAGCGTGTGAGATATAAAGGTCCTTTGACTTGAGGTCAATATGCACCTTGTTTACAGAGTAATGTACTTTGACCCTGTCCTAAGCTTAAATTCCTTATCGGATAAGACACGGCTTGTGTTGGGTACATTATGATGTAAATTAATGTGGTAATCGAGCCAAGAATAGATTCATTCCTCGATTGGATATTCGAGAGAGCACTCAACTTCTCAGTGATATTAGGTCGATCAAGTCATTGGACAATGCAAGAGACATATTTAGAATATGGTCTAGTTGTCGACTAATATGGATGAGATAAAGTGATCAATCCATTTGGATAGACACATGGCAAATCCTAAGCTTGATCGAGTGTGTCACGAATGAAAGGAATTTATCATCTCACATAAAGGTTATGTTTGCTGGATTCATCTAAACGTACTTCATATATTGAATTTATCGTAGACGCAGTTTAGGAGTTCCGTATGGACCTTAATTGGATTAGTGTCGATATATGAAGGCCTATAGGGTCACACTATGTCGATTGTCTCTTGGATCTAAGGGTGTATTGAGAAAGTATTAAATATTCGATTTGGATCAAGATATTTAAATTGATAATAACTATGGGATAATTTCTATAAGATGAAATTATTTAATTAAATCAAAATTAGATTTTGGATTTGATGTGGTGACTATATATATATATATATATATAAATGAAAACGGGAAACAAAATTTTATGTAGGGCCCCGTGGCGCCTGCTAGTCTGCGCCGACCCGGCAATGGGCCCAGTCAGACTGGCACACTGCACCTCGATTTTTTGGCCAGGCTTGGATCCCAACTCTAATCTGATATGTGACCTAATTTTAGCTATAAATACAACAGAACCTCATTGTTATTAAACACACAAAAGAACACCAATTCTATAAACTAAATTCTAGAATTAGAGTATAGGACGAAACTCTCTCAAACCTCTGCCAAGATTTCCTGGCTTTCTTGACAGAGGAATACACCATAGCATAGTTCTTGCAGTCGAAGGTACAGTCGCGTGTAATCCCTAAGTAAAGACTCCAGATAATACAACATGTAAGTGTTCATGTTTTATGTTACAGGTTTTGATTGTAATATAACCATACCAGAAGAAATTGTTGGGGTAAGTAAGAACAAAATTTTAAACTTCCGTTGTGCCTTACTTATGTGTTTTGAAACCAACAAAACCCTACCCACCCAACATCCTTTACCCCCAAAAAAGGACTATTTTTCTTTGGTGTTGTATAAGAAAGACGATTTGAGCAAAAAATATTAGATTTTAAAGAATTTTGTTTGGGATTTCATTTGTCTGGAGCAAGAGCCCATTAATTTTGTAAACTTGAAGTTATACAGCTGCTCCATATAATATAATATAATAAGGATAAAATTGTAAAGAATGGATCTTGGGCCTAACTCAACCCCAAAAGTTAGTTTGTAGGGTGAGGATTGTCTAAGTTCATATAAGGAGTTCATATTCTCATTCCATTTCCGATATGGGACTCTTAACACTCCCCGCACGCCCAGATCTCCTTAACTGGAGCGTGGATGACATAATTTTGGGACCCAACATCGGTGAACATAGAATTGAAATGAGTCTGACTCGGATACCATGTAAAGAATGGATTTTGGGGCTAACTCAACCCCAAAAGCTAGCTTGTAGGGTGAGGATTGTCCAAGTCCATATAAAGAGTTCATGTTTTCATTTCATTTCCGATGTGAGACTCTTAACAGAAATAAACCTAACTCTAAACTTAAAAGGATTATTTCAATAGAAAGTTATATCTTCATGAGTCAAATTTTACTCCCCTTAAAGAATCATTGTCTCTGTGTAGTTAATAAGTAGTATAATAAATAGCACTAATTAATGGTTCTCTTCCATCTTGAAGATGCACATTGAGCATCCAGGAAATCATAATTACTCAAAAGGCATAGAAATGCTACAATTAATCTTTCATTCAGATTCAATTCTAGATCTGTTCCTTTCAATCATATCATATTTTTGGTGATCCATTATAATGTTCAAAAAACACAAGAAAGCTTCATTTAAATTCTTAAATTAATATTTCTATTTAATAGGGTGATAAAATCAGCCCATGAAAACATAATCCGTCCAACCCTCCAAGTTTGGTCTGGTTATTGACCAACTCATTTATTAGCTCAGCCCATTTCAACTCATCAAAAATTGGACTGATATGTAGCCCAAATTGACTCATGAGAAATATTGTCAAAATATTTTCAAAAAATATATTTTTTATTTGGTATGATATGTTATATATAACCACAACAAAAAATTTTTATAAGGTACTAAATATTATAAAAGAACACATAAATCAATTAAACAGTAAAAATTGGACGGGTTGAGTTATGACCCACATTTTAGCCTATTTCGGCACACATCCCGTTTCAGCTCAAGTAACTCGGGTCAATAACCGTCCCATTTATTAACTCATCTCATTTTGACCCGTTAAAATTCACCACACCCCCCCCCCTTTTGACACCTCTATTAATGATGATAGCTTCTTGTGGTATACAAATATACATCACACGGATGGTTAATAATCTACTATTTCTTTTATTTCCAAGTAACGCCTGTGCTTGTGGTGCCTTTTCCCCTGAACATGATTGTGAAAAAATGCATCTACAATATTATTTAGAAAATTAACTTACATTAACGAACAAGCATGTATTGTCTAAAAAAGTCAGAGCTTTTTATCCACCTTTTGGCCTATATCTATCTAGAGTTCGAATTGTATCTGTGTAAGAAGCCCGGGGTCAACATTTGTTTTCCCTGCATTACGTATCGTTATCTGATTGGTGAAATACTTTTTCTTTTGTGGGATAAGGTGGATATCCCAACATTAAATTTGAGATTAAATCTATACTTTAATTGGTTGAAAATTAAAATTTATCCTAGTTTATCCTGAACATCTCACCTTATCCTATCAAACTAGGTGTTATTAATTTTATCCTACCTCTTAGGTGGAATAAATTAATCGTTCAAAGATTATAATCTCAATACTAAAATTTCAGGATAACTTAGCTTGCGAACCATGCTCTCTAAACTTGACAAGGATAATTAATTTCATACCTAAACTAGGACGAGTTGTAAGTATTTAATCCACTTTCACTTACATATTTGATACTTTTATCTACTGGATGCTGACGTGCAAAGAGTGCAGATATACTTTTTTTGAGGGGTGTGAGAGTGAAGAAGAAAAAAAAAATTAGCTTTGTTTCAATTTTTAATTGATACATATATAACAATAACAACAACATGCCCAATATAATTTCATAAGTGGGATCTGAGGAGGGTAGAGTGTACGCAGATCTTATCCTTACCTTGAGAAGTAGAGAGACTATTTCCTATAGACCCTCGGCTCAGAATAAAGCAAAAACAAAGCAGGTCAAAAAGGAAAAAGGAATAGTAGCTACAATAAAATAGAATGCTAAGAAAATAACAAGAGATAGTAGATAGTAAAAGAAATCAAAGGATAAGAAACTATATGAGAAATAATACAACTACTAGTAAGGAAAGAAAAGCGAGACAATGATCTACTACCTACAAACTTTCTACCCTAATCTGTGTCCTCCACAACATCCAATCTAAGGTCATGTCCCCGATAAGCTGTAAATGTGTCATGTCATGTCTAAGCACCTTGATGTGCCACGAATTTATGACACATTTGATACCAATTTCATGAATTATTGATGTCCTTAATGCATTTATAGTGTGTTTCTTATGTTATTTTGGTTTTTGTAGGATTTTTGCCTCGGGACACCAGAAATGTGGAAAAGAGCATAAACGTGGACAAAAGTATCATAAAAGAAAGAAATGCAACAAAGACCAGCTATGTGGACCGCATAATCAGACTGCGGACTGCAGATGGGGAAGCTGAATCGCAAATTTAAGTAGTGAATAGAGGAATTTGGAGCCTTGAAGTGTGACTCACTCTGCAGTCTGCACTTTCGTTCTGTGGGCCGCAGTTCGATATGCGAATCACTATTTCACATAAGTCCCAACTCAAATTACGATGCTTCTGAGCATTTCTGCTGACCACAATTCAGTTCTGCAGACCGCACTATCTGCCGTAGTTCGAGACTATTAAGATAGAAGACCACTCTGCCAACCCTAAACCAATTTTGTGGATCATAGACTTGTTCTGCAGTCTCATTCTGTGATCACATAGTGGATGACTGTGACATTTTTAAAATTAATTGTAGTCTGAAATTTTGAGTCCCTATATAAGTTTTGCCTAGGTTTTATAAAAACGAGACATAAACCAATTCATACCAACTCTCAAGAACTCATTCTCCATCACGTTTTGAGAGTTTAAAAGAGGGAGAACAAGCTTTGGAGGATAGAGTTTCATCACCCATCACCCCTTGGAAGTGAAGACTTGAAGCCATTAATGAGAATTTCTTACTTGATCTCTTTATTTCCTTGCTTCGTATAGCTATATTTAGTGTGGGTGATGACTTTTAACAAATTGTGGGTAGTAATTTGTATTTGACTCATGTTGCTTATGAATGTTTTATTTACCTTTATTTATGAAGAAATTATGTTATTGCTTTAATTAATCTTGTTCTTGAATATTCCAAAGGAATTAGCTAATCCTAGGACTTGCCCATTTATCCTTAATTAAACTTGAGAGAGGAAATTGGGGATTGGGTTAGATTGGTTATCATGACTTGAGGCTTTAAA
Organism: Anisodus tanguticus; assembly: GCA_034509755.1. NCBI lineage: Eukaryota > Viridiplantae > Streptophyta > Magnoliopsida > Solanales > Solanaceae > Anisodus > Anisodus tanguticus. The sequence continues at coordinate 31,474,847 of CM067546.1, forward strand.
CCTCATCTAATGGGTTAAATATAGAGATAGGAAAATCCTAGTGTAGCCGATTGAGGGTTGTTCTTGGTGCTAGGAAGATTAGGTACAAAGATTACATCCTCATTCCAAGACACTCTTTTGATGTCATTAAAGGTCGGCTCCTTAGTGTTTCCTAAAATCTAACCTAATAACGTGATATATGGTTCCTATGGAGTCATTGAAAGAATAGCAGGTGATGTGTTAACCCTCATAAGGGAGTCGGAGGTGCAATGCCCTTATGTCACTCCGACGAGTTTAAAAAGTATTTGGTAATTCTTAAGGAGGTCATCATATGCATGTATTATATATCAATATTGCCCTCAGAGGCCTATGATGTTATATATGCGATTATACAGATATAAGATTAATTATACAGTAATGCCAAAATCAAAGAAAAGTACCGTTAGCAGGAAAATTGGTCAGAAATGTGGGGGAAAGTACTAGCCGATTACCACCCGTCAATATGGATTCGAGGACTATAAGGACGCCAGAAGGAAATGTGAGTTATTCTATGGAACAAGGTCTGTCTGAAGATCCATTTATGGAGGAGGACCCATCTGAGGCCCCAAAAGAATGGCCCTTCTGAGTACCATCAATTCCAGTGGTGTTTTCATATTATAGAAGGTGTCGCACAATATCGAAATTATCCTCGCATCAGTCTTTTCCAGTTGAGTTAGGTGTGAGTGGCACCATGTACGCAATAACTTTCCTCAGTCATCTTTCCATAGCAAGGTCATGTTCAGATACCCCCACAAGTTATGCCTTTTGAGAGGCCAAAGAGCCCATTATCGTAGAAGTCTATTAATCAAGGCTCGCCAAGAATGAGTAGATGTGAGGAAGAAGTAACCAGTAGACAGACCCAAAGGTTTGGAATGGAAGTAGGTAACGAATTATTAGTGTTGCGAGACGAGTCAAATCGAAGCTCCCGGATAGAATCCATGCAAGTACAAGGAGATATTGGAAGTAGTAGATCACATTATCAGCAATGTGGAGGGAGGCATGACGGAGCATGTTTGTGCGATATCGAGTTATGTTCAGGATGTGGAGCCTTGGTCCATAGGGCCAGATAATTACTTGAGGTATTTCAGTCATTGTGCCATCAGTGTGGGTAAGTGCATTATGGGAAATGTCTGGGGTGATGTTTAGGAGTGCTATTAGTGTGGGAGCTAAAGCCATAGAGTATATAAATGTCCAAGATTGAGTCAAGGGGAATAACATGTCCCGATGTTATTCAGAGTCATGCAGTTAACCAGGTATGTTGATAATTTTAGTGGGAATAGTTGTGTTTATGCCTATAGTCAGTTGGTTATCATTCTTGTAAAGAGTATGTAATACAGATGTATATAGACCATAAATGGATAATAAAAGTGGAAGATGGCGAGTGAAATTATAGTTATGTTCAAGTTATAATTAAAATGGCTCAGGAACCAACCTTTTCTTAGCCATACGCATAGCCAACACTCTTAGGTCTTATAGTGTGCATGATATTGAGACATATAAGGGAAATGAAAATTCAATTTAAGAAGGTACTCACGAGTCCGAAGAATTAAGAGAAACCTAGAAGATTAATAAGGAAAATGGATTTTGAGAGATAAATTACCTGAGGCTTTATTTCAGGAAGCAATTAAAGAAAAAGGGGCGCGAGATTTCATGCTCAAGATAGTAACTCCCCAACTTTTCCGCAAGGATTGAACCATTTAGGAAGATCGTGAGACAGGATGAGTTTTGTCAGTTAAAGGCAAGCGATATACCTTCTTTGCTGTAAAATATATGAGGGTTTTTTATATTAGGTAATGATATTTATGAATCCTATGGTATAGTTTTATGAGCCGATCGGGCAAGAATAGCTGGTTGAAGATAGTTTGCAATAAAGTCTTGAGTTAACACAAAAGCGACGATAAATGATAAACGGGTGTTTGTTAAACACAAATGAAAGTGTTAAGACAAACTAGTGAGGTTGAAGGGTGTTTCTCACACATATATATTGGTGGAAAGATAGTAATTGTTAGGACATCGATAACAATACTAGAATGGGATACAAAGCAACATAATTACCATTAAAAGATAAGGATATTAGTAAAAAAGTGGTACTTAAACTTCCCTAGCCAAAATATAGTACCTCACGTCCATATATAATGGTACCGGGAATACACTAACATGAGAAATCCTTAAAGGAATTCAAGTAGGTAACGTACAATTTTATTAGCTGAACGACAGATAAAGAAGAGATCTAATACCAGTTAAGAGAGAAGCCCAAATCAGTGGTAAGACTGAAACCAGCTACGATTTGAAATTTGAATACGTTAAGCACGAGTTCCGCCATGAAGGACAATAAGATGTTTAAGAACACATAAGAAGAAGTAAGGACGAATGAAGCTAATATAAGTATATGACGAAGTGATAAGGTCCAAGGTAGACAAAAATGAAATGAACTAATGAATAAGAGAAAGAGAATAAAGGTATGAGCGGATGAGTAATGGTAAATTTTGATCCGCCAAAGGAACTAGAAACTCTGCATGAATAATAACTCAATAGTCGTAAGGTTAAGGACATTGGTTGCAAAGGAAGCCGGATTCAGGAAATAAAGGCAAAAGCATTAACTCAAATACGGTGACCACAAGGGGATCAAGCAGATCAACACCTTGCAGAGGTAAATCCTTCAATGAAAAAATGGTAGATTGACCTCTAGCATGAGCAATACTGAGAAAAAAAATATATAATACAAGTATGTCAAATGTTTACTTTTGAGAAAAGTTGTACAGGAAATACCCAATGAACAGGTAATCGAATATGATGTGTAAAGGATCTCAGAATTACAAGGTCCAAGTGTTGCGCTCTTAATATGAAGTAAACATTGTTCTCAGAAAAGCACCAGTACGGAGTCGATAAAAATAGTAGACGCCTAAGAAATAAGGCTAACAGAAAAAAAATGACTTCAAAGGGGAAATAATGTTTTATTTTCAGGACTTAAACTAGAAGGGAAGTCAAGGTAAATAGAAAGGGAACGATACGGATTGAGAAGGAATACTCTAGAAAATGTGGGATATAATTTAGGAATGACGAACTTATCTTGAAATGTGTAGCATTGCCTATAGAGTATGCAAACTTGAGATGTTATAAGAATAAGAACTTTTGATGTAATGAACAACGAGATAATGGACGATAGAGTAGTGTGTCATTGAAAAAGAAGGCCATTATGAAAGCTATAGGAAAGAATTGACCCAGGGAGGTAATAGGTGGCTATCCGTAATGGAAACCAGACAATGATGATTCTCAAAGCAGAGGACAAATGAATTCTTCATTATATTGGAAATTGGAGGAGCATCAAGGCGAAGATCCCTATCTAGAGTTCATTGGGAAATATTGTGATATAGAGGTAAGGTAATAATGGGAACCTTATCAAGATCTAAGAATTTAGTATATTAATTTATAACACCCAAGAGGATTCTCCCTTGGAATAGGAACATTATATAGGAACTATTTACTGGCCCAAGAATCAATGTGGGACATCTCATTATTAGTGGAAACTATTCTGGTTCGGAAATGTAATGCCCAACTGACTCATCAATTTGTACTGTGACAACTAAGACTGCCTACAATCAAAGTATGGCCGACAATATATCTTGAAAGATTATCTTGAGCCGTTGTACAATAGCTCTTTATGATAATCAGTTGTTAGAGGAACCAGTCGAAAGAGGCTCTACATATGCAGGATTACCTTCTCCCCTGTCCTAAGGGAGCCAATTGAAATTAAAGTTCAAACTACCGAACACAGGTAATGAGTGAAAATATGGAATTTGGAAGAAGTTTGGAATAAGGATCGATAACTATTACACGAATATTACCAGATTGATAAATAAAGAGTTATACATGACAAGGAGTATGACTCTTATCAAATCATGAAAAGGGAAGAGACCTGAAGTAACGATATCGGACTTGATGTAGTAGGTTATAAGAAAATACTTAAATTAATGAGGGGATGTTTTAAGAGATTTGGTGTCAGGAGCAGGATACAATTTCACAAAGAAAGAAAACTTCGTCTGGAACGTTCACGATCATAATACCGGATTTGATTGAGAAATGCAGTAACCTACAAGTAGAGTATAATCCCAATCATGGATGCTTATTGGATACTCACTTCAAGTATTGTTATGTTGGAAATGTAAAAGTGAAAGGGGATTTATTGAAGAAACAAATTCCACGACCAATGAGTTATTTATAATTTATGTCTTTAGGTGGGACAAAATGAATGTACTAAGAAAAGACCATATGAGGATATAATAGAAAAGTGAAAAGGAAGGATAGAAGAAGAAATTGATTTACATAGCCCCATCATGTTCAAATTCTTAAATGTGACAATCATCATGTCGCAGTCTCTCCTCGTAACCTTACTTATGCTCCTTGCCTACACCTAAATTCCATCATGAGATGAAAGTTGTAATGGAGAAATGAAAAATATAGCCCAGATGTCAGAATTCAATGATTCGAATAAATTATAGTTACTAAGAAATATTTTTAAAAGAAATGTACGACCGTGTGGAGGTCGATGATGTACCAACATTGTTTATACTTGTGTAATCCTATTAGGCACTATGACATCTGATTGCGGGATAGGTGGAGATAGTCCTTTGTACGAAAGAATTCTACCATAATTGTCAAATAACATAAGAATCACTATACTCAAAGATTTCAAACTTTAGCTTCATGTTAATATTCGTGTGATGCGATACTTCTATTCACATTCTATTTATCAAAGTTGATCCATGTACCTTATTTAGAAGGTGTTGCTGAAAAAGTGTATTAGATGTATCTCAAATGTTAGCAAGAGAATGTTAAGGTGAGTTATGACTAGACTTTCTCTGATTATTATAAGTATAAGCGATTGTGTGAGGCCAATTTGATGTTGTCTTATTATTATATTACCATGTGTGGTATTGGAAGTGTATTTGGGTTGCTTAATAGGTTTCTGATAGTCCTATTTACAAGGAAAACTCTGCCAAAATTTCTGGGAAACTTGACAGTTAGAATATCATCAACATTCGCAGATGAATGTTTCTAAGGGGTGAAGGATGTTATGCCTTGTAGTTTTATGTTTCGTCGCATTGTCGATTGATACCGATATTTTGGGAAGATATTAAAAGTTTATAGGTTATTTATGGAAGTATCTAAGTGTAGGAAAGTTAAAAGGATCAAAGAAAATATATTTTGACAAAAAATTGTGGAATTTCATTTTGACGTCCCAAAAGGACGGACCTTCAAAATGGCCCCCACCATATTTTTGAGGATAGATTGTATGGTCTAAATTGACGGACCGTCATATTGGTCGATGGCCGACTTAGCTTCGGGTTTAAATGATTTTGATCCATTTTTGACCAAATCATTCCCAAACTTTCTCCCTAACCCTACCAACATATTTCCATGGTTTCAAAGTGATTTCAAGGTGATTACCTCATAATTTTACATCCAAAAGCTAGGGAAGTGAAGGAGAAAACTTCTATGAAGTTACTACACATTTGAGGGTTGTTCTTGGTGCTAGAAAGATTGTATACAAAGCTATATTTGCTGTGCAATGTGAGAATTACACTTCCTTTCTTGTGCCTAATCTTATTCATGTATTAATTAAGTGTTTGGTGGAAAAATCTACAAGTTATAGCCCTAAATGACAAAGGTTTGTGTTGTTATGATTTTGGATTATTGGAGGCTGAGTATATGACTTGTTGTGACTAAAAATCATGGAAAGTAACTTGATTGTGTTGTAGATGATGTTGTTGTGCTTGTTTAAAGTATTTCTCTAAATAATGGAATTACAAGCTAGAATGAGAAATGGCTAGAAATCATGTAAAGATTGTTCTTGTTGATGTTAACTCATGTTCGGCGGATTTTGTAAGAATTGAGCTATTGAATGGAGTCATAAATACATGGATAGCATGGTGGTGATGAGTAGGGGCGACAATGAAGAATTATTGTGATAGAATATATCTAACGTGAACCATGACTGATCTAAAACATCTTTAATACGTAGGGTATCGTTCAAAGGACGGCCAGAGAATTGTAAGCTAGCATCATTAAAGAAACAAAGGTATGTAAGTCTCACTTCCTTCTTTTTGGCATGATCAACTTTGAAATGATTATTACAAAATGAAATCAAATAAAAGCTCTACTCTTAAGTCCCTAATAGAGTACTTATGATTTTCCTACAAATGTGTTGTTGTGTATTGCATCAATTGTCTAGATTACATTATCATTCCAAGGAACTCTTTTGATGGCAGTAAAGGTCAGCTCCTTAGTGTTTCCTAAAAGCTAAGCTAATAACGTGATCTATGGTTCTTATGGAGTTGTTGAAAGAGTAACAAGTGATGTGGTAAGCCTCATAAGGGAGTCGGAGGTGCAACGACCTTATGTTACTCCGACGAGTTTAATTTTTTTTTGATAATTCTTAAAGAGGTCATCATATTAATGTATTATAAATCTATATTTCCCTCAGAAGCCTATGGCGTTATATACGCGATTATACATATATAAGATTAATGATATTGCCCCCAGATGTCTATGGCACTACTGACGCAATTTATACAGACATGATATTAATTATACTACTCACAAAGGCCTATGGCATTATATACGAGGTTATATTTCATTTTTCATATTCTGGTCCACAGAGGCACTCAGATTACAGGTTATATTTCCATTACTCTACCTTACATTCATGCATTAAGATACAGTTCCACTTATGCTTTATCTACAGTATTGTGCCTATTTATAATTTCAGCCTTACATATTCAATGCATCTTTCGTACTGATGTCTCTTTCCGAGATACTACATTTCATGCCCTCCTGTACAGATAGAGATGTAGATGATTCCTCACAGTAGGTGGACATGAAATACAGTGTCCTCGAAAAGAGACATCAGTACGAAAGATGTACTGAATACATTAGGCTGAAACTGTAAATAGGTACAATATTGTAGATAAAGCATAAGTGGAACTGTATCTGAATGCATGCCTGTAAAGTAGAGTAATGGAAAAATAACATGTACTTTGAGTGTCTCTATGGGCCAGAATATGCAAAATGAAATATAACCGCGTATATAATGCCATAGGCCTTTGTGGGAAACAACAACAACAACATACCTAGTGAAATCTCACACCGTGGGGTTTGGGGAGCGTAGAGTATACACAGACCTTACCTCCACCTTGGTAGGTAGAGCGGATATTATCGGGAGACCCTCGGCTCAAGACAAAGCATAATCATAATCAACACAATCAAAACAAAGCAAGAGTAAAGAGTAAAGCAAGAGAAACAGTCAGATTCAGATAAGGAATTAAAACAGTATAAAGTGTATTCGAACAAAAGAGAGCAATAGCTAACACAACTAAATAAGATAAACAAAATACCCTAAAGAACACATATCAGCAGAAATAAAACTACAGTAGATTAAAAAGCAATAATGTGCCTATAGGTGTGATAGGCTAATCGGGCCTACAGTAATAACACTACAACTATCAATTTGTAAGCATAAGTAGGACTACACTCGAGTACCTACTACTTTTCCACCCTAATCCGTGTCCATCACAACCCCCTATCTAAGGTCATGTCCTCAGTAAGTTTCACCTGCACCATATCCCATCTAATCACCTCTCCCCCATACTTCTTCGGCCTACCTCTACCCCTTCTGAACTTGTCCATAGAAAACCTCTCACACCTCCACATTGGGCATCTGTGTATCTTCTCTACATATACCCGAACTATCTCAACCTCGCTTCCCGCATCTTATCATCCACTAAGGAAACTCCTACTTTCTCCCAGATATCATTATTTTTAATCCTATCTCTCCTTATATGCACACACATCCATCTCAGCATCCTCATCTCCACAACTTTCATCTTTTGTATGTGCGAAGTATTGACTAGCCAACACTCTGCCCCATACAATATAGTCGGTCTAACCACCACCCTATAGAACTTGCCTTTAAGTTTTGGTGGCACATTTTTGTCGCACAAGACTCCATATGTGAGCCTCTATTTCATCCACCCTTCCCCAATACGATGTGTGACATCGTCATCAATCTCTTCATTCCCTTGGATAATAGACCCTGGGTACTTTAATATTCCATTATTTGGAATGAACTGATTACCAAGCCTTACCTTCATGCATGTCTCATGGTCGCTCCCATTGCTGAACTTGCACTCCAAATATTCTATCTTGGTCCTACTCAACCTGAACCCTTTAGACTCCAGAGTTTGTCTCCAAACCTCCAGCTTGGCGTTCACTCCGCTGCGAGTCTCATCAATTAAGACTATGTCATCTGTGAATAACATACACCATGGTACCACTCCTTGAATTCATCACGTCAATCCGTCTATCACCAAGGAAAATATGAATGGGCTAAGAGTTGATCCTTGGTTCAGTCACATCATCACTGGAAAGTACTCCGAGTCTCCTCCTACTGTCCGTACTCTAGTCTTGACTCCATCATACATATCCTTGATCACCCTAGTGTATGTCATAGGTACACTTCTAACCTCCAAACATCCCCATAAAACCTCCCTACGGACTTTGTCGTATGTCTTCTCGAGGTAGATGAAAACCATATGTAAGTCTTTCTTCCTCTCTCTATACTAATCCACCAACCTCCTAATAAGATGAATGGCTTCGATAGTCGAATGCCCCGGCATAAATCTAAACTGGTTCTCGGAAATAGATATGTCTCTCATTACCCTCGTCTCCACAACTCTTTCCCAAACTTTTATAGAGTGGCTCAGAAGGTTGATACCCCTATAGTTGTTGCAACTCTGGATATCACATTTGTTTTTGTACAAGGAAATCATTTTACTCCACCTATATTCTTCGAGCATTCTTTCCGTCTTAAAAATGACGTTAAACAACTCAGTCAACCACTCCAAACTAGCCCTATCTACGCTCTTCCAAAATTCACTTGGGATCTCATCAAGCCCGATCACTCATCCCTTGCGCATCCTGTGAATAACACCCGCAACCTCCTCAACCTTAATGTTTCTACAATACCCAAAATCTCCGTGCCTACCAGAATGCTCCAGATCTCTCAGCACAATATCTCTATCTCCTTTTTTGTTCAAGAGTTTGTGAAAGTATGACTGCCACCTTCGCCTAATCTGTTCTTCCTCCACCAGTACTTTGTCATCCTCATCCTTGATGAACCTCACTTGATCCAAGTCACGGGCCCTCTTCTCTCTTATCTCAGCTAGTCTGTACAACTTCTTACCCCCATCTTTCTCCTCTAATTCCACATACAGGCATTCGAAAGCAACTGTTTTTGCCGCCGTAACCTCTAGATTTTCCTCTCTCCTCTCCATATTATACAATTCCCTATTCGTCCACTTCTCCACCTCTCTGCTTTCTACCAATTTTGCATACACCACTTTCTTTGCTTCCACCTTCTCTTGAACTTCACCATTCCACCACCAGTCCCCTCGATGTCCACCACGATAACACTGTGAGACTCCTAGCACTTCTCTGGCTACCTCAAAAATGCAATTGGAAATCCTGTCCCACATACATGTCGCATCCCCACTACTCCCCCAAGCGCCCTTGGCCATCAACCTCTCCCCCATGTCTTTTACACTAGATATGGTCAAACTCCCCATTTGATACTTAACCTGTCATCCACAACCCTCTTCTTTTTCTCCAACTTGATCTCCAAATCCATCACCAAAAGCTTATGTCAGGTTGTAAGGTACTCCTTCAGAATAACCTTAGAGTCTTTACAAATACCTTTGTCAACCTTTCTAAGGAGCAAAACTTCTATCTGAGTCTTAGCCACCGAACTACGGAAAGTCGCCAAGTGTTCCTCCTTCAGAATCTATAATTGGCTATCACCATCTCACAAGCTCTAGCGAACTCCGAAAGTAAGACGCCTCCCCCATTTCTGACCCCGAGTCCAAATCCTCCATGCACGTTATCATCATCCACTGGAAGTGACCCGATATGTCCATTAGAATCCCCTCCTACAAATAACTTCTCAGCGGGTGGTATACCTCCCACCACTTCTTCTAAATCCTCTCAAAAACGTCTCTTCTCCTCCTCGTTTAAGCCCGTTTGTGGCGCATAAGCACTAATAATATTCATAGTGAACCCTCCAACTACTAACTTAATCGTCATTATCCTATCATTGACCCTCCTCACCTCTACCACCTGATCCATTAGTTCACTATCTACCAAAATGCCTACCCCATTCCTATACTTTGACGTACCCGAGAACCATCACTTATACTTGTCTACATTTTTATCCTTAGGTCCTATCCATTTGATCTCCTAGACACATTCTATATTAATCTTCCTCTTCTTAATAATCTTAACTAGTTTTATGGCCTTCCTCGTTAAAGTCCCAATATTCCAAGACCATATTCTTAGCCTAGCATCTCCCTTACCCCCACTTACCTCCTAAACCCTTGCCTCCATCCCTGACCGAGTACATGACCCTAGTCTACCATCATTCACCAAAGTCAATAGAGCAAAGACACAAAGAATACTAATTCAAGGTTAATCCTAACACACATGGAAAGCAATACTAGAGCACAAGTTAGCAAAAATCTAGAGGTAAGTAAGGCTACTACAGATCCGATTGATAAAATAAAGGGCAACAAGAATACATGTAAGAATGTAAAGTCCATATTCAATAAAACGCAACACGCAAAATTGAACAACACAGATAAGAACAAATATTGAGTACATACAACTGGAGGTACCAACTCCAAACTGATAAAACATGTTCACACGCCAGAAATTGTTGTTCACACACCGAAAAACATTGTTCACTGCCTAAAATCACTACTCCTATCGGAAACCACTATTCACTGCCAGACGACGTCGCAGAACTAGTGATACCTATAAAAAAGGAAAGAGAGAGACCGCCGAAGACTGCTGAAAATTGTCGGAGATGGGATGGGTCAGATCAAAAAAGGATGTTGAACACCACAACAGTCAAGATCTGTTGAATTATGGTCTATGACAAAATATTATGCAGAACAACCACTGGAGTCTAGAAACCCTCCCCTGAAAATAAAGAAAGTCATCGGAAACCCATAGAGCAAAAATAATGGAGTGTAGAGAGAGAAAAATCTAAGTACGGAAGTATTATTAATATCATATTTGTATAGATTACGCGAGTAGCACCATTTAACTCCGGGGGAATATCATTAATCTCATATTTGTATAATCACTTATATAACGTCATATGCCTCTGAGGGCAACATAGATATATAATACATGTATATGATGACTTCCTCAACAATTACTGAATATTTTTTAAACTCGTCGGAGTGACATAAGGTCACAAGTACTATATTAGGGACTTAAGAGTAGAGCTTTTACCTGATTTTATTTTGTAATAATCAAGGGATTATTCTCTTTCATGGTATCAGAAGTCTAGGGCAAAATTTCCTTCTCCCAACTATACTTTAGCCGCCTAGCACCCTCAGAATCCGATTCTGACACCTTTTTCTTCTATAAAATTCCTTTCTTCCCAAATTCTATTCCAAATCCCTAATTCTCCTCTTGTTCTTTCAATATGCCTACCTTAAAGAACACGTTTCATCCTGCCCTTACCGTCTCCAACATCAAGAACCACATCCCTATCATTTTTGAGATGGAAAACATCCAATACGCGACGTGAGCAGAATTATTTTAAGTTCACGCACGCTCGCATCAAGTCCTTCACCACATCATCCTCGCGGATACAATTAAGGAGAAGGTGCCTACCTCTAATGATGACCCTGTGTTATGGAAGACTCTTGATACTACCGTACTCCAGTGGATATATTCCATTATCTCTATGGACCTTTTGCAGATGATTATTTAACCCAACTCCACATCGATGGACACTTGGAATAGGGTGCGTGAACCTGACCATACTCCCATGTCATGATGGAGGAAACAGTGGTCAGGGTGGCAGCCGCGCAGAGGTAACTACAGGTTGGGCAAGGGTAGTGGGCCAACAGTGCCGCTGGAAAGTGGGCCTAGTAGTGGCCCAACTAGCCCAGTTACCCTTTTCCAGATACAGCAGTTTACCTAGTGATTTGGGCCAGCCAGCAGAGACCCAATTCGCAGCAGTTTCAGTCCAGTCAGCCAGTTATTGGGCCTCGGCCTTAGCAGGCCTTCGCGGCTGCAAGACCAATAGCAGTTCCAACAACCATTGATATCGAGGTTGTGATTCATACACTTGCATTAAATCCCTCGAACACAAATTGGTACATGGACACCATAGCCACTTCTCATATGATGTCCGCGCAAGGTAATCTCTCATCTTATTTCAATTTGAGCAAAATTCGTGGCATAATTATTGGTAATGGCAATTCACTTCTAATTTGTGGTTATGGTTGTTGACACCCATTTTTGTCCCATCTTTTCTGAATTTGTTTGCAATTTTAAATATTTTTTAACACCTCAAAATAATTTTTATCTATATACATACATGCGTATATATATATTATTATTCTCAATATTATGATTATTATTCGCATTCTTTACTGACATTTGCATTTTTTATCGTAATCATAGTTTTATCGTAATATTCTATGTTATTTTATTTCGCCAAATTGCATCGCATTTCCATTTTTTATTAAGCATTAAACCTTTCACAAATATTATGTTTTATTATTATCACATCGTTATATCTCATTTTCTTCAAAGCATTTTTTATTTTTTATTAAACCCCTTTTATATTTTTAAACCCATAACCCATTTTATTTCCCCAACCCAAAACAATTTCTACTCAACCCAAAACAATTCAACTCCCCCTCTTTATTTTTTTGGCCCACCTGAAACCCCCAGCCCAAACGGCCAACCCGAACCGGCCCACCCGAAAGCCCATCGCCCCAAACCCAACCCTTTATTCCCCCTATACCAAACCCAACCCTTTATTCCCCAAACCATTTATTCCCCAAACCCTAATACCCTCCACCCCATCGCTGCACCTCACCCATGCCCCGACCCCACATCGCCGGTCACCTCACCACTGCCACCACCAACCCCTAACACTACCAACTCCCCTCTGTTACGCCGACACCATCAACCCTTCGACCCACGACCCATATCCCCTTAAATCCATCCCAAATCGTCACTTTATTTTGAAATTCAAACTCGGTTTTGGAGGGGTATGGGATGAACGTTGGGGGAAACCTTCTATAAATACCCTTTATTTTTTCACTATGGAGGAGATTTTTTGGGGAGGTCCGATTCCATCTATAAAAATATTTGTGGTGTTCTTGATGAAGCTTTCGCCTTCCTTGTTATTCAAGCAATAAGTCCGAAAACAAGTCCAAATCCGAAAAAGAAAAAGAGTTTTTGTTTCGATCGAATGTCTGTTTTTGTCTGTTTCTAGGTCAAGAATCCGATCCTCAAATCAGAAAATTAGAGTTCTAAAGTCAGTAATTTCAAATTCCTCTCAATCCCTTTTACTTTCGTCTTTGTGTGTTATATGTTCTACTAATTGATGTAGCTTAGTTATTCTTGTTGTTAAATGTTTAATCTGCATTATGTATGATGTTTGGATAATCTGGCTAAATCACTTTATCGTTAAGCTATTTGGTAGATGTGTACGTGTGTTAGAATATTATTATCAACTTGTTTCTAAAAATATGATAATTGCTTAAGTGTATTATGTTAGGTTTAAGGCATGACATATTAGACCATATTCAAATATGGTGTGATATGCGGTACTGTTTGGTACTGATTTCAGTAGGTGATTATATTCAACTTGGTAATTATTTCATCTTTAGAATAGAGAAATGACAATGCTAGAATAGATATACAAGTCTAATATTATTCCTTGGTGATCTGTCTGCTCCACATGTCCATTGGACTAGTATATGCTTATCCTATCTGCCTAAGTGATAACATACTTAGTGTATAACATGGCTGATACCCTGTGTGCATGCTTTGGTTTTAAAAGGATCCTGTATGTTTGAGATATCATATGTGGCTAGTGGTATAACTCATTTCTATGTGTCTTAAAAGGTCATTGAATTGCATGCTATTGTATGATATCCATTCAGTGTCAAGATGTCTCATCCCCTAATGTGAAAAGCTCTCGAATCATGTTATGCCACTGACTTGCCAAGTTTGGTTCTACTTAGACCATACCTAGGCTACTATTGGAACCATTTTGTGTCATGTTAAGAGTACCTATATGTATGCTAGCCTGAATAAGCAGTGTTTTGCTAGTAATGTTACCTTGACTGGTGTGCAGCATGAATATGTCCAATATATAACAAAAAATGGTCTTGTATGCTTAGTCTAGTCTAAATGATTCTGCACCTTCTTGAAATGTTGTCTTAACTGGATACTTGCCCATCTTCACATCTTAAAATGTCTTCTGAACTAGTCATCTATCTGTCTTTATCTATCTAAATGCTAAACTGCATCCATGACATCATATATTCCTTCTGAGTCATTTGGTTTACCATATTGGTATGTTAGTTAACTGGGCACATGTGTGTGTCCCAAATTGATAGTTCCCTTGTTTGAATTTTTCTATTATATTGCTTAGCCGGCTGAAAGTCGAGGCAAGCTTCGGGTTTGGTTTAGCCTCCTCTGATAGCTTGCCATGCCTAAAGTTCTAGAAACCTTTTGATCTTGTCGCGGCATCGGAATATGGATGGTGGTAACCCCCCCTTTTGCTGTCTTATCTTTCAAAATTAGTGTTTAATATGGTGTTTATAATCAAATTTGCAATCCCACATCCTTAAGTCTGTTGTTTTTGTCATATTTTCTGAGGATGTTGTTGTTAGCTGCTGCTATTTGATGCATCTTAAGACGTCATTTATTGCTTCCCTGGTATGGTAAACATTGATGAATGGTTGATGTGCCCAACCTGCTATTGTGGCATTTTTTGGCAAAACTTGATACATTTTGGGTGTCCAGTTGAAATACTTTGATGAAAACAAATACTACACAGAAGGTCATGTTTGATAGGAGTTGATTGAGTTGCTATACACAGCTACTGGGCTGTTGTGCTGCACTTCAGCTGCTACCTTCTTCTTTGCCAAAACAGTGGTTGCATTTGAGGAACTGATGCTATATTTGATTAGTTTGTAGTTGTGTCCCCAGCTCTGGTTGAAAGCATATGTTGCCACTTTGTTTTATAGGCTACTGTTATGTTTCGAGCTAAACAACTGCAGCATTCTGGCCAAATTACTGCTGCATTTTTTAGCTTATTTAATGTCCATTACTGTCGTATCTCTGAGCACAATTGATGCTGGTTTCTTGGCCAAAAACTGTTGTTTTAAGACTGTTTCAGACAGCTGCAATATTTCTGAAAATTCTACTGATTTGAACAGAATACTACACTTAGGCCAATGAAATTGAATTTGAGGCCGCGTCCCTTCGGAAAATGCCTCTTGGTTTTAGTTTACTGTTTTCGGTTTATTTTACTGATTTTGAACAAATAGTTCACTTAGGCCAATGAAATTGAATTTGAGGCCACGTCCCTTCGGAAATTTCCTTTCGATTTTAGTTTACTGTTTTGGCATTTAAACATCCGTATGCGGATATCCTTGTTTTACTGATTTGAACAAATACTACACTTAGGCCAATGAAATTGAATTTGAGGCCGCGCCCCTTCGGAAATTGCCTCTCGATTTCGGCTTTGCTGCTTTGGTATAATTTACTGATTTGAACATGATACTACACTGACCGATGAAAATATCCATCGATTTTTGAGGCCTCCACAGTCGGAAAGACGGAAATATAACTTCAAGGCAAGGATGAGACTTAAATCTTTTGCTTATTTCATCCGAGAGACCAACATGTTTAGTAGGCGAGGCAATTAAAATGACCACCGAGTTATATGTTTGCAGCCACGACGTGATTGGAATGGTCTTTTTTCAAAATTTAAGTCTGAGCCCTCCGTAATCAAAACATTTACTGTTTTGGATACGGATTCGAAGTTATTTATATTTAATTGTTTCTAACCGTTTGTTCTTGACAGCTTGCAAGGAACAAAGTCAACGAAGGCAAATACTCCTCGGAGATTATTTATTTTGTTGTTGTTTTTTACTTTCTTTAATTCAGCTTTATCTCGCTCTGTATTGTAATATTAATTATTGCACTTATGTAATTATTGAAATGCTTAGAATAGGTAGACTTAGAATTAATTCATAGGGTAGTCTAAGACTGGAAATTTGTTGCTAGCTTATTCACTTGTAGGCTCGGTTAATTCAAACATAGAAATCTTTCGCTAGTTTATTTATTTTTAGGCTCGTCATGCATATTTAAAATTTTCAAAAACAACTTTGATCATCTTCTGTTCACTTTATTAATTGTACAACTCAAAATGATTTCCAAAAATTACTTCTTTGGCATGATAAGTAATTCGTTTTTCTCCTTGCTATTAATTGTCCCAAATACATACTTTTTCAACTTTAGATGTATTTTTCTTTAATACCATATAAATGCATACTTGTACAAAATGCATTCTTTTACTAAATACTTGCAACATTATTTTAACTTTCTATTTTTAAAACATGCATTTTCCTTAGTATAATTATTAACCTGAGTTTGACCGGATAACCGCAAGTTAGCGGATCTTAAAGGATGCCTAATCCCTTCCCTTTAAGATAATAAAGAACCCTTACCTAGAACCTCATTAGTTTCGCAAACCTTAAAATTTGAGTTATTTTGCAGCATTTATAGTTAACATTTAGGTGCCCTAATTCACCTTAAAATAATTAGGTGGCGACTCCTTAATCATACCCAGGAATCACCGGATATGTTGCACTCCGCTTTGACCCGCGTGTAGTTAAAAATGGGCACGACAATGGTCACACAAATTTGTCCCCCCCCCCACCCACATCCATCTCTCGTCCTCAAAAATATTCTTCATGCCCCTCACTTAATTAAAAATTTGGTGTCTGTCCGAAAATTCACAACTAATAATTGGGTTTCTGTTAACTTTGACCCTTTTGGATTTTCTGTGAAGGATTTCAAGACGGGATACCTCTAATGAGGTGTAATAGTCGGGGAGAGCTTTATCCAATCACCACCACCACCATTTCCACGAGTCAAGCCACACCTTCCACATTTGCCGCTCTTTCTCCTTCCTTGTGGCATGCCTATTTGGGTCATCCGGGTCGTCTATTGTTTCTTCTCTTTGTAATAATAATTTTGTTGATTGTAAGAGTACGTGTATTACTCCTATTTTTCCTTCATGTCCATTAGGGAAACGTGTTAGATTACCATTTATAGCCTCTACTTCTAGTATGTTGATGCCTTTTGATATTATTCATATTGATTTATGTACATCTCCCGTTTTAAGTTCTTTGGGCCATCGATATTATGTTTTATTCTTGGACGATTATTCTATTTTTTTTATAGACCTTTCCTTTATCTAAAAAGTCTCAAGTGTTTTCAACCTTCTTAAAAATTAGAGCACTTATTTGTACCCAATTTGAACGGAAACTTAAAAACATTCAATGTGATAATGGAAGTGAATATGATAATGGGTCATTTCACAAATTTTGTAACACTAATGGCATATCTTTTTAGTTTTCTTGTCCTTATACGTCCTCCCAAAATGGAAAGACAGAGAGAAAAATTTGTACCATTAATAATATTGTCTGAACCTTGCTAGCTCATGCTTCATTACCTCCTTCTTTTTGGCATCATGCATTACAAATGGCTACCTACCCCCTTAACATTCTCCCTAACAAAGGGTTAGCATATCAATCCCCACTTGAAATCCATTATAATAAAGATTCATCGTATTTGCATCTTGGGATGTTTGGATGTTTGTGCTATCCGCTTTTTTCGTCTACTACAATTAACAAACTTCAAGCGCGTTCTACCGCTTGTGTGTTTTTGGGTTATCCATCTAATCATCGTGGTTATAAATATTTTGATTTATCCTCTAATAAAATCATAATTAGTCGTCATGTTATTTTTATGAAACCCAATTTCCGTTTGCAGAGTTATATAATTATGTGTCTAGTTCATATACTTTTTTGGATGATGAGCTCTCTCCGTATATCATCCATCAGTGGGCCCAACATTCTCGTGACGCCGGCCCAATTACTACCAAATCAGACACTATTTCTAGGCCAGCAGGCCCACTATTTGCTGGCCCAATAAATGTTCTTCCTAGTTTCGTCACTCGGTCGGCAGGCCCACTGCCTACTGGCCAAAATCCCTCATGACCCATTGAAATTTCAAGGCCAGCAGACCCATTTCCTGTTGGCCCAGTAAATTACCGGGCTGCTCCAACTTCTTAGCCAGTAGGCCTACTGCCTGCTAGCCAGTCCTGAGATAGTCCGCCAATGACCCTAGTCCAGTATGTTTCTGTTCCGAGTTAATGGCCCATTACTCATAGAAAAAAGGGTATTTTTAAACCTAAACGACATTTTAATATACATTCTAATATCACTAAATCACCCCTACCACGTAACCCAATGTCTGCCTTTCATGACCCGAATTGCAAAATGGCCGTAGATGATGAATATAATGCTCTTATTGAAAGTAAGACGTGGGAGTTGGTGCCCCATCCTCCTGGTGTCAATATTATTCGTTCTATGTGTATTTTTACTCATAAGGAAACTTCTGACGGTTCTTTTGAGCGACATAAGGCCTGTTTTGTAGGTGATGGTAAGCCTCAACAGGTTGGCATGGACTGTGGTGAGATATTTAGTCCGGTGGTCAAACCGGATACTATTCACATTATTCTCAGTCTGTGTCTTTTAAAAGCATAGCCCATTAATTAGCTAGATGTGAAAAATGATTGCTTACACGGTGATCTTAAGGAGACAATCTACATGCATTATCCCTTGGGTTTTAGGGACCCCAATTATCCTCACCATGTGTGTTAACTGAAAAAGTCCTTGTATGGGCTTAAGCAGGCCCTATGAGCTTGGTATAAGAGGTTTGCAGATTATGTGTCAACTATTGGGTTTTCTCACAGCAGGTCTGATCATTCTCTGTTCATCTATCGTTATGGTACTTCTCTGGCATACATTATATTATATGTGGATGATATTATATTGACTGCCTCTTCTGATAATCTGCGCAAGTCTATCATAACCCTTCTCAGTTCAAAATTTGCTATGAAAGACTTGGGGCCCTTAAGTTATTTTTTGGGTATAGTTGTCACTCGTCATGCAGGTGGTCTATTTTTATCATAGAAGAAGTATGCAACTGAGATAATTAAGAGAGCTGGCATGTCATCTTGTAAGTCCACTTCTACTCCGATTGATATCAAATTGAAGTTGAGTGCTAATACTAGCACACCATATGAGGATCCCACCCACTATCACAGTCTTGCAGGGGCTCTTCAGTATCTGACTTTCACAAGACCCGATATTACTTATGTAGTCCAGCAGGTGTGTTTATTTATGTATGATTCGAGGATTGAGCACATGCATGCGCTCAAATGCATTATACGATACATACAGAGAACCCTTGAGTATGATTTGCATTTATATCCATCCTCCGTCTCAACTCTCGTGTCGTATACAGATGTTGATTGGGGTGGATGTCCAGATATCAGGCATTCGACATCTGATTATTGTATGTTTCTTGGTGATAACTTGGTCTCGTGGTCCGCAAAACATCAGGCGAATTTATCACATTCCAGTACATAGGCTGAGTATTGTGAGGTAGCCAATGTGGTGTATGAGTCATATTGGCTACGTAATCTTCTATTAAAGCTTCACTTTCCTATTTGGAAAGCTACCTTGGTTTACTGTGATATTGTTAGGGCAGTTTATCTCTTTGGAAATCCTGTCCAACATCAATGCACTAAACATATCGAGATGGATATACACTTTGTTCGAGAAAAGGTAGCTCGTGGACAAGTACGCATCCTCCATGTCCCTTTACGATACCAAATTGCAATCATTTTTACTAAGGGTCTTCCCTTGGTTCTATTTGAAGATTTTAGGGACAGTCTCAGCGTACGGCGACCGACCGCTTCGACTGCAAATCACCATAGCAACACCGGAGACACACGATCGGGAAATAATAAAACTAATTGAAAAAGAGAATGAGAAAGGGAAAAAAGGAAAAAAGAAAATGAATTAACCATTTTCAGTTCCGTGGACGTGCTCATGGAGAATGGAACAAACTCACTTATCCATGTCAACAAAAAGTATCTAAGTGGTTCAAATTAGGTGTAGCGGAGGTGTTTAATAGGTACGAGTCTGGATTGAGGTGTCTAAATGAAATATGTGGATAACTTTAGACGGCGGCAGATGACTTATGTTTCTTTTTTACTTGTTCACTTTAGTAAATTAAGAGAGATTTAATATTTTTATAATATTAGACTTATCATTAATTAAGTATCTACATAAAATATTAATCTCTCATCTCAATTTATGGGACACGCTTTCCTTTTTTGTCAGACAAAAAATATCACTTTTCTATAAGAAATATCTTAACTTCAAAATTATCCGTTAATCCTTAATGAAATACGGAGTAATTTATAACTATACAAATATAATATCTCAGGTTTGTTTTAGATCATTAATTTTGAAAAGTCTTTTGTTTTTTTCAATTTTGTATCTACTGAAATGGTGTCACATAAATTAGAACGGAGAGAGAAATAGTCAAACTTATATTTCTAAAGAATAATTAATAATATTACTTTAATAAAATAGACTTCTAACAAATATTTTA
Organism: Anisodus tanguticus; assembly: GCA_034509755.1. Taxonomy (NCBI): domain Eukaryota; kingdom Viridiplantae; phylum Streptophyta; class Magnoliopsida; order Solanales; family Solanaceae; genus Anisodus; species Anisodus tanguticus. The sequence goes on from CM067546.1 coordinate 31,495,502, forward strand.
TTACGAAGAGTAATAAAGTTAATATAGACAAGTAAAAAAACGGAGGGTGTATATATTTATCATGTGAACTACTCCGTCTTAATTTGACTATGTATAGGGTTTCAGAAATAAAAGAAAACTTTTGAATCTGGTAATCTTTAATTAAAGATTTATGAGGTTTTTAAAATGTTGTGATCTTAAAATTGCCATAATTTACTAAATATATAAAGAAATACTTTTTTTTGAATGGACAAAAAGAAAAGTAAAAAATTTAAGGGGGGGCGGGGGTAATATTTTATATCTTGTAATCACAAGATTGCGAATATTGTTGGCCCAAATTTTCTATCTATGCACATGGGTGATAGCATTGAGGGTCTGGGATGAACGAGTTGACTGATAAATTTAATCACATCTGAAAATTGCATTAATTAAGTTAGCTTATCCTAGCGAGGATGTTGCAGTAGATTGATTACTGATCCTGAAGTCACTTTGATATTAAAGCAGTTCTAAAAACTAACCCAACTGATCGAACCGAATCAATGCTGAAGAGTAATGTAAATAATTGATACGGTTTTGAAAAATTTAAATTTAATTATGCACAGTTAAGCAAGCAAAAAATTGATATGGAGGGACTCGATATTAATTTAGTCCATATTAATTTAAATTTAATTTTTTGCTTTCTTAACTGTGCATAATTAAATTTAGATTTTTCAAAACAATCTCAATCATTTACGTTACTCTTCAACATCGATTCGGTTCGATCAGTTGGGTTAGTTTTTAGAACTGTTTTAATATCAAAGTGACTTTAGGATCCTTTAATCAATCTACTGCAACATCCTCGCTAGGATAAGCTAAACTTAATTAATGCAATTTTTAGCTATTATTAAATTTATCAGTCAACTTGTTCATCCCAGCCCCTCGATGCTACCACTCATGTGCACAGATAGAAATATGAACTTTATATAATTTGGCCAACAATATTCCCATTTTTCTGATTTTCAATTTACGTTTCTTGCTTTCTTTTTGGTCCGTTCCAAAATGAGTCTCTTTCTATATTTGATAAATTTTGACAAATTTAAGAACATAAGATTTAAAAAATCCTACAAATCTTTAATTAAAAACTACAAGATTCAAAAGTCTTCCTTTATTTTTGAAACTATGTACATAATCAAACTAAGACAATTAAATTGAGACGGAGTAAGTAGTTCATAGGATAAATATATACACCATTTTTTTTAACTTGTCTATATTAACTTGATACTCTTCTTAAGAAAATATTTGTTAGAAGTCTATTTTATTAAAGTAATATTATACATTATGCTTTAGAAATTTAAGTTTGACTATTTCTCACTCCGTTCTAATTTGTGTGACATCGTTTCAGTAGATACAAAATTTAGAAAAATAAAAAGACTTTTCAAAATTAATGGTTTAAAACAAAGCCGAGACATTATATTTATATAGTTATAAATTACTTCATATTTCATTAAGGATTATAGGAGAATTTTAAAGTTAAGTTATTTCTTATAGAAAAGTGACATTTTTTGTCGGACTAAAAAGAAAAGTATGCCATATAAATTAGGACAAATTAATATTTTATGTAGTTACTTAATTAATGATAAGCGTAATATTACAAGAAAAATATTAAATCTCTCTTAATTTGCTAAAGTAGACAAGTAAAAAAGAAATATAAGTTATCCGCCGCCGCCTAAAGTTATCCACATATTCCACTTAGACACCTCAACCCAGACTCGTACCTATTAAGCACCTCTACTACATCGAATTTGAACCACTTAGACACTTTTTGTTGACATGGATAAGTCAGTGTGTTCCACTCTCCATGAGCAAGTCCACGGAACTGAAAATGGTTAATTCAGTTTCCTTTTTCTTTTTTCCTTTCTCTTTCTCTTTCTCTTTTTTCAATTAGTTTTATTATTTCCCGATCGTGTGTCTCCGGTGTTGCTATGGTGATTTACCGTCGAAGCAACGTCGTTGAGCATTGTTTCCCATTCTCCGGCGGCCCTCTTTCCTATTGTTACTAGTTCTGTCCCTATTTGAGTCGGTTTTTATGTTTTTGCACTTTGTTTGACCGGAGAAACTTCATGGATTTTGGACTAATTTTGACACCCTCTTTTGGTTCTCATTTCTCTACTCGCCTTCTCCGCCACTGCTACAACCAAACTACGCCAACTCCACCTCATGAGCTCTTCTATCTCCACTACATAATAATAAAAATTATTGGCAAAGTTTAATCACCGAAGCTTTGATCGAAAAATTCCGCCGACGGCATCCTTTTTTAGAGAAAGAGAAGAAAGGATTAAAAATGGTATTTTTATTATAAAAATTATTGTTCATTATTTAATCATTATTTTTAGTACCAATACCGTGTGTCCTTATTTAATTCGTCATTTTGTCACATTCCGCGAGTAGGGGTGGGCATATATCGGTTTTGTATCCGAAAAATATGAACCGAATAAAAAAAAAATTTAAAAAACGAATCCAATTTTTTTAAAAAAAAATGATATGTTCGGTTTATATCGCGGAACGTATAAGATTATATCGATTTTTTCTAGTGGGCCGGGTCGGGTCGGGTCGAGGAATTTTATTTTTTAAAAATTGAATTTCCAAAACTAAAATTGGCATTCACCCCTACATTACCACGAAATTTCGACGTTGAAATGTATTGTATATCGTGAGATCTTGACAAAAGAAAAAGAAAATTAGAAACCGATTTAGGGAAAAACACAAATTGATTGGAAAAATGGGTGTTTTTCTAAAAATTGGTTGCGCCAGTTTGGGCCGCCCCATCTCAAAAAAATACGCAAAATAAAAAAAAAATCGGGTAAAACGGACATTCGAGCGCAAAGTTATGACCATTTAAAGTTTCACCAATTTACAACTACTTTATCTCCCTACATTTTATGTCAATGCTTCCGTGATATGCTAATCAAGTTCATGCCGCATTCGACTTCCATAAAAGCTTCATATATTGACTTCAATGACTATGATTCAAGATATAGTAGTAGCTTAAAATAAAAAAATAAGAATAATTATATATTTAATTCGGTTTTTTCGGTTCGGTTCATATCCAAAATTTAAAAACTGAATCGAATCACTAAATCCTGATTCGGTTCGATTTTTCAAAAAATCTATTTTTTTAAAGAAAAATGAATAAATACCGAACCAAATTTCGGTTCGATTCGGATTCTCCGAATTTTTTTGTCACCCCCTATCCGCGAGTGAACTACACACTTTATATTTTTCACCATTAATCCCCCTTTCCTTCAACCTATACCTCTGAGGAACCCCGTCTACCCACTTCGAGTGAACTCTACTTCCATTTTCAATTTTCACCATCAAATTCAATCCAAATCTCTCCCGCCCAATTCTGTGTTTCTTCTCCTCTTTTGAAATCTAATTTGAAATTTTCTTTTCGATTTAAAGATTGTGGACTTCCAATTCAAATAAAATTGGACAGCATAAGGATTATTTCTCTTACTGTATTGAAATAATTCTTTTCCTGAAATTCAAAATCAGAATTGAATCTTAATTTATTTTTTTATAAAATTATTTTTCATGGTGGCGGAGATACGGCGATTCTAGGCATTACAGATGAATTTAATTTCTTTTCTTGCTTTCTACATCATATTTTATTTGATAATTTAATGCTGAGTTAGAATTGTGCGTTGTTGATTTGGTGTTGTCGTTGTTGGGGTGGTGGTGTGAGGATGATGATAAGATTTTCCCACCTTAATATACCGAGCATTTTAGGGGTCTAGATTGCTGATATCAAATTGAAAGGTGGATGACAAATTGATAGGAGATCAAAAATGGAGTCCGGACAAAAAATAAAATAAAAATGTAATTTTAATTAAGAGCCTTCACGGGCCCAAAATTGTTTGAAAATCTAATATTTTGCCATTGTCAGTGTTGGATGCACATGGAATACATACACCTGTATTTAGTTGAAGTGTCTACTTTATTATTAAAAAAATTTAGTGTTTATATTTTTTGTGAAGAGAGGGCCCAGAGGGGGAGGGGGGGGAGGGTGGGGAGGCGATGGAACATTTGGGGAGGAAATAAGATGTGGGAGGGGTTATTCTTTTTCCTGTATTTTCATTTTTGTTCAAAGTTTTTTTTCTATTAATTGGATTCAAAGCCTTCGAAGAAAACAAGAAACCGAATACATGAACTGCTTGGTGGATTTTAAATGCTTAATAGGTATATTCTTGGCATACATTAAGTGTCTAATAGATAATAGCTTCAGTTGAAAGATTAGTCACGCCCAATCAAAAATGTAAAGTAGTTATCTTGTTCTTAAACCCTGGTCATTCAGGTATATTTCGCGGTTTACTGGTAGTAATATTGAGAAATCGGGATTATATCTCAAGAAATAGTCTGGCGTAAATCGAAAAATTGGATATAAAAAAATGTAAAGTAGTTGCACAAATATGCAAGCTTATGATGTCAAAATATACAACACTACAGAAATTCTTAGTGCCCATTACGTATATTAAATGCTTAGTACACTTTTTTCTAGGAAAATACTAGTCAAGCGTAGGTAAATTCAGATCTAAATAAGAATCTACAAATAAAAAAGTCGAATAAATTATTGATGATCGAATTTCAGTACATTGCACGTTAATTATGTAATATTTCCACAGTAGTTTGACAAGATAACACATTTCTTCAATTTTTTCCTTGGAGCATGGTTTGTGTAGAGAAATTAGCTGAAGAAAACTAAAGTTGGGAGAACTCCTGCTAACCCAATATCGTTAACTAAGATTGAAATTGGTAATGGTAATTTAATTTCAATTTGTGGTTATGGTCACATAAATTTATCTCTCCCGAACTCGCCTTTAGCCTTAAAAATTGTCCATCATGCTCCTCACTTAATTAAAAATTGGTGTCTGTTCGAAAATTTACAACTGTTAATTGAGTTTTTATTGACTTTGACCCTTTTGAATTTTCTGTGAAGGATTTCACGACGGGGATACCTCTAATGAGATGTAATAGTCTGGGTGAGCTCTATCCTATCACTATCACTACCACCACCACCACCACCACTAATCAAGCCACACCATCAATATTTGTCGCTTTAGCACCTTCCTTGTGCCATGCGCGTTTGGGTCATCCGAGAGCATCTGTTCTTTCCTCGTAAATAATAATTTTATTGATTGTAATAGTACGCGTAGTACTAATGTTTGTCCTTCTTGTCCGCTTGAGAAACATATTAGATTACCATTTGTAGCCTCTACTTCTAGTACTTTGATGTCATTTGATATTATTCATAGTGATTTGTGGACATCTCTCGTTTTGAGCACTTTGGGCCATCGTTATTATTTGTTATTTTGGATGATTATTCTATTTTTTTGTGGACTTTTTCGTTGTCTAAAAAGTCTCAAGTTTTTTTCATATTTTATCGTTTAGAGCATTCATCCGTACCCAATTTGAACGGAAAATTAAAAACATTTAATGTGATAATGGAAGGAAATTTTGTAACTCTAATGACATATCTTTTCGATTTTCTTGTCCTCATACGTCCTCACAAAATGGGAAAGCCAAAAGAAAAATTAGTAGCATCTGGATTCGACCCCGATTGTTCTCTTACTTTCTTGATCCGAAAGAAAAATATGATAATGGGCCGGTTTGGCTTAACTTAGTTGGTGATAAATCATTTACTTTCTTGATCACCTAGTATGTTGTTTCCTCTAAATTCGATCCCGATTCATAGTTGGGTAAATTATATTGCGACGACCGTGTACACTTTATCACTTGAGGAGTGGATTTGAATATTATCAATTTTTTAGCGTCGTTGCCGGGGAACAATTTGGTGTATTTGGGTTAGTTTAGGATTTAAGCTTACTTTCTTTGGTCCAAACTTATGAATATTTGTGTAGTTATTTTTTTTTTTTTTTTTTTTTTTAAAAAAAATGGCATCATTCCATGAAAATGGGTCGAAGAGTGGTTTTCATATTTTGATGACCATTTTCCTTATTGTGGAGGGCCACACTCTTTGCAAAATTGTTTAAAAGTCTCCCGTGGGATTGTGCGCACAATGTCAAACCCAAGAGTGGAGCATATGTGATAGGTGTGGTTCTCAAAATGGTCACCGAGCTAGTTGTGCTTATGTGTGTTTCCCTTCCCTGAACCCCTGCTATGATGATTCTACTTTTTATTATGACAATGATAGAGATATGGAAGCGGAAGAAGTTGAGCATGGTCAAAATGGAGATTTCAAACTTATGATGGAATGCGTACTCGAATGAGGAAATGAAAATCAAAAAGCCTTGGAGGAGTACTTGGAAACTAGTCTCCGAGATGGCTTGGCACTTGAACAAAAAAATCCTCCATGGGAATTTGCACAAAATCAAGAAGAATTCTCAAATGCTTAATGTGAGAAGATAATGCCCATGTTGGAGGTCAATCTTGAAAATGAGAAATCAAAAATTGAACATCCGCCAATCGACTCTAGTTCATTTGGTGGTGAGGATGTCAAAGATAGAGCAAATTTAAAAATGGAGCGCCTTAGACCACATTGCAACCATTTTTCAATATTGTGTGATAGGTCTGGGTATGCTATGGAACAATAAAAAAAACTCGAATGCCAATTCAGTTTCCGAATGTCGGCGATAATGTCGTCCGACATCAGTGATAACACTTTAGTAAAAACAGAAAACTTTAAAGAGCAATGCAGCGAAAATTTAAAGAACACAAAGGTTTAAAATTTACATTGGTTATATAATAGTTATATATTATATAACCTATGACGGTCAATGACCGAAAGTATTGTATATATTTATTATATACAGAAATTACAAATTCCTTTCTTTACAATTTTACAAGATGAAACGGAAAGGAATTAAATGTTGAAGTCGCAGATGACTTCTGCCTGAAAAATTTACCTAAATAGACATAGACAACTTCTCATTACAATTGCTCAATAGAAAGCTAATCTAGAATCTAAACTGCAATTGTAATATTGGACAGAATGTTGTCGACACGCTCAAACAACACTTGTGATCCAGTTTTCTGAGATGGATTCTCGAGAGCTCTCTTGATATTTTTGCTTTCTGTTTCTGGATATCGATTCACTCTTGTAGCCTCTCTATTTATAGTAGAGAGTTTTCCTTGAAAATCTCATCGATCGGTTGAGTAGGTTGAGGGAAAGGTGGACAGCTGGTGTGTTTGTTGGAGAAGATTACGGAGTCCAAATCTCAACAACTTTGACTTGTTCTTCACTCGACTTCTTCCCCAAGATTTGACTCTATCTCCCACATTGTACACAGCTCCTAATTCACATGCCTAAGTCATTTTTACCCCACAGTAAAATATTATTACTTATCGTGAAGTAAGGCAAAACTGTTATGAGAAAATGTTGGTCTGAATGTTGTGACATTTGTCCCAATATTTTTTAAAATCAACAACAATACTTCAGAGGATATGTTGGGTCAAATGTCACAGTATCAAACCCAACATTAACAATCTCCCCCTTTTGCCTTTCTTCACAAAACACATTTCAACGGGTACAAATGACTTAGTGCTTGTCACGGATACATTCCAATACCTATGACTATTGACACTCTCTCCCTTAACCTGTGATGGCATACAAGCAAACATGTATATACCACTTTATAGGATTGAAATGGCATACATGCAACAATGTATACACCACTCTTATAGGATTAAAAGAAATGATATCAGCATATAGGTCATCCACACAATCAAGAAAAACATAGTCAGAATAGAGCATTGTCAAGATTACCATCCACATCACCTAATAGCCAAAACAAACAAAATCCATAAAAATTCATCAACAACAAAACAGCTTCTCCCTTGCTCATTATGCAGCAAAGTATCAGCTTCCATCAGCTTTCTACTTCTGCATAACAACTTCAGGTTGCTTCTCCCTCTGCCTAGCAGCTTCAGCTTTAGCTTCGGCCCTCTGCATAGCAACTTCAGCCTTCAACCTCAGCCTCTTCAGAAAGACTTTCCTTCCAACAACTTCTTCTCTCTACATAGCAACATCCATAGAATCTTCAGCATTAGCAACTTCTCCACTCGTACCTTCACCCTCTTCTCTTTGCTCCCCCTGTATAGAATCATCTCCCCCTTTTTGTGAAGAAAGCAAAAGCAATAAATGGTCTCTGGCTTGAACCAGGGCATCTCTAGCAGTATCAACCTCATCAATTTGTAGGTTGATTTTTGCAATTTGCTCCACAAGTTAATTTATGGATAGTATAGACTACCTTGGACCAGTGTTGCCCTGAATGTTGGGAACATTCCTGGCAACATTTTCCCTTTCTGCTTCATTTTTCAAGGTAGGTCAATGATTGTCTCTTTGCTCTTCAGAATTGCTTTATTGACAGTGTAAAGTTCAGGAGCTTTCCCCAAAGTGTCTCCTTTCATAGGCTCAAGGCCTTGGATAGTTAATATTTTGTAGATCAGATAGGGAAAAAGATGGATGGAAGTTGACTCTTTTTCTACCAGGTTGGTAATTTGATAGAAGATTATTTTCCCTAAATCAACTTTGAATCCTTTTTTAATTTTAACAGTAGGGAGGCTTGTTCAGTTGTGTTCAGTTGTCACAACCGACTCATTTAAAGAGGGAAGTCAATTGTGAATAGCAATTTTGTAGAGGATGGAAAATAAGGCAGTGATTTTTTATGTTGGGCATCTAGGGATCCATTTCTTCAATATACCTCCAGAGATATATTCAATCAGTGTATCTCTGTTTGATGTTACTCTTTCTGTTCCTCTCACTCGCTCTTCAGTATTAAGATCCCATACATTGATTGATGATTGAAAGTGTAAATTGATAAATTTTGTTATAGAGATAAACCTTCCCAAATCTCTTTGAGGAGGGTATCCTCTATAGCAGAGTTTAAATTGGCATAAAACAACCTTATATTCTCATAAACATATGGTTCTTTTCCAGTAATAGAGTCAAGAAGTTGTCTGTCTTCCAGAAATTCCACCAGACTATATTCAAAGCAGGAGGCAATATCTAACTCTCTTTCATACCTAATTACTCTATTTCTATAATAGTCCAATTTATCATGATTAGCTTTAGAGTAAAATTTATCGGAGAAGGCAGATACCTTATTGTATGAACCAGACAAGTCTAGGCTGATGGATTCTGTATTATTGGAGGAAGTTGGGGTGTGTGCCTCTTCAGATGTTGGCTGGAATGTTGCCTGATATGTTGTAGAATCTGTGGCAACATCTGGGGAAGCACTTGACCTTGTAGCCCTGGGAACTCCTTTTGGAAAGAATTGTTTTAAGGGAGTTTCATCTGGGATTTCCCTTTCGAGAGGCACATTTTGTGGTTCAGAAGCTGAAGGATCTTCATCAGTTGAGAAAATGAAGTCCGTACTTTCACTATCACTACTCGAGTAGACTGGTTTAGAGGGTTCACATTTTGTTCTTTTGCTACTTGAATCTTCTCGAACACTCTACTCGATCGACGAGTAGGTGAAGGCAGATAACCTGGGCCTCTTACCCAAGGATGTAAAATCAATGGTTTCATCTACATCAATGGAGTTGTTGTCATCTCCAGGGTAACTAATATCCAAGGGTTCATCGAAAACCTTAAACACTAACGCCCTAGACAGATCCTTTGGGGATTTGAGGAAGAGTACTGGCCCGGTTGCATAGGTAGGTTTAATGGAGGACTAGTGCTCATTGGAGTGTTGGATGATATGTTGGCTGACATGGGTTCTGACACAGGGAAAGTTTTCATTGGTGAGAATTGTGGAGAGGGTTTTGAGGAATTAAGGTTTGTGATTGAGGAAGAAGACTGGAATGGTGAATAATCCATCGGGTAGGTAGGGTAATACCCGAGAAGTCATGTGATCCCCCCCTCTTTTTTTTTATTTTTAATAGGGAAAATCGGATATGTTAAAAAATATGCAAATGAGATGATTTTATATACATGACAAATCTTTCAAAGCAACAAAAATCCTTAGTTTTAGGAGTTTGAGATTTATCTAATAACTTACCCCTAAAATTTTGGGATAAAATGATGAGCATCACGGTAGGAATTTAACATTATTATTTTAAAGTTTGAATTTCCTATAAAAACAAGGCATAATCATATGGAGAAAATCTGATTTTTCTAGAATCAGTTAAGAACAACATCCAAACAAATATCATAATCTGAAAATGTCAACAGTAATGTTGGCAACATTTTGGACGACACAAGTATTTTGATCCCTCAAGAATTTTTCGTATTGGCAATAAATCAAGACAAGTTTTATATGTATTTTATGAGTTTGATTACTGGACCAATGTAACATTTTCTAATCGTGTCCTTGGTCTAATCATAAAACACATACAAAGAGGTTTCACGTATCAAAAATGAGAATACTTGGTTAGTATTCTCAAAAATTCTTTTGAAGCACTTGATACTCCTATAGAATAGGAACAATATCTTTTCAAGGGGCTTTGCCCAATTTGTACAGTTGCCAATCATTTGTTAAGGCTTTTCCTTATTTTAATACTCCTTTTTCATGATATATATATATATCATCGCAGAGAACGTATCACATTGATAAGTTATTCATATTGAAGGATCATGCTTGTGAGACCAAAGGTTATGCAATATACAACAACAATAATTAGTTTATGATATTCCATAGGTAAATGTCACCTAAAATGTTAGATAGTGTTTCAGCTGACATTCACCAAAAATGCCTTTTTAGAGATTACAAAGACCAAAAGATTTCTTCAAACTAGAAAAGCTCTCATGGTCCAAAGCTTTTGTAAAAATGTCAGCTAGTTGATGAAGAGTGTCAACGTGTTCAATTTGAACTAGCTGTTTTTCGACTAAATCTCTTAAAAATTATGTCTAATATCAATATGTTTTGTACGTGAGTGCTGAACTGGATTTTTGGAAATATTTATAGCACTCAGATTATCACAGTATAAAATTAAAATGTTGCTAGAAAAACCATAGTCGTCTAACATGTGTCTTAGCCATATTAATTGAGAGCAACAACTTCCAGCTGCTACATATTCAGATTCAGTAGTTGAAAGTGAGACACAGTTTTGTTTACGACTATACCATGAAAAGATAAAAACATTCTCCACTTGTACTCTTTCTATCATCCACATCTCCAACCCAATCCGAGTCACTAAATCCTATTAAGTTAGGATTATTGTCTTTGGAATACCAAATTCCCAACTCACATGTGCCGGCAACATATCAAATAATATGTTTCACGGCATTTAAGTGGGATATTTTGGGACATGCTTGAAAATGGGCACACATACAAACACTAAACATAATATATGAGTGACTAGCAGTAAGGTAAAAAAGGCTACCTATAATAGATCGATATAATTTTGGGTCGACATTTTCACCAACATTATCCTTACATACCTTCTGTGAATATCACATTGGCGTTTTCATTTGTTTAGCATTTTTCAACTCAAATCTCTTAACTAGATTCTTGGCATATTTGCTCTTGGAGATGAAGATTTCATCTTCACTTTGCTTAATTTGCAAGCCTAAGAAAAAAGTTAGTTCCCCAATCATGCTCATTTCAAATGTTGATGACATAGATTCAACAAATGCCTTTAGATAAGACGGTGATGTCGAACCAAAGACTATGTCATTTACGTAGATTTGAGCAATAATAATATCTACACTGTGACGTTTAATGAATAAATTACGATCAGCTTCACCACGGTTAAAACTAAATTCAAGAAGTAAGTTAGTTAGACGACCATACCATACACGAGAGGCTTGTTTCAACCTATACAAAGCCTTTTTGAGCTTGTACACATAGTGTGGTTGGTAAGGATCTTCAAATCCTTTTGGTTGTCCAACATAGACTTCTTTATATATATAACCATTTAAGAATGCACCTTTAACATCCATTTGGTGTAAAGTAATTTTCATACAACAAGCAATACCAAGTAACAGTCTAATTGACTCAATTCTAGCCACATGTGCGAATGTTTCGTCATAATCGATTCCTTCAACCTGAGTATAGCCTTGAGCAACTAGACGAGCTTTGTTTCTTACAACTGTTCCCGATTCGTCTGATTTATTTTTAAAAATCCATTTAGTTCCAATTACATTTGTATTGTTTGGACGAGGAACTAAGTCTCAGACTTCATTTCGAGAGAATTGTTCAAGCTCTTCTTACATTGCTTGAATCCAAAAATTATCTTTGAGTGCTTCTAAAATATTTTTTGGTTCTAAAGTAGATAGAAAACAAGAAATGCTAACCTCTTGGTATATGGTTGACATACACACATACCTTACCACATCTCTGTAATTGAGTGGTTCTTTCCCTCTTATTCTAATTCCTTCAAAAACTACCCATATCACCTGGCCCGTGGGGTGATTCTTCCTAATCCTTAATGTGGGGTCCCTTCGAACTTGATCTAGCAATTCAACATTTGACTCCTCATCCATGGCCTTTGTGATCTCTGTTTCAGGTTCAAATATTGCTTCAGGTGTGGCAACATTTGGGGCAACATCTGATTCTTCTGTAATATACTTATTTTTCACTGAAACTATAACGTTATTTTTAGTTGTATCTCATAAATATTGTCCGTCGTGTTGGACAATATTATGAGAGACACATATTTGCTTACCTTTCAGACAATCTTCACAGACCGTTTTACCTTTATGGCTAAGATTAGGTAAGCCTCTAACTGCTTAATATGAGATCAATTTTTCTAAATTGTGGTAGTTGATATACCCCAACTTTTGATGCCATAGTGTTGTGTCATCGATTTTTACATTATTGCATGTTTCTTGTCTTGCAACAAGATATCAATTATCACCTGTTCTACTACCTGTCATGACACATTCATTGGCTTCATTCGTAATTTAATATAAATTATTATTAAATTTTACCTCAAGATTATCATCACATAGTTGACTAATACTAATCAAATTAGCCATTAAGCTATCAACGTGTAAGACATTTCCTAAAGCTGGAAATCTAGGAACATTCAAGATCCCTTTTCCAATTATTTTCTTTTACTGCCACCTCCATAAGTTACGTTACCTCCATTGAATGACTCATATTTCTTTAGAAACTCCTTTGTACCCATCATGTGGCGAGAACATCCACTATCAAAGTACCAAGAACCTAAAATGTTAGATCTTAATGCAGTTATAGAAACATTACATGATACATCCTTTTTGGGAACCCAAACTTTCTTAAAACATTTTTACCTTTTGGCTCAGAAATGTTGCTTCAAATGTTATCCGAAATGTTGGACAACCTTTTTGGTAAACTTTTGCTCACATAATCTTGATGTTTGAAACATTATGGTTTTAAGTGTCCAAGGGAGTTACAGTGATGACATATAAACTTCATATTCTTTGACATATATGAGAACCTATTATTTATTCCTTTTTCTTTTATAAAGCATATTTTCTCATTTATGTCAAACAAACTAGAGCATATGGTTTTAAGAGAGTCTTCGTATCCAATACCTGCATGCGAAAGTTGACTAAAGTTGAGTATCTCATTCAACTTATAAGTCCCGGTGTTGAGCTTACGGAAGTTTGCTTCGGCTAAATCCAGTTTTGCACTGATCTTACCAAATTCAACATTCTTTTTGGTAAACGCAAACTCTAGTCGGGTTATTGTGCCTTTTAGATTTACATTCTCACGAGTTAAAGATTTTACATTTGTGTCAAGATGCTTGGATTCTATGATTAAATCTTTACATAGATTTTGCAATTCCTTAATCATATTATCTTTGGAATCACATTGATTCTCACAATCAGTCTCACTAGTAGAAATAAAACCACTAAAGCAATTAACATCAGAATAGTTAAAGAATATGTACCTCTCGGATGTTGCTGAGGATGCAGATGTCATTACTGATGTTGGAGAAAATGTTGTGATATCTGAGACAACATTACAGACGACATCTTCATTATCAGACAGAGACTGTTAGTAAACAATGGTCATCATTGCTTGTAATTCGACTTCTTAATCTCCTTCATCTTCTCCTTCGTCGTCACTAAGAGAAACCCATAGACTCTTACCAAATTTTCTAAGAGTGTTTGCACATTCATTGGCATAGTGACCCCAACCTGAGCATGCATGACATTGCACGGACTCAAGTTGTTTGGGATCAAATTTGATGCGATCTGAGTTGGTTCTTCTTAGTTGATTTCCTTTTTGTACATTTTGAAGGAATCTAGTGGGCTTTTGATTGAAGCCTTGGTTTTGGTGCTCTTTATATTTAGATTTATTTCTCTCATTGTTGAACTTCCTCACCATTGAATTATATTTTCGAGTGAGTAAGGCAACATTTGCACCTTCACCAATTTCTTCAAGATTCTCATCCTCTTCTTTAATTTGAATCTCTGAGGATTGAACATGAAGTGCTACATTCTTTATTTTATAAAGTTTCCTTTGATTCTCAATGTTTATCTCATAGGTTTTGAGAATGCTCATTAAGGTATGAAGGTCCACTGTAGCAAGATTGTGAGCTTCTTCAATGGCACAAATCTTTAAATTGAACTTTTTAGGAAGAGAACGGAGAGCCTTTTTCATATGAGATGTCAATCAACTTTTCAAAATAAGATTTAATAACATCCGCTTCTTCCATCCTTAAACATTCATATTTACTCATGAGCATGCATAACTTTGTTCGACGAACACTTGAGCTACCTTCATAATGAATTTGTAAAGTATCACATGCGTCCTTAGCCATGGGGCAGTTTTGAATGAGTTTGAACATGTAAAGATCAAACCATCCAAAAATTGCATTTAAGGCCTTTTCGTTAAAGCTAGCATTATTGGTTTCTTCCGCAGTCCATTCGGATTCAGGTTTAACAAGAATGTCACCTTCCTCATCGGTGGCAACATTGGCACAACATACCCATTGGTTATAGATCTCCATGCCCTAACATCAATTGATTTGATATGAGAACGTAGGCGAATCTTCCAATAGGCATAGTTTGAACCATCTAAAATAAGAAGCCTACCAATCGTTGGATGTTCCGGATCCATAGCTTTAAATAATAGGACCAATCACTTATTGTGTAAGTGATGGCTCTGATACCACTTGTTAGGTCCGAGTATGCTATGAAACAAAAAAAAACTCGAATGCCAATTCAGTTTCCGAATGTCGGCGATAATGTCGTCCAGCACCAGTGATAACACTTTAGTAAAAACAGAAAACTTTAAAGAGCAATGCAGCGGAAATTTAAAGAACACAAAGGTTTAAAAAATATATAGGTTATATATTATATAACCTATGACAGTCAATGAACGAAAGTATTGTATATATTTTTATATACAAAAATTACAAATTCCTTTCTTTACAATTTTACAAGATGAAACAGAAAGGAATTAAATGTTGAAGTCGCAGATAACTTCTGCCTGAAAAATTTACCTAAATAGACATAGACAACTTCTCAATACAAAGCTAATCTAGAATGTAAACTGCAATTGTAATATTGGACAGAATGTTATCGACACGCTCAGGTAACACTTGTGATCCAGTTTTCTGAGATGGATTCTCGAGAGCTCTCTTGATATTTTTGCTTTCTGTTTCTGGATATCGATTCACTCTTGTAGCCTCTCTATTTATAGTAGAGAGTCTTCCTTGAAAAGCTCATCGATCGATTGAGTAGGTTGAGGAAAAGGTGGGCAGCTGGTGTGTTTGTTGGAGAAGATCATGGAGTCGAAATCTCAACAACTTTGACTTGTTCTTCACTCGACTTCTTCCCCAAGATTTGACTCTTTCTCCCACGTTTTATACAGCTCCTAATTCACATGCCTAAGTCGTTTTTATCTCACAGTAAAATATTATTACTTATCGTGAAGTAAGGCAAAACTGTTATGAGAAAATGTTGGTCTGAATGTTGTGACATTTGTTCCAACATTTTTGGCAATCAACAACAATACTTCAGAGGATATGTTGGGTCAAATGTCACAGTACCAAACCCAACATTAACATTGTGCTTGGTGGATGATATGAAAATTGAACTACCCGAGCCTATGGAGGATTTTGGAGATGAAGAACAGGGCATTTTCATTTTGAGGTTTGCCATGTCAAGACGATAAAATGATATTTCTCACTTAAAGGCCAAAAAGTACAAAATGCGATACCCGAAAGTTGACCTCTTTGCATTCTTATTTTTTCTGGTTCAATTCAAATTCAAATTATTCAATTCAATTCAATTCAATTCAAATGTTACGGGTACTTTTTGATGTTAAATTGTTTTTAGTTCATCCTGGACAACTCAAGGAGGAGCAGAACATATTCCTCCCTTTCAGGCTCCAAATCACGATGACATATTTTCACGGAGTCCCTTCTAACTTTGAGCTTTATTTTATTTAGTTGCGTTGAGGACAATGCAACATTTTTAGTGGGGGTGGCTCATTTATTTTTGATGATATATGGTGATATCATTGACGAATTCGGTAGATTAACTTTTTGTTTTGGTATTTTTTTATGACATTTTATATTAGTATGATTTCCTTATTTTTTTTATTAACTTCTTTAGTTTTTGTTAGTTATTATTTTTAGTAATAACATTCTTGGGTTTCTTCGAGCCGCTTGTCTTTCCCCAAGAATATCTTTTATTTTGAACCCAATGTTTTTAGGTAGCTTTTTGTGTCGACTTTTCCTGATGACAGGCGCCTTTTTAAGGGAATTAGTCTTGTTTAGGTTTCGTAAAAGTGGTGTTGGATTGTGATTTTTGGTTCCCCTTAGCTCATGTGTGGCTTGCTTAGTACCAACATGATTTAAACTTTGGTATATGAATTTTTGATCTCTAAAAAAAATGTGATTGAAGTAATGATTCTTGTTTTGACCTATAGACTCAATTTTTGACTCTTTCTTTCACTAATTAGTCTATTTAGATTAAAAGCTACATTTTGAGTTCATTTATTTCAATTTGATCTTGAATTCATATTCTATTTGAGTTTTCATGTGTCATGTGTGGTGAGGTTTATTTGTGAGTTCTTTTGCATTATTTGTGGTGTAGAACTTGCCCGGAATATGTTTCAAGGGGAAATTCTAAACTACACTTGGTTCGAAAAATAATTTTAGGCCTTCCTTGGATCGTCTTTGTGCCTTAAATTGCCTACCATCCCCAGTTAACCCCTTTTGAGTCTTTAACCTTTTCTTTGGCAATCATGTTACAAGCTTTAACCTTTTGATCTTTATTGATCTATATTTTGGCACCCTACCTCCCTAAGTACTTTGAAAGTGCAAACATAAGCTAAAAGCCTAAGTTTGGGGGTGTTGGTTGGAAAAAGTTGTGATGTGGGAGTTGCTTTAAAGGTGAAGGTAAGAAAAAAAAAAGATGGAACCTGCCTTATTAGCTTGAAAACGAACAATAAAAGGAAAGGAAGAATAAATTTGTGAATAAGGAGAAGACTAGGTGGTGCAATGAAAAATGAAAAAAATGATGGGGTGTGCTTCGATTGTTGCAAATTATAGTGTTTAGGGAGGTTTTGAGTCACTCTTACCCAAATTGTGCCCTACCTTAACCAAAAGCCTACATTACAACCCTTAAGTCCTAATTGATTTTGAACTAAGTGTGTCTACATTAGTGGAGAAATAGATGAAGGGCAAGCTTATGGTACTACTTGTGTGCATTTGAACATCTTTGTGTGAGAGAGTTAATTCTTAATATTTAATATCTCATTTGTGTTTTAAATTGCATTTTTTCAGTGTGGAATTCTCTCTTGAGTGTGAGGGCACATGAACGTTTGAGTTGTGAATTTGTTTCATTTTTCAATTGAGAGGAATGAATAAAAGAAAGTTGTTTTGTTATAATGAGGCAAATTTTAAAACTTTAGTATCATGACTTGATTGCTACTTTGATTAACTTGGTGTTTAAGCAGTTGAAATGAAATGATATTTTTGAGAAGTTGTTGGTGATTCATATGTCTTGGATTAATTGTTGGTATCAATTAAACTCATGTATTTGTGCTTAAAGTAGATTTTTTGACTTGGTATAATGTGGTGCCTTATTGAGTTGATTCCTTTCAAGAAGTTTGTATGTTTTGATTTGCTTGAGGACAAGCAATCGTTTAAGTTTGGGGGTTTGATAAATTGGTATTTCTTTAATCTTAGACTTTTGTTACGTTTGATTGAAAAAATAGTGCATTTATTATGGTTTACTTCAATTTTACAGGTTTATATGATTTAGAAGTTATCGGAAAAGAAACCAAGTGAAAACAAGTCAACACATAGTTAAAACGAAAAAATGACAAAAACGGCTAGAGGCAGAAAATCCTGACAGATTTGCAAATCTGAAAAGTTGGGGCTTGTTTTCGTCACTTTTGAATTGGAAATTTTTGGTAGCTACAATAGAAAGATTTGGGCCATATTTTTAAAACCTTGGAAGCTAGGGTTCATCAACCACACCATTAGAGGAGAAGATTGGAGTATTTAAATGAGAAATTTCTTAACCCTCTCTTCAAATCCTTGCGTTGTATTGAATATTTAAATGTGTAGTATTCCATTTCATTACTTGAACTTGTTTATGAAAATATTCATTGCCCAAGTTTTGGATTGAAAATCTTGTTATGCTTATGCAGTAAATGATTTTTATTTCTAATGAAGTGGGTCTTTATTTCTTTAATTAATCTTGTTCTTTAATGTTTCTTAAGGGATTAGCTAACCCTAAGACTTGCCCATTTACTTCGATTTGAGCTTGGGAGAGGAAAATTGAGGTTGAAAAGGATTAATTAATAAGGATTTGGGGCTTTAAACCTCATCTAATAACTTGAGCTATGAATAGGATAGTTAACTTGAGGTTAAATCGATTGTGCTTAATATCACACTTTAAGGCTTTGAAATGCTTAAAGTGAAATTCATTGATTTGATTGGAAGAATTTCAATGAGATTTTAGAAATCATTATCTATTAACATAAACTCTCTCTTAGTTGTAAAATCGTCAAATATATTGGATCGTTACTTGAGAGCAATTTCCCTTGTATCCATGCTTATGACCATTGATCATTTACTTGCTTTCTAGGTTAGTTTTTATCTTTGTTAGTTCTTAAAAGAAATCAACTATTGAAAAAGTGTTTGACTTAGCTTAGTTGGTGATAAATCTTTTAGTTTCTTGATCGCCTAGTATATTGTTCTATGTGGATTTAATTCCGACTCATAGTTGGGTAAATTATATAGCGACGACCGTGTACACTTTCTCACTTGAGGAGTGGATTTGGACGTTATCACTCATCTCCTCCAACTTGTTCTAGGTTGTTTCCATAATTAAATCAACTTAATAAAGGTATAGGAAGGTAATATAAGGTTAAGAATGCTTACCACAAGAAGAATCCACTTAAAGTTGCTTGAAATCGCCCTATGAATGCTCTAGAGAAGTATTTCTGGAATGGGGAAATGAAGGGTTTAAGCATACTTAAAAATATTTTGAAAATCCCGTCGTCCGCTGTAGCGAACGCGCGCCTGCGGTCAGCCAACCGTGCATGTGGTTCTATACCAAAAATCCAACCCTTCCCTGCAGCGGATCGCCGTCCGCTGCAGCAGTCCCTATCCGCTAGGGCGCACTGAGGCTCGATCCAACGAATACACTAGAAACCACGTCTACTGCAGCGGTCCCTATCCACTGGGGCACACTGAGGCTCGCCTCAACGAATACACCAGAAACCAGCATACTTCAACCTTACACAATTTCAACTCGAAATCCGACAATCACCCGAGACCTCCCTGACACAAACCAAATATGCACACATATGTAGAAACACGCTACAAACTCACTCGTGGACTAGGAATTTCCATCAGAGGCCTATTACTTCGACTCAACCCCTAATGGCCTAAACTAACTTTCTAACTAATGGTCAAGAACACTCCCGAGGGCCTTGGGAACTGAACCAACTAACCCATCAAGTCATACATGACCCTCCGGACCTCACGGAATGGACAAAATTCTAAAAAGGTCCGTTTACCAAAAAGTCAACTATCAGTCAAACGATCACACTTAAAGGTTCTAATTTCTCAACTTACTCTAGGATCGTCCGATAACTTCGAGAATCGAGTCAATAGGGGTAAAATAGTAAAAATGCACATAATGACTAAACAAGTTGTTACATCAGATACCAATTAAACAATCGCTCGTCCTCGAGCGACAAGAAAGGAAAAGGAACGAGAGAATGTACCTGAGTCAGCAAACAACTGAGGATATCTGGCATGTATATCAGACTCGGTCTCTCATGTAGCATTCTCAAAAGGATGATGCTTCCATTGCACATTCACGGAAGCTATCTCCTTAGACCTAAACTTCCTAACCTGCTTATCTAGAATCACTATAGGCTCCTCCTCATAAGACAGATTCTCATCAAGCAACGCCGAATCCCAACGAATGATATAAGACCCGTCTGTATGGTATTTCTTTAGCATAGACACATGGAAAATCATATGGAGACCAGACAAGCCTGGTGGCAAGGCCAAATCATAAGCAATAACACCAATATATCGGAGAATCTCAAATGGACCAATGTATATCGGGATCAACTTGCCTCTCTTCCCAAATTCAATCACACCCTTTATGGGTGATATCTTCAGAAGAACCTACTCACCCTTCATAAACACCAAGTCTCGGAGCTTCCGGTCAGCATACATCTTTTGTCGACTCTAAGCTGCCAAAAGCTTTTCCTGAATAAGTTTCACCTTGTCTAAAGACTCCTTTAGCAAATATGTATCGCACAATCGAACCTCAAAAGCATCAAACCATCCTATAGGAGAATGCCACCTCCTACCATATCAAGCCTCTAACGGTGTCATATCAATGATGTAATGGTAGCTATTGTTATATGCAAACTCAGCTAAGGGTAAGAAATGGTTCCAATGACTATCGAAGTCAATAACATATGCTCTCAACATGTCCTTGAGCACCTGAATAGTCCTCTCGGATTGTCCATCAGTTCGGGGATGAAAGGCGGTACTAAGATCCAACTTTGCCTGAAACGTCAACCAGAAATGGAAAGTAAACTGAGGACCTCGATTGAAGATGATAGAAATAGGAACCCCGTTCAATCGCACAATCTCACGAATGTAAATCCTGGATAACTTCTCTGCATTATAAGTAACATGAACCAAAATTAAGTGCGAGGACTTAGTCAGTTTACCCACAATAATCCAAACTGAATCAAACTTGTCCAAGGTCTTCGGAAGACCTACAACAAAATCCATGGCAATCCTCTCCAACTTCCACTTAGGAATGGGCATCCTATGGAGCACATCGTCAGGTCTCTGATGCTCATATTTCACCTGATGATAATTCCCACACCGTGCAACAAAATCTCTAATATCTCTCTTCATTCGACCCTACCAGTAGTGTTGTCTCAAGTCACGATACATCTTAGTAGCACCTGGATGAATGGAATATGGGGAACTATGGGCCTCTTCTAAAATTAAACGAATCGAATCACCAACATAAGGAATGCACACACGCCCTTTGATCCTCTTAACCCCCTCATTATCAAGCACGACCTCCTTGGCCTCACCACGCAACACTTTATCACGAATTTTGCACAAATGTGCATCCTCAAATTGTTGGGCCCAGATCTGCTCCAAGAGAGATGACCTCAATTTGACATAGCTAAAACTCTATCCAGATGTTAAAGGTCCAATCGTACAAAATTGTTAGCCATAGTCTGAACCTCCATGGCTAAGGGACGCTCCGAAATAACCAATCAAGTCAAACTACACATACTCATTGCCTTACAACTCAAGGCATCATCTACCATATTAGCCTTACCCGAACGGTAAAGTATACTGATGTTATAATCCTTCAAAAGCTCCATCCATTTACGCTGCCTAGAATTGAGATCCCTCGGACTAAATTCATGTTATAGACATCGATGATTAGTAAACACCTCACAATGGACCCCATAAAAATAATGCCTCCAAATCTTCAAAGCGAAAATCACCGCTAACAACTCCAAATCATGTGTAGGGTAGTTTTCCTCATGAATCTTCAACTGTCTAGAAGCATAGGCAATGACATTACCCTCATACATCAACACATCGCCCAAACCAACACGGGATGCATCATAATAGACTGAATAATCCTTACCATCCACGAGTAATGCTAAGATCGGAGCCGTAGTCAATAGAGTATTGAGCTTTTGAAAGATCTGCTCATAAGTATCGGACCACTAAAAAGGAACCTCCTTCTAAGTCAATCTAGTCAAGTGAGATGCAATAGAAGCAAATCATTTCACAAACTGATGATAGTAACTGGCCAACCGTAGAAAGCTATGAATCTTCATAGCAGTAGTGGGCCTCAACCAATCTCTAATAGCCTCAATCTTCTTGGGATCAACCATAATCCCCCCCCCCCCTTCTATACCACGTGGCCCAAGAATGCCACATAATCCAACCAAATGAGACAATGACGAAAGAATCCTAGTAGGGTTTGAAAATGCCATTTATCAAGTTCATAAAAGTTTTTGGCCATTTGTAAGCCCAAAAGACATCACAAGGAACTCGTAGTGACCATAACGAGTCCTAAAGGCCGTCTTCAGAATATCCTAGGCTCAAATCTTTAGCTGGTGATAGCCTGACCTCAAATCAATCTTTGAAAATACTGAAGCACTCTAAAGTTGGTCAAACAAGTCATCAATGCGGGGAATACGATACTTATTACTAATAGTGACCTTAACTAGCAGTAATCTATGCACATCCTCATCGTACTATCTTTCTTCTTCATAAATAACACGGGAGCACCCCAAAGGAAGACACTCGGCCTAATGAACCCTTTATTCAAAAGAAACTGCTCATTCTACTCCCCCAATTCAGCAAATGTCATCATATACAATGCAAATAGAAATGTTCCAGACTCTAAGTCAATGCAGAAATCAATTTCACGATCGGGTGGCATACCCGAAAAATTGGCATGAAACACCTCCGCAATCTCATAAATAATAGGCACATACTCAAGGGATGGAGAATAGACACCGGTATCACGAACATAGGCCAAATAAGCCAAACACCCCTTGTCAACAAGTTTCTTCACGCGGAGATAATAAATAATCTTCTTCGGAGCAGGACTAGGAGTACCCCTCCACTCGAGTCTAGGAATCCCGGGCATGGCTAAAGTGACAGTCATGGCATGACAGTCCAAGATCACATGGTACGGAGACAACTAAGTCATGCCAAATATAATGTCAAAATCTAACATATTCATGATCATCAAGTCTACCCACGTGTCGTACCCCATAAAAGTAACTAAACATTTATCATAGACTCTATCAACCAATACAGAATCCCCAATTGGGGTAGACACATAAATAGGCAAGTCAAGACGGTTACAAGTCAAATCCCAACCAACCGAATGATAAGTAAATACATATGAGTAAGTAGACATTGAATCAAACAAGATCGTAGCCAATCGATGGCGAATAGAAATATTACCTGAGATCACAGGATCAAAAGCCTCTGCTTCCAGCCTACCCGAAAATACATAACACTGCGCACCACCACGACCGCTCTGACCAGACTATTATCTTCCCCTGGATACCTGAGATCCACCTCTCCTGGACTGATGTTCATCCCTAGAAGACTGAGAACCATTGCGTCCTAACTAAGCACCGCCCCTCGCTGAAGAACCACCCCGGCTACTAAAAGACGCCGGAGTCCTAGGGGTTTGGAAACTGAAACCTTACTGAGTCCCAGTTTGTTTGGATCAAGGACAATCTCTCATGAAGTGACTCACCACAATCATAACAAACGTTGGGTGCTTGAGGCTGATATACAGAGGTTGAAGAACCGGATGGATCACCTCGGTCAGCTGGCCAATAGAAAGAACCTCTCTGAGACTATCCAGCCCCATAACCACTCTGTCTAGAAGGGCCACCTGAAGATGTTTGTAACGCGGACTGTACTGGATGGCTGAGGGCTGAATGATAGGTCTTGGAAGACTGACCCTTATCTCTGTGACTGGAAGAACCACTAAATCCACCATGCTGACAGAGCCTCTTTTTACTAGACCCACCAAAAAATCGAAGTGGCAGCCTCAACACTCATAGCATCATCTACTACCATCTGGAATGAAGACCTGATAGCCACATGCTGAAGACAAGGAACATGAAGTAAAAGCACAAGCCCATTGACGAACCTGCGGACCCTCTTTGCCTCTGTCAGAATGAAGTTTGTCGCATACCGAGCCAAAAACAAGAATCTGGACTCATACTCAACCACTGACATACCTCTCTGCCGCAAATGAGTGAACTCATCCCTAAGCTAATCCCTCAAAGTACGAGGCACATACTTTTCCAAGAAACCTGAGGTGAACTAACTGGCCTGCAATGTAGTACCTCCACCAAGTCTTCACATCATCGCGAAGCTGAAAAGAAACATAATCCATGCCATGGGACTCAACAATCCTCATTTTGTACAACCTCTCATGCATGTCAATGATAAACTCATACGCATCCTCACTGCGAGTATCATTAAATCTGGGCAGCTCTATCTTCAGGAACCTACCAATAAGCTTCATATCTCTGAGTGTCAAAACCTTAGCTGCTACCGGCCTAGGTACGCCCTCAAGGGCCGAAAAAACAAAAATGTGCGGGGTTATAGAAGTAGCAAGCTGCATTCCCTATGTCTATCCCTGTTTGGGAGTATGTAACCCTACTCTGGTATGAGAACCACTGGAAGCTACGTCGCCCGTGGCCTGCTGGCATCAAGGTTCAATTATATAGGCCGAGTGTGTCCTAAAGTGTTGGGTCGGACATAGCCTCAGAGTGGGTTTAGGCTGGCCCCAAACCTCCCCCATCTATCTAATCTACCTCAGATGCACGCTCTGCAGAAGCTGAGCGTGCCTGTCTTTGTCCAGCCGTAGGAGCCCTAACCCTAGCGGGCACCGTTCTATGACCTCTAGCTCAGTCACGACCTCTCACCCGTACTCGTCCTCGAGCTACGGCCCCAACAACAGGCTCGAGATCACCATACCTCGCAAGATCAGCTCGTGTCCTCACCATTTGTGAGAGAATACAAATTAATTCGATACCAATTCGATCGTTCTAGATACCAATTTGAATAAAGTAGCACGAAAGAATGAAGAAAATTAAAGTTTCCTAAATATCTCATAGCCTCTCATAGATAAGTACAAAGCTCTCCGTACATATCTGCAAGACTCTACTAGAGATGCTCTTGTACATATAGACCGGGTAACCTAGGATTCTGATACCAACTTGTCACGACCCCAAATTACTAAGTCGTGAGGGCACCTACCATTTCTATCTCGGTAGGCGAACCTTCCCTTAATCATCAATTCATTAACAATAAAGTAAAGAGAGTAAGTTAAACGTAAGTATAAATCGTAACCTAAATGACAAAGGTGCAAAAATATCATACTAATACAACCCCAAAGGAAAATGGTCTAGAATAGCACAAGATCCACTAATAATACAAATCCAAATAGTATATAAGTCTCAAAATGTCAAAATACTGTCTCAAAGTCAGAGTAAGACAAGTAGATATGAAGGAGTGTCCGGGAAGCGGACCCATCAACAATGATTACCCTAAAAGACTCAGCAACAACCTCAGATCAGTCTCGAGGGGTAAAGGTAGAATCAGTCACGTACTCTGCACTTAAAAGAATGCAGCAAGGTAGTATCAGTACAAACACTATGTACCGGTAGATATCATATGTCGACAACAATTAGCTAACATATGCATAAGAAAGAAACTGAAAGATAGAAATACTCCCAATCAAGTACAAGTAATATCACAGTCCAAGAATAATCAGCTCAAACATAGAGAATCAAGTTAGGATCCAAGTATATGAATGTAATGATGAGTAAATATGCAATGCAATGTAATGGCTAATGTAATCTCCGTACACATATACACCGGGTGGAATATATAATCGTCTCAGCAGTCATGAGCCATGAGAGACTCGCGAATTCCATGTACCAGTCGCTCCGTATTACTCAGACTAGAGACGACTCTACCACTGAACACCCCGCTAGCCATTCCGTATCACTCAGCATAGAATGACTACGCAATTAATATGTAATAAAAATCATTGTTGTTTATTTATCATTTATCACTGTCACGCTAATCACAGATAGTTTCAATATATCATGAAAATGAGTGTGAATGCAATGCAATGACAATATCAAGCGTATCATATAAACCCTAACTGTGTCACATATGGACACATATCACAATATCAGTACCAAGTCAAGTCCTTTTCTCTATCCATGATAATATCAAAATAAGTGAGAGACAACTATATCATACGTACGGTATGACAACTACGTACAAATCCAGTAACCACAAAGAGGTAACAAGTCAAATTCAGTCAACAATAACCAACCTAAGTAATTCATCCCAACTCCATACCTGAAGGCGTACATGATTTATCCAACAGAATCTAATTACACATACGCTTCGCTAACTGAAGTCTAACCAGAAGGTAAGCCATAACCTACCTGGAATGTCGAGCGAGAGTTGCAACGAATCATACTTGAGCTTTTCTCTTCCGAGGATCACGCTCGTACTCGAAGTATAATATTATCGAAATCTAAGTTAGAGCATGAAATTAACAACACCCACAACATCAAACTATCTTTTAAACCCAACCCAACTATTGGCGAAAGGGGGAAATGGGCTCATAGGGGTAAAACAGTCATTTCGAAAGTGGAATATGAAATTCAACATTTTAGGTGTCCAATATTACTCATCAATTGCTAAATGAACTCAAGATTATGCCAATTTCACCAATTACTACAAAACCCCCAATTTGGGTATGAATCCTAGTTTTTCTACAATCAATTTCTCAATGTTAATGGAAGTTTCAAGCTTAACAAGTACTAACAAGTGGAATCCATACTTAGTTTAACAAAACTCATCAATTAATTCTCACTTTTAAGCTTAACAATCAAACAAACCCTAACTAGGTTGAACTCATCTTCCCCAACTAGATTCTAGGTTATTTCCATCATCAAATCAACTTAAATAAGTTAAAGAAAGGTAAAACCATGCTAAGGGAGCTTACCACAAGAACAAATCACTAAAAAATGCTTGAAATTGCCTCAATGGTGCTTTGGAGGGTGTTTTCGAATTGGAGGAAGTGTAGGGTTTTAATGACACTTAAAAGATTCTGGAAAAACCTGTTGTCCGCTGCAGTGAACCCCCTCCCACCCCAGCGAATATACCAGAAACCAGAAATTAAAAAAATCTCATACTTACACAATTTCAACCCGAAATCCGATAATCACCCGAGACCTCCCTGACACAAACCAGGTATGTACACATATGGAAAAACACTCTACAGACTCACTCGCGATCTCATAATTTCCATCGGAGGTCTATTTCTTCGGGTCAACCCCCAACGACCTAAAATAATTTTTCAACTAACGATCAAGAACACTTCTGAGGGCCTCGGGAACTGAACCAACTATCCCACCAAGTCATAAACGATCCTCCGGACCTCACAAAATTGACGGAATTCCGAAAAAGGTCTATTTACACAAAAGTCCACTATTGGTCAATACTTTCGCTCTTTAAGGTTCTAATTTATCAACTCCTACTAGAATCGTCCGATTACTTCGAAATTTGAGTCAACACTAGAAAAATAGTCAAATTACATGTAACCGTGAAACAAGTCAGGCCTCATGACAGTTGACGGATGGAGTCTACCTTCCATTCGCAAGACTAACAAAGAAAGGCAGATATCACCTTTGAGCCGCCTTAAAGAATGATTTTTGCTCTGAACTTTAGAAATAGGTCTCCCACCTCTTTGATAGACAGTTACCTTATTAAGCTAGTAGCATATATGATTTTTGCCTTCGCACATTTACCTCGTCTCTCTTTTGTATCAAGAATAGGCATGCCTATTTTTCTTTTATAAGTAAGGGAGCTAGTAGTATAGATAACTCCCTCAAAGCTTTTGTATTGGCATTTGGATGACGAATAAAATGTGCAGTTTAGTCTAAAAAAAATAGACTTTTCTTAAAAAGTTTTTTTTTCTTTAGTTAAACCATAGGTAGATCGTTTATGGAGTATATTATGCATCATTCGGCGTTACTGCTAGCACTGGATTGTTGTAGCCGAATAAAGGAATTATAAACCAAAACACAAAGGCTTTTTATGAATTTTTATATGACACTCTTTTTTTAGTAAGTCCCAAAACAAATGATATCTTTTTCTATTTAGTATCAATTCAATCATAAAATTTATGTTCCCATTCTATATCCGATGTGAGATTTTTAACACTCCCCGAATGCTGGAGCGTGGATAATATAATTTGGGGGCCTAATATCGGTGAATAAAGAATTGGAATGAGTTTGACTCTGAGACCATGTAAAGAATGGATCTTGAACCTAATTCAACCCAAAAAATTAGTTTGTAAGATGAGAATTGTCCAAGTTAATATAAGGAATCTATATTCTCATTCCATATCCGATATGAAACTCTTAACATTCTAGTCACACAAATTTTTATAATTTATTTTAAATTATATATTTTAAAATGTTGTTTTAACTCTAGAGCATGTTCTTCGATTGAATCAATGCATTCAAACATAGGACCAAAAAAGTACTCATTTGTAAAGTAAGACAAACTATTGTAATTATTGCAATTTTCATATATGATTAATTATTCAAACTTCCCACCCCTTTGATGCCATCACGTCCCACTTGCAATTGATTGAAGCTACACAAATCTAGATATTTAATTAAATGTTTTTGATATATGTCCATCATTTGGCTGTATTAGTCATTAGAGCAGGTAGTGATCTTCAGGGATTTCCCGGCTTGATTTTGTTGTCGTCTGACAAATTATAATATTTCAACTTCCGCAATTTGTTTCTCATTTTTTTTTATATGCAGCTTAGTGGCTTACACCATACTATTTCTGAAGATAGTAATATCGGTCCCTCAACACTACTATCAATATATCGCGAGATGTGTCTGAATGACCAGAGTTTGATAACAGAGCAACTGATATCACCTATAAAGTCCTATCTCAGAAGAGAGCAAAGTGCTCCCACTAGGATTCGAACCTTCACTGCAGGCCTCCAGCTAAATTTTAAGTTTACCTCATTTGTCATCCAGTTATGCCCGGGGACCTCATTCCCTTTTTCTTCTTCCGTTTTTTTGTTTTCTTTATTCTTTGCATCTGATATTTTTTTGTGTTTGATGTGTTATGAGTTGTTCAACCATTTGCATTTAGGTTTTCTTGAGTTCAGGGACAGAGCTATAAATTTCCGTTGAAGCTAGTAATTTTTGTGTTAAGAAATATGCACAAATATTAAGGTCTGATTTGGACGTGATTTGAAATCAGGATAATTTAAGTTGAAATTTTATTTGTAAATGCAATTTGTATTTTTTAAATTATATTTTTTCTAATAAATATAAAAAATTCACAAGTTGTGAAAACAATCAAAACTTTCTCAATTCTTATACAATGTTATCAAATGAGTAAATCATAGTTCATAACAAAGTTAATCAGCTACTAGAAAAACTTTTTAAAAATATAACCTCTATTGATTGAACTTTAGTTCAATAAAAAAGAAAAATTGAACATGAGTTGTAGTAATAAATTTAGTTGGTAAATGGTTGATAAGAGTAAATTTAGCTATAAATATACTACCAACACACAATTATTTTTAATATTTGATATAAATAATTGGTAAACATGATTGATAAATTTATCTACCAACTTATGGATCTTTTTACAAAATATAAATTTATGAATCAAGTTTTACATTTAAAAAAAGATGCAAAGAACCAAGCAGACTGACCTAGTGGATAAATCTCTGCGTGCATTATACCTAATCTTTTCACTTTCATGATTTGGAATCCCAAATCATGCTTTTTTGAAGAATTTGGAATTGCAATGATGATATGATGTTGAAGTTGAAATTTTATACAAATTTCATAAACAAACGCTAGTTTGAAATCAAAATATGATATCATAATTTAATATCGCATGGCGAAACGCCTATAAAGTTTAGAGCACATTTATTAGTAGTGAAGTCACCATTCTAAAATCCAAAACTTATAAAGTTAAAATTTTAGCTGTGTCTACTCTTATCACTAACTTATTGCACGATCACAAAAATTATCAATAAAATAAAATAGTATGTATATTATCAATATATATAAACATTCAGTACTTCTCAATAATCATTGTTTTTCATGTGTATATATATTGCGTAAGTGAATTGTACATCCCCGTAAATACTTACCTGCACTGACAGCTGAATGGTAAAGCAACTAAAGCAATGGCTCCCTCAAATTTTGGGGGCCCTATTTTCACTAATAATATATTTATTAATTTTGTTAATCGAAAAATAATCGTTTGTCAAACATGTACTTTGATCAATATTTTAAAATGTATTTTTTTTCCAAATTGACTCCCTCAATTTTAAAATATTTGTCTTACTTTTCTTTTTAATCAGTTTTAAAATGAATGTATCTTTTCTTTTTTACAACTCTTTTATAGTTTTATTCCAAGTTTTCACATGGTATGTTGAAAATCACAAAATTAAAGGACATTTTGGTACATTCTACATATTTTTAGTTAACAACCATAGATTCAAGTCTTTTTTATTTTCTTAAACTCCGTGTGAAGTCAAAACTAGACAAACATTTTGAAACTAAGTGAATAGTACTTTTCATGTAGTTCACTAGTTCTCAAATATATAAATTTTGATCTTAAAATATTAAGTTAATCTAATCCAATTTAACTTCAAAGTTTTATCAAATTAACTTCCGAAAAGCCAAAAGTAATAAATAAATTAGATGGACGGAGTAGTATTTGAAAGAAAATAGTATAATCTTAACCAGAAAAGGGAAGAAAAACTTATATTTGTTACTAACGTTGATTGCACGATTAGAAAAATACACTTCATAATAAAAATATATGAAAAGTTTTTCTTAAAAGAAAAGTTAGGCCTCTCATTAAGATTTGACTTTAAACAACCGAAGACATTCAGTCGGCCCTGCTTATCCGTATCGAGTTTTTACCTCAAACAATAAATAAATAACATATTTCACTTATTTGACTACAATTACTAGTACTTAACCATAGCTATGTATCATGTGTTCTGCAATGATTTTTAAAATAATAATATAAAAGATACTTAATAATATCTTCCTATTCTCCGTTATGTTACTAACGTTAACATCATGTAAATCGATCAAGGAACAACAATAAATTATAGAAACCCCAGAAATCAAATGGGGAAAACTCTAGCCTTTTTTTCTACCCGTAGGCACACATTATAAAAAATTATCCACAAATTGTAAGACTGTCACGGCCCATTTTTTTTTTCAGATTGTGGAGGCAGCCTTTAGGCAGACCTCTTCAAAAGCATTTTTCATTTCAACAAATGTAAAACAAATGGACCATTTGGTGAAAGAAAGAACCAAATCTAAAAAGCGGAAGTAAGTTTAAAAATATTTAATCAAAGAAAGTAGTTTAACTATAGAAAGTAATATAAAGGAAAATCTGATACAAACGTTTCAGAATAGAGAATGAAATTAAAACCTGCCCAAATTCCAACTCATACTAGTCATGGAGCATCTATAAAGTTTTTAAAATACGACACTGAATTTAAATCCAACAATGAAAGTAAAATGTCATATGAAAAGATAGATTCTACCACAATTAAATTGCAGCCCGACTCGACATCGCTGAGAGATAGCCACGAATAGGACGAAAATGCAAGTTGTGTCATGAAAAGTAAAACCTGCAACCAAACTGTAGGGGCGTGCGTTTTGCTAGACTCCGTAGGATAACTGACTATTCCACTATCCTCATCACTTTCAACAAATCCAAAGTACAGTAAAACCGGTGCCTTATTGATGTTAAACTTACCACATTTGTCCAATCTCTTAAGTATGAAATAAATATCAATATCTCATAATCTACATAACAGATAATACACTAAGGATCTCCTCGTCAAATCACAATAAAATAATAGGCCCTCAACGACTCATACAACTAGACCAGAAAATCAACATAGACTCTCACCCTCTTTCGAGCTAGACCGAATAATTCACATAGACCCTCACCTTCTTTTAGACTAGATCAAATAATCAACATAGACCCTCACATTTTGTTTCAAGCTAGACCAAATGAAATAATAGTCCATCACCTTCACATAGGCTAGACCAAAGTCCATACACCTTCACCGACTCATGTGGCTAATACACCAGTCATATCCGTAGTTTCTATCATTAACCATTGTATATAACTACATCAACACCAAATCTCGCCATAGAATAATGTGGAAATAATAGGCCATCACTTGTTGCTTATGACTATAGAAAACCTATAACTTTATTTTTTAACTCTCATAATCAAAATTCAGCTGATATGGTTGTAGATAGCGATTGGGTAAAAATTTCCGAACTTATTGTATTTTTAGAGATATTTTTTCAAGCAACAAAAGAATTTTTCGGTATATATTATCATATTGTTTCAACTATGTTGCTTTATATAGCTCTAATATTTTTATTACTTAATAAATATATGGAAAAATTAGCTTATATGACAGCTATTAAAAAAATGTTTATCAAAATAAAAAAATATTTATTCCTATTCTCACTATTTATATTATTGGTGCTGTATTAAATCCGACTATTAAAATAGATGGTACTAAATCACTTATTGAAACTATTTACGATTGTATAGTACTACCACCTCCAAGTCCCAAAAATCCAAATCACCCACCACCTATTGAACAAACTAAAGAAGAAGTGTTGTCTAGCATAGAAGACCAATGCAAAAAAGTATATAGGTTTTTCCAACAAGAAAGTGCTAGTAACCTACCGGCTTCCATACCATCTTCTTCTTCTTCAACACAACCTCACAAAAGACATGCTGTTTCTGCGGCTAGTATTGAAAGCATCAGAAATAGAATGTGCGGCCGTACCGCTACTAACCAAATTAACGAGTTTGATATTTTTGTTTTGCAGAGTTCTGTACCGTACCAAGTAGTTCTCAATGAAGAAGGACGTGAAGACTTGTTGAAATACTGGAGGTGGAATGAGAAGACCTTTCCGACACTTTCAATGATGGCCCGAGATGTTTTGAACATTCAAGCGTCATCAACTGCGTCTGAAAGCGCTTTTTTTGCCGGCAGATATCAAATAGGAGAGCACAGACACTCAGTAGCCGGAGATAGCTTGGAGATTGTAGTATTATTCAGAGATTGGATACGAGCGGAGCGGAGAACGTGCGGTCAACCGGAGATGAACGAAGAAGAAGACGAAAACTACAACGAAATCTTATCCGTAGGTGGTGGAAGCGACATGGATCAATTTGACCAACAAATACCAATTCCAACCGAAGAACCACAGAAAATTATCAAGAAACTAGAACAAGTTTTTTTCATAATGTAATTTTTTTAATTACAATTTTACTATGTAATTTGCAACTTTTGAACAACACCACAAAGTTGCAATTTTGACAATTGTATTTGTATTACAAAAAAATCATATGTCTATTAAATAATATAAGAGACACAAAAATAGCCTTGAGATGTTTTTATTACACTATCTTGTTTAATTATTGAGTTTTTTTTTATATATATGTTATTTTATAAATTAAGTGCAAAAAGAAAAAAAAAACGCTCGGGATCCCGATCCCGATCCAATCCCGACCCGACCCGATTCCGACGGGATAGGGACGGGATTTCGGCAAATCCCGCCTATCCCGATCCCACCTGACCCGGCCAGCCCTGATCCCGCCCTTTTCCCCGTCCCGCCCCGACCCGATCCCGCCAAACCCGGCCCACTGGCCACCCCTAGTTCTGTGGCCTAAGTCAAATAGATATAGATAGTGACAGTATAAATACGCACACTGTCAAGCATGAATAACTCAACAAAATAAATAAACAGCAGAGTGAGAAGAAAAGAAAAAGAGAAATGGGTTCTGAAGTTATGACTAAGATTCCAATCATAGATTTTGGAAAGCTAGAGATGAAACCAGGGAGTCAAGAATGGAATTCATTGAGAGATGAAGTGTACCAAGCATTAGAAGAATATGGTTGCTTTGAGGCAATACTTGATGGAACATCAACTCCAAAAGAGAGCCTATATGTAAAGATAAAACAAGTTTTCAACTTCTGTTTGAAAACCAAATTTGGAAACTCTGAAAAGTCGGCATATGGCTACTCTTGGAATCCTATGATGCCACTTTATGAGAGATTGAGCATTCATCATGTCCTCAATCCTGGTGTTATTGAAAACTTTTCCAAGATCCTTTGGCCTGATGGACAGCCAGAATTTTGGTAAGTAAAACTCCTCTTTAATTCTTTTATCTTTTTTTTTTAATATATAACAATGTTATCTAAGTATTTACTAGTACTAGTAAATATCTTGCTATATTATATACGAGTAATTAAGTGAATGCGTTAAGGTGGTGGAACTTACCATCAGGCACCGGACGTTTAGGGGTACCAAAATTTGAAGTTTATGAGTTATGAATTTTGATATTTTTAAGTTATCGGGTTCTAAATTAATAATTAATAAATATTCAATAGATTTTAAAGATAAATACAAAGTTTAAATCAAAATTATTGGGTTCAACCGAAATCGTAGCTGCCACTTTCAATTTCCCTTAGTTAAGACGGGAGAAAAATATGTCTTCTTGTTATTTCGATCCCAACGATCTTGACTCGCTAATCAAAATCTGTATGTGGGTTTGATTTGGCAGTGATTTGGTGCATTCCTACGCCAAGATATTATCAGAATTAGATGAGATGGTAAGAAAAATGATTTTTGAGAAATTGGGGCTGAAAAGTTACTGGGATGACCACAAAAATTCAACCAGTAGCGCACTTGGCTTCTTCAAGTACAGAATGCCTAAAGAAGAGGACACACAGGTTGGCCTACCTGCTCATACTGATAAACTCATGACTTCAATTTTAAGCCAGCATCAAATTGGTGTAAGTGGACTGCAAGTTATGAAGAAAAATGGGCAGTGGCTTGATGTTGAATATTCATCACCTCATTCATTCATATTCCTCGTTAGTGACTGTTTAACTGTAAGTGCCCTTCCTTTTTATGATAAATTTAATTTGTAAATTATTAGTATGTAGCATGAAAATAAGATTAGATATCATATCTGTAGGATTTTGTTGGGTTCAAAACATATAATTAGGCACAACGGAAGTTTAAAATTTTATTCCACTTACCCCAACAATTTCTTTTGGTATGGTTATATGATAATCAAAATCTGTAACATAAAACTAGAACACTTACATGTTGTATTATCTGGAGTCTTTACTTAGGGATTACACGCGACTGTCCCTTCGACTGCAAACACTATGCTATGGTATATTCCTATGTCAAGAAAGCCAGAAAATCTCGGCAGAGGTTTGAGAGAGTTTTATCCTAGACTCTACGTCTAGAATTGTTTATGAGAATTAGTGTTCTTAGTATGATAATAACTAGAGATTAGTGTTGTATATATGGTTCTTTTTAGGTCACAAAACGGATTAGGGTTGGGCTCCAAACCTGGCCAAAAACCGAGGTGTAGTGGGCCAGTCTGACTGGGCCCACTGTCGGGTCGGCGCCGCGGCGCCTTACGTAAATTTCCGTTTCCAATTTTCATTTATATATATATATTCAGCACATTAAATCCAAAATCTAATTTGATTTAATTAAATAATTTTCATCCAATATAAATTATCTCATAGTTATTATCAATTTAAATATCTCGATTCCAAATCGAATATTTAATATTCTCTCAATACACCCTTAGACCGAGAAGAATATCGACATAGTGTGACCATATAGGCCTTCACATATCGACACTAATCCAATTAAGGTCCATACGGAACTCCTAGACTGCGCCGTATGATGAACTCAATATGTGAAGTACGTTTACATGAATCCAGTAAACATAACCTTTATGTGAGATGATAAATTCCTTTCATTCGCGACACACTCTATCAAGCTTAGGATTTTCCATGTGTCTATCCAAATGGCTTGATCACTTTATCTCATCTATATTAGTTGACAACTAGACCATATTCTAAATATGTCTCTTGCATTGGCCAATGACTTGGTCGACCTAATATCACTGAGAAGTTGAGTGCTCTCTCGAATATCCAATCGAGGAATGAATCCTATTCTTAGCTCAATTACCACCTTAATTTACATCATAATGTACCCAACACAAGTCGTGTCTTATCCTATAAGGAGTTTAAGCTTAGGACAGGGTCAAAGAACATTACTCTGTAAACAAGGTGCGTATTGACCTCAAGTCAAATGACCTTTATATCCACACGCTGATAACACTCTAGACATATCTAACAAATAGTTTATCAGCAGGGTATACCAATACTTTCCAAAAGTATCCATGTGTCCATCACTAGTAACCATTACTAGTACCAGGTAAGACATACTACATTCTCTAAGAATGTGATGCAGACCACATGTCGACTTATAACATATCATCGATATCCCATTCTTGATGATCATTAATCGAGGCTATTTTAGAGTTACGCTCTATCATCAATATCTCACTCTATTAATGACAACGTAAGCTCAATGGATGCACATTAATGAACAATTACAAACAGTCTAATAATAATTCAATAAGCACAAATGGCATAAATATTAATCCTATTAATAATACGAATGTGTTCAAGTACATTTGTCCCTAATAATGATTGTCTCTAGGACATACATAATTTCAATCTCCCACTTGGCCTAGAGCCAATCTCCGATGTATCTAATACCCATGTTTTCAAAATGACCATTATGCTTAATTAAGCTTAATGGTTTAGTAAACGGGTCAGCTAGATTATTATCTGTGGAAACATAGTCTAATCTTATTTCTTTAGTTTCTACCATCTCCCTGAGTATGTGGTATTTCCTCGGTACATGCTTGTTTATGTTTGTTGAACTTGGTTCCTTAGCTTGCGCAATCGCACCAGTGTTGTCACAATAGATCGTTATTGGACAAGTGGCACTTAGAACAACCCCTAGTTCCTTCAGGAACTCAGATATCGTGACAACTTCTTTACCAACTTCCGATCCAGCAATGTACTCGGCTTCAGTTGTTGAATCAACAGTTGTAACTTGCTTGGAACTTTTCCAACTCACTATTCCACCATTGAAAATGAAGGCATATCCAGATTGGGATTTGAAGTCATCAAGATCTGTCTGGAAGCTAGCATCAGTGTACCAGTACATACTAGCTTCTCTTGTCCACCATAGACTAAGAAATATTCTTTAGTTCGTCTAAGATACTTAAGAATACTCTTGACTGCTTTCCAGTGTTCTTCCCTAGGATTCTGCTGGAATTTGCAAGTCATACTAAGTGCATAGGCCACATCTGGCCTCGTACATGTCATGTCATACATGATAGATCCTATAGTTGAAGCATATGGAATTCTTTTCATGCGTTCAAGTTCTGCAACAGTAGAAGGACTATCCTTCTTTGATAACTTGATGCCTTGACCCATAGGAAGACTTCATTTCTTGGAGTTTTCCATGGAGAATCGTCTTAGCACTTTGTCTATGTATGTGGACTGTGATAGCCCCAACAATCTATTAGGTCTATCTCTATAGATCTTAATTCTAAGAATGTAACATGCTTCACCCAAGTACTTCATCATGAAGGTGCTGGATAACCATTTCTTGACTGATTGCATGAGAGTCTTATTATCTCCCATTATTAATATGTTATCTACATATATAACAATGAAGACAATACTTCCTTCCTTGCGCTTACTATAAATGCAGGGTTCCTCTTTGCTTCTAACAAAGTCAAACGATTTGACTGCTTTGTCAAAGCAAATATTCCAACTCCTTGAGGTTTTCTTAAGTCCATAAATGAACTTCTGCAGCTTGCATATTGCTTTAGGCTTAGTCTTGGATGTAAAACCTCAAGTTGTATCATATACACCTCCTCAATTAGGTTAACATTGAGGAAAGTAGTTTTAACATCCATTTGTCAAATTTCATAATCATAGTATGCGGCTATTGCAAGAAAAATCCGAATGGACTTAATTTTCGTAACATGTGAAAAGCCACCAATCTTGCCTTATAAGTCTGTACCTTGCCATATGCATCAATATTCTTCTTGAAGACCCATTTGCATCCTATGGGTCTAACCCTGTTGGCAAATCAACCAAGTTCCAAATTTGATTGATGTACATCGAGTCCATCTTAGATTTCATGGCATCTTCCCATCTCTGCGAATCAATGTCTAACATAGCTTCGCTGTAGGTTGTAGGTTCATCGTCATTAGGAATATCTATATCATTGTGTGTTTCAACAAGGAGATTAAGTCTTTTAGGCGGGCGATGATTCCTAGTGGTCATACGGAGTTGATTATTCTGCGTTCCAGTGTTTGTTGCATTCTGATTGTGAGAAAGTCTTTGTGTGCTGGACAATCCATCACCTTGAGAGCTTTCAGGAATGTCATTTTCATGTATTTCCTGAATGGAATGATGTACAACCATTGTATCATCTTCCATTGGTTGTGTATGAGAGAGTTATATTTCTGCACTATCTCTCACAACACTCCCATTGGCTGAAGGGCGTACTCTAAGTACCCAATTTTCACCAAATACTCCAACTGAATCCTTGTCTAAGTCTTTTGACAAGGGTTCAACTTCTGTGTTATCTTGTGGTTCTTGAATTTCTTCAAGTTCTATCTTATTGCAGCTCCGTTCCTTCTAGACATAGTCTTCCTCAAGGAAAGTTGCATTTCTGGAAACAATGACCTTATGTTCTCCAGGAAGATAGAAATAGTATCCCTTAGTTTCCTTTGGATACCCCACGAAATAACATCTCACTTTTAGATTCAACTTGTCAGTAATCATCTTCTTTACATGTGCAGGGCATCCCAGGGTCGCACGTGTTTAAGTGATATCTTCTTACCATTTCATATCTCATATGGAGTTTTCTCCACTGACTTTGAAGGAACCCTGTTCAGAATATAAATTGAGCTTTGCAATGCATAGCCCCAAAGGTATGTTAGTAGAGCTGATAAACTCATCATGGATCTAACCATATCTAATAGGGTTCGATTTCTCCTTTCAGCAACACTATTCATCTGTGGCGTTTCAGGAGGTATCCATTGTGATTGGACTCCATGAAGCTTCAAGTAATTCAGAAATTCTTTACTTAAGTATTCACCTCCTCGATCTTATCTAAGGGTCTTGATACTTGTTTCAAGTTGCTTCTCTACTTCTAACTTGTACTCCTTGAATTTCTCAAAGGCATCGGACTTGTGTTTCATAAGATACACATGCCCAAACCATGTGAAATCGTCTGTAAAAGTGATGAAGTAAGGGAAGCCTCCCTTAGCTTGAGTTAAAATTGACCCATATACATCAGCATGGACCAACTCAAGTAACTCTTTGGCTCGCACCCCTTTCCCGGAAAGTGGCTTGTTGGTCATCTTTTATCTCAAGCAAGATTCACAGTTACCATAGGACTCAAAGTCAAATGGTTTTAGGTAGTCTAACTTTCTTAATCTTGTTATTCTTAATTCATTGATGTGACCAAATCTACAATACCATAAGTAGGTGGGGTTTCCTAGATTATTTATCTTAGCTCGTTTATTTTACACATTGAAAATTTCACGACTACAGTTTAAAATATACAATCCATCCACAAGTGGAGTATTTCCATAAACAAAACCATTAAAAGACAGTACACAACTGTCATTGGCAATAAATAAGGAAAACCCCTCAATGTCTAACATTGGGATATAAATGATATTCCTCGTTAATGAGGGAACAAAATAACAATTATTTAGTTCTAAACAAAAGCATGAAGCTAAATCTAGTCTATAAGTTCTCACGCGTTCAACATCCACTCGTGCTCCATTTCCAACGCGCAGGTTTACCTCCCAAGGTCCAACCTTTCTACTGTTAATTAGGCCCTGCACATTACTACAAATGTGCGAGCCACAAGCGGTATCCAATTTCCAACAGTGGGAGTTACTTATAGACATATTTATTTCAATAACAAATATACATTGTCCAGTAGAGGTAGAAGCACCTATTGATTTGCCTCCTCTTGGAGCTGTGTAGTCCTTCTTTAGAACATGCGCTGACACTTGTCCCCCTTCGTTCAGCTTACATTTGAAAGGGTATCTCAATAGTTCATACTTCATTGTTTGAGACTATTTTTCATAGACTCTTCAAGTGTTCTAGCATTTCATTGGGGCCCATGTTTTCATGTTGCCTCTGTAACTCCATAGTCATGAAAGACAACATTGCACAATTTTCCAAGGTAGCATCTTTCAAATGTTTCTGATAAGTCACCTTGTCAAACAGGGCATACTCATCAGAGTTATCAGCAGGGACTGTGGGGAATACTGTGTCTAACACATACTCAATTCTTTCTACTCTTAACACCAAT
The DNA here is from genome assembly GCA_034509755.1 of Anisodus tanguticus. NCBI lineage: Eukaryota > Viridiplantae > Streptophyta > Magnoliopsida > Solanales > Solanaceae > Anisodus > Anisodus tanguticus. The sequence goes on from CM067546.1 coordinate 31,535,809, forward strand.
CGTAGATTTCTTAATCAGTCAGGGTAATTTGCTCCAGTCAACTTGTTTGTCTCGACCAACATTTTCAGTGACATATTTGACATTTTGTATATAATGAAGAAATAGATAGACTTGAAATTAAACTCTAATATAATTTCTATTGAACACATTCGTTAACTAATTAACATGGCCTTTAGTTTAATTAGCTCCCACTATTTTAACATACCCTTCGACCCCATGGAAGAATACAAACTCATATCAAATATGGTTATAATGGGCCAAGATCCAGGTTCATGCTATCTCTGCGTTTGTTGTGGCTGATAACTTCAATAGCATAACCCAGTAGGTCTCCAAACCAATTACAAATAATTTGTAACTCTTGTTTGACCGAATGTTCTAAACAATCGATCTGCGTCCCTCGACTTGTCCGACACTGTGGCGCCAAGACAGCCTAGCAAGTCAACCCCGATATGCGACTGCAATTATGTATCTAAGTGAGTTTTGTCTTATAAAGCAAACACTGTGGTGTAAATACTCATGAAGGTTTATCACCTATTTCTACATTTAACATGCATTTATGAAAGAGTTTGAGTCCTCGTAGACTTAGAGAAAATGCTGTGGCATAAATACTCATCTCACCGAAAAGGATTTTGCACTACAATTAATTATAACGGACGATGCGTTCATTTTAAATGAGACTTGTATTAAATTTTTGGGAACATTTTAATTTACAGTTTTAACCAAGATCAACTCTAGCATGCTATGTCCAACAAAGCATTTTAATTATCATGCAAATGACTAAGCATATATTGGGTACCGCCTACCTAAGCATGATATTAAGCGGTTTAACAAATACTGAGCGCCGCCCACCCAGACAATTATTTGCGGACACTATTCTAGTAATCTAAATGACAATCATTTAGCACATAAATAATATACTTATACTGTATATTAATACTCATGAGTTAAACATTCTAAACAATTTTTTTTTACACGTGGGAGGGGCGGCAGCGCCACCGAGGCAGAATGCTTCTGCAGTGCTTTAGAGTCACGGCGCTCGCAAGGCAGAAGCTTTTCGGCTCTGTAATTCATTTAGGGCCGCGACGCTCCACTATAGAGCCGCGACGCCTACTGTCTTAGTACGTCCAGAATTGAAAAAAATGAAGAATTAGGGCCGCAGCGCTCCACCATGGAGCCACGGCGCCGCCTTGAAACCTTAGCAAACGCCGCGACGCCCTACCATAGGGCTGCGATGCCGACGTCCTGACAAAACATTTCTGTGTTGGGTTTTCCAAAATCGTTCGAGCCCTAAATGCAATTTAGGGATCAAATCACAGATCCTTTATCACCACTCACCATTATCAATAACACACATATCAACCATCATCCATTCTTATCCGTTCTTTGCCGTGCACTGTGCAATGAGCCAGATATCCGCACTTTTGGCTTAGTTCGAGTTAGAACGGAATGATTTCCTCGAGTTAGCGTATGAGATAATTTAGGGTGACATAAAAAGGTCTACTTTGTTTAGCCAAGATTTGTAGGATTTCAAGAAGCCTTATTTTAATCCAATTTTATGTTTAACCCATATTATTATGTTATTCAATTGTTATATAACCATTAAACTAGCTGGGCTAAGATACCACTGTAAGGTTTTATTGGGTTCAAAACATATAAGTAGGCACAGCGGAAGTTTAAAATTTTGTTCTACTTACCCCAACAATTTCTTCTGGTATGGTTATATGACAATCAAAACCTGTAACATAAAACTAGAACACTTACATGTTGTATTATCTGGAGTCTTTACTTAGGGATTACACGTGACTGTCCGTTCGACTGCAATCACTATGTTATGGTGTATTCACTATGTTATGGTGTATTCCTCTGTCAAGAAAGCCAGGAAATCTGGGCAGAGGTTTGAGAGAGTTTTATCCTAGACTCTAAGTCTAGAATTGTTTATGAGAATTAGTGTTCTCAGTATGTTAATAACTAGAGATTAGTGTTGTATATATAATGATTTTTAGGTCACAAAACGGATTAGGGTTGGGCTCCAAGCCTGGCCCAAAACTGAGGTGAAGTGGGCCAGTCTAACTGTACAACGTGCCCCCCCATGTCAGTCATCAAGTAACCCACTAAGTTTAATTGCCGACTATGGGGCATGTGGTGCCGATTTCTCGCCCTTTACTCTTGCTCGGATAATAGCCCTTTCTTTTAGCTGTCGTTGGCCGTTATCGCTTATAGAGGCCTGGAAACCCTTTTGACTTGGTCATTGAGGCGTCTGCATATGAGTGGGTCCCAGTCGTACCTCTAACTGACAACTCGGCTAAGATGCCTTAGTAGCCGATGAAGTTCTAATAGTCGAGGGCTATGAGTTAATTCCGCTCTGAAATAGTTCGGTTGTCTCTGAATTCGCTAAACACTTGAATTATTTTTGAGTGTTAACACAACTATCGTTTCACTATTATCAACTACTACCATCCACCAAAGCATAATCATCATCCCCAACTGCAACCACCACAGTCAGTTATCAGCAACACTAGCCAGCATGTACAAAGATCCGAGGGTTTCTTTGACTAATTTAGAGCATACCAAAATCAATACCACCTATCATTATCACAATCACAAATTACTATCGACAGTCACCACCATCAAGCTGATACCATCTCCAATTGGCACCACAACCAGCATCGCTAGCCATCACCACTGCTAACCGCCATATAATTTTTTTAAAATATTTTTCTTGATATAGTATTAGATCAATTTAGTATATTCTTAAATACAGACTAAGTTATATATACATTCAAATGTTGAAAAAATAAATAGTCTTAATTATTTAGCATTATGATTTTAATACAATATCTTAATATTCATATACAGACATCATCTCAATGTACGTCATAATATTCAAATGTACTTAAATTCAGATATCTTAATCTTAATATAAATAAATGAGGTCTCATAAATCTCATATCTGGAAAAACACGAAGAGATCCTAAGTATATGAAGAAGCAAGTTTTGAACCCTATGAATGCTTTGCTAAAGTAGTTAGTGACGGAGATCTTTAACCTAGGCAGCAAAGGAGTGGATTCAAGACAATGAAGAAGCTAGTGAATTAAAACGCTTTGTGCCAGTATTAATGTCTCCGTGCCATTAGATTTTTTGTAGCATCTCAATATATATGTAGCTTTTATTTTTAAGTGACGTATTTCTACTAGTAATATTTTTAGAAATGTATTTTCCAAGTCAATTTCCTCCTCTTTTGGACTAACTCTTAATAATAATACATTGTAGGCACTTACAAATGGTAGGCTGCCTTGTCCATATCATCGAGTGAACATGGGAGACAAAGAGAGGTATTCCATCGGATTTTCCACAATTTCTAAAGAAGGATGTATTATAAAAGTGCCTGAGGAACTTGTTGATGAAGATCACCCTTTGCTCTACAAGCCCTTTGAAGCTGTCAAATATCTTGAGTTTTGTCTCTTAGCTAATAGTAAAGGTGTCGCTCCCACTCTCGAGAGTTTTTGTGGTGTCTAATCTAAACTTTGACACTCATTCATCTCCATGCAGTGCAGTCTTGTAATAGTTAAATAAACTACGTACCTTGTACTCCCTCAGGTTCATATTATTTGATGTTTTTGCTTTTTTATTTTGATTTTAAAATGACACGTGTAATATTACACTGGATATATTATTATTATTGTATTTTGATCTAAAATGAAGTGACATTTTACATAATAAAAATGGTATTAATTTTTTTAAAAAATTATCCTTACACCTCAGATTCATATGTCCTTTACACTTGTCAATTTAGAAAAATGCAAATTTAATTAAGCGCACTAATCCAAATTCTTTATCCTTACACCCCAGATTCATATGTTTTTTACACTTATCAAACTTAGAAAGATGTGAATTTAACTAAGCGTACTTTAATGTAATTTCTTTTTAATTTTTAAAAGTAAGTAATTTCTTAAGGAATATGTTAAAAGTGAAAACATCACATAATATGAACCTAAAAAATATTGTAATCGCTCTCGAAAAACACATTATGTTATTGAAGTTTTAAGCGCACCTATCCATTCCCAGAGTAAGAAAATGTTGAGATTTTGAAGAAAATAAAAATACTCAAAGGAATAATATATGCATAAGTGAACAATTCAATAATGGATATATAGAAGAAATTTATCAAACTAGAAATAAGAGGTAGGAGGTTTTACAAAGGTTGGCCACTGGGCTGGGTCGGCCCGGTCCCGACCCGAACCCGACATTATTTTTTGTGGTATCGGGACTCGAACCGGGATGGGACATGGTCCCGTCCCGTCCCGTTCGGCCCGCCCAGGCCCGCTAGTCCCGACCCGATTCCTGTCCCGCCTGACCCCCCCCCCCCCCCCCCCTCCCACACCCTTTTGCAAAAATAACTGTTGCACCAACGTCCATTTTACATTTTGGCCGCTGTGCAACGACCATTTTTGGCCTCCCCCCAACTCCCCCTACCCCCTTAATATTTATTTTTAACCCATAAGTTATTATATTTATACTTTAACCCAATTTTCCAACTATAAATACCTCATTTTCTCTTCATCTTTCTCACAAATCTTCCTACAATCTCTCTAATCTCTCAATCTATCTCTCTACAAGTCTACATTGTCTACTAAATATTCAATTTTATTTATTCATTTGGGAATTGGGAGTGAAGTTGGCAACTAGCTTAGGGATCTTCCATCGAGCAAATTTCAATTTTCAACCTCTCGATTACACGTCGATGTTACGTCGGCGTTTGGTACATTCCTTCCTTCATTAAATTATTATTGTCTGTTTATTTTATTTAGCGCACTTAATTTTATTTACTTTAATTATTTATTAGTATAATTATAAATTTATAATGGAAGGATTTAAACGTATGCTTACGGGTAGGGGTCATGTTTCTTCTAGTAGGGGCAACAAGGGCAAGGGTCCTATTTCTAGACAGAATCCTATTCCTACACAGGATGATTTTGTTGATACTGAACATTTTCCTACAATACCATTAGATTTAGGCGAGGAGCTATTTTCTGAAACTCAAGAAGACTTTAATTTAGACGATGATCTAGATGATACACCCACTAATGTAGATGACAACACACCCACTAGTGCACCTTCAACTGAAATGCCTCATATTCCCCCTAGTATGAGACGAGGTCCAGCAAAACGAATATTAAAATCAGATACATGGACATTTTTTGATAGGGACGTAGAGAATCAAGTAGCTAGATGTAAAATTTGTAAAGATGTTTTAAAATTTAAAACTAGAAAAGGTCACGGTGGGCCAGGGGTTTAATGAGACACGTAGCAAGGGCTCATCCAGCTAGGTATGCCCAATATGAGGCTTCAAAATCGGGTGCGCAAATGTCCGCTCCATCGGGACAAGGTTCACATACTGTCCCGGGCCAAGTACAGGGTCAAATTAACCCTATGATGGGGGAATTGTAGGCCCTAAATACGATAAACATAGAGATAGGGAAACAATAGAAAAATTAGTTGATGTGGAGGGATTGCCTTTTTCATTTCCTTCATCTCCCGGTTTTATTCATTACATTAGAGATATGTATAATCCTGCTTTTAACGGTTTTCCTAGATCAACTGTTAAGAGAGATGTATTTAAATTCGCACATGAATATCAACAGTATTTACGTTATTCATTATATCATTTTAATGGCAAAATGGCTATCACTTCTGATATAGGCCGTAGTACTAATGAACATGATTATTTAATGGTAACCTGTCATTGGATAGATTATAAATGATCTATGCAAAAATGTATCTTAGCGTATAGATATATACATGATAGGCACACTGGTACTTTTATTACAGAAAAAATTTATAAAGTGTGCGATTATTACGAAATAACTGATAAAATTATGACTATTACATTAGATAACGCTTCTTCTAACAATTATGCTATTACAATTTTAAAAAATAGTTTATCTCCATCTTTTCCACATCATTTTCATATAAAATGTGCGTGCCATATATATAACTTAATTGTAAAGGAAGGTCTATCACTTTTTGAAGACATTCTTAGTAAAATACAATTTGCTATAAACTTTATTTTTAAAAATAATAGAATACAACGAAGAAAAGAATATAAAAAAACATGTCACGATTGCCAACTACCTTATAGAAATATTCCAGAAGAAGTACCCACTAGGTGGAATTCTTTATACGAGTAACTACTTGTTGCTTATGACTATAGAAAACCTATAACTTTATTTTTTAACTCTCATAATCAAAATCCTGCTGATATGGTTGTAGATAGCGACTGGGGAAAAAATTCCGAACTTATTGTATTTTTAGAGAAATTTTTTCAAGCAACAAAAGAATTTTTAAGTATAGATTATCCTACTATTTCAACTATGTTATTTTATATAGCTCTAATATTTTTACTGCTTAATGAATATATGGATAAACCATCTTATAAGACAGCTATTACAAAAATGTTTATCAAAATAAAAAAATATTTTATTCCTATTCCCACTATTTATATTATTGGTGTTGTATTAAATCCGACTATTAAAATAGACGGAACTAAATCACTTATTGAAACTATTTACAATTGTATAGCAGTACTACCACCTCCAAGTCCCAAAAATCCAAATCACGCACCACCTATTGAATAAACTAAAGAAGAAGTGTCTAGCGTAGAAGATGAATGCAAAAAAGTATATAGGTTTTACCAACAAGAAAGTGCTAGCAACCTACCGGCTTCCATACCATCTTTTTCTTCTTCAACACAACCTCACAAAAGACATGTTGTTTCTGCCGCTAGTATTGAAAGCCTCAGAAATAGAATGTGCGGCCGTATCGCTACTAACCAAATTAGCGAGTTTAATATTTTTGTTTTGCAGGGTTCTGTACTGTCCAAGCAGTTCTCAATGAAGAAGGACGTGAAGACTTGCTGAAATACTGGAGGGGGAACGAGAAGATCTTTCCGACACTTTCAATGATGGCCCGAGATGTTTTGAACATTCAAGCGTCATCAACGGCGTCTGAAAGCGCTTTTTCTGCCGGCAGATATCAAATAGGAGAGCACAGACACTCATTAGCCGGAGACAGCTTGGAGATTGTAGTATTATTCAGAAATTGGATACGAGCGGAGCGGAGAAGGTGCGGTCAACCGGAGATCAACGAAGAAGAAGATGAAAACTACAACCGAATCTTATCTGAAGGTAGTGGAAGCGACGTGGAGCAATTTGACCAACAAATACCAATTCCAACAGAAGAATCACAGGAAATTATCAAGAAACTAGAACAGGTTTTTTTCAGAATGTAATTTTTTTAATTGCAATTTTACTATGTATTTTGCAACTTTTGAACAACACCACAAAATTGTAATTTTGACAATTGTATTTGTATTACGAAAAAAATTATATGTCTATTAAATAATATAAGAGGCACAAAAACAGCATTGAGATGTTTTTATTACACTATCTTGTTTAATTATTGAGTTTTTTATATACATGTTATTTTTTAAATTAATGCAAAAAAAAAGAACCCGATCCCGATCCCGACCCAGCCCAATCCCGACCCGACTCCGCCGGGATCGGAAACGGGCGGCAAATCCCTCATGTCCTGATCTCGCCGGTCCCGACCCGACCCGATCCCACCCCTCCCCCCGTCCCGCCCCTACCCGATCCCGACCCGACGGACCCGATTCCGACGGACCCGATCCCGGCCCACTGGCCAGCCATAGGTGTTACTCAATAAGTCAAAACTCTTTTTTATCTTCCTACAATCTAAGTTACCTCTCAACCTAAGAAAATATGTAGCAAACACCCCTATTTATAATACTAGAAAATCAACATTGACTAGGACATGAAAATCTATTCCTATATGATTTTGATAAATAAATCCTAACTAGACTTGAATAAAATAAACTATCAAATATCAAATTCTAATCAATTTTAAATTATTAATTTTGGTTTAATTACAACATAGATCTAAAGGTTTTAGGTTAAGCAAGAATAAGACATAGTATATGGAGTGCAAGTTCAGTGACGTATCACAGGAGGAGACAGACGTGGAAGTGAAGATTGAGGCACAAACTATACCCAAAAGATGAAGTTTCAAGTATCTTGGGTCCATAATACAAGGAGACATGGAGAATGATGATTATGTTGCACACCGTATTGGATCAGGGTGGATGAAATTGTCGCCAAGGTTGAAAGGTAAGTTCTACAGAGTGGTGGTTAGACCAACATTGTTGTATGGGGCAGAATGCTGGTCAATCAATAACGTCCACGTTTAGAAGATGCAGTTATCAGAGATGAAGATGCTTAGATGGATGTGTGGTAATATTAGAAGATACATTATTAGAAATGAAGTTATACGGAACAAGGTTGGAGTGGCCTCCGTGGCGGACAAGATGAGAGAAGCTAGACTGAGGTAGTTCGGGCATGTGAAGAGGAGGTGTAAGGATGCGCCATTTAGGAGGTGTGAGAGACAGATGATAGAAGAATTTATGAGATGTAGAGATAGGCCGAAGAAGAACTAAGAGGTGATTCGACAAGACATGGTACAACTCTAGCTGACTGAGGAAATGACCCTAGATAGGAAGATTTGGAGGCCGAGGATTAGGATAGAAGGTTAATAGGTAGCTGAGTTTTGTCGCACTCTGTGTGAGAGGGGTAGGGGCTAGCCTCTCCATCTCCTATTCTCCTTTCTTTGTAGTATTATTTACATTTCGCGTAGATCTATACTCCTATGTGTGTATTCCTATATGTTGCTTCATTTGTTTTGTTATTGTGATATCTTTCTTTCTTATTTTCCTTGAATTTTTGCAATGACTACATTCTTTTGAGCCAAGGGTCCATCAAAAATAGTCTCTCTACCCCACAAAGGTAGAGGTAAGGTCTTCGTACATCTTACTCTCTCCAGAACCTACTATATGGGATTACACCGGGTGTGTTGTAATTCCAACATAGCCTCCCTAAAATCATTATCTTCAAACTTGAGCGTGCTATGAACAATATCATATCTTGTAGAAGTCAACCACCATAGACTCTCAAACAATTTTCTGAAATATATAACATCGACAAAATTGCGTATGCCATCTTTAGTCAGCTTCAATTTCTCTTCAATAAGATTCAAAATTAATTTGACTTTCTCCATGTTAAACATCGTCGAAATAATATCATCATATATTTTCTTGATGTATCCTTGACCTTGCGTGCCCATTAAACTTCAATTTACTTTTTCGTATGTGGTAATATAGTATCGTCAACTAACAATTTTTCATACTCATCAAAACATACAATCTCGACTAATGGCTCAAAATTGATTGCATCATCAATATTCATAATCATGCCCATCAGTTGCAGATCTGAGTCCTTAATTATTTCTACTTCAAATTTTGGTAGAATGTCAAAAATTTTCTCTTGATGAATTATTTTGCTTCTTTCATCACTAAATTCATCTTCAATATTAGGGACATCTTTTTCTTGTGTGATAATGACGGGTGCTTCTATTCCTTTTTTAATTGTCCCACCTTATATAGGCCAATCATGTCCATTACATGCCTCATGACTTAAAACACTAATAACTTCTAGCAAAAGAGCATCAATTTGAACCAAATTATCCCTTTTCGCCATCCCATAAATTATTGATAAGTCAATTTGGACATTATTGAAGTCATCATTCCAATCATTGATATCCATGCCACAATAAAAATTACATCTATACATCTACCTTCGATACTCTCTATTATTTCTGAATTCTAGCCTTCTTCATTTATTTCTGTCAAATTTTATGACTCTTCTTTTTCTTTTGGTTGATCATCCTTTGTTTGTAATGCCTCCTCCACTATCTCAATTGTCTTTTGATTCAAGGACATTTCATATGTCACCAATTCATCGTCTAGATCATTAAGTCTCAAAGTATTTATAATATCTTGGGTAGCCTTAAAAATTGTCTTCTTGATGTGAAACTCTAATCTTAGAGATTGCAATATCTGTTCAACACTTTAACTTCTTCAAAAACTTCTCCATTGACCTTCATATCATTAACAATTTTTGTAATTCTTGTAAAAAATTCTTTGATAGATTTTGTTGGTTTCATCTAAGTCAACTGATATTTCTCCAAAACTCTTGATGTTTGTCTCTCTTCACGTCTACAACACGTCGATGTGATTTCACCAAAGTTGTCCAAGCCTCCTTTACTGATTTTGCATACAAATATTTATTATAATTTAATTGTCTTTTTTTCTCCAATTGTGTAGCTGTTTGACCAATCAATGGTGTGCCTTCTGGGGTTTCCACGAACCCTGTATCAATAATGGACCATAGTCCAACAACATTGAAAAACTTCTTCATCTGTTGAATCAACTCTCAAATTATTTTTTCAATCGAACACAAATGGGATAATTTGATAAATATGAAATATACATGTTCTTTTATATATGTTGGATCTCAAATGAGGCATTAATTGAATCTCACAAGCTCTAATATCAATTTGAAGAAAATAAAAATACTCAAAGAAATAATATATGCACAAGTGAAAGACCCAACAATGAATATATAAAAGAAATTTATCAAACTAGAAAGAAGAGGTAGGGAGTTGTACTCAATAACTCAAAATTCTTTGTATCTCCCTACAATCTAAGTTATCTATCCGTAGACAACCCTATTTATAATATTAGAAAATTAACATAGATTAGGACTGGAAAATCTATTCCTATATGATTTTGATAAATAAATTCTAACTAGAGTTGAATTAAATCAACTATTAATTATTAAATTCTAATTAATTTTAAATTATTAATCTTGATTTAATTCCAACATATTCAAACTAAATATTTATTAGATTAAAAATATTGAAATTTCGTTAAAGTGACATCATCCATGCAGGTAGAATCCAACCTTTGAAGAAAGGGATTATCAGAATATTATATTGAGTGAGATGATTTTGTCTTGTACAGCACAGTTATCCTATCTTATATTATTTTATGAGCATTGAAAAAAGCCAGCAATAATACAGAGAAACCCATAAATTAATTAAATGGTAATGGGACTGCAGTAAATGAGATCAGAATGTCTTAACTTCATTCAAGAATCAGTTCTACAAAGTTGCTGTCCAACAGATTTTGGATCAACAATCATTCATAAGATAATTAAGCTTTACTGTGTATTCATTCAGTGTTCCATCGTGACATAATTTGTGCAGTAATCAATTACTTTTTCTATCTCAAAATAAATATCGTTTTAGCTTAAAAAAGTTTGTCTCAAAATAAGTATGGTTAACTATTTTTTGATTGCTAAATGTTACCGCCTAAATGCTGAACTATCACTTTAGAGTTCAAAAATAAATTAGCAAGTATTTTCAATTATACCCTTAACATTAAAGAAAGAGTCATTTTTAATATTTCTCAATTCTAAAAAGACATCTAATAAATAATCTGTCTATATATTAAAGCTAGGCATAGACAAGGTGATGTGACATCTCTCTATGACCAATGATTTTATTTATTTTTTCTCCTTTTTTGACTTTTTAATGATTCCTTTGTACAAGAACAAATGTGATATCCAGAGTTGCAACAACTATAGGGGTATTAAGCTGCTAAGTCACACTATGAAAGTTTGAGAAAGACTCGTGGAGATGAGAGTGAGAAGAGGCGTGTCTATCTCCGAGAAATCAATTTGGATTCATGCCGGGGCGTTCGACTACAGAAGCCATTCATCTTGTTAGGAGGTTGGTGGAGCAGTATAGAGAGAGGAAGAGAGACTTACATATGATTTTCATCGACCTCGAGAAGGCATACGACAAATTCCCTAGGGAGGTTCTATGGGGATGTTTGGAGGTTAGAGGTGTACATGTGGCATACACTAGGGCAATCAAGGATATGTATGATGGAGCCAAGACCACGGTACAGACAGTAGGAGGAGACTCAGAGCACTTCCCAGTGATGATGGGGCTGCACCAGGGATCATCTCTTAGCCCATTCCTATTTTCCTTGGTGATGGATGGACTGACGCGATAAATCTAAGGGGAGCTGCCATGGTGTATGTTATTCACAGATGACATAGTCCTGATTGATGAGACTCGCAACAGAGTGAACACTAATGTCACTACCCAAACAGAGGGCCATGACGGGCACCCGGACTTTACCTGCCGAGCACCACTCTTCACATACTTACCAGCTAACCAAAACCAATCATGGCCACAAGGGCCGTTACCAAACCATTCGGCTGACACATACATCACAGCCGACAGGGCCATAAATAACTACAATATACAGGACAACTGTCTACAAGCCTCTAAAGAGTATGTACATCACAAGGATGGGAAAGGGCCCCGCCATACCCATATACATATGCAAAATATCATACTGATACTAGACTAGCAATTTTGGAACAAATAGAGTGCTCCAGCATCAGCTGAACCAACAACCTACTAGCGCGAACCATCCCACTATTTACCTGCTCTTGCGGGCATGAAACGCAACGTCCCCCGACAAAAGGGACGTCAGTACGACTGTGTACTAAGTATGTCAGGCATGAATAATAACATAATAGAGATACATGAATAAACTGAAGCAATAACAACCGTAATATGCCTAAATGTCATGCATAATGCAAATATGGTAAACATATATATATTGGCCACACAAGGGCATCTTCCTTCCCATAACATCCTTTGTGGGCATAATCATTATCATATTGGCCTTACAGGGGCATCTTCCTTTGCGTGATATCTGTACCAGCTGCAGGTGGTGACTCGTATATAACGCCATTCCCTTTTTCCCATCCCCTACATATATATATTGATACCATATAGTAGTGTATATAACACATGTGGGTCTAGGGTAATACATGAATATAATGAAAATGCATGAATGACAATAAAACATTCGGAACTTATCGGATGACATAATATCCTTGTACCTTCAGCTAACATTGGGAATATTAACATGTACCTTCGGCTAACATTGGAAATATCAACATCTTTCCCAGATACCTCAATAAGGATTTAGGAACATATTTAGGCATGCTTTTAACATAGGAAATAATAACATGAACATTCTTAACTACTAAGAGTAGAATAATTTATGGAATAATATTACGGTTATGTTTCGTACATAGAACATGCCAAAATAAAGAAGGACTTGCCTTAACATACCTTAGCCATTTTGTGTCCACAATATAACTAAAACAGTTCATAAAGAAATTAAATCTTATTTTTAAGAAACCCTCTTCTTTCAACTTACTTCACTTCGAAGAAACCTTCAATTTGCTAGAACCCGAAGAACAATCGATGTTGAATTACGAAATTAATGTGGGGCGTAGCCTCTGCATTGTTCTTCGCAATTTCTTTCGCATAGAATTCCATCCAGAAGATTATATATGCCTATACATACAAAGCATATGCATTTCTGTCCCATTCTTTGGACGTTGCTTCCCAAAAACAAAAGCAGCCAAGAAGAGATAATTAAATCCAATTATAGAAACTCTTTCTCTACTTCTTTAATGGTTTGTGGGGCCCACACCCCACCCTAGTCCACAAGTTGACACCTTAGTTCTATGTGTCAAGAATATGTACTCCTAAAGTGATTAATCACTACTAGATAATCACCATAGTCCACATTTATTTTAATGCCACATAATCACTAATAACTTTCATGTCTTCCACTAATTCAACATACACCCAATTACACACATAATTAATTTCTTGATCCCAATTTACTTAAATCTTGATGACTTATAAAACCTTCATATACTCAATGTCATAATCGTGCAATATAGCTCTAATCCATAGCCTCTTTATGCACAAACCAAATATTATTTTCGATCCCCGTCATCACATTTATTGCGTCCAAAATTATTATGGGTTTTTTTCCTTTTATTTAATAAGCTTTTCATTTGTGTACGTGAATATGACCAAAATCCTCCAACACTCGGGTCTATTTACATACGGCTAGCGACTCAAACCATGGTCCGAAAGTACGGGATGTTACATCCTTCCCCCCTTAGAAACATTCGTCCTCGAATGTTGGGGTGATGTATCTAATCCCCGTCACGTAGCTTGCAGACATAACCACCGCTTATCTTCTCTTGGAACCTCGGTGTTGGCTTGAAATAGGTAGGGGTATTTGTGTTTCATATCCTATTCCGCTTCCCACTTCATTTCTTCTACGTTCTTATTCCACCAAAGAACTTTCACGGAGGCTACATCTTTAGTCCTCGACTTGCGGAATCGTCGACCTAAGATAGCAACAAGAACTTCTTCATTTGATAGATCCTCTGTAATTTATACATCATTAATTAGCACAATTCGGGAAGGATTCCCAATACATGTTCTTAGCATAGAAACATGGAAAACCAGACGAACAACTCTAACTTCGAAGGCAAGTCCAATTCATATGATATTTGGCTGATTCGTCGAATTATGCGACATGGACTAATGTACTTTGGACTTAGCTTTCCCTTTTTGCCTAAATCTTATTACACCCTTTATAGGAGAATTTCTTAAAGAAGACCCAATCATATATCTGGAACTTTAAGTCCCGCCGTTGCACATCTGAATACGACTTCTGACGACTTTGAGCGGTTAACAGTCGTACTAGGATGAGCTTCACATTCTCTATGGCTTGGTGACTAGGTCAGGCCCAAATAATTTCAACTCGCCTACTTCGAACCATCCGATACGAGATCTACGTTTTCGTCCATATAAAGCCTCGTATGGAGCCATTTTAATGCTAGCATGATAACCGTTATTGTACACAAGTTCAATAAGGGGGTAAATGATCATCCCAACTTCCCTTAAGGTCTAATACAAAAGCTCATAGCATGTCCTCAAGCGTTTGAATCGTACGCTCAGCCTGCCTGTCTCGGTCAGATATAATATAAATAGGCGTATCATGAAGGCGTACAACTTTGCGTAGTCCTCGGCTGTGTAGGTAGTTTTGACTGCCAGGAATGGAGTGAACTTTATCAGTCTATCAACAATCACCTAAATAGAATCAAACTTACGATAAGAGCGAGGTAAACCCGTAATGAAATCTATTTTAATCATTCCTCATTTCCACATTTGGATCTCAATGTTCTAAGTCAAACTGTCTGGTTCTTGGTGCTATTTTTTTCTTGCTGATAATTAGGACACTGAGCTAAAAAATCCGCAATGTTCCTCTTCATGTCGTTCCACCAGTACATACCCTTAAGATCATAACATATCTTAGTAGATCCGGGGTGAACAAAATATTGTGATCAATGGACTTTCATCATAATCTTGTCTCGTAATCCTGGTACACTAGGAATACACAAATTGGCCTTCCATCTGGGGGTCCCTATCCCATTATGCTCAAGGGTCGTGATTTTTCTTTTTGCTAAATATCCTTTATGATATTTCCTAAAATATGATCTTCATCATGACGTTCCCTTTTTCCTTCCAGTATGCTGGATGACCCTGCTGTATTCTGGGTCATAGGGATTATCACTATCTGAATCCTCCAATCAGACTCCCACTTAACAAACTGATTCTTTTCTTTAGGTCAATTTCTCTCCTACGTCCTCACATTAGTCAGGCTGCTAGTAGGTGAATGATTCTATTGTCAACTTAGCTTTATTTACTAACTGGTGTACTAAAAACTCTTATATTTGTAGTATCTCAATCGTGAACACTTTATGAACAATGTCATTCAAATCTAAAGTGCACGTATCATCGTAGCTAACTCTCATTCATGGTATGAAAGGAATCTCTCATTTTGTACTTTCTCACTACTCATGATTAGAAACAACTCCTTTTCCTTACTTCTTTTGACACTTGTTTACTTATTTTCTTACTTGTCGTACTCTTCCTAATTTCGAAATATTCGAGTATATATATACGTAATCTCAAACATTGATCCTGATTCTAATCCTTGGTATTACCAATCCTTAAAAGGTGAGTTATTAACTTATTTCCTTATTCAGTATGTGGAATATTCTGAATAATTTGCATTACATGACGTTGGCCTACTATATCCAAACCTGGTCAGTATAATTAGATTCGAATTCCTTCACTGGCCTCATGGCTAAGACTTTATGTCAATAGCACTTTGGGAAAAGATTTCCTTGATCTCATTAAGCTGTAAACCCATTACTTTATCTAACTCGTAGAACCTTTGGTCAGTTAAAAAATACTCATAGATATCTGTGTTTGCCTGACATTTTATCTTCATTATAATGCCATTATCTC
Source organism: Anisodus tanguticus (assembly GCA_034509755.1). Classification (NCBI taxonomy): domain Eukaryota; kingdom Viridiplantae; phylum Streptophyta; class Magnoliopsida; order Solanales; family Solanaceae; genus Anisodus; species Anisodus tanguticus. The sequence goes on from CM067546.1 coordinate 31,551,991, forward strand.
TCGCCATATATGTTTAATGTCTACCTTGTGTCCATAGGTGTCATTGGCCCCTGTTCACCTGGTTAGATGCTAACCTCGAGATTTACTCATTGTTACTTTCGTTTACTTACTTTCTGAAAGGTATGACTGCATATGTTGTGGAATCGATGCTTCGTACATTTAGATCCAATTCACAGTGTTACATGATCCAATAACTTATCAAGATTTCTTGTGTTATCATTATTAGATCTCTCATCAATCGAGTGCTCATTCATCTTACCTTTACATTTCCATTTCAAGTTGCCTTGGGGGTCTCTTATCCCAAAGTATTTCTCCTAGTATCTTCCTGTACATCAGGGGTTCGTCACCTTTGGCCAAAGAGTTCTTACTATATTTCCTCTACCATTGGTCCTTACGCTGTTCTGGAGTAATCATACATTTGTGAAACCTGCATAACTATAACCTTATTCGCCTTTATCCTTCTTGTCGTAATCCTTTCTTCTACTCGTCGTTAAATGAAAAATGTTTCTATTTTGGTACTTGATCGTACCATTCCATTCATACTTATTAATTGTATTTATATTCCTTTGATTGTTCAATAATTTCCATCCTCAATTTCCCCTATCAAGTTATTGTTAAACAGAGGTTATCTAAAATTGTAATATGCTGCACAATGAAGCTGAAGACCTTGCCAATCCAATACCTATAGCACACCTTTAGCTTATAACGTTGATACATATAATTCTTAATAATACGTGGTATCGCCCTTTACAAAAGGATGAGAGGCTTATGTCCCTTCCACTATCATGGACAACTCGATCCTTATATGTGACTTGGCTCACTATTCTAGGTACGTCATCTTACATGATCTTCTTAAATTCATTGATGTTCACTCTTCAGATGATTCAATTGTGGTGATCCATTCTCGTTAATGATATCTTGGGACAATTCCCAACCTTTTATGGGTAAGGCATTATAATGTAGGTCGCACGTACATAATACATTCCCTTATTCTAATAAGCAAAATTCACCTTAAAACGTGTAGCTTTTCATAATCTAATAAACCTTCCAATGATGTCTTCTATTTTCTCATCTGTACAACTTATAATCTTCTTATCCTTACCTTACACATCAACGTAGGACACTCCAAAATATTTTGGCCATGGCTGCCATACTAAACCAATCCCCTGTACCTTTGCGACATAATCCGGCATGCGCTCGACCATGTTGACTACAAAATGGTCGGGGCGGTCTCACTCGACCTTTACAATTTTGACCTTGAGATATTGGCATCTTTGAACCTTTTAAATATCAGCGATCCCTAACTAATAAACTCCCTAGGTTATAAGCTCCTTAACCCTTCAAGGGCCTATCTCTATCAGATGCTTTAGGATGAAATCATTCATGAGAGGCAACCAACTGATTCAATATCTGCACCGGTCTCCTTACATCCTAATCAGAAAGAGATAGGGTAGGACTGATAGTACATGAGCTTCCCTCAACCCCTCTGGTAGTACTAGATTCGTCGATAACTGGGAAAGCAACTTACTCATATCCTCTGACGGATTTGTCCCAATGGGAAGCATACTACTCGTATTTACACTCAATCTAACTTCAATCTCCCTGCTAATCATAATCCTACTGGAAGAAGGCATTGCTGTAGTGGTGAACACGATAAGGTCTACAGAGCGAACCCTTACAATCTTCTACGTTCCGGTGCTTAGTACTTCATTTTCTTACTCCGCTTTCCCGTCTTGCATTATCTCTTCCGCATATAAGTAAAACAATTCCTCACAACCTCAAAAACTTTTAACATAATACTGTCCTTCCGGCGAATCAATCATCTGGTAGAAATCACTCATTTATTTACTGGCTACAAATATGAACTAACAGAAGTCTTTTAGATAATTGGCATTACTGAAACAATATCATGCACGAGTTAAACTTGAATTTTTAAAACTCAACTCTACTACACAATCTATGAGATAAAAGAATGGAAACCATCCCTAAATGCCTTGCAGCCTCCGGTTTATAAGTGTGGCACACAACACACCCATAAACAAGACTCTACCAGACACGGCTTGCAGACTCTCTAGGACAGACCTACTCTGATACAAAGATTGTCACGACCCAAACCGGAGGGCCATGACGGGCACCAGGACATTACCTGCCGAGCACCACTCTTCACATACTTACCAGCTAACCGAAACCAATCATGGCCACAAGGGCCGTTACCAAACCATTCGGTGACACATACATCACAGCCGACAGGGCCATACATAACTACTATACATAGGACAATTGTCTACAAGCCTCTAAAGAGTATGTACATCACAAGGATGGGCCCCGCCATACCCATATACATATGGAAAATATCATACTGATACTAGTCTGCAACTTTGGAACAAATAGAGAGCTCCAACATCAGCTGAACCACCAACCTACTAGCGCGAACCGTACCACTATTTACCTGATCTTGCGGGCATGAAACGCAGCGTCCCCCGATAAAAGAGACGTCAATATGACTGATGTACTAAGTATTTCAGGCATGAACAATAACATAACAGAGATACATGAATAAACTGAAGCAATAACTGCCGTCAGAAATAGCCGACAGACAACAGCAGACCAGCAGTGAATGCCTCTGAGGGCCCTAATATACGTAAATGTCATGCACAATGTAAATGTGTTAAACATATATATATTGGCCACACAAGAGAATCTTCCTTCCCATAACAGCCTCTGTGGGCATCATTTCATTTCATCCTCTATGGGCATAATCATTATCATATTAGCCTCACAAGGGCATCTTCCTTTTCATGATATCTGTACCAGCTGCAGGCGGTGACGCGTATATAACGCCATTCCCTTTTCCCTATCCCCTACATATATATATAGATATCATATAGTAGTGTATATAACACATGTGGGTCCAGGGTAATACATGAATATAATGCAAATGCATGAATGATAATAAAATATTCTGAACTTATCGAATGACATAATATCCTTGTACCTTCGGCTAACATTGGGAATATTAACATGTACGTTCAGCTAATATTGGGAATATCAACATCTTTCCCAGATACCTCAATAAGGATTTAGGAACATATTTAGGCATGCTTTTAACATAGGAAATTATTAACTATTAAGAGTAGAATAATTTATGGAATAATATTATGGTTATGTTTCGTACATAGAACATGCCAAAAGAAAGAAGGATTTTCCTTAACATACCTTAGCCATTTTGTATCCACAATATAACTAAAGAAGTCCATAAAGAACTTCAATCTTATTTTTCAAGAAACCCTCTTCTTCCAACTTACTTCACTTCGAAGAAACCTTCAATTTGCTAAAACCCGAAGAACAATTGATGTTGAATTACGAAATTAATGTGGGGCGTAGCCTCTGCATTGTTCTTCGCAATTTCTTTCGCATAGAATTCCATTAAGAAGATTATATATGCCTATACATACATGGCATATGCATTTCTGCCCCATTCTTTGGACGTTGCTTCCCAAAAACAAAAGCAGCCAAGAAGAGATAATTAAATCCAATTATAGAAACTTTTTCTCTACTTCTTTAATGGTTTTTGGGGCCCACACCCCACCCTAGTCCACAAGTTGACACCTTAGTTCTATGTGTCAAGAATATGTACTGCTAAAGTCATTAATCACTAATATATAATCACCACAGGCCACATCTATTTTAATGCCACATAATCACTAATAACTTTCATGTCTTCCACTAATTCAACACACACCCAATTACACACATAATTAATTTCTTGATCCCAATTTACTTAAATCTTGATGACTTATAAAACCTTCATATACTCAATGTCATAATCGTGCAATATCTCTAGTCCATATCCTCTTTATGCACATACCAAATATTATTTTCGATCCTCGTCATCACACTTGTTTCGTCCAAAATTATTTCGGGGTTTTATCCTTTTATATAATTAGTTTTTCATTTGCGTACGTGAATATGACCAAAATCCTCCAACACGTGGGTCTATTTACATACGCCTAGTGACTCAAACCATGTCCCGAAAGTACGGGATGTTACAGCTAAGCTGGAGGTTTGGAGACAGACTCTGGAGTATAAAGGGTTCAGGATAAATAGACCAAGATAGAATACTTGGAGTGCAAGTCAGTAACGGGAGTGATCTTGAGACAGGCGTGGAGATGAGGCTTGGTACTCAGGTCATTCCAAATAAAGGGTGCTTCAAGTACCTCGGGTCTATTATCCAAGGGAATTGGGAGACTGATGACGATGTCACACATCGTATTGGGGCAGGGTGAATGAAATGGAGGCTCACATCTGGAATCTTGTGGGATAAAAAGGTGCCACCAAAATGTGAAGGCAAGTTCTATTGGGTGGTGGTTAGATCGACTATGTTGTATGGGGAAGAGTGTTGGTCGGTCAAGACTTCGCACACCCGAATGATAAAAGTTGCGGAGATGAGGATGTTAAGATGGATGTGTGGGCATACAAGGAGGGATAAAATTAGAAATAATGATATTTGAGATAGAGTAGGAGTGGCCTCGGTGGAGGATACGATGCGGGAAGAGAGGTTGAGATGGTTCGAGCATGTGTAGAGGAGAGACGCAAATGCCCCAGTGCGAAGGTGTGAGAGGTTGGCTATGGACGGGTACATGAGGAGTAGAGGTAGGCCGTGGAAGTATTGGGGAGAGGTGATTAGATGGGATATGGCGCAGGTGCAACTCACTGAGGACATGACCTTAGATAGGGGGTTATGGAGGACACGTATTAGGGTAGAAGGGTAGTAGGTAGTCCAGCGTAGTCATACCTACGCTTACAAACTGGTAGTTGTAGTATTATTATTGTAGGCTCGCTTAGCCTATCATACTAGTAGGCACAATATTTCTTTATAGTCCCTTGTCATTCGATTTATGTTGCTATGTGTATTTTGTTTGTCTTATTTACTTTCATTAATTATTGCTTCTTTTTGCTTCCTTTTCTTTTTCAGAATTCGGTATCATGACTTACCCAGTTTGTTTGTCTTACTTTGCTTGGGCTTGTGCTTTGTCTTGAGTCGATGGTCTCTCCGAAATAATCATTCTAACTACCAAGGTAGATGTAAGGTTTGCGTACACTCTACCCTCCCCAGACCTCACATTGTAGGATTTCACTAGGTATGTTGTTGTTGTTTATATTATTTTATTTTAATTTAAAAAGTCATCTCCATAACTCACACTGCTTCATGTTTATAACTTCTACTCTAAATTAGTATTAGTAATTAATTTCATAATTTCCAATTTAATGTATAAATTATGACACCTAATTAAAAATACTCTAACATGGTATTGCCATTCAAATAAATTGAGGGTATTGTAGAATGGATGACGAGAACAAGAGCACAAAATTGTGTGGGATACAACAAATGCAGGGAATGGAATGTAAGTAAATATTACAATAGCTAGAAAGGATAAACTAAAGAATACAACAAAATTGGAAATCAAGAATGAAACAAACTCCTTTGTGATTTACTGAGTCGAGTGATGACACTCTGTCTTTAAGACAAGATTGCCACATATATTTCCTTTTACGTTGTTGGGCAATAGTATCCCAAGATACAACAACAACTTAACAATTGAGCAAAGGAAACTCAAGTGTTACTCTTGAAGAACTTTGAGTATAGTAAACTTTTAGAGAGGAAGAAGATAAATTCAGAAATTTTGTAGTATTTTCTAAGTGTTGTGAGAAATTGAGCCAAAGGCCTCAATTTATAGTGTAATGAGATGACCCTTCAACTAGCCAACTAATGACCTTTAATAGCCATGTAATGGCACTTGATGGAGGGGTTACATTCAGCCAAATAATGGGAGAATTCATGTGACAAGTAATGGAGATTCAATGCTCCAAAACCAACCCAAAGGTCAGAACTTTCCAACTTCCCATCGCAGCATTCTGCCTCCGAAATGCCGCGGCTCTGCGAATTAGCGTCACGGCCCTTCGCGGTGACTTCCGACTCATTTCATCTTACATTTCGTACACTTCTTCCTTCGTTTACCAATGTGGAATACTATGTCATTTTGCCAATAACCGTCCATCATTCTATGTCTCAAACGTATTACATACATACCAATATCTCTTTCACTAATTAAATTTGCGATACTTGGCATAACGCGTGCACGTGTGTGAAATGACATTTTCGACGTGCGGGCCCCAATTGTTTTAGTCATAAATAATGAGATATACTTAATTCCACATTTGTAAATTTCCAACAATCCCCTCTTGGAAGAGATTTTGGCGCACTCACATGGTGCCTTTTCTAAGAATCTTTCAGCGGACCGATGTTGCATCTGGATAAGTAGCTTCCGCTTTGAACCTTCCATAGTTGAATACCATCGGACTTACTTACTGCGCGGTGAACGTGATGTATTGAACCATCAATGTTTAGTGTAAGCCAAGTCAACAGTACCAACACAACAACTTCCCTTACTTTGTTCTTCGTAATGTTTTGCCCGTTGTGGCCGTGGACACTTCTTGGATTCTTAAGTGCGTTAATTTGAGGCGGCCTGTCCTTGAACTTAAATAGGTGGTCTCTTACAACGTATCCTACTATACCCCACTTTACAAGTGTTAGGAACCATCAAAAGTTTCCTCAAACCTAACCTCAACCGGTGATGATCATTAAAGGTTTTGGAAACTTAACCTTTACCCACCCTGCAGATAGCACTTATCGTCTATCGTGGGAATGGCTTTGGATTGATGTTCCTTTAGAGAAATCACCATCTGTAGTGCTCATGCTTCCACCAAAGTTCTCAACTGAACCTTTACAACTTAGTTTTCCCATTGAACTTAATTCCTGGGATCTCCAGTCAGTAAGGTTGGGTTACCACCGTATTGGTCCTTATACCTTGGGTTTTAAGCCCATTCCCCTAGACAGGCAAAACATCTAATCTTTGGGTAAGCCCTTTGTCAGTGGGTCTGCTATGTTATCCTTTGATTTTATGTAATTAATGGATATGATACTTGTGCTGATCATCTGCCTAACAATCTTATGCCTCCTTCGAATATGACGAGACTTGCCATTGTACATAGAACTCCATGTCATTTCTAGAGCCGACTGACTGTCGCAGTGGATTATTACAGAAGGTACGGGTTTGTCCCAACAAGGAATATCCTCTAAGAAGTCGTGAAGCCACTCAACTTCTTCTCCTGCTTTGTCTAAAGAGATAAACTTCGATTCCATCATCGATCGGGCGATGCAAGTTTGCTTAGAGGATTTCCAAGACACAGCCCCACCACCAATTGTAAATACATACCAACTGGTGGACTTGGTGTTCTCTATATCAGATATCCAGTTTGCATCACTGTACCCCTCTAGTACAACTGGATATCTCGAATAATGTTACCTGTAATTTAGCGTGTATTTGAGGTATTGTAGTACCCGATTCAATGCCTTCCAATGATAATTACTCGGATTATAGGTAAACCTAGCCAACTTGTTAACTGCATAAGCAATCTCAGGTCGGGTGCAATTTGTTATGTACATCAAACTACCAATCACCTGAGCATATTGCTCCTGGCATGCGGGTACACCACAATTTTTGTCAAGCTTTTGATTTCTATCCATTGGTGACTTCATAGACGAACTTTCAAACATCTCAAGCTTTCTCAACACATCCTCGATGTAGTGAGACTTTGATAAGACTAGTCCGTCAGATGTCTTAGAGATCTTTATCCCTAAGATGACATATGTGATACCCATATCCTTCATGTCAAATCATTGTTTTAACATGTTCTTAGTCTCTAGAATCAAGCTAGATCTGCTCCATTTGATCAATATGTCATCTACGTACATGCATATCATGACGAACGAGTCAAAGTTACCTTTCATGTAGACACATTTGTCACACTTATTAATGGAGAAACCCTTCAATAGTAGAGTACTATCAAATTTTTTGTGCCATTGCTTCGGGGCTTGTTTCAACCCGTACAGAGATTTGACAAGCCGACAGACTTTCTTCTCTTTCCCTGGAACCACATACCATTCAGGTTGTTCCATAAAAAATTCTTCTTCCAAATCACCATTTAGGAAAGTTGTCTTGACATCCATTTGATATACCTCAAGGTCACGCAATATTGCGATTGAAATGGATACTCATATGGACGTCATCCTAGACACCGGGGAGTACGTGTCAAAGTAGTGAAGGCCTTCCTTCTGCTAATAGCCCTTGACTACCAACCTGGCCTTGTACTTATCTATAGACTCATCTGCTTTATACTTCTGTTTGAGTATCCACTTACAACTCAACGGTTTATTTCCCAGAGGAAGATCAACCAACTCCCAAGTATGGTTATGCAGGATAAAGTGTATTTCACTCTCAATAGCTTCTTTCCAGAGCGGTGCCTCTGGAGTTGACAATGCTTCAGTAATTTTCCTTGGTTTATCATCAACCATATAAGCTACAAAGTCAGGACCGAAGGTTTTATCCTTCCTGTCCCTTTTACTTCGCCTCAGTTTCATCTCTGGAGTCTTCAAGTTTTGAGAATCTGGAACACTAGATTTTGGATATTCAGCCACTTCGAAGTCCACTAGATCTGAACCATCTAGATTCAGATAGTCAACGACTCCCGGTTCCTGAGAGCTTTGTTCATAACTTCATTTGCGGGAGGTTATGTCTTTTTACTTTCTAGGAAATGTATCTTCAAAGAATTGAGCATTCCTTGATTCCATGATTGTACCCCCGTGGATATCTGAATTATGCACTAAGAAGCGATAAGCACTACTGTTATTTGCATATCCGATGAAAATGCAATCTACAGTCTTAGGCCCAATTTTGACCTGCTTTGGCTTGGGTACTTCGACCTTTGTCAAACAACCCCACACATTTAAATATTTATAGGTGGGTTTTTTCCCTTCTATGATCCATATGGAGTTTTGTCCTTACCCTTATGTGGGACTCTGTTAAGAATTGTATTAGCGGTAAGGACGACTTCTCCCCACATGTTTTGGGGAAGACCGAAATTGATGAGCAATACATTCATCATTTACTTCAATGTGCGATTCTTATGTTCCACCACACCGTTCGACTGAGGTGAGTATGGAGCCATCGTTTGATGAACAATTCCCGATTCGGCATATTATTACTCAAATGGCGCTATATATTCTCTCCCTTTATCGCTACAAATGGATTTAATCTGCATGCTTAGTTGGTTCTCAACTTCTGCTTTGTAACGTCAGAACGCTTCAAAGGCTTCATCTTTACTTTTCAACAAGTAAAGGTAACAATACCTTGTGCTATCATCAATGAATGTCACAAAGTACTTGTTCCCCCCTCTAGTTTGTGCAAACTTCAAATCACATATATTTGTGTGAATAAGTTCTAGAGGAGCGGTATTCCTTTCGACGGATCGAAAAGAAATCTTTGTGATTTTTGCCTCTACGCACACCTCACACTTATATTGAGGGTTTACGTCGATAGACGGAAACAACTCAACTTTACCAACCTTTGGATGGACTTGTAGTTAACATGTCCTAATCTATGATGCCATAAATTAGAGGACTCAAGCAAGTGAAAAGAAACTTCAATATTATTTCTTGCACGTAATACAGACATGGCGTTAACTTTTTAGAGGCCTTCACAGATGAAGCCCCTTCCCACAAACGTTCCATTCTTGGTGATTACAAATTTATTGGACAAAAACACTAGCCTAAAACTAGCATTAACCAATAAATAACTTGAAATTAAATTTCTCCTAATCTCAGGGACATGCATCACCTCCTTCAGAGCGAGCTCCTTTCATGAACTCATCTTCAGGACTACCTTTCCTACCCCCAGCACGTCAGAGGAAGCATTGTTACCCATGAACAACTTCTTATTTGTAACTCGTGTATAAGTGGAGAAGGCATCTCTATTGGAACAGATGTGTCTTATAGCACCCGTGTCCATCCACCAATGCATGGGATTCTCAACAAGGTTTGCTTCAAGCACCACCGCTGAGAACTCCTCAATCATGTCGTCCAGAAACCTATCTTTAACGACGTTAACCTGTGCCTTGCCCTTAGCCTTGGCCTTCTTTTGTTGCTCAGTCTTAAGCTTACGGCAGTCCTTGATCATGTGACCAAGTTTCCCACACTGGTGACAGTTTCCTTTGAACTTCTCCGCCGTTTGGGTCTTGCCGTCTTTCTGGAACTTGCGCTTCTTGTTTGGGTTCCCTTTGGCCTCAGCCAGATTTGCCTTTGCCTCAGCGGGTTGTTTACCCCTAGGCAAGACCTTCTTATTAACTTCCTGAATCTGGAGTTTGATAATAAGTTCTTTAAAGGTCATTTCCTTTGTTTTGAGTTTTAAGTAACTCATAAACTCATTCCACGAGGGAGGTAACTTTTCAATCAGCGATGCAACAAAAAACTGCTCATTTGGTTTCATACCTTCCAAATCCAGGTGATGTAGAATCATTTGGAATTCCTAGACTTGGGACATCACTGTTTTACTATCCACAATTTGAAATTTCAGGAATTTCCCAACGATGAATTTCTTAGTACCTGCATCTTGTGCGTTGTACTTCTTTTGCAGCTTCTCTCATAACTCTTTAGCAGTGCCTATGGTGCAATACACCGTGTAGAGAGGGTCTGACAAGCAGTTTAAAATATAGTTCTTACACATGAAATCACTATGACTCCCTGCATCAAGAACCATCTTCATGCCATTAATGACATGGATACCTTGGCCCCATTCAGTCGTTTCAGTAGGCGAAGGGTCCATTTCATCTCCAGCTTGTGGAGGATCTTCTGTTAGGAAATGAGCCATTCCCATAACAGTTAGATAGAATAACATCTTATGTTTCCATCTCTTGAAGTTGGAGCCCATGAACTTTTTTGGACGTTCATGGTGGAATCCAGCGGGTGGAGGGACGACAACGTTTCCTTGAGCAGCAGAAAAGGAATTTGATGAGCCTTGAGCAATCGGAAAGGCATTGAGTGTGCTTGAGTAGTGGGGAAGGCATATGGGTTTCCTTGAGTAGCAACAGCAGCAGAATCAGAAGCGAGTTATTCTCTTCCAGTCATCTTTCTAAGTACCTACAATGAATCTTGTCTTAAAATTGTGGGATACAACAATTGTAGGGAACGGGAAGTAAGTAAATATTACAATAGCTAGAAAGGATAAACTAAAGAATACAACAAAACTGGAAATCAAGAATGAAACAAACTCCTTGTGTGATTTGCTGAGTCGAGTGATGACACTCTGTCTTTAAGACAAGATTGCCCCGTATATCTCCTTTTATGTTGTCGGGTAATAGTCTCCCAAGATACAACAACAACTTAACAATTGAGCAAAAGAAACTCAAGTGTTACTCTTGAAGAACTTTGAGTATAGTAAACTTGCTAGAGAGGAAGAAGATGAATTCAGAAATTCTGTAGTATTTTCTAAGTGTTGTGAGCAATTGAGCCAAAGGCCTCAATTTATAGTGTAATGAGAAGACCCTTCAACTAGCCAACTAATGACCTTTAATAGCCATGTAATGGCACTTGATGGAGGGGTTACATTCAGCCAAATAATGGCTAAATTTATGTGCCAAGTAATGGAGATTCAATGCTCCAAAACCAACCCAAAGGTCAGAACTTTCCAACTTCCCGTCGCAGCATTCTGCCTTCGAAGCGCCGCGGCGCTCCCTGGGAGGCGCCGCGACGCTCCGGCGCTCGACTCCGATGGGGCTGCGCCGCGGCCCTTTGCGGCTCCGCGATGACTTACGACTCGTTTCATCTTACACTTCGTACACTTCTTCTTTCGTTTACCAACGTGGAATACTTTGTCATTTGGCCAATAACCGTCCATCATTCTATGTCTCAAACGTATTACATATGTACCAATATCTCTTTCACTAATGAAATTTGCGATACTTGACAGAATGCGTGCACGTGTGTGAAATGACATTTCCGACGTGCGGGACCCCAATTGTTTGAGTCATAAATAATGGGATATACTTAATTCCACATTAGTAAATTTTCAACAAATTGTAGAACAGAGGAGGAGATCAAAACACAAAATAAAGAAAATATTGATGGAGAAAGAACATTCCCATATTAGATACTCAAATCTTATTTTAGCAAGGGAATAAGTGTCTATGTACTTTACTTATATGAGTATCTTTTAGAATATTCAAATTTTCACCCTTTAAATTATGTTTTAGGACTTCTATTGTCGATCTTCCTTTTTTGTTTGTTTCTCAAAAGAAATTCTTGAGAAGAATTATCATACCTTTTATTTTAGTCTAGAATTTTTATATTTACTCTTTAATAGATGGAAAAATAGTGTATTTTTCAGCTGTTCGCATGGTCATAAAAAACTTCTCCTATAGTTACAAATTAAGTACAAAATCATATTTTTAATAGATTCAATGGAAAACATAAAAAAATATAAAATATCCGTTGATAAATTGTATAGACGTATAAACAATAATAATCCCCCACATTTAGTCAAAACTATCTGTTTCTACAAAGTAGATGAAAATGTAAACTAACATGCTAATATCAAATATCTGTGTCAAAATAAAAAAAATGGAATAGAAAACTTTTTTTCCTTAAATTCTGAACATTAGGTGATACAGTGAGATAAACTTAACTTTGTATTACAATCGAATCACATACAAGTTTAACGAAGATAATCTGCATGAATCAATTCTCAATCTTCAAAATTTAATGAAAGAAGTATAAGTGAATCCATTGACTATTATACCATGTCAAGATTTAGTGCTTGAATAATAAAATTCACATAAAAGAAGATAATTTGAGAGAGAAAACATCTGAAATTTTCATATATTTGAGTGGGATGAAATTATTTTATGGGTCGGAGCGGGTTATAAATTGAGAGTGGGTTATTTTTACGAAATCGGGTAATTGTAGTTGAAATTGGATTTTTCGTCAAATTAAGGGTATACATGTACACTTATTGGGCGGCAGAGGTATATTTGAACACTATCGCTAATGAAAGACAAAATCAGCAGGCCTAAGTCCTGCTTTTATATATACTGGTAAAGTACCTGCGCAATGCGGAGTATGCACAGACACTCAAAATTGTGATTTTATTTATTTGAACACATTAGATCATATTCAAATTGATAGGGGTGTCAAATGATATGGAAAATAAACATAAAAGATCAAATACATCGAATGCCAATTATGTTTCTTAATGTCGGCAATTTTGTCGTCTGACACCAGTAACAACACTTATCAAAACAGAAACTTTAAAGAGTAAATGCAACGAAATTTTAAAAACACAAAGGTTTAAATTTTTATTAGTTATATATATTATATAACTTATGATGGTCAATGACCAAATGTATTGTATATATATATTATATATAAAAGTACAAATTTCTTTCTTTACAGATTTACAATATAAAATGGAAAGGAATTAAAAGTTGAAGTTGCAGATGACTTCTGCCTGAAAAATCTAACTAAGTAGACATAGATAACCTCTTCTTACAATTTCTCCATACAACACTAATATAGAATCTAAACAGCAATTGTAATGTTGGACAGAATGTTGTAAACACACTCAGGCAACACTGGTGATCCAGATTTCTGAGATGAAATTCCGAGAGCTCTCTTGGTATTTTTGCTTTCTAGTTCTGGATATCGATTCACTGTAGTAGCCTCTCTATTTATAGTAGAGATTCTTCCTTGAAAGACTCATCAAACGGTTGTGGAGGTTGAGGAAAATGTGGGCAGCTGGTAGGTTTTGTTGGAGACGATCAAGGAGAAAAAACCTTTAAAAACTTTGACTTATTCCTCACGAAAAGCAGCAGCCTCGACTCGTTCTTCACATGTGTTTACCAACTCCCTTTTACCTTGCCAAGTCATAGTTACTACATAGTAATCATTACGTGAAGTAAGACAAAATCAGTTCTGAAAATGTTGGTCCGAATGTTGTGCAACATTTGTCCCAACATTCTTATACATTCAAATCAATACTTCAGGAGATATGTTGGGTCAAATGTCACAACATCAAATCCAAAATTAACAATCTCCCTCTTTTTTCCTTTCTTCACAAAACTCGTTAAAATGTAAAGTTGACTTATGGTGTTGTCACAAATGTTGTCCAATATCTGTGATCAACAAATTCAAGGTCATAATCCCCCTTAACATGTGATGGCATTCAAGAAAATATGTGTATACCAATTCATAGGATTAGAGAAAAAAAGAGCATATATATACACACATCATCCAATATATATAAAATACGAATAGAAATAAACCATTGTCAACAAATATCCACATCAATCCATCAAAATATTGAACAAATATTTGTAGCTTAAGTTCAGCAACAACATTCAGCTTCCTCCTTGCTCATCATACATGCAAAGTGACTTCCAAAGAACTTTCTACCCCAGTATAATAACTTCAGCTTCCTCTGCAGCATAGCAGCTTTATCTTCCTCCCCCTGTATCAGTAGCATCATCTCCCCCTTTTTGTGAAGAAAGTAGCACCATGAAATGGTCTCTAGCTTATATCAGGGCACTCATTGCAGCATTAAATTATGCAATTTGTTGGTTAATTTTTGCAATTTGATCCACCATCCATTTTGTAAACAATGTAGACTGTCCTAGACCAGTGTTGCCCAGAATGTTGGTGACATTTCTGGCAATATTTTCACTTTCAGCTTCCTTCTTCCAGGGCAAGTCGATGACTCTGTCCTTACTCTTCAAAATTGCTTTATTTATAGTGTAAAGCTCAGGAGCCTTCCCTAAAGTGTCTTCTCTCTTAGTCTCAAAGCCTTGGGTTGTTAATACTTTGTAGATTATAGAGGAAAATAAAGGATTGGAGTTGATTCTTTCTCAGCCAAGTTGGCAATTTGATGAAACATCATTTTTCCCAAATCAAATTTCAAACCTTTCCAAATTTTATACAATAGGGTGGCTTATTCAGATGTCACAATTGACTCATTCATTGAAGGAAGCCAATTGTGAATAACAATTTTATGGAGGGTGAGAAACATGACTGCTAGTTTGGAGGCTTGACATCTTAGGGATCCATTTCTTTATTATACCTCCAATGAGGTATTCAATTACTTTGTCCCTATTGTATATCACATGTTCAGCTTCTCTAACATTATCTCCAGCATTTTGGCCAATACATTGATTTATGATAGCATGCGTAAAAAGGTATACCTTGTTATAGAGATATACCTTCCCAAAATTCTTTGAGGAGGTATCCTCTATAGCAGAGCTTAAGTTCGCATAAAACAACCTGATTATCTCATCAACATATGGTTCTTTTTCAGTGACAAAACAAATAAGCTGTCTGTCCTTTAAAAATTCTACCAAACTATATTCAGTACAGAAAGTAATATCTAACACTCTCTCAGGCCTAATTACTCTATTCTTGTAAAAATCTCATATATCATGGTTAGCTTTAGAATAGAATTTATTTGAGAAAGAAGATACCTCAATGTCTGAATTAGACGTGTCTGAACTGATGGATTTGGTACTGTTGGAGGATGTTGTGGTGTGTGTCTCTTCAGATGTTGGCTGAAATGTTGCCTGAGATGTTGTGACATATGTGGATACATTTGGAGCAGCAATTGTCCTTGTGGTCCTGGGAACTCCCTTTGAAAAAAATTATTTCAATGGGGTTTCATCTGGGATTTCCCTTTCTTGAGGCACACTTGGTTGTTCAGAAGCAGATGATTCTTCCTCAGTTAAGAAAACATAGTCCGTATTTTCACTATCACTGCTCGAGTAGATGTTTCGCATTTAGTCCTTTTGCTACTCGAACCTTCTTGGACTGTTTTCTCAAATACTCTACTCGATCGACGAGTAGGAAAGGTAGATGACCTTAGGCTTTTACCCAGAGATGAGAAATCAAAAGTTTGATCGACATCTATAGGGTTATTATTATCTCTAGGATAGCTGATATCTAAAGGTTCATCAAAACCTTTAAACACTATTTCTTTAGAAAGATCCTCAGGGAGATTTGAGGAAGAAGACTGGCCCGGTTGCTGAGGTGTATTCGACGGAGGGCTAATGCTCATGAGAGTGTTAGATGGAATGTTGGTTGACATTTATTCTGACATTGGAGAAGTTTCCATCAGTGATAATTGAGGGTTTTGAGGAATTAGGGTTTGTGAAAGTGATTAGAATTTGATTTGGTGTTTCCATCGGGTAGGTAGGAAGGTATACACCAGCGAGCTTTTCCCTATTTTTTTTGTTTTTGTAAAAAAAATTATAAAAGGGAGGAATATTTATATACATGGCAAATTTTCTTAGCAACAAGAATCCCTTAGTTTTAGGTGTTTTAATTTTACACAATAACTTACACCTAAAATATTGGGATAAAAAAATAAACATCACGGTAGGAATTTAATCTTATCGTTTTAAATTTTGAAATTCCTATAAACAAGGCATATAATAGGGAGTAAGATCTGATAATGATCATATAAGCACAACATCCCAACAAATATCACATTCTGAAAATGTCAACAACATTTTGGACGACACAAGTATTTTGATCCCACAAGAATTTTCAGGTTGACAACAAACCAAGACACATTTTATATGCACTTTATGAGTTTGACCACTGAACCTATAATATTTTCCCATCGTGTCCTTGGTCTAATCATATAACACATATAAATGAATTTTTTGTGTAAAAAATAAGAATACTTTTATGATATTCTCAAATCTCTTTTGAAGCACTCGATACTCCTATAGAATAGGACAGTTTCTTTCCTCGGGCTTTTCCCATTTTCCACAGTTGCCGAATATTTGCAAAAGCTTTGCCTTATTTTGATATCGCAGAGAATGGTATCACTTTGATAACATATTCTTATTGAAGGATCATGCTTGTGTGACCAAAAGTTATGCACCATACATCAACAATAGTCAGTTAGTGATATAACATAGGTAAATATCACCCGAAATGTTAGACAACACTTCAGTCGACATTCACCAAAAAATGCCTTTTTAGAGATTACAAAGACCAAGAGAAATTTTTAAACTAGAAAATCTCTTATGGTCCAAAGCTTTTGTAAAAATATCAACTAGTTGATGAAGAGTCTCAACATGTTCAATTTGAACTAGATGTTTTTCAACTAAATCTCTTAAAAAGTGATGTCTAATATCAATATGTTTTGTACGTGAGTGCTGAACTGGATTTTTGGAAATATTTATAGCACTCAAATTATCACAGTACAAAATCAAAATGTTGCTAGTAAATCCATAGTCGTCTAACATGTGTCGTATCCATATTAATTGAGAGCAACAACTTCCAGCTGTAACATATTCAGATTCAGCATTAGAAAGTGAGACACAGTTTTGTTTACGACTATACCATGAAACAAGGTTATTGCCAAGATAAAAACATCCTCCACTTGTAATTTTTCTATCATCCATATCTCCAAGCCCAATCAGAGTCACTAAATCCTATTAAGTTAGGATTAGTGTCTTTGGAATACCAGATTCCCAACTCACATGTGCCAGCAACATATCGAATAATACGTTTCACGACATTTAAGTGGGACATTTTGGGACAGGCTTGAAAACGTGCACAAACACAAACACTAAACATAATATCTGGGCGACTAGCAATAAGATAAAGAAGGCTACCTATCATAGATCGATATAATGTTGGGTCAACATTTCACCAACATTATCCTTACATACCTTCTGCGATGAACCCATTGGCGTTTTCATTTGTTTAGCGTTCTCCAAACCAAATCTATTAACTAGATTCTTGGCATATTTACTCCGTGAGATGAAAATTCGATCTTCACTTTACTTTCTCTGCAAGCCTAAGAAAAAAAGTTAATTCCCCAATTATGCTCATTTCAAATATCGATGACACATCTTCAACAAATGAATTTAGGTACGGTTGTGAAGTCGATCCAAAGACTATGTCAACCATGTAGATTTGAGCAATTATAATATCTACACCATGTCATTTAATAAATAAAGTATGATCAGCTTCGCCACAGTTAAAACTAAATTCAAGAAGAAAGTTAGTTAAACGACCATACCATGCACGAGGGGCTTGTTTCAACCCATAGAAAGCCTTTTTAATCTTGTACACATAGTGTGGATGGTAAGGATCTTCAAATCATTTTGATTGTTCAACATATACCTCCTTGTATAGATAACCATTTAAGAAGGCACCTTTTACATCCATTTGGTGTAAAGCAATTTTCAGACAACAAACAATAGCAAGTAAAAGTCTAATCGACTCGATTCTAGCTACAGGTGCGAAGGTTTCATCAAAATCAATTCCTTCAACCTGAGTATAACCTTGTGCAATTATACGTGCTTTCTTTCTAAGAACAGTTCCCGATTCGTCTGATTTATTTTAAGAATCCACTTAGTTACAATTACATTTATATTATTTGGACATGGAGCTAAGTCCCAGACTTCATTTTGAGAAAATTGTTCAAGCTCTTCTTGAATTGCTTGTATCCAGAAATTATCTTTAAGTGCTTATACAACATTCTTTGGTTCTAATGTAGATATAAAACAAGAAAAACTAACCTCTTGGTATATGGTTGACATACACACATACCTCACCATTTATCTATCGTTGAGTGGTTCTTTACATCTTGTTCTAATTCCTTCAAAAACTCCCCATATCACTTGGCCTGTTGGATGACTCTTCCTAATCCTTGATGAGGGGTCCCTACGAACTTGGTCTAACAATTCAGCACTTGACTCCTCATCTGTGACCTCTGTGGTCTCTATTGTTGTTTCGGATGTTGCTTCAAGTGTGGCAACATCCGATTCTTCTACAATCCGTGGACTTTCCACTGTATCTATAATGTTATTTCCAATAGTTTATCCTGAAACATCAGAAAAATCATCAAAGATAACATTTATAGACTCTTGTACAGTTTTGGATATCAGATTGTATACTCAATAAGCATGACTATTTTTTTAATAGCCAACAAAAAATTATTTATCACTCTTAGAGTCAAATTTTTCTATATGATCCCTATCATTTAAAATATAACAAATACACCCAAATACATGAAAGTAACGCAAGTTTGTTTTCTTTCCATTTATAATTTCATAGGGTGTCATCTTTGTTCCTGGCCTTATATAGACTCTATTAGCTATGTGATTAGCAGTATTCAAGGATTCTGCCCATAAACATTTTGACAAATGTTTAGAAATAAGCATCACTTTTGCCATTTCTTGCAATGTCCTATTCTTCCGTTCTGCAACCTCATTCTGTTGAGGTGTTTTGGGGGCAGAAAACTTATGAAAAATTCCTTTTTTCTTACAAAAAAATATGAATGAATTATTTTTAAATTCTTTTCCATGGTCGGATCTAATCCAAAAAATAGGAGAATCGAATAAATTTCTAATTCTAGAGTGCAAGATTTTAAACATGTCAAACGTTTGTGATTTTTCTTTCAAAAAATATTTCCAAGAATATTTAGAAAAATCATCTACTATCACAAAAGAATACATTATGCCTCCTAGACTGTCTACTTCAAATGTAAATTCATATATAGCAATTGAAAACAATGAGACGTACCTGGATGTTGTTCATCGTGTTGGACAACATTATGAGAGACATAGGTTTGCTTACCTTTCAGACAATCTTTACAGACAGTTTTACATTTATGGCTATGTTTGGGTATGCCTCTAACCGCTTCATACGAGACCAATTTTTCTAAATTGCGGTAGTTGACATGCCCCGACTTTTGATGCCATAGTGTTGTGTCATCGACCTTAGCATTATTGCATGTTTCTTGTCTTACAACAAGATAGCAGTTGCCACCTGTTCTTGTACATGTCATGACACATATATTGGATTTATTCGTAACTTCACAGGTATTCTTATTAAATTTTACCTCAAGATCGTCATCACACAATTGACTAATACTAATCAAATTAGCCATTAATCCCTCAACGTGTAAGACATTTCTTAAGGATGGAAATCCAGGAACATTCAAGATCCCTTTTCCAGTTATTTTGCTTTTACTGCCACCTCCATAAGTCACGTTTCCTCCATTGAATGGCTTATTGTTTTTTAGAAAACCTTTTGTACCTGTCATGTGGAGAGAACATCCAATATCAAAGTACAAAGAACCTGAAATGTTAGTTCTTAATGGAGTTATAGCAACATTATATGTTACATCCTTTTTAGGAACCCAAACTTTCTTAAAACATTTTTTTATCTTTTGGCTCAGAAATGTTGCTTCGATTGTTATCCAAAATGTTGGACAATATTTTAGGCAACATTTTGCTCACAGAATCTTGAAGTTTAAAACATTATGGTTTTAAGTGTCCAGGGGAGTTACAGTAATGACACACAAACTTCATATTCCTTGACATATATGAGAACCTATTATTAATCCTTTTTTATTTTACAAAGCATATTTTCTCATTTTTATCAAAGAGATTAGAGCATATGGTTTTAAGAGAGTTTTCGTACCCAATTCCTGCATGTGAAAGTTTACTAAGGTTGAGTATCTCATTCAATTTCAAAGTCCCTGTGTTGATCTTACGGAAGGTTGCTTCGGCTAAATCCAATTTTGCACTGATCTTACCAAATTCAATATCCTTTTTGATAAGTGCAACCTCAAGTCGGGTTATTGTTCCTTTTAATACTAAATTCTCATGAGTTAAAAATTTTATGTTTCTGTCAAGTTGCTTGGATTCTATAATTAAGGCTTTACAAATACTTTGTAATTTATTAATCATATCATTTTTGCATTAAATTTGATCCATACAATCAATCTCACTAACAGAAATAAAACCACTAAAGCAATTAACATCAGTATAGTTAAAGAATTCATACCTTTCGGATATTGCTGAGGATGTTGATGTCGTTGCTGATGTTGGAGAAAATGTCGTGACATCTGAGGAAATATTGTATACGACATCTTCATTATCCGATAGAGATTGTTCGAAAATAGTAGCCATCATTGCTTGTGTTTAAATTTCATGATCTCCTTCCTCTTCTCCTTCATCATCACTACGAAAAACCCATAGGTTCTTATCAAAATTTCTAAGAGTGTTTTCACATTAGTTAGAATAGTGACCCCAACCCGAGCATGCATGGCACTGCACGGACTCAAGTTGTTTGGGATCAAATTTGGTACGATCTGAGTTGATTTCCTTTTTGTAAATTTAAAAGAAATCTAGTCAAATTTTGATTGAAGACTTGGTTTTGGTGATCTTTAGATTTAGATTGATTTATCTCATTGTTGAACTTCCTCACCATCGAATTGTGTTTTCGAGTGAGTAAGGCAACATTTGCACCATCATCTAATTCTTCAAGATTCTCATCCTCTTCTTCGATTTGACTCTCCGAGGATTGAACTTAAAGTGCCACATTCTTTCTTTTATACAATTCCTTTTGATTCTCAATGTTCATCTCATAAGTTTTGAGAATTCTCACCAAGGTATGAAGGTACATTGTGGAAAGATTGTGAGCTTCTTTAATAACACAAATCTTTAAATTGAACTTTTTAGGAAGAGAACGGAGAGCCTTTTCAACAAGTTGAGTGTTGGTTAATGGTTCACCAAGAACTTGACATTCATTTGAGATGTCAATCTACTTTTCAAAATAAGATTTAATATCATCCACTTCTTTCATCCTTAAACATTCATATTTACTCATGAGCATGCGTAACTTTGTTCGACGGACACTTGAGCTACCTTCACAATGAATTTGTAAAGTATCTCATGCATCCTTAGCCATGGGGCAGTTTTTAATGAGTTTGAACATATACATATCAACCCATCCAAAAATTGCATTTATGGATTTTTCGTTAAAACTAGCATTATTAGTTTCTTCTGTAGTCCATTTGGATTTAGGTTTAACAAGAATGTCACCTTCCTCATCCGGTGGCAACATTGGAACAACATACCCATTGGTTATAGATCTCCATGCCCTAACATCAATTTATTTGATATGAGAACGTAGGCGAATCTTCCAATATGCATAATTTGATCAATCTAAAATAGGAAGCCTACCAATAGTTGGATTTGCCGGATCCATAGCTTATGACAACAGGACCACACACTTATTGTGTTAAGTGTTGACTCTGATACCACTTGATAGGGGTGTCAAATGTTATGAGAAATAAAAACAAGAGATGAAATAAATCAAATGCCAATTCTATTTCCGAATGTCGGCACTTATGTCGTCCGACACCAGTAATAACACTTAGCAAAATAGAAACTTTAAAGAGTAAATGAAGTGAAATTTAAAGAACACAAATGTTTAAATTTCCATAAATTATATATATTATATAACTTATGATGGTTAATGACCAAATGTATTGTATATATATTATATACAAAAGTACAATTTCCTTTTTTTTTATACAGATTTACAATATAAAACGGAAAGGAATTAAATGTTGAAGTCGTATATGACTTCTGCCTAAAATATCTAACTAAGTAGACATAGACAACCTCTCATTACAATCGCTCCATACAAAACTAATCTAGAATCGAAACAACAATTGTAATGTTGGACAGAATGTTGTTAACACACTCAGACAATACTGGTGATCCAGATTTCTGAGATGAAATTTCAAGAGCTCTCTTGGTATTTTTACTTTCTAGTTCTGGATATCGATTAATTGTAGTAGCATCTCTATTTATAGTAGAGATTCTTCCTTCAAAGGCTCATCGATCGGTTGTGGAGGTTGAGGGAAAGGTGGGCAACTGCTAGGATTTGTTGGAGACGATCAAGGAGCAAAAACCTCTAACAACTTTGACTTGTTCCTCACGAAAAGCAGCAGTCTTGACTCGTTCTTCATATGTGTTTACCAACTCCTTTTTTACCTTGCCAAGTCATATTTATTACATAGTAATCATTACGTGAAGTAAGACAAAATTAGTTCTGAAAATGTTGGTCCGAATGTTGTGCAACATTTGTCGCAACATTCTTATACATTCATATCAATACTTCAGGAGATATGTTGGGTCAAATGTCACAACATCAAATCCAACATTAACACAAATATCTAACTATCATCTTATTTTCCAACATATACCAATAATATAAACTATATTTATATATATATATATATATAATTATCAAGTAACATTTCAACGAATTTCAACTATCATAATTAGATACAAAAACTCAAAAATATAACATGATTTAAAAAAAATAAGAATACACTATAATTCAAATAATATTGGATAATCGTTCAAATTAAATTCTTTTATATTATCTTAACATTTGCTTACTCTATTCCTTCACTGTTTTCTATATAAGAAAATTACATGATTCTAAAAATTAAAGTAAATGAATCATGGTCACATCAAATGATTATTTGATGCAACTTACATATCGTAACTACTCTCTTTTTAGTTATCATGGTTACTAAAAGTAATTGATTTAAAATATTTGTTATTTTTAAAAATTATAAATGTAACTAATTAATGATTTTAACTTTTACTCTTACTCTAATAAATGTTGAGAGAGATTTGTTAAACAAGAAAATATTCCTGTGATATACACTGAATATACAGAAGTGTATATCACAGAATACGATGGATCTGAGCGACGGTGGCCGGCGGGCGTGAGTGGGCTCTCGGCAGTGGGCCTCGGCAGTGGCCAACAAGCCCATTCTCGGACAGATTGATGATAATACAATCTTGTATATATGGTATATATATTTGTAGTATATTGTAGTGTAAAGGTTACCTTAATTAGTGTTATACACTTACCATAATTGTATAGTTAGAAATATGGTAGAATAAGGATTTAGAAATAGAATAGGAATAGGATTCTCCTATTTTGTAACTTGTATAAATACCTTGTCAATTTTTGAAAATAATCAAGGGGATTATTTCTTTTATGGTATCAAGAGACTAGGTTTTACAAAAAAAAATTCTCTCCCAAAGTTTTTGTGGACCATTCTCGGCCGAGAAACCCCCCCTCGGGTTTCTCTCCCAAATTTCGTCTTCCGCTCTCAAAAACCTTTCTTAAATTTCCCCTCCTTCTTTGTTCTTTCAATATGTCTAAGAACAATTATCATCCTGCCCTCATGGTTTCCAACATCAAGAACTGTATCCCGATTGTGCATGAGATGGAAAACGTCCAATATGCGACGTGGGCGGAGTTGTTTAAAATACACGCTATCTCTCATCAAGTTATCCATCATATCATTCCTCCCAATACACCTCGTCCTGTGGAGGATCCTCAATTATGGATTACGCTTGATGCTACCGTTCTCCAGTGGATCTATTCCACTATTTCAGTTGACCTTCTACAAACGATTATTGAGCCGGATACCACGGCTATGGCTACTTGGAATATATTGCATGACATATTCCAAGATAACTAACATTCACGTTCCGTCACACTTGAGCAGGAATTCTCCCTCGTTCGCATGGAAGATTTTCCTAACGTATCTGCCTATTGCAAGAAACTTAAGGAGTTGGCAGATCAACTCCGTAATGTGGGCGCACCTGTCACCAATAATCGTCTGGTTCTACAATTGGTTGCCGGCCTTTCGGAGGCATATAATGGCGTTGGAACTCTCCTACGTCAAATCAGCCCTCTTTCCGCTTTTCATCAAGCTTGCTCCATGCTTACTTTGGAAGAAGCCGGTTTGGCTAAAAAGGCGGCTACCGGAGCAAGCCCCGTCGTCATGGTGGCGTCCTCTCCAAGTTCTTCGAGTTTTGTTAATAATTCGGGCCAAAACCATAATCATGGTGGCGGCAAAAATAATCGTAAGAATAATAACAAAAACCGCGGGGGCAAACGCGGCGGTTCTGGTGGCGGTTCCGGTGGTCAGCAAGCAGGCGGTGGGCCCAATCTAGGGAACAGTGGCCCACCACCCCCTGGTCCCAGCAGTGGGGCCCATGGCAGTGGGGGGGGCTGGGGCAGTGGGCCGTGGGCCAGCAACCCTTATAATCCGGCGAGAAATTCCCGGTGGCCGGTGGGGCGCCAACGATTCGAGCCCAACAACCGGCGGTGGCGGCCCCCGGCGGCGGTGGCCCGGCCTACGGCCCAGTCCGTCACGGACAAGAATTCTTGGGCCCCGACCTCCGCAAGCCCATCATAAGCAGGCCCCACTCAAACCGATATCGAGGTTGCGATACACACGTTGGGGTTAACTCAACTGGACCCAAATTGGTATATGGACACCGGTGCCACGACTCACATGACTTCCGAATCAAGTACGCTCTCATCTTATTCCAATTTGAGCACCCCTCGGGGGATAATTGTTGGTAATGGCAGTTTTATTCTAATTCTAGGGTATGGTCAGAAAACATTGTCTCCCCCCAATCCACCCCTTCTCTTGAAAAATACTTTACATGCTCCTAAATTGATTAAAAATTTAGTGTCTGTCCGAAAGTTCACAACTGACAATTCGGTTACCGTTGAATTTGATCCTTTTGGTTTCTCTGTGAAGGATTTCAAGACGGGGAGCCATCTCATGAGGTGTGATAGTAGGGGGGATCTGTATCCTATCATGCCCGGTTTCAGTCCATCGAGTCCAGCCTTGCCGTCAGTTTTTGCAGCCATCTCTCCTTCCGTGTGGCATGCTCGCCTGGGTCATCCGGGATCTTCTATTTTATCACTTTTAGATAAAAATAGCTTTATTTCTTGTAAGGGTACGAGTCGTACTCCACTGTGTCAGTCTTGTTCATTAGGAAAAATTGTTAAGTTGCCATTTGTAGACTCAAATTCTCATAATTCAATGCCATTTGATATTATTCATAGCGACCTATGGACGTCTCCTGTTCTTAGTTCATTGGGTCATCGATATTATGTTCTCTTTTTAGATGATTATTCTAGATTTTTGTGGACGTTTCCAAATGCGAATAAATCACAAGTGTTTTCCGTCTTCATCAAATTTAGAGCGTTCATTCGTACTCAATTCGAAATAGAAATAAAGAATATTCAATGTGATAATGGGAAAGAGTATGACAATAGGGAGTTTCGGGAATTCTGTGTTAATAATGGGATCAATTTTCGATTTTCGTGTCCTCATACATCTTCACAAAATGGGAAGGCCGAACGCAAAATTCGTTCCATAAATAACATTGTCCGAACTCTCTTAATTCATGCCTCCATACCTCCATATTTTTGGCACCATGCTCTACAAATGGCCACATATCTTCTTAACATAATTCCGTCTAAAGGCCTGACGTATTCTTCCCCCCTCCAAATACTGTATAATAAGAACCCTCCTTATGAGCATCTTCGGGTTTTTGGGTTCTTGTGTTTTCCGTTATTCCCATCCACCACAATTAACAAACTTCAGGCTCGGTCTACCCCGTGTGTATTTTTGGGTTATTCGTCTAATCATCGTGGTTATAAATGCTTTGATTTATCCTCCAATAAAATCATAATTAATCGCCACGTCATTTTTGATGAATCCCAATTTCCTTTTGCGAAAGCTCATACTCCCGAGCCTCGGTCGTATAATTTTTTGAATGAACAAATATCCCCGTATATTATTCGGAATTTTTCGGACATCTCCCCGCACCCAAAATCCGCCAGCGGGCCCACTGCCCGCTGGACCCACAGGACCGCCAGCAGCAGCAATTCTAATTACTGGATCAGTCCCAGCAATTGGGTCGGTCTAGCCCAATTCTGGAACTGGTCCAGTTGATGATTCAGTTTTTCCGATTTGGGCCAGCAGGTCCACTGCCTGCTGGCCAGTCCGTCCCGACCCCAGAAAATTCCCAAAATTCCCTCAATTCTTCCTCGAGTCATAGATCGGTCACTCGTAGTCAGCGGGGTATTTTTACACCTAAAAGACATTTTAATTTACATTATGATGTCTCTAAATCCCCATTGCCCCGCAATCCTGTGTCCGCATTAAATGGCCCTAATTGGAAAATTGCTATCACTGATGAATATAATGCTCTTATTGATAATAATACGTGGGAGTTGGTTCCCCGTCCATATGGTATTAATGTTATCAGGTCTATGTGGATTTTTGCTCATAAGGAGAATTCAGATGGGTCATTTGCTCGACGTAAGGCGCGACTTGTGGGTGATGGTAAGACTCTGCAGGTTGGGATAGATTGTGCTGAGACGTTTGGTCCGGTGGTCAAACCGGCTACCATTCGCACTGTGCTTAGCTTGGCTCTTTCAAAGACTTGGCCAATTCATCAGTTGGATGTTAAGAATACTTTCCTATATGGTGATCTCAAGGAAACAATCTATATTCATCAGCCGTTGGGTTTCAAGGACCCAAACCGTCCTCATCATATATGTTTGTTGAAGAAGTCCTTATATGGGCTTAAACAGTCTCTAAGGGCCTGGTACACGAGGTTTCCTGACTTTGTTTCAACTATTGGGTTCACTCACAGCAAGTCAGATAATTCCTTATTCATCGACCGCCGTGGTTCGTTCTTGGCCTACATTCTGTTGTATGTGGATGATATCATCTTGACTGCGTCTCTTTCGATGCCTTGCGCCAGTCTATCATGACCATGCTCAGTTCTGAGTTTGCTATGAAAGACTTAGGGCCTTTGAGTTATTTTTGGGGATTGCCGTCAAGTGTCATTCAGGTGGCTTGTTTTTGTCTCAACGAAAGTATCTTTGTTGAGATCATAGAGAGAGGGCGGGATGTCATCCTGTAAGTCCACTTCCACGCCAGTTGATGCAAACCCAAGCGGAGTGCCGCAGCAGGTGCACCTTACGAGAACCCGACCCGCTATCGCAGTCTTGCAGGGGCCCTCCAGTATCTTACCTTTACCAGATCGGATATTACGTATGCGGTTCAGCAGGTGTGTTTATTCATGCATAATCCCAGAGTTGAGCACATGAATGCAATCAAACGCATCATTTGGTATATTCAGGGGACATTGGACTATGGGTTGCACTTGTATCCTTCATCTACATCCACACTTGTCTCTTACACGGATGCTGATTGGGGTGGTTGTCCCGACACCAGACGGTCGACTTCTGGCTACCGTATGTTCCTTGGCAACAACTTGGTCTCCTGGTCGGCAAAGCGTCAGGCAACTCTATCACGCTCAAGTGCAGAGGCAGAATATCGACGGGTAGCGAATGTGGTCTCCGAATCATGTTGGCTACGTAATTTGCTTTTGGAGCTTCATTGACCCATTCAGAAGGCAACGTTGGTATATTGCGATAACATTAGTGCCATCTACCTTTCAGGTAACCCAGTTCAACACCAACGCACCAAGCATATCGAAATGGACATTCACTTTGTCCGTGAAAAGGTTGCAAAGGGTCACGTTCGCGTATGCCATGTCCCGTCTCGTTATCAAATTGCAGACATCTTTACAAAGGGTCTCCCAGCGGTTCTCTTCGAAGATTTTAGGGACAGTCTCAGCGTTCGAAGACCGCCCGCTATGACTGCGGGGGTGTGTTAAACAAGGAAATATTCCTGTGATATACACTGGATATACAGAAGTGTATATCACAGGAATACAGTGGACTGGGCAGCAGTGGGCTCTCGGCAGTGGGCCTCGGCAGTGGCCAACAAGCCCATTCTCGGACAGATTGATGATAATACAATCTTGTATATATGGTATATATATTTGTAGTATAAAGGTTACCTTAATTAGTGTTATACACTTACCATAATTGTATAGTTAGAATTATGGTAGAATAAGGATTTAGAAATAGAATAGGAATAAGATTCTCCTATTTTGTAACTTGTATAAATACCTTGTCAATTTATGAAAATAATCAAGGGGGTTATTTCTTTCGAGATTAATATGATGAATGAAAGAATAATATTAAATTGGGATCTAAGACTATAAAGAATAATTTACTTATTCTTCATATCAATGTTTTCTTAAGAAACATATATAAGGAAAACATAATAACTAAAAAGGCCGAATGGAGTATATAGTTTGGAGTCCGTTGCGTTTTGCACCCCTAATTTTTATCTTCTTTTGTAATGTGCACCCTATTCTATTTTTTTTTATAATATTAATAATTACACCCTAAACTACTTATTTTCTTGCAAAATAATAAAAACTACTGTTTCTTAAAAATTCCCAAGAGGGTAAAATAGGAGATGCATTAAGTATTTTCATTCAGATTGAAGTATCTGAATGACACCGCTGACTTCCGTTCCGCATGTTATCTACTCCTCCTTAATATATGAAAAACTAGTGTATTTGCCCGCGTTTCACGCGATCATAAAAAACTTCTCTTATAGTTACAAATAAGTACAAAATCATATTTTTAATAGATTCAATGGAAAACATAAAAAATAAAAAATCCGTAGATAAATTGAATACACTAATAAACATTAATAATCCCCCACATTCTGTCAAAACTATCTGTTTCTACAAAGTAAATGAAAATGTAAACTAACATGCTAATAAGTATAAAAAAGCATCAAATATCTGTGTCAAATTATAAAAATGGAATAGAAAACTCTTTTTCCTTAGATTCTGAACAATAGGTGATACAGTGAGATAAACTTAACTTTATATTACAATCGAATCACATACAAATTTGACGAAGATAACCCGCATGAATCAACTCTCAATCTTCAAAATTTAAAGAAAGAAGCATAAGTGAATCCACTGACTGTTATACCATGTCAAGATTTAGTACTTGAATAATAAAATTCACATCAGAGAAGATATTTTGAGAAAGAAAACATCTGAAGGGAGTAGTTGTCTATCCAAAGCAATGATGAGACCATGATGAAGAGCTTGTAATTCTGCATGAAGAGGGGAATTAGCATAAACCTTACTGTTAAAACCAATAACCCAATCTACTGTGTGTTCTTAGGTGACAATCTTATTTCGTGGTCTGCCTGTGATAACATAACTGCGGTCTACTTATCTCATAACCCGGTTCAGCAGAGAACCAAGCACATTGAGATAGATATACATTTTGTTTGTGAGAATGTTGCTATAGGTCATGTTAAGGTGTTGCGTGTGCCTTTTTCGTATTAATATGCATATATTTTCACTAAGGGGCTTCCTCGGCAGATGTTCATCGACTTCAGATCCAGTCACAGCGTCCGGCCTCCTTCCAATCCGACTGAGGGGGGTAATAGTGAATATTACTATATATTCTGTAATTAATATTTGTGTGTAATTATGGTAATATAGATCCTTATTCGATTAGGATTCAACATTGTATACACTATATTTATTTGTATTAATGAGAAAGACTCCCCTATGAAGATTAATACAATCTTACAATACCATGTCAAGATTTAGTACTTGAATAATAAAATTCACATCAGACAAGATATTTTGAGACAGAAAACATCTGAAAATTTTCATATATTTTTGTGTGTAAAGAATAAGGCTGGCCAGTGGGCCGGGACGACCCGACCCCGTCCCGACCCCGCCCCGGTCCCGACCCGACCCCGCTCTAAAAAAAAAAAAAAAAAAAAAATTTAACGGGGGCGGGACTCGAACTCGGGACGGGACGATGTCTCGTCCCGCCAGACCCGAGCCCGCCCCAGGCCCGCCGGACCCGAGCCCGCCCCGAGCCCGTCCCGACCCCGACCCCGACCCCGACCCTTAAACCCCCTTTGCAAAAATAGCCGTTGCACCAACGGCCATTTTAGATTATGGCCGTTGGCCAACGGCCATTTTAGGCCCCCCCCCTCCCCCAACCCCCCCTACCCCTTAATATTTATTTTTAACCCATAAGTTATTATATTTACACTTTAACCCAATTTTTCAACTATAAATAACTCATTTTCTCTTCATCTTTCTCACAAATCTTCCTACAATCTCTCTAATTTCTCAATATATCTCTCTACATTATTTGCTAAATATTCAATTTTATTAATTCATTTGGGAATTGGGAGTGAAGTTGGCAACTAGCTTGAGGATCTTCCATCGAGCAAAGTTTCAATTTTCAACCTCTCGATTACACGTCGACGTTACGTCGGCGTTTGGTACATTCGTTCCTTCATTAAATTATTATTGTCCGTTTATTTTATTTAGCGCACTTAATTTTATTGTCTTTAATTATTTATTATCATAATTAAAATGGAAGGATTAAAAGGTATGTTTAAGGGTAAGGGTGCTTCTTCTAGTAGAGGCAACGGGGCAAGGGTACTTCTTCTAGTCATCTTATTCCTACACGGGATGATTTTGTTGATACTCAACATTTTCCTACAATACCATTAGATTTAGACGAGGAGTTATTTTACGGAACTCAAGAAGACTTTAATTTAGACGATGATCTAGACGATACACCCACTAATATTGATGACAACACGCCCACTAGTGCACCTTCAACCGAAATACCTCCTATTCCCCCTAGTATGAGACGAGGTCCAGCAAAACGACCATTAAAATCAGATGCATGGACATTTTTTGATAGGGACGTAGAGAATCAAGTAGCCATATGTAAAATTTGTAAAAATGTTTTAAAATTTAAAACTGGAAAAGGTCACGGTGGGACGGGGGTTTAATTAGACACGTAGTAAGTGCTCATCCGGCTAGGTATGCCCAATACCGGGCTTCAAAATCGGGTGCGCAAACGGCCGCTCCATCGGGACAAGGTTCACATACCGATATCGTCTGGGACCAAGTACAATGGTCAAATTAACCCTATGACGGGGGGGAATTGTAGGCTCTAAATACAACAAACATAGAGATAGGGAAGCAATATCAAAATTAGTTCTTTGTGGAGGGTTTGCCTTTTCATTTCCTTCATCTCCGGTTTTATTCATTACATTAGAGATATATATAATCCTGCTTTTAACGGTTTTCCTAGGTCAACCGTTAAGAGAGATGTATTTAAATTTGCGCATGAATATCAACAATATTTACGTTTTTCATTATATCATTTTAATGGCAAAGTATCTATCACGTCCGATATAGGTCGTAGTACTAACGGCCATGATTATTTAACTGTAACTTGTCATTGGATAGATTATAAATGGTCTATGCAAAAACGTATTTTAGCGTATAGATATATAGATGATAGGCACACCGGTACTTTTATTGCGTAGAAAATATTTATCAAGTGTGCGATTATTACGGAATTACCGATAAAATTATGACTATTACATTAGATAACGCTTCTAATAACAATTACGCAATTACAATGTTAAAAAATAGTTTAGCTCCATCTTTTCCAGACCATTTTCATATAAAATGCGCGTGCCATATATATAACTTAATTGTAAAGGATGGTCTATCACTTTTTGAAGACATTCTTAGTAAAATACAATTTGCTATAAACTTTATTTTTAAAAGTAATAAAGTACAACGTAGAAAAGAATATAAAAAAATTTGTCATGATTGTGGACTACCTTTTAGAAAAATTCCACAAGAAGTATCCACTAGGTGGAATTCTTTATACGAGCAACTACTTGTTGCTTATGACTATAAATTACCTATAACTTTATTTTTTAACTCTCATAATAAAAAGCCAAATTTCGATATGATTTTAGATAGTGATTGGGAAAAAATTTCCGAACTTATTGTATTTTTAGAGAAATTTTTTCAAGCAACAAAAGAATTTTCCGGTATATATTATCCTACTATTTCAACTATGTTATTTTATATAACTCTAATATTTTTATTACTTAGTGAATATATGGAAAAACCCGGCTTATAAGGCACTATTAAAAAAATGTTTGTCAAAATAAAAAAATATTTTATTCCTATTCCTTCTATTTATATTATTGGTTTCGTATTAAATCCTACTATTAAAATAGACGGTACTAAATCACTAATTGAAACTATTTACGATTGTATAGAAGTACTACCACCTCCAAGTCCCAAAAATCTAAATCACCCACCACCTATTGAACAAACTAAAGAAGAAGTGTTGAATAGCGTAGAACACCACCGCAAAAATATATATAGATTTTATCAACAAGAAAATGCTAGTAACGTACCGGCTACCATACCATCTTCTTCATCTTCAACACAACCTCACAAAAGACATCTTTGTTTCTGCGGCTAGTATTGAAAGCCTCGTAAATAGAATGTGCGGCCGTACCTCTACTAACCAAATTAGCGAGTTGGATATTTTTGTTTTGCGGGGTTCATACCGTATCAAGAAGTTATCAATGAAGATGGACAAGAAGACTTGTCGAAATCTTTGGAGGGGAATGAGAAGACCTTTCCGACACTTTCATTGATGGCTCGAGATGTTTTGAACATTCAAGCGTCATCAAGCTGCGTCGGAAAGCGCTTTTCTCTGCAGCAGATATCAAATAGGAGACCACGAGACACTCATTGGCGGAGACGGCTTGGAAATTGCGTATTATTCGAGAGATTGGATACGAGCGGAGCGGAGAAGGTGCGGTCAACCGGAGATCAACGAAGAAGATGATGAAAACTACAACGAAATCTTAACCGAAGGTAGTGGAAGCGACGTGGATCAATTTGACCAACAAATACCTATTCCAACCGAAGAACCACATGAAATCATCAAGCAATTAGAACAGATTTTTTTGAAAATGTAATTTTTTTTAATTGCAATTTTATTATGTAATTTGCAACTTTTGGACAACACCATAAAGTTGCAATTTAGATTTTAGACAATTGTATTTGTATTACAAAAAAATCATATGTCTATTAAATAATATAAGAGGCACAAAAATGACCTTGGGATGTTTTTATTACACTATCTTGTTTTGTTTATTGAGTTTTTTTTATACATATGTTATTTAAAAAAAAAAAAAAAAGGAAAACCCGACCCCGCCCCGCCCCGACCCGAGCCCGCCCCGATACCGACGGGATCGGGATCGGGACGGACCGAGCAGTCCCGCCCGGACCCGACCCCGCTAGGCCCGCTAGTCCCGATCCCGACCCCCGGATCGTCCCGCCCCGACCCCGACCCCCCGCCAGCCCCGGCCCGCCAGACCCGAGCCCGGCCCACTGGCCACCCATAGTTGACACCAAGGCAAAGTGGTCTTGGTAATTAATCTCCAGGCTAGACCACTCAGAAGAGCAATGTTTTTGGATTTTGCTTTTCTTATACCTAGACCACCAAGATGTCTTTCTTTGGTAATAGTATCCCAATTCCAGAGATGAATTTTTCGTTTATTATCAGAAGATCCCTAAATAAAATTTCTCATGATTTTGTCTATTTGCTTGATAATTTGGGCAGGGATAATCGTATATTGCATGTAATAGCTAGGGATAGCATGGAGAGCAGATTGAGTAAGAGTCACTCTGCCAGCCATATTGAGAAAATTAGACTTCCAATTTAAGAGCCTATTACGCATTTTGTCTATGATAAACTGAAAATCACTAGGCTTAGGAGAATGATTTAAAATGGGGAAGCCTAAGTATCTACCAAATTCTCTGCTAGCTTTAATACCAAAGAATTCTGATGTGGATTTAATCATTTCTTTGGAACAATTAGAGGAGAAAATGATTTTGGAATTTGAATAATTAATGGATTGGCCTGAG
Organism: Anisodus tanguticus; assembly: GCA_034509755.1. NCBI lineage: Eukaryota > Viridiplantae > Streptophyta > Magnoliopsida > Solanales > Solanaceae > Anisodus > Anisodus tanguticus. Next base: position 31,586,266 of record CM067546.1, read on the forward strand.
AGATCACAAAATAATTGAAGGCTACGCAAAATGGTGGCACAACTTTTAGCAGTAACTTGGGAAGAGAGGATAATATCGTCAGCAAAAAAGACATGAGTGTTAGAGTAATTATGGGAGCAATCCCATAATTACCTCTATTACTCATTAATGATAATTGATAGGGTAAATATTTTGTAATTAGTATAATTATAATTAGTATCTCATAATTTAGGTAAGGTAGATTAGTCTTTCATTATTCAAGCATTATATGATTGTATATATATTGTACTTTTGAGAGAAGATTAATGAAGAAATTACTTTCCTACATGGTATCAAGAGTCTAAGATCCTTAGCCCTAATTACTTCTCCCTCTAAACCGATTTTCTCCCTTTTTCTTCTGAATTTCGGCCAAGATTAACAAACCAAAACCCTAAACCATCTCATACCCTAGCAAAACCCTAGCCACTTTCTCAAAACCACCCCCCTCCTCGGCTAGCCTCTATCCGAAACCCTTAGGGTTTTCCACTCCACAAACATCAAACACTACTTCAATCATTCTCTAGTTTGATTTCTTGTGGACCAATGGCCGAAAAACAAACTTTTCATCCCGCTCTTGCCATTAATAACGTCAAGAACTTTATCTCCATAACTCTTCAAATGGAGAAAGGGCAGTATACTTCTTGGGCAAAACTCTTCAAAATTCACTATCGCGCTTATGAAGTAATTGACCATATCATCCCGTCCGAATCACCGTCGGATACCACTACGGTGGATAAGAAATTATGGTCTCTATTAGATGCTATAGTTCTTCAATGGATTTATGGCACAATCTCTAATGATCATCTCCATACCATCTTAGAACCAAATTCTACGGCTCAACAGGCGTAGGAAAGGTTACAAAACATTTTTCAAGATAACAAAGTTTCTAGGGCCGTCTATCTTGAACACCAATTTTCAAATGTTTAATTGGATGACTTTTCCAACGTCTCAGCCTATTGTCAAGAATTAAAGGTACTTGCGGACCAACTATCCAACGTTGGTTCGCCCGTGATGAATCAAAGATTGGTCCTTCAGTTGATTGCGGGGTTGAATGAATAATATGATGGTGTTGCTACGTTCATTAAGAAAAGCAATTCTTTGCCTCCCTTCTACGAAGCCCGTTCAAGGTTAATTCTAAAGGAAACAAGGAAAACAAAGCAGGCATCATCGGGAGCAACCACTGCCAGAACCGTTGTCGTCTCCACAAACTCATCTTCCATAGATTCAGAGCCCCAAAATTCTGGTTCGGGGGGAAATAATAATCGTCAAAATAATGTCCAAAAATGGTGTTCAAACCGTAACAATAACAAAGGAAAAAATAATGGTGGAAAGGGAAGAGGCCGTGGCGGTGGACAACCCGTCAGCGGCAGCGGGCAGTGGCGTCCAGACAACAACGGCGGTAATCAGTAGGGGCAGTACCCACCGTGGGCCTGGGCCCTACAGTGGGCTGCCCTGCCATGTCCGTACCCTACTTCTTCATGGGCCAGGCCTCCACCTTCAACTCGCCAACCCGGTATTCTTGGATCTCGTCCACAACATGCGTTTGCGGCTCAGGCACCATCTTCTGTTGGTTATACACCCATGGATATTGAACAAGCCATGAACAATATGCATCTAAGTGTTCCCGATGAGTCGTGGTACATGGACACAGGGGCTATGTCACACATGACGACATCTCAAGGTACTCTCTCGTCTTATTTTAATATGAGCAATAATAAAAATATTGTTGTCGGCAGTGGGCAGAAAATTCCAATTCGTGGTATTGGTCAGGTAACATTATCATCTCCACACCGACCATTACACTTGAAAAATGTCTTACATGCACCAAATCTAATTGAAAACCTTATTTATGTTAGACGTTTTACAATTCACAATAATATTTCTGTAAATTTTGATCCATTTGACTTTTCTGTGAAGGATTTTCAGACGAGGATGCCACTTATGAGATGCAATAGCACGGGGGACTTATATCCCGTCACCTATTTCCAAAAAATAGCATGAACAAACCATCAACCTTCGCTGTCATTTCTCCTACTCTATGGCACAATCGATTGGGACACCTAGGAGCACAAGTTTTTAATAATTTTAGGAAGAATAATTTGGTTTCTTGTAATAAACCTTTGGACTCCTCTATTTTCAAATCTTGCGTGTTTGGTAAACATGTTAAGATTCCTTTTGTATCTTCTAATTCTCATACTTTTATGTCATTTGATATTGTGCATTGTGATTTGTGGACATCACCAGTTTTGACTTCTGCAGGTCATAAGTACTATCTGCTTATTCTAGATGATTATTTGAAATTTTTGTGGACTTTTCCATTAGGACATAAATCACAAACCTATACCATTTTAAAATAATTTAGTATTTTTATCAAAACTCAATTTGGTAAAAGCATTAAATGTTTTCAATGTAACAATGGGGGAATTCATAAATACTCATTTTAATGATTTTTGTCACCAAAATGGGATATCTTTCCGTCTTTCGTGTCCCCATACCTCATCAGAAAATGGGAAAGCCGAAAGGAAAATTCGGACGATTAATAATATGTTTCGCTCTATTCTTGTGCATTCATCCAGACCACCAAAATTTTGGCACCATGCAATTCAAATGGCTACATACCTTTTAAATATTCTTCCTAGTAAATTTCTTTCCAATGTGTCTCCTACACAAATGTTATATCATCGTCTCTCGTCTATTAAACATTTGAGGGTGTTTGGATGTTTGTGTTATCCTTTGTTTCCTTCTACATCCATTAATAAGTTGCAAGCTCTTAAAATCATTGTGTGTTTTTGGAATACCCACAAAATCATAGGGGTTATAAATCTTATGATTTGACGAATGGGAAAATAATTGTCTGTCGTCATATGATTTTTGATTAGTCTACATTCCCATTTGCTAAGTCTCATGTGGCATCCTCACCTTCATATGATTTTCTGGAAAATGGAATACATCCCATTTTACACCACCACCTTAACGAACAAACCCATGTGCAACCAACCCAATAAAATTTGGCCCAACCACTAAATGGGACTGGACCTGTAACACCCTGTACTTTCAGGTGATGGGTTAAGCATCTAGACGCATGTAAATAAAGAAGCTTAGTATATAAAAGAATGCGACGACTATGATCGGCTAATTGACAATGAGGATCGACTAGTTAATGAATTGTTAGTGGGAGATAAGATTAGTGGGAATAATTACGTGTGGCATGTAGATGAATTACCTAAGTGACTAAGTTAGTATTAATTATGATGGGATAAGGATTAAAGTGGGTTAATTATTGTGAAATGGACATGTGTTGATGTGGAGGCAACTCTCTTCCACGTTGGAGCATGGTAGATGGGGAATTTAGTGAGTCACTTATTTATAAATGGACATATAAATAGTAGCCAAAATTGTGGTGAACTGCATGTTTTATTTTCAGTCCTTCGGTTGAAGGAGACACCAACAGAGACAATCCATAGATTTGTATATGCCATACGCTCAACAACAGAGGGGAAGGAATTATGATTAGTCTTGTGATTTTTGTATCTTGGGGGATTATAGACTAGGCTACTAACGTGGATAATGAAATTGATCCTTTGTATCTACTACATGGCACAGTATCAAAGTCTCCACATAAAATAGTTAAAGCTCAGCTTCAAAGGTTAAATTGAGGTATGTTAAGGCACATTATATCTTTCTTTTTGGCATGTTCTATGTAACGTGAACGTAATATTATTCCATAAATTATTCTGCTCATAGTAGCCGAGGATGTTCCTGTTATTGATTCCTATGTTAAAAGAATGCCTAAATATGTTCCTAAATCCTTATTGAGGTATATGTGAAAGATGTTAATATTCCCAATGTTAGCCGAAGGTATATGTTCTCGAATCCTTATTGAGGTATATGGAAAATATGTTAATGTTCACAGTGTTAATTGAAGGTACAAATATGTTATGTCATCTGATAAGTTCAGAATGTTTTATTGTCATTCATGCATTTTCATTTGTATTATATTCATGTATTACCCTGGACCCACATGTGTTATATACACTACTATATGGTATCAATATATATATGTAAGGGATGGGAAAAAGGGAATGGTGTTATATACGCACACCACCTGCATCTTGTACAGATATCATGAAAAGAAAGACGCCCAAAGAGGCCAATATGATTATGCCCACAGAGGCTGATATAACCTAATGCCCATAGAGGCGGTTATGGGGAAGGAAGATGCCCTTGTGTGGCCAATATTTATATGTATATCACATTTGCATTGTGCATGATATTTAGGCATATGTGTTAGGGCCCTCAGAGGCATTTCTTCTTTGGTTAGCCATTTTCCGTCGGTACATTTTTGTCGGGCCGTTCTGTCGGTTGTTGGTGTTATCGACTGTTTCTGTCAGCTATGTTTGTCGATTGTTTCTGTTTCAGATTATCATGTATCTTTGTGATGATATTTCTTATGCCTGACATACTCGATACATTAGTTGTACTGATGTCCCTTTTGTCGGGGGACGCTGCGTTTTATGCCCGCAGGTTTACGTAGGCGAGGCGACGACCCGCATTAGTAGATTGTAGACTCAGTGGATACTAGAACACTCCCCTTATTTCGGAGTGTCGATCTAATCGTAGTACGATCTTTTTGCATATATATATGGATATGGCGGGGTCCTATCCCAACCTTTTGATATTACATACTCTTTAGAGGTTTGTAGACAGATATGCTGTGTATAGCAGTCATGTATGGGCTTGTCGTCCTGGGTATGTATATGTATATAAGATGGGCTTTCCGGTTGTAAGATGTTACATAATTCATTTCCAGTATATTATTTTCATACGTCGGCAGGGTATTGTGTAACGGCCCTTGTGGCCCATGTTTAGTTATGATTAGATGTTGATTGTATGATTAGTGGTACTCGGCAGGTAAGATCCGGGTGCCTATCGCGGCCCTCCGGTTTGGGTCGTGACAGGACCAGAGACCACTGCCTTATCACCGATGGTCTCGGCCCAGTCCCATTCTGTTGGTAAGCCTGCCCAATTAGGGCAATCCACTACTACCTCAATCACGCCCTTAACCCAAACCAACTCCCGGAGCCCAGCCCAGTACCGAGACTCCTACTACCCAACTAGTGACGGCACAGCCTCAGACCATTGTTTTTCAGTCCAAACGTCAATTTAACCTACTATCCTCTATTCAACCATCACCTTTACCAAAAAATCCTAAAGCTGCCTTATCCGATCCAAATTGAAAAGATGCTATGTTAGACGAATTTAATGCTTTTATTAACAATAAGACGTGGGAATTAGTCCCCGTCTATCTAATATGAATGTCATTCGGTCTATGTGTGTTTTTTTTCATAAGAAGAATTCTAATAGTCCTTTTGCGAGATACAAAACTCGTCTTGTTGGTGATGGCAGGTCTCAGCAGGTTGGGGTTGATTGTGGTGAAACGTTCAGTCCGGTGGTTAAGCCGGCAGCTATCCGGATTGTTCTCATCTTGTCTCTTTCCAAATCTTGGACCATTCATCGGTTGGATGTTAAAAATGCATTCTTACATGACCACTTGCAGGAGACGGTGTACATGCATCAGCCGATGGGTTTCCGCGATTATACATGACCCGATTAGGTTTTCCTATTGAAGAAATCCTTATACGGTTTGAAACAAGAACCTAGGGCATGGTATAACAGGTTTGCAGAATTTGTTTCCCTACAGAATTTGTTTCCAAGTTGGGAGTCTCTTACAGAAAGTTTGATCAGTCATTGTTCATTTATCGCAAAGGCGCTGACATGGCATATATCCTTTTATTTGTCGATGATATTATTCTCATAGCATCATCTATTTCCCTTTGCCAGTCCATTATGTCCTCCTTGTAGAAGAATTTGCAATGAAGGACTTGGGTCCGTTAAATTATTTTCTTGGCATTGCTATCACTCAATATGCAGGTGTCCTGTTTCTAGCCAAAAGAAATATGCCGAAGAAATAATTGACAAAGCAGGGATGTCATCCTACAAACCCTCACACACCCAGTTGACACAAAGGCAAAATTGAGCAAGGATGCCAGAACTTCATACAACGATCCTACCCACTACCGTAGCCTTGCAGTATCTGACTTTTACGAGACCAGATATTTCCTATGCGGTTCAACAGGTTTGCTTACACATGCATGATCCGAAGAAGGAACATATGGGGGCTCTCAAATGGATTCTGCGGTACATTCAGGAGACTCTCCATTTCGGACTTCATCTGTATAAGTCCTCCATCTCGAATCTTTCTGCCTACACAGATGTAGACTGGGGCGGCTGCCCGGATACACGGCGTTCCACTTCCGGTTATTGTGTGTTCTTGGGTGATAATCTCATTTCATGGTCATTCAAATGTCAGTCCACACTATCTCGTTCAAGTGCTGAGTCGGAATATCGATGGGTAGCAAATGTAGTCGCTGAATCATGTTGGCTCCGAAATCTTCTGCTGGAGGTGCATTGTCCGATGGATAAAGCAACAGTCGTCTATTGTGCCAATGTGAGTGCGATATACTTATCTGAAAATCCTGTCCAGCATCAACGCACAAAACATATTGAAATGGACATCTTATTTGTCCGAGAAAAAGTTTCTGGTGGTCAGGTCCGTGTTCTCCATGTACCGTCCCATTATCAGATTGCTGACATCTTTACAAAAAGTCTTCCACGCATACTCTTTGAATATTTCTGGGAAAGTCTCAGTATTCGCGAACCTCCCGCTAAGACTACGGGGGACTATTATAGTAATTATGGGAGCAATCCCATAATTACCTCTATTATTCATTAATATTAATTGATAGGGTAAATATTTTGTAATTAGTATCTGATAATTTAGATAAGGTAGATTAGTCTTCCATTATTCAAGTATTATATGATTGTATATATATTGTACTTTTGGGAGAAGATTAATGAAGGAAATCCTACAACGAGAAAGTTCTAATCCTTCAGGGTTAAGTCTTATGGGATCCCATTGTTTAATATCCATTTGATGATTAATATATATGGAAAAAGTTCTAACCAAAGGATAAATAGGGAGAAAAGGGGTCCCCCGGCGAATACCTCGGCTAGGAGAAAAATAATTAGTGAGAGAGCCATTTATATTAATAGCAATACTACTAGAGGTAAGGCAATTCATGATTAATTTAGTAATTCCAATAGGAAAATGGAAGGTCCCAGGGTACGGTAAACAAACGACCATTCAAACCTATCAAAAGCTTTCTCCAAATCAAGCTTAAGGATCATATCACATTTTTTTCCTTTCTTCTTTTGGAGATAGGAGACAACCTCTTGTATAAGGATAGCATTATCACTAGCCTTTCTATTAGGGATGAAGCTAGTTTGGAAAGGGCTAATGAGAGTAGGGAGAAGGGGTTTTATTCAATTAGCTATAATCATAGTAATTGTTTTATAGATAGTATTACAAAGGCCTATAAATCTAAAGTTTTTAAAATTGTTTGCAGTAGGCACTTTAGGGATTAGGCATAAAATGGTATTATTAATATCAGGGGGTATAGTACACTCCCTAAAGACTTTACCACAAAACTCCACCACCGATGGACCTACTATATTCCAATATTTTTGGTAAAATCATGGGTGGAAACCATCCGGCCCGGGAGATTTAAATGGTTTAAAGGAGAATACGGCTCTAGTAATTTCCCCAACATGCAAAGGGTTATCCAAACTAGAAAGATCAATCTTAGGAATAAGAGGGCACTCTTGCTTCAAACTTTTCTAATCAGTTTGGATATGGGAAGTGGAAAACATGTTTAAAAAATAGTTATGAGTATGAGTAAAGACAAGGTGAGGGTCATCAATCCAATCACCATTATTATTTTAAAGAAAATTATTTTGTTTCTCCTTTTCCTAGAACTAGCGGTAATATGGAAGAAGCGGATATTCGCATCACCCTCATTAAGCCCAATAATTCTAGAGCGTATTTTCCAAAAATCTTCCTCTATCAACAAAATGTCATTGTATTCCTTAATAAGATCTCTTTCCAAATTCTACAAAAAGGAACTAAGGCCCCGTATAGTTTTGTGATAGAGTGTAATGATTTGTTCTGTCGTTACGTGTATTTTTGCCATTTTACCCCTATCGACTCGATTCCCGAAGATAGCGGACGATTCTAGTAGAAGTTAAGAAATTAAATTTTAAATGGTGTAAGTGTTGATCAATAGTTGACTTTTTTATTGATGGACCTTTTTGAAATTCGTTGATTCCGTGAGGTCCAAAGGTCAATTATGATTCGGTGGGATAGTTGGTTCGATTTCTGAGCCACTCGGGAGAATTTGAAATTAGGTTGGAAAGTTAGTTTTGGTCGTTGACTCGATAAACTAGACCTCCGATGGAAATTTCGAGACCGCGAGTATGTCCTTAGTGTATTTTTACGTGTGGTTGCATAGTTGGTTTGTATTATTTGGCTTCGAATGATTTTCGCGGGTTGAGTCAAAGTTGAGAAAACAGAAAAATTTGGTGTTGATGTTCTAGTTTACTTCTTCGCTATCGCGAGGAAGGGGGCGCGATCACGAGCCTTGATGAAATCAGGCTCTCGTTATCATGGTGGTGTTGGACGCGATCGCTTGGACACGCGCCTGGGGAAGGGAGAGTCGCGGTGCTTCACGGTCGCGTGGTATATCTCACGATCGCGAAGTGTATTTCTGGGCCGGCTCAGGTTAACCCCTTGCGATCGCGAGCGGAGTCTTGCGAACGCGATGAGGCACTGTAGCTGCGGGATAAAAGAGCTCTAGCCAACTTTTAGACCTCATTTTCCAGTTCTTAGTTCAATTTCGGGGAGATTCAAGTTGTTTCTCATAGGTAACCCTAAAACTAGTTAATGCTATTGATATATTCCCCTATTTTAGACTTTAATCCATATTTTGGGGAGTGAGAAAGTGGGTTTGACTTGTTGAGAATAAGAGAGCTTAAATTTGGGAAATTGGGGTTTGTGAATTGGTTTATGGAAATAAGTGTTATATATTAGTGATCTAATGGACTAGTAGATGTTAATTTATTGATCAATTTTATGTTTGAATTTTTTTGAGAGATTTAGGGGAAAATTCTAGAGTTTATACTAATTGGGGGTTTTTGACTTGAATAAGGTAATTGAACTATTATTATTTTAATTAAGCAATTGGAGAGTAGAATTGAGCTTTTAGAACATTAGTTACTAATTTTACCCTTTAATTATTGTTTTACCCTCGTAGACTCACTTTTCCTATTTTCCCATTGTTGGTTGGATTCGAGGAACAATCTAGTGTTATGGGTGTTGGCCGTTTCTGTTTTAACTTAGATTTCTATAATGATTAGACGCCGAGTATTACCGAGACCCGCAGAGAGGCAAGGCTCCTTTGTGATCGTGTGTGGCTTCTACTTGGCATCCAGGTAGGTTACAACTTTTCATCTAGTTAGACTTCGATTAGCGAAACATATGTATAGTTAGATACTATCGAAAAAAACATGTACGCCTTCGGGTATGAAGTTGGGATGGATTACTTAGGCTTGGTATTGTTGATTGATTTGTGGGCTGGTTGCCTCTTTGTGATTTATTGGTTATTGCTATGTGTGTGATATTGGACTTGTACTTAGTTGCGCTGTTGTGATTATGATACAATTTTCTCTCACTTATTTTGACACCATCATGGATCGATGAAAGGACTTGACTTGATATTGATATTGTGATATGTGAACATATGTGGCACGATTCAGCTGACCATATTCGGCTATCATATTCGGCTACCATATTCGGCTGATTTGGACTGTGATATATGTGGTACATATAATCATCGTGTATATCACGGTTTGGGAGGCTTATTTTAGGAAAGGTTGTTGTATTTAATTAACATTGTACACTTACCATAAATGTAAAATTCTTATACAAATAGAATAAGGTTTTGGGAATAAAATAGGAATAGGATTTTCCATATTATGGAAATTGTAAATTGTATATATACTCTTTCATTAATGAAAATAATCAAGGGTTTCTTTCATGGTATCAGAAGTCTAGGCGGAACTTTTCAAGATTCATGCCCGTTCACATCAAGTTTTTCATCATATCATTACCTCAGCCGCAGGCAAAGAGCCTGCCTCCAGAAAATGACCCGATAATATGGACTACTCTTGATGCTACCGTTTTGCAGTAGATTTATTCCACTATCTCTACGGACCTCTTGCAAACAATTCTTGAACCCGATGCTACGGCGATGGACATTTGGAATAGGTTGTGTAACATATTCCAAGATAACAAAAAATCTCGTGCTGCTACTCTTGAGCAGGAATTTCTGATGCTAACATGGAAGATTTTCCGAACGTCTCATCCTATTGAAAACGGCTGAAAGAGTTGGCGGACCAACTCCGCAACGTTGGTGCGCCTGTTAGCAATAATCATTTTGTTCTACAGATGGTTGCTGGCCTATCCGAGGCTTATAGTGGCGTTGGCACTCTCTTTCGTCAAAGTAATCCTCTCCCACAGTTCTATCAAGCCCGGTATATGCTTACGTTGGAAGAAGTTGGCTTGGCTAAAAAGGCGGTTACAACTGCAAATCCAGTCGTCATGATGACAACATCCGACGCTTCTCCGTCCTTCATCAAAAATTCAGGCCAAAATCGCAACAACGGTGGAGGCCAAAATGGTAAAAATCAGAAACATAATCGAAAAATAATAGCGGAAACCGAGGTGGGAATAACGGGGGTGGACCTCAGGAAAATGGGCCGCAAGTCAACTGGTCGCAGTCCTGGGGTCCATGGCCCTGGAACTGGGCAGGAGGCCCTTGGCCCACTGGCCCCTATTATCCGCGATCGGCTAATCCTGGCCACTATGGAGTGGAACGTGGTGATAATTTATGAGGGACAGTGGAGGCAAGGTTCGGATAGCAAAGGCAACTGAAGATCTGAAGGTGATCATATGAGGGGATTCGTCAGTATAGAATTTCGGTGGAGGTCATGATATGAAGAGTGCTAATAGGTAAAATAATGAAGATTTATTCTACTGTTTTGACTGCATAAACCCAAAAGGATGGAGGGAGAGAGACATGAAAAATGAGGGTACGAACCATGTTATTAATGGTGCGGATGATTCGTTCGACTTTTCCATTTTGGGGGGAGGTGTGGGAACATGAAAACTAGAAAACCATGCCATTATTTTTGCAAAATTTTTGAAACATGGAATTATTAAAATCACGACCATTATCACACTGGAAAGATTTGATGGCTTTTTCAAATTGTATTTGGATAAAAATTCGAAACTCAAAAAACTTGAAAAAAACATTATACTTGAACATTAGTGGGTAAATCAAAATAAAGTGAGAAAAATCATCTAATAAGACTAGATACTATTTATGTCCCAGTGAGGTAGTAATGGGAGACGTCCATAAATCAGTATGAACAATATCAAATGGAGAAAATGTAACACATAGAGATGACTTAAAAGGAAGGCGAACATGTTTGCCTAATGGGCAAGAAATCCAATTTTGGGCAAATTTTCAATTATTACATCGAATAAAATTATTGCTTCTAAGAAAATTTAAAACTTGAGCTCCTGGGTGTCCTAGTCTGTAGTGCCAAGTTGACGGAGAGATTGCAACAAGAGAGGTAGGTGATCGGGTTCTGACTGCTGAAGATGACGAGAAAGGATAGAGGTCCCCACACTATTGCATCGCGTAAGAGGTGTCCCCGTAAGTAGATCCATTCATAGAGCAACCAAAAGGGTCAAACTCAACAGATACAAAATTGTTACGAGTAAATTTCCTAACAGATATTAAGTTTTTAATGATGTTGGGGGCATAGAGGACATTATGTAGGGAGAAGGGCGGATGAGGTGGTTTTGTGTGGGCGGTACCATAACCTTCAATTGGAATGCGGTGACCATTACCGACCATAATAAATTGAGGATACTTTAATCGAAACAGTTGAGAGAGACTACCTGAATAGCGAGTGAGATGAGATATGGCTCCTGTATCCATGTACCAATTTTTGTTGGGCTGCTGAATGTTTAATGTACTGAAAGCCTAACCTAAATCAGTGGGGGTAAAGTCGTGTCCAATTTGCTGCTACTTGGCCGAGACTAAGTAGGCCTATTATAGCGTCGGGTACATCTGACGTGGGCCTGGTGCCGAGCCCAGGTGCCAGGCCTGCGGGTATAGGGCCGCACCTGTGGGAAATGGGCAAGGTACGCCTCTTGTGTTAGTTCCTTTCAAAGGCACCGGTTATCGATCACGAAGAAGAAGTATACTTAGATCATTGTTGGTCAAAAATAAATTAGGGTTCATAAATGGGGAATGCAAGAACCCAGCACAAAATTTCCCAACCTATCGTCAATGGAAAAGGTGTGATAGATATTAAATTCACCCGGGAAAGACATAGTAGATAGTGTTGAATATGTGTGTAGTGCTTTAGAACTCTGGGAAGAGTTAGAGGATCGATATGACCAAATTGATGGAGAAAAACTATACCAAATTCAGAAAGAAATAAATGATTTGAATCAAGGAGTGTTGGACATTACTGCATTCTACACTAAGATGAAGAGATTGTGCGAAAAACTAAGCAATTGAGTTTTAAAAGTTAATGTAGTTGTGCATGTACTTGTGGAGCCAAGGATAATATGCACAAGGGCTGAACAAGATAAGAGATTAATCTAATTTCTTATCGGATTAAATGAGGTGTACACCACAATTAGGGAAAACGTACTCATGATGAACCCCTTGCCATCTATGGCACAAGCTTTTGCTTTGTTGGTTCAGGAGGAAAAACAAAGGGGGTTTAAACCAAATAATCAGATGTTTGTAGAATCAAGTTCATTAAATGCAAGTGCAAATTCATATGCCAGTACAAGTTCATCAGGTGGAAGGCCCTTCTAGACAAACTACATAGGGTCAGGATCAAGCTATCCTTCAGGTAGCAAATCAAAGTTGTTTTGTGAATACTGTAAGAAGAAAGACAAATGCTTCAAGTTACATGGTTATCCACAGAATCCGAACACAAGTCATGCCCCTCAAAATAAAAATAATTATAATGGAAATCAAGCAAGTGATTACAATAATGGTCAATATCAAAGACATCAGAATATCTTTGGACAAGGATATGTTTCAAATCAGAGATCCAACAACAAAGGAAAAATTGTAATCTCAGCAAATGTTGTGGAGCTGTCACCAAATTATCATACCAGTAAAGGAAGATAGTATAATCGCCAAATTTATATTCCTAACATCAACATTACCAAAGAACAATATGGTCAACTTGTGAGTCTGCTACAACATTTTAGTTTGAGAGCACAACAGATAATCAAAGTGAAGTGTAGATGACTAGTGGAGCGGCTAATTTTGTAGGTATCATAGCTTGAACCTCCTCAATTGATTTTGATAAACTTTAATGTGGTTATTTCAAAGCTAAATCTGACTTGTGGATACTAGATTCAGGATCAACTCATCATATGACCATTAACAAAAATCACATGTCAAATATTAAAACTCTACCTTACCTATTATTAGTAAACCTACCAAATGGATATAGAGTGAAAGTTACATAAGTTGGAAATGTACAACTTGCATCTAAGATCACTTTATATAGAGTCTTGTTTGTTCCATCCTGTAAGTACAATTTAATTTCCATCAGTTGTATGGTAGTACATCATAGGTGTATTGCTTCCTTTGCTAACACTTTATGTCTTCTGCATGCCCTTTCACTGAAGAGGCCTTTGGAGATTGGTAGAATACTTAATGGGCTATATCTTCTCTCCTCAGATTGTTTGAAGAAGACTCCAAACAAGGATTCAGAGTCAAATATGTTTTCTATTTCATGCCCTTCTTTTCATGTAGATAGACTGCATAACAAATGCCATTCCCATTCCTGTCATTCCCCCCACAATTGTACAACCTTTTTCTTGTCATTATCACTTACATGTACAAAGATCCATTCATGATAATAATAGCAATATAGTTGTTAATATGCCTTCTCCGTCTTCTGTGTCTCATGAAATAAGTACAGACCTATTGTGGCACTACAAACTAGGTCATGTATCTTTTGTAAAAATGAAAAGTATATCTTGCATACCAGTGATTTTCTCTTCCAAACAACTCTTCCTTTGTTCCATTATGGCAAGGAAATCTAGACTGCCATTTCTCACCAAATCACACAATATCACTAAGATTTTGGAACTGCTACATGTTGACCTTTGGAGACCATATCAGTCCTCAACACATGATAACTTCAAATATTTCATTACACTTGTGGATGACTTTAGCAGGTCCACTTGGACACATCTGTTGAGTTGCAAGAGCAATGCTCTGCACATAATCAAAGCCTTTGTAAATATGATAGAAAACCAATTCCACACAACTGTTCAAACCATCAGAACATACAATGGTTTAGAGTTTAGTAACACTGAGTCTACAATATTTTTCCAGTCCAAAGGAATAGTTCACCAAAAAACTTGTCAATATACACCATAATAAAATGGTGTAGTGGAAAACAAACACAAATACTTACTTGAGACTGTAAGAGCTTTTCTTTTTAATCCAAACTCTCAATAAAATATTGGGTAGAATGCATCCTTAATGCTAAATTCATTATAAATAGATTGACATCTATTCCTCTAAAAATAAATGTCCTTTTGAATTGTTGTATGGTAAGAAACCTTTCTACTCTCACATGAGAAGTTTTGAATGTTTATGTTACCTAAACACTCCAAAAGCCCATAGAATAAAATTTGACCCAAGAACAATACCATATGTGTTTGTAGGATATCCTTTTGACGGGTGGATCTCGAAAGATATGATATATCTCCCTCCAAGCCGTACATACGACTTTCATCGAATACGGTTGTGAGTTCACGTTCTCATCATCTTTGGTAAAATCAAGTCCACCGCGAAGACATTCATAAATAGCTCTACCGTAGTTTTAGATAACTTTTCTGACACGCCTATCTTTGTTTTAGGGAAATCCTCTCCCCGTTCAGGTGGATGCCGCACCTTGCGCTTGTGAATGAGTGTGATATATACCTATTTGCTCAGCACGTGACTGTGTACCCCGAAAATGGTCGAATCCATTTTCAATTTTAAAAGAGAACACCTATAAAACTAGAAGAGGTTATGTTCTCAGGCTACGTAATAGGGATTAGATAAATCACCCCAACATTCGAGGACAAATGTTTCTAAGGGGGAAAGGATGTAACACCCCGTACTTTTGAGCGATGGGTTAAGCATCTACACGTACGCAAGTAGATCCGAGCTTTGGGGAATTTATGTCATATGCACGTATGCAAATAAAAAGCTTAGGATATAAAAGGATGTAGTCCCGAAATAATTTTGGACTTAATAGGTGTGACGATGAGGATTAATAATAATAGTGGTATGTCCCCAAAAGAGGTTATGGACTAGTGTTTTATCGCACATTTATGACATTGAGTATAAGAAGTTTTATAAGTCATTAAGATTTAGGCGAATTGGGATCAAGAAATTAATTATTTGTTTAATTGTTTAATTAGAGGGGGAATAAATGATAATGGACATAGTCCACGTGCAGCATGAATAAGAAACAACGAAGCAATTAATATGCATGCAAGATTAAGGTGGCATCATTATGTGTTAGTGGGTAAGATTAAGGTGACATGTCTAAAAGCATCATCCCACGTTTTTCTTTAGCATGTATAAATACTACACATATGTCCTTTCTAATTCTAGTATGTAGTAACTAACAATTTCAAGTGTAGATATTAAATTATAGTAACCATTCCTAACTTAGCAGTGTGTGAAGGTTCCTAAAACTTGGTCGATGTTATAAATATTTTCCAAAACTAGTATCCTTATTACTTTTGGATATATCTGTTAATGGAAATATCTGATAAACCAAAGTCTATCGTGATGCATTTGGTAATTCCTCAATTTGAGTAACTGCATTTCTGTGTTGCTATCCGGTTCTGATTCAAGTAAATTTGACAACAACAGTAATCCTCTTGACTCGGATAATTAAGTGGAATCGAGGTATGTTAAGGCAAATTATTTCTTTCTTTTGGCATGTTCCATGTAACGAAACGTAACCGTAATGTTATTCCATAAATTATTCTACTCTTAGTAGTTAAGAATGTGCATGTTATTGATTCCTATGTTGAAAGTATGCCTAAATATGTTCCTAAATGCTTATTGAGGTATCTGGGAAAGATGTTGATATTCCCAATGTTAGCTGAAGGTACATGTTAATATTATGTCGTCTGATAAGTTCAAAATGTTTCATTGTCATTCATGCGTTTTCATTTGCATTATATTCATGTATTACCCTAGACCCACATGTGTTATATATACTACTATATGATATCAAATATATATATGTAGGGGATGGGAAAAAGGGAATGGCGTTATATACGCGTCACTACCTGCAACTGGTACAGGCTATCACGAAAAGGAAGATGCCCAATGAGGCCAATATAATATGATGCCCTTGTGTGGCCGATATGAAATGATGCCCACAGAGGCTGTTATGGGAAGGAAGATGCCCTTGTGTGGCCAATATATATATATATATATATGCATTTTTGTATAACATTTAGGCATATTGGAACCCTCAGAGGTGTTTACTACTGGTCGGCTTTTCTGTTTCAGTTTATTGTTATATCCCTGTTATACTATTGATCATGCCTAATATACTCGGTACATCAATCGTACGTACGTCCCTTTTGTTGGGGGACGCTGCGTTTCATGCCCGCAGGTTCACGTAGGCAAGGAGACGATCCACGTTAGTAGGATGCTGACCCAATATATTTTGGAGCACTTCCCTTGTTTCGGAGTGTCGGTCTAATTTTGGTACGGTATATTTTTGCATGTATATATGGGTATGGCAGGGCCCTGTCCCGACCTTTTGATGTTGTGTACTCTTTAGAGGCTTGTAGACATGTGTCCTATGTATAGTTTTCATGTATGGCCTTGTCGGCCTTGGTATGTTTATAGATAAGTTGGGGCTTTCCTGATAAAGATTTCACATAGTTTTCTTTCCAGTATATCATCTTTATGTGTCGGTTGGGTATTGGATGACGACCCTTGTGGCCCGTGGTTAATTATGATTAGATGTTGATTGTACGGCTAGTGGTACCCGACGGGTAAGATTCGGGTGCCCGTCATGACCCTCTGGTTTGGATCGTGACACATACTTAGCAACTATCACAAAAGTAATACATCATACTAGAATCTTTTCTATTATGCAACTAACCTCGGTCTCACAAATATGCTCTATGTAGAGAAACAAGTAGGCCTGGCGGACATCAAATAAGCCTCAATGGCTAGCAAGTAAGCCCGGTGGCTAGCAAGTCAGCTCGAATCTAACAAATATGCACAAGCTGACAAATAAGTCATAAAGGCCAACAAGTCGTGATTTGTAACTAAATTATCTTCGCATACACTATCTCATTCATCTGCAATCCTCTTCTGAGGAGACACAACCTGTTACCGACAATTACCTTTCAATTATGCAACTAAAGACCCATTTACCTTCTATGTTCAACCAAATACATGAGTATCTAACTAGAGGGGTAGAAATTACTACTGCCATCAATGCGGACAACTATACGAGGGAATATATATTCAACTAGGCTACAAGTGTAACAGACATGGGCAACTATCAATTAACATTTAGATTGGATTTGTACGGGTTCTCGACTCTTATCACTGCCAACAATTATTTGCTTACTATTGATACTTCAAGACACAAGCAACATCATTCCTTACAAGTCGCTTCACCTACTCTTTGCTAAGAACATTTTGTAGCGTGCACAATTAACTACAAATGATGAAACTAAGGCTGTCTTGCCCCTTGAATCTCTAACTACCTAGGTGTACAATTAGGGTGATCTTTCTAATAATGCAACTAACACAACAACTATGAAACGAACAAGTATAAAATCCGATTCTTATTTTAAGGAAACCACTAACTATTCCAAATGCCTTATGGTCACCTCGTATGTTACGACATCTAGTATAGATCTAATGGTTTAGAATAGATTCAACTTAATAAACACAACTATCAACGAGTTAGTTCCCCTACTTTTACTAAATAGATTCTCTTGCACAATAGACCAAATGAAATGATATAGTACTTAAGAACATCTCGTATTCTCACTTCAACTATGCACCAAACAATCGAGGGAAAACAAACTCCAACTACAAGAGTAGAGTACCTACGACAATTACGCTTCCTAGTTCCGCTAGACAAATACGCGTTCTATTCATTCATGCCAATTGAAGGAATGGACATCCATTACATACCTTGTCGCCAAAGGTAAATAAATTCCATGAGTCCTTGTTCGCTACACGAATGATACGCCTACAATATATGAATGATTTAATTCAACATCGGACCAAGGAACTATAAATCATTTCATTTAGACATGTTATCGAACACTTAGGAGGCATACTCCTCATACTTGGTTTTCATGGTAATGAAGCTATTACCAATCCCTCTTCTGTAACAAAAGCACCAATAAGAACACAACCACGGACTCGACAATTCTCATATACACCTCAAGATTCAACTAAGAACAAATCTAAAAACTACAACAACTCTTTCTCATGAAGGTTAATTCAATCTCACAAGTTATCTTTAGTAACTCAACCAATATGTTAAGCAAAGCTAGAATCCATTAAGGAGTAGTAAAAACTTACCTTAAGCATCCAAGATATCCACCATCACTATCTTCCTTCAAGCTAAAAAGGCTCATATCCTCCACCATCAACTAGAGAGGACTTCCCTAGGTAATATTGACCTTGGGGAGGGAGAAATCACTTCCAATTCACTTGGGTATGTCCTTCAATGGTAGAGATGTCTTTGGGGAGTATTTGGGAGTGTCTTAGGGCTCAAGGGTCGAAAAATGAGATAGGAAATGAAATCAACTAACATTGGAGCTTAAATAGGACAGCCCATTTCCTCACATATGTGGCCGAATATGCCACCACATATGGTGGCAGTCAGGTGGGCAAATGGGACCTGAGATCTACGGCCAAATCCGCATGGCGAATTGGCTTCTGTGACACAAAACCCATGGCGTATCGCTGAAACTTTGCCAATCTTCATTGAGTCGTACTTCCTTTGGTCCTATTGACTTCCAACCTTCCAAAACCATTCCTTAACATTCTTATACGTCATACGAACCCTCGGAAAGAATCTCAAGTCGCTGAGGCTCAAGCCGGCTAACTACGCTCCCATTTGCGCACGAAACTTCATAGCATAACAATAGCATGTTTAAATGATGTGAATTGCTTAAAAGGTGTTTAAATTCCCACAAAATTCGAATAAAAGAGAATTAACCTCCGCCAAAACTGGTTTGCAGAGGGGTAATTTAGTCAACTTATTTACGGACTAAGAACACTTAAAGATTAATTTGAGTATAACTCTACTATTTAGTCTAATAAATTGTCCAATATCACTTGTATCTTTTGAAATTCTTTTAAAGTTGAAAAGGGTGTAATCCATCTGTAATGACAAGTTTGGGTTTTTTGAAAGAATATAAAACAAGTTTTCTTTTCAGGCCATAATCCCAAAGGTTAATTCATAGTCCACAATACCAAAACCCTTAACTCAAGTCCAAAGCAAGTGTTTTGGATCCCAAAAATCATTTGAATTGGGCTTGGCCCACAATTTTTTTTTTTTCAAAATCACTTTGGGCCTTTCCTTAGCCTAGAAATAAGTTCAGCAGTCCAAATCGGTTTTTTTTTTACTCTTAGGCAAGCCTATTTCTCAGAAAATCAGATTTTTTAAAGAAAATGCATGGTCCGTTAGTTATGTTTTCCAGTCCATTGAATCAAATCTAAAACGGCCTTATTTTTAAAAAAAAAATCTGAACGGTCCAACTCCAAGTGTGAATCCATTTTTTTGTTCCAATTTTCTTTAAAGCAAAACAATCCAGTCTTCAATTAAAACTTAGAAATTAGTCAAGTTTTGAAAAATATCGTTTATGGTGATCCTAGTTAAATGATGTACGTATCATTTTCCTATCCTAAGTCATAACCATAAGGAGTTCCAATAATTCACAAAGTATTTTATACAAGTATATGTACATATAATATACAAATAGAATAAACTTAAAGAGTAGAGTTTAGGCTGGTGGGCCTACCTAAGCCCACCAGTTAATATTTTCACACATAGTTGGACCTTCAAATGCGCAGCTACAATGCTATTAGGATCGATAAAAATTGCTTTGATTGGGAACTTGGCCCAATCGATTGGAAGAATGCGAAAGAGGCCCAACAGGGGGCCCAAGTCATCGCGGCAGTGAGGAGGCAGGAGGGAAAACAAAATACTAGTTAGAAGATATCTAAGCTTATCATATACCATACAAATAATTTAATCAAATAGAGCAATCCAATAATAATCATGGGCCAAATTAGAATAGCATAGACAACGCAACCCAAAGAACAGTACGCAATAACGTGAAGGAAAAACAACAAGCAATGGGCTAAGACCAACCTAAACAAGTAACAGAAAATCCATAGAATGTGGAAATAGAAGAAAATGGACCAGGCCCATACTCATGCATTAAACAGCCAGAAAAGAGACCTAACAAGTGAATCATGAGGCCAAAGCCCAATAAACACATTTTTAGAGAATTAAGTGATATACAAGAGAGACATATTGGACATATATACTCTGTATACTGAGTATACCTTGTATATGATCTGTATATCATTGTGTATATAGATATACATCTAAGCAAAGACTTGGTATATAGTAAATGTAGGCAGACAAGATGGATATGCATACATACAACACAACAGACTTTCAAACCTCATATGTAGACAAAAACTCTCAGATTTTTGTCATATGTACCCATCTAGGTTCACCACTTCATTCTAGTATTGAGACCATACATGTTCATCAATGAGAAGAGACACAGATTCATACATATAGCACATAATGACACATCCATTATACTGTAATTCAAATTCATTGGCTGAAATAACACATCCAAACAGGAGGATTGCAAAAACTATACCCTTCACAGTTAAGAACACATATGACATTCAAACCAATTTCAAGTATCCATAACAGTCCGTTAACATTATCAATAGGTACAAGTGGAGACAGTGCTCCTAACCATTATCTAAACATGGTGCATATAGTTGTATACTTGAAAGAATGCACAGGACTTTAGCAAGAAGAACATGTTAGCATTCAGACCAGGCCAAATACAGGACACACTGAACATTTTGACACACAACGTGGACATGAAAAAATAACATAGCATTTTAATAAGCAGGTATGCTATCCTTCAACTAGCATAAGATTGACTTAACAAGAGTCATATTTAACAAGTATTAGATACTAATGCAAACAAGTAAAACACATAAGCTCATCTAACAGGCATAGGTCTGGGAGGAGTTCTAAATCAACTAACATGCTAAAAAAGGACCTAGCATTGACATTTAGAATTGTTAGGGGGACATGACATCTTAGCATAATGATTCAGGGTCTTGTATTTTTCACCTAACATGTATTTACCTAGGGAAATAAACTCATGGATAGGCAGTGACAACATAGAACCAATGAGCAAATACAACAATTCTTTGGCTGAGTATTCATCGCAGCTTAGCTTGATCTAACACAAAAGATGACTTAGCATTTACTTAACAATGGACATATATGCAATGTCAGGGTTATGAATAACATGTGAGATCAGGAACAAGCAACATGACTCAAAAACAAAGCACATAACTAAGGCTGAATCATACTGAGATACACAGAGATTCAGTCTTTTCATGAAGTAAGGGGTAAGGTCCTTAAGACAGGCAAACATAAACTGCACACATATCAAACATGCTATTCATTTTAACTTGTCTTGGCACATGTTCCACTAGGTAGATACTATGATTAAACAACTTACACACAGCCAAACCAGTCTCAAAACAGTACATTGGTCATCACATTAACCTAAATGACTTTCACATGACTAAACAGTCTTCAGGTTAATAATATTAGACCTCATGTTGGCGCAATCAGTCTACACATGATCAAAAACAAGTCTTAAGCTAACATATTGAACACTATATTTGGCTAATAAGTCTCTATGGTTAAACAAACTTTAAGTGAACGACACTAGGAATTATATTAGCTAAACTATCTTATACATGATTAAAATAAGTCTGAGATTAACACATTATGCCTTATTTTAACTATACATGCTAGTTGAAGTCATCACAACACCTCGAATCAACACATATCTACTGCAATATCACATTATTGAACTAAATCTACTAATTTAAGGATAAGGAAATGGAAATACCTTATATGGAGGCAGCCTAGGATCGAAGAGTAAGCTTGTTCTTCACTCCGCGATCTCCAAACTCGCAATCACACACAAAAAAGAAGGTTTTAGCTGTAAATGACTTAATTACGCTAAGTATGAGTTCCACCAAAGGGCTTGGATCCCAAATTAATCAATAATCAATCGGATTTAACTCGATTTGGCTCTCAAAAAGTATGAATGCCAAGAATCAAGTTTTGGACCGGGATCTCAATGTTTAGATATGTCAAAACTTTTGTTTAACTTCCAAAACTTTTTTGAAAATGAAGAAAAGAGTGTCAATTTATAGTGTTGTCAAAAGCCCTAGCAGACCCCAATTTCTTGTGAGATCGCAATTCTTCCTTAACACAATTTCTTACCCAGGATTCTTCTTCAAGTATCTTACCACCCAGAGGGTGGCTCTCCAATGCACTTCATTTGGTTGGTGCATGAATTGAGACAAAACAATGCACACAATAGGACAACTCCGATTGCGTAAAATTGAGGTATATCAATTTACCAACCAAACATCAGTATGGTTCCGGATCTTTCATTGGCCCCTTTGGCCAACGACAAATTATAATTTTGTTTCATGGGAGTATTAATCGATTTTTCTCCCAGTAGCTCGGACTCAGAGATTATAGCTAAGGCATATTTCTGTTTCCAAAAGAATAACCTGGTTAGTCCGCGTGCAACTTCAACCCCTTGAAAATACTTCAAAGGGCCCAAATCCTTCATGTGAAAATAGGTTTGGAGATAGTCTTTGAAATGTGTAATGGCACCCTGGTCATTTTCAGAGATAATCAAGTCATCCACATACTAATACGTTAAGTTGTATACTTGCCCGGTGCATCGTGAATGGAGAATAATCAGAGTATGACTGGTGAACCCATACTTCATCAAAGAACTTGATAATTTGGCAAATCAACACCGTGGGGCTTGTTTCAACCCATACAAAGATTTTCAGAGTTAACATACTTGCTCTGGACCAGACACACAGAATCCTGGTGGTAATTTCATATAAGTTTTGTATGCCAGTTCACTATGCAAGAAGGCATTATGAATATCCATCTGATGCAACTCCAATTTTGAGCGGCCGCTACTACCAAGAAGGTCCAAACAATCACTACATTCGAAACTAGAGAAAACGTTTCATTGTAGTCAATATCTTCCTCCTACTTATTACCAAAGATGACCAACCGAGATTTATATCATTCAGTTATGTCATCCGAGTTGTATTTGATCTTGTACACCCATCGACATCTGAGTGCTTTCTTATCCGACGGTAATGTTTCCAATGTCCATGTGTCATTGTCTTCCAATGCTTGGATTTCATGTTGTATGAATTTCCTCCAACATTCCTTTTTTATGGCCTCTAAGAAGAATTTTGGTTCAATTCCTGTGGTAATTGCTACAAGAAAGCTTTGGTGTTACGATGAAAAATTATCACATGATATATAGTGAGCTAAAGGATAAGGCGCACCTGAGGGTTGCTTAGGATCGGGCAAACTCATTGATGGACTTTCTTTCTGGAATATTTCAGTAACATAGTCACGTAATCAAACCGAGTCATGCTTATGACGTTAACCCCAACCCAATTGTTCCTCTAGTGGATCTTCATTGGTCTGGATACCTTCTGTTTGTATTTCTTCCACGTTTTCATTATTCAGACTAGGATTTATCCAGTCTAATTCTAGTTGATCCACATGTTCGATATCTGGTGTCCGAATTTCTTTATTCGAGCTTTGTTCATACCTACATTATCTGTTTGTTCTTCTTTGAAATCTTGTTTATTCCTTTATTCCTATGTTTTATCCGGGATCACTTCTATATTGTCAACCGAGTTACTTATTCCTTATTGTAAAAGGGAACATAGTCTCATAGAAGTCTACATCTCTTGAGACTAAATATTCATCAGTTTTTAAGTCATACAATCTCCAACCGTTTTGTTCCTTGGGATATCCCAAGAAGACACACCTACGAATCTGGCTCTCAAACTTGTCTATTGTTATTTCCTTTGTGTGTGCATAGCATAGTGATTCTAATACCCTTAAGTGACCATAATGAGGCAATCACGCCCCGACTTTTCTCAAGTATTTCCTTAGGGCGTGATGGCATCTATACGACTTAGCATAATGATTCAGGGTCTTGTATTTTTCACCTAACATGTATATACCTAGGGAAATAAACTCATGGATAGGCAGTGACAACATAGAACCAATGAGCAAATACAACAATTCTTTTGCTGAGTATTCATCGCAGCTTAGCTTGATCTAACACAAAAGATGACTTAGCATTTACTTAACATTGGACATATATGCAATGTCAGGGTTATGAATAACATGTGAGATCAGGAACAAGCAACATGACTCAAAAACAAAGCACATAACTAAGGCTGAATCATACTAAGACACACAGAGATTCAGTCTTTTCATGGAGTAAGGGGTAAGGTCCTTAAGACAGGCAAACATAAACTTCACACATATCAAACATACTATTCATTTTAACTTGTCTTGGCACATGTTCCACTAGGTAGATACTATGATTAAACAACTTACACACAGCCAAACAAGTCTCAAAACAGTACATTGGTCATCACATTAACCTAAATGACTTTCACATGACTAAACAGTCTTTAGGTTAATAATATTAGACCTCATGTTTGCGCAATCAGTCTACACATGATCAAAAACAAGTCTTAAGCTAACATATTGAACACTATATTTGGCTAATAAGTCTCTATATGGTTAAACAAACTTTAAGTGAATGACATTAGGTATTATATTAGCTAAACTATCTTATACATGATTAAAATAAGTCTGAGATTAACACATTATGCCTTATTTTAACTATACATGCTAGTTGAAGTCATCACAACACCTCGAATCAACACATATCTACTGCAATATCACATTATTGAACTAAATATACTAATTTAAGGATAAGAAAATGGAAATACCTTATATGGAGGTAGCCTAGGATCGAAGAGTAAGCTTGTTCTTCACTCCGCGATCTCCAAACTCGCAATCACACACAAAAAAGAAGGTTTTAGCTGTAAATGACTTAATTACGCTAAGTATGAGTTCCACCAAAGGGCTTGGATCCCAAATTAATCAATAATCAATTGGATTTAACTTGATTTGGCTCTCAAAAAGTATGAATGCCAAGAATCAAGTTTTGGACCGGGATCTCAATTTTTAGATTTGTCAAAACTTTTGTTTAACTTCCAAAACTTTTTTGAAAATGAAGAAAAGAGTGTCAATTTATAGTGTTGTCAAAAGCCCTAGCAGACCCCAATTTCTTGTGAGATCGCAATTCTTCCTTAACACAATTTCTTACCCAGGATTCTTCTTCAAGTATCTTACCACCCAAAGGGTGGCTCTCCAATGCACTTCATTTGGTTGGTGCATGAATTGAGACAAAACATGCACACAAAAGGACAACTCTGATTGCGTAAAATTGAGGTATATCAATTTACCAACCAAACATCAGTATGGTTCCGGATCTTTCATTGGCCCCTTTGGCCAACGACAAATTATAATTTTGTTTCATGGGAGCATTAATCGGTTTTTCTCCCAGTAGCTCAGACTCAGAGATTATAGCTAAGGCATATTTCTGTTGCCAAAGGAATAACCTGGTTAGTCCGCGTGCAACTTCAACCCCTTGAAAATACTTCAAAGGGCCCAAATCCTTCATGTGAAAATAGGTTTGGAGATAGTCTTTGAAATTTGTAATGGCACCCTGGTCATTTTCGGAGATAATCAAGTCATCCACATACTAATACGTTAAGTTGTATACTTGCCCGGTGCATCGTGAATGGAGAATAATCAGAGTATGACTGGTGAACCCATACTTCATCAAAGAACTTGATAATTTGGCAAATCAACACCGTGGGGCTTGTTTCAACCCATACAAAGATTTTCAGAGTTAACATACTTGCTCTGGACCAGACACACAGAATCCTGGTGGTAATTTCATATAAGTTTTGTATGCCAGTTCACTATGAAAGAAGGCATTATGAATATCCATCTGATGCAACTCTAATTTTGTGCGGCCGCTACTACCAAGCAGGTCCAAACAATCACTACATTCGCTACTGGAGAAAACATTTCGTTGTAGTCAATATCTTCCTCCTACTTATTACCAAAGATGACCAACCGAGATTTATATCATTCAGTTATGTCATCCGAGTTGTATTTGATCTTGTACACCCATTGACATCTGAGTGCTTTCTTTCCGACGATAATGTTTCCAATGTCCATGTGTCATTGTCTTCCAATGCTTGGATTTCATGTTGTATGAATTTCCTCCAATATTCCTTTTTCATGGCCTCTAAGAAGAATTTTGGTTCAATTCCTGTGGTAATTGCTACAAGAAAGCTTTGGTGTTACGATGAAAAATTATCACATGATATATAGTGAGCTAAAGGATAAGGCGCACCTAAGGGTTGCTTAGGATCGGGCAAACTCATTGATGGACTTTCTTTCTGGAATATTTCAGTAACGTAGTCACGTAATCAAACAGAGTCATGCTTATGACGTTTACCCCAACCCAATTGTTCCTCTAGTGGATCTTCATTGGTTTGGATACCTTCTGTTTGTATTTCTTCCACGTTTTCATTATTCAGACTAGGATTTATCCAGTCTAATTCTAGTTGATCCGTAGGTTCGATATCTGGTGTCCGGATTTCTTTATTCGAGCTTTGTTCATACCTACATTATCTGTTTGTTCTTCTTTGAAATCTTGTTTATTCCTTTATTCCTATGTTTTATCCGGGATCACTTCTATATTGTCAACCGAGTTACTTATTCCTTATTGTAAAAGGGAACATAGTCTCATAGAAGTCTACATCTCTTGAGACTAAATATTCATCGTTTTCTAAGTCATACAATCTACAACCGTTTTGTTCCTAGGGATATCCCAAGAAGACACACCTACGAATCTGACTCTCAAACTTGTCTCTTGTTATTTCCTTTGTGTGTGCATAGCATAGTGATTCTAATACCCTTAAGTGACCATAATGAGGCAATCACGCCCCAACTTTTCTCAAGTATTTCCTTAGGGCGTGATGGCACCTGGACGACTATCCCTTTCCAGGTGAACCATTTAATTTCTTTTCATCCTAAATTATACATATATCTAGGTGCGGAAAATAATATAATCATGTAATTCTTTAATGAAAGCACGAGCCCATACTCGAGCATCCCCAATTTTTTCTAGACTTGATGGAAGTTCAAATAAAGAATAAAAACATTCGGATCATATTCTAATATGTATTGTAACTTAAAAATAAGGGATTATACTAAGATATTATGAGTGAGAGAACTCACCTTTGCTGCTTCGTAATCGCGAATGAAAATCTCAAACTTTGACTACACCTTTTCGGAAACCTCAATTGCTAAATGTAATTTTTTTTTCTCTGTATCTTCTGGTTTTTTTTTTTTTTGGAAAAAATATAGGATATGAGAATATATATTGTGGATTGTTTGTGTAACTTGCAGGAAGGTGGAAGGAGAAATGGTTGAGGGAGAACAAGGGGTTTTGGGTGGGACGTATAGTGAATGATTGCAATTGCCACAAACGTATTTTCAGAAACCTGGGATGAAAGCACTATTATATTTTTAAAGGAAGTTTTGGGGAAGTTAAACATAAATAGTTAAAATATTAGAATATGGGAAGATCCCATGCTGCAATGGAAACGACACATATGCAACTGAAACTGTGAAAGGACATTTATGCAATTTAATGACCCACCATAATGTCAATTAAAATGTTGTAAGCGTTAGGTCATTTGTGTTGACAGAAAGAAAAATGTTGCTACGTGGAGTAATTCAAATAAATGTTCAATTGACTTTTATGGCATTCATTGCTACATTCAATTGGCTTTTATCAAAGCTTTTATTAATCCATTAGCCAAGAGTAGAAATAAATCAAAACAAAAATTCAAGAAAATGAGAAAAATGTCAAGAAAAGGAGAAAATAGATAAATAATCATAGAGAGGTGCCACAACACCTTGTCTATACCTAGCTATTGATTCTTTGTTGAGTCCTCTTTGTAGTTACATATGTGATGTTCTGATTTGGGGGGGGGGGGTATCGGGACTTTACATTTTCCCCTCCTTATACAACATTCGTCCTCGAATGTGAATAAGATCGTAGCACAAGCACATAGACACGCACATGAAACACAACTTAACAGATTTTATTACCTTACTCATAGAGAAATGGGTATTTGAGTTTCATCGCGTCTTCGGCTTCCTAGGTTGCTTCTTTTGTGGAGTGATTTCTCCATAGGACTTTCATGGAAGCAATATCTTTATTCCTATGGAGCTTGATTTGTCTATCCAGTATTTCTATCGGAATTTCTTTGTATTAAAGCTCTTCATTTAGAAATATCTCTTGGGGTTGGATGACGTGGCTTGGATCGTGCAAGTATTTTCGTAACATTGACACATGGAATACTGGATGTACCACTTCTAATTATTGTGGAAGTGCTAGTTCGTAAGCCACATTCCCTACTCTACGTAAGATCTCATATGGTCCAATAAACCTTGGGCTCACCTTCCCTTTCTTCCCAAATCGCATCACCCCTTTCATTGGAGAGACTTTTAAAAATACTTTCTCCCCTGGAATTTGAGATCTCTTTTGTGATGATCCGCATAAGACTTATGGCGGCTATGAGTTGTCTTAATCCGCTCCCAAATGATCTGCACTTTATCATTTGTTTCTTGAATGACTTCGGGTCCGAACAGTAGTGTTTCGCCCACCTCGAACCACCCAAGCGGAGATCTATATTTTCGCCCATACAATGCTTCGAACGGAGCCATTTGTATACTTGAATGAAAATTGTTGTTGTATGCGAACTCAATTAGACATAGATAGTCCAACTAGTTGCCCCGAAAGTCCAATATACAAGACCGCAATATGTCCTCCAATGTTTGAATTGTTTGTTCAGCTTGTCCGTCGGTTTGTGAATGGAAAGCGGTACTTAACTTGACCTTAGTCCCGAGGCCCTGCAGGAAACTTTGCCAAAAGTGTGAGGTGAACTGGGAACCCCTATCCGAAATAATTTGTAATGGAATCCCGTGTAACCTCACTACTTTCTTTAAATAAATCTGGGCGTACTGCGGCGCTCGATATATAGTCTTGACCGGTAGGAAATGGGTTGACTTTGTAAGCCGATATACAATCACCCAAATAGAATCATAACCTTCTCAAGTTTTTGGTAGATCAGTCACAAAATCCATATGAATCGCCACTCATTTCCACATGGGGACACCAATGTCCTGAAATAGTCCATCGGGTTTTTGATGTTCGGCTTTTACCTATTGACACATAAGACACCTTCCGACAAACTTTACAATATCTTTCTTCATTCCGTCCCACCAGTAATTTGCCTTGAGGTCCTAATACATTTTTGTTGACCCTGGATGAATGGAATACTTTGCATTGTAACCCTCATCTAAGATCTTCCGCCTTAGGTCCCTTACCTTAGGAACACATAACCTATCCTTATACCGAAGGGTACCGTTATTTTCTCCTAATGTAAACTGTGAAGGTTTTCCCTACTGAATCCTCATCCCGAAACTTAACAAACTTTGTATCTTCAAACTGACTTTCTTTTATTTCCAAAGCTAAGGCAAAC
The DNA here is from genome assembly GCA_034509755.1 of Anisodus tanguticus. Classification (NCBI taxonomy): domain Eukaryota; kingdom Viridiplantae; phylum Streptophyta; class Magnoliopsida; order Solanales; family Solanaceae; genus Anisodus; species Anisodus tanguticus. The sequence continues at coordinate 31,616,187 of CM067546.1, forward strand.
TAAAGGTATCATGCACCGCCACCCCGCCTTCACCGGCCTCAGTTAAACCAACCCCGAGGTTTCCTAATTTTTGTACCTCGCTTATAATACCTCTCTTTTGTATTGTCAATTAGGCCAAGCTGCCCATTTATCTCCTACTGAGTGTGTAGGCCACCCAGTTAGCTTTTCCAAGATGGTAAAGAATGCTAAGGTCATAATTCTTAAACAACTCTAACCATCTCCTTTGTCGGAGATTTAGTTCCTTTTGCACGGTTATGTACTGTAAACTCTTATGATCTGTAAATATATCTACATACACCCCATACAAATAGTGTCTCCATATTCGTAAGGCGAACACTACTGTGGCTAATTCCAAGTCATGAGTTGGATAATTCTTCTCATGTATCTTCAATTGTCGAGATACATACGCAATTACTTTTCCAAACTACATCAAGACGCATCCTAATCCAATTTTAGAGGTATCAAAATAGACTGTGAGCCCTTCTTGTCCCGATGGTAAGATTAGGACTGGTGAGTAGTCAATGACTCCTTCAGTTTCTGAAACTTGCTTCACATGCTTCTGAACACTGGTACTTAACCGATTTCTGAGTCAATCGGGTCAAGGGAGCAGCAAGACTAGAGAAATCTTCTACAAATCTTTTATAATACCCAGCCAAACCCAAGAAACTCCTAACTTCTGTCGGAGTGGTAGGTCTTGGCCAATTCTTCACTGCTTCTATCTTTTGGGGGTCTACCATAATTCCATCCCTTGACACAACATGGCCCAAGAAGGCTACCTTTTCCAACCAAAATTTACACTTTGAAAATTTAGCATACAATTTCTCATGTTTTAAGACTTGAAGCACTACCCTCAGATGCTCTTCATGTTCTTCAACACCCTTGCTGTAAATTAGAATATCATCGATGAATACAATCACTAACAAATCTATGAATGGTTTGAAGATTATGTTCATGAGATCCATAAAAGTTGCTAGGGCATTGGTTAACCCGAAAGACATGACCAAGAACTCATAATGTCCATATCGGGTTCTAAAGGTTGTTTTGGATATATCATCCGGATTTATTTTCAGCTGATGATATCCCGAACGGAGGTCAATTTTGGAAAAATAGCTGGCTCCCTAAAGTTGGTCAAAAAGATCATTGATTCTTGGTAACGAGTATCGGTTCTTGATCATGACCTTATTGAGTTGTCGATAATCGATGCACATTCGGAGCGAACCGTCTTTCTTCTTCATAAAAAGGACTGGTGCACCCCAGGGGGAAATACTAGGCCTTACAAAACCTTTATCCAGAAGATCATTCAATTGTTCTTTTAACTCTCTCAATTCAGTTGGGGCCATTCCATATGGAGGAATAGAAATGGGTATTGTACCCGGAATTAACTCTATAGCAAACTCCGTTTCTCTATCCGGTGGAAGGCCTGGAAGATTTTCAGGGAAAACCTCCGGAAAATTACGGACAATAGAGATAATATGCACTTTGGGGGACTCTTTTTGGGTATCCATTATATTAGCCAGGTAAGAGTATTCCCCTTCGTGACTTCTTAATAACTTTTGAGCCCTAAGATAGGAAATAAGTCGACTCGAGGGTGTCCCAATTGTACCCCTTATAAAAACTTCCGGTTCCCTGGGAAAACATAATTTTACAACCTTTTGCCAGCAATCCAACGTGGCATAACATGCTGACAGCCAATTCATACCCAGAAGAATGTCAAAGTCTACCATATCAAGTAATACTAAGTTTGCTATTGTTCATCTACCATTTACTTCTAATGGGAAATATTTAATTACCCTAGAGGACCAAATTGAGGCCCCCACTAGCGTCATGACCTCAAAGGGTTCACTTAAACATGAAGGTTCCACATGTAGATTCTTAGCAAAAATCATCGACACATACGAAAATGTAGAGCCAGGATCATATAGTACAAGTGCAGGAATACTTGAGACCAACAAAATACATGTGACCACCGCATTAAATGCCTCTGCCTTATTCCTCTAGGCCAAAGCATAGAGTCGGTTAGGATTGTTGGACTATTGACCTCCCTGACTCTGTCGGGACTGGTTTTTCCTAATTTCCCTTAGGGGCAGTTGTGGTCGCTTCTAACCTCCCATGAGAAAATTGAGTTTGGGTTCTCTTCTTGCAATCCCTGGCATAGTGTCTTGGTTCTTCACAGTTGTAACAACCTCTCTATGAGAACCTGCATTCTCCAAAATGTCTCTTTTGACAAACCTTACAGGCCGGTTTTACACTCCCCACATTGGGGTTGGTGGCCTTGGCGTTGCTATCTTGATGATTGAACCATTTATGCTCTTGAGGCCTATAATAAGACTGACAAACTAACTGGCTCGGTTTTGAAGAACCCCTACTACCTTCTTGCCTCTGGTTTTTATTCTGATTAAAGGATCCCGATGATCGAAACCTCTTCTGTGAATTCTCTCTTTTTGATTTAGCATAACCTTCTACCCTCATTGTCGACGATCTGAAGGTAAGTCCGATCATGGGCTAATGCTACTACCTTCTCTGCCAAGTTCGGGTTTAAACCCTCAACAAACCTTTTGACTTTCTCCCTTTCCGTAGGAACAATGCGTGTATTGTATGTCGACAATCTCATGAATTGGGTATCGTATTGTTGCACACTGCGGTCCCCTTATTTCAACTGTTCAAACACACGTTTGAGCTCATCTTTTCAGGTGTTATCCATATATTTTTCAATGAATGCTGCTCTGAACTCCCCCCCCCCCACGTCATTGGTGGTGACATCGAGGAACGATTTCTTCTAAAATTCCTCCACCGCACCCTTGCGTCGTCCGGTTCCACTAAACGTGTTCTTACCAAATTGACGCCATCCGTCTCCACACATCCTAGGGTAAATATTAGGTCTTCTACCTCATCGAGGAACACTATCGGGTCGGACTTGGAGTCCTTCCCTGAGTAGATAGGGTCCCTTATTCTCATAAAATTTGCCCATAGCCTATCAGGTATTGCCTGAGCTTCTATATTTTGGCCAATGATGCAGTCACAACTGGTTCCTAGGCCGTTGGGTTCTGGATCGGGGCCATGACTAAGACACTAAGGGCAGGCTGAACCATGTATGGAATTGCAGTTGTCATCAACTCTATGAGTCTATCTAATATTTGTCCCACAGTTTCCTGGGCCGTTTGACTCTTGTTTTCTTCCAAATTTTCCATGCTATCTTCAGACACCGCTCCCTCAACTGGAGGTATAGGAGTTTCATGGTAAACCTCCTCTTGAACCCTCGGTTCCTCTATCGGGACACTTGGGGATTTCCATTGTCCCCTCGCTCTTCCCCGGGTAGTTTTGATCGACCTTCGCATCTACCATTTTTCTATAAAGACAAACACGCTCATATTTTAGAAGACGGGATCTACTCCCATTTCCTTTTAAGCATGTAACACCACAAGTAAAGTAAAACAAAAATAAAAATAAACACGTTCATAATACTTCATTCCATCTTATTCTTAAAATAAGGCTTAACCACGTGAATCGCACGTTTTAAAGGGCTTAACCACGTGAATCGCCTACTCCGCAGACTGGCATTCAACTCCTTGTGAATTGTGTTCCTTGCCTCACTTTCCTATCGTCCATTCTTTCCTTCATCTTCCAGACTTTCTTCATTTGACGTAGAAATTTTAGTAAGGAGCCCTCTTTAATATCTCCCATTATCATTTTTGCTCTTCTAAACAAGGAGTGGAAATCTTCCAGGATAGAGTTGACTATTATCTGTTGTATGACTCCAATCAAATAGTTGAAAAAGGTTGGGTCGGATGATTGCGTCTTCCGTCTAGCCCTAAGAAAATCCATATATCGTATGATTGTGTCATCCATATATGTGCCCAAGTCGTCTCTTGGGTCTATCTTACGATCCATGAATTCCTTCTGAGCTCGCATTTCCCTTTTCATTTCCATAAGCACTTCCCTCTTGGTTGGAACTCGTATTATAACCACCATCTACAAAAATACTTGTTAGTTAGTTTATCATTGTACAGTCTCCTTTCCTAATCCGTTTGAAGGAGGTAGTACGAGAACCAAGTCTTTGAAAAAGACTCAAGATAGGAACGAGGAGAGTATGAAGAAAGTAAAACTGTTTAGGATGTTATCCTGTTCACTTATTACTAAGGAGGCGCGCACACCGTCGCAATAAGTAACCGTTCCAACACTGAACTCAAAGAAATTTCTTAGAATCTCCTAACCTAGTTTAGCTCTGATACCAACTTGTCACGCCCGACTTTTCTCAAGTTTTCCCTTAGGGCGTGATGGCACCTGGACGACTTTCCATTTCTAGGCGAACCATTTAATTTCTTTTCGTCCTAAATTATACATATATCTAGGTGCGGAAATAATATAATCATGTACTTCTTTAATGAAAGCACGAGCCCATACTCGAGCATCCCCAATTTCTTCTAGACTCGATGGAAGTTCAAATACAGAATAAAACACATCCGGATCATATTCTAATATGTATTGTAACTTAAAAATAAGGGATTATACTAAGAAATTATGAGTGAGAGAACTCACATTTGTTGCATCGTAACTACAAATGAAAATCTCAAATTTGACTACACCTTTTCAGAAACCTCAATTGCTAAAGGTAATGTTTTGTTCTCTGTATCTTCTGGTTTCTTTTTATGTTATGGAAAAATATAGGATATGAGAATATATATTGTGGATTGTGTGTGTAACTTGCAGGAAGGTGGAAGGAGAAATGGTTGAGGGAGAACAAGGGGTTTGGGGGGGACGTATAGTGAATGATTGCAATTGCCACAAACGTATTTTCAGAAACCTGGGATGAAAGCACTATTATATTTTTAAAGGAAGTTTTGGGGAAGTTAAACATAAATAGTTAAAATATTAGAATATGGGAAGACCCCATGCTGCAATGGAAACGACACATATGCAACTGAAACTGTGAAAGGACATTTATGCAATTTAATGACCCACCATAATGTCAATTAAACTATTGTAAGTGTTAGGTCATTTATGTTGAAAGAAAGCAAAACGCTGCTACGTGGTGTAATTTAGATAAACGTTTAATTGACTTTTATGGCATTCATTGCTACATTCAATTGGCTTTTATCAAAGATTTTATTAATCCATTAGCCAAGAGCAGAAATAAATCAAAACAAAAATTCAAGAAAACGAGAAAAATGTCAAGAAAAGGAGAAAATAGATAAATAGTCATAGAGAGGTGCCACAACACCTTGTATATGCCTAGATATACATTCTTTGTTGAGTCCTCTTTGTAATTACATATGTGATGTTCTGATTTGGAGGGGGTGTATCGGGACTTTACAAAGGCGCCTCTCCATATAAAATTCATAGGGAGTTTTCTCATTCAAAATTGAAGATGGTGTTCTATTGATCAAGTATTCCACAGTCAAAATACATTCTCCCCAGAATCTGATCATAATATGATATTGAAATCTTAATGGTCTCGCCACATTAAGAATGTGACAGTGTTTTCATTCAACTCTTCCATTCTACTGCGGCGTCTCTGTACAAGAAGTTTGAAAAAAAATTCATGTTCGAAGAAGTAAGTTTTCATACATGTGAACTTAGTTCTGCTATCACTTTTAACAATTTTCACCTTCTTACCAAACTGCCTATACACTAGTGCGAATAAATTTTTCAAGGTTTGGGACACTTCTTTCTTATCAACTAAAAGAAAAATACATACGGCTCGCGATCGATCATCCACAACAGTCAAGAAATATGAAGCACCATAAGAAGAAGGTGTTCTATATGCCCCCCATAAATGACAATGAATCATATCAAAAATATCAAAAGCTATATTATCACTCGAAGGAAAAACACTTCTTGTTTGTTTTTCCCTTTCGCAAACATCATATTCTTAATCCAAACTACTACTACTTTCTTTTAAGACTAATGTTGTAAATAGAGTTTGTCACTTGTGCAGAAGGATGACCTAACCGTTTGTGCCAAATATCGAGCAAATCGACTACCTCCGCCTTCATAGCTCATATCCGCGGTACATTATGGAAATAGTGAAGTCCACTTCATCGCTCACCCATTCCAAGCAGCTTCCTCGTGGTGGGGGTCTTGTTTAGCACACATAGTTTTGTAAAAATTTACATCACAATCTAAATGATCAACAAGTTGCGACACAGAAATTAAATTACAAGTTAAGTCCGGAACATAGAGGTCATCCTTTAACCAAATTCTATTATTTAGCCTAGTCGTTCCTTCTTTCGTTGCCATCGAGATGCTTTCATCTGAAAGCCCAACCAGACACTCACAAATGTCCCGCTGATCGCTCAGGTTCTCTGGATTACCTGTCACGTGATTGGTAGCTCCGGAGTTAATAATCCAGGATGAGTTTTTGGTCTCACCATCCATCATGCCATTAGGATTTATTTCTTGTGAATTAAACACGTTAATCACCAATTTTCGGATCTTCTCGCTCAGATTGTGAGATCCTATCCCGCCTATGTTCATCTATTCTATCTTCACATGTGTATCCTCAACAATAACGATATTAGTCTGGTAATTGTCTCTTCTATGATCAGATCTCAAACCTCCCGTCTACTGTTGTTATCCTCGTCATCTTCCTCCGGATTTTCATTTTATTTTTTATTTTCCGACCACCGTTCTGGATACCCAATAAGTTAAAAACATCAGTTCACAATATGTCCAGATCTCTTGCAATATGTGCAGAATGCTTCATCATTCTTCCCATGGTTTCACTCCGTTTCTCCCTTTTTCATATGAGTCCTCTCACATGCTCTTCCTGCACTAGCTTCGAATAGACTTTGTTTAATGATGGCAACGGTTCCTGGACCAGTATGTTCGATCTCACCATTTCATACATTGCCTCATCCAATTCCATAGGGAAAAGATGCACCTTTTTCTTCTTCTCTTTTGGTTTCCAAGATCATCCCCAGATTGCACGTGCACCTTCTGCACTTACAAGTCGGAATTTGTTCATAGTTTGCCAATTCTTCCCATAACTTAGTTAGTTTTCTATAGTAATCTAATATGGTACTTCCCTTCTTCTTGCACTCGTAAGTTCTGCTTTTAGTTGTTGCATCCGAGGTCCGTTGATAACAGTGAACCGCTCCCAGATGCTCGTCCATAATTCTTCCACTCCCTCTTTATGTGGGATCGTTGAGCGAAGAGTTGGTTCGATGGTGTTACGAATCTACGACACCAACAAAGAGTTTATTGTCCGCCGGTCTTCTAAGTCTGGTGATTCTTCATCCGGCTTCTTGATCGTACTATTAACGAAGTCGAATTTCTTCTTTGCTCTTAGGGTCGTCCTCATGGATTGAACCCATTCTTTGTAATTCTCTCCCTTAAACTGGACTTGTGGCACCACAATTCCGTTATTATCGTTTGACGTAATTTCATACGGGGATATTATTTTTCTTTGAATTTTGTTTTCTTCGCCGGCGGTTCCTTTGTTTTTATCGCCTATTTTCCGTCACCCGCCATTATTTAGGGTTTTGTGTTCTTTCAACATGACTCTGATACCATGTTAATATTAAGAGTTGACAGAATTTTAGAGAGAAGAAAAATATTGAGAAAATTATTTCTTGCTTTCATTCATAATAATGACCTCTTTATATAGAGGTAAAAGTTTTCCTTTCCCTAGTCTAACAAGAAAACTCTATTCTAATAAAACTATTATAATTACAATTTATCAAATATACTTAGCTAGAATTCTACCATAAAATTATTCGAATTGTACTAGGAAAGAAATGGTCTCTCAATAAATAGATTTATAGGTTAATTTTTCTTTTAAAAAATATTGGACAAAAAAAATAAGGCCTCTCGTTAAAGTTGACTTTAGGCCATCGATCTTATTGAGCCGCCCCTGAATTCCTTCCTTAGAGAATATAGTGTGACAACTAATTATTTGGTGTCATCTGAATTATTAAATCTAATCATGATCTTACCGGACTGGCTATACCTATTACATCATCTAGTGCTTTCTATTATAAGTATTTTTTTAATTTATATATATATATATATATATACGAACAATCACTATTTAGGAATTTCAATTATTTAGAAACAGGCAACCTTGTAATTTGAGTACGAATAGAATACTTATACCAAAGAGGTAATTTGGTCATTTTAGAAAAGTTAAAAGTTATTTTTACTGGCATGTGTCCTTGTTGTAAATAAAGTTGCTCCTGCTGTAAATATCCCCATTGTAAAAAAGATTTGCTAGCATATCACTTTATTAGATAATTTTAAATGGTTGAGTGACCACTAGCTAAAGTAATAAACTCTAGGTAATTTCATTTTGTTTAAATGGGATTGAATACATGTTAGAAATGGGAGTTGGTTGTACGAACAGGGACCTTTAAGGAATTTCAATTACGTATTTAGAAGCAGCCAACCTTGTAATTTGAGTATGAATAGACTATGTATAGCAAAGAGGTAATTTGGTAATTTTTAGAAAAGTTATTGTCCTGGCATGTGTCCCTGCTGTAAATAAACTTGCTCCTGCTGCTGTAGATATCCCTGCTAAAAAAGATTTGCTAGCACATTACTCTACTAGATAATTTTAAATAGTTGAGTGACCACTTGAATAATAATCCTAAATAATTTCATTTTGTTTAAACATAATTGAATATATGTATATATGGATAAATTAGGGACATGGAATCAGAAAAAACTCCAGCAAGCTTCTCCTGTCTCTATCTAGGAAATTGTAATGACAGTTAAATTGATATCATTATTAGTTGGTCTTGGCTCTTGAAATCGGTATTTGTAAAAGTGTTTTTGGGGCGAGTCTCAAAGTGAGTCTTTAAGTTGGTGTACTAAAAACGCTCCAGGATGTAAATGAAAGGTGTACGTACTGGGCACATAAGCATTAGTCTGATGCGAGAGCGTATGTCCGAGTGTTAAATTTGACTTTTATTATGTTTAGAGTATTTTTGCTATAAATCATGTACTTTATGCTATCATATTTCATGTTGTAGTGATTTTTTTCTAAAATATATAAATAAAGAATGCAATTCTCATGGAAAATATACTGCCATAAATAATTTTCTTTTAGATGATTATGCGTGAAATTGATAAAATAAACATTTTATAGCACTATGTTCTTAATTTTAATGTAACTATCAATTGTTTATCATTACTCTTACACGTTTTACCAACTATCAATTTTTTTTATCATTACTCTTACATGTTTTACCCTTCTCCTTTTTTGAAATATACAAACAAAAAAATGACTAGTAAATGTGGAGATGGATAATGATTTTATTTTAAGGATTATCTGGCTATTTTATCTTGCTGCCTTTCTCAAATAAGATAATTTTTTTATATTATTGATAATTTATTTGTAGAATTTAATGAAAATTTTACTTTTAGTAATAAAATTATAAAATTAAATAAATACATGAATGATTTAGAACTTATGCCTTGTATTTCGAGGCGCCTCGCCTTGTGTTATGTAAAATATCTCGCTCTGTGTTGTATAAAACACCTCATCTAGCTCGCCCCCGCCTCTTAAAACATTGCTTGAAATCACACGGACCTAAACCTTGTTAGAATAAAGGAGTCTCTTCCAAGATACAGGCACGAGAGCTTATTAAATTTTTTACTTACAATGGATGAAGCATGATTTGAACTCCATCTTTAGGACGAAGGGTGAACATTGCAAAGGGAAAGTTAGTACAATTTGGTGAAACAGTAAGCCTGTAACGCTGCAGGATCATAGAGAGCGCAATTTTCACCTCAGTATTGGCAAAATTAAAGCCAACACATTTTCGAAGACCATATCCGAATGATAGGAAGGCCATCATCGAGTCCCTTGTTGCTTTAGCGACCCCTTCAGCAAATCTCTCTGGCTTGAAAAGATGAGCATCTTTTCCCCATACTTCACTGCTATGATGAACTGCTAAAGTTGCAATAATCACTTCCATTCCTGCTGGAATTTTTAGTTTCCCCAATCTTGTATTTTGTCACATCTCTTTGAAGAAGGACAAATGGAGGATAAAGCCTTAGTGTCTCGTTTATTATCATGCCCACCTACAAGTAATTATCAAATAATAATGGGTTATAACTTCTAATTTGTGTAAAAATAATATAGAAAAAAATATTCTATAGAAGATCACTTCCAATTTAGTCCAAAAACAGATAAACCATCAAAGCCTACATTAGGCAGGTTGAATATATACGTGATGAGTCAACTTGAATCGCATCCAAATTGCTCCATTTAATTGCTTGGGTGGATTTTTGCTCATAAAGACAATTCTGACAGATCTTTTACGAGGTATAAGACTCGTCTTGTAGGTGATGGTAAGACTCAGCAGGTTGGTGTGGATTGTGGTGAGACATTTATTCAGGTGGTCAAACCGGCTACCATTCGCACTGTGCTTAGCTTGACTCTTTCGAAAGAATAGCCCATTCATCAGTTAGATGTGAAGAATATTTTCTTACATGGTGATCTTAAGGAGACAGTCTATATGCATCAGCCCTTGGGGTTTAGGGATCCCAAATATCCTCATCATGTCTGTTTATTGGAGATCTTAAGGAGACAGTCTATATGCATCAGCCCTTGGGGTTTAGGGATCCCAAATATCCTCATCATGTCTGTTTATTGGAGAAGTCCTTGTATGGGCTTAAGCAGTCCCCATGGACTTGGTATAAGAGGTTTAGAGACTATGTTTTGACTATTGGATTTTCTCACAGCATGTTTGATAATTCATTGTTCATATATCGTCGTGGTTCTTCCCTGGCTTATATACTGTTATATGCGGATGATATTATCTTGACTGTCTCTTCTGATGCATTACGCCAGTCTATCATGACAATGCTCAGTTCCGGGTTTGCTATGAAAGACTTGGGCCCTTGAGTTACTTTTTGGGGATTGTTGTCTCTCGTCATGCAGGTGGGTTGTTCTTATTCCAACGAAAGTATGCAGTTGAGATCATTGAGCGAGCTGGTATGTCCTCATGCAAGTCTACTTCCACTCCAATTGATACTAAACCCAAGTTGGGTGTTGAGGCTGGTTCACCTTACGAGGATCTAACCCGCTATCGTAGTCTTGTAGGGGCCCTTCAGTATCTTACTTTCATGAGACCCGATATTACGTATGTCGTACAACATGTGTTTTTTTTATGCATGATCCCAGGGTTGAGCACATGAATACGCTCAAACGCATTATTCGGTACATCCAGGGAACACTTGACTTTGTCTTACATTTATATTCGCTATCGACGTCTACACTTGTCTCGTATACAGATGTTGATTGGGGTGGTTGTCCAGACACCAGACACTCTACGTCTAGCTATTGTATGTTTCTTGGTAATAACTTGGTCTCATGGTCTGCAAAGCGTCAGTCGACTTTGTCCCGCTCTAGTGCAGAGGCTGAGTATCAAGGAGTAGCCAATGTGGTCTCTGAATCCTGTTGGTTACGTAGTCTTCTTTTAGAGCTTCATTGGCCTATTCAGAAAGCTACCTTGGTTTATTGTGATAATGTTAGTGCCATCTACCTTTCTGATAATCCGGTTCAGCACCAGCGCACTAAACATATCGATATGGATATCCAGTTTGTTCGCGAAAAGGTAGCTCATGGACAAGTACGTGTTTGTCATGTCCCTTCAAGATATCAAATTGCAGACATCTTTACCAAAGGTCTACCCTCGGTCCTTTTTGAAGATTTTAGGGACAGTTTCAGCGTACGAAGATCGCCCGCTATAACTGCGGGTGTGTGTTAAATATATCGTGATTTTCGCATCCCATTTTAACCAGCGGGTCAAAGCAGAGTGCAACATATTGGTGATTCCTGGGTATTGGATTAAGGAGTCGCCACCTAATTATTCTACGGTGAGTTAGGACACCTAAATGTTAACTAAATGCTGCAATATAACTCCAATTTTAAGGTCTGCGAAACTAATGAGATTCTAGGTAAGGGTACTTTATTATCCTAAAGGGAAGGGGTTAGGCATCCTTTAAGATCCGCTAACTTGCGGTTATCCGGTCAAACTCAAGTTAATTATTGCTAAGAAAATACATGTTTAAAAGTATATAAAATTAAAAAGATATTTGCAAATATTTAGTAAATGATGCATTTTGTACAAGTATGCATTTGTATGATATTAAAGAAAAATACATGTAAAGTTGAAAAAATATGCATTTGTAACAATTAATAGTAAGGAGAAAAATAAATTATTTATAATGCCAAACAAGTAAATTTTTTTGGAAATCATTGAGTTGCAAATTGAAAAAAAGAAAAAAAACTTATTTGTATGATAAAAAAAAAGTGAATAGAAGATGATCATAGTTGTTTTTTTTTGAAAATTTTAAATATGCATGACGAGCCTAAAAATAAATAAACTAATGAAGGATTTCTAAGTTTGAATTAACCGAGCCTACAAGTAAATAAGCTAGCGACGGGTTTCCAGTCTTAGACTACCCTATGAATTAATTTTAAGTCTACCTATTCTAAGCATTTCAATAATTACATAAGTGCAATAAATAATATTACAATACAGAGCGAGATAAAGCTGAATTAAAGAAAGTAAAAACAACAAAATAAATAATCTCCGAGGAGTATCTGCCTTCGTTGACTTTGTTCCTTGCAAGTTGTCAAGAACAAACGGTTAGAAACCATTAAAATATAAATAACTTCGGATCCGTATCCAAAACAGCGACTTCCGAAGAGACGCGGCCTTGAATTACAATTTCATTGGCCTAAATGCAGTATTTATTTAAATCACTAAAACAGTAAGATATCCATTGTACAGATGTTTAAATGCCAAAAACAAAACTGAAACAGAGAAGCGACTTCCGAAGAGAATGCAGTATTAGTTCAAATCAACAAAATAACAACATAGCCGCATAACGGATGTTCAAGTGCCAAAGTAAACCAACAGTAAGCAATTAAAATATCCGACCCGAATTCTAAAATTTCGGAATGATTATGAAAACCCGACCCGGATTCTGAATAGTGACCCGAATGGGCGACCCGATTTTTGGGTTGACCCGATCCGAGAAATGCAACCCGAAGCAGTGACCGGAATCGGAATCAAAATTTTGATTTTTCAGATAACCAACAAATAAGATGTAAAACACAAAATCTGGAAATAAACCCAAACCGGGTCGACCTGACCCGTATCAGTGACCCGACCCGAATCAGAGGTCTCAACCCGAATCGACTTCTTTCCAAATGTCAGATAACTAACAATAAAATATTAAGCATATAAACCTGGAAATCTTACCCGAAACGGGTTGACCCGACCCGGATCGAAAACCCCGATTTAGTGAAGAACAACAACAACAACAAAACAAACAAATTTCGGATTGGGATTCACGAAGCCAATAGAAGTATTTAACCCCAAAATTTAAGAATGAAACTCACCCCCTTTCCTTTGGATTTTGAACTTGTTTTCGGACTTATTTCTTTGAATAACTAGGAAGGCGGATGCTAAAAATCTAGAACACAACATATATTTTTATAGATGGAATCGGACCTCTAAAATCCTCCTTCTAATAGTGAACAAAAGGGGGTATTTATAGAAGGGTTTCCCCCCAACGTTCATCCATACCCTTCCAAAACCGAGTTTGAATTTCAAAATAAAGTGACGATTTTGGGACGGATTTAAGGGGATACGGGTCGCGGATTTTGTGGGGATAAGGGTATGGGTCGAAGGGTTGGTGGTGTCGGTGTAACAGATGGGGGGTTGGTAGTGTCAGGGGTTGGTGACCGGCGGGTTTCGGGGGTGTGGGGTAGGTAGGCGAAGTGATGGGTCGCGGCTTTGGTGACTGAAAGAGAGAGGGGTGTTAGGGTTTGTTGGTTTAGGGGTAAGGGAAATAAAAGGGAATGGGTTTGGGGTCGGTTGGGCCGAACGAATGGGCATTGGGCCGTCGGGTATGGAGGTTTCGGCTGGGCCGAAAAAATAAAGGGGGAGTTGAATTATTTTGGGTTGAGTAGAAATTGTTTCGGCTTGGGAAATAAATGGGTTATGAGTTTAAAATATAAAAGGGGTTTAATATTAAAAAATGCATTGAAGAAAAAATGTAAATTATTTAAAATAAGATATAACGATGTGATAATAATAAAATATAATATTTGTGAAATGTTTAAAATGCTTAATAAAAAATGGAATGCGATGCAATTTTGCGAAAATAAAATAACATGGAATATTAGGGGAATAATGATTACGACTTTTCAAAAAGGCAAATGATAGTAAAACATGTGAATAATAATAATAATAATAAATAATGATATTGGAAAATAATAATAAATATATATATATATATATATGCCTATATTAAAATTGTTTTCGAGGTGTCCAAAAATATTTAAAATTGCGAATAAATCAAAAAAGACGGGACAATATTGGGTGTCAACAGATGCCCCTCTTTGGCCGGAGACGATGAAAGAGTTTTCGGACAAAGAAGTTGACTAAGTGGCCTATTTTGTCCTGATCATCGGGACTCGAATGAAGATTAGGGATGCAAGGGTAGAGATAAAATCCCTATAGGGAGAGAAGTTGCAAAAGATGGTGCAAATTCGAGAAATATTGACCCAGTGTCGGGTTATGATGACACTGGTTGCAGATGTGAAAAAATTATATTGAGGGAATGAGTTGCCTCGGTTTGCTGCAAGAATTAGTCCCGCGTTGAAGCTCCTGCAACTTAACGCCCTCTGCAGACTAAAACTTAAGATAAAATTAGTGCATAATCGTTAAGACATAAATAGCAGAGAATGAGTACATAAAAATGCGACCCTGTGAGTCGAAATGATGCCCTTGTACAAATGTAATGTGATGATGTTGTTGTAAGAATGTAATACTAATGTCGTTGTTGTAGTAATGTAACGTTGATGTCGTCATTGTAATGTTGTGTTGTGTTGAAGACGTCATTGTGTAGACGTGTTATGCAGATGTAATGTTGATGATGTTGTTGCAAAAATGTAATGATGATGTCATCGTTGTATCGACGTGTTGTGTTGAAGACGTTGTTGTAAAAATGTAATGTTGATGTCGTCGTTGCGTATATATAATGATGATGGTGTCGTTGTAATGATAATGCTGAGGACGTTGTTGTAATATTGTTGACGTTGTTGTAATGCTGTAAAAGATAGCTATTGTGCTAACGTAACGTCGTGGACGTTATTGTAATGTTGTTTTGCTGTAAATGATAGTTGTTGAGCTGAAGACGTCATTGTAATGTTGTTGACATCGTTGTAATGCTGTAAAAAATAGATGTTGTGCTGTCGTAACATCGTGGACGTTATTGTAATGTTGTTTTGCTATAGAAGATAGATGTCGTGCTGAAGACGTCATTATAATGTTGTTGACGTCATTGTAATGCTGTAAAAGATAGATGTCGTGTTGTCGTAACGTCGAGGACGTTGTTGTAATGTTATTTTGTTGTAAGAGATAGTTGTTGAGCTAAAGTAACGTCGAGGACGTTGTTGTAATGTTGTTTTGCTGTAAAAGATAGTTATTGCGCTGAAGACGTCGTTGTAATATTATTGACGTCGTTGTAATGTTGTAAAAAATAGTTGTTGTGCTGCCGTAATGTCGTGGATGTTGTTGTAATGTTGTTTTGCTATAAATGATAGTTGTTGAGCTGAAGACGTCATTGTAATGTTGTTGACATCGTTGTAATGCTGTAAAAAATAACTGTTGTGCTGAAGACGTCGTTGAAATGTTGTTGACGTCGTTGTAATGCTGTAAAAGATAATTGTTGTGCTGAAGACGTCGTTGTAATGCTGATGACGTCGTTGTAATATTGTAAAAAATGTAAATGACGTCTTTGCCGTCAATTTGCTGTAATATGGTTCCACGTCGTGTTGAATCTTCTGCCAATTCAAACTCCTATGACTGTGAATTGAAATGTCGTCCTTGCACGGACGAAAATGTGATACGATGTTCTTGTCGTCGTTTGATGTAAATGATGTCCTTGCCGTCAGTTTGCTGTAATATGGTTCCACGTGATTCGAAATAACATCCTTGTGCAGACATAATGGTTGGGGTCCTGTAGGTCAAGATGATGTCTTCGTATAGATGCAAAACAGGAACGTGATCCTTGTGGTGAGCTGTGATGCCGAAATTCTTTGGGTAATTGATCATAAGTGATGTGGCTTCCCTGCTTCTTTCAACCTGAAGAACATGTACTCAAAGAAAATTTGTGAGTTTAGGGGAGGGGCGGTTGATTCGCGTTGACTTTGTAGCTTTGACTCTCGATACTTGCATGTCCTACTTATTCGGACCTGTAGCCCCTGTGTTGTTCCCAGTCTTGGCTAGCCGTAAATGAAAACATTTGTTGAAAATAATTTGTTTATAAGAAAATATGCATATAAATAAAACTTTTGTCGAACTCTAATGAAAATATTTGTTGAAAATACTTTGCTTATAAGAAAGTATGCATATATATAAATGTCTGTCGAGCAGTGACATGCGATGAAACAAAGCAAACGTCGTATCCAAAATCATTCTTCTAGCTGAATACTTAGTTGGTCGATACCTTTTCCATGTCTATCGGCGTCTTTTTGCAGTGAACCCTTAAAATTTTTCCCCAGCTTCTGATATGTGAGGATGTTGAACTTTCCATTGGACCAAGCCGAGTCTTGTGTGGGTTGCTTGGTTGTTCTATCAAGGTGATCGGACGGGTGTACTTTATTACATGCAAGATAAAGGGGGGAAATTTTAATGGTGTGACCGAAGCCGATATAGGCCGCCTACGTATCCCAACAAGGGAATCAGGTCATAACGTAGTTCGTGCAAACAAAAGGATTGTGAAGTTTTCTAAAAAATGGGACGGAAGCCGATGTGGCCGCCTACGTATCCCGCCGAGGGAATTAGGTCATAACATAGTTCATGCAAACAAAAGGATTGTGAAGTTTTCCAAAAATTGGGACCGAAGCTGATGTGGCCGCCTACGTATCCCACCGAGGGAATCAGGTCATAACGTAGTTCATGCTACAAGTAAAAAGATGCGATTTTGGGGAAATTTGTGCTCTAAAGAAACGGAACCCGACATGGCTTTTTTGCGTATCCCGCCAAGGAGCGCAACTTTTACAACATAAGAAGTGCATTACATAGAAAAAATCCTAAATGTAGTATCTTTTCACCGCATCTGCGTTGATAGCTTTTGGCCATACTTCGCCGTCCATTTCAGCTAGGATTAGTGCTCTTCCAGTTAGCACCCGGTGAACCATATAAGGCCCTTGCCAGTTAGGTGCAAATTTTCCTTTAGCTTAATTTTGGTGCAGGAATATACGTTTTAGCACCAATTGCCCCAGTTTAAAATCCTTGTCTTTACTTTCTTGCTTAAAAGCTTTGGCCATTCTATTCTGATAAAGTTGCCCTGGACAAACTGTGTTCATCTGCTTTTCATCAATCAGCCTCTCTGTACATGATTCTGTATCCACTTAGCTGCGAAATATATAGCATTGCCCCAGTAGAAGTCCTGATTGTAGTGCGGTAGCCCAAGAGTACAAAGGACAAACGCTCGTGCCAGTGCTTATAATTATCAACCATCTCGATATTTCATCCAAAACTGGCGTTGGCTTGTTCTAAAACATCCTCCAATTCTTCTGGCTGTGAATCTTCTTCGAAGTCTTGTTCGTTGTTTGGGACCTTGTTTGCTTGTTTCATTATATGTCACATATTATCGACAAATTTATTAGTTTGCATTATGAAAGAGAAAAGAAAATTATTTAAACAAAACGGATTTTAAAATAGCAAAAGCAATGCGGGTTTGTCATTTTGAGCTTTCAAAAGGTGGAGGCAAAACACATTAAATGCATAGATGTGATTCAGGCCTCAATCTGAATCACATTGTTTCATTAAACATTAATGCAATTAATTAGTTTCCGGGAGAAACAAGGTCGGGGCACAGGTCCAATTTTCCCAAAACATCTACTTGCTCTGCATCCCAAATGGTTGAGTCTTTAGCGTAATCATCGAGAATCACATTGCATTCTACTTCTTCTTCAGCAATGAAAAAACTTTTGAATCTCCCAACAAGGTTGGTTGCATTGTCCTCCTTTGATTCTTGAGTGGCGCATGCTTTGACAAATGACCGACCTAGAGGCGGAACAGGCTTTGGTAAAGGATAACTCTCTTCCTTTGGAGATCTGGAGTATCAAAGACTCTTCATAATTGCTTATTGCTGTCAAGCTCATCATGGAAGAGGGCATACAATATCATGTATTTAGACATATCATTGAAGACTGTATATATTTCTTGTAGATCAAGAAGGCTACGATTAGAAATGTTTGGAGAGAGATAAATCAGTGTGTTGATTTTATAACAAATGATAAAAGAATACAATTATGAAGAGTCTTTGATACTCCAGAGTCATGCACTTAAGGATATGTAGTTTCTTCTAAATCATGTTGCTTATGAACGTTTTAAGATCTTTAGTTAGTTTGTTTTTTCATATACTCCAAAAATATGATATTCATTTACTCAATATATACGATAAAATATTATTTGGAAGTACAACAATTATTAAACAGTAAAGGTTTGAATATATATAGAGAAAATATTATTTTATTGATAATTTTTATGATCTTATATCAAAAGAAAAAAGTGCTCTAATAACCTCCTACATGAAGCACGCGTGTGATAAATTAGTGTGAAGAGTAGCTAAATGCAAATGGTTAAAACTCATAACACATCAAACCCAAATACATTTGCATACAAAGAAAGAAAACAAAAAACAAAAGAAATAGAAAGGAAAAAAGAAAGAATCGAGAAATAATATATGAAATTTAGAAAAGTACCCTCCATCCCAATTTAATTGTCTAACTTTCTTTTTTGATCTATCTCAAAAAAATATCTTTTTCCTTATTTAGTAAGTTAACAATTCAAACATCATATATATCAAGTTTAAAACCACAAGATTCAAAGAATGTTTCAGTACATTACACACCTTTTTAATTTAAAATCACAAGATTCAAAAATCTTCTTTTATTTCTTAAATTTTGTGTTAAGTTAAACTAAGATATTTAAAATAAGGCGGAGGGAGTATTATTGTATTCTACTAATTTGTTAGAGGACAACAAAGCAGGCCAGAAAAGCCGAAAAAAATTCCTGAAGATCACCACCTACTCTAAATCATGTGCTACCAAAGGATGCACATATATTAATGTAAAATAAAAAAATTAATTAAATCTCCAGATTTGTCTTAGCTTCAATCAATTGCAAGTGGGTGATAGCATCGGAGGGATGGGAATTGCACTAATTAAAATAATTTGTCTTTACTCTGTAGGAGTAATATTTTATGCTCATCCCTTTGATCAAATTTAGCCTCGGATCCGTGCTACCAAGCTTGGCATTAAACTGCGTGTATAGAATTCATTATTAAATAAGTATGGGCTGGAAAAATAGTGCACATTTTTTGTGGTTGGTACGCTTGAAAAATCTTTTTCATATTTTGGAAAATAATAAGTCTTATTTATTTTTTCATGAAAATAATTATTATCTCAAAAATATTCATTTATATATAATCTAGCAAAATACTATTACAGGAGTGAGATGGGGGTAAAGAGTAGGGGTTCGAAGGTATCCCGAGGATGGGATGGTCTAAGAGGTTTGGGTGTTAGGTGGATGGGGATGAGACAATAAACTTATAATGTATTATGAAACTTATTTTCTTATTTTCATTAGTGAAGTTATTTTTCCTCATTTTTAAAAATATATGTTTTCAATTAGTTATAATTTTGAGTTAATGGATTTTGAATTATAGAAAAATAAAATTATTGAATTTTTAATAAATTATTTATACATCTTAAGTGAATTCTTTTAACATAAATACAATGTCCGGATCAAAGCTTCCAAATTCTTTAGAAATCGTAAGAGAAATACTAGCTCCGCCAATGATCAAAAGGAACACACCTTTTGAATTTCAAAAGTTAAATTTTTTATTTTCATCATGAATTTAGACCGAATAATTAACAATTCAATATATCTAAAAGACATATGAAAAATTTGTGGTCAAACAAATTTGTTTGACTTTCGAATCCAAACGGTGTCACATAAATTAAGAAAAAAGTATTACTTTTTTAACAAATTATGTTAGTACCGAGACAAAAGGTGCTCCACTTTAATAAATTTAAGAAATTAAAGATGCTCATTATTTTATTTAAAGTACAAAAATAGAATAACGTCAAGGATAAGGGTCAATATTGGCACTGAAAATTTCTCTTGTGTCTCTCTGTATATATTATATACCAATGGAGAAGTTGTTATCCTATCAGGATATCAAGTTTCTTAAATTCTTGAATTTACCCCTTGATAATCACTTCACAAAAAATGCCTTCATCTTCCCCTTCCAAAGTTAGTCGTTTTTCTGTATCAGATGATTCAATGGAAACAATGAGCAAAAAATATAAAGAGATAATATCAACCCTCCCCAAACTAGATCCCCCTCATCCTACTTATGAAATCACTCAATACAATGGCTTTTGGTTCCATTCTAGCACCTTAGAAGCAACTTTAACCCTCTCTGAAACCTTCAAGGCTCAACCCTCCGATATTTACCTTTGTAGTTCTCCGAAAACCGGTACTACTTGGCTTAAAGCCTTGGCATTTTCTATTATGACCCGAGATCGTTTCTTGGATGATGACTCGACAAACCCTTTACTTCACAAGGTACCTCATGAATGTGTACCAACGTTGGAAGTTGATTTTTACTCCAACCCTATTGCCCTAGACACTGAATTGCCAGTGTTGGCAACACATCTTCCTTATGCTTGCCTACCACCAACTATATTACAATCCAATTGCAAGATCATTTACATATGTAGGGAACCGAAAGACACCTTTGTTTCATGGTGGCATTACGGTAAAAAACAACAAGAAACTTTCGGTATAGAGAGTGGTACTATACTCGAACAAGAATTCAAATGGTTTCATGATGGTAAGTCCATGTATGGACCCTATTGGGACCATGTTTTGGAATACTTTAAACAAAGTGTAGATAGACCGGAGAAGGTGTTTTTTCTAACGTACGAGGATTTGAAGAGTGACACAATGTGCTATGTGAAGAAATTGGCAGAGTTTATGGGGAAGCCATTCTCTAAGGAGGAAGTGAATCAAGGTGTGGTTGAAAAAATAGTGGTACGTTGTAATATCAAAAGTTTGAGCAATTTAGAAGTGAATAAGAGCGGATTTTTTGACCTAAAACAGTGGAAAATCAATAATAGTTCCTTTTTTCGTAAAGGAGAAGTTGGAGATTGGAAGAATTTATTGACTGAGGATATGGCAAAATCAATTGACCAAATAACACAAGAAAAGTTTCATTCTGTGGGCTTGAAATTCCCAAGTGAGAAAAATATAAAGGATTAAGGGAGAAATGAATTAATGTTAGGAGATTGTTTTTTTGGCTTTCATTTAATTCTGTCTTTCTTGTTCTTCATGAGTTCTCTTGTACCATGTCGTTGATGTCTGTATTTTTGTTATGGTTTGCAATAAAATGGTTATTCTGAATATCCTAATTTTGGTTATCCGATCTTTGTAGACTTGATTTTTTTTTTTTTTGAAATTATGAGTTGTTATTGAGTTAAATATTCCATTAACTGATTGAAAGAATTACATACCACTGTAACAATGATTCAGAGATAAATTTTCTTAGATATAGCATTTCTTTAAGGAAAAAGTTTTTTGTGACAGTAAAATTACATTATTTTTGTTGCAGGGACCATTTTGTCGATTGAAAAAGTAAGGAAAATAGTACATTAAATAATTAATTGTACTATGTCATGGTACCATAAACAGTTAAACATTAGGAGATAGTATCACCGACCAGGATTAATATTAAATGGATTCACAGTACGTTTAATGTTAAGTAGATTTAATATATTTATAAAGTTTTAAAAAAAAGTTACTTAGTTCATGAACTCATAACCAGGCTTTTAGATTGGCAATGATACTGAAGATATACAGAATAGTAAGCTGGACAAGACGAGAAAAAAGTAGGATAGCATTGTTTAGACGGATTTGGCAAGATGAAGATTTTTGTGATATGCCAAGTTTAACTGTGCTGAAATAACACACACGATCTTCATTTATTTTGTGCTTAATGCATATGACGCTCCCTAAATTTGTCTCTTTTTTCCGTTTTGAATATTAACTAAGTGTTGTTCCTATTGAACTCCTTAACTTGGCATCAAGTATGTCTATCAAACACAATCCGACTTACATAGCATAAATGGTGAGTTTACTTTTTTTAGCTTTGTGCGTGAATGTCAATCGCATCTTACGTGGAAAATGTTGGAGATGTAAAGCAATACGGAAGTAAATAAATATTACAAGTGTTCGAAAGGATATACAAATGGGCAATTCAGAACTGCCGCAAGCTTGTTGAGTCTTGAATCTTGATAACCTGAAATCAAGAAACACTAAATCTGGATTGTTACAACTGTGGCTGAGTCGAGAGATGACTCAATGTCTTTAAAACAAGATTGCCCCGTATATATGCTTTTATGTTAACGGGCAATAGTCTCCCAAGATAAAACAACAACTAATCAACACTACAAAGCAAATAGGTTGATTCTGACGAAAAAAACAAACACGAAACGACTTGCTGAAGAATAGAAAAGGAAGGAAGAGTTTTCTATTTTTTTCCCACTGTTTCTGGTCACGTTTTGGACATAATTTGTGTTGTTCTCTCTTCTGTTTCTGTGTAGTATATCTTGTTGTCTCTACAATTGAGCCAAAAGGCTCCAATATATATCATAAGGGGAGGGACTCCTCAACTGCCAAGTAATGGCAGTTTATGGCCAAGTAATGGTTGTTTATGGCCATTAGTAAAGGAGTTAATCAGCCAAGTAATGGCTAATTTAATGTGCATCATAAAGGAGCTGTTAGGGATGATTTAAGGTGCATATTAATGGAGTTTTAACGCTCCAAAAATCAAATCAAACGATAGGAAGAAACTTTATGCCTTCCGTCGTTCCCAATTTCAGCTTTCCAGAAACTCTAGGGACCAAACTGTAAATATTAAGCAATTTGGGGTCCAAAGAGATAATATCAGAAGAAGTCCAAGTCCCAAGTCCCACGACCCACGACCCGAGCCTGGACCGGATGGGACGGGTGGGCGGCGGCAGCGCACATGTGGACTTAGCCTTGAACCTAAGCACATCTAGGTCCTCCCTTCTTCAAACACATGGGTTACTCCTTGGGGTCCCAAACCCTTAGCTAATTCTGAGAGTTATAAAGAGAATAATTCTTCATTTTCCCACCATTGTGGTAAATTTGTCCCACACCATATTTCCATGCCTCAAACACCTTACTTCGTGGACCAATATCTCTTTCATTTCTCAATGAAATTTGACGATTCTTGGCCCTACAGTCATCTACTCACTTAGTAGATTATGCACGTGTGAAGAGACAAAGCCTCCAACATAAGAAACCCTAGTGTTTAAGTCATTAAATACGGGTGGACGCATCTCCCCACCAAAGACAAATTTCCAACAATCCCCTCTTGAAAGAGATTTTGGCGCACACACAAGGTGCCTACTTTCAACAATCTTTCAGCGAAAAGATATTGCATCAGGAAAGGTAGCTTCCACTTTGAACCTTCCCTAGTTGAATACCACCGGACTTACTTACTGCGCGATGAACGTGATGTCTTGAACCGTCAGTGTTTAGTGTAAGCCAAGACAATGATACCAACACAATAACTCTCATTATTCTTTTTTTTCTTATTATTTTGTCCGTTGTGGCCATGGACACACTTGCATTCTTAAGTGCGTTCATTTGAGGCGGACTGTCCTCGCACTTAAATAGGTAATCTCCTACAAGGTATCCTGCTATACCCCACTTCACAAGTGTTTGGAATTATTAAAAGTTTTCCCAACCATAACCTCAACCGTTTGAGGATCGTTAAAGGTTTGGAAGCTTAACCTTTACCCACCATGCATGTAGCACTTTAATGTCTTTCACGGGAACAACTTTGGATTCATGTTTTCTAACAGAAATATCATCCGAAGTGCTCTTGCTTCCACCGAAGCGCTCAACTGAACCTTTTTACAGCTTAGTTTTCCCATTTAACTAAATTTTTGGGATCTCCAGTCAATATGGTTTGGTTACCACCGCAAAGGTTCGTATTGTTTGGGTTTTAAGCTCATTCCCCTAGACAGGCAGAACACTTGATCTTCGGGTAGTCCCTTAGTTAAAGGGTCCGCTATATCCTTTGATTAGTAATCAAGAAAGTGACACCTATAATGATGAACTGCCATACGGTCTTATGTCTCCGACAGATCATGACAGATATGTCCAGACGCCGTCATCCGTGTCCTTCCTGAAGCCGACCGGCTAGCCACAATGTATAACTGCTGAAGGCACGGGTTTCTCCCAATAAGGGACGTCCTCTAAGGAGTCGTGAAGTTACTCAACTTCTTTCATGCTTTGTATAAAGTGATAAACTCCGATTCCATCATGAATCGGCCGATGCAAGTTTGCTTAGAGGATTTTCCAAGACCCACCATACACATTTACTTGTGGCTTTGGTGTTCTTCACATCTGATGTCCAGTTTGCATCACTATGTTCTCCCAGAACCGCTGGACATCCAGAATACCATAATTCGTAGATAAGCAAATATTTCAAATATCGTCATATCCGACTTAATGCCTTCTATCGATTATTTCTAGAATCACGAGTGAACCTTAGTTCAACTGATCTGCTTTGTAGGCATCTACCAGGTCGGTTGTAGTGTGTACAATACATTGAACTACATGTGACCTGCACATATCACTCATTTTCTATGGGTGCACCATGATTCCAATCAGTTCTACGATTCATATCCATTGGTGGCTTCAACGATACTGTCAACTATCTCACAACTGAGTTTGGAGTTAGACTAGTCTGTTAGATGTCTTAGAAGTCCAATTCCTAAGATGTCATCTGTGATACCCATATCTTTTGTTTCAATATAACTTCCACTCTCAGACTGTTGGTTTTCCAACTGTTGGCTTTCTAACTTCAGAGTCAATGTTTCTGTGGTCAGATTCATTATTTCTATTTTATCTGAAACTTCCGGGACCAAAATATAAACATTTCAGGGGCCAAAATGAAAGTTCAGGAAGAAGCCCAACACTCCAGCAAACTAACTCTGATCCTCCCCTTCCAACTCTTCGGTTAGGAAGGTTGTTTCAATATCCATGCCACGCAAGAATGCAATGGGCCTTGAATGTTAAGCTATTCACAGGGAAGCACATGTACAAGTAGCCGAGGTCTTATACTCGACAGTAGATCCATCTACTTTGTACTCACTTTTAAGTATCCGTTTTTACACAACCCAAAGGTTCTTTTCCCGAAGGAAGGTCAACCATTACATAAGTATGGTTCTATATGATGGAATATATTTCTCTCTGTAGCTTCTTTCCAAAGCAGTGCTTCTGGAGATGATAATTCTTTATTAATTATCCATGGTTCGTTCTCAACCATACAAGCAAGAAGGCCTGGAACAAGTCTTTGTCCACTCTTTGCTCCGTCTCGGTTCAACATCTAGAATCCCTGAGTTCAGTAGATCTGGAATATTAAGTTCCGAATAGACAGCAACTTCTGAGTCTTTTAGATACGAAACGTCTAGTTTCGGACAGTCAGGCCCTCGCGAGTTCTTGTTAACCTCAAGCAATTACTCCTTTTTTCCTTTTCAAAGAAAGTTATCTTCAAAGAATTCAACATTCTTTGACACCAAGAGGCGATAAGCACTATTGTTATTTGCAGATTCAGTGGATATACAATTTACAGTCTTAGGTCTAACTTGACCTGTTTTGGTATTCCAACCTCTACCAAGCCACCCCATATCACAACATTTGTATGTGAGATCCTTTCCATATCTCACACGGAGGGTTATCCTTATCCTTATGCGTATTTCTGTTGAGAATCGTATTAGCGATAAGGATCGCCTTGCCCCACATATTTTGGGTGTATGGCTTTGTGCTTGGCTAACATCGTTGGACTGAGGTGAGTAATGAGCTGTCGTTTGATGAACGATGCTTCACATTCTCTCCCTCTATCACTACGACTTTCTCAATCAGTAGGCTTAGTTGATTTTCAACTTCTGCTTTGTAGTGCTTATTCGCTTAAACAACTTCATCTTTGCTTTTCAATAAACAAAGGATACAATATGTTGTACCGTCATCAATGAAGGTTAAAACGTACTTGTCTCCCTCCTCTATTTTGTATAAACTTTAAATCACCCAAGTAGGTGTGACTAAGTTCTAGAGGAGCGGTGCTTCTTTCCCTATTACTTTGACGGAATGGAAAGATGATTTTGCCTCTTTGTCTACCTCACAGTCATTTTGAGGGTTTATATCGATAGAAGGCAACAATCTCAACTTCGTTAGCTTTTGAATGACTTTCCATTTAACGTGTCTTAATCTATGATGGTATAGATGCACGGATTACAAATATATCATTCATTTAGCTACAGACATAATGTACCATTCTTATTTATTACAGACCTGTTGGACTAGTCTCAAACCAGCTTGACCAACATCGTCCCTTTAACCAAGTTTGGGACATGTATCACCTCCTTTTAGAGTGATCCATTCCCTGAAGTGCTATTGAGGACAACCTCTCCAGCCCCTTCTACTTTAGAGGTGGCGTTGCTTCACATAAATAACCTCTTGCCCGTGGTTAGGGCGTAACCGGATCATATGTGATCTGGACACTCTGGCCCGCTCCAGTTGCTTTGGCAGACTGAGTGTCCAATTTCTTTTCTGCCTTTCTTTAGGCCTTCAGATCTTTTAAGACCTGGAAACTCTGGCCCACTCTAGTTGCTTTGGCAACTGAGTGTCCAATTTCTTTTCTGTCTTTCCTTTGGCCTTTAGATCATTTAAGACCTGGAAACTCTGGCCCTCCATTACTTTTCCTATGAAATGAATTATGGCCCCACTCCAGTCGTCTGTAGGCTTTGTATGACTGAGTGTCCAATATCATCCTATCAAAGAAATTTTGGCCCTACTCCAGTCGCCCGTAGACTTTGTATAACTAAGTGTCCAATATCATCCTATCAAAGTCATTCTGGCCCCACTCCAGTCGCCCGTAGGCTTTGTATGACTGAGTGTCCAATATCATCCTATGAAGAATCTTCTGCCAAATAGTGTGACGGCTCAACGTCTTTAGCTTTTAGTCTTCTTCCCTTGATATTGGTGCCCAGACAATTCTTGGCGCTTACTTAAGAGTGGTAACAATTTTCGCACAGTCAGTGGATCTTTCATCCTCATATGTGCGAACATGTTTTATACACTTTTAATAATTACACTCAAAATAATGGATATTTTAAGTCGTTTACAAAGTCAAATATTTAAACGAGAATGAAGGTGAGATTAAACTTCTGATTTTAAAGCGTAAGGAATATAAATTATTTCGTGAAAACATTTTATATTTCTCCTTACTTTAAGCCATTTTTAATCAGACATCACTTAATCTTATTCTTGACAAGGAAGAAAAATTACTTATCCCAATTTCGGATTCTGTCCCACTTCGGTCACTTCGTTTGACTGAGTGTCCATTTCCTCTTTACCATAAGTTATGTCACAGCCTCTCGTGGGCGCTTGTTCCCACCACTATCAGGAGCAGTGACACCATGAACACGTTGACCTTCAACAGCATAATTGAGATTAAACTTCTGATTTTAAAGCGTAAGGAATATAAATTATTTCGTGAAAACATTTTATATTTCTCCTTACTTTAAGCCATTTTTAATCAGACATCACTTAATCTTATTCTTGACAAGGAAGAAAAATTACTTATCCCAATTTCGGATTCTGTCCCACTTCAGTCACTTCGTTTGACTGAGTGTCCATTTCCTCTTTACCATAAGTTATGTCACAGCCTCTCGTGGGCGCTTGTTCCCACCACTATCAGGAGCGGTGACACCATGAACACGTTGACCTTCAACAGCATAATCACAAGTCTCTTCTACCAGAAAACCACAGCCATATCCAGATTTGGTCAAACAACTTTTGAGTGACATCTTTCGAACACTAATACAACTCTTGTTTTAAACTTGTTGGATATGTAAAGCAGTACGGAAGTAAATAAATATTACAAGTGTTCGAAAGGATAAACAAACAAGCCAATTCAGAACTGCCGCAAGCTTGTTGAGTCTTGAATCTTGATAACCTGAAATCAAGAAACACTAAATCTGGATTGTTACAACTGTGGCTGAGTCGAGAGATGACTCTCTATCTTTAAGACAAGATTGCCCTATATATATGATTTTACGTTAACGGGCAATAGTCTCCCAAAATAAAACAACAATTAATCAACACTACAAAGCAAATAGGTTGATTCTGACGAAGAAAACAAACACAAAACGACTTGCTGAAGAATAGAAAAGGAAGGAAGAGTTTTCTATTTTTTTTCCACTATTTCTGGTCACGTTTTGGGCAAAATCTATGTTGTTCTCTCTTCTGTTTCTGTGTAGTATATCTTGTTGTCTCTGCAATTGAGCCAAAAGGCTCCAATATATAGCATAAGGGGAGAGACTCCTCAACTGCCAAGTAATGACAGTTTATGGCTAAGTAATGGCTGTTTATGGCCATTAGTGAGGGAGTTAATCAGCCAAGTAATGACTGATTTAATGTGCATCATAAAGAAGCTGTTAGGGATGATTTAAGGTGCATATTAATGGAGTTTTAACTCTCCAAAAATCAACTCAAACGGCAGGCTGAAACTTTCTGCCTTCCGTCATTCCCAATTTCAGTTTTCCTGAAACTCAAGGGACCAAAATGTAAATATTAAGCAATTTGGGGTCCAAAGAGATAATATCAGAAGAAGCCCAAGTCCCAAGTCCCACAACCCACGACCCGAGCCCGGACCGACGGTATGGGTGGGCAGCGGCGCCGCGCGTGTGGACTTAGCCTTGAACCTAAGCACATCTAGGTCCTCCTTCCTTCTGACACATGGGTTACCCCTTGGGGTCCCAAACCCTTAGCCAATTTTGAGACTTATAAAGAGAACAATTCTTCCTTTTCCCACCGATGTGGTAGATTTTTCCCACCGATGTGGTAGATTTTTCCCACACCATATTTTCATGCCTCAAATACTTTACTTCGTGGACTAATATCTCTTTCATTTCTCAATGAAATTTGACGATTCTTGACCCTACGGTCATCTACTCACTTAGTAGATTATGCACGTGTGAAGAGACAAAGCCTCCAACATACGGAACCCTAGTGTTTAAGTCATTAAATACGGGTGGACGCACCTCCCCACCAAATGCAAATTTCCAACACTTATATGAGGCTAATTTATTATTTGAATGCAAGTCCGAGATAATTGTAACCGTGTATATATAGAAAGAAATAATTACATCTCATAGCTAACTCTAGGAGATATTTACCTTTAGTAACTATTGTTTAAATAAATTACAAAACATAACTATAATGTGTATTTGAATTACCTATCATAGCTACATTATATATTTAATATTGTATACTCTATTTTTTATTATTTTTATTCTTGACTGAGAATCTTAGGACTAGACTTTTATATGCTTCTTCTCCCTCTTCCGCCGTCGGTCACCACGAACCGCCGTCGGAGCTATGGAAAAACTCATTTCTCTCAGATCTGGCGCGTTCTCACCACCATTGACATCACCACCAGAGCTCTGGCGAAACTCAATGATCCCTCTTCAGTTTGCTAGCAGCGACGTCATACCTCTCGTCGACGCCGGAGCTCCGGAATCACCGGATCTTTACCGTTGGAAATGATCTTCACCGCCTCCCTCCAGATCTTTACCGCCTCCCACTAGATCTTCACTGCCAAATCTTCACCACCAAGCATCACAATATCTTCACCGCCTCCCTTCAGATATTCACCACCATGCATCACCGGATCTTCACCACCTTCCTCCAGATCTGCTACTATCACGACCACCGGCGCCCTCCAGATCTGGTCGATTTCGACTTGCAAGCTCAGATATGAAAGTTTTTTTGTATTTCAAATTGGAGTGTATTTTATTTTCTTATATCTCATATGGGGGTGTGTTTTCTTTCTTGTATTCAATATTTGAGTGTATTCGTTAAATTTTTAGTGTAAAATTCAGTGTTTGGGGGTGTATTTTATATCTTGTATTCAATATTTAAGTGTATTCGTTAAATTTTTTAGTTTAAAATCCAGTGTTTCTTTATGTATTTTTTCTTGTATTTTGAATGAGATCTTTTTGTATACAAATAAATAAAATGAATTTGAATACAACTGAATATTTCCTTCTTCTTTTTTGCATTTATGATTTTTTAATACAACCGATTTTAAATATAATAAATTTAATACATTATAAAAGTAGCTACAAATGAATACAGTTGAGTTGAACACATCTAACTTGAATACAACTAAGTTGAATACATCTGACTTGAATACAGCGAAATCTGACTTGAATAGAGCGAAAATTGGAATACAACCGAATTTTTAATTAACTTTACTGTAGCTACGAAATGTAATTATCAAAAGTATAGCTATGCCTAAGAAAACCCCCCAAAGTGGGGTCATTTCTGTAAGTTTCACATATATGAACTAGTTTCAGTGTACGCGCTTTGCGCGTGATCAGAGGGCGTACCTCATTTGATAATAAAAATACTACAAAAAAAATGCACTTAACTAAGAATTTCCTTGTTAATCCGTTACTAAATTGTACATAGCTAAGATTTTTTTTTTGATAATTCATTACTAATTTATTGCTAAATAGGATTAACAACATATTTTATTGCTTAACTTTTTGTCACTAATTTATGTTTATTTAGTAGAATTCTCCATTATATGATTATAAATTTAAAATAACTGTTTTAGTAGAATTAATCTTCTTTTATGATTCGTAGTCTTTATCCAAAACTCTAATTAGTATCTTGTCAAAACTATACTTCAAAGTCCGACTAAACCTCATATGATTAAAATTTCATGCACAAGTTTCATTCAAAAAGAAATCATGGACGTGCCTTTTTAATCCGTAGATACATGAAATTAATTTTGGAAAGAAAATTCAAGTGATTAAGGAAATTAAATTACGTACAGAAAGGTGGATTGCAATAACAAGGTATGACTTGTTGAAAATGCGTAAACATATAATTTTCAATATCAGAAAATAAGCTATGAGAGATAATAATTTTCTTGTACATTGTACTTCGTATTTTTGACAAATATTATCAACAGGATACAATTCTAAAATAAAATATTAATTAAAAATATAAATTCAAATAATTTACATTTATCTCCAAGTTGATCAACATATAGCTTCTTCCTTCGCTAATATAACAGTTAGAATATCAAATATATAGTGCATCACTAATTTATCAAAAATTCAAAGTGTATACAATTCTAATCTAATTAAAAGTTAGGCGAAAATTGCTCTAGGGACCGACTCGACACCGACCAATTGAGACTCCCGTGCAGTAGAAGTGGACTGAGTCGGTATTCATCTTATGAATTCTTGATAAGCAAGTCATAAAACCCAAAATATTAATATGAATCCAACAAAATAATAGAAGACGTGTCACGAAAATAAGGCCACGTGATCTGATGGAAGAGGATAAAAGGCGATGAAGTTTCAGTTTTCCCAGCCATGTTAGTAAGCGGAAGATCAAAGGTTTCTGAAACATGCTCGGATACCATATAAAATCTGAAATAAAGTAATGAAACAGAATGTTTCTTTTGTGTTATTTCACTCCAACTAGTATACAAGTTTATATACAACTCAAACACCTAAAATTGCTTCTATCTGTAAGTCATTACAATCAATTATAACTTGTCAATAATCCCAACAATCCCTATGATTGTGATGATTATGATTGAGTCAATGATTTGATGCAAAGTATATATGAAAATAAAATATCATCCAATACATATAATAGAAAAAGTTCACGCTTAAGAATTGCAACAGTTTAAACACCACAATAAGCCTTAAAAGCACCGCCACCAGCTCTAACACCATCCTTTGTCCTGATATACTCAAAATATTTGTTAATGTTATAGGGCTGGAAGAGTAGAGGGTGTTTTTCATTCACAAGTTTTTTTAATAGACACGCTTAAAGCTAATTACAACGTTCAATAGAAACAATACTTAGTTAATATAAAAAAAAAAAAACAAGTTTAGAGGTCCCATAAGCATTAAGCGTTTATTTTGGGTACTTAACTTTGATGTGTCTGCGAAAACAAAATAGGGAACATGTCAGGATAGAATATATATAGAGATTGAACATGTCATGTTTCAATAATATGACAATTTTTCTTTTTGCTTTACCTTATTGTTTATGAGTGTGGGGATAAGACAACCAACCAAAGATTCCTTCTTTATTTAAATTGGAGGGAGAGGACGAAATTCACAACCTCCATATTCAAAGTGTATACAATTCTAATCTAATTAAAAGGTAGGCGAAAATTGCTCTAGGGACCGACTCGGCATTGAGACTCCCGTGCAGTAGGGACGGACATTCGTGTTATGAATTCTGATAAGCAAGTCATAAAACCAAAATTATTAATATGAATCCAACAAAATAATACTATCAATGTAAATTTTTTAAAACTTACCAGTTTCAAAGGAAAAAGAGAGGCCGTCTTCTTCTTCTTTTCACACTTACTGCTTTTTTACTTCTTCCATTGCAAATTAATTTTACTTGATATATTTACTTTATGTTAAATAAACTGTTGTTGTTTTCCTTCGATTCTGATTATGTTTATTTTTGCAATCATTTAACATTCATATACTTTGAGTTTGAGGTCACCAAAATAACATTAATATTCATAACATATTCTAACTTTCTACAAAATCAATAAAAATATACTTTAATTGTAAATAATGCTTGAATAGTCCTGGTTCATTAGTATGCAAGAAATTGACAAATAAATACTTTTGAAGATGAAGGATGTTTTTTATATTTTCTTTTCGATCAATCGCAGCCCAAGAATAGTGTAACGATTCGTCCAATCATTTTTAGCTAAAGACCATTATTTGATTATATTACCCTTCTCGTAGACTCTGTGTGGGGTTTGTGATGCACGGGGATGGGTGACACATATCCCGAGGTTTGTTTATGAGAGTTTCGGAAGAAAACCCCAAAATACACTTATTTTCCGTTAAAAGATTGGCCAAACACCTCATATTTTTAAAATAAATACTTATAGAAGGAAGAAAAAAAACACTTTTTCCTTCCAAAAGCATGGCCAGACATGCTAGAAGTCTCTCAAAAACTTAAATTTTGATTTATTCGTCTGTTTATTGTATTTTCTCTAAATATAATATTATCCAATATTTTATTCCTTGAGCAAGAGACCCATTGGCCACGTGTATGACTACTTCAGCAATGATTATATGTTAGGATAAAATTGTATATTTACAACTTTTTTTAGTAGGAATTATGGGGTTCTAATCCTAATTAAGTTCCATTTTTTCGATTATTTTTGGTTGAAGTCCTAAACTTATATACCGACTTCCACAATCTTTAATCAAAAATTGATTCTTTCAAAATTCACAAGGCAATGACATAACTGATATTATGAAAAAATAAATTACCAGATATTTCAGTGACTAATTAGTACTAAAAACATTGCTATGCATACAACATATTAACCTGAAAAATGGGTTTACGAAAGGAAGCACAAATCGACGGGTAGATCATTTCTCTCATGATGGCAATAGGATTTACTCCCCATTAGGGAAACATATGTTTTACTTAATTTATTCTCATTTTCTTTATTTTGTTGCAGAATGGAGAAGAAAAATACCGTGGTCAGGGAAAGACAAAAGATGGTTCCGCAAGAAGATGCTATTACACACGGTAAAGAATGAATATTGGGCCTAACTTAACTCCAAAAATTAGCTTGTAAGGTGAGGTGAAAAAAATAATTTCTTGATTATTTTCATTAATGAAAGAGTATATATACAATTTACAATTTCCATAATAGAAAAATCTTATTCATATTCTAATCACAAAACCATATTCTACTTGTACAACAATCCTATAATTATGGTAAGTATACAATTCTAATTATGGACAAAACTTAACCAAAACCGTGTACACTAAACTTGACAAGTATATCACGGGATATCATATATTTAACACATCCCCGCAGTCATAGCGGACGGTCTTCGTATGTTGGGACTGTACCTAAAATCTTCAAAAAGGACTAGAGGGAAGCCCCTTTGTAAAGATGTCTACAATTTGATACCTGGAAAGGACATAGCAGACGCGTACTTGTCCACGAGCTACCTTTTCGCGAACAAAGTGAATGTCCATCTCGATGTGTTTAGTACGCTGGTGCTAAACCGGATTACCAGAAAGGTAGATGGCACTAACATTATCACAATAAACCAAGATAGCTTTCTGAATAGGACAATGAAGCTCCAAAAAAAAGATTACGTATCCAACAGGATTCAGAGACCGCATTGGCTACCCCTCAATACTCGGCCTCTGCACTAGAGCGGGACAATACCGACTGACGCTTTGCAGACCATGAGACCAAGTTATTACCAAGAAATATACAATAGCCAAACGTAGACCGTCTGGTGTCCGGATAGCCACCCCAATCAGCATTTGTATACGAGACAAGTGTAGATGTCGAGGATGGATATAAATGTAAGCCATAGTCAAGTGTCCCCTGGATGTACCGAATAATACGTTTGAGTGCATTCATATGCTCAAATCTGAGATCATGCATAAACAAACACACCTGTTGTACGACATACATAATATCTTATCTCGTGAAGGTAAGATACTGAAGGGTCCCTGCAAGACTGCGATAGCGGGTCGAATCTCATAAGGTGAGCCAGCCGCAACACCCAACTTGGATTTAGTATCAACCGGAGTGGAAGTGGACTTACAAGATGACATCTCAGCCCTCTCAATGATCTCAGCTGCATACTTCCTCTGAGATAAGAACAACTCACCTGCATGACGAGTGACAACAATCCCCAAAATATAACTCAAGGGCCCCAAGTCTTTCATAGCAAACTCAGAACTGAGCATTATCATGATAGACTGGCGTAGTGCTTCAGAAGAGGCAGTCAAGATAATATCATCCACATATAAGAGTATATAAGCCACGGAAGAACCACATCGATATATAAATAATGAATTATCAGACCTGCTGAGAGAGAACCCAATAGTCGAAACATAGTATGCATACCAAGTCCGTGGAGACCAAAACCGTGATATACCATATATTTATATCATGGGATATCATATATTTAACATGAGAATTGTCCAAGTACATATAAGGAGTCCATGTTCGCATTCCATATCCGATGTGAGACTCTTAACACTCCCCCGCACGCCTAAACCTTGTTAACTGAAGCGTGGATAATATAATTTGGGGGCCTAACATCGGTGAACAAAGAATTGGAATGAGTCTCGCTCTGATACCATGTAAAGAATGGATATTGGGCCTAATTCAACTTCCAAAGCTAGCTTGTAGGGTGAGGATTGTCTAAGTCCATATAAGGAGTTCGTCTTCCCATTCCATATCGATGTGGGACTCTTAACAACGACAGTATGTTATGTTTCTTGCATTTATAAGTAGGTCTAGAATTATATCTTTCTTTCTTAAAATTATATGTTACCTTTATTCTTTTAATTTTTCTTAGTATTGATTTTATCTAAAATTTGTTAAGATTGATAAAGGATATTGTAGGAGGCACGCCCATAGAGACTAGTTATATATATATATATTCATATTTTTATAGTAATGATAAATATATTAAAAGAATTTAATAATGAAATTATTCCAATTTTAAATATTATAAAAAAATTCAAAAAAAACATTAAATCGATAAAGTCAAGTGTAATAAATTCAAAGATAAACCCGTCAAATTTAACTCTTCGATCAACATCCTATCTTCTTGAAATCCTGAATTCACACTATTATTTATTTAGCCACTTGCATTTCATTTCTCTGTATATATACCCTAGTAATCTAAGTATGTAACACAGCAAGAAGAGAAATAAAGAATAAAGAGAGAAAAAGAAAAGAAGAGAAATGGGGTCCGAAGCTATGAATCAGCTTCCAATCATAGATTTTGGAAAGCTAGTAATGAAACCAGGAAGTGAAGAATGGATTTCAGTGAGAGATCAAGTGTACCAAGCATTACAAGAATATGGTATTTTTGAGGCCATAATTGATGGAGCTCCAACAGAAAGCCTATATGAAAAGATAAAAGAAGTTTTCAACTTCCCTTTGGCTACCAAATTTGAGAATTCAAAAGAATTAACAGGCTACACTAGGGATCTCCCTATGATGCCACTTTGGGAGAGAATGGTCTTTAACCACATCCTCAATCCTGGTGTTATTGAAAAATTTTCCAAGCTCCTTTGGCCTGATGGAGAACCAGAATTTTGGTACCTAATTTTCAGCCCATAAACCAAACCAAACCGATTAAATAAATCGATATTTATTTGGGTTTGGGTTTGGTTTGTTTTTAAATTTTTAGAAACCGATAACATTTGGTTTCATTTGGTTTATTAGAAATATCCGAAC
The DNA here is from genome assembly GCA_034509755.1 of Anisodus tanguticus. Classification (NCBI taxonomy): domain Eukaryota; kingdom Viridiplantae; phylum Streptophyta; class Magnoliopsida; order Solanales; family Solanaceae; genus Anisodus; species Anisodus tanguticus. The sequence goes on from CM067546.1 coordinate 31,652,625, forward strand.
AAAACCGATAAATTTTATATACAAATATTTATAATTATATATATACAATACATTAACTTTTATAAATAATTTTAAATACTTTGTATATTTTTTAATTAAAATTTTATTTATCTCTAATAGGCTAATGAACTTTACACTTTAAGTTCATTCTTAAAAAAACTCATGAATCCAAACTCATTTATTCAAAGAAGCAAATATGAGATTTACCTAAAATTCTTTTATATATCTTATGAACTTTATTCACTTGATTAAAGCTTAAAAATCTTAAGATCATTTCTTTATAATCCAAGAAAATTATAGCCGCCACAATAGAAGGGTTATAACGAATTATAAGTTGGAAAATGATGAAAAATTGCTTACTAATTATAGGAAAAAAATAAAAAAGAAAGATGCCATTAAGTTTTTAGAAAACCGAACCAAACCAATTACAACCAAATTGATGGTTGTGTATTATATTTGGTTTGGTTTGGTTCTAATAATTTTAAAACGATTAAATTGGTTTGGTTTGATTTTAATTAAAAACCGACTCAAACCGAACTATGAACACACCTAGTCAAACTTGTGAAAATTCTTTTAGTAATAACTATGATTGCTATGATACCATGTTGAATTATGTGATCATTTTATTTAAAAATTTAAATTATTATAGCACACTTTATTTACTTAATTATATTGTCTAACTCTTAGCTTGAGTGGTGAATAACCAAAACCTGTATGCTTTGGCAGTGATTTGGTGCTTACTTTCACCAACAAAATAAGAGAATTTGATGAGATGGTGAGGCAAATGATTTTTGAGAAATTGGGCATGGAGAAATACTGGGATGAGCACAGAAAATCAATAAGTTGCGCACTTAGTTTCTTCAAGTACAGAACGCCTAAAGCTGAGGAGACAACGGTTGGACTACCTCCTCATACTGATAAAAACATATCAACCATTTTAAGCCAGCATCATGTAAATGGCCTACAATTGAAGACCAAAAATGATCAATGGATTGATGTTGAGTACTCATCACCTAATTCCTTCCTATTCCTTGCTAATGACTGTTTGAAAGTAAGTGTTCCTTTCTTCAAGTTATTTGAACTTTAATTCCTAGCTAGTCTCTTATTCCTTTCTCTTCTGTGTTCAAAAGTTATTTGCTAGATTTTTATGTAGCGTGAAATTAAGATTATGTGCCTATTTTGGTTATAGGAGGATTCATGATTTAAGCTTTATGGGATAAACCATTAAGATTCTTAGTATTGAACACATTGTGTTTAGTGCTATTACTTTAATTTGTTTACTGCTATTACTATTTTGAGGGATCAAAATAAGATTTTATTTTTATTAGGTTATTTTCAAACATTTTAAGAATATTTTTAACTTTAAAACATTGTAATTTATCGTTTTATTGTTGTATCTCAATATGTAGTTTTTATTTCAAGTAATAAATTTAAATAATAAATGACGTAGTAGTAGTTGCAAAAATTTTTTTTTGATCCTTTTTTGCCTGTTTGGAGCTAATGGTTAATTGCACATTTTGTAGGCACTTTCAAATGGTAGGTTGTACGCTCCATATCATCGAGTGATTATGGGAAATCAAGAGAGGTATAGCATAGGTTTTTGCACAATTCCTAAAGAAGGGTGTATCATAAAAATACCAGAGGAACTTGTTGATGAAGATCATCCTTTGCTCTACAAGCCCTTTGATGCTTTCAAATATGTTGAGTTTTGTATCTCAGCTAAAAGTAAAGGTGTCCTTCCCACTCTCGAGAATTTTTGTGGTGTCTAAACTTTGGCACTCATGCAGTCTATCTTGTAACAAAATATTGTACGTTTAAACTCCTTCAGCATTTCTGAAAAACTGCCTTGTGATAGAATATTGCATGTTTTGAAATTCTTAATTACTTATAGTTATCTTATATATAGTAACTGTCATGGATTTTCCACTTTCATTATTTCTTTTTCCGAACTGCTATAAAATGTTTTTTCTTGAACCGGAGGTCTATCAGAAATAGGCTTTCTACCTCCCAAGGTAAGGATAGATTTGCGTACATAGTACCCTTACAGACCTCACTTATGAGATTACACGGTATGTTGTTGTTATATTATATATATAGTACCCATTTTGTCCTAATTTATGTTGGGCCTTCAGCTATTTCCACCGACTAGGCCCATTTCTTTATTTGGATGCATTTTAGATTTGCTTAACATTTGGGTTACGGACCCGGCCCACATTGTAATAAGTAGTGTTGTTGTGGAACTTTCTACACACTGATTCATTAATTCATTTTCTAATTTTAGTCAAAACTATCTTCTCTCTTCTCTCTCATTTCCCTCGATATAGGGTTTCTAGTTCAACTAAATTGAATCGATCCGGTTGCGATTCGAGTCTAACATGGTTTTAGAGCATGGCGTTGGATTCCTCTCATCGTGACCTATCGACCGGTGTTACCCCTCGCCGGAGTTGAAGAATTTTTCCGGCGGCAGCGCGGTGGTTCGTAATTTTTCTTTGAAAAATATCTCACTTATTCAGGTTTAACAAGAAGACCGGTAATATCCTTCTATTCTACGCTCGTGTGTTCTATTTCTTTACTCGATCTGGATCTATATTTCGCATATTCGATCTAGATCTATAAATTGTTGTTTTGTTGCATATTCTCGATCGATTATCGTCGATATTGTGTGATTTCTCTATATTTGGTATCGCGATGACTATGAATGTTGGTAATACGTCTATAGTTTTGAGAATTTCGTCATAGATCTTCATATCCATTCTATGTTCATCCTTCCGATAGTCCGGGTAGTCAACTAGTCACGATCCCTTTCAATGGTACTTGTTTTGTCCATTGGATGAGTAATATAGTGACTTCACTCTCCGCCAAAAATAAATTAAGGCTTGTGACTGGTAAAAACCCTAGGCCTCAATCTGAGTCTCCTTATTATCCTTTTTGGGAACGTTGCAATGATATGGTGAAGTCTTGGATCACCAACTCATTGACTAGAGAAATTGCAGTGAGTGTTCTTTGTCTTTCAACTGCTCAAGAGGTATGGAAAGACATTAATGAGAGGTTTGGATAGTCCAATAGGTCTATATATACAGATCTATAAGAAAATAAGCTCCATCACTCAGGGGTCATCTGATATTGCTACCTATTTTACCAAGATGACAACTTTTTGGGATAAGCTTTCCTATGCTTATGTTGGACCTACATGCAGTTGTGGTGCTCTCCCTAAGTTCATAGAGGATTAATTTCTCCTCCAATTCTTAAGTGGACTTAAGGATTCCTACTCTACTGTCAGAAGCACCATACTAATTATGTCCCATCTACCTTCCATCAGTAAGGCTTATGCTCTTTTTCAACAAGATGAAAGTCAAAAGAAATCTCAAACTAGTTCCCATGGTTTCTCTGGTGAATCGTCCTCTTCTTTCTTTGCATTTGCTTCCCACTCAAGCATATCTTACAATCAAAAGGTGAATGTTAATTCCAAATATCAGAGCAACTCATCTCTCACCTACAAATATTGTAAGAAGCATGGTCACAGTGTTGACAAGTGTTATAAGCTTCATGGATTTCCAATTGATTTAAATTTACTAAGAACAAGAGGTATATTTCCTGTGTTCAAACAGAGGGTATAATTGTTCCTAGAAAATCCTCTGAACCATCATCTTATGGGATCAGCAACGAATAATATGATTTTCTTATTTTCCTCCTCCAGCAGACACATTTGACTTCTGACAACACTTTTTATCTGTAGAAATTTCTTTTGCAAACTTTGCAGGTCTGAGCACTATTCCTATTTCTCAATCCAGCAGTTAACTCTCTGTTGCAATGCTTGTCTACTCACTTAGGTAGTTGTCCTTGGATACTTGACTCATGAGAAATCAATCATATCACTCCTTATAAAAATCTCTTTCGTGATATCATTCATTTACCTAAACCTTACCTTATTACCTTACCAAATAGATATAAGGTGAAGGTTGTATCTACTAGTTCTTTGAACTTCAGGAAAGATATAATCTTACACAATGTCCTTTTGGTTTCTTCTTTTCAATTTAATCTAATTTATGTATGTCAGCTTCTTTATTAGTTACATTATATGACTGTTTTTTGTATTTCCTCTGTCTATTTACAAGGCCTTTCTATGAAGAGGCCATTGAAAATTGGTAAAACATCTCATGGATTGTACTTCCTCACTCCAGATATGCCTGAACATTCCCACAATTCATCATCTATTTTAAATGCATGTAATTTTTCCATTTCTGTAGATGTTTCTATTTCATGTGATCCCAGTAGTGTCTCCATCGATGCATACGTAATAACTTTTCCGTGTTGCATCAGAATGCAACCCAAATCAACTCTAGAAGCATCACAATAAACAACATACCCTTCTGATACCTCAAGAAGTGCCAGAACATGTGCTGATGTTAACCTGCTTTTCAAATCCCGAAAACTCTACTCACAATAAGTGGCTAAGCCCAGGAAACTATGCACCTCGGTAGGATTTATGGGCTTTGGCCAATTCTTAACTTCCTCGATCTTCTGATTATCAACTTTGATGCCTTCATCTGATACTATATGCCCTATAATGGACAACGAATTCAACCAGAACTCGCATTTAGAGAATTTATCATATAACTCACAATCTTGGAGCATCTCCATACCACTCACAAATAATCTGTGTGCTCGACTTCATATTGTGAATACACCAGAATACCATCAATAAATACAATTACAAAGATGTCAAAAAATAACTTGAATACTCAATTCATGAAATCCATAAAATCCATTGGTGCATTAGTGAGACCAAAGGACATGACGAGAAACACATAATGATCGTATCTGGTCCTGAAGGTAGTATTGGGAATATCATTCTCCTTAACCCTTAGCCGATGATACCCAGACCTGAGATCAATTTTCAAAAAATACTTAGGGTCTTACAATTGATCACATAAGTCATCGATTCTGAGGAGCGGATATTTGTTATTAATAGTTACTTTGTTCAGCTGACGGTAATCAATACACATTCTCAACGTACTGTCTCTCTTGCGAACGAATAACATTGGCACACCCCACGGAGAAGTACTAGGACTGATAAAGCCTTTCTCCATGAGATCCTTCAGTTGTGCTTTCAATTTTTTCAACTCAGCCGGGGTCATTGTGTATGAAGAAATAGATATAGGCTAAGCATTAGAAAACACATCGATAGCGAAGTCAATTTCCCTTTAAGGAGGAATGCCAGGAAGCTCATCTGGAAATACATCAGGGAATTCATTAACAACCGGGAATGACTGAAGGGTTGGAGGCTTTGTCTACACATCCTGGACTCATACTAAATGATAGATATATACTTTTGAAATCATCTTTCGAGCCTTAAGGTAGGAAATAAACCTCCTTTTAGGGGCTGCAACATTGCCCTTCCATTCAATAAGAAGTTCCCTTGGAAAATTAAAGTGGACAACTTTCATCCAAAAATCCACATTAGCTTAAAAAGAAGCCAACCAATCCATACCCATGATAACATCAAATTCCACTATTTCTAATTCATTTAAATCAGCTAAAGTGTGACGATCATAAATCATCACATCACAACTTTGATATACTTGCCTAACAACCACAGACTCACACATAGGCGTAGACACCTCAAATGGCTTACGTAATAATTTAGGTTCTTTAACACATTTGCTTGCAACAAAAGGAGTAATATACGACAATGTGGATCCTGGGTATATCAAAGCATACACATCAAGGGAAAATATGTATAATATACATATAACTACATTTGGAGATGACTCAAGGTCATGTCGACCTCACAATGCACAAATGCGGTTCTGATGACCGTCTGAGCTGGATGCTCTACTTATGCCTCTACCTCTACCAGTTGATGTCTGCGTACCTTGCCTAAGAGAGCGTACCGATGAAGAAAAAGCTGTTACATATCTTGTCGGCTGGGCTATGCCACCCCCGACTCTTGACAGAAGAAATCTCATAATATGACATTGCTACCCATACGAATAGCATACATCCAAACCCTATTGACACTGCCCACGATGAATTATGCCACACCGATCACAATAGGGCAACGGAGGTCTCACCTAAATGGATTCTCCCCTGTATTGCAGGCTTGATGTATGTGAACTCTAACCCTGACTAAAATAAATGGTCCGATCATGACGCTGGCCCTGAAATTACGGCGATGCACTGGCTGCTAGATAAGATGGGTGCCTAGAGAACTGTGGCTTGAACCTACCTCTAAAGTCTCCTGTATCACCTGTAGATCAGGCCCTCTTATGCTGACCGATATTCCACTCTATATCAACCCATTATTGCCTCTTATGATCCTCAAATTCTATACATAGGCTTGAATGCGAGCAATATCTATATTTGGGTTCAAATAAGCCATAGTACATTCATTGACCAAGTGTGGCACCAAACCACCAACAAATTGATATATCACTCATCTCTGCCATAAGTATAGGAGCATATTTATCCAAGGAATTAAATTGCATGCTATACTTCCGGACGCTCATATTACCCCTACTCCAAACATAAAACCTATCCTGCCTAGCATGGCGAAGCTCAATAGGTAGGTATTGCTGCAAAAATGCCTTAGTAAACTCACTTCATCCCACTGGTGGGGCACGGGGCCCTCTAGACTGCTCCCATGTCTCATACGAAGTCGCAGCAACATCCTGCAACCTATATGAAGCAAATTCTACTGACTTAGTGTTAGTTGCATGCATAACCTTCAAGGTCTGCTGCATTCTATCCAGGAAATTTTACGGCTCCGCATTAGGAACAGTCTTTGTGAATACTGGAGGGTCTAGGTTAATGAAGTCCCGAACTCTCGCACTAACAGCTCTATCAACAATACTTAGGGTTTAATGTTGGGCCTAAGAGGCCACTAATCGAGTTAATATATGTACAACACTCCGCATATCTAAATTGATTAGTAATATCGAAAGAGGAATGGGGGTACATCAGCTCCTCTATACCCCTCTAGAGGAGGTCGGGGTGCTGCTCTGAAAGCTTGAGAGTTAATATCGTTCTGAGGCTCATGCTGATCCACATTAGCAGGTAGGGCTTGACTGGTTCCTTCTCTCACCTCCTCATCCAATCTCTGTATAGCTATTCGTCGTCTAGTAATAGTAGGCATCACTGAGAATATAGACAAAATAAAGGTTAGAATTGAACACTTATGACTCAGCTCTACCACACGATCTAGATCAAGGAGAAAGGTAACCATCTTAAATGTCTTGTACCCTCCTGTTTATAAGTGTGGTGCACAACACACCTATAAATAATACTCTGCTACACACATCTTGTAGACACTCTAGGACTGACTTACTCTGATACCACGTTTGTCACACCCTAACTTTGGAAGGTATGGCAGGTACCCAAAGGCACAAGCGTACTAATTGTAGTACTCGGAATCTCTAACATGCAATTGACGCCGGTAAGGCCTCCAAATAATCATAACACGATAATAATGTATAACCTACAGGAAGAAGAGGCCCAACAAGAGTATATATATATATATATATATATATAATTGAGGCCGACAATGCCATATCAAGAGTAGCAACAACTGTCAAGAAGGCAGCAAAACCAGACAAGACGAATAGACAATGATACTAGTCTGCAAGCCTCTAAGAGTACTATAATATATAGCAGCTGGTCGGGATAGGGCCCCGACGTGCCCAAAATCCAAATATATATATACATAAATACCTAGTGACTCCAAACAACAACTCTAGAGAAATGGAGTGCGACTATCAACAACTGAAAGCAAGTATCCTATTGGGAGGTACGCTTGCCTGCCTATCTGTACCATGAGTATGAACACAGCGCTCCAGAAAAGTGGTCGTTAGTACGAAATATGTATTGAATATGTAAGGTAGGTAACATAAGTAAACAAGGAATATAATACAAGAGGTAAGGTATAGAAGTCAACCTGGAACTCAGAAAGAGGCCTCGGATGGCACACAACTGATACAACCATAAATGTATGCCTATAAATAAAATCAAGCCACTCTATGGGGCCATATAGTATCATATCAAACCCCTCTATGGGGTGAGCTCATAATAAACTACCCGACCGTATAGGACACGGTGGTATCTGCCAAACTGATCAGTAGTGTGTACATATAAGTGTCTGGCCAACCAAATTGCGCGATGTGATAATATATATATATATATATGAGTACTATGATTAACAAGGAATACTCAAGATATACAAATGACTTGAACAAGAAGGAACATAGAAATCTTGGGCTTCTTTGTGGGGAAATCCTTTTGAGGAAGTGTTTTTGTTAACTCATGCCAAAGAAGGAAAATTGCCTTACATATCTTATTCACGGAACTATAATTATCCCACGAGTCCTCGCACCTTGAGCTCCTTATGCTTACATACCTTGTTGAGCCCCCTTATATTCTATGTTAAAATCTTCATTAAAGGTTCGGAGCAGGGGTGATACTACCATCAGTCCTCTTGCTACTTTTGCCAAGTTCAGTCACTCCGACCAATATTTATAATTGTTGTCCCGCCTTTTCTGTTAGTCACATATGTTCTCAAGTTAGTACCCTCTATCTGTTGTTTGTGTCTAACATTTACATTCTTATATGTTGATTTACTTCTGATTGTTTCCCATTCAGCTTCTTGAATAGTTGGCCAATCATTAGTATTTGTTGTATCATTTCCAGGATGCATGACCACTAGATGTTCTATTGGTAAAGGCATTGTAACATATACCTCATTGACAAGAGGAACAATAACTTGATGTGGTTTCATTGCTTCACTTGCTTAGGCTGCATCTTGTTAGTCGCTTTTCTTTCAGGTTGCTTTGCTGGTTGTTTCGCAGGGATAGATTGTTTATTTGCCTTCACTACCTACTTGCTACAATCGTGTCCAAGTAATAGGCAATGAGGACAATACTTAGGGACATAATCTTACCACACGGTTTGTTCAAATCTCCTACCATTTGGGTCCTGCACAGTAACCTTCTTGGGCAAGGTTTGAGTTATGTCCATCTTGATCAAGACACGAGCAAAGGATATCCTTTCTATATTTGTAGTATATTAATCTGCATAAACAGGGTTACCCAATCCGCTACTAATTATACTAAAAGAATCAATGTCTCAATAGTTCAAGGAAAGGTTTGGGAATTTTTATCAGATTGGTATAGTCCTCAAGACCTCATCATAGAAATTAAAATCAACCATCCATTGTTTGATCATCACTTGTATATTTCTAATGGTGTATGGTCCATAATAAAATACCTCATTACGTTCATCAAGGCTATTAAATATGACAACAAAGTAATCGTCATTGTGATAGTAGACTTTTGGTTTGGAAGCGAAGTTACATTGTGCACTAATGAACCTTTCAACTGCACCAATGGATGGTGAATCTTCGACTATGTACAACACCACCGCTTGCTTCCACTTCTCTATTTCCTTATCAACCTCAAATTGTTGCAGTTGTATCACTTTTTCCCCATCCTCGATCAAAGGTGCGACATAGGTTAAGCCCATACCTTTAACCGCAAGTCTATTGGTAGAGAATAGTAAGGTCTATTTGGTAATAGGAACCTCTTGAGTTGGCAGTTCAAGCTTCCTCTTTGCTCCTTCCATCTCAATTGTCGTTGTTGCTATCATTTTCTCCTTTGAGATATGGCTAGCTGTAATCTGCGAGGAAGATGTTATACTAGAGCTCCGAGGTCCCATTTCTAATGTAGGGGTGGTGAAGAGGGCCTCCCATTGTTTTCCTTTCTGCTTCATAACCCTAGATCCCCCTTTTGCGCATCTGGTTGGGATCGACATTCTTTGAGAATTTCTAGTGGCCTGCGATTCATAATATATGCTCTAGGTTCGGACAGTTGGATCTTATTCTTGTTATTTCATGGATGGCCTTTGGACATTTCGACCAGCCGTGTACGGTGGCACCCGTAAACAATTAGCAATGGAATAGTAAGGCTAACATACGCTGAGAGCTTTGTATAGAGGTTATGTATTCCCTCTTTATTTTATTTCTTAGTCTAATTGGACTCGAATCTTGTCCTGATAAGCTGAAAGGATGTATAATATATCAAAAATGCATTATAATTTTGATCTTATTGTCTTAAACTTATCATGTCACTCTTATAAGAATGTTGATATTGAAAACAAACTTCTTGATAGTCTATCACGGGCGGTGTCACTCTAGGTGGTTCTCATACCAAGGTAGGGTTGCATACTCTCGAGCAGGGACAAATATAGGGGATACAACCTGCTGATTCCATGACCCTGTGTATTGATAGTCTACCATCACCTAAGGGCATTCCCAAGCCAGTAGACTCTCAGGCCTTGACACTTAGAGATCATGAGCTCATAGGCAGGTTCCTGAAGATAGAGCCGCCCAGGTTTCATGGCACCCGCAGTGAGGATGTGTATGAGTTTATCATTGACATGCATGAAATGTTGTACAAGATGGGGATTGATGAGTCCCATGGGGTGGACTATGTATCTTTTCAGTTCTAGGATGATGCGAAGATGTGGTAGAGGTATTATATTGAGGGCAGACCAGTTGGTTCACCTCCACTTACTTGGGTACAGTTTCACTAGGTCTTTCTAGAGAAGTACGTGCCACGTACTTTGTGAGATCGATGCAGGGATAAGTTCACCCATTTGCGGTAGAGGAATATGTCGGTGGCAGAGTATAAGGCTAGATTCTTATTTTTGGCTCGATATGTGACATACTTGATTCCAAAAGAGGTAGAGAGGATCCGTAGGTTTGTTAATGGATTGGTGCTTTCCTCCATATTCCATGTCTTCAGCTTGTGGCTCTCTTCTAGGCAGTAGTGGATCATGTTATGAGTGTTGAGGCTACCATAATTCGGTCTTTTTGAGGGTCTAGTGAGCAGAGGCATCACCAGTATGGTGGATTTAGTGGTGCTTCTAGTCACAGAGGTGGGGCCAGTCTTCCAGGACCTATCATTCAACCCCAGTCATCCCGTTCAGTATACATTATAGGCATCTTCTGGTGGCCCATCTAGAAAGAGTGGTTATGAGGTTAGACAGTCTCATAGAGGTTTTTCTCTCGGACAGCCGACCGAGGTGGTCCATCCAGTTCTTCAGCCTCCAGCCTCCAGTGCCCAGAGTTTGTTATGGTTGTGAGTCGAGTCACTTCAATAGAGATTGTCTCGATCTAGATAAAGTGGGACTCAACAAAATTCCAGGTTCCATACCCGTAGGACTCTGATGTCTTCTGGTAGCCGGGGTGGTTCTTCAGCGTGGGGCAGGACTGAGTTAAGCCATTGTGGTTCTCAGTCTTCTAGGGATAGACATCAGTCCAGTAGAGGTGGTTCTCAAGTTTCTAGGAGAGGATCACAATCATGTCAAAGTGGCCGTGGTGGTGCACAATGTTATGTATTTCCCGATAGGCTTGAGGCAGAGGCTTTTGATGTTGTGATCTCAGGTAATATTTCTATTCGTCATCGGCCGTGGTGGTGTGCAGTATTATGTATCTGCTTATTATTCGATTGGTTCGGATTTGACTTGTGACCATTTTGACTTGCCTATTTATGTATCTACTCCGGTTGGGGATTTTGTATTGGTTGATAGAGTCTATCTCTCTTGCTTAGTTACTTTTATGGGATACGACACATTGGTAGATTTTATGATCCTGGATATGTTAGATTTTTATATTATATTAGGTATGACCTGGTTGTCTCTATAACATGCGATCTTGTACTGTAATGCCAAGACCGTTACTTTAGCCATGCATGGGATTCCTAGACTTGAGTGGAGGGGTACTCCTAGTCCCGCTCCAAAGAATATTATTTCTTATCTCCGCCAAAGAAACTTGTTGACAAGGGATGTTTGGCCTACTTGGCCCATATTTGTGATACCAGTGTTGATTCCCCATCCCTTGAGGTTATGCCTATTATATGTGAGTTTGTGGAGGTATTACCTATCGATTTACTCGGTATGACACCCGATCATGATATTGATTTCTGCATCAACTTAGATACGGGTGCATGCCCTATTTCTATTGCACCTTATAGGATGGCACCTACTGAGTTGAGGGAGTTGAAAGAGTAGTTACATGATTTTTTGAGTAAGGGGTTCATTAGACCGAGTGTCTCCCCTTGGGGTTCTCCCGTGTTATTTGTGAAGAAGAAAGATGGTACGATGAGGATGTGCATAGATTACCGTTAGTTGAACAAGGTCACTGTTCATAATAAGTACCCGATTCCTCGTATTGATGACTTGTTCGACCAACTTCAGAGTGCTTCGATATTTTCAAAGATTGATTTGAGGTCAGGCTATCACCAACTGAAGATTCGGGCCGATGATATTCCTAAGATGGCCTTTAGGACTCTTTATGGTCACTACGAGTTCCTTGTGATGTTTTTAGGGCTTACTAATGCCCCGACAACTTTTATGGACTTGATGAATGGAATTTTTAAGCCATACTTAGATTCCTTCGTCATTGTCTTTATCGATGATATCTTGGTGTATTCGAAAAGTAAGGAGGAACATGAGAATCACTTGAGGATTGTCCTTGGATTGTTGAGAGTGAAGGAGCTTTATGCCAAGTTTTCAAAGTGCGAGTGCTGACTTGATTTTGTTGCATTCTTGGGCCACGTGGTGTTAAAGAAGGGGATTATGGTTGATCCCAAGAAGATTGAGGTTGTTAGAGATTGGGCGAGGCCCACTACTGCAACTGAGATTCAAAGCTTTCTAGGGTTGGCCAATTACTATCGCCGATTTGTGAAAGGATTTGCTTCTACTGTGTCTCGCTTGACTAGATTGACTCAGAAGGAGGTTCTTTTCAGTGGTCCGATACTTGTGATGAGAGCTTTCAATAGCTTAAGACTATGTTGACTACAACTTCGATCTTGTCATTACTCGTGGAAGGTAAGGATTATTCAGTCTATTTTGATACGTCCCATGTTGGTTTGGGCGCTGTGTTGATGCATGAGGATTTGGTCATTTTTCCTATGCTTCTAGACAGTTGAAGATTCATGAGAAGAACTACCCTACACATGATTTAGAGTTGTTAGCGGTGATCTTCGCTTTGAAGATTTGTAGGCATTATCTTTATGGGGTCCATTGTAAGGTGTTTACCAATAATCGTAGTCTACAACATGAATTTAGTCAGAGGGATCTCAATTCTAGGCAGCGTAGATGGATGGAGCTTCTGAAGGATTATGACATCATTATACTTTACCATCCGGGTAAGGCTAATGTGGTAGATGATGTCTTGAGCTGTAAGGTAGTGAGTATGGGTAGTTTGACTCGATTGGTTATTTTGGAGCATCCCTTAGCCATAGAGGTTCAGACTCTAGCTAACCATTTTATGCGAATGGATCTTTCACATCTGGATAGAGTTTTAGCATGTGTCAAGGGAGGTCGTCTCTCTTAGACCAGATTAGGGCCCAACAGTTTGAGGAAGCACAGTTGTGCAAAATTCGTGATAAAGTGCTGCGTGGTGAGGCCAAGGAGGCCGCCCTTGATAATGAGGGGGTTCTGAGGATCAAATGGCGTGTGTGCGTTCCTCATGTTGGTGATTTGATTCGTTTGATTTTAGTAGAGGCCCATAGTTCCCCATATTCCATTCATCCAGGTGCTACTAAGATGTACTGTGACTTGAGACAACACTACTGGTGGGGTCGAATGAAGAAAGATATTGTAGATTTTGTTGCCCGGTGTGGGAATTATCAGTAGGTGAAATATGAGCATCAGAGACCTGGCAGTGTGCTCCATAGGATTCCCATTCTTAAGTGGAAGTTGGAGAGGATTGGCATGGATTTTTTTGTAGGTCTTCCGAATACCTTGGACAAGTTTGATTCGGTTTGGATTATTGTGGATAGGATGACTAAGTTCGTGCACTTAATTTCGGTTTAGGTTACTTATAATGCGGAGAAGTTAGCCAGGATTTACATTCATGAGATTGTGCGATTGAACGATGTTCCTATTTCTATCATCTTCGATCGAGGTCCTCAATTTACTTCATATTTCTAGTGTACATTGCAGCCAAAATTGGATACTCAGTTGGATCTTAGTACCGCCTTTCATCCCCAGACTGATGGATAGTCCGAGAAGACTATTCAGGTGCTCAATGACATATTGAGAGCATATGTTATTGACTTCGGTGGTCACTAGGACCAGTTCTTACTCTTGGTCGAGTTCGCGTACAACAATAACTACCATTGATATGGTAGGAGGTGCCGTTCTCTTATAGGATGGTTTGATGCTTTTGAGGTTCGATTGTGCTGTACAAATTTTCTAAGGGAGTCTGTATACAAGGTGAAGATTATTCAGGAAAAGCTTTTAGCAGCTTAGAGTCAACAAAAGATGTATGCGGACCAGAAGTTCCGAGACTTGGAGTTTATGAAGGGTGAGTAGGTTCTTCTGAAGATATCACCCATGAAAGGCGTGATTCGATTTGGGAAGAGAGGAAAGTTGATCTCGAGATACATTAGTGCATTTGAGATTCTCATCATATTAGTGTTATTGCTTATGATTTGGCCTTGCCACCAGGCTTGTCGGTCTCCATCCGGTTTTCCACGTGTCTATGCTGAAGAAATACCATTCAGACGGGTCTTATATCATTCATTGGGATTTGACATTGCTTGATGAAAATCTGTCTTATGAGGAGGAGCCTATAGCGATTCTAGATAGACATGTTAGGAAGTTGAGGTCTTAGGAGATAGCTTCTGTAAAGGTGCAATGGAAGCATTGTCCTATTAAGGAGGCTACATGAGAGACCGAGTCTGATCCTCAGTTGTTTGCTGACTCAAGTACATTCTCCCATTCTTTTTCCTTTCTTGTTGCTCGAGGATGAACGATTGATTAATTGGTATCCGATGTAACGACATATTTAGTCATTATGTGCATTTTGACTATTTTACCCCCGTTGACTCGATTACTGAAGTTATCGGACGATCCTAGAGTAAGTTAAGAAATTAGAACCTTTAAGTGTTCTGTTTGACCGATAGTTGACTTTCTTGTAAATAGACCATTTTAGAATTTTGTCCATTTTGTGAGGTCCGGAGGGTCGTTTATGACTTGGTAGGTTAGTTGGTTCAGTTCCCGAGGCCCTCGGGAGTGTTCTTAACCATTGGTTGGAAAGTTAGTTTAGGCCGTTGGAGGTTGACTCGAAGTAATAGGCCTCCGATGGAAATTCATAGTCTAACAGTGAGTTTGTAATATGTTTCTACATATGTGTGCATATCTGGTTTGTGTCGGGGAGGTCTCGGGTGATTGTCGGATTTCGGGTTGAAATTGTGTAAGGTTGAAGTATGCTGGTTTCTGGTGTATTCGTTGGGGAGAGCCTCAGTGCGCCCCAGCAGATAGGGACCACTGCAGTGGATGGCGATCCGCTGCAATGAAGGGTTGTATTTTTGGTATAGGACCACAGGCGCGGTTGGTTGACCACAGGCGCACGTCCGCTACAGTGGATGACGGGATTTTCAGAATCTTTTTAAGTATGCTTAAACCCTTTAATTCCCCATTCGAAAATACTTCTCTAGAGCATTCATAGGGCGATTCCAAGCAACTATAAGTTGATTCTTCTTGTGGTAAGCTTCCTTAACCTTATATTACTTTCTTATACCTTTATTAAGTTGATTTAATTGTGGAAACAACCTAGAACTTGTTGGAGGAGATGAGTGATAACGTCCAAATCCACTCCTCAAGTGAGAAAGTGTACACAGTCGTCGCTATATAATTTATCCAACTATGAGTCAAGATCAAATCCATAGGGAACAATATACTAGGCGATCAAGAAACTAAAGGATTTATCACCAACTAAGCTAAGTCAAATATTTTTTCAATATTCGATTTATTTTAAGAACTAACAAAGATAAAAACTAACCTAGAAAACAAGTAAATGATCAATGTCCATAAGCATGGATACAAGGGAAATTACTCTCAAGTAACGATCCAATGTATTTCACGATTTTACAACTAAGAGAGAGTTTATGTTAATAGATAATGATTTCTAAAATCTCATTGAAAGTCTTCCAATCAAATCAATTAATTTCACTCTAAGCTTTTCCAAGTCTTAAAATGTGATATTAAGAACAATCAATTTAACCACAAGTTAACTATCATATTCCTAGCTCATGTTATTAGATGAGGTTTAAAGCCCCAAATTCTTATTAATTAATCTTTTCCAACCTCAATTTTCCTCTTCCAAGCTCAAATCGAAGTAAATGGGAAAGTCATAGGGTTAGCTAATCCCTTAAGAAACATTAAAGAACAAGATTAATTAAAGAAATAAAGACCCACTTCATTAGAAATAAAAATCATTCAGTACATAAGCATAACAAGATTTTCAATCCAAAACTTGGACAATGAATATTTTCATAAACAAGATTTAAGTAATGAAATGGAACACTACACACTTAAATAATCAATACAAAGCAAGGAATTGAAGAGAGGGTTAAGAAATTTCTCGTTTAAGTACTCCAATCTTCTCCTCCAATGGTGTGGTTGATGAACCCTAGATTCCAAGGTCTTGAAAATATGAGTATTTTTAGTTTTATTCTATAACTTAGATTTTGATAATATTTAGACTTTGAGTACTACCGTGATCCTCAGAAGGAAAAGGTCCTAGTGTGATCGTTGCGACTCTCACTCGGATTCCAGATAGGTTACGGCATACCTTTTGGTTAGATTCGGTTAGCGAAGCATACATATAGTTAGATTTTGTTGGAGAAAGGATGTATTCCTTCGGGTACGGAGTTGGGATGGAAAACTTAGGTTGGTTATTGTTGACTGAATGTGACTTGTTGCCTCTTTGTAATTCATGGACTTGCACGTAGTTACCATACCGTACTTGTGATATAATTATCTCTCACATATCTTGATATTATCATTAATAGAGAAAATGACTTGACTTGATACTGATATTGTGATAAGTGTCCATGTGGGGCACGATTGGAGATATGATATGATACACTTGATACTGATATTGTGATAAGTGTCCATGTGGGGCACGATTGGAGATATGATATGATACACTTGATATTGTCATTGTATTGCATTCGTCCTTATTTTCATGATATATATTGATATTATATGTGATTGGCGTGATGGTGATAAATAAGAAGGAAACTACAATGATTCAATTGTGTAGCCATATCTATGTTGTGTGATACGGAATGGCTAGCGGGGTGTTCGGTGGAAGAGTTATCTCTAGGTTGTGTGATACGTAGTGACTAGTACATGAACTTCGCGGGTCCCTCATGGGTCATGACTGTTGGGACATAGAGATATTCCTCCCGGAGCATGTGTGTACAAAGATTACATTTGGCCATTGCATTGCATTTCATATTTTACTCATCATTACATTCATATACTTGTATTATGACTTGATTCTCTATACTTGGGTTGATTATCCCTGGACTGTGATATTATGTCTACTTGATTGCGAGCATGTCTATCTTTCAGTTTCTTTATTATATATGTTAGCTAGCTGTTGTCGGCCTATGATATCTACCGGTACATAGTGTTTGTACTGATACTACCTTATTGTATTCTTTTTTGAGTGTAGAGTACGTGACCGGTTCCACTTTTATCCCTCGAACTGATCCTGAGGCAATCTGCTGAGTCTTTTAGGGTGAGCACTATTAGATGGATCCGCTGCCCGGAGACTCCTTCTTATGACTTGTCTTTACTTTTATCTTGAGACAATATTCTCATGTTGAGACTATGTATTATTCAGACTTGTAGTTTATTGGTAGTAGCTCTTGTACTATTTCAGACCATTATCATGTGAGTGTATTAGCATTCGTACTTCCGCAATTGATATTTATGATATGATTTAGACATCTATTATTTTCATTTTATTTACTTTATTGTGTTGAATTAATGATAAAGGGAAGAGTTTGTCTATCGAGGTAGGAATGGTAGGTGCCCGCACGACATAGTGATTTGGGGTCGTGACATTTTCCAGCTCTGGCGGGATCCGACAGAATAAAACGAGTTGTACCACAGATTCAACTGCTTTAACGATGAAATGTTCCCTAGAAATGCTAGTATAGTCTCGTCAAGAAAGTTTCCAACTAGCCCAATAACTTCATGTTGCTGGAAAGAGCCGAAACTCGTCGGTAAAGTTGTTACCCAACAAGTCAAGGTATTTCAAGTTTGGGAGCTCAGATAATCTCGCCAGAAGTGTACCCACCAAGAAATTCTCAGCCAAATCAAGAAGCTACGTGATTAACACCTAGAAAAATCTTTAGGAAGAGTAGAAATCGAAGGATCTAAAATCAAGATACAGATCAATGCATAACCCAGAAAATACCTAACAAATGAAAACTCAGAAATACAAAAACATTAGCATTATCAAAGACCCAAATTAGGTCTAATCTCTTATAACAATGAATACCTCGGGGTTGGAGAGAAGGGCGGAATAAATAGCGGATTTGAATTAGAGGAAAGGGCTTTGCGTATGAGAGGGAGTGTAGATCTAACACTCCCCACCATTGCCATCATAGAGAAGCTTTTCTTCGAAATCGATTTGTTTTTCACAGTGGTATGGCTTTAACTCGCGTGAGGTCGGGTGTATCTCACGCGAATTGTCACGTAGGACGCGTGTGTATGAGTGTTCAACTTTTGTCAAGTTAGGATGCCTACATATGCACTAGCAAAATTGAAGGTCGTATTTGTCCGCTCAAACCAAGTTTGAGGACCTATTTATATATTTTGCCTAATTTAAAAATATCAACTTCAAGATGGTCCCGACATATTATGTCATAAAAGTATGATGCCACTCTATTAATGCGTTGGGAGATGGACCCAAAAATTTAAAAATATCAACTTCAAGATGGTCCCGAAATATTATATCATAAAAGTATGATGCCACTCTATTAATGCAGTCTGTTGGGAGATGGACCCAAAAATTTAAAAATATCAACTTCAAGATGGTCCCAAAATATTATGTCATAATAAAAATATGATGTCAATATTTTTAATATATTGAACAAGTGAAAGATAATACTTACTATGAAGTTTCTATCTACCCACATGTTATTTATTATCCTTACTAAAAATATTTATCTCAAAATACTTATCGTTTAATTTAATTAAGATAAAATTAAATAATTTTTTTTTATTTTACCCTTGTATTAATTAGCAACATTTAAGAGGTTATCATAATTGATATAATAAATATTTGTTGAAGAGATAACATGATAAAATATGTTAAGAGGGTAAAATAGTCAAATGCTATCCTTATAAATGTTTTTTAAAAGAATGTGTAAATTAAAAATATGATGAGTATTTTGGGAGGAAGGAAGTGGAATATATCGAAAGGGCTGAGATGATCAAGTTTGACTGATAAATTAATCATATGTGAAAATTAAATTAATATAATTTAGTTAGTTTATCCCGAGAGGTTGTTGGGTTTACTAATATTTTAGATTTTTAGTCTATCCTTCATAAATTATGTAAGATTGTGTACCAGACAAAATCGTGTTACTCAATACTTGTCTCATGCTATCCCTCGGTATTTGCTCTACCTGCATTGGCAAATATTATTGGAGTAATTAAAATAAAACGGTGCACATTTGGATTCTTTTTCTGTCGTACCCATTACGTATATTAAATGCTTTAGTACACTTTGTTCTAGGAAAATATAGTCAAGCGTAGGTAAATTCAGATCTAAATAAGAATCTATAAATAAAAAAGTCGAATAAATTATTGATGAATCGAATTACATTGCACGTTGTCTGAACAAATTAATTATGTAATATTTCCACAGTATTTTGACAAGATGACACAGTTCTTCATTTTTTTCCTTGGCGCATGGTGTGTGTAGAGAACTTAGCAGAAGAAAACTAAAGTTGGAGAGATATTCTAATAGTTATAGTTAACTAAAATTGGAAGATTCAACTAAAAAGAGGAAGCTATGAAAAGAAAGCGTTTACTTGAATTGACTTGTATTAGTTGTATTAGCTTACAATTAAGGTTTGTATTTGCTTACAATTGAGGTTAGTTACAAATGACTAAAGTCACCCCTACTTATATTGTGTAAGGATGGTTCTAAAAATTCTTCTAGATACATCCATTAGAAAAATCTAGCTATATTTATCTTCTACCACTACTCTAGAATATCTAGATAACAAAAAAATCTAGATAATTCTATCATCTACTACAAATATCTAAGTGTCTAGAATTTCTAGATATTTTCTAAGTATAAATATCAAAGATATTACAATACAACATTCTAGAAACTTTTAAATATCTGATATTTATTCTTCTAAAAAATTAACTTTAATTTTTCACACTCCTCCTTAAAGTAATTTTTTGAAAGTTATCCCGAACTTGTCGCGGAAGAACTCAGATGAAGCTTCTGGGCGTGCCTTGGTGAAGTTCTCAGCAATATTTTCCCGACACTTATTCCTTCTTCAAATAATGAAGGTTTTCCACTAATAATTGGACCCGCAAAGAAACATGAATACATATTGATAAAATTTTCATATCTATAGCAGGCAAACTTGATAATATTTCTTTTTGGCCTTTGCAAACCACATGAATCGTCACCATGATGAGTTTCACATTCTTGAGTTTCTAGACTCCCCCTTTCTTTTAGCTCCTTGACAATTGTGTTATATGTAAAGGCACCAGAGTCGGTGACTAGGGATGACAAAATTGACCCGACCCATGGGTCCCGACCCGTACCCAACCTGGTCAATGCGGGTAATTACCCTTTTTGACCGACACATGGGTCGGGTAGGATATTAACCCGACTGTCTGAGGGTGGGTTAGGGGAGGGTAAGGATATGGCTGAACCCGACCCGCTACCCGATAGGTAGGATACCCGATCCTACCCAACCCATCCCTAGCATACCCTACCCGACCCATGTATATATAATTGTAATTAATTTTAATTATAAAGATAATATATATAATTGTAATTAATTGTAATATATATATATATATATATATAGCTTATAAATTATAATTATAAAAGATAATAAATTGAGGACCTTAATTTAATTATTTAAGTATCAAAATAGATAATAGTAATAAATTATATAATAAAAATATATAATCCTTAACATACAATTAACATGAATAATTAAAATTATATTAGTTTGTGATATATATATATATATATATATATATATATATATATATATTTAAATAACTCCACCTAAACTACATAGTTTAGAACAAAACTACGTAGTTTCAATGTGTTAAGAACCCTAAATACATTTCTTTTTTGAGATACTTCATTCTCCAAAAACATCCTCTCAGAGTTGGTTGTGGAATATTGTGAAAGGTAAATTGTGAACACGTTTGTTTACAAATTTCAAAATTCGTTCAATTTGAAATTTTATATTCATGATTCATATTTTTCTTAATTGTGTGATTTTATTTGTAGATGAAGTTACTAGTACTACATCAAACTTTGTTGAATGTCCAACCATTTGTGTTGATGAAGATGTGGATGATGAAGGTATGAAATCTTACACATATTACTTATTAATAAATGAAGGTGTATTTTTTTTCTATTTGGTTAATTCAATTAATGTTTTACCAATGTTGTAGATCCTTTGATAATACTTTGAAGATTTTTCAATGGTCAATGTAGTGTTTTGTTGTTCCAAAGGTATGACTTTATTGTTGTGTTTTTTCTTCCTTTATATTGAGATATAATTTTTTCTATATAATCTCTTTTTTATCATTTTTCTTTTGTTTTTCATAGATTTATGGAGAAGCACACAAAAAGTTTGAACACCTTGAAGACATGTTTGATGTAATTGCATTTTGTTTTTGAGATGACATTAGTATTTGGATAATTTTTTTCATAGAATTTTGATTGTATTTGGTAATTATGAAATTTATTTGGTAATATATTTTATGAAATTTGTAGAATTTTTGTGTTTTATTAGAGAAAGTGTATAACCCGCGGGTACTCATACCCGAAAGGGGCAAATAAAGGTATGAAAATTATATACCCAGTAGGTAATGGGTATGGTATGGGTGGCACATTTGGGAGGGTGGGTAGGGTATGGAAATTCCAAAACCCGACCCACTGCCATCCCTATTGGTGACACTCTGACTATTTATTTCCCTCGAAGCCTTAACACCTACATAGGATTCACCACTAAATTCCCTTTCTAGCTCCTCAATAAACTATTTGGCAGCTTCAGAGCATCCAAGAATCATATTGTATGTCTCTCCCTATGAAACTGGTATTTGCTCTTAGCTTGTAATTGACTCTAATACGGCATATGATATACATAGACTTCAACTTTCACTACAACTCCTTCAATGCTTTCTCCGTAATGGTCACCATTGTTATATATATTTTCAGACACTGCCTGCTCAGGTTCTACTTCAACATCTTTCACATTCAGACTTTTATTACCAGTTTTAGAATCCGCTTCGTTAATTTCCCCGTTAGCAGCTACCACATCACTACTCTGAACGTCTTCATAATCTTCGTATTTCTCGTTGATGACACTAGTGCATTCCTTCTCCACGTGATGAATCATATTATCTGTGGTCACAATAACATCACAACCATTGTATTCTCGAAAGTTGAAAAACGTAGATTCATCTCTAGTGAGATGGTGCCCACATCGTGAATCCAAAAAATCTCTTTCAAAATTGAGGGAAGCTAAGGCACCTACAACTCTAGTCTCAGCTACGAAGCACCTTCCCCAGTCTTCTTCTTCAACAACTTTCTCAACTTGAGACATATTGCTCTCTTTTGTTTAGAAATATCTTTTTATGTGTCCTAGTTTACCACAACGATAACATTTGAGAGTCTTATTATAGTTATTATTCAACTCTCCCTCATTTTCTGACAAGCTTTAACAACTTTGAAATCAGGAGTGCAGCCTGTCTCCGACTGATTTCCCTTTGAAGCTCTTCTTATCATTTATAAGAGTATTTCCTTCCCTTTTTTTATAGACACACTAGCCATTTGTTTGGCTAGTAACTCTTGTGATGATAATAAATTCTGAAACTCCTCCAAGGATGGTCATTGAGCCCATCCTTGAATTGATATAACAAAAGGAATATATTCTTTCTTCAAATCACGAATAATAACTCTTCTTATTCGTGCTTAAGAGATCTCAGCACATAAGTTCTTAATCTTAAAAAAAATATTCCGCAATAGAAAGATTACCTTGAGTGGTGTTAGCCAATTCATTCTTCAATATTTGTAGCCGAGCTTCATCCTTTTTGTTAAACGATCGATCGATGGTCCTCCATATTTCATGAGATGATTTACAACTTATAATATAATCAAACAAACTGTGCGAGATGTACCTCTTTAGGATGAATTCCACCTTCGCATTAATCTGCTTCCGCTTCTTGTATGCACTGCTATTTTCCGGTCTGTCAGCAGGAGAACTTGTGCTACTCCCATTAATAACATCCCACAAATCCTCACCAACAAGGTATAACTCCATACATGTATTCCATATCTTGTAATTAAAATGGTTCAACAATTCCATCCCCAGACCATTAACATGACCGCTCAAATCCATTTAGAAAACTAGTTGAATCTACCACTACCCCGACCTTGAAAATAAAATCCATAAGTCAGCATATGGCTATGGCTCTGATATCATGTAGATAAATTAGCAGAAAGAAACTAAAGTTAGGGAGACCTTCTGCTAGTCCAAGATCGTTAACTAAGATCGAAAGATTCAACTAAAGAATAGAAAGTTATGGAAAGGAAGTGTTTACTTGAATTGACTTCTATTAGTTGTATTAGCTTACATTGGGGTTTATATTTGCTTAAAATTGGGGTTGGTTAGAAATGATTAAGGTCACCCCTACTTATACTTGCGTACGGATGGTTATAGAAATTCTTCTAGATACATCCATTAGAAAAATCTAGTTATATTTATCTTCTACCACTACTCTAGAATATCTAGATAACAAAAAGATCTAGATAATTCTATCATCTACTACAAATATCTAAGTGCCTAGAATTTATAGACATTTCCTAAGTATAAATATCAAAGATATTACAATACAACATTCTAGAAACTCTTATAAATATCTATGATATTTATTCTTCCAAAAAATTAGCTTTCATTTTTCACAGTGTGCAGATCTTGCATTGCACATTGTCTCGAGCTAATTATATGATATTTCCACAACAAAATATTTATAAAGTTATCTTATGTCGAGCAATGATGTATCACCATGCAGTGGATGAGACTGCTCCTCCTTTAACCAAAAGTGTCGGGTTCGAGTCCTGGGTATGAAAAAAATCTTTGGTAGGGAGCGCTTCTCCCAGAAATGGGCTCTACCGGCGCGAATCTTGATATAATGTGACTCCAATATGGATATCGAACACCGAGTGAAAAAACAAAAAAAATGTCAAGCAATGATGTAGAACATACTATTCATTCACCTAATATGCTAACTCTATAAGACAAAATATTTCTCGAATACAATATAAAACAATAATTGACCAGTGAAAGCATGAGTGTATTAGTAACACAAAAATACTTTTTCATCTTAAAAGTGCTCCAGAAACCTTCGACATGAGCACAAGTTTGATAAGTTTAATGTCAAGATTACCTAAATACAAATGGTTAAACAACACATAACATATTGTAAGATGATATTAATCTTCCTTAGGGAGTCTTTCTCATTAATATCAATATATATAGTGTACAATATACAATCCTAATACAAGAGGAATCCTAGTCCCAATACAAGAGGAATCCTAGTTTACCATAATTATCTATCACTAAAAATATTTACAATATATGAGATATATTTTAATTATGGGTAGGGATTGTAGTGTTATACTTGTACACGTTTACACACCCCCTCAGTCGGAGCGGGAGGAGGCCTAACGCTAAGACTGGATCTGAAATCAAGGAACAACTGTCTTGGGAGGCCCTTTGTGAAAATATCCGCGTATTGATATGAGGAAGGCACATGCAATACCTTAATATGCTTGAGAACAACTTTCTCACGAATAAAATGGATGTCCATCTCAACATGCTTGGTTCGCTGATGCTGAACCGGATTGTGAGACAGGTATATGGCGGATATGTTATCACAGTAGACCAGAGACGCTTTACTTAAAGGACACTGAAGCTCCAAGAAAATGTTTCGGAGCCAACAGATCTCAGCAACAACATTAGCAACTCCTCTAAACTCAACTTCTGCACTCGAACGAGATAATGTGACTTGCCGTTTGGCAGACCAACAGATGAGATTATCACCTAATAACACACAGGAGCCGGATGTAGAGCGGCGGGTGTCTGGACAGCCTGCCCAATCTGCATTTGTGTAGGATAATAGCGAGTTCGGTGCGGAGAGGTATAAGTGTAGTCCATAATCCAGTGTGCCCTTAACATATCGAATGATACGTTTGAGAGCAGTAAAATGAGGTTCCCTGGGGGCATGCATAAACAAGCATACCTGCGAGACAACATAGGCAATGTCAGGCCTGGTGAAGGTGAGATAATAAAGTGCGCCTGCAAGACTCCTATACATAGTAGGATCAGTCACATGAGTATCGACCAGTGCACTAAATTTGGATTTAGAATCAACTGGAGTGGACATGATTTTGCAATTGTCCATCTTATCCCTATGCACGATCTCCTCTACATACTTACGCTAGAAAAAAACATACAATCGGCGGATCTAGTGACTGAGATCCCCAAAAAATAACTCAACTTTTTAAAATCAGTTATGGCAAATTCAGACTTGAGCCGTGTAATAATCTCATCTTTCAACATAGCAGTAGAGGCAGTTAGAATAATGTCATCCACATATAACAGTAAATAAGCAGTATCACGACCTTGATGTAAAGTAAAAGAGAGGTATCACATCTGCTGCATGTAAACCCAAGATGTATAATGAACTGTGCAAAATGATCATACCATGATCTAGGGCCTGTTTTAAGCCATAGAGTGACTTACGGAGATGACACGCATACTGTGGGGCTGCTGTGTGGACAAAACCAGGCGGCTGGTGCATGTATACAATTTCTCATAAATCCCCATGAAGAAATGCATTCTTCATATCTAGCTGATGAATTGGCCAATTCTTACCCATAACAATGCTTAGAACTGTGCGAATCATGGCCGGTTTGACAACAGGACTGCCTAGTCTTGCCTTGTATCTTTCTAACTCACCACTATCCATGAACTTGTGACGAAAAATCCACATGCAACGGATCACATTCACCCCCTTTGGTCGACGAACCAAGTCCCAAGTATGTTGTTTCGTTAATGCATTAAATTCTTCACACATGACCGCATTCCAATTCGGGTCAAGTTTGGCTAATTTAGGGCTTTTTGGAATAGGTGAAATTGTTTGGGTGGACATGTTAAATTGGACTTTCGGTTTGAAAATTCCGTGTTGGGCAAGGGTTTCCATTCGGTGTGTGGGCGCTGGCTGGGTAAGGGTGTTGGTTGACTGGTTGAGGGTCGGACTGGGTGATAGCAGAATTGGGTGTGGGGCAGTTTGTGTCATCGGGACTGGGTTTCGGTCTAGGGTGGTTTCGGGTGGACTAGACCAGTCGCGATGTTTGGGATTGGAGTCGAGTGGGTTGGGTCCGTGGGTGCTGGTGAACTGTGGGAGGGATTTGTGGGGAGTCTCGGTATGTCTAGAGATGTAGGGGTTTGTAGTGTAGGGTACGTTGTTGGTGGTATAGTAGGTCCGGTAGCTGGGTTTGCTAGGTGGTGGTTGAGGGTCGGACTAGGGTCGGCACGGTAGTGAGACTGTAGGGGTGGCACAGTGGATGGGACGGTGACTGGTGAATGGGTGGAACCTGGAAGCAGAGTGGTGCTGGAGGTGACATGGGGCAGTGACGGAGAGGACACCGGTGGCAGTGATGCCGACGGTAGGCGTTGTACGGTGGCAAATGGTGGCTGTGGATGTAAAGTGGTGTCGGCCGGGCACAGTTCCCGAAGGTGGACAGGAGAGAGAGTTGAGTGGTCTAAAAATTCGTAATCCAATTTTCAAATTTTTGGATGTTGGAAAAGGAAATTGCGTCTCGTCAAAAGTGATGTGACGTGAGATGAAAATTTGACGAGTGGATAGGTCATAGCACAGATAGCCCCTATGGTTGATGGGAAACCTAAGAAGACACACGGGGTGGTGCGGGGAGCTAATTTGTGAGTGGCCGTGGAAGAGAGATTAGGGAAACATAGGCAAACGAATATCCGTAGGTGATCATAGGAGGGAACCCGACGGTGTAGGATTTCGGTTTGAGTCATGTTATGGAGGGTACTAGTGGATAAAATATTAAGGACATATTCTACCATTTTGACCTCATATACCCAAAATGATGGAGGGATGGAGGCATGAAACAGAAATGTGCATACCATGTTATTTATTGTACGGATGAGACGCTCGACCTTGCCATTTTGAGGGGACGTGTGAGGACACGAAAATCGGAAGACCATGACATTATTGGTGCAGAATTTTTGAAACGCGAAATTATTAAATTCACGGCCATTGTCACATTGGAAAGATTTAATGGCGTGTTCGAATTGCGTTTTGATAAATGTGCAAAATTCAAGAAATTTGGCAAAAACTCCGAACTTAAATTTTAATGGGTAGATCCAAAGAAAGTGAGAGTAGTCATCCAATAACATGAGATAATATTTATGACATAGGGAACTAGTAATGAGGGAATTCCACAGATCAGCATGAACAATATCAAAAGGAGCAAACGTAACGCTAACTGAGGAATTAAATGGAAGACGAACATGTTTGCCTAATTGACAGGAAATGCAGGTCTGGGCAAGTTTCCCATTACATTGAATAAAATTATTACTTCTAAGAAAATTAAAAATGGGAGCTCTTGGGTGTTCGAGCCTATTGTGCCAAATTGACGGAGATAGAGCAGCTAGGGTAGTGTGTGATCGGGAACCGACAGCGAACAAGGATGTGAATGGATAGAGATTCCCTATGTTATTGCATCTCGTAAGAGGTGTCCCTATACATAGATCCTTCACAGTAAAACCAAATGGATCAAAATCAACAGATACAAAATTATTACGAGTAAATTTCCTAATGGATATTAAATTTTTAATGATGTGTGGGGAATGTAGGACGTTATTTAGAGAGAAGGGTGGGTGATGTGGCGGAGTGTGGGTGTGACCATAGCCTTGAATTGGAATGCGATGACCATTGCCAACTGTAATATATTGTGGAGACTTTAAACGATACAATTGGGAAAGATTACCTGTGAACCGAGTGAGGTGAGAGGAGGCTCCGGAGTCCATATACCAATTTTTGTTGGGCTGCTGCAAACTCATACTGCTGAATGCCTGACCTAAGTCGGTGGGGATTTGAGTGAAGGGTTGTTGTGGGAACTGGGCCTGCACGACATGGGCCTATTATTGCTGGAATAGGGGCGGGCGCGGACCTGGAGCCTGGCCAAGTAACCTTTGTTGTTGAAAAGGGAATTGGGCTGGAGGATATCCTGAAGCCGTGGCGCAGTTCTGATTTAGGTAACCAGAGACTGGGCCGGCCCATGTCGTTATGTTTTTGAACTACTGTGATTGGTGGCCTCATCCCTTGCCGCGGCCCTTGCCACCTCGCCCACTCCTGCGGCCCTTGCCACCCCTGCCGCCGCAGTTTTACCGCGGTTGGATGTTTTCCGGCGGTGGCCTAATGTTGTGTTGGCAGTTCAACTGTTAATGCCTTCTGATTATGCTCGTCCTGTTTCGCACGTCGGGTTTCCTCCAATAACAATTGCGAGCGTGCTTTGTTGAAACTTGGTAGAGGGTCAGTATGTTGTATCATTGTGGCTAGGGTGTCATATTCACCCTTGGGGAGGCCCGCAACTAATTGTAACACTATCTTAGTTTCGGACACAAGTGTACCAACATTGGTTAGTTGGTTTGCCACAAGTTTCAACTGCTTGCTATTCTAACATATTAGAGAAGTTTTCAAGACGGGTGGTGTTGAACTGTTCTTCCAAGTACACGGCGCGAGTGTTCTTGTTGTCTTAAAAAAATTCTTCCAAACGTGTCCATAGATCACGGGCAGAGGCACCCGTTTTCATGATTGTGTATAGTAAGTCCTTGGATATAGTGTCATATATCCACTGTTTGACCACGGCATCGGGCGACGCCATGTGATGTCGTCCATATCGGGAGGACGAGGGAAAGAGTCGTCTATATGATCAAGCACATGATATACACATGCATGGATGCGAAATAGTTCCACCCATGACAATAGTGGTCATCTTCTTGATCAAGAATTATAGGGATAAAATTTTTGATGTTGGTAACGGCGAGAGCCGGATGAAAAGACGGTGAGGAGAGGGGAGTGGGTGGTTGGATGACGACTGAGTGAGAAGCGGAAGCATCGGAAGAGGTGGGAGTCGCCAAATTCTCCATTAGGATGGTAGGAATTGGGTGTGTGCCCCGAGAGATGGGGGGGGGGGGGGGGGGGGGGGGGGGCAAAGAGGAATTTTCTAGAATAGAGGTTTGACTTTGATATCATGTAAGATGATATTAATCTCCCTTACGGAGTCTTTCTCATTAATATCAATATATATAGTGTACAATATACAATCTTAATACAAGAGGAATCATAGTCCCAATACAAGAGGAATTCTAGTTTATCATAATTATCTATCACTAAATATATTTTCAATATATGAGATATATTCTAATTATGAATAGGGATTGTAGTATTATACTTGTACACGTTTACACATATCAATCTCAAATTTAAAAAAAAAACAAGAAAAAAAGACAACAAAGAAAGCAATAGGTTGGTGTATGAGGTCCCACTTTTTGAAACGTTTTACCACCTAAATATGGTAAATGAGGTCCCGGCTTTTCGAGATTGAACTCCAGATTTTTTTCTGATTTTGCTGGGGTAAATCTTAAATGGGTTGGTGTTACATAATTACAGAAGAAAGTGTCGTCGACTAGCGGTTAAGTGGAGATAAAGTTTTATTTTTTCCCCTCTCCTTATCAATCAAAAAAGACAAAAGGTTTCAGACTTTCAGGATAGTATATATAATAATATTTATTTGTAAGATATTCATATTCAATTAATAAATGCAAAATATGTATTTCTTCTTTAATTTTAAACTTCTAACTAATAACTTTATAAATTTGACGAAAATTATGCTAGGAGTAATTTTTATTTCTATTTTTCATCCGGCGTTCGATATTCGCATTGAGGCCCGTTTAAATTCGAATTCGTGCCGGGAAGTTCCACATTAAGGGGTAAAGCACTCCATAACAAAGGTGACTCTATGCCTAGGTGACTCGAATCCGAGACTTCTGATTAAGGATAAATGGGTATTTATCACTCCACCATAATCCTTGTTGATGAGTAAATTTTTATATATATCCTTGATACTTACGTCAAACTTTAATCTACAGCTCAAAGGGTTCATGGTATAAATTTTTCCAATGACCTTACATGTTTCTTTCTTTCCCGTTGTGTCAATAAATTAACGGTGTGGCCTGCATCTCTGAATTAGGGATGGCAATTGGGCGGGGCGGGTTCCCCCTCCCCCGCATCCATACCCGTTAGAAAATTTTATATCCGTCACCTACCCGCCATCTGTGGCGGATACAATTTCAACATCCATACACGCCTAGGCGGATATATTCTTAAATTCATACCCGCTCCACCATCCAAGTGGATATCCGCCACCCGCCAATACCCGCCTGTACCCGCCAGCCATATTTTGTAATCACTTCATTTGTGATCAACATTATCCCAAAAATTCAAATTCCAAAAAAGGGTATTAAAAAACAAATTCCAATATTTTTTCACACCCTTTTTTCCTAAACTCAACCACCTATGAGGATGAATCTTTGGTATAGCAATCAATGACATTAACACAAATGGTGCAAGTGAAATAACCCCAAGTGCAACAGCAACATAACCAACAATAGTCAAACCAGTATAGTTAACAAATGACAAAAACAAAGTTGATACAAGAATTGCCAACTTTCTTGGAACATCATCAACAAGAACTGAAAATAACTTTTCTAAGTAACTAATACATAAAATTGTGAAAGAAGCAATATTTATAACACCAGTAAGGAACTTCCAAGATCCCATAAGTGAACCCCAAAAGGGTCCAAAAGCTTTATCAGCCCATATAACAAAACCACAATTTCCAGGAAAAGTTGTTGATAGTTCAGCTGTGATTAGTGCTTCAGGTACACTCCAAATAAATGAAAAGATTAAAAAACTAAGAATTGCTAGTAATGGTCCAACTGCTTTAACTGCTGGTTCTTCACCATATGGACCACCAACTACTTCAAAGTATATGAGGAATATTAGTGGGATGACTCCATAATACTAATGTTTCCATAAATACTTAAAGCAATACACACTTCTTCATTTGAGAAGATTGTGCAACTATCATTCTTGGCATGACGAGTCCATCGACCAGACCACACATCACTAATAAGATCTGACTTTTTGCATTGAGATATTTCAGGTAATTCAACAGAGGCCTTGAGTATCATATTCCTCAAGATCACATATTTCCATCTCCTTGACATCACCACTACCTGCATAATGTATACTCAAAGTAATTAGAGTCTAACTTCAATTTAATACAACATAAATAATTTAATCAAATTAATGTTACCTATAATATCCGCCCAAATCCAGTTTTGAGCACACATCAATGCCTCCGCCATTTTCGAAAGAAGTCGACTATGATAAGGATCAAGTACACATCCACTAGTGCTAAATGCGGATTTCGATGGGACAGTAGAAACTGGAATGCTTAATATATCCCTTGCTATTTGTTGGAGAACAGGATAATTATTTCCATTTGTTTTCCACCAATTAAGAATATCGAAATCATCCACAAGTGGTACAGTTTCAGCTTCCAAGTACTTCTCCAAATCAGATTTTAATCCAACTTTACTATTGTCTTGTGACACAAATTGTGCAAAATCTTGCATGTACCCCATTCTCATACTACTTGTAACATCAGTTAAAGACACGTGGCTACTACTAGCTAGATTATTACCATTTTTATACCCATACTCATCCACCAATTCCTTTAGAAAATCATAAATCATTTTTATCTCAACATCAACATCAAGCGCATCATAAAATTTAGCAAAGTAAAACCGAATGAGAGCCATCTTGAACCTAGGATCAAGTATAGTTGCCACGCCCATAAGACCATTAACATCTAACCAATACTTATTGTATTTCTCTAGCATTACCTCGACTATTTTCCTATATAAATGGTAAGTGAGGACAACCAGTTGGTTAATAAGATTCTAATCTCACAAATTCTAGGGAAATAAATATTGGCAGTAGGATACGTCGAGGCAGAAAATTGATGTGTAATATCATTAAACACTTTCAATAGTTCACATTTTTTCACAACCTTATCCCAATCTTCACTAAGTGGGGGATATTTGTACAAATTATCTCGAGTACTTAAAATAACAAAAACCTCCGTAAACTTCATAACAACTAGAAGCATGTCATACGGCAAATTCCATCGAGTTTTACAATCAAGTATTAGCGATTTTGAACAACCAGGAACAACTTGCTTAGCTACTTGTTCAAATTTTTGAGCTCTCTTATGTGATGAAGTCCAAAAGACAACACTTTCCCTAATTATTTCAATACCCTCTTTGAACACAGCACATAAGCCATATTGAACAATCAAATTAAGTATATGTGCACAACAACGCATATGAAGAAAACGCCCATGCAACATCAGTGAACCATAAGGAAACTCCTCACCCAATAAATTCATCATCACATCATTTGTAGTGCAATTATCAACCGTTATAGACAATCTAAGATCAAGATTCCAAGATTGAATGCATTCTTTTAAAGACTCAGCAAGCACCTTAGTTGTATGAGGTGCCGGAACATACAAGAACCTATTAGATTGATATGAACACACAAAACCCATCATGAAACAGAAGACTATAATACTACTATTAAGAAATTCGAAATAAAAACTTGCATAATCACAGAAGACCAAACCTATCAAATTTGTATTACCACATTAAAACTTGCATAATCACACAAGAAAAGTGATGCGGTTTCCATGAATGACAACCATGACAACCATGTATCTCTTTTTTTTAATTTGCAGTCTACATGTCGGTAGTCAATGCAACCCTTCCTTTGTCTTTCCTTAACAAAGCACTTATACTCTCTCTTTCGACATTGTGTCGTTGGAGAATGTCTTTTTTTGTTGTGTTGCGGCAGAGAACCTTGAAATCTGGTTGAAGAGTATTAGAGTACTTTCTAAAGCCATAATGCTCAACCATGCTTAGTGGGTATTCATGGAGAATAATCATTTCCACTAAGTCTTGTCTCGCATTATCTTGGCGAAACTCATACGGGGACAATGTCAGCGTCTCATATGTATCACAAGGGCTAGCAAGTGTACCAAACATCCTTGTTTGTCGGAGATCCATGCATTTCTTTTTTGGACATTTACTTGTACGCTCTTTCAAGTGACTTGTTCCCTCTCTCGGTCCTCCAGCAAGTTGCTTCAAACAATGGTTGCACTCCGCTTTTATTTCTTCCCCTACTCGTTTCCTCATAAAATTATCCCAAGATTTTGATGTATGTCTACTAGTTCGGGGCATGCTCTTGGCTCTCTTCAATTTTTTCACCTTTTTTCACTGTATTCGGAGTACAACTTGCCGTAGAAGGATCTGATGGTTTTGAGGAAGACTTCGTAGTGGCATTATCCTTGCTTGCCATTCTTACCTATGCAATTACATATATACATATTAAGAGGTGATTATGCTATTGAAGTGTACATTGAGTTATTCAGTTTCTCATGATCTAAAGGACAACATTGAAGCATGTTAAATTTATTTCAGGCAGAATATTAAACTCAACATCTAAGCTAAATAATAGGGGTAGGGTAAGCTATAACATGACCTAAACAGACATTCCAACAAACTACATACTGTTTTCCAGAGCTAGATGAGTTACTTTAGGCATGAATCAGTCATATTATGAGTTCAAAATCAAACATAATAACATAAAACAGATCACTTTGAGTTCACTTAAATATTTTATGTCTTTAAAAGTTACATGAAAATACCAGAGCAAGTTCAAAATAATCCTTTAGTTTAGATGTTAAAAAAATGTTTCCTATAGTTCATCTAACACTAATCAATCCATACGACCACTATTTTTTCCCAGAAATAACAATAAGCAAGCATCCTAAGGCATTTCTCTAACAGGTTTAAGCCTAGTTGAATTATGTGTGCCCTTTGGCTTTTCTAATGCCTATTTTGTTATGTCTAAAGCCAACTTCAAATAGAGAAACAAAAGGGGTGGATTTTTAGAAGATTGTTGACACATCTTTAGTAGTGGGTATTGCATGTAAGCACGCTGGTTTTAACAAAATATGAACCCAAAGGCATTGCATGTAAGCACGCTGGTGTTCTTCAATCTATTTAAAATTTTGATTTACAAAAAAAGTATTTAAAATTAATCAGAACTTGTTGTCAGGGTCTCAGGGACAGGGAGACGTGAAGGCTGATGGTGGCATGACGGAGAACGAGAGAGGGAAGAGAGACGGCGCGTGAAGACCGAAGAGAAGAGTGAACGAGAGAGGGAGGCGTGAAGACCCAAGATAAGAGTGAAGGCTGCTGAAGTCTGGACTAAGTGTAAGTGAGTAGGGTTTTGCCTACTCACTTATTATTGACATTGGGCTTATGGGCTTACGGACTGCTACAACTATTACTGGGTTTATGGGGCGGGTAGGCGGACTGCTGGATGCGGGGCGAGTGAGGCGGGTATGACTACAAATCCACCACCTACCCGCCACCCGTGGCAGGTACATTTTCAATACCCATACCCACCCCAACTGGGACGGGTGCGGTGCGTAATCCGCAAAATTATACTCACCTGCCATCCCTACGTCTGAATTACCTAATTGTCTATGAGATTAAAAAGTGATAAAAGAAAAGTTGAAGTGCTAGAAGACTTAGATGAAAACTCATTTCGAGAAAGTTAAACGTGAGATATCATAACATCTTGCCAGCCTCATTGACGAGTGATCAAGAAGGATTACTAAATTTCAAAATTAGAGCGAAGAAGGGACAATTACCATTGATCGTGAATAGTGAAATTATATAAATGGTGTTCTATAATATTGTTAAATATCTTTTGAAAGCCTACAAAGATATAAAGAAGGACTCCTCCTTACTTTTAAACAAGGGTGTACATGAATCGAGTTGGTTCAGATTTTTAAAATATCAAATCAATCCAATTGTGTTAGGTTTTAAAATCTATAAACCAAACAAACAAACCCCGAATTTTTCAATCTCATTTTTTCCGGATTTGTTGATTTTTTTTAGAATTTTCTGTGGTTCGATGCGAAGCTTACAATAGCTTTTGTTTGGCCAAAAATACGCTTTTTTTGGCTCTTTCTCTCTGTCCTTTGTTGGTCATGAACAAAAAAAATTCCAAGTCAAACATGCAGATTCACTTATAACAACAACAAAATATTTCTAGCTTTCGAATTTCAATGATATCCGTGAAACAACAACAAACAATAACAAATTAACAACAACAATATATTCAGTGAAATATCATAAAGTGGAGTCTGAAAAGAACATAGTGTACGCCTACCTTACCCCTCTTAGAAGTTAGAGAGTTGTCTCCGAATGATATCATTGAAAGTGAATTGATAATTTTTTCATTGTTGGGGCTTTAGTGTGTAATGGTTTGGGATTTTTTAAATTTGCTCGACATCTATGGGCTAAAAATATAAGTCCAAACTTGATGTTAAAATATTATAAAACTAAAATTTTGATAAAGTTTAATAATATTTATATATTGAATATGTAAAAAATAATAATTAAAAAACTGTATACATACATATATTGGGTCTGGTTTGGTCTCGTTTTGAATTTTTTTTAGTTAAAATCAAAGCAAATCTATTATGATCGGATTTTTTTCAATACCAAACCAAACAACTAATCGAATTTTTTTTCGGATTTGATCGGTTTGGTGCATTTTATCATTTTTCTCTTCTCTGTACAACCCTTCAATCTCCCTAGTTTTAGTTCTTGTTTGGACATATAGGACACCTTTTGTATAAGGATATATGAGTTATTCATGATTTTGTTTTCTCACATAGGTAAGGATAAGGACTTAACTTCAAATATTCTTTTTTTTTTAATAATATCTTGAAGGTCAATTTTATGTCCTCTCTTTCGTGTACTAAGATCTCGATCATCTATATACGTGGTCGGGGTGTCAAACTTCCCACACTAAAGGTGAGCGCAAAGTGATGGTTTTTTTGTTTAAAAGAGTGTTCATATAAAGACTCAAAATATTATTTTGGATAAAAATATTCAAAAGGAAAGGTCAGATTATTTTATAAAGAGAAATAAAGAGAGAGACGAGATATTTTTTTAAATTACAAACAAGTCCAAGCGAGTGGTCAGAATTTTCACACTGAGACGGTTCGAAAAATAAATTAAAATATATTGTCTAGGATAGTGAACCAACGTCTACTCTTATGTTGACGATATGCAAAATCTATACATATACATAAAAATAATATAATATCTTATATATACAGTGTAATTTTTATCGAAAGTGTTGGGGTGAACACCTTCACCGGGCCTTAGATCCACCCCTGTGAAAGTATATTTATGTCCTAGAGACAATCTGTATTAGGACAAATGTACTTTATACACATTCGTATTATTATTAATGGAGATTAATATTTTGGCATTTGCAATTATTGAATTATTAATTGATTGTTTGTAATATTCTATAATATGCATCATTGGAGGTTACGCTGTTATTAATAGTGTGAGATATTAATATTATAACGTAACTCTTAAAATAGCCTCGACTAATGATCATTCGAGAATGGAATATCGATGATATGTGATAAGTTGACATGTGGTCTGCATCACATCCTTAGTGGATGTAGTATGTCTCACCTGCTACGAGTAATGACTACTCGTGATTGACACATGGATACTTTGGAAGTATTGGTATACCCTGCTGACATACTGTTTGTTATACTTGTCTAAAGTATGATCAGCGTGTGGGAGATAGAAGTCCTTAGACTTGAGGTCAATACGCGCCTTGTCTACAAAGTAATGTATTTTGATCCCGTCCTAAGCTCAAATGTCTTATAGGTTGAGATATGGCTTGTATTGGGTACATTATGATGTGGATTAAAGGTGGTAGTTGAGCCAGGATTAGGATTCATTCCTCGAATGTATATTCGAGAGAACACTCAGAGTCTCAGTGATATTAGGTTGACTAAGTCGTTGGCCAACACAATAGACGTATTTAGAATATGGTCTAGTTGTCAACTAATATAGATGAGATACAATGATTAGGCCATTTGGATAGACACTTAACAAATCCTAATCTTGATTGAGTGTGTCGTGAATGAAAGAATTTTATCTTACCACATAAAGGTTAAGGATTTACTGTAAGTTTATGCTTTATAATACAGGTTTGATTGTTGTATAACCATACCAGAAATATTGTTGGGGTAAGTAAGAAATAAAATTTTAAACTTCGATGTGCCTTACTTATATTATTTGAACCCAATAAAATCCTACAGTGGTATCAGAGCCAGGTTGGTTCAATGGTTATATAATAATTGAATAAAGTAATAATATAGGTTAAACATAAAATTAGATTAAAACGAGGTTTCTTGAAATCCTACATGTCTTGAACGAATGTTTACCTTTTGATATCACCCCAAATTATCTCCTACGCTAACTCGATGAAGTCATTCCGCTCTAACTCGAACTAAGACAAAAGTGCGTTGTCCGGCTCATTGCACGGTGCACGGCTAAGAACGAGTAAGAACGGATGATGGTCGATATGGGCGTTATTGATAATGGTGGGTGATGATATAGGACCTATAAATTGATCCCCAAATTGGATTTAGGGGTTGAACGATTTTGAAAATTAACACAGAAACGTTTTTCATGACATCGGTGTCGCGACCCTATGGTAGGGCGCCGTGGCGCTTGCTAGGGTTTCAGGGAGGCGCCGCGGCGCTAATGCATTTGCAGAAGCAGAAATGTTTCTGCCTCTGCAGCGCCGTGACGCTAATGCATTTTGCGAAGCGAAAAGCACGCCTCGGTGGCCGCGCGCCCCACTGTCCGAGAAACAAAAAAAAATCAGAGTTCAAAATGTTTAACCCAAGATTATTATTATACAATATATTATTTGATAAGTATGATGTTTATGTGCTAAATGTCAAAATGTTTGTCATTTACATTTCTAGAATAGTGTCCGCTATAACTGTCTGGGTTGACGGCGCCCAATGTTTGATTAAACCATTTTATATCATGCATATTGGGTTGACGGTTCCCAAACTATATGTGTCATTAGTTTTACATGATAAGATGTCATATTGGATATGTCGTAAAAGAGTTGATCTTGGTTAGAACCCTGAATTAAAATGTTCTCCAAAATTTTAAATACAAGTCTAAATTAAAACGCGTCGTCCATTATAATTGTTAGAGTGCAAAATCTTGTTCGGCGATATGAGTATTTATGCCAAAGCATTTGCTCTAACTCTACGAGGACCCAGACTCTTTCATAGATGTGTTTTAATGTAAAGGTAAACAATAAACTTTTGTGGGTATTTACACCAAAGTATTTGCTCAAAAAGGCCAAATTTGCTTAGATACATAAACACAGTCGTGTAATGGGATTGACTTGCTTAGACAAATCTTGGCGCTAAAGTGTCGGACTAATCTAAGGACGCAAGATTAAATGAAATATTTGATCAACCAAGAGTTGCAAATAAGTTTTGCAATTGGTTTAGAACCTACCAAGATGTGTTATTGAAGTTATCCGCCAAAGCAAACGCAGAGATATCATAGGCTTGGATCTTGGCCCATTATGACCTCAATTAATATAGGTTCGTATTCTACCATGGGGTCGTAGAAATATGTTAAAATGGTGGGAGCTAATTAAACAAAAGGCCATGTTGATTAGCCTAAACGAATGTGTATAATAGGAAATAGATTTGAGTTTGATTTTCAGTCTATCTAATTCTTCTGATTATCAAAGATGTCGAGCTTATCATTGAAAATGTTGATTGAGATGAAAAAACTTACTGGACCGAACTACCTTGACTAGCTAAGAAATTTGTGTATAGTACTGAGACAAGAGAAAATAGAATACGTGTTGGACACGGTGTTCCCAACAGTCCATGCGACAGACTCTGTTAAATATGCTTCTTTTGATAAGGATGCTTATCAAAAACACCTAAATGATGCCACTTCAGCATAGTGCGTGATTTTGTCTTCCATGTCTATGGAACTATAGAGACAACATGAGAACATGGGACCCAATGAGATGCTCGAACACTTGAAGAGTCTCTATGACTCACAATCCCAGACCATGGAATATGAGTTACTAATAGAACTCTTTAAGTGTAAGCTCAATGAAGGGGGTCAAGTCTCACATCACGTGTTGAAGATGATAGGGCTGATAGAGAGGCTTGATTCAATTAGAACGAAGCTTGAAAAGAATGTCGCTACCACCCTCATCCTGAACTCTCTCCCTCGTTCTTTTGAGAACTTCATAGTGAATTTCAATATGAATGGAACAAAGGCGACTCTGCCGGAGCTGCACAACATGCTCAAGACCTTTGAGTCTTCCACTTCCAAAGGCAAAAGTGTGCTCATGGTGAGCTCTTCTAGCCGACCCAAGCCGAAAGGCAAGGAATGGCAGAAGAAAAAGGGTAAAGCAGTCGTTGCGCCCTCAGCTATGAAGCCTAAGGGAGGTGCGAAGAAGAAGTAAATCCGGCTAAGGATGAATGCCTCAACTGCCACAAGAAGTGGCATTGGAAGAAGGACTGCACGGCACCAGGAGGAGGAAAAGTACTAGGTGCTCCTGCCTTTGGTGGATAAGGTATGTACGTCATTGAAATAAATATGTCTATAAATAACTCTCATTCCTGGGTATTAGATACTGTTGTGGCTCACACATTTGTACAAATATGCAGGGGCTAACTGATAGTAGGAAGGTTGGACCAAGGGAGGTAGACCTACGCGTTGGAAACGGAGCACGAGTAGATGCTGAGCGTGTAGGGACTTATAGATTAAATTTACCTTTTGGCTATTGTTTAGTGTTGAATGATTGCTTTTATGTACCCTCGTTAACGAGGAATATCATTTCTATCCCTAGTTTTGGACATGGAGGGTTTTTCCTCGTATATTTATAATGGCAGTCAAGTACTGTCTTTTGATAATATTATATATGGAACTTCTCCTCTTGTGGATGGATTATATACACTAAACTGTAGTCGAGAGATATTCAATGTACAAAATAAACGAGCTAAGATAAGTAATAGAAACTCTACCTACCTATGGCACTGCAGACTTGGTCATATCAACGAATTAAGGATAGCAAGATTGAGGAAGTTAGACTACCTCGAATCTTGCTTGAGAGGAAAGATGACCAATAAACTACTTTCTGGGAAAGGTGTGCGAGCCAAGGAGGTGCTTGAGTTGGTTCATACTGATGTATGTGGGCCATTTTCGACTCAAGCTAAAGGAGGTTTTTCATACTTCATCACTTTTACTAATGACTTCACAAGGTATGGATATGTGTATCTTATGAAACATAAATCTGAGGCTTTTGAGAAGTTCAAGGAGTACAAGTCGGAAGTAGAGAAGCAACTTGCAACAAGTATCAAGACCCTTCGATCGGATCGAGGAGGTGAATACTTGAGCAAGGATTTTCTAGATTACTTAAAGCTACATGGAGTCCAGTCAGAATGGACACCTCCTGGAACACCACAGATGAATGGTGTTGCCGAAAGGGAAAACTGAACCTTATTGGATATGGTTCGATCCATGATGAGCTCCTCAGCTCTACCGACATACCTTTGGGGACATGTAATACAAACCTCTATATATGTTCTGAACAGGGTTCCTTCCAAGTCAGTAGAAAAGACACCCTATGAGATATGGTGTGGAAATAAGCCAGCTCTTAAACATATGAGACCCTGGAGGTGCCCTGCATATGTTAAGAAGATGCTCACTGACAAGTTGGAATCCAAAAGTGAGAAATGTTTTCGTGGGGTATCCAAATGAAACTAAGGGATAATACTTCTATCTTCCTGGAGAACATAAGGTCATTGTTTCCAGGAACGCAACTTTTCTTGAAGAAGAATATGTCTACAAGGAACATAGTTGCACAGAGATAGAACTAGTAGAAATTCAAGAACCCAAAGATAACACAGAAGTTGAACCCTTGTCAAATGACCTAAACAAGGATTCAGTGGGAATATCTAGTGAAGATTGGGTACTTAGAGTACGCCCTTCAGCCAGTAGGAGTGTTGTGAGAGATAGTGCAGAAATGTAAGACTCTCATACACAACTAATGGAAGATGATACAATGGTTGTACATCATTCCATTCAGGAAATACATGAAAATGATATTCCTGAAAGCTCTCAAGGTGATGGATTGTCCAACACACAAAGACCTTCTAACAATCAGAATGCAACAAACACTGAAACGCAGAATAATGAACTCCGTAGGACCACTAGGACTCATCGTCCGTCTGAAAGACTTAATCTCCTTGTTGATACACACAATGAGATAGATTTTCCTGATGACGATGAACCTACAACCTACAGCGAAGCTATGTTAGACATTGATTCGCAGAGATGGAAATAAGCCATGAAATCTAAGATGGACTCGGTGTACATAAATCAAGTTTGGAACTTGGTTGATTTGCCAACATGGGTTAGACCCATATGATGCAAATGGGTCTTCAAGAAGAAGATTGATGCATATGGCAAGGTACAGACTTATAAAGCAAGATTGATGGCTAAAGGTTATAATCAATGGCATGGGGTCGATTATGATGAAACTTTTTCACATGTTGCTAGGATTAAGTCCATTCGAATTTTGCTTGCAATAGCTGCATATTATGACTATGACATTTGGCATATGGACGTCAAAATTGCTTTCCTCAATGGTAATATAGTTGAGGAGGTGTATATGAAACAACCTGAGGGTTTTTCACTTGAGTCCAAACCAAAAGTTGTATGCAAGCTACAAAAGTCCATTTATGGGCTTAAGCAAGCCTCGAGAAGTTGGAACATTTACTTCAACAAGGCTATCAAGTCATTTGATTTCGTCAGAAGCAAAGATGATCTATGTGTTTATAGTAAACGCAAGGATGGGAGTATTGCCTTCATTATCATATATGTATATGACATATTAATAATGGGAGACAATAAGACTCTCCTGCAGTTAGTCAAGGAATGGTTGTCCAGTACCTTCATGATGAAGGATTTAAGTGAAGCCTGATACATTCTGGGGATTAGGATCTATAGAGATAGACCTAACAGATTGTTGGGGCTGTCACAGTCAGTCTACATAGACAAAGTGCTTAAATGTTTTTCTATGAAAAATTCCAAGAAAGGCTATCTACCTATGGGACAAGGCATCAAGTTATCTAAGAAGGATAGTCCTTCTAATACTATAGAACTTGAACGCATGAAAAGGATCCCATATGCTTCGGCTATAGGATCGATCATGTATGTCATGACCTGTACTAGGCCAGATGTGGGCTTTGCACTTAGTATGACTTGCAAATTCCAACAGAATCCTGGGGAAGAACACTGGAATGCAGTCAAGAGTATTCTTAAGTATCTTAGACGAACTAAAGATTACTTCTTAGTCTATGGTGGGGAAGAAAAGCTAGGTGCTACTGGGTACAGTGAGAGATTGGCTCTAGGCCAAGTGGGAGATTGAAAGTATATTTATGTCCTAGAGACAATCTGTATTAGGACAAATGTACTTTATACACATTCGTATTATTATTAATGGAGATTAATATTTTGGCATTTGCAATTATTGAATTATTAATTGATTGTTTATAATATTCTATAATATGCATCCTTTGAGGTTACGCTGTTATTAATAGTGTGAGATATTAATATTATAACATAACTCTTAAAATAGCCTCGACTAATGATCATCGAGAATGGAATATCGATGATATGTGATAAGTTGACATGTGGTCTGCATCACATCCTTAATGGATGTAGTATGTCTCACCTGCTACGAGTAATGACTACTCGTGATTGACACATGGATATTTTGGAAGTATTGGTATACTCTGCTGACATACTGTTTGTTATACTTGTCTAAAGTATGATCAGTGTGTGGGAGATAGAAGTCCTTAGACTTGAGGTCAATACGCGCCTTGTCTACAAAGTAATGTACTTTGATCCCGTCCTAAGCTCAAATGCCTTATAGGTTGAGATACGGCTTGTATTGGGTACATTACGATGTGGATTAAAGGTAGTAGTTGAGACAAGATTAGGATTCATTCCTCGAATGTATATTCGAGAGAACACTCGGAGTCTCAGTGATATTAGGTTGACTAAATTGTTGGCCAACGCAATAGATGTATTTAGAATATGGTCTAGTTGTCAACTAATATAGATGAGATACAATGATTAAGCCATTTGGATAGACACTTGACAAATCTAAGCTTGACCGGGTGCGTCGTGAATGAAAGGATTTTATCTTACCACATAAAGGTTAAGTTTACTAGATGTAAACGTACTTCACATATTGAGTTTGTCTTCCGGTGCCGTCTAGGAGTTCCGCGTAGACCTTAATTTGATTAATGTCGATATGAGAAGGCATGTAGGGTCACACTATGTCGATTGTCCTTTTGATCTAAGGATGTATTGAGAGAGTAATTAAATGTTCGATTTAGAATCGAGATATTTAAATGAATAATGATTATTTTAATTAAGTCAAAATTGGATTTTGGATTTAATTAAGAATGCGCAGAAAATAAATTGAGACAGTGCAGGAGCACGTCGAGCGCCGCGGCACCCATACCCTAGGGTTGTGGCGCCTCTGCCTCGAATTTTGGGTGCAGGCCCAAGGTCAAACCCTAATCCGGTTTTGACCTATTTTTCAACTATAAATAGAGGCATTCTCTTCATTATTAATACACCAATTTTCAGAATAATCATTCTAAGCCTTAGAGACTTAGAATCAAATACTCTCTCGAACCTCTACCGGATTTCCTAACTTTCCGAAAGAGACTTAGAATAATATTTGTAAGTTAGAATTGTTTAATTTTAGTTATATCGTAGACTTTCAAATCGACGTAATGGCTGCCCGGGGAGGGGGTCCAAAGAATTGAACTTAATGAAATAAGCATACATAAATTAACATTTTCAGATCATCATACATTTCCCAACAAACTATATATAGTCAAACAACGAATGCCCTAGCTCCCTGTACTTTATTTATGTTTTACTAAAAAATTTATTTTTTTGACAAAATATGTATACTAAATTTAACAGACACAAGCTTCATAACTCTTTCAGTAATCACATGGAGCTCATTTTTCTATGGATTATAAAATCTGTTCCTGTCAGGCAGTTTTGTTTAATTAAAACAGTGATTCTCGTCTCATGGTGTTTGGTGAGATGGAGGTCAATTTCCCGAAAATGATGTACTTTTATTTTGCTACGGTTATGTTGAATGCTTGTAACCTCCCATTACATAGGTATGAGGTATCCTTTAAAAAATTGCCTGAAATGGTGGAACTGTTCCACTCTTTCTGCAAGCATGTGAATGCAACTTTATTTTTCGTTCAATTCAAGGCTTTTATTTTTTAACTTTTTTTTGCAAAGCTAAGTATCTAAATAAATCTAAAAAACGGCCAAACAAACGTGGAAGAAAGTTGTATAGTGTGTTGCTCTCAATTGTTTTTTAAATAAAAATTCTTAATAGGTATGCGTTAATTCTTAATTGGTAGTTTTAATTTTTTTCTTTAAATTTTGTATTTTTAAATAATTAAAAGTATAATACCCTCACACTTTCTATATTATCCACTTTATACAATCTTCCCTGCTATGTTATTTTAATTAGTTTCTACCATTTAGTATTTTACCTATAATGCAAATAA
Organism: Anisodus tanguticus; assembly: GCA_034509755.1. Classification (NCBI taxonomy): domain Eukaryota; kingdom Viridiplantae; phylum Streptophyta; class Magnoliopsida; order Solanales; family Solanaceae; genus Anisodus; species Anisodus tanguticus. Next base: position 31,697,494 of record CM067546.1, read on the forward strand.
TATCATATTTTAATTAGTTTTAACCATTTAGTATTTTACCTATAATGCAAATAATATCATATTTTATTAAAATATTTTAATATTTCTATTATTAGCTTCTTCCTTTTTATGCGTAATTAGCATCTAAATTAGCTTTCCTTTTTTTCAATAGATAAAATTGAGTACGTTAATTCCTTCATAATTTAAGTTTTCTTTGTTTTCATTGTTTAAGTCTATCATTATTAATATCATTAATTGTAAGTATATACACACTCACATTATCTCTATTGTAATAGTTTCGGAAGCACTCACAACCAAACAACTGGTTTTTCAATTAATTATTATTATTATTATTAATATTAATCTTAGTTCGATCTTGTTTTAACTCAAATTTAAAGTTAACTACATTAATTTTAAATTTGTTTTTTTTGTATATCGTGGCAGTTTTTTTGTTGAACAAAACAAATCAACAAACTTGGGGTTTTCTTATTATTTGTTAAAAGAAATTGTATTTTGTTATATTTTTAAAACTAAAATCAACAAACTTGGGTTTTTCTTATTATTTGTTAAAAGAAATTGTATTTTGTTGTATTTATAAAAATGAAATTTTATGGCGATGACACTTGTCAGCCCAACATTCTTTTGCCTCTCCTATTCTATAATAATAATAATAATATATATATATAGAGAGAGAAAGAGATACTTTGTTGCTTAGATAATTTTGATTGGCAAGACAAATAATTCTAGCAAATTTTACTGCCATCTATATCTATATACTCCATAAAGTTAGGCAAAGGAAGAGTGATGTGGCATTTTTCTTTAGCCAAGAAACACAATTATCTTTTTCTCCGTTATTTTTAGCTTTTTTACTCCATATTTCATGTTTATCTTATTGTTGGAATGAACGTCTTAATTATTTTAAACAAGTGATGTGATGTAAAGAAGGCCATGAGCTTAAGTGTCCAACATGAGCCACAAAGTGATTTGCTACGAGTGCCGAAGATTTCTAATCATCCTATGGTGATATGCTTAATGTGGAATGAAGTGTGGAGTGAAGTTGAAGAAAAGACATGGAGATTCAAGAAGTGTCATTAATTTTTTACTTTTATGTAGGTCTTGGCCGAGACCATTTTTTTAGCTTATTTTTTTCTAGCTTAATTACTAGTTTCCTTTTAGCTTAATTACTAGGCTTTGTAATAAAATAGGATGACTAAGCCGAGAACCATCTAGAAAGAGAAGCTTCCAACGTCTCCCAATAAGGTAATTCATGAACTAGCTAGTTCATGCACTTATCTACATGGGTGACACAAAAGGTTGGCCTAGAGAACATGAAGGGTTGATCGAGCATCTCCATTCAGCCGAGATACATGAATGACACAAAAGGGTGGCCTAGAGAACATGAAGAGTTGGTCGAGCATCTCCCACATTCGGCCAAGATACATGTTTGTGTCTTTCTTGTTTCTTCTTCTAGAAGGTCTAGAACTAGTATAAATAGGAGATGTAATTGATGTAAAGGGACATTGAAGTTTTATGAAATATATTTGAGTTTACTCAACTTTGCTAAGTTTTCAACTTTTGTATTGTTATCTTACTCAGACCGTTTGTGGTCCAACCCTTGGTCCTTTTATGGTCCAAACCCCGGTCCTTTTGTGGGCCACCCCTTGGTCCTTTTGTGGGCCAAATCCTTGGTGTAAGCCTAGTTAGAACTTTTATAATCTAACTATACCCAAGCCAAGGTTCTATCCAGTTACTTGTTACAAACACATTGAAGGTCTTCTCGGCCTACATTACCTTACCCGTACACGAATTTGTTTATCAATTGTATGCCCCATCCTTGTCCAAACTGCCTAATTCCTTTCACCCCAATACACTCCAACACTTCCCTAATTCACACTCAAAAGGTCGTCAACCGACTCCACCCACAAACCCGAAACGCCCAACCAATTCCCCACCGTCCAGATCGCACCCCTATTCCGCCAACCTTACTGTCCCGATCAGTTTCTGCCACCTTACCACTACCCAACCACCAAATACCAACCACCAACATAACCTACAACGTATCTAGTTCATCCCCACCAAACACCTTAGCCCAAAACCCTTCAAATTTACCCGCACATCCCCACCAAATATATATTTCCCGAAACCCGCCAACCTCCATTTGACCCCCATTTTCGTATCCACCCGGTCCCAATCCAACTCCGACCCATCTAACCATATATCCCCTCCTTATATACATCAGTTTGGTATCAAAGCAAGGCCTTCCCATCTCACGCCTTGACGCTATGGCTAACATGAAGTAAGAATTTCGGAGGACCATAAGTGACCTTATTGAGGAATAAATGCAATTCTTAAGAAGAGAGTTTGCGGAGCGTGTCCGTGGAAGAGGTTGCACAAAACCACCCAATGTCAAAGAAAATAACAGTACCTCTTTTTCTAACCCATTGTATAGCCAAGAAAGTGTAGAGAAAGATAAAGGAAAAAAGGTAGAGGTTACAAAGGGGGTAAATAGAAGTAGAAAAATGTGTTTTAAATGTCAAGGATTAGGAAACTTTGCAAATGAATGTCCTAACCCTCAGGTAATGAATATTGAAGATCAAGAGTGTGGGGATTCTTTTGTTATTGAGGAACCCGAAGTCGAGAAGGTCCTTGAGGAAGATGTTGATCTTGCGGAGGAGGGTGGAAGTTTAGTACTCCAACGTGTGTTGACTGGTCAACTTGAAGAACAGGAGGAGACACAAAGAGAGCAACTATTTTACACTCAATGCAAGGTAAATGACAAGGTATGTAATATGATCATTGATGGAGGAAGCTGTACCAATATGGCCTCTATGGAAATGGTGGACAAATTGAAACTACCTACCCGCAACCATTCTAAGCGATATGCTATCCAATGGTTGAACAAAGACAAATGGCTAAAGGTAATGAAACAAGCTCTTGTTAGTTTTTGAGTTGGTAAGTATGAAGATGAGATATGGTGTGACATCCTACCTATGGATGTTTGTCATATTTTATTTGGTCGGCCATGGCAATTTGATAGGAAAGTGCAACATGATGGAGAAAAGAATATCTATTTTTTTCAAAAAGGACGATAAGAAGATCCGGTTGATACCATTGTCACCTAGTGAGGTGAAGAAAATGATGATCTAAAATGCCCAGAACGCAAGAAAAAGTCTGAGGTGCTCTTGCTTAATGCATCGGAGATAGAAGAAGAATTGAAGAAGTGGAGTTCTATATGTGCATTGGTGTGCGAGAAGACAAAGAGTCTTGTGGGAGATATGGTTGAAGAAGGCAAATCGAAGGAACTCTTGAAGAAATCTGGAGATATGATTTCGGATGATCTTGCACCGGATACCACCAATTAGAGCCTATAGATACCATCCGAAAGAGGCTAAGGAGTTGCAAGAACAAATGCAAGAATTACTAGACAAAGGCCTTGTTCGGGAGAGCCTTAGTCCATGTGCGGTACCCACCTTGTTGGTACCAATAAAAAATGGAACTTGGCGCATGAGTATTGATAGCTGAGCGGTCAAAAACATCACAGTGAAGTACAAGTTTCCTATGCCAAGATTGGATGATCTTTGGGATTAATTGAGTAGGGCCAAGTTTTTCTCCAACTTACATTTGAGGAGTGGCTACCATCAAATGAGGATACTAGAGAAAGGTGAATGAAAGATAGCTTCCTAAACCAAGTATCGCTTGTACGAATGACTTGTGATGCCATTTGGATTGTGGAATGCTCCCAACTCTTTCATGAGACTCATACACGAGGTGCTACGACCATTAATGGGGTACATAGTATCATCCGAGGGCATTCATGTGGATCCATCCAAAGTGGAAACTATCCGGAGTTGGCCTGAGCCTACGAATGTTAGTGAGGTAAGAAGTTTCCATGGTTTGGCTCATCGTTTCATTCGAGATTCGTGTACCCTTTTTGCCCCTATCACTGAACTAATGAGAAATTGTGAGTTAAAATGGTCCCAAGGAACACAAAGAACTTTGGAAACCTCAAAGGGAAGGATGTGTGAAGAACCGGCTCTACACCTTGAGAAGCTATTTGAAATTGAGTGGGATGCTAGTGGAATTGGTGCCGTCTTAATTCAAGACAAAAGATCCATTGCTTTCTCTAGTGGAAAATTGGGTGGTGCATGGCTAAATCATTCTACTTATGACAAAGAATTTTCTATTGTGAGATCCTTGGTCCAATATGGACATTATTTGAATTCAAAACCCTTTGTCTTATATTCGGATCATTTGGTTTGGCCATACATAGATACCGAGAATTTGAGGGCAAATTCTATTAAAGAAGGGGAGTATGATGTAAAGAATGTCGTGAGCTTAAGTGTCCAACATGAGCCACAAGGTGATTTGGTAGGAGCGCCAAAGATTTCCAGTCGTCCTATGGTGATATGTTTGATGTGGAATATAGTGTGGAGTGGAGTTGAAGAAAAGACTTGAAGATTCAAGAAGTGCTATTAATTTTCGGCTTTTATGTAGGTTTTGGCCGAGACCATTTTTTTCGCTTGTTTTTTTCTATCTTAATTACTAGTTTTCCTTTTAGCTTAATTACTAGGCCTTGTAATAAAATTGGATGACTAAGCCGAGAACCATCTAGAAAGAAAAGCTTTCAACGTCTTTCAATGAGGTAATTCATGAACTAGCTAGTTCATGCACTTATCTACATGGGTGACACAAAAGATTAACCTAGAGAACATGAAGGGTTGATCGAGCATCTCCCCCATTCGGCCGAGATACATGGATGACACAAAATGGTGGCCTAGAGAACATGAAGGGTTGGTCGAGCATCTCCCCCGTTTGGCCAAGATACATGTTTGTGTCTTTCTTGTTTCCTCTTCTAGAATGTCTAGAACTGGTATACAAAGGAGATGTAATTGATGTAAGGGGACATTGAAGTTTTATGAAATATATTTGAGTTTACTCAAATTTTCTAAGTTTTCAACTTTTGTGTTGTTATCTTAGTCGAACCTTTTGTGGTCAACCCTTAGTCCTTTTGTGGTCCAAACCCCTGTCCTTTTGTGGGCCACCCCTTGGTCCTTTTGTGGTCCAAACCCTCGGTGTAAGTCTAGTTAGAACTTTTCTGATCTAACTATACCTAAGCCAATGTTCTATCCAGGTTACTTGTTACAAACACATTGAAGGTCTTCTCAGCCTATATTACCTCACCCGTACACGAATTTGTTTATCAATTTCGTGCCCCATCCCTGTCCCAACTGCCTAATTCCTTTCACCCATAAACACTCCAACACTTCCCCAACTCACACCCAAAAGGTATTCAACCGACTCCTCCCACAAACACCCGAAACCCCTAACCAATTCCCCATCATCCCGATCGCACCCCTATTTTGCCAACCTTACTGTCCCAATCAGTTTCTGCCACCTTACCACTACCCAACCACCAACATAACCTACAACGTATCTAGTTCATCCCCGCCAAACACTTTAGCCCAACATACTCCAAATTTACCTGCACCCCCCACCAAACACACACTGCCCGGAAATCCATCAACCTTCATTTGACCCCCATTTTCGTATCCACCCGGTTTCAATCCAACTCCAACCCACCTAATCATACAATCCCCTCCTTATATACATCATGATGTTTTTTGGAAGATGATATGACATCGTTTATTCATCAGGATTTTAATTTTTTCATTTTCTTAGATTTTACAATTTTACGTTCAAAATTTTTTATTTAAGTGCTCAACAATTTTTTAAAGAAAAAATCATGTATGTCTTTTGCGCCAAGCCATGCTTCTACATCGAAAATAGCATTTGATTGAAGGTATGTTTATTTTTTTGTTCTCGTTCGTGCTCCTTATAATAATCTTTAATTTATTTAGAAATTACTAACATATTACTGACTTTCTTTTTTTTTGCAATATTTGCGAACTATAGCTAGGGTAATAAATCTTTTTCATTAACTTTAATATAAAAAAATTATGTATATATATAAAGTTAGGAATAGAAAGGGCGATGTGGTAGCTTTTATTGGCCAAGAAACACGGTTATCTTTTTCCTCCTTTTTGGCATTTTTCTATTCCCCCATTTATGTGATACATTTAAAAAAAACTCAAAAGTCACTTCTTAACTTTATTAATTATGATTAATTGTGATATATTTACAAAATGTTAAATGAGACGTTTACGAAAATGAATGATCAGAAGGTCATCTTTTTCTATTTAAGTTATTTACACACAATAACTTTTAAAATTAAAGTGAAAAATGTAAAGTAAACATTACATATTTTCTACATTTTTATCTTATTGCAGTTCATTCATATTTAATTTTATATGAGAAGACAGTGAACACAAAATTACATAACATCATCTACAAAATATTTGAAACATAATGCTATATGGCAATTGACAAACATAGAAAAAGAAGTACGAGTAAAAAAGATGTAGAATACTCATTCTTACATTATTCTTTCTTTCAGATATTTTTAAATGTGTAAAGTTCATTCACAATTCTTTTTCCTTAATACAACTACCTCATTTTCTCAATTTGTTCCACCCATTAATCTTCTCGGCAAGTCTAGAAGTTCACCTAAAGAAAAGTCATTTTTTCACCATAGCTTTATTGTATCATATAAAATTTTGTGTGGTATCATAGTCATAATTTAGGTACTCTAATGTTCTAATTTTGATTACATATAATTGAGAGTCGATATTAAATTTAACATCATTTGTCTGTGTGTAATTAAAGAAAATACTATTTAAATTTCAGAAATATAAGAGGGTTATCGCTTTCAACTATTTTATCTCCTCTTTTATAAAGTTGTATTTTGCTTATTGACATGGCACACCCAATCCAAAAAGACCATTATTTATATATCTTTCTTTCGGATCATTTTCTACGGAATTTCATCTCATTGTTATGATTTCTTTTTTTAGTATGATTTATTAATAGGGAAAAGAAGTTCGGGTCTAACCAAAATAAATTATCTCATTTGTCTTAACTTAATATATAAAAGAACATTTCTAAATTTACTAATATTCGCGCGGTCAAATTTACTAGTGATTACTTAAACTTATGTCTTATAATTACTAGGTCCGGTTCAAAAAGAGTGTCCACTTAGCCTTTTTTATTTGGTTAAAAAGAGTGTTCAATTGCCAAATCAAGAAAAAATTAACCTTATTTTTCATATTTTCCCTTAATAAGTGCTAAGTGATCAGATCTCAATACCTATTTAATTAGGGATAGTTTAGTTAAATTACCTCCATTTATCTAGGAGTTAGCATTTTCTTTAGGGGTGTGCAAATGACCAAGTGACACTCTCTTGGAACCAGGGGGAGTGTTGTTTTTATTAATGGACATGAAAAGAGCGAAAGCGACACTTTTGGGACGAAGGGAGTAACAACAGAGTCTCACGAAATCTTCTATCTTTGTCTTCAATTACATCAGAAAATAACTTGTAAACTTTATGATGACCGTCCTTCATTGATTGTCCCCGGATTCCATTATCAAGAAGTATATCCATGACTTCTTGTACTAATTTCTCCAGACACATTACTAATTCTCCTGGCGTAAATCTACTTGTTGTTAATAGATCGGTAAAGATATTGTTCCAGGGGTGGATTTAGAAGTTTTTATACGGGTTCAATGTAACTCAATAGCTTTTACCCATATCTTGTATGTATGTTAAGAAGTTTATTAAATATTTATAATTTTAGAGGTCTTTCCTTCGGTTTTGGCTCGCAACACTAAACCTCACTTGTAGGGTACGATATTACGCTTATCTCCCTTATTTATTTTTTCCAATACTTTTAACCTCTACCATGTGGTAATTCTAATGAAGATGGTCATCTTTTAAAAGACAAGCACAAGCTGTGTCAATCCCGGATCTAGATTATTTAGATATTTGATCTGAAATAACTACTCCAATCCACAATAAAGTAAACTTTGATGAGCTTAATTTTTATTTAAGGTAGATGGTAAAGCGCAGCGAAAATGGAGTTAGCATGTTGAAATGCTGGAGGAACCATAGAAGGAAAAATATCATTCTTTCCACAATATAGCTAGAGACTCTAAATGTTCTAATTTCAGTTGCGGCGTCAAAAATTGCATTTAGTCAACTAAGGCAACAGCTCGGAGACAACAACCATTCAATGGGTAGCAACGCCATGAATGTTCAAGTTTAGTTTACATATTTAATTAGATCTGAGTGAAGAAACAAAGAAAAAGTAGAAGATCGCTCAGAAAATCAAGACCTTAGATGAGATAATATCACTTGGAGTTGCATTTGGACTTTCTTCTTCAAGCTTTCAAATGCAGATTATGAAAATTTTGAGTCAATTCTTCCTATAGTCAATATGGATGAATTTACTAAAAGTAGTTGACGACCTTTCGAAGTTTGAAAATTTAGAAAATTGAAATTCCTCTTTGTAGTTTAAGTTTATGAAATTAGAAAAATGTTGTTGTAATTTGTAAGCTTTGTGTTTGACTTGGGATTTATCTATTAATAAAATTAAAAGATAATTAAGCCTTTAAAAGTTCTCTTTAAATTTGTATCACCTTCATATTTTTCGTGGTCTATATCATGCCAGTTATAGTACTCCTAGGGAATTTGTTCGGTGTCTCGGAGTTGTAATCTTCCTATTAATGATTGTGACAGCTTTCATTTACCGTTTCAATAACAATTTCAAATTATAATATTAAACAGAAGATTGTAATTAATCCCCTCAATTACATTTACTTACATATTGTTAACACCCAAAAGTGTTTAGCCGAATCAAGTGACAACCGAAGATGAAAAAGGATTCTAAGTCGGTAACTGAGCGGAATCATAGTTGAATCCGTTAGTCCTTACACTCGGCTAGAAAAGCATCATCGGTTATTACAGTAGTCTGGCCGAGTCATAATTCCGAGGAACGGCTGAGACCCACACATACTCGGACGCCTCGAACACCAAGTCAAAGGACCTTCTAGAAAAGGTAGCAACCAGCAACAACCAGAAGGGAGTGTCGTCGATCGTGCTAGAGGTCCAGGCGAAAAAATCGGCACCACCTGCTCATAGTTGGCTAGTGGATTTAGTGGGTAGTTTGGTGGCTAACATAGGGGGTCATGTTTATTTTTCTTGTACTATAAATATAGGAATCATTTGGACAGAAAAAACAAACACATCAATCAAAAATCTGATTTTTTACATATCTTCATTCTATCTTTATCGCATTTATTGCACTCTAGATGTATTTATGTTTCTTACCACTTAGTTTACTCAATCACCATCCTAACACTTTCTGGAGTAGTTGGGGAACCTATTGCTGAAAGTTAGAGTTCCACTTCCGGCCCAAATCGCTTAGTTAAACAATCAATTTGTCATCCGATAAAACGGCAAACGCTTCGGAGGGAAATAAATTTAGCACGCCCAGTGGGACCATAGGTGATCTCGTAGCGAAGTTTGATTCTCCAAGTCATGATCACACTTGGCGTATGCGCCTAAGGTCTGGTAAGAAAATGAACCCAGAGTCCAGTCCTCATCCTAAATAGAATCCTCCCAGAAGAAACAACAAGCCACTATCTTTTTCGGGTATGCTTACATCGGTTGATACCCCTCCACTTCCTCCATCAACCCAAGCTGTGGGTGAACTTAGTCAACCTGAAGGTTCAACTGTTATGACCACGTCATTCATTAGACAGTAGATTGACTTAGGCATCCAGGACATTATGTATCGGGTTTCCAAACAATTGGCTGACATTGTCAAGCCAATAGTGCATAATGAGGTTCAGCAGGCGAGAGAACTGGAAGCCAATCGACTGCATCCAGGAGAAGGTTCGGCTAGTTCTGCAGGTGTTGTTCCTCAGCCGAATGTGTATCAGTCAGTACCTACTCAGGTACAACCGATAGCACATCTAGGAGCACAAGCCCAGTCACTTGGTATCCAGTCTAGTGTATGGTTGCCACCAAACACTAGGGGGAAAGTCATGCCACTCGACCAAGCAAATCTGCAGTATGGACAGATCAACATATCTCGGATACCAATTCAGGCATCCGGACACCTTGGTTCGCCGCTCGTTATGTCGTATGCTCATGCAAACGGCCCTACGGTATAGGCGACCAATGTTGGCCAGCCGAATTGGCAGCCGATGGCCCCTGGCTATGACCCTGCTAGACTATTTGGTGACGTTGTCTACAGCAAGACACCATTGCAGCAGTCACAGCTGGTATCCAATCCATACCATCCAGGAAGCGCAAACTTTCTAAGAATGAATGATGTCCAGGGAGAGCAGATATGGGACATTGTTCCACCTTATCCTTAAGTTCCGTCGGCTGTTCCAGGAGCTCAGGTTGCAGGCTTTGGATTCTATGCCCAAAAGAAGTAATGGGGATATATCCCACCTGTTGGTAATGGCCAGCAAAATACCTAAAACTTTCAAAACCCTATTCAACAAGGTGCAAAATGGAAGCCTCCAGTTCAGAACGCCTACCAGCCGGTTCCAGTTGAGAATCGACAGGGGACTTCACAGCTGATGAACCCCGAAACCATTGCGAATACCATGAAGAGATACTTTGGCATCCAACTAACAACCTTGGACAGGCCTGTTTATATGAAGCCCTACCTCGATTGGGTAGATCGGGTAGCCCCATTGCCAAGAGGCTTCAAAACGCCTGATTTCACCACATTCTCATATGATGACGACAAATCTACTATCGAGCACATCAGCAGATTTACCGCCAATATGGCGAAGTTTTCCAGAACGAGTATCACAAGTTGCAGTTATTCCCCGTTTCTTTAACCGGGATGACATTCGCCTGGTACTCATCTTTGGCCCCCAACTCCGTGCAGAGTTGGGTTGACATGGAGCGTTGTTTCGATGATAGATTTTATTGGCTCCAACCTCAAGTCACTGTGAGTGATTTTACAAATCTTAAGAAACAGGTCGATGAAACGGCTACCGATTATATCGAGAGATTTAGAAGGAAGGTTGGGAAATGCACTGTACACTTTCCTAAATCAGACTGCGCCCACATGATTATCAACAACATGCATCCTCGGCTAAAGGAGAAATTAGTGGGACAATCCTGCTCTGACTTGGATAGATTAACAGGGTAGTTTAAAATTGGAAACCCGCCGCTAGTTTATTCACTTTAGGCTCGGTTAGTTTTAAAATCGGAAATCCGCCGCTAGTTCATTTTAGGCTCGTCATGCATGTTTCAAAATTCCAAATAACTTGGACACCCTTTACTCGCATTATTAATCATACGAATGAGGTTTCAGTTTTATCAGATTCGCTATAAAAAATGACTTCCATAAAAATCATTTCTTGCATTATAAATAGTTTGCTTTTCTTCTTACTATCAATTGCTAAAACATATGTATTTTATAAACAATAAAAAGGCATGCTTTTATCCAAAAATCAAGTTTAGATGTATTTTATAAACCATACTATGTAAGTGCATACTCTTGTCAAAAAATCAAATTTGCATGCATTCTATAAACCATGCACGTTTTTATCAAAAACTCAATTTCACATTGCATTTTATAAGCCATGCCATACAATACATACTTTGTCAACAAAACTATTTTTACATATATTTTAAAACAAAATGACATGCAAATGCATATTTTTATATCAAATCAATTTCGGATTTTATGTCGGGAATCTATTTCTCAAAACCGCAATCATCTTTGCAAGAATTTTCATGTTGTCAAAATACATTATTTTATTAACTACATGCAAAGTTTGTTTTAATTAACCTTATATTTTAAACATACACCAGGGAAATGCATGTGCGTCACGACCGTGTTAAAAATGGGTGCGACAGCATTACTACTCCGCTGGGGACTTTCAGGTTCTTGACCATAGCAAACTTAGGTTAATTATTATTGCGCTTATTTGCTCTTTGTTTGATCTAGTGCTTTAAATTGTCTCCTTTATAGAAATTTTGTATGCTTAATTGCTACTTTCTTTTACTCTTTTTTAAATTGGCATTCCGCTCATATTTCCTCCATTTCGGAAAGTTGGCACTATCACACATACACGCGAGGTGTGTTTCGCGCACCCGCAAAATTTTCTTTCAAATTTCCAAATTATAGGAAAATTGGCGTATGCGCGGAGCGTCCGGACCATCCGGTGGCCGCGTAGCCTTCTCACTCGAGCAGTCCACTCGGGAACCTTGGGTCTAGTAAGCCAAATGTTAGAAAATTTAGGATAGAGATATACCACCCTTTATCTTAAGTCATGTATGCATACACCTTAGGTGGGTCGATCCTTGGTATAGACTCCACAATTAAGAAAACCACCAATTGTCGACGGGTCTCACAACCCAACGACCAATCAGCATATTATGTGTATCATGATAATGATAGACGTATCCAAGTCTAATCATGACATACCGGAATTGGAAAATGTATATTCATTTTTTGTATATTTGTATATTATAGGATGTAATCTATTCCGCAAATCAGGATGTTGAGTGAGATTCCGAGTAAACTGAAAATATGGTGGGAAAATTTTGACCTTTGCAGCCAAATGGCAATTAGGAGGAGATTGGGGTGCCTCATTTCATTGTTCGATATCTCCCCCGACCAGCACATGATCAGAGCACTAATTCAGTTTTGGGATCCAGATCGGGGTGTCTTTAAATTCAGAGATTTTGAGATAACTCCTACTTTGGAAGAGATTAACTATTTCACCAATTTAATTTACCAAGATAGAGGACAAATTATCCCACACGGTCAGTCTAGAAAGAAATTTCTCCGCTACTTAGGGCTGAAAAACACTAAGGAACTCCGGTGCTTTAAAAATAATTGGGTCTCCTTGAATTATCTTTATGAGAGATATGGCTGTCGAGATGGTTACAAGCAGTTCAAAAAATAATTCTCTTGCACTCCCGACCATTGGCAAGTTAGGCGCCCTATCGCATTTGCTGTCGCTTTACCGGGGACTTTGGTATTTCCACTTGAGCACGGGAAGATCAGTACTTGCATATGTTATGTGACTCGGGTAATTTTTGAAGGAGTTAACGACACAAAACTCACTTTTGGCTCCTATGATTTTAGCAGAGATATTTCAGGCTCTAGGGAAATGTAAAAGATGTGAAATAAATTTCTTTGAAGGCTGCAACCTTATCCTGCAAATATGGGTGATGGAACACTTTTATCAGTGCTCGAACATGGTAGACATATGTCTCAGCCAGTCAAATAAAATTGTCAGCTTTTACGACAGGACGAAACGGTTTGTGTTACCAGTCGTCACCGATGATTGGTATGAGTTTGTGGCATCCCGCACTAGTGATCAAATCCAATGGAAATACCCGTTGCTCCCAAACACAAAGAAAACCTATATAAGATGCAGAAGACTTTATTATATCGAGCTTATCGGGTTGAAAGTGCTCTAACCATATGCTCCACTCCGCGTACTCCGACAGTTTGACAAGAACAATAATCCCTCTCCGAGAAAATATGAGGGTTTCTGAAATTCAATTCGCGTTGAACTGCATTGTCCTAGAGCTAGGCAAATTCTTGATGAATGGAACAACATTGACAAAATGGATATTGGAGATAGTCATGCAGGGAGTATTCCAGAATATTACGCGTGGCTGCAATAAGATCACGGTAACATAGACCCTAGTTCCGAAGGCGAACAAGGTTTCGAGGATATTTGCACAACAATTTGGATAAGGAATTTTTGGCTCAGGAACACAGTCATTACCCCTGAAATGTGGCATCAAATGAAAAACATAATGCAGTACCTTGAAGACGCAGGAGTCAGACCTAGCAGTGCTGGGGCTTCATCTTCGTTTTCACCATCTGTGTGATCGAGAGCAAGATTTAAGCATGGTCATAGGAGTACTTTATGTTATGTCAATCAGTTTTATTATTGTATGCATTATTGTTATTGTAGTAGAATTTATCTTTTATTTCCAACGAAAAGCATTTCAATTTAATGGCTTGGATCAATCTATCATAATCTCCTCCTAATTGCCATTTTCGGATTATTAGGACTCATTTTCGACCCGACCCAGAAACAAAAAAAAAGAGTTTTTGAGGATTAAAATTAGTATTCAAAAGTTTTTTTTTGGATTGAAAATTAATAACCAAAAAGAGTATTTTTTGTGTTAAAGAACTTATGAAACAAAAGGTATTTTCCTAGCAAACAATTAGGGCAATCAAACCATTTTTTTCTTTTTCTGATTCTTGCTTCGTTTTTCGATTTCTTTGGACTTTTCGGACCCCGAAAAATAGGCTTCGAATCAACCTTGAATATTTTTTCCGATTTGTATTTTCGAACCCCAAAAACCCTTCTAATCGAAAAAGAAAAGCCCCCCATCTAAAAATGAAGAACAAGGGGGATTTTATAGAGATTTTTCCCAAGAACTGAGTTTGAATTTCAAATAAAAGGGACGAATTTTGATGGTTTTGGAGAAGATTTTAGGGGATATGGGTCACGGGTTTTGGGGGGATGGGTATGGGAAATGATGGGTCGGTGGTGTCAGGGGCAGAGGGGTGTGGGTCGTGGCAGAGTAGGTGTGGGAAAGGGAGGACATGGAGCAGAGGGATGTCGGCGATGAGGGTGTAGCGGATTGAAGGTGTAGGTTTTTTTAGTTTAGGTTTTGTTTTTTGTGTTTTTAGGGTTATGAAATAAAGGGGGGTAAAAGGGATAGGGTTTGGGCCGACCGAATTGGGCCGCGGGTAAGGGGATAAGTGGGGTGGTCGGTTGGGCTTAGGGGGAATTGTGCTGATTTGTTTTTGTGAGGGGAAAAATAAAAAATGGGGAGTTGGTTAAAAATAAAAGGGGTTTATATTTTTACAAAAATGCTTTGAAGAAAAAATGTAAATTATTTGAAATAAAATAACGATGTGATAATAATAAAAATATAATATTTGTGAAATGCTTTAATGCTTTATTAAAATAAAAATGCGATGCCGTTTTTGCGAAAATAAAATAACATAAAATATAGGATAAAAACTGTAATTATGATATTAAGAGGCAAATGATAGTAAAAAATGCGAATAATAGTAATAATAATAATAAATAATGATATTCAGAATAAACAATGATAGTTAAAATTGTTTTTTAGCGTAAAAATATTTGAAATTGCAAATAAATAATCGAAAAAGTGGGGACAAAATTGGGTGTCAACAGTCGTTGCATAGACATAATGAAATGACGTCGTTGTATAGACGTAATGCATATGACGTTGTTGCATAGACATAATGAAATGACGCCGTTGTATAGACGTAATGCAGATGACGTCGTTGCATAGACGTAATGAAATGACGTCGTTGTATAGACGTAATGCAGATGAAGTCATTCCATAGACGTAATGAAATAACGTCGTTGTATAGACGTAATGCGAATGACGTCATTGCATAGACGTAATGAAATGACGTCATTGTATAGACGTAATGCAGATGACGTCGTTGCATAGACGTAATTAAATGACGTCGTTGTATAGACGTAATGTCGATGACATCGTTGCATAGACGTAATGCGAATAACGTTATTGCATAGGCGTAATGAAATGGCGTCGTTGTATAGACATAATGAAATGACATCATTGTATAGACGTAATGTAGATAACGTCGTTGCATAGAAGTAATGAAATGACGTCGTTGTATAGAAATGCAGATGACGTCATTGCATAGACGTAATACAGATGACGTCGTTGCATAGACGTAATGAAATGATGTCGTTGTATAAACGTCATGCAGACGATGTTGTTGCATAGACGTAATGAAATGATGTCATTGTACAAACGTAATACAGATGACGTCGTTGCATAGACGTAATGAAATGACGTCGTTGTATATACGTAATGTAGATGACGTCATTGCATAAACGTAATAAAATGACATCGTTGTATAGACGTAATACAAAATAACATCGTTGTATTGACATAATGCAGATGGCGTCGCTGCATAGACGTAATGAAACGACATCGTTGGATAGACGTAATGCAGATGACGTCGTTGCATAGACGTAATGAAATGATGTTATTGTATAGATGTAATGCAGATGACGTCGTTGCATAGACGTAATAAAATGATGTCGTTGTATAGACGTAATGCAGATGACGTCGTCATTGTATAGACGTAATGCAGATGACATCGTTGCATAGACTTAATGAAATGATGTCGTTGTATAGACGTAATACAGATGACGTCGTTGCATAGACGTAATGAAATGACGCCGTTGTATAAACGTAATTCAGATGACGTCGTTGCATTGACGTAATGAAATGACATCGTTACATAGATGTAATGCGGATGACGTCATTGCATAGACGTAATGAAATGACGTCATTGTATAGACGTAATGCAGATGACGTCGTTGTATAGACGTAATGAAATGATGTTGTTATATATACGTAATGCAGATGACGTCGTGCATAGACGTAATGAAATAACATCGTTGTATAGACGTAATGCAAAATAATGTCATTGTATAGACGTAATACAGATGATGTCGTTGCATAGACGTAATAAAATGACATCGTTGTATAGACGTAATGCAGTTGACGTCGTTACATAGACGTAATGAAATGACGTCATTGTATAGACGTAATGCAGATGACGTCGTTGTATAGACGTAATGAAATGGCGTCGTTACATAAACGTAATCTTTGGCTCTTGATACTTGCACGTCCCACTGGTTTGGACCTATAACCCCTGTCTGGTTTCCAATCTTGGCTAGTTGTTAATGAAAATATTTATTGAAAATAATTTACTTATAAGAAAGTATGCATATTAAATAAGAATTTCTATCGAACTCTCGAATAGTGACATGGAGTGAAACAGAGCAAACGTCTTATCCAAAGGTCTTCTTCTGACTGAAGACATAGTTGGCCAACACTTTTCCATGTCTATCGGCGTCTTCTTGCAGTGAACCTTTAAAATTTGCCCAGTTTCTGATATGTGAGGATGCTGAACTTTCAACTGGGCAAGATCGAGTCTCGTGTGGGTTGCTCGCATGTCCTATCAAGGTGATCATAGGGGTGTATTTCGCTACATGCAAGATAAGGGAGAAAAAATTCTAATGGTGTGACCGAAGCTGATATAGGCCCCCTACGTATCCCAACAAGAGAATCATGTCATAATGTAGTTCGTTACAAGCAAAAAGGGGCTAAATGTAGTATCTTTTCACCGTATCTCGCGTTGATAGCTTTTGGCCATACTTCTCCATCCATTTGGCTAGGATTAGTGCCCTCCGTTAACTCGACTTCTGCCGATTGGATAATCTTCGTGCGGGAATATGCATTTTAGATTGGTGAAATTTCTTTTTTGTTGAAACCATTCGTTATGATAAAGTTGCCCGTGGCAAACTAGCGTTCATCCTCTTTTCCATAGACCAAAAGATATGGCGTATTTTACCCCCCGGTAACATAGCTTATGTTCCATAGACCAAAAGAAGTACCCCGAGAAGTGATTGTAGTGCGATAGCCCAAAAGTGCAAAGGGCAAATGCTCATGCAGTGCTTGTAATTATCAATCATCTTTCGCAGTATTCTCTTGATGTTCTTATTGGCTGCTTCGACTGCTCCATTCATCTGAGGTCGATATGGAGTGGAATTGCGATGGGTGATCTAAACTTCTCACATACCACATGCATCAAATTACTGTTGAGATTGGCTCCGTTATCTGCTATAATCGACTCAGGGATTCCAAATTGAAAAATGATGTTATTGCGGACAAAGTCAACTACCACCTTCTTCGTCACTGACTTGTGGGATGATGTTTCTACCCACTTTGTGAAGTAGTCAATTGCCACTAGAATGAATCTGTGTTCATTTGACGTGACACATTCAATAGGACCAATGACATCCATGCCCTAAGCTATAAATGCCCAAGGAAAACTCGCTATATTGAGCTCGTTAGGAGGTACCCGGATTAAGTCGCCATGAATCTGACACTGATGGCACTTTTGCACAAAGCGAATGCAATCTGTTTCCATGGTCATCCAAAAATACCCTGCTCGCAAAATCTTCTTTGCTAAAGTGAAACCATTTATATGAGGCCCGCACGTGCCTCCATGTATCTCTTCAACTAATCTGCTTGCCCCTCGGGCATTAACACATCTTAAAAACCTAGGTCCGGAGTCCTCCGATAAAGGACTTTTCTGTTTAGGAAGAAATAGTTTGCTAACCTCCGAAGTGTCTTCTTTTGAGTGTTGGTTATGCCTTTTGGATATTCTCCTGCCTTGAGATGCCTCTTAATGTAATGGTATCAGGGCTTTCCATCCAGTTCTTCATCTATGTAGAAACAATAGGCTGGCTAATCCAACAAGTTAACCTGATAGGATCAATGTAATTCTTATCCGGATGTTGAATCATGGAGGACAGAGTTGCTAGAGCATCAGCAAATTCATTTTGAATTCATGGGATATGCTTTAATTCTATCCCACTCACAATTATTTCACGCAATGCAGGTAAGGAAGTCTATTCACGTTCTTGGTGGCCCATTCGCCTTGTACTTGATGAATCAATAAGTCTGAATCACCGATAACCAATAATTCTTGTATGTTCATATCAACGACCATTCTAAGTTTGAGTATACAAGCTTCGTATTCTGCCATATTGTTGGTGCATGAGAATCTGAGCTTTACTGAAACTAGGTAGTGCTGACCTGATTCTAAAACCAAGACTGTTCCGATACCAATTCCTTTGAAGTTTGCAGCTCCGTCAAAGAACATTCTCCAATCGGGTATTCTTCTGAGATATCTTCTCCAACAAACAATACCTCCTCGTTTGAAAAATAAGTTCGGAGAGGCATGTATTCTCCATCTACGGGTTTTCAGCAAGATGATCAGCTAGCGCTTGTCCCTTGATGGACTTTTAGGTAACATATATGATGTCGAACTCACTTAGCAAGATTTCCCATTTTGCTAGCTTCCAGTAGGCATGAACTACGTTATGACCTGATTCCCTCGGTGGGATACGTAGGCGGCCCACGTCGACTTCGGTCCTATTTTTTAGAAAACTTTACAATCCCTTTTGCTTGTAACAAACTACGTTATGACCTGATTCCCGTGCCGGGATACGTAGGCAGCCTATATCGGCTTCGGTCACACCATTAGAAAATTTTCTCCCTTACCTTGCATGTAACAAAATACGCTCATCTGATCGCCTTGATAGGACAGGCAAGCAACCCACACAAGACTCGGTCTTATCCAGTCGAAAGTTCAGCATCCTCACATACCAGAAACTAGGCCAAATTTTAAGGGTTCACTGCAAGAAGACGCCGATAGACATGGAAAAGTGTTGGCCGACTACGTCTTCCGTCAAAAGAAGAACTTTGGATAAGACGTTTGCTCTGTTTCACTGCATGTCACTATTCGAGAGATCGACAATAATTCTTATTAATAGGCATGCCTTCTTAAAAGAAAATTATTTCAACAAATATTTTCATTAGAGTTCGACAGAAATTCTTATTAATATGCATACATTCTTATAAATAAATTATTTTCAATAAATATTTTCATTAACGACTAGTCAGGACTAGAAACCAGACAGGGGTTATAGGTCCAAACCAGTGGGACGTGCAAGTATCAAGAGCCAAAGCTACAAAGTCAAAGTGAATCAACCGCCCCTCCCTAAACTCACAAATTTTCTTTGAGTACAGGTCCTTCAGGTTGAAAGAGGCAAGGAAGCCACAACATTTATGTTCAATTTTGCAAAGAACCTCAGCATCGCAGCTCACCACAAGGATCGCATTCCTATTTTGAGTTTGTACAAAGACATCATCTTGACCTACAGGGTCCCGACCGCGTTATGTCTGTACAAGGATGGTATTTTGATTCACAGGGTCACATTCTCATCTTTATCTTACATTGCCTATGTCCACGCATTAACTTTTCATCCAGATTGAGTTTGCAAGAGCTTCAACATAGCATTTTGGCCTCAGGGACACGTTGCATTACGTCAATACAATGATGTCATTGCATCACGTCTATACAACGACGCCATTTGCATTACGTCTATACAACGACGCCATTTCATTACACCTATGCAATGACGCCATCTACATTATGTCTATACAACGACGTAATTTCATTACGCCTATGCAACGGCGTCATCTGCGTTACATCTCTACAATGATGTCATTTCATTACGTCTATGCAACGGCATCATCTGCATTACGTCTATACAATGACGTCATTTTATTACGCCTATGCAATGGCGTCGTCTGCATTACGTCTATACAATGATGTCATTTCATTACGCCTACGCAACGGCGTCATCTGCATTACGTCTATACAACGACGTTATTTCATTACGTCTGTGCAACAACGTCATCTGCATTATGTCAACACAATGACGTCATTTCATTACGCCTATGCAACGGCGTCATATGCATTAAGTCTATACAACGACGTCATTTCATTACGTCTATACAACGACGTTATTTCATTACGTCTATACAGCGACGTCATTTCATTATGTCTATGCAACGATGTCATCTGCATTACATCTATACAACGATGTCATTTCATTACGTTTATACAATGACGTCATTTTATTACGTCTATACAACGACATCATTTCATTACGTCTATGCAATGACGTCATCTACATTACGTCTATACAATGACTTCGTTTCATTATGTTTATGCAACGACGTCATCTGCATTATGTCTATACAACGACGTCATTTCATTACGCCTATGCAACAACATCATCTGTATTATGTCTATACAACGATGTATTTCCTTACGTCTATGCAACGACGGCATCTGCATTATGTTTATACAATGACATAATTTCATTATGCCTATGCAACGGCGTCATCTGCATTACATATATACACCGACGTCATTTCATTACGCATATGCAACGGCATCATCTACATTACGCCACACAAAATAAATTAATTCCCTTCGATTTGGGGAATACATGAATTTTGTGATAGCCGCAGGCCGGCGGCTTGGTCACAGTCACATAAAAAGGCAAAAAAAATACTTCCCTTCAATTTGGGGAATGCAAGAGTAAACGACAGCCACATACCGGCTGCCTAGTCATAAAAACAGACCCTTCGATTTGGGGTCAATAAAACTAGGAAGCCGAGTTGGTTGTCATTTCACTAGACTGGGGGTTGCGCTACATAATTAGGATTAGCTGAAACCACGGCTGCTTGATCACGAAAAATAGACCCTTCGATTTGGGGTCAATAAAACTAGGAAGGCAAGTTGGTTTACGTGTCACTAGCTAGGGGTTGCACTACATCATCAGTCACATGGATCTCAGGAACAGCCAAATCTACCGCTGCTTGGTCACCCTGGATAGCCGCAGTCTCTTTATCAGCCGCACCAACGGCTACTACCTCATCAGCTCCTACTTCTTCAGGAAAAACCCTTTTCGCATCCAACAAAGGGTCAGCTACCACCACTAATGAGATCTCGGAAACAACTTCAATATCTGCCACTAAAATGTCCTTTGGCTGTTGGCAATACTTCTTGAGTAACTGAAGCAGTAATGCCTTCGGATTGCAAGTCCATAAGGATGTCGGCTGACAACTGAGCAACATGATCAACCGGCAAAGGAGTAGCAGTAATGAAAGAATAAGTTCCCTTGGATGCTACTCCGGAAAAACTAGTAGAGTGTGTTGGCATTGCTTGAACTAGATGGCTTTTCCACGCAATCCATTCATTCTCGAGTTTGGCCATCCATTCGCTACCAGCTTTCTGATCCAGTTCCTAAACCATTTGTTGGTTACCAAGTTCCCAGATTTTGTTATCCAATTGAAGGCTCTGCCGAAACAAAGAAGAATGAGAGGAGTCGTGGGCACTAAGAGCCGAGTCTAAGGTGCCTATGGCCAAAGTAATAGCCCCTATCTCTACCTGGATCCGCTCCAACTCAATTCGCAGTTTGGACAGCTACTTCTGCAAGTCATTTCTTCGGCTGACATTTTGTTGCCTTTCTACATTCACCTCATTGAAAGAAGTCTGAATGCGGTTTTTCTCTTGCCGAAGAGACCCCAAGTATTGCAGAACAACGACAACCTCATCATGGCTATCTTTGGCCATTCTATGAAAAGCAAATAAATCATTCAGGGCCAAAGTCATGTCATTGTAAGTGGTTGCCAGAACCGGGGAATCCATTATTTCTTTTGACAATCAGAGCAAAGAGGCCCTCAGAGCATGGAACTCTTCTTTGTTTGTTGGAATTCCCCTGGCGAGAGACTCCGTGACTCACTCTCGATGGATGCCAACAGGCGAAGCTGGTGGAGATGCAATGTCGACTGAGCCAAAGTAGCGCAAAAGCACATCTTCCGGGATGATTTCGGTTGGTACCTCTGAGTTATCAGTTGGGTGCGCTTCAGCCGAAGGATTATCTCCAACGGTCTCCTATACAGAAATGACAGGTTCAGTATAGAAGCAAGAGCCCGGAGGCAGTGAAAGACCAAGCATAAGAGAAAGGGTATACCTCTACGGCTGCCCCAGCATAGGAAGCCTCGATTGCCTTGGCAGGAGAAACTGTGGCTTTGAGGGAAGCCGATGATGGGTCCTGTGAATGCACGGGGTCATGAGCTAAGGAAGACAATTCACCAATATGAAAGGGAGCATCAAACGCTTTATGCAACCGTCTGCACCTTATAATTTGTGGTCCCTGGATAGCAAACAGAAAACATAAATATTAGAAGCCGATGCGAAAGTGTTTTAGCTAGTCGAGTAGTATACCTCGATTTCCTCCTCTTCCACAGCAGGAACAGGAACTCCGGGTCTGTGGGGGCCTTCCTCACTATAATTTCGAGTGATAACCCCTCCACTTCGTCGGGGTTTCTTGGGTACTGGATTCCTGGGTGATGGGGACTCGGTGTCAAAAGTGGTCTCCAGATCAACAAACACTGAAGGAGATGGGGTTGCTGAAAGATACATAAGAGATGTTAGCAAAAAATTCACAAGAACAGTCTAGCTGACACATATGTAGAATACAATTTAATTTTTCTCTTCTTCTGCCACAACCGAACGGAAGACCTTGAGGCAACATGCCTAGCTGATTTAGAGGAAGTAGCTTTCAAAGTGGCTTCTTTTGGCCACGATTTAGAGGTTTCCGGGTTCTTATTTTTTCTCGACAAAATTAGCCGATCACAATAGACATCTAAAGGAGATTGAAAGAATTTCTCCTTAGCCGTATCCCACCAATCATCAAAAGCGACTGTAGTATTCGCTCTCAGGGGAAACGACTGCCAGTCAAACAGGGCGAGCCTGTCAAGATTATGATCGGCTAACTTCTTTGTTTGTTCTGCATCAAAAATGCAACGTTGGGTTGAACTGACAATACTGCGGTGGGGCCACGGCACGTGCTGAGTAAGGACGAATTGCCTTGCTACAAAGTTTGGTCGATATGGCTCCGCTGTCAATTTATTATTCCTAGAAGTGGGCTTCAAACCACCCAACAAGTCCCTGGCCGTGAGAATCCGCCCCCATATGAGAACCATAGTATCCGCTGGGAAAAGGTAAAGTCTTCATCGGCTACTTGATGGACCCAATCAGGGGTGGCCCATCTCTCTAGGACCGGTTGTCAATCTGTATAATGGTCTCTAGACAGATCATGCAGGGTAGAGACTGCGCAAAAGCATCCTGGGGCACAAGAGGTGTTCTCCAAAGAGTATCGGCTAATACTGGCGGGTTTAACGAAAAATGGCGGTCATTAAATTTATCGGGGATAAACTTAGGAAAATAGAGGGTGATCCACAACTAAAGGAACCTCAGGGAACCAGCTAAGGTATCCAGGTTTCTAGAATCCCTTAACCTCGCTTGGGCATCACCCAGAGCCATGTAAAGATAGGTTAAGAAGAGAGATGCCCAGCTGACATCCCTCCCCGAAACGGCTAACGCCACATAAATTTCCAACTTTTTCACAACTGCATAAAAGCCCGTACAGACAAAGTATAGGCTAAGCCAAAAAAATAGAAAAGCATGATGTTCGGCATCATCGACTGGAAGAGGTGATATTTGACGGTTGTTGGTTATAAACTGGTCGTATCCTGAAGAAGTCTTTGAGACTTTGATGCCTAAATCGGCAACATCTGTATCGCTTAGGACATGCGCCTCGGCTCCCGGAATCGGAAGGCCAAGTATCGCTGCCACATCAAGCAGTGTAGGGGTTATCATTCCCAAGGGAAAACAAAGGCATTGGCAACGATCGACTAGTAACCAAGAAAGGCATATATAAGACCGATGTTGCAGGAGGAGTCAAACTCCGACAACAAAATGGCATCGTAGAGACCTGTGCGCCTCCATTCGGCTTCTTTGGCCGACTTTACTCGGTTCAACCAAACAGAATAGTTGGTAATCTTGGTCGGCTAGGTACACAGACTAGTCGGACAACGGTCGCCGGTGAACCAGTCACAGGTAATCGGAAGGTCATAGTTCGCCGGGCTTAGATGCTGAGAAAGAAGGAGGTCATCTTGTTCAGATGTACCAAAAGGGGAGAGAACCAGTTGCTCATCTATGAAGGCAAAAGTGGGGATTAGGTCATCATCATCCAAACCGGTGTTATCCGATCCCTGAGATAGAGAAGAAGATGAAGACATGGTTTTTCTTTTTCTGATGAAGAAATAGGGTTTTCTGAAGAAGGTGAGAAATTTTGGAATGGGCGAGAAGATTGAATGAGAAACCTTTTGGTGGGGGGGATGTCTCTCCTAAGTATTTCATTTTTCTTGGAGATATGATTAACACTCTGTTGGGAGTCTTTTCATCCAAAATATGCGGCTAAAAATCAGTCAGAAATTAATTATGAAAGTCGAGACGTTTCTGTGGAAGGGAAAAAAAACTTTTTAACGACCATCATTGCATGCATTTAAGGCAAAAGTGATTGAAATGACACTTACGACTGCCACACGAAACGACGGCCATTTTGGAATACATCAACTCGACAGCCGCACTCGAGTTAATGTAGGGGGCAATTGTTAACACTCAAAAGTGTTTAGCCGAATCAAATGACAGCCGAAGGTGAAAAAGGATTCTAAGTCGGTAACTGAGCGGAATCATAACCGAATCTGTTAGTCCTTACCCTCAGCTAGAAAAGCATCACCGACTATTACAGTAGTCTGGCCGAGTCATAATTCCGAGGAATGGCTGAGACCCACACATTCCCGGACGCCTCGAATACCAAGTCAAATGACCTTCTAGAAAAGGTAGCAACCAACAACAGTCAGAAAGGAGTGTCGTCGATCGTGCTAGAGGTCCAGGCGAAAAAATCGGCATCACCTCCTCATAGTTGGCTAGTGGATTTAGTGGGTAGTTCGGTGGCTAACATAGGGGGTCACGTTTATTTTTCTTGTACTATAAATATAGGAATCATTTGTACAGAAAAAATAAACCCAATCAATCAATAATCTGATTTTTTACATATCTTCATTCTATTTTTATCGCCTTTATTGCACTCTAGTTGTATTTATGTTTCTTACCACTTAGTTTATTTGACCATCATCCTAACGCTTTCTGGAGTAGTTGGGAACCCATTGCTGAAAGTTAAGAGTTCCGCTTCTGGCCCAAATCGCTTAGTTAAGTAATCAATTTATCGTACGATCTCGTCAACCGATAAAACGGCAAACACATATTTACCAAATAATTTACTTGATCAGACATTTCAATTACATAATGGCTTTCTTCCGAACATTCTCTACATTACAAAAGTTTATCTATTGTTGTTTTCAGATTTTCAGTTCAATATAATGGACCTTTGTTAACAAAACCAAAGTGGTGTGCAGTGTGCCCACATGCGAATAACAGAGTTCCATATTAGAAAATGATGATAGGAAAAAATTGATTTATTACCATTTTCAAGACGGGAGATTCGACAACTGTCACAGTTTTAAAAATGAAGCAGTACTCTCTCACTCCCAATAATTCACTTTTTCTTTAATCCGCAAAAAATAATAATATATTTTTTATAATAATTTAATTTTAAATTTTACTATTTACACAAAATGAGATGATTCATAACCACACAAATATATTTGATTTATTTTAGAACATAAGATTCAAAAGTCTTCTTTTATTTCTTAGAATGCGTGTCAAATGAAAGTACATCACATAAATTAGGACAGAGTGAGTATTTTATTTATGTATTGAGCTTAATAGGTTGGTGGAAATAATAAAATACAACAACAACACATATCCAGTGTGATCTGAAAAGATTAGAATGTACGCAGTCCGTATCCTTATTTTGGGAGGTAAATAGGTTATTTTCGAAAGACCCTCGGCTCGAGAGAAAGCATGATATAAAAAGGTTAGATAAAGATCAAAGAAAGTAAAGAGATATGACAAAAATACTATAGATAAGCATTAATGCAGAAAAGTAACAATAAATGCATCAAACTAATACGATAATCAAAGTATAAGAAATAACAAATAGTAATAGAAAATCAAATAACAAAGGAAGCTGCATGTCTTCACCCACTCCCGGTTCATGATAAAATCCATTGAATGAGTTGGTAAAGCACGGGATTATGACTGAAAAGAATCTACAATAGCAACACTACACCTACTAGTGAGGGTGGAAATAATAAAATATAGAGAAAAAAAAACAAAGGTAGGGGTCACGAGATCTGGAATTCGTTCTACTTGTCATTATTTTAACAGAACCAAAAAGAATACGTAAATGAAAGTAACAAAACGTACTCACATCACATCTCTTATCTGCCTGCAGGGCACTGTTCATTGTGCTACTCTTACGGTCTTACCGGATATCTGCCACATCTAAAGGGAGTGTGTATATTTCTTAAATCTTTCTTGAAGCATGGTATATACGTATGTCGTGCACGTTGTCTTGAATAAATCATGTTACTTACAATTAAATATTTCCATAAAACATACTACCCTAATATTTATAAAGTTATCTTATGTGAAATGTACAACGACATATTATATACAAGTTATAAAGACATGATTCTAATTAAGGAAACTTATATTTTCAGAACATAGTTTCTTTTTTTTTTTTTTGAAATTTTTTGAGACCAAACAATTAATGTATGTCGTATCACTCGTTAGAGAAAGTAACTGTGATTATTACACCATCTTACACAAGAAAAATATGTTAAGCAAATTTAGTAAATGAAATATCGTCAACCGTTCTGGGTATGTGCATCGTGCGTATGTGTACTAATATTCTTTTTACAACCAGAAAAAAGAAAAAGTATACTTATGTTTATCTAAAGTCATATTGGGAGGGCGCGTTAGTGTAATTTTTTGTCGTGAACTAATAATTTATAGTATTTTTTAATCAGAAATATGCGAATATTACTGTTTGCCAAATCATATATGAAGTTGTCTTTCTATCTATGCACATGGGAGTGTTCAGGGTTTGGTCAAAAATCAATTCAAACCTCAAATTAGAACCAAATCGATTAAATAATAGTTATTTGGTTTTGGTTTTGGTTTTGATTTTGTTTGGTTTTGAATTTTAAAAAATCAATGATATTTAATTTGGTTTGATTTTATTAAAAACAAACCAAAAAAAAAATATTGAACCAAATAGACTATATAATATACCCAATTTTTATAATTATATATATACAATATATTATTTTTATAAATAATTTTAAATACTTTGTTTACTTTTTCATCAAAATTTTCTTAATCTCTATTGTGCTAATGAACTTTTAACCTTAAGCCCATTTCTTAAAAGAAATCCATGAATCCAAACTTATATATTCAAAGAAGCAACTATGAGATTTACTTGAAAAAATTATATTTCTTATAAAACTTATTCACTTAATTAAAATTATAGATCTTAAGATATTTTCTTCATAATTCAATAAATTTAAAGCTCACACAATAAAAGGGTTATAACGTATTATATGTTGAAAACAGATCGATGGAAAATCTTTCCCGATAGTAGGAAAAATAATGAAAGACATAAATATCATTATGTGTCTTAAAAACTGAAAAACGCACAAAACCGACAATAACCAAACCGGTGGATATGCATTACATGTGATTTGGTTTAGTTTTAATAATTTAAAAACCGACTAAGTTGATTTAATTTTAATTTAAACCAAAAATCGATCCAAACTAATCCATGAACACACCTACACATGAGCGATATCGATCGAAATGCCTAAGATGACCAAGTTTGACTGATATATTTAATCATATGTGAAAATTGCATTAATATAATTTAGTTAGTTTATTCTGAGAATTTGTTGGGTTTACTGCTAATATTTTAGTCTATCCTTCATTATATGTTAAGATTGTGTACCAGACAAAATCGTCTTACTCAATACTTGTCTTATGCTATCCCTCGATATTTGTTCTTATTAAGATATTTAATTAAAAGTTAAGTTAGTTATGCAGTTGGTTAGGGTAGTTAATTTGTTATGACAGGCTGACAGTTAGTTAAATGATGTCATGAGGATAGATTAAATATTTTTGCCAAATATTTTTCCTCTAGCTTCTTCTTCTTAGTTTCTTCTTTCATTCTTATATAAATGTAAGGATTAGATCTTGTAATCAGTTAGTTGAGCTTTTCGTTAATCAAAGAAATTGCAATATTTCTCTCTCTCTTTTCGCAGCAGTTACCAAGTTCCACCATTGTTGGTGAGCTTTGGAGCTTCATTTTTTCATTTCTGTCATTGTTGGTGAGCTTAGAGCTTCAACATTTTTGTTCATTGTTGAATTTTACAGTTCTACCAGCATTGGTATATTTTATTAAAACGGTGCTCATTTGGAATCTTTTCTGTGGTACCCATTTACGTATATTAGTAATACTTAGTAGGTGTTTGGCCATATAAATCAAAAATAATTTCACTGTTTTTGGAATTTTTGTAGTTGGAGTTAGAGTTGTGTTTGACCATAGTTTTTGCAAATAATATTTGGTTGTTGGAATGTATTTTTTCTAACAAATATGAAATATGAGTTATACCCCCAATTTTTTAAAATTAGCAAAACTACCCAAAGCAATTAATAAACATAACAATGCATAAACACCGCGCATCAATCATTTTCTATTAGATTAGGCATGATTTATATAGACTTTCTTTAATATGATGATATAATCAACTTCACGAAACTCAACGGTCGAATCTACTACGGGTCAAATTTATAAAAATAATAAATGTAGGATAAAATTTGAAAAGTGAAAGATAAAATCAATGACCAAAAATAAAAAGTGAAAATTGTAAAAACAATGTTTGAGGTGTTTTTCAAATTGAAATTTTTATGATCAAACACTAATTTTTTTTAAAAGTGAAAAAAATCCGGAGAAAAGTAAAAAATATCGATGGCCAAACGGGCCCTTAGTAACACTATGCTCTAGGAATCTTTTCTCTGGTACCCATTTATGTCAAGCGTAGGTAAATCTAGATCTAAATATGAATCTATAACTAGAAAAGTCGAATAAATTACTATGGTCGGGTTTGAATATATTTGCACTTGTTTCAAATAAAATGTTATATTTCCACTTTGGCTGAAAGGAGTATTTCTTCAATTTTTTTCTTGGAGCATGGTGTGCGGATCTTGCATTGCACATTGTCTCGAACTAATTATGTCATATTCCATAGAAATAAAATATTTATAAAGTGATGTTATGTCAAGCAATGATGTAGAACATACTATTCATTCACCCAATACGCTAACTCTATAAGACAAAATATTACTCTTTGAATAGATAACAAATAATTGAGCAGTGAAAATTTGAGTATATTACTAACACAAAAACACAGTTCCATCTTAAAAGTGCTCTAGAAACCTTCGACATGAAGCACACTTTTGATAAGTTTAGTGTCAAGATTACCTAAATCAAATAGTTAAACAACTCATAACACATCATTCCCAAATAAATTTGGATACAAAGAAATTAAAAAAGAAAATAAAAAGACAACAAAGAAAAAACAAAAGAATAAAAAGGAATCAAGAAATAATATATGAAATTTTTAGAAAATATATTATTCTATTAATTTGTTAGAGGACAACAAAACACGTGCATGCAAGAGAAGCCAGAGAATCTCTAAAGATCTTGTCCTGCCAATGACACATATATATTAATAAAACATTAGTAATTAATTCTCAAATAATATGTCTGCAGCAGAAAGAAAGAAGAAGAAAAAAGTTAAAAACTCATTTAATTATCTTAGAGGTTGGTATACCAATTTCGGCGTATCCTGCATAAAATATAAGATGGGATAACGGCACAAGACAAAATTATCTTATTATACTATTATGCTGTTTTCATAATCCCTTCAGTCGTAGTTGCTAGATAGCATGCCTACAATATACATTGTTACTAACCAGAGTTATCACCAAGAAACA
Source organism: Anisodus tanguticus (assembly GCA_034509755.1). Lineage (NCBI taxonomy): Eukaryota > Viridiplantae > Streptophyta > Magnoliopsida > Solanales > Solanaceae > Anisodus > Anisodus tanguticus. Next base: position 31,727,688 of record CM067546.1, read on the forward strand.
TACAATAACCAGAGTGTCCTGAATGTAACGCACAACGCATTTGAGAGTGTGCATGTGTTCGTCCCTCGGATAATGCATAAATAAACACACATGTTGCACTGCATAAGTAATATTGGGCCTCGTGAATGTAAGATGCTGAAGAGCTCCTGCAAGACTACAATTGTGGGAGGGATCCTCATAAGGTGTGCTAGAATTAGCACTCAGCTTCGATTTGGTGTCAACCAAAGTAGGAGATGACTTACAGGATGACATGTCACTCACTCAATAATCTCAGTTGCATACTTCCTCTGGGATAGAAATAGACCACCTGCATGACGAGTTATAGCTATACCCAAAAAATAACTCAATGGCCTCAAGTCTTTCATAGCAAATTCGAAATTGAGAAGAGACATGATAGACTTGCGCAGTTTATCCGAAGAGGCAATCAATATAATATCATTCACATATAACAGAATGTATGCCAGAGAAGTACCACGACGATAGATGAACATAGAATGATCAGACCTACTGTGAGAAAACTCAATAGTAGACACATAATCTGCAAACCTTTTGTAGCAAGCTCGAGGGGCTTGTTTTAGCCCATATAAAGACTTTTTCATCAAACAAATATGGTGAGGATGATCGGGGTCCCTGAAACCCAAGGGATGATGCATGTATACTATTTCCTTGAGATCACCGTATAAGAAAGCATTTTTCACATCCAGCTGATGAATGGACCATGCTTTCGAGAGATCCAGACTGAGAACAATGCAAATGGTTGTCGGTTTGACCACCGGACTAAATGTCTCTTCACAATCTATGCCAATCTGTTGAGTTTTTCCATCACCTACAAGACGGACCTTATGCATCTTAAAACAACCATAAGATTTTTCTTTATTAGTAAAAATCCATATAGAACAAATAATATTGACACCAGGCATACGGGGCACCAACTCCCACGTCTTATTTTCAATAAGAGAATTATATTCATCATCCATGGCCATTTTCCAATTCGGGTCATGAAGGGCAGACATTGGGTTGCGTGGTAGGGGTTATTTAGTGACATTAGAATTGAGATTAAAATGTATTTTTGGTTTTAAAATACCCCATTGGCTACGAGTAACGGGCACATGACTCATAATAGAAGTGGGTCGGACATGGGTCGGTGTAGGGATGTCTTTAGCAAACGGAATTTGGATTTCATAAAAAATGACATGACGACTAATTATGATTTTATTATACGATAAATCAAAATATTTGTAACCACGATGATTAGACGGATAACCCAAAAACACACAAGCGGTAGAACGGGCTTGAAGTTTGTTAATTAAAGTGGATGGGAAGAGAGGATAGCATAAGCACCCAAATACCCTAAGATGAGAATACGAATGATCCTTACGATAAAGAATTTGGAGTGGAGATTGGTGTGCTAGTCATTTGCTCGATAGTATGTTAAGAATGTAAGTAGTCATTTGTAATGCATGATGCCAAAATGAAGGTAGATGAAGCATGTGCGAGTAATGTCCGAATAATATTATTAATGGTGCGTATTTTTCTCTCGGCTTTTCCATTTTGGGAGGACGTATGAGGACAAGAAAACCGAAAAGATATACTATTAACACTACAGAATTCCCTAAACGACCCATTATCAAATTCCCTTTCATTATCACATTGAATGTTTTTAATTTCTCGTTCAAATTGGGTACGGATGAATGCTCTAAAAGATAGGAATGTGGAAAAATTAAAATAATCATCCAAAAATAACACATAATAACGATGGCCCACAGAGCTCAAACGGGAGATATCCATAAATCACTATGAATAATATCAAATGACATTAAAGTATTAGAATTAGACGCTACAAATGGTAATCTAACATGTTTTCCAATAGGACAAGAATGACAAACATTAGTACTACGCGTACTATTACACTCAATAAAATTATTATTTTTAAGAGAGGAAAGAACATATGCTCCCGGATGACCTAAACGAGCATGCCACAAGGAAAGTGCTAAAGCGGCAAACGTCGACGGTGTGGCTTGATTAGTGGTGGTGGTGGTGGTGGTGATGAGATAAAGCTCGGCCCGACTATTACATCTCACTAGAGGTATCCCCGTCGTGAAATCTTTCACAGAAAATCCAAAAGAGTCAAAGTCAACAGAAACCCAATTATCAGTTGTAAATTTACAAACAGACTCCAAATTTTTAATTAAGTGAGGAGCATGAAGGACATTTTCAAGGCTAAAGGTGGGTTTGGGGAGATAAATTTGTGTGACCATAACCACAAATTGGAATTGAATTACCATTACCAACAATAATGCCACGATTATTGCTCAAATTGAAATAAGATGAGACATTACCTAGTGCAGACGTCATGTGAGAAGTAGCACGGTGTCCATGTACTAATTTGCATCCGGAGAATTTAATCTAAGTGTATGCATCGCTGCCTCGATATCTGTGAGAGTCGGGGCCGGTGCTAGGCCCATAGCAGCAAAGGTCTGTTGTGGCCGAGGCCCAAGCGAGCTAGATCGCCTGGGCCCGATTTATGACTTGTGATCGCTAGAAGCCGTTGGACCTAGCCCAACTCGTGGCTGGAAAGACTAGAAATTGTGGCGTGGGAAACTGCCCACTTGCCCAGCCTCACGGCTATTGTGCACAAGCCCAAGGTTGCGGCCAATGGTGCTACGGCCCATCCCGATTGGCCACTACCACCACGTCCTTCGCCACTGTCACTGCGGTTTTTGCCACCATTTTTCTGATTTAGGCCATTTTTGCCGCCACCATTGTTATGGTTTTGGATATAATTGTCCGAGAATGAGTGAGGGTCATCAGTGTCGCGTGACGTGGCCACCATTGTGGCAGAATTGGCTCCGGTTGCCGGCTTTTTATCCAAGTCGGCTTTTTTAAGGTGAGCATGGAACGTGTTTGGTAGAACGGTAGGAGAGGATTACTTTGACGAAGAAGCGTCCCAACGCCATTATAAGCCTCGAAGAGGCATGCAACCATATGAAAAACAAGACGATCATTCGTGACGGGCGCGCCAACGTTCTTGAGTTGATCCGACAATTGCTCGAGCCATTGACAATAGGTTGAGGCATTCGAAAATCCTTCATGTTGATGTGGGAGAATTCTGCTCAAGGGTCACGGCACATGAATTTTTGTTATCCTGGAATATATCACGGAACCTATTCCAAGCTTCCATTGCCATGGCGTCGAGTACAATAATAGTCTGCAAGAGGTCCGTAGAGATGGTGGAATAAATTCACTGGAGTACTGTAGCATCAAGAGTTGCCCACAACTCTATTTCATCATCGGTGGTAGGCACCTTCTCCTTGCCTTTTTTTGGTGGGACGATGTGATGGAGGACTCGATTAGACAGTGCGTGAATTTTAAATAGTTCTGTCCACGTCGCGTATTGGACGTTTTCCATCTCAAGAACAATAGGATGTTGTTCTTGATATTAGAGACTGCAAGGCCGGATGAAAGGTGTTCTTTGTGGTAAACATGATGAAAGAACAAGAGGAGAATTAGAGATTCGGAAAAAAAATTGAAGGGAGAGGGGGTATGGACGGCCGAAGAGGGAGTTAGGGCGTTGGAAGCAAAATTTTGGAGAAGGAAAAATTTGCCCTAGACTTCTGATACCATGAAAGAGAATAATCATTTGATTATTTTCATTAATGAAAAGGTTTATATACATGATATACAATATGTAATTATGGAAAATAAATCTACATTTTCCTAACACAAGACTACTACATTTTTCTAATACAAGACTACTACCCTAATTATACATGTACAGGAATTCTAATAATTATGGTAAGTAAATATACAATTTACATGGTCATATACACAGCTAATATACACGTTACCGTGTATATTCTTTCAGCATGTGGTGGCATCTTTGTTCCTGATGAGTCTTGCTACCCTCACTAAATATGACTTATAAACTCTGATAGATTGTACATCCCTCCCTGATTTTTTTTTGGGTTAACTAGATTGCTAATTTTATAAATAAATTACAAGACGGAGGGGCAAATACCTCCCCGAATTGTTCATTAGTTTTCCCATTTGTTAGGGTATTACAAACCGGAATAATAGAACGTTTATAAATAATTCCTAACATCTCTGCATAAAAAACATCATTGACAAACATAGGGGAACTACAAAAATCTTCACATATCCAAAAAGTTATTTCTTTGCATGCCCCTTCTTTTGCTAGGAGATCAGCTACCTTGTTCTGCTCTCTGTAGTTATGCTTTAACTCTGGATTTCTTAACTTTTGTAGCAACAACCTGCATTCATAAACGAAATCACTGTAAAGGATATGTCCCTGCTTTAATATATTGATTACCTTTTTGGAGCCAGAATTAGCTTTCAGGGGCAGTAGTTTGTTTTTTCAAGCAATTTTTAGTCCCTGCAAAATGGCTAGCAATTCAGTTAAGTTGTTAGTGGCTTTAGGAATGCCCTCCATGAAGCCAATGACCCAATTTGCCATTGTTGTTTTTAATTACTCCACCTATTCCCCCAAGTTACGGGTTTACCTAAGCAAGAACCATCAGTGTTTTTAACTTGTAGGCACCTATCATTGGGGGATCCCATTTGATGTTAATCATGATTCTATTTAGGGTGGTTGTTAAGCTGGTTGAATTCAACAGCGCTGCTGTAAGCATGTGTGTGCGAGGACGGGCCGCCTCAAATTGAACGCACTTAAGAATCCAAGACGTTGTCCATGGCCAAAACGGACAAAACATTACGAAGAAGAGAGTAAGGGAATTTGTTGTGTTGGTACCGTTGTCTTGGCTTACACTAAACACCGACGGTTCAAGACATCACGTTCACCGCGCAAAGAAGAAGTAAGTCCGATGGTATTCAACTATGGAAGGTTCAAAGGCGAGGCTACCTCTCCTTATGCAACATCGGTCGCATTTGAAATATTGCCGGAAATGAAAAGACACCATGTGAGTGCGCCAAAATCTCTTTCAAGAGGGATTGTTGGAAATTTGCCTTTGGCGGGAGTTGCGACCGACCAACTTTAACGGCTTAAACACTAGTGTAACGTATGTTGGAGAATCCGGTTCTTCACACATGCATGATCTACTAAGTACGTAGATAACCGTAGGGCCAAGAATCGTCAAATTTCATTGAGAAATGAAAGAGATATTGGTTCACGAAGTAAGGTGTTTGAAGCATGGAAAGTGTGGTATTGTGTGTAATTCTCCCTCATCGGTAGAGGAAGAAAGAATTGTTGTGTATATAAGATTCGAAATTGGTTTGGGGTTTGGGACCCCAAGGGGTATCCATGTGTTTAAAGGAGGGAGGACCTAGATGTGCTTCGGTTCGAGGAAAGACCACACGCGCGCGCCGCCGCGTCCGTCCGTCGGTCGGTTCCGAGTTCGGGTTCGGGTTAGGGTTCTCGGGTTCTCGGGTCACGGGTCAGTTTCAAGATGGTCACGGGTCACGGGTCACGGGTCACGGTCACGGGTCACGGGTCGTGGGTCACGGGTCGTGGGCTGTGGGTCTTACGATATTATCTTTTTGGGCCGAGAAAACTTTGCCGAAGTACGAAGTTTGATCCCGAAGTTTCGAGATATACGTTATTTGGACCGAATTGTTTTTTTCGGATGTGCGAGTTTGGTCCACGAAGTTTCAAGATGTACGATTTGGTCCACGAAGTTTTCGAGAAAGTTGGTAGATCATGATTATTATTGAACTGGTTAGAGTTTCTCACCTTAATTTATTAATAATCATGATAAATTAGCATGAATTGATGTATACACCCAATATAGATAAATTTTAATTATCAGTAGGATTATTTCTGCGCTACTTTTGCACTAGAGATTTTAATCATATAAATATTAGTATTTCCTTTCATCATTCCACTACCTAACATAAAATTTGTACATTAAAATGAAATTATCTTGCGCTAACAGAAGCCTATTTAGTTATATATTTTACTATTTGTAAAAGAAATATCGAATAGGTGTCTTGAACTGCTACCATTAATTAGATTACTTTGGTGAAAACAACATCAATTTTTTTAGTTTTACATGAATTAAGTGAGCGTGAAATGGATGGGAGGACAAATATCAATTATTCGAATACAAATATACAATAAAATAAAAGAATATTTTTCTTTTTTATAATACTAAAATTAAATGATGGTGTCATTTATTTGTCAGACAAATATCAATTATTGGAAACAAATACTACTATACAATAAAATAAAGTGTTTTCTTTTCTATAGTACTAAAATTAATTGATGGTTGCATTTATTTGTCAGACAACCTATTCTTTATCATGAATTGCATATGCTCTTTTTGTTGGTTAGTAGGTTAAAAATTAATCAAATCAAAGCAGGAGGGGGAATAGCTGGCCTTCACATGGAATTATAATAAGGACAATTGGACTATTATACACTTCCCCCCGTTGGCTATAGCACCTCAGGTTTTTTAAAAAATATTTACACCTATTAAAATGGTTTAACGCTCACTATCTTTTCAAAAATGGAAATGATATCGTGTACAAATCGTGACTTCCCATATATACTTTGGATAATATGATCGGCAATATACTATATGTTTACTATGTTTGTCCACTTTTAGTTGTCCATTAAAGTAGATTTTCGTTTTTATTTGTCTAATTTTAAAAATTAAAAGATAATTTATTATTTTATATTTATTTTATTTTTATTATTAATTACTATTATATTCAATTCATATCTCAATAAGTCAGATGAATTATAATAATTAGAGGTTACATAGTAAAATTATTATTTTATTTATTATTTTTTAAAAGGTGTGTCAAATAAAAAATAAACTACTAGTAAACATGGACGGAGGGAACAGAATGTTGGGTGCCGGTCACCTGATTTTAAGCCTGACACTCTTTTATGTGCCTTAGAGCGCTTCATGGATCTTAGAGCTAAAAAATTTTAAAAAATTATATTCAGCTTCTCGGTTTACGTCAGATTATTTTTTGAGATAGTAATCCGGTCCCTCAGCATTACTACCAGTAAATCGCGGAATATACTTGAATTATTAGGATTTGAGAACAAAGCAATTGATATCACCTACAAGGTTCTACCCAGAAGAGAGCAAATTGCTCCTACCAGGAGTTCGAACCCATGCTACAGACCTCCAGCTGGATTTTAAGTTCACCTCCTTTGTCATCCTATGTCCGGGGACCTTAAAATTACAATTTACCTACGTTGTATATGAGTTTCATATATAAATAGTATGTATTCCCGTTATTTTGATTTATATGGTCTAGTTTGAGTGAGATGTGAGTTTAAGGGGAAAATGACTTTTGGAATTTATAGTTTTAAATATGTAATGAGATTTTTGTCACTATAAAAAAATATGTCATTAAAGATAAAATGAAAATAAATATAAAAAGTGTTTGTCGTTTTAAATAAATTAGTAAAAAATAGTATCAAGTAAAATTAAATGGCAGGAATATAAATATATAAAAATTACCTGACTATCAATCTTCACATGGGATAATTAATAATTTGTATAATACCTGTTAATTGTATATATACTGCTTCACTTTCCAAGAATCACTAATTTTATTTTTCCCATTGGAATCTTTGAACACGTTTTATCTATGTTCGATCGACACATTATCTTAAAAGGTTGGTACATTATTTTTTGTTCTATGAAATTTCTGGATTTTTTTCTGTGTTGTCTTCGGCTCTGCCAGAATTTTGCACATAACGTGTTTGTGTTGTGTGTGTGTTTGTGTAAGAGTGGGAAAGGAGTTGATAAACTTTTGTTAGGAGTCTTAAGAGATGAGGGGTTTGAAAGTGATTAGGATTAGTGTAAAGTTTTCTGTGTTGTCTTCGGCTCTGCCAGAATTTTGCACATAACGTGTTTGTGTTGTGTGTGTGTTTGTGTAGGAGTGGGAAATTTGTTGATAAACTTTTGTTAGGAGTCTTAAGAGATGAGGGGTTTGAAAGTGATTAGGATTAGTGTAAAGGGGGGAGGGGGAGGAAAATTTGGTTGAAATTTTTAAGGAAATTAGACGTGCAGCCTTCCCTCATTAATTTTTTTTTTCTTCTAATTACTATGGGTCGTTACAAAAATGAAATTATCTTGCCTAACAGAAACCTGTTTAGTTATATATTTTACTATTTGTAAAAAAAATATCGAATAGGTGTCTTGAACTGCTACCATTAATTAGATTACTTTGGTGAAAACAACATCAATTTTTTTAGTTTTACATGAATTAAGTGAGCGTGAAATGGATGGGAGGACAAATATCAATTATTCGAATACAAATATACAATAAAATAAAAGAATATTTTTCTTTTTTATAATACTAAAATTAAATGATGGTTTCATTTATTTGTCAGACAAATATCAATTATTGGAAACAAATACTTGTTGAAAATTTACTAATGTGGAATTAAGTTTATCAATTTATTTATGACTCGAACAATTGGGGTCCCGCACGTCGGAAACGTCGTTTCCACACACGTGCACACGTAGTGCCAAGTATCGCAAATTTCATTAGTGAAAGAGATATTGGTACGTAAGTGAGACATTTGAGACATAGAATGATGGACAATTATTGACCAAATGACAAGTATTCCACGTTGGTAAATGAAGGAAGAAGTGTACGAAGTGTAAGATGAAACGAGTCAGAAATCGCCGCGGAGCCGCGAATGGCCGCGGCGCAGCCCCGTCTGAGCCGAGGCGCCGGAGCGCCGCGGCACTAATTCACAGAGTCGCGGCGCTTAGGAGGTAGAATGCTGCGACGGGAAGATGAAAAGTTCTGACTTTTGGGCTGGTTTTGGAGCATTGAATCTCCATTATTTGTCACATGAATTCATCCATTATTTGGCTGAATGTAACCCCTCAATAAGTGTCATTACATGGCTATTTAAGGTCATTAGTTGGCTAGTTGAGGGGCCATCTCATTACACTATAAATTGAGGTATTTGGCTCAATTGTTCAACACTTACAGAATTTTCTGAAATCTTCTTCTTCCTCTCTAGCAAGTTTTCTATATTCAAAGTTCTTCAAGAGTAACACTTGAGTTTCCTTTGCTCATTTGTTAAGTTGCTATTGTATCTTGGGAGACTATTGCTCGACAACGTAAAATGATATATACGGGGCAATCTTTAAAGACAGAGTCTCATCACTCGACTCAGCAAATCACAAAGAGTTTGTAACGTTCTTGATTCCAGTTTGTTGTAATCTTTAGTTTATCCTTTCTAGCAATTTGTAATATTTACTTACTTCCCATTTTCTGCAATTGTTACAACCCACAAGTTTAAGACAAGATTTGCTTTGTAAGTGCTTAGAAAGATGACTGGAAGAGAACAACTTGCTTCTGATTTTGATGTTGCTGCTACTCAAGGCAACCCCTCTGCCTTCCCCACTGCTCAAGGCATACATAATGCCTTTCCAGTTGCTCAAGGGAACGTTAATGTTCCTCCACCCTCCGGTTTCCATAATGAACGCCCAGAGAAGTTTATGGGCTCCAACTTCAAGAGATGGCAGCAGAAGATGTTGTTTTATCTGACTGTTATGGGAATGACTCATTTTGTAATGGAAGATCCTCCACAAGCTAGAGATGAAGTGGACCCTCAGCCTAATGAAACGGCTGGAAGGGGCCAAGGTATTCATGTTGTCAATGGCATGAAGATGGTTCTTGATGCTTGGAATCATAGTGACTTCATGTGTAAGAACTATATTCTGAACTGTCTGTCAGACCCACTCTACACGGTGTATTGCACCGTAGGCACCGCCAAAGAGTTATGGGAAAAGCTGCAGAAGAAGTACAATGCACAAGATGCTGGTACTAAGAAATTCATCGTTGGGAAATTCCTGAAATTTCAAATAGTGGATAGCAAAAATGTGATGTCCCAAGTCTAGGAATTCCAAATGATTCTACATCACATGGATTTGAAAGGTATGAAACCAAATGAGCAGTTTTTGGTTGCATCACGTATTGAAAAGTTACCTCCCTCGTAGAATGAGTTTATGAGTTACTTAAAACTCAAGACAAAGGAAATGACTTTTGAAGAACTTATTATCAAACTCCGGATTCAGGAAGATAATAAGAAGGCCTTGCCTAGGGGAAAACAACCCGCTGAGGCAAAGGTAAATCTGGCTGAGGCCAAAGGGAACTCAAGCAAGAAGCGCAAGTTCCAGAAAGACGGCAAGACCCAAGCGGCGGAAAAGTTCAAGGGAAACTGTCACCATTGTGGGAAACCTGGTCACATGATCAAGGACTGCCGCAAGCTCAAGACAGAGCAACAAGAGAAGGCCAAGGCCAAAGGCAAGGCACATGCTAACGTCATCAAAGACACATTTTTTGACGACATGATTGAATAGTTCTCGGCGGTGGTGCTTGAAGAAAACCTAGTTGAGAATCTCATGCAATGGTGGATGGACACGGGTGCTACCAGATACATCTATTCCAATAGAGATATCTTCTCCATATATACACCAATTTCAGACAAGAAGTTGTTCATGGGTAACAACACTTCCTCTGACGTACTAGGGGTAGGAAAGGTAGTCCTAAAGATTACTTCTGGAAAGAAGCTCACTCTGAAGGAGGTGATGCATGTCCCTGAGATTAGGAGAAATTTAATTTCAGGTCATTTATTGGTTAATGCTGGTTTTAGGCTAGTATTTGAGTCCAATAAGTTTGTAATCACCAAGAATGGAACTTTTGTGGAAAAAGGCTTCGTCTGTGAATGCCTCTTCAAAGTTAACGCCATGTCTGTAATGCGTGCAAGCAATAATATTGAAGCTTCTTCTTACTTGCTTGAGTCCTAGGACATGTTAACTATAAGTCCATCCAAAGGTTGGTTAACTTGGAGTTGTTGCTATCTATCGACGTAAACCCTCAACATAAGTGTGAGGTGTGCGTAGAGGCAAAACTCACAAAGATTCCTTTTCGATTCGTCGAAAGGAATACCATTCCTCTAGAACTTATTCACACAGATATATGTGATTTGAAGTTTACACAAACTAGGGGGAATAAGTACTTTGTGACATTCATTGATGATAGCACAAGGTATTGTTACCTTTACTTGTTGAAAAGTAAAGATGAATCCTTTGAAGTGTTCTGACGTTACAAAGTAGAAGTTGTAAATCAACTAAGCATGTGGATTAAATCCATTCGTAGCGATAAAGGAAGAGAATATGTAGCGCCATTTGAGAAATATTATGCCGAATCGGGCATTGTTCATCAAACGACGACTCCGTACTCACCTCAGTCGAACGGTGTTGCGGAATGCAATAACCGCACGTTGAAGGAAATGATGAATGCCTTGCTCATCAATTCCGGTCTTCCCCAAAATATGTGGGGAGAAGCCGTCCTTACCGCTAGTACGATTCTTAACAGAGTCCCACATAAGGGTAAGGATAAAACTCCATATGAATCATGGAAGAAAAAGAAACCCACCTATAAATATTTAAAGGTGTAGGATTGTTTGACAAATGTCGAAGTGCCCAAGCCAAAGCAGGTCAAGATTGGGCCTAAGACTATAGATTGCATTTTCATCGGATATGCAAATAATAGTAGTGCTTATCGCTTCTTAGTGCATAATTAATATATTCCAGATATCCACGGGGGTACAATCATGGAATGAAGGAATGCTCAATTTTTTAGGAACTTTTCCTAGAAAGGAAAAAGACATAACCTCTCGCAAATGAAGTTATGAACAAAGCTCTCATGAACCAGGAGTCATTGACTGCCCGGATCTAGATGGTTCAGATCTAGTGGACTTCGAAGTGGCTGAATATCCGGAAACTAGTGTTCCATATTCTTAAAACTTGGAGACTCCAGAGATGGAACCAAGGTGAAGTAAAAGGGACAGGAAGGATAAATCTTTTGTCCTGACTTTATAGTTTATATGGTTGATGATGAACAAAGGATAATTGATGAAGCATTGTCAACTCCAGAGGCACCGCTCTGGAAAGAAGTTATTGAGAGTGAAATAGACTTCATCCTGCATAACCATACTTGGGAGTTGGTTAATCTTTCTTCGGGAAACAAACAGTTGTGTTGTAAATGGATACTCAAACGAAAGTATAAAGTAGATGGGTCTATAGATAAGTACAAGGCCAGGTTGGTAGTCGATGGCTATCGGCAGAAGGAAGACATTGACTATTTTGACACGTACTCCCCAGTATCTAGGATGACGTCCATACGAGTATTCATTGCGATCGCAGCATTGCGTGATTTTGAGATACATCGAATGGATGTCAAGACAACCTTCCTAAATAGTGATTTGGAAGAAGAAATCTATATGGAACAACCCGATGGGTATGTGGTTCCAGGTCAAGAGAAGAGAGTATGTCGACTTGTCAAATCTCTGTACATGCTAAAACAAGCCCCGAAGCAATGGCACAAAAAAATTGATAGTACTCTACTATCGAAGGATTTCTCCATTAATGAATGTGACAAATGTGTCTATACGAAAGGTAACTCTGACTTGTTCGTCATGATATGCTTGTACGTAGATGACATGTTGATCACAGGGAGCAGTCCTAGCTTGATCCTAGAGACTAAGAACATATTGAAATAATGCTTCGACGTGAAGGATATGGGTATCACAGATGTCATCTTAGGGATAAAGATCTCTAAGACGTCTGACGGACTGGTCTTATCTCAGTATCACTACATCGAGGATGTGTTTAGAAAGTTTGAGATGTTTGACAGTTCGCCTATAAAGTCACCACTGGATAGAAATCAAAAGCTTGATAAAAATCGTGGTGCACCCGTATGCCAGGAGCAATATGCACAGGTGATTGAGAGATTGATGTACATAACAAACTGCACCCTACCTGATATTGCTTATGCAGTCAAAAGGTTGGTTAGGTTTACCCGTAATCCAAGTAATGATCATTGGAAGGCGTTGAATCGGGTACTACGATACCTGAAATACACGCTAACTTATGGGTTGCATTATTCGAGATATCCAATTGTACTAGAGGGGTACAGTGATGCAAATTGGATATCTGGTATAGAGAACACCAAGTCCACTAGTGGGTATATATTTACAATTGCTGGTGGGGTTGTGTCTTGGAAATCCTCTAAGAAAACTTCCATCGTCCGATCCACGATGGAATCAGAGTTTATCGCTTTAGACAAAGAAAGAGAAAAAGTTGAGTGGTTTCACGACTTCTTAGAGGATGTCCCTTGTTGGGACAAACCCGTACCTTCTGTAATGATCCACTGCGACAGTCAGTCGGCTCTAGGAAGGGCACATATTTCTATGTACAACAGCAAGTCTCGTAATATTCGACGGAGACATAAGACCGTTAGGCAGTTGATCACCACGGGTATAATATCCATTGATTACATAAAATCAAAGGATAACATAGCGGACCCGCTGACAGAGGGATTACCCAAAGATCAGATATTCTTCTTGTCTAGGGAAATGGGCTTAAAACCCATGCTATAAGGACCAATACTGTGGTAACTCAACCTTACTGACTGGAGATCCCAGGAATTAGGTTCAATGGGAAAACTAAGCTGTAAAGGTTCAGTTGAGCGCTTTGGTGGAAGCATGAGCACTTCGAATAGTAATTTCTGTAAAGAAACATCAATCCAAAGTCATTCCCTCGATAAACATTAAGTGTTATCTGCAGTGTGGGTAAAGGTTAAATTTCTAAAACCTTTAATGATCCTCAACGGTTGAGGTTAGGTTTGGGAAAACTTTTAATGATTTATAACACTTGCAAAGTGGGGTATAGAAGGATACCTTGTAGGAGACCACCTATTTAAGTGCGAGGACAGGCCACCTCAAATGAATGCACTTAAGAATCCAAGAAGTGTCCCCGGCCACAACGGACAAAACATTACGAAGAATCGAGTAAGGGAAGTTATTGTGTTGGTACCGTTGACTTGGCTTACACTAAACACTGACGGTTCAAGACATCACATTCATCGCGTAGTAAGTAAGTCCGATTGTATTCAACTATGGAAGGTTCAAAGCTGAAGCTACCTCTCCTGATGCAACATCGATTTGAAAGATTGTTGGAAAAGGCACCATGTGAGTACGCCAAAATCTCTTTCAAGAGGGGATTGTTGGAAATTTACTAATGTGGAATTAAGTTTATCCCATAATTTATGACTCGAACAATTGGAGCCCCGCACGTCGGAAATGTCGTTTCCACACACGTGCACACGTAGTGCCAAGTATCGCAAATTTCATTAGTGAAAGAGATATTGGTACGTAAGTGAGACGTTTGAGACATAGAATGATGGACGGTTATTGGCCAAATGACAAGTATTCCACGTTGGTAAACTAAGGAAGAAGTGTACGAAGTGTAATATGAAATGAGTCGAAAATCACCGCAGTGCCGCAAAGAGCCGCGGCGCAGCCTCGCCGGAGCCGAGGCGTCGGAGCACCGTAGCGCTAATTGGGTGTTCAGCCACGGAGCCGCGGCGCTAATTCACAGAGCCGCAGCGCTTCGGAGGCAGAATGCTGCGACGGGAAGATGGAAAGCTTTGACTTTTGGGCTGGTTTTGGAGCATTGAATCTCCATTATTTGGCACATGAATTCAGCCATTATTTGGCTGAATGTAACCCCTCAATAAGTGCCATTACCTGACTATTGAAGGCCATTAGTTGGCTAGTTGAGGGGTCATCTCATTACACTATAAGTTGAGGCCTTTGACTCAATTGTTCAACACTTACAGAATTTTCTGAAATCTTCTTCCTCTCTAGCAAGTTTCTATATTCAAAGTTCTTCAAGAGTAACACTTGAGTTTCCTTTGCTCATTTGTTAAGTTGTTGTTGTATCTTGGGAGACTATTGCCCGACAACGTAAAAGGATATATACGGGGCAATCTTGTCTTAAAAACAGAGTGTCATCACTCGACTCAGCAAATCACAAGGAGTTTATAACGTTCTTGATTCCAGTTTGTTGTAATCTTTAGTTTATCCTTTCTAACAATTTGTAATATTTATTTACTTCCCGTTTCCTGCAATTGTTACAACCCACAATACTACTATACAATAAAATAAATAGTGTTTTCTTTACTATAATACTAAAATTAAATGATGGTTGCATTTATTTGTCAGACAACCAATTCTTTATCATGAATTTGCATATGCTCTTTTTGTTGGTTAGTAGGTTAAAAATTAATCAAATCAAAGCATGAGGGGGAATAGCTGGCCTTCACATGGAATTATAATAAGGACAATTGGACTATTATAGACTTCCCCCCGTAGGCTATAGCACCTCAGATTTTTTAAAAATATTTAGAGCTATTCAAATGGTTTAACGCTCACTATCTTTTCAAATATGGAAATGATATCGTGTA
Organism: Anisodus tanguticus; assembly: GCA_034509755.1. Lineage (NCBI taxonomy): Eukaryota > Viridiplantae > Streptophyta > Magnoliopsida > Solanales > Solanaceae > Anisodus > Anisodus tanguticus. The sequence goes on from CM067546.1 coordinate 31,742,961, forward strand.
CAAATCGTGACTTCCCGTATATACTTTGGTGGATAATATGATCGGCATATATTATATGTTTACTATGTCTGTCCACTTTTAGTTGTCCATTAAAATAGATTTTTATTTTTATTTATTTAATTTAAAAAACTAAAAGAAAAATTATTATTTTATATTTATTTTATTCTTATTATTAATTACTATTATATTCAATTCATATCTGAATAAATCAGATGGCTTATAATAATTAGGGTGACATAGTAAAATTATTATTTTATTTATTATTTTTTAAAAGATGGGTTAAATAAAAAATAAACTACTAGTAAACATGGACGGAGGGAACAGAATGTTGGGTGCCGGTCACCTGATTTTGGGCCTGACACTCTCTTATGTGCCTTAGAGCGCTTCATGGATCTTAGAGCTTAAAATTACAATTATATTTTTTTTGATATTCAGTTTCCAGGCTTACTCAAACTAATCCGGAAGATAGTATTTTCGGTCCCTCAGACTACTACCAGTAAATCGTGTAATGTGCCTGAATGACCAGAGTTTGAGAACATAGCAACTGATATCACATACAAGGTCCTACCCAGAAGAGAGCAAATTGCTCCGACCAGGGTTCGAACCCACGCTGCAGACCTCCACCTGAATTTTAAGTTCACCTCCTTTGTCATCCAGTTATGCCCCGGGGACCTTAAAATTACAATTTACCTATGTTGTATATGAGTTTCATATATAAATAGTATATATTCCTGTTATTTTGATTTATATGATCTAGTTTGAGTGAGATGTGAGTTTTAGGGGAAAATGACTTTTGGAATTTATAGTTTTAAATATGTCAGGGGATTTTTGTCACTATAAAAAATATGTCATTAAAAATAAAATGAGAGTAAATATAAAAAGTGTTTGTCATTTTAAATGAATTAGTAAAAAAATAGTATCACGTCAAATTAAATGGCAGGAATAACAATATATAAAAATTACCTGACTATCAATCTTCACATGGGATCATTAATAATTTGTATAATACCTGTTAATTGTATATATACTACTTCACTTTCCAAGAATCACTAATTTTATTTTTCCCATTGGAATCTTTGAACACGTTTTATCTATGTTCGACAGACACATTATCTTAAAAGGTTGGTACATTAAAATAGAGAAAAAAAATATCGTCTACTGACAGTTGGGTGGAGACAAGGTTGGATTACAAGATCTAGATTCCATTTTGCTTGTCATCATTTTGAACAAAAATAAATTGCTGACATTGATATGAGAATATGATATGGCCCCCATTCTGTTATCTGTCATTTTATCGGGAGATGAAATTGAGAGACAGATTGATTCTTTAACTTAAGCGATTTGGATAGAAAACGAGACTCTAATTTCCAGCAATGAGTTCCCCAATTACTGCACAAAGCGTTAGGACGGTGGTATGAGTAAACTAAGAGGTAAAAAATATGAATGCAGTTGAGTACAGTAAAGTAAAGGATAAAGATAGATAAAAATTGAGTTGTTTGATTGATTGGGTCTGTTTGTATATACAAAGAATTATCCTATTTATAGTACAAAAAAAGGAAAAAAATGTACAATGTGATCCCCCCATGTCAGCCATCAAGTAACCCACTCAGTTCAATGGCCGACTATGGGGGAGGTGGTGTCGATTTTCTCGCCCTCTACTCCTCTTGCTCGGATAATGACCCTTTCTTTTTGTTGTTGTTGGTCGTTACCACTTCTAGGGGTTCGGAAACCCTTTTGACTTGGTCGTTGAGGTGTCTGCATCTGAGTGGGTCTCAGTCGTACCTCTAACTAAAAACTCGGCTAAGATGACTTAGTAGCCGATGAAGTTCTTGTAGTCGAGGGCTAGGAGTAAATTCGGCTCTGGAACAGTTCGACTTTCACTAAATTCGGCTAAACACTTAAATTACTTTTGAGTGTTAACAATTTCCCCCTATATTAACTCGAGTGTGACTGTTGAGTTGACGTATCGAAAGTAGCCGTCATTTCAGTCTAACAGTCGCGCATGTCACTTCAATCGTCTCGTCTTCAGTGCATGCAATGCTCACTTCTTGAAATGTGTTTCCCCTTTAACCGAGGCATCTCCATTACCACGAATTGGCTCTGATGATTTTCGGTCGTGCTTTTGAAAATAATAAATTACTCTCAGCCGCGCTCTGAAGGTTATTTAAGGAAAGGTATCCCCCCCCCATAGGTTTCTCACCTAATCTTTGGCCCTTTTCTTAGTCGGAAACCATGGCTTCATCTTTTTCATCTCGAAGATCAGGAAAAATCATTCTAGCCGATAGTGACCTCACCCCTGCTTTGGCCTTTGTTGATGAACAACTGGTTCTGACTTTGTACGGTATACCGGAACAAGGTGATTCTCTCTTGTTTCAGTACCTCAGCCCGATAAACCATGACTTTCTTTCTACTTGTGACTGGTTCATCGGCGGTCGTTGTTCGGCTAACGTTCGTACTTGGCCGACTAAGGCCGCTCATTATTCGGGTTGGTTAGACCGAGTGAAGTTGGTCACAGAAGCCGAATGGGGACGCATGGGTCCTTTTGATGTCGTCGCACTGTCGGAATTTGATTTCCGTTGTAATGCCGGGCTCGGGTATGTGCGGCGCCTCTATTTTTGTGCTTGGTTTACTTGGATGTGGGAATCATATCCCACCCTTTAACTTTAGCATTACTCTCAGTATTCTTGAGCAAATTTAGAATAAATCCCGCAGATTTGATGGGCCATTATCTTTGACCACTTGGGATGGCATTTCTTCGCCTGAGCAGTGCGACCAACCTTACGACATAGATGTGTGAAAGAAATGGTTTTCTCTATATTTTGTGACCGAGCAGCCAGTCTATAGCTGTCATTTAGCCCTACATCTCATGCCGGAGGGAATTAACTTATTTTGTGCGACTAGGCAGTCGGTCTGTGGCTGTCGTTTATTCATGTATGCCCCAAATCGAAGGATACTTTTTAGATACTTGTCATTTACATTCCTATCCATTTCTTCGTCATGCATGTTTTTAGTCGATATGCGTTGCCGGCTATCCGTTGGCTTACTACTAAAGGTCCTTCCCAATTTGGTGACCATTTGCCGAATTTACGATCTTTCATCCAATCGGCAAAACAATTTTCCAAACTAATTCTCCTTCGGTAAACCTCTTAGGATTAACATGTTTGTTGTATACTTTAGCCATTTTACGTTTATCGGCTTCAATTTTCTCTAGGCTCATCAGGTGATCTTCATCTAGCTGGTCTAACTCCATTAGCATGGTATATTGATACTCTTCTAAACTTAGAGAGTTCTGCTTGGCCACCCGTAAGGATTTGACATTAATTTCCAACGGCGACACTGCATCTTGGCCATAGGTTAGTCGATAAGGTGTCATCCCGGTAGCTGTAGATTTAGAATTCCTGATCGCCCAAACGGCTTCATCCAGAGTGAGATGCCACATTCCTGGTTTATCCTCCACGTTCTTACTAATTATGTCCACAATAAGTTTGTTAGTTGACTCGGTTTGCCCATTCGCTTATGAGTAATAAGGCGATGATGTGATCATTTTGATCCCAAATTTCTCAGGAGAGGCTGCCACTTTAGAACCAGTGAACACCGTCCTTTGATCAGTTGTAATCGTCTCAAGGATACCATATCTATATATGATCTGGTGTTGGATAAACTGAATGACATCTGTCTGCCAGTGAATATTTGTAAAAATCATTATCAATGAGCACACACTTCAAGGCTCTCCTCATAACCTTAAGGTCTTTGTATGTAGAGGGATCTTTTAAGCAGCCGATTAACACCTGCTTCCACGAGCCGATCTAGTCTATGGCTAACACTTCGGCTGGCAGTTCGTCATACTCTAAAGTGAGTAGAGATTTGATAAAGCCAGAAGCTTTTTGCGCTAAGTCATTATCCTCAACATTCATGCCTCTGGGAACATGACTTAATGTAGATGATGTGAACCTACTAAGTAACCTGCTAGCCGTTTCATAACGGGCCAAAAAATTTGGATCTTTGTAGTCATATTCCCCGGCCAGTTGCTTGATAACCAACTAAGAGTCTCTGTGAATCTTGATGTATTTTGCTTTCATAGAGACTAGGAGTTTGAGTCCTATGATGAGAGCATCATACTCGGCTTGGTTATTTGTCAAGTCAGAATCTAATCGATAAGAGAACCTCCACATTTCATCTCTAGGATCAGTTCATCGTTATCCCGGCTCCGACTCCTTTCTGGGTTCTTGACCCATCAAATGTCAGCGTCCAAGGGACGACGTCCATACATGTGGTAGAGTGGGCGCATGGGTCCTCCACATCTACATAGGGGTGGTCTGCCAAGAAATCGGCTACGGTCTGGCCTTTGAAGGACCTGAGTGGCTTATACTCGAGAGAAAATACAATGAGCTTGATTGCCCACTTTATTAGTCGTCCTTGCAAAACAGGTCTATTCAATAAGTACCTGACGATGTCAATCTTGTACAAAATGTGAACCACATGTGGCATTAAATAATGTTCATGTTTTGTACAAGCATAGAATAAGGACAAACAAGGCTTCTCTATAGGGGTATATCTAATTTCAGCTTCATTTAGCATACGGCTAAGGTAGTACACTACCCTTTCGGTTCCATCATCGGCATCCTGTGCTAACATGCAGCCGATACACTAATATGTGTTAGCCGAGGGATTTCGTTAGTACCAAAGTTGATATCTTCCAATGGATCCTGAGACTCAAAACTAGGCATGGCCCTTTTTATGGGAGATTTAAGTTCCATCGGCAACTCGATGTCCTCGGCTGCCAGTGTTGGTTCTCTGTTGCAGTCCTCTACTTGTGATTCCTCGACTATCCTTGCTTCGAAACTAAGAGCAATCATCTGATGCCACAGATCACGTACGATTTGGGTTTCCTCAATCATCTTACTTCCAAGGTAAGTTGTGGTTTGGCTAATTGCTTTATTTCAAAACCTCGTGCAGTTAGATTGCCGTATTCCCAAGATCCTCTTCGTACTGCTCTGCAACAACTATGGGAGCAACATAGGGTGAATAAGCTTTTGATGCATGGTGGGACGATTTCAATCTTGTCTCATTCCCGAAAAATAAGCTTTTGATGCATGGTGGAAGGAAGACATCGGCTAGTGCGAATCCAGTATCTTCCCAATAGGATGGCATAGGACGGCTTGCCATCTATCACAAAGAATGCAAATCTAACCGTCTTGGGACCCATGGTGATTTCTGCCATTAAAATCCCCAAAGCTTCAGAAGCCTCTCCCATAAAGCAAGTCATTTTAATGTTAGTTGGGATGAGATCTTCTTTGGTTTTGTTGACGCTTTACAAAGTAAGCAGCGACATCACATTCAGCACAACCCTTTTGTCGACGAACACTCGGCTAATGGTTTTGCCATTGATGTAAGCCTTCACATAAAGGGGCTTGAGGTGTTTAACCATCTCTTCCGTAAGTACACCAAACACAGTGCTCAAAGCGTCTCTAGATGTGGTATCAGCTATAGTCGTCCATTCAGTTTCTTCCACGCATACGTCACCTTCTAGGTTGTCCAGCGTAGAGTGGCTAGCCTAGAACTCACATGGAATCAGGCTAACCATTTCAATAGCTGTCCAGATCTCATCGACCGAATCCTGCTGAAATAAATCAAGGATGGAGTATCCTACCTCGTTGAATTCGATTGAAGAGAAATCATTACCTACCATCTCTTAGAGACATATAGGAGCCAGTTGAGGTTCCAATGCTTGGATTCTTTGCACGATTTGTGAAACCATCTCAGCTAGAGATTCCTTCAGGACTGGAGTGAAATCCCTATGTCGGGCCCTCACCCGGCTGTATGCTCAGCTCTGGATAGCCCAAAGTTTCTCCTTCATGCGGCTCAATCTTCGAGGAGGTTGAGTCGAATGCCCGCTCTATGGCCTCAGCCACGGCAGACTCAGGAATTTCTGCCCATCGGCCGCCTTGGTATTGGAAATTAGAGGCAATGTCTGTTGCATCTTACGCAAGGCCTTGGCACGTTGCATCCTTCTTCTTTGAGTCATGGATGCGACTTTCGGTGGTGCCTCTTTCTTTTCGGGAGCCTGATTGACAGACCACTTCCCCTGTTCTATATTTGTGGCTAGTTTAATCATTCTCCGGGGTCTCATCTGGTCCACATTTCTTGCCGTGATACGTAAGGACGAAACACCCTCATTTACGTTAAACTCGACCACCTTCTGTTTGGATTTAGGAGTGGTTCTTTATCTAATCGATGCATGCTCGGCTGTCGGTTGGTTGGCATCCGTACTTGCCCCTCAGGCCTACGCCTAGCGCCGATATGGACCCTTCTGAACCTCATGGTTTATTCCTGAAGTTCTCGTTCAACGTCCCTCGAGTATTTAGGGCGGCCACGAAAATTGCTCCTAGCTGGCTGCCTGTCATCACGAATGTCATGTAGGCTGCCTAACCGGTTGAACATAGAGGTCCTTGTGGCCTTCTCCCCTTCGATAAGTTTCTTTGGGACCCATACCCTTTTCATCGGTTGTCCCCCTTTGGTGTCCCTTGACTCATCGGGCTTAGCAAAAGATACCATAGATATTGATACCGCAGGAAAGGGGTCGGTATCAATGGACATTTTAACCATACTCTTGTCAGTTAGCTTGAACCTCCCATCTTTGATGCCCTTTTGGATCGCTTTTATGAAGACCACACAATTAGAAGTAGAGTGACTGTATAAATTATGCCACTTGCAGTACTTCTTATCTTTGATTTCTTCGGCAGGTGGAATCCTATGACCATCAAGCATCCGAATCTACTTATCTTTGAGCAGATGATTAAAGATTTGATCTTCCTTCGTGATGTCAAAGAGTAACCGACCCTGTCATCGAATGAACTCGTCTCCTTGCCTTTTACGGCTTTCAAGGCTAGGCAAGAGTAAACCTTACCCCTAACAATCTCGACTATCATTACGTCTGACACGCAGGCGGTTGACTCTGTTTCGGTTGGCTCTTCTCTGCTCTTTCTCCTGGATGTACTTCTCTATTTGGCTAGCCTTTTCGGCTAACTGGCTCAGGTCAGAGTAGGATTGTCCTATCAACTTCTCATTTAATTGAGGGTGCATGTTGTTGATTATTATGTGGGCACACTCAGACTCGGGGAAGTGTACGGTGCATTTCCCAACATTCTTTCTGAATCTCTCAATAAAATCGGCAGCCGATTCATCGACCTGCTGCTTGAGATTTGTTAGATCAGTCACGGTAACCTGAGGTTGGGGCCAATAGAACCTATCATGGAAGTAACCCTCCGTGTCATCCTAGCTCTGTACGGAATCGGGAGCTAAATAGGAGTACTATGCGAATATTGTTCCCGTTAGAGAGAGAGGGAATAGCTGCAACTTGTGATACTCATTCTGTCCAGCCTCACCGCATTGGGCAGTAAATATACCAATGTAGTGGATTTATCATCGTCGCCAGAGAAGATGGCAAACTCGGTGTTTTGAAGCCCCGCGGCAAATGTGTTATTCGATCTACCCAATCGGGGTAAGGCTTCTTACAAACAGGCATGTCCAAAGGTTTTAGTTAGATGCCGAAGTACCTCAGCATAGTATTAGCAATAATTTCAGGGTTTATCAGTTGTGACATCCCCTGCCGATTCTCGTCTGGATTCGGTTGGTAGGCGTTCTGCACTGGCGACCTCCATTCTGCACTTTGTTGGACAGGGTTTTGAAGGTTGTAGGTAGTCTGCTGGCCATTACGAAAATGTGGGGTAATGCCCCATTCCTGCTGTTGAGTATGGCCACAAAAGCCTACAACTTGAGCTCCTAGAATGGCTAACAGAGCGAGGATAAGGTGGAACAGTATTCCATGGCTGCTCTCCTCGAACTTCGGCCGTTCTTAGATAATTTATGCTTCCTGGAAGGTATGGACTGGGTACTGGCAATGACTGCTGGAATGGTATTTCACTGTAAATAGCGTCACCAGATAGCCGAGCTAAGTCATAGCCATGGGCCATGGGCCACCGGCTGCCAATTCGGCTGGCCAATATTGTTCACCTGTATCATAGGGTTGTTCGTAGAAATGGGCAACAAGCCAAACTATCTTCGATCCTGAACTGGTCTCCGAGCCATGTTGATCTGCCCATACTTCATACTCGCTTGGTCAAGTGGCACATTTTGCCCACCAAGGTTCGGCGGCGAACATGCAGTGTGCTAGTTGCCAGGTGATTGGGCTTGTGTTCCTAGGTGCGCTACCGGCTGCACTATAGTAGGCACTAGCTAATGCACATGCGGCTGAGGAACAATACCGGGAGTCACAGTCTCATGCTGAACAGCACCGCTCGTCAGATGGATGAAAGAACTAGCCGAACATTCTCCTGGGTGCATTCGATTGGTTTCCATCTCCCTCGCTTGCTGAACCTCATTATGTACCATCGGCTTTACAATGTCAGCCAACTATTTAGAAACTTGGTATATAATATCGTGGATACCCAAGTAGATCTGTTGTCTAATAAAAGACGTTGTCATTATGGTTGGACCTTCAGATTGGCTAGATTCTTCCACAGTTTGGGTTGATAGATGAAGTGGAGGGGTATCAACCGATGTAGGCATACCCGAGGAGGATGCTAGTTCGTTGTTCCTTCTGGGAGGATTTTGTTTAGGATGTGGACTGGACTCGGGGTTCATTTTTTTACCGGACCTTATGCGCATACGCCAAGAATGATCCTGACCTGGAGAATCAAACTTTGCTATTAATTCACCTATGGTCCCACTTAGCGTGCCAAATTTATTCTCGCCCCGAATTCTGTTCTCTGACATTTTATCGGCTGACGAAATCGAGATAAATTTATTGCTTAACTTAAGCGATTTGGGCTAGAAACGGAACTCTAGTTTCTAGCAATGGGTTCCCTAACTACTTCAGAAAGCGTTAGGACCGTGGTATGAGTAAACTAAGAGGTAAGAAACATGAATGCAGCTGAGTACAGTAAAGTAAAGGATAAAGATAGATACAAATTGAGTTGTTTGATTGATTAGGTATGTTTGTATATACAAAGAATGATCCTATTTATAGTACAACAAAGAAAAAAATTGTACAAAGTGATCCCCTCCATGTCAGTCATCAAGTAACCCACTAAGTTCAATGATTGATTATGGGGGAGGTGGTGCCGATTTTCTCACCCTCTACTCCTCTTGCTCGAATAATGGCTCTTTCTTTTAGCTGTTGTTGGTCGTTATCGCTCCTAGGGGTTCGGAAATCCTTTTGACTTGGTCGTTGACGTGTATCTGCATCTGAGTGGGTCCCAGTCGTACCTCTAACTAATAACTCGACTAAGATGCTTTAGTAGCCGATGAAGTTCTTGTAGTCTAGGGCTAGGAGTAAATTCGGCTTTGAAACAGTTCGACTGTCACTGAATTCGGCTAAACACTTAAATTACTTTTGAGTGTTAACAGAATCATTGATAAATTATTTATTGGATTATGTAACTATGCTGATGAAATTGCAAAGAAACTTCATATTTACGATAAATTACTAGATTTGGAGATGATACGAAGGAATAACATATTTCTTCAATCTTTCCTGGAGCATAGTTTACGGATCTTGCTCATTGTCTTGATTAGATCATGTTTGTACTTGTTAGATCCACTTAATTAGTCATTTGATTTTAAGATAATTTAATGGGAAATATGACGAGGTAGAAAAATATGTCCAATCTAAATTATTAACGAAAAGCTTTTAAAAGTTTTGATAAAAGGTTGATATGATTGAATCTTTCAAAATGAGAACTCTCAGAAAAAGTAAACATTTCTTAAAATCAAATCTCTTTTTTCTATTAAATGCATGGTGAAGGGGATGAGGAGGGAAAGAAGAGGGAGAATGGAACTCAGGTTTTTATATGAAATACTTCCACTGATATCAACTATTATATACCGTTTAATTTTATTAAGATTAAGAGGTTGGAATATGAATAAACGCATGAATAGTGAGATGTTGTATTAAAATCATAATACTAAATAACTAAGATTTTTTTTTCAACATCTCAATGCATAAATTTTATCTTATTGATAATTAATAAACATAAAATTTAAATAAAATACTAATTAATCTGGTACTATATTACTAAAATTATTAGATTAAAATACATCTACAATTACTTAGCGGTGGTGATGTCTAATGTTGGTGGTTGTGGGGTTAAACCGGCGACTATTGATACCATCGATTGTGATGACTAAGGATAATAGTTATGGGTTAATTGGTAGTGGTGGTTCATGGTGATAGACCGGTAGTTGATTTAGATAAGATTTTTAAAAGCAATTTAATAGATTTAGAATTAAAAATTAGTCAAGAAAATAAAATACTAAAGAAAGAATTGATAGAAAAGATTTTAAGATTAGAAGATTCTGTTAAAGAACTTAAGCTAGCAATTATTTCATGAATAGACTAGAAAGCGTGCTAGAACAAGCGGCAATGAAAAAGAAGATATTTTCTAAAGTTAAAGTGACGATGGGGCCTTCATTAGGATCCTGAGTTAGGTTTTGAGCCTGTTATTATGTTTAGGTTTTCTAGGAAAAATGACTACCAGTAGTAATACAAAATTCAAAATAAAGATTAATGATGTAGTTGAGCTTATGAGTAATAAAGGTATAAATTTGATAAAGCCGCCAAAGCAAGACAGAGACAGCCTAGCAGACAAGACGCGAGATGATAGCTTTTTGGTATCTTTTATTATTTGTTCTATGTTCTGTTGAGGTTTTCGGGTGGCGGACTAACCGTTGGACTACAAAGAAATATACTAATGTCTAGTTACTGTTATAATCTTTGTCATGAATGCCTAAATTACTGTTGAAATTAGTAGCATAGCATGTCTAAATATGGTGATCTTCTTGACTAAGTATATGGTTATCTAATAAGCTCCGTTATGGCCTCCATGGATTAACCTGTAAATTTCTATATCAACGATGGTTGATTATTAGGCCTTTGATGTCCGCGGAAGGACTGTGTGGCCGCTTTTGGGTGTGGTTAAAGACGATCGCCATAACAGGGGTAAAGCTTAGAGGAAGAGATGAACAGTTAAGAAGAAGAAGTAAATAGTCATGACATGTTACGAACTAAATAGTAAACTAAGACAAGAATGACGAAATATTTGATATTGTGTATCAGAAAGGGAGTACCGAGTAGGAATTACAACTTATTTTATTGAAATATTTGATATTGAAATATCCCCCTTCTTATTGGTATCAGAGCGAGAAGATTTTGTTTGGACTTAAACTCGCATGACAGACTCTTATCAGACTGTTAAAAGAAAGTTGCATACTCTATACCCAGAATATATCAGACTTAGTATTACTCAGAAAAATAGTATTAGACTATACGAGGTAATAGACCAAGTATCTAGCCTAGAATATAGTGTAATTAGATATCTAAAAGATAACTATAAAGTTAGAAAGACTAATAGATCTCCTCCAAAGTTTAAATACCCAGACTCACCTAGTACCCCAAATTACTCAGACTCTACGAATACTTTCGTACCCTCACCATAAAACATATGAGAACAACTCCTTTTGCTAGACAAATTAGATATATCATTTGGATTATAAATAGAGAAAAAGAAAAAAGAAATAGATATATAAAGGCATATACCCAGCTTAAAAAATTATGTAGCTTAGTAGAAGCCAGAAATAAGGGACTAAGAGAAGTTAGAAACAAAGACACCCGTATTATAGGACAACAAGACTTAGAAGACTTCTTTACACAAGAGGTACAGCATACCCTAGTAAATTTAGACCATAACATTTTCCAAAATAGTATATACGACAGAATAGCTCAAGGCTTAATAGACTACGAATTATTACAAGACTTGCGTTGGCACTTAGTAGGATTAAAAAGTGACATAGAACACGCAGACAGGTGGTTGGAATACCAAGAGTGGAAATTAAAAGGTAAGACTGCTTCTTTAGGGTAATCATAGATCAGTTAAAACATCTAGATTACTTAGACCTAAGAATAGAAGCAGACAAAAAATATAGAATATTACCAGACCAAAGTATAATAAAGTGTAATTTCAGTTTAGGAGAACATTCGCTCCACGGCGAAGATAAACAGTTAAATACTGTAGTAGACCTTATAATAAATTTAAGTGAAAAGTTAAAATTAGACAATATTAAATACGTAGAGAGTCAAAAAAAGACTAGAAGATTTACTGATTAGATAAGAAAAAATATTTAGGAAAACAGAGGACAATCTAGATTACATAAAAAATACAGACAGTAGAAAATCACCAAATAGAGATTTAGATAAGATTTTTAAAAGCAATTTAATAGATTTAGAATTAAAAATTAGTCAAGAAAATAAAATACTGAAGAAAGAATTGATAGAAAAGATTTTAAGATTAGAAGATTCTGTTAAAGAACTTAAGCTAGCAATTATTTCATGAATAGACTAGAAAGCGTGCTAGAACAAGCGGCAAAGATAATAGATAAATCTATTCCTTTGACAGAAGACTATAAAGACTATATAACGGTTCAAAAATCAGACCAAATAATTATCCAACAGAATATAGTGATAACAACGTTAATAGTAGACCTACATAGAAAAATAGATCACTTAACAAATAGAGTTAATAGGCTAGACGAACACTTCTTCCAAATAACTTTGGAAAAAGATCGTAAGGATAAAGGTAAAGAAAAAGAAAGTCAAGCTATAGACAACTTAATAGATCAATTAAGTAAAATAGAACTAACTCCCCAGCACGAAAAAGTAAAAATAGTAAAAAAGTCCCAGAAATGGACTTTCTTTCAAGTAGATCAAGAACCGAAAGACCAAGGCAAAGTTTCTCCGAAGACAGGGTAGGAACTAGTCTAGTATCTAGAATACTAACTAGAAGAGCCCCAGAAGAAATCAATAGACAATTAAGCGAAGTCATAAATGTAGACAGAGACATTAGTATATTTCAACAAAACCAGTTAAATTTGTTGAATCCCAGAACTTTATACAATGCTGGAAGATTTACTTCTACAGCTCAGTTGTATAGACACTACAGGGAAGAGCAGCTATCTGTGCTAGGTGGCCAGGCTCAAAACCTAAATTTAATTAGTGAAGAATCCTTTAGACAAATTAGACAAAACACCAGAACACTCATGCATATGGGATTAATGGTGATAGGAATTAAAGGACTAACAAGAAAAAATTTAGGGAGTAAAGTTTTAGTAATGATATACGACGATAGATGGACAGAAATGAAAAAGTCTATCATCGGTATGACTGAAATAGACATGACTGATAATGGAGGAATATTCTATATCAGCCCAGACTTCTTGATAAATTTAGCAGAATTCGGTAGACACATAAAAATAGGAATACAGACTAAAGGCTATGAAGAAATGCATAGCGGTAACAACCTGTTATTATGTTTAGGTTTTCTAGGAAAAATGACTACCAGTAGTAATACAAAATTCAAAATAAAGATTAATGATGTAGTTGAGCTTATGAGTAATAAAGGTATAAATTTGATAAAGCCAACTAAAATACAGCCAGAAGAATATGCGGGCTTAGAATGGAAGTTAGACAGATTTAATAATAAAAAAGAAATATTACAGCCAGCCTCGCATTTAGAATATACAAATAGACACGGAGAAACCTCCATAAGATTTACAAAATATAATTACACTCCGCAGAAAGACTGCGAAGAAGAGAGTACTATAGCAGAAGAAGACTTAAATCTAATGAATATAGAGCTCGTCCAAGAAGGATATGAAGTAGACATAGCCATTGAGAAAGCTCGAGACCTGAAAAAACAAAAGCCTAAAATGTTATTCCGGTGCAAAGGATGTAAACTGGATAACATGGAATTAGATGAGACAATAGCACATTTTAAATTATGTGAAAAAAGATCAGACAATACAGGTTATAGAGAAGAACAGGTAGCTAAAAAAAAGACAGAAATGTTAGAAGAAATATGGAAAGACTTTTCCATAATCAATGACTCAGACTTCGAGACAACCTCAGTAATTAGCCAAAAAGAATTAATGGAAGCTAGTAAATCTAGCTCTAGTCCATTTCAGAGAACCGGAGAACCAGTCACAGTAAATACTAGTACAGGTAACGTACCTAGAAGACGAGTATGGAGAAATATAGAAGAACCTATAGAAGCCGTTAAGCCGTCAGGAAAACGGATGCCTATAGAAGAAAACATAACCCTCCAAGAAGGAGGAAGTAGAGGTAAAATTCTAAACATAGCGGCCCATGATCCACAAAGATGGAACTCCGTAATTGACATATGGAAGGGTATAGTAGTCGCAGACTACATACAAAGCTATGTAGAAACAGACCCAGAGACAATGTATAAATACTTAGAGACATTTTTAGGAGAGTCTACAAAAGCATTATGGGAAGCATATAAGACAAATTTCCCAGAAGAATTCCACCAATTAGTGAGTATGGGCTCAAACCCATATAATTTCACAAATAAGATACACACTCTTATTACTGGTGAAGACCCCAATAGTGGACTTATAATTTTACAAAAGAATGCTTTAATTAAGTTAGAACAACTTAGTATAAGTAATTGGATATACATTAAAAAGTTTTTAAATGACTTCTTTTACTACTGTACGATCAGCGGAAATTCGTTTGATCAAGACCTAGGTAAGAAACTCTTCAATAAACTACCAGGAGCCCTAGGTAGAGAAATTGAAGAACGCTGGAGTAAGCGTGAAGGAATCCTTCAGAGTCCTAACGCCAAATGGTCAATAGGACACAGAATCCAGCACATTATGGAGATACTCCAGGAGAAGTGTACAAACCTCCAAATACAGAAACAGCTTAAACAAAATGAGCTCAGTTTTTGTAAGAGCGTAATTTACACTACCCAGAGTTACGACAAAGACCCCCAGAAAAGAAAGAAGTATAAGAAAAAGAATAGTAAGTACGATAAGTATGATAAGTACGATAAAAGAAAGTATTATCTTAGAAGATCTACAGCTAAGAAACCCTACTTAGACAAAAATAAACACATTAGGAAATACAGAAACGATAGAACATATAAAAACAGACTAGAATGTTTTACTTGTGGTAGTATAGAACACTTAGCTAACACTTGTCCAAAACGGATGAACAATAATACAAAAAATGCACAGCTAATTGAAGACTTTCAACAAACGTTAATTAGTGTAGATGAATATATGTCAGATACTGAGAGCATATATTCCGTAGTAAGTATACAAAATGAAGAAGACCAGAGATTAGACTCATCTGACTCAGAAGCAGATGAATTCATAAATGAAATAGGTATAGAAAAATTAAATATAGATGAATTAATTAATTTAGTAAATATAGATGAATTAACTAATCTGGTAAATACAGAAACAGGCTGCGATCATTTATTTGAGAAGAATAAAGGATTGGACAGTACTGCCTGTTGCATTTGCAGATGGTTCCCTAGTAAAAGCAAGCGGGCCAAATGCAAAAAATGCTACATGGAAGGCTGCATAAACTGCCTCCAAAAGGAATTGTGCATTGAAATTGGGCCGCCCAAAGAAAAGAAAATTTTAGAAGACCCAATAATAGACACTACTCTACCAATTAGACTAATAACATTAGAAACTAGAGTTAATACCTTAGAAAAAAGACTTTCCCTATTAGAAGAAGAAATACAAAAAGTTACTGAAGATAAAGATCCAGAAACTGAAGAAAAAGATTTAGAAAAACAAATAGAAGAACATTTGGATGATTCTTCAGAACTAATGAATAAGACTTTAATTTGTAACGAAGATAAAAAATTTAGTTCTTTAAGACTTCTAACTAAGATTAAAATTAAAGACTATGAGATCACTACTTTAGCACTAATAGACACAGGATGTACTAGTAGTATTTTAAATAAAGAGATAGTTCCGGCCAATCTAGTAAAAACTCTAGATAAGCCATCATCTGCTATGCAGATGGATGGAACACACAATTTTTATAGATACTACTTGCAAGAAGCAAGTATAAGTTTTATAAATACTTGCGACAAATTCTACAGTCCAAGTTATAAAATAAATAAAATTCTAGTCAGAGACCTAAATATCAACATAGATTTTATTTTAGGTTTAGATTTTTTGCTTAATAATAATGGAAGTTGTACGATAACTAGAGACGGAATAATCTTCCAGAAAGACAGTACATACTCCCCAGTACAAACCCAAAAAATAGAGACTAAAATAATCCAGACAACACCCATAGCAAAGTTAAATAAACAAGACAATTGTTGTAAAGATTGTAGCAATAATGAAAAATATTGTTGCCAGAACAACAATATGGAACTAGAAGATTTAGACATAATCGAAATTCTAAAAGACAATGACTCTTTAGAAAAGAATTATACCTTAATAGACCTAGAAACGGACTTTGTAAATTTTAAAGATGGTTTAAATAAAATAGGAATGATTAAAAATCAGACGGACTTAGACGAAATAGTTAAAATTCTAGATAAATTAGAAATAATAGGTGAAAAGCCTTTAAGATATTGGAATAATAATAAAATCCTCTGCGAATTGGATATTATTAATCCAGAATATATTATTAAGACAGCTTCCATAGAAGCAACCAATAAAGATTTAGAAGACTTTAAAATTCAGATTAAAGAATTAACAGACTTAGAAATAATACAAAGATCTACTTCTAAACATAGATCAGCGGCATTTATAGTAAGAAATCATTCTGAAGAAGTCAGAGGAAAAGCAAGGATGGTTATTAACTATAAAAGACTAAACGACAATACAAGGAGCAATGGATATAAACTCCCAGACAAGACAGAGCTGATAAACAGAATTCAAGGTAAGACAATATTCAGTAAATTCGACTGTAAATCCGGGTATTGGCAAGTAAAGATGCATCCAAATAGCATCGAATGGACTGCATTCACGTGCCCAGAAGGACACTATGAATGGTTAGTAATGCCTTTCGGATTAAAGACTGCCCCCCCCCCCCCGATTTTTCAAAAGAAAATGGATACAATTTTTGGGGAATACAAAAGATTTACTATAGTATATGTAGACGACATATTAGTATTTAGTAATAATATAGTCGAACATCTAGGACACCTCCAGACTGTTTTCAGACTTTTTGTTAGCAATGGTATAATTATTAGTAAGAAGAAAATGGTTCTATGTAAAAAATACATAGACTTTTTAGGGGTAACGATAGGAGACGGAAAAATAAAACTCCAACCCCACATTGCTAAAAAAGCTTTAGAGATGCCTGATAGATTAGATAAGACAAAAGATTTACAAAAAATTTTGGGAATATTAAATTACGCCCGAACATTTATAAAAGACTTAGGAAAGATTGCTGGACCTCTATATTCAAAAACAGGTTCAACAGGACAAAAGCATTTTAATACTGAAGACATTAAAATTGTTAGGCTCCTAAAACAGCAGATCCAGAATATTCCGGATCTAAGCATGCCTTTGGAAAACGACTACCTAGTCATAGAGACTGATGGAAGTTTTGAAGGTTGGGGCGCAGTATTAAAGGCTAAGACAAATAAATACTGTACTAAAACATCAGAACGTATTTGTGCTTATCAAAGTGGCAAATACAGAGAAAAAGGAAACATAAGCAGTATAGATGTTGAAATTCTAGCAGTAATATACGCTCTAAATGCCTTTAGACTTTACATTTTAAATAAATCTGAGACATTAGTCAGAACAGACTGTGAAGCTATAGTAAAGTTTCACCAAAAAATAAATGATAAAAGCAGTAGCAGACGTAGATGGTTAAACTTCCTAGACACCATATCTATTTATAATTTAGTCTTTGAACACATCAAAGGGAAAGATAATAATTTAGCAGATCAACTTAGTAGACTAACGATAACTACAGATAAAAGAAATATTAGACTTGATCCCGGCTAAATCTAATATGTTTGTGTCTCTTTCTTAACAGAATGAGTAGTACATCAAAGAAGACTCAGAAAGATAAGGGGAAAGGCCCGGCCATACCCCAAGACACTTATAGACAATCAGTATTAGGGAATCTGAATTTCAGACCCTTAACTTCCCTTGAGACTCCCCCATTAGAAAGACTTGTTTTTGGTAAGAATAATTTAATATCTTACCCTCCTTCTAACATGACTTTTAAAGTTTTGCCAGATTTTGTTATAGACAAACAACAGAGATGCCTTGTAGACAACTTGTGGATTTCACATACAAGGAAAGACAATAGCCATTTCTTGGCAACTTTAAATAGTACTTGTTCATACTTCCATGAAAAGAATTTAGAAAAACGTTTTAAATTTTATGTGGTCATTCATGGAAAGACTAAAGGGATTTTTCAAACTTGGATTGAAGTGGTGGATTCCATAAAAGACTTTAAAACCCCACTATTCAAAGGTTTTAATGATTTTACGGAGGCTCTTGATTATGCCAGAGGAATACTCGGACCAAATTACTATCTCTCTCCAGCTCTCAGACACAATCCCAATCAGACTCCACAATACAACATCAAAAAAGACACAGACAAGATCATTTTCTGCGATCATTGTACTACAATGACAGAATCTTTTAAAAGACTTAACCAAACAAAAGAAGAACTCCAGACTCAAGTCTTATATCTCATAGAAAAGACCACCAAACTAGAATTACTACTCAGACAGACTCAACAGAGTTCTCCATCTCAAGAAAAAATGGATGAGACTGGTGTACATTCCCGCCTGAATGTAAAGAAACCTATTGTATCAGGTATAGGTACAACTAGTCCGGTACAAACGGTCGCCGGTAAAGACAAATCAAATCCGTTGAAGGTTGTCACTTTACCAAAAAGTGAATCAGAGGAAGAAATTTCTCTAAAGACTAGACGTAAGCTGCCCCAAACTCTCACAGGATCAACATCCCGAGCTCGGAGCAAAAAGACTAAAAAGAAACCTCAACAGAACATAGAACAAATAATAAAAGATACCTTGGAAAATATTTTCAAGGAACAGATTAGACCAAAAATGGAAGACAAGCACGAAAATCCGGTAACCACAGCACCGGAAATACCAAGACAAAATAGAGGACTTAATACAGAAGACATAGATCATGTGTCAGAAACTAGTTCTGAAAACGAATTAATCCAATATGCTCAGGATCCTAATGAAAATGATGATTCAGGCATGAGTTTCGATTCTATTGCAGAACATAATTTGAATACATGAAGACTGAAAGAATGCTAAAGCAACAGACAACTACAAAAGTTGAAAGATGCCAAAGCAAGACAGAGACAGCCACTTTAGATAAAGTAGCCGAAAGTAGTAGACAAGACGCGAGATGATAGCTTTTTCGAAAAGAAAAACGCCAGCAGCAAAAGAAGACAAATGAAAAGGAAGATATTTTCTAAAGTTAAAGTGACGATGGGGCCCACAGTGCACCCGGCCGAAACTTTTGAAGATTCTTTTCAAATTTGAAATCCGCAGCTGAAGTCCGCCAGACGCTATAAATATAAGACTTCAGACAGACTTAAAAAAAAAGAAGAAAATAGAAGAAAAAACCAGAAGAAGAGAAGAGAACTCTCGATAGAAAACTCTTCAAATCTCTCCCCCCTTTCTCTCTCCATAGAGTTTACCAGTCTCCCCTTGTATAAACAGCCAGTGTAAGATAAATAGTGTATCTACCATTTCCCCCGGTGTAACAGCAGTTTCGGGGACTCCCGAAAGGGAAACCTTCCTGTAGCTTTAAATATGTAAGTTTGCTATTTTCAGTTTATCTCCTCAGAATGTATATTAAGTTTTGAATTTCTATAAAAATCCTGCAGAATTGTAGGAACTATGTTGATATTTTATCATGAAATCTGAAAGTTACTGTTATAATCTTTTTCATGAATGCCTAAATTACTGTTGAAATTAGTAGCATAGCATGTCTAAATACGGTGATCTTCTTGACTTAGTATATGGTTATCTAATAAGCTCCGTTATGGCCTCCATGGATTAACCTATAAATTCCTATGTCAACGGTGGTTGATTATTAGGCCTTTGATGTCCGCGGAAGGACTGTGTGGCCGCTTTTGGGTGTGGTTAAAGACGATCGCCATAACAGGGGTAAAGCTTAGAGGAAGAGATGAACAGTTAAGAAGAAGAAGTAAATAGTCATGACATGTTACGAACTAAATAGTAAACTAAGACAAGAATGACGAAGATGATGAATAGTAACCTAAGACTAGTGACTGGACAGAGTCCAGAAAAAAAAAATTATTTTAAAAGGAGATAGACTCTAAATATGACTTTCATAGATAAAGTGTATCAGAAAGGGAGTACCGAGTAGGAATTACAACTTATTTTATTGAAATATTTGATATTGAAATATATATATATATATATATATATATATATTTATTATAATAGGTTTCCTTGTTAGACTAGGGAAAGAAGAACTTTTACCTCTATATAAAGAGGTCATTATTATGAATGAAAGTAAGAAAGAATTCTCCGAATATTTTTTTTCGCTCTAAAATTTTGTCCACTCTTAATTTTAACATGGTATCAGAGCTACGTTGAAAAACACAAAAATCCTAAATAATGGCGGATGACGGAGAAATCAGCGGTAAATATAAAGGAATCGCCCGTGAAGAAAATAAAATTAAAAAAATACAATATCTCCGTATGATATTACGTCAAACGATAATCCCGAAATTTTGGTGACACAAGTTCAGTTGAAGGGAGAGAATTATGAAGAATGGGCTCGATCCATGAGGACGACCCTAAGACCAATGAAGAAATTCGGCTTCGTTGATGGTACGATCAAGAAGCCGGATGAAGAATCACCGGACTTAGAAAACTGGTGGATTATAAACTCTTATTGGTGTTGTGGATTCGTAACACCATTGAACCAACTCTTCGCTCAACGATCTCGCATAAAGAGGAATCAGAAGAATTGTGAACGAGCATCGGGAGCGATTCTCTATTATCAACGGACTTTGGATGCAACAACTAAAAGCAGAACTTGCGGAGTGCAAGCAGAAGGGAAGGACTATAGTAAATTACTATGGAAAACTAACCAAGCTATGGGAAGAATCGGCAAACTACGAACATATTATGACTTGCAAGTGCGGAAAGTGCACGTGAAATCTAGGGATGATCTTAGAAACCAAAAGAGAAGAAGAAAAGTGCATCTTTTCCTCATGGGATTGGATTTACAATGTATGGAACGGTTAGATCAAAATACTGGCCCAGGAACCGTTGTCATCATTAAACAAAGTCTATTCGAAGCTAGTGCAGGAATAGCGTGTGAGAGGACTCACACGAAAAAGGGAGGAATGAAGTGAAACCATGGGCTTTACCATGTAAGGAAGAAATCCATACCGTGATAAAGGTGTTAGGAAAATGATGGAGCATTCTTCACACATTGAAAGAGATTCAAACACGCTGTGGAAGGATATTTTCAACTTATTGGGTATCCGAAATGGTGGCCGAGAAATAAGAAAGGAAATGAAATATTCGGAGGACGAGGACGAGGACAACAACAACAGTAGAGGAAAGGCTCGGAATTCGATCGCGGAAGAGACAACCATCGAACTAATGTCGTTGTTGTCGAAGATATACAAGCAAAGATAGAACAGATGAACACAGGCGGAATAGGACCTCACAATCTGAGCGAGGATATTCGAAAAATGGTGATTCATGTGTTGAAGTCACAAGGAATCAATCCAAATGGCAAGAGGATAGTGAGACCAAAAACGCATCCTGAATTATTGACTCGGAGCTATCAATCACGTGATGGGTAATTTGGAAAAACAGAGCGATCAGCGGGACATTCTTGAGTGTCTGGTTGGGCTTCTAGATGGAAGTAGCTCAGTGGCCACGAAAAAAAAAACGACCATGCTAAATAATAGGATTTGGTTAAAGGATGTCCTCTATGTTACAGACTTAACTTGAAATTTAATTTATGTATCACAACTTATTGATCATTTAGATTGTAATGTAAATTTTAACAAAACTATGTGTGCTATATAGGACCCCACCACGAGGAGGATACTTGGAACGGGTGAGCGATGAGGTGGACTTTACTATTTTTGGAATATGACGCGGGTACGATCTATGAAGGCGGAGGCATTTGATTGATTCGATCTTTGGCACAAATGGTTAATCATCCTTTTGCACAAGTGACAAAGTCTATTATGGCGTTGGATTTAAAAGAAAGTAGTGTTGGTTCGAATAAAGAATGCGATGTTTGTCAAAGGGTGAAACAAACAAGAAGTGTTTTCCTTCGAATGATAATATAGCTTCATTTTTATATGATTCATTGTAATTTATGGGGGGCATATAGACCACCTTCTTCTTGTGGTGCTTCATTTCTTGACTGTTGTGGATGATCGGTCGCGAGCCGTATGAATTTTTCTTTTAGTTGATAAGAAAGAAGTGGCACAAACCTTGAAAAATTTCTTCGCGCTGGTGAACAATCAGTTTGGTAAGAAGGTGAAAATTGTTAGAAGTGATAACTGAACTGAATTCACATGTATGAAGACTTACTTCTTCAAACATGGAATTCTTTTCCAAGCTTTTTGCACATGGACCCGCATCAAAATGGTAGATTTGAAAGAAAACACCGTCATATTCTTAATGTGTCACGAACATTAAGATTTCAGGGTCATCTTCCGATCAGATTCTGGGGAGAATGTGTTTTGACTGCGGGATACTTGATCAATAGAACACCATCTTCGATTTTGAATGGGAAAACCCCTATGAAATTTTATATTGAGAGGCGCCTTATTATGGTCACTTAAGGGTGCTAAGATCACTATGTTATGCACACACGAAGAAAAGAACAAGAAACAAGTTTGAGAGTCAGAGTCTTAGGTGTGTCTTCGTGGGATACCCCTATAGACATAAAGGTTGGAGATTATATGACTTAGAAAATGATGAATATTTAGTATCAAGATATGTAGACTTCTACGAGACTAAGTTTCCTTTTACCGTAGGAACAAGTAACTCGATTGACAACATAGAAGTAATCTCGGATGAAACAAAGGAAGAGAGGAATCAACAAGATTTCAAAGAAAAACAAACAGATAATGTAGGTATGAACAAAGCTCGAATAGAGAAAATTCGGACACTGGATATCGAACCTATGGATCAGCCAGAATTAGACCGGACAACTACTAGTCCTAAAAATGAAAACATGGAAGAAATACAGACGGAAGGTATTCGAGCTAATGAAGAGTCACCAGAGGAACAATTGGGGTGGGATAAACGTCAGAAGCATGACTCATTCGATTACGTGACTATGTTACTAAATATTCCGGAAAGAAAGTCCATCAATGAGTTCGCCCGATCCTTAGCAACCCTCAGGTGCGTCTTATCCTTTAGCTCATTATATATCTTGTGATAATTTTTTCTCGCAACACGAAAGCTTCCTTGCAGCAATTACCATAGGAATTGAACCAAAATCCTTCTCAAAGGCCATAAAAAAGAATGTTAGAGAAAAGCCAAGCAACAAGAAATCCAAATATTGGAGGACAATGACACATGGACATTGAAAATATTATCACCGGATAAGAAAACACTCGGATGTAGATGGGTGTACAAGATCAAATACAACTCGGACGACATAATTGAACGATATAAAGATCGGTTGGTAACCTTCGATAATAAGCAAGAGAAAGATATTGACAATAATGAAACGTTTGCTCCGGTTGCGAAGATATTGACGTTTGGACCTTCTTGGCAGTAGCGGCCGCTCAAAATTAGAGGTTGTTGTATCAGATGGATGTTCATAACACCTTATTTCACGGTGCTGGAGGAAAAAGTTTATATGAAATTACCACCGAAATTCCGTGTGTCTGGTGCAAAACAAGTATGTCGAATCCGAAAATCTTTTTATGGGTTGAAACAAGCCCCACGGTGTTGGTTTGCCAAATTATCAAGTGCCTTGATGAAGTATGTGTTCAAACAGTCATACTCTGATTATTCTCTCTTCACGATGCACCGGGAAAATATACAACTTAACATATTACTTTATGTGGATGACTTGTTTATCTCCGAAAATGACCATTGTGCCATTGCACGATTCAAAGATTATCTCCGAGCCTATTTTCACATAAAGGATTTAGGTCCCTTAGTGTATTTTCTAGGGGTTGAAGTTGCGCGCGGACCAACCGGATTATTCATTTGTCAACAAAAATATGTCTTAGATATAATCTCTAAGCCCGGGCTACTGGGAGAAAAATCGATTAATACTCCCATGGAATAAAATCACAATTTGATGTTGGCCAAAGAGGCCAATTTGGAAGATCCTGAACCATACTGACATTTGGTCGGTAGATTGATGCACCTCAGTTTTACGCGACCAGAGTTGTCCTATTGTATGCATGTTTTGTCTCAATTCATACACCAATCGAAGGAAGCGCATTGGAGAGTCGCCCTCCGGGTGGTAAGATACTTGAAGAAGAATCATGGGAAAGGAATTGTGTTAAGGAAGAATTGTGATCTCCGGTTGTATGGGTGGTGTAATGCGGACTGGACTGGATGTCCTTTAACCCGAAAATCACTCACATGATGGTTTATTTCCCTTTAAAATTCACCGGTTTCATGAAAAACTAAGAAGCAACACATTGTCTCTCGCTCGTCAGTAGAGGCAGAATACCGTTTAATGACAATGACAATTTGTGATTGAAATAGTTGAAGGGAATCCTACATAACTTGGGAGTCGAACATAAATCTCTGGTTAAAATGTATTGTGATAGTCAAGCAGCATTATATATTGCACGAAACTCGATGTTTCATGAATGGACTAAATATATTGAAGTCGATTGTCATTATGTACGGGATGAACTCCAATCTGGTATAATACTTTTGAGTTATGTGTCAACCAACGAACAATTGGCCAATATTTTTACAAAGGCTTTGGGCAAATCACAACATGAATATCTGTTTGGCAAGTTGGGCATTCGAGATCCCCATGCTGTAACTTGAGGAGTGTATGAGAGACCGACACAGAAACCGATCACGTACCCCATCTGTTTCCTAGTACAATTATAATATTTTTATGGTAGAATTCTAGTCTAAGTATATTTGGTAAATTATAATTATGATAGTTTTATTAGAATAAAGTTTTTTTGTTAGACTATGGAAATGAGAACTTATACCTCTATATAGTGAAGTCATTATTATGAATAAAAACAAAAAAAAATTCTCTCAATATTTTTCTTCTCTCTAAAATTTCGTTCACTCTTAATTTTAACATATGATTTCACCAACATGACCATGGAAGGTGATTCTCTTTTGATATTTAACATTCTTAACGACAACATCAAACCTCCTTGACATTTGGTGGAAGGCATCCTAAGGCTCAAAATTATATCCACATGGCCAACTTTAGAATTCAACGTTGCTTTAGAGAAGCCAATCAGGTTGTAAATGTTTTGACAAAATAAAGCATTAACAATTAATGGTTATCATGTATTTCTCGATGCCAATGATATTCCTCGAGAATCCAAATTAGGACCCTACAAATTAGATTTGGTCCTTAGGCATAAACATAAAAAAGGCAGAGTTTGTGTCGCAAGCTTCTGTAGTGTTGTATATTTTGACATCATATATTTGTGCAACTACTTTACATTTTCTTTATATTCAACTTTTCGGCTTACGCCAGATTATTTTTAGAGATATAATTTCGATCCTTCAACACTACTATCAATAAATCACAAAATATATCTGAATGATCAGAATTTATGAACAGAGCAACTACTTTACATTTTTGATTGGGCGTGACTAATCTTTCAACTGAAGCTATTATCTATTAGACACTTAATGTATGCCAAGAATATACTTATTAAGCATTTAAAATCCACCAAGCAGTTCATGTATTCGGTTTCTTGTTTTCTTCTAAGGCTTTGATTTTATATCCCCCTCTTCCTCTTTGTAATTATTCTTTTATGCAATATAGACCTGTCTACCGGGTCGGGGACCCGCCCGACCCGACCTGAAAAAACCACGGCCAAGGTCAGCTTATAGCTGACCCGCGAGCCACTCGACCCGAAAAAGCAGGGACCCGACCAGGGTCAAGGTCGGGCCAGGGTCAGAATATTTTACCCGTCTGACCCGGCCCGATCCCGACCCGACCCCCGACCCGCCCCCGATTCGCATATTTTTTAATATTATTTTTCCTTCATTAATATTTATTTTGTACTTATATATATTTTTGCCCATTAATAAGTGATATAATGCATGTTTTTATAATATATGTATTGCTCTAATCTACATTGAGCTCGATATAAAAAAAGCTAAAAACGATAGCTGATTATTAATTATATATTTATATTATTAGTCATTCTATTAATATCACAGAAGCATAATGTAGGGAGAGATAGTAGTTGTAAATTAGTGAAACTTTAAATTGTCATAACTCTGCGCTCGAATGTCCGTTTTACCCGATTTTTTTTATTTTGCGTATTTTTTTGAGATAGGGCCGGTCAAACAACCATAAGGCGGTTTGGCGCAGCCAATTTTTAGAAAAACGTCCGTTTTCCTAATCAATTTGTGTTTTTCCCCAAATCGGTTTCTAATTTTCTTTTTCTTTAGTCAGATCTCACGATATACAATACATTTCAACGTCGAAATTTCGTGGTAATGTAGGGGTGAATCCCAATTTCAGTTTTGAAAATTCAATTTTTTTTAAAAAAAAATTCCTCGACCCGGCCCGACCCGACCCGACCCTGGCCAGCCAAAAAATTTCGACGGGTCAGGGCCGACCCATGACCCGTAGGATCAGGGTCAGGGTCGGAATTTTTTAAAAAAAATAGGGTCAGGGTCAAGCCAAGACCGGACAAACATAAAAAAAAAGTCATCCGACCCGACCTTTGAACATGTCTAATGCTATATAATGAAAAATTCACCAAGCAAAAAATATAAAGAGCGGGAGTTTCACTCGAGGATGACATGGTAAAATGCGAATAATAAAGCCACGTACCTTTTTGAATCCAATTAATAAAAAAAAAAACTTTGAACAAAAATGAAAATACAGGAAGAAGAATAACCCCTCCCACATCTTATTTCCTCCCTAAATGTTCCATCGCCTCCCCCAATCCCCCTCTGGGCCCCCTCTCTTCACAAAAAAAATAAACACCAATTTTTTTTAATAATAAAGTAGACACTTCAACTAAATACAGGTGTATCCCATGTGCATCCAACACTGACAATGGCAAAATATTAGATTTTCAAACAATTTTGGGCCCGTGAAGGCTATTAATTAACTCATAGTCACTCCACCTTTCAATTTGATATCAGCAATCTAGACCCCTAAAATGCTCGGTATATTAAGGTGGGAAAATCTTATCATTATCCTCACACCACCACCCCAACAACGACAACACCAAATCAACAACCCACAATTCTAACTCAGCATTAAATTATCAAATAAAATATGATGTAGAAAGTAAGAAAAAAAATTAAATTCATATGTAATGCCTAGAATCGCCGTTTTTCCGCCATCATGAAAAATTAATTTAAAAAATAAATTAAGATTCAATTCCGATTTTGAATTTCAGGAAAAGAATTATTTCAATACAGTAAGAGAGATAATCCTTATGCTGACCGATTTTATTTGAACTGGAAGTTCACAATCTTTAAATCGAAAAGAAAATTTCAAATTAGATTTCAAAAGAGGAGAAGAAACACAGAATTGGGCGGGAGAGATTTGGATTGAAATTTGATGGTGAAAATTGAAAATGGAAGTAGAGTTCACTCGAAGTGGGTAGACGGGGTTCCTCAGAGGTATAGGTTGAAGGAAAGGGGATTAATGGTGAAAAATATAAAGTGTGTAGTTCACTCGCAGTTAGGGATGGACAAAAAATCGGAGAATTGGAAAAATTGAATCGAACCGAAATTTGGTTTGATTTTTATTTTTTTTTTTTGAAAAATCGAACCGAACAGGATTTAGTGATTCGGTTCGGTTTTTTAATTTTGGATATGAACCGAATCGAAAAACATAATTAAATATATAATTATTCTTATTTTTTATTTTAGGCTACTACTATATCTTGAATCATAGTCATTGAAGTCAATATATTAAGCTTTTATGAAAGTCGAATGCGGCATGGACTTGATTAACATATCACAGAAGCATTAGCATAAAATGTAGAGAGAGAAAGTAGTTGTAAATTGGTGAAACTTTAAATGGTCATAACTCTGCGCTTGGATGTCCGTTTTACCCGATTTTTTTTTTATTTTGCGTATTTTTTCGAGACGGGGCGGCCCAAACTGGCGCAACCAATTTTTAGAAAAATGCTCGTTTTCCCAATCAATTTATGTTTTTCCCCAAATCGGTTTCTAATTTTCTTTTTCTTTTTCTTTAGTCAAGATCTCACGATATACAATACATTTCAACGTCGAAATTTCGTGGTAATGTAGGGGTGAATGCCAATTTCAGTTTTGAAAATTCATTTTTTTTTAAAAAAATAAAAAATTCCTCGACCCGACCCGACTTGACCCGACCCGACCCATTAGAAAAAAACCGATATAATCTGATACATTCGGCGATATAAACCGAACATATCGGTTTTTTTATAAAAAAAGTTGGATTCGATTTTTTTTTTTTTAAAAAAAATGATTTTTATTCGGTTCATATTTTTCGGATACAAAACCGATATACGCCCAACCCTACTCGCGGAATGTGACAAAATGACGAATTAAATAAGGACACATGGTATTTGTAATAAAAATAATGATTAAATAATGAACAATAATTTATATAATAAAAATACTATTTTTAATCCTTTCTTCTCTTTCTCTAAAAAATGATGTCCTCGGAGGAATTTTTCGATCAAAGCTTCGGTGATTAAACTTTGCCAATAATTTTTATTATTATGTAGTGGAGATAGAAGAGCTCATGAGGTGGAGTTGGCGTCGTTTGGTTGTAGCAGTGGCGGATAGGGGTGGCCAGTGGGCCGGGCTCGGGTCTGGCGGGGTCGGGTCAGGGCGGGAAGGGAGAAGGGGTCGGGGTCGGGTCTGGTGGGGTCGGGTCTGGCGGGACTTGCTCCAGTCCCGTCCCGATCCCGATCCCGTCGGTATCAGGGCAGGGCGGGGTCGGGCTCGGGGCGGGGTCCGACGGGTTTTCCTTTTTCTTTTTTTTTAAATAGCATATGTATAAAAAAACTCAATAAACAAAACAAGATAGTGTAATAAAAACATCCCAAGGCTGTTTTTGTGCCTCTTATATTATTTAATAGATATGATTTTTTTGTAATACAAATACAATTGTCTAAAATCTAAATTGCAACTTTGTGATGTTGTCCAAAAGTTGCAAATTACATAATAAAATTGCAATTAAAAAAATTACATTCTCAAAAAAACCTATTCTAATTGCTTGATGATTTCTGTGGTTCTTCGGTTGGAATTGGTATTTGTTGGTCAAATTGATCCACGTCGCTTCCACTACCTTCGGTTAAGATTTCGTTGTAGTTTTCATCTTCTTCTTCGTTGATCTCCGGTTGACCGCACCTTCTCCGCTCCGCTCGTATCCAATCTCGAATAATACGCAATTTCCAAGCTATCTCCGGCTAATGAGTGTCTCGTGGTCTCCTATTTGATATCGCCGTAGGCAGAAAAAGCGCTTTTCAGACGCGATTGATGACACTTGAATGTTCAAAACATCTCGGGCCATCAATGAAAGTGTCGGAAAGGTCTTCTCATTCCCCTCCAAAGTATTTCAAAGCAAGTCTTCATGTCCATCTTCATTGATAACTTCTTGATACGGGTAGAACCTTGCAAAATAAAAATATCCAACTCGCTAATTTGGTTAGTAGTAGAGGTACGGCCGCACATTCTATTTATGAGGCTTTCAATACTAGCGCGAAACATCATGTCTTTTGTGAGGTTGTGTTGAAGATGAAGAAGATGGTATGGAAAGCGGTAAGTTACTAGCATTTTCTTGTTGATAAAATCTATATATATTTTTGCATTGGTGTTCTACGCTAGACAACACTTCTTCTTTAGTTTGTTCAATAGGTGGTGGGTGATTTAGATTTTTGGGACTTGGAGGTGGTAGTACTTCTATACAATCGTAAATAGTTTCAATTAGTGATTTAGTACCGTCTATTTTAATAGTAGGATTTAATACATAACCAATAATATAAATAGAGGGAATAGGAATAAAATATTTTTTTATTTTGACAAACATTTTTTTAATAGCTGCCTTATAAGTCGGTTTTTCAATATATTCACTAAGTAATAAAAATATTAGAGTTATATAAAACAACATAGTTGAAATAGTAGGATAATATATACCGGAAAATTCTTTTGTTGCTTGAGAAAATTTCTCTAAAAATACAAAAAGTTCGGAAATTTTTACCCAATCACTATCTAAAATCATATCAACTGGATTTTTATTATGAGAGTTAAAAAATAAAGTTATAGGTATTCTATAGTCATAAGCAACAAGTAGTTGCTCGTATAAAGAATTCCACCTAGTGGATACTTCTTGTGGAATTTTTATATAAGGTAGTCCACAATCGTGACAAGTTTTTTTATATTCTTTTCTACGTTGTACTTTATTACTTTTAAAAATAAAGTTTATAGCAAATTGTATTTTACTAAGAATGTCTTCAAAAAGTGATAGACCATCATTTACAATTAAGTTATATATATGGCACGCGCATTTTATATGAAAATGATCTGGAAAAGATGGAGTTAAACTATTTTTTAAAATTGTAATTGCGTAATTGTTAGAAGAAGCGTTATCTAATGTAATAGTCATAATTTTATCGGTAATTCCGTAATAATGACACACTTGATAAATATTATACGCAATAAAAGTACCAAGTGTGCCTATATCTATAAATCTATACGCTAAAATACGTTTTTGCATAGACCATTTATAATCTATCCAATGACAAGTTACATTTAAATAATCATGGTCGTTAGTACTACGACCTATATCAGACGTGATAGATACTTTGCCATTAAAATGATATAATGAAAAACTTAAATATTGTTGATATTCATGCGCGAATTTAAATACATCTCTCTTAACGGTTGATCTAGAAAACCGGTAAAAGCGAGGATTATATATATATGTAATGTAATGAATAAAACGGGAGATGAAGGAAATGAAAAAGGCAAACCCTCCACAACAACTAATTTTGATATTGCTTCCCTATCTCTATGTTTATTGTATTTAGAGCCTACAATTCCCCCCGTCATAAGGTTAATTTGACCTTGTACTTGATCCGGGACGAAGATCGTATGTGAACCTTGTCCGATGGAGCGGCGTTTGCGCACCGGTTTTAAAGCCTGGTATTGGGCATACCTAGATGGATGAGCACTTACTACGTGTCTAATTAAACCCCCGTCCCACCGTGACCTTTTCCGAGTTTTAAATTTTAAAACATTTTTACAAATTTTACATATAGCTACTTGATTCTCTACGTCCCTATCAAAAAATGTCCATGCATCTCGATTTTAATGGTCGTTTTGCTGGACCTCGTCTCATACTAGGGGGAATATGAGGTATTTCAGTTGAAGGTGCACTAGTGGGTGTGTTGTCATCAACATTAGTGGGTGTATCATCTAGATCATCGTCTAAATTAAAGTCTTCTTGAGTTCCAGAAAATAGTTCCTCGTCTAAATCTAATGGTATTGTAGGAAAATGTTGAGTATCAACAAAATCATCCTGTGTAGGAATAAGATGACTAGAAGAAGTACCCTTGCCCTGGTTGTCGCCCTACTAGAAGAAGTCTTACCCTTACCCTTAAACATACCTCTAATTCCTTCCATTTTAATTATATGCTAACAAATAATTAAAGTAAATGAAATTAAGTGTGCTAAATAAAATAAACAGACAATAATAATTTAATGAAGGAACGAATGTACCAAACGCCGACGTAACGTCGACGTGTAATCGAGAGGTTGAAAATTGAAACTTTGCTCGATGGAAGATCCTCAAGCTAGTTGCCAACTTCACTCCCAATTCCCAAATGAATAAATAAAATTGAATATTTAGCAAACAATGTAGACTTGTAGAGAGATATATTGAGAGATTAGAGAGATTGTAGGAAGATTTGTGAGAAAGATGAAGAGAAAATGAGTTATTTATAGTTGGAAAATTGGGTTAAAGTGTAAATATAATAACTTATGGGTTAAAAATAAATATTAAGGGGTAGGGGGTTGGGGGGGGGGGGAGGCCTAAAAATGATTGTCATGGCCAACGGCCAAAATCTAAAATGGTCGTTGGTGCAACGACCATATTTGCAAAGGGGGGACAAAAGGTTGGGGTCGGGCTCGGGACGGGGTCGGGTCTGGCGGGACGAGACATTGTCTCGTCTCGAGTTCGAGTCCCGCCACCGTTCTTTTTTTTTTTAGCGGGGTCGAGACGGGACCGGGGCGGGCTCGGGAGAGGGTCGGGTCGGGGTCGGACCGTCCCGGCCCACTGGCCACCCTTAGTGGCGGAGAAGGCGAGTAGAGAAATGAGTACCAAAAGAGGGTGTCAAAATTAGTCCAAAATCCATAAAGTTTCTCTAGTCAAACAAAGTGCAAAAACATTCTACATGTAATTGATATGGTATACTTTGTCTCAATTTTTTGTCCCACTTCTCTTTTCAATTTGTTTTAGGAAAAATAATGTCACTTTTTAAGTGTAGACTCTTTGAATAACATTCTACATGTAATATTTAAGATCACAAAATTTAAAGAATATTGATACCTTAGCGCTAAAAAGTTTAAGACTAGAATTCAAAAGTTTTTTTATTTTTTAAACTCGTGCACGAATTAAACTAAAACAAATAAATTAAAACTAAGTTGCCTAACAGTACAATTGATACCCCTGCTGAAGTCTATATATTAAGACCAACTCACAGGATCTGCATCACAAAGATTAGAGTAGAGAAAGTAAAAAAATGGAGTTCGATTCAGTGTTCTTGTACACAGCTTTGGCAGTAGGGGTTTTAACCATTTGTACTGTGCTAAAAAGAGTAAACGGGTGGTTTTACTCAATCAAATTTAGTTCAAAGGAATATCGAGTCCCTCCAGGTGATATGGGCTGGCCATTCATTGGGAACATGCTTTTCTTCTTCCGAAGTTTCAAATTAGGTGGTGATCTTGGCACATTTATATCTTACTTTGTTACTAGGTAAGTTTCTCAACGAAGAGACGAATCCAAAATTTTAATTCTATGAGTTCATGCCTCAAGTTTCCAACCACTTAACCCAGCATCACCTTATTTTTATTCTGGGTTTATAGTTCAGTAATTTTTGCCAATTCCAATGAGTACTACACAAATAAATTCAAGTCCAGACTAAAAGTTATGGGTTTAAATGAATCCACATTAATGTTAGATCCGTCTTTGGATCTAATCACTACAAAAAGAACTGGAATTAGCTATGGATGTCATCGTTGCTCGTACCTAAATGAATTTCTTGATAATACATCGCTAAGTAGAAAGAGACGGATTTGTCTGTTTAGCTACCGAATTAATCCATTGCTAATTCCTATTAGTTCAATAATATTCATGTTTATTTTTTCTTGTTTTAACTAAACAAATTATAATTATAGGTTTGGGGCAGGAGGAATGTACAAGTCATTCATGTTCGGAAAGCCAAGCGTTATCATCACAACGCCAGAAATAGTAAGGAAAGTGTTGATGGATGACGACAATTTCGACCTTGGATTTCCTCAATATCTCAGGGACCTACTAGGACAAGAACCAACTGGTGGAACAACAATCAAAGAGGACAAGCTTATTCGTCGATTAACAGCTCCGATAAAGAACCACATATCGTTATCGTCCTACTTCGATTGTATCAAGAAAATCGCGAAAAGTTCGTTCGAGAAATGGGCTGACATGGGAGAACCCATTGAGTTATTTGCCGAGATGAGAAGACCTGCATTTGATGTGCTTATGCAAGTTCTTATAGGCGGTGATCAAGTTGCTCCACATTTGCTTGACATGGTTTTCAAGCAGAATAGTTACCGATTTAGTGGTCTTCATAGTTTGCCCATCAATTTCCCTGGATTTGCTTACAATAAGGCACTCAAGGTACGTAATTAATTAACATCCATCATTATATTTTAGGCTAATTGGTTAAATATAGTTGCATTCGCTAGCTAAATACAAAGTGTTGGTATCAGGTTCATCTGACAATACTTTCGACGCGAAATATAAATTTATAAAAGTAGGCTGATATGAATTGATAACTTTAGAAAATAATTGGTTCAATGCTAAGAAGTTTAAAAGTTGAACTCATTAAACTTATATTTTGGATCCACCTCTATTTAAGTGTCTTGTTTCTCTTTTTGGTTTGTCTTAATTGGGGCGGAGGAAGTACACTAATTATGTATAGTTAATGTATATTATACATCTATCTACTATTATTTTTTGACTTTTCTGGTTTTATGGTTTCAGGCTCGAAAGGAAATAGTTAAGGTATATGAAGAGATAATAAACGAAAGGAAAGCAATGATTGCAAACACTAAAGGAGAGCCAAGGACCAACTTGCTGGATACAATGCTAGACACTCAAGATGATGGTGAAGGGACAAAATTACGTGATGGGAATATCGTTAAAACGCTACTTTGGTATACATTTGGTGGTTATGAATCTGTTGCTCGAGTTGCCACTAAGGCAATTATGCATTTGGAAAGAAATCCTGAATTCTATCAGAAAGCAAAGGCACTTACTCTTGCTCACATACCTTTAATATCAATTATATTTGCTTTTATTTTTGCTTTTCGGTGTTTGGTATACGTATTGGAGTCCGACTATATTCGGATTCGCGCCGGATAGGCCTCATTTTTTAGGGAAGCGCTCCCTACCAAGGATTTTTCCATACCCAGGACTCAAACCCGAAATCTCTGATTAAGGGAGGAACAACTCATCCATTGACCCACATCACTTGGTGGTATCAATTATATTTGCTATTCTTCACAAATTAAATTAATTAATTAAGTCTATTTCAGGAGGAACAAGAGGATATAATTAAGAGAAGATCATCTCCAAATGATGGCCTCAATTTCGACGAGATTTCACAGATGAAATATCTTTCCAAGGTAATTAAGATCTAATTTTTCAAATATTTAATGTATATTTTTATTTATTGGCTGGCAGTTGTACATAATTATTCTTGACAAAGCAACCAAATGTATTAAAAGCCCATTAAGATCTATCTTTATTCTTTTGTGTTGTTTTCAAGTTCAAGATCAAACTCTTTAATTTTTTTTATAAGTTCTAATTAATCTCTTTTGACATTGAAAGGTAATTAATGAAACATTGCGAATGGGAAGCACGGAGACTGTATTATTCAGAGAGGCAAATACTACTGTTAACGTAAACGGTCAGTTCTCATTGCCTTTCACTTTTTCTAAGTACTTATCTCAATGGCTATACTAAGAGGCACCTTAATTAAATCCAATTTCTCTTGTGAATGCAGGGTACAGCGTACCCAAGGGGTGGAAATTTTTGACATTGTTAGGAAAGTTTCATATGGACCCTAATGTTTATGTGAAACCTAAGGAATTTAATCCTTCAAGATGGGATGTAAGTGTCAACCAACACCCATTTAATTAATTATTACAAATTATTAATGATTAAATTCCCAAAGATTTTAAAAAGTATTAAGTGAAAATTTTAATTTACAGGATTTGGACAAGCCAGCCTCCTTTCTTCCATTTGGAATAGGCCCCAAAATGTGCCCAGGAGCCAATTTGGTCAGGCTTGAGGTTTCAGTGTTTCTTCATTACTATATTCTTTACTACAGGTTAGTAGTATAACGTTACTAATTGTTCGAAATTCACTAATCATATTAATTAATTAATGATCATAGCATATTTTAATTTAATCGCTACGATTGTATGCAGGATTGAGCAACTTAGTCCAAAGAGCGAAATGGAAACTTGTGTTGCCAGAATTAAGAAGATCTAAGCATCTATGAATGACAACGTTGGCGTCGCCCTCCATTCAAAAATTCCTCAAAGAAAGCAAGCAGCAAGTCCGTCCCCCATTTGCATTTGCTCCTTATCATGGGGATCCCAAATGGCCCTTTTAATTTCATGCAAGTCATTGCAATTTATCTTGTGTAATCTTGAAAAATGATAAGCTTGAATTTGTATCTTTTACTTATTTTATCATCAATAATGAAGTAGTAGTGTGGTGGTTCAACTTCTAGATTTAAATGTCGCTTCTTGTTTCCTCTTCCCTCCATGCATCGAGTTTATCTATCTCTTTGAGAAAAAATTAAAATAGCCGTACACAAATCAAATAAGATAGAATACCTAAAACCCTTCTAAATTTGGCACATATTAATTATCTATACCGAAGAAGTATTGGAAAGATGTGTGATAACGTCCAAATCCACTCCTCAAAGAGAAAGTATAAACGGTCATTGCAATATAATTCACCCAACTATGAGTCGGGGTCGATCCCACAGGAAACAATATACTATGGTGATTAAGCTAGTTGTGAAATTATCACTAATTAAGTTAAGCCAAATGATTTTTAAATATTTGATTTAGTTTTAAAACTACTAAAGATAAACTAACTAATTGTGGATCACATGCTATGGAAATTCGGGGATTTGGAACATAGCAATTCAATTTAAACTCATAACGATCCAATACAATGCTAACCCACCACTAATTATGTCACACCCCAACCTTGAGGGGGGGGGAGGATCGGCACCCGGTATCCTAAGGCCCGAGCGTACCAATCCTGATACTTGCGACATGCTCAACAACACAGGTCGATAAGGCCTCTAAGAAATGATTCTCTGAACAAAGACATAATCACCTGCACGTAGGAAATGCACAACTTATACATATATACAACAAGGCCTACAAGGCCACACAAGACCATAATACACACCACGACTGTCTACAAGCCTCTACAGAGTATAATGATAACATATGGAGGGACAAGGCCCCGCCATACACAACTATATACATATACACACCCATAATACCTATCATCTCACTAGACAACTCCGGAAGAAAGGAGCGTGACAACCTTCAGCTTAGTCGAGTTACCTACTGTGAGGAATCATCTACATCTCTATATTTACCTGCAGACATGAAATACAGTATCCACGAAAAGAGACATCAGTACGAAAGATGTACCGAATATGTAAGGCTGAAATTGTAAATAGGTACAATAATGTAGATAAAGCATAAGTGGAACTGTATTTGAATGCATGACTGTAAGGTAGAGTAATGGAAAGACAACATGTACTCCGAGTGCCTCTGTGGGGCAGAATATGCAAAATGAAATATAACTGTGTATATAACGCCATAGGCCTTTGTGAGAAGCATTATTAATATCATATCTGTATAAATTGCCCGAGTAGAGCCATAGACATTTGGGGGCAATATCATTAATCTCATATCTGTATAATCGCATATATAACTCCATAGGCCTCCAAGGGCAATATAGATATATAATACATGCATACGATGACCTCCTCAAGAATTACCGAATACTTTTTAAACTCGTCGGAGTGACATAAGGTCATTGCACCTCCGACTCCCTTATAAGGGTTAACACATCACATGTTACTCTTTCAACGACTCCATAGGAACCATAGATCACATTATTAGCTTAGCTTTTAGGAAACACTAAGGAGCCGACCTCTACTGACATCAAAAGAGTGCCTTGGATTGAGGATGTAAGCTAGACGATGGATGCAATACACATCAACATATTTGTAGAAGAATCACTAGTACTCTCTTAGAGAATTAAGAGTAGAGCTTTTGTCGGATTTCATTTTGTAATAATAGTTTCAAAATTGATCATGCCAAAAAAAAGGAAGTGAGCCTTACATACCTTTGTTGCTTTGACGATGCTAGCTTACAATTCTCTGGAAATCCTTTGAACGATACCCTATGTATTAAAGATGTTTCAGATCAATCATGGTTCATGTTCGATATATTCTATCACAACAATTCTTCATTGTCACCCCTACTCAACCACCATGATATCCATGTATTTATGACTCCATTCAATGGCTCAATTCTTACAAAATCGGCCCAACATGAGTTAACATCAACAAGAACAATCTTTACATGATTTCTAGCCATTTCTCCTTCTAGCTTGTAATTCCATTATTGAGAGCAATACTTTAAACACGCACAACAACAACATCTACAACATAATCAAGTTACTTTCCATGATTTTTAGTCACAACAAGTCATATACTTAGCCTCCAACAATCCAAAATCAAAACAATAACATACTTTATCATTTAGGGCTATAACTTATAGATTTTTTCACCAAACACTTAATTAATACATGAACACGCTTAAGCACAAGAAATGAAGTGTAATTCTCACCTTGCATAGCAAATATAGCTTTGTACCAAGTCTTCCTAGCACCAAGAACAACCCTCAAATGCGTAGCAACTTCATATAAGTTTTCTCATTCACTTCCCTAGCTTTTGGATGTCAAATTATGAGGTAATCACCTTGAAATAACTTTGAAATCATGGAAATATATTGGTAGGGTTAGGGAGAAAGTTTGGGAATGATTTGATCAAAATGGATCAAAAATCATTTAAACCCGAAGCTAAGTCGGCCACCAACCAATTTGACGGTCCATCAATTTAGACCGTACAATCTATCCCCAAAAGTACGGTGGGGAGACCATTTTGACGGTTCGTTAAATTTGTAAGGTTCATCCTTTTTGGCCGTCAAAATGAAATTTCACTGATTTTTATCGAAATGTATTTTCTTTTATCCGTTTAACTTCCATACGCTCTGATACTTTCATAGACAACCTAAAAACTTTCAATATCTTTCCTTAAGGTCACATATCTTCCCGTAACGCCGGTATCAATTGACAACGTGATAAAACATAAAACTATGAGGTATAATATCATTCCCCCTTTAGAAACATTCGTCCGTGAATGTTGATGATATTTTAACTCTCAAGTTTTCCAGAAATTTTGGCAGTTTCCCTTGTAAATAGGACCATAAAAAACTTATTAAGAAGTCAAAATACACTTCCAATACCACACAGGGTAATATAATAACAAGACAACATCAAATTGGCCTCACACGACCACTTATACTTATAATAATCAGATAAAGTCTAGTCATAACTCACCTTAACATTCTCTTTCTAACATCTGAGCTACATCTGATACACTTGTTTCAGCAATACCATCTAAATAAGGTACATGGATCATTTTCGATAAATAGAATGTGAATAGAAGGATCGCGTCACACGAATATTAACATGAAGTTGAAGTAGTATAGCGATTGTTATATTCTTTGACTATTCTAATAGAGTTTTTTCGTACAAAGGACTATCTCCACCTGTCGCGTATCAGATGCCATAGCTATTGCCTCATAGGATTACACAAGCATAAACACTGTCGGTACATCATCGATCTCCACACGGTCGTACATTTCTTTTACAAAAATTAGTAACTATAATTTATTTGAATTATTAAATTTTGACATCTGGGCTATATTTTTCATTTCTCCGTTACAACTTTCATCTCGTGATGGAATTTAGGTGTAGGCATGAAGCATAAGTAAGGTTATGATGAGAGACTGCGACACGATGATTTTCACAGTTCAGAATTTGAACATGATAGGGCTATGTAAATCCATTTCTTCTTCTGTCCTTCCTTTTCACTTTTCTATTATATCCTCATACGATCCTTTCTTAGTACATTCATATTGTCCCACCTAAAGACATAAATTATAAATAACTCACTGGTCGTGGAATTTATTTCTTCAATAAATCCCCTTTCACTTTTACATTTCCA
Source organism: Anisodus tanguticus (assembly GCA_034509755.1). Lineage (NCBI taxonomy): Eukaryota > Viridiplantae > Streptophyta > Magnoliopsida > Solanales > Solanaceae > Anisodus > Anisodus tanguticus. The sequence continues at coordinate 31,782,613 of CM067546.1, forward strand.
TCATAACAATATTTGAAGTGAGTATCCAATAAACATCCATGGTTGGGATTATACTCTGCTTTTCAGTTACTGCATTTCTCAACCAAATCTAGTATTATGATCGCGAATGTTCCAGACGAAGTTTTCTTTCTTTGTGAAGTTGTATCCTGCTCCTGACACCAAATCTCTTAAAACGTCCCCTTATTAATCCAAGTATTTTCTTATAACCTACTCTATCAAGTCTGATGGTCTGGTGGGTGTCCAAATTCCATATTTTCACTCACTACCTGTGTTTGGTGGTCTGAACTTTAATTTCAATTGGCTCCCTTAGGACAGAGGCGAGGGTAATCCTTCATATCCAGAGCCTCTTTCGACTAGTTCCTCCAACAACTGATTATCACAAAGAGCTATTGTACAACAGCTCAAGATAATCTTTCAAGATATATTGTTGGCCATACTTTTATTGTAGGTAGTCTTAGTTGTCATAACGCAAATTGACGAGTCAGTTGGGCATTACTTTTCCTAACCAGAATAGTTTCCACTGATAATGAGATGTCCCACAATGAATCTTGGACCAATAAATAGTTCATATATAATATTCTTATTCCAAGGGAGATTTCTCTTGGGTGTTGTAAATCAATATACTAAATTCTTAGATCTTGATAAGGTTCCCATTATTACCTTCACTTTATATCACAATATTTCCCAATGGACTCTATATGGGGTTCTTCGCCTTGATGCTCCTCTAATTTACAATATAAGGAATAATTCATTTGTTTTATGCTTCTGGAATCATCATCGTCTGGTTTCCATTACGGCTAGCCACCTATTACCACTCTGGGTCAATTCTTTCCTATAGCTTCCATAATGGACTTCTTTTTCAACGACACACGACTCTATCGTCCATTATCTCCCTATTCATTATATCGGAACTTCTTATTCTTATAACATCTCCAATTTGCATACTCTATAGGCAATGCTACGCATTCAAGATAATTTCGGCATTCCTTAGTTATATCCCACATTTGCTAGAGTATTCCTTCTCAACCCATATCGTTCCTTTTCTATTTACCTTGACTTCCCTTCTAGTTTAAGTCCTATAAACAAAATATTATTTCCCCTTTGAAGTCATTTTTTTCTATTGGCATTATTTCTTAGGCGTCTACTATTTTTATCGGCTCCGTACTGGTGCTTTTCTGAGAGCAACATTTACTTCATACTAAGAGTGCAACAATTGACCCTTGTAATTCCGAGATCCTTTACACGTCATATTCGACTACCCGTTCATTGGGTATTTTCTGTACAACTTTTCCCAAAAGTAAACTTTTGACATATTCGTATTTTTTTTTCTTAGTATTTCTCACGCTAGATATCAACGGCCCTTTTTTCATTGAAGGATTTACCTATGCAAGGCACTGATCTGCTTGATCCTCTTGTGGTCACCTTATTTGAGTTAACGTTTTTGTCTTTATTTCCTGAATCCGGCTTCCTTGCAACCAATGTCCTTAACCTTACGACTATTGAGTTATTCTTCATGTAGAGTTTCTATTTCCTTTGGCGGATTAAAATTTACCATTACTCATCCGCTCAAACCTTTATTCTCTTGCTCTTATTCATTAGTTCCTTTCCTTATCGTCTACCTTGGACCTTATCACTTCGTCATATACCTATATTAGATTCATTCGTCCTTACTTCTTCTTATGTGTCATTAAACGTCTTATCAACCTTCGTGGAGGAACTCATGCTTAACGTATTCAAATTTCAAATAGTAGCTGGTTTCAGTCTTACCACTGATTCAGGCTTCTCTCTTAACTGGTATTAGAGCTCTTCTTTATCTGCCATTCAACCAATAAACTTGTACGTTACCGACTTGAATTCCTTTAAGGATTCCTCATCTTAGCATATTCCTAGTACTATCATTTATGGATGTCAGGTACTATATTTTGGCTAGGAAAGTTTAAGTACCACTTCTTTACTAATATCCTTATCTTTTAATGGTAATTATGTTTCTTTGTATCCCATTTCTAGTACTTTTGTCCTTACTATTACCGTATTTCCACCAATCTATATGTGTGAGAAACACCCTTCGGCCTCACTACTTTGTCTTAACACTTTCATTTGTGTTTACCAGACACCCGTTTATCATTTATCGTTGCTTTTCTGTCAACTCAAGCCTTTATCGCAAACTATCTTCAACCAGCTATTCTCTCCTGATCGGCTCATAAAACTATACCATAGGATTTAGAAATCTCATTACCTAATATCAAAAACCCTCCTATCTTTTACAACAAAGAAGGTATATTGCTTGCCATTAACTAACAAAACTCATCCTGTCTCATGATCTTTCTAAATGGTTTAATCATTGCAGAGGAGTTGGGGAGTTACTATCTTGAGCGTGACATCTCGCACCCCTTTTTCTTTAACTACTTCCTGAAACAAAGCCTCAGGTAATTTATCTCTGAAAATCCATTTTCCTTATTAATCTTCTAGGGTTTCCCTTAATTCTTCGGACTCGTGAGTACCTTCTTAAATTGCGTTTTCATTTACCTTATGTGTCTCGATATCATGCACACGATAAGACCTAAGAGTGTTGGGTATGTGTATGGCTAAGACAAGGTTGGTTCTTGAGCCATTTTACTTAGAACTTGAACATAACTATAGTTGCACTCGCCATCTTCCACTTTTATTATCAATTTATGGTCGATATACATTTGTATTACATACTCTTTACAACAATGATAACCAACCGACTATAGGCATAAACACAACTATCCCCACTAAAATTATCAACATACCTGGTTAGTTGCATGACTCTGAATAACATCGAGACTTGCTATTCCCCTTGACTCAATCTTGGGCATTTATATACTCTATGGCTTCTGCTCCCACACCAATAGCACTCCTCAACATCACCCGGACATTTCCTATAATGCAGTTGCCCACACTGATGGCACAACGACTGAAATACCTCGGGGCATTCTCTAGACCTATGGACCAAGGCTCCACATTCAGAACATAACTCGATATCGCAAAAAGATGCTCCATCATGCCTCCCTCCACATTGCTGATAACGTGGTCTACTACTTCCAATATCTCCTTATTCTTGCCTAAATTCTACCCGGGAGCTTCGATCTGACACGTCTCGCAACACTAATCCTTTGTTACCTACTTCCATTCCAAACCTTTGGGTCTGTCTACTGGTTACTTCTTCCTCACCTCTACTCATTCTTGGCGAGCCTTGATTAATCGACTTCCACGATAATGGGCTCTTTGGCCTCTCAAAAGGCATAACTTGTAGGGGTGTCTGAACATGACCTTACTCTGGAAAGATAAATGAGGGAGTTGTTGCGTATATGGTGCCACTCATACCTAATTCAAACTGAAAAGATTGTTGCGCAAATAATTTTGGTATTATGCGGGCCCTTCTATAATCTGGCAACACAACTGGAATTGATAGTACTCCGAAGGGCGATTGTTCTGGGGCCTCAGATAGGTCCTCCTTCATAGACAGATCATCAGACGGATCTTCTTCCATAGAATAACTCACATTTCTTTATAGTGGCCTTATAGTCCTCGAATCTATATTAATGGGTGGCAATTGACTGGTACCTTCCTCCGCATTTCTGACCAATTTCCTGCTAACGATACTTTTCTTTGATTTTGGCATTACTGAAAAATAGAACCAAGGTGAGAAAATAGGAATTCAAGTACTTATGACTTCACTTCTATAACACGATCTAGATTTCAAGAAAGGTAACATCATGAATGCCTTGTATCCTTCTATTTATAAGTGCGGCGTGCAACACACCCATAAGCAAGACTCTACTAGATATAGTTTGTAGACATCCCTAGGACTAACCTACTATGATAACAAGTTTGTCATATCCCAATCTTAGGAGGTGTGGCCGGCACCTAGTGCCTTAGGGCCCGAGCATACCAATCCTGATACTTGTGACATGCTAAAAAACACATAGGCCGACAAGGTCTATGGTAAATGATTCTATGAACAAAGACATAGTCACTTGCACACTGGAAAGGCCCAACATATATATATATATATATATACATACAACAAGACCGACATGAATACAACAAGTCTACTGGAGAGGCCGATATGGCCACACAAAACCATAATACACACCACGACTGTCTACAAGCCTCTACAGAGTATAACGACAACATCTGGTCAGGACAGGGCCCCGCCATACCCAACTATATACATATACACACCCATCATACCTATCAACTTACTAGATAGCTCCGGAAGAAAGGAGCGTGACAACCTTCAGCTGAGTCAAGTCACCTATTGTGAGGAATCATTTGTATCTCTATCTATACCTACGGGCATGAAATGTAGTATCCCCGAAAAAGGATATCAGTACGAAAAATGTACTGAATATGTAAAGCTGAAACTATAAATAGGTACAATACTATAGATAAAGCATAAATGGAACTCGTATCTAAATGCATGACTGTAAGATAGATGGAAAGATAACATGTACTCTGAGTTCCACTGTGGGCCAGAATATGCAAAATAAAATATAACCGTGTATATAATGTCATAGGCCTCTGGGGGGACAATATCATTAATCTCATATATGTATAATCGTGTATATAACGTCATAGGCCTCTGAGGACAATATAGATATATAATACATGCATATAATGACCTCCTTAAGAATTATCAAATACTTTTTAAACTCATCGGAGTGACATAAGGTCATTGCACCCGACTCCCTTATGAGGGTTAACACATCACATGTTACTCTTTCAGTGACTCCATAGGAACCATATATCACGTTATTAGCTTAGATTTAGGAAACACTAAGGAGCCGACCTTTACTGACATCAAAAGAGTGCCTTGAAACGAGGATGTAATCTAGACGATGGATGCAATACACAACAACACATTTGTAGGAGAATCACAAGTACTCTATTAGGGACATAAGAGTAGAGCTTTTGTCTGATTTCATTTTGAAATAATCGTTTCAAAATTGATCATGCCAAAAAGAAGGAAGTGAGACTTACATACCTTTGTTGCTTTAATGATGCTAGCTTACAATTCTCCGGCCGTCCTTTGATCGATGCCCTACGTATTAAAGTTGTGTCGGATCAGTCATGGTTCAAGTTCGATATAATCTATCACAATAATTCTTCATTTTCGCTCCTACTCGTCACCACCATGCTATCCATGTATTCATGACTCTATTCAATAGCTCAATTCTTACAAAATCCACTGAACATGAGTTAACATCAACAAGAACAATCTTTACATGATTTATAGCCATTTCTCCTTCTAGCTTGTAATTATATTATTAAGACCAATACTTTAAACAAGACTAACAACAACATCTACAATATAATCAAGTTACTTCCCATGATTTTAGTCACAACAAGTCATATACTTAGCCTCCAACAATCCAAAATCAAAAAACAACATCCTTTGTCATTTAGGGCTATACCTTGTAGATTTTCCACCCAAACACTTAATTAATACATGAATAAGCTTAGGCACAAGAAAGGAAGTGTAATTCTCTCCTTACACAACAAATATATCTTTGTACAACAACCCTCAAATACATAGCAACTCCATAGAAGTTTTCTCCTTCAATTCCCTAGCTTTTGGATGTAAAACTATGGTGTAATCACCTTGAAATCACTTTGAAACCATGGAAATATGTTGGTAGGATTAGACAAAAAGTTTGGGATTGATTTGGTTGAAATAGGATAAAAAATGAATCAAAAATCATTTAAACCCGAAGCTAAATCGGCATCGATTAATTTGATGGTCTGTATAATTTTGTATGGTCCGTCAGTTTGGACCGTATTATCTATTCCCAAAAATACTGTGGGGGCCCATTTTGACGGTCAATCAAATTTGTACGGTCCGTCCTTTTGGGCCGTCAAAATGAGATTCCGTAAATTTTCATCGAAATGTATTTTCTTTGATCCGTTTAACTTTCATACACTCCGATACTTCCATAGATAATAAAATTTCAATATCTTTTCATAAGATCACATATCTTTCCGGAACGCCGGTATCAATCGACAACGCGACGAAACATAAAACTTAACAAATGATTATAAACCAAGTGTTCTTAGACTTGGAATCTCTATTACCCACTAATGTCTCTCGACTATTTATCGGGTTTATCTTTTTTAATTCTCTTGAATCAAACTAAGAAGCATTAATCACATTCCAATTTTAGGCTATACTAGAATTTTTCCTATCTCTAGATTTAACACATTAGATAAGGTTTAAAGCCTCAAGTCGTGATAATCAATCTAACCTAATCCCTAATTTTCTCTCTCAAAATTAATTAAGGATAATTGGGCAAGTCCTAGGGTTAGTTAATCCCTTTGGAAGCATTCAAGAACAAGATTAATTAAAGCAACAACATAATTTCTTCATAAATAATGGTAAATTAAACATCCATAAGCAAAATGAGTCAAATACAAATTACTACCCACAACTTTGATGTTCAAAGTCATCACCCACACTAAATATAGCAAATGAAGCAAGGAAATAAAGAGATGAAGTAAGAAATTTTTATTAATGGCTTCAGATCTTCACTTCCAAGGTGATGGGTGATGAAACCCTAGCCTCCAAAGCTTGTTCTCCATATTTTAAACTCTCAAAACGTGATGGAGAATGAGTTATTGAGAGTTGGTATGAATTGGTTTATGTGTCTTTTTTACAAAACCTAGGCAAAACTTATATAAGGACTCAAAATTTCAGATTACAATTAATTTTAAAAATGCCATTGCCATCCACTCTGCGATCACAGAATGAGACCGCAGAACAGGTCTACGGTCCACAAAATTTGTTTAGGGTTCGCAAAGTGGTCTTCTATCTTGACAGTCTCGAATTGCGGCAGGGAGTGCGGTCCGCATAACTGAATTGCGATCCGCAGAAATGCTCCGAAACATTGTAATATGAGCTGGGACTTATGTGAAACAATGATTCGCATATCGGACTGTGGTCCGCTGAAGGAAAGTGCGGACTGTAGAGTGAGTCGCACTTCAAGGCTCTAAGTTCCTCTATTCACTGTTTAGATTTGCGATTTAGCTTCCCCATCTCGGTCCGCAATCTGATTCTGCAGTCTACAGATCTGGTCTTTGTTGCATTTCTTTCTTTTACGATATTTTTGTCCATGTTTATGCTCGTTTCCTCATTTCTAGTGTCCCGAGGTAAAAATCCTACAAAAATCAAAATAAGATAAGAAACACACACTATAAATGGATTAAGGACATCAATAATTCATGAAATTTGTATCAAATGTGTCGTAAATTCGCGGTACGTCAAGGTGCTTAGACATGACATGCCACATTTACAACTTACCGGGGACATGACCTTAGATTGGATGTTGTAGAGGACATAGATTAGGGTAGAAAGTTTGTAGGTAGTAGATCATTGTCTCACTTTTCTTTCCTTACTAGTAGTCGTAGTATTTCTCATATAGTTTCTTATCCTTTGATTTCTGATACTATCTACTATCTCTTGTTATTTTTCTTAGCATACTATTTTGTTGTAGCTACTACTCCTTTTTCTTTTTGACCTGAGCCGAGGGTCTACAGGAAATAGTCTCTCTACCTCTCAAGGTAAGGATAAGATCTGCGTACACTCTACCCTCATCAGACCCCACTTATGAGATTATATTAGGTATGTTGTTATTGTTGTTATATATGTAGCAATTAAAAATTGAAACAAAGCCCATATAAAAATTGTTTTTTAAAATATTTTTTCTTCTTCATTCTCACACCCCTCAAAAAAAGCATATCTACATTCTTTGCACGTCAGCATCCAGTAGATAAAAGTATCAAATATCCAAGTGAAAGGGGATTCAATACTTACAACTCGTCACAGTTTAGGTATGAAATTAATTATCCTTGTCAAGTTTAGAGAGCATGGTTCCCAAGCTAAGTTATCCTGAAATTGTAGTCTTGCTATTATAATCTTTGAACGATTGTGGGATAAATTAATAACACCTAGTTTGATAGGATAAGGTGAGATGTTCATGATAAACTAGGATAAATTTTAATTTTCAACCAATTAAAGTATAAATTTAATATCAAATTTAATGTTGGGCTATCCACCTTATCCACAAAAGAAAAGTATTTCACCAATCAGATAACGATACGTAATGCAGGGAAAACAAATGTTGACCCCATGCTTCTTACACAGATACAATTCGAACTCTAGATAGATATAGGCCAAAAGCCCCTCAGGGGCACAGGCGAGTTGGTAAGTGACAAGGTGATTGGGGTACAACCACTCCGACGTCGCGGGTTCGAATCCGTGTGGTGACAGTCTTTGCTGAAATATTGCAAGGGTTGTTCTTTGGATTCGTGTCCCGTTGGTCCTCTCCCTTGCAGGGCTGCCACTCGCGTATCCCTCGATTTACATCCCACCTGGCCAAGGGGCCTCTGGTATAGGTAGGAGGATTTCGCCTTCGGGACTTTCCCCTTCACAAAGATATAGGCCAAAAGGTGGATAAAAAGCTCTGACTTTTTGAGACAATACATGCTTGTTCGTTAATGTAACTTAATTTTCTCAATAATATTGTAGATGCTTTTTTTCACAATCATGTTCAGGAGAAAGGGAACCACAAGCACAGGCGTTACTTCGAAATAAAAGAAATAGTAGATTATTAACCATCCGTGTGATGTATAATTGTATTCCACAAGAAGCTATCATCACTAATAGAGGTGTCAAATGAGGGTTGAGTTAAATTTGAACGGGTCAAAATGAGATGATTTAATAAATGAAGAGGTTATTGACCCGTCCAAAAGTTTCTTGAGCTGAAACGGGTTGGGCTGAAATGGGCTAAAATGTGGGTAATAACCCAACCTTCCCAATTTTTACTAACCTTTAATTGCTTTATTTGTTCTTTTATAATATTTTAATACCTTAAAAAAATATTGTTTTTATTATGATTATATATAACATATCAAATAAAAAATATATTTTTAAAAATATTTCTCATGAGTCAATTTGGACTACATATCAGTCCAATTTTTGATGAGCTGAAATGGGCTGAGCTAATAGATGAGATGGTCAATAACCCGCCCAAAGTTGGAGGGGTTTGACGGATTATATTTTCATGGGCTGATTTTTCCACCTCTATTAAATGGTAATATTAATTTAAGAATTTAAATGAAGCTTTCTTGTGTTTTTTGAACATTATAATGGATCACCAAAAATATGATATGATTGAAAGGAACAGATCTAGAATTGAATCTGAATGAAGGATTAATTGTAGCATTTCTATGCCTTTTGAGTAATTATGATTTCCTGGATGCTCAATGTGCATCTTCAAGATGGAAGAGAACCCAGTCCGCTTGGGCAGCTCAATTGGTTATCAAGGGGATATTTGGAAAATGGCCAAGGATCGAATCCCGTCAGCGGCAGTGTGGGGGTTACTTCTTGAAATAATGGAGGGCCCCTTGTGCGCAGCATGGTACTGGTCTAACATTTGAAATCAATTGAGTCACCATGATTTACCTCATTCACAGACCTGTCGGACCAGGGTGTGGGGGCTCTGGGTGGGAGTTCCACCTTTTTGGAAAAAGATGGAAGAGAACCCTTAATTAGTGCTATTTATTATACTACTTATTATCTACACAGAGACAATGATTCTTTTAAGGGGCGTAAAATTTGACTCATGAAGATATAACTTTCTATTCAAATAATCCTTTTAAGTTTAGGGTTGGTTTATTTCATCCTTATTATATTATATGGAGCAACTGTATAACTTCAAGTTTACAAAATTAATGGGCTCTTGCTCCAGACAAATGAAATCCCAAACAAAATTCTTTAAAATCTAATATGTTTTGCTCAAATCATCTTTCTTATACAACACCAAAGAAAAATAGTCCTTTTTTTGGGGTAAAAGATGTTGGGTGTTCAAATCTGTCATCCCTATTTATTTTTCTCCTCTATGAAGTGATTAGTATTAGCGAATATTCTCCGAATATTCTCTGTATATTTTGTAATTATGATAAATGTATATTTAAGGTAAGTTAGGATTCTAATTGTATTAGGAATCAACCTTTGTAAGGTAAGTTAGGATTCGTATCATATTAGGAATCAACCTTTGTACAGCTATATATATTGTGAAAATTCTGATCCCAGTCTATATCGGAGTCTAGCGGGTGCTCTTCGGATCTTACATTCACTAGGCACGATATTACATATGCCGTTCGACAGGTGTGTGTCTGTTCATGCACGACCCCGAGAGTCCCATTTTGCCGCCCTCAAACTTATTATCCGATACGTTAAGGGCACACTAGACTTTGGATTACACTTATACCCCTCTTGCCCCAACCAAGTTACTTGCCTACACGGATGCAGATTGGGCGGGATGCCCGGACACACGTCGCTCCACCTCGTGTCTTGTGTATTTCTTGGGGATAATCTTATCTCATGGTCCGCCAAGAGGCGGGCCACACTATCCCGTTCGAGTGCCGGCGGAATATCGCGGTGTTGCTAATGTAGTTCTTTGAGATCCGTTGGCTCCGAAATCTTCTTTTAGAGCTCCAGTGTCCACTCCGCAAGGCGTCTATAGTCTATTGTGACAACATATCTCGCCATCTATATGTCTCATAATCCGGTCCAACATCGGCGGACTAAGCATATTGAGATGGATATCCACTTTGTGCGAGAGAAGGTTGCCGTGGTCGAGTCAAAATATTACACGTGCCTTCCTCTTATCGGTATCTGGAACATCTTCACAAAGGGACTACCGCGACAGCCTCTTCACCGACTTCCGATCCAGCCTGAGCGTTCGGCCTCCTCCCGCTCTGTCTGAGGGGGAGTATTAGCGAATATTCTCCGAATATTCTTTGTATATTTTGTAATTATGATAAATGTATATTTAAGGTAACTTAGGATTCTAATTGTATTAGGAATCAACCTTTGTAAGGTAAGTTAGGATTCGTACCATATTAGGAATCAACCTTTGTACAGCTATATATATTGTGAATAATGAAAGGAATCCCCAAGGGAAATTATTCCATCTTTCAATTAGGAATTCATATAGTCGATCTGTCAATCCACCGTTATTACTTTGAAGTGAAGCAACTTCGTTAATTGCTATGTCAATTTATAATAGCTAGATGATAGAACCTTGTAATGACACATCTATTCTCATAACACCACTCGAACATATTTCCTAAAAATGTTAGGACGTTCGTCGTATTAAACATTATTTTCTCGGGATAACAAAAAGTGTTCACTTAGCCATTTACATATTCCTTAAAAAAATACTAATTTTAAAGTAAAAATAGGTAATTTGATTAAAATACCCCTAATTAAATATGTATTGAGATTTGATCACCTAAAACTTAATAAGAGTAAATCTGAAAAATTAAAATTAATTATTTCTTGATTTGATAAATAAACACTCTTTTTTACTCAAAAAATAAAGGCTAATTGAACATCTTTTCTTATCCGAAGTGAGTAATATGTAAGTGTTGGATAAAATACAAATTGAATACAAATAGATAATTTATACAAATTGCATAATTAATGTACTAGACAAAATCATCACTCTTAAAATATTGGCCTTTAACGTAGCATCAATTTTTGCCTAAACGTGGATTGGCATGTGAAAGTGGGCTATTGGTCATCGTCTCATCGAGATGCCTTTAAGTTTAACCTCATCTGGAATGGATTTTTATTAATTCTGTACTGCCTTAAATTATTTATCATGATTATTAAAAATAATTATTTCAAATAATTTATTATTTTAAAAGTTTAAAATATAGTTAATTATTTTTTTCTATTTTACCTTTTGTAATTATAGATTATTATAGATTCAACAATGAATATAGAAGTTAGGAATGATTTGAGAGGAAGAAGATGTAAGAAGAGAGAAGTTGGAGAGGAGTGCATGGCTGCATGTTACTGTTAACATAGAGAGATAAAATAAATTTTCATTAATTGATAGTTACAATTATATTTATAGTTGAGTTAACAACTTAACTAAATCAAGAATGTGCATTGACTAAACTACCCTTCTACTACTTTATTATTTTCTTTAAACTTTTAATGAAGATGACACATAAACATTTGAAACAATTCCTTGTCTCACTCTGAGATGAGAAGGAAGGTCGATTTGACTCGAATCCTGGACCTGATCTTGAATCCTACACATGTTATCGTGGAATTTGTCATCAAGATGGACCGTCCTTACGCGGTCAACGAACTCATATTAATAATAGGACTTGTCGCAAGCTAATTCAGAAATGAAAGAAGTCTACTTGGTTCGACATTTTCAGTCAATTTCTCCCAAAATGCGGGGAAATTATTTTCCAATTGACATCACCAACAATCACTACTATGCCTCAGTCCTAAATAAAGTTGGATCGGTTACACGTATTTTCACTTTTTCATTTAAACTCATTTTATATCATTATTATACAAAATGTATGCTCTAAACGACAACAATAAGAAGAATAACATATCCGGTGAAGTTTCACAAATAAGATCGGAGAATGATAAGATATTCGAATATCATACCCCTATATTTGTGAGGTAATATGCTCAAAACACCACTTGTATATAAAACGGAATTGTTGCACCAAATATATTTGTAAGAAATCAACAGAGTTGGTCGATATTTCCCCTTTTCATCCTTTTATGTACTCTCAAATTTTATTTATATCAATAACAGAAATGAAAACCTACATTGTCATTTTATTGGTACTTGGTAATTATTGTTTATTGATACTTTGTAATAGTTGAACAGTACAAATAAGAAAAATGGAGGCTTTCGGCCAACCAGCACCAGTGATTGATATCGGCTGGTGCATTTCAAAGTACTGTTAAGATAGTTGCATAATTAGTGGGAATAAAAGTAACGCATCTATAAACTGACGACCTCTATCGGTTAGTTAATATCTTTTCCCCGAGTTGTCAAAAAATACTTTTTTCTTTTTAATTTAATTAACCAATGGAAATTATCAAACAAAATTCAAGCAGTTCGGTGGTTTTCCTCATCGACGTTGATAATTTTTTTACATACCTCTATCTATCCTTTTTTTTCCTTCCAAAAACCCTCTAATACTGACAGTCCTACATCAGTTTGTTCCCTCGAAAAATTACTTATTTTTAGTAGTAAAGATTAAGATAGTAGAGTTCGATTCCTCGTCTTCTAATCACCTCTCTCATTTTTATCACCTCTCTTATTTTTTCTTCCCTAAGAAATATAATTTAGAAAAAAAAAATTGTAGGGTCATGTGATTCATAGAACTTATCTAAAGTGAAATTATTATCATCCCAAGTACTCCCTTAGTTTGTCCCCAAAAAATTATCATATTTTTATATTTAAAAATAATTTAATTTTGTGAAATTATTTACACCCACACAAATATCTAAAAAAAAAATTTAAACCATACATTTCAAAAGTTTTTTTTTATTTTTTAAACTCCGTATCAAATCAAACTAAGTCAATCTTTTACACCCAATGTCATGTATCCGAATTGAAGCTCAGATTTAACTTTGTACATACTCCCTTAGTCTTTTCTTACAACAACCAATTCAATATTATTTCATTGATAAATTTGAGGAAGATAGTGTACACAGACTTTGACCTTATGTTGTGAAGGTAGAAAGATTATTTTCGAGATGAAAAAATACAATAATAACAAGCATCAATGATAAAATAATAAGACAAACAAAACAAAAGAAACAATTAGGTACGTAGTACAAGAGATCTAAGAATAATAATGTAAAAATAATATTAATACTTCTGGTATGGAAAAAAAATACGTTCAACAACTTACTAACTTTTTATCATAATCCTCGATCTCCACACTCTCCTATCAAATGTCATGTCCTTGGTAAGCTGAAGCTGAGCCATGTCTTTCTTATAACATGTTTGGTCAAGCTTATATTTTTTTCAAAAGTGTTTTTAAGAAAAGTACTTTTGGTGAGAAATAAATTGTGTTTGACAATTAATTTTAAAAATATTTTTGAGCAGCAAATAATATTTTATCAAGCGTTTAAAAAGTGTTTTAAGTGTATTTTTCTCATAAGTGCTTTTCAAAATAGTGCTTCTGGGCAAAAGCAGTTTTTTAGCTTCTGAAAAACTCTTCTGCCACTCATAAAAAACTCTATTTTCTCCCAAAAGTTTGATCAAACACCTCAATTTTTTAGAATAAGTGCTTTTTGAATAAAATTAGCACTTTTAGAGAAAAATAAGCTTGGCCAAACAGGCTATTAATCATCTTTGGGCAAAACTTCTTTAGCCTACCTCTACCTCTCCTCAGTTCCACTATGGTCAACCTCTCACACCTCTTCACTGGGGATACTTATTTATCATTAGAAAAACCTATTCGTAAAAAATTGAGTTTATTTATTCTGTCTTTTTTATGAATTTTTAGATCCCACCAAATCATTAAATTTGATGGCTGCTCGCTCTTCGACCAGTGATTCACCTACCACTAGATTGATGAAGAATCTCTCTAAAATCTGCTCTTTGATTCACCGGCCATCTATGCATCTTCTTTACACATATCCGAATCATCTAAAAATTACTTATAATATAAAATATTAAGATAAAATTATTTGGTTTTTTATTACTTAATATTAATTGCTATTGAACGTAAATAATACTAATAAAGTGTATATTTATGAAAGAGAGATAGGCATAAATAGATTAAATAGTATTTTTATTTATAATTTTTTAAATAGCCCGTAAAAGAGAAACAAAACAAACGAAATGATATATTCTTTTGGATATTGAAGTACATGTATATGCGTAGGTAAAGCTGTAAAGGCCATGGAATCAGACAAGATCTCGTGGCTCTATCTTGAAATGCGTAAAGAAAGGGATTAGTTAATTAAGTTTTCGAAAAAGACAGAGATCCTTGAATAAAGGAGGGCTCAACTCAAGCAAAAATAAATACTTCCTTTTTTCAATATGTGATATTTTTTGCTTTTCCAAGATTCAAATGGCATACATTTTATCAAAATTTTAAAATATATTATTTTTATAAATTGATATGAGAAAAATTTGGTTAACTCTCCAAATTCGAAAGGTCACCTTTTAAATTAAGTAGATAAAAAAAATATTAAATAGATAAAAAGTAGGTTAGTTAGTGAGTGAATCCTTATTGACGTGAGCGTCAATAGATTTATGTCGGACCTTTTCGATTTCGAGAGATAATCAAATTTTTCTTTGACTGAAATTTATTTATACGCCTTTTAAATATTTTTAAGTTGTTAAATTATGATTATAGTACTTTTTACGTAGTTTTTAAATATTTTTATTTTATTTTAAAAAAATTTAAAGCTTTTATATTCAAATTCATATGGTCAAAATTTAAAAGTTTGAATCTTGAAATTCCTACTGTGGTACATAAATTGTAACAGACCTATGTAACTATAAAACATCCAATAAGGGAAAATTTTCAAATTAAATTACTTATAAGCTTAAAAATGTATTATTCTTTATAGACTTATAAAAATGGCAAGTGTATCACATAAAATGAGACCAAATAAGTAATAATTATATATTTTAGGTTTTTCATCCGGTGTTTAATATCCGCGTTAAACCCGATTATATTGGATTTGTGCCGCGAAGGGCCCATTCGGGGGAAGTGCTCCCTATAAAAAAAAAATCCACACCCAAAAATTAAAACCGAGACCTCTGGTTAAGGAAGGAACAACCTCATCCACTGCACCACATCTTTTGGCTAAGTAATTAATTAGACGCAGGGGCGTAGCTAGTAAGGGTCGAGGAGGTTCATCCGAACCCACTTCAGCAAAAAATTACACTGTATATATAAAGTTAAAATTATATTTTATGTATATATAATAGACGTTGAAACACTTGATTTTTTTATAAATTTTTTTAATCTTTTTAAACTTCATAAGTAAAAATCCTGGCTCCGTGAGACAAGTGTACTTCCTCTATGTTGCCCCTTAAACTTTGTATTTACTGATATTATTTTCTCACAGTTTACCTTCCAGGAAGCCATAAATTTGATAAGAAGAGCTATCCTACGTGCATTGTTGAGAGACCAAAAAGCAGACGTCTTCGTTGAAACTAAGAAGCCATGATAGTATCAATAATCTTGTCTGCTTTTCTAATTGGCACACTAGTTCTTGCTAGGTTCTTATACAAATCATGGTTGTATCCAATTTCCCTACAATATTTGATGAATTCACAAGGAATCAAAGGTCCACCTTACCAATTTCGCGATGGTAACAACAGACAAATTGGAGAGATGCTAATGAAATGCAATAGTGCTCCCATGGATATATCATCACATGACATTTTCCCAAGATTGCAGCCTCATTTCCACTCATGGATCAAGCTATATGGTAGTAGTAAATAATATTCACTGCCCTTTGTTTCCCATTAATTTGAATCAACTGCCTTTTAACTGATTTGTTTGAACTTATATATGTATCAGGAAGTACTTTTCTCTATTGGATGAATACTAAACCACAATTGGTTGTAGCTGATGTTGAGTTGATCAAAGAAATTTTTACCAACAAACAAGGTTCATTTGGTAAGGCTAAATTTGATGGCATCCTAAAGAAATTCGTCGGGGATGGAAGTGTTTTTCAAGAAGGTAAAAAATGGTTAAAACTTCGGAAAGTGGCTGACCATGTTTTCCATGCACAGAGCTTGAAGGTGAATTAATATCTTAAATCTTCTTTACATAGTATTTAATCAACATTCGCTAAACAATGGAGTATCAAATAAGTTACATTACTTATACTGACGGTGTAAATGTATTTTACACCTTCTGCTCAATATATAATTATGTTACTTGTTGTTCCGATAATGTTACAAAATATATACACTGTCAATGCAAATAGCTTAAACTCTTATCTAATATAGTAGTACTACTTAATACTTTTGAAATCAGGAGATGCTTCCAGCAATGGTTGGAAGAGTTGAAACAATGTTGAAAACATGGAAATCTTATGAAGGTAAAGAGATTGAAGTGTATGAAGAATTCAAGCTTTTGAGCTTGGAGATCATCTCAAACTCTGTTTTCGGAAGCGATTACACGACTGGGAAACATATATTTGATATGTTGGACAAAATAGCTTATATAAGTTCAATGAGCTATGGGAAGATTCGGAATCCTATTATCGAGTATGTATAAACAACTCTTATTATTTACATCAAATTAATTAATTTCCATTTGTATATACTAGTAGTATAATATTTGCATCTTTGAAGGGAGTGTTGGAGTAACTCGTAAAGTTGATGTCATGTGACTAGGAGGTCACGAGTTCAACTCATTAAAATAGTCTCTTGCAGAAATGCAAGGTAAGACGGCATACAATAGACCCTTGTGGTCCGGCATTTCTCCAGACCCCACGCATAGAGTGAACTTAGTACACCAGGCCGTCCTTTATAATATTTGCACCTCTATACAGTAAAATTTACAGGTCATCTGAGGAGATAGAAGCGGACAAAATCCTTGAAGAACTCTTCGAGTCGTTCATAGGAATCATAAAGCAAAGAGAATACAAAGTTAAGGCAGGACAATCAGACAACTTTGGGGGTGATTTTCTTGGATCACTCTTGGAGGGTCACCATAATGCTGATAAGGAAGCAAGAATATCAGTAGATGAAATCATAGAAGAATGCAAATCATTCTATTTTGCTGGACATAAAACGGTTACCAGTTTGCTAAGCTGGAGTATGTATCTACTGGCAATCCACACGGATTGGCAAGAGAAAGCAAGAGAGGAAGTTCTTGAATTCCTTGGCCAAGAAAATCCAACCACAGAAACCATTTCAAGGCTAAAGATTGTAAGGACCCAATATCTTATCTTCTTCTCCTTACAATAATCATATGTGGACGACGGTCCATATCAAATGAGCGGGTTGATCTAAATTTGAGTCGGTTGAATCAGTAAATGAATGATGATTCAACACGTCCAAAGTTTACTTGGGTCAAAATCATGATTTGAGTTAACTAAATGGTGTATTATAACCCAATTTTGCCAATTCAAAACCATTAATATACATAACAAATCAAAAAAAGATTTTTTGTTTTTGGCAATGTTTTCTTACGGGTCAGTTTGAACTAGATAGCCAAAATTAACCCAAGCAATTAAATGGATGCAATTCAAGTTGACTCATCACGTATATATTCAACCTGCCTAAGTTTGAATATGTAGGCTTTGATGGTTTATCTGTTTTTGGACTAAATTGGAAGTGATCTTCTATAGAAATTTGTTTTCTATATTATTTTTACACAAATTAGAAGTTATAACCCATTATTATTTGATATTTACTTGTAGGTGGGCATGATAATAAACGAGACACTAAGGCTTTATCCTCCATTTGTCCTTCTTCAAAGAGATGTGACAAAAAATACAAGATTGGGGAAACTAAAAATTCCAGCAGGAATGGAAGTGATTATTGCAACTTTAGCAGTTCATCATAGCAGTGAAGTATGGGGAAAAGATGCTCATCTTTTCAAGCCAGAGAGATTTGCTGAAGGGGTCGCTAAAGCAACAAGGGACTCGATGATGGCCTTCCTATCATTCGGATATGGTCTTCGAAAATGTGTTGGCTTTAATTTTGCCAATACTGAGGTGAAAATTGCGCTCTCTATGATCCTGCAGCGTTACAGGCTTACTGTTTCACCAAATTATACTAACTTTCCCTTTGCAATGTTCACCCTTCGTCCTAAAGACGGAGTTCAAATCATGCTTCAACCATTGTAAGCAAAAATTTTAACATCATGCTTAATAATAAATTCTTAGTGAACTTGAGCTAGCTTGCTTTATTGGTCAAAATTCAACTTCTGAGTTTGATGTCTACAATTCCTCTCACATTCTTCTTGCCAATGTAAAGTTTCGTTTGATTCTCAAATTTTGAACAAACCATCACATAAATTGAAAAAAAGAGACTACGTAATACTATGTGTGTATGGAACCAAACAAACAACAAGCTCTCGTGCCTGTATCTTGGAAGAGATTCCTTTATTCTAATAAGGTTTAGGTCTGTGTGATTTCAAGCAATGTTTTAAGAGGCGGGGCCAAGCTAGGCGAGGTGTTTTACATAACACAGGGCGAGGCGCCTCGAAATACAAGGCATAAGTTCCATGAATTTACGAGGCGTAAATCTCATGTATTTATTTAATTTTATAATTTTATTACTTGGAAAATAAGTAAAAGTAAAATTTTCATTAAATTATGCAAACATTATATTATTTAAGAAAGACAACAACATAAAATAGCCAGATAATCCTTAAAATAAAATCATTATCCATCTCCACATCTACTAGTTATTTCCACCCTCAACTAATATTTACATTAATTTTTATTTGTATATTTCAAAAAAGGAGAAGGGTAAAACGTGTGAGAGTAATGATAAAAAAATTGATAGTTGGTAAAACTGTTATATATCCACTTTGGATATGAGTATTTCCATCATAATTGAGTCACTTGTCTCACATTGTCATTTGTCCCACATAGCCAACTGTCCCACATAGGGATGGCGGGTGGGTATAATTTTTCGGATTCCGCACCGCACCCGCCCCAATTGGGGCGGGTATGGGTATAACTTTGGCGGGTAGTAGGCGGGTATGGGTATTGAAAATGTACCCGTCACGGATAGGCGGGTAGGTGGTGGATTTGCAGTCATACTCGCCTAACCGCCCGCTTACCCGCCCGCCTACCCGCCCGCCTTATACCTGCCCCAAGCCCAAAATATTAGCAGGCCATAAGTCGTGCCTTCAGCCCATAAGTCACGACAAGTCTCTCATTCTCCAACAAAACTCAAAACCCTACGCCTCTTCAGTCCTTCACGCCTCCCTCTCTCTCGTTCCCCTTCACACCGTCTCTCCTCACTTTCTCATTCTCGATGTCTCTGCCTTTTTATTTAAAGAAAAAATCACAAACTTTTTTCACGAACCACCTCGACGTCTCTGCCTTTTTCTTTAAAGGAGATGTTGATCGGAAAATATTGAGAAATATTGATGTCTTTGCTTTGTGTTTTAGGGTTGTCTTGGTGAGGTCAATTTTTGTGCATTTGTTAAGTTTTACCTATTGGGTTTGTGGAGTTCAATTGAAAAAGTTGAAAAACTTTAGCTTAAATAATATATGGGTTTTGTTTACATTTGTAATATATAGTTATTTGGGTGGATAATTTTTGGGTTTTCTTGGAAATTTTGTTTTCTTGATTCTTTGTTGTGCAAGGGGGAAGAGGTGAAAAAAATGGGGAATTCTGATGGTGAAAAAATCTGGAATTCTCCTTCCTCTCTCCCCAAAAAAATGAGACCGTGACAGTATTGATTCTTGACTCAAATTTTTGGGATAATTTTTGGAATTTGTATTTTTGGGATCATGTTGATCACTAATTGATCAAAAATGAATTGATTACAAAATATGGCAGGCGGGTACAAGTGGGTATTGGCGGGTGACGGATATCCACTTGGATGGTGGAGCGGGTGTGGATTTAGGTATATACCCGCCTAGGCGGGTATGGATGTTGAAAATTGTACCCGCCACGGGTGGCGGGTAGGTGGCGGGTATAAAATTTTCTGGCGGGTACGGGTGCGGGGGTACCCACACCCTCCCCGCCCAATTGCCATCCTTAGTCCCACATTGATGTTTTTTTAAGTAAAGAGTCATTTGTCTCCCATTGGTGTTTGAGAAGAAGTTTGAACTTCCTTGTCTATAAAAGGAGTTAATGGGTTTGACATGTTGGTCAAACTCTTGGGTTTCCATTCACTATGGAGGAAAACTAATAGTAGCTTCAATAGTTCAAAACTTTCTCTTATATAAATAAAAGAAATAAATAAATAAATATTTTATAAAGTTTAAAGGGGGACAGGGGACGAAACGTAAAAAATGTTTTGGCATTTCTGTTTCGTCAATGGTGATATCCCTTCGTGAATATGTTGCAACGTTTCGGGGAAACCATTGAGTATTCATAAATACTCAGTGATTTGCAAAAAGTAAATGATACAGAATACATTATAGAAAACAGAACACAATTTTTGCTTATGAAATTCCCATTCTCTGAGATTTATTCTTTCTTTAAAGTCTATATTTTATACGTGCGATCTTTGCTTCTGAAATTCGTTAGAGTGTAACTTTCAAATTTATGAGAGTATAAGTTTTGTATCCTGGAAGGTTAATTCCTCAGTGAACCTTTTACACCTGAGAGGGAGGAATTAATACATTTAAAGATAACATCATTTTTCGGTGTACATAACCTATTCTTAATTCCATTACCCTATTGTACAACAATTTTAAGGTATTAAATTTCTGCAATGGAGTCAGTATTGGTTAAGGCGCAATTGAGCGATGGAGACAAATTGTAAAGGCTGAACGGACTCAACTACAAGCGTTGGAATCTAAAAATGAAGTACTTTTTGACAATTGCAAATGTATTCTATGTTCTGTTTCAATGCTATCCGGAGGAAGTCACTGATCCGGATGCAATCGAGGCAAAAACGACTGAGGCAACAGAGAAGGAGAACAAATGGAAAAATGATGATTTCGTTTTTCGCTACACCATTCTGCAGTCGCTGAACAACATAGTGTTCAACGTATTTCACATCCACAAAACTACCGCAGAACTCTGGAGTGCCATAAAATGAATGCATCTAAATGAAGATGCTGGTAATAAGTATTTTTTGGTTAATAAGTATGTTGAATACAAGATGGTGGATTATCGACCGGTCATTGATCAGGTTAACGAGTTAAATGATATAGCAACAGAATGTGTTGATGCTGGTGAACCCATTTTTGAAACTTTTCAAGTATCAACCATCATTGGTAAACTTCCGCATTCATGGAAAGATTACCAAAAGAAACTAAAACATAAGAAGCGGCCTATCTCTTTGGATGAACTTCTTTAGGGCATTCAAATTGAGACTGAAAGCCTTAGAAGAGATGGTTCAGTTTCTTTGAAGAATGATGGCGTGAATCATGTTTATGAGAAAAACCTTCATGGAACTTCTAAGGGAAACCAAGGAACGTCCAAGAAGAGGAAATTCTTTAAGAAAAAATGGGAATGAGGATAACAGAAACAGCAAAAAGCAGGGTAGTTGTTATGCTTATGGAAAACCTAGCCACTATGCTAGGGAATGTCATCACCGTAAGGGGAAAGACAAGAAAAAGGAACAAATAAATGTGATTGATGATAAAGACTTTGTCGATGTCATGTCTGAAGTATGCCTTGTCAACAATGGCACTACTGATTGGTGGATGGACTCAGGTGCTACCTGTCATGTTACCCCAAACAAGAGTTTTTTCAAGACATATGAAATGGTGAAAGAGGCCAAGGCCGTCTACATGGGAAATGCGTCATCAAGCAAAGTTCTTGGCGTAGGCATTGTTGTTCTTCCCCTCACTTCGGAAAATATTTTAACTCTGAGAAATGTGTCTCATATCCCATCTATGAGGAAGAATCTTATATCGGACCACAAATTGGACGAAAATGGTTTCAAAGTAGCCTTTGGTTCCCAAAAAGTGACTATCACTACAAATGGGAAGTTTGTAGGAAAAGGCTACATGAAAGACAAAATGTACTTGTTGAATGTTGACTATAATAAGACTGCATCTTCTGTTTACTTTTCTGAAGTTTTACTTAATGTTGATGATCATGATAATTGGCACTATAGACTAGGACATATTGGTATAAATGCTATGAATCACATGATTTCAAATGGTTTTATTTCTAAGTTTTCTAAAACTTTTACCGCAAAAACTTGTGAATGTTGCTCTCAATCCAAATTTACTAAATCTTCTTTCAAAAGTGTTGTTAGAACAAATGGTTTACTTGAACTTATTCATACGGATATTTGTGATAATAAAGAGCATATTACTAAAGGTGGTAAAAGATATTTCATAACTTTTATTGATGATTATTCAAAATTCACCTATGTGTATTTACTTAAAAACAAAGATGATGCTTTTAATAAGTTTAAAATATTCAAGGAGGAAGTTGAAAATAAAATCAATTTAAGGATCAAATGTTTGAGATTGGGCAGGAGTGGTGAATATCTATCTAACGAGTTTATATCATTTTGTTTACAAAATGGAATAGTTAGAGAATTTTCAGCACCTAATACTCCACCACAAAATAAAGTGGCCGAAAGAAAAAATAGATCCTTAATAGAAATGGTTAGTGCCATGCTAATACATTCTAAATTACCAATGAGTTATTGGGGAGAGGCACTAATGAGTTCTTGTTACATTACTAACAGGATTGTAAACAAGAAACATATGAAAACTCCATTTGAGTTATTTATTGGGTGTAAGCCTAGTATTAAACATTTAAGGGTATGAGGTTGTGTTGCATATGTTTTGGATGCAACTTTGAAAAGGCCAAAACTTGGTAGTAGAGTAGTTAAATATGTTTTTATTGGTTATTCTGCTATGAGTAAAGCATATAGATTTCTTAGGCTTCATGATAATAGTGTATTTGAGGCCGCGCATGCTATATTTTATGAGCACTTGAATATTCGTGATGCTGATAAAATAGAAATAAATAATGATTTATTTGGTGAACTTGATCTTAATAAGCATGCAATTGGAAATGAAATTGTGAATGATGAGAAGTTAGAAGAAAAGGAGAATGATGAAATAATCGAATTAAGGAGAAGTAAGAAACGTAGAATTGAAAAGAATTTTGGTCGTGATATGTTGACTTACATGTTAGAAGAGGATCCAAGAACTTTTCAATAAGCTATGTCACAATAAGATTTTGATATGTGGAAAAGAGCCATGGATGATGAAATCAAGTCTATACTTGAAAACCAAATCCGGACTCTTGTTGATTTACCTCCTATGACTAAACCTATTGGTTGCAAGTGGGTTCTGAAAAGAAACTCAAAACTTATGGTACTATTGATAAGTACAAGGCTAGATTGGTAGCCAAAGGTTATAGTAAAAAAGAAAAGATTGATTATTTTGAGACATTCTTTCCCGTTTCTAAGTTCACATCAATCAAAACCATGTTTTCTATTGCATCTATGTATGGATTAGAGGTTCATCAAATGGATGTTAAAACTGCATTCTTAAACGGAGACTTGGATGAGGAAATTTATTTGCATCAACTTGAAGGTTATGTTGTTAAGGATGAAGAACATAAATTATGCAAATTTAAAAAGTCTCTATATGGGCTTAAACAAGCACCACGACAATGGTACAAAAAGTTTAAGCAGGAAATTAAAAGGTTCGGATTTAAGAGTAGCAAAGTAGAAAGTTGTATTTTTACTAAGATTACTCTTGAGTATAAAGTAGTGGTGACTTTATACGTTGATGACTTGCTTATCTTTGGTTCTGACACAAAATGTGTGAATGAGACCAAAGAGTTTTTAAAGCAAGCTTTTGACATAAAGGATTTAGGTCCTGTTGATGTCATATTGGGAGTCAAAGTGCTCAAGAGAGGAGGAAGTTACATTCTAACACAATCTCATTACATTGAGAAAATGTTAAAGAAGTTTAATTACTTTGACTGCAAGGATAGTACAAGTCCTATCAATCCAACCGTAAAATTAGTTCCAAATGAAGGAGAAACTATAAATCAAGAAAAATATGCCAAAATAATCGGTAATATTATGTATGTGGTGAATCACACAAGACTTGATCTTGCGTGTTCTATTGACATATTGAGTAGATTTACTAGCAATCCGGGAGAAGATCATTGGAAGGAACTAAAACGAGTACTAAGGTACTTGAAGTCAACAAGGAATTATGGTCTGAATTACAAATGCAATGCATCTATACTTGAGTGTTTTAGTGATGCAAATTGGGAATCAGATCCAAGTGATTCTAAGTCAACTAGTGGATGGTTATTCACTGTTTGAGGTGCCATAGTTTCTGGGCTTCGAAAAAGCAAAGTTGTTTTGCTTTATCTTCAATGGAATCTGAATACATAGCCATGTCAATGGTTGGCAAAGAGCTTCTGTGGTTTAGAAGATTCCTAAAAACTATTCATTTTATAGAACCAAAGAAGGGTCCTATAACTTTGTAGTGTGACAATCAAGCTGCGATTTACAATGCAAAGAATGAGAGAATATTTGATCATAGTAAACATATTTCTATTAGATATAATCATGTTCGAGTATGGTTAAGAAGGGGAAGATCACACTTGAATAACTTCCAACAAAGCAAATGCTAGCAGATCCGTTAACAAAATCGTTATCGGAGATAAGATCAAAAAGGTCATGCGAGATATGGGGTTATTACCGATATAAGTGATGTCTTGATTGAAACCAACTCTATTATAAGGTACAAATTATATATTTAGCATCTTATTGTGAGAGTTAAAAAGGCAATTCAATATTAGACATTGGCGAGATGGAAACTTGGAAACATCTCAAGGTGCATAATTTGGAAATAGTGGGGGTGATACTATTTCGAAAGCTCTAATATCTGACCTATGCACTTTTGTTTACCACAACAGGTAAAGGTTGGAATCTAAGTCCTTAAAAGACTTATAGCTATGTGGAATGTGTCGTGGACATTCTTGATGAGTCTACCTATACAAGTATAGAAGTGAGAGACCGCTTCTTAGGGATCATTCGGTAAGATCCTAGAGTACTTGTGAATCCATGATTCAGCATAAGGGCCATACTCAACGATGCTGCCAAGATTAAAAAGAAGCAAGAAATCATACGGAACGAGAATATGATTCCTTAGTGTTTCACATTCAACCATAAGTTAGGCCTAGCTATTCGTTGTGTAACGCACATTATTATTATTTTTATTATGCATGTAAATAAGTGGGGAATTGTTATATATCCCATTTTGGATATGTGTATTTCCATCATAATTGAGTCACTTGTTCACATTGTCATTTGTCCCACATAGTCAATTGTCCCACATTGATATTTTTTAAGTAAAGAATCGTGTGTCCCACATTGGTGTTTGAGAAGAAGTTTGAACTTCCTTGTGGCTATAAAAGGAGTTAATGGGTTTGACATGTTGGTCAAGCTCTTGGGCTTCCATTCATTATGGAGGAAAACCAATAGTAGCTTCAATAGTTCAAAACTTTCTCATATATATAATAATTTTTTTATAAATGTTTAAAGAGGGACAGGGGACGAAACGTAAAAAAACATTTCGGCATTTTTGTTTCGTCAACGAAAATATCCCTTCGTGAATATGTTGCAACGTTTCAGGGCAACCATTGAGTATCCATAAATACTCAGTGATTTGCAGAAACGAAATGATATAGAATACATTACAGAAAATAGAACACAATTTCTGCTTCTGAAATTCCCCCTTCTCTAAGATTTATTCTTTCTTTAAAGTCTATATTTTCTACGTACGATTTCTGCTTCTGAAATTCGTTAGAGTGTAACTTTCGAATTTATGAGAATATAGATTTTGTATCCTGAAAAGTTAATTCCTCAGTGAACCTTTTACACCTGAGAGGGAGGAATTAATACCTTTAAAGATAACATCATTTTTCGGTGTGCTCAACCTATTCTTAATTCCATTACCCTATTATACAACAAAAACGTGTAAGAGTAATGATAAAAAATTGATAGTTGCCTTAAAATTAGGAACACGGTGCTATGAAATGTCTATTTTATCAATTTCACGCATAATCATCTAAAAGAAAATTATTTATGGAAGTGTATTTTCCATGAGAATTGCTTTTTTTATTTATATATTTTAGAAAAAAATCATTACAACATGATAAAAGTCAAATTTAACACTCAGACATACGCTTTTACGCATCAGACTAATGCTTATGTGCCTGGTACGTACGCCTTTCATTGAGCGTTTTTAGTACACCAACTCAAAGACTAACTTTGAGACTCATCCCAAAAACACTTTTAAAAACACCGATTTCAAGAGCCAAGACCAACTAATAATGATATCAATTTAACTGTCATTACAATTTCCTAGATAGAGGCAGGAGAAGCTTGGTGGAGTTTTGCCTGATTCCATGTCCTTAATCTATCCATGTATACATGTATTTTCATTTTAAACAAAATGAAATTATTTAAAATTTATTATTCAAATGATCACTCAATTATTTAAAATTATTTAGTAGAGTGATGTGGTAGCCATCTTTTTTAGCAGGGATATCTACAGCAGCAGGAGCAAGTTTATTTACAGCAGGGACACATGCCAGGACGATAAAACTTTTCTTAATATTACCAAATGACCTCTTTGCTATACGTAGTCTATTCGTACTCAAATTACAAGGTTGTCTGCTTCTAAATACGTAATTGAAATTCCTTAATGGTCCCTGTTTGTACAACCAACTCCCATTTCTAACTTGTATTCAATTTCATTTAAACAAAATGAAATTACCTGGAGTTTATTACTTTAGTTAGTGATCACTCAACTATTTAAAATTATCTAATAAAGTGATATGCTAGCAAATCTTTTTTACAATGGGGATATTTACAGCAGGAGCAACTTTATTTTTCATAAGCCTTTTAGATATATTGAATTGTTAATTATTGTGATTTGTAGTACTCCACTTTTTACGTGATCTCAAAATATGTAAATTTTATTTTCAAAATTCTATATCAAAATTCATGATCAAATTAAAAAATTTAACTTTCGAAATTCAAAAGGTGTGTTCATTCTGATCATTGGCAGAGCTAGCATTTCTCTTACGATTTCTATAGAATTTAGAAGCTTTGATCCGGACATTATATTTATGTTAAAAGAATTCACTTAATAGGTATAAATAATTTATTGAAAATTCAATAATTTTATTTTTCTATAATTCAAAATCCATTAACTCAAAATTATAACTAATTGAAAACATAGCAGCAATATATACTCTAAGAAAATAATTATTTTTAAAAATGAGGAAACATAACTTTACTAATAAAATTAAGTAGAGAAAATAAGTTTCATAATGCATTGTAAGTTCATTGTTTCATCCCCATCCACTTAACACCCAAACCTCTTAGACCATCCCATCCTCAGGACTCCTTCGAACGCCTACTCTTTACCCCATCTCACTCCCGTAATAGTGTTTTGCTAAATTATATATAAATTAATATTTTTGAGATAATAATTACTTTCACGAAAAAATAAATAAGACTTTTACTTATTTTCCAAAATATGAAAAAGATTTTTCAGGCGTACCAACCACAAAAATGTGCACTATTTTTCCAGCCCATCAACAAACAATAACATACCAGTGAAATCCCACAATGTAAGGTCTGGGGAGGTAGAATGTACGCAGATCTTACATCTGCCTTGGTAGGTAGAGCGACTGTTTTCGAGAGACCCTCGGCTCAGGACAAGCAAAGCCAAAAAAAAAAACAGTCAGAGCCGGTAAAAAAGATAAGCAGTAAGCAGTAAGAAAATGAGATAAACCAACGCGAATACACCATGATATCGCATCCTGAAAGAGAAGCAGTAACTAATGTAGACAAATGAAATAACCCAAGTACATTAAAGAACGCATAACAGAAGAAATAAAACTAGAGAAGACTATAAAACAATACTACGCCTATTCATATGATATGATAAGCCTGCCTACAGTAATAACATCACAACTACCAGTTTGTAAGTGTAAGTAGGACTACACTCGACTACCTACTACCCTAATCTGTGTCCTCTACAACCCCCTATCTAAGGTCATGTCCTTAGTAAGTTGAGCATGCTCCATATCCCGTCTAATCACCTCTCCCTAATATTTCTTCGGCCTACCTCTACCCCTCCTGAACTCGTCCATAGCCAACCTCTCACACCTCCGCACTGGGGTATTTATGTCTTTCCTCCGCACATGTCCAAACCAATTCAACCTCACTTCCAGCATCTTGTCTTCCACCGATGCCACTCCCACTCTACCCAGGATATCATCGTTTCTAATCATGTCCCTCCTCGTATGCCTACATATCCATTTGAGCATCTTCATCTTTGTCACTCTCATTATTTGGGTGTGCTACGTCTTGACTGACCAACACTCCGCCTCATACAACATAGTCGGTCTAACCACCAACTTATTTAATAATGAATTCTATACACACATTTTAATGTCAAGCTTGGTAGCACAGAACCCGAGGCTAGATTTTATCAAAGGGATGGGCATAATACTACTACAGAGTAACAACTACAACTACATACCCAGTGAGATCCCACAATGTGGGGTCTGGGGAGGGTAGAGTGTACGCAGATCTTACCTCTACCTTGGTAGGTAGAGCGGCTGTTTCTGAGAGACTCTCGGCTCAAGACAAAGCACAAGCCTAAGCAAAGTAAGACAAACAAAGTGAGTAAGTCATGATAGCGAATTCTGAAAGAGAAAAGAAAAAAAAAAGCAATAAATAATGCAAGTAATAAGACGAACAAAATAAACATAGCATCATAGATCAAACGGCAAGGCACTATAAGATAATACTGTGCATACTAGTATGATAGGCTAAGCGAACCTACAATAATAATATTACAACTATCAGTTTGCAAGCGTAGGCATAACTATGTTGGACTACCTACTACCCTTCTACCCTAATACATGTCCTCCATAACCCTTATCTAAGATCATGTCCTCGTTGAG
Source organism: Anisodus tanguticus (assembly GCA_034509755.1). Classification (NCBI taxonomy): domain Eukaryota; kingdom Viridiplantae; phylum Streptophyta; class Magnoliopsida; order Solanales; family Solanaceae; genus Anisodus; species Anisodus tanguticus. The sequence continues at coordinate 31,812,072 of CM067546.1, forward strand.
TTGCACTTACGTCATGTCCCGTCTAATCACCTCCATAATACTACTACACACTAAAGACAAATTATTTTAATTAGTGCAATTTTCACATATGATTGATTATGCAGACTTCCCATCCCTCCGATGCTTTCACCCACTTGCAATTGATTGAAGCTAAGACAAATCTGGAGATTTAATTAAATATTTTTTTACATTAATATATGTGCATCCTTTGGTAGCACATGATTTAGAGTAGGTGGTGATCTTCAGGATTTTTTTTTGGCTTTTCTGGCTTGCTTTGTTGTCCTCTAACAAATTAGTAGAATATAATAATACTTCTCCGCCTTATTTTAAGTATATTAGTTTAACTTGGTAAAAAATTTAAAAAATATAAGAAGATTTTTGAATAATATAATTTTAAATTAAAAATGTGTGTAATGTATTAAAACATTATTTGAATCTTGTGGTTTTAAACTTGTTATATATGATGTTTGAATTGTCAACTTACTAAATAAAGAAAGAGATATTCTTTTTGAGATAGATAAAAAAAAAAAAAGTATGACTTAAATTGGGACGGAGGGTACTTTCCAAATTTCATATATTATTTATCGATTCTTTCTTTTTTCCTTTCTATTTCTTTTGTTTCTTGTTTTCTTTCTTTGTATTCAAATGTATTTGGGTTTGATGTGTTTTAACCATTTGCATTTAGCTACTCTTCACACTAATTTATCACACGTGTGCTTCATGTAGGAGGTTATTAGAAGACTTTTTTCTTTTGATATAAAATCATAAAAATTATCAATAAAATAATTGTTTCTCTATATATATTCAAACCTTTACTGTTCAATAATCGTTGTACTTCCAAATAATATTTTATCGTATATATTGAGTAAATGAATATTATATTTTTGGGGTATATGAAAAAACAAACTAACTAAAGATTTTAAAACGTTCATAAGAAACTACATATCCTTAAGTGCATGACTTTGGAGTATCAAAGACTCTTCATGATTATATTCTTTTATAATTTGCTATAAAATCAACTCACTGGTTTACCTCCCTCCAAACATTTCTAATCGTAACCTTCTTGACCTGCAAGAAATATATACGGTCTTCAATAATATGTCTAAATGGATGATATTATTGTCCTCTTCCATGATGAGCTTGACAGCCAATAAGCAATTATTTACACTTCTACAGCTTCATAATCCATTTGGTTTGCGACATGTAGTTGTTGCTTGATACTCTACAATTTTGTAGTAAGGCTTGAAGTAGGGGTTGTTTATGGAGCGGGTCGGGTGGATAATTATACTTAACAGTTCGGCTTATCTGTTATTAATTTTTAAATATATTAATTTACTAGCTAACAAATAAGATATGGGTTGATTCGGTAACGGGTTAGCAATTATCGGGCGGTATATTAGCTACAAAATACAAAATATTGGCTCTTTGTGTTTAGTTGTATATTTTATGCCTCCGAGAAAATTAAGATAGAAAAAGATTCACTCCTTACTCGGGACTAGTATGGTTCTGTACATTAGATAAAACTTAATGTTTAAGAGTTAATCATCATACAAAGTATTGTTTTGGCCCTGTTTGATTGGTTAAAAACTCTTCCTATCCTAATGTGTATACTGCGATTTGGTAATTGCTACAGTTCCTACTTCGTTGTTACTGGAGAAATGACGAGGTCTTGGAGTCTCTGGAGCAATTGGGTTAAATTGAAATTTTTTTTAGAAATGATTGCTCGTTATTTTCTAAGAAGTGAATAAATATTGAATTTGAATGGGGCTTGGGTTTACAATTAGGGGTAAAAATATAAATTTGATAATTCTGCTTATTTTGAAAATTATTTTTTTAAAAGTGCTTTTAAAAAAAAGAATTTTTGGTGAAAATAATTTGTGTTTGACCAATTAATTTAAAAAATATATTTGAGCAACAATTAATGTTTGGTCAAATATTTAAAAAGTTTTTTTAAGTGTATTTTTTTCAAAAATGCTTTTCAAAATAGTGATTCTGGGTCAAAAGCAGTTTTTTAGCTTCTGAAAAACTGTTTTCATCACTCATAAAAAAATACTTATTTTCTATCAAAAGCTTGGCCATACACCTCAATTTTTTAGAATAAGTACTTTTTGAAAAAAAATAGCACTTTTAGAGAAAATATATGCTTGGCCAAACAGGCTATTAATCATCTTTGGGCAATACTTCTTTGGCCTACCTCTACCTTTTCTCGATCCCACTATGGCCAACCTCTCACACCTCCTCACTGAGGGTACTTATTTATCATTAGAAAAATCTATTCATAAAAAAATGAGTTTATTCATTCTGTCTTTCTTATGAATTTTTAGATCCCACCAACTCATTAAATCTGGTGGCTGCTCGCTCTTCGATCAGTGACTCACCGACCACTAGATCAATGAAGAATCTCTCCAAAATCTGCTCTTTGATTCACCGGCCATCTATGGATCTTCTTTACACATACCCTAACCATCTAAAAATTACTTATAATATAAAAAATTAAGATAAAATTAATTGATTTTTTATTACTTAATATTAATTTCTATTGAACGTAAATAATGCTAATAAAGTGTATATTTATGAAAGAGAGATAGATCTAAATAGATTAAATAATATTTTTATTTATAATTTTTTAAATAGCCGGTAAAAGAGAAACAAAACAATCGAAATGATATATTCTTTTGGATATTGAAGTACATGTATACTATATGGTAGGTAAAGGCCATGGAATCAGACAAGATCTCGTGGCTATCTTGAAATGCGTAAAGAAAAGGATTATTTAATTAAGTTTTCGATAAAGACAAAGATCCGACCTTGAATAAAGGAGGACTCAAGCAAAAATAAATACTTATTTTTTGCTTTTCCAAGATTCAAATGGAATACATTTTATCAAAATTTTAAAATATATTGATATGAGAAAAATTTAGTTGACTCCCGAAATTCAAAAGGTCGCTTTTTAAATTAAGTAGATCAAAAAAAATATAAAATAGATAAGAAATAGGTTAGTGAGTGAGTCCTTATTGACGTGAGCGTCAATAAATTTATGTCGGACCTTTCGAATTTTGAGAGACAATCAAGTTTTTCTTTGACTGAAATTTATTTATATGTATTTTAAATATTTTTAAGTTGTTAATTATTATGATTATAGTACTTTTTATGTAGTTTTTAAATATTTTTATTTTATTTGGAAAAAAAATAAAGCTTTTATATCTAAATTCATATGGGCAAAATTTAGAAGTTTGAATCTTGAAATTTCTACTGTTGTACATAAATTGTAACTGACGGAGTATGTAACTATAAAACATCCAATAAGGAAAAAATTTCAAATTAAATTACTTATAAGCCTAAAAATGTTTTATTCTTTATAGATTTATAAAATAGAAAGTGTATCAAGACCAAATAAATAATAATTAGATATTTTTTAGATTTTTTCATCCGGTATTCAGTATACACATTAAACTCAATTATATTCGAATTCGTGCGGAAGGGCTCATTTCAAGAGAAAGCAAGAGATGAAGTTCTTGAATTCCTTGGCCAAGAAAATCCAACCAGAGAAACCATTTCAAGACTAAACTACTAAAGTAGGGGAGATCTTTATCCTATCATACCCAGTCCCGGTCCATCGAGTCAAGCCCTGCCATTAGCTTTTGCAGCCATCTCACCTTCCTTGTGCATGCTCGTCTTGTTCATCTGGGGTCCTCTATTCTGTCAGCTTTAGATAAAAATAATTTTATTTCATGTAAGGGTACGAGTCGAATTCCAATTTGTCAATCTTGTTCTTTAGGAAAAATTGTTAAGTTGCCATTTGTAGACTCAAAAGCTCATACTTTAATGTCATTTGATATTATTCATAGCGACTTATGGACGTCTCATGTTCCTAGTTCAATGGGTCATCGATATTATGTTCTTTTTTTGGATGATTATTCTAAATTTCTATGGACGTTTTCAATAGCGAAGAAATCTCAAGTTTTTTACATCTTCCTAAAATTTAGAGCATTCATCAGAACTCAATTCGACCGTGAAATAAAAAATATTCAGTATGATAATGGAAAACAGTATGACAATGGGGTGTTTCGGGATTTCTAAGCTACTAATGGGATAAATTTTCATTTCTCATGTACTCATACATCTTCACAAAATGGGAAAGCCCAACGTAAAATTCGTTCCATAAATAACATTCTCCGCACCCTATTGATACATGCTTCCGTACACCCATATTTTTGGCATCATTCTCTTCAAATGGCTACATATCTCCTTAACATAATTCCTTCCAAAGGTCTGACATATACTTATCCCCTTCAAATTTTATATAATAAAACTCCTTTTTATTCTCATCTTCGGATTTTTGGGTGTTTATGTTATCCGTTATTTTCATCCACCACAATTAACAAACTTCAGGCCCGGTCTACTCCGTGTGTGTTTTTGGGTTTTCCATCTAATCATCGTGGCTACAAACGCTTTGATTTATCCTCCAATAAAATCATCATTAATCGCCATGTCATTTTTTATGAATCCCAATTTCCGTTTGCTAAAAGTCATACTCCCGTGCCTAGTTCGTATAATTTTTTGGATGAACAAATATCTCCGTATATTATTCAGCATTTTTCGGACATCTTCCGCACCCAAAATTCTCCAGTGGGCCCACTACCCGCTGTTCCCACTGGCCCATCTCGGTCATCTCTGCCTAGTCTTCTCACTGGGCCAGTTTCAGCGATTGGGCCAGTCCAGCCCAACATTGGAACTGGTCCAGTTCTTTTTTCCGACGCCGTGTCTGCTTCCAGAATTGGGCCAGCAGGCCCACTGCCTGCTGGGCGTCCGTCCCAAGCCCAGCAAATTCTCAAAATCTACTCAACTCTTCCTCGAGTCATAGACCGGTCACTCGTAGTCAGCGGGGTATTTTTACACCTAAAAGACATTTTAATTTATATTCTAATATCTCTAAATCCCCATTGTCCCGTAATCCTGTGTCTGCCTTAAACGACCCGAATTGGAAAATTGCTATGACTAATGAATATAATGCTCTTATTGATAATAAGACGTGGGAGTTGGTGCTCCGTCCATCTGGTATTAATGTTATCAGGTCTATGTGAATTTTTGCTCATAAGGAGAATTCAGATGGTTCATTTGCTCGACATAAGGCGCGGCTTGTGGGTGATGGTAAGACTCAGCAGGTTGGTATAGATTGTGGGGAGACGTTCAGTCTGGTGGTCAAGCCGGATACCATTCGCACGGTGCTTAGCTATGCTTTTTCCAAGGCATGGCCTATTCATCAGTTGGATGTCAAGAATGCTTTCCTACGTGGTGATCTCAAGGAAACAGTCTATATGCATCAGCCGTTGGGATTCAGGGATACCAACCATCCTCATCATGTCTGTTTGTTGAAGAAGTCCTTATATGGGCTTAAGCAGTCTCCACGGGCCTGGTATACAAGGTTGGCTGACTATGTTTCGACTATTGGGTTCACTCACAGCAGGTCAGATAATTCCTTATTCATCTACCGTCGTGGTTCGTCCTTGGCATACATTCTGTTGTATGTGGATGATATCATTTTGACTGCCTCTTCCGATGCCTTACGCCAGTCTATTATGACTATGTTCAACTCTGAGTTTGCTATGAAATACTTAGGGCCCTTGAATTACTTTTTGGGGATTGCCGTCAAGCGTCACTCAGATGGATTGTTTTTGTCTCAACGAAAGTATGCAGCTGAGATCATCAAGAGGGCTGGGATGGCATTCTGTAAGTCCACTTCCACTCCAGTTGATACGAAGCCAAGTTGAGTGCCACGGCCGACGTACCCTACGAGGATCCGACCCGCTATCGCAGTCTTGCAGGGGCCCTTCAGTATCTTACCTTTACGAGACCGGATATTACGTATGCTGTCCAGCAGGTGTGTTTGTTCATGGATGATCCCAGAGTTGAGCATATGAATGCACTCAAACGCATCATTCGGTATATTCAGGGTACACTGGACTATGGCTTGCATTTATATCGTTCCTCGACATCCACACTTGTCTCATACACGGATGCTGATTGGGGTGGTTGTCCAGACACCAGACGGTCTACGTCTGGTTATTTTATGTTCCTTGGCAACAACTTGGTCTCCTGGTCTGCGAAGCGTCAGGCGACTCTATCCTGCTCAAGTGCCGAGGCTGAATATCGAGGGGTAGCTAATGTGGTCTCTGAATCATGTTGGTTACGTAACTTGCTTTTAGAGATTTATTATCCCATTCAGAAGGCAACCTTGGTGTATTGCGATAATATTAGTGCCATTTACCTTTCTGGTAATCCGGTTCAGCACCAACGCACTAAGCATATCGAGATGGACATTCACTTTGTCCGCGAAAAGGTTGCTCGGGGTCAGGTACACGTCTGTCATGTCCCGTCAAGATATCAAGTTGCAGACATCTTTACAAAGCGTCTTCACTCGGTCCTTTTTGAAGATTTTAGGGACAGTCTCAGCGATCGAAAATCGCCCGCTATGACTGCGGGGGTGTGTTAAACAAGGTATATACCCGTGATATACACTTGATATACATAGTGTATATCACGGGAATATGGAGCTGAAAGCAGTGTCTTGGACAACCCATCTAGGCAGTTCAGCCCATCATGGGCAGTGTAGCAGTGTAGTATATTAGGAATGTATATTGATGTAATATTGTAGTGTAAGGGTTATCTTAATTAGTCTTATACACTTACCATAATTGTACAGTTAGAATTATGGTAGAATAAGGTTTTAGGAATAGAATAGAAATAGGATTCTACTATTATGAAAATATGTAACTTGTATATATACCTTTCAATTAATGAAAATAATCAAGGGGATTTTTCTTTTAGTAAGGACCCAATATCTTATCTTCTTCTCCTTACAATAATCATATGTGGACGACGGTCCATATTAAATGAGCGGGTTGATCTAAATTTGAGTCGGTTGAATTAGTAAATGAATGATGATTCAACACGTCCAAAGTTTACTTGGGTCAAAATCATGATTTGAGTTAACTAAATGGTGTATTATAACCCAATTTTGCCAATTCAAAACCATTAATATACATAACAAATCAAACAAAGATTTTTGTTTTTGGCAATGTTTTCTTACGGGTCAGTTTGAACTAGATAGCCCAAATTTTATAACTCAGAAAATAAGTAAAAGTAAAATTTTCATTAAATTCTGCAAATAAATTATCAATAATATGAAAACATTATATTATTTGAGAAAGACAACAACATAAAATAGCCAGATAATCCTTAAACAACAACATAAAATAGCCAGATAATCCTTAAAATAAAATCATTATCCATCTCCACATCTATTAGTTATTTCCACCCTCAACTAATATTTGCATTAATTTTTGTTTGTATATTTCAAAAAGGAGAAGGATAAAATGTGTAAGAGTAATGATAAAAAAATGATAGTTACCTTAAAATTAGGAACATAGTGCTATAAAATGTCTATTTTATCAATTTCACGCATAATCATCTAAAAGAAAATTATTTATGGCAGTATATTTTCCATGAGAATATCTTTCTTTATTTATATATTGTAGAAAAAAATCACTACAACATGAAATATGATAGCATAAAGTACATAATTTATAGCAAAAATACTTTAAACATAATAAAAGTCAAATTTAACACTCGGACATACGCTTTTACGCATCAGACTAATGCTTATGTGCTCGGTACGTACGCCTTTCATTGAGCGTTTTTAGTACACCAACTCAAAGACTCACTTTGAGACTCGCCCCAAAAACACTTTTAAAAACACCGATTTCAAGTGCCAAGACCAACTAATAATGATACCAATTAAAATGTCATTACAATTTCCTAGATAGAGACAGGAGAAGCTTGCTGGAGTTTTGTCTGATTTCATTGTAGAAAGTAATTTCTTGATTAATATTCTCCCAAAGGTACAATATATATACAATTATCTCATGCTTGAATAATGGAAGACTAATCTATCGTACCTAAATTATGAGATACTAATTATAATTATACTAATTACAAAATATTTACCCTATCAATTTTCATTAATGAGTAATAGAAGACCTAGAAGACCTTTTGTAAAGACAGACCTTTTGTAAAGACGTACCTGAGACTATCCCGAAAATCATCAAAGAGTACACGTAGAAGACCTTTTGTAAAGATGTCAGCAATCTGATAACGGGACGGTACATGGAGAACACGGACCTGACCACGGATAACTTTTTCTCGGACAAATAAGATGTCCATTTCAATATGTTTCGTGCGCTGATGCTGGACAGGATTTACAGATAAGTAGATCACACTCACATTGTCATAATATACCATTGTTGCTTTGTCAATCAGACAATGCAACTCCAGCAGAAGATTTTGGAGCCAACATGATTCATCGACTACATTTTCTACCCCTCGATATTCCACCTCAGCACTTGAGCGAGACAGTGTGGACTGGCGTTTGGATGACCATGAAATGAGATTGTCAACCAAGAACATACAATAACCGGAAGTGGAACACCGTGTATCCGGGCAGCTGACCCATCCAACATTTGTATAGGTATAAAGACTCGAGATGGAGGACTTATACAGATGAAGTTCGAAATGGAGAGTCCCCTGAATGTACCGTTGAATCCGTTTGAGAGCCCCCATATGTTCCTCCTTCGGATCATGCATGTGTAAGAAAACCTATTGAACCGCATATGAAATATCTGGTCTCGTAAAAGTCAGATACTGTAAGGCCCCTGCAAGGCTACGTTAGTGGGTGGGATCGCTGTACGGAGTTCCGACATCCTTGTTCAATTCTGCCTTTGTGTCAACTGGAGTGTGTGAGGGTTTGTAGGATGACATCCCTGCTTTGTCAATTATTTCTTCGGCATATTTCTTTTGGCTGAGAAACATACCACCTGCATATTGAGTGATAGCAATGCCAAGAAAATAATTTAACGGACCCAAGTCCTTCATCGCAAATTCTTTTGCAAGGAGGGACATACTGGATTAGAGAATGGAAATAGATGATGCTGTGAGAATAATATCATCGACATACAAAAGGATATATGTCATGTCATCGCCTTTCTAATAAATGAACAATGACTGATCAGACTTGCTGTAAGAGAATCCCAATTTGGAAACAAATTCTGCAAACCTGTTATACCATGCCATATGTGTTTGTTTCAAACCATATAAGGATTTCTTCAATAGGCAAACATGATCTGGTCGTGTATAATCACGAAAATCCATCGGTTGATGCATGTACACTGTCTCCTGTAAGTGGCCATGTAAGAATGCATTTTTAACATCCAACTGATAAATGGTCCAAGATTTGGAAAGAGCCAAGCTGAGAACAGTCCGGATAGTTGCTGGACTAACCTCCGGACTGAATGTTTCACTACAATCAACCCCAAGTTGCTGAGACTTGCCATCACCAATAGGACGAGCTTTGTATCTCGCAAAAGAACCACCAGAATTCTTCTTATGACAAAAAACCCACATAGACCGAATGACATTCACATTAGACGGACGTGGTACTAATTCCAAATCTTATTGTTAATAAGAGCATTAAATTTGTCTAACATGACAACTTTCCAATTCGGATTGGATAAGACAACTTTGGGATTTTTTGGTAAAGGTGATGATTGAATGGAGGATAGTAGATTAAATTGATGTTTGGGCCGAAAAATCCCGTTCATGGCACGGGTTTCAACGGTCCGAGGTTGTGTCGTCACTGGTTGGGTAGTAGGAGTCTCGGTACCGGGCTGGGCTCCAGAGTTGGTTTGAGTTAAGGGCGTGATTGAGGTAGTAGTGGACTACTGTAATTGGGCCTGCCTGCCACCGGAATGGGACTGGGCCGAGACCATCGGTGACAAGGCAGTGCTCTCCGGTCCAGTCCCATTTAGTGGTTGGGCCGAATGTTGTTGGGTTGGTTGCACATAGGTTTGTTCATTAAGGTGGTGGTGTAAAATGTGATGTATTCCATTGTCCAGAAAATCATATGAAGGTGAGGATGCCATATGAGACTTAGCAAACGGGAATGCAGACTCATCAAAAATCATATGACAACAAACAATTATTTTCCCATTCGTCAAATCAAAACATTTATAACCCTTATGATTTAGTGGGTATCCCAAAAACACACAAGGAGTTGAAAGAGCCTGCAACTTGTTAATGGATGTAGAAGGAAACAAAGGATAACACAAACATCCAAACACCCTTAAATGTTTAAAAAATGGGAGACGATGATATAACATTTGTGTAGGAGACACATTGGAAAGCAATTTACTAGGAAGAATATTTAAAAGGTATGTAGCCATTTGAAGTGCATGGTGCCAAAATTTTGGTAGTGTGGATGAATGCAAAAGAATAGAGCGAATCATATTATTAATCGTTCGAATTTTTATTTCGGCTTTCCCATTTTGTGGTGAGGTATGGGGACACGAAAGACGCAAAGACATCCCATTTTGGTGACAAAAATCATTAAAATGAGTATTTATGAATTCCCCCCATTGTCACATTGAAAACATTTAATGCCATTGCCAAATTGAGTTTTGATAAAAATACTAAATTGTTTTAAAATGGTGTAGGTTTGTGATTTATGTCCTAATGGAAAAGTCCACAAAAAATTCGAATAATCATCTAGAATAAACAGATAGTACTTATGACCTACAAAACTCAAAATCGGTGATGTGCAGAAATCACAATGCACAATATCAAACAGCATAAAAGTATGAGAATTAGAAGATGCAAAAGGAAGCTTAACATGTTTACCAAACACGCAATATTGGCAAACAGAGGAGTCCAAAGGTTTATTACAAGAGATCAAATTATTCTTTCTAAAATTATTAAAAACTTGTTCTCCTGGGTGTCCTAATCGATTGTGCCATAGAGTAGGAGAAATGGCAACAAAGGTTGATAGTTTGTTCATATTATTTTTGGGAACAGAGGTAAGGGGATACAAGTCCCCCGTGCTATTGCATCTCATAAGTGGCATCCCCGTCTGAAAATCCTTCACAGAAAAGCCAAATGGATCAAACTTTACAAAAATATTGTTGTCAATTGTAAAACGTCTAACATAAATTAGGGTTTTAATTAGATTTGGTGCATGTAAGACATTTTTCAAGTGTAATGGTGGGTGTGGATAGGGTAGTGTTACCTGACCAATACCACGAATTGGAATTTCCTGCCCACTGCCGATGATAATATTTTTATTATTATTGCTCATATTAAAATAAGACGAGAGAGTACCTTGAGATGCAGTCATGTGTGACGTAGCCCCTGTGTCCATGTACCATGACTCATCGGGAACACTTAGATGCATATTATTCATGGCTTGTTCAATATCCACGGGTATATAACCAACAGAAGATGGTGCCTGAGCCGCAAATGCATGTTGTGGACGAGATCCAAGAATACCGAGTTGGTGAGTTGAAGGTGGAGGTCTAGCCCACGAAGAAGTAGGGTACGGACATGGCGGGGCAGCCCACGGTGGGTACTGCCCCCACTGATTACCACTGCTACCGTCTGGACGCCACTATCCACTGCCGCCGGCGGGTTGGCTACCGCCACGGCCTCATCCCTTTCCATAATTATTTTTCCCTTTGTTATTGTTACGGGTTGAACCCCATTTTTAGCCATTAGTTTGCCGATTATTATTGCCCCCCGAACCAGAATTATGGGGCTCTGAATCTGTGGAAAATGAGTTGGTGGAGACGAGAGCGGTTCCGGCGGTGGTTGCTCCCGATAATGCCTGCTTTGTTTTCCACGTTTCCTCAAGAATTAACCTCGAACGGGCTTTGTAGAAGGGAGGCAACATATTACTTTGCTGAATGAATGTAGCAACACAGTCATATTGTTCGTTCAATCCCGCAATCAATTGAAGAACCAACCTTTGATTCGTTACGGGTGAACCAACGTTGGATAGTTGGTCCGCAAGTACCTTTAATTCTTGAGAATAGGCTGAGATGTTGGAAAATTCATCCAATTTAATATTTGTAAATTGGTGTTCAAGATAGACGACCCTAGAAACTTTGTTATCTTGAAAATGTTTTGTAACCTTTCCCACGCTTGTTGAGCCGTATAATTTGGTTCTAAGATGGTATGGAGAAGATCATTCGAAACTGTGCCATAAATCCATTGAAGGACTATAGCATCTAATCGAGACCATAATTTCTTGTTCACCGTAGTGGTATCCGATGGTGATTCAGACGGGATGATATGGTCAATTACTTTATAAGCGCGACAACGAATTTTGAAGAGTTCTGCCCAAGAAGTATACTTCCCTTTCTCCATTTCAAGAGTTACGGAGATAAAGTTCTTGACGTTATTAACAGTAAGAGCGGGATGAAAAGTTTGTTTTTCGGCCATTGGTCCACAAGAAATCAAACCAGAGAATGAAAGAAGTATTGTTTGATGTTAGTGGAGTGGAAAAAACCTTAGGGTTTCGGATAGAGGCTAGCCCAAGGGGGGGGGGGGTTTAAGAAGTGGCTAGGGTTTTGAGATGGTTTAGGGTTTTGGTTTGGTAGTCTTAGCCGAAATTTACAAGAAAGAGTGGGAGAAAATCAGTTTACAGGGAGAAGTAATTAGGGCTAAGGATCTTAGACTCCTGATACCATGTAGGAAAGTAATTACTTGATTAATATTCTCCCAAAGGTACAATATCTATACAATCATCTAATGCTTGAATAACGGAACACTAATCTATCTTACCTAAATTAAAAGATACTAATTATAAAATATTTACCCTATCAATTTTTATTAATGAGTAATAGAGGTAATTATGGGATTGCTCCCATAATTACTCTAACACCCATGTCCCTAATCTATCCATATATACATATATTCAATTCTGTTTAAATAAATGAAATTATTTAGGATTTATTATTCCAGTGGTCACTCAACTATTTAAAATTATGTATTAGAGTAATGTGCTAGCAAATCTTTTTTAGCAGGGATATCTACAGCAGCAAGAGCAAATTTATTTACAGCAGGGACACATGCTAGGACAATAAATTTTTTTCTAAAAATTACCAAATTACCTCTTTGCTATACATAGTCTATTCGTACTCAAATTACAAGGTTGTCTGCTTCTAAATACGTAATTGAAATTCGTTAAAGGTCCATGTTCGTACAACCAACTCCCATTTCTTTGTGAAGGGGAAAGTCCCGAAGGCGAAACCCCCCATCTGTACCAGAGGCCCCTTGGCCAGGTGAGATGTAAATCGAGGGATATGAGCGAGTGGCAGCCCTGCAAGGGAGAGGACCAACGGGACACGAACTCAGCAACAACCCTTGCAATATTTTAACAAAGACTGTCGCCACACGGATTCAAACCCGCGACGTCGGAGTGGTTGTACCCCAATCACCTTGCCACTTACCAACTCGCCTGTGCCCCTAGGGGCTACCAACTCCCATTTCTAACATGTATTCAATTCCATTTAAACCAAATGAAATTACCTAGAGTTTAGGGGCTACCAACTCCCATTTCTAACATGTATTCAATTCCATTTAAACCAAATGAAATTACCTAGAGTTTATTACTTTAGCTAGTGGTCACTAACTGTTTAAAATTATCTAATAAAGTGATATGCTAGCAAATCTTTTTTACAATGGGGATATTTACAGCAGGAGCAACTTTATTTACAACAAGGCACATGCCAGTACAAATAACTTTTCTAAAATGACCAAATTACCTCTTTGGTATAAGTAGTCTATTCGTACTCAAATTACAAGGTTGCATGTTTCTAAATAATTGAAATTCCTAAATAGTCCCTGTTCGTAAAACCAACTCCCATTTCTAAATAATAAAATAAAATAATTTTTATATATATATAATAGAAAGCACGAGATGATGTGATATGTATAGCCAGTCCGGTAAGAGCATGATTAGATTTAATAATTCAAATGACAACCAATAATTAATTGTCACGTTATATTCTCTAAGGAAGGAATTCAAGTGCGGTTCAATAAGATCGGTGGCCTAAATCCAATTTTAACGAGAGGCATTATGTTTTCTGCCCAATATTTTTTAAAAGAAAAATTAACCTATAAATCTATTTATTGAGAGACCATTTGTTTCCTAGCACAATTCTAATTATTTTATGGTAGAATCCTAGTCTAAGTATATTTGATAAATTGTAATTATGATAGTTTTATTAGAATATAGTTTCCTTGTTAAACTAGGAAAATGAGAACTTTTACCTCTATATAAAGAGGTCATAATTATGAATGAAAGCAAGAAATAATTCTTTCAATATTTTTCTTCTCTCTAAAATTTCGCCCACTCTTAATTTTAACATGGTATCAGAGTCATGTTGAAAGAACACAAAAATTCTAAATAATGGCGGGTGACGGAAAATCGGCAATAAAAACAAAAGAATCACCAGTGAAGAAAACAAAATTCAAAGAAAAATAATATCCCCGAATGACATTATGTCAAACGATAATCACAGAATTGTGGTGACACAAGTCTAGTTGAAGGGAGAGAATTACAAAGAATGAGCTCGATCCATGAGGACGATCCTAAGAGCAAGGAAGAAATTCAGCTTCGTTGATGGTACAATTAAGAAGTCGGATGAAGAATCACCGGACGTAGAAGACTGGTGGACTATAAACTCTTTGTTGGTGTCGTGGATTCGTAACACCATCGAACCAACTCTTCACTCAACGATCTCACATAAAGAGGAAGCGGAAGAATTATGGACGAGCATCCGGGAGCAGTTCGCTGTTATCAATGGACATCTTATCTCCTAATCATACTATTACTCATAATAACATGAACAATAGATAAACATTAACTAAATATTCTTAATAACTATATTAAAACACATAATAATACATCACATAATTTAGAACTAAACAGAAAATTAAAAGGAGATAGGTTTACCTTGTATGAAGGAAGTCGAAAGGTCGAACGTGAGCTCATCTTCACTCCGGGACCTCAAAGCTCACAATCACACAAGAACAAAGGGGTTATAGTAGTAGGAATACTAATCATGCTAATTCTGGGTTCCCCAAAATGGTTTGGATCCAAACATAAGAAAAATTAAAATCAATTTAAACTCGTTTAGGCTTTCAATGAATGTGAATGCCTTGAAATTGATTTTTTCGAACCGTTTCAAAACATATCTAAATGAAGAGGGGAGGTCTATATTTATAGGCGAACATGAAACCCTAGCATACCTCTATCAATCGGTGTGGGAGAACTCCTTTGGGTGTAGCAATGATGGCACAACTCTAGCTGCGCGGATCCATGGTCTTCCCAATAGCATGTTGTAGTTGGCAGCAATAGACATGACCTGTATCTTAGTGGTGAATTCAGCGGGTCCCATTTGGATGTGAAGGTCAACCTTTCCAACCGGGTCGCGTTGAGCTCAATCAAATGCCCTTACATTGGTGTGACTCTTCCTTATCTTTCCCACATCATATCCCCGCTGTTCTAACGTGGATTTCAATAAAATATTAAGACCGACCCCATTGTCTACGAGTACTCGTGCTATGATTTCCCCATGTATTCAAGAGTGATGTATAATGCTTTTTTATGCATTATTCCTTCTTTAGGCAGCTTTTCTTGATTAAATGATATCTGATGGTCTCCCATGATGTGAGCTACTGTGGTGGCAAAACTTTTACTGCTTGTGCCAACGGAGACATGTGCTTCATCCAACACTTTTATTAATACCAAGAGGTGTTGGTAAGAACTTAATAATAGTGCCATCTGAGCCGACATCGTTTTCAGGTGCTCGACGATAGAATATTCCTTCGGTTGCATTCTACGCCAAAAATCGTCAGCCTCACCCTCTGTGATTGCTCTTCTTTGGTTATTGTCTTTTCTGGTGCCTCCTTAGGCCAATTCTTCAGGTGTGTAACACTGTCCTGATCTGGTCATGCTGCATGCAATGGCAGCCTCAATGATAAACTCTTTTTTGGGTGGCTATATGACACTTAGGGCCACTTGCGCTACTATGGGCGCGAGAATTATTACTTTGAAGTTGGTGTTGACACCCAATTTTGTCCCATCTTTTTCGATATTTATATGCAATTTTAAATATTTTGACACCTCAAAACGATTTCAATATATATACATACATGCATATATATATATTATTATTATTCTCCATATCATCGTTATTATTATTCATATTTTTTACTATCATTCGCCTTTTAATATCCTAATCATAGTTTTTGCCATGGTATTTTACGTTATTTTACTACCGCAAAACGATATCACATTTTTTTAAGCAATAAGCATTTCGTAAATATTATGTTTATTATTATCGCATCGTTATTTATTTTAAATAATTTACATTTTTCAAACCATTTATTTTTTAACCCCTTGTATATTTTAACCCTCACCCAAAACAACCAGCCTACTTATTCCTTCCCAAAACAGGCCAAAATCGGCTACCCATACCACATCCCAATCCCTAAACCCCAACCCGAGCCCAATACCCATTCCCCCCCATTAATCAGACCGGACAAACACCCATCGACCAACAAACCCTAAAACCCCTTCTCCAAAACCAGCAGCTGTTGACACCCAATTTTGTCCCATCTTTTTGATTTATTTGCAATTTTAAATATTTTTGACACCTCAAAAAAAAATATTTTTATATATATACATACATGCATATATATACATATATATTATTATTCTCATTGTTATTATTCGTATTTTCTACAACCATTTGCCTTTTTTTAAAGTCGTAATCATAATTCCCCTAATATTCTATGTTATGTTATTTTCACAAAATTGCATCACATTCCACTTTTTATCAAGCATTAAACATCTCGCAAATATTGCGTTTTATTATTATCACATCGTGATGTTATTTTAAATAATTTACATCTTTTGCAAAACATCTTTTTAATAATAAGCCCCTCCTTTTATTTTTTAACCAATAACCCATTTCATTTCCCAACCCAAAACAATTTCCACCCAAACTAATTTTCATTCCTAAAAATAACAAAAGCCCAATCGGCCAAACCCAATCAACCAATCCGTCGCCCCAAAACCTTTTTAACTCCCAACCAAACCCGTTGGCCCAACATCCCTTTCCCTTTTTTTATTTAAACCCAACACCCCTATACCCAAACCCATTCCCCTTAATCTCCAAGCCCGTCGGCCCAAGACCCTACCCACTGACCCGAGCCCAACTCCCTCAACCCATATCCCATTCCCCCAAATCCCAATCGTCAAAAAGAAACGAACGCACCCAATCACCCCCAAAACCAAAAACCAGACGACCTAAAACCGGCGGCCTTCCACCCGTCGCCTCCCTTTACCCGCCAGATAAACACCAACACCACTGCTACCATCGACCTCTCGCATCACCCGTCTCTTTCTCCCCTTTTCTGAATTGATTCAGAATTGTGAAAGCTCATCTGAAATTGTCTCGAATAGAGAAGAGAGGGCAACGATAATATCCCTCGGTCTCAATCTTGTTTTGCCTTTAAATCATTAGGTAAAGGCGGTATCTCTGTTACAACGCCCCCATTCTTTCCAATCATATCTGAAAAGGAAGGAATTCAGACTATTTTCATCATTTCCCCCCATTTCTGGTTGGAATTCAAATTTCAAAAATCAGCGTCTTGAGGTCTCAACTCCATGCTATAAATACAACCCTTGGGGTTGTGTTTAAAGGGGGATTTTTCAGACACAAAAAGGTCTGGTTTTCAAAGCTGTTAACTAAGAAAATCGATCTTTTCTAGCGTCTTCTTAAAGTTTTTCGGAGACTTCTGGTTTAAAAAAATTCCCCCATTTGTTAAACAAGTGTTGAATCCAAAAGAACTGAAAAATCCCCTCTTTTCACTCTCAGTTTTGGTTCGACGAAACCTTCCCCCAAACACTTAAGCCTTTGTTCTTTTTCAATCGTGTAAACAACAACTTCTCAGAGAGTCGACGATTCGAGACGACGCCTCGGTTCGCTGCCCGGAGGAGGAGTCGCTGATTATGTGTGAACTGTTTATGTGATGTTAGGATGATGTTGTGCCTGTTAACAATATTGGTATCCTATCTGTGTTAGTGTGCTCACTCATTCTATTAACTCTATGCCCAGCATATTATATTTAAAATCCTAGTTTATCTTGCATGATGCATTGAACTAGGTTGATACCTATCTAATTACGGTGTGAAATGCCTCATATGATGTCTGTTATGCCTATAGAAGTCTTAAATTCAACTTATTTAGTTCTGAATATATGGCTATGATTGATTTTCAGCATGTTTTGATTCTGTTAAGTGGTTAGTTTTAGGATATGTGTAGATTGGTGTACTTGCTCATATGTTGTCTTATCTGCAGTTCTGTGAATAAAAAATCCGACCTTTAAGTACTACTATTATGACTATAGATTGGCAGGTATGAGTTTGATTGGGATCAAGAGGATTTAGGTTGTAGGTCCTTCTATCATCTTGTCCAAATGAGTAGCTTTAATAAGATGTACATGTCATATTGAGTCTAGACAAGTTTGTCATGATTATATTCAGTTGACGACTAGACTCATTTTGATATCTGCATATCCATCAAATGTATCTACATGCTCAATATTATCTGTCTTAAGTATCATTATATTTGGGGAAATTTAAATTGTGACTGTGTTGTCATTAGGCACCTGTGGCTTTGCCTGTTTAAGATTTTGCCTTCAGGTAATTATGAAAACCTCTTCTGCTTGCCTACTTTGAGCTGTCAACATGAGTTATCTGTCTTAGAGCCTCACCATGCCATGTCTAATACCAATTGTCACAAATATCTGTATATATACTTGCACATCTATGTTGAAACTGTCAGTTTTAAACCTAAGTCATTTAGCCTAATATCTATTTTAGATGGAGTTTCAAATCTGAATTACTATGATAAAGGTCTGGATTTGTGCATTTTTCTGAAATATAGGGTAATTTAAATCATGTCTGTGTCACTTAGGAGCTAGTTGAAAGGGTTAATGGGATTGTCTACACCTGCTTGTGTGAAATAGAGATTACGACTTCAGTTAAAATTTATGATTTTTTTTCAATCTTGCTGTGTTAAGTGCAGAACATATCTTTCCTGAAATTCTATGTTCTTCATTGGTCCTATCCATGTAAAAGAATTACATCTATGCATCCTGAGTATTCAAATTTGCCCGAACTGCTGCATTTACAGTGGCATGTTCCACTGTATACAAAGTATAGACATCTAGGTATACCCTAGATGAATATCTAGGTTGTATATCCTTGTATATTCCCAAGCATATCATGTATACTTTGAATATTCCATGAATATCAACGCCTCTACATGGCTGAGTATGTATCTGACTGGAAGGGTTTTTATTTCATGTTATATGAATCCTCTATGTTTGAAATCACTCACTGTTCTACAAGTTTGAATGATAAGTCTGTGTTTCCAGTCCTTCCATCTCATGTCTTGTTCATGTCTTTGTTTGAGACTTGTTAGGTTTTATATTTATCTTGTTATGATGGTTGAAAGTGAAGACAAGCTTCGGGTTGGGTTTAGCCTTCTCCGATAGCCTGCCATGCCTAAGGTTCAAGAAGCATTTTGAATCTTGTTGCGGCATCGGAAATGAATGGTGGTAGCCCTCTTTGTCTTCTTATCTTTCAAATTTGCCTGAACTGCTGCATTTACAGTGGCATGTTTCAGTGTATACAAAGTATAGACATCTAGGTATACCCCAGATGAATATCTAGGCTGTATATCCTTGTATATTCCCAAGCATATCATGTATACTTTGAATATTCTATGAATATCAACGCCTCTACATGGCTGAGTATGTATCTGACTGGAAGGGTTTGTATTTCATGTTATATGAATCCTCTGTGTTTGAAATCACCTAATGTTCTACGAGTTTGAATGATAAGTCTGTGTTTCCAGTCCTTCCATCTCATGTCTTGTTCCTGTCTTTGTTTGAGACTTTCAGAGTATATATGTTAGGTTTTATATTTATCTTGTTATGCTGGTTGAAAGCGAAGACAAGCTTCGGGTTGGGTTTAGCCTTCTTCGATAGCCTGCCATGCCTAAGGTTCAAGAAGCCTTTTGAATCTTGTTGCGGCATCGGAAATGAATGGTGGTAGCCCTCTTTGTCTTCTTATCTTTCAAATTTTAGGCTTAGTGTGATTAGTTTTTAAGTTTACCTTTCCCTTTATGTCTTTGCTGTGCTACCAGTGGTTGTGGTATCCTGTTGCACCTTGAGATTCTGGATACATGCCATCTTTAAATAGTTCTCGTTATGGGTTTGTTCCTTTTGGTCGTTGATTCGAGACCGCGATTCTTTCGCAATACTTGGGTGATTCTTGCACTTTTGAGCCATTATTCGATCTTTGCGTTTGCCGCGCACAGCTGCTGCAATCTTGTCCATTTATACCTCTTTTCGGAAATATTTTACTGCTGCATTTTGAGCTCATTTGATGTCTTATCACTGCTGTATTTTTAGCCCAAATTGCTGCTGTTTTCTTGGCTGAAAAATAGCTGCTTTAAGGCTGCTTTGGACAGCCCACCGCTGCTTTTCAAGTCCACTTTGCTTATGTGTTTCAAGCCCACCGCCGCGTTATTTTTTAAAACCCAATTGCTGCTATTTTTCTCGGCTGAAAACAGCTAGTTTAAAACTGCTTTGGACAACTGCAATATTTCGGTTTTACTGTTTTGGTATTATTTTACTGATTTGAATAAATACTACACTTAGGCCGATGAAATTGAATTTGAGGCCACACCTTTTCATTTCTCTGTTTCAGTTTACTGTTTTCGGCATTTAAACATCCGTGCACGGATTGTCTTACTGTTTTACTATTTTTAACCAATACTTCATTTATGCCAATGAAATTGAATTCGAGGCCACACTTTTTTCGTTTCTCTGTTTCAGTTTACTGTTTTGGCATTTAAACATCCGTGCAACAGATATCTTACTGTTTTACTATTTTTACTGTTTTGAACAAATACCGCGTCTGTTCGGGCACTGTTTTTCTGTTTCAGTTTGGTGCTCGGTTTCAGATTACCGTTTTACTGTTTTTACTATTTTAAACTAAACACCGCGTCTTTTCAAAATTTGCCTCTCTATTTTTCTGCCTACTACTTACTGCTTACTGCTTTAATTTTGCTGATTTGAACACGATACTACATTGGCCGATGAAAAATATCCATCGATTTTGAGGCCTCCACAGTTGTAACGACGGAAAATATAACTTCTGGGCAAGGATGAGACTTAAACCTTTTTACTACATCCGAGAGATCAACATGTTTAGTAGGCGAGGCGAGTAAAATAACCAACGAGTTATATGTTCGCAGCCACGATGTGATTATAATGATCTTTTCTTTTTCGTCCGAGAGACCAACACGTTTAGTAGGCGAGGCAATCAAAATAACTACCGAGTCATACGTTTGCAGCCATGACGTGATTGGAATGGTCTTTTCAAAATTTAAGTCTGAGCCCTCCATGATCAAAACACTCATTGTTTTGGATACGGATCCAAAGTTATTTGTATTTAACTGTTTCTAATCGTTTGTTCTTGACAGCTTGCAGGGAACAAAGTAAATAAAGGTAGATATTCCTCGGAGTTTATTTATTTTATTTACTTTCTTTAATTCAGCTTTTATCTCGCTCTGTATTGTAATATTATTTATTGCACTTGTGTAATTATTGAAATGCTTAAAATAGGTAGACTTAGAATTAATTCATAGGATAGTCTAAGACTGAAAACCTGTCGCTAGCTTATTTACTTATAGGCTCGGTTAATTCAAACATAGAAATCCTTCGCTAGTTTATTTATTTTAGGCTCGTCATGCATGTTCAAAATTTTCTAAACAACTTTGGTCATCTTTTATTTGCTTTGTCAATCATACAAATAAGTTTATCTTTTTATTAAATTTGCAACTCAATAATTTCCAAAAGATTTACTTCTTTGGCATTATAAATAATTTGTTTTTTACTATCAATTGTTAAAAATGCATACTTTACATGTATTTCTCTTTAAATATCATACAAATGCATGCTTGTACAAAAATGCATGCTTGTACAAAAATGCATTCTTTTACTAAATATTTGCAATATTAGTTTAACTTTCTATTTTAAAATTGCATTTTTTCTTAGTACAACAATTAATCTGAGTTTGACCGGATAACCGCAAGTTAGCGGATCTTAAAGGATGCCTAACCCCTTCCCTTTAGGATAATAAAGAACCCTTACCTAGAATCTCACTAGTTTCCCAGACCTTAAAATTGGAGTTATTTTGCAGCATTTTTATTTAATATTTACGTGTCCTAATTCACCATAAATAATTAGGTGGCGACTCCTTAACATTATACCCAGGAATCACCGGATATGTTGTGCTCCGCTTTGACCCGAGCAGGTCAAAATAGGGCGCGACAGCAGCCATTTCCACCATCGCCTCCCTTTACCCATCAGAAAAACACCGTCACCACACCACTTCCACCATGTCCTCTCCACCATCGAGCCCTCACATCTCCAAGTCCCTTTTCCCCCTTTTTTGCAACAAATCGACCTGCGAAGCATGCATGCCGCAGTCGATCTCTAGAATACCTTCAAGGATTCGGCGGGTAAGAACACAAACCGTACCCCTTCATTATCTTCTCAATTTTCAAAATGAAAAGAAAACCGTCACATTTCAATCTTGGGTTTGAATTCGAATTTTAAATCTTAGCCATTAGGGTCTCGGTTGGGACTATAAATAGAACCCTTTGTGGGTTGTTGAAGGGGTAGGATTTTTCAGACAACAGAAACCCCTCTGTTTTTTTCATCTGCTATGAAGAGTCGATCCATCAGGGTTTCAAAAAAAAAGATTTTTCTTTAGAGCAAAAAATCCTTTCTTGAATAGGTTTCGATTTTAAACTAAATCCTCCATTTTGACTCTCAATCCCGGCTCGACAAAGCCATAAAACACTAAGCTTTTGTTCTTCTTTTTCGCATAAATACAATAACTTCTTCGAGCGGTGTCGACGATTCGAGACGACGCCTCGGTTCGCTGCCCGGAGAAGGTCAGTAAAACACAAACTCCTCTCAATTTATTTTCTGTATTTTATGTGTTTTGTGTTGATTTTATACTGATTATTCATATTGCTGTGTTTTAATGCCTAAGTCTATTAAGTTTATTAGACTGGTTTAATCACCTATTAAGGTTGAGAAATGCTTTGTTTGTATTATTAGACTTATGAAGATTATGATATGACGCATATGTTTATTAGTACCTATTTAAAAGAGTTATGATTAACTAAATGTTTTATGAGTGATACATATAGTGTTTGCACCTGTTTAGTTCATGATTAGTATTACATTTAGTATAATGAGTTGTAAATGTTGTTCAATATTTGATTAGTGAAGTCATGATGTAAATTAGTTATATTTTGGCATGATTAATATGATAAGATCCTTGTTCTACTTTAAAGGTCATGATCTATGATGATTAAGGTCTGAATGTGTGGTTATGTTTTTGGTTCTTTTATATGTATGTGATCCAATCTTAAGTAGGGATAACGTTTAGTTTCTTTGTGGATTTAGATGTATGTCAACTTATTCACATACTTTCTTCTTGACCAAATGAGTAGTGTTTAGACAGGTTGGCTTTAAATCCTTACTTTCCTGTTTATAAACCTGTTTACATTTTTTTATGGTTTAGAACTAATAATAAAGCATGTGTGTATATATCAAGTTATAAATTCCCAAAACAGCATGTATTAAATATGATTTGAGTTGTCAAATATCCTGTCTTTGTTATTCTGGTCTTGTTTGCTCACTGTGACAATCCTACTATGTGTGTCTCTAAATGTTTCATGCACAACTGGAATCATGTCCCTGTTAGTATAAAATAACTTACGAATTTGGTTGAATATTTCTTGAACATATTACTGATTTGGGACAGACCTGTAGAGTTATTTATTACTAGTTTTCATTCTGAAATAGTCATTTGAATAATACTTATCTGGATTAGTAGTGATCAATAGAATATCCCCAAAATGTTGTCCCTGTTGGTCAATAGGATATCTGTTCATATTTCATACATCTATTGAGTTAAATTCATATTTACTCTGTATGTCCAGTAGGCACCATGTCTAATACATGACCTATAGGTGGCTGTGTGCTTATTTCAGCTTAAGCAAATCCTGCATGTCTAGGATACCATTCTTGACTGATACGCCTACTCATTCCTTATTGAAATATGTAATCTAACTCGATCCCAACATTTAGCTTGTAATTGAGTAGCTTTGCATGCTTAAGAGAGTTATTATGTAGAATTAAAGACCTGCACACCATTGTGTCCAGTTTGCCTATCATATCTATCATGGCATGCCCCTTTTTTATCTACCCAAGCATATTTTGGCTTAGAGTATAACATGAATAGACTTCTCTCAATGCATATCCGGAAGTATGTCTTTAAGGTTGATCATTAATGGTTGTAGTCATCTTGTCTCCTACTTGTTGGACTGTCTCATGTATATCTGAATATGTTGGGTGCCAAAGTCTAGTCGATGCAACATATGTCTAGGTCATTACAGGTTTGATATAGCATGAGCAACCCTTGTGTGTTTAAGTTGTGCTATTAGTTCATATTACTATGTCTATGTGTTGTGGCAGTCTGATTATATACATACTCTGATGTTGGCATATTTAATTGCTTCCATAACAATATGTGACACTCCTTAATCTCCTTTATACCTTGCCATGTGCCCCCCACTTGTCAGTTTATTTACATATTATTGAGATCTTCATGCCTGAAAATGTCTAAGTGTTACTGTGCCTAGCACATAGTATGAGTAGGATCTTATGTGTTTATAGGCCATTCTAGACAACTCTGTGCTCTTTGATATATTGCTTCTCAAAAGATTACTTGCTTAGCTCTGTATCGCCCGAATTGGCTACTGTTCGCATTCTCTGATCCTATCTAGTGCATATGTGGTATGTTCAAAATTAAAGGATGCATTTCCTCTAATTTTCTTTCTGTTTTTTTTTATTAAAGTTGGAATAATATCTCTAGTTTACCATTCTTCTTTCTCTTGCCCATTTGGGGTGTATATCGTGTAATATGTCTTAAGATGTACGAAGTATGAGAGTACATGTATACACCAGATGTATACCAAAACTGTATATTTTATATATCTCTGAATATATCATACATATCTGGAAACATTTGCTTATATCATCCCTCTAGACATGTTAAGTGTGTCTTGTGTGATGGTATGTACTTAGAATTTTATGGTATGAATCTGCTCATGTTGGCTTATCTTCTCATATTCTTTATTTGGTTTGTTGAAAGTAGGACATCATATACCCTAAAGTATACTAAGTATATAGGTTCAATATACGCTAAGTGTATGCAAGAACTGTATATCAGCGTATACCTTTAAGTATATCAGTCATATTCTGAATATATCCTCATATATTTAAGTGGATATTAAATATGAGTCTGTAATATTTATGAATATGTGTTAATTGGGCCCACTGTGCATCTGGGCCAATCTATTTTCTTTTTTATATATATTTGAAAATTATATATTTGGGCCTGCTTTTTATTCCGCGTGTTAATTGGGCCCATCGCGCATCCGAGCCAATTTATTTGGGTCTGAAATTCTATTTTGGCTCATTTTTATACTCTCCCGCACACTATTTGCATCCCGAGGCCCAATACCATATTACCTTTTTTTCATGAATTATTTATTTATACGTATATATATATTTTCATGCCCCGTCTACTAATCCTTTTCTTTTCTTTTCTTTATTTACATGAAATGCATCGGGAGCTATGAAGAGTCTCGTTATGAGACTCATCATGACTTTGTCAAATGAAGACCCGCATCCACATTCCTTGCACTCCACAAAATCGGAATTTCAAAACAAATAGGGCGAGATGACATCGTCATCCGCCTTAGTTCCCTTTTATTATTACTCCTTAATTCCGTTATTTTTATTTTTGGGGGTTGTAATAATTACTTAATGTTTTTGCGATTGTTAAGACATTTAGAATAATTAGGCTATGAATGGATAAGTAATAAGGTAGTTTTAAAATTATAAACCGTCGCTAGTTATTTACTTTAGGCTCGGTTAGTTTTAAAATCGGAAATCCGCCGCTAGTTTATTTATTTTAGGTGTGTCATGCATGCTCAAACTTTCAAAAACAAATTGGTCATCTTCTATTATGCATTTTAAACATAAGGCTTTGTTCCTATCCAATCTTATGATTTAAAATGACTTCCTAAAAATCATTTCTTTATATTACAAATAATTTACTTTTCTCCTTTACTATCAATTGCAAAAAATAAACTACTTTCTGAACTTTCATACAAATGCATACCTTATCAAAAAATTAATTTTATATGTATGTTGCCACACAAATACATATTTTTTATCCAAAATTAACTTTATATGTATTTTATAAACCGTACCTTACAATGTCATGCATACTCTTCCAGATTTCATACCGGAAATTTATTTTTGCAATCATTTTTTTTTTGTAAAACTCCTAAAAAAACCATTACTTTGTCAAAAATGCATCCTTTTAACTACTTGAACATCATTTTAACTTTATACGTGTAAACATGCATTTTTCTCAGCATAACAATTAACCTGAGTTTGACCGAATAACCGCAAGTTAGCAGATCTTAAAGGATGCCTAACCCCTTCCCTTTAGGATGTTAAAGAACCCTTATCTAGAATCTCATAAGTTTTGTAGATCAGTAATTGGAGTTATTTTAAAGCAAATTGCTTAGTAAAAAAAGGTGCCCTAATTAACTGTAAAATAAATTAGGTGGCGACTCCTTAATTCAATTTAGGAATCATCAATACGTTGTACTCCGATTTGACCTGGTTAAAATGGGATATAACAGCATGGCGACTCTACTGGGGAATCTCAGGTTCTTAACCATAGCAAACCCATGTTAATTATTATTGTGCATTACTTTTGCTCCTTATTTGATTTAATGCTTTAAAATTGTTTCCTTTGTGAAATTTTGTATGTTTAACTTCGCTTTAATTGCTATACTTTTTCTTGTTTTTCTTAAATTAGCATTCCGCTCATATTTCTTCCACTTCGAAAAATTGACACTATCACACATACACGCAAGGTGTGTTTCGCGCACCCGCAAAAAAATTCTTTCAAATCACCAAATTTTAGGAGAGTTGGCGTATGTGTGGAGTGTCCGGACCATCCGGTGGCCACGTAGCCTTCTCACTCGAGCCGTCCGCTCGGGAACCTTAAGTCTAGTCAGCCAAATCTTAGAAAATTTAGCATAGAGTTATTTCACCCTTTATCTTAAGTCATGCATACATACACCTTAGGTGGGTCGATCCTTGGCATCGACTCCACAATTAAGAAATCCACCAAAATTGTCAACGAGTCTCACAACCCAACGACCAATCAACAAATTATGTGTAGCGTGGTAATGATAGACGGATCCAAGCCTAATCATGACATGCCAAAATTGGAAAATCTATATTCATTTTTGTATATTTATATTATAGATGGAATCTGTGCCGCAAGTTAGGATGGTGAGTGGGATTCCGAGTAAGCTGAAAATATGGTGGGTAAATTTCGACCTTGGCAACTAGATGGCAATTAGGAGGAGATTGGGTTACCTCATTTCATTGTTCGATATCTTCCCCGATCAACATTTGGTGAGAACACTAATTCATTTTTGTGATCCAGATCGGGTTATTTTTAAATTCAGAGATTTTGAGATGACTCTTACTTTGGAAGAGATCAACTATTTCACTAATTTAATTTACCAAGGTAGAGGACAAATTATCCCGTATAGTCAATCCGGAAAGAAATTTCTCCGCTACTTGGGGTTGAAAAACACTAAAGAACTCTGGTGTTTTGAAAATAATTGGGTCTCTTTGGATTATCTTTATGAGAGATACGACTATCGAGATGGTTACAAGCTGTTCAAAAATGAATTCTCTTGCACTCCCGACCATTGGCAGGCTAGACGTCCTATTGCATTTGTTGTCGCTTTAGTAAGGACTTTGATATTCCCATTTGAACACGAAAAGATCAGTATTTGCATATGTTCCGTGGCACGGGCATTTTTTGAATGAGTAGATAGCACACAACTCACTTTGGCCCCTATGATTTAGAGGAGATATTTCGGGCTCTAGGGAAATGTAAAAGAGGTGAAACAAGTTTCTTCGAAGGCTGGAACCTTACCTGTAAATGTGGGCGATGGAACACTTTTATCAGTGCATGAATATGGTAGAAATATGCTTCAGTGAATCAAACAAATTGCCAGCTTTTACGACATGACAAAATGGTTTGTGTCACCAGTCGGCATCGATGATTGGTATGAGTTTTTGGCATCCCGCACTAGTGATCAGATCCTATGGAAATACCCATTTCTCCCGAGCGCCAAGAAAGCCTATCTAAAATGCAGAAGGCTTTATTATATTGAACTTATCGAGTTGAAAGGCCTCCAACCATATGCTCCACTCCGCGTACTCCGACAGTTTGGCCAAGAGAAAATAATCCCCCTCCGAGCAAATATGAGAGTTTCTGAAATCCAATTCGGGCCGAATTTCATTATCCCCGAGCTAGGCAAATTCTCGATGAAATGGAACGACATTGACAAAATGGATATTGGAGATAGTCAGGCAGGTGGTACTCCAGAATATCACGCGTGGCTATGAGAAGATCACGATAATATAGACCTTAGTCCCGAAGAGGAACAAGGCTTTGAAGATATTGGTACAACAATTTGGGTAAGAAATTTCCGGCTCAGAGACATAGTCACTACCCTTGAAATGTGACATCAAATGCAAAACATAATGCGGTACCTAGAAGACGCAGGAGCCGGACCTAGCAGTGTTAGGGCTTCATCTTCATCTATGTGATCAAGAGTGAGATTTAAACTTAGTCATAAGAATATTTTATGTTATCATCTTTATTATTGTATGCATTATTATTACAGTCGAATTCAACCTTTATTTCCCACAGAAGGCATCAAAATTTAATGGTATGGATCAATTTATCACCATCTCGCGTATTTGGCGTTTAGGCCCACCTCTGGCATAAGAGAGGTCCCATGCATATTAGGACGCGCATTTAATTTTCAAACAATCTGCTTGCTACTTGTTTACTACTTCCCACTCTGTACATGTTATTTAAAGCAATAATTACTCATTTTGTACTAACTTAGTTTGCTTTATTTTTTAAGAACGTTTATTTTTGTCTGATTTATTTTCCCAAAAGTTGATTCGTGTTGACTGAAACTGGAGGAACACCCCTACTTCACGAGATCAAAGGCACGATCATCCAACAAAATGACTGATTCATGAGCATACAAACAACCTGGCTTGGGACTTGTCACTCTTCGGGAGGTGAACCAGAGACATCGGAAAGGAGAAATACTACCGTCCAGGATGAATACCTCGCCTAACTGTTGCAACAAATGGCAACCATGCATACTGAGATCGAGCGGTTCGAAATCTTACCAATCTGTCCATCAGCCTCAATACTCCACTCCCTGAACAAGGGATGAGCGCAATTGCACCGCAAACCTTTCCATCTCCTGAATCACCATTCGCCATTTCCCCAAAATCCTTTACTAAGCAAAACCAATCCGCAACATGTCAGCCCACAACACACTAATCCATTCTATAAATCCACAAGCCAGTCCATAACAAAGCCCGCTATAAAATGACCCAATATCCTTCACAACTCCATATGCGCCTCAAGCTCCACTTACCCAAACTACCCCACTCGTCCAAAATATCTCTCATATGAAAAATTATCAGGCTACCCAACAAATACCGATGGCACACATCGCTAACCATAACAAGCAATATATGTCACCGATATATGAAACGGAAGCCCAACCTTCCACTTTCACCATACCAAACATACCTCATCAGGAAATAGACCAATATGAAGAGATGGAAAGACAAGCAAGGATCAAAACCGATGAAAGTGTGCGAGAGAAATTCATAGCCTAAAAGAAGCATTCAAGAACATCCAAACAAGCAAGGGGAATGAAGGACTCGAGTACAAATATCTCTGCATGCATCCCGATGTTCAGTTGACTGCCGGATATAAGTGCCAAATTTGACTTATTTGATGGAAAGGGAAATCCTCGCGCTCATTTAAGATCGTACTGTGACAAGATGGTTGGAGTATGTAAAGACCAGGCCATCATAATAAAGTTGTTCATTAGAAGTTTGATAGGAGAAGCACTCGAATGGTACATAAGCCAAGATCCACGGAAATGGCATAATTGGGGCACAATGACCCAGGATTTCCTGGATAGATTCAAGTTTAACACCGACATAGTCTTAGATAGATTTTATTTAATGAATTTGGAAAAGATATCTTCAGAGACCTTCAGAGAATACGCCATGAGGTGGAGGGTGGAAGTAACAAAGGTTCAACCCCCGATGGCGGAAAGTGAGATGACCACTCTCTTTGTACAATCTTTGAAAGATGCGACATACTATGAAAGAATAATAAGCGTCATAGGACGGAATTTCTCTGAAGTTGTAAAGATGGGAGATTTTATAGAAAAGGGTATAAAATAGGAAGAATCACAAACTTAGTAGCATTGTATGCAATGAGTAAGGCAATTCAGTTGGACTCATTTTGGGGAGCAATCAAGAAGAAGAGGGATGGAGCGTCCCTTGTGATGATGGTCTAGGAACATAGGTCAAACCAAATGCCAACCTACCAAAACCTATCATCCCAACCTCCCTACTACAACCAAAACACCCAAAATCCTTAACCCTCCTACTATAGCCAAAACACCAAAAGCCCTAAGCCTTATCATTAACACTCACCTACTCCCTACCTACCATACCCAGCCAATATATAGCCCACCTCGAGAACCTACCTATCCGAATTCCCCATAGTATCAACCCATATATCCACCTCAGCCACGAGCCCATCCACCAAATGCTCCCAGACCCTGCGCAAATTACGAAAGAAGGCCGGTCAAAACCTATACACCTTTAGCCGAACCCCTAGCCCAGTTGTATGAAAGATTGAGGACCGCGAAAATACTCCAACCCATCCTAGGACATATCACCAATCCTATTCCCAGATCGTACGATGAGACTAAGCATTGTGCATACCACTCCGGAATCACTGGACATGACACTGGGGTTTGCTTTGCCCTCAAAGATAAGATCGAGGCATTAATCAAAGAAGGAATCATCCAATTGAAAGGACCTTCCCCTAATGTAAACAATAACCTTTTGCCAAATCATAACAATGCCAATGTGAATATGATTACTGTTGATGAGGAAAATAGTTTGGAAGGGACTATTGTGCCGGTCCAGAGAGAGGAAAAGGTTGAATCATCGGCCTTTATCACCCCTATAATTACAGTTCAAGTAAAGGCACCGTTTAAAATGGAAGTACTTCCTCCGAAATCGTGGATCATAACATCGTCTTTTGATACCAAAACTGTTCCTTGGAGTTATTCAACTGGGGAAAAGAGCAGGGGAAAAGAAAAATAGATTGTAGAAGTTGTTGTCGCTAGTATGACAAGATCTGGGCGGTGTTATGCCCTTGCAGAAGCGGCGTGAGGAGCGCCAGGAAAGGAAGACAATCTGAAAAAGGCCGTAACAGAGGCCGAAGTGGAAGAGTTCTGTAGGAAAATGCCAACCAAGGAATATTCCATTGTAGAATAGTTGAAGAAAACACCAGCCCAGATTTCTTTGCTATCGTTGTTAATGAATTATGGGATCCACATACGTGTTTTATTAGAGGTACTCAAAGAAGCTTATGTTCTGAGAGGGACCATTGGCGAGAAACTCTCGGCCTTGATCGGATAGATTTTAGAGGCCCATAAAGTCTCTTTTCATGACAAAGAATTGCCACCTGAAGGCTTGGGGCACAACAAAGCGTTGAACATAACTGTAAAGTGCATGAACAAGTTTATTTCTAGGGTGTTGATTGATAGAGGCTCAACTGTTAACATCTATCCTATGGCAACTCTCCGATCCCTAGGGATTAGCATAGGAATGATTCGCGAAAGCCATGTGAGGGTTAAAGGCTTTGATGGAGCCCAAATGAGAGTTATAGGAGAAATGGATTTGACATTGCAAGTATGACCCATAGAGTTCGTCATGGAATTCCATGTGTTAGACATATCTACCGGTTATAACCTGCTAATGGGAAGACCTTGGATCCATATGGCTGATGCAGTCCCTTCTACCCTACACCAGAGCCTGAAATTTGTTTGGAATCATCACGAGGTCGTGATACACGGAGAAGGGAGCAATTCAATATATCTCGAAAGCCAAATCCCTACTGTTGAAAGCGTAGATATATTGGATGGGTCTGTTTTCCATATCAGGGAAATTGCATATGCCTCCAAAACTGAAAAATTTAAATTACCCCCGGTTCTCACAATGGTGGCCCAAGAAATGTTGAAGAATGGCATTAAGCCTGGTTAAGGCCTCGGATTGAACTTGGAAGGTATATCAGAGCCAATTTATTTGCTCAGTAAAAGGGATACTTTTGGTCTCGGATACGAACCCACTCCTGAAGAAGTCTCGTCAATCAATATCCGAAGGAAGAAAGACACTCCCGTGCCAAAGGTTGTTCCATCTCTGAATCAGTCATTTGTCAAAGCATACACTGCTCAGGAATCAAAGGAATAAGATGCAGACAACATCATGGAAGGACTCAAAAGTCTTTTCATTACGGAAGAAGAAGCGGAATGCAATGCAATTCTGGATGATTATACTGAAGACCCAACCATTTGGGATGCAGAACAGGGAGATGTTTGAAAAAATTGGACCTGTGCCCCGGCCCTGTTACTCCGGAAGGCTTGGTAGAAGTTGCATTAGTAATTTATGAAACAATGTGATTCATATTGAGGTCTGAATCACATTTATGCATCTTAAAGTGTTTTGCCTCCTCCTTTTGAAAGCTTAAATGACAAATCCACATTGCTTTTGCTATTTCAAAATTTATTTTGTTTAATAATTTTCTTTTCTCTTTCAACATGCAAACTAATAAATCTGTCGATAATGTGAATGTGACATGTAATGAAACAAGCAAACAAAATCCAAACAATGAACATGACTTCGAGGAGTATGAGGAAGACTCATAGCCAGAAGAATTGGAGCATTTTGAGAATAAGCCAAAGCCAAACTTAGATGAAACAGAGGTAGTAAATTTGGGAGATGCAAAGTATATGAAGGAAACACGAATCATCGTCCATCTGAGCACCGCACAAAAGAAAGAACTGACGAATATTTTGAGGCAATATATCAACATGTTTGCTTGGTCTTATAACGATACGCCAGGTATGAGCACAAATATTGTTTCGCATAGATTACCTATTAATTCATCATGCCCTCCGGTGAAACAAAAACCAAGGAAAATCAAGCCTGATTTGAGTTTAAAAGTCAAGGAAGAAGTTTCCAACCAATTCGATGTGAAGGTCATTCGAGTTACGAGATACCCCACTTGGTTAGCCAACATCGTACCTGTGCAAAAGAAAGATGGGAAAATACGGGTATGCGTGGATTATCGAGATCTCAACAAGGCTAGCCCGAAGGTTGATTTCCCTCTCCCAAATATTGACATACTCATTGATAACTGTGTGAAGCATGAATTACAATCATTTGTTGATTTCTTTGCTGGTTACCACCAAATCTTGATGGATGAAGAAGACGCAGAAAAGACAGCATTCACAACACCTTGGGGAGTATACTATTACCGAGTAATGCCATTCAGACTCAAGATGCATGTGCCACCTATATGAGGGACATGCCTACTATTTTCCATGATATGATCCACAAAGAAATCGAGGTCTACGTGGATGACGTTATTATGAAGTCGCGAAGGGCTTCAGATCATTTGACATATTTGAAGAAGTTATTTGATCGGCTGAGGCGGTACAATCTAAAGTTAAATCCTGTAAAATGTGCATTTGGTGTCCCTGCTAGAAAACTGTTAGGTTTTATCATGAGTAGAAGGGGTATTGAATTGGACCCCTCGAATGTAAAATATATTCAAGACTTGCCTCCTCCAAAGAGTCGAAAAGACGTGATGAGTTTCCTTGGTCGCCTCAACTACATCAACAGGTTCATAGCGCAATCAACAGTGATATATGAGCCAATATTCAAGCTACTGAAGAAAGACGTTGCTACCAAGTGGACAGTGGATTGCCAACAAGCTTTTGATAGAATCAAAGTGTACTTGTCTAATCCACCTGTTTTGGTGCCTCTAGAATCTTGAAGGCATTTGCTGTTATATCTGTCTGTGTTAGAAAACGCATTTGGATGCGTGCTAGGACAACACGATGAAATAGGAAAGAAGGAGCAAGCTATATACTACTTGAGCAAGAAGTTTACGTCTTACGAAGCTCGATATACTTTGCTGGAATGCACTTGTTGTGCCTTGACATGGATTGCACAAAAGTTTAGACATTATCTCTCTGCATATATCACTTATCTCATCTCAAGAATGGATCCGCTCAAATATATCTTTTAGAAGCCCATGCCTACTGGGAAGCTAGCGAAATGGCAAATCTTGCTAAGTGAATTCGATATCATATATGTTACCTAAAAGGCCATCAAAGGACAAGGGCTAGCCGACCATCTTGCTGAAAACCCCGTAGATGAAGAATATGTGCCTCTCCGGACGTATTTTCCAGACGATGATGTATTGTTTGTTTGTTGGAGAAAATATCTCAGAAGAATATCCGGGTTGGAGAATGTTCTTCGACGGAGCTGCTAACTTCAAAGGAGTTGGCATCGGGGCAGTCTTAATTTCAGAATCAGGTCAGCACTATCCAATCTCGGCAAAGCTCAGATTCCCATGCACCAACAATATGGCAGAATATGAAGCTTGTATACTCGGACTTAGAATGGCCGTTGATATGAACATACAAGAACTATTGGTTATCGGCGATTCAGACTTATTGATTCATCAAGTACAAGGCGAATGGGCCACCAAGAACGGGAAGATACTTCCTTACCTGCATTGCGTGAAAGAATTGTGCAAAAGGTTCAGCGAGATAGAATTCAAGTATATCCCACGAACTCAAAATAAATTCGCTGATGCTCTGGTGACTCTGTCCTCCATGATTCAACATCCGGATAAGAATCACATTGATCCCATCAAGGTGAACTTGTTAGATCAGCCGGCCTATTGTTTCCACATAGATGAAGAGCTGGATGGAAAGCTCTGGTACCACGACATTAAGAGGCATCTCAAGGCAGGGGAATATCCAGAAGGCATAACCAGCACACAAAAGAAGACACTTTGGAGGTTGGCAAACCATTTCTTCCTAAACGGAGAAATCCTTTATCGGATGACTCCGGATCTAGGTTTGTTAAGATGTGTTGATGCCCAAGAGGCAAGCAGGTTAGTTGAAGAGATACATGGGGCACATGCGGGCCTCACATGAATAGTTTCACTTTAGCAATGAAGATTCTGAGAGCAGAGTATTTTTGGATGACCATGGAAACATATTGCATCCGCTTTCTGCAAAAAAGCCATCAGTGTCAGATTCATGGCGATTTAATCAGGGTACCTCCTAACGAGCTCAATGTGATGAGTTCTTCTTGGCCATTCGCAGCTTGGGGCATGGATGTCATTGGTCCCATTGAACCTGCCGCATCAAATGGACACATATTCATTTTAGTGGCGATTGACTATTTCACAAAGTGGGTAGAGGCATCATCACACAAGTTAGTGACAAAGAAGGTTGTAGTTGATTTTGTCAGCAATAACATCATTTGTCAATTCGGAATCCCTGAGTCGATTATAACAGCTAACCGAGCCAATCTCAACAGTAATACGATGCATGAGGTATGTGAAAAGTTTAAGATCACTCACCGCAATTAATTGAAAGCAGTAAGAGAATATAGAAATTAAAGCAGTTATGCAAAATTTCACAAATGAAACATATCAAAGCATTAAATCAAATAATGAGCAAAAAGTAAAGCGCAATAATAATAAACCTAATTTTGCTATGGTTAAGAACCTGAAATGTCCCCAGGGGGGTCGCCATGCTGTCGCGCCCATTTTTAACCCACGGGGGTCAAAGCGGTGTGCAACATATCCGTGATTCCTGGGTATTGGATTAAGGAGTCGCCACCTAATTATTTTACGGTGAATTAGGGCACCTAAATATTAACCAAATGCTGCAATGTAACTCCGATTTTAAGGTCTGAGAAACTAATGAGGTTCTAGGTAAGGGTTCTTTATTATCCTAAAGGGAAGGGGTTAGGCATCCTTTAAGATCCGCTAACTTGCGGTTATCCGGTCAAACTCAGGTTAATTATTGTACTAAGGAAAATGCATGTTTTAAAAATAGAATTTAAAATAATGTTACAAGTATTTAGTAAAAGAATGCATTTTGTACAAATATGCATTTGTATGGTATTAAAGAAAAATACATGTAAAGTTAAAAAATTATGCATTTGTGACAATTAATAGCAAGGAGAGAAATGAATTATGTAATGTCAAAGAAGTAATTTTTGGAAATCATTGAATTGCAAATTGAAAAAAGATAAACTTACTTGTATGATTAATAAAGTGAATAGAAGATGATCAAAGTTATTTTTGAAAATTTTAAATATGCATGACGAGCCTAAAAATAAATAAACTAGCGAAGGATTTCTATGTTTGAATTAACCGAGCCTACAAGTGAATAAGCTAGCGACGGGTTTCCAGTCTTAGACTACCCTATGAATTAATTCTAAGTCTACATATTCCAAGCATTTCAATAATTACATAAGTGCAATAAATAATATTACAATACAGAGCGAGATAAAGCTGAATTAAAGAAAGTAAAAACAACAACAAAATAAATAATCTCCGAGGAGTATTTGCCTTCGTTGACTTTGTTCCTTGCAAGCTGTCAAGAACAAATGGTTAGAAACAATTGAATATAAATAACTTCGAATCCGTATCCAAAACAGTAAATGTTTGATTACGGAGGGCTCAGACTTAAATTTTGAAAAAAGACCATTCCAATCACGTCGTTGCTGTAAACATATAACTCGGTGGTCATTTTAATTGCCTCGCCTACTAAACATGTTGGTCTCTCGGATGAAATAAGAAAAAGATTTAAGTCTCATCCTTACCCAGAAGTTATATTTCCGTCTTTCCGACTGTGGAGGCCTATAAAATCGATGGATATTTTCATCGACCAGTGTAGTATCATGTTCAAATCAGTAAATTATACCAAAGTAGCAAGCCGAAACCGAGAGGCAATTTTCGAAGGGACGCGGCCTCAAATTCAATTTCATTGGCCTAAGTGTCGTATTTGTTCAAATTAGTAAAACAAACCAAAAACAGCAAACTGAAACCGAGAAGCAATTTCCAAAAAGACGCGACCTCGAATTCAATTTCATTGGCCTAAATGCAGTATTTATTCAAATCAGTAAAACAGTAAGATATCCGCATACGGATGTTTAAATGCCAAAAACAGTAAACTGAAACAGAAGGGCAATTTCCGAAGGGGTGCGGCCTCAAATTTTAATTTCATTGACCTAAATGCCGTATCTATTCAAACCAGTAAAATAAACAACATAGCAATAAACTGAAATAGAGAAACGATTTTCGAAGGGACGCGGCCTCGAATTCAATTTCATTGGCCTAAAATTCAGTATTTATTTAAATCACTAAAATAGTAAGATATCCATTTGTACGGATGTTTAAATGCCAAAAACCAAACTGAAACATAGAAGCGACTTCCGAAGAGAATGCAGTATTTATTAGTTCAAATCAACAAAATAACAACATAGCCACATAACGGATGTTCAAACGCCAAAGTAAACCAACAGTAAGCAATTAAAATATCCGATCTGAATTCTGAAATTTCGAAACCGAAACAGGATTCAGAACGTTTATGAAAAACCCGACCCGAATTCTGGACAGTGACCCGAATAAGTAAACAGCGACCTGACCCGGTGCTAAAACAGATACGGATATACGACCCGTATTTCGGGTCGATCCGACCCGAGAAATGCATCCGAAGCAGTGACCGGAATTGGAAACAATTTTTTTGATTTTTTCGGATAACTAACAAATAAGATGTAAATCATAAAATATGGAAATATACCCAAACCGGGTCGACCCGACCCGAATCGATGACCCGACCCGAATCAGAGGTTCCAACCCGAATCGATTTCTTCTCAGATTTTCAGATAACCAACAACAATATATAAAGCATATAAATTTGGATATTTACCCAAACCGGGTCGATCCGGATCGCTGACCCGACCCGGATTGAAAAAACCCAAAAACAGTGAACAACAACAATAATATATCAAAGCCGATATTCTGGGAATTTTACCCAAATCGGGCTGACCCGACCCGAATTAGAAAATCCAAAAACAGTGAAGAACAACAACAAAACAAATCAGATTTTTTTCTGAGATTTTCAGATAACCAACAAAAAGATATAAAATATATAAATCTGGAAATTTACCCAAACTTGATCGACCCGACCCGGATCGGTGATCCGACCCGATTCAGAGGTTCCAACCCGAATCGATTTCTTCTCAGATTTTCAGATAACCAACAACAAGATATAAAACATATAAATCTGAAAATTTACTTGAACATGGTTGACCCGACCCAACCGGAACAGTGACCCAATCGGAACCCAAAAATAGTGAAGAACAACAAACAAAAGCAGATTTTCGGAGTAAGGTTCACGAAGAAAATAGGAGTATTTTAACCCCAAGCTTTAAGAACAAAACTCACCCCTTCTTTCGGATTTTTGGACTTGTTTTCGGACTTATTTCTTGAATAACAAGGAAGGCGAATGCTTAAAATCAAGAACACAACAAATATTTTATAGATGGAATCGGACCTCCACCCAAAAAAATCCTCCTTAATAGTGAAAAAAAGGGGGTATTTATAGAAGGTTTCCCCCCCAACGTTCATCCCGTACCCTTTCAAAATCGAGTTTGAATTTCAAAATAAAGTGATTATTTGGGACGGATTTAAGGGGATATGGGTCGCAGATTTTGTGGGGATAAGGGTATGGGTTGAAGGGTTGGTGGTGTCGGCGTAACAGAGGGGAGTTGGTGATGTCAGGGGTCGGTGGTGGCAGGGGTGAGGTGACCGGCGATGTGGGGTCGGGAGCATGAGGTGTGCGGCGATTATGGGAGATATAGGTAAAAGGGGTATTTTTTTTGGTTTGGGTTTTGTTAGGTTTAGGGTTAGTGGGTATAAGAGGTGTGGGTTTGGGGCCGACGGGTTGGGCCTGCGGGTTGGAGGTTTCGGGTGGGCTTGGGTCAACGGGTTTAGGGATTGGGCTGTGGCATGGGTAGCCGATTTGAGTTGAAATTTGGGGTGGCCGGTTGGGCTTGGTAATGAGGTTTCGGTTGGGCCAAAAATAAAGAGGGGCACTTGAATTGTTTTGGGTTGAGTAGAAATTGTTTTGGGTTGGAGAAATAAAATGAGTTATGGGTTTAAAAAAATATAAAAGGGGTTTAATATTAAAAAATGCATTGAAGAAAAAAAATGTAAATTATTAAAAATAAGATATAACGATGTGATAATAATAAAAACACAATATTTGCGAAATGTTTTTTTAAAAAAAATGCTTAAAATGAAAAAATGCGATGTCGTTTTGCGAAAATAAAATAACATAGAATTTTTGGATAAAACAACGATTATGATAAAAAATGCAAAATGTCAGTAAAGAATGCGAATAATAATAATAATATTGAGAATAATAATATATATATGTACGCATGTATGTATATAGATAAAAATTGTTTTGAGGTGTTTAAAAATATTTAAAATTGCAAACAAATTCAGAAAAGATGGGACAAAAATGGGTGTCAACAGATGCCCCTCTTTGGCCAAAGATGATGAAAGAGTCTTCGGACAAAAAAGTTGACTGAGTAGCCAATTTTGTCCTGACCCTCGGGCATTGAACGAGAATTAGGAATGCACGGATAGAGATGGAATCCCGAGGGAGAAGAAATTGAAAAAGTTGGTGCGGATTTAAAACCATTTCTCAGTGTCGAGATACGATGACACTGGTTGTAAATGTGGCAAAATTATTGGGGAATGAGCGGAACGACGTTTGAAGTAGGTTGCTGACCGAGATTGCCTCGGTTTGCTGCAAGAATTAGTCCCACGTTGAAGCTCCTACAAATTAACGCTCCCTGCAAACTAAAACTCAAGATAAAATTAGTGCATAATTGCTGAGACAAAAACAGTAGAGAATGAGTACATAAAAAAATGCGACCCTGTGAGTTGAAATGATGCTCTTGAACAAATGTAATACGATGACGTTGTTGTAAGGACGTAATGTTGATGTCGTCGTTGTAATGTTGTTCATGACGTCGTTGTATGGACGTGTTGTGTTGAAGACATCATCGTGTAGACGTGTTGTGTAGATGCAATGTTGATGACGTTGTTGGAAGAATGTAATGCTGATGTCATCGTTGTATCGATGTAATGTTGTTGATGACGTCGTTGTATGGACGTGTTGTGTCAAAGACGTCATCATATAGTCGTGTTGCGTAGACATAATGCTAATGACATGCGGTAATGCGATCTACTGTAAGATATAGCTGTTGTGCTGACATAATGTTGATGATGTCGTTGTGATGATAATCCTGATGACATTGTAGTAATGCTGTTGATGTCGTTGTAATGCTGTAAAAGATAATTGTTTCGCTGCCGTAACATCGATGACATTGTTGTAATGCTGTTTGCTGTAAGAGATAGTTGTTGTCTTTGCGATAGAACGGTGACGTTGTTGTAACGCTGTTTGTTATAAGAGATAGATGTTGCGCTGAAGACGTCGTTGTAATGTTGTTGACGTCATTGTAATGATGTTGTGCTGTAAAAGATAGTTGTTGTGCCGCCATAAAGTCGATGACGTTGTTGTAACGCTATTTGCTGTAAGAGATAGCTGTTGCACTG
The DNA here is from genome assembly GCA_034509755.1 of Anisodus tanguticus. Taxonomy (NCBI): domain Eukaryota; kingdom Viridiplantae; phylum Streptophyta; class Magnoliopsida; order Solanales; family Solanaceae; genus Anisodus; species Anisodus tanguticus. The sequence goes on from CM067546.1 coordinate 31,852,870, forward strand.
AAGACGTCGTTGTAATGTTGTTTGACGTCGTTGTAATGTTGTTTGACGTCGTTGTAATGTTGTTGTGCTGTAAAAGATAGTTGTGGAGCTGAAAACGTCATTGTAATATTATTGACGTCGTTGTAATATTATAAAAGATAGATGTCGTGCTGCCGTAACATCGTGGACGTTGTTGTAATGTTGTTCTGTTGTAAAAGATGTAAGTGATGTCCTTGACGCCAGTTTGCTGTAATATGGTTCCACGTTGTGCTGAATCTTCTGTCGATTCAAACTCCCGTGGACTGTGAATTAAGATGTCGTCCTTGCATGGACGAAAATGTGATGCAACGTCTTTGCCATCGATTTGCTGTGTTGTCGTTTCCTATGATTCGAAATAACATCTTTGTGCAGACATAATAGTCGGGACCCTGTAGGTCAAGATGATGTCTTTGTATAGATGCAAAACAGGGGCGTGATCCTTGTAGTGAGCCGTGATGCAGAAATTCTTTGTGAACTTGATCATAAGTGATGTGGCTTCCCTCATTTTTCAACCTGAAGAACATGTACTCAAAGAAAATTTGTGAGTTTGGGAGAGGGGCGGTTGATTCACGTTGACTTTGTAGCTTTGGCTCTTGATACTTGTATGTCCTGCTGATTCGGACCTGTGGCCCCTGTCTGGTTCCCAGTCATGGCTAGTCGTTAATAAAAACATTTGTTAAAAACAATTTGTTTATAAGAAAGTATGCGTATCAATAAAACTTCTGTCGAACTCTAATGAAAACATTTGTTGAAAATAATTTGCTTATAGGAAAGTATGCATATCAATAAAAAAAATTGTCGAACTCTAATGAAAACATTTGTTGAAAATAATTTGCTTATAAGAAAGTATGCATATATGTAAATGTCTGTCGAGCAGTGACATCCGGTGAAACAAAGCAAACGTCTTATCCAAAATCCTTCTTCTGATTGAAGACTTTCCATGTCTATCGACGTCTTCTTGCAGTGATCCCTTCAAATTTTGCCCCAGTTTCTGATATGTGTGGATGATGAACTTTCGAATGGAAAATCGAGTCTTGTGTTGCTTGCTTGTCCTATCAGGGTGATCAGATAGGTACATTTTGTCATATGTGAGATAAAGTAGAAAAGATTTCCTTATGGTGGGACCGAAGTCGATTTAGGCCGCCTACGTATCCCATGATGGAATCAGGTCATAACGTAGTTCATTACAAGCAAAGGGGATTGTAAGGGTTTTTCTAAAAATGGGACCGAAGCCGATGTGGCCGCCTACGTATCCCTCCGAGGGAATCAGGTCATAACGTAGTTCATGTTACAAGAAAAAGTAATTTTTTGGGAAACTTCTGTCTTAAAGAGACGACACCCTATGTGGGTTCTATGCGTGTCCCGCCGAGGGAGCGCAACTTTTACAACATATAAAAAAGTATTACATAGAGAATAACAAATCTTAGATATGGTATCCCTCCACTACATCTGCATTGATAGCTTTTAGCCATACTTCGCCATCCATTTCAGCCAGGATTAGCGCTTTTCCAGGTAACACTTGGTGAACCATGTAAGGGGCCCTTCCCAGTTAGGTGCGAATTTTCCTTTAGATTCATCTTGGTGTGGGAATATGCGTTTTGACACCAATTTTCCCGGTTTGAAAATCATTGTCTTTACCTTCTTGTTTGAAAGCTTTGGTTATTCTGTTATGATAAAGTTGCCTCAGACAAACTGTGTTCATCAGCCTTTCATCAATCAGCCTCTTCGTACATGATTCTGTATCCACTTGGCTGCGAAAGATATAGCATTGCCCCAGTAGAAGTCCTGATTGTAGTGCGGTAGCCCAAGAGTACAAAGGGAAAATGCTCATGCCAATGCTTGTAATTATCAACCATCTTGATGTTTCATCCAAAACTGGCTTTGGCTTATTCTAAAAAAAATGCCTCAATTCTTCCGGTTGTGAGTCTTCCTCATACTCTTCGAAGTCCTGTTCATTGTTTGGATTTTGTTTGCTTGTTTCACTATATGTCACATATTATCGACCAATTTATTAGTTTGCATGATTAAAGAGAAAAGAAAATTATTTAAACAAAACAGATTTTAAAATAGCAAAAGCAATGCAGATTTGTCTTTTTAAGCTTTCAAAAGGTGGAGGCAAAACACATTAAATGCATAGATGTGGTTCCGGCCTCAATATGAATTGCATTGTTTTATTAAACATTAACAAAATTAACTAGTTTTCGGGAGAAACAAGGCCGGGGCACAGGTCCAATTTTCCCAAAACATCTATTTGCTCTGCATCCCAAATGGTTGAGTCTTTAGCGTAATCATCGAGAATCACATTGCATTCTGCTTCTTCTTCATCAATGAAAAAACTTTTGAATCCCCTAACGAGGTTGGCTGCATTGTCCTCCTTTGATTCCTGAGGGGCGCATGCTTTAACAAATGACTGACCTAGAGGCGGAACAGGCTTTGGTAAAGGAGCATCTCTCTTCTTTTGGAGATTGGTTGATAAAACTTTTCCAAGAAAAGATGGTGCCATGACCCGCGACGTTGGAGGAAGTACTTCTACTCCAAACGGTGCCCTCACTTGGATTGTAATCATAGGGGTGATAAAGGACGATGATTCAACCTTTTCCTCTCTCTGGACTGGCACAATGGTTCCTTCCAAGTTGTGTTCTTCATCAACAGTAATCATGTTCACATTGGCATCGTCATGATTTGGCAAAGGATTATTTTTTACATTAGAGGAAGGTCCTTTCAGTTGGATAACTCATTCTTTGATTAATGCCTCGATTTTGTTTCTGAGGGCATAGCAATTTCCAGTATCGTGTCTAGGGATTCCCGAGTGGTATGCGCAATGCTTAGTCTCATCGTGCCATTTGGGAACAGGATTGGGGACATTTCCTGGGATGGGCTGGAGTATTCCTGCGGTTCTCATTCGTTCATACAATTGGGCTCGAGGTTCGGTTAAAGGTGTATATATTTTTACTGGCTTTCTTTCGGGTTTTGCACGGGGTCTGGGTGCGTTTGGTGGATGGACTCGTGGATGAGGTAAGTATGTGGGCTGATATTATGGGAGATTCGGATAGGCAGGCGCTCGAGGCAGGATATATATTGGATGGGTATGGTAGACAAGGTAGGGAGCAGGTGGGTGTTGATAATAAGGTTGAGGGCTTTGGGCGTATGGGCTATAATAGGAAAGCTGAGAACTTTGGTTGTTTTGATTGTAATAGGGAGGCTGGGGTGATGACATTTGGTACGTTGACATTTGATTTGGCCTATGTTTCTGAACTGCCATGACAGGGGACACTCCGTCTCTCTTCCTCTTTACTGCTCCCTCAAATGAGTCTGACTGAATTGTATCACTCGTTGCTTGCAATGCTACAAAGTTTGTAATTCTTCCAGTTCTGATTCCCTCTTCTATGAAATCTCACATCCTTACAACTTCAGAGAAACTCCGTCCTATGACGCTTATCATTCTTTCATAGTATGTTGCATCTTTCAAAGACTGTACAAAGAGAGCGGTCATCTCACTTTCCGTTATCGGTGGTTGAACTTTTGCTGCTTTCGCCCTCCACTTCATGGCGTACTCTCTGAAGGTCTCTGTGGATTTATTTTCCAACTTCATCAGATAAAATCTGTCCAAGACTGTGTCAGTGTTGAACTTAAATCTGTCCACGAAATCTTGTGCCATCGTGCCCCAATTACGCCATTTTCGCGGGTTTTGGCTCGTGTACCAGTCGAGTGCTTCTCCTGTCAAACTCCTTACGAACAACTTCATTATGATAGCCTGGTCTTTACCTACTCCAATCAGTTTGTCACGGTACGATCTTAAATGAGCGTGAGGATTTCCCTTCCCATCAAACAAGTCAAATTTTGGCACCTTATATCCGACAGGCAATTCAATGTCGGGATGCATACACACATCTTCGTCCTCGAGTCCTTCATGCCCCTTGTTGGTTTGGATATTCTTGAATGCTTCTTTTAGGCTATGAATTTCTCTCGCCACACTTTCATCGGTTCTGATCCTTACCTGCCTCTCCATCTCTTCATACTGGCCAGTTTCCTGAAGAGCCATGTTTGGTGTTGCGGTAGTAAAAGGTTGGGCTTCTGTTACATATACTGGTGGCACACACTGTTTATTGTGGTTAGCTATGTGTGCCACCGATATTTGTTGGGTTTCCCAGTGATTTTGCGTGGGAGGGGTATTTTGGATGAGTGGGATAGTTTGAGTAAGTGGAGCTTGAGGTGCATGTATAGTTATGAAGGATGCCGAATCATTTTGTAGCGGGCTTTGTTGTGGACTAGCTTGTGGGTTGACAGGATGTGGGTTAGTGTGCTGCAGATTGGTTTCGCTTAGTGGGGAATTTTCGGAAAGGTTTTGGGGAAATGATGATTCAGGAGATGACAAGGTTTGCGGTGCAGTTGCATTCGTCTTTTGTTCAAGGAGTGGAGTATTGAGGCTGATGGATTGGTTGGTGAGATTTTGGAGCCGCTCAATCTCAGTCTGCATGGTTGCCATTTGTTGCAACAGTTGGGCGATGTATTCTTCCTGGACGGTAGTATTTCTATTTTCTGAAGCTTCTGGTTCATCTCCCGAAAGAGCGATAAGTCCCAAGACATTCTGTTCGGATGCATCTGAGTCAGTCATTTTGCTGAATGATCGTGCCTTTGATCTCGTGAAGTAGGGGTGTTCCGCTAGTTTTAGTCAACGCGAATCAACCTTTGGGAAAAATAATTTGGGTGAAATAAACCTTCTGACAAATGAAGAAAACCAAGTTAGTATAAATCGAGTAATTATTGCTTCAAATAATATGCACAGAAAATGGGAAGCAACAGAAAATAACAAGCAGATTGTATGGAAATTAAATGTGCGTCCTAATATGCATGGGGCCTCTCTTATGCCAGAGGTGGGCCTAAACGCCAAATATGCGTGATTATGATAGATTGATCCAAGCTACTAAATTGAAATTCCTTTGTTGGAAAAAAGGAACGTGCATTTTCCAATTTTGGCATATCCTGATTAGACTTAGATTCGTCTATCATTATCACGCTACACACAATATGCTGATTGATCGTTGGGTTGTGATACCCGTCGACAACTTTGGTGGATTTCTTAATTGTGGAATCGATGTCTAGGATCGACCCACCTATAGTGTATGCATGCATGACTTAAAATAAAGGGTGGTATAGCTCTATCCTAAATTTTCTAAGATTTGGCTTACTAGACTCAAGGTTCCCAAGCGGACTGCTCGAGTGAGAAGGCTACGCGGCCACCGGATGGTCCGGACACTCCGCGCATACGCCAACTCTCCTAAAATTTGGTAATTTGAAAGAAATTTGCAGGTGCGCAAAACACACCTCGCGTGTAATGTGTGATAGTGTCAATTTTTCAGAGTGGAAGAAATATGAGCGAAATGCCAATTTATTGAAAGCAGTAAGAGAATATAGAAATTAAAGCAGTTATGCAAAATTTCACAAATGAAACATATCAAAGCATTAAATCAAATAATGAGCAAAAAGTAAAGCGCAATAATAATTAACTTAATTTTGCTATGGTTAAGAACCTGAAATGTCCCCAGCGGGGTCGCCATGCTATCGCGCCCATTTTTAACCCACGAGGGTCAAAGCGGTGTGCAATGTATCCGTGATTCCTGGGTATTGGATTAAGGAGTCGCCACCTAATTATTTACGGTGAATTAGGGCACCTAAATATTAACCAAATGCTGCAATGTAACTCCGATTTTAAGGTCTGAGAAACTAATGAGGTTCTAGGTAAGGGTTCTTTATTATCCTAAAGGGAAGGGGTTAGGCATCCTTTAAGATCCGCTAACTTGCGGTTATCCGGTCAAACTCAGGTTAATTATTGTACTAAGGAAAATACATGTTTTAAAAATAGAAAGTTAAAATAATGTTACAAGTATTTAGTAAAAGAATGCATTTTGTACAAATATGCATTTGTATGGTATTAAAGAAAAATACATGTAAAGTTAAAAAATTATGCATTTGTGACAATTAATAGCAAGGAGAGAAATGAATTATTTAATGTCAAAGAAGTAATTTTTGGAAATCATTGAATTGCAAATTGAAAAAAGATAAACTTACTTGTATGATTAATAAAGTGAATAGAAGATGATCAAAGTTATTTTTGAAAATTTTAAATATGCATGACGAGCCTAAAAATAAATAAACTAGAGAAGGATTTCTATGTTTGAATTAACCGAGCCTACAAGTGAATAAGCTAGCGACGGGTTTCCAGTCTTAGACTACCCTATGAATTAATTCTAAGTCTACCTATTCCAAGCATTTCAATAATTACATAAGTGCAATAAATAATATTACAATACAGAGCGAGATAAAGCTGAATTAAAGAAAGTAAAAACAACAACAAAATAAATAATCTCCGAGGAGTATTTGCCTTCGTTGACTTTGTTCCTTGCAAGCTGTCAAGAACAAATGGTTAGAAATAATTGAATATAAATAACTTCGAATCCGTATCCAAAACAGTAAATGTTTTGATTACGGAGGGCTCAGACTTAAATTTTGATAAAAGATCATTCCAATCACGTCGTGGCTGCCAACATATAACTCGGTGGTCATTTTAATTGCCTCACCTACTAAACATATTGGTCTCTCGGATGAAATAAGAAAAAGATTCAAGTCTCATCCTTGCCCAGAAGTTATATTTCCGTCTTTCCGACTGCGGAGGCCTGAAAAATCGATGGATATTTTCATCGACCAGTGCAGTATCATGTTCAAATCAGTAAATTATACCAAAGCAGCAAGCCAAAACCGAGAGGCAATTTCCGAAGGGACACAGCCTCAAATTCAATTTCATTGGCCTAAGTGTAGTATTTGTTCAAATCAGTAAAACAAACCGAAAACAGAAAACTGAAACCAAGAAGCAATTCCCGAAAAGATGCGGCCTCGAATTCAATTTCATTGGCCTAAATGCAGTATTTATTCAAATCAGTAAAACAGTAAGATATCCATATACAGATGTTTAACTGCCAAAAACAGTAAACTGAAACAGAAGAGCAATTTTCGAAGGGGCGCGCGGCCTCAAATTCAATTTCATTGGCCTAAATGCAGTATCTATTCAAACCAGTAAAATAAACAACATAGCAATAAATTGAAATAGAGAAATGATTTTCGAAGGGACGCGGCCTCGAATTCAATTTCATTGGTCTAAAATTCAGTAATTATTTAAATCACTAAAACAGTAAGATATCCGTTTGTACGTATGTTTAAATGCCAAAAACCAAACCGAAACAGAGAAGCGACTTCCGAAGAGAATGCAGTATTAGTTCAAATCAACAAAATAACAACATAGCCACATAACGGATGTTCAAGCCCCAAAGTAAACCAACAGTAAGTAATTAAAATATCCGATCTGAATTCTGAAATTTCGGAACCGAAACAGGATTCAGAACGTTTATGAAAAACTCGACCCAGATTCTGGACAGTGACCCGCATCAGGAAACAGCGACCTGACCCGGTGCTAAAACAGATACGGATATACGACCCGCATTTCGGGTCGATCCGACCCGAGAAATGCACCCTGAAGCAGTGACCGGAATTGGAAACAAATTTTTTGATTTTTTCAGATAACCAACAAATAAGATGTAAAACATAAAATATGGAAATATACCCAAACCGGGTTGACCCGACCCGAATCGAAGACCCGACCCGAATCAGAGGTTCCAACCCGAATCGATTTCTTCTCAGATTTTCAGATAACCAACAACAAGATATAAAGCATGTAAATTTGGAAATTTACCCAAACCGGGTCGATCCGGACCGGTGACCCGACCCGGATTGAAAAAACCCAAAACAGTGAACAACAACAATAATATATCAAAGCCAATATTCTGGGAATTTTACCCAAATTGGGATGACCCGACCCGAATCAGAAAACCCAAAAACAGTGAAGAACAACAACAAAACAAAGCAGATTTTTTTCTCAGATTTTCAGATAACCAACAAAGATATAAAACATATAAATCTGGAAATTTACCCAAACTGGGTCGACCCGACCCGAATTAGAGGTTCCAACCCAAATCGATTTCTTCTCAGATTTTCAGTTAACCAACAACAAGATATAAAACATATAAATCTGAAAATTTACTTGAACATGGTTGACCCGACCCGACCGGAACAGTGACCCAACCGGAACCCGAAAACAGTGAAAAACAACAAACAAAAGCAAATTTTCGGAGTAGGGTTCACGAAGAAAATAGGAGTATTTTAACCCCAAGCTTTAAGAACAAAACTCACCCCTTCTTTCGGATTTTTGGACTTGTTTTCGGACTTATTTCTTGAATAACAAAGAAGGCGAATGCTTAAAATCAAGAACACAACAAATATTTTATAGATGGAATCGGACCTCCACCCAAAAAAATCCTCCTTAATAGTGAACAAAAGGGGGTATTTATAGAAGGTTTCCCCCCCAACGTTCATCCCGTACCCTTTCAAAACCGAGTTTGAATTTCAAAATAAAGTGATGATTTGGGACGGATTTAAGGGGATATGGGTCGCGGATTTTATGGGGATAAGGGTATGGGTTGAAGGGTTGGTGGTGTCGGCGTAACAGAGGGGAGTTGGTGATGTCAGGGGTCGGTGGTGGCAGGGGTGAGGTGACCGGCGATGTGAGGTCGGGGGCATGGGGTGTGCGGCGATTATGGGAGATATAGGTAAAAGGGGTATTTTTTTTGGTTTGGGTTTTGTTAGGTTTAGGGTTAGTGGGTATAAGAGGTGTGGGTTTGGGGCCGACGGGTTGGAGGTTTCGGGTGGGCTTGGGTCGATGGGTTTAGGGATTGGGCTGTGGCATGGGTAGCCGATTTGAGTTGAAATTTGTGGTTTCCGGTTGGGCTTGGTAATGATGTTTCGGTTGCGCCGAAAATAAAGAGGGGCAGTTGAATTGTTTTGGGTTGAATAGAAATTGTTTTGGGTTGGAGAAATAAAATGAGTTATGGGTTTAAAAAAATATAAAAGGAGTTTAATATTAAAAAATGCATTGAAGAAAAAAAAATGTAAATTATTAAAAATAAGATATAACGATGTGATAATAATAAAAACACAATATTTGCGGTTTTTTAAAAAAATTCTTAAAATGAAAAAATGCGATGCCGTTTTGCGAAAATAAAATAACATAGAATTTTCGGATAAAACAATGATTATGATAAAAAATGCATTGAGGAAAAAAAATGTAAATTATTAAAAATAAGATATAACGATGTGATAATAATAAAAACACAATATTTGCGATTTTTAAAAAAAATTCTTAAAATGAAAAAATGCGATGCCGTTTTGCGAAAATAAAATAACATAGAATTTTCGGATAAAACAATGATTATGATAAAAAATGCAAAATGTCGGTAAAGAATGCGAATAATAATAATAATAATAATAATGAGAATAATAATATATATATGTACGCATGTATGTATATAGATAAAAATTGTTTTGAGGTGTTTAAAAATATTTAAAATTGCAAACAAATTCAGAAAAGATGGGACAAAAATGGGTGTCAACACCTGATTCCCTCGGCGAGATATGTAGGCGGCCTCATCGGCTTCGGTCCCATCTTTAGAAAAACCCTTACAATACCCTTTTACTTGCAATGAATTACGTTATGACCTGATTCCCTTATTGGGATACGTAGGCGGCCTATATCGGCCTCGGTCACACTATTAAAATCCCCCCTTTTATCTTGCATGTAACAAAGTACACCCATTCGATCACCTTGATAGAACAAGAAAACAACCCACACAAGACTTGGCTTGGTTCAGTTGAAAATTCAGCACCCTCATATATCAGAAGTTGGGCAAATTTTAAGGGTTCATTGCAAGAAGACGCTGATAGACATGGAAAGTATTGATCGACTAAGTCTCCAGCCAGAAGAATGACTTTGGACAAGGCGTTTGCTCTGTTTCATTGCATGTCACTATCCGAGAGTTCGACAGTAATTCTTATTAATATGCATGCCTTCGTATAAGCAAATTATTTTCAATAAATATTTTCCTTAGAGTTCGAGAGAAATTCTTATTTGATATGCATAACTTTTTTATAAACAAATTATTCTCAAATATTTTCATTAACAGCTAGCCAAAACTGGAAATTAGATCGGGGTTACATGTCCAACCCAGTGGGACGCACGAGTATCAAAGGCCAAAGCTACAAAGTCAACACGAATCAATTGCCCCTCCCCAAACTCATAAATTTCTTTGAGTACAGGTTCTTCAGGTTGAAAGAAGAAGGGAAGCTGCAACATTTATGTTCAAATTTGCAAAGGACTTCCGCATCGCAGCTCACCAAAAGGATCACTTTCCTGCTTTGTGAATGTACAAAGACGTCATGCTGACCTATAGGTTCCCAACAACATTGCGTCCATGCGAAAAATGGTATTTCGACTTACAGGGTCGCATTCTCATCTACTAAACTTTTGCATCACTTATGTCCACGCATTAACTTTTCATCTAGATTGATGACATAGCAGTTCGACCTTAGGGTCACACTTTGCATTACGTCAATACAACGACATAAATCAGGCGCCCACCTCCTAATGCGAGTATTTTATTTTAAATCAAGCGCTCACATCCTAATGCGGGTATTTTATTTTAAATCAGGCGCCCACCTCCTAATGCGGGTATTTTATTTTAAATCAGGCGCACACCTCCTAATGCGAGTATTATATTTTAATCAGGCGCCCACCTCATAATGCGGGAATTTTATTTTAAATCATGCGGCCACCTCCTAATGCTGGTATTTTATTTTAAATCAGGCGCCCACCTCCTAATGCGGGTATTTTATTTTAAATCAGGCGCCCATCTCCTAATGCGGGTATTTTATTTTAGTCAGGCGCCCACCTCCTAATGCGAGTATTTTATTTTAAATCAGGCGCCCACCTCCCAATGCGGGTATTTTATTTTAAATCAGGCGCCCACCTTCTAATGCGGGTATTTTATTTTAATCAGGCGCCCACCTCCTAATGCGGGCATTTTAATTTCAGTCAAGCGCCCACCAACAACGTCATCTGCACAACGTCTAAGCAACGCCGTCATTTCAACTTACAAAGTCATATTCTCATATACCCATTGTATGCAACATTTGTACACTAATTTTTTATCTTAGCTTTAGTCCGCAGGAGTTTGAATCGGCGGGAGCTTTCGGCTCAACGTGGAACTATATATTATGGCGAACCGAGGCAATTTCGGTCAGTGGACTACTTCGAACATCGTTCCGCTCTTTCCCAATATTTTTGCCACATCTGCGACCAGTGTCATCATAACTCGATGCTGGGCGATATTTCTTGAATCTGCATCATCTTTTGCAACTTCTTTTCCCCCTCGGGATTCTATTTCTACACGTGTATCCCTAATCTTCCTTCAAGTCTCGGTGATCAGGACAAAATGGGCTACTCAGTCAATTTCTTTGTCCGAAAATTCTTTCATCGTTTCTGGCCAAAGAGGGGCATCTGTTGACACCCAATTTTCTCCCCTCTTTTCCGATATTTATTTGTAATTTTAAATATTTTGATACCTCAAAACAATTTCAATATATATACATACATGCATATATATATATATATACATACATGCATATATATATATATATACATACATGCATATATATATATATATATATATATATATATATATATATATATATATATATATATATATATATATATATATATATATATATATATATTATTCTCCATATCATCGTTATTATTATTCATATTTTTACTACCATTCGCCTTTTAATATCCTAATCATAGTTTTTGCCCTGATATTTTACGTTATTTTACTTCCGCAAAATGACATCGCATTTTTTTAAGCAATAAGTATTTCGTAAATAATACGTTTATTATTATCACATCGTTATTTATTTTAAACAATTTACATTTTTCAAACCATTTATTTTTTAACCCCTTGTATATTTTAACCCTCACCCAAAACAACCAGCCCACTTATTCCTTCCTAAAACAGGCCCAAATTGGCTACCCATACCACAACCCAATCCTCAAATCCCAACCCGAGCCCAATACCCATTTCCATTCCCACCATTAATCAGACCGGACAAACACCCATCGACCAACAAACCCTAAAACCACTTCTCCAAAACCAGCAGCCCTTTCCACCGCCGCCTCCCTTTACCCGCCGGACAAAAATCCTCACCACACCTCTGCCACCATGTCCCCTCCACCATCGAGCACTCACATCGCCCAGTCCCATTTTCCCCTTTTTTGTAAACCCCAGAGCTTGGAATTGCTCGTCCGAGTCAAATCGACCTGCGAAACATGCATGCCGCGGTCGATCTCTAGAATACCTTCAAGGATTTAGTGGGTAAGAACACAAACCCGTACCCCTTCATTATCATCTCGGTTTTCAAAATGAAAAGAAAATCGTCACATTTCAATCTTGGGTTTGAATTCAAATTTCAAACCTTAGCCATTAGGGTCTCAGTTGAGACTATAAATAGAACCCTTTGTGGGTTGTTGAAGGGGTCGGATTCTTCAGACAACAAAAACCCCTCTCTTTTTTTCATCTGCTGCGAAGAGTCGATCCATCGGGGTTTCAAAAAAGGATTTTTCTTTAGAGCAAAAGATCCTTTCTTGACTCTCAATCCCGGCTCGACAATGACATAAAACACTAAGATTTAGTTCTTCTTTTTTGCATAAATACAATAACTTCTCCGAGCGGTGTCGACGATTTGAGACGACGCCTCGGTTCACTGCCCGGAGGTCAGTAAAACACAAACTCCTCTCAATTTATTTTATGTATTTTTATGTGTTTTGTGTTTATTATATACTGATTATTCATATTGCCGTGTTTTAATGCCTAAGTCTATTAAGTTTATTAGACTGGTTTAATCACCTATTAAGGTTGAGAAATGCTTTTTTTGTATTATTAGACTTATGAAGATTATGATATGAGGCATATGTTTGTTAGTACCTATTTAAAAGAGTTATGATTAGCTAAATGTTTTATGAGTGATACATATAGTTTTTGCACCTGTTTAGTTCATAATTAGTATTACATTTAGTATAATGGGTTGTAAATGTTGTTCAGTATTTGATTAGTGAAGTCATGATGTAAATTAGTTATGTTTTGGCATGATTAATATGATAAGATCCTTGTTCTACTTTAAAGGTCATGATCTATGATGATTAAGGTCCGAATGTGTGGTTATGTTTTGGTTCTTTTATATGTTTGAGATCCAATCTTAAGTAGGGATAAAGTTTAGTTTCTTTGTGGATTTAGATCTATGTCAACTTGTTCGCATATTTTCTTCGTGACAAAATGAGTAGTGTTTAGACAGGTTGGCTTTAAATCCTTACTTTCCTGTTTATAAACCTGTTTACACTTTTTTATGGTTTAGAACTAATAATAAAGCATGTGTGTCTATATCAAGTTATAAATTCCCAAAATAACATGTATTAAATATGATTTGAGTTGTCAAATATCCTTTCTTTGTTATTCTGGTCTTGTTTGCTCACTGTGACAATCCTACTATGTGTGTCTCTAAATGTTTTATGCACAACTGGAATCATGTCCCTGTTAGTATAAATTAACTTACGAATTTGGATTGAATATTTCTTGAAGATATTACTGATTTGGGACAGACCTGTAGAGTTATTTATTGCTAGTTTTCATTATGAAATAGTCATTTGAATAAAACTTATCTGGATTAGTAGTGATCAATAGAATATCCCCAAAATTTTGTCCCTGTTGGTCAATAGGATATATGTGCATATTTCATACATCTATTGAGTTAAATTCATATTTACTCTGTATGTCCAGTAGGTACCATGTCTAATACATGACCTATAGGTGGTTGTGTCCTTATTTCAACTTAAGCAAATCCTACATCTCTAGGATACCATTCTTGACTGATACGCCTACTCATTCCTTATTGAAATATGTAATCTAACTTGGTCCCAACATTTATCTTGTAATTGAGTAGCTTTGCATGCTTAAGAGAGTTATTATGTGGAATTAAAGACATGCACACCACTGTGTCCAGTTTGCCTATCATATCTATCATGGCATGCCCCTTCCTTATCTATCCAAGCATCTTTTGGCTTAGAGTATAACGTGAATAGACTTCTCTCAATGCATATCCGGAAGTATGTCTTTAAGATTGATCATTCATGGTTGTAGTCATCTTGTCTCCTACTTGTTGGATTGTCTCATGTATATATGAATATGTTGGGTGCCAAAGTCTAGTCGATGCAACATATGTCTAGGACATTGCAGGTTTGATATAGCATGAGCAACCCTTGTGTGTTTAAGTTGTGCTATTAGTCCATATTACTATGTCTATGTGTTGTGGCAGTCTGATTATTTACATACTCTGATGTTGGCATATTTAATTGCTCCCATAACAATATGCGACACTCCTTAGTCTCCTTTATACCATGCCATGTGCCCCCCACTTGTCAGTTTATTTCCATATTATTGAGGTCTTCATGCCTGAAAATGTCTAAGTGTTACTATGCCTAGCACATAGTATGAGTAGGATCTTATGTTTTTATAGGTCAATCTAGACAACTCTGTGCTCTTTGATATATTGACCCTGAAAATATTACTTGCCTAACTCTGTGTCTCCCGAATTGGCTATTGTTCGCATTCTCTGATCATATCTAGTGCATATGTGGTTTGTTCAAAATTAAAGGATGTATTTCCTCTAATTTTCTTTCTATTTTTTTTATTAAAGTTGGAATAATATCTCTAGTTTACCATTCCGCTTTCTCTTGCCCATTTGGGGTGTATATCGTGTAATATATCTCAAGATGTACGAAGTATGAGAGTATATGTAGACACTAGATGTATACCAAAACTGTATATTTTATATATCTCTGAGTATATCATACATATTTGGAAACATTTGCTTATATCATCCCTCTATACATGTTAAGTGTGTCTTGTGTGATTGTATCTACTTAGAATTTTATGGTCTGAATCTGCTCATGTTGGCTTATCTTCTCATATTCTTTATTTGGTTTTATTGAAACTATGACATGATAAACCCTAAAGTATACAAAGTATATAGGTTTAGTATACGCTAAGTGTATGCAAGAACTGTATATCAGCGTATACCTTTAAGTATATCATTCATATTATGAACATATCCTCATATGTTTAAGTGGATATCAAATATGGGTCTGTAATATTTATGAATATGTGTTAATTGGGCTCACTGTGCATCTGGGCCAATCTATTTTCTTTTATATATATATCTGAAAATTATATATTTGGGCCTGCTTTTTATTTCCGTGTGTTAATTGGGCCCATCGTGCATCTGAGCCAATTTATTTGGGTCTGAAATTCTATTTTGGCTCGTTTTTGTACTCTCCCGCACACTGTTTGCTTCCCGAGGCCCAATAACATATTACCTTTTTTTGTGAATTATTTATTTATACGTATATATATATATATTTTCATGTCCCGTCTACTAATCATTTTCTTTTCTTTTCTTTATTTACATGAAATGCATTGGGAGCTACGAAGAGTCTCGTTATGAGACTCATCATGACTTTGTCAAATGAAGACCCGCATCCACATTCCTTGCACTCCTCAAACTCGGAAATTGAAAACAAATAGGGCGAGATGACATCGTCATCCGCCTTAGTTCCCTTTTATTATTACTCATTAATTTCGTTATTTCTATTTTTTGGGGGTTGTAATAATTACTTAATGTTTCTGTGATTGTTAGGACATTTAGAATAATTAGGCTATGAATGTATAAGTAATAAGGTAGTTTTAAAGTTAGCTATGAGAAGGGTGGTGGAGACCTCCTTTCTCCAGTTTGCTTTTCTCTAGCAACATGTGCCTTCTCCAATCTAATGGTCTTTTCCTGAAGGTTCTTGACCTTTTCAAACAGAATTTTGATCACGTCTTCGTGATGAGTTGCGTCTTATCATTCGGGAGATCTTGAGTTTCCGATGTTACCTTCGTCATCCAAAGTACCAGTCATTGTTTCTTTTCTTTGACTTTGCTCAGACAGAAATGTTGTTGCTGCTTTAGTCCATGAAATACGCCAGCTTCACGACACGAACTAACCTCCTCTTTATGAAAATATAAACTCAAAGGCAGATGATGTCAGTACGTTAGTCAAATAATCATAAAATCTCATCCAAATTATACCATATTAAGGCATAACGCGACCATTTTCAAATATAGTAATCCAACTAGGTTGGGGTCGAATCCCACAAGGAATATGTTGTGAAACTAATTCCTACTTGTCATGTATTAACTCTCATCTGGTTCTCTATTTCTAAGGTAACCAATTTTATTCATTTAGAATATTGTTTTAATTACTAATCCACATTTTATCTAATGATTAATTACCAAATTGCTCAGAGGTTAGGGTTGTGACTTTATCAATGAAAGTAGTGTTGGATTTTTTACTTAATCTAGGTGTATTCAATATGGTGGGGGAAATGAGAACTAATATCTAAATGGGGATTGCTCAATTGATCCACTTAATATCACTTTAGGCTTTTTCAAGCCTAAAGTGTGGAATATGAGATTACTCATTTTTTACTCTTAGTTGATTCCCTTCTAATTAAAGTTGGAAATCATTAAATGGGGTTTAAAGTCTCAAGTCCTAATTAATATACCCATTTCCTAGATTCTAGTCTCCTTTCTTAAATTTGACTAGAAATAATATGTTTTAGAGGGGTGTTTGCAACTAACCCTAAATGATTGTTAACTACTATATTTAATACATTTTTTTCATATTTAAAACCTAATCCAACAATCACATTCCATTTTAATAGTCACAAACCCAACTAGATTTCTAGCCACTTACTGAATAATAATAAATATAACACAAGATAATAAAGGAAAGCATAAAAAGGAACATAGAATGCTTACAAAGCTTTTTGTATTAAAAGATGGAAAGATTCTTCGCTTGTCTCTTGAAATGGAACACAGAGTAATGTATTTGACTTAACAATACAATAGAATATTCTCCCAAGTGGAGATGAATAGTAAAAATGATTGATGGGTAGAATTGTGAATAGTCTAATCAATGGTATCTATCACAAAACCCTAGGTAAACTATATATGGAGACCCAAATTTTAGTCTACATGTTATTATAAAAATGCCACCGCCAATCACTATGAAACCGCATAATGGGACCGTAGAGCTGATCTGTGATCTGTAGAAGGGACCTAGGGTTCGCAAAGTGTCTTCAATCTTGAAATGTCTCGAACTGCGGCTAGAAGTGCGGTCCACAAAACTTGATTATGGTCCGCAGAAGTGTTGTGAGGCATTGCAAACTGAGTTGGGACTATGGAGGAGCAGTGGTTCACAGGCCGGACTGCGGTCCGCAGAACGGTAGTGCGGACCGCAGATTGGGTCGCACTTTGGGGCTCTAGAGTCTTCTGATCACTGTTCATTTCTACGACTTGGCTTACTATTCTGCGGTCCGCAGAAATGGTCTTCTCTGCACTTTTTTCTTTTATCAACACCTTTGTCCATGTTTATGCATTTTTCTCATTTTTGGTGTCCCGAGGTAAAAATCCTATAAAAAACAAAATAACGTAAAAAATACACACTATAAATGTATTAAGGACATCAATAATTCATGCAATTGGTATCAAATGTGTCGTAACTTCTCGGCACATCAATGGTCATCCAATTAAGTTTCAATTTCACAAAAATCACTTATCTTCATTTGTCACTTTAAAATAACCCAATTATATATATATATATATATATATATATATATATATATATATATATATATATATATATATATATATATATATATATATATATATATATCACATTAGCTTATGATGGTACCCATTTGCTAAATTAACACATTACAATTTTGTCCGAACTAATAAAATACATCCGACCCATGTCCATTACTCCGTCCGTCCATCTCAATTTATGTGAGATTTTTCGCTTATCAAGAGCTAGTCTAGCTAATTTTTGAAGTTAAATTAGATTAGAACAACTTAATATATATTAATTTAAAGCTTAACTATTTAAAAAAACTATCCAAAAAGTACGATAAATTGCAATTCTTGTCATGTCAATATGATGTAAAATAACATTTTAATATATTGCTTAAAGTTCATATAATTTACATCTAATTTCGAAAAGTAAAAAATGTCACATAAATGGATAGAATGGAAATAATACCATTTTGTCAATACATTCGTTTAGACATGCCATTTTCTTTGTTTTTTTTCTTTTCGTTTTAGCACTAGCATGTTTAAAGTAGAGATTCTATTTCAACTCAATCACTGTAAACTCTAGACAACTGTGTTAGTAAAGTAAATTGTTTCAATCCTGAGGATTTCTTCTCATTTCATCCATTTTGCTAGCTGGTGTTTTCTTCTCTTTTACTTATATTCCCATTTTCTGCATATTATGACCTTTCCTTGGAATGTGAACAATATATCATATCAATTGAGTAATCGTACTTTGGCTATCGGAATTAGCCTAAAATTATCACAGATTAAGGTTGTGTTGGGATGCAATGGTACTTTTTAGTTAATTTATCTATCAAACCGTGTTAATGGTACTAATTGATAATTATGGTATCTTGGTAGTATTAGTTAATTTATCTATCAAAGGTTATTTATGTAATTGTATACTTCAAACCCATTGCTTAATTTCTGGAAAATGACATAAGTAACCTTACATGACATTTGTTCTATATAAGTCTGTTATACAGTTTCATAGAATTCATTTTAAGAAAGTGTTTACTTCTTCTTTATTTTATCATATTATTCTTAGAATATCCATCAATGGGAATATCCAAGGAAATGAAGGTTCCCACCATAGATTTCTGCAGCCCAGAACTAAAACCGGGTACTCCCCAATGGGAGTCCATAAAAACTCAAGTTTTCCAAGCTCTACAAGAGTATGGTATCTTTGAAGCAGCTTATGATAAGGTTCCTCGAGAAGCCATTTTTGAAATTTCAAAAGAAATATTTGAATTTCCGGTTGGAACCAAACTGAAAACCAAATCAAAAACTCCCAATTTGCATGGCTACCTAGGACAATTTCCATTGCTGCCCTTGTATGAGAGTCTCGGTATTTTTGACGTGTTCAAACCTGAAAGTGTTGAATCTATTTCCAAAGTCTTCTGGCCTGATGGACATCCTAACTTTTAGTATGTATATTATTCATTTTCCTTAAGCATATTTTCTATTATAGAATCATTTTTGAGAAAATTGTTTTTCATAAGAAAATTATTTTCTGATATATGATAACTAGAAAATATTTTTATAGGAATTTTATTTGAGGAAAAAGTTTTCCATCAAAGTAGGATGAATTAGTTTCCTTTATCGATAAAAGTCATTTCTTCCGCGCAATTATATTGACGATAATTTAATTTGGTAGCAATGTGCTCAAGACGTACTCAAAGCCACTTGTGGAATTGGATGAAATGGTGAAAACAATGGTTTTGGAGAGTCTAGGCCTGGAAAAATACATTGATGAATTATTGGATTCCTGCATTTTCAATATGCGACTGACGCATTACCAGGCAACTAAATTTGAAGATGGGAAAAAACCTGGATTGACTGTCCACACTGATCCTGGATTCTTGACCTTAATATCGCAAAATGACGTTAACGGATTGGAAGTTCTCACCAAAAAAGGAGAGTGGATCGATGTCAACATTGCACCAAATTCGTTAATTGTTATTTCAGGGGATTCCTTCATGGTAAGTAGTGTTATTAAGAAGTTTGAATTTCGAAAAATGAATACTTTTTTATGACATTTGTAGTCTATATACATCTCACTTGCTCACTTCTTATGTACTACATTAACATATTCAAATAAACTTCCCTAATTATAATAAAATATTCCGGTTGGCATTGTTTCCTTGATTTAGAATTTATTCTTATATGGAACAATTAGTAAGTGAGACGTAGATCCAAAATTTTAAATCAAGTGGGTGCAGAATAGTAGTGTTGCTATCGCTTTGTGGCAGTAGATAGGAAATTAGTATTGATATACAATTTCTTAGAAAAATATTATTCAACTATATATAAAGTTCAAATTGAACCCATTGGCATTTAGCAAAACATAGGTTTACATTCGGTGTATATGAAACGAGAATTTTTTGCAGGCATGGACAAATGGTCGATTGCATTCTCCCGTCCATAGGGTAACATTGACTGAAAATGTTGAGAGGTTCTCTATTCCGTTATTCGCATTTCCAAGACCAGGTCATATCATAGAGGCCCGAAAAGAACTTGTGGATGAAGAAAACCCTCTAGTTTTCAAGCCCTTTGAGATTATGGGATTGTATGAGTTTGTTAAGACCGAAGCTGGCGCTAAAACTGGCTCCAATGCTTTCAAGGCTTATTGTGGTATATGAATTCATGATCTTTCTATATTTCATGTTGCTGACTCGTGCTTCTAATTAATTCCTCCACAATAATATTTGTAATTTTACGAGCATTCTATAATGTTTTCTGGTTTGTTGTGACTTGTAATAAGTATTTTTAATGCTTTTATTGTTGTTCTATTTTGCTAATTTGATTTGTTCGCAAGTGGAGATTAATGAAAAAACCCTTGTTGAAAAATTTATTAATTCCCCATAAACAAATACTAAGGGGGTCAAGTGAGTGTTAACAACATCTTTAGTTTATTCCCAGTACAGATTCGCATAGGAGTTGCTAATTCAACTCAATAATTCTTGGACCCCTTATCTTGTACTATCTAAAAACTTTTAAATTTTTGTTGAAGAAATGACTAGTTAAGAGACTTTTTTGTGAGAGAGAACTCAATTGCACATTATACAATTAATGCTACATGCATTTAGCTAGAATTGATGCATTTTACGGAAGGAAAGGTTACTTCAAATATGCATTTCATTTTTTGAATAGAATTTTTTCAAAAAAATAAACTAAGGGAAGTGGGTAAGTATTTTAAATCACAAAGAAAGTTGAGAAGATTTGGAAAACATGCTACTTTGAAACTTGAATTTGTCAACAGGTCACCTAATTTCTCTTTGATTTATTTTTGCGAATTAGGGTTTCATTATATAGCTTTTCATTATAGAACTATGATAAGTCTGGTGTAGATGTAGTGAAGTATGTTGCATTATATAGCCCCGTGGAAAAGTAGTTGTATGTTCTGATTACGTGACGAGGATTAGATATGTCATCCCATCATTCGAGTACGAATGTTTCTAAGGAGGAAAGGATGTAATACCCCGTACTTTCGGGGAATGGTTGAGCATCTAGACATATGCAAATAAAGAGCTTAGGATATAAAAGAGTGCAGTCCCGAAATAATTTAGGATTTACTAAGTGGGACAACAATGGTTGGGTAATTGATAAATCGGCTAATTGACGACAATGATTGGCTAGTTGATGAATTATTAGTAGGGGACAAGACTAAGTGGGAATAATTACGTGTAGAATGAATAAGGGACAACAAGTCCACTAAAGTGCATGCAAAATTAGGGGGTGTTACGTGTCAGTAGATAAGGTTAAGAGGACATGAATTAAGTTTGGAGATGACATGTGTCTAGGGGAGGAAGCATTTTCTCATCTCTTAACATTTAATGGGATAAAATCACTTTGCTGCCAAAACGTAATTCCATACCAAAATATTCAGCAAATGCTCTCTCTGTTTCACGAAAGATAGAGCCGAATTAGAGAAACTCTCTCATTAATTTTATGCTTAGCACAAGACAAGGTATACATGCGGCAACTTTACTTTATGAATTAATCCCAGGAACATTAAGGAGATTCCAAGATTAGCTAGCAAAGAAGGTCAAATTCATTGTCGATAGTAGAATCGACACAAGTATGTTAAGGCAATTAATTCTTTCTTTTGGCATGTTCCATGTAACGAAATGTAAATGTGATATTGTTCCATAAATTATTCTGCTCTTAGTAGCCGAGGATGTTCCTGTTATTGATTCCTATGTTAAAAGCATGTCTAAATATATTCCCAAGTCCTTATTGAGGTATATGGGAAAGATGTTAATATTCCCAATGTTAGCCGAAGGTACAAGGATATTATGTCATCCGATAGGTTCAGGATGTTTCATTATCATTCATGCATTTGCATTATATTCATGTATTACCCTGGACCCACACGTGTTATATACACTACTATATGGTACGCATTATATATATGTAGGGGATGGAAAAAGGGAATGTCGTTATATACGCAACACCACCTGCAGCTGGTACAGACTATCACGAAAAGGAAGATGCCCAATGAGGCTAATATGATATGATGCCCACAGAGGCCGATATGAAATGATGCCCACAGAGGCTGTTATGAGAAGGAAGATACCCGATGAGGCCAATATTTATATGTATACCGCATTTGCATTGTGCATGACATTTAGGCATATGTATTAGGGCCCTCGAAGGCATTTACTGTTGTCAGCTGTTACTATCGGCTAGTTCTGTCAGTTGTTTCTATATTTATTCGGCTGTTGCTGTCAGCTGTTTTTGTCGACTGTTCCTATTTCAGTTTATTTTTGTATCTCTGTTGTGTTATTTCTCATGCCTGACATACTCAATACATCAGTCGTACTGACGTTCCTTTTGTCGGAGGACGCTGCGTTTCATGCTCTCAGGTTTACGTAGGCAAGGTGACGATCCACATTAGTAGATTGCAGACTCAGGGGATATTGAAACACTCCCCTTGTTTCGGAGTGTCGGTCTAATCTTGGTATGGTATTTTTGCATATAAATATGGGTATGGCGGGGCCCTGTCCCGACCTTTTGATGTTATATATATATGTATGAGTTGGTGCTTTCTAGTTAAGACTTTACATAGTTACTTTCCAGTGTATAGTTTTTATGTGTCAGTAGGGTACTGGGTGACGGCCCTTGTAGCCCGTAATTGATTATGATTAGACATTAATAGTATGATTAGTGGTACCCGGCAGGTGAGGTCCGGGTGCCCGTCGCGGCCCTTCGATTTGGATCGTAAAATTATTAAAGAAGTAATAACCCCTTAAAAAGTCAGAGCAATGCATATTGAAAATGAAGTGCATTAGTAAATTTAGGATAAGATTAGACATTTTCTAAGCAGAGTTAGAGGATTAAATCCTTGAGTAGTTATCTCTTAACTACATGTAAGACATTTGCTTAGTAGAATAAATTGGGATAAGGCACTATGACCTCCCTGAACTATACCCGAAGTTGCTACGACATACCTTATTTTCGTGAGAGTCTTATTACCTTTTCTAATTTTTTTAAAGTGTAATTCTTTGCACCTTTATTGCTGGCGTGGCATAGAGAACCAAACATTTGGCATGCAGTGAAATACACGCGCTTCCACGTGTAATTTCATATTTTTTTATTTTTTAAATCTATTTAATTTTCTTCCTTTTACTTTTCTTTTTAATTCCAAAATGTAATGAAAATATTATTTTGTATTTAGAAAAATGAAAAGGATAATTATTTTTGTATGAACTTGAAAAATTATTAGAGGTGTTGATTATATTCGAAGGTTGTTGAAGTTTTAAAGTTGAGATTCAAGTGCTAAATTCATTCTAAATCCTTAGTTTTTTATGAGATTCGAAAATGAAAAAAAAATCGAATCCACCATTGTTGAACCTTGAAAAAGCTTGAAGAACAAAAAATTGGGTTTGTCGAAATTCTTGGTTGTTGGCCAAATTGATTACTGGGTATGGTGATGATGTTGTTGTGAAGTTGTAGTTGGAATTTGAGCTTGATTGGTGCAAATTTAGCTGAGTTTTTGTTGAATTTTGACACCAAACAATTTGGAGCTCTTCAAAATGGGTGATAAAATGGAGATGAAGAGCTCTTGAAAATCAGTTTTTGAACTAACACGTGGCCATTTCGTATAGGTTAGAGCCCCCTTTTTATGTTTTCATGCGTTCGAAGGAGGTGTTCTCACGCAGTGCTCCAAGTCAGCAATAAATGTGCAAAGAATTACACTTTAAAAAAGTTTAGGGGGATAATAAGACCCTCGCAAAGATAAGATGTGTCGTTGCAACTTCGGGTATAGTTTAGGGGTAATAATGCCTTATCCCGAATAAATTTGAACTATTTATGGACAAGTTTCATGCATCTAAATATGTACCTTGAAAAATGAAGATGAAGAGAGAAATATAGAGGAGTTGGAATAAAAGAAGAGCCTTGACCCCTTTAATTTATTTTTCGAACAAGAATATTCAGCAAGAGATATATAATTACTATCCACTAGACCACAAGTTAAAACAGCAACATAGAGCATCATAAAAATCATAAAATACTTGTTACATGCAACTCATAAAAAAACAGGAAAAAACATAGAAAGATAAACTAAATTGGGAACTGCAACAAATCAAGCACCACAATAAGTCTTGAAAGCACTAACTCCACTTCCACTGGCAGCTGATGATGTGAAAAACCCGAACAAGTTAAGAATTTCGAAGGGCTTGAAGAGTAGAGGGTGTTCTTCATTCACAAGTTCTTTTGGTGCCTCTACGATGTGACCCAGTTTTGGTATTGAAGAGAACGGAATGGAGTACCTATCGATATTTTCGTCTGTAGCTACCTTATGGACAGGAGAATGAATTCGACCGTTTGTCCATGCCTGTATAAATTTACAAAAAGAAATTCTTTCAGAACTAGTTTTGATATTTTTTTTCTTTTCTGGTTTTGATATTATTTCAACAATTATCACACTGAAAATACTAAAGTAATTAATGACAGTTACCATGAAGCAATCCCCTGCCATAACAATGAATGAATTAGGTGCAATATTGACCTCCATCCACTCTCCATCTTTCTTCATAAGTTGCAATCCATTTACTTGATTTTGGGCTATTATTGCCAAGAAGGTACCATCTGTGTGAGGTCTCAATTTGTTCTTCGTATTTTCACCTTTAGCAGCCTCGTAATGCGAAAAACGCAAAAAATATTGGCTGCTCTTCAAGAATTCATCAATGTAATTTTCTACCCCTAAACTCTCCAAAACCATCCTTTTCATCATTTCATCCAATTCCACAAGTCGCTTTGTGTATGACCTTACCTCATTGCTGTCAATATTAATTTACATATATAGTTAAGAAATAAACATAAATTTTGTAAAAGTAATACCAATAATAACAAGTGGATGTAAGAAAATTAAACATCAATTTTGATAATAGGATGCATTCAACGATAATAATCTTGATATAAAAACTTAAACCATTAGAGAGAATACATTTTTATTTACTTAATCATATTGGTCCTAATGTGACCTATGTATGCTCTTAAATCATGTTGAATTGCAAAGCTTAAAATGTTAGACAGAATACTTTAATTATATTCTCCAACACCAATGAATAACGACTACAATAATACAAGAGGTACTTACCAAAATTCAGGATTACCCTGAGGCCAGAAGATATTGGCAAAGGCTTCAACATTTCCAGGATGGAGCATGTCAGTAATGCACAAACTCTCGTAGGATGGTAGGTCGGGTGTCCGGCCAAAGTATCCGTGCAAGGGTTTCGTCGACGCGTTTTTCAGTTTGGTCTCCGTTGGATATTCAAATATCTCTTTAGCAATAGCAAACATGGATTCTTGAACTTGAGGTGGAAGCTTAGAATCATAAATTGCTTCAAAGCAACCACATTCTTCCAAGGCTTGGACAAGTTGAGCTTTAGTGGACTCCCACTGTGGGGTGCCTGGTCTTAGGTCTGCCTTGCCGAAATCGATCGCGGGAATCTTCTCTTCTTTGCATGCCATTGTTAATGAAATATGAATTAAACTCTCTTAGATATTCAAATTGCTTGGTTTGGGATGAAGAACTATATTCTTCCTTATATAGACCTACTATTCTTTCAAGACCTAGGGTGTGTTCGGTATTTAATTCCAAAGTATGGACAATTTACAACCTATTCCCTCATATTATTTTGAATGGGGAATATAGATTTTTTTAATCTTTTAAGAGAATTTTAATTTCTAAGAATTATCTCTTCAATTTTTTATCTTGCTCAACTTTGTGATCAATTAAAAATATTGAAAAGAACCCAGGCCTACGTGAATGACATCGACCATCAAAGTTCTACAAGACTTGGCCATATCAAGCCTGTTTTTCTCGATAAAAGACATGGAAGGGCCCAAACACAGCAAGCCTACTCTATCATCAAAGAAAGTAGGTGTTCAAAATTAATCTCTTTATTTTTAGGTTCTTGTTGCTTTATTGCTGTATCAAGGGGCTGATTTCTATCTTTCAGCTGCTGATTTTTCTCTTCAGTGGTATTATTCCTAGCCAGATCTTGTTTAGTTTCTATTCTTCCCTCGTTAGACTCATGTTCCTTTATTTTACCCTCTATTTATGAAGACTAACTCTTGGAAGACTCTTCCTATTGAATTACCTGATCCTGTTGCCCTTCTTTTTCCTCCACTTCCTTGATTCTTTCTTGCCTATTTTGAGTTCTTTTGTACCTTTTCCTTGCCTTGATATCTAGTCTGAATGCCACTTTACTATTTTTTTGTGGAATTTTCTTATTTTTATTTTTATTACCAGTTTGATCAGTAGTTGCTCTAAATTGGAATTGCTTAGCAACTGTTCTTTCCTTGATCTCTTCTCATGTTGTTGGATCTTTCTTCAGCTTGTCCTGATTCCTTTGACATACTAGTTTCCTTTCCCCAATTGCATCGGGACTCTTGCAAGAAATTTGTGGGCAGGCAAAAGATAACTTTCGATAAAAATATTGGGGCTGCCGGCGTCCCCATGGGACGGCGCGTGATGCCCACCCACCCGAGAGGTGAAGAAATTAGCCGTTAGGATGTGTTGGTTATGGATTGTACGGGGAGCTTTTTTAAGAGAGAGAGAGAGAGTTTACTATTTCACCAGCCCATAGTCCTTTTAACTTACATTAGTTCAAATGTTTAAAATGTCAGGGAGCAGAAAACCTTACTAGTATAATTTCTTATGCATAGTAAAAATTATTAATAGAAGCCAGGTCAAATAAAACACATAAATAAGGAAGGGACAATATAATTTTGTGGCTCTTTAGAGATACTAGTTTCGCACGTTAATATCACGTGAATTATTAGCAAGTGCTTTGAATCAATCAGATGGTTTGTAATATTAGAATTATAATTAGGTAGTACTCTTAAGTAAATTTGTATATGAACTAACAATTTATTGTAGGAAGTTTTGGTCCTTAAATTTCTTGCACTCGCATTTTAGTTATCGTATTTTTATTTTTGGTTATAATATTTTATTATATAACAATTTATCATTAGCAAAAGAATTTCAGCAAGAAGCAAAGCACAATAATACCAGAAGAACGTCTAGAAACATACGGAGACGATACAATTTACAAGTCTAAGTATAAATATGAGTTTACAACTTCAAGAAAAGGTAGGAGACCTGATTAGTTTTAAAATTTCATACAAATTCATATTAGAAAGAAGCTTTAAATAATAAAATTTTGACCGACGTGTAATTATCTTTTTAAACAAACAATTAGTCAAATCTATATCTAGTATTTTGTTTCCGAGAGTACTTCTTTATTTGTTTTTTCAAAAATAAGTTTTGTTTTCAGATCAAAGTACTTCAAGTTATAGAAAAAACAATCAATTTCCATAAAAAAAACCTCTGGAATATATGCTCTTAAGCATTTAAACAATTCATCTCTATTTATTTACTAAAAAGTAATTAGTTACATCAACTCCATCATATATCTATTATGTACTACATGTATAATAACCACAAAGTTTCCCAGAGTAGTTTAAATTGAATAAGATTAACGTAAGTTCAATCGTCATAAATATCATCTAATTATTCACATAACTCAAAAAATATTAGAAGAAAGAAAGGAAAGTAAGCAGATCTTAATCCTACCTTTATGGGCTAGAAATATTGTTTCTGATAGACCATCTGCTCAAAAGAAATATAGCAAAACCTATCAATATTTTTGCTATTCAGTCATAAGAAAATAACATGATAAAAAGAAGAAGTTAAAACGCATAACTTACAATTTCATAGACAAAATGAAAAGGCATGCGTTCCTCATATTAACATCTCAGTTTATTATCTTTTGACAAATAATTGTCTGATTTTCTAGAGCTTTGCAGGTAAGTTTATCCAAAGCAGTATATGATTTAAGAGTTCACATCGGAAATGAAATGGGAACATGGACTCTTTATATGAATTTGGACAATCTTCACCCTACAAGCTAGCTTTTGGGGTTGAATTAGGCTCAAGATCCATTTTTACATGGTATCAGAATCAGACTCATTCCAATTCTTTATTCACCGATGTTGGACCCCCAAATTATATTATACATGCTCCAGTTAACGAGGTTTGGCGTGCGGGGACTGTTAAGAGTCCCACATCGAAAATGGAATGGGAATATGGACTCCTTATATAGACTTGGACAATCTTCACCCTACAAGCTAGCTTTTGGGGTTGAGTGAAGTCCAAGATTCATTCTTACATCCATATTCATACAAGTTTATATAGATTAAAAAAATTAGTATAAACTTGGAAACGTGATTCTGTGCTTTGCGTTCTGCTCGTCTAGCTAGACCTATGGCATCTCGTATGGAATATGAAGTAGAAAATATATTTTTTACATACAAATTATCTCTTTTTAAAAAAATTTACCAAATTTCATGACATAATTATACTAGGCAATTTTATGTTGAAAGGAATAAAAAATGTCTGAAGTTTGGCACTATCAAGCTATACATCAAAGAAAAAGTCTGAAGTTTATTTGCACAAGCAATATACAAAACTTCAGTCATTTATATGAGATTAGGCTTTTGGCAAGCCTTAATTTCAGACAAAAATGTCTGAAATCTGCTTGCACATTTAATTTGCTAAACTTTGGACTAGTACGTCTAAACTTTGTAACTTTGTACATTGTTTTTTCAACTTTTAATCTCGCGCCTGCTCCTGATTCTGAAATCACTAAACTTTAAAAAAATATGAACTTCGATTATGGCTTAAATTTATATGACTATTGGATATATGAAACTTGTGATATTAAATATTGGAGGGATTTGTTGGGTTGTTGTACGCAGCGGATATTGAAAACTTGTTTCAAACTCAACAAACGTAGAACTGTTTGACTATAGGGTAATTTAAAATCGTAAACATAAGACTTGAATGGTACTTACATGTTTACAGGATCTGAAATCCTAATCAACTATGGGTGCGCACGCGAATGCCCTTTCGATTGCAAGCTCCAAGCTTCAATGTACTCCTCATTTGGAAAGCTAGGAAATCTGACAGAGATTCGAGAGAGTGTTTTGATTCTGAGTCTCTAAGGCTTAGAATAATGATATTAAAATCAAGTGTAATGAATAATGAAGTGTAGGTCTATATTTATAGGTGAAAAATTAGGTCAAACCGGATTAGGGTTTGACCTTAGGCCTAGCCCAAAATTCGAGATAGATTAAGTCATGGCGTCGCGGCCCTATGGTGTGGACGCCGTGGCACTGATGTGGCCCTACACTATCTCATTTTATTTTCCGCACATTCTTAATTAAATCTAAAATTCAATTTTGACTTAATTAAAACAATCATTATTCATTTAAATATCTCTATTCTAAATCGAATATTTAATACTCTCTCAATACATATTAGATCGAAAAGACAATCGACATAGTGTGACCCTACAGACCTTCACATATCGACATTAATCAAATTAAGGTCTACGCGGAACTCCTAAACGGCGCCGCAAGACGAACTCAATATGTGAAGTACGTTTATACGAATCCAGTAAACTTAACCTCTATGTGGTAAGATAAAATCCTTTCATTCACGACACACCCGATCAAGCTTAGGATTTGTCAAGTGTCTATCCAAATGGCTTAATCATTGTATCTCATCTATATTAGTTGACAACTAGACCATATTCTAAATATGTCTATTGTGTTGGCCAACGACTTAGTCAACCTAATATCACTTAGAAGCTGAGTGTTCTCTCGAGTATACATTCGAGGAATGAATCCTAATCTTTGCTCAACTACCACCTTTAATCCACGTCGTAATGTACCCAATACATGCCGTATCTCAACCTATATGGCATTTGAGCTTAGGACAGGATCAAAGTATATTACTTTGTAGACAAGGTGCGCATTGACCTCAATTCTAAGGACCTCTATCTCCCACACGCTGTTCATACTTTAGACAAGTCTAACAAATAGTATGTCAGCAGGGTATACGAATACTTCCAAAATCCATGTGTCCATCACGAGTAGCCATTACTCGTAGAAGGTGAGACATACTATATCCTCTAAGGATGTTTATGCAGACCACATGTCGACTTATCATATATCATTGATATCCCATTGTCGATGATCATTAGTCGAGACTATTTTAAGAGTTACGTTATAATATTAATATCTCACATTATTAATAACAACGTAATCTCTAGGGATGCATATTATAGAATATTATAAACAATCAACTAATAATTCAATAGTTGCAAATGCCAAAATATTAATCTCCAATAATAATAATACGAATGTGTATAAAGTACATTTGTCCTAATACAGATTGTCTCTAGGACATACATATAGTTTTAATCTTCCACTTGGCCTAGAGCCAATCTCCAACATATTTAATGCCCATATTCTCAAAATGACCATTATGCTTGACTAATCTTAATGGTTTAGTGAATGGGTCAGCTAGATTATCGTATGTGGGAACATAGTCTAATCTAATCTCTCAGTCTCCACCATCTTCCTGAGTATGTGGTACTTCCTTAGTACATGCGTGTTTCTGTTTATTGATCTTGGTTCCTTAGCCTGTGCAATTGTACTAGTATTGTCACAATAAATAGTTATTGGACAACTGGCACTCGAAACTACCCTTAGTACCTTCAGGAACTCAGAAATCGCAACAGCTTCTTTATCAGCTTCCGATCCAGCAATGTACTCAGCTTCTGTTGTCGAATCAGCAGTTGTAGCTTGTTTAGAACTTTTCCGGCTCACTGCTCCACCATTGAAAATGAACGTGTACCCAGACTGAGATTTGAAGTCATCAAGATCCGTCTGGAAGCTAGCATCAGTGTACCCAGTAGCAGCTAGCTTTTCTTCCCCACCATAGATTAAGAAGTAATCTTTAATTCGTCTAAGATATTTAAGAATACTCTTGACTACTTTCCAGTGTTCTTCCCCAGGATTCTACTGGAATTTGCAAGTCATACTAAGTGCAAATGCCACATCTGGCCTAGTACATGTCATGGCATACATGATCGATCCTATAGCCGAAGCATATGGGATCCTCTTCATGCATTCAAGTTCTATAGCATTAGAAGGACTGTCCTTCTTAGATAACTTGATGCTTTGTCCCACAAGTAGACCACCTTTCTTGGAATTTTCCATAGAAAAATGTCTAAGCACTTTGTCTATGTAGACTGACTGTGACAGCCCCAACAATCTATTAGGTCTATCTCTATAGATCCTAATTCCCATAATGTTGCAGGCTTCACCTAAATCCTTCATCATGAAGGTACTGGACAACCACTCATTGACTGACTGCAGGAGAGTCTTATTGTCTCCCGTTATCAATATGGCATCTACATATATAATAATGAAGGCAATACTCCCATCCTTGCGTTTACAATAAACACAGGGATCCTTTTTGCTTCTGACGAAATCAAATGACTTAATATCCTTGTCAAAGCAAATGTTCCAACTCCTCGAGGCTTGCTTAAGCCCATAAATGGACTTTTGTAGCTTGCATACAACATTTGGTTTGGAATCAATCGAAAAACCCTTAGGTTTTTTCATAAACACCTCTTCAACTAGATTACCATTGAGGAAAGCGGTTTTGACGTCCATCTGCCAAATGTCATAGTCATAATATGCAGCTATTGCAAGCAAAATCCAAATGAACTTAATCTTAGCAACATGTGAAAAGGTTTCATCATAATCGACCCCAGGCCGTTGATTATAACTTTTAGCCACCAACCTTTGCTTTATAAGTCTGTACATTTCCAAATGCATCAATCTTTTTCTTGAAGACCCATTTGCATCCTATGGGTTTAACCCCAGCTGGCAAATCAACCAAGTTCCACACTTGATTGATGTACATAGATTCCATCTCGGATTCTTGGATTCTTGCCATCTCTTCGAATGAATGTCCAACATTGCTTCGATATAGGTTGTAGGTTCATCGTTATTGAGAATATCTAGCTCACTATGTGTTTCCACAAGTAGAATTAGTTTTTCAATAGGACGATGAATCCTAGTGGACCTACGGAGTTGATTGTTTTACAGTTCAGTGCTTGGTATATTCTGACTATGAGTGGGTTCTTGTATGTTGGATAATCCACTAACTTGAGAGCTTTCAAGAATATCATTTTCATGTATTTCCTGAATGGGAGGAGGTGCAACCATTGCATCTACTCCCAAAGGCTGTGTAGGACGATCTTGCATTTCTTCATTGTTCCTCGTACCACTCCCACTGGCCGAATGGCGTATTTAAAGTACCCAATATTTGCCAAATACTCCCACTGAATTCTTGCCTTGGTCATTCGGCAAGGATTCAACATTTATGTTATCTTGCGGTTCTTGAATTTCTTCAAGTTCTATCTCTGTGCAATTATGTTCCTTGTAGACGTATTCTTTTTCAAGGACAATTACGTTCCTGGAAACAATGACCTTATGTTCTCCAGGAAGATAGAAGTAGTATCCATTAGTTTCCTTTGGATACCCCACGAAGTAATATTTCTCACTTTGGATTTCAACTTGTCAGTGAGCATCTTCTTAACATATGCAGGGCACCCCCAGGGTCTCATATGTTTAAGAGCTGGCTTCTTGCCATACCATATCTCATAGAGTGTCTTTTCTATTGACTTTGAAGGAACCTTGTTCAGAACATATATTGAGGTTTGTATAGCATGTCCCCAAAGGTATGTCGGTAGAGCTGAGAATCTCATCATGGATCGAATCATATCCAATAAGGTTCGATTTTTCCTTTCGGCAACACCATTCATCTGTGATGTTCCAGGAGGTGTCCACTCTGATTGGACTCCATGTAGCTTTAAGTAATCTAGAAAATCCTTTCTCAAGTATTCACCTCCTCGATCCGATTGAATGGTCTTGATACTTGTTGCAAGTTGCTTCTCTACTTCCGACTTGTACTCTTTGAACATCTCAAAAGCCTCGGATTTATGTCTCATAAGATACACATATCCATACCTTGTGAAGTCGTCAGTAAAAGTGATGAATTATGGAAAACCTCATTTAGCTTGAGTCGAAAATGGCCCACATACATCAGTATGGACCAGTTCAAGCACCTCATTGGCTGGCACACATTTCCCAGAAAGTGGCTTATTGATCATTTTTCTTCTCAAGCAAGATTCACAATTACTATAAGACTCCAAGTCAAATGGTTTGAGGTAGTCTAACTTCCTCAACCTTGCTATCCTTGATTCGTTGATATGACCAAGTCTGCAATTCCATAGGTAGTGTAACACCCTGTACTTTCGGGTAACGGTTGAACGCATAAACGTAGGCAAGTAGACCAGACTCCGGGAAGTTTATGTTGTACTTACGTAGGCTAATAAGGAAATTAGTATATGTAAAGATGTGATCCCAAAATAATTTTGGGTTTAACAAGTGTGACGACGGGGGATTAATAATAATAATTGTATATCCCCAAAGAGGTTATGGATTAATGTCATATTATAAGAATTATGACATTTCGTATAAGGATGTTTTTTTAAAGTCGTCAGAAATTCAGTGAATTGGGATCAAGAATTTAAGTGTGTGTATAATTAATTGATACCAAACTTAGGTCGAGGATCTAAAGGGGATAACTGACACGGAAGTAATCGGGATATAAGAGATTGAAAAATTAAAGGATAATTGAAATATGCAGAAGGTAAATAAAGAGCAACTTACAATTCAAGGTTCCAGTTATGGAAACCATAAATCACAAGGTTCTGCAGGAATTTAAATCAAATAGGCGGTTGAACCGGCCAAGTATTTAATGCAGAACGTAAAGAAATTTAAATGCATAAAGTATTTAAAAGATTAGGAGGTAGTACCGTCCATAATCATATTCATTTAAAAATGGAATTTACAAAGTAAATTATCAAGGAGATAAACCTTGGGAATTTTTGGGGTATATTGGATCATATGATATGAGTCATATGATATGGGTCATATGAACTGAATCATATGGGTATTTGAGGGGTATTTTAATCTAACCTAAAGAGGAATTTCTGTAAGAGCTCTCAACTTCTCTCTAATTGTAGAAAGAGAAAGACTTACTAAAAATGAAAACTTATCTTCCTAAGGGAGAGGGAGTCTCCTTTTATAGGAGTTTTACATGGTATTTTTGTAATAAAAAGGGAATCTAACTATTCATCAGAGTGGAGAATCACTATTCATCCACGTCACTATTCATCCGAGTGGAGAATCACTATTCATCCTTTTGGCATTTTCTCAAATTATTGCGGGAATCTTTGCTTTTGCTTTTTGCTTTTTGCTTTTTGCTTTTTGAAAGTAGCTTTTTCGAGCACTTTCTTTTGTCGGAATTTTGTCTGAACTCTGCTCCTGGTATTTTGAATTCTTTTGGCAACTTTCTTTAGAATCCACTATTGCCAAAAACCAAACTATCTTCAATATCAATTTCTGGTTCTTCTTCTTCAGACGAAGAGCCTTGTTTTGATGAAGACGGTGCAAATTTCAGAATTATGGCTTGCATTTCTTCTGGATTTTTGGCCGCTGCAAGCATTGAGGCCATCTGGGATTTCTGTGACAGGAACTGGGTGTGCTCCTTTGTTTGTAGTGGTGCCAGTGGTGTTTGTAGAGGCGCTTGTACTGGAATGGGTTTTTGGGTGTCTAACCATTCCTAGACTTTTTGTGGTGCGAGGCTTTTTGGTATTTTAAAGTTGTCCCACCATCGGATTTTAAATCTTCTTCGGATAATTGGGATTTTATCTTCCGAATAATCTACGAACCATGTAAATACCCATGGTAAGTGGAATTTTGTGTGAAAAAGGTGTAGAGGCACAAATCTTTTTTCTTCCTCAGAGGGTTTGAACTGGGATTTGAAGAGGCCAAAAGATTTAGTGACTTCTGGTTTTTGTATGTCTAGGGTGGATCCGAATTGATCCCACCATGAATTCCACCATGTTGGAAATTGTGATGGATCACATGAGGTATCAAAATGGAAAAGCCAAGTGTGGCTTTGGATGGTATTTTGGATAAAGAAGGAATTGAACCAAGCTTGTTGGTAATCCCAGTAATTAAAAGGGATATCAAAAAATGGTTCATTTTTGTGGGTATCTGGGATATTTAGGAGTTGTGATAGGTCATTTCCCCAATCAGCAGGAGCAATTACGCTAAGTATTTTGCAAATTGAATAAGATGGATCTGGGTTATTTTTGTGAAAATTAATTTTTATGGTTGCTGATCCTGATATTTCAAGGATAGCTTGATAAAAATATGGGGTTTTTAAAATATCTCATGATTTATAAAACCATTTTTGTCCAAAATAATTTTGTAGTGCTAAAAAAGGGTCTTTATTAAAAAATCCTTTTTCAAGAGTAGTAATATTTTGAAAAAACGGTTTTATGAAGTATTTAGATGCAGGTTTTTTGGGGACTTGTGGTACCACAAGTTGGTTTTTTAAAAATTGTTTTTGAGAAAGGGTTTTTGAAGAATCTTCTTTCTCGAGTTATAGTTTTGAAAATTGTTTTTGAGAAAGGGTTTTTGAAGATTCTCCTTTCTCGATTTTTGTAAAATTTTGAGAGGTTTTTTCCTCTCCTGATCTTTGAGCAACTTCTTGTTTGGGATTTTGAAGTTGTATCAATGCCTGCTGTAATTCTGGTGATTTTGCCAGGAGTTGCAGAAGATTTTCGGCAGTGATCTCCTGTGCTGGTGTTTTTGCACAGATGCTGCGGTATTTTCATTTTCTTCTTTCATGACTGCATCGTACCATGACAGGGGTTTTTCAGTGGGAGATTTGGCAGGGAATTTTTCTTTTTCTTCTTTTGTGGGTTTTTTGGAGGCCATGGGATTTGTTTGTTGTTGTGGTGCAACAACAGGTATATTTATTGGTGGAGGTATCTCTTCTTTTCTTTTTTGGAGCAATGCTTCACACATTGCATGGTAACAGTATTGTCCAGATTCTCTCATGTCCTTTCTGGATATTTTTTATCTATAACCCGGACATTGGGGCAAAGGACAGTGATAGGACATTTCTGTGTTGTAACTGGTATTGGAAATCTGTGGATTTTTATAGGGATAATGACAGGGTATTTCTGTGCTGTAACAGGTTTTGGAAAGCTGTGGGTTTTTTCTCCTTTTTTTGGGTAAACCACTGGTTAAAATAATTTTAAAGTAAATTGTCAGAAATTATTTTGCAGAAATTATTTTTTAATGCAATTTTCGAAAATTGTTTTTGATTATGCTTCAAAAGTTTTTTGTATGCAAAGGAATCAATTAATTTAATGGAACGCGTATCATAGTATCTAGGGGACTCGGAATCCTGATTTAAAAAACTATTTCTTAATTCTCCTAGGTGACAAGAATAAGTTTTAATCAGATCGAGGTCGCTAGCTTTTGGTTTTGTCAGAAAAGGGAATTTTAAATTCTTACTATTGGAATCAAATGAGATAAAATCATTATCTACCTTATAAGGAGTGATAAGATTTATAAATGGTGTTCCTAAGATAACGGAGTTGTGAATGTCTTTTACTAAGACAAACGATGTCGCGATAGAAACTCCATTAATAATAACGGACGCATTGGTTTGGGAATTGATTTCTAGCTTTGTGTTATTGGCTGCCGCTAGAGTTTCCTGGGTATTTTCATGAAATTGATTAGGTATTAGACCTGTTTTTATGCAATTCAGATCTGCACCGGTGTCAAAAAGAGCAATAGTAGTAATTCTAAAATTGCTTGAGAATTGAAGGGTTATTTGAACAAGGTATTTTTTGGACGTTATCTGTCGTAAGACAGCAAGGAATTCCTGTGGGACTTCTTCAAGAAAAGGGTTGTCAGGAGGTTCTCCTGGATCTTCAGAGTCGGAATTGTCGGACTCAGAACTGGATTCAGAATTATCCTGGGTTTTTGAAAGTACTGTTTTCAGTAGAAGAGAGTCTTGATCTTGTTTTTCTCGTAGAGCCTTGATCTCTACTTTGATTTATTTCACGTCTCTCTGGAGTTCTAGAATTGGGGTTTCCTTGGATTCTTTCATCCCTTTACCCTTTTTCAGGATTTTGGTCAAATCGTAGGTATTTTTGGAGCTATTTGGTAAAATCAAATTTTTGAAATCTTTTTTCTCGTCGGTGAAGGATTTGAGGAGTTTATTCAAATAATCTTTTTGGTGTTCGACATCTATGTGTTGAACCATTTCTAACATGAATTCTTGATCCTTGGTTAAAACACAAACAAGTTTTCCCTTACCCTTATCGGAATATTCAGAAGAACGGGTTGTAAGAAATTCATCAATTTGAAGGGCTTTGTTGTATTCAGAAGACAGAGAAAAGTAGTCGGGTTCTGACTCGGCATTTGAATCGGAGGAATCAATGAGAAGATTGGAGATCTTTTGGGTGACGTCATCGTCGAGCTTCAATTCTTGTAATTTTGTATTCATTTTGCAATATTTCGATGTATGACCTTTTTGTGACATTTGTAACACGTAAGGTCCTTGTATTTGGAATCAGCTTTTTTGGTATTTGGTTTTCTGAAATGATGAGTATTTTTGTATGGGTTTTTGTAATACTCTTCGTTGGATTTGCTGAAATCTCTCTTTTTGTAACCTCTAGAAGTACTCTTAAGGGATTTATGAATCTTGCTACAGTTTCCTGTACAACTGGAAGAGGCTTTTGAGAAATTCGTATCAAACTGTTTGCAAAAGGTTCCAAGTTCGCATTTAGTTATCTTTAGCTCCAGTTTGAGGTGTTTCTGTAACTTCAGGTCTTGACAGATTTTTAGACCTTCCTGTTGAGTTATACTAACAAGTTGTCCGTATGTAAACTCACTGTACGGTATAATCTGTTTACCGCAATTCTCTTTGATTTTGTTCCTAACCTTTTCTCCTAAAAGGGTAGGTAATCTCGCCAGGAATTTCTCTTTCCAAAATGGCTGGTTGGAATCTTCCCTGAGCATAACTCTGGTTAAGAAGGTATTTTTGTACCATTGGAAATCGCTAAGTTGCTTGCATTTGAGGTTGGAAAGTAATTCGGCATTTTTGTCTTTCAAATGTGAAGAATCTCCTATGAAATTTAAAGAGATTGTGAGAATCAAGGTTGCTACGGCATCTTGTAGAGGTTCATCTTGTTCATCAAGGATTGGTAATCCTTCTTCGTCAGTTTTGATGGAATTGAGGATATCTTCCTTTTGTTGATCAGCGAGATAATTATCCCACCAACCTTTTAATTGACCAGAGAATCATGCGATGAGCAGTACCATTTTGGGTTTTGTAGGCACTTGCAACCATGGTCATTTGTTGGAGGAAACTGAGAATATTGTATTCGGTCATCCCATCTATGTTCCAATCATAAATGGAAGAGGCATTGAAATGGGATTGAGCTAGGGGTTTGACTATTCCTAGGTCAGGAGCAGGAATAATTTGTAATTGTTGTTGTTGGACCTGTTGTATTGGTCGTTGCCAATCCATATGGTTAACAAAAGGTTTTTTGTTTTGGAATGGTTTTGGAGTATCACTGTCATCGGAGTCGTGTTTTAGAGCAGTGATTTTATTGGAGGATTGTGGAGTATCTGGAACAACGTGTTCTGTGTTAGAACTATTGGAGGTCCCAATTCTACTCAATTGATCCTGGATAGCCTGAATAAATTCAGACTTATTTTGCTGGATATTCTTGACGCCATCTTTGGACACCTGAAAGGGTTTAAAGATAGGTTTTTGGCTTTTTGGTTTCATATCCTTAGTCGCACCTGTGGAATCTATGGTGACTAAAGGGTTGGTTTTTATGTGTTTTTCTACCCTGTCGAGCTGTTTTCCTAGTGTATTCAAACTGATATTGGTAAAATTGTTTTGGGCGAGAATACTCTTGGTATTTGTTTTTTCATCCTCTGTTGGATTCTTAAGAGGAATCGCGTCTACAGGGCATCCATGAATAGTAAGCTTGATGCCTTGTAAAGGAGAGTGATTGGACTGGACTTTCCTATAATCGGCTAGGGTTTCCCACTCCGGTGTTTTGTTCCTAGTCGTAACGGGATTTACCGTTTTAGAAAAAGGGTAATCAATGGAATTTTCAGAGGATTAAATTTCAAACCAGTCAAAGAATAGGATGTTTATCCTATGTTCATTAACAAAATTGTAAAATTCTTCCTGTATTTTTGTCCTAGTATTTAAAAAGGTTTTGAAGAACCAAACTCTTTTTTCTAGGTTGTATTTTTCATAAAAATCTTTTTGTAGGAATTTTTTATCAACTTTGAAATCCTTTTGTAAAACACCAAGTTCGTTTACTAAGTTTTCTGTAATCGAGGAAAAAGTCGGACTAGTAGGTTCCTGGTCCTCTATCTTTTCTCTAACAGTGGGATTTTCATACACGGGTCTCGGTATTTCGTTGGAGTAGTCTACGTTTCGTAGATTGGGTATATCAGACGTAGAACGTCTGGGTTTCGCTTTGTAAAGAGTATTGATGACTGAAGGAATTTGTGAAACTCTTCCTAAGTCGAGAGTTTCTACGGAACTGGAATCATCGTATCTACTACTCGTAGATTTTCTATGGAACGATAGACTGACTCTACCATCCTGGTATTGGGTTATTTCTCTGAGATGAGTATTTGGTTGGGAAGTCTCAAGAGGTTCCGGTTTGACAACACCTTCTAAGATCTATTCGTCTGGTAAGGAAATATCCTTCCATCTAATAGGTCTCGGTATAACGGTGTTAGATCTAGAAAGATCGGTTTGTAAAAGGAGGGTTTCACCTTTCTTACTATGGTATCTGACTTTTGTCGCAAAAGCTGAAGTCATAGCTTTGTAATGGATTCGGTAAATTATAGCTACGGGAATCGATCCTTCAAGCATTTGGTAATTGTGAGTCTTGATTTGTAAGACTAGGGATTTTTGGATATTTTTGTCATTTAAAGAGACTGAGAAATTTGGGTAATAGTCAAAAGATATTGGTCCTGTGCAGAGACTAGACTCCACAGAACTCAATAAGGAATCTTCGAAATTTGTGAATCTGGCATCACGTAAGACATCAAGGATTGAGGTGTTTAATCCTTCCTTCGTGAGGGATTTTATCCCTATTTGGACAAATCCAATATGGATGAATTTGTAATTTCTTTCTCGGCGTCTTTTCAAGGAGCTTTGAGAAAGTAATTGGATGGTTTCGAAAGGTTGAGATAATTGGATATCTCTTTCCTCAGTTTTGATTGTGAAATTGGTTTTGAATAACTGGTATTTTGAATTTTTGTAAATCTGATCTCGATTTACTCTCGGTATTTCCCAATTATCGATAGATTTTTCAAAATCTTGTATCAAGATTTCTTCGGAGTTTATTATCTTCTTTGAATCCATGGAAGAAGATGAACCAAAATCACGCGAAGTAGATCTGTTGAGAAACGGATCCATGTTATGGAACTCCTATGAACAGAGCATTCGAGCTTTGATACCAAACTTAGGCCGAGGATCTAAAGGGGATAACAGACACAGAAGGAATCGGGATATAAGGGATTGAAAAATTAAAGGATAATTGAAATATGCAGAAGGTAAATAAAGAGCAACTTACAATTCAAGGTTCTAGTTATGGAAACCATAAATCACAAGGTTCTGCAGGAATTTAAATCAAATAGGCGGTTGAACTGGCCAAGTATTTAATGCAGAAAGTAAAGGAATTTAAATGCATAAAGTATTTAAAAGATTAGGAGGTAGTACCGTCCATAATCATATTCATTTAAAAATGGAATTTACAAAGTAAATTATCAAGGAGATAAACCTTGGGAATTTCTGGGGTATATTGGATTATAATTGGGGACATTATATAGTGGGACTCTACGTGTTATATTATGAACTGCCACCAGTGACTAAGCCGTATAAGCAAAGCACGGTGGCAGCTCCACAAGTCTCCAACATTTATCCTTCTCCATTACTAATCAATATTCATCTCTACAAGTTCCTCCATCATTTCAAGCTTCTGTAGAAAGCTCTTCTGGGAGAAAGAATTCTCATAGCTCTGTCAGATGGAGTAACATCTCAGTCAATAAAACTCTCTGAAATTCTCGGTCGAATTTGCGGATTTCCGTAATCTTTCACATAGAAAAAAGGGGGAAATTCATGGTGCCCTGGACCGTGATTCGCAGTGAATTGAAGCCTTGAACAAGTTTAAGAACTCGGAAACCCAAGCCGTGACCCAGAATCGAGTTTGGGGTCCTGCTTCTGTTTATCAAAAAATGATTTAGGTGAAAGTTTTGCCGACGACTCCCGTTGTTGATTCTAACTGAGGTAATTCTTCTTATCTTTTGGTTTATACGAATCACATAACAAGATTCTTGCCGTTAGCTCTAAAAATATTATCGAAAATGCTAAGTTTGGGTTGGGTGTTGTCGGGACTGCCATAATTGTAAGGTATTGGGATTGCATGTGAAATTGTTGTACTGTTTTGGATATTGTAGCAGTAAAAAGAAGGATTAAGAGGGTTGGGTGTTTCGCTACATGCATATGTTTCGATATAGAAGGAATATAGGTTCTACGTGTACAACGTGTTCGCTAGAATGTCTCAAAGAATCTGTTTCAACTATATTGATTCGATTATGATTTAAATCATCCGTGTGATGTAGATAATCATTCATAGAGCTTACAAGGACCCGCGGAACTTAGATAATTTTGACAACAAGGTATGCAAGGCTCTTTCCTTCTTTTTGGCATAATTCTATGTGCGAAACATAACTATCGTATTGCTACATAAATTACTCAACTCTTAGTAGTTAGGGATGATCAAGTCATCGACACCTATGTTGAAATAATATCCAAGTATGTTTCTAGATCTTAATAAGTCACACGGGAAAAGATGTTGATGTTCCCAATATTAACCAAAGGTGTAAAGGATATTATGTCACTTTTGATGCTTTATTATTATTCATGCATTTCATTTGCATTGCATTCATATGTTACTCTGGACCACTTGTGCTATGCACATTACTATATGTATATATATATGTGTGTATATGTATATATATATGTGTGTATATGTATATATATATATGTGTATATGTATATATATATAT
This sequence comes from Anisodus tanguticus, assembly GCA_034509755.1. Taxonomy (NCBI): domain Eukaryota; kingdom Viridiplantae; phylum Streptophyta; class Magnoliopsida; order Solanales; family Solanaceae; genus Anisodus; species Anisodus tanguticus. The sequence goes on from CM067546.1 coordinate 31,894,992, forward strand.
ATGTGTATATATATATATATATATGTATGTATATATATATATGTATGTATATATATATATGTATGTATATATATATATATATGTATGTATGTATGTATGTATGTATGTATGTATGTATGTATGGGAATTGGGGAAAGGGAAAAAAAGTGTTATATACGCACACCACTTGCAGCTAGTACAGACTATCACAAAAGACCCCGAAGAGGCCAATATGATGTGATGCCCTTGTGTGGCAATATAACCTGATGCCCACAGAGGCGGTTATGGGAGGATTCATATGTGGACATTAGTATACCGCATTTGCATTGTGCATACATTCATTAATCATTATATGGTATGATGCCCACAGAGGCTGTTATGGTAAGGAAGATGCATGAAGAGGCTGATGTATATGTATACTGCATTGTGCATAACATTTAGGCATGTGTATTAGGGCCCTCAGAGGCATTTACTGATGTTCAACTGTTTCTATTTCAGACTATGATATATCTCTACTATGTTATTTCTTATGCCTGACATACTCAGTACATCAGTCGTACTGACGTCCCTTTTGTCGGGGGATGCTGCGTTTTATGCTCGCAGGTTCATATTGAGAGAGTGACAGTTCACCCTAATGGATTGCTGGTTCAGCTGGTATTTGGAGCACTTTATTCATTTCGGAGTTGCAGTCTGGTCGTGGTATGTTTTACTCTTTAGAGGCTTGTAGATAGGTGTCATGTGGTTAGTTGTCATATATGGCCTTGTCGGCCTCGGTATAAAAATATGTAAGTTAGACCTTTTGGGTTAAAACTTTATATAATCTATCACGGCTCAGTCCGTGTTTGAATATGATTGATGGTGGAGTGTAGATGTGGTGCCCGACGGGTAGGGTCCGAGTGCCTGTCGTGACCCTCCGGTTTGGGTCGTGACAAACTTAGTATCAGAGCATGTCTATCCTAGGGAGTCTACAAGCGTGTCTAGTAGAGTCTTGATTATGGGTATGTTGCGTGCCATACTTATAAGCAGGAGGCTACAGGACATTTAGAATTGTTTCCATTCTTTCATAATCTAGATCGTTCGATAGAGCTGAGTCGTGAGAGTATTGGTTCCTAATCAAATTTTCTCATTTAAACTGTAGTAACGTCCACAATGAGAAACACCTCGGATAATAAGAATGCGGGTACTGTCGCAAGACAAGATGTTAGACAGATACCACCCGCTGGCACGGGTCGGAGGGTTACAGAAATTGAAAGAAGAGAGGTGAGGTATACTATGGACTCAAATCCATCAGAAATCATGGAGTCTATAGAGGAGGATCCATTTGAATATCCCTATGAGTCACCCGCTCGAACACCCTCGGTTCTTCCAGTGGGAAGTGGGGTGAGGGGAGTTCTGACTTCACCAAGGACTTTAGTATCAGTGTCGGGCCCTACTGACCATGGGATAGGTGGAACATCACAAGGACGGGTACAATCAGATTTTCCTCAAACATCACGCCATGACCGGGTATGCATGTCGCTTAATGACCCCGACCCTTCTGAGATTCTGGATAGTCCTCAATCTTGGGGATCCGTTTATCAGGGCTCGTCGGTCTATGTTATGGGATACACGCCGGGGGAAGACATGAGACAGGCAAGGAGAAGGCGAGTGGGGTAGTAAGGATAAGAGGGTTCTACTCCGAAGTGTGTCGGATCGAGGCTCATATATAGGACCAAGATAGGATAGTGCAGATTCACCAACAAGATCGCAAGGTTGTCCTAGTACCTATCCCGATAATCCATAAGATCTTTAAATTAGTTACTTTTAAATAAATGATGTATTGTGTGTAACCGGTATTATGGTTATATGTTTGGATAAATCAAAGGAATATATGAATTTTGTATGTGGATTGATAAGGTTGTTGTATAGTTTTGTGTGATTTTAGTTAAGTCATGAAATGGCTTTAAAACTGTTTGTATGCATAAGTTAGGCAATAATAACCTTGATTGAACTGATTTTGGAGTAATTAATGTTTATTAGAGATAATTTCAACTTGATATGGATCTAACCTAAGGCTAGGAGTAATCTATAACTTATTGGTTATAGTGAAAAGACTTGTGTAGCTCCTATTATCTTTTTTCACATAATCACCATAGTAACATTTGCTTAGTATAAGCCTAGAGAGTATGTTGGCTTGCTAATTTTTTTGGTCTTTCCATGTGGTATTCAATGAGTTGAAGTGATATAGCCTAAGTGTGGTTTCCTAATAACATGTTGAGTTTCAAATTTAATCCCATAATATGTTGTTCTTGCTATCAATGCTTTGTTGCCTTTTATAAATGCATACTATGGTGTAAATTGCCCAGTTGTTTCCTGCACTAGTTTATTGTGCCTAAAATTACCTAAGTTTGTTTAGACTTACATCTTGTAGGCTTGTATATCTATTTTACCATCTTTGTAGCATGAAATACATGACTAATTGTTTGGAAATACAAGTGATGAGCATGTTGAGTCTGTATAAACCATTCATGTAGCTCTTATGACTTCTACTGACAATTTAAGTTAGACAACCATTTGTATGCTCTAAATGTTATTCTTATCCCACTCATATGTATAGTTCTTGGGTGTTGGTGTGTGTATATTTGACTAAGTGACATATGTGGTTATGATTTGCCTTTATTCTGTGATCTGGACATGATTAAGAGACATGTTCACATTTTAGTCTAAGTTAAGAATATTAATCTTCAAGGGTTCAAGGTAATGGACATCTGAATCAGGATACCATGTTAAGCAATCATATCTGCATATTACTATGTGTTCAGTCTAAAAATTCTAGTTGTAATCTTACCACCTAGTTTAAATACTTATTTGAAATAAAATCTAAAACTTTGGAAGTTATATGTCATGTAGTGTTGATAACCAGTTTCTGGATAATATATGTTTGGATTGCTTCCCTGCTAAGCAGAAATGATAAGTTGCATATTAAAAGAATGTGCCATATTTGTTAACCTAAATAGAATAATGTAGCCAAGATCTTGAACCTAAAAAGTCTGCTTGGATCATCTTGGCATCACATGTTGCTTCTGGGTTGTAAACAGTCAGGTTGAATCCAGGGATGTATATTCTTTATTGGTATGAATGACCAGATTCCTAACATATTTGTTTTGTGCTTAAAAATGACCTGCTTGGTTTGGATATGAGGTGTTACATGTGTTTGGTGTCTGTTTGATCCATATTATAGTTGTATTGTTCACATTGATTAGCCAGGATCAAATAGGGATGTAAATGACTCTATTTGTCCATATTGACCACTTCAAAAGCTATGTTGCTAGTTTTGGTCTTAGATACTATATGCATCCATGTCCATTTACATCAGTCCAGTTTTAAATAACATGATAAGCCTCTAATAGTCTTTGTGATAGTGTCCTAGGACCCTGATTATGTCTATTCTAATCATGCTTGTGTATCCCTACCATCACCACCTGTTTAGAAGATTTAAAATCACTTAGTTTAAGTGTATGTTTAAGTAGAAAAATTGGAATTCTAAATTGCTATGTCAACTGTCATGTTTTGTTGCTTTGTTTAAGAAGAGAAACTAGTTTAAAACTCTACATGTGAAATATATGTTCCAGTCCTATTACCTGTTTAATTTTGTAACCATGCTTACCTAAAGAGACTAGATGTGTATCATTTTTTTTTTTGATTGGATCATGGGAAATCCACATATTTGTTTGATTTAAAGTCAGCCAGTTAGGATTAGGCTGAACTTGCTCCCTCTGCATGATGTCTGGTAAATAATATCATATCACAGACCTACACTATCACTACTTGTATTAACTGAGGACTTACATGAATGGCCTGCATATGTTATGTCTCAAACTCAAAGATGTCTAAGAGCTTGAGAAGCCATGTATGCCTTTTTCACATATATTTGAACCTCATTTGTTGTTCTGTTAACCTGTTTGGCCTAGGACTATGTACAATAGATTATATTTGCATGTCACATAAGTTCATGACTTCTTTTAATATTTTCAGTTGTGGTTGGGTCAACATGAACACCCTGAAGTCTGCTTTGCCTCTGTTGAATATCTATGCTAAGAGTCATATTTGTGCTTTGTTAGAAACTTAGTTGCCATCTAGTTTTTCCTATTAAATTTATATACATGACTTGAGGTATGTGTTATATTGATGATATACGCATACTTAGTTGAGGTAATATGTCATGTAGTGACTGTTTTGAAGTGTCATAGTTATTATAATCTTATTTGCAACCTTGGTTAACTATGTATATGCCTGGTCTGATTTGGAATTTGAATCAAGTCCTTGTGTTTCAAAGACTAATGTGGACCATTTGAAATCTGCCTCCTTGTTGTGACTTGGTCCTGCTTATGTATCACATGTATTAGCCTTAGTATTACACCATTTTCCCTTGTCTTTGTTCTAGGTCCTAATTGACACCTTAAACACCATGAGCTATTGTATTTCTGTCCAAATGAAAGGTTAACATTGAGACTTACCTTACTGCCATACTTTGAACTTCTGTCTCTCAAAGAAAGTCACTATTTTGATGGGGAAAATGGCAACCTTGACAGATAGTTACTGCCACAGTAATGAGAGCAATTTCTGGACATTCTAATGTTTACTTTGAGATTAGGATCTGAGGCTAAGTGTTAGGGTTTGAAACTGTTTCCATTAGCTGCTATATTTGGTTATTGTCACTATTATATTGTGTTGGTTGCTGTGTATATATGTTATTTTCTGAGGCATTTAGCTACCATATTTGTTGTTGTTCTGGCTATTGTTTGAGGTCACTTGTTGCTGCTATTTGGCTGTTGTTTTTGTTGTCACTTGCTACTGTTATCACTGTTGTACTTGATAAGAATTGTTGCCATGTTCAAACACATGTTGTTGCCTTCACTTAGAGGCAAATGCTGCTGTAAGTCCTGGACATGGACAGATGTAAAAGTAAGCAGTTGTGTTTGCTGCATCTTAATTTAAACCAGTGCCATGTTATTACACCATATTTCACTCATTTGAAAAGCATATGTTTACTTTTTAATAGCATGATGCATATAGGACTTCAAACTAAAATATGACTACTCTTTGAATATAAAAGAATACATGAGATTTACTACAAACCTAGGCAAGAATCCATCAACCCATTAACTTGAGTCTATGTGTTTGTTTCATATTATATGTGGGGTTATACATGTAATCGTTCTAAACTTGAGTCTATTCTTTGAAAATGATCATAGGTTGATATGTATATTTTTTTCTCCCACTGTTTTAATCCCTATTCTTGACAACTTAGAAGACCACCTGGTACTGCAAATATTTCAAATGCTAGGTACTATAAGTATATAGCGACTTTAATTGCCTAGAGTTGATTCAAGTTAGTTAGGATGTCTATTGTCATGACTGGCTAAGCAATGAAGATCATCTGTGTGTTCATTTTATTGTGACAAGAACTAGATACGTCACACCAATATTCGAGGACGAATGTTTCTAAGGGGGAGATGATGTAACACCCCGTACTTTCGGGTAACGGTTGAACGCATAAACGTAGGCAAGTAGACAGGACTCCGGGAAGTTTATGTTGTACTTACGTAGGCTAATAAGGAAATTAGTATATGGAAGGATGTGATCCCAAAATAATTTTGGGTTTAACAAGTGTGACGACGGGGGATTAATAATAATAATTGTATATCCCCAAAGAGGTTATGGATTAATGTCATATTATAAGAATTATGACATTTGGTATAAGGAGTTTTTTTTAAAGTCGTCAGAATTTCAGTGAATTGGGATCAGTGTGTGTATAATTAATTAATTGTGAGATTAATTAATTATAATTGGGGACATTATATAGTGGGACTCTACGTGTTTATTATGAACTGCAACCAGTGACTAAGCCGTATAAGCAAAGCACGGTGGCAGCTCCACAAGTCTCCAACATTTATCATTCTCCATTACTAATCAATCTTCATCTCTACAAGTTCCTCCATCATTTCAATCTTCTATATAAAGCACTTCCGGGAGAAAGAATTCTCATAGCTCTGTCAGAGAGAGTAATATCTCAGTCAATAAAACTCTCTGAAATTCTCGGTCGAATTTGGGGATTTACGTAATCATTCACATAGATAAAAAGGGGGAAATTCATGGTGTCCTGGACCATGATTCACAGTGAATTGAAGCCTTGAACAAGTTTAAGAACTCGGAAACCCAAGTCGTGACCCAGAATCGAGTTTGGGGTCCTGTTTCTATTTATCGAAAACTGATTTAGGTGAAATTTTTGCCGACGACTCCCATTACTGATTATAACTGAGGTAATTCTTCTTATCCTTTGGTTTATATAAATCACATAACATGATTCTTGCCGTTAGCTCTAAAAAGATTGTCGAAAATGCTAAGTTTGGGTTGGGTGTTGTCGGGACTGCCATAATTGTAAGGTATTGGGATTGCATGTGAAATTGTTGTACTGTTTTGGATATTGTAGTAGTAAAAAGAAGGATTAATAAGGTTGGGTGTTTAGCTACATGCATAGGTTTCGATGTAGAAGAGATATAGGTTCTACGCGTACAAGGTGTTCGCTAGAATGTCTCAAAGAATCTATTTCTAGTATATTGATTCGATTATGTTTTAAATCATCCATGTGATGTAGATAATCATTCATAGAGCTAACAAGGACCTGCGAAACATAGATAATTTCGACAACAAGGTATGCAAGGCTCTTTCCTTCTTTTTGGCATAATTCTATGTGCGAAACATAACTATCGTGTTGCTACATAAATTACTCTACTCTTAGTAGTTAGGGATGATCAAGTCATCGACTCCTATATTGAAAATATATCCAAGTATGTTTCTAAGACCTTAATAAGGCACACGGGAAAAGATGTTGATGTTCCCAATATTAACCAAAGGTGTAAAGGATATTATGTCACTTTTGATGTTTTATTATTATTCATGCATTTCATTTGCATTGCATTCATATGTTACCCTGGACCACTTGTGCTATGCACATTACTATATGATAAATATTATATATATATGTATGTATGGGAATTGGGGAAAGGGAAAAAAAGTGTTATATACGCACACCACCTGCAGCTGGTACAGACTATCACAAAAGAGCCCGAAGAGGCCAATATGATGTGATGCCCTTGTGTGGCAATATAACCTGATGCCCACAGAGGCGGTTATAGGAGGATTCCTGTGTGGACATTAGTATACCGCATTTGCATTGTGCATACATTCATTAATCATTATATGGTATGATGCCCACAGAGGTTGTTATGGTAAGGAAGATGCCAGAAGAGGTTGATGTATATGTATACTGCATTGTGGATAACATTTAGGCAAGTGTATTAGGGCCCTCAGAGGCATTTACTGATGTTCAATTGTTTCTTTTTCAGACTATGATATATCTCTGCTATGTTATTTCTTATGCCTGACATACTCAGGACATTAGTCGTACTGGCGTTCCTTTTGTCGGGGGAAGCTGCGTTTTATGCTCGCAGGTTCATATTGAGAGAGTGACAATTCGCCCTAGTGGGTTGTTGGTTCAGCTGGTATTTAGAGCACTCTATTCGTTTCGGAGTTGCGGTCTGGTCGTGGTATGTTTTACTCTTTAGAAGCTTGTAAATAGGTGTCATGTGGTTAGTTGTCACGTATGGCCATGTCGGCCTCGGTATATAAATATGTAAGTTGGAGCTTTTGGGTTAAAACTTTATATAATCTGTCACGGCTCAGTCCGTGTTTAAATGTGATTAAGGGTGGAGTGTAGATGTGGTGCCTGGTGGGTAGGGTCTGGGTGCCCGTCGCGGCCCTCCGATTTGGGTCATGACAGGTCGGTAGAGTTTCTATTACTTATCTTAGCTCGTTTATTTTGTACATTGAATATTTCTCGACTATAGTTTAGTGTATATAATCCATCCACAAGAGGATCAGTTACATATATAACATTATCAAAAGACATTACTTGACTGCCATTATAAATATATGAGGAAAAACCCTCCATGTCCAAAACAGGGATAGAAATGATATTCCTCGTTAACGAGGGTACATTGTAACAATCATTTAACACTAGACAATAGCCAGAAGGCAAATTGAATCTATAAGTTCCTACGCGCTCAGCATTCACTCGTGCTCCATTTTCAACGCGTAGGCCTGGGATTATCCCAACTAGGTATTTTCAATGTTGGTTGGAGAATCAAACTTTTTACTGAAACATGCTTATTTAAAAATTCAATATTAGAAATACACTTATTCAGCGTTTGGACATTAAAAAATGTGATATTTGGAAGCGGAAAAATAATCCACTTGAAAAATTGGTCAACATTATATTTCAAACTTGAAACTCATCTCCTAATATATATTTTTCAAAATTTGTAGAGTGTATAACCACATCCTATTTTTAATTATTTAAAAAAAATGAAATTTGTGGTAATAACCGGGAGCTTATAGATTTTTATCACATCCCCTAAGTCTATCGTAGTCTCAAATTACTCTACCTTTTTCAGATCTTATTTATGAGATTATATTAAATATGTTATTGATGTTTACTTTAACTGGATGGGATTCACGTGCGTTTATTGGTCATCAAGATTAGTGAAACATTATTCAGATCATGTTTACTATTTTGGAGATGTGCCTCAAGAAGAGTGTAAATCAATAAAATAAATCTTCCTTGATTTTAAATGTCTCGAAATTTTTAAGTCCATTATCAGAAACTCTTTTTGAGAAAGACATCATATCTTGAATGTTACTACCAACTATTGATTCGATTTCAGAAGTATTGGACATATGTGTTCAGAAAAAGTTAAATGAATATGGGCGCTAGAAAAACGGATCATATTTGGTGGCATCTTTTGTGTCGTACTTAACAATTTACGTATTAAATATTTTATGGTCTCAATTTAGATATTTTTTGTTTTTTAGTCGGTTTATTTTCATATTTAATAACAATTCAATTTCAAACTTTCTATTTTATCCTTAATAATATGATTTACAGTCACATAAATTTTTATACATATATCAAACAACAAATTTCAAAAGTTTTTCTTTTTCTTATTCTTAAATTTCATGAAGAAAAAAAAACCTCTTCAACATGGTATCAAAATAGGCGAAGGTCCTGAGATCGAATCTCGACCGCAACCAATTATTTAAAAGAATTTACACATGTTTGGAGCATGAAAAAAATCAGGTCAACGCGTGAGAGAGTGTAAAAATATGCTCTATCTGACAGTACACTTTGTTCTAGGAGAAGACTAGTCAAGTGTCGGTACTTTGTTCTAGGAGAAAACTAGTCAAGTGTAGGTAGATCTATTTCTAAATATGAATTTATAAAGTATTATAACATCAACTTCTCAAAGGTGTTCTTCAGTGTGTAAAGATGGAGTTCGATTCAGTGTTGTTGTACACAGCTTTGGGAGTAGGGATTTTAACACTTTGTATCTTGGAGCATGGTGTGCGGATCTTGCATTGCACATTGTCTCGAACATACTATTCATTCACCCAATACATCAAAGCACATGCATGCAAGAGAAGCCACAGAATCCCTAAAGATCTTCTTCTGCCAATGACGCATATATATTTAATAAAACATATAAATTTTAACTAAAATAAGTAAGCAGTATCAAATACTGGAAACGCATCCGATCACCCTCAAATAATATGTCTCCAAGCAGAAATTAGAAAGAAGAAGAAAAAGTTAAAGCTCATTTAATTATCTTAGAGGTATCCTGCATAAAGTATAAGATGGGATAACGGTACAAGACAAAATTATCTTATGCTATCCTTTTTAAAAAAATATATATTTTTTATTACATAGAAATAGAGGATTACAAAATGGAATCGAATCTTCACCAACAAAAGTGAAAGTTCAAGTAGTCAACCAAATGAGCTACTAAGATCCCATATGCTATCCCTTTGTTCAATCCTATTTTCGTAATCCTTTCAGGGGTCGATTGGTTGGAAATAAGTTATCCCAAGATTAACTATTCCGGGATTAGTTATCTCACCCTCTCACATTATTAAAAATAACACTATAATTCTGAGATAACTAATTTCGAAATTAGTTATACCGCAATTTTATGTCAACCAAACATGAGATAAACTCATCTTAAATTTAATCTTAAAATTAATTATCTCTTATTCCTCATATCAAACGAGCTCAATCATAGTTGCTAAATGTCACTGTTGTTATAGTATAACAACTATTCACTGTAGCAGTTAAAAAATATTGGACCCAACGATGGTGTTATAGAGATGTCTGACCGTATAGTTTAAAGTGCGCCCAAAAAGTAGTAGTACTTTTTAAAAAAAATATTTAAAATTGAAAATAATTATACATAAGAAAAAGTGGGGGCCCTAAATTTTGGGGGCCTAAGACAATGACCTTACTGGCCTAATGCTCAAGACGCCCCCTGATGAGAGTTCTTGACTGGTCAACACTCCGACATATAACATAGTTGCTCTAAATATCACTCTGTAGAACTTACATTTGAGTTTTGGTGGCACACCTTCTTATCACACAAGACTCTAGATGTGAGCTTCCATTTCATCCAACTCCCACCAATATGATGTGTGACATCATAAAATATGTGTTACTAATTCTTGATGTTTTAAAGTTAATTTAACTAATCTTTGGATCTAAAATAGATTAAATTTATTTAATATTTTAAAATTTAAATTTAAATATCTGAAAATTATAAAAAAGTATTATAAGTTACAATACTTTTCATATAAATATGATGAAATAATACATTTTAAAATATTAATCAAAATTTATTTAATTTGAATCTAATTAATTGAAAAGTGACAAGTATTTTTTGAGATACATAGAACATTTTTTGTTTCGTACTACAAAGTAAAGGTGGACAGTGGGCCGGGCTCGGGTCTGGCGGGCCGAGTCTGGCCGGGTCGGGGTCGGGGCGGGACGAGCCAGGGGGTCGGGGTCGGGTCTAGCGGGGTCGGGTCTGGCGGGACCTGCTCCAGTCCCGTCCCATCCCGATCCCGATCCAGTCGGTATCGGGGCGGGGCGGGGTCGGGTCGGGCTCGGGCTCGGGGCGGGGCGGGGTCGGGTTTTCCTTTTTTTTTTTTAAATAACATATGTATAAAAAAAACTCAATAAACAAAACAAGATAGTGTAATAAAAACATCTCAAGGCTGTTTTTGTGCCTCTTATATTATTTAATAGACATATGATTTTTTTGTAATACAAATACAATTGTCTAAAATCTAAATTGCAACTTTGTGGTGTTGTCCAAAAGTTGCAAATTACATAATAAAATTGCAATTAAAAAAATTACATTCTCAAAAAAACCTGTTCTAATTGCTTGATGATTTCCTGTGGTTCTTCGTTTGGAACCGGTATTTGTTGGTCAAATTGATCCACGTCGCTTCCACTACCTTCGGTTAAGATTTCGTTGTAGTTTTCATCATCTTCTTCGTTGATCTCCGGTTGACCGCACCTTCTCCGCTCCGCTCGTATCCAATCTCTCGAATAATATTACAATTTCCAAGTCGTCTCCGCCAATGAGTGTCGTGGTCTCCTATTTGATATCTCGCTCGCAGAAAAAGCGCTTTCGACGCGATTGATGACGCTTGAATGTTCAAAACATCTCGAGCCATCAATGAAAGTGTTGGAAAGGTCTTCTCATTCCCCTCCAAGTATTTCAAGCAAGTCTTCATGTCCATCTTCATTGATAACTTCTTGATACGGTACGAACCCCGCAAAACAAAAATATCCAACTCGCTAATTTGGTTAGTAGTAGAGGTACGGCCGCACATTCTATTTCGAGGCTTTCAATACTAGCCGCGTAAACAAAGATATCTTTTGTGAGGTTGTGTTGAAGATGAAGAAGATGGTATGGAAGCCGGTAAGTTACTAGCATTTTCTTGTTGATAAAATCTATATATATTTTTGCATTGGTGTTCTACGCTAGACACCGTTTCTTCTTTAGTTTGTTCAATAGGTGGTGGGTGATTTAGATTTTTGGGACTTGGAGGTGGTAGTACTTCTATACAATCGTAAATAGTTTCAATTAGTGATTTAGTACCGTCTATTTTAATAGTAGGATTTAATACAGAACCAATAATATAAATAGAGGGAATAGGAATAAAATATTTTTTTATTTTGACAAACATTTTTTTAATAATTTGCCTTATAATTTGGTTTTTCCATATATTCACTAAGTAATAAAAATATTAGAGTTATATAAAATAACATAGTTGAAATAGTAGGATAATATATACCGGAAAATTCTTTTGTTGCTTGAAATATTTTATAGCAAATTGTATTTTACTAGCAAATTGTTATATATTTAAAAGTTTATAGCAAATTGTATTTTACTAAGAATGTCTTCAAAAAGTGATAGACCATCCTTTACAATTAAGTTATATATATGGCACGCGCATTTTATATGAAAATGGTCTGAAAAAGATGGAGTTAAACTATTTTTTAACATTGTAATTGCGTAATTGTTATTAGAAGCGTTATCTAATTTAATAGTCATAATTTTATCGGTAATTCCGTAATAATCGCACACTTGATAAATATTTTCTGCAATAAAAGTACCAGTGTGCCTATCATCTATATATCTATACGCTAAAATACGTTTTTACATAGACCATTTATAATCTATCCAATGACAAGTTACAAGTTAAATAATCATGGCCGTTAGTACTACGACCTATATCGACGTGATAGATACTTTGCCATTAAAATGATATAATGAAAAACGTAAATATTGTTGATATTCATGCGCGAATTTAAATACATCTCTCTTAACAGTTGATCTAGGAAAACCGTTAAAAGCAGGATTATATATATCTTTAATGTAATGAATAAAACCGGGAGATGAAGGAAATGAAAAGGGCAAACCCTCCACAGCAACTAATTTTGATATTGCTTCCCTATCTCTATGTTTATTGTATTTAGAGCTTACAATTCCCCCCGTCATAGGGTTAATTTGGCCCTGTACTTGGTCCGGGAAAGTATCAGTATGTGAACCTTGTCCCGATAGAGCGGGCGTTTGTGCACCCGATTTTGACGCCTGGTATTGGGCATACCTAGCTAGATGAGCACTTACTACGTGTCTAATTAAATCCCCCGTCCCACCGTGACCTTTTCCAGTTTTAAATTTTAAAACATTTTTACAAATTTTACATATGGCTACTTGATTCTCTACGTCCCTATCAAAAAATGTCCATGCATCTGATTTTAATGGTCGTTTTCTTTGGACCTCGTCTCATACTAGGGGGAATAGGAGGTATTTCAGTTGAAGGTGCACTAGTGGGTGTGTTGTCATCAACATTAGTGGGTATATCATCTAGATCATCGTCTAAATTAAAGTCTTCTTGAGTTCCAGAAAATAGCTCCTGGTCTAAATCTAATGGTATTGTAGGAAAATGTTGAGTATCAACAAAATCATCCTGTGTCGGAATAAGATGACTAGAAGAAGTACCCTTGCCCTGGTTGCCCCTACTAGAAGAAGTCTTACCCTTACCCTTAAACATACCTCTAATTCCTTCCATTTTAATTAAATGCTAACAAATAATTAAAGTAAATGAAATTAAGTGCGCTAAATAAAATAAACAGACAATAATAATTTAATGAAGGAACGAATGTACCAAACGCCGACGTAACGTCGACGTGTAATCGAGAGGTTGAAAATTGAAACTTTGCTCGATGGAAGATCCTCAAGCTAGTTGCCAACTTCACTCCCAATTCCCAAATGAATTAATAAAATTGAATATTTAGCAAACAATGTAGACTTGTAGAGAGATATATTGAGAAATTAGAGAGATTGTAGGAAGATTTGTGAGAAAGATGAAGAGAAAATGAGTTATTTATAGTTGAAAATTGGGTTAAAGTGTAAATATAATAACTTATGGGTTAAAAATAAATATTAAGGGGTAGGGGGCCTAAAATGGCCGTTGGCCAACGGCCATAATCTAAAATGGTCGTTGGTGCAACGGCCATTTTTGCAAAGGGGGGAAAAGGGCGGGGTCGGGCTCGGGCTCGGGACGGGCTCGGGGCGGTCTCGGGTCAGGCGGGCCTGAGGCGGGCTCGGGTCTGGCGGGACGAGACATCGTCCCGTCCCGAGTTCGAGTCCCGCCCCCGTTATTTTTTTTTATTTTTTTTTAAGCGGGGTCGGGGCGGGACCGGGGCGGGCTCGGGACGGGGGCGGGTCGGGGTCGGGCCGTCCCGGCCCACTGGCCAGCCCTACTACAAAGTCAACGTGGAACATTGAATGACTGTCCAATAAAGCTTATCTATGATGATTGATCTTTATGTTGTTAGGGTAATCTTAAATTAATGTATACTAATAATAATTAGGTTTATCATCAAATATTTATATATATTTAATAAATTTCAAATATAAATAAAGAATTTAATCATAAGCTATTGCATTTAGGGCGAATCCGTAAGTGTAATGGTAGATCCGCCCATTAGTCAGTCTCTGTAGTCCCCATACCAATTATGGGTCTCTGTATTTGCTGGCCTTTTCCAGTACTCATATATTATAAGTACAAGACAAAATCATCTCACTCAGTCTCTGTAGTCTCCATACCAATTATGGGTCTGTATCTGCTGGACTTTTCCAGTACTCATATAATATAAGTACAAGACAAAATCATCTCACTCAATTATATTATGCTATCCCTTTGTTTAACGTAATGAAATATCTTTCAGCCTCTTATCTTGTGCCCTTCAAATAGTACTAATTAGTTTTTGATTATGTGTGTCGAGCGTACGTGTACTTAAAGCTCTTCTGACAACCAGACAAAACAAAAACTATAGTAGTATATTTATGTAATAAAAAGTCATATTTGGTGTGCGCGTTAGAATGAATATGTATCTCGTGAATTAATATTCTTTCGTCTTAAAATATTTATCGTAGTTATTAAAAATTAGTATCTCAAATTATTTATTATTTTAAAAGTTCAAGTATAATTGATTATTTTTTCTCCATTTTAACTTTTGTCATTAATTATCATTAATGAAGATAACACAAATAAATATTTAATAGAGATAGATTATATTTTAAGACATAAATGAGGTAAAGTAGGTCAAATAGCTCTTCTAATTAATATTTTTTAAAGGGCCCTTAAAACAAAATAAAAGACAAATAATTTGGAATGGAGAGAGTAGTTTATTTCTTGTAATCAGAAATATGCGATTATTATTGTTTGCCAACTTATATATGAGGTTTCTATCTATGCACATGGGTGATAGCATATATTGAATGGGCTGAGATGATCAAGTTTGACTTAGAAATTAATCATATGTGAAAACTGCATTAATATAATGGAGAGAGTAGTTTATTTCATTTAATCAGAAATATGCGATTATTATTGTTTGCCAAATTATATATGAGGTTTCTATCTATGCACATGGGTGATAGCATATATCGAATGGGCTGAGATGATCAAGTTTGACTTAGAAATTAATCATCTGTGAAAACTGCATTAATATAATTCACTCCCTCTATTCTATAATAAGTAGTATTTTTAGCTTATGTATACCTATTAAAAAATTGTTCATTTCTATAAAATTATACTCTCTCCGTTTCAATTTATATGATATAGTTTGATTCGGCACGAAGTTTAAGAAATAAGACTTTTGAATCTTGTGGTCTAAAACAAACCAAATATATTTGTGTGGTTATAGATCATCTCTTTAAGCATAAAATGTAAAGTTTAAAGTTAAATTATTGTCAAATAAAGAATGTGTCATTCTTTTTAAACTAACTAAAAAGGAAAGTGTGTCATTGGGACAGAGGGAGTAAGTGTTTTACTAACTTACCCGTAATTAATGTCTAGAAAAAAATTACTTAATGATTCATTTTCCAATTTTCCAAATATCCCCCAACTTAATGATTCATGATTATGTAAACAAGAGATAATTTTGGAAGAATGAAGTAATTTTTTTCTTGAAATTCTAAAGCACCATTTATTTTGAAACCAACAAATCGAATTAAATTGGAAAAATAATCGACTAATTGGTTGGCTTGATTTGATTTGATATTTAAAAATAAAACCCGACTATAAGTGGTTTGGTTTGGTGTTAATTAAAAAACGTAAATCTGAGACCAAACCAACCCGATATATATATATATATATTTAAAAATATTTTATACATAAAAATACTATTATAATATAATATTTTCTTTAACTTATTCATAGTTTTTATTTTTTGACATTAGATTTTAGGCCGGTCAAAACTTCGCACATCCAAAAGATGAAAGTGGCGGAGATGATGATGTTGAGGTGGATGTGTGGGCATACAAGGAGGGACTTGATTAGAAATGATGATATCCGGGGCCGAGTGGAGTGGCCTCGGTGGAGGACAAGATGCAGAAAGCGAGGTTGAGATGGTTCGGGCATGTGCAGAGGAGAGACACAAATGCCCCTGTGCGGAGGTGTGAGATGTTGGCTATGGACGGGTTTAGGAGAGGTAGAGGTAGGCCGAATAGCATTGTGGAGAGGTGATTAAAATGAATATGGCGAAGGTGCAACTTACTGAGGACATGACCTTAGATAGGGAGTTGCGGAGGATACGAATTAGGGTAGAAGGGTAGTAGGTAGTCGAGTGTAGTACTAATTACGCGTACGGACTGGTAGTGTAGTGTGATTATTGTGGATCCGCTTAGCTTAACATACTAGTAGGCGCAGTATTGTTGTATAGTAGCGTATGATTTCTGTTGTTGGATGTCCTTTAGTGTACTGTGTTTAGCTTATGTATCTATGTTAGTTCCTTTCATTTTCAGCATTTTCATACTGCCTTAAATTTTATGCCTGGGTCTGACCGTTTTTCTTGCTCTACCTGTGCTTAGGTTTTGTCTTGAGCCGATGGTCTTTCGGAAAAACAACCATTCTACCTCTCAAGATAGAGGTAAGATCTGCATACACTCTACCCTTCCTAGACCCCACGTTGTGGGAATTTCACTGGGTGTTGTTGTTGTTGTAGATTTTGGGCTTACAATTTAACCCACTGCCCATAAATGTCATTAAGGTAAAAAAAAAAGTCCAAACCAACCTAATCTATACCTGGGTATTGGTTCCAAGTAGTAATTTGTATCTTGGAGAGAAACAAATCCTCCAGTCGCACCTCGTTTTAATTCAAGTTTAGTTCGTCGATTCAAGTTTAGTTCGTCCTAACTTAGTTTAAGGTCGAGTCAACTCATCTTGATTTGGGATAAGTTTGCGTCATATTTTAATATGTTAACAACTTGAATGTGATAACTAGTTAACTGCAATTGATTTTAGGAACTAGAACAGCAAAAAGGAAGCTCAATGTGTGGTTTTGTGTTAATCAGCAAGTTTCAATATGCTGTTGCCAAAGAAATACATGATTTTCTTTTAACACCAGTTATTTTTAAGAGCTGTTATGGTATTTCCTTTGGAAGTATACTCTCAAAAACCTTATTGCAAGGAACTGATGTGTCCTATTGCTGCTTATGGTTAGATGACTCACATGGAATCATAAAAAAATTGAGAAATTCATAAAAATCCGAAGTTTAAGAACCCGACTATTATAAGTTTAGTTTGATTTATAAATATAAAAATCCGACACCTTTAGTTTGATTTGGTATAAGAAAAAATTAAACCAGTCCGGCGTATATACAACCCTAGGCATTATTAATTAAAACGGTGCACATTTGGAATCTTTTCCGTGATACCAATTTATCGTATATTAAATACTTAGTACAATTTGTTCTAGGAAAACACTAGTCAAGTGTAGGTAATTTCAGATCTAAATATGAATCTACAAATAAAAAAAGTCGAATAAATTACAGATTATCGAGTTTGAATATATTTGCACGTTGTTTCAATCAAAATGTTATGTTTCCACTTTCCACTTGGGTTGAAAGGATAACATATTTCTTCAATTTTTCTCTTGGAGCATGGTGTGCGGATCTTGCATTGCACATTGTCTCGAACATACTATTCATTCACCCAATACATCAAAGCACATGCATGCAAGAGAAGCGAGAGAATCCCTAAAGATCTTCTTCTGCCAATGACGCATATATATTTAATAAAACATATAAATTTTAACTAAAATAAGTAAGCAGTATCAAATACTGGAAACGCATCCGATCACTCTCAAATAATATGTCAGCAGAAATTAGAAAGAAGAAGAAAAAAGTTAAGCTCATTTAATTATCTTACAGGTATCCTGCACAAAATATAAGATGGGATAACGGTACAAGACAAAATTATTTTTAAAAAAATAATTATTATCAAGGTTTCAGAACGACAGATCGCTAGGATTTCTACATTATCAGCTATTGGTCAGTCCCATCTCATTCGGGGTGTTAGTTTATTTATTTTACATGACATGTCATGCTGTAAAAGTATGTCAGGGCCTTGTCCTGGTAAACTATTTTTAGCAGTCAGTGTGATGTTCAGATGTTTCATAGACTAGTTTAGCATTTCATGTCAGATAATCAGTATTACAAACTTATTATGTTTTCATACTATTTTCGCTATTATATTTCAAATTATCTTTTCAATAATCAGTTTTTCATGTTTTGAATCATTATCATTGTATACTTTGATGCCCATGATGATTAGCAAGTCATGTGGTTCGCTCAGTCACATGCAGTCAGGCACCAAATGTTGTGTTCCGTCCAGGTCATGGTTCGGGTGTTACATACAATCCAAACCGAAAGAAAGATCTCTAAAATTATAAACATTTAGTAAATTTCTTAACATACATATAAGATATGAGTAAAAGCTATTGTGTTATATTGAACCCGTATAAAAATCTCATAATTCGCCCCTGAATGCTACTTCCTCCGTCTCAAAATAAGTATCGTTTTAGCCTTTTTCACGTCCATTAAGAAAAACAGTACTCCCCCAGTTCAAAAAGAGTGTCTGCTTGGTCATTTGCACACCCCTTAAAAAAATGTTAACTCCTAGATAAAAGGATGTAATTTGATTAAACTACCCCTAATTAAATAGATATTGAGATTTGGTCACTTATCACTTATTAAGGATAAATATGAAAAATAAGTTTTTTGTTTATTTATTTGATAAGTTGACACTCTTTTTGAACAAAAGAAAAAAAAGACTATAGGGGCCTCTCTGTATTATTGTTGGCTTTTTCCAATACTCATAAAATAAAATAATATAAGATGGGATAATTTATGGGCCTCTCTATATTGTTGCTGGTTTTTTTCAATACTCATAAAAAAATATTAACTAAAGTAAAATAATATGCTAAGCAATAAAAGAGATAATAAATAGATGGGATAACATGTGATGTACAAGACAAAATAAAATAATCTATGGGATAACATGTGCTGTACAAGACATAGTTATTTTAAGGGCCTCTCTGTATTATTGCTGGCTTTTTCCAATACTCATAAAATAAGATGGGATAACATGTGCTTTACAAGACAAAATCATCTTCACTCAATATCTGCAAAATCAGTTGGAAAGCAACCTTTCAGAACTCTTTTTATTTATGAAGTTAAGACATTGGGGTGGCCAACGGGCCTGGACCAGTCGGGGCGGGTTTGGCGGGATCGGGGCAGGAGGGTCGGGGGATGGTCCAGATCGGATCGGGGCTGGACATGCGGAATTTGCTGAAGTCCCGTCTCGATTCTGGTCCCGTGGGAAAAGGGGCGGGACGGGATCGGGTCGGAGGCGGATTTTTTTTTTTTTTTGCCCTTAATTTAAAAAATAACATATATATAAACAACTCAATAATTAAACAAGACAGTGTAATAAAAACATCCAAATGCTGCTTTTGTGCCTATATTATTAATAGACATGATTTTTTTGTAATACAAATACAATTGTCAAAATTACAACTTTGTGGTGTTGTTCAAAAGTTGCAAATGACATAGTAAAATTGCAATTAAAAAAATTACATTTTGAAAAAAACCTGTTCTAGTTTCTTGATAATTTCCTGTGGTTCTTCGTTGGAATTGATATTTGTTGGTCCAATTGCTCCATGTCGCTTACACCACCTTCGGATAAGATGTCGTTGTAGTTTTCGTCTTCTTCGTTGATCTCCGGTTGACCGCACCTTCTCCGCTCGTATCCAATCTCTGAATAATACTGCAATCTCCAAGCTGTCTCCGGCTAATGAGTGTAGTGCTATCCTATTTGATATCTGCCGGCAGAAAAAGCGCTTTCAAACGCCGTTGATGATGCTTGTATGTTCAAAACATCTCAGGTCATCATTGAAAGTGTCGGAAAGGTCTTCTCATTCCTCCTCCAGTATTTCAGCAAGTCTTCACGTCCTTCTTCATTGAGAACTGCTTGGTACGGTACAGAACCTTGCAAAACAAAAATATCAAACTCGCTAATTTGGTTAGTAGTATTACTACCGCACATTCTATTTCTGAGGCTTTCAAAACTAGCCGCAGAAACAGCATGTCTTTTGTGAGGTTGTGTTGAAGAAGAAGAAGATGATATGGAAGCCGGTAGGTTGCTAGCACTTTCTTGTTGGTAAAACCTATATACTTTTTTGCATTCGTCTTCTACGCTAGACAACACTTCTTCTTTAGTATGTTCAATGGGTGGTGGGTGATTTGGATTTTTGGGACTTGGATGTGGTAGTATTGCTATACAATCATAAATAGTTTCAATAAGTGATTTAGTACCGTCTATTTTAATGGTCAGATTTAATACAACACCAATAATATAAATATTGAGAATAGGAATAAATATTTTATTATTTTGATAAACAATTTTTTAATAGTTGGTTTATCCATACCTAGCTGGATGAGCCCTTGCTACGTGTCTCATTAAACCCCTCATCCCACCGTGACCTTTTCCAGTTTTTAATTTTAAAACATCTTTACAAATTTTATATCAAGCTACTTGATTCTCTACGTCCCTCTCAAAAAATGTCCATGCATCTGATTTTAATTGTCGTTTTGTTGGACCTCGTCTCATAGTAGGGGGAATAGGAGACACTCCAGTTGAAGGTGAACTAGTGGGTGTGTTGTCATCTACATTAGTGGGTGTATCATCTAGATCATCGTCTAAATTAAAGTCTTCTTGAGTTTCAGAAAATAGCTTCTCGTCTAAATCTAATGGTAATGGAGGAAAATGTTCAGTATCAACAAAATCATCATGTGTAGGAATAGGATTCTATCTAGAAATAGGATGACTAGAAGAAGTACCCTCGCCCTTGTTGCCCCTACTAGAAGAAGCTTGACCCTTACCTTACCCGTAAGCATACGTTTAAATCCTTCCATTTTAATTATACTAATAAATAATTAAAGTAAATGAAATTAAGTGCTCTAAATAAAATAAACAGACAATAATAATTTAATGAAGGAACGAATGTACCAAACGCCGACGTAACGTCAACGTGTAATCGAGAGGTTGAAAATTGAAACTTTGCTCGATGGAAGATCTTCAAGCTAGTTGCCAACTTCACTCCCAAATGAATAAATAAAATTAAATATTTAGTAGACAATGTAGACTTGTAGAGAGATAGATTGAGAGATTAGAGAGATTGTAGGAAGATGAAGAGAAAATGAGGTATTTATAGTTGAAAATTGAGTTAAAGTGTAAATATAATAACTTATGGGTTAAAAATAAATATTAAGGGGTAGGGGGGTTGGGAGGGGGGGAGGCCAAAAAGAGCCGTTGCACAACGGCCAAAATGTAAAATGATCGTTGGTGCAACGGTTATTTGTGGAAAGGGGGGTTTCGGGCGGGTTGGGACGGGACCGGGACCGGATTGGGCCTGGCGAGACTGCTCGTCCCGTCCCAATACAGTAACTTTTTTTTTAAATGTCGGGGTGGGGTCGGGATCGGACCGGAACCGGGCAGACCCGGCCCACTGGCCGGGACCAGACAGACCAAGCCCATTGGCCAGCCTTAAGACATTCTGACTGCAGTCCCATTACCATTTAATTAATTTATGGGCCTCTCTGTATTATTGGTGGTTTTTTCTAAGGGTGAGCGGGTCCGGGTACCCTAATATTTTTGAACTACCCGGATCCTACCCGGTAAAAGATCGGTACCTAAATTTACTACCCGGAACCTACCCGTAGCAATCATTACCCGGAGTCTGGGTAGGTTCTGGGTACCCTGTAAATATAAAAAAAAAAAAAGCAACAGTTTTTTAGCCTATGAAAATAAAAAAGAGTTCTAAAATAATTTCATCCAGTAACTTTTTAGCCTGCAATCAAAGTTTTTAGTACCCTTATAAGAAGTTTTATAAAATTTATTCATTGTAGAAAAATCTAATACTGTAACCAAAACCTAAAATTGCAAGCCAAATTTGACACTCAAATAATTGAACGTGTTGATTTCAAAATAAATTTGGAAATATCTGAATTAAACTTATTTTCGTGTTCATAAGCTCTTTGATACAAAAGAAAAGCTTTATTATACTAGTAAATCCCTAAATTTCATCTTCACAGCTACAATAATATACACAAATTTTAAAAATAGATTTACATTTCAAATCAAAAAGTAATACAAACTGAAGATGAATATCGCCTGAAATAGAACAGAAGCATAGGATATTAAAAAGAAATTGAAGAGTTAGATATGAACCCATATGCATTTTAAGAACGACGTGAATACAATCAAGGGAGAGAAAGAGACAAATGTGAAGCTTCAACGATGACAACGATGAAAGTACCTGAGAGAAAGCTTCAACAACGGCGACGATGAAGCTCGGTGGTGTAGCTAAAACGCCATTGTTATTGAGAGAGTTTTGAGTGTTTTCTCTTAGGGCACAAAGAGCATTCTAAAATAAAGGGGTGAAAAAGCTGAAATATTTGCGTCTTGGGGTGGGGAAAATCAATGTGCAGGCGTGCAACAAACAATTTTGGAGAAAGTTAAAAGTGGTCCAAATGTTTCTAAAAAAAGTAAAAATATTTAATATTTTATAGGTTCCGGGTATCGGTTCCGGGTCCGGGTACCCTGTCTCTATTTGCCGAAACCGGAACCGGACCCAACATTAATCAGTTCCTAATTTTACTATTCGGACCCTACCCGTTATTATAATATATCTACCCGAAACCTATCCGTTCTTATCAATTCCGATCGGGTATCTGGGTACTCTATATCCGTGTTCACCCTAGTTTTTTCCAACACTCGTAAAATAAAATAATATAAGATGGAATAACATGTGCTGTACAAGACAAAATCATCTTCATTCAGTATCTGCAAAATCAGTTGGAAAGCAACTTTTCAGAACTATTTTTATTTATGAAGTTAAGACATTCTGACTGCAGTCCCATTACCATTTAATTATTTTATGGGCCTCTCTGTATTATTGCTGGCTTTTTCCAATACTCCTAAAATAAAATAATATAAGATGGGATAACTGTGCTGTACAAGACAAAATCATCTTCACTCAAAATAATATAACGTTGGATTCTATCTGCATCACTGCATGGATGGTGTCACTTTAACGAAATTTCAACATTTTCCATCTAATAAATGTTTCGTTTAAATGTCAACATTTTCTTACTTTGGGAATGGATAGTTGGGCTTAAAACTTCAATAATATACAATGTGTTTTCCGAGAGCGATTATAGTATTTTCTTAGGTTCATATTATTTGATGATTTCACTTTTAATATATTCTTTAAAAAATTATTTATTTCTAAAAATTAAAAAAAAAACAGATTAAAGTACTCTTAATTTAATTTGCATCTTTCTAAGTTGATAAGTGTAAAAAAACACATGAATATGAGGTGTAAGGATACAACAAGAATGATATATTTCCCTATTTAGCAATATTTTAACTCTAAACTTTATATTTTACGGTTAACGAGATAATTTATAGCCACACAAATATTTTAAACTTGTTTTAGACCATATGATTCAAAATTATTTCTTTATTTCTTAAACTCAGTGTCCAGTCAAACTATATCACATAAATTGAGACGGAGGGAGTAACAGATACTCCCTTTGTCCCAATTTATATGACACACTTTTCTTTTTAGTAAGTCTCACAAAGAATAATACATTTCCTTATTTAGCAATAATTTAACTTGAAACTTTATATTTTACATTTAACGAGATGATCTATAACCACATAAATATCTCTGGATTGTTTTAAATCACAAGATTCAAAAGTCTTTCTTTATTTTTCAAACTTCGTATCCAGACAAACTACATCATATAAATTGAGACGGAGAAAATAATAAACATCCAATTTTAACAGAAGAGTGAATAGGTTAAAAAACATCTAAACTATCATCATTTTATCAGTTTCATATCTAAATTAGTGAACGTTCACATAACCCCTTGAAATACTATGAACTCGTTGTGTCTTGAAATCTAACAACATAATATCCATCTTCATGGAGATATAGATCTGGTTCCGCCACAGTAGGCCAAATCTGAATAATATATCGACTCATCTGCTTATATCCAGGAATTTCACCCACAACATATGCAACTAAAAAGTATTTCCATTTTTTGAGCTCCAGATTCTACTTCATTTTCGTCTAATTTCACTTGAATTTTACCATCGACAACCTCAGGTGCTATATAATTCAACGCTAAACCATTCTGAGCTACTCTATTACCAGCAAACAAGTTGGTCCATGGGACTTTGAGTAATGGATTAGTAGCTTCCAATGGTGATAATAGGTATCTTTCTGATAGAATATAGCACGGTACCGTGCTCAAATATGATTAGAATTAACAAAAACCTAATTATCAGTGGTGAATTTTCGAACAGATACCAAATTTTTAATTAAGTTAGGGGCATGAAGGATATTTTTCAAAACTAGAGGTGGATGTGGGGGAGACAAAGTTCCATAACCGCGAATTGGAATTGAGTTACCATTACCAACAATTATACCACAATTTTTGCTCAAATTTGAATAAGATGAGAGAGTACCTTGATCGGACGTCATATGAGAAGTGACTCCGGTGTCGATATACCAATTCGCGTCCGGGGGATTTAAGCCAAGTGTATGCATAGCGGTTTCAATATCTGTAGGTGTCAGGATCGGATTTGGGCCCACAACATGGAAGGCATGCTGGGGCCGAGTCCCAAGCAAGACTGCCTGATGTCCCGACCCATTACTGTACCGCATTCCACTATTTGGGACCGAGAAACTGGACCTGGAATTTTGCTGGAACTTTGTCCAGTTTCTCGGATAATTGAGAGAGCTGGTATGTCATCTTGTAAGTCTACTTCCACTCCGGTTGATACCAAACCGAAGCTGAGTACTACGTCAGACATAATATACGAGGATCCCATCCATTATCGCAGTCTTGCAAGGGCACTTCAGTATCTTATTTTCACGAGACATGATATTACTTATGCAGTTCAGCATGTGTGTTTATTCATGCATGACCCACGGATTGAGCACATGCATGCGTTCAAACGCATTATACGGTATATCCAGGACACACTTGATTATGGATTGCATTTATATCATTTTTCCATCTCTACTCTTGTGTCATATACAGATGCTGATTAGGGTGGTTGTCCTGATACCAGACGCTCGACATCTGGGTAATGTATGTTTTGGGGGATAACTTGGTCTCATGGTCTGTGAAACGTCAGGCTACATTATCACGATCCAGTGCAGAGGCTAAGTATCGAGGCATGGCTAATGTGGTATCTGAATCATGTGTTGGAAATTTGCCTTTGGTGGGGAGGTTGCGTACACCCATGTTTAATGACTTAAACACTAGGGTTCCGCATGTTGGAGGCTTTATCTCTTCACACGTACATAATCTACTAAGTGAGTAGATGACCGTAGGGCCAAGGATCGTCAAATTTTGTTAAGATATGAAAGAGATATTGGTCCACGAAGTAAGGTGTTTGAGACATGAAAATATGGTGTGGGACAAATCTACCACATCGGTAGGAAAATGAAGAATTGTTCTCTTTATAAGCCTAAAAATGGATAAGGGTTTGGGACCCTAAGGGGTAACCCATGTGTTTGAAGGAGGGAGGACCTAGGTGTGCTTGGGTTCAAGGCTAAGCCCACACGCGCGCCACCGCCGCCCGCCCGTCAACCAAAAAGCCAACAGTTTTGGCATTAAACTTCTGAAACATTTTGCACTTACTACAAAAACGTTGCTGGCCATGAATACCCATGATTACACCTCGTAAAGGGCCTCTTAATCACCTCTCCTCCTCCTAAAGACTATTTAACCTTCTAAAACAAATTTGAGGAAGAGATATAGAGAAGAGAGAGGACGAAAAACAAGTCAAAATCTGTCCAAAAACTGAGCAACAGAAACAGAAACTCTTCCTTCTTTTTTCCTCTAAATCAGCAAGTCGTTTCGTGTTCGTTTTCTTCGTCAGAATCAACCTATTTGCTTTATAGTGTTGATTAGTTGTTGTTTTATCTCGGGAGACTATTACCCGCTAACGTAAAAGCATATATACGGGGCAATCTTGTCTTAAAGACAGAAAGTCATCTCTTGACTCAGCCACAATTGTAACAATCCAGATTTAGTGTTTCTTGATTTCAGGTTATCAAGATTCAAGACTCAACAAGCTTGCGGCAGTTCTCAATTTGGTTGTTTGTCTATCCTTTCGAACACTTGTAATATTTATTTACTTTGTGAACTGCTTTACATATCCAACAATTTTAAGACAAGATCGTATTAGTGTTCGAAAGATGTCGGTCAACAATTGTGTGATCAAATTTGGATATAGTTGTGGTTTTCTGGTTGAAGACAATTTTGATTATGTTGTTGAAGGTCAAGGTGTTCATGGTGTCACCGCTCCCGAGAGTGGTGGGAATAAGCACCCATGAGAGGATGAGGATGTCAACTGGGACAAGAGGAGAAGGCTGAAGATGTGGTTCTATCTTGTAGCAGAAGGCCTATATCTGTCCCAGACAAAGGATCCGAATTATGGTAAAGAGGAAATGGACACTCAGTCCGACGAAGTGACTGAAGTGGGCCAGAATCTGAAATTGGGATAAGTAATTTTTCTTCCATGTCAAGAATAAGATTAAATGATGTCTGATTAAAAAGGGCTTAAAGTAAGGAGGAATATGAAATATTTTTCCGAAATAATTTATATTCCTTACGCTTTAAAATCAGAAGTTTAATCTCACATTCCCTCCCGTTTCAAGATTGGACTATTGTAAACAACGACGTAAAAGATCCGTTCTTTTGGGTGTAATAATTAAAAGTGTGTAAAATATGTTCGCACATACGAAGGAGAGAGATCCACTGACTGTGCGAAAATTGTTACCACTCTTAAGCAAGGGCCAAGAATTGTCATGGCACCAATCTCAAGGGAAGAAGACTAAAAGATAATGGCTTATCTTAAGATGTTGACCCTGTCACACTATTTGACAGAAGATCCTTCATTTGATAAGATGATATTGGACACTCAGTCGTACAAAGCCTACGGGCGGCTGGAGTGGGCCAAAATTCATTTGATAGGATGATTTTAGACACTCAGTCGTACAAAGCCTACGGGCGACTGGAGTGGGCCAGAATTCATTTGATAGGATGATTTTGGACACTCAGTCATACAAAGCCTACGGGCGACTGGAGCGGGTCATAATTCCAGGTCTTAAATGATCTGAAGGCCAAAAGAAAGGCAGAAAAGTAATGGACACCTAGTGAGGTGGACCAGAGTTTCTAGGTCTTAAATGATCTGAAGGCCAAAGGAAAGGCAGAACAATATGGTTTTAAGTGTCCTGAAATGTTGGACAACATTTTGCTCCCAGAGTGTTGAAGTTATCTGAAATGTTGGACAACATTTTGCTCTCAGAGTGTTGAAGTTTGAAACAGTATGGTTTTAAGCGTCCATGGGAGTTACAATAATTGCACACAAACTTGAGAAACTCTTATGCATCCCCTTTTTCTTTTACAAATCATATTTTCTTATTATTATCAAAGAATTTAGAGCAACTAGTTTTAAGAGTGTTTTTGTACCCAATTCCTGCATGTGAAGGTTTACTAAAGTTAAGAATCTCATTCATTTTTGAAGTCCCCGTGTTGAGCTTATAAAAGGTAGCTTCGGCTAAACCCAGTTTTGCACTGGTCTTACCAAATTCAATGTTCTTTTTGGTAAGTGCAACCTCTAGTCGGGTTATTGTGACTTTTAGATCTACATTCTCACGAGTTAAAGATTTTACCTTTGTGTCAAGTTGCTTGGATTCTATGATTAAGGCTTTTCAATATCATCTTTGGAATCAACTTGATCCACACAATCAGTCTCACTAATAGAAATTAAACCACTAACGCAATTAACTTCATAATAGTTATAGAATTCGTACCTCTCGGATGTCGCTGAGGATGTAGATGTCGTTGCTAATGTTGAGGCAAATGTTGTGACATTTGAGACAACATTGTCGATAACATCTTCATAGTCCGATAGAGACTGTTCGAAAATAGTAGCCAGCATTGATTGTGATTCGACTTCTTGATCTCCTTCCTCTTCTCCCTTGTCATCACTAAGAGAAAGCCATAGACTCTTACCAAATTTTCTAACCGTATTTGCACATTCATTAACAAAATGACCCCAACCCGAGCATACATGACATTGCAAGGACTCAAGTTGTTTGGGATCAAATTTGGTACGATCTGAGTTGGTTTTTCTCAGTTGGTTTCCTTTTTGTACATTTGGAAGGAATCTATTGGGCTTTTGATTGAACACTTGGTTTTGGTGCTCTTTAGATTTAGATTGATTTCTCTCATTGTTGAACTTCCTCACCATCGAATTGTATTTTCGAGTGATTAAGGCAATATTTGCACCTTCACCAATTTCTTCAAGATTCTTATCCTCTTCTTTGATTTGACTCTCCGAGGATTGAACTTGAAGTGCCACATTCTTTCTTTTATACAATTCCTTTTGATTCTCAATGTTCATCTCATAAGTTTTGAGTATGCTCATCAAGGAATGAAGGTCCATTGTGGCAAGATTGTGAGCTTCTTCAATAGCACAAATCTTTAAATTGAACTTTTTAAGAAGAGAACGGAGAGTCTTTTCAACAAGTTGAGTGTTGGTTAACGGTACACCAAACACTTGACATTCATTTGAGATGTCAATCAACTTTTCAAAGTAAGATTTAATATCATCCGCTTCTTCCATCCTTAAACGTTCATATATACTTATGAGCACGTGTAGCTTTGTTCGATGAACATTTGAGCTACCTTCATAATGAATTTGTAAAGTATCACATGCGTCCTTAGCCGTGGGGCAGTTTTGAATGAGTTTGAACATGTAAAGATCAACTCATCCAAAAATTGCATTTAAGGCCTTTTCGTTAAAGCTAGCATTATTGGTTTCTTCCACAGTCCATTCAGATTTAGGCTTAACAAGAATGTCACATTCCTCATCCGGTGGCAACATTGGAACAACATACCCATTGGTTATAGATCTCCATGCCCTAACATCAATTGATTTGATATGAAAACGTAGGCGAATCTTTCAATAGGCATAGTTTGAACCATCTAAAATGGAAAGTCTACGAATAGTTGAATTTGCTGGATCCATAACTTGAAATAACAAAACCAATCACTTATTGTGTTAAGTGTTGGCTCTGATACCACTTGAAGGGTGCTATGAATCAAATAAAAATAAGATGAACAAAATTCAATCGATTACAAGTACAGTTTCCGAATGTCGACAATTATGTCGTCCGACACCAGTATCAACACTTAGTAAAACAGAAACTTTAAAGAGTAAATGCATCGGATTTAAAGAACACAAATGTTTAAAATTTTCAGAAGTTATATATATTATATAACATATGATGGTCAATGACCAAATGTATTGTATATATATTATATACAATTATACAAATTCCTTTCTTTACAGATTTACAATATAAATTGAAAAGGAATTAAAATTTGAAGTCGCAGATGACTTCTGCTTGAAAAATCTAACTAAGTAGATATAGACAACCTCTCATTACAATCGCTCCATACAAAACTAATTTAGAATCTAAACAACAATTGTAATGTTGGACAGAATGTTGTCGACACACTCAGACAACATTTGTGATCCACATTTCTGATGAAATCCCGAGAGCTCTCTTGGTATTTTTACATTCTGGTTTTGGATGATCGATTCACTGTTGTGGCCTCTCTATTTATAATAGAGAGTTTTCTTGAAAGTCTCATCGATCGGTTGTGGAGGTTGAAGAAAATGTGGGCAGCTTGTGGTAGATGATTAAGGAGTGAAAATCTCAACAACTTTGACTTGTTCCTTACTTGACTTCTTCCCCAAGCTTTGACTCTTTCTCCCACATTTTACACAGCTCCAATTCACCACGCCTAAGTCGTTTTTACCTCACAGTAAAATATTACTGCTTACCGTGAAGTAAGGCAAAACTATTTTTCGAAGATATTGGTCCGAATGTTATGACATTTGTCCCAATATTTTTATGCATTCAAATCAGTACTTCAGAAGATATGTTGGATCAAATATCACAACACCAAACCCAACATTAACACTTTGTAATATGATATAGAATGTAAATGGCTTGTTTAATTCAATCAAATTTAGTTTAAGGAAATATCGCTTGCCTCCAGGTGATATGGGCTGGCCATTCATTGAAAATATGATTTTTTGTTCAAAATTTTCAAATCTACTGGCAATCCTGGCTCATTTGTATCTTACTTCGTCACTAGATACGTTCATTTGAAAGACCTCGATTTATGTGTAAAATATTGAACTATGAACTTAGAACTAAAACAAGATGATTGGTTCAGTAGTTGAAATCTGAGTCCTGAAACTATAGAATTGAAATCTTCGATCCTTCTCGGGTCAACTAATGTAATGTTGTACTTAATAATCAATTTTGTTCATTTTTTTCGTCCATTGCTATGCAACTAATTAAATAATATCCGTTGAAGGTTCGGGCCATCAGTAGAGATGTACAAGGCATACATGTTTGGATCGCCAAGCATCATCCTGACAACATCAGAAATATGTAAGAAAATCTTTATGAATGATGATAATTTCGACAGAATAAAATCGAACTCATCATCAACTTCAAACCAAGAAGACAAGCGTCTTCGTCGAATAACAACAACTCATATAAGGACACAAGGATCATTATCCTTCTACTTCGATTGCATAAACGAAATCGTGAAGAATTCACTTGAGTTATGTTGAAATTAGTTATTTTGGAATTAATTTGGGATTAGTTATTCTGATAATACTTATTTCTTTATTAATTGTTTAGTTTGTTGTATTAAAAATAACATGTATTGCATAATTTCTAAAAAAAATTACTTCTTTACAAGAATACTATCCACCTTATTTAATTAGTAGAAAAGGGGGTTGAGGGACCTCAAATATGTTTTTGTCAATTTTATTATTTTATCTAGAGATAACTAATCTTGATACTATTATTTCACTATCTGACAGGGATAACTTATCCCGTAATATTATTTCTAGTACTCTTGGTGTAACTTATCTCAAAATTAGTAGTCAAATGAACAACACTAAATTTTTTGTCTCAGAACTATTTATGTTTGTAGAGCATACAAAACGTCCCTGAGCATTATCAACGAATTTGAAGCAAAATATATATTAACATTTCCAGACCATCATACATATGGAGTATATAGTCAAACAACGTATGCGCTAGCTCCATGTACTTAATTTATGTATACCAAATTTAACAGACACAAGTTTCATAGGAGTAACTCTTTCAGTAATCACAGGGAGCTCATTTTTCTATGGATTAGAAAATTTGTGATTGTCAGGCATTTTTGTTTAATTAAAACAGTGATTCTCAAATCTTGCCTCATGGTGTTTGGTGATAAGGAGGTCAATTTCCGGAAAGATAATTTATTTTGTTAAAAATATTTTCCTGAATAAAGTATTTTTCAATGTTGGTTGGAGAATCAAACTTTTTACTGAAACATGCAAATTGAATTTTTTAAATTAGTATCTTTTTGCATAACCGTGAAAATTTTACAATTTGTGAAAATCAAAATATTTTCTAATTATTACACAATCTTACCAAATAAGTAAATCATAATTCATAACAATGTATAGGAATATCCAAAGGTGCCGCCGCATTGATAAATCACATACTTTTATGTTCCTTTTAAAAAAGAAATATTTGTGATTGTATGTTATTACAAACTTTCAAATACATATTATTTTACAAAGATTCACTGGTCCAATGAATCAACAATAGTAGCTACTAGCAATTCTTTAATATAATCCTCCCATATGGTACGAACAATCTCTTCACGTCGAACAAGAGTATTGTTTTGCAAAATTTAAAATGATTTTTTTTTGCAACATATAAACTTATGGGTCAAGTTTTACATTTAAAAAAATTAAAATCACAACTTGAAATTTGAAATCATAATTTATGGAGAAGTCCTGGTTCCAAAACATGATTTGAAATTGAAGTTAAAATTTTGTTCACATCTCATAAACAAACACTGATTTCAAATTAGCGACTCAAATAAATTACTCCCTTCATCTCAAATTATTTGTCGTGGTTACTAAAAATAGTTGTGTCAAATTATTTGTCATTTTAGATGTTCAAGATATAATTGATTTTTTTTTCATTTTACCTTTTATCACTAATAAAGATGATATATAAGTAGAGTACATATTTAATGGAGAGATATTATAATTTAAACATAAATAGAGATAAATTAAGTGAAATATTCCTTATAATTAATATTTTTTAAGAAACATATAAATTATAAAAAATGATAAATAATTTGATACCGTGGGAGTAACCTAGATGAAATATCTTTCAGCCGCTTATCTTGCCCTTCAAATAGTACTAATTAGTTTTTGGTTATGTGTCGAGCGTACGTGTACTTAAGTTTTTTTGATAACCAGACAAAACAAAAACTATAGTAGTATATTTATGTAATAAAAAGTCATATTGGGTGTGCGCGTAGAATGAATATATACCTCGTGAATTAATATTTCCTATTAAAAATAATTATTTTCAATTATTTGTCATTTTAAAAGTTCAAGATATAATTGATTATTTTTTCTCTAATCCTTTGTCATTAATTGTCATTAATGAAGATGATACATAAATTGAACAAATATAAATTGAACAATAACAACATACCCAGTGAAATTCCACACCGTGGGATCTGGGGAGGGTAGAGTGTATACAGACCTTACCTCCACCTTGGTAGGTAGAGCGGCTGTTTCCGGAAGACCATCGGTTCAAGACAAAACATAATCACAATCATGTCAATCAAAACAAAGCAAGAGTAAAACAAGAGAAACGGTCACTCAGATAAGGAATTAAAGAAGTATAAAGTGCATTCGAATAAAAGGGAGAAGTAGCTAACACAACTAAATAAGCTAAACAAAATACACTAATGAACCCATAACAACAAAAATCAAACTACAGTGGATTATAAAGCAATAATGTGCCTATAAGTGTGATAGGCTAATCGTGCCTACAGTAATAACACTACAACTATCAATTTGTAAGCATAAGTAGGACTACGCTCAAGTACCTACTACTTTTCTACCCTAATTCGTGTCCTCCACAGCTCCACATCCAAGGTCATGTCCTCAGTAAGTTGCACCTGCGATATATCCCGTCTAATCACCTTTCCCCAATACTTCTTCGGCCTGCCTCTACCCCTCCTGAACCCGTCCATAGCCAACCTCTCACACCTCCGTACTTGGGCATTTGTGTCTCTCCTCTGCACATGCCCGAACCATCTCAACCTCGCTTCCCGCATCTTATCATCCACCAATGCCACTCCCACTTTCTCCCGGATATCATTATTTTTAATCTTATCTCTCCTTGTATGCCCACATATCCATCTCAGCATCCTCATCTTCGCAACTTTCATCTTTTGTATGTGCGAAGTCTTGACTGGCCAACACTCCGCCCCATACAACATAGTCGGTCTAACCACAACCCTATAG
This sequence comes from Anisodus tanguticus, assembly GCA_034509755.1. Lineage (NCBI taxonomy): Eukaryota > Viridiplantae > Streptophyta > Magnoliopsida > Solanales > Solanaceae > Anisodus > Anisodus tanguticus. The sequence goes on from CM067546.1 coordinate 31,928,769, forward strand.
AATTGCCATTAAGTTTTAGTGGCACATTTTTATCGCACAAGACAGTTTTAGTTGCACATTTTTATCCATCCTGCCCCAATACGATGTGCGACATCATTATCGATCTCTCAATTCCCTTGGATAATAGACCCTAGGTACTTGAAGCTTCCTTCCTTTGGAATGACTAAGTACCAAGCCTTACCTCCACGTTTGTCTCAGGGTCGCTCCCGTTACTGAACTTGCACTCTAAATATTATGTCTTGGTCCTACTCAACCTGAACCCTTTAGACTCTAAAGTTTGTCTCCAAACCACCAGCTTGGCGTTCACTCCGCTGCGAGTCTCATCAATTGGGACTATGTCATCTACGAATAACATACACCATGGTACCTCCTCTTGGATTTATCGCGTCAGTCCGTCCATCACCAAGGCAAATACGAATGGGCTATGAGCTGATCCCTGATGCAGCACCATTATCACTGAAAAGTACTCCGAGTCTCCTCCTACTATCCATAATCTAGTCTTAGATCCATCATACATATCCTTGATCGCCCTAGTGTACGCCACAGGTACACCTCTAACCTCCAAACATCCCCATAGAACCTCCCTAGAGACTTTGTCGTATGCCTTCTTGTGGTCGATGAAAACCATATGTAAGTATTTGTTCCTCTCTCTATACCGGTCCACCAACCTCCTAATAAAATGAATGGATTCGGTAGTCTAATGCCCCGGCATGAATCCAAACTGGTTCTCGGAAATTAACACGACTCTCCCCACCCTCGTCTCCACGACTCTTTCCCAAACTTTCATAGAGTGGCTCAGCAGTTTGATACCCTATAGTTGTTGCAACTCTGTATATCACCTTTATTTTTGTACTAGGGAATCATTGTACTCCACCTCCATTCTTCGAGCATTCTTGTCATCTTAAAAAATGACGTTAAACAACTCAGTCAGCCACTTCAAACCAGCCCTGCCTGCGTTCTTCCAAAATTCAATTGGGATCTCATTAGGCTCGGTCCCTCGTCCCCTGCGCATCCTGAGAATAACAACCATAACCTCATCAACCTTAATGCTTCTACAATACCCAAAATCACCGTGCCTACCAGAATGCTCCAGATCTCCCAGCTTAATGTCTCCATCTCCTTTTTCGTTCAAGAGTTTATGGAAGTAAGACTGTCACCTCCGCCTAATATGCGCTTCTTCCACCAGTACTTTTCCGTCCTCGTCCTTGATGCACCTCACTTGATCCAAGTCACGGGCCCTCCTCTCCCTTGTCTCGTCTAGTCTGTACAACTTCTTATCCCTGCCTTTCTCCTCTAATTCCACATACAGACGTTCAAAAGCTGCCATTTTCACTACCGTAACCTCTAGCTTTGCCTCCTTCCCCACCATCTTATATAGTTTCCTATTCGTCCACTTCTCCACCTCATCTCTACTTTCTAACAAATTCACATACGCCACTTTCTTCGCTTCCACCTTCTCTTGAACTTTACCATTTCACCACCAGTCCCCTCGATGTCCACCACGATAACACCGTGAGACTCCTAGCACTTCTCTGGCTACCTCACGAATGCAACTGGTCGTCCTGTCCCACATACCGGTCGTATCCCCACTACTCCCCCAAGCCCCTTTGGCCATCAACCTCTCCCCCATCTCCAACCTCTCCCCCATCTCCTTTGCACTAGCCATGGTCAAACTCCCCCATTTGATTCTTAACCTGCCATCAACCACCCTCTTATTCTTCTCCAACTTGATCTCCAAATCCATCACTAAAAGCTTATACCGGGTTCTAAAATCCTCCTTCGGAATAACCTTACAGTCTTTACAAAAACATTTGTCAACCTTCCTAATGAGCAAAAAGTATATCTGGGTCTTAGCCACCGAACTACGGAAAGTCACCAAGTATTCCTCCTTCTTCAGGAATCTAGAATTGGCTATCACCATCCCACAAGCTCTAGCGAACTCCAAAAGTGAGACGCCTCCCCCATTCCTAATCCCGAGTCCAAATCCTCCATGCACGTCGTCATAACCCCTAGAAGTGACTCGATATGTCCATTGAAATCCCCTCCTACAAATAACTTCTCAGTGGGTGGTATACCTCCCACCACTTCATCTAAATCCTCCCAAAAGCGTCAAATACCTCTCCTAATATGGATAAATTATAACTTAGACATAAATAGGGGTAAAGTAGGTCAGATACCTCTCCTAATTAATATTTCTTAACGGGCATGTAAAACAAAAAAAAGACAAATAAAATTAAAATAGAGAGTGTAGTTTATTTCTTGTAATCAGAAATATGTGTGGTTATAGATCATCTCTTTAAGCGTAAAATGTAAAGTTTAAAGTTAAATTATTGTCAAATAAAGAATGTGTCATTCTTTTTTTGACTAACTAAAAAGGAAATTGTCATTGGGACAGAGGGAGTAAGTATTTTACTAACTTACCCCTAATTAATGTCTAATGATTCATGATTATATAAACAGAGATAATTTTGGAAGAATAAGATAAAAAAATTCTTGAAATTTTAAAGCACCACTTATTTTGAAATAAAATAAAAGTCTAAAACACCATTTATTATAAAACGGAAGAAGTAGATAGTTTATCCTGAGATGTTGTTGGGTTTACTAATATTTTAGTCTATCCTTAATTAAATATATATAACATTTTGTATCAGAAAAAATCGTCTTACTCAATACTTGTCTTATACTATCCCTCGATATTTGTTCTACTTCTACCTGCATTGGCATTAACAGGGGTGAATGAAACCAAACGGTAAATCGAATCAAACCAATAAATTGAATTAAATTGGGGGGAAATCGACTAATTGGTTGGTTTGATTTGATTTGATATTTAAAAATAAAATTGGACTATAAGTGGTTTGGTTTGGTGTTAATTAGAAAAAGTTAACTTGAGATCAAACCAACCCGACATCATATATATATATATATATATATATATATATTTAAAATTATTTTATACATAAAAATACTATTATAATATAATTTATATTTTTTCTTTAACTTTGCCATAGTTTTTATTTTTTGACATTAGATTTTGGGCTCACAATTTAACCCACTGCCCATAAATGTCATTAAGGTAAAAAAGTCCAAACCAAACTAATTTATATCTGGGTATTGATTCCAAGTAGTAATTTGTATCTTGGAGAGAAACAAATCCTCCAGTCGCACCTTGTTTTAATTCAAGTTGAGTTCGTCCTAACTTAGTTTAAGGTCGAGTCAACTCATCATGATTTGGGTAAGTTTGCGTCATATTTTAATATGTTAACAACTTGAATGTGATATTTGTTAAAGCTAGTTAATGAATAAAGCTAGCTAAGTTGGTGTGAATGAGAAATTGAGGGGAAATGAATTTGTTTTCTTTTTCTGGAAAAAAAAAAAGGCAAAGGCCTTTCCGAACAATCACCAACCTATTCCAAAGAGGCACCTTCGAGGCTATATAAACTGAGGCAATGCCTCATTTTTAAAACACTGAAACAAAAATTTCTTCATCTGAAATTCTGCATTCTTTTTCCACAAATAAAACTATCGAGTCTTACTGTATTTCGTTGCCAACTTTGAGTTCGTCGAAGTCGAAGGCGTTTGATGTACCGCTACTCCTGCGACAGGTATATCCGTTTTATCCTGGGAGGAAGTAATACATAACCTCGGGTACAGTGAGGGGATTAAATTCCTTAAGGACACACAGTGAATTCGTGGTCTCGAATATTTTCTTACTTCGCATTATTTTTCCAGTTTCGTTTTTTCGGTTTTTGTCTTTCCGTTTGGTTTCGTTTTTCCCGATTTTTTGAACACAGCCCAACAACAAGCTTAAGGAATTTACTCATTATTTCTGTGTTCATTTGTTCTTGTTTAACAATTACAGAACATTGTCGGGAAAAAAAAGGTGTATGTTTGTTGTTTCGATGTAACGAACTTGTATGTTGTTTGTAGACTAAAATCTTCGGATTTTTTACTCCAGTTGAGATTAAAGTTTCCATAACTTTCTACTCATTTGGGTACTTGATTTGAAGATATAAAAACTTCATCAAGTATACAACATACAATTTACTGCATTTAAAAAAAAAAGTGTATGTTTTCTGTTTCGATGTAACGAACTTATATGTTGTTTGGAGACTAAAATATTCGAATTTTCTACTCCGGTTGAGATTAAAGTTTCCATAACTTTCTACTCATTTGGGTACTTGATTTGAAGATATAAAAACTTCATCAAGTATACAACATACAATTTACTGCATTTCGCTTCAAGTATTTTAAATCTGTTTGGGTAACCTTGATTCAGTTTGAAGAAATAAAATCTTCACCGTTGTGTATTATATTTGTTGCGGTCAAAACTGATTCGGTTCGAAGTCTTCACCGTTTATTAAATTTTCTGTTGTTTCCTACGACAGAAATGGGAGACATGACTCAAAATTTGAATGCTATCAAGCATCGCCACACCAACCCCCATGGTTGGTTCTACGAGCAATCTTTGCGTCCTCCGGCTTGTATCTTTGCACCAAAGACCGGCGCTCCAAGAGAGAAGCTTCGGAAATTTCACCGAAATTGATTTCAAACGATGGCAACAAAAGATGTTCTTCTATTTAACTACTTTAAACCTCCAAAAGTTTATTAAGGAGGTCTTTCCGGTTTTGCCGGAATCAATACCTGAGAATGAACGTTTTGTTGTAACTGAGGCATGGAAGCACTCAGATCTTTTGTGCAAGAATTATATTCTTAGCGGACTGGAGGATGATCTTTACAACGTCTATAGTAATGTGGAAACATCAAAAGAACTATGGGATGCGTTGGAAAAGAAATATAAAACAGAAGATGCTGGATTAAAGAAGTTTATCGCTGCCAAGTTCCTGGACTACAAAATGGTAGATGGCAAGTCTGTTGTTACTCAAGTTCAAGAATTACAGGTTATCATCCACGATCTACTCGCTGAAGGTTTGGTGATTAGTGGGGCGTTTCTAGTTGCGACAGTAATAGAGAAGCTGCCTCCTTCATGGAAGGACTTCAAAAATTACTTGAAACACAAGCGAAAGGAGATGACACTGGAAGATCTCATCGTCCGGTTGAGAATCAAGGAAGATAACAAGGCAGCGGAGAAGAAGGCAAATGGGAGATCAACTATAGGGGGAGCACATATTTTTGAAACTGCCCCAACTAATCTGAAAAAGAGAAAAATGCATCGGGACCAAGGAGCTATCCCAACAAGAAGAAATTCAAGGGAAACTGCCACAATTGTGGTAAAATCGGACACAAAGTTGCAGACTGTCGTGCTCCAAAAAAGGAAAAGAAGAAGGGTCAGGCTAATATGGTTGAAACAAACGAGGAGGTTGATGACTTGTGCGCTATGTTGTCTGAATGCAACCTAGTGGGAAATCCGAAAGAGTGGTGGATTGAATCTGGCGCCACTCGCCACATTTGTGCTATCAGAGAAGCGTTTGCTTCATATGTTCCCGCCGGGCCCGACGAGACCATATATATGGGAAATTCTGCAACGGCCAAAATTGTAGGTTATGGAAAGATACTGCTGAAGATGACATCTGGCAAGGTGGTGACTCTCAACAACGTCTGTCATGTTCCTGAAATTAGAAAAAATCTAGTATCTACCGGACTTCTAGTAAAGAACGGTTTTAAGTGTGTTTTTGTTTCTAACAAGGTTGTAATAAGTAAGAACGAGATGTACATAGGAAAAGGTTACCTCACAGAGGGCCTTTTCAAACTGAATGTAATGGTCGTTGCCAATAATAATAAAGTTTCTGCTTCGTCTTACTTACTTGAGTCAAATAATTAATGGCATTCACGTTTAGGACATGTCAATTATAGAACCTTGCGAAAAATGATTAGTTTGGAAGTATTGCCTAAGTTTGAATGCAATCAATCAAAATGTCAAATCTGTGTTGAGTCTAAGTATCTTAAACATCCTTATAAGTCAGTTGAAAGGAATTCAAGTCCTTTAGACTTAATCCATACGATATTTGTGACATGAAGTCAATCCCATCTCGCGGTGGAAAGAAGTATTTCATAACTTTTATTGACGATAGTACGCGGTATTGCTACGTTTATTTACTTAATAGTAAAGATGAAGCAATTGAAGCATTCAGCAATACAAAAGCGAAGTTGAGACTCAACTTAACAAAAAGATTAAAATGATAAGGAGTGATAGGGGCGGTGAATATGAATCTCCTTTTGAACAAATATGTTTGAATATGGCATTATTCATCAAACAATCGCTCTTACTCGCCACAATCAAACGGAATTGCGGAAAGGAAAAATAGAACCCCGAAAGAAATGATGAATGCCCTCGTTAATAAGTTCGGTTTACCCCCTAACTTGTGGGGGAAGCCATTCTAACAAATGCTAGCCGAATACTCAATCGAGTGCCCCATAGCAAAACAAAATCTATTCCATACGAAAAGTGGAAAGGAAGGAAGCCCAATTTGGGATACTTCAAAGTGTGGGGGTGTTTGGCCAAGGTGGAAGTTCCTAAACCCAAAAGGGTAAAAATAGGACCTAAAACCATTGATTGTATTTTCATAGGATATGCCACAAATAGTAAGGCATATCGATTTCTGGTTCACAAATCAGAAAATCCCGATATTCAGGTGAATACGGTAATTGAATCAGATAATGCTGACTTCTTTGAAACCATATATCCGTATAAAAAGGAATGTGAGTCGTCTAGCAAAGAATCTAAACGACCTCGGGAAGAAACAAATGAAAATATTCCTGATGAGGAAAATCCAAGATGCAGCAAACGTCAAAGGATGTCTACTTCATTTGGACCAGAATTTCTAACATTTTTGTTGGAAAATGAGCCTCGAACCTTCAACGAAGCTATGTCTTCATCGGAAGCTCAATTTTGGAAAGAGGCAATCAATAGTGAGATAGAATCCATATTAAACAACCATACTTGGGAATTGGTTGAACTTCCTCCAGGGAATAAACCTTTAGGTTCCAAATGGATTTTCAAGCGGAAAATGAAAGCTGATGGTACTATTGATAAATATAAGGCAAGACTAGTTGTTAAAGGGTTTAGACAACGAGAAGGTCTTGACTACTTTGATACATACTCGCCGATAACGAGGATTACATCCATTCGGGTGTTAGTAGCATTAGCCGCCGTGTACGGTCTTGAAATCCATCAAATGGATGTGAAAACAGCCTTCTTAAATGGAGAGTTAGAGGAAGAAATTTACATGGAACAACCTGAGGGGTTTGTAGTTCCAGGGAAAGAGAAGAAGGTGTGTCGACTTGTTAAGTCTCTTTACGGACTAAAACAAGCACCCAAAAAGTAGCATGCAAAATTTGACCATACAATGCTGTCAAATGGATTCAAGATAAATGAGTGTGATAAATGTGTCTACATTAAGAACACTCCGAACCACGTAGTCATTGTTTGTTTGTACGTGGATGATATGTTGATAATGAGTAACGACATTGCTAACATAAATGCTACTAAGCGCATGCTTGCTAGTAAGTTTGATATGAAAGACTTAGGAGTTGCCGATTTAATTCTGGGAATTAAAATCCATAAGACCCCTCAAGGTCTAGCATTGTCTCAAACTCATTATATTGAAAAGGTACTTGAAAAGTTCAAGTATTTGGACTTTAAAGTTGCAAAGACGCCAATTGATATGAACCTTGCTCTTGCAAAGAATAAAGGTGAAAGTCATTTTCAATTGTATTATGCCAGAGTGTTAGGAAGTTTGATGTATATCATGAACTATACGTGACCTGATATTGCGTGTGCTATAAGTAAACTAAGTCGCTACACTAGTAATCCCGACCAAAAACATTGGCTGGCAATGAAACGAGTTTTGGGGTATTTAAAACATACTCAAAACTTTGCTTTGCATTATAACAGGTATCCTGCAGTTATTGAAGGATATAGTGATGCAAATTGGATCACCGGTTCAAAAGAAACTAAATCCACAAGTGGATATGTTTTTATCATAGGTGGAGGAGCAGTGTCTTGGAAGTCATCCAAACAGAAATGTATCGCCCGCTCTATAATGGAATCTGAGTTCATAGCTTTAGACAAAGCCGGTGAAGAAGCTGAATGGCTCCGGAATTTCTTAGAAGATATTCCATTTTGGCCCAAACCGTTGGCTCCTATATGCATACATTGCGATAGCCAAGCGGCAATAGGAAGAGCCGGGAGCCTTATGTACAACGGAAAGTCTCGTCACATACAACGAAGACATAATACCGTTAGACAACTACTCTCTATTGGAATTATCACAATTGACTATGTTAAGTCAAGAGATAATGTGTCGGATCCACTAACTAAAGGCCTAACTAGAGAGGTAGTTGAAAGATCATCAAGGGGAATGGGACTATGGCCGAGGACAAGTCATCGTGACTGTAACTCTACCTAGAAGACTGGAGATCCCAAGATCTAGGTTCAAAGAGATCAAACAAAGTCATTAATGACGGTTCAACATTGTCACAATAAATCTTTGGTCCATTCTCGTGATGAGACAATGTTCAGTACCAGGATAAAGCATTACGACTTTTTAATGGTTCCTAAGTTTGGTACGGGGTATATCAAATATTGTATCTACGGGATGACACATTTAGGAATCACCTATGTAAGTGTAAAGTGTAAGCCGCTTCAAGGAGAATTATGTAAGGCCAATTCTCTACGCACTTATGAACCCGGCAGTGTTCATGGCTGAAACGAACAAAACAATGAGAACCAAAAACGGTTAAAGGGTTAATTGTGTGACATGTGGTTGTCCAGGTATACACCAAAGCTCGACGGTTCAAGGATATCAAATCTACCGATTGACCGAGTATATCCGACATATGTTCACTACGGAAAGTTCAAAGAGAAATCTACTTATCTAGATGCGGTTAATCCTTGCTTACGAATCACACAATTTTTTGTCATGTATGTTTTTCATCATATAGCCATTCCCCATTCATGTGGGGGATTGTTAAAGCTAGTTAATGAATAAAGCTAGCTAAGTTGGTGTGAATGAGAAATGGAGGGAAAATGAATTTTTTTTCTTTTTCTGGAAAAAAAAAAGGCAAAGGCCTTTCCGAACAGTCACCAACCTATTCCAAAGAGGCACCTTCGAGGCTATATAAACTGAGGCAATGCCTCATTTTTAAAACACCGAAACAAAAATTTTCGCATCCGAAATTCTGCATTCTTTTTCCACAAATAAAACTATCGAGTCTTACTGTATTTCGTTGCCAACTTTGAGTTCGTCGAAGTCGAAGGCGTTTGACGTACCGCTACTCCTGCGACAGGTATATCCGTTTTATCCTGGGAGGAAGTAATACATAACCTCGGGTACAGTGAGGGGATTAAATTCCTTAAGGACACACAGTGAATTCTGTGGTCTCGAATATTTTCTTACTTCTGCATTATTTTTCCAGTTTTTGTTTTTCTGGTTTTTGTCTTTCCGTTTGGTTTCTGTTTTTCTTGATTTTTTGAACATAGGCCCAACAACAATATTTTAATATGTTAACAACTTGAATGTGATAACTAGTTAACTGCAATTGATTTTAGGAACTAGAACAGCAAAAAGGAAGCTCAATGTGTGGTTTTGTGTTAATCAGCAAGTTTCAATATGCTGTTGCCAAAGAAATTCCATGATACATGATTTTCTTTTAACACCAGTTAATTTTAAGAGCTGTTATGGTATTTCCTTTGGAATTATTCTCTCAAAACCCTTATTGCAAGGAACTGATGTGTCCTATTGCTGCTTAATGTTAGATGACTCACATGAAATCATAAAAAAATTGAGAAATTCATAAAAATCCAAAGTTTAAAAACCCGACTATTATAAGTTTAGTTTGATTTATAAATATAAAAATCCGACACCTTTAATTTGATTTGGTATAAGAAAAAATTAAACCAACCCGGCCTATAAACAACCCTAGGCATTATTAATTAAAACGGTGCACATTTGGAATCTTTTCTGTGATACCAATTTATAGTTTATTAAATACTTAGTACAATTTGTTCTAGGAAAACACTAGTCAAGTGTAGGTAATTTCAGATCTAAATATGAATCTACAAATAAAAAAAGTCGAATAAATTACAGATTATCGAGTTTGAATATATTTGCACGTTGTTTCAATCAAAATGTTATGTTTCCACTTTCCACTTGGGTTGAAAGGATAACATATTTCTTCAATTTTTCTCTTGGAGCATGGTGTGCGGATCTTGCATTGCACATTGTCTCGAACATACTATTCATTCACCCAATACATCAAAGCACATGCATGCAAGAGAAGCGAGAGAATCCCTAAAGATCTTCTTCTGCCAATGACGCATATATATTTAATAAAACATATAAATTTTAACTAAAATAAGTAAGCAGTATCAAATACTGGAAACGCATCCGATCACTCTCAAATAATATGTCAGCAGAAATTAGAAAGAAGAAGAAAAAAGTTAAGCTCATTTAATTATCTTACAGGTATCCTGCATAAAATATAAGATGGGATAACGGTACAAGACAAAATTATTTTTAAAAAAATAATTATTATCACGGTTTCAGAACGACAGATCGCTAGGATTTCTACATTATCAGCTATTGGTCAGTCCCATCTCATTCGGGGTGTTAGTTTATTTATTTTACATGGCATGTCATGCAGTAAAAGTATGTCAGGGCCTTGTCCTGGTAAACTATTTTTAGCAGTCAGTGTGATGTTCAGATATTTCATAGACTAGTTTAGCATTTCATGTCAGATAATCAGTATTACAAACTTATTATGTTTTCATACTATTTTCGCTATTATATTTCAGATTATCTTTTCAATAATCAGTTTTTCATGTTTTGAATCATTATCATTGTATACTTTGATGCCCATGATGATTAGCAAGTCATGTGGTTCGCTCAGTCACATGCAGTCAGACACCAAATGTGGTGTTCCACCCAGGTCATGATATGGGGCGTTACATACGATCCAAACCGAAAGAAAGATCTCTAAAATTATAAACATTTAGTAAATTTCTTAACATACATATAAGATATGGGTAAAAGCTATTGAGTTATATTGAACCTGTATAAAAGTCTCTAAATTCGCCCCTGAATGCTACTTCCTCCGTCTCAAAATAAGTATCGCTTTAGCCTTTTTCACGTCCATTAAGAAAAACAATACTCCCCCAGTTCAAAAAGAGTGTCTGTTTGGTCATTTGCACACCCCTTAAGAAAATGCTAACTCTTAGATAAAAGGATGTAATTTGATTAAACTACCCCTAATTAAATAGATATTGGGATTTGATCACTTATCACTTATTAAGGCTAAATATGAAAAATAAGGTTATTTTTTTATATTTGATAAGTTACACTCTTTTTGAACAAAAGAAAAAAGACTATATGGGCCTCTGTATTATTGTTGGCTTTTTCCAATACTCATAAAATAAAATAATATAATATGGGATAACATGTGATGTACAAGACATAATTAATTTATGGGCCTCCCTATATTATTGCAGGTTTTTTTCAATACTCATAAAAAAATATTAACTAAAGTAAAATAATATGCTAAGCAAATAAAAGAGACACTAAATAGATGGGATAACATGTGATGTATAAGACAAAATAAAATAATTTATGGGATAACATGTGCTGTACAAGACATAATTATTTAGTTGGGATAACATGTGATGTATAAGACAAAATAAAATAATTTATGGGATAACATGTGCTGTACAAGACATAATTATTTTATGGGCCTCTCTGTATTATTGCTGGCTTTTTCCATTACTCATAAAATAAAATAATATAAGATGGGATAACATGTGCTTTACAAGACAAAAGCATCTTCACTCAATATCTGCAAAATCAGTTGGAAAGCAACTTTTCAGAACTGTTTTTATTTATGAAGTTAAGACATTGGGGTGGCCAACGGGCCGGGCCGAAACGAATCGGGGCGGGTTTGGCGGGATTTGTCGAAGTCCCGTTCCGATTCCGGTCCCGTCGGGAAAGGGGTGGGGAGGGACGGAATCGGGTCGGGGGCGGATTTTTTTTTTTTAGACTTAATTTTGAAAATAACATATGTATAAACAACTCAATAATTAAACAAGATAGTGTAATAAAAATATCTCAATGCTGCTTTTGTGCCTATATTATTTAATAGACATATGATTTTTTTTTGTAATACAAATACAATTGTCAAAATTACAATTTTGTGGTGTTGTTCAAAAGTTGCAAATGACATAGTAAAATTACAATTAAAAAAATTACATTTTGAAAAAAATCTGTTCTAGTTTCTTGATAATTTCATGTGGTTCTTCGGTTGGAATTGGTATTTGTTGGTTAAATTGCTCCACGCCGCTTACACCACCATCAGATAAGATGTCGTTGTGGTTTTCGTCCTCTTCTTCATTGATCTCCGGTTGACCGCACCTTCTCCGCTCCGCTCGTATCCAATCTCTGAATAATACTGCAATCTCCAAGCTGTCTCCGGCTAATGAGTGTCTGTGCTCTCCTATTTGATATCTGCTGGTAGAAAAAGCGCTTTCAGACGCCGTTGATGACGCTTGAATGTTCAAAACATCTCGGGCCATTATTGAAAGTGTCGGAAAGGTCTTCTCATTCCCCCTCCATTATTTCAGCAAGTCTTCAAGTCCTTCTTCATTGAGAACTGCTTGGTATTGTACAAAATCCTGCAAAACAAAAATATCAAACTCGCTAATTTGGTTAGTAGTATTACTACAACACATTCTATTTCTGAGGCTTTCAAAACTAGCCGCAGAAACATCATGTCTTTTGTGAGGTTGTGTTGAAGAAGAAGAAGATGGTATGGAAGCCGATAGGTTGCTAGCACCTTCTTGTTGGTAAAACCTATATACTTTTTTGCATTCGTCTTCTACGGTAGACAACACTTCTTCTTTAGTTTATTCAATAGGTGATGGCTAATTTGGATTTTTGGGACTTGGATGTGGTAGTACTGCTATACAATCATAAATAGTTTTAATAAGTGATTTAGTACCGTCTATTTTAATGGTCGGATTTAATACAACACCAATAATATAAATAGTGGGAATAGGAATAAAATATTTTTTTATTTTGATAAACATTTTTTTAATAGCTGCCTTATAATCTGGTTTATCCATACCTAGCTGGATGAGCCCTTGCTACATGTCTCATTAAACCCCTCGTCCCACCGTGACCTTTTCCAGTTTTAAATTTTAGTACATCTTTACAAATTTTACATCAAGCTACTTGATTCTATACGTCCCTATCAAAAAATGTCCATGCATCTGATTTTAGTAGTCGTTTTGTTGGACCTCGTCTCATAGTAGAGGGAATAGGAGGCACTCCAGTTGAAGGTGAACTAGTGGGTGTGTTGTCGTCTACATTAGTGGGTGTATCATCTAGATCATCGTCTAAATTAAAGTCTTCTTGAGTTCCAAAAAATAGCTTCTCGTCTAAACCTAATGGTATTGCAGAAAATGTTCAGTATCAACAAAATCATCCTGTGTAGGAATATGATTCTGTCTAGAAATAGGATGACTAGAAGAAGTACCCTCGCCCTTGTTGCCCCTACTAGAAGAAGCTTGACCATTACCATTACCCTTACCCGTAAGCATACGTTTAAATCCTTCCATTTTAATTATACTAATAAATAATTAAAGTAAATGAAATTAAGTGCTCTAAATAAAATAAACAGACAATAATAATTTAATGAAGGAACGAATGTACCAAACACCGACGTAACGTCGACGTGTAATCGAGAGGTTGAAAATTAAAACTTTGCTCGATGGAAGATCCTCAAGCTAGTTGTCAACTTCACTCCCAAATGAATAAATAAAATTTAATATTTAGTAGACAATGTAGACTTGTAGAGAGATAGATTGAGAGATTGTAGGAAGATTTGTGAGAAAGATGAAGAGAAAATGAGGTACTTATAGTTGAAAAATTGGGTTAAAGTGTAAATATAATAACTTATGAGATAAAAATAAATATTAAGGGGGTAGGAGGGGTTGGGTGGGGGAGGCCAAAAAGAGCCGTTGCACAACGACCAAAATGTAAAATGGTCGTTGGTGCAACGATTATTTGTGGAAAGGGGAGTTTCGGGCGGGATTGGGGCGGGACCGGGACCGGATCCGTCCCGGCGGGATTGCTCGTCCCATCCCGGTACCGTAATTTCTTTTTTAAAAAAATATCAGGATGGTGTCAGGATCGGGCCGTGACCGGACAGACCCGGCCCACTAGCCAGCCTTAAGACATTCTGACTGTAGTCCCATTACCATTTAATTAATTTATGGGCCTCTCTGTATTATTAGTGGCTTTTTCCAACACATAAAATAAAATAATATAAGATGGGATAACTGTGCTGTACAAGACAAAATCATCTTCACTCAATATATTGTTATGATAACGTTGGATTCTATCTGCATCACTGCATGGATGGTGTCACTTTAACGAAATTTCAACATTTTCCATCTAATAAATGTTTCGTTTAAATCTCAACATTTTCTTACTTTGGGAATGGATAGGTGGGCTTAAAACTTCAATAATATACATAATGTGTTTTTCGAGAGCGATTATAGTATTTTCTTAGGTTCATATTATTTGATGATTTCACTTTTAACATATTCTTTAAGAAATTACTTATTTCTAAAATTAAAGTACGCTTAATTTAATTTGCATATTTCTAAGTTGATAAGTGTAAAACACACATGAATCTGAGGTGCAAGGATACGACAAGAATGATATATTTCCCTATTAAGTAATATTTTAACTTTAAATTTTATATTTTACTGTTAACGAGATAATTGATAGCCACATAAATCCTCCGGTTGCACCTCGTTTTAATTCAAGTTGAGTTCGTCGATTCAAGTTTAGTTCGTCCTAACTTAGTTTAAGGTCGATTCAACTTATCTTGATTTGGGGTAAGTTTGCGTCATATTTTAATATGTTAACAACTTGAATGTGATAACTAGTTAACTGCAATTGATTTTAGGAAATAGAACAGCAAAAAGGAAGCTCAATGTGTGGTTTTGTGTTAATCAGCAAGTTTCAATATGCTGTTGCCAAAGAAATCCCATGATACATGATTTTCTTTTAACACCAGTTATTTTTAAGAGCTGTTATGGTATTTCCTTTGGAAGTATTCTCTCAAAAACCTTATTGAAAGGAACTGATGTGTCCTATTACTGCTTATTGTTAGATGACTCACATGGAATCATAAAAAATCCGAAAAACCCAAAAAAATCGAGAAACCCAAAAAAACTCGAAGTTGAAAAACCCGACTGTTATAAGTTTGATTTGATTTATAAATATAAAACTGACACCTTTGGTTTGGTTTGGTATAAGAAAAAACTAAACCAACCCGACCTAGGTACACTCCTAGGCACTATTAATTAAAACGGTGCACATTTGGAATCTTTTCTGTGGTACCAATTTACGTATATTAAATACTTAGTACAATTTGTTCTAGGAAAACACTAGTCAAGCGTAGGTAATTCCAGATCTAAATATGAATCTACAAATAAAAAAAATCGAATAAATTACTGATGATCGAGTTTGAATATATTTGCACGTTGTTTCAATCAAAATGTTATGTTTCCACTTTCCACTTGGGTTGAAAGGATAACATATTTCTTGGAGCATGGTGTGCGGATCTTGCATTGCACATTGTCTCGAACATACTATTCATTCACGCAATACATCAAAGCACATGCATGCAAGAGAAGCCAGAGAATCCCTAAAAATCTTCTCCTGCCAATGACGCATATATATTTAATAAAACATATAAATTTTAACTAAAATAAGTAAGCAGTATCAAATACTGGAAACACATCCGATCACTCTCAAATAATATGTCTCCAAGCAGAAATTAGAAAGAAGAAGAAAAAAAGTTAAAGCTCATTTAATTATCTTAGAGGTATCCTGCATAAAATATAAGATGGGATAACGGTACAAGACAAAATTATCTTATGTATCCTTTTTAAAAAATATATATATTTTATTACATAGGAATAAGGGATTACAAAATTGGAATCGAATTTTCACCAACAAAGTGAAAGTTCAAGTAGTCAACCAAATGAGCTACTAAGATCCCGTAAGCTATCCCTTTGTTCAATCCTATTTTCGTAATCCCTTCAGGGGTCGATTGGTTGGAAACAAGTTATCCCAAGATTAACTATTCCGGGATTAGTTATCTCACCCTCTCACATTATTAAAAATAACACTATAATTCTGAGATAACTAATTTCGAAATTAGTTATACCGCAATTTTATGTCAACCAAACGTGAGATAAACTCATCTTAAATTTAATCTTAAAATTAATTATATCTTATTCCTCATATCAAACGAGCTCAATCATAGTTGTTAAATGTCACTGTTGTTATAGTATAACAACCATTCACTGTAGCAGTTAAAAAATATCGGACCCAACGATGGTGTTATAGAGATGTCTGACCGTATAGTTTAAAGTGCACCCAAAAAGTAGTAGTACTTTTTTAAATAAATATTTTAAATTGAAAATAATTATACATAATAAATATATACATAGGAAAAAGTGGGGGCCCTAAATTATGTGGGCCTAAGACAATGACCTTACTCGCCTAATGTTCAAGACGCCCCCGGTGAGAGTTCTTGACTGGTCAACACTCCGACATATAACATAGTTGCTCTAAGCATCACTCTGTAGAACTTACCTTTGAATTTTGGTGGCACACCTTCTCATCACACAAGATTCTAGATGTGAACTTCCATTTCATCCAACTCGCACCAATACGATGTGTGAGATCATAAAATACTTGTTACTAATTCTTGATTTTTTAAAGTTAATTTAACTAATTTTTGGATCTAAATATAAATAAAGAATTTAATCATAAGTTATTGCATTTAGGCGAATCCGTAAGTGTAATGGTAGATCCGCCCGTTAGTCAGTCTCTGGTCCCCATACAAATTATGGGTCTCTGTATTTGCTGGCCTTTTCCAGTACTCATCAATACAAAATCATCTCACTCAATTATATTATGCTATCCCTTTGTTTAGCGTAATGAAATATCTTTCAGCCTCTTATCTTGTGCCCTTCAAATAGTACTAATTAGTTTTTGATTATGGTGTGTCGAGCGTACGTGTACTTAAGTTCTTTTGACAACCAGACAAAACAAAAACTATAGTAGTATATTTATGTAATAAAAAGTCATATTTGGTGTGCGCGTTAGAATGAATATGTATCTCATGAATTAATATTCTCTCGTCTTAAAATATTTATCGTGGTTATTAAAAATAAGTATCTCAATTTATAAAATTATACTCTCTCCGTTTCAATTTATATGATATAGTTTGATTCGGCACGAAATTTAAGAAATAAAGACTTTTGAATCTTGTGGTCTAAAACAAACCAAATATATTTGTGTGATTATAGATCATCTCTTTAAGCATAAAAAGAAAAGTTTAAAGTTAAATTATTGTCAAATAAAGAATGTGTCATTCTTTATAAACTAACTAAAAAGGAAAGTGTGTCATTGGGACAGAGGGAGTAAGTGTTTTACTAACTTATCCATAATTAATGTCTAGAAAAAAAATTACTTAATGATTCATGATTATGTAAACAAGAGATAATTTTGGAAGAATAAAGTAATTTTTTTCTTAAAATTCTAAAGCACCATTTATTTTGAAATAAAATAAAAAATCTAAAATACTATTTTTTATAAAACGGAGGGAGTAGATAGTTTATCCTGAGATGTTGTTGGGTTTACTAATATTTTAGTCTATCCTTAATTAAATATATAACATTAGCAAGTCATGTGGTTCGCTCAGTCACATGCAGTCAGGCACCAAATGTGGTGTTCCGCCCAGGTCATGATTCGGGGCGTTACATACGATCCAAACCGAAAGAAAGATCTCTAAAATTATAAACATTTAGTAAATTTCTTAACATACATATAAGATATGGGTAAAAGCTATTGAGTTATATTGAACCCGTATAAAAATCTCTAAATTCGCCCCTCAATGCTACTTCCTCCGTCTCAAAATAAGTATCGCTTTAGCCTTTTTCACGTCCATTAAGAAAAACAATACTCCCCCAGTTCAAAAAGAGTGTCTGTTTGGTCATTTGCACACCCCTTAAGAAAATGCTAACTCTTAGATAAAATGATGTAATTTGATTAAACTACCCCTAATTAAATAGATATTGGGATTTGATCACTTATCACTTATTAAGGCTAAATATGAAAAATAAGGTTATTTTTTTATATTTGATAAGTTACCCTCTTTTTGAACAAAAGAAAAAAGACTATATGGGCCTCTGTATTATTGTTGGCTTTTTCCAATACTCATAAAATAAAATAATATAATATGGGATAACATGTGATGTACAAGACATAATTAATTTATGGGCCTCCCTATATTATTGCAGGTTTTTTTCAATACTCATAAACAAATATTAACTAAAGTAAAATAATATGCTAAGCGAATAAAAGAGACAATAAATAGATGGGATAACATGTGATGTATAAGACAAAATAAAATAATTTATGGGATAACATGTGCTGTACAAGACATAATTATTTTATGGGCCTCTCTGTATTATTGCTGGCTTTTTCCATTACTCATAAAATAAAATAATATAAGATGGGATAACATGTGCTTTACAAGACAAAAGCATCTTCACTCAATATCTGCAAAATCAGTTGGAAAGCAACTTTTCAGAACTGTTTTTATTTATGAAGTTAAGACATTGGGGTGGCCAACGGGCCGGGCCGGAACGAGTTGGGGAGGGTTTGGCGGGATTAGGGCGGGGCGGGACAGGGGAGTGGCGGGATCGGGGCTGGACAAGCCGGATTTGCCGAAGTCCCGTTCCGGTTCTGGTCCTGTCGGAAAAGGGGTGGGGCGGGATCGGGCGGGGCGGGACGGGATCGGGTCGGGGGCGGATTTTTTTTTGCACTTAATTTTAAAAATAACATATGTATAAACAACTCAATAATTAAACAAGATAGTGTAATAAAAATATGTCAATGCTGCTTTTGTGCCTATATTATTTAATAGACATATGATTTTTTTGTAATACAAATACAATTGTCAAAATTACAATTTTGTGGTGTTGTTCATAAGTTGTAAATGACATAGTAAAATTGCAATTAAAAAAATTACATTTTGAAAAAAACGGTTCTAGTTTCTTCATAATTTCCTGTGGTTCTTCGGTTGGAATTGGTATTTGTTGGTCAAACTGCTCCACGTCGCTTACACCACCTTCGGATAAGATGTCGTTGTAGTTTTCGTCTTCTTATTCGTTGATCTCCGGTTGACCGCACCTTCTCCGCTCCGCTCGTATCCAATCTCTGAATAATACTGCAATCTCCAAGCTGTCTTCGGCTAATGAGTGTCTGTGCTCTCCTATTTGATACCTGCCGGCAGAAAAAGCGCTTTCAGACGCCGTTGATGACGTTTAAATGTTCAAAACATCTCGGGCCATCATTGAAAGTGTAGGAAAGGTCTTCTCATTACCCCTCCAGTATTTCATCAAGTCTTCACGTCCTTCTTCATTGAGAACTGCTTGGTACGGTAAAAACCCTGCAAAACAAAAATATCAAACTCGCTAATTTGGTTAGTAGTATTACTACAACACATTCTATTTCTGAGGCTTTCAAAACTAGCCGCAAAAACATCATGTCTTTTGTGAGGTTGTGTTGAAGAAGAAGAAGATGGTATGGAAGCTGGTAGGTTGCTAGCACTTTCTTGTTGGTAGAACCTATATACTTTTTTGCATTCGTCTTCTACGGTAGACAACACTTCTTCTTTAGTTTATTCAATAGGTGGTGGATGATTTGGATTTTTGGGACTTGGATGTGGTAGTACTGTTGTACAATCATAAATAGTTTTAATAAGTGATTTAGTACCGTCTATTTTAATGGTCGAATTTAATACAACACCAATAATATAAATAGTGGAAATAAGAATAAAATATTTTTTTAATAGCTGCCTTACAAGCTGGTTTATCCATACCTAGCTGGATGAGCCCTTGCTACGTGTCTCATTAAACCCCTCATTCCACCGTGACCTTTTCCAGTTTTAAATTTTAGAATATCTTTACAAATTTTACATCAAGCTACTTGATTCTATACGTCCCTATCAAAAAATGTCCATGCATCTGATTTTAGTGGTCGTTTTGTTGGACCTCGTCTCATAGTAGAGGGAATAGGAGGCACTCGAGTTGAGGGTGAACTAGTGAGTGTGTTGTCATCTACATTAGTGGGTGTATCATCTAGATCATCGTCTAAATTAAAGTCTTCTTGAGTTCCAGAAAATAGTTTCTCGTCTAAATCTAATGGTATTGCAGGAAAATGTTCAGTATCAACAAAATCATCCTGTGTAGGAATATGATTCTGTCTAGAAATAGGATGACTAGAAGAAGTACCCTCGCCCTTGTTGCCCCTACTAGAAGAAGCTTGACCCTTACCCTTACCCTTACCCGTAAGCATACGTTTAAATCCTTCCATTTTAATTATACTAATAAATAATTAAAGTAAATGAAATTAAGTGCTCTAAATAAAATAAACAGACAATAATAATTTAATGAAGGAACGAATGTACCAAACACCGACGTAACGTCGACGTGTAATCGAGAGGTTGAAAATTAAAACTTTGCTCGATGGAAGATCCTCAAGCTAGTTGTCAACTTCACTCCCAAATGAATAAATAAAATTTTATATTTAGTAGACAATGTAGATTTGTAGAGAGATAGATTGAGAGATTGTAGGAAGATTTGTGAGAAAGATGAAGAGAAAATGAGGTATTTCTAGTTGAAAAATTGGGTTAAAGTGTAAATATAATAACTTATGGGTTAAAAATAAATATTAAGAGGGTAGGAGGGGTTGGGAGGGGAGATGCCAAAAAGAGCCGTTGCACAACGACCAAAATGTAAAATGGTCGTTGGTGCAACGGTTATTTGTGGAAAGGGGAGTTTCGGGCGGGACCGGGACCGGATCGGGCCTGGCGGGACTGCTCGCCCGTCCCAGTACAGTAATTTTTTTTTTAAATGTCGGGGTGGGATCGGTATCGGGCCATGACTGAGCAAACCCGGCCCACTAGCCAGCTTTAAGACATTCTGACTGCAGTCCATTACCATTTAATTAATTTATGGGCCTCTCTGTATAGTGGCTTTTTCCAACACATAAAATAAAATAATATAAGATGGGATAACATGTGCTGTACAAGACAAAATCATCTTCACTCAATATATTGTTATGATAACGTTAGATTCTATCTGCATCACTGCATGGATGGTGTCACTTTAACGAAATTTCAACATTTTCCATCTAATAAATGTTTCGTTTAAATCTCAACATTTTCTTACTTTGGGAATGGATAAGTGGGCTTAAAACTTCAATAATATACATAATGTGTTTTTCGAGAGCGATTATTGTATTTTCTTAGGTTCATATTATTTGATGATTTCACTTTTAACATATTCTTTAAGAAATTACTTATTTCTAAAAAAAAATCAGATTAAAGTACGCTTAATTTAATTTGCATCTTTCTAAGTTGATAAGGGTAAAAAACACATGAATATGAGGTGTAAGGATACAACAAGAATGATATATTTCCCTTTTAGCAATATTTTAACTTTAAACTTTATATTTTACGGTTAACGAGATAATTTATAGCCACACAAATATTTTTGACTTGGTTTAGACCATATGATTCAAAATTCTTTCTTTATTTCTTAAAAACTCAGTGTCCAGTCAAACTATATCACATAAATTGGGACGGAGGAAGTAACATATACTCCTTTTGTCCCAATTTATATGACACACTTTTCTTTTTAGTAAGTTTACAAAAAGAGTAATACATTTCCTTATTTAGCAATAATTTAATTTAAAATTTTATATTTTACATTTAACGAGATAATCTATAACCACATAAATATCTTTGGATTGTTTTAAACTACAAGATTCAAAAGTCTTTCTTTATTTTTCAAACATCGTATCCAGTCAAACTACATCATATAAATTGAGACGGAGAAAATAATAAGCCTCCAGTTTTAACAGAAGAGTGAATAGGTTAAAAAACATCTCAACTATCATCATTTTATCAGTTTCATATCTAAATTAGTGAACGTTCACATAACCCCTTGAAATACTATGAACTCGTTGTGTCTTGAAATCTAACAACATAATATCCATCTTCATGGAGATATAGATTTGGTTCCGCCACAGTAGGCCAAATCTGAATAATATATCGACTCATCTGCTTATATCCAGGAATTTCACCCACAACATATGCAACTAAAAAGTATTTCTATTATTGAGCTTCAGATTCTACTTCATTTTTGTCTAATTTCACTTGAATTTTACCATCGACAACCTCAGGTGCTATATAATTCAACACTAAACCATTCTGAGCTACTCTATTACCAGCAAACAAGTTGGTCCATGAGGCTTTGAGTAATGGATTAGTAGCTTCCAATGATGATAATACGTATCTTTCTGATAGAATATAGCACGGTACCGTGCTCAAATATGATTAGAATGAACAAAAACCTAATTGTCAGTTGTGAATTTTCGAACAGATACTAAATTTTTAATTAAGTTAAGGGCATGAAGGGTATTTTTCAAAACTAGAGGTGGATGTGGGGCAAACAAAGTTGTATGTCCATAACCGCGAATTGCAATTGAGTTGCCATTACCAACAATTATACCACAATTTTTGCTCAAATTTGAATAAGATGAGAGAGTACCTTGATCGGACGTCATATGAGAAATGACTCCGGTGTCCATATACCAATTCGCGTCCGGGGGATTTAAACCAAGTGTATGCATAGCGGTTTCAATATATGTAGGTGTCAGGATCGGATTTGAGTCCACAACATGGAAGGCCTGCTGTCTCGACCCATTACTGTACCGCATTCCACTATTTGGGATCGAGAAACTGGACCTGGAATTTTGCTGGAACTGAGTCCAGTTTCTCGGATAATTGAGAGAGCTGATATGTCATCTTGTAAGTCTACTTTCACTTCGATTGATACCAAACCGAAGCTGAGTACTACGTCAGGCACACCATACGAGGATCCCATCCATTATCGCAGTCTTGCAGGGGCACTTTAGTACCTTACTTTTACGAGACCTGATATTACTTATGCAGTTCAACATGTGTGTTTATTCATGCATAACCCACAAATTGAGCACATGCATGCGCTCAAACACATTATACGGTACATCCAGGGCACACTTGATTATGAATTGCATTTATATCATTCTTCCGTCTCTACTCTTGTGTCATTTACAAATGCTGATTGGGGTGGCTGTCATGATACCACACGCTCGACATCTGGTTATTGTATGTTTCTTGGGGATAACTTGGTCTCGTGGTCTGCAAAATGCCAGGCTACATTATCGCGATCCAGTGCAGAGGTTGAGTATCGAGGCATGGCTAATGTGGTATCTGAATCATGTTGAATACGTAATCTTCTATTAGAATTACACTTTCCTATTCAGAAAGCTACCTTGGTCAATTTTGATAATATTAGTGCAGTCTATCTTTCTGGCAATCCGGTTAAACATCAGCGCACTAAACATATCGAGATGGATATTCCATTTGTTCGCAAAAAGGTAGCTCGTGTACAAGTACATATTTTACATGTGCCCTCCAGATACCAAATTGCTTACATCTTTACGAAGGGTCTTCCCTTAGTTCTATTTCAAGATTTTAGGGACAGTCTCAGCGTACGACAACTGCCCGTTATGACTGCGGTGTGTGATAGAATATAGCACGGTAGCTTGCTCAAATAGGATTATAATTATAATTAAATTAGTATATAAACTTACCATAGTTATAGAATTTAAAAATTTAGTATAAATAGAATTTTCCATATTTGGAAATTGTAATTAGCATATATACCTCATTCATTAATGAAGAGATTATTTCTTTCACTTTCTTGGTCTACCACACCTGCATTTCCCTTCTCCGGCCATTATTCGTTAGCACGTTAGCACGTTAGCCTTACCTACGCCGTCTACTCGAAGATAAAGTAAAGTGGGATTTCTTCCTATGCCATTATAAAAATATATAAAAAAATGTTTTCATAATAGGACTTTTGATCTTAAGATTGAACACGGTCACAGATCCTTAAAATTTTGATCGTGTTGTGTAAGAAAATATAATCGCTGCATAACTTTATAAAACATTTGATTGGTGATGTTAGTGGTGGAGTAAAAAATTTCACTAAGAATTGTCAAATTATAAAAAAATAGATATATGTTTTAAAAAAAGGAATAAATATATAATATTTATACATTAAATTAAAATTTTAACCTAGCTAAACAATGTAATTTTTTGGCCTGATGACACCCCTTAATGGTGATGTTAATCAGTACATGGGCCATTTAATTTCAAGAAGAGGTTACTAATTGGTGATGTTGAATTAGCAACTCCTATGTGAATCTTTGAGAGAATAAATAATTGATCGAATCCGTCTTGAAGTGAATTAGAAAGAGGTAAAAAAATACTCCCTCCGTTTCATAATATATAAGTGGTGTTTTTAGCTATGCACATTCCTTAAAAAATTGCTCATTTCTAGAAAATTATGAGTGTTTTTACTAACCTACCATAGTTAATGTCTAGAAAAGTAAAACTACTTAATGATTCTTTATTATGTAAATAAGAGTAATTTTAGAAGAGTAAAGTCAATTTCTTATTGAAATTCTAATGCACCACTTATTTTAAAATAAAATGAAAAGCCTAAAACACCACTTATTATAGAAGGGAGGGAATACCTAATTTGAGAAGTTCGAAAACGCTTGAGCAAATTTCTAGGGCTTTCGGTGCTTTAATTAATATTGTTATGAGCCACTTAACCCCTTTTATTTGTTTCTCGAGAAGAGATTTTCTCATTAATCTCCACTAGAAGGAAAGTCGAATTAACAAAATAGATAGACCATCATTAAAAGCATAAAATACTTATAACAAATCGTAAGTCCTAGAAAAAACTCTTATTATGACAAATAGTAAACATAGAAGGCTAAAACTTAAGAAGTGCAACAATTAAAACACAACAAAATCATCCTTGAAATTAAAGCTCCACTGCCAACTCAAACACCACAAAAATT
Source organism: Anisodus tanguticus (assembly GCA_034509755.1). NCBI lineage: Eukaryota > Viridiplantae > Streptophyta > Magnoliopsida > Solanales > Solanaceae > Anisodus > Anisodus tanguticus. The sequence goes on from CM067546.1 coordinate 31,953,791, forward strand.
CTTGAAAGCTTCACCGCCAGCTTTTGCGCCATCTTTTGACATAACATACTTGTACAATTCAAGAATGTCATAGGGCTTGAAGCGTACATGATGTTCTTCATCCACAAGTTCTTTTTGAGGCTCTATGGTGTAGCCTGGTTTTGGTACTGTAAATAATGGAATGGAGAACCTCTCTCTATTTTCGGATAGTGTTACTCTGTGGACAGGAGAATGCAATCGACCATTTGTCCATGCCTATATAAATTTGCACAAAAGTTTTCTATTAGAATTAGTTGTGTGATGTCCAAAACATAGACTTGTCTACCTTAAGGAGAAGATTACTGGGTGAGTTATAAATAAGAAATATTAGTTGAGCAATTACGAATCTTATTGCATCCAATGTGTTCAATTTAAACTCTATATATAGTCGATATTTCTAATAAAAAAATTATATATGGAGTAATTATAATTTGTATTTACCACACAAAGTAATAACAATAGTGCTACTCTGCTCCCACTTCATTTAAAAATTTGAATCTACCTGTAATTTACCGAGAAAATTAACCATATAGGATTTTTACTTAAGACTGCAAAAATTACCTTGATTTTCTGTATGCGTTATAAGTACTTACTACTATTATTTGGTTAAGAATATATATAATCATAGAAAAAAATATATTTATTTTATTAGTTAGGGAAATTCATTTGAATCTGCTAATGTGTAACCGATAATACATGAGAATAGAGCAAGTGAACACTGTCTGGCATAAAGTATTTCCACCGCCCTATTTTATGTGAAAATGATTCGTTGTATGAGCGTTTGAACTATTTAATTTTTTATATGTGAATTTGTATATAAAAATCTTTAAGTATCTACAAATAAAACAAACTAATTTAAAACTATATGAAAAAAGTAAGAGTCAGTCACAATAATTAATAAATTCAAAATATTTAAAAGACATGTGAAAAACTATGATCAAAGATTTTTTTTAACTTTCTAAATAACAACTGCATCACAAGAAAGAACACTTACCATGAAGGAATCTCCTACAATAACAACCAAGGAATTTGGTGCAATGTTGACATCAATCCACTGTCCATTTTTGGTCTGAACTTCCAATCCATTTACACTATTTTGCAATATGAAGGTCAAGAAGCCACTATCTGTGTGGATACTCAATCCAGGTTTATTCTCTTCTTCACCTTTTACTTGACCTGGGTTGTAATGCGTAAATCGGAAATTGTAGAAATAAGATTCCAAAAATTCATCAATGTGATGTTTTAGCCCCAAACTTTCCAAAATCATCTTTTTTATCGTTTCATCCAATTCCACGAGTGGCTCTGAGAAGGTCTTGAGCACATTGCTGTTAGAATTAATTAAATAATATATGTTACATATTAAACATACAGGTTGTAGAAATAGTAATAAAATATTTTTTCAAAAAATGTGAATCTAATACTTAGAGATTAATAATAATAATAATAATAATAATAATAATAATAATAATAATAATAATATAACAAACTGAATTGTTTTTATAACAATTTTTATTGCTATTAAAATTTGGTAATAATATCTATTGGTTGGTTGGAGCAAGTGATATTATGTGACACTTTTCATTTATGAAATTCAAACTATATGAACTATTTATTAATCATATTGAAATGAGAAGAATTTTAACTTATAGTACTATTTGTATAATTTTTGACTATCTAAATTTTAATTTTAAAATTGAGCTGATCTAATCTAATTTAGCTCTAAAGATTAATCAAATTAACTTACAAGAAGCGAAAAGAGCCACATAAATTGAGACAGAGAGAGTATAAGGAAGAAATGACTTATGTCCATAAGGATTCAGGCCTAAACCCCGCTCTATAAGGGTGTAGCATTAATATAAAAAGAAGGGGAAATAGTGGTATTTTTTCCTCTACTATCGAAAATAAGTTATATTTGCCCCCGTTATACGTTTTCCACAAATATTTCTCTACGGTCATACTTTAGAGCTATATTTACCCCTCAACCGTTAAAACTAGCTATATTTATCCCTTAACCGTTAAAACTAGCTATATTTACCCTCACCTGTTAAAACATATTTTCAACTTTAAAAAAACAGGTTTCATGCTTTTATTGAACAAAAAAACCAGACCCAAAACTATACTCATGAAAAATAATTTTATTTGTGACATACCCAAATTCAGGATTTCCATCAGGCCAGAAGATATTGGCAATGGAATCAACACTTTCAGATTTGAGGACATCAGCAATACCAAGACTCTCATAGGCTGGCAGCATTGGATATTGTCCTAGGTAGCCATGCATAGGTATTGTTGATTTGGTTTTGAGTTTGGTCTCCAATGGAAATTCAAAGATTTCTTTTGAAGTATTAAAAATGTCTTCTCTTGGGACCTTATCATAAACAGCTTCAAAGATGCCATACTCTTGTAAAGCTTGGAGAACTTGGGTTTTAGTGGACTCCCATTGTGGAGTACCTGGTTTTAACTCTGGGTTGCAAAAATCTATGGTGGGAACCTTTAATTCCTTGGATATTCCCATTGATTGATATAGTAAGAAATTAGAGGAAATTGAATGTTTAGGGAAGGACAATACAACAAAGAAAGAAGAAAAAACGCTTCAAAGTGTGAAAAGAGGGGTAGAGTATGAGTTAATAAAATCATATGCTACTCATGTATGCCCTACTATTATATATACTAGTCACTAGCAGTGAAGAAAAAAATTTCACCAAGGAGGTTTATCATTATATTTATATATATATATAGATATAGATATAGATATTAAAAGGGATTAATCTTATATAAAATACAATGTAATTGCTGGGTAAAAGGGGTTTTCTTTTGCCCCTCTAGCTCCGTCCCTGCTAATTACTCGTTAAATTGCACGGATCGTATAAGTTATTCAATGAAGGCTAATTCATCACATGGGACGATACAGTTTCCTGAGTGAGGATACTACTTTGGTAGAAATTTGATAGTATTTTATTTTTAAGAAAAGGGGGTAGGTATGAATACAGACAAGAAAAGATGCCCCTGCAAGAATAAAATAAAAATAAAGGGGTTGTCTAATATGAGAGAAGAAAATATAAGTTAATATATACTAAGCTCTAAATCCCTGAAAACTAATTTATTAAGCTCTAGCTGAATTTTCTAATCTTTTTAGCATTTGTTAGGTAGAGTTGTCTAATACATGAATTACTTGATATATATATATTGATGATTATATAGGGCTGGCAATGGATCAAAGGTGAATCGGGTGGAGCTCAATCCGCCTCCATCCATCACCCGACCCATCCATCACCCTATTTTTTCTTCATCCATATTCGATCCACCCATCATCCACCGGTAAATCAGATGGATCAGGTGCTTTGCGGATGAAAATTATAGCAAAATCAGTTTGGTACTTTTGATTTATTTTCCAGTTTTCATACTATCTTGCTTTACCATTATAATTTGATCTTGATACCATTGTAATATTCCTCAATCAATTATATTGCTAACAGTTATAGTCATATATAGATTGATGTTCAACACAGAAAATGTCAATTATGTATAACGTAGTACAAAAATAACATTTTTGATACTAGGAATCATCGTTATTGTCATGTTGAAATTGAAAAAGAATTTTCATTCACTTTAGAAAAATAAAGACAACTATTGGAAATTAAACCAAGTACTAGTAACGACATGAGTCAGGGGTATGTTATCATTGAACTACACAAAAAATAACTAATTTATAAACGGGTGGATGGATGGTGGTGGATCGGGTGGTGGGTTGGATGTATGTCCACCCGAATCCGACCCGATTAAAATCCGTATTTTGTCGGTTTTTCGTCCATATAATCGGGTCGGGTAGATCGGATATCCATCAAGGTTAGGGTGAAATTGCCACCCCTATGATTATATCATATATCAAAGAAATTATTATTATTATTATATTATATATGTATATATAATAATAATAATAATGACAAAGTTAGAATTTTAAATAAAATGTTCTTTTAAAAATATTAGAAATATCATATCTAGGTGCCGAACTTATGACCTAAGTCACTATAATATTAAAATGATTTCTAATATCGGAAATTCAAAAATTCATACATAAACAAAAAAATTTGCTTTTATAATATTTTTGCGATACAAATTTTAATTGAAAGAGATTTAATTAAACCCCGCTCCCTTTAGCTTTGAGATTATATATAATTGTTTACCCTAAAATAGTACAATTGAATTTCTAAATGTGGTCAAGGACACGTGGATCTCAAGTTGCTGATTTGACAATAACTCTAGACAAATTGTACTATGAACAGGTAATTAAAGACAAAGTAAAGCAATAATTAGCCCGAGCCTTGTGATAGCTTCAGGGAAAAGTCATTGTAACTTATATGAAAACACAACAATCAAGAGAAAGAGAGAAAATGTTTTGTAATAACTTGAATATGATCATTTACAATGGAGCTATGTGTCATATTTATACTTGAGTTATACGGGTACACCCCATGAATATGCTCTCATTAATAAAAGAGAATGAATGTTGTAATAATTATACAATTATTATCTCCATAAATGCCATTAATATTCTGCTAGAAGACGTACGATCGGTTCAGTAACGATCGTCCGTTATGATTCAAATGGCTCTTTCGACCTTTCGAATTACCGGTACCACACGCGCGTTCGACACTCCCTGTGTTGCTTGCGTTCTACCGGTAGTGCCTCAAGCTGACCTGTACTTGACTCAACATCAACTGCCACATATCACATCATAATTTGTACAACTATCTAATATGATTTTTTTCCTATATAGATAGTTCCCGCACTTTCCGGGCGTAAACCCTGTACGCTCAGGAAGTGGATGAAAACCCTATATTTCAGTGGAAAATTTGAAACACAATGATTGAAGAAACATCAAACGTCACAATTCTTCAATACTTTTGAAATGGCGACAACTGATCAATTGTTTTGATCGACGTCAAAATTTGCAATGATGATGCACATCTTTTCATTTCCAAACATTATATTTTCATACCATAAATAGGATGCCCAATCTCCGCACAGAAGGCAACTACAACCTTCATCAGATTCACGATTTTCATGAACTCTCTTTCCGTCTTCAAATTTTTCTCCACAATGTCATCCACCAAGTATTCTCCTTCACATTCACCTGACAACAACATGGTCCTCCATGTCGTCATCCTGGAAAAGAACCTATTTCTCCTAAGACTCAAGAAGTCGACCTGCACTCCATTGCTGCAGAAATTCTTCCTTCTGGCTTTAATTTTTCAGGAGACCTATGTGTTCAAGGAAACTTCGAACAGTTGAGCAATTTGAATCCATAATAATTGTCAAAATTCTTCCCGACATTTTGGAAGATTGTAACTTCACATCCGACACAGTCATTAGAACAGTTGATCCAGTTGGCCGAGTGCACCATCATGTTGAAGGGGTTTACATGGCATACACGTACCCTTTTACTATTGGTGTCAAGCTTTCTATCCTAAAAATCATCGAAGACATTTGTCGTCGATATAGAGTCTTCTTGGGACAAGTTATCCTGCAAATTTAGAAATTAGTTTACTGCATACAAATGTTGGTCGATAATGCCAACTCCCGATTTACTGTCGATCATCTTTTCCTTCGTTACTACCCTAGGGTTTTTCGGGGTGGAATTATCCATTTGTACCCCCGAGGAATCCGTAGCTTCATCAACACTGAGGATGATTTTGACCAAGGTTGGCTAAACCGGTTTCTATTGATCAAGACCGACCAAATCCACCAACATTCTTCAGACCCTTTTCTAGAAGAATGGAACTCATCTCGTGAGTATCTTTAGCCACAAACTGGTTTATTTTGCTTTTGAATAAAGGAATCACCTTTTCTCATGCAAATTTTGTAAATTTACAATAGTTTTATTTGAACCACAACTGATTGAGGGAATCTTCGAATGGGTTGTTGATCTTCTCCGTGCCTCCCCTGACATCACCCGATCCTGGAAAAGTATTACCTCCAAGTGGTGGAAGAGAAAATACCACGGTAAGATCTAACCCTAACTCGACCCCTTATATAGGTTTATTTCTCAATTTTCCCAGTACTCTTTTTATCCTTTTTACTTTCTCCGCAGGCCTCCCGATAAGAATATTTGCAGCCCAAAAGGTACATTCCCACACAACCTCCTTGTCTATTATTATTCAATTTTCTTCTAGTAACTGGAAGCGGAAAAATAAAAAAGAAATCCTGGTGACCCAGTGGAAATTGTTTCTCGAGTTAAAAATCGCCACTGGCTCACCGAATATTGGAAAGAGACAAAAACAAAGGCACAATCGAGCATCATCCAAATATATGATGAAGAAAAGCTAAATGATGAAGGCACTGCCCCCTTGAGCCCTCTGCGTGATATTCCGGAGGCTGAAACACCCATTCCTCCAACTGACCCTTCTAAGGACAGCTAGATCCCTACTTCCGATACTGAGGCCGGGACATCTGATTTTTCTCCCCGAAAATCCACCAATGTTACACTAGAGTCTTCCCTTGCACATATTTTAGACTTACTCTTACAGGTTAAGTATTTCCTTCTATTAATCACCATTTTGACTCCCCTATTTCCTTATCGATACCTTTTTCTTTATTTAGGGACACAACACTGCTCTTTTCACTGCGGATTTAGCTAGGACGATGGGTCCTTCTCAAGAGGGAAAGAAGCTGACAGAGGAAATTCAACACCTCCGAGCCGAAGTCGAGGACCTCATAGCTGACCTCAAGGATTCGACCTCTCTTTAAGCCTCACTCCGGTTACGCCTGCAAGATGCTATTGACTCATTGAAGGATATGTAGAATTCACTTCAGGTCTTAACCACTTCTTATATAACCCTTTAAGGGAGAACGACTAGAATGGCAGCGGACTTGGCCGAGGCCGAAGGACAACTTCACACCTCCGAGCATAACATCATTAAGCTTCAAGCCAAGTGCCAAAAATGGAAGCTTCATAGGGACCTGGCAGTTCTGAAGAGTCGCGTGGACACCCTTGAAGAAGCCAACAAACTAGGGTTTAATATTCCTCCTTTTAGTATCTAGAGCCTGAACTACATTTTCTATTAAGTTTTTTTAATAAGAGATGACCCTTACTTTTAATGGTTCTGTAGAAGAGGACGTCTTCTATTCATTATGACACAGAATTTTCGATATGTTTAAGTCAACATACGTTTTTATGGTCATGATCGAAAATATTTATTAATAACAAAAGGAAAATTTCATTAATTCCTCTAACTTACAAATGGGAAGACAAATGCAAGAATAACCCAGCTACCATCTAGTGTGGTCAGTCCAGTTACATGTAACTTGAAAATCTGAGCAATCCTCAGCATCGGGTGCTTTTCCTTGAAGCGTTGAAATTTTCAAAAAATCTTCTTTACTCTTATCGAAGGGGAGCCTTGGAGTAACTGGTAAAGTTGTTGCCATGTGACTAGGAGGTCATGGGTTCAAGTCATGTAAACAACCTCTTCCAGAAATGTGAGGTAAGCCTACGTACAATAGACCCTTGTGGTCCGACCCTTCCTCGGACCCCGCGCATAGCGGGAGCTTAGTGCACCGGGCTGCCCTTTTTTTCTTTACTCCTATTCGAGTGTATATGCCCCCCAGTGTCCGGGAGTTCATGCTATGAAGATCCAAATACTGAATAGCCCTCCTCGGTAGCAATACTATCAACATGTTTATTTGTGAGTGCTGCCTCATTAAAAACCCTACCAGGAAAACCCAATTGGGACAAAAATCAAAACGAAAGGAAAAAGAGTGCAGCGCATGCTTCATCTTAATATACATAATACTTCTTAATATGGCTCACATTCTGGGAGTTCATGCTATGAAGACCCAAATACTAGATAGCTCTCCTCGGTAGCAAGACTATCAACATGCTTATTTTTGAATGCTGCCTCATTAAAAACCTTGCCGGGAAAACCCAATTGGGACAAAAATCGGAACGAAGGGGAAAAGAGTGCAGTGCATGCTTCATCTTACTATACATAATACTTCTTTAAATGGCTCAGATTCCAATTACTAGGAAGTTTGTTTCCTTGTTGATCTGTCAGTCGATAAGCTCCCTTACTAGCGATGCCGGTCACGGTATATGGACCTTCCCAATTTGCGCATAATTTCCCCGCATTAATATTAAATAAGAGAGCTCAAAAATTTAGTTGAAGGGAGACTATTATGCATAATGAAGATGTGCTCTGCATTGATCCTCCACTAAGTAAAAGAACGATCTCTACTCTAGAGCCAGTAATATGCTCCGCGTTGAACTATGATTGCTTAGGGAAAATAAAGTATTACCGCTTACACATAATAATGAAGGTATTGACATAAGTTTTAACAGCCAGCACATTACGGCATTGTGCTATCCTAGTTTTCATGAGTGTTTTTTAGAATCAGTAAATTCTCGTAGGAAGCGGCCTACCTCCACACTCAAATATGTAAAATTTTGTCAAAGGGCGCTCCTGCATATTTAACACCTCACTCATACGAGCTACAAATTTTCATTAAGAGTGCAAAACTCAACCTCCTTATTGTAGAAAAATACACTCACGCCATAGGGAGGGAATAAATAAAATAGTGCATCTCACAACAAGTCATCATATGATTCGTTTTTCCCATTGAACCTGGTTATAGAATCTCTAGTCCACAGGTTGGGTTTCCTCATATATGACTCAGGTTGTTTTTCGGGCTTCAGTCCCATCCTCCTCAATGTACTCTAGATCCTTTCTCATGCAAAGGCATTTGTCTATAAATCTGCAAGATTGTCACAAGATTTAACACAATCAATATTTATGGTATACCACTTTTCATAAATATCTCACAGTATTATATTTTCTCCTCATGGGTCTGAATTTACCGTTGTGATAACGGTATTGAACTCTACTAATAATATTGGCGTTATTTCTATGAATAAATTTCTCAACCAATTTTGTCTTTAACTAGTTGAAGCTAAAGCAATTAGTTTAGCCTCCATGGTAGAGTTACCAAATTTTCTAAGAAATAAAAAAAAATCTTTCAGTACAGCAGGATATTTTTTTTATAAAACAAGCCACAAATTTCTTTACCAAATAAATATACTTGGTTTGCTTGTACCTGCTAAGTACTTCTACTGCATACACAATATCAGCCAAGTGTAGTCAGTCACATATCTCATATTTATGCTAGCAAACTCCTTTTTGATTTATCACAATTTGTTTACTTTGAAATAAATAAACACTTAATCAAAAGGAATTGAAACACATGTACACTCCACAAAATTGTACTTCTCAATTTTCTCAACATAGTATGACTGGTTAATAAAAATTTTATCACATGTTTTTTATATTTTTCACATCAAGAATGAAATTTGCCTCACTCAAATTTCTCACGTCAAAATGGCTGCTACACATATTTTTAGTTTAATTTAACAACACGAATGTTAAAGCCAAATATCAATAAATGATCAACCATTGAGGCAGAAATAACATGTGAATGTTTTAAGAGTAATATATGCACTTGCCAGATTTTATAAAACATACTTAAAGATGCATAAATCATTTTTCATGATAAATATTTTTATCACTTCTTTAGCTCCCACTATTTTGTGAATTTAAATAACAATTTATACTCTTGAAAAGTAGTATCACTTTATTCATAAAAATATAAGGTAATTATTTTAACCTTTCCCCCGCTTGAATTGAGCAAGTAGAAAAAAGTATTTTACCCTTTCATATCTTAAAGAGATTTAGCGACATCGAAGCGGGACGATGTTGACATCTCCTATCTTGATATTCGCGATTTTTCAAACTGTAACAAGAATGAATCTCCTTAAAATTATTGGTGAATATACCACAAATTATTATAATTAATAATTACAATAAATAAATAAAAATTCAGATTGAGGCGCGAATATCTCGCTCTCTTTAAGGAGATTCAAGCTCACTGCGACATTATCTTCACCAGTCTAGTAGTATATCTCTTGACTTGTACCCTCCAGGATACAACAGCCCGACAACGTTGTGTGACTCAAATAACTCCGGACCAGTTGAAGAGTCCAAAGCTCCACCAATCAGAACACCTTCCTTCAACATAAAATTACTCTCTTTTGTAGTTACTAAGTTGGAGAATTAGAATATTTTTTTCTCTCAACTCTCTTTTTTCATTTCTCCAATTTCAGTATACACCACAATATTCTTCACACCTCTCTCACACAATACAATATTTTTTCATATCAACTCATGGAAGAAACACCTCTATATATATAGGTGTAGAAATCATCCATATACTCCATTCGTTCCAATTTATATGATGTAATTTGACTGGGCACAAAGTTCAAAAAATAAAGGAAATTTTTTGAATCTTGTGGTCTAAAACAAACCAAATATATTTGTGTGGTTATAGATCATCTCGTTAAGCGTAAAAGGTCAAGTTTAAAGTTAAATTGTTGCCAAATAAGAAAATGTGTCATTCTTTTTGGGACTGACTAAAAAGGAAAGTGTGTCATTAAATTGAGATTAGAGAGTAGTAAATATAGAGTGTAGTGGGTAATTAAGTGACGAAGAACATCGTAATGTGGTTAATGAGAGTAATAGATACATTCTACATCATGGAGTAGTGGGAGTTATGACCATCTTCCCTCTTTTATGGCCACTAACAAATATGGAGATGAATAATTTATTTTAATAATAAAATATACTCCAACATATTATAATATTATGCATTTTTAGTATATTTTATTTGTCGTCTGATTTATCGTCGTTCAAGATTTATAATCATAAGCTTTCGCATAACGTCCCGATTATTTTCGATCCCAACATTTGAACAGATTGAACAAATCATATTTTCATGAGCTAATTTTATCATCCAAGTCATAACTTATCCATTTGATCGAGTCTACACTCGGTATTTGCTGTACCTGCATTGGCATTATTTAAAACGGTGCACATTTGGAATCTTTTATGCGGTACCCATGCGTTTACAATATTAAATACTAGTCAAGCGTAGGTAAATCTAGATCTAAATATGAATTTACAACTTAAAAGTCCAAAAAAATTACTGATGATCGGATTTGAATATATATATATATTGCACGTTGCCACAAGAAGTTAATTATGTGATATTTCCAGATCGATTTTGACAGGACAACATATTTTAACTTTTTCTTGGAGCATGGTGTGCGGATCTTGTTGAGTGGCCATGCTTAACAGGTGTTAACTTCATTCATAAAATCAGTTCTGAAAAGTGGTGATAACGAGTTCTTTAATGACTAAAATACTTTCAAAAATTTTACAAAAAATTATAAAAATATCCTTGTAAAGAAAAGAATGAATGTTCTTGATTTTTTGATCGAGCTTAAAGATGTTGTTGAGTGTCATCCCTTGATTTTATCGAGCGAACCCTCTTGATTTTTTCTTTTTTCTTCTTCTTATTAAATATGGGATACTATGCAACCCAATGCAGATCTTAAAAAAATTAAAATATAGTATAATAAAATAATGAATAAATCTAAAACTGTTAACGGGTATTATTACATTTTTGTTTGGTGCTACAAAGTCAAGGTGTGGAACATTGAATGACTACACAGTAAAGCTAATTTAATTTTCTATGCATGATTGCTGATCCAAAATCAGTTGGAAAGCAACTTTTCATAACTGGTTTTATGAATGAATCTGTAGTCCCATACCAATTATGGGTTTCTCTGTATTGCTATTTGCTGGCTTGTTTCCAGTACTCATAAACTATAAGATGGGATAACTGTTCTGTACAAGAAAAAGTTATCTTTCTCCGTTATATTATCCTATCCCTTATGTCCAAACGTTGCCTCGATTTTCGTTCTACCTGCATTGGCATGACAATTTAAATGAGTATCAGAGTTGGACTAGAAAACGATGCACGTTTGGTGGCATCTTTTTTTTTTTTTTTTTTTTGATAATCCAGGTCTCGGGGTGGCCTTAGTACCCCCATATCGCTAGTACCTGCACAAGTACTGGTACTAGGCTCCTGGAGGTGATGGGACCGGTCCTTCTTCAAGACCCCACCACCGGGTAAATCGCGGGATATGCACACATGGTCGTTGTCTCGCTTGCGTCCAACGGATCAATGCTACAAGGTTGACCCCCCCACAAGCCCCATCCCTAAAGCTTGGCGGAGACCGAACTCACATCGCAACATGCCCGCGCGGCTTTTAGCGCCTGTGCTTTACCACATGTATGTGCCCGGAGGACGATATCCTTAGGGGGGAATCGAACTTGCGACCCTAAGGCCGCAAACTTGACTCCCTGCCAGCAAGCTGACCCCTTTGGATACGTTTGGTGGCATCTTTGTTCCAGAGTCTTGTTGTGCTTACTTAATATTTAGGAGTCGTTTGGTAGTTGATTTAGAGGTGAATTATGTAGGTATTAGTAATATCGTGTCTGATATCTGGTTAGGAGATATAGTATGTTGGATATTTTTAGTAAAATCAAAAGCCATCATTGATGTGATGCCTCTTCAAATTTAGGGGGAGTCTGTTAATATAATTCATATTTATTTTAAATTTGAACATACGACCTTTTCCAATAGCCACCATGATGCCTTTTGGAGGTGTCTGTTGGTGATGAAAAAGGCATCACCAATGAATGTGAAATCTCTATAAGTAGTAAAGATGTTTTCTCATTCAGAAAATACATATGAAAAAGAAAAAAAACTTTCGATGAAAAAGAATCAAAACTTCTGATGAAAAAGAATCAAAACTTCTGTTGAAAAAAGAATCAAAACTTCTATTGGAATAGAATCAAAACTTCTATTTTCTTTTCTTCCCTAAGCATCATCAGAAACTTCATACTGTGTGTTCTTGGTTGGATCAAGGGAGTACAAACTTTGAATTCAACATCGTTTGTTAGGGCTTCATTGTATCCTGAAGGCAATATTTCTGTGACCTATTGCACTCGCCAATTTATTGGGAAGGGTCGAAATAATTGTCTAAAAGGATTTGCATAAGAGCCTTGAAGTTAGAGAACAACAATTCGGTGTCTGTGTTTCATCCTATTAGTACCATATTTTTACAACCATTTTTTAGACAATTATCAACATGGAGGGTGAAACTTCAATTGCTGCTCCATCATTGCAAGTAATGAACCAGAATTTGAATCGTTTAGAACGTTGTGATGGTGAGGGTTTCACTCGTTGGCAAGAGACTATCAATTTTTTCCTGATGACTATCAAGTTATGGTACATCCTTGAAGATGGTTTGGAGGAAATTCCTGATGCGACTCCAATGGACAATGATGAATTGAAGGCCAAACGGAAGAAACGTCAAGAGGATGATTTTATGTGCCGTGGTCATATTCTGAATGTTCTAGGAGCCAATGTTTACAATGCCCATCGAAGTCTTGAAACAACAAAGAAATTGTGGACTGCGCTCGAAAACAAGTACAAAATTTCTGAAGTGAGTAACAAGAAATTTCTAATCTGTAATTTCATGAATTTTAAGATGGTTGACAGTAAGTTAATTATTGCCCAGGTCAGTGAACTTTTACTCATTGTTAATATTTCTCGTCTTCCCCCTTCTTGGAATGATTACAAGAAGAAACTTAAGCATGCTAAAACTGACTATGACTTAGAAAGTTTGCAGCGTCATCTTCCTATTGAAGAAGATGCTCGTAAATGAGAGATTAAGGATAGTCAGTAAATTGAAAATCATTCTAAGATTAATAGTGTGGAAGAATTGAAAAAACCAATTTTTTTGAAACCTAAGATTGATACTCAGTTTAAGAAGAAAGATCCCAATAAGAAAGATAAGAAGAAAGGAAATTGCTACTTCTGTAAGAAACCCGACCATTATGCTCGTGACTGTCGTCAATGAAAGAAACAAATGAAAAATGAAGCGAATGTGGTCAATGACAAAAGCAAGCTTATTGTTGTAGTGCAAGTGGCCAACACTGTTGCAGATCATGGTAGTGGATGGTGGTACGATACTTCTACAACCGTTCATATCTGTAAAGATAGAAATATTTACAAGACATACGAACCGGTTAGTGGAGAAGGAAACGAAGTTACTTCAGTGAACAACCAAAGCAACAAAGTGGTTGGCAAAGGCATTGTTGATCTCCCGTTTACTTCGGGAAAGATTGTTACTCTTAATAATGTTTTACATGTCCCTGACATTTATAAAAACCTTGTTTCTGGAGTTCTTGTTAACAAGGCTGGATTCAAGGTTACGTATGAGTCTGATAAGTTTGTATTGTCCAAGAACGGAATGTTTGTTGGACAAGAATACTCTTGTAATGGGATAGTTAAGCTTAAATTAATAAATAATGGTTCTACTTATATTGTTGAGTCTGTTGATTTATCCCATGCTAGATTAGGACATGTGAATTATGGTTCTCTTAGATATATGAAAAGATTAGGATTGATTTCTGATTGCAATTTTAATAATGTTTCTAAATGTGAAATATGCGTCCAAGCAAAGATAACTAGAACATCTTTTAAATCTGTAATAAGAAATTTTGCCTTGCTTGAATTAGTACATAGTGATGTTGGTGATCTGAAAAGTCATATGACTCGTGGTGGAAACAAATACTATATCACTTTTATTGAAGATAGTACTAGATATGCCTATATTTACTTGATGAAATCTAAGGATGAAGTCTTTGATAAATTTAGAATTTACAAAGCAGAAGTAGAGACACAATTAGGACAGAAAATTAAGATTTTACGTTCTGATTGTGGTGGTGAATACTATCCTTCTTAATTTACTTTATTTTGTCAAGAACATGGTTTAGTACATCAATTCATTTCTCCATATACACCCCAACAAAATGGTGTTGCTGAAAGAAAAAATAGAACTTTGATAGATATGGTTAACGCTATGCTCATTAGCTCTGGTTTGCAAAATTTTTTATTGGGTGAAGCTATTTGTCTACATGCTATATTTTGAATATAGTTCCTTTGAAAAATAACAATATCTCTCCTTATGAACTGTGGTTTAAGAGAAAGCCTAACTTGAAAATACTCAAAGCATGTGGTTGTTTGACATATATCAGAAAGCCTGATCCTAAGAGACCAAAATTAGGAAATAGGGCTTATAAATGTGTTTCTGTAGGTTATTCACTTAACAATATTACTTACAGATTTTTAATCCTTGACACATTTGAGATTATAGAATCTATAGATGTAGAATTTTTTGAAAATTTGACAAGGTCTAGTTCTCAACCACAACCTACTAAAAACCCATTGTTACATAGTCTAGAACCTGTAGAGACTAATGACAATGTTGAACTTTCTGCTCCTACTCACAACAATGATATTTTAGTTCCTACTAAAGATATCGAACCTAGAAGAAGTAAGAGAGCAAGAATAGAGAATAAATATCCAGATTTTATACAATATCTTATAGAGGGTTTTAATAATGAAGTTCTTAACATTACCAAGTATGATATGCATGTTGATGATGATCCTAAAACTTATTCTGAAGCTATGAGTTCCAAAGATGCTAATTTCTGGGAAGACGCTATCAATGATGAAAAGCATTCAATTTTGTCTAACGAAACTTGGGTGCTATCTGATTTACTTCTTGGTGCTAAACCTATAGGATGTAAATGGATATTGAAGAGAAAATTGGTTGTTCCTCAAGCATAGCAAAGGCTTTGACTTGTTCTTTCCACATTTTCCATCAGCTCCTATTTACCTTGCCAAGTCACTTTTACTTCGTAGTAATATTTTCACGAATATTGCTTCATTACGTGAAGTAAGGCAAAACTGTTTTTCACAAAATATTGGTCCAAATGTTGTGACATTTGTTCCAACATTTCTCAAATTCAAATTAGTACTTAAAATGATATGTTGGGTAGAATGTCACAACACCAAACCCAACATGGAAAAAGTAATAGTGCTAGAGGACTTCTTGAGTATTTCTAGCTCAAATTTGCTTAGTGAAAAGTTGTATCCCCTAGTTTTTGACACTTCGACTCCTATTCTTTTGTTGAATATATACATGGTGCTTTAATTTGTGAGAAATTTTCTTTTAAACACTTATTTAGAAATTTGACCTATTAAACACATGAAGATAGTTGAAAGTGTGTCTATTAAAACACACATTAAAGATATCGCTTTATACTGGTTTCACACACCTCCTTGAGAACGAGGAATAGCTTTGTCTTCTTCTAACGTTGTGTTGGAAATTTACCTTTGTCGGTTATTGTGTCCATCCATTTTTAATGACTTAAACACTAGGATTTCGCATGTTAGAGACTTTGGTTCTTCACACGTCCATAATCTACTAAGTGAGTAGATGACCGTAGGTCCAAGGATCGTCAAATTTCGTTAAGAAATGAAAGAGATATTGGTCTACAAAGTAAGGTGTTTGAGGTATGGAAAATATGGTGTGGAACAAATCTCCCTCATCGGTGGGGAAAAGAATAATTGTTTATTTTATAAGCCTAAAAATTGATAAGGGTTTGGGACCCCAAGGGGTAACCCATGTGTTTGAAGGAGGGAGGACCTAGGTGTGCTTGGGTTCGAGGCTAAGCCCACACGCGCGCCGCCGCCCGCCCGTCCCGTCCGGTCGTGGATCATGGGCTTCTTCTGATATTATCTTTTTGGACCAAAATTGTTTTATTGAAAGCCAGTAGTAGGCTAGTTGAGAGGTCATCCTCCTTACACTATAAATTGAGGCCTTTGGCTCAATTGTTACACACTTGAGAAAATTACAGAAATCTTCCTCTTCCTCTCTAATATTATTTCATTACTCAAAGTTCTTCAAGAGTAACACTTGAGTTTCCTTTGCTCATTTGTTAAGTTGTTGTTTTACATTGGGAGACTATTGCCCATAACGTAAGAGGATATATACGGGGAAATCTTGTCTTAAAGACAGAGTGTCATCACTCGACTCAGCGAAGTTTTAAGTGGTTGTAATCATTTTTATTTCCAGTTTATTGTAATCGTTAGTAGTTTATCCTTTCTAGCTATTGTAATATTTACTTACTTCCCGTTTCCTATAATTGTTGTATCTCACAATTTTAAGACAAGATTGTTGTAAGTGCTCAGAAAATATGAATGGGAGAGAACAACTCGCTTCTGATTCTGCTGTTGTTGCTGCTCAAGGCAACCCCTCTGCCTTCCCCACTGCTGCTCAAGGGACATCTAATGCCTTCACTGCTGCCCAAGGCATATCTAATGCCTTCACTGCTGCCCAAGGCACATCTAATGCCTTCACTGTTGCCCAAGGCATATCCAATGCCTTTACTGCTGCTTAAGGGAACATGACAGTTCCTCCACCCTCTTGTTTCCACCATGAACGCCTAGAAACATTTGTGGGCTCCAACTTCAAGAGATGGCAGCAGAAGATGTTTTGCTTGACTGTTATGAGAATGGCTCGTTTCCTAACAGAAGATCCTCCACAAGCTGGTTATGAGATGGACCCTCAGCCTAATGAAACGGCTGAAGGGGGCCAAAGTATCCATGTCGTTAATGGCATGAAGATGGTTCTTGATGCATGGAGTCATAGCGACATCATGTGTAAGAACTATATTTTGAACTGTCTATCAGACCCACTCTACACGGTGTATTTCACCGTAGGCACCGCCAAAGAGTTATAGGAAAAATTGCAGAAGAAGTACAACGCACAAGATGAAGGTATGAAGAAATTCATCATTGGAAAATTCCTGAAATTTCAAATGGTGGATAGAGAAAATGTGATGTCCTAAGTCTAGTAATTCCAAATGATTCTACATCACCTAGATTTGGAAGATATGAAACCAAATGAGCAGTTTTTGGTTGCATCACTAATTGAAAAGTTACCTCCCTCGTGGAATGTGTGTATGAGTTACTTAAAACTCAAGATAAAGGAAATGACCTTTGAAGAAATTATTATCAAACTCCAGATTCAGGAAAATAATAAGAAGGCCCTGCCTAGGGGAAAGCAACCTGCTGAGGCAAAGGCAAATCTGGCTGAGGGGCCAAAGGCAAGAAGCGCAAGTTCCAAAAAGGTAGCAAGACCCAGACATCAGAAAAGTTCAAGGGGAACTGCCACCACTGTGGGAAATCTGGTCACATGATAAAGGACTGCCGCAAGCTCAAGACTGAGCAAAAAGAGAAGGCCAAAGGCAAGGCATAGGCTAACGTCGTCGAAGACACACTTCTTGACGACATGATTGAGGAGTTCTCGGCGGTGGTGCTTGAAGCAAACCTTGTTGAATCTCATGCAATGGTGGATGGACACGGGTCCTACCAGACACATATATTCCAATAAAGATGCCTTCTCCATATGTACACTAGTTATAGACAAGAAGATGTTCATGGATAACAACGTTTCCTCTGACGTGCAGGGGGTAGGAAAGGTGGTCCTGAAGATGACTTCTGGAAATGAGCTCACTCTGAAGGAGGTGATGCATGTCCCTGAGATTATGAGGAATTTAATTTCAGGACCTTTATTGGTTAACGCTGGTTTTAGGCTAGTATTTGAGTCCAATAAATTTGTAATCACCAAGAATGGAACTTTTATGGGAAGAGGCTTCGTCTGTGAAGGCCTCTTCAAACTTAACGCTATGTCTGTAATACGTCCAAGCAATAAAATTGAAGTTTCTTCTTACTTGCTTGAGTCTTCTAATTTATGGCATCATAGATTAGGACATGTTATCTATAAGTCCATCCAAAGGTTGGTGAAGTTAGATTTGTTGTCGTCTATCGATGTAAACCCTCAACATAAGTGTGAGGTGTGCGTAGAGGAAAAAATCACAAAGATTCCTTTTCGATCCGTCGAAAGGAATACCGCTCATCTAAAACTTATTCACACAGATATATGGGATTTGAAGTTAGCACAAACTAGGGGGAAGCCAGGTTGGTAGTTAAGGGCTATCGATAGAAAGAAGGCCTTGACTATTTTGACACGTACTCCCCGGTGTCTAAAATGACGTCCATATCTGTATTCATTGCAATCGCAGTGTTGCGTGACCTTGAGATACATCAAATGGATGTCAAGACAGCCTTTCTAAATAGTGATTTGGAAGAAGAAATTTATATGGAACAAACCGAGGGGTATGTGGTTCCAGGGCAAGAGAAGAAAGTCTGTCGACTTGTCAAATCTCTGTACGGGCTGAAACAGGCCCCGAAGCAATGGAACGAAAAAATATATAGTACTCTACTATCAAACGGTTTCTCCATTAATGAGTGTGACAAATGTGTTTACATGAAAGGTAATTCCGACTCGTTCGTTATGATATGCCTCTATGTAGACGACAAGATGATCACAGAGAGTAGTCTTAGCTTTATCCTAGAGACTAAGAACATGTTGAAACAATGCTTCGACATGAAGGATATGGGTATCGCAGATGTCATCTTAGGGATAAATATTTCTAAGACGTCTGACGGACTGGTCTTATCTCAGTCTCACTACATCGAGGATGTGTTGAGAAAGTTTGAGATGTTTGACAGTTTGCCTATGAAGTCACCACTAAATAGAAATCAAAAGCTTGACAAAAATCGTGGTGCACCCATATGCCAGGAGCAATATGCACAGGTGATTGGGAGTTTGATGTACATAACAAACTGCACCCGACCTGATATCTCTTATGCAGTCAACAAGTTGGCTAGGTTCACCTGTAATCTAAGTAATGATCATTGGAAATTGTTGAATCGGGTGCTACGATACCTGAAATACACACTAACTTATGAGTTGCATTATTCGAGATATCCAGTTGTACTAGAGGGGTACAGTGATGTAAACTGGATATCTGATATAGAGAACACCAGGTCCACCAGTGGGTATATATTTACAATTGGTGGTGGGGCTGTGTCTTGGAAATCTTCTAAGCAAACTTGCATCGCCCGATCCATGATGGAATCGGAATTTATCACTTTAGACAAAGCAGGAGAAGAAGTTGAGTGGCTTCACGACTTCTTAGAGGATGTCCGTTGTTGGGACAAACTCGTACCTTCAGTGATGATTCGCTTCGACAGCCAATCGGCTTTAGGAAGGACACGAAGTTCTAGGTACAATGGCAAATCTCATCATATTCGACGGAGACATAAGACTGTTAGGCAGATGATCACCACGGGTATAATATTCATTGATTACATAAAATCAAAGGATAACATAGCAGACCCACTGACAAAGGGCATACCCAGAGATCAGATATTCTGCTTGTCTAGGGGAATGGGCTTAAAACCCAAGCTTTAAGGACTAATACGGTGGTAACCTAACCTTATTGACTGGACATCCCAGGAATTTGGTTCAATGGGAAAACTAAGCTGTAAAGGTTCACTTAAGCGCTTCAATGGAAGAAAGAGCACTTCGAGTTGTGATATCTGTAAGGAACATAAACCCAAAGTCGTTCCCGTAATAGACGTTAAATGCTATTTGTAGTGTGGGTAAAGGTTAAGTTTCCAAAACCTTTAATGATCCTCAACGATTGAGGTTAGGTTTGGGGAAACTTTTAATGGTTTCTAACACTTGTAAAATGGGGTATAGCAGGATACCTTATAGGAGACCACCTATTCAAGTGCGAGGATAGGCCGCCTCAAACGAACGCACTTAATAATCCAAGAAGTGTCCACGGCCACATCGGACAAAACATTACGAAGAACAGAGTAAAGGAGGTTGTTGTGTTGGTACCATTGACTTGGCTTACACTAAACACTAACGGTTCAAGACATCATGTTCACCGCGCAGTAAGTAAGTCCGATGGTATTCAACTATGGAAGGTTAAAAGCTGAAGCTACCTATCCAGATGCAACATTTGTTCTCAGAAAGATTGTTGGATATAGGCACCTTGTGAGTGCGCCAAAATCTCTTTCAAGAGGGGATTGTTGGAAATTTGCCTTTGTCGGGTATTGGGTCCACCCATCTTTAATGACTTAAACACTAGGGTTCCATATGTTAGAGACTTTGGTGGTTCACACGTGCATAATCTACTAAGTGAGTAGATGACCGTAGGGCCAAGGATCGTCAAATTTCGTTAAGAAATGAAAAAGATATTGGTCCACAAAGTAAGGTGTTTGAGGCATAGAAAATATGGTGTGGAACAAATCTCCTTCATCGGTGGGGAAAGGAAGAATTGTTCATTTTATAAGCCTAAAAAATGGATAAGGGGTCTCGGGTCGTGGGCCTTGGGCTTCTTCTGATATTATCTTTTTGGACCCAAATTACTTAATATTTACAGTTTGGTCCCTAGATTTTTAAGAAAGATTAAATTGGGAAGAGGTTCCAGCAACGGAAGGCAGAAAGTTTCTGCCTCTAGGCTGGTTTTGAAGCATTGAATCTCCATTATTAGGCACTTAAATTTGGCCATTATTTGGCTGATTGTAACCGCTCAATAAGTGTCATTACATGGCTATTGAAATCCATTAGTTGGTTAGTTGAGAGGTCATCATCCTTACACTATAAATTGAGGCTTTTGGCTCAATTGTTCCACACTTGAGAAAATTACAGAAATCTTCCTCTTCCTCTCTAGCATTATTTCATTACTCAAAGTTCTTCAAGAGTAACACTTGAGTTTCCTTTGCTCATTTGTTAAGTTGTTGTTTTATCTTGGGAGACTATTGCCCATAACGTAAGAGGATATATACGGGGCAATCTTGTCTTAAAGACAGAGTGTTATCACTCGACTTAGCGTAGTTTTAAGTGGTTGTAATCGTTCTTATTTCACGTTTGTTGTAATTGTTAGTAGTTTATCTTTTATGTCTATTGTAATATTTACTTACTTTCTATTTTCTGCAATTATTGTATCTCACACGTTGATCCATAAATTTATAAGTATCAGTAGGAAAACAATATAGTAACTACTAACTAGAATTTTGTTTTCTTCCTTTTCCAACTCCTTTTTTTTTCATAAGCTTTGATAAAATTGGAACAATACAGTAAAAATTAACAAGGCATATGAAAGGAGATGCACTGACCGAGAAATGGCCCTTCTCCAACTCCTCTCTCCACCAATCCGCAACCTCTCCTCCAATATGCTCTACACCAACCAAGCAGCCTTCATATCATGAACGTCCCATCAATTAATTAAGTTCCAGAAGTCCATTCACTCTATAAAAAAAACTAGTAAGAATCTAGTAGCTCAGTTGGTTGGTTATCTGAATTTTCACGTTGTTGGTGAGGTTCGAATCTCCACGTTGTAATTTCCTCCCCCATTTCCCTTACCCCTACTCCCTATGTAATAAAAGAAAAACTATAAAAAAAACTGAAATTAGCTACGAACTTCTTTGCTAATTCGTTGCTAAATAGCTCGTAGCTAATTGGTTTTTTTAAATCCATTGCTAAAGAGGATTAGTAATGAATTTTACCATTTAGCTACCTAATGTGTCCGTCGCTAATCCATGTTTTTAATAGTTATAGACAAAATCAAGAAAGCTTAAGAAACTAATTGATCAAAGGAGGGAGACAAGAAGAATATTACTCAACTATACTGTGAACTATGAAGATCTATTTTTCACCTTATCTCTCAATTGATAAAATAGTTCATTGCAACAAAATAAAGTAAATTTTGTTGGGATACAATTTTTGTAGGGAATGGGAAGTAAGTAAATATTACAATAGTAAGAAGGATAAACAAACTATCACAATAAAACTGGAAATCAAAAACCTTAACAAGCTGCTTGTGTGATTTGCTGAGTCAAGTGATGGCACTCTGTCTTTAAGACAAGATTGCCCCGTATATCTCCTCTTACGGTGTTGAGCAATAGTCTCCCAAGATACAACATCAACTTTAACAAGTGAGCAAAGGAAACTCAAGTGTTACTCTTAAAGAACTTTGAGTATAGTGACTTTGCTAGAGAGGAAGAATATGAAATCAGAAAATCTGGAGTATTTTCTAAGTGCTGAGTGTAGTGTGTTTCAATTGAACCAAAGGCCTCAATTTATAGTGTAAGTAGAAGACCCCTTAACTAGCCAACTAAAGGCCTTCAATATCCATGAATTGCACTTGATTGAGGGGTTACATTCAGCCAAATAATAGCTGAATTCATGTGGCAAGTAATGGAGAATCAATGCTCCAAAACCAGCCCAAATGTCAGATTTTTCCAACTTCCCATCGCAGCATTCTACCTCTGAAGTGCCGCAGCGCTGTGAATCAGCGCCGCGGCCCTTCACGGCTCTGCGGCGATTGCCGACTCATTTCATTTTACACTTTTTACATTTCTTCCTTCATTTACCAACGTACAATACTTTGTCATTTGGCCAATAACCGTCCATAATTCTATGTCTCAAACGTATTACATACGTACCAATATCTCTTTCACTAATGAAATTTGTGACACTTGACACTACGCGTGCACGTGTGTGGAAACAACGTTTCCGATGTGCGGGCCCAATTGTTCGAGTCATAAATTAATGGAATATACTTATTTCCACATTTAGTAAATTTCCAACAATCCCCTCTTGAAAGAGATTTTGGCACACACACATGGTGCCTTTTCTAGCAATCTTTCAGCGGACCGATGTTACATCTGGATGTGTAGCATGTACTTTGAACCTTCCATAGTTGAATAACATCGGACTTACTTACTGCGCGGTGAACGTGATGTCTTGAACTGTCAGTATTTAGTGTAAGCCAAGGCAACGGTACCAGCACAACAACTTCTTCTACTTAGTTCTTCGTAATGTTTTGTCCGTTGTGGCCGTGGACACTTCTTGGATTCTTTAGTGCGTTCATTTGAGGCGGCATGTCCTCGCACTTAAATAGGTGGTCTCCTACAGGGTATCCTGCTATACCCTACTTTACAAGTGTTAGGAACCATTAAAAATTTCCCCAAACCTAACCTCAACCGGTGAGTATCATTAAAGGTTTTGAAAACATAACCTTCACCCACACTGCAGATAGCACTTATAGTCTATCGCGGGAACGACTTTGGATTTGGTGTTTCTCTACAGAAATCACTATCCGAAGTGCTCATGCTTCCACCGAAGCGATCAACTGAACCTTTACAACTTAGTTTTCCCATTGAACCTAATTCCTGGGATCTCCAGTCAGTAAGGTTGGGTTACCACCGTATTGGTCCTTATACTTTGGGTTTTAAGCCCATTCCCCTAGACAAGCAGAACTTCTGATCCTTGGGTAAGCCCTTTGTCAGTGGGTCAGCTATGTTATCCTTTGATTTTATGTAATCAATGGATATTATACCCGTGGTGTTCAGCTACCTATCGGTCTTATGTCTCCGTCGAATATGATGAGACTTGCCGTTGTACATAGCATTTCGTGCCCTTCCTAGAGCCGAATGGTTGTCGCAGTAGATCATTACAGAAGGTACGGGTTTGTTCCAGCATAGAACATCCTCTAAGAAGTCATGAACCCACTCAGATTCTTCTCCTACTTTTTCTAAAGTGATAAACTCTGATTTCATCGTGGATCGGGCGATGCAAGTTTGCTTAGAGGATTTCCAAGAGATAGCACCACCACCAATTGTAAATACATACCCACTGGTGGACTTGGTGTACTCTATATTAGATATCCAGTTTGCATCATTGTACCCCTCTAGTACATCTGGATATCTCGAATAATGTAACCCATAAGTTAGCGTGTTTTTCAGGTATTAAAATACCCAATTCAACGCCTTTCAGTGATCGTCACTTGAATTACGGGTAAACCTAGCCAACTTGTTGACTGCATAAGCAATATCAGGTCGGGTGCAGTTTGTTATATACATCAAACTACCGATCACCTGTGCATATTGCTCCTGGCATATGGGTGCACCATGATTTTTATCAAGCTTTTGATTTCTATCCATTGGTGACATTATAGGCGAACTGTCTAACATCTCGAACTTTCTCAAAACATCCTCGATGTAGTGAGACTGAGATAAGACCAGTCCGTCAGACGTCTTAGAGATTTTTATCCCTAAGATGACATCTGCGATACCCATATCCTTCATGTCGAAGCATTATTTCAACATGTTCTTAGTCTCTAGAATTATGCTAGGACTGCTCCCTGTGATTAACATGTCGTCTACATATATGCATATCATAACAAAAGAGTCAGAGTTACCTTTCATGTAGACACATTTGTCACACTCATTAATGGCGAAACCATTCGATAGTAGAGTACTATCAAATTTTTCATGCCATTGCTTTGGGGCTTGTTTCAGCCCGTACAGAGATTTGACAAGCCGACAGACTTTCTTCTCTTGCCCTTGAACCACATACCCCTCGGGTTGGTCCATATAGATTTCTTCTTCCAAATCACCATTTAGGAAGGTTGTCTTGACATCCATTTGATGTATCTCAAGGTAACGGAATGTTGTGATCGCAATGAATACTCGTATGGATGTCATCCTAGACACCGGCGAGTATCTGTCAAAGTAGTCAAGACCTTCTTTCTGTTGATAGCCCTTGATTACCAACATGTCCTTGTACTTATCTATAGACACATCTGCATTATACTTCCGTTTGAGTATCCACTTACAACCCAACGGTTTATTTCCCGGAGGAAGATCAACCAACTCCCAAGTATGGTTATACAGAATGGAGCATATTTCACTCTCAATAGCTTCTTTCCAGAGCGGTGCCTCTGGAGTTGACAACGATTCAACAATTGTCCTTGGTTCATCATCAACCATATAAGCTACAAATCCAAGACCGAAGGATTTATCCTTCCTGGCCCTTTTACTTCGCCTTAGTTCCATCTTTGGAGTCTCCAAGTTCTGAGAATCTGGAACACTAGATTCTGGATATTCAGCCACCTCGAGATCCACTAGATTTTAACCATCTAGATCCGGGCCGTCAACGACTCCCGGTTCCTAATAGCTTTGTTCATAACTTCTTTTGCGAGAGGTTATGTCCTTTTCCTTTCTAAGAAAGGTATCTTCAAAGAATTGTGCATTCCTTGATTCCATGATTATACCCCCGTGGATATCTGGAATATCTGACTTATGCACTAAGAAGCGATAAGCACTACTATTATTTGCATATCTGATGAATATGCAATCTACAGTCTTAGGCCCAATCTTGACCTGCTTTGGCTTGGGTACTTCGACCTTTGCTAGACAACCCCATACCTTTAAATATTTATAGGTGGGTTTCTTTCCCTTCCATAATTCATATGGAGTTTTGTCCTTACCCTTATGTGGGAATCTGTTAAGAATCATATTAGCGGTAAGGACAGCTTCTCCCCACATGTTTTGGAAAAGACCGGAATTGATGAGCAATGCATTCATCATTTTTTTCAATGTGCGGTTCTTACATTCCGCCACACCGTTCGATTGAGGTGAGTATGGAGCCGTCATTTGATGAACAATGCCTTCTTGGGCACAATAATCCTCAAATGGCGCTACATATTCTCCCCTTCTATCGCTACGAATGGATTTAATCTGCATGCTTAGTTAGTTCTCAACTTCTGCTTTGTAACGTCGTAACGCTTGAAAGGCTTCACCCTTACTTTTCAACAAGTAAAGGTAACAATACCTTGTGCTACCATCAATGAATGTCACAAAGTACTTGTTCCCCCCTCTAGTTTGTGCAAACTTCAAATCACATATATCTGTGTGAATAAGTTCTAGATGAGCGGTATTCCTTTCGACGGATCGAAAAGGAAGCTTTGTGAGTTTTGCCTCTACGCACACCTCACACTTATGTTGAGGGTTTACGTCGATAGACGGCAACAACTCCAATTTTACCAACCTTTGGATGGACTTGTAGTTGACATGTCCTAATCTATGATGCCATAAATTAGAGGACACAAGCAAGTAAGATGAAGAGGCTTCAATATTATTGCTTTTAGGTAATACATATATGGTGTTCACTTTGAAGAGGCATTCACAGACGAACCCTCTTCCCACAAACGTTCCATTCTTAGTGACTACAAATTTATTGGACTCAAACACTAGCCTAAAACCAGCATTAACCAATAAAGGACCTGAAATTAAATTTCTTCTAATCTCAGGAACATGCATCACTTCCTTCAGAGTGAGCTCCTTTCCAGAAGTCATCTTCAGGACTACCTTTCCTACTCCCAGCACGTCAGATGAAGCGTTGTTGCCTATGAATAGCTTCTTGTTTGTAATCGGTGTATAAGTGGAGAAGGCATTTCTGTTGGAACAGATATATCTTGTAGCACTTGTGTCCATCCACCATTGCATAGGATTATCAACCAGGTTTGCTTCTAGCACCACCGCTGAGAACTCCTCAATCATGTCGTCCAGAAACCGGTCCTTGACAACGTTAACCTGAGTCTTTCCCTTAGCTTTGGCCTTCTCTTGTTGCTCAGTCTTGAGCTTGCGGCAGTCCTTGATCATATGACCAGGTTTCCCACAGTGGTGACAGTTTCCTTTGAACTTCTCCACTGCTTGGGTCTTGCCGTCTTTCTGGAACTTGCGCTTCTTGCTTAGGTTCCCTTTGGCCTCATCCAGATTTTCCTTTGCCTCAGCGGGTTGTTTACCCCTAGGCAAGGCCTTCTTATTATCTTCCTGAATTTGGAGTTTGATAATAAGTTCTTCAAAGGTCATCTCCTTTGTCTTGAGCTTTAAGTAGCTCATAAACTCATTCCACGAAGGAGGTAACTTTTCAATCAGTGATGCAACCAAAAACTGCTCGTTTGGCTTCATACCTTTAAAATCCAGGTGATGTAAAATCATTTAAAATTCCTGGACTTGGGACATCACTGTTTTACTATCCACCATTTGAAATTTCAGAAATTTCCCAACGATGAATTTCTTAGTACCTGCATCTTGTGCGTTGTACTTCTTTTGTAGCTTCTCCCACAACTCTTTGGCAGTGCCAACGGTGCAATACACCGTGTAGAGAGAGTCTGACAAGCAGTTCAATATGTAATTCTTACACGTGAAATCACTATGACTCCATGCATCAAGAACCATCTTCATGCCATTAATGACATAGATACCTAGGCCCCATTCATACGTTTTAAAAGGCGAAGGGTCCATTTCATCTCAAATCTCCACTCACTGCTTCCCCTAATATCCTCCCTTTACCACATCATGGAGCGAAGAAGTCGAGACCTAACAAAAGAAGTAAACCTGAAGTGTTGCGAAAGACTGGGATGAGAAATAAAACGGAATATACCGGATTTTTAGCATGTACAACCATCAAACCAGAGACCAAAGCAGACGAATATGCGAAAATGTTATTGTTGAATGGAGACCAGACACAATTGCTTTAGCGGGAACTGAAATCGTGACTATGTGTTCATGCTTTCGAAAAGGAAAACTATAATGAAAGAAAATGTTGCTCGCATTCCGCCAATAGATTCTTTTCTTTCTTTCCGGGCCCTGAGCCAAGGCGTAAGGTGCCCCTTCTTTCCAGGCAATCCCATGTCTTAAGCAGAATTCAGTCTTCAAGTTCAGAGAATAAGAACCTCTTCTAGTTCAAGGTCGAAATCCTCAAACTGGGGTTTGCTGGCTTGCTGGTTAGCTCGTGCAATCAAGGAAAAAAATCCTTCGCCTTCTTTTTTCAAAATGAAAAAGTAAACAACCTTAGTAAGCTAGCTTTGGTTGCTAAGCAAGCCGGGCACTACTCTAGGGATTGGCTAATCAAAGTCAAAGCGGCCATCTTCTTTTGAATGGGTCACCAATAGAACCGTCGGTTCTTCAGAATCGAACATCGGGACTTAAAGCCAACCTTATGGTTGAAAAATGCAAGAACTTGACTTTCTTCATTTCAGCTTTGAGATGATTTTTGCCTGCCGGTGACCGCCTCTATGAGGCCCTTTGGGCGGTGTTCATGTGCAGTTGATTCTAGAACGAAGAAAGGAAGCTTCCGGACCATCTTTTCCAGCCAGATAGCGAGCGATCAATCAGCAATGAACACTAACTGAAAGCGGAATCTGCCCAAAAGTCCTGACTTTTTCGATGAGATCTTCTTCGAACTTGATGCACAAATAGATAGAATAACGCTTGTGGAGGATCTTCTATTAGGAAATGTGCCATTCCCATAACAGTCAGATAGAAGAGCATCTTTTGAAGTTTGACCCCATGAACTTTTCAGGGTGTTCATGGTGAAATCCAGCGGGTGGAGGAGCGGAAACAAATGCGTTGGATGAGCCTTAAGTAACCGCAAAGGCATTAGGAGTGCCTTGAGCAGTGGGGAAGGCAGAGGGATTGCCTTGAGCAGCAGCAGCAGAATCAGAAGCAGTTTGATTTATACCAGTCATCTTTCTAACTTACTTACAACAAATCTTGTCTTAAAATTATTGGGATACAATTGTTGTAGGAAACGGGAAGTAAGTAACTATTACAATAGTAGAAAGGATAAACAAACTATTACAATAAAACTAGAAATAAAAAACCATAACAAATTGCTTGTGTGATTTGCTGAGTCGAGTGATGGCACTTTGTCTTTAAGACAAGATTGCCTCGTATATCTCCTCTTACGGTGTTGAGCAATAGTCTCCCAAGATACAACAAAAACTTTAACAAGTGAGCAAAGGAAACAGAAGTTTTACTCTTGAAGAACTTTGAGTATAGTGACTTTGCTAGAGAGGAAGAATATGAAATCAGAAAATCTAGAGTATTTTCTAAGTGTTAAGTGTAGTGTGTTTCAATTGAGCCAAAGGTCTCAATTTATAGTGTAAGTAGAAGACCCCTAAACTAGCCAACTAAAGGCCTTCAATAGCCATGTAATTACACTTGATTGAGGGGTTACATTCAGCCAAATAATGGCTGAATTCATGTGGTAAGTAATGGAGAATCAATGCTCCAAAACCAGCCCAAACGTCAGATTTTTCCAACTTCCCGTCGCACCATTCTGCCTCCGAAGCGCCGCGGCCCTTCACGGCTCCGCGGCGATTTCCGACTCGTTTCATTTTACACTTTGTACACTTCTTCCTTCATTTACCAACATGGAATACTTTGTCATTTGGCAAATAACCGTCCATAATTCTATGTCTCAAACGTATTACGTACCATTATCTCTTTCACTAATGAAATTTGCGACACTTGGCACTACGTGTGCACGTGTGTGAAAACGACGTTTCCGACGTGCGGGCTCAATTGTTCGAGTCATAAATTAATGGGATATACTTATTTCCACATTTAATAAATTTCCAACAAATTTTACGGTCACAAAAAGGTTTTTCACATCTAAAATTGAGATCTGTCTTTCCATTCTCGTCGTACTTAAGCAGAAAGAAAGCCAATCATGCAGGGAAAACTCTAATTATGCAGTAGCACCATATACATTTGAAAATGGATATTTAACCGTACATAAATAATTTTTAATTTGTTTTAAATCTTAAAGGGGAGAAAAAGTTAAAAACTATTTTGAAAATACACTTCTTCAATGGAACTTGCCTCTATGATACAGTTGATCAACAAATATGCTGTAACCAACAACGGTTATATAGAGTGTTAAGTATTATTTCATCCTTAATCAGAGGTCTCGAGTTTCGAGTCTTCTTGAGTACGGAGTCACCTTTGTTAGGGAGTACTTTACCCCCAATATTGGATTTTCAGACACGAATCTGAATTTAGTCGGACCCAATGAGGATACCGGATACCGAACCAAGTTTTAATATCTGCATCTGCATAAAATTGGTTAAAGTTATGCAGATATTAGTAATACTGTTGAATTAGTTTGTAATATTAGGAGGTCTTAAATTTAACAAACACCTCTTTTCGTAAAAGAGCATAACTATTATGAAAAGTTATCTCTCTAGCTAATTCTATAAATATAAGGACTCTCCTAAAGTAGCGTAAGAAAAATCTGCAATACTATACTAGGGGCTTTGTAGACCTTAAAAGGGAATTGCTTGTAATCCCTAAAGAATATACAAGCAATATTTCTTTAAGGATAGTGGTATCATTTCAAAGTCTTTCTTCTTTAATTTCGTTTTTCTATTTTTCTAACAGATACATGGACTTGTTAAGAGTCTTATATAAAAAATAGAATAGGAACATAGATTACTTATATGAATTTGGACAATCCTCACCGTACAAACTAGCTTTTGGATTTGAGTTAGGCCCAAGATCCATTCTTTACATGGTATCATAGCACACTTGGTCACATATTGAATCTGATCTAAAAATCTAAGCGGTTAGACAAATCATACTTTTAATATTTGATTATATTATCAACACATATGTCCAATACTTCTAAAATCGAATCAATATTTGGTAGTAACATTCAAGATATGATGTCTTTCTCAAACTGAGTTTGTGATAATGGACTTAAAAATTTAGAGACCATTTAAAATCAAGCAAGATTTATTTTATTGATTTACGCTCTTCTTGAGGCACATCTCCAAAATAGTAAACATGATCTGAACAATGTTTCACTAATCTTGATGACCAATAAACGCACATGACTCTCATCCTGCTAAAATAAACAATAACAATATATCCAGTATAATGTCACAAGTAGGATCTGAAGAAGGTAGAGTAATTTGAGACTACGATAGACTTTAGGGGATATGATAAAAATCTATAAGCTCCCGGTTATTACCATAATTTTTTTTATTTTTAAATAATTAAAAATTAGGATGTGGTTATACATTCTTCTAAATTTGAAAAAAATATATTAGGAGATGAGTTTCAAGTTTGAAATATGATTTTGACCAATTTTTCAAGTGGATTATTTTTCGGCCTCCAAATATCACATTTTTTTAATATCCAAATGCCGAATAAGTGTATTTCTAATATTGAATTTTTAAATAAGCATGTTTCAGTAAAAAGTTTGATTCTCCAACCAACATTGAAAAATACTTTATTCAGGAAAATATTTTTAACAAAATAAATTATCTTTCCGGAAATTTACCTCCTTATCACCAAACACCATGAGGCAGATTTGAGAATCGTTGTTTTAATTAAATAAAAATGCCTGACAATCACAAATTTTCTAATTCTTTCTTTACTGATGTTAGACCCCTAAATTATATTATTCACGCTCCAGTTAACAAAGTCTGGGCGTGTGGGGAGTGTTAAGAATCTCACGTCGAAAATGGAATGGGAACATACTCCTTATATGGACTTGAACAATTCTCACCCTACAAGATAGCTTTGGGTTTGAGTTAGGCCCAACATTCATTCTTTACCGGACTATTATGAGAAAATCTATATATTATTTTATGTAGGGATAGTTATGCAGAATTTAATTATTTACCTTCTATCCTGAATAAAATAATACATAGATTAGCTTATAACTTACACATGTATTTAGTTATACGGATTTTTAAATTACATACCAAATATCGTATTAATTTTGTACATAAATAACATATCTCCTAACCAAATATCAAAACGCGATATTACTAATACCATCATAATTTACCTCTATATCAGCTACCAAACGACCCCTAAATGTTAAGTAAGCGCAACAAGACTGGAACAAAGATGCCACCAAACGTGCATCGTTTTCTAGTCCATACTCTACTTAGGAAAAGATAGATAGGGATGCACTTTTAGGAGTTACCATTTGATAAAAACTAGTTTTCCTCTCCTCAGTGAGAGTTTTAAATTTAACTAATAATTGGAATCTACATTTTCGCCTTTCACCTTGTCGATGTATAATAACATAAATAATTGTTAAAACAGTGAAGAGAGAAGAAGAGAAAATAAGAAATATTGTAGAAATTTATTGAGTTTTAATAAAATATTTCCTACAATATGACATCAGAACAGGCCATGGGTTCTGGGATCGAACCTCACCGTCACCCATTATTAAAAAGAATTTTCAAATGCTTTGACCATAAAAAAAATTGGGCTAACACGTGAGGGGGCATGTTGAGAATATAATCAAATATTAAAAGTGAGCTATGTCTAACAGCTTAAGTTTTTTTATCAGATGGTCACACACTTCAATAATATGTGTACAGAAAAAATTAAATGAGTATGGGCGCTAGAAAAACGGATCATATTTGGTGGCATCTTTTGTGCTTACTTAACAATTTACTTATTAAATATTTTATCTGTCTCAATTTAGATACTTTTTATTTTTTAGTATGTTTATTTTCATATTTAATAACAATTAAATTTCAAACTTTTTATTTTATCCTTAATGAAATGATTTATAGTCACATAAATTTTTATGCATATATCAACCAACAAATTTCAAAAGTCTTTCTTTTTTTTATTCTTAAATTCTATGAAAAATCAAACCACTTCACATAAATTTGGGCAGAGAGAATAGTACAATGTTGAGAATATAATCAAATATTAAAAAATGTGCATCTATAATAGTTTAAATTTTTAGATGAAATGATCACACACTTCAATATGGTATCAAAATAGGCAAAGGTCCTGAGATCGAATCTCGCCGCCACCCATTATCCAAAAGAATTTACACGTGCTTGAAACATAAAAAAAATTAGGCCAACACGTGATAGGATGTGTAAAAATGTGTCTCTATAACAACTTAAGCTTTCGAATAAGATAGCTCATACACTTCAACATACACTTTATTCTAGGAGAAGACTAGTCAAGTGTAGGTACTTTGTTCTAGGAGAAGACAGTCAAGTGTAGGTAGATCTATTTCTAAATATGAATTTATAAAGTATTATAACACCAACTCAAATCATCAACTTCTCAAAGGTGTTCTTCAGTGTGTAAAGATGGAGTTCGATTCAGTGTTGTTGTACACAGCTTTGGGAGTAGGGATTTTAACACTTTGTAATATGCTAAAGAATGCAAATGGCTTGTTTTATTCAATCAAATTTAGTTCAAGGAAATATCGCTTGCCTCCAGGTGATATGGGCTGGCCATTCATTGGAAATATGATTCTTTTCTTCAAAAGCTTCAAATCTACTGGCAATCCTGGCTCATTTGTATCTTACTTCGTCACTAGGTACGTTCATTTGAAAGACCTCGATTTATGTGTAAAATATTGAACTATGAACTTAGAACTCAAACAAGGTGATTGGTTCAATAGTTGAAATCTGAGTCCTAAACCTATAGAATTGAAATTTTGGATCCTTCTCTGGTCAACTAACGTAATGTTGCACTTGATAATCAATTTTGTTCATTTTTTTTCGTCCATTGATATGCAACTAATTAAATAATATCCGTTGAAGGTTCGGGCCATCAGTAGGGATGTACAAGGCATACATGTTCGGATCGCCAAGCATCATCGTGACAACACCAGAAATATGTAAGAAAATCTTTATGGATGATGATAATTTCGACAGAGGAAAATCGAACTCATCATCAGCTAGTACAACTTCAAACCAAGAAGAAAAGCGTCTTCGTCGAATAACAACAACTCATATAAGGACACACGGATCGTTATCCTTCTACTTCGATTGCATAAACGAAATCGTGAAGAATTCACTTGAGAAATTTGCTGCCAAGGAAGAACCAATCTATTTATTCTCTGAGATGAAAAGGCCTGCATTTGAGGTGCTTATGCTAATTCTTATAGGTGGTTATCAGGTTTCTCAACAGTTTCTTGGTGTTGTGTTCGAGGAGACTGCTTTATTAATTCGGGGTTTTCATGGAATGCCAATTAATATCCCTGGATTTGCTTACAACAGGGCAATGAAGGTAAGTTTTAGAGCTTCATTGTTCATTCAATGAAAAAGAAAGAAATTTTTCTTATAGATTCAATATCCAGAATTTTTTAACCGCTACCTACGAGGAATTTTTCTATTCTAAGGGTTCGAACTCAGAAGCTTTGGTCAAATATCAAAGTTATCGGTGTACTAAAATTTACTCACACCGAGTGTTTTGTGCTGAACCAACATATATATGACACGTGTTTATACATACACTTTTGATAAGAACATACTCGTACCAGGTGTTTCACCTAACCAATGAATGCGTACCATGTGTTTGAACATACATAACTTATCAATTAACCACATTTAATTAATATCTACTTTTTCATTTCATTCAGTTACTTAACCATAGTAAGTTGAATTAATTTGGGGTAAACATCCGGCGTAAGTAAATCATTTTTTTCACTTAATCACATGAAATGATGCATATTTATTCTGTTTAATTTATAATTTTGTTTAGATGTATTATGATGCTGAAGGTTTATTCTGTTAATTTTCTGTTTTCGAATGGCCATTTAAATTAATATGATCAATAAATTTTTGGGATAAGTTTTCAATCATATTTTTCACAACATAATGAGCTAAAACACGTATTTGTGGTTTTATACATAATAGAATGCAAACTTTGTTTGTTTAACTTGTCAGTTTGAATAATCCTTTTTATTTTTTGCAGGCTCAAGGAGTTATAGCTCAGATGTTTAAACAGATATTAGATGAAAGAAAAGTGATGATTGCAGAAAATAAAGTAAGGCCAATGTCCAACATGCTGGATATGATGTTAGATGCTCAAGATATTGATGGAGGAAAAGGATTAAGTGATGAGACTATTGTTGGATTACTACTCCAATATACTTTTGCTGGTTATGAATCTGTTGCTAAGGTTGCCTCAAAGACGATTATGCATTTGGAAAAACATCCTGACGTCTTGCAAAAAGCAAAAGTACGCATTCTCTCTGTTTTATTTTATACTATGTTAAGCCTGATTGGACTCAAATCTTGTGAAATAATGTATAATATATCAAAAATACCTTATAATTTTGAATTTGTGATCTTAAATTTGTCAAGTCGTTCTTATAAGGAAAGGCTACTAAAGATAAAAATAGTGAGAATGTTGATGTTGGAAACTTACTCTTACTCTATACACAAAAATGTGATATTCATTTTGTAACATATTATAAGCGAAAGTAAAACACGTAAATTGAAATGAATAGAATGCCGGCTATGATATTCTTCTTTATTTCTTCATGTGGGGTGGTTTAGTTAGCAATTGAAAGTTAAGGATGTTGAAGTGTGTGATCGTCTTATTTAGAAACTTAACTTATCATTGTTCTGAAGTCTGATCACATATTGAAATGTGTGTGTTCATCTCATCTAAAAACTTAATCTACTAGAGAAAATTTACTTTTATTTATTTAATTATGTCTTTCAACAGACAGAGTCTTGTATAATGATTTGATTGATAGAGCCGCCTAATGTTACTACGAATTTTCCTTTTTTCCCAGGAGGAACAAGAGGAAGTAGTTAAGAGAAGGTCATCTTCAAATGCAGGCCTTCATTTCGACGAGATTAGACAGATGAAGTACCTTAGTAAGGTAAGGATATATTTCTCCTTTTACTAGGAACACTATGTATAAATTTCAAATTTACCAAACTCTTTTGGTCTAACGTCGTACGTGCATTCTTACAATTAAGTGCTAATTATATCTCTTTTATATTGAAAGGTACTTGATGAAACACTGCGTGTCAATAGCCTCATACCAATCTTTAGAGTGGCAAAAGAAACTGTTAATTTAAATGGTTCGTACTTCGTTCTTTAATTTTTCTAGTCGCTAAATTATTCGCAGTTAACAAAATTTTATGATAATTTGTTGCTAAATAGAATCAGTGATGAATTTTGTTGTTTAGCTACGGAATTTGACTTGTCGCTATTTTCAGTTTTTTATAGTAGATGTTCGGTTTATCGTTTATCTATTGTGCAGACTACACCATACCAAAGGGGTGGAAGTTCTTGACATTCTTATGGAGTTTTAACATGGATCCTAATACTTATGTCAATCCTTTGGAATTTAATCCTTCAAGATGGGATGTAAGCGACAATTATGCCCTTTTAAATTGTTCATGAATTTTCCTCTTATAGCCAACATCCATGTAATTTGGGGCAGATGCAGCATTAAAGCACGGGTTCAACCAAACTCTATAGCTTTGTCTTAGACTGGATTCAACCGGTCCAGCACCCATATAATTAACATTTTGAATTTGTCTTTATTTCAAACCTATAAATTTCACATCCTGAATACGCGTCTACAGGACATGGAAACCAAACCAGCCTCATATTTCCCCTTTGGAGTAGGCCCCAAAATGTGCCCAGGATCCAATGTAGCAAGGCTTTCACTTTCAATAATTCTGCATTACTTTCTACTTAACTACAGGTAGTTGCCCTTTACTGATCATTTTATTATAAAAGAAAAAAAATTCAATTACTAATTAAAGCATATGTCGATTTAATTAATCGGTTTGATGTGCAGATTTGAGCAGCCTGATCCAGATCAGAGCAAAACTAAACCTCTTGATAATTGTATTGGGAGATTCAAGAAGGTCTCAACAAAACGTGAATGACAAGTTGAGCATTTTCTGTTATTCCAAATTGGCCTTGCTCTTTATCATGTGAATCATAAATTGGCCTTTTTCATAGCAATTTGTCATATGTAATATTCTTGAAAATGATGAGCATGGTTTTGTATGGTTAAACTTATTTCAGCAATAATGAAGTTGCAGTCTACTGGTCCCTTTGTGCCCTCAATTCACCGACTTGCTTGCGCATATCCCTTCGAAAAAATAAAGAGTGTAAAAAGAAAAATGACTTTAATGGCTAGTTATCGAAAATTGAGTGACCATCTGCGCAACCAACTCAATTAACGATGTGGCAGGTATATTTTATAGAACCTAATTGCCCATGACGCCATGAGTTTGAAAAGAAATGGAAAAAGTAAAAGTGCTAGAGGACTTCTTGAATATTGCTAGCTCAAATTTGCTTAGTGAAAAGTTGTATCCCCTAGTTTTTGACACTTCGACTCCTATTCTTTTGTTGAATATATACATGGCGCTTTAATTTGTCAGAAAATTTCTTTTAAACACTTATTTAGAAATTTGACTTATTAAACACATGAAGATAGTTGAAAGTGTGTCTATTAAAACACACATTAAAGATATCACTTTATACTGATTTCACACACCTCCTTGAGAACGAGGAATAGCTGTGTTCTGCTAACGTTGATCCATAAATTAATAAGTATCAGTAGGAAAAAAATATAGTAACTACTAACTAGAGTTTTGTTTTCTTCCTTCTCCAAGTCCTTCTTTTTTTTTTCATAAGCTTTAATAAAATTGGAACAATACAGTAAAAATTAACATGGCATGTGCAAGGACATGCACTAATCGATAAATGGTCCTTCTCCAACTCCTCTCTCCACCAATCCTCAACCTCTCCTCCGATATGCTCTACACCAACCAAGCAGCCTTCACATCATGAACGTCCCATCAATTAATTAAGTTCCAGAAGTCCATTCACTCTATAAAAAAAAAACTAGTAAAAATTTAGTAGTTCAGTTGATTGGTTATCTGAACTTTCACATTGTTGGTGAAGGTTCGAATCTCCATATTGTAATTTCCTCCCCTATTTCTCTTACCCCTACCCCCTATGTAATAAAAGAGAAATAAAAATAAAAATAAAAATAAATTATAAAAAACTGAAATTAGCTGGAGAAAAAGTTTAAAACTATTTGAAAATACACTTCTTCAATGGAACTCGCCTCTATGATACAGTTGATCAACAAATATGCTGTAACCAACAACGGTTGTGATAGAGTGCTAAGTATTATTTCATCCTTAATCAGAGGTCTCGAGTTTCGAGTCTTCTTAGGTACGGAGTCACCTTTGTTAGGGAGTACTTTACCCCCAATATTGGATTTTCAGATACGAATCTAAATTTAGTCGGACCCAATGAGGATACCGGATACCGAGCCAAGTTTTAATATTTGCATCTGCATAAAATTGGTTAAAGTTATGCAGATATTAGTAATACTGTTGAATTAGTTTGTAATACTAGGAGGTCTTAAATTTAACAAACACCTCTTTTCGTAAAAGAGCATAACTATTCTGAAAAGTCATCTCTCTAGCTAGTTCTATAAATATAAGGACTCTCTTAAAGTAGCTTAAGAAAAATCTGCAATACTATACTAGGGGCTTTGTAGACCTTAAAGGGAATTGCTTGTAATCCCTAAAGAATATACAAGCAATATCTCTTTAAGGATAGTGGTATCATTTCAAAGTCTTTCTTCTTTAATTCCATTTTTCTATTTTTCTAACAGATACATGGACTTGTTAAGAGTCTCATATCAAAAATGGAATGAGAACATAGATTACTTATATGGATTTGGACAATCCTCACCTTACAATGTTTCACTAATCTTGATGATCAATAAACGCACATGACTCTCATCCTGGTAAAGTAAACAATAATAACATATCCAGTATAATGTCATAAGTAGGATTTGAAGAAGTTAGAGTAATTTGAGACTATAATAGACTTTAGGGGTATGATAAAAATCTATAAACTCCTGGTTATTACCACAAATCATTTTTTTTAAATAATTAAAAATAGGGTGTGGTTATACATTCTACTAATTTTGAAAAAAATATATTAGGAGATGAGTTTCAAGTTTGAAATATGATTTTGACCAATTTTTCAAGTGAATTATTTTTCCGCTTCCAAATATCACATTTTTTTAATGTCCAAATGCCGAATAAGTGTATTTCTAATATTGAATTTTTAAATAAGCATGTTGAAGTAAAAAGTTTGATTCTCCAACCAACATTGAAAAATACTTTATTGAGGAAAATATTTTTAACAAAATAAATTATCTTTCTGGAATTTGACCTCCTTATCACCAAACACCATGAGGCAAGATTTGAGAATCACTGTTTTAATTAAACAAAAATGCCTGACAATCACAAATTTTCTAATCCATAGAAAAATGAGCTCCCTGTGCTTACTAGGGATGGCCAACGGGGCGGGTCGGCCCGATCCAGCACCGAACCCACCCCGGTCTCATCCCTACCCCGCTATAAAAAAATAAAAAAATAAACGGTACCGGGACTCGAAGCGGGACGGGACCTGAGCTCGTCCCGCCCCGGTCCCTCCCCTTTGCAAAAAATGGCCGTTGCACAACATCCATTTATATATGGCCATTTTTTGCCTCCCTCCTACCCCCTTAATATTTATTTTTAACCCCTAAGTTAATACATTTACACTTTAATCCAATTTTCCAACTATAAATACTTCATTTTCTCTTCATCTTCCTCACAAATCTTCCTACATTCTGTCTCTTTAATCTCTCAATCTATCTCTCTACAAGTCTACATTGTCTACTAAATATTAAATTTTATTTATTCATTTGTATAACTACATCAAAGTTCAAAAATTGGGAGTGGAGTTGACAACTAGCTTGAGGATCATCCATCGAGCAAAGTTTCAATTTTCAACCTCGATTACATGTCGACGTTACGTCGGCGTTTGGTATATTCGTTCCTTCTTTAAATTATTATTGTTACTTTATTTTAATTAGCGTACTTAATTTTATTATCTTTAACTATTTAATAGCATAATTAAAATGGAAGGATTAAGAGGTATGTTTAAGGGTAAGGCTTCTTCTAGTAGGGGTAACAAGGGTAGGGATACTTCTTCTAGTCATTCTATTTTTAGACAGGATGATTTGGTTGATTACACACATATAGATCAAACTGAATTTTTTCCTAAAATACCATTAGATTTAGACGACGAGATATTTTCTGCAACTCAACTAGACTTTAATTTAGAAGATAATATAGATGACACACCACTAGTGCACCTCCAGCTGGAACGCCTCTGATTCCCCCTTGTATGAGACGAGGCCTAATAAAACGAAAATTAAAATCATATGCATGGATATTTTTATAGGGACGAAGAGAATCAAGTAGTTAGATGTCAAATTTGTAAAAGTGTTTATAAATTTAAAATGAGAAAAGGTCAGGGTGGGGCATGAGGGTTACTGAGACATGTAAAAAACTTTCACTAAGCTAGGTGGGACTAATACCTGGCTGAAAAATCGGGTGCGTCAATGCGCTCTCAGTCGGAGGGTTGCCTTTTTCATTTTCTTCCTCTCCTAGTTTTATTCATTACATTAGAGATATATATAATCCTGCTTTTAATGATTTTCCTGGATCAACTGTTAAGAGAGATGTATTTAAATTTACACATGAATATCAACAGTATTTACGTTATTCCTTATACCATTTTCCTGGTAAAGTTTCTATCACGTCTGATATAGGTCGTAGTACTAACGGTCATGATTATTTAACGGTAACATGTCATTGGATAGATTATAAATGGTCTATGCAAAAACGTATTTTAGCGTATAGATATATAGATGATAGGCACACTGGTACTTTTATTGCATAAAATATTTATTCAGTTTGCGATTATTATGGCATAACTGATAAAATTATTACGATTACATTAGATAATGCTTCTTCTAATAATTATGCTATTAGAATTTTAAAAGATCTTATAACTCCATCTTTTTCAAATCATTTTCATATGAAATGTGTGTGTCATATTTATAACTTAGTTGTAAAGGATGGGCTATCATTTTTTTTAAGACATTCTTAATAAAATACAATTTGCTATAAACTTTATTTTTAGAAGTAATAAAATACAACGAAAAAAGAGTATAAAAAAAGTTGTCACGATTGTGTACTAGCTTATAGAAAAAATCCCGAAGAAGTAGCGATTAGGTGGAATTCTTTATACGAACAACTACTTGTTACTTATGATTATAGAAGACCTATAACTTTATTTTTTAACACCATAATCAAAATCTAACTGATATGGTTATAGATAACGATAGGGGAAAATTTTCATAACTTATTGTATTTCTAGAGAATTTTTTTCAAGCAACAAAAGAATTTTCCGGTATATATTAGCCTACTATTTCAACTATGTTGTTTTATATAGCTCTAATATTTTTATTACTTAATGAATATATAGAAAAATCAGCTTATAAGACACCTATTAAAAATGTTTATCAAATTAAAAAATATTTTATTTCTATTCCCACTATTTATATTATTGGTGCTGTATTAAATTCGACTATTAAAATAGACGGTTGTAAAACACTTATTGAAATTATTTATGATTGTATAGCAGTACTTCCACCTCCAACTCCAAAAAATCCAAATGACCCACCACCTATTTAATAAACTAAAGAAGAAGTGTTGTCTAGCATACTAGATGAATGCAAAAAAAGTATATAGGCATTACCAACAAGAAAGTGCTAGCAACCAACCGGCTCCCATACCATCTTCTTCTTCTTCAATACAACCTCAAAGGTGGTGGGTACCGTTAGAGAGTATATAGGCATTACCAATAAGACCTTTCCGACACTTTCAATGATGGCCCGAGATGTTTTGAACATTCAAGCGTCATCAACTGCGTCTGAAAGCGCTTTTTTCTGTCGGCAGATTTCAAATAGGAGAGCACAGACACTCATTAGCGGGAGACACACTTGGAGACAACTTGGACTGCATCTCTACCCCTCTGCCCCAACCAAGTTATTCTTCTACACGGATGTAGATTGGGCAGGATGCCCGGACACACGTCGCTCCACCTCAGGCTACTGTGTATTTCTTGGGGATAATCTTATTTCATGGTCCACCAAGCGGCAGGCCACGCTATCCCGTTCGAGTGCTGAAGCAGAGTATCGCAGAGTTGCTAATGTCGTTGCTGAGATTTGTTGGCTCCAAAATCTTCTTTTGGAGCTCCAGTGTCCACTGCGAAAGGCGTATATAGTCTACTGTGACAACATATCTGCCATCTTTATGTCTCACGATCCGGTCCAACATCATCGGACCAAGCATATCGAGATGGATATTCACTTTGTGCGTGAGAAAGTTGTCCTTGGTCAGGTCAAAATATTACACGTGTCTTCCTCCTATCAGTATGCAGATATTTTCACAAAGGGACTACCGAGAC
The DNA here is from genome assembly GCA_034509755.1 of Anisodus tanguticus. NCBI lineage: Eukaryota > Viridiplantae > Streptophyta > Magnoliopsida > Solanales > Solanaceae > Anisodus > Anisodus tanguticus. The sequence goes on from CM067546.1 coordinate 31,996,259, forward strand.
ACCTCTTCACCGACTTTCGATCCAGCCTTAGCGTTCGGCCTCCTCCCGCTCCGACTGAGGGGGAGTATTAGTGAATATCACAGTATATTTTGTAATTATGATAGATGTATATTTAAGGTAACTTAGAATTCTTATTGTATTAGGAATCAACCATTTAAGGTAACTTATGATTCTTATTGTATTAGGAATCAACCTTTGTATACATATTGTGATTAATGAAAGGAATCCCTAAGAAAAATTATTCCAATCTTACACATTGGACCAACTTGTTTGTTGGTAATAGAGTAGCTCAGAATGGTTTAGCGTTGAATTATATAGCACCTGAGGTTGTCGATGGTAAAAATGAAGTAGAATCTGATGCTAAAAATGGAAATACTTTTTAGTTGCATATGTTGTGGGTGAAATTCCTGGATATAAGCAGACGAGTCGATATATTATTCAGATTTGGCCTACTGTGGCGGAACCAGATCTATATCTCCATGAAGATGGATATTATGTTGTTAGATTTCAAGACACAATGAGTTCATAGTAGTTCAAGGGGTTATGTGAACGTTCACTAATTTAGATATGAAATTGGCAAAATGATGATAGTTTAAATATTTTTTAACCTATTCACTCTTCTGTTAAAACTGGATGCTTATTACTCTCTCTGTCTCAATTTATATAATGTAGTTTGCCTGGATACAAAGTTTGAAAAATAAAGAAATGCTTTTGAATCTTGTGGTTTAAAACAATCCAAAGATATTTGTGTGGTTATAGATCATCTCGTTAAATGTAAAAGGTAAAGTTTCAAGTTAAATTGTTGCTAAATAAGGAAATGTATTATTCTTTTTGGGACTTACTAAAAAGAAAAGTGTGTCATATAAATTGGGACAAAGGAGTATATATTACTCATTCCGTCCTAATTTACGTGATATAGTTTGACTGCACACTGAGTTTGAGAAATAAAGGAAGACTTTTGAATCTTGTGGTCTAAAACAAGTCAAAGATATTTGTGTGGCTATAAATTATTTCGTTAAGCGTAAAATATAAAGTTTAAAGTTAAAATATTGGTAAATAGGAAATATATCATTCTTGTTGTATCCTTACACCTCATATTCTCGTGTTCTTTACACTTATCAACTTAGAAATATGCAAATTAAATTAAATGTACTCTAATTTAAATTATTTTTAATTTTTAAAAATAAGTAATTTCTTAAAGAATATGTTAAAAGTGAAATCATCAAATAATATGAACCTAAGAAAAATATAATAATCGCTCTCGAAAAACACATTATGTATATTATTGAAGTTTTAAGCCCAACTATCCATTCCCAAAGTAAGAAAATGTTGAGATTTAAACGAAACATTTATTAGATGGAAAATGTTGAAATTTCGTTAAAGTGACCATCCATGCAGTGATGCAGATAGAATCCAACGTTATTGATAACATTATGTTGAGTGAAGATGATTTTGTCTTATACAGCACATGTTATCCTATCTTATATTATTTTATTTTATGAGTATTGGAAAAAGCCACCAATAATACAGAGAGGCCATAAATTAATTAAATAGTAATGGAACTGCAGTCTTAACTTCATTAATAAAAACAGTTCTGAAAAGTTGCTTTCCAACTGATTTTGCAGATATTGAGTGAAGATAATTTTGTCTTGTACAGCACATGTTATCCCATCTTATATTATTTTATTTTATGAGTATTGGAAAAAGCCACCAATAATATAGAGAGATAGGGATGACAATGAATTGAATCTGAATCGAATCCTACTAGATTCAGATTCAGATTCATTTTTTATATCTGGATTCAGTTTGTATCCAGATCTATCGGGTTCATAAAAATCAGATTCAAATCCGGATTTACTGGGTCCACGGATCGGATCTGGATTCACATGTAAATTTTTTTGCCTTGAATAATATTTCTACCTGTTGAAATTTTTTTGACAAAATGAAACTCAATCTGATTGAAAATTATGGACACAAAATAAATGACTCATCTCATTCAATAAAATAATCGAGAATTATGGGTACAAAATAAAGGAAATACTTATAAAAAATTTACATTCTAAGAAAATAGAAATTATGAGCACTGAAAGAAATAATCCCTTGATTATTTTCATTGATTGAAATATTATATATACAAGATACATATTTCCATAATAGGAGAATCTTATTCATATTCTACTCCTAAAACCTTATTCTACTTGGATACTAAATATACAATTATTGTAAGTGTACAATACTAATTACACCATAATATTACCTAAACTAAGAGACTACAATATTACCTAAATATGTACACCATTTATGGTTTACCTATGGAATCCCAGAGCAACAATATACACATGTATATCGTGTGTATATTATGTATATTTAACACACACCCGCAGTCATAGCGGACGGTCTTCAAACGCTGAGATTGTCCCTAAAATCTTCAAAAAGGACCGAGGGAAGATCCTTTGTAAAGATGTCGGCAATTTGATATCTTGACGGGACATGGCAGACGCGTACCTGACCACGAGCAACCTTTTCGCGGACAAAGTGAATGTCCATCTCGATATGTTTAGTGCGCTGGTGCAGAACCGGATTACCAGAAAGGTAGATAGCACTAATATTATCGCAATAAACCAAGGTTGTTTTCTGAATAGGTGAATGAAGCTCCAATAGCAAATTACGTAACCAACATGATTCCGAGATCACATTAGCTACCCCTCGATACTCGGCCTCGGCACTGGGTCGGGACAATGTCTACTAACGTTTTGCAGACCATGAGATCAGGTTATTGTCAAGAAACATACAATAGCCAGACGTAGACCGTCTGGTGTCTGGACAGTCACCCCAATCAACATCCGTATACGAGACAAGTGTGGACGCAGAACTGAGGGGTACGTTTTATGCTAACAGTTTGTTAATGGATCTGCAGGTACAACAGGAGCAAACTGGAATTGGGCAACTGTATAAAATTAAATTTCATTTCCTAAAAAGCACACGACTTACTAACTAATTAACACCCATGCCGTTCTTAAATTAGTTTAAATAAATCAACATCACATAATTGTTGAAACGTTGTGTTCGATATATTTTATAAACAGCTCAAAAACTTGACTAATTATGCATCGTCTCTCACTCTCATTTTTATGTTCATTCAACGAACTAAATGTACATATACATGTTCAATTAAGCCCAACTTAGATGGATAGAAATCTTGTTTTCTTCTCTAATTCATCCGGAGAAATCGTCTTTTGATTAAATGCATCAATTCGGGGGTGAGAAGAAATTAAACAGAGAAAAACAGATGGTGACTATTAACAAACTGTTAGCATAATCCGTATACGGTACACAAGACAAGACCATTGCAGAACTGCTCATCGCAGGTTTCTCTTGTCAATTGAAAGGTTGGTGGGATAATTATCTCGCTGATCAACAAAAAAAAGATATCCTCAATTCCATCAAAACTGATGAAGAAGGAATACCAATCCTTGATGAACAAGGTGAACCCCTGCAAGATACCGTAGCAACCTTGATTCTCACAATCTCTTTAAATTTCATAGGAGATTCTTCACATTTGAAAGACAAAAATGCCGAGTTACTTTCCAACCTCAAATGCAAAAAACTCAGTGATTTCCAATGGTACAAAAATACATTATTAACCAGAGTTATGCTCAGGGAAGATTCCAACCAGCCATTTTGGAAAGAGAAACTCCTGGCCAGACTACCTACCCTTTTAGGAGAAAAGGTTAGGAACAAAATCAAAGAAAATTGCGAAAATAAGATTATACTCTACAGTGAGTTTACATACGGACAACTTGTTAGTATAACTCAACAGGAAGGTCTAAAGATCTGTCAAGACCTAAAATTGCAAAAACACCTCAAACTTGAGCTAAAGAGAACTAAGTGCGAACTTGGAACCTTTTGCAAGCAGTTTGATACGAATTTCTCAAAACCCTCTTCTAGTTGTATAGGAAACTGTAGCAAGACTCATAAATCCCTTAAGAGTACTTCAAGAGGTTACAAAAGGAGAGATTTCAGCAAAACCAATGAAGAGTATTACAAAAACCCCTACAAAAATACTCATCATTTCAAAAAACCAAATACCAAAAAAGCTGATTCTAAATACAAGGACATTACGTGTTACAAATGTCACAAGAAGGGTCATACATCGAAATACTGTAAAATGAATGAAAAATTACAAGAATTCAAACTCAACGATGAAGTCACGCAAAAAATCTTCAATCTTCTCATTGATTCCTCCGATTTAAATGCCGAGTCAGAGCCTGACTACTTTTCCATGTCTTCTGAAGACAACAAAGTCATTCAAATAGATGAATTTCCCACAACCAGTTCTTCTAAAAATTCTGATAAGGGTAAGGGAAAGCTTGTTTGTGTTTTAACAAAGGATCAAGAATTCATGTTAGAAATGGTTCAACACATAGATGTCAAACACCAAAAAGATTATTTGAATAAACTCCTAAAATTCCCTTTTCTGACAAAACCAAAAGCTAGAGACCTCAATCTGATTAAAACTTATTCTTGTCATCTAGGCGAATTAAGGAATTGTTTTTAGATCAGAATTCTGAGTCCCTTAGAAACAATGATACACGTTCCATCAAATTAATTGATTCCTTTGCATACACAAAAAATTTGAAGCATAATTTACAATATCAAAAACATTGCATTAAAAAATATTTTCTGCAAATTAATTCCTGACATTTTTACTTCAAAAATATTTTAACCAGTGGTTTACTAAAAAACAGGAGAGAAAACCCACAAATTTCTGATACTGGTTACAACGCAGAAATGTCCTATTACTGCCCCTTGCCCCACTGTCTGGGCTACAAGGAAAAAATATCCAGGAAGGACATGCGAAAATCCGGGCAATACTGTGTCCACGCAATGTGTGGAGCCTTACTCCGAAAAAGAAAAAATGAGATACCTCCACCAATAAATACACCAGTTGTTGCACCACAACAACAAACAAATTCCATGGCCCCCAAAAAACCCACAAACGCCAAACCAATAAAAGAAGAAAAAGAAAATTCCCTGCCAAATCTCCCACTAAAAAACCTCTGACATGGTATGATGCAGTAATGAAAGATGAAAATACTGCAGCATCTGTGCAAAAAACACCAGCACAGGAGATAACTGCTGAGAATCTTCTACAACTCCTTGCAAAATCCCCAGAATTACAACAGGCATTGATACAACTTCAAAATCCCAAACAAGAAGTTGCTCAAAGCACAGGAGAGGAAAAAACCTCTCAAAATTTTACAAAAATCAAGAAAGGAGAATCTTCAAAAACCTTTTCTCAAAAACAATTTTCAAAACTCCAACTTGAGAAAGAAGAGTCCTTAAAAACCCTTTCTCAAAAACAATTTTCAAAAAATCAACTTGTAGTACCACAAGTCCCCAAAAAACCTGCTCCCAAATTCTTCATAAAACCATTTTTTTAAAATATTGTGACTCTTGAAAAATGATTTTTTAATGAAGACCCTTTTTTAGCATTACAAAATTATTTTGGACCACAATGGTTTTACAAATCATGGGATATTTTAAAAACTCCATATTTTTACCAGGCTATCCTTGAAATCTCAGGATCAACAACAATAAAAAATAATTATTTTAAAAATAACCCAGTTCCCTCTTATTCCATTTGCAAAATGCTTAACTTAATTGCTCCATGCGATTGGAGGAATGATCTGTCTCAACTCCTAAATTTCCCAGATATCCACAAAAATGAACCATTTTTTTTATATTCCTTTTAATTACTGGGATTACCAACAAGCTTGGTTCAATTCCTTCTTTATTCAAAATACCAACCAAAGCCACACTTGGCTTTTCCATTTTGATACCTCATGTGATCCATCACAATTTCCAACATGGTGGAATTCATGGTGGGAGCAATTCGGATCCGCCCTAGAAATACAAAAACCAGAAGTCACTAAATCTTTCAGCCTCTTCAAATCCCAATATAAACCCTCTGAGGAAGAAAAAAGATTTGTGCCACTACACATTTTTCACACAAAATTCCACTTACCATGGGTATTTACATGGTTCGTAGATTATTCGGACAGTAAAATACCAACAATCCAAAGAAGATTCAAAATCAGATGGTGGGACAGCTTTAAAATACCATCAAGCCTCACCCCACAAAAAGTCCAGGAATGATTAAATGCCATAAAATCCATTCCAGTATAGGCACCTCTACAAACACCACCGACACCACTACAAACACCGAAACACACCCAGTTCCTTTCACGAAAATCCCAGATAGACTCAATGCTTGCAGCGGCCAAAAATTCAGAAGAAATGCAAGCCATAATTCTAAAATTTGCACCGCCTTCATCAAAACAAGGCTCTTCATCAGAACAAGAAGAACCAGAGATTAATATTGAAGATAGTCCGGTTTTTGGCAACAGTAGATTCTGAAGAAAGTTGCCAAAAGAATTCAAAATACCCAGAGTAGAGTTCAGACAAAATTTCGACAAAAGAAAGTGCTCGAAAAAGCTACTTTCAAAAAAGCAAAAAGCAAAAGCAAAGATTCCAGCAATAATTCAAGAAAATGCCAAAAGGATGAATAGTCATTCTCCACTCGGATGAATAGTTATTATCCACTTAGATGAATAGTTAGATTCCTTTTTTAATTACGAAAATGCCATGTAAAACTCCTATAAGAGGAGACTCCTTCTCCCTTAGTTAGATAAGTATTTTCTTACGAAACATTTCTCTTTCTAAACTTCAGATCCTAGAGAGAAGTGAGAGCTCCTCTAAAGAAATTTCCCTTTAGGTTAGATTAAAATTCCCTCATATGATTCAGTTCATATGACCCATATCATATGACTCATATCATATGATCCAAAATACCTTAGAAATTCCCAAGATATATCTGCTTGATAAAATACTTTGTAAATTCCAATATTTTAAATGAATATGATTATGGACGGTACTACCTCCTAATCATTTAAATACTTCATGCTTTTAAATTCTTTAAATTCCTGCATTAAATACTTGACCGGTTCAACCACCTATTTGATTTAAATTCCTGCAGAACCTTTGATTTATGGTTTCCATAACTGGAACCTTAAATTGTAAGTTAATCTTTATTTACTTTCTGCATATTTCAACCCTTGGCCTAAGGAATATAAATTATTTCGGGAAAATATTTTCATGTTCCTCCTTACTTTAAGCCCTTTTTAATCAGACATCATTTAATATTATTCTTGACATGGAAGAAAAATTACTTATCCCAATTTCGGATTCTGGCCCACTTCAGTCACTTCGTCGGACTGAGTGTCCATTTCCTCTTTACCATAATTCGGATCATTTGTCTGGGACAGATATAGGCCTTTTGCTACAAGATAGAACCACATCTTCAGCCTTCTCCTCTTGTCCCAGTTGACATCTTTAGCCTCTCATGGGCGCTTGTGTCCACCACTCTCGGGAGCGGTGACACCATGAACACCTTGACCTTCAACATCATAATCAACACAATCTTCAACCAGAAAATCACAACCATATCCAGATTTGATCACACAATTGTTGACCGATATTTTTTGAACACTAATACGATCCTGTCTTAAAATTGCTGGATATGTAAAGCAGTACACGAAGTAAATAAATATTACAAGTGTTCGAAAGGATAGACAAACAACCAAATTGAGAACTGCCGCAAGCTTATTGAGTCTTGAATCTTGATAACCTGAAATCAAGAAACACTAAATCTGGATTGTTACAACTGTGGCTGAGTCGAGAGATGACTCTCTGTCTTTAAGACAAGATTTCCCCGTATATATGCTTTTACGTTAGTGGGCAATAGTCTCTCAAGATAAAACAACAACTAATCAACACTACAAAGCAAATAGGTTTATTCTGACGAAGAAAACGAACACGAAACGACTTGCTGATTTAGAGAGGAAAAAAAGAAGAGTTTATGTTTCTGTTGCTCAGTTTTTGGACAGATTTTGACTTGTTTTTTGTCCTCTCTCTCTTCTCTATATCTCTTCCTCAAATCTGTTTCAGAAGGTTATATAGTGTTTAGGAGGAGGATAGGTGATTAAGAGGCCCTTTAAGAGATGTAATCATGGGTATTCATGGCCAAAAATGTTTTGTAGTAAGTGCAAAATGTTTCAGAAGTTTAATGCCAAAACTGTTGGCTTTCTGCTGACGGGCGGGCGGCGGCGCGCGTGTGGGCTTAGCCTCGAACCCAAGCACACCTAGGTCCTCCCTCCTTCAAATACATGGGTTACCCTTAGGGTCCCAAACCCTTATCCATTTTTAGGCTTATAAGGAGAAAAAATCTTTCTTTTCCCACCGATGTGATAGATTTGTCCCACACCATATTTTCATGTCTCAAACACCTTACTTCGTGGATCAATTTCTCTTTCATTTCTTAATAAAATTTGACGATCCTTGGCCCTACGGTCATCTGCTCACTTAGTAGATTATGCATGTGTAAAGAGACAAAGCCTTCAACATACGGAACCCTAATGTTTAAGTCATTAAACATGGGTGGACGCAACCTCCCCACCAAAGGCAAATTTCCAACACATGATTCAGATACTACATTAGCTATGCCTCGATACTCAGCCTCTGCACTGGATCACGATAATGTAGCCTGGTGTTTCACAGACTATAAGACCAAGTTATCCCCAAGAAACATACAATAACCAGATGTCGAGCGTCTGGTATCATGACATCCACCCCAATCAGCATCTGTTTATGACACAAGAGTTTAGATGGAAGAATGGTATAAATGCAATCCATAATCAAGTGTGTCGTGGATGTACCGTATAATGCGTTTGAGCGCATGCATGTGCTCAGTCCGTGGGTCATGCATGAATAAACACACCTGCTGAACTGCATAAGTAATATCATGTCTTGTGAAAATAAGATACTGAAGTCCCCTACAAGACTGTGATAATGGATGAGATCCTCGTATGGTGTGCCTGACATAGTACTCAGCTTCGGTTTGATATCAATCGGAGTGGAAGTAGACTTACAAGATGACATACCAGCTCTCTCAATTATCCGAGAAACTGGACTCAGTGCCAGCAAAATTCCAAGTCCAGTTTCTCGGTCCCAAATAGTGGAATGCGGTACAGTAATGGGTCGGGACAACAGGCAGTCCTGCTTGGGCCTCGGCCCCCGCAGGCCTTCCATCTTATGGGCCCAAATCCGATCCTGACACCTACAAATATTGAAACTGCTATGCATACACTTAGCTTAAATCCCCCGGACGCGAATTGGTATATGGACACCGGAGTCACTTCTCATATGACGTCCGATCAAGGTACTCTCTCGTCTTATTCAAATTTGAGCAAAAATCGTGGTATACTTGTTGGTAATGGTAACTCAATTCCAATTCGCAGTTATGGACATACAACTTTGTCTCCCCCACATCCACCTCTAGTTTTGAAAAATACCCTTCAAGCCCCTAACTTAATTAAAAATTTGGTATCTGTTCAAAAATTCACCACTGATAATTAGGTTCTTGTTAATTCCAATCATATTTGAGCACGGTACCGTGCTATATTCTATCAGAAAGATACCTATTATTACCATTGGAAGCTACTAATCCATTACTCAAAGCCCCATGGACCAACTTGTTTGTTGGTAATAGAGTAGCTCAGAATGGTTTAGCGTTGAATTATATAGCACATGAGGTTGTCGATGGTAAAATTCAAGTGAAATTAGACGAAAATGAAGTAGAATCTGAAGCTCAAAAATGGAAATACTTTTTAGTTGCATATGTTGTGGGTGAAATTCCTGGATATAAGCAGATGAGTCGATATATTATTCAGATTTGGCCTACAGTGGCGGAACCAGATCTATATCTCCCTGAAGATGGATATTATGTTGTTAGATTTCAAGACACAACGAGTTCATAGTATTTCAAGGGGTTATGTGAACGTTCACTAATTTAGATATGAAACTGATAAAATGATGATAGTTTAGATGTTTTTTAACCTATTCACTGTTCTGTTAAAATTGAATGTTTATTATTTTCTCCGTCTCAATTTATATGATGTAGTTTGACTGGATACGAAGTTTGAAAAATAAAGAAAGACTTTTGAATCTTGTGGTTTAAAACAATCCAGAGATATTTATGTGGTTATAGATCATCTCATTAAATGTAAAATATAAAGCTTCAAGTTAAATTATTGCTAAATAAGGAAATGTATTATTCTTTTTGAGACTTATTAAAAAGAAAAGTGTCATATAAATTGGGACAAAGGGAGTATCTGTTACTCCCTCCGTCTCAATTTATGTAATATAGTTTGACTGTACACTGAGTTTAAGAAATAAATGAAGAATTTTGAATCATATGGTCTAAAACAAGTCAAAATATTTGTGTGGCTATAAATTATCTCGTTAACCGTAAAATATAAAGTTTAAAGTTAAAATATTGCTAAATAGGAAAATATATCATTCTTGTTGTATCCTTACACCTCATATTCATGTGTTTTTTACACTTATCAACTTAGAAAGATGCAAATTAAATTAAGCGTACTTTAATCTGATTTTTTTTTAAATTTTTTAGAAATAAGTAATTTCTTAAAGAATATATTAAAAGTGAAATCATCAAATAATATGAACCTAAGAAAATACTATAATCGCTCTCGAAAAACACATTATGTATATTATTGAAGTTTTAAGCCCACCTATCCATTCCCAAAGTAAGAAAATGTTGAGATTTAAACGAAACATTTATTAGATGGAAAATGTTGAAATTTCGTTAAAGTGACCATCCATGCAGTGATGCAGATAGAATCCAACGTTATTGATAACATTATGTTGAGTGAAGATGATTTTGTCTTATACAGCACATGTTATCCTATCTTATATTATTTTATTTTATGAGTATTGGAAAAAGCCACCAATAATACAGAGAGGCCATAAATTAATTAAATAGTAATGGAACTGCAGTCTTAACTTCATTAATAAAAACAGTTCTGAAAAGTTGCTTTCCAACTGATTTTGCAGATATTGAGTGAAGATAATTTTGTCTTGTACAGCACATGTTATCCCATCTTATATTATTTTATTTTATGAGTATTGGAAAAAGCCACCAATAATACAGAGAGATAGGGATGACAATGAATTGAATCTGAATCGAATCCTACTAGATTCAGATTCAGATTCAGATTCATTTTTTATATCTGGATCCAGATTCGTATCCAAATCTATCGGGTTCATAAAAATCAGATCCAAATCCGAATTTACCGGGTCCACGGATCGGGTCTGGATCCACATGTAAATTGTTTTGCCTTGAATAATATTTCTACCTGTTGAAACTTTTTGACAAAATGAAACTCAATCTGATTAAAAATTATGGGCACAAAATAAATGACTCATCTCATTCAATAAAATAATCGAGAATTATGGGCACAAAATAAAGGAAATACTTATAAAATTTTTACATTATAAGAAAATAGAAATTATGGGCACTGAAAGAAATAATCTCTTGATTATTTTCATTGATTGAAATGCTATATATACAAGATACATATTTCCATAATAGGAGAATCATATTCCTATTCTACTCCTAAAACCTTATTCTACTTGGATACTAAATATACAATTATGGTAAGTGTACAATACTAATTACACCACAATATTACATAAACTAGGAGACTACAATATTACCAAAATATGTACACCATATATGGTTTACCTATGGAATCCGAGAGCAACAATATACATAATATACACATGTATATCGTGTGTATATTATGTATATTTAACACACCCCCACAATCATAGCGCTTCAAAAAGGACCGATGGAAGACCCTTTGTAAAGATGTCGGCAATTTGATATCTTGACAAGACATGACAGACGCGTACCTGACCACGAGCAACCTTTTCGCGGACAAAGTGAATGTCCATCTCGATATGTTTAGTGCGCTGGTGCAGAACCGGATTACCAGAAAGGTAGATAGCACTAATATTATCGCAATAAACCAAGTTTGCTTTTCTGAATAGGTGAATGAAGCTCCAATAGCAAATTACGTAACTAACATGATTCCGAGAGCACATTAGCTACCCCTCGATACTCGGCCTCGGCACTGGATCGGGATAATGTCGACTGACGTTTTGCAGACCATGAGACCACATTATTGCGAAGAAACATACAATAGCCAGACGTAGACCGTCTGGTATCTGGACAGCCACCCCAATAAACATCCGTATACGAGACAAGTGTGGACGTCGAGGAATGATATAAATGCAAGCCATAGTCAAGTGTACCCTGAATATACCGAATGATGCATTTGAGTGCATTCATGTGCTCAACTCTGGGATCATGCATGAACAAACACACCTGCTGGACAGCATGCGTAATATCTGGCCTCGTAAATGTAAGATATTGAATGTCCCTGCAAGACTGCGATAGCGGGTCAGATCCTCGTATGGTACGCCAGCCGCGATACTAAGCTTGGGCTTAGTATCAACTGGAGTGGAAATGGACTTATAGGATCACATCCCAGCCCTCTCGATAATCTCAACTGCATACTTTCTTTGAGATAAGAACAACCCATCTGAATGACGAGTGACAGCAATTCCCAAAAAGTAACTCAAGGGCACCAAGTCTTTCATAGCAAACTCGGAGCTGAGCATGGTCATGATAGACTGGCGTAAGGCATCGGAAGAGGCAGTCAAAATAATATCATCCACATATAACAGAATATAGGCCAAAGATGAACCACAACGGTAGATGAACAAGGAATTATCCGACCTGCTGTGAGTGAACCCAATAGTCGAAACATAGTCTGCAAACCTCGTATACCAGGCCTGGGGAGACTGCTTAAGCCCATATAAGGACTTCTTCAACAAACAGACATGATGAGGATGTTTGGGATCCCTTAATCCCAAAGGCTGATGCATATAGACTGTTTCCTTGAGATCCCCATGTAGGAAAGCATTAGTTAAATCTAACTGATGAATAGGACATGCATTCGAAAGAGCCAAGCTAAGCACAGTGCGAATGGTATCTGACTTGACCACCGGACTAAACGTCTCACCACAATCTACACCAACCTGCTGAGTCTTACCATCACCCACAAGCCGCGCCTTATGTCGAGCAAATGAACCATCTGAATTCTCCTTATGAGCAAAAATCCACATAGACCTGATAATATTAATACCAGATGGACGGGGCACCAACTCCCACGTCTTATTATCAATAAGAGCATTATATTAATCGGTCATAGCAATTTTCTTATTCGGGTCATTTAAGGCAGACACATGATTACATGGTAAGGGGGATTTAGGGACATTAAAATGTATTTTTGGTTTAAAAACACGCCGCTGACTACGAGTGACCGGTCTATGACTCGAGGAAGAAATGGCCGGATTTTGGGAATTTGTTGGGCTTGGGACGGACTGGCCAGCAGGCAGTGGGCCTGTTGGCTCAACTCGGTAAACAGAAGCAGGAACTGGACCAGTTCCAGAATTGGGCTGGACTGGCCCAATTGCTGGAACTGGCCTAGTGGCGGTACTGGGACTGGCAGTGGGTGACGGACCAGTGGGGCCAGCGGGTAGTGGGCCCGCTAGAGAATTTTGGGTGCGGGAGACGTCCGAAAAATGCTGAATAATATACAGGGATATACTATCATCCAAAAAATTATATGAACTAGGCACGAGAGAATTAACTTTAGCAAATGGAAATTGGGATTCATAAAAAATGACATGGCGATTAATGATGATTTTATTAGAGAATAAATCAAAGCATTTGTAGCCACGATGATTAGACGGAAAACCCAAAAACACACACGGAGTAGACCGGGCCTGAAGTTTGTTAATTGTGGCGGATGGGAATAATGGATAACACAAACACCCAAAAACCTGAAGATGTGAATATGAAGGAATTTTATTGTATAAAATTTGAAGGGGGAAGAATATGTCAAACCTTTGGAATGAATTTTGTTAAGGAGGTAGGTAGCCATTTGGAGAGCATGATTCCAAAAAGACGGGGGTACGAAAGCATGAATTAATAAAGTTCGAAAAATGTTATTTATGGAATGAATTTTGTGTTCGGCTTTCCCATTTTGTGAAGACGTACGAGGACAAGAAAAATGAAAATTGATCCCATTATTCGCACAAAATTCCCGAAACACCCCATTGTCATATTCTTTACCATTATCACACTGAATATTTTTTTATTTCTCGGTCGAATTAGGTTCTAATGAATGCTCTAAATTTTAAGAAGGAAAAAACTTGAGATTTTTTCGCTATCGGAAACGTCCATAAAAACTTAGAGTAATCATCCAAAAGAGAACATAATACCGATGACCCACAAAACTAAGAACAGGAGACGTCCATAAGTCGCTATGAACAATATCAAATGGCATTAAAGTATGAGAATTTGAGTTTACAAATGGCAACTTAATAATTTTTCCTAAAGAACAAGACTGACAATTTGGAGTACTACTCGTACCCTTACATGAAATAAAACTATTTTTATCTAATGACGACAAAATAGAGGATACCGGATGACCAAGACGATCATGCCACAAGGAAGGAGAAATGGCTGCAAAGGCGCATGTTAGGGCTTGACTCGATGGACCGGAACTGGGTGTGATAGGATAAAGATCTCCCCTACTATCACACCTCATGAGATGACTCCCCGTCTTGAAATCCTTCACAGAGAAACCAAATAGATCAAATTCAATAGAAACAAAATTGTCAGTAGTAAATTTACGGACAGAGACTAAGTTGTTAATCAATTTGGGGGGCGTGTAGGGTGTTTTTCAAGATAAGAGGTGGATGAGGGGGAGACAATTTTTATGACCATAACCACAGATTGGAATAGAATTACCATTACCAACAATTATGCCGCGAGGGTTGCTCAAATTGGAATAAGACGAGAGTGTATCTGAATCGGATGTCATGTGGTTAGTGGCACCAGTATCCATATACCAATTTGGGTTCGGAGGATTTAAACCAAGTGTGTACATTATAGACGTGGGTGCCACTGCGTGATGGGCCTGCGGGGGCCGAGGCCCAAGTACCCCTGTTTGCGGCCTCGACCCAGAGGACTAGATGTATGTGGTCCAGGCAGAGTTGGGCGTGGACTTCTGTTCGACCGCCCACTGCTAGTGGGGAAAAACTGGACTGGGCCCAAACTGTGGATGTGGGGCCCACTTCCACTGCATAGGATCCCAGAACTGCTGTTGTTGCTGCTGACCACCGCGAGGGCTGCCACCGCCACCACCATTCTGCTGGCTGCCGTCGCGGTTCTTGCCATTATTTTTCTTATTTCCACCGTTGTTTCGGTTTTGGCCCGAGTTGTTAGAACCAGTAGAATAAACCGTGGACTCGGTCATCATGACTACAGAACTAGCACCAATAGCCGCTCGTTTTGCCATGTCTGCTTCTTCGAGTGTAAGCATAGAACGAGCCTGATAAAATTGTGGAAGCGGATTGCTTTGCCGAAGAAGCGTTCCAACACCATTATAGGCCTCGGAGAGGCCGGAAATCATTTGGAAGACCAAACGATCGTTCGAAACTGGCGCACCAATATTGCGAAGTTGGTCCGCCAATTCCTTTAAATTTTGCAATAAGCCGAAATGTTAGGGAAATCTTCCATATTGACGTGGGAGAAATCCTGCTCAAGAGTAACGGCTCTAGAATTTTGATTATCTTGGAATATGTCACACAGTCTATACCAAGTTGCATGTGCCGTAGCGTCATGCTCAATAATCGTTTGCAAAAGGTCGGTAGAAATGGTGGAATATATCCACTGGAGGACAGTGGCATCATGAGCCATCCACAACTTAGGATCATCCTCGCGTTTTGTCACCTCCGTATCCTCAGGAGCCGCGGGGATTATGTGATGGATGACTTGATGCGAGCGTGCGTGAATTTTGAACAGTTCGGCCCACGTCGCATATTGTACGTTTTTTATTTCAAGAACAAGAGGGATGTTATTTTTGATGTTAGAAACTGTAAGGGCAGGATGAAACGTGTTCCGTGCTAATAATGAGATCAATTTTCATTTTTCTTGTCCTCATACGTCTTCACAAAATGGGAAAGCCGAATGCAAAATTCGTTCCATAAATAACATTGTCCGAACTTTATTAATTCATGCTTCCGTACCCCCGTCTTTTTGGCATCATGCTCTCCAACCTATCTCCTTAACATAATTCCTTCCAAAGGTTTGACATATTCTTCCCCCCCTTCAAATTTTATATAATAAAATTCTTCATATTCACATCTTCGGGTTTTTGGGTGTTTGTGTTATCCGTTATTCTCATCCACCACAATTAACAAACTTAAGGCTCGGTCTACTCCGTGTGTGTTTTTGGGTTTTCCGTCTAATCATCATGGCTACAAATGCTTTGATACCATGAAAGAAATAATCCCTTGATTATTTTCATTGAATGAAAGACTATATATACAAGATACATATTTCCATAATAGGAGAATCATATTCCTATTCTACTCCTAAAACATTATTCTACTTGGATACTAAATATACAATTATGGTAATACACATATTATGGTAAGTGTACAATACTAATTACACCACAATATTATCTAAACTAGGAGACTACAATATTACCTAAATATGTACACCATATACGATTTACCTATGGAATCCAAGAGCAACAATATACATAATATACACATGTATATCGTGTGTATATTATGTATATTTAACAGGCACAAAATAAAGGACTCATCCTTAATTGATTATGGCACAAAAGATAATCGACAATTATGGGCACAAAAGATAAACTACAGTGAAAAAAAGATACTCAACTCATTCAAATTTAGATATAATATCTACAAAAGAAGGCATGCAGGCTATTGTGAATTTTATGGTTAATATATATATAATTTACAATACTTGTTCTACACCACAAAAAGTGAAAGAAAATAAAACAGAGAAAGAAAACTTACTACTACTAATAAGTAGAAGCATTATTTTCAAATGAATTTATTAAAAGTTCTTTTAACAAGTCAGCACCTAAGTCTTCAAAAACCAGAACTGTTTTCTTTTTCCTATTTCTCCTTCTCTTCACATTTTCATTCTCATTTTATGTGTTTTCTTTAAAGCAATTGTTGGAGACAATCCATCTTGGCTAAAAAATTCAATATTTTCTAGTGATTCTTGGACTTTTTCCATAGGAATTTGTGAAGTGCTAAAGGACCACGCATTGAAAATGTAGCTTGATCATATGCTAAAGTAGCTTCTTCAGCAGTATCGAATGTTCCTAGCCATACCCTAACTCCACTTCTTGTTGAATCCCTTATTTCTGCTGCATATTTTCCCCATGGTCTCTTTCTGACTCCTATATAATGCTTTTCTTCATCTTTTTCTTCTTTGTGTTCTGCGTCTTTTCTCTTGATGGAATATGATGTCACCTCTTCGTCGTTACTTCCTTTTGAGGAATTAATAGTCTCCGAGGATGGCGAACTTCTTGGTATCCGATGATTATGATCATTCAGCTCGGAGTCAAATTCCCATATCCGAAATTGGTCTAGCAAGAAATTGAAATTTGTGAATTGAAGGGATAAATTACATAAATTATGAAATTTTTTAAGAAAATACTTATAAAATTACATTCTAGGTTATGGATCTATTTAATAAAAAACGGATCCACGGGTCGGATCTGGACCGGATACGGATCTCAAATACAAGATCCAGATCCAGATTCGATCCGTCAGAAACGGATCCGGGTCCGTCGGGTCCAAATTTTAAAGATCCATATCCTATAAAATGGATCTGGATCCACCGGGTCCAAGATCCATTGCCATCTCTACAGAGAGGCTTTCCAACTGATTTTGGATCAGCAATCATTCATAAGATAATTAAGCTTTACTGTGTATTCATTCATAAGATAATTAAGCTTTACTGTATTCATTCATAAGATAATTAAGCTTTACTGTATTCATTCATAAGATAATTAAGCTTTACTGTATTCATTCATAAGATCTTAAAATGCTACGTACACTGAGTATCTTATAGAGTACTTCTTTATCTCAAAATAAGTGTGCCTTTAACTTAAATTTTTTGTCTTAAAATAAGTAGTATCACTTTAGAAATTCAAAATCAAAATTAGCAAGTATTATCAATTATGCCCGTAACACTCTTTAATATTTCTCAATTCTAAAAAGACATCTAATAAATAAGGATAACTTAAAATTATGTCTTGTAATTACTACCTCCGGTTCAAAATGAGAAAAAAGAGTGTTCACTTACCAAATAAAAAAAAACCTTATTTTTCAAATTTTCCCTTAATAAGTGTTAAGTAATCAAATCCCAATACCTATTTAATTAGAGTTAGTTTAGTCAAATTAACTTCTTTTTATCTAGGAGTTAGCATTTTTTAAGGGGTGTGCAAATGACCAAGCAGACACTCTTTTTGAACTGGGGGAGTATTGTTTTTCTTAATGGACGTGAAAAAGGCTAAAGCAACACTTATTTTGAGACGGAGGGAGTAGCAGTCAGGGGCGAATTTAGAGGTTTTTATACGAGTTCAATATAACGCAATAGATTTTACCCATATCTTGTATGTATGTTAAGAAATTTACTAAATATTTATAATTTTAGAGATCTTTCCTTCGGTTTGGATCGTATGTAACGCTCCGAATCATGGCCTGGGCGGAACACGACACTCGGTGCCTGACTGCATGTGACTGAGCGAACCACATGGCTTGCTAATCATCATGGGCATCAAAGTATACAATGTTAATGATTTAAAACATGTAAAACTGATTACGGAAAAGATAATCTGAAATATATTAGCAAAAATAGTTTGAAAACATAATAAGTCTGTAATACTAATTAGCTGACATGACATGCTAAACTAGTCTATGAAACCTCTGAACATGACACTGACTGCTAAAAATAGTTTATTAGGACAGGGCCCTGGCATACCTTTACTGCATGACATGCTATGTAAAATAAATAAACTAACACCCCGAATGAGATGGAACTGACCAATAGTTGATATTGTAGAAATCCTAGCGAACTGATTCGGCGTCCTGAAACTCAGTACCTGCATCGTGAAGTGCAGGCCCCGGACAAAAGGGACGTAAGTACATTTAAACTGTATCGTATGTAAATCAACTGAAAGAATAAGCAGACACATGAAATAATAGGGACATGAAACCGTAACCTGAGCATGAGCATGTAAATGATCTGACATGAATGTAAAAACATGTATAAAATTTATATATATGTATATCTGTATTACTGTATATATGTATATCTTGTATATCTATCTTACTGTATATATTTATATCTTGTGGGACAACAACAGTATAACCGACATGAAACCACCACACTAGAACGTGGTGTCTGATCTTTGTCCGATCAAATAAGTCATCTCGTACCTTGTCGGGGTACGAGACATGAACATGACAGGAACATGACATGAATGGATCCAATAACCCGTTGTGGGTACATGAAGAAATCGTCTTAACTAGGCAGAGCGATCCTTATCCTATGCTGGAAAATGTAGTTTCAGGCTGTATGACCCTCTCGATAATCTGTGTAACTCTCAAAACATGGATATATTTGCCTTGTAAGCCCATAAATTTCATGAAAATAACTTGTAAAACATGGTTTATAACTATAATTTAGCATGTGAATAGATATATAATATAACTTGTATAAATCATGAAAAACATGTAGGATGTTAGAGGTATGACTAACTCTAGAATTTTACAAAAATCCATGGTTAGAGGTATGACTAACTATAATTCATGGTTAGAGGTATGACTAACTCTAGAATTTTATAAAAATTGTGGTAGGATATCCTGTGTAAATAGGACTATCTCAACATTTTTAAAACACTTGCAAGCTAACCGGAGCACAATGCAAGCCTCACATGGAATCTTAACATGCATGACAAGACATAACATGGCATCTTAACATGCATGACAAGACATACTAAACTTGCTTGAATACGTGAATATCAACTATCATGAATACTGGTATGACATGAACACATGGATATTGAACTGAATGAATTCATGAATACTATACATGAGATTTGGAAAAGAACTCGTAGGCACGAATGACATGAGTACTGAAACATAAGAATGACGTTGACATGATTACATGGACGTGAGGAGCATGACATGGGACATGAATACATGAAGACTGGCTAACATGGATACATGAGTGCTAAACTGACATGAGATATGAAAAAGTGTAAACATGGCTACACTACAAGAAATTATAGAATTGACAACAAAATTTTAGCAACAATAAATATATTGTTGCTAAGAAATATAAATGACAACAAAAATTTAATATATTGTTGCTAAAAAATATAAATGGCAACAAAAAAAAAACTTCTTGTTGTGAAAATGTATAGCATCGGAGGTTATTGCAACGACATGCAATAATTTTTGTTATTGCGAAAAGTCCTTTTGGCAACAACATTCAATATATAGCAACAAAATTATTGTTGACAAATGTACTTTTTCTTGTAGTGCTATCATCACATGATATTTGATTGCCGAAAAGATGAATGTTACAACATGAGATCTGAATGCCGAGCGGAGATGGGACCTGAACACTGAACTAACATGAGGACTGAAGACTTGAGGTAGTTACCCTAGACATTTTTTGCTTGTTCATCAATAAGTGCGAATATTTGGGCTTCATGTCCTCTTTGAATTCGCATGTAGCCTCTTTCACATTTTAGTTCATTTACAACACTTTCACTGGAGCGACTTCCTTAGTCCTCAACATACGAACTTGATGATCTTTTGTAGGATCCTATATGGTCTATTATATTTAAGACTATATTTTTAGTAATTAGTTTTACATGTTTTAAATCATTATCCTTGTATACTTTGATGCCCATGATGATTAGCAAGCCATGTGGTTCGTTCGGTCACATGCAGTCAGGCACCGAGTGTCGTGTTCCACCCAGGACATGACTCGGGGTGTTACAAAACTTGGTATCAGAGCCTAGGTTCAAGTGTCTTAGGGAGTCTATGAAACCAAATCCAGATGAGTCACTTTTATATGTGTGTGCGCGCCACACATATAAACGGTTGACCACCAAGACATTTAAGATTGTCTCACTTCTTTCATACTATAGATCGTGTAATTAGAGCAGTACTTTTATGAATTCTTCTAACTCGTGCCATGAAGCCTAGAGTAGTAAGTAACATTCTCTCTCCATCAAATTTCGAACATATTGAATGCGCAAGCGATGAGAAGAAAATTCAAGGTCCAAGTGAGGATGACTACCCATTTGGGATATATTAGGAAAGTGCATGTTGGTAACAGATGATACTTGAGATAATATCGAAAGTGGAACAAAATTCATAGTTACTATAGATCAGAGCATAACCCTTATCAGAAATTACAAAGGTAATTATCATGTTTTATGGTTATCAGTTTACCTCAGTTACCCAGCTATACAGTGTTTCAGTTAGCAAGATTATTATTCAGTACACCAGTGTTCAGTTTTGTAGTTATCACATTTTCACTTTTTAGTGTAAGTTGTAACTAGATTTTTATGACTTGACTTGTGAGTATACAACGAGTTCTATGGGTGCTAAAAGAAAGTATAAGTAACAATGATTATAGTGAGATCTTTGCATTTTTCAAGTCCGGGTTAAGACCCAAGACTCACCAAATGACGCATGATGTATTTATCAGGTGATAGTATCATTTTAAGAACAAGTTTCTGCATAATAGTATACGTATGTTCTATACCTTACGGAATAAATTTATTTGGATTGTTGAACCATGGAGCTGCATGTGAGCGAAGTTAAGTCTTTAAGACAGAATATGGCAGTAATTCAATCCATGTAAGTGATTTAGTTCCCCGTTCATGTAAGAAATTCAGTTTTTCTTTGTAAGGAAGATCGCTCAAAAGTGAGTCGAAAGATGAGTCGTCGGTGACATAAAGTGCAAAGAATTGCAGAAGTTGAGGAAAGTTGGTTGGATCCAACGAGGGAGAAGGATCCCCAAATATAAGATCTTAACATTTGGTCCAAGAGAAAGATGCATAAATTGTCAATGAATGCAGTTGAATATTTCAAAACCCGAAGGGTTAGCATGAGATATGAAGAACCTCAGTTCAGTAATGAGGGCATAATGAGATAGTCTCCATAAGGTTGTGCCTTGTATCACTACAAGAAATCAGACTTATTGTGGCGACGAAAATCTCCACAATAACCCCATAAGTCGCCACTAAAGACCTATAGCAGCAACTTTCCTGCCGTAGTAGTACTTCCATAACTAAAGGTTATTTGTGACAATCCTCGAAAGTCGCCACAATAAGTAGGTATTTGTAGTAGCATTTATCGCCACAATAGGTAAGCAAGCATGCCACAAATTTATTTGACAACACAGATATTGACCTAATTGCCACTGAAATAAAACTTTTAACAGCGACTTCATCGCCACAAAAATAAAGTGGCTATCAGCAATAACTTTTTTCTCCCTACTAAAAGTGATATTAGTAGCTACGCGTGTCGCCACAAAACTCAATATACTATCAATAGCAAGTTTGTTTTCGTGGCTATATTACTATTAGTAGTGACAGTTATCGTCACAAAATCAATATGCTATCAGTAGCAACTTTCCTCTTGCTACTAAAAAATAACTCATATGTGACAACATTTATCTCGCTACTGAAGAACAACTTTTACCAACAATAAAAATGGCTATAAAAACTATTAAATCATTAGATTTACTATTGACAATTGAATTCTCTAAAATTAATATATAGCTACTAAAAACATCCAATAGCATTTAATAAACTACAAAAGCATTTCCAATCAGAATATTATACTTAAAAGTCAAATACACATTACTACATACATATTTTTTTACTGGTGCCTGGTGATTTTTTTTTATTCGACTTCCTTGAGTGATTATCTTTGGTGAACAAAACTTTTCATTCAAAATTCAAATTTAGTGCTTGAATAATGCTTTTAGGAAAAAATACAAATCAAAATGCAAAGTAAAATAGTATTTAGTTTGAACTAAAATTTTGCTATACCCACCCATCGAAGACAAATTACGTTAGCCAGATTTCTGGCTCCGCCACTGGCTGGACATTAGAAATATCTATAGAACGAAGTAGATTCCTTCTTGAAAGGTAGAGACAATTTTTCATAATAACTAAGAAATGGAAACGGCTACTTGCAACATTATTTGGAAGTTCAAACTACACTTGCCATATTTTGAACTGCTATGTACCTAACTAGTAGTCCACTATAGCTAGTTATTTTGAATGACACTTCACACAAAGATGCTAAAACTAGTCTAAACTCAATCTGCAGGCTCATCGACTTCGGGAGTGTCAAGTTCAGCTTTCTCTTGCTCGGCTTCTTGCACTTCCTTCTCCGTCTTCCTCCCTTTCTTGGATTTATAGTACACGCTCATGAATGTCCCGATGGCTTTGTACTTTCTTCTGCACTGCTCGTAGAGG
The DNA here is from genome assembly GCA_034509755.1 of Anisodus tanguticus. Classification (NCBI taxonomy): domain Eukaryota; kingdom Viridiplantae; phylum Streptophyta; class Magnoliopsida; order Solanales; family Solanaceae; genus Anisodus; species Anisodus tanguticus. The sequence goes on from CM067546.1 coordinate 32,019,664, forward strand.
GCTCCGTCAAACATCCTCCAGAAGTTCTTTTCTGACAGCTCAGATACCGCGTATTGAGGCTGGAATCCGTGGTTTTCGATCAAAAAAAGCTCCACTTCGCGGCATTTCTCTGCGCCATCAAACGGTTCGCCCCTTAAGACAGCTCCGGGAGCATAGTACACGCCAACATCAGTATACATTTGGGCATATTTAGTGTCACCCTGCCTGCCGTGTGCCTCGAATCCTGGTTCAGGATAGATCATAGGTTTCACTGGCAGCTTGTAGATTCTGTGTGGGCAGAGCCAAATAGGATATACCTAAACAAAAATTTAAGTGAGCTACAATCAGAACTTGATGCAGAAATACCTTGAACAGAAAACAAATATCCATCTGTCCTATTTTATTTGATGGTGTCATTTTTTTCTGGAAAGTTTAAAGATAAATTGTTTTCAGTATTGTCAAAGACACGCTTAAGCCCTGAAGCAAGGCGCAAAACATGTTGAGCACTTCGCCTCGCTTAATGTGTGCTTCACTGTCGTCATCAAGGCTCTAAGTCATACTTTTCCTTGCTAATGAACGTCTCCTAAAGAGGCTACACTAAACAATTGGTATTTCACTTTATCATAAATTGTTTTTCAATTTCTTTGTCCATATATTTGTTATTTATGCTTATTGTTATTAGTCTTGGACCTTAGAGCTTTTTTTGCTTTTTAGCTTTTGATAGCACTGATTGTTTCTATATATAGAAAGCAGTAATTCTTTTTGGGGACAGGCTAAAAGGGAAAGTAAGTCACATATAATGAGACAGGAACAGAGGGAGTACTAGCTAGAGTATTTACCTCCATTTCGCGGTGGACCCACTCGAGAGTATCTGCGACTTTATGAAGAGGAACAAGCAAATCCTGAATGACATGATGGTCATGGTAATAATTCCTGATAGCTTCACTTTGAGTGGCCTTAAGCACAGCAACCTTGGGTGGCATGAGCCATCCAAAGAGATACCTAAACCAGAACTGATCACCAAACGGAAGAATTAATTTCCCTTCCCAATAGATGGATCTTGTGTGCCTGTGGCAGTAATCTCTAGTTGGAATGTACTCTACAAACTCCCCTCTTTTCAGTGCAGTTTGAGCATGCTGGTAAAACCATGGCTTAAACCACCAACCAATACTGTTGATCACGTTACCCTTTTGCTTGGCCTCTTTTTTCGAAGCATATCTACCCGTCATCATAACACCTTCCGTGGGACTGTAAATCATGCCTTCAACAAAGTCAGGAACTTTAGTAGGATTATCCTGGTTTCCGTCTCTCGGTGCAAAGGAATCCGCATAAGCCTGTGCTAGCTCCTTTAGATTGCCAGTTACGGGTTTATAGGTAAGTCTCATGTATTCCTTCACTTGTATAAGCTTTATCTCAGCTGAAAGAAGAAGCCCCAATGTCCCCTGAGACCACGGGATAGCATAGAAAAGATCGGAATACTCGTTGTCCTTTGTAGCTCTAACCACCCGTCCATCCGCTAGAAGAACTTCGAGTGCCACAATTGTGTCAGAGAACAATCCATAGATATGAGAGCTTCCTTCAATCCCGAACCCATGTATCAGACCACCAACAGTCAGATCATCAAGCTCGCCAATAACTGCGAGGGAAAGATTCATCGGTATGGTAGCTCTAGAGATTTGGGCCATATTGACAAGAGGCTCAACTCTGGCAACCATTCGTTCCTTGTTGATTTCAAGAATATTTCTAAACTTGGAAAGATCAACTTTGAAATGACGAGCACGCTTATAGTCACAATTTCTCATTCCGATTACCACCCAAGGAGGCCTAGCCGTGCAGACAAGGCCATCCTTTGATGCATCCCTCTCTCCAAGACGCTTCACAACCTCTTTAACATTTTCTTCGTGTTCCTTCTGACGCTGCTTGTCGGATTTCCTCGCAGATCTAACATCCCCTAGGTATATGGAGAAGTAATACAGGCAGGAGAAAGGAAGGACAAAGAAGACAACAACGATCCATCTGAATTGGACAAGAAAGTCCACCAACTGTGTCGACCTCTTGGGACGAAGCGGGGCCTTCAAATCTGACATTTTAGCGAAACAAGAGGCCAGTACAGCTGTAACAAGAATGAAACCAAGTTATGAACCGCAAAGAACTCTACTTTTGCATTTCTAGTCAGAAACAAATAACCTAGGGTGAAAATAAAGGGTAATCCTGTATTCTATACACATATATGCAATATTCTCTATTCAGAAGTGTTGAAGTAGATCAACTGAATACTACTTTGCATTAAAACTTCGAAATACGCAAAAGACAAAATGATTATGAAAACTGTAAGAATGAAGAAGCAGTACTGAGGTGTTTCATTTTCCAGTCACATACCGAAACCAATATTGCTGTTGGACTTTTAAATTGTTCCGGCAACATGTTTTTATGCATTATTATCCATATAAAAAAATTATCACATAACGAAACCAAGAAAGCTAAGGCACCACAGAGTGTAGAAGCATTACATCTTTAAATATGTAAAACATCATCATACAGAATTACTTATATAAATGAAACAGAAACAGTATGTCTTTTTGAAATACTCTGATTGTAGCACACAGATAGTCTGAAGTTCAAGATCGGAAAAACTGAACTCAGACATTGTACCACTAAGCAAAGGGTGATATAGTGTTCTGACTAGTGGTTCAACCGAACGTCCATACGTACAGATATATGTATGTAAAAAGATACTAAAATCTTATAGTAACTAGTATTAAATTCTAAACTATAATTTTAAAAGTGCAATTTGTTCAGTGCCAAAACCATACGGTCAAATTAAAATTTAAAACCTGGTTTTTCCTCTGCCACTATAAAGTCGAACTAGAAATCTAGATTCTAGAGTATTGAAATCAGATTTTTTTTTTGTTTTTTCCAATGATATGATCAGGAAGGAACTACTGTTAAAGAAAACAGAGTAACTCATTTAGACCGGCATTAATTATTAGATCTGGTGGCATTTTGACAAATGAAGAACATGCAAAAACAACCAAATAATGTGCTTCCCATGTAACTCTATAAGCAAAGCAAAATTATGCTCCTTCACTTCAACAACAAGGATTTACGTAGCAGTTTTATTGGACATGTTAAATATATTATACATCAAGATAATAAATTAAGTAAAGAAATAGGAAAATTGATTTATTAGGTGTCTTTCTAATAAATTAAGCAAAGATATTAGAAAATATAATAAATTAAGCAAAGATAAGTTAAGCAAATTAGCTTCTTCTCAACTTTAACACACCATAGATGACGTCATCCTTAAAGAGCATGTTTGCTACTTTCCAGTTTCTACACTAATAAAAAAGAAACAGAATTCCTGAGAGGAACAACGATCTATGATGTATTTTTTTTCGAAACAAAACTTAGTTTTATTACTTTTGGTTGCAATTAATTGAAAGTTAAATGATCATCCACGAAATTAACCATAAAATAAACACATGCAATAGACATATCATGAGATTCACCAAAAATATTTTCTAGGTCCGCACAAACTGAGGTCAGATCTCAAAATCATATGATTCAGAAAAAAATGCTTACTTTTAACAAACTAATAGAAAATAAAATGAGAGAAAAACCTGAGAAGTGGACAGTGAACTGAGTAAAACCTAAGTGAAAGATGATTGTAGCAAAGATGACAGTGTGCTTTATAGAGAGAGCACACAACAGTAGTGGCACTAATCAATCTTCACATGGTATAAATAATTTCTATACTATATATTATTTCACTCGACTGTCTTTAAAGTTTTTGCTCATCGGAATCTTTGAACACTTCATAATAAAACAAATCTTTGAACACGTGTTGCCTCTACTTAAAAATAGGATTTTCTTTTTTATAATAATATTAGTGCCCTTGTAATGAGTGGTCGATATCAAGATAACAAATTTTATCCCTAGTGAGTCTTCAATAGGAAATTTTCCTATAAGTTTACACCTAGATCGTTCAATATCCGCGGCACAAATCCATCTTCAACTAATATATTAGTCTTTGTACGCAATTTAAATTAATGTAAAAAATAAATACAATTTTTTTTTTTTTACTTATTGATATAAAATCATCTTCCATTGAACAGAAAAAAATTAATTCAATGAAAGAAATATATTTGAGATATCTTCGGCAAACATATTTTAGGTGACATACTTTCTTTCTAGTATGTATCAAAAAGAATTACTATAATTCTCTCTCCTTTGAAGATTATTCAATCTTAAAATCTTCATTTTACTTGTAATGAAACATTTGTTGGGGGCTGGCTCACTTGATATAAGTTTCATTCGTTTACAAGTGGATAGATAAATGAAAATAGTTGTGAGATTTTCACATTTAAATGAATAACTTTTTCTATCTTGCGTATATATGATTTCTATGTAGAATGTCTTTTTTAAATTTCTAAGCTTTATGTCTAATCAAATGCATTCACATAGATGAGATAAAAAATAATCAAACTGATCATTGAATAAATAAAATTATGATAGAAACGTAGACTTAGTTATGTATTATGCCTTTTTTGTTTGAGGTGCCGGTTGATGCCAAGTTTAAACTGATCACTTTGTGTGCCAATTGGTTGTAAATCATCTTAAAAAAGATTGTCACATTTTCATATTTAGAAATAATTTAACTATATGAGATTATTTACGACCATATAAATATCCAAGGTTTGTTTTGGACCACATATTTCAAAAATCCTCCCTTATTTTTTAAATTTTATGTCAAATCAAACTAAGAGAATCTTTTTGGAATGGAGGGAATATATATTGATTCATAATTTATACTTATTTTTTGTACGAGCTTGTAAAATGATAATCTAGTGTCACACTTGATATACTGAATTTTATGTAAAATTAATTAAAAATTCTATCAATTATAATTTTATACAAAACAATTAAGATTCTACCAAATACAATATTCCCTCCGTTTCAAAATGGTTATCTTCCTTTTTTTAATCCGTTTTAAAAAGAATGTCTCTATTCTTTTTTTTTTTGGCAACTTTTTAGTTTCAATTTTTCACATGACATGTTTAAAACCACAAGATTAAAAATTATTTTGATACATTCTACGTATCTTTAATTAACAATAACAAAATTTAAGAGTCTTCTTTACTTTTTAAATTTCATGTCAAAATATGAAAAGTGTAAGGGACCAAAGCATTAGAAAGGGGTTTACCTTGAATTTTCTACCTTATTTGAATTTTACCATAATTGTGTTTTACTTTAAAAATAATTTCTTGGTGGAAAATATTTTCTTTGTAGAAAAAGTCTCTACCACATTTGTCCCCTTTTTGGAGGAGAAGTTTTGAACTTCTATAAATAGAAGATATTTTCTTCTCATACACAACACAATAACATCCACAATGTAGTCATTTAGATAATTTCGTGTTTAGGGAGAGATTTTTCTCTCAATAATTTTTATATTAATTTTTTATATGTAGATCAATTGATCAAACCATATTATAATCTTATGTCTTTTTAGTATATTTTTTTTGTTGTTTGGTTTATCGTCGTTCAAGGTTTGCAATAGTTAGCTTCCGCATGACACCCTGATTATTTCGATCCCAACAAGTGGTATCAGAGTCAATGGTTCGGCAAGATTCAAGACAAGTTCAAAGTGGGTTCAAATCAAGTTGCAACCATTTTCACGATAATGAAAATTTTATCTAGGAGTACTACATGTGAAGATGAATTTTCAATTATATTTTCAACATCTTTGTTGCTGCATCTTTAAAAGTAAAGCAAAATATTTTTAACTTTATTTTTAACCATGACAAGCAGCAATGATGAAGATTATGTGAATCGAGATTATTTTGTTAGAAAATTCAGGCCAAGGGGAGATTTGTTAGGGGTTTTTTCTGAATTTCCTACCTTATTTGAATTTTACCATAATTGCATTTTACTTCAAAAATGATTTCTTGGTGGGAAAAAAAATCTTTTTAGAAAAGGTCTCTATCACATTTATCCTTTTTGGAGTAGAAGTTTTGGACTTCTATAAATAGAAGATATTTTATTCTCATACACAACACAATAACATTCACAATGTATTATTCGTACTGGTTTCTCATGTGGAACCATAGAAGGAATTCAATCACTACTAATTGGTATCTTTATTTATGCATCAATGACGATAGATGCATTCACCATAGTTTTAGCATTACGGAAAACCCGTGTCAAATATATAGCTGATTTGGGCGCTCTAGCCAAAATGAATCCTATTTTGGCTATTACCTTCTCCATTACTATGTTCTCATACGCAGGAATATCCCCGTTAGCCGGCTTTTGTAGCAAATTCTATTTGTTCTTCGCCGCTTTGGGTTGTGGGGCTTACTTCCTAGCCCCAGTGGGAGTAGTGACTAGCGTTATAGGTCGTTGGGCGGCCGGAAGGTTGCCACGAGTAATAAAGAGAGATTTTTCTCTCAATAATTTTTATATTTTTATATTTTTATATTTTTATATTTGTTTTTTATATGTAGATCAATTGATCAAACTATATTATAATCTTATGCTTTTTTAGTATATTTTTCTTTGTTGTTTAATTTATCATCGTTCAAGGTTTGCAATAATTAGCTTCCGCATGACGGCCTGATTATTTTGATCCCAACATGGTGGAGTGGAACGCTTAGTTGGCAATATTTTTCTATGACGTGTCCATTTTCTATTGGTTCTAAATTTTATCTGAAACGCGTCCAGCTCACATTCACCAGAGGTATCAAGAGGTATCTTCACAAACCTATGATGCCTCTTCTGAGCATCAAGAAACTCATAGCTCAACCACAGGTGACAGAACTATAGACCCCAATCGAAAAAGGATGTTATCCAAACGCATTTTAAGTAATTGTAGTAAAACTTGATCTGTTAACCCCTTGGCTTTTCAGGCGATACGAACGTATTTAAGTAATTGATGTTCTGTAAGATTATAATGAAAACACAGTTTTCGTTTTATGGTTGTTTGTTAGAAATGTGTTCAACAGGCACATTTTTTATCGACTAACACCTTTAATTCAAACGTTTAAATAAAAATTGTTTATAAATTTAAGGAATCGTTTATGCATTCCATCTAAATTTATCAATCATATTGATGCTATAACCAGCCGGATAAGAATCTCTTATAAATCAAATGTGCTCGACAAAGACGCTTGACTCGCTAGAGTTATAATAAGATATAGTAGTATCATTTCTTATACCCCTTGCGAATAACAGAGTTTCATATTATAAAATTAATAAATGATGATAAGGAAAAAAAAAAGAATATTTCTTCCAATTTCGCATGCAGACAATAGATTTTACAACTGGCACAGTTTTTAAAATGAAACTCCATTATATTTCTTTCGATTATATATATTCTGGGGAAGTTGGTGGAACATTAAAATAAATTGGAGAAGAAAAGGACAAAGGTAGGGGTCACGAGATCTGGGTTTCATTCTACTTGTCATTATTTTTATTAGCACGTGTATTATGTAATATATTTATCATATTTAGTGTTATGTAATTATGGTAGAACTAGGATCCCTGTTGTATAAAGATTCCATAGTGTACACCTATATATATTTTGTATGAATGAGAAAGACTCCCCAAGAGAGATTAATACAATTCTACATGGTATCAAGAGCCTAAAACTCAAAACCTAATTCTTTCTTCCAAGCAATTGCAGCCGCCGCTGTCGAATTTTTTTCCGTCGACCGTCTCCTTCTTCTTCCTCTCTTTCACAACTCCTTTTTCCTGTCTGTGGCTACCATGTCTGCTCCCACCACTCCTAAAGCTTCCGCATCTTCTACTGTTGTCTTTGACGACTACCTTCCCTCCTCAAATCCCTCCTTCCATCCGGCGTTTACCGTTATAAATATCAATAATTTTGTCCCTATAATTCTTGATCAGGAGGAGGGTCAATATTCTTCATGGCTTGAACTATTTTATATTCATGCTTGCGCGTACAACGTGCTTGACCACATTGATAAGTCCGTTCCTCGTCCTCTTGACATCCCCGACACAACATGGCGTCGTCTTGACGCTATTGTCAAACAATGGATTTATGGTACTATCTCAAAAGATCTACTTCATGCGGTTATGAAGTCTGGTGCCTCGGCAGATGAATTTTGGGTCCGTTTGGAGGAGATCTTTCAGGATAACAAACATATACGTGCCGTGTATTTGGAAGAACAGTTCAACAACACACGTCTAGAAAACTTCACCAACATGTCCGAGTATTGCAAATAGTTAAAAATTATTGCAGACCAATTATCTAACGTGGGGACACCATTTTTTGACACAAAAATGGTTCTCCAACTTATTACAGGATTACCGAAAAGTGAGTATGACACACTAGCAACAATGATCCAACAAGCCAACCCTCTTCCCAGTTTCAATAAGGCTCGGTCGCAATTGTTGTTGGAAGAAATACGACATGCAAAACAAGACGAACATACCCAAAAAGCGTTAACGGTTGACGTTCCCGCCAATTCTGCCACCCCCTCCGCCGGCCAACTGTTGAGTCTATTTCTAGTACTGTTTTAGAGTATGTTTTAGGAAGTCTTTTGTAGTCTTTTAGTTGTTTTGTGCAGTATTATGTGTGTTTTTGCTTTGTATTCAGTTCAAGCGATTCATGATGGATGAGGCGGAGATTAAAAGAAAATAGGCAGCTACTGAGGATAAAAATGGCTACCTAGGCAGAAGAAGCGGTTCAGAAAAGTGTTGAAAAATCGAAAGATGAAGAGCCGCAGCGCAACAAGCATGGAGCTGCGGCGCTGAAGGGCCGAGGCGCCTTGCTGGCAGAAAGCTGGAAGAAGTTGATCAGATGTAGAGCCGCGGCGCCCCACCGGCAGAAAGTTCAAAAGCGAATTAGCGTCGCAGTGCTCTAACAGCTGAGCTGCGGCGCTAGCGACGTCCAGGCAGCGAAAAACCTAAATTTAACAAGGGCAAAAAGGTCCATTCTGGGGTATTTTTCGTGATATATGCTGGGGGAGGCTAATTTTGGAAGGGATCTCACATTGGAGGCAAGGAACCAAAGAGCAAGAAGCAATTAGAGACATCAATTGTCCAAGTTCTTTTCCTTTTCTTTACTTTAATTTAGTTTATGTTGGATATTAAGTTAATTAGTTTTCTTAGCATGTCTATGAGCTAATTACTTTTATTAGAGTTTTCCGTTGAATCACTTGAAACTCTGTTATGATTTAATGCATTGCTAGTGTTTCTTCTTCATCTATTAAGATCTCTTCTACTTGCGTTTGTTGAATGAGAATTAATTGGCCATTAGTTTTCATTACCTATATGATTTTAAATCAAGATCTGAAAAGTGAGATTTGAATATGCTAGAGTTGATTAGACGTAGGTTTAATCTTGAACGAGAGTATCAGGATTGACTGTGTAGCTTTTTAGGTTATTGATCTTAATCCTCCTATGTGATTGAATTTATCATAGAACTATAGAAAATTCTCACTTAGGTTGAGTTTTTATATATCTTAACCGGGATGTAGAACATCTCAGTTAACCTGCTATCTCAATAAGAAGAAGAATCGATAGTCTTTCATTAACGAATGATATAGTGGATTGTTGATGAGATTGGAAGCCCTAATTGCCTTAATTACTGAATTTAACTTCCTGTTCTTTCACTGCTATTTTATTCCCGCAATTTATTTTTGTTTGTTAATTCTTTGGTTTAGAAATCATCACTCATATTCGTTTGCCAAATAGAAACTAAAGATTAGTTAATTGGTAATTGATAAATCAGTCTCTTTGGACGATACTTGGTTTTATCAAAATTATTACAAATTGCGATACGTACACTTTCGTAGCATCTAGAAATTTCACAATAAGTTTTTGGCACCGTTTCCAGGGACTGAAGTATTATCAATATCAAAATAATTAATCTTATTTCTATTTTGGTTGTTCCTAGAACACATTTTTAACTTAATTTGCGTGCATTGTTTTTGATCAATTTTAGGTAGCTTTGTTATATGTGAAGCAGAAGATGAGCAGACAACATTGTTCCTCTGAATTCAGAGATTGAGAAAGCGTGTAAACAGAATCGAAAGAACAAAATAATTGCTGATTCAACTGTTATGGCAAACCAACATAATAATGATGAGTTGAACCGAGGAATACCAGCCTAGAATCCTGCTGCGAGGAGCTTACGGGACTACATATTGCCAATTGTTACAGGAGTGCAGACATGCATAAGGCCACCAGCTATGGAGGCAAATAATATTGATATTAAGCCAGCAATCCTACAGATGGTCCAAAGCATAGTTCAGTTTGGTGGATTTCCCTCTGAAGATCCACATATGCCTTTGGTAAACTTCTTGGAGTTATGTGCTACATTTAAGTACAATGTTGTTACTGATGATGCCATTAGGTTGAGGCTCTTCCCATTCTCACTAAGGGACCGAGGCAAAAGCTGTTTGAACTCTCTGCAAGATAACTCTATCACTACGTGGCAAGACATGGCTCAGAAGTTTCTTGCAAAATTCTTCCCTCTATCAAAGGCTGCTAGGCTAAGGGGAGAACTAAACAACTTCTATCAGTTGGAAGGAGAATCTCTGTATGATGCTCGGGAAAGATTCAAAGAGTTGCAAAGGAAGTGTCCTCATCATGGACTTGAGCAGTGGATGTTAGTCCATAATTTTTACAATGGTTTGTGTGGTACTACTCGTACCATAATTGATGCTGCTGCTGAAGGAACATTCATGAGCAAGAGTGCTAATGAGGCGTATGAGCTGTTGAAAGATATGGCAACAAATAACCATTAGTGGTCTGATGAAAGGTCTACCAACAACATAAATATGGCTGGAGTTCATGAGTTGGATGCCATCACTGCGTTAACTGCTAAAGTTGCTTCTTTGACAAAACAATTACAGTAGAATACTATGGTAGCCAATGTTGTTAGGACACATGTGGGATGTGAAATTTGTGGGAGACCACATACTTTTGATCATTGCACAACAGTGGATCCCAACAATGTACCTATGGATGAAGCACAAGTTCATGCAGTTGGAAACTTTCAGAGGCCCTTACAACAACCCATTCTCCAACACTTACAATCTTAGGTGGAGGAATCACCCTAAATTTTTGTGGAGAAATAGCTAGAACCAGTAGCCACAGTTCCAATGGAAGTATCAACAAAGCAATCAACAATAGCCAATGAGTCAAGCTTCGTCGTCTCAGCAGCCCAGACTACAAGTTCAACAAGCTGACCCCAATGAATTGCAAACTGCCTTGTTAACCCTCACAAATTCCCAAACTCAGTTCATGATTGAAACGAGATCATCTATCCGGAACTTGGAGACACAAGTGGGCCAACTAGCAAATATGTTAAACAACAGATCGCAGGGGAATCTTCCTAGCAATACTATTGTGAATCCGAAGAAGCAATGTCAGGCTATTAATTTGAGAAGCAGTAAGCAAGTTGAACCAGCTGCACCTCTACCATCTGCGGAGAAGACAGACAAATTGGGTGAGACATCTAATTCAGAGAAGGATGGGGTTACTGAAGACCACCCCACGGTAGAAAAGGCACCACCAGTAGTGAATAATGAGCCTCAAATCAGAATTCAATACCCTCAGAGGCATAGAAAAGGATAAACAATTTTCCAAGTTTTTGGAAGTATTCAAGAAGCTGCACATAAATATTCCTTTTGTTGAAGTCCTGGAGTAGATGCCTAGTTATGCCAAATTTATGAAGGATATTCTCTTTAAAAAGAGAAAGCTAGAAGATTATGAAACTGTGGCATTAACTGAGGAGTGCATTTTTATTCTACAAAGGAAGCTTTCCCAGAAGTTGAGAGATCCAGGAAGTTTCACCATTCCATGCACTACAGGGAATTTTGAGGGCCAGCATGCTCTATGTGATTTGGGGGCAAGTATCAACCTGATGCCCTTTCCTGTATTTTGTAGACTTGGTGTGGGGGAAGAAAGGCCTACAATCATTACTTTGCAGTTAGAAAATCGTTCGATCAAACATGCACAAGGTATCATTGAAGATGTGCTAGTAAAAGTGGATAAGTTCATCTTTCCTGCTGACTTCATTATTCTGGATATGGAAGAAGATGAAAATGTGTCCATCATCCTAGGGAGACTACTCTTAGCTACAGGGAAAGTACTTATAGATGTTCAGAAGGGCGAATTAAAACTCCGAGTCCAGGGAGAAGAAGTGATTTTCAATGTATTCAGGGAAACAACTTATCCAATAGCAAGTGACAACTACTTTTCCATTGATGTGATTGAAAAAGAAGTTTCTGAGAAAAGCTTCAAGAGTACTGATGCTCTTGAAGTAGTATTAACACAATGTGATGAAGATGACAGTGAAGATACTGAGCTTGTGGAATATGCCAAGTGGGTGAACTCCTATGAGCCCTTCTATATGAAGAAATATGAGGAGTTGGAAAAAATGCCAGAGAAACCATTACCTTCCATAGAAAAAGCTCCAGTGTTAGAATTGAAGACCTTACTCGATTATATGTACTACATGTATCTAGGTGAGAATGAAACTTTACCAGTGATTGTGTCTTCTTATCTGTATAAAGTGAAAGTTGAAAAATTATTGAGAGTCTTAAGGGCTCACAAGCTTGCTATTGGGTGGACATTTCTAGATATTAGAGGGATAATTCCTTCTACAGTGATGCATAAGATCTGTTTGGAAGATGAGAGCAGGCCTTCAATTGAGGAGAAAAGGAGGTTAAACTCAACTATGAAGGAGGTGGTGAGAAAAGAGATCCTGAAATGGCTTGATACTGGGGTGATTTACCCTATTTCTGATAGTACATGGGTGAGTCCAGTGCAAGTAGTGCCTAAGAAGGGTGGTATGACTGTGATGAAAAATGAAAAGAATGAGCTTATTCCATCAAGAACAATGACAGGATGAAGGATTTGCATTGACTATCGCAAGTTAAACAAGGCAACCAGGAAAGACCATTTTTCCTTTCCTTTTCTAGACCAGATGCTTGATAGACTGGCAGGCCATACCTACTATTATTTCTCGGATGGTTATTCTAGGGTATCATCAGATTGTAATTTCACCAGAAGATTAAGAGAAGACCAACTTTACTTGTCTCTATGGTACGTTTGCTTTCAGAAGAATGCCATTTGGGCTTTGCAATGCCCCTGCTACTTTCCAACGATGTATGATGGCCATTTTTTCTGACATGGTGGAGAGAACTATTGAGATTTTCATGGATGATTTTTCAGTTTTTAGGTCGTCCTTTAATGAGTGTTTGAGGCACTTGGAAGCAGTGTTGCAGTGTTGTGAAGAGTCAAATCTTGTTCTGAATTAGGAGAAGTGCCACTTTATGGTGAATGAAGGTATTGTTCTTGGCCACAAAATTTCTAGTCAAGGCATTGAGGTAGACCGAGCTAAGATTTCTGCTATTGAAAATCTACCACCTCCAATGTCAGTGAAAGGGGTTAGAAGTTTTCTTGGGCATGCTGGTTTCTACAAGAGATTCATCAAAGACTTCTCAAAAATTTCAAAGCCTCTGTCGACCTTGTTGATGAATGGTGTTGCGTTTGATTTTAATGAAGAGTGCCTAAATGTTTTTAAGGCATAGTTAATTTCAGCACCAATTGTTATTGCACCAGATTGGGAGCTTCCATTTGAACTGATGTGTGATGCTAGTGATTATGTAGTGAGAGCAGTTCTTGGACAGTGAATTGACAAGGTATTTCGATCCATTTACTATGCTAGTAGAACTCTCAATGACGCACAATTGAATTATGCCATAACAGAGAAAGAGTTGCTAGCCATATTATATGCATTCGATAAATTCAGGCCATATCTTATTGGGAACAAGGTAGTTGTGTACACTGATCATGCTGCTATCAAGTACTTGATGACAAAGAATGATGCAAAACCCCATCTCATTTGATGGGTGCTATTGTTGCAAGAATTTGATATGGAGATATGTGATAAGAAGGGAACAAAAAATTTGGTTGCAGACCACTTGTCAAGACTTAAGGTGGAAGAGAGCCAGAATGCCAAAGATGTGCAAATTAATGACCATTTCCCATATGAACAACTTTTTGAGGTAAGTGCCAATTCAATTGTGCCTTAGTATGCTGACTTTGTTAATTTTCTTGCAGCAAAGATTGTACCTCCAGAGATGACAAGGCAACAATTGAAGAAGTTCTACTATGAGGTGAACACTACTACCGGGAGGAGCATATTCTCTATAGGCATTGTGCTGATCAAGTCATTAGACGTTGTATTCCAGATGATGAAATGCACCAAATTCTCACTCATTGTCACACTTTACAATATGGTGGGAATTTTGGGGCTTCAAGGACAACTGCTAAAGTGTTGCAAAGCGGGTTCTATTGGCCAGGACTATTCAAAGAAGCTAATACTTTTGTGAAAGCCTGTGATCGCTGTCAACGCATTGGGAACATCTCAAGAAGGAATGAAATGCCGCTGAATGGGATCCTAGAAGTTGAACTCTTTGATGTCTGGGGCATTGACTTTATGGGCCCTTTTCCACCATCCTTCAATAATCAATACATCTTGCTAGTAGTGGATTATGTGTCTAAATGGGTCGAAGCAGTAGCAACTAAGGAGAATGATGGTAAGAAAATCTTGAACTTCCTGCACAAACACATATTAACAAGGTTTGGTACTCCCAGAGCTCTCATTAGCGATGAAGGGAGTCATTTTTGTAACACGCAACTTGATGCCCTCCTTGCTCGCTATGGAGTCTACCACCGCATTGCTTTTCCATATCACCATCAGACAAATGGTCAAGCTGAAATTTCAAACAGAGAGGTGAAGAGTATACTTGAAAAGATGGTGGATAGCTCTAGGAAGAACTGGTCTACGAAGCTGGATGATGCACTTTGGGCCTATAGGACGACATTCAAAACTCCTATTGGAATGTCTCCCTATCGTTTGGTTTTATGGAAAAGCATGTCACCTACCAGTTGAGTTGGAGCATTGAGCGTATTGGGCCATGAGAAAGTTGAATATAGATGAGGGTGCCGCTGGACAGAATAGGCTACTACAATTGAATAAGCTTGATGAGTTTCGAAATGAAGCCTATGAGAATGCCAAGATTTATAAGGAGCGCACTAAAGCATGGCATGACAAGAACTTGATCTAAAAAAGTTTCAACCCGGATAACAGGTACTTCTATTCAATTCAAGGTTGAGGCTGTTTCCATGCAAGTTGAAGTCCAGATGGTCGGGTCCATGTACTATTGAGAGAGTTTTTCCATATGGTTCAGTCGAAGTGCGAGGAAAGAATGGTTCACCATTCAAAGTGAACGGACAAAGATTGAAGCCATAGTTGGGTGGTCCTAGTGAGCAGGCAAAGTCTGTTATCCTCTTGAAATCAATATGAAGAGAAAATCTGCGTCCGGCTAAATGATGTTAACGACAACGCTATTGGGAGGTAACCCAACTTCTTAATTATGTTATTTTTTTTCGTTTTGTCTTGTGTTGAACAATCTCATTGTCTTGTTGTTTCTTGGTATGTGTTTTTTCTATGTTAGGTGAATTATGAGCCAACTTTGGGGGTGAAAAGTGCCGCGAGATGTTAAAATCAGAAGCAAAAATCAGAACACCCGGATATGAATTAGAGTCGCGACGCTCTGTAGGTAGGGAGTAAAGAATGTTTTTAGATGATTTAAGCCGCGGCTCCAGAACATTAGGGACGCGGCGCCGTGCTGGCAGAAAACTGTGCAAATCTGGGATGAATTAGAGCCGCGGCGCAGAGGGACAGGGTCGCGACGTCTTGCAGGCAGAGAATAAAGGCAATTGTCGAGGAATTAGCGCCGGGACGCCACAAGAGAAGCATCGCGACCCCTGTGAAACAGTGAATGGAATGCCGAATTAGCGCCACAACGCTCTATCTTTAGGGTTGCGGCACCGTGTCGGGTTCCAAGATAAAAACCCTAGCCTCTCTCTTTCTCTCACAATTCACAAACAACTCCTCTTCTCCTTCTCCAAAAATCCAAAAAACAACCCCATTGTTACTAAATCTCAAGCTTTTCTTCCCAAAGACACTCTTCTCCCTTCTCAATATCCCATAGGTTCCACCACTCCCACTCCACAAACTCCCCAACTCTCTTTTCTACAAATCCAAAAATTCCAACTTCAAGATTTTTTGCACAAGTGGAGCTTCATATACAATCTCTCCCTTCAAGAAATGAAGGGAAAACTCTGTTGAATGTTTCTTAAGAAGTGCCTACAGGTTTGACATGGGTCCAAGGAGAACATCTGCCAAATCATTTGGAGAACATTTGCCAAATCATTTGCCAACAAGGCTGCCCAAGATAGGTATAACAAGTTATGTACTCATTCCCTGATACTAGAAAGGGGGATGGAATTCCAGACTGTGTCATACGAGGATGAGGTATATGAACCCATCAGGGCCATGATTTCTTATAGAGGTTGAGGGGAATTTGTCAATCCTTATTTGGCAAAGCCAAATACCGCCCTAGTCTACGAATTCTATACCAACTATCCAGAGACGCAAGACAACACTTGTTTCGTATGAGGGAGAAAAGTACCAGTTGGGGCTGAAGCTATAAATGTCATATGTAGGGTTATAAATTTTCTAGATGAAGAGGATGATGACTTTACTATTTGGAAGCGTTCAAAAATTGACTGGGAGGAGGTGGTTGAGACAGTAGGATGTTAGGGGCCCGTTGCACATATACATACGACGCGCCCAAAGGCATGTTCCACTGCCAATTCAACAAAGTAGCCAAAGCTTGGCTCTATTTTGTGAGTGCCCACCTGATTCCCTCCACACACTTCTCTGATATCCCAGTGGATCGTATCAAGCTGGATTATGCTATCATGAAGGGATTTGCAGTAGATGTGGGTCGAGCTGTCAGAAATAGTTTCAGTTGGATATACAGATTGAACACAACAACAGGGATGGTGCATGGATCGTTGATCATTGCACTATGTGTTGCACATGGAGTGCCTGAGGGTAGCAATAATGTAAAAGACAAAGTACAACAACCTCTAACTCGGACAATGGTCAATGCATACCCAGACCCTACACCAGCACCTACACCTGGAGAAGGCAGCCGAACCCAGCCAAAGCGCCAGCAGAGGGGATGGATGATGAAAATGCAACAATTGAAGTGGGTGATCCAGGACGGAGAAAGAATGCCCCAATTTTTGCTCTTAAGGGTCCTATTGATTCACACAGCCAAAGGATTCATAATCAGTTGGACTATATCATCCGACAAAATCAATACATGATCCAGTCGCACCATGCTCAAAATCAAAATTTGAGCAACTATATGCAGCAACGACATGATTATGATGTCCGCCACATCGACCAACTCAACTCTTTGGTCGATCATTGGTCAATGGGTGATACCCCGAATGAGCCCTACTTTGGCTATCCTCCACAGTACCAGCCCTATCAGCCGCCGCCACCACCATACTGAGATCGCAATCATTGTTTATGTAATTCTTCGTTCCCTTGCTTTCTTTTTCACATTGGGGATAATGTGTTAATTAAGTTTGGGGGGAGGGAGTCTTGCTGCTTTGTGTTAGTAGTCTTTAATTATTTATGTTCAGTTGTTTATTTATTGTTAGTGTCTTTGTTTTAGTGTCAGTATTTGAGTGTCTTGTGTCAATGAATCAAGTTAATAATAATAGCCCATGAGATTGAGTGAACACATGTGATAGAGTTTGATGAAATTGATAGCCATGAAATGCATAAATATGTGTGCTTAAGTTGGATAGGTCTTGAGTTGCTTTTAATTATTAATAAGTATGAAAACTTCATCATGATTGGTGAATTTCTTGTACTCAAATATTGGTTTATGCATGATTGAATTTTGGTTTGAGGAAAGATGGTGGAAAGTTCTAGAACTTGCTTGCTTGCTATTTGAGATGAAATCATAGATGATGCATGCTTAGGAAAATGATTTAGGCTATATTTTTGGAACGATTGAGCCTTTCAAGCCATCCTTGATTACATTAATCCCTAGTTACCCCGTTGAGCCTAAAACAGATTTCTTTGTTGACCAATGCCCATGATAAAGCCTATCTGAAACCCTTTACAAAAAAATTCATTCCCTTGAATTTTACCATAAGCATAAGAATATATGATTGGGGATCGATTTTATTTGTGATTGGTAATATGTATTGGGAGTCATCCAGAGAAAAGCAAAAAGATTGAGAAGTAAAATAAAAAATAAAAAAAAGAGAAAAAAAATTTGGGGATTGATTATCAATTTGTAAATTCCATATCAAAGGTTGGTTTGATCAGTCTCTGTACTTATGGTAATTGTGAGCCTAAATGACAATTTTTTTTACCTACCCAAGCCTAAGCCTATCATTACAACCCATGAAAGTCATATCGATTCCCGAGCATGTTTGTCTAAATTAGTGGAGAGTAGCAAGTTAGCAAGCGTATTGAACTTGGACTTGATGGACTATTGGTGAAATTAGTTGTGCATCAACTAATATTGAATACTTGTTTAAGTCAATAATCATGGTTGAGTGGTCATATTTATTAATAACTTTAAGCAAATTTGAGGAATATTTAACTTAAAATTCTAGACAGCAAATTAGTGGCTAGAATGTTCCTGAAGATTATATTGCATGTTGTTCATGATCTTCGAGGCATAATCTATTGTGGTTGACTTGATTCTTTTTTAGAGTTTATGTATTTTTCTTTTTAGGGTGTCTAGAGTTCTTTACTCAAGGACGAGTAACGTTTAAGTTTGGGGGTGTTTGTTGAGTCTATTTCTAGTACTGTTTTAGAGTATGTTTTAGGAAGTCTTTTAGTTGTTTAGTGCAGTATTATGCGTGTTTTTGCTTTGTTTTCAGTTTAAGCGATTCATGATGGATGAGACGGAGATTAAAAGAAAATAGGCATCTACTGAGGATAAAATGGCTACCTAGGCAGAAGAAGCAGTTCAGGAAAGTGTTGAAAAATTGAAAGATGAAGAGCCGCGGCGCAACAAGCATGGAGCCGCGGCGCAACAAGTATGGATCCGCGGCGCTGAAGGGCCATGGTCGAGGAAGCAAGGCCCGAGGCGCCTGACTGGCAGAAGACTGGAAGAAGTTGATCGGATTTAGAGACGCGGTGCCCCATCGGCAGAAAGTTCAGAAGAAAATTAGCGATGCGGCGCCGACGACGTCCACGCAGTGAAAAACCTAAATTTAACAAGGGCAAAAAGGTCCATTCTGGGGATTTTTCATGATATATGCCGGGAGAGGCTAATTTTGGAAGGGATCTCACATTGGAGGCAAGGAACCAAAGAGCAAGAAGCAATTAGAGACATCAATTATCCAAGTTCTTTTCCTTTTCTTTACTTTAATTCAGTTTATGTTGGATATTAAGTTAATTAGTTTTCTTAGCATGTCTATGAGCTAAATACTTTTATTAGGGTTTTTCGTTGAATCACTTGAAAATCTGTTATGATTTAATGCATTGCTAGTGTTTCTTCTTCATCTATTACGATCTCTTCTACTTGCGTTTGTTGAATGAGAATTAATTGGCCATTAGTTTTCATTACCTATATGATTTTAAATCAAGATCTGAAAAGTGAGATTTGAATATGCTATAGTTGATTAGACGTAGGTTTAATCTTGAACGAGAGTATCAGGATTGCCTGTATATCTTTTTAGGTTATTGATCTTAATCCTCCTATGTGATTGAATTTATCATAGAACTATAGAAAATTCTCACTTAGGTTGAGTTTTTATATGTCTTAACCGGGATATAGAACATCTCAGTTAACCTGCTATCTCAATAAGAAGAAGAATCGCTAGTCTTGCATTAACGAATGATAGAGTGGATTGTTGATGAGATTGGAAACCCTAATTGCATTCATTACTGAATTTAACTTCGTGTGCTTTCACTGCTATTTTATTCCCGCAATCTATTTTAGGATCTTAATTCTTTGGTTTAGAAATCACCACTCATATTCATTTTCCAAATAGAAACTAAGGATTAGTTAATTGGTAATTGATAAATCAGTCTCTTTGGACGATACTCGGTTTTACTGAAATTATTACAAATTGCGATACGTACACTTGTAGAGCATCTAAAAATTTTGCAACACCAACCACTGTCGAACAACCACCAATAGCGGGGTGGCCACAGTGGTAGCAGAGGTAGAAATGGGCGGGGCAGTGGCAAAGGGGGGCGGCCCCGAGGGCGTGGTGGAAATGCCAGCCCCCAACAGCCACAACTTCCAGTGAATTGGGTCAGCCCAAGGCAGTGGCCCAACACTGGACCCTGGACCTCGGTCCAGCCTTACTTTACTCAGCAATAGGTGGGCCAACAACCCTTTCAGATTTAACAGCAACCAGGCCTGCTTAGCCTAGTTCCCATGCCCCGAAATATGAACCTAGGCCTATTATGTCCAAGCCCAGCCGGCGTCCTCATATAGTGGCCTGGCCCCATCCGAATTGGGTTAGGACTTCAACAGCATGACCATGCAAAAACTCGATGATAATTGATACATGGACACGGGGGCTACATCTCACCTCATCCGGACTGCAGGTAATCTTCCCAAACTGTTTCGGTTAAAGTATCCTCACTATATTACTGTGGGTAGTGTCCATCACATTCCAATTTAGGGGTATGGTACCACCTACACCCAACCACCTCACCCACCCTTCTACCTAAATAATGTTATGTATGCTCCCAACATTATTAAAAACCTAATATCTGTCCGGAAATTTAATCGTAACAATTCTATCTCTGTTGACTTTGACCCTTTTGGTTTTACTGTGAAGGACTTTCGTACGGGGACACCTCTCATGAGATACAATAGCATGGGGGATCTATATCGTTTTCCATCCACCTCCACTGCCAGCTCATTCTCTCATATATCTTTAGCTGATATCTCTCCATCAACTTGGCATAATAGGCTTGGACACCCAGGAGCTCCTGTTTTTAATTTTCTTAGAAGCAATAATTTTATTCAGTGTAATGGGAAACTTGCCCAAAATTGTGTGTCTTGTCAATTAGGCAAACATGCTCGTCTTCCGTTTAAGTCATCTCTTAGTATTATGTTTGTTCCTTTTGATATTATTCATGCTGATTTATGGACATCTCCCCTTACTAGCTCTCTTGGTCATAAATATTATCTCGTCTTATTAGATGATTACTCTCACTTTATTTGGATTTATCCACTAAAGTTCAAATCAGAGGTTTTTGCAAAATTTCTTGAATTTCGTATTTATGTCAAAACGCAATTTGAAAAAGCCATCAAATCTTTTAAATGTGATAATGGTTGTGAATTTAATAATTGCACGTTTCACAAATTTTGCAAAAATAATTGCATGGTTTTTCAGGTTTCGTGTCCCCACACCTCTCCTCAGAATGGAAAAGCAGAACGAATCATCCGTACCATAAATAACATAGTCCGTACTTTCCTTTTTCATGTATCTTTTCCTCTTTTTGGATTTATGCAGTTAAAATGGTAGAATACGACCTTAATATTTTACCTACTAGCACCGTACACAATATGACCCCAACCGAAATTTTATACCGTCGGATCTCCTCCTATGACCACCTATGGATTTTTGGTTGCCTTTGCTATCCCAACCTTGCCTCCACTACCCCTCATAAATTAGCACCCCGAACCACTCTGTGTGTCTTCGTAGGGTTTCTGCCTAATCATAGGGGCTATCTGTGCTATGACATATCTATCTGTCAAATTAACATCTCACGTCACGTCACATTTGATGAAACCATATTCCCTTTTTCGAACATCCAAAAGTACCAAAAAATAGATTGCATATTTCTTGACGAGTCCAACATGTCCCCCGTCGTCCTCAGTTAGTTGCGTAAGCCAACCACCGCAAGTTCGCTACTGCCACCTACCGCTGTCACCTCCAACAATGTCATTGCATCACTGTCACCATCTCTGCCTCAATCTCACTCGTCGCCGACTGCCACCACCTCTGGCAGCCGACACTCTGTCACTATTCACACTTCTAGTCACCGGAACCCCCATCACTAAATCGTTGTGTCTCCGCCACCAAACTACATCATAGCCGACCTCTAGTGCAACACCCTTGCCCTGACTTATCTCCAGTCACCAGCAAACTGAACCCACCAACACCCTAGTTCGGCCCCAACCCACCACATTCTCCATATCCGACAATACCTACCCAACGCCCCAGTAATTTACCCACCCGGACACAACTCGGAACCCCGACAGACACCCCCACACCACCATAACTGCCAGTCGTCCCCAACCAACCACTGACTTTACATCTCACAAATCTTCCCAGATCATTGTCACCACCACAACCACTGTCATGCCCAAACATCCTACACCCGACACCCCACCTCATCGCCAACATCAGTTCCCATTCCCCACCCATTCCGTCGGTCAATTCCCTTAAATAGCAACTCCTACAAAATACCGAAATTACCCCTACCCCCACCCACTGTATGGAAACCCGTGCTCAACACGAGATTTTCAAACCTAAAGTCCAGTTTAACTTGTCAACCCAACCCTTTTCGCCATTTCCCAAAAACCGATAATTAGCCAAACTAGACCTATATTGGAATGCGGCCATGTGTGAGGAATTTAATGCTTTAACGATATAGCACACTTGGGATTTGGTTCCTAGACCGGAAGGGGTGAATGTGATCTGATGCATGTGGCTTTTTCGCCATAAATACAAAGACAGAGGTGACCTTGAGAGATATAAGGCATGACTTATGGCTAATAGCACAAATCAGCAAGAGGGTATTGACTGTGGTGAGACTTTCAGTTCGGTTGTTAAATCGGCCACTATTCACACAATTCTGAGTATTACTATAGGTAAGCACTGGCTGATTCATCAACTTGATGTAAAGAATACCTTTCTACATGGGGATTTAAATGAAACTATTTACATGTACCAACCGCCTGGTTTTGTTCATCCTGCAACCCATCAATATTTATGTCATCTCCGCAAGTCACTTTATGGCTTGAAACAGGCTCCTAGAGCGTCGTTGTATGATCGCTTTGCACAATATATCATGCAGATTGGGTTTGTATGCAGCAAATGTGATAATTCTCTATTTATTTTTCATAGAGGTAGTAGCATTGCATATTTATTATAGTAGATGGATGATATTCTTCTCACTACCTCATCTGAGTTATTGAAAAATGAGATAATTGCATTGCTCAAAACAGAATTTGTTATGATTGACTTAGGAATGTTGAGCTATTTTGTGGGGATTTCAGTGACTATATCTGCAGACACTATGTTTCTTTGTCAGCGTAAGTATGCAGATGAGATTGTGTACAGGGCTAAAATAGCAAATTGCAAAATGATGTTTACTCCATTTGACTCTAAATCAAAGCTTAGTACTTTGGATGGTGATCCAGCGTCAGATCCCACTCTCTACCGGAGTCTTGCAGGTGTACTACAGTACCTTACTTTCACTAGGCCTGATATTGCTTATGTTATTCAGCAGGTATGCTTATTCATGCATGTCCCCCAGAGAGCCTTATTTTATTGCCCTTAAACGTATCATTCAATACGTTAAGGGCACATTTGATTATGGACTACATCTATACCCCTCAGAACCGACCAAGTTGTTGTCATATACAGATGCTGATTGGGCAGGCTGTCCAGACACGCAACGATCCACCTCAGGCTATTGTATGTTCTTGTAGGATAATATCATTTCTTGGTCTGCCAAGAGACAAACCATATTATCCCGTTCGAGTGCAAAAACAGAGAACAAATGTGTTGCTAATGTTGCTGCTGAGATATGTTGGCTCCGAAACCTTTTTTGGAGCTTCAATGTCCATTGCGTAAGACGTCTTTGGTTTATTGTGATAACATATTAGACATCTATCTATCTCATAATCCTGTTCAGCATCAACGAACCAAGTATATTGAGATGGACATCCACTTTGTTCATGAGAAGGTTGCTCTCGGTCATGTCAAGGTATTGCATGTGCCTTCTTCATATCAATATGCAGATATATTCATAAAAGGCCTTCCTAGACAGCTCTTCCTCGACTTCAGATCCAGTATTAGCATCCGGCCTCCTCCCGCTCAGACTGAGGGGGTGTATTAGCACGTGTACTTTGTACAATATTTACCATATTTAGTGTTATGTAATTATGGTAAAACTAGGATCCCTATTGTATAAATATTCCACGTTGTACATCTATATATATTTTGTATTAATGAGAAAGGCTCCCCAAAAGAGATTAATATAATTCTACAATTTTGACAAAAAAAGAAATAATTTGTTCTAGGGGTCGTACCACAGAGGTAGATATCCCAAGATATCCCATATGGGATATCCATGTGATTAGTTATCCCACCTTCTTTATGGGATAATTAATCTCATCATTTTAATGTAAACATTATTCTGGGATTAACTAATATTCCTACCAAACATGAGATAAGGTTAATTTCAAACTTTATCCCGGAATTATTATCTTTATCCATGTATCAAACGACTCTCTAGTAACAAAACATACTCACATCTCTTATCTGCTTGCAGGGCATTGTTCACTGCCACATCTACAAAGAAGGAAATGGCATGACTGATGCTTTTGCATGATTTGAAAAGGAAATTGGCTTAGGTTGTTGCACTTTTTGTAACTCCACCCACTTTTAAGTAGGGTTGTCCAGTGGTTCGGATCGGCCCGATCCTGATCCGCCCCTTTCTAATACCCGCCCCGCCCTGATCCCCCAAAAAACCTGGTGTCGAGGTTTGAACTCGGGACGGGACCTGGGCTCGTCCCACCTATCCCGATCCCGACACGCCCCAACCTTACCCCGTCCTGCCCCGCCTGCCCCACTCCCCCTTTGCAAAAATAACCGTTGCAACAACGACCAAATTTCAATTTTGGCCGTTGTGCAACGGTTATAACGGCCATTCCCTCCCCCCCATAAACCTCCCTACCTACTTAATATTTATTGTTAACCCCTAAGTTAATATATTTACACTTTAACCCTTTTTCTCAACTATAAGTACCTCATTTTCCTCTTCATTTTTCTCACAAATCTTTCTACCATCTCTCTAATCTCTCAATTTATCTCTACAAATATACATTGCCTACTAAATATTGTATTTTATTTGCTCATTTATATCAAAGTTTGAAAATTGGGAGTGAAGTTGGCAACTAGCTTGAGGATCATCCATCAAGCAAAGTTTCAATTTTCAACTTCGATTACATGTCGGCGTTTGGTACCTTCGTTCCTTCTTTAAATTATTATTGTTACTTAATTTTAATTATCGCACTTAATTTTATTTATTTTAGTTATTTATTTACATAATTATAATAGAACGCTTTTGATGTATGATTACGGGTAAGGGTAAGGGTGCTTCTTCTGGTAGGGGTAACAAGGGTAAGGGTGCTTCTTCTAGTAGGGGTAACAAGGATAAGGGTGCTTCTTCTAGTAATCCTATTCTCAGTCCCGATGATTTGATTGATTTCACTCATATATATGAAACTACTTTTTTTAATGACATACCATTAAATGATGACGTATATTCTGCATCTGAACCAGACTTTAATTTAGACGATAATGTAGATGACACACCCACTAGTGCACCTCAACCTCAACCTCAGACTGAGTCTCAGCCTCAAACTGAAACTGTAATGCCTCATATTCCCCCTAGTATGAGTCAAGGCCCCACACAACAAACATTAAAATCAGTTGTATGAGATATTTTTGATAGGGACCAAGAGAATCAAGTAGTTAGATATAAGATTTATAAAAATGTTTATAAATTTAAAACCAGAAAAGGTCAAGGTGGGACGAGAGGTTTATTGAGACATGTACAAGGCGAGCACACAGTTGGAATCAATAAAGGGTAGCCCAGTGCACTAAGCTCCCGTTATGCGCGGGGTTCGGGGAAGGGCCGGACCACAAGGGTCTATTGTACGCAACCTTACCTCACATTTTTGCAAGAGGTTGTTTCCACGGCTTGAACCCATGATTCCACAGCTAGGTGGAATCAATACCACACTAAAAATTGGGTGTGCCAATGCCATCTGAGTCGGGATAAGGTTCACATAGTGTCTCCGACCAAGTACATGGTCAAATTAACCCGACGACGGGGGAAATTTTGGTCCTAAATATGATAAAAGCAAAGATAGAGAAAATATGGCAAAATTAGTTGCGGTGGAGGGTTTTCCTTTTTCATTTCCTTCCTCTCCTGATTTTATTCATTACATTCGAGAAACATATAATCCTGCTTTTAATGGTTTACCTAGATCAATAGTTAGAAGAGATATTTTTAAATTTGCAAGTGAATATCAACAATATTTACGTTATGCATTGTATCATTTTAATGGCAAAGTGGCTATCACTTCTGACATAGGCCGTAGTACTAACGGTAATGATTATTTAACGGTAACATGTCATTGGATAGATCATAATTGGTCTATGCAAAAATATATTTTAGCATATAAATATATTAATGATAGGCACACTGGAAGTTTTATTGCACTAAATATTAATGAAATTTGTGATTATTATAGAATAATTGATAAAATTATGACTATTACATTAGCTAATGTTACTTCTAATGATTGTGCTATAAGTCTTTTAAAAGTTCGATTAACTCCATATTTTTCTAATCATTTGCATATAAGATGTGCGTGCCATATTTATAACTTAGTTGTAAAGGATGACCTAAAACTTTTTGAAAACATTCTTGAT
Organism: Anisodus tanguticus; assembly: GCA_034509755.1. Classification (NCBI taxonomy): domain Eukaryota; kingdom Viridiplantae; phylum Streptophyta; class Magnoliopsida; order Solanales; family Solanaceae; genus Anisodus; species Anisodus tanguticus. The sequence goes on from CM067546.1 coordinate 32,046,274, forward strand.
AAAATACAATTTGCTATAAACTTTATTTTTAAAGGTAAAAAAATACAAAGACGCAAAGAGTATAAAAAAACTTGTCACGATTGTGGATTACCTTATAGAAAAATTCCTGAAGAAGTAGCGACTATGTGAAATTCTCTATATGAACAACTACTTGTTGATTACGATTATAGAAAACCTATAACTTTATTATTTAACGTCCATAATAAAAATCCAAGGGATATGCTTGTAGATAATGATTGAGAATTTTTTTTTTAGAACTTAATGGATTTTTAGAGAAATTTTTTCAAGCTACTAAAGATTTTTTCGGTATTTACTATCCTACTATTTCAAATATGTTATTTTATATAGCTCTAATATTTTTGTTACTTAATCAATATATGGAGAAAACAAACTTATAAGGAATCTATTGAAAAAATTATGTCTGAAGAACCAACTCACAACCCAACTAAAGAAGAAGTTACATCTAGCATACACACTGAATGCAAAAAAGTATATATGTATTACCAACAAAAAAGTGCAAATAATCAACCGACTTCTGTACCATCTTCTATTACTTCGTTGTAACCTTATAAAAACACATGCGGTTTCTGTTGCTAGTATTCAAGGCCTTAGAAATAAAATGTTTAGTGGTTCAACTTCTTCACAAGTTAGAGAATTTGATGTTTATGTTTTGCAGGGTGTTCCATCGTACGAATTAATTTTCAATGATAAAGGACATGAAGACTTGCTGAAATACTGGAGGGACAATGAGAAGACAATTCCGACAGTAGCAAGATGACCCGAAATGTGTTGAACATTCAAGCCTCATCAACAACGTCTGAAAGTATTTTTTCTCGGGATGATTTTAAATAGGAGAGCACACACATTCATTGGCGGGAGACACATTGGATATTGCAGTTCTATTCAGAGATTGGATTCGAGCGGAGCGTATAAGGTGCGGTCAACCGGAGATCAACGAAGAAGAAGACTACAACTACAATGAAATCTTGACCGAGGGAACAGGAAGCGACGTCGAACAATTTGACCAACAACTTCCAATTCCAACCGAAGATCCTCAAGACCTTGTGAGGAAATTAGAAAAAGTATGGTTAACTATGTAATTTTTTTAATTGTAATTTTACTATGTGATTTGAAACTTTTGAACAACACCACAAAGTTGCAATTTTGAAATTGTATTACAAAAAAATTATATTTCTATTAAATAATATAAGAGGAACAAAAACAGCCTTGGGATGTTTTTATTACACTATCTTGTTCAATTATTAAAGTGTTTATATATATTATTTTTTAAAATTAAGTGCCAAAAAAATCCCGATCCCGACCCGATCCCGCCCCGATGAGGGACGGGACGGGACATCCGCCTGTCCCGCTAATCCCGGCCCGCCAGTCCCGTCGGAGACCCACTCCCAACCCTTCCCCCAGCCTGCCCCGCCCCTCCCCGCCCCGCCCCGTTGGACACCCCTACTTTAAGTATATAAGATTTAAACTGCAACTCTTCGTTCAGTTCATTATAGTAATAAAATGCTATTCTTAGCAAGAAAATAAAAAAATTGACGGATTGATTTTCTAAAAGTGTTTATTTTAAAAAATAGAGGTGTTTGGTCAAACTTTTGGGAGAAATAAGTGTTATTAAGGAGTAGCAGAAATTGTTTTTCAGAAGTTAAAAAATGTAGTTTTTCCCATAGCACTTTTTTTGAAAAATATTTTTGACAAAAATACACTTAGAATTAATTGGCCAATCATAAGTTGCTTCTCACCAAAGTATTTATTTGAAAAACACTTTAAAAAAATACTTTTCAAATAAGTTGATTCGAAAAGCTTGGCCAAACAACTTATAACTTTTGATAAATAGGTCGTAACTCTAAAAATCATGCTACCTCCGTATGCAACGCAATATCTCGGATATTGTTCGAAATTCGAATAACACACCCTTCCTTTATTTTTTCTTATCTGGTACTCCCCGGGTCTCAAAATATTTATTATTTTTGTTAAAAATATTTGTCATTTTATTTAACCAAGATAAAATGAAGTAACTTTTTTTCATTTTAATCTTGTATTAAATAGAAACATTTAAGAGGTTTACATCCTTGATGGAATACATATTTATTGAGGAGATATAATATGATAAAATATGCTAAGAGGATAAAATAGTTAAAATGTTATCCTTATAAATGTTTTGTTAAGGGGTGTAAATGAAAAATGGGACAAATATTTTGAGATGGAGGGAGTATGTTAATGGTCCACAAGCAAATTGATTTTTTTAAATTAGTATCTTTTTGCATAACCGTGAAAATTTTACAATTTGTGAAAAATCAAAATATTTTTCAATTATTACACAATCTTATCAAATAAGTAAACCATAATTCATAACAAGGTATAGGAATATCCAAGGTGCTGCCGCATTAATAAATCACATATTTTTATGTTCCTTTTAAAAATAAATACGTGTGATTGAATGTTATTACAAACTTTCAAATACACATAATTTTACAAAGATTCACTGGTCCAATGAATCAACAATAGTAGCAACTAGCAATTCTTTAATATAATCCTCCCACATGGTACGGACAATCTCTTCACGTCGAGCAAGAGTATTGTTTTGCAGAATTTAAAATGATTATTCTTTTTTTTTTTGCAACATATAAACTTATGGGTCAAGTTTTATATTTAAAACAAAAAATTGAAATCACAACTTAAAATTTGAAATCATAATTTTTGGAGAATTTCGGGTTCCAAAACATGATTTGAAATTGAAGTTAAAATTTTGTTCACATCTCAAAAACAAACGTTGATTTCAAATTAAAGCCTCAAATACTATGGTCAAACACCTACTAAATACTATAATTGTTTTTCCTTTTACTTATGTGCTTTAACAAATCAAAGGAGAATTACTTATTCTTTTTCTAAATTTAGCTTTATTAATAAGTAATTAGTTTCCAAACTTGTTGGAGGAATTATAGTTAAATTTAAATTTCTAGAGAAATAAGGGAGTATATGTATTTCTTCAATCTTTCTTGAAGCGTGATATAAGTATGTCGTACACGTCGTCTCTAACAAATCACGTCTCTTACAATTAGATATTTCCATAAAACATAATCTTTATAAAGTTATCTTATGTCAAATGTTCAACGATATATTATATAGTTATAAGTACATGATTCTAATTAAGGAAACCGTTATTTTCCACAACATAGTTACTCCACTTTCTTTGGATTTTTTTTGGGACCAAGCAATTAATGCATGTCGTATGACTCATTAGAGAAAGTACCTCATTAGAGAAAAAGTACCTCATTAGAGAAAGTACCTGTGATTATTACACATCTCACACAAAAAAAATATGTTACTCAAATAAATTATTCCCTTCATCTCAAATTATTTGTGGTGGTTACTAAAATAATTATCTTAAATTATTTGTCTTTTTAAAAATTCAAGATATAATTAATTATTTTTTCATCATTTTACCATTTATCATATATTATAAGTACAAGACAAAATCATCTCACTCAATTATATTATGCTATCCCTTTGTTTAACGTAATGAAATATCTTTCAGCCTCTTATCTTGTGCCCTTCAAATAGTACTAATTAGTTTTTGATTATGGTGTGTCGAGCGTACGTGTACTTAAGTTCTTTTGACAACCAGACAAAACAAAAACTATAGTAGTATATTTATGTAATAAAAAGTCATATTTGGTGTGCGCGTTAGAATGAATATGTATTTCGTGAATTAATACTCTCCCGTCTTAAATTATTTATCATGGTTATTAAAATTAACGGTTTCAAATTATTTGTTGTTTTAATAGTTCAAGGTATAATTTATTATTTTTTCTATATTCTATTCTTGTCATTAATTATCATTAATGAAGATGACACATAAATAAAGTAAATATTTAATAGAGATAGATTATAACTTAGACATAAATAGGGGTAAAATGGGTCAAATACATCTTCTAATTAATATTTCTTAAAGGGTGCGTAAAACAAAACAAAAGACAAATAATTTGGAATGGAGAGAGTAGTTTATTTCTTGTAATCAGAAATATGCGATTATTATTGTTTGCCAAATTATATATGAGGTTTCTATCTATGCACATGGGTGATAGCATATATCGAATGGGCTGAGATGATCAAGTTTGACTTATAAATTAATCATATGTGAAAACTGCATTAATATATTGGAGAGAGTAGTTTATTTCTTGTAATCAGAAATATGCGATTATTATTGTTTGCCAAATTATATGAGGTTTCTATCTATGCACATGGGTGATAGCATATATCGAATGGGCTGAGATGGTCAAGTTTGACTTAGAAATTAATCATATGTGAAAACTGCATTAATATAATTCACTCCCTCTATTCTATAATAAGTAGTATTTTTAGCTTATGTATACCTATTAAAAAATTATTCATTTCTATAAAATTATACTCTCTCAGTTTCAATTTATATGATGTAATTTGACTCGTCACAAAGTTTAAGAAATAAAGACTTTTGAATCTTGTGGTCAGAAACAAACCAAATAAATTTGTGTGGTTATAGATCATCTCGTTAAGCGTAAAAGATAAAATTTAAAGTTAAATTATTGTCAAATAAAGAATGTGTCATTCTTTTTAAACTAACTAAAAAGGAAAGTGTGTCATTGGGACAGAGGGAGTAAGTGTTTTACTAACTTACCCATAATTAATGTCTAGAAAAAAAATTACTGAATGATTCATGATTAATTAAACAAGAGATAATTTTGGAAGAATAAAGTAAATTTTTTCTAAAGCATCATTTATTTTGAAATAAAATAAAAAATCTAAAATACTATTTTTATAAAACGGAGGGAGTAGATAGTTTATCGTCAGATGTTGTTGGGTTTACTAATATTTTAGTCTATCCTTAATTAAATATATAACAATTTTGTATCAGACAAAATCGTCTTACTCAATACTTGTCTTATACTATCTCTCGATATTTGTTCTACTTCTACCTGCATTGGCATTAATAGGGGTGAATCAAATCAAACCGCAAATCGCATCAAATCAACAAATTGAATTAAATTGGAAAAAAAATTCGACTAATTGGTTGGCTTGATTTGATTTAATATTTAAAAATAAAACCCGATTATAAGTGATTTGGTTTGGTGATAATTTAAAAAAGTCAATCTGAGACCAAACCAACCCCGATATATATATATATATATATATATATATATATATATATATATATATAAATTGAAAACGGCTACTAATACCCCGTAGGTTGAGGAGCAAAAGGAATATATATATATATAATACCCCGTAGGCTGAGGAGCAAAAGGAATATATATATATTTAAAATTATTTTATACATAAAAATACTATTATAATATAATATATATATATTTTCTTTAACTTTGCCATAGTTTTTATTTTTTGACATTAGATTTTAGGCCGGTCAAGACTTTGCACATCCAAAAGATGAAAGTGGCGGAGATGAGGATGCTGAGGTGGATGTGTGGCCATACAAGAAGGGACATGATTAGAAATGATGATATGCGGGGCAGTGTGGGAGTGGTCTCGGTGGAGGACAAGATGCGGAAAGCGAGGTTGAGATGGTTCGGGCATGTGCAGAGGAGAGTCACAAATGCCCCTGTGCGGAGGTGTAAGATGTTGGCTATGGACGGGTTTAGGAGAGGTAGAGGTAGGCCGAAGAAGCATTGGGGAGAGGTGATTAGAATGAATATGCGAAGGTGCAACTTACTGAGAACATGACCTTAGATAGGGGTTGTGGAGGATACGAATTAGGGTAGAAGAGTAGTAGGTAGTCGAGTGTAGTACTAATTATGCGTATGGACTGGTAGTGTAGTGTGATTATTGTGGATCCGCTTAGCTTAACATACTAGTAGGCACAATATTGTTGTATAGTAGCGTATGATTTCTGTTGCTGGGTGTTCTTTAGTGTAATGTGTTTAGCTTATGTATCTATGTTAGTTCCTTTCCTTTTCAGCATTTTCATACTGCCATAAATTTTATGCCTGGGTCTGACCGTTTTTCTTGCTCTACCTGTGCTTAGGTTTTGTCTTGAGCCGAGGGTCTCTCGGAAAAACAACCACTCTACCTCTCAAGGTAGAGGTAAGGTCTGCATACACCCTACCCTCCCCAGACCCACGTTGTGAGATTTTCACTGGGTGTTGTTGTTGTTGTAGATTTTGGGCTTACAATTTAACCCACTGCCCATCTGGGTATTGATTCCAAGTAGTAATTTGTATCTTGGAGAGAAACATATCCTCCAGTTGCACCTCGTTTTAATTCAAGTTGAGTTCGTCGATTCAAGTTTAGTTCGTCCTAACTTAGTTTAAGGTCGAGTCAACTCATCTTGATTTGGGATAAGTTTGCGTCATATTTTAATATGTTAACAACTTGAATGTGATAACTAGTTAACTGCAATTGATTTTAGGAACTAGAACAGCAAAAAGGAAGCTCAATGTGTGGTTTTGTGTTAATCAGCAAGTTTCAATATGCTGTTGCCAAAGAAATACATGATTTTCTTTTAACACCAGTTATTTTTAAGAGCTGTTATGGTATTTCCTTTGGAATTATTCTCTCAAAAACCTTATTGCAAGGAACTGATGTGTCCTATTGCTGCTTATTGTTAGATGACTCACGTGGAATCATAAAAAATTCGAGAAATTCAAAAAAATCCTAAGTTTAAAAACCCGACTATTATAAGTTTAGTTTGATTTATAAATATAAAAATCCGACACCTTTGGTTTGATTTGGTATAAGAAAAAATCAAACCAACCCGACCTATATACAACCCTAGGCATTATTAATTAAAACGGTGCACATTTGGAATCTTTTCTGTGGTACCAATTTAAGTATATTAAATACTTAGTACAATTTGTTCTAGGAAAACACTAGTCAAGCGTAGGTAGTTTCAGATCTAAATATGAATCTACAAATAAAAAAAGTCATAATAAATTACTGATGATCGAGTTTGAATATATTTGCACGTTGTTTCAATCAAAATGTTATGTTTCCACTTTCCACTTGGGTTGAAAGGATAACATATTTCTTCAACTTTTTTCTTGGAGCATGGTGTGCGGATCTTGCATTGCACATTGTCTAGAACATGTTGGAAATTTGTCTTTGGTGGGGAGGTGCGTTCACCCATATTTAATGAATTAAACACTAGGGTTCCACATGTTGGAGGCTTTGTCTATTTACACGTGCATAATCTACTAAGTGAGTAGATGACCGTAGGGCCAAGAATCGTCAAATTTCATTGAGAAATGAAAGAGATATTGGTCCATGAAGTAAGGTGTTTGAGGTATGGAAATATGGTGTGGGACAAATCTACCACATCGGTGGGAAAATGAACAATTGCTCTCTTTATAAGTCTCAAAATTGTCTAAGGGTTTGGGACCCCAAGGGGTATCCCATGTGTTTAAAGGAGGGAGGACCTAGATGTGCTTGGGTTAAAGGCTAAGCCCACAAGCGTGCCGCCCCCGTCCGGTCCGGTCTTGGGTCTTGGGTCGTGGGTCTTGGGTCTTGGGCTTGGGCTTGGGCTTCTTCTGATAGACTCCCAAATTATTTAATATTTACAGTTTGGTCCCTGGAGTTTCTGGAAAGTTGAATTTTGGAACGACGGTAGACATCGTTTGGGTTGATTTTTGGAGCATTACTTGGCTGATTAACTCCTCCATAAACATCCCTCCTTCAAGTAATTTTTTTCCCTATGAATAACTTAACATCCAGGGCCATTGCAGTCTTGCGTGGCATGGATGTTGAACCACCTTCCTAACCGGAGAGTTGGAAGGGAGAATCAGAGTTGGTTTGCTGGACTGTTGGGCTTCTTCCTGAACTTTTATTTTGGTCCCTGAAATGTTTACATTTTGATCCTGGAAGTTTCAGATAAAACAGAAACAATGAATCTGACCACAGAAACATTGACTCTGAAGTTAGAAGCCAACAGTTGGAAAACCAACAGTTTGAGAGTGGAAGTTATATTGAAACAAATGATATGGGTATCATAGATGACATCTTAGGAATTGGATTTCTAAGACATCTAACGGACTGGTCTAACTCCAAACTCAGTTGTGAGATAATTGACAGTCTCGTTGAAGCCACCAATGGATATGAATCATAGAACTGATTGGAATCATGGTGCACCCATAGACAATGAGCGATATGTGCAGGTCACGTGTAGTTCAATGTATTGTACACACTACAACCGACCTGGTATCGGCCTACAAAGCAGATCAGTTGAACTAAGGTTCACTGATGATCTTAATAAATGATCAATAGAAGGCGTTAAGTCGAATATGACGATATCTGAAATATTCGCTTATCTACGGATCATGGTATTCTGGATGTCCAGCAGTTCTGGGAGAACACAGTGATGCAAACTGGACACCAGATGTGAAGAACACCAAAGCCACAAGTAAATGTGTATGGTGGGTCTTGGAAAATCCTCTAAGCAAACTTGAATCGGCCGATTCATGATGAAATCGGAGTTTATCGCTTTATACAAAGCATGAAAAAAGTTGAGTAACTTCACGACTCCTTAGAGGACGTCCCTTATTGGGAGAAACTTGTGCCTTCAGCAGTTATACATTGTGGCTAGCCGGGCGGCTTCAGGAAGGACACATATAACGGCGTCTGGACATATCTGTTAGGATTTGTCGGAGACATAAGACCGTATGGAAGTTGATCATCTCGGGTGTCACTTCCTTGATTACTAATCAAAGGATATAGCAGACCCTTTAACTAAGGGACTACCAGAAGATCAAGTGTTCTGCCTGTCTAGGGGAATGGGCTTAAAACCCAAACAATACGAACCTTTGCGGTGGTAACCCAACCATACTGACTGGAGATCCCAAGAATTTGGTTCAATGGGAAAACTAAGCTGTAAAAAGGTTCAGTTGAGCGCTTCGGTAGAAGCAAGAGCACTTCGGATGATGATTTATGTAGGGAAACATGAATCCAAAAGTTGTTCCCGCGATAGACATTAAAGCGCAACCTGCATGGTGGGTAAAGGTTAAGCTTCCAAACCTTTAACGATCCTCAAACGGTTGAGGTCAAGGTTGGGGAAACTTTTAATGATTCCTAACACTTGTGAAGTGAGGTATAGTAGGATACCTTGTAGGAGATCACCTATTTAAGTGCGAGAACATGCCGCCTCAAATGAACACTCTTAAGAATCCAAGTGTGTCCATGGCCATAACGGACAAAACAATAAGAAGAAAATGAATAAAGAGAGTTATTGTGTTGGTATCATTGTCTTGGCTTACACTAAACACTGACGGTTCAAGACATCACGTTCACCGCGCAGTAAGTAAGTCCGATGGTATTCAACTTGGGAAGGTTCAAAGCAGAAGCTACCTCTCCTGATACAATATCTCTTCGCTGAAAGATTGCTGAAAGTAGGCACCTTGTATCTGCGCCAAAATCTCTTTCAAGAGGGGATTGTTGGAAATTTACCTTTGGTGGGGAGGTGCGTCCACCCATATTTAATGAATTAAACACTAGGGTTTCGCATGTTGGAGGCTTTGTCTCTTTAAACGTGCATAATCTACTAAGTGAGTAGCTGACCGTAGGGCCAAGAATCGTCAAATTTCATTGAGAAATGAAAGAGATATTGGTCCACGAAGTAAGGTGTTTGAGGCATGGAAATATGGTGTGGGACAAATCTACCACATCGGTGGGAAAAGGAAGAATTGCTCTCTTTATAAGTCTCAAAATTGGCTAAGGGTTTGCGACCCTAAGGGGTATCCCATGTGTTTAAAGGAGGGAGGACCTAGATGTGCTTGGATTAAAGGCTAAGCCCACATGTGCGTTGCCGCCGCCCGTCCCGTCCGGTCCGGTTTTAGGTCTTGGGCTTGGGCTTGGGCTTCTTCTAATAGACCCTCAAATTGTTTAATATTTATAGTTTGGTCTCTGGAGTTTCTGGAAAGTTGAATTTGGGAACGACGGAAGGCAGAAAGTTTTTGCCTACCGTTTGGGTTGATTTTTGGAGCATTAAACAACCATTACTTGGCTGATTAACTCCTCCATAAACAGCCCTCCTTCAATGGCCATAAACATGCCATTACTTGGCTGTTTAATTCCCTCATTCAATAGCCATAAACATGCCATTACTTGGCTGTTTAATTCCCTCCTTCAATGGTCATTAACAGCCATGTCTTGGCAGTTGAGAGGCCTCCCCTTATGCTATATATTTATGCCTTTTGGCTCAATTGTGTGATTCAGAAACAAACAGAAACACAAAAGACCAGAAACGAGACTACACTATATATACAGAGACAAACAGAAGAGAAAAAAGAACACACATTCTGAACACAACGTGAGTAGAAACAGTGTCAAAAACAGAAACTCTTCCTCATTTTCCATTTCTTCAGTAAGTCATTTCGTGTTTGTTTTCTTCGTCAGAATCAACCTATTTGCTTTGTAGTATTGATTAAAGTGTTGTTTTATCTTGGGAGACTATTGCCCGTTAACGTAAAAGCATATATACGAGGCAATCTTGTCTTAAAGACAGAGTGTCATCACTCGACTCAACACACAGTTGTAGCCATCCAGATTTAGTGTTTCTTGATTCAGGTTATCATGACTCAACAACTTTACGGCAATTCTGAATATTGACAATTCGTTTATCCTTTCGAACACTTGTAATATTTATTTACTTCCTGTACTGCTTTACCCATCCAACAGAACATACTATTCATTCACCCAATACATCAAAGCACATGCTTGCAAGAGAAGCCAGAGAATCCCTAAAGATCTTCTCCTGCCAATGACGCATATATATTTAATAAAACATATAAATTTTAACTAAAATAAGTAAGCAGTATCAAATACTGGAAATGCATCCGATCACTCTCAAATAATATGTCTCCAAGCAGAAATTAGAAAGAAGAAGAAAAAAGTTAAAGCTCATTTAATTATCTTAGAGGTAATCTGCATAAAATATAAGATGGGAAAACGGTACAAGACAAAATTATCTTATGCTATCCTTTTTTAAAAAAATATATATTTTATTACATAGGAATAGGGGATTACAAAATGGGAATCAAATCCTCACCAACAAAATGAAAGTTCAAGTAGTCAACCAAATGAACTACTAAGATCCCGTATGCTATCCCTCTGTTCAATCCTATTTTCGTAATCCCTTCAGGGGTCGATTGATTGGAAACAAGTTATCCCAAGATTAACTATTCCGGGATTAGTTATCTCACCCTCTCACATTATTAAAAATAACACTGTAATTCTGAGATAACTAATTTCGAAATTAATTATACCGCAATTTTATGTCAACCAAACGTGAGATAAACTCATCTTAAATTTAATCTTAAAATTAATTATCTCTTATTCCTCGTATCAAACGAGCTCAATCATAGTGTTAGATAGCATACCCCTACAATTGTTATCTTAGCAATTTTAAATGATACTTTTGCTTTATCTGAATAAAGTTATTAGAGCTCATTTGATTATCATAGTTATTTTCATCTGATGAGTAGGCGTGTAATGGCTATTGGTTCTTTGGAAAAACTACTGTTAGTTGAGTGGCATCTCAGTTTGGCTTGAGGGGTGTTATTACTCCAACAACAACATATTTATTCTAATTTTATAAATGGAGTTTGGGAGAGTATAGTGTGTGCATACCTTTCTCTACCTTGAAAGGTAAAAAGGTTATTTTCGATAAACTATCAACTCACGATAAAATTAAAACAAAGCAGATCAAAGAGAAAAAAATAATAACTAAAGCAAAACAGTATGCTAAGCGAATAACCAGAGATAGTAGATAGTAATAGAAAACGAAATATAAGAAGCTACAGGGAAATACTATGACTACTAGTAAGGAAGGATAAGCGAGTCACCACTTTACTACGTACTAACCTTCTACCCTAATTTGTGTCCTCCACAACCTTTTATCTAAGTTCATGTCATCGGTAAGCTGTAACTGCGTCATGTCATATCTAATCATCTTTTCTCAATACTTTTTTGACCTACCTCTACCTCTCTTTAAGTCATCCATATCCGATGTTGGAAATTTACTAATGTGGGATTGAGTTTATTCCGTCTTTAATGACTTAAACACGTCGCATGTCGGAAACATCGTTTCTTCACACATGCCTAATCCACTAAGTGAGTAGATGATGTTAGTGCCAAGTATCGTCAAATTTCGTTATGAAATGAAAGATATATTGATACACAAAGTAAGGTGTCTGAGACATGAAAAGATTGAGTGTTTTTGGCCAAAAATGACAAATCTCCCTCATTGGTAGAAGATGGAAGGATTGAGCAATATATAAACTCTAATTTTGAGTAAAGGTTTGGGGCCCCAAGGGGTAACCCATGTGTTTAGAAGAGGGAAGACCTAGGTGAGCTTGGGTTCGGGTCTAAGCCTCACAAGCGCGCCGCCCGCCCGGTCCAGGTTCTCTGGCCACGGGTTGTGGGCTGTCTTCCGGGTATTTTCATTTTGATCCCTGAAGTGTTTCCTATTTACACTTTAGTCCCTGAGGATTTTGGAAACGTTGCAACTATTCGAAAGAGTTCTAAAACGTTGCAATGGACCTCCTCTTCAAATATAAATTGAATACTTTACTATTCAGTTCGATATACAACACACAACACAAAATCTTTTCTTCTGCTGTGTTCAAAATATACAAAAATAGAAACTCTTCTCTTATGTTCTGTTCACAGAAACATAGAACATAAACAGATATTGTTCTGGTGTTCGAAATACAAAAATAGAGATTGTTATGTTCTTCGAAATACAAAACCAGAGACTGTACTGTTCGAAATAAAATATTCTCCAAATTGGCAGTCTGTTCTTATTTAGTTTCTTCGCTAGAATCAATTGTATGTGCTTTGTACAGTTGATTGGTTGTTGTTTTATCTTGTGAGACTATTGTCCATCACCGTAAAAGCATCTATATGGGACAAATTTGTCTTAAAACAGAGAGTCATCTCTCGACTCAGCCTTCTTATTGTTTAACCTTTCAGACACCATTTTTACCTACAACCTACCTCTCACACCTCCGCATTTGAGTATTCATTGGTATACTAGGGAATGTTGTTGTCCCTGCTCCTGCCAGTTTTCAAGGAGAACGCCCAAAAAGGTTTCTGGGCACCAATTTCAAGAGATGCAACAAAAGATGCTATTTTATCTTACTACGTTGAACCTATCACGCTTTCTGACAGAAGATCTTCCTTCTGGTGGGCATGCAATAGACACTCAGTCTAACACAACGATTGAAGTGGGCGAAGACAACCAGGTCAAAAATGCCCTGAAGTTAACTCTGGATGCCTGGAATCATAGTGATTTCATGTGCAAAAATTGCATTCTGAATGGTATGTCCGATACATTATATACTGTGTATTGCACCATGAGGACGACAAAAGAGTTATGGGAAAAACTTGAGAAAAAGTACACCGCACAGGATGCGGGTACTAAGAAATTCATCGTTGGAAAGTTTTTGAAATTTCATATGGTGGATGGTAAATCAGTGACGTCCCAAATCAAAGAGTTTCGAATGATTATTCATCATCTGGATTTTAAAGGAATGAAGCCAAATGAATAATTTCTGGTTGCGTCTTTGATTGAGAAATTACCTCCCTCGTGGAATGAGTTCATGAGTTATCTCAAACTGAAGATAAAGGAAATTGGGTTTGAAGATCTTATTGTCAAATTATAAATACAAGAGGACAATAAAATGACTATATCTAAGGTAAAACAGCCAATGGAGGCAAAGGCGAATTTGGTTGATTAAAAGGGAAACGCCAATAAAAAGCGCAAGTACCAGGTAGATGGCAAAAGCCAAACGACGGAGCTACCATCACTGTGGCAAGCCTGGCCATATGATCAAAGACTGTCGCAAACTGAAGCGAGAGTAGAAGGAAAAAGCCAAGAACAAAGGCAAGGCCAAGGCTAACGTTGTGCAAGACAAGGATGAACCTTCGAACCTTGACTACATGATTGTGGATTTCTCGGCTGTAGTGTTGGAGGCTAATCTGGTGGAAAATCCAAGGCAATGGTGGATAGACACGGGTGCAACCCGTCCCATCTGCTCAGACAAGAGTGCGTTCTCCTCTTACGCCCCAATCTCAGGCAAAACGTTGTTCATGGGCAACGACGCTACCTCTGAAGTGCGAGGGGTTAGAAAGGTTGTCCTCAAAATGACTTCAGGCAAAGAGCTTACTCTGAAGGAAGTGATGCACTTCCCTGACATCCGCAAGAACTTGGTTTTAGGGCCACTGTTGGTCAAGGCTGGCTTTAGACTAGTTTTTTAGTCCAACAAAATTGTAATAACTAAGAATGATATATTTGTAAGAAGGGGCTTCACATGTGACATCCTCTTCAAAATGAATACTATGTCTGTAATCTATTCATTTAATGAAATAAAGCCTTCTACCTACTTGCTTGAGTCCTCTAATTTATGACATAATAGATTAGGACACGTTAACTACAAATCCATTCAAAAGTTAGTAAAGTTGGAATTATTGCCTTCCTTCGACATAAACCCTCAACATAAATGTGAGGTATGCGTAGAAGCAAAATTAACCAAATCATCTTTCCATTCAGTCGAAAGAAACACCGCTCCTCTCGAATTTATTCACACCGACATATGTGATTTAAAGTTTGTGCAAACTATAGGGGGAACAAGTACTTTGTGACTTTTATTGATGATAGTACAAGATATTGTTATGTTTACTTGTTGAAAAGTAAAGATGAAACATTTGAAGCATTTAAATGTTACAAAGCAGAAGTTGAAAATCAACTAAACCTATGGATTAAGGCAATTCGTAGTGATAGAGGGGGAGAATACGTAGAACCATTTGAAGAATATTGTGCTCAATTCGGCATTTTTCATCAAACGATCGCTCCTTACTCTCCTCCGTCTAACGGTGTTGCCGAGCGCAAAAACCATACGTTAAAGGAAATGATGAATGCTTTACTTATCAATTCTGGTTTAGCCCAAAACATGTGGGGCGAAGTGATTCCTACCGCTAATACAATTCTCAATAGAGTTCCACATAAGCGTAAGGATAAAACTCCATATGAATCATGGAAAGGAAAGAAACCCACTTACAAATATTTGAAAGTGTGGGTTATTTGGAAAATGTCGAAGTACCTAAACCAAAACATGTTAAAATTGGACCTAAAACTGTAGATTGCATATTCACCGGATATGCAAATAACAGTAGTGCTCATCTCTTCTTAATGTATAAGTCGGAGATACCTAACATCCACGAGGGTACGATAATGGAATCAAGGAATGCTGAATTCCTTGAACATATCTTTCCTAGAAAGGAAAAAGAAATAATTTTGCGCAAATGACGTTATGAAAAAAATGCTAAAAATCAACAAGACCCAGGAGTTTCTAATTATCCGAAACTAGACGTTCCAGATCTACAAGACTCAGAAGTTACCGACTATCCAGAACTTAATGTTCCAAACCTACAGAACTTAGGGGTTCCAGAAGTTGAACCAAGACAGAGCAAAAATGCCAAAAAGGGCAAAACCTTTGGTCCAGATTTTCTAGCCTATATGGTTGAAAATGAACCGAGGACAATTAAGGAAGCATTGTCAACTCCAGAAGCACCGCTTTGGAAAGAAGCTATAGAAAGCGAAATAGATTCCATCATGCAGAACCATACTTGGGAAATTGTTGACCTTCCCCCGAGAAGCAAACTTTTGGGTTGCAAACGAATACTCAAAAGAAAGTACAAAGTAGATGGAACTATTGACATTATAAGGCCAGATTAGTAGTCAAAGTCTATAGACAAAAAGAAGGCCTCGATTACTTCAACACATACCCTCTTGTGTCTAGATTAACGTCCATAAGGGTATTCATAGCCATAGAAGCATTGCGTGACCCTGAGATACATCAAATGGATGTTAAGACAGCCTTCATAAACAGAGAGTTGAAAGAGGAAATATAAATGGAACAACCCAAGGGGTATGTGATTCTAAGACAAGAAAAGAAAGTATGTCGACTTGTTAAGTCTCTGTACGGACTCAAACAAGCCCCAAAATAATGGCATGAAAATTTTGACAGTACTTTATTATCAAAAGGTTTCTCCATAAATGAGTGTGATAAATGAATCTATATCAAAGGGAACTCTGACTCATTTGTCATGATATGCCTTTATGTAGATGACATGCTCATTACCAGAAGTAGTCTAAACTTGATCCTGGAAACCAAGAATATGTTGAAATAATGTTTTGACATGAAAGATATGGGTATTGCAGATGTAATCTTAGGAATTAATATTTCTAAAACATCTGACGGGCTGGTCTTATCTTAATCTCATTACATTGAAGATGTTTTGAGGTAATTTAAAGTAATTGACAGTCTCTCTATAAAGTCACCAATGGATATGAATCATAGAATTGATAAGAATCGTGGTGCACCCGTATCCCAAGAGCGATATGCATAGGTCATTGGTAGTTTAATGTACATTACAAATTGCACCCGACCCGATATCGCTT
The DNA here is from genome assembly GCA_034509755.1 of Anisodus tanguticus. NCBI lineage: Eukaryota > Viridiplantae > Streptophyta > Magnoliopsida > Solanales > Solanaceae > Anisodus > Anisodus tanguticus. The sequence goes on from CM067546.1 coordinate 32,062,733, forward strand.
ATCCAGTCAATAAGTTTGCTAGGTTTACTCGTAATCCTGGAAATGATCACTGGAACGTATTAAATCGGATACTATGATATCTGAAATATTTGTTGACTTACGGATTACATTATTCAAGATATCCAGCCGTACTGGAAGGATACAGTGATGCAAACTAGATATCGGACATAAAAAATATCAAATCCACCAGTGGGTATGTTTTTACAATTGGTAGTGGGGCTGTGTCTTAGAAATCCTCTAAGAAAACATGCATCGCCCGATCCATGATGGAATCAAAGTTTATCGCTTTGGACAAAGCAGGAGAAGAAGCAGAGTGGCTTCACGACTTCTTAGAGGATATCTCTTTTTGGGATAAACCCGTACCTTCGGTGATGATTCACTGTGACAACCAATCGGCTTTAGGAAGGGCACAAAGTAATATGTACAATGGCAAGTCTAGAAATATTCGTCAGAGGCATAAAACCGTTAGGCAGTTGATCACTGCAGTTGTCATTTCCATTTATTACGTTAAATCAAATGATAACTTAGCGGATCCAGTAACTAAAGGCCTACCTAAAGATAAAATATTCTGCTTGTGTAGGGTAATGGGCTTAAAACCCAAATAATAAGAATCTTTATGGTGGTAACCCAACCTTACTGACTGGAGATCCCAGAAATTTGGTTCAATGGGAAAACTAAACTATAGAGGTTCAGTTTAGCGCTTCACTTGAAGTAAGAGCACTTCGGATTATCATTCTTTAAAGAAATATAACTCCGAAGTCGTTTCCGCGATAGACATTGAGTGCTACTTGCATAATGGGTAAAGGATAAGTTTATGGAACTTTTAATGATTTCTAAAACTTCTGAGTGGGGTAGAGCAATATACATTATAGGAGATCACCTATTTCAGTGCGAAGACATGCCGCTTCAAATGTACACACTTAAGAATCCAAGCATTGTCCATGGCCACAACGGATAAATGATAAGAAGAAATGAATAAGGAGAGTTATTGTGTTGATACCATTGTCTTAGTTTACACTAAACATTGACGGTTCAAGACATCACGTTCACCGCGCAATAAGTAAATACGATGGTAATCGACTAAGAAAGGTTCAAAGCCTAAAGCTACCTTTCCTGATGCAATATCTTTTCGCTGAACGATTACTGGACTTTGGCAACCCGTGTTCACCTATTCTCTTTCAAGAGGGGATTGTTGGAAATTTACTAATGTGGGATTGAGTTTATCCCATATTTAATGACTTAAATACGTGGACACCGCATATCGGAAACATCGTTTCTTCGCACATGCTTAATCTACTAAGTGAGTAGATGATGTTAGTGCCAAGTATCGTCAAATTTCATTAAGAAATGAAAGAGATAGTGGTACACAAAGTAAGGTGTTTGAGACATGAAAAGATGGAATGTTTTTGGCCAAAAATTACAAATTTCCCTCACTGGTAGAAGATGGAAGGATTGAGCAATATATAAGCTCTAATTTTGAGTAAGGGTTTGGGGCCCCAAGGGGTAACCCATGTGTTTAGAATAGGGAGGACCTAGGTGAGCTTGGATTCGAGGCTAAGCCCACACACACGCCACCCGCCCGATCCGGTTCGGGTCTTGGGTTCCGGGTTCTTGGGCCATGGGCTATGGGTTGTCTTTCGGGTATTTTCTTTTTGGTCCCTGAAGTATTTTCTATTTACACTTTGGTCCCTGAAGATTTCAGAAATGTTGCAACTGTTCGGAAGAGTCCTAAAACGTTGCAACGACCCTCCTCTTCAAATATAAATTAAACACTTTATTGTTCAGTTCGATTTACAACACACAACACAAACTCTTTTCTTATGCTTTGTTCAAAATATACAAAAATATAAAATCTTCTCTTATGTTCTGTTAACAAAAACAGAGAACATAAATAGATATTGTTTTGGTCTTCGTAATACAAAAACAGAGACTGTTCTGTTCTTTGAAATACAAAACCAGAGACGGTTCTGTCCGAAATAAAATCCTCTCCAAATTAGCAGTTTGTTCCTGTTTATTTTCTTCGCTGGAATCAATTGTATGTGCGTTGTACAGTTGATTAGTTGTTGTTTTATAATGGGATACTGTTGTCCATCACCGTAAAAGCATCTATACGGGGTAATTTTGTCTTAAAGACAGAAACTCATCTCTCAACTCAGCCTTCTTATTGTTTAACCTTTCAGACACCATTTTTACGTACAGCTGACCTCTCACACCTCCGCATTGGGGCATCGCGCCTCTCCTCTTCACATGCCCAAACTATCTCAACCTCGCTTCCCACGTCTTGTCCATCGTAGCCACTCTGACCTTGTCCGAATATCTTCATTTCTAATCCTATCTCTCCTAGTATGCCCACACATTCATCGTAACATCCTCATTTATGCGATAATGCTTATGATTTGACAACTAAAAATGAAAAATTAGATTTTATGCATCTTTTTGCCTATAACAGGGAAATATTATTTAAATGTCACAGATGTTGTAGTATAACAATCATTCACTGTAGCAGTTAAAAAATATCGGACCCAACGATGGTGTTATAGAGATGTCTGACCGTATAGTTTAAAGTGCGCCCAAAAAGTAGTAATACTTTTTTAAATAAATATTTAAAATTGAAAATAATTATACATAATAAATATATACATAGGAAAAAGTGGGGGCCCTAAATTATGGGGCTAAGACAATGACCTTACTGGCCTAATGCTCAAGACGCCCCCTGGTGAAAGTTTTTGAGTGGTCAACACTCCGACATATAACATAGTTGCTCTAAGCATCACTTTGTAGAACTTACCTTTGAATTTTGGTGGCACACCTTCTTATCACACAAGATTCTAGTTGTGAGTCTCCATTTCATCCAACACGCACCAATACGATGTGTGACATCATAAAATACTCGTTACTAATTCTTGATTTTTTAAAGTTAATTTAACTAATCTTTGGATCTAAAATAGATTAAATTTATTTAATATTTTAAAATTTAAATTTAAATATCTGAAAATTATAAAAAAAGTATTATAAGTTGCAATACTTTTCATATAAATATGATGAAATAATACATTTTAAAATATTAATTAAAATTTATTTAATTTGAATCTAATTAATTGAAAAGTGACAAGTATTTTTTGAGACAGAGAGAACATTTTTTGTTTCGTGCTACAAGTCAACGTGGAACATTGAATAACTGTACAATAAAGCTTATCTATGATGATTGATCTTTATGTTCTTAGGGTAATCTTAAATTAATATATATTAATAATAATTAGGTTTATAATCAAATATTTATATATATTTAATAAATTTCAAATATAAATAAAGAATTTAATCATAAGCTATTGCATTTAGGCGAATCCGTAAGTGTAATGGTAGATCCGCCCATTAGTCAGTCTCTGTAGTCCCCATACCAATTATGGGTCTCTGTATTTGCTGGCCTTTTCCAGTACTCATATAATATAAGTACAAGACAAAATCATCTCACTCAATTATATTATGCTATCCTTTTGTTTAACGTAATGAAATATCTTTCCCTTCAAATAGTACTAATTAGTTTTTGATTATGTGTGTCGAGCGTACGTGTACTTAAGTTCTTTTGACAACCAGACAAAACAAAAACTATAGTAGTATATTTATGTAATAAAAAGTCATATTGGGTGCGCGCGTTAGAATGAATATGTATCTCGTGAATTAATATTTCCCGTCTTAAATTATTTATCGTGATTATTAAAATTAACGGTTTCAAATTATTTGTTGTTTTAATAGTTCAAGACATAATTTATTATTTTTTCTCAATTCTATTCTTGTCATTAATTGCAATTAATGAAGATGACACATAAATAAATTGTTAGGTCCGGGGCTACGGATAAGCAAGAATATGTAAGAATAAAACAGTAACAACTAAAACAATTAAAACACTTTCTGGATGTTGCCTTCAATGTTGTGTCAACATCTAAGGCAACATTGTGATAAAACAGTTATAAACCTATATAGAGTAAATGCAGCGGAAAAGTAAAGAGACACAGAGTTTATATTTTCAAGGGTATATATTAATATATCCCTTGATGGTCAATGACCAAAGAATTATATAAATTATATACAATTACAAATGAATTTCTTTTTACAAGATTGAACAATAAATGCGAAAAAGAAATTACAAACAAAAGTGAAGTCGCAGATGGCTTCAGCCTAAAGTTAAAAGATCTAAAAAGGCAAATACAACATCTTCATTATTGTTGCTTGAAATATAAGCTTGATCTAGAATCTGAGCAGCAGTAGTAATGTGGGACTAGATGTTCTTATACTACTTTAGGCTAAGTGTGTTGATCCAGTTTCTAAGGTGAATATCTGAGAGCTCTCTCGGTAATTCTTCTTGTTCAAATCTGGATATCGATACTCTGAAGTTCCCTTCTATTTATAGTGTGGAACTTCCCTTGAAATTCTCCTTTGGTTGGTTGAGGAGGTTGAGTAAAAGAAGGCTTCGACTTGGACCGGTTCTTGCTCCTTCAAAAGCTCAACGTTCTGGACTTGGTCTTCACGCTGCTTCCTCTCCAAGCTTTGATTGTTTCTTTTACCACGTTTTAAACACATCATCGTTGTTAGCTTGCCTAGGTCATTTTTTACTCACAGTAACACAACCTGTTTTGGCCGGAAGAATAGGCAAAATCGTTACAGAAATGTTGTCAGGAATGTTGTCACAACATCGCAGGCAACATTCTTATTTTCATAAGATGTTGTCTTGAGCATTTCCAAATGTTGTCACAACATCCATCCAACATCAACAATCTCCCCCTTTTTGCCTTTCTTCACAAAACTCCATACAAAGCGAAAATGACTAGGATACGGATTCCCAATATAGTCCTTACATTCGAAGAATCAGTAGGATCAGTGCTATGCTTTCCCCCTTTACCTACAATGTTAAATTCCAAGCAGTGTAGTATCAATGATTTAATTTGATTGTAGACTTAGTTACAACAATTGTGTAATCAGTCTACAGTACTCATTCATACCAATCCACATCAGGCAACCATATATAAAAAGCTTTAGACAGCAGTTATAATGTGTGCAAAAACCAACCAAATGTCCCAAAGTAAAATATTACAAACACAAATAATATTCCAAATGTCAATAATGTCAGTATATCCATAATTCAAATAAACATTCATCATTGAATCACCAACTCCATCAGCATGATGATCACAGTAGCTTCCAGCCGCTTTCTGTGATCGATCACTCTGTCACAATATTGTGCAGCACCATCTTCATCTTCAGCATCAGAAGTAGTCAGCAATCAATCATCTCAACTCCTCTCCCCCTGCATCATTGCCTGCACCCTTATCAGTAGCAGCTCCCCATGTCTGTCTGCTTCCAGCACCAGCATCAGCATCGTATCATCTCCCCCTTTTTGTGAAGAAAGTAAGCCTATGTAATAGTTTATGGCTCGCACTAGTTCTTGAACTTGCCTGTCAAGTTCAGCAATGTGCTGTCGTAGCCAGTCTTTGGACATTGGGACCTGTCCTTGAGCAATGTTTCCAGGAATGTCGGCAACATCCTTTGATGTGTTAGTGTCTCATTCATCTTTCTTCCAGGGCAGGTCAATAACTATATCCCTGTTGTTAACAACTGCTCGTTGTACTGAGTAAACCTCTAAGGCTGGACTCAGCTTTTCTCCTTTTGGAGTCTTAAAACCTTGGTTGAGCAGGATTTGAAAAATCAAGGAGGGGTATGGAAGGGCAGAGTTGCTTTGTTTTTCTGCCAAGTTGACAACATGGTTGAATATAAGTGTTCCTAAGTCAACTTTCTGATTCCTTCCAATCTTGAAAAGCAGTGATGCTTGATCAAGGGTCACTACTGTCTCGTTGAGGGGGGGGGGTAGCCAGTTGTATATAGCAAGTTTGTGCAAAATGGAAAACAGGGCAGTGGGTTTCGACACAAGGCTGCGAGGAGCCCAAACAGTGATCAAATTACCTGTAAGGTACTTGATCATTGAATTGAATTCCTCTATAGTGGAATTTGGTTGAGGTTCTCTTTCACTAATAATTATCCCAACAGTGGAGTTGATGATATTAGGTGTAAAATTGTATACCTTGTTGTATAGGTACACTTTCCCAAATTTATTTGAGGTTGTGTCCTTAACATCAAGCGTCAAATTAGCATAGAACACCGTAATCACCTTCTCACAATAAGGATTCTTACCAGATACAGAGCTTAAGATGTTTCAACTACTTAAGAAATCCACTAAACCATTTTTGGAGAATGAAGTTAGGTCAATCACCTTCTCCCCTCTAACTCCTCTATTCTTAAACCAATTCCAGTTACTGGAGCATGATTTAGTTTGAAACATGAAGGAGTAGGGAATTACCTCAGAATCTGTGTGTTTTATCGTTCGGAAGAAGTGGCTGCAGGTGTTGCCTCGGATGTTGGGAAACATAGTCTGGGTCCATTTTCTCATATGTTGCCTTTGATGTTGAGGCAACATTTTTGTCAAAATTCCAGTATGTTCTATGGACCCCTTTAGGAATGAAGTTTCGTAGAGGTGTGTCATCAGACATCTCTTCTTCTTCTTTTTCCTTCTCAAATTCTGCTTGTGGAGTGGAAGTTGATGGAGTTCTGGAAGAACTGTGCACACTAAAATTGGTGTCAGTGCTGATGCTTGTGGTAGTATCAACAGGGAAAGTCGACTCTTCCCTGGATCTTTTGGCCGACTGGTATTCACCGAATTGGTTTTCGAAAACCCTCTTTGACCTTCGCGTTGGAAATGTCGATTTTGAGGGAAAGTTCGAGAAATCAGATGTTGCATCAACATCGATTGGGTTTTAATTATCGCCTGGGTAGCTCATCTGTAATGGCTTATCTGAACCAAGCAGGATCATAGCTTGTGTGCAGTCCTCCTCGACGGGTCTCAAGTCATTGATGAAAGTATAATGCTTGTAAACCTTGTTGTTATTTGTTGGACTAGTCGACATTGGAGAATAATCTTTGGTGTTTGTGGATTTTGGGGACACGGACATAGGAGAGGGTTTTGAAGGATTGGGTGTGTTGGAGAAGCTTTGGGTTTTGAGAAATGATGGTGTTGTTTGGGCTGCCATGGTTTGATGGATTGGTAGTCGGCTGATGTGACAATTCCAAGACAAAAATGGGAGGTTTTATTATGGCAAAGTATACTTACACTCAAACTCCTTTTCCTTAAATTTAGATTGTATAGAAGAATAAAAACTCTTTACACACCTAAAATAAGGATTGTCATAGCACATATCATCATTTAAAAAAAAAGGTCATCCAGAATTTTTGGACTTCCAGTTAAAGACATAGACATGTTAAATACCAAAAACAGGAATAAAATAAGATAAACCAGATTGATCAATGTACTGGAACACGATGTTGTTGATGATGTTGGCAACATTTCAAAGTTAAACAAGCATTATGAGACTCCAAGGATTTTCTGATTTGGCAGATGATATTTCTGTATATGTTCCCTATGAGACTGATCGTTGGACTAATGTAATATTTTACCATTGTCCTTAATCAACTTAGTTGAACACATATAGATTAAAAAAAATATTGAGGAATTTTCAACCTTTTTGAAGCATGTGGTACTCCTATAGAATAGGAACGATACCAATCTTAGAGCTTTGCTTTTTTTTTTGTATACATCCAAATCTTTTAGTAGAGGTTTCGCCTTCATATCTTGTCCTTTCAGAGTTATGCTTGAATCTTTTGAAACAGTGCAACATCACTACAACACTTATCCTGTCTATTGACTCAACAGTAAATGTTACCCAGAATGTTAGGACAACATTTCGGACAACATCTACCTAGCCTGTCTTATTTTCAAAGAAAACATAGACCAAGAGATTTTTTCAAGTTAGAAAATCTCTCATGATCTAAAGGTTTGGTAAAAATGTCAGCCAGTTGACAAAAAGTATCAACATGTTCGATTTGAACTAGCTGTTTTTCCACTAAGTCTCTTAGAAAATGATGTCTTATATCTATGTGCTTTGTACGTGAATGCTGAACATGATTTTTGGAAATATTAATAGCACTCAGATTATCACAGTACAAAATCATGGAGTTATTAGATATGTCATAGTCATCTAGCATATGTCCTAACCAAATCAGTTGAGCACAACAACTTTCGGCTACCACATATTCAGATTCGGCAGTCGAGAGTGATACACAATTTTGTTTACGACTGTACCATGAGACTAGATTATTGCCAAGATAAAAACACCCACCACTAGTGATTTTTCTATCGTCTACATCACCGACCCAATCCAAGTCACTATATCCTATTAGATTAGGATTAGTGTCTTTGGAGTACCAAATTCCCAAGTCACTTGTACCGGCAACATATCGAATGATACGTTTCACAGCATTAAAATGAGATACCTTGGGACTGGCTTGGAACCTGGCGCAAACACATACGCTAAACATGATATCGGGGTGAGTAGCGTAAGGTATAGAAGGCTACCTATCATAGATCGGTATAATATTGGGTCAACATCTTGTCCAACATCGTCTTTACATACCTATTACGCAGAGCCCATTGGAGTCTTCATGTGTTTAGCATTTTCCAGACCAAATCTCCTAACAAGATTCTTGGCGTATTTGCTTTGAGATACAAAGATCCCATCTTCATTCTGTTTAATCTGCAAGCCTAAGAAAAATGTTAGTTCTCCAATCATGCTCATCTCAAATGTTGTCGACATTGCTTCGACAAAAGACTTTACTAGTGATTCTGTAGTCGAACCAAAAACAATATCATCAACATAGATTTGAGCTATTATTACATCTACATCGTGTCTTTTAATGAATAATGTTTTGTCAGCTTCTCCACGGATAAAACCAAACTCAACAAGGAAGTTAGTTAGACGACCATACCATGCACGTGGTGCTTGTTTTAGTCCATACAAGGCTTTCTTAAGCTTGTACACATGATGTGGATGGTGAGGATCCTCAAATCCCTTTGGTTGTTCAATATAAACTTCTTTGTCCAAGTATCCATTGAGGAAGGCACCTTTAACGTCCATTTGGTGCAAGGTAATCTTTAGATAGCAAGCAATAGCAAGAAGCAATCTTATTGACTCAATTCTAGCCACAGGAGCGAAGGTCTCGTCATAGTCGATACCTTCTACTTGTGTATATCCTTTAGCAACAAGTCGAGCTTTGTTCCTGACAATCTTCCCTAACTCATCTGATTTGTTTTTGAATATCCACTTGGTCCAATAACATTTGTGTTGTTGGGTCGTGGTACCAAGTCCCAAACCTCATTTCGGGAAAATTGTTCAAGCTCCTCTTGCATGGCTTGAATCCAAAAATTATCTTTTAATGCTTCCCCAATATTTTTAGGTTCCAAAGTAGATGTAAGACAAGAGAGACTTACCTGTTGATATATGGTGTACATGCACACATACCTTACCATTTCTCGATAATTTACTGGCTCTTTCCATCTTGTACGCCTCTAAAAAAACTCCCCCTATCACCTGGTCGGGTGGATGGTTCCTTCTAATCCTCGATGGAGGGTCTCTTCTCACTTGATCATTCAGTTCAGTAGCAGATTCCTCCTCGATTTCGTCCCCTGTATTCTCTTTTTGAGGTTCAAATATTTCTTCTAATGTTGGGACAACATATGTTTCTTCAGTGGGTTTCTCCTCTTCAACTGTAACCACAATGTTGATTTCTGAAGATCTACCAGATATATCCAGCAGGTCATCGAAAATAACATTGACTGATTCTTGTATGGTCTTTGTCCGAAGATTGTATATTCGATAAGCATAGCTATTCTAAGAGTAGCCAACGAATATTTCCTTGTCACTCTTAGAGTCAAATTTGGCCAGTTTATCCCTGTCATTAAGAATATAGCACACACACCCAAAGACATGAAAGTACCGTACTGTAGGTTTCTTTCCATTTAACAGTTCATAGGGTGTCATCTTGGTCTCTGGCCTTAAATAGATTCTATTAGTTATGTGACATGCCGTGTTCAAGGCTTCTGCCCAAAACCTTTTTGACAATTGCTTAGAACTTAACATAACTCTAGCCATTTCTTGTAGAGTTCTGTTCTTTCTCTCGGCAACCCCATTTTGTTGTGGTGTTTTTGGTGCCGAAAATTCATGGAATATGCCTTTCTTTTCGCAGAATTTTGCAAAGGTTTGATTTTCAAATTCATTTCCATGATTAGATCTAATTCTGAAAATCGAAGAACAAAACAGATTTTTAATCCTAGAGTAAAGTGTTCTAAACATCTCAAAGGTTTGTGATTTTTCTTTTAAAAAATAGATCCAAGTGAATCTGGAAAAATCATCTACTATCACATAAGAATATCTCATTCCTCCTAGGCTATCTACCTCGATTGGACCCATAAGATCCATATGCAATAATTGGAAACAATAAGACGTACCTGAATGTTGTCCGTCACGTTGGACAGCATTATGAGAGACTCGGGTATGCTTTCCTTTCAAACAATCTTCACACAGTGTTTTATCTTTTGGATCCAGTCTGGGAATGCCTCTAACAGCTTCAAATGAGATCAGCTTCTCCAAGGTGTCGTAGTTGACATGTCCCAACTTTTGATGCCAAAGTGTCAGGTCACCTACCTTTGCGGAGTTGCAAAACTCTTGTCTACCGACTAGATAGCAATTATCTCCCATTCTGACATGACACATTTATCTGCAGAATCTGTAACCTTGCATCCAAGCTTGTTGAATTTCACCTCGAGATCATCATCACATAGTTGGCTTATGCTAAGAAGATTAGCAACAAAACCTTCTACATGAAGAATATTTTTCAAGGCTGGTACATCCGGAACATTAAGAGTTCCTTTACTAATTATCTTACTCTTACTTCCTCCTCCAAAGGTCACGTATCCTCCATTGAATACTACATACTCCTTCAATAGGCTTTTGGTACCTGTCATATGACGTGAGCAGCCACTATCGAAATACCAAGACCCTGTAATGTTAGTACGCAAGGCAGTTATGCACACATTACATTTCAGATTCAGTTTGGGTACCCATTCCTTTTTCTTCCTTCTGGCTTTCAGGTGGTTGCTTTAAATGTTGTCAGTGATGTTGGGCAACATTGCTGACGACATTTTAGGCAATATTCTGAGTGCAGAGTTTTGAAGTTTGTAGCAGTAGGGCATAAGATGTCCTAACTTTTTATAGAAGCTACATACAAACTTCGATCCAATTTCAGTGATCTGAGAGTTACTCGGATATTCTTTGACAAATTTTATCCTCTCAGTTTGACTATGGATTCTAGAAGTATTTGTTTTGCTAGGAGATTGGTACCCAAGCCCAGCCCTTGTAGGTTTATTGAAGTTTAATATTTCATCCAGTTTGGAGGTTCCCATGTTGAGCCTTTGAAAGGTGGTCTCAGCTACGTTCAATTGTGCACGAATCTTACCAAGCTCTAGGTCCTTCTTGGTAAGTACCACCTCTAATAGGTTGATTGTGCCTTTCAGATTGCTATTCTCAAGAGTCACTAATTTTGCTTTTGAGTCTAGTTGCTCAGATTCAGTGATTAAGGCTTTACAAAGACTTTGTAATTCCTTTATTACGTCATCTTTGGAGTCAACTAGATCCAAATTTACAGCCTCAGATGAAGAGTTAAATCCACTAAAACAATTTACATCAGAATAGTCAAAGTATATATACCTCTCTGATGTTGAAGACATTTCAGATGTTGAGTCTAATGTTGTTCCTGATGTTGTCGCAACGTTGTCAACAATATCTTCATCGTCAGACAGTGAGTGTTCAAACACGGATGCCAGCATTGCCTGTGATTCTTCTTCCTGATCTCCTTCCTCCTCTTCGTTCTTATCATCGCTAAGAGTTACCCACATGACCTTACCAATTTTTCTAAGAGTGTTTGCACACTCATTAGCGTAGTGTCCCCAACCCGAGCATGCATGACATTGCACTCCCTCGAGTTGTTTGGGATTGAAATTGGTACTGTCGGAGTTAGATTTCCTCAGTGGATTGTGATTACTTTGATCAGAAGGTGACCTATTCGGTTATTTATTAAAGAGTGGGTTTTGATGTTATTTGTATTTAGCTTTATTGCGATCAATGTTGATCTTTCTCACCATCAAATTGAATCGACGAGTAAGTAAGGCAACAGTTGCACCATTTCCCAGTTCCTCCAAGTTTTCTTTCTCATTTTCCAATTCAGTTTCTGAGGTTTGTCCTTGGAGTGCCAAAGTCTTTTCTTTATACAGATCTCTTTGGCTATTCATGTTCATCTCATATGTTTGAAAGATGCTCATCAAGGCATGTAGATCCATAGTAGCAAGATTGTGGGCCTCTTCAATAACACAAATCTTAGTATTAAACCTTTCAGGAAGAGATCTGAGAGCTTTATCCACAAGTTTTGTGTTAGTTAAAGGAGAACCAAGCACTTGACACTGATTAGCAATGTCAATTAACTTTTCAAAATAGGATTTTATGTCTTCAGATTCTTCCATCCTTAAGCGTTCGTATTGGCTCAAAATCATGCGAAGCTTTGTACGTCGTACACTTGAGGTACCTTCACAATGAGTTTGTAAGGTCTCCCAAGCGTCCTTGGCCATAGTACAATTCTGGATTAGTTTGAACATATAGAGATCTACCCATCCAAATATCGCATTTAGGGCCTTTTCATTGAAGCTCACACTCTTGATCTCTTTCGCGGTCCATTCAGATTCGGGTTTGGTAAGTACATCACCATCCTCGTCTGTTGGGTACTTGGGAATCACATAGCCTTCGGAAACTGATCTCCAAGCTCGAACATCAATGGATTTGATGTGCGAACGTAGTCGGATATTCCAATAGGCATAGTTAGTTCCGTCAAGAATTGGAAGTCTACCAACGTTTTGTATAGCTGAGTCCATAGCCGTAACATTCAGAATCAAACACTTATTGTATCAAGTGTTAGCTCTGATACCACCTGTTAGGTCCGGGGCTACGGATAAGCAAGAATATGTAAGAATAAAACTGTAACAGCTAAAGCAATTAAAACGGTTTCTGGATGTTGCCTTCAATGTTGTGTCAACATCTGAGGAAACATTGTGATAAAACAGTTATAAACCTTTATAGAGTAAATGCAGAGGAAAAGTAAAGAGACACAAGGTTTATATTTTCAAGGGTATATATTAATATATCCATTGATGGTCAATGACCAAAGAATTATATAAATTATATACAATTACAAATGAATTTCTTTTTACAAGATTGAACAATAAATGCGAAAAAGAAATTACAAACAAAAGTGAAGTCGCAGATGGCTTCAGCCTAAAGTTAAAAGATCTAAAAAGGCAAATACAACATCTTCATTACTGTTGCTTGAAATATAAGCTTGATCTAGAATCTGAGCAGCAGTAGTAATGTGGGACTAGATGTTCTTATACTACTTTAGGCTAAGTGTGTTGATCTAGTTTCTAAGGTGAATATCTGAGAGCTCTCTTGGTAATTCTTCTTGTTCAAATCTGGATATCGATACTCTGAAGTTCCCTTCTATTTATAGTGTGGAACTTCCCTTGAAATTCTCACTGGTTGGTTGAGGAGGTTGAGTAAGAGAAGGCTTCAGCTTGGACCGGTTCTTGCTCCTTCAAAAGCTCAACGTTCTGGACTTGGTCTTCACGCTGCTTCCTCTCCAAGCTTTGACTGTTTCTTTTACCACGTTTTAAACACAGCATCATTGTTAGCTTGCCTAGGTCATTTTTTACTCACAGTAACACAACCTGTTTTGGCCGGAAGAATAGGCAAAATCGTTACAGAAATGTTGTCAGGAGTGTTGTCACAACATCGCAGGCAACATTCTTATTTTCATAAGATGTTGTCCTGAGCATTTACAGATGTTGTCACAACATCCATCCAACATCAACATAAAGTAAATATTTAATAGAGATAGATTATAACTTAGACATAAATAAGGGTAAAGTGGGTCAAATACCTCTTCTAATTAATATTTCTTAAAGGCGCTTAAAACAAAATAAAAGACAAATAATTTGGAATGGAGAGAGTAGTTTATTTCTTGTAATCAGAAATATGCGATTATTATTGTTTGCCAAATTATATATGAGGTTTCTATCTATGCACATGGGTGATAGCATATATCGAATGGGCTGAGATGATCAAGTTTGACTTAGAAATTAATCATATGTGAAAACTGCATTAATATAATGGAGAGAGTAGTTTATTTATTGTAATCAGAAATATGCGATTATTATTATTTGCCAAATTATATGAGGTTTCTATCTATGCACATGGGTGATAGCATATATCGAAAGGGCTGAGATGATCAAGTTTGACTTAGAAATTAATCACATGTGAAAACTGCATTAATATAATTCACTCCCTTTATTCTATAATAAGTAGTATTTTTAGCTTATGTATACCTATTAAAAAATTATTCATTTTATAAAATTATACTCTCTTCGTTTCAATTTATATGATGTAATTTGACTCGACACGAAGTTTAAGATATAAAGACTTTTAAATCTTGTGGTCTAAAACAAACCAAATATATTTGTGTGGTTATAGATCATCTCGTTAAGCGTAAAAGATAAAATTTAAAGTTAAATTATTGTCAAATAAAGAATGTGTCATTCTTTTTAAACTAACTAACAAGGAAAGTGTGTCATTGGGACAGAGGGAGTAAGTGTTTTACTAACTTACCCGTAATTAATGTCTAGAAAAAAAATTCTTAATGATTCATGATTATGTAAACAAGAGATAATTTGGGAAGAATAAAGACAATTTCTTCTTAAAGTCCTAAAATACCACTAATTTTGAAATAAAATAAAAATTTTAAAACACAACTTATTATAAAACGGAGAGAATAGCTAGTTTATCCTGAGATGTTGTTGGGTTTACTAATATTTTAGTCTATCCGTAATTACATATGCAACATTTTGTATCAAACAAAATCGTCTTACTCAATACTTGTCTTATACTATCCCTCGATATTTGTTCTACTTCTACCTGCATTGGCATTAATAGGGGTGAACAAACCAAACCGCAAATCGCACTAAATCAACAAATCGAGTTAAATCAGAAAAAAATCCGATTATTGATTAGCTTGATTTGGTTTGGTATTTAAAAATAAAACTCGATTATTAATGATTTGGTTTGGTGTTAATTAGAAAAAAGTCAACCTAAGACCAAATCAACCTGACATCATATATATATTTATATATAGATATACTATATATTTAAAATTATTTTATATATAAAAATACTATAATAGTATAATTTATATATTTTCTTTATAGCTTTTATTTTTTGACATTAGATTTTGGGCTTACAATTTAACCCACTGCCCCATAAATGTCATTAAGGTAAAAAAAGTCCAAACCAAACTAATTTATACCTGGGTATTGGTTCCAAGTAGTAATTTGTATCTTGGAGAGAAACAAATCCTCCAGTCGCACCTCGTTTTAATTCAAGTTTAGTTCGTCCTAACTTAGTTTAAGGTCGAGTCAACTCATCTTTATTTGGGGTAAGTTTGCGTCATATTTTAATATGTTAACAACTTGAATGTGATAACTAGTTAACTGCAATTGATTTTAGGAACTTGAGCAACAAAAAGGAAGCTCAATGTGTGGTTTTGTGTTAATCAGCAAGTTTTAATATGCTGTTGCCAAAGAAATCCCATGATACATGATTGTCTTTTAACACCAGTTATTTTTAAGAGCTGTTATGGTATTTCCTTTGGAAGTATTCTCTCAAAAACCTTATTGCAAGGAACTGATGTGTCCTATTGCTGCTTATTGTTAGATGACTCACATGGAATCATAAAACAACCCGAAAAACCCGAAGTTGAAAAATCCGACTGTTATAAGTTTGATTTGATTTATAAATATAAAACCTGACACCTTTGGTTTGGTTTGGTTTAAGAAAAAACTAAACCAACCCGACCTAACTCCTAGGCATTATTAATTAAAACGGTGCACATTTGGAATCTTTTCTGTGGTACCAATTTATGTATTGATAGGTCAAAGTATGCTATGGAACAATAAAAACAAACTAGAAATAAAATCGAATGCCAATCAGTTCCAAATGTCAGCGACAATGTCGTCTGATACAAGTGACAACAGTTCGATAAAACAGAAAAACCTTTGAAGAGTAAATTGCAGCGGAAATAGTAAAGAACACAAAAGTTTAATATTTACATAACCTATGACGGCCAATGACTGAAAGTATTGAATATATTTATATACAATTGAATAAATTCCTTCTTTTACAATTTTACAATACAAAATAGAAAGGAATTAAAATGTTGAAGTCGCAGATGACTTCTGCCTGAAAAATCTACCTAAATAGACATATACAACATCTTATTATAATTGCTTCAATACATAACAAATCTAGAATCTTAGCAGCAATTATAATGTTTGGCAGAATGTTGTCGACACGCTCAGGCAACACTTGCGATCCAGTTTTCTGAGATGAATTCTCGAGAGCTCTCTTGATATTTTTGCAATCTGTTTCTGGATATCGATTCACTCTTGTAGCATCTCTATTTATAGTAGAGAGTCTTCCTTGAAAAGCTTATCGATTGGTTGTAGAGGTTAAGGGAAAGATGGGCAACTGGTAAGGTTTGTTGGAGAAGATCATGGAGCAAAATCCTCTAACTTCTTGGACTTGTTCCCCAAGCATAGCAACGACTTTGGCTTGTTCTTCCCACGTTTTTCATCAGCTCCTATTTACCTTGCCAAGTCACTTTTGCTTCGTAGTAAAATTCCCACGAATATTGCTTCATTCCGTGAAGTAAGGCAAAATTGTTTGTCATAAAAATGTTGGTCCGAATGTTGTGACATTTGTTCCAACATTTCTTAACTTCAACTTAGTACAAAAAAAACAATATGTTGGGAAAAATGTCACAACACCAAACCCAACATTAACATTCTCCCCATTTTTTGCCTTTCTTCACAAAACCTATTCTAATCTGTGTGAATGACTTACGACAATGTCATAGATTTTGTTCCAACATCTATGATTACAATTATGCTCCCCCTTAACATGTGATGGCATACAAACAAAACATATGTACACCATTCTTATAGGATTAGAAGAATAAGAAAATTTAGCATACATACACATAGTCCCTATATACACAAACCAAAATAGAGATAAACCATTGTCAAAAAAAAAATCCATATCAACATCAATCCATCAAAACATATATGAACCCTTTATAACTCAGCAACATTCTTGATCTTCTTTCTTGCTCATCACATAGCAGTAGCAGCTTCCAGCAACTTTCTACTTCTGTATAACGACTTTAGTTTTAGCTCTTAGCCTCTAACCTTCTTCCTTAGCTCCCCCTGCATAACACTTCCTCTGATCAACATTCCTTCTGCATCAGCACTTCCTCTGCTCAGCATTCTAAAAGCACTTCATTTGCTCAACATTCTTCCTGCATCAGCACTTCCTCTGCTTAGCATTCTTTCCCCCTTTTTGTGAAGAAAGCATCATCATAAGATGGTCTGTGGCTTGAATCAAGGAACCCTTCATAGCATCAACATCAGTGATTTGGTGGTTTATTTTTTCTATTTGATTCACAATCCATTCAGTGGTCAGTGGAGACTGTCTCGGACCAGTATTGCCAGGAATGTTGGTGACATTCCTGTCAACATCTTCACTACTCCTTCAATTTTCCAGGGTAGATCAATGACTCTGTCTTTACTCTTCAAAACTGCTTTGTTGACTGTGTACAATTCTGGAGCCTTCCCTAATGTGTCCTCTTTCTTAGGCTTAAAACCTTGTGTAGTTAAAACTTTGCATATAAGAGAGGAAAAATGGAGGATTGAGGTTGATTCTTTTTGTGCCAAGTTGGAAACTTGATGGAAGATCATTTTTCCCAGATCAACTCTCAATCCTTTTCCAATTCTGTACAGTATGGTGGCTTGTTCTGTAGTTAAAATTGACTCATTCATAGAAGGGAGCCAATTGTGTATAGCAATTTTGTGTAGAGTAGCAAACAAGCCTGTGAATTTAGAGGTTGGACATCTAGAGATCCACTTATGGATTATTCCTCCTGTGAGGTACTCAATTACGTCATCTCTATTATCTATAGCAAGGTCTGCTTCTCCAACATTCTCCTCAACATTAAATTTCATACATTGGTTTATAACAGCAGGTGTGAAAGAATATACTATGTTATGGAGATATACCTTCCCAAATTTCTTTGAGGAGGTATCTTCTATGGTAGGGCTCAAATTAGCATAGAACAACCTGACTATTTTATCAACATATGGTCCTTTCTCAGTAACAGATCTTAGGAGCTATCTTTCTTTTAAAAATTCTACCAAGCCATATTTTGAACAAGAGGCAATGTCCAATACTTTTTCAGACCTAATGACTCTGTTTCTGTACCATTTACAACTATCAGAATTAGCTTTAGAATAGAATTCGTCTGAGTAGATAGATACCTCACTGTCAGAATTTGATATGGTTTTGTTGGAGGAAGTTGGTGTTGGTGTCCCTTCTGCAGTTAACTGAGATGGTGACTGAGATATTGTAGCATCTGGGGCAACATTTGAAGCAACACTTGTCCTTGTAGTCTTGGGAGCTCTCTTTTGGAAAAATTGTTTCAAGGGGGTTTCATCAGGGATTTCTTCTACTTGAGACTCACTTGCCTGTACTGAAGATGATGGTTCTTCATCAATTGTGAAAACGGAGTCTGTACTTTCACTCCCAGTGCTTGAGTACGCGGGTATAGATTTTTCACATTTAGTCATTTTGCTACTCGAATCTTCTTGGACTGCTTTCTCGAACACTCTACTTGATCGGCGAGTAGGAAAGGTAGATGATCTGGGCCTTTTACCCAAAGTTGTAAAATCAGCAGTTTCATCTACATCTATGTGGTTGTTGTTGTTTTCAGGATAGCTAATGTCTAAAGGTTCATCAAACTCTTTAAACACTAACGTCATAGACAAATCCTCTAGGATGTTTGAGGCTGAATATTGGCCTGGTTGCTGAGATTCAAAATGCTTGGAAGATGTAGTGTTTATTGGAGGGCTTGTACTCATAGGGGTGTTGGATGAAATGTTGGCTGACATGGGTGTTGACATTGGGGAGGTATCCATTGGTGAAGTTTGAGGAGAGGATTTTGAGGGTTTAGGGTTTTTGATTGACGATGGGGTTTGAAATGAAAAAGGTTCCATCGGTTAGGTAGGGATTTTACCGAGGTTGTGATGTGATTTTTCTCTTTTTTTTTATTTTTTGTTTAGGAAAAATCTAGGATGGTAAAAAGAAAAACAAATGAAGTGAATATTTATATCCTTGGCAAGTCTTTTAAAACAGTAAGAATTCCTTAATTTTAGGTGTTTGATATTTGCTCAATAACTTACACCTAAAATTTTGGGATAAAAAAATAAACATCACAGTAAGAATTTAATTTAACCTTATCATTTTAAAGTTTGAAATTCCTATAAAACAAAGCATAAAAATAGGGAGAAAAAATTGATTTTTCTGGAATCAGTTAAGAACAACATTCCAACAAATATCATAATCTGAAAATGTCAACAACAATGTTGGCAACATTTTGGACAACACAAGTATTATGATCCCGCATGAACTTTTTATTTTGGCAACAAATCAAGGCACGTTTTACATGTATTTTTATGAGTTTAACCACTGGAGCAATGTAACATTTTTTCATTGTGTCCTTGGTCTAATCATAAAATACATACAAAATTATTTTTCGTGTCAAAAATAAGAATACTTATTTAGTATTCTCAAAATTTCTTTTGAAGCACTTGATACTCCTATAGAATAGGAACGATATCTTTTCAAGGGATTTGCCCATTTTGCTCAGTTGCCAAAAATTTGTAAAGGCTTTGCCTTATTTTGATACTCATTTTTTATGATATCTAATATCATTGCAGAGAACGGTATCACTTTGGAATCATGTTCTTATTGAAGGATCATGCTTGTGTGTCCAAAATTAATGCACTATACAACAACAATAATCAGTTTATGATATTACATAAGTAAATGTCACCTGAAATGTTGGACAATGTTTCAGCTGACATTCACTAAAAATGTCTTTTTAGAGATTACAAAGGCCAAGAGATTTCATCAAACTAGAAAATATCTCATGGTCTAAAGCTTTTGTAAAAATATCAGCTAGTTGATGAATAGTGTCAACATGTTCAATTTTGACTAGCTGTTTTTCAACTAAATCTCTTAAAAAGTGATGTCTTATATCAATATGTTTTGTGCGTGAGTGGTGAACTGGATTTTTAGAAATATTTATAGCTCTCAAATTATCACAGTACAAAACTAAGATGTTACTTGTAAAACCATAGTTGTCTAACATATGTCATAGCCATATTAGTTGTGAGCAACAACTTCCAGCTGCTAAATATTCAGATTCAGTAGTTGAAAGTGAGACACATTTTTGTTTACGACTATGCAAAGAAACAGGATTATTGCCAAGATAAAAACATTCTCCACTTGTACTCTTCCTATCATCCACATTACCAGCCTAATCCGAGTCACTATACCCTATTAAATTAGGATTAGTGTCTTTGAAATACCAAATTTCCAACTCACATGTGCCGGCAACATATCTAATGATACGTTTTACGACATTTAAATGAGAAATTTTGGGACAGGCTTGAAAACGGGCACAAACACAAATACTAAACATAATATCTGGGCGACTAGCAGTGAGATAAAAAAGGCTACCAATCATAGATCGATACAATGTTGGGTCGACATTTTCACCAACATTATCCTTCCATATCTTCTACTAAGATCCCATTGGAGTTTTCATCTGTTTAGCATTTTCCAACCCAAACCTCTTGACTAGATTCTTGACATATTTGCTCTGGGAGATGAAGATTCCATCTTCACTTTGCTTAATCTGCAAGCCTAAGAAAAACGCTAGTTCCCCAATCATGCTCATCTCAAATGTCGATGACATAGATTCAACAAATGACTTTAGATATGACTGTGAGGTCGAGCCAAAGACTATGTCATCCACGTAGATTTGAGCAATAATAATATCTATACCGTGACGTTTAATGAATAAAGTACGATCATCTTCACCACGGTTAAAACCAAATTCAAGAAGAAAGTTCATTAAACAACCATACCATGCACGAGGAGCTTGTTTCAATCCATATAAAGACTTTTTGAGCTTGTACACATACTGTGGATGGTGAGGATCTTCAAATCCTTTTGGTTGTTCAACATAGACTTCCTTATCTAGATAACCATTTAAGAATGCACTTTTTACGTCCATTTGGTGTAAAGTAAATTTTAGAAAGCAGGCAATGGCAAGAAGAAGTCTAATTGATTCAATTCTAGCCACA
Source organism: Anisodus tanguticus (assembly GCA_034509755.1). Lineage (NCBI taxonomy): Eukaryota > Viridiplantae > Streptophyta > Magnoliopsida > Solanales > Solanaceae > Anisodus > Anisodus tanguticus. The sequence goes on from CM067546.1 coordinate 32,084,028, forward strand.
AGTGCAAAGGTTTCGTCATAATCAATTCCTTCAACCTGAGTATAGCCTTGTGTAACTAGACGAGCTTTGTTTCTAACAACAGTTCCCGATTTATCTGATTTATTTTTAAAAATCCACTTAGTTCCAATTACATTTGTATTACTTGGACGTAGAACTAAGTCCCAGACTTCATTTTGAGAGAATTGTTCAAGCTCTTCTTGCATTGCTTGAATCCAAAAATCATCTTTAAGTGCTTCTAAAACATTTTTTGGTTCTATAGTTGATATAAAATAAGAAAGACTAACCTTTTGATATATGGTAGACATACACACATACCTTATCATGTCTCTGTAATTTAGTGGTTCTTTCCCTCTTGATCTAATTCCCTCAAAAACTCTCCCTGATGATTATTCCTAATCCTTGATGAGGGGTCTTCAAACATGATCTAGTAATTCAATATTTGACTCATCATCCGCACCCTCTGTGGTCTCTGGTTCAGGTTTAGATGTTGCTCCTGGTGTGGTAACATTTGGGGAAATATCTGGTTCTTCAACAATCTGCACATTTTCCACTGAAACTATAATGTTATTTTCAGTTGTATTTCCTATAAGATCAAAAAAATCATCAAAAATAATATTTACAGACTCTTGTACAATTTTGGTCCTTAGATTGTACACTCGATAAGCATGACTATTTTGGGAATATCCAACAAAAATTCCTTTGTCACTCTTAGAGTCAAACATTGCCAAATGATCTCTATCATTTAAAATGTAACAAATACACCCAAAAACATGAAAGTAATGCAAATTAGGTTTCTTTCCATCTATAATCTCATAGGGTGTCATATTTGTTCCAAGCCTTAAATAGACTCTATTAGTAATGTGACAAGCAGTATTTAAGGCTTCCGCCAAAAAATGTTTTGACAATTTTTTAGAACAAATCATTACTCTAGCCATTTCTTGCAATGTTCTATTCTTCCTTTCTGCTATCCCATTATGTTGAGGAGTTTTGGGAGCGAAAAACAAATGGAAAATTTCCTTTTTCTCACAATTTTTTGTGAAGGAGTTGTTTTCAAATTATTTTCCATGGTCGGATCTAATTCGAAAAATAGGAGAATAGAACAAGTTCCTAATTCTAGAGTGCAAAATTTTAAACATGTCAAAAGTTTGTGATTTTTCTTTCAAAAAGTATATCCATGAATATATAGAAAAAACATCTACTATCACATAGGAATACCTTATGCCTCATAGGCTGCCTACTTCAATTAGACTCATTAGATTCATATGCAGTAATTGAAAACAGTGAGACATACCTGAATGTTGTCCGTTGTGTTGGACAATATTATGAAAGACACGGGTTTGTTTAACTTTCAGACAATTTTCACAAACAATTTTACCTTTATGGCTATGATTGGGTAAGCCTCTAACTGCTTCGTATGAGAACAATTTTTCTAAATTGCGGTAGTTGACATGCCCCAACTTTTGATGTCATAGTGTTGTGTCATCGATCTTGACATTATTGCATGTTTCTTGTCTTGCAACAAGATAGCAATTATCACATGTTCTAGTACATGTCATGACACATTCATTAGCTTCATTCGTAACTTTACAGGCATTCTTATTAAACTTTACCTCAAGATTGTCATCACACAGTTGACTAATACTAATCAAATTAGCCATTAAACCCTCAACGTGTAAGACATTTCTTAAAGCTGGAAATCCAAGAACATCCAAGATCCCTTTTCCAATTATTTTGCTTTTACTACCACCTTCATAAGTTACGTTACCTCCATTGAATGACTCATAGTTCTTTAGAAACTCATGTGTACCTGTCATGTGGCGAAAACATCCACTATCAAAGTACCAAGAACCTGAAATGTTAGTTCTTAATACATGTATAGCAACTTTACATGTTACATCCTTTTTGGAACCCAAACTCTCTTAAAACATTTTTTACCTTTCGACTCAGAAATGTTGCTTCGAATATTATCCGAAATGTTGGACAACCTTTTAGGCAACATTTTTCTCACATAATCTTGAAGTTTGAAACAATATGGTTTTAAGTGTCCAGGGGAGTTACAGTGATGACATACAAACTTCAAATTCATTGACATTTATGAGAACCTATTATTTATTCCTTTTTCTTTTACAAGGCATATTTTCTCATTTTTGTCAAACAGACTAGAGCATATAGTTTTGAGAGAGTTTTCGTACTCAATACTTGCATGTGATGGTTTACTAAAGTGGAGTATCTCATTCAACTTTGAAGTCCCGGTGTTGAATTTGCGGAATGTTGCTTCGGCTAGATCCAATTTTGCACTAATCTTACTAAATTTTGTATCCTTTTTGGTAAGTACAACCTCTAATCGGGTTATTGTGCCTTTTAGATCTTCATTCTCATGAGTTAAAGATTTTACCTTTTTGTCAAGTTGTTTGGATTCTATGATTAATGCTTTACAAATACTTTGTAATTCATTAATCATGTCATCTTTGCATTCAACTTGATTCATACACTCAGCCTCACCACTTGAAATAAAACCACTAAAGCAATTAACATCAGGATAGTTAAAGCATATGTACCTCTCGGATGTTGCTGGGTGCAGATGTTGCTTGAAATGTCATGACATCTAAGGAAACATTACAGATGACATCTTCATTATCAGACAGAGACTGTTCATAAATAGTGGCCAGCATTGCTTGTGATTCGACTTCTTGATCTCCTTCTTCTGCTTCGTCGTCACTAAGCGAGACCCACAGATTCTTACCAAATTTTCTAAGAGTGTTTGCACATTCATTAGCATAATGACCCCAACCTGAGCATGCATGACATTGTACAGACTCGAGTTGTTTGGGATCAAATTTGGTACGATCTGAATTGGTTCCTCTTAGTAGACTTCCTTTTTGAGTACTTGGAAAGAACTTGGTGGGCTTTTGATTGAAGCCTTGGTTTTGATGTTGTTTAGATTTAGATTGATTTCTCTCATTGTTGAACTTCCTCACCATCGAATTGTATTTTCGAGTGAGTAAGGCAACATTAACACCTTCACCAATTTCTTCAAGATTCTTATCCTCTCATTCGGTTTGATTCTCCGTGGATTGAACTTGAAGTGCCACATTCTTGCTTTTATATATTTCCCTTTGATTCTCAATGTTCATCTCATAGGTTTTGAGAATGCTCATTAAGGTCCATTGTGGCAAGATTGTGAGCTTCTTCAATGACACAAATCTTTAAATTGAACTTTTCAGGAAGAGAACGGAAAGCCTTTCAACAAGTTGAGTGTTAGCTAAAGGTTCACCAAGCACTTGACATTCATTTGAGATGTCAATAAACTTTTTAAAATAAGATTTAATATTATCCGCTTCTTCCATCCTTAACTGTTCATATTCGCTCATGAGCATGCGTAGCTTTGTTTGACGAACACTTGAGTTACCTTCACAATGAATTTGTAAAGTATCCTATGCATCCTTAGCCGTGGGGTAGTTTTGAATGAGCTTGAACATGCATAGATCAACCCATCCAAAAATTTCATTTAAGGCCTTTTAATTAAAGCTAGCATTATTGGTGAATGTTGGGTAAAATATTGGGATAAAAAGATGAACATCAAGTAGGAATTCAATTTAGCCTTATCATTTTTAAGTTTGAAATTCCTATTAATACGAGGCATAAAAATAGGGAGAAAAATTAATTTTTCTGAAATCAGTTAAGAACAACATCCCAACAAATATCACACTCCGAAAATGTCAACAACAATGTTAGCAACATTTTGGACGACACAAGTATTTTGATCCCTCAAGAATTTTTTATTTTGGCAACAAATCAAGACACGTTTTATACGTATTTTTATGAGTTTAACCACTAGAGTAATGTAACATTTTTCCATCGTGTCCCTGATCTAATCATAAAAACATACAAAAGAGTTTTTTCGTGTAAACAAATAAGAATACTTATTTAGTATTCTCAAAATTCTTTCAAGCACTCGATACTCCTATAGAATAGGAACAGTATCTTTTTAAGGGCTTTGCCCATTTTGTACAGTTTCCAAATATTCGTAAAGGCTTTGCCTTATTTTGATACTCCCTTTTTATCATTCATATATATATATATATATATATATATATATATATATATATGTATTTATATATCATCGCAGAGAACGGTATCACGTTCAATTCACATTCTTATTGAAGGATCATGCTTGGGTGACCAAAAGTTATGCATCATACAACAATAATAATCAGTCAGTGATATTACATAGGTAAATATCTCCCGAAATGTTAGACAACGTTTCAGCCGACATTCACCAAAAATGCCTTCATTTTAGAGATTACAAAGACCAAGAGATTTCTTCAAACTAGAAAATATCTCATGGTCCAAAGCTTTTGTAAAAATATCAGCTAGTTGATGAAGAGTGTCAACATGTTCAATTTTAACTAGCTCTCTTTCAACTAAATCTCTTAAAAAGTGATGTCTAATATCAATATGTTTTGTACGTGAGTGTTGAACTGGATTTTTGGAAATATTTATAGAACTTAAATTATCACAATACAAAATCAAAATGTTGCTAGTAAATCCGTAGTCGTCTAACATGTGTCTTAGCCATATGAATTGAGAGCAACAACTTTCAGCTGCTACATATTCAGATTCAGCAGTTGAAAGTGAGACACAGTTTTGTTTACGACTATACCATGAAACAAGATTATTGTCAAGATAAAAATATCCTCTACTTGTACTTTTTCTATCATCCACATCTCCAGCCCAATTTGAGTCACTGAATCCTATTAAGTTAGGATTAGTGTCTTTGGAATACCAAATTCCTAACTCACACGTGCCAGCAACATATCGGATAATACATTTCACGGCATTTAAGTGAGATATTTTGGGACATGCTTGAAAACGTGCACACACACAAACACTAAACATAATATCTAGGCGACTAGCAGTAAGGTAAAGAAGGCTACCTATCATAGATCTATATAATGTTGGGTCGATATTTTCAATAACATTTTCCTTACATACCTTCTGTGACCAACCCATTGGAGTCCTTGTTTAGCATTTTCCAAACCAAATCTCTTAACTAGATTCTTGGAATATTTACTTTGTCAGATGAAAATTTCATCATCACTTTGCTTTAGCTGCAAGCTTAAGAAAAAAGTTAGTTCCCCAATCATACTCATTTCAAATGTTGATGACATAACTTCAACAAATGAATTTAGGTACGACTGTGAGGTCGACCCAAAAATGATATCATCTACGTATATTTGAGAAATTATAATATCTATACCGTGTCGTTTAATAAATAAAGTACGATTAGCTTTACCACGGTTAAAACCAAATTCAAGAAGAAAGTTAGGTAAACTATCATACCATGCACGAGGAGCTTGTTTCAACCCATACAAAGCCTTTTTGAGCTTGTATACATAGTGTGGATGGTAAGGATCTTCAAATCCTTTTGGTTGTTAAACATAGATTTCCTTATCTAGATACCCATTTAAGAATGCACCTTTCACATCCATTTAGTGTAAAGTAATTTTCAGACAACAAGCAATAGCAAGTAAAAGTCTAATTGACTCAATTCTAGCCACCGGTGCTAAGGTTTCATCATAATCTATTCCTTCAACCTGAGTATAGCCTTGTGCAGCTAGACAAGCTTTATTTCTGACAACTATTCCGATTTATTTTTAAAAATCCACTTAGTTCCAAATACATTTGTATTGTTTGGACCTGGAACTAAGTCCTAGACTTCATTTTGAGAAAATTGTTCAAGTTCTTCTTGCATTGCTTGAATCCAAAACTTATCTTTGAGTGCTTCTAAACCATTTTTTGGTTCTAAATTATATATATAAAAGAAAGACTAACCTCTTGGTATATGGTATACATACACACATAACTTACCATATCTCTGTAGTTGAGTGGTTCTTTCCCTTTTGTTTTAATTCCTTAAAAAACTCCCCCTATCACTTGGCCTGTTGGATGATTCTTTCTAATCCTTGATGAGGGGTCCCTTCGAAGTTGGTCTAATAATTCAGCACTTGACTCCTCATCTGGGGCATATGTGGTCTCTATTTCAGGTTCAGATGTTGCTTCGGGTGTGGCAACAATTGTGGCAACATCTGATTCTTCTGCAATCTGTGGAATTTTCACTTTATCTATAATGTTGTTTTCAATAGTTTTTCCTGAAACATCAGAAAGATCATTAAAGATAACATTTACATACTCTTGTACGGTTTTGGATCTCAGATTGTATACTCGATAAGCATGACTATTTTGTGAATAGCCAACAAAAATTCCCTTGTTACTCTTAGAGTCAAACTTTGCCAAATAATCCCTGTCATTCAAGATATAACAAATACACCCAAAAACATGAAAGTAACTCAAGTTTGGTTTCTTTCCATTTATAATCTCATAGGGTGTCATCTTTATCCCTGGCCTTAGATAGACTCTATTAGCTATGTGATTAGTAGTACTCAAGGCTTTTGCCCATAAACGCTTTGACAAATGTTTAGAACTAAGCATTACTCTAGCCATTTCTTGCAATGTCCTATTCTTCCATTCTGCAACCTCATTCTGTTGAGGAGTTTTGGGGCAGAAAACTCATGAAAATTCCCTTTTTATCACAAAAGTTTGTGAATGAACTATTTTCAATTTCTTTTCCATGGTCGGATCTACTCCAAAAAATAGGAGAATAGAACAAATTCCTAATTCTAGAATGCAAGATTTAAAACATATCAAATGTTTGTGATTTTTCTATCAAAAAATATATCCAAGAATACCTAGAAAAATAATCCACTATCACAAAGGAATACCTCATGCCTCCTAGACTGTCTACTTCAATTGGACCCATTAAATCCATCTATAGCAATTGAAAACAGTGAGACTTACCTGAAAGTTATCCATCATGTTGGACAGCATTATGAGAGACACGAGTTTGCTTATCTTTCAAACAGTCTTCACAGACAATTTTATCTTTATGGCTAAATTTGAGTATGCCTCTAACAGCTTCATATGAGACCAATTTTTCTAAGTTCGGCTAGTTGACATTCCCCACCTTATAATGCCATAGTGTTGTTTCATCGATCTTATCACTATTACATGTTTCTTGTCTTACAACAAGATAGCAATCATCGCCTGTTCTTGTACCTGTCATGACACATATATTAGCTTCATTCGTAACTTTACAAGCATTCTTATTAAATTTTACCTCAAGGTCGTTATCACACAGTTGACTAATACTAATCAAATTAGCCATTAAATCCTCAACGTGTAAGACGTTCCTTAAGGTTGGAAAACCAGGAACATCCAAAATCTATTTTTCCAATTATTTTGCTTTTACTGCCACCTCCATAAGTCACAATTCCTCCATTGAATGACTCATAGTTCCTTAGAAATCCTTTTGTACTTGTCATGTGGCGAGAACATCCACTATCAAAGTACCAAGAACCTGAAATGTTCGTTCTTAATGCAGTTATACAGAGATTACAAGTTAAATTAATTTTAGGAACTCAAACTCTCTTAAAATATTTTTTACCTTTTGGATCAGAAATGTTGCTCTGATTGGTATCCGAAATGTTGGACAACAATTTAGGCAACATTTTACTCACAGAATTTTGAAGTTTGAAACAATATGGTTTTAAGTGTCCAGGGGAGTTACAGTGATGGTATACAAACTTCATATTCTTTGACATATATGAGAACCTGTCCTTTATCCCTTTTTATTTTACAAAGCGTATTTTCTCATTTTTATCAAAGAGATTAGAGCATATGGTTTTAAGAGAGTTTTCGTACCCAATACCTGCATGTGAAGGTTTACTAAAGTTGAGTATCTCATTTAATTTCGAAGTCCATGTGTTGAGCTTGTGGAAGGTTGCTTCGGCTAAATCTAGTTTTGCACGAATCTTACCAAATTCAATATCTTTTCTGGTAAGTGTAACCTCTAGTCGGGTTATTGTGCCTTTTAAATCTACATTTTCACGAGTTAAAGATTTTACTTTTGTGTCAAGTTGCTTGGACTCTATGATTAAGGCTTTACAAATACTTTGTAATTCATTAATCATATCATCTTTGCATTCAACTTGATCTATACAATCAGCCTCACTAACAGAAATAGAACCACCAAAGTAATTAACATCAGAATAGTTAAAGAATTCATACGTTTCGGATGTCGCTGAGGATGTAAATATTGTTGCTGATGTTGGAGAAAATATTGTGACATCTGAGACAACATTATATATGACATCTTCATTATCCGATAGAGATTGTTCGAAAACAGTGGCCAACATTGCTTGTGTTTTAATTTCACGATCTCATTCCTCTTCATCTTCATTATCAGAGAAACTCATAGGTTCTTACCAAATTTTCTAAGAGTGTTTGCACATTCGTTGGCATAATGACCCCAACCCGAGCATGCATGACATTGCACAGACTCAAGTTGGTTGGGATCAAAATTGGTACGATCTGAGTTGGTTCTTCTTAGTTGATTTCCTTTTTGTACATTTGGAAGGAATCTGGTGGGCTTTTGATTGAAGACTTGGTTTTGGTGCTCTTTATATTAAGATTGATTTATCTCATTGTTGAACTTCCTCACCATTGAATTGTATTTTCGAGTGAGTAAGGCAACATTTACACCTTCACCAATTTCTTCAAGATTCTCATCATCTTCTTCAATTTGACTCTCCGAGGATTGAACTTGAAGTGCCACATTCTTGCTTTTATACAATTCCTTTTGATTCTCGATGTTCATCACATAGGTTTTGAGTATGCTCATCAAGGTATTAAGGTCCATTGTGGCAAGATTGTGAGCTTCTTTAATGGCACAAATCTTTAAATTGAACTTTTCAGGAAGAGAACGGAGAGCCTTTTCAACAAGTTGAGTGTTGGTTAATGGTTCCCCAAGCACTTGACATTCATTTGAGATGTCAATCAACTTTTCAAAATAAGATTTAATATCATCCGCTTCTTCCATCCTTAAACGTTCATATTTACTCATGAGCATGCATAGCTTTGTTCGACAAACATTTGGGCTACCTTCACAATGAATTTGTAAAGTATCTCATGCGTCTTTAGCCGTGGGGCAGTTTGAATGAGTTTGAACATGTAAAGATCAATTCATCCAAAAATTACATGTAAGGCTTTTTCGTTAAAGCACTATTGGTTTATTCTGTAGTCCATTCGGATTCAGGTTTAGCAATAATGTCACCTTCCTCATCTGGTGCAACATTGGAACAACATACCCATTGGTTATAGATCTTCATGCACGAATATCAATTGATTTGATATGCGAACGTAGGCGAATCTTCCAATAGGAATAATGTGATCCATCTAAAATAAGAAGTCTACCAATAGTCGAATTTGACGGATCCATAGCTTATGACAACAGGACCAAGCACTTATTGTGTTAAGTGTCGGCTCTGATACAACTTGAAGGGTGTCAAAAGCTACTGAAAGTAAAAACAAAAGATGAAATAAATCGAATGCCAATTCAGTTTCTGAATGTCAGCAGTTATGTCGTCTGACACTGGTAACAACACTTTAGCAAAATAGAAACTTTAAAGAGTAAATGCAGTGGAATTTAAAGAACACAAAGGTTTAAAATTTTCATAAGTTATATATATTATATAAATTATGATGATCAACGACCAGATGTATTGTATATATACTATATACAAAATTACAAATTCCTTTCTTTACAGATATACAATATAAAATGGAAAGGAATTAAAAGTTGAAGTCGCAGATGACTTCTGCCTGAAAAATCTAACTACGTAGACATAGACAACCTCTGATTACAATCGCTCCATACAAAACTAATCTAGAATCTAAACATCAATTGTAATGTTGGACAGAATGTTGTCGACACACTCAGACAACACTTGTGATCCAGATTTCTGAGTTGAAATTCCGAGAGATGTCTTGGTATTTTTGCAATCTAATTTTGGATATCGATTCACTGCAGTAGCCTCTCTATTTATAGTAGAGAGTTTTTCTTAAAAAGCTCATCGATTGGTTGTGGAGGTTGAGGGAAATGTGGGCAGCTGGTAGAGTTTGTTGGAGACGATCAAGGAGCAAAATCCTCTAACAACTTTGACTTGTTCCTTACTCGACTTCTTTCCCAAGCTTTGACACTTTCTCCCACGTTTTACACAGCTTCAATTCACCAGGCCTAAGTCATTACCTCACAGTAAAATATTACTGCTTACTGTGAAGTAAGGCAAAACAGTTTTTCAAAAATGTTGGTCCGAATGTTATGACATTTGTCCCAACATTTTTATGTATTCAAATCATTACTTCAGAGGATATGTTGGATCAAATGTCACAACACCAAACTCAACATTAATACTACTAAAATTGACTTGTAATTCAGATCACCCCAACCATAATTTTAGAGACAGCAAGAATAATTTATTTCGACATAGCAGAGTATGAACATTTATGAACAATCCTTCCGCCAAACATAACAAATTTTGGCATAGCGAGCATGATTGCTGTATAAATAAAGTCTCCTCAAGGAGTGTCTGATATTTCACAACTTAACTATACATACTAAGGAACAATATTCAATATAAAGGTTGCAATCACAATTCAAGACAATTATCTCTAATGAAAATAAGTGGAAACTTAAAATAATGGCAGACAAATGAAGAGACATTTCCGACCACATGTAGATATTTCATAGGACATAGCTAATTGAATTAACAATAAGACCATAGTAAGGAGGTTATACTAACCTAGCTTTATTCCAACAAGATTGATTGGAACACCTGGGGGATAATGCCTCAATTCAGGAAGTCACTGCAATTAAATAGCAAGAGGACAATGTATTAGTTCCTGGAAATTGTGAAATCTCACCAACCATACATCTCTTCCATCTTTCTTCTCTTATAGGCATCATTTACCCAATCTTTGCTCATGAAAAATGGCCTTAAATAATCAAGTTTATTGGTTTTCACAAACAAGGTGAATCAAATGACTAAAGTAAAAGTTAAGCAAGTCAAAATCTTCCATGGACTGCTGTCAAGATAATGGGAAGATAGCCATCATATATATTAATCATAGTCGTCATGAGTACAGCTTTCAAAAGTGTGTCAGGAGAAAGAACACAATCCATGGATGGGTCTGTTTTAGCATCCGAAAATTCTCACCATGAATTCCTCCAATTTGCTACAAGAAAGAAGATATAGAACTAAATCTCAGAGACGACATCCCCATCAATTAAAAAAAAAAAAACTCTTTTTGCCGGAAAATATTTTTTTATGTGTTAACACTCAAAAATATTTTTAGTGTTTAGCCGAATCAAGTGGCAGCCGAAAGTGGAAACCTCAAAATGAGCAGGCAACAAAATTTTAAGTCGATAACCGAACTGACTCGTAGCCGAATCTATTAGTCCTAGCCCTCGGCTAGAAAAGCTTTATCGGCTATTTCGGTAACCTGGCCGAGTCATAATTCCGAGGAACGACTGGAACCCACACATATTTGGACGCCTCGAAGACCAAGTCAAAATACCTTCTAGACCCCAAGAAACGGAAACAAACCGTCAATAGCTAGAAGGAAGTGTCGTCGGTCTTGCGAGAGGAAATCAATGAGCAAAATCGGCACCACCTCCTCATAGTTGGCTGGATTTAGTGGGTGATTTAGTGGCTAACATGGAGGGTTCAAGTTTTATTTCTTGTAGTATAAATATAGTATAATTTGTACTGATTAAAAAACACAACACAGTCATTCAAAAAACTGATTTTTACATATCTTCATTCTATCTTTATCGCTTTTATTGCACTCTAGCTGTATTTATGTTTCTTACCTCTTAGTTTATTCAATCACCATCTTAACGCTTTCTGGACTAGTTGGGGAACCCATTGCTGGAAGTTAGAGTTTCGCTTCCAGCCCAATCGCTTAGTTAAGGAATTAATTTGTTATCCGATTTCGTCAGCCGATAAAATGGAGAACATTTTAGACGGGAAAAAATTTGGCACGCCCAGTGGGACCATAAGTGATCTCATAGCGAAGTTTGATTCTCCAGGTCAGGATCACGCCTAGCGTATGCGCCTAAGATCTGGTAAGAAAATGAACCCATAGTCCAATCCACATCCTACGCAGAATCCTCCCAGAAGGAACAATGAGCCACCATCTTCTTCGAGTATTCCTACATCGGTTGATACCCCTCCACTTCCTCCATCAACCCAAGCTGTGGGTGAACTTAACCAATCTGAGGGTCCAACTATCATGACCATATCATTCATTAGACATCAGATTGACTTAGGCATCCACGACATTATGTACCAGATTTCCAAACAGTTAGCTAACATTGTCAATCCAATTGTGCATAATGAGGTTCAGCAGGCGAGAGAAATGAAAGACAATCGACTGCATCCAGGAGAAGGTTCGTCTAGTTCTGCCATCCCTCTGACGAGTGGCGTTGTGCAGCATGCAACTGTGACTCTAGGTGTTGTTCCTCAACCGAATGTATAACAGTCAGTACCTACTCAAGTACAACAGATAGCACACCTAGGAGCACAAGCCCAGTCACTTGGCAACTAGTCTACTGTATGGTGGACATCAAACGCTGGGGGCAAACTATGCCACTCGACCAAGCAAATCTGCAGTATGGAAAGACCAATATGGCTCGGAGACCAGTTCAGGCATCCGAACACCTTGGTTTGCCACCTGTTATGTTGTACACTCATGCAAACAGCCTTACGATACAGGCGACCAATGTTGGCAAGCCGAATTGGCAGCCGATGGCCCCTTGCTATGACCATGTTAGGCTATCTGGTGACGCTGTCCACAGCGGGACACCATTCCAGCAGTCACAGTCGGTACCCAATCCATACCATCCAGGAAGTGCAAACTTTCTAAGAACGGCTGATGTCTGGGGAAAGCAGACATGGAACACTGTCCCACCTTATCCTCAAGTTTCATAGGTTGTTCTAGAAGCTCAGGTTGCAGGATTTGTTGGCTATGCCCAACAACATCAATGGGGATATACCCCACCTGTTGGTAATGGCCAACAGAATACCTACAACTTTAAAAACCCTATTCAACAAGGTGCAGAATGGAGGCCTCCAATTCGGAACAACTACCAACCGGTTCTAATTGAGAATCGGCAGGGGACTTCCCAACTGATGAACCCTGAAACTATTGTGAATACTATGAGGAGGTACTTTGGCATTCAACTGAAACCTTTGGACATGCCTGTTTACAGGAAGCCTACCCCGATTGGGTAGATCGGGTAGCACTATTGCCAAGAGGCTTCAAAATACCTGATTTCGCCACCTTCTCGGGTGATGACGACAAATCTACCATTGAGCACATCTGCAGATTTACCGCCCAATGTGGAGAAGTTGGCCAGAACGAGTATCACAAGCTGTAATTATTCCCCGTTTCTCCAACCGGAACAACATTTGTCTGGTACTCATCCTTGACCCCCGACTCCATACAGAGCTGGGCTGACATGGAGCGTTATTTCCATGATAGATTTTATTAGCCCCAACCCCAGGTCACTGTAGCCGACCTGACGAATCTCAAGCAACAGGTCGATGAGTCGGCTACCGATTATATCGAGAGATTTAGAAAGAGTGTTGGGAAATGCATTGTACACTTCTCTGAATCGAAATGCACCCACATAATAATCAATAACATGCATCCTCAGCTAAAAGAGAAATTATTGGGACAATCCTGCTTTGACTTAAGCTAGTTAGCCGAGAAGGCTAGCCAAATAGAGCAGTATATCCAGGAGAAGAAGAAAATAAGAGTTAACTGGAACCGAGGATCCCATTTGGTATCCATTATTGAGGCAGATGAGTCTAACTCAAAGTCAGCTGATTACACGGCAGACGCAATGGTAGTCGAGATTCTCTGGGGTAAGGTTTATTCTTGTCCAGCCTTGAAAGCTATAAAAGGCAAGGAGACGAGTTCTACTGATGACAGGGTCGGTTACTCGTTTGACATTACAAAGGAAGATCAAATCTTTGATCATCTGCTTAAAGATAAACAGATTCAGCTGCTTGATGGCCATAGGATTCTGTCTGCCGAAGAACTCAAGGATAAGAAGTACTGTAAGTGGCACAATTCATATAGCCACGCTACTTCTAATTGTGTGGTCTTCAGGAAGGCAATTCAAAAGAGCATCAAGGAGGGCAGGTTCAAGCTAGCCGATAAACGCATAGCTAAAATGTCTATTGATATTGACCCCTTCCCCGCAGTACCGATATCTATGGTATCCTTTGCCAAGCAAGATCAATCAAAGAATGTCAAGGGGAAACAACCGATGAGAAATATATGGGTTCCAAAGAAGCCTACTGGTAAGGAGGAAGCCACAAGGACCTGTGTTTGATAAGCTAGGCAGCTTACGTGACATCTATGAGGACACGGATATGCAGCCGGCTAGAGATAATTTTTGTGGTCGCCCTTACAAACTAGAGCACATTGCTCGGGAACCTCACAAACAATACCCAAAGTTCAGAAGGGACCCAGCAGACCTGAGGCGCAGGCTTGGGGGCAAGCATGGAAACTGGTCGATGAGAAGTCAAGAGTACCCTAGATAGATGAGAAACCATTCCCCACAGCTAAACAGAAGGTGGATGAGTTCAACATAAAAAAAGGCATTTCTTCCTTGCGTATCACAGTGAGGGATGAAGATCAGCTGAAACCCCGGAGGATGATCAAGCCAACCGCCAATAGAGAGGAAGGAAGGTGGTTCATCAATCAGCCTTTTGGAAAGAAAGAGGCACCATCGGGTCTCGTATCCAAGACTCAGAAAAGAAGAATGTAATGCGTCAAAGCCTTGCGCAAGATGAAGCTAACATTGCACATGATATCCAACGCTGAGGCAGTCGATAAGCATGAAATTCCTGAGTCTGCCGTGGCTGAGGCTATAGAGCGGGCATTCGGCTCAACCTCTTCAGAGACGGTGCCACATAAAGGAAAAGTTTTAGACCAATCAGAGCTGAATATACAACCGGGTGACTACCTGACAGAGGAACATTGGCAGGAGACTACGGTCCTGAAGGAATCCCCAGTCGAGACGGTTACACAGAGCGCGCAAAGGATCCAGGCATTAGAACCCCAGTCGGTTCCTATATGCCTCTAGGATATGGAAGATACTAACTTCTTGTCAACTGAATTGGATGAGGTAGGAGACTCCATCCTTGATTTATTTAAATGTGATTCAATTGATGATATTTGGGCAGCTATTGAAATGGTCAGCTTGATTCCATGTGTGTTCTGGGCCAACCGCTCTAAGTTGGATAGTCTAGAAGGTGATGTGTGTGTAGAAGACACTGAATGGGCGACATTAGCCGATACCACGGCTAGGGACGCTTTGAGCATTGTATTTGGTGCACCTACGGAAGAGATGGTTAAACACCTCAAACTCTCTATGTTAAGGCTTACATTAACGACAAAGCTTTCAGCTAAGTGTTTATCGACAATGGGGTTGTGCTGAATGTGATGTCGTTGCTTACTTTGAAATTCCTCAACAAAACCAAGGAGGATCTCATACCAACTA
Source organism: Anisodus tanguticus (assembly GCA_034509755.1). Taxonomy (NCBI): domain Eukaryota; kingdom Viridiplantae; phylum Streptophyta; class Magnoliopsida; order Solanales; family Solanaceae; genus Anisodus; species Anisodus tanguticus. Next base: position 32,099,503 of record CM067546.1, read on the forward strand.
ACATGAAAATGGCTAGCTTTATGGGAGAGGCCTCTGAAGCTTTGCGGATTTTAGTAGCAGAAATCACTGTATGTCCTAAGACGGCCAGATCTTCCTTTATTGTGATAGACGGTAAGTCATCCTACGCCATCCTGTTGGGCAGAGACTGGATTCACACCAGTTGATGCCTTTCTTCCACCATGCATCAAAAGCTCATTTTTTGGGAAGTAGACAAGATATAAATGATCCCAGCCGACGATAACCCATTTCAAACAGGGGTTAAGAACTTAGAGGCTGTCTTATATTCACCCTATGTGTCTCTCATAGATGTCGTGGAGCAATACGAAGAAGGATCTTGAGAATACTGCAATCTTACTCCATGAGGTTTTGAAATAAAATAATTAGCCAAACCACGGCTTACCTTGGAATAATTAGATGATTGAGGAGACCCAAATCATACGTGATCTATGGCATCGGCTGACTGCTCTAAGTTCTGAAGCAAGGATAGTTGAGGCATCACAGGTAGAGGACTACAACGGAGAACCAACACTGGCAGTCGATGACATTGAGTTGCCCATGGAACTTGAATCACCTATAAGAAGGTCTATGCCTAGTTTTGAATCTCAGAATCCCTTGAAAGATATCAACTTGGGTACTGAGAAAGTACCTCGGCTAACACGTATCAGTGGTTTACTGAAGGAGGATGATAAACAAAGTATAACAGCTCTTCTACTGCAGTATAAGGACTATTTCGCATGGAATTATCATGAGATGTATAGGTTGGCACGTACTTTGGTAGAGCATAGATTTCCAATTATGTAGGCTTCCACACCTCATAAACAACTGCCCAGAAGATATCACCCTCAGCTGATGCCTCAAATTAAAGCCGAGATTGAATGGATGCTGAAGGCCGAGTTCATCAGAACGGCTAGGTATGCAGAATGGTTGGCAAATATTGTGTCAGTCAGAAAGAAGAATGGCAAGGTTCAGTTATGTATTGATTACAGGAACCCAAATCTAGCCACTCCCAAATATGAATACGTCATTCCTATAGCCGATATGCTAGTCGATTTGGTAGCCGCTAACGGTGTGCTGACATTCATGGGTGGATACTCCGGCTATAATTAGATTGCAGTAGCCAAGTAGGACATTCACAAAACTGACTTTAGGTGTCCAGGAGCCTTGGGTATTTACGAGTGGGTAGTTATATCGTTCGGTCTGAAGAATGCTGGTGCTACTTATCAGAGGGCAATGAACACCATTTTCCATGATTTGATCGGCAAGATTGTGGAGGTCTACATTGATGATGTGATGATAAGGTCTAAGGACTTCAAATATCATTTAGCCGATCTGGAACAAGTACTAAAAAGAATGAGGATTCATAATCTTAAAATGAATCTAGCCAAGTACATGTTCGGAGTATCGACTGGCAACTTCCTTGGCTTTTTGGTACATAAGAAAGGTATTGAGATAGATCATACCAAAGCCCGAGCAGTAATAGAGTCTACACCACCCAGAACAATGAAAGAGTTACAAAGCATGTTAGGGAAGATCAACTTCCTAAGGCAGTTCATATCTAATTCAGCTGGCAAAATGAAGGCTTTCTCACATTTGCTTAGGTTTAAAGGGTCAGAAGAGCTAGTATGGAGCCTAGAACAACAAGAGGCATTTGACCAAATTAAAAAGGCCCTAGCAACTCCCCATGTGCTGGTACCTCCCATGCCATAGAAATCGTTGAAATTGTATATCTCAACTGCAGATTTGTCTATCGGCTGCCTGTTAGCACAGGATATCGATGATGGAACTGAAAGAGCAGTTTACTATCTTAGCCGAATGCTCAATGTAACTGAAACTAGATATAACCCTATAGAAAAGCTTTGTTTGTCCTTATTCTATGTTTGTACAAAACTTGAACTCTAGAGTATGATGAGCTGCCAGCCGAAGTGTTAGACATGGACCAGATCGACTCGTGAAAGCAATTGTTAATAGGCTATTTAAAAGATCCTTCCACTAGCAAGGACCTTAAGGTTAAGAGGAGAGCCTTGAAGCATGTGTTCATTGATGATAATCTTTATAAAAGGAGCGTAAATGGACTGCTACTCAAGTGCATTGATAAGACAGAGGCCTTAAGAGTCGTGAGAGAAGTTCATGAAGGAATCTGTCGATCACACAGAGCTGGGCCAACTATAAAGTGGTTGATTTATCGCCATGGATATTATTGGCCTACCATGACGGCCGATTACTTTCAATACGCAAAAGGTTGTGAAGAGTGTCAGAGATATGGACCAATCCAACAAGTACTAGCCGAGTTGTTGCACCCGATCGTGAAGCCCTGGCCTTTCAGAGGATGGGCTATAGACCTCATCGGCAAGATTCACCCACAATCGGCTAAAGGACACAATTTCATTATTGTGGCTACCGATTACTTCACTAAATAGGTAGAGGCACAGCCGATGAAGAGGGTTTATCAGATAGATGTCATTCAGTTTATCCAACACCAGATAATATATAGATATGGTATTCCTAAGACGATTACAACTGATCAAAGGACGGTGTTCACTGGTTCTAAGGTGGCAGCCTTTGCCGAGAAGTTTGTGATCAAGATGATCATATCCTCGCCTTATTATGCAGATGCGAATGGACAAGCCGAGGCAGCTAACAAGCTTATGTGGACATAATTAATAAAAATATGGAGGATAGACCGGCAGTATGGCATTTCACTTTGGATGAAGCTATTTGGGAAATCAGAAACTCTAAGTCTACAGCTATTGGGACAACACCTTATCAGCCCACCTACGACCAAGATGCAGTGTTGCCCTTGGAGATTAATGTTAAGTCATTACGGGTGGCCAAATAGAATTCTTTAATCTTAGAAGAATATCAGCAGGCCATGCTAATAGAGTTAGATCAGCTAGATGAAGATCGACTGATGGCCCTAGATAGAATCGAAGCCGATAAACAGAAAATGGCCAAACCATATAACAAACATGTTAAGCCTAAGAGGATCACCGAATGAGACTTGTTTTGGAAAACCGTGTTGTCGCTTGGAATGAAAGATCTTAAATTCGGCAAATGTTCAACAAATTGGGAAGGACCCTTCGTAGTAATCCAACAGATTGCTGGCAACACATATCGACTAATAAACATGCATGATGAAGTGTTTGATAGAAACGTAAACGAAAAATACTTAAAGAAGTACTACCCTTTGACTTGGGGTATGCACGAGTAAACAACAGTGACAGGCCGGTTGCCTGGCCGCACAGAAGAATATAATTCCCTTAGATTTGGGGAATACATGAATGAATGATAGGTATAGACCGACGGTCTGGTCATAGTCACGTAAAAAGGTAGAAAAGTACTTCCCCATAATTTGGGGAAGGCAGGAGTAAACAATAGCCACAGACCGGCTGCTTGGTCACAAAAAAATAGACCCTTCAATTCTGGGTCAACAAAACTAGGAAGGCAAGTTGGTTGACATGTCACCAGCTAAAGGTTGCGCTACATCATCAGTCACAGGGGTCTCAAGAATAGCCGAATCTATCGCTGCTTGGTCGCCCTGGATAGCCGCAGTCTCTTTCTCATCCTCAGCCGCACCAACGGCTACTGCATCATTTGTTCCTACTTCTTCAGGAAACCCTCTTTTCCGCATCTAACAAAGGCTCAGCCACCACCACTGATGGGATTTCGGTAAAAACTTGAGTGTCGGCTGCTAGAATGTCTGTTGGTTGCCGTTCGGCTTCTGACAATACCTCTTGAGTAACAGAAGTAGCGAGAGCTTCAAATTGCAAGTCTATGATATCGGCTGACAATTGAGCAACAGAGTCAACTGGCAAATGAGTAGTCATAACTGAAGAATGAGTTCCCTCAGAGACCACTTCGAGAAAACTGGCAGGGAGTATTGGTGTTGCTTGAGAAAGTCTATTTTTCTACACATTCCACTCATTCACCAGTTGGGCCAGCCGCTCACTGCCCGCTTTCTGATCCAATTCCCAAACCACCTGTTGATTACCAAGTTCCCGAATCCTATTATCCAAATGAATGCCCTGCCGAAATAAAGAAGAGTGAGAAGTATCTTGGGCCTTAATAGTTGACTCCAAGGCACCTATAGATTGAGTAATAGCATGTATCTCCACATGGATCCTCTCCAGATTGGCTCATAGCTTTGACAGCTGCTCTTGCAAGTCATTCATTCGGCTGACATTCTGTTGCCTTTCTGCATTCACCTCATTGAAAGAAGTCTAAATATGGCGCTTATCTTACCAAAGAGACCCCAATTATTGCAGAGCAGCGACCGCCTCATCATAACTATCTTTGGTTGTTTTGTATAAGCAAATAAGTCATTTAGAGCCAAGGCCATGTCATTATAGGTAGTTGTCAAAATTGGAGAATCCTTTGTTTCTTTTGACAATCTGAACAGAGAAGCTCTCAAAGCGTGAAACTCTTCTTTGTTGGTCGGAATCCCCTTGTAAAGAGACTCCTCAACTCGCTTTCGATGGTGCAGGTGTAATATTAACTGATCGAAAATATTACAGAAGCATGTCTTCAGGGACGATCACGACTAGCACTTCTGAGTCATCAGCCAGATTAGTTTCAGTTGGGGGATTATCTTCAGTCATCTCATGTACAAAAAGGACATGTTCAAAATAGAGGCAATGGTTTAGAAATAATGAAGGACCAAGCATAAGAGAAATGATATACCTCTACGGCTGCATCAATATAAAAATCTTCGACTACCTCGACAGATGAAATTTTAGCCTTGGGGACAGCCGATAATGGATCCTGCGGATGCGTGGGAGCATGAGCCGAGGAGGACGATCCAATATAAAGAGAGGCACCGAACACTGTCTGCAACTGTCTGCATTTTATGAGTTGTGGTCCCTAAAGGGCAAACAGAAAACATGAATACTGAAAGATAGCCAATACGGAGGTATTTAAGCTAGACAAGGGATATACCTCAATTTCCTCCTCTTCCTCGGCTGAAACAGGAACTTTGGTTTTATGGGGGCCTTCCTCACTACGATCTCGGATGACAACCCCTCCACTTCTTCTGGGTTGCTTGGGAATAAATTTCCTGGGTGACGGGGATTCGTTGTTGGAAGTGGTCTCCAAATCGACATACGCTGGGGGTATTGAGTTGCTGAAAGACTCATGAAAGATGTTAGCCGAAAATTCAAAAGAATAATCTGGACAACACATAGGTAGAAAACAGTTTACCTTTCCTCTTCGTATGCCGCAATCTGACGGAAGATCTTGAGGTAGCAGGCCTAGCCGATCTAAAAAGAGAAGATTTCATAGGGGCCTCTTTCATCAGCGGTTTAAGGGTTTCTTGGGTCTTCTTTTTCTTTGACAAGACCAGCCAATCACAGTAGACATCTAGAGGAGACTGGAAAAATTTCTCATTGGCCGTATTCCACCAATCATCAAAAGCAATAGTAGTATTTGCTCTTAGGGGAAACGACTGCCAGTCAAATAGGGCGAACCTATCAAGATTGTGATGGGCTATTTTCCTTGCCTGTTTTCATCAAGGATGCAGCGTTGGGTTGAACTAACAATACTGCGGTGAGGCCATGGTACGTGCTGAGTGAGACCGAATTGCCTTGCCATAAAATTTGGCCTATAGGGCTCTGTGGTCAACTTATTATTCCTAGAAGTGGGCTTCAAGCCACCCAATAGATCTCTAGACGTAAGAATACACCCCCATGTGAGGGTCATAGTTCTCCGCTGGGAGAATGTAAGGTCATCATCAGCTACTTGACGGACCCAATTGGGGGTGGCCCATCTTTCAAGAACCGATTGCCAATATGTATAATGGTCTCGAGACAGACCATGCAGGGTAGAGACTGCAGTAAAAACATCCTGGGACACTAAGGCTCTTTTTTGAAAAGTATCGGCTAGCACCGACTGATTTAAAGGAAAACGACGGTCATCAAAACCATCACATGAGGTGTGATAGTAGGGGAGATCTTTATCCTATCATGCCATGTTCCGGTCTATCGAGTCAAGCCTTGTCGTCAACGTTTGCAGCCCTTGCTCCTTCCTTGTGGAATGCTCGTCTAGGTCATCCGGTATCGTCTATTGTGTCTTCCTTAGAGAAAAACATTTTTATTTCTTGTAAGGGTGAGCGTCGCACTCCGAATTGTCAATCTTGTTCTGTAGGAAAAAATGTTAAGTTGCCATTTGTAGACTTTACCTCTCATACTTTAATGTCATTTGATATTATTCATAGCGACTTATGGACGTCTCATGTTCTTAGTTCTTTGGGTCATCAGTATGATGTTCTTTTTTGGATGATTATTCTAAATTTTTATGGACTTTTCCGATAGCGAAAAAATCTGAAGTTTTTTCCATCTTCTTAAAATTTAGAGCATTCATTAGAACTCAATTCGAATGGAAAATAAAAAAATATTCAATGTGATAATGGCAAAGAATATGACAATGGGGTGTTTCGGGAATTTTGTACTAATAATGGGATCAATTTTCATTTTTCTTGTCCTCATACGTCTTTACAAAATGGGAAAGCCGAACGCAAAATTCGTACCATTAATAACATTGTCCGCACTTTATTCATTCATGCTTCCGTACCCCCGTCTTTTTGGCATTATGCTCTACAAATGGTTACATATCTCCTTAACATAATTTCTTCCAAAGGTTTGACATATTCTTCCCCCCTTCAAATTTTATATAATAAGACTCCGTCGTATTCACATCTTAGGGTCTTTGGGTGTTTGTGTTATCCGTTATTCCCGTCCACCATAATTAACAAACTTCAGGCCCGGTCTACTCCGTGTGTGTTTTTGGGTTTTCTGTCTAATCATCGTGGTTACAAATGCTTTGATTTATCCTCTAATAAAATCATCATTAGTCGCCATGTCATTTTTTATGAATCCCAATTTCTGTTTGATAAGGTGAGTAATCCCGTGCCTAGTTCGTATAATTTTTTGGATGATGGTATATGCCTGTATATTATTCACCATTTTTCGGACATATCCCGCACCTAAAATTCTCCAACGAGCCCACTGCCCACTGGTCCCACTGGTCCGTCACAAGCAACGATTCCCAGTATAGTCACTGGGCCGCCAGCAATTGGGCCGGTCCGCCCAGTCTCGGAACCGGTCCGGTTCTCGCTTCGGTTTACCGTGTTGGGCCAGCAAGCCCACTGCCTGCTGGCCAGTCCGTCTCGACTTCCCAAAATCCACTCAATTTTTCACCGAGTCATAGACCGGTCACTCATAGTCAACGGGGTATTTTTAAACCAAAAAGGCATTTTAATTTAAATTCTAATATTCTTAAATCACCCTTAACCCGTAATCCTGTGTCTTCCTTGAATTACCCGAATTGGAAAATTGCTATGACCGATGAATATAATGCTCTTATGGATAATAAGACGTGGGAGTTGGTGCACCGTCCATTTGGTATTAATATTATTAGGTCTATGTGGATTTTTGCTCATAAAGACAATTCAGACAGTTCGTTTGCAAGACATAAGGCTCGGCTTGTTGGGATGGTAAAACTCAGCAGGTTGGTGTGGATTGTGGGGAGACGTTTAGTCAGGTGGTCAAGACGGCTACCATTCGCACTGTACTCAGCCTGGCTCTTTCGAAAGCATGGCCTATCCATCAGTTAGATGTAAATAATGATTTCTTACATGGTGATCTCAAGGAAACAGTGTATATGCATCAGCCCTTGGGGTTTAGGGACCCCAAATATCCTAATCATGTATGTTTGTTAAAGAAGTCGTTATATGGGCTTAAGCAGTCTCTGCGGGCCTGGTATAAGAGGTTTGCCGACTATGTTTCGACTATTGGGTTCACTCACAGCAGGTCGGATAATTCTTTGTTCATATATCGTCGTGGGTCGTCCTTGGCTTATATACTTTTATATATGGATGATATTATCTTCACTGCCTCTCCCGATGCATTACGCATGTCTATCATGCCAATGCTCAGTTCTGAGTTTGCTATGAAAGACTTGGGACCTTTGAGTTATTTTTTGGGGATTGCTGTCACTCGTCATGCATGTGGGTTATTCTTATCTCAACGGAAGTATGCAGCTGAGATCATTGAGAGGGCTGGGATGTCATCCTGTAAGTCCACTTCCACTCCCATTGATACTAAGCCCCAGCTTAGTGTTGCGGCCGATGCACCATACAAGGATCCAACCCGATATCGCAGTCTTGCAGGGGCCCTTCAGTATCTTACATTCACGAGATCAGATATTACGTATGTTGTACAACAGGTGTGTTTGTTTATGGATGATCCCAGAGTTGAGCACATGAATGCGCTCAAACGCATCATTCGGTATATTCAGGGTACACTTGACTATGGCTTGCATTTATATCCTTCTTCGACGTTAGCACTTGTCTCATATACGGATGCTGATTGGGGTGACTGTCCGGACACCGGACGGTCTACGTCTGGCTATTGTATATTTCTTGGTAATAACTTGGTCTCATGGTCTGCGAAGCGTCAGTCGACTTTATCCCGTTCCAGTGCAGAGGCCGAGTATCAAGGGGCAACTAATGTGGTCTCTGAATCATGTTGGTTACGTAATTTGCTGTTAGAGCTTTAGTGTCCTATTCAGAAAGTGACTTTGGTTTATTGTGATACTGTTAGTGCCATCTACCTTTCTGGTAATCCGGTTCAGCACCAGCGCACTAAACATATATAGATGGACATTCACTTTGTTCGCCAAAAGGTTGCTCGTGGTCAGGTACGCGTCTGCCATTTCCCTTCTAGGTATCAAATTGCAGACATATTTACAAAGGGTCTTCCCTCGGTCCTTTTTGAAGATTTTAGGGACAGTCTTAGCGTTCGAAGACCGCCCGCTATGACTGCGGGGGTTGTTAAATATACATATGATATACAATATATCATATGTATATTTCTGATTTTGTATATTAGTTTAGGTAGTATTTGAGTGTAATTAGTATTGTATACTTACCATAATTGTATTACCATAATTGTATAGTTAGTGTCCAAGTAGAATAAGGTTTTAGGAGTAGAATAGAAATATGATTCTCCTATTATTGAAATATGTAAATTGTATATATACTTTTTCAATTAATGAAAATAATTAAGGGATTATTTCTTTCAGTAAGGTCTACGTACACTCTACCCTCGCCAGACCCCACGTTGTGGAACTGTACTGGATATGTTGTTGTAAAAAAAACCAGTAGGTGTCTTGAAGTATTGCTACCGTTACTTAGATTACTTTGGTGAAAACAACACCAAAGTTTTTTAGTTTTACTTGAATTAAGTGAGCGTGAAATGAATGGGAGGACAAATATCAATTATTGGAATACATACATACAATAAAATAAAATAATGTTTTCTTTTCTATAATATTAAAATTAAAAGATGGTTGCAGTTATTTGTCAGACAAATATCAATTATTGGAAAACAAATACTTATACAATAAAATAAAATAAAAAATTTATTTTCTATAATACAAAAATGAAATGATGGTTGCATTATTTGTGAGACAAACCATTCTTTATCATGAATTTGCATATGCTCTTTTTGTTGGTTAGTAGATTAAAAATTAATCAGATCAAAGCAGGAGGGGAAATAGCTGGCCTTCACATGGAATTATAATGACAGTTGGAGTATTATGCACTCCCCCCTCCCCCGTAGGCTATAGCACCTCAGCTATTTTAAAAATATTTAGAGCTATTAAAATGGTTTAATGCGCACTATATTTTTTTCAAAAATGGAAAAGATGTCGTGTACAAATGACTTTGTCGTGTCTACTTTGGGTAATATGATTGGGATATATTATATATTCCATCCGTTCAGCTTTTAATTATTTATTATACTAAAAATAGATATTTATTTTACTTGTTCAGTTTGAAAAATCAAGAGATAATTTATCATTTTATACATATTTTATCCTATTATTAAATACTAAATTATTTCCAATTTATTTTCCAATGAGTTAGATTACTTATAATAACTAGGAGTGATATAGTAAAATTATTATTTTATTTATTGTTTCGTAAGGGGTTTGTCAAGTCAAGCATGGACGGAAAGAGTAGAATGTTGGGTGTAAGGTGTAAGTCAGGTAAGTTTTGGGCGTGACACTCTCTTATGTGCCTTAGAGCTTAAAATTACAATTTCTTTATGCTATATATGTATTCCCTTTATTTTAACTCATGTGGCATAATTTGATTGAAATGTGAAGAAAAAAATAACTTTTGAAATTTATAATTTTAAATATGTCATGAGATTTTTGTCGCTATAAAAAATATGACATTAAGGATAAAATGAAATCAAATATAGTTAGTCTTTGTGAAATGAACTAATAGAAAAATAGTAGTATCACATAAAATAAAATAAAAAATATATAAATATAGTAAAATTTACCTGACTATCAATCTTCACACTGGAATAAATAATTTGTATAATATACCTGTTAACTGTTTCACTTTCCAAGAATCTCTAATTTTCTTTTTTTACAATTGGAATCTGGGAACACGTTTTATCTATGTTCGACAGACACATTTTGAAAATGAAACTCTGTTTTTTTATTTTTCTGGGGGGACCTTAAAAGGTTGGTACATTAAAATAGAGAGCAAAAATGTCGTCCACTGGCATTTAGGTGGAGATAAGATTGGATTACAAGATCTAGATTCCATTTTGCTTGTCATCATTTTGAACAAACAAGAAATGGCTGACATTGGTCCTCAGGCATAGTTGGATAGAAAATGAGGAAATTTAAAATTCAGTTGGAGGCCTACAGCGTGAGTTTGAATTCTGATAGAAATAAATTGCTCTCTTTTGGGGTAGGACCTTGTAGTGATATTAGTTGCTCTGTTCTCAAACTCTGATCATACAGACACATCCCGCGATTTACTGGTAGTAGTGCTAAGGGACCGGGAATACTATCTCCAGGAATAGTCTGACGTAAGCTCCTAATTTTCTCTCTTTTGGGGTAGGACCTTGTAGGTGATATCAGTTGCTTTGTTTTCAAATTCTGGTCATGCAGACACATTCCACGATTTACTGGTAGTAGTGCTGAGAGACCGGGATTACTATCTTCAGGAATAGTCTGGCGTAAGCCGATGAGCTGGATATCAAAAAAATAGATGACATTGATAAATTATTTGTTGAAAGATGTAACTATGGAGATGCAATTGCAAAGAAATTTCATATTTACACTAGATTACTAGATTTGGAGATGATACGAAGGCATAACAATATATTTCGTCAATCTTTCCTGGAGCATGGTTTACGGATCTTGCTCATTGTCTCGATCACATCACATTTGTACTTGTTATATCTACTTAATTAGTCATTTGATTTTAAGATAAATTGATGCGAAATATGACAAGGTAGAAAAGAAAATGTCCAGTATAAATTTTTAAAGAAAAACTTTAAATTTTTTTGATAAAAAGTTTATATGATTGAATCTGTCATATTATGACCTCTCAGAAATAGTAAAATTTTAAAAAAAAAAAAACTCTTTTTTCTATTAAATGCATGGGTATGGGGGGAAATGAAGGAAAGATTGAGAGTGAGAATGAATCCACACCTTTTGAATGAAAGATCTCAACCGACACCGCAAGACTATATTTTTTTTACTTTAAGATTAAGACCTCTTATGCACATATATTTAACTTTAAATACATATATGAATATTAAGATATTATATTAAAATCTGAATATTAAATAATTAATAATACTTTTCCTATATCTAAATTCATAAATTTGTCTTTATTGATATTTAATAAACATAACAATATTCAAATAAATACTAGTTGATCTAATATTGTATCAACGAAATATAAGAAAAATAAATTTATATGATGGTTAATGGTCGGTAGTGGTGATAGCTAATTAACGATCGATGGTGGTTGTGGGGTGCTAAATGTTCAGTGATTATTGGTTGTGGTTGTGCATGGTTAATGGTGGAATGGGTAGTTCTAAGGTAAGGCAAATGAAGCCCTTGTCTTAGTCCCCAAAATTACAAAATACCTCTTGTATTGTTATATATAATATATATTTATGTAATTATTATTAATAAAAGATTTTAAATTTGATTTTTTTAAAAAATTTGATTAAGGTTATACAATTGAGTGAGTATATAATAATAAATTTTCTCTCCTATTAAATTAAATAGTATATTTACCTTCTCATCAATTTTTCTTCCTCTATATATACCTTTTTTTTCTTTCATATTTCTTAAGGTTTCACTCCTTAATTTCAATTTAGTTTTTCGGAGTTCGTTATTTTTTTTTATCATAGTTGATCGATTGACATGCATCAAAAAATAAGTACTTTGTATCTCATTTTTAACTAAAAGATTCTCGAGGGGGGGCAGTGCAAGGTTTGAACTTGGTGATAATGGGCTCATCCCTAACCGTTTTTTACTTAAATACCATCATTGTATTTGAAGGAGAGTTTAAAACTGCCACGTGAGGCTAATCCACACATCACGGGCTACACTTTTACCACTAAATCAAAGTCATGTAAGCTTTCTTTATATCTCATTATTGTATGAATTTTTTGAAAGAAGTTTAAGTGCCTTTTAATACTCCCTCCATCCCATTTCAATTGTCGATTTAGCTAAAAAATTATCCCAAATAATTATTATTTTGAGAATTCTAGACTAAAGTTGATTATTATTTTTAACTATTAAAAAGAATGCATGGTATTGAAGAGAAAACAAGCAATCTACTTTTATTATATAAGAGTAACCTATTAAACTATCCCTTGTACCCCCTCCGTCTCAAGCTATTTGTCGTTGTTTGTTATATACGCCCCTTAAGAAATATTAATTAGGAGGGGCATTTGATTAACTTTACCTTATTTATGTCTAAGTTATAATCTCGCTCTATTAAATATTTACTCTATTTATGTGTCGTCTTCATTAATGACAAAAATTTACTAAGGTTAAAATGAGAAAAAATAATTAATTGTGTCTTGAACTTCTAAAACGACAAATAATTTGACACAACTATTTTTAGTAACCATGAAAAATAATTTGAGACGGAGGGAATATTTATTATTTTATTAATGGGTGTGAAATGAGCTAAAACGACAGTTAAAATAGAACGAATGGAATATATTTTGGCTTTAGGCCACAAAGTTTGGCAAGCCGCCGACCCCTGAGTAGTGATGGTTATGGATAGTAGCTAATGGTGATGTCGACTTACCGTGATGGTTGATGATTGATGGTGGTAATGATAATTTATAAATGGTACGCAGTGGTGATGACAATTGATTGCGGTGAATTAAATGGTGATTCTAGTTATGGTTGAGGATGGTGGTTACTATGGCATGCCGGTGGTGGCTAGTAGAGGTACCGGAAGTAGATACAGTAATGGTGAAATGCCTTTTTGTAGAAATTTTTAAATGAATAGCATCTTAATAATATTAAGATTTTATTATAAATCTTAACCAGTAAAATTTACTTACTAGATTCATTAAGTGATTAAAAACATATATTTAATAATTATGATTTACACCTTTATTAAGGGAAACAAATTAGGCCTAAGCCCTGATGATTTAGTAAAAAGTTGAATACATCCACGACCACCTCAAACTTGCTAAAAATATCCATTTAGACAGTTGAACTAAGGCTATGACCTATTAGACATCTAATGTAAGTTGAAAATGTACCCATTTAACCCTTCACAAACATCTGTCAAAAAGCAAAATAGCATTAATTTTAAAGTGATGAATGAGACTACTACACATGGCTTTTTTTCCAGCCGAAATAATAATCACTAAACAAGATTTAAGCATTTTTATAAGTTTCAAATTAAAAAATTTATGGAATTAAATACTTAAAGTACTTTCTGAGAATTCGATTCTATTCATGATTTTACCAACAACATTAATCAATGTTCTTCAAAATAAAAATATTTTGGTTAGCAAATATCAGTTCTCCTAACACACATTATCGTACTAATTTTGAGTTTCGTTTACCAAAACATTTAGATATTTTGAAACAAAATTTGAAAATACTTGAACTACTTGTGGCAACTTATCTATCGGAAGCTATAAGAAGTTGGCATAACCTATTAAAACATGTGCTTCTTAGACTAGCTCGTGCCTTTTGGATTTTGCACAGATGCAAATGGTGTATTCTGTATTGTAATGCAAATAATTTACTTCAATAAAATAAAATAAAAAACGATAGGAAATTTAAAAATCCTTGTAGCTGAGTGGGGCATGCTCTAGTAGCAATTACCTCTACCACCAACCAATAAGTTGGAATATTATTTTATATATCCTCTTGGGCTCGGGAAAGAATTAAAAATCAGCACAAAACATCTGTATAAATAGGCCACTTTACACTCTAAATTGGAACACTAAGTTGAGATCCGAAAACACAAAAGGCTTAACTTAGAAAAATGTGGAATATTATTGTATGTGTAGTAGGACTAGTAGTAGTAGGAGTAACACATTGGGTGTATAGATGGAGAAATCCCAAATGCAAAGGAGTATTGCCTCCTGGCTCTATGGGTCTTCCCCTAATTGGAGAGACTCTTCAATATTTCTCCAAAGGTCCCTATGAAGGAATTCCACCCTTCATTGCTAAAAGAACCGCAAAGTATGCTTTTCACCATTGAATCTTGTTAATACTAGTGTTTCATGCATTGTTTTTATTAAAGTGTGCTGACCATGTGATCTAAAAGCTTAAGCGGTTAGATAGAACATACTTTTAATATTTGATTATATTCTCAACACGCCCCCTCACATGCTTCCCTGATTTTTTTTCATGGTCCAAGCACATGAAAATTCTTTTTGATAATCGGTGGCGGTGAGGTTCGATCCCAGGACTTTTGGCCTGCTTTGATACCATAATGAAGTGCCATTCTTTTTTTTTTTACTTCAAAATATTTTTATTTAGAATAATATTTTACCACAGGGGGGGAGAAACACAGAATTGAACTGCATAAGATCATCACAACAATAGCAATGAAGGCTGGGACCTGGAATCCCATTATATTTCAAATGTTTGACTTCTAATTATTTGAAAGTATAATTAAATATTAAGTGTATTTTATCTAACAGCTTAAGCTTTTAGATCAAATGGTCACACACTTCAATAGTTTTCACTACTAAAAATTACTATTTTCTCACTGAACATTGTTCAGTGGTTATTCCTACTGAATGTAGATGGGAAAAACCTAAATAGTGGTGTTTTCACATGAAAAAATTATAAAGTTTATCAGCTTTTCAATGGGAACCAGTTTCCCACAATGCATTTTAAAAAAAAGCTATTTCGATAGGAATGAGGTGGAAAAATCATGTTTTATAACACAAATTTCGCAATGAATGTCGGTTGGAAAACGTCTGTTTATAGTAGTGTTTGAACATATCGTACATTATCTTGCTTTATTATAGTTGTAATTAATATTATGAAACTTTTTCAGGTATGGGACGCTATTTAAAACGAGTTTAGTCGGGCAGCCTATTGTGATATCGACAGATCCAGAAATTAATTACTACGTGTTCCAACAAGAAGATAAGTTGTTCCAATGCTCATACACAAAGAGTGCTGTTGAGCTTTCTGGCAAACAAGGCTTGATGGGTAATGGTGGATCGGCCCATAAATATCTTAGGAATTTAGTGCTATCTCTTACAGGCCCAGATAAGCTTAAGACTAAGTTGGTGTCCGAAGTTGATATCATAACTCGTGAACACTTGCATAGGTGGACTACCCAAGGTGAAGTTGAAGTCAAAGATGCTTCTGAAATTGTGAGGATACCTTAACTCATGAACTATTTTATTTTTCTTTTATAATTTTAATACTATTAAATCTCTCTATAACGACATCGTTTATTTGAATTTTTTACTATAAAGAATGTATAAAATAACATACAAAATATAATTATTAATTATAGAGGATGAATGTTATAGAAAGATCTAACTTTGCTCTTCTTTGTTTTATTTTTTTTCTATTATTAGATGCTATTCATATTTATCGCGGGAAAGATCCTTGGTATGAATGAACAAGAGGCATTGACTCTAAGAGGACATTACAAAGCCTTTGTTAAAGGTTTTCTCTCATTTCCTATCAATTTGCCCGGAACAGCTTTTCATTCAGGTTTACAGGTACTTTTTCTTTCTATTTAAGTTCTTACTATTATTGTTTCATTTTTCTATGTTATTTACTCTTTTAGTACTATTTACTCCAATTTATATATCTTACTTTTCTTTTTAATTTATTTAAAAAAGAATATCACTTTATATATTTAGGTTCTCTTTAATTCTAATATTACACATGATATGTTTAAGCTTATAAAATTCAAAAAGTATTTTGATACAATATAGTACAAATCTTTAATTTAATTGTCTATTCCTCCAAACTTCTAAAATACTTGTTTTAAAAAGTGTTACTAGTAAGAAGTGTTTTTCGAAAAAGTACTTTTGGAGAGTAACAATTCTTATTTGGCTGATCAATTTAAAAACACTTTTGTCAATATTAAAGCAGTAATTTATGTTTGACCAAAGTTTCAAGTGTTTCTAACGAAAAACTAGTATTTTTTTTTAGCTTTTGAAAAACAGTTTCTGCTACTACTTAAAAATACTTATTCTTTTCCTAAACATTTTGATACCAAACACCTCAACTTTCTAAAATAAGTAATTTTAACTTCCGAGAAGCTTGGCCAAACAATGCAAAGTGATAGAAAGTGCAAAGATATTTAGCACAGCCTAGGTTAACTTATTTATGTATAATTGTGAAATTAATTAATTAACTTTTGCGAGTTTAGGGGCGTAAAAGTGCAATAAAGATGATCAAATATATATTCGAGAAAAGGAGGTCATCCAAGGAGAAAGCAAATGAGCAAGACTTCATAGATTACCTACTTCAAGAAATAGATAATGAGGAGACATTTATAACTGAAGACACTGCAGTGGATCTAATCTTCTTTGTTATATTTGCTGCCCATGAAACCACTTCTTCGACCATGACACTACTCTTTAAATACCTCACTGAGCATCCTGACGTTCTAAGACAACTAAAGGTTTGTGTTCTACAACATAGTGTTTATTGTATCATATTATCTTTTTTTTAAGGGTTAATATCCTCGATGCTCAACTAAATTATTTTTTGTAATAAAAAAATTACTCAATTTTATCTAAATATTATAAAGGTTAATAACTACCTTTTATAACAGATTAGCTTATGTATCACAAAAAGGGCATTTTATATGATATTTTGACGGAGTTGAATGACTTTTGTATTTATAGAGAAATGTTTAGTAACTTTTTGTGATACTTAAACAAATTAAAGTTGAGTAATCTTTTTGTTACAAATAATTTTCTTATTACAAAAAAACAGTTTCGTAACTTTGATGTAATAGAATAAATGTTAGAATGATAATCCGTGAAATTAATTTCTTTTAATTAGATTACCTTAACTTATTTGATATCATAACACTTGGCAGGATGAACATGAGAACATTATTAGAAATCGAGAAAATAAGGACGCTCCAATTTCGTGGGCAGAATACAAGTCCATGAACTTCACCCATAAGGTAAGGTTTTTCTAATCCAATTTACATACATTATTCAGTATATAGCCGGGCCAAAGTTAAGATATTATCTCTACTCATAAAAACGGAATAGCACTTTTCTTGGGCTATTTACTTTAAGCTTGAACTTGTCTTATTATTGTTGCTAAACTCAAAATGATTGACAGGTTACAAATGAAACAGTAAGACTCGCCAATATCGCCCCAGGAATTTTCAGAAAAGTACTAAAGGATGTGGAAATCAAAGGTAAATTTTATTATATCTTGGTCTTTTAATTTATCCATTAATGATAAATTAAAATAATCTCTTCTTTCAAGAATTTGCATTTATGTTATAGTGACAATTGTTAATTCCTTGCAATCTTGGTAATCTATGGAACAATATCCCCAGAGGGTCCCTCTTTACAAAAGAATAAAATATAGGGGAGCTGTTATTGCCAAAATTATAAAATGCTATGAAAATCAATTTCCGTTCTCATTTGCTTCCATTTTTCTTAAAAGTACTAAAGTGAAGAACAATAATCACAGGATATACTATTCCCGAAGGATGGACAATGGTTGTATGTGCACCATCAGTTCATCTAGATGAAAACAAGTATGAGAACCCCCTTGAGTTTAATCCATCCCGATGGAAGGTTAGTTAAAGATATGTAAATATAATTAACTATAGTACATTTGTAACATTTTTTTCGTGGTACTCTATACTTTCAAATTTGTAATATGTTTCAATATAAATTTGAATTCAAAAGGATGAAGAACTACATGGTGCATCCAAAAGGTTCATGGCATTCGGTGGAGGAAACAGAATGTGCGTTGGAGCTGATCTCTCAAAGATGCAAACATCCATTTTTCTCCACTACTTGATGACAAGTTTTAGGTATGAGGTTAAAATTAATATATTAAAAACATACCATGAAAACTTCAATTCATAAGTGTAAAGTCCTAATATTCAATTTCATTTTAAAAATTTCAGGTGGGATGTTGCAAATAAAGGAAACATTATAAGACAGCCCTATTTGAACTTCAACGATGGGATACGTATTCGAGTGCATGATAATAACAAAGAGATTATTGCTTGAGTTAAAGGTATGTAACATCAAAACCTTAATTGACTTCAATCTATGCTTGTATGTACGTGTAGCTTAATTTTATAAAAAAATGTGAACTACATAATTTATTTATTTTTACAGGAATACAGGCCGAGATTGAGTCTACAAATCGAGTATATCGACTACTCAAGTTGCAGTGGTGACTCCAAACTTCCTTCCGCGAATGCCTCTGAGTCCTTTTATTTTTTTTATATTGTTTGTGGCTACGCCACATCTATCTTTTCATGTACTTTATTAGTTAACAAAACTGTTAAGCCCCGTCAATGTTTATTGACTTTTAATTCATATTTTAAGTCCTACGTTATGCATATTATTTGAATTATGTGCTGGCAATGATAAAATGTATGTGATTGATGTTTGTGATGATGTTATACATGGTGGAAGTAATTTGGGAAGGTTTCTTATGTATTTGAGTTGAAAAAGGACAGAAAAGCCCAGCCTTCTACTAGGTATAACAATCCTCCAGCCCCTCAATTTTATGCTTCATTAATACTTAAACAAACTCCTAACACAATAGGTAATGCCTTAATATTGAAATTAGTGAAGATCAAATTGAAGAAGTGGAGATTCACTTTTACATTACCTTATTAGTTGCTCAACACATTAGCTATATATGAAATACGGTATTCTCACCTTAATGCGGTGTGTTTGTATTATTCTGAAACTTTAGAACATGGTACAAAACTCAGTCTAGACGCCTCCAAATGCCTAAACTTGAGTTTTTTCCTCAAACAATCCTCGAATCCAATCTTTCACATCTTATTTACCAGACAAGTCATAAATGATGGTGGAATCGATTAGTCTGAGCTTTATTCAAGGATTGAATGGCTTAATCCAGAGCGCATAGTGCAACATTTATTATAATGTTAA
Organism: Anisodus tanguticus; assembly: GCA_034509755.1. Classification (NCBI taxonomy): domain Eukaryota; kingdom Viridiplantae; phylum Streptophyta; class Magnoliopsida; order Solanales; family Solanaceae; genus Anisodus; species Anisodus tanguticus. Next base: position 32,118,948 of record CM067546.1, read on the forward strand.
CTGACAAATTGTTTCCAAGAATTAAGAAGCTATAGCATTGAATGTGTATATTATAGTACCCTTAAAACTTAACTGATGCTCCCATCCCATGTGCAGTTTGAGCATAATAAAAGATCAAGTCTCCATGAATCAGAAAAAGAGATGTCACCATTTCAAGTATCCTTTGTGCAATGACTTTTCAATGCTCAACATGCAATTTCGTCATGGCACAATTCTGTATCAGGGTGCATACCTTCTAGAAAGAGTTGGAAGATGAAAATCAGAGCGCGAGGGCGTTTAATTACAAATCTTATAGAAAGTTGATGATATTTTGATGCTCGCGGAATTTTGTCAACTGACATGTATATTCTGATAAATAGCACCGATATACACGTGATATACACGGTATATACACTGCCCTGTGTACACCGTGTATATCACGGATAACACGAGCAATATAAGGAAATACCGAGACCGTGTATATCACGTTAATATGGATAGTATATTGTTGTACTTACGTAGCATTGTACACTTATCATAATTATAAAATTCTTGTACAAATAGAATAGGGTTTTGGGAGTAGAATAGGAATGTGATTTTCCATATTATTGAAATTTTAAATTGTATATATACTCATTCATTAATGAAAATAATCAAGGGATTATTTCTTTCATGGTATCAGAAGTCTAGGTCTCACATACCTCCTTCTCCAAAAGCTTCCGCTTTTCTCGGCCGACTCAAACTTCTGAGCCCTTCCTCGGTTTCCGAGCCAGTTTCTACCTCCTCTCTTCCTAAATTTTCTTCCAAATCCCTCAATCACCCTTTGCTCTTTCATTATGTCAACAACAAAGAGCATGTTTCATCATGTATTTACTATTTCTAACATCAAGAACAACATCCCTATTGTTCTTGAGATGGAAAACGTCCAATATGCGACGTGGGCAGAATTATTTTAAATTCACGCTATCTCACATCAAGTCCTCCATCACATAATTCCTCCCGCTATCCCTTCTCCTGCAGAGGATCCTCAGTTATGGATCACTCTTGATGCTACCGTTCTTCAATGGATTTACTCCACTATTTCTACCGATCTTTTACAGAAGATCATTGAACCAAACACCACGACTATGGCTACCTGGAATCGATTGCGTGATATATTCCAGGATAACCAACATTCCCGCGTTGTCACCCTTGAGCAAGAATTTTCCCAAGTCAGCATGGACGATTTCCCGAATGTTTCAGCTTATTGTAAACGGCTCAAGGAATTGGTGGACCAACTCCGTAACGTTGGAGCGCCCGTTACCAATAATTATCTTGTTCTACAAATGGTTGTGGGCCTATCTGAGGCCTATAATGGCGTAGGGACTCTCTTTCGTCAAAGCAATCCACTTCCACCTTTTTATCAAGCTTGTTCGATGCTCACGTTATAACAAGTCGGTTTGGCCAAAAAGGCAGCTACCGGCGCTCGTCCCATGGTCATGGTGACTTCATCCAAAATTCGGGCCAAAACCGTACTCACGGTGAAGGCAAAAAATCAAAAAAATAAAGGAAAAAATCGCAGTGGAAATCGTAGTGGTTCCTGCAGTGGTGGGGGAGGCCAAAATTGTGGCAGTGGGCCCAAGCACGATGGCAGTAGGCCGCAGGACAAATGGTCCCAGCCATGGACCCCCTAGCAGTGGGGCTGGCCCAGTGGCCCAACATCCTCTATTTTCTAGCTTCTCCATTCCCTGGACAGTGGGCCGCCCAGCAGCCCTTCAGTCCCAATTATTCGCAGCAGTCTAGTGGTTACCGAAATAGTGCTAGGCCTGAACAGCAAGGTGGCCTGCTTGGGCATCGGCCCCTGCAGGCTTTCCATGCTACGGGCCCCAATCCAATTCCGACACCTACCGATATTGAAGCCGCCATGCATACACTTGGATTGAATCCTCCAAACGCGAATTGGTACATGGACACCGGCGCCACTTCTAACATAACGTCCGACCAAGGTACTCTCTCAACTTATTCTAATTTGAGTAAAAATCGTGGCATAATTATTGGTGATGGAAACTCAATTCCAATTCGTGGTTACGGTCATACAACTTTGTCTCCCCCCCCCCCCCCATCCACCTCTTGTCTTGAACAATGCCCTTCATGCCCCTAACATAATTAAAAATTTGGTTTATGTCCGTGAATTCACCACTGATAATTGGGTTTCGGTTAATTTTGATCCTTTTGGGTTTTCTGTGAAGGATTTCAAGACGGGGATACCTCTAATGAGATGTGATAGTAGGGGAGATCTTTATCCTGTCACGCCCGCATCCAGTCTCTCGAGTCAAGCCTTGCCATCTACTTTTGTAGCTCTAGCTCCTTCCCTATGGTATGCACGTTTGGGTCACCCTGGGTCGTCTGTTGTTTCTTCCTTACATAAAAACAATTTTATTTCATGTAAGGGTACGCGTAGTACTCCAATTTGTCATTCCTATCCTTTAGAAAAATATGTTAGATTGCCATTTGTAGCCTCTACTTCTAGTACTTTAATGTCATTTGTTATTATTCATAGCGATTTATGGACATCTCCAGTTTTAAGTTCTGTGGGCCATCGTTATTATATTCTATTTTTGGATGATTATTCTTATTTTTTATGGACCTTTCCATTAGCGAAAAAATCTCAAGTTTTTTCCACATTTTTAAATTTTCGAGCATTCATCCGTACCCAATTCGAACGGAAAATAAAAAATATTCCTTGTGATAATGGCAAAAAATATGATCATGGGTTATTTTGGGAATTTTGTAAAACTAATGGCATAGTTTTTCGTTTCTCGTCCTCATACGTCCTCACAAAATGGGAAAGCCGAATGAAAAATTCATACCAGTAATAATATTGTCCGAACTTTAATGGTCCATGCTTCCGTACCCCCTTCCTTTTGGCATCATGCTCTACAAATGACTACCTATCTTCTTAACATACTTCCTAACAAAGGGTTGGCATATGCGTCTCCTCTTAAAGTCCTATATAATAAAAATCTTTCGTATTCATATCTTAGGGTCTATGGGTGTTTATGCTATCCGCTTTTTCCGTCAACTACTATTAACAAACTTCAAGCCCGTTCTACCGCTTGGGTATTTTTGGGTTATCCATCTAATCATCGTGGTTACAAATATTTTAATTTACCATCTAATAAAATCATCATTAGTCGCCATGTTATTTTTTATGAAACTCAATTTCCATTTTCTAAAGTGAGTAGTCACGTGCCTAGTTCGTAACATTTTTTAGATGACGAGGTATCCTCGTATATTATCCATCATTTATCGGACTTATCCCGCACCCAAAATCTGCCAGCGAGCCCACTGCCCGCTGGACCTCCAGGACCGTCGAATCTGCCTAGTTCTCCTATCACAGGTCCAGCAACTGGGCTTCATATCCAGCCCAGTTCTGGCTCTGTTTCTGTTTCAGGTCACGGTATCGATTCCAGTGTTGGGCCACAGGCCCACTGCCTGCTGGCCAGTCCGTCACCCATCCTAATTTTTTCTAAAATCCACCTAATTCTCCCCTGAATCACAGACCATTCACTCATAGTCAACGAGGTATTTTTAAACCAAAGAGACATTTTAATCTAAATTCTAATGTTCTTAAATCCCCCTACCCCATAACCCAGTGTCTGCGTTAAATGACCCGAATTTTAAATTGGCCATGAACGACGAATATAATGCACTTATTGAAAATAAGACGTGGGAGTTAGTGCCCCGTCCTTCTGGTGTTAATATTATTCGGTCTATGTAGATTTTTACTCATAAAGATAATTTTGATGGTTCTTTTTGCGATGCATAATGCTCGTCTTGTATGTGATGGTAAGACTTAGCAGGTTGGCATAGATTGTGGTGAGAATTTTAGTTCGGTGGTCAAACATGCTACCATTCGCACTGTTCTCAGTATGGCTCTGTCAAAAGCATGACCAATTCATTAGTTGGATGTGAAAAATGCTTTTTTACATAGTGATCTTAAGGAGATCGTTTACATGCATCAGCCCTTGGGATTTAGAGACCCAGATATCATCATCATGTCTGTTTATTGAAGAAGTCCCTGTATGGACTCAAGCATGCCCCACGGGCTTGGTATAAGAGATTTGCAGACTATGTTTCGTCTATTGGGTTTTCTCACAGCAGGTTTAATAATTCATTGTTCATATATCGTTGTGGTACTTCCCTGACTTATATTCTATTATATGTGGATGATATTATCTTGACTGCCTCTTCTGATGCTTTGCGCAAGTCTATCATGACAATGCTCAGTTCTGAGTTTGCTATGAAAGACTTGGGGGCCTTGAGTTACTTCTTGGGGATTGTTGTCACTCGTCATGCATGTGGGTTATTCTTATCACAGTGGAAGTATGCCGCTGAGATCATTGAGCGAGCTGGTATGTCCTCTTGTAAGTCTACTTCCACTTCAGTTGATACTAAACCCAACCTGAATGCTGCGGCTGGCTCACCTTACGAGGATCCCACCCACTATCGCAGTCTTGCTGGAGCACTTCAATATCTTACTTTCACGAGATCGGATATTACATATGCAGTACAATATGTGTGTTTGTTTATGCATGATCCTAGGGTTGAGCACATGAATATGCTCAAACGCATTATATGATACCTCCAGGGTACACTTGACTATGGCTTGCATCTATATCCGTCGTCGACCTCTACGCTTGTCTCGTATACAGATGTTGATTGGGGTGGTTGTCCAGACACCAGATGCTCCACGTCTGATTATTGTATGTTTCTAGGTAATAAGTTGGTCTCATGGTCTGCCAAGCGACAGTCTACATTATCACGCTCTAGTGCAGAGGCCGAGTATCGAGGGGTAGCCAATGTGGTATCTGAATCATGTTGGTTACGAAGTCTTCTATTAGAACTTCATTGTCCCATTCAGAAAGCTACTTTGGTTTATTGTGATAATATTAGTGCAGTCTATCTTTCTGGTAATCCGGTTCAACATCAATGCACTAAACACATCGAGATGGATATCCACTTTGTTTGCGAAAAGGTAGCTCGTGGACAAGTACGCGTCTGCCATGTCCCTTCCATGTATCAAATTGTAGACATTTTTACTAAGGGTCTTCCCTCGGTTCTATTTGATGATTTTAGGGACAGTCTCAGCGTACGACGATCGCCCGCTATGATTGCGGGGGTGTGATAAATGTTGATTACAATAATTGCAGGAAACAGGAAATAAGTAACTGCTAAATATTACAACAAAATGAAATTACAACAAACTGAAATTTCAATAAGCTGAAACAACAAACTGAGATTACAAGCACTTTAATTTGTTGGGTCGAGTGATGGCACTCTGTCTTTAAGACAAGATTACCCCGTATATATCCTTTTACATTCTGGACAATAGTCTCCCAAGATAAAACAACAACTCAATAAATGAGCAAAGGATACTCAAGTGTTACTTTGAAGAACTTAGTGTAATGAAATGATGCTGAAAAGTAGTAGGAAGATTTCTGTTTTTCGTTTGTGTGTAGTCTCAACAATTGAGCCAAAGGCTTCAATAAATAGTGCATGGAGGGGACTTGTCAACTGCCAAACTAATTGTTGTTAATGGCCATGTAATGACAATTAGTGAGGAGTAATTCAACAAAGTAAATGACTGAATTAATGTGCAACGTATTGGAGCTTTAGTGAGGAGTTATTCAGCCAAATAAATGACTGAATTGATGTGCAGATTAATGGAGTTTTAACGTTTCAAAAACCAACCCAAAAGACACAAGTTCTCTTTCCAATTTTATCTTACCTGAAACTTCAGGGACCAAACTATTAATATGAAGCAATTTGGGTCCAAAAAGATAATATCAGAAGAAACCCAAAGCTCAAAGCCCACAACCTGAGCCCGGACGGGCGGGCGACGGCGGCGCGCGTGTGGACTTAGCTTCGAACCAAAGCACATCTAGGTCATCTCTCCTTCAAACACATGGGTTACCCCTTGGGGTCCCAAACCCTTAGCCAATTTTGAAACTTATAAACTAAACAAATCTTTCTTCCCCCACCGATGAGGGAGAATTGGTCTATATCACATTTTCATGCTTCAAACACCTCACTTCGTGGACCAATATCTCTTTCATTTCTCAACGAAATTTGACGATCCTTGGCCCTACGGTCATCTACTCACTTAGTAGATTATGCATGTGTGAAGAATCAAAGTCTCCAATATGCGGAACCCTAGTGTTTAAGTCATTAAATATGGGTGGACTCAACTCCCACCAAAGGCAAATTTCCAACAATAAATAGCACCGATATACACGGTATATACACTGCCCAATGTCTACCGTGTATATCACGGATAACACGAGCAATATAAGGAAATACCGAGACCGTGTATATTACGGTAATATGGGTAGTATATTGTTGTATTTACTTAGCATTGTATACTTACCATAATTGTAGAATTCTTGTACAAATAAAATAGGGTTTTGGGAGTAGAATAGGAATAGGATTTTCCATATTATGAAAATTGTAAATTGTATATGTACTCATTCATTAATGAAAATAATCAAAGGATTATTTCTTTCATCTAAAACTATCAACTTTACATAAGGCAGTTAGTCCAATCGAATTGAGAAACACCTTCAAGTTTTAGTAATAATGTGCATGCTCTTCTTCACAGAATTTTTGTGTATACTTTGGTACTCATCAAAGATTCTAGCTCTGATGAACTGCTTACTTTAATCATCCATCCATATTTATATGGACCTTGATTATATTGTAGAAGGTAAAAGGGAAAGAAAAAAGATTGAAAATTTTGCAATATGACAATTCAACGTCCTAGTAAAAGTTTGATCTAGGAAAAAGAACAAGAAAAAATTGAAGTTAAATAAATAATTACCAAAGCAGGTGTTTCAGTAAGCTTTGTGTTGACCTCAACAATCTCCTCTGAGATTGGAGAATTAATGTCACTGGTGGATTTCACACTTTCAACAGCTCCAAAACTACTTCCTTGGGAAACAGAATTTTCAGTTTCTGGTAAATCCACAAACACCACTTTTCCTAGAGGGTCCTGAAAACATTCCCTATATATTTGAAGTCAATATCTTCTCCTACATTTAGAAAAGGTCTTGTTGAAATTTGTCCACCAATATATATGTTTGTGCAATTTGATTTACTTAGTTTGTAATCTCTGTTTTACGTGTTGTTATTTGAACTCCGTAAAGAAATCCATTCAATCTCTTCCTCATTACGAACAAAAATGTGGGGTTGCGCCATTGTTTTTTTTTGTCCTCCCTGTAAGAATATATGGACTTCACGTATATACATGTATAAATAATTGTATATTAATTATTATCATTAAAGGGTTGACCCAGATTAAACGTGATTTGATAAGGTTAAAGTTATATGGGTCTAATTAGACACCTTATAAAATATGAGATTTTATGTGTAGATACCCGGATGTACTTCTAATTTAATGATGAGCTAAACTAATGTTACATAAATTATGGAGTATTTAATTATAAGAAGGGGTTATGGTCCCCAAATCAGACGTAGGGTTTTCTTGACTGACATCCGATCGCCAGTACAAGAGAAAACGACTCACGTCTAGGTTTGGAAGATCAAAACCGTGAGATTGAAGAACAGAATCATTATTATGGATTCAGGTACGCTTCCGCATCTAGCTTTATATTCTCAATGTTTTGACATGATAGTTCTTAAGAAAATATGATATATTTCATCTTAAATTTTGGTTCTAACAACTGATATCAGAGCCTTTATCATACTAAATCATTGAGATTTTTTCATTTTGTCTGTATTTAACAAATTAAAATTTTAATAAAAGGTAGATTGTTACAGCCGCAAGGCGGCATTGGTTCGGTCCGGAGGTTGGCCCTCTGTTACTGTTGTGGCCATAGAAACTTGAGTTCAATTTGTGTTATTGTTCTTTTAAGGATTTAAATAAAATGCAATACATAAAACTGATCTGACAGTAACAGTGGGTGTAACCAACAAGTTTTGGAAGGGCTTTTTGGTTTAAATTTGAGATACGGTCAGAAAGTTACGAAAGTACAATATTTTTTGATTCATTTATTTATTTTATTTTTCAAAAATAAATAAATAATATAGTATATAAATATATATATTATACTGATAGTTAAGTTTTAGATCAAACCTCAAGCCCAAAGTTTATGTAATTAAGATACAGGCCCACACTTGTCTTGAAAATTTATATTTTCTGTTTTGGTGAATTTAAATTTGAATATTGGTATAGTTATATGTATTTTGAGATGAATAAGTTGAAGCTAGATGTTGCTAAAGTAACCTCTCTTGTGGAGATTTATTTGTTTTGAAATATAAAGGTTGTGTGTTTGTAATCTATATGAATATTGATCGGTCCAAAGAAGGTTAATATTTAACAGAATTACATATGCATTTTGTGGTAGTAAATATGTGATAATTGGTAGGTATTATGTGTGAATAATTAAATCGGCTCAAAGGAAGATTTACTATTCGACATGTTCTTTTATTATCAGTGTTTGATTACTACGACAAGATAGCACTTACAAGTTAATATTTTGTCCAAAGATGAAATATTAATGGAGTGTCAGGTATCTTGAGATGAGGTCTACCTTTATTCAAATTTATTTTCAGTTTTTGATATAAATTTAATGTGAGCTTATTTTTTTTATTGTTCTCTAATTCAGTTGAAATTACACCTGCAAGTATTACTGCCAACATCAATTCTATTCCTATTCTAAATGACACGAACTTCAAATCATACCAAAAAACCTTAATATAGTTCTCGGAGTCATGGATCTCGACCTTGCATGATGGATTGATTCTCCACCACCTCTTACAGATAAGAGTTCCTCTGATGAAAAGAGGGAGATAGAAAGGTGGGAGAGATCAAATCGCATGTGCATGATGATCATGAAGAAGGTCATTCCAGAAACATTCAGGGGCACTATGTCCGACAAGGTTAAGACGGCTAAGAAATTTATGGCTGAAATTCAAAAGGTATTTGTCAAGAGTGAAAAGACTGAAATTAGTACACTTTTGACAAGTCTGATTTCAATGAGGTACCAAGGAAAATGAAATATCATGGAGTACATCATGCAGATGTTTCATCTTGCTTCAAAGTTGAAAGCACTTAAGCTGGAACTCTCTGAGGACTTGCTAGTGTATCTGATTTTGATATCCCTTCCATCATAATTCAGTCATTTTAAGGTGTGCTATAACTGTCAGAAATAGACTTGGTCTCTAAATGAGCTCATCTCACACTGTGTTTAGGAAGAGGATAGATTGAAGAAAGAAGTCAGAAAGTGCACACTTAGCCGCTTTTCCAAAGGACAAAAGGAAAGACAAGAAGAGAAAGAATACGGAAGTTGCGGTAGATGTCTATTTGCCAGGTTGCCCACCTAAACCAGGGATACAACACCACAAAACAAACAACATAAGAAACCATCTACAGATGGTTGTTTCTTCTGTGGAGCTGCATGTCATAAGAATAAGCAATGCTCTAACTATCACGCCTGGCGTGCAAAGAAAGGTATGCTTCTTAATTTTTTTTGTTCAAATGTTAATTTGACTTTAATACCAAGACACACATCATGGCTAGATTCTGGTGCAACAACTCACATCAGTGTGTCTATGTAGGGTTGTCTGATTTGTTGAAAGCCTAATAATGGTGAAAGATACATTTACGTTGGTGATGGCAAGTCGGTGGAAGTCGAAGCAATTGGAACCTTTAGATTATTGTTAAGAACAGATTTTTATTTGGATTTGAATGAGACTTTTATTGTACCGTCTTTTAGACGGAATTTGATTTTCATTTCAGTTTTGGACAAATTTAATTATTGTTGTTCATTTGGAAATGTAAAATTTAGTCTTTTTCATAATTCAAAATTAGTTGGATCCGGTTCATTATTAGGTTACGATAATCTATATTTAATTGACACAATTGTTTCATATAATGAATCCTTGCATGTTAAAACAATTAGTATAAACACACAAATTAACCAACAAAAATTCAGTTTCATTATGGCACAAGAGATTAGATCACTTCTCCAAAAGAAAATTGAGAGACTTTGTCTAAACGGTATTCTCAATCCCCTTGATTTTTCAGATTTTGATGTATATGTGAATTGCATAAAGGGGAAACAAATAAATGTTAGGAGATTTGGAGTCAACAAGAAACTTGACGTCTTAGAACTGATACACACTGATATTTGTGGATCATTCCCTAAGGCTTCTTGGAATGGTCAACAATATTTCATAACGTTCACAAACGACTTTTCAAGATATGGCTACATTTATCTTATTCATGAAAAAATTGCAATCACTGGATATGTTAAAAAATTATAAGGCTGAAGTTGAAATCAACTTGGCAAACGTATAAAAAGTGTTAGATCTTACCATGGTGGTGAATATTATGGTAGATATGATGGATCATGTGAATAACATTCAGGTCCATTTGCGAAATTTCAAGAGGAATGTGGTATCGTCCCACAATACACTATGTCAGTTTCACCCACTATAAATGATGTTGCTAAAAGACGAAACAGAACTCTTAAGGATATGGTGAGAAGTATGATTAGTCATTCTATCCTACCTGAATCACTATGGGGAGTAGCATTAAAGATCGCAACATATATACTCAATAGAGTTCCGACTAAGGCAACTAATAAGACCCCTTATGAGCATTATACAGGCAAAAAACCTAGCTTAAATCATTTGCACATTTGGGATGTCCAGCTGAGACAAGGCTTTATAGGCCAAATGAAAAGAAATTGGACTCAAGGACTATTAATTTCTATTTTATTGGATACTCTAAAAGGTCTAGGAGTTACAAATTTTATGATCCCGCTGCTAAGGCTATTTTTGAGATAAATAATGCGCGATTTTTTGAAGATGTTGAGTTTGCAGGGGAAGAAAAAATAAATGATTTTGTCTTTGAAGAGGAAATATGTTGAAATTCCTCTAAATATTCCTCTAATTGTTGTTGACAATGCTCTGAAACAGTCTCATGTATCTGACATTGTTCAAGAAGTAACTCCATATCAAGACAATGTTATTAAACAAACTCTACAACCTCAAGAACCAATACCATTAAGAAGATCCACTAGATAAAGGAGAAGTGCAATTCCAGATGATTATATTGTGTTTCTCCAAAAACATGAGGATGACATTGGAGTGACGGAAGCTAATCCAATCAACTTCTGTCAATCCATGAAAAGTTCTAACTCTCAAAAGTGAATTGATGCCATGAATGAGGAGATAAAGTCTATGAAAGACAATGACGTATGGGACCTTGTCTAATTACCTGAAGGTGTGATGCCCATTGGTTGCAAATAGATATTTAAAACTAAGAGGGATTCGAAGGGCAATGTGGAAAGGAACAAAGCACGTCTTGTTGCTAAAGGCTTCACCCAGAAAGAAAGCATCGATTATACATAGATTTTCTCTCCGATACGAAAGACTCTTTCAGGACTATAATGGCATTAACATTTTGATCTTGAGCTACATCAGATGGATGTAGAGACCGAGTTTCTCAATGATGACATTGATAAGATATTTTATATGGTGCAACCAAAAAATTGTGTCTTGTGATGCAAAGTTAATGATCTGCAAAAAATTGTGTCTTTTTCAGAATGCGCTAGCATGGCTTATTCGCATTTGATACCAACATTTTCATACTTCTTTAAATTTCTTGTCCGGGTATGGTCGTCTCTCTTGCTTTGTTTGTGTTTATGCTTTATCTTGAGCCCAGGATCTCTCGGAAACAGTCGCTCTACCTACCATGGTAGAGGTAAGGTCTGCATACACTCTACCCTCCCTAGACCCCACGTTGTGGGACCTCACTGGATACATTGTTGTTGTTGATGTTGTTGTCTTAAGGCCTAACTTGACTAACTTTGGAATTTAAAGTTAAGTCTTAAGGCCTAATTTGACTAACTTTGGAATATAAAGATAGGCCTTAAGGTCTAATTTGACTAACTTTTGAATATAAAGTTATGCCTTAAGGCCTAACTTGATTAACTTTGGAATATAAAGATAGACCTAACTTGACTAACTTTGAAATATAAAATTATGTCTTAAGGCCTAACTTGACTGACTTTAGAATATAAAGATAGGCCTTAAGGCCTAACTTGACTAACTTTGGAATCTAAAATTATGTCTTAAAGTCTAACTTGACTAACTTTGAAATATAAAGATATCCTTAAGACCTAATTTGACTAACTTTGGAATTTAAAGTTACCTTAAGACCTAATTTGACCAATTTTGGAATATAAAGTTAGTCATTAAAGTCTAAGTTGACTAACTTTGAATTTTATTAAATAACCTACAATTTTACATGTTTTTACAAACAAAGTATGATTTCTTTTTAAAAAAATATAAGAAAATATTATCTAAAAGGGGGAAAGGCACGTCTCCCATTGAAATGGGTGGGATAGACCTCACCTTATGCTTTAATGGTTTGACCTATCTAAAATCTAATTTAGAACATATAACATACGAGCATAATAACTAAATGATTTCTCCAAAATAATGCCCACAACAACTCAATATTTGCAATTAAAACCAAAAGGCGGCATCTTCAGAAGCAATTAGCAAAAATAATTAAGAAAATTACATAAACAATCACCAATACCAAACATTAAACTCCTCTAACTCTGTTCACACACAACACAGTCACCAATACCAAACATTAACTTTTAGCATTTACCCTTCTCACTAAAACATCACACTCCTTTTTCCAAAAAGGTGGAACTCCCACCCCAAGAGCCCCCATACCCCGGTTCGACAGGTCTGTGAATGAGGTAAATCATAGTGACTCAATTGATTTCAAAAGTTAGACCAGCAGTCACGCTCGCGCACAAGGGGCCCTCCTTTATTTCAAGAAGTAACCCCCACACTGCCGCTGACGGAATTCGATCCTTGACCATTTTCCAAATATCCCCTTGATAACCAATTGAACTGTCCAAGCGGACTAAACATCACACTCCTTGATGCAAACATAAACTCATAGAAAACCCAAAAATCAGAAAACTCTGACAAATATTGCAACAAACTCAAAAGGAAAAATTGATATCATCAATAGCAAAGAACACCCAAAAGAATGAATTCCCAGGAAAGCAAAGTAATAAACTTTAACAAAAAAAATTTCGTAAACAACACAGTAAGTGAAAAATGATATTTTTGTAACCAATTACTACAAAAAGACTCGATCTTTCAAGTTGAAAAACTCAAAACAGCGTAAGCTGACACAAAAATAGAAACTTTCACAGAAAAAAACACAATATAAACTATGGTATTCAAGAACAGAAGTATACTTAGAGTGTAAAAAGAAGATAAATATGAAGAGGAAGAAGAAGCGACAAGGCAAAGATTGAGAAAAATATTCTTTCACTTGACTGTGACTTTATGCACATAACGGGATGAAGAAAAAAGGAGTTCGATTTTAGGTCGAGGTATATTGGTCAGAAAATATTCATTAAACGAGAGGAAGGCCAAAAATTAAAGACCACCCATTGGAACGCCAAATATTAAAGACCAGCTCATTGAAGAATATACCGTGCAATTTTTTGATTTCTCAAAAGTAAACATAATTGGCCCATGTCTATAACCAAATGAAACTAAACGCAGAAAATTATAATTTATAACAATAATTTTGAATATTGGTGGTCTTGAACTTTTGACACCTAATTTACCTCATGAAAGACTAGGAGTCAATATACAAGACAAACATTAAAAAAAAAGGCAGCCGGTGCACTAAGCCAGGTTATGCTTGTAGTCAGGAAGGGCGGACACAAAAGGTCGTTGTACGCAACCTTACCTTGCATTTTCGTCGAGAGAGAAATGTTTCATCGGCAACCACGAGCCTCTGGTCGAAAACGACAAAGAACTTTTACCGATTACTACAAGGTTCCCCTTCATACAAGACAAACATATAGTGTCAAAAAATCTATCATTCCTTAATTAACTTTTTGCTGTTCTATACAGAATGTATTTACCATTCACAATAGGGGATAAGGTATTTTATGTCCAGAATTTGGATGGTAAATTTCTTCTAATCTAAATATCCGCTCATCCAACTACTTAAATTAAAAATAGCCGACATTTATATAATATGTATATAGCTATATATATAATACATGTATAATTTATGTATATCGATTAGAAAATATAAACAGTAAACTCGGTTGGTTATTTGTGTAAAGGTCCCAAACTTGAATAGATTACACAATTGTGAAAGAAAGAAAAAACAAAATGGAAGGCAAATAATATATTTTTTTTCAAATCTCACCAGATTGTTTGGAACATTTCAAGTTTTCGTTTTCATTAATTATATTATCAAAATTGTGCGTGACTGACACAATAAGCTTGCGTGTTTCAAGACGTTTTCAAAATTGTGCAAGACATATCACACGTACATATGATGATACAAAACTCAAATTATAGCAAAAACTAAGGAAATATGGAAAGGGCTTGTGTATTTCAAAGTGATAGTGACATAAGAAACTTCATGGACAAATTCAAAATCCATATTGATTTCAAGATTCTTTCTTCTTGCAATGATGAAGTTGAAAAGTAAAGGAAAGTATTCTTTCCTTTCAATTTTTCCGTTTTGTTTTTGTTTTTGTTTTAAACTCCTCTCTTTCATTTCATGGGAAAATTCAAAATCCATATAGATTTTGTTAATGTTGCATTTGGTGTTGTGACATTTGTACCAACATATATCTTTGAGTATTGATATGTATATGTAAATATGTTGGGACAAGTGTTACGCAACATTCAGACTAACATTTTTTAGAACAGTTTTGTCTTACTTCACGTTAAGCAGTAATATTTTATTTTACTGTGAGGTAAAAATGACTTAGGCGTGGTGAGTTGGAGCTGTGTAAAACGTGGGAGAAAGAGTCAAAGCTTGGGGAAGAAGTCGAGTAAGGAACAAGTCAAAGTTGTTGAGATTTTCACTCATTAATCATCTACCACAAGCTGCCCATCTTTTCCTCAACTTCCACAACTGATCGATGAGACTTTCAAGGGAACTCTCTGCTATAAATAGAGAGGTCACAACAGTGTATCGACATCCAGAATCAGATTACAAAAATACCAAGAGAGCTCTCGGGATTTCATCTTAGAAAATTGGATAACAAGTGTTGCCTGAGTGTGTCGACAACATTCTGTCCAACATTACAATTGTTGTTTAGATTCTAGATTAGTTTTGTATGGAGCGATTGTAATTAGAGGTTGTCTATGTCTACTTAGTTAGATTTTTCAGGCAGAAATCATCTGCGACTTCAACTTTTAATTCCTTTCCATTTTATCTTGTAAATTTGTAAAGAAAGAAATTTGTAATTTTGTATATAATATATATACAATCCATTTGGTCATTGACCATCATAAGTTATATAATATATATAACTTATGAAAACTTTAAACCTTTATGTTCTTTAAATCCCGCTGCATTTACTCTTTAAAGTTACTATTTTACTAAGTGTTGTTACTGCTGTCTGACGACATAATGTACGACATTCTGAAACAGAATTGACATTCGATTTATTCCATCTCTTGTTTTTATTTTCCATAGCATTTGACACCCTACAAGTGGTATCAGAGCTGACACTTAACACAATAAGTGTTTGGTCTTGTTGTCATAAGCTATGGATCCAGCAAATTCAATAATTGGTAGGCTTCCTATTTTAAATGGATCAAATTATGCCTATTGGAAGATTTGCCTACGTTCTCATATCAAATCAATTGATATTAGGGCATGGAGAGTTATAACCAATGGGTATGTTGTTCCAATGTTGCCACCGGATGAGGAATGTGACATTCTTGTTAAACCTGAATCCGAATGGACTACAGAAGAAACCAATAATGCTAGCTTTAACGAAAAAGTCTTAAATGCAATTTTTGGATGGTTGATATGTATATGTTCAAACTCATTCAAAACTGCCCCACTGCTAAGAATGCATGGGATACTTTACAAATTCAATGTGAAGGTAGCTCAAGTGTTCGTTGAACAAAGCTACGCATGCTCATGAGTAAATATGAACGTTTAAGGATGGAAGAAGCGGATGATATTAAATCTTATTTTGAAAAGTTGATTGACATCTCAAATGAATGTCAAGTGCTTTGTGAACCATTAACCAATACTCAACTTGTTGAAAATGCTCTTTGTTCTCTTCCTGAAAAATTTAGTTTAAAGATTTGTGCTATTGAATAAGCTCACAATATTGCCACAATGGACCTTCATACCTTGATGATAAAACGTATGAGATGAACATTGAGAATCAAAAAGAATTGTATAAAAGCAAGAATGTGGCACTTCAAGTTCAATCCTCGGAGAAGAGGATGATAATCTTGAAGATATTGGTGAAGGTGCAAATGTTGCCTTACTCACTCGAAAATACAATTCGATGGTGAGGAAGTTCAACAATGAAAGAAATCAATCTAAATCTAGATAGCACCAAAACCAAGTCTTCAATCAAAAGCCCACTAGATTCCTTCCAAATGTACAAAAAGGAAATCAACTAAGAAGAATCATCTCAGATCGTACCAAAATTGATCTCAAACAACTTGAGTCTGTGCAATGTCATGCATGCTCAAGTTTGGGTCATTATGCTAACAAATGTGGAAATTGGTAAGAACCTATGGGTTTATCTTAGTGATGATGAAGAAGAAGAGGAAGGAGATCGAGAAACTGAAACACAAGAAATGCTGGCTACTGTCTTCGAACAATCTCTATCGGATAATGAAGATGTCATATACAATGTTGTCTCAGATGTCATGACATTTGCTCCAACATCTGCAACGACATCAACATCCCTAGCGACATCCGAAAAGTATGAATTCTTTAACTATTCTGATGTTAATTGCTTTAATGGTTCTATTCCTGTTAGTGAGGATGATTGTATGGATCAAGTTGAATGCAAAGATGATATGATTAGTGAAATACAAAGTATTTGCCAAGCCTTAATTATAGAATCCAAGAAACTTGACTAAAAGGTAAAATCTTTAACTCATGAGAATTTAGAATTAACAAGCACAATAACCCGACTTGAGGTTGCACTTACCAAAAAGGATATTGAATTTGTTAAGATTCGTGTAAAATTGGATTTTGCCGAAGCAACCTTCCGTAAGCTCAACTCAGGGACTTCGAAATTGAATGAGATACTCAACCTTATTAATCATTCACATGTAGGAATTGGGTATAAAAACTCTCTTAAAACCATATGCTCTAAAATCTTTGATAAAAATGAGAAAATACACTTTGTAAAAGAAAAAAGGATGAATAATATGTTCTCATATATGTCAAAAAATATGAAGTTTGTATGTCATCACTGTAACTCCCCTGGACACTTAAAACCATACTGTTTCAAACTTCAAAATTTTGTGAACAAAATGTTGCCTAATTTATTGTCCAACATTCTGGATAAATATCGAAGCAACATTTCTGAGCTAAAAGGAAAAAAATATTTTAAGAGAGTTTGGGTTCCTAAAATAGATTTAACTTGTAATGTCTGTATAACTGCATTAAGAACTAACATTTCAAGTTCTTGGTACTTTGATAGTGGATGTTATCGCCACATGACATGTACAAAAGGATTCTAAGGAAAAATGAGGGATTTAATGGAGGAAACGTGACTTATGGAGGTGGCAGTAAAAACAAAATAATTGGAAAAGGGATGTTGGATGTTCTTGAATTTCCTGCCTTAAGAAATGTCTTACATGTTGAAGGCTTAATGACTAATTTGATTAGTATTAGTCAATTGTGTGATGACGATCTTGAGGTAAAATTTAATAAGAATGCTTGTAAAGTTACGAATGAAGCAAATAAATGTGTCATGACAGGTACAAGAACATGTGACAATTGCTATCTTGTTGTAAGACAAGAGACATGCAATAATGCTAAGATCGATGACACAACACTATGACATTATAAGTTGGGGCATGTCAACTACCACAATTTAAAAAAATTGTTCTCACATGAAGCTGTTAGAGGCATACCCAAACTTAGCCATAAAGGTAAAACTGTCTGTGAAGATTGTTTGAAAGGTAAGCAAACTCGTGTCTCTCATAATGTTGTCCAACATGACGGACAACATTCAGGTACATCTCACTGTTTTCAATTGCTACATATGGATTTAATGGGTCCAATTGAAGTAGACAGTCTAAGAGGCATGAGGTATTCTTTTGTGATAGTAGATGACTTTTCAAGATATTCTTGGATATATTTTTTAAAAGAAAAATCACAAACGTTTGACATGTTTAAAATCTTGCACTCTAGAATTAGAAATTTATTCTATTCTCCTATTTTTCGGATTAGATCCGACCATGGAAAATAATTTGAAAATAGTTCATTCACAAATTTTTGTAAGAAAAGGAGAATTTTCCATGAGTTTTCTGTCCCCCAAACTCCTCAATAGAATGGGGTTGCAGAATGGAAGAATAGGACATTGCAAGAAATGGCTAGAGCAATTCTTAGTTCTAAAGACTTGTCAAAATATTTATAGGCAGAAGTCTTGAATACTGCTAATCACATAGTTAATAGAGTATATCTAAGGCCAGGAACAAAGATGACACCCTATGAGATTATAAATGGAAAGAAACCAAACTTGCGTTACTTTCATGTTTTTTGGTGTATTTGTTATATTTTAAATGACATGGATTATTTGGCAAAATTTGACTCTAAGAGTGACAAAAGAATTTTTGTTGGGTATTCACAAAATAGTCATGTTTATCGAGTATACAATCTGAGATCCAGAACTGTACAAGAGTCTGTAAATGTTATCTTTGATGTTTTTTCTGATGTTTCAGGAAAAACTATTGAAAATAGAATTGTCGATACAGTGGAAAGTTCACAGATTGCAGAAGAATCGGATGTTTCCACAAATGTTGCCACACCTGAAGCAACATCTGAAACAACAATAAAGAGTAGAGGCCACATATGAGGAGTCAAGTGTTGCATTGTTAGAACAAGTTCGAAGGGACCCCTCATCAAGGATTAGGAAGAATCATCCAATGGGCCAAGTGATAGGGGAGCTTTTAAAGAAATTAAACAAGAGGCAAAGAACCACTCAACTACAGAGAAATGGTAAGGTATGTGTGTATGTCAATCATATACCAAAAGGTTAGTCTTTCTTGTTGTATATCTACATTCGAACCAAAGAATGTTGTAGAATCACTTAAAGATAATTTTTGGATTCAAGCAATGCAAGAAGAACTTGAACAATTCTCTCGAAAAGAAGTTTGGGACTTAGTTCCATGTCCAAATAATACAAATGAAATTGGAACTAAGTGGATTTTTAAAAATAAATCAGACGAATCGGGAATAGTTGTTAGAAACAAAGCTCGTCTAGTTTCACAAGGATATACTCAGGTTGAAGGAATTGATTTCGATGAAACCTTCGCACATGTAGCCAGAATTGAGTCAATTAGGCTTTTACTTGCCATTGCTTGTTGTCTGAAAATTACTTTACACCAAACGGATGTAAAAGGTTCCTTCTTAAATGGTTATTTAGACAAGGAGGTACAAATTGAACAACCAAAAGGATTTAAAGATCCTTACCATCCACAATATGTGTACAAGCTCAAAAAGGCTTTGTATGGGTTGAAACAAGCCCTTCATGCATGGTATGGTCGTTGTTTTAACCGTGGCGAAGCTGATCGTACTTTATTTATTAAACGACACGGTATAGATAATATAATTTCTCAAATCTACGTGGATGACATAGTCTTTGGGTCGACCTCAAAGTCGTACCTAAATTCATTGTTGAAGTTATGTCATCAACATTTGAAATGAGCATGATTGGGGAACTAACTTTTTTCTTAGGCTTGCAAATAAAGCAAAGTGATGATGGAATTTTTATCTCACAGAGTAAATATGCCAAGAATCTAGTTAAGAGATTTGGTTTGAAAAATGCTAAACAAATGAAGACGCCAATGGATTCATCGCAGAAGGTATGTAAGGATAATGTTGGTGAAAATGTCGACCCAACATTATATCAATCTATGATAGGTAGCCTTCTTTATCTTACTGCTAGTCGCCCAAATATTATGTTTAGTGTTTGTGTTTGTGCACGTTTTCAAGCTTGTCCCAAAATGTACCACTTAAATATCGTGAAATGTATTATTCGATATGTTGCTGGCACATGTGAGTTGGGAATATGGTATTCCAAATACACTAATCCTAATTTAATAGGATTTAGTGACTCGGATTGGGCTGGAGATGTGGATGATAGAAAAAGTACAAGTGGATGATGTTTTTCTTGGCAATAATCTTGTTTCATGGTATAGTCGTAAACACAATTGCATCTCACTTTCAACTGCTGAATCTGAATATGTAGCAGTTGGAAGTTATTGCTCTTAATTAATATGGCTAAGACACATGTTAGACAACTATGGATTTACTAGCAACATTTTAATTTTGTAATGTGATCATTTGAGTGCGATAAATATCTCAAAAAATCCAGTTCAGCACTCACGTACAAAACATATTGATATCAGACATCATTTTTAAGAGCTTTAGTTGAAAAACAGCTAGTTAAAATTGAACATGTTGACACACTTCATCAACTAGCTGATATTTTTACAAAAACTTTGGACCATGAGAGATTTTTTAGTTTGAAGAAATCTCTTGGTCTTTGTAATCTCTAAAAAGAAGACATTTTTTGTGAATGTCGGCTGAAACGTTGTCTAACATTTCGGGTGACATTTACCTATGTTATATCACTAACTGATTATTATTGTTGTATGGTGCATAACATTTGATCACACAAGCATGATCCTTCAATAAGAATGTGTTTCAACGTGATATTGTTCTCTCGATGATATATAAATACATATATATCATAAAAAAAGAGTATCAAAATAAGTCAAAGCCTATACACATATTTGGCAACTGAGCAAAATGGGCAAAGTCCTTGATAAGATATTGTTCATATTCTATAGGAGTATCAAGTGCTTCAAAAGATTTTTGAGAATACTAAATAAGTATTCTTATTATTGACATGGAAAATTCATTTGTATGTGTTATATGATTAGATTAAGGACACGATGGGGAAATGTTACATTGGTCCAGTGGTAAAATTCATAAAATACATATAAAATGTGTCTTGATTTGTTGCCAAAACGAAAAGTTCTTGTGCGATAAAAATACTTGTGTCGTCCAAAATGTTGTCAACATTGATGTTGACATTTTCAGAATGTGATATGTGTTGAGATGTTGTACTTACCTGATCGTTAAATCATCGGATCGCTCTCCCTATTATATGCCTTGTTTATAGGAATTTCAAAAGTTAAAGTGATAAGATTAATTTATATTCCTACCGTGATGTTTATTTGTTTTATCCCAACATTTTAGGTGTAAGTTATTGTGTAAAATTGAAACACCTAAAACTAAGAGATTTTTGTTGCTAAGAAAGGTTTTTTCATGTATATAAATATTCCTCTCATTTTCTATTATTCTATCATTTCCAATTTTTCCATAAAAATAAAAATAAAAAAAGAGGGAAAAATCACATCGGGTGCCTATCTAACCGATGGAATCACCAAACCAAACTCCAATCTCAATCAAAAACCCTAACTTCTTAAAACCCTCTCGTAAATTCTAACCAATAGATACCTCTGCAATGTCAACACCAATGTCAACCAACATTCTGACCAACACCCCAATGAGTACAAGCCCTCCTATGAACACTGAATCATCTGAGCAAAATGAACGGCAGCAACTCTGTCGGTTATCTTCTTCACCATCCATAGAGGACTTGTCCAAAGCTATAGTATTTAAAGGGTTAGATGAACCTTTAGACATTAGCTACCCAGGTGATGACACAATCCAATAGATGTTGATGAAACATCTGATATTTCAGCATTGGATAAAAGACTAAGATCTTCCACCTTCCCTACTCGTCGATCGAGTAGAATATTTGAGAGAACAGTTCGTGAAGAGTCGAGAACCAAACGGTCCAGATTTGATACATCTATACCTTCTTGCTCGAGCAGTGACAGTGAAGATACAGACTTTGTGCTCTCAACTGAAGAGAGTGAAGAAGAACCAACTGCTTCTGTACCGCAAAATGTGTCTCAAGAAAATGAGGAAGTTCCTGCTGAAACTCTACTGAAGCAATTCTTTCCAAAGGGAATTCACAGATATGCCAAATCGAAAGCTGCTCCGAATGTTGCCACTTAAGCCACAATATCTCAGGCGGCATTTCAGCCAACATTAGAAGAGACACAAACACCAACATCCTCCAGCAAAATCGAATCTGATTCAGACATTGAGGTATCTATCTACTTAGATAAATTCTATTCTAAAACTAATTATGATAATTGGGACTGGTTGAAGAATAGAGTTATTAGGTCTGAAAAAGTATTAGACACTGTCTCCTGTTCAGAAATGGTTTGGTAGAGTTCTTAAAAGAAAGATAGCTCCTAGGATCTGTTACTGGAAAAGGAACCTATGTTGATAAATTAGTCAGGTTGTTTTATGCTAGTTTGAGTTCTGCTATAGAAGATACCTCATCGGAAAAAATTAGGAATGTATATCTCTATAACAGGATATATTTCTTCACACCTACTGTTATAAATCAATGTATGAGATTAAATGCTGAGGAGAATGTTAGAGAAGCAGACCCAGCAGTGGTCAATAGAGATGAAGTAATTGAGTACCTCACAGGAGGTATAATGCATAAGTGGATCTCTAGATGTCCAGCCTCTAAATTAATAGTCATGTTTGCCACCCTTTACAAAATTGCTATACATAATTGTCTTCCTTTAATGAATGAGTCAATTGTAACTACAGAACAAGCCACCCTGCTATATAAAATTGGGAAAGGTTTGAGAGTTGATCCGGGCAAAATGATCTTCCATCAAGTTGCCAACTTGGCATAAATAGAATCAACCTCAATCCTCTCTTGTCCCTCTCTGATATACAAAGTGTTAACTACCCAAGGTCTTAAGCCTAATAGAGAGGACACATTAGGGAAAGCTCCTGAACTGTACACAGTAAACAAAGAAGTTTTGAAGAATAGAGACAAAGTCATGGATCTACCTTGGAAAATGAAAGGAAATAGTGCAGATGTTGACAGGAATGTCACCAACATTCTTGACAACACTGGTCTAAGACAGTCTCTATTGTCTATTGAATGGTTTGTAAATCAAACTGCAAAGATCAACTAACAAATCTCTGAGGTTGATACTGTCGCACCCATTTTTAACCTCCCCATCCGCGAAGGAAGGGGGATATAACATGGTCGCGACGTAATGGTGATACCTATATTAATTAAAGCTTAAGGAGTCGCCACCTAATTATACTACGGTGGATTAGGGCACCAAAATGTTAACATAAATGCGATAAAATGAACTCCGATTAATGGTCTGCTAATCTATGAGATTCTGGGTAAGGGTTCTTTATTATCCTAAAGAGAAGGGGTTAGGCATCCTTTAAGATCAGCTAACTACGGTTATCCGATCAAACTTAGGTTACTTATTATACTAAGAAAATGCATGTTAAAAAGTATAAAGTTAATTAAAAGGATGTTGCAAGTAGTTAATTAAAAGATGCATTTTGACAACATAAAGATTTTTACCACTTATATTCTTTTTGAAGATTCTCGCAAAGATGATTACGATTTGGAGACATAAATTCTCAGTATAAAATCCGAAAAGAGTATGCATGTCATTGTTTATAAAAATACATGTAAAGTTGATTTTTTTTGGATAAAGACATGCATTTGTATGACATTATTTATAAAATACATGTAAAGTTGATTTTTGGATAAAAACATGCATTTGTATGACATTGTTTATAAAATTGTAAAGTTGGTTTTTGAATAAAAGCATGCATTTGTATGGTCTTATTTATAAATACATGAAAAGTTGATTTTTTGGATAAAAGCATACATTTATATGGCATTGTCCATAAAATACCTATTTTGGCAATTGATGATAAGGAGAAAAGTAAATTGATTATAATGCAAAGAAAGTGATTTATATGGGAATCATTTTAAATAAAAAATTGGATAAAAACAAAAACTTTATTTGTATGATTAATAATGCGAGTAAAGGATGACCAAATTGTTTTGAAAGTTTTAAACATGCATGACGAGCCTAAAATAAATAAGCTAGCGGCGGGTTTACAATTTTAAACTACCTTTTCTAGTTTATCAATTCTAGGCCTAATTCTTCTAAATATTCAAACAATCACACAAGCAGAGTAATTAAATTACAATACAAATTAAAAGGAAGGCGGAATTAAAAGAAGTTAAAACGGTAATGGCTAAGGTGATGATAGTGTCGTCTCTTGGGCCTTGGGCACAAGTCCGACAATCTTGTTCTCTTTCGTCTCTGTAGAACCCCACTTTGCTATCCCATATTGTTTAGATATTCCTCACAAGATGTAAAAGAAAAGACAGTTAGAAACAAATAAATGCGAGTAAAACCTTTAGATCTGTATAAAATAATAGAAGTTTTGATTACGGAGGCTCAGACTTATGTTTTAAGCAAAAGAAATTACATTCATGTCGTGGTTGCGAACTAGTGACTCGTCAATCAATCTAGTTGCCTTGCCAACTCATGTTGGTTTCTGGCATGTGATTTTATTATAAGTCTCATCATAGCCCTTTTTTCCGAAGGAAAGCAAACCGAGGGACAACCTTTCAAAAGGGACATGGCCTCAAATTAATTTTCATCGGCCCATATATAGTATCATCAGTTTCCAAAACTCACTGAGCCCACATACACACAAATCTAAATATATGAACACACAAGCCCATTCGCATATGTGAAGGCTGATATACAATGAATATTCCTAATATATATGGTATACCCGAAAGTAGACAAAACATATACAACTTAGACATACACATGAATGTATAACCATGTATGTATACTTTGTATACCATTGAGATATGCCATTTTTAGATTCAGCAAGTTGAGGTATACAAGAAGAACAAAGCGGCACAAGCAGAAATATGAACAAATTCTATTTTTTACAAGGAAGGCAAGGGAAGTAGAGCATATTTCTATAACTCTATCACCTCAACAGTTAAGCAAACATGAGCATACAAGAAATTATCATGAAGGGAAGAGACTCTCATAATTCAACACATAGATAGGCCATACTCATCAACAAGTCCAAGCGTAAGGTTAAAAGCATGAATAATAGACATGCATTCCAGTTCCTATAAGGTTAGGATGGTCATACTTACCGGAAACAAGGCCAATCCATTTCAATTAGTACAAATGCTTATGCACAACCCACTGTCTCACCAATTCAGTAGACAAAGTGGGGCATGCTTATATGAACAACCATATCAAATCAGGACAACCAACACATTTTAGGCAAACAGTTTGAACCTGATTATACAACTTATTAACAGGGTATAGGTTGAGCTTAGGGACACTAAAATAAATGGGGGAAAGCATTTGACACTTAAGTAAATAATGTACACTTGTAACCGGTTCATGTGAACATTTGAGACAAACAAAGTGGAAATTGCAAACCCGTACTTGGTTTTCCAACCCGAGAATGGACTCACCATCAAAACCATGATTTTGAGGACAAAGCAAGAGAGAATGCAACACACTCCATGGCTGCAGATACGGGATTGCAAATTGATGCCATACCAGGTCGCCCCACCAAGATATGAGTTGGATGTTCTCAAAACAGTGTTAAAGACCACATCCTATTTGAAGAACAAAAATTAAAGACCAGCCATTTGAAGGGAAATTCGTGCAATTTCTTCAAGTAGTGCAGTAGAGGCAAATTATCATCCTAGCCCAGTTTCGATTTTTGACTCAACCCGGAATAGCCCGACCCGAATTTTTTACCCGACCCAAAACAAATCAGCCCGGAAATATGAAGTACAAAAGAGAGCTTTTGGATTGAAAAATTAGGAACTGAAAAGGAGTATTTTAAATAAAAAATTAGGAACAAACCAATCTTTTTTTTGGACCTTGAAACCAAAACCCCGACCCGACACCAAAACAGACATGAAAAACCCTTTTCTTTTTTGGATCCCGGCCCTGCTTAAAATGAAGAACAATGGGGGGTTTTTATAGATGGATTCCCCCCCCATAACATTCATCCCTACCCCCTTTCAATTCGAGTTTGAATTTCAAATTAAAAGGGTAAAAGTGACGGTTTTTGACAGATTTTGAAAAGGAAGAGATAATGATAAAAATGTATGGATTTTTACCTTTTCGGAGTGATTTGAAAGGGAATGAGTCGTTGGACAGAGATACAACCTCATAAAATCCGGCGGATCTTCGGGATTGTAGTGGTGTCAGGTGAAGGGCGTGGTGGTGTCGAGTGGTGTCAAGGGTGACAGAGAGGTTGGTGGTGACCGGCGGGTTAAAGGGTGAAAGAGAGGTTAAGGGTTTTGTGTTTAGGTTTTAGAGAAATAAATGGGAGTTGGGTCGAGTGGGGTTGGTTGGGCCTGGTTTGGTGTGGGCTGGCCGGGTGAGTTAGTGGAATGGGTTTGGGTTTGATTTTTGTGGGTTGATATTCTTTTGGGTGAGAGGGAATAAAATGGGAAGTTGGTTAAAATAAAAGGGATTTATTATAAAAGAGATGCTTTGCAAAAATGTAAATTCTAAAGATAACGATGTTATAATAATAAAACATAATATTTGCGAAATGCTTAATGCTTAAAATAAAAATGCGATGTCGTTTTGCGAAAATAAAAATAAAATAGAATATTAGGATAAAAACTATGAAAAAGGCAAATGGTAGTAGAAATGCGAATAATAATACTAATGATAAATAATGATATTGAGAACAAACGACGTTATTAAAAGCCTTATATATATATATATATATATATATATATGTGTGTGTGTGTGTGTGTGTGTGTGTGTGTGTATTAAATTGTTTTTGGAGGTGTCAAAATATTTAAAATAGCAAACAAATAATCGAAAAAGAGGGGACAAAATTGGGTGTCAACAGATATTGTGAGAAATGCTCTGATTCAAGTCAGAGACCATTTCATGCTGCTGCTTTCTTCACGAAAGGGGTGAGAAAATGATGTTGTTGAAGCCGAGGGAAGCAGAGGAAGTGTTGATGCAGGGGGAGCTGAGGAAGTGCTGATGCAGGGGGAGCTGAGGAAGGCTCTGGCTGTTGTTCTATGTAGAGAAGCAGTTATGCATGAGTAGAAAGTTGTTGCTGCTGTATGATGAGTTAGGAGGACTTGTTTCTACTAGTTGATACTGTGTGAGAGTCGTGTATGTTTCTCAATCTGAGCAGTTAACTGTTCGACAGGATGGATATTGATTTATGTGGACAATGGAATGTTTCTTTTTATGATCTGTGTATAAATCTATATAAGTGAATGATATGTATATATGTTCTAACATCTTTCTTCTTTTCTAATCCTATGAATTGGTACATGCATGATTACTTGAAAGCTATCACAGGTTAAGAGGGAGCATAACATTGATATTATTGATCTCAAATGTAGGAAAAAATTTGTCTCAATATCCTAAGTCAATTTAGGTTTGTAATGAGTTTTGTGAAGAAAGGCAAAAAGGGGGAGATAGTTAATGTTGCATTTGGTGTTGTGACATTTGTACCAACATATATCTTTGAGTATTGATATGTATATGTAAATATGTTGGGACAAATGTTACGCAACATTCGGACTAATATTTTTTAGAACAGTTTTGCCTTACTTCACGTTAAGCAGTAATATTTTATTTTATTGTGAGGTAAAAACGACTTAGGCGTGGTGAATTGAAGTTGTGTAAAACGTGGAAGAAAGAGTCAAAGCTTGGGGAAGAAGTAGAGTAAGGAACAAGTCAAAGTTGTTGAGATTTTCACTCCTTAATCATCTACCACAAGTTGCCCATCTTTTCCTCAACTTCCACAACCGATCGATGAGTCTTTCAAGGACCTCTCTGCTATAAATAGAGAGGCCAAAAAAGTGTATCGAAATCCAAAATTAGATTACAAAAATACCAAGAGAGCTCTCGGGATTTCATCTCAGAAATCTGGATCACAAGTGTTGTCTGAGTGTGTCGACAACATTCTGTCCAACATTACAAATGGTGTTTAGATTCTATATTAGTTTTGTATGGAGCGATTGTAATGAGAGGTTGTCTATGTCTACTTAGTTAGATTTTTCAGGCAGAAGTCATCTGCGACTTCAACTTTTAATTTCTTTCCATTTTATCTTGTAAATCTGTAAAGAAAGGAATTTGTAATTTTTTATATAATATGTATACAATACATTTGTTCATTGACCATCATATGTTATAATATATATATATATATATAACTTATGAAGATTTTGAACATTTGTGTTCTTTAAATTCCACTGCATTTACTCTTTAAAGTTACTGTTTTACTAAGTATTGTTACTGATGTCTGACAACATAATTGACGACATTTTGAAACATAATTGACATTCGATTTATTCCATATCTTGTTTTTATTTCCCATAGCATTTGACACCCTATAGATTTCAAGTTTCTTTCTTCATGCAATTATGAAGTAGATAGGACAAGGGGAAGATGTTCTTTTTGTTTTATCTTTAGCTTTCTTTTCTTTTCTTTTTATTTTCTATTTTATTCGCATCCTATTTAATTATGTATACCATCTTATTTAATAGCTTAAAAAGACGAGACACATATATATTGACATTCTTAGCATCTATAAAACAGACTTTTCTTACTTAAGGAGTGAAAATAGTTTTATAATTAGTCAATACTTAGCAACAAAGCCTTAAAATGTATTTACTTTGATAACACAACTAAATTGTATCTATTCTTTTTATCCAAAAGCAAAACAAGTAGGAGTATATAACAACCTCATTTCGTGTCTTCCTATTTTCTAATGGAGGGGGGGGGGGGGGGGGGGAGGGACACACACACACAAAGAAAGAGTGGAGAAGTTGAAAAGTTGATGAAGACAAGTTTTCCTTTAATTGAGACACACTTAGATTATATAATTGGATAATCGATTAGGTAGATATACTCAAATTTTCAACTTAAATTGAACAAATGTGCTCTCGTTTAACCTCGTTTTCTATGATTAGGAAATTTTTCACCTTTGATTTAATTTTTCTTCACAATTGTCCTGCCAGACAATTCCCACTTAATTTAAAACAGAGAAAAATAAATAAGAAAATCCAGAAGATGAAGAACCTATATTTAAACAACCATTTTGAGGCTGTGGATAAAACAAATTAAACTTAGGGTGTGTTTGGTATGGAATAAACTATTTTTTATGGAAACTATTTATTGAAAAATAAATAATTTTTTATTTATATGTTAATATTTGGTAAGTAAGCAAAAACTATTACCTCAAGAATATTTATATTCAATCTAGGAAGACACTGTAGGGTAGGGAGTGTCGGGGTGGGATAGCCAAGGTGTGCGAGTTGGAGGCGTTGGGGGAATTGGGGCTGGAAGGAGATAATTAATAAGCTTAAAATGCAATTTATGGAACTTACTTTCTCCACTCTTATTAATTTTTCTTTCGGTTAAGAAACTTATTTTTTCTAAAGACATTGAAAATATTTTCTTCCCTACCAAACACATATAAATCCTTCTAAAGTAAGAGACTTTAATATGGTCTCGAATAATAAGAAAACAAAATGTTAAAATACAGATGCATCGTCTTTAGAACTTTCACATGTAAGCCAAATGTTTTTTTTTTAGAAAATACATCATTACCTTCCTGACTTATCAATTTTTTTAAAAAAAAGAAACTTAAACTTTGCGGGGTCTTATTACCCCTAAACAATTTTAAACCGATATAATTATCTCCTTTTTGTGCCACCTGGCATAGAGAGTGCATACACTCTCTTAAAGAGAGTGGGCAACACGAAAAACGACTATAATTTTATTTTTATAATTTTTTTTATATAGAATATATTTTTTCTGTTTTGTGAGTATTTTAATTTTTCTTTCTCCTTTTTCTTCATAACCCATCTCCTCGGACCACCCGCCACTTTCAATGCCATCATTTCCACCCATCTTCCTTTACTACTAGCGCTTCAACTCCAAAATCTTATTAAAGTTTTTTACTTACATTTTGAATAATTCTAACCCATTAACACCTATTTTTTAGAAATAGAATAAGTATAAACAAAAATGAAAAACAAAAATAAAATATGATTTTAATTGAATTAACACGTGTCAAGTGAGGATAGGTGCGTGATTAACACCTATTTTGTAGAAATTGGGATTGAACGAAAAAGGAGGTAATTGTATAGTTCAAAGTTGTTAAGGGGGTAATAAAACCACCGCAAAGTTCAAGTATCTCTTTGAAAAAAAGATCATACTTCGGGGATAATGATGTATTTTCTCTTCTTCTTTTTTTTTTTTTTGCATAGTTTCACATTTTTCATTCATGAAAGTCAAAATTGGGAACACATCAATGCAGGAACTTAAAGCTGAAATGTGAATGCGTAAGGAAGAAATTGGTAACACAAGAATTTGAATATCGTCAGAATATTACCTATTGTTGGGATACAATCGTTACAGGGAACGGGAAGTAAGTAACTATTACAATAGTAAGAAAGGATAAACTAAATATTACAATAAATTGGAAATCAAGAACTTAACAAACTGCTTGTGTGACTTGCTGAGTCGAGTGAAGGCACTCTGACAAGATTTTGTTGTAAGTACCTAGAAAGAGTTGTGGATTGTTGGGATACAATCGTTACAAGAAATGGGAAGTAAGTAACTATTACAATAGTAAGAAAGGATAAACTAAACATTACAATAAACTGGAAATCAGGAACTTAACAAACTGCTTGTGTGACTTGCTAAGTCGAGTGATGGCACTTTGTCTTTAAGATAAAATTGCCCCGTATATCTCCTTTTACGGTGTTGATCAATAGTCTCCCAAGATACAACATCAACTTTAACAAGTGAGCAAAGGAAACTCAAGTGTTACTCTTGAAGAACTTTGAGTATAGTAACTTTTCTAGAGAGGAAGAAGATGAAGTCAGAAAATCTGGAGTATTTTCTAAGTGTTTTTTTAAATTGAGCCAAAGGCCTCAATTTATAGTGTAAGTAGAAGACCCCTCAACTAGCAAACTAATGGCCTTCAATAGCCATGTAATGGCACTTGATTGACGGGTTACATTCAACCAAATAATGGCTGAATTCATGTGCCAAGTAATGGAGAATCAATGCTCCAAAACCAGTCCAAAGGTCAGATCTTTCCAACTTCCCATCGCAGCAATCTGTCTCTAAAGCGCCACGACTCTGTGAATTAGCGTCGCGACGCCGTGGCTCCAATGACTGG
Organism: Anisodus tanguticus; assembly: GCA_034509755.1. Taxonomy (NCBI): domain Eukaryota; kingdom Viridiplantae; phylum Streptophyta; class Magnoliopsida; order Solanales; family Solanaceae; genus Anisodus; species Anisodus tanguticus. The sequence goes on from CM067546.1 coordinate 32,150,155, forward strand.
CCAACCAACTAACGTTGTGGCGCTACCTGGGAGGCGCCGCAGCTCCGACGGTGTGGCGTCGCGGCCCTCCACGGCTCTGCGGCGAAATCTGACTCGTTTCATCTTACACTTCTTCCTTCGTTTACCAAAGTGAAATACTTTGTCATTTCACCAATAACCGTCCATAATTCTATGTCTCAAACGTATTACATACGTATCAATATCTCTTTCACTAATGAAATTTGTGATACTTGGCATTATGTGTGCACGTGTGTGGAAATGAGTTTTTCAATGTGGGGCCCCAATCGTTCGAGTCATAAATTAATGGGATATACTTAATTCCACATTTAGTAAATTTCCAACAATCCCCTCTTGAAAGAGATTTTGGCGCACACACTTGGTGCATTTTCCAGCAATCTTTTAGCGGACCGATGTTGCATCTGGATAGGTAGCATACGCTTTGAACCTTCCATAGTTGAATACCATCGGACTTACTTACTGCGCAGTGAACGTGATGTCTTGAACCTTCAGTGTTTAGTGTAAGCCAAGTCAACGGTACCAACACAACAACTTCCTCTACTCAGTTTTTCGTAATGTTTTGTCCGTTGTGGCCGTGGAGACTTCTTGGATTATTAAGTGTGTTCATTTGAGGCGGCCTATCCTCGCACTTAAATATGTGGTCTCCTACAAGGTATCCTACTATACCCCACTTTACAAGTGTTAGAAACCATTAAAAGTTTCCCCAAACCTAACCTCAATCGGTGAGGATCATTAAAGGTTTTGGAAATTTAACATTCACCTATACTGCAGATAGCACTTATAGTCTATCGCGGGAATGGCTTTGGATTTGGTGTTTTTTCCAGAAATCACTAACTGAAGTGCTCATGCTTCCACCGAAGTGATAAACTGAACATTTACAGCTTAATTTTCCCATTGAACCTAATTCCTGGGATCTCCAGTTAGTAAGGTTGGGTTACCACAATATTGGTCCTTATACTTTGGGTTTTAAGCCCATTCCCCTAGACAGGCAGAACATCTGATCCTTGGGTAAGCCCTTTGTTAGTGGGTCAGCTATGTTATCCTTCGATTTTATGTAATCAATGGATATTATACCCATGGTGATCAGCTACCTAACGGTCTTATGTCTCCGTCAAATATGACGAGACTTGCCGTTGTACATAGAATTTCGTGCCCTTCCTAGAGCCGGCTGGCTGTCGCAGTGGATCATTACAGAAGGTACAGGTTTATTCCAACAAGGAACATTCTCTAAGAAGTTGTGAAGACACTCAGCTTCTTCTCCTGCTTTGTCTAAAATGATAAACTCCGATTCCATCGTGGATCGGGCGATGCAAGTTTGCTTAGAGGATTTCCAAGACACATCCCACCACCAATTGTAAATACATACCCACTGGTGCACTTGGTGTTCTCTATGTCAGATATCCAGTTTGCATCACTGTACCCCCTCTAGTACAGGTGGATATCTCGAATAATGCAACCCGTAAGTTAGCGTGTATTTCAGGTATTGAAGTACCCGATTCAACGCCTTCCATTGATCATTACTCAGATTACGGGTAAACTTAGCCAACTTGTTGACTGCATAAGCAATATCAGGTCAGGTGCAGTTTGTTATGTACATCAAACTACCAATCACCTGTGCATATTGCTCCTAGCATATGGGTGCACCACGATTTTTATCAAGCTTTTGATTTCTATCCATTGGTGACTTTATAGGTGAAGTGTCAAACATCTCGAACTTTCTCAAAACATCCTCGATGTAGTGAGACTGAGATAACACCAGTCCGTCAAATGTCTTAGAGATATTTATCCCTAAGATGACATCTGTGATATCCATATCCTTCATGTCGAAGCATTTTTCAACATGTTCTTAGTCTCTAGAATTATGCTAGGATTGCTCCCTGTGATCAACATGTCGTCTATATACAGGCATATCATAACGAACGAGTCAGAGTTACCTTTTATGTGGACACATTTGTCATACTCATTAATGGCGAAACCCTTCGATAGTAGGGTACTATCAATTTTTTTGTGCCATTGCTTCAGGGCTTGTTTCAGCCCGTACAGGGATTTGACAAGCCGACAGACTTTCTTCTCTTGCCCTAGAACCACATATCCCTCGGGTTGTTCCATATATATGTCTTCTTCCAAATCACCATTTAGGAAGGCTGTCTTGACATCCATTTGATGTATCTCAAGGCCACGCAATGCTGCGATCGCAATGAATACTCATATGGATGTCATCCTAGACACGGGGGAGTACGTGTCAAAGTAGTCAAGGCCTTCCTTTTTCCGATAGCCCTTGACTACCAACCTGGCCTTGTACTTATCTATAGACTCATCTGCTTTATACTTCCATTTGAGTATCCACTTACAACCTAACAATTTATTTCTCGGAGGAAGATCAACCAACTCCCAAGTATGGTTATGCAGAATGGAGCTTATTTCACTCTCAATAGCTTCTTTCCAGAGCGGTGTCTCTGGAGTTGAAAATGCTTCAGCAATTGTCCTTGGTTCATCATCAACCATATAAGCTACAAAGTCAGGACCGGAAGATTTCTCCTTCCTGGCCCTTTTACTTCGCCTTAGTTCCATCTCTGGAGTCTCCAAGTTCTGAGAACCTGGAACACTAGATTCTGGATATTCGCCACTTCGAGATCCACTAGATCTAAACCATCTAGATCAAGGCCGTCAACGACTCCCGATTCCTGAGACCTTTGTTCATAACTTCATTTGCGAGAGGTAATGTCTTTTTCCTTTCTTAGAAAGGTATCTTCACAGAATTGTGCATTCTTTGATTCCATGATTGTACCCTCGTGGATATCTTGAATATCTGACTTATGCACTAAGAAGCGATAAGCACTACTGTTATTTGCATATACGATGAATATGCAATCTACAGTCTTAGGCCCAATCTTGACCTATTTTGGCTTGGGTACTTCAACATTTTCCAAACAACCCCACACATTTAAATATTTATAGGTGAGTTTCTTTCCTTTCCATGATTCATATGAAGTTTGGTCCTTACCCTTATGTGGGACTCTATTAAGAATCGTATTAGCGGTAAGGACAGCTTATACCCACATGTTTTGGGGAAGACCGAAATTGATGAGCAAGGCATTCATCATTTCCTTCAATGTGTGGTTCTTACGTTCCACCACACCGTTCGATTGAGGTGAGTATGGAGCCGTCGTTTGATGAACAATGCCTGATTGGACACAATATTCCTTAAATGGCGCTACATATTCTCCCCCTCTATCGCTACGAATGGATTTAATCCGCATGCTTAGTTGGTTCTCAACTTCTGCTTTGTAACGTCGAAATACTTCAAAGGTTTCATCCTTACTTTTCAACAAGTAAAGGTAACAATACCTTGTGCTATCATCAATGAATGTCACAAAGTACTTGTTCCCCCCTAGTTTGTGCAAACTTCAAATCACATATATCTGTGTGAATAAGTTCTAGAGGAGCGGTATTCCTTTCGATGGATCGAAAAGGAAGCTTTGTGAGTTTTGCCTCTACGCACACCTCACACTTATGTTGAGGGTTTACGTCGATAGACGGCAATAACTCCAACTTTACCAACCTTTAGATGGACTTGTAGTTGACATGTCCTAATCTATGATGCCATAAATTAGAGGACTCAAGCAAGTAAGAAAAAGCTTCAATATTATTTCTTGTACGTAATACAGACATGACGTTAACTTTGAAAAGGCATTAACAGATGAATCCTCTTCCCATAAACGTTGCATTCTTAGTGACTACAAATTTATTGGACTCAAACACTAGCCTAAAACCAACATTAACCAATAAATGACCTGAAATTAAATTTATTCTAATCTCAGGAACATGCATCACTTCCTTCAAAGTGAGCTCCTTTCCAGAAGTCCTCTTCAGGACTACCTTTCCTACCCCCAGCACGTCAGAGGAAGTGTTGTTGCCTATGAACAACTTTTTGTTTGTAACCGGTGTATAAGTGGAGAAGGCATCTCTATTGGAACAAATGTGTCTTGTAGCACCTGTGTCCATCCACCATTGCATGGGATTCTCAACAAGGTTTGCTTCTAGCACCACCATTGAGAACTCCTCAATCATGTCATCCAGAAATTGGTCTTTGACGATGTTAAAATGTGTCTTGCCCTTAGCCTTGGCCTTCTCTTGTTGCATAGTCTTGAGCTTGCGGAAGTCCTTGATCATATGACCAGGTTTCCCACAGTGGTGACAGTTTCCTTTGAACTTCTCCGCTGCTTGGGTCTTGCCGTCTTTCTGGAACTTGCGCTTCTTGCTTGGCTTCCCTTTGGCCTCAGCCAGATTTGCCTTTGCCTCAGCGGGTTGTTTACCCCTAGGCATGGCCTTCTTATTATCTTCCTGAATTTAGAGTTTGACAATAAGTTCTTCAAATGTCATCTCCTTTGTCTTGAGTTTTAAGTAACTCATAAACTCATTCCATGAATGAGGTAACTTTTCAATCAGTGATGCAACCAAAAATTGCTCATTTGGTTTCATTCCTTCCAAATCCAGGTGATGTAGAATCATTTGGAATTCCTATACTTGGGACATCACTGTTTTACTATCCACCATTTGAAATTTTAGAAATTTCCCAATGATCAATTTCTTAGTACCTGCATCTTGTGCGTTGTATTTCTTTTGCAGCTTCTCCCACAACTCTTTGACAGTGCCTACGGTGCAATACACCATGTAGAGAGGGTCTGACAAGCAGTTCAATATGTAATTCTTACACATGAAATCACTATGACTCTATGCATCAAGAACCATCTTCATTCCATTAATGACATGGATACCTAGGCCCCCTTCAGCCGTTTCAGAAGGCGAAGGGTCCATTTCATCTCCAGCTTATGGAGGATATTCTGTTAGGAAACATGTCATTCCCATAACAGTCAGATAGAATAGCATTTTCTGTTGCCATCTCTTGAAGTTTGAGCCCATGAAATTTTCAGGGCGTTCATGGTGAAATCTAGCGGGTCGAGGAACGGCAATGTTCCCTTGAGTGGCAGTAAAGGCGTTGGATGAGCCTTGAGCAACCGGAAAGGCATTAGGGGTGCCTTGAGCAGTGGGGAAGGCATAGGGATTGCCTTGAGTAGAAGCAGTAGCAGAATCAGAAGCAGTTTGATCTCTTCCAGTCATCTTTCTAAGTACTTACAACAAAATCTTGTCTTAAAATTGTTGGGATACATTCGTTACAGGGAACGGGAAGTAAGTAACTATTACAATAGTAATAAAGAATAAACTAACTATTACAATAAACTGGAAATCAAGAACTTAACAAAATGCTTGTGTGACTTGCTGAGTCGAGTGATGGTACTCTGTCTTTAAGACAAGATGGCCCCGTATATCTCCTTTTACGGTGTTGAGCAATAGTCTCCCAAGATACAACAACAACTTTAACAAGTGAGCAAAGGAAACTCAAGTGTTACTCTTTAAGAACTTTGAGTATAGTAACTTTGCTAGAGAGGAAGAAGATGAATTCAGAAAATCTGGAGTATTTTCTAAGTGTTGAGTGTTTTTTTCAATTGAGCCAAAGGCCTCAATTTATAGTGTAAGTAGAAGACCCATCAATTAGCCAACTAATGGCCTTCAATAGCCATGTAATGGCACTTGATTTAGGGGTTACAGTCAGCCAAATAATGGTTGAATTCATGTGCCAAGTAATGGAGAATCAATGCTCCAAAACCAGCCCAAAGGTCAGATCTTTCCAACTTTCCATCGCAACAATCTGCCTCCGAAGCACCGCGGCTCTGTGAATTAGCGTCACGGCTCCAGTTACTGGCCAACCAATTAGCGCCGCGGCGTTCCGGCGCCATGGCTCCGACTGTGTGGCGCCGCGGCCCTCCACGGCTCCGCGGCGAAATCTGACTCGTTTCATCTTACACTTCGTACACTTCTTCCTTCATTTACCAAAGTAAAATACTTTGTCATTTCACCAATAACCGTCCATAATTCTATGTCTCAAACGTATTACATACGTACCAATATCTCTTTCACTAATGAAATTTGCGATACTTGGCACTATGCGTGCACGTGTGTGGAAACGACGTTTCCGACGTGCAGGGCCCAATTGTTCGAGTCATAAATTAATGGGATATACTTAATTCTACATTTAGTAAATTTCCAACACCTAATTCAAAAGAAAATTTGAGACGATAGGTTTTTTTATGGCCGTTATAAATGTTATTTTAGTTATATGAATCTTTTTATAGGAAACAGATAAAATCTAACACAAGAAATCATTAATAATACACATAAAATCTCTGCAAAGTCATTTTCTCTATTCAAATTCTAACGAGTAATAGGAGATTATTTTCTTCAGAAAATCAGCCCCATTCAATTGTTCGGAGGAATGAACTCTTAGATTTAAGTACAATTTTAATAGAAGAAAATGTTCCTATAAAAATCTCCAGTATTACTTTTATATATTTCCTCTGTTATTTCTTACTAATTTCCTGTGAAAATGTCATATAATTAAAATAACATTGGTAGTGCACGGCAAAAATAAACCTCCTCAATTGTTTAAGGAAAGGGAAAAAAAGGATGTATATGTGTTCACATATGGAAGTCCAAATTGGGAGCCAGTCAATGTCCAAGTTGAAATATGAATGTGCAGAGAAAGAATTGGCACAGCTGCAATGTTAAAGGTACGTGACCAAATTTTGAAGCACATAGAAATTGTGCCATTTGTAGAAAATAAAATGAAAATTTGGCACTTCCACTTCATCTTCTCTTATGTCTATGCAGCCATGAATATTTAAATACATATTGAAATGACAACTTCTAACTAAGCTTATGAATTTGAGTGAAGACCAAATGGATTTTCAGTGGTAGTTGCACTGCCACTCCTAAACGGCACGTAATTAAACTACAAACAATAGTCAACAACGTTCTCTCTGTCTCCAACTCAAAAAATACTGAAATTGGGACAGGGTGGAGTTTTCAGTGGAAGAACAGAGAAGAAAAAAGAAAAAGAATATCTTAAACTGAAAATTGTGTTTAGTATCAATCTCTGGATTTGGCAGAATAACTCTAACTTTACCTTATATCTCTTAACTGCAGCTTGCAGGCTACTAAATTCTATGTAACATCCCTGAGCAAAAATGAAACTTTTTTTCTAATGAATAAGTAATATACTAATATTAGACCAAGAATTTAACGGGATAAATTGCTCAATTCTAAATAATACATGGATAAATTTTCTCATTGTTCTCATTTTTTTTTGTTTAAGTGTTGGACGATTAATAGTGGGGGGAAGGAGAAAGGTTTAAATTTGCATCTACAATAAATGATCCAAAGTTGCCTTCCGTTGATAGTTGCAATCAGATCTATCTTTCTCATTACAAAGTTGTCTAGATTTTCCCTTATAGACTAATGGCGGGAACTTTTCAACACATGTGAGGACCAGAACGGCACGACAGCTATACCATAACAGATATACTCCTTTTCTTCGATTTTATAAGGTTTAAATTTTCATAAGTTATATATATTATATAACTTATGATGGTCAATGACCAAATGTATTGTATATGTATTATATATAAATATACAAATTTCTTTCTTTATAGATTTACAAGATAAAACGGAAAGGAATTAAAAGTTGAAGTCGCATATAACTTCTGCCTGAAAAATCTAACTAAGTAGACATAGACAACCTCTCATTACAATCGCTCCATACAAAACCAATCTAGAATCTAAACAACAATTGTAATGTTGGACAGAATGTTGTCGACACACTCAGGCAACACTTGTGATCTAGATTTCTGAGGTGAAATCCCGAGAGCTCTCTTGGTATTTTTGCAATCTGATTATGGATGATCTATTCACTATTGTGGTCTCTCTATTTATAGTAGAGAGTTCCCTTGAAAGGCTCATCAATCGATTGTTATAGTTGAGGAAAAGATGGGCAACTTGTGGTAGATGATTAAGGAGTGAAAATCTCAACAACTTTGACTTGTTCCTTACTCGACTTCTTCCCAAAGCTTTGATTCTTTATCCCACATTTTAAACAACTCTAATTCACCACGCCTAAGTCATTTTTTCCTCACAGTAAAATATTGTTGCTTAACGTGAAGTAAGGCAAAAACTATTTTTCGAAAATGTTGATCAAAATATTATGACATTTGTCCCAACATTTTTATGCACTCAAATCAGTACTTCAGAAGATATGTTGGGTCAAATGTCATAACATCAAACCCAACAGTAACAATCTCTCCCTTTTTGTCTTTCTTCACAAAACTCATTACAACCCTAAACAGACTTTGGATATTGAGATAAATATTGTCCGACATTTGTGATCAATAATATCAATGTTATGCTCCCCCTTAACCTGTGATGGCTTTCAAGTAATCATGCGTGTACCGTTTCATAAGATTAGAAAAAAAATGTTAGCACATATATACATATCATCCACTTATATAGATTTATATAAAGACCATAAAAAGAAATATCCCAATGTCCACAAAAATCAATATCCATCTTGTCGAATAGTTAACTGCTCAGAATGAGCAACATTTATGACCCTCATACAGTATCAACAACCCCTCCTAACTCACTTACATCATCAACAACTTTCCACTCCTGCATAACTGTTTTAGCTTCCTCTGCCTCTCAGTTTTAGCTTATTTCCCCTACAACAACAGCATCTCCCTCTTTTTGTGAAGAAAGTAGCATCATGAAATGGTCTCTAGCTTGTATCAAGGCTTTCCTTGCAGCATCAACTTCTGTAATTTGTTGGTTGATCTTTGCAGTTTGATCCACAGGCTATTTTGTAGATAGTGTAGACTGTCTTGGACCAGTATTGCCCAGAATGTTGGTGACATTTCTGGCAACATTTTCACTTTTAGCTTCCTTCTTCCAGGCAAGTCGATGACTTTATCTCTACTCTTCAAAACTGCTTTGTTTACTATTTACAGTTCAAGAGCCTTCCCTAATGTGTCCTCTCTCTTAGGCTTAAGACTTTGGGTAGTTAAAACTTTGTATATCAGACAGGGATAAGGGATCTTGACGGAAGATCATTTTGTGCCAAGTTGGTAACTTGATGGAAGATCATTTTGCCTAGATCAACTCTCAAACATTTCTCAATTCTATACATCAGGGTGGCTTGTTTTGTAGTTACAATTGACTCATTCATTGAAGGAAGACAATTATGTATAGGAATTTTGTGAAGGGTGGTAAATAGGGCTATTAATTTAGAGGTTGGACATCTAGAGATCCACTTATGCATTATACCTCCTGTGAAGTACTCAATTACTTCATCTCTATTGTCCACTGTTGGGTCTGCTTCTTTAACATTCTCCTCAGCATTTAATCCCATACATTGGTTTATAACAGCATGTGTGAAGAAATATACTTTGTTATAGAGATATACCTTCTCAAATTTCTTCGACGAGGTATCCTCTATAGCAGAACTCAAATTAGCATAAAACAACCTGACTATTTTATCAACATATGGTCATTTCTTAGTAACAGATTCTAGGAGCTGTCTTTCTTTTAAGAACTCTACCAAACCATATTCTGAACATGAGGCAATGTCTAATACATTTTCATACCTAATAACTCTATTCTTGTACCAGTCCCAATTATCAGAATTAGTTTTAGAATAGATTTTGTCTGAGTAGATAGATACCTCAAGGTCTGAATCGAATTCGATTTTGCTGGAGGATGTTGGTATTTGTGTCTCTTCTAATGTTGACTGAAATGTTGCCTGAGATGTTGTGGCATCACTGACAACATTCGGAGCAGCACTCGATTTAGCAAATTTGTGAATTCCCTTTGGAAAGAATTGCTTCAGTGGAGTTTCATCAGGAACTTCCTCGTTTTCTTGAGACATATTTTGTGGTACAGAAGCAGTTGGTTCTTCTTCACTCTCTTTGGTTGAGAGTACAAAGTCCGTATCGTCACCGTCACTGCTCGAGCAAACAGGTATAGATGTATCAAATCTGGACCTTTTGGTGCTCGGCTCTTCACGAACTGTTCTCTCAAATATTCTACTCGATCGACGAGTAGGGAAGGTAGAGGATCTTGGTCTTTTACCCAATGTTGAAATATCAGATGTTTCATCGACATCTATTGGATTGTTATCATCACCTGGGTAGCTAACGTCTAAAGGTTCATCTAAACCTTCAAATACTATAGATTTGGACAAGTCCTCTGTGGATGGTGAAGAAGATAACCGGCAGGGTTGCTGTGGTTCATTTTGCTTAGACTATTCAGTGTTCATAGGAGGGCTTGTACTCATTGGGGTATTGGTCGGAGTGTTGGCTAACATTGGTGTTGACATTGGAGAGGTATCCATTGGTAAGAATATAGAAGAGGGTTTTGAGAAGTTAGGGTTTTGAGAAGTTAGGGTTTTTTTATTGAGATTGGATTTTGGTTTGGTGATTCCATCGGTTAGGTAGGGTTATACCCGAGGTGTGATGTGATTTTCCTTCTTTATTTTTTAGGAAAAATCGGAAATTATTAAAAAATAGCAAATGAGAGGAATATTTATATCCATGGCAAACTTTCTTAGCAACAAGAATCTCTTAGTTTTAGATGTTTCACTTTAACACAATAACTTACACCTAAAATATTGGGATAAAATAAATTAACATCACAGTAGGAATAAAATCTAAATCTTATCATTTTAAGTTTTTGAAATTCATGTAAACTAGGCATATAATAGGGAGTAGGATCTGATATTTCATTGATCAAATAAGAAAACCATCCCAACACATATCACATTCTGAAAATGTCAACAGCAATGTTAGCAACATTTTGGACGACACAAGTATTTTGTCCCGCAAGAACTTTTCATTTTGGCAACAAATTAAAACACATTTTATACGTATTTTATGAGTTTGACCACTGGACCAATGTAATATTTTCCCATCGTGTCTTTGATCTAATCAGATAACACATACAAAAGAACTTTTCGTGTCAAAAATAAGAATACTTATTTAGTATCCTCAAAATCCTTTTGAAGCACTCGATACTCCTATAGAATAGGAACGATATCTTTTCAAGGGCTTTGCCCATTTTTTGCACAGTTGCCAAATATTTGTAAAGGCTTTGCCTTATTTTGATACTCCTTTTTATGATATATATGTATTTATATATTATCGCAGAGAACGATATCACTTTGATAACATATTCTTATTGAAGGATCATGCTTGTGTGACCAAAAATTATACACCATACAATAACAATAATCAGTCGGTGATATTCCATAGGTAAATGTCACCCGAAATGTTAGACAACGTTTCAGCTGACATTCACCAAAAATCCCTTCTTTCAGAGATTACAAAGACCAAAAGATTTCTTCAAACTAGAAAATCTCTCATGGTCCAAAGCTTTTGTAAAAATATCAGCTAGTTGATGAAGAGTGTCAACATGTTCAATTTTAACTAGATGTTTTTCAACCAAATCTCTTAAAAAGTGATGTCTAATATCAATATGTTTTGTACCGGAGTGCTGAACTGGATTTTTGAAAATATTTATAGCACTCAAATTATCACAATATAAAATCAAATGTTGCTAGTAAATCCATAGTCGTCTAACATGTGTCTTAGCCATATTAATTGAGAGCAACAACTTCCAGTTGCTACATATTCAGATTCAGCTGTTGAAAGTGAGACACAATTTTATTTACGACTATACCATGAAACAAGATTATTGCCAAGATAAAAGCATCCTCCACTTGTACTTTTTATATCATCCACATCTCCAGCCCAATCCGAGTCACTGAATCCAATTAAGTTAGGATTAGTGTCTTTGGAATACCAAATTCCCAACTTACATGTGCCAACAACATATCGAATAATACATTTCACGACATTTAAGTGGGACATTTTGGGACAGGCTTGAAAACGTGCACAAACACAAACACTAAATATAATATCTGGGCGACTAGCAGTAAGATAAAGAAGGCTACCTATCATAGATCGATATAATATTGAGTAGACATTTTCAACAACATTATCCTTACATACCTTCTGCGATGAACCCATTGGCGTCTTCATTTGTTTAGCATTCTCCAAACCAAATCTCTTAACTAGATTCTTGGCATATTTACTTTGTAAGATGAAAATTCCATCATCACTTTGCTTTATCTGCAAGCCTAAGAAGAAAGTTAGTTCCTCAATCATGCTCATTTCAAATGTCGATGACATAGATTCAACAAATGACTTTAGATAAGACTGTGAAGTCGAACCAAAGACTATGTCATTTATGCAGATTTGAGCAATAATGATATCTACACCGTGACGTTTAATGAATAAAGTACGATTAGCTTCCCCACGGTTAAAACCAAATTCAAGAAGGAAGTTAGTTAGACGACCATACCACGCACGAAGGGCTTGTTTCAACCCATACAGAGCCTTATTGAGCTTGTACACATAGTGTGGATGGTAAGGATCTTCAAATCCTTTTGGTTGTTCAACATAAACTTTCTTATCTAGATAACCATTTAAGAAGGCACCTTTTACATCCATTTGGTGTAAAGTAATTTTCAGACAAAGAGCAATAGCAAATAAAAGTCTAATTGACTCAATTCTAGCCACAGATGCGAAGGTTTTGTCATAATCGATTCCTTCAACCTGAGTATATCATTGTGCAACTAGACGAGTTTTGTTTCTAACAACTGTTCCCAATTTGTCTGATTTATTTTTAAAAATCCACTTAGTTCTAATTACATTTTTATTATTTGGATGTGGAATTAAGTCCCAGGCTTCATTTCAAGAGAATTGTTCAAGCTCTTCTTGCATTGCTTGAATCCAAAAATTATCTTTGAGTGCTTCTAAAATATTTTTTGGTTGTAGAGTAGATATAAAATAAGAAAGATTAACCTATTGATATATGGTACACATACACACATACCTAACCATTTCTCTGTAATTGAGTGGTTCTTTTCCTCTTGTTTTAATTCCTTCAAAAACTCCCCCTATCATCTGGCCCGTGGGATGATTCTTCCTAATCCTTGATGAGGGGTCCCTTCGAACTTGATCTAGCAATTCATCATTTGACTCCTCATCCATGACCTTTGTGGTCTCTATTTCAGGTTCAGATGTTGCTTCAGGTGTGACAACATTTGGGGTAACATCTGATTATTCACCAGTCTGCGCATTTTCCACTTTCAGACAATTTTCACATACAGTTTTACATTTATGGCTAAGTTTGGGTAAGACATTAACCACTTCATATGAGAACAATTTCTCTAAATTGCGGTAGTTGACATGCCCCAACATTTGATGATATAGTCTTGTGTCATCGACCTTAGTGTTATTGCATGTTTCTTGTCTTACAACAAGATAGCAATTGTCACCTGTTCTAGTACATGTCATGACACATTCATTGGCCGTCATCACACAGTTGGCTGATACTAAGCAAATTAGTCATTAAGCCCTCAACGTGTAATATATTTCTTAAGGCTCGAATATCAGGGATATTCAAGATCCCTTTTCCAATTATCTTGCTTTTACTTCCACCTCCATAAGTCACGTTTCCTCCATTGAATGACTCATAGTTCTTTAGAAAACCTTTTGTACCTGTCATGTGGAGAGAACATCCACTATCAAAGCACCAACAACCTGAAATGTTAGTTCTTAATGCAGTTATAGCAACATTACATGTTATATCCTTTTTAGGAACCCAAACTCTCTTAAAACATTTTTTACCTTTTGACTCAGAAATGTTGCTTCAATTGTTATCTGAAATGTCAACAATTTAGGCAACATTTTGCTCACAAAATTTTGAAGTTTGAAATAGTATGGTTTTAAGTGTCCATGGGATTGCAGTGATGACATACAAACTTCATACTCTTTGACATATATGAGAACCTATTATTCATCCCTTTTTCTTTTACAAAGAATATTTTCTCATTTTTATCAAAGAGATTAGAGCATATGGTTTTAAGAGAGTTTTCGTACCCAATCCCTGCATGTGAAGGTTTACTAAAGTTGAGTATCTCATTCAATTTTGAAGTCCCTGTGTTGAGCTTACGGAAGGTTGTTTCGGCTAAATCCAATTTCACATGGATCTTACCAGATTCAATATCCTTTTTGGTAAGTGCAACCTCAAGTCGGGTTATCGTGCCTTTTAAAAACTAAATTCTCATGAGTTAAATATTTTACGTTTTTTGTTAAGTTTCTTGGATTCTATGATAAAGGCTTTACAAATACTTTGTAATTCATTAATCATATCATCTTTGCATTCAACTTGATCTATACATTCAGCCTCACTAATAGAAATAGTGTTGACACCCAATTTTGTCCCATCTTTTCTGATTTTATTTGCAATTTTAAATATTTTTGACACCTTAAAACAATTTTAAAATATAGGCATATATATGTATATATATCATTATTTTATTATTATTTGCATTTTATTTGTCATTTGCATTTTTTATATCATAATCATACTTTTTATCCTAATATTATATGTTATTTTTATTTTCACAAAAAGGCATCACATTATTATTATTATTATTATTATTTTAGCATCAAGCATTTCGCAAATATTATATTTTTTATCATATTGTCATCTTTAGAATTTATAAATTTTGAAAAGCTTTCTTTTTATATAATAAAACTCTTTTTATATTTTAAACCCATAACTCATTTCAACCCTTTTTATATCTTAACCCAAACCCATTTTCCCCAAAATAAAACCCCATTTTCGGACCCCATCCTAGGCCCAACCCCCAACTCGCCCGAGGCCCAACCGATCAGCCCACACCCCAAGCCCAACCGGCCAGCCCATTCGACCCCAACCCTTTATTTCCCTAAAAAACCAAACCCTAAAAAATCACTCTTTCCATCTCAACCAAACACACCATTTCGACCGACACCCCCACGTCCCTGACCCTACACCTCGCCGGTCACCTCACAACCACCAACCCCTGACACCCGACACACCCCATACCCCTATCCCCTAAATTTCGCAACCTATACCCCAAGAATCCGACCCAAAAATCGGATTTTTTAGCCCCTTTTCTTTGAAATCCGAACTTGATTTTATGGGGAAAAGCCCACCTGTAAAATCCCCCTATGTCTTCTATCGAGGGGGACCGGGAAAAAATGAAAAAAAAAAGAGAGAGAGGTTCGGGTCTAGTTTTGTAGCGTCCGAATCGAAAAAAAAGAGGGGATTTTTGGGAGGTCCTAAGTCCGAAAAAAGGAGGTTCGGAAAGTTGTTTTGTTGGTGTTTTTCGGTGCTTTTTGTTGGTGGTTTCCGTTTGTTTTGTTGGTGGTTTCCGATCGGTTTGTTGGTTTTATTTTGGGCCGATTTTAAGATTTCACTTTTCGATCGCTGTTTTGGTTGGTTTCTCTCGGTTGGAGTGCTAAAAATCAAAAAATCAAGAACAATTCGGGTCGGGTCCGGTCATTGCTCTATCTCGGTTACTATTCCGACGGGTAAAATTTTCAGATTTTTTGTGTTTAATATTCTGTTGTTGGCAATCTGAAAATCTGAGGAAAATTTGATTCGGGTCATTTCCGGGTCGGGTCGACCCGATTTGGATGAAATTTCCAGTTTTTTTTTGTGTTTAATATTCTGTTGTTGGCTATCTGAAAATCCAAGGATAAAACTGGTTTGGGTAGGGGTTTGCTGATTCAGGTCGGGTCAGCCCAGGTCTAGTAATAATTTCAGATTTTTTTTTGTGTTTAATAGTTTGTTGTTGGTTATCTGAAAATTCAAAAAAAAAAAAAGAGTTGTTCGATTCCGTGTCGGGTCGACTCGAAATCTGGTCGTGTCACTGTTCAGTCTCGGCTCGGATTTTTCAGAAACATTCCGAATCCCACTTGGTTTCGAAAATTTCAGAATTCGGGTCGGATGTTTTAATTGCAAACTGTTGGTTTATTTTGGCTTTTAAACATCCGTACACGGATATCTTACTTTTAACATATTTGAACAAATACTGCACTTTTGCCAAAGAAATTAAATTTGAGGTCGTGTCCTTTCAGAAATTGTTTTCTCAGTTTCTGTTTTCTTTACTGTTCTATTGATTTAAATAAATACTACACTGGCCGATGAAAAAATATCCGTCGATTTTTTAGGCCTCCACAGTTGTAAAGACGGAAAATAAAACTTCTGGGCAATGATGAAACTTAAATCTTTTTCACCCTAGAGAGCAACATGTTCGGTAGGCAAGGCAACTAAAATGACCAACGAGTCATATGTTCGCAGCCACGATGTGATTGTAATGATCATTTCAAAATTTAAGTCTGAGTCCTCCGTAATCAAAATATTTATTGTTTTGGATACGGATCCGAAGTTATGTATATTCAATTGTTAAAAAACTGTTTATTCTTGACAACTTGCAAGGGATAAAGTCAAAGAAGGCAAATACCCCTCGGAGATTATTTATTTTGTTGTTGTTTTTTACCTTCTTTAATTCAGCTTTATTTCATTCTGTATTGTAATAGTATTGTACTCTGAAATTATTGAAATGTTTAGAGTAGTTAGACTTAGAATTAATTAATAGGATAGTCTAAAACTGGAAACTCATAGCTAGTTTATTTATTTTAGGCTTGGTTAATTTTAAAACCGAAAATCGCTAGTTTACCTATTTTTAGGCTCGTCACCCATAAAATTTACATTGCATATATTTTTATCAATTTTCATTCAAATGCATACTTTTTTTCAACTTTACATGTATTTCTAATTCCATACAAATGTATACTTGTACAAATGCATCATTTCATTAAATACTTGCAACATTATTTTTATACTTGTAAAAACATGCATTTTTTAACATAATAATTAACCAGAGTTTGACCGGATAACCGCAAGTTAGCGGATCTTAAAAGATGCCTAACCCCTTCCCTTTAGGATAATAAAGAACCCTTACCTAGAATCTCATTAGTTTTGCAGATCACAAAATTGGAGTTATTTTGCAGCTTTTAGTTAGCATTTAGGTTCCCTAATTCACCTTAGAATAATTAGGTGGTGACTCCTCAAAGCAAGCATTTTTAACCGATCCAGAGGGAATCGATGCCATCGCGTCGCGAAGCTCGGGTTAAAAACGGGCGCGACAGCATGGCGACTCCACTGGGGAATTTCAGGTTCTTAACCATAGCAAATCCAGGTTATTTATTATGGCACTTTATTTTTTCCTACTTATTTGATATGTTATTTTAAATTGTTTCCTTTGTGAAAAATTTTGTACGCTTAACTTCTTTAATTGTTACTTTCTTTACCGTTTTTTCTTAAATTGGCATTCCGCTCATATTTCTTCGGAAAATTGACACTATCACACATACACGTGAGGTGTGTTTTGCGCACCCGCAAACTTCTTTCAAAATTTCCAAAATTTTAGAAGAGTTGGTATATGCGCGGAGCGTCCGGACCATCCGATTGGCCGCGTAGCCTTCTCACTCGAGCAGTCCGCTCGGGAACCTTGAGTCTAGTCAGCCAAATCTTAGAAAATTTAGGATAGATCTATACCACCCTTTATCTTAAGCCATGCATGTATACGCCTTAGGTGGGTCGATCCTTGGTGTCGACTCCACAATTAAGAAATCCACCAAAATTGTCGACAGGTCTCACGACCCAACGGCCCATCAGCATATTATGTGTAGCGTGATAATGATAGACTAATCCAAGCCTAATCATGACATGCCGATATTGGAAAATGTACATACGTTTTGTCTTCATTTCCAACAAAAGCATTGCAATTTGACAACTTGGATTAATCTGTCATAATCTCTCATATTTGGCATTTAGGCTCACCTTTGGCATAAGAGAGGCTCCATGCATGTTAGGACACACATTTAATTCCTGCACAATTTGTTTGCTATTTTTTTCTTTTAACTCTGTACATATTATTTAATGCAATAATTATCTGCTTCAATTCTGTACATATCATGCCATGTCGCTTGCAACTCTGGCATGAACATTTGCACTTTAAACTTTTGGGCTATCGCACCACAATCAAGACTTCTACTGGGGCAACACCATATCTTTTGGTCCTCGGGACAGAAATTGTGTCACTGCCCAAGGATAAAGCGTTCTTGAACATCAAGACTCAGACCTAGTGAAGCAATCAGGGAAGTCTTTGACCATACTGTCACACTCCTACATTTTATTATTCTTTTAGTGACTTTCCTCCTTTCACCCGGTGCTCTTATTTTTGCAGGAAGATCGTCCTCGCGAACAGTCGAGGGCGGTCGTTCTAAAACATTATCCTTGGATATACTCCAGGAAAGAACAAAGCAAAAGGTTTTCACAAAGATGACCGGAAGATGTTTTGAGTGGAAAAAGTCAGCCAACACCAGATTCAACGAAGCATCACTCTAGTTTGTCTATACTTTTGTTTTTTTTACATATTTGCAAATTCAATTGATATGCTTAATTTTCGTTACATAATTCATTTATATCATACATTTTTACAACATATCCTCACGAACTACGAGTGTCTGATTCTCACCATACAGTGTGATACGTAGGTCACCTTTCTCGGGTTTGACAACACGAAAAAAAATATATCAAAAAAAAAAGTCAATCTAGACCTTGGGGAACGCCACCCAACGAAAGTAGAACGGACTTGTCTAAGGGACGCACTTCCTAGTCCTTCTGAAAAAGGGACGCACTTCTCCGCATCCACCTTAGAAAGGGACATATCTGGTTTACCAATCTTTTCATTCATCCTATAATGGACAATCATTTTTTTCATTACATTCATCCTATTGTGTGGATAATCATTTTTTCATTGCGTTCATCCTATCATGGACAATCATTTTTTTACTTTGCATTCGTCCCATAATGGACAATCATCTGTTTTATACAGTTTTTACTTTTACTATCCTATCATGGATGATTTTTTTTTCAAGCATACATTTTTTATAACCTATCTGCACGAACTACGCACACCTGATTATCGTCAAAGATGAGGTACGTAGGCAGCCTATTTGGGTTCGGTATCCTCTATTCAAAAATACAAAAAAAAAATTAAGAATCATTGATTGACTTGGTTGATACCAACATAGTTAGGAGTGTGCATAGGAAAGAACAAGTGGAGAAGACTGACTCCTTGGTAAACCATTGATTCTTTTGGTACCTCTCATTCACGCCTGTGTTGACACTTAAAAATTGTTTTGCATGCTTCCAAGATATGAACAAAGCCAACCTCATCGTTTCATGTGCATTGTGTGGTGAGTTTTTAGAATAAGTTCAATTGCATTGCATTGTGATCTAGAACTTGGCTCGAATGTTTGTTGAAGCGAAATCCTGAGTAACACTTGGTATAGGAAAGGATCGTAGGCTTTATTTGATCCGTTTGAGCCTTTCCAGCGTACCAAATAACATTATCCATAGTACTTCCCCTTTGAGCCTAAAGCCTATTCTTTTAACAACCACATCTTATGCCTATACCCTTTTTGAGTGTGTACACGCACTATCCCTCTTTTGGCCCAACCTCCTTGAGCGCATCAGAAATATGCAAATTGCTGAAAAGATCCGAGTTGAAGTTGCAATGTTCCCAAAAGAGGAAAAGATAACAAGCCCTACATGATCCTATACAGAGGGTTCTCACATTAGTGGATACTCACATGACGATCAAGCCTATGGTATCACAATTAAATGCATTGAACATCTTTCTGAGGGTGAGTGTATTTCTTTAGACGTTCCAAAGTTCAAAATACTGAAATACATGTTAGGAAGGGACTTTCTTTCATTGAGGGCATTTGAAACATGAGGATGCATATATGTCAAAACCTTGGCTTGAAGGAAGTGTCGATACTCAGGTATGTCTGAGGTAGCATCTGAAGCTATAGGAATTACCTCGGAGTCAGTCTCGGTTGGACAGAAAGCAAATAATGGGAACCCTTAAGCACAATACTAATTGTTTGATACCAACTAAAGTCAAGATGTGATTCTGTCTTTTTCATATTTAAAAAAAATAATAACAAATATATATATAAAACCTAGCAAAATATATTGCATCATTTTTTCAATCTCTAATCTCTCTTTCACCAAAAAAAAATATTTTTTACAAACTCAAATTCCTTTTTCCCACAGAGTCTCGGATAAATAACCCAGAATTTGCTTACAACCTCTTTTCATGAACTACATTATGACCTGATTCCCTCGGCGGGATACGTAGGCGGCCACATCGGCTTCGGTCCCATTTTTAGAAAAACTTACAAATTCCTCTTGTCATGAACTACGTTATGACCTGATTCCCTCGGCGGGATACGTAGGCGGCCACGTCGACTTCGGTCCCATTTTTAGAAAAACTTCACAATCCTTTTTTGCTTGCATGAACTACGTTATGACCTGATTCCCTCGGCGGGATACGTAAGCGGCCCCATCGGCTTCGGTCCCATTTTGAAAAAACTTCACATGAACTACGTTATGACCTGATTCCCTCGGCGGGATACGTAGGCGGCCACATCAGCTTCGGTCCTATTTTTAGAAAAACTTCACAATCTTTTTTTTTTTGCTTACATGAACTACGTTATGACCTGATTCCCTCGGCGGGATACGTAGGCGGCCACATCAGCTTCGGTCTTATTTTTAGGAAAACTTCACAATCGCTATTTTGCTTGCAACGAACTACGTTATGACCTGATTTCCCTTGTCAGAATACGTAGGCGGCCTATATCGGCTTCGTTCACACCATTGGAAATTTTCTTCCATTATCTTGCACACAACGTAATAGGCTCACATGATCGCCTTAATAGGACAAGCAAGTTGCCAACACAAACTCGGTTTTGTCCAGTTGGTAGTTCAACATCTTCATATATACCAGAAATTGGGGCAAATTTTAAGGGTTCACTGCAAGAATATGCCAATGGACCTGGAAATGTCTTCAATCCAAATCAGTCTGAACTTGCGAGCGTCAAGAGCCAAAGCTACAAAGTCTACACGAATCAACCGCCCTCCCCCCAAACTTATGAATTTCTTTGAGTGCAGGTCTTCAGTTTGACAAATGTGGGAAGCCGCGACATGATGCTTCATTTCGCGAGGAATTCCCGCATCGCAGCACAATGCGTCTATGCCACGACGCCATCTCAGCCCATGAGGGTCACAAATGCATAACGTCCATACAATGACGTCATATGCATTACGTCTAAGCAACGACGTTATTTCATCACGCCTATGCAATGGCGTCATATGCATTACGTCTAAGCAACGACGTTATTTTATCACATCCATACAACGACGTCATCAGCATAACGTCCATACAACGATGTCATCAGCATAAAGTCCATACAACGACGTCATCAGCACAACGTCCATACAACGACATCATCAGCAGCAACGTCCATACAATGACGTCATCAGCAACGTCTATACAACGACGACATCAGCAACGTTCATACAACGACGTCATCAACAGCAACGTCTATACAACGACGTCATCAGCATAACGTCCATACAACGATGTCATCAGCATAACGTCCATACAATGACATCATCAGCACAACGTCCATACAACGACATCAGCAGCATCAACGTCCATACAACGACGTCTGCAACAACGTCCATACAACGACATCATCGACAACAACGTCTATACAATGACGTCATCGACAACAACGTCTATACAACGACATCATCAGCATAACGTCCATACAATGACGTCATCTGCACAACACGTCCATACAATGACGTCATCAGCAACACGTCCATACAACGACGTCATCAAGCATTACATCCATACAATGACGTCATAAGCATTACGTCCATACAACGACGTTATCAGCATTACGTCCATACAATGATGTTTTCAACATTACGTCCATACAATGACGTCTTCAGCATTACGTCATACAATGACGTCATCAGCAACACGCCCATATAACGGCGTCATCATCAACACGCCTATGTAACAACGTCATATGCACAACGCGTCTACACAATGACGTCTTCAACGCACCACGTCTATGCAATGACGTCATTTTAACCCATGTGGGTCACAAATGCATCACGTCAATACAACGACGTCATTTCAGGCGCCCACCTCATAATTCGGATATTTTAATTTCAGTCAGGCGCCCACCTCATAATGCGGGTATTTCAATTTCAGTTAGGCACCCACCTCATAATGCGGGTATTTTATTTCAATCAGGCGCCCACCTTCAAATGCGGGTATTTTATTTTCAATCAGGCACCCACCTCCTAATGTGGGTATTTTTAATTTAAGTCAGGCGCCACCTCCTAATGCGGGTATTTTATTTCAATCAGGCGCCCACCTTCTAATGCGGGTATTTTTAATTTAAGTCAGGCACCCACTTTCTAATGCGGGTATTTTAATTTCTGTCAGGCGCCCACCTCCTAATGCAGGTATTTTAATTTCAGTCAGGCGTCCACCTTCTAATGCGGGTATTTTAATTTCAATCACGCCTATGCAACGATGACATCTGCATAACATCTAAACAACGACATCATCTCATTACGCATATGCTACGGCATCATCTGCATTGCGGAAGTACTTCGGACGTCGTTCCGCCCTTCCCCCAGTATTTCGCCACATCTGCAACCAGTGTCATCATAACCCGACACTGGGGCAATGTTTCTTGAATGTGCACCATCTTTAGCAACTTCTCTCCCCCTCGGGATTCTATTTCATCCCACGCATCCCTAACCTTACCTCGAGTCCCGATGATCAGGACAAAATTGGCTACTCAGTCAATTTCTTTGGCCGAAAACTCCTTCATCGTCTCCGGCCAAAGAGGGGTATCTGTTGACACTCAATTTTGTCCCATCTTTTCTGATTTTATTTGCAGTTTTAAATATTTTTGACACCTTAAAACAATTTTAAAATATATGCATATATATGTATATATATCATCATTTATATTATTATTTGCATTTTATTTGTCATTTACATTTTTTATATCATAATCATACTTTTTATCCTAATATTATATGTTATTTTTATTTTCACAAAATGGCATCACATTATTATTATTATTATTTTTAGCATCAAGCATTTCGCAAATATTATATTTTTTTATCTTATTGTCATCTTTACAATTTATAAATTTTGCAAAGCTTTCTTTTTATATAATAAAACTCTTTTTATATTTTAAACTCATAACTCATTTCAACCCTTTTTATATCTTAACCCAAACCCATTTTCCCCAAAATAAAACCCCATTTTCGGACCCCATCCGAGGCCCAGCCCTCAACTTTCCCCAGGCCCAACCGGTCGGCCCACACCCCAAGCCCAACCGGCCAGCCCATTCGACCCCAACCCTTTATTTCCCTAAAAAACCAAACCCTAAAAAATCATTCTCTCTTTCCATCTCAACCAAACACACCCTTTCGGCCGACACCCCCACGTCCCTGACCCCACACCTCGCCGGTCACCTCACCACCACCAACCCCTGACACCCGACACACCCCATACCCCTATCCCCTAAAATCCGCAACCCATACCCCAAGAATCCTCCCCAAAAATCGGAATGTTTTTTGCCCCTTTTGTTTGAAATTCGAACTTGATTTTATTGGGGAAAGCCCACCTGTAAAATCCCCGTATGTCTTCTATTGAGGGGGATCGGGAAAAAATGAAAAAAAAAGAAAGAGAGGTTCGGGTCTAGTTTTGTAGAGTTCGAATCGAAAAAAAAAGAGGGGATTTTTGGGAGGTCCTAAGTCCGAAAAAAAGAGGTTCGGAAAGTTGTTTTGTTGGTGGTTTTCGGTGCTTTTTGTTGGTGTTTTTCGGTACTTTTTGTTGGTGGTTTCCGATCGGTTTGTTGGTTTTATTTCGGGCCGGTTTTGAGATTTCACTTTTCGATCGCTGTTTTGGTTGGTTTCTCTCGATCGGAGTGCTAAAAAATCAAAAAATCAAGAACAATCCGGGTCGGGTTGGGTCATTGCTCTATCTCGGTTACTGTTCCGACGGGTAAAATTTTTAGATTTTTTGTGTTTAATATTCTGTTGTTGGCAATCTGAAAATCTGAGGAAAAAATTAATTTGGGTCGTTTCCGGGTCGGGTCAACCCGATTTGAATGAAATTTCCAATTTTTTTTGTGTTTAATATTCTGTTGTTGGCTATCTGAAAATCCAAGGATAAAACTGATCGGGTCGGGGTTCATTGATTCGGGTCGGGTCGGGTCAGCCCGGGTCTAGTAATAATTTCAGATTTTTTTTGTGTTTAATATTTTGTTGTTGGTTATCTGAAAATTCAAAAAAAAAGAGTTGTTCGATTCCGGGTTGGGTCGACCCGAAATCTGGTCGTGTCATTGTTCAGTCTCGGGTCGGATTTTTCAGAAACATTTCGAATCCTGCTTCGGTCCGAAAATTTCAAAATTCAGGTCAGACGTTTTAATTGCAAACTGTTGGTTTATTTTGGCATTTAAACATCCGTACACGGATATCTTATTGTTTTACATATTTGAACAAATACTGCACTTTTGCCAATGAAATTAAATTTGAGGTCGTGTCCTTTCGGAAATTGTTTTCTCAGTTTCTGTTTTTCTTTACTGTTCTACTGATTTAAATAAATACTACACTGGCCGATGAAAAAATTGGAGTTATTTTGCAGCTTTTAGTTAGCATTTAGGTGCCCTAATTCACTTTAGAATAATTAGGTGGTGACTCCTCAAAGCAAGCATTTTTAACCGATCCAGAGGGAATCGATGCCATCGCGTCGCGAAGCTTGGGTTAAAAACGGGCGCGACAAATAGAACTACTAAAGCAATTGACATCAGAATAGTTAAAGAATTTATACCTTTCGGATGTTGCTGAAGATGTCGATGTCGTTGCTGATGTTGGAGCAAATGTCGTGACATCTAAGATAACATTGTATACGACATCTTCATTATCCCATAGAGACTGTTCGAAAATAGTAGCTTGTGTTTCGGTTTCACGATCTCCTTCCTCTTCTTCTTCATCATCACTAAGAGAAACCCATAGGTGCTTACCAAATTTTCTAAGAGTGTTTGCACATTCGTTAGCATAATAACCCTAACCTGAGCATGCATGACATTGCACGGACTCAAGTTATTTGGGATCAAATTTGGTACGATCTGAGTTGGTTCTTCTTAGTTGGTTTCCTTTTTGTACATTTGGAAGGAATCTAGTGGACTTTTGATTGAAGACATGGTTTTGGTGCTCTTTAGATTTAGATTGATTTCTATCATTGTTGAACTTCCTCACCATCGAATTGTATTTTTGAGTGAGTAAGGCAACATTTGCACCTTCACCAATTTCTTCAATATTCTCAACCTCTTCGTCGATTTGACTCTCCGAGGATTGAACTTGAAGTGTCACATTCTTGTTTTTATACAATTACTTTTGATTCTCAATGTTCATCTCATAAGTTTTGAGTATGCTCATCAAGGTATGAAGGTCCATTGTGTCAAGATTGTGAGCTAATTCAATAGTACAAATCTTTAAATTGAACTTTTCAGGAAGAGAACAAAGAGTCTTTTCAACAAGTTGAGTGTTGGTTAATGGTTCACCAAGCAATTGACATTCATTTGAGATGTCAATCAACTTTTCAAAATAGGATTTAATATCATCTGATTTTTCTATCCTTAAACGTTCATATTTACTCATGAGCATGCGTAGCTTTGTTCGACGAACACTTGAGCTACCTTCACAATGAATTTATAAAGTATCTCATGCATCCTTAGCCGTGGGGCAGTTTTGAATGAGTTTGAACATATACATATCAACTCGTCCAAAAAATGCATTTAAAGCTTTTTCGTTAAAGCTAACAATATTAGTTTCTTCTATAGTCCATTCAGATTCAAGTTTAACAAGAATGTCACATTTCATCATCCGGTGGTAACATTTGAACAACATACCCATTGGTTATAGATCTTCATGCCCTAATATCGATTGATTTGATATGAGAACGTAGGCGAATCTTCCAATAGGCATAATTTGATCCATCTAAAATAGGAAGCCTACCAATAGTTGGATTTGTCGGATCCATAGCTTATGACAACAGGACCAAGCACTTATTGTGTTAAGTGTCGGCTCTGATACCACTTGAAGGGAGATACAGATCAAATAAAAACAAGATGAACAGAATTCAATTGACTACACGTACAATTTCTGAATGTCGGTGACAATGTCGTGCGACATCAGTGACAACACTTGATAAAACAGAAAACCTTTAAGAGTAAAATGCAACGGAAAAATAAAGAACACAAATGTTTAAATTTTCATAAGTTATATATATAATATATATAACTTATGATGGTCAATGACCAAATGTATTGTATATGTATTATATACAAATATATAAATTCCTTTCTTTACAGATTTACAAGATTAAACGGAAAGGAATTAATAGTTGAAGTCACAGATGACTTCTGCCTGAAAAATCTAACTAAGTAGACATAGACAACCTCTCATTATAATCGCTCCATAAAAAACTAATCTAGAATCTAAACAGCAATTGTAATGTTTGACAGAATATTGTCGACATACTCAAGCAACACTTGTGATCCAGATTTCTGAGATGAAATCTCGAGAGCTCTCTTGGTATTTTTGCAATCTGATTCTGGATGATCTCGATTCATTGTTGCGGCCTCTCTATTTATAGTAGAGAGTTTACTTGAAAGACTCATCGATCGGTTGTTATAGTTGAGGAAAAGATGGGCAGCTTGTGGTAGATGATTAAGGAGTGAAAATATCAACAACTTTGACTTGTTCCTTACTCGACTTCTTCCCTAAGCAAGCTTTGACTCTTTATCCCACGTTTTACACAGCTCCAATTCACCACGCCTAAGTCATTTTTACATCGCAGTAAAATATTACTGCTTAGCGTGAAGTAAGGCAAAAACAATTTTTCGAAAATGTTGATCAAAATGTTATGAAATTTGTCCCAATATTTTTATGCATTCAAATCAGTACTTTAGAAAATATGTTGGGTCAAATGTCACAACACCAAACCCAACATTAACAAAAATTATCCAAATTCAGCCCTAAATTTTGTGTAATTATCCTAATTTAACCACCATTTGTTTCAACCACCATCCCTCATTCCTCTAAATTGATCACCACCTCTTTCTGCTTTAAAAAATACTACTTAAAGACCACTATTACTCCTCCACCGTCACTTCCCACTCCTATGACACTCGCAAAAAGAACATGCAAGATAATTCACATAATTAGAACCATCTCACTCATACGATCTGTCTTACACCTTTAATTATTACAACTTTATCTAATCACCATTCTATCTTCGTCTGAAACCACCAGTCGTCAACCACTATAACCCCATAGTGACCACCACAACACTATTAGAAATGATTTATGAGTTGAATTCTGTAGACATGAACTTTTTTTAGCACTAGGAGGTTGATCGATGTGAGATTTTGACATCACTATTGGTGATCTAAGAGAGAATTGATGATAGAAGTTGTGTTAATGAATAAATTCTTAGTAAGGAGCGTTTTCTCCTTCAAAATTTTGAGATACCGGATGATTATATGAAAAGAAACTTCCAAAGTTTTTATTTGCTAACTCGGCATAAGTAAACGTGATTTAGCTCTTTTTTGTTTTTAAATAGTAATGAATTGACTTTATATTATAGTAAAAATAGAGAATAAAGAAACGCGCGTGTTTAGAAGTGGTCACCTACTTCGACACAAATCAAGTTTATTAAAAAAATTTACAGTATATTCTGATGAATATTTATATGCAAAATACTCATTATAACCATATTTATGTGACTATTGAACTTAAACAATATTAGGAAGGTTCATAAGCATCTTATTTTATCTTCCCAAGTGATTAGAAAGGTGATGGTATCAAAAATCACTTCTTCAACCACCATGTAAAACGTAATATGTACGAAATAAACTGTAACCAATTGGCCATTTAATTTGTTAATTACCAAAAGGCACGACTAGCTCATTTAGAGACACTAAATAATACTTGGTACAATAATTCAAACACTAAAATAAGAGCTCATTTAGAGACACTAAATAATACTTGGTACAATAATTCAAACACTAAAATAAGAGCTCATTTAGAGACACTAAATAATACTTGGTACAATAATTCAAACACTAAAATAAGAGCTAGTCAAACTACCCCATAAAAGCGGGAAAATGGGGTAAAGAAAGTGAAAACTTCCATGATGCTCTAATTTTGAGAAAATTACAATTGGGAGTCATATCTATTTTTAATTAATTAGTTTCTAGATCCATAATGGGATTTGTTTATAATGTTTCTTTTGTTTATTTATGATAAATATTTCTTTCAATTTATGTTGCCTTTAGAACACAACTTAGGTTAACCTAATACCAAGAACATCAATAGTTGCGATGGAGTGATAAAATACTCCTTCATCTTTATATATTTCGAGTTCGAGTTCTAACGAGCGCTAACTTTACCCAAAATGAAATTTTTTACACGAAATCAAATTAGTCAATCCTCAAAATAGATACCAGACACCGAAGAAATAAAGAAAACAAATGCCAAAAGACTAAAGACTTATAAAACATACATATATTAATTAGGTAATGCCTCCCCCAAAATATTACACACTCTTGGATGTACAAAATCCAAGAACTTTATATCATAGTATATGATTTATAAATGTACTGCCTTCATATAATATAATTTTCTCTAGTTTCATATTGCCATTTCATATTGCCATTTCTGATTTCATTAGTTATTGCTCAGTTAGCAAGTCAACTCAATAGCTTGATTCTAAGATTCGTTGGTCTGCCACTGTGCTCTGAGTTGGCGAATAGTGGTGTCAACTCTATTTATTTCAATATAGTGGAATGAAATTAAACTCCCTTTATTTCTTTTCCTTAATTGCTTTTTGGAATTCTTTTTTGCCAAGAACAGCCGACTAGGGCTGGCAATGGATCGGAGGTGGATCGGGTGGAGCTCAATCCGCCTCCACCAGCCAACCATTCATTCACCACCCGACCCATTCATCACCCTATTTTTTTTTCATCCACATCCGATCCACCCATCATCCACGGGTGAATCAGGTGGATCGGGTGCTTCGCGGATGAAATTTGTTATAAGTTTAACTATTTATTCTAGTTTAAAATCAGTGATAATGTTAGTAATTAGTGTTCTTAAATCTTTTTTTTTAATTCACAACAAAAATGGAGTGACCAAAACAAATATAAATACTCTTAGTTCCAACGTAGCAGTGTCTCATCTGATTAGCACCTTAAATATTTTTATTCATATTCCATTTTTATGTTAGCTCAAACAAATCATACTTTAAGTTACAAAATAAATAATAAAATTAATTAGACCTAACAATGAATAATTTTTTATATTTTCATAAATGATCACTAACTAAGAACATTATAAAACTTTACTTTTATGGAAGTGAACTCTGGGCCAAAATTATGTTATTCTTGATTTGTCAAGTTTCATTATATTTTTTATTTAATAAATTATATACAATTTAATGATAAAAAATATTATCTAACTATTTATAAACGGGTGGATAGATGGGTCGGGTGATGGGTCGGATGATGGGTTGGATGTATGTCCACCCGAATCCGACCCGATCCTCCACCCGATCCATCCGTCACCCGATTAAAATCCGTGTTTTATCGAATTTTCGTCCATATATTCGGATCGGATGGATCGGATATTCATTGGGTCAGGGTAAAATTGTCGGTCCTACCGCCGACAGATGAGACATGTTTATTATAGTTGGTGAAAAGAATAATGTCAGGTACCAAAACTCTTTGGGTTTGGGTTCCTTAGAGTCTGTTTGTTCAAGTTTTTTAAAATCACTTATTTTTTTAAAAAAAAATATTTGGTCAAATAGCAGTTTAAATAAGTATTTTTAAAGAAAAATTATTTATATTTAGCTAATTAATTAGATAAGAGTTCTTTTAGTATTTCAAAAATAGATTGTATGTGACGATTTTCTAAAAAGGGTTTAGACTTTAGAGAGTTAAATTAGGAAAAACACAATTTAAATTCATTTTACAACTAGAATTATTTAACTAGAGAAATAGTTTTAAATATTTTTATGATATAGTTTAATTAAGTTATTAAAAGAAGAGGATAAACGAGTTGTATTAATATTTGAGAGGTATATGGGTTAAATTAATGAGAGGCGATTTGGTAATATATATTTTTTGTAAAGATAATTTTATAGTGAAAATTTTAATTTTCTACTTCCGTTTCATGGAAGAAGTAGAAATTTGCAGTTTCCCTCCAAAAACATAAAAAAAAATTGCTACTGCACTTTTTAGCTTTGGCTAAGCATCTCAAATTTACAAAAAAAAAAAAAAAAAAAAGGCCCGAAAAAAATCATTTTTAGCTTTCTAAAAGGTTTAGCCAAACTGATTTATTTATTTGGGAGAACGGTCCATTAACTCTTATGTGACTTTGATTTTTGAGCCATTAATTATTGCCGTTAACAAGTCAGGTCCACACTTTTACTATTTTTTTTTTTATATCCAGTTTTTCCGTTTACGTCAGACTATTCCTGAAAATAGTAGTCCCGGTCCCTCAGCACTATTACCAGTAAATCGTGGAATGTGCCTGAATAATCAGGGTTTGAAAACAGAGCAACTGATATCAGAAGAAGGTCCTACCCAGAAGAGAGCAAATTGCTCCCATCAGGGTTCAAACTCACGCGGCAGGTCTCCAGCTGGATTTTAAGTTCCCTCCTTTGCCATCTAGCTATGCCCGGGGACACTTTTAATATTTTTCTTTCTAAAAAAAAGATTGTGTATGTTACTCTCTCCGTTTACTTTTACTTGTTCATTATATTAAAAAAAAAATCACTTTACTTTGTTACTTTTAGCATATCAAGAGAAGACGATATATTTTTTTCCTGTTTTATCCATATTATTAATTATTCATTTCAAATTCATTAAAACTATGCACCGATTAATATGAGTATCATGATAAATTATGTACGTTATTTATTATTCTCTTAAGGAATGTTCAAAATCAATAGTGGATAAATAAAGGTGAACGGAGGAAGTATAAACTAAACCAAAAGAAACCTCCCAATCACTTCTGAGGGTATTTTGGTGAGAATAACGATTTTAATTTAATAATTTGGCCACTTAACCCTTCGATATTTCTAATTTTTGTCCAGTTAAAGGTTTGGCAGATCTAAACTCATGTACCAAGAAAGAATCTAACTATCAACTCTTAACTTAGCCTTTAAGGCTTTAAAGTGATCCTATAATAAGTAAAAATGTTTGACTAATATGGTAAAGGGATTGGGTGTAAATACATATATTTATTTAAATACATCTCTTAAATTGGAAAGTTAAATAACTAAGAAGCAGAATCAATATTAGTATGCGTTTGGTCAATGTTTGATTGATGTTTTTTTATTAAGAAAAGGGTATTTAAAGTTGAAGTTGAAAAACATATTTAAAAATTAAAAATTTATCTAAGTGGAGGGAAGTTTGAAAAGGGTGTGGGTGTAAATATATATTTCTCTTTAAGTGTGTACGATTTTAAGAACTTGGTTCTCTAGAAAGAAAGAATAGTTTTAGAAAACCAAACACAACTCAATGGTAAGACTAAGAGGTTGTTTGTTTTACGAACTAAATTATTATGAGAGTATAATCATTCGATTATAATTTTTTAATTAATTTATCGTTCCTAAGAGATGGAATAAAATAATCTCAAGTTTGATGGAAAAAGTGGGATATCTCATAATTAAATCTGAAATTAAATTTATATTGTGTTTGATTGACAATATAAATTTATCCGGCTCACAAAACTACCCTAAGAAAACTTATGAAAGTTCTCCAAATACTCATTCCAAAAATAAATCGAAAATTCTCACCAAAATTACTTTTTAAAATCCAAACTAAAGCCAAATCCAACAATTATGATTTAAATAACACGGCGAGAAGCTATTAATTATTAATATGCTACCTACCAAAAGATTCTAATGGATTTTATTATTAAACGATTATTTTTCTTGATAAATGCACAATAATTTCCTTATCATTAAGTAATACTTTTCTTTCAAAACTACAAGAAGGTCGATATTAACTTATCCTAAATTACCATCAGAGAATGTGGTGTAGTGAATGTGACTGCTCCTCCTTTAATCAGAGGTTCCGATTTTGAGCCATAAAAGAAAATTGGTATGAAGCGCTTCCCCCGAATGGCCTCTACCACACAAATTTAAATATAATTGGGCTCCAATGCAGATATCGAGTAACAGGTGGCAAACAAAAAAAATTATCCTAAACCACTACTTTGGTTGCTAGATGAAGGGTAATTTTGAGTCGGTTAAGCTGTTTAATCAGACAAAACAATTTAATTATAAAAAGAAAAGAGAAAAAAATAGAAAATCATAGCTTGGTCTAATTTCTGAACTGACAATCTGACATAACATTATTTAAAAAAAAAAAAAAAAAAAGAAGAAGAAGTAGAGTCCAACAAAGATGAGATTATTTCGAACTTAAAAGGGGACCAATTCAACATAAAAAAATTCATAAATTATTGTCAAATTGACCCCACAATTTTAGACTCTTTCATCAGTTCGTTGACCAACAGCTGCACTATGGACCCCAAATTAAATCATCTTTCATATTCCTAATGTACTTGCCTTGCACTATCCAGGATGACATAATGAAATAATCTTAAAAAGTGATAAGAATTATTATTTTTGACCTTTTCTTTAAAAAATGAAAAAATTGTTGGCGTATTAATGGCAAAGAACTAGAATAAATAAAGACCCCTTAAATGAATACGTTTTTTTGTTCTTCTAATAATTGAGACTTAATAGTAGTACTTTATTAAATGATCAATGAGACATTATGTGGGAAGACAAAAGTCGTGAGGTCATTATCTTTTAATAAAAATGAGCTAATTCTTTGTGCTTAATTTAAATAGTTTATCAATTTAAAATCTGAAGAAGTTTTTGGGATAAATCCTTAAAATTGTTTTATTTCAGGTATTTTCTATCTATTTGCAAGTTCTTGAGCTAAAAGAAAATCTTTAATAGCATGACTTAATTTATTTATTTTTAAATCTCAAAAAGTTAATTTTCCCCAAAATATCAGGTACTATAAATTTATTTTTTGCTTCAAGTGGTTTACTCACTTGTAGACAAATTTCTTCCACGGATTTCTTTAACAACTAGAACCTAATATTACGATTTGAAAGTAAGTAATACTTAACTTTTAGTTAATTCGTGTAGTTTTATCCTATAAATATACTTTATTATTGAAAATACTTATTTGTGTTTTATATTTATAACAAATTTAATAATAACTATAAGAATTAAAAAATAGAATTTGAATACAAGTGATAGATGTATGTAAAGAGCATATCCTGAATTCATTTATTGGTGCAGAATGTTTTTCCCTTTTAGTATCTTTGATGCATATAATTAATAGAAATGGGTTAAAATATTTCAAACTACTGAAAATAGAATAAATACCTTTCATTTGGTTTGGTTTTAAAATGCCTTAGAACTATTAAAAATAGGACAAAAAATGCCTTCACCAATAGCAAATTAGTCCAATTATGCCCCTTTCTATTAGCGAATATTCTCAGAATATTCTTCGTATATTTTGTAATAATGGTAGATGTATAATTAAGGTAAATTAGGATTCTAACTGTATTAGGAATCAACCTTTGTAAGGTAAGTTAGGATTCGTACCATATTAGGAATCAACCTTGTACAGCTATATATATTGTGAATAATGAAAGGAATCCCTAAGGGAAATTATTCCATCTTTCATGGTATCAAGAGCCTAAAACCTAAATCCCTCCTCTTCCTTATTCTTGGCCGAAATTAGCAATTTTTTTTCTGAATTCGCAGAAAAAAAAAATTTCGCTTTCTTCCTCTCTTTCTCGGCCAAACCGAGAAAATCCCCTTCCTCGGCGGGCGGCAACCATGTCTTCCCCCCCAATTCCGGTTCATCCGCGGCACAATTGACAACCCCTCTCAACGTTCGGTATCTTCTTTTCATCCGGCATTCGCCGTTAACAACATCAAGAATTTTATCCCTATAATTCTTGACCAAGAAGACTGTCAATATTCCATGTGGATGGAACTATTCTACATTCATGCATGTGCATACAACGTGCTCGATCATATTGACGAATCTGCTCCTCGTCCCACCGATGTTACGGACTCAATCGGCGTCGTCTTGACGCCATGTCAAACAATGGATCTACGGCACCATCTCCAAAGACTGTTGTGCACTATCATGAAAACAGGTGCTACGGCACGTGAACTTTGGGTCCGGCTAGAAGAAATCTTTCGGGACAATAAAAATACTCGGCCGTATATTTGGAAGAGCAATTCAATAATACCCGCCTCGAGAATTTTAACATGTCCGAATTTGTAAGCAACTGAAACTCATAACCGATCAACTATCCAACGTCGGGACTTCTGTTTCAGAAACCAAGATGGTGCTTCAACTTGTTGCGGGTTTACCAAAAGGTGAATATGACACACTCGCAACAATGATTCAACAAGCCGACCCTCTCCCAAGTTTCAACAAGGCACGTTCACAACTATTGTTGGAAGAAACTAGACGTGCTAAACAAGAGGAACATAATCAAAAGGCGTTAGCCGTTGACGGGATGGCAACACATGCGACCAGCAGGAGCAGAGTGGCGGAGGTCGTGGCGGCAGAGGTCGCAACAACAAAGGCATGGGCCGCGAAAAGGGCCAACGCACCCAGTGGATCGGACGGCGGCACCAACCACGGACAAGAAGCGGCGGCGGACCGCGGCAAAGCACTGCAGCAGCGGTGGCCTAACCAGCGAAGCGGGCCTCGCCTGCATGCCCGTACCCGACCGTAGGGGCCGGTTCAACGGCCTTGGTCGACTAGCCTCTTGGGCCATGCCCCGGCCACCGAGCGAGCCCACCCGGCGGCAGCAACGAGCCCACACGATGGCGGTCCGGCGGCGGCGGCTACGGCAAGCCCGGCTGCGCAATCCGGCGGCAGCGGTGCACTGCAAGCAGCACTGCAGAGCGACCCGGCGGCTGTCCCCGACCGATTTGGGCCGGGCATACACCACCGTGAACCTTCAACAGCCCGACGAAAATTGGTACATGGACACCGGAGCCACATCTCACCTCACCCGATCGTCGGGTAACATATCTCAACTACGTCGGCTAAAGTGTCCTCAATTTATTACTTGTCGGCAATGGTCATCGCATTCCAATTTAAGGTTACGGTAACACACACACCAAACATCCACACCCACCTTTCTCCCTAAACCACGTCCTATACACACCTAACATCATTAAAAACTTAATCTCTCGTTAGAAAATTCACTAGCAATAATTACGTATGTCCGTCGAATTTGACCCTTTTGGCTTTTTTACGTGAAGGAACTCAATACGGG
Source organism: Anisodus tanguticus (assembly GCA_034509755.1). Classification (NCBI taxonomy): domain Eukaryota; kingdom Viridiplantae; phylum Streptophyta; class Magnoliopsida; order Solanales; family Solanaceae; genus Anisodus; species Anisodus tanguticus. Next base: position 32,185,378 of record CM067546.1, read on the forward strand.
GAAAATTCTTACACGCTGAAATAGTGTGGGAGATCTCTACCCATTCACTCAATCTTCCGCTGACGACGGACCGCAAGCACCTCTATCCCTTGCGGCGATCTCTCCCTCAACTTGGCACAACAGACTCGGACACCCCGGAGACCCAGTTTTTACTTTTCTTAGGACTTCTAAGCGTATTCAATGTAATAATGGGAAAATTGCCCAACACTATTTTTCTTGTCCACTAGGCAAACATACTCGTCTTCCCTCTATGTCATCAAACAGTGTTACTTTTTCTCCATTTGATATTGTTCATGCTGATTTGTGGACATCTCCGATTGCTAGCTCTTTGGGTCATAAATTCTATCTAGTATTCTTGGATGATTTTTCACATTTTGTCCGGATTTACCCCTTTGAAATTCAAATCGAAGTTTTTGCAAAATTCCTCGAGTTTCAAAAATTCATAAAGACACAATTTGAAAAACCTATTAAATCATTCCAATGTGATAATGGACGTGAATTTAATAACTCGGCATTTCACAATTTCTGTTCTAAACAAGGCATGGTTTTCCATTTTTCTTGTCCCTATACTTCTTCCCAAAACGGAAAGGCTGAAAGAATTATACGTACCATCAATAACATGGTCCGCACACTTCTGTTTCATGCCTGCCTACCACCGCCTTTTTGGGTCTATCTTTGTCAAAATGGTAGAATCCCTTCTAAATATTTTACCAACTAGCACACTCCAAAACAAAACTCCTACAGAAATCTTATACCGTAGGGAGCCATCATATGATCACCTACGTATTTTTGGATGCTTATGCTACCCCAACATAGCCTACACTGCACCCCACAAACTTGCCCCTCGCACTCTTCCATGTATCTTCCTTGGTCTATCTCCTAATCATCGGGGCTACTTGTGCTATGACATTGCTACTCGCAAAATCATCGTCTCCCGTCACGTCACCTTTGACGAGACAACCTTTCCTTTTTCAAATCTCCGGAAATTTCGGACCACCGATTACATCTTTCTCGATGAACCAAGTCTGTCCCCGGTCATCCAAAATCTATACCAACAAGACGACCCACTGTTCGACGGTCCCCACATGTCCGGCACCACCCCACCAGCCTCCCCTGCTCACCCCTACGGCCCCCGGTCGAGTCACTGCGCCACCGGCGGCCGACACGCGCCCACCGGTCCGAGAACCGGTGGACCAAAGAACCTCACGGCCCCCGACCCACCACCACCGCCCTCACATCGCATGGAGACTCGTGCACAACACGGGATCTTCAAATCCAAGGTTCAATTCAATCTCTCCACACAAACCTTATCACCCATTCCAAAAAATCCAAAACTAGCAAAGCGGACCCAAATTGGAATGCGGCCATGTGCGAGGAATTTAACGCTTTAACCAAGCGAGAACACTTGGAATTTGGTACCTAGACCAATTTGGTGTGAATGTTATCCGGTGTATGTGGCTATTTCGTCACAAGTTCAAAGACGGTGGTGACTTAGAGAGGTATAAGGCAAGACTAGTTGCCAATGGCACTAATCGGCGGGAGGGTATTGATTGTGGTGAGACATTCGATCCGGTTGTTAAACCGGCCACTATTCGGACTATTCTCGGTATTGCTATGGGCATGCATTGGCCGATTCATCGGCTTGATGTCAAGAATGCGTTTCTTCATGGGGATTTGAAAGAGGCGTGTACATGCATCAGCCTCTCCCGGCTTTGTTCATCCGACGACTCCGCGGTTGTGTGTCGTCTCGGAAATCATTGTATGGATTGAAACAGGCACCCCGCGCTTGGTATGATCGGTTCGCGGGTATCTTTTGCGGATTGGTTTTGTATGTAGTAGGTGTGATACATCTCTCTTCACGCTTCACCGAGGTAGCAAAGACTGCATATTTGCTATTATATGTCGATGACATTGTTCTTCTTGCCTCATCCGACGGGTTGAAGAATGAAATCATTGCTCTACTCAAAAGCGAATTTGCTATGACCGACTTGGGCAAGCTAAGTTATTTTTTGGGTATATCGGTGACAAGATCTGCAGCCACTATGTTCCTGTGTCAGCGTAAGTATGCAGAAGAGATAGTGTACAGGGCCAAGATGGCAAATTGTAAAATTATGCCAACTCCGGTGGACTCAAAATCCAAGCTTAGTGCTAATGACGGTGCGCCAGTTTATGATCCCACTCTATATCGGAGTCTAGCAGGTGCTCTTCAGTATCTTACATTCACTAGGCCTGATATTGCATATGCCGTTCAGCAGGTGTGTCTGTTCATGCACGACCCCCGAGAGTCCCATTTTGCCGCCCTCAAACGTATTATAAGATATGTTAAGGGCACACTAGACTTTGGTTTACATCTATACACCTCTGCCCCAACCAAGTTGCTAGCCTACACGGATGCAGATTGGGCAGGATGCCCCGACACACGTCGCTCCACCTCAAGGTACTGTGTATTTCTAGGGGATAATCTTATCTCATGGTCCGCCAAGCGGCAGGCCACGCTATCCCGTTCGAGTGCTGAAGCAGAATATCGCGGAGTTGCTAATGTTGTCGCTAAGATCTGTTGGCTCCGAAATCTTCTTTTGGAGCTCCGGTGTCCATTGCGCAAGGCGTCTATAGTCTATTGTGACAAAGCATATCTACGCTATCTATATGTCTCATAATCCAGTCCAACATCGGCGGACTAAGCATATTGAGATGGATATCCACTTTGTGCGAGAGAAGGTTGCCCGTGGTCGGTCAAAATTTTACACGTGCCTTCCTCTTATCGGTATGCGAGACATTTTCACAAAGGGACTACCGCGACGGCTCTTCACCGACTTCCGATCCGGCCTTAGCATTCGGCCTCCTCCCCCGCTCCGTCGAGGGGAGTATTAGCGAATATTCTCGAATATTCTCCGTATATTTTGTAATAATAGTAGATGTATAATTAAGGTAACTTAGGATTCTAAGCGTATTAGGAATCAACCTTTGTAAGGTAAGTTAGGATTCGTACCATATTAGGAATCAACCTTGTACAGCTATATATATTGTGAATAATGAAAGGAATCCCTAAGGGAAAATATTCCATCTTTCACTTTCTTGTTAACGAATCTTGAGCCTCATGACGTTGGAGAAAAACTACTCCCCTCCTTAGCAATTGAAAACAATACAATCACTCATACCACTTTTACGGGAGGAAATGGAATCTTTTTATCTCTTACAATTTGAATTAAAGAAAATGATTTTTTTAGATCTCTTATGTTTTTTTTCAAATAATCTCTTATGGGTAAACAATGAAAATCTCTTGTGAAAATGTCATAAAACTACAAAAAAAAATTGTAAAGGGTCAAAATACAATTTCTCCCCTTTTACGGTCTATGTATTAATAGAATATTTCTCAATATTATTTCATTAATTGTATATCTCCTATTTTAGGTAGAATTATAATAATTTTGTAATTAGGTTAATTAGTTACCTAGTTTGTATCAAAGTAAATATTCTTGTAACCTTATATATATTGTAAATCATTCATCAATAAAATCAAGGGGAACATATTCATTTATGTTATCAGTAGCCTAAAACTACAAACCCTACCCTAGCCGTCGATACACCTTTTCGGCCACCACTTTTTTTCCACGTCGGCACCTAGCCTACGTCAGAACCCTAGCCGTCGACCTCTCTCGCCCACCCCCTCTTTTCCCCACAACGGAACCCTAGTTTTTCCGGCCATTCTCCCCCTTCCTCTTAAATTTCCTTTTTCATGGCTGACAAAACCAAATTCCATCGGGCACTTGCCGTAAACAATATTAACAGCTTCATCCCTGTGACTCTTGAGATGGAAAAGGGTCAATACTCCTAGTGGGTGGAGTTTTTTAAGATCCATTGTCATATTTACGAAGTTATCGACCACATCATCCCTCCCACGCCAAAGTCGACAGACGTACTATCGACTTCGACTTCTGACGATGCACTCTGATCTCGTTAGGACGCAGCCGTCCTCTAGTGGATATACGACATGATATCTAATGATTTGTTGCACACCATCATTGAGACCGATGCCACTGTCCGTCAAACGTGGGAACATTTGGACAGTATTTTCCACGACAACAAAACTCAACGAGCATTATACCTTAAAAATCAGTTCAAGGACGTTCATCAAGACGATTTCTCAAACATGTCTGCCTATTGTCATGAACTCAAGATGCTTGCGGACCAACTCTCCAACGTCGGCGCACCAGTCACTAATCAACGATTGGTCATGCAACTTATTGCAGGTTTGAACGAATCCTATGACGGTGTTGCCAACATCCTTCAGCAATGCACGTCGTTACCTCCGTTTTATGAGGTATGTTCGAAGATCATCCTTGAGAAACCCAAAAAATAAATAGCAGCACCACTCGGGCTAGCATTTCCAATGCATCCCTCACCACCACCGTCAGGCCATCTATCGACGGCAGGGCCTCCCGATCCGTCAACCAGAACCGTCGATCAGAGGACCCGCAACATTCCACTTCCTCTCGTAACAACCACCGGAGCAGGCAGTCCGGCAAGGGCCGCGGTGGAAGAAATTCCAGCAACAACGACGGCGTGAAGGGGCAGTCCCCGCCGGCCGGAAATAGCCAGCGACGACCGCAGCAGTGGCAGCAGTCTCCGTCATGGGCTGCCTACCCGCTGTGGCTGCTTGGACCCCACCGTCATGGGCCTCCCTTCCTTGCCCGTATACAACATCCTCGTGGACTCCACCTCAAAATTGATAGGCCCAACCTGGCATACTTGGCCCACGTCCACAACAGGCCTAAACATCATAACCCCCCCCCCCCCCCCCCGCCATCGACTTATGCATCTACTGACAGTGAGGCAACTATGAGCACAATGTCACTCAACACTCCAGATGAAAATTGGTATATGGACACAGGCGCCACATCTCACATAACGGCATCACAATGTACTCTCTCGTCTTATTCCAATTTGAGTAAGTTAAATCGAAATATTATTGTTGGTAGTGGACAAGGAATTCCCATCTGTGATTATGGTCATTCCTCCGTATCCCCACCACATCCACCACTAATCTTAAAAAATATCCTACATGCCCCTAAACTCATTAAGAATCTAATCTATGTGCGACATTTCACAACTGACAATTGGATTTCTCTTAACTTTGATCATTTTGGTTTTACTGTAAAGGATTTTACGACAGGAAAACGAATAATGAGATGTGACAACACCGTAGATCTCTACCCTATTTCAAATGCCGTCAATAATCCATCCTCAGTTCCCTCAACCTTTGCTGCTCTTTCATCTTCCTTATGGCATTCTATATTAGGACATCCGAGAGAATCTATTTTACGCTCCCTCAGTAAAAATAATTTTATTTATTGCAACCGTATTTCTAGGACTCCTTTATGTGAATCTTGTATTTTTGGGAAACATGTCAAATTACCATTTTCTACATCCATAAATTGTACTTTAATGCCTTTCAATATCATACATATTGATTTGTGGACATCCCCTATTTTGAGTACGACTGACCATCGATATTATGTGTTATTTTTGGATGATTATTCCAACTTTCTATGGACTTTTCCAATTGGAAATAAATCACAAGTCTACCCCATTTTTCTTCATTTAGTGCTTTCATAAAAACACAATTTGAAAAGAGCATTAAATGTTTATAATGTGACAATAGCAGGGAATTCGATAATAACCAATTCAAACAGTTTTGCTCCAAAAACGGTCTTACATTTTGTTTTTCCTGCCCTCACACATCCTCTCAAAATGGTAAAGCCGAACGAAAAATCTGAACCATAAACAACCTCATTCGTGCCCTACTTGCTCACACCTCAATTCCCCCTCAATTCTGGCATTACGCACTCTCCATGGCCATCTATCTCCTAAACATAATCTCAAACAAGTCTCTAGCTCAACGGTCGCCCACCCAAGTTCTGTTTCATAAGAACCCCTCCTACCAACACTTGCGTATTTTTGGATGTCTTTGTTACCCTCTCCATCCGACCACTCATAAACTCCAACCCCGGTCTTCCCCGTATGTGTTTCTTGGTTACCTTGTCAATCATCGTGGTTACTCGTGCTATGACTTGTCGAGCCGTAAAACTAATAGTTCACATCATGTCCTATTTGATGAGTCTCAATTCCCCTTTGCCTCTCTACACTCACCACCTTGACATTCCTACGACTTCCTAAATGATGGCCTAAATCCTCTTCTAATTCATCATTTACATAGTCCGCCATCCCAGACTCCGGCACCCGCCACCACCTCGGCTAGTCCGGGACTAGCTGCCCACTCGGTTCTGCTGACGATGGCCCAGAATAGCCCGCCTCGGGGTGATTCCGCAGCCACCTCTCAGCAAACTAAGGTTCGGTCAGCCAGTACCATCACCCCTGTCCTTCCTCCTCTTCCCGGCAGTCCTGCGGCAAACCCCCCCCCCCCCCCCGTCCTGCTTCCCGAGACACACTCTCGGGCTATGGAAACCCATGACATGCATGGAATTCATAAACCTAAATGGCTACTAAACCTTTTTATTTCAGTTGTCCCTTCCCCTGTCCCTGGTAACCCAAAGGATGCCTTGTCCGACCTTAATTGGAAAGCCGCAATGATTGACGAATATAATGCTCTTATTGATAATAAGACGTGGGACCTAGTACCCCGTCAACCTAATACTAACATTATTTAATCTATGTGGATTTTTAAACATAAAAAGAAATCTGATGGTTTTTTAGAGGTACAAGACTCGTCTTGTAGGTGATGGCAAGTCTCAACAGGTGGGAGTGGACTGTGATGAAATGTTTAGAACGGTCTTAAAGCCCGCAACCATCCGAGCCGTCCTCAGCATTACCATATCCAAGTCTTGGCCCATTCATCAGCTTGATGTCAAGAATGTCTTCTTACATAAGGATCTTCATAAATGGTATATATGCATCATCCTACGGGTTTCAGGGATCCTATTCATCCAGATTATGTGTGTCTATTGCGAAAATCACTCTATGTACTGAAATAGGCTCCTCGAGCATGGTACCAGCAGTTCACCAATTATGTTTCCTCTATCGGTTTTTTCACATAGTTGATCCGATCATTCCCTGTTCATCTACAATAAGGGTACATACAGAGCTTACCTATTATTATATGTTGATGACGTCATCCTCACCACATAATCTGATGCTCTCCGCCGGTCCATTATGTCTCTCATTTCCTCTGAGTTTGCTATGAAAGATCTGGGCCCTTTGAGTTATTTCTTGGGCATCTCTGTCACTCGACATTCTGGCGGCCTATTTCTATGTCAGAAGAAGTACGTCGAAGAGATCATTGACTGTGTAGTCATAACATCTTGCAAACTATCCCACAGGCCTATAGACACCAATTCCAAGCTCAGCGCTGATTCAACCCTTCATATTCAGACCTGACTCACTATCATAGCCTGGATGGAGCCCTATAGTACCTCACATTCACGAGACCAGACATATCCTATGACGTGCAATAAATCTACTTGCACATGCACAGTCCAACGAAAGCACACATGCATTCCCTCAAATGTATTTTACGATACGTCCAAGGTATACTTCACTTTGGATTACATCTATACAGGTCTTCGCTTACCGGTTTCACTGCCTATTCTGATGCTGACAATGGTGGATGTCCTAACACCCGACGCTCAACGTCTGGTTATTGCATTTTCATTAGAGATAACCTATTATCTTGGTCTTCTAAAAGGCAACCTACACTATCCTGATCTGGTGCAGAAGCAGAATACAGAGGTGTTGCCAACGTCATCTCTGAATCTTGTTGGATCTGTAACCTTCTACTTGAGCTTCACTGTCCGATTCAAAAGGCAACACTGGTCTACTGCGATAATATTAGTGCGATGTATCTTTCCGGCAATCCTGTCCAACATCAGCACACTGAACACACCGGCCCATATCTATAACCAAATGAAACTAAACGCAGAAAAATTACCCAATGATCTTGAATTTTTGACACCCAGTTTGTTGCATTGATAAATTTTCAAGGTCAAAAGTCAAAACTTGTTAAAGTTGAAATATTTTCCTTGAAGCAAACGAGGTCAAAAGTTCAAGACCACCCACCTCGAAGATCATTGTTGTCACGATCCGACCCGACGGGCCGCGACTAACCGCCCTAATGACGTCATTATACTAACCTGTCACACATAATCCAACTAACACTTAATGAGCCTGAAATCCGGCAGCATAACGCTGCAATAACAACATGTGCCAGGGTAGGCAAGCCGACAAGGCTGCCTTTACCCCCGAATGTACCTGTCTCCTGAGGAGTCACAACTAGCCAATATAACATAACAAGCAAGCCGACAAGGCTGCCACCAGATAGTAACGTATATACATGGGAACACCCCAACACAGAATACAATAACATGACTGACCAAAACAGAGTCATAACTCTTACATAAGTACAACCCACAACTGTCTACAGACCTCTATAAGAAGGACAACGACATACGACGGGACAAGGCCCCGTTGTGCCCCTAAATACAAACATAAGTCTAAAAGTGGTTCGATACCAAAATGACCAAGCTCTGGATCAAAGGAGCTTCCCAACCTGCTGAGTAGGAACCTAGGCCTGAGGTTCACCAAACTGAAAAACATGTAACTGCGGGCATGAAACGCAGCCCCCCGAGGAAAGGGGGTCAGTACGAAATAATGTACTGAGTATGTAAAATATGAAGTTGTAAAAGAGATCATAAGTAGCCAACATAAAACAGGAGATCAGTATAAAAATCAGGATCCAAATCCAACTGTGCCATAAACCATAAAAGTCAGTTGTGCCTTATAAAAATGAGAGTCAAGTCAAGAAAACATGAATGCATGTACATATACATATATATACATGTAACGTAACCCGACCCACTAATGCGGGACTCGGTGGAATCATATCATAACCCGGCCCATACTGGGACTCGGTAAAGTCATATCATAACCCAGCCCATACTGGGACTCGGTAAAGTCATATCTCATCTATGGATCCATCCTACGTAACCCGGCCCTCTAGTGAGGGTCTCAGTGAAAAATGCAAGGTTGTGCACGAACGTAACCCGGCCCGGGACTCGGTGAGGTGAAGTAGTAACACTTAGCACGAGTAGATATCATGAGTAACCATATGCAAGTAAAAATTATCATTTGACTCTCAATAAAATCATTATAATAATGTCATAATAAACTCTTTGCTGAAAAATCATAGGCACTTCTCATAACAATCCTCTTTAGGAATTAAACTGTATAAGAATTAAGTACGTCCGCCGTACTTTCATTAAATCATGCCAAAATAAAGAAGTAAGGGTTGCACATACCTCTTAGACGAACTAATCAACTCAATATTAGAGTACGTCTTGTTTTAGTACATCAACCTTGTTGTCGAATTTATCTAAGGCTGGCCAGTGGGCCGGGACGACCCGACTCCGGCCCGACCCCGTCCCGACCCCGCCCCGGTCCCGACCCGACCCCGCTCTAAAAAAAAAAAAAAAATTTAACGGGGGCGGGACTCGAACTCGGGACGGGACGATGTCTCGTCCCGCCAGACCCGAGCCCGCCCTAGGCCCGCCGGACCCGAGCCCGCCCCGAGCCCGTCCCGACCCCGACCCCGACCCTTAAACCCCCTTTGCAAAAATAGTCGTTGCACCAACGGCCATTTTAGATTATGGCCGTTGGCCAACGGCCATTTTAGGCCCCCCCCCCTCCCCCAACCCCCCCTACCCCTTAATATTTATTTTTAACCCATAAGTTATTATATTTACACTTTAACCCAATTTTTCAACTATAAATAACTCATTTTCTCTTTATCTTTCTCACAAATCTTCCTACAATCTCTCTAATTTCTCAATATATCTCTCTACATTGTTTGCTAAATATTCAATTTTATTAATTCATTTGGGAATTGGGAGTGAAGTTGGCAACTAGCTTGAGGATCTTCCATCGAGCAAAGTTTCAATTTTCAACCTCTCGATTACACGTCGACGTTACGTCGGCGTTTGGTACATTCGTTCCTTCATTAAATTATTATTGTCTGTTTATTTTATTTAGCGCACTTAATTTTATTGTCTTTAATTATTTATTATCATAATTAAAATGGAAGGATTAAAAGGTATGTTTAAGGGTAAGGGTAAGGGTGCTTCTTCTAGTAGAGGCAACCGGGGCAAGGGTACTTCTTCTAGTCATCTTATTCCTACACGGGATGATTTTGTTGATACTCAACATTTTCCTACAATACCATTAGATTTAGACGAGGAGTTATTTTACGGAACTCAAGAAGACTTTAATTTAGACGATGATCTAGACGATACACCCACTAATATTGATGACAACACGCCCACTAGTGCACCTTCAACCGAAATACCTCCTATTCCCCTTAGTATGAGACGAGGTCCAAGCAAAAAACGACCATTAAAATCGGATGCATGGACATTTTTTGATAGGGACGTAGAGAATCAAGTAGCCATATGTAAAATTTGTAAAAATGTTTTAAAATTTAAAGCGGAAAAGGTCACGGTGGGACGGGGGTTTAATTAGACACGTAGTAAGTGCTCATCCGGCTAGGTATGCCCAATACCGGGCTTCAAAACCGGGTGCGCAAACGGCCGCTCCATCGGGACAAGGTTCACATACGGAATCTTGTCCCGGACCAAGTACGGGGTCAAATTAACCGTATGACGGGGGGAATTGTAGGCTCTAAATACAACAAACATAGAGATAGGGAAGCAATATCAAAATTAGTTGCTTGTGGAGGGTTTGCCTTTTTCATTTCCTTCATCTCCGGTTTTATTCATTACATTAGAGATATATATAATCCTGCTTTTAACGGTTTTCCTAGGTCAACTGTTAAGAGAGATGTATTTAAATTTGCGCATGAATATCAACAATATTTACGTTTTTCATTATATCATTTTAATGGCAAAGTATCTATCACGTACGATATAGGTCGTAGTACTAACGGCCATGATTATTTAACTTGTAACTTGTCATTGGATAGATTATAAATGGTCTATGCAAAAACGTATTTTAGCGTATAGATATATAGATGATAGGCACACTTGGTACTTTTATTGCAGAAAATATTTATCAAGTGTGCGATTATTACGGAATTACCGATAAAATTATGACTATTACATTAGATAACGCTTCTAATAACAATTACGCAATTACAATGTTAAAAAATAGTTTAGCTCCATCTTTTCCAGATCATTTTCATATAAAATGCGCGTGCCATATATATAACTTAATTGTAAAGGATGGTCTATCACTTTTTGAAGACATTCTTAGTAAAATACAATTTGCTATAAACTTTATTTTTAAAAGTAATAAAGTACAACGTAGAAAAGAATATAAAAAAATTTGTCATGATTGTGGACTACCTTTTAGAAGAATTCCACAAGAAGTATCCACTAGGTGGAATTCTTTATACGAGCAACTCCTTGTTGCTTATGACTATAAATTACCTATAACTTTATTTTTTAACTCTCATAATAAAAAGCCAGCTGATATGATTTTAGATAGTGATTGGGAAAAAATTTCCGAACTTATTGTATTTTTAGAGAAATTTTTTCAAGCAATAAAAGAATTTTCCGGTATATATTATCCTACTATTTCAACTATGTTATTTTATATAACTCTAATATTTTTATTACTTAGTGAATATATGGAAAAACCGGCTTATAAGGCGGCTATTAAAAAAATGTTTGTCAAAATAAAAAAATATTTTATTCCTATTCCTTCTATTTATATTATTGGTTCTGTATTAAATCCTACTATTAAAATAGACGGTACTAAATCACTAATTGAAACTATTTACGATTGTATAGAAGTACTACCACCTCCAAGTCCCAAAAATCTAAATCACCCACCACCTATTGAACAAACTAAAGAAGAAGTGTTGAATAGCGTAGAACACCCTTTGCAAAAATATATATAGATTTTATCAACAAGAAAATGCTAGTAACGTACCGGCTACCATACCATCTTCTTCATCTTCAACACAACCTCACAAAAGACATCTTGTTTCTGCGGCTAGTATTGAAAGCCTCGAAATAGAATGTGCGGCCGTACCTCTACTAACCAAATTAGCGAGTTGGATATTTTTGTTTTGCGGGGTTCTGTACCGTATCAAGAAGTTATCAATGAAGATGGACAAGAAGACTTGCTTTGAAATACTTTGGAGGGGAATGAGAAGACCTTTCCGACACTTTTATTGATGGCTCGAGATGTTTTGAACATTCAAGCGTCATCAAGCTTGCGTCGGAAAGCGCTTTTTCTGCAGCGAGATATCAAATAGGAGACCACAGACACTCATTGGCCGGAGACGGCTTGGAAATTGCGTATTATTCGAGAGATTGGATACGAGCGGAGCGGAGAAGGTGCGGTCAACCGGAGATCAACGAAGAAGATGATGAAAACTACAACGAAATCTTAACCGAAGGTAGTGGAAGCGACGTGGATCAATTTGACCAACAAATACATATTCCAACCGAAGAACCACATGAAATCATCAAGCAATTAGAACAGATTTTTTTGAAAATGTAATTTTTTTAATTGCAATTTTATTATGTAATTTGCAACTTTTGGATAACACCATAAAGTTGCAATTTAGATTTTAGACAATTGTATTTGTATTACAAAAAAATCATATGTCTATTAAATAATATAAGAGGCACAAAAACAGCCTTGGGATGTTTTTATTACACTATCTTGTTTTATTTATTGAGTTTTTTTTATACATATGTTATTTAAAAAAAAAAAAAAAGGAAAACCCGACCCCGCCCCGCCCCGACCCGAGCCCGACCCGAGCCCGCCCCGCCCCGATACCGACGGGATCGGGATCGGGACGGGGACCGGAGCGAGTCCCGCCCGGACCCGACCCCGCTAGGCCCGCTAGTCCCGATCCGACCCCCGGATCGTCCCGCCCCGACCCCGACCCCGCCGGACCCGGCCCGCCAGACCCGAGCCCGGCCCACTGGCCACCCATAAATTTATCTAAGTTCCACGGGTACTTGTAAGCTCTATGAATGATTATCTACATCATACGGACGAATTACATCACAATGGAATCAACATATTAAAAACAGATTCTTAGGGACATTCTAACGAACACCTTGAACGCGTAGAACCTATATTCCTTCTACATCGAAATCTAAACATAAAGCGAAATATCCAATCCCCTTAATCCTCCTTCTTATACTACTACAATCTTCAAAATAGTACAACAATTTCACATGCAATTTCCAGCAACTCTCAGTAACGACAGTCCCAACAACACCCAACCCAAATTCGCATTTTCGACAATCGTCTTTAGAACTAGTAGCAAGAAAAGACTTCTGAAAATTGTACAAAATATTAAGAACAAGGAAGGTTACCTCTCTGTTAGACGCAGTGACGAGAATCGCCGGAAAACCTTACGCTTGTACCGGATTCTGACAAACAGAAATAGAACACAAAATCAATTCGTGCCAGACTCCTTTCGTACTCAAGGTTCTTGTAAAGCTTCTGAGTTTCTAAGCTTGTTAATGGTTTCGGTTCTACTAGAATCGAAACCCAGAACACCACGAATTCTCCCTTTGGTTATATGAAAGCTTGCAGAAAATCCCCAATTTTGATCGAAACTTTCCAGAAAACCCATCAACCGAGACTTACCTCCACCCGCTAGAAATGTGACCATTAATTCCTCACAGATTCTTGATGAAGATGAAGGTTGAAGGAATGGAATTGAAGAAATGAATTATGGAGAAAGAAGGGCTTATGGTTGCTGTCGGTCGATCGGTTTGGGGGCTTAGTCACCCCAAATCGTTTTAAACACAGACACGTATAAAATCTCACTATATATTGTCCCCCTCTTTAATTAATTAATCCCACAATTAATTAATTATACACACAGTTAAATTCCCGATCTCAAATTATTTAAATCCCAGCGATTAATAAAATCCTCTTATGTTAATATCATAATTCCTGTAATAAAATACCAGTCTATAATCTCTTCGGGGATACACAAATATTATTATTACACACCGCCGCCACATTATTAAATCCAGAAATTATTTCAGGGTCACATCCTTCTATATATTAATCCTCGTATTAATATACACAAGTACAACGAAAATTTTCCCGGGTCCGGGTCTACTCACCTACGTTATGAGTTCAACCGCTACCCGAAAATACGGGGCGTTACATCCTCCCCCCCTTAGAAACATTCATCCTCGAATGTCGGTACGACATTTCTAACCTTTGACATCATACCAAAAGAATAGAACACACAAATTTGTCATTCCAATTCATCAAAACAGAGGATACATATCAATTTATGACTACTTCTAAAGAATAGACTCAAATTTCATATGCAAACCAAAATAAACACATGGTGACTACATTCTTTAAATTCAAGCAATAGGTAAAGAAGGTAGAAGGTCCTAATATCTAATTTTAGAGTCCTATACGCAACATAGTTATTTAAAACAGTTCACACATCAATGCAATTAGTCATGTCTCAACTGTTTTATCATCCCATAGCCAAATCTGATCTTGCTAGTGTTTAAACTAGTTCAGTTGATCACTTTTTTTATACTGGTTTTGGGCTAGAGTGCAGCAAACACAGCTGTTGATTTTTCACTCTGCCCCTGCCCAGGATTTTGTAGCAATAGCTGCCTCAAAATAAAGGCAGCAACATGTGTTTGTGCAGGGCATAATTTCCACCAAAATGCAGCAGTAATTACAGTAGCAAATAACAGCAAAACAACAGCCAAACAACAGCCAAATAGCAGTCAAATGGTAGCCAACCAACAACAGCAGATGAGCTCAACAACAGACAGAACATTAGCCAGAATAACAACTAAAACAGCAGCCAGAACAGCAACCAAACAACAGCATAAACATAGTAGCTAAGTACATTAGAAACTAACCAACATGTACAGCAACCAACTCAATATAGCAGTGTCATTAAACTATGCAACACCTAATGGAGAGCAGGCATCAGTAATCAGAAATTGGAATCACAGACAGCAAGGAACCAGCCTCTCCTCACCAACAGTAATCAGTCCCCTTTTGGAACAACAACCACAGCCTTAAAGCATAACCAAACAGTCCTAACAATAATTGTAAATGAGGCAGAAATGCAGCAATGACTTGCACTAAAGCACAGTAGACCAGCAGCCTTTCAGCATAGCAGAACAGTCCTATAGGGCTATATGTGTAGCAAAAATAATAACCACACATAACCACAAGTTACTTCAAAGGCACAACAGCCCTTCCCAATATTTCAGCAGTCTAGGGCATCAAGACAATAGGTAGCAGCAATCAGTAAACAAGCAGCAACTATAACTCAGAATCCAGTAGTTTAAGAGTCACACAAGTCTTAACAAAGAATGTAGATAACTAGGAGAGCACAACATGCTTGAAAACAGGACATTTGAGACTGAAAAAGAGCAGCAATATCTGTCACAAATGAGGCAACAACATATGTTTAAAGTGCCACAGAGACAGTAGTAGCAGCAACAAAACAGCAGCTAAACAGCAGCAACAAGACCAGTCTAAACATGCTAGACATTTCATATGCAAGCTGGTCCTTAGGCAACATAAAAATAAGTAACTAAATGCAATCCACCTTGGTTAAGCATGCAGAAATGGGGCCTGACCATGCTGAGCCTCTATTTCAAGCATAAACAGTCTGCACATTAATTAGTACAGATTCATTTATCAACTTCAGGTCTAGATTGGTTGTGCCACTCACCTATGGACATGGTTATGTAAAGCCTAACATCAGAAGAAAAAAAAAAGATAAGCAACTTGGAATGCCAATACTAAGTCAAACAACCCTTTATACCATAGTTAATAGACATCAAATACTTGCCGGATTAATCTTGCTTCAATATCTGCACCTAACCTATTATCACACCATATCCAGGGGTCAAAACAAATACCTTAAGAGGCTGCATACCAACAGTTCATAGAAGCAAAATTACAGGGTCTAGAAAAACTTTCTGTATCATCTCTTTAAAAGCTATCATGCTGAAATTAGCCTAAGTTTATCATTTTAACTTGTTAGGAACACATGTCAACTAGCATAGTGGTTCTAAGCTGTTATTCCTAACTTATACATGCTTTAGCCAGGTCACCAAGACAGCATCTGAACCTGGAATCATGTCATCAGTTCATATGGTTCTCAACTTAACACAAAACATTCTTCAAAGTTCAAACCACATAAAGTCCTTTGGTTTTTTTTTAAAAAAAGTTCCTAGGTTATACCACAATATACCTCCATAGATCCATAGAAGTAACCAGATATTAATAGCAAAGATAGGACACCATGTAATCACATTTGAAGCTAAACATGTCATTGGAAGACCACATGTAGGCTACATCATTTCAAATTGTTGGATACCACATGGAAAAACCAAAAATAGTTAGCCAACATATTTTCTATGCTCATCCTAAACAACTGTTACTATTGTTTAACTTATGCATACCAATAGCTTAAAAGCCATTTCATGATTCAACTAAAATTACACCAGACTATACAACAACCTTATCAATCAACATGCAAAATCCACATATTCCTTTTGATTAATCCAAACATATAACATCAACCATATCAACCCACTTAACTCGTTCTCTTCTAGTTTTAAATTATCATATCAGACGATATAAGACAAGTTTTGTTAAATAGGACAACTAATCCTGTTCTTCATTAGTGGCGCTTATTTTAGGTAGATAATATGACCAAACGACTTACAGATAGCCAAACGAGTTTCCAAAATAATATATTGGTCATCACATTAATTTAAATAACCCATACATGCTAAACCCAACTTCAATCCAACCTGTCAATCCATTAAATCAAATCTAGGCATTTCATATATCATTAATATCTTTAAATTAGCAATATTAAGCATTAAATTAGCTAAGTAGCCCATACACGACTAGACAAATCTAAAATTAACCTGTTTCATTCCATTTCAATTGTACAGATTATTCTAAATCAGCATGGAACATTTACACTCTTTTGTTGACATCTACTACTACTTTCAATTTGGTAACAATGCCCCTTCTTCTTCCTATATAAAGCCGATGGTGACCAGTACAATCCCAAACTCTTAAAGGGACAGAACAAGAATCTCTCTGCTTACTGTTTCTAAGTTTGGTATTGCCTAAAGCTACAATCTTGTAGGTACCATCAAGAAGTGGATTGGGAAACATAAAATTCAAGGTACCCCCCCCCCTTTTTTTTTGTATTTCACATCTTGGAAAATGGACAATGTCAATCAAAACTTAAAGGAATCTATAACTATACCAAATTAGATATTCAATCCCGAGTGGTAACAGGTAAACCAATTATCCGGACATGAGTAGGCATAAACAAGTATATATAGACAGACCAAACATATGTGGATTGCCTATCCATGCCATGCTAACCTCATCACTACTCACTTAATAACTTAACCAAATCGGCAGAAGCAAGGGAAAGCACATAGTTGAGGAACTACTCAGATATTCATTTCATTTTTTTTTTCAACATGTGATTTAGATACCTATCAAAACTCAAATGATCTTATATTAACTACCAAATTTACATAAAAGGAGAAGGGGGTAGACATACTGCAATAGCAGACATGGGAATAGGTGGACTTAACAGTTTGATTTAATCAACACATAGATACAAAACATGGGCATATATAATTAAACCAAACTGGATGCAGAGTTATGCACATGAGGAAGGGACAAGGTTATTTTAAATAGTTATGTTCAGATGAGTATTAGACCACCTAAGACTATTGGGACATGCCAAGGATAGATATGACCCTTTAACAAGCAAAACATACACCAAATAGGCTCCTAAACTATCCTTCGGATCACGACAGCACTTAAATAAGACACACATCCATTTCAAAGTCATTAGGTGATCCTATCATAATTATAACAACATTCTTATGCTAAATCTTAGTTCCCTTATTATAGGCAGATAAATAAATAAATAAATAAATAAAAACATTAAGCCCTTCAATCATTTCCATACCAAATGTGACCTTTACAACCAACATAGTCATTATGTAAGCATAATTTTTAACTTCAACAACTGGTGTTTAATTAACATAACCTATGTAGTTGAGTCATGGATTAATCGAACATAGTGTCTAAGAGGTTTAATATACTTCTCAAGCCACTATAGCAACATACCGAAATAATTTGTTCGGTTAACCAGGGGAACAAACCTCATGTTCATGTATTAAGCATACTAAATTAGTACATGTGCTAATGATGGTTTGACCTAACATACTATGGACACCACAGGACTTAAACAATCCAAGAGGGGTTACAATGGACTAAAACTAGTATACCAATTACTTCAAAGTCATTTAAACGGATCATACAAGGTCAAATAACCCTTAAACTTAACAAGACAACCACTTAACACACAAATAATCGTCACACAATACTCTAACAGTGTTTTCATCAACTGAACATGCTAGACATTAAAAGAGTAGTCCCAAATAGCCACAATATTCACATATATTACATAATGCTTGGCATAATATATTCAAGGTTTAATAGTTAACTAAATAAGTAAACCGTTTATTGCAGAAGCAAGTCATTCATGGAATTATGTAAATACTCAATTTTCCACTCCCTTAAGCAACTATTGACAACATGTTTATCATACGAATATATTCCCTATTTAAGAGATAAAACGCAGGCTTGGGTTATTAGAACATTTTGCATTCTACATTATGATACGCAAAGACAATTACGGGGGAAATGTTAATCAAACATAAAAGATATCTAGGCAAGTCTAATTAACTGTTTAGAGGTAGTCCCACTGAGCAAAATTGGCAAAGATAGGTCCTAACACAAGTGATTTATACTCAACCCACTTACTGTACAGGGACATTAACAGACCACCCTGTTCCGAAAGAAGTATGACCAAGACAGAATACATTTATACATAACATGGATAGCATAACTCATAAGAAAAGCTGGAACACATCAACTTAAACATGGTAATATTACAACATGTAGAGGACCATCTACTCCTAAGCCACATCCACAAGTAGGACAACCCGTTAACGACTATCAACTACCTGTTGAACTAATTTCAAGGACTTATCCAGACAACTTTCTCCAGAGACAACAAACCTTATATGTACAACAGTAGCAATTCCAGTTTTTGGCATATCTCATATTCCTTTTCATATAAACATAAGCATACCAAGGAGTCATCACAACTAATAGACTTCACATATACCATGTACTTTAACCCAGATCACACATAAAATATTTTACTCAAGAAGGCCTTGTATATCTAAGGTCTCAACGATTATCTAATATTCTAAGAGTCTCAAATATTCCATGTCCCAAGCTTACATTATTTCTTCCCGTATACGAGTAAGATAGTTTCTCATAACCTCGAATTCGTATTGCCCTTCGCAGCGGTGTCGCTTTCTTTGGAGGCATAGGCGTAACACATTAATACGTCGAGAGAGGGAATAACCTAATAACATAGCTCTATCGCACGATCTTAGAGTAAGAAGAATAGAAACCAATCCTAAATGTCCGGCGACCTCCTGCGTATAAGTATGGTGCACAACATACCCATACGCAAGACTCTACTAGACACGGTGCCGTAGACATTCCGAGGACTAAGCGCTCGATACCACTTTTGTCACGACCCGGGACCCGACGGGCCGCGACTAACCGCCCTAATGGCGTCATTATACTAACCTGTCACACATAATCCAACTAACACTTAATGAGTCTGGAATCCGGCAGCATAACGCTGCAATAACAACATGTGCCGGGGTAAAGGCAGCCTTGTCGGCTTTCCTACCTTGGCACATGTTGTTATTGCATCGTTATGCTGCCGGATTTCAGACTCATTAAGTGTTAGTTGGATTATGTGTGACATGTTAGTATAATGACGTCATTAGGGTGGTTAGTCGCGGCCCGTCGGGTCGGGTCGTGACAATTGTACATCTCCCAGCTAAACGTGAAATAATTGCACGGTTTTCCCTTCAAATAGGCTGGTCTTTAATTTTTACCTTCAAAATCGAACTTATGCCTAGCGAGACATAAGTTCTTTAAGGGCGGGGCATAACTTATGGGATATTGTGATGCAAAAATATAAACTTATGTTCCACGAAAAAAATTATTTGCATTAAGGGCAAAATTAAAGATCAGCATAAAATCCGCAAAAGTACAAATGACCCACTAAACGCTACCTGTTGGGCCGAAATATGCAGTAAATCCAGTTCACTGTGGTAAGCAAGCCCAGTCTAATTAAAGTTGAATACGAAGGAATAAGTCACCCACTGAAAATTGGAACGACGAATGAACACCATAATTTTCTGGTTCCTAGAAAATTCTACAAACTTTAATTTTTTCAAAGGAAATTTTTATGTCTAAAAAATAAAGCATGCGTTTAGTGTTTGTAAAAACTGATATATCTTCTTTTCTCTCTCACCAAATGACATCAAATTAACCAGAAATGTAAATGATTAATTAATCTTTATTGCACGCATTAAATGAAAAGGGCATTTTGCATTTCAATTTTCTTCTTCAAATTGAGAATGGAAAGTTTGAAACCAAATAAAGGCGGATTAAGATTATAAATCAGTAGATGCAGAATACCTATATACTGTACCTCTTTTGTGACAATAGCTGCAATCTTAAGTATAATTAGAAATTTTGTTACATTTTTATTATATAGTTTAAGTAGAACATAGTATAGGTATGATTGGTGCATTTGCCTGTGGTGTGGCAGAGCGACATAATGAGTTTTCTTCGGAAAATTTTCTCAATAAATAGGCTAAATATAAATTTTTAGTATACATAATCTCCTTGAGATACAAGAAATTTCTAGTGTACTAGCAAAAGATTGCTCAAAAATTACTCTACGTCACGTTCTTGGATCTCAGACCTGATATTCTAGTAAATCTTTTCAATTCTTTTATTAAAATTTCTGACTTCGCTACTGACGTCTACCCTAGACATCAAGTTGGACCATATCTTACTGCAAAGCAAAAAGGAACAGAACACAGACAACAAAAGCAACTTGGCCTGCAAAAAAATGATTCTCTTTTTAGCATATGGAAGCGGGCATTGGTAAAGTATGGTAGCTTCATTTTCAAAGACAAGAAAGAAAGTGATGGAACAAATGTTTCCTTCTTCCATTTTCATTTCATTGATATTTCTTGTGTAAAGTGTCAACATGACCTGCCTGTTCAGAAATGGAAGACTAGGATAACAAATATTAAGTCAAAGTTTTGCCTTCCCTTTGATAAAAGCAATATATGAGTTTTGCAGTTGGATCTTCTATGAGTCAATATACAAGACAAACATATAGTGTCAAAAAATCATCATTCCTTAATTAACTTTTTGCTTTAGATCGATAGACTAATCCATACCAAATGTCTATACCATTCACAATAGGGGATAAGGTATTTTATGTCCAGAATTTGGATCGTAAATTTCTTCATTGATAATTAATGAAGAATTAATTTAAATATCCGATCATCCAACTACTTAAATTAAAAATAGCCGGCATATGTATAATATGTGTATAACTATGTATAATACATGTATATCAATTAGGGAGAAAAACTAGCAAACTCAGCCGGCTATTTGCGTTAAGATCCCAAATTTTAATAGATCACAATTGTGAAAGAAAGATGAAACAAAATGGAAGGCAAAGAATATGTTTTTTTTCCTCAAATTTCATCAGATTTTTTAGAACATTTCAAGTCTTCGTTTTCACTAATTATATAATCATTAATATTAAAGTGTGTACAATAATATTATTTAGCCATATTTAGTCTTATATAATTATGGTAGATATAGGATATCTGTTGTATAAGGATTCCACATTGTACACCCTACGTATATTTTGTATTAATGAGAAAGGGTCCCCAAGGGAGATTAATACAATTCTACATGATATCAAGAGTCAATAATCTTTCCCGACCTAAAACCTAAAATTTGGCCGCCATTCCCGTTCTTTTTCGGCACCAAACCGCCCGTATAGCGCCAGTATACATATGATAAACGCTGATATACTGTTGTCCAGCCCTTATATTCTACAACATTGTATACACCCGATATATCACTGATATACCGCCCTATTTCCCTCAATATCTCTTCAACAGGTCGTATAGGTATACAGCCCATACACGCTGATATATACTTGTATACAACTGATATGCCTCTCCAGCCACTGTATACTACCCGTATACAACCATCTTAAGCTGTTATACATCTCGTATATGGTAGATACTACTCCTAATATATACGTCACGACCCCCTAAATTTTTATCCTTTCTCTCGCCTCTTCTTCCGCAGACGCCATGGAAGAGAACGACCATGGTTGTGGCAGCAGCCACCGCGGCAGTGGTGGCAGAAGGGCTTAGGCGAGCCACTAGTGGCAGCAGGCGTCCATCTACTGCCTGGGCACACATAAGATGGGCCACATCCAATAGGCTCCCTCAAGCAGCCAAGCAAACCGGACCAGCACATTCGATGCGCCTCCACCATTCGGTCCAGCTTCTTGAGGCCCAGCAGTGGACCATCAGACAGGGAGCCCACCAGATCGGACCAGCCCAGTTGATAGGCCTCTATCATTCGGTCCAGCTTCCTAAGGCCCAGCAGTGGAGTCCAGCTTCATCAGGCCCAATTGATTGGAGCCCAACAATCCGCTCCAGACCCTTTCCAAATCCAATTTGTGTCAGGCTTTCGCCACATTGACTCCTCGGTAGCCCAATAACGCGTGGTATATGGATACGGGCGCCACGTCTCACCTCACGAATAATTCTAGTAATCTTACTCAACTGCGAAATTTAAATACTCCGCAATCTATTATGGTCGGTAACGGTCGTCGCATTTTAATTCAAAGATTTGGCCACACCCTTACCCCACCACTGCATCCCAACTTCTCTCTTAAAAACATTTTTATGCCCCATACATCATCAAAAATCTAATTTTTGTTAGAAAATTTGCCATCAATAATTCTGTCTCAATTAATTTTGACCCGTTTGGATTTTCTATAACGGACCTCCTTACCGAAAAACTCCTTACGAGATGCAATAGTGAAGGGGACCTATATCCTTTCCTACCCACATCCGCTGCTAGTGTCACTCCTCCCACCGTTTTAACAACCATATCTCCCTCAACGTGGCATAGTAGACTTGGTCATCCGAGTTCTCACGTTTTTTATTCTCTTAGAAATCGAAATTTAATCCAATGTAACAAAGAGAACATTTCTCATAGTTGTTCCTCTTGTCAGTTATGGAAACACGTTAGACTACCATTTACGACTTCTATGAGTACTACTTTCTCTCCCTTATATTATTCATGTTGATTTATGGACATCTCCCACAACTAGCAACTTAGGCCACAAATATTATCTGGTATTTTTTGGATGATTTCTCTCACTTTCTTTAGGTATACCCACTCAAACTCAAATCTCAAGTGCTCTCCAAATTTGTTGAGTTTCGTACACTGGTTAAAATGCAATTTGAAAAAAGACATAAAATCATTTCAATGTGATACTGGTTGTGAGTTTAATAATTCTATATTTCATAAATTTTATGCGGCTAATGGCATGATCTTTCGTTTCTCCTACCACATACCTCTCCTCAAAATGGAAAAGTCAAAAGAATTCTCCGAACCACTAATAATATGATTCGTACCCTCTTTTTCATGTGTCTCTCCCCCCTACTTTTTGGGTATATGCACTAAAAATGGTATAACACATTCTCAATATTTTACCTACCCGTGCGATTCAAAATAAGACACCCACCGAAATTCTCTACCGTCGGATCCCTACCTATGACCATCTTAGAATTTTCGGTTGTCTGTGTTACCCTAATCTGATATCCACGCCCCCTCCCCCCACAAATTTGCACCTATATCTACTTTGTGCGCCTTCCTAGGTTTTCCGTCAAACCATAGGAGGTACTTGTGCCATGAGCTCTCCACCGATAAAATCACAATTTCTCACCACATCACCTTTGTTGAGTATGTTTTCACGTTTGACAATATTAAAAAATTTTGAGTCACTGAATACCAATTTCTCAAAGATTCGGACCTATCACCGCTTGTCCAATAAGAATTCCATCAGGCTGCCGCTATTCCGGCGGCGGCAGACGCACCAACTGCCACCACCGGCAGTCTAGTCACGATCTCCCCTCCTCATCCTTTCGGATCTGCCACCACTATACATTGTCCTGAATTGTACCATCCCACCACCACTATTCATCCGTCGTACTCCCTGACCTCTGTCACTACCACCTTCGGCAGTGACTCAGATGAGTCACGATCCACACCAGTTCTCGAGTTCGACACCAGTTCACTGGCATCCTCCCATGTCTCGAGTTCGACACCAGTTCACCTTTCTACCATCAAAAACCACATAATCGTCTCAATTACAAATCTGGCAGATACCCTACACTCCCACCAGTCTACTCTCCTGATGACCATCGTGTCTCCACCACACTGCCATTCCAACACTGCGACCCAATATGTTACCAGAACCCTAGTTCAAATCCAACCCCGTAACCCGACCGCCATACTCATACCAATGAACCTCCCTCTCAGCCCCACCACATCACCGTTACCGTACCCTACCTTTCCTAACCTACATAGCATCGACCACACCAGATCGACACCACCACCACACCAGCTGTCACACCCAGAATCCACACTCTCAACTCCCCAACCCGTCGTCTCCAATTCCCTACCAAACACAATCTCGTCGATCATTTCCTTGAACTCAATCCCACACACAAATACCAATAGTAAACCAGCCCTCACTCATCGCATGGAAACCCGTGCCCAACATGAGATTTTCAAACCCAAAGTCTAGTTTAACTTGTCCACACAAACTATTTCCCCAATTCCCAAAAACCGAAAATTAGCCAAACTAGACCCTAATTGGAATGCGGCCATGTGTGATAAATTTAATGCTTTAACGAAATAACACACTTGGGATTTGGTTCCTCGACCAGAGGGGGTGAATGTGATCCGATGCATGTGGCTTTTTCGTCACAAATATAGAGACATTGGTGATCTAGAAAGGTACAAGGCGAGACTTATGGCTAATGTCACTAATCAGCAGGAGGACATTGATTGTGGTGAGACGTTCAGTCCGGTTGTTAAACCAGCCACTATTCACATAGTTTTGAGTATTGCTATGGGTAAGCATTGGCATATTCATCAGCTGGATGTGAAAAATGAATTTCTACATGGGATTTGAAAGAAACTATTTACATGCACTAACCGCCTAGTTTTGTCCATCCAACAGCCCCTCAGTATGTATGTCGTCTCCCTAAGTCATTTTATGGTTTGAAATAGGCCCATAGAGCATAGTATGATCGCTTTTCACAGTATATCATGCAGATTGGGTTTGTATACAGCAAGTGTGATAATTCTCTATTTATTTTCCATAGAGGTAGTAGTATTGCATATTTATTATTGTATGTGGATGATATTGTGCTTACTGCCTCATCTGAGTTGTTGAAAAATGAGATCATTGCATTGCTCAAAATAGAATTTGCTATGACTTGGGGAAGTTGAGGTATTTTTTAGGGATTTCAGTGACTAGATCTGCAAATACTATGTTTCTTTGTCAGCGTAAGTATGCAGAGGAGATTGTGTACAAGGCTAAAGTGGTAAATTGCAAGATCATGTCTACTCTAATTTACTCTAAATTAAAGCTTAGTGTTGTTGATGGTGATCCAGTGTCAGATCCCACTCTCTACAGGAGTCTTGCAGGTGTACTACAGTACCTTACTTTTACCAAGCCTGGTATTGCTTATACAGTTCAGCAGGTATGCTTATTCATGCATGCCTCCAGGGAGCCTCATTTTACTGCCCTTAAACGTATCATCTGATACGTTAAGGGAACACTTGATTAAGGGAACACTTGATTATTGATTATAGAACACTTGATGATGATTGGGCAGGTTTTTCGGACATGCAACGCTCTACCTCAAGCTATTGTGTGTTCTTAGGGGATAATCTCATTCTTGGTCTGCCAAGAGACAAGCCACATTATCTCATTCGAGTGCAGAAGTAGAGTACAGAGGCGTTGCTAATGTTGTTGCTGAGATATGTTGGCTCCGAAACCTTCTTTTGGAGCTTCACTGTCCATTGCGTAAGGCGTCTTTGGTTTATTATGATAACATATCCGTCATATATCCATCTCATAATTCGGTCTAGTATCAGCGAATCAAGCATATTGAGATGGATATCCACTTTGTTCGTGAGAAGGTTGCTCTCGGTCATGTCAAGGTATTGCATGTGCCTACTTCATATCAGTATGCTGATATATTCATAAAAGGCCTTCCTAGACATCTCTTCCTCGACTTCAGATCCAGTCTTAGCGTCCAGTCTTCTCCCACTCAGACTGAGGGGGTGTATTAAAGTGTGTTCAATAATAATATTTATCCATATTTAGTCTTATGTTATTATGATAGATATAGGATCTCTGTTGTATAAGGATTACACATTGTACACCCTATATATATTTTATATTAATGAGAACGGCCCCCTAAGGGAGATTAATATAATTCTACAATTAATCTAAAGAATAGTCTAGGAAATAAACAAAACGTAAGAAAAACAATTCAATGATCAAAGTAAAGGTTGGTAAGATTGAGAAAAGAGCTAGAGTTAGTTCCCCGGGGCATAGTTGGATGGCAAAGGAGAGGAACTTAAAATCCAGTTGGAGGCCTGCAGCGTGGGTTCGAACCCTGGTGGGAGCAATTTGCTCTCTTTTGGGGTAGGACCTTGTAGGTGATATTAGTTGCTCTGTTCTCAAATCCTGGTCATTCAGGCACATCCCGCGGTTTACTAATAGTAGTTTTGAGGGACCGGGACTACTATCTCCAGGAATAGTCTGGCGTGAGCCGGGAAGTTGGATATAAAAAAAACTAATTTGCGTGTTTCAATTATAGCTGGCCAGTAGGCCGGGTTTGGCGGGGTCGGGGTCGGGGCGGGACGGGCGAAGGGGGCGGGATCGGGTCTGGCGGGGTCGGGTTTGGCAAGACTTGCTCCAGTCCCGTCCCGATCCCGTCGGAAACGGGGCGGGGCGGGGTCGGGATCGGTGCGGGTTTCGGCGGGTTTTCCTTTTTTTTTTTTAATAACATATGTATAAAAAAAACTCAATAAACAAGACAAGATAGTGTAATAAAAACATCCCAATGCTGTTTTTGTGCCTCTTATATTATTTAATAGACATATAATTTTTTTGTAATACAAATACAATTGTCTAAAATCTAAATTGCAACTTTGTGGTGTTGTCCAAAAGTTGCAAATTACATAATAAAATTGCAAATAAAAAAATTACATTCTCATAAAAACTTGTTCTAATTGCTTGATAATTTCCTATGGTTCTTCGGTTGGAATTGGTATTTGTTGGTCAAATTGATCCATGTCGCTTCCACTACCTTCGGATAAGATTTCATTGTAGTTTTCCTCTTCTTCTTCGTTGATCTGCGGTTGACCGCACCTTTTCCGCTCCGCTCGTATCCAATCTCTGAATAATACTGCAATTTCCAAGCTATCTCCGGCTAATGAGTGTCTGTGGTCTCCTACTTGATATCTGTCGGCAGAAAAAGCGCTTTCAGACGCAGTTGATGACGCTTGAATGTTCAAAACATCTCGGACCATCATTGAAAGTGTCGGAAAGGTCTTCTCATTCCCCCTCTAATATTTCAGCAAGTCTTCATGTCCATCTTCATTGATAACTTCTTGGTACGGTACAGAACCCTGCAAAACAAAAATATCCAACTCGCTAATTTGGTTAGTAGCGGTACGGCCGCACATTCTATTTCTGAGGCTTTCAATACTAGCCGCAGAAACATCATGTCTTTTGTGAGGTTGTGTTTAAGATGAAGAAGATGGTATGGAAGTCGGTAAGTTACTAACATTTTCTTGTTGGTAAAACCTATATATTTTTTTGCATTGGTCTTCTACGCTAGACAACACTTCTTCTTTAGTTTGTTCAATAGGTGGTGGGTGATTTAGATTTTTGGGACTTGGAGGTGGTAGTACTTCTATACAGTCGTAAATAGTTTCAATTAGTGATTTAGTACCATCTATTTTAATAGTCGGATTTAATACAGCACCAATAATATAAATAGTGGGAATAGGAATAAAATATTTTTTTATTTTGATAAATATTTTTTTAATAGCTGTCATATAAGCTGGTTTTTCCATATATTCACTAAGTAATAAAAATATTAGAGTTATATAAAACAACGTAGTTGAAATAGTATGATAATATATACCGGAAAATTCTTTTGTTGCTTGAAAAAAATTCTCTAAAAATACAATAAGTTCGGTAATTTTTACCCAATCACTATCTATAACCATATCAGCTGGATTTTGATTATGAGAGTTAAAAAATAAAGTTATAGGTTTTCTATAGTCATAAGCAACAAGTAGTTGCTCGTATAAAGAATTCCACCTAGTAGATACTTCTTCTGAAATTTTTCTATAAGGTAGTCCACAATCGTGACAAAAAAATTTATATTCTTTTCTTCGTTGTACTCTATTACTTTTAAAACTAAAGTTTATAGCAAATTGTATTTTACTAAGAATGTCTTGAAAAAGTGATAGACCATCCTTTACAATTAAGTTATATATATGGCACGCGCATTTTATATGAAAATGATCTGAAAAAGATGGAGTTAAACTATTTTTTAAAATTGTAATAGCATAATTGTTAGAAGAAGCGTTATCTAATGTAATAGTCATAATTTTATCGGTTATTCCATAATAATGGCACACTTGATAAATATTATCTGCAATAAAAGTACCAGTGTGCATATCATCTATATATCTATACGCTAAGATACGTTTTTGCATAGACATTTATAATCTATCCAATGACAAGTTACCGTTAAATAATCATGGTCGTTAGTACTACGACCTATATCAGATGTGATAGATACTTTGCCATTAAAATGATATAATGAATAACGTAAATATTGTTGATATTCATGTGCGAATTTAAATACATCTCTCTTAACAGTTGATCTAGGAAAACCATTAAAAACAGGATTATATATATCTCTAATGTAATGAATAAAACCGGGAGATGAAGGAAATGAAAAAGGCAAACCCTCCACAACAACTAATTTTGATATTGCTTCCCTATCTCTATGTTTATTGTATTTAGGGCCTACAATTCCCCCCGTCATAGGGTTAATTTGACCATGTACTTGGTCCGGGACAGTATCAGTATGTGAACTTTGTCCCGATGGAGCAGGCATTTGCGCACCCAGTTTTGAAGCCTGGTATTGGGCATACCTAGCTGGATGAGCACTTACTACGTGTCTAATTAACCCCCCCCCCCCCCCCCATCCCACCGTGACCTTTTCCAGTTTTAAATTTTAAAACATTTTTACAAATTTTACATCTAGCTACTTGATTCTCTACGTCCCTATCAAAAAATATCCATGCATCTGATTTTAATGGTCGGTTTGCTGGACCTCGTCTCATACTAGGGGGAATAGGAGGCATTTCAGTTGAAGGTGCACTAGTGGGTGTGTTGTCATCAACATTAGTGGGTGTATCATCTAGATCATCGTCTAAATTAAAGTCTTCTTGAGTTCCAGAAAATAGCTCCTCGTCTAAATCTAATGGTATTGTAGGAAAATGTTGAGTATCAACAAAATCATCCTGTGTAGGAATAGGATGACTAGAAGAAGTACCCTTGCCCTGGTTGCCCCTACTAGAAGAAACACCCTTATCCTTACCCTTTAACATACTTCTTAATCCATCCATTTTAATTATGATAATAAATAATTAAAGATAATAAAATTAAGTGCGCTAAATAAAATGAACAGACAATAATAATTTAATGAAGGAACGAATGTACCAAACGCCGACGTAACGTCGACGTGTAATCGAGAGGTTGAAAATTGAAACTTTGCTCGATGGAAGATCCTCAAGCTAGTTGCCAACTTCACTCCCAATTCCCAAATGAATAAATAAAATTGAATATTTAGTAAACAATGTAGACTTGTAGAGAGATATATTGAGAGATTAGAGAGATTGTAGGAAGATTTGTGAGAAAGATGAAGAGAAAATGAGTTATTTATAGTTGGAAAATTGGGTTAAAGTGTAAATATAATAACTTATGGGTTAAAAATAAATATTAAGGGGTAGGGGGGGTTGGAGGAGGAGGGGGAGGCCAAAAATGGCCGTTGCCCAACGGCCAAAATCTAAAATGGTCGTTGGTGCAACGACTATATTTGCAAAGGGGGGACTACGGGCGGGATCGGGGCGGGCTCGGGACGGGCTTGGGACGGGTCGGGATGAGACATTGTCCCGTCTTGGTTCGATTCCCGCTACCGACTTTTTTTTTTTAATACTAATCGGGGTCGGGGTCGGGATGGGGCGGGGCGGGCCGTCCCGGCCCACTGGCCAGCCTTAGTTTCAATAAGTTTTCAAAATTGTACAAGACATATCACACGTACATATGATGATACAAAACTCAAATTATAGCAAAAACTAAGCAAATATATATGGAAAGGACTTGTGTTTTTCAAAGTGATAGTGACATAAAAACTTCATGGAGAAATTCAAAATCCATATAGATTTCAAGATTCTTTCTTCATGCAATGATGAAGTTGAAAAGTAAAGAGGAAAGTCTTCTTTCCTTTTTTTCCCTTTTTTTTCCTTTTTGTTTTTGTTTTAAACTCCTCTTTCATTTCATGGAAAAAATCAAAATCCATATAGATTTCAAGTTTCTTTCTTCCTGCAATTATGAAGTTGAAAGGACAAAGGAAGATGTTCTTTTTGTTTAATCTTTCGCTTTCTTTTCTTTTCTTTTTTTCTAATTTTTTGTTGCATTCTATTTAATTATGTATACCGTCTTATTTAAGAGCTTAAAAGGACGAGACACATATTTTGACATGCTTCGCATCTATAAAACAGACTTTTCTTTCCTAAGCAGTGAAAATGGTTTTATAATTAGTCAATTCTTAGCAACAAAGCCATAAAATGTATTTACTTTGATAAGACAACTAAATTGTGTCCACTTTTTTTTTATCCAAAAGCAAAACAAACTATATAACAACCCCATTTCTTGTCTTCCTGTTTTCTAAAGGAGAAGGGAGAAAAAACACAAAGAGAGTGGAGAAGAAGGAGAAGTTGATAAAGAAAAGTTTTCCTTTAATTGAGACACTTTGATTATATAATTTGATAATTGATTAGGTAGTTGACCTTATGGAACCGTATACTCAAATTTTCAACTTAAATTGAACTAATGTGCTCTCGTTTAGTGTCTTTTTCTATGATTAGGAAAATTTTCACCTTTGATTTAATTTTTCTTCACAATTGTCCTGCCAGACAATTCCCACTTGATTTAAAACAAAGAAAAATAAATAAGAAAATTGAGAAGATAAAGAAGAACCTATATTTAAACAACCATTTTGAGGATGTGGATAAAACAAATTAAATATTAGAATATGTAAAATAGAATAGGTAAGAATCTGTTTATTTTAGAAAATGTATATTTAGTGTATATTTATGTGATTTGATAGAGCACAATTTCAGCATAATTTCAGTCAAGATTATGGCTTGTAATCCTGCATATATTGTTAATCAAGTAATGAAGGAAATACCGATTTTTATCATGGTATCAAGAGCTTAGGTTAATTTTTACATCAAGCCGTCGACCACCCTTCCTCTTCAAAGCCTTCTCTCTGTTCTGCCTACCGCCACCATGTCTGGTGACCAAATCATCGACCCAAAAATCTCTTCTCCTCCTCTTCTTCCTCCTCACCCTGCTCTTGCAGTTTCTAACATCAACAACTTTATCAAAGTCACTCTTGACATTGAAAAGGGTCAATACATTACATGGTCGGAACTATTCAAAATTCATGCTAGAGCTTATAAAGTTCTAGACCACATCATTCCTCCATCGAAGGAAGCAGTAAAATCGGGTTCCCCCCATCTCTTAAGGACACGAATCCCAAAATTTGGTCATGCATTGACGCCATTGTTTTATAATGGATTTATAGTACAATCTCCTAAGACCTCCTTAATACCATTCTTGAACGAGATTCCACGACCGAAATCGCATGGAATCAGCTAAAGGACATCTTCTCTGATAACAAGAATTCCCAGGCTCTCTACCTTGAACAAGAATTCTCAACAGTTCAGATAGAAAACTTTTCGGATGCATCTTCGTATTGTCAACATCTCAAGTCACTAGCGGATCAATTATCCAACGTCGCCGCAACCATGTCTAATGAAATGTTGGTACTTCAACTTGTTTCGGGTCTAACGGATGTTTACTCCACTGTTGGATCTCAGATCCGCCATGGTGACTCTCTTCCACCCTTTTACAAAGCCCGTTCAATGCTCATTTTGGAAGAAATGGCAAGGGCAAAAAAGGTTGCAAACTCCACCGACAACTATGCCCTGCATGTGTTTCATGATGTTGGGTGGATATTCGGGTGGAAATCGCAAGAACAACAACTGTACCTCCACCAATCGCGGCGGCAGAAGTGGTGAAGGCGGACATCATGGCAGGAAAGGGAAAAACAGAGGCGGTGGTGGTGGCCGTGGAAGCCAACCGTAGCACCAACAGATGGGAGTGGGTCAACAGACCGTAGCAGGCCAACAACCTGTATTTCAGTCCACAAACTGGGCTTATCCATATGGGTCGTGGCAAAATTGGGCCAACCCACCTTGCCCTTATCCAACCACACAAGCCCGCTGGCAAAAACAAAACGGACCCCCACGTCAGTCAATATTGGGGCCCAGACCACCTCAGGCCCATGTAGCAGCAACCAGTTGGCCCAATCTACATATGCACCAACCGACTTTCAACAAGCCATGCATACTCTCTCGATTGCTCATCCGGATAATCAATGGTACATAGATACCGGAGCTATATATCACATGGCTGCAAATGGAGGTAATCTTACATCTTATTTAAATAAGAACAATAATCGTAATATTACCGTTGGTAGTGGCCATACAATTCCGATTATTAGTTGTGGAAATGCATTGTTGCCCAAACCCCACCCTCCCTTAACCTTAAACAATGTGTTGCATTCCCCACAATTAATTAAAAATCTTGTTTTCGTGAGGAAATTTACTATTGATAACTATGTTACTATTGAATTTGATCCTTTCGGATTTTCTGTGAAGGATTTTCAGACGGGGATGCATTTAATGAGGTGTGACAGCGTGGGTGACATATATCCAATAACCACAAGACCTTATTTTGGACTATCAACACCTTCTACCTTTGCATCTTTATCTCCCGAATTATGGCATAATCGTTTAGGACATCCAGGAGCTCTTGTTTTAAGCTCCCTTCGTCGGAACAATTTTATTTCT
The DNA here is from genome assembly GCA_034509755.1 of Anisodus tanguticus. Classification (NCBI taxonomy): domain Eukaryota; kingdom Viridiplantae; phylum Streptophyta; class Magnoliopsida; order Solanales; family Solanaceae; genus Anisodus; species Anisodus tanguticus. Next base: position 32,218,726 of record CM067546.1, read on the forward strand.
TAATAAATTTCGGGATAATTTTTTGTCATTCTTGTCCCCTTGGGAAACAAGTTAAACAACCATTTTATGACTCGTTTTCATTAACCTCTTTGTCATTTGATATTGTGCATAGTGATCTTTGGACGTCACATGTCCTTAGTTTGGGCGGTCATTGTTATTATGCATTGTTTCTTGATGATTTTAAGAATTTCCTATCGACTTTTCCGATTGCTAATAAATCTCAAGTACATTTCATATTCCTATCTTTTCATAATTATATCAAAACACAATTTGAAAGGGTGATTAAGTATTTTCAATGTGACAATGGGAGTGAATACAATAATGAGCCCTTTCAAAATTTTGTGAAATACATGGAATGAGCTTTCGATTTTCTTGTCCTCATACATCTTCCCAAAATGGAAAAACCGAAAGGAAAATCAGGACCATAAATAATATCACCCGAACTCTTCTTACTCGTGCTCATTTACCTCCTTCGTTTTGGCATCATGCACTACAAATGACTACCTATTTACTCAACATACTTCCCAACAAAAAACTTGCATATCAAACACCCACAAAAATTCTCTATCAAAAGATCCATCTTATTCTCATATTCGGGTCTTTGGGTGTTTATGCTATCTGTTAATTCCCTCCACTTCTCAAAATAAATTGCAAGCTAGATCAACACCTTGTATTTTTTTGGGATATCCAGCAAATCATAGAGTTTATAAATGTTATGATTTATCGAGTCGAAAATAATTATTTCAAGGCATGTAATTTTTTATGATAATACCTTTCCTTTTTCCAAATTACATACTACTAAGTCCTCAACTTATGAGTTTCTAGATGCAGACCTATCTTTTACTCCCTCCTTTACACAACCTACGTTCACATCTCAAAGTCCAAATCCTTCTCTAGGGGACCATACATGGCCAACAAATACCCCTCACACACGCCTAGCAAATACCGACCCATGCTCCATCTCATGAGTCGGCTCATCAACAGGAAACTGTCGTTCCTATCTCTCCTTCTTGGGCCCCCTCTACTCTACCAAGACTAGCCCAATCACCCGAAGGCCCAATAGGCAATAATTCAGCGCTGCCTCGCCTCAGCCCACTGCCTCATCTCAGCCCATTACAAATCAGCCCATACCGCAAATTGCGACACCCGCCCAACAATTTACCCAAGTCATTCCACATATAAATCCTCCTCATTCTTCTCAAATGACCACAAGAGCCCAACATGAAATGTTTAGGCTCAGAAGACTTCTTAATCTTCACACTACTACTAAAAAAATTCTATTTCTCCATTGCCCACAAATCTCATTCATGCATTAAACGATCATAATTGGAAAATGGTCATGAAAAATGAATACGATGCTCTTATTAAAAATAAGATGAGGGACTTGGTGCCATGACCGTCTAATGCTAATATTATTCAAAGTTTGTGATTTTTTAGGCATAAAAAGAAATCTGACGGTTCATTGTAGAGGCATAAAGCCCGCCTTGTAGGTAATGGTGCAGGACAACAACCTGGTGTAGATTGCGGTGAAACTTTCAGTCCGGTGGTCAAACCATCAACTATTCGGACGGTACTTAGCATTGCATTATCGAAATCTTGGTATCTTACTCAGCTTGATGTAAAAAATGCTTCCTTACATGAAAACCTAAATGAAACTGTCTATATGTATCAACCATCGATTTTTCGTGATCCTCAACACCTTGATTATGTGTGCTTGCTCAAGAAATTTCTATATGGGCTTAAGCAAGACCCTCGTGCTTGGTACCAGCGTTTTGTTGATTATGTGGCTACATTGGGCTTCTCTCACAACATTTCAGATCATTCTTTATTCATTTACCATCGGGGCACAGCTATGGCATATATTCTTCTTTATGTGGCTGATATCATCCTTGTTGCTTCTTCAGATGTTCTTCGATAGTCCATTATGCCTAATCTTGGTTCTGAATTTGCTATGAAAGATTTGGGTCCACTAAGCTATTTTTTAGTATCTCTGTCACCCGACATTCAGGAGGTCTATTTCTTTCACAAAAGAAATATGCAGAAGAAATTATTGAGCGGGGCGGTATGTCTTCCTGCAAACCATCTCCTACACCGGTGGACACAAAAGCAAAACTCAGTACCTCTTTACGTAATCCCTATCATGATCCAACTGAGTATCGTAGTCTTGCCGGCGCCTTACAATATTTGACTTTTACAAGACCAGATATTTCCTATGCAGTTCAACAAGTGTGCTTATTTATGCATGATCCAAGAACCCAACACATGTCCGCATTGAAACAAATCATTCGCTATGTTCAGGGGACTCTCGAATTCGGCCTTCACATTTACCCATCTTCGATTAGTAAGCTCATCTCATACACTGACGCAGACTGGGGTGGATGTTTGGACACTAGACGATCAACGTCTGGTTATTGTGCTTATCTTAGAGATATCTTGGTCTGCAAAAAGGCAGCCTACCTTGTCTCGATCTAGCGCTGAGGCCGAATACCGTGGGGTGGCTAATGTCGTCTCTGAATCTTGTTGGATTCGGAACTTAATTTTGGAACTTCATTGTCCAGTTACGAAAGCCACGTGGGTCTATTGTGACAATGTTAGTGCGGTTTATCTTTCAGGAAACCCAGTTCAACATCAACGCACTAAACACATTGAAATGGATATACACTTCGTACGTGAGAAAGTCACTCGTGGTCAAGTACGATTCCTACATGTCCTTTCACGATATCAAATTGCCGATATTTTTACTAAAGGACTCCCGCTACAACTCTTTGATGATATTCGAGATAGTCTCAATGTAAAGGGGTGTATTAGAATATGTAATATAGAATAGGTAAGAATCTGTTTATTTTTAGAAAATGTATATTAAGTGTATATTTATGTGAGTTGATAGAGCACAATTTCAGCATAATTTCAGCCAAGATTATGGCTTGTAATCTGGTATATATTGTTAATCAAGTAATGAAGGCAATACCAATTTCTATCATTAAATTTAGGGTGTGTTTGGTATAAAATAAAATATTTTTCATGAAAAATATTTTCTTGAAAAATAAGTGATTTCTTATTTGTTTTATGATATTTGCTAAGTAAGCAAAAAATTATTGTCTCAAGAGCATTTATATCCAATTTAGGAAGACATTGCAGGGTGAGGAGTGGGGGATAGGGGTGGGGTAGCCAAGGGGTGCGAATTGGGAGCGTAGACCTTAATTTGATTAATGTCGATATGTGAAGGCATGAAGGGTCACACTATGTCGATTGTTCTTTCGATCTAAGGATATATTGAGAGAGTAATTAAATGTTCAATTTAGAATCGAGATATTTAAATGAATAATGATTATTTTAATTAAGTCAATATTGAATTTTTGATTTAATTAATAATGTGCAAAAAATAAATCGAGACAGTGCAGGAACACGTCGAGCGTCGCGGCACCCATACCCTAGGGCCGCAGCGCCTCTACCTTGATTTTTGGGCCAGGCCCAAGGTCAAACTCTAATTCGGTTTGACCTAATTTTCACATATAAATAGTGGCATTCTCTTCATTGTTCATACACCAATTTCAGATTATCATTCTAAGCCTTAGAGACTTAGATTTAAAATATTCTCTCGAACCTCTGCCGGATTTCCTAGCTTTCCGAAAGAGAAATATATTGGAGTTTGGAGCTTGCAATCGAAAGGGCAACCGCGTGTCATCCCTATAGTTGATAAAGATTTCAGATACTATAACCTGTAAGTTTTATGCTTTATATTACAGGTTTTGATTGTTGTATAATCATACCAGAACAAGTTGTTGGGGTAACTAAGAAACAAAATTTAAAACTTCCGATGTGCCTTACTTATGTGTTTTGAACCCAATAAATTCCTACAGTGGTGTCATAGTCAGGTTGATTCAATGGTTATATAATAATTGAATAAAGTAATAATATGGGTTAAACATAAAATTAGATTATAATGAGGCTTCCTGAAATCCTACATGTCTTGACCGAATGTTAACCTTTTGATATCACCCTAAATTATCTCCTACGCTAACTCGAGGAAGTCATTCCGCTCTAACTCGAACTAAGTCAAAAGTGCATTGTCTGGCTCATTGCACGGTGCACGGCTAAGAACGGGTAAGAACGGATGATGGTCGATATGGAGTTATTGATAATGGTGGGTGATGATAAAGGACCTGTGATTTGATCCCTAAATTGGATTTTAGGGCTCGAACGATTTTGAAAAATCAACACAGAAACGTTTGTAAGGACATCGGCATCGCGGCCCTATGGTAGGGCGCCGCGGCGCTTGCGAAGGTTTCAAGGCGGCGGCGCGGCTCGGTGCTAATGCATTAACAGAAACCAAAAGGTTTTTACCTCTGCAGCGCCGCGGCTCCATGGTGGAGCGCCGTGGCTCCATGGTGGAGCGCCACGGCTCTAATGCAATTTTAGAAGCAGAAATATTTCTGCCCTTTTAGTGTCGCGGCCCCATCTGTCCAGAAACAGAAAAAAATTCAGAGTTCAGAATGCTTAACCCAAGATTATTAGCATACAGTATATTATTTGAGAAGTATACTGTTTATATGTTAAATGTCAAAATATTTGTCATTTACATTTCTAGAATAGCGTCCGCTATAACTGTCTGGGTAGGCGGCACCCAATATTTGATTAAACCATCTTATGTCATGCATATTAGTTTGACGGCTCTCAACTATATGTGTCATTAGTTTGCATGATGTTAAGATGTCATATTGGATATGGCGTAAAAGAGTTGATCTTGGTTAAAACCCTGAATTAAAAATGTTCCCTAAAATTTTCAATACAAGTCTAAATTAAAACGCGTCGTCCATTATAATTGTTAGAGTGAAAAATCATTTTCGGCGATACGAGTATTTATGCCAAAGCATTTGCTCTAAGTCTACGAGGACCCAGACTCTTTCATAGATGTGTTTTAAATGTAAAGGTAAACGATAAACTTTTGTGGGTATTTACACCAAAGTGTTTGCTCATAAAGGCCAAATTTACTTAGATACATAAACGCAGTCGTGTAATGGGGTTGACTTGCTTAGACAAATCTTGGCGCCATAGTGTCAGACTAATCTAAGAATGAAAGATTAAATGTAATATTTGATCAACCAAGAGTTGCAAATAAGTTTTCCAATTGGTTTAGAACCTACCAAGATGTGTTATTGAAGTTATCAGCCAAAGCAAATGCGGAGATAGCATAGGCTTGGATCTTGGCCCATTATGACCTCTATTAATATAGGTCCATATTCTACCATGGGGTCGTAGAAATATGTTAATAGGGGGAGCTAATTAAACAAAAGGCCTTGTTGATTAGCCTAAATGAATGTGTATAATAGGAAATAGATTTCGAGTTTGATTTCCAGTCTATCTAATTATCAGAAATGTCGAGCTTATCATTGAAAATGTTGATTGAGATGAACAAACTTACTGGACCGAACTACCTTGACTAGCTAAGGAATTTGCGAATAGTGCTGAGACAAGAGAAAATAGAATACGTGTTGGATACGGTGTTTTCGACAGTCCCTGCGACTGACTCTGCTAAATATGCCTCTTTTGATAAGGATGATTACCAAAAATACCTAGATGATGCCACTTCAGCACAGTGTGTGATGTTGTCTTCCATGTCTATGGAACTTCAGAGACAACATGAGAACATGAGCCCCAATGAGATGCTCAAACACTTGAAGAGTCTCTATGACTCACAATCCTAGAATATGGAATATGAGTTACTGATAGAACTCTTTAAGTGTAAGCTCAATGAAGGGGGCCAGGTCTCACAGCATGTGTTGAATATGATAGGGCTAATAGAGAGGCTTACTTCAATTGGAACGAAGCTTGAAAAGAATGTCGCTACCACCCTCATCCTGAACTCTCTCCCTCGTTCTTTTGAGAACTTCATAGTGAATTTCAATATGAATTGAACGAAGGCGACTCTGCCGGAGCTGCACAACATGCTCAAGACCTTTGAGTCTTCCACTTCCAAAGGCAAAGTTATGCTCATGGTGAGCTCTTCTAGCCGACCCAAGCTGAAAGGCAAGGAATGGCAAAAGAAAAAGGGCAAAGCAGTCGTTGCGCCCTCTGCTATCAAGCCTAATGGTAATGTGAAGAAGAAGGTAAATCCGGCTAAGGATGAATGCCTCAACTGCCACAAGAAGGGGCATTGGAAGAAGGACTGCACGACACCAGGAGGAGGAAAAGCACCAGGTGTTTCTGTCTTTGGTGGACAAGGTATGTACGGCGTTAAAATAAATATTACTATAAATAACTCTCATTCCTGGGTATTGGATACCGTTTGTGGCTCACACATTTGTACAAATGTGCAGGGGCTAATTGATAGCAGGAAGGTTGGACCAAGGGAGGTAGACCTACGTGTTGGAAATGGAGCACGAGTGGATGCTGAGCGCGTAGGGACTTATAGATTAAATTTACCTTCTGGCTATTGTTTAGTGTTGAATGATTGCTTCTATGTACCCTCGTTAACGAGGAATATCATTTCTATCCCAGTTTTAAACATGGAGGGTTTTTCCTCATATATTTATAATGGCAGTCAAGTACTGTCTTTTGATAATATTATATATGGAACTGCTCCTCTTGTGGATGGATTATATTCACTAAATTGTAGTCGAGAGATATTCAATGTACAAAATAAATGAGCCAAGATAAGTAATAGAAACTCTACCTACCTATGGCACTGCAGACTTGGTCATATCAACGAATCAAGGATAGCAAGGTTGAGGAAGTTAGACTACCTCGAACCATTTGACTTGGAGTCGTATGGTAACTGCGAATCTTGCTTGAGAGGAAAGATGACCAATAAACCACTTTCTGGGAAAGGTGTGCGAGCCAAGGAGGTGCTTGAGTTAGTCCATACTGATGTATGTGGGCCATTCTCGACTCAAGCTAAAGAAGGCTTCCCATACTTCATCACTTTTACTGACGACTTCACAAGGTATGGATATGTGTATCTTATGAGACACAAATCCGAGGCTTTTAAGAAGTTCAAAGAGTACAAATCGGAAGTAGAAAAGCAACTTGCAACAAGTATCAAGACCCTTCGATCGGATTAAGGATGTGAATACTTGAGCAAGGATTTTCTAAATTACTTAAAGCTAAATGGAGTCCAATCAGAATGGACACCTCCTGAAACACCACAGATGAATGGTGTTGCCGAAAGGAGAAACCGAACCTTATTGGATATGGTTCGATCCATGATGAGCTCGTCATCTCTATCGACATACCTTTGGGGACATGCTATACAAACCTCTATATATGTTCTGAATAGGGTTCCTTCCAAATCAGTAGAAAAAACACCCTATGAGATATGGTGTGGCAAGAAGCCAGCTCTTAAACATATGAGACCCTGGGGGTGCCCTCCATATGTTAAGAAGATGCTCATTGACAAGTTGGAATCTAAAAGTGAGAAATGTTACTTCGTGGGGTATCCAAAGGAAACTAAGGGATACTACTTCTATCTTCTTGGAGAACATAAGGTCATTGTTTCCAGGAACGCAACTTTCCTTGAAGAAAAATATGTATACAAGGAACATAGCTGCACAAAGATAGAACTTGAAGAAATTCAAGAACCACAAGATAACACAGAAGTTGAACCCTTGTCGAATGACCTAAATAAGGATTCAGTGGAAGTATCTGGTGAAGATTGGGTACTTAGAGTACGCCCTTCAGCCAGTGGGAGTGTTGTGAGAGATAGTGCAGAAATGCAAGACTCTCATACACAACCAATGGAAGATGATACAATAGTTGTACATCATTCCATTCAGGAAATACATGAAAATGACATTCATGAAAGCTCTCAAGATGATGGATTGTCCAACACACAAAGACCTTCTCACAATCAGAATGCAACAAACACTGAAACGCAGAATAATCAACTCCGTAGGATCACTAGGACTCATCGTCCGCCTGAAAGACTTAATCTCCTTATTGAAACACACAATGACATAGATATTACTGATGACGATGAACCTACAACCTACAGCGAAGCTATGTTGGACATTGATTCGCAGAGATGGCAAGAAGCCATGAAATCTAAGATGGACTCAATGTACATAAATCAAGTTTAGAACTTGGTTGATTTTCCAATAGGGGTTAGAACCATAGGATGCAAATGGGTACTCAAGAAGAAGATTGATGCATATGGCAAGGTACAGACTTATAAAGCAAGATTGATCCATTCAGATTTTTCTTGCAATAGTTGCATATTATGACTATGACATTTGGTAGATGGACGTCAAAACTGATTTCCTCAATGGTAATCTAATTGAGGAGGTGTATATGAAACAACCTGAGGAGTTGGAACATTTGCTTTGACAAGGCTATCAAGTCATTTGATTTCGTCATAAGCAAAGAGGATCCATGTGTTTATAGTAAACGCAAGGATAGGAGTATTGCCTTCATTATCATATATGTGGATGACATATTAATAATGGGAGACAATAAGACTCTCCTGTAGTCAGTCAAGGAGTGGTTGTCCAGTACCTTCATGATGAAGGATTTAGGTGAAGCCTGCTACATTCTGGGAATTAGGATCTATAGAGATAGACCTAATAAATTGTTGGGGCTGTCACAATCAGTCTACATAGACAAAGTGCTTAGACGTTTTTCTATGGAAAATTCCAAGAAAGGCGGTCTACCTATGGGACAAGGCATCAAGTTATCTAAGAAGGATAGTCCTTCTAATACTATAGAACTTGAACGCATGAAAAGGATCCCATATACTTCGGCTATAGGATCGATCATGTATGCCATGACCTGTACTAGGCCAGATATGGCCTTTGCACTTAGTATGACTTGTAAATTCCAGTAGAATCCTGGAGAAGAACACTGGAAGGCAGTCAATAGTATTCTTAAGTATCTTAGACGAACTAAAGATTACTTCTTAGTCTACGGTGGGGAAGAAAAGCTAGCTGCTACTGGGTACACTGATTCTAGTTTCCAGACGGATGTTGATGACTACAAATCTCAGTCTGGGTACACGTTCATTTTCAATGGTGGAGCAGTAAGCTGAAAAGTTCCAAACAAGATACAATTGATGATTCGACAACAGAAGCTGAGTACATTGCTGGATCGGAAGCTGGTAAAGAAGTTGTCGCGATTTCTGAGTTCCTGAAGGAACTAGGGGTTGTTCCAGGTGCCACTTGTCCAATAACGATTTATTGTGACAACACTGGTGCGATTGCGCAAGCTAAGGAATCAAGATCAACCAACAGAAACAAGCATGTACCAAGGAAGTACCACATACTCAGGGAGATGGTGGACACTGAAGAGATTAGATTAGACTATGTTCCCACAGATGATAATCTAGCTGACCCATTCACTAAACCATTAAGATTAGTCAAGTATAATGGTCATTTTGAGAATATAAGCATTAGATATGTTGGAGATTGGATCTAGGCCAAGTGGGAGATTGAAAGTATATTTATTTCCTAGAGACAATCTGTATTAGGACAAATGTACTTTATACACATTCGTATCATTATTAATAGAGATAAATATTTTGGCATTTGCAATTATTGAATTATTAATTGACTATTTGTAATATTCTATAATATGCATTCCTGGAGGTTATGCTGTTATTAATAGTGTGAGATATTAATATTATAACGTAACTCTTGAAATAGCCTCGACTAATGATCATCGAGAATGGGATATCGATGATATGTGATAAGTCGACATGTGGTCTGCATCACATCCTTAGAGGATGTAGTATGTCTCACCTGCTACGAGTAATGGCTACTTGTGATGGACACATGGATACTTTGAAAGTATTGGTATACCCTGCTGATATACTGTTTGTTATACTTGTCCAAAGTATGATCAGCGTGTGGGAGATAGAAGTCCTTAGACTTGAGGTCAATACGCACCTTGTCTACAAAGTAGTGTACTTTGATCCTGTCCTAAGCTCAAATGCCTTATAGGTTGAGATACGGCTTGTATTGGGTACATTACGATGTGGATTAAAGGTGGTAGTTGAGCCAAGATTAGAATTCATTCCTCGAATGTATATTCGAGAGAACACTTGGATTCACAGTAATATTAGGTTGACTAAGTTGTTGGCCAATGCAATAGACATATTTAGAATATGGTCTAGTTGTCAACTAATATAGATGAGATACAATGATTAAGGCATTTGGATAGACACTTGACAAATCCTAAGCTTGATCGGGTGTCGTGAATGAAAGGATTTTATCTTACCACATAGAGGTTAAGTTTACTGGATTCGTGTAAACGTACTTCACATATTGAGTTCGTCTTGCAGCGCCGTCTAGGAGTTCCGCGTAGACCTTAATTTGATTAATGTCGATATGTGAAGGCATGTAGGGTCACACTATGTCGATTGTCCTTTCAATCTAAGGATGTATTAAGAGAGTAATTAAATGTTCGATTTAGAATCGAGATATTTACATGAATAATGAATATTTTAATTAAGTCAAAATTGAATTTTGGATTTAATTAAGAATGCACAGAAAATAAATCGAGACAGTGCAGGAACAAGTCGAGCGCCGTGGCGCCCACACCCTAGGGCCGCGGTGCCTCTGTCTCAATTTTTGGGTCAGGCCCAAGGTCAAACCCTAATCCGGTTTGACCTAATTTTCACCTATAAATAGTGGCATTCTCTTCATTATTCATACACCAATTTCAGATTATCATTCTAAGCCTTAGAGACTTAGAATTAAAATACTATCTTGAACCTCTGCCGAATTTCCCAGCTTTCCGAAAGAGAAATACATTGAAATTTGGAGCTTGCAATCTAAAGTGCAACCGCTTGTCATCCCTATAGTAGATAAAGATTCCAGATACTATAACCTGTAAGTTTTATGCTTTATGTTACAGGTTTTGATTGTTGTATAACCATACCAGAATAAGTTGTTGGAGTAAGTAAGAAACAAAATTTTAAACTTCCGTTGTGCCTTACTTATGTGTTTTGAACCCAACAAATTCCTACATATATAACCATGAAAAACTCAATTTTTTAAACCACAAATTTAATATTTTTTACGGGGTTACGTATTTTATTTACCCATTATACCCTCATCCTACCCTCACCTCCACTCCATCACACCCAAACCTACCTCCACCACAAATGATACATCATATCCAAACATTGTATTCATTAATACAATGCAATGCAATACAATACAATACAATAACACACTATAATGTACAATAGTGTACATTATGAAACCATGGATAACAACCATCCAAATAATTCGCTAGTAAGAAGTGTTTTCCCTTCAAAAATTTGAGATACCAGATGATTATATGAAAAGAAACTTCCATTAAATTTTTATTTGCTAACTCGCATAAGATAACATGATTTAGCACTTTTTTGTTTTTGAATGGTAATGAATTGACTTTATATTGTATTAAAAATAAAAAATAAAGAAAGGTGTTTAGAAGTGGTCACCTACTTCGACACAAATCAAGTTTATTAAGAAAATTTACCGTATAGGTACAGAATAGATCTTGGGTCTAACTCAACCCAAAAAGCTAGCTTGTAGGGTGAGGATTGTCCAAGTCCATATAAGGAGTTCATGTTTCCATTCCATTTCCGATGTGGGACTCTTAACACTCCCCCGCACGCTCAGACCTCGTTAACTAGAGTGTGGAATTGGGGGCCCAACATCGGCGAACAAAGAATTGGAATGGGTCTGGCTCTGATACCATGTAAAGAATGAATCTTGGGCCTAACTCAACCCCAAAAGCTAGCTTGTAGGGTGAGAATTGTCTAAATCCATATAAGGAGTTCATGTTCTCATTCCATTTCCGATGTGGGACTCTTAACAGTATATTCTGATAAATATTCATATGCAAAATACTCATTATAACCATATTTATGTGGCTATTGAACTTAAAACAATATTAGGAAGGTTCATAAGCATCTTCTTTTATCTCCCCAAGTGATTAGAAAGGTGATGGTATCAAAAATCACTTCTTCAACCATCATGAAAAGCGTAATATGTACGAAATAAATTATAACCAATTGGCCATTTAATTTGTTAATTACCAAAAGTCCCGACTAACTCATTTAGAGACCCTAAATAATACTTTGTACAATAATTCAAACATTAAAATAAGAGCTAGTCAAACTATCCCATAAAAGAGGGAAACAAATGGTGTAAAGAAAGTGAAAACTTTCATGATGCTCTAATTTTGAGAAAATTACAATTGGGAGTCATATCTATTTTTAATTAATTAGTTCCTAGTTCCATAATGGGATTTGTTTATAATGTTTCTTTTGTTTATTTATGTGGCCTTTAGAACACAGCTTAGGTTAACCTAATACCAAGAAGATCAATGATTCCGAGGGAGTGATAAATAGTCCTTCATCTTTATATGTTTTGAGTTTGAGTTCGAGTTTTAACGAGTGCTAGCTTTACCCAAAATGAAATTTTCTACACGAATTCGAATTAGTCAAGCCTCAAAATAGATACCAGATATCGAAGAAACTGAAAGAATCAATCTCTTGATTATTCTTATTGAATGAATAGGTATATATACAAGTTACAATCTCCAAATATGGAAAATCTTATTCCTACTAAACTTCTAATATTCTAGTTCCACTTGTACAAGAATTCTACAATTATGGTAATTATACCACATAATTTAATACTTCTATTTATGGTACAAAGACTAGTCAAAATCATGTATATCATAGGGATATACACGGTATTCTATCACACCCCCACAGTCATAGCGGGCAGTCGTACGCTGAGACTGTCCCTAAAATCTTCAAATAAAATCGTGGGAAGGCCCTTCGTAAAGATGTCAGCAATTTGGTATCGCGAGGGCACATGTAAGACCAGTACTTGTCCACGAGCTACCTTTTGCGAACAAAGTGAATATCCATCTCGATATGTTTAGTGCGTTGATGTTGGACCGGATTGCCAGAAAGATAAACTGCACTAACATTATCACAGTAGACCAAGGTACTTTTCTGAATAGAAAAATGTAGTTCTAACAAAAGATTACGCAACCAACATGATTCTGACACCACATTCGCCATGCCTCGATACTCGGCCTCTACGCTGGATCTTAATAATGCAGCTTGTAGTTTTGCAGACCACGAGACCAAGTTATCCCCAAGAAACACACAATAACCAGAAGTCAAGCATCTGGCATCATGACAACCACCCCAATCAGCATCTGTATAAGACACAAGTGTAGAAACGGACGTAGGATACAAATGCAAGCCATAATCAAGTGTGCCCTGGATGTATCATATAATGCGTTTGAGCGCATTCATATGCTCAATCCGTGGATCACGCATTAACAAACACACATGTTGAACTGCATAAGTAATATCTGGCCTTGTGAAGGTAAGATAAAGTGCCCCTGCAAGGCTGCAATAGTGGGTAGGATCCTCGAACTTAGTGCCAGATATAGCACTCAGCTTCGGGTTAGTATCAACCAGAGTAGAAGTAGATTTACACGATGATATACCAGCTCTTTCAATGATCTCAGCGGAATACTTCCTTTGTGATAAAAATAGACCACCTGAATGACGAGTGACAACAATTCCCAAGAAATAACTCAAGGGCCCCAAGTCTTTCATAGCAAATTCGAAACTGAGAAGTGTCATGATAGACTTGCGCAGATTATCAGATGAAACAGTCAATAAAATATCATCGACATACAAGAAAATGTATGCCAGAGAAGTACCACGACGATATATAAAGAGAGAATGATCAGACTGGCTGTGAGAAAAACCAATAGAAGATACATAATCTGCAAACCTTTTATATCAAGCTCGTGGAGCCTGCTTAAGTCCATACAAGGAATTCTTCAGCAAACATACATGATGAGGATGATTGGGATCTCGAAAACCCATGGGTTGATGCATATAAACTATCTCCTTAAGATCATTGATTAAAAATGCATTTTTCACATCTAACTTTTGAATGGGCCATGCTTTTGAGAGAGCCAAACTGAGAACAGTACGAATAGTAGCTGGTTTGACCACCGGACTAAACGTTTCACCATAATCCATGCCAACCTGTTGAGTTCTACCATCACCTACAAGACGAGCCTTATGACTCTCAAAAGAACCGTCAGAATTTTCTTTATGAGTAAAAATCCATATAGACCGAATAATATTAACACCAGAAGGATGGGGCACCAACTCCCACATCTTATTTTCAATAAAAGCATTATATTCATCAGTCGTAGCCAATTTCCAATTCGGGTCATTTAATGCGGACACAGGGTTACGCGGGATGGCGGATTTAAGGACATTAGAATTGAGACTAAAATGTCATTTTAGTTTAAAAACACCCTTTTGACTACGAGTAGCAGGCCCTTGACTAGAGGAAGAACTGGATGGATTTTGGGCAATGTGTGGAATGGGGACGGACTGGCTAGCAGGCAGTGAGCCTGCTGGCCCAACAACTGGAATAGGAACAGTAACATGCTCAGGATTGGGCTGAAACACTGGAACAGTATCGAGAGTAGTACTGGACCATGTCATCGGCCCACTGGGCAGAACAGTGGTTGCGGTAGACTGTGGGCCAGCAGACAGTGGGCCTGCTGGCGTATTTTGGTCATGGGACAAGTCAGAAAATGGTGGATAATATATGGTGAGACCTTGTCATCTAAAAAATTATACGAACTCGGCATGGGGACTAATTATCACCTAATAAAATCATAATTAGTCATCAAAAATAATATGGCGACTAATTATGATTTTATTAGATGATAAATCAAAACATTTGTAACTACGATAATTAGACGGATAACCCAAAAACACACAAGCGTTAGAACGGGTCTGAAGTTTGTTAATTGTAGTTGATGAAAAAAGTGGATAGTATAAACACCCAAAGACCCTAAGATGAGAATACGAATGATCCTTATTATAGAGAACTTTAAGGGGAGATTTAGATGCTAATCCTTTGATAGGAAGTACGTTAAGGAGGTAAGTAGCCATTTGTACTGCATGATGTCAAAAAGAATGGGGTACAGAAGCATGGGCTAATAAAGTTTGGACAATATTATTAATGGTATGAATTTTTTATTCGGCTTTCCCATTTTGTGAGGACGTATGAGGACAAGAAAAATGAAAAACTATGCCATTAGCATCACAAAATTCCTGAAACAACCCATTATCATTTTCCTTGCCATTATCACATTGAATACTTTTAATTTTCCGTTCAAATTGGGTACAGATTAATGCTCTAAATTTTAAGAATGTGGAAAAAATATGAGACTTTTTTGATAAAGGAAAGGTCCACAAAAAAATAGAATAATCATCCAAAAATAGGATATAATAACGATGGCTCACAGAACTTAACACGGGGGATGTCCATAAATTACTATGAATAATGTCAAACGATATCAAAGTACTAGAAGTAGATGCTACAAATGGCAATCTAACATGTTTTCCTAATGGACAAGAAGGACAAAGTGGAGTACGACACGTACCCTTATAAGAAATAAAATTATTTTTATGCAAAGATGAAATAATAGACGGTCCCGGGTGACCCAAACGTGAATGCCAAAAGGAAGGAGTAAGGGCGGCAAAAGTAGACGGCATGGCTTGAATCGCGGAAGTGGTGGTATTTGTGATAGGATAAAGCTCTCCCCTACTATTGCATCTCATTATAGGTATCCCCGTTTTGAAATCCTTCACAGAAAATCCAAAGGGATCAAAATTAACAGAAATCCAATTATCAGTGGTGAATTTTCGGATAGACACCAAATTTTTAATCAAGTTAGGGACATGAAGGGTATTTTTCAAAACTAGAGGTGGATGTGGGGAAGACAAAGTTGTATGTCCATAACCGCGAATTGGAATTGAATTGTCATTACCAACAATAATATCACGATTTTTGCTCAAATTGACATAAGATGAGAGAGTATCTTGGTCAGACATCATGTGAGAAGTGACTCCGGTATCCATATACCAATTCACGTCCGGAGGATTTAATCCAAGTGTGTGCATTTCGGCCTCAATATCTGTCGGAGTTGGTGTGGGGCTCACTGCCTGGAACGCCTGCGAAGGCAGAGGCCCAAGCAAACTTGCCTGCGGCCCCGACCCAGAAGTGAATCTGCTGCCAGTATTTAGATCCGAGAAACCGAGCTCGGCTCGTCTTGGGAACCGGGCCCGATTACCGGGTAAGGGCTGGGAGGAAAATAGGGATTGTTGGGTCAATGGCTACTGGCCTAGTTCCACGGGCAGGGGGGCCCATGGATGGGACCAGTTGGCCTGCAGCCCACTACTCTGAGGCCCACTACCGCTGCCACCATTATTTCGGCCACCTCCGCTAACACCGCGATTGCCACTATGGGTTTTGCCATTATTTTTATCATTTTGACCCTTTTTGCCACCACCGTTATTCCGGTGTTGGCCAGAATTCTCGGAGAATGATTGAGGATCGTCTGACATAGTCATTATGGCGACGGAATTGGCACATGTAGCCGCCTTTTTAGCTAAGCCGACTTCTTCTAACGTGAGAATGGAACAGGCCTGATAAAAGGGTGGTAGAGGGTTACTTTGACGAAGTAGTGTGCCAACGCCGTTATAGGCCTCAGACATGCTTGAAACCATTTGGAGAACAAGACGATCATTGGTAACTGGTGCACCAACGTTGCAGAGTTGGTCTGTCAATTTCTTCAGCCTTTTACAATAGGCCGAAACGTTAGAAAAATCTACCATGTGGACATGTGAAAATTCCTGCTCAAGGGTGACAGCACGGGAATTCTTGTTATCTTGGAATTTATCACGCACCCTATTCCAAGTTTCCATTGCTGTAGTGTCAGGCTCAATGATCATTTGTAGGAGGTCGGTAGAAATAGTGGAATAAATCCACTAGAGAACGGTAGCATCAAGTGTCATCCATAACGTAGGATTTTCCTCGGGGTTAGGCACCTCTTCTGTGCCAGGTGTCAAGGGAATTATGTGATGGAGGACTTGATGCGAGCGTGCGTGAATTTTGAATAATTTCGCCCACGTCGCGTATTGGACGTTTTTCATCTCAAGAACAATAGGGATGTGGTTCCTGATGTTGGAAATTGTAAGGGCTGGATGAAATAGGTTCTTTGACGTAAACATAACGAAAGAACAAGAGGAGAATTAGGGATTTGGAAGAAAATTTGGGAAGGGGGAGGAAGAAGTCGGCCGAAAACCGAGAAGGGTTCTCAGAATTTGAGCCGAGAGTAGCGGAAGAAAATTGGGAAGGGAGGTAGTTTAGACCTAGACTTCTGATACCATGAAAGAATTAATCCCTTAATTATTCTTATTGAATGAATGTATATATACAAGTTACAATCTCAAAATATGGATAATCCTATTCCTACTAAACTTCTAATATCCTAGTTCTACTTGTACAAGAATTCTACAATTATGGTAATTATACAATATAATTTAATACTTCTATTTATGATATAAGATTAGTCAAAACCGTGTATATCATAGGGATATACACGGTTTTCTATCAGAAACAAAGAAAACAAATGCCAAAAGACTAACATAATTTAATACTTCTATTTATGATATAATTCTTTTGTACTACCATCATATAATATAATTTTCTCTAGTTTCATATTGCCATTTCTTTTTTTTTGATATCCAGCTTCCTGGCTTACGTCAAACTATTTCCGGAGATACCGGTCCCTCAACATTACTACCAGTAAATCGCGGGATGTGCCTGAATGATCAGTGTTTGATAACAGAGCAATTGATATCACCTACAAGGTCCTATCTCATAAGAGATCAAAGTGCTCCCACCAGAATTCGAACCCACACTGCCTCTAACTGAATTTTAAATTCACCTCCTTTGACATCCAGTTATGCCAAAAACTTCACATTTCTCATTTCTCATTTCTCATTTCTCATTTCTCATTTCATTAGTTATT
Organism: Anisodus tanguticus; assembly: GCA_034509755.1. Taxonomy (NCBI): domain Eukaryota; kingdom Viridiplantae; phylum Streptophyta; class Magnoliopsida; order Solanales; family Solanaceae; genus Anisodus; species Anisodus tanguticus. Next base: position 32,236,588 of record CM067546.1, read on the forward strand.
GTTCAGTTAGCAAGTCAAGTCAATAGCTTGATTCTAAGATTCTTTGGTCTGCCACTGTGCTCTGAGTTGGCGAATAGTGGTGTCTACTCTATTTATTTCAACATAGTGGAATGAAATTCAATTCCCTTTATTTCTTTTCCTTAATTGCTTTTTGGTTTTCCTTTTTGCCAAGATTGGTGAAAAGAATAATGTCGGGTACCAAAACTCTTTGGGTTTGGGTTCCTTAGAGTCTGTTTGTCCAAGTTTTTAAAAATGACTTATTTTTAAAAATAAAATGGTCAAATAGCAGTTTAAATAAGTATTTTTAAAGAAAAAATATTTATATTAAACTAATTAATTAGATAAGTGTTCTTTTAGTATTTCAAAAAGAGATTGTATGTGACCGATATTTCTAAAAAGGGTTTAGAGTGTTAAATTAGGAAAAACACAATTTAAATTCATTTTACAACTAGAATTATTTAACTAGAGAAATAGTTTTAAATATTTTTATGATATAGTTTAATTAAGTTATTTTTTATAATGCAAAAAGAAGAGGATGAACCGAAAGAAATAATCCTCTTGATTATTTTCATTAATAGAAAGGTTATATATACAAGTTACATATTTCCATAGTAGGAGAATCATATTCCTATTCTACTCCTAAAACCTTATTCTACTTGGATACTGAATATACAATTATGGTAAGTGTACAAGTCTAATTAAGGTAACATTTACACTACAATATTACATCAATATATACACCTAATATACTTCCCTGCCCGTGATGGACTGATGAGCCAATCCCGAGAAGGGCTGGTCTGCCCGTGACACTCCTAAAGTACCCGTGATATACACTATGTATACCAAATGTATATCACAGGTATATACCTTGTTTAACACACCCCCGCAGTCATAGCGGGTGGTCTTCGAACGCTGAGATTGTCCCTAAAATCTTCAAAAAGGACCGCGGGAAGACCCTTTGTAAAGATGTCTACAATTTGATATCTCGACGGGACATGGCATACACGAACTTGACCATGAGCAACCTTTTCACGGACAAAGTGAATGTTCATTTTGATATGCATAGTGTGTTGGTGCTGAACCGGATTACGAGAAAGGTAGATGGCACTAATATTATCGCAATAAACCAAGGTTGCCTTCTGAATGGGATAATGAAGCTCTAAAAGCAAATTACGTAACCAACATGATTCCGAAACCACATTTGCTACCCCTCGATATTCAGCCTTGGCACTTGAGCGGGATAGAGTCGTCTGACGCTTTGTAGACCAGGAGACAAGGTTGTTGCCAAGAAACACACAATAGCCTGATGTAGACCGTATGGTGTCGGGATAACCACCCCAGTCAGCATTTGTATACGAGACAAGTGTGGACGTCGAGGAAGGATATAAATGCAAACCATAGTCAAGTGTACCTTGAATATACTGAATGATGCGTTTGAGTGCATTCATGTGCTCAATTCTGGGATCATGCATGAATAAACACACATGTTGGACATCATATGTAATATCCGGTCTCGTAAAGGTAAGATACTGAAGGGCCCCTGCAAGACTGCGATAGCGGGTCGGATCCTCGTAGGGTACGTCGTCCGCAGTACTAAGCTTGGGCTTTGTATCAACTGGAGTAGAAGTGGACTTACAGGATGACATCTCATCTCTCTCGATGATCTCAGCTGCATACTTTCGTTGTGACAAGAACAATCCATCGGAATGAAGAGTAACGGCAATCCCCAAAAAGTAACTCAAGGGCCCTAAATCTTTCATAGCAAATGAGCTGAGCATGGTCATGATAGACTGGCGTAAGGCATCTGTAGAGGCAGTCAAAATGATATCATCCACATACAACTGAATGTAGGCCAAAGACGAACCACGACGGTAGATGAACAATGAAGTATCCGACCTGTTGTGAGTGAACCCAATAGTCGAAACATAGTCAGCAAACCTTGTATATCAGGCCCGTTGGACTACTTAAGCCCATATAAGGACTTCTTCAACAAACAGACATGATGAGGATGTTTGGGATCCCTGAATCCCAACGGCTGATGCATATAAACTGTTTCCTTGATATCACCATGTAGGAAAGCATTCTTTACATCTAATTGATGAATAGGCCATGCTTTTGAAAGAGCCAAGCTGAGTACAGTGCGAATGGTAGCCGGCTTGACCACCGGGCTGAATGTCTCACCATAATCCACCCCAACCTGTTGAGTCTTACCATCACCCACAAGCCGCGCCTTATGTCGTGCAAATGAACCATCTGAATTTTCCTTGTGAGAAAAAATCCACATAGACCTAATAATATTAATACCAGAAGGACGGGGCACCAACTCCCATGTCTTATTATCAATAAGAGCATTATATTCATCGGTCATAACAATTTTCCAATTTGGGTCATTTAACGCAGACACAGGAGTACGAGATAAGGGTGATTTAAGAACATTAGAATTTAAATTAAAATGTCTCTTTGGTTTAAAAATACTCTGCTGACTACGAGTGACCGGTCTATGACTTGAGAAAGAATAGGGCGGATTTTGGGAATTTTCTGGGCTCGGGATGGATTGGCCAACAGGCAGTGGGCCTACTGGCCCAAGTTAGTAATCAGGCACTAGAACTGGACCAGTTCCAGGATTGGGCTGGACAGGCCCAATCGCTGGAACTGATCCAGTGACGGAAGTGTGCGATGGACCAGTGGGGCCAGCGGGCAGTGGGCCCGCTGGAGAATTTTCGGTGCGGGACATGTCCGAAAAATGGTGAGTAATATACGGGGATATACCATCATCCAAAAAATTATACGAACTAGGCTCGGGAGTATGAACTTTAGTAAATGGAAATTGAGTTTCATCAAAAATTATATGGCGATTAATGATGATTTTCTTAGAAGATAAATCAAACCATTTGTAACCACGATGATTAGACGGAAAACCCAAAAACACACACGAAGTAGACCGGACCTGAAGTTTGTTAATTGTGGTGGATGGGAATAATAGATAACACAAGCACCCAAAACCCCGAAGATGAGAATAAGAAGGAGTCTTATTATATAAAATTTGAAGGAGGAAGAATATGTCAAACCTTTGGAAGGAATTATGTTAAGGAGATATGTAGCCATTTGAAGAGCATGATGCCAAAAATATGGGGGTACGGAAGCATGAATTAAGGAGAGTGCGGACAATATTATTTATGGAACGAATTTTGCGTTCTGCTTTCCCATTTTGTGAAGATGTATGAGGACAAGAAAAATGAAAATTAATCCCATTATTAGCACAGAATTCCTGAAACACCCCATTGTCATATTCTTTGCCATTATCATACTGAATATTTGTTATTTCTCTTTCGAATTGGGTTCTAATGAATGCTCTAAATTTTAAGAAGACGGAAAACACTTGAGATTTATTTGCAATCAGAAACGTCCATAAAAACTTAGAATAATCATCCAAAAAAAGAACATAATACCGATGACCCAAAGAACTCAGAACAGGAGACGTCCATAGGTCGCTATGAATAATATCAAATGACATTAAAGTATGAAAATTGGAGTCGACAAATGGCAACCTAACAATTTTTCCTAAAGAACAAGACTGGCAATTTGGAGTACTATTAGTACCCTTACATGAAATAAAATTATTTTTATGTAACGATGACAAAATAGAAGATTCCGGATGACCAAGCCGAGCATGCCACAATGAAGGAGCAAGGGCTGCAAATGCTGACGGCAAGGCTGGACTCGATGGACTAAAACCGGGTGTGATAGGATAAAGATCTCCCCTACTATCACACCTCATGAGAGGACTCCGCCATCTTGAAATCCTTCACAGAGAAACCAAAAGGATCAAATTCAACAGAAACGGAATTGTCAGTGGTGAATTTTTGGACTGACATTAAGTTTTTAATCAATTTGGGGGCATGTAAAGTATTTTTCAAGATAAGGGGAGGATTGGGGGGAGACAAAGTTTTATGACCATAACCCTGAATTGGAATAGAGTTACCATTACTGATAATTATACCACGAGGGTTGCTCAAATTGGAATAAGACGAGAGAGTACCTTGATCGGAAGTCATGTGTGTCGTCGCGCCGGTGTCCATGTACCAATTTGGATCCGGTTGCGTCAACCCAAGCGTGTGCATTGCGGCCTCAATATCGGTGTGAGTAGATGTGGGGCCCACTGTCGAGAATGCTTGTGTGAGATGAGGCCCAAGCAGTCCACCCTGCTGCCCCGGCCCAGTGCTGAATCGAGAAGATGAAGGCTGATTGTTGGGCCTGAATTGGGTTGTCCAACCCACTGCCCGTTGGAAGGCCCTGGAAAATTGGGGTTGTTGGACCACGGCCCATTGCCCCAGCCCCACTGCCATGGGGCCCACGGTTGGGACCAGTAGGGAGGTGGCCCACTACTGATTGGATGGGGCCAACTACCAGATGTTGTTCACCGGAATCGCCGCGTTTGCCCCCGCAGTTTTTGCCATTATTCTTACAATTATTTTTGCCGCCACCATGAGCACGGTTTTGGCCCGAATTATCAACAAAACTCGAAGAATTTGCGGAGGACGTCAACATGACTACAAGGCTTGCTCCGGTAGTCGCCTTCTTAGCCAAACCGGCTTCTTCCAAAGTAAGCATGGAACGGGCTTGATAAAAGGCGGGAAGTGGATTGCTTTGACGAAAGAGAGTTCCCACGCCATTATAGGCCTCAGAAAGGCCGGCAAGCAATTATAGAACCAGACGATTATTTGTCACAGGTGCGCCAACGTTACGGAGTTGGTCGGCCAACTCCTTGAGTTTCTTGCAATATACAGATACGTTTGGAAATTCTTCCATGCGAACTTGAGAGAATTCCTGCTCGAGTGTGACAACACGTGAGTGTTGGTTATCTTGGAATATGTCACGCAATCTATTCCAGGTAGCCATAGCCGTAGTGTCCGGCTCAATGATCGTCTATAAGAGGTCAACCGAAATTGTGAAATAAATCCACTGTTTAACAAACGAGTTGTATTAATATTTGAGAGATATATAGGTTAAATTAATGAGAGGCGATTTCGTAATATAAATTTTCTGTAAGGATATTTTTATAGTGAAATTTTTAATTCTCTACTTCTTTTCATGGAAGAAGTAGAAATTTGAAGTTTCCCCCCAATAACATAAAAAATAAAAATAAAAATTTGCTACGCTCAGACACACTTTTTAGTTTTGGCTAAGCATCTCAAATTTACAAAAAAGAAAAAGGCCCCAAAAAATCATTTTTAGCTTTCTAAAAGGTTAGCCAAACTGATTTATTTATTTGGGAGAACGGTCCATTAACTCTTATGTGACTTTGATTTTTGAGCCATTAATAATTGCCGTTAACAAGTCACCACAATTTTACTATTTTTCTTTCTAAAAAAGATTGTATATATTTTCTCTATTTACTTTTATTTATTCATTATATTAAAAAAAAAAATACTTTTACATGTCACTTTTAGCATATCAAGAGAAGACGATATTTTTTCTATTTTATCCATATTATTAATTATTCATTTCAAATTCATTAAAACTATGCACCAATTAATATGAGTATCATGGTAAATTATGCACGTTATTTATTATTTTCTTAAGGAATGTACAAAATTAATAGTGGACAAATAAAAGTGAATGGAGGAAATATAAATTAAACCGAAAGAAACCTCCCAATCACTTCTGAGGGTATTTTGGTCAGAATAAGGATTTTAATTTAATAATTTGGCCACTTAACCCTTCGATATTTCTAATTTTTGTGGAGATAAAGGTTTGGCAGATCTAAACTACCATGTACCAAGAAAGAATCTAACTATCAACTCTTAACTTAGCCTTTAAGGCTTTAAAGTAAGGGTGGCCAGGGCGGATACGGGGTCGGGGCGGGTCCCGGCGGGATGGGGGCCGACGGGAAGTGATAGGGCGGGACCGGTCCTCCGGCGGGACTGGCGGGCCGGGACTGGCGAGATCCGTCGATGTCCCGTCCCGTTCCCGTTCCCGTCGGAAAAGGAGACCGATATTATAGGGTCTGGGCGGGACGGGGTCGGGTCAGGATCGGGTTTTTTCAATTTTTTCACTTAATTTTAAAAAATAACATATATATAAACACCACAATAATTGAATAGGATAGTGTAATAAAAATATCACAAGGTTGTTTTTGTGCCTCTTATATTATTTAATAGAAATATAATTCTTTTGTAATACAATTGTCAAAATTGCAAATTTGTGGTGTTGAAAGTTGCAAATAACATAGTAAAATTGCAATTAAAAAATTACATATTTAAAAACACATTTTCTATTTTCTTTATAATTTCTTGTGGTTCTTCGGTTGGAATTGGTATTTGTTGGTCAAATTGCTCGACGTCGCTTCCACCTCCGTCGGATAAGATTTTAGTTGTAGTTTTCGTCTTCTTCTTCGTTGATCTCCAGTTGACCGCACCTTCTCCGCTCCGCTCCTATCCAATCTCTGAATAATATTGCAATCTCCAAGCTGTCTCCCGCTAATGAATGTCTGTGCTCTCCTATTTGAAATCTGCCGGCAGAAAAAATGCTTTCAGACGCCGTTGATGACGCTTGAATGTTCAACACATCTCGGGTCATCTTTGACAGTGTCGGAAATGTCTTCTCATTCTCCCTTTTTCAGCAAGTCACGTCCTTATTCATTGAGAACTGCTTGGTACGGTACAACACCCTGCAAAACAAAAACATCAAACTCACTAACTTGGTTAGTAGTGTTACCACTATACATTTTATGTCTAAGGCTTTCAATACTGGCCGCCGAAACGGCATGTCTTTTTTGAGGTTGTGTTGAAGAAGAAGAAGAAGAAGATGGTATGGAAGTCGGTTGGTTGCTAACACTTTCTTGTTAGTAATGCCAATATACTTTTTTGCATTCATCTTGTATGCTAGATAACACTTCTTCTTTAGTTTGTTCAATAGGTGGTGAGTCATTTGGATTTTTTAGAGTTGGAGATGGAGGTGGAGGTGGAAGTACTGCTATACAATCATAAATAGTTTCAATTAGTGTTTTACAACCGTCTATTTTAATAGTCGGATTTAATACAACACCAATAATATAAATAGTGAGAATAGGAACAAAATATTTTTTAAATTTGATAAACATTTTTTAATAGGTGCCTTATAAGATGATTTTTTCATATATTCACTAAGTAATAAAAATATTAGAGCTATATAAAACAACATAGTTGAAATAGTAGGATAATATATACCGAAAAATTCTTTTGTTGCTTGAAAAAATTTCTCTAGAAATACAATAAGTTTTGAATTTTTTTTCCAATCGTTATCTACAACTATATCATTTAGCTTTCGATTATGAGTGTTTAAAAATAAAGTTATAGGTCTTTTATAATTATAAGCAACAAATAGTCGTTCATATAAAAAAATTCACCTAGTTGTCCAATCACTATTCAACTTGATGATGCCATGAGGTGGGGGATACCATTTGATAAACTTTATGCTTCTCTTTGCGTATCAATATATTATAATTATTTGGATTGGTTGAGACTAGTGAATCAAGTGTCCATCAGTTACCGACATATGTAAAAAAATTAGTTCCCTTGAAATTAAATATATTGATTGTTTTTAATCTCGATATTCATGCACTTCATTAGAGTATAATTTCTTTTTGGTCTTCTAAGTTTTTTATGAACATTTCTCTTGTCCGTCCCCAACTAAAAGTAGTATAGATTAAAAAAAAAATGTGCACGATAAGGCGCAAGTTATTGATGACAAGTGTTGCTGACCAATAAATATGTAGTTCATGTATTCTGCTTAAGTTTCTTGTATTACAAATTTTGTGCAGTCGTTCCAAATACTTTCCAATTCAAAACCTATTTATGCTAACATTCTGAGAGAATATTACAAAAAAGTAAAAAGTTTGATACTAAACTTGATTTTTCTTCTCTAGATCATTAGCAAAACACTACAACAACATTTCACGTAATTGACTTCCATTTTTAAACTTTGTTTCTTTATGCTTATATTCATCATGATTCAGATTTATAAATTGAGGTACTTTTGGCTTTGGCATATGTCCTATATGTAATACTTGTAATTTAAATTTGTTACTCTAGCGAACAAAGTTTCTGTTAAATAGCTATGTGATGTGTCGCAAAATTATGATATGAAAATGCAATCCGAGGTAAAGGCCATCGTATCACCGGTATACACACACTCCTTTAATAGAGATGCATGACCCATGGGGTATTTGCATGGTTATAATAATCAAGCATGTCTAGGAGCCTAAATAATCAAATAATCAACAAACCAACCAACCTAAGAAGACTTATACACCGCACCCGTGGCCCGAAGGTAGTCCACAATCGTGACAAGTTTTATATTCTTTTTTTCGTTGTATTCTATTACTTCTAAAAATAAAGTTTATAGGAAATTGTATTTTATTAAGAATGTCTTCAAAAAGTGATAGACCATCCTTTACAACTAAGTTATAAATATTGCACGCACATTTTATATGAAAATGATTTGGAAAAGATGGAGTTAAAAGATCTTTTAAAATTCTAATAGCATAATTATTAGAAGAAGCATTATCTAATGTAATAGTCATAATTTTATCAGTTATGCCATAATAATCGCAAACTGAATAAATATTTTCTGCAATAAATGTATCTGTGTGGCTATCATTTATATATCTATACGCTAAAATACGTTTTTGTATAGACCATTTATAATCTATCCAATGACATGTTACTGTTAAATAATCATGGCCGTTAGTACTACGGCCTATATCAGACGTGATAGATACTTTACCAGGAAAATGATATAAGGAATAACATAATCATGTGCAAATTTAAATACATCTCTCCTAACAGTTGATCTAGGAAAACCGTTAAAATCAGGATTATACATATCTCTAATGTAATGAATAAAACCAGGAGAGGAAGAAAATGAAAAGGGCAAACCCTCCACCGCAACTAATTTTGATATTGCTTCCCTATCTCTATGTTTATCGTATTTAGGGCCTACAATTCCCCCCGTCATAGGGTTAATTTGACCCTGTACTTGGTCCAGGATAGTATGTGAACCTTGTCCCGACTGAGAGAGCATTGGCACACCCGATTTTACAGTCAGGTATTGGTCCCACCTAGCTTTGTGAAAGTTTTGTACGTGTCTCAATAAACCTCCCGCCCACCCTGACCTTTTTCCCATTTTAAATTTATAAACATTTTTACAAATTTGACATCTAACTACTTGATTCTCTTCGTCCCTATAAAAAAATCCATGCATCTGATTTTAATTTTCGTTTTATTGGCCTCGTCTCATACTGGGGAGAATAGGAGGCATTTCAGTTGGAAGTACACTTGTGGGTGTGCATCTAGATTAGTGGGTGTGTCATCTAGATTATCTTCTATATTAAAGTCTGATTGAGTTGCAGAAAATATCTCGTCGTCTAAATCTAATGTTATTTCAGGAAAACATTCAGCTTCATGTGTGTAATCAACCAAATCATCATGTCTAAGAATAGGATGACTAGAAGAAGTATCCCTGCCCTTGTTACCCATACTAGAAGAAGCCTTACCCTTACCCTTAAACATACCTCTAAATCCTTTCATTTTAATTATGCTAATATAGAGTTAAAGATAATGAAATTAAGTGCGCTAATTAAAATAAATAAACAATAATAATTTAATGAAGGAACGAATGTACCAAACGCTGACATAATGTCGACGTGAAATTGAGCTTGAAAATTGAAACTTTGCTCGATGGATGATCCTCAAGCTAGTTGCCAACTTCACTCCCAATTTTTGAACTTTGATGTAGTTATACAAATGAACAAATAAAATTTAATATTTAGTAGACAATGTAGACTTGTAGAGAGATATATTGAAAGATTAGAGAGATTGTAGGAAGATTTGTGAGAAAGATGAAGATAAAATGAAGTATTTATAGTTGGAAAATTGGGTTAAAGTATAAATATATTAACCTAGGGGTTAAAAATAAATATTAAATATAAAATGGTTGTTGTGCAACAGCCATTTTTGCAAAGGGAAGGATCGGGGCAGGTCAGGTGTAATTGGACTGGGGCGGGACGCGCCCGGGCGAGACTAGCCCAGGTCCCGTCCCAATTCGAGTCCCGTTACCGATTTTTTTTTATAGTAGGATAGGAGCGGGACAGGGGCGGGATTTGGTCGAGACTGGGCGGGGTCGGGACTGGGCCGACCTGCCCCATTCGCCAGCCTTACTTTAAAGTGATCCTATAATATGTTGGTACTCTATTGTACTTTATAAAGCAGAACGGAAAGTAAATAACTATTACAAGTATTCGAAAGAATAAACAAATATTCAATATTCAGAAATTGAATCTTGTTGAAGAAATAGGCCAATCTTGAAAACTGCCGCAAGCTTGTTGTGTCTTGAATCTTGATAACCTGAAATCAAGAAACAACTAAATCTGGATGGTTACAACGTTGTGTGTTGAGTCAAGTGATTGCCCTCTGTCCTTAAGACAAGATTGCCCCGTATATATGTTTTTACGTTAGCGGGCAATAGTCTCCCAAGATAAAACAACACTTTAATCTCAACGCTACAAAGCCAATAGGTTGAGCCTGACGAATAAAACAAATATGAATCGACTTGCTGAAGAAATGAAAAAGGAAGGAAGAGTTTCTATCTTCTCTTCTATTTTGTCTCTGTGGTGTATATCTTGTGTATATCGCCACTGTTTTGCAGCGATTTTTGTGACTATTTTGCTCACTATTTCGTGGTCTACTTTTGCTATTTTCTGTGTCTGTATGTTCTGTTTTTCAATCCCGTATGTGTGATATATTGCTGTCACGAATTGAGCCAAAGGAGGCATCAATATATATCAAGGAGGAGGGCTGTCCAACAGCCACAAACAAGGTTGTTAATAGCCATTAGTGAGGGTTGTTAATGGCCATTAGGAGGCAGATTAATGGGTGGTTTAAGGGTTGTTCATGGCCATTGAAGAAGGGCTGATAATGGAGGAGTTAATCAGCCAAGTAATGGCTGATTAATGCCTCAAAAAATAGTTCCAACGGTAGGCAGAAACTTTCTGCCTTCCGTCGTTCCAAAATCAACTTTCTAGAAACTTTAGGGACCAAACTGTAAATATTAAGCAATTTGGGGTCCAAAAAGATAATATCAGAAAGTCCCCACAGCCCACGACCCGAGACCCGTGACCCGAGACCGGACGGGACGGGCGGGCGGCGGCGCACGTGTGGGCTTAGCCTTGAACCTATGCACATCTAGGTCCTCCCTCCTTTAAACACATGGGATACCCCTTGGGGTCCCAAACCCTTTACCATATTATAGACTTATATAGAGAGCAATTCTTCCTATTCCCACCGATGTGGTAGATTTGTCCCACACCATATTTCCATACCTCAAACACCTTACTTCGTGGACCAATATCTCTTTCATTTCTCAACGAAATTTGACGATTCTTGGCCCTACGGTCATCTACTCACTTAGTAGATTATGCATGTGTGAAGAGACAGCCTCCAACATGCGGAATACTAGTGTTTAATTCATCAAAGATGGGTGGACGCATCTCCCCGCCAAAGGCAAATTTCCAACAATCCCCTCTATGAAAGAGAGATTATGGCGCACACACAAGGTGCCTACTTTCAGCAATCTTTCAGCGAAAAGATATTACATCAGGAGAGGTAGGTTCCGCTTTGAACCTTCCGTAGTTGAATACCATCGGACTTACTTACTGCGCGGTGAACGTGATGTCTTGAACCGTCAGTGTTTAGTGTAAGCCAAGACAATGATATCAACACAATAACTCTTCTAATTTGTTTTTATTCTTACGTTTTTGTCCGTTGTGGCTATGGACACACTTGGATTCTTAAGTGCGTTCATTTGAGGCGGCCATCCTCGCACTTAAATAGGTGATCTCCTACAAGGTATCCTGCTATACCCCACTTCACAAGTGTTAGGAATCATTAAAAGTTTCCCCAACCCTAACCTCAACTGTTTGAGGATCGTTTAAAGGTTTGGAAGCTTAACCTTTACCCACCATGCAGGTAGCACTTTAATGTCTATCACGGTAACAGCTTTGGATTCATGTTTCCGTACAGAAATCATCATCCGAAGTACTTCTTGCTTCCGTCGAAGCGCTCAACTGAACCTTTTACAGCTTAGTTTTCCCATTGAGCCAAATTCTTGGGATCTCCAATCAGTATGGTTGGGTTACCACTGCAAAGGTTCGTATTGTTTGGGTTTTAAGCCCATTCCCCTAGACAGGCAGAACACTTGATCTCCGGGTAGTCCCTTAGTTAGTAAACAATGATGTGACACCCGTGATGATCAACTGCCATACGGTCTTATGTCTCCGACAGATCCTGACAGATATGTCCAGACGCCGTCATCCGTGTCCTTCCTGAAGCCGACCGGCTAGCCACAGTGTATAACTGTTGAAGACACGGGTTTCTCCTAATAAGGGACGTCCTCTAAGGAGTCGTGAAGTTACTCAACTTCTTTCATGCTTTGTATAAAGCGATAAACTCTGATTCCATCATGAATCGGCCGATGCAAGTTTGCGTAGAGGATTTTCCAAGACCCACTATACACATTTACTTGTGGCTTTGGTGTTCTTCATTTCTGATGTCCAGTTTGCATCACTTTGTTCTCCCAGAACCGCTGGACATCTAGAATACCATAATCCATAGATAAGCGAATAATTCAGATATAGTCATATCCGACTTAACGCCTTCTATTGATCATGTATTAAAATCATCAGTGAACGTTAGTTCAACTGATCTGTTTGTAGGCCGATACCAAGTCAGTTGTAGTGTGTACAATACATTGAACTACACGTGACCTGTGCATATCGCTCCTTGTCTATGGGTGCACCATGATTCCAATCAGTTCTATGATTCATATCCATTGGTGGCTTAAACGAGACTGTCAACTATCGACCAGTCCGTTAGATGTCTTAGAAATCCAGTTCCTAAGCTGTCATATGTGATACTCATATCTTTCATATTGAGACTTTATTTCAATATGACTTTTACTTTCAGACTATTGATTCTCCAACTGTTGGCTTTCTAACTTCAGAGTCAATATTTTTGTTTTATCTGAAACTTTCAGGACCAAAATGTAAACATTTCAGGGGCCAAAATGAAAGTTCAGGAAGAAGCCCAACAGTTCAGCAAACCAACTCTGATCTTCTTCTTCCAACTCTCCGGTTGGGAAGACTGTTTCAACATCCATGCCACGCAAGACTGCAATGGCCCAGGATGTTAAGCTACTAGCAGGGGAGAACTTGTACAGGTAACCGAGGCTTTATACTTGTCAGTAGATCCATCTACTTTGTACTCATATTTGAGTATCCATTTTCACAACCCAAAGGTTTTTTTCCCGGAAGAAGATCAACCATTACGCAAGTATGGTTCTATATGATGGAATCTATTTCTCTCTTTGTAGCTTCTTTCCAAAGCAGTGCTTTTGGAGATGACAATTATTAGTTAATTGTCCATGGTTCATTCTCAACCATACACGCTAGAAGGACTGGAACAAGTCTTTGTCCCCTTCTTTGCTCCATCTCGGTTCAACATCTAGAATCCCTGAGTTCTGCAGATCTGGAATATTAAGTTCCGGATAGCCAACAACTTTCGAGTCCTATAGATACGAAACGTCTAGTTCCGAACAGTCAGGCCCTCGCGGGTTCTTGTTAACCTTGAGCAATTACTCATTTTCCCTTTTTCAAGGAAAGTTATCTTCAAAGAATTCAGCATTCTTTGACTCCAAGATGCGATAAGCACTACTGTTATTTGCATTTCCAGTGGATATGCAATTTACAGTCTTAGGTACAACTTGACATGTTTTAGTATTCCAACTTTTACCAAGCCACCCCACATAATTTGGGCGTACGACTTTGCGCTTGGCTAACACCGTTGGACTGAAGTGAGAAATGAACAGTCGTTTAATTAACGATGATTCACATTCTCCCCCTCTATCACTATGAATTTCGCAATCCATAGGCTTAGTTGATTTACAACCTCTGCTTTGTAGCGCTTATCCGCTTCAACAATTTTATCTTTGTTTTTCAACAAACAAAGGATTACATACGTTGTACCATCATCAATGAAGGTCACAAGTACTTGTCTCCCCCCTCTATTTTGTATAAACTTCAAATCACCCAAGTAGGTGTGACTAAGTTCTAGAGGAGCGGTGCTTCTTTCGCTATTCCCTTGACGGAATTTGGAAAGGTGATTTTGCCTCTTCATCTACCTCACATTTATTTTGAGGGTTTATGTCGACAGAAGGCAACAATCTCAACATCGTTAGCTTTTGAATAACTTGCTATTTAACTTGTCTTAATCTATGATGGAATAGATGAACGGATTACAAATATATCATTCATTTGGCTACAGACATACTGTACCATTCTTAGTTATTACAGACCTGTTGGACTAGTCTCAAAACAGCTTGACTAACAGCGTCCCTTAAACCAAGTTTGGGACATGTATCACCTCATCTTAGAGTGATCCCATTCCCTGAAGTCCTAATGAGGACAACCTCTCCAACCCCTTCTACTTTAGAGGTGGCGTTGCTTCACATGAACAACCTCTTGCCCGTGGTTAGGGCGTAACCGAATCATATTTGATCTAGATACTCTGGCCCACTCCAGTTGCTTTGGCCGACTGAGTGTCCAATTTTTTTTCTTCCTTTCTTTAGGCCTTCAGATCATTTAAGACCTGGAAACTCTGGCCCACCACACTAGGTGTCCATTACTTTTCCTATGAAATGAATTATGGCCCCACTCCAGTCGTCCGGAGGCTTTATATGACTGAGTGTCCAATATCATCATATCAAAGGAATTTTGGCCCACTCCAGTCGCCCGGAGGCTTTGTATGACTGAGTGTCCAATATCATCCTATGAAGGATCTTCTGCCAAATAGTGTGACATGATCAACGTCTTTATCTTTTAGACTTCTTCCGTTATGATTGGTGCCCAGACAATTCTTGGCGCTTACTTAAGAGTGGTAACAGTTTTTGCACAGTTAGTGGATCTTTCTCCATCGTATGTGCGAACATACTTTACACACTTTTAATAATTACACTTAAAAGAATGGATCTTTTTAAGTCGTTTACAAAGTCCAATCTTTAAACGGGAAAGAAGAAGAGATTAAACTTCTGATTTTAAAGCGTAAGGAATATAAATTATTTTGTGAAAACATTTTCATATTCCTCCTTACTTTAAGCCATTTTTAATCAGACATCATTTAATCTTTATTCTTGACAAGGAAGAAAATAACTTATCCCAATTTCAGATTCTGGCCCACTTCAGTCACTTCATCGGACTAAGTGTCCATTTCCTTCTTACCTTAATTCGGATCCTTTGTCTGGGACAGATATAGGCCATCTGCTGCAAGATAGAACCACATCTTCAGCCTTCTCCTCTTGTCCCAGTTGACATCCTCAGCCTCTCGTGAGCGCTTGTTCCCACCACTCTCGGGAGCGGTGACACCATGAACATGTTGAACTTCAACAATATCATCATCACTATCTTCAAGCAGAAAACAACAGCCATATCCAGATTTGGTCACACAACTTTTGACCAACATCTTTAGAACACTAATAGTAATACAATACAATCTTGTCTTAAGTTATTGGTACTCTATTGTACTTTATAAATAACTATTAAGATAAACAAATATTCAATATTCAGAAATTGAATCTTGTTGAAGAAATAGGCCAATCTTGAAAACTGCCGCAAGCTTGTTATGTCTTGAATCTTGATAACCTGAAATCAAGAAACAACTAAATCTGGATGGTTACAACGTTGTGTGTTGAGTCAAGTGATTGCCCTCTAGCCTTAAGACAAGATTGCCCCGTATATATGCTTTTACGTTAGCGGGTAATAGTCTCCCAAGATTAAAAAAAAACACTTTAATCTCAACACTACAAAGCCAATAGGTTGAGCCTGACGAATAAAACAAATATGAATCGACTTGCTGAAGAAATGGAAAAGGAAGGAAGAGTTTCTATCTTCTCTTCTGTTTTGTCTCTATGTATATAGTGTGTCTCTGTGGTGTATACTAGTGTATATCGTCACTGTTTTGCAGCGATTTTCGTGACTGTTTTGCTCACTGTTTCGTGGTCTATTTTTGCTATTTTCTGTGTCTGTATGTTCTGTTTTTCAGTCACGTATATGTGCTATATTGCTGTCACAAATTGAGCCAAAGGAGGCATCAATATATAGCAAGGAGGAGGGCTGTCCAACAGCCACAAACAAGGCTGTTAATAGCCATTAGTGAGCGCTGTTAATGGCCATTAGGAGGCAGATTAATGGGTGGTTTAAGGGTTGTTCATGGCCATTGAAGAAGGGCTGATAATGGAGGAGTTAATCAGACAAGTAATGGCTGATTAATGCCTCAAAAAACAGTTCCAACGGTAGGCAGAAAGTTTCTGCCTTCCGTCGTTCCAAAATTAACTTTCCAGAAACTTTAGGGACCAAACTATAAATATTAAGCACTTTGGGGTCCAAAAAGATAATATCAGAAAGTCCCCACAGCCCACGACCCGTGACCCGTGACCCAAGACCGGACGGGACGGGCGGGCGGCCGCGCACGTGTGGGCTTAGCCTTGAACCTATGCACATCTAGGTCCTCCCTCCTTTAAACACATGGGATACCCCTTGGGGTCCCAAACCCTTTACCACATTAGAGACTTATATGGAGAGCAATTCTTCTTATTCCCACCGATGTGGTAGATTTGTCCCACACCATATTTCCATGCCTCAAACACCTTACTTCGTGGACCAATATCTCTTTCATTTCTCAACGAAATTTGACGATTCTTGGCCCTACGGTCATCTACTCACTTAGTAGATTATGCATGTGTGCAGAGACAAAGCCTCCAACATGGGAACACTAGTGTTTAATTCATCAAAGATGGTGGACGCATCTCCCCGCCAAAGGCAAATTTCCAACATAATAAGTAAAAATATTTGACTAATATAGTAAAAGGATTGGGTGTAAATACATATATTTATTTAAATATATCTCTTAAATTGGAAAGTTAAAAAACTAAGAAGCAGAATCAATACTAGTATGCGTTTGGTCAATGTTTGATTGATGTTTTTTTATTAAGAAAAATGTATTTAAAGTTGAAGTTGAAAAATATATTTAAAAATTAAAAATGTATCTAAGTGGAGGGGAGTTTGAAAAGGGTGTGGGTGTAAATATATATATCTCTTAAGTGTGTTTGGTTTTAAGAATTTGGTTCTCCAAAAAAATGCTTTTAGAAAACCAAACACAACTCAACAGTAAGGGGTCGTTTGATAGCTAGTTAGGAATAAATTGTTCATGTATTAATCCTACATAAATAAAATCACGTTTGCTTGCAGGATAAGATGTAAGTTATTCATCTATAAAATTAGTACGGTGTTTAGTTTATAATTTAGAAATTCACATAACTAATACATGTATATCTAGTAGAAAAGAAGGTATTCTGACTTTTGTGTGATGAGTCCTTTATTCACATATTTTGTTCTAGCTCTATTTTGAGTGAATGAGTTTCTTCTGGCTGTTCTAGTGCGACTTATACTTGTAAAATTGATATAAATATGTATATCTAGATTGGAATTTGTGATCTACATTTGATTTTTACTACACCTACTTTATTACTATTGCTAGTGTTTAACATGTCTATTTGGATTAATATCAAACTTTCTTCCATTTATTTTTTACTATTTTTTTTTCATTTTGAGGTTGGTGAGTACTAGCTAGAAGCAGAAGATCATTTCCAAACCAGGATTAGTTGCCATACAAACACGGAGATTGTTAGCATTCTAAAGCAATGCTTGACTGATACGCAGCTGCAAATGTTTCAGGATAGTTGTTTTGGCTACTTCCTCAACTTGCCTCCATTCAACAATCAAAATCAGCTGATAAATGCTTTGTTATTGAAGAAAATTGCCCCTGGTTGTAAAAAAGAGATATGGTTTAAACTCAATGGTTATACCTTGCGGTTTGGAATCAGAAAATTTTCTCTGATTACTGGGTTGAAGTGTTATGAGAATGATAACATTGTGTATGACGAGCCAGAAGTCAAAGGCTACTGAAAGAGTATTTTTTCGGAGATGAAAAAAATCAGTAACTAGGGAGAGTTTGCTTGATTTCTTCAAGCAAAAGAGTTGGAAGTCAGATGAGGATGCGCTGAAGATGGCCATATTAGTATTCGTGCACCATTTCCTCTTCTCTGATGCTAATAACCATAGCATATTAAATAAGGATTTTGATATAGTTGAGAGTGGTCAATATCAGAGGTATGCGTGGGGCACAAAAGTATTTGAAGACATATTCCGAACAATGAGGGGTAAACTGCGTGCCAAGTTGATGATGTACAGGCTTAGAGGTTTGCCACTTGCATTCCAAGTATGGTTTTACGAATGCTGCTCCACAATTGACAAAAATCTTGCTTCTCGTATTGGCAATAGTGTGCAACGCATCCTTAATTGGCAAGTGAAAGGATGCCCGTCATTTGTGGACCTGATAGTGGAAAGCTCATGACTAGTATTTACCAGGTAACGTTCTTGAACTTCTTAATATTCAAGTTGCGACTGATATAGTGATGTTGTTTTTACTCAGTTATTCTAATTTTTTTAGGTTGTTGTGAATTTAGTGTCATGTTGTGTAATAATGTATAAGTCATGTAAGTCATGTATAATAGTGTATAATTCAGGTTGTTGTGAGTTTAGTGTCAGGTTTCATTTTTTTGTATAAGTCATGTATAAAAATGTATAATCATGTGTATAATAATGTATAATTCAGGTTGTTGTGAGTTTAGTGTCAGATTTCATTTTTTTGTATAAGTCATGTATAAAAATGTATAATCATGCATAATAGTGTATAACAGTGTATAATAGTGTATAAGTCAGGTTGCTGTGAGTTTAGTGTCACATTTCATTTTTTTGTATAAGTCATGTATAATAATGTATATGTTACATTTTTGTTTACTTTAATTTGTGTATTAGTAATTTTATTTATTGTTTTAGTGGAAGTACTGAAACATTACCCCTACCAGTGAAGAGAAATCAAGTCTGAATATTGCGACATTTTTTGAAGATGTCAATGTTGATGATGTTCCATTGGAAGAGGTGTCTACCTTTCACAATGATCATTCTAACGTTGTACCATAGAATATGGAGCAACATCCTCATTCGAGATCCAGTACTTCTGCGAGCCCTGAGGATTTGAAGGCTGAAATTAATGAGTTGAGGCTTGACCTCGGAAAGGTATTGTATTAACTTGTCGCTTTTCCAGTTTGTTACTTTTGTATTTTGTATACAAATGCTTTGTTGGTTTGACTTTTGTCATTTTTTGTCTCTAGCTTACTAGAAAAGTTACGCTACTCAACGATTACGTGATTTCTTCCTTTGAAAGACTCTTCAAATTGTTTGATCCCAAGGCAACAAAGGAAAAGGGGGATAATGTTTCTGTTTCTGAGGTACGACTGTTACAGATTTGTTTTCCTTTGTATTTTAAAAAATAATATGTAACCTCATCCCTTTGTTGATTTTATTAGAATCATCAAAGTGTTGATAATGATGTTGTATATGACCACGATTAGTATCAGCATTTCGATGATCATAAATTTATCGCCGATGTTCCTGAAGGAAATATGCCAGCTGACGAAATTCAGTCAAATATCAAGCCAAATGAGGGAGTTACCGATGGTGTTTGTGGTATAGTATTCCCTCAGCCCCACCTTCTAAACTACATAATTATCATTTTGTTTATATAACTTGTAATATTGCTTTTCGTTGTCTTAGGGCAACAGATGATACTGCGAATTATTCAAAGAATTGGTAATGACGATGAACTCACTGATGAAGTTTTGGCCAAGTTAAACATGTTCCAAATTGTACTTCATAGGCAACATACCAGAAAAGAAGAAGACATGTGTCACACCCCAGCCTTGTACCTGAAAGCTCTGACATGAACTCTGGGCCAACAAGGCCTCCAAATAACAATATCTGATAGGAATGAGTGACAACCTACAAACAGACGAGTCCCAACAACAGTATATATACATGACTGAGGCCGACGAGGCCATAAGAAAACTATTGTCAACTAACAATAAGACCGACAAGGCCAAACAAAACTAATACATACAGAACACTGGTCGGGACAGGGCCCCGCCATACCCAAATACTAGAAATATGCATCATAGTACCAAGCGACTCTATACCACAACTTCTAAGAAGGGGAGCGCGACGATCAATAGCTAGAAACTGGTACCCGACATAGGAGGTACGTCGCCCTATCAATATGTACCTGCGAGCATGAACACGGTGCCTCAAAAAGGGACATCAGTTCGAAAAATATACTGAATATGTAAGGCATGCAATATATGTAAACAAAAGATGTAATCCAAGAAAGAAGGGTACAAAATCAACCTGAAACTTAGAAGAAGGCCACGGAGGGCATACAACAAGAGATATAATCCAAGAGAGAAGGGTATGAAATCAATCTAAAACTTAGAAGAAGGTCGCGGAGGGTACACAACTGATACAATCATAAATATATGTATATAAGTAAAATCAGGCCACTCTATGGGGCCATAGAATATCATCTCAAGTCCCCATGTGGGCTAATCTCATAATAACTTCCCAGTCATATAGGACGCGGTAATATCTACCCAACTGATCAGTGGTATGCATATATAAGTGCCTACCCGAACGACTATAGCATGGTGCGGTAAAGAAGTAGATACATATAAGTGCAATGCAAGACATACCTCAAGAGACATCATGTCCAGAGTTAGAGTGACATATGGTCGTTATCCCCCGACTATAATTATGGAATCATATACAGCGAACATTACAATCCAACCATAGTTCTCTGAATTAATCGTATCACAAGGAATATCATAAGATGTGAATGAGAGTTCCGACAAGAAACATACTAGAATCATAAGCAATAGTGAAAAGGAAACGCAAGATAACCAAGCTACCAAGAATGGAATCGCTCGACGATATTTTATTTCACTTTTGGTCTAAAATAAGATTATGCCAAAGAACGGAAAAGCATTACATACCTTTAATATCGAACCTCTACTAAAAGTATCAGGATCAGCCTCCTCTACACCTTAATCTACAAGAAATGATGATGACGTGATTATTAACTAAATAAAGGCACAAGAACAACAAAACGAGCAACAAACTCGCTATACGATTAACTAAATGGTGTTTCCTTCTGCCCCTCAACTTTCAAGCTCAGAACATCAACAAGAATACCTATAAACTATCAAATCTACATCTCCAACACCTTAACATAACATAACAGCCCCAACAATTAACATAACCACACCCTACAATTAGTTCACAACTTTCGATCGTCGTATCGTGAGTTCTATTCGTAGAATATATCTATAGAATACTCATAGGTCTTATATATAAAGGTAGGAAAGTTTTACATACCTTGAACTATTTTTGGGTTATTGATAGTACCGCAAATCCCAAGTGACTAAATAAACCTCGAACTTATTTGTCTTTCTTGAATTGGAAAGAACGTCGTTACTCTTCCTAAAATAAGAAATAACATTTCTCTTCAAAATAAGGGTTGTTCACATTTCTTTTTGTCCCTAAATCAGTTCATAATGAAAATGATACAAAAGATACATATATATATAATTCTCTATCTTTATGTTAGCCCCTGCAATTTCGCGTTTCATCGCGTTGTTAATGAATACCGATATCCCGAGAAGAGATATGACTTTATGAAAGAGTATTGGGCAGTTAAACGGATCGAAGAAAGTATGTTTCGACAAAATCAAAAAATTTGGACATTTGATGGAAAAGTCTACGGACCGTCAAATACTTTGATGGACCATCAATTTTCCTCTCTGGCTGTCAATTTTCCCTGGAAGTTTGACGGGAAGATTGACAGACTGTCGAAGTATTTGATGGTTCGTCGATCCCACCGTCGAATTCCGGCGGTGGAAAGTTTGAGTATAAAGTCGGGTCAGTCGACTTGTTCTTCATTTTCCCAAAAAAATCAGATTTTCCAAGCCTTCCAAATCCTTTCTATCATGACTTATCATCCCTAGATCAAATCAAAGCTGAATTACGCCATATTAACGCAATAACTCTCGAAGTAATCACAAAAATTGTCGTCTCCAAGTTTAAGAGATCTTTGAAAACCCTTGGAATTTGGGGCAAAGTGTTGTCTTGAGAAGATTTGGATGTATGGAGGTAAAATTCACATTTCTTTAGCTATAATTATGGTTAATTGATGATTCGGAATAAGTTATGAAAGGACTTTCATAATCAAAACTCATACACATGTAAAATTATGAGAATATGATTTGTGGGTCGTTTCGCTTGGATTATGAATTGATATTGATAAATAAATTGATTATTGATGTTGTGAAATCAAGAAGGGTTATTTCGGAGAATCGAGGAATCAAACTACATAAGTATCTTTGTTAAGAAATTTAAGAACCCTTTTGGTATTAGGATTGTCGATACGATACATAAATGAAGTTTCATTATGGAATATGGATTCGATATTGATATCGACCCTTTATTGCTATAGATAGCTATCCATAAGGCGTGCGAGGGCGTGTAAGGAAATTATAATATCAAGGATAAGGTATGTAAGGAAAACCTTCTTTCTTGACATGAATCGATACGTTATTTCTTTAGATGAAAATCTCTCGACAAAATGAAGTAGAGAAAGATCTTCTTTGACGAATCAATCATAAACCATGACTACTTTTTTGTTCATAATATCTCTCGGGTTATATCAGTCCCAAGTGTTTATATCTGGATCCTTGAACGTAGCGCCAATAACAATAGTCGAAGGATAACTACAATAGGTCACTCCCGCTCCGCTTATGGTATCTGATAGAGTCTGTGTTGCATTGCACTTATATATGTGTACTTATTTTCTTACCAAGCCGCACTATAGTCAGTCGGGTACGACACGTAGATGTGCACCCAGCTGCAATTGGTTTGATATCAGACATTACCGAGTCCCACATTTGGGTCGGGTACGACCAAGTCCTCATTGAGGCCGGGTACGATATATATATACAGTATGATATGATTTGTCCCACAAAGCGACATGAATTTTACAGACATGCATACATATATTTCTGATTATGACAGAGTAGGCCCCCAAAGACTGTTATGAGTTTCAGGTTGATTCTTATCTCTATATCTTTCATGTTATGTCTCATATTTAAAGGTAGGGAAGTTTTACATACCTCGAACTATTTCCAGATTAACGATAGTACCATAAGTCCGAAGTGACTAAATAAATGTTGAACTTATTTGTCTTCCTTGAATTGGAAAGAACGTCGTTACTATTCCTAAAACAAGAAATAACGTTGCTCTTAAAAATAGGGGTTGTTCACGTTTCTTTTTGTCCCTAAATCAGTTCATAATGAAAATGATACAAAGGATACATCTATATTTCTCTATCTTCAATTACACGTGGGGTCCACACACACCCTCACCTTTTACCAATTATTATCCACTAAATATGTCACCAATCATTCTAAGTAGTAGGGCATAGTCACTAACACCCTTATCCTATGATGTCATGTGGAAGGAAATAATGACACGTGGATAGAAATGATGACATGTGAAAAGAAATGATGCCACTAATCACTTTATTAATTAATTTTAATTTTAATTTTAATTTTTTTTATCTTTACAACATTCCAAATTTTAATCAATTACACACATAATTATTTTCTTAATATCAAATCACTTAAATAAATCTTATTATTTTAAATATACTTAATCTCCATTTGTAAAGTTTTCCAGGAAAGTGAAGAATTGACTTGGATAAATTTTCCAGGAAAATGGGATCAATCTCCATTTGTAAAGTTTGGTTATGATATAAGTAGCACATCTAAATCAACACCTAAGCGCATTTTTGAGGAGAAGTATCCTTTTGTGAACAACATTGATGAGTTTGATCCCTATTCATATGTGGGAAGAGCATTTTCTCAGTTACTTAATGATGGGATGGATTCATCACAGAGGTACCTTCACTATTTAAAGATTTTTTTCATTTTTACAATGATCCCTATGATTTTTCATATCTGTGTATTTCTTTTTCTAGATGTGAGTTAGTTATATTTTATTTTCACTCTTTTCTTCCCTTAATTAGAAGCTGCAAACCCTGAAAGTATATTTATGTCCTAGAGACAATCTGTATTAGGACAAATGTATTTTATACAAATTCATATTATTATTAATGGAGATTAATATTTTGGCATTTGCAATTATTGAATTATTATTTGATTGTTTGGAATTATTCATTAATGTGCATCCCTTGAGCTTACGTTGTCATTAATAGAGTGAGATATTTTATGATAGAGCGTAACTCTTAAAATAGCCTCGACTAATGATCATCGAGGATGGGATATCGATGATATATGATAAGTCGACATGTGGTCTGCATCACATCCTTAGAAGATGTAGTATGTCTCACCTGCTACGAGTAATGGTTACTCGTGATGGACACATGGATACTTTGGAAGTATTGGTATACCCTGTTGATACACAGTTTGTTATACTTGGCTAACGTATGATCAGCGTGTCGGAGATAGAAATCCTTAGACTTGAGGTCAATACACGCCTTATCTACAAAGTAATGTACTTTGATCCCGTCCTAAGCTCAAATGCCTTGTAGGTTGAGATACGGCTTGTATTGGGTACATTACGATGTGGATTGAAGGTGGTAGTTGAGCTAAGATTAGGATTCATTCCTCGAATGTATGTTCGAGAGAACACTCGGATTCTCAGTGATATTAGGTTGACTAAGTCGTTGGCCAACGCAATAGACATATTTAGAATATGGTCTAGTCGTCGACTAATATAGATGAGATACAATAATTAAGCCATTTGGACAGACACTTGACAAATCCTAAGCTTGATCGGGTATGTCGTGAATGAAAGGATTTTATCTTACCACATAAAGGTTAAGTTTACTGGATTCGTGTAAACGTACTTCACATATTGAGTTCGTCTTCCGGCACCGTCTAGGAGTTCCGTGTAGACCTTAATTTGATTAATGTCAATATGAGAAGGTCTATAGGGTCACAATATGTCGATTGTCCGTTTCGATCTAAGGATGTATTGTGAGAGTAATTAAAATGTTCAATTTGGAATCGAGACATTTAAATGAATAATGATTACATTAATTAAGTCAAAATTGGATTTTGGATTTAATTAAGAATACACAAAAATTAAATCGAGGCAGTGCAACTGCAGATCGAGCGTCGCGGCGCCCATACCCTATGGCCGCGGCGCAATGCAGAAATTCATCAAGCGCTGCGGCGCCCATACCCTAGGGCCGCGACGCCTCTGCGTTGATTTTGGGTCAGGCCCAAGGTCAAACCCTAATCCGGTTTTTTGACCTAATTTTCAACTATAAATAGAGGCATTCATTTTCATTATTCTACACCAATTTTCAGAATAACATTCTAAGCCTTAGAGACTTAGAATCAAAACTCTCTCGAACCTCTGCCGGATTTCCTAGCTTTCCGAAGGAGAAAATACATTGAGGCTTGGAGCTTGCAATTGGAAGGGCAATCGCGTGTGCACCTAACAGTAGAAAAGACTCCAGATTTTCCAACTTGTAAGTATATGTTTTATATTACAAGTTCCATTGTTGTATAACCATACCAGAACTATTGTTGGGGTAAGTAAGAATCAAAACTTTTAAACTTCCGCTATGCCTTACTTATATGCTTTGTACCCAACAAAAACACTACAGCTGTATCAGAGCCCAGGCTGGTTTAATGGTTATATAACAATTGAATAGAATAATAATATGGGTTGAACATAAAATTGGATTAAAACGAGGTTTCTTGAAATCCTACGTATCTTGAACAAATGTTGACCTTTTGATGTTACCCTAAATTATCTCCTACTCTAACTTGAGGAAGTCATTCCAATCTAACTCGAACTAAGCCAAAGTGCATTGGCTGGCTTATTGCACGGTGCACGGCTAAGAACGAGTAAGAACGGATGATGGTCGAATTGGCGTTATTGATAATGGTGGTTGATGATTAAGGACATGTGAATTGATCCCTAAATTGGATTAAGGGGTTGAATGATTTTTTGAAAATCAACACAGAAATGTTTGTCAGGACGTCGGCACTGCGGCCCTATGATAGGGCGTCGCGGTGCTGGCTAGGTTTCAAGGCAGCGCCGCGACTCCATGGTGGAGCGTCGCGGCGCTAATACGTCGTTTTAAAAATATGAACTCACTGGACAACAAGTGTCGCGGCTCCATGGTGGAGCACCGCGGCGCTAATGCATTTATAGAAGCAGAAATATTTCGTCTCTGCAGGGCCGCGGCGCTAATGCAAATTTCCAGAAGCCGAAAGGCTACCGCCTTAGTGGCGTCGCGATGCTAATCAATAGCGTCGCGGCCCCCACCTGTCCAGAAATAAAAAAAATCAGAGTTCAAAATGTTTAACCCAAGATTATTATTATACAATATATTATTTGATAAGTATATTGTTTATGTGTTAAATGTCAAATTGTTTGTCATTTACATTTCTAGAATAGTGTCCGCTATAACTGTCTGGGCAGGCGGCGCCCAGTGTTTGATTAAACCTTCTTCTACCATGCATATTGGGTTGACGGTTCCCAAATTATATGTGTTATTAGTTTTGCATGATGTTATGATGTCATATTGGATATGGCATTAAAGAGTTGATCTTGGTTAGAACCCTGAATTAAAATATTCCCCAAAACTTTAAATACAAGTCTAAATTAAAACGCATCGTCCATTATAATTGTTAGAGTGCAAAATCATTTTCGGCGATACGAGTATTTATGCCAAAGCATTTGCTTTAAGTCTACGAGGACCCAGACTCTTTCATAAATGTGTTTAACGTAAAAGCAAATGATAAACTTTTGTGGGTATTTACACCAAAGTATTTGCTCACAAAGGTCAAGTTTGATTAGATACATAAACGCAGTCGTGTAATGGGGTTGACTTGCTTAGACAAATCTTGGTGCCAAAGTGTCGGACTAATCTAAGGACGCAAGATTAAATGTAATAATTTGATCAATCAAAAGTTGCGAATAAGTTTTGCAATTGGTTTAGAACCTACCAAGATATGTTGTTGAAGTTATCAGCCAAAGCAAACGCGGAGATAACATAGGCTTGGATCTTGGCCCATTATGACCTAAGTTAAAGTAGGTCTATATTCTACCATGGGGTCGTAGAAGAATGTTAAATAGTGGGAGCTAATTAAACAAAATGCCTTGTTGATTAGCCTAAATGAATGTGTATAATAGGAAATAGATTTTGAATTTGATTTTCGGTCTATCTAATTCTTCAGATTATAAAAGATGTCGAGCTTGTCGTTGAAAATGTTGATTGAGATGAATAAACTTACTGGACCGAACTACCTTGACTGGTTAATGAATTTGCAAATAGTATTGAGACAGGAGAAAATTGAATACGTGTTGGACACAGTATTCCCAACAGTATCTGCGACAGATTCTGAAGAATATGCCTCATTTGACAAAGATGCTTACCAGAAACATCTAGATGATGCTACTTCAGCACAATGCGTAATGTTGTCTTCCATGTCTATGGAACCTCAGAGACAGCACGAGAACATGTGGCCCAATGAAATGCTCGAACACCTGAAGAGCCTCTATGACTCTCAATCCCAGACAATGGAAAATGAGTTGCTAATATAACTCTTCAAGTGTAAGCTCAATGAAGGGGGCCCAGTCTCACAGCATGTGCTAAATATGATAGGGCTGATAGAGAGGCTTGCTTCGATTGGAACGAAGCTTGAAAAGAATGTCGCTACCACACTCATCCTAAACTCTCTCCCTCGTTCCTTTGAGAACTTCATAGTGAACTTCAACATGAATGGAACGAATGAGAATTTGCCGGAGCTGCACAACATGCTCAAGACCTTTGAGTCCACCACTTCCAAAGGCAAAGTTGTGCTCATAGTGAGCTCTTCTAGGCGACTCAAGCCGAAAGGCAAGGATTGGCAAAAGAAGAAGGGCAAGGCAATTGATGCGCCCGCAGCTATGAAGCCCAGGAGAGGTGTGAAGAAGAAGGTGAACGCGGCTAAGGATGAGTGTCTCAACTTCCATAGGAAGGGGCATTGGAAAAATGATTGCACGGCACCAGGAGGAGGAAAAGCACCAGGTGCTCCTACCTTTGGTGGACAAGGTATGTACGTCATTAAAATAAATATGTCTATAAACAACTCTCATTCCTGGGTATTGGATACCGCTTGTGGCTCACACATTTGTACAAATGTGCAGGGGCTAACTGATAGCAGAAAGGTTGGAATAAGAGAGGTAGACTTACGCGTTGAAAATGGAGCACGAGTGGATGCTGAGCGCGTAGGGACTTATAAATTAAATTTACCTTCCGGCTATTGTTTAGTGTTGAATGGTTATTTTTATGTTCCCTCGTTAACAAGGAATATTATTTATATCCCAATGTTGGACATGGAGGGCTTTTCTTCGTATATTTTTAATGGCAGTCACGTACTGTCTTTTAATAATATTATATATGGAACTGCTCCTCTTGTGGATGGATTATATACACTGAACTGTAGTCGAGAGATATTCAATGTACAAAATAAATGAGCCAGGACAAGTAATAGAAACTCCACCTACCTATGGCACTGTAGACTTAGTCATACCAATGAATCAAGGTAGCAAGATTGAGGAAGTTAGACTACCTCGAACCATTTGACTTGGAGTTATGGTAATTGTGAATCTTGCTTGAGAGGAAAGATGACCAATAAACCACTTTATGGGAAAGGTGTGCGAGCCAAGGAGGTGCTTGAGTTGGTCCATACTGATGTATGTGGGTCATTCTCGACTCAAGCTAAATGAGGCTTCCCATACTTAATCACTTTTACTGACGACTTCACAAGGTATGGATATGTGTATCTTATGAGACACAAATCTGAGGCTTTTGAGAAGTTCAAGGAGTACAAGTCGGAAGTGGAGAAGCAACTTGCAACAAGTATCAAGACCCTTTGATCGGATCGAGGAGGTGAATACTTGAGCAAAGATTTTCTAGATTACTTAAAGTTACATGAAGTCCAATCTGAATGGACACCTCCAGGAACGCCACAGATGAATGGTGTTACCGAAAAGAGAAACCATACTTATTGGATATGGTTCGATCCATGATGAGCTCCTCAGCTTTACCGACATACCTTTGGGGACATGCTATACAAACCTCTATATATATTCTGAACAGGGTTCCCTCCAAGTTAATAGAAAAGACACCCTATCAGATATGGTGTGGCAAAAAGCCAGCTCTTAAACATATGAGACCATGGGGGTGCCCTGCATATGTCAAGAAGATGCTCACTGACAAGTTGGAATCTAAAAGTGAGAAATGTTACTTCGTGGGGTATCCAAAGGAAACTAAGGGATACTACTTCTATCTTCCTAGAGAACATAAGGTCATTGTTTCCAGGAATGCAACTTTCCTTGAAGAAAAATATGTCTACAAGGAACATAGCTGCACAAAGATAGAACTTGAAGAAATTCAAGAACCACAAGATAACACAGAAAATGAACCCTTGTCGAATGACCTAAACAAGGATTCAGGGGGAGTATCTGGTGAAGATTGGGTACTTAGAGTACGCCCTTCAGCCAGTGGGAGTGTTGTGAGAGATAGTGCAGAAATGCAAGGCTCTCATACACAACCAATGGAAGATGATACAATGGTTGTACATCATTCCATACAGGAAATACATGAAAATGACATTCCTGAAAGCTCTCAAAGTGATGGATTGTCCAACACACAAAGAACTTCTCACATTCAGAATACAATGAACACCGAATACTCAACTCTGTAGGACCACTAGGACTCATCGTCCACCTGAAAGACTTAATCTCCTTGTTGAAACACACAATGAGATAGATATTCCTGATGATGGTGAACCTACAACCTACAGTGAAGCTATGTTAGACATTGATTCGCAGAGATGGCAAGAAGCCATGAAATCTGAGATAGACTCGATGTACATAAATCAAGTTGGGAACTTGGTTGATTTGCCAACAGGGGTTAGACCTATAGGATGCAAATGGGTCTTCAAGAAGAAGATTGATGCATGTGGTAAGGTACAGACTTATAGAGCAAGACTGGTGGCTAAAGGTTATAATCAACGGCCTGCGTCGATTATGATGAAACCTTTTCACCTGTTGCTAAGATTAAGTCCATTCAGATTTTGCTTGCAATAGCTACATATTATGACTATGACATTTGGTAGATGGATGTCAAAACTGCATTCCTCAATGATAATCTGGTTAAGGAAGTGTATATGAAACAACCTGATGGTTTTTCAATTGAGTCCAAACCAAATGTCATATGCAAGCTACAAAAGTCCATTTATGGGCTTAAGCAAGCCTCGAGGAGTTGGAACATTTGCTTTGACAAGGCTACCAAATCATTTGATTTCGTCAGAAGCAAAGAAAATCCATGTGTTTATAGTAAACGCAAGGATGGGAGTATTGCCTTCATTATTATATATGTAGATGATATATTAATAATAAGAGACAATAAGACTCTCATGCAGTCAGTAAAAGAGTGGTTGTCCAGTACCTTCATGATGAAGGATTTAGGTGAAGCCTGCTACATTCTGGGGATTAGGATCTATAGAGATAGACCTAACAAATTGTTGGGGCTGTCACAGTCAGTCTACATAGACAAAATGCTTAGACGTTTTTCTATGGAAAATTCCAAGAAAGGTGGTCTACCTATGGGACAAGGTATCAAGTTATCTAAGAAGGATGGTCATTCTAATTCTATAGAACTTGAACGCATAAAAAGGATCCCATATGCTTCAGCTATAGGATCGATCATATATGTCATGACCTGTACTAGGCCAGATGTGGCCTTTGCACTTAGTATGACTTGCAAGTTCCAGCAGAATCCTGGGAAGAACACTGGAAAGCAGTTAAGAGTATTCTTAAGTATCTTAGACGAACTAAAGAATATTTCTTAGTCTATGGTGGACAAGAGAAGCTGGTATGTACTGGGTACACTGATGCTAGTTTCCAGACAGATGTTGATGACTACAAATCTCAATTAGGTTACACATACATTTTCAATGGTGGAGCAGTGAGATGGAAAAGCTCCAAACAAGCTACAACTGCTGACTCGACAACAGAAGCTGAGTACATTGCTGGATCGGAAGCTGGTAAAGAAGTTGTCGCGATATATGAGTTCCTGAAGGAACTAGGGGTTGTTCCAAGTGCCACTTGTCCAATAACGGTTTATTACGACAACACTGGTGTGATTGTGCAAGCTAAGGAACCAAGATCAACCAACAGAAATAAGCTTGTACCAAGGAAGTACCACATACTCAGGGAGATAGTGGAGACTGAAGAGATTAGATTAGACTATGTTCCCACAGACGATAATCTAGCTGACCCATTCACTAAACTATTAATCTTAGTCAAGCATAATGGTCATTTTGAGAATATGGGCATTAGATATGTTGGAGATTGGCTCTAGGCCAAGTGGGAGATTGAAAGTATATTTATGTCCTAGAGACAATCTGTATTAGGACAAATGTACTTTATACACATTCATATTATTATTAATGGAGACTAATATTTTGGCATTTGCAATTATTGAATTATTATTTGATTATTTGTAATTATTCATTAATGTGCATCCCTTGAGCTTACGTTGTCATTAATAGAGTGAGATATTTTATGATAGAGCGTAACTCTTAAAATAGCCTCGACTAATGATCATTGAGAATAGGATATTGATGATATATGATAAGTCGACATGTGGTCTGCATCACATCCTTAGAAGATGTAGTATGTCTCACCTGCTACGAGTAATGGTTACTCGTGATGGACACATGGATACTTTGGAAGTATTGGTATACCCTGTTGATATATTGTTTGTTATACTTGTCTAACGTATGTTCAACGTGTGGGAGATAGAAGTCCTTAGACTTGAGGTTAATACGCGCCTTATCTACAAAGTAATGTACTTTGATCCCGTCCTTAGCTCAAATTCCTTGTAGGTTGAGATACGGCTTGTATTGGGTACATTACGATGTGGATTGAAGGTGGTAGTTGAGCCAAGATTAGGATTCATTCCTCGAATATATGTTCGAGAGAACACTCGGATTCTCAGTGATATTAGGTTGACTAAGTCATAACGCAATAGACATATTTAGAATATGGTCTAGTCGTCGACTAATATAGATGAGATACAATGATTAAGCCATTTGGACAGACACTTGACAAATCCTAAGCTTGATCGGGTGTGTCGTAAATGAAAGGATTTTATCTTACCACATAAAGGTTAAGTTTACTGGATTCGTGTAAACGTACTTCACATATTGAGTTCGTCTTCCAGCGTCGTCTAGGAGTTCCGCGTAGACCTTAATTTGATTAATGTCAATATGAGAAGGCATGTAGGGTCACACTATGTCGATTGTCCGTTTCGATCTAAGAATGTATTGAGAGAATAATTAAAATGTTCGATTTGGAATCGACACATTTAAATGAATAATGATTACATTAATTAAGTCAAAATTGAATTTTGGATTTAATTAAGAATGCACGAAAATTAAATCGAGGCAGTGCAACTGCACGTCGAGCGTCGCGGCGCCCATACCCTAGGGCCGCGGCGCCTCTGCGTCGATTTTGGGCCAGGCCCAATGTCAAACCCTAATCCGGTTTTTTGACCTAATTTTCAACTATAAATAGATGCATTCATTTTCATTATTCTACACCAATTTTTAGAATAACATTCTAAGCCTTAGAAACTTAGAATCAAAAATGTCTCGAACCTCTGCCGGATTTCCTAGCTTTCCGAAGGAGAAAATACATTGAGGCTTGGAGCTTGCAATTGGAAGGGCAATCGCGTGTGCACCTAACAGTAGAAAAGACTCCAGATTTTCCAACTTGTAAGTATATGTTTTATATTACAAGTTCCATTGTTGTATAACCATAACAAAACTATTGTTGGGGTAAGTAAGAATCAAAACTTTTAAACTTTCGTTGTGCCTTACTTATATGCTTTGTACCCAACAAAAACCATACAAACCCAACTTCTCTAATGTAGTGCCTCTTTTAGTGTTCTCTTTTTCTGCCTAATATGTCTTGTTTCTCTATATGGCTGACAAACTAATTGAACTTGTGACCATTTTATTGACTACTAGGCTGCATCTTTTGGGTGCTTTCCATGGTATTTTGCGTCTAGTCGGAAAGATAGATCTCTTAGCACCATACTAGCTATAGGAGGGCTGTGAATGATATAGTCAATTTAGAAAGATTTCTTCATTTGAAATGTCCATCAAGTCTTCTCTAGGATGTCTCTGAGTGTGGAGCGCATGTATAATGTATGTTGACCTCATGTTGGAGCTTCAAGTGTTAAAAAGGAGAGAGACTAGTTAGTCTGTTAGTGTTTGTCTACTGTGATTCTTCACCTTGTAGTAAACAATAGTTCCTGATTAGTTACATGTATTAATCAAAGTTGAAAAGATTGCTGCATTTTTAGCTGAGTTTAAATGGTATACCCTCCCCTGTTCGTTTACTTCTAGTGGAATGATTCACCAATAATTGTTACTAATTGTTACTTCACTTCTATTTTTCCGGTTTCAGCACATTTATGTCATATTTTACTATTTGAGGAAAAAAGATAAATATGATCCTAATGTTGCTGTACAATTCACGACAACTGACTGGCATTTTGGTAGCAAGATTACTGGATTCTACTACAAGTTTGTAAAGAATCACTAAAATGCTGTTGTTATTCCTGAAGAGAATGAGATATCTGAGTATATTCAGGGCTATTACTGTGACGCAAATGTACCATGGGACACAGTTGAAATTTATGTCCAACGTGTAAGAAAAAGATATAGTGGGTGTGCTTACGTTCAGTGCGAGGTGCATCTACGTATATGACTCTAACTGAGGTGCGCGAGCACTGTTGCCTTATGCATACATGATATACCGGATTCTATGGCAAGAGAAGCGACATTGATTTGAAAAGTGATGCATATGCAGGTAAAGCACTATCTAACCCTTGGGACGTCAATTTGGTCGCTGATCTGCCACATCAGTCTCAAGCATAAGTTCATTTTTTATTCAGTTTGAATATCAATGTATACCTACAGTAGCTAATAATTTTTTTAATGTTTATAGGAATTGTGGTGCTTTTATTGCTGTGTTTGGTGAGTAATTCATAATGGAAAAAAATTGAAAAGAAGAATTTCAACATCGAGACATATCACACAAGGATAGGATCCCTGTTGTGGCAATATGGATCGAGGAAATAACAGCTCAGTGCCGTAAGCGACGATGAAGTCAAGGCAGGATCAAGAAAAGGAACACAATGGGGCGACCGAGAAAGTAGTTTGTTGTAATTTTACTGTACTTTGTAGGAGTAATTGATTTTCTATTTTGTTAAAGAACCACTTTTGATGAATCATGTTACTGCTTGCTATTCGCGAAAGCAAACACTTGTGAAAATCTTAAGGTCATTGACGAATTATGGAAGAACAACAATAGTTTTGCATCTCTTTTGCTCAGTACTGAATGATTATTAGCCAGAGGCTCTTTGACATGTCGTTGGTATGATTTAGTCAGTGATAGTATCACTTTAAGGAACTTGTCATGAGTTCCATATATAGGTTTATACATTATTATACATGATTATACAAGTTTATACTAATTTATACATACTGTCTTGAGGCTGCGTATTGGTGCTGCTCTGATTACACGTGATTATACAGATACTGTACCTGGAAATGTTGTTGCTTATAGTTGTGATACATTCTCCAAGCTAATCCGAGAGGATGACTTTCAGAAATTAGTATATAAATCACCAAATTCTACATGAATCATACAAGTGAACTTATAGAACATAAAATCTTCACTTCTTGATAATAATAATAATAATAATAATAATAATAATAATAATAATAATAACACGAATCATACAACACTGACTGGTCGCATTGATGAAAGCAACTTCAACCAAAGGCTCAATAAAAAGAAAGTACTCAGCTGCGTAATGAAGCATGAAACGATGATAATGAAACCATAGAAATTAAGAAGAAATCAAGCAATTAAAGTTTAATATGTTTTCAACATTTTAGCATAGTCTAAAGTAAAATGCTTATTCACGCTTCAAAAGCACAACTCAATTGTTGCTATGAAACTAAAGTACTCAACATTTCCCCAGACCCCACGTGGTAGGATGTCACTGGGTATGTTGTTGTTGTTGTAAACTAAAGTACTCAACATATTGATAAAAAAAAAACTAAAGTACTCAACATTGTTCCAACGACAAGAAAGGTAACATAAAGCCTAATGTTTCAAACTAAGTTCTTTGATATATTTTTGCATGTTTTTCTGTTGTGACCAGCTTGTCCACGCCGCCCGCATGAAAGCTTAGCCCTTTTCTTATTATTATTATTCATCTCTGAAGCTGGTTTGCATCTCTTCTTTCTTGGTCTTCCAGCACCTCTATTCCCCTTTGGTGGTAACATCACATTTTACATGACCTCTCTAGGGATGACCCATGTACACTCATCTGGAATAGGATTCACAGAAATTTTCCATGTTTTCACGAGATAATCCTTTTTGTAGTAGAATGAGCAGATTTGGATTGGGTCCATTCCATTGTGCTTTATAACTTCCCAAGCATGTGGGCATGGCAATTCATCCATTTGAAACTTCTTACAAGTGCATGATCCCTCTTCGAGGTCCACTATGTTTACCCTTTTCCCTTCAACCACTGTATACAACAAGTCTGTAGAAGGCCTCACCTACAGTTTTTTCAAGAAAATAGAACAGTCAGTAAGTGATATACATTATTATACACAATTATACAAGTTTATACATTATTATACATGATTATACAAATTTATACTAAGAATTCTATGAACCTTCTCAACTCATAATGTAACAGCAGTAGTATCACTGAAAATAAAAAATAAGAATTTATGGAATAACAGTATTGCTCAAGTTTTTACCGTCATGTTCTGTGATGCAAGCATATTTTTCTTCAACATATTGTTGTATATTTTGCCAAGCTCCATGGACTTCGTTGCATGTTTCCTGTTGTCGTAGCTTCATTGTGTCATCAACTTTGTCAAGTACTCCAGCAAGCGCCTTACTTGAAGCTCTCTGAGATCTTTGTTCGTTGAATTCATTGACTCGGCCATATTAGAAGTCATTAACATTATCCTTTTCACTCTACAGAATACTCTAGACCACTATTTATACCCAACACTGAACAAGTAAGGTTGCACTCTTCGATCAATTCTATTTAATTCTTCTATGTAGTGTTCAAACTTTTCAATGGTGTAAGCTTTAGCCAAAGCGAAAAAGATCACTCTTGCTTTATCCTTATGTTTTCTGAATAGATCATTGACATTGTTCCACAAATGGTAGATGCAAAAATAATGTGGCACTTTTGGATAAACAATTGATGTTGCATTCTGGATGCTATCATGTCTATCCGAAACAATAGACATCCCTTCTCAAACCCCAAAAATATTCTTTAATTGCATGAATAACCATCCCCAAGAAGCATCATTTTCTGAGTCAACGAGTGCATAGGCTAGCGGCAGAATATTTCCTGTAACAGACAGAATATACACAATTATACATGTTTATACAGGAATATACAAACTGCAACAGGCAGCAAATTTCAGGGAATCAGGCAGCTCTGCAAGTCAGTAACATCATGAATTATTTTATACACGATTATACACTCAGTATATAAAAATATACACAGTTATACATGTTTATACAGGTATATAAAAACTGCAACAAGCCTTAAAAAATATTGATACAATCAATCTACTTACCAGCTGCGTTCAGTGTGCAAGCAGTCAATATAGTCCCCCTGTATGCTGCTTTGAGAAAGCTCCCATCAACCACCATTATCGGCCTACAATATTTCCAACCCTTGATCTATGGATACAGGGAAACAAATGCATAAAGGAAGCGTCTATCATCCGACTTATGCACCCTTGTAACCGTTTCTGGATCTGTGTGCTCCAGCATATACAGGTATGCCGGCAACTCCCTATAAGATACACTAGATTTCCCTCTTATCATTTACATTGCCTTTTCTTTAGTTCTTCACGCTTTCATATAGTCCAACTTAACCCCGTGCTTTCGTTGCATATCACTTATTATATCATTTGGAGTGTAATTTCTTTTTGGATCTGAAAGTTTCTCTATCACAAAACCAGCAACTACAGCAGAAGTAGCTTGACGTTGCGTTAAGTATCTTTCAGCAAATGTACATTTATGGACATGATTGAAATATCTCACTTTGAATATTGTTCCCATGTACAATACAGAAGATTTGAATTTTCAAACACAAGTATCATTCACACAAGAAAGGTGATACCTTGTGGCAAAGATTTGAAACTTTTTAGTACAAATTTAAACACAAATATCCATAAGCGTCTATCCACAAAACACATATATCCACACTTTATATTCATCTATACAAATATATAACTAAATATACAGTTTTATACCATACCTTGTAGCACTTGATCTCTTCACCTTAAACTGGAATTTCTTGCTCAAAGCATAGTTTTTCATTACACTAACGATTATCTTCTTGTTTATGTAAACCTGATCCACCGCAACAGATTGGCGTAAAATATTGTCTATTATTACACAATCATCGTTTTCAGTAGCATCAGGACTTCCTTCATCATTCTCAGATTCAATTTCATCATTGTCAAACTCAAGCATATCTATTGTATATGCATCGTAGTCCGCCTCTACCTAGGCTCACTAAATTCGTAGAAGCCAAATTACCACCCAAACAACCACCACCAATTGAAACCTCCTTCACTGTTACACACAACGGATAGGCAGCGAATTCCCGATTTTGTTTCTTCAATTCAAAAAACCACACGTACACCAGTGTCATTGTAAATTAGTATAGGCGGTAAACCATCCTTCGGAATGAACTTGATCTCTACGATATTCAATTCAGAATCTGTTTCGCAATTGCTGTAACTATATTTCATAACAACACGATCTCCAACGAAATTGACAAAATTATTTTCAGAATTCCATTCACCACTGTGTTGAATGTATACAGCATAAACTTCCATTGAAAAAATTTGAATCGAAATCAGTGTTTTCTCTTACTACTAATTGAAGAATATCTGAAAATCACAAAAAATCAAGCAAACCTTCGAACAAAGTCTCAATGCAGATGGAGGAGATATTGAATCGCAGATAAAGAAGGAGAAATCGAAGAATCTTGAATCATGATTTTACTGCTATATACGATTGTTTATTGGAGAAAATCTTCCAACAAAATCTCCATCACAGATTTGGGGGAGAGATTGAAGGAAATCGCTGCTCTCCAATGCGAGTAGAATTGGGAGAAATAAGCCGCTTATTTCAATAGCTGAGTTTTTTATAGCTGGGCCACAGGTTTGTAATATTTTTTATGGGCTATAAATATGTAATTTCCATTAATAAACTATTTATTAATGAAATTTTCCCTAAAATAATATATAAATTTTCTCATAATTAATCTCCACGTTACTAATATCTGAATAACTCTAACCGCTACCAAACTATCCCTAAGACTCTAAGAAAACGTATGAAAAGTTCTCAAAAAAGCTCATTCTAAAAATAAATGAAACCAAAAAATCTCACCAATTTACTTGATAAAATCCAAACTAAAACCAAATCCAACAATTATGATTTAAATAAACACGGCGAGAAGCTATTAATTATTAATAAGCTACCTACCAAAAGATTCTAATGGATTTTATTATTAAACGAATCTTTTTCTTGATAAATGCACAATAGTTTCCTTATCATTAAGTAATACTTCTCTTTCAAAACTACACGAAGGTCGATATTAACTTATCCTAAATTATCACCAATGATGTGATGTAGCTAATGTGGTTGATTCTCCCTTAAGAGGTTTCGATTTCGAGTTCTAAGTATGAAAAATCTTTGATATGAAGCGTTTTTCCCGAATGACACTACGTCACACGAATCAAAATATAATCGGGCTCACATACAGATATCGAGCAGCGAGTGAAAACAAAAAACATTATCCTAAACCACTACATTGATGGCTAGATGAAGGGTAATTTTGAGTCGGTTATGCTGTTTAATCAGACTAAACAATTTAACGATAAAAAGAAATGAGAAAAAGGGTAGCCCGGTGCACTAAGCTCACGTTATGCGCGGGATTTTAAAAAAAATCAGATTACAAAGATCTATTGTACGAAGCTTTAACTCACATTTTGTTTTCATTACTTGAACGCGCTGTCACAAAAAGAAATGAAAAAAAATCATAGCTTGGTCTAATTTCTGAGCTGAGAATCTGACATAACACTAAAAAAAAAAAAAGTCCGACAAAGATGAGATTATTTCAAACTTAAAAGGGGGACCAATTCAACATAGAAAAATCATAAACTATTGTCAAATTGACCCCACAAGTTTTGACTCTTTCATCAGTTCGTTGACCAACAGATGCACTGTGGACCCCATAATTAAATCATCTTTCATATTCCTAATGTTTTTTTTTTATATCCAAGCTTCATGGCTTACCAGACTATTTCTAGAGACAGTAATTTTGGTCCATTAACACTACTACCAGTAAATCGCGAAATGTGCCTGAATGACCAGGGTTTGAGAATATCTTTCATATTCCTAATGTACTAGCACTAGGGGTGGATATGATACGATATACCGATTACCATACAAAAATAAAATAAAAATTATATCATAATTTTGATATTATGGTATTTGATATGATATTCGGTATGCATAAAAATATACTGAAATACAGACTATCATAACAAAGTATATAGTTACATATATAATTCATATATATTAGTATTATAATACTAACAAATATGTAAACAAGTATTAGTACAATATTAATTATTTGCACATTGGAATTTTGACTATTCTATCTTGATTGAAATATCATTTTTGTGTAATTGATTTACGAAGGAGATTGTTTGTGCCTTCTGTGAATATATTTACATGTGTAAGATGTTAGTACGATATAATTGAGGCGTTTCTTGAATAGCCGAAGTCGTAATTTTCTATTATATGAGTATATGTAAGTCGAAGTCGAACAAACTATAATACCGATTTATCGTACCGCAAAATACCGAAATCAAACTTAAAAATATCAAACTATATCGAATTAATTTGGTATGATAATGGTATAGTATTTTCAAAAACCAAGAATTGGAATTACCTTACCGAAATTTCCAATACCGCATCATACCATATCATGTCCACCCCTAACTTGCACTATCCAAGATGACATAATGAACTAATCATAAAAAGTGATAAGAATTATTATTTTTGACCTTTTCTTTAAAAAATAAAAAATTGTTGGTGTGTTAATGGCAAAGAACTAGAACAAATAAAGACCCCTTAAATGAAGAATACGTCTTTTTTTAATTCTTCTAATAATTGATACTTAATAGTAGTACGTTATTAAATGACCAATGAGACATTATACACGAGGAAGCAAAACATCGTGAGGTCATTATCCTCTTAAAATATATGTGGAGCAAATTCTTTGCACTTAATTTAAATAGTTTATCAATTTAGAATCTGAAGAAGTTGGGATAAATCCTTAAAATTGTTATATTTCAGGTATTCTCTATCTATTTGCAAGTTCTTGAGCAAAAAGAAAATCTTTAATAGCATGACTTAATTTTTAAACTAAAAAAATACCAAAAAGTTAATTTTTCCCAAAATATTAGGTATAAATTTATTTTTTTGCTTCAAGTGGTTTACTCACTTGTAGACAAATTTCTTCCACGAATTTCATTAACAACTAGAACCTAATTTTATAGTTTGAAAGTAAGTAAGACGAGTTGAAATCAAATAGTCAATCGTTTTATAGGTGAAATTGAATCTCGTATTTGAAATTTTAGAGTCTTTTCATTTTTCTATAAAATATATTTTGTTGTTATTTTGGCCTTCTCCCGTTTTCCAAATTGTCCATATCTGAAAAGGAATGCATATTTCCTTCCTTGTGCACGATATTGACTAAAATTAGAAAGGCATGAAAAGCTATAATGCTTGACTTTTAGTTAATTCGTGTAGTTTTGTCCTATAAATATACTTTATTATTGAAAATACTTATTTATGTTTTATGTTTATAACAAATCGAATAATAATTATAAGAATTACAAACTAGAATTTGAATACATATAGCTAATCATGATTAAGTGCTAGATATATGTAAGGCGCATGTCTTGAATTCATTTATTGGTGGATAATGTTTTCTTCTTTTAGTATCTGTATATAATTAATAGAAAAAGATTAAAATATTTCTAACTACTAAAAATAGAATAAATATACCTTTTATTTGGTTTTGGTTTAAAATGCCTTAAAACTATTAAAAATAGGATAAAAAAATGTCTTCACAATAGCAAATTAATTCAATTATGCCCCTTTCTCGTTAATGGATCTTCAGGTCTGATGTATCATCTTTTAAAAGTTAAAACTCATTTCTTGCTAAGATGCACTCCACGTTGGAAAAAAACTACTCCCCTCCTTAGCAATTGAAATCCCACAATACAATCACTCATACCAC
Organism: Anisodus tanguticus; assembly: GCA_034509755.1. Classification (NCBI taxonomy): domain Eukaryota; kingdom Viridiplantae; phylum Streptophyta; class Magnoliopsida; order Solanales; family Solanaceae; genus Anisodus; species Anisodus tanguticus. Next base: position 32,278,161 of record CM067546.1, read on the forward strand.
TTTTACGAGGGGAAATTGATTTTTTTTACCTATTACCATTTGAATAGAACACATAAATAATGAAGATCTCTTGTAAAAAGTGTTATAAAAAATTGTAAAGGACCAAAAAATCGTTTCTCTTATATAAAGAGAATACTCCTTGATTATTTTCATTAATGAAGAGGTATATACAATATCTAATTATGGAAAATAAATCTACATTTTCCTAATACAAGACTAATACATTTACCTAATACAAGTCTACTACCATAATTACACTTGTACAAGAATTCTACAAATATGATAAAATATATATAAATAAGGACATGTGATATACACGGCTTTGGCCGTGTATATTTTGTAGAGTCTTTCACACCCCCGCAGTCATAGCGGACGATTGTCGTACGCTGAGACTGTCCCTAAAATCTTCAAATAGGACTAAGGGAAGACCCTTAGTAAAATGTCAGCAATTTGGTACCGTGAAAGGACATGCAAGACATGTACTTGTCAACAAGCTACCTTTTCGCGAACAAAGTGAATATCCATTTCGAGATGTTGGACCAGATTCCCAGAGAAATAGACTACACTAACATTATCACAGTAGACCAAAATAGCTTTCTCAATAGGAAAGTGAAGCTCTAATAGAAGATTACGCATCCAACATGACTCATACATCACATTAGCTACCCCTCAATACTCGACCTCCGCATTGGATTGCGATAAAGTAGCATGGCGTTTTGCAGACCAAGAGATCAAGTTATCACCAAGAAACATACAATAACCAGATGTCGAACGTCTGGTATTTGGACATCCACCCCAATCAACATCAGTATAAGAGACGAGAGTAGAGACGGAGGATGGATATAAATGCAAACCATAATCAAGAGTGCCTTGTATGTAACACACAATGCGTTTAAGAGCATGCATGTGCTCGTCCCTCGGATCATGCATAAATAAACACACCTGCTGCACTGTATAAGTAATATCATGTCTCGTGAAAGTCAGTTACTGAAGTTCCCCAGCAAGACTATGATAGTGGGTGAGATCCTCGTAAGGTGTGCTAGAATTAGCACTCAGCTTTGGTTTGGTATCAACCGGAGTAGGAGAGGACTTATAAAATGACATGTCAACTCTCTCTATAATCCCAGTTGCATACTTCATCTGTGATAAAAATAGACCACATGCATGATGTGTGACAGCTATACCAAAAAAATAACTCAAGGGCCCAAGTCTTTCATAGTAAATTCGGAACTGAGAAGAGATATGATTGACTTGCGCAATTTATCAGAAGAAGCAATCAATATAATATCATCCACATATAGCAGAATGTATGCCATAAAAGTACCACGATGATAGATGAACAGAGAATGATCAGACCTGCTGTGAGAAAATCCAATAGTAGACACATAATCTGCAAACCTTTTATACCAAGCACATGGGGCCTGTTTAAGTAAATACAGGGACTTTTTGAGCAAACATACATGATTAGGATGATCGGGGTCCCTGAAACCCAAAGGTTGATGCATGTATACTGTCTCATTTAGATCATCGTGTAAGAAATCATTTTTCACATTCAACTGATAAATAGGCCATGCTTTTGAGAGAGTCAGACTAAGAACAGTGCGAATGGTTGCTGGTTTGACCACCGGATTAAATGTCTCTCCACAATCCACGTCAACCTGTTGAGTTTTGCCATCACCTATAAGACAGGTATTATGCCTCTCAAAACAACCGTCAGATTTTTCCTTATGAGTAAAAATCCACATAGAACGAATAACATTGACACCAAGCGGACATGGCACCAACTTCCATGTCTTATTTTCAATAATAACATTATATTCATCATCCATGACCATTTTCTAATTCGGGTCATAAAGGGCATACTCTGGGTTATGTGGTAGGGGTGATTTTGTGACATTAGAATTAAGATTAAACTATCATTTTAGTTTAAAAATACCCTGTTGGCTACGAGTGACGGGCCTTTGACTCGAAATAGAAGTGGACTGGCTCGGGATGGTGTCGGGATGAACTAGACCGACAGACTGTGGCATTCAACCAATAAACAATGGGCATGCTGGCCGAGAGACTAGACCAGGATTGGATGGAAAAATTACTAGGCCATCAGGCAGTGGGCCTGCTGACCGAGAACTTGAAATTGGACTGGGAGGACACGATATTGGGCCAGCAGGCAGTGGGCCGACTGGCAGAATTGGATCACGGGCAGGTTGGGCCCACTGTTGGAGAATATACGGTGAGAGGCCATCATCTAAAAAAATATAAGAACTAGACACAAAATTAAACAATTTAGCAAATGGAAATTAGGTTTTATCAAAAATAACACGACAACTAATTATGATTTTATTAGAAGATAAATCAAAACATTTGTAACCACAATGATTAGACGGATAACCCAAAAACACCCAAGCGGTAGAACGAGCTTGAAGTTTGTTAATTGTAGTGGACAAAAAAATGGATAGCACAAACATCCAAACACCCTAAGATGAGAATACGAAGGGTCTTTATGGTAAAGAATTTTTAGGGGAGATTGATATGTGAATCCTTTGCTAGGGAGTATGTTAAGGAGGTAAGTAGTCATTTGTAATGCATGATGCCAAAAAGAGGGTGGTAATGAAGCACAGGTTAGTAAGGTGCGGACAATATTATTAATGGTACGAATTTTTCATTCGGTTTTCCTATTTTTTGAGGACGTATAAAGACAATAAAATCAAAAATATATGCCATTAGTGTCACAAAATTTCTGAAATGGCCCATTATCAAATTTCCTACCATTATCACATTGAATGTTTTAAAATTTCCGTTCAAATTGGGTACGGATGAATGCCCTAAACTTTTGAAATGTGAAAAAAATTTGAGACTTTTTAGATAAAGGAAAGGTCCACAAAAAATTAGAATAATCATCCCAAAATAACACATGTCGCGCCCTATTTTGACCTGCGCGCGGTCGAAACAGAGCACAAACGTATCCGGTGATTCCTGGGCATCGGATTAAGGAGTCGCCACCTAATTATTGTAAGGTGAATTAGAGCACCTAAATGTTGACTATAAATGCTGCAAAATAACTCCAATTTTAAGGTCTGCGAAAGTAGTGAGATTCTAGGTAAGGGTTCTTTATTATCCTAAAGGGAAGGGGTTAGCCATCCTTTAAGATCCGCTAACTTGCGGTTATCCGGTCAAACTCAGGTTAATTATTGTACTAAGGAAAATGCAATTTTAAAATAGAAAGTTAAACTAATGTTGCAAATATTTAGTAAAATAATGCATTTTTTGTACAAGTATGCATTTGTATGGTATTTAAAGAGAAATACATGTAAAGTTGAAAAGTATGCATTTGTAACAATTGATAGTAAAAACAAATTATTTATAATGCCAAAGAAGTAAATTTTTTGGAAATCATTGAGTTGCAAATTTAAAAAGATAAACTTATTTGTATGATGGATAAAGCGAATAAAAGATGACCAAAGTTGTTTGGAAAATTTTGAACATGCATGACGAGCCTAAAAATAAATAACTAGCGAAGGGTTTCTAAGTTTTAAACTACCCTATGAATTAATTCTAAGTTTGCCTATTCTAAGCATTTCAATAGTTACATAAGTGCGATAAATAATATTACAATACAGAGAGGGGCAAAAGCTGAATTAAAGAAAGTAAATATAATAAATAAACTTTGAGGAATATCTGCCTTTATTTACTTTGTTCCCTGCAAGCTGTCAAGAACAAATTATTAGAAACAGTTAAATACAAATAACTTCGGATCCGTATCCAAAACAGTGAGTGTTTGATCACGGAGGGCTCAGACTTAAATTTTGAAAAGACCATTCCAATCACGTCGTGGCTGCAAACGTATGACTCGGTGGTTATTTTGATTGCCTCGCCTACTAAACGTGTTGGTCTCTCGGATGAAAAAGAAAAGATCATTATAATCACGTCGTGGCTGCGAACATATAACTTGTTGGTTATTTTAGTCGTCTCGCCTACTAAACATGTTGATCTCTCGGATGAAATAAAAAGGTTTAAGTCTCATCCTTGCCCAGAAGTTATATTTTCCGTCTGTGGAGGCCTCAAAATCGACGGATATTTTTCATCGGCCAGTGTAGTATCGTGTTCAAATCAGCAAAATTAAATCAAAGCAGTAAGCAGAAAAATAGAGAGGCAATTTTCGAAAAGACGCGGTGTTTAGTTTAAAATAGTAAAAACAGTAAAATAGTAAATATCTGTTGCACGGATATTTAAATGCTAAAACAGTGGACTGAAACAGGAAAGCAATGCCCAAAAGGTGCGACCTCGAATTCAATTTCATTGGCCTAAATGCGGTATTTGGTTCAAAACAGTAAAACAGTAAGATATCCGTTGCACTGATGTTTAAAACAGTAAACTGAAAACAGAGAAACGAAAAAAAAGTGCGGCCTCGAATTCAATTTCATCGGCCTAAATGCGGTATTTGGTTCAAAACAGTAAAATAGTAAGATATATGTTGCACAGATGTTTAAAACAGTAAACTGAAAACAGAGAAACGAAAAAAGTGTGGCCTCAAATTCAATTTCATCGGCCTAATTGCGGTATTTAGTTAAAAACAGTAAAACAAATACCGAAACAAAAATCAGTAAATTATCAAAACAGCAAAACTGAAACATGGCAAACTGAAACAGAGAATCAATTGTTGAAACAGAAAAACGAAAAAAAAGCAGGTCCTCGAATTCAATTTCATCGGCCTAAATACGGAATTAAATCAGTAAATTAAAACAGTAATCTGAAACCGAGAAACGATTTCCGAAGAGAATGCAGTGTTGGTTCAAATCAATAGAATAACAAAGAGAATGCAGTATTAGTTCAATCAATAAAATAATAACAGTGCCAAAGTAACAAACAGTAAGCAATTAAAATATCTGACCCGAATTCTGAAATTTCGAAACCGAAACAGGATTTAAGAAATGTTTATGAAAAACAAACCCAGGTTCTGGACAGTGACCCGAGTGGGTGACCCAATTCTGAAACCAGACCCGAGAAATGCAACCCGAAGTAGTGACCGGAATCGGAATCGGAATCAAAATTCAGATTTTTTCAGACAACCAACAAATGAGATATAAAGTGCAAGAATCTGGAAAATATCCAAACCGGGTCGACCCGACCCGGGTCAGTGACCCGACCCGAATTAGAGATTCAAACCCGAAATCAAATTCTTCTCAGATTTTCAGATAACCAACATACAAGATATAAAATGCAAGAATCTAGAAAATATCCAAATCGGGTAGACCCGAATCAGAAATTCAAACCCGAATCGAATTATTCTCAGATTTTTCAGATAACCAACATACAATATATAAGATGCAAGAACCTGAAAAAATATCCAAACCAGGTCGACCCGACCCGAATCAGAAATTCAAACCCGAATCGATTTTATCAAGCTTTCAGATAACCAACAACAACAAAAAACATGGTTCTTACCCGACCCGGGTCGACCCGCCCCGAATCGGAAAATTCAAAACCAAAACAGTGAAGAACAACAACAATATGTCAAAGCAGATTTTTTCAGATTCGGCTTTACAAAGCCAAATAGAAGTATTTAAAACCAAAGTTCAAGGACGAAACTCACCCCTTTCTTTTTGATTTTGGACTTGTTTTCGAGCTTATTTCTTGAATAACAACGAGGGTGAATGCTAAAAAAACTCAAGAACACAACAAGTATTTTTATTTCTTTTTGTCTCTGTTCGCCGGTCCTTTTTCAGTCCCGGTGCTCTTTTCGGTCCTCTTTTTTTTTTCTTTCTTTTCTCCCTCCCCTTTTTTGAAGAACAAAGGGGGGTTTTATAGGTGGATTCTCCCCTAAAACCGAGCTTGAATTTCAAAATAAAGGAGCTAAAAATCACGGATTTTAGGGGTATGGATCGCGGATTTTCGGGGGTATGGGTCGAAGGGTTGGCGGCAGGGAGTTGGTGGTGGCAGTGGGTGAGGCGACCGGCGTGTGGGGTCGGGGGCATAGGGTGTGCGGCGATGGGTTGAGAGAGAAAGAGAGGGGGTTTTATTTTAAATTTAGTGTTTGTTTGGTTTAGGGGGTGTTTGGTTTTGGGGGAGTGGGGAATAAGGGGAAATGGGTTTTGGGCTTGCGGGTTGGGCCGGTTCGGGTCGGTCGAAATGAGAGAAGGGGGTTTGGGAGTTGGGCCGAATGGGTATGGGCTTCGGTTGGATGATTTAGGTTAGTAGAGTTTCTTTTGGGTTTTGCTTTTGGTTAGGGGGAAAATGAAGAGTGGGCTTGGGAGTTGGGCCGAAAAATAAAAGTGGAAATGGGTGTTTGGTCGAGTGGGCTTGGGGAAATTGGGCTTTGGTTGAAATTAATTTGGGTAGAAATTGTTTTGGGTTGGGAAATGAGTGGGTTATGGGTTTAAAAATATAAAAGGGGTTTAATATTAAAAATGCATTGAAGAAAAAATGTAAATTATAAAAATAAGATATAACGATGTGATAATAATAAAACATAATATTTGTGAAGTGCTTAATGCTTGATAAAAATAGAAATGCGATGCCATTTTTGCGGAAAATAGAATAACATAGAATTTTCGGATAAAACTTATGATTATGATAAAAATGCAAATGACAGTAAAAAAATGCGAATAATAATAATAATAATATATGTATTTATATACGCATGTATGTATATAGATAAAAAAAATTATTTTGAGGTGTTAAAAATATTTAAAATTGCAAATAAATTGGAAAAGACGGGACAAAATTGGGTGTCAACAACACATAATAACGATGGCCCAAAGAACTCAAAACGGGAGATGTCCATAAATCACTATGAATAATATCAAAAGGCATCAAAGTACTAGAAGTAGAGGCTACAAAAGGTAATCTAACATGTTTCCCTAGTGGACAAGAAGGACAAATATGAGTACTACACGTACTCTTACAATCAATAAAATTATTATTTTGAAGAGAAGAAAGAGCAGACGCTTCAGGATGACCCAAACGTGCATGCCACAAGGAATGTGCTAAAGCGACAAACGTTGACGGCGTGGCTTGATTAGTGGTAGTGGAGGTGGTGGTAGAGATATGATAGAACTCGCCCAGACTATTATACCTCATTAGAGGTATTCCCATCATAAAATCCTTCACAGAAAATTCAAAAGGGTCAAAGTCAATAGAAACTCAATTATCAGTTGTAAATTTTGGGACAGACACCAAATTTTTAATTAAGTGAGGAGCATGAAGGACATTTTTCAAGACTAAAAGTGGGTTCAGGGAAGATAAATTTGTGTAACCATAACCACGAATTGGAATTGAATTACCATTACCAATAATTATGCCACAATTTTTGCTCAAATTATAATAAGACGAGAGATTACCTAGTGCGGATGTCACGTGAGAAGTAGCATCAGTGTCCATGTACCAATTTGCGTTCGAAGTATTTAATTCAAGTGTATGCAGTGTTGCCTCGATATCCGTGGGTTTCAGAACCGAGGCTTCCAGGGCCCGTGCGAAGGCTGCTCGCGCGAGGTCGAGGCGAAGCGAGCCGCCCTGCTTCTAGGGCCCGCCCGTGTCTGCGGGGCACCGTCGACTCTTCTTGGGTGAAATTGGGCCTGGCCCAACTATTAGGAAAAAATGGAAATTATGGCGTGGGCCACTGGCCCAGCCCTACGGTCACTGTGCACTGGCCCACGACTGAGGCCAGTGGTGCTGCGGCCCTGCCGGTCCACTACCACTACGTCCTCAGCCACTGCCACCGCCATTATTGCACCCGCCGCGATTCTTGCCACTATTCTTCCGATTTTGCCTCTTTTTGCCACCACCGTTGTCACGTTTTTGGCTAGAATTGCTCCGTAATGAGTGAGGGTCATCAAACATGGCCACCATCATGGCGGAATTAGCTCCGATGGCCGTCTTTTTAGCCAAGCCGGATTCTTCTAAGGTGAGCATGAAACGTGCTTGGTAGAGCGAGGAGAGAGGATTACTTTGATGAAGAAGTGTTCCAATGCCATTATAAGCATCGGAGAGGCCTGCAACCATCTGAAAAATAAGATGATCATTCGTGACGGGCGCGCCAACGTTCTTGAGTTTATCCAACAACTCCTTGAGCCTCTTACAATATGCGGAGACGTTCTGAAATTCCCCCATATTGATGTGGGAGAATTCATGCTCAAGTGTCACGACACGAGAATTTTTATTATCCTGGAATATATCACGCAACCTATTCCAAGTGTTCATTGTTGTGGCATCGAGTTAGATAATAGTCTGCAAGAGGTCTGTAGAAATAGTGGAATAAATCCACTGGAATACTGTAGCATCAAGAGTTACCCATAACTCAGTGTCATCATCGGTGGTAGGCATCTTCTCCTTGCATGTGTCAGAGGGAATGATGTGATGAAGGGTTCGATGAGAGCATGTGTGAACTTTAAATAATTATGTCCACATCGTGTATTGGACGTTTTCCATCTCAAGAACAATATGAATGTTGTTCTTGATGTTGGAGACCGCAAGGGCAGGATGAAACGTGTTCTTTGAGGTAGACATGACGAAAGAACAAGAGGAGAATTAGAGATTTGGAAGAAAATTTGGGAGAGCGGAGGTGTCGGCTGGTGGTCGGAAGCTCGGAATCCGAGAAGAGAAGAGGGTGGCGGAAGGTGTCTTGGGAAAAAGAATTGTTTTGCCCTAGACTTCTGATACCACGAAAGAGAATAATCCCTTGATTATTTTCATTAATGAATAGGTATATATACATGATATACAATATCTAATTATGGAAAATAAATTTACCTTTTCCTAATACAAGACTAATACATTTTTCTAATACAAGAATACTACCATAATTACAATTGTACAATAATTCTACAAATATGGTAAAATATATATAAAATAAAGACATGTGATATACACGGTTTTGGCCGTGTATATTTCATAGTCTTTCAAATCTGTAGTGCTTAGCACTATGTTTAGATGGTTGTTACATATTGTTTCATAATACATTATATTGTAATGTATTATATCGTTTTGTATTATTTTGATGGATTTAACATTTGAATAGATTGTATTATTTGTCATCGTTACATAATGACACACATCAATAATTTCAAAGATATACACGTGAGAAAAGTAGGGTGCAGGTAGAACTACCAAAAAAAGGCAGGATAAAGGATAAAATAAGATTATTAGATAATAAGTAAAGAGAATATGAGAAAATGTAACGACGCGATCACAACAAATCAGTCGTTACACAAAATGAATCTTTTCATCATTACGTAACGATGAATTTAACATATGATACAATAAAATCCAAGAAGCAATCGAAATAGATATTGTATTTAAACTAACAATACAATAGGTAACAATCATCCAAACAGAGTGTAAGGGTTACGGTGGGATAAATAGGATTTATCAATCCTAAATCAATGATTTTGGATTCAAATCCTGAATAATTTTTTTTATAGCGAGCACTTTTCTTTTAAATATATTTTATGTATAATAAATTTAAATTAACCGAACCTCAAATCAAATATCCCATAAAAAAAGAATATTAAGAATTTGAAGTGTAGGCTATTAAAAGGGCTAGCTTCCAAAATTAACAAAATTTGGTTCACACGTACCGCGTGATAATAACATGCAGCCTTGTCCTTTACCCTCCGCTACCAACAAACTCTTTGACTTTCTCTGCCCCCATTATTTAGAAACAAAATAAAAAATATTTCTTCCAATTTAATACCTTTTTTCCCGCCTTCACAATTCACATGCAAAATTCTCTCAATCAAACTTTACCTTTTCTTCCCACCTTAATTTAAATTTCCTCTGTAAAATTATTAATTAAAGTGTGTTTCTTTGACTACTACTCCCTAAAGTCCTTGGTGGGACTTCCCAGAATTATACAAACCCCAAAGTGAGCATTTGTTTAATTTAATTGTTGAAAGTATTATTTATTTACATGAATAATTAATTCTTTTTATCTCAAAGTGTATAATATTCCTCGTATTTCTGAAAGTTAAATGGGGCATTTGCACTTTTGTCCTATTTTGTGACGGTCTTTAATTTTTTCACTTCAAATGAATTGATCTTTAATTTTCCCCTTAAAAATTGAACTTATGTCTATAGGGACATAAGTTACAACAACAACATACTCAGTGAAAATTCACAACGTGGAATCTGAGGAGAGTAGATTGTACGCAGACTTTACCTCTAAGTTACGCATCATAATATCTATAAGTTATGTAAAAAACTTATGCCTCTATAAGTATAAGTTCAATTTTGAAGGATAAAAATTAAAGACCAGCTTATTTGAAGGATAAAAAATTAAAGACCAATCCATTTGAAAGGCACACCGTGCTATTATTTGAATACAATACCTAAAGCAATACATGAGAGAAGTTGGATTCGTTAAAGTTTACTCTCTTGTTCTTTTTACTTGATTTTTAGCCAAAAAAGCTTGATCTATAATATTTGTCGCTTCAAGAAGGCAAAAAAGAAAAATCAACTTCACCCTTGTATTCCAAGAAGATGTATAGTTATTAATTACTCAATTAAAAAACATATAAGAATAATTTAATGAGTCAAATACTTCTTATGATTTCGTAACGAGTGTGTCAAAATCTAAAGGACAGATAAAAATACTTAAGTGGAGTATTGATCTATTAGCTAACAATTCATAAATGATGCATAATGGTAAAAAGAATTTTCGAATTAATATTGAAAAAAAATATATAAATTCACCAAATATTCCCTCCATTTCCTTTATATATAACGTTAACCGGGTACGAAAAATTAAGAAACATATATAAGAAAGACGTGATTTTGAATTTAAAATATGTATAATGAATTAAATTAAATCTTTGGACTTAAACTATTAAACATGTTAGGTGGAATGTGATATTTTCTTTGTAAATTTAGAAAGTGATATTTTCTAAGAATATTAAAATAAAAAACATAATCATGATGAGGATTTGTGATGTTTTAATCAATTGATTTTTCCCACTAACACGTAAACAAACTTTTCTTTAATCCTGATTTAATTATTAAAATAATACTATACTATACCATACTACTATAAAATTACAGGTTGCTAAATTTGACACTATATAAGTTTATAACTACTGAAGATTAAGACAAACGAGAAAAAGTAACAAGGGATAAAAAATTACAAGAACCTTTTGACTCTCAAACACAGTGAAAGAGGAGAGCTATTTTCATGATTTAATCTAGGCCATCTAGTTGTGGTGAAGGATCTAATCTGAACCCTACAGCGTGGCAGAAGAGAATCATAGGTCCGAAGATACCCGACCAGAATCCGTGAGGAACACGGAATTGAATTGATTGTAAATTTGGGCGTCTGTCAATTCAAAATTGTTTATTTATTAGTCATAAAAAAGAGTGTCTATCTGTATTTGTTTTACTTTTAAAAAATACGTTCAATTATCAAATTAAAAAAGAATTAATTTTATTTTTTTTAAATTTGTCCTTATTAAATGTTATGTGACCAAATTTCAATATCTATTTAATTATGGACATTTTAGTCAATTCTCATTTTTGTATAAAAGTATTATTTTCTTGAGGGGTGTTCAAATGACCAAATGAACACTCTTTTTAATTCGGAGAGAGTAATAGTAAAAAAACAATTCTTAGCTTGTTTGCGACCAAAAATAAAAGATTATTTTGTGTTTTGATTCATCCAAATAGCAAATACTAATGTGAAGTAACAATAATAATAATATACTCAATGTAATTTCACAAGATGAGTATAAGCACGGCATATCCCTACTAATGTGAACCCTCCGTGAAAAAACCAGACTTTTAACATTGCTCCTCTAACTCTGAAAAATGTTCAAACTAGTTTCACTAAATCGTTTGAGCTACAGCTTGCTTTTAATTGAGTGATAAGACATACCCCCCCCCCCCCCCCCCCCCCCCCCCAAAGAAAATCTGATTGAAGTTTCCCAGACAAATTTTTCTTTTTCGGAGATCTTATTACCCCTTAACTTTCTTAAAACGGAATAATTAACTGGATATATAAACTCTTATGGGAGAGTGACATACATTCTCCTTGCCACATATATATTTATTTTTTTATTTTAATTTTATTTCCTTTCACTTATGTGACATTTTTTTAAAAAAAAATTGAAAATCTGATTTTTGTGTAAAACAAATGAAAAATTTTTTTAAAAGAAAAAAATTTGATTTTTTTTAAAATCCGTTTTTTTGAAAAAACAAATATGAAAAATTGGATTTTCAATTAAAATATATGAAAAATGGATTTGTTTTTTAAAAATATCCTAAAACTTTAGATTTTCATGATGTAGTTAAATGTGAAGTACCCAATTAAAAAATGATACGTATATAAGTTAATCAAATTTTATGCTTCTCACTCTCTCAAACAATCTTCTTATCATGTCAGCACTTAGAGTGATATTTATTATGTTTTAAAAAGTTTAGGGGATAATAGAACCCCAAAGAAAAGATATATCACTTGAACTTTGGGTATAGTTTAGGGGGTAATGATGCCTTATCCCTTTAATCTATAATATCACTTGAACACATCTAATAATTGTCTTATTCGACATCTAATTGTTATCCTACTAGACATATCATCGGCATTACCAATTACGAAATCGATGATTTAACAAAATATGAGGTCATCATCAACAACAACAATAATATATCCAGTATAATTCCACAAGTAGAATTTGAGAAGGATAAAGTGTACGCTTACAATTATCCCTACATTCAGATGTAGAGAGGTTGTTTCTAATAGATCATCGATTCGAGAAAAAATATTTTAAAGAAGGTCAAACAAAAATTAACAAAAGTAAATAAAGTCATCACAAAATACAATTAGAAAGCATGACAAAGAATTATGAAAACACAGGAACAATAACTACAGCAAACTAATAAGATAATTGAAGTACAAGTGACAACAATTAGTAACAGAAATAGAAAGACAAGCTACAAAGATAATGCTACGCCTACTTGTATGGAAGGATCCACGAGACAACACTCTACTACCTACTAACCTTCTACCCTAATCCGTGTCCTCCACAACCTTCTATCTAAGATCATGTCCTCAATAAGCTGTAATTGTGTCATGCCCTATCTAATTACTTCTCCCCATGATTTCTTCTGCCTACCTCTACCTCTGTTGAAACCATTCGTAGCCAACCTCTCACACCTCCGCACTGGGGGCTCCAAGCATCTCTTATACATATGTTCAAACTATCTCCGCCTCGCTTCCTGCATCTTGTCCTCCGCCTAGGCCATTCCAACCTTGTCCCGCATAACTTCATTGTCAATCCTAGTATGCCCACACATTAATTGCAACATCATCATTTCCGCAACTTATCTTCTGGACGTGAGATTTCTGACCAACATTCCGCCCATACAACTTAGTTTGTTGGTCTAACCACCACTTTGTAGAACTTGTCTTTAAGTTTTGGTGTCACCTTCTTATCACACAATACTCTGAAAAGCGAGCCTCTATTTCATCCACCCTGCCCTTACACGGTGTGTGATATCATCGTCAATCTCCCCATTTTATTGGATAATGGACTCAAAATACTTAAAACTTCCTCGTTTTCGGATGATCTGTGTCTCAAACCTCACTTCCACACCCGTCTCATGCAATACGTCACTGAACATGCACTTTAAGTATTGTATTTCGGTCCTGCTCAACTTGAACCCTTTGAACCCCAAAATCTATTTCCAAACCTCTAGCTTAACGTTAACTAAGCCGCATATCTCTTCAATTGTCTAAAATAATTTCCTATTGATAAAAATGCAAAGCGGCGTAAATACAACTAACACATTGTTTATTATAACTGAAGTTCGTTTATCATAAATTAGGATTGCTTAAACTAAAAGTGTCACCCACCTAGCTCTTATTTGATAAAGGGGTGCAGAGCTTATATCATTCTTTTTTGTTAATTTATTCATTATCAACCTTAATAAAAATCACTAACTTCAGATAAGTCATCAAATTTTCATATCCATCTATTTCTCAATGTCATATTCAAAATTACATCTAATTAGAATGTTCTAATACTGATATGCCTGTTCAAATTTGTAGTATTTGAACCATAAGATACTAGTTTAGGAGACTTACGAGTTTTCTCGTTGCGGAAGCGGATTGTCTGCAATCATGACTCGTGTTACCGATCGCCGGAAATTCTTACAAAGCAGATGAACTCCCTTTGTCCACAACCAAGATATCCCTCTATCAGATGATGCAAACCTAATCGTCGTATTAATGTGAAAATCATCTTTTTCAACACTCATAATGGTGTATTTATACGCTAAGGGTTAAGATTTAGGAGGAGTACAAGCTAATGGACTAACGGGCTAATTAGCACCTCTTATGGATGGACCCGATCCAATAACAATTTTCTAACAAAATTAATAAAAAAATGTCATGTAATTAGTCTCATTTCATCTTGTCCTCGTGATTTTATTTTTATTTTTTTGTCACATGGAAACTGAGACTAGGTATAATTTTCACTACTTATTACTCATAAGAGTGCTGCATGTTAAGTCATTTTTTCAACACTAGGTTAGTATAAAATGGCCCAGACTAAATAAAATAGCTTGTACATGATAATCAAATCGCTGCAGACAAAAATTTTTAGCTTTAGGTCTTTTTTAGTATTTGGAAAAATATAACTGAAAAAAGGGAACACTGGAATTAAGCTCATTAGTGTTAAAAAATATATCAAAAGAAGTTTAAAAAATTCATGTTGCAAAGTGAAAAATAATATAAATGGGGCATTGCAGGACAATTTTTTTTAAAAAAATTAAACGAGACAGGACAGGGCGTATCGAAATTTTAACCGGCCAAAGCTAGCCTTGCCCTAACCTAATCTATCATGTTGACATCCCTAGATATAGAGATAATGGTAAAAAAACACACATAAAGTATAACAATTTTTTTTCGTTTTCTATCTGATTTATCAGATGTGAAAGTTTTCTATCTAAACTATTATTAACTAGTTAGCAAAACATACTGCAACTATCAATTATTCACTTTTCCTACCTCTACCACACAACAGTAAGACTTAGAATCAACATGTGCAACACACTTCTGAGTTCATTAATAAGTCTAAGGATAAATATATTAGGTTCATTAAGTCTAGATTAACTCCTCTAATTCAAGCCCCGCTAACACATGCAAGACTTAGATTCGCATACTCGATCATCTCAAAAGTTTGAAGTAGAGGTGGGCAAAAAATCCGGAGAGCCAAAAAAATCGAACCGAACCGAACCGAAATTCGGTTCAGTTATAAAATTTTGGATACGAATTGAAAAATTGAATTAAATATATATTTAGGCTACTACTATCTCTTGAATCATAGCCATTGAAGATAATCTATGAAGCTTTTATGGAAGTCGCATGCGATATGAACTTGATTAACATATCACGGAAGCATTGACATAAAATGTAGGGAGAAAAAGTAGTTGTAAATTGATTAAACTTTAAATGGTCATAACTCTGCGCTCGGATGTCCGTTTGACCCAATTTTTTTTTGATTTTGGGTATTTTTTCGAGACGGGGCCGGTCAAACTGCCATTTTGGCAGTTTGGCACAGCCAATTTTTAGAAAAACGTCCGTTTTCCCAATCAATTTGTGTTCCCCCATATCGATTTCTAATTTTCCTTTTTCTTTAGTAAACATCTCACGATACACAATAGATTTCAACGTTGAAATTTCATGATAGTGTAGGTGTGAATGTCAATTTCAGTTTGGGAAATTCAATTTTAAAAAAATTAAAAAATTCCCCGACCCGGCCGGTCCCACTAGAAAAAACCGATATAATCCGATACGTTCGGCATATAAACTGAACATATCATTTTTTTTAAAAAAAGTTGTATTCGGTTTTTTTTTAAAACCAATTTTTATTCGATTCATATTTTTTTGATACAAAATCGAATCGAATCGATATACGCCACCCTTAGTTTGAAGCGCTTGGCTAGCGAACTAAGAAAAACCTTGTGACCAATGATGTCATTTTATACTATTAATTTACATATCTTTCTTTTATATATTTGGACGACGGATGACAAATAAACAATGTTTAATTGAATATGCAAAAATGAAAGTACCAATCTCAAAGGGTAAAATAGTCATAATAGTATGGCGTTTTACTGTCATCGACTAGAAACAGTATCAATTTTAGACTTGACCTTTAAGATTTTCTTTATAAACAAAAAATACAAAACAAAAACCAATAGTCAGACTCAGTCACCCAAAAAAACAACGATAAAGACAAAAGCACTCCATAAAGACAGAAAAATGTCCCTCGATTCCCCACGTTGACCCTACTCCTTTTCTTTAAAGCCCCACATTTTCCTGTCCCCATCAGTCATTTTCCCATTTCTCCATACCCATTATCGTCATTTCACCTATAAATTCCCTATCTGGCTTCCTACGTGGACTATCATAACCCCCAATTGCCAGGTCATCCAAAACTTTTCCCTAAAAAAGAAGAAAAGCATAAAAAATGTCTACTATGGTCTATTGTTTTTTCTCTCTTTGTGAAAAACTGAAACAAATCAGTCTTCATCTTCTTCTCTTTTTTGGTCCTTTTTGTTTTTCAAATTATATTCCTTTTTAACTTCATCAGCCCGCAAAAACAGTACAAATAAACTACTTCCTCATTTTCTATTTTACTTTCCTTTTTATTCGGTTTAGAAAAGATACCTCTTTTCTTTTTAGATAATTTTTTAATTTTAATTTTAATTTTTAATATGACATATTTAAAAATTACAAAATTAAAGAATATTTTTATATATTTTATATATCTTAAGTCAATAATTACTCCATCTGTCTCGAAAAGATTATCTTACTTACTTATTAATTTATCTCAAAAAATTGATACATTATTATATTTAAAAATAATTTAACTTTATGAGATATTTACAATCTATAAATACTTATTTTGGATCACATATTTCAAAAGTTTTTCTATACGTTCAAATTAAATTAAGATACTTTTTTTAAAATGAGAGAATATAAAATTTAAAAGTATTTTTTACTTTTTAAAATTCAGTATCAAGTCACTATCACACTTTTTTAAATTTTGTATTAAATCAAAATCAGACATATATTTTTAAACTAGTACAGAAAAACTATTCCACTCTCTCTCTCTCTAAAAAACCTGTGCATATAGTTTTCTCTCACTATATAGATCTCTTTTCAAAAATAAAAAATCTAAGAAAATTATACAAACTCTTTACCCTATTGCTTTGATTGTGCTTTTGTCCTGTAGCCAAGGGTTTTTCGGTACCTATCAAAATAGACTTAAGATATGTGTATTCTTTGTCCTCTCAAGTCCCATGTTTTGGAATTTCCTTTTGCTCGTTCTATAAAAAACTAAGGGTGGCCAGTGGGCCGGGTTCGGGTCTGGTGGGCCGGGTTTGGCGGGGTCGGGGCGGGACGAGCCAGGAGGTCGGGGTCGGGTCTAGCGGGGCCTAGCGGGGTCGGATCTGGCGGGACCTGCTCCAGTCCCGTCCCGATCCCAATCCCGTCGGTATCGGGGCGGGGCGGGTCGGGCTCGGGGTGGGGTACGGTCGGGTTTTCCTTTTTTTTTTTTTTTAAATAACATATGTATAAAAAAAACTCAATAAACAAAACAAGATAGTGTAATAAAAATATCCCAATATTGTTTTTGTGTCTCTTATATTATTTAATAGACATATGATTTTTTTGTAATACAAATACAATTGTCTAAAATCTAAATTGCAACTTTGTGGTGTTGTCCAAAAGTTGTAAATTACATAATAAAATTGCAATTAAAAAAATTACATTCTCAAAAAAACCTGTTCTAATTGCTTGATGATTTCATGTGGTTCTTCGGTTGGAATTGGTATTTGTTGGTCAAATTGATCCACGTCGCTTCCACTACCTTCAGTTAAGATTTCGTTGTAGTTTTCATCATCTTCTTCGTTGATCTCCGGTTGACCGCACCTTCTCCGCTCCGCTCGTATCCAATCTCTCGAATAATACCGCAATTTCCAAGTCGTCTCCGCCAATGAGTGTCTTGTGGTCTCCTATTTGATATCTGCTGCTGCGAGAAAAAGTACTTTCGAGACGCGATTGATGACGCTTGAATGTTCAAAACATCTCGAGCCATCAATGAAAGTGTCGGAAAGGTCTTCTCATTCCCCTCCGTATTTCAAACAAGTCTTCTTGTCCATCTTCATTGATAACTTCTTGATACGGTACGAGAACCCCGCAAAACAAAAATATCCAACTCGCTAATTTGGTTAGTAGTAGAGGTACGACCGCACATTCTATTTCGAGGCTTTCAATACTAGCGCGAAACAACATGTCTTTTGTGAGGTTGTGTTGAAGATGAAGGAGATGGTATGGAAGCCGGTAAGTTACTAGCATTTTCTTGTTGATAAAATCTATATATATTTTTGCATTGGTGTTCTACGCTAGACACCGCTTCTTCTTTAGTTTGTTCAATAGGTGGTGGGTGATTTAGATTTTTGGGACTTGGAGGTGGTAGTACTTCTATACAATCGTAAATAGTTTCAATTAGTGATTTAGTACCGTCTATTTTAATAGTAGGATTTAATACAGAACCAATAATATAAATAGAGGGAATAGAAATAAAATATTTTTTTATTTTGACAAACATTTTTTTAATAGTTGTCTTATAAGCTGATTTTTTCATATATTCACTAAGTAATAAAAATATTAGAGTTATATAAAATAACATAGTTGAAATAGTAGGATAATATATACCGGAAAATTCTTTTGTTGCTTGAAAAAATTTCTCTAAAAATACAATAAGTTCGGAAATTTTTACCCAATCACTATCTAAAATCATATCAGCTGGCTTTTTATTATGAGAGTTAAAAAATAAAGTTATAGGTAATTTATAGTCATAAGCAACAAGTAGTTGCTCGTATAAAGAATTCCACCTAGTGGATACTTCTTGTGGAATTCTTCTATAAGGTAGTCCACAATCGTGACAAGTTTTTTTATATTCTTTTCTACGTTGTACTTTATTACTTTTAAAAATAAAGTTTATAACAAATTGTATTTTACTAAGAATGTCTTCAAAAAGTGATAGACCATCCTTTACAATTAAATTATATATATGGCACGCGCATTTTATATGAAAATGGTCTGGAAAAGATGGAGTTAAACTATTTTTTAACATTGTAATTGCGTAATTGTTATTAGAAGCGCTATCTAATGTAATAGTCATAATTTTATCGGTAATTCCGTAATAATCGCACACTTGATAAATATTTTCTGCAATAAAAATACCAGTGTGCCTATCATCTATATATCTATACGCTAAAATACGTTTTTGCATAGACCATTTATAATCTATCCAATGACAAGTTACAAGTTAAATAATCATGGCCGTTAGTACTACGACCTATATCGGACGTGATAGATACTTTGCCATTAAAATGATATAATGAATAACGTAAATATTGTTGATATTCATGCGCGAATTTAAATACATCTCTCTTAACGAGTTGATCTAGGAAAACCGTTAAAAGCGAGGATTATATATATCTCTAATGTAATAAATAAAACCGGAGATGAAGGAAATGAAAAAGGCAAACCCTCCACAACAACTAATTTTGATATTGCTTCCCTATCTCTATGTTTATTGTATTTAGAGCCTACAATTCCCCCCGTCATAGGGTTAATTTGACCCCGTACTTGGTCGGGGACATATCGGTATGTGAACCTTGTCCCGATGGAGCGGCGTTTGCGCACCCGGTTTTGAAGCCTGGTATTGGGCATACCTAGTGGATGAGCACTTACTACGTGTCTAATTAAACCCCCGTCCCACCGTGACCTTTTCCAGTTTTAAATTTTAAAACATTTTTACAAATTTTACATATGGCTACTTGATTCTCTACGTCCCTATCAAAAATGTCCATGCATCTGATTTTAATGGTCGTTTTGTTGGACCTCGTCTCATACTAGGGGGAATAAGAGGTATTTCAGTTGAAGGTGCACTAGTGGGTGTGTTGTCATCAACATTAGTGGGTATATCATCTAGATCATCGTCTAAATTAAAGTCTTCTTGAGTTTCAGAAAATAGCTCCTGGTCTAAATCTAATGGTATTGTAGGAAAATGTTGAGTATCAACAAAATCATCTTGTGTAGGAATAAGATGACTAGAAGAAGTACCCTTGCCCTGATTGCCCCTACTAGAAGAAGCACCCTTACCCTTACCCTTAAACATACATTTTAATCCTTCAATTTTAATTATGATAATAAATAATTAAAGACAATAAAATTAAGTGCGCTAAGTAAAAATATAAAATAAACAGACAATAATAATTTAATGAAGGAACGAATGTACTAAACGCCGACGTAACGTCGACGTGTAATCGAGAGGTTGAAAATTGAAACTTTGCTCGATGGAAGATCCTCAAGGTAGTTGCCAACTTCACTCCCAATTCCCAAATGAATTAATAAAATTGAATATTTAGCAAACAATGTAGACTTGTAGAGAGATATATTGAGAAATTAGAGAGATTGTAGGAAGATTTGTGAGAAAGATGAAGAGAAAATGAGTTATTTATAGTTGAAAAATTGGGTTAAAGTGTAAATATAATAACTTATGGGTTAAAAATAAATATTAAGGGGTAGGGGGGTTGGGGGGGGGGGGGGGGCTAAAATGGCCGATGACCAACGTCCATAATCTAAAATGGTCGTTGGTGCAACGACCATTTTTGCAAAGGGGGGAAAAGGGTGGGGTCGGGGTCGGGTCAGGCGGGCCTGGGGCGGGCTCGGGTCTGGCGGGACGAGACATCGTCCCGTCCCGAGTTCGAGTCCCGCCCCCGTTATTTTTTTTTTTTAAGCGGAGTCGTGGCGGGACCGGGGCGGACTCGGGATGGGGTCGGGTCGGGGTCGGGCCGTCCCGGCCCACTGGCCAGCCCTATATAAAACTCAGGTTTTATTTTTCCTTAATTTTTCTTTATTTCAGATACATATAGTTTTCTCTCACTATATATCAGTTTTTCTCTCACTATATATCTCTCTCTTTCAAAAACAAAAACCCAAGAAACTTACATATTTCTTGACCCTTTTGCCAGCTCTACAAAACCCAGGTTTTGTTTTTCACTAATTTTTCTTTATTTCTAAGGTCTAAATATATACATACATATAGATACATATTTGTGTATAGAGTTGTGGTGGGTGGGGGAGGGGAAATGAATCAAATGTAATGGGAGGAGGTTTTTCACAGTTGTTTCCGTGTTTTAACCCGGGTGCAGTGAACCGGGGAAAACCGGAGGTGATATTCACCACTGGTGAACCGCTTGATGAAACCCTTGGTCATTCATTTTGTTATGTAAGGTCATCTGCTCGGTTTATATCTCCTACTCATTCAGATCGATTTGTTTCACCTTCACAATCACTCCGGTTCGATGAACCGGCTCCTCTTCCAAAGCCTAAACGGGCCGGTTTAGTAGAAACCGGGTTTCGTGCTATTTCAGGTGCTTCTGTTAGTGCTAATACTTCTACTCCTAGAACTGTCCTTCAACTTGACAATTTTTACGATGATGCCACTGCTAGTGATGGTAATGTTAGGGGTAGTGTTGTAAATGGCTTTGAAAGCACGTCGTCGTTTAGTGCTTTACCACTTCAACCGGTTCCTCGAGGTGGAGTTGGTAGTGGTGAACCGTCCGGTCCAATGGAGAGGGCGTTTTTTATGTCCGGTCCAATCGAGCGTGGTGCATTATCTGGACCGTTAGACACTACTATTGGTTCAGATAGTAACCGGGTTCCGTTTTCGGCTCCATTGGGTGGCATTTATGTAAAAAAGAGGAGGAAGAAGGGTATTTCGGGTATTAAAAAGGCGTTTTACCGGAGTTTCTCTGAGAAGAAACGTCCGTGGGTAGTTCCGGTGAGGAACTTTGTTGGGGGCAAAAAGGACATTTCTGCCCCCGGTGGGGAATGTACACATGATCCGGAGATGCGTGTCAGTGATTCCAATGTTCAATGGGCATTGGGTAAAGCGGGTGAGGATCGTGTGCATGTGGTTGTATCAGAAGAGCATGGTTGGTTATTTGTTGGAATATATGATGGATTTAATGGCCCTGATGCACCTGAGTTCCTGATGAGTAATTTATATAAAGCTATGTATAAAGAATTGGAAGGTTTATTTTGGGATAGTGAAGATACTAGTAACCACCTAGAAGGGGGAGATACAAGTGTAGTGATTGGTGAGAATTCGAGCATACCCGAAGAAGGTGAAAGTGATGTGAAGGCTTCAAAGAAGGTGACATTTGAATCGGGGGAGATAGAAGTTAGGAGAAGGAGATTGTGGGAATTTTTAGCGGAAGAGGAAACGGAAGACGGGCTTGATCTTTCGGGTTCAGATAGATTTGCGTTTTCGGTAGATGATGCGTTGAGTGTAAATAATGCGGGTTCGGCGGTGAATAGGAGGTCGTTGCTGTTATCGAAATTGAAACATGGGTTGTTAAGTAAGGGTAAAGAGAGTAAGAAGTTGTTCCCGTGGAAATTTGGATTGGAAGCTAAGGAGAAAGTT
Organism: Anisodus tanguticus; assembly: GCA_034509755.1. NCBI lineage: Eukaryota > Viridiplantae > Streptophyta > Magnoliopsida > Solanales > Solanaceae > Anisodus > Anisodus tanguticus. The sequence goes on from CM067546.1 coordinate 32,300,651, forward strand.
GATGAGGAGAATAGAGTTGAGGAGGAGGAGGAGAGGACTAGTAGAAATGAGAGGAGGCGAAAGACGGGTCCGGTTGACCATGAGTTGGTTTTGAGGGCAATGTCGAGGGCTCTTGAAGTTACGGAGTTGGGGTACTTGGATATGACAGATAGAGTTCTTGATCGATATCCGGAGCTAGCACTTATGGGGTCTTGTTTGTTGGTTGCTTTAATGAGAGATGAAGATGTGTATGTAATGAATGTAGGAGATAGTCGTGCTATTGTGGCAAAATATGAGCAGCTTGAGGAGGTTAGTTCTGCTTCAGAATCCAAAGGTCCATGTAACGGCGAGTTGACTGTTGAGGGAATTGTTGAAGAATCCACAAGTGCCTGCAATGAGGAGAAGAAGGTGACAAATGAGGCACTTGTTCGGGGTATGAAGCTGACTGCATTGCAATTATCTACTGATCACAGCACTAGTATTGAAGAAGTAAGGTTCCTTACGTCTCTTATCAGTTATTTATGATGCTCGATTAAATGTCTGAAATTTAATGTAAGATCAAATAATTCTTGCGATAGTATTTTGAAGCAAATTGGTTGATTTAAGGCACTGAAGGCTGCGTCGTCTTAAAGTTCTATCTGCAGAGATATATTTTGCATCTGTCTGCCTTATTGTTATCTTGTTGGTCATTAATTCTTGATCTAAGTGTATTCAACTCTTAAATGTCAGGATTGGTTTGCTGGTATAGGCATCTAAGAAAGACTTCTGTTGATCTTCGTACTAATAAAGGGAGGGGGGGGGGGGGGACTCGGTGCATAAGTGAATGTGAAGAGAGGAAGAGGGTGTAGCGTATCTTCTTTCTTCAACATCAAGTGATTTTCTTTTCCTTTCCAATTAGGTACAATTAGAGTTGCAGCTTACCAACTTAGCAGATTTAATGAATTAGCTATCATAAAGCTGTAAATCACATCTATTGCATTTATCTCAAAGATATTGGCCATACTACTTGTTATAAACTGCATCCAGTGATGATCAATTTGAAGTTGCAGCATACGAACTCAGCAGATTGTTTAATGAATTAGTTATCATAAAACACATTTATTGTCACTATCTCAAAGATATCGTCTATATTACTTGTTATAAACTTCAGTGACCATCAACCAGACTTCTAATCACCTTGACTCTGAGATGACCATTAGTAGCGACTATATTGTCTGCAATTCTAAATTATGTGACTATGAGTGTCCATTTTTATATGGCTGGTGTCAATGTGTGGGAATTTTATTAATCTGATGTTTATGGTTGGTCTGAATTGTCTGCATAACTAGGGTGTTTTCTTGTCATATGTTGCTTTTTGATTTTTGTCATTATGATGATAGTACAGAATTTTACTGCATTTGAATGTTTTGTCAAGCACGTTCTTTGCATTTTGAGACCACATGTTCTCGTATGATCTCTATTACCGGCAATTTACTTCAAAGCAGTATGGCTATGTCTTTCTGCCTATTTAAGCAATTACGTTGAGAGCTTAATTTACGGTTCAGGTTCTTAATCAACTTCTTATCCTTGTAATTGGAGATAAACCACTGATCCAAATTTAATGGAGTATCTGTGGTGGCTTGAAAACAATTGAAACTTGTGTCTCTGCTGCTCTTATGGGATGGCCATAGTGAGATACATTATTGATACAAGGGTTCCGCTTCAGGGTTTACTGTTCCCTTGAATTTTAGAAATTACTGTTGCATCTAGAATTTTAGCAGTTTGTGGAATGAACCTTCAAGTTTTGCGAACAATTTTATGGTGAATCTCTACTGATCTACTTGTGGAACTGTACAAACTAACAAATGGAGTATGAAAACTGAAAAGCTACGAGAAGAGTCTAAAGGACTAAAGGAGAACTCCCGTTCAAGAAAACCAGCATGTGTTTATGCAGCTTAATTAGAGAGCATCTGTTGTACAGTGTACATGGATGGAGGATAGACCTGTTGATGCAATCACGTGAAAGTTGGCTTGCATGCTTATCCTGTTGAGAAAATAAATAGAGCAATGATATGTAATTACAAGGGTTGCAGATATGGAGTAGGATGGTATGCTTTTAGACTCTGGAAATTGTGCTCTTCAGGCTACCTTTCCTAGTATTATTCGCATACATTTAAAAGCGAGAATGGTGACTTCCCCCATGACCTGCCTGCTATGAGGTGTTTGTTTTATGTTCAACTTTGTTGTGCTATGTATAATTCTATGGTTACAAGAGATTAATGATGAAACTAATCTTCTTATGCCGTTGCTATAATATTACGAGGCTATTGCTTATAGCATAATATCGAACTGGTTCTTGAACTGATATTTTCCTCTGACAATTTCAGGAAGTTAGTAGAATTAAGAGTGAGCACCCAGATGACAGCAATTGCATTGTCAATGATCGAGTTAAAGGTCGTTTGAAGGTCACACGTGCTTTCGGTGCAGGCTTCCTCAAACAGGTTGGTCTTCACTTCTCTTTCTTCATCCTGGCACCTAATCCCAAAATCTCGTCCTTTGCATCAAACATTTCACATTTTGGAGGCTTGTTTTTCTTAAAGGTCACTTGCATACAGAATTCCCTCTTTGACATATTGCCATCTTGTGCAACTACTTTCATGTATCCTGTGTGCTGTATGATACATATATTTCCATTTATGCTAACTGCTTCTTTAATGTGGAGACTTGAATAATGTTTTGCATATTTGCTGTAGTTCCTTGGATGCACAATTGAAGAGCTACATAATTTTTTAAACTAGTTCCCTAATAGTTGAATATATGTTCGTGCAGCCTAAGTTCAATGATGTATTGCTAGAAATGTTTCGGAATGTGTACATTGGCAATGCTCCTTACATTTCTTGTACACCTTCGTTGCGCCACCATAGACTTTGTCCGGGGGATCAGTTTTTAGTGCTCTCCTCTGATGGATTATACCAATACTTGAGCAATGAGGAGGTGGTCTCTCATGTTGAGAATTTCATGGAGAAATTTCCAGATGGGGATCCTGCTCAACACCTGATTGAGGAGCTTTTACTCCGTGCAGCCAAGAAAGCTGGTAATTTCTCTGTCCAGTCTCCCTTGGAGTGCTGAGGATAAACTGTAGTCTTCACTTTTTTGTAATTTTATGACCTTGCTTTATTTATTGCTGAGCACCCTGAGTTCTTGCTACGAGAATCTTATCTGCTGAAGCAGTCAGATATTTTTTGGTTCCCCTTGGACAACTTGCTGTTATCAATCCCATTTGAGCTGTAAAAGAGGTAATTTTCAATGAGATCAGCACTAAGATAGTTCCTTCTTTTTAAGAATGAAAGGAACCTACAAAGTCGATCAGAAATTCTGCCTCCTACACGTTATTCTTCTACATAAAAAATACAACAACAGAATACAATCAGTCTTAATCTTTAGTGTGGAATTGGAGCATCCTTCAAAACATCTTCGATTTCTTTCCTTCCAAATGGTCCACCAAATACACACATGGATTGTGTTCCATATTTTCTTCCAATCTTTACTTGATCCATTAACATTTTAGCAGTCAAGTATTATCTAAGAAATACCACAAATGCCCAGGAAGAGGTTCCAGAGCTGCTTTGTTGTAGAACAATGCAGAAAAATGTGACTGATACGTTCCGCCTCTTCTCCACACAGGCAGCATCTATTACACAATTGGATCCCCGTTCTCTACAGATTTTCTTGCATGAGGCCTGATGGGCAACCATCCAAGAGAAACCCAGCTAATTCTTCATCCCTCTCTGCCCCATTAACAGGGTAAAACATGCTCTTCATCCAATTAACATGCAACCCAGATAATGCCTCGAGCGCGGTCAAGATTAGCCTTAGGTTTAACGGCTGCTGCTCATCTGCATCGAATAAAACAAGTGTGTCACTGTCATATGATAAATGCGATACTCTGGGAGAGTTGGATCTGCCACGGGTCTTGTTGTTGTCTATTAGTCATTTCTCTTTATTAGGTGGGGCAGCTAAATTGTTCCACTTCGGATGCTGTAGGCAGTAACCCACAATTATTTATAATATTGCTTTGTTTCAATTCAATGACTAATTATGTATCGTAGCTTAATTTCTATTAACTAATGACATAAGTATTTCTCTCTAGGTTTGAATAGCCTTTTTTGATCATTTGCACTGCTGATTAATTGAGGAATTAGCTAGTTACAAAATTCCTTTACTTTCTAAAATATTGTTTTGAACCATTTTACAAAAACCATAGAGCTTAATGGAGCAGGTCTATTCAAACAGATCATTCCTCACTTGGTGTTTTGGTTTGACGAGTATTGGAGTTGTCTCCGATAAATGAAAAAAGGGTCATTCTGCACTTGTGCTCTTTATTCTTAGTAATGCTCTTTGCCACGTGGAAAAAGCCCAAGCTCATATCTTCTGCTTAATATTCCAGGCAAATTTATAAATAAATCAATTTCAGCCCTGGAAAGTTCTCTCCTTTTCCTTTGCACTTGCATTCTGCAACTTTTTTTAATAACCACTAAGGATACCTTAGTGGAGAATATTTTATTACTAATATAGAAACGTCAAAAACAGCTGGAGTCCAAAGAGTAAACAAAAACAAATGAAAAACACAAAAAGAAGAATCTAAGATGGTTCTAGCTAAGAACCCCATCTGAAATGTGAAAGGTCAAGCCCCTCGGAGTGAAGAGATCACCACCACCAGTACAACAACTTTTGCAGTTGTGTACTGGTCGTTTAGGTTGCGTTTATCTGAAGTGTTCAAAAAGATAAGTTTGCAACTCAGTTTATGAGTTTTCAGGAAGCATTGTTTGACTGTTTTTGCTAAAAAAGAGTGATTTTTTTCCTCTTTAAAACTGATTGTTAGTGATTACAAGGGATCAAGCAAACAATATACTTGATTTTGTGTTATTACTACATTAATTGGTCTTATCCTTCCTTTCCTTTTGCTGCGAATGGGTCTGGCCGTATTTGAATATTTAAGAAGCTTGAGTATTATATTGCCTTTTGTGATTGTGTTTGCTATGCAGCAGTTAAGAATTCTCTTCACATCTGCAATATTTTTTGGTTAAAAAAGAATGCATGCTCCCCTCTCACGAAGCATGCTATTCCACGGGTTTGATTTTTTGTTACATTGTTGTAAGCTACGTTAGCTGCTATTTCATGGGCTCACTGTGTCTTTGGTCTTAGTTATATCCCTCCCTTCTCACGCCTAAGCTCATCTTTCACTTGTCGAGTGTGGGCATTCTTGGGCTTTTGGAACTCTATTAATGTCATCCTTAAGATTGGCTGCCAACACTTCTCAAAAAAAAGAAGATAGGTGGTTGCTAAAACGTTGCAGCCATGTCTTCTGCTGCAAATGGGTTTGGCCGTCTCAGTAAATTTAAGAAGTTTTGAATACTGTGTCCCCTTATGTGATTATTCTGTAGCTAACCGCGGCACTTCAGAATTTTCCTTCACCTTTGTGTTTTTTTAAAAAAGAATGCATGTTTTGAATATTGTCACATTGATGTAATTTATGTTAGCAGCTATTTTCACGGGCGTACTGTGGTTGTGATCTTAGTTATTTGCATCACCTCTCATGCCTAAGCTCATCTTTCACTAAGCATTATTAGCCTTCATATTCCATGCTTTCTAAGCTTTGTATAGATATGGGAATATGAAGACTGATATTTTCTTAGGCTCCGTTTTTTCACAGTAATATTCTTGGCAGCTTCATTATACTCTATTTTAATATGGAGAACCTTGATTTCATGGTTTATGACATGGCAGAAACCTGTTCTCAAGTGGATTTAATTTCGTCTGCAGGAATGGAATTGCATGAATTGCTGGATATCCCTCAAGGAGACCGCAGGAAGTACCATGACGATGTTACTGTTATGGTGATATCTCTTGAAGGAAGAATTTGGAAGTCATCAGGGAAATACCTTTGAGTTCTTACAACCGGTGGCATCTGTGCCAGCAATGTTATCCATGTGTAAAGCTGCTGCAATTTTGATCTTTTGAGTTGAGACCTTGGGTAGCAGAGGGGAAGCTGGATAATCTCCCACTTTCTTGGGCGTTTTAAGGATCATTGGGTAGCAGAGGGGAAGCTGGATAATCTCCCAGTTTCTTGGGCGTTTTAAGGATCATTTGACGTCAACAGAAGCACAGTGATCTGCTTAAACTCTTGACAAACAGCCAAAACTAGTGCTAGATATTGAGGAAGGCTCAGTGAAAGTAGAGCTTATGTAGTTGGGACTGCTCTTTTAGAAAGAAAGAAACAGGATCTTTTTTATTTATTTCCTTTTCTAGATTTTGCATAGCGGATACTTTCATTCATTCAAGTTCGTTTTTTCTTTGTTTTCTTCTTTTTTTGTCCCTCCTCATCTCTACTTTTTAGAGCCAAAAGAAGTGCTTGTAATCAGGTTGGTGGCTTAGTTACAGAGCTTTAGGCGACAATCTGTATTTTGGAGGTGGATTTCCACCAATGCGGTTTACAGAAGAGAATCCTTGTGTAAAGTTCATCTTACAAATGGGGCAATGCAATGGAAAGAAACACTAAGACATCTTTATGCATGTGTAAGTTAAGTACTTTCATTGTAACTGGCAATATAATTTCAGTTACCCACAGTACATCAATCAAGTTTAATTAAAGGCATAATCCTAAACTAGTAATTTCAACTAAGTAAAAAAAATATGATTTATGCAGTTGCAGCTGCCTGTGACTGGACCCATGACACTACATCTTCACGAGTTGCAATGAAGAAACCAGCCTTCTCTTCACTCTGTTTGAAAGGAGCAGCAAGCTTCTCCACATGAGAAGCAAAGGCATTTGCCAAACCCTGCGAGAACTTGTGTGTCCCAGCTCCTGTGTTTGCTGACAAAACTTCTGGCAATTGCTCTTCACTTTGCACAATCCTAGCCAGTGTTCTCATCCATTCTTCAAATGCAGTTTGAGCTGCACCAACAGATAGTGCTCGGACGTTCAATCGCCATTCATCTGGTGTCTTAGTATGTAAACCTGGATACAATCCATATACAGTTCCTAAGTAGAGAAGCTCGTGAGCTCTCTCTGCGCGATTTCTGTTTCTGCATATATCAATTAGACAATTACAGAAAGGCCTTCTTGCATCATCTGATGTATTAGTCAGTATGGACCTGAACTCTTCTTTCACAATTTCATAACTACTGCTCTCATCTTCTAGCATCTTGACAAAGGTTACCAATCTTGGGTTAGCTTGTTGGAGACAAGTAAGAACCTTATCTGCGTCGTCGCCCTTGCAATAGGACACAACTGAAAGCAAGCACCCACAAAGTCTGTCATCTGGCTTGACTCCCCTCTGTACTGAAACTTCAAACACCTTAACCAAATCGTCTATCCTCTTTGCTCTTCCAAAACACTGAACCAAACAAGTGCATCCCATAACGTTAACCGGGATCCCTACTTTAGACATTTCCTCAAACAAAGACATAGCTTTCTCCGCATTTCCAACGCTTCCATATATGTTAAGCATAGCTGTATAGCTCCAACTATCAAGCCTACAATGCTCCGACTTCCTCATATCGTCAAACAACGTCTCGGCCTCTTCCTCCAACCCAAGATCAGCACACATACTCAACAATGTATTGTACAAAATGAAGTCCATAGGCCATCCATTCGACCTCATTCTTTCCCAAAGGTCCAAAGCATCTCTAGCCCACCTTGCCTTACCATAAATCTTGATCAACGCTGTTAACGTCTTCGCGTCCGGGCTAAGTCCTGAATCCACCATTTCCTCAAACAAACTCCTAGCTAAACCAGGTTTCCCAGCCTTACCCATTGCTTCCAACAATGTATTATACACAACCAAATTAGGCTGCACTTCAAGTGACTTCATTTCTTGCAACACAAACCTAATACCATCATAATCCCCAGCTGCACCAAACACTTTAGCCAACACAGCAAAAGCAACAGGGTCTGGTGTCCATCCACTAGACCTCCCTCTCTCATACAAACTCATCACTTCCTCAACTTTCCCTAACTGAGCATACACATCAAGAACAGCAGAATAAGTAACTTCATCAGGCATTAAACCAGTCTTATACATCCTTTCAAACCACTCAACTGCCTCATCAAAAAGATTACACCTTTTAGCACAAGTAATAATAGTAGAATAAGTAATATTATCCAACTCAACCCGACTTTCAATCATCTCAAAAGCTAGTTCCTCAATCTGCTCAAACTGCCTACCAAACCTCAAAGACTTCATAACAACATTATAAAATACAGTTTCAAGAGGAAACAAATTTTGGGTCTTTAACCAATTAAAAAAAAGAATACTTTTTTGCCATGGTCTTAAACTATTAAGCACTAACAAAGCATTATCTCTAGTAGGTGGATGTGGGATATCTTCAAGAACAGCCAAGAAAGCATCATTAGAAAAATGACACTCACTTAACCTTCTAGCAAAATTCTTAAGGTCTCTAATTTGAGGGTTATAAGTGTAAGAAGGCCTTTTTTGTCTCTCTAAAGACAATACAGATGGTTTAGGCCTAGTGGGGTTGACCCAAGTGGACTTAGGCTTTGATAGTATTCTTGCTTGGTTTGGGGGGTCATCAAGAATGGTGTTGGAAAGTGGTTTTAGTTGTTCAGATAAAGATGGGGTTTTTTTTCTTGGCGAGTCTATATAAAGATTTACACTTTTTGGTGATTTTGAAGTGGAATTGTTGCAAAGTATAGTGAATCTTTTAATGGATAATCTTGATGATTTTGTGTCTGAGGTGTATGGTATGCTACAATGGATGTCTAAAGCAGTAGAGAATTTTGCAGCCATTGTTGGTGAATTTTGGTTTGGCAGTTCAATGGAAATGTATGTATAGGGAATTTTTGTGTGTGGATATTTTGTTGGGACCTTACCTGGATTTTAGTGACTAGTTGAGTCTTTTGAGTGTAGGATATTTACTTCTCATGGGAAATCCACTAGATTTTTTTCAAAAATAAATAAATTTGGAACTTAGGAAATTGGATTTCTTTTACTATATGGGCTGTCAGGTGAATTTGTAAATGGCCCCATAGTTTTTTGAATTGGGCTCACCCATTGTCTTCGTTTTTCAGAATTTTTCAGTTGTCCCTTTTTGGGACAAATCATATCATATCAAATTATACTAAAAATAGAAAGCTTCTACCTTCAAAAGTTAGATTATCATTTTGTCCTTACACTAAATAAAAATTTAATTAAATAATAATATTTTAATTACATAAAGGCAGATTTGAAAATCCAGCTGCACTTTAATTCTTTGGTTATGGCATTGTAAATTCCCTTAGTTATGGTATTGTAAATTCCCTTAATTATACTAATTAATTCAATTTTCATCTTCCCTCTAGAAATTGAAGTGCTTTTCTCCTTTAGCTAATTATTTGGGCAAATGAACCGGTCCCGGAGAATTTATCAAACCAACCAATAAACTTCATAAATATAGCTATTAGTCTTTTTGTTGTGCTTGATCAGCATTGAATATTATTTTGATTCTTAAAGGTCTCTACAAATATTTTGGTTCTCTTCCCATTCTCCGTAATTAATGTTTTTTAGTATCATAGTATGCATATATTATATTGCTCTATACTAGGACTCTTCATGTCCATTAAAAATTGAACGACCTTTTTGCTCTTCACTTAAATTCTACTTCTATTAATAATTTTGTACTAATAAGTAAACTTACCTTCTAATAATTGATAAATATCTAGAAAAGAAAATTAAAATAAAAAATCTATTTTTTTCATCCTGATGGTAACTTCAAAAGTCTTTGCTTTCGTTCTAGGTAAGAGTGTAAAACTAACAATGATATATTCTCCTATTTTTGTTCTTAATTCTTCTATTTGAATTTTTATTCTTAAAACTTGAATCATGCAGAAGATTTTTGGGGTGATATTGAATTTTTCAAAGGAGCATTGAGGTGGGTATAACAATTACTCTTTAAGGTTTTCAATTTTGGAATGCGAATCGCTTTTGGACTTGTGATGAAAATATTCCCTCTTCATTTACATTCTACCATTGATGAATGATGACAAAGTGTGTTGTCATAATTTACTTTTCATGCAGGATTATTTTGTGATGCAATACCTTTCATTTTTTTTGGAGTAGGATTGTAATCCTCAAGCAAAGGAGACTCAGCTTTTTTATACCTATCTTAAATTATTATTATTTTATTGCAAGGACAAATACAAGTAACATCATTGGACTGTTTATCCTAGGTATGGATAATGGTTAATCATGTTGTATGTCATATCTTATCAAGTGTTTTTATATAATAGAGCATTTCAGGAGCCGAACAACGGCATCAGAACATTTAATTATGAGAACCTTGTCCAGACCTCAAGTTTTATGTTGTCTCATTGTTATTGATAAGTTGGCTAAGTTCATTCAATTGGAAATAAACAAAAGAATGACTTTCTCTTATTGTTTATTATCCTATAAAGTAATTCATTTGGTTCAAGAGTCTCACGATTTCATTTACATCATCTTGAAGGTTGGGATAAACTTAAAGGATAAATAGTTAGTGTGATTGCCTACGGGGCTGGTTTTTACAATTTTTCGTCTTAAACTTATTCATTTGGTTCAATTTTCTAATTATTTCTCTTAAACACTTGTAGGTTTGGAGAAATAACTACTTAAACGAGTAGACTTTCAGTATGATTGGGACTGATTGACTGGTTGGACATGTGTGTTAGTATGACTAAGGTAATTTGCATTTTCATTTAAGGTCATTCATAAATTTTTCTTCTAATCTATTTAACCGTGAAATTGCAGGGGAAAAAGCAATTCACATTTTAGAATGTCTTTGATTTCATCCTTAGCCTGTACTTCTTCATTTTGAAAGGTCAGTGAATTGAAGTTATTGTATGAAAATTTCAAGACTTCATAATGAGTTTGATCTTCTATACCTATATTAAACTATTTATACCTCAATATGCGTACGCGACAATGCTCTTAACCCATTGAGAAGACAATTTTAGCAGATATCGAAGAACCTTAATTAGGAGCACTTCTCATTTATCTCCTTCACATCTATTTTCTCTTTATTTCTCATTTCCCCCCTCATTATTTTAGTCATTGCCAACAAGATTCATACTCTTTTGCATCTATTGTGTAAAATTCCTTCAAGTTTGTGTCATTTTCTTTTCATTTTATCTTTTCCTGTAATCAATTATGTATAGAAAACAAATACCTTTAATTTTTTGTCAATTATACGAGCCAGCAAACACATGGAGGATAATATGGCACGAGTAAGATGTAAAGAAATTCTTACACAAGATATTGGTAAACTTGAATATTTTTATTTTATACCAACTCAAAAGTATTTCTTAATGCCAATATATGGTTTCAAAATATTTATATCCATTAATATGGGTTACACGCGCAACGCGCGTGCCCAAAAACTAGTATTTACTAATAGCAACAACAACATATCCAATGTAATCCCACAAGTGGGGTCTGAAGAGGGTAGAATGTACACAAACTTTACCCCTACCTAAGGAGGTAGAGAAGCGGGACAAATATTTAATAAATGACTCTTTTTTTATTTCTCTTACAAATATAACCTTTTAATTCATAGTTAAATATTTATTTTAAGCAAACTGAAAATTCTATGAGAATACGTTAGATTACGGTGTCAAATTTTATAAGTAATATCAAAGACGACAATCTAATGCTTTGTTTGTGAGTTTGAGAAATATATGAGCAAACATTAGACCCGAGTCTAACGTTATTTCAAAGAATAAATTTTCAAGGACCATATTTTGCCCAATTTTTAAAAGTACAAAATCTAAATGGTGAACTATAAAGGGAATATTTGCGTAAGATATGTTTAGCAACCAGAGCAATCATCCAGTAACTAATGAGTAGCTGGGTTTTTCATATATTTTTATTTTTTATTTGATTGCGAGTTTGTTTAGAAGGTTATTTTATTTTTTTATTTTGTTTTCCAGGAAGTAAGATATGTTCATATTAGAGTGGCCAACAATCAAAAGTTTTAGTACAGTTTGTAGAAATGAGGGAATGCATGTTCAATGGTCACTTTATAAGAGAAAACTTTTGAGTTTGTTTTTAATCTTCGAAGACCATAGACCTTAGTGTTCGTAGGGGGAACTCAATGCAATCATGTGTATATATCAAGACTTATCCCCTCTTGTTTTCATTTAATGGGGTCAGGATCTGACTTGTAATTTAAGCTCATTAATTATTTTTTTTCGATAAAAAAATCACTTATTGGTATGGATAATTTGGTTCATTCAAATCTTGTACATACTTTTAATATCATTTTAACGATGATCACTTAAAAGTTCTTGCTAAGATAATCTTTTATCACAACTTTGCAAGTATCACACAACCATCAACATTAGCCAACATCTACGACTAGCCAACATCACATAACAGTTATCTCCCGCTGCCACCTCTACGACTAGCCAACATCGCATAACAATTACTAAATACTTATCAATCATCGTCGATAACTACTAGCTCACAACCATTATTGTTGGACATTATTATCACCAACTATTATCTCGCTAGCTTTTAGAGTATGTTTTATCAATAACTATGAAAAATAGAGTTGGTTATCATAACAAGAACATAATTGGTCTAAGTGAACTTTATGTGATATGAGATGTCATTAATTTGTGCTCCCCTAAAGAGTTTTCCTTTTAATTGTACGAAACAATATTAATAAGAATTAGTGACTTGCTTTAACAATAAAAATGATGTAAACTTAAACTAAATTATGTCCTTCTCAAAATTGGAAAAGTTTTTGTAGTAAACGACAAAAACTAATTAGTAATGACTAATGATCACTAAAAAGAACGCCATCATATTGATTGGAGGCAACTACAAAGTCGAATGAATGTCGTGTGATGGTGTCAATTCAATGATATTAGCATTATTGGTGGGAGCTAGAGATCTCTTGACTTGACAACCGTAATTTCATTCAAGTTAATACTTAACAGCCATTTCATTTTATATTGTGAATTTTATATTTTAAATTTTCTGAGTGAAAATTCTAACTGCATCGTTAATTTTAGCATCCAGGGACCAAGAGTCTAGGAAACTTGTGTATAGAATGTAGACTATGGCAAACTCTAGAGTCATAGCTTCCTGGAAAAGATGATTAGAATCAGTTTTCGGTCAAACTTGTAGTTAGGGATGGCAACGGATCGGATCTGGATCGGATCCTACTAGATCCAGATCCAGATCCGATTTTCATACATGAATCCAGATCCGGATCCAGATCCGTCGGGTCCATAAAAATCAGATTCAAATCCGGATCCATCGGATCTATCGGGTCCACGGATCGGATCTGGATCCACATGTAAAAAAATTTGCATTGCTAAGAATGTAACCTTGCTAAGAATTTTTTTAAACTGACAAACGATTTTTAATTAGCTAACAGTTTACTGTGTTTCAATTTTGAAATGTTCATATGAGATATTTTGTTCGTTGTCTCGTTTTGATTGTGAGCTATTAATTGAAAATGTTGGACAATGACAATAGTTATGGAAAATGCTGACTAGTATTTCCACAATACAGAACTTGCATGTGCTTGGAATCTTCACAAATGAAGTGAATATAATTTTAACTACTTGTCTATGGAGATGTTAGTCATTCACTAATATAACATTGATTTTATTATCGAAGTTACCTATTTATTTTTGGGTTTTTGAGTTAACGCATGGATAAATTAAACTTGTTTTGAGAATTAAACTTGTAAGGATGTGCTTAGCAATTTTAAGAAAATACTTATAAAATTACATTCTAGGTTATGAATATATTTAATAAAAAATGGATCCACGGGTCGGATCTGGACCGGATACGGATCTCAAATACAAGATCCAGATCCAGATCCGATCAGTCAGAAATGGATCCGGGTCCGATCCGGATCCGTCGGGTCCAACTTTTGAAGATCCATATCCTATAAAACGGATCTGGATCCACCGGATCCGGACCGAATCCAAGATCCATTGCCATCTCTACTTGTAGTATACGCAATGATTACAAGGAAAATAAAAATGTAAATAAAATAGAAACAAAGATCGTTGAATTGAATGGTTTAGTGAAAATAATAGTAGTAGTAACTAAGTTCCATTTTCAGAATGATATACGGTGAAAATCGGCACGACACGTAACATGATTTGGGTGTAGAAATCGAAAAAAGCAACAATGCTTTGCACTGGATGCGAGTTGCACCAGGGGTGAGTTCGGGTACTAAAACAAGACCGGATGACGACCGGATCTGGTAACATCGGATAGAAGATCGAAGGAGATCAGCGCCTACCCGTTCCAGATATAGCGCCAGCCGTTACTCTTTGTTCATTAAGTGGTCGTTACTCACATTTAATTGTATTTAATTAGGGAATGGTTCTCGGACATAAATGTCTTGTGTTGATAGTTATAAAAGGAGCCCAACCTTCATGTTGGAAGGACATCTCATTCTCATTATTCATACTTGCACTATTTACTTACATCAATTGTAGCTCTCAGTTTTCATCATTGGCTCGAACCCGAAGCAAACCAGCTAAGGATCATACCAAATTTACTAAACAGTTTCAATCGAAATCACAATATTCCAGGCTAATCTTCTTACTTGTTATTTTCATTTGCTTACTTCTTGTTAATTGCTTATTACTCTTCATTACAAATTCATCTATATATCCTAAAAATCACTTACAAGTTCAACCGTACCTTTTTTGGGGTAAACAGTTTGGCGCCCACCGTGGGGCTAAGGATAATAGTGGTGATTTGTTCAAACTCAAATTTCACTTGTTTCTTTCAAGATTTTGTGATTTCATGTTAAATCTAAGTGCTACAGAATGGCTAGTGACATTCAAGTTGAGGTTAACAACCATGATGACAACAACAATGGTGCTAACAACATCAATAACAACAACGACGTTCCGCCTATTGATCCAATGAATGGTGTTCTGCCCATTGATCTATTGAATCCCAACTCCGTGATTTCACCCCAATGGTCTAGAAGGTCACGTGAAAAGACACCAGACGATGATGAGGAGGTGAAATAAATTTGTCTCGAATATTTTACATGCTGAAGGAGCAACACGATGTTGTAAATCAGTTGCAAAAGAAAAGCAGGGGAGCAAGCGTGGTGGATGAAGTTCGTCCTGTCCGCAACGATGATCCAGGACGAGAAGAGGTCGGGTTGATGAAAATGGCAATGGATCGGGGACTAATGAGTCCTCGGAGGTTTTGAGGATGCTCCAAGCTTTGACCAAACGGGTGGATACTAATGAAAAGAAAGCTAAAACCTACAATTCACGGGTAGATCAGATTTTGGGAGCGCCTCCGATCTTGAAGGGACCAGACTTAAAGAGATACATCCAATTGCCATTCCCACTGAGCGCGGCTCCAAAATTGATTCCAAAAAGGTTTAAAATGTCGGATCTTCCGAAGTACGATAGAACTACATATTCTCAGGAGCACGTGAAGTCGTGCACCTGTGTGGTGAAGGGCAATGACATTCACCCGGATGAGATCGAATTGGTGTTGCTGAAAAAACTTAGCGAAACACTATCCAAAGGAGCAATGACATGGTATTCTATGTTGCCTGGACATTCTATTAGTTCATTTGAAATGCTTGTAGATGCTTTTATAAAGGCGCATGTCGGAGCTCAGAAGGTCCAAGCGAGAAAAGCGGACATATTCAAAATTGCTCAGAAGGTTACGGAGTTGCTGCGTGAGTTCGTGACAAGGTTTCAAAAGGAACGGATGCTCCTTCCTCAGGTACCTGATGAATGGGAAGCCGAAGCTTTCACCAAGAGATTAAATCCTAGGAGTTCTAGTGCCTTATTCAAGTTAAAGGAAAACTTATTGGAATTCCCAATAGTATCGTGGGCAAACGTACATAATAGGTATGAGTCCGAAATCTGGGTGGAGGATGATTAGCTCGAACTCCCCCCGGGATCAGTAAGACGGAACAAAAAATTTGATAAATCAAAAAGGGTAGTTGAGTCGGAGCCGAAATCTTCAAAAGATAGATATCAACCCTACGGTCAACCGAATAGGTCGAACTTTAGATCGGATAGGGGTGGCAACAATCGCAATTTTCCATCGGACCGAAGAGATAGGCATAATGATCGAGGGTCTACTAGTAATGGTTTTCAATTCAAAAATGATACCGGTGGATCTTTCTGTAATAGTGTGGAAAACCCTAGGCATTTCGAGTATAATTTCAACACTGATGTGGCCAGACTTGTTTTGGCTATTGGACATATTAAGAAGATAAGATGACCGAGACTACTTCGGACAGACCCGACTCAGAGAGATCCAAACTTGATTTGTAACTACCATGGAAATCATGGTCATCGAACGGAGGATTACCTCTAATTGAGGGATGAAGTGGCTCGATTGTTGAAAAATAGTCATCTGCGCAAATTTCTGAGTGATTGAGCAAAGGGAAATTACAGAAGTATAGAAACAAACAAGCAAGCGGATCCGGTTGAACCCCAACATATCATAAACATGATTATCGGATGGATGGATGTTCCGAAGGGATCCGTCATGACGGCAAAGAAGACAAATGTGTCAATAACTTGAGAGAAAAGATCTAGAGATTACGTACCGAAGGAAATGATATCTTTTAACGATAAAGACGTGGAGAGTATTATTCAACTTCATAATGATGCATTGGTAATTTTTGTCTTTATTAATAAATTTCAGATTAAGCGGATTTTAATTAATCCATGTATCTGAGCCAACATCATTCGATGGAAGGTGGTGGAATAATTGTGGTTGTTGGACCAAATTATACCGGGAGCCCGAGTTCTAAACTGGTTTCAATATGGCAAGTGAGACCACAAAAAGAGAGATAGTTCTTCCAGTCAATGCAGTTGGGACAATTCAATAAACGAAGTTTTATGTCATAGAAGGCGAAATGAGGTACATCATGCTATATGTCAGGCCTTCGATATATGACATAAAGGCTGTGCCTTCAATGTTACACATGATGCTGAAATTCCCAACACCGAAGGGAATTAAGATAATCCGAGGGGAGCAACCGACAACAAGGGAGATGTTCGCGGTATAAGAATCGGTATGAACACCGAAAGAAATAAATGACGTGAGTAAAGGCAAGGAATATAAATAGCAATCACAGGGTTCAGGCTCATTGAGTCCGAAAAATGAAAAGGAAGAAAAGACAAATTACGAGGAAGAAGAAGACTACTTTCGTATCCTGAGGTCATTTGTGCTGCCAGATGATTATGATGCCACGAAGTCAACTATAGAGGAACTAGAGCAAGTCATCTTATTCGTGCATCTACCGAATAGAAAGGTATATCTGGGCACCGGGTTATCCCCGGAGTTCAGGTTTAAATTAATTAAATCTCTTAAAGATAACGCCGAATGCTTTTCCTGGTCCCACTTAGACATGATAAACATCCCACCGAAGATTATGACTCACAAATTGAGTTTGGACTCGAGCTTTCCCCCGGTAAAGCAAAATATGAGGCTTATGGCCGACTTCAAACATAAGTTCATCAAGGAGGAGGTAACAAAGCTTTTAAATGTAGGTTCTATCCGGGTGGTAGAGTATCCAGATTGGCTAGCAAATGTAGTGGTTGTACCTAAAAAAGCAATAAACTGAGACTGTGCATCGATTTTAAAGATCTGAATAAAGCATTCCCAAAAGACAATTTTCCTTTGCCGCACATCAATCGAATGATTGATGCTACAGTAGGGTATGAGATGCCGACTTTTCTTGACGCTTACTCCGAGTACAACCAAATTAGGATGAACTCGGAGAATTAAGAGAAAACCTCTTTTATAACTAGATACGAGACCTATTGCTATAATATAATGCCATTTGATTTAAAAACACTGGAGCAATATATCAACACCTAGTCAATCACATGTTTGAGGACCAAATAGGTAACACAATGGAGGTTTATATTGATGATATGCTAGTTAAATCCGTGGAAGCTGAGAACTATTTAAAGAATTTGCAGGAAACATTTGATATACTTTGAAAGTACAACATGACGTTGAATCCAGAAAATTATGCTTTTGGAGTTGGCTCGGGCAAGTTCTTGGGTTTCTTGGTTTTAAACCGAGGTATAGAGATTAATCCGAATAAGATCAAAGCTATTGAAGAGATTCTGAAGGTACTTGAATATGTGAAGGCGGTACAAAGACTCACCGGGAGGATAGCCGCTATGAGTAGGTTTATCTCTCAGTCTTCGGAGAAAAGTCTTCGGTTCTTCTCTTTGTTAAAAAAGAAGAATGACTTCAAGTGGACACTAGAGTGTCAGCAAGATTTGAAGGATTTGAAGTAGTACTTGTCTAGTCCACCATTATTGCATAAACTGAAGGCAGATGAGAAACTATTCCTGTATCTAGCGATATCCGAGGTAGCTATAAATGCAGTTTTGGTTCGAGAAGAGAAAGGTACACAATTTCCCATTTACTATGTGAGTAAAACACTAGCTAGTGCGAAAACTAGATATCCTCATTTAAAAAAATTGGCGTTGGCATTGATAATGGCTTCTATAAAACTGAGACCATATTTTCAATGTCACCCTATATGCGTAGTAACAACTTAATTTAATGCATAAACCGGAATTTTCCAGTAGGTTAGCCAAATGGGCAGTAGAAATTAGTGAGTATGACATAGAATATAAGCTAAGAACAGCTAGAAAGTCTCAAGTTTTAGCGGACTTCGTAACATATTTTACACTTGGAATGATTCCCGAGGTGGAACGAGAGCTTATATTAACCATAAAGAAACATCGGAGGTCTGGACCTTATACATGGACGGGGCTTCGAACGTGAAATGGTCCAAACTCGGGGTAGTGCCTAAGACACCTACGGGCGATGTTATTAGGCAGTCAATAAGAACTTTGAAATTGACTAACAATGAGGCCGAGTATGAGTATATGATTGCAGGTTTAGAATTGGCAAGTAGTTTGGGAGCAAAAGTCATCGAAGCAAAATATGACTCACTTCTAGTTGTTAATCAAGTTAATGGTGTGTTCGAAGTAAAGAAAGAAAGAATGCAAAAATACTTAGATAAAATTCAAGTGTTGTTGCGCCGATTCAAAGAATGTACCATGGAACATGTTACTCGAGAGCAAAACAATGAAGCGGATGCATTGACAAATTTGGAGCCATCTATAAAAGCTGAGGAGTTTAATTTTGAATTAATTGTGCAACTACTAAACTCCACAATTGATGGTGGTCATGCTGAAGTAACAATAAGCTTGACTTGGGATTGGCGCAATAAATACATCAAATATCTCCGGGATAGAAAGTTTCCTACGGATTCGAAGGAGTCAAGGGCATTTCATACTAAAGCAGCTAGATTTTGTTTGGTTGATGGTCAGTTGTACCGAAGGTCCTTTTATGGTCCTTTCGCGAGGTGCTTAGGACCCGGGGAAACTGATTATGTGATACACGAGGTTCACGAGGGGACTTGTGGCAATCATTCGAGAGTAGAAATATTGGTCCAAAAATTGATCAGGGCTGTGTACTATTGGTCTCAGATGGAGGAAGACACAAAGAACTTCGTTCGAAAATGTGATTAATTCCAAAGGCACGCACCAATGATTCATCAACTGATAGAATTAGTGCATCCGATTTTATTACCATGGACATTCATGAAATGGAGGATAGATATTGTGAGGCCACTCCCATGGGCACCCGAAAAAGTACGTTTTATTTTGTTTATGACTAACTATTTTTCTAAGTGGGTTGAAGCATAGGCCTTCAAGAAGGTTAAAGAAAAGAAAGTCATCGATTGTATTTGGGACCATATTATTTACCGGTTTGGCATACCAACGGAGATCACTTGTGATAATAGTCGTTAGTTCGTTGGGAAGAAGGTAAACAATTTTCTTGAATAATTGAAAATTAAAAAGATAGTGTCGACTCTGTATCATCCAAGTTAAAATGGGCAAGCGGAGTCAACAAATAAATCAATCATTCAGAACTTGAGGAAAATACTAAAATAGTCAAAAGTCAAGTGGAAATAGATTTTACCAGAGGTATTGTGGGCGTACAGAACAACGCAGAAATCCAGCACTGGCAATACCATTTTCTTTAGTTTATGGTTCCGAAGTATTAATTTCGGTGGAAGTAGGTAAGCCGAGCTTTAGGTTTAGTCTTGCAACCGATGAGTGAAACAATGAAGCTATGGCCGTCAAGCTTGACTTAACGGATGAACACCGTGAGTTAGCATTGCTATGGTTAGTGGCTCAAAAGCAAAGGATGGGAAGATACTACATCTGGAGGACAAATCTTAGGCACTTTCAAGTAGGGGACTTGGTTCTACAAAAAGTAACCCTCAACACCAAAAATCCTAACGAAGGGAAATTGGGCCCGAATTGGGAAGGACCCTACAAAGTGTCAGGAATTACCGGTAAATGCTCGTACCAGTTTGAAGCCGAATATGGTAAAAAGTTGCCAAACAACCGGAACATTGCATATTTGAAGGGATATTACTGCTAAGGTATGTGTTTGGTTAATTATTTGAACTTTATTTGTTTCGATATATCTAACCCTTGCGGGAACAAAGTCGAAATCATCACTCAAAGACCGAACAAAGTTAGAATTAGGTCTGAAAATACGTGTTGCACACACCATACTGACTTTTTGATTTATGATATAAGGAGTGCACTCCACTTCATAAAGAGTGAATAGAATTCACTCTATACCCATATCTTTGGAACAACTGTAAAATAAACTCCATCTTAGTCTACCCGACTTTGACTTTGACTTGAAAGAGTAAGTTTTCGCCTCTGTTGTTGAAAAGTCAGGACCCGTTGGGGAATCTATTCTAGACCCACCTGCTGGCCCTAAATCTATCTTACTCTTCCTTGGTCTCTTTCACGGATCGGTGGATATGAAATAGAATGAATTCAAGGACAAAGTCGTTGGTATACTGTGATCCAGAGAAGGAGTTGAAGTTTTTTGTTTCTTAGCCAATGGCTCCTCATCCGTGGCTTCATCGTCATCCTCGATGATGAAATGAACTAGTTCAGTGGCTGGTAGAAGTAGTTGGTGCAACATTGGTTGATGGCACAATATCTTCGTCATCTATATTTTCTTTATCTCTGGTAGGAATATCCTCTACTGGAGTGGTGGAAGTTTTTCTTACCCAAACATCATCTAGGGAGATGCTAGAAAGTCTACCCACTTCCGAAGTTCTTTTCCTCTTTGAAATAACCGAGGGGAGTTCGGGGGCTTTGAGGGTTTGGATTTGGCAGTTTTCTTTTTCTTCGGTACCTCGGCGATGCGGAAAACTGATGCGGCCGGATCGAACAACGGATTGGGGTTAGTTGGAGCAGCCAAGGGGTTAGACCTTGGGGTCGAGGTGCCCTTCGGTAAACTTGAATGTTTTAAAAAAGGATAAGTGAAAATGTGTACAAAAGTATTAGTGGAAAAAGGAATTCGAAGGATACACTAACCATAATTTTGGGCTTTCCATCAGTTTCCGTAAAGCACTTTTCATGTCCGTTTATTATGCGGATAAGTGATGATGATTTTCTCAACCCATTCGTAAAGTTTATCGATGTAGGCCGGAGTCCAACTAACAACTGAGAAAAGTGACAAAAATGAAACTTAAAATGTATTGAAGGAAGTGAGTAAAAATTGGTGGGAGTAATCATAAATACTTACGGTGCATGTTTCATTGCTCCAGAAAAGACATGAACCTTGCTGGGATAATTTCAGTGGTATGAACCGCAACAAAGCGTTTCATCCAACCTTGGTCTCGATTCTCATCGATATTGGAGAGAATGAGGAATTTGCCTCATTTAGAGAATTGAATGATCCCGCCATGAAAGAATCTCGGGACGTATAAATGGATCAGATGATCCAAAGTAAAAGGTTCATTGACCAAATTGGCCAAGAACTAGAGGCAAGTAACGATCCTCCAAACTGACAGACCAATTTGTGCAAGGAACAAATTGTAAGTCATGCACATTTCAAGAATTACTATGTCGATTGGGGGGACGAGTTTAAAGGTGAAAGGATAAGTATATATACATTGGAGTATCCAGATATGAAGGTAGTAATATCTTTGTCTGGGCCGGGCATAATGATCCCGGATAGATTAGTCCAACCACATTCATTTCGGACTGTATCAAGGTTGGAGACTTTAATGGAGGTCGACCAACTTTTGCTTCTTCACCTCGGTCAGATTTCGAAGAGGCAGTGAAAATAGCAAATTCACTGTAAAAATGAAAAGTAGATTGAAGCATGTCATATGCTCTAGGGTCGGTGGCCTGAACTTCAGAGGTCTCATATGTGCCAGTGGTTTCATCGGAAGCTGGCGGTGGAGAAGTTGCCAGAGAAGAATGTATGGAAGAAGATCAGATAGATTTTGTCATGGTGATGAAGGTATGAAGATTGAAAGGCTTGAAATTATGAATATATGAAGATTTGAAGGTTTGAAGTTATGAAGATATGAAGATTTGAAGGTTTGGAGATAATAAAATTTGAAGATTTGAAGGATGAATATTTGAAGGATTGAAGATTTGAGAAATTTAGCATAAAGTAAAAATTTCGAAAAGAAAAGAGCAAGAGTTTTATAGGGGCGTTGTCGTCATTGCGGAATGCTTCGGTTCAAGAACCAAAGTGATGGTTCAATCATCATGTGACACATGTCCGAAGTCACAGAGTAATAAGTCGTGAGTCAGATTTTGGAGAATTAGAAACGTTTCGCTTTCCCGCTTATTTCAGGGTAATTTGAAAAGAAGCTTGCAAGAGAAGACACCAGAGGAATTATTTCCACTTCCCATCACTTCGGTAAACTTTGATCCAGGAAGTGTGGGACTATCTATATACAGTGAAAACCAGCATGACACATGTCATAATTTGGGTGTAGAAATCGAAGGAAGCAACAATGCTTTGCACCAAATACGAGTTGCACCGGGGGTAAGTCTGGGTATAAAAACATGACCAGATGGCGACCGGACCTGGTAACATCAAATGGAAGATCGAAGGAACTCAACGCCTATCTGTTACGGATATGGCGCCAGCCATTACTCATTGTTCATTAAGTGGTTGTGACTCTCATTTAATTACATTTAATTAGAGAATAATTTTTGCGCATAAATGTCTTGTGTTGATAGCTATAAAAGGAGCTCAACCTTCATGTTGAAAGGGCATCTCCTTCTCATTATTCATACTTGCACGATTTACTTACAACAATTGTAGCTCTTGGTTTTCATTTTTGGCTCGAACCCAAAGCAAACCAGCTAAGGATCGGACTAAATTTACTGAACAATTTCAATTGAAATCACAATATTCCAGGTTAATCTTCTTACTTGTTATTTTCATTTACTTACTTCTTGTTAATTGTTTATTACTCTTCATTACAAATTCATTCATGTATCCTTAAAACCACTTATAAATTCAACTGTACCTTTTTTGGGGTAAACAAGAATGTTTGACAAACAAGGTTCTTTTTAAATTTTCAATGACCTTCTGCCAAAGAGCAGGAGCTAGACTCCAAATCAGTTAATTGATATTCCTAAACATATATTAAAACCTCACGTAGTTACGTTTAACGACGTTTTTGCGCGGATTTTTCCTTCATAACCAATGGTCTTCAATTTTTTCCCCTAGTCTTTAATTTTTTTCCCTTCGCATAAAAAAGTGATTGAAAATACCTTGAGGTCCCGGGTTCGAATCTCTGCTCAATAAAAAATTAAATAAGAATTCGCAAGACAGAGTTTGAATTTCATAAGACATAATTTGCCAGCAAACTTTCAGAGTTTGCCTTCCTTAAGGTAGAGTATGCCTTATGCTTGAAGGCAAACTATGTCTTGTGAAAATTCAAACTCTGCCTTGCGTTTTTTTTTAAAATTTTTGACTTAGCTGGAGATCGAACCCAAAACCCAGGAGTTTTTAGGTGAAAGGAAAAATTAAAGATTTTCAATTTGAGGTGTAAAAATTAAAGACAACCCTAAAACATGGCATTTGTGCGATTTGTCCACATTTAATTAGGCTTGGACATTGAATCGACATGCACTACAAGAAAGTATATAATTGACAATAAAACTTTAGCAACAATAAATATATTATTGCGAAAAAACGTAACATCCAATATATGGCAACAAAAAATATTATTGACAAATGTTTTTCTTCTTATAGTGATGATTGAAGACTCGACTCAATTTACTTGTATTTAGCTCGATTTGACTCAACTCCACTCCACTCTGTTTCAATCAAATTAAGCTCCACTTCGCTTTGCATTGTCTCGGTCAAAGTCCCGCTCAGCTCGTCAAAGCTTGAGTCAGTCAAGCTCGTACACTATAGCCAGCTTGGTCCGACATTGTTGGTTTTGTTGAATTATATAATTATTAATTTGCAAATAAATTCATCATTAGATTAAGATCGTAAGTAAATTAGAAATAGCTTTTTACTTTTTTTAATAGAGATAATCAATTTTTTAATCACATTGTAACCCCGAGTCATCACTTCATGATTGAGGTTAACTAAAATGTAACTAAAATTTTAAAATTAACAATTCGAACTACAAAGAATTAATTTATTAAATATTTTGAATCTATATATAACTAATTTATTTGTCTTTGAAAGTTCAATTTTATGTATTCCAATTTATGTGTTACTTTAAACATGTAGTTTATATGAAATTGCATGCATATGAAGTCAATTAGAAAATGGACCGATTAATTGTTACACTTTTTAAATTAATCTATCTATTATGAATATTTTTTCTTCATAAAAATGGTATATTGTAGGTGCGAAAGCAAGAGTTAAATTCATATTAAACTCGCTATCTAGTAAAATTCAGTTAATTAAATTCCACTTCGGCTCAGCCGCTTGGGCTTGAGCCTCATGCTTAGGTTGGTGTCCTTGTTAAGGGTGGGGAGGATGGTCGGATAATATTACATGGTATGTATAGGGTTGATTTTCTATGTTAGTATACATATGTTAACTTTTGAATACCTTGAACAAATGCAAAAGGATAGCTCAAGCAGTTTAGAGTGTTCAAAATTGTCTCCAACATTCTAGGTTAGATTCTCAGGGACAACATTAATTAATTTGTTTAGCTTTTGTCATTATTTTTGAACTCACTGAGTGAAAATCCTGAATCAGTCACTGATTGTAGTAGCTCGATTTTGGGTTGAATCCAACTCAATTTTCGACGCTGTAGTAAGCTCGGCTGGCCTCCACCAGGACTCACTCGACTCGACTACACGCTAAGCCTATGTTTGATGAAATCACTATTGCTTAATACTCTATCAGCATTGTTAAAATTAAGAGGGGACGAAATTTAGAGAGAAGAAAAATATTTGGTGAATTTTTTCTTATTGTCATTCATCATAATGAACTCTTTATATAGAAGCAAAACACATTCTTTCCATAGTCTAACAAGGAAACTTTATTCTAATAAACTACTATAATTACAATTTACTCAATATACTTAGACTAGGATTTTAAACCTATCCGAGGTCGGTGACTAGGGTCAGTGTTGATGTCGGTCTCGACCTCAATACCCCCCTCAAGTTGAAGCATGGGGTCTCGAATGCCCAAATTGCCAAACAAATATTCATGTTGTGATTTGCCCAAAGTCTTTGTAAATACGTCGGCTAATTATTCATTGATTGACACATAACTCGGAAGTATTATACCAGATTGGAGTGCGTTCCGGACATAATGACAGTCAACTTCAATATAGTTAGCCCGTTCGTGAAATGCCGGAATTCGTGCAATATACAATGCTGCTTGACTATCACAATACATTTTAATCAGAGATTTATGTTCGACGCCCAAGCTATGTAGGATTTCCTTCAACCATTTCAATTCACAAATCGTCATTGCCATTGAATGGTATTCTGCCTCTGCTGACGAGCGAGAGACAATGTGTTGCTTCTTAGTTTTCCATGATACCGGTGAATTTCTGATGGAGATAAACTATCCGGTGAACGATTTTTGGGTTAATGGACATCCAGCCTAATCTGCATCACACCACCCATACAACCGGAGATCACAATCCTTACTTAACATAATTCCTTTTCGAGGGTTCTTTTTCAAGTATCTTACCATCCGAAGGGAAGCTCTCCGGTGCGCTTCCTTTGGTTGGTGCATGAATTGGGACAGAACATACACACAATAGGACATCTCCAGTCGCGTAAAATTGAGGTATATCAATCTATCGACCAAATGTCGGTATGATTCCAGATCTTTCAAATTAACCCCTTTGGCCAACGCCAAATTATGATTCTGTTCCATGGTAGTTTTAATCAGTTTTGATCCGATTAGCCCGAACTCAGAGATTATATCCAAGGCATATTTTCATTGACAAAGGAATAGTCCTGTTGGTCCACATGCAACTTCAACCCCCAAAAAACACTTCAGGGGATCCAAATCCTACATGTAAAAACAGGTTTGGAGATAGTTTTTGAACCGTGCAATGACACTATGGTCATTTTCGGAGATAATCAAGTCATCCATATAAACTAAGATGTTAAGTTGAATACTTCCCCGGTGCATCGTGAAGAGAGAATAATTTGAGTAAGATTGTCTGAACCTATATTTCATCAAGGCACTTGATAATTTCGCAGACCAGCACCGTGGGGCTCGTTTCAACTCATAGAAAGATTTTCGGAGTCGACATACTTGCCCATACCAGACATACAAAATCCCGATGGTAATTTCATATAAACTTCTTCCGCCTGTTCGCCGTGCAAGAAGGCGTTATAAACATCCATATGATGTAACTCCCAATTTCGAGCGGCCGCTATTGCCAAGAAAGTCCGAACGGTCGCTACCTTCGCCACCAGAGCAAACATTTCATTGTAGTCAATACCTTCCTCCTGCTTATTATCGAAGATGACCAACTGAGCTTTATATCATTTAATTGTGCCATCCGAGTTTGTATTTGATCTTGTACACCCATCTACATCCGAGTGCTTTCTTATCCGGCGATAATGTTTCCAATGTCCATGTGACATTGTCCTCCAATTCTTGGATTTCTTGTTGTATGATTTTTCTCCAACATTCCTTTTTATGGCCTCCGAGAAGGATTTTCATTCAATTCATGTGGTAATTGCTGCAAGAAAGCTTTAGTGTTGCGAGAAAAAATTATCACATGATATATAATGAGCTAAAAGATAAGGCGCACCTGAGGGTTGCCAAGGATCAGGTGATCTCATCAATGGACTTTCTTTCCAGAATTTTTTAGTTATGTAGTCACACAATCAAACTAAGTCATGCTTCTGTCATTTACCCCTTTCCAATTGTTTCTCCGGCAGTTTTTCATTGCCCCGGGTATCTTCCATTTGTATTTCTTCCACGTTTTCATTATTCGAACTAGCATCTGTCCGATCTAATTCTGATTGATCTGTAGGTTCGATATTCGATGTTTGAATTTCTTCTATGCGAGCTTTGTCCGTACCTACATTATCTGTTTGTTCTTCTTCGAAATCGTGATGATTCCTTTCTTCCTTTGTTTCATCCGGGATCACTTCTATGTTGTCGACCAAATTACCCTTTCCTATGGCAACATGAAACTTAGTCTCGTAGAAGTCCACATCTCTCGAGACAAATATTCATTGTTTTCTAAGTCATATAATCTCCAACCTTTCTGTCCGTAGGGGTATCCCAAGAAGACACACCTATGACTCCGACTTTCAAACTTGTCTCTTGTTCTTTCTTTCGTGTGTGTATAACACATTGATCCTAGTATCCTTAAGTGATCATAATGAGGCGCCTCTCATTGGTAGTAGATTATCTTTACCCTTTGTTTTATTTTTCACAAGGGACAAAGAAAGTGGAAATAAAAGCTAACAATTGACCTCCCCAAATCTAATGTAGCAGATGCCTTTATTTTTTCCATTCAAAATCGAAGATGGTGTTTTATTAATCAAGTATCCCGCATTCAAAACACATTCTCCCCAGAATCTGATCGGAAGATGACCCTAAAATCTTAATGCTCGCGTCATATTAAGAATGTGACGGTGTTTTATTTCAACTATTCCATTCTATTGCGGTGCCTGTGTAGGAAGTTTGGAAAATAATTTCATGTTCGAAGAAGTAATTCTTCATACATATGAACTCAGTTTCGTTATCACTTCTAACAGTTTTCACTTACCAAACTGTATATCCACCAATGCGAAGAATTTTTTCAAGATTTGGGATACTTCTTTCTTATCAACTAAAAGAAAAATCCATATGACTCTCGATCGATCATCAACCATAGTCAATAAATATGGAGCACCACAAGAAGAATATGTTCTATTTGGCCCCCATAAATCACAATGAATCATATCAAAAATATCGGAAGCTATATTATCACTTGAATGAAAAACACTTCTTATTTATTTTGCCCTTAGGCATACATCACATTCTTTATCTAAACTAAAACTACTTTCTTTTAAACCTAATGTCGTAATAGACTTTGCCACTTGTTCAGGAGAATGACCTAACAATTTGTGCGAAAGATCGAACCATTCAACTGTATCTGCCTTCATATCTCGTATCCACGACACATTCCTAAAATAATAAAGTCCACCTCATCGCTCACCCATTCCAAATAGCTTCCCCGTGGTGGAGTCTAGTATAACACACATTGTTTTGTTAGAATTTACATTACAATCTAAATGATCAACAAGTTGCGATACATAAATTAAATTGCAAGTTAAGTCCAGAACATAGAGGAAATCCTTCAACCAAATCCTATTATTTAGCCTGGTCGTTCTTTCTTTCGTGGCCACCGAGCTACTTCCGTCCGGAAGCCCAACCGGAAACTCAGAAATGTCCTACTGATCGTTCAGTTTCTCAGGATTACCTATCACGTGATTGGTAGCTTCGGAGTCAATATTCCATGATGAGTTTTCGATCTTACCATCAATCTTGCCATTTTGGATTTAATTCTTGTGATTTCAGTATGTGAATCACTATTTTTCCAATTTCCTCGCTCATATTGTGAGGTCTTATTTAGCGTGTGTTCATCTGGTCTATCTCTACATGTGTATCCTTGATAGCAACGACATTAGTCCGGTAGTTGCCTCTTCCGCGATCGGATACCGAGCCTCCCCTCTGCTGTTATTGATGTCCTCATCCTCTTTCTTCAAAATTTTTATCTCCCTTTTTATTTTCTAACCACTATTCCGGATACCCAATAAGTTAAAAATTTCCTTCCACAACGTGTCCAGATCTCTTGCAATGTGTGCATAATTCACCATTATTCTTCCCTTCACATTGATCACGGTATATATTTCTTCCTTGTATGGAAAAAGCCATAGTTTCACTCTATTCCTCCATTTTTCGTGTGAGTCATCTCACACGCTCTTCCTGCACTAGCTTCGAGTAGACTTTGTTTAATGATGGTAACGATTTCTGGGCCAGTATGTTCGGTCTCACTGTTCTATACATTGCCTCATCCAATCTCATAAGTAAAAAATGCACTTTTTCTCCTTCTCTTTTGGTTTCCAAGATCATGCCCAAATTGCACGTGCACTTTCTGCACTTGCAAGTCAGAATATGCTCGTAGCTTACCAATTCCTTTCATAGCTTGGTTAGTTTTCCATAGTAATCCACTATGGTCTTTCCCTTCTGCTTGCACTCCTCAAGTTCAGCTTTTAGTTGTTGAATCCGAGGTCTATTGATAACAGTGAACTGCTCTCAGATGCTCATCCATAATTCTTCCGCTTCTTCTTGATGCGAGATCGTTGAGCGAAGAGTTGGTTCGATGGTGTTACGAATCCATGACACCAACAAAGAGTTTATAGTCCACCAGTCTTCTAAGTCTCTTGTTCCTCATCCGGCTTCTTGATCGTACCATCAACGAAGCCAAATTTCTTCCTTGCTCTTAGGGCCGTCCTCATAGATTGAGCCCATTCTTCGTAATTCTACCCCTTCAACTGGACTTTTGTCACCACAATTTCGGGATTATTATTTGACGTAATGTCATACAAGGAGATTGTTTTTCTTTGAATTTTGTTTTCTTCACTGGCGATTTCTTTGTTTTTATCGCTGGTTTCTCTGTCATCCGCCATTATTTAGGATTTTTGTATTATTTCAATGTGGCTCTGATACCATGTTAAAATTAAGAGGGAGCATAATTTAGAGAGAATAAAAAAATATTTGGAGAATTCTTTCTTACTTTCATTCATCATAATAGGCTCTTTATATAGAGGCAAAAGTCCTCCTTTCCATAGTCTAACAAGGAAAACCAATTCTAATAAAATATTTTAATTATAATTTACCAAATATACTTAGACTAGAATTTTACCATAAAACTATTAGAGTTAACAAGAAAACTTATTCGGAGTCGGTAGCTGGTGTCGGTGATGATGTTGGTCTCAATCTCAATAAGCATACTGAAATTTACCAACTTAAAATATGAATAATACTAATTGGTGAAGTTGAACGTAAAAAGGCAAAAGGGAAAATTATCAACTCTTACCATAAATGAAGTAACGTGACATGTGGACCA
This sequence comes from Anisodus tanguticus, assembly GCA_034509755.1. Taxonomy (NCBI): domain Eukaryota; kingdom Viridiplantae; phylum Streptophyta; class Magnoliopsida; order Solanales; family Solanaceae; genus Anisodus; species Anisodus tanguticus. Next base: position 32,331,056 of record CM067546.1, read on the forward strand.
GACCTGTCCAAAGCTCGGGTCGGGCTGAGTCAGGGTCGGGTCTAGTGACTTTTTTTCATACTTACCCGACCCTGACCCTGTTTTATTTTTTAATTTTTACACCCAGCCCTGACCCTCCGGAGACCCTACGGGTCACGGGTCACGGGTCGGCCCTGACCCTCTCTACAAAATAAACTAAAACAGTAAGCAAACATTGAAATTCTATTCAATCCGTTATCCGATATAATTTGTCACCAATTAAAAATTACAACAAACAAAAGCATGAAATCATTAAAAATTACACCAAAAAAATTGAAGCAGATTCTAAACTTTAGCTGAGTTGAATACCATCCAGGGGCGTATTTTCCACACTTTTAGTTGTAAATCCATAAACAAACAAGAGGCAAGTGCAAACCAACATCACGATAATTAATCAACATCATCATAAGCATCATCATCACTAGATTCTTCTTCGTTTGTCCCTTCACCTATATAAGTAAAAAGTTATAGTGAAGGGTTAAGTCACGCGGGCCAGGGTTGGGTTAGTGATTGTGCCGGGTTGGGCTGGGTCAGACCGGTAAAGAATTCTGACCCTGGCTCAACCCTACATATGAACGGGTCCCCGCTTTTTCGGGTCAGGTGACTCACAGGTCAAATTTCATATAAGCTGATCCTGGCCCTGGTTTTTTCTAATCGGACGGGTCTCCGGCCCGATGAACAGGTCTAATGTGGACTATATCTTTTTGTAGGTGTTTGGATAGAATGAATTATTAAGATCCATGTGGCCTAATGTAGCACTTGTTGGAAATTTAATAATGTGGAATTAAGTTTATCCCATTATTTATGACTCGAACAATTGGGGCCCCGCACATCGGAAATGTCGTTTCCACACACATGCAATCTTAGTGCCAAGTATCATAAATTTCATAAATGAAAGAGATATTGGTACGTAAGTGAAATGTTTGAGACATAGAATGATGGACGGTTATTTTCTAAATGACAAGTGTTCCACGTTGGTAAACGAAGGATTGATTGTGCGAAGTGTAAGATGGTACGGGTCGGAAAAGGGCGCGGAGCCGAGAAGGGCCGCGGCGCCTCCCTGGCCCAACTAGGCCATGAAGCTGGAGCACCGCGACGCCCCCCTTGCAGCGCTGCGGCGCCTGAGTGGCAGTGAGTGCTCGACGGAATCCCAAAAGGTTTGGCTGTTGAGGGGGTTTCAATGGAATTGAATCTACCCAATAATGGCCATTACGTGGACCATTATGTTGCTGCATTACTTGGGGGTTAAATGTCATCCATTACATGACAATTGATTGCCATTATGAGGTATTTGAAAGGCCATCTTGCACACCTATAAATTGAGGCCTTTGAATTAATTCTATAGATGACCATAAACAGAACATAACACAATATACATACAAGTATACAACACCACAAAGAGATCAGTTTTCCTGATAAGCAATCCTTCTCTTAGCAATCTTCATTGTTCGTGTTCTTCGCTGAGGTCATTTGTGTAGGCTTTGCACATTTGATAGTTTGCTGTTTCATCTTGGGAGACTATTGTCCACACTTTCGTAAAGCCTATATACGAGGGAAATCTTATCTTAAAGACAAAGAGCCATCTCTTGACTCAGCCGGTGGTGTTGTGACTATCTAATTGGTTGCTAAGTGTTTCAGGTGTGAACTAGAATCTTGAAGGACCCTAACCGTTTGGATTCTCAGCGGATCTACAAGCGACAAGTGTAGCAGTTCATGTTCTTGTATTTCCTAATATAAGGTCCATATTTAAAGTTCCAATTCAAGATCAAGATATTGACAACTTGTTGTTGTCATCTTTGTTGTTTATCCTTTCGATCATTGTAATAGTTATTTACTATTTCCGTACGCGCTTTACATATCCAACAATTTTAAGATGATATTGTATTAGTGCTCGAAAGATGTGTGCCAGTAGATATGGTCCCAAATCTGGCTGTGGTTTTCTTCTTGAAAATAGTTCTGTTGACAATTCTGTTAACAGTTCAAACACTGTCTCTGTCAACAACCGTGCTTTCAAATCTGGTCATAGTTTTGGTTCTCTCTTTGACGACAGTTACAAAACTATTTCCATCAAAGGTGGGATCTCTGGATCTGATGCTGAGCTTCAATATACTGCTGATAGTCATGCTAGTACGGCTAAAGATCAAGGACGGGTTGGTGTCACCGCTCTCGAGGGTGGTGGAAACAAGCGCCCACGAGAGGCTGAGGATGTCAACTGGGACAAAAGGAGAAGGCTGAAGATGATGTTCTATCATGTAGGTAAAGGCCTATATCTGTCCTAGACAAAGGATCCGAATTATGACAAGGAGGATATGGACACTCAGTCTAACTGAAGTGGGCCAGAATCCAAAAGGTCTAAGTTAATAATCCTTCCTTATCTATAATGTGTTTAGTTAATATCTGAATAAAAGTGTGTAAAGCAAGGCTGGGAATATGAAACTATTTTCATTAAAAACTTATATTCCCTGCACTCGAAAATTGAATATTGAATCTTCTTCCTTCCCGTATAAAGATTGGACTATTGTAAACAAAACTTAAAAGATCTGATCTTTTGGACGTAATTATTAAAAGTGTGTAAAGTATGTTCGCACATACGAAGGATAGAGATCTACTGACTGTGCGAAAACTGTTACCACTCTTAAGTAAGCGCTAGGAATTGTCTGGGCACCAGGAAGAAGACTAAAAGCTAATGGCTTTTCTTAAGACGTTGAACCTGTCACACTATTTGATAGAAGATCCTTCATTTGATAGGATAATATTTGACACTCAGTCGTACAAAGACTACGGGCGACTGGAGTGGGCCAGAATTCAGTTGAGAGGATGATATTGGACACTCAGTCGTACAAAGCCTACGGGTGACTGAAGTGGGCCAAAATTTATAGCTTTTAAATGATCTAAGTAATGGACACCTAGTGAGGTGGGCAAGAGTTTTCCAGGTCTCAAATGATCTGAAGGCCAAAAGAAATGAAGAAAAGTAATTGGACACTCAGTCTGCCAAAGCAACTGGAGTGGGCTAAAGTATCCAGATCACATATGATCCGGTTACGCCCTAACCACGGGCAAAAGGTTGTTCATTTGAAGCAACGCCACCACTAAAGTAGAAGGGGTTGGAGAGGTTGTCCTCAATTGGACTTCAGGGAATGGGACCACTCTAAAAAGAGGTGATACATGTCCCAAACTTGGTTTAAGGGACATTGTTGGTCAAGATGGTTTGAGACTAGTCCAATATGTCTGTAATAATTAAGAATGGTACAATATGTCTGTAGCTAAATGAATGATATATTTGTAATCTGTGCATCTATGCCATCATAGATTAAAACACATTAAATAGAAAGTCATTCAAAAGCTAACGAAGTTGAGATTGTTGCCTTCTGTCAACATAAACCCTCAAAATGAATGTGAGGTAGGCGAAGAGGCAAAATCACCTTTCCATTTCATCAAAGGAATAGCGAAAGAAGCACCGCTCCTCTGGAACTTAGTCACACCTACATGAGTGATTTGAAGTTTATACAAAATAGAGGGGGGAGACAAGTACTTTGTGACCTTCATTAATGATGGTACAACGTATTGCATCCTTTGTTTGTTGAAAAACAAAGATGAAGCTGTTGAAGCTGATAAGCGCTATAAAGCAGAAGTTGCAAATCAACTAAGCCTACAGATTGAGGAATTCGTAGTGATAGAGGGGGAGATGTGAAGCATCGTCCATCAAATGACTGCTCATTTCTCACCTCAGTCTAACGGTGTTAGCCAAGCGCAAAGCCGTACGACCAAAATATATGGGGCAAGACGATCTTTACTGCTAATGCAATTCTCAACAGAACTATGCATAAGGATAATGATAACCCTTCGTGTGAAACATGGAAATGATCTCACCTACAAATGTTGTGTTTTGGGGGTGGCTTGGTAGATGTTGGAATATCGAAACAGGTCAAGTTAGACATAAGACTATAAATTACATATCCATTGGATCTGCAAATAACTGTAGTGCTTATCGCCTCTTGGTGTCAAAGAATGCTAAATTCTTTGATGATAACTTTCATTGAGAAGGAAAAAGAAGTAATTACTCGAGGTTAACAAGAACTAGCGAGGGCCTGACTGTCCGGAACTAGATGTTCCGTATCTACAGGACTCAGAAGTTGCTGACTATCTGAAATTTAATATTCCAGATCTACCGAACTCAGAGATTCTAGATGTTGAACCAAGATAGAGCAAAGAGGGGACAAAAACGTATTCTAGGCCTTCTAGCTTACATGGTTGAGAATGAACCATGGACAATTAATAGAGAATTGTCATCTCTAGAAGCGCTGCTTTGGAAAGCAGCTACAGAAAGAGAAATAGATTCCATCATATAGAGCCATACTTATGTAATGGTTGACCTTCCTCCGGGAAAAGAACCTTTGGGTTGTGAAAGTGGATACTCAAAAGTGAGTACCAAGTAGATGGATCTACTGACGAGTATAAGGCCTCAGCTACTTGTACATGTGCTCCCCTATGAATAGCTTAACATCTAGGGCTATTGCAGTTTTATGTGACATGGATGTTGATACCACCTTCCTAACCGGAGAGTTGGAAGGGGAGGATCAGAATTGGTTTGTTGGACTATTGGGCTTCTTCCTGAACTTTCATTTTGGTCCCTAAAATGTTTACATTTTTGTCACGACCCAAACCGGAGGGCCGCGACGGGTACCCGGACCCTACTCGTCGGGCACCACATTTACACTCCACCCTTAATCATATTTAACACGGACTGAGCCGTGATAGATTAACTAAAGTTTGAACCCAAAAGCCCCGATTTACATATTTATATACCAGGGCCGACAATGCCATACACGACAACTAACCACAGGACACCTATATACAAACCTCTACAGAGAAGAACATACCACGACTAAATCGCGACTCCGAAACAGATAGAGTGCTCTGGACACCAGCTGAACAAGCAACCTACTAGTGTGAACCGTCACTCTCTCAATATGATCATGCAGACATAAAATACAGCGTCCCCCAACAAAAGGGACGTCAGTACGACTGATGTACTGAGTATGTCAGGCATAAGTAATAACATAGCAGAGACATATCATAGTTTGAAACAGAAATAACTGGACATCAGTAAATGCCTCTGAGGGCCCTAATACACATGCCTAAATGTTATGCTCAATGCAGTATGAATATACATCAGCCTCTTCGGGCACCTTCCTTACCATAACAGCCTCTGTGGGCATCATACCAGATATAGGTAAACGAATGTATGCATGATGCACATGCAGTATATATATATATATCATATGTATGCTAGTGTTGCGGATAGTGCAACCCGTCCCAATATATGTTAGTGTTGTGGATCATGCAACCCGTCCTAATAAGCCATATAGGCATCACATCATCACATCACATCATATCACATCATCACATCATATTGGCCTCTTAGGGCTATTTTGTGATAGTCTGTACCAGTTGCAGGTGGTGTGTGTATATAACGCCTTTCCCTCTTTTCCCATATCCCTTACATATATATAATATTTACCATATAGTAGGGTGCATAACATCAGTGGTCCAGGGTAATATATGCATGCAATGCAAATGAGAATGCATGAATGACAACAAGACATCCTGGCCCAGCATCCTTGAATCTTTGACTAACACTGTGAATATCAATCTCTTTTCTGTATGCCTTAATAAGGACTTAGAAACATTTTAAAATAGGCTTTTAACACAAGAGTCAATAACATGATCATTCTCAACTACTTAAGAGTAGAGTAATTTATGTAGCAACATGATGGTTACGTTCCGCACATAGAATTATGCCAAAAGAATGAAAGAGCCTTGCATACCTTGTTGTCGAATTTATCTAAGTTCCGCGGGTCCTTGTAAGCCCTATGAATGCTTATCTACATCATACGGATGATTTAAATCATAATCGAATTAACGTACTAAAAATAGATTCATTGGGACATTCTAGCGAACACCTTGAACGCGTAGAACCTATATTCCTTCTGTATCGAAATCTAAACATAAAGCGAAACACCCAACCCTCTTAATCCTCATTATTTTACTACTACAATCTTCAAAATAGTATAACAACTCCACATGCAACCTCTAATTTCGTACAAACAGTTCCGATAATACCCAATTAACCCAAACTTAGCATTTTCGATAATCGTCCTAGAACTAGTGGCAAGAATCGAATTCAGAACTTGTATAAACTTTAAGAACAAGGAAGATTACCTCTTTTAAACACAGTGACGAGAATTGTTGGAAAACCTTTCGTTCGTACCGGATTCCGATTAACTAAACCAGAGGCACTGGAATCGTTTTGCTTGAGCCTTGCCGAGACCCAAAGTCTTGGCTTGGTTTTCTGAACCTTCAACCTTTCTTCAAGGTTTCAATTTCACTGGAACTAAGGTCTAGAACACCACGAATTTCTCCCTCTTTTTGGTGATATGAAAGCTCACGGAAATCCCCAAATTCGCTCGAGAATTTCAGAGCACCCACCAACCCAGCTTACTCCTTCTGCTAGAAATGTGACTATTAATTCCTTATGGAAGAATTCCTTCAGGAGTGTTAAGGATTTGAGGGAGCTTTGAAGAACTGGTGGTTGAGTTTTTGATAGAGAAGGGATCGGGTGAAGCCTTATGAATGCCAGCGATCCCTTTTTCTATTGCTTACTGTCGTTGCACCGCTGCCTTATAAGGTTACACGTAATATCCCACTATGCATAAATTGTCCCCCTCTTTAATTAATTAATCCCACCATTAATTAATTATACACACAATTAAATTCCCAATCTCAAATCACTTAAATCCCGGCGACTTATAAAATTTTCTTATACCCAATGTCAATATTCCTGTAATAAAATACTAGTCTATAATCTCTTCGGGATTTACACAATTATTATTATTAAACACCGTCATCACATTTATTAAATATAAAAATTATTTCGGGGTCACGTTCTTTTATAAACTAATTTTCTTATTAGCATATGCAAGTACAACATAAATTTTCCCAGGTCCGGGTCTACTTACTTACGATTTCGTGTTCAACCGCTACCCGAAAGTACGGGGTGTTACATCCTCTTCCCCTTAGAAACATTCGTCCTCGAATGTTGGTATGACATCTAACTTTTGACATCATACAAAAAAAGAATATACAAATTGTTATTCCAATTCATCAAAAACAAGGGATACGACATTCAGTGATTAATTCAGATTATTATTTAAACCGTGAGAAGATACATATCCATCCATAACGACTTCTAAAGAATAGACTCAAGTTTCTTATGCAAACTAAAACAAGCACATAGTGACACCTTCCAACGTTGGTAACCTTGTGTGAAGCAATCCTTATCTAGCTAATTGCTTATATAGGAAGTTAATAGGGTGATGGACTCTTGCCTAAGTCTTTATACATTCTTTAAATTCAAACAATAGGTAAGGAAGGTAGAGGGTCCTAGTATTTAATTTAGAGTCCTATACACAACATAGTTATTTAAAACAGTTCATACATCAGTGCAATTAGTCATGTTTCAATTATTTTATCATCCCATGACCAATTCAGATCCTGCTAGTGTTTAAACTAGTTCAGTTGATCATTTTTTGTACTGGTTTGGGCTAGAGTGCAGCAACCACAACTGCTTATTTTTACTCTGCCCCTGCTCAAGATGTACAGCAACAACTGCCTCAAAATAAAGGCAGCAACATGGGTTTGAGCATGGCACCATTTTCACCAAAATGCTGCAGTGATAACAGTAATAAGTAACAACAAAATAGCATCCAGATAGCAACCAAACAACAACAGCAAGTGAGCTCAACCAACAGCCAGAACATCAGCCAGAATAACAACCAAAACATCAGCCAGAACAACAACCAAACAACAGCTAAGCATAGTGGCTAAGTGCATAAAAAAATAATAAGTATACACAACAACCAGCTCAAATATAACATTATCAATAACCAATGTAGCAGCTAATGGAAAACAATCATCAGTAATCAGAAAATGGAATCACAGATAGCAACCAACCAGCCCCCCTCACCAGCAGTAGCCACTCCCCCTTTTGGAACAACAACCACATAGCCTTAAAGCATAACTAACCAGCTTTAGCAGCAACCATAAATGAGGCCGAAATGCAGCAATTATTTGCACTGAAGCACAGGAGACCAGCAAGCTTTTTAGCACAATAGGGCTATATGTGCAGCAAAAATAACCATAATACATAACCACAATTTATCTCAAAAGTAACAACAACCTTACCCAATTTACTGCAACTCAGGGCATCAAGATAACATGTAACGACAAATAGTAAACAAGCAGCAACTATAACTCAAAGTGCAGTACTTTAAGAGCCACACATATCTTAACAAGGGATGCATATAACTAGGAGGGCACAACATGCTTGAAAACATGACATTTGAGACTGAAAAAGGGCAACAACATTTGTCACAAACCGAGGCAAAAACATATGTTTGAAGTGACACAGGGATAGTAGTAGCAGCAACAAAAATAGCAGCAACAAGTATGGCAGCTAAATGCCTCATTATCCTGATTGGTTTCCTGGCCTTCAGTCTACACATACTAGACATTCCATTTCTCATATAGTCATACATCTTTGAACAGGACAAATAAGATTATAGGCGCTTAGATGCAATCAGAGCATAAGAATGGATATCAACATATGACATGACAAGTAGAGCACACAACCATGGTATGGTCACACTGGAACAAACTTTAAATTAACAACATTTTAGGCCTGAAATCAACTGACACTGCATGTGTACAAGTCTGAAGTTAGCACATCATGCTTTGTTTTAACTGCACATGTTAGCTTTAAACTATCACAACACCTTCATCCACATTTATCAACTTAGGTCAGTTTTATCTAATTAAACAGACTCCCAAACTGTCATATTACTACTACTTTAAGCATAAATAGTCTGCATGCCAATTAATACAGATTCATTTATCAAATTCAGGTCCAGATTAGTTGTACAACTTATCTATGAACATGGTTATGCAGAGCATGACATCCACAAAGGTAAGCAACTTGGCATGCCAATCTTAAGTCAAACAACCATTATATCACAGTCAACAAACATCAAATACCTGCTGAGTTAATCTTGCGTCCATATCTGCACCTAACCCATGATCACACCATGTCCAGGGGTCAAAACAGATGCATGAAGAGGCTGCATACCAACAGTCTACAGAAGCAAAAATTACAGGGTACTTGGACTTAACTATCCTGCAGAGGTCCAGAAAGTCTCTGAATCATTTCCCCAAAACTAGCATGCTGAAATTAGCCTAAGTTTATCATTTTAACTGGTTGGGAACATATGTCAACTAGCACAGTGATCCTGAGCTTTTATTCCTAACTTACACATGCACTTAAACTAGGTGAATTAGTTTACACATAGGCAATGATAACATGGATACAGAACTAACTCTTTTCTAGGTATTCATAACATAACTTTAGGTTAATTAACCATACAAGAAGAGACTCAGTATTCACTTAGCTTTAGATTGGATGCAGATAGACATAACTTAAGAGTAGAGAACATAACAAAGGCAACCCACTAATATATGACAAGCACATATAGGCCTTTCAAAGTTCAGACCACATAAAGTCCAAGTTAAAAGAACATAGACACTACAGATACATACCTAAAAAAACAAATCATGAACTAAACTTCCCTCTGGACATATCACAACCTCTTGGATTAGTGTTAAGCTCATTAAGTCTAACAATAAACTAAAATAAGTCCTCTGGTTTCAATTTTTTTTCCAGTTTATACCACAGTATGCATCCATAGATCCATAGAAGTAACAAAGTATTAATAGCAAGGACAGGACATCATGTAGTCACATTTGAGCTAAACATGTCATTGGAAAACCACATGGAAAGACCAAAAACAGTAAGCCAACATACTTTCTAGGCTCATCCTAAACAAATGTTACTATTGTAATTATGTGAAAAAGGTAATAGGAGCCACACCAGTCTTTCTACTATAACCAATAAGTTATAGGTTACTCCTAACTTTAAGTTAGATTCATGTCAAGTCGGAATTGTCTCTAACAACATTAATTACTCCAATATCAATCCAAACAAGGTTATTATTACTTAACTTATGCCTACAAACAGTTCAAAAGCCATTTCATGATTCAACTAAAATTACACCAAACTGTATAATAACCTTATCAGGCAATATACAAAATCCACATATTCCTTTGATTAATCCAAACATATAACCATTTATAGATTACACGCAATACATCATTTATTTTAAAATAACTAATTGTAGACCTTATGGATTTATCAGGACAGGTACTAAGACCGACTTATGATCTTGGTGGCGTATCCGCCCTATCTTGTCTTGGTCCTATATATGAGCCTCGATCCGACATACTTCGGAGTGGAACCCTCTTATCCTTACTACCCACTCGCCTTATCCTAGCATACCTTCTTTTTCCCTCCAACGCGTATCCAATAACATGGGCCGACGAGCCCTGATTAACAGACCCTCATGATTGAGGACTACCCGGGATCTCGGAAGGGCCGAGGTTATCAAGCGACAAGCATCCCTAGTTGCGGTGTGATACCTAAGGAAAATCCGATTGTACTCGTCCTTGAGCTGTTCCACCCACTCTATGGTCAGTGGAGCCCGACACTGATACTAAGGTCCTTGGTGAAGCCGGAACTCCCTCCACCCCACTTTCTGCTGGAAGAACCGAAGGTGTTCGAGCTGGTGACTCATAGGGATCTTCTAATGGATCCTCCTCTTTAGACTCCAGGATTTCTGATGGATCTGAGTCCATAGTATAACTCACCTCTCTTCTTTCAATTTCTGTAACCCTCTGACCCTTACCAGCGGGTGATATCTGCCTAACATTTTGTCTTGCGACAGTACCCATACTCTTATTATCTGAGGTGCATCTCATTGTGGTCGTTACTGCAGTTTCAAATGAAAAGATGTGATTAGGAACCAACACTCCCACGACTCAGTTCTATCGAACGATCTAGATTATGAAAGAATGCAGCTAGCGCGCTTGACTAATAAGATAGAAAGGGCCTTTCTCGCTTGTTTGAAGCCATATAAGGCTTTCTTCAATCGGCAAACAAGGGGGAAGTCTGCCACACCAACCCTTGTTGAGATAGGGACTCCAGCGCCTCACAACTTTAGTGGAGATGCGGGTGAATAAAATGAAGAAGTTGCATGAGCGAGAAAATTGCTAAGCAAAATGAGTTCCCTTGATTCGTGTCGAAAACGCTCGAACTCATTGTCTCTGGGGTGAACCTGCAGTACTCACTCATCTGTTTAGGCACTTCTCTTCGTCTACAAATGGAAACAACTCTAAATGCCATGTAGCCTCCTATTTATAAGTGTGGCGTGCAACACACCTATAACTAAGACTCTACTAGACACGGCTGGTAGACTCCCTAGGACAAACATAATCTGATACCAAGTTTGTCACGACCCAAACCGGAGGGCCGCGACGGGCACCCGGACCCTACCCGCCAGGCACCACATTTACACTCCACCCTTAATCATATTTAACACGGACTGAGTCGTGATAGATTCACTAAAGTTTGAACCCAAAAGCTCTGATTTACTCATTTATATACCAGGGCCGACAAGGCCATACACGACAACTAACCACAGGACACATATCTACAAGCCTCTACAGAGAAGAACATACCACGACCAAATCGCGACTCCGAAACAGATAGAGTCCTCTGGACACCAGCTAAACCAGAAACCTACTAGTGTGAACAATCACTCTCTCAATATGAACCTGGGAGCATAAAACGCAGCGGTCCCCCAATAAAAAGGGACGTCAGTACGACTGATGTACTGAGTATGTCAGTCATAAGAAATAACATAGCAGAGACATATCATAGTCTGAAACAGAAACAACTGGACATCAGTAAATGCCTCTGAGGGCCCTAATACACATGCCTAAATGTTATGCTCAATAGAGTATGCATATACATCAGCCTCTTCGGGCACCTTCTTTACCATAACAACCTATGTGGGCATCATACCAGATATAGGTAAATAAATGTATGCATGATGCACATGTGGTATATATATATATATATATATATATATATATATATATATCATATGTATGCTAGTGTTGCGGATCGTGTAACCCGTCCCAATATATGTTAGTATTGTGGATCATGCAACCCGTCCCAAAAAGCCATACAGGCATAACATCACATCATCACATCATATTGGCCTCTTAGGGCTGTTTTGTGATAGTCTGTACCAGTTGCAGGTGGTGTGCGTATAACGCCTTTCCCTCTTTTCCCATATCCCTTACATATATATAATATTTACTATATAGTAGGGTGCATAACATTAGTGGTTCAGGGTAATATATGCATGCAATGCAAATGAGAATGGATGAATGACAACAACACATCCTGGCCCAGCATTCTTGAATCTTTGACTAACACTGTGAATATCAATCTCTTTTATGTATGCCTTAATAAGGACTTAGAAACATTTTAAAACAGGCTTTTAACACAAGAGTCAATAAAATGATCATTCTCAACTACTTAAGAGTAGAGTAATTTATGTAGAAACATGATGGTTACGTTCCGCACATAAAATTATGCCAAAAGAATGAAAGAGCCTTGCATACTTTGTTGTCGAATTTATCTAAGTTCCGCGGGTCCTTGTAAGCCCTATGAATGCTTATCTACATCATACAGATGATTTAAATCATAATTGAATCAACGTACTAAAAACAAATTCATTGGGACATTCTAGCGAACACCTTGAACGCGTAGAACCTATAGTCCTTCTATATCGAAATCTAAACATAAAGCGAAACACCAAACCCTCTTAATCCTCATTCTTTTACTACTACAATCTTCAAAACAGTATAACAACTCCACATGCAACCTCCAATTTCGTACAAACAGTTTCGATAATACCCCATTAACCCAAACTTAGCATTTTCGATAATCGTCCAAGATCTAGTGGCAAGACTCGAATTCAGAACTTGTAAAAACTTTAAGAACAAGGAAGATTACCTCTTTTAAACACAGTGACGAGAATCGTTGGAAAACATTTCGCTCGCATCGGATTCCGATTAACCGAACCAGAGGCACTGGAATCGTTTTGCTTGAGCCTTGCCGAGACCCAAAGTCTTGGCTTGGTTTTCTGAACCTTCAAGCTTGCTTCAAGGTTTCAATTTCACTGGAACTAAGGTATAGAACACCACGAATTTCTCCCCCTTTTTGGTGATATGAAAGCTCACGGAAATCCCTAAATTCGCCCGATAATTTCAGAGCACCCACCAACCGAGCTTACTCCTTCTACTAGAAATGTGACCATTAATTCCTTATGGAAGAATTCCTTCAGGGGTGTTAAGTATTTGAGGGAGCTTTGAAGAACTGGTGGTTGAGTTTTTGAGAGAGAAGGGATCGGTTGAAGCCTTATGAATGCCATCGATCCCTTTCTCTACTGCTTACTGTCGTTGCACCGCTGCCTTATAAGGTTACACGTAATATCCCACTATGCATAAATTGTCCCTCTCTTTAATTAATTAATCCCACCATTAATTAATTATACACACAATTAAATTCCCGATCTCAAATCACTTAAATCCCAGCGACTTATAAAATTTTCTTATACCCAATGTCAATATTCCTGTAATAAAATACCAGTCTATAATCTCTTCGGGGTTTACACAATTATTATTATTAAACACCGTCATCACATTTATTAAATATAAAAATTATTTCGGGGTCACGTCCTTTTATAAACTAATTTTCTTATTAGCATATGCAAGTACAATATAAATTTTCCTGGGTCCGGGTCTACTTGCTTATGATTTCATGTTCAACCGCTACCCGAAAGTATGGGGTGTTACAATTTTGGTCCTGGAAGTTTAAGATAAAACAGAAATAATGAATCTGACAATAGAAACATTAACTCTGAAGTTAGAAAGCCAATAGTTGGAAAACCAACAGTCTGAAAGTGGAAGTCATATTGAAACAAAAGTCTCGATATGAAAGATATGGGTATCACATATGACATCTTATGAATTGGGATTTCTAAGACATCTAATGGACTGGTCTAACTCCAAACTCAGTTGTGAGATAGTTGACAGTCTCGTTAAAGCCACCAATGGATATGAATCATAGAATTGATTGGAATCATGGTGCAACCGTATATAAGGAGCGATATGCGCAGGTCACATGTAGTTCAATATACTGTACACACTACAACTGACCTGGTATCAGCCTACAAAGCAGATCAGTTGAACTAAGGTTCATTCGTGATTCTGGAAATGAATGATAGAAGGCGTTAAGTCGGATATGATGATATCTGATATATTCACTTATCTATAGATTATGGTATTCTGGATGTCCAGTGGTTCTGGGAGAACACAGTGATGCAAACTGGACATCAGATATGAAGAATACCAAAGCAACAAGTATATATGTATGGTGGGTCTTGGAAAATCCTCTAAGCAAACTTGCATCGGCCGATTCATGATGGAATCATAGTTTATCGCTTTAAACAAAGCATGAAAGAAGTTGTGTAACTTCACGACTCCTTAGAGGACGTCCCTTATTGGGAGAAACCCGTGCCTTCGACAGTTATACACTGTGGCTAGCCAGTTGGCTTCAGAAAGGGCAAGGATGATGGCGTCTGGACATATCTGTCAGAGACATAAGACCGTATGGGAGTTGATCTTCACGGGTGTCACTTCCTTGATTACTAATCAAAGGATATAGCGGACCCTTTAACTAAGGAACTACCCAAAGATCAAGTGTTTTGCCTGTGTAGGGGAATGGGCTTAAAACCCAAACAATACGAAACTTTGCGGTGGTAACCCAGCCATATTGACTGGAGATCCCAATAATTTGGTTCAATGGGAGAACTAAGCTACAAAAGGTTCAGTTGAGCGCTTCGGTGGAAACAAGAGCACTTTGGACGATGATTTTTGTAAAGAAACATGAATCCAAAGCCGTTCCCGCGATAGACATTAAAGTTATACCTGCATGGTGGGTAAAGGTTAAGATTCCAAACCTTTAACGATCCTCAAACGGTTGAGGTTAAGGTTGGAGAAACTTTTAATGATTCCTAACACCTGTGAAGTGGGGTATAGCAGGATACCTTGCAGGAGATCACCTATTTAAGTGCGAGGACAGACCGCCTAAAATGAATGCACTTAAGAATCCAAGTGTGTCCACGGCCACGACGGACAGAACAATAAGAAGAAACGACTAAAGGGGAGGTATTGTGTTGGTACCATTGTCTAGGCTTACATTAAACACTAATGGTTCAAGACATCATATTCACCACGCAGTAAGTAAGTCCGATGGTATTCAACTAGGGAAGGTTCAAAGCGGAAGCTACCTCTCCTGATGCAATATCTTTCGCTGAAAGATTGCTGAAAGTATGCACCTTGTGTGTGCGCCAAAATCTCTTTCAAGAGGGGATTAATGAAAATTTACTAATGTGGAATTAAGTTTATCCCATTATTTATGACTCGAACAATTGGGGCCCCGCACGTCGGAAATGTCATTTCCACACACGTGCAATCTTAGTGCCAAGTATCATAAATTTCGTCAATGAAATAGATATTGGTACGTAAGTGAAATGTTTGAGACATAGAATGATGGACGGTTATTTTCTAAATGACAAGTGTTCCACATTGGTAAACGAAGGAAGGATTGTGCGAAGTGTAAGATGGTACGGGTCGGAAAATGGTCGCGGAGCCGAGAAGGGCCGCGGCGCCTCCCTTGCAGCGTTGCGGCGCCTGAGTGGCAGTGAGGTTTTGGATGAATTAGCACCGCGACGCTTCATTGGCAGTGAGTGCTCGACAGAATCCCAAAAGGTTTTGTTGTTGAGGGGGTTTCAATGGCATTGAATCCACTCAATAATGGTTATTACTTGGACCATTATGTTGCTGCATTACTTGGGAGTTAAATGTCATCCATTACATGACAATTGATTGCCCTTATGTGGCATTTGAAAGGCCATACTGCACACCTATAAATTGAGGCCTTTGGCTCAATTCTATATATGACCATAAACAGAACATAACACAATATATATACAAGTATACAACACCAAAAAGAGATCAGTTTTCCTGAAAAGCAATCATTCTCTTAGAAATCTTCATTGTTCGTGTTCTTCGCTGAGGTCATTTGTGTAGGCTTTGCACATTTGATAGTTTGTTGTTTCATCTTGGGAGACTATTGTCCACACTTCCGTAAAGCCTATATACGGGGGAAATCTTGTCTTAAAGACAGAGAGCCATCTCTCGACTCAGCCGGCGGTGTTGTGATTATCTAATTGGTTGCTAAGTGTTTCAGGTGTGAACTAGAATTTCAAAGGACTCTAACCGTTTGGATTCTCAGTGGATCTACAAGCCACAAGTGTAGCAGTTCATGTTCTTGTATTTCCTAATACAAGATCCATATTTGAAGTTCCAATTCAAGATCAAGATATTAACAACTTGTTGTTGTCATCTTTATTGTTTATCCTTTCGATCACTGTAATAGTTATTTACTATTTTCGTACGTGCTTTACCTATCCAACAACACTCTTGTATTATATTGGCACTACAGAGCTTAATTACACCAAGTCAGCGAATACAGTCTACAATAGAGGCAAAAATTTGAAAAGTTAAGCTACATATATAATGAAAAGAAAGAATTAACGTGACATTTATCTACTCAAAGGAAAGAGGTGTCTAAATTCTGAAATCCTAAACATCCGCTCCAAAAAAGAGTTTAGTCAAGATTTCTCATAAGCATGACTATTGATTTGATGACTATATAAGGACAAAATAAAAGGTCATTAGACATAACTCTTTAATTAATTAGATTTTCTTAAAATTCCATGAGACAACCTCAATATGTGCTTATGACTGATCACATTAATTTAATATAATGAAGACTGACTTGCCGACAGGAGGCAAACATATGTGGCCTACATGGAGGCTGACGTGTAAGAGATTAGTGGTCTAATTTAAGTGTTTGGCATTAATAATTATCGTAAGATCAGTGTTTAAAAAGGCGGGGCCTGAGGTGAGACATTTTACTTAGCATGAGGCAAGACGTACATGAATCTTTAAATTTTTAATGTAGAAAATAGTATAATAACATAAAAATTAATAAAAAACAAATAATAGCTTAAGAAAATAAATACATGATTAAAGAAACTTATAGAAAACAAAATTTATGAAATGATTTTACAAGTATAGATAATGCAATGATATAAAAGCTATTATGTGATGCAATCAACTCTAACATCTTAACTTTCAAATAATAAAAAAATCACAATTTCTTAAAATATAATACTAGGGATAATTTCTGTGACATCCCCTCACATTTGGCTTCGTAGCACTAACTTCCCTTATGGTTTACAATATTATGTTAACTTTCCTTATTTTAACTTTTGTGTAACAATTCGTATAACCTATTTATTTTAAATACAAAAGATTATGAACTGACTTATTTGCCCTTTTATGCATATTTCAATTTTGTAAATATATCACCATAAGAAATAAACTACATGAAATAAATAAGAACAAATTGGAGATGGAAAACCATGAAAAAGGTCAAATAAAATTGTGTTGGGATACAATTGTTGTAGGGAATAGGAAGTAAGTAACTATTACAATAGTAGAAAGGATAAACAAACTATTACAATAAAACTGGAAATCAAAACCTTACAAATTGCTTGTGTGATTTGCTGAGTCGAGTGATGACACTCTGTCCTTAAGACAATATTGCCCTGTATGTCTCCTTTTACGGTATTGAGCAATAGTCTCCCAAGATACAACAACAACTTTAACAAGTGAGCAAAGGAAACTTAAGTGTTACTCTTGAAGAACTTTGAGTATAGTGACTTTGCTAGAGAGGAAGAATGTGAAATCAGAAAATCTGGAGAATTCTCTAAGTGTAAGTGTAGTATGTTTCAATTTAGTCAAAGGCCTCAATTTATAGTGTAAGTAGAAAACCCCTCAACTAGACAACTAAAGGCCTTCAATAGCCATGTAATTGCACTTGATTGAGGGGTTACATTCAGCCAAATAATGGCTGAATTCATGTGGCCAGTAATGGAGAATCAATGCTCCAAAACTAGCCCAAATGTAAGATTTTTCCAACTTCCCGTTGCAGCATTCTGCCTCCGAAGTACCACGACACCGCGACTCCAGTAGCTGACCAGCCATTTTGCGCCGCGACTCCGACGGTGTGGCGCCACGGCCCTCCACGGCTCCGCGACGATTTCCGACTCGTTTCATTTTACACTTTGTACACTTCTTCCTTCATTTACCAACGTGGAATACTTTGTCATTTGACCAATAACCGTCCATAATTCTATGTCTCAAACGTATTACATACGTACCAATATCTCTTTCACTAATGAAATTTGTGATACTTGGCACTACGTGTGCGGAAATGACATTTCCGATGTGCGGGCCCAATAGTTCGAGTCATAAATTAATGGGATATACTTATTTCCACATTTTGTAAATTTCCAACAATTCCCTCTTGAAAGAGATTTTGACGCACACACATGGTGCCTTTTTCTAGCAATCTTTCAGCGGATCGATGTTGCATCTGGATAGGTAGCATACACTTTGAACCTTCCATAGTTGAACACCATAGGGCTTACTTACTGCGCGGTGAACGTGATATCTTGAACCGTCAGTATTTAGTGTAAGCCAAGTCAACGGTACCAACACAACAACTTCCTCTACTCGGTTCTTCGTAATGTTTTGTCCATTGTGGCCGTGGACACTTCTTGGATTCTTAAGTGCGCTCATTTGAGGCGGCCTATCCTCGCACTTAAATAGGAGGTTTTCTACAAGGTATCCTTCTATACCCCACTTTATAAGTGTTAGGAACCATTAAAAGTTTCCCCAAACCTAAACTCAACTGGTGAGGATCATTAAAGGTTTTGGAAACTTAACCTTCACCCATACTGTAGATAACACTTATAGTCTATCGCGGGAAAGACTTTGGATTTGGTGTTTCTTTGCAGAAATCACTATCTGAAGTGCTCATGCTTCCACCGAAGCGATCAACTGAACCTTTACAGCTTAATTTTCCCATTTAACCTAATTCCTGGGATCTCCAGTCAGTAAGGTTGGGTTACCACCGTATTGGTCCTTATACTTTGGGTTTTAAGCCCATTCCCCTAGACATGCAGAAGAACTGATCCTTGGGTAAGCCCTTTGTCAGCGGGTCTGTTATATTATCCTTTGACTTTATGTAATCAATGAATATTATACCCATGGTGATCAACTGTCTAACGATCTTATGCCTCTGTTGAATATGACGAGACTTACCATTGTACATAGCATTCCGTGCCCTTTCTAGAGCCGACTGGCTGTCGAAGTGGATCATTACAGAAGGAGCGGGTTTGTTCCAGCAAGGAACATTCTCTAAGAAGTTGTGAAGCCACTCAGCTTCTTCTCCTGCTTTGTCTAAAGCGATAAACTCTAATTACATCGTGGATCGGGTGATGTAAATTTGCTTAGAGGATTTCCAAGACACAGCCCCACCACCAATTGTAAATATATACCTACTGGTGGACTTGGTGTTCTCTATATCAGATATCCAGTTTGCATCACTATACCCCTCTAGTACAACTGGATATCTCGAATAATGCAACACGTAAGTTAGCGTGTATTTCAGGTATTGAAGTACCCGATTCAACTCCTTCCAGTGATCATCACTCAAATTACAGAAAAACCTAGCCAACTTGTTGATTGCATAAGCAATATCAGGCCGGGTGCAATTTGTTATGTACATCAAACTACCGATCACCTGTGCATATCGCTCCTGGCATATGAGTGCAGCACGATTTTTATCAAGTTTTTGATTTCTATCCATTGGTGACTTTATAAGCGAACTGTCTAACATCTTGAACTTTCTTAAAACATCCTCGATGTAGTGAGACTGAGATACGACCAGTCCGTCAGATGTCTTAGAGATTTTTATCCATAAGATGACATATGCGATACCCATATCCTTCATGTCGAAGCATTGTTTTAACATGTTCTTAGTCTCTAGAATTATGATAGGACTGCTCCCTGTAATCAAAATGTCATCTACATACAGACATATCATAACAAACGAGTCAGAGTTACCTTTCAGGTAGACACATTTGTCATACTCATTAATGGCGAAACCCTTCGATAGTACAGTACTATCAATTTTTTCGTGCCATTGCTTCGGGGCTTGTTTCAGCCCGTACAGAGATTTAACAAGACGACAGACTTTCTTCTCTTGCCCTTGAACCACATACCCCTCGGGTTGGTCCATATAAATTTCTTTTTCCAAATCACCATTTAGGAAGGCTGTCTTTACATCCATTTGATATATCTCAAGGTCATGCAATGCTGCGATCGCAATGAATACCCGTATGGACATCATCTGAGATATCGGGGAGTACGTGTCAAACTAGTCAAGACCTTCTTTCTGCTGATAGCCCTTAACTACCAACCTGGCCTTGTACTTATCTATAGACCCATCTGTATTATACTTTCGTTTGAGTATCCACTTACAATCCAACTCCCAAGTATGGTTATGTAGAATGGAGCCTATTTCACTCTCAATAGCTTCTTTCCAGAGCGGTTCTTCTGGAGTTGACAATGCTTCAGCAATTGTCATGGGTTCATCATCAACCATATAAGCTACAAAGTCAGGACCGAAGGATTTATCCTTCCTGGCCCTTTTACTTCGCCTTAGTTCCATCTCTGGAGTCTCCAAGTTCTGAGAATCTAGAACACTAGATTTCGGACATTCAGCCAACTCGAGATCCATTAGATCTAAACCGTCAAGATCTGGGCCGTCAACGACTCCCTGTTCCTGAGAGCTTTGTTCATAACTTCGTTTGTGAGAGGTTATGCCTTTTTCCTTTCTAGGAAAGGTATCTTCAAAGAATTGAGCATTCCTTGATTCCATTATTGTACCCCTATGGATATCTGGAATATCTGACTTATGCACTAAGAAGCGATAAGCACTACTGTTATTTGCATATCCGATGAATATGCAATCTACAGTCTTAGGCCCAATCTTGACCTGCTTTGGCTTGGGTACTTCAACCTTTGCCAGACAATCCCACACCTTTAAATATTTATAGGTGGGTTTCTTTCCCTTCCATGATTCATATGGAGTTTTGTCCTTACCCTTATGTGGGACTCTGTTAAGAATCGTATTAGCGGTAAGGACAACTTCTCCCCATATGTTTTGGAAAAGACCGGAATTGATGAGCAAGGAATTCATCATTTCCTTCAATGTGCGGTTCTTACGTTCCGCCACACCGTTCGATTGAGGTGAGTATGGAGCCGTCGTTTGATGAACAATGCCTTATTGGGCACAATATTCCTCAAATGCCGCTACATATTCTCCCCCTCTATCACTATGAATGGATTTAATCCGCAAGCTTAGTTGGTTCTCAACTTCTGCTTTGTAACGCCGGAATGCTTCATCTTTACTTTTCAACAAGTAAAGGTAACAATACCTTGCGCTATCATCAATGAATGTCATAAATTACTTGTTCCCCCTAGTTTGTGCAAACTTCAAATTACATATATCTATGTGAATAAGTTCTAGAGGAGCGGTATTCCTTTCGACGGATCGAAAAGGAAGCTTTGTGAGTTTTGCCTCTACGCACACCTCACACTTATGTTGAGGGTTTACGTCGATAGACGGCAATAATTCCAACTTTACCAACCTTTGGATGGACTTGTAGTTGACATGTCCTAATCTATGATACCATAAATTAGAGGACTCAAGCAAGTAAGATGAAGAGGCTTCAATATTATTGCTTTTGCGTAATACATACATGGTGTTCACTTTGAAGAGGCCTTCACAGACGAATCCTCTTCCCACAAACGTTCCATTCTTAGTGACTTCAAATTTATTGGACTCAAACACTAGCCTAAAACCAACATTAACCAATAAAGGACCTGAAATTAAATTTCTTCTAATCTCAGGAACATGCATCACTTCCTTCAGAGTGAGCTTCTTTCTAGAAGTCTTCTTCAAGACTACCTTTCCTACCCCCAGCACTTTAGAGGAAACGTTGTTTCCCATGAACAACTTCTTGTTTGTAACCGGTGTATAAGTGGAGAAGGCATCTCTGTTGGAACATATGTGTCTTATAGCACCTGTGTCCATCAACCATTGCATAGGATTCTCAACCAGGTTTTCTTCTAGCACCACCTTTGAGAACTCCTCAATCATGTCATCCAGAAACTGGTCTTTGACGACGTTAACTTGTGCCTTGCCCTTAGCCTTGGCCTTCTTTCGTTGCTTAGTCTTGAGCTTGCGGCAGTCCTTGATCATATGACCAGGTTTCCCACAGTGGTGACAGTTTCCTTTGAACTTCTCCACTACTTGGGTTTTGCCGTCTTTCTAGAACTTGTACTTTTTGCTTAGGTTTTCTTTGGCCTCAGCCAGATTTACCTTTGCCTCAGCGGGTTGTTTACTCCTAGGCAAGACCTTCTTATTATCTTCCTGAATTTGGAGTTTGATAATAAGTTCTTCAAAGGTCGTCTCCTTTGATTTGAGCTTTAAGTAGCTCATAAACTCATTCCATGAAGGAGGTAACTTTTCAATTAGTGATGCAACCAAAAACTGCTCGTTTGGCTTCATACCTTCCAAATCTAGGTGATGTAAAATCATTTGGAATTCCTGGACTTGGGACATCACTGTCTTACTATCCACCATTTGAAATTTCAGAAATTTCCCAATGATGAATTTCTTAGTACCTGCATCTTGTGCGTTGTACTTCTTTTGCAGCTTATTCCACAACTCTTTGGCGATGCCAACGGTGCAATACACCGTGTAGAGAGGGTCTGACAAGCAGTTCTATATGTAATTCTTACACATGAAATCACTATGACTCCATGCATCAAGAACCATCTTCATGCCATTAATGACATGGATACCTAGGCCCCCTTCACCCGTTTCAGACGGCGAAGGGTCCATTTCATCTCCAGCTTGTGGAGGATCTTCTGTTAGAAAACGTGCCATTCCCATAACAGTCAGATAGAAGATCATCTTTTGTTGCCATCTTTTGAAGTTTGTCCCCATGAACTTTTCAGGGCGCTCATGGTGAAATCCAGTGGGCGGAGGAGCGACAACATTCCCTTGAGTGGCAGCAAAGGCGTTGGATGAGCCTTGAGCAACCAGAAAGGCATTAGGAGTGCCTTGAGCAGTGGGGAAGGCAGATGGATTTCCTTGAGCAGCAGCTACAGAATTAGAAGCAGTTTGATTTATACTAGTCATCTTTCTAACTTAGTTACTTACAACAAAATCTTGTCTTAAAATTATTGGGATACAATTGTTGTAGGGAACGGGAAGTAAGTAACTATTACAATGGTAGAAAGGATAAATAAACTATTACAATAAAACTGGAAATCAAAACCTTACAAACTGCTTGTGTGATTTGCTGAGTCGAGTGATGTCACTCTGTCTTTAAGACAAGATTGCACCGTATGTCTCCTTTTACGGTATTGAGCAATAGTCTCCCAAGATACAACAACAACTTTAACAAGTGAGCAAAGGAAACTCAAGTGTTACTCTTGAAGAACTTTGAGTATACTGACTTTCCTAGAGAGGAAGAATGTGAAATCAGAAAATCCGGAGAATTCTCTAAGGGTTGAGTGTAGTATATTTCAATTGAGCCAAAGGCCTCAATTTATAGTGTAAGTAGAAGACCCCTCAACTAGACAACTAAAGGCTTTCAATAGCCATGTAATTGCACTTGATTGAGGGGTTACATTCAGCCAAATAATGGTTGAATTCATGTGGCAAGTAATGGAGAATCAATGCTCCAAAACCAGCCCAAACATCAGATTTTTCCAACTTCCCGTCGCAGCATTCTGCCTCTGTAGCGCCGCGGCTCCAGTAGCTAACCATCCATTTTGCGCCGCAGCTCCGACGGTGTGGCGCCACGGCCCTTCACGACTCCGCGGCGATTTCAGACTCGTTTCATTTTACACTTTGTACACTTCTTCCTTCATTTACCAACGTGGAATGCTTTGTCATTTGGCCAATAACCGTCCATAATTCTATGTCTCAAACGTATTACATACGTACCAATATCTCTTTCACTAATGAAATTTGCGATACTTGGCAGTACTTGTGTACTGTGTGTGGAAATGACGTTTCCGACGTGCGGGCCCAATAGTTCGAGTCATAAATTAATGGGATATACTTATTTCCACATTTAGTAAATTTCCAACAGATTTCACCACTTCTTATTGTTTAGCCGGCCGCAGCGTAGTTATGCTGCAAACCCACATTTGGTTTCTAACCAAAGAAGATTGGCGTTTTAGATTTCTCAATCATGTATAATTAGTAATTACTAGAAGCTTGCTTAGATGAGATAAACAGATTCAGTTCTTTTATTTGTTCTCTTTTTCACATATCAGTAAACTGTTGAAAATGTCATTGGATTGGAATAAGAATTACGCAAGAAGATACAGTTTTATTATTACCAAACATATATGCTTTGTAATGATTTACTTTTCTGTGAAATTATGTACTTTGGGTTGGGGATGATTGGAAAAAATGTAGTATGAAAAATAGTTCAATTTTCGAATGAACGTTGTCATAAGAGGATTGGTCAAGTATTTCCAGTTGACATAGGTTACTGATTTTGCTTAAGAAGGATTCATCTACGTTCTGTGTAATCAGCTTCAAGCCTTCAAAGTTCAGAACAAATTGGAGCCTCATTTTTCAACTTGTATTTCAACTAGAAAAAACAATCTGAAATAACCATAGGAGTTAATTCTCTAATAGTGCCTAAGTGTTTACAAAATTAATTAAACAAAGAAGTTTATTAAAAAGGGCAAATTAGTCAGTTAATAATTTTTTATATTTAAAATAAATAGGTTATAAGAATTGTTACACAAAATTTAAAATAAGGGAGGTAAGCGTAATATTGTAAACCACAAGGGAGACCAGTGTTACGAAGCCAAACGTGAGGGGAGGTCTATGAAATTATCCAATAATCCTATCATACTATGCGATTTACCTCCTGAAATAAAATAATCAATAAAGTTTATCAGTGTTATAACTAAAACATCACTCCTTTATGAATAAAATAAAATAACTTTCAAATAGGAAACTAATAAAATATGATAATTTTAAGACATGACAAAAAATGAAGATCAATGATAAGTGAAGATGTAATATTCGGTTATATATATTTTTTTTAAAAATGTTGAGTGATATTAACCCTCACGGTGTTCTCAAATAGTAAATATACAATACTACGACTTGTTATTTGCATTGCTCTCAATCTTCTTATTTCTATAGATGAAAAAACTATTAAGTATCATTCATTTATTAAAGAATTACGAGGGTTAATGATGTTAATTAAGGAATTCGACACATAATTTGTGCAAGAACAGTTAGGTGAGCCCCGAGAATTGGGCGTTATGCGTGCTTAGGGCGTACGATCAGGCGCTTAGGGTGTAATCCTCACAGAATTAAGCCCCACACGTAAGCCCGAGTCATTTTGCTAGTGCCCCGCCCTGAGACGAGTCTCAAAACTGCCTTTTAAAACACTACGCAAGACTAGCTGTAATTTCACAAGTTGAAATCATAAGATTTTTTTTAAAGACTAACCTGTTTGGCCAAAATATATTTTCCCTAATTTTTTTTTTCAATAAATGCTTATTTTGAAAAAACTGTTATGATTTTCTTTCTCATTTTTTTTTGGAGAAGGGAATAAAAAAAAGAGTGAGTAATCGACTATACGGTGGGTCTGAACTATGCACAAGTAAAGGCAATGCAATACACGTTTGGAACAAAAATGACTATTTTTTAAAAAACTTTTGGGTTTCTTGGATTAAGTTATATCCTGTTAAGTCTTCACAATAAAAACGACCAAACCATTTTTCAATGAATGTTACTAATCTTTTATACCAGAATAAAAAAGATTCAAGTTAACTTGTGAATATTCTGAACATTACTTGTATGTTCATAGCCATTGTTTTCCGGTGAAATTGATTCTAACAAAAAACACAGTTAGATGTTTGTATTTTAGGATTTAAAGACAAGTAGGTTATATCAGATTCGAAGAACTCCTTAATGAGTCTGGTATCACGAGATAGGTTACAAGAGTAAAGAGTACGAAATTCAGTAAGTAAAATAATAAGCAAATAAATGAGTAAATAAGCTAGATTTGGAATAAATAATGAACAAGTGCTCTGGTATATTGATCTGAGAGAGAATATTGGTTACAAGTGTAAGCTTATAGGACACAATGTGTCTTTTCTTCTCTTCTAAGTCTTGCATATATAAAATAAAACTAGACTATTATGCCTTCCTAAAGTTGTGACGACGTGAGCGTGCTGATGCCATCGTACTCACGTGCGGCGCGATGCTCTGATCTAGTAGAGCTGATTTGATGGAAGTGGGAGAAAGTTGTGTGGAAACCAGGGGACGTTAGGCTTCTCGGATATGCTAGTCTTCTCGGAGGCGTTTTTACCCAATACAGATAGTCCCCCACTTTTCGGGACCGGAAAGTGGAAGAGTTTCTCCTATCGTCAATTCTCACCCTGTCATGACATTTGTCGAACTGGTGCTTTAATCTAACCTATTTTCCTTCTCCGCACGCTGACCTTCTTCATTAAATGCTTACTGTCCCTATAAGATCTACTTTACATGCATCGCATGTTTATCCACATGATTCCCTCGGGAGTTGGTGTCGTAGCGACAATTTGATTTCCTTTCTTTTAAATGAAATGTCACCTCTTCCAATACCTTATACATATCCCCTCTCGTACAGACTCTCATTTGCTTCCCCTATCCTTCAACGCTCTTTTCTACTCTTTTGGAAAAAGAAATCATTTTCTATCCCTTTTCCCTCAAATTTCTATACCATGTCTTCAGATTCTTCAGTCATTGGTGGTGTTACTACATGGGCTCAGAACCTCGCTCATGGTGATGCCGACATCCCTATTCACTAGGTTCCCATCATAGATTGTCTGCCGTCGGCCAGTAGGACATCGAGAAAAAAGAAATCATCATCATCTTCCTCCAATCTCTAGGCTAATGCTTATCTCCCCAGCAACTGGTCTTCTTTAAAAGACCTCACGAAGCGCCTGACTTCCATGACTCCTGAGTTCGAGTGGTCCTAGCCAGCTAGTAAGTACAAATCTTCTATTAGCGCTCGCTATTTGAGTTGGGTGAAAGTAGACTGCGGCTTGTCTGATATAGAGGTGTTCCTCCCTCGGGAAGGGGAGCACATCACTTCCTACCGGCAGTAATACTTCTTTGTATATACATATCCCTTTTTATTGAGGGTGAGCAAACTCATTGATCTCGTGATTCTGGAATTTTGCTGAAAATACAAGGTATGCCTGGCTCAGATTGGTCCAACGGCGTGCAGGACGGTCTCATGCCTCCGATACCTCTCTTTACAAGTGGGGGAGGATTTTACCATTGCCCACTTAATCCGCCTCTATTTGCCAAAATTTTCAGGGCGGGAGTCATTCAATTGTCCCGTAATGGACAAAACGCTTTAATTTCCAGTATTGATGATGATTCCTACCGAGGATGGACATAGAAATACGTCCTCATTGAAACCATGGACCTAGTCAAGCCACCAGAGGTGCGCATCCCAGAGTAGTGGAATTTTGACTATAAGTTTTTTGTCTACGCTTATTTTCTCTATTTCATCTTTTTGGGGTTTAAATGATGTCTTTGAATTTTATGTTTCTTCTTTTTCCAGCCATAGCTTGGAAATCAGATTCAGTGTTGGGCTTGGCCCGATGGGTCCAAAAAATTTTGAACTATGAGCCTTCCACCATTCGTACGTGGCAGGAGATCGCGTTGAAACACAATTAGAAGGGGAAAAATCATGGTCTTTCGAAGGGAGCATCGGTCTGAGATTTCGTGGAGGTTCTCGAAGATCCGGACATGGCTCTGCAGTAAGTTATTCATGTAATATGTCAACTAGGACAGAATCTGGAGGCTGCCACTTCTGTCGAATCAAAAGGTCATTATCTTCTTCCTTCCCTCCTTCGGTCAAAAGAGTAGACCGAGAGCTAGGGAGTAGGGTAGTCAGAGGTTGACCTCGGAAGCTCCAATCGTTCCTCCCGTGGTTATTGACTTTCTCGCCAAAGTGCCGCTAGATCTGAGGCCGTCACCACTGGTCTTTTTAGAGAGATGGATTTATCAGAAAAAATAAATTCTTGCACCTCTTTGTCCCTTGATCCCGTCAGAGTTGAGGTGTGACTCTGGGCCCTGTATCCATTCCGTGTATTATGTTGTCATCTCGGGTCGCCCTTTTTCCGGTTCCTCAGAGGCGGGCTCCCAAGCCTCAGGGTCCCTCGCCCAGGGGGAGAACTGGGGATCCTAGCACCGGCGTACGCATTGGGGGCCCTCAAATCTCCCGCAGATCATGGCTAGTAGATATATTCCTAGCGCCAGTCAGCAACCCTACTATTCATCAGTAGGTCACTTTCTCCGATCCTTTTGAATGCAACCTTTTTTACGGCCAGTAAGGGTTGCCAGCTATTTATGGCCTTTGTCTAGTGAGAGGGAAAATGAGAAGATGAGGAATGTTTCCAGCGATTGCTTTCTCAACGCTGTTGCTCATGCAGTTGCCCATGTACGCGACCATCTTACTTGTTAGTTTGTTCCTTCAGCTTTCTCTCACAGCATTACTTTTGACTTTCCTTGATTTTTTCTTCACCTTAGGCAAGCCTGCTTACCATGGAAGGTTTTAAACGGAAGCTTGCCGAAGTGAGGGAGAGAATGTTAGAGTATCTGAAACTGCAAGAAAGATTCTCGGCCCTAGTGAGCTAGCTGATTTCGGTAGAGGATCTGGAGGCTAGATTGGCCCAATCGGAGCAATATAGGAGAATTGACAATGAGGAGGCTACCAAGTTTCATAAGGAACTTATGGATCTTCAGAAGAAGTGGGCCGAACATCAAGAGCATTTTGCCAATATGATCCAAAGGGAAACATACATGGTAGAGAGAATTTAGGTCATGGGTATCGAACTCGAGGCTTGTCAGAAAGACAAGGCTTCTGTGGAGAGGCATTTAAGTACCCAGAGGGAAGGTATGAAAACCTGTCAACTCGGTATGATAGACAGGTCCAACACAACTAGGATTTGATCAAGAGAAATACTTCACTTCGTGAGGCTATGCAGATTAGCTGAAGAGCAATGTCTATGTGTCTAATACAGATAAATAGGTCAGTAGCTGAAGATAAATTTTATCCTTGAGAAAACCCACGCAGTGTATCATGGCCGATGGCAAGTTCTCCAGGAGGTTTAGAAGGGATCGTTTAACGTTGACACAACCCTGGCTGCTACTTTGAAGGTGGAATATATGACCCATAAAACTATGGCCGTGCGTGCCTTGTCAGTGGACCTTGTCCAATCTTTTGACAGTAAAAGCTAGTCTCATGAGGGAAAGGGGTAGCCGCGACCGAATATGAGAAACATTCTTCTGAGGTCCCTATGGCTGAAAGCGGAAGTGAGAAAAGGTAATGTGAAGAAGACCCATCCCAAGAAACCTTTTAAAGCTCCAGAGGTAAAAGAAAGTGATGCGGAAGTAACCCTCCAAAAGGACCCACCGGCCACCTCAGCTCTAGAGACGCGTGCCCCTGCTGGAACCTCTGAAACCCCAGCTATTGATACTTTATTTTAATACTCCATGCGTGGAGTTTTTAATGTTTCGGATATGTTTGCTTGTTTTTTGGAAGACATTGTGTTTTGTGTACTAATATTGCCCACGTTTTGGGCCTCTTCCTTTTGATGAATACCTTTGTGCTATCTTGTATTGTTTCTTTCCTAAGTTGCAGAGTATTTTGCATTGAATTGTTTAGGTCTTGTATGAGAGGTATTGGTCATTACTTGATGGTTATGTTGGTATGCTTTGTGGCTGGGTGTAGGAATTACTCGGTCTTTTAAAGTAGAGTAGTTCAACCGTAGAGATCCTTCCACCCAAGGACCCCATCACCGGGACTATGCTCTATGGAGAATTCGAATGCTTATGTTTAAGTTCAACAATTGTATTTTTATTTCTTCACAATGTGTGCAGGATTCTGAGCAATCGCTTTTCCCAATCCGAGAATGTTAATTCCGGCCGCGTATTTTATGATTGGAAATTAAAATGATCCATTTAATAATAAAATGAGGGGCTCTTTTTGTCTGGTGCTGATGAGGAGGGCGTCTCGACCTCATCTTATAGTGGCATGAGGTTATGTTTCCTTCACGCTCTGAGGCCTATAGGCCATGTTGTGTGTTCGTGGTGGATATTATCGGGTCCGGGAGAGCGTGTTCGTATCAACAATTTTAGAGTGTAGAGAGCACAAAGCAAGCCTATTTTTATACATTGTGTTTGGTGCGTAAACCTGAGTACATGTATATGTCTGTCAAAATTAGAAAGTACAAAAAAGGCGAAGGCCCCTAGCCCCTTTAGCTTGGAGCAAATATTCTTCCCTTGCATTTGGATTTTCAAGGGGGGTTCCTCTATGTAATACGCTTTACAGTTGTTGTCTCATTAAAAATCTTGCCAGCAAATATCCTATCGGGAAAATAATTAGTCAAGAAAAAGAGCGCAACACGTATTTTCCGGTCTTCATTTTGCTATCCTCAGAGCGCGTGAATTGTACAACCAGTCCCAGTCTTGATGCCAATCCCAATCCTGCGATAAAAAAAGGTTATAAAAAATCAAAAAGGGAAAGAGGACGAATCCATACCTTGTGATCTTTAGGGTCGTATTGTGGGGGCAAAATTGTATGTGAATTTTGGAAATCTTGGCGTTCGTATCGCTGGGCGAGGTTGATATGTCAAATAATATTCACTTATCTTGACTGACCATTTTAATAGCTGGCTTGTGAGATTCTCCCTTAGTAATATGGTTTGTAGTGGGACATCCGTTACGATTGTTATCGGATGGCATTCAAAGTACGACCACAACTTTTGCGTGGCCGTGACGAGGGCTAAGGCTAGATTTTCTACATCCGGGTAACCGTAACTCAGCCCCAATTAATTTTTTGCTTGCATAATAAATGGGGAAATGCGTTTCTTCTTCTTTCCACACTAGAGAGATGCTAATTGACACAACTGAGACAGTTATATAGGTGAACAATCTTTTTTTTGGGTTTGGCCATTATGTGAGGGCTAGCCAAGTAAGCCTTGAGGTCTTGCAGGATTTAGCAACATTCCTGCGTCCACTGGAAATGATGATCTTTTTTATGAGTTTAAAAAATTCATGGTACCAGTCTATCGATCGTGATATGAGTCTTTCTAAGGCTGCAACTTTTCCTGTCAATCTTTGCACAATTTTGATGTTATTTAATGTGTCTGGCATCGCTTGAATAGCCTTGACCTTGTCGGGGTTCATCTCGATGCCGCGACCGAAAATAAGGAAGCTCAAGAACTTTCCAAACCTGACTCGGAAGGTGCATTTCTCCAGATTTAGCTTCATGACATGGCTACGCAAGATGTTGAAGGTCTCAACTAAGGAGGCTAGATGGGTTTCAGCCTCTCGGAATTTGACCAACATGTCATCAATGTAAACTTCCATAGTATGGCCAATTTATTTTTCAAACATGTTATTTACCAATCTCTGGTTAGTTGCCCCTGCATTTTTAAGATTAAAAGACATTACATTGTAACAAAAATTACCGTGATTGGTCGTGAAAAAAGTATTTTCCTGGTCTTTCGGGTGTAGGCTGATATGATTTTATCCAAAGTATGCATCTATGAAACTGAATAATTCATGTCCAGTCGTGGCATCAATCGTCTGATCAATGTGCATAAAAGGAAATGAATCCTTAGGGTACACTTCATTCAAATCCTTAAAGTCCACACACATTCTGAATTTGTTGAGCTTTTTGGGGACCACCACCACGTTACCCAACCACGTGAAACATTGTCTGTCTCCACCACCCTAAGATAATTGATAATTAAAGTTTCCTGCATGTTTAGGTCTTTTCCTAACTTTTCTGTCTTTCTGTTGTTTCTTATCTCTCTTCCTAGCCTCAAATCTCTTCGAACTTATTCAATGAAATAATCACATTCACATTCTCAAGTACATTGCTATTATTCAACTTTCATATCCATAATACAACTGCCTCTTCTCGGGTGACATCGACTTTATTCTGCTTTTAATATTATCTCAAGTCTCATTTGTTGTTATCAGAAACTTCATAATTATACCCCGATGGTAATCACTCTTACTCGAACCTTTAACTCCCTGCTTGTCGCTTGCGCATTTACGAAATTCGATAGGAAGAGAAGGTTATTCACTTCTCTAAGCTTTATAGCACGATCTAGAGTAGAAAGAAGTGAGACAACCCTGAATGTCTTGGTAGTCAACCATTTATATGTGTGGCCCGCACACACATATAAATGAGACTCCACTAGATACAACTTTATAGACTCCCTAGGACATTTGAACCTAGTGCTCTGATACCAAGTTTTGTCACGCCCCGAACCATGACTTGGGCGTAACATGGTACTCGATGTCTGACTACATCTGACCGTGCGAACCAACTGGCTGGCTAAATCAACATGTGCTACTGAAAGCGGAATTTAAACTAACACATGCGGATTTACTAAAATGTCTGAATGATGCAAATCATGAAGTGCCGAAAGTACTAAAATAGTCTGAGACATAACTGTAGCCAACAAGTCTATCATAAAACATGTGATTTTGTCTAACTAACATTATAGTCTATGAAGCCTCTAATGAAATACTGAAAACTGACTATTTCCGGGACAAAGCCCCCGACATACCTGACTTTCTGTAAATAAGCTATAAATACTATAAAAGAAAATAAGGCCCTAAAAGAACCGGGGCTCACCAATTAGATGATACTGAAGATCCTAGCGAGCAGATGCATCATCTTGTAATTCATTACCTGCATCGCGAGATACAGGCCTCGAGAAAAAGGGACGTTAGCACATTTAAATTGTAGTAGTATGTAAAGCAAGTAAAAGAAATAACTGTAAGTGGGGTGCATGGAAAAAGACAGCCCAAATAAATACACAGGTAATTAATACTGAAACTGAAACTATAACTGATAACTGAAATGAACAAGAGAAATGAAGTTATGACTACTTTCTATTCTGAATATGAAGTCACCTATTTTAGTGGAGTAATGGTTCGGGGCCTTGGCCCAATATAAATGCACAAAACTCTGGGGCCTTGGCCCAATATAAATGCACAAAACTAACCTTTATGCTTTTCAACTTGAACAACTTTTCCACATCAAGGAATTCTTTTTTTTGTTCGGAGGGTGGATCCTATAATATGGCCTTGGCCAAGTAAGTGCGTCAGTCGGGCCTTGACCAGGTATACTTATACATAAGACTGTTTCCTTGGGCAAAGATGCATGTGTTCAACATTTAACAGTATACATTAAGGAACTGAAAGTCATACTGGAATGCATAATACTGGAATACTGGTCAACACGGAACTGAGACATGTATTTATGAACTGATTATGAAGTGTAAACATATTGAGTTTTCATGGATGAGACTCATGGAATATCAATTACGAGTCCATACTGATTACGTACCGAGTTCACGATATTCCGAATGATAATCATGAATGAATTACCAAGCTATGCATCTAGAGAATAGAAGTCCTGCAACTATTCACGGAACTAAGACATGACTATATTTCTGAGTCAAATTCATAGTAGTCGTAAAAAAACGAGGTATAGGGAAAATTATTAACATTCCCAAACATAGAGAGTTAGCCTTACATACCTTAATTCCATGCTCTTACGCGTAATAAAATGTTTGTCACCTTTCTCAACGGAAATCTATAGCAATATATAGCAAGGGGAACCAATATTAGAACTATTACCCATATATTGGTCACTTAGGCATTTTATCAAACACTTGGTGGGCATAAAGCTTCATAGACCTTATTAATGGTGTTTATACACCAAACAATCCTTCCTCTTGATCCTAGATGTTTCTACAATGTCAAATATATATAGTTAACATCATTCTTCATCACTCATGTGATTACAACAACACTAAGTCAACATCCCTAACCATACAATAGTTCATATGCTTCTTACTATCTAACCCATTATCTTATCTCTCAAGAACTTAGAGTCTAATATTCAATTCTCAACTATATTCATTAGAGGGTGAAAGAATTACCTTTTTGACGTTCTATCTCCTTGAATTCGAAAGCTAGGGTTCCTTTCTCCAACAATGTGTCTCAACAGAATATCTAATGATTTGAAGGGTTTAATCATGTTAGTAAGGAATTTGGGACTTGAATTCATCCTAGAATCATCATAGAAGTTACCTTGTAGGGTTCTTGAGGCTCGAGACTTGTTCTCTCTGTCTCTAGGATAAATTTTGAGCTTTAGGGAGTTAGATAAATAATCCCCAAGCTTAAATATAACTTAAAATACAAAAATCTGAAGTTTAGACCTGAAATCCAACCCATACGCATTGGGCCCGCAATGCAAGTGCACCATGGGACTCCTTTGCAGGTCCAAATTTCATAGAGGTGATTTCCTATAATTGGCTCGTGATGTGGGGCCATCGAACACGCTCCCAAGTGCGGCGTGTTGCCAACGTAGGTGGCACATGTCGGCTTTTGTGTAATATTTTTGTAACATACATAACTATTCATACACAAATCTGTTTGGCCTTCACAATATATCGTTGGAAATGTATTTCAAAGATCTTAAACTTACATGTATTACGTTTTCTCAAATTCTCAATGGACTTTCACGAAATATGGATGAAAGGCAGACTTGCCGTGAACTTAGCCAATTCTATCGAATCTTAAGCACATCACTAGTCGTCTTGATTTCAAAACAACTATTTCCACCCAAACTCATCTGATATCACTTCACATGTCTAAAGTGTCACATTAATACTCATTTAACACATCTCACATTAATACTCATTTAAAACTGTGTTGACTTGGTAAGCCGGTCTACAATCACCCAAATTGAGTCATACTTCCGAAAATATAGAGGTAAACCTGCTATGAAATCTATATTTATTATCTCCCATTTCCAAACAGGAATGTCTATGTTCAGATCCAAACCACCGGGCCTCATGTTCTCTTCTTTCACTTGCTGACAATTCGGACACTTGGTCACAAAATCTGCAACGTTCTTTTTTATGTCGTTTCACCAATAAATCTCATTGATGTTATGGTACATCTTTGTAGAAGGGTGAACAAAATATGGAATTGTGGGATTCTGACATGATCCTTTGTCTAAGTTGATCTACATCTGGAACACACAGTCTGCCTTAGTACCTCAAAGTACCATCATCTCCCTCTTGTTCAAAAGTCATCGTTTTATGTTTGAAAATCGCCTTTTTCAGCTGCAAGAAGTAGGGATCACTAAACTGCTTCTTCTTCACTTTGACTACTAAGAAAGAGTCAACCCTATTTTGAACAACAACCCCTCCATATTTAGAGTCCAAAACTCAAACTTCTAGATTGGATAAGCGGTGAACTTCCTTCACCATAGTTCTCTTATCTGCCTCAAAGTGAGATAAACTTCCCATACTTGATTTCTTTCTAAGGTGCTTCCTGAAAATACTCATAATATTATTATGCACTAAGTCTTTGACCAACACCCTAAAGTTTAAAGTCTCGTACAATGGCACCATCCACGTAACACATGACTTGACATGATCTCATAGCTTTTCTGTGATCTCTAACGGAAATAACTGAGTTTGATACAAGTTGATCGACGATCATTCTACTCACTTCGTGTTTCCTATACATACGGGGCACATTCCTTATGAAGACTCTCTCATTTTCCCTTATTACCGAACTGAGGTTCTTCATATCTCATGCTAACTCTTTGGGTTTCAAATGTCCAACTAGACTTACTGATAATTTATGCATCTCTTCCTTAGAACAAAGGTTAAGGTCTTATACTTGTAGATCCTTTTCGCTTGTTGGGATCCAACTAACTTTCCTGCTCTTTTGCAATTTTCATACTTTACATCACTAAGGACTCATCTTTCGACTCACTGCTAAGAAATCTTCCTTACTAGAAAAAACTGAATTACTTGCATGACTGGGGTGCTAACATATTCATGATTGGCATATTATTTCTTAACGACTTAACTTTACCCATACTGTCAGTCTTAGGGAAACCCCTTTCTGATAACCCTTAAAAGCTATTCTTCTATAGTTTGCTCTCTTACTACCTACATGATTTTCTTCTTCCAATATCACGGTACTTCAGGTTTAACTTAAACTCATTGGGTTCTAACACAGATATAGTGTATTTAAACTGTTACCCACTCACTAGTGTTCATCTAACTAAGAAAATCAAATCATACCTCTCTAGCTCTGCTAAATTGCTAATTCACTTTATCAACTCAAAACTTACTATTCTTCTACCAATCACTCTCTAGCATCATGCCCTCTTATTCTGCTCTGAATAACTAAAGTGAAGCAGACAATTATTTCTAACTTTCCTCATCATTCGACCCTATTCTATGACTGTGTAATATATCTTCTTAATTAAATACATGGATCACACTTAGGAAAATTACATCTCTCTTATAAAAAAGATCAAAATACCTAACCCCGAACTTTCTATATACTTTAACATCATATCAGGATATACACATCCGGGGTAAACACTTAATTACATAACCTAAGAGGGAACTATCACATCTTCTTATCTCTTCATAATATTTGCTTCTTGTAGTAACTTACTAACATAGTACTTTCTAGTTCTTATCTAAATAAACTTAAACAAACTAAAACTATTCCCAAAACTTTAACATCATCTGCTCTAGGTTCTCATTCCGTACATCATATATTCTTTTTATTCATATGCATGGATTGTACAAAAAATATACTCCCTCTGAAAAATCATAACACTTAAGAATCATAGGTAATTTTCCCTTAGACACCTCTCTATTCAAAACCATGGTAATCAATTTATGCATGATGTGGCTAAAATTATAACATGTTGCCTTGTGGGGGTATTACGTTAGAGTTATCATCATCACACGTATGACGACATTTGCGGGTACCTATGAGTCTTGCCGACCTGCCAAAACATACAAGCGGTTCTGACACAGGTCTATATTACCAAACTTAGTTGCATTATGCCCATCTTGGGCTTGTGAATTATGGGGAGAAACTAAATTTATGGATTGAGTCATATTAATTCTGGTACCTTGTCTGGCTGATGGGCATTCTCTCAGGTAGTGACCCTACTGGCCACACCCAAAACATCCATTCGTGTGTCTCTTACCACACTTATTGCACCTAGGATTCTGAAAACCCCTGTGGCCCACACTGACATGTGATTGAGACCTTGGTGCTCTGAAACTCTGTCTCTGGCTAAACTGACCTTTTTGATCATATCTAGAACTCGAGACTGGTGCACTAGTTGTTGATGGAGTGGGTTCACCTCCTATTGAAACATTGTCTGTCTCCACCACCATAAGATAATTGATAATTAAAGTGTCTTGCAGGTTTAGCTCATTTCCAGACTTCTCAGTCTTTCTGTTGTTTCTTATCTCTCTTCCTAGCCTCAAATCTCTTCGAACTTATTCAATGAAATCATCGCATTCACATTCTCAAGTACATTGCTATTATTCAACTTTCATATCCATAATACAACTACCTCTTCTCGGGTGACATCGACTTTATTCTGCTTTCAATATTAGCTCAAGTCTCATTCGTTGTTATCAGAAACTTCATAATTATACCCCAATGGTAATAACCCTTACTCGAACTTTTAACTCACTGCTTGTCGCTTGCGCATTTACAAAGTTCGATAGTAAGAGAAAGTTATTCACTTCTCTAAGATTTATAGCACGATCTAGAGTAGAAAGAAGTGAGACAACCCTGAATGTCTTGGTAGTCAACCATTTATATGTGTGGCCCACACACACATATAAAGGAGACTCCACTAGATACGGCTTTATAGACTCCCTAGGACATTTGAACCTAGTTCTCGAATACCAAGCTTTGTCACGCCCCGAACCATGACCTGGGTGTAACATGGTACTCGATGCCTGACTAGATCTGACCGAGCCAACCAACTGGCTGGCTAAATCAACATGTGATATGAAAACATACAGAAAGCGGAATTTAAACTAACACATGCTGATTTACTAAAATGTCTGAATGATACAAATCATGAAGTGCTGAAAGTACTAAAATAGTCTGAGACATAACTGTATCCAACAAGGCTATCATAAAACATGTGATTTTGTCTAATTGTCATTATAGTCTATGAAGCCTCTAATGAAATACTGAAAATTGACTATTTCCGGGACAAAGTCCCCGACATACCCGACTTTCTGTAAATAAGCTATAAATACTATAAAAGACAATAAGGCCCTGAAAGAACTGGGGCTCACCAATCAGATGATACTGGAGATCCTAGCGAGCAGATGCATCATCTTGTAAATCATTACCTGTATCGCGAGATGCAGGCCTCGATAAAAAGGGACGTCTGCACATGTAATTGTACTGGTATGTAAAGCAAGTGAAAGAAATAACCGTAAGCGGGGTGCATGGAAAAGGGCAGCCCAAATAAATAAATAGGTCATTAATACTGAAATTGAAACTGTAATTGATAACTGAAATGAACAAGAGAAGTGAAGTTATGACTACTTTCTGTTCTGAATATTAAGTCACCTATTTTAGTGGAGTAATGGTTCGGGGCCTTGGCCAAATATAAATGCATAAAACTCCGGGGCCTTGGCCCAATATAAATGCACAAAACTATGGCCTTGGCCAAGTAAGTACGTCAGTCGGGCCTTGACCAGGTATACTTATACATAAGACTGTTCCCTTGGGTAAAGATGCATGTGTTCAACATTTAACAGTATACATTAAGTAACTGAAAGTCATACTGGAATGCATAATACTGGAATACTGGTCAACACTGAACTGAGACATGTATTTATGAACTGATTATGAAGTGTAAACTTATTGAGTTTTCATGGATGAGACTCATGGAATATCAAACACGAGTCTATACTGATTACGTACCGAGTTCACAATATTCCGAATGATAATCATGAATGAATTACCAAGCTATGCATCTAGAGACTAAGACATGACTATATTTCTGAGTCAAATTCATAGTAGTCGTAAAAGAACGCGGCATAGGGAGAATTATTAACATTCCCAAACGTAGAGAGTTAGCCTTACATACCTTAATTCCCTGCTCTTGAGCGTAATGCAACGTTCATAACCTTTCTCAATGATAATCTATAGCAATATATAGCAAGGGGAACCAATATTAGAACTATTACCCATATATTGGTCACTTAGGCATTTTATCAAACACTTGGTGGACATAAAGCTTCATAGACCTTATTAATGGTGTTTCTACACCCAACAATCTTCCTCTTGCTTCTAGGTATTTCTACAATCTCAAATAGATATAGTTAACATCATTCTTCATCACTCATGTGATTACAACAACACTAAGTCAACAATCCAAACCATACAATAGTTCATACACTTCTTACTATCTAACCCATTATCTTATCTCTCAAGAACTTAGAGTGTAATATTCAATTGACAACTATATTCATTAGAGGGTGAAAGAATTACCTTTTTGACGTTCTATCTCCTTGAATTCGAAAGCTAGGGTTCCTTCGCCCAACAATGTGTCTCAACAGAATATCTAATGATTTGAAGGGTTTAATCATGTTAGTAAGGAATTTGGGACTTGGATTCATCCTAGAATCATCATAGAAGTTACCTTGTAGGGTTCTTGAGGCTTGAGACTTGTTCTCTCTGTCTCTAGGGTAATTTTTGAGCTTTAGGGAGTTAGAGAAATAAACCGAAGCTTAAATATAACTTAAAATACAAAAAATTGAAGTTTAGACCTGAAATCCAACCCATACGCACTGGGCCTGCAATGAAAGTGCATCATGGGACTCCTCTGCATGTCCAAAGTTCATAGAGGTGATTTCCTTCAATTGGACCACGATGTTGGGCCATCGCACATGCTCCCAAGTGCGGCGTGTTGCCAACGTAGGTGGCACATGTCGGCTTCTGTGCAATGTTTTTGTAACATACATAACTTGTCATACAGAGCTCCGTTTGGCATAAACCATATACCGTGGCAAAAGTATTTCAAAGATCTTAAATTTTCATGTTTTAAGTTTTCTCAAATTCTCAACGGACTTTCACGAAATTGGGATAAAAGGAAGATTTATTGTGAACTTAGCCAATTCTATCGAATCTTAAGCACCTCACTAGTCGTCTTGATTTCAAAACAACTATTTCCATCCAAACTCATTCGATATCACTTCACATGTCTAAAATGTTACATTAATACTTATTTAACATATCCACACCTAATTCAGATTTTTGAATGTGTTATAGATCATTCTCGATTCGTATCTTGACCGTATACCGAATTTTTATTTCGCTCCTTGTTTTTGTTGGGAATTCCTTCAGGCTTTACTTTATCTTCTAGAAGCATTTGAACTATTCGGGTTCAACCAATCCGTAAATTTGGCTTTATACGGGTTCTTTCAGGTATCCACGAATCCCCGCAGTAGCTCTTCTCCTTGTTACTTTATCCGGGTTCTTTCTGCTTTCTCGTTATCCGGAGTTCCCTTGCTCCACTATTTGTTGGGTTGTTTTGGTAGGGGTCCCCTCTAATTTCTCTACTTCTTGTCCAGGCTGCTCCTCTGACTCCGTGCGTAGTGTTTTTGAATGATCTGTTAGGTCTCGATGTTCGACTGGTACATGTTCCTCTCTAAGTCCCTGTGATCCATGAGCGGTGCTGTTTTTTCCTGACATATTTCTCTCTTTCTGAGTGTCTTGACACCGTTTAGTTTTCTCACGGAGATCAGCTATAGATCGAGACAACATCACAACTATCTATCTCCACAAACGGTGCCAAACTGTTTTCCGGTGAAATTGATTCTAACAAAAGACACAGTTAGAGATTTGTAGTTTAGGATTTAAAGACAAGTAGGTTGTATTAGATTAGGAGAACTCCTTAATAAGTCTGGTATCACGAGCTAGGTTACACGAGTAAAGAGTACGAAATTCAGTAAGTAAAATAATAAGCAAATAAATGAGTAAATAAGCTAGATTCAGAATGAATAATGAACAAGTGCTTTGGTATATTGATCTGAGAGAGAATATTGGTTACAAGTGTAAGTTTAGAGGATACAATGTCTTTTCTTCTCTTCTAAGTCTTGCATTTATAAGACAAAACTAGACTATTATGCCTTCCTAAAGTTGTGATGACGTGAGCGTGCTGATGTCATCGTACTCACGCGCGCCGTGACGCTCTGATCTAGGAGAGCTGATGTGATAGAAGTTGTTGGGAGTGGGAGATAGTTGTGTGGAAACCCATTGACGTTAGGCTTCTCAGATACGCTATCTTCCCGGGGACTTTTTACCCAATACAACCATAAAGGCTAATTTAATAGCAATAATACAGAGAATTAAATTTTCTATATGAAATATATTTATTTGCTTGACCCTTTTTATAATTAATCATGTGCGTTTTCCACCGGCTAATTTCCAACTAATATGGATTCACAAAGTGATCATCAAAAGGCAGAGTGACATAGTGATCGATGGAACCAGGATTAGTTCATTAAAGAGTTTTTTAAACTATAAAAAAGTAAACATATAAAAAAATTAAGAAAAATTCAACATATA
This sequence comes from Anisodus tanguticus, assembly GCA_034509755.1. Classification (NCBI taxonomy): domain Eukaryota; kingdom Viridiplantae; phylum Streptophyta; class Magnoliopsida; order Solanales; family Solanaceae; genus Anisodus; species Anisodus tanguticus. The sequence continues at coordinate 32,372,715 of CM067546.1, forward strand.
TAAAAATATTTGATTTTATAGGTACAATGTAATTTTTCAATGACCCTTATGCTGCTAACTTCGGCCCCGTGTCACATATTGCATTTTCCAACAACCCAACTTCTTTTAGCTAAGAACAAAAATGACAGCTGAAATTTTTTTCCAAGTAAAGAAATAGTAGCCGTTGGTTTGAGAGTGGGGGTGAGACAATTCCCATTTGCCACCATGAAAATGAGACAAAGGGCCGAAAGAAGGTGTAGACTTATAAGAGAGTTGAGACAAACATCGACCAGGATGTTAAGGGTGCAACAAACATATTAAAAGGCATGGGAATAATGGTCTTTCAAGAATTCCCAATTCCCCATAAAAGGCCTTATCACCTTGCCACATTGGATTTAACTGACTATGTGCCGAGGATCTATCATAAAAAACATCTTTATCTACACAATATAGGGATAAAATTGCATACACCCCACTCATATCAAATTTTATTTATGAAATTACAGTTAATATGTTATTATTGTATATACATTGACGGTTTAAAGAATTTTAATATTGTATTATTATATTTTAACCGTCGTCACTTGTAAATTACTTTTTTCAAATTTATTAATCTCAAGTTTTAGGAACGGTGGCCTATGATAATATTTTAAGTAATTTAATAACGCAAAAGTTCAATGGGTATGAAGTTAAAACTCTTGCAATTTTAGCGTGTGGTCTAGTGGTCAATGAAATAGATTGAGAATTATGAGGTTTCAGGTTTAAATTTTAACCGGGGCAAAAATATTAAGTGATTTCTTCTCATCTGTTCAAATTTTGATGGACAAAATTATTCGTTATCTACAAAATTTTTAATGAAAAAAGTTCTAACTCTTGCTGCACTATGGTTGTGTGACGTGCTAGAGTTGATGCTATACAGTATCTTCCATTATCATTTAATGATGAGTGACATCACCATCTTGAATTGACCAAACTTTTTCTATTCTACGTTGGATCCCCATTCACACCAAAATTCCCACCTGAAATTCCAATCTAAATGATTTTTGGCACAATTTCAAGTCACCCCTTCTCATATTTGTCCCTTGGTTAAAACGAAAAGATTTGTCTAGTACACCCAATTCTTTTCAAACATTCCTCCTTTTTCATGAACTTTTCTCTTTAGAGAGTAGCGGAGAAAAGCACATACTTTTAAGTTTAGTTTAGGCAATAGTTAAACTTGAGGTGAAAGATAGTATTTACACTTAAATTCTAAGGTGAAACCATGAAAACCTAAAATTGACACTACAAAGGACAACATGGATGAGGTACAACAATAACAACAACATGCCCGGTGAAATCCACATCATGGAGTATGAGGAGGGTAGAGTGTACACAGACCTTACCTCTACTTTATTAGGTAGAGCGGTTGTTTCCGAGAGACCCTCGGCGGGATAAGGTACCAATATGGATAAAGCTACCAGGACTTGATATCAAGTACTGGGGCAAAACAGCATTGAATAAAATAGCCAGTTTAGTAGGGAATCCAATGAAAGCAGACTAAGAAACTGCATAGAAGGATAAGCTCACTTTTGCTAGAGTTCTGGTGGAAATGCAATTAAACAAAGGATATCCAACACAAATATTATTTGAGAATGAATGTGGAAGAATTGTAACACAGGAGGTGGAATATGAATGGAAACCTGTAATGTGCACAAGATGTAGAAACTACGGACATGAAATAGATGAGTGTAGGAGACAAAAGATGGATTAATAGGATGCAAGGGGGTCAGACCAAGGAGACTGGTAAGGAGACAGAACAACAAGATCAAAGGGAATATCAGCAACAACAGGGCAACAATTGTAACATCCCGTACTTTCGGGCCATGATTTAAATCGCTAGACATATGTAAATAGACCCGAGCTTTGGAGGATTTTGTCATGTTCACGTATGCAAATGAAGAAGCTTAGTAGTTAAGAATTGGAAAAGGATGCGGTCCCGAAATAATTCAAGATCTTAAAAGTGTGAAGACGGAAATTAATAGTAATAGTTTGTATGCCCCAAAAGAGGTTAAAACTGACATCATATTTCATGATCACGATAAGGAGTATATGAGGTGTGTCAAAAAATGATAGATTATTTAAGTGAATTAAGATTAATAAATTAATTGATACTCTTGGATAATTAATAGGTGGATATGGTCCATGTGTTATGGACAAGTGGCAACAATTTAGTTAACTGCATGCCAAAAGGTGTTGTGGCTTTATTTGGTGATGAGTTAGTATGATTAGTCATAGGGAGTTATGTGTGTCAAGTGGAGAATAACACTTGAGATTTCATTTTTGGGTAGAAGGCAACAAAAGCCTAGCAGATAGGTAGAAATCATTCTAGGTTCATTTATTATCATCCAAAGAGGTAGTATTGAGAGGAAATAAAAATTTGATCTCTTGCTTAATGTTTCAGCCACATAATCACGTTTGGGGATTTGGCAATTAGGAGAAAGAATTAAGTATATTTTGAGAGGGAAGAACACAATAATACTTTGATACTCCAGATTCATTGTGCAACGTGAGGGTGGTTTGGGGTAAGGAAGATACGGTTATGTGGTCCAATTGGGATAAAAATAGAAGTATTTTATAACGTCCATGTTGAAAATTAATCATATTGTTCAAGAACTTCCAAGAATCATCAAAGGATTTTAAGTAAATTGGAGATTCCTTTTTAGTGAAGTAAGGTGTCAGAGAGCTTTAAAAGAGGTTACCCTCGACACGGTTTGTAAAGCTTCGGCATTAAAGGTATGTTAAGACAAATTATTTCTTTCTTTTGGCATGTTCTAAGTACGAAACTCAAACATAATATTGTTCCATAAATGATTCTACTCTTAGTAGTTAAGGATGTTCATGTTATTCATTCCTATTTTCAAAGTACGTCTAAATATGTTCCTAAAACCTTATTGAAGTATATGGGAAAGATGTTGGTATTCATAATGTTAATCGGACGTAAAGCGATATTACATCACTTCGACAAACTTATAGTGTCTTATTATCATATAATTCATGCATTATATCCATGTACATACCTTGACCTCAAATGAGTTATATAGTCTACTATATGTATGCATTATATATGTATGGGGCATGGGAAATGGGATACAATGTTATATACGCACACCATCCTGCAGCTGGTACAGATATACACGATAATGATTATGCCCACAGAGGCCGATATGATACGATGGGATGCCCACAGAGGCTTGATGGCGTTGTATACAAATATGTATATGAATGACCGCATTTGCATTGTGTATGACATTTAGGCATATTATGGCCCTCAGAGGCATTCTACACAGACATGATATTTATGCATATTATGTCCCTCAGAGGAATTAGGTACAGGTTGGTTGTTTCTTGTCTCATATTACTTTCATGTCTCTATTATGCTACTTTTCATGTTTGACATACTCGGTACATCAGTCATTCTAACATCCCTTTTGTCGGGGGACGCTGCGTTTCATGCCCGCAGGCTCAGGTAGACAGTGCGACGGTCCGCACTAGTAGGTTGCTGGTCCAGCTGATATTGGAGCACTCTATTTGTTCCAGAGTTGCAGTCTAGTCGTGGTACAATATTTTGGTTGTGCGTTGGGGTGTGGTGGGGCCCTGTCCCAACCTTTTGATGTTACGTACTCTTTAGAGGCTTGTAGATAGTTGTCCTGTGTATAGTAGTCATGTATGTCCTTGTCGGCCTTGGTATGTATATGTATATGGGTTAGATCCTTCTGGTTGCAGGATTTTACATAGCTCCTTTCCAGTTTACTATTTTCATATGTCAGCAGGGTATCTCGTGGCGGCCTCATGGGCCATGCAAAATTACGGATATATGATAAATATATGATTAGTGGTACTCGACAAGTAAGGTCTGGGTGCTCGTCATGACCCTCCGGTTTGGGTCGTGACAAACTTAAGTTAGTATCAAAGCAGGTCTGTCCTAGAGAATCTACAAGTTCTGTCTAGTAGAGTCTTGTTTATGGGTGTGTTGTGCACCACACTTATAGACATGAGGCTACAAGACATTTAGGATGATGGTTACCTTAATTCTTTATCTAAAATTGTGCTATAGAGCTGAGTTGTAAGACTTCTCTCTGTAAACCTTATCGTGTTTATGATTACAACAATGCCTTCTTCCAATAAGACTATGACTAGTAGGGAAATTGAGGTTGGATTGAGTGTAAATACTAGTAGTAAGCTCTCTATTGAGACAAATCCGTAAGAGGATATGAGTAAGTTGTTTTCCTAGGCATGACTTCATCTTAGAACATCTGATAGAGATAGGCCCTTGAGGGGTCATAGAGCTCATAACCCAGGGAGTTTATTAGTCAGGGATCACCGATATTTAAAGGGTTCAAAGATGCCAATATCTCAAGGTTAAAGTTATAAAGGTCGAATGAGACCGCCCCGACCATCTTGTAGTCATTGTGGTCGAGCGCATGCCAGATTATGCCGCAAAGGTAAAAGGGGTTGGTTTAGTGTGGCAACCATGGCCACAACGTTCCGAAGTGTCCCAAGTTGTTGCGCAAAGGTAAGGATAAGATGAGTATGAGTTGTACGGATGAAAAGCAGAAGACATCATTGGAAGGTTTAGTAGGTTATGGAAATCTAACCATTTTACAGTAACTTTTTGCTGATTAGAATGAGGGAATATGTTATGTACGTGTGACCTAAATTGTAATGTCTTACCTAGAATAGATTGGGAATTATCCCAGGATATCGTTAACGAGAATGGATTGCCATAATCGAATCGTGTGAAGAGTGACCATCAGTAAATTTAAGAAGATCATGAAAAGAGACGTACCTAGAATAGTGAGCCCAAGTCATAAATAAGGATCGAGTTATCCACGGTAGTGAAAGGGGACATAAGCCTCTCGTCCGTGCGTAAAGGGCTATACCGCGTATTATTGAGAATTACATGTATCAATGTTAGTAAGCTAAGGCATGCTATGGGAATTGGACTGGTAAGGTCTTCGGCTTCATTGTGCAGCATGTTACAACTCTAAATAACCTCTGGACAACAATAGCTTGTTGGGGGCAATTGAGGACGAGAACAATGGAACAATCAAAGAATGGTTGTAAGGAATATGAAAATAGTTAATAAGTATGAATGGAATGGTAGGATCAAGTATCAAGGCGGAATATTTTTTTTCGTTTAATGACAAGTAGAAGGGAGGATTACAACAAGAAAGATAAAGGTGAATAAGATTATAGTTATGCATGTTTCCCAAAGGTATTATTACTCTAGAACAGCGTAAGGACCAATGATAAAGGAGGGACAGTAAGAACTCTTCGGCCAAAGGTGACGAACCTATGTTGTTCAGGAAGAGAGTATGAGAAATACTTTGATATAAGAGACCCCCCAAGGCAACTTGAGAAGGAAATGTAAAAGTAAAACGAATGAGCACTCGGTTGATGAGAGATATAATAATGATAAGACAAGAAATCTTGACAAGTCATGGGATCATGTAACACCGTGAATTGGATCTAAACATACGAAGCATCGGTTCCATAACATATGCAGTCATACCTCTCAGAAAGTATGTAAACGGAAGTAACAGTGAGTAAAGCTCGAGGTTAGCACCTAAACAGGTAAAAATGGGCCAATGACGCCTATGGATACAAGGTAGACATTAAGGATATATGTCAAGAGATAATGCCATTATAATGAAGATAAAATGTCACGCAAATACGGATGTCTATGAGCATTTTTGAACAAACCAAAGGTTCTACGAGATAGATAAATTATTGGGTTTACAGCTTAACAAGATCAAGGAAATCTTTTCCCAAAGCGCCATTGACAGAAAGTCTTAGCCATGAGGCAAGTGAAGGAATTCAAATCTAAGCATAATGACCAGGTTTGGATATAGTAGGCCAACATCATGTAATGCAAATTCTTCAGAATCTTCCATGTACTGAATAAGGGAATAAGTTAACAACTCATCTTTTAATGAGTAGTAACACCAAGGATTGGAATTAGGAGCAATGTTTGAGATTACGTATGTATACCAGAATAGTTTTGAATTAAGAAGAGTACGCCAGTTAATAAAGTGAGTGAACAAGTGTCAAAAGAAGTAAAGAAAGGAAGTTGTTTATAATTACGAGAAGTGAGAAGGTATAAAAAAAAGATTCCTTTCAGACCATGAATGAGAGTTAGCTGCAATGATACGCGCACTTCAGATTTGAATGACATTGTTCATTAAGTGTTCACGATTGAGATACTATAAAAATAAGAGTTTTCAGCACACCAGTTAGTAAACAAAGCTAAGTTGGCAATAGAATCATTCACCCACAAGCGGCTTGACTAATGTGAGGACTAAGGAGAGAAGTTGACATGAGGGAACACATCAGTTAGCTAAATGAAAGGTCCATTTGTGTATTCCCAATGTAACAGGATTACGAGACAAGATTATGACAGAGGTCCATTGCTCATGATATTACATTCACCCTAGGTCTACTAAGATATATCATGATCTCAAAGGTACGTATTGGTGGAACGACATGAAAAGAAACATTGCGGAGTCTGTAGTTTAGTGTCTTAATTGTCAGCAAGTAAGAGTAGAGCACCAAAAGCCTGACAGTGTGACTCAAATATTGAGATCTCGATGTTGAAATGAGAAATGATTAATATGAATTTTATTACGGGTTTACCTCGCTCTTATCATAAGTTTGATCCTATTTGGGTGATTGTTGATAGACTGACCAAATAATCTTAATTCCTGGCGGTAAAAAACTACCTACATAGCCGAGGACTACACAAAGTTGTATGTTAAGGAGATTTTCCGCCTTCATGGTATGCCTATTTCTATTATATCTGATCGAGGTGCGTAATTCACAGCTAATTTATGGAGATCATTTCAAAAAAAAGTTTGGACACTCAAGTTAATCTTAACACAGCTTTCCACCCTCAGACAACGGGCATGCTGAGCTTATGATTCAAACGCTCGAGGACATGCTATGAGATTGTGTATTGGACTTTAAGAGGAAGTTGGAATGATCATTTATCCATCATTGAAGTTGCGTACAATAATAATTATCATGCTAGTATCAAAATGGCTCCATATGAAGTTTTGTATGAACGGAAATATAGGTTTCCTATCGGATGGTTCGAAGTAGGTGAATCATAATTATTTGGGCATGACCTAGTGCACCAAGCCATAGAGAAGGTGAAACTTATCCAAGAACGGCTGTTAACCGCCCAGAGTCGTCAGAAGTCGTATCCAGATATGCAGCGGCGGGACTTAGAGTTCCAAGTGGATAATTGGGTCTTCTTAAAGATTTCGCCTATGAAGGGTGTAATAAGGTTTGGGAAAAAGGGAAAGCTCAGCCCAAGGTATATTGGGTCATATCGTATAATCCGACGAATTGGACAAGTGGCTTATGAATTGGACCTCCCTCATGAGTTAGAATTTGTTCATCCAGTTTTCCATGTTTATATGTTGAGAGCGTGTATTGGGATCCTTCCCAGATTGTGCCAATTGACGATGTGAAAGTCACAGAGGACTTATCATATGAAGAGGTTTCGTTGCTATCTTAGATCGATAAGTTCACAAGTTGAGGACTAAAGAAGTAGCCTCCGTAAAAGTTCTATGGCGGAATAAGAATGTAGAAGAAATGACATGGAAGGCAGAAGAGGAGATGAAACACAAATATCCCTACCTATTTCAGACCAACGCCGAGGTTCCAAAGAAGCATAAGGTGAGCTCTATATCAGACTATTATCATTAATGCTTGATGACCATGTGAGGTCCGACATAAGGATAAATGTTATATTATACGGCACGTGAAGCAGTGGATGTGTTTTCTGACTACATGATGGGTATTAGATACGCCACCTCAACATTCGAGGGCGAATGTTTCCAATGGGGGAAAAATGTAACATCCCGTACTTTCGGGCCATGGTTTGAATCGGTAGACATATGTAAATAGACCTGAGCATTGGAGGATTTTTTATCATGTTCATGTATGCAAATGAAGAATCTTAGTAGTTAAGAATTGGAAAAGGATGCTGTAACGTCCCTACTTTCGGGTCACGGTTTGAATCGCTATGCGTATGTAAAATCACTAGGCGTGTGAAAATAGACCCGAGCATTGGAAAAATTTATGTTATATTTACGTATGCTAATAAATAAATTAGTATATAAAAGGATTAAACTCTGAAATAATTTTGGACATAAAAAGTGTGACGACGGGGATCGAAAATAATAGTTGAATATCCCCAAAGAGGTTATGAACTTGTGTCATACTATAAGGTTATGACATTGAGTATATGAAGGTCTTATAAGTTATCAAGATTTAAGTGAATTAGGATCGAGAATTAATTATGTGTGTAATTGATTAATTGCGGGGGAGGATTAATTAAGTGGGGGACATAAATGAGTGGGGAATATTACGTGTAAGTATTGGGATGAACCATCAAATGACTAAGGGGAAGCTCCTAAGAGCTTCTGTTCCTTGACTATATGTATTCTTCCATTTACTACTTCTACTATCGATCACTGATTTTCCCAAATAGTCACTTTTTGTCCTTTTGAAATATAAGTTAGAAATGACAATAGGGTTGCTATTTTTTTTAGACTTCTGAACCTTAAAAATACAAGGTGGAAATGACAACCAGGTAGCCGCTATTAATGGATAATTTAATAGAATGTTGTAAGGATTTGCTTACGGAAATGTTAGGAACCTCAAAGTGTTAACGAAGGTATGTTAAGGAAAATTTTTTCTTCCTTTTGGCATGTTCCATATAACAAAATATAACTGTGATATAGTTCCATAATTTATTCTACTCCTAGTAGTTAAGAATATTCATATTATTGATTCCTATGCTAAAAGCATGTCTAATTATGTTCCTGAGTCCTTATTGAGGCATACGGAAAAGATGTTGATATTCATAGTATTAGCCAAAGGGGCAAGGATATTATTGTCATCCGACAAATTCAGAAAATATTTTATTGTCATTCATGCACTTTCATTTGCATCATAGTATATATTATCCTGGACCCATTTGTGCTATGCACACTACTATATGGTAAATATTATATATATGTAGGGGATATGGGGAAAGGTAAAGGCGTTATATACGCACACCACCTACAGCTGGTATAGACTATCACGTAAAGAAAGAGTCCTATAAGGCCAAAATGATGTGATGCCCATGTGTGGCCGACATAACCTGATGCCCACAGAGGCAGTTATGGGAAGGATTAGTCCATGTGTGGCCAATATATATATGTATACCGCATTTGCATCATGCATACATTCATTAACCATTATATGGTATGGTGCCCACAAAGGCTGTTATGGTAAGGAAGATGCTGATGAGGCCGATGTATATGTATACCGCATTGTGCATGATATTTAGGCATATGTATTAGGACCCTCAGAGATAATTACTGTTGGTCGGTTGTTCCTATTTCAGTTTATTGTTATATCTCTGTTATGTTATAATTCATGCTTGACATACTCAGTACATCAGTTGTACTAACGTTCCTTTTATCGGGGGACGCTGCGTTTCATGCCCGGAGGTTCACATAGGCAGGGCGACGGTTCATGTTAGTTGATTGTGGATCCAGCGGATTTTTGGAGCACTCCCCTTGTTCGGAGTGTTGGTCTAATTTCGGTACGGTACATTGTTTCTCGCATATAGGGGTATGGCGGGGCCCTGTCCTGACTTTTAATGTTACTACTCTTAGAGGCTTATAGACAGGTGTCCTGTGGATAGTGGTCTTGCATGGCTTTGTCGGCCTTGGTATGGGGATGCATATATATATATATATATATATATATATATATATATATATATATATATATATATATATAAGTTGGTTACCCGATTTTACCTAATCATTTTCAGTTTAGTCCGTATTTAATTATGACTAGGTGTTGACGGTACGATTGGTTGTACCTGACGGGTGGGGTCCGATTGCCCATCGCGGCCCTCCGGTTTGGGTCGTGACAAACTTGGTATCAAAGAATGTCTGTCCTAGGGAGTCTACAAACCGTGTCTAGTAGAGTCTTGTTTATGGGTATGTTGTGCAGCATACTTATAAGCAGGAGGCTGCCAGCCATTTAGGGATGGTTTCCATTCTTTTATCTCATAAATCGTGCAGTAGAGCAGAGTCATAAGTATTTCATTCCTAATCCATTTCATATTTATAATTCCAGCGATGCCTACCAAAAGGAAGAAGTTCAAGAGTATGAGGACATTGGATACGACTGCGGGCGAAGGTACCCGCCGATTGCCACCTGCTAGCGAGGGCCAGAGTGAGACCCTCGGTACGACCTCTTCATATGATTCCCCTAGATCACCACCATTGGGGGAGATTAGTGGAGTGGCAGTACCCCCAGTCCCTCCACCTAATATCCCAACCGAGGATATTGATATGCGGAGTGCGGTACAGTTACTGACACGATTGGTAGCCGCTCAGGCCCAACATCAGGTTCATAGTCCTTCTAATAGAGCTGCTAGCACAAGAGCTCGAGATTTTATCAATCTAGACCCTCCGGTATTCATAGGAACAGACTTGAACGTGGACCCGTAGAATTTTCTAGATCAAGTACAACACACTTTGCGGGTGATGGATACTACCGATACTGAGTCGGTAAAGTTTGCTTCTTATAGACTGCGGAATGTCCCAGTAACCTAGTATGAAACATGGGAAAAATCTAGGGGACCTCGTGCTGCGCCAGCAGGATAGGGAGAGTTTTCAGAGGTTTCTTGCAACATTTTCTACCAGTCGAGCTTCGACGGACTAGACAGGACAGGTTCCTACGTCTTGAATAGGGTAGTATGAGCGTTCGAGAATATAGCTTGCAGTTTAATTCCTTGGCTCGATATGCTCCAACAATTATAGCTGAAATGAGTGACCGAGTATACAGGTTCGTTACTAGCTTGGGGCCACACTTGGTCAACGAGTGTATTATGGCTTCTTTGAATCCAGATATGGATATTGCTCGCATCCAGGCTTATGCACAGAACGTGGAGGATCGCAAGAGGCAATAGCGGGTCGATCGAGAGCGTGATAGGGGCCAACATAAAAGGGCTCGGTCTGTAAGTGGCGTGAGGGACTTCGAAGGTGGGCCCTGGCCACAACCTTATAGATGACTATCTTACCCAGCAACTGGCACATCATTTCCATCTGCAGGATCGATGGCTGATCGGTATATTCAAACGCAACCAGGACAGAGTTCACAAGCATCAGGATTTTATTATAGAGGGAATTCTATGCAAATGAGGTCGTTGTTGGCTCTATGTAGGCAGTGTGGTGGGACCCATGCAAGGCTATGATAACAAGAGGGAAAAGTATTATATTCTTGCGGGGAGCATGGTCATATATTGCAAAATTGTCCGACAAAAGATGAACGTGTTAGAGCCCAGCCGGTCGGATCTGCAGCAGCTTCATCCCAATCAGTACACCCATTAGGGCAGAGTCAGTAGACGTTACCTGGTCAAGGAAAAGGAAGGGGCCAGAATCGTACCTATGCACTGATGGGATGACAGAATCAGGAGTCTTCATATGATGTCATTATAGGACGTTATTGGTCCTTTCACATAATGTGTACGCTTTATTAGATCCAGGCTCAAATTTATCATATATTACTCCTTTCGTTGCCTGTAAATTTAGTATTGATCCTGAGTTGATAAGGGATCTATTTGTGGTATCTATACCGATTGGTGAATCGGTAATCGCCAGACGGGTCTATCAAAAATCTGCAGTATTAGCTTGTAGTCATCAGACCCTAGTAGATTTAGTGGAATTAGAAATGGTTGACTTCGATGTTATTATGGGCATGGATTAGTTAGCGTCATGCTACACTAATGTTGACTGTCGAACAAAGATTGTTAGATTCCAATTTCCAGGCAAGCCAGTCCTTGAATGGAAAGGTAATACGACAACACCAAAAGGTAGGTTTATTTCATACCTTAAGGCAAGAAAGATGATCTCCAAAGGGTGTATATGCCATCTTGTATGGGCAAGAGATGTCAATGCTGAACCACCTAGTCCTCAATCAATTCCGGTGGTCAATGAATTTCTTGATGTATTTCCAGATGAACTTCCAGGCCTTCCTCCTGAAAGGGAAATTGAGTTCGGTGTAGATGTATTGCCAGACACTCAACCGATATCTATTCCTCCTTATAGAATGGCCCTAGCTGAATTGAAGAAATTGAAGGAGCAATTAAAGGATTTGCTCGAGAAAGGCTTTATTAGGCCTAACATATCTCATTGGGGCGCGCCGGTATTGTTCGTACGAAAGAAGGATGGCTCATTACGGATGTGTATCGACTATCGACAGCTAAATAAAGTTACTACCAAGAACAAGTACCCTCTTCCCCGAATTGATGATTTGTTTGATCAGTTACAAGGAGCGAGATGTTTCTCAAAAATTGACCAAAGGTCGGGGTACCATCAACTAAAGGTTAAGGAGGAGGATATTTCGAAGACGGCCTTCAGGACAAGGTATGGGCACTTCGAATTCCTAGTAATGTCATTTGGACTTACAAATGCACCGGCAACATTCATGGATCTAATGAACAGCGTGTTTCGCCCATTTCTGGACGTATTTGTGATAGTATTTATAGATGATATTCTGGTTTACTCTCACTCAGAAACAGAGCATGTGGATCACTTGCGGATAATATTACAAATGCTCCGGGACCACAAATTGTATGCAAAGCTATCCAAATGTGAGTTTTGGCTGAAGTCAGTGGCATTTCTTGGTCATATAGTGTGAGACGAGGGTATAAGAGTTGACACTCAGAAGATTGAAGCGGTGAAGAGTTAGCCGAGGCCTACGACTCCAACAGAGGTTAGCAACTTTATGGGCTTAGCCGACTATTATAGAAGGTTTGTAGAAGGATTTTCTACCATATTGGCACCACTAACGAAGTTAACACAAAAGGCTATACAATTCCAGTGGTCTGATGCTTGTGAGCGGAGTTTCCAGAAGTTAAAGGATATATTAACATCAGCACCAGTCCTTACTCTTCCAGAGGGTCCAGAAGATTATGTTGTGTATTGTGATGCCTCGGGAGCAGGTTTGGGATGCGTGCTAATGCAGCATGGTAAAGTGATTGTCTATGCTTCAAGGCGATTGAGAAAACATAAGAAGAACTATCCGACACATGATTTAGAGTTGACCGCAGTAGTTTATGCACTCAAAATTTGGCTGCACTATTTATATGGTGTTCATGTAGACATTTTTACGGATCACAAGAGTCTGCAATACATATTCAAACAAAAGGAGTTGAATTTGAGACAAAGAAGATGGCTTGAATTATTGAAGGATTATGATGTGGACATCTTATATCACCCTAACAGAGCTAATGTTGTAGCAGACGCGCTCAGCCATAAGTTAATGGTTAGTTCGATGCCAGTGCAAGTCAAAAGGAAGGAATTGGTAAAAGAGTTTCATCAGTTAGCTAATTTGGGAGTCCGACTAGTGGATTCAGAGGATAGTGGGATTGTGGTCCAGAATGTGTCAAAATCATCCCTTATATCAAAAATTAAGGAACGTCAATGGGAAGACCTTAGTTTGAAGAAGATAAGAGAGAGCATTCAACAGAAGAAGACCACGATCTTTGAGATTGACGATCAGGGAACTCTCAGGCACCAGGGCCGTCTATATGTTCCAAATGTAGCAGGATTGTGGGATAGAATTATGACAGAGATTCATTATTCACGGTACTCTATCCATCTAGGATCAACTAAAATGTATCATGATCTCAAGAATATTTATTGGTGGAATGACATGAAGAAGAGCGTGACAGAGTTTGTAGCTCAGTGCCCCAATTGTCAACAGGTAAAAATAGAACACCAAAAGCCTGGTGGCTTGACTCAGAACATCGAGATTCCAATATGGAAATGGGAAATGATTAATATGGACTTCATTATGGGATTGCCTCGTTTCTATCAGAAATTTGATTCTATTTGGGTAACTGTTGACAGACTGACCAAATCAGCTCATTTCTTGCTGGTGAAAACTACTTACACTGCCGAAGATTATGCGAAGTTATATACTAAGGAGATCTTTCGACTTCATGGCGTGCCTATCTCTATTATATCTGACCGAGGTGCTCAGTTTACAGCTAACTTCTAGAAATCATTTTAGAAAGGGTTAGGCACCCGAGTTAATTTAAGTACGGCTTTCCATCCTCAGACAGACGATCAAGCTAAGCGAACGATTCAAACACTCGAGGACATGTTACAAGCTTGTGTGTTGGACTTTAAGGGAAGTTGGCTTGATCACGTACCCCTTATTGAGTTCGCGTACAATAAAAGCTATCATGCCAGTATTAAAATGGCTCCATATGAGGCCTTGTACGGACGAAGATGTAGATCTCCTATTGGATGGTTCGAGGTAGGTGAATCAGAGTTATTTGGGCCTAACTTAATATATCAAGCCATAGAAAAGGTGAAGCTTATCCAAGAGTGACTGTTAACGGCTCAGAGTCATCAAAAGTCATACACAGATGTACGACGGCGAGACTTAGAATTTTAGGTAGACGATTGGGTATTTTTAAAGATTTCGCTGATAAAGGGGGTAATGCGATTCTGGAAGAAAGGAAAGCTTAGTCCAAGATATATTGGGCCATATCGTATAATCCGAAGAATCGGTCAGGTAGCATATGAATTGGACTTACCTTCAGAATTGGAGTTTGTTCATACAGTCTTCCATATTTCCATATTGAGAGCCTGTATTGGAGATCCTTCTCGGATTATACCAATTGAGGATGTGCAGATTACAGAGGATCTGTTATATGAAGAAATTCCCGTTGCTATAGTAGATCGACAAGTTCGCAAACTGAGTACTAAGGAAGTAGCTTATGTAAAAGTTCTGTGGCAAAATAGGAACGTGGAAGAGATGACATGGGAAGCGGAAGAGGAAATGATGCGCAAATATCCACACCTATTCCAGACTAATGTCGAGATTACAAGACAAGCCTAAGGTAAATTCCAATTCCTGTCATGATGTTTAACGATTGTATATTCGAGCTACGACACGGGGATTAGATATATTGCCCCAACATTTCTAAGATGAATGTTTCTAAGGGGGGGGAAAATGTAACGTCTCGTACTTTCGGGTCACGGTTTGAATCGCTAAGCGTATGTAAAATCACTAGGCGTGTGAAAATAGACCCGAGCATTGGAAAAATTTATGTTATATTTACGTATGCTAATAAATAAATTAGTATATAAAAGGATTAAACTCCGAAATAATTTTGGACATAAAAAGTGTGACGACGGGGATCGAAAATAATAGTTGAATATCCCCAAAGAGGTTATGAACTTGTGTCATACTATAAGGTTATGACATTGAGTATATGAAGGTCTTATAAGTTATCAAGATTTAAGTGAATTGGGATCAACAATTAATTATGTGTGTAATTGATTAATTGCGGGGGAGGATTAATTAAGTGGGGGAATATTACGTATAAGTATTGGGATAACCACCAAATGACTAAGGGGCATAAGTTATTAAGTGGCAGCTCCTAAGAGCTTCTGTTCCTTGACTATATGTATTCTTCCATTTACTACTTCTACTATCAATCACTGATATTCCCAAATAGTCACTTTTTGTCCTTTTGAAATATAAGTTAGAAATGACAATAGGGTTGCTATTTTTTTTAGACTTCTGAACCTTAAAAATACAAGGTAGAAATGACAACAAGGTAGCCGCTGTTAATGGGTGATTTAATAGAATGTTGTAAGGAATTGCTTACAGAAATTTTAGGAACCTCAAAGTGTTAAAGAAGGTATGATAAGGCCAATTATTTCTTCCTTTTGGCATGTTCCATATAACAAAATATAACCGTGATATTGTTCCATAATTTATTCTACTCCTAGTAGTTAAGAATATTCATATTATTGATTCCTATGTTAAAAGCATGTCTAAATATGTTCCTGAGTCCTTATTGAGGCATATAGAAAATATGTTGATATTCATAGTATTAGCCAAAGGGGCAAGGATATAATTGTCATCCGGTAAATTCAGAAAATGTTTTATTGTCATTCATGCACTTTCACTTGTATCATAGTATATATTATCCTGGACCCATTTGTGCTATGCACACTACTATATGGTAAATATTATATATATGTAGGGGATATGGAGAAAGGAAAAGGCATTTTATACGCAAACCACCTGCAGCTGGTACAAACTATCACGTAAAGAAAGAGTCCTATGAGGCCAAAATGATGTGATGCCCATGTGTGGCCGATATAACATGATGCCCACAGATGAGGTTATGGGAAGGAAGAGTCCATGTGTGGCCAATATATATATGTATACCACATTAGCATCATGCATACATTCATTAACCATTATATGGTATGGTGCCCACAAAGGCTGTTATGGTAAGGAAGATGCCGATGAGGCCGATGTATATGTTTACCGCATTGTGCATGACATTTAGGCATATGTATTAGGACCGTTAGAGATAATTACTGTTGGTCGGTTATTCCTATTTCAGTTTATTGTTATATCCCTATTATGTTATAATTTATGCTTGACATACTCAGTACATCAGTCGTACAAACGTTCCTTTTATCCAGGGACACTGTGTTTCATGTTCGCAGGTTCACATAGGCAGGGTGACGGTTCACGTTAGTTGATTGCGGATCCAGTGGATTTTTGGAGCACTCCTCTTGTTCGGAGTGTTGGTCTAATTTCGGTACGGTATATTTTTGCTCGCATATAGGGGTATGGTGGGGCCCTATCCTGACCTTTGATGTTGCTACTCTTAGAGGCTTGTAGACAGGTATCATGTGGATAGTGGTCTTGTATGAATTTGTCGGCCTTGGTATGGGGATGTATATATATAAGTTGGTGACCTGATTTTACCTAATCTTTTTTGGTTTAGTCCGTATTTAATTATGACAAGGTGTTGACGGTACAATTGGTGGTACCCGACGGGTGGGGTCCGGGTGCCCGTCGCGGCCCTCCAGTTTGGGTCGTGACGAACTTGGTCCAGAAATAATTCAAGATTTTAAAAGTGTGATGACGGGGATTAATAATAATAGTTTGTATGCCCCAAAAGAGGTTACAGACTGGCATCATATTTCATGATCATGATAAGGAGTATATGAGGTGTGTCAAAAATGATATATTATTTAAGTGAATTGAGATCAATAAATTAATTGATGCTCTTGGATAATTAATAGGTGGATATGGTCCATGTGTTATGGACAAGTGGCAACAATTTAGTTAATTGCATGCCAAATGGTGTTGTGGCTTTATTTGGTGATGAGTTAGTATGATTAGTCATAGGGAGTTACGTGTGTCAAGTGGAGAATAACACTTGAGATTTCATTTTTGGGTAGAAGGCAACAAAAGCGTAGTAGCTAGGTAGAAATCATTCTAGGTTCATTTATTATCATCCAAAGAGGTAGTATTGAGAGGAAATAAAAATTTGATCTATTGCTTAATGTTTCAGCCACATAATCACGTTTGGGGATTTGGCAATTAGGAGAAAGAATTAAGTATATTTTGAGAGGGAAGAACACAATAATATTTTGATGCTCTAGATTCATTGTGCAACGTGAGGGTGGCTTAGGGTAAGGAAGATATGGTTATGTGGTCCAAGGGGGTCAGACCAAGGAAGATATGGTTATGTGGTCCAAGGAAGATAGATGAAGGATAGATTAATAGGATGCAAGGGGGTCAGACCAAGGATACTGGTAAGGAGACAGAACAACAAGATCAAAGGGAATATCAGCAACAATAGGGCAACAATTGTAACATCCCGTACTTTTGGGCCATGATTTAAATCGCTAGACATATGTAAATAGACCCGAGCGTTGGAGGATTTTGTCATGTTCACGTATGCAAATGAAGAAGCTTAGTAGTTAAGAATTGGAAAAGGATGCGGTCCCGAAATAATTCAAGATCTTAAAAGTGTGAAGACGGAAATTAATAGTAATAGTTTGTATGCCCCAAAAGAGGTTACAAACTGACATCATATTTCATGATCACGATAAGGAGTATATGAGGTGTGTCAAATATGATCGATTATTTAAGTGAATTAAGATCAATAAATTAATTGATACTTTTGGATAATTAATAGGTGGATATGGTCCATGTGTTATGGACAAGTGGCAACAATTTAGATAACTGCATGCCAAAGGATGTTGGGCTTTATTTGGTGATGAGTTAGTATGATTAGTCATAGGGAGTTATGTGTGTCAAGTGGAGAATAACACTTGAGATTTCATTTTTGGGTAGAAGGCAACAAAAGCCTAGCAGATAGGTAGAAATCATTCTAGGTTCATTTATTATCATCCAAAGAGGTAGTATTGAGAGAAAATAAAAATTTGATCTCTTGCTTAATGTTTCAGCCACATAATCACGTTTGGGGATTTGGCAACTAGGAGAAAGAATTAAGTATATTTTGAGAGGGAAGAACACAATAATACTTTGATACTCCAGATTCATTGTGCAACGTGAGGGTGGTTTGGGGTAAGGAAGATACGGTTATGTGGTCCAATTGGGACAAAAATAGAAGTGTTTTATAATGTCCATGTTGAAAATTAATCATATTGTTCAAGAACTTCCAAGAATCATCAAAGGATTTTAAGTAAATTGTAGATTCCTTTGTAGTGAATTAAGGTGTCAGAGAGCTTTAAAAGAGGTTATCTCGACACGATTAGTAAAGGTTCAGCATTAAAGGTATGTTAAGGCAAATTATCTCTTTCTTTTGGCATGTTCTAAGTACGAAACGCAAACATAATATTATTCCATAAAGGATTCTACTCTTAGTAGTTAAGGATGTTCATGTTATTCGTTCCTATTTTCAAAGCACGTCTAAATATGTTCCTAAAACCTTATTGAGGTATATGGGAAAGATGTTAGTATTCATAATGTTAATCGGAGGTTAAGCGATATTACATCACTCCGACAAACTTATAGTGTCTTATTATCATATCATTCATGCATTATATCCATGTACATACCTTGACCTTAAAAGAGTTATATACTCTACTATATGTATGCATTATATATGTATAGGGAATGGGAAATGGGATACAACGTTATATACGCACACCACCTGCAGCTGGTACAGATATACACGATAATGATTATGCCCACAGAGGCCGATATGATATGATGAGATGCCCACAGAGGCCGCTATGATATGATGGGATGCCCACAGATGCTTGATGGCGTTGTATACGCATATGTATATGAATGACTGCATTTGCATTGTGCATGACTTTTAGGCATATTATGGCCCTCAGAGGCATTCTACACAGACATGATACTTATGCATATTATGGCCTCAGAGGCATTCGGTATAGGTTGGTTGTTTCTTGTCTCATATTACTTTCAGGACTCTATTATGCTATTTTTCATGTCTGACATATTCGGTACATCAGTCGTACTGGCGTCCCTTTTGTCGGGGGACGCTGCGTTTCGTGCCCGCAGGCTCAGGTAGACAGGGCGACGGTGTACACTAGTAGGTTGCTGGTCCAGCTGATATTGGAGCACTCTATTTGTTCCAGAGTTGCAGTCTAGTCGTGGTACGGTATTTTGGTTATGTGTTGGGGTATGGCGGGGCCCTGTCCCTACCTTATGATGTTACGTACTCTTTAGAGGCTTGTAGACAGTTGTCCTGTGTATAGTAGTTGTGTATGCCCTTGTCGGTCTTGGTATGTGTATGTATATGGGTTAGATCCTTTTGGTTGCAGGATTTTACATAGTTCCTTTCCAGTTTACTATTTTTATATGTCAGCAGGGTATCTCGTGACGGCCTCATGGGCCATGTGAAATTACGGATATATGCTAAATATATGATTAGTGGTACTTGGCAAGTAAGGTCCGGGTGCTCGTCATGACCCTCCGGTTTGGGTCGTGACAACAATAGTACAGTGGTACCTAATCAACCAAGATACTAATATTATAAAGCAGTGTTTCAAAGAAGACAGTACAAAAACACTAAGCAAGCAGTCATGAATACTAGTAATGCATATGCACCATTGCAGGAAAAAGAGGAAAGTCAGTGTAGTTCAAGTGGGGACAAGGAGATAAGCAAGGAGGAAAGTCAGTGTAGTTCAAGTGGGGACAAGGAGATAAGCAAGGAGGAAAGTGCAGCAAAGTAAAGATGCTGAGTGTAGGGGTGGTCCTGAAAATGAGGGAGTGGGGGGAGCCCCATCCCTCATGGATAGAGTGGGATTCTGGAATACCAGATGTTTGAATAGAATACCTAAACCGTAGGAGATGCAGGTGTTTATGCATAACTCCAAGGTGGGTCTATTTGGGCTTCTGGAAACAAAGATTAAGAGAGTAAAAGCCCAACATGATTCTCTTAATCTTTGCACTGGTTGGTCATTTCCAACTAACCTCTCAAAATACTCTGGGGGAAGGATATGAGTAGTGTGGACGCCTGCAGTCTATGGAGTTGACATTGGATTAGTTACTGCATAACTAATTCATTGCCTAGTGAAGCATAGAGGGACTGGGAATAGTTTCAGTGTGACTATGATGTATGGTTATAATGATGATGCATTAAAGAGGGATTTATGGAAGGAGATTAGAAATCTCCATGACATTACTCAAGGCCCATCGGCAATCATGAGAGATTTCAACTGTATATTGCATAGGGAAGAAATGACAGGGAGACATGCAACTTTAGCAGAGCTGAGGGACTTCAGAAAATGTGTAGAGGATACTAGGTTGCAATACCTGAAATCTTCAGGTGCTTTCTTCACCTGGAATAATAAACAAAGGGTGGAGAATAGGGTGATGAGTAGGATAGACAGAGTGCTGGTAAATTATGATTGGATCACTCAACTCCCAACATCAGAGGCGCACTATAAGAATGAGGGTGTGTTTGATCATTGCCCTGGTATACTTAGCTGGGAGGATGGAGGAGTACAAAGCAGGAGACAGTTCAAATATTTTAACATGTGGAGACTGATTCCTGAATACAAAGAGAAGGTCAAGACAAGCTGGGAAGCTAGAGCACCTGGAAGGAAAATGTTTCAAGTGGTGGGGAAACTTAACAGACTAAAGAGTGTGTTCTACAAGCTTAACAAGGACAAGTATAGTGAAATTGAGAAGCAGTCAGACAAAGCAATGAAGGAGCTGTTGTAGTGTCAAAATGACATCCAACATGACCCCAGAAAATGGTGCTTTGATTGACAAAGATAAAATTGATAAAGGAATGCATGGCACTAAATAAGGCTAGGGAGATGTTCTTGCAACAAAGAAGCAAGGTGCAATGGCTCAATGAGGGTGATCAAACCATAATGTTCTATCACAGTGTGCTAAAAATAAGAACACATAATAGAATTTTCTCCATTACAATTGCGGATGGAAGCCTCAAAACAGACATGGAAGGGATCACAAATGCTTTTATTGCATATTACAAAGAGCTCCCGGGAACAAGAAGTGATCACAGGCAACATGTAGAGAGTGATATAATCAAGAGAGGTAGTGGTCACTGCAGAACAAAGAGGCAAATTGGTGGAAAAGTTCACTGAAAAAGCGGTAAAAGCAGCTCTATGGGAAATTGATGGGGATAAGGCACCAGGTCCTGATGGTTATGGGAGCCAATTTTTTAAAGATAACTGGGAGATTGTGAAAAATAATATAGTGAAAAGAGTTATGGAGTTTTTTGCCACAAGCAAGATGCTAAAAGGGGTCAATAACACCGTTATAACACTGATCCCTAAAGGAACACATGCTACTACAGTAATGGATTATAGACCCATAGCATGTTGTAATACCCTAGACACGATAATCTCTAAGATATTGTGCAACAGATTGAAAGATGTGCTGCCAGGAATTATATCAGAAAAGCAGAGTACTTATGTATCCAAGAGAATAATAATGCAGAATATACTAATTTGTCAGAATCTAGTAAGGCTATACAATAGAAAGAATACCACAAGAAGCTGCCTTATAAAGATAGACTTGAGGAAGGACTATGATTCTGTAGAATGGAACTATTTGGAAGAAATGCTGCATGGATTAAACTTCCCTCATAGGTTCATTAGCTGGATCATGGAATGTGTGACTACAACACAGTACACCATAGCTTTAAATGAAGGATTACATGGCAAGATTGAGGGTAAAAGAGGGCCAAGGCAAGGTGACCCCATGTTCCCTTTGCTATTTGTAATTTGTATGGAGTACTTTACAAGGATTATGCAATGGGTGACGGAACAAGAAGGATTTGCATACCATACTAAGTGCATGAGTATGAAATTGAACCACCTGTGTTTTGCGAATGACATGCTCATTTTCAGCAAAGGGGAGTTCCTACCAGTGGTACTAATACTCAGAGGCCTGAAAACATTCTCTGTGGCATCTGGTCTTACAACTAATAATGCAAAATCAAACATGTTTATAGCTAATATGCCTGCACATGATGTGGAAGATCTTTGTGAGATGACTGGCTATTCCAAAGAGAAGCTCCCATTCAGATATTTGGGAGTGCCTTTATCATCCAAGAGGTTGTCAGCAGTTGAATGTGAAATGATGGTTGATAAAATGGTGGCTAGAGTAAGGGCATGGGGGACTAGAAATTTATCTTATGCTAGAAGGGTACAACTTATAACTCTATCTTGTTGCGCATACATTCATACTGGGCTTCCATTTTCCTACTTCCAAAAGGAGTCATGAAAGAAATAGTAGTTGTATGTAGGAACTTTCTATGGAGTGGGCGTGTGCAAATAGGAAAATCACCTCTAATTGCTTGGGACCTAGTCTGCAGACCCAAAAAGGAAGGAGGATTGGGGGTGAAGGATTGCTTGGTATGGAATGAAGCAGTTGTTGCAAAATATATATGGAATGTAGCTAGTAAAACTGATAACTTGTGGGTTAAATGGGTGAACCACATCGACTTAAAAGAGACAGAATGGTGGCACTACTAACCTCCTCAGGATTGCAGCTGGTACTGAAAAAAATATGCAATTTGAGGAGAAATTTGAAAGTGAATACATATAGAATGGCTGGCTAAAAGCAAATGAGAAATAGACTCTTAGGAGTGGATACAACTGGCAAATGGGGCTGAAGATGAATGGCCATGGTGGAGAGGAGTTTGGAATATTGTAAATGTTGGATATGTAAAGCAGTACGGGAAGTAAATAAATATTACAAGTGTTCGAAAAGATAAACAAACAAGCCAATATTATAATTGACGCTAGTTGGTTGAGTCTTGAATCTTGATAACTTGAAATCAAGAAACACTAAATCTGGATTGTTACAGCTGTGGCTGAGTCGAGAGATGACTCTCTGTCTTTAAGACAAGATTGCCCTGTATATATGCTTTTACGTTAACGAACAATAGTCTCCCAAGATAAAAACAACAACTAATCAACACTACAAAGAAAATAGGTTGATTCTGACGAAGAAAACAAACACGAAACGACTTGCTGAAGAATGGAAAAGGAAGGAAGAGTTTTCTATTTGTCCACTGTTTCTGCTCACGTTTTTTGACTGAGTTTTTCTTGTTTTCGTTCTCTCTTCTGTTTGTGTCTTTTTATCGTCTCAACAATTGAGTCAAAGGCTTTAATATATAGTATAAGGAGAGGGACTTCTCAACTGCCAACTAATGGTTGTTAATAGCCAAGTAATGGCCATTGTGCAACATAAAAGAGCTTTCGGAGGAGTTATGTGCAGATTAATGGAGTTTTAACGCTTCCAAAACCAACCCAAACGGCAGGCCGAAACTTTCTGCCGTCCGTCGTTCCCAATTTCATCTTTCCAGAAACTCCGGGGACCAAACTGCAAATATTAAGTAATTTGGGTCCAAAAATATAATATCAGAAGAAGCCCAAAGCCCCGAGCCCCGAGACCAAAGCCTGGCCCGGACGGGCGGGCTGTGGCAGCGCGCGTGTGGACTTAGCCTCGAACCCAAGCACATCTAGGTCCTCCCTCTTTCAAACACATGGGTTACCCCTTGGGGTCCCAAACCCTTAGCCAATTTTGAGACTTATAAAGAGAACAATTCTTCCTTTTTCCACCGATGTGGGATATTTATCCCACACCATATTTTCATGCCTCAAACACCTTACTTCGTGGACTAATATCTCTTTCATTTCTTAACGAAATTTGACGATCCTTGGCCCTACGGTCATCTACTTACTTAGTAGATTATCCACGTATGAAGAGACAAAGCCTCCAATATGCGGAACCCTAGTGTTTAAGTCATTAAATATGGGTGGACGCACCTCCCTACCAAAGGCAAATTTCCAACAATCCCCTCTTGAAATAGATTTTGGTGCACACACAAGGTGACTACTTTCAGCAATCTTTCAGCGAAAAG
Source organism: Anisodus tanguticus (assembly GCA_034509755.1). Taxonomy (NCBI): domain Eukaryota; kingdom Viridiplantae; phylum Streptophyta; class Magnoliopsida; order Solanales; family Solanaceae; genus Anisodus; species Anisodus tanguticus. The sequence continues at coordinate 32,396,983 of CM067546.1, forward strand.
ATATTGCATCAGGAGAGGTAGCTTCCGCTTTGAACCTTCCCTAGTTGAATACCATCGGACTTACATACTGCACGGTGAACGTGATGTCTGAACCGTCAGTGTTTAGTGTAAGCTAAGACAATGATACCAACACAATAACTCTCCTTATTCATTTTCATTCTTATTATTCTGTCCGTTGTGGCCGTGGACACACTTGGATTCTTAAGTGCGTTCATTTGAGGCGGCCTGTCCTCGCACTTAAATATGTGATCTCCTACAAGGTATCCTGCTATACCCCACTTCATAAGTGTTAGGAATCATTAAAAGTTTCCCCAACCTTAACCTCAATCGTTTGAGGATCGTTAAAGGTTTAGAAGCTTAACCTTTTACCCACCATGCAGGTAGCACTTTAATGTCTATCGCGAAAACGACTTTGGATTTACGTTTCCTTACAGAATTCATAATTCGAAGTGCTCTTGCTTCCACCGAAGCGCTCAACTGAACCTTTTGCAGCTTAGTTTTCCCATTGAATCAGATTCTTGGGATCTCTAGTCAGTATGGTTGGGTTACCACCGCAAAGATTTGTATTGTTTGGGTTTTAAGCCCATTCCCGTAGACATGCAGAATTCTTGATCTTCGGGTAGTCCCTTAGTTAAAGGGTCCGCTATATCTTTTGATTAATAATCAAGGAAGTGACACCCGTGATGATCAACTACTATACAGTCTTATGTCTCCGACAGATATGTCCAGACACCGTCATCCATGTTCTTCCTGAAGCCGACCGGCTAGACGCAGTGTATAACTGCCGAAGGCACATGTTTCTCTCAATAAGGGACGCCCTCTAAGGAGTCGTGAAGTTACTCAACTTCTTTCATGCTTTGTTTAAAGCGATAAACTCCGATTCCATCATGAATCGGCTGATGCAAGCTTACTTAGAGGATTTTCAAAGACCCACCTTACACATTTACTTGAGGCTTTGGTGTTCTTTATATCTGATGTCCAGTTTGGATCACTGTGTTCTCCCAGAACCGATGGACATCCAAAATACCATAATCCATAGATAAGCGAATATTTCAGATATCGTCATATCCAACTTAACGCCATTTATTGATCATTTTTAAAAACAACGAGTGAACCTTAGTTCAACTGATCTACTTTGTAGACTGATACCAGGTCGGTTGTAGTGTGTAACATACATTGAACTACATGTGACCTGCACATATCGCTCCTTGTATATGGGTGCACCATGATTCCAATAAGTTATAGGATTCATATCCATTAGTGGCTTTAACGAGACTGTCAACTACCTCACAAATGAGTTTGGAATTAGACCAGTCCGTTAGATGTCTTAGAAATCTCAATTCCTACGATGTCATCTGTGATACCCATATCTTTCATATCGAGACTTTTGTTTCAATATGACTTCCATATTCAAACTGTTGGTTTTCTAACTTCAGAGTCAATGTTTCTGTTGTCAGATTCATTGTTTCTGTTTTACCTGAAACTTCCAAGACCAAAATGTAAACATTTCAGGGACCAAAATGAAAGTTCAGGAAGAAGCCCAACAGTCCAACAAACCAACTCTGATCCTCCCCTTCCAACTCTCCGGTTAAGAAGGTTGTTTCAACATTCATGTCACGCAAGACTGCAATGGCCTTGGATGTTAAGCTATTCACAGGGGAGCACATGTACAAGTATCCGAGTCCTTATAATCGTTCGTAGATCCATCTACTTTGCACTCACTTTTGAGTATCCACTTTCACAACCCAAAGGCTTTTTTCCCGGAGGAAGGTCAACCATTACACAAGTATGGTTCTATATGATGGAATCTATTTCTTTCTCTATAGCTTCTTTCCAAAGCAGTGCTTCTGGAGATGACAATTCTTTGTTAATTGTCCATGGTTCATTCTCAACCATACAAGCTAGAAGGCCTGGAACAAGTCTTTGTCCCCTTTTTGCTCATTCTCGGTTCAACATCTAAAATCCCTGAGTTATGTAGATCTGGAATATTAAGTTCCGGATAGTCAGCAACTTCCGAGTCCTGTAGATACGGAACGTCTAGTTTCGAACAATCAGGCACTCGCGGGTTCTTGTTAACCTCGAGCAATTACTTCTTTTTCCTTTTCAAGGAAAGTTATCGTCAAAGAATTCAGAATCATTTGACACCAAGAGGCGATAAGCACTACTGTTATTTGCAGATCCAGTGGATATGCAATTTACAGTCTTAGGTCCAACTTGACCTATTTCGGTATTCCAACCTCTACCAAGCCACCCCACAACACAACATTTGTATGTGGGATCCTTTCCATATTTCACACGGAGGGTTATCCTTATCCTTATGCGTAGTTCTGATAGAATTGCATTAGCGGTAAGGATTTCCTTGCCCCACATATTTTTGGGCGTACAGCTTTGCGCTTGGCTAACACTGTTAGACTGATGTGAGTAATGACCAGTCAGTTGGTGAACGATGCTTCACATTCTCCCCCTCTATCACTACGAACTTCTCAATCCGTAGGCTTAGTTGATTTTCCAACTTCTGCTTTGTAGCGCTTATCCTCTTCAACACCTTCATCTTTGCTTTTTAACAAACAAAGGATGCAATACGTTGTACCATTGTCTCCCCCTTATTTTGTATAAACTTCAAATCACCCATGTAAGTGTGACTAAGTTCTAGAGGAGCGGTGATTCTTTCGCTATTCCCTTGACGGAATGGAAAGGTGATTTTGCCTTTTCGCCTACCTCACATTCATTTTGAGGGTTTATGTTAATAGAAGGCAACAATCTCAGCTTTGTTAGCATTTGAATGACTTTCTATTTAACGTGTCTTAATCTATGATGGCATAGATGCATGGATTATAAATATATCATTCATTTAGCTACAGACATACTGTACCATTCTTAGTTATTACAAACATGTTGGACTAGTCTCAAACCAGCTTGACTAACAACGTCCCTTAAACCAAGTTTCGGACATGTATCATCTCCTTTTAGAGTGATCCCATTCCCTGAAGTCCTTTTGAGGATAACCTCTCTAACCCCTTCTACTTTAGAGGTGGCGTTGCTTCACATGAACAACCTCTTTCTCGTGGTTAGGGTGTAACTGGATCATATGTGATCTGGATACTCTGGCCCACTCCAGTTGCTTTGGCAGACTGAGTGTCCAATTTCTTTTCTGCCTTTCCTTTGGCCTTTAGATCATTTAAGAACTGAAAACTCTGGCCCACCTCAATAGGTGTCCATGACTTTTCTGCCTTACTTTTGTCTTTCAGATCATTTAAGACCTGGAATTCTGGCCCGCTCCAGTCGCCTATAGGCTTTGTACGACTGAGTGTCCAAAATCATCCTATGAAATGAATTCTGGCCCACTCCAGTCGCCCGTAGGATTTCTACGACTGAGTGTCCAATATCATTTTATCAAATGAAGGATCTTCTGTCAAATAGTGTGACAGGGTCAACGTCTTAAGATAAGCCATTATCTTTTAGTCTTCTTCCCTTGAGATTGGTGCCTGGAAAATTCTTGGCTCTTACTTAAGAGTGGTAACAATTTTCGCACAGTCAGTGGATCTCTCTCCTTCGTATGTGCGAACATACTTTACACACTTTTAATTATTACACCCAAAAGAACAGATCTTTTACGTCATTGTTTACAATAGTCCAATCTTTAAACGGGGAGGAAGGTGAGATTAAACATCTGATTTTAAAGCGTAAGGAATATAAATTATTTCGAGAAAACGTTTTCATATTCCTCCTTACTTTAAGCCCTTTTTAATCAGACATCATTTAATCTTATTCTTGACAAGGAAGAAAAAATTACTTATCCCAATTTCGAATTCTGGCCCATTTCACTCACTTCGTCGGACTGAGTGTCCATTTTCTCCTTACCATAATTCGGATCCTTTGTCTGGGAAAGATATAGGCCTTCGGCTACAAGATAAAACCACATCTTTAGCCTTCTCTTCTTGTCGCAGTTGACATCCTCAGCCTCTCATGGACGCTTGTTCCCACCACTCTCGGGAGCGATGACACCATGAACACCTTGACCTTCAACAGCATAATCAAAACTCTCTTCTACCAGAAAACCATAGCCATAGCCAGATTTGATCACACAACTGTTGACCGACATCTTTCGAACACTAATACAATCTAGTCTTAAAATTGTTGGATATGTAAAGCAGTACGGGAAGTAAATAAATATTACAAGTGTTCGAAATGATAAACAAACAAGCCAATATTATAATTTCCGCTAGCTGGTTGAATCTTGAAAACCTGAAATCAAGAAACACTAAATCTAAATTGTTACAATTGTGGCTGAGTCGAGAGATAGCTCTATGTCTTTAAGACAAGATTGCCCCGTATATATGCTTTTACGTTAACAGATAATAGTCTGCCAAGATAAAACAACAACTAATCAACACTACAAAGCAAATAGGTTGATTCTGACGAAGAAAACAAACACGAAAAGACTTGCTGAAGAATGGAAAAGGAATGAAGAGTTTTATGTTTGTCCACTGTTTCTGCTCACGTTTTTGGAATGAGTTTCTCTTGTTTTCGTTCTCTCTTCTGTTTGTGTCTTTTTATCATCTCAACAATTGAGCCAAAAGCTTCAATATATAGTATAAGGAGATGGACTTCTCAACTGCCAACTAATGGCTGTTAATAGCCAAGTAATGGCCATTAGTGATGAGTTAATCAGCCAAGTAAATGACTGATTTAATGTGCAACATAAATGAGCTTTTAGGGAGGAGTTATGTGCAGATTAATGGAGTTTTAACGCTCCAAAAACCAACCCAAACGGCATGCAGAATAATTTAGGACCAAAAAGATAATATCAGAAGAAGTCCAAAGCCCAAGACCCGAGCCCAGACAGGACGAGCGGGGGGCGGGGCGTGGACATAGCCTCAAACCCAAGCTCATCTAGGTCCTCCCTTCTTCAAACACTTGGGTTACCCCTTGGGTTCCCAAACCCTTAGCCAATTTTGAGAATTATAAAGAGAACAATTCTTCCTTTTCCCACCGATGTGGTAGATTTGTCCCACACCATATTTTCATGCCTCAAACACCTTACTTCGTGCACTAATATCTCTTTCATTTCTTAACGAAATTTGACGATCCTTGGCCCTACGGTCATATACTCACTTAGTAGATTATGCACGTGTGAAGAGACAAATCCTCCAACATGCGGAACCCTAGTATTTAAGTCATTAAATATGGGTGGACGCACCTCCCCACCAAAGGCAGATTTCCAACAGTAAACATTCCAAAGAACAGCTTTATATGCTGGCTTGTCATGCACAAGATACTGTTGACAAGGGATAGACAGAAGACGATGGGTGTATGCCAAGAGAAAGTTTGCTTTATGTGTGGAGACTACATGTTTTTCAAGTGTGCATTTTCACAAGCTTTCTTAATGGATACTATGACATGGATGCAAATATAACTTAGTAGGGATGATTGTACAGACATTTGGAGCAGTATTGCAAGAAGAGCTAGAGGAAGAATCGGCAGAGCATTCTTATGGTCACTAGTGGCTGCAACAATATACCTTCTATGGATGGCAAGGAATGAGGCATTGTGGAAACATAGAGTTTCTAGACCACAACTGGTGGGTGAAAGGGTGAGTAAAGACTACGGGCATATGATTTTTGCTATAATAGGAAGAAGAAATGTAAAGATAGACAGTGGATAGAGAAACTATATAATCAGTAGAATAGCATGGCAAGATTAGAAGACAGATAGAGTGTGTGTTTGTTGTATTTTGTTGTTTGGTGATATCTAATAAAATGTTCGGCTGATCATTAAATTCAGAGGTCAAATTATATTTGCTACCCCAATCCTTGATGGCCGGATGTATTCGAAAATAGATTTGGGTAAGGCCAGGTATTTAGTGTTGTAGTAAGTATGATTTAAAAGTAATTTCAGTTCACTAGTTTAGGTCAGGTATTTACGTTCCAAGAAAGAAGAATATTTAAGAAAATGAACTCAAAATCATAACCTAAACATCTTTTATTTACTAGCTTTGAAGTTTTCGCCATTTGCTTTTGATTTTAGTAAAAAATAATTATTCGCAAGTCTTGTTATGACTGCGGAAAGAAGCATCTTCCATTCATCTTAATCTAGGCTGATCTTTGTTCTGTTGATGATCGAGATGTTGTGTGTGCCCAAGCCAAAATAATAAGAGGAGATCTAAGAATGTAACTATTTATTCGGAATGTGGAATAAAGGCCGTTAAAGGATGTAGTTACTTTTTCTAATAGTTAGCTAAAATTTCATTATGTTTTGGTTATTAGTTATATTTAGGCAAAAGAAAAGCTTATTTTTTTAGAAAAGATGAAGCTTGCTATAGTGACCTAAGATGAAGTTTTTGTTGGAAATTTACCTTTGGCGGGAGTTGCGTCCAACAAACTTTAATGACTTAAACACTAGTGTTCCGCATGTTGAAAACTTCGTTTCTTCACACATGCATAATCTACTAAGTAAGTAGATGACCGTAGGGCCAAGGATCGTCAAACATCGTTGAGAAATGAAAGAGATATTGGTCCACGAAGTGAGGTGTTTGAAGCATGGAAAAGTGTGGTATTTAGACCAATCCTCCCTCATCGGTGGGGGAAGAAAGATTTGTTTAGTTTATAAGTCTCAAAATTGGCTTGGGGTTTGGGACCCCAAGGGGTATCCCATGTGTTTAAAGGAGGGAGGACCTAGATGTGCTTCGGTTCGAGGATAAGCCCACACGCGCACCGCCGCCCGCCCGCCCGATCCGGGCTCAGGTCGTGGGTCGTGAGCTTCTTAATATGCACTCAATTCAGTCATTTATTTTTCCTGAATAACTCTCCCTAAAAGCTAATCTGTTGCACATCATTTCACCATTTATTTTGGCTGAATTACTACCTCCATAATTGCCATTACTTGGCCAGTAACAGCAATTATGTGGGCAGTTGGTAAGTCCTCTCCTTACAACTATATAATGAAGCCTTTTACAAACGAAATCAGATTCTTCCTACTACTTTCTAGAATCATTTCATTACTCAAAATTCTTCAAAGTAACACTTGAGTTTCCTTTGCTCATTTGTTGAGTTGCTATTTTATCTTAGAGAGACTATTGTCCAGAACGTAGAAAGGATATATAAGGGGAAATCTTGTCTTAAAGACAGAGTGCCATCACTCGACTCAGCATATCAAAATTGTTCCAGTTTCTTATTCCAGTTCATTGAATTTTCAGTTTGTTATAATTTTATTGTGTTGTAATACTTAGCAGTTACTTATTTCCGTTTCCTGCACCATTGTAACCAACAAGTTTAAGACAAGATTAGCTTGCTATAACTGCTTAGTAACATGACTGGAAACACCTTTGATTCCGCTGCTGCTGCTGCTGCCACTCAACAATTCTGCCCTCTCTCCTGTTGTCGCTACTGTTCAAGGCAACTTCTCTGCCTTCCTCACTGCTGCCCAAGGCACGTCCAGTGCCTTTACTGCTCCACTCTTCGCATTCCACCATGAACGCCCTGATAGAAATCAAAAGCTTGATAAAAATCATGGTGCACCCGTATGCCAGGAGCGATATGCACAGGTGATCGGTAGTTTGATGTACATAACAAACTGCACCCGACCTGATATTGCTTATGCAGTAAATAAGTTATCTAGATTTACCCATAATCTAAGTGATGCTCATTGGAAGGTGTTGAATTGGATATTACAATACCTAAAACACACGTTAACTTACGGGTTACATTATTCGAGATATCCAGCTGTACTAGAGGGGTACAGTGATGCAAACTGGATAACTGATATAGAGAACACCAAGTCCACTAGTGGGTATGTATTTACAATTGGTGGTGGGGCTGTGTCTTGGAAATCCTCTAAGCAAACTTGCATCGCCCGATCCACAATGGAATCAGAGTTTATCGCTTTAGACAAAGCAGGAGAAGAAGCTGAGTGGCTTCATGACTTCTTAGAGGATGTTCCGTGTTGGAACAAACTCGTACCTTCTGTAATGATCCACTGCGACAGCCAGTCGACTCTAGGAAGGGCACGAAATGCTATGTACAACGGCAAGTCTCATCATATTCGACAGAGGCATAAGACCGTTAGGCAGCTGATCACCATGGGTATAATATCCATGGATTACATAAAGTCAAAGGATAATATAGTAGACCCGCTGAATGATAATATAGCAGACCCGTTGACAAAGGGATTACCCAAATATCAGATGTTCTACCTGTCTAGGGGAATGGGCTTAAAACCCAAAGTATAAGGACCAATATGGTGGTAACCCAACCTTACTGACTGGAGATCCCAGGAATTTGGTTCAATGGGAAAACTAAGTTGTAAAGGTTCAGTTGATCGCTTCAGTGGAAGCATGAGAACTTCGGATAGTGATTTCTGTAAAGAAACACCAAATCCAAAGTCGTTCCCGCAATAGACGTTAAGTGCTATCTTCAGTGTGGGTAAATGTTAAGTTTTTAAAACCTTTAATGATCCTCAACAGTTGAGGTTAGGTTTAGGGAAACTTTTAATGGTTCCTAACACTTTTGAAGTGGGGTATAACAGGATACCTTATAGGAGATCACCTATTTAAGTGCGAGGACAGGCCACCTCAAATGAACGCACTTAAAAATCCAAGAAGTTGTCCACGGCCACAACGGACAAAACATTACGAAGAAAAGAGTAAGGGAATTTGTTGTGTTGGTACTATTGACTTGGCTTACATTAAACACTGACGGTTCAAGACATCACGTTCACCGCGCAGTAAGTAAGTCCGATGGTATTTAACTATGGAAGGTTCAAAGATGAAGCTACCTCTCCTTATGCAACATCGGTCCGCTGAAATATTGCTGGGAAAAGGCACCATGTGAGTGCGCCAAAATCTCTTTCAAAAGGGGATTGTTGGAAATTTGCCTTTGGCGGGAGTTGCGTCCAACCATCTTTAATGACTTAAACACTAGTGTTCCATATGTTGGAAACTTCAGTTCTTCACACGTGTATAATCTACTAAGTAAGTAGATGATCGTAGGGCCAAGGATCGTCAAATTTCGTTGAGAAATGAAAGAGATATTGGTCCACGAAGTGAGGTGTTTGAAGCATGGAAAAGTGTTGTATTTAGATCAATCCTCCCTCATCGGTGGGGGAAGAAAGATTTGTTTAGTTTATAAGTCTCAAAATTGGCTTGGGGTTTGGGACACCAAGAGGTATCCCATGTGTTTAAAAGAGGGAGGACCTAGATGTGCTTCGGTTCGAGGATACGCCCACACGCGCGCCGCCCGGTCCGGGATCGGGTCTCGGGTGGTGGGCTTCTTCTTGTATTATCTTTTTGGACCCAAATTGCTTTATATTGGCTGAATCAAATTCTTCCTACTACTTTCTAGCATCATTTCATTACTCAAAATTTTTCAAAGTAACACTTGAGTTTCCTTTGCTCATTTGTTGAGTTGTTGTTTTATCTTAGGGAGACTATTGTCCAGAACGTAGAAATGATATATACGGGACAATCTTGTCTTAAAGACAGAGTGCCATCACTAGACTCAGCATATCAAAACTGTTCCAGTTTCTTATTCCAGTTCATTGAAATTTCAGTATTTTGTAATCTCATTATGTTGTAATACTTAGCAGTTACTTATTTCCGTTTCCTGCATAATTATAACCGAACAGGCTTTTCACATAATTCATAGTGGAATGCACCGAAGTCGCTAGCTCAAGACAAATCATTGTCAATGTCTTTCTTTTTCTCGCATCTTGTCTTGAGATATGCCGAAAAGGAAAAAAATAGTTTATTATTCTTATTCGTAAGAATATAAAATGTCTACTATATGATTGTGTTATAACTTGTCGTTTGGCTAACATGAATATGTAGCTATTATCATTATTATATTATATTTTATTTTGAATCTTCCCATTTAATTTCCCTCTTTTAGTCTCTTTTAATTATTATATATGGACATGTGACATATGTTTCTCATCAGCGAGATGTTAGTACTCCTTCCACCTTATTTTTAATAAAACGAAAAATTTGACTGAAGAAAAAGTGAGTGGAACAAGTAAACTTAATTTAGTTAATAGTGGATTATCCATATTAGTGTAATGTTTATTGTTTGATATGAATGGGGTCACCTCAAAATCATATCTAGGATCTCAACTTCTGATACACCTCATAGTGCTTCTCAAGTTTAATTCTGATTTAACCGAATTTTAGAACTAAATCAAACAAAAACTATATTTTTAAAAAAAAAGTGAATTTATATTTAAGACCGACAAAATCTAAATATATATAACTACTTTAGAACGAATAGAGTATAGGGAAGGAACATATGCCATTAAGAGAAAATAACACCGTATGTCAAGCTTTTAGATTTACGCACATGCAAGTTTAATAAAATGAATGCTTCTTTAAAATTAATCGAGTTTCCACACGATACAACAGGACTAGTTGTTGGTTCAGGAAAATAATAAACTATACAACCTTCCCTAATGTGGCTTTTAAAAAGAAAGCTGAATACAAGATAATATTCCTAACTTGCTAAACTCTGTATTTATGTACTTGCCTTGTCCATACATGGAAACTGGAAAACCAATCTGTTTTTTCAAAGAAGCAACTTTAACGAGAGTGAATTCTAATCTGTAATTTTGAAGTTTGTGACTAGGATTTGTCCATGACTTTAACCACACATATATAGGGTGGGTTTGATATGAAATTTGGAAAATATTTTTCAATTTTCTCATAGGTGGTTAGTTAAAATATTTTAAGAAAATAAATTTCTTAAAAATCATGTTGATGACTTTCCTAGAGAGACTAGAGAAAATAAATTCCGTAAGTGACACTCCAAAATTATTCTCTTTTCCACCCTAATGCACCCAACCCCCTACCCCTGCCACGCCTTGACCACCCCACCCCGCCATCCCCAACCAACAACCCCTGCTCCCTTCCCATAGTGTTTTCATAGATTATATATATATGTTTTTTGGGATAATATTATTTTTCTTACATACTGATCAAACATCAGGAAATATATAAATAAGAAAATCACTTACTTTTCAAGGAAATTGTAGGGTGAGGATTATCCAAGTCCATATAAGGAGTCCATGTTCCCATTTCATATCTGATATGAGACTCTTAATAGAAATATTTCCTTCTTACAAAACACACCCATAATTTACACTAATCAATAATGGGGTTTTCATTTCTTGGTATGAAAAGGGTTTAATAAACATCCAAATCTCTTATGATATCGCATTAATATCATAATCTGCACATCTTTTGTGTGTGTTCTTTTTGGATAATGAGATTAGGGGACCATTATAAAAAGATGTGTTTTAATTATTAAATCTAGCAGTCATAGGTGGAACCATTAAAAGTTCAGACTAATACTAATGCAACTGAGCTTCTTTTAGAACCCAAAACTACATTTTGCATTTGCTTGCAACTATTACATCCTAACTTTATATTAAAGCCTTAAGCCACCTTTTTATCTCATGCACAAAGTGAAATAGTTCCATTAATTTCCAGTAGTTTGTAATCTCTCCGTCGGCTAATCCCTTTTTAGTGTAAATTGTATGTTTTTTCTTTGGATGTTAGTCATATACATAGATAGTGTAAATAATTTTTGTACTATTAATACATCTTAACATGTAGTATCAAGATACTTGTCTTATTTTTTAAGTTACTAGTTTACTTATTACAAACTGTTACTTGTAGTTACATGGATCCGTTAGTGTATAATGTCTTTATAATTTAATGAATAGAAGTTATTAAACTATTATTCTTTCTCATTTTCTAGTTAAACTTAAGTGAGAATACATATGACTTAATTATGGTCAAGTGATAAATATTGTCGGTATGAAAAACACTATCTTATATTAATTGGTTTGATTAAATAATATCGAGTAAATTTTTGTTGTTACGAGGTTCATATCTCTATCTAATGCACAAAATTTCTATTACCGTTAGTTTGCTTGTGTATGAATAGAGGGAAAAGCAAATTAGTTCCATCACATCAACATCGTTGCAGCTTTGCTAATTCTTTCATCAGTCTGCCTATATAACGGATTTAAGGTTTCAACCTTCTAATTGAATGTGAACCCAAAAATATCGGAGTAGAGTTTTCCACAAAGTTGTACTCTTTGGTCACTATAAAAAAAGTGTGAGTAATCTCATTAAGCACTTTAAGAACCTTTTTCTTTTTAACACTGGGCCATATGATGACACAATCACTCCCATTAAAAAATGAAAAAAGTGGGTTTGTCTGATTCATGATGATGTGGAAGGTGTAGGGTGCTTCAACACTTTGGTAAAAACTAAAATGTGAGCTTAATATTTGGAAGAAGACTTATAGCACAACAAAGAAAATTTTAAAAATAACCATTACATAACCAATGCAAAATATTTACGCAGGGGCGAACCAAGCATATTAGGTACCAAACTTATAAGGCGGAGTCTAAATTTATGTATAAAAATTTGTTAAAATTACAATAAATAGTAAACATGAACCCCTAACTTTAAAAGTATATTGGCTTCAATGAAAATCTTATAAGATTGAACCCCTAAAGTTTAAATCTTGTATCCGTCTCTGTATTTACACACCACCAAATCAAACAAATTATAGTTCAAGAACATAGGCGTCCCTGGTTTTCAGGGTAAGATGGGGTAGAGAAAATGCCTTGAGCCAATGTTCGAATACCAGACGCTACGACGCTGAAATAACCCATGTCATACTCCCAGGAAAAGCTCATACAATTTTGAGAAAGAGGATATATGTACCCAAAACTGACACAGTTGGATAAGTAAAGAAATATTTAGGAGCGCGAGACAACTCTCTCGAGGGAACTCGATAGTTTCGTAACCTCGGGAGAAGGGTGCCGCCTCATAAAGGGAGTCACAGTGACAAGGCCCTTAAGGGTCATAAATTAAATTGAAAATATATATTAACCTAATGATAGTTAAATGATGACGTTTATATTTAATGTAAACACTTGGTGCAAATAATTATTTTTTCTGGGGAAAAACTTGTTGATGCCCAATTCATTGCCAGCAACAAAAACTTTTTTTAACTGTCACTAGTGCTTTGCTTAGGCAGGATATAACTGTTTCCAAGTGTGAACATAGTTTTTTTTTTTGGTGGGATCATGTGTGGAATTTATGGTAGCTTCAGACAAGTTACAATTCTTTCGGTGTCCATATTTTGGACTGTTGGATTCTCCATAGCCTATAAAAGCCCATCCACCCTCCTTTGTTATTACTCTACACAACTTCTCTACTTCTTCATATAGACTCCACACTAAGTAAAAAAATACCTATCTGGTCACTGTTTCTTGATTTAGACCCCTCAAAGTCATCAATTGTATAACTTTTGATTATTTTTTTAGCTTATTGGTACTTTTAAAGATCAATTTTTTTGAGACATTTTGGTGGGGGGTTTGCAAGAAAGATAGTACTGAACTTTGTTTTCCAAGGAAGATGATCTTGTTGTTCCAGGAGTACATTTTGTGGAAATTTATTGTAAATCTTGAGACAAAGTTCAGTGTTGCAAAAAGCTTTTATTTTTGGATCTTCCAGATTTTCAACAGATATAGCTGTGGCACTTAGCTAACTAACAGTCTATAATATTGCTTGTGGACAATTCTTGAAATCTCGTATCTGTTCTGTTGTATAGCTAGTTTTGGAGAAATTTGTGTGTATTTTCTTAGGACTTTAGGATATTACTTCATGGCTGGTGCATCACTGCCTCCGGGATTTCGGTTTCATCCAACTGATGAAGAATTGGTTGGATATTACTTGAAAAGGAAAACTGATGGACTTGAAATTGAATTGGAAGTTATTCCTGTCATTGACTTGTACAGATCTGATCCTTGGGAGCTTCCAGGTACACATTCTTGATCAGCATTTTTTCTTGAAATGTGACTATTTTAGTACTATATGTTTGAAGAAATGTAAAAATCTACATTTGTTATTTCATTTTCATAAGCTAGGAAATGGTACTTTGTACTAAAAATGTATTGCTGCTGGAAAGTTGTTGCTTTATGAAGCTTATCTTGTTTGTTCCTTTATTATCTTACTAGATGGATTGTTCTGTGGACATATCTCTTTTCACACTTAATAGTTAGTAAATTATTATCTAATTATCAACAAGAAAAGCATGTGTAAAGCAACAGAAGTTTCTCATTCTAGTTGGTTCAATAATTGTTATCCTGTTCTTGAATGCAGAGAAATCTTTCTTGCCAAAGCGCGACCTCGAATGGTTCTTCTTCTGTCCTCGGGACAAGAAGTACCCAAACGGATCAAGAACTAACCGAGCTACTAAATCTGGATACTGGAAAGCCACAGGGAAAGACAGGAAAGTTGTCTGTCATCCAGAAGTTGTTGGCTACCGCAAGACACTTGTTTTCTATCGTGGAAGAGCTCCACTCGGGGATAGAACAGATTGGGTAATGCACGAATATCGTCTCTGTGATGATGTTTCTCAGGCCACTCCAAGTTTTCAGGTAAATAGAATAATCTAATTTCTAAGAGGCTTCTGATTTAGTGAAGGGACTTTTTCATTTTTGGCCAATCGATATAAATTAATTACGGGCGTTAGCCAAAATATACAAAACAAATACACTGATTATGCATGTTATATGTATATTTATGTGTATTATATGTTTATGTATACTTAATAAACAAAGCCTATACATTTACTGGTTATTCTGTAAATGATCATTTCTGCAATTTACTTGTCTCCAGGGTCCTTTTGCACTTTGTCGCATCATAAAGAGAAATGACGTTTCACTGAAGACTAAAGATGTTCAAGGAGTTAAGCAGGCTGGATGTAGTTCAACCACTGGAGGATTCACCTCAGTAAATGAACCAATTGCTCTTTCTGATGAAACGCCAACTCAAAGCGCATACATGAGCAACGACAGCAATTACTCGACTCCTGTTACTTCTCCTTATCAGCCAACACAATTAGGGGATTATGAGTCTGCAATAGGGGTTAATTCTGCAAACCTCTGGATGTCCCCTGCTATGATTCTTGATTCTTCTAAGGTACTGACATTGTGTTTTATTTCTCTTCACAGTCATTCTATCCTGTTTCTATGAGAGTGACACAAATTTTTGTGGCTAAATATAGGAATGTCCTCAGAGACCGAATGCATCTGGCCACTGTCCACAGTATGACTTCCCGAACATGACTTCCTTGCAGCCTAGTGATCAGTATGAGTTGACATCAAATTCATCTTTCCCGAATTTTAGAGGGGAAGTTGAACTTTCTGGTGACTTAAGTAGCTTTGGCTGCCTATCTCCTTACTCGATTCATGGAAGCTACTTGGGGTTTTATGGCAACGAGGATATGACATATGCCGGTTATGACCAGAACAACTCATATGGCAATCCAAATCTCTTCTGAAAACGAAAAGGCAAAATCTATATAGCGATTTGGGGTGATATTTATTGGTTTATGGTCATAGGAAGATAATATGAGTATTGTGATGTATAAGTTTTCTAAGAAAGAAGAGCTCAATGCAACTTATAAGTTTGGTTTTGAATCTCTGAGACTGGTTTTTAATGTTTGTCTTAGATTCTAAGCATAATGTTTCACTTTGTTACTGAAATATGAGGTACCTGTAGTGACTGATCACACTAGAAAATTGTCTATGTAGTAGCTGAATTTCTGTTCAAATATGCTTCTTAGGTAGAAGCTCCAAATTTTATATGTATCACCCTTCTCTTTTGCTGATCATTTTCATGTTTGAAGTTATAATGTAGCTAAAATGTCTGGAAACATACAAAAATTATCAGAATGTTTCTTGTAAAAGAAATTGCATGAGCTGCTTTAATTTGCAAGACTGAAATGCGTTTGTACCTTGAATTACTTGTCACATCTCTAATGATGTTCGACGAAATAAGTACTTTTTAAGTCCAAAAAAATGAATTGTCTTGTTGAACAAACGGGATAACTACTCTAACTCGCTAAAGTACCACCAAAGCTTATAGTCTATTGAATCTCTAAATTACATTTCTCATGCGAAAACATAGAGCTTGTAATATTTCCAAGTAATAGGATCAAGAATGTTAAGCATATTCATAAAGAGGTCGTACGACAATCCTTTTTCTCATTTTTTATGTTCGAACTTGAAATCTTTAATTAAAGGCAAAGGGATCCGACCATTTCACCACATCCTTCAAGTGATTTATCGTAAAATTCAAGTGACCTTCACAACAAACAACAACATACCCAATGTAATCTCATAAGTGGGTTTGGAGAGAGTAGAGTGTACGACCTTACCCCTATCTTGGGAGATAAAGAGGTTGTTTCCGACAGACCCTCGGTTCAGGATAAATTATATAATGGTATGTGTCCCATGAGAATTTTTCTCAAGAATAAAGGAAACACCATCAGCATTTTCTTGCCATTGACACATAAAATGCTAGATTGAATCAAGAAACACCAAGTTGCTCAACTAGTGAACCTACCTTCAAATTCAACTAACTTTTATCATTTTTATTATGGAATCCGAAGATGTGTGTAGAAGAAGTAAGTTTTCTTTTCGAAGTCAAAAGAGCGATTAGGTCGTTGGGAAGTAAAGAATTTCTAATCACCTTACTATCCTATAACATTATAACATAGACCAATTAATTGAACAGAAAAAAAATGAAAAATATGATAGAGAAATCGTTGGAAAGTTTATTTTAAACGAAGGTATCTGTATTTCTTTTTACAGTTCTTTATTTAAGGTAAAATTTCATCAATATAAATACAATGTCAATTAACTTCCACCAACTATAATAAGTGCTAAGTTACATTGATTGATAGTTTGCAGGATTTCTAAAATACAGTAAACATGTTCCTTACTTTTCTTGAATAAATTACAATTAGTTATCTGGTGCAAGGGGTTCATCGAATAAATAAAAAAAACTTTCTTAAGCTTATAAAGAAAAGAGAAAAAACTCTTTTTAAGGACAAATACTAGGGGAAACTATTTACATAGGAAGTAGCAGCAATAAGGAAAACTATAAATACATCAATCAACACTCTGCCTTACTGGTTTAAGTGACCTGAATTGTTCTTTACACTGTCGTCAGTGTATAGTAGTTAAACTTCGTGTAATTAAAAGTTCCAGTAAGTGCCTGATTTCCTATTTTTATTAAGACTCCTCAAGACTATTTCTTGGAAACAATAGTAGGATAAATATGTTCCTCCTCTAACTTCATATAGTAGGATAAATATGTTCCTCCTCTAACTTCATATAGTATGATAAATATGTTCCTCCTCTAACTTCATTCCCATGAAAGAAATGGTTTACTAGTAAGAAGTAATTGTCAAAACCATTTTTTTACATTACCAATATGCAGACAAAACTAATTCCCTAAGATACAATTTCAGATGTAAATGATAAAATCACATGGCCTTCCCTAAGACCTTCCCACAGATCAAGTATATAAAGTGTAGTAGACCAGAACTTCAACCATTTTGTTTAGAATAAGACTGTTTCTGTAATAAGTTGAGATAAAAACAACCACTCCTTGCAAACTGACAATAAAAGCTACAGCAGGAAGCAAATTCTCCTATACAAGTAATAGAAAATATACTGCTGATGCAGAGACCACAGGAACCAGATTTTATCCATACCTCTTTTAGCAAGTATAACAGATATATTGCAGCAATATAAGCCTTCCCAATTGACCTGGCTGCATATTTACTTGCACTTTGTGTTTCTGATTCAATCTAGCATTTTGTTCAAGCCTATGTAAAAACAGTTGAGAAAAGTAAACAGCATATTGTTTTTTTTTTTTTGGTCTTCTGAAGAGACAGTTCATGAGCATGCCATCTTCAAATAAAGCTTGCATAAGGACTACAAAGTTGAACCGAAGACCCGGATTCTTTGTTCAATTGGAACCTGGCAGCAGGGACATATAGCTCTTCCCTTCTTCCCGTAGTTGTTATTGCAGTTTGCACATAGAACTTGATGAGCACAAGGTAAGAAAACAACTGAAACTTCATTCTTCATGCAAATTAAGCACTCCCTATCACCGCTAACATCCTTCTCAGAAGAATCCTCCAATCTATCAAAATCATGCAACATCCTTGCAACATCTCCTTCCGGAAGCTCAGTAGTCTGTGCAAATGCTTTAAGCCGAGACAAATCTTGTTCAAGCCGTTGGAGGTCATCCTTGTGCCGCTGGAAATCTATTTCTATCCTAAGGCGCAAAGCCTCAAGCTTTCTTTTGTTAGTAATCTCAGCTGCTTCCTTGAGGCGCCGCTCTTCCTCTACTTGTGCCAAGGCTTGCTCCTTAGCCCTCTCTTCCTGCCTCCACTTCGCCTGTCAAAAATTGGAAATACAACCATTATTCATTGTCCAATAAGCCAGATCATGTTCAATTAATTGCTCGGGAACTGCTTTGGACAATGTATTCTCCATGAAAGCAAAGAGGTAAAGGAAGTAGTACAAGAAAAATAGGTTGTGCACTGAATCAGACTAACAGGGAAATACAACTGTCAAAGAAACAACAAAAGAAACCTCCAATTGATATGTATCCAAAGGGAAGACACACACACACGGTTTTTTCGCAACATAAACACAATGTTTTTTTCGTAACATAAACATAATAATGGGGAGAAAAGGAGTAAGATTTGACAACAAACGTGATATGCTACTATTGAATTTACATTTCAATTATCCAAGTGAGAGACAATTTCAGAATTGTTACAAATGATCTCGAATTGTTACATTTCCAAGTATGGCTTCTGAATATAATGATTTCGTAACAATGATAGATAGTTTTAGCCAACATATCAGGGAAAAGAAAGAGGGGGTTTTCAGCCAACAGCCAAGCATTCTTAAAATAAGAACATGAATTAATGTTTGTTAAGAGTCCCACATCGAAAAATGGAATGAGAATTTGGACTCATTATATGGACTTGGACAATCCTCCCCTCATAAGCTAGCTTTTGGGGTTGAGTTAGGGCCAAGATCCATTCTTTACAATATTAAAAAAAATGAATAAAAGTATCCAAACTTACAAAAGGAAATGAAACCTTCTTGATAAAATTGTAGGTAATCGTTATCGTGCGTCATATAGCTCTAGAAGCATAATTAAAGCACTCATTTATAGAAGCACTGTAAATTATTCATTCATTTCCTAGTTTCTCAGAACATACTGCCATCACAGATCATTAATGAGTTTCCTATTTTTTCTTCTTTGATGAAGAGGTTGAAATTAATGCGTTTCCTCTTCAATCCTTTGGCCGGAAAAATTTCTCAAAAACGTGCTAAAAATACTTTGAAACACTCTTCCTTACCCCCTCCGTCCCAAACTTGTCGCATTTTTCATTTACACGCCTGTAAAGAAATCATTTATAGAGGTAGCATTTTAACTATTTTACACTCTTTACATATTTCATCATATTATCTCTCCTCGATAAATGTTTACTCCATCAAGGATGAAAACCTCTTAAATGTTGGTTAAATAAAACGACAAATATTTTGAGACAAGTAATTTTAGTAAGGACTACAGGTAGTATGGGACAGAGGGAGTAATTCTATAAATCCATAGCTCTGTATAACTTTCCACTCTCCTTCGGCATCCCCCAACACCCAACCCACCTTTATAGCTCCAAAGATAAGCGCAAAAAAGCTCTAAGGTCCATTGGGGTTGTTAGCGCAAAGTGCAAATAAAACATGGGCTTTAATGAAGAAAAGCACAAATTGAGAAAAAAAATACAAATATGTATGTGTAGTCGAATACTACTACAACAAGAACAACATACCCAGTATAGTCCCAATAACTATAATAAAAAATAACAAATATATGGACAAAGAAATTGAAAAAAAAAATGATAAAATGAAATATCAATTATTTAGTATCACCTCTTTAGGATTACGCTCATTAAAAGGGCAGCCCGATGCACTAAGCTCCCGCTATGCGCGGGGTCCGGGGAAGAGCCGAACCACGCAGCCTTACCTTGCATTATTGCAAGAGGTTGTTTCAAATTAAAGGCTACACCGAGAGTCGAACCTGGGCAGAGCATATTAAGGCTTTCAAAACAGCTTTGACCGCTGGGCCAACTCGCTAGCTTAGGATTACGCTCATTGTCAAGGAAAAACATATATGCCTTATAGCCTTGATGACGACAATGAAGCTAGGCGAATTGCTCAACATATTTTATGCCTCGTTTTAGGGCTAAAGCGTGTCTTTAATAACACTGAACATACCAACAGAATCACTAGCTTAATGTTGCCCTTCTTCGACAACAAAGCATGCTTATCAACTTAATAACCATAGGGCCACAGTTTTGGTAAAACAACAAAAGTACAAGTTTGAATGTTGTTAGGGAGCTAAGTCTAATATTAAGTGGAGGAGGGTAGAGAGGCAGACCGTTTTGCGAGTTTCAAATTAGAAATCGTAGATTCTCGGTTATCTAAGATAAAAAATCGTAAGTAAAAAATAACAAATAAGTTTCTATGCTCCTCAACATGACATTTCTTTTCATTTTCATCATGGTTCAAATAAAAATCAAGAGAAGAGGATGGTTGTTGATTATCACTCCAATAGTCAATAAGGGAGGGATACTTTAATTCTCAAAGACCTTTACCTCCATGGATAACGTTGAAGGTCCAGCAGAGGCTAATCCATAATTTGAAATTTATGAATTCCTACAACGACCTCAAGTTAATACTACAAAAATAATTGGATCAGTAAAATATTTAATACATATGTATGATTTTGATAAAAGCTATTGGGTTCACGTGAATCCGTAATCGATCTTCTAGATCCGCCCCTGGATTTCTAGCCACCAAGAGAGAAAAGTGGGAAATGACCATCGTTTAGCTCCAAGGAATAGGGATTCCCAAGCTAGAGTTGAGCATATGATAAAAAGATTACCAATCCAATTGCCCTCACCATCTAATTCTTCCTAACTTCCTACTTTAATTTTCTTGATTTTTATAAAAAAATTATGTTCCTAGAGTATAATTGGTGTTTCAAGCATGAACATGAAAAAGTTATGATATTTCCGTGAATAGGTTCTTAGCAAAATTAGAAAGAGAAATCCATTTATAAATGAAAATCTTTTATGTTCCATTTTCTTTCTTTTCCACGGATGTATGGCTATGCTTTCTATCTCAATTTTTTATAACCGTGGTGTCCGGACCAACTTGCACACACCTCGACTATTTCCACAAAATACATGACACCTCCCACTAGCAACATGTATCAGGTAACTCTATCCACCAAGAGTAGGACAGATGGGAAGAAATCATTGCGTAGATTGGGTTAAACTACTCCTTTCAAGTAGTGTTGTCAAATCTAAAAGGCGTAAGCAGTGTTATCAAAAGCCATCACTTCATCGTTTAAAGAGACATAAAGCGAGGGGTCACGACTTCATGTGTGCACATCAAACAATGAAACAAGGTGAACCCAACAAGAAACGGATCACGACTTCATGTGCTTTAGAAGTGTGCACTTCAAACAATGACACAAAATGAGCCCAACAAGAAACGACCTATTCTTTGAATCTCAACTTTGAGGAGTTCGATTGGTATATAGTACTCCCTCCATCCCGATTTATGTAGCACCGTTTGACTTGGTTGAAAGTTTAAGAAAGAAGTAAAGACTTTTATGGTCTAAAATAAACTGTAGACGTTTATATGGCTATAAATCATTTTACTATAGAGTAAAAGGGGAATTTTAAAGTTAAGTTGTTCCTAATTATAAAAAGTCACATTTCTTGGCACGGAGGGAGTATGTTGGATGTTGAAATTAATTAGTTAATTGAAATTTTGATTATTATAGTACTAAATTCATATATGTATGGTATTTTAATTTTGCTAAATTGAGCGCTTCATGGAAAGAAGTGTGCACTTCACTTTAAAGAAGGCAGAAACGTGTGCCTCACTTGAAAGATGTGTGCACCTTGAACTCCAAGGGACCACATTGCATTTTTGTGTTTTTCACTTTTGAAAACATTGTGCGCAAATATATCAAAACGATTAAACCTTAATTTTAACTAGTTGGTATTGATTGGTATTCCCTATATGTATTTTTTTCATTTCATTGTATTTTGATCTTTACCAAGTCTGCATAAACTTCAAGAGGTTATAGATCCTTAATGATAACTTTCTTCTACGTGATTTTAAAGCTCTCTCAACCCCTTTTATATCTTCCACATAAAACACGTGGAGTAAAAACCGTCTGAATAAAGTTCAAAGTCATTTTAAATTTCCGACTCCGATGCAAATAGAGTTGAGTTTCTAGTTTAAATTTTTGACTACTTTCCTTAAACTATATTTATAATTTGCTATTCCTAATTATTAACATATATACCCATGGAGTTTTTCATTAACAATAAATTCATGGTGGTTGGGGTTTCAGGAATGGGGGTGCTAATGAGTTTCCTCTGAATCAGTTCTTCTCATATGCCTCGGTATCTTCTTTTCATATCTTGAGTGTCCAAAGAAGTTTAATCTCACTCCTTCAATGAAAACTTTGTTGAAGAGGAACGTCGCGGCTTTTGCTGCTATATTTAGGGCAAACTCAAAGTACCTGCAAAATCAATCACAAACTTGTCCTAGTTATTAGCCTGGTGTGGACCCATCAAGTGGAAATACATCAGGGTCTGAAAGTGGACTTAGGCAGTCTGATGAATCTTAGAATCTGAAAAACCAAGAAGTGGTTAACTCCGTCTTAAGTAAGTTTCGTGATTTGAATCTTGATGAGAATTCGAAGCAGGTCCATGGTCAGACAAACAAGAAAACGAGATGATTCGGAATTTGATCCGTCAAATAAAGGATTTAGAAAGACAGGTGATGGAGCGAAAAGACCGGGCCCACCAGAAGGCAATGCAAGCTGCAAGAAAGCTCAATAATGACTTAATGACTTAACTGAGCTTAAGATGTTGAGGATGGAAAAGGAGGAGACTCAAAGATTAAAGTCAGGTAAGCTGGCCATCGAAGAGACTACCATGAAAAGTCTCATTCATATGGAGACTGCTCTACATAGAGCAAGTGGCCAAGTTGATCATGCAAACCTGGCAGTGAAAAAGCTTGAGAACAAGAATGCTGAAATTAGGGCAGAGATAGAGGCGTGTAAGTTAAGCGCATCGAATCTGCAACAACCTGCTTGGATGTTGTAAAGAGGGAGAAGAAGTGCCTAAAGAAGCTTGGAGCTTGGGAAAAATAGAAAAACATGCTGCAGGAGGATATTTCTCCAGAGAAGCGGAAGATCTCAGATTTGCAGCAACGGATGGTTGAGACTGAAAATGACAATATTAGGGCAAAAAAGGTGTAGGCTTGTAATCGATGTCATATTATCCTGGCAGTCCCTGAAATTTGGGGTTCAAAACAAGTTTTGCAAGGTGAAACACCTAAATTTTACAGTTTACTGATGATCTGCAGAAGTTCAGCCTCAACCCATTGAGTAGCTTCATTGGAACTTCAAAAGTCAACTTAAAATGTGTGCCACATATAAACTAAGAAAAAATTTCGATGAAGGACGAGTCGACTGTGATTTGGTATGAAACTACTTAAATTTCTAAATTCTCTATATGCAACATATAATTCCTCTTTATTTATCAACATGCAAATCAGAGAGAAATCTATAAATAAGATCCAAGATAAAGCTTAATCAAATAAAGTATCTTAGGTAATATGGGTGCAGTGTCTATTCTTACTATTCAGATATCTAATATCTTTGATTCTTCATCAGTTGAGAAGACAGACACTGGAGTCTTACTCCAAATTAAATTTAACTCAACTCAACTAAAAAAATAATTCGATCAAATAAAAATAACAGCCCGATGCTTCAAGGCTCGAGTTTGGATTAATTCAACTCAAATGCAATTATATACAAATAATACTCCAGTCCTTCAGGTCTCAACTATTATCTGAAGGTGGACATGATACCAAATATGAAGCTCAATAGTTAGTTAAACCAAACATAGATGGATTTTAAACTACAATAAGATCGAAAACTAACATAAAACAAATAATAACTCCTTTCATCCCATATGGGACACTTTTAACATCTCCCTGGGCCAACAGATGACCATTTTCGCTAAGCACCTCTGTATAAATCATGTCAAAACAGAAAGAAAATGTTTGAAACCCAAAATAATGCTACCAAAAATTACTATTGATGATGAACAAACACACAAATAATACATCCCTTGGACTTAAAAGGTGCTTTATGGCATTAGAAAGGCCAGAAAAAAAAACTTAGCCCAATTACTCAAGAAGTGATGCAAATACTGTGAACTTTTCATTTACACTAAAAAGGCAATACAAGTAAACAAAAAATAATAAGCAGAAGAAAGTGCATACCTCAGCTTCCTTTTGAGATGCCTCAACCTCAAGCTGCTGCTGCAAATCCGAGATCTTCTGCTTCTCTGCAGCAATATCCTCCTGCAGCTTGTTTTTCTGTTTTTCCCAAGTTCCAAGTTTTTTTAGGAACTTCTTCTCCCTCTTTACAACCTCCAAGCAGGTTGTTGAAGATTCGGATGTGCTTAACTTACAAGCCTCTATCTCAGCGCTAATTTCAGCATTCTCGTTCTCAAGCTTTTTTACTGCCAGGTTTGCCCAGTGAACTTGGCCACTTGCTTCCCGTAGAGCAGTCTCCATATGTTTGAGGCTTTTCATGGTAGTCTCTCCGATGGCCTGCTTACCTAACTTTAATCTTTGATTCTCCTCCTCCATCCTCAACATCTTAAGCTCAGTTAAGTCATTACTAAGCTTTCTCGCAGCTTGCATCGCCTTCTGGTGGGCCCAGTCCTTTCGTTCCTTAACCTGCTTTTGTAAATCCTTTATCTGATGGATCAAATTCGGAATCATCTTGTCCTTCTGGTCTATCTGGCCATGGACCTGCTCTAAATTCTCGTCAAGATTCAAATCACAGAACTTACTCAATACACAGTTAACCACTTCTTGTTTTTTCAGATTCTGGGATTCAACAGACTGGCCAAGTCCACTTTCAAACCTTGATCCACTTGACAGGTCCCCAACAGGCAAAGAACTAGGAGAAGCTTGTGATTGATTTTGCCGGTACTTTGAGTTTGCCCTGAATCCAGCAGCAAAAGCCGCGACGTTCCTTTTCAACAAAGTTTTCATTGAAGGAGTGAGATTAAACCTCTTTGGATACTCAATCTCCCTTTGCAGAGAAGATTCCGAGTCATACGAAAAGAATCCCTTCACAGGAAGCTCATTAGCACCGCCATTCCCGAAACCCCAACCACCATGAAACCTACACATAGCAGGCACAACACCAAAAGGACTAGAATCAACACCCTCCACATTACTAGTGCTACTAACTGGGACACTATCCGAGCCATTCTCACCTTGGGGAGAAAGAAACGGAATTTCCATCACACTAGCCCGTCCGACATGAAGATCACTCATTAACAAACACCACATTGCATCCCCTTTACTCAAATGTGGCTTAACTTGCTGTAATAAACACACCATACCAGCCAACGAATACTCCTCTAACTGCCTAAAATCCGCAAAACTATGCTCGGTATCCTCCGAATTAGCAACAACGTTTCCATTACTCAAATACGACAAAGAGTTATGCAATATATTAGTCAAAACATCCATACCACCATAACAGTACCCATTTCTAAGTATAGCTTTTATGGCCACATGTTCATCATAACCCATAGAAACAAGCTTTGCAATAGCCTCATTGTACAAATAATCTAAATTCTTTAACAAGATTTTTTCTAACTGTTCCTCTGTACAATAACCCCATCCACTATCATCACTCAAACCTATATGATATTTTAATGACCTAATCCCAGATTGATCAGTTAAAGATTGAGATATAACATTTGTATCTAAAGAATTGAAATTGGTGGTATGGGTATGATCAGTTTCAGTTTTTATGGGTCGATACCTTTGAGGGGCTTTCTTCTTCTCTCTCATTTTGGGAATTTACAAAAACCTGAAAAAAAAACAAGATTGTAAATTCTTGTGAATTCTTGAAGACTTACAGCGTAGTGATTATCGCCGCTTCAGGGTGTTGACATAGAGAGAGACGGATGTTATGCATGGTTTTATACTTTGGCTAGAGATGTGATGGCTTGGATTCTCAAAATCTATATTATTTAGGGTTAATTACACTAAATATCCTAGTACTACTATGATGTAGTTATAGATATTTTAAAAATTAAATATTTAAATTTTTCTATATTATGAAAATTTTACACTTATACCTCCATGTTCATTTTTCTAAAAATATTTCACCTCTTATATAATAACTAATTTTTGGACACGTGCGTTGTATGCATATCTCGTGATAATCACTACAAACTTTTTAAAACGGTATAGATAATATCAAAACATGTAATCAATAAGTAATTGAAAATTTGAAAGGAAATTACAAGCTGAAAATGAATAGTAAGCATCACCTATAAGACGAGCATTATGTCTCGCAAAAGAACCATCAAAATTATTTTTATGGGTAAAAATCCACATAGACCAAATAATATTAACACACCGGGAGGACGGGGCACCAACTCCCACGTCTTATTTGCAATAAGAGCATCATATTCGTCGTCCATAGCCAATTTTCAATTCGGGTCATTTAATGCAGACACTATATTACAGGGTAGTGGGGATTTAAGAATATTAGAATTTAGATTAAAGTGTCTCTTTGGTTTAAAAATACCCCGTTGACTACGAGTGACAGGTCTGTGACTCGGGAGAGAATTGGGTAGGTTTTGGGAAAAATTCGGATGGGTGACGGACTGGCCAGCAGGCAGTGGGCCTGCAGGCCCAAAATTGGAAACAATAGTTGGGTCATAAGCAGAACTCGAGGCAGAAACAGTTTCGGTATTGGGCTGGGCAACCGACCCAATAGCCGAAACTGGGGCAGAAACAGTGGGTTGTGGCGGGATACTGGAGCGGCCCATTAAGTGGCGTACGATGTACGGGGAGACGTCATCCAAAAAATTATACGAACTAGGCACGGGACTATTCACTTTAGCAAACGAAAATTGGGTTTCATAAAAAATAACATGGCGACTAATGATGATTTTATTAGATGATAAATCAAAGCATTTGTAACCACGATGATTAGATGGATAACCCAAAAATACACAAGCGGTAGAACGGGCTTGAAGTTTGTTAATAGTAGTTGACGGAGAAAGTGGATATTATAAACACCCAAAGACTCTAAGATGGGAATACGAAAGATTCTTATTATAGAGGACTTTAAGAGGAGACACATTTGTCAACCCTTTGGTAGGAAGTATGTTAAGAAGATAGGTAGTCATTTGTAGAGCATGATGCCAAAAGGAAGGGGGTACGGAAGCATGGACTAGTATAGTTCGAACAATATTATTAATGATACGAATTTTTCATTCTGCTTTCCCATTTTGTGAGGACGTATGAGGACAAGAGAAATGAAAAACTATGCCATTATTTTCACAAAAATCCCAAAACAACCCATTATCATATTCTTTGTCATTATCACACTGAATATTTTTGACTTCTCGTTCAAATTGGGTACGGATGAATGCTCAAAAATTTAAAAATGTGGAAAAAACTTGATATTATTTCGCTAACGGAAAAGTCCATAAAAAATTAGAATAATCAGCCAAAATAGAATATTATAATGATGGCCCACAGAACTGATAACGAGAGAGGTCCATAAATCGCTATGGATAATATCAAAAGGCAACAAAGTACAAGAAGTAGAGGCTACAAATGGTAATCTAACATGTTTTCCTAAAGGACATGAATGACAATTGGAGTACTACGTGTACCCTTACAAGAAATAAAATTGTTTGTATGCAAAGAAGAAACAATGGACGACCCAGGGTGACCCAAACGTGCATGCCATAAGGAAGGAGCTAGAGCTGCAAAAGTAGACAGTCAGGCTTGACTCGAGAGACTGGATGCGGGCGTGATATGATAAAGATCTCCCCTACTATTACATCTCATGAGAGGTATCCCCGTCTTGAAATCCTTCACAGAAAATCCAAAAGGATCAAAATTAACAGAAACCCAATTTTTAGTGGTGAATTTACGGACATACACCAAAATTTTAATTTAGGGGCATGAAGGGCATTTTTTAAGACACGAGGTGGAAGGGGGGAGACAAAGTTGTATGACCATAACCACGAATTGGAATTGAGTTGTCATTACCAACAATTATGCCACGATTGTTTTGCTCAAATTGGAATAAGACGAGAGAGTACCTTGGTCGGACGACATGTGATAAGTGGCGCCGGTGTCCATGTACCAATTCGCGTCTGGAGGATTTAATCCCAGTGTATGCATGGTGGCCTCATATCTGTCGGAGTCGGGATCAAATTAGGGTCCGTAGCATGATAAGACTGCGGGGGCCGATGCCCAAGAAGACCTCCTTGTTGTCCAGGCCTAGCAGTTTTCCGAAACCCACTAGGTTGTGAAAAATTGGGCTTGAAGGGCTGCTGAGAGGCCCACTGCCCGGGGTACGCTGAAACTGGAAAATAGGGGCTATTGGGCCACTTCCCACTAGCCCAGCCCCACTTCCAGAGGGCCCATGGCTGGGACCAGTTGGGTTACGGTCCACTACCACCGTGCTGAGGCCCGCCGGTAATACCACGATTGTCACCGCGATTTTTGCCATTATTTTTCTGATTCTCCTTACCTCCGCTGTGAGTACGATTTTGGCCAGAATTATCAACAAAACCTTGAGAATTATCGGATGACGTCATCATCACCACGGGACTAGCGCCGGTAGCCGCCTTTTTGGACAAGCCGACTTCTTCTAACGTGAGCGTTGAACGGGCTTGATAAAAAGGTGGAAGTGGATTACTTTGATGGAGGAGAGTCTCAACGCCATTATATGCCTCAGAGAGGCCTGCAACCATTTGTAGAACAAGATGATTATTGGTAACAGGAGCTCCGACGTTACGGAGTTATTCTGCTAATTCCTTGAGGCGTTTACAATAAGCTGAAACATTCAGGAAATCTTCCATGCTGACTTGGGGAAATTCCTGCTCAAGGGTGACAGTACGAGAATGTTGGTTATCCTGGAATATATCATATAAACAAAATACACTAGGGAACACATAGCAGCAGATATCAAACTACAGGGACTATAAAGCAATATTGTGTGTATAAGTGTGATAGGCTAATCGGGCCTACAGAAATAACACTACAACTATCATTTTGTGAGCGTAAGTAACACTATGCTCGACTATCTACTACCCTCTACCTTAATTTGTTCTCTTCACAACCCCCTATCTAAGGTCATGTCCTCAGTAAGTTGCACATGCGCCATATCCCGTCTAATCACCTCTCCCCAATACTTCTTCGACCTACCTCTACCCCTTATGAACCCGTCCATAGCCAACCTCTCACACCTCCACACTGGGGCATTTGTGTCTCTCCTCTGCACATGTCCGAACCATCTCAACCTCACTTACCGCATCTGAATATAATGATTTCGTAACAATGATAGAATGTTTTAGCCAACATATCAGGGAAAAAAGAAGAGGGGGTTTTCAGCCAACAACCAAGCATTCTTAAAATAAGAACATGAATTAATGACTGTTAAGAGTCCCACATCGAAAAATGGAATGAGAATTTGGACTCATTATATGGACTTGGACAATCCTCCCCTCATAAGCTAGCTTTTGGGGTTGAGTTAGGGCCAAGATCCATTCTTTACATGGTATCAGAGTCAGACACATTCCAAGTCTATGTTCACCGATGTTTTGTCCCCAAATTATGTCATCCACCCTCCAGTTAACGGGATCTGGGTGTGCGGGGGAGTGTTAAGAGTCCCACATCGGAAATGGAATGAGAATTTGGACTCATTATATGGACTTGGACAATCCTCCCCTCATAAGCTAGCTTTTGGGGTTGAGTTAGGGCCAAGATCTATTCTTTACAATGTTAAAAAAATGAATAAAAGTATCCAAACTTACAAAAGGAAATGAAACCTTCTTGATAAAATAGTAGGTAATCGTTATCGTGCATCATATAGCTCTAGAAGCATAATTAAAGCACTCATTTATAGAAGCACTGGAAATTATTCATTAATTTCCTAGTTTCTCATAACATACTGCCATCACAGATCATTAATGAGTTTCCTATTTTTTCTTCTTTGATGAAGAGGTTGAAATAATGCGTTTCCTCTTCAATCCTTTGGCGGGAAAAATTTCTCAAAAACGTGCTAAAAATACTTTGAAACACTCTTCCTTACCCCCCTCCGTCCCAAACTTGTCGCATTTTTCATTTACACGCCTGTAAAGAAATCATTTATAGAGGTAGCATTTTAACTATTTTACACTCTTTACATATTTCATCATATTATCTCTCCTCGATAAATGTTTACTCCATCAAGGATGAAAACCTCTTAAATGTTGGTTAAATAAAACGACAAATATTTTGAGACAAGTAATTTTAGTAAGGACTACGGGTAGTATGGGACGAGAGGAGTAATTCTATAAATCCATAGCTCTGTATAACTTTCCACTCTCCTTCGGCATCCCCCAACACCCAACCCACCTTTATAGCTCCAAAGATAAGCGCAAAAAAGCTCTAAGGTCCATTGGGGTTGTTAGCGCAAAGTGCAAATAAAACATGGGCTTTAATGAAGAAAAGCACAAATTGAGAAAAAAAATACAAATATGTATGTGTAGTCGAATACTACTACAACAAGAACAACATACCCAGTATAGTCCCAATAACTATAATAAAAAATAACAAATATATGGACAAAGAAATTGAAAAAAAAATGATAAAATGAAATATCAATTATTTAGTATCACCTCTTTAGGATTACGCTCATTAAAAGGGCAGCCCGATGCACTAAGCTCCCGCTATGCGCGAGGTCCGGGGAAGAGCCGAACCACGCAGCCTTACCTTGCATTATTGCAAGAGGTTGTTTCAAATTAAAGGCTACACCGAGAGTCGAACCTGGGCAGAGCATATTAAGGCTTTCAAAACAGCTTTGACCGCTGGGCCAACTCGCTAGCTTAAGATTACGCTCATTGTCAAGGAAAAATATATATGCCTTATAGCCTTGATGACGACAATGAAGCGAGGCGAATTGCTCAACATATTTTATGCCTCGTTTTAGGGGTAAAGCGTGTCTTTAATAACACTGAACATACCAACAGAATCACTAGCTTAATGTTGCCCTTCTTCGACAACAAAGCATGCTTATCAACTTAATAACCATAGGGCCACAATTTTGGTAAAACAACAAAAGTAATACATTGTCGGATGTGCACTAGACACACGTCACAAGTTTGAATGTTGTTAGGGAGCTAAGTCTAATATTAAGTGGAGGAGGGTAGAGAGGCAGACCGTTTTGCGAGTTTCAAATTAGAAATCGTAGATTCTCGGTTATCTAAGATAAAAAATCGTAAGTAAAAAATAACAAATAAGTTTCTATGCTCCTCAACATGACATTTCTTTTCATTTTCATCATGGTTCAAATAAAAATCAAGAGAAGAGGATGGTTGTTGATTATCACTCCAATAGTCAATAAGGGAGGGATACTTTAATTCTCAAAGACCTTTACCTCCATGGATAATGTTGAAGGTTCGAGCAGAGGCTAATCCATAATTTGAAATTTATGAATTTCTACAACGTCCTCAAGTTAATACTACAAAAATAATTGGATCAGTAAAATATTTATAGATATTTAGTGAATTTCTTAATACATATGTATGATTTTGATAAAAGCTATTGGGTTCACGTGAATCCGTAATCGATCTTCTAGATCCGCCCCTGGATTTCTAGCCACCAAGAGAGAAAAGTGGGAAATGGCCCACATAACTGATAACGAGAGAGGTCCATAAATCGCTATGAATAATATCAAAAGGCAACAAAGTACAAGAAGTAGAGGCTACAAATGGTAATCTAACATGTTTTCCTAAAGGACATGAATGACAATTGGAGTACTCTGCGTACCCTTACAAGAAATAAAATTGTGTGTATGCAAAGAAGAAACAATGGAGGACCCAGGGTGACCCAAACGTGCATGCCATAAGGAAGGATCAAAATTAACAGAAACCCAATTTTTAGTGGTGAATTTACGGACATACACCAAAATTTTAATTTAGGGGCATGAAGGGCATTTTTTTAGGACAAGAGGTGGTTGGGGGGGGGGGGGGGGAGACAAAGTTATATGACCATAACCACGAATTGGAATTGAGTTGTCATTACCAACAATTATGCCATGTTTGTTTTGCTCAAATTGGAATAAGATGAGAGAGTACCTTGGTCGGACGACATGTGAGAAGTGGCGCCGGTGTCCATGTACCAATTCGCGTTTGGAGGATTTAATCCCAGTGTATGCATGGTGGTCTCAATATCTGTCGGAGTCGGGATCAAATTAGGGTTCGTAGAATGATAAGCCTGCGGGGGCCGATGCCCAAGAAGAACTCCTTGTTGTCCAGGCCTAGCAGTGTTCCGAAACCGACTAGGTTGTAAAAAATTGGGCTTGAAGGGCTGCTGAGAGGCCCACTGCCCGAGGTACGCTGAAACTGGAAAATAGGGGCTATTGGGCCACTTCCCACTAGCCCATCCCCACTGCTAGAGGTGCCACCGCGATTTTTGCCATTATTTTTCTGATTCTCCTTACCTCCGCTGTGAGTACGATTTTGGCCGAAATTATCAACAGAACCTTGAGAATTATCGGATGACGTCATCATCACCACGGGACTAGCATCGGTATCTGCCTTTTTGGACAAGCCAACTTCTTCTAACGTGAGCGTTGAACGGGCTTGATAAAAAGGTGGAAGTGGATTACTTTGATGGAGGAGAGTCTCAACGCCATTATATGCCTCAGAGAGGCCTGCAACCATTTGTAGAACAGGATGATTATTGGTAACAGGAGCTCCGACGTTACGGAGTTAGTCCGCTAATTCCTTGAGGCGTTTACAATAAGATGAAACATTCAGGAAATCTTCCATGCTGACTTGGGGAAATTCCTGCTCAAGGGTGACAGTACGAGAATGTTGGTTATCCTGGAATATATCATATAAACAAAATATACTAGGGAACACATAGCAGCAGATATCAAACTACAGGGACTATAAAGCAATATTGTGTGTACAAGTGTGATGGGCTAATCGGGCCTACAGTAATAACACTACAACTATCATTTTGTGAGCATAACTAAGACTACGCTCGACTACCTACTACCCTAATTTGTGCCCTCCACAACCCCATATATAAGGTCATGTCCTCAGTAAGTTGCACCTGCGCCATATCCCGTCTAATCACCTCTCCCCAATACTTCTTCGACCTACCTCTACCCCTTATGAACCCGTCCATAGCCAACCGCTCACACCTCTACACTGGGGAATTTGTGTCTCTCCTCTGCACATGCCCGAACCATCTCAACCTCACTTACCGCATCTTATCCTCCACCGAGGCCACTCCCACTCTGTTCTAAATATCATCATTTCTAATCATATCTCTCCTTGTATTCCCATACATTCATCTCAACATCCTCATCACCGCAACTTTCATTTTTTGAATGTGCGATGCCTTGACTGACCAACACTCCGCCCCATACAACATAGTCGGTCTAACCACTGCCCTATAAAACTTGCCTTTAAGTTTTGGTGGCATTTTTTTGTCTCCCAAAACTCCAGATGCGAGCCGCAATTTTATCCACCCAATCCCAATACGATGTGTGCTATCATCATCAATATCTCCGTTCCCTTGAATAATAGACCTGAGGTACTTGAAGCTTTCTTTTTATGGAAAGACCTGAGTCCCATGCCTCGCCTTCACGCCTGTCTCAGGGTTGCTCCCGTTGCTGAACTTGCACTCTAAATATTCTGTCTTGGTCCTATTCAACCTGAACCCTTTAGACTCTAGAGTTTGTCTCCAAACCTCCAACTTGGGATTCACTCCGCTACGAGTCTCATTAATCAGGACTATGTCATCTTCGAATAACATACACACCATGGCACCTCCCCTTGGATTTGTCGCATCAGTCCATCCATCACCAAGGCTAATAGGAATGGGCTAAGAGTTGATCCCTGGTGTAGCCCCATCATCACTGGAAAGTGCTCCGAGTCTCCTCTTACTGTGCGTACCCTAGTATTGGCTCAATCATACATATCCTTGATCGCCCTAGTGTATTCCATAGGACACCTCTAACCTCCAAACATCTCCATAGAACCTCCCTAGGGACTTTGTCCTATGCCTTCTCGAGGTCGATGAAAACCATATGTAAGCCTTTCTTATATTGCTCTACCAACCTCCTAATAAGATGAATGGCTTCAGTAGTCGAACGCCCCGACATAAATCCATACTGGTTCTCGGAAATAGACACGTCTCTCCTCACCCTCATCTCCACGACCCTTTCCCAAACTCATAGTGTGGCTTAGCAACTTGATACCCCTATAGTTGTTTGCAACTCTGGTTATCACATTTGTTCTTGTACAACGAGATCATTGTGCTCCACCTCCATTCTTTGGGCATTCTTACCATCTTAAAAATGACGTTAAACAACTCAGTCAGCCACTCCAAACTTGTCATGTATACGCTATTCCAAAAATCAATTGGGATCTCGTCAGGCTCGGTCGCTCTTCTCCTGCACATCCTGTGAACAACACCCTTAACCTCCTCAACCTTAATGCTTCTACAATACCCAAAATCGCGATACCTACCAGATTGCTCCAGATCTCCCTGCATGATGTCATTATCTCCTTTTTCGTTCAAGAGTTTATGAAAGTAAGACTGCCACCTCCGCCTAATATGCGCGTCCTTTACCAGTACTTTTCTGTCCTCGTCCTTGATGCACCTCACATGATCCAAGTCACGGGCCTACTTCTCCCTCGCCTTGTCTAGTCTGTACAACTTCCTATCCCCGCTTTTCTCCTCTAAATCACATACATGCGTTCAAAAACAACCATTTTCATCGCCGTAACCACAGGCTTGGCCTCCTTCTTCACCATCTTATACAACTCTCTATTTGTCCACCTCTCCACCTCATCCTTGCTTTCTACCAATTTAGCATACGCCGCTTTCTTCGCTTCCACCTTCTCTTGAACTAAATCATTCCACCACCAGTCCCCTCGATGCCTACCACGGCTACCCCTCGAGACCCCAAACACTTCTCTAGCTAAGAATATGTTTGAGTATATAAAATAAATTACATACAATAGATCTTATGTTTAAAGTAGTGAGCCAAATTGCAAAAGATAATTTAGAGGAAATCACAAAAATCTTGATTGAAATGAATTTGGTTAATGTAAACCCATGGTAATCAGACTGTTGTCATAGAACTGAGAAAGTCATAGTTAGTATATAATTTATTGCTCTATGAACTCATCTTCCTCAAAATTCTTCTCATTATGGGTAAATAAAGTGAAGACATTGAATCTATTATGGTCTTTGTTATTACACGCAAGCCACATACCGATGAAGTTGAAGGATCAAACACGCTTAAGCAAAAATAAAAAAGATCAAACACATGCCTTAACAGATATACAAAAATCATGTGTTGCACATGTGAACCATGTTATATTTTATAAATTTGTGTTATTTAAAATTAATAAACTATTAATCTTATACATACTTGACAATATTTTGTTGAATTAAAGGCTCAAAATGCCATCAAATCATCGAAAATGACTCATTTATGCCACTCGTCAATAGTTTGACTCATTTATGTCATCGATGTTACCAAAATGACTCATCCATGCCATTTTTCATTAACGCCAGTTTTACAATACCAGATATGACACTTACCTCTAATTAGAGGTCCACATCGTTTAATTAAATCAGCATAAATTAATCTAAAACCCGACCCATAAATTTGTGCTCGTTGAATAATATCTCTTTGCTTAACTTTATTTCCAATATGATCTTCAACTATATACACTACGACAAGAGATCATATGTTTGATGAATTCAACTCATATGTTTGATGAATTCAACTCAAAAAATAAATCTAATAATTAAACATAGAGAACAAAGCGAAGATGACTGAAGCTTTTTCCTGAATATAAAAAGGTGAGTTACAACATTAGATAAATCTAGCTCTTAAAAGTATAAAATCTTGAGTACTAAACATACCTTTGTTCGCACTTCATGCAATCCTTAAAACAATTAAAACATAATTAAATATTATTATCATAATATAAAAGAATATGCGTAAGAATAAAATAAAAGTACATATCAAGTTTTTTTTTTTGAAGAAAATGAGCATAAAGAAAAACAAAAATGTAAACTTTCTCATACCTATAAGGTAAAGAAAGTGGCAGAATTTAAAAAGATCATTTGTGTATAGTTAAAAAGTCCAAAAGAGCTACCACTTGTGTTTAAAATAGATACTACAAACATAGTGTTAAATGTCACGGTATATACCCGTGATATACACTTTCCATACAAAGTGTATATCACGGGTTATTGGACAAATTTAGGACAATATTTAGTGTGAATATTTGTATTGTACACTTACCTTAATTATATGAGTCTTGTACTACTAGAATAGAGTTTTGGATTTAGAATAGGAATAGGTTTTCTATTATGGTAAATTGTAAATTGTATATATACTCTTTCATTAATGAAAATAATCAAGGGATTATTTCTTTCATGGTATCAGAAGTCTAGGTTAAATTTTCCTCTCCCAAAATCCTAATCTTTTCGTGCTCCATACCCGGTTTCCGAAACCCAACCTCGGGTTCCGTGCCCACTTTCTTCCTCAAATTTTCTTCCCCAATCTCTTCATCACGTTGTTCGTTGCTATCATGGCTAAGAACACATTTCACCCTGCCCTTACAGTTTCTAACATCAAGAATCATATCCCTCTTATTCTAGAAATAGAAAACGTCCAATATGCGACGTGGGCCGAACTCTTCAAAATTCACGCACGTTCACATCAAGTCATCCATCACATAATCCCCACAGCTCCTGAGGATACGGAGGTCCCTAAACGCGATGATGATCCTAAGTTGTGGACGACTCTTGATGCCACCGTCCTTCAGTGTATTTACTCAACTATCTTCACCGACTTGTTGCAGACGATTATTGAGCCTGACACTACGGCAATGGCTGTTTGGGATAGATTGCGTGACATATTCCAAGATAATCGAAATTCCAGAGATGTTACTCTTGAGTAGGAATTTTCCCACATCAACATAGAAAATTTCCTGAATGTTTTAGCATATTGCAAAAGGTTGAAAGAATTGGCAGACCAACTCCGCAATGTTGGTGCGTCTGTTAGTGACGATCATCTTGTTCTCTAGATGGTTGTTGGCCTCTCCGAGGCCTATAGTGGCGTTGGAAATCTCCTTCGTCAAAGTACTCCTCTCCCGAAGTTCTATCAAGCACGCTTCATGCTTACTTTGGAAGAAGTCGGCTTGGCTAAAAATGCAGCTACGAGTGTTAGTCTCGTGGTCATGATGACGTCCTCCATGAATTCTCCGGGGTTTGTTGATAATTCGGGCCAAAACTGGGCTCACGGTAATTGCAAGAATACTCGGAAAACTAATGACAAAAACCGCGGGGGCAAAGGCAGCGGTTCCGATGGACAACATACCAACACTGAGCCCCGTCCAGTCAGCAGTGGGCCACCACCCCACTAGTCCCAGCCGTGGGCCCCATGGCCTAACAACCCTTATTTTCCAGGTCCTTCATCCAGTGGGCAGTGGGCTGGACAACCGCAGTTCAGGCCTAACTTTTAGGCCCCTAATTCCAGATTCAACGCTGGGTCGGGGCAGTAGGGCGGACTGCTTGGGCCTCGGCCCACACATACATTCTTAGCAGTGGGCCCCACACCCACTCAACCGACATTGAAGCCGCATTGCACATACTTGGATTAACTCAACCGGATCTGAATTGGTACATGGACACCGGCGCCACTACCCTCATGACATCCGATCAAGGTACTCTCTCGTCTTATTCTAATTTGAGCAACCCTCATGGTATAATTGTTGTTAATGGTAATTCTATTCCGATTCATGGTTATGGTTATAAAACTTTGTCTCCCCCATCCACCCCTTATCTTGAAAAATACCCTTCATTCCCCAAAATTGATTAAAAATTTGGTGTCTGTCCGTAAATGCACCATTGATAATTCCGTGTCTGTTGAATTTGATCCATTTGGGTTTTCTGTGAAGGATTTCAAGATGAGGATTCCTCTCGTGAGGTGTTATAGTAGGGGAGATCCTTATCCTATCACGCCAAGTTCTGGTCTCTCAAGTCAAGCATTGCCATCCACTTTTACAACCCTTGCTCCTTCCTTGTGGCATGCTCGTCTAGGTTATCCGGGGTCGTCAATTTTGTGTTCCTTAGATAAAAATAAATTTATTTCTTGTAAGGGTACACGTAGTACTCAGAATTGTCAATCTCGTTCTTTAGGAAAAATCATTTAGTTGTCATTTGTGGACTCTAATTCTCATACTTTAATGCCATTCGATATTATTCATAGTGATTTATGGACATCTCATGTTCTCAGTTCTTTGGGTCATCGGTATTATGTTCTATTTTTGGATGATTATTCTATTTTTTATGGACTTTTCCGATAGCGAAAAAATCTCAAAGTGTTTTCCACTTTCCTAAAATTTAGAGCATATATTAAAACTCAATTCGAACGGGAGATAAAAAAATATTCAATGTGATAATGGCAAAGAATATGTTAATGGGGTGTTTCGGGAGTTTTGTGCAAATAATGGGATCAATTTTCATTTTTCTTTTCTTCATACATCTTCACAAAATAGGAAAGCCGAACGCAAAATTCGTACCATTAATAACATTGTCCGAACTTTATTGATTCATGCTTCCGTGCCCCCGTCCTTTTGCCATCATGCTCTACAAATTGCTACATATCTTCTTAACATTCTTCCTTCCAAAGGTTTGACATATTCGTCCCCTCTTCAAGTTTTATATAATAAGACTCATTTGTATTCCCATCTTAGGATCTTTGAGTGCTTGTGTTATCCACTCTTTCCGTCCACCATAATTAACAAACTTCAGGCCCGGTCTACCCCTTGTGTGTTTTTGGGTTTTCCGTCAAATCACCGTGGTTATAAATGTTTTGATTTATCATCTAATAAAATCATCATTAGTCGCCATATAATCTTTTATGAATACCAATTTCCGTTTGCTAAGGTTAGTAATCCCGTGCATTGTTCGTATAATTTTTTGGATGATGATATATCCCCGTATATTATGCACCATTTTTCAGATGTGTCCAGCACCCCAAATTCACCAGCGGGCCCACTGCCCGCTGGCCCCACTACATCACCGATACCCACTGCTCCCGATTTCTCCACTGGGCCAGTTTCAGCAATTGGGCTTGTCCAGCCCCTTATTGAAACTAGTCCAGTTCCAGCTACGATACCTACCACTTTGTTCACGAGCGCAGACGGGCCGACGCCCAGCCCACCGCCTGTGGCCGGCCCCGTCCCGTGTCCCAAAAATTTCCAAAATTCACCCAATCCTCCCCCGAGTCATATACTAGTCACTCGAAGTCAACGGGGTATTTTTAAACCAGAAAGACATTTTAATTTAAATTCTAGTGTTCTTAAATCATCGCTACCCCGTAATCCTGTGTCTACTTTAAATGACCCGAATTGGAAAATTGGCATGACCGATGAATATAATACCCTTATGGATAATAAGACGTGGGAGTTGGTGCCCCTTCCGTATGGTGTTAATATTATTAGGTCTATGTGGATTTTTGCTCATAAAGACAATTCTGACGGTTCTTTTGCGAGGCATAAGGCACGTCTTGTAGGTGATGGTAAGACTCAGCAGGTTGGGGTGGATTGTGGTGAGACATTTTGTCCGGTGGTCAAGCCGGCTACCATTCTCACTGTGCTCAACTTGGCTCTTTCAAAAGCATGGCCCATTCATCAGTTAGATGTGAATAATACTTTCTTACATGGTGATCTCAAGGAGACAGTCCATATGTATCAACCCTTGGGGTTTAGGGACCCCATATATCCTCATCATGTCTGTTTGTTGAAGAAGTCCTTGTATGGGCTTAAGCAGTCCTCACGGGCTTGGTATAAGAGGTTTGCAGACTATGTTTTGACTATTAGGTTCTCTCACAGCAAGTCTGATAATTCATTGTTCATCTATCATCGTGGTTCCTCCTTGGCGTATATACTTTTATATGTAGATGATATTATCCTGACTGCCTCTTCTGATGCATTACGCTAGTCTATCATGACAATGCTCAGTTATGAGTTTGCTATGAAAGACTTAGGGGCCTTGAGTTACTTTTTTGGGGATTGCTGTCACTCGTCATGCAGGTGGGTTGTTCTATCTCAAAGGAAGTATGCAACTAAGATCATTGAGAGGGCCGTGATGTCATCCTGTAAGTCCACTTCCACTTCGGTTGATAATAAACCCAAGTTGGGTGTTGCGGCTGGCTCACCATATGAGGATCCGACCCGCTATCGCAGTCTTGCAGGGGCCCTTCAGTATGTTACCTTCGGGAGACCTGATATTACGTATGCAGTACAACAGATGTGTTTGTTTATGCATGATCCCACGGTTTAGCACATTAATGCACTCAAACGCATTATTCGATACATCCAGGGGACACTTGACTATGGCTTATAATTGTATCCTTCATCAACGTCTATACGTGTCTCGTATACAGATGCTGATTGGGGGTGGTTGTCCAGACACCAGACGGTCTACGTCTGGCTATTGTGTGTTTCTTGGTAATAACTTGGTCTCCTGGTCTGCAAAGCGTCAGTCGACTTTATCACGCTCTAGTGTAGAGGCCGAGTATCGAGGGGTAGCCAATGTGGTCTCTGAATCCTGTTGGTTACGGAATCTTCTTTTAGAGTTGCATTGTCCTATTCAGAAAGCTACTTTGGTTTATTGTGATAATGTTAGTGCCATCTACCTTTCTGGTAATCCGGTTCAGCACCAGCGTACTAAACATATCGAGATGGACATTCACTTTGTTCGTGAAAAGGTAGCTCGTGGACAAGTACGCATCTGTCATGTCCCTTCCAGGTATAAATTGCAGACATCTTTACAAAGGGTCTCCCCTCGGTCCTTTTTGAAGATTTTAGGGACAGTCTCAGCGTACGAAGACCGCCCACTATGACTGCGGGTGTGTGTTAAATATCATGGTATGTACCCGTGATATACACTTTCCATACAAAGTGTATATCACGGGTTATTGGATGAATTTATGACAATATTTAGTGTGAATATTTGTATTGTACACTTACCTTAATTATAGAAGTCTTGTACTACTAGAATAGGGGTTTGGGTTTAGGATAGGAATAGGTTTTCTATTATGGTAAATTGTAAATTGTATATATACTCTTTCATTAATGAAAATAATCAAGGAATTATTTCATTCACATAGAGCTAATGTTCCACACAATTTTTCTCGTAAGTTGTCCAATCACTTTTACGGTGAAAACAAGTAGTACAAAACAAAGGTAAAAAAATAATAGCAACGATATACATACCTGGAAAAGTGAATTTGAGGCAAAGAAATATGATATGGATAAGTACATTTTATGGTGGACATTTATATAGAGAAGCAAAGAATGTGAAAAGGTTGTGGGCACACGTGAATACATGGGAAGATGAAAACTTGAAATAATTAGTAGTGTAGAAGTGTATTAATCTCCCTTGGAGAGTCTTTCTTATTAATACAAATATATATAGTGTGTACAGTGTGAAATCCTAATACAAGAGGGATCCTATAATTACCAAAATTATACACCACTAATAATTACAAAATATATGATGAATATTCTACTAATATTCACTAATACACCCCCTCAGTCGGAGCGGGAGGAGGGCACATGCAACACCTTGACATGTCCGATAACAACCTTCTCATAAACAAAGTGTATATCCATCTTAATGTGCTTGGTTCGCTGATGCTGAACTGGATTGTGAAATAAATAAACGGCAGATATGTTATCACAATATACCAAAGACGTCTTACGCAATGGACATTGGAGCTCCAAAAGAAGGTT
Source organism: Anisodus tanguticus (assembly GCA_034509755.1). Lineage (NCBI taxonomy): Eukaryota > Viridiplantae > Streptophyta > Magnoliopsida > Solanales > Solanaceae > Anisodus > Anisodus tanguticus. The sequence goes on from CM067546.1 coordinate 32,438,850, forward strand.
CCGAAGATAGCAGATCTCAGCAACAACATTTGCAATGCCTCTATGTTCTGCTTCGGCACTCGAACGAGATAGGGTGTCTTGCCTCTTGGTAGACCATGAAATGAGATTATCCCCTGAGAACACACAATATCCAGAGTTGAGTGTCGCATGTCCAGACAGCCTGCCCATTTTGCATCCGTATATGATAATAACTTGATCTGTGCAAAGGGGTATAAATGCAATCCATAATCAAGTGTGCCCTTAACGTATCGAATGATACATTTAAGTGAGACTCCCTGGGGCATGCATAAACAAACACACCTGCTGAGCGGCATAAGAAATATCAGACCTGGTGAAACTAAGATATTGTAGTGCACCTGAAAGACTCCTATACAAAGTAGGATCGGATATTGGAGCACCATCAACAACACTTATCTTTGATTTTCAGTCAACTAGAGTGGGCATGATCTTGCAGTTCGCCATTTTAGCCCTGAACACAATCTCCTTTGCATACTTACGCTGACATAAAAATATAGTATCTGCAGATATAGTCACTGAAATCCCCAAGAAGTAACTTAACTTTCCCAAGTCAGTCATAGCAAATTCGGTTTTAAGCAGTGCAATGATCTCATTTTTCAACACATTAGATGAGGCAATAAGGACAATATCATTGACATATAACAACAAATATGCAATGTTACTACCTCGATGAAAAATAAATAGAGAATTATCACACTTGCAGCATACAAACCCAATCTGCATAATGTACTGTGCAGAGCGTTCATACTACGCTCTAGGGCCTATTTCAAACCATAAAGTGACTTATGGAGATGACATACATAATTAGGGGATGCATGATGGAAAAAACCTGGTGGCTGCTGCATGTAAACAGTTTCCTTCAACTCCCCATGTAAAAATGTATTCTTCATATCAAGCTGATGAATCAACCAATGCTTACCCATAACAATGCTCAGAACTGTGGGAATGGTGGCCGGTTTAACAACCGGACTGAATGTCTCACCACAATCAATACCATCATGCTAATTAGTACCATTGGCCACAAGTCTCGCCTTATATCGCTCTAAATCACCATTATCTCTAAAAATTTATGTTGAAATAGCCACATGCATCGGATCACGTTCACCACATCTAGTCTGGGAACCAAATCCCAAGTGTGCTGATTTGTTAATATATTAAATTTCTTACGCATTGTCGTATTCCAATTTGGGTCAAGGTTCGCTAGTTTTGGGGATATGGTTTGAGTGTTTAGGTTAAATTGGACTTTGGATTTAAAAATCCTGTATTGGGCACGGGTTTCCATATGGTGCATGGAGGTAAGGGTAGTTTGGGTAGATGTGTGGGGTATCGGGTTCTGGTTAAGCTACAGGGTCGGGTTCGGGTTAGTTTATTGGGTGGGGTTGGTTGAGGTAGTGGTATCGATTGGTTGTTAGGATGGGTCAATGGGGTATGGGTGATGAGTGTTGGGTTCTGGTGATCAAAAAGGGTAGGTGGAATCGATGGGTTGTGATGTGGTGGTGTTTGGTTTTTGGAGTTCCTAGTGTACGGTGTAGTAAGGGTGGCGGTAACTGGTGGGTTGGGTATGGGAGTGGGAGTGTCATCAGAGACAGATGGGTATGGGGAACCGAGTTTGATTGGAGCGTTGATGGTGGGAAGTTATGTAATGTGAAGGTGTGAATAGGGGCATGAGAGAGAGGTGACCGAGTCGGCGTGGTAGAGTGGGTTGCAGCCGCTACCGAAATAGTAACATAGGGGGTTCAGTGTCTACCGGAACAGGGGAGGCAGCAGTCGATTGGATTGATGCCAGTGATGGGAGACACGATGGGGCAGAGGTGGTGGCTGCGGAAACTGGCAGTGCCGGAGCAGTGGGTTCCGACTGTGACGGAACCGTGGTGTCACGGTGGAGTAGTGTGCTGTAGATGGGGGAAACTGCGGAGTCGTCTAGAAATATATAGTATGTGTTTTGGAATTTTTTGATATTTGCAAAAGGGAAGATGGCTTTATTAAACGTGACATGACGAGACACAATGATTATGCAGGAAGAGATGTCATAGCACAAATATCCCATATGATTGGGCTGGAAACCTAAGAATACACAAGGAGTGGTGCGGGGTGCAAGTTTATGCGGGGCCACGGAGGCAAGGTTCGGATAGCACAGACAACCAAAAATTCATAAGTGGTCATTAGTTGGGATCCTACAGAATAGATTTTGGTAGGTGTTTTATTTTGGAGAGTTTGGGTGGGCAAAATATTAAGGATATATTCGACTATTTTGACAGCATAGACCCAAATTAGAGGGGGGATAGAGGCATGAATAAGATCGTACAGACCATGTTATTGATAGTGTGAATGATTCGTTCGGCCTTGCCATTTTTGAAGGAAGTGTGGGGACACGAGAGTCGGAAAACCATTCCATTAGTGGAGAAAAAATTATGAAACACGAAATTATTGAACTCACGACCGTTATCACATTGAAATGATTTGATATCTTTTTCAAATTGTGTTTTGACATAGACACAGATTGCAAGAAACTAGGCAAACATTTCAAGCTTGAATGTAAGCGGATAAACCCAAATAAAGTCAGAATAGTCATCTAATAAGACGAGATAAAAGTTATGACGCACTGAGCTGGTAATGGGAGATGTCCATAAGTCTATATGAACAATATTAAACGGAGAGAACGTAACACTTAAAGAAGATTGAAAGAGAAGGCAAACATGTTTGCCTAAAGGGCAAGAAAAACACTGTTGGGCAAGTTTCCCATTGTTACAACGAATAAAATTATTGCTTCTAAGAAAATTAAAAACAGGAGCTCTTAGGTGTCCAAGTCTATTGTGTCAGGTTGACGCAGAGATTGTTGCTAAAGCGTTGGGAGGATTGACATTGGCAGCGGATGTGGGTAGGAAATGATAGAGGTCCCCATCACTATTGCATCTCTTGAGGAGTTTTCCGGTACGTAGGTCCGTTACAGAGAACCCAAACGTGTCAAAATTTATTGATACGGAATTATCGGTGGTATCTAACGGAGATTAGGTTTTTGATAATATTTAGGGCATATAGGATGTTATTTAAGGAAAAGTGGGGATGCGGTGGTGGGGTTAGTGTGTGGCCAAACCCTTGAATTGGAATGCGATGACCGTTTCCGACCATAATAGATTGCGGAGTATTTAAATTTCGCAATTGAGTAAGACTACCAGAATCGTTGGTGAGGTGAGACGTGGCACCCGTATACATATACCACGCGTTATCAGGCTGTCGAGGAGTCAATGTGATGAAAGCTTGACCCAAATTGGATTGGGTAAGGCCTGGAGCGGACTGCTGGGCTCCAGGAAATTGGGCCAGATTGTTGTGGCCCGTTGGCTGAGCTCCCTGTCTAATAGGCCGCTGCTGGGCTCCATGAAATCGGACTGGATGGTTGTGGCCTATCGACTGGGCTGGGGCGGTCTGCGTGGCTGCTTGAAGGTGTGCCTGTTGGTTGTGGCCCATCTGTTGTGCTTCCAGGCCGTTGGACCGCTGTTGTAGCTTCAATGTATGGTGAGCCGCAGTCGCTAGTAAAGATGGCAGTGGATCCTGGTCCCGATCCGGATCCGGTGGATCCAGATCCGTTTTATAGGATATGGATCTTCAAAATTTGGATCCGATGGATCCGGATCGGACCCGGATCCGTTTCCGACGGATCAGATATGGATCTTGATCTTGTATTTGAGATCCGTATCCGGTCCAGATCCGGTCCGTGGATCTGTTTTTTATTAAATATATTCATAACCTAGAATGTAATTTTATATGTATTTTCTTAAATTTTTTCATAATTTATGTATTTTACATTAATTTCTATTAGTGGTTTTCATAGGCTAAGTGTTGGTATAATGTCCATGTGTTCACCGTATTTTCAAGGATCAGTTTAATATAAAATTTGGGGACTAGTAATGTTTGAACCCTTTTATAACATCTCAACCAAGCTGTTATGATTTTCCAAATAGGCTAAATCCCTTTAAAGGACCAAGAATGCCAAATCTTTTACTTCTCTTTTACCAAATCAGTATGCTTTCTCTGAGATTCTCATGAATGAGCTCATGTGATCTGTTAGTCAAGTTGAGCCTAACATTATGTGGTGAATGGTTAAGTTTTCTTTTAAGTCAGTAACTACTAAAAGAGGTGTAACAACTGTGTTCATGTATGTGTTTTCTCCATAATTAAGTGATAGTCGATTTGTTATAGTTGAGTGAATAGCTTAATCAAAGCTATTAAGTATTTTCTGCTAATTCTTTTTCTTTTCTGTGCATGACACCTTGGGATGAGACTTAGCTCTTTCTTTGCATTCTGTGTTGGGTCTGAGGCTCAACATAACATTTTCATCGAGTCAGCCCATTTGCAAGAGCTAGCAGCAGCCCAATAACGAGCAGCATATCCGGAAGTAGCAAGAAGTGGGCCTTGAGCCCAATAGTTTGATCCTCTTCCTTTTAAATTTTTGTCTTTATGTATTTATTTGCGAAAATACATGCAAATTTTTTTACATGTCGATCCAGATCTGATCCGTGGATCCAGATTTGGATCTGATTTTTATGAACCCAATGGACCTGGATCCAGGTATAAAAAACGGATCTGGATCTGGATCTAGTAGGATTAGGTCAAGATCCTATCCATTGCAATCTCTAGTCGTTAGATGCCTATTGCAAGCCCAGTGCCTTGCCCGAACCCCTCTGCCACCATTGCATCACTGGCCACTGCCACAACTGTCGTTGTTCTCTGCCATGGAGGCTGCCGGAGAGGAGGCGAGAGAAAAGAGAAAAAAATGGGGGGGGGGGGGGGGGGGGGGTTAAAAAAATACATGGCGACTAATGATGATTTTATTAGACGATAAATCAAAATATTTATAACCACGATGATTAGAGGGATAACCCAAAAACACACAAGCGGTAGAACGGGCTTGAAGTTTGTTAATTGTAGGTGACGGAAAAAGTGGATAGCATAAACATCCAAAGACCCTAAGATGTGAATACGAATGATTCTTATTATAGAGAATTTTTAGGGGAGAATCGTATGCTAACCCTTTGGTAGGAAGTATGTTAAGGAGGTGAGTAGTCATTTGTTGAGCATGATGCCAAAAAGAAGGAGGTACAGAAGCATGGGCCAATAAAATTCGGACAATATTATTAATGCTACGAATTTTCCGTTCGGCTTTCCCATTTTGTGAGGACGTATGAGGACATGAGAAATTTTAAGAATGTGGAAAACACTTGAGATTTTTTTCACTAACGAAAAGGTCCATAAAAAATTAGAATAACCATCCAAAAATAAAAAAAATAACAATGGCTCAAAGAACATAGAACGGGAGACGTCCATAAATCGTTATGAATAATGTCAAAAGGCATCAACGTACGAGAAGTAGAGGCTACAAATGATAATCTAACATATTTTCCTAACGGACATGAATGACAAATTGGAGTACTATGCATACCCTTACAAGAAATAAAATTGTTTTATGCAAAGAAGAAACAATTGACGACCCAGGGTGACCCAAACATGCATACCGCAAGGAAGGAGCTAGAGCTGCAAATGTCGATGGCATGGCTTGACGTGAGAAACTGGTGGTGGTCATGAGTGGATAAAGATATCCCATACTATTGCATCTCATTAGAGGTATCCCCGTTTTGAAATCATTCACAGAAAACCCAAATTGATCAAAATTAATAGAAACCCAATTATCAATGGTGAATTTTCAGACAGACACCAATTTTTTAATTAAGTTAAGGGCATGAAGGGTATTTTTCAAGACAAGATGTGGATGTGGGGGAGACAAAGTTGTATGACAGTAACCACAAATAGAAATTGAGTTGTCATTATCAACAATAATGCCATGATTTTTTCCCAATTTGAAATAAGATGAGAGAGTACCTTGGTTGGACGTCATGTGAGAAGTGACGCCGGTGTTCATGTACCAATTCGGGTCTGGAGGATTTAATCCAAGTGTATGCATGGCGGCCTCAATATTGGTGGGTGTCGGGATCGGATTCGGGCCCTCAGTAGTGAAGGCCTACGGGGGCCGAGGCCCAAGCAGACTGGCCTACTAACCTGACCCGGAACACTGTTGATTGGTGTTGTAAGGACCCGAGAAACTGGGCCTATGATTGGGTTAGACTGGAGCCCAATTACCCTAAAAATAACTAGGAGTGCAGTAGGCAGGAGTGGGCCACTGGCCGCTGGTCCAAGCCCACTGCCAAGGGGTCCGGGCTGAGACCAAGCGGGATGGGGCCCAGTACCTCGAGGCCCACTTCCAGCATTTCTACTATTTCGTCCGCCGCTGTTGTTGTCGTTGCGATTTTTGCCCTTATTTTTACGATTTTGACCCTTCTTGCCGCCACCGTTGTTACTGTTTTGGCCGAATTGTCAACAAACCCGTGAGAGTTATTGGATGAAGTCATCATCATCACGGAACTTGCGCGGGTAGCCACCTTTTTTGCCAATCCGGCTTCTTCTAACGTGAGCATCGAACATACTTGATAAAAAAGTGGAAGCAGATTACTTTGACGGAGGAGAGTCCCAACACCATTATAGGCCTCAGATAGGCCTACAACCATTTGTAGAACAAGAATATTATTGGTAACAAGCGCTCCAACGTTACAGAGTTGGTCCGCCAATTCCTTGAGCCATTTATAATAAGCTGAAACATTCGGAAAATCTTTCATGATAACTTGTGAAAATTCTTGCTCAAGGGTGACAACTTGGGAATGTTGGTTATCCTGGAATATATCACGCAATCTATTCAGGTAGCCATAGCCGTAATTTCCGGTTCAATGATCGTCTGTAAAAGGTCTGTAGAAATAGTGGAGTAAATCCATTGAAGGACGGTAGTATCAAGAGTTATCCATAACTGAGGATCCTCCGCGGGTGTAGGGATAGCAAGAGGAATTATGTGATGGAGGACTTGATGTGAGATTGCGTGAATTTTGAATAATTCTGCCCACGTCGCATATTGGACGTTCTCCATCTCAAGAACAATAGGGATGTGGCTCTTGATGTTGGAAACAGTAAGGGCAGGATGAAACATGTTCTTTGACGTAGACATAACGAAAGAACAATAGGTGAATAAGGGATTTGGAAGAAAATTTGGGTAGAGAGGAGGTAATGTTTAACGAATTCTGAGAATGGACACGAAAATCGAGGCATCGGAAGAGAGGAACATCGGTAGAAGCACCTAGACTTATGATACCATGAAAGAAATAATCCCTTGATTATTTTCATTAATGAATGAGTATATATACAATTTACAATATCCATAATATGGAAAATCCTATTCCTATTCTACTCCCAAAACCCTATTCTATTTGTACAAGAATTCTACAATTATGCTAAGTGTACAATGCTAATTAAATATAATTAACATATTACCAAAACTAGATATACACTGCTGTGTATACCGTGTATATCACAGTCTCCAACTTATCATGGGTATAACGTGATATACACGGTATACACAAGGCATTGGATATGCCGTGTATTCCGTGATATACACGGCGAACCGTACAAGATAGTTACCACCTATCATACGGCTTTCTAACTTAACTTCTTTTTCTGGTCGTTCCGTGTATACCGTGTATATGATGATATACTTTCAGTAAGTTACAACATTAGATAATCTAGCTCTTAAAAGTATAAAATCTTGAGTACTAAACATACCTTTGTTCGCACTTCATGCAATCCTTAAAAGAATTAAAACATAATTAAATATTATTATCATAATATAAAAGAATATGCGTAAGAGTAAAATAAAAGTACATATCAAGTTTTTGTTTGAAGAAAATGAGCATAAAGAAAAAAAAATGTAAACTTTCTCATACCTATAAGGTAAAGAAAGTGGCAGAGAGATCATTTTTGTATAGCTAAAAAGTCCAAAAGAGCTACAACTTGTGTTTAAAATCGATACCACAAAAATAGAGCCAATGTTCCCCCACAATGTTTCTCGTAAGTTGTCCAATCACTTTTTACAGCGAAAACAAGTGGTAGTAAACAAAAGTAAAAAAATAATAGAACGATATATACCTGGAAAAAGTGAATTTGAGGCAGAGAAATATGATATGGACAAACATTTTATGGTGGACATTTATATCGTGCAGCAAAGAATGTGAAAAGGTTGTGGGCACACGTGAATACATGGGAAGATGAAAAATTGAAATAATTAGTAGAAATAAATTACGTAATAGAAATGCTCTTAATTAATCATTAGTTTAATTGGATAACTGAAGAACCCAAAATAATTCTGGAACGTAGGAATGTAAAAAGTCATAAGATATGAGTTCTTCTTTCCTACTACTAACTGCTTATTGTATCAATTACTATCATTTGATTAAATTTCATTAAATTACGTACCCCCTATTAATGTTTGAATTATCTGAAATTCATATGACAACTTGATTTTGCACTGTAGGAGGTAAAAAGTCGTAAGAGATGGTAGAATGTGTTCTTCTAATTATTGTAAGGAACTTAATAAACAGTCTCATAATTTATTACTCCTTCAAACCATTTGTATTTCCTCTGTGGGCAGCGTGCAGGCTTAGGCTGCTCCACCATGCCCCTATCCGACTTCCTCATGGGCCCGTCTTCCGGCTCGACAGCCCCAGCCCAGAATTCTCGGGGTGCGCCCACAACAAGCATAAAGTGCACATGCTTCTCCTCCCTCAACCTATGCACCAACGGATATTGAGGCAGTAATGCACACGATGTCTCTCAATGTTCCGGATGAAAATTGGTACATGGATACCGGTGCAACATCTCATATGACGGCATCTCAAGGTACTCTCTCGTCCTATTTCAATATGAGCAATTTAAACCGTAATATTATTGTTGGTAGTGGACAAGACATTCCCATTCGAGGTTATGGACAATCATCCCTCTTCCCACCACATCCCCGTTATCTTTAAATAATGTCCTACATGCCTCAAAACTTATAAAAAAATTAATCTTTGTGCGTCGTTTCACAACCGACAATAATGTTTCCATTGAATTTGATCCTGAAGGACCTTCAGACAGGGATTCGAATAATGAGATGTGATAGCACCGGGGATCTTTAGCATATCACCACCATCGGCAATCATTCCTCCTCTCCATCAACCTTTGCAGTTATTTCGTCTGTTATATGGCTAATAGATTAGGAAATCCGGGAGACTCTGTTTTACGCTTCCTTAGAAAAAATAAGTTTATTGATTGTAAACATTTTTCTTCCCTACTGTTTGTGAATCTTGTGTTTTTGGGAAACATATCAAATTATCGTTTTATTCTTCATCCTCTATCATCTTTGATGCCATTTGACATCATCGATATTATATTTTATTTTTGGATGATTATTCTAATTTCCTGTGGACTTTTCCTATTGGCAATAGGTCCCAACTGTATTCTATTTTCTCATCTTTTAGTGCTTTAATTAAGACACAATTTGAGAAGAATATCAAAAATTTTCAATGTGACAGTGGGAGAGAATTCGACAATGAACAATTCAAACTCTTTAGCACCAAAAATGATCTTGTTTTTCGATTTTCATACCCCCACACCTCTTCACAAAATGGAAAAGCCGAACGAAAAATAAGAATCATAAAAAACTTAGTTCGTACCCTCATTGCTCACGCCTCCATGCCCCCTATTTTTGGCATCACGCTCTATAAATGGCAACATATCTCTTGAACATTCTCCCAAACAAGTCTCTCAAACACAATTTTCTGACACAAGTTCTCTATATTCGGGATCCTTCCTATAAGCACTTACGAACTTTTGGGTGTTTATTCTATCCCCTTATCCTTCCACCAAAATCAATAAACTTTAACCATGTTCTAACCCGTGTATATACCTCGGTTACCCGTCTAATCATCGAGGTTATAACTATTACGATTTGTCAAACCGAAAAATAATCACTTTTAGGCATGTCATATTCGATGAGTCCCCATTCCCTTTTCCCAAGCTGCATTCTCCGTCTCTGGATTGTTATAAATTCTTTAACGACGGCTTAAACCCCCTTTTGATTCATCATTTGAAGAAGACATCACTTCCATACCCGCCGCACCAAACGGAACACGTCATACCTCCCAGCCCACAGTAGAACCAGACGACACCAGTCCAGCCCACTACAACACCTACACGGACTATGGCAACTCATGCTATGCATGGAATTTTTCAACCAAAATGGCAATTCAATTTGTCGACTTCAGTTGTCCCTTCACCTCTTCCCCACAACTCGAAAAATGCCTTGTCCGATCCAAATTGGAAAGCTGCTATGTTAGACGAATATAATGCTCTTATTGAAAATAAGACATGGGATCTAGTGCCCCATCCTCCTGATGCTAATGTTATTCGTTCTATGTTGATTTTTCGATATAAAAAGAAATCTTATGGTTCTCTTGAGAGGTGTAAGGCTCGTCTTATAGGTGATGATAGGTCTCAACAGGTTGGTGTGAATTATGATGAAACTTTCAGCTCGGTGGTGAAATCGGCAACTATTCGGATTGTTCTCAGCATTGCTTTATACAAATCATGGCCCATTGATTAGCTTGATGTTAAAAATTCCTTCTTACATGGTGAACTTTATGAAACCGTTTATATGCATCAGCCTATGAGATTCAGGAATCCGGTTCATCCAGGTTATGTGTGTCATTTGAAGAAATCACTCTATGGACTGAAAACAGGCTCCTCGTGCATGGTATCAACGGTTTGCTGATGTTCACTGTTGCATAAAGATTTTATTTTTGGATTTTCCAGATTTTCAACAGATATAGCTATGGCACTTAGCTAACTAACAGTCTATAATATTGCTTGTGGACATTTCTTGAAATCTCGTGTTTGTTCTGTTGTATAGCTAGTTTTGGAGAAATTTCTGTGTATTTTCTTAGGACTTTGGGATATTACTTCATGGCTGGTGCATCACTGCCTCCGGGATTTCGGTTTCATCCAACTGATGAAGAATTGGTTGGATATTACTTGAAAAGGAAAACTGATGGACTTGAAATTGAATTGGAAGTTATTCCTGTCATTGACTTGTACAAATCTGATCCTTGGGAGCTTCCAGGTTCACATTCTTGATCAGCATTTTTTCTTGAAATGTGACTATTTTAGTACTACATGTTTTGAAGAAATGTAAAAATCTACATTTGTTATTTCATTTTCATAAGCTAGGAAATGGTACTTTGTACTAAAAATGTATTGCTGCTGGAAAGTTGTTGCTTTATGAAGCTTATCTTGTTTGCTCCTTTATTATCTTACTAGATGGATTGTTCTGTGGACATATCTCTTTTCACACTTAAAAGTTAGTAAATTATTATCTAATTATCAACAAGAAAAGCATGTGTAAAGCAACATAAGTTTCTCATTCTATTTCGAACAAAAACAGAAGAGTCTTTGTCTTCTGTAAGAGTTTTTGTTTTTTGTGTTGTGTATATTTGTAAACTGAACGTTAGTGTTCAATTTATAGTTGAAGAGGAGGGTCGTTGCAACGTTTCTAAAGTCTTCCGAACCGTTGCAACGTTTCTGAAATTTCCAGGGCCAAAGTGTAAATAAAAAAATACTTTAGGGACCAAAAAGAAATTCCGAAAGACAGCCCACAACCCGTGACCCAGACCCGGACCCAACCTGAACCGGGCGGGCGGCGGCGGTGCGCTGTGGGGCTCAGCCCCGAGCCCAAGCTCACCTAGGTCCTCCCTCTTCTAAACACATGGGTTACCCCTTGGGGTCCCAAACCCTTACTCAAATTTAGAATTTATATATTGCACAATCCTTCCATCTTCTACCAATGAGGGAGATTTGTCATTTTTGGCCAAAAACACTCCATCTTTTCATGTCTCAAACACCTTACTTTGTGTATCAATATCTCTTTCATTTCTTAATGAAATTTGACGATACTTGGCACTAACATCATCTACTCACTTAGTAGATTAGGCATGTGCGAAGAAATGATGTTTCCGACATGTGGGGCCCATGTGTTTAAGTAATTAAAGATGGGATAAACTCAATCCCACATCAATTAATTTCCAACAATGCCCTCTTGAAAGAGAATTGGTGCACACGAGGTGCCAAAATCCAGCAATCTTTCAACGAAAAGATATTGCATCAGGAAATGTAGCCTTCGGCTTTGAACCTTCCTTAGTCGATTACCATCGGATTTACTTAATGCACGGAGAACGTGATGTCTTGAACCATCAGTGTTTAGTATAAACCAAGACAATGGTATCAACACAATAACTCTCCTTATTCATTTCTTCTTATCGTTTTGTCCGTTGTGGCCACGGAAAACGCTTGAATTCTTAGGTGTGTACATTTGAAGCGGCCTGTCTTCGCACTTAAATAGGTGATCTCCTATAAGGTATATTGCTCTACCCCACTCGCAAAAGTTAAGAATCATTAAAAGTTTCTGAAACTTATCCTTTACCCATTATGCATGTAGCACTCAATGTCTATTGCGGGAACGACTTTCGAGTTATATTTCTTTAAAGAATGATAATCCGAAGTGCTCTTACTTCAAGTGAAGCGCTAAACTGAACCTCTATATTTTAGTTTTCCCATTGAATCAAATTCCTGGTATCTCCAGTCAGTAAGGTTGGGTTACCACCATAAAGATTCTTATTGTTTGGGTTTTAAGCCCATTCTTCTAGATAAGCAGAATATTTGATCTTTGGGTAGACCTTTAGTTAATGGATCCGCTAAGTTATCCTTTGATTTGACGTAATAAATGGAAATGACACTCGTAGTGATCAACTGCCTAACGGTCTTATGCTTCCGACGAATATGTCTAGACTTGCCGTTGCACATATTACTCTGTGCCTTTCTTAAAGCCGATTGGCTGTCATAGTGAATCATCACCAAAGGTACGGGTTTATCCCAACACGGGATATCCTCTAAGAAGTCATGAAGCCACTCTGCCTCTTCTCCTGCTTTGTCTAAAGCGATAAACTCCGTTTGCATCGTGGATCGGGCGATGCATGTTTGCATAGAGGATTTCCAAGACACAGCCCCACCACCAATTGTAAAAACATACCCACTGGTGGATTTGGTGTTCTTTATGTCCGATATCCAGTTTGCATCACTGTACGCTATCAATACGGCTGGATATCTTGAATAATGTAATCCGTAAGCCAACAAATATCGTAGTATCCGATTTAACGCCTTCCAGTGATCATTTCCAGGATTACGAGTAAACCTAGCCAACTTATTGACTGGATAAGCGATATCGGGTCGGGTGCAGTTTGTAATGTACATTAAGCTACCAGTCCGTTAGATGTCTTAGAAATCTTAATACCTATAATTACATCTGCAATATCCATATCCTTCATGTCGAAACCTTATTTCAACATATTCTTGGTTTCTAGGATCAAGTTTAGATTACTTCCGGTGATGAGCATGTCATCTACGTAAAGGCATATCATGACAAACGAGTCAGATTTCCCTTTGATATAGATACATTTATCACATTCATTTATGGAGAAACCTTTTGATAATAAAGTATTATCAAACTTTTCATGCCATTGTTTCGGGGCTTGTTTGAGTCCGTACAGAGACTTAAGAAGTCGACATACTTTCTTTTCTTGTCCTAGAACCACATACCCCTCGGGTTGTTCCATGTATATTTCCTCTTCCAACTCTCCGTTTAGGAAGGCTGTCTTAACTTCCATTTGATGTATCTTAAGGTCACGCAAAGCTGCAATGGCTATGAATACCCTTATGGACGTTAATCTAGACACAAGGGAGTATGTGTCGAAGTAATTGAGGCCTTCCTTTTGTCTGTAGCCTTTGACTACTAATCTGGCCTTATACTTGTCAATAGTTCCATCTGCTTTGTACTTTCTTTTGAGTATCCACTTACAACCCAAATATTTGCTTGAACAACAACAGTGACCCGTGACCCGAGACCCGGACCCGACCCGGGCAGGCGGACGGCGGCGGCACGCGTGTGGGGTTCAGCCCCGAACCCAAGCTCACCTAGGTCCTTCCTCTTCTAAACACACGGGTTACCCCTTGGGTTCCCAAACCCTTACTCAAACTTAGAGTTTATATATTGCACAATCCTTCCGTCTTCTACCAATGAGGAAGATTTATCATTTTTGGCAAAAAACACTCCATCTTTTCATGTCTCAAACACCTTACTTTGTGTACCAATATCTCTTTCATTTCTTAACGAAATTTGACAATACTTGGCACTAACATCATCTACTCACTTAGTAGATTAGGCATGTGCGAAAACACGATGTTTCCGACATGCGGGGCCCATGTGCTTAAGTCATTAAAGACGGGATAAACTCAATCCACATCAGTAAATTTCCAACATCAAGAACTAACCGAGCTACTAAATTCGGATACTGGAAAGCGACAGGGAAAGAAAGGAAAGTTGTCTGTCATGCAGAAGTTGTTGGTTACCACAAGACACTTGTTTTTTATCGTGGAAGAGCTCCACTCGGGGATAGAACAGATTGGGTAATGCACGAATATCGTCTCTGTGATGATGTTTCTCAGGCCACTCCAAGTTTTCAGGTAAATAGAATAATCTAATTTCTAAGAGGCTTCTGATTTAGTAAAGGGTTTTTTTCATTTTTGGCCAATCGATAGAAATTAATTACGGGGTTAGCCAAAATATACAAAACAAATACGCTGATTATGCATGTTATATGTATATTTATGTGTATTATATGTATATGTATACTTAGTATACAAAGACTATACATTTGCTGGTTATTCTGTAAATGATCATATCTGCAATTTACTTGTCTCCAGGGTCCTTTTGTACTTTGTCGCGTCATAAAGAGAAATGACGTTTCACTGAAGACGAAAGATGTTCCAGGAGTTAAGCAGGCTGTATGTAGTTCAACCACTGGAGGATTCACCTCAGTAAATGAACCAATTGCTCTTTCTGATAAAACGCCAACTCAAAGCGCATACATGAGCAACGACAGCAATTACTCTACTCCTGTTACTTCTCCTTATCAGCCAACTCAATTAGGGGATTATGAGTCTGCAATAGGGGTTAATTCTGCAAACCTCTGGATGTCCCCTGCTATGATTCTTGATTCTTCTAAGGTACTGACATTGTGTTCTATTTCTCTTCACAGTCATTCTATCCTGTTTCTATGAGAGTGACACTAATTTTTGTGGCTAAATATAGTAATGTCCTCAGAGACCGAATGCATCTGGCCACTATCCACAGTATGACTTCCCGAACATGACTTCCTTGCAGCCTAGTGATCAGTATGAGTTGAAATCAAATTCATCTTTCCCGAATTTTAGAGGGGAAGTTGAACTTTCTGGTGACTCAAGTAGCTTTGGCTGCCTATCTCCTTACTCGATTCATGGAAGCTACGTGGGCTTTTATGGCAACGAGGATATGACATATGCCGGTTATGACCAGAACAACTCATAATGCAATCCAAATCTCTTCTGAAAAAGAAAAGGCAAAATCTATATAGCGATTTGGGGTGATATTTATTGGTTTATGGTCATAGGAAGATAATATAAGTATTGTGATGTATACGTTTTCTAAGAATGAAGAGCTCAATGCAACTTATAAGTTTGGTTTTGAATCTCTGAGACAATGGTTTTTAATGTTTGTCTTAGATTCTAAGCATAATGTTTCACTTTGTTACTGAAATATGAGGTACCTGTAGTGACTGATCACACTAGAAAATGGTCTGTGTAGTAGCTGAATTTCTGTTCAAATATGCTTCTTAGGTAGAAGCTCCAAATTCTATATGTATCACCCTTCTCTTTTGCTGATCATTTTCATGTTTGAAGTTATAATGTAGCTAAAATGTCTGGAAACATACAAATTATCAGAATGTTTCTTGTAAAAGAAATTGCATGAGCTGCTTTAATTTGCAAGACTGAAATGCGTTTGTACCTTGAATTACTTGTCACATCTCTAATGATGTTCAACACTGCAGTCTCCTTGTAAAGAAGCTATTGAATGCTTGCAAGTCAACATATTTGGCCAATTTTCGACAAAATAAGTACTTTTTAAGTCCAAAAAAATGAATTGTCTTGTTGAACAAACGGGATAACTACTCTAACTCGCTAAAGTACCACCAAAGCTTATAGTCTATTGAATCTCTAAATTACATTTCTCATGCGAAAACATAGAGCTTGTAATATTTCCAAGTAATAGGATCAAGAATGTTAAGCATATTCATAAAGAAAATTTTCTTCTACTATCTAGAACAAGAGAACACTATAAGTAACACTCAAGCAAAGGATATAAGAAAGTAAGCTAGAAACATTGTGAAAACTTTACTAGGCTCAACTTTTGAGTTCAGATTAAGGGCTTTAAAATTTTAATATTAACCTTCTTTATCTTGCTTGCACAAAACAGAAAAACTATTTTATCTCTCCAGTGATGAGTTCAGTATCCCAAATCTCTCATCATTAATTGATCAATTATTGTTTATCAACCTCCCATTTACTATAATTAGTTGAAACTTAGGCACTTTTCTTATTTTAGTGACAGGTTAAATGAAATCTAATTGACATTATTGGATTTTGAGTTCTGATCCCAAATTTGAATGATCATACTTTCGGATAAAGTTGAATTCAAAATGAAATTCTTTCTTTCGTCCATATCTTGGCCTATTTGAACCACTAAAATTTTCGTATGTTACCTATCGTGTTAGGCATGAAGGTCTTTTTCCCCTCGAATTAATCGTCCGGTGTCCGAAACCATTGACTCAATTAATTTGGATTGGCGACAGCTAAGGACACTAAGGCTTCATTTGTTTTCACTAAGATTAAACGTTTGAATTTGAATGCACATTTGAATGATTAAGATATTGTCTCTAAAACTGAACATTTAATGATTAAGTCTATTTATTTTTCAACATCTGAATATGCACAATGAATTTACTTAAACACAATACATATATAAATAATAAAAAAACAACTAAATATTAGAAAAAAATATATAATTTAATAAAATAAATTATTATATAATAAAAAATGAAAAATTATGTTTTCTAGTGATGATGGAGATGCTTTGTAGTGGTGGTGGTGGTGATGGTTGATGCTAGTGGCTAGTAATGGTAGTGGTGATAGTTGTGATGGTGGAGCTGGTTGGTGTTGCGGTGGCGATAGTGATTGTGGTGATGGCGGCAACTGTTGATATAATTATAATGATGGAGGTGGTAGGCGTAGTAGCGACTGATAAGAGTGGTAGTCAGAGGTGGTGATTGTGATGACAAATATGGCTAGTGGCTGGTAACGGTGGTGGAGGTGGTGGTTGAATTGACAATGGTGATAATTGTAATGGCAGATATGGTTAGTGGGGGTGGGATGTGGGGAGAGAGTGTGGCGGGGGTAGTGTGGAAGGGGGAGAAGTGTGGTATGGGGTGGGAATTTGGTGGGGGGGGGGGGGGGGGGTTAGTGATAGGTGAGGTGAGGGTGAGAGTGTGGTAGGGGCGGGGGGAGTGGTGGTGTGGGGTGGGAGGTGTGGTAGGGGTGAGGGGTTGGTGGAGAGGTGATGGGTGGGGTAGGGTTAGGGTGGGTGGGGGTAGGGTGAGAAGAGAAGGTAGGATGGGTAGAGCGGTGAGATAGGGTGGGTGGAGTTGCAGTAAGTGATGGTAGTGGTGGGGTTGGTAGAGGGGTGGGATGGTGGTGGAGCCGGTGGTTATGGATAGAGTGGTAGTAAAAATTATCAATGCAAAAATATCTCTTAATGATATTAAGACTTTGTTCAAGATCTTAATAATTAAGACCTATCCGGACCAAATAAATGTTTAGATTTTAATGTAAACAAATGCATTTAATGGTCTAAGATCTAAACCATTCAAATTCAGACCACCATTAAGTGCAAACAAATGAGGTCTAAAGAGGTAATGCTTCCTACTATATACATGTTTTAAAATACAAAGGCTTCTTATTCCGCAATAAGCATTTTTTCACTCTTTCACATACTAGGAGATTTACTTGAAAAAGAAGAATGTTCCATAGCAACAACGTCAAGACCTATTAAAAAATAATTGCAAAAATCCAGACATTTATTTATCTAGCTATAGGGTAGATCAACAACCACTCCTATGCATCATTTGCATACCGATGACAACTTTGAAGAGGTCATACGACAATCCTTTTTCTCATTTTTTATGTTCGAACTTGAAATCTCTAATTAAAGGCAAAGGGATCCGACCATTTCACCACACCCTTCAATTGGTTTATCGTAAAAGTATCAAGTGACCTTCACAACAAACAACAACATACCCAATGTAATCTCATAAGTGGGTTTGAAGAGAGTAGAGTGTACGACCTTACCCCTATCTTGGGAGATTGTAAAAGTATCAAGTGACCTTCACAACAAACAACAACATACCCAATGTAATCTCATAAGTGGGTTTGAAGAGAGTAGAGTGTACGACCTTACCCCTATCTTGGGAGATAAAGAGGTTATTTCCGACAAACCCTCGATTCGTGATAAATTATATAATGGTATGTGTCCCATGAGAATTTTTCTCAAGAATAAAGGAAACACCATCAGCATTTTCTTGCCATTGACACATAAAATGCTAGATTGAATCAAGAAACACCAAGTTGCTCAACTAGTGAACCTACCTTCAAATTCAACTAACTTTTATCATTTTTATTATGGAATCCGAAGATGTGTGTAGAAGAAGTAAGTTTTCTTTTCGAAGTCAAAAGAGCGATTAGGTCGTTGGGAAGTAAAGAATTTCTAATCACCTTACTATCCTATAACATTATAACATAGACCAATTAATTGAACAGAAAAAAAATGAAAAATATGATAGAGAAATCGTTGGAAAGTTTATTTTAAACGAAGGTATCTGTATTTCTTTTTACAGTTCTTTATTTAAGGTAAAATTTCATCAATATAAATACAATGTCAATTAACTTCCACCAACTATAATAAGTGCTAAGTTACATTGATTGATAGTTTGCAGGATTTCTAAAATACAGTAAACATGTTCCTTACTTTTCTTGAATAAATTACAATTAGTTATCTGGTGCAAGGGGTTCATCGAATAAATAAAAAAAACTTTCTTAAGCTTATAAAGAAAAGAGAAAAAACTCTTTTTAAGGACAAATACTAGGGGAAACTATTTACATAGGAAGTAGCAGCAATAAGGAAAACTATAAATACATCAATCAACACTCTGCCTTACTGGTTTAAGTGACCTGAATTGTTCTTTACACTGTCAGTGTATAGTAGTTAAACTTCGTGTAATTAAAAGTTCCAGTAAGTGCCTGATTTCCTATTTTTATTAAGACTCCTCAAGACTATTTCTTGGAAACAATAGTAGGATAAATATGTTCCTCCTCTAACTTCATATAGTAGGATAAATATGTTCCTCCTCTAACTTCATATAGTATGATAAATATGTTCCTCCTCTAACTTCATTCCCATGAAAGAAATGGTTTACTAGTAAGAAGTAATTGTCAAAACCATTTTTTTACATTACCAATATGCAGACAAAACTAATTCCCTAAGATACAATTTCAGATGTAAATGATAAAATCACATGGCCTTCCCTAAGACCTTCCCACAGATCAAGTATATAAAGTGTAGTAGACCAGAACTTCAACCATTTTGTTTAGAATAAGACTGTTTCTGTAATAAGTTGAGATAAAAACAACCACTCCTTGCAAACTGACAATAAAAGCTACAGCAGGAAGCAAATTCTCCTATACAAGTAATAGAAAATATACTGCTGATGCAGAGACCACAGGAACCAGATTTTATCCATACCTCTTTTAGCAAGTATAACAGATATATTGCAGCAATATAAGCCTTCCCAATTGACCTGGCTGCATATTTACTTGCACTTTGTGTTTCTGATTCAATCTAGCATTTTGTTCAAGCCTATGTAAAAACAGTTGAGAAAAGTAAACAGCATATTGTTTTTTTTTTTTTGGTCTTCTGAAGAGACAGTTCATGAGCATGCCATCTTCAAATAAAGCTTGCATAAGGACTACAAAGTTGAACCGAAGACCCGGATTCTTTGTTCAATTGGAACCTGGCAGCAGGGACATATAGCTCTTCCCTTCTTCCCGTAGTTGTTATTGCAGTTTGCACATAGAACTTGATGAGCACAAGGTAAGAAAACAACTGAAACTTCATTCTTCATGCAAATTAAGCACTCCCTATCACCGCTAACATCCTTCTCAGAAGAATCCTCCAATCTATCAAAATCATGCAACATCCTTGCAACATCTCCTTCCGGAAGCTCAGTAGTCTGTGCAAATGCTTTAAGCCGACACAAATCTTGTTCAAGCTGTTGGAGGTCATCCTTGTGCCACTGGAAATCTATTTCTATCCTAAGGCGCAAAGCCTCAAGCTTTCTTTTGTTAGTAATCTCAGCTGCTTCCTTGAGGCGCCGCTCTTCCTCTACTTGTGCCAAGGCTTGCTCCTTATCCTTCTCTTCCTGCCTCCACTTCGCCTGTCAAAAATTGGAAATACAACCATTATTCATTGTCCAATAAGCCAGATCATGTTCAATTAATTGCTCGGGAACTGCTTTAGACAATGTATTCTCCATGAAAGCAAAGAGGTAAAGGAAGTAGTACAAGAAAAATAGGTTGTGCACTGAATCAGACTAATAGGGAAAGACAACTGTCAAAGAAACAACAAAAGAAACCTCCAATTGATATGTATCCAAAGGGAAGACACACACACCCGGTTTTTTCGCAACATAAACACAATGTTTTTTTCGTAACATAAACATAATAATGGGGAGAAAAGGAGTAAGATTTGACAACAAACGTGATATGCTACTATTGAATTTACATTTCAATTATCCAAGTGAGAGACAATTTCAGAATTGTTACAAATGATCTCGAATTGTTACATTTCCAAGTATGGCTTCTGAATATAATGATTTCGTAACAATGATAGATAGTTTTAGCCAACATATCAGGGAAAAAAGAAGAGGGGGTTTTCAGCCAACAGCCAAGCATTCTTAAAATAAGAACATGAATTAATGTTTGTTAAGAGTCCCACATCGAAAAATGGAATGAGAATTTGGACTCATTATATGGAATCCTCCCCTCATAAGCTAGCTTCTGGGGTTGAGTTAGGCCCAAGATCCATTCTTTACATGGTATCAGGGTCAGACCCATTCCAAGTCTATGTTCACCGATGTTGGGTCCCCAAATTATGTCATCCACGCTCCAGTTAACGGGATCTGGGCGTGCGGGGGAGTGTTAAGAGTCCCACATCGGAAATGGAATGAGAATTTGGACTCATTATATGGACTTGGACAATCCTCCCCTCATAAGCTAGCTTTTGGGTAGAGTTAGGGCCAAGATCCATTCTTTACAATCTTAAAAAAAATGAATAAAAGTATCCAAACTTACAAAAGGAAATGAAACTATAGCTCTAGAAGCATAATTAAAGCACTCATTTATAGAAACCCTGGAAATAATTCATTCATTTCCTAGTTTCTCATAACATACTGCCATCACAGATCATTAATGAGTTTCCTATTTTTTCTTCTTTGATGAAGAGGTAAAAATTAATGCGTTTCCTCTTCAATCCTTTAGCCGGAAAAATTTCTCAAAAACGTGCTAAAAATACTTTGAAACACTCTTCCTTACCCCCTCCGTCCCAAACTTGTCGCATTTTTCATTTACACGCCTGTTAAGAAATCATTTATAGAGGTAGCATTTTAACTATTTACACTCTTTACATATGTCATCATATTATCTCTCCTCGACAAAAATTTACTCCATCAAGGATGAAAACCTCTTAAATGTTGCTATAATACAAAGTAAATGGGAAAAAGTTAATTTTAATTGGTTAAATAAAACAACAAATATTTTGAGACAAGTAATTTTAGTAAGGACTACAGGTAGTTTGGGACAGAGGGAGTAATTCTCTAAATCCATAGCTCTGTATAACTTTCCACTCTCCTTCGGCATCCCCCCAACACCCAACCCACCTTTATAGCTCCAAAATAAGCGCAAAAAAGCTCCAAAGGTCCTCGATCGGGTGATCTTTCTGATGCCACCCCTATTTGTTAACGAAATGGGCTATGTCACTCAATATGAGTGATAATGAAATGGGGAGCCGGTGGAAGCCTTTGGGTTATTTATATCCACGGATTGATGTTTTTTCCGAGAGCTTCTCAACTGAATCCATGAGCAAGACCTCTGCTTTTATCTTAATAGGTTAGATAAGCTGCTCACTAAGGTTGGCCCTCCCGGATAGCCTTAGCTTGGATCCGGACTCCACTCGTGGATTGGAAGAGACTGCTACATATATGCTACCTCCAAAGGACGAAATTAGTACACAAAGTTAAGTTACTTCGGCGTGTACATAACCCCTTCTTGCTGGGCTTTAATGAAGAAAAGCACAAATTGAGAAAAAATACAAATATGTATGTGTAGTCGAATACTACTACAACAACAACATACCCAGTATAGTCCCAATAACTATAATAAAAAAATAACAAATATATGGACAAAGAAATTGAAAAAAAAAAGATAAAATGAAATATCAATCATTTAGTATCACCTCTTTAGGATTACACTCATTAAAAGGGCAGCCCGGTGCATTAAGCTCCCACTATGCGTGGGGTCCGGGGAAGAGCCGGACCACAAGGGTCTATTGTACACAGCCTTACCTTGCATTCTTGCAAGAGGCTGTTTCAAATTAAAGGCTACACTGAGAGTCGAACCTGGGCGGAGCATATTAAGGCTTTCAGAACAACTTTAACCGCTGGGCCAACTCGCTAGCTTAAGATTACGCTCATTGTCAAGGAAAAATATATATGTCCTATAGCCTTGATGACGACAATGAAGCGAGGCGAAGTGCTCAACATATTTTGTGCCTCGTTTTAGGGCTAAAGCGCGTCTTTAATAACACTTGACATACCAATAGAATCACTAGCTTAATGTTGCCCTTCTCCGACAACAAAGCATGCTTATCAACTTAAAAACCATAGGGCCACAGTTTTGGTAAAACAACAAAAGTAATACATTGTCGGATGTGCACTAGACACACGTCACATGTTTGAATGTTGTTAGGGAGCTAAGTCTAATATTAAGTGGAGGAGGGTAGAGAGGAAGACCGTTTTGCGAGTTTCAAATTAGAAATCGTAGATTCTCGGTTATCTAAGAGAAAAAATCTTAAGTAAAAAATAACAAATAAGTTTCTATGCTCCTCAACATAACATTTCTTTTCATTTTCATCATGGTTCAAATAAAAATCAAGAGAAGAGGATGGTTGTTGATTATCACTCCAATAGTCAATAAGGGAGGGATACTTTAATTCTCAAAGACCTTTATCTCCATGGATAACGTTGAAGGTTCGAGCAAAGGCTGATTCATAATTCGAAATTTATGAATTCCTACAACGACCTCAAGTTAATACTACAAAAATAATTAGATCAGTAAAATATTTATAGATATTTAGTGAATTTCTTAATACATATGTATGATTTTGATAAAAGCTATTGGGTTCACGTGAATCCGTAATCGATCTTCTAGATCCGCCCCTAGGTTTCTAGCCACCAAGAGAGCAAAGTGGGAAATGACCATCGTTTAGCTCCAAGGAATAGGGATTCCCAAGCTAGAGTTGAGTATATGATAAAAAGATTACCAATCCAATTGCCCTCACCATCTAATTCTTCCTAACTTCCTACTTTAATTTTCTTGATTTTTATAAAAATAATTATGTTCCTAGAGCATAATTGGTGTTTCAAGCATGAATATGAAAAAGTTATGTTATTTCTGTGAAATGGCTCTTAGCAAAATTAGAAAGAGAAATCCATTTATAAATGAAAATCTTTTATGTTCCATTTTCTTTCTTTTCCACGGATGTATGGTTGTGCTTTCTATCTGCAATTTTTTATAACTGTGGTGTCCGGGCCAACTTGCACACACCTCGACTATTTCCACAGAATACATGAAACCTCCCACCAGCAACATGTACCAGGTAACTCTATCCACCAAGACTAGGACAGATGAGAAGAAATCATTGTGTAGATTGGGTTAAACTACTCCTTTCAAGTAGTGTTGTCAAATGTGAAAGGCGTAAGCAGTGTTATCAAAAGCCATCACTTCATCGTTTAAAGAGACATAAAGCGAGGGTTCACGACTTCATGCCCTTCAGAAGTGTGCACATCAAACAATGAAACAAGGTGAACCCAACAAGAAACGGATCACGACTTCATGTGCTTTAGAAGTGTGCACTTCAAACAATGACACAAAATGAGCCCAACAAGAAACGACCTATTCTTTGAATCTCAACTTTGAGGAGTTCGATTGGTATATAGTACTCTCTCCATCCCGATTTAGTTAGCACCGTTTGACTTAGTTGAAATTTTAAGAAAGAAGTAAAGACTTTTAAAATTTGTGGTATAAAACAAACTCTAGACATTTGTATGGCTATAAATCATTTTACTATAGAGTAAAAGGGGAATTTTAAAGTTAAGTTGTTTCTAGTTATAAAAAGTGACATTTCTTGGGACGGACGGAGTATGTTGGATGTTGAAATTAATTATTTAATGGAAATTTTGATTATTATAGTACTAAATTCATATATGTAGGGTATTTTAATTTTGCTAAATTGAGCACTTCACTTTAAAGAAGGCAGAAACATGTGCCTCACTTGAAAGATGTGTGCACCTTGAACCCAAGGACCACGTTGCATTTTTGTGGTTTTCGATTTTGACAACATTGTGCGCAAATATACCAAAACGATTAAACCTTAATTTCAACTAGTTCTTATTGATTGGTATTCCCTATGTGTATTTTTTTTCATTTCATTGTATTTTGATCTTCACTAAGTCTGCATAAATTTCAAGAGGTTATAGATCCTTTATGATAACTTTCTTCTACATGACTTTAAAGCTCTTTCAACCCCTTTTATATCTTCCACATGAAACACGTGGAGTAAAAACCGTCTGAATAAAGTTCAAAGTCATTTTAAATTTCCGACTCCGATGCAAATAGAGTTTTGAGTTTCTAGTTTAAGTTTGTGACTACTTTCCTTAAACTATATTTATAATTTGCTATTCCTAATTATTAACATATATACCCATGCCGTTTTTCATTAACAATAAATTCATGGTGGTTGGGGTTTCAGGAATGGGGTGCTAATGAGTTTCCTCTGAATCAGTTCTTCTCATATGCCTCGGTATCTTCTTTTCATATCTTGAGTGTCCAAAGAAGTTTAATCTCACTCCTTCAATGAAAACTTTGTTGAAGAGGAACGTCGCGGCTTTTGCTCCTATATTTAGGGGAAACTCGGCAAACTCAAAGTACCTGCAAAATCAATCACAAACTTGTCCTAGTTCTTTGCCTGGTGTGGACCCGTCAAGTGGAAATACATTAGGGTCTGAAAGTGGACTTAGGCAGTCTGATGAATCTTAGAATCTGAAAAACCAAGAAGTGGTTAACTCCGTCTTAAGTAAGTTTAGTGATTTGAATCTTGATGAGAATTCGAAGCAGGTCCATGGCCAGACAAACAAGAAAAACGAGATGATTCTGAATTTGATCCGTCAAATAAAGGATTTAGAAAGATAGGTGATGGAGCGAAAAGACCGGGGGCACCAGAAGGCAATGCAAGCTGCAAGAAAGCTCAGTAATGACTTAATGACTTAACTGAGCTTAAGATGTTGAGGATGGAAAAGGAGGAGACTCAAAGATTAAAGTCAGGTAAGCTGGCCATCAAAGAGACTACCATGAAAAGTCTCATTCATATGATGATCTGCAGAAGTTCAGCCTCAACCCATTGAGTAGCTTCATTGGAACTTCAAAAGTCAACTTAAAATGTTTGCCACATATAAACTAAGAAAATTTTTCGATGAAGGACGAGTCGACTGTGATTTGACATGAAACTACTTAAATTTCTAAATTCTCTATATGCAACATATAATTCCTCTTTATTTATCAGCATGCAAATCAGAGAGAAATCTATAAATAAGATCCAAGATAAAGCTTAATCAAATAAAATGGGTGCAGTGTCTATTCTTACTATTCAGATATCTAGTATCTTTGCTTCTTCATCAGTTGAGAAGACAGACACTGGAGTCTTACTCCAAATTAAATTTAACTCAACTCAACTAAAAAAATAATTCGATCAAATAAAAATAACAGCCCAATGCTTCAAGGCTCGAGTTTGGATTAATTCAACTCAAATGCAATTATATACAAATAATACTCCAGTCCTTCAGGTCTCAACTATTATCTGAAGGTGGACATGATACCAAATATGAAGCTCAATAGTTAGTTAAACCAAACATAGATGGATTTTAAACTACAATAAGATCGAAAACTAACATAAAACAAATAATAACTCCTTTCATCCCATATGGGACACTTTTAACATCTCCCTGAGCCCAACAGATGACCATTTTCGCTAAGCACCTCTGTATAAATCATGTAAAAACAGAAAGAAAATGTTTGAAACCCAAAATAATGCTACCAAAAATTACTATTGATGATGAACAAACACACAAATAATACATCCCTTGGACTTAAAAGGTGCTTTATGGCATTAGAAAGGCCAAAAAAAAAAAAACTTAGCCCAATTACTCAAGAAGTGATGCAAATACTGTGAACTTTTCATTTACACAAAAAAGGCAATATAAGTAAACAAAAAATAATAAGCAGAAGAAAGTGCATACCTCAGCTTCCTTTTGAGATGCCTCAACCTCAAGCTGCTGCTGCAAATCCGAGATCTTCTGCTTCTCTGCAGCAATATCCTCCTGCAGCTTGTTTTTCTGTTTTTCCCAAGTTCCAAGCTTTTTTAGGATCTTCTTCTCCCTCTTTACAACCTCCAAGAAGGCTGTTGAAGATTCGGATGCCCTTAACTTACAAGCCTCTATCTCTGCCCTAATTTCAGCATTCTCGTTCTCAAGCTTTTTTACTGCCAGGTTTGCACAGTCAACTTGGCCACTTGCTTCCCGTAGAGCAGTCTCCATATGTTTGAGGCTTTTCATGGTAGTCTCTCCGATGGCCTGCTTACCTGACTTTAATCTTTGATTCTCCTCCTTCTCCATCCTCAACATCTTAAGCTCAGTTAAGTCATTACTAAGCTTCCTCGCAGCTTGCATCGCCTTCTGGTGGGCCCAGTCCTTTCGTTCCTTAACCTGCTTTTGTAAATCCTTTATCTGATGGATCAAATTCGGAATCATCTTGTCCTTCTGGTCTATCTGGCCATGGACCTGCTCTAAATTCTCGTCAAGATTCAAATCACAGAACTTACTCAATACACAGTTAACCACTTCTTGTTTTTTCAGATTCTGGGATTCAACAGACTGGCCAAGTCCACTTTCAAACCTTGATCCACTTGACAGGTCCCCAACAGGCAAAGAACTAGGAGAAGCTTGTGATTGATTTTGCCGGTACTTTGAGTTTGCCCTGAATCCAGCAGCAAAAGCCGCGACGTTCCTTTTCAACAAAGTTTTCATTGAAGGAGTGAGATTAAACCTCTTTGGATACTCAATCTCCCTTTGCAGAGAAGATTCCGAGTCATACGAAAAGAATCCCTTCACAGGAAGCTCATTAGCACCGCCATTCCCGAAACCCCAACCACCATGAAACCTACACATAGCAGGCACAACACCAAAAGGACTAGAATCAACACCCTCCACATTACTAGTGCTACTAACTGGGACACTATCCGAGCCATTCTCACCTTGGGGAGAAAGAAACGGAATTTCCATCACACTAGCCCGTCCGACATGAAGATCACTCATTAACAAACACCACATTGCATCCCCTTTACTCAAATGTGGCTTAACTTGCTGTAATAAACACACCATACCAGCCAACGAATACTCCTCTAACTGCCTAAAATCCGCAAAACTATGCTCGGTATCCTCCGAATTAGCAACAACGTTTCCATTACTCAAATACGACAAAGAGTTATGCAATATATTAGTCAAAACATCCATACCACCATAACAGTACCCATTTCTAAGTATAGCTTTTATGGCCACATGTTCATCATAACCCATAGAAACAAGCTTTGCAATAGCCTCATTGTACAAATAATCTAAATTCTTTAACAAGATTTTTTCTAACTGTTCCTCTGTACAATAACCCCATCCACTATCATCACTCAAACCTATATGATATTTTAATGACCTAATCCCAGATTGATCAGTTAAAGATTGGGTTATAACATTAGTATCTAAAGAATTGAAATTGGTGGAATGGGTATGATCAGTTTCAGTTTTTATGGGTCGATACCTTTGAGGGGCTTTCTTCTTCTCTCTCATTTTGGGAATTTACAAAAACCTGGAAAAAAAACAAGATTGTAAATTCTTGTGAATTCTTGAAGTCTTACAGCGTAGTGATTATCGCCGCTTCAGGGTGTTGACATAGAGAGAGACGGATGTTATGCATGGTTTTATACTTTGGCTAGAGATGTGATGGCTTGGATTCTCAAAATCTATTTTATTTAGGGTTAATTACACTAAATATCCCAGTACTACTATGATGTAGTTATAGATATTTTAAAAATTAAATATTTACATTTCTATATTATGAAAATTTTACACTTATACTGTCCATTTTTCTAAAAATATTTCACCTCTTATTTAATAACTATTTTTTGGACACGTGCGTTGTACGCATATCTCGTGATAATCAATACAAACTTTTTAAAACGGTATAGATAATATCAAAACATGTAATCGATAAGTAATTGAAAATTTGAAAGGAAATTACAAGCTAAAAATGAATAGTAAGCATCACCTACAATACGAGTCTTATGTCTCGCAAAAGAACCATCAAAATTATCTTTATGAGTAAAAATCCACATAGACCGAATAATACTAACACCAGGAGGACGGGGCACCAACTCCCACGTCTTATTTGCAATAAGAGCATCATATTCGTCGTCCATAGCCAATTTCCAATTCGGGTCATTTAATGCAGACACTGGGTTACGGGGTAGTGGGGATTTAAGAACATTATAATTTAGATTAAAGTGTCTTTTTGGTTTAAAAATACCCCGTTGACTACGAGTGACAGGTCTGTGACTCGGGGGAGAATTGAGTGAATTTTGGGAAAATTCGGATGGGTGACGGACTGGCGAGCAGGCAGTGGGCCTGCTGGCCCAAAATTGGAAACAATAGTTGGGTCAGAAGCAGAACTCGAGGCAGAAACAGTTTCGGTATTGGGCTGAGCAACCGACCCAATAGCCGAAACTGGGGCTGAAACAGTGGGTTGTGGCGGGATACTGGAGCGGCCCATTAAGTGGTGTACGATGTACGGGGAGACGTCGTCATCCAAAAAATTATACGAACTAGGCACGGGACTACTCACTTTAGCAAACGAAAATTAGGTTTCATAAAAAATAACATGGCAACTAATGATGATTTTATTAGATGATAAATCAAAGCATTTGTAACCACGATGATTAGATGGATAACCCAAAAATACACAAGCGGTAGAACGGGCTTGAAGTTTGTTAATAGTAGTTGACAGAGAAAGTGGATAATATAAACACCCAAAGACCCTAAGATGGGAATACGAATGATTCTTATTAAAGAGGAATTTAAGAGGAGACACATTTGTCAACCCTTTGGTAGGAAGTATGTTAAGAAGATAGGTAGTCATTTGTAAAGCATGATGTCAAAAGGAAGGGGGTACGAAAGCATGGACTAGTATAGTTCGAACAATATTATTAATGGTACGGATTTTTCATTCGGTTTTCCCATTTTGTGAGGAGATATGAGGACAAGAGAAATGAAAAACTATGCCATTATTTTCACAAAATTCCCGAAACAACCCATTATCATATTCTTTGCCATTATCACATTGAATATTTTTGACTTCTCGTTCAAATTGGGTACGGATGAATGCTCAAAAATTTAAGAATGTGGAAAAAACTTGATATTTTTTCGCTAACGGAAAAGTCCATAAAAAATTAGAATAATGAGCTAAAATAAAACATAATAATGATGGCCCACAGAACTGATAACGAGAGAGGTCCATAAATCGCTATGAGTAATATCAAAAGGCAACAAAGTACGAGAAGTAGAGGCTACAAATGGTAATCTAACATGTTTTCCTAAAGGACAAGAATGACAAATTGGAGTACTACGCGTACCCTTACAAGAAATAAAATTGTTTGTATGCAAAGAAAAAACAATTGACGACCCAGGGTGACCCAAACGTGCATGCCATAAGGAAGGAGCTAGAGCTGCAAAAGTAGACGGTCAAGCTTGACTAGAGAGACTGGATGCGGGCGTGATATGATAAAGATCTCCCCAACTATTACATCTCATGATAGGTATCCCCGTCTTGAAATCCTTAACAGAAAATCCAAAAGGATCAAAATTAACAGAAACCCAATTATTAGTGGTGAATTTACGGACATACCAAAATTTTAATTTAGGGGCATGAAGGGCATTTTTTAAGACAAGAGGTGGATGGGGGGGGGGGGGGGGAGACAAAGTTGTATGACCATAACCACGAATTGGAATTGAGTTGCCATTAACAACAATTATGCCACGATTTTTGATAAAATTGGAATAAGACAAGAGAGTACCTTGGTCGGACGACATGTGAGAAGTGGCGTCGGTGTCCATGTATCAATTCGCGTCTGGAGGATTTAATCCCAGTGTATGCATGACGGCCTCAATATCTGTCAGAGTCGGGATCAGATTAGGGTCCGTAGCATGATAAGCCTGCGGGGGCCGATGCCCAAGAAGACCTCCTTGTTGTATCCACCCCTTATCTTGAAAAATACCCTACATGCCCCCAAATTGATTAAAAATTTAGTGTATGTCCATAAATTCACTGATAATTACCTGTCTATTGAATTTGATCCGTTTGGGTTTTCTGTGAAGGATTTCAAGACAAGGATTCCTCTCATGAGGTGTGATAGTAGGGGAGATCTTTATCTTATCACGCCAAGTTCTGGTCTCTCAAGTCAAGTCTTTCCATCCACTTTTACAGCCCTTGCTCCTTCCTTGTGGCATGCTCGTCTAGGTCATCCGGGGTCGTCAATTTTGTCTTTCTTAGATAAAAATAATTTTATTTCTTGTAAGGGTACGCGTAGTACTCCGAATTGTCAATCTTGTTCTTTAGGAATAATCGTTATTCTTTAGGAATAATCGTTAAGTTGCCATTTGTAGACTCTAATTCTCATACTTTAATGTCATTCGATATTATTCATAGCAATTTATGGACATCTCATGTTCTCAGTTCTTTGGGTCATCGGTATTATATTCTATTTTTGGATGATTATTCTAATTTTATGGACTTTTCCAATAGCAAAAAAATCTCAAGTGTTTTCCACTTTCCTAAAATTTAGAGCATTTATTAAAACTCAATTCAAATGGAAATTAAAAAATATTCAATGTGATAATGACAAAGAATATGATAATGGGGTGTTTCGGGAGTTTTGTGCAAATAATGGGATCAATTTTCATTTTTCTTGTCCTCATACATCTTCACAAAATGGGAAAGCCAAAAGCAAAATTCGTACCATTAATAACATTGTCCGAACTTTATTGGTTCATGCTTCTGTACCCCCGTCCTTTTGGCATCATGCTCTACAAATTGCTACAAATCTTCTTAACATTCTTCCTTCCAAAGGTTTGACATATTCGTCCCCTATTCAAAATTTATATAATAAGACTCCTTCGTATTTCCATCTTAGGGTGCTTGTGTTATCCACTCTTTCTGTCCACCACAATTAACAAACTTCAGGCCCGGTCTACCCCTTGTGTGTTTTTGGATTTTCCGTCAAATCACCGTGGTTACAAATGTTTTGATTTATAATCTAATAAAATCATCATTAGTCGCAATGTAATATTTTATGAATCTCAATTTCCGTTTGCTAAGGTTAGTTATCCCGTGCCTAGTTCGTATAATTTTTTGGATGATGATATATCTCCGTAAATTATACACCATTTTTCAGATGTGTCCCGCACCTCAAATTCACCAGCGGACCCACTACCCACTGGCCCCACTACATCACTGATACCCACTGCTCCCGATTTCGCCACTGGTCCAGTTTCAAGAATTGGGCTAGTCCAGTCCCATACTGAAACTAGTCCAGTTCCAGCTATGGTATCGCCATCGTTTACGATTCGGGCCGGCCACAGCCCACCGCCGCGCTAGCCGCCCCGTCCCGTGTCCCAAAAATTCTCAAAATTCATCCAATTCTCTCCCGAGTCATATACCAGTCACTCGAAATCAACGGGGTATTTTTAAACCAAAAAGAGATTTTAATTTAAATTCTAATGTTCTTAAATCACCGCTACCCCGTAATCTTGTGTCTGTTTTAAATGACCCGAATTGGAAAATTATCATGACCGACGAATATAATGCTCTTATGGATAATAAGACGTGGGAGTTGGTGCCCCGTCCTTCTGGTGCTAATATTATTAGGTCTATGTGGATTTTGCTCATAAAGACAATTCTGACGGTTCTTTTACGAGGCATAAGACACGTCTTGTAGTTGATGGTAAGACTCAATAGGTTGGGGTGGATTGTGGTGAGACATTTAGTCTGGTGGTCAAGTCGGCTACCATTCGCATTGTGCTCAGTTTGGCTCTTTCGAAAGCATGGCCCATTCATAAGTTAGATGTGAAGAATGCTTTCTTACATGTTGATCTCAAGGAGATAGTCTATATGCATCAGCCCTTGGGTTTAGGGACCCCAGATATCCTCATCATGTCTATTTATTGAAGAAGTCCTTGTATGGGCTTAAGCAGTCCCCACGGGCTTGGTATAAGAGGTTTGCAGACTATGTTTCGACTATTGGGTTATCTCACAGCAAGTCTGATAATTTATTGTTCATCTATCATCGTGGTTCCTCCTTAGCGTATATACTTTTATATGTAGATGATATTATCTTGACTGCATCTTCTGATGCATTATCCAGTCTATCATGACAATGCTTAGTTCTGAGTTTGTTATGAAAGACTTGGGGCCCTTGAGTTACTTTTTGGGGATTGCCATCACTCATCATGCAGGTGGGTTATTCTAATATCAGAGGAAGTATGCAGCTGAGATCATTGAGAGGGCTGGGATGTCATCCTGTAAGTCCACTTCAACTTCGGTTAGTACTAAACCCAAGTTGGGTGTTGCGGCTGGCTCACCATATGAGAATCCGACCCGCTATCGCAGTCTTGCAGGGGCCCTTCAGTATCTTACTTTCACGAGACCTGATATTATGTATGCAGTACAACAAGTGTGTTTTTTTATGCATGATCCCAGCATTAAGCACATGAATGCACTCATATACAGTTACTGATTGGGGTGGCTGTCTAGACACCAGACAGTCTACGTCTGGCTATTGTGTGTTTCTTGGTAATAACTTGGTCTCCTGGTTTGCAAAGCGTCAGTCGACTTTATCACGCTCTAGTGCAGAAGCTGAGTATCGAGGGGTAGCCAATGTGGTCTCTAAATCCTGTTGGTTACATAATCTTCTTTTAGAGTTGCATTGTCCTATTCAGAAAGCTACCTTGGTTTATTGTGATAATGTTAGTACCATCTACCTTTCTAGTAGTCCGGTTCAGCACCAACACACTAAACATATCGAGATGGACATTCACTTTGTTCGTGAAAAGGTAGCTCGTGAACAAGTACGCGTCTGTCATATCCCTTCCAGGTATCAAATTGCAGACATCTTTACAAAAGGGTCTTCCCTCGGTCCTTTTTGAAGATTTTAGGGACAATCTCAGTGTATGAAGACCGCCCGCTATGACTGCGGAGGGGTGTTAAATATCACGGTATATACCCGTGATATACACTTTCTGTACAAAGTGTATATCACAGGTTATTGGACAAATTTAGGACAATATTTAGTGTGAATATTTGTATTGTACACTTACCTTAATTAAATGAGTCTTGTACTACTAGAATAGGGTTTTGGGTTTAGAATAGAAATAGGTTTTCTATTATGGTAAATTGTAAATTGTATATATACTCTTTCATTAATGAAAATAATCAAGGTATTATTTCTTTCACATAGATTCAATGTTCCCCACAATTTTTCTCATAAGTTGTCCAATCACTTTTACGGCGAAAACAAGTAGTAGAAAACAAAGGTAAAAAAATAATAGCAACGATATACATACCTGGAAAAAGTGAATTTGAGGCAGAGAAATATGATATGGACAAGTACATTTTATAGTGGACATTTATATAGAGCAGCAAAGAATGTGAAAAGGTTGTGGGCACACGTGAATACCTGGGAAGATGAAAATTGAAATAATAAGTAGTGTAGAAGTGTATTAATATCTCTTGGAGAGTCTTTCTTATTAATACAAATATATATAGTGTGTACAATGTGGAATCCTAATACAAGAGGGATCCTATAATTACCAAAATTATACACCACTAATAATTATAAAATATATGGTGAATATTCTACTAATATTCACTAATACACCCCCTCTGTCGGAGCGGGAGGAGGCCGGATGCTTAGGCTGGATCTGAAGTCGAGGAATAGCTGTCTAGGTAGTCCTTTAGTGAAGATATCCACATACTGATATGAAAAGGGCACATGCAACACCTTGACATGTCCGATAGCAACCTTCTCACGAACAAAGTGTATATCCATCTCAATGTGCTTGGTTCCCTGATGCTAAACCGGATTGTGAGATAAATAAACGGCGGATATGTTATCACAATATACCAAAGACGTCTTACGCAATGGACACTGGAGCTCCAAAAGAAGGTTCCTAAGCTAGCAGATCTCAGTAAGAACATTTGCAATGCCTCTATATTCTGCTTCGGCACTTGAACGGGATAGGGTGGCTTGCCTCTTGGAAGACCATGAAATGAGTTTATCCCCTAAGAACACACAATAGCCGGAGTGGAGCGTCGCATGTCCAGACAGCCTGCCCATTCTGCATCCGTATATGATAATAACCTGATCTGTGCAAAGGGGTATAGATGCAATCCATAATCAAGTGTGCCCTTAACGTATCGAATGATACGTTTAAGAGTAGTGAAATGAAGCTCCCTAGGGGCATGCATAAACAAACACACATGCTGAACGACATAAGAAATGTCAGACCTGCTGAAAGCAAGATACTGTAGTGCACCTGCAAGATTCCTATACAAAGTAGGATCGGACATTGGAGCACCATCAACAACAATTATCTTTGATATTCAATCAACCGGAGTGGGCATGATCTTGTAGTTCGTCATTTTAGCCCTAAACACAATCTCCTCTGTATATTTACGCTGACATAAAAACATCGTATCTGCAGATCTAGTCACTGAAATCCCCAAGAAGTAACTTAACTTTCCCAAGTCAGTCATAGCAAATTCAGTTTTAAGCAGTGCAACGATCTCATTTTTCAACACATTATATGAGGCAGTAAGGACAATATCATTGACATATAATAACAAATATGCAATGTTACTACCTCGATGAAAAATAAATAGAGAATTATCACACATACTGCATACAAACCCAATCTACATAATGTACTGTGCAAAGCGTACATACTACGCTCTAGGGCCTATTTCAAACCATAAAGTGACTTACGGAGACGACATACATAATGAGAGGCTGCATGATGGACAAAACCTGGTGGCTGATGCATGTAAACAGTTTCCTTCAAGTCCCCATGTAAAAATACATTCTTCACATCAAGCTAATGAATCAGCCAATGCTTACCTATAACAATGCTCAGAACTGTGCGAATGGTGGCCGATTTAACAACCGAACTGAATGTCTTACCACAATTAATAACATCCTATTGATTAGTACCATTAGCCACAAGTCTCGCCTTATATCACTCTAAATCACCATTATCTCTGAATTTATGACGAAATAGCCACATGCATTAGATCACATTCACCCCATATAGTCTGGGAACCAAATCCCAAGTGTGCCGATTTGTTAAAGCATTAAATTCCTTACGCATTACCATAATCCAATTTGGGTCAAACTTGGCTAGTTTTGGGTTTTTATTAATTAGGGATATGGTTTGAGTGTTTAGGTTAAATTGGACTTTGGGTTTGAAAATCCCGTGTTGGGAACGGGTTTCATATGGTGCGTAGAGGTATGGGAAGTTTGGGAGATGTGTGGGGTATCGGGTTCAGGTTAAGCTACATGGTCGGGTTCTGATTAGTCTGTTGGGTCGAGTTGGTTGAGGCAGTAACATCGGTTGGTTGTCGGGATGGGTCGATGTGGTGTAGGTGATGAGTGTTGGGTTCTGGTAACCGAGAAGGGTAGATGGAATCGATGGGTTGTGACGTGGTGGTGTTTGGTTGTTGGAGTTCCTAGTGTACGGTGTGGTAAGAGTGGCGGTGACTGATGGGTTGGGTGTGGGAGTAGGAGTGTCGTCGAAGAAAGATGGGTGTGGGGAATCGAGTTTGATTGGAGCGTTGATGGTGGGAAGTTATGTAACGTGAAGGTGTGAACAAGGGCACGAGAGGGAGGTGACAGAGTTGGCATGATTGAGTGGATTGCAGCCACTACCGGAATAGTGACATAGGGGGTTCGGTGTCTGCCGGAACAGGGGAGGCAGCGGTCGATTAGATTGATGCCAGTGAGGGGAGACACGATGGAGCAGGGGTGGTAGCTACGGAAACTGGCAGTTCCAGAGCAGTCGGTTCCGACTGTGACGGAACAGTGGTGTCACGGCGGAGTAGTGTGCTGTAGATGGGGGAAACTGCGGAGTCATCTAGAAATATAGTTCGTGTTTTGGAATTTTTTTATATTTGCAAAAGGGAAGATGGCTTTATTAAACGTGACATGACGAGACACAATGATTTTACGGGAGGAGACGTCATAGCACAAATATCCCCTATGATTAGGCTGGAAACCTAAGAATACACAAGGAGTGGTGCGGGGTGCAAGTTTATGCGAGGCCATGGAGGCAAGGTTCGGATAACACAGACAGCCAAAAATTCATAAGTGGTCATAAGTTGGGATCCTACGGAATAGAATTTCGGTGGGTGTTTTATTTTGGAGAGTTTGGGTGGGCAAAATATTAAGGATATATTCGACTATTTTGACAGCATAGACCCAAATTAGAAGGGGGGCATGAATAAGATCGTACAAACCATGTTATTGATAGTGCGAATGATTCGTTCGGCCTTGCCATTTTTGAAGGAGGTGGGGACACGAGAGTCGGAAAACCATTCCATTAGTGGAGCAAAAATTATGAAACGCGGAATTATTAAACTCACGACCGTTATCACATTGAAATGATTTAATGTCTTTTTCAAATTGCGTTTTGACATAGACACAGAATGTAAGAAACTTGGCAAACATTTCAGGCTTGAATGTAAGCGGATAAACCCAAATAAAGTGAGAATAGTCATCTAATAAGACGAGATAAAAGTTATGACCCAGTGAGCTGGTAATGGGAGATGTCTATAAGTCTACATGAACAATGTTAAAGGGAGAGAATATAACACATAAAGAAGATTAAAAGAGAAGGCGAACATGTTTGCCTAAAGGGCAAGAAAAACACTATTGGGAAAGTTTCCCATTGTTACAACGAATTAAATTATTGCTTCTAAGAAAATTAGAAACAGGAGCTCCTAGGTGTCCAAGTCTATTGTGCCAGGTTGGCGGAGATATTGTTGCTAAAGCGGTGGGAGGATTGACACTGGCAGCGGATGTGGGTAGGAAGTGATAGAGGTCCCCATCACTATTGCATCTTGTGAGGAGTTTTTCGGTATGTAGGTCCGTTACAGAGAACCCAAACATGTCAAAATTTATTGATACAGAATTATCGGTGGTAAATTTTCTAACAGAGATTAGGTTCTTGATAATATTTGGGGCATATAGGATGTTATTTAGGGAAAAGTGGGGATGCGGTGGTGGGGTTAGTGTGTGGCCAAACCCTTGAATTGGAATGCGATGACCGTTTCCGACCATAATAGATTGCGGAGTATTTAAATTTCGCAATTGAGTAAGACTACCAGAATCGTTGGTGAGGTGAGACGTGGCGCCCATATACATATACCACGCGTTATCAGGCTGCCGAGGAGTCAATGTGATGAAAGCTTGACCCAAATTGGATTGGGTAAGGCCTGGAGCGGACTGCTGGGCTCCAGGAATTTGGGCCAGATTGTTGTGGCCCGTTGGCTGAACTCCCTGTCTAATAGGCCGCTGCTGGGCTCCATGAAATCAGACCGGATAGTTGTGGCCCATCGGCTGGGCGGTCTGCGTGGCTTCCTGAAGGTGTACCTGTTGGTTGTGGCCCATCTGCTGTGCTTCCAGGTAGTTGGACCGCTGCTGTAGCTTCAACGTGTGGTGGGCCGCAGTCGCTAGTAAAGATGGCAGTGGATCATGGACCTGATCCGAATCTGGTGGATCCATATCCTTTTTATAGGATATGAATCTTCAAAATTTAGACCCGACGAATCCGGATCGGACCCGGATCCGTTTCCGATAGATCAGATCCTGGATTTGGAGCTTGTATTTGAGATCCGTATCCGGTCCAGATCCGGCCCATGGATCCGTTTTTTATTAAATATAATCATAACCTATAATGTAATTTTATATGTATTTTCTTAAAAAATTTCATAATTTATGTATTTTACATTAATTTCTATTAGTGGCTTTCATAGGCTAAGTGTTGGTATAATGTCCATGTGTTCACCGTATTTTCAAGGATCAGTTTAATATAAAATTTGGGGACTAGTAATGTTTGAACCCTTTTATAACATCTCAACCAAGTTGTTAGGATTTCCAAATAGGCTAAATCCCTTTAAAGGACCAAGAATGCCAAATCTTTTACGTCTCTTTTACCAAATCAGTATGCTTTCTCTGAGATTCTCATGAATGAGCTCATGTGATCTGTTAGTCAAGTTGAGCCTAACATTATGTGGTGAATGGTTAAGTTTTCTTTTAAGTCAGTAACTACTAAAAGAGGTGTAACAACTGTGTTCATGTATGTGTTTTCTCCATAATTAAGTGAGAGTCGATTTGTAATAGTTGAGTATTTTCTATTAAGTATTTTCTGCTAATTCTTTTTCTTTTCTGTGCATGACACCTTGGGATGAGACTTAGCTCTTTCTTTGCATTCTGTGTTGGGCCTAGGCTCAACATAACATTCTCATCGAGTCGGCCCATTTGCAAGAGCTAGCAGCAGCCCAATAACGAGCAGCATATCCGGAAGTAGCAAGAAGTGGGTCTTTAGCCCAATAGTTTTGATCCTCTTCCTTTTAAATTTTTGTCTTTATGTATTTAATTGGAAAAATACATGCAAATTTTTTTACATGTGGATCTAGATCCGATCCGTGGATCCGGTGGATCCAGATCTGATTTTTATGAACCTAATGAATCTGGTTCCAGGTATGAAAAATAGATTTGGATCTGGATCTAGTAGGATTAGGTCCAGATCCTATCTGTTGCCATCCCTAGTCGCTAGACGCCTGCTGGAAGCCTAGTGCCTTTCCCGAACCCCTCTGCCACCACTGCATCACTGGCCACTGCCACAACCGTGGTTGTTCTCTGCCATGGAGGCTGTCGGAGAGGAGGCGAGAGAAAAGAGAAAAAAATAGGGGGGGGGGGGGGGGGGGGGGTTCGAGACGTATACGAGGTGTATAAGGAGCAGTGTTGGCCATATACGAGGTGTATAACGGCTTAAGAAGGCTATATACGGGTAGTATATAGTGACGGGGAGGGTATAACAGTCGTATACATAGTGTATATCAGCATGTATGTGATGTATATGAGGGGTATACGCCATGTGGGAGAGATAGGGAGGGGAAAAAGCGTTGTTTATCAGTGATATACCAGATGTATACAAGGTTGTTTGTAGAATAGGAGGGCTGGACAGCTGTATATCAGCGTATATCGGAGGTATACGGGTGGTTTGGCGACGGAAAGAGAAAGGGAAGGGCGGCCGAATTTTAGGTTTTTGGTCGGAAGGGATTATTGGCTCTTGATACCGTGTAGAAGTGTATTAATCTCCCTTGGGGAGCCTTTCTCATTAATATAAATATATATACTGTGTACAATGTTGAATCCTAATACATGAGGGATTCTATAATTACCATAATTATACACCACTAATAATTACAAAATATATGGTGAATATTCTACTAATATTCACTAATAAGTAGTAATAAATTATGTAATAGAAATGCTCTTAATTTATCATTAGTTTAATTGGATAACTGAGGAACCCAAAATAATTCTGCAACGTAGGAATGTAAAAAGTCATAAGATATGAGTTCTTCTTTCCTACTACTAACTGCTTATTGTATCAATTACTATCATTTGATTAAATTTCATTAAATTACGTACCCCCTATTTATGTTTGAATTATCTGAAATTCATATGACAACTTGATTTTGCACTGTAGGAGGTAAAAAGTTGTAAGAGATGGTAGAATGTATTCTTCTAATTATTGTAAGGAACTTAATAAACAGTCTCGTAATTTATTACTCCTTCAAACCATTTGTGTTTCCTTCTATCTAAATGCTCCTAAATGTTTCTTTCTATCTTAATGCTCCTGAAGTGATTAGCCTTCATGTAATTATTATATTAAAGATTTCATTCAAGGTAAGAAATAACTAAATGCTCTGAATTATAATATTACTGTTTAGTATTTTTTATATTAGATATTTTATGTTTTATTTATTATAATTAATTTATAGCAGGGGCAAAATCGTAATCCAACTATGTGTATCTCTATCTCATGTCAAACAAAAAAAGTTTTTAAAATAACATAAATAAAACGGAAACATACAAACTAAAAATGAATTGTGTGTAAGCGATAACGTATTGAACTCTAAATGATTGAATACATATGTAAGTTTTATAATTTTGTTTTTTTATGTTACAGGCACAAATATGTGATATGATTATATCTAACCTAATTTGTCTATATAAATGACGCTCTTGAAGAATCTGTCTATGACTATCTAAAATAAAACTTAAAAATATAAAAGGTTTGTTGTCAACAATAAAAACTCGTACTTACAAAAGAGAATTTGTCCTTCAAAAGAATTGAATGACTAATCCCCTATATGCAGATCTTCATTTAAAAGCAAATATAATTACCTGAGAGACCAACATAATATTAATCTTCATTAGAGAAAAGTTAGTTAATCTAACTTCAAGAAAATAGAAAAAGAAAATTAAGCAAAAAGATAAATACATAATGTATATTTTCCTCACTCATCCCCACCTTTTCTATTCATTTTCCCATGAACAATTGTATCACTCACAATATATATTAATGTTCGACTTCAACGATCAAACAAATTATCCACATGAGTACACAATTATATAATACAAAATATCCACATATTAATCCACACGATCCATGTCTTTTGCCTCTTCTATTTTCTTTTTGGGAAGATAATTGATTGCTATCATGTAAGTTAGAACGCAAAAAATTTCTACGGCAAAGTACCATCATGTTTAAATGAAATGGGGAAAGAAGGTAAATAAAAACAATGATTTTGCAATTAATCAAATATCCCTGCAAAAGAAGAATCAATAAGGTATTATAGAATATTGACATATTCTTGTATATCTTTTATATTTGATTAGTTAATATTCTATTTATAATTAGTCAAATTAGTTACCTAGTTTATATCCTAATTTGTAGCTTTGTCAATAAGCATGTACTACTATATATTATACACCATAATGAATGAAAAGGCAAGGGAACATATTCATTTGTGGTATCGGCTAAACCACAAACCTAAGACCTACCCTAGCCGCCGACTGCCTCCTCCGCCGTCTTCCTCCCTCTTTTTCTTCTCGAAAACCCTCTTCTACATCCCCCATTTCAATGTCTAAACAACATAAATTCCATCCTGCTTTTGCAGTTAACAACATCAAAAATTTCATTCCCATAACTCTTGAGATGGAAAAAGTTAAGATTCATCTTGGGCGGAACTGTTTAAGATTCATTGTAGGGTGTACAAAGTCATTGATCACATAATCCCTCCTAAACCCAAGCCCACCGACAAAAACATAGGGAAACATGATGGTTTTGATGAAGAACTTAGGTCATGATTAGATGTGATTGTTCTACAATGGATCTACGGTACAATCTCAAACGATCTCTTACATACAATCATCGAAACCGACGCTACTGCATGACAAACATGGGAGAGATTAGAGAGCATTTTTCATGATAACAAGACACAAGGTGCCTTTTATTTAGAAAATCAATTGAAGCGATGCGAAGTGCTCAACATATTTTGTGCCTCGCTTTAGGGCTAAAACGCGCCTTTAATAACACTGGACGTACCAACAGAATCACTAGCTTAATGTTTCCCTCCTCCGACAACAAAGCATTCTTATCAACTTAATAACCATAGGGCCACAATTTTGGTAAAACAACAAAAGTAGTACATTGTCAGATGTACACTAGACACACGTCACAAGTTTGAATGTTGTTAGGGAGCTAAGTCTAATATTAAGTGGAGGAGGGTAGAGAGGCCGACCGTTATCCAAGTTTCAAATTAGAAATCGTAGATTCTCGGTTATCTAAGAGAAAAAAATCATAAATCAAAAATAACAAATAAGTTTTTATGCTTCTCAACATGACATATCTTTTCATTTTCATCTTGGTTCAAATAAAAATCAAGAGAAGAGAATGGTTGTTGATTATCACTCCAATAGTCGATACGGGAGGGATACTTTAATTCTCAAAGACCTTTACCTCCAAAGATAACGTTGAAGGTTCGAGTAGAGGCTGATCAAGAATTTTAAATTTATGGCTTTCTACAACGACCTCAAGTTAATACTACAAAAACAGTCGGATTAGTAAAATATTTATAGATATTTAGTGAATTTCATAATATATATGTATGATTTTGATAAAAACTATTGGATTCACGTGAGACTAGGACAGATGGGAAGAAATCACTGCATAAATTGGGTTAAACTACTCCTTTCAAGTAGTGTTGTCAAATGTGAAAGGCGTAAGCAGTGTTATCACAAGCCATCACTTCATCGTTTAAAGAGACACAAAGCGAAGGGTCACGACTTCATGCCCTTCAAAAGTGGGCACATCAAACAATGAAACAAGGTGAACCCAACAAGAAACGGATCACGACTTCATGTGCTTTAGAAGTGTGCACTTCAAACAATGACACAAAATGAGCCCAACAAGAAACGACCTATTCTTTGAATCTCAACTTTGAGGAGTTCGATTGGTATATAGTACTCTCTCCATCCCGATTTAGTTAGCACCGTTTGACTTAGTTGAAATTTTAAGAAAGAAGTAAAGACTTAAAATTTATGGTCTAAAACAAACTCTAGACATTTGTATGGCTATAAATCATTTTACTATAGAGTAAAAGGGGAATTTTAAAGTTAAGTTGTTCCTAATTATAAAAAGTGACATTTCTTGGCACAGAGGGAGTATGTTGGAAGTTGAAATTAATTATTTAATTGAAATTTTGATTATTATAGTACTAAATTCATATATGTATGGAATTTTAATTTTGCTCAATTGAGCGCTTCACTAACAGAAGTGTGCACTTCACTTTAAAGAAGGCAGAAATGTGTGCCTCACTTGAAAGATGTGTGCACCTTGAACCCCAAGGACCACATTGCATTTTTGTGTTTTTCGCTTTCAAAAACATTGTGTACAAATATACCAAAAGGATTAATCCTTAATTTCAACTAGTTGGTATTGATTCGTATTCCCTATATGTATTTTTTTTCATTTCATTGTATTTTGATCTTCACTAAGTCTGCATGAACTTCAAGAGGTTATAGATCCTTTATGATAACTTTCTTCTACATGATTTTAAATATCTCTCAACCCCTTTTACATCTTCCACATGAGACACGT
This sequence comes from Anisodus tanguticus, assembly GCA_034509755.1. Lineage (NCBI taxonomy): Eukaryota > Viridiplantae > Streptophyta > Magnoliopsida > Solanales > Solanaceae > Anisodus > Anisodus tanguticus. Next base: position 32,482,526 of record CM067546.1, read on the forward strand.
GGAGTAAAAACCGTCAGAATAAAGTTCAAAGTGATTTTAAATTTCCGACTCCGATGCAAATAGAGTTTTGAGTTTCTAGTTTAAATTTGTGACTATTTTCCTTAAACTATATTTATAATTTGCTATTCCTAATTATTAACATATATACCCATAACATAAATAAATTTGTTGACATGTGACCAGGAGGTCATGGGTTCAAGCCGTGGAAATAGCTTATTGCAGAAATGTGAGATAAGACTGCGTACAATAGACCCTTGTGGTCCGATCCTTCCCCGGACCCCGCGAATACGTACCCGCAAGAAAGCGGAAGCTTAGTGCACCGACTCGAAGATGTACTTCTATCTTGCGGCGAAGGCTCCGTATCTATTGACAAAAGCTACCCTTTTTTATACCCATGACGTTTTTCATTAACAATAAATACATAGATTTGCCGCCAATATTTATTGTTTAGCTGCACCCCTTAATAGTTAGTACATACTACATAGTTGCATTGCACTAAAGTGCCGCATATACGAAGGGAAGCTCCCGGATTACACAACACCTAGCTTTGCCGGCAATATTTATTGATTAGTTGCATGCCTTTGTACATAGTTTCTTTGCACTAAAGTACCTCATTGCGAAGGAAGCACCCAACCTACATAGCACCTAGCTTCAGGGTCTACTATCTAGTTAAGTAAGGTTACAACCCTATGGTCTTCAGGTGTTTGCGTGTTAGCGCACTAAAGTTTAAAGAAATCGAATGCAACCTATTCATCAAACAATTCCCACTAATGTAATAAGATCACTCATAAATATTACTTGATTATAAAAAGATCACTCATAAATACAAGTTGGTCATAGATGTAGGCCAATAAAGTTTACATCTCGATAAAGAAAAAATGTTGATGTTGTGCCTGCTATGTGTAGGTTCATGGTGGTTGGGGTTTCAGGAATGGGGGTGCTAAAGAGTTTCCTCTGAATCAGTTCTTCTCATATGCCTCAGTATCTTCTTTTCATATCCTGAGTGTCCAAAGAAGTTTAATCTCACTCCTTCAATGAAAACTTTGTTGAAGAGGAACGTCGCGGCTTTTGCTGCTATATTTTGGGAAAACTCGGCAAACTCAAAGTACCTGCAAAATCAATGACAAACTTGTCCTAGTTCTTTTCCTGGTGTGGACCCGTCAAGTGGAAATACATCAGGGTCTGAAAGTGGACTTAGGCAGTCTGATGAATCTCAGAATCTGAAAACCCAAGAAATGGTTAACTCCGTCTTAAGTAAGTTTCGTGATTTGAGTCTTGATGAGAATTCGAAGCAGGTCCATATGCCAGACAAACAAGAAAAAATGAGATGATTCTGAATTTGATCAATCAAATAAAGGATTTAGAAAGACAGGTGATGGAGCGAAAAGACCGGGTCCACCAGAAGGTAATGCAAGCTGCAAGAAAGCTCAGTAATGACTTAATGACTTAACTGAGCTTAAGATGTTGAGGATGGAAAAGGAGGAGACTCAAAGATTAAAGTCAAGTAAGCAGGACATTGAAGAGACTACCATGAAAAGTCTCATTCATATGGAGACTGTTAAACAGAGGTAATCCAGCAGGCCCATCTCGGCCAAAAAGTCCAAATTGTATATTTGTAGTATATTATGAATAGGATACCTTAATTAGAGTTATACACCTACCATAATTGTATAGTTAGAATTATGGTAGAATAAGGATTTAGAAGTAGAATAGGAAAAGGATTTTCCTATTATGAAAATATGTAACTTGTATAAATAGCCTTTCAATTAATGAAAATAATCAAGGGGATTATTTCTTTCATGGTATCAAGAGACTAGGTCTAAACCAAAAGTTTTCTTCTCTCAAACTTTTGCCTCTTTGGCCGAGAACCCCCCCCCCCCCCTCCCTCGGGTTTTTTCTCTCCAAATATCTCGTCTTCCGCTCTCAAAAACCTCTCTTAAATTTATCCTCCTTCTTTGTTCTTTCAAATATGTCTAAGAACAATTTTCACCCTGCCCTCACAGTTTCCAATATCAAGCTCAGTGTCCCTATTGTTCTTGAGATGGAAAACGTTCAATATGCAACGTGGGCGGAGTTGTTTAAAATTCACGCTATCTCTTATCAAGTTCTTCATCACATAATTCCTCCCGCTAGACCCCGTCCTGCGGAGGATCCTGAGGTGTGGATTACACTTGATGCTACCGTTCTTCGGTGGATATACGCCACTATTTCAAAGTGGACCTTCTACGACGATTATGGAGCCCGATACCACGGCTATGGCTGCATGGAATAGATTGCGTGACATATTCCAAGACAACCAAGCATTCCCGTATCGTCACACTCGAGCAGAATTCTCTCTCGTTCGAATGGACGTATTTCCGAACGTTTCGCATATTGCAAGAAACTAAAGGAATTGGCGGATCAACTCCGTAACGTTGGCGCACCCAGTAACAAATAATCGTCTAGTTCTACAGTTGGTTGCCGGTCTTTCGGAGGCCTATAATGGTGTTGGCACTCTCCTTCGCCAAAGCAACCCTCTTCCCGACTTCCATCAAGCCCGCTCCATGCTTACGTTGGAAGAAGCCGGTTTGGCTAAAAAGGCGGCTACCGGAGCGAGTTCGGCTTGTCATGATGGCATCCTCTCCGAATCCGTCAGTTTTTGTTAATAATTCGGGCCAAAACCATAATAATGGTGGAGGCAAGAATAATCGCAAGAATAATAAAAACCGCGGGGGCAAACGCGGTAGTAATGGTGGAGGTTCCGGTAGTCAGCAAAACATCGGTGGGTCCCATCCGATGAACAGTGGCCCACCACCCCCATGGGCCCAGCAGTGGGGCCCATGGCAGTGGAGCAGTGGGGAAGGGACCGTGGGCCAACAGCCCATACCAAAGCAAAGCAGAAATTCCGGCGGCCGGTGGGGCCGGCCAACAATCCGTGCCCAATGCCCGGCAGTGGCGGCCCACTGGCCAGTGGCCCAACAGCAGCAGTAGTAGCAGTTACGGGCCAGGTCCAGCACGGCCAGGAGTTCTTGGGCCCCGACCTCCGCAAGCCTATCATGCAGCAGGCCCTACTCAGACCGATATCGAGGCCGCAATGCACACGTTGGGATTAACTCAACCGGACCAAAATTGGTACATGGACACCGGGGCCACTACTCACATGACTTCCGAATCAGGTACTCTCTCATCTTATTACAATTTGAGCACCCCTCGGGGAATAATTGTTGGTAATGGCAGTTCTATTCCAATTCTAGGGTATGGTCAGAAAACGTTATCTCCTCCCAATCCACCTCTCCTCTTGAAAGATACTTTACATGCTCCTAAATTGATTAAAAATTTAGTGTCTGTCCGAAAATTCACAAATGACAATTCTGTTTCGTTGAATTTGATCCTTTCGGTTTCTTCTGTGAAGGATTTCAAGATGGGGAGTCATCTCATGAGGTGTGATAGTAGGGGAGATCTCGTATCCTATCATGCCCGATTTCAGTCCATCGAGTCCAGCCTTGCCATCGCCTTTTTGTACCATCTCTCCTTCCATGTGGCATGCTCGTTTGGGTCATCCGGGATCTTCTATTTTATCGTTTTAGATAAAAATAGCTTTATTTCTTGTAAGGGTACGAGTCGTACTCCAATTTGTCGAGCCTTGTTCATTAGGAAAAATTGTTAAGTTACCATTTGTAGACTCCAATTCTCATACTTCTATGCCATTTGACATTATTCATAGCGACTTATGGACATCTCCCTGTTCTTAGTTCAATGAGTCATCGATATTATGTTCTCTTCTTAGATGATTATTCTAGATTTTTGTGGACGTTTCCAATTGCGAATAAATCACAAGTGTTTTCCGTCTTCATAAAATTTAGAGCGCTCATTCGTACTCAATTCGAAAGAGAAATAAAAAATATTCAATGTGATAATGGGAAGGAGTATGACAATAGGGAGTTTCGAGAATTTTGTGCTACTCATGGGATAAATTTTCGGTTTTCATGTCCTCATACATCTTCACAAAATGGGAAAGCCGAACGCAAAATTCGTTCCATCAATAACATTGTCCGAACTCTCCTAATTCATGCCTCCATACCTCCGTATTTTTGGCATCATGCTCTACAAATGGCCACTTACCTTCTTAACATAATTCCGTCTAAAGGTCTGACATATTCTTCCCCTCTCAAAATCTTATATAATAAAAACCCGTCTTATTCTCATCTTCGGATTTTTGGGTGCTTGTGTTATCCATTATTCCCATCCACCACAATTAACAAACTTCGTGCTCGGTCTACTCCATGTGTATTTATGGGTTATCCGTCGAATCATCGTGGGTATAAGTGTTTTGATTTATCCTCCAAGAAAATCATTATAAATCGTCATGTCATTTTTGATGAAACCCAATTCCCTTTTACAAAAGTTCATACTCCCGAGCCTAAGTCGTATAATTTTTTGGATGACCAAATATCCCCGTATATTATTCGAATTTTTCGGACAACTCCCGTGCCCAAAATCCTCCGGGGCCGGGCCCACCGCCCGCCGGTCCCACAAGCATCGTCGCCCCCCTCGTTCCAGCCCACCGGAACAGTTCCAGCTATTGGGCCGGTCCAGCCCAGCCCACCTCGGAACCGGTCCAAACCGAGCCCAGCATCTACCGATTTGGGCCAGCAGGCCCACTGCCCGCTGGCCAGTCCGTCCCGAGCCCAGAAAATTCCCAAAATTCCATTAATTCTTCCTCGAGTCATAGACCGGTCACTCGTAGTCAGCGGGGCATTTTTACACCTAAAAGACATTTTAATTTACATTCTAATGTCTCTAAATCCCCCTTGCCCCGCAATCCCGTGTCCGCATTAAATGACCCTAATTGGAAAATTGCTATGACTGATGAATATAATGCTCTTATTGATAATAAGACGTGGGAGTTGGTGCCCCGTCCATATGGTACTAATATTATCAGGTCTATGTGGATTTTTGCTCATAAGGAGAATTCAGATGGGTCCTTTGCTCGACATAAGGCGCGACTTGTTGGTGATGGTAAGACTCAGCAAGTTGGAATTGATTGTGGTGAGACGTTTAGTCCGGTGGTCAAACCGGCTACCATACGCACTGTGCTTAGCTTGGCTCTTTCAAAGACTTGGCCAATCCATCAGTTGGATGTCAAGAATGCCTTTCTACATGGTGACCTCAAGGAAACAGTCTATATGCATCAGCCGTTGGGTTTCGGGATCCCAACCGCCCTCATCATGTCCGTTTGTTGAAGAAGTCATTATATGGGCTTAAGCAATCCCCACGTGCCTGGTATACACGATTTGCTTTGATTTTGTTTCGACTATTGGGTTCACACACAAGCAGTCGACAATTCTTTGTTCATCTACCGCCGTGGTTCGTCATTGGCCTATATTCTCGTTATATGTGGATGATATCATCTTAATCGCCTCCTCCGATGCTTTGCGTCGCCCTATCATGGCCATGCTCGTTCGAATTTGCTATGAAGGACTTAGGGCCGTTGAGTTATTTTTTGGGGATTGCCGTCAAACGTCATTCGGTGGCTTGTTTCTGTCTCAACGGAAGTATCGCCGAGATCATAGAGAGGGTCGGGATGTCATCCCGTAAGTCCACTTCCACACCGGTTGATGCAAACCCAAAGCCGAGTGCCGCAACAGGTGCACCATACGAGGACCCGACCCGTATCGCAGATCTTGCAGAGCCCTCCAAAGATCTTACATTTACTGACCGGATATTACGTATGCGGTTCAACAGGTGTGTTTATTCATGCATGATCCTAGAGTTGAGCACATGAATGCAATCAAACGCATCATTCGGTATATTCAGGGGACACTAGACTATGGGTTGCACTTGTATCCTTCATCTACATCCACACTTGTCTCTTACACGGATGCTGATTGGGGTGGTTGTCCCGACACCAGACGGTCGACTTCTGGCTACTGTATGTTCCTTGGCAACAACTTGGTCTCCTGGTCAGCCAAACGTCAAGCAACTCTATCCCGCTCAAGTGCCGAGGCAGAATATCGAGGGGTAGCGAATGTGGTCTCCGAATCATGTTGGATACGTAATTTGCTTTTGGAGCTTCATTGTCCAATTCAGAAGGCAACCTTGGTATATTGCGATAACATTAGTGCAATCTACCTGTCAGGTAATCCAGTTCAGCACCAACGCACCAAGCATATCGAAATGGACATTCACTTTGTCCGTGAAAAGGTTGCAAAGGGTCAAGTTCGTGTATGTCATGTCCCGTCTCGTTATCAAATTGCAGACATCTTTACAAAGGGTCTACCAGCGGTTCTCTTTGAAGATTTTAGGGACAGTCTCAGCGTTCGGAAACCGCCCGCTATGACTGCGGGGGTGTGTTAAACAGAGGTAATCCAGCAGGCCCATCTCGGCCAAAAAGTCCAAATTGTATATTTGTAGTATATTATGAATAGGATACCTTAATTAGAGTTATACACCTACCATAATTGTATAGTTAGAATTATGGTAGAATAAGGATTTAGAAGTAGAATAGGAAAAGGATTTTCCTATTATGAAAATATGTAACTTGTATAAATAGCCTTTCAATTAATGAAAATAATCAAGGGGATTATTTCTTTCAGAGACTGCTATACATAGAGCAAGTGGCCAAGTTGATCATGCAAATCTGGCAGTGAAAAAGCTTGAGAACAAGAATGCTGAAATTAGGGCAGAGATAGAGGCGTGTAAGTTAAGCGCATCGAATCTGCAACAACCTTCTTGGATGTTGTAAAGAGGGAGAAGAAGTGCCTAAAGAAGCTTGGAGCTTGGGAAAAAACAGAAAACATGCTGCAGGAGGATATTACTCCAGAGAAGCGGAAGATCTCAGATTTGCAGCAACGGATGGTTGAGACTAAAAATGCAAATATTAGGGCAGAAAAGGTGTAAGCTTGTAATCTCCTGGCAGTCCCTGAAGTTTGGGGTTCAAAACAAGTTTTGCAAGGTGAAACACCCAAATTTTACAATTTACTGATGATCTGCAGAAGTTCAGCCTCAACCCATTGAGTAGCTTCATTGGAACTTCAAAAGTCAACTTAAAATGTTTGCCACATATAAACTAAGAAATTTTTTCGATGAAGGACGAGTCGACTGTGATTTGACATTAAACTACTTAAATTTCTAAATTCTCTATATGCAACATATAATTCCTCTTTATTTATCAACATGCAAATCAAAGAGAAATCTATAAATAAGATCCAAGATAAAGCTTAATCAAATAAAGTATCTTAGGTAATATGGGTGCAGTGTCTATTCTTACTATTCCGATATCTAATATCTTTGTCTTACTCCAAATTAAATTTAACTCAATTCAACTCAAAAAACAATTCGATCATATAAAAATAACAGCCCAATGCTTCAAGGCTCAAGTTTGGATTAATTCAACTAAAATGCAATTATATACAAATAATACTCCAGTCCTTCAGGCCTAAAGAAGCTTGTGATTGATTTTGCCGGTACTTTGAGTTTGCCCTGAATCCAGCAGCAAAAGCCGCGATGTTCCTTTTCAACAAAGTTTTCATTGAAGGAGTGAGATTAAACCTCTTTGGACACTCAATCTCCCTTTGCAAAGAAGATTCCGAGTCATACGAAAAGAAGCCCTTCACAGGAAGCTCATTAGCACCGCCATTCCCGAAACCCCAACCACGTGCATTGTACGTGTATCTCGTGATAATCAGTACAAACTTTTTAAAACGGTATAGATAATATCAAAATATGTAATCGATAAGTAATTGAACATTTGAAAGGAAAGTACAAGGTGAAAATGAATAGTGAGCATATTCCAATGACTTGATCATTACTATCATAATTTGTAGCTATACACAATCAACTGAATTGGTATAATCTTTTTCTTATGCGGTCCTCAAAATAATATATCAAATATTCAGGTTGACAGTTCCCTATTGTTCTTTTTTGACATTTTAGTATCATATTATTTAAATGTGAATAATCTTGTACTTAATCTTGCAACCTTGATTTCCTAGAAATACAAGTATGAAAAATTGTCAAAAGAAATTCTCAAACAACTTCAACCCTCGTGAATTCTGCTGTAACAAATGTCAAGTTCTTGTCTTATTGTCAAAAGAAATGCAGAGACATAGGGTGAACCGCAATTTATTACAGATAGGAGTGACCAGGAGTTTGAATATCTTTAGAAATGATTGGGATGAGACAAGAAAGGAAACAAAACGAGTGACCAGGAGTTTGAATACCTTCTCCAATAAATTATATTTTGGCTTACACTGCAAGAAAATTTAAGATTACTGGAAACCACAATATCATCCACTTTAGGATTGTGTGAAAAGAAAAAGTAATTATCGAAAAATCCAATGATTTTGTACAATACAACATGACAATGCTTGATTTTATAATTTATCATTGAAGAATACATACTGATTTAAGAGAAAATAGAAAAACAATTTATAGTATCATTGGCAAAAAAAAACATAACAACTAACACAGGATTTGGATAGAAGCCGATTTAAGAGAAAATAGAAGAGAGGAGCTTGGGAGGAAAATAAGAGGAAATTCATACTATAGGGATGGCTAAAGCGTGGGGTGGAGAAGACTGGAACTCCTAATGGACTTTATTCATATAAAGAAACCTTTCACATTACTAACTCTTCAAATTGATTCCTCCTCCATTTTTAAAACTCTTCATATTACTAACTCTTAAAGTTACTCATGTTTTGATAGTGAATAATTATGGTGGGTGAATAATTATGGAGGAAACAGTTCTGGTGAATTGATGTGAAGCATTAAAGTGCTGCCTGCTGAACTTCTAATTCAAGCTTTGTGTAATTAAAATATTACAGTTTAATTAGATATTAATTTACTCTACGGTAAAATAGTAATCTAACTTGAAGATAGAACTTTCCATTTTTAGTATAACTGGGCAAGCGCGTTGCACGTGTGCCCCATATTAATAAATAGTTCTTTTTTATATAAATAAAATTGTGTGAATAATCATTAATAATATGTTTGAGTACAACAACAATAACATACCCAGTAAAATCTCACAACGTGAGATCTGGGGAGGATAGAGTGTACACAAACCTTACATCTACCTTAGTAGGTAGAGCGGTTGTTTTCGGGAGACCCTCGGCTCAATACAAAGCATAATCACAATCAAGCAAGCATTACAAAGCAAGAGAAACGGTCAGAGATAACAAATTAAAGTTGTATGAACATGCTGATAACAAAATCGAATACGCCATGGTAGTGCATTGTGACAAAATGAAGCAGTAGCTAACGCAGATAAATAATATTAACAAAGTACACTAGGGAACACCTAGCAGCATAAATTAAACTACAGGGACTATAAAGCAATATTGCGCATATAAGTGTGATGGGCTAATCGGGCCTACAGTAATAACACTACAACTATAATTTTGTGAGCGTAAGTAGGACTACGCTCGACTACCTACTACCCTCTACCCTAATATGTGTCCTCCACAACCCCCTACTAAGGTCATGTCCTCAGTAAGTTGCACCTGCGCCATATCACGTCTATTCACCTCACCCCAATACTTCTTCGACCTACCTCTACCACTTCTGAATCCGTCCATAGACAACCTCTCACACCTCCACACTGGGGCATTTGTGTCTCTCATCTGCACATGCCCGAACCATCTCAACCTCGCTTCCTGCATCTTATCTTTCACCGAGGCCACTCCTACTCTGTCTTAGATATCATCATTTCTAATCATATCTCTCCTTGTATTCCCACACATCCATCTCAGCATCCTCATCTCCGCAACTTTCATCTTTTGGATATGCGATGTCTTGATTGACCAATACTCTGCCCCATACGACATAGTCAGTCTAACCACCGCCCTATAAAACTTGCCTTTAAGTTTTGGTTGCAATTTTTTGTCTCACAAGACTCCAGATGCGAGTCTCCATTTCTTCCACCCGGTCCCAATATGATGTGTGATATCATCATCAATATCTCAATTCCCTTGAATAATAGACCCGAGTTACTTGAGGCTTCCTTTTTTTGGAATGACCCGAGTCCCAAGCCTCGCCTCCACGCCTATCTCAGGATTGCTCCCGTTGCTGAACTTGCACTCCAAATATTCTGTCTTGTTCTTATTCAACCTGAACCCTTTAGACTCTAGAGTTTGTCTTCAAACCTCCAGCTTGGCGTTCAATCCGCTACGAGTTTCATCAATCAGGACTATGTCTTTTATGAATAACATACACCATGGCACCTCCCCTTAGATTTGTCGCGTTAATCCGTCCATCACTAAGGCAAATAATAATGGGCTAAGAGTTGATCCCTGGTGCAGCCCCATCATCACTGGAAAGTGCTCCGAGTCTCCTCCTACTGTCCGTACCCTAGTATTGACTCCATCATACATATCCTTGATCGCCCTAGTGTATGCCACATGTACACCTCTAACCTCCAAACATCTCCATAGAACCTCACTAGGAACTTTGTCATATGCCTTCTCGAGGTCGATGAATACCATATGTAAGTCTCTCTTATACTGCTCCACCAACCTCCTAATAAGATGAATGGCTTCAGTAGTCGAACGCCCCGACATGAGTCCATACTGGTTCTCGAAAATAGACATGTCTCTCCTCACCCTCATTTCCACGACTTTTTCCCAAACTTTAATAGTGTGGCTTAGCAGCTTGGATAGAAAATGACTCATTTGTACAATACAACATGACAATGCTTGATTTTATAATTTATCAGTGCAGAATACATACTTCCCCCAATGAGTTATGTTTTGGATTACATTGCAAAAAAAAGCTAAATATTAGAGAAACAATTTATAGTAAATCATTGGCAAAAAAAAACATAAGGAACAACTAACATATGATTTGGATAGAAGCTGATTTAAGAGAAAATAGAAGAGAGGAAATTGGGAGGAAAATAAGAGGAAATTCATACTATAGGGATGGCTAAAGCGTGGGGTGGCGAAGATTGGGACTCCTAATAGACTTTATTCATTTAAAGAAACCTTTCACATTACTAACTCTTCAAATTGACTCCTCCTCCATTTTTAAAATTCTTCATATTACTAACTCTTAAAATTACTCAAGTTTTAATAGTGAATAATTATGGAGGAAACGGTTTTGGTGAATTGATGTGAATCATTAAAGTGTTGCCTGCTGAACTTCTAATTCTAGCTTTGTGTAATTAAAATATTACAGTTTAATTAGATGTTAATTTACTCTACGGGTAAAATAGTAATCTTAACTTTGAAGGTAGGACTTTTCATTTTTAGTATAACTGGATACGCGCGTTGCAAATGTGCGCCAAATTAATAAATAGTTCCTTTTTTATAAAATTGTGTAATAATCATTAATAATATGTTTGAGTATATAAAATAAATATTACATACAATATATCTTATGTTTAAAGTAGTGAACCAAACTTGCAAAAGATAATTTAGAGGAAATTACAAAAATCTAGATTCAAATGAATTTGGTTAATGTAAACCCATGGTAATCAGACTGTTGTCATAGAACTGAGAAAGTCATAGTTTGTATTTAATTTATTGCTCTATGAACTCATCTTCCTCAAAATTCTTCTGATTATGGGTAAATAAAGTGAAGACATTGAATCTATTATAGTCTTTGTTATTACACCCAAGCCATATACCGATGAAGTTGAAGGATCAAACACGCTTAAGCAAAAATAAAAAAAGATCAAACACATGCCTTAACAGATTTACAAAAATCATGTGTTGCACATGTGAACCATGTTATATTTTATAAGTTTGTGTTATTTAAAAATAATAAACTATTAATCTTATACATGCTTGACAATATTTTGTTGAATTAAAGGCTCAAAATGCCATTAAACTATCGAAAATGACTCATTTATGTCACTCGTCAATAGTTTGGCTCATTCATGCCATCGTTGTTACCAAAATGACTCAGCCATGCCATTTTTCATTAACACCGGTTTTCCAATACAAGATATGACACTTGACCTAATTAGAGGTCCACATCCTTTAATTAAATCAGCACAAATTAAACAATAAATTAATCTAAAACCCCACCCATAAATTTGTGCTAGTTGAATGATATCTCTTTGCTTAACTTTATTTCCAATATGATCATCAACTATATACACTATGACAAGAGATCATATGTTTGATGAATTCAACTCAAAAAATAAATCTAATAATTAAACATAGAGAACAAAGTGAAGATGACTGAAGCCTTTTCCTGAAAATAGAAAGGTAAGTGAAAGAAATAATCCCTTGATTATTTTCATTAATGAATGAGTTTTTTAGTTTCCCGTTCGAATTGGGTACGAATGAATGCTCTAAATTTTAAGAATGTGGAAAACACTTGAGATTTTTTCGCTAACGTAAAGGTCCATAAAAAAATAGAATAATCATCCAAAAATAAAACATAATAATGATGGCCCAAAGAACTTAGAATGGGAGACGTCCATAAATCGCTATGAATAATGTCAAAAGGCATCAACGTACGAGAAGTAGAGGCTACAAATGGTAATCTAACATGTTTTCCTAGCGGACAGGAATGACAAATTGGAGTACTATGCGTACCCTTACAAGAAATAAAATTGTTTTTATGCAAAAAGGAAACTATTGACGACCCAGGGTGACCCAAACGTGCATGCCACAAGGAAGGAGCTAGAGCTGCAAATGTCGATGACATGGCTTGATGTGAGAAACTGGTGGTGGTCGTGAGTGGATAAATATCTCCCCTACTATTGCATCTCATTAGAGGTATTCCCGTTTTGAAATCCTTCACAGAAAACCCAAATTGATCAAAATTAATAGAAACCCAATTATCAGTAGTGAATTTTCAAACAGACACCAATTTTTTAATTAAGTTAGGGGCATGAAGGATATTTTTCAAGACAAGATGTGGATGTGGGGGAGACAAAGTTGTATGACAGTAACCACGAATAGGAATTGAGTTGCCATTACCAACAATAATGCCACGATTTTTGCTCAAATTTAAATAAGAAAAGAGAGTACCTTGGTTGGATGTCATGTGAGAAGTGGCATCGGTGTCCATGTACCAATTCGAGTGTGGAGGATTTAATAAAAGTGTATGCATGGCGGCCTCAATATCGGTAGGTGTCGGGATCTGATTCGGGCCCGCAGCAGTGAAGGCCTACGGGGGCTGAGGCCCAAGCAGACCGGCCTACTGACCTAACCCGAAATACCGCTGATTGGTGCTGTAAGGACCTGAGAAACTAGGCCTATGATTGGGTTGGACTGGAGCCCAATTACCCAAGAAATAACTGGGAGGGCAGTAGGCAGGACTAGGCCACTGGCCGCTGGTCCAAGCCTACTGCCAAGGGGTCCAGGGCTACTGCCAAGGGGTCCAGGGCTGAGACCAAGAGGGCTGGGCCCAATACCCCGAGGCCCACTCCAGCGTTGCTACTGTTTCATCCGCCGATGTTGTTGCCGCCATGATTTTTGTCATTATTTTTATGATTTTGACCCTTCTTGCCGCCACCGTTGTTGCGATTTTGGCCCGAATTGTCAACAAACCCATGAGAGTGATCGGATGAAGTCATCATCACCACGGAACTTGCACCGGTAGCCGCCTTTTTTGCCAAGTCGACTTCTTCTAACATGAGCATTGAACGGGCTTGATAAAAAGGTGGAAGAAGATTACGATGGAGAAGAGTCCCAACGCCATTATAGACTTCAGATAGGCCTACAACCATTTGTAGAACAAGATGATTATTGATAACAGGCACTCCAACATTACGAAGTTGGTCCGCCAATTCCTTGAGTCGTTTACAATAAGCTGAAACATTCAGAAAATCTTCCATGATGACTTGTCAAAATTCTTGCTCAAGGGTGACAACTCGAGAATGTTGGTTATCCTGGAATATATCACACAATCTATTTAGGTAGACATAGCCGTAGTGTCTGGTTCAATGATCGTCTGTAAAAGGTCGGTAGAAATAATGGAGTAAATCCACTAAAGGACGGTAGCATCAAAAGTGATCCATAACTGAGGATCCTCTATGGGTGTAGGGATAGCGGGAGGAACTATGTGATGGAGGACTTGATGTGAGATTGCGTGAATTTTGAACAATTCTGCCCACGTCGCATATTGGACGTTCTCCATCTCAAGAACAATAGGGATGTGGCTCTTGATGTTGGAAACAGTAAAGGCAGGATGAAATATGTTCTTTGACGTAGACATAATGAAATAACAATAGGTGAATGAGGGATTTGGAAGAAAATTTGGGAAGAGAGGATAATGTTGCACAGATTTCGAGAATGGACACGAAAATCGAGACATCAGAAGAGCGGAAAATCGGTAGAAGCACCTAGACTTCTGATACCATGAAAGAAATAATCCCTTGATTATTTTCATTAATGAATGAGTATATATACAATTTACAATATCCATAATATGGAAAATCTTATTCCTATTCTACTCCCAAAATCATATTCTATTTGTACAAGAATTCTACAATTATGGTAAGTGTACAATGCTAATTAAATATAAATAACATATTACCAAAATAAAGTTGGATATGCCGTGTATACCGTGTACATGATTGTATACTTTCAGTAAGTTACAACATTAGATAATCTAGCTCTTAAAAGTATAAAATCTTGAGTACTAAACATACCTTTGTTCGCACTTCATGCAATCCTTAAAAGAATTAAAACATAATTAAATATTATTATCATAATATAAAAGAATATGCGTAAGAATAAAATAAAAGTACATATCAAGTTTTTGTTTGAAAAAAATGAGCATAAAGGGAAAAAATGTAAACTTTCTCATACCTATAAGGTAAAGAAAGTGGCAGAATTTTTATATAGCTAAAAAGTCCAAAAGAGCTACAAATTGAGTTTAAAATCAATACTACAAACATAGAGCCAATGTTCCCCACAATTTTTCTCGTAAGTTGTCCAATCACTTTTTACGGCGAAAACAAGTAGTAGAAAACCAAGGTAAAAAATAATAGCAACGATATACATACCTGGAAAAAGTGAATTTGAGGCAGAGAAATATGATATGGACAAGTACATTTTATGGTGGACATTTATATAGAGCAGCAAAGAATGTGAAAAGGTTGTGGGCACACGTGAATACATGGGAAGATAAAAAATTGAAATAATTAGTAGTGTAGAAGTGTATTAATCTCCCTTAGAGAGTCTTTTTTATTAATACAAATATATATAGTGTGTACAATGTGAAATCCTAATACAAGAGGGATCCTATAATTACCATAATTATACACCACTAATAATTACAAAATATATAGTGAATATTCTACAAATATTCACTAATACACCCCCTCAGTCGGAGCGGGAGGAGGCCGGATGCTTAGGCTGGATTTGAAGTCGAGGAATAGTTGTATAGGTAGTCCTTTAGTGAAGATATCCGCATACTGATATGAAGAGGGCACATGCAACACTTTGACATGTCTGATAGCGACCTTCTCACGAACAAAGTGTATATCCATCTCAATGTGCTTGGTTCGCTGATGATGAACCAGATTGTGAGATAAATAAACGACATATATGTTATCACAATATACTAAAGACGCCTTATGCAATGGACATTGGAGCTCCAAAAGAAAGTTTCGAAGCCAGCAGATCTCGGCAATAATATTTGCAACGCCTCTATATTTTGCTTGGGCACTCGAACGGGATAGGGTGGCTTGCCTCTTGGCAGACCATGAAATAAGATTATCCCCTAAGAACACACAGTAGCCAGAGGTGGAGCGTCGCATGTCCGGACAACCTACCCAATCTGCATCCGTATATGACAACAACCTGGTTTGTGCAGTGGGGTATAGATGCAATCCATAATCAAGTGTGCCCTTAACGTATCGAATGATACGTTTAAGAGCAGTGAAATAAGGCTCCCAGGGGGCATGTTTAAACACACCTACTGAATGGTATAAGCAATATCAGGCCTGGTAAAAGTAAGATATTGTAGTGCACCTGCAAGACTCATTTATAGAGTAGGATAGGACATTAGAGCACCATCAACAACACTTATCTTTGATTTTGAGTCAATTGGAGTGGTCATGATCTTGCAGTTCGCCATTTTAGCCCTGAACACAATCTCCTCTGCATACTTACGCTGACATAAAAATATAGTATCTACAGATCTAGTCACTGAAATCCCCAAGAAGTAACTTAACTTTTCCAAGTCAGTCATACCAAATTCGATTTTAAGCAGTGTAGTGATCTCATTTTTCAACACATCAAATGAGGCAGTAAGGACAATATCATTTACATATAACAACAAATAAGCAATGTTACTACCTCGATGAAAAATAAATAGAGAATTATCACACTTGTTGCAGGACTGTGCAAAGCGTTCATACCACGCTCTAGGGCCTATTTCAAACCATAAAGTTACTTACGGAGATGACATACATAATGAGGGGCTGCATGATGGACAAAACCTGGTGGCTAATGCATGTAAACAGTTTCCTTCAAGTCTCCATGTAAAAATGCATTCTTCACATCAAGCGGATGAATTGGCCAATGCTTACCCATAGCAATGCTCAGAACTGTGCGAATAGTGGCCAGTTTAATAACCGGACTGAATGTCTCACCACAATCAATACCATCCTGCTGATTAGTACCATTGGCCATAAGTCTTGCCTAATATCACTCTAAATCATCATTATCTCTGAATTTATGACGAAATAGCCACAGTCATCGAATCACATTCACCCCATCTGGTCTGGGAACCAAATCCCAAATGTGCTGATTTGTTAAAGCATTAAATTCCTTACACATTGCCGTATTCCAATTTGGGTCAAGCTTGGCTAGTTTTGGGTTTTTAGGAATTGGGGATATGGTTTGAGTGTTTAGGTTAAATTGGACTTTGGGTTTGAAAATCTCGTGTTGGGCACGGGTTTCCATATGGTGCGTAGAGGTATGGACAGTTTGGATAGATGTGTAGGATATCGGGTTCGGGCTAAGTTGCAGGGTCGGGTTTTGGTTAGTATGATGGGTCAGGTTAGTTGAGGCATTGGTTAGTTTTCGAGATGGGTCGACGGGGTATGGGTGATAAGTGATGGGTTCTGGTGACCGATAAGGGTAGGTGGAATTGATGGGTTGTGACAGGGTGGTGTTTGGTTGTTGGAGTTCCGGTGTACGGTGTGTTAAGGGTGGCGGTGACTGGTGGATTGGGTGTGGGAGTGCGAGTGTCATTAGAGACAGATGGGTATAGGGAACCGGGTCTGATTGGAGTGTCGATGGTGGGAAGTTCTGTAATGTGAAGGTGCAAACAAGGGCACGAGAGGGAGGTGACCGAGTCGGCGTGGCAGAGTGGGTTACAGCCGCTATCGAAATAGTCACATAGGGGGTTCGGTGTCTGCCAGAACAGGGGATGCCGCGATCGATTGGATTGATGTCGGTGATAGGAGACACGATAGGGTAGGGGTGGTGGCTGCAGACTGGCAGTGCTGAGCAGTGGGTTCCGACTGTGATGGAACAGTGGTGTCACGGCGGAGTAGTGTGTTGTAGATGGGGGAGACTGCGGAGTTATCTAGAAATGTGTAGTCTGTGTTTTGGAATTTTTTGATATTTGCAAAAGGGAAGATGGCTTTATTAAACGTGACATGATGAGACACAATGATTTTGCGGGAAGAGACGTTATAGCACAAATATCCCCTATGACTGAGCTGGAAACCTAAGAACACACAAGAAGTGATGCGGGGTGCAAGTTTATGCGGGGCCGTAGAGGCAAGGTTCGGATAGCACAGACAGCCAAAATTTCATAAGTGGTCATAAGTTGGGATCCTACGGAATATAATTTCGATGGGTGTTCTATTTTGGAGAGTTTGGGTGGGAAAAATATGAAGGATATATTCGGCCATTTTGACAATATAGATCCAAAATAGAGGGAGGCATGAAATAAGTTCGTACGAACCATGTTATTGATAGTGCGAATGATTCATTCGGACTTTCCATTTTGGATGGAGGTGTGGGGACACGAGAGTCGGAAAACCATTCCATTAGTGGAGCAAAAATTATGAAACGCGGAATTATTGAACTAACGACCGTTATCACATTGAAATGATTTGATGTCTTTTTCAAATTGTGTTTTGACATAGACACGGAATGCAAGAAACTTGGAAAATACTTCAGACTTGAATTTAAGCTGATAAACCCAGATAAAGTGAGAATAATCATCTAATAAGACGAGATAAAATTTATGACACAGTGAGCTGGTAATGGGAGATGTCCATAAGTCCACATGAATAATGTTAAAGGGAGAGAACGTAACACTTAAAGAAGACTGAAAGGGAGGGCGAACATGTTTGCTTAAAGGGCAAGAAAAACATTGTTGGGCAAGTTTTCTATTATTACAACGAATTAAATTATTACTTCTAAGAAAATTAAAAACAGGAGCTCTTGGGTGTCCAAGTCTATTGTGTCAGGTTGACGGAGAGATTATTGCTAAAGCGGTGGGAGGATTGACACTAGCAGTGGATGTGGATAGGAAATGATAGAGGTCCCCATCACTATTGCATCTCGTGAGGAGTTTTCTGATACGTAGGTCCGTTATAGAGAACCCAAGCGTATCAAAATTTATTAATACGGAATTATCGGTGGTAAATTTTCTAACAGAGATTAGGTTCTTGATAATATTTGGGGCATATAAGACGTTATTTAGGGAGAAGTGGGGATGCGGTGGTAGGATTAGTGTGTGGCCAAACCCTTGAATTGGAATGTGATGACCGTTTCTGACCATAATAGATTGTAGAGTATTTAAATTTCGCAGTTGAGTAAGATTACTAGAATCGTTGGTGAGGTGAGACGTGGCGCCCGTATCCATAGACCACACATTATCGGGCTGCCGAGGAGTCAATGTGACGAAATCTTGACCCAAATTGGATTTGGGAAGTCCTGGAGCGGACTGCTGGGCTCTAGGAAATTGGGCTGGATTGCTGTGGCCCGTTGGCTGAGCTCCCTGTCTGATGGGCCACTGTTGGGCTCCATGAAATCGGATCCGATGGTTGTGGCCCATCGACTGGGCTGGGGCGGTCTGCATGGCTGCCTGAAGGTGTGCCTATAAGAAGACTGTATACGGCCTGTGGGAGAGATAGAGAGGGAAAAACAGGTTGTATATATGTGATATACCAGATGTATACATGGTTCTTTGTAGAATAGCAGGGCTGGACAGTTGTATATTAGCATATATTGGAGGTATACGGGTGGTTTGGCACCGGAAAGAGAAGGGGAAAGGCGGCGGAATTTTAGGTTTTAGGTCGGAAGTAATTATTGGGTCTTGATACCATGTAGAAGTGTATTAATCTCTATTGGGAGCCTTTCTCATTAATACAAATATATATAGTGTGTACAATATTGAATCCTAATACAAGAGGGATCCTATAATTACCATAATTATACACCACTAATAATTACAAAATATATGGGTAATATTCTACTATTACAGTCACAAATATGTGATATGATTATATCTAACCTAATTTTTCTATATAAATGATGCTCTTGAAGAATCTGTCTATGACTATCTAAAATAAAACTTAAAAATATAAAAGGTTTGTTGTCAACAATAAAAACTCGTACTTACAAAAGAGAACTTGTCCTTCAAAATAATTGAATGACTATCCCCCTATATGCAGATCTTCATTTAAAAGCAAATATAATTACCTGAGAGACCAACATAATATTAATCTTCATTAGAGAAAAGTTAGTAATCTAACTTCAAGAAAATTAAGCAAAAAAGATAAATACATAATATATATTTTCCTCATTCATCCCCACCTTTTCTCTTCATTTTCCCATGAACAATTGTATCACTCACAATATATAGTAATGTTTCACTTCAACGATCAAACAAATTATCCACATGAGTACACAATTATATAATACAAAATATCCACATATTAATCCACACGATCCATGTCTTTTGCCTCTTCTATTTTCCTTTTGGGAAGTTAATTGATTGATATCATGTAAGTTAGAGCGCAAAATATTTACTGCAAAGTACCATCATGTTTAAATGAAATGGGGAAAGAAAGTAAATAAAAACAATGATTTTGCAATGAATCAAATACCCTTGCAAAAGAAGAATCAATAAGGTATGATAGAATATTGACATATTCTTGTATATCTTTTATATTTGATTAGTTAATATTCTAATTGTAATTAGTTAAATTAGTTACCTAGTTTGTAGCCTAACTTGTAGTTTTGTCAATAAGCATGCACTACTATATATTATACACCATAATGAATGAAAAGGCAAGGGAACATATTCATTTATGGTATCAGCTAAACCCCAAACCTAAGACCTACCCTAGCCGTCGGCTGCCTCCTCCTCCATCCTCCCCTACTCCACCATCTTTCTCCCTCTTCTTCTTCTCGAAAACCCTCTTCTTCATCCCCCTTTTGAATGACTAAGCAACATAAATTTCATCCTGCTTTTATCGTTAACAACATCAAGAATTTCATTCTCATAACTCTTTAGATGGAAAACGTTAATTCTTCATCTTGGGCGGAACTGTATAAGATTCATTGTCGGGTGTACAAAGTCATTGATCACATCATCCCTCATAAACCCAAGCCCACCAACGAAAACATGGAGAAATATGATGGTTTTGATGAAGAACATAGGTCACGATTAGATGTGGTTGTTCTACAATGGATTTATGGTACAATCTCAAATGATCTCTTACATACAATCATCGAAACTGACGCTACTGCACGACAAACATGGGAGAGATTAGAGAGCATTTTTCTTGATAACAAGACACAACGTGCCTTGTATTTAGAAAATCAATTGAAGCGAGGCGAATTGCTCAACATATTTTCTGCCTCGCTTTAGGGCTAAAGCGCGTCTTTAATAACACTGGACATACCAACAGAATCACTAGCTTAATGTTTCCCTCCTCCGACAACAAAGCATGATAATCAACTTAATAACCATAGGACCACAATTTTGGTAAAACAACAAAAGTAGTACATTGTCAGATGTACACTAGACACACGTCACAAGTTTGAATGTTGTTAGGGAGCTAAGTCTAATATTAAGTGGAGGAGGGTAGAGAGGCAGACCGTTATCCAAGTTTCTAATTAGAAATCGTAGATTCTCGGTTATCTACGAGAAACAATCGTAAATAAAAAATAACAAATAAGTTTCTATGCTCCTCAACATGACATATCGTTTCATTTTCATCTTGGTTCAAATAAAAATCAAGAGAAGATGATGGTTCTTGATTATCACTCCAATAGTCGATAAGGGAGGGATACTTTAATTCTCAAAGACCTTTACTTCCAGAGATAACGTTAAAGGTTTGAGCAGAGGTTGATCAAGAATTTGAAATTTATGGATTTCTACAACGACCTCAAGTTAATACTACAAAAATAATTGGATTAGTAAAATATTTATAGATATTTAGTGAATTTCTGAATATTTATGTATGATTTTGATAAAAGCTATTGGGTTCACATGAATACATAATCGATCTTCTAGATCCGTCCCTGGGTTTCTAGCCACCAAGAGAGCAAAGTGGGAAATGACCATCGTTTAGCTCCAAGGTATAGGGATTCCAAAGCTAGAGTTGACTATATCATAAAAATATTACCAATCCAATTGCCCTCACCATCTAATTCTTCCTAACTTCCTACTTTAATTTTCTTGATTGAAATTTATAATTATTTTATGTTCCTAGAGCATAATTGGTGTTTCAAGCATGAATATGAAGAAGTTATGTTATTTCCGTGAATAGGCTCTTAACAAAATTAGAAAGAGAAATTCATTTAGAAATGAAAATCTTATATGTTCCATTTTCTTTCTTTTCCACGGATGTATGGATGTGCTTTCTGTCTTCATATTTTATAACTGTGGTGTTTGTGCTAGCTTGCACACACCTCGACTATTTCCACAGGATACATGTCACCTCCTACCAGCAACTGGTATCAGGTAACTCTATCTATCGAGACTAGGATAGATGGGAAGAAATCACTGCATAGATTGGGTTAAACTACTCCTTTCAAGTAGTGTTGTCAAATGTGAAAGGCGTAAGCAGTGTTATCAAAAGCCACCACTTCATCGTTTAAAGAGACACAAAGCGAGGGGTCACGACTTCATGCCGTTCAAAAGTGTGCACATCAAACAATGAAACAAGGTGAACCCAACAAGAAACAGATCATGACTTCGTGCGCTTTAGAAGTGTGCACTTAAAACAATGACACAAAATGAGCCCAACAAGAAACGTCTTATTCTTTGAATCTCAACTTTGAGGAGTTAGATTGGTATATAGTACTCCCTCTATCCAGATTTATGTAGCACCATTTGACTTGGTTGAAAGTTTAAGAAAGAAGTAAAGACTTTTAAAATTTGTTGTCTAAAACAAACTCTAGACATTTGTATGTCTATAAATCATTTTACTATAGAGTAAAAGGAAAATTTTAAAGTTAAGTTATTTCTAATTATAAAAAGTGACATTTCTTGGGATGGAGGGAGTATGTTGGATGCTGAAATTAATTATTTAATTGAAATTTTAATTATTATAGTACTAAATTCATATATGTAGGGTATTTTAATTTTACTAAATTGAGCACTTCACTAAAAGAAGCGTGCACTTCACTTTAAAGAAGGCAGAAACATGTGCCTCATTTGAAATATGTGTGCACCTTGAACCCCAAGGACCACGTTGCATTTTTGTGGTTTTCTCTTTTGAAAACATTGTGCGCAAATATACTAAAATGATTAAACCTTAATTTCAACTAGTTGGTATTGATTGGTATTCCCTATATGTATTTTTTCATTTCATTATATTTTGATCTTCACTAAGTCTGCATAAACTTCAAGAGGTTATAGATCCTTTATGATAACTTTCTTCTACATGATTTTAAAGCTCTCTCAACCCATTTTATATCTTCCACATGAAACACGTGGAGTAAAAACCGTCTGAATAAAGTTCAAAGTCATTTCAAATTTCTGACTCCGATGCAAATAGAGTTTTGAGTTTCTAGTTTAAATTTGTGACTACTTTCCTTAAACTATATTTATAATTTGCTATTCCTAATTATTAACATATATACCATGACATATATAAAGTTGTTGACATGTGACCAGGAGGTCATGGGTTCAAGCCGTGGAAATAGCTTCTTGCAGAAATGTGAGGTAAAACTGCGTACAATAGACCCTTGTGGTCCGGCCCTTCCCTAGACACCGCTCATAGCGAGGGCTTAGTGCACTGGGCTACCCTTTTTTATACCCATCACGTTTTTCATTAACAATAAATACATAGCTTTGCCGCCAATATTTATTGTTTAGCTGCACCCCTTAGTAGTTAGTACATACTACATAGTTGCATTGCACTAAAGTGCCGCATATACGAAGGGAAGCTCCCGGATAACACAACACCTAGCTTTGCCGACAATATTTATTGATTACTTGCATGCCTTAGTATATAGTTTCTTTGCACTAAAGTACCGCATTGCGAAGGAAGCGCCCAACCTACATAGCACCTAGCTTCAGGGTCTACTATCTAGTTAAGTAAGGTAACAACCCTATGGTCTTCAGGTGTTTGCGTCTTAGCGCACTAAAGTTTAAAGAAATCGAATGCAACCTATTCATCAAACATTTCCCACTAATGTAATAAGATCACTCATAAATATTACTTGATTATAAAAAGATCACTCATAAATACAAGTTGGTCATAGATGTAGGCCAATAAATGTTTACGACATATAAAGTTTACATCTCGATAAATTAATGATGATGTTGATGTTGTGCCTGCTATGTGTAGGTTCATGGTGGTTGGGGTTTCAGAAATGTCGGTGCTAATGAGTTTCCTCTGAATCAGTTCTTCTCATATGCCTCGGTATCTTCTTTTCATATCTTGAGTGTCCAAAGAAGTTTAATCTCACTCCTTCAATGAAAACGTTTTTGAAGAGGAACGTCGCGACTTTTGCTGCTATATTTAGGGAAAACTCGGCAAACTCAAAGTACCTGCAAAATCAATGACAAACTTGTCCTAGTTCTTTTCCTGGTGTGGACCCGTCAAGTGGAAATACATCAGGGTCTGAAAGTGGACTTGGGCAGTCTGATGAATCTTAGAATCTAAAAAACCAATAAGTGGTTAACTCCGTCTTAAATAAGTTTCGTGATTTGAATCTTGATGAGAATTCGAAGCAGGTCCATGGCCAGACAAACTAGACAAATGAGATGATTCTGAATTTGATCTATCAAATAAAGGATTTAGAAAGACAGGTGAAGGAGCGAAAAGACCGGGCCCACAAGAAGGAAATGCAAGCTGCAAGAAAGCTCAGTAATGACTTATTGACTTAACTGAGCTTAAGATGTTGAGGATGGAAAAGTAGGAGACTCAAAGATTAAAGTCAAGTAAGCACGACATTGAAGAGACTACCATGAAAAGTCTCATTATATGGAGACTGTTATAAATAGAGCAAGTGACCAAGTTGATCATGCAAATCTGGCAGTGAAAAAGCTTGAGAACAAGAATGCTGAAATCTGGCAGTGAAAAAGCTTGAGAACAAGAATGCTGAAATCTGGCAGTGGCACTTTTTTGTCTTACAAGACTCCAGATGCGAGCCTCCATTTCATCCACCATGTCCCAATACGATGTGTGATATCATCATCAATATCTCCATTCATTTGAATAATAGACCCGAGGTACTTGAAGCTTCCTTTCTTTGGAATGACCTGAGTCCCAAGCCTCGCCTTCATGCCTGTCTCAGGGTTTCTCCCGTTGCTGAACCTGCACTCCAAATATTCTGTCTTGGTCCTATTCAACTTGAAAACTTTAGATTCTAGAGTTTGTAGTCAAACCTCCAGCTTGGCGTTTACTCCGCTATGAGTCTCATCAATCAGTACTATGTCATCTGTGAATAACATACACCATGGAACCTCTCCTTGGATTTGTCGCGTCAGTTCGTCCATCGCCGAGGCAAATAGGAATGGGCTAAGAGTTGATCTCTGGTGCAGCCCCATCATCACTGAAAAGTGCTCCGAGTCTCCTCCTACTGTCCGTACCCTAGTATTGGCTCCATCATAGATATCCTTGATCGCTCCAGTGTATGTCACGGCTACACCTCTAACCTCCAAAAATCTCCATAGAACCTCCCTAGGGACTTTGTCGTAGGCCTTCACGAGGTCGATGAAAACTATATTTAAGTCTCTCTTCCTCTCCCTATACTGCTCCACCAACCTCCTAATAGGATGAATGGCTTTAGTAGTCGAACGCCCCGACATGAATCCATACTGGTTCTCGAGAATATACATGCTTCTTATCACCCTCATCTCCACGACCCTTGCCAAAACTTTCATAGTGTGGCTTAGCAGGTTGGATAGAAAGTGACTCATTTGTACAATACAACATGACAATGCTTGATTTTATAATTAATCATTGCACTATACATACTTCCCCCAATGAGTTATGTTTTGGATTACACTGCAAAAAAAGCTAAATATTAGAGAAACAATTTATAGTAAATCATTGGCAAAAAAGGAACAACTAACATATGATTTGGATAGAAGCTGATTTAAGAGGAAATAGAAGAGAGAGGCTTGGGAGGAAAATAAGAGGAAATTCATACTATAGGGATGGCTAAAGCGTGGGGTGGAGAAGATTGGGACTCCTAATGGACTTTATTCATATAAAGAAACCTTTCACATTACTAACTCTTCTAATTGACTCCTCCATTTTTAAAACTCTTCATATTACTAACTCTTAAAATTACTCATGTTTTAATAGTGAATAATTATGGTGGGTGAATAATTATGGAGGAAACGGTTTTGGTGAATTGATGTGAAGCATTAAAGTGTTGCCTGCTGAACTACTAATTCAAGCTTTCTGTAATTAAAATATTACAGTTTAATTAGATATTAATTTACTCTACGGGTTAAAATAGTAATCTTAACTTTGAGGTAGGACTTTCCATTTTTAGTATAACTGGACACGCGCGTTTCATGTGTGCCCCATATTAATAAATAGTTCTTTTTTTTATAAAATTGTGTGAATAATCATTAATAATATGTTTGAGTATATAAAATAAATATTACATACAATATATCTTATGTTTAAAGAAGTGAACCAAACTTGCAAAAGATAATTTAGAGGAAATCACAAAAATCTTGATTCAAATGAATTTGGTTAATGTAAACCCATGGTAATCAGACTGTTGTCATAGAACTGAGAAAGTCATAGTTAGTATTTAATTTATTTCTCTATGAACTCATCTTCCTCAAAATTCTTCTCATTATTGGTAAATAAAGTGAAGACATTGAATCTATTGTAGTCTTTGTTATTACACCCAAGCCACATACCGGTGAAGTTGAAGGATCAAACACGCTTAAGCAAAAATAAAAAAGATCAAACACATGCCTTAACAGATATACAAAAATCATGTGTTGCACATGTGAACCATGTTATATTTTACAAATTTGTTATTTAAAAATAATAAACCATTAATCTTATACATACTTGACAATATTTTGTTGAATTAAAGGCTCAAAATGTTATCAAACCATCGAAAATGACTCATTTATGTCACTCGTCAATAGTTTGGCTCATTTATGTCATCGTTGTTACCAAAATGATTCATACATGCCATTTTTTTCATTAACGCCAGTTTTACAATACCAGATATGACATTTGACGTCCAATTATAGGTCCATGTCATTTAATTAAATCAACACAAATTAAACAGTACATTAATTTAAAACCTGACCCATAAATTTGTGCTCGTTGATGATTTCTCTTTGCTTAACTTTATTTCCAATATGATCTTCAACTATATACACTATGCATCCATATATGATAACAACTTGGTATGTGCAGAGGGGTATAGATGCAATCCATAATCAAGTGTGCCCTTAACGTATCGAATGATACGTTTAAGAGCAGTGAAATGAGGCTCCCTGGGGCATGCATAAACAAACACACCTGCTGAACGGCATAAGAAATATCAGGCCTAGTGAAAGTAAGATGATGTAGTGCACCTGCAAGACTCCTATACAGAGTAGGATCGGACACTGGAGCACCATCAACAACAATTATCTTTGATTTTGAGTCAATTGGAGTGGGCATGATCTTGCAGTTCGCCATTTTAGCCCTAAACATAATCTCCTCTGCATACTCAAGCTGACATAAAAACATAGTATCTGCAGATCTAGTCACTGAAATCCCCAAGAAGTAACTCAACTTTCCCAAGTCAGTCATAGCAAATTCGGTTTCACCCCATCTGGTATGGGAACTAAATCTCAAGTGTGCTGATTTGTTAAAGCATTAAATTCCTCACGCAGTGCCGCATTCCAATTTGGGTCAAGCTTGGCTAGTTTTGGGTTTTTAGGAATTGGGGATATGGTTTGAGTGTTTAGGTTAAATTGGACTTTGCATTTGAAAATTCCGTGTTGGGCACGAGTTTCCATGTAGTGCGTGGAGGTATTAGCATTTTGGGTAGATGTGTGGGGTATCGAGCTCGAGTTAAGCTGCAGAGTTGGGTTCTGGTTAGTCTGCTAGGTTGGGTTAGTTGAGGAGGCATCAGTTGGTTGTCAGGATGGGTCGACGGGGTGTGGGTAATGAGTTTTGGGTTCTGGTGACCGAGAAGGGTAGGTGGAATTAATGGGTTGCGAGGGGGTGGTGTTTGGTTGTTGGAGTTTCGGTGTATGGTGTGGTAAGGGTGGCGGTGACTGTTGGGTTGGGTGTGGGAGTGTCGTCGGAGACAGATGGATGTGGGGAACCGGGTCTGATTGGAGCGTCGATGGTGGGAAGTTCTGAAACGTGAAGGTGTGAAGAGGGGCACGAGAGGGAGGTGACCAAGTCGGCATGGCAGAGTGGGTTGCAACCGCTACCAGAACAGTGACATAGGGTGTTCGGTGTCTGCCTAAATAGGAGAGGCAGCGATCAATTGGATTGATGTTGGTGACGGGAGACACGATGGGGCAGAGGGTAGTGGCTGCAGAAACTGCAGTGCCGGAGCAGTGGGTTCTGACTGTGCCGGAAACTGGCAGTGCCAGAACAGTGGGTTCCGACCAGTGCCTTTCCCGAACCCCTCTGCCACCACTGCATCGATGGCCACTGCCACAACCATGGTTGTTCTCTGCTATGGAGGCCGCCGGAGAGGAGGCGAGAGAAAAAAGAAAAACAATAGGGGGTTCGAGATGTATACGAGGTGTATAAAGGGCAGTGTCGGCCGTATATGAGGTGTATAAGGGCAGTGTCAGCCGTATACAAGGTGTATAATGGCTTAAGAAGGCTGTATACGGGTAGTATATAGTGATGGGGAGGGTATAACAACCATATACATAGTGTATATCGGCGTGTATGGGATGTATATGAGGGGTATACGTCCTGTGGAAGATATAAGGAGGGGAAAAAAGTTGTATATCAGTGATATACCAAATGTATACAGGGTTGTTTGTTTAATAGGAGGGTTGGACAGCTGTATATCAGCGTATATCGGAGGTATACGGGTGGTTTGGTGCCGGAAAGAGAAAGGGAAGGGCGGCTGAATTTTAGGTTTTAGGTATGGAGGGATTATTGGCTCTTGATACCATGTAGAAGTGTATTAATTTTCCTTGGGGAGCCTTTCTCATTAATACAAATATATATAGTGTGTACAATGTGGAATTCTAATACAAGAGGATCCTATAATTACCATAATTATACACCACTAATAATTACAAAATATATGATGAATATTCTACTAATATTCACTAATAAGTAGTAATAAACTATGTAATAGAAATGCTCTTAATTAATCATTAGTTTAATTGGATAACTGAAGAACCCAAAATAATTCTGCAACGTAGGAATGTAAAAAGTCATAAGATATGAGTTCTTCTATCCTAGTACTAACTGTTTATTATATCAATTACTATCATTTGATTAAATTTCATTAAATTACATACCCCCTATTAATGTTTGAATTATCTGAAATTCATATGACAACTTGATTTTGCACTGTAGGAGGTAAAAAGTCGTAAGAGATGGTAGAATGTATTCTTCTAATTAGTGTAAGGAACTTAATAAACAGTCTCATAATTTATTACTCCTTCAAACCATTTGTATTTCCTTCTATCTAAATGCTCCTAAATGTTTCTTTCTATCTTAATGCTCCTGAAGTGATTATCCTTCATGTAATTATTATATTAAAGATTTCATTCAAGGTAAGAAATAACTAAATGCTCTGAATTATAATATTACTGTTTAATATTTATTATATTAGATATTTTATGTTTTATTATATTATAATTAATTTATAATAGGGGCAAAATCGTAATCCAACTATGTGTATCTCTATCTCATGTCAAACAAAAAAAGTTTTTAAAATAACATAAATAAAAAGGAAACATACAAACTAAAAATGAATTGTGTGTAAGCGATAACATATTTGAAATAAATAATCCCTTGATTATTTTCATTAATTGAAAGAGTATATATACAATTTACATATTTCCATAATAGGAAAATCATATTCCTATTCTACTCGTAAAACCCTATTCTAGTAGTACAAGATTCCAATAATTATGGTAAGTGTACAATGTAATATTTACAATACAATATTACCTAGACTATGGAACATAACACGGAAATAAACATATACACAAACCGTGTGTATATCACGGAATATCTTCCATATTCCATATTTAACACACCCCCGCAGTCATAGCGGGCGGTCTTCGAACGCTGAGACTGTCCCTAAAATCTTCAAAAAGGACTGAGGGAAGACCCTTTGTAAAGATGTCTACAATTTGATACCTGGAAGGGACATGACAGACGTGTACTTGTCCACAACTACCTTTTCGCGAACAAAATGAATGTCCATTTCGATATGTTTAGTGCGCTGGTGCATAACCGGATTCCCAGAAAGATAGATGGCACTAACATTATCACAATAAATCAAGGTAGCCTTCTGAATAGGACAATGAAGCTTTAAAAGAAGATTACGTAATCAACATGATTCAGACACCACATTGGCTACCCTCGATACTCGGCCTCTGCACTAGAGCGTGATAAAGTTGACCGACGCTTGGCAGACCATGAGACTAAGTTATTACCAAGAAACATACAATATCCAGACGTAGACAGTCTGGTGTCTGGACAACTACCCCAATCAGCATCCGTATACGAGATAAGTGTAGACGTCGACGAAGGATATAAATGTAAGCCATAGTCAAGTGTCCCCTAGATGTACCGAATGATGCGTTTGAGAGCATTCATGCGCTCAATCCTGGGATCATGCATAAACAAACACACATGTTGTACGGCATACGTAATATCTGGTCTTATGAACGTAAGAAACTGAAGGCCCCCTACAAGACTGCGATAGCGTGTCAGATCCTCATCAGGGGAACCAGCCGCAGCACCCAACTTGGCTTTAGTATCAATCGGAGTGGAAGTGGACTTACAAGATGAAATCCCGGCCCTCTCAATGATCTTAGCTGCATAGTTCCTCTGGGATAAGAACAACCCATCTGTGTGACGAGTGACAACAATCCCCAAAAAATAACTCAAGGGCCCCAAGTCTTTCATAGCAAACTCAGAACTGAGCATTGTCATGATAGACTGGCGTAATGCATCAGAAGAGGCAGTCAAGATAATATCTTCCACATACAATAGTATATAAGCCAAGGAAGAACCACGGCGATATATGAACAATGAATTATCCGACCTGCTGTGAGAGAACCCAATAGTCGAAACATAGTCTGCAAACCTCTTATACCACACCCATGGAGACTACTTAATCCCATACAAGGACTTCTTCAATAAACATACATGGTGAGGATATTTGGAATCCCTAAACCCCAAGGGCTGATGCATATAGACTATCTCCTTGAGATCACCGTGTAAGAAAGCATTCTACACATCTAACTGATGAATGGTCCATGCTTTCGAAAGAGACAAGCTGAGCACAGTACGAATGGTAGCCGACTTGACCACCTGACTAAAAGTCTCACCATAATCCACACCAACCTGCTGAGTCTTACCATCACCTATAAGACGAGCTTTATGCCTCGCAAACGAACCATCAAAATTATCCTTATAAGCAAAAATCCACATAGACCTAATAATATTAATACCAGATGGATGGGGTACCAACTCTCATGTCTTATGATCAATAAGAGCATTATATTCATCGGTCATAGCAATTTTCTAATTCGGGTCATTTAAAGCAGACACAGGATTACGGGGTAGGGGTGATTTAAGAACATTAGAATTTAAATTAAAATGTCTTTTTGATTTAAAAATACCCCGTTGACTATGAGTGACTGGCCTTTGACTCAAGGGAGAATTGAGCGGATTTTAAGAAATATCAGGATACGTGACGGACTGGCCAACAAGCAGTGGGCCTACTGGCCCAACACTGGGAAGTGGTGACGGGACTAGGCTGGAACCCGTCACTGGAACAATGGCGATAATGGGATGGGAATTTGGCCCACTTCTCGTCACTGGTCCAATTTTGGGACTGGTTACCGTGACTGGAACTGTGGGGCCAGCGGGCAGTTGGCCCGCTGGTGGATTTGGGGTGCGAGACACGTCCGAAAAATGGTGAATAATATATGGGGATATATCATCATCCAAAATATTATACGAACTAGACACGTGACTATTTAGCTTGGCAAACGGAAATTGGGATTCATCAAATATTACATGGCGACTAATGATGATTTTATTAGATGATAAATCAAAACATTTGTAACCACGATGATTTGACGGATAACCCAAAAACACACAAGGGGTAGAACGGGCCTGAAGTTTGTTAATTGTAGTGGATGGAAAGAGTGGATAACACAAGCACCCAAAGACCCTAAGATGTGAATATGAATGAGTCTTATTATATAAAATTTTAAGAGGGGACGAATATGCCAAACCTTTGGAAGGATGTTAAGAATATATGTAGCCATTTGTAGAGCAGGATGCCAAAAAGGAGGGGTTACAGAAGCATGAGTCAATAAAGTTCGGATAATGTTATTAATGGTACGAATTTTGCGTTCGGCTTTCCCATTTTGTGAAGACGTATGAGGACACGAAAAATGAAAATTGATCCCATTATTAGCACAAAATTCCCGAAACACCCCATTGTCATATTCTTTGCCATTATCACATTGAATATTTTTTATGTCCCATTCGAATTGAGTTCTAATGAATGCTCTAAATTTTAAGAAGATGGAAAAAACTTGAGATTTTTTCGCTATCGGAAAAGTCCATAAAAACTTAGAATAATCATCCAAAAAGAGAACATAATACTGATGACCCAAAGAACTGAGAACAGGAGACGTCCATAAACCACTATGAATAATATCAAATGGCATTAAAGTATGAGAATTAGAGTCTACAAATGGCAACTTAACTATTTTTTCAGAAGAACAAGATTGACAATTCAGAGTACTACGCGCACCCTTACAAGAAATAAAATTGATTTTATCTAAGGAAGACAAAATAGACGATCCCAGATGACCTAGACGAGCATGCCACAAGGAAGGAGCCAGAGCTGCAAAAGAGGATGACAATGCGTGACTCAAGAAACAGGAACTTGGTGTGATAGGATAAAGATCTCATCTACTATCACACCTCATGAGAGGACTCCCCGTCTTGAAATCCTTCACAGAAAAACCAAATAGATCAAATTCTATGTACACGGAATTATCAGTGGTGAATTTTCTGACAGACACCAAAATTTTAATCAATTTTGGAGCGTGAAGGGTATTTTTCAAAATAAGGGGTGGATGGGGGGAGACAACATTTTATGACCATAACCATGGATTGAAATTGAATTACCAGTACCAACAATTATACCACGATTGTTGCTCAAATTGGAATAAGATGAGAGAGTACCTGAGTCGGACGTCATGTGAGTAGTGGCGCCGGTGTCCATGTACCAATTTGGGTCCGAAGGATTTATTCCAAACGTGTGCATTGCGGCTTCAATGTCGGTAGGAGTGGGGCTCGCTGCATGATGGGCCTGAGGGGGCTGGGGCCCAAGTACATCGGGTTGCTGTCCTGGCCCAGAACTGAGGCGAGAACCACTGGGCAAAAATGGATTGGGCCTGGAAAAACATTGTTGGGCAGTCCAGTGGCCAGACATCAAAACTGCTGGGCCGTAGGGACTGCTGGGCCACTGGCCACTGGCCCAGGCCCACGGCCAGGGGGCCCAAGGCTGGGACCAGTTGGGTTTTGGGCCACTACCTTTATTTCGAGACCCACTTCCACCGTGACCATCTCCGAAACCACCGCGTTTGCATTCGCGATTTTTGGCATTATTTTTCTGACTATTTTTGCTGCCACCATGAGTACAGTTTTAGCTGGAATTATCAACACCACTCGGAGAATTTGTAGAGGACGTCATCATGACTACGGGACTAGCACCGGTAGCCGTCTTTTTGGCTAAGCCGGCTTCTTCGAGGGTAAGCATAGAACGAGCCTGATAAAATTGCGAAAAAGGGTTGCTCTGACGAAGAAGCGTGCCAACACCACTATATGCCTCTGAAAGGCCTGCAACCACTTGTAGGACCAAACGATCATTCGAAACAGGCGCGCCAACGTTGCGGAGTTGATCCGTCAATTCCTTTAACCTTTTTTAATATGCCGAAACGTTTGGGAAATTTTCCATATGGACGTGGGAAAATTCCTGCTCAAGGCTAACAACACGATAATTCTGATTATCTTGGAATAAATCACGTACTCTATTCCATGCCTCTATCGCCGTAGTATCGGGTTCGATAATCATTTGCAAGAGGTCACTAGAAATATTGAAGTAAATCCATTGAAGAACAGTAGCATCAAGGGTCGTCCATAACTTAGGATCATCCTCTGGTTTGGGCACCTCCGTATCCGTAGGAGCCATAGGGATAATATGATGGAGAACTTGATGCAAGCGTGCATGTACTTTGAATAGTTCGGCCCACGTCGCGTATTGAACGTTTTCTATTTCAAGAATGATAGGGATGTGATTCTTATTATTAGAAATAGTAAGGGCAGGGTGGAACATGTTCATAGCCATAATAGAAACGCAAGACGTGAAGTAGGGATTGGGGAGAAAAATTGGTGAAGAGAAAAATAATTCCCAGGCACGGAAACCAAGGAAGGGAGCTCGGAATCGGCGGTTTGGACGGAAATAATCCCTTGATTATTTTCATTAATTGAAAGAGTATATATACAATTTACATATTTCCATAATAGGAAAATCATATTCCTATTCTACTACTAAAACCCTATTCTAGTAGTACAAGACTCCTATAATTATGGTAAGTGTACAATGTAATATTTACAATACAATATTACTAGTGTATATCACGGAATATCTTCCATATTTAACAATATTGAACTCAAAATGATTGAATACATATGTATGTTTTATAATTTAATTTTTTTATGTTACATGCACAAATATGTGATATGATTATATATAACCTAATTTGTCTAAATGATGTTATTAAAGAATCTGTCTATGACTATCCAAAATAAATCTTAAAAATATAAAAGGTTTGTTGGCAACAATAAAAACTCGTACTGAGAACTTGTCTTTCAAAAGAATTGAATGACTAATCCCCCTATATGCAGATCTTCATTTAAAAGCAAATATATTTACCTGAGAGACCAACATAATATTAATCTTCATTAGAGAAAAGTTAGTAAATCTAACTTCAAGAAAATAGAAAAAGAAAATTAAGCAAAAAGATAAATACATAATATATATTTTCCTCACACATCTCCACCTTTTCTCTTCATTTTCCCCATGAACAATTGTATCACTCACAATATATAGTAATGTTCGACTTCAACGATCAAACAAATTATCCACATGAGTACACAATTATATAATACAAAATATCCACATATTAATCCACACGATCCATGTCCTTTGCCTCTTCTATTTTCTTTTTGGGAAGATAATTGATTGCTATCATGTAAGTTAGAGCGCAAAATATTTCTACTGCAAAGTACCATCATGTATAAATGAAATGGGGAAAGAAGGTAAATAAAAACAATGATTTTGCAATGAATCAAATATCCTTGCAAAATAAGAATCAATAAGGTATGATAGAATATTGACATAATATCTTTTATATTTGGTTAGTTAATATTCAAATTGTAATTAGTCAAATTAGTTATCTAGTTTGTAGCCTAACTTGTAGCTTCATCAATAAGCATGTACTACTATATATTATACACCATAATGAATGAAAAGGCAAGGGAACATATTCATTTATGGTATCAGCTAAACCCCAAACCTAAGACCTACCCTAGCCGTTGGCTGCCTCCTCCGCCGTCCTCCCCTACTCCGCTATCTTCCTCCCTCTTCTTCTTCTCGAAAACCCTCTTCGTCATCCCCCTTTTCAATGACAAACAACATAAATTCCATCCTGCTTTTGCAGTTAACAACATCAAGAATTTCATTCTCACAACTCTTGAGATGGAAAAAGTTCAGTATTCATCTTGGGCGGAATTGTTTAAGATTCATTGTCGGGTGTACAAAGTCATCGATCACTTCATCCCTCCTAAACCCAATCCCACCGATGAAAACATGGAGAAACATGATGGTTATGATGAAGAACTTAGGTCACGATTAGATGCGGTTGTTCTACAATGGATCTACGACATAATCTCGAACGATCTTTTACATACAATCATCGAAACCGATGCTACTGCACGACAAACATGGGAGAGATTAGAGAGCATTTTTCATGATAACAAGACACAACATGCCTTGTATTTAGAAAATTTATTTAAGGGCATTCAACATGACGATTTTCCTAATGCATCGGCCTACTGTCAAGAACTTAAAATGATTGTCGATCAACTCTCCAACGTCGGTGCACCAGTCACAAATCAAAGGTTAGCCATGTAACTAATTACGGGTTTAAATGAAAATTATGATGGTGTTGCTACAATCCTCCAACAAAGCACTCTGTTCTATGAGGCCCGTTCGAGACTTATCCCTGAAGAAATTCGAAAAGCCAAGCGGACAACGGCTAACGCTAGCACCATCGACACAACCCTCCTTACCCACTAGCGGCTCACCTGCCGATGAAAGGGGCTCGACATACGGCCAACATCATCAGCAGACCAATAATCCGAAATGAGGTCATCATATCCGAAATAAAAATAAAGGCAAAAATTTCGGCAAAGTCCATGGTGGCAGCAACAACAGTGGTGGAATGGGATAACTACAGCAGTCCGGCAGCCACTCCCAGCGACAGTCACAGTGGAAGTAGCCTCCCCAGTGGGTTGCGTACCCACTGTGGGCAGCATGGAGACAACAGACATAGGCTGCTCCACTATGCCCCTATCCGACTCCCTCATGGGCCCGTCTTCCGGCTCGATAGCCCCAACCCAGAATTCTCGGGGTGCATCCACAACAAGCATAAAGTGCATATGCTTCTCCTCTCTCAACCTATGCTCCAACGGATATTGAGGCGGTAATGCACACGATGTCTCTCAATGTTCCGGATGAAAATTGGTACATGGATACAGGTGCAACATCTCATATGACGGCATCTCAATGTACTCTCTCATCTTATTTCAATATGAGCAATTTAAATCATAATATTATTATTGGTAGTGGACAAGACATTCTTATTCGAGGTTATGGACAATCATCCCTCTCTCAACCACTTCCCCTGTTATCTTTTTACAATGTCCTCCATGCCCCGAAACTTATCAAAAATTTGGTTTATGTGCGTCGTTTCACAACCAACAATAATGTTTCCATTGCATTTGATCCTTTTGGTTTTCTGCGAAGGTCCTTCAGACAGGGATGCAAATAATGAGATGTGATAGCACCGGTGATCTTTATCATATCACCACCACCATCGGCAATCATGTCTCCTCTCCATCAACCTTTGCAACTATTTCATCTATTTTATGGCATAATAGATTAGGACATCCGAGAGACTCTGTTTTACGCTTCCTTAGAAAAAATAAGTTTATTGATTGTAAACATTTTTCTTGCCCTATTGTTTGTGAATCTTGTGTTTTTGGGAAACATGTCAAATTATCGTTTTATTCTTCATCCTCTATCATTTTTGATGCCATTTGATATCATCGATATTATATTTTATTTTTGGATGATTATTCTAATTTCTTGTGGACTTTTCCTATTGGCAATAAGTCTCAACTCTATTCTATTTTCTCATCTTTTAATGCTTTAATTAAGACACAATTTGAGAAGAATATCAAATGTTTTCAATGTGACAATGCGAGATATTCGACAATGAACAATTCAAACTCTTTTGCACCAAAAATGATATTTTTTTCAATTTTCATGCCCCTACACCTCTTCACAAAATGGAAAAGCCGAACGAAAAATATGAACCATAAATAACTTAGTTCGTACCCTCCTTGCTCACGCCTCCATGTCCCCTTTTATTGGCATCACGCTCTATCAATGGCAACATATCTCTTGAATATTCTTCCAAACAAGTCTCTCAAACACAAGTCCGCGACTCAAGTTCTCTATCTTCGGGATCCTTCCTATAAGCACTTACAAACGTTTAGGTGTTTATGCTACCCCCTTCATCCTTCCACCGAAATCAATAAACTTCAACCACGTTCTAACGCGTGTATATTCCTCGGTTACCTGTCTAATCATTGAGGTTATAACTATTATGATTTGTCAAGCTAAAAAATAATCATTTCTAGGCATGTCATATTTGATGAGTCCCAATTTCCTTTTGCCAAGCTGCATTCTCCGTCTTCGGATTCTTATAAGTGCTTGACCGACAGCTTAAACCCCCTTTTAATTCATCATTTGCAGAATACATCACTTCCA
This sequence comes from Anisodus tanguticus, assembly GCA_034509755.1. NCBI lineage: Eukaryota > Viridiplantae > Streptophyta > Magnoliopsida > Solanales > Solanaceae > Anisodus > Anisodus tanguticus. The sequence continues at coordinate 32,520,232 of CM067546.1, forward strand.
TAGCCACCGCACCAAACAGAACACGTCACACCTCCCAACCCATAGTAGAACCAGACGATACTAGTCCAGCCCACTACAGCACCTACACGGACTATGAAAACTCGTGCTATGCATGGTATTTTTCAACCGAAACGGCAACTCATTTTGTCGACTTCAGTTGCCCCTTCACCTCTTCCTCACAACTTAAAAAATGCCTTGTCCGATCCAAATTGGAAAGCTATCATGTTAGACGAATATAATGCTCTTATTGAAAATAAGATGTGGGATCTAGTGCCCCGTCCTCCTGATGCTAATGTTATTAGTTTTATGTGGTTTTTTCGATATAAAAAGAAATCTTATGGTTCTCTTGAGAGGAGTAAGGCCCGTCTTATAAGTGATGACATGTCTCAACAGGTTGGTGTGAATTGTGATGAAACATTCAGCCCGGTGGTGAAATTGGCAACTATTCGGACTGGTCTCAGTATTGCTTTATCCAAATCATGGCCTATTCATCAATTTGATGTTAAAAATGTCTTCTTACATGGTGAACTTTATATAACCATTTATATGCATCAGCTTATGTGATTCAGGAATCCTGTTCATCCAGATTATGTGTGTCATTTGAAGAAATCACTCTATGGACTGAAAACAGGCTCCTCGTGCATGGTATCAATAGTTTGCTGATTTTGTATCATCTATTGGTTTTTCACATAACAAATCTAATCATTCACTTTTTGTCTATCGCAAGGGTAATGACATGGCATACATTCTATTATATATTGATGATATCATACTCACTGCCTATTCTGATGCACTTCACCAATCTATTATGTCATTCTTTTCTTCTGAATTTGCTATGAAGGATCTAGGGCCCCTAAGCTATTTTTTTGGCATTGCCGTTACGAGTGATGCAGGTGGCTTATTTCTTTGTCAAAGTAAGTATGTCAAGGAGATTCTTGACTAAGCCAGCATGACTTCTTGTAAACCTGCTCTAACACCGGTTGACACTAAATCTAAACTTAGTGCCTCTTCGAGTTCTCCATATGAAGACCACACTCACTATCGCATTTTAGAAGGAGCATTACAGTATCTCACTTTTACGAGACTAGATATATCATATGTCGTTCAAAAAATATGCTTACATATGCATGACCCGAAGGATGAACATATGAATGCTCTCAAACGAATTTTGCGATATGTACAAGGCAGCCTCTATTTTGGCTTGTACCTGTACAAGTCCTCAGTCTCTGGTCTCACCTCCTACACTGATGTTGATTGGGGTGGATGTCCCGACACTAGACGATCCACTTCAGGTTACTGTATTTTCCTCACAGATAACTTGTTTTCTTGATCTTCTAAACGACAACCTACTGTGTCTCGGTCCATTGCGAAGCCGAGTACAAAGGAGTAGCGAATGTTGTTTCCGAGTCTTGTTGGATACGTAACCTTCTGTTGGAATTTCACTGCCCAATCCGCAAGGTTACATTGGTTTATTGTGACAATGTAAGTGTGATATATCTTTCCAGCAATCTCGTTCAACATCAACGCACTAACACATTGAAATGAATATTCATTTTGTACGTGAGAAAGTTGCTCGTGGACAAGTTCGTGTCCTTCATATCCCTTCTCAGTATCAAATTGCTGACATATTTACTAAAGAACTTCCGCGCATACTCTTTGATGATTTTCAAGTTTGTCTCAGCGTACGAGAACCTCCTGCTTCAACTGCGGGGGTGTGATAGAATATTGACATAATCTTGTATATCTTTTATATTTAGTTAGTTAATATTCTAACCGTAATTAATCAAATTAATTACCTAGTTTGTAGCCTAACTTGTAGCTTTGTCAACTAGTATGTACTACTATATACTATACACCATAATGAATGAAAAGGCAAGATAACATATTCTTTTAAGGTACCTAAGTCAAAAACATAACAACAAAGTTCACCTCACGTTGGATGCACCTATGGAAAATTGTGAAAGTGGGTTAAGAATTGATATATATTGCACATGTAGGAATCATTTAACTTCCCAAATAGTATTACTTTAAATTAAAATGAAATTTATATTTATTATTGAAATTTGAAAAGACTCTAAAATATTAAATAGGCATTCTAAAGGTTGCAACAACTATGCAAAATGAAAGCAATTCCAACACATTTAATGACTGTAATAAGTAAGAATGTATCCGGTCAAGTATTGATTCATTTCTCTTATTTCATTCATTTAATTTAATAAAAGGAATTTTTTGTACTCAAAGGACAAAAATGCCACTAAGCTTTTAAGGGAATAAAATGATCCCTCAACGTTTGAAGAGTATTATCGTAATCCAACTTTCAATAAGGGACTTCTCACTTTGAGAATATATAGATAATAAATTCTAGGGATAAGGCACTAGCACCCTAAAATTATACCCGAAGTTTCACAGACACACTTTACCTTTACGGATGTCCTATTACCCCTTAAACTTTTATAAACTGTATTTCTTTGCACCTTATGTGCTGACGTGGACCGAAATTCCAGTTATAGTAGAAGCAGTGTATACAAGGGCGGATTCAGGGTATCAGATGTGAATTCCCGGGAACTCACGTTGAATAGCCTGAACTCTGTATTTATATTAAAAGTTTGTTAATTATAAAATAGATTGCTAGTTTGGAATACATTACTAAAAGTAGTTGTTGGCTCAACAGCCACAAAGGACCTTGTTTTAGCGCTCGCATTCACGCAGAGTCGATTCTCCTTGGAGTCTTTTTATTCGATTATTATTGCATATTAGTTTATTTTACTAGAAATCTACAAACTTAAAATTTTGAATTCATCTCTGAGTGTACACACCCGCCCTGACACGTCATTTTATCACTTTAATTATTATTTTTTCATTTTTATCGTTTCTTCTTGGTCTTTTCCTCTCCTTTGCTTAGTAGCAAAAATGGAGGTGATTTTGTAAAATGGGTAGTGGCTATGGAAAGAAAGACGATTCAAAGCATGGTGGAACAGAGGTAGCGTCACTGGTGGTTCGATGGCGGCACCGATGGTGAAATTGACGGATATAGAGGTGGCGGACATACCCTATTTTCTGTAATTCCCAGATCAATAACAACAACAACAACAACAACAATAACATACCCAGTATAATCCCACTAGGTGAGGTCTTGGGAGGGTAGAGTGTAGGCAGACCTTACCCTATCATTTGACAGATGAATAATACTGTCGGGATTATCCAAATGATTGTATGGATCCGCTCGGACCTATCCATCCCAATGTAGTACGGAGATTCATTCGGTGAAGCAACCAAACTAGCCCTTGACGACAAAAAGACGATTTCGTATTTAAACTTTGAGGATTTGGCACTGAGAGCAATGACGATGGATTGCGTTCTTGACATCGGGTATTTTGGGAGATAAGAAATCGTAAAAGCCATGTTAAATTGTGGGTTGATTAAGAAATTGGTAAAATTATAGAGATCTGAATTGGGTGGTGATTTAGATTGATTTCGGAAAAGCTCGTCTGAAAATTGAAGAAGAAAATCAAGAAAAAGGTGTGAAGAAGAATTAAAGGTATGGCGAAAAGAGATTGTTGGCATTTATGAGTTGTGTACAGGGCTGGCAATTTCACCCGGACCTGATGGATATCCGATCCACCCGACTCGATTATATGGACGAAAATCCGACAATACACGGATTTTAATCGAGTGACGGATGGATCGGGTCGGATTCGGGTGGACATACATCTAATCCACCACCCGACCCATCCATCCACCCGTTTATAAATTAATTATTTTCAATCTGTTATTACCTTTTAAATATAAAATTAGCCAAAAGATCAAAGCCCAATCCACCCCTCTCTTAACTTATTGTAAGGCCCAAAAGATCACAGCACAATCCAAATTACTTAAAATCCCAAAATAATACAAACACTTCTCAGTTTCTCACTTGGTCAACTTCACGTCTTCACCCAAATCTCCTAAACCCTAGCCGCACAATACTGCTAGTGCTCCGGCCAGAAATGGCAAGTCCTCCTGAACATTTAATGCGGCAAATCGCCACCACGCAAGGTAAAATCCTCGCTCATCTCTCCTTTTTGGATGCTTTTTCTGAAGTATTTTTGATAAGATAAAGTATTTTAGTGTGTGTGTATATATACAGATTAAGTCTTGAATGAGAAGAACTAAGTCAATAGACTAAAACATGAGAGAATTCTTGTGGGTGTTGATTTTGTACTTAGCAAGTAATTGGTGTTACTCTTCTGATTTTGTACTTAACAAGCTAATGAAAACTTAAATTGTTGTCACTGGGAAGGAATTATTTGCAACAACAGTAGGCTTTCTAATTGTTGTCACTGAGTGAAACCTCTTACTTCTCCGGCCCCAATAATAAATTCCAAGAGACTTTCTAATTTTTTTTAGTGTTAATGTATGAAAGTGATGGACACAGGAGATAGTAGTGCTGGCTCCAAGTCTGTCTCATTCTCCCCTTCTCCGTTGTCTCCTGAAATCTCAATCTCAATGCCTTCTCGTCTAACTACTCAACCTCAACAAGGAGAGGGAGAAGAAGAAATGGGACTGTCACCTCCACTCCAGGAGACTTAAATCAAAAGTGTGGAATCACTTTGAGAAGACGGTAATCAATGGTGAACAAAAGGCTAGATGTTTGCACTGTAAGTTTTTATTTTCGGGCAATAGTAAGAATGGGACTTCTCATTTGAAAGACCATCTTGATCTTAGATGCACTAAAAAAATACATGAAGGTTGATATACGTCAAAAATTGTTGTTGGTTAATCATAGACAAGATTCAAGCTTAAGGCTAGAAAACCATGTCTTTAGTCAAGAAGAATCAAGAAAGGAGTTGGCTCACATTGTTGTTCTCCATGAGTACCCATTGTCAATTGTAGATCATATTGGGTTTAGGAGATTTGTTAATTGCTTGAATCCAAACTTCAAGATAATAAGTCGCAACACTTTAAAAAGTGATATTATGAAGATGTTTGTGAGTGAGAAAGCAAATCTCAAGAAGTTGTTTGATGGTCATGTGGAAAGAGTAGCTATTACAACCGATATGTGGGACTTCTTCACACCAAAAGAAAGGTTATATGGCTGTCACATCACATTTCATTGATGATCAATGGGTTTTGCGGAACAAAACTTTGAGGTACTTAAATTTTGAAGCTTCTTGTTATTTAGTATTTACTGATTAGTGGCTGTATATATGCTTGTTTAATTTTATGCATATTGTTTTCCACTAAATTGATATTTATTTTTTTCAAAATAGGTTTGTTTATGTTCCTTGTCCACAAACTGCCAATATGCTTGCTCAAGTTCTGGTGGATACGTTGAATGTATACAATATAGCTGAGAAAATATCTTCTGTGGTTCTTGATAATTGTACCACAAATGATGTCATGGTTGATCTTTTACAAGAAAAGTTTGATTAAGATAGTCTTTTATGTTCTGATCAATTTTTGCATATGCGTTGTAGTGCACATATATTAAATTTGATTGTCCAGGATGGTTTGGAGGTGATTGATTCTGGAATAGAAAGGATACGTAATTGTGTTATTTTTTGGGGTTCAACACAAAAAAGACTTCAAAAGTTTGAGGATAAAGCGAGAGGTTCGAAAGTTGATTGTTCTAGAAAGTTGTCTCTTGATTGTAAAACAAGGTGGTACTCGACTTTTTTAATGCTTGAAAGTGCTCTACCATATAAGAATGTTTTTGCTAACTTGAAAACTCAAAATACAAAGTTTAAATTTGTGGTTCCTACTCAAGTGATTGGGAGTTGACTGAAATTATATGTGATAAATTGAAAAGATTTCACATAGTGACTGAGTTGTTCTCTGGCAGAAAATATCCCACTGCCAACTTGTTCTTTCGTCAAGTATGTGAGATTAAATTAGCTTAGCGCTTGTGGAGAAATAGTAATGAGCATATTGTTAAGGATATGGCTCAAAAAATGGTTGAACAAATTGACAAGTATTGGTCTAATATCAATGAAATATTGTCAGTTGCTACAATTTTAGACCCTAGAAATAAGTTGGAATGTGTGGAGTTTTATTTTAATGAAATATTTGGTGATGAAGCTAATGTTGAGGTAGCTAGGATAAAGAGTTTGCTGTATGATTTGTTGCATGAGTACCATGATAAATCAGAAAGAGAGGATGTTGTGTCTCCTACTTGTAGTCATACTGTACTTCTTGGGAAGCGACCTAGTGATCGCAATGCTTCTGATAATGGTGGTATTTATGATAAATCGACTTTGATGAAAAAGACTAAGAAAATAAAAGGCATGTGCGGTGTGAGTTAGACCACTATCTTGAAGAGGATGCATTACCAGAGAGTAGTGAGTTTGATGTCCTTAATTTTTGGAAGACTGACTTGAAGTATCCAACTTTGAGAAAAATTGCTAAAGATATATTAGAAATACATACATCAACAGTAGCTTCTGAGAGTGCTTTTAGTATGGGCGGTAGGGTGGTTAGTCCCCATCGTTCGAGCCTTCATGCCGATACAGTGGAAGCACTTATGTGCATGCAAAATTGGATCCTTGGAGAGTATTCAGGTAATATATATTTTTGATTTACAGTCACTTGAACCTTTTTTTTTTAAAATTGATATGATGATAATTTATGAGTTCTGGTGGATTTTTTTTTGAATCTTCTTTTGATAATGCACACACATGTGCAACTATTTTGGATGATGCCGATGTGGGAGGTGATGGAAGTTCTACAAGTGAAGTCATTGATGTTAACTCGGTAAACTAATCACATTTATTTCCTACGATTATGTTTGCTTTAATAATATTTTATTTTTTATATGCTTTTATTTCATTAATGGCAGGATGGAGAGGACATGATTATGTGATTTAGAAAATGAATGGATCTTCGAGGATGTCATATGAAAACGGATCCATCCTCATCAGCAGAACTATCTTCAGTGCCGCTGTGATCACTTTGTTCATTTCTATTCGAAGCTATGTAGTTTATGTTGCGGATAACAACTTTTCTTGATGAACTTTTCCCATGCTGAATTTTCTTATCATCCTCACAGTCATCAGAATCGTTGTTAGAGCTTGATTGTTGCTATCATGTCTATCTCCATTTGAATATTTCTTCTTATTCTTGGAAGGTGGGTTGTTCTTCCAATTATAATCTAATTCAGAACCGGGACCTTGACTAGAAACTTCCAGATTTGGAGGCCATGTCATTCCAGGATAGTAAGTAGGATTAGCCTGCATGCCTGAAAACATGTACCCTGGATATGGTGGAATTTGTTGAAATGCAAGATTTTGATATTTTTGCATGTAAGGTGGTAGATTGTTTGGCCATATCAGTTGTGATTTCCCATCTGTAGAGTGGATTTTGATGGGTGGTGGTAAGCCATTTTCTGCATATTCCACATACAAAAATCAAGTTTAGCCATCATACAAAATGGACATAAACAATGTGAAAGACTCATTTGTTCAAAAGGAGAGTAGGGTTGAAGGGCTGCCACTTCATCTATCCAGATTCCGCCATCTCTCTTTTTGTTGCACAACTCCATAAATTTAATGCATGCTTCTCTGTATAGAGGCAAAGTATATTTCAATACTTTTTTTTTCATTTTACCAAGGATTTTAGGTGATTGACTTATTGTACTATAATTTTCATCCGCGAAGCACCCGATTCACCCGTGGATGATGGGTGAATCAGATATGGATTAAGAAAAAATAGGGTGATGGATGGGTCGGATGGTGGATGGATGGTTGGCAGGTGGAGGCGGATTGAGCTCCACCCGATCCACCTCTGATCCATTGCCAGCCCTAGTTGTGTAGCGAGATTTGCAGCCCATTTGGTAGATGTGTTAATTAATTAAAAGAAAAGAAATTAATTAAAAAGATATTGACTTAAGTTTTAATTTTTAATTAATTATGTGTACCAATTAATTATAAAAGTGTCCAATTAAAAAATGGTATTTGTCCATATTAATGAGAAATTTAGCTTATTTTTCGCGTGTCACTTGCCTCCTCAGCAATGAAGGATGTATTTATTATAGTTGAAAAAAGTTTAGGGAGTAATAGAAGCCCTGTAAAGATAAAGTGTGTCGTTGAAACTTTCGATAAAGTTCAGGAGGGTACTAGTGTCTTATTCCTAAATTCTACATAAATGTAGCTTCGTCTAACTAAGTATTTTAAGATATTATTGAATCAGAGTAACAATTAAAAACTAAATTGAAAAATAGAATTAGAGCTTTATATATAATACAAAATTATAATTAAACAAAATTACAAATAAATTGCATATTTAAAGTGTACGAAAATTATTACTAATAACTTGTAATATTTATTGAGTAATTTATGGAATCTCATTAGGCATGTTGTTATATTTAATTTATTGAGTAATTTGTATTCATTTCCTATTTATGAGTTTCAAAAGATAAAATTGCCAAATGATCCCTAACGTATGACCGAATTACCAACTATACACTTTTATTATATGAAAATTCTATTAATTTATGAATCAATTTAAAATAGAATATATTACTCTCTAAGAGCTATGCATTGGAGGGTGAAGTGCACTCACACACATGTACATTTGATAAAAAAATATTCTTTTTATATTTTTAATAACTTTCTTTCTTTTGCCCTTTCTCTCTAGGTCTGTGAACCTAACTACCACTCCCCACCCCCCCTAACGGACACACCACCACTGCACCATGCCGCCCGATGACCACAGCGCCGGAGGACGGGCACCTTTGAACAGAAAATCTAAAAGGGCTTAATGGACACGAATCAATCACCATTATTGCTAGAAGTCTCCAAATTCATGGACTTTTCTTCATTGCTTTCACATCCAAACTTTACTTTCTTGATTTTGGTTTTTTTTATTTTGAATTCTGTTGTTTTTGAATCCTCATTGCAGCTTCAAGAAGCAGAGTAGCGATTTTTGGTACGATTTCCCTCTATTCTGTATTTTTTGTTCACTTCCGCCGCTGGTCAATCGGAATCCGACGACATCAGATCTCTGATTAATTCCGGTGAACTCCATTAACTCCGGCCACTTCACTGTTATCTCTGATTTTGTTTTAATTTCTGATTATGTGTTATTTCAATTGACTGTGGTAGAATTAGGGACGAGATGTTGGCCGGAAATCTGCCATAGATGCTATTTTGAACAAGAGATTATTAACAATTCATTTTGAATTCTAAACATTATTGTTTTAATAGGAAAATCACTCAAATTTAATAGGAAAGTTCTTAATTTTCTATATCCAGGACCTCCTTTCTAAACACACCCCCCCCCCCCCCCCTCCAAAGATCAACTTTTAAGCATGACTTTTTTAAGTAAAGTGATATTGCCCCAGAAAAAAGAGAAGAAAAGTTAAAATTTGAAATTTTGTGAACTGACTTTGTATATATATAAATAAACAAAAGGGGAGATTTTGATAATATTGAAAGAAATAACCCCCTTCATTATTTTCATTAATTGAAAGACTATATATACAAGTTACATATTTCCATAATAGGAAAAAACTTTTTCCTATTCTACTTCTAAATCCTTATTCTACCATAATTCTAATTATACAATTATGGTAAGTGTATAACACTAATTAAGGTATCATTTTCCTTACAATATACTACAACTATATATACCATATATACAATAACACATCAATTAGACTCTATCGTGCGGTGGCCGAAAGCCCACCGCTTTAATATCCGAAAAAAGCCCACTCGCTTTACTATCCTTTGGATCGCCGAAAGCCCATCGCTTTGCTAGTGATATATATGTGATATACACCTTCTTTGTATATTCGGTGTATATCACATGTATATTGCTCTATTTAACACACCCCCGAGTCATAGCGGGCGGTTTTCGAACGCCGAGAGCTCGTCCCTAAAATCTTCAAAGAGAACCATTTGGTAGACCCTTTGTAAAGATGTCTCGCAATTTGATAACGAGACGGGACATGGCATACGCGAACTTGACCCTTTGCAACCTTTTCACGGACAAAGTGAATGTCCATTTCGATATGCTTGGTGCGTTGGTGTTGAACGGGGTTACTCGAAAGGTAGATGGCACTAATGTTATCACAATATACCAAGGTTGCCTTCTGAATGGGACAATGAAGCTCCAAAAGCAAATTACGTAGCCAACATGATTCGGAGACCACATTCGCTACCTCTCGATATTCTGCCTCTGCACTTGAGCGTGATAGAGTTGCCTAACGCTTTGCCGACCAGGAGACTAAGTTGTTGCCAAGGAACATACAAGATGAGAAGTCGACCGTCCGGTGTCGGGACAACCACCCCAATCAAAGCATCCGTGTAAGAGACAAGTGTGGATGTAGATGAATGATACAAGTGCAACCCATAGTCCAGTGTCCCCTGAATATACCGAATGATGCGTTTGATTGCATTCATGTGCTCAACTCTGGGATCATGCATGAATAAACACACCTGCTGAACCGCATACGTAATAACCGGTCCGGTAAATGTAAGATCTTGGAGGCCCCCTGCAAGGCTGCGATAGCGGGTCGGGTCCTCGTATGGTGCACCCTCTTTGCGGCACTCGACTTTGGGTTTGCATCAACCGGTGTGGAAGTGGACTTACGGGATGACATCCCGACCCTCTCGATGATCTCGGCGACATACTTCCGTTGCGACGAGAAACAAGCCACACGAATGACGCTTAACGGCAATCCCCAAAAAATAACTCAACGACCCTAAGTCCTTCATAGCAAATTCAGAACTGAGCATGGCCATGATAGACTGGCGCAAAGCATCGGAGGAGGTAGTCAAGATGATATCATCCACATATAACGAGAATATAGGCCAATGACGAACCACGGCGGTAGATGAACAAAGAATTATCGACTGCGCGTGAGTGAACCCAATAGTCGAAACAAAATCGCAAATCGTGTATATCGAGGCACGTGGGCGCTTAAGCCCATATAATGACTTCTTCAACAAACAAACATGACATGATGAGGGCGGTTGGGATCCCCGAAACCCAACGGCCGATGCATATAGATGTTTCCTTGAGATCACCATGTAGAAAAGCATTCTTGACATCCAACTGATGAATCGGCCAAGTCTTTGAAAGAGCCAAGCTAAGTACAGTGCGAATGGTAGCCGGTTTGACCACCGGACTAAACGTCTCACCACAATCAATACCAACCTGTTGAGTCTTACCATCACCAACAAGTCGCGCCTTATGCCGAGCAAATGACCCATCCGAATTCTCCTTATGAGCAAAAATCCACATAGACACGATAATATTAATACCATATGGACGGGGCACCAACTCCCATGTCTTATTGTCAATAAGAGCATTATATTCATCAGTCATAGCAATTTTCCAATTAGGGTCATTTAATGCGGACACAGGATTGCGGGGCAAGGGGGATTTAGAGACATCGAATGTAAATTAAAATGTCTTTTAGGTGTAAAAATACCCCGCCGACTACGAGTGACCGGTCTATGACTCGAGGAAGAATTGATGGAATTTTGGGAATTTTTCGGGCTTGGGACGGACCGGCCGGCGGGCGGTGGGCTCTTGGCCCAAATCGGTACAGTGGAATCGGATTCGGAGAGCGGTTCGAGTGGGGTTGGCGAGCCCGATTCTTTGGAACATTCCGGTGGCCGGATTGTGTGAGTGTGGCGATCTTGTTGGTCCGGCGGGCGGTGGGCCCGCCGGAGGATTTTGGGTACGGGAGATGTCCGAAAAATTCTGAATAATATACGGGAATATTTGGTCATCCAAAAAATTATATGACTTAGGTTCGGGAGTATGAACTTTCGTAAATGGGAATTGAGTTTCATCAAAAATGACATGGTGATTGATTATGATTTTCTTGGAGGATAAATCAAAACACTTATAACCACGATGATTTGACAGATAACCCAAAAACACACACGGGGTAGACCGAGCCTGAAGTTTGTTAATTGTGGTGGATGGGAATAACGGATAACACAAGCACCCAAAAATCCGAAGGTGAGAATAAGAAGGGTTCTTATTATATAGGATTTTGAGGGGGGAAGAATATGTCAGACCTTTAGACGGAATTATGTTAAGAAGGTAAGTGGCCATTTGTAGAGCATGATGCCAAAAATATGGAGGTATGGAGGCATGTATTAGGAGAGTTCGGACAATGTTATTTATGGAACGAATTTTGCGTTCGGCTTTCCCATTTTGTGAAGATGTATGAGGACATGAAAAACAAAAATTTATCCCATGAGTAGCACAAAATTCGCGAAACTCCCTATTGTCATACTCTTTCCCATTATCACATTGAATATTTTTTATTTCTCTTTCGAATTGAGTACGAATGAACGCTCTAAATTTTATGAAGACGGAAAACACTTGTGATTTATTCGCAATTGGAAACGTCCACAAAAATCTAGAATAATCATCTAAAAAGAGAACATAATATCGATGACCCATTGAACTAAGAACAGGAGATGTCCATAAGTCGCTATGAATAATGTCAAATGGCATAGAAGTATGAGAAGTGGAGTCGACAAATAGCAACTTAACAATTTTTCCTAATGAACAAGACTGACAAATTGGAGTACGACTCGTACCCTTACAAGAAATAAAGCTATTTTTATCTAAAGCTGATAAAATAGAAGATCCCGGATGACCCAGACGAGCATACCACATGGAAGGTGAGATGGCCGCAAAAGCGAAGGCAAAATTTGGACTCGATGGTGGCGAAACCGGCATGATAGGATATAGATCCCCCTACTATCACACCTCGTGAGATGACTCCCCGTCTTGAAATCCTTCACGAGAGAAACCGAAAGGATCAAATTCAACGAAACGCAGAATTGTCATTTGTGAACTTTTGGACATACACTAAATTTTTAATCAATTTAGGAGCATGTAAAGTATTTTTCAAGAGGAGGGGTGGATTGGGGGAGACAACGTTTTTCGACCATACCCTAGAATTGGAATAGAGCTGCCATTACCAACAATTATCCCCGAGGGGTGCTCAAATTGGAATAAGATGAGAGAGTACCGATTCGGAAGTCATGTGAGTAGTGGCCCGGTGTCCATGTACCAATTTGGGTCCGGTTGAGTCAATCCCAACGTGTGCATCGCGGCCACGATATCGGTCCGAGTGGGGCTGCTTTGTATGATGGGCTTGCGGAGGTCCGGGCCCGAGGACTCTGGCCGTGCCGGGCGGGGGCCGTAACTTTTGTGGTTGCCGTTCTTTGGGGGCCCGGCCGATGGGCCGCCAATGCGGGTATTGGGCCGGGACCGTGGCCGCCCCACTAGCCGCCGGCGTAAAACCGCCGGAGGGTGCGGGTTCCACTGCCATTGGCCCCACTGCTGGGCCCACGGTGGTGGTAGGCCCCTGTACCCTGGATGGGACCCACCGTCTGTTTTTTGATCACCGCCACCCGAACCGCCTCGTTTGCCCCCGCGGTTTTTGTTATTTTTGCGATTATTCTTGCCTCCACCATTATTATGGTTTTGGCCCGAATTATTAACAAAACCCGAAGGACTAGGAGAGGATGCCACCATGACAACTGGGCTTGCTCCAGTAGCCGCCTTTTTAGCCAAACCGGCTTCTTCCAACGTCAGCATGGAGCGGGCTTGATGAAAGTCGGGAAGAGGGTTGCTTTGGCGAAGGAGAGTGCCAACACCATTATAGGCCTCGAAATACGGCAACCAACTGTAGAACTAGATGATTATTTGTTACTGGTGCGCCAACATTACGGAGTTGATCCGCCAACACCTTTAGTTTCTTGCAATATGCAGAAACGTTCGGAAATACGTCCATTCGAACGAGAGAGAATTCTTGCTCGAGTGTGACGACACGAGAATGTTGGTTGTCTTGGAATATGTCATGCAATCTATTCCATGCAGTCATAGCCGTGGTATCCGGCTCCATAATCGTCGTAGAAGGTCCCTTTGAAATAGTGGCGTATATCCACCGAAGAACGGTAGCATCAAGTGTAATCCATAGCTCAGGATCCTCCGCAGGACGGGGTCTAGCGGGAGGAATGATGTGATGAAGAACTTGATAAGATATAGCGTGAATTTTAAACAACTCCGCCCACGTTGCATACTGAACGTTTTCCATCTCAAGGACAATAGGGACACTTAGCTTGATATTGGAAACCGTGAGGGCAGGGTGAAAATTGTTCTTAGACATATTGAAAGAACAAAGAAGGAGGTTAAATTTAAGAGAGGTTTTTGAGAGCGGAAGACAAAATTTTGGAGAGAAAACCCGAGGGGGGGGGGGGGGTTCTCGGCCACAAGGCAAAAGTTGAGAGAAAACTTTTGTGTAGACCTAGTCTCTTGATACCATGAAAGAAATAATCCCCTTGATTATTTTCATTAATTGAAAGGCTATATATACAAGTTACATATTTCCATAATAGGAAAAATCCTTTTCCTATTCTACTTCTAAATCCTTATTCTACCATAATTCTAACTATACAATTATGGTAAGTGTATAACACTAATTAAGGTATCCTTTTCCTTACAATATACTACAACTATATATACCATATATACAATAACACATCAATTGGGCTGCGTCACGGTGGCCGAAAGCCCACTGCTTTAATATCTGAAAAAAGCCCACTGCTTTACTATCCTTTGGACTGGCCGAAAGCCCACTGCTTTGCTAGTGATATATATGTGATATACACTGCTGTATATTCAGTGTATATCACATGTATATTGCTCTGTTAAACAAATATAAACTAAAATTTTTGAGGTGCTAATCGGATATAATCAGCGGTTGACATTTGTAAAGTAAATAAAAATTAGTCACAAGTTTAAAAAGCACAAATATGTGTTTCTTTCGATACGTAAAAGCACATTTTTTTTCTCTAAATATTATTTTGCACGATAAGAAAGTATAAATCTCACAAGGCATATTGCAAATTAGATCCTGAAATACCTACGTCTTTTATAAGCTGTAGGGATATAAAAGACCATATACCAAAGCTACAACATAACCAAGTTAATAAAAGGTACCTATTCAAAAGGCAACATGAACCTGGTTGATCACCGAACAACTTCATTTACATGTTCATTACTCTCAATGAAATCTTTTTCGCTTGTGATGATAACCATCTCTGCAATCTTCATAAGAGCCGCTGCTCATCCGTTTCTTGTTGTCACGTACCTCATTGGTGGAGTGTCTTGCATGGTTCCTGGAGTGCTTCGCATCATGCCCAAAACCCCTCTCCTCGGATCGTGCTTTCTGATGCACAGGTAAACTAGGTTCTAGTGCAGAACGTGGGTGATGTTTCTGATGAGAGCCTCTTACATGACAAGTAACTCCACGTTTACGATCAGAAACTTGATAGTGATCAAAAGTAGAATCACATTCATGGCGCTTTCTTGAAACCCAACTATGGTGTTGATGACTTTCTCTACTACGAAAACCATCAGAGCTACTAGGAAAACCATCAGTGACAGAATTAGACTCAGCTTTGACAATATTGCCCTCTGTACAAGGGTAGTTTTAATTAAAATTATAGTTTAATCAGACTACTGCTACATGAAAAAGAAAGTAATTAAAAGAGAACTATATAAGGATGAGAAAGTGGAGGCAGGATAAAGGCAAAAGAAAAATGACAAATACTAATAATTTTCATTCATTGAAAGACTATATATACAAGTTACATATTTTCATAATAGGAGAATCCTATTCCTATTCTAGTCCTAAAACCTTATTCTACTTGGATACTAAATATACATTTATGGTAATACAACTATTATGGTAAGTGTACAATATTAATTACACTACAACATTACCTAAACTATGATACTAAATATTACCTACATATACACGGTACAAGGCAGATTTCCGAGAGCCAAATATACACAATATACACGTGTATATTGTGTATATTTAACACACCCCCGCAGTTATAGCGGACGGTCTTCAAACGCTGAGAATGTCCCTAAAATATTCAAAAAAGACTGAGGGAAGACCCATTGTAAAGATGTGGGCAATTTGATACCTTAACGGGACATGGTAGACGCGTACCTGACCACGAGCAACCTTTTCGCGGACAAAGTGAATGTCCATCTCGATATGCTTAGTGCGCTGGTGTTGAACCGGATTACCAGAAAGGTAGATGGCACTAATATTATCGCAATAAACCAAGGTTGCTTTCTGAATGAGACAATGAAGCTCCAACAGCAAATTACGTAACCAACATGATTCCGAGACCACATTAGCTACCCCTCGATATTCGGCCTCGGCACTGGATCGGGACAATGTTGACTGACGTTTCGCAGACCATGAGACCAGGTTATTGCCGAGAAACATACAATAGCCAGACGTAGACCGTCTGGTGTCCGGACAACCACCCTAATCAACATCCGTATACGAGACAAATGTGGATATCGAGGAGGGATATAAATGCAAACCATAGTCCAGCATACCCTGAATATACTGAATGATGCGTTTGAGGGAATTCATGTGCCCAAATCTGGGATCATGCATAAATAAACACACCTGCTGGACAGCATACGTAATATCTGGTCTCGTAAAAGTAAGTTACTGAAGGGCCCCTGTAAGACTGCGATAGCGGGTCGGATCCTCGTATGGTACGCCGGCCGCGACACTAAGCTTGGGCTTAGTATAAACTGGAGTGGAAGTGGTCTTACAGGATGACATCCCAGCCCTCTCAATGATCTCAGTTGCATACTTCCTTTGAGATAAGAACAACCCATCTGCATGACAAGTGACAACAATCCCCAAAAAGTAACTCAAGGGCCCCAAGTCTTTCATAGCAAACTCAGAGCTGAGCATTGTCATGATAGACTGGCGTAAGGCATCAGAAGAGGCAGTCAAAATAATATCATCCACATATAACAGAATATAGGCCAGGGATGAACTACGACGGTAGATGAATAAGGAATTATCCGACATGCTGTGAGAGAACCCATTAGTCGAAACATAGTCGGCAAACCGCGTATACCAGGCTCGTGGAGACTGCTTAAGCCCATATAAGGACTTCTTCAACAAACATACATGATGAGGATGTTTGGGATCCCTGAATCCCAAAGGCTGATGCATATAGACGATTTCCTTGAGATCCTCATGTAGGAAAGCATTCTTTACATCTAACTGATGAATAGACCATGCTTTCGAAAGAGCCAAGCTAAGCACAGTGCGAATGGTAGCTGGCTTGACCACCGGACTAAATGTCTCACCACAATCTACACCAACCTGCTGAGTCTTACCATCACCCACAAGCCGCGCCTTATGTCGGGCAAATGAACCATCTGAATTTTCCTTATGAGCAAAAATCCACATAGACCTGATAATATTAATACCAAATGGACGGGGCACCAACTCCCACGTCTTATTATCAATAAGAGCATTATATTCATCGGTCATAGCAATTTTCCAATTCGGGTAATTTAAGGCAGACCCAGGATTACGGGGTAAAGGGGATTTAGGGACATTAGAATGTAAATTAAAATATCTTTTTAGTTTAAAAACACCCCGTTGACTACGAGTGACCGACTCAAGGAAGAATTGGGTGAATTTTGGCAATTTGCTGGGCTCGGGACGGACTGGCTAGCAGACAGTGGGCTTGCTGGCCCAACTCGGTAAACGAAGCGAGAGAACTGGACCGGCCGAGGTGGGTTGGAAGCGCCCGGTGGCGGTGCATGGGACCGGGCGGTGGGTGACGGACCAGTGGGACCAGCGGGCAGTGGGCCCGCTGGAGAATTTTGGGTGCGGGATATGTCCGAGAAATGGTGAATAATATACGGGAATATACCATCATCCAAAAAATTATACGAACTAGGCACGGGAGTACTAACCTTAGCAAACGAAAATTGGGATTCATCAAAAATTATATGGCGATTAACGATGATTTTATTAGAGGATAAATCAAAGCATTTGTAACCACGATGATTAGACGGAAAACCCAAAAACACGCACGGAGTAGGCCGGACCTGAAGTTTGTTAATTGTGGTGGACGGGAATAACGGATAACAAAAACACCCAAAACCCCTAAGATGTGAATACGAAGGGGTTTTATTATATAGAATGTGAGGGGGGGGGGGGAGAATATGTCAAACCTTTGGAAGAAATTATGTTAAGGAGATATGTAGCCATTTGTAGAGCATGATGCCAAAAAGACGGGGGTACGGAAGCATGAATCAATAAAGTTCGGACAATGTTATTAATGGTACGAATTTTGCGTTCGGCTTTCCCATTTTGTGAAGAAGTATGAGGAAAAGAAAAATGAAAATTGATCTCATTATTAGCACAGAATTCCCGAAACACCCCATTGTCATACTCTTTGCCATTATCACATTGAATATTTTTAATTTCCCTTTCGAATTGAGTTCTAATGAATGCTCTAAATTTTAAGAAGATGGAAAAAACTTGGGATTTTTTCGCTATCGGAAAAGTCCATAAAAACTTAGAATAATCATCCAAAAAGAGAACATAATACCGATGATCCAAAGAACTAAGAACCGGAGACGTCCATAAATCACTATGAATAATATCAAATGGCATTAAAGTATGAGAATTGGAGTCTACAAATGACAACTTAACTATTTTTCCTAAAGAACAAGATTGACAATTCGGAGTACTACACACACTCTTACAAGAAATAAGATTGTTTTTAGCTAAGAAAGACAAAATAGATGATTCCGGATGACCTAGACGAGCATGCCACAAGGAAGGAGCCAGAGCGGCAAAAGTGGATGGCACTGCGTGACTCGAGAAATCGGAACGTGGCATGATAGGATAAAGATCACCCCTACTATCATACCTCATGAGAGGACTCCCCGTTTTGAAATTCTTCACAGAAAAACCAAATTGATCAAATTCAATGGACACAGAATTATCAGTGGTGAATTTTCTGATAGACACCAAAATTTTAATCAATTTTGGAGCGTGAATGGTATTTTTCAAAATAAGGGGTGGATGGGGGCGAGACAATGTTTTCTGACCATACCCACGGATTGGAATTGAATTACCATTACCAACAATTATACCACGATTGTTGCTCAAATTGGAATAAGACGAGAGAGTACCTGAGTCGGACGTCATGTGAGTAGTGGCACCGGTGTCCATGTACCAATTTGGGTCCGAAGGATTTATTTCAAGCGTGTGCATCGCGGCTTCAATATCGGTAGGTGTGGGGCCCGCAGCATGATGGGCTTGGTGGGGCCCAAAGGTGCCTCCCTGCTGACTGGAACTGCCACTGTAGCGTTGGGCTAGGGCTGGAGAAAAAATAGTGGGCCATTGCGGAAACTGGGTAGTGGGAAACTGTGGTGACATCTGGGCCCAATATGCTAGCTGACTGTAGGGACTATTGGGCCAAGGGTTACCGGTCCAGCCCCATGGCGAGGGGGTCCACTGCTGGGACCAGGCTGACTGGGGCCCACTGCCCGGATGATGTCTACCGCCACCATTACCGGAACCACTGCATTTGCCCCTGTAATTTTTGCCATTATTTTTTCGACTATTCTTGCCGCCACCGTGACCACGGTTTTGGCTAGAATTATCAACAAGACCTGGAGAATTTGGATAGGACGTCAGCATGACTACGAGACTAGCTTCGGTAGCCGCCTTCTTGGTCAAGCCGGCTTCTTCGAGTGTAAGCATAGAACGAGCCTGATAAAATTGTGGAAGAGGACTGCTCTGGCGAAGAAGCGTGCCAACACCACTATAGGCCTCAGATAGGCCCGCAACCATTTGGAGGACCAAATGATCATTTGGAACGGGTGCGCCAATGTTGCGGAGTTGGTCCGCCAATTCTTTCAACCTTTTGCAATATGCTGGAACGTTGGGGAAATTTTCCATGTTGACGTGAGAGAATTCATGTTCCACGGTAACATCACGTGAATTTTGATTATCTTGGAATATATCACGTATTCTATTCTATGCCACCATCGCCGTAGCGTCCGGTTCGATAATCGTTTGCAAGAGGTCAGTAGACATAGTGGAGTAAATCCACTGAATTACGGTAGCATCAATGGTCGTCCATAACTTAGGATCATCCTCGAGTTTGGTCACCTCCGTATCCGTAGGAGCCACGGGGATAATATGATGGAGGACTTGATGCGAGCATGCGTGAACTTTGAACAGTTCGGCCCACGCCGCGTATTGGACATTTTCTATTTCAAGAATGATAGGGATGTGATTCTTGATGTTAGAAATATTAAGGGCAGGGTGAAACGTGTTCTTAGCCATAATCGCAACGCAAGACGTGATGTAGGGATTGGGAAGAGAAATTTGGGAAGAGAGGAGGTACCGTCAGGCATGAAATCCGAGAAAGAAGGCTCAAAAATTGAGGGAAAGTGACGGAAATAGGGAGAGGTCGACGGAATTGTGGAGAGAGGAATAAACGACCTAGACTTCTGATACCACGAAAGTAATAATCCCTTGATTATTTTCATTGATTGAAAGACTATATATACAAGTTACATATTTCCATAATAGAAGAATCTTATTCCTATTCTACTCCTAAAACCTTATTCTACTTGGATACTAAATATACATTTATGGTAATACAATTATTATGGTAAGTGTACAATACCAATTACACTACAACATTACCTAAACTAGGATACTAAATATTACCTACATATACACGGTACAAGGCAGATTTCCGAGAGCCAAATATACATAATATACACGTGTATATCATGTGTATACTGTGTATATTTAACCGTAATTAAAAGAGAACTATATAAGGATGAGAAAGTGGAGGCAGGATTAAGGCAAAAGAAAAATGACAAATACTAAAATGAACTCACTAATGTTGTGTTCTAAATTCTCAACTTATTCCAGAGAAAGAGCAAGGAAATAACAAAATTTTCCAAAGGAAGCTTGAATATTTTCTAGCATACATAATGTTTTCCCGAAAATATAGTGGTACAGGGAAAGCACTAGAGTAATTGGACTCATAAGATTAAAGTCTGTGTTGAGAATATAATCAAATATTAAAAGTGTGTTCTATCTAACAACTAAAGCTTTTCGATCAGATGGTCACACACTATCGAACCTCACCGCCACTTATTATCAAAAAGAATTTTCATGTTCTATCTAACAACTTAAGCTTTTAGATCAGATGGTCACACACTTCAATAGTATGTAAGGAACCTACTTTGAAGGAAAAGAATTCAATAGTCTGTAAAGAACGTACTTTGAAGGAAAAGAAATACACTTTTTTACTTTACCAGGAAAGCTTCAAGAGTAAAAACTTATTGTGGTTAAGACACGAGGACTGATGTCAATGATTTCAATATTCTATAACACCCAAATGTAGAGTGAATTTGTCAAGGTTCAAAACTCTAATTTGAAAAGAGTAGCAATGTTTTAAAATCGTATAGTTAGCCTTGTCAAACCTGCTTTTTGACTCAAAACCTGGCATTTGACAAGAAGACAAATAAATAATTGGAGCCGTAATCAGCAAAAACAAGGCAGATACTTAGGAGCAACCAAAGGAGAGAGATGATTGACTTTTAGATATTCCACGGTAATCTTGAAATCAGCAATTCTAGAAAACAAATTACACGTCAAAGTACTAGGAGACAAAGCATTCACAAAACATATTTGTTCAGATAATCCCATTGTTGCCTGCACTATGTTCAGCTGATCCTTGCATTCGGTGTTTGAGTGCTCAGACAAAAGGAAAAGTATGCATGCTGTAAGATTAATCACCGACCATTTAGGCATGTGATGATTCAGAATTTGATAGGACAGCAAGGGAGACGGGTGGAGGGACTAATTTAATCATTTAGCTAATGATGACAAACCACACCATATCCACTCCATAAATGCCTTACGTCAAGCTAATATCCAAAAGCAATTTATGCCAAATAATTTAGAAGGCTATTTCTGGTTTTGATATTGGTGCAGGGTGGATGAAATAGAGGCTCGCATTTGGAGTCTTGTGTGATAAAAAGGTGTCACCAAAACTTAAAGACAAGTTCTATAGGATGGTGGTTAGACCGATTATGTTGTATGAGCGGAGTGTTGGCCAGTCAAGACACATCAAAAAGATGAAAGTTGCGGAGATGAGGATGCCGAGATGGATGTGTGGGCATACAAGGAGGGATATGATTAGAAATGATGATATCCGGAACAGAGTGAGAGTCGCCTCGGTGGAGGATAAGATGCAGGAAGCGAGGTTGAGATGGTTCGGGTATGTGCAGAGGAGAGGCACAAATGACCCAGTGCGGAGGTGTGAGAGGTTGGCTATGGATGGGTTCAGGAGGGGTAGAGGTAGGCCGAAGAAGTATTGGGGATGTTGTTGTTGTATATTGCCAGAACAAATAAACCCATGTCGATTACATTCTACTATTGACTTATGTAGCAAAAATTACCTTCCCAGATTTTCATACAGAATTCTCCTTTTATCTTCAGCAAGCTGGAGGCCCATGTACTCATATTGGTTCAACGTGAGATCATCTCTGTTTCCAGCTGGAAGTGCCATACCACCCATTCTCATGATTCCTCTGTAAGAAGTTTCCAAGGTCTCAAACTCATTTGCATCAATTTGAATCTTAAAATGATAAAGGACACCCATCTATAGATAAACGGCGACAAGCAATGTTTGAGCTACAAAAATAAATTACTTACCCAGGTGAAGGCATGCTACCATGCATATATCGCATATAAGGAGGACCATAAAGTGTTGGAGGAACCATAAACGCATTAAATGGAACATTTCCAGCATTACCATACATATTGCAATTCCAGTAAGGTGATGACGGATAGCGTGGAAATCCTCCCGTAAGCATGGAATTTCCTGGTTCAAGCCCAGCAAAAGCAAATATGAGGACTGTAAAAAGTAATACAAATCTTATCCTTTTACCGCATGCAGTGATACAACTTTTAGTTCCTTTTATACATTTTTGTCACAACATAGTAGGTGAGGACGAAAACCTAAAACATCCAATGCTTTATAACATGGCAAAAAAGTTGCTAAAAATAACTAGATTAAAGAATGGATAATGGGTTCAATCAAATTTTAAATTCTAATCTATGTAACATACTGATTGCAAAAGAAAATCAAATATCTTTGAGTAATGATTACAAACCAAAGTTGACTTTGCTTTTCCTTTAATAGGGAGGTGGGGGAATTGGCGGCACTTGCAAACAATGGATATTGAGATGTTCACCAATAAACATTTCAGCTGCCTCTTCACCTCAAACTGGAGGATAAAATGGGCAAACGAACCATGAATATAAAATTTGGCTTCATTCATTTACTGATTTTTTACTTCTATATTGATCTGAATCTGAATGTTTCACGAATCTACAAGTCAGCGCATTGATTGAACTGTATGTTAGGGGCCAAGGTTTTGTAACTCCATTAAGAGCTCAAGTCTGACTTTCTCTTTCAAAGAAAAAAAATTATCGATGAATGCGTCTCATCAGTCATTTCCCTTATAGAGGAATTCTAGCTGACATGATGATTCCTTCCGTGTCCACATGAATTCAGGAGGATCATAATGAGGTTCAGCCAATAGATAAACCAGAATACATGCAGTACTTACCACTGATGACATATGCAGAAGATATAGCTAAAAAAGCTGGTAAGTTATGAGCTAATACCTTCATTTTGAACATGGGAATGAAGCAAATTAAGAGGCTTCCTTTCACCCTGACAATTCCAATGATTAGCATAGCGATCTCGTCCTACATCCATTTGTTGCATTGTCCATGACAATGATTTTTTCCTAGTAAGTGAGTCATAAAGAGATTCTGCCATAACTTGATTGGATCCTTTTCCAGTAGCTGTGGGTGAATGAGGCATTTCCGGTTCCCGTTGCACGACAATTACACAAGGAACATCCTTCATCTGAATTCCAGATTCACCATCTGCATTGAGAAACAGGTCAGTCACGCCTCATTCACTAACAGTCTCTATTTAAGATTCACAATTCTCATATAGCAATCATTTTCACCTGGAGCATATTTGCGTAAAGCATTTTCTGACCCAGTGTCAAGCATCTGGGATTCAAGAAAATGCTCAATTGCTTTCCTGAGAGATAAATTTGGAAGCAGATCTTCCACTCTACATCTGATACAAAGGCATTTTGGGCACATCGCCTTTTCAAGAAGAGCTAGATGAATGCCTACAGATACATTCACCCAGAAAAAGTAGACGTATATTCTCAATGTTCAAATCAATATTATCCAAGAACACAAGATGCTCAGAAAGAGATTCTGTAAGTAATAACAAATGCAAAAGTGAAGGTAATAAACATGATGCTCGAATTTCAAAAGAAACAAATGCATAATCGAAGCAGGCACAGATGAAAGGACGATGCTCAAAAATGCAAATACTACTCACATTTTTCACAAAAACTGTACTGGCAGCAAGGTATCATCACAGCGTCCTTAAAGAAGGTATTGCAGAGAGGGCATTTCAGTTCTACAGGCAAACCACTATTGGGAACAGCTGGAAAATTAGAGATTACCACCCTTCATCCATAAGACAACAAACATCAGCCGTGTTTATGGGCTAAATGAATGACTAAAATAGAAGGTAGAGAATGCAATACTTTTGCAATGTCGGCACATCTACAGTTTTTGGTTCAGGTAACTTTGTTGCTAACTTGCTTTGATTAGAACCTGAAACAAACATTCGACCAATTCTTTTCAAATGAAAAAACAAGAAAAAATGAACCCAAACAAAAGACACCTTCCAAGGGATATACAACAATAAGACCGACCTCTTTCGATAGCCTGACTTAAGTCTCTTGAACCAAGCTTTTGACACTGAAACCTGGATGACAGGGAGAATCGCATTAATCACTCCATGTATTCATGCAAATATTTTTTAGCATGGTCCCATTGACAAGATTGCGAGAGAAATGAGATTTGAAGACAGAAGCAAGTGGGATGAAGAATTAAAGAACAGTCAACTTTTCAAAATAACACCATGCATCAGAAAACAGAGGGAACGAGAAAGGCTGTGCATTTGCTACTACCAGAAATGCATTTTTTTATGACAAGGTAACCTGCAGCCACTATCCTTCGGATGCGCACAATGTAAACTCCGCTCCTATGTAATAGCCCGCAAACCACACATGAGAGATAACCCGCACTAGAAATGCATTTTTAAGTGATACAACCTCAGGAGCCAAGGTTCAAAATCAGGAGAAGCAAAAGTAGGTGAACTTTTTCCACCTGCTTAAGCCTTATGTGACAAAGTTACCTGGTATCTTTTTTTTTTTTGGGAAAAAGCTCAAATATGCCATCGAACTATTGGAAATGACTCATTTATGCCACTCGTTAATAGTTGAGCTCATTTATGCCATCACCGTAACCAAAATGGCCATTCGTGCCACTCGTCCGTTAACATCTCAAATGGGTGGTTTTAAAATACCAGATTTTACATGTGGCCTCCAATTCGCCAACTTAAATCAGCCCAATAAATTAAAACCCGACCAATACCCGACCCACTCAAAACCCTTTTAACATAATCCTATTCTTATTTCACTCATCCACATTATACATAAAAAAGAACCCTAATCTCACTGTCGAATTGATGCACCATTACCTTGTGTTCGTAAGTTAGGAAAAGACTTCTTGCCTGGGGATGCCTTATTGAGACCATCCAGTTAGTACAGCTTCAGCTAGTAAACGGGTAGGTACAGCTGAAGCTATTATTTGAGACTTGTTACAGTCATCTTGCTAATTAATCCAATTAGCTTTCGAGTTTCCTCATCCATCTTCACAAAACAACTAACTACCTAACACAGTTCTAACAGGGACATGTAGTAAAAGTTATAACATTTTTACTTTTGAAACATATATAGCAACATCTTTAAGGAAAAAAGACTACCACTGTAGTAGACTGAAGCATCAATTCCATAATACAAGGCTTCATATAATGTGGATGAGGGAAATAAGAATAGGCTTTATTTATATTGTGTAATGTGGATGAGGGAAATAAGAATAGGATACTTATTCCATAATACAAGGCTTCAATTCTAACTAACTTTTTTTAGGATCAAACAATATAAGAAAAATTCAAGTGGCTTAAACAGCACAGTTACCAATAAAAGATTCTTAAAAGCATACTTATTCTGAAAATCGAGTCACACAGAAATTGCTAATAAAGCAATATATAGAAAGACAATGATTAGGATCACCAGATATAGTGTTCCAATCGCTATTTTACCATTTTCAAAAGTGTGAAACACAATCCGCATTTACTAGAGAATAGTGAATCATGGTATCTATTATACATACTATTAAGTTTGTTTCGTGTTAAGAATATTTTTCAGAAAGAGTACTAGGATGAATACGTCTTGGAAAATTGAAGGGCCATACATCAATAAAGTGCGGTAAGAGGTCTTTTTCTTTTATAGGTAAAAAATATCATCATAAAACACCAATCGGTGTCAAACTATGCACATGTTCTTCGTAAGACTCGACTCGACTCATACATAGGTATATATGAAGTTCAGAGAAAGAAAAGTAGTAATTCTAGTCTCTTTTTTTCACTTCACTTTTCATTGTTCAATAAGATATTATGGACAAAAAGAAACTTATAAAAAAAGGAGCACACAACGTTATATATGACAAATATTGAGGAGCAAAGGCTTCCTCTTTGTCATGCCTGGGGGCTTTTGTTAGCAACAGAGGCCAAACCCAACACACGCATCAGGCACAATACTCTCACCACTAGACCAATGCCCTAGGGCGATAAATTCTAGCATCTTTGAAGTATGAAATAATCAAACCATAAATATTTGCCTTGCTAGAATTGGTAATAAATATGTAATCATAGAAAGCTCTAAAAGATGCTTAGCAGCCCCATCTATCATGTGAACAACAAGACAGTACAAAATGGAAATAATTTGTTGGCATTAATGATTGGATGCTTTTCGTAGAAAATCATATTAATGCATAAATTCTCTGCTTTTGTAAACACTATGGATACAGAGATATTCATTACTTCATAAATAAATAACCATCTTCACAAAAAGATAGACACTAATATATTAGGGAAAATGAAAAGCATGCAAGAAGTTGCCAAAATAATGCCTAAGCAAAGACTAAAGGATTTGTTGGTAGTTTATTTAACAGTTTTTTTAAGAGACTCTTATGTTTTAAGCAAAGACAATCTGACTTGTCGATGGGTTTGAAAAACGGTCAATTCACATATATTAAAACTAACATCAGAGGACAAACTTCTGGAGTATCTACTAGATTCCAACTAGTAAAGATGATTGGGTGTGATAAATAGGAAATCACATTTTTAAGATATTTTTACTTTAAGTTCCATGAGATTTTACTTTATACACACGTTACAACACTTACATACGAGATATATAGAGAATTACCAGAAAAAAGGTAAAGTTGGAGAGACCTTCTGCTAGCCCAAGATCGTTAACTAAGATCAGGATATTTAATTAAAGAAGAGTAAGCTATGGAAAGGAGAATGAAGAATTTTAGATAAGAGAACTTTGTTATGGAAGAGAATTCTTGTATTGCTTGAATGACTTTGAAGTGAGTTGGTTACAAATGAGTAGGCCACCCCTATTTATACTTATATAGGGATAGTTCGAGAAATTGTTTTAGATTCGTCTAGAAAAATATCTAGTTACTCTTATCTTCTAGCACTACTCTAGAACATCTAGATATTATTCTAGATTCCAAAGAATCTAGATAATTCTATCATCTACTACAAATATCTAAGCCTCTAGAATTTCTAGACATTTCCTAAATACAATATCATTTTCTATAAATATCTATTTATTCTTCCAAAAAATTAACTTTAATTTTTCACACTCCCCCTTAAAGTAATTTTTTGGAAATTAGTCCAAGCTTGTTGCGGAAGAACTCGAAAGAAGCTTTAGGAAGTGACTTGGTAAACATATCAACAATATTCTCCTGACTTCGCACTTCCAAAGTATTTATAGTTCCATCAAGAACTTTTTCTCGGATGAAATGATGTTCCACCTCAATGTGCTTAGTTCTTGCATGAAATACATATTGTTTGCGAGCTTGATGGCACTTTGATTGTGTTCGAAAATCGCAGTTGGCTTTATATTGATAAATGCAAATCTTCGGCAAGTCTTTGGAGCCATACACATTCTTGAGCAATAAGAGGTACTGCTTTATATTCCGCCTCCGTAGTTGATAAGGAAATTGAGTCCTGCTTCTTGCTGCACCAAGAAACACTTGTTCCACCACAGAGAAAAATATAGCCCGATGTAGATCTTCGGTCATCCATATCACCACCAAAATCGGCGTCAGTATAACCAGTTAATACCAAATCATTCTTCTTTTGGAAGAATAGGCCCATCTATGATGTTGAGTTGATATATTTCAGAATCCTCTTTGCAGCTTCCAAGTGAGGTTTTCTTGGTGATTGCATAAATCTGCTGACATATCCAACAGAAAAGAAATATCTGGCCTTGTAATAGTCAAATACAGAAGACTTCCAACTAGAGCTCGAAAAAGCTTGGGATCTGCAAGAAGAGATCCTTCTTCACGCCTTAACCTCGTGCAAGTCTCAAGAGGAGTAGAGCACTTTTTTCTTTGTTTTACTCCAAATTTGTCAACAACCTTCTTGGCGTACCCTTCTTGAGTAACAAAGATCCCTTTGCTCGTGTTTGTAACCTCTAAACCTAGAAAATGATGTAGCTCTCCCAACTTCTTAATATCAAATCTTATGGAAAGCTCCTCTTGAAGCCTCTCAACTACATCATCATTGTTTCCTGTTATTATCATATCATCAACGTACAAAAGAACAACCACATGCAAGTCTCCTTGTTTCTTAACAAATAAACTAGGATCTGAATGTGATGCAGCATAACCACAAAAATGTAGATATTGAGAAATTTTACCATACCATGCTCGTGGAGCCTACTTGAGTCCATAAAGTGCTTTCTTAAGCTTGCAGACATAATCATGATGTAAGTTAGAGAAATACCGGGGTGGTTGCTTCATATAAATATCTTTATCAAGTTCCCCATACAAGAAGACATTCTTCACATTAATTTTCCATAATCTCCAACTGTACGAGGCTACCATGGCTAGTACAACTCAAACTGAAATCATCTTAGCCACCGGACTGAAGGTTTCTTCATAGTCTTGACCATACTTTTGGGAAAATCCTCGAGCAACCAGCCCTGCTTTATATCTGTCTATGGTGCCATCTGTTTCTCTTTTAATTTTGTAAACCCATTTGCAAGATATAGGTTGTACATCTTTGGGCTTCGGTACAAGGCTCCAAGTTTGATTTTTCATGAGAGCCTTTATTTCATCATCCATAGTAAGCTCACACTCATTGACTCCTTTACCTTCTTCAAAGGAGGAAGGTTCTTCATCGCCAATTGGTCCTGCAAAAAAAAAATGTACTTACAAAAATTTCATCTCTGAAGCGGGTTGGGTTAACAATAGTTCTTTTTGGTATTTGTGAATCATATTCTTGTTGTGTTTCCTAACTCCCCATTTCTCTTAGCTCCTCGGTAGATGTACTATCTAAAGAAACTCCTATTATTGGCATGTTTGGAACTCTAGGGATCAAGGTTTTAGAACCCTCTACTTCTGACGCAACTCCATAATACAAAGATACTTCATCAAATACGGCATCTCGAGAAATGACAAAGTGATGAGTTTTTGGGTCCATGCACTTCCAACCCCCTTTCCTTTCGTCATATCCAACAAAGATGTATTTCCTTACCTTGGAATCCAACTTGCTCAGTTGAGAATCTGAGATATGAACATAAAACATAGAACCAAAACTCTTAGATGTTTAACACTTGGCTTCTCTCCAAACATCAATTCATAAGTATTGAAGTGTGTGACCATCTGATCTAAAAGCTTAAGCTGTTAGATAGAACACATTTTTAATAGTTGATTATATTCTCAACACGCCCCCTCACGTGCTGCCTTGATTTTTTTTCATGGTCCAAGCACGTGGAAATTCTTTTTGAGAATGGGTGGCGGTGAGGTTCGATCTCAGGACCTTTGGCCTGCTCTGATACCATATTGAAGTGTGTGACCATCTGATCTAAAAGCTTAAGCTGTTAGATAGAACACACTTTTAATATTTGATTATAATCTCAACAATAAGTGACTTCATGTTGTTAGGAGAAAGTGGCATTCTGTTAACCACATATGCTGCACATTTCATACCTTCATCCCATAGAGCTCTAGGTAAATTTTGGGCATGAAGCCAACTCTTACAAGTCTCTGTTAAGTGTCGAATCTTCCTTTCAACCACTCCATTGTGTTGCAGCGTATCAGCACATGTGAGTTCTTTTTAATGCCATATTGATGACAAAAATAGATAAATTCTTCAGAAGTAAATTCACTTCCATTATCCATTCGCAACCGCCTTATCCTCGAACCAAGCTCACCTTCAACTGTTTCCTTAAATTCCATAAACTTATTGAAGACTTCTGACTTGTGCTTCACAAAATAAACCCACATGAATTTAGTAAAATCATCAATGAAAATTAGCATATAAGAGTAGCCGGAGAACAAATGAGTTCTTGTTGTCCCCATTAAATCACTGTGAATTAGTCTAGAGGAGCATTGCATCTTGACAAGGATCTATCAAACGGAAGACGGTGTGCCTTTCCGTATTGACATCCTTCACAAATCTCTCCTCCACCAAAGTTACTTAAGTTAGGTAATCATTTTACTGGATTCAATTTCACCATGGCTTTTAATTTATCCATGTTGAGATGCCCAAGTCTAGCATGCCATATATATGTGTTATCATTACTACTCATCTTCTCAATATACGAATTAGAGGCAGATAAGACATATAAATCATCAATTCTATTACCGGTATGAACTATGTCTGCCTTGAGTTCTTTGATATTTTGAAGGAACTTCACGTCATGTGCAAAAAATAGTAGATAATTTCCCACATCTACTACATTTGCAACTAAAAATAGATTCTTCCTCATACCTGGAACATGAAATACACTGTTGAGAGTGATAGAGTCTTTCTGCTTCTCGTTGATGACAACAATGCCTTCCTTCTCCACGTTATAAATTGCATTATCTGTTGTTAAAATGACATCACGATCATTGTATTTTCAAAAGTTGGAAAATTTAGATTCATCTCCAGTGAGATGGTGAGCACATCCTGAATCCACGATCCAGTCTCTTTCAAAATTGATGGAAGCCATGGCATTTACTTCTCGATTATCAACTATGAATCACTTCCCCCACTCTTCTTCTTCAACAACTTTCTCAGTTTGAACCATATTGCTCTCTTTGGCTCAGCAATATCTTTTTATGTGTCATATTTTGCCGCACCGATAACATTTGAGGGACTTCTTTTCGTGATTATTAGAAGAAGCTTCTTTCTTTCCTGGTGAGCTTGAACCACCTGAAGATCGAGAGTGATGTCTATCTCTTGATTTTCCTTTAAAGTTCCTCTTGTCGACTACAAGAGCATTTCCTTCCCCTTCTTTGACAGATACACCAGCCAACTGTTTGGCTAGTAGCTCCTGTGACGATAACAAATTCTCAAATTCCTCCAAGGATGGTTGTTGAGCCCATCCTTGAATTGATGTAACAAAAGAAATATATTTTGGCTTCAAACCACGGATGATAATTCTTTTCATTCTTGCTTCAGAGATAGCCTCGTCCGGATTTAATAGAGAGATTTCAGAACATAAGTTTTTTATCTTCAAGAAATACTCGGCAATAGAGAGATTACCTTTAGTGGTGTTAGCAAATTCATTCTCCAAAATTTGTAGTCGAGCTTCATCCTTCTTGTTGAACAAGTGATCAAGGGTCCTCCATATTTCATGAGTTGATTTACACCTTATAATATGATCAAATAAGCTGGGGGAGATGGACCTCTTCAAGATGAACTCTGCTTTGTCATTAATCTGCTTCTACTTCTTATGCGCGTCGCTATTTTCTGGTGCGTTGGCAGGAGGACTTGTGTTACTCCCATTGACAACTTCTCACAAATCCTCGCCAACAAGGTAGGACTCTAAATAGGTCTTCCATGCCTTGTAGTTGGACTGGTTCAATAATTCCATCCCAAGTCCATTAGCACGACCACACACATCCATTTTAGAAAGACCAATTGAATCTACCACTAACCCGATCTTGAAAATAAAAGCCATAAGACAATTTATGGCTATGGCTTTGATACCATATAGAGAATTAGCAGAAGAAAGGTAAAGTTGGAGAGACCTTCTGCTAGCACAAGATCGTTAACTAAGATCGGAAGATTCAATTAAAGAAGAGGAAGCTATGGAAAGGAGAATGAAGAATTTTAGATAAGAGAGCTTTGTTATGGAAGAGGACTTCTTGTATTGCTTGAATGACTTTGAAGTGAGTTGGTTACAAATGACTAGGCCACCTCCTATTTATACTTGTGTAGAGATGGTACTAGAAATTGTTCTAGATTCATCTACAAAAATATCTAGTTACTCTTATCTTCCAAAAAATCAACTTTAATTGTTCACAAGATTATCCCCTTTTTCTTTTCCCCAATAAAATAATTGCTTCAAAATTTTTAAATACTTCCTTTTGACAACTACATAGATATAATAAAATATAAAACTTCTGAGAAAGAAGGGGAGCCTTGAATTAACAGTATAGTTGTTTCTATGTGACCTATAGGTCACAGGTTCGATCCATGGAAGCAACCACTAATGCTTGCATTTGGGTAGACTATCTACATCACACCTCTTGGGTGCGGCCCTTCCCCGAACGCTACTAACGCGGGATGCTTTGTGCCCCGGGCTGCCTCTTTTTATAAATCTTTTGAGAAAGGGCATGCTATAAGTCAATATTGTTTTTCTTTAAAACTTAAATATTGTATTTAACAACATAAAAGACTATAAAGTGTTGGTATGCATTCACCTCCATATGTAGGAGAGTACTCAAAACAAACTCAAATAGTTTAGTACTTATATGTTTCTTATCCAAAAAAATAGTTTTGCTTATATTTCAGTTGTTTATTTGTTGAGCCGAATTCTTAGCCAAAAAGTCTTCAGATATCAAGTTTTACCAAACAACCTGAAGTCAATGGTTTTAAATTTCTTTTCATTTTCGGTTGCCAAAACGTACTTCTGTGGAATTCTAATGTCGGAAGGGACAAGCTTCATCTAACCACAACCTTAAGAACGAAACAAGCTTCGTCTCTTGACTATCGCCAAAGTCACGTTAGTGTGTCCACCTTTAACCAACAGTATGACCTTCGACGTGAACATATGTTAGAAACTTCAAGGATACCACCTCAAGAAACTCTGATTTTTTTAAAACTAGTAAAGTTCAAAAAACTCTGATTTCTTGCATTAGACACACTCCAAAGATGAATATGTAGCCTGATCAAACTAAACACAATCATTCCCTTCTTCCTTCTCAAAGTTAAACGTCCCATTTTGACAGATCAATGATAAAGTAGTAGCGGTAATTCGTCCATCCAACGATTTCCCTCCTCTATAAATATCTAGGATTCAACATTAAACGGAAATCTAAACATTAGTAATATATCCCAAGTATGGACACCTTCAAGCCAGAAGTTACTAATACGTCATCAACTGTAATGACTCGCATAGTCATTTTGAGTACTTTAACTAGAAATCCCTAAAATACCCTTCCTGAGCCTTTATTTGTGTGTTTATGACTTGCGGGGATGGGTGGCACAGTTTCCGAGGTTATCGGGTGAGTTTCGGACCCATTTTTGCAAGTTTAGAATATTTCGAAGTTAAGTGAATAAGAAGGTTTGACTCATAGTTGACTTTTGGGTAAGCACATTTTTTTCGTGGTTTCGTCGATTCCATTAAGTCTGAAAACGCTTATGACTTAGTTGAGCCTTCGGTTTGGGTCCAGAGGCAGTCGGGTGCGTTTTGGGTAGTTGTTTGAGAAGTAGAAATTTATTAACTTAAGGGTTGACTTAGATCAAATCCGGGTGAATGAGATCTTTCTAGGGAATTCCAAGTGCGCGAGCAAGTACGCAACATGTTTTATGATAGAAATGCATATTTGATTTGTGTCCACAGGGTTACGAATGAGTTTCAGTTGTTGGTTCGATATTTGAAAAAAAAAACAGAAAATCTGGTTTCAGTTGTTGTTGGTTTCCTTCTACTATTTTGTGTAGAAGGGTGTCATGTTCGCTATGCATTGGGGGACCAGAGGGTCGAGATCACGACCTTGGCATACAAAGGGGAGCTAGGATCTAGGCCGGGTCTCATGGGCACATCGCGATCACGATGGTCATGTCGCGTTCGCGATGAGCTGGGCCAGGGCGAACCGCATTCCCGAGCGGTGTCTCGAGTTCGCGAAGAGTAAATCAGACCTGGGCAGAATTAAAAACTCATTTCGAACTTCATCTTTCATTCATCCATTTTAGAAGCTAGAGAGCTCGTGTTTAGGTGATTTCAAGTGCAAACTTCTAGATTCTTCATTGGGGTAAGATCTAAACCATAATCTAAGTCATCTCCATAGATTTATTCCTTTAGTTTAAGTTTTAATCCATGATTTCTTAAGTATAAATTGGGGTTTTCCATAGAAAGTGGATTTTGTGATTTTAATGAAATTGATGGTCCAATGAGGTAAGATTCTTGTGATTTTCTGGATTTAAACTAATTAGGTTATGAGTTAACCATTTTTGAAGTAAAATTCTCATTTTGCCCTTGTGGGCCCAGGGTTACCTTTTTGGAATCGATTTAAAGAATAGCAATATGGGTGTTGTTAGATTCGTATGACATTGTAGAATACTATTGTGACCTTGATGAACTCATTTTTGCAATAAATTACTGTTTTGACCCTCGGGTTTTGGGGATGGGTTTCGAATTGACCTTTTTGGACACAAATCTTTTCCTATGAAAATATAGATAGCGTTATACTCATAATCTCATCTAGATACCATATTTGAATAGATTTGGTAGTTCAGAGGCTTAAAGAAAGGGAAAAGCTTTGGAGTCACTCTTTGGCTTCAGATTCGGACCAGTTGAGACTTACTAGACCTTAATATAATGTTTATGTGTTAGTTAAGTAATTAAGAGGTATAATGGAAATTGGGGGTCCTGTATTTGTGAGGTGACATCACTTGTGTGGGTACTAGTGTACTTAAAAGGGTAATTAAAGTGTAAAGTAGTTATTCTTGTGACGAAGACTATATGTTTAGCCTTCGAGCCTTGAAGCGTGGTGCATAAATTCACTTAGGTTGGTATGACTGTTGTTTACTTGAGCTATGTTAGCCATGCTTTGTAGATTCTTAATTATGACTTGTCATGCATTCATCACTCTACATCTCGTCTAAAATAGTGAAAATGAACTTGTATTGATAACTGATTTGATTTTATGCTTTTTGCATGGTATACACATATCCATTTCATACATTCATTATATTATTGGCATTTGATTGATGAGATACTGAAAAGGGTCCTTGAAGGCTAGTTATTTGGATATGGTACATGGTGAAAGTGATGATGATGATAATATTTCATCCACAGAGCTGGGACCCGGTGGGTATATGGAGCTCATGAGTCCCTCACGGGTCGCGCGAAACCTATTGCAGGAGCATGTGCATATGGCTATTGCATAACATACATATCACTTGCATTGCATATCATTTATACTTGTTGATGTAAACTTTATGTCATATGTACTCAATTTGATGTAAAGGTGTAATATTTATGATTTTTCTTGCCTAAATAGAAGAATTATGGAATCTTTATGACTTCTTAATGATAAAAAATAAAATTATGGAACTTTGTGGGACTAGACGCCTTGTTTGGGCATAGGTTGGATCTTGTGGATATACTTGACTTCTTTTTACTAAGATTGGAATGTTATGATAAACCTTGGTAACATCGATAATTCATGAGGATGACTTAGTTGTAGAATCCTAGTTACGGGGTCAACCGCTTTTGAACTGTTTATATCTTTACTAACTAAATAAGTAGAGAAATATCGAAATGTACCAACCCTTATCACTGCTATAGTTAGGATTGGGTAACGATGTTGCTAGGTACATGTGCTTCCCGTACCACTCTACACTTGATGCACTTTCTGTGTGCCGGTACTGATCCGAGTTCGAGTGGAGCATAGTGGTTCGGGCGCTTTGGTGAGCTTGACTTGGAGTCCAGGGTGAGCTGCAGATGCCTTTCCAACACTGGATTTCCTCTATCCCTTTTATTTCCTATCTTCTTTATTAAATAATCGAGTATTAATTAATAGAGTTTCTACTGTATGTCAATTCTAATGCGACCTTGCATGGTTGTGTGCACAATGAAGATGGCGTCTAGAATAAATTTGATACCTAATCTCCCTAAACTCATGATCTATACGATGAAACTCTAGGAAAGAGTGATACAACGTAGACTTGGGAATACGACAAGAGTGAAAAGTGTTTTGATTTATGCATGGTAGATCTACAACGGAGACTATATTCTTACTAAGAAAATTGATGGAAATCTATCGCGAAAATGTAACATCCCGTACTTTCGGGTCATGGTTTGAATTACTAGACGTGTGTAAATAAACTCGAGCGTTTGGAGGATTTTTTATCATATCCACGTATGAAAATAAAAAAGCTTGGTATATAAAAAGATGTGGTTCCGAAATAATTTAGGACTTAAGAAGTGTGATGACGGGAGTTGAAAATAATAGTTGTATGTCTCAAAAGAGGTGATGGACTAGTGCTATATCGCATGAT
This sequence comes from Anisodus tanguticus, assembly GCA_034509755.1. Classification (NCBI taxonomy): domain Eukaryota; kingdom Viridiplantae; phylum Streptophyta; class Magnoliopsida; order Solanales; family Solanaceae; genus Anisodus; species Anisodus tanguticus. Next base: position 32,556,819 of record CM067546.1, read on the forward strand.
TATGATATTGAGTATATGAAGATTTTATAAGTCATCAAGGTTTAAGAGAATTGAGACCAAAAACTTAATTATGTGTGTGATGAGTTAAATGTGGAACGTAGTATAGGAGATGGGTTACACGTGTAGGAGAATTAAGGTTACAAGAACCTTAATTCATATCGTGGCATTTGGACATTACATTTAAGCCTACAACTTTAAGTGGGGGACAGTACGTGTACTGCTGTCCTAATCATTTTGGGGAAACGAAAAGAAGAGTTGGGAGGACTCCTTTTTCTCCTTGAAAGCTAAGTAAAGTGAAGCAATTTCTACTTCAAGAGCCGAATTTTACACTAGGGAATTTCCATATCCTAGTACTGTTGCCACTTCCAGGTTGATCTTTGGAGAAGAAAATAACAATAATGGCCACGTCGATGATGTAATTTAACACCGATTGTTTTTCGGGTAGTAGCAAATTGAAGGTTCCTTCAAGAGTAAGCTTGTATGATACTATGGTTTTATTGTGCTGATTTTCGGAGACTCCTTGGAAGTAAAGTGATCTCGAAATTGAAGGGATTCTTGTGCTTGGAGGTAAGTTCCATCTTCTCCTTCTTGTCTTTAGTTTATACAAGTTGTAGGAGTGTTATTACGAAGAGGTTGTACAGCAAATGCTTGGAGGAACTTGGAATTTGGTTGTGGGTTGTGAGATGCTCGTTTGGGGTTGTTTGGTGATGATTAGTTACTGGAAATTGTAGACTATTGTTGGTTGTTGTATGAGGAAGTTAAGGAAGTTTCCTTGTTAATTAGTTGCCATTGTTATGGATTATAGAAGTTCTACGCACATAAGGTGTTTGATAAAATATCTAAGTGAAAACTACCTTTAGTTATTGATCCGAAATTGATCTGAATCATTCATATAATGTTGATAATTGTTCGTAGAGCTTACGAGGCCTCGGGAAACTTGAGTAGCTTTGACGACAAAGGTATGTTAAGGTAAATTATTTCTTTCTTTTGGCATGTTCCATGTAACGAAATATAACCGTGATATTGTTCCATAAATTATTCTACTCCATGTCTAAATATGTTCCTAAATCCTTATTGAGGTATGTGGGGAAGATGTTAATATTTCCAATGTTAGCCGAAGGGGCAAGTATATTATGTCATCCGATAAGTTCAGAATGTTTCATTGTCATTCATGCATTATATACATATATAATATATTGGATCGGATTGCACGTTCCGCAACATACATACATATATATATATATATATATATATATATATATATATATATATATATATATATAATATTAGACCGGGTTGCACGTTCCGCAAAATATATATATATATATATATATATATATATATGCGTACCACATTTGTATTATGCATAACATTTAGGCATATGTATTCGGGCCCTCGAGAGGCATTTCTTGTTGGTCGGAAATTTGTTCTGTTGGTTGTTGGTGTTGGCGGCTGTTTCTATCAGTTGTTTCTATCAGCTATCTTTGTCGACTGTTTCTGTTTCAGATTATTATGTATCTCTGTGATGATATTTCTTATGTCTGACATACTCAATACATCAGTCGTACTGACATCCCTTTTATCAGGGGACGCTGTGTTTCATGCCCACAGGTTCAGTTAAAGAGGACGACGGTTCGCGCTAGTAGGTTGCTGGTTCAGCTGATGTTGGAGCACTCTATTTGTTCCGGAGTTGCAGTCTAGTCTCGGTATGATATTTTGCATCTGCATATGGATATGGCGGGGTCCTGTCCCGTCCTCGTGATGTCACATACTCTTTAGAGGCTTGTAGACAGGTGTCCTGCGTATAGTTCTCATATATGGCCTTGTCGGCCTTGGTATATATATATAAGTTGGCTTTCTGGTTTACTGTTTCTATGTTTATATATGTCAGCAGAGTATTGGGTGACGGCCATTGAGGGCCGTGTTTGATTATGATTAGATGTTGATTGGATGCTTAGCGGTGCCCGACGGATAGGGTCCGGGTGCCCGTCGCGGCCCTCCGGTTTGGGTCGTGACAGAAAAGAAGAAACACCTACACATGGTATTTTTTATCTAGAGAAAACATATGATAAAGTACCACACAAGGTTCTTTGGTAGGTTATTGAGAAGAAAGGAATTCATATTAAATATATAAATGACATGTATGAAGGAGCCGTCACTAGCGTGAAATAGTGGTAGGTGACACTGAGTTTCCCATAACGATGGGTTTACACCAAGGGAACGAGCTAACCATCATAATACAAGAGGATGTTTCATGGTGTATGCTATATGCTGATGATATTGTATTAATTAACGAAACAAGTGAGGGTGTCAACCAAAGCTTGAACTATGTAGAAGCACGTTAGAGAGTAAGGGTTTTCAAATAAGTAGAAGTAAGATTGAATACATGCATTGCAGGTTCAGTCACCATGAGAGAGAGAAGTTGAGGTGGGACTAGATGGGATTGCAGTGTCAAAATTAAACAATTTAGATATCTTGGCTCGTTGTTTCAAGAGAATGGAATGATAGATGAAGATGTTATTCATAGGATTACAACCGGATGGTTGAAATAAAGAAGTGCTACCGGGATGTTATGTGATAGAATGATACCTACCAAAGTGAAAGGTAAGTTCTCCAGAATAACTATAAGACTGACTATGTTATATGGTAGTGAATGTTGGGCTACTAAAATCCAACATATCCATAAGCTGAGTGTTGCAGAAGAGATGTGGGTGCTAAGATGAATGTACGGTTATACCAGATAAGAGATGAGGATAGACTTTAGACAAATTAATTAAACCGCCTATGCACGAACACTAACCATTCAAGACAAATCCGTTGTGATCATACTTCAAAAAAGCAACTATAGCAAGTCTTCCACTTCACCACTTCCCAACTTGTAGAAAATTGCAGCCAGACCAATCTAAAGATAGCACATACACTTTTGTTGGGTGCTACTCAGGAAAAATCGATCTCAACGAATATCAAGAAAAACAATGACATGCATTGTTGCTGTCTTTTATGCCTATGTGCTACTTTAAATGCGGGCATATGCAAGTGGTGTTCAGTAGCACCAGGAGCACCAACCTTCACACGAGCAACGGTTCATTGTAATACCATATCACTTTAGATCATGGTCATCTAACGATCTGTCCATGTCTCCACACCGACTAACTCCTTTTTTAACACATACCCATTAGTTATTGCATGGAAAGCCTCATAATAACACATTTACAGCAAAAGATGAAATATTCTAAGTTATAAAAGGAATTTCATTGAACTAATACTTAAAAAGACATATATTAGTAAAATTCCTCAAAAGTATTTTGCATTTCCAAGTAGTAATTAAGAACTCACTTAGTAGCTGAAGGCACCGTTCCAGCAGGAACTCTCTTGACAATTACACTTGACCCACTCGCAATCTGAAAATTTTCGTCATTATATGCTGCAAGACGGACACAAGAAATGTAGCTCGAAATTAAGATAAATTTCAAACTTGGTGTAAATCCCAGTGGGTTATAAGATAGAAAAAAAAAACACCTAAAAACACATACTCTCTCTCTCTTCTCTCTTCTCTCTTCTCTCTTCTCTCTTCTCTCTTCTCTCCCACACACGCACACATTAAAAATCCATTTCAACATTAAAACAAAAACGTATGAATACATAAATTAACACTACCAATACATAGATATATGTAGCTCTGAATTAATCTAAACTTCAGAAACATATATGTAAGTGTAAAATGAAAGGACCTTCGCCGCCGGAGAGGGGGTCAGAGAAAACGAGATCAAAATCGTGACAAGTGTTGAGTTTCTTGTAACGGATGATCTTCTCCCTCAACTCCCGCAACGAGATAGATGGCCTGCCGTCTGTATCAACTGAATCGAAGCTTCTACAGCTCCTGAATTTGAACTGAATTGACATTCTTTTCTAAAACCAAAAAGGAAAAACAACAACAACAACAAGATTTCTCAATTCTTGAATATTTTTTGTAAAAGAAATGAATTTTAGATGAATGGTTATAGTGATTATCGCCGCTTCAGGGTGTTGAGTAGATGACAAGTGCTCTCAAGAAGAGTGTTAGAGAGAGCGTTATAGTGCATGGTTATATACTTGGCTACAGAATATGGATTCTGAATATCTATAACTTTGGGTTATTTAAACTAAACACCCTACTATTATGACTTAGTTATAATGAACCTCATATATTTTAAGATCAAATATTTATGTTGCTCAGACACTTCAACAATATCGATGGGTGCGTGCTGGATTCTTCAAAAATAGTGCACTTTTGGAAAATCTAATACGAATACGGAAATATTTTTGGAGATCCGAGCAACATAGCTTATACCGCTATGATATTATCTTTGTTTTTCTAAAACCATTAAAAGTAATGGAAATCCTCGACTAATAAAACTTCATGTAACTGAGTATATTTAAGATATTTTTAAATTAGGGATATAATTATTTTTGTCCTTTATATATATTTCCTTTAAGATAAAAAAGTATTGTTTAATATGAGAAATAAGGTAGAATATCTCATAATTAAATTTGGGATTAAACTTATACTGTGTTGGGTTGACGATATAAAATTGTCCCTGATTAAACATTAACTTCTTTTTAAGAAAGTGATTACAAGTTAAATGGGACGACCAAATAGAGTGCCTCGTAATTTCTTAAAAATTAACTTTAAATGGGGCGACCATTTCCTAAACATTAACTTTTTTTAAGAAAGTCGCTACAAGTTAAATGGGGAGACCAAATAGAGTGCCTCGTAATTTTCTTTTACTTTTTTATCGTGCAAAATAATATTAAGAGAAAAATATATTCGCCCTTCTCAAAGTTGTGACTAATTTTTAATTACTTTACAAACGTCAATCGTTGACTATATTCCGATTAGCACCTCAAAAAGTTAATATATTATCTCCCGTATTGTTTATGTATACACCTGTCCAAAGCTCGGGTCGAGCCGGGTCAGATGTCTTTTTTTTCTGCTTGCTCGATTCTGACCCTGTTTTTTTTTATTTTCCGACCTTGGCCTTGACCCACTCTACAAAATAAAATAAAAATATTTTTTTAGTTTTTTATTAAAATAACAATCCAAATTAAAGTCCAAAAACATAATATATATTGTTAAAACATGTAAAAAAAACTCCAAATTTACAGGATTTTTTAAAAAATAAATAAATTTCCAACACTGAAATTTACATTCACACCTACATTATCACGAAATTTCGACGATGAAATCTATTGTATATCGTGAGATCTTTACTAAAGAAAAGGGAAATTAGAAACCGATTTGGGGGACAACACAAATTGATAGGGAAAACGAACATTTTCCTATAAATTGGCGGTGCCAACGGCGGTTTGAGCGGCCGCGTCTCGAAAAAATACGAAAAATTAAAAAAATCGGGTAAAACGGACATCCGAGCGCAGAGTTAGGACCATTTAAAGTTGCACCAATTTACAATCATTTTCTCTCCCTATATTTTATGTCAATGCTTCTGTTAATTAAGTTCATGTCGCATTCGACTTCCATAAAATCTTCATAGATTGGCTTCAATAGCTATGATTCAAGAGATAACAGTAGCCTAAAATAAAAAATAAGATTAATTACATAGGTAAGTTCGGTTTTTCGGTTTGGTTCATCCTCAATACTAAAGAACCGAACCGAATTACCTTAAATAAACATTAATAAAATATACCTTAAATAAATATTAATAAAATAATAATAAAATGAACGGGTCGGGGTCGGGTCACTGGTCGGGTCGGGCCGGGTCAGACGGGTAAAAAGTTCTGACCCTCGCCCGATCCTGACCCTGATCAGGTCCCCGCTTTTTCGAGTCAGATGGCTCACGGGTCAGTTATATGTTGACTCTGGCCCTGGTTTTTTTTGGGTCGGACCGGATGGGTCCTCAACCCGATGGACAGGTCTATTTATGTATATACAAACTCTAGGAAAGAAACTCAAATCTCTAACGTATAGGGATATAATTATTTTTGTCCTTTATATATATATAATGATTTCTTAAAAATTATGCAATGTATATTATTTTTAATACACCACAGCAAACCGTCAATAAAACTTAATCTCAGTATGCATTACGAATGCACCTTATCATTATTATTCTTAAACACCCACTAAATGACCCCTAAGGGTGTTTTTTGCTAATACTATGGTTTGCTATGTATAGCATTAGTTATACATAGGATAGTACCAAATAGGGTGTATACCAAACAAGGTGAAAAAGACAACAACATACCCAATGCAGTCCCATAAGTGTTGTTTGAAGTTGGTAGGATGTACACAGATCTTATCAGGGGCGGAGCTAGTAAGGGGTAGGGGGTTCATCAGAACCGCCTTCAACAAAAATGACACTGAATATACAAAGTTAAAATTATTTTTTGTGTTTATATTGTAGATGTACACCCCCTTTACTTCTTTGTGTGTTTAGTTCAACCCTCTTAGTAAAAATCTTGGATCCGTCATTGGATCTTATCCCTATCTTTGTGGAGTAGAGAGGATGTTCTGGTAAATTGTGGGCTTGAAAAAAAATGTATCAAACAAGAGATTAATAATAACAAAGCTAATACATACTCCCTCCGGATGAAAAAGAGTGTTCACTTAACCTTTATTTTTTGAGTAAAAAAGAATGTCCACTTACCAAATCAAGAAAGAATTAACCTTACTTTTTCAGATTTTTCTTTATTAAGTGTTAGGTGACCAAATTCCAATACATATTTAATTAGGGGCGTTTTAGTCAAATTACTTATTTTTGCTAGTAGTTAATATTTTCTTAAGGGGTGTGCAAATGACTAAGTTGACACTCTTTTTGATCCGGATGGAGTATATTATTTTTTCTAATATAAACAACCTCTTAATGTTTAACAAAAGTAGACACATTTGGTCGGAAGCCATAAAACTAACGGAAAGTTAACATTTCTAACGAAAATAACAACAAAAAATAACCCGCTACAGCTTTGTTGACTACTTTACATTTCATCTCCATAGCAACGTACTCCGACATCGAGGGTGCTCCCCTTTACAGGTTATTTATATTTCCATCATAAAATTTTCAAATACGGGATATATTGTTGTTGTTACTTTTCCTTTTTCTGGGGCAATATCACTTTAATTACAAAAGTCTTGCTTAAAAGTTGATCTTTGGGGTTTTAGAAAGGAGGTCTTAGACTCACAGTTATAGAAACTTAATTAAGAACTTCCATATTAAAATTTAAGTGATTTTCCTATTCAAACAGCAGTGTTTAGAGTTCAAAAATAACATCTATGGCAGATTGGAAATACCAAAAATCTCTATCGCATGTAATCAATCAATTTTTGTTGGTAATTGAATCTGACACACTCATTGATTCTCTTTCACAATAATGGTTTTAAAGTGAGAATCCTCAGTTTAAGTTTGAAAAAGCGTTTTGTGTACAAGGTCATATGTGAAGGATCAGGGAAAAACTTACCCACACCCCATGTATACATCAAATCAGTGAAAATAAGACATGTGTTATGCATACACACACTTATGCTTCAATCATGGTTAGTTGATGTATATTTTTCAGTCTACCTTTTAATTACAAAGGTTAAATTGAATGATTTGATGTAAATATCGAATGCGAGTAAGTTTTTATCGAAGGACCAAAGTAGTGTTACTCATATACATACTAACACAAAGGACCATTTGAGTTTTTTCCTCAACAAACTCAAGCCCGTCTTTCATATTTCTAGATTTTAGCCTTAAAATAGTATTAATTACACTAAACATTTATGTACTATCACTTAATTACGGATAGACCTCATATATTTGAAAATCATATACTTACACGCCCTATGCTATGAAAATCCTACACTCATACCCCTATAATGTTATACCCGTAACGAAATATATTAAAATGTAATTATTAAATGACAAATTAAAACTATAAATCAAAAGTTTTTACATTGTTATTTTAATGAAGAAATAAAGATAAAAATTTACTTTGTATTCATACCTTTGATTAAAAAATAGTAAACAAAATTTGGAACATTTGTCTTTTGAAACTCATAAATAGAAAATGAATACAAATACTCAATAACAACAATATAACCAATGGGATTCCAAAAATTAATCAATAAGACATAACAATCATTAGTAATAACTTTGTTGCACTTTAAAGTACCACTACAAGAAAACGGCTTTTAAAGAAAGGAAATTGGGTCCTTAAAAGTTCAAATTTGGTCCCAAAAGGACAATTACGACGGAAAAAAGTTGATCGCCGCCTGTTGTAATATCCTCTCCCTTAAAAGTCAACAACGACGGGTTCAAAAACGTGATCGTTAATTGATTTTGGGACGGGGAGGAAATCTCATCGTTAAATACTTTTAGAGACTACATATCTCGTCCCTAATAGATGATTAATATCATGGAAATATATAGTTTTCTGATTTTAGCGACTTTCTGTTAACTGGTCCTAGGTTATATTTTAGAGATAGATGTAGTGGTACCCATTTAAAATAATTGTACTAATTTTAGCGACCGTATTTCTGATCCCTTATTGACCACGAGTGGTCCCTAAAATTCGATGTCACAAAAATGTTAGTTTTGTCAATAAATATCAAATTGCTACTTAAAAAATCTTGATATAGAAAGCTTATATATATAGAGAGAGTGTGTTATTAATTACAATAAAATGGTTAACATCCCATGATGTTAGTTTCAATATTTGCTCAACACCTTAACAAAAAAACTTAGCTAACATCCCGAGCTAGACTATGATATCGGGTTTTCATATCATTCCTAGCAAAATAATAATGAGCTTGTCATCTTCTAAACTTGCATCTTGACTTGTAACTTCAATCTTACAGGAAATTTTGAAAAGACTATAAATAACTATTAATAAGATAATATATGTAAATTTTACGCTAGTAGTGGTTATACCCTTGCCCAAAAGCAGTCTAAATTCATTAGGTGTTAACCAACAACTTTAACAAGGCAGCTGGAATATAAGAAAAATTAATTAGAAAAGCTTGGGACGCATTAACCAAGAATTCAAAATCTATTTTAAAGAACCACTACTACAACAATAACTGTGACAAGCATACTGGAAGTGTTTGAACGTATGGCGTCATTTCCCATTTTGAAGAGAAACAAGCTACTGGCTTCTCTCAATTTCTATAGATTACAGTGGCGAAGTTAGAAAAATAAGAGCTCACTGCAAACAACAAATGTTACAGACTTTAAACCGAGATTGCCACAAATATATAGAAATTGTGAAACAGATTACAGTAGCACCAACTATATATAAAGGAATAAAGGAACTTTGAACATAAAGATGCAGCAAACGCAAACCATACAAAGAAGGTTGTCAGTCTTCCTCAAAATTCTTTAAATCAGGAAAAACATTTATTTTGTACTATAAAGCTATAAGTGATATACACTTTCCTTATGAAGTGTATATCACGGGTTCTATAGAGTATATCACAAGGTTTTTAGTAAATATTTTTTATATTATTTTGTATTACTTAGTATTGTACACTTATCATAAGTATAAGATTCTTGTACTATTAGAATAGGATTTTGATATTAGTATAAGAATAAGATTTTCCTATTATGTAAATTGAATTTGTATATATTCTCTTTCATTAATGAAAATAATCAAGAGATTATTTCTTTCATTAACCAACCAGTCTACCACCCTCCCCTTTGTGAATTCTTCTTCTCACCAAAGAAGGTTGTTAGTACATTATTCAATAGTAGCAAAAAATTATTATTTCATTTGTCACAAAGCTAAATATCGCAGCTATCAGCTTCCAGAAAACGTCAAATGAGCAGCCATGGAAGCACAATGCTCACAAAATGGCGCCCCGACCTTCAAATTGCGTAAAGTTTAATTTCCAAATGCAAATCGATAGAGCATCTGTAAGTATAGAGACCTCTTTAGATAGGGAAATGTTATTAAGAAAGAAAAATTAGCTATAGGCCATACATCCTTGCTTTTAAAGAAAAAAATTGCTATATAAGCAATACATATATATATCTCCTTGCTTTTAAACATGGACTATTTTGCACAACCTAAAATCACGGATCCGCCTTTGTTAGGAGCACATAATCCAACAAAAAATGGTGTTTCAGAAACTTAATGCTCTCACATATCAAACTAAAAAAGACTGTAGAATTACCTATATGCATTTCGACTTGTAAATCCAAGCTCCAGAAACCAAAATCTTTTACCATTCAAAAAAATCTCATGCATCTATTAATACAATGGGGAAAAAAACAAGGAAAAAAAATACTCATTCATTTAAGAAATTCTAAGAGCAGGCAGCAAATACAAGAGTCTTGAAACAATAAAATGGAACAAGTACAACCAACATCCGACACTCTTGCATACCTAGATGAATAAATGAAAACATCGTCTCTGATATATCGAAATTGAGAGTAAAATCAGAGAAGCATACACCATTGAAGAACAAAGCATGAAGCTTAGAGAGGAAATGGCTAAATCAAAGTGATTTCATTTCTGGGTATAGTGTCAGTTATATACAAGTGTAAAGGAGTAAGAATGACAGCTGGCTACCGCTGGATCTCTAACAAACTAACTGCAATGACTGTTTACTTGTACAAATACATAATTAACTACACTAACAAAGCAACAACAATAGTAAATACGACTAACTAACAACTTGCCAAGGATAGAATGATGCTTCTGCCCAGGTAAAGCCTTTGTTAAGATGTCAGCCAGTTGGTCAGTTGTGAAAATATGATGCAAAGCTATGAGACCCTCTTGTAACTTGTCCCTAACAAAATGGCAGTCGACTTCAATGCGTTTGGTATGCTCATGGAACACTGGGTTCTTTGCAATATGTATGGCAGCTTGGCTGTCACAAAACACTGGAAATGGTGTAGAAGCTGGTGTTGTCATCTCACTCAGTAGTCTTTCAACCTAAACTAATTCTCCAACAACTTTTCTGAGTGACCTATATCTGCCTCAGCAGAGGAGAGTGATATGATGGTTTGTTTTTTTGGATTTTCAACTGATAGAAGAGTCACCTAAGAACACAATGTGTCCACTCATAGACCTTCTAGAGTCTGGACAGGCAGCCCAATCTGAGTCACAATGGGCTGATACCTTAAGGTTTGGATTGTTGGATAAAAAAAGTCCTAGAGTAGGAGTGCTCGATGAAAAAATAAAAAGTGAATTATCGCACTTGCTGCATATAAATCCAATTTGCATAATGTACCCCGAAAATCGCTCATACCACGCTCTGGGGCCTATTTCAAACCATACAGTGACTTACGAAGATGACATACGTATTGAGGGGCTGCTGGATAGACAAAACCAGGCGGTTGGTGCATGTAAACAGTTTCTTTCAAATCCCCATGAAGAAACACATTTTTTACATCAAGCTGATGAATCGACCAATGCTTACACATATCAATACTCAGAACTGTGCAAATGATAGCCGGTTTAACAACCGGACTGAACGTCTCACCACAGTCAATGCCCTCCTGCTAATTATTATCATTAGCCACAAGTCTTGCCTTATATCTCTCTAGATCATCATTGTCTCTGTATTTGTGATGAAAAAGCCACATGCATCGGATCACATTCACCCCCTCCGGTATAGGAACCAAATCCCAAGTGTGCTTTTTTGTTAAAGCATTAAATTTCTCATACATGGCCGCATTCCAATTTGGGTCTAGTTTGGCTTGTTTTGGATTTTTGGGAATTGGGGAGATAGTTTGGGCTGGTAAGTTAAACTGGACTTTGGGTTTGAAAATCCCGTTTTGGGCATGGGTTTCCATATGGTGCGTGGGGGAAGGGGCTTGGTGGGTACTGGTAGGGGTCGGGTTCTGACAATGGTTTGTTTCGCTGGTTGGTGGCGGATCAGTGGGATGTCGGTCGACGGGGTGTAGTGGGGGTTGGTTGGAGTCGGGTGACAGTGGTAAGATGGATGGTTTTGATAGGGCTGCGAAGGGCCTGGGTGTGTCTGATTTTGGGTACTGTGCAGGGTACAAGAGACCGGTACAGGGAGGGGACTGTTTTGGTTAACTGGAAGGCGACATTAGGTAGTGGCGACACTGGAGATATCAGCGGAGTTGGACATTGGGTGGAAAAAGTGGATCCGGGAAGGGTTAGAGATACCACCAGTCGATTGTCGATGGTGGGGGTGGCAATCGGTGGTGATTGAGGGATCACAGACTGGCTACCGGTAGTGGCAGTGATGGACGGCTGGGGAATAGTACTGCCAGTCAGTGATGCTGTCAGTTCACCGGAGGTGGCGGTACCTGACAACAGTGGCGGAGATGGGTGGGCTGAGGCGGCGAAGTGACACAGTTAGCAAAGTATGATGGGGGAGATGTTGGATTCGTCGAGAAAGGTATAGTCCGTATTTTGGAATTTTTGAATATTTGCAAAAGGAAAAAACATCTCGTTAAACGTAACGTGACGAGAAACGTAAATTTGACGAGTGGACAAGTCATAGAACATATAGCCCCTATGATTAGGTGGGTGTAACATCCCGTACTTTCGGATTACGATTTAAATCGCTATGCGTATGTAAAATCGCTAGGCGTGTGTAAATAGACCCGAGCGTTGGAAAACTTTATGTTATATTTACTTATGGTAATAAAGAGATTAGTCTATAAAATGCTTAAACCCCAAAATAATTTTGTACGTAACAAGTGTGACGACGGGGATCGAAAATAAATTTGGTGCGTGCACAAAGAGGCTAGGGACTAGTGGCATATTAGGAAATTATGGCATTGAGTGTATGAAGATCTTATAAGTTATTAAGATTTAAGTGAATTGGATCACGGAATTAATTGGGTGTGTAATTGATTAATTATGGGATTGATTATTAAAGGGGGGGGGGCAAAGGTTAGTGAAATTTTTGACGTGTAACCCCTAAAGAGGTTACCTAAGTGACTAGCCTAAAAAGCTAAAATGTGGAAACAATTAGAAAGCTTAAATTGGCTGGTGGGAGACCAAATGATGAGGAATCATTTTGGTCTTCATTTGAGAGGTTATATTTTGTTGAGAGAAGTCATTTTATAGACAAAAATGTGTCGTTCAGCAAAACATCCCATTTAAGTAACCAAAGACCAAAGGAACAGACCCTCATTTCGTTCACTTTGAAAAAAAAAACAAATTTTGCTTCTTTCTCCTTTCTGTGATCCCGTGATTTCTCGGCCAAAGTTCCTATTTTGGGTTAAGGTTTTCTCCCCTTCTCAAGGTATGTTAAGGAAAATTATTTTTTTCTTTTGGCATGTTCCATGTAACGAAATATAACTGTGATATTGTTCCATAATTTATTCTACTCCTAGAAGTTAAGAATATTCATGTTATTAATTCCTATGTTAAAAGTATGTCTAAATATATTCCTAAGTTCTTATTGAGGCATACAGAAAAGATGTTGATATTTACAGTGTTAGCCGAAGGTACAAGGATATTGTGTCACCCAGGATGTGCTATCGTTATTTATGCATTTTCATTTGCATTGCATTCATATTTTACCCAAGACCGTATATTGGGGACGGGAAACGCAGACCACCTGATCAGCTGGGATATGATAATGATAAAGCACGTGTGGCTAGCCTGTGTGTCTTAATGAATGAAGATGTCTGATTAAGGGCCAATATATATATATATATAGATATAGATATATATATATATATATAGATATATGTTGTGGGGAGGAAGATGCCCTTGTGTGGCCAGTATATATGTATTTACCGCATTATGCATGACATTTAGACATATTATGCCCACAGAGGCCGACATGAAATGATGCCCACAGAGGTTGTTATGGTAAGGAAGATGTCCAATGGGCCAGTGTATATGTGTACCGCATTGTGCATGACATTTAGGCATATGCATTAGGACCCCCAGAGATATGTACTATTGGTCGGTTGTTCCTATTTCAGTTGTTGTTATATCCATGATATGCTATTATTCATGCCTGACAAACTCAGTACATCAGTCGTACTGACGTCCCTTTTATCGGGGGACGCTGTGTTTCATGCCCATAAGTTCACATAGGCGAGGTGACGGTTCACGTTAGTTGGTTGCGAATCTAGCGGATTTTTGGAGCACTCACCTTGTTCGGAGTGTTGGTCTAATTTTGGTACAGTACTTTTTGCTCGTATATATGGGTATGACGGGGCCCTATCCCGACCTTTGATGTTGCTACTCCTAGAGGCTTGTAGACAGGTGTCTTGTGAATAGTGGTCTTGTATGACCTTATCGACATTGGTATGGGTATGTATATATATAAGATGGTTACCTGATTTTTTATAATTTTCTTTCGGCTTAGTCCGTAATTAACTATGATTAGATGTTAAATGTATGAATGGTGGTACCCAGCGGGTGGGATCCGGGTGCCCGTCGCGGCCCTCCGATTTGGGTCATGACAGTGGGAAACCTACAAAGACACACAGAATGGTTCGGGGTGCAAATTTATGAGGGACGATGGACGCAAGGTTCGGATAACAGAGGCAACTAAAAATTCGGAGGTGATCATAGGAGAGGATCCAACAGTATATGATTTTAGTTGGAGTCATATTGTGAAGGGTGCTAGTAGGTAAAATATTAAGGACGTATTCTACCATTTTGACTGCACAAACCCAAAATGAGGAAGGAAGAGAGGCATGAAATAGGAAAGTACGAACCATGTTATTTATGGTGCGAATGATTCGTTCTGCTTTGCCATTTTTAGGGGAGGTGTGGGGACACAAAAAACAAAAAACCATGCCATTATTTTTGCAGAATTTGTGAAACATGGAATTATTAAACTTACGACCATTATCATACTAAAAGGATTTGATGGCTTTTTCAAATTCTGTTTTAATAAAAATACGAAATTCAAGAAACTTGGCAAACACTTCGGACTTAAATTTTAGCGGATAAATCCAAATAAAGTGAGAGTAATCATCTAATAAGACTAGATAATATTTATGATCCAGTGAGATAGTGATGGGAGATGTGCACAACCCTGAATTGGAGTACAGTGGCCATTACCAACAGTGATAAATTGAGGATACTTTAATGAGACATTTTGGGAAGATTACCTACCGATCGGGTGAGATGAGATGTGGCACCTGTATTTATGTACCAATTTCCATCGGGCTGCTGCAAGTTGAGAGTACCAAAAGCTTGACCCATCTCTATGTGGGCCAGACTGTGAGGCTGTTGGGCTGGACTTGCAGCTGACAGGTGGGCCTGATAGCCAAAGGAAGCTTGCGGTCGTAGGCCTGGTCCCTAGCCCAGAATGTTGTATGGCCAGGCCTGCGGGTACTGTGGACTGCCCATTGGGGGTAGGTCATAGGTTGAGGCCCAATTTCCAGATTATGTCCATGGATATGGGCCAGGCCACGTCCACTGTTGATGCTGAGCCTTTCATCTGCCTCGGCTCTTACCGTTTTTGCCATTATTGCAGCCTCTGCCGCCCATGCCTCCACCGTGGCTATCCCGATACTGGTGATAGTCCGGCGGTGGTAGGGGCCGTGATTGTGACCGGATGTTCAACCGCTAATGCTTTGTGATTATGAGCGTCCTGTTTGGCACGTCGGGTTTCCTCCAAAAGTAATTGTGAACGTGCCATATTGAAACTCGGTAGTGGGTCGACTTGTTGAATCATAGTAGCTAGCGTATCGCATTCTCTTTTAGGTAAGCCAGAAACAAGTTGTAGGACCATCTTCGTGTCGGAGACGGGTGTCCCTATGTTGGACAATTAGTCTGCAACTAGTTTTAACTGTTTACAATAGTCAGACATGTTGGAAAAATTCTCTAGACGTGTATTATTAAATTGTTCTTCCAAATATACAGCCTGAGTATTTTTGTTATCCTGAAATATGTCTTCCAATCGTACCCATAATTCATGAGCCGAGGAACTTATTTTCATAATTGTATGAAACAAATCTTTGGAGATGGTGTCGTATATCCACTGTTTAACTATAGAATTAAGACGACGCCAAGTAGAGTCTGCAACATCAAAGGGACGGGAAAGAGAGTCGTCAATATGGTCAAGCACGTTATACGTGCATGCATGAATACGGAAGAGTTTGACCCACTAGGAATATTGATCATCTTCTTGATCAAGAGTGATGGGAGTAAAATTCTTGATACTTGTGACGACAAAAGCCGGATGAAAAGAAGATGTGGAGGAGGTAGGGGGGTTGTCTATGAGGACTGTGGAGGAGGCGGAAACCTTTGGAGAGGTGGGGGAGACATGATAGGCACAAGAAAGGAACACGAGAAAAAACAAAGAAAGAAGATGGGTTAGCCGTCAGCCTCAAAGGGGGGGGGTGGTAACCCAAAAAAAAAAGTTTAGGTGTTTTTAGGGTTTGGCTCTTGATACCATGTAAGATTGTATTAATCTCCCTTGGGGTTCCTTTCTCATTGATACAAATATATATATTGTATACAATGTGGTATCATAATCCAATAAGGATCCTATATTTACCATAATTATACAACACTAAATATGACAAAATATAGTACACTATACACGTTAATACTTTCCCTCTACCCTTCACTTAAATATTAGACTTGGCTCCGTAACAATATTCGAACTCATGACATGTGTCTACCACACATCCGAAACTGTATTACCTTTGTTATTTTACCAAAACCGTGGTGCTATGATTATTAAGTTGATAAGCATGCTTTCTTGCCGGAGGACCACATTAAGACAGTGCTTCTGTTGGTATGTCTTATCTTTGGAGATTAAACTTACTTGGTGGGTTGGGGTTTTTTTTGGTGGGGGAAGGGGGATGCAGAAGGTGATTGGAAAGTTATACAGAGCTATGGATTTAGAAAAATAACATAGATTGTTTCAACGTATTTTGACACATTTTTGAGAATTTTTTTGGCAAAAGGATTGAAGAAGAAAACTCATTAATTTCTACCTTCTCATGAAAGAAGAAAAAATACGAAACTCATTTATGATCCGTGATGGCAGTATGTTAGGAGAAACTAGGAAATGAATGAATAATTTCCAATGCTTCTATAAATGAGCGCTTTTATTATTCTTCTAGAGCTATACACATGAACGGTAATGATTGCATACAATTTTATCAAGAAAGTTTCATTTCCTTTTGTAAGTGTGATACTTCTATTCATTTTTTTTAACGTTGATTCAAGTTCTAATTTCAAGGATGCATGGCTGTTGGCTGAAAAAACCCTCGTCTCTTTCCCCTTTTCTGATAAGTTGCCTAAAAATATCGATCATTGTTACTCAATCATTACATTCTGAATCCGTACTTGGAAATGTAACACATTCAAGATCATTTGTAACAATTCTGAAACTGTATCCCACTTAGGTAATTAGAATGTACATTCAAAAGTAGCATATCACATTTGTTGTCAAATCTCTCTTTTTTTCCCATTATTATGTTTATGTTGCGAAAATAACGGGTATGCTTCCCTTTGGATACATATCAATTGGAGGTTTCTTTACTTGTTTCTTTGACAGTTAAGTCTGATTCAGTGCACAACCTATTCTTCTTTCAATACTTCCTTTATTTCTTTCCTTAACATGTTTGCTTTGATGGCGAATACATTATTTAAAAGAGTTCCTGAGAAATTATTACCCTGAATTGAACACGAATGAGTAATGGTTGTATTTCCAATTTTTGATGGGCGAAGTGGAGGCGGGGAAGAGAGGGCTAAGGAGCAAGCTTTGGTACAAGTAGAGGAGGAGCGGTGCCTCAAGGAAGCAGCTGAGACTACTAACAAAAGAAAGCTTGAGGCTTTGCGCCTTAGGATAGAAATAGATTTCTAGCGGCACAAAGATGACCTCCAACGGCTTGAAAAAGATCTATCTCGGCTTAAATCATTTGCACAGACTACTGATCTCTTTCCAGAAGGAGATGTTGCAAGAATGCTGCATGATTTTGAGAGATTGGAGGATTCTGATGTTAGATAACACAACACGTGAAAAGCGTAATTACTTTATTATTGTAAAAGTAATTAGACCAAGACTTGAACACTATAACTTGACCATAATATACACCAAGTTCTTACTCTAGGTGTTTTTAGGGTTTGGCTCTTGATACCATTTAAGATTGTATTAATCTCCCTTGGGGAGCCTTTCTCATTAATACAAATATATATAGTGTATACAATGTAGAATCATAATCCAATAAGGATCCTATATTTGCCATAATTATACAACACTAAATATGACTAAATATTGTACACTATACACGTTAATACTTTCCCCTCTACCCTGCACTTAAATATTAGACTTAGCTCCGTAACAACATTCGAACTCATGACATGTGTCTACCACACATCCGAAACTGTATTACCTTAGTTATTTTACCAAAACTATGGTGCTATGATTATTAAGCTGATAAGCATGCTTTTTTGCCGGAGGACCACATTAAGCCAGTGCTTCTGTTGGTATGTATTATATTTGGATATTAAACTTACTTGGTGGGTTAGGGTTTTTTTTTGTGGGGGAAGGGGTGATGCAGAAGGTGAGTGGAAAGTTATACAGAGCTATGGATTTAGAAAAATAACATAGATTGTTTCAACGTATTTTGACACGTTTTTGAGAATTTTCTGGCAAAAGGATTGAAAAGGAAAACTCATTAATTTCACCTTCTCATGAAAGAAGAAAAAATATGAAACTCATTAATGATCCGTGATGGCAGTATGTTAGGAGAAACTAGGAAATGAATAAATAATTTCCAATGCTTCTATAAATGAGCGATTTTATTATTCTTCTAGAGCTATACACATGCACGGTAATGATTGCCTACAGTTTTATCAAGAAAGTTTCATTTCCTTTTGTAAGTGTGATACTTCTATTCGTTTTTTTAACGTTGATTCAAGTTCTAATTTCAAGGATGCATGGCTGTTGGCTGAAAAAACCCTCGTCTCTTTCCCCTTTTCTGATAAGTTGCCTAAAAATATCGATCATTGTTACTCAATCATTACATTCTGAATCCGTACTTGGAAATGTAACACATTCAAGATCATTTGTAACAATTCTGAAACTGTATCCCACTTAGGTAATTAGAATGTACATTCAAAAGTAGCATATCACATTTGTTGTCAAATCTCTCTTTTTTTCCCATTATTATGTTTATGTTGCGAAAATAACGGGTATGCTTCCCTTTGGATACATATCAATTGGAGGTTTCTTTACTTGTTTCTTTGACAGTTAAGTCTGATTCAGTACACAACCTATTCTTCTTTCAATACTTCCTTTATTTCTTTCCTTAACATGTTTGCTTTGATGGCGAATACATTATTTAAAAGAGTTCCTGAGAAATTATTACCCTGAATTGAACACGAATGAGTAATGGTTGTATTTCCAATTTTTGACAGGCGAAGTGGAGGCAGGAAGAGAGGGCTAAGGAGCAAGCTTTGGTACAAGTAGAGGAGGAGCGGTGCCTCAAGGAAGCAGCTGAGACTACTAACAAAAGAAAGCTTGAGGCTTTGCGCCTTAGGATAGAAATAGATTTCTAGCGGCACAAAGATGACCTCCAACGGCTTGAAAAAGATCTATCTCGGCTTAAATCTTTTGCATAGACTACTGATCTCTTTCCAGAAGGAGATGTTGCAAGAATGCTGCATGATTTTGATAGATTGGAGGATTCTGATGTTAGACAACACAACACGTGAAAAAAGTAATTACTTTATTATTGTAAAAGTAATTACACCAAGACTTGAACACTATAACTTGACCACAATATACACCAAGTTCTTACTCTTTTATTTTTACCAACACTTGACACTCACACTTTAGCTTACACACACTTTAGACTCACTTGGACACTTTTTGGATGCACACTTGGGACTTGCTCTCACCTCTTGAGAACTTATTACTCACTTAATTACAACTCAAATAGACCACCTCTATTTATAGGTGGTGATGGAAGAATCTAGTTAGGATACTTAATTACTACTCTATTCTAGAATATTCCTCACTACCTTTTCTAGAATCACTCTGCTATTTATTTCTAGACTCCACTCTAGAACTTTCAACTTAAAGATCTTCTTTCAACTCTCTAGAACTACTTGAACATTCTAGATTGATTATCCATTTTCTTATATATTAAGTTGATGATGACTTTTAACACTCCCCCTCAGCACCAACTTAATTTGTTTTTGCATCCCTAACTTTTCTTCAGCTACAGCAGCATTGGCGTACTTGGGATTTGTCTTTCGAACTCTTGTCGATCTCCGAGGCTGTGGGCTTACTCTTTCTGGTTGACGATCTTCTACTATTTGATGCATGCCTATTTGCCACGGATTCTGTGTTGCCTCGTCCTCGGTATTTTCTTCCTCACTTTGATCTTCTTGTTTCTTTTATGGACTTGGATGTACTTCAACAATTTGCTCCCCCATCTTCTTTTGCAAATTGTCTTTTATTTCCTTGGAATCTGGTAACTCTTCCTTTTGAGGTGACCACCATGATGTTGCCTCATCTAATACCATATTTCTTGATGTATAACACTTTCCAGTTGTTGGGTCGCAACATTTCCGCCCTTTCCTTTGGTTGTCGTATCCCATAAAGATACACCATATCGCCTTTTTATCAAATTTGCTACGTAGATGACTTGGCATAAACACGTAGCACACACAACCAAATACTCGAAAGTGACATACTACAGGTTTACTATCCCACAGTTTTTCAAAGGGTGAAACGAACCCTAACTTCGCTTGAGGAAGTCTATTGATGACATGAGCTGTTGTTTTCATACCTTCTACCCAAAATCTTCCTGGAACATTCTTCGAATGTAGCATGCTTCGACATATCTTTGCAAGATGTCGATTCTTCATCTCAGTTACTCCATTCTGTTGTGGCGTATTTGCACATGTGAATTGATGGTGTATGCGACATTCTCCTAGGTACTGAGAGAACTCATCTGATGTATATTCACCACCGTTGTCTGTTCGGAGGCATTGGATTTTCTTGTCGAGTTCTCCTTCTGCTATTTCCTTGAATTCTTTAAATTTTGAAAAAGTTTTGGATTTTTCTTTTAGAAAGAAAACCCATACGTACCGTGAAAAGTCATCAATGAATGTAACCATGTATTGCATGCCACTGATTGATGATTGCTTGACTCTCCCGAATACGTCAAAATGGATCAGCTCCAATGGTGTTTTGGCTTTGAACTTTGAGTCTTCATAGGGTAACTGATGCATCTTACCGTATTGGAAACCTGCACATATGGTCTCTGTTCTGACCTCGAGTTGAGAAAGATCTTTCAACATAGATTTATTCATCATCACCTTGAGTTTGTGATAGCTTACATGTCCAAGTCTTGCATGAAAAAATGTAGGGGGAGTAGATTTTTAGGGTGTGCGGCTGATCTCCCAAAAAATGAGAGAGGGCTTGGAGTTTTTTCCAAAATAAAAAGTTTTTCATTTTGGTTTGGGTATTGGGTTAAAGAAGAGGGATATTCGGTTGGGCTTGGGGTTTTGGCCGATTTGGGCCAATTGGGTTGAAAATGGGGGTTGCGAATTGCGCTTGTAATTTGTGGGTGGGTTGATATAATATTTTGGGTGAATGGAAAA
This sequence comes from Anisodus tanguticus, assembly GCA_034509755.1. Classification (NCBI taxonomy): domain Eukaryota; kingdom Viridiplantae; phylum Streptophyta; class Magnoliopsida; order Solanales; family Solanaceae; genus Anisodus; species Anisodus tanguticus. Next base: position 32,578,323 of record CM067546.1, read on the forward strand.
TGAGTTGTGAGTTAAAAATATAAAAAGGGGTTTAATATTTAAAAGATGATTTGCAAAAGATTTAAATTATAAAGATAAAAATAACAATGTGATAATAATAAAAACATAATATTTGCGAAATGCCTAATGCTTGATTAAAAATAGAAATGCGATGCCATTTTGCGAAAATAAAAAAATAACGCTGAATAATTGGGTAAAACATTGTTTATGATATTAAAAGGCAAATAGTAGTAAAAATGCGAATATATTTATGCATCTCAAAATTATTTTGGGGTGTCGAATTATTCAAAATTGCAAGCGAATAATCGAAAAAAGGGACAAAATTGGGTGTCAACAGATGCCCCTCTTTGGCCGGAAACGATGAAAGAGTTTTCGAACAAAGAAGTTGACTGAGTAGCCAATTTTGTCCCGATCATCGTGACTTGAATTAAGGTTACAGATGAATGGCTAGAGATAGAATCCCGCGGGGGAAGAAGTTGCAAAGGTGGCACGGATTCGAGAAATATTTCCCCAGTATCGAAACATGATGACACTGGTTGTAGATGTGGCGAAATACTGGGGAAAGGGCGGAACGACGTTCGAAGTACTTCCCCAATGCAGATAATGTCGTTGCATAGGCGTAATGAGATGACGTTGTTGTATAGACGTGATGTAGATGACGTCGTTGCATAGGCGTAATGAAATGACGTCGTTGCTTAGACGTAATGCAGATGACGTCATTTGGTGGGCATCTGATTGAAATTAAAATACCCACATTAGGAGGTGGGTGCCTGATTGCAATTAAAATACCCGTATTAGAAGGTGGGCGCCTGATTGAAATTAAAATACCCGCATTATGAGGTGGGTGCCTGATTGCAATTAAAATACCCGCATTTGGAGGTGGGTGTCTAATTGAAATTAAAATACCCGCATTAGGAGATGGGCGCCTGATTGAAATTTAAATACCTGCATTAGGAGGTGGGCGCCTGATTGAAATTGAAATACCCGCATTAGGAGATGGGCGCCTGATTGAAATTAAAATATCCGCATTAAGAGGTGAGCGCCTGATTAAAATTAAAATATCCGCATTAGAAGGTGGGCGCCTGATTGAAAATACAATACCCGCATTAGGAGGTGGGCGATGATTGAAATTAAAATACCCACATTAGAAGGTGGGCGCATGATTGAAATTAAAACACTCACATTAGGAGATGGGCGCCTGATTGAAATTAAAATACACGCATTAGGAGGTAGGTGCCTGATTGAAATTAAAATACCCGCATTAGAAGGTGGGTGCCTGATATGATGTCGTTTTATTGACGTAATGCATCATGACCCTAAGGCTGAAATGCTATGTTGAAGTTCTCGCATACTCAATCTGGATGAAAAGTTAATGAGTGGATATAGACAATGTAAGATGAATAGATGAGGCTGAGAATATGATCCTGGCACGAAATACCGTCCTTGTATAGACATAACACAGTTGGGACCTTGTAGGTCAAGAGGGTGATTTTGTACAGACGCAAAACAGGAACATGATCCTTGTGGGCTGAACTGTGATGCGAAGTTCTTTGCCAAATTAAACACACATGTTGCGGCTTCCCTGCCTTTGTCGACCTGAAGTCCTGCACTCAAAGAAATTCGTGAGTTTGGAGGGGAGGGGCGGTTGATTCGCGTTGACTTTGTAGCTTTGGCTCTTGACACTTGCAAGTTCAGACTAGTTTAGATTGAAGACTTAGTTGGCCGGCACTTTCCATGTCTATTGGCTTATTCTTGCAGTGAACTCTTAAAATTTGCCCCAGTTTCTGGTATATATGAAGATGCTGAACTTCCAACTGGACAAAACCGAATTTGTGTGGGCTGCTTGTTTGTCCTATTAAGGCGATCACGTAGGCCTATTGCGTTGTGTGCAAGATAAGGAAAGAAAATTTCCAATGGTGTGACCGAAGCCGATATAGGCCGCCTACGTATTCCGACAAGGGAAATCAGGTCATAACGTTGTTCGTTACAAGGAAAAAGGGCTTGTGAAGTTTTTCCAAAAAATGAGACTGAAGCTGATGTGGCCGCCTACGTATCCCGCCTAGGGAATCAGGTCATAACGTAGTTCATGTGGCGAAAGGGATTTGTAAGGGTTTTCTAAAAATGGGATCGAAGCTGATTTGGCCGCCTACGTATCCCGCCGAGGACATCATGTCATAACGTAGTTCATGTCTGCTATCGGAGAATTGAAATCAAATTCTGGGTTGTTTATCCGAGACTCTGTGGAAAAAGGAATTTGAATTTGTAAAAAATGTTTTTTGGTAAAAGAGAGTGATTCAAGTTTGAAAAATTATGCAATATATTTTGCAAGGTTTTTGTTGTTTTTGATGTTTTTTTTTTTTTTGATAATTTGAAAAAGACGGAATCACGTCTTGACTTCAGTTGGTACCAAACAATTAGTATTGTGCTTAAGGGCTCCCGTTATTTGCTTTCTGTCCAACCGAGACTGGCTCCAAGGTAATTGCTACAGCGTCAGATGCTACCTCAGACATACATGAGTATCGACACTTGCTTCAAGCCAAGGTTTCGACCTATACGTATCCTCATATTTTAAATGCCCTCACTAAAAGAAAGTCCCTTCCTCAGATATATTTCAGTATTTTGAACTTTGGAACATCTAGAAAAGTACACTCACACTCAGAAAGATGTTCAATGCATTTAATTATGATATCATAGGCGTGGCCGTCATGTGATATCCACTAATGTGAGAACCCTCTGTATAGGATCATGTAGGGCTTGTTATGGGTTTGTAATGTAGGCTTAGGGAAAGGAAAGGATATCATTTGGGTAAGGAGTGACTAATCCTTCCTTGAGCGTTGGATTATTTCTGCGCTTGGTATTTCTGTGCTTTGACGTTGATCTACTTTTTTTTGGTCCCTTTATTTTGTACTGACTTCTTTTGAATCTTTCATTTGGAGCTTTTTCCCCTTTTTGGATTTATTTCCTCTTTTTTTTTCTTGATATTGTCGGGGGTTTTGACTTCTTCTTTGTGTGAAGTCGTCCTTTTGTTTTGTTTTCTTTTTCTCTTTCGGGACTTTTCAACTCCAACTCGAATCATTTTCAGCAATTTACACATTTCTGATGCGCTCAAGGAAGTCGGGCCAAGAGAGGGATAGTGCGTGTATGCACTCAGAAAGGGTATAAGCATAAGATGTGGTTGTTAAAAGAATAGGCTTTAGGCTCAAAGGAAAAGTGCTATGGATAATGTTATTTGGTACGCTGGAAAGGTTCAAACGGATCAAAGAAAGCCTACGATCATTTCCTATACCAAGTGTTACTCAGGATTTCGCCTCAATAAACATTCGAGCCAAGTTCTAGATCACAATGCAGTACAATTGAACTTATTCTAAAACTCACCACACAATGCACATGAAACGATGAGGTTGGTTTCATTCTTATCTTGGAAGCAAGCAAGACAATTTTTCAAGTGTCACTACATGTGTGAATGAGAGGTACCAAAAGAATCTATAATTTACCACGAAGTCAGTCCTCTCCACCATATCGATTGTTACTTATTCTTTCCTATGCACGCTCCTAACTGTGTTGGTATCAACCAAGTCAACTAATGATACTTAAAATGTTTTTTTTATTTTTTGAATAAAGGGTACCGAACCCAAGTAGGGTTGCCTACGTATCTCATCTTTGACGAGAATCAGGTGCGCGTAGTTCGTTCAGATAGGTTATAAAAATGTATGCATGAAAAAAAATTCATCCACGATAGGCTAGTAAGAGCAAAAACTGTATAAAACAGATGATTGTCCATTATGGGACGAATGCAAAGTAAAATGACTGTCCATGACAGGATGAATACAATGAAAAAATAATTGTCCACAATAGGATGAATGTAAAGAAAAAATGATTGTCCATGACAGGATGAATGAAAATATGGGTAAGCCAGATATGCCTCTTTCTAAGGTGGACAAGGCGAGTACATCCATTGTTAAGGTGGATGCAGAAGTATGTCCCTTTCTAAGGTGGACAGAGAAGTGCATCCCTTTTTCAGGTGGACAAGGAAGTGCCTCCCTTTGGCAAGTTCGTTCCACTTTCATTGGGTAGCGTTCCATAAGGACTAGATTTACATTTTTAGCGGTGTCGAACCCGAGAAGGGTTACCTACGTATCACACCGTATGGTGAGAATCAGACACACGTAGTTCGTGAGGATATGTTGTAAAATGTATGATATAAAAGGAATTATGTAACGAAAATTAAGCATATCAATTGAATTTGCAAATATGTAAAAAAAAAAGTATAGACAAACTCAGAGTGATGCCTCGTTGAATCTGGTGTTGGCTGACTTCTTCCAGTCAAAATATCTCCCGGTCATCTTTGTGAAAACTTTTTGCTTTGTTCTTTCCTGGAGTATCTCCAGGGATAATGTTTTATAACGACCGCCCCGACTATATGCGAGGACGGTCTTCCTGCAAAAAATAAGAGCACTAGGTGAAAGTAGGAAAGTCACGAATAATAAATGTAAGAGTGTGACAGTATAGTCAAAGACGCCCCTGATTGGTTTGTTCGGACTGAAGGTTGGCTGACTTCTTTCAGTCGAAAATATCTTCCGGTCATCTTTGTGAACACTTTTGTTTTGTTCTTTCCTAGAGTATCTCCAGGGATTATGTTTTAGAACGACCGCCCCCGATTGTTTGCGAGGACGGTCTTCCTGCAAAAATAAGAGAAATTGGTGAAAGGAGGAAAGTCACGAAAAGAATAATAATAAAATGTGAGAATGTGACAGTATAGTCAAAGGCTCCCCTGATTGGTTTGTTCGGACTGGAAGTTAACGCTTCACAAGGTTCAAGTCATGATGTTCAAGAACGATTTATCCTCGGGTGGTGACACAGTTTCTGTCCCGTGGACCAAAATATATGGCGTTGCTCCAGTAGAAGTTCTGATTGTAGTGCGATAGCCCAAAAGTGTAAAGGTCAAATATTCATGCACAGAGTTGCAAGCGACATGTCATGATATGTACAGAGTTGAAGCGGGTAATTATTGCATTAAATAATATGTACAGAGTGAAAGAAAGGAAGATAGCAAACAGATTGTGCGGAAATTAAATGCGCGTCCTAACATGCATGGGGCTTCTCCTATGCCAGAGGTGAGCCTAAACGCCAAATATGCGATATTATGACAGATTAATCCAAGTTATTAAACTGCGATACTTTTGTTGGAAATGAAGACAAAATGAATGTACATTTTTCAATTTCGGCATGTCATGATTAGGCCTAGATTCGTATATCATTATCACGCTACGCATAATATGATGTTGGGTCGTGAGACCCGTCGACAATTTGGTGGATTTCTTAATTGTGGAGTTGATTCCAAGTATCGACCCACCTAAGGTGTATGTATGCATGACTTAAGATAAAGGGTAGTAGAGCTCTATCCTAAATTTTCTAAAATTTTGCTGACTAGACTCAAGGTTCCCGAGAGGACTACTCGAGTGAGAAGGCTACACGGCCACCGGATGGTCCGGACACTCCGCGCATACGCCAACTCTCCTAAAATTTGGAAGTTTGAAAGAAAATTTTGCAGGTGCGCGAAACACACCTCGCGTGTATGTGTGATAGTGTCAATTTTATGAAGTGGAAGAAATATGAGCGGAATGCCAATTTAAGAAAAGCGGTAAAGAAAGTAGCAATTAAAGCAGTTAAACATACAAAGTTTAAAAAATAAAATAATTTAAAGCAGTAGGTCAAATAAGGAGCAAAAATAAAGCCCAATAATAATTAACCTGAATTTGCTATGGTTAAGAACCTAAAACTCCCCAGTGGAGTCGTCATGATGTCGCGCCCGTTTTTTACCGCGGCTCGCGACGTGATGGCGTCGATTCCCTCTGGATTGGATAAAAGTGACTGCTTTGTTGAGGAGTCGCCACCTAATTATTCTAAGGTGAATTAAGACACCCAAATGTTAACTAAATGTTGCAATATGAACTCCGATTACTGGTCTGCGAAATTATGGAATTCTAGGTAAGGGTTCTTTATTATCCTAAAGGGAAGGGATTAGGCACCCTTTAAGATCCGCTAACTTGCGATTATCCGGTCAAACTCAGGTTTAATTATTGTACTAAGAAAATGCATGTTAAAATATGAAGTTAAAATGATGTTGCAAGTATTTAATAAAATGATACATTTTGTACAAGTATGCATTTGTATGGCATTGTTTATAATTATATATAAAGTGATTTTTCTCAAGTTTTGAACATGGTCAATTCATATATCAGTAGTTTAAAACCTGACACAAACATTTACAATACATGTCATAAGGAGGATTTGAATAAGCATGCCAATCATGTTACATGTGACCCTATATTCACTAGTGATAGAGAATCTTATCCAGTGACATCCTCTCCTGTGCATAATATTGTATCCTCCCCCAACATGTCACCACCTGTACCAACCAATATCTCATCACATGCACCAACCAGTACTACATCACCTGTTGCCCCAGTAGTTGACCCACAAACAACTACTATCACTTTACCTTGCACATCTGAATCATCACCCAATGTCACACCAACCTTTTAATCCTCCTATGAAGCTAGAAGAACATCTAGACAAAATACCACACCATCCTACCTACAAGAATATAACTACAAACTACCCAACTTATAACCTACCTCATCTCATCCTTCTTCCTCTTCGCTCACCTCAATCCCTCAGAACAATCAACAGATCATCAGTAACTTTACATCTGATAGTGAGTCATCCTCTTATGATGAAGCATCTTTGAGCCTTGCATGACAGGCTGCAATGACACATGAATTTGAGGCTTTGTATGCCAATCACACATGAGACTTGGTCCAACTACCTACTGACAAGAGGACGAAATTCTTACGACGTCTAACTCTACCACCAACACGATCACTACCAAGACCCCGCCGATAGCAAGACGATGATCACCTTTGCCACTGCCACAGCCACATCTGCATGTTGCACATGCACAGACAACCTAGCAGACTGGCTAAGTGGGGGAGCACGATGTTTTATAATTACAATCTGGTATGTCTAAATGGTTAAGTGGTACAAAAAAAGTCATCTTTGGCTACAACTTAAAACAACGATTCAAAAATTGTATATTGTACACTTCACCCTCCTGTAAAAATAGGATTCTTTAGTTTATGTTCCTTCGGCCAAACATAATTACTGACGGTAATTCAAGTACAAAAAACATATACACTATATAATATGCATATTATATATATATGTGTATAGTTAAGTGTGTGTATGTATATATACATGCATAAAATTTATATATTTGTTGGTTATTTTACAGACTAGATCATCCAAAGGTATTTGACTGTAATTATGAGAAAATTACAACCCAATAATTTTGGGTGGGGATCTATAACAACAACAATAATAAATTCAATGTGGTCCACAAGGTGAGATCTGGATATGGTAGGATGTACACATACATTACCTCTACCTTTGTGAAGTAGAGGGGTTGTTTTCTTTTGGGTGATCTAGTTTACAAAATATGTACAACATGTATAAATTGTATATACTTATGTTAAAATATACATATAATATACACAATATACACTATAAGAAACCGTTTGGACATGATTTAAAATTATGAGATGAAATCATGATAATTGTGAAATTTTGTTTGTATTTTTTTTATAGACATAAAACCCCACAAGTTGTGAAAATCATCAAAACTTTTTTAATTCTTATACAATCGTACCAAATAAGCAAGTCATTGTTCATAAAAAAATTAATACGCTACTAGAAAGTCTTTCTAAAAAAATACAACATCAATTGATCAAACTTTAGTTTAATAAAATGGAAAAATGAACATGAGTTGTAGTGTAACTACTCTTTAATATAATTTTTTCACATGATTGGTAAGAGTAAATTTGTTATAAATATACTAACAACTTGTAGTTCTTTTAATATTTGATATAGATGGTTGATAAACATGATTGATAAATATATCTACCAATTTATAGATCTATTTTGTACAAAATATAAACTTATGAATTAAATTTTATATTTTAAAAAATTGAAATCATGATTTGAAATCTCAAATCATGCCTTTTTGAAATATATATATGTTGTGTAAATTTAATCATATTGGTAAACTAGTTGGTCAAACTATATATAGGTAACTTTTCCCAAAAATTGATGGATTTCGCAGGCTTGGACATCAAATTTTGTGCTTCAATTCCAACAATCGGTTGGACTGGCCCAAGAGCCCACACTGGACCTTGAGTTGTTCTCTTTCCTTTCCACCTGCTTCTTCCAACTTTGAAGTACTCCTCGAATATCAAACATTGCCATTAAAGAAATAGCTAAAATTCTATGAACTAATTGAAGTTTGGAATGGCTCAACAATTTAATAGCTACTCTTAGGTACTCTATATCTTCCCATTTACTTTTCTTGATTTTTTGCTTTATGGTCCATTTTTGGAAGATTAATCATAATTACCTGTTTGGATATCTATTTTTCTGTTTCTCTATTCTTTCTTGGGGATTAAGGGGCATGGATTTTCATTTTTATTCAGTTCTTTGTACAGTTTAATGATAAAAATTGAAAATTTTGGTAATGGTTTGTTTCAGTAAAGGCTTATAGATCTCCAGAACTAATATCCCTTTTAGTCTTTTGTTGTTGTTCCTTGATTTATACCTGGAATTTCAAAATAAAGTTTACAACTTTGGACATAATGAATGATGAATGGAGTCATGAACTTACCTCATGATTGTTTTACCTGTACCATAGAAAAATAGATAATCATAGGTTATCAAAAAAAAAAAAAAACATACCTAGTGTCCCACAAAGTAGGGTCTGGAGAAGATTTGTGGGGTCTGGAGAGGCTAGGATGTACGCAGACCTTACCTCTACCTTTTGGGGGTAGAGAAGCTGTTTCCAATAGACCCTCGGCTCAAAAGTAAAGTAGTGGTTTGGTACTGTTGTGCATGTGAATGTGTTCATTGGATGTGCCTGAATGCAAATGATTTTCAATTAAAAGCATGGTAAAGAATACTGTTTTATATATATAGTTGAAAAGCTTGATGGATGACCTCGATAGAGTCATATCAATAACTTGTACATATTTTTGACACTGGCTTGTGTTTAGTAATGAAGTTTTTGACTGATCAAAATGAAAAATGGAGGATGTTAAAGAAGCTTAGTACCAAAACGCTGCAAGAATTTATCATTTACTTTGAGTAACATTTGTGTACTCTTTATTGATTGGTCATTTCTTTGACGCAAAGGTGACATTTCACTCTAAACTGTGTATATTGGGGTTTATGCAAATTTCAGACTTATTCCGTGTGTTATGTTGTTCCTGGCTATACCTTTTTGCCACTTTCATACATTGTATTTCATATATTACATAGAATTTGAAATTTAACTCGTCATTCATTAGGGTATACATACAATTGTTTCACCTGTCGTCGGGAGATTTGTTAAATTTCATCGACTGGTTTCTGCTGGAATTAAATGGATCAGAAAATGAATGTATATATTTGGGACATGGATGAAACCCTCATATTGCTAAAGTCTATAATAAATGGGACATATGCTGAGGCATTCAATGGATCCAAGAATGTACAGAGCGGTGTAGAAATTGGGAAGATGTGGGAGAATCATATTCTTCAGATATGCGATGATCACTTTTTCTATGAGCAGGTTAGTTAATCTTCTTAAACTAATATATTTGATCATGGACATTAAGTTTGTTCAACTTTGTTATATTATGTGGATTTTCAGGTTGAAAATTGCAATATGCCATATCTAGATGTCATGAAACAATATGATGATGATCGAGATCTCACTGACTATGACTTCAATAAAGACGGCTTTGGTCCGCCATCTGATGATCTTAACAAAAGGAGATTAGCGTACCGTCATCGTGCCGTAGCAGATAAGTACAAAAAGGTACTACTTTGGTACTTCAACGTTCTGATTATTTTAAAAAAGTCTGTTTCCTATATCACATATGACCAATAGAGAGGTATTTCTTTGAGATTTTTATAGGAGGCTGCCGAATGGTGTCAGAGTGTGTAAAGGGCAGCCCGGTGCACTAAGCTCCCGCTATGCACGGGTCCGGGGAAGGGCCGGACCACAAGGGTCTGTAAGAGGGAAAAATCTACTATGTTCAGTACTTTGTAGTGAAGATCATTGCTATTGCACTCTGATGAAACCAACTTGATAAGTAACCATAATATTGCATTTTTTAGGAGATTTTGTGTTAGTTGATGTGGTTCTCTTTTTTTTTTTTGATAAGGTAAGGTTCAGTTGATGTGGTTCTCTGTTTTTTTTCCTAACATTCTATGTTTGTTTGATAACTAGGATACGTGATAAATGGCTAAAACAAGAATGCTCATGATTTTGGTGAGTGCAAATCGCAATCAAGAAAGTTATGCATCTAGATCATATGGACCATTTATCCTTTCCATTTCCTGAGGGATATGTGGGTAATCTACAAAATAGCAACTCAAATTGACTAAAAGAAGGAAAAATTATTGGTTCCTTCTCAAATTAAATATTCTCATTTCTATTGACCGATTGTTCTAAAAAGATATGACATTTTCCTCTAGTTAACATTATATCATGTCACAACTTTATAGATCTTAATATAGGCGAGTGAGTCTTACTACAAAGATTGATACTAATTAGTGGACATCCGTATTACTCCATCAGTCATAATTCTTTTGGCACTTTTTTCTTTTTGTCTGTCGTAAAAAATTTAACACTTCTACATATAGAATTTAGAAATTCCCTAATATTTAATTTGTGTTATGTCTTTAGTGAGATGCCCATCTAGGAGTTGTCATGATTTGTTGTGGACTCAGAAGGGTAATAGAGATGAATATAGCCAAATAGATGCAATAAAAAGAATGAACAACCATAAGTACATAGCGGTTTTCTAAAAATAGGGAAGTATATAATACGGGTTTGCAAGACAAGGAAGATCAACTGAATCACCTACAAGGATATTTTACTCAATTCCCCTCATACTATTAAAAAAGCGGATTCAAATTCAACTCCACCAGTGTGTGTAAGACAACATTAGTTCTCTATGTTCAATGCTATGACCAAGCTTGAGTAAGACTTTTATTTGGTAATACACAGCTATCTCTTACTTTAAATAGAAAACATTCTTAGAATCCCCTTTAATGCCGCATGTCTAAATAAGTCCGTATTGCGAACTCTACTGTGATCGCTCTTTTCCATTAGATCTATTCTCGCGCAAAGCGTTAATATAACTTTTCTCTTTGTTTATAGGATAGGAGAACTCCTGTAAATGAATTCCCATATGTGATTTCCTGACTGATACTAGTCTAACTAAGAGGCATATGCTAGGCCAGCTTCCTTATCCTTTTTCTTGGGATCTGATAAGAATTTCTCTTAAATCAAAGTGCAAAGTTGTTGTCGTGCGGCTCAAGTGGCATAACTACCCAAATCAACGAGGTCGGAGGGAAATACACCTTGGAAGGTCTTTCCACTAGTATGTTTCGGAAGTGCTTTAATATTTTTCTTAAAACTGTCTCCAGTTGAATGGTGCCAAATAAATTAGGATGTGGCAGTAATATTTAGTGGCTCTGTTGTATTTAGTACTGAGATGAAGCTTTTAAAGGCTGTATATGATCTCTATTTTTGTGGGGATCATTAACTTCATACTGGGCCAGACTTGGTGTATTGTTCACAAAAGAAAGTGCTTAGGGCCTTCCCCTCTGTTCAACAGTCTCCCTTCTGACCCAAAGGAAAATATATAATACCAGTTTCTTGTTTTAATAGTCCAAAGCCACAGGCATAACTTGTTCTTACAAATTGTGCTTATGTTTGAATGTTTTGAGTGATTTGCGTTCAAGTAGTAGTGTTTAGCATAACATAACTATAACAACTTTGATTTACCATTTGTTGCAGGGGTTGCATAATATTCTTGACCAAGACATGATTAAATCGTGGAGCGAGCTTTATGACGTCACTGATAGTTATACTGATATGTGGTTCTCGGCTGGTACGTTATTCTAGATTCCATCATCATGTTGAATTACCTTGCACTGTGGATTTGAATTTTGTGCACTTGGAGTTGCAATGATAGAATGTTACTAATGTGGACAAGCATATGACATATTTTTTTTAATTACATAGGGGGAAGGGGAAATGGGGAGGGGATTACAACGTGGGATTCGAACCCTCACCAACAAGGTGAAAGTTCAGGTAGCCAACTAACTGAGCTACTAGATCCCTACGCATATGACATTTCTTTTGTTGTATGTGTATTTTGAAGTCACATGCATTTTATCTGTTTGTATAGGCACAGTATGCTTAACCTATTTCTAATAGTATGAATTGCCAAAAACTTGCCCTGTATCTTTTAGTTTGGAGAATTTTAGAGTCCTCTTCTTTTTATATATTTTGCTTTCTTTTTCCTTATCTCTTCTTTATTTTTTGTTCTAAAGCAAACTGGGGCATCAAAACTATAAAATTATACTAGTATTTCTCTCTACTTTTCCATCCACCTCTTTGTTGTCGTGAGAGGAGGTGGGATGATATTGGTGAAGAGAAGAGGATAGATATATATTAAAGAGCAGTTGTGCATTCTGATATTCTCTATAAGAGTAGAGAACAAACACAAATGAGAAATATGAAAGATGTCAAAACACTTAATGTGCTAGTCACCAACTTAGAAGTAAATGCATGAGTTTAAAATTTGTCATTTTTCATCAGCCAAATCTTTCTTTTGCCTCTTTTTTTTTTTGCCTTTTGCTCCCCCTTTTTGTTTTTGCTCGCTTTAACGCCCCCATCCAATGCAGCTAGGGCTTGCTTGGAACAGTGTGCAGTTGGGAATCGAGATTTGGCCTCCTCTACTGTTTCTACCAATGATGCAGGAGATACTATATTCCAGCATGTGAATATCTTGGTGACATCCGGATCGTTAATACCAAGCTTAGTTAAATGCTTGCTCTTTCGCCTGGGTGATATATTCCGTAGCAAAAATGGTTATTTTCTTTCTTCATTCTGATATTTAACATTTCTGACTAATCCCTGTTTTAGAATGTTGATTGAGGTATCTTGTTTTTCATTATTGTTAAGATGGATCTTGGGTCTAACTCAACCCCAAAAGCTAGCTTGTAAGTGAAGGATTTGCCAAGTCCATATAAGGAGTCCACTCATTCCTTAAACCACTGATGTGGGATATTTTAACACCCCATCTCACGCCCAGGGCTGGACATCTGGTGCATGTGCAATTTTAATATGGGGCCCACTTTCGGGAAAGAATCATTGGGATGGGTCTTGCTCTGATACCATGTAAAGAATGGATCTTGGGCCTAATTCAAACCCAAAAGCTAGCTTGTGAGGGGAGGATTTCCCAAGTCCATATAAGGAGTCCACCCATCCCTTGAACCACCAATGTGGGATATTTTAACAATTATATTTAACCTTTCATCATTTGCGGCCTAAACAAAGTTAGAAATGATGGCTGAGTTTTACGATATATAAATGACATGAATTTGTCTGTCCTTCCCTAGACCCCCGCACATAACGGGAGCTTAGTGCACCGGGCTGCGTTTTTTTTTAATTTTTTTATAAATGACATGAATTTGGAAATATCACTAATGTCTCCAACTCATAATTTTATATTTTGTGCTTGGCAATATCTCCCTTTAGGAATAAGGGTGGAGGGGCAGTCCTTCATCCCTGACTTTCGAAGTTAAAATAACGAATTCTCGGTAACATCTCCCTTTAGGAACTAGATATATGTTTCAAATAATTATGCCTAAACTCGTGCAGATCCTGGCCCTTCCATCGATCTAAGCCCCTGACAGTGAATAGTCTTTGCTTTCCATGTTTACCGCGTATACCAATGCTAAATGCAACTTCTGGGAGCATTCTCTTAACACATTTGTCATGATTTCAGTTTATAGCTCATGGGAAGTGGGCAAGCTCCAGTGCTTCTCATGGATAAAGGAGCGGTTCAGTGGTCCGAATGTGCAATTTTGTGTTATTGGAGATGGATGGGAAGAATGTGAAGCAGCAGAAAGTATGAGATGGCCATTTGTCAAAATTGACCCACTGCCTAGCAGTTACCATCGGTTTCCAGGCTTAACACCAAAGGATCTAGGCCACTATATATCTGTTGTGTATGGTGGTTCTGATGAGAAAGATATTGATAAACTAGCTCCTTCTGGCAATTGATCATGTTAATATGTAGCTTGTTGAGAAACTTCAGTACATGCATCAATACCTTTTTCACCAACAAGATAGTCTGGTATAATTGTAAAGGCAAAAAGTTGAAGGTTCTTAGAAAGTTCTCATTTTGCATGAGAGAATTCTTCTAAATTATGCTCTTCGGCCTGTGAGGCTAGTCTCTATAGTGAACTTTTCAATGACTCATTGCTTAGTCTCTCCTGTTATGGCCACTCTATAGGCGCTCAACGGCTCAAGTGAGATTTTTTCCCCATTTCATGTTATATATACGCGTGTGCGTGTACACACTCAACTACTTAAACTAAAAATAGCTGGCGGATGTATGATATATGTATAATCCATGAATAAACATGTGTTATCTATGTATACAAGCTAGAAAAAGTAAACAACTCATCTTGTCTAGGGGTGGGCATAAAACCCGTTGAACCGAAAAAATCGAACCGAACCGGCGGTACGGTTTGGTTTTTATTCATTTTTTTTAAAAAAAACGGTTCTTTAAAAAATCGAACCGAATCAGGATTAAATAAACCGGTTCGGTTCTTTAGTATTGGGGATGAATCGAACCGAAAAATCGGGGGCAAATATGTAATTAATCTTATTTTTAATTTTAGGCTACTGCTATCTCTTGAATCATAGCCATTGAAGTCAATCTATTAAGCTTTTATGAAAGTCGAATGTTGCATGAACTTAATTAACATAGCACGGAAGCATTGATATAAAATGTAGGGAGAGAAAATAGTTGTAAATTAGTGCAACTTTAAATGCCCATAAGGCGGTTTGGCGCCGCCAATTTTTAGGAAAACTTTCGTTTTTCAATCAATTTGTGTTTTCCCCCAAATTTGTTTCTAATTTTCCCTTTTCTTTAGTAAAGATCTCACGATATACAATACATTTCAACGTCAAAAATTCGTGGTAATGTAGGTGTGAATGTCAATTTCAGTGTTGGAAATTCATTTTTTTTTTTAAAAATCCCGATCCGACCCGTTTATTTTATTTCACTGTTGGACTTTTATTTTGTGGGGATGTAAACTTTAATTTGGAGTTTTTTTACATGTTTTAAGAATATATGTGAATGCAGACTTTATATTTTTGACTTTAATTTTTTTTTTAGACTTTATATTTGAATTGAAAAAACTGATATAAACCGATACATTCGGTAATATAGATCGATATATAAGTTCTTTTAAAAAAAAGTTTGATTCGGTTTTTTTTTTTAAAAAAACAAATTTTATTCGGTTCATATTTTTTTGATACAAAATCGAACCGAACCAAACCAATATACGTCCACCCCTATCTTGTCCGCTATATGTGTAAAGATTTTTTTTTGTGTGTGGGTAGGTTGGGTCGTTGGGAGTGCAAGGTGAGGTTGTCAACTTTGAATTCCTGAGTTAGGCTCTTGGGCCTGTGAGGCTTAGTCTGTAATCTGTATAGTGAACTTCTCTAAGGTTCTGTTTGGAAAGCCACATGGTAATTGGAATTGGTGTAATTACTTTGTGAAGGGGAAAGTCCTGAAGGCGAAACCCCCCCACCTGTACCAGAGGCCCCTTGGCCAGGTGGGACGTAAATCGAGGGATATGCACGAGTGGCAGCCCTACAAGGGAGAGGACCAACGGGACACGAACTCAGCAACAACCCTTGCAATATTTCAACAAAGATTGTCACCACACGGATTCGAACCCGCGACGTCGGAGGAGTGGTTGTACCCCAGTCACCTTGCCACTTACCAACTCGCTTGTGCCCCTGGGGGCCCTGAATTGGTGTAATTACTAGGGTGGTAATTACACAACCTAGTAATTACACAATATTACAATTATAACGACCTATTTGTTTGTCACAACGTAATTACAGTATAATTACAAGCGTATTGTTTGGTTGCACAAGTGTAATTACATAGTTAATTTTATTTAAAAATAAAATTTAATTATCAAAAATTAATATTTAAAAATATGTGCCTTTATAAATGATATTAGATAAGGTATTTACCAACACATTGTTTCTTGAAACATTAATAACCATACATTTGTAACTAATATTGTAAAAAATAATTGACATATATTTTTCAAATTAATAATATTTTAATTTTAATTAATTATAAAAATAAAAAGCAGACTTTTGTGAGAACAACATGGATTGGATGTTTGAAACAAAAAATAATAATTATGAATATAATGTCATAAATTATTCAAATATTTGACCAAAAAAATCTATCAACTATAAGTGAAAAATTAATAACATGCAATGTGAAATAACAAGTCAATAGTACTAAAGCAAATAAATTAGTATTGAAAATATAACCTAAATTTAAAATAAAAAAATTAACACAAATACTCTTATGTCAAATTTCAACATTACATAAGTAAGTTACAACGAAACCTAAGTAAATATAATTCAAAAGAAAGGAAAAATATAAGTCTATAACCTCATTTACAATGAAATTCTACTTTAATAACATTCATTATATGTCAAGTTTGTTAATGACTTATTCTTTCTAGTATTAATAGTTTTAGTTTCAAAAATTAAAATAATAACACAATTATGCTAAATGAATAAAATAAAAAAAATGAGTAATTACATGGAGTCACAAGAAGTAAAGATTGGAATGAGAAGAGATGAAATGAAAGATAAATAATATATAAAATCAAAAATATATTTTAAAAATAAAAATAATTAAAAAGTAAAAATAATAGAACAAAAATAATTTGAAAAATAAAATAAAAAAGAAATAAACTAAAAAGTAACCATGTAATTACACCCAATTCACAACCCCCTGAGAATTGGAGAGTGTCATTACACCATCTCAATTACACTCAATTCCCACCTAACCAGCTAATTATCTGGTCAAACAAACAGGACAAACTGTGTAATTACACCTAATTTCAATTACATGACTTTCCAAATGGACCCTAAAGTAAATGTTTGTTAATGTAGAAAGCCCAAAAATATTTTTGCAATACAAATATCTATTTGTTATGAAATACATATCCTTTGTATGGATGTCCATACACATTCACTAACCTTTTGTATGTTACATGTAGCTATTAATTTGGGCACTTAATATTTGTAACCTCCATTGGGTAATTTCATCCTATAAATTGGAATGTTATTCACCTTTGAAGGTAGATCAACATACACTTGAAATAAGAAGAAAACCTCCTCCTCCTCTCCATTTCTTTGTCTACATCTCTTGTCTTATATTGCTATTGCTATCATTTTATAACACGTTATCAGCACGAGACTCTACCGACTCAAGAAATTTTCAGAGGCTAAGGAACTATTTTTATTCTCTCTATTTTATGGCTAACCTTACAAAACTTGAGTTCGTTGCCCTCGATATTTCAGGCAAGAACTACATATCATGGGTGCTAGATGCTGAAATACATTTGGATGATATGGGTCTTGGAGACACCGTTAAAGAAAATAATGAAGAATCCAATCAAGAAAACGCCAAGGCTATGATATTCATACGTCATCACCTTGATGAGGCCCTGAAGATAGAATATCTTACTATTAAAGATCCATTCATTTTATGAAAAACCTTGAAAGAAAGGTATGACCTGAAGATGGTATTCCTCCCAAAAGCACGATACGAAATGGATCAATCTAAGGCTACAATATTTCAAATCAGTTATGAAGTACAATTCTGAGATGTTCAGAATTACTTCTATATTGACACTATGTGGAGAAAATATTAGTGATTCTGATATGCTGGAAAAGACGTTCTCCACCTTTCATACCTCGAATGTGCTCCTGCAGCAATATCGAGAGAAAGGTTTCACAAAGTATTGTGATTTGATTGCTCACCTTCTTATGGATGAACAAAATAACGATTTGCTGATGAAAAATCATGAGAATCGACCTACTGGCACTGCACCACTCCCCGAAGTTAATGAGGTGTACGCCCACTACTCTAGGCATGGAAAACATCGTGGCCCCAGTCGTGGTCATGGTTGTGGTCTGATCGTAGTTGTGACAGTGGTTGTGGTCGTGCTAATGGTCAAGGAAGAAATTCTTTTGTTGGTGTTAATAATTTATCAAAGAAAAATCACTACCTGAAGGGAAAAAAGAAGGATGAGATACATGAATTGCCAGAAGCACGTGGCTCAGAAGACAAATGCTATCGATGTGGTGGAATAGGACACTGGTCACGTACCTGTCGTACGACAAAGCACTTGGTTGAGCTTTATCAGGCATCAATGAAAAAAGAAAGAGAAAAATTCCGAAGCGAATTTTATCTCTAAAAATCAATTTGACATCACACACTTGGATGTAGCTGATTTCTTTGAGCACCCTGAAGGAAAGATAGATCACTTGATTGGTGATGGTTCTGTGGTTAGAGATGGTTAAGTTATTTTTATGCATTATTTTTGCTAGTCACGTAGTTAATGAATAAAAGATCATATAACAATAATTGTTTATGTGATTACTTAAAATTGTGCTTGTAATCTCCTATTGAAATTTGTATTGTTGATGCTCCATTTCGTGTGTATAAGTTTGTTGTGGATTGAAGTCATATGTTACTTACTGCTTTGATTTAACCTGAATGGGGAATTGTTAATAAAATAATTATTATATCTCAAAATAAGTTAAACATATTCTTTATTCTAATATCATACAATTATGAGTCTTAATATTCCTCCATTAAGCCTTTGTATTTAATTGAATTGATACAAATATTCAATTATCTTAATGACATTTATTATGAGAATATTTGATCCGTTTGCCAGATGATTTTTTTCAAACAATTGAATGTCATATATTATTTTTAATGAACATTATATTGTCAGTTTCTAACATATCATTTGAATATGTTGTAATTCAATTGATAACGTATTTGACCTCTTAAATAGCCATCATTGGCTTATATTTTATTTCAAAATGAAACGTTGGCTTATATATACTGAGTATATATTTGGTATGTGGTGAGAATGATTTGATGTAAATTAATTAATTAAATTTGTAGTAGTTGATAAATGGATTTAAAGGTATGCATGTTACATTTGAGAGGGTGATTAATGAGAATTAAATGGGTTTAATTTTCTGTAAAATGTTAAGGTAACAATTAAAGGCAAAGACACAAATTTTTTTTAAAGAATGATAATAATTATACAGATCATGGCTTGCCGAGAGTTTTTGAATTGGTGTGTATCCATATTTATGGTTATATTTCTTCTGAATGCTTTTTATGGTCAATGCATTTATGGCCTTTAATAAAATATTACTAATATCTCAAAAAGAATAAGAATCAATTTTGGAATTTCTTACTATGTTCATTCAGTAATATGTCATGTAGTTCATTCAGTAACGATTACTTCGTTATATTACTTAGTTTTCATTTTGTATTTTTTGACAATGCTGGTAGTTAATGTGTATTAGTTTTACTTTGTGTATGCCATTCTATTTGAAGATATGTATATTTCTCAAAGCAAGTTTGGATTACAATTCAATTATGAAGATATTTGTCTGATTGATTCTGCTACTACACATACAATATTTAAAGACAAGAAATATTTTTCTCATCTACTTATGGGTAAGGCAAATGTTAATACCATTTCTGGTAGTACCAACTTGATTGAAGGCTCCGGAAGAGCCACCATAATTTTGCCTAAGGGAACAAAATTCATTATAAACAATGTCATGTTCTCTCCTAAATCTCGAAGGAACTTATTAAGTTTTAAAGATATCCGTCAAAATGGATATCATATTAAAATAATTGATGAGATGAATCTTGAATATATTGGTATCACCAAGGATGTCTCTGGCCAAAAAGTTGTTATATAAAAGTTTTCTGCCTTGTCTACTGGCTTATAGGTGGACAAAAATTGGTGTGATTGAGGCACACTCTGTCGTAAACCAGAAGTTTACTGACTCCAATTTGTTTGTTCTTTGGCATGATCGACTGGGACACCCTGGATCTATAATGATGAGACGAATTATAGAAAATTTCAATGGTCATCCATTAAAGAACATGAAGATTCTTTTAAACAATGAATTTTCTTGTCCTTCTTGTTATCAAGGCAAGTTAATTATTAGGACATCACCTACAAATATTGGGTTTGAATCTCCTGAATTTTTAGAACATATACATGGAGATATTTGTGAACATATCCACCCACCTAGTGGATCATTTAGATATTTTATGGTCCTAATAGATGCTTCTTCTAGATGGTCTCATGTGTGCCTATTGTCATCTCGCAACCTGGCATTTGCGAAATTACTGGAATAAATAATTCGATTACAGGCACCGTTTCCCGATAATCCAATAAAGTCTATTCGCCTTGATAATGCTGCAGAGTTTTCATCCCAAGCATTTAATGATTATTGTTTATCAATTGGAATAAAAGTTGAACAACTTGTAGCTCATGTTCATACTCAAAATGGCCTTGCAGAGTCATTAATTAAACGTCTGCAGTTGATAGCAAGATCATTACTTATGAAAACAAGGTTACCCACGTATGTTTGGGGTCACGCTATTTTACATGCAGCAATACTTGTGCGTCTCAGACCGACAAATTATCATAAATTTCCTCTGTTGCAATTGGTTTTGGGCCAAGAACCTAATATATCTCATCTAAGAATTTGTGGATGCGCCATATATGTGCCTGTAGCACCATCACATCGCACCAAGATGGGCCCCCAGAGAAGATTATGAATATATGTTGGGTTTGAATCTCCCTCCATTATTCGCTATCTTGAACAATTAAAAGGAGATATGTTCACTGCTCGATTTGCTGATTATCGATTTGATGAGAAAATTTTGCCGAAATTAGGGGGAGAGAATAATAAAATAAAAAGGGAAATTTTATGAAATAGTCCATCACTGTGTCATCTTGATCCATGTGCTTCTATTTGTGAGCAAGAGGTCCAAAAGATTATTCACTTGCAGAAATTAGCAAATCAAATGCCAGACGCATTTACAGATTTGAAAAGGATTACCAAATCACATATCCCTGCACAGAATGTCCCAATTTGGATTGATGTCCCTGTAGGACCATCTACTACTGTCATGGCAAATGAGTCCAAAGCACGCCTGAAGCGTGGTAGACCATTGGGTTCTAAGGATCGAAATCCTAGAAAAAGAAAAATAAATGGTCAAGATGATACTAAGAAAGAATCTCATAAAGAAATGCAAGATTTGATCAATCTTGATATTCTTGAAGAAATCAATGAGCCTCACTCAACCTCAAGAAAATAAAAAAATATCAATAAATCCAAGTGAGGTTAGGACTAATTTGAATTGCTTGAAAATGAACGTGGATTATGTTTTTGCTTATAATGTTGCAACTAGAATTATGCAAGATAGTGAGAATCTTGAACCCCAATCTGTTAAAGAATACCGAGAAAGATGTGATTGGCCAAAATGGCAAGAGGCAATTCAATCAGAGTTAAACTCACTTACCAAACGGAAAGTTTTTGGACCTGTAGTCCAAACACCTAATGGTATTAAGTCTATTGGTTATAAATGGGTTTTTGTGCCAAAAAGAAATGAGAAAAATGAGATACAAAGATATAAGGCATGCCTTGTTGCACAAGAATTTTCACAAAGGCCCGGCGTCGATTATGAAGAGACGTCCTCACCTGTTATGGACGCAATAACATTCCGTTATCTCATTAGTTTTGCTGTCCATGGGAGACTTGAGATGCACTTAATGGATGTGGTTACAACCTATCTCTATGGAACACTTGAAAATGAAATATATATGAAAATTCCTGAAGTATTTAAGATGCCTAAAGCATGTAGCTCAAAGTCTCGAGAAATGCACTCAATCAGATTGCAAAGATCATTGTATGGTTTAAAGCAATCCGGGCGCATGTGGTATAACCGCCTTAGTGGGTATTTGTTAAAGGAAGGCTATACAAATGATGTCATTTGCCCATGTGTTTTATAAAGAAAACAATATCGGAGTTTGTAGTACTTATTGTATATGTTGACGACATAAACCTCATTGGAACTCCAACGGGGCTCAAAAGGGCGATTGATTATTTAAAGAAGGAATTTGAGATGAAAGATCTTGCAAAGACAAAATTATGTCTTGGTTTATAAATTGAACATTTGACAAATGGTATCTTTGTCCATCAATCTGCATATATAGAAAAAGTGTTGAAACGATTTTATATGGATGAAGGACATCCATTAAGTACTCCGATGGTTGTTAGATCACTTGATGTGAATAAAGATCTGTTCCGACCACAAAAAAAGAATGAGAAAATTCTTGGTCCTGAAGTACCATATCTTATCTTAGTGCAATTGGTGAACTAATGTATCTTGCCAATACCACGAGGCCTAACATAGCATTTTCAGTTAATGTATTAGCAAGATATAGTTGTGCTCCTACAAGGAGACACTGGAATGAAATTAAACACATATGGTATCTAAAAGGGACTGTCGATTTGGGCTTATTTTACTCTAACAATTGCAGTCCCGATCTTGTTGGTTATGATGATGTAGGGTATTTATCTGACCCACACAAAGCTAGATCTCAAACAGACTATGTATTTATATGTGGGGGTGCTGTCAAGCAGTCTATCGTGGCGACCTCTTCAAATCATGCTGAGATAATAGCAATTCATGAAGCAGGCCGAGAAGTTGTGTGGCTGAGGTCAATGATACATGTCATTCGAGAAAAATGTGGTTTGAAATGTGACAAAATAACCACAATCTTATATAAACATAATGCAGCATGCATTGCTCAATTGAAGGGAGGATTCATAAAAGGAGATAGGATAAAACACGTTTCACCAAAGTTGTTCTTCACACGCGAACTCCAAAAGAATGGTGATATCAACGTGTAACATATTTGTTCAAGTGATAATATGACGGATTTGCTCACTAAGTCTATGCCAACTGCAACTTTCGAGAAGATGGTACACAAGATTGGAATGTGAAGACTCAAGCCCTTGGCCTGAAGTTCTCATCAAGGGAGTTAATAGATATTGTACTCTTTTTTTCGTATAAAGTTTTGTCCCACTGGGTTTTCCTTGTAAGGTTTTTAATGAGGCAACCAAAATATGTATTATTAGAATGTGTACTATTTTTCCTTCACTATAATTTTTTCCCACTGGATTTTTTCTAGTAAGATTTTAACGAGGCACATTATCTATGAATATCCAAGGGGGACTGTTATGAAATACATATCCTTTGTATGGATGTCCATACACATTCACTAACCTTTTGTATGTTACATGTACCTATTAATTTGGGCACTTAATATTTGTAACCTCCATTGGGTGGTTTCATTCTATAAATTGGGATGTTATTCACCTTTGAAGGTAAACCAACATACACTTGAAATAAGAAGAAAATCTCCTCCTCCTCTCTACTTCTTTGTCTACATCTCTTATCTTATATTGCTATTGCTATCATTTTATAACACTATTTATCTTGTACAATATATTTGCGAAAAGATTGCACTTTTTCCCTTCAAACGGCTATTCTTTAATTTTTGTCCTTCAAATGGATTTTTTTTCCATTAGCAATCGAACTTAGGCTTAGCGGGGCATAAATACTTTAAAGGTGCGGGGCATAACCTTTGGGATACTATGATCCGAAATATAAACTTATGCCATGCAAAAAAGTTGTTTGTTACGAGGGAAAAAAATTAAAGAACAACACAAAATAGGGGGAAAAGTGCCAACAGTGGCGGACTATGGTAGGAGCGGAGGGGAGCTGTGGCCCCCTCAAAAAATTCAATTTTTTTATATATACTACTCACTATTTAAAAACCCTAAATCTCGTCACTTTCTCGGCGGCACCAGCGACTCACGAACTCACACTCGCAGCATGACTCCACTCTCTCACAATCTATTTCTCTCCACTTGTCTCTCCATCTCTGGTAATACTTAACTGCAGAAGATTTATTTATTTATTTGGGTCTCTTTCTCTTCTACAAAACATAAATCTAGTATGCCTTGTTTGCATACTTGCATCATAAGCAATTACAGGTTGTTTCCAATATACATGATATGAGTTTTAATGGGTAATTCTTGATATGCGTTTCTTTTAAATCAACAAAAGATTACAACTTTATGTTTGTTTAATCATATACGAGACTATTTTGGGCTTATGGGAGTGGAATTAACAGATTAAGGCTTTAAAAGCCGAATTTCTCTGACTAAGTTCTGTTTTCAGATTTAGATGTTATCTTTGATAATTGATTTATGTATTTTTTTTAGGAGTGGTACGATAGTCAAACTTAAGAAAATTGATGCATTTTTCAAGAGGAAAGCTTCCAACAAAGATGAAAATTGTATAGCTTCAACATCGACACTTGAAAAATACCATTCCGATGATCAAACGGTTCAACTGGATGAGCAACCTTGCAAGATTCAAAAAGTCACTATGGATGAATTTGATGTCAATTGTTTAGAACGTGACCCCGAAAAGCGTCCCCAAATTTGGAAATATCCAGTGAATCGAAGAGATGAAGTGCGAAGAGCTTATATCAATTGGGGTCCGTATCAATGTCAAGTTGAAAAGTATCCCCTCAATAGAGATAAGCATATGATGGTTTATATTGAAAAAGAAATAGCTGAAAGCTTTAGTTCTGATTCAATTATTAATGATTTCAAGCATTTAAAAGAACGAAAGGAAGCACATTAATTCTAGGCACATCTTTTCTTTTATATATTATATTTTTAGTGTTGATGTTATTTTGAATCTTTGATAAAATTATATTTTGTTCTTATAAATCTCAATTATAATATTTTAGTTAGTAGTTACCGCTTCCCTTATTATTTTGGACAAGTTCCGCCACTGACTGCCAATGACCCATCTTTGGCAGTGTTCGTAGGTAGCAAATAGTAATAAGGTTTCAGGGATGCAGAAACAAGAATAAATGTAAAATGACTCACTTTCAATGAAGTAATACTTGGATATAAGTTAAAAAAGTAGTCAGTTTCTAATGTTGATTGATGAAATTAACTCAATTGACTCGTTTGTTGCCCACAGCAAGTGGCACAATGCAAATAGAGCTTATTTATTATTTTGGATTGATCCAATAATACACAATCTTTCATAGATATTGTTAAATAATAAAAGATACTTCATCCAGTTTCAAATATTAGTTGTATTATTCTTTTTTTTCTTCAAATCTAGTTTTTACTACACTCGAATTAGTGAAGTTTACCTCCCAGGTCACTTTTACTAGCAGTCAGAAAAGTTCGTTCATTTATCTCCCCAGTGATTCATGTACACCACTAAACAATATGGTGAGATGATAAATATATTTTTATCTTTAATTAGAGGTTTTTGTTTTGAACCCTAAAAACAAAAACATTTTTAATAGAATGCATTTTACCCCTTTCAAATTGAAACTTACCGTACGAGTTTGCATTAGTCAGGCCCAAAGATACGGAACAGCGAGGCTGACACAAAAAAAAAACTCATGTATGTCTAGGCTACTGAAATAATTAATTAGAGACGTGATAAATTAATATGCATGTGGCATATGCAGCCACAACCTACCCTTACCAATAATGTTTCATCCTATAGTAATCTCATGAGTCCTCCGATACATCATACATTATACTTTCTTCTCACGCAATAAATAGTGTGGTTTAGCCACAAAATATGTTAAGTTTGTAATGATATTTCATATGTGAGGACAATTCAATTCACCAAAAAGTCTTTAAGTATAACTTATTGCCTATATAAAGGGATCAAAACACACAATTTAATTAATTAAAAATAAAATATGCTTAGTCATATAATACAAGAACTAGAATTAGAAATTATCAGTAATTGAGAAATGAAACTCGCTAATATCCCTTATGAATATCTTTATCATGTTTTAAAAATCGCCACTAGAGATATTTGACTTCCAAAATTGTGGTAGTATTAATGTTGTATAAAATGAGACTGGGAAAGTACTTATTTGTGATTAAGATTCTTGGACTTACAAATTAAGAGTCCAATATTCCGGCAGAAAGATAAGAAATCTCATCTCATCTTATTGAATTGATAATGATATTTAATTTAATGTTTCCTTGTTGATATATGGCCCCACACTTGGACACAATTATATATCTTTTCCAATTAATTGTTGTGAAGGTAATGACAATTGACATGCCTAAATATTAATCAAATCATGTTTTGGCTTTTGCTAAAAGCTCTTTGCTTGTCTTCAAGTGGGTTGATTTTTTATGGGGTGACAAAATTTTAAAAGAATTTGCGCAGTTCACTCTTCAAATGGGTTGGTCTATAATTTTTTTCCTTTAAAATTGAACTTATGCCTACCGGGGCATAAGTTCTATAAGAGATCAGGCATAACTTGAGAAATATTATAATGCGAAAATATAAATTTATATCCCGTAATGAAGTTGTATGTCTTGAAGGATAAAATTAAAGACCAACACAAAATAGGGACAAAAGTGCAAATGACCCGATAAAATTAGCACATGAAAAAATGTCCCGCCCAATTTGTTTAATTTCAGACGGATTATTGCCCCACTCATTTATTGGTTGAGCTCATTTTGATATGTCCAATAAACTCCATCTCAAAATTGGGTTAATATATAGTGTAAATTGACCTATGAAAAATCTTGTCAATATATTTTTTAAAAGCATATTTTTTGTTTGATATTTTAAATAGTCACAATAAAAAAAAATTATTAGGCACTTAAAAATTATAAAAGAACAAATAAAACTTAGTAAGAATTGGACGAGTTGAGTTATGATCCATTTTTAGGCCCAATCATTCAGCCCACTAAATTTTAAGCTCAGCTTATTTTGATCCGTTCAAATTTAATCCAATTATTTTACACTCCTAATTTTTGTGTTAGTGTTTGCTTCAAAGAGCTATGGCAAGAACCTGAGATAAAGAGAAGCTTGTAGTTTTTCGATTTTTAATTTCTCTTCCATTTAATTTAATTTCTCTCACTAAAATAATGTGTCTTTTTCTATGACAATAAACTGAAGGTGACAAGTCTTAAGAAGAGTAACCCCTGACAAGTATGTATGTTTTGTAGAGATTGTAGAAATATATTATGAGTACCTCAACCATAGACATGTCTTTCAAAATTTTGGCAATACGTCTAGAAAAGTTTGTGAACTTCTATGGAAATGTTTGTGTGATTTTACAAAATAAATAAATAAAATTACTTTTTAAAAAAAAATAAAAAAACACCAACCAGATACTTTTTGTTTGAGAAGTTTTTTCTCAAATAGTTTCCCGAACATCTAGTGTTGGAACATCTATAGATGAAGTATCTTCTAGCGATTGTAGAATATTTTTAGAGATATTCTAAATAATAATTATAGAATATGTACTTTTCTTTTAGTTTAGGTTCTACATTAATTGCATAATTTTTTTATGGTTTAGGATTTACATTACTTTTTTCTCGCGGATTGGCCTTCAAGGACATTGATCTTTAATTTTTCCCCCTCAAATTTGGAATTTTTAATTTTTTCTTTTTGTTCACAAATACCCTAAGATTTCGGATTCGAACATCTGCTCAGTCAAAAATAAAAAATAAAATCGCAAGATTGAGTTTGGATTTGCAAGGCAGAGTTTGCCTTTGCGAACTCCAAACTATGCCTTGCAATTTTTTTTTAGTTTTTTCTTGAGCGGCGACCCGGAACCCGGGAGTTTTAGATAAAGGGCAAAAATTAAAGACCACCCAAAATAAGGTATTTATGCGAATTTCCCTTTACATTAAATCTAAAATTTATTTTATTTTTAGTTTAGGATCTATTAGTTTAGGATCTATGAGAAAGTTGTCAAATTACTTATTTTATTCCTATTAATTACCTATAAATAGCGATGTATTTTTTTAAAAAATTCATGCAATGAGTTATCATTCATTCTGTTTTTTATTTTTGTCCTAATTTATCTATTTCTAACAAGGATTCAAAACGTCTCTCGGGTAGTGGCCAACACGTGCTGCCCACCGGACCGAGTAAAGCCCATTTTTTATGTGATCTCTTAGTTTCAAAAAAAAATTCCAGACTCCACATTGACTTGTTCAGACTTCAGATTCTTAAGTGTTCACACTCAAGTTTGATCGTATTAACTTGATATAAGACTCAAATATCACAAAGACTTAAAGGGGGGGGGGGGGACAATAGAAAAAATATCCTTGGTAGCTTGCTGCTGAAAATGAACCAATTTAGTTTCGATAATATTGCAGTGGATTTTAGGAGCGGTTTGAACATAATTTGAAATCATGAGATGAAATTACGATGATTTGAAGTTAAAGTTTTGTTTAGACATGCAATTTGAATTTCTTAAGTTGTATTTTTTCTTATAGATATAAAAACTTACAAGTTGTAAAAATCGTCAAAACTTTCTCAATTCGTATACAATCTTATCAAATGAACAAATCATAGTTCATAACAAAATTAATACGCTATTAGAAGACATTTCTAAAAAATACAACATCAATTGATCAAACTTTAGTTCAATAAAATGGAAAATTGAACATGAGTTGTAGTGTAACTACTCTTTAATATAATCTTCTCACATGGTTGATAAGAGTAATTTTGTTATAAATATACTACCAACTTGTAGATATTTTAATATTTGATATAAATGGTTGGTAAACACAACTGGTAAATATATCTACCAACTTAGGAATATTTTGTTACAAAATATAAACTTATGGATCAATTTTTATATTAAAATTTTTAAAATCATGATTTGAAATCTCAAATTATGTATTTTGAATGATTTGGAATAGTAAGAAGAAGATTTACTGAAAGAGGGAACAAATCCGTCACTGGACGAAGAAGAAAAGGCAAGGAAGATCTGTACAAGATAGAAAGTTGATTAGAAAGCGTTAACAAGACTATTAGGCCAAGAACAGAACTGCTAGAGGAACAACTACCCAAGGCTTAAAATGACATAGAATAAGTGGAATCTCATGCAAACTGTGAGGAATAGTCCTCGTATTGGTAATTATTATACGCTAAAAATCTATATAAGATATAGAAGGCAAAATAGGAGAAAATTAAATAAAGAAAGAAAAAGAGGAAGACCCTCTCCAACTTTATAGTCAAGCAAGTGTATCTCATATCCAAACGCCTACTTAGTGTTACTTGTTGTAGTCATTTCTTTCTGAATTCTCCCCAAGACCGATGTGTAGGATAAATTTTTTAGTTCTTCGTTATTTTAATTTGATATATAAAATATATTCCGTACACATAATTTAGTCAGTTTGACACCGCTATCTTTTATAAAATTTAAAATCTTCTCTAATTATTCTATACGACGGTAAATTTATATCCAAACCTAAGGTAGCCAAAAAACGTAATTATGAGTTCGGTAAAATTCAATTTGATCAATTCTTTCAGTTATCAAACAACCATTGACACATTTACTTATTAGTCCTTTATGATAATGAATGGTAGTCCTTCGAAAATATTGTTGGGTCCCGGGGTATGTTATGAAATAATAAAACACAAACTGAGAGTAAAAACTTATCGAATGTCAACGCAGTTTGTAAATGTCGGCAATAATGTTGTCTGACACAAGTAACAACACTTCGATAAAACAGAAAAACTTTTGAAGAGTAAATAGCAGCTGAAATAATAAAGAACACAAATATTTAATATTTACATAGGTTATATTGATTTTATAACCTATGACGGTCAGTGACCGAAAGTATTGTATATATTTATATACAATTAAATAAATTCCTTCTTTTACAATATTACAAGATAATACAAAAGGAATTAAAAAGTTGAAGTCGCAGATGACTTCTGCCTGAAAAATCTATCTAAATAGACATAGACAACATCTCATTATAATTGCTTCAATGAAGAACAAATCTAGAATCTAAGAAGCAATTATAATGTTGGATAGAATGTTGTCGACACGCTCAGGTAACATTTGTGATCCAGTTTTCTGATATGAATTCTCGAGAGCTCTCTTGATTTCTTTGCAATTTTTTTCTGGATATCGATTCACTCTTCTTCCCTCTCTATTTATAGTGAGTCTTCCTTGAAGAGCTCATCGATTGGTTGTGGAGGTTGAGGGAAAGGTGGGCAGCCGATAGGATTTGTTGGAGAAGATCATGGAGCAAAATCCTCAACTTCTTGGACTTGTTCCCCAAGCTTAGCACCATCTTTGACTTGTTCTTCCCACATGTTTCATCAGCTCCTAAACACCTTGCCAAGTCACTTTTACATCGTGGTAAAAATCCCACGAGATTTGCTTCAGTCCGTGAAGTAAGGCAAAATTGTTTAACCGAATGTTGGTCCAAATGTCGTGACATTTGTTCCAACATTTCTGAATTTTAACTTAGTACTGAAAATGATATGTTGGGCAAAATGCCACAACACCAAATCCAACATTAACATTCTCCCCCTTTTTGCCTTTTTTCACAAAACCTATTCTAATCTGTGCAAGTGACTTACGGCAATGTCATAAATGTTGTCCCAACATCTAGGAGTACCTTAACACTCTCTATTAACTTGTGGTGGTATACAAACACAATATATGTATACCATTGTATACCATTATATAAGATACAATATTAGCACAAACATGAATATACATATAACTTATAGGATTAGAAGAAATAAGAAAGTTAAGCATTCACAAATCATCATCCAAGAAGAAAAAAACTTGTCAATTACATCCCAAATTTTCAACCGACAAAAATCAATTCAGTCACCAATCAACAACCATTCATAAGTACTAGCAGCAGCTCCTCCCTTGCTTGTTATGCATCAGTAGTAGCTTCCAGCCGCTTTCTACTTTTGCATGACAACA
This sequence comes from Anisodus tanguticus, assembly GCA_034509755.1. Classification (NCBI taxonomy): domain Eukaryota; kingdom Viridiplantae; phylum Streptophyta; class Magnoliopsida; order Solanales; family Solanaceae; genus Anisodus; species Anisodus tanguticus. The sequence goes on from CM067546.1 coordinate 32,609,220, forward strand.
TCTCTGCACCAACAACATCTACTAACCTTCTTCCTCGGCTCCCCCTGCATTAGTACTTTCTCTGTTTCCCTCAGCTTCACCAGCATCATTTTCTCCCCCTTTTTGTGAAGAAAGCAACAACATGAAGTGGTATCTGGCTTGAATCAGAGCATTCCTCATAGAATAAACCTCAGATATTTGGTGATTGATCTTTGAAATTTGACTCACAAACCATTCAGTGGACATTGGAGATTGTCCTGGACCAGTGTTACCAGAAATGTTGGTGACATTTCTGCCAAAATCTATACTACTTCCTTCCAATTTCCAAGGTAAATCAATGACTCTGTCTTTACTTTTCAAAACTGTTTTATTGACTGTGTACAACTCTGGATTCTTCCCTAATATGTCCTCTTTCTTAGGCTGAAATCCTTGGTTAGTTAAAACTTAATATATTAAAGAGGGAAAGGGTAGTATTGAGGTTGATTCTTTTTGTGCCAAGTTGACAACTTGATGAAAGATCATTTTGCCCAGATCAACTCTCAATCCTTTACCAATTTTGTACAACAGTGTGGCTTGCTCTGTAGTTACAACTGATTCATTCATTGAAGGGAGTCAATTGTGTATAGCAATTTTGTGAAGAGTGGCAAACAAGGCTGTGAACTTAGAGGCAGGACATCTCGAGATCCACTTATGCAGGGTCTGTTTCTCTATCATTTTCCTCAGCATTTAGTCCCATACATTGGTTTATTATAGTCGGTGTGAAAGAATACATTCTGTTACAGATATATACCTTTCCAAATTTCATTGAGTTGATATCTTCTATAACAGACTCCAAATTAGCATAAAACAACCTGACTATTTTATCAACATATGGTCCTTTGTTAGTAACATATCCTATGAATTGTCTTTCTTTTATGAACTCGACCAAGCCATATTCTGAGCAATAGGCAATGTCTAATATTTTTTCAGACCTGATGATTCTATTTTTGTACCAGTTCCAATTTTCAGAATTAGTTTTAGTATAGAAGTTGTCTAAGTAGATAGATACCTTAAGGTCAGAATCTGATTCTGCTTTGTTGGAGGAAGTAGGAGATTGTGCCTCTTCTGATGTTGGCTGAAATGTTGCCTGAGATGTTGTGGCATCTAGGGAAACATCTGGGACAACACTTGATCTTGTAAATCTAGGAACTCCTTTCGGAAGAAATTGTTTCAGTGGAGTCTCGTCAGGAATTTTCCTTTCCTGTGGCACATCATGTTGTTCAGCAGCAGCAGGTTCTTCAGGAGCATCAGATTCTTCAAGTTCTCCTTCGGTGTCTTCAGAGGATAGTTTGAAGTCCATGTCTTTTGTCTCACTACTAGAGCAAGCAGGACCCTCAGTTTCAAATCTAGATTTCTTGGTGACTGGTTCCTGTTGAACAGTTCTCTCAAATACCCTACCTGACCTTCGAGTAAAAAAGGAGGAAGAACTGGTCCTCTTGCCTAGTGTGGAGTAATCTGAATTGGCATCAACATCAATGGGGGTTATTATCATCCCTTGGATAGCTGATTTCTAAAGGTACTTGATCTCCACTAAAAATAATGGATGACAGAGTGGTGGACTGGTACTCATGGGTGTGTTGTTGGTGGATTTGGCTGACATTGGGGTTGACATCGGTGAGGTTTCCATTGGAGAGTTTGGAGGAGATGTTTTAGAGTTTTTGGGGTTTTTGGATGAAGAACAAAGTGAGGAATCCATCGGTTTGGTAGGGATTAAACCGAGGTGACGTGATATTTTCCTTTTTTTTAATTAAAAAAAACAGAATGTTAAAAAGAAGAACAAATGAAATAGATATTTATACTCTTGGCAAGCTTTTTAAAGTACAAAAATTCCTTAATTTTAGGTGTTTGATATTTATTCAATAACTTGCACCTAAGATTTTGGGATAAAAGGATAGACATCATATTTGGAATATAATATTATCCTTTTAAAGTTTGAATTCCAATTTTTTTTAAAATGGGCATAAAATAGGGAAGAAAAACTTATTTTCTGGAGTCAGTTACGATCAACATCCCAACAAATATCTTTATCTGAAAATGTCAACAACAATGCTGGCAACATTTTGGACAACACTTGCATTATTATCCCGCAAGAACTTTTCGTTTTGGCAACAAATCAAGACACGTTTTATATGTATATTTATGAGTTTAACCACTGGACCAATGTAACATTTTTCCATCGTGTCCTTGATCTAATAATAAAACACATATAAAAGATCTTCGTGTCAAAAATTAAGAATACTTATTTAATATTCTCAAAAATCCTTTTGAAGCACCTGATACTCCTATAGAATAGGAACAATGTCATTTCCAGGGCTTTGCCCATTTTGCACAATTACCAAAAATTTGTAAAGGCTTTGCCTTATTTTGATTCTCATTTTTATGATATCTAATATCATCGCAGAGAACAGTATCACTTTGATGTCATGTTCTTATTGAAGGATCATGCTTATGTGCAAAAAATAATGCGCTATACAGTAACAATAATCAGATTTTGATATTACATAGGTAAATGTCACCCGAAATGTTAGAGACATTTCAGCCGACATTCACCAAAAATGCCTTTTTAGAGATTACAAAGACCAAGAGATTTCTTCAAACTAGAAAATGTCTCATGGTCCAAAGTTTTTGTAAAAATACCAGCTAGTTGATGAAGAGTGTCAACATGTTCAATTTGAACTAGCTGTTTTTCAACCAAATCTCTTAAAAAATGATGTCTAATATCAATAAATTTTGTACGTGAGTGCTGAACTGGATTTTTGGAAATATTTATAGCACTCAAATTATCACAATACAAAACTAAAATGTTACTTGAAAAATCATAGCCGTCTAACATGTGTCTTAGCCATATTAACTGAGAACAACAACTTCCAGCTGCTACATATTCAGATTCAGCAGTTGAAAGTGAGACACAACTTTGTTTACGACTATACCAAGAAACAAGGTTATTGCCAAGGTAAAAACATCATCCACTTGTACTCTTTCTATCATACACATCACCAACCCAATCCGAGTCACTATACCCAATTAAATTAGGATTAGTGTCTTTGGAATACCAAATTTCCAACTCACATATGCCGGCAACATATCTAATGATACGTTTCACAGCATTTAAGTGGAAAATTTTGGGACAGGCTTGGAATCGAGTACAAACACAAACACTAAACATTATATCAGGACGACTAGCAGTGAGATATAGAAGGCTACCTATCATGGATCGATACAATGTTGGGTCGATATTTTCACAAATATTATCCTTACATATCTTCTGCGACGATCCCATTGAAGTTTTCATCTGTTTAGTATTCTCCAATCCAAATCTCTTAACTAGATTCTTGGCATAATTGCTTTGGGAGATGAAGATTCCATCTTCACTTTGCTTAATCTGCAAGCCTAAGAAAAAAGTTAGTTCCCCAATCATGCTCATCTCAAATGTCGATGACATTGCTTCAACAAATGTCTTTAGGTAGGACTGTGAGGTCGAACCAAAGACTATGTCATCTACATAGATTTGACCAATAATAATATCTACACCGTGATGTTTAATGAATAAAGTACGATCAGCTTCACCATGATTAAAACCAAATTCAAGGAGGAAGTTAGTTAGACGACCATACCATGCACGAGGAGCTTGTTTTAACCCATACAAAGCCTTTTTGAGCTTGTATACATAGTGTGGATGGTGAGGATCTTCAAATTCTTTTGGTTGTTCAACATAAACATCCTTATCTAGAAAACCATTTAAGAATGCACATTTTACATCCATTTGGTGTAAAGTGATTTTTAGAAAACAAGCAATTGCAAAAAGCAGTCTAATTGATTCAATTCTAGCCACAGGTGCAAATGTTTCGTCATAATCGATTCCTTCAACCTGAGTATAGCCTTGTGCAACTAGACGAACTTTGTTTCTAACAACAGTTCCCGATTCATCTGATTTATTTTTGAAAAATCCACCTAGTTCCAATAACATTTGTATTATTTGGACGAGGAACTAAGTCCCAGACTTCATTTCGAGAAAATTGTTCAAGCTCTTCTTGCATTGCTTGAATCCAAAAATCATCTTTAAGTGCTTTTAGAATATTTTTTGGTTCTAAAGTAGATATAAAACAAGAAAGACTAATCTTTTGGTATATGGTAGACATACACACATACCTTTCCATATCTCTATAATTGAGTGGTTATTTCCCTCTTGTTCTCATTCCCTCAAAAACTCCCCCTATCACTTGGCATGTTGGATGATTCTTCATAATCCTTGATGAGGGGTCCCTTCGAACTTGATCTAGCAATTCAGCATTAGACTCCTCATTAGCACCTTCTGTGATCTCTGGTTCAAGTTCAGATGTTGTTTCTGATGTGATAACATTTGGGGCAATGTGATAACATTTGGGGCAACATCTGGTTCTTCAGCAGTCTGCACATTTTCCACTGAAACTGTAATGTTATTTTCAGTTGTATTTCCTGTAAGATCAGAAAAATCATCAAAAATGAAATTTAGAGACTCTTGTACAGTTTTGGTCCTCAGATTGTACACTCGATAAGAATGACTATTTTGTGAATAGCCAATAAAAATTCCTTTATCACCCTTAGAGTCAAACTTTGCCAAATGATCTTTATCATTTAAAATGTAACAAATATACCCAAACACATGAAAGTAACGCAAGTTAGGTTTCTTTTCATTAATTAGCTCATAAGGTGTCATCTTTGTTCCAGGCCTTAGATAGACTCTATTAATGATGTGACAAGTAGTATTTAAAGCTTCAGCCCAAAAACGTTTTGATAATTTTTTAGAACTAAGCATAACTCTAGTCATTTCTTGCAATGTTCTATTCTTCCTTTTAGCCACCCCATTTTGTTGAGGTATTTTGGGGGCTGAAAACTCATGAAAAAATCCTTTTTTCTCACAATTTTGTGAAGGAGCTATTTTCAAATTCTTTTCCATGGTCGGATCTAATCCAAAAAAATAGGAGAATAGAACAAGTTTCTAATTCTAGAGTGCAAAATTTTAAACATGTCAAAAGTTTGTGATTTTTCTTTCAAAAAATATATCTATGAATATCTAGAAAAATCATCTACTATCACATAGGAATACCTCATGTCTCCTAAACTGTTTACCTCAATTGGACCCATAAGATCCATGTGCAATAATTGAAAAACAGTGAGACGTACCTGAATGTTGTCCGTCATTTTGGACAACATTATGGGAAACACGAGTCTGCTTACCTTTTAGACAATATTCATAGACTGTTTTACCTTTATGGCTAAGATTGGGTAAGCCTCTAACCGCTTCATATGAGACCAACTTTTCCAGATTGCGGTAGTTGACATGTCCCAACTTTTGGTGCCACAGTGTTGTGTCGTCGAGCTTGACATTATTGCAAGTTTCTTATCTCGGAACAAGATAGCAATTATCACATATTCTAGTACCTGACATAACACATTCATTAGCTTTATTTGTAACTTTACAGACATTCTTATTGAATTTTACCTCAAGATTGTCATCACACAGTTGACTAATACTAATCAAATTTGCCATTAAACCCTCAACATGTAAGACATTTCTTAAAGCTGGAAATCCAGGAACATCCAAGATTCCTCTTCCAATTATTTTGCTTTTACTGCCACCTCCATTGAATGGCTCATATTTCTTTAGAAACTCCTTTGTATTTGTCATGTGGCGAGAACATCCACTATCAAAGCACCAAGAACCTGAAATGTTAGTTCTTAAAGCAGTTATCGCAACATTACAAGTTTCATCCATTTTGAGAACCCAAACTCTTTTAAAATATTTTTTACGTTTCAGTTCTGAAATGTTGCTTTGAATGTTGTCCGAGATGTTGGACAGTTTTTTAGGCAACATTTCACTCACATAATTCTGAAGTTTGAAACAGTAAGGTTTTAAGTGTCCAGGGGAGTTATAATGATGACACACAAACTTCTTATTCTTTGACATATATGAGAACTTATCTTTCATTCCTTTTTCTTTTACAAAATATATTTTCTCATTTTTGTCAAATACACTAGAGCATGTAGTTTCAAAAGAGATTTGGTACCCAATACATGTATGTGACGGTTTACTAAAGCTAAGTATTTCATCCAATTTAGAAGTCCCTGAGTTGAACTTATGGAAGGTTGCTTCGGCTACGTCCAGTTTTGCACGAATCTTACCAAATTCTATATCCTTTTTGATAAGTGCAACCTCTAATCGGGTTATTGTGCCTTTTAGATGCACATTCTCATGAGTTAAAGATTTAGCCTTTGATTCAAGTTGCTTGGATTCAACGATTAAGGCTTGACAAATATTTTGTAATTCCTTAATCATCTCATCGTTGCATTCAACTTGATTCAAACACTCAGGCTCACCACTAGAAATGAAACCATTAAAGCAATTAACATCAGGATAGTTAAAGAATATGTACCTTTCGGATGTTGCTGGAAATGCAGATGTTGTTGCAGATGTTGCCTGAAATGTTGTGACATCTGGGGCAACATTACAGATGACATCTTCATTATCTGACAGTGACTGTTCATAAACAGTGGTCAGCATTGCTTATGATTCGACTTCTTGATCTTCTTCGTTTTCTCCTTCATCGTCACTAAGCGAGACCCACAGATTCTTACCAAATTTCCTTAAGTTTTTGCACATTCATTAGCATAATGACCCCAACCCGAGCATGCATGACATTGCACAGACACTAGTTGTTTGGGATCAAATTTGGTACGATCTGAATTGGCCTTTCTTAGTAGACTTCCTTTTTGAGTACTTGGAAGGAACTTTGTGGGCTTTTGATTGAAGCCTTGGCTTTGATGCTGTTTAGATTTGGATTGATTCCTTTCATTGTTGAACTTCCTCATCATCGAATTGTATTTTCGAGTGAGTAAGGCAACATTAGCACCTTCACCAAATTCTTCAAGATCTTCATCCTCTTCATTAATTTGATTTTCCGAGGATTGGACTTGAAGTGCAACATTCTTGCTCTTATATAGTTCCCTTTGATTCTCAATGTTCATCTCATAGGTTTTGAGAATGCTCATTAAGGTATGAATGTCCATAGTAGCAAGATTGTGAGCTTCTTCAATGACACAAATATTTAAGTTGAACTTTTCAGGATGAAATCGGAGAGCCTTTTCAACAAGTTGAGTGTTGGTTAATGGTTCACCAAGCACTTGACATTCATTAGATATGTCAATCAACTCTTCAAAATAGGATTTAATGTCATCCGATTCTTCCATCCTTAAACGTTCATATTTTCTCATGAGCATGCATAGCTTTGTACGACGAACAATTGAGCTACCTTCACAATGAATTTGCAAAGTATCCCATGCATCTTAGTCGTATGGCAGTTTTGAATGTGTTTGAACATGTAAAGATCAACTCATCCAAAAATTGCATTTAGGGCATTTTCGTTAAAACTAGTGTTATTGGTTTCTTCCGCCGTCCATTCGGATTCAGGTTTAACAAGAATGTCACATTCCTTATCTGGTGGCAATATTGGAACAACATACCCATTGGTTATAGATCTCCATGCTCTAACATCAATTGATTTGATGTGAGAACGTAGTCGAATCTTCCAATAGGCATAGTTTGTACCATCTAAAATGGGAAGTCTACCAATATTTGGATTAGCCGAATCCCTAGCTTCAAATGATAGGACCAATCACTTATTGTGTTAAGTGTTGGCTCTGATACCACTTGTTGGGTCCCGGGGGCATGCTATGGAACAATAAAACACAAACTGGGAGTAAAAACAAATCGAATGCCAATGCAGTTTGTAAATGTCGGCAATAATGTTGTCTAACACAAGTGACAACACTTCGATAAAACAGAAAAACTTTTGAAGAGTAAATAGCAGCGGAAATAATAAAGAACACAAATGTTTAATATTTACATAGGTTGTATTGATTTTATAACCTATGACGGTCAGTGACCGAAAGTATTGTATATATTTATATACAATTAAATAAATTCCTTCTTTTACAATAATACAAGATAATACAAAAGGAATTAAAAAGTTGAAGTCGCAGATGACTTATGCCTGAAAAATCTATCTAAATAGACATAAACAACATCTCATTATAATTGCTTCAATGAAGAACAAATCTAGAATCTAAGCAAAGCAATTATAATGTCGGACTGAATGTTGTCGACATGCTCAGGCAACACTTGTGATCCAGTTTTCTGATATGAATTCTCGAGAGCTCTCTTGATTTTTTTTTGCAATCTTTTTCTGGATATTGATTCCCTCTCTATTTATAGTAGAGGGTCTTCCTTGAAGAACTCATCGATTGGTTGTGGGGGTTGAGGGAAATGTGGGCAGCCGATAGGATTTGTTGGAGAAGATCATTGAGCAAAATCCTCAACTTCTTGGACTTGTTCCCCAAGCTTAGCACCAACTTTGACTTGTTCTTCCCACGTGTTTCATCAACTCCTAAACACCTTGCCATGTCACTTTTACATCGTGGTAAAAATCCCACGAGATTTGCTTCAGTCCGTGAAGTAAGACAAAACTGTTTAACAGAATATTGGTCCGAATGTCGTGACATTTGTTTCAACATTTCTGAATTTTAACTTAGTACTGAAAATGATATATTGAGCAAAATATCACAATACCAAACCCAACATTAACAAATATCTTTGAAAAATATTACTTGCTGCGTATGTAGACAAAATCTTAAGCTTATAGTTTTAAGAGGATGAAACTATAGACCCAATAAGATTATTGCTACTTCATATAGAAACCGAAAAACAGCAAAACTTCCAATGTTGTCATATTTCCCTTTTATAGAAATTACCCATTCCACATATCCAAATAACCCAAAGAAAAATCTCTTGGACTAGCCTTGACTCGATTAAATCCGAACAACTAAGAGAAAATGTCGATTTGACTTTTCTTGAAGTAGGATAAGAATATTACAATTGGGAATTGGGATCTAAAAATATAAATGAACAAAGAAGGGCCAAAAAGGTACAAAGAAAAAGTAGCGGTGGTCCCTTTGATTTTCAATATGTTCTTATCTATCAATCCAAAGTAATGGGTGGGTGTCTCTTAGGTCTGAAAAAGTTATATTGCCCATTCCTATAGTTTCCTTTTTTTTAGGTTTTCCACCTAGGAAACTCGTAGTTTAGATTTGTATCAAATAAACGCTCCTTATAAAAAAAATTATTTATTTTCGAAGTACCATATCTGTAAAAAGATTCTACATAGTCTTTACTCTTCGTGGACTTCTCATTACTGCAGAGTTAAGTATTGTCCTTTTCCTTCTTTCGATTTTCCCCACCTCTACTTTTCCATGTTTCTCCACAACACATGAAATCGTCTGTATGTTTCTATATGCATGTTATAACAAAGCAAGTCTAGTGTTAGAATCTTCTATTTTTCTCCACAACAGTACTTCTAATGCCTTTTTGTCTTCTTTTTTTTAAAAAAATTCATTCGATGTTCGATATTTGTTTTGGGTCTGATGAATTCAGATTTGTACCGATAAATCCTACTTTAAAGGCAAAGCACTCCCGACAAAGACTACTTTCATTACCATAGCTCGAATCAAATTTTTTTATTAAGGGTGAAGGAATTAGAGTATGTGGATTGAATAATTTTAAGTGTTTTTAAGTCAAAATAATTTTTAATTATTTTTGTAGCGTTTGAGTAAAATAAAAAATTATTTTAAATATTTATTTTTAAGCTAAAATAACAAAAAATAAGTCAAAAGTAATAAGTAAATCCAAACGGGCTCTCAGTGGTCCGCTTTTCTCTTCAACAACATGTTCCCACCCTCCACTCCTCCCTCAACCCCCAAAAAATAATTAAGGATTTTTTTCTTAAAATTAATGTCACCATTATGGTGGAGATTTTGCTTGGACCTCAACCTGTATATTACAGTAATAACCAAAAGGTGAATATATGTAGAATTGGAACGACAAATCTTCCAATTAATGCTTGAAATCTAGTCTGGATGGCACAAAACAAGATAAGGATCTAAGTTTGCCAATTGGGTTGAGTACGACGCTAACCACTGCCTAAATCACTTTTTTTAATAAGTTTGATCATGAATTCTATGACATTTTCAAAGCTTCGTTAATCAACCTTACTCCTTTTAATTCACTAACGTTCTGATTTGTTGTATTGTATGTACTTTATCTAGGCTTTGCCTTCAATAGTAACCACTGTTTTGGAATTTGTAGCAACTTAGACATCATTTACGTACAAACAAATAAAAAACACATTCCGTGTAATTTCACAAGTGGAGTCTGGGGATGATAGGATTTACGCAAACATTAACTCTAATTTAGACATCATTTACGTATGCAGACAAAAATTGATGGAAAAATATAATCAATCTAAGAACATACAGTTCTCCCAAGATTCATATATTTGTTTCACTAGTCAACATTATAATCACATGTATAAAACACAAACTATACAGTAAAGTTCACAGTCTAAACCGTACCTGAATTACAGAGAAGAAGATTGCTCCAAGAACAATGCAGGAATCTTCCACAGAAGTTCTTCACATAGAAGAAGAGAGTAGTTTGCCGTTTGTGCGTTAGAGGAAAAAGAAGAATATTTTTCTTCAACAGACGTGCTTATATTCTTTTAATCCTGAAAGGATATAATTGTTCAAGTAAATTCCTAACAATTGTGTTTTTTCCTTTTATTTATTAAATAATAATATAATAAATTTATTTTATTATATATATATATATATATATATATATATATATATATATATATATATATATATATATATATAGTAGGAATTTGTTGGGTTCAAAACATATAAGTAGACACACCGAAAGTGTAAAATTTTGTTCTACTTACCCCAACAATTTCTTCCGGTATAGTTATATGACAATTGAAGCCTGTAACATAAAACACGAACACTTACAGGTTAATAGATCTGGAGTATTTACTTAGGGATTACACGCGACTGTCCCTTCGACTGCAAGCACTATGCTAGGGTGTATTTCTCTGTCAAGAAAGCCAGAAAATCTTGGCAGAGGTTTGAGAGAGTTTCGTCCTAGACTCTAAGTCTAGAATTGGTCTATAGAATTTTGTGTGTTTTAATTAACAATGGGAGTATTGTATTTATAGTTAAAATTAGGTCACAAATCAGATTAGGGTTGAGCTCTAAGCCTGGCCCAAAACCCGAGCTGCAGTTGGCTAGTCTGACTGGGCCCACTGCCGGGTCAGCGCCGCGACGCCTTACGTAAAATTCTGTTTTCGTTTTCATTTAATATATATATATATATTCAGCACATTAAAAACAAAATCTAATTTTGATTTATTTAAATAATTTCCATCTAATAGAAATTATCTCATAGTTATTATCAATTTAAATATCTCGATCCCAAATTGAATATTTAATACTTTTTCAATACACCCTTAGATCGAAGAGACAATCGACATAGTGTGACCCTATAGACCTTCATATATCGACACTAATCCAATTAAGGTCCATACGGAACTCCTAAACTGTGTCGTACGACGAACTCAATATATGAAGTACGTTTACATGAATCCAACAAACATAACCTTTATGTGAGATGATAAATTCCTTTCATTCGCGACACACTCGATCAAGCTTAGGATTTGCCATGTGTCTATCTAAATGGTTTGATCACTTTATCTCATCTATATTAGTCGACAACTAGATCATATTCTAAATATGTCTTTTGCATTGGTCAATGACTTGATTGACCTAATATCACTGAGAAGTTGAGTGCTCTCGAATATCCAATCGATGAATGAATTATATTCTTGGCTCAACTACCATCTTAATTTACATCATAATGCACCCAACACAAGTCGTATCTTATCCTATAAGGAGTTTAAGCTTAGGACAGGGTCAAAGTACATTACTCAGTAAACAAGGCGCGTATTGACATCAAGTCAGATGACCTTCATCTCCCACATGTTGATAACACTTTAGACATGTATAACAAATAGTTTATCAGCAAGGTATACCAATATTTTTCAAAAGTATCCATGTGTCCATCACTAGTAACCATTACTAGTAGTAGGTGATACATACTACATTCTCTAAGAATTTGATACAGACCACATGTTGACTTATAACATATCATCGATATTCTATTCTCGATGATCATTAGTCGAGGCCGTTTTAGAGTTACACTCTATCATTAATATCTCACTCTATTAATGACAATGTAAGCTCAAAGGATGCACATTAATGAATAATTACAAACAATCAAATAATAATTCAATAATTGCAAATGCCATAAATATTAATCTTATTAATAATACGAATGTCTTCAAGTACATTTGTCCCTAATAATGATTGTCTCTAGGACATACATACTTTCAATCTCCCACTTGGCCTAGAGCCAATCTCCGATGTATCTAATACCCATATTTTCAAAATGACCATTATTCTTAACTAAGCTTAATGGTTTAGTAAACGGGTCAGCTAGATTATCATCTGTGGGAATATAGTCTAATCTTATTTCTTCAGTTTCCACCATCTCTCTGAGTATGTGGTATTTCCTCGGTACATGTTTGTTTCTGTTTGTTGATCTTGGTTCCTTAGCTTGCGCAATCGCACCAGTGCTGTCACAATAAATCATTATTGGACAAGTGGAACTTGGAACAACCCCTAGTTCCTTTAGGAACTCAGATATCGCGACAGCTTCTTTACCAGCTTCCGATCCAGCAATGTACTCGGCTTCAGTTGTCGAATCAGCAGTTGTAGCTTGCTTGGAACTTTTCCAACTCACTATTCCGCCATTGAAAATGAAGGCATATTCAGATTGAGATTTGAAGTCATCAAGATCTGTCTGGAAGCTAGCATTAGTGTACCCAGTACACACTAGTTTCTCTTGTCCAACATAGACTAAGAAATATTCTTTAGTTCGTCTAAGATACTTAAGAATACTCTTTACTGCTTTCCAGTGTTCTTCCCCAGGATTCTGCTGGAATTTGCAAGTCATACTAAGTGTATAGGCCACATCTGGCCTCGTACATGTCATGACATACATGATAGATCCTATAGCTGAAGCATATGAGATTCTTTTCATGCGTTAAAGTTCTGTAACAGTATAATGACTATTCTTATTTGATAACTTGATTCCTTGACCCATAGGAAGACTTCATTTCTTGGAGTTTTCCATAGAGAATCGTCTTAGCACTTTATCTATGTATATGGACTGTGACAGCCCCAACAATCTATTAGGTCTATCTCTATAGATCCTAATTCCAAGAATGTAGCAGGCTTCACCCAAGTCCTTCATCATGAAGGTGCTGGATAATCATTCCTTGACTGATTGCATGAGAGACTTATTATCTCCCATTATTAATATGTCATCTACATATATAACAATGAAGACAATACTCTCTTCCTTGCGCTTACTATAAATACATGGATCTTCTTTGCTTCTAACAAAGTCAAACGATTTGACTACTTTGTCAAAGCAAATATTCCAACTCCTTGAGGCTTGCTTAAGTCCATAAATGGACTTCTGTAGCTTGCATTCTGCTTTGGGCTTAGTCTTGGATGTAAAACCCTTAGGTTGTATCATATATGTTGACACCCAATTTTGTCCCATCTTTTTCAATTTATTTGCAATTTTAAATATTTTTGACACCTCAAAAAATATTTTTGATATATATACATATAGGCATATATATACATATATATTATTATTCTCAATGTTATTATTAATATTATTATTATTATTATTCGTATTTCTACAACCATTTGCCTTTTTAAATCATGATCATAGTTTCTATGCTAATATTCTATATTATTTTATTTTTAGCAAAAACAACATAGTATTTTTAATTTTTTAATTAAGAATTAAGCATTTCATAAATATTATATTTTATTATTATCACATCTTATACTATTTTCTAAATAATTTTACATTTTTTTTAGTCAAAGCTTTTTTAATATTAAACCCCTTTTATATTTTTAGATCCATAACCCATTTTATTTTCCAACCCAAGACAATTTCTACCCAAAACAAACAACACCTAAAAGAGGGCAGCCCAATTGACCTCCCCCAATTTCGCAGCCCATTTCAGCCCAAATCAGCCACCCAATAACCAGCCCAAACCACTCGAAATCTCGGCCCAGACCCAACAACCCAACACCCCATTCCCCTTTTAATTTCCCTTATCCTTGAACCAACACAATCGGACCAGCCCAATCCCCTAAACTCGTAGGCCCAATCCCTAAAAAAAACTCGACCTAGCCCAATAGCCCAACTCCCATTCCCCATCGATAAACCATCCCAAACACACCCATCGACCAACAACCCTAGACCCCTCCGAAAAAACCAGCGACCTTCCACCCGTCGCCTTCCTTTACCCGCCGGACAAACACCATCACCACACCACTGCCATCATGTCACCCTCCCCAGCTTTTCCCCCATCTTTTCACTCCTTTTGCAGCCAACAAAGTTGACGGCCTTGTCCAAATCGATCCAGGGTCTGCAAAAGAGGGAAACCCCAAAATCCTTTGGATTCAAGGTTGATTCCATCGAGTCCGAGTATAAATCCGGCTCCAACGGCTCTCTCCCTTGACAATCAGTCTCTGCAAAACCTGGAAAAAACCCATCCCCTTTTCATTTCAATCCCAGAATTCTCACACCTTCTCCCTTCTTTTTGAATTTGAATTTCAAACTCAAAAGCTTCTTGGAGAAGCTGCCGAAACCCCTCAATCTTGGCTATAAATACAACCTTTTGGGTCGTATTTAGGGGGGGATTTTCAGAGATAGAAAGGGACCTTTTTTGAACATTCTCACAAGTTATTTTGAACAAGTTTCGATTCTGAAAAATCCTTTCTTTTACTCTCGTTTCTGGCTCGACACAACTACGAAACAGTCATGCTCATTTTCTTTTCAATCGCATAAACACACTTCTCCGAGCGGACTCAACGATTCGAGACGACGCCTCGGTTCGCTGCCCGGAGAAGGTCAGTAAATTTGAATCCCTCTCGATCTAACTTTCTTTTCATATTTCTGTCAATTAATTATGTTTTATCATCTGATTTAGCATGCTTTGGCTTAGTTTAGGTTGATTTCTGTTAGTTTAGATTGCTAAATTAGGTCCTCTGTTGTATGCTTAAAATGATGTGCATGATCAACTTTATGTGAATTAAGTGTTTTATCGTAATTCAGTTAACATAATCGGCTATTAGACCAGTGAAGCATGCTTAAAGTGTTAGCAAATCTGTTAAAATGCATCTGTATGACTGTTTGAATTTTAGGATAACCTTAATTCTTGATGATAGTAGAGTATTAGTTGAAACTATGATTTACTAAGAAGTCCTAATATAGTGGCAACCTGTTTATCTATGTCCCAATATACTAAGGTTTAGGTCTTGATTTTAGGCAAATGTGTTGAATGGCTTGATAGTTTAGTTTATCCTAAGATTTCATGTCATGTTTAGTCCATCCTGATGATGTTGTCTCTGCCTGGAAGTCTGATATTTGTTGGTTTAAGGTATGTTTGGTAGCTGCATTAACTTTTCATGCTTAATTTAAAGTGTCATCAAGCTCATTGCCTCACATAGTGTGATTAAGGCCATATGTGTCTAATTTAATCATTGTAATCTTGCATTGTCAGGATTATGTCTCCAAATGCACATGTTTGCATGTATTAAGAGTTTTCATGACTAATTTATTATGTGCAAGGATTAATTGATGTGTGGAGGTCATGCCTGAGTCCATTCTTTCACATTTCAAAGGATTAGTATGTCCATCTATGTGTATATACTTCTTCCTTGACTTTGTTAGCTTGAGAACACTTAGATTATTACCTTCAGGACATCCTCCTGTTATACCCATGCTTTTCCTTTGTCTGCATATGTTCTGTACCTATCTATGTTGGATTAGTTCGCCATTTAGGTATCTGTGAAGCTTCACCTCATGATGTTGCCTATAGTCTGCTTATTTAAGTGGTTGTCTGTTCAAATAGTATTATGTTTTGGGTGTCAAGTATATTTGTGATGGCATAAGATATACTTTAAATCACTAAGTTGTTAAGATTGTTTTAATTGCCAAAAAAGGGAAGTATGTCTAAGCAGGGACTATATTTGCTCTTTGAATCCTATATAACCATCTGGGTAACATATATGCCTTGTCTAGGCTAATATATTCACTCTTCTGTTGCATAATTGACTACTTTAAGGAAATATACACATTTGGTCTAACTTAGACATTTTTTGGGTATATAAGAATACCAGTTTGGTGGTCAAAATAGTACAAACATGATCATGAATCTGGCTACTGGTTGTTTGTCTACTATGTTTGAGTTTGAGTGCTGATTTTATTCTGGATTCTGAGCCATGTGCATTGCTCTCCTCTTTTATCAAAGCTGAATCTGTCCATTACTGCCCATTTTTCTTTGTTTGCCTTGTGTGAATCCCCTAAATCTTCTTTGTATCTAGTTCATACCTGAACTACATATGGTTTTGTCACTTTTCTCCCTAGATGATTTCTTGTTTGGGGTGGTATACCTCAGAATATACATTGTATACTAATCTAGTATACATCCAGTGTATACAGAGGTTTATATATATGTGTATATCTTTGGGTATATCACACACATTGTGAGAACTTGGTAAATCAGGTCTGGTCTGTTAAGTATGGGCTTGTCTGCGTTTGAAAAAAAAATGCGAATGTATTGGATTCATAGTGTATTTGGGCTGATTTTCTTGTAACAGTCGTTATAGTCGGCCTATCTATTATTGTTGTGTATCGTGTACTTGTAGATCCCCAATACGAATTAATTTTGTTGTGAGCTGCTTCATAATTAAGCCTATTTTGCTTTTGTTATTACATGATCATGTTCTTGTATTTGATTATATATCAGCGTTTATTTTATTTTTTATTATGACAAGTTATTGGGCAGGCTCTAGCTCCCTTGTCAGTTTTTTTTTCCTCTTTCTCTTTGCATGTCTCGTGGGCTTGTGGCGCCGTATTCCGTCTCCTGCACATCCATCTTGAAATTGTTGGACTTGAGGGTCCAACAACATATTATTTTGCTAAAATCATTTATTTACATTTTCTTATGTATATGTATTTTCATGTTTCGTCACTAATCCTTTTCTTTTCTTTTGTTTTACATGAAATGCATCAGGAGCAACGAAGAGTCTCATTATGAGACTCATCATGATCATTGCCGAACAAAGACCCGCATTCACACTCCTTGCATTATCCAAACTCGGGATTTCAAAACAAATAGGGCGAGATGACATCGTCATCCGCTTTAGTTCCCTTTCATTGTTATTCTTTAATTTCGTTATTTCTATTTGGGGTCTGTAATAATTATTTAATGCTTGTGTGATTGTTAGGATATTTAGAATAATTAGGCCATGAATGGATAATTAATAGTGTAGTTTAAAACCCGTCGCTAGTTTATTTATTTGTAGGTTCGGTTGGAGCAAAAAAACAATAGAAATCCTTCGCTAGTTCATTTATTTTAGGCTCGTCGTGCATATTCAAGATTTTCAAAACAACTTCGGTCATCTTTTATTCGCATTATTAATTATACAAAAGTTTATCTTTTTGCATTTTGCAACTCAAAATGATTTCCAAAAAATACTTCTTTGGCATTATAAATAATTTGCTTTTCCTTATTATTGTCACAAATGCATACTTTTTCAGCTTTACATGTATTTTTCTTTTATACCATGCAAAATGCATACATGTACAAAATGCATCCCTTTCATTAATTATTTTTATTATTTTAACTTTATACTTTAAACATGCATTTTCCTTAGTATATTATTAACCTGAGTTTGACCGGATAACCGCAAGTTAGCGGATCTTAAAGGATGCCTAACCCCTTCCCTTTAGGATAATAAAGAACCCTTACCTAGAATCTCATTAGTTTCGCAGACCTTACAATTGGAGTTATATTGCAGCATTTAGTTAATATTTAGGTGCCCTAATTCACCTTAGAATAATTAGGTGGCGACTCCTCAAGCAAGCTTTTTTATTTCATCCAGAGGGAATCGACGCCCATCATGTCGCGAAGCCCGCGGATCGAAAATAGGGCGCGACAATATACACCTCCTCAATTAGGTTACCATTGAGGAAAGCAATTTTAACATCCATTTGCCAAATGTCATAATCATAGTATGCGGTTATTGCAAGCAAAATCTGAATGAACTTAATTTTCGCAACAGGTGAAAAGCTTTCATCATAATCGACCCCATGCCGTTGATTATAACCTTTAGCCACCAATCTTGCCTTATAAGTCTGTACCTTTCCATATGCATTAATTTTCTTCTCGAAGACCCATTTGCATCCTATGGGTCTAACCCCTGTTGGCAAATCAACCAAGTTCCAAACTTGATTGATGTACATCGAGTCCATCTCGATTTCATGGCTTCTTGCCATCTCTTGCGAATTAATGTCTAACATAGCTTCGCTGTAGGTTGTAGGTTCATCGTCATTAGGAATATCTATCTCATTGTGTGTTTCAACAAGGAGATTAAGTCTTTCTGGCGGATGATGGGTCCTAGTGGTCTTACGGAGTTGATTATTCTGTGTTTCAGTATTTGTTGCATTCTGATTCTGAGAAGGTCTTTGTGTGTTGGACAATCCATCACCTTGAGAACTTTCAGGAATGTCATTTTCATGTATTTCATGAATGGAATGATGTACAACCATTGTATCATCTTCCATTGGTTGTGTATGAGAGCCTTGCATTTCTACAATATCTCTCACAACACTCCCATTGGCTGAAAGGCGTACTCTAAGTACCCAATCTTCACCAAATACTCCCACTGAATCTTTGTCTAGGTCTTTTGACAAGGGTTCAACTTCTGTGTTATCTTGTGGTTCTTGAATTTCTTCAAGTTCTATCTTATTGCAGCTCTCTTCCTTGTAGACATAGTCTTCTTCAAGGAAAGTTGCATTTCTGGAAACAATGACCTTATGTTCTCCAGGAAGATAGAAATAATATCCCTTAGTTTCCTTTGGATACCCCACAAAATAATATTTTTCACTTTTAGATTCTAACTTGTCAGTAAACATCTTCTTTACAAATGCAGGGTCACATGTGTTTAAGTGCTGGTTTCTTGCCATTCCATATCTTATATGGAGTTTTCTCTACTGACTTTGAAGGAACCCTATTCAGAATATAAATTGAGCTTTGCAACGCATAGCTCCAAAGGTATGTTGGTAGAGCTGAGAAATTCATCATGGATCTAACCATATCTAATAGGGTTCGATTTCTCCTTTCAGCAACACCATTCATCTGTGGCGTTCCAGGAGGTGTCCATTGTGATTGGACTCCATGAAGCTTCAAGTAATCCAGAAATTCTTTACTTAAGTATTCACCTCCTCGATCTGATCGAAGGGTCTTGATACTTGTTTCAAGTTGCTTCTCTACTTCTGACTTGTACTCCTTGAATTTCTCAAAGGCTTCAGACTTGTATTTCATAAGATACACATGCCCAAACCTTATGAAATCAACTGTAAAAATGATGAAGTAAGGGAACCCTCCCTTAGCTTGAGTTGAAAATAGCCCACATACATCAGTATGGACCAAATCAACTACCTCTTTGGCTCGCACCCCTTTCCCAGAAAGTGGCTTGTTGGTCATCTTTCCTCTCAAGCAAGATTCATAGTTACCATAGGACTCCAAGTCAAATGGTTCCATGTAGTCTAACTTTCTTAATCTTGCTATCCTTGATTAATTGATGTGACCAAGTCTACAATGCCATAAGTAGGTGGGGTTTCTTGGATTACTTATCTTAACTCGTTTGCTTTGTACATTGAAAATTTCACGACTACAGTTTAGAACATACAAACCATCCACAAGTGGAGCATTTCCACAAACAAACCATTAAAAGACAGTACATAACTGCCATTGGCACTAGATGAGAAAAACCCATCAATGTCTAACACTGGGATATAAATAATATTCCTCGTTAATGAGGGAACAAAATAACATTTATTTAGTTCTAAACGAAAGCCTGAAGGTAAATCTAGTCTATAAGTTTCCACGCGTTCAGCATCCACTCGTGCTCTATTTCCAATGCGCATGTCTACCTCCCAAGGTCCAACCTTTCCGTT
The DNA here is from genome assembly GCA_034509755.1 of Anisodus tanguticus. Taxonomy (NCBI): domain Eukaryota; kingdom Viridiplantae; phylum Streptophyta; class Magnoliopsida; order Solanales; family Solanaceae; genus Anisodus; species Anisodus tanguticus. Next base: position 32,629,282 of record CM067546.1, read on the forward strand.
GTCAATCAGACCCTGCACATTATTACAAATGTGTGAGCCACATGCGGTATCCAATATCCAGAAGTGAGAGTTATTTATAGACATATTTATCTCAATGACAAACATACCTTGTCCAGTAGAGCAAAGAGCACCTAGTGTTTTGCCTCCTCTTAGAGCTGTTCAGTCCTTCTTCCAATGCCCCTTCTTTTTGCAATTGAGGCACACATCCGAAGCTACCTTTGCCTTCTTCTGAACACATCCTCTAGGTTTCATAATTGTAGGTGCAACAACTGTCTTACCCTTCTTCTTCTGCATGTTCTTACCCTTGGGTTTGAACTTGCTAGAAGAGCCCACCATGAGCACGACTTTAGCTTTAGAGGTAGATAGTTCAAAAGTCTTCAACATGTTGTGAAGCTCTGGAAGACTTTCCTTGGTCCCACTCATATTGAAGTTCACAATGAAATTCTCAAATGAACTAGAGAGTGAATTCAGGATCAGGTTGACATAGACATTTATAGGCAGCTTCATTCCAATCGAAGCCAACCTTTCTATCATCCCAATCATCTTCAGAACATGTGCTGACACTTGACCCCCATCATTCAGCTTACACTTGAAAAGGTCCTTCAACAGTTCATACTCCATTGTCTGAGACTGTGAGTCATAGAGACTCTTCAAGTGTTCTAGCATTTCATTGGGGCCCATGTTTTCATGTTGCCTCTGTAACTCCAAGGTCATGGAGGACAATATTACACACTGTTCTGAGGTAGCATCGTCTAGATGTTTCTGATAAGCCACCTTGTCAAATAGGCATACTCAGCAGAATCTTCAGCAGTGACTGTGGGGAACAATGTGTCTAACACATACTCAATTCTTTCTAGTCTTAACACCAATCACAGATTTCTTAACCAGTCAGGGTAATTTGATCCAGTCAACTTGTTTGTCTCGACCAACATTTTCAGTGACAGATTCGACATTTTGTCTAAACTGAAGATATAGATAGACTTGAAATTAAACTCTAATATAATTTCTATTGAACACATTCGTTAACTAATTAACATGACATTTAGTTTAATTAGCTCCCACTATTTTAACATACTCTTCGACCCCATAGAAGAATACAGACTCATATCAAATATGGTCATAATGGGCCATGATCCAGGTTCATGCTATCTCCGCGTTTGCTGTGGCTGATAACTTCAACAGCACAACATGGTAGGTCTCTAAACCAATTACAAATAATTTATAACTCATGTTTGACTGAATGTTCTAAACAAACGATCTGCATCCCTCAGCTTGTCTGACACTGTGGCACCAAGACAGCCTAGCAAGTCAACCCCATTATGCGACTGTAATTATATATCTAAGTGAGTTTTGCCTTATAGAGCAAACACTATGGTGTAAATACTCATGAAGGTTTATCACCCACTTCTACATTTAACATGCATCTATGAAAGAATCTGAGTCCTCGTAGACTTAGAGCAAATGTTGTGGCATAAATACTCCTCTCGCCGAAAATGATTTTGCACTACAATCAATTATAACGGACGACGCGTTCATTTTAAATAAGACTTGTATTAAAATTTTAGGGAACATTTTAATTCAGGGTTTTAACCAAGATCAAATCTAGCATGCTATGTCCAACAAATCATCTTAATTATCATGCAAATGACTAAGCACATATTGGGTACCGCCTACCCAAGCATGGTATTAAGTGGTTTAACAAATACTGGGTGTCGCCTACCCAGATAATTATTTGCGGACACTATTCTAGTAATCTAAATGACAATTATTTAGCACATAACAATATACTTATCAAATATATTGTATAATAATAATCATGGGTTAAACATTCTGAACAATTTTTTATTTTAGTTTTTGGACCGTGGGGCCGCGACGCTAATCATTAGAGTTGCGACGCCAGTGAGGCAGAAGCTGAAATTTGGCTTCTGCAATGAATTTAGCGCCGCGGCGCTCCACCATGGAGTCGTGGCGCTGGTAAGGCAAAAACTTTTGTATTGCATTAGGGTCGCGACGCTCCACCATGGAGCCGCGACGCCGCCTTGAAACCTTAGCAAGTGTCGCGGCGCCGACGTCCTAACAAAACATTTCTGTGTTGATTTTTCTAAAATCTTTCAAGCCCTAATCACATTTAGGGATCAAATCACAGATCCTTTATCATCACCCACCATTATCAATAACGCACATATCGACCATCATCCATTCATACTCGTTCTTCGTCGTGCACCATGTTCGCAATGAACCGGTTATCTGCACTTGTCTTAGTCCGAGTTAGAACGAAATGACATCCTCCATTTACCATAGGTGATAATTTAGGGTGATATCAAAAGGTTAACCATTTGGTCAAGATGTGTAGGATTTCAAGAAGCCTTGTTTTAATCCAATTTTATGTTTAACTCATATTATTATATTATTCAATTGTTATATAACCATTGAACTAGCCTGAGCTCTGATACTACTGTAGGGATTTGTTGGGTTCAAAACATATAACTAGGCACATCAGAAGTTTAAAATTTTGTTCTACTTACCCCAACAATTTCTTCCGGTATAGTTATATGACAATTGAAGCCCGTAACATAAAACACGAACACTTACAGGTTAATAAATCTGGAGTATTTACTTAGGGATTACACGCGATTGTCCCTTCGACAGCAAGCACTATGCTATGGTGTATTCCTCTGTCAAGAAATTCAGGAAATCTTGGCAGAGGTTTGAGAGAGTTTCGTCCTAGACTCTAAGTCTAGAATTGGTTTATAGAATTGGTGTGTTTTAATTAACAATGGGAGTGTTGTATTTATAGTTAAAATTAGGTCACAAATCAGATAAGGGTTGGGCTCTAAGCCTGGCCCAAAAACCGAGGTGTAGTGGGCCAGTCTGACTGGGCCCATTGCTAGGTCGGCGTCGCGGTGCCTTACGTAAAATTCCGTTTCCGTTTTCATTTAATATATATATATATATATATATATTCAGCACATTAAAAACAAAATCTAATTTTGATTTATTTAAATAATTTCCATCTAATAGAAATTATCCCATAGTTATTATCAATTTAAATATCTCGATGCCAAATTGAATATTTAATACTTTTTCAATACACCCTTAGATCGAAGAGACAATCGACATAGTGTGACCCTATAGACCTTCATATATCGACACTAATCCAATTAAGGTCCATACGGAACTCCTAAACTGTGTCGTACGACGAACTCAATATATGAAGTACGTTTACATGAATCCAACAAACATAACCTTTATGTGAGATGATAAATTCCTTTCATTCACGACACACTCGATCAAGCTTAGAATTTGCCATGTGTCTATCTAAATGGTTTGATCACTTTATCTCATCTATATTAGTCGACAACTAGATCATATTCTAAATATGTCTCTTGCATTGGTCAATGACTTTGTCGACCTAAAATCACTGAGAAGTTGAGTGCTCTCGAATATCCAATCGAGGAATGAATCATATTCTTGGCTCAACTACCATCTTAATTTACATCATAATGCACCCAACACAAGCCGTATCTTATCCTATAAGGAGTTTAAGCTTAGGACAGGGTCAAAGTACATTACTCTGTAAACAAGACGCGTATTGACCTCAAGTCAAAGGACCTTCATCTCCCACATGCTGATAACACTTTAGACATGTATAACAAATAGTTTATCAGCAAGGTATACTAATATTTTTCAAAAGTATCCATGTGTCCATCACTAGTAACCATTACTAGTAGTAGGTGAGACATACTACATTCTCTAAGAATTTGATACAGACCACATGTTGACTTGTAACATATCATCGATATTCCATTCTCGATGATCATTAGTCGAGGTCGTTTTAGAGTTACGCTCTATCATTAATATCTCACTCTATTAATGACAACGTAAGCTCAAGGGATGCACATTAATGAATAATTACAAACAATCAAATAATAATTCAATAATTGCAAATGTCATAAATATTAATCTTATTAATAATACGAATATGTTCACGTACATTTATCTCTAATAATAATTGTCTTTAGGACATACATACTTTCAATATTTGCATATGAATCCGGATGGATCCATATGGGTTATCCAAATCCAATTTCCAACAAAATTTAATCTAAAAAAATGCAGCATAGAATGCTAACTTATCTCCTAATGGAAAATTACAATGGTCATATTTAGAAGTCTGGCCCACAACAAAATTCAGCATTTTTCCATAGATATGGAGGATGCTGAAGAATATTTTAGTAAAACTTCTGGACTGCTGATGTTGGTAAATGGATGCACTATATGAAGCTTTTCTTCTATTTCTTTATTATATTTTATTGTAATATATGGTTCTCCAATTTTTACTACCATGAAATTCTTGTTCTCCTAGACAATTATTTTAAAGTAAAAGTTTCTAAAAAAGCAACCTTCTGATTTTTTAGATTGGCTAGATTCGGTACGTGGACCACATTCTCTAGTTGTTATCAGTGAAGAAAATGACTAATAAACTCCCATACCTTGCCTTTGTGTGTGGGTAAGGGGAGGGGGAGGCATATATACCTATATGTTTTTTATAGAAATAACCGAATTCAACTTTTCTGATTAACAATACGCTGAAAAATCTCTATTTTTCTAAGTAAAAATGTTCGATGACTATTTTCTATTAAATGTCGGTGTAAAAAATCTCAATAGTCAGCGTTTTAATGGGAAATTGTTTCCCACCATGCGTTTTTTCAGTGAGCTAATTCAGTGGGAATGATATGGAAAAATCATGTTTTATAGGATAAATTTTTTACTGAAAGTCGATGGAAAAAACCTATATCTCTAGTAATGACATCATTATTTTAAGAAAAAATATTTTTTTTTAGACAGACATTCTATAATTAGAAGAGAATACGAAGAAGATACATAACGTTTCTACTAAAATTGGGAAATTTTCGAGTGTCGAATAGTAGAATTTACTTATAGGAGTCCTATTCCCTTTCATGCGTATCAAAATATCAAATAAGTCAAAAATCATTAAATGCTACTAACACATCATGGCTGCAAATTTCTTTAGTTATATTCGAGTGCAGCCAATTCAACAATTTGTGTGGCCTAAACTTTTTTTTTTGTTGTTGTAATTATTCTGTTAAAGCATATGGGGGAAATAAATAGAAATCAAGAAAAAGAAGACTTGGGATTTGCTATGTCAACTAGAGTTTGTCTCATATTTCTACATCATACAGTTGTGCTACACTTCACTCAAATATCTTTATACTAATCTTAAACGTTATCCATTACTAGTATTAAGTTAAATTTAGTATAAACGCTGTTTGATAGGTAGGTCGAGTGGAAGGGCAAGCCTGGTTTTTTATGTTTCTAGTTGTCCATGATAGAAACCGTGTGTGTATATTTAGGTTACTTACCATATTTTGTAGAATTTGTGTACAAAAATAATTAGGTTATTGGTATTATAGTAGAAATATGATTTTTCATATTTAGAAATTATATATTGTATATATAGACCTCTTCGTTAATCAAAATAAGGAATTATTTCTTTTAGTCAATTCCATAGATATGATCCGATAAGCTGAATCTTGGCTAAGATGTTTGATATAGTCTTCTCGTGCACATACAAGTAACCAACCTACAACTCGTTACTATCATAGAATAATTATTCCTATTATTTTTATACGGGTCCACGCTAAAATTCTCACACTTTAACTATTCCACAAGGTACAGTTAAATTTCTCTATAATAACAGCGTTTGTCCGAAAACTTCATAACCGTTATAGTTAGATGATGTTATGTATGTATATTGATACCGCCTTTTGCTTAATGGTGAAATCTGAACATTGATCTTCTATGATTTTCATCCCACCTCATTAACCATCGGACCATACCTTTGGGACAGCAGTATACATACATAACATCATCTAACTATAGCAGTCATGGAGTTTTCGGACAAACGCTGCTATTATAGAGAAATTTAACTGTACCTTGTGGAATACTTTAAGTGTGAGAATTTTAGCATGGACCCGTATAAAAATAATAGGAATAATTATTCTATGATAGTAACGAGTTGTAGGTTGGTAACTTGTATGTGCACGAGAAGACTATATCAAACATCTTAGCCAAGATTCAGCTTATCGGATCATATCTATATATGAAAAACCACTATGCTTTGCAAGTTTGTGCACAATAAAGAGATTTTCATGTACAATGTCGGCTGTATTTAAGACACTAAAATACAATATGGAACCCCAATACTTCTATGCAATACACATTCTTTAAAATGAGGTATTATAATGTATTTTAAACTTGTGATTGATGTGAAGCTGTTATACATGATCATGACATTCTAAAAGAAGACCACCAACTCCAAATTAGTGAGGCCACAAATTCAGATCCACCATGTAAAGTGAATCACTACACATAGTGCATTCCCAGCTCACAAACGAAACACATCTGGTAAAACTGTTTCATTTGGTACATCTATCTCCCCACCAAAACAACAAGATAATTTTTTGATAAAAATCATTCAATTGCTACCTACAGGTACCCCCTGAATCTCAACCTACCATGAAAACTGGGTTGCTTGCAAATCCTGTGTGCTCCCAATAGTACATTCTGAGGGGGCCGGTCGATAAGGTGCAGTCACTTATCAGCTGTTGTACAACAAATGACCCTACTCCAAGACCATACTAGAGGAAATTCAAGGAGAATTTTGATAACAAAACTTGAAAAAAGACGTTGTTACTTGGGTCCTGTCACAGTTGATAGGCTAAGTGTGCGTTACTTGTAAGCATCTCAAAGCAGTAATCATTCATTTTAGTTTACTACATCTACCAAAGTGAAAAAAGGGGATTGAGAAGAGACGGAAAAATGGAAAGTTGAGAAGGACAAGCACACTGGAATGATAGCACAAATTGGACCACCACCTACAGAAAGTTTCACAATTCAATCCTTTTCCTTATAACATTGGTGTCCGGTCCAACTCACGCGCATCTTGTCTGATAGAATATAGCACTAGCCCACACAGTTCCGTTACCACTGTTCCGCCGATTCTGCCCAGTGAACCAGAAACACGGCTCAGTACCGATCTCGGTACTGTTCCAGTATTCCAGCCCACTCCAGTATCTGCTTTAGCGCCTGCTGGCGTCCGTCACCGTCCCGCACATTGCCTAAAATCCATCCAACTCTACCTCGAGTCAAGGGCATGTTACTCGTAGTCAAAGTGGTATTTTTAAACCAAAACAACATTTTAATCTCAATTTTAATGTCTCTAAATCCCCATTACCACGTAACCCTGTGTCTGCACTACATGACCCAAATTGGAAATTGGCTGTGACTGACGAATATAATGCTTTTATTGAAAATAAGACATGGGAGTTAGTACCCCGTCCATCTGGTGTTAATATTATTCGGTCTATGTGGATTTTTACTCATAAAGAAATTTCTGACGGTTCTTTTGAGAGGCATAAGACTCATCTTGTAGGTGATGGTAAAACTCAACAAGTTGGCGTGGATTGTGGTGAGACGTTTAGTCCGGTGGTCAAAATGACTACCATTCACACTGTTCTTAGTTTGGCTCTCTCAAAAGCATGACCTATTCATCAGTTGGTTATAAAAAATGATTTCTTACATGGTGATCTTAAGGAGACAGTCTATATGCATCAACCCTTGGGTTTTTGAGATCCCAATCATCGTCATCATGTTTGTTTGCTGAAGAAGTCCTTGTATGGGCTTAAGCAGGCCCCGCGGGCTTGGTATAAGAGGTTTGCAGATTATGTATCTACTATTGGGTTTTCTCACAGCTGGTCTGATCATTCTCTATTTATATATCGTCGTGGTACTTCTCTGACATACATTTTATTGTACATAGATGATATTATATTGACTGCTTTATCTAATAATCTGCGCAAGTATATCATGTCACTTCTCAGGTCTGAATTTTCAATGAAAGACTTGGGACCCTTGAGTTATTTCTTAGGCATTGATGTCACGCATCATTCAGGTGGTCTATTTTTATCTCAAATGAAGTATGCTGCAGAGATTATTGAGAGAGTTGGTATGTCATCTTGTAAGTCTACTGCTACTCCGGTTGATACCAAACCGAAGCTGAGTACTACGTTAGGCACATCATACGAGGATCTCACCCATTATCGCAGTCTTGCAGGGGCACTTCAGTATCTTACTTTCACGAGACCTAATATTACTTATGCAGTTCAGTAGGTGTGTTTATTCATGCATGACCCACAGATTGATTACATGCATGCGCTCAAACGCATTATACGGTACATCCAGGGCACACTTGATTATAGATTGCATTTATATCCTTCTTCCGCCTCTACTCTTATGTCATATACAAATGCTGATTGGGGTGGTTGTCCTGATACCAAACGCTCGACGTCTGGTTATTGTATGTTTCTTGGGGATAACTTGGTCTCGTAGTTTGCGAAACGCCAGGCTACATTATCGCGATCCAGTGCAAAGGCTAAGTATCGAGGCGTGGCTAATGTGGTATCTGAATCATGTTGGCTGCGTAATCTTTTATTAGAATTACATTTTCCTATTCAGAAAGCTATTTTGGTCTATTGTGATAATGTTAGTGCAGTTTATCTTTCTGACAATCCAGTCCAACATCAGTGCACTAAACATATCGAGATAGATATTCACTTTGTTCGCGAAAAGGTAGCTCGTGGACACATACGCGTTCTACATATGCCCTCCATATACCAAATTGCTGACATCTTTACGAAGGGCCTTACCTCAGTTCTATTTGAAGATTTTAGGGACAGTCTCAGCGTATGACAACCGCCCGCTATGACTGCGGGGTGTGATAGAATATAGCACGGTACCGTGCTCAAATAGGATTATGATTGTAATTAAACTAGTGTACAAACTTACCATAGTTGTAGAATTCTTATACAAATATGATTAGAATTTAGAAGTATAGTATGAATAGGATTTTTCATATTTGAAAATTGTAATTTGTATATATACTCCATTCATTAATAAAAATAATTAAGAGATTATTTTTTCATTGTCTATTTCACCAGGTACTTCTAACTTCCACCGACACAATTATCAGATAATGTTATCCATCATAACTAAGACAGATAGAAAGAAATGACCTAGTATTTATCGAAATAAACCCTGATTGTTCAGCTTGATTTACGTGACCCAATCTGAGTTGTCCAACACCCGAGAAGAAATGAGTGTCTGGCTAAAACTCATCACTCACGTGCATGCAGTGAGTTGCACTAAATGTATGAGAGAGAAAGAAACTAAGATAGAGAAGAGAGAGAGGGAGGGGCCCAAAATTTCATGACAAAACTGATCTGGATATACTTATTCCGTTTCAATTTATATTATTACTGAGTATGAAATTTAAGAAATAAAGAAAGATTTTAAATTTTCTGATCTAAAATAAATTAAAATATTTGTGTAGTTATAAATCATATCGTTAAGCATAAAAGGTTATAAAGTTAAATTATTGTCAAGTAAAGACAGATGGAATACAATGCACATTAATATCAGTTGTTCTGTTCTCAAACCCTGGTCAATTAGGCACATCCCGCGATTTACTGATAGTAGTACTGAGGGACCGTAACTACTCTCTTCAGGAATAGTATGGATAAGCCGGAAAGCTGAATATAAAAAAAAAAAAAAAAGTATGCAAGGCACATGGTAAAAAGTCTCACTTTTAACACCACCATTTCTTCTTACTCTCTGAATCATCTAACCCCCGCATCCTCCTATCAGTCCCCCACACAAACAGTCTCTCTTTACATCTGCATATGTAAAGGTCTGTGTCTGCCTCACTCTTGTATGTTTCAAATGCTCAGTTGATGAACCAGTAACAAATCATGTATGAAATTTAAGTCTAATATATGAATATGCAAAGTTGTTCAAATAGCTTCATCATCCATTCCCCTGTTTCCTAGTCCTATTTCAATACTTGTATTCATATCCATTTTTCATCACAGAAATTCCAGATTCTTTAGTTGCTAGCTCAATCATGTTTAGTTTTCCGTATTTTTTTCAGGAGACGGTAAAGATGGAAGCAGCTTCTCTTTTCGAAGTTCTTGAAGCCGTAAGCTTTTGAGATCTTGGGAGAGGACTACCTCTGTTAGCTTCACAATGCCAGTTCCACTTGCTCCATATCCTACACCACCAACGCCATTTATGCCACCTGCTAACGGTACAGACTTTTTTCCTTCGCCATTTTCTGCCTGCTAATAATACGTAGAAAGGAACGAAAAGGATGGTCAAGCATCACAACGAGCTAGAGATTGATGGTTACGACTCGAAGATCAAGAGTTCATATCTTAAATATCCAAATCAAAGTTCAATTTCACATTTGTAGATGGTGTGAAAATAGATGAAACAATATTATTAAATAGACCAAATCAATTAAGACAGGTCAGGGGCACCAATACTTTATTTACAACCATGACTAGTGACTTGTTAATTGCTTAATAAATCTGAATTCAACTTCAGCTTTCTGGTGAAACAGACTCACAATCCAAGAAAATCAAACCACTTCACAAAATCGTATAAATAACGCCACACCAAAATTACCTCGTTTGACCATATATCTTACAAAGAAATATGGTGACTAGTGTTGGAAATTTACTAATGTGGAATTAAGTGTATCACATTATTTATGACTCAAACAATTGAGGCCCCGTACGTCGGAAACGTTGTTTCCACACACGTGCACATGTAGTGCCAAATACCGCAAATTTCATTAGTGAAAGAGATATTGGTACGTATGTAATACGTTTGAGACATAGAATGATGGACGGTTATTGGCCAAATGAAAAAGTATTCCACATTGGTAAACGAAGGAAGAAGTGTACGAAGTGTAAGATGAAACGAGTTGGAAGTCGCCGCGAAGGGCCGCGGCGCTAATTGGGTCTTCAGCCACTGGATCCGCGGCGCTTCGTAGGCAGAATGTTGCGACGGAAAGTTGGAAAGTTCTGACCTTTGGGCTGGTTTTGGAGCATTGAATCTCCATTGCTTGTCACATGAATTCAGCCATTATATGGCTGAATTTAACCCCTCTCAATAAGTGTCATTACATGGCTATTGAAGGTCATTAGTTGGCTAGTTGAAGGGTCATCTCATTACACTATAAATTGAGGCCTTTGGCTCAATTGTTCATTACACACTTAGAAATATTTACAGAAATTTCTAACATCTTCTTCTTCCTCTCTAGCAAGTCTACTACACTCAAAGTTCTTCAAGAGTAACACTTAAGTTTCCTTTGCTCAATTGTTAAGTTGATGTTGTATCTTGGGAGACTATTGCCCGATAACGTAAAAGGAGATATACAGAGCAATCTTGTCTTAAAACAGAGTGTCATCACTCGACTCAGCAAATCACACAAAGAGTTTGTTTCATTCTTGATTTCCAGTTTTGTTGTAATCTCTAGTTTATCCTTTCTAGCAATTGTAATATTTACTTACTTCCTGTTCCCTGCAATTATTGTATCCCACAATTTTAAGACAAAATTGGTCGTAAGTACTTAGAAAGATGACTGGAAGAGAACAACTCGCTTCTGATTCTGCTGCTGCTACTACTCAAGGCATCCCCTCTGCATTCCCCACTGCTCAAGGCACACCAAATGCCTTTCCGGTTGCTCAAGACTCAACCAACGCCTTTTTTGCTGCTCAAGGGAATGCTCCAGTTCCTCCACCCGTTGGATTCCATCATGAACGCCTAGAAAAGTTCATGGGCTCCAATTTCAAGAGATGGCAACAAAAGATGCTCTTTTATCTGACTGTTATGGGAATGACTCATTTTCTAACAGAAGATCCTCCACAAGCTGGAGATGAAATGGACCATTCGCCTACCGAAACGATTGAAGGGGGCAAGGTATCCATGTCATTAATGGCATGAAAATGGTTCTTGATGCATGGAGTCATAGTGATTTCATGTGTAAGAACTATATTTTGAACTGCTTGTCAGACCCTCTCTACACGGTGTATTGCACTGTTGGCACCGCCAAAGAGTTATGGAGAAGCTGCAAAAGAAGTACAACGCACAAGATGCAGGTACTAAGAAATTCATCGTTGGGAAATTCCTGAAATTTCAAATGGTGGATAGTAAAACAGTGATGTCCCAAGTCCAAGAATTCCAAATGATTCTACATCACCTGGATTTGGAAGGTATGAAACCAAATGAGCAGTTTTTGGTTGCATCACTGATTGAAAAGTTACCTCCTTCGTGGAATAAGTTTATGAGTTACTTAAAACTCAAGACAAAGGAGATGACCTTTGAAGAACTTATTATCAAACTCAAAATTCAGGAAGATAATAAAAAGGCCTTGCCTAGAGGTAAACAACCTGTTGAGGCAAAGGCAAATCTGGCTGAGGCCAAAGGGAATCCAAGCAAGAAGTGCAAGTTCCAAAAAGACGGCAAGACCCAAGCAGCGGAGAAGTTCAAAGGAAACTATCACCACTGTGGGAAACCTGTTCACATGATCAAGGACTGCCGCAAGCTCAAGACTGAGCAACAAGAGAAGGCCAAGGCTAAGGGCAAGGCACAGGCTAACATCGTCAAAGACAAGCTTCTGGACGACATGATTGAGGAGTTCTCAGCAGTGGTGCTTGAAGCAAACCTTGTTGAGAATCTCATGCAACGGTGGATGGACACGGGTGCTAAAAGACACATCTATTCCAATAGAGATGCCTTCTCCACTTATACACCAGTTACAAACAAAAAGTTGTCCATGGGTAACAACACTTCCTCTAACGTGCTGGGGGTAGGAAAGGTAGTCCTGAAGATGACTTCTAGAAAGGAGCTCACTCTGAAGGAGGTGATGCATGTTCCTGAGATTAGGAGAAATTTAATTTCAGGTCATTTATTGGTTAATGCTGGTTTTAGGCTACTGTTTGAGTCCAATAAATTTGTAATCACCAAGAATGGAACTTTTGTGGGAAGGGGCTTCGTCTGTGAAGGCCTCTCCAAAGTTAACGCCATGTCTGTACTACGTGCAAGCAATAATATTGAAGTTTATTCTTACTTGCTTGAGTCCTCTAATTTATGGCATCATAGATTAGGACATGTTAACTACAAGTCCATCCAAACGTTGGTAAAGTTGGAGTTATTGCCGTCTATCGACGTAAACCCTCAACATAAGTGTGAGGTGTGCGTAGAGGAAAAACTCACAAAGCTTTCTTTTCGATCCGTCGAAAGGAATACCGCTCTTCTAGAACTTATTCAGACATATATATGTGATTTGAAGTTTGCACAAACTAGAGGAGGGAACAAGTACTTTGTGACGTTCATTGATGATAGCACAAGGTATTGTTACCTTTACTTGTTGAAAAGTAAAGATGAAGCCTTTGAAGCATTCCGACGTTACAAAGCAGAAGTTGAGAACCAACTAAACATGCGGATTAAATCCATTCGTAGCGAAAGAGGGGGAGAATACATAGCGCCATTTGAGGAATATTCTGCCCAATCAGGCATTGTTCATCAAACGACGGCTCCATACTCACCTCAGTCGAACGGTGTGGAGGAACGTAAGAACCGCACATTGAAGAAAATGATGAATGCATTGCTCATCAATTCCGGTCTTCCCTATAACATGTGGGAAGAAGTCGTCCTTACCATAATACGATTCTTAACAAAGTCCCGCATAAGGGTAAGGACAAAACTCCATATGAATCATGGAAGGGAAAGAAACCCACCTATAAATATTTAAAGGTGTGGGGTTGTTTGGCAAAGGTTGAAGTACCCAAGACAAAGCAGGTCAAGATTGGGCCTAAGACTGTAGATTGCATTTTCATCGGATATGCAAATAACAGTAGTGCTTTTCGCTTCTTAGTGCATAAGTCAGATATTCCAGATATCCACGGGAGTACAATCATGGAATCAAGGAATGCTCAATTCTTTGAAGATACATTTCTTAGAAAGGAAAGAGACATAACCTCTCGCAAACGAGGTTATTAACAAAGCTCTCAAAAATCGAGAGTCGTTGACTTCCCGGATCTAGATGGTTCAGATCTAGTGGACTTTGAAATGGCTGATATCCGGAATCTAGTGTTCCAGATTCTCAGAACTTGGAGACTCCAAAGATGGAACTAAGGTGAAGTAAAAGGGCCAGGAAGGATAAATCATTCGGTCATGACTTTGTAGCTTATATGGTTGATGATGAGCCAAGGACAATTGCTGAAGCATTGTCAACTCCAGAGCCACCGCTCTGGAAAGAAGCTATTGAGAGTGAAATAGACTCAATTCTGCATAACCATACTTGGGAGTTGGTTGATCTTCCTCCGGGAAATAAACCGTTGGGTTGTAAATGAATACTCAAACGGAAGTATAAAGCAAATGGGTCTATAGATAAGTACAAGGCCAGGTTGGTAGTCAAGGGCTATCCACAGAAAGAAGGCCTTGACTATTTTGACACGTACTCCCCGGTGTCTAGGATGACGTCCATACGAGTATTCATTACGATCGCAGCATTGCGTGACCTTGAGATACATCAAATGGATGTCAAGACAACCTTTCTAAATGGTGATTTGGATGAAGAAATTTATATGGAGCAACCCGAGGGGTATGTGGTTCCAGGGCAAGAAAAGAAAGTTTGTCGACTTGTCAAATCGTTGTACGGGCTGAAACAAGCCCCGAAGCAATGGCACGAAAAAATTGATATTACTCTACTATCGAATGGTTTCGCCATTAATGAGTGTGACAAATGTGTCTACATGAAAGGTAACTATGACTCGTTCGTCATGATCTGCCTAAAAGTAGATGACATGTTGATCACATGGAGCAGGCCTAGCTTGATTCTAGAGACTAAGAACATGTTGAAACAAAGCTTCGACATGAAGGATATGGATATCACAGATGTCATCTTAGGGATAAAGATCTCTAAGACGTCTGACAGACTGGTTTTATCTCAGTCTCACTACATCGAGGATGTGTTGAGAAAGTTTGAGATGTTTGACAGTTCGCCTATAAATTCATCAATGGATAGAAATTAAAAGTTTGACAAAAATTATAGTGCATCCGTATGCCATGAGCAATATGCATAGGTGATTGGGAGTTTGATGTACATAACAAACTGCACCCAACCTGATATTGCTTATGCAGTCAACAAGTTGGCTAGGTTTACTCGTAATCCAAGTAATGATCATTGGAAGGCGTTGAATTGGGTACTACGATACCTGAAACACACGCTAACTTATGGGTTGCATTATTCGAGATATCCAGTTGTACTAGAGGGGTACAGTGATGCAAACTGGATATCTGATATAGAGAACACCAAGTCCACCAGTGGATATGTATTTACTATTGGTGGTGGGGCTGTGTCTTGGAAATCCTCTAAGCAAACTTGCATCGCCCGATCCACAATGGAATCGGAGTTTATCGCTTTAGACAAAGCAGGAGAAGAAACTGAGTGGCTTCACGACTTCTTAGAGGATGTTCCTTGTTGGGACAAACCCATACCTTCTGTAATGATCCACTGCGACAGTCAGTTGGCTCTAGGAAGGGCACGAAGTTCTATGTACAAGGGCAAGTCTCGTCATATTCAATGGAGGCATAAGACAGTTAGGCAGTTGATCACCACGGGTATAATATCCATTGATTATATAAAATTAAAGGGTAACATAGCGGACCCACTGACAAAGGGCTTATCCAAAGATCATATGTTCTGCTTGTCTACGGGAATGGGCTTAAAACCTAAGGTATAAGGACCAATACGGTGGTAACCTAACCTTACTGACTGGAGATCCCAGGAATTAGGTTTAATGGGAAAACTAAGCTGTAAAGGTTCAGTTGAGCGCTTCGGTGGAAGAATGAGTACTTCGGATAGTGATTTTTGTAAAGAAACACCAAATCCAAAGCCGTTCCCGCGATAGACTATAAGTGATATCTGCAGTGTGGGTAAAGGTTAAGTTTCCAAAACCTTTAATGATCCTCACCGGTTGAGGTTAGGTTTGGGGAAACTTTTAATTGTTCCTAACACTTATAAAGTGGGGGTATAGCAAGATACCTTGTAGGAGATCACCTATTTAAGTGCGAGGACAGGCTGTCTCAGATGAATGCACTTAAGAATCCAAGAAGTGTCCACGGCCATAACGGACAAAACATTACAAAGAACAGAGTAATGAAAGTTGTTGTGTTGGTACCGTTGACTTGGCTTACACTAAACACTGACGGTTCAAGGCATCACGTTCATCGCGCAATAAGTAAGTCCGATGGTATTCAACTATGGAAGGTTCAAAGCGAAAGCTACCTATCCAGATGCAACATCGGTCCGCTAAAAAATTGCTGGAAAAGGCACCATGTGAGTGCGCCAAAATCTCTTTCAAGAGGGGATTGTTGGAAATTTACTAATGTGGAATTAAGTGTATCCCATTATTTATGACTCAAACAATTGGAATCCCGTACATCGGAAATGTTGTTTCCACACACGTGCACCCGCAGTGTCAAGTATCGCAAATTTCATTAGTGAAAGAGATATTGGTACATATGTAATACGTTTGAGACATAGAATGATGGACGGTTATTGGCCAAATGACAAGGTATTCCACGTTGGTAAACGAAGGAAGAAGTGTAAGATGAAATAAGTCGGAAGTCGCCGCGAAGGGCCGCGGCGCATCCCCGACGGAGCCGAGGCGCCGGAGCGCCGCGGCGCTAATTGGATCTTCAGCCACTGGAGCCGCGGCACTTTGAAGGCAGAATGCTGCGACGGAAAGTTGGAAAGTTCTGACCTTTGGGCTGGTTTTGGAGCATTGAA
The DNA here is from genome assembly GCA_034509755.1 of Anisodus tanguticus. NCBI lineage: Eukaryota > Viridiplantae > Streptophyta > Magnoliopsida > Solanales > Solanaceae > Anisodus > Anisodus tanguticus. Next base: position 32,646,002 of record CM067546.1, read on the forward strand.
TCTCCATTGCTTGTCACATAAATTCAGCCATTATTTGGCTGAATGTAACCCCTATCAATAAGTGTCATTACATGGCTATTGAAGGCCATTAGTTGGCTAGTTGAAGGGTCATCTCATTACACTATAAATTGAGGCCTTTGGCTCAATTGTTCATTACACACTTAGAAATATTTACAGAAATTTCTAACATCTTATTCTTCCTCTCTAGCAATTCTACTACACTCAAAGTTCTTCAAGAGTAACACTTGAGTTTCCTTTGCTCAATTGTTAAGTTGTTGTTGTATCTTGGGAGTGTAAGAATTCTAGGGTAAGTAGAATATTTTCCTCACTATATTTATCCTTCAAGGGTTCAATAGATACATCAATTAGGAAGAGTCAATCATGCCTAATCTTCCTAGTCAATTCCTTATAATCTTCTACCTAATTTACATAATGTTCCTAATTAATATTTTACTACCTACCATATATAACATGATACTACATTAATACAAAATCATAATATTATTAACATAATATTCTAACACTCCCCCGCAGTCGAAGCTGGAGGGCGGTGAATGCTGAGATTGTCCCTAAAATCTTCAAATAATATCAGCGGAAGTTCGTTTGTGAAGATATCTGCGATTTGATGTCGCGTTGGGACCTGAAACACCCGAACTTGTCCGCGAGCCGCCTTCTCGCGTACAAAATGAATATCTAACTCAATATGTTTAGTACGTTGATGGTGGATGGGATTCCTTGAAAAGTAGATTGCACTAATATTATCACAGTATATTATTGTTGCAGTCGGAATAGGGCAATGAAGTTCAAGTAACAAGTTCTGAATCCAACATGAGTCAGATACAACATTGGACACAGCACGATATTCTGCTTCAGCACTTGAGCGTGATACCGTGGCCTGCCTTTTTGAGGACTATGAGATTAAATTGTCACCAAGGAAGACGCAATACCCGGAGGTGGATCGTCTTGTATCCGGACAGCCTGCCCAATCTACATCAGTGTAAGTAACAAGTTTGGAAAAAGAGGACGGGTATAGATGTAATCCATACTCCAGAGTGCCCTGAATATATCGCACAATGCGTTTCAGAGCATGCATATGTTCCTCCATTGGATTATGCATGAATAGACACACTTGTTGCACTGCATAGGTAATATATGGCCTGGTGAATATGAGATACTGTAAAGCTCCTGCTAGATTGCGGTATAACGTTGATTCAGCAAAAGGTTTTCTAGAGATGTCACTCAATTTTGACTTTGTGTCGACCGGAGTTGCCGAAGGTTTGCAGAAAGACATCCCAGCTCGTTCCACGATTTCTGATGCATACTTCTTCTGGGAGAGGAATAATCCACCTGTATGTCGGGTCACAGCAATCCCTAGAAAGTAGTGGAGTGGGCCAAGAACTTTCATAGCAAATTCAGAACTAAGCTGTGACATGATATTCTTGCGAAGAGAGTCTGAAGATGCTGTTAGAATAATATCATCCACATATAGAAGAAGATAAGCAGTATGATTACCCTGACGATTGATAAACAGGGAATTATCTGAACGGATGTGCGAGAAACCCATGTGTGACACAAAATCTGCAAACCTCTTATACTAAGCCCTGGGGGCCTACTTGAGGCCATATAATGATTTGTTGAGCAAACACACATGGTTGGGATATTTAGGATCCTTGTATCCCAATGGTTGGTGCATGTAAACAGTCTCATTAAGGTGTCCATGGAGGAAGGCATTTTTGACATCCAATTAATGAAGTGACCATCCTTTTGAGATAGACAGCTGAGAACTGTTCTGATAGTTGCAGGTTTGACCACTGGACTGAATGTTTCCCCGTAATTTACACCAACCTGTTGTGTCTTCCCATCACCTACAAGACGGGCTTTATGCCGCTCAAAAGTTCCATCAAAATTTTTTTATGGCTGAAAATCCACATAGATCGAATTATATTAGCATTAGATGGACGAGGTACTAAATCTCATGTCCTATTTGTAATTAGAGCATGATACTCATCATCCATGGCCATTTTCCAATTCGGGTCCTTTAGAGCAGATACTGGATTACGAGGCAAGGGTGATTTCGAGACTTGGGTGTGAAGGCTATATTTGGCATTGGGTTTGACAATCCCATGTTGACTACGGGTGATCGGACGGTTTGTTGGGCCAGTGGAGTGGACGCCACTGACCAAGGAGTGAGAAATCGAGGGTCTAGTGGGTTGTATTGATGGAGCTGGAATTGGGCCCGTTATGATGGACTGGCCCAATGGGCCTGAATTACGGTGTTCAACACTAGTAATAGGTACCGAGCTGTGAAAAAATGTGTTAGATACGAAAGGTTATCATTATCCAAAAAATCATAGTTAGGGGTCCCGGTGGCATGTAACTTAGCAAAAGGAAATATTGTTTCATCAAATATTACATGACGACTTATAAAGATTCTTTTGGAAGAAATGTCGTAACATTGGTAACCGCGATGATGAGTAGGGTATCCTAAGAACACACACGGAGTAGACCGGGCTTGGAGTTTTGTGATTGTGGTGGATGGAAAGAGGGGGTAGCAAAGACAACCAAACACTCGTAAGTGATGATATGTGGGCTCTCGTAGGTAAAGCATTTTTAGGGGAGCTTGGTATGATAATTTTTTATGAGGAAGGACATTCAACAGATAAGTTGCCATTTGGAGTGCATGATGCCAAAATACATGAGGAAGTGAAGCATGAGAAAGAGATTTTCTAACAATATTGTTAATGGTTCTAATTTTACGTTCCGCCTTCCCATTTTGTTATGAAGTATGAGGACAAGACAAACGAAACTGAAGACCATTTGTTTTGAAAAAATCCCAAAATTGTTTATTGTCAAACTCCCCCCCCCCCCCCCCCCATTGTCACATTGAATATTTTTGATATCACGTTCAAATTGAGTTCGGATGAATGCTCTAAAAGTGAGAAAAGTGGAAAACACTTGTGATTTTTTCGATAAAGGGAATGTCCACAAATAATTAGAGTAGTCATCAAGTATAAGCAAATAATATCTATGACCAGAAGAATTCAAAACAGGTGATGTCCAAATATCACAATGTAAAATATCAAATGGGTGTATGAAGTAGAGGAAATAAAAGGTAACTTAACATGTTTACCAAGTGTGCAAGAATGACACTTATTCAGAGTCTGTGTTTGGGTACAAGAAATAAAATTATTTTGTTTAAGAGAAGCCAAAACAGTCTCTCCTGGAAGTCCCAAATGTTGGTGTCATAAAGATGGTGCCAAGGCAGCAAAAATAGAAGGAAACTTGGATTGTTGGGTTGACGGATTTATTGGATAGAGCTCCCCCTTGCTATCACATCTCATGAGAAGCTTCTCCGTCTGAAAATCATGCACGGAAAAACCAAAGGGGTCAAACCGGACAGATACCCAATTATCAGTTGTAAACATTCTAACAGAAACCAAGTTTTTAATTAATTTGGGAGCATGAAGGACATTCTTTAAAATTAGGGGTGGGTTTGACGGTAACAATTTGCTAGAACCATAACCTTTTATTGGAATTGAATGGTCATTTCCGTCAATTATTTCATTATCATTGCTCAAATTAAAATAGGACGAGATATTACCTTGGGAGGACGTCATATGTGACGTCGCTCCGGAGTCCATATACCAATTTGAATCCGGTGGATTAAGTCCAAGAGTGTGCATGGCGGACTCAATTTTCGTGGGGTGGGCCCTGTTGAATGGGCCTCATGCCCCGGGTCGGCCGAGGCCTTTGCTGCTCGCTCGTGGCAACAGCACCCAGCCGAAATGGGCTTCTTGGGCCTCGCGCTCGCCGCGCTTCTGCCAGTTCCCCGGAAACGACCCCCACCGTTTTGTTCTTGCCGGGCATTGGGCCGTTGGGGCCGCTTCGGCCCATTTCTGTTAGGGTTGGGCCGGGTGGTATAGCCCAAGGCCCTTGCCACCGATGGGTTCTTTGCCACCGTCCGCCGCCCCCGCCCGGCTCGCCACCGTCCTCCGCCGTCTTCGCCGCCATGTCCACCACCGGAGTTGGTGGTGCCGCCATTACCGCCGCCACCGGAATTTCGGTGGCCTCCACCTTTGTTATTTCCACGATTTCCACCCTTATTTTTATTGTTATGACGTCCTTTTTGTCCCTTATTTTGTTGAGAAGGTTCAAAAAATTACCATCATGTGAAGGAGTGACAAGCATGGCGGAATTTGAAGTAGTTGAGGCCTTTTTCACCAAGCCCAACTCTTCAAGTACAAGCATGGACCTTGCTTGATAAAATTGTGGTAAAGGATTACTTTGACGAATTAGAGTTCCCACGCCGCTATACGCGTCGGTGAGACCGGCGACCAATTGCAAGACTAACCGGTTATTAGTGCTTAACCGGTGAACCAACGTTTCGTAATTGATCGGCCAACACTTTGAGGCGTTGACAATATGTAGAAACATTAGGGAAATCAGTCATGTCAATGGTTGAGAACTCCTGTTCCAATGAAACAGCGCGAGAGTTTTGGTTATCTTGAAAAATATCTCGCAGACGTTCCCACGCCACCATGGCTGTGGAATCCGGTTCCATTATCGTATGCAACAAGTCTGTGGAGATTGTTGCATAAATCCAACCAAGGACTGTGCCATCAAGTGTATCCCACAATTCCTTGTCTGCATCGTTTGTTATGTCTTTCCCTTTACCATCTTTTGGAGGAATTATATGATGAAGAACTTTGTGAGCACGACAACATATTTTGAATAATTCCGCCCAAGTCGCATAATGAACGGTTTCCATTTCTAGTTTGATGGAAACATGTGTTTTGATGTTTGAGATAGCAAGGGCAGAGTGAAAAGATGATTTGGATTCAGACATAACTGGTTGTGATGAAAGATAATCAATAATGGAGTGAAAACAAACAAAAAAAAAGATGAAATTTTCGGCCACTAGGGTTTTCTAGGGAGGAAGATGACCAAAAATTTGGAAGAAATTAAATTAATTTTGGATCTTACCTTAAGCTCTTGATACCATGTAAGAATTCTAGGGTAAGTAGAATATTTTCCTCACTATATTCATCCTTCAAGGGTTCAATATATACACAATATGCATCAATTAGGAAGAGTCAATCATGCCTAATCTTCCTAATCAATTCCTAATAATCTTCTACCTAATTTACATAATGTTCCTAATTAACATTTTACTACCTACCATATATAACATGATACTACATTAATACAAAATCATAATATTATTAACATAATATTCTAACAGGGAGACTATTGCCCAACAACGTAAAAGGAGATATACGGGACAATCTTGTCTTAAAGACAGAGTGTCATCACTCGACTCAGCAAATCACACAAGGAGTTTGTTTCATTCTTGATTTCCAGTTTTGTTGTAATCTCTAGTTTATCCTTTCTAGCAATTGTAATATTTACTTACTTCCCGTTCCCTGCAATTGTTGTATCCCACAACTAGCAGGTACACAGAGCCAACTTGTGTGCTCTGGTTGCAGAAACCTTTTACTCTATCCAGTTGGAGCAACATCTGTTTGCTGTGCAGTTTGTAATGCGGTCACAGCAGTACCACCTCCGGGTATGCACACTATTAAACAGCCTCAACATTTTGGAACATTTAAACTCTTTATTTAAGCTCCTAAAGTTGTACTAGGCTTAAGCAACAACCCTTTTACATGTTATGGACCTTAAACAGGCACTGAGATGGCTCAGTTGGTTTGCGGAGGCTGCCACACATTACTAATGTACATTCGTGGAGCAACAAGCGTGCAATGTTCTTGCTGTCACACAGTCAATTTAGCTATGGAAGGTAAAGTGACACTGCAGCTTTTGGAAATGTATGGACATATTTCAAATATATTAGTTACATATCCTTGCTGGTCAAAGAATAAAATGGTATTGTCACAGCAAACCAGGTAGCACATGTGAATTGTGGCAACTGCCGCATGCTGTTGATGTACCAATATGGCGCACGATCAGTGAAATGTGCAGTGTGCAATTTTGTGACATCGGTAGGGGTAAGTATAAAATTCTCTTTAGTATTAAGCCTTCAAGATTTCATATTGCAGTCAATGATGAACTAGTATTCAGACACTATCAAATTTCTGCAGTTTAAATCCTAAATTACCAGGATCTAATCCTACTTAAAAAGGACGAGTCTCATTGTTTAACTTGGAAATATAGGTTATTGATTTGTAACATTGAAGGAGGGTAATAGTAGTGTGAATTTCTAACCAGAACCTTATATAACTTACCCATTTCAAAATAGAACACCAGACATATGGCTTGAAAGCTTACAAAACAACCAAAGGAATGAAAATGTAACCTGTTTAGCTTGTTTCACAAGAGGACTCGACGACCAAACAAATTCTTAAAACAGCATCCTCCATATTTTCTTTATGGAAGAATCATATAGCCTTCGAATTACTTTTCTGTTCCTCTTATTTTCTCATCTTTTTTTCTCATCTTTTTCTTTCTTTGAGCCGAGGGTCTTTCAGAGAGGTTACCTCTCTGCCCCACAAAGGCAGGGGAGTGGGATCACACTGGGTATGTTGTTGTTGTTGTTGGAAGAATCATATAGCGAAGGTTAGCACAAAAACTAGTATTCTTACTGAGCCTGAGCACCTTTAGGACTTCCAAGCAAATTACTTAAAAGAGGCACTACATGTTCGTTCTCTTTGCTCCCTTCTCTCGAATATTCAGAATGAGGTGTAAGAAAGCTTCAATGGAGCCACTACACACATGTTTACCTTTGTAGGTCACACTCCGATTGGCAAATCTGAAGCAGCTTAATTCGCTACAAGTATCTCTAATTTAGGACTTGTTATAAAGGTTTAGAAATGTAAAGAAATCTAAAATATCTGCGAAAAGTTCCTGCAAGTTAAATCAAGGCAATATTTGTTTTTGCTGAAGCAGTCTTTGTTTTCTGTTGATTTCCATTAATACTACATAGACCAGTATAACCTGATGTTCATAAGTAAGGGTTTCATTTTCTCTTCGTCTCCCTTGAAACAGTTACAGAAATAGTACTAGTAATAGTCTCGGCAGTGATATTAGCAATGTGCATATGTAGTGCTCCTTCCTCTTACACAGCTCATGTCTGTTCCACTACAAAGATTAAAGGCTCCATAGTATTAAGCTCGATACATCACTATCAATCAACCAACTATGCCTCAATCCCAAATTAGTTAGGACTGGCTATATGAATCCTCTGTCTTTATGCGGCTATATCATTGCCACTCTATTCAACATGTCACTGTGATGTAGTTTAATAAAGCCTATCAGTAGAACAAGTATGTAATCAAACCACTAAGGACACAAATTTCTTCTATCGAAGTATAGTGTTCTTGTAGGACCACAGTTAGTAATTATTATTGTTACGATCACTATATAGAACATACAAAAAATTCTGAGGCCTTTAAAGCATTCCTACTTCATTTTATAATCATACTTGACAAAATGTTCTCTGGACAATACAGGTTGCAACGAGCACAACTGAGCAAAAGTTCAACAGCTAATATTAAAGCAGCTGAGCCAGTGCTAGAAACTTCTATGTCTGAAGTTGTCGTGTTATGTGTCAGCGGCATTGCAGCTACCATCAACCAGAGGAAATTTCTGCTTTCTACAAGTATAGAGTTTTTTTCCCTCGCGTATCTGTAATAAAATAAGTAGTTTTGCAGGTTGGGCCTACAAAAGGTATTGTATATAATGGTATTGCGTCTGTAAGTCTGGTTGAAAAATCCTGGATAGCAAAGACTCCTTTTCACCTACCACCATAATGTTTTTATCTTGGGAGGCCAAAAATACAATTTAAAGCTTTAAAATATCTAAACTGAAGCAATTTCAAGTTGAAAGGACAGAAGAAAGTGAACTAATGACTGTCAAATGAACTTTCTGGACTAGATTCATATCTACCATAAAACAAAACAAAGGGGAGATATCATCATCTCAGTCACTCAGTCTTGGTCAAGAATTAAAAATTGACTCTTTCAGATAAGACTGTTGAATTATGAGACCTGAATGTCAATGTCAGATATTTTAGTTTAACAGAAGAAGATCAATGCCTCCACTGAACCACAAAAAAAGTTGGTGAGGGCTAAAGGAGGTACAGTTCTTTCTATTACATAGGTAATCCAGCCTGGTTTCTCGCTGCCACTAGTTCCTTTGCTAGAGCCCCCAGAAAGAGAGGAGGGTATATCTCTTTTTTTCTTTTGAACAGAAAAGTCCCCGAGGATCAACTAACACACGGTTTGAAACTCAATATATTCCCCTCTACCCTTCTCCAGTTAAATACCCAACTTTTCTCTGTGGCAATCTCGAACTAGTGTTTTGCGTCTAATCTATGTTGAGTCACATAACTATATCCTCTCTTTCATGTTTACCTTTCTTATCCCTTTTGGACGGAAGAATAAGTATTTAGTAGATAAGGCCTTCCTAAATTTCACCCCGTTGACAAACGCAAGGACAATCTAAAAAGAAAGAATAAATATCTTAAGATAGCAACTATTCAATCCACGAATTCTGAGAGAAGCAAAAAGAGATTCTATAATACTTACCTCATCACCTAATATAAGTTTGGGTTACAATTTTACATCTTGCACCAGTGAGGATGCTAATGCTAGCTGAACAACTTAAAAGTATTTCAGCCTTGAATTTATGCAGTAGCGTAATGACCATTTTCATTACTTTCTGAGGAGAATGACCGAGTCACTAGATGTTCACTAAAATTTCATAAAATGTGTTCTCCAGGACGCTAATTATATTTAACTTTCTGCTGAAACTATCGTTTAGCTTCATTTAATCTTTCAGAACAAATGTTATCAGGCAACATGGTATCACGAAATAAAAGGTCAGTCTTTGGCATAATCTATGTTGTGTTCACATGAGTGGTACAAGAAGTTGGTTCAAAATAGAACTTATTGTGAGACAATCTCCAATTCTAAGAGTTTTCCTCCACTAATTGATCAGAGTTACAAGTTTTGCGAGTGTTCAATAACGGCTCAATGACTAGAAAGTTTTGACTAGAAAATACTCTCATTAATTGAGAAGACAAGAAAGTGCTCCCAACACTGACGTGATCTTCAAAACTTTATAATACATTAAGGGGTCGTTTATGTTGAATAGAGTGTAATGCTGACATTAGTTTTTATAGACGGATTGATTTGCTAATTTAAAGCATTGCATAATTTTTTTTAAAATTATTTATTTACAAAAATATCCTCCATGTACTTTAGTTTTCTACTATTTTCCTCATGCTCCAAAACAAATCTATCTGCCTCCTTGGCCATATAGAAAAAAGACTTGCTACTTTGCTATTTGATAGAGAAAGAACTATACCCAAATTGTGAAATAGTGATCGAAAGGGCAAATAATTAATAAGGATATAAGTTTGATAGAATTTCCTGATTTTGTGGAGAAAAGCAAACAATGGAATGTTAAGTGGAAGGCTGAAGAAGAAGATTCGGCTTGCAATCGCTGGTACTTATCTATCGCCAAAGGGTAAAAAGAGATAGGAAAACAAAACTAAGTAGTTTCTAAAAAATATGGCAGAAAGGAATTTCAAGGACTTAGAAGGGCAATGGTATCTTTTTACCGTGCTTATACAAGCATTAAAAAGGCTTGCATTACTAATACCATGAGTTACTATGTATTACTTACACATAGCATAATACCAAGTGTTGATACCTAATTTTTACCCTCCAATAATCTTATTCAATTATTAGGTTTTATGATCTGTATTGTGTATTTGAGTGTTGGTCAATCATGATTAGTGATTGTTTAGTTTGATTTTTAGGTTACTAAACATGTGTTAGTTACTGTTTGAGCCTGTAGTTTTGTGGTTAAACATGTTTAGTTAAGATTAATTATTATATGTGTATATGAATCTAATAATCAACATGTTTTAACTGTTATGAGTTGTTGTGTGGTCTTTATTAGTGTTGTTTAAATTCTTATTGGCATTGGTTATGTCATATTGTAAGCACGATTAGTTATGATAATGATTATTTGAACTTCTTAGATCATATTCAGCATGTTTTAGGTCGGATTAGACACGGTTAGCACTCATCACTGTTGTTTGAGTCTATCAAGTTAATATTCAGCATGTGTAACTGGTAATGATCACTGTTAGGGTATGCTATAAAAGTCATTTGTGTGTTTAGTTGGTTGTTACCACTATTTATTGACTGTTGTTATGTAGCTAAGTAAATTGATATATAAACATGTTAGCTCAGAGTTGGCTCTACGCATATATGAGTTATTTTGTGTGGATTAGCACCTAGCTTAAGGTTGTTTAAACATAAAGAACCTATTTAAATGGTAAGCATGTTAACATGGGTTTGGTTTAGTTCAGTATAGGTTGATTAAGTTAGGAGATGCTCAAAGATAATGTTAACTTAAAACTGGTTTAGTTGGATGGGCATAGTCTATAACTTTGTTTATTCCAATCAGTGTGTATGTGATTCATGTTAATATAGTGGCTATGAAACTAGAATGAAACTGTAAAGATTAGTTTATCTTGCAAAATGGCTAGGTTGGTTCCTGAGTGTCACATCTAGTCTGAATATGTGTTAAGTGTCACAGTATGGTAGTTAACTTCTGTTCAAGACTAAAAATGATTAAAAGTGTCTGATGTTGGTTCAGTTGGTTTATTTGACTTAAGACAGCCAAGACTTGGCAAGAAAATGTTGTTATAGTCATGATAGGATCACTTAGTGACTTTAAATAAGATACGTGTCTTGTTCAAACCAATACCATGTTTTAAAATGATAACTTAGGAGTTTATTTGGTATTACATGGTATGTCTTTAGCTAGTTTATACACCATAACATGTCAGTTTGAGTCTGTTTGAGTTGGGAATGCACTGTTAAAGGAAATCAAAGCTTGTATGATGTGTGTGTTGTTTTTTGAGGTCCTATCTGATTTGAATATGTTGTGTATGACTTTATTGTGTCCCTTAACCATGTTTAAGTAAATAACTTGGCCTGATATGTCAAAAGTTTTGCTGAGTTGGCTTATTTTTTTAGCAAAAAATCATGTTTGACTTAACAAGAACTTATTTGCATGATCTCCGCATACTCTAGTTGTCCTCTCCTACCCCTAGCATGTTTCTAATAGCCCTCAAATGAACTAATATGCATTTGTTCACAACCACCTAAGATAACTTTACCCTTTCTTTGTATGAATAACTCTGTATCTGTCTGGTTCTGCTTATCCATGTGCTGAGGTCTGATTACTCTGTTTTGGATGTTATGTATGTCCTGTTTTGCCTTTGCATCTTAGTGTTCATGTTATTTGAGAATATACATCAATATACACCTTGATATACAAGTTGTATACTGAATATACCTAATATATGAAAGTATACAAGTTGTATATCATTTTGTATATCACTCGGAACATCATATCATGTGTTTGTCGGGCTTGGCCCATTTCTGATAACCTCTTCTACTCTCCTTATTCACGACTGCATATGAAGCTTGATCCACTATTTGCACTTTTCTACTTTTCCTTCTGTGCTGATGTTGGTTTGGGCTTGGCCCAATTTTCTGAATTAAGTACAAGTTATCATGGGTTGTTTGTTTGTTACTTCATGCATGTATTTAATTTGATAAGCCTTGGGTACTTCTAACTTGCACCCTTGTTTTCCTCTTTTATGTTTTCATGTTGAATCACCATGTGTTTAAACCTTAAACAATTTTATCATTTTAAAGCATGCTATAGAGCCCATAGGTCAACCGTATCCTACGGATCCTTAATACCGGGTGCTAACACCTTCCCCGGGAATCACCAGAACTCTTACCTTGACTCTGGTTTAGATAGGATTTTTCAAAAGAATTTGAATAAACTCTTTCACACTGGTTTTCCTAATTTACTTATACATTAGATGACGACTCTAAACACATTATCCAATTTGGGGCACCATCCAAATTCTTAATAGCTCTTTGTACGCTAACCCGTATAAAAAAACAAACTGTAACACCAAATATTGTGTATAACTAATATATACAAATATTAGTTATACATAGGTAGAAAAAAGATACCAAACATGGAATTAGCAATACACAATGCTAATGCATATATTATTTGGCTAATACACTCTACCAAACGACCCCTAAGGGCATAACATGATGTCAATAAGCAGGCAGCTATCTGACAGGAAAAGAGAGCATAAACTTCTATTCAATATTCTAGTGGTACACGAGTAAAGCCAATCCACTTAGGAAAAGGCATGAGAGCATATTACACCCATATATAGCAAGAGGGGCAAGAAAATTATACATATTGATTTTGACTCCATATTGTCTTCTATAATCAACTCTTGACAGGTTACTCGTCTCCCATAGCTAATTCCAATGCATAGTCATCTCTTTCCTGCAACAAGAAAAAAAGAAGTTAACATTTAGGAACTTGAACTTGACTAGCATTGGTTACCGTTTCTTACATCATCGGTATCCCCTCTCAACTGCTTTTCTAGATTAATACTAGGAAATTACAGGAATATAGCACTTACAATAGGTCCTCGAGCAAAATATCTCCCAAATTGAAGCCAATATACCTAAATATATCATGATGTCAGGTTTCCGTGGTGGCATAATAGATCAAAGCTACAAGATTCTTCATTCGGATAAAAGTTCTGACGGTAGTTCTGAAAATTGCTTTCAGCAACTTTTCTGTAAACCCCACCTTTTCAACTACAAATATATAAGTAGAGCTTCATTTTCCACTGGTTCAGAAAATACGACAGGTACTTCATTAGCTAAAATTTCTTTAAAGTTCAATGTGAAATATAAATTCCATCCGGGTACTTGGAATACAATACTCATAACTTCAGTGTTTCACAGAAAATTTAATAAGGTTATTAACTTATTATATTCATTGAATTATGAAAAGTTTGTTGCAAGCTCAAGTGAACATCACATCTCAGAAAGAAATTATGCCGGAGCAACACACTATAAAAGAAACTGAAAGGCCAAAGAAGAAACATGTCTCTGCTTTTCTGCCTAACACTTTAAAAGAAACTGAAAGGCCAAAGAAGAAACTGAAAGGCCAAAGAAGAAACTGAAATTATGCCGGAGCAACACACTAGTATGCGGCCTTATATTTCATATCCATGCTTCATAATAGCCCAAACTGAACCCATGAATAGCGGGTGTCAAGTAGACCAAATAGTTTGCAAACTGCTAGCATTTGTAACACTACCAAGTTCGTAATTATTTAGATGGCGATGGATGGTTAAGTAGCCGGGTCTTTATTGCCACCCAAAGTCACACTTTTGCAATTCAAAGTGGTTACTTACCTCATCTTCATCCTGTGTTTCAACTTCAAGGTCAGATGATGGAAATCCCACACAAAGAAGTGCATAACCCTACAAATTAAGGCATATTCGGTTAGTCAAAGGTGAAAAATCAGATAAGAATACTAGAATAGAACAAGACAGGATAAAATAGAGACTATCGATTCACTTATATCTAGTTCAAGATACAGGTAAAAAACCAGCCCTTTTAGGTATCAGTAAGGAGGACCTCTGCAAACACCTTGTGCCCTTATCTATTAACTTAACTAATTGGTATCAATCATCGTGATCTGAGCCTATATTCTGGCTCATAGTATTTGACAGAGTAATGCCTACTATCAGATTACTTACATGTACGAAGAAAGAAGGATTAAAGATAAGATCAGTTGTTTAGTCGAGGTGATAGGAGATGAGCATTGAAGCTACAGTAGTGCTCCAAATCATGGACGAATAATTGCAAAAAAAAATAATTATTGACAAACTGATAAAACATTTTGTGAGTCATCTTGTCATTATCACTTATACAAAGTGGAATATGGAGCCCGTTCAGATTAGCTGATTAAAAGTAGTTGATAAGAATCCAAGTGTTGGATAACGCTTTTAAGTTCTAAAGTTGATTTTATACATGAGAAGTTATGTATGCGGATAAAAGTATTGAATTGTTAACAAGCAGTTGGTGTTTGGTAAAACAATGTTGATAAGCAATTGTTTATTAAAATGAATGAAATGTCCTCAAAACATCTATAAAAAGTAAATACTTTGACGAATGGCAAAACTATAATTGAGATGGGGTTGGGGATTTTTTTTTTGAGAATTTTTGGAAGCACGAAAAGAATTTAAGGATAAAATAGTAAAAGACTTGGGATGGTCAAAAGAGCTTACAACAACAACATACCCAGTGTAATCTCACAAGTGGGGTCTGGGGAGGGTAGAGTGTACGCAAATCTTACCCCTACCTTGGGAGGTAGAGAGACTGTTTTCGATAGACCCTCGGCTCAGGGCAAAAAGTGCTTATAAGCTGAAAATCCTAACTGACGGCTTTTGGCTGATTGGCGTATAAACACTTACAGTGTTTGAAGGTTCGATAAGCCAAAAAGTGCTTATAAGCTTATCCAAACACCGTCATAGTCGTTAGCTTGAGCTGGAAGTTTATAAATTCCATTTTCCAAGACCTTTTGGAACAACATATCGTGATTCTTTTGTGGACAATAACATGCAAACTAAGTTTGCATGCTTCATCAATTCAAAGACCAAAATTCCTAGTCACATCACATATATGATGTGCCTAGGAATTTCAAGACATTCCATAACCTTTTGGAACAACCTCTCGACATTGTTTTGTGAACAAATAACAAGCAGAAGAGGTTTGCATGCTTCACCAGTTTGAGACCAAGAAATCCCTAGTCACATCATATATATGATTATCTTTTTTATTAGTTATATAACATATGAGCATAGAAAGAAGAAAATTACATTTAGAGGTCTAACAAAGGAGAAACAATAAAGATACCAAGAGTCAAGAGTCAATAGTCAAAAAATAAAAGCCAAAAAGAATTGCGTCTAGAGAAACAGTACATGATTTAATTACCTTAGACTTCAACTCTGCAGATATCCCTAATGCCTCAGGTTGTCTAAGTTGCCCAGATTTTACACGAACAGCACAACTTGTGCAACATCCTTCAACATATTGGATTATTAAATTAGAGAAATGTTATATAACAGAACCTTCATATGGAGAAAATCTGATGAAGAAGTTAACGGTTAACAGTTAAGGAAAAACAACCAAAGCCCAACATGTTTGAACCTATTTCAAGGGAAGGTGCATTTTGTAAGAAACAAAGAAAGAGAACCCTAAGGTTAAAACAACCAACAAAGAAAGTGCATTGTGCTCCTTAGTGAAAATTAAGGCCTCTCCTTATCTTAAAGTTCTTAGAGAGATATAACAGCTTCATTAATATGTTAGTGTGCAAAAGCGCCAATATATACAAGTAAAAAGGTGGTGGAAATCTATAATCCCACAATATCTTTCCTAACAAAAAGTCGGACGACTAATAAGCCAGAACTTTGTCCTCTACCAGCCTAGCCCCTTTTATGTTTCTTTTATCCTTCTTGTTTGGTACCCAGAGGAGGGGGAGGAGAGGAGCATATCGAGGGGGTCTGCAGAGTTAACTTGTCTCGTCTAGCAGCCTCTAAACAGTTGTCTGCTAATCCTACCTTTCTTGACAAGTCCAAGAAATAATTATAGAAGATATCTTCTAAAGAACCACTAAAAGAAGTAAGGAGATGGCAGGGAAGAGTATGATCAAGCTTTTACTTTTGACTGCCTTCTTTTGACTCTTGACTCCTCCTAACTTGCTTCTTACTCAGACCATTGGAAAAGTTCTGATGCTCTATTTCAAGATTCATAGTCCTTTTTAGTCTTCAAGTCTTTGTTGCATAAGTAGTTGTACAGCATAATAGAGAGGGAAGAATTCATAAACTAACTTACAACACTCACAAGAAACGAAATGGCATGTCTAATCACTATGAGTTAATTTAACTTACCAACCGGCCGCCTATATCTTCCAGGATCACTGAGTGGCTCCCCTTGTCCTGGCAGAAGTTTAGCATTTGGATCCATAGGAGTGTCAATGAGTCTACATCCCACCATTCATGTCTCCTCAAGAATGTCTAAGGCATACTTGCGTTGCGAAATAACAATACCTAACGTAGATTGGACAACCTCAATACCTAGAAAATACTTCAATCTGCCGAGGTCTTTAGTTCGAAAATGCTGAAAGAGATATTGCTTTAAATTAGTGATATCATCTTGATCATTGCCAGTTATAACGATATCGTCAACATAAGCCACCAAATAAATACTCAAATCTAGAGTAGAATGTCAATAAAACACAGAATGATCTGCTTCATTGCGAGTCATGTCAAACTCCTGAATTACTGTGCTGACCAAACCAGACTCGAGGAGACTGTTTCATACCATAAAGTGATCGACGCAATCGACACACCAGATTAAACTCCCCACGAGCAACAAAACCAGGTGGTTGCTCCATATAATCTTCCTCTTCAAAATCACCATGGAGAAAAACATTCTTAATATCCAATTGATAAAGAGGTCAATGGCGGACAACCATGAATAGAAAAAAACTGACATATGCTATTTTAGCCACTGGAGAGAAAGTATCACTGTAATCAAGCTCAAATATCTGTGTATACCCCTTCGCAATAAGGCGAGCCTTAAGCCGATCAACTTGGTCGTCCGGACCAACGTTGACTACATAAACCCAGCGACAACCAACAGTAGATTTACCTGAAGGAAGAGGAACAAGCTCCCAAGTACCACTCGTGTGTAAAGCAGACATCTCGTCAATCATAGCATATCGCCGTCCGGGATGAGAAAGGGCTTCACCTGTAGACTTCAAAATGAGGACAGAAGACAATGATGATACAAAGGCATAATGAGATGATGATAGACGATGTGGGTTAGTAATACGAGTGGACCGTTTACCTTTCTAAAGTGCAATCGACTGATCAGGAGGAGACACGTCTGCAGTAGATGCAGGGACCGACGCATGACATAAATTATCTGGACCTGATGTTGGGTCTGATGCTAGACGCGGTCGACGATGATAAGTTAGAAGTGGTGGCACTATGAGTGGAGATGTAGAAGTAACTGTAAATTCCTTAAAGGTCGGTATAGGTAAAACCTGAGGTATAGGTAAGACCTCAGAGATATCAAGATGATCAGAAGGAGGGCTAAAGTAATGTTGAGACTAAAAAAATGTGACATTGGCAAACATAAGATACCGACGGAGATCAAGTGAGAAGCAATGATAGCCATTTTGAACCCAAAAATAACCAAGAAAGACACATTTAAGATAGCGAGGAGCTAATTTATCTATCCCCGAAGCTAGGTTATGCACAAACATGTGCTCCCAAAAACACGAGGAAGAGAATATAAAGATGACTGGGGATATACTATGGAATATGGAATATGGAATATGATTCTGAATAGAAGATGAGGGCATTCGATTAATTAAATGGCAAGACGTGATGACTACATCGCTCCAAAACATGGGATTCAATGAGAAGAGTGTGAGCAGTCTCAATGAGATGTCTATTCTTCCTTTTCTGTTACCCCATTCTGCTGAAGGTGTAAGGACAAGATGTTTGATGAATAATTCTTTGGAGAGTCACAAATTGCTGAAACTGGGAGGATTTGTATTTTAAGGCATTATCACTACGAAAAGTACGAATAGAAACACCAAATTAATTTTGTATTTCAGCACAAAAACTCTTGAATATAAAGAATAACTCAGAACGATTTTTCATTAAGAATAGCCAAGTACATCTGGAAAATCGTCAATGAAACTAACATAATAATGAAATCCTAAAGGTGAACTGACTCTACTACGACCCCAAACATCAAAATGAACTATTGAAAAAATAGACTCTGCATGACTCTCAGCACTACGTGGAAAGGTAGTGCGAGTGTGTTTTCCAAGTTGACACGACTCACAATTTAATTTGGACGGACTAGACAAACTAGGCACCATTTTTTGTAGCTTGAACAGACTCGGATGTCCCAATTGTTTATGGATTAAGTCTAGAGAATCTGTAAACAGAGCATGTTGTGAAGGAATTAGGAGAGGTAAGATAGTAGAGGCCTTGTGATTCATATCCTGCACCAATTACATGTCCCGTACTGCGGTCATGCATAACAAAAGAATCATCAAGAAATATTATGGAACAATTTAGGGCACGTGTCAAACGACTGACAGATGCAAGATTAAAAGGACAACCAGGGACATAAAGAACAGTGTTTAGAGTGACAGAAGATAGGGGATTAGCTTGTCCAACCCCTTTTGTTTTTTTTTTGATCTCATTGGCTAAAGTAACCGGAGGAAGAGACTGTGAATAAATAATATTTGACAAAAGTGATTTGTTACCAGAAATATGATTAGAAGCGCCCGAGTCAATGACCCGCGATGGAGGGATACTAGATTGTGAAACACAAGCGAAAGAATTACCAGCAACTGAAGTATTAGGCTGAGAATCCTGGCTACTTGTGGAGAGATGCCTACTTACTTGTGGAGAGATGTCTGCTTACTTGCTCGATACTGAATGTACTCATTATATTACCCTTTAGATAAAAGCCTCATATTTCTTGTAGTGTCGTCTGAGCAACATGAGCATTGTTAGGTGGTTGACTATGCAGAGCACGACATACGTCACGAGTGTGTCCAAACATATGACTATAACTACACTAACATCATTGGATAGTGGATCATGTAGAGCACGACATACTTCGCGAGTATGTCCAAACTTATGACAATAACTACACTTAGTTCTAGATTTTCCAAAATGACCTCCTCCTCTCTGATTATCCATAGACTGAGATGTTTGATTCTCTATGGTTTGAAATGTGAGAACAGAGGAGTCAACGGTTGGTGATGAAACCACTGTGTGATTAAGAGGCGCAGCATGACGAAGCAAACGAGAAAATAGTTCATCAATTGTAGGAACGGTAGGACTAGCCAAAATCTGATCACGCACCGAATCAAGGTCAGTGGGAAGTCCAGTAAGTGTAAGAACTAGAAACATTTGTCTTTGCTCCTGTTGCTTTTCAATGTTCGTAGTGATTGACATGAACTGCTCAAATTCCTCCATGATTGCCTGTACATGTCCCAAGTAAGTAGACATATTTGATTCCTGTTTTTTTAAGTTGGTCGAGATATCACATTATAAAATAGAGATATGTCATTAATGTATAAAGCGCGAGCCTTTTCTCAAACTGAATAACATATCTAGAAGCAACGAAATAAGGGCATCAATTTGGGATCAATAGATTACCACAAAAGGCTACATAATTAAGTGTCAACCTTCTCCCACTGTGCTTTGGCCTTTCTGTCTTACTAGCCTTTTTCTTTTCGTCAACCACAATAGTCTTTTATGTTAAGTGATCTTGAACACCTTGACCCTTGCATCACAACTCAACTGAGGAAGCCCAAGCTAAATAGTTTGAACTTCCTATTAACGGTTCTGAAGTGATCATAGCGCTTTAACTTTCAATTCTCGTATTTTTGAAGCCAAAAATATCATATCCGAGAGATATGGCTCAAAAATTCAAGACTAGTCAAAAAAGGACAAAATTTAGTTGATGACGCTAAGAAAACAGAGATCCAGACGCTGCCAGAAAACAGTCGTCGGAAAGTCTCGCCGGAAAAGTAAAAAGTGAACGAAAAGTGAAGAAAATTATACGATTGTGGTCGGAAATGCTGGGCAATCTGATTTGGAAAAGAAATTTCTCAAAACAATGGCCGAAAAAACGCAGATCTGCCGGAGAATAAATTTGACGGCGCCGGACTAGGGTTCCGGCGGCCGGAAATTTAAAAACAAAAAGTGAAGGGATAGGCTCGGAATCCTTGGGCAACCACAACCCAAAAGAAAATTCTCAAAAAACTGGTCGAAATCTTCCTCACGCGCCGGTGAGTGTGTCTGACGCGCCGCCGGCGTTGAAGCTCTGGGAGGCGCATGGGAGCGCGTGAGAAAGATTCTGCCAAAGCAGTTTGTTGGGGTTTGGTCGCGGGATGATGCTGAATCTGATATTGTTATCAAATTTTACATAGCACTTGTAGAAACCTTCTGGTTGTCTGACAGTGTTAGAAATAATATTCAGTCACCGGAAAAATGCACGGTGATAATATTCGACGATAGCTCTGATATGAGAAAATATTATTATTGAATTGTGTATTTATATTATTACGTTGAGCCCTATTTATAGACACTACATTCCAATTCTTTTCCATATAGGATACTATATACAAATCATATTCCTATTCCTATTCTAACAAGAATAAAGGCAACTCTCATTCATCCTCTATAACCAAAAAAAAGGAAGTTACACTTCAAAAAAATTGCACTTGCATATTGACAGTCTTTCTTCTATAATAGTCCTTTTAGATAGGCCACACAAGAAAATAAAGGAAATCTCAGAGTCCAAACAATGTTCTGTTGGATATTACAAAGGTTGCAGGAAACGGGAATTATAAGTAACTGCTAATGTAAGAATTGAAATTACAATTCGACTAGAAATCTGAAAATTACAAAGATGAACAAGAAAACTGGAAAATTGGAAAACTGTTTTTGTTTGCTTGCTGAGTCGAGTGTGGCACTCTGTCCTTAAGACAATATTGCCCCGTATGTATCCTTTATACGTCGTGGACAATTCGTCTCCCAAGATAAAACAGCAATGGAACACTTGAGCAAAGGAAACTCAAATGCTACCGTGAAGAATATTGAGCAATGAAATGATGCTTGGAAGTTATAGGAAGAAGCGATTTACGGTTGTATATTTTCGTGTATATCAAGTGTGTCTCAACAATGGTGTAAGGGGTGTTTATATAGGTGAGGAAGGGATTTGTTTGTTCGCCTCCATAATGACCATTATTGGCCAAATAATGACCATTATGGAGGTAGTAAAGCCACCAAATAAATGGAGAGAAATACCAACGGATTGGCCATTATAGGAGGTGTAATTCAGCCAAAATAAATGGCTGAATTGAGTGCTTCACGTTTCTATTCTCTTCTGCCGAAATTCTGACTTTCTGGAAACTTCAGGGACCAAACTGTACATCTTGAAACTTCAGGGACCAAACTTGTACATCTGAATGGTCCAAACTGTACTTCTGAAACTTCTGGGATCAAACTGTACTTCTGGCAAAGTTCTCTGGCCCAAAAAGATAATATCATAAGGCCCACAGCCCACGACCCGTGAACCCGTGAACCCGGAACCGGACCGGACGGGCGGGCGGCGGCGGCGCTCGTGTGGTCTTTCCTCGAACCGAAGCACATCTAGGTCCTCCCTCCTTTAAACACATGGGATAGCCCTTGGGGTCCCAAACCCCAAACCAATTTCGAGTCTTATATACACAACAATTCTTTCTTCCTCTACCGATGAGGGAGAATTGAACACAATACCACACTTTCCATGCTTCAAACACCTCACTTCGTGGACCAATATCTCTTTCATTTCTCAACGAAATTTGACAATTCTTGGCCCTACGGTTATCTACGTACTTAGTAGATCATGCATGTGTGAAGAACCGGATTCTCCAACATACGTAACACTAGTGTTTAAGCCGTTAAAGTTGGTCGGTCGCAACTCCCGCCAAAGGTAAATTTCCAACATGTTCAGGCTTCCAGCTCCATTTTTTAGGGACAAGTAAAGATTAAGTTAAATTATATATTTTTGCTTTTAGTTGTTGCAGAATAAGGATTAGTATCACAAACAGAAACAGAAACAACAACTAAATCCTAAACTAGTTGTGACCAGCTATATGAATCATCTATATCTATCCTCCTCCATTTTAACCTATTCCATTCCAATACTCAATAATTTTTTAGTGGTCCAACTAGATCACGAAAGAGCAGCTTAAAATGTAAGAACAGAGAGACTAACATATAAATAAGGGAAAAAAAACGCTTAGCAATTTACCATGCCTGCAAGCGAATGGTAGTGTGATGTTCTGAGCCTCTGCTGTACGCAGTATATATTGGTCCTGCATTCCAAATCAATTCTTCATAAACTTGTCCATATACACACACACCAAAGGGTAGTTTGGTAGTTGGTTTGAAGGTGAGTTATGCCGGTATTAAATCTTGCATAAGTAATACCATCATACATAGCAGGTTAAGAAGTAAGTCATTCATATATAAAATTAATACGGTGTTTAGTTTGATATTTAGAAACTCGCATAACTAATACATGTATAAGTTAGGAGGTCTATGCACTATTGTATGCCTCATAGGAGGTGGAATAACTAATACATAAATAATTAAACCTTACATAACTAATACCTGCATAAAATAATACATAAATTCCCTCATAACTAATCCCCATATTACTAAAAATAATACCTGCATAACTCTATCCAGCTACCAAACGTCCTTACTCCTTAACATCAGGTTTATCAGTTAACCATGGTTAATTTAACAGTATTTTTACTTCAGTTTTACTTAACCATAGTAAATTTAACATAGTTGTGTGCATAAACAAACACATTTTACAGAAAAAGCACAAATTTAACAGAAATGGAAAAACAATTTGGAATTTAATTAATACCTCGGGGACGAGAAATTCGTGAACGACGTCACATTGGCGGTCGACAACGGTGACTTTGTGTGTGGGAACTGAAGGAGAATAGCTACTACCATTTTGGCCCGAGACGGCAACGGCGACGGGAGTTTGAACCTTCGGTGTAGTTTTACGGCGACATTTGACGGAATTCAAAGGGAAGTTAACGGAATTGAGAGAAGATAGACGCCGGAAAAGAGAAGTGCAAGCGCTACAAGGAGATTGAAGATCCATTGAGCGACAGCGAGGTTGTGTTGTTTGTGTTTCAAGGTGCAACCGGACTCACTCCGTTTCATAACAAGTGTTTGTTTTAGCTCATTCACGTCCGTTTACTATGTGCTCACAATTTTTATTAGTTTACCTCTATTTAATATTTAATACTTAGAAAAAAATATATAATTAATAAATATTAATTATTTAAATAAGAATAATTTTAAAAGAATATTTCTAATTCTAATCACTTATTTTTTAAAAAAAATTAAAAGATCTAAACAATCACTTATTATTACGGAGAGAGTAATTTAAGTTCTATGTATCTTGTTTTATTATACAAGTATTATAGTAATTATATAGCTAGATATTTTTTATTGTGAAAATAAAGCAAAACATTAAAACTAAAATATTATTTTAAAAATAAACAAGTAAATTTAATGTGGTAACTATGTGTGCCTATAAGATTGTTTAATTTGATTTATTATTAGATATTCCGTAAAGCTAATGCCTGCAGTGGTGGAGCCCCTTATCTACAGCACCCCATTCTTTCAAAAATTACAATAGGTAGAAATAATTACTCTCAGTTTTAATTTGTTTGCTTACTTTTTTTTTTCTTTTTAGTCTATTCAGAAAAATAATGTTTTTTTTACGTTAGATGTTTAAGACTATAAAATTAAAAAAAAATATTCTACATATATTAAGTTTAAAATAATAAAATTAAAAAATCATTCATTTCTTTTTAAAATTATGTGTCAAGTCAAATCATATAAATAAATTAAACAAACAAATTAATTATATACTGATTTTTTCATATTACACTTTCTTTTTCAGCATGTCTCAAAAAAAGAGTGATACATTTCTATATTTAAAAATAATTTAATTTAAGACTTTCTTTTATCCTTAATGAAATGATTTATAGCCACACAAAATTTTAGATCATAAATTTTAAAAATATTTTTTTTGTATAGTCAAATTATATCCCATAAATTGAAACGAGGAGGAGGGAGTACTAATACATTATGCGTGGCTTAGTGATGGCAACAGATCGGATCTGGATCGGATCCTACTAGATCCAGATCCATTTTTTATATCTGGATCCAGATCCGTATCCAGATCCATCGGGTCCACAAAATCAGATCCAGGTCCACTTGGTCCACGGATCGGATCTGGACCCGCCCGTTGAAACTTTTTTGACAAAATAAAACCCAATCTGATTAAAAAAAATGTTTGAGTTCATTCAATTAACCTACACAAACATGTCACCATTCTTTCAAAATACTGAACGAAGTTTTAGCATCACAGGAAAATAAAGACGATGAAGCAAAGTAAGTAAATAACAACATCATGATTCACGGGAAACACTGCAATTACAAAGGTCTTTAAATTAAATTCTACAACAATGTTCTTTAAAATGCTAGCAACATCTTCTATAACCTTCTGCCAAACTTGATAAACTAGTCTTCGAAGTCACTAGTTCCAACGTCACTAAAAGAACAAAGAAACAAACATATTGAAAAGAGATAACTAAAAAAAATCATCTCAACAAATATTCATCTCAATAAATATTTATGATTAAACATATCATTTACCATATCAATACAGTCAACAACTTCCCCTTCTTCTTCAGAATTTTCAGTAACTGTCGAACAAGCATGTCTGCCCTCCAAAGTACCTTTATTTGAAAGAAATTGAAAAATAAATAGAAGGTTCACGTTAGAAAAAAAATTGATATTAAAGTATAATGAGAATAATCAATACATAAATAATAGATATTTTTAATATCTTCGATCATCCAATTTTTCAAGCACATTAATGCCTCCACCGTTTTAGAATGAAGCCTAAAACGATGAGAACTAATCACCCTTCAATCCATGCTAAAGATATTTTCCGAAGCCACTGAAGAGACGGATCTCAAATACAATATTCAGATCCACGGATTGGATCTGGATCTCAAATAGATGATTCAGATCTAGATCCAATCCGTTAGAAATAAATCCGAATCTGATCTGAATCCATGGAATCTAAATTTTAAAAATCTATAGCCTATAAAATGGATCTGGCCATCTCAGCCTGCATACAGGTATCAATATAAGCCTATAGGCAACAACACCCTGCAGTTCCGTTCCAAAACAGCAGCTTCATTTTTCTAAGTAGTCATGGCAGCCATGAATAACGGCAAGCAACTACACGTCCTCTTCCTTCCTTACTTCGCTACTGGTCATATCATCCCATTAGTTAACGCCGCTAGGCTATTCGCCTATCGCGGTGTCCACGTCACCATCCTCACCACCCACCACAACGCCACCCTCTTCCAATCCTCCATTAACAACAACAACAACAACCATTCCATAATATCTATACACACTCTCATTTTCCCTTCCACTGAAGTTGGCTTGCCTGAAGGTATCGAGAACTTCAGCTCCGCTTCTTCACCCGAAATGTCCAACAAAATATTTCACGCCATTTATCTTCTCCAAAAACCAATGGAAGATAAAATACGCGAAATATGTCCTGATTGTATTTTCTCTGACATGTACTTCCCTTGGACTGTTGATATTGCTAAGGAGCTCAACATCCCTAGGCTCTTGTTCAACCAGTCTAGCTACATGTACAACTCTATTCTGCACAATCTTAATCTTTACAAACCTCACAAGCAAAGTAGTGGTATTACTATTTTTTTAGTTCCTGGTTTACCAGATAAGATCGAGTTCAAGCTAACTCAACTTACAGAAGATCTGATAAAGCCCGAGGATGAGAAGAATGCTTATGATGAATTGCTTAATCAAATTCGAGATGCTGAAGATCGAAGCTATGGAATTGTTCACGACACTTTTTACGAGCTAGAACCTGCTTATGCTGACTACTATGAGAAGATGAAGAAAACTAAATGTTGGCATATTGGTCCTATCTCTCATTTTTCTTCCAAATTAATCCGGAAAAAAGAACTAATTAATGTTGCTGATGAGAGTAACTCATGTGCTATTGTAGAGTGGTTAAATGAGCAGAGACATGAATCGGTACTCTATGTCTCCTTCGGAAGCACAGTTAGATTTCCAGAGAGCCAGCTCACTGAAATCGCAGAAGCTCTAGAAGCTTCGGATGTCCCTTTCATTTGGGTAGTGAGGAAGGACCAATCAGCACAAACCAGGTGGTTGCCGGATGGTTTCGATGATAGTTCGGGAAGAAAAAATCTGATTATTAGAGGGTGGGCACCTCAGTTGACCATCTTGAACCATTCAGCTATTGGAGGATTCATGACTCACAGTGGTTGGAATTCCGTACTCGAAGCCATTGTCGCAGGCGTACCATTGCTGACATGGCCAGTGTTCGCCGAGCAATTTTACAATGAGAAGCTCGTGGAGGTTATGGGTTTGGGAGTTAAAGTGGGTGCAGAAGTATGTAACTCAGAAGGTGTTGAGGTCTTGAGCCCTGTGTTAGGGAGTGAAAAGATTAAGGAAGCAATAGAGCGATTAATGGGTGGCTCAAGGGAAAGTCAGAAAATTAGGGAGAAAGCTATGACACTGAGTAAGATGGCAAAAAATGCAGTAGAAGAAGGTGGATCTTCGTGGAACAATCTCACGTCGCTCATTGACGATATCAAGAATTTTAAGTCTTCCTCATCGACGACCACTGTGGCTTAACAATAAGAAAGAATTTTAAGCATAATCTGGTAATGAAGAAAATTACTATTTACTTATTAACCGTACCTTCCTTATTAGTTTGTTATGATGTGTTTGCTTTGCTACAGACGAACACCATTTTAAATTTCAAAAGATCAATGTGTCAGTTTTTCATTTTCGAGGCAACTGACCTGAATTCATTTTTTATGGCATTTGTTTAAGATGAAGGTTAAAATAGACATCTAGGACTTCTAAAATAATCACTACCACAAAAAAGACATTTATATTATATATTAGATATTATTAATAATATTTTTTGCAATAATAAAAATTATTACATGTCATTGCAACAAACTTCAATATGAAAAAAATTTGCAATAATAAGTTTTTTTTGTCATTTATATTTTTTAGTAATAATATATTAAATTTTTGTTGTCATTTCTATTTTTTAATAATAATATATTTATTATTGTTGCTAAAATTTTGTTGCCAATTTTATACTTTTTTGTAGTGAATTTAATACTCGCTCCGTCTCAATTTATATGAGATTGTTTGACTGGGCATGAAATTTAAGAAATAAAGAAAGACTTTTGAATCTTGTAGTCTAAAACAACTTAAAGATATTTGTCTGATTATAAATCATCTCGTTAAACGTAAAAGATAAAGTTTAAAGTTAAAATATTATTAAATAAAGAAATGTGTCATTTTTTTTAAACTGATTGAAAAGAAAAGTATGTCATATAAATTGGGACAAAGTGAGTAAATAACTAAATTTCAGAAAATAATTAAATTATAATTTGATCAATATAAAATACAATTATAAAGTATAAAAGAAATAAATTAATATTCTTTACCACAAAATTACTATTTAATTGAAAGCGGAATATATACAGGCCCTTAAATTTGACATAATTTTCCTCATACGCAACTGAATTCAGCATCCAATTGAACATCCAAAGACACCCAAGCAAAATCATGTAGCGTGTGCACTTCAAACTCTGCCAAAGTGGCAAATAACAAATAAAATAAAAACAAAATGACAGCCTAAAAAGAAACAATTACTGCAAATGAGTTCTTTTTTCTTTTTTTTTTTCTAATTCTTTCTTCTCAAGAATTCTTTAACCAACTAATTCCTTACCCAAAACTTAAATTGCAAGCCAAATTCCGCACTCTCATACTCGGTAAAGTTAATTAATTATTTAAATATGTTAATTTTAATATTCACATGTACCCAAAAAAAAACTCAAAATACATAAATTTGTAAATGTCTGAATATATTATTTCATGTTCATGAGCCCTTCAATACCAAAGAAAAGCTTAATTATACTAGTAAAATTCTAAATTTCATCACAACTAAAAAAACAATGATTGTGAATTTGTGGTCTCATAATATGGTATCTGTGGTTAGTGGTCTTAAAATTGAAGAAGAAGAAGGCAGTGGACAAAAATTGCAGCAAGAGGACGAACGAGGAAGATTGGTGGTCAAAAAGCCCTATTTATTTTCTTGTGTATTTTTCTTTGATGTTGTTTGGTCTCTTTGTCGATTTTATTTGTCAAACTGATATCTAAAAAAAGAGAATGCAAGCAATGGAAGAAAGAAGAATGAGGGAGATGAAGGGAAAAAAATGAACATGATGATAATGATGCCTTTCACGCTCTAAATTGACACATTATGTTGGTAGTTTAGGTGTTCAAGGAACAATGCATAGTTCAATAGAAACAATGCATAGTTCAGGTTAGGGGTGGGCATAAATATGGAATAACTGAAAAATCAGACCGGACCAAACTAATTCGGTTCTTTTTCGATTATTTGGTTCGATTTCAGTGTTAAAAAAAATTAAAACTTCAATATTCGATTCGATTTTTGGTTTTAGCATTTCTATATTTCGATTCTTCAATTTAACCAAAGTTTTAAAACATAAATACAAAATATAATAATATATGTTTATAACACTAATCTGAATTCCCATGTCAGGCCATATTAACGTGCCTTCCAAGCCCACATTTTCCCTTTATTCCCGATTAACCAACCCATAAGCCTTGCCCTAGTTTTACAGTTCACATTTCATTCTTGCCTTTGAGGCCAGAGAGTAGACAGAGACATAGAGAGCTGTTGTATGCTATGGATGCTTTCTTGCGTTAATTTCATCCTAATTTCACATTTCACTCAGTTGCATCTGTTGTATTCTACGGATCTCTTCACTCAATCTCATTCTTTTTCTTTTACTTTTGTTGTCATTCACTGTTGGGTTTGATGATACAATATCAATTTGTTTTCATGTGCTAAATATATGCGGATTCTTTCTCTCTTTGGGTTACTTGTCAGCATTTTTGCGAAATGGTACAACATTAATGTCCAAATAGTGAAATGCCCTTCAGGGTATCGAGAGCTCAACATATACAAGATGAAACATACCGAAGAACCGAATTAAAAAAGTCGAACCGAATTAGAAAAAATCGAAGTGTTCGGTGCGCACTAACGAAGAATCGAAAAATGAAAAATCGAATCGAAATTGGAAAAAAAAATGAACCGAAGAACCGAACGTCCAGCCCTAGTTCAAGTGCCTGAGAGGAAAATCGTGACAAGTTTAAGGGCCTCCACATGTATTCGGTCTTAATTTAATGTAACATAACCTTCTCGTGTTTTATTTATTAATTAAATAAATATATACTTCATCCGGATCAAAATGAATGTTCACTTAATTATTTGCAGATTCCTTAAGAAAATACTAACTTCTAGGTGAAAATAGTTAATTCGACTAAAATATTCTTAATTAAATAAATATTAAAATTTGATCACCTAACACTTAATAAGAGCAACTCTAGAAAAAGAAAATTAATTTTTTCTTAATTTAATAATTAAAAATTCTTCTCTAATCAAAATATAAAGGTAAGTTAACAATCTTTTTTATGTGAAGGGAGTAATGTACTAGTGAATTGGTGACATCCCAAACCTAACAAGTCAACATTGCTCACTTCCCAGAACCCCAAAAGTCACAAAATGACGTTTTTAGGATTCTTGTTTCAAATGAGGAATAACAAATAATTTACCCACTTCGTTTATTTTTATTTATCCACTATATAAAAAATAAATTTTTATTTTTATTTATTCACTTTAACATATCAATTAATATTGA
Organism: Anisodus tanguticus; assembly: GCA_034509755.1. Taxonomy (NCBI): domain Eukaryota; kingdom Viridiplantae; phylum Streptophyta; class Magnoliopsida; order Solanales; family Solanaceae; genus Anisodus; species Anisodus tanguticus. Next base: position 32,675,387 of record CM067546.1, read on the forward strand.
TATCATGATAAATTATGCACTTCATTATTAATTTTTAAGGGATTTGCAAATCAACAGTGGACAAAAAAATGAACAGAGGAAGTAATAAACTATTTCAAATTAAGTACGTGTAAAGAATGGATCTTAGGTCTAACTCAACCCAAAAGCTAGCTCATGAGGGGAGGATTGTTCAAGTCCATATAAGGAGACCAATGTAACACCTCGTACCTTCAAACTAAGCCTTGTTCACGATTTAGCAGTTTAGAAAAATCGAGATAGGAAGTGTAAAGTTAAAATCCAGTTTCAGTTCAGTGATTCCTATTGTACACCAGGAATCTTTACACTGTACAAATTCCGTCGAAAATCAACAAAATACGGTAGATTTTGACGAATCGTAGAAAATTATACGGCCCGTCCTTTGGTATCGTAAGATGACCCCCAGGTTTTGATGCTCATTGGAATTGACAACCCAATGACGACCACTTTATACGGACCATACAATTATGTACGGATCGTACTTCTCGTCGTACAAGTTGTACGGACCGTACAATCCAACCGTAAAAAGGATTTGACATATATATATTTACGCGAAATCAGTACGGTTCTAAGATTTCCCTAAGTAAAGGGGGATCAGTGCAGTACGATTCCAATATTTTCCTAAGTAGAGGGGGCTAATTGCTCCCATATAAGTGGTCGAGCCGAGTGCAGCACTCAGACATTCGAGGATATGATGCATGAAGGTATGCTTGATCTATAAAAAGAATAAGATGATCATCTACCATGTTATGAGATATATATTATGGTGGTTATTATATTATCATCGAGATGAATTCCTATAAGACTTGGTATAGTCAGGAGCATAAGTCGTCGATCTACTGCCTTAAGATAAGAAGATAAGTATTGTTTAAATCGGTATAGGTCCCGTCAGTTCCCAAGGTTGTGGAAGAAGTAAAGTCCCTTTAGAAAATAAATTGACCATTCAAGATTGCCAGGGATCAGCTGTCGATGTGCGATATTAAGAGCTTACAAACACTATGAACGATTCATTGACTTTTTTATAAGATTTTGCCTATAAAAGGCATGATAAGATTCGATCAGAAACACAAGCTTACCCTCTGATTCAGTAGGCCGTATAAGATCACTCTAGGATCTAACCAAGTGACCTATGAGCTTAAGATTATCTCTGAGATTAGAGAAATCTCATTCAGTTTTTACATACTGATATCACCAAAGTATATATAGAAGGTCTTTCTCGCATTTTGCGTATCGAGAATGTTTGAATTGCTAGAGACCTGCCCTATGAAGAGGTCTCAACTACTATCATTTGACTCAGGAGATGTCATTCATTAAAGTACTATGGAAAAGCAATGGCATAAATATAATGATACAGGCGACTAAGAAAGGCATGAGATTTAGATATTCTCCCATAGTCTGGACACCAGGTTCGCATAATACTCATGCGATACGATCTCATTGTTCCTACTCTATAGCAGTGAACTTGTGTTATACGTCATGTACAGATGACGATCATAGCATATATGTGACAGTTGTAGCTCATACATCAAGATTCGACAGTCGAGGTGAGTTATGACTTACTTTTTTATTACTGTGATGGATAGACGGTCGTGTGAGGCCGGTATGATATTATTTTGCTTAAATGACCTTGTGTGGCATTTGTGTTGATTCTTGCTATTTGGCAGATTTTGAGTTAGTCCTATTTGTAGAGGAAACTCTGCCGAAATTCTGGTCAAACCTACAAGTTGAAGCCTTTCAGTTACGTCCCTCAACATTCGAGGACGAATGTTCTTAAGGGGGAAAATGCTACACCCTCCCAATTATGTGTGTGATCGAATGTATGGTTAGTCGATTTAAGCTCCGGCAACTCGAGATCCTTTTCAAAGGTCATGTATGATTTATATGAGTATTACAGAGGTATACGAAAGGTTGAAAGTCAATTGGATCAAAGAAAGTACATCTTGGCAAAATTTAGCAAAGATTAGACAATATGATGCTAAACATTTCGCCCCATGAAAGTCATTCCGCCTCGCAGATGGGGCAGTGGATTAAAACCCCTATTTTCTCACCTCACTTCCACCATCTGTGGTGGCATATATGGTCGCAAATGATGATCTACTGTGCATAACAAGCCGCAGATGAGAGGTGGTGGGGAGCACTATTTAAAGCCAATTTCGGTGGCCATCCTTCTAACATTTCATTTTCGACCCAAGATGATCCTAAATTCTCTCAAACACCCTCCTAGGGTTTCTCTACTACGAAAGAATATCTCCAAGTGTAATTGAAGTGATTACTCCCCTGGAAGATCAAGAACATCTCGAAAATTCTCACTAGATAGCTAGGCTAAGTTGGGAGCTCATTGAAGATGAAATGAAGCTTTTTATGGAAACTTTGTGGTTGGTGGAGGTAAGATTCTTCTACACCTTATTAATCTTAAATTTGTTGTAGCTTGGTTATTGGAGTTGGTAAAGATGACAGAGAGGAAATCATGCTAAACTCCATGAAGAAGTTGCTATTGTTTTTGAATTGTTCTTGAGTAAAATTTGAGATGATTATGGCTAGAAATTGGAGTATGTATTGTTGTGGTTATTGTTGTTATTGTAGTTGTTGTGGTTGTTGTTATTGATGTTGTGTTGAAGGGAAGTTAGTAACATGTTGGTGGCTATGAACACCATAGTTTGAGAAGCACGCCTTCTAGGTGCTCGTTGAATTGTCAGAGTTAATTGATTTCTAGTTTGTTGATCTTATTTCAATCCAAACCATCTATATTGTGTAGATGATCACTCGTAAAGCGTTCGAGGGTTCGAAATGCATTGGTAACTAAGCGACGCAGGTATGTAAGGCTATTACTTCCTTTCAAAGGCATGACATCCAAAGTATTTATCATTTTAAAAAGAAGCGTCGATAAAATCATTCTATTTATATGTCTATTATCCTTGTCGGGAAAGGTTATCTTGTTATTATTGTCTTTCATGTTCATTGTTGATTGTCCAATTGAGACCATACTCTTTCCTGATGGAGTCTCTCCAGTTATAGTCTTGTATACTGACAAGTTGTCATTGAAAAGCAAAAGAAAAGATTGAACCAAAGTTAAGGGCTGAAAGTCGTGGTTACCTTCGAAGTTGAGTCCTATTCACTGGTTGTTGTCCTTCATTGAACATACATTTAGGCTCGCTATTGTATTCTATGTATCTTGTTTCTCTCTAAACTTCATAGACCTAAAAAATGAGGATTCTAAAGAATTAGTCGCCTAGTCGACCAAGAGTCATTTCAAAGCAAAGTCAAAGAGTTTATGAGTTTCAGAGAGGCAAAGAGTCATTGTTATCACAATATAGTATCCACACCACCAAACCTATGCCGGTAGGCAGCTATATATATATATATATAAAAAAAAAATGAGGGTTCTAAAGAATTAGTCGCCTAGTCGACCAAGAGTCATTTCAAAGCAAAGTCAAAGAGTTTATGAGTTTCAGAGAGGCAAAGAGTCATTGTTATCACAATATAGTATCCACACCACCAAACCTATGCCGGTGGGCTATATATATATATATATATATATATATATATATATATATATATATATATATATATATATATATATATATATATATATATATATTATTTACACCACCATTATGACCAGACGGTGGGAAGTTGTACATGTACATTATACATACCGCGCCACACTATAGTCGATTGGGTAGGCACTTATATATGCATCCATACATACACTTCAGAGTATACCTCAGGGAAGTGACATATTACACCTTGAGTAATAAGGCTATACCAAGAGTTCAACACAATTTTAGAGTTTCATTGTTCGCCCTATGTGACATTTAGGTTATCAGAGTATCAGATTTTTTTAGATAGAGGTGCAGATAGACCTCCCCAATAGGAGCTGATTGAGTTTTGCGGATCGAGTGGTGAGCTTCACTTTATTCGAAGCTGCCAAGTTAGAGTCATGAGCTAAGTTTGGTGCAGGTATAGTAGATGCAGTAGGTCAGGGCTCTGTCCCGACCACATCATAGTTATGTTTTCTATAGAAGCTTGTAGACATGGTGTATATATAGTTGTCTCTTTGCGACCTTGTCAGCCTTGCTATATATATGTTGCTCTTGTTGTCCTTATATAAGATTTTCATATTCAATTTCCCTTATATTGATCATTTTGAGGCCTTGGCAGCCCAGATTGTTGTATGCTCATATTATGATATACGTGTGGTACGCTCGGGCCGTTCAGGCGCCGGGTGCCGGTCACCCCCTCCCAATTAGGGGTGTGACATATGTACAACTATATAACATGCTTAAATCATGTTTTCGTTAATTGTACACATGATATATCATTATGTTTGTCATGAACCTGTCCGTATTTCATGAACATATGTTTTGGATTCCATGGGTTCTCAACCACAAACCATGAACCAATATTACTCTACTCCATGAATTTTATTTGTTTTCATGTTTCATACAAGTTATATTATGTATCTATATTCATGCTAAATTTTATTTACAAATCATAATTACAAGTCACATTTATGAAATTCATGATCTTACAAGCCATATATATTCATGTTCATGTTTTGGGAGTTGCACAGATTACCGAGAAAGTTTAATACCTGAAACTACATATGCTAACGTAGGATAAGGATCGATCTGCCCAGTTAGGATGATTCATTCATGTTACCCATTGCGGGTTGTTTGATTCATTCATGTTATGTTCATGTCTCGTACCCCGGTAAGGTACGGGATGACTTAACTGGTCGGGCAGAGATCATACACCATGTTCTCACGTGGTGGTTATATGTCGGTTATACTAAAGCTCTCCCATTTAAAATAATTTATCATGTTTCATTATATTCATGTCAGATATTATACATGCTCATGCTCAGGTTACAATTTCAGTTCCTACTATTTCATGTGCCTGCTTATTCATTCAGCTGTTTTACATACAGTACAATTCAAATGTACTTACGTTCTGTTTTGCCCAGGGCCTACACTTCACAGTGCAGGTACGGAGTTTCAGGACGACGAATCGGTTCGCTAGAAATTTTACCATCTTAGCTATTGGTGAGCCCCATCTCATTCGAGGAGTTATTCTATTTATTTTACATAACAGATTATGCAGTAGATGTATGCCAAGGCCTTATCCTGGTAAAATAATTTTAGCAGTCAGACTCATGTTCATAGGTTTCATAGACTAGTTTAGTATGTTGTGTCAATCACTCAGACTTATTATATTTTCAAATTTCCGCTATTATATTTTAGATTATATTTACAGTATTCAGTTTTACATGTTTTAGATAATTATTGTTGCATACTTGATGCCCATATTGAATCATCAAGCCATGTGGTTCGCTCGGTCACATATAGTCAGGCACCAAGTGTCGTGTTATGCTCATGCCATGGTTCGGGGCATTACAAAACTTGGTATTAGAGCCTTAGGTTCGAGTGTCTTAGGGAGTCTATGAAACTGTGTCCAGTGGGGTCTCTATTATGTGTGTGCATGCCACACATGTAAACAGTTGACCACCAAGATATCTAGGATTGTCTCACTTCTTTCATACACTAGATCGTGCAATTAGAGCTATACCTTCAGTACATTATTCTAACTAATGTGTATAATGTATTTTAGAAAATTCCTGAAAAAAAAATTCAGCTGCAAGTAATAAGGACGCTACTAATGCTGCTCAGGAGGAGGACACTTAGGCTTAGAGTGCCAGCGTGGGTACAAAACCCCCGCCTGACACTAGGGGGTCTGCAGAGGTTCATACTCCAGTTTCGTCGCCCAGTTCCACTGACTCCGATATTAGGGGAGCTATTCAGTAGCTCACCTAAATTGTTGTCACACAAGCTCAATGTCAGGGAATTTCTTTGTATGAAGCCTCCAGTGTTCACATGGTCTAGTAAGACAAAGGATCCGCAAAATTTCATTGACAGGATTCAGAAGACTTTTCGTGTTATGCATGCTACTGAGTTAGAGGCAGCAGAGTTGGAAGCTTATCAGTTGCAAGATATTGCTGATATTTGGTATGAGTCATTGGAACAGTCCCGGGGAGAAGGTGTGTCTCCTACGACTTGGGATGAATTTGAAGATGCTTTCATTGAACATGTCCTGCCACTAGATGTCACGGAAGCAAAGGCCTTAGAATTTGAGAAGCTCAAGCAGAATGGTAGAAGTGTGCATGAGTACTACCTCCACTTTGTTTCTTTGGATAAGTATGCTCTACACATGGTTCCGAATATGAGGGTCAGGGTTAGGCGCTTCGTGTAGGGTCTTGGACCCAATTTATTTGATGTTGCTAACATTGCTGCTCAGAAAAAAATAATTATTACCAAGATAGTTGTTTTTGTACAAGGTAACGAGAGTAGAATGAAGGAAGAAGTGGCGCAACTGAAGGAAATGATAGGGAATTAATAAGAGAGCTAAATCTTCTAGTCACTTCAGTATGGGGGAGGTGGAGGAAAACAATTCTTTAAAAACAGGTCATCACAACCCGCTCCATCTTCAGCCAGTGCCCCAGTCTCAAAGTTTAGGAATGATCAAATGAGACAGAACTTCAGAGCATCAGGTTCTCAGTCGCAAGCCATTGTGGATCAGTGGACCTTTGATAGTCCAGTCTGCGGTAAAATATGGTAAAAGGCATGCAAGGAGTGTCACATAGGTATGGATATATGTTATGGGTGTGTCCAGTGAGGCCATTTTTAGAGATAATGTCCATTAGCGAGGCAGGGTACAAGAGGTAGTGTGGCTCAGCCCACAAATTTAGCAACTTCTCGTAATTCCCAAGCCTAGTGAGAATGTGGTGCAGCTAAGACTGGTAACACATGCGGAGGTCCAAACCTCTTGTATACACAAGCAGTTCATCAAGATATAAAGATTCTGGCAGATGGTGTTACATGTATACTAAGTGTTTTCACTTTTGACGTTTATGACTTTATGGATCCTGGATCCACTCTATTATATGTAACCCCATTTGTTGCTAAGAAATTTGGGATAAAGCCAGAAAAGTTGCATGAATCCTTTGAGGTATCCACTCTAGTTGGTGAGTCTGTTATAGCTAGACGAGTGTATAGGAGTTATCCAGTTAAAGTCTATCACCACATTACAGTAGCCGATTTGGTCGAGTTGGAAATGGTATACTTCGATGTAATCATAGGCATGGATTGATTGAGTTCGTGTTATGCTACAATAGGCTGTAGAACCAAAATTGTGAGTTTTGAATTTCCCGGTGAACCAATCATAAAATAGAATGGTGATACAGTAGCACCCATAGGTAGGTTTATTTCATATCTTAAAGCCAGAAATATGATTTTCAAGTAGTACATTTACCATCTAGTTCGGGTTAGGGATGCAGATAGACATACCCCAACTCTTCAGTTCGTACCAGTTGCCAACGAGTTTCCAGAAGTCTTTCCCGAAGATCGTCTCGGAGTTCCTCCCAATAGGGAGATTGATTTCGAAATTAATTTACTTCCTAGCACCAAGCCAATATCTATTCCGCCGTACAGAATGGCTCCAACAGAGTTAAAAGAACTAAAAGCCCAGTTGAAATATCTCATTGATAAGGGATTTATTGTGCCAAATGTCTCACCTTGGAGTGCACTAGTCTTGTTTATTCGAAAGAATGATGGATCTTTACGCATGAGCATTGACTACCGACAGTTGAATAAGGTCACCATTAAGAACAAATATCCTTTTCCCATAATCAATGACTTATTTGATCAACTTCAGAGTGCCCATTGTTATTATAATATTGACCTCAGATCAGGGTACCATCAGCTTAAGGTTAAGGAAGTTGATAATCCGAAAACCACCTTCAGAACTCATTATGGTCATTTCAAATTTTGTGTCATGTCATTCGAATTGATGAATGCACCAGCTGCTTTCATGGATCTTATGAATATGGTCTTCAAGCCTTATCTTGACCTTTTCGGCATTGTCTTTATTGATGATATTCTAGTTTATTCCCGTAGTGAGGTTGTTCATGCAGAACATATTAGAATAGTGTTGCAGACACTCCAGGATCACAAGCTTTACGCAAAATTTTCCAAAGTGTGAATTTTGGATGAAATCAATGGCGTTTCTAGGCCATGCCATTTCTAGAGAAGCCGTGAAGGTAGACTTTCAGAAAATTGAAGCAGTAAAGAATCAGCCTAGACCCACCTCAGTCTCAAAGATAAGAAGTTTCTTGGGTCTGGCAGGCTATTACAGGCGCTTCAAAGAGGGTTTTTCTTCCATCTTATCTCCATTGACTATATTAACTAAGAAGAAAGTCAAATTTTAGTGGTCAGATGTCTGTGAGCGTAGTTTTGAATAATTGAAAATGAGACTGACTTCTGCTCCAGTGTTAACATTGCCAGAGGGAATCGAGGGGTTCGTAGTATATTATAATGCGTCAGGAATTGATCTCGGATGTGTTTTAATGCAACATGGTAAGATTATAGCTAATGTATCCAGACAACTTAAGCCTCATGAGAAGAACTATCTGACTCACGATTTAGAATTGGAAGTCATGGTTTTTGCACTCAAGATACGACGCCACTATTTGAATGGGATGCATGTTAATATTTTCACAGATCACAAGAGCCTTCAGTATATTTACAAGTTGTGGGAGTTGAATCTTAGCCAGAGGAGATGGCTTGAATTGTTAAAGGACTATGATGTGGATGTTCTCTATCATCCGGGGAAAGAGAATATGGTAGTCGATGCTCTTAGTCGGTGTTCTATGAGAAACTTAGCTCATGTTGAGGAAGAAAAGAGAATCATGTCGAAGGAAAATCACCGACTAGCCAGTTAAGAGTTTGACTTTTGGACTCCGAAGATGGTGGTGTGGATGTCCAGAACATGGCTAAATCCTCCTTAGTAGTTGAAGTGAAAGAGAAATAGTTTAATGATCCCTATTTGTTGCAGATGAAAGATGGGATTTACAAACATAAGACTATGACTTATGAACAAGGGGGATATAACACCTCATACTCTCGGGCGATGGTTTGAATAGCTAGACGTATGCAAGTAAACCTGAGGCCGAGGAAATTTTGTTATATTGAGGTATGCACATCAAGAGCTTAGTATAAAAGGATGCGATCCCGAAATAATTTAAGGATTTAAAAAGTGCGACAACGATGATTGGATATGATATTTTGTGTGCGGTAAAAAAGTTATGGACTAGTATAGTACATGATTATGATATAGAGTATAGGAAATGATTATTATTTAAGTGAATTGAGATCAAGCAATTAATAATATGGAAATTAGTTAAATATCAAAGTATAGTGAGAGACAATAGAACTACTTAAGGAAATATTTGGATATATATTATGGAGGACAACAAGTCTACATGGCATCATGGAGGAAGACTACTTAAAGTGACTATGCATTTGGGTGATTCGTGGTAGTAAGATAAATATCAATTACTCATATGCATATTTTTGCTTACACGTGTTTTCTTGGTCTCATCACAATAACAAATATAATCCTTAAGTGGGTTCAAGATAAGAGAGAGCAACTCTTGATTACTAAATAACATTTTCTAACCTGTTGCAAATGAAAACTTTTATACAACATGTATCCTCTCATGGTACTCTCGACCAAGAATCATTTTTCTTTTGATATCTAAGATTACAACCAGAATCAGTATTTTATTGGGTAAGTAGCAACGTTTGGTGCTATTTTAAGCAGATAAAAGATTCCTACTTAATGAAGTAAAATGATCTGAAGCTCTAAGGAATGCGTAGTTCTTTGCATCCAAGATTAATATATGTTGGACAGATTGAATTCGTGATAATTATTGAATGATCGACATTTGAGGTATGTTAAGGCAAATCCTTCTCTCTTTTAGCATGTTCTAAGTACGAAACGTAAACGTAATACTGTCTCATAAATGATTCTACTCTTAGTAGTTAAGGATGTTCATGTTATTCATTCCTATGTACAAAGCATGTCTAAATATGTTCCTAAATCCTTATTGAGGTATATGGAAAAGATGTTAGTATTCATAATGTTAATCGGAGGTACGACATTACGTCACTCTAATAAGCTCAGAGAGTCTTAATATCATTCATGCATTATATTCATGTATTACCCTTGACCCATATGCATTATATACGCTACTATATGGTATGCATTATATATATGTAGGGGATGGGAAAAGGGATAAGGCGTTATATACGCACACCACCTAATCAGCTGGTATATGATAATGATTATGCCACAAAGGCCGAAATGATATGATGGGATACAGTGTTATATATGCATATATATATGTATGACCGCATTGTGCATGACACTTAGGCATATTAGGGCCCTCAGAGGCATTCTCTACTGGTTGATTGTTTCTTGTCTCATGTTACTTTTAGGTCTCCATTATGCTATTCTTCATGCCTGACATACTCGGTACATAAGTCGTATTGATACCCGCAAGCTTATATAGATAGGGTGACGGTTCGCACTAGTAGGTTGCTGGTTCAGCTGATATTGGAGCACTCTGCTTGTTCCAGAGTTGTAGTCTAGTCGTGGTATGATATTTTTTATATGCGTAGGGGTATGGCGGGGTCCTATCCCGACCTTGTGATGTCACGTACTCTTTAGAGGCTTGTAGACAGTTGTCCTGTGTATAGTAGTCATGTATGGCCTTGTCGGCCTTAGTATGTATATGTATATACGTTGGGTTCTTCTGTTTGTAAGATTTTATGTAGCTCCGTTCCAGTTTATCATTTCTGTTTATTACAGGTTACCTCATAACGGCCCTCGTGGCCCATGCTTAATTACGATTAGGTGGTAAATACGTGATTAGTGGTACTCGGCAAGTAAGGCCTGGGTGCCCATCATGGCCCTCCGATTTGGGTCATGACAAACATGGTATCAGAGCAGGTCTGTCCTAGGGAGTCTACAAGCTGTGTCTAGTATAGTCTTGTTTGTGGGTGTGTTGTGCACCATACTTATAGACATGAGGCTACAGGGCATTTAGGATAATGGTTACCTTCCTTCTTGATCTAGAATCGTGTTATAGAGCTTAATTGTAAGAATTCTCTCTGTAAACCTTATTTTGTTTATGATTACAGCAATGCCTTCTTTCAATAGGGCTACGATTAGCAGGGAGATGGAGGTTGGATTGAGTGTAAATGTTAGTAGTATGCTCTCTATTGAGATAGATCCGTCAGAAGATATGAGTAAGTTTCTTTCCCAAGTATCGACGAATCTAGTAGTACCATAGGAGTTGAGGGAAGCCCCCATATCAGCAGTCCTACCACTGGCTCCGTCTGATTGGATGTAAGGAGAGCGGTGCAGGTATTGAATCAATTGGTTGCCTCCCAGACACGACTTCATCCTAGAGAATCCGATAGAGATAGGCCCCTTGAAGGGTCAGAGAGCTCATAACCCAGGGAGTTTGTTAGTCAGAGATCGCCGATATTTAAAGGGTTCAAATATGCTAATATATTAGGGTTAAGTTGTAAAGGTCGAGTGAGACCGTCCCGATCATCTTGTAGTCAGTGTGGTCGAGTGCATGTCGGATTATGCCACAAAGGTATAGGGGGTTGGTTTAGTATGGCGTCTATGGACACAATGTTTCAAAGTGTCCCAAGTTGATGTGCAAAGGTAATGATAAGATGATTATGAGCTATATAGATGAAACGCAGAAGACATCATTAGAAGGTTTAGTAGGTTATAAAAATCTACACGTTTTACAGTGACTCTTGCTGATTAGAATGAGGGAATATGTTATGTACGTGCGACCTAAATTGTAATTTCTTACCTATAATAGATTGGGAATTGTCCCAGGATATCATTAACAAGAATGGATTGCCACAATCGAATCGTCTGAAGGGTGACCATCAGTAAATTTAAGAAGATCATGTAAAGTGACGTACCCAGAATAGTGAGCTCAAGTCATATATAAGGATCGAGTTATCCACGGTAGTGGAAGGGGACATAAGCCTCTCATCCGTGTGTAAAGGGCCAGACTGCATATTTATTGAGGATTACATGTATCAATGTTAGTAGGCTCGGGTATGCTATAGGTATTGGACTGGTAAGGTCTTCGGCTTCATTGTGCATCATGTTACAATTCCAAATAACCTCTGGATAACAATAGCTTGTTGGGGGCAATTGAGGATGAGAACTATGGAACAATCAAAGAATGGTTGTAAGAAATATGAAAACAGTTAATAAGTATGAATGGAATGGTATGATCAAGTATCAAGGAAGAAATAATTTTTGTTTAATGACGAGTAAAATGAAGGATTACGATAAGAAGGATAAATGTGAATGAGATTATAGTTATGCAGGTTTCACGAATGTATGATTACTCCAGAACAACGTAAGGACCAATGGTAGAGGAGGGACAATAAGAACTCTTCGGCCAAAGGTGACGAACCTCTGATGTTCAGGAAGATAGTATGAGAAATACTTTGAGATAAGAGACCTCCCTAAGGAAACTTGAAATGGAAATATAAAGGTAACACGAATGAGCACTCAATCGATGGGAGATCTAATAATGATAAGACAAGAAAGCTTTACAAGTCATGGGATCATGTAACACCGTGAATTGGATCTAAATATATGAAGCCTCGGTTTCACAACATATGCAGTCATACATCTCAGAAAGTATGTGAACTGAAGTAACAATGAGTAAAGCTCGAGATCAGCACCTAAATAGGTGAAAATGGGCCAATGACGCCTATGGATATAGGGTAGATATTAAAGATATATGTCAAGATATAATGACATTATAATGAAGATAAAATGTCAGGCAAACACAGATGTCTATGAGCATTTTTGAACTAACCAAAGGTTTTACGAGGTAGATAAAGTAATGGGTTTATAGCTTAACGAGATTAGGGAAATCTTTTTCCAAAGCGCCATTGACAGAAAGTCTTAGCATGAGGCAAGTGAGGGAATTCAAATCGAAGTATAATGACAAGGTTTGGATATAGTAGGTCAACGTTATGTAATGCAACTCTTCAGAATCTTCGACGTACTGAATAAGGGAATAAGTTAACAACTCATCATTTAAGGGGTAGTAAGCCAATGATTGGAATCATGAGCAATGTTTGAGATTACATATGTATACCAGAATATTTTACAATTAGAAAGAGTACGACAAGTAAGAAAATGAGTGAACAAGTGTTAAAAGAAGTAAAGAAAGGAAGTTGTTTATAATTACGTATAGTGAGAAAGTATGAAAAAAAAAGAGGTTCCTTTCAGACCATGAATGAGAGTTAACTGCGATGATAAACGCACTTAAGATTTGATGACATTGTCCATAAAATGTTCAGGATTGAGATACTACAAATATAAAAGTTTTCAGCACACCAGTAGTAAGCAAAGCTAAGTTGACAATAGAATTATTCACCACAAACGGCTTGACTAACGCGAGGAATAAAGAGAGAAGTTGACCCGAGGGAACGCATCAGTTAGTTAAGTAGAAGGTCCATTTGTGTATTCCCAGTGTAGCAGGATTACGAGACAAGATTATGATGGAGGTCCATTGCACACAATATTCCATTTACCCTGGATCTACTAAGATGTATCATGATCTCAAAGGTATGTATTAGTGGAACGACATGAAGAGGAACATTGAAGAGTTGCTAGTTCAGTGTCTTAATTGTCAGTAAGTAAAATTAGAGCACCAAAAGCCCGGCGGCGTGACTCAGAACATTGAGGTTCCGGTGTGGAAATGGGAAATGATTAATATGGATTTTATTACAAGTTTACCTCGCCATTATCATAAGTTTGATTCTATTCAGGTGATTGTTGATAGACTGACAAAATCAGCTCTATTCCTAGCGGCCAAAACTACCTACACAGCTGAAGACTACGCAAAGTTGTACTTTAAGGAGATTGTTCACCTTCATGGTATGCCTATTTCTATTATATCTGACCGAGGTGCACAACTCACAGCTAATTTCTTGAAATCCTTTCAAAAAAATTTGGGCACTCAAGTTAATCTTAGCACAACTTTCCACCCTCAGACAGACGGGCAGACAAAGCGTAGGATTCAAATGCTCGAAGACATGCTACGAGCTCGCATATTGGACTTCAAGGAAAGTAAGGATGATCATTTACCCCTTATTGAATTTGCGTACAATAACAGTTATCATGCTAACATTAAAATGTCTCCATACGAGGCTTTGTATGGACGAAAATGTAGATCTCCTATTGGATGGTTTGAAGTAGGTGAATCAGAATTATTTAGGCCTGACCTAGTGCACCAAGCCATAGATAAGGTGAAACTTATCCAAGAATGGTTGTTAACCACTCAGAGTCATTAGAAGTCATATTCAGATGTGCGACGGCGGGACTTAGAGTTCCAAGTGGATAATTGAGTCTTCTTGAAAATTTCTCCTATGAAGGGTGTATGAGGTTTGGGAAAAACAGAAAGCTCAGCCTAAGGTATATTGGGTCATATCATATAATTCGATGAATCAGCCAAGTAGCTTACAAATTAGACTTGCCTTTAGAGTTAGAGTTTGTTCATCCGGTTTTCCATGTTTCTATGTTAAGAGCGTGTGTTGGGGATCCTTCCTGAATTGTACCAATTAACGATGTGAAGGTTACGGAGGATCTATCATATAAAAAGGTTCCTATTACTATCTTAGATGGACAAGTCTGCAAGTTGAGGACTAAAGAAGTAGCTTCCGTGAAAGTTCTATGGCAGAATAAAAATGTAGAAGAAATGACATGGGAGGCGGAATAAGAGATGAAATACAAATATCCCTACCTATTTCAGACCAATGCCGAGGTTCTGAGAGAAGCATAAGGTGAGTTCTATCTTAGATTATTATAATTAATGTTTGATATCCATGAGAGGTCTAATTTAATAATGTATGTTATATTATATGGTCTCGTGAAGCGGTGGTTGTGTTTGTTGGCTACGTGACAGGGATTAGATACGTCACCCCAACATTCGAGGACGAATGTTTCTAAGGGGGAAATAATGTAACACCCCGTACTTTCGGGCGATGATTTGAATAGCTAGACGTATGCAAGTAAACCTAGGGACGAGGAAATTTTGTTATATTGAGGTATGCACATCAAGAGCTTAATAGTTAAAAGGATGCAATCCCGAAATAATATAAGGATTTAAAAAGTGCGACAACAATGATTGTGTATGATATTTTGTGTACGATAAAATAAGTTATGGACTAGTATAGTACATGATTAGGATATTGAGTATAGAAAATGATTATTATTTAAGTGAATTGAGATCAAGCAATTAATAATATGGAAAGTTAAATATCAAAGTATAGTGAGAGACAATAGAGCCACTTAAGGAAATATTTGGATATATATTATGGAGGACAACAAGTCTACATGGAATCACAGAGGAAGAATACTTAAAGTGACTATGCATTTGGGTGATTCGTGGTAGTAAGATAAATATCAATTACCCCTATGCATGTTTTTTCTTACACGTGTTTTCTTGATCTCATCACAAATAACAAATATAATCCTTAAGTGGGTTCAAGATAAGAGAGAGCAACTCTTGATTACTAAATAACATTTTCTATCCTGTTGCAAATGAAAACTTTTAAACAACTTGTATTCTCTCATGGCACTCTCGATCAAGAATCATTTTTCTTTTGATATCTAAGATTACAACTAGAATTAGTATTTTATTAGGTAAGTAGCAACGTTTGGTGCTATTTTAAGCAGATCAGAGATTCCTTCTTAATGAAGTAAAATGATCTGAAGCTCTAAGGAATGCGTAGTTCTTGGCATCCAAGATTAATATATGTTGGACGGATTGAATTCGTGGTAATTATTGAAGGGTCGACATTTGAGGTATGTTAAGGCAAATCCTTCTCTCTTTTGGCATGTTCTAAGTACGAAACATAAACGTAATACTGTCCTATAAATTATCCTACTCTTAGTAGTTAAGGATGTTCATGTTATTCATTTCTATGTTCAAAGCATGTCTAAATATGTTCCTAAATATTTATTGAGGTATATGGAAAAGATGTTAGTATTCATAATGTTAATCGGAGGTGCGGCATTACGTACTCCAATAAGCTCAGAGTGTCTTAGTATCATTCATGCATTATATTAATGTATTACCCTTGACCCATATGTGTTATATACGCTACTATATGGTTTACATTATATATATGTAGGGGATGGGGAAAGGGATACTGCGTTATATACGCATACTACCTGATCAGCTGGTATATGATAATGATTATGCCCACAGAGCCGAAATGATATGATGGGATACAACGTTTTATACGCATATATATATGTATGATCGCATTGTGCATGACACTTAGGAATATTAGGGCCCTCAGAGGCATTCTCTACTGGTTGGTTGTTTCTTGTCTCATGTTACTTTCAGGTCTCCATTATGCTATTCTTCATGCATGACATACTCGGTACATCAGTCGTACTGACGTCCCTTTTGTCGGGGGACGTTGCGTTTCATGCCCTCAAGTTCAGATAGATAGGGTGATGATTCGCACTAGTAGGTTGCTGGTTCAGCTGATATTGGAGCACTCTACTTGTTCCAGAGTTGCAGTCTAGTCGTGGTATTATATTTTTTATATGTGTATGGGTATGGCGTGGCCCTATCCCGACCTTATGATGTCACATACTTTTTAGAGGCTTGTAGACAGTTGTCCTGTGTATAGTAGCCATGTATGGCCTTGTCACCCTTAGTATGTATATGTATATATGTTGGATTCTTCTGTTTGTAAAATTTTATGCAACTGCATTCCAGTTTATCATTTTTGCTTGTTACAGGTTACCTCGTAACGACCCTCGTGGCTCATGCTTGATTACGGTTAGGTGGTAAATAGGTGATTAGTGGTACTCGGCAAGTAAGGACAGGGTACCCGTCATGGTCCGGTTTGGATCGTGACAGGGGAGATGAAGGTACTTTGAGGTACCGAGACAGGTTGTGTGTTCCAGATGTGGATGGACTCAGGAAGCAAATTATGGCAGAAGCACACAACTCCGCTACAACATTATGCATATATAGCTATGAAATACAATGTAGCTAAACATGAAAATTTTATGGCCAAAAACTTTAGCTACAATTTTTTTCCGTACCATATGTAGCAAAATGTAGCGTAACTAAAGCTTAGCTACGGACTTTACATGATATGTGGCTAAGAATTGATACTTATTGCTATGAATTTTTGTTGTGTTGTAGATGTGATGGTAAAATAATTTGCCACGGAATATATACTTACAGAAAATAATTTTTTTTATGGCAAATAAAAGTTGTCGCTAGCTTCATACTATAGCCGCAAAGTATTTTATTGTAGAAAATAATTTAATTTGTTTGCCACGCAAACTCAAAATTTGTGGCTATTTATATAGCTTAATCTCGTGGCAATAGTACTCATATTGAACTATAAATTAAAATTTCCACAACTATGGATTGAAGTATTTGCCACAAATATTTTCATATTGTAGCTAAGAATTCATACTTTTTGCCATGAAATATATAGAATTATAGCTAAAGTTTTTCTTCATTTTGCTACGGAAAGGAAAAATTTATTGTCATGTTCTTGCTATGTGGAAATTATATACACATTTAGCTATGAATTAAAAAAAAAATTGTTACGTGGCAACTATTTATACGCTTAGCTGCAAATTCAAAAAATTTATTGTTACAAATTGAAGAACAAGAACTTTATAATGTCGCTAAGAATTCTAAAACTTTAGATTCCAAAACAGGTTCCAAATTACACATAATTGAATATTTCAATTTCAAACATTCACGACACACAATTCTTCTATGCATCATCTCGTTTGAGATCCAAAACATACACAATTCTTCTATGACACTATTTAGTTTGAGATCCAAAACTGCATAGTCTTCTCCTTTCTCTCCTCCTACGGTCTCAAACTGTAGCTTGACTTGATCAACATCGATTTTAGCCGGTCATTTCTACTCTAATTCCAGTAATATATATATATATATATATATATATATATATATATATATAAATATATATATATATCACACACTGAGAGGAGGTTCCTGAAAGTATATGTATGTGTAGAAATATTAGAGAAGTGCACAAGAGTACCATGAGGAGGAGTACATATTATTATTGTTATGGTTGAGTTGGTTATGTTTGAGTTAGTTAGGAGAGTTAGTTAGTTGGTTAAATTGGTTAGTAGATATTTGTGATGAGTTGTATGTGTATGTATATATAGTGGTAATGAGAAGCATTGTATAAGTAGTGTAGATATATTAAGAAAATACACAATAACAGTAGCTAAACTTTGAGCACCAAGACTTGTCTACTTTCTCTCCATCTTCTTTGCTCCTTCGATGGATCTTTAACCATCAATCACCGGTAATCCTAAGAGTGAATACATGAAGTTCAACATGGTATCAAAGCTTTGGTGATAAAGCACATAATAAAATACAGATCGAGCGAGTTTTCAGTACATGCAAAGGAAGACTCGAGAGATCTAGATGATTTGCATCACAATCTGAGAATTGCGAAGCACATCGGAGCATTGTAGTGGATAAGGCAGATCGATACAGTGTGGATTGAGACAGAATTAGTCGCATGCAGTGACAAATTCCAGAGAACTGCAAATTGAGAAATTGAAATCTGAAGATTCAAAACTTGATGATAATGGGAGAAATTGAAGAAGACATGATTAACATAGCTACAACAACAACAACAGTAAACATCGATCATAACCATCCATTGTACCTATTCCCATCAGATGCGCCGGGTACACTATCGGTTGGAGTAATGTTGACATGTATGGATAACTACACTCTATGGAGTAGGGCAATGAAATTAGCCTTGTTAGGCAAGAATAAAATTGAATTTATAGATGGAACAGTAAGGAGGGAAGCATTTAACAGTGAATTAACTAAACTTTGGGATAGATGCAATGCTATTGTAGTATCGTGGTTAATGGGGAATGTGAACAAAAACTTGCTCACCAGAATGTTGTTCAATTCAGATTCATATATGATATGGGAAGATCTGAAGGACAGGTTTGATAAAATAAATAGCCCGCGGGCTTTTCAGTTTCATAAGGAGATAATTACATTAAGACAGGGAAATTCATCAGTTTCCATGTATTATTCCAAACTTAAGGACCTTTGGGATGAATATGATTCAATTATACCAACACCTTCATGATGTCCTAGATCTAAGGAATTTGTGGATCATTTACAATATCAAAGGATGCTGCAATTTCTTATGGGACTCAATGACAGTTATGGATAGGCCAAGAGTCAAGTAATAATGATGCAACAAGTGCCTAACTTGAATCAAGTTTATGCAATGATTAACCAGGAAGAAAGCCAGAGAATGATCCAAGATACAATGGAACCATCAGTCATGTTTACAGCCAAACATGGAATTGGGAGACTTAGGCAGAAGAAACCATACAATCCAAATGCAATATGTGACTTTTGTCATGGTAAGGGATACTTGAGAATAGACTGTTACAAACTAATGAAACGTGACTTCTGTCACAAGACTGGTCATATGCAAGAAGGTTGTTACAAACTCATTGGGTATCCAGAGAGTTTTAAGGGAAAGACTACTTTCAAGAAGGCAAATATTGTGACATGAGGAAATATGCAAGTTAAAGATACTAGACAAGAGGATGAAATTCAAGGTTACCAACATATGATGAGTCTACAGTCTGGGAAGGATATGCAATACTACTATAGAGGAATACCAACAACACACAACTCACAGACATACAACCATCAAGGACCACATTTTGTACCTGGACATAACAAATATCAGCAGCAACAGGACACACATGTAGCTGTTGACCAATTTACTCCCAGCCAACATCAGCAGCTTCTCAATATGCTCAACAGCAAGGACATAATTAGAGAAACAAATGCTAAGGCAAACATGGCAGGTATATCTAATCTTAATATGAGAAGAATGATAAAATAGATTGTGGATACATGAGCAACCAATCATATGATTGGTAATAAAAAATACTTACAAAACAAAAATGTGATAGAAGATGCAGGAAAGGTACATATGCCTACAAGAGACTCAGCCAAAATCACACACATTGGTGACTTGCATATATGAGAAGGTGATATACTTGAGAATGTTTTGTGTGTGCCAACATTTAAGTTCAATCTGATGTCAGTTTCTAAGGTGACAAAAGAACTACATTGCAGTGTTACATTTTTCCAAAATGTTGTGTTTATCAGGATCTCTCATCTGGGAAGGTGAGGGCGATTGGTAATGAAGAAGAAGGACTATACATATTGTGTCTAGACACATTGAATAATGCAGGGGAGGTGAATAAATGCCTGGTAGTAACTCAGCATGTTGATGCAGCCATATGGCATCACAGACTATGTCATATGTCTATGCATGTATTGAAGGAAATATCATGTCTCAAGAATGTTGATTTTTCTTCTTTTTTAAATAATTGTGAAGTGTGTCCTCTAGCTAGACAAACAAGGAAGTCATTCCCTAGAAGTACTAGTAGGAAGACAGGACCATTTCAGTTGTTACATATGGATGTATGGGGACCTTACAAAGTTGAGACATATAATGGCATGAGGTATTTTTTTTACCATAGTGGATCACTATTCTAGATGGACTTGGATTTTTTTAATGAGGCTAAAGTCAGATGTAGTCACATTACTTAAAAATTTCTTTACTGAGGTACATACTCAATTTGATGTGAAAATTAAAAGAGTAAGGTCAGATAATGGGACAGAGTTCTTTAATCAAAGATGTAGGGAACTGTTTCAGTTGTGTGGTGTAGTGCATGAAAGTTCCTGTCCACATACACCACAATAAAATGGTGTTGTGGAAAGGAAGCACATACATATTCTTGAAACAGCAAGAGCAATTAAGATTCAGGCTAATTTATCATATAGGTTATGGGGCTTCTGTATGGAAGGTGATGTGTATGTAATGAACAGAATCCCTAGATTTGTCATAGGTAACAAGTCTTCCTATGAACTACTGTATAATACAGTGCCATCCCTTTCTCATATGAGAGTAATAGGATGTTTATGCTTTGCCACTACTTTGATCAAGACTGACAAGATTGGCCCTAGAGCTGTGAAATCTATTCTTCTTGGATATGGTTCTGCTCAAAAGGGTTACAAGTTGTATGACGTGGAGAATAGAATAATTTTCATGAGTAGGGATGTAGTATTCCAAGAGATCATTTTTCCTTTCAGGAATAATCTAGATGAAGAATATGGACTTATGAAGTCCCATGAGCATTTCAATTTTGATGATTTAATCCATCCACAGAACATAGAAGTTGTATGCAGTAGTCCAGAGATGCAGAATTCATATGCAGGACCAGACTATGTCAATGTTCCCATTGCAGTACATGGTCCAAGACATCAGCCTGAAGAGCAACATGTTGCACAACTAATTGGATCAACAGCATCCTCTGATATTGATGTTAGAAGGTCTGCCAGAACCACCAAGCCCCCTATATGGCACAGAGATTATGTCACTGAGAGTGGCTCTAACAAATGTTTATACTCAATATCTGATGGATTAAGTTACACAAGACTTTCATCTATCTATCACAACTTTGTAGCACAAGTTTTAGCTGACATTGAACCACATACATATTCAGAGGCTGCAGCAGATCCCAGATGGGTTGAAGTAATACAAGCTGAGATTCAGGCACTGGAGGACAATAAAACATGGGAGTTGGTTCAACTTCTAAAAGGTAAAAAGACTATTGGATGCAGATAGGTATACAAGATAAAATACAAAGCTACAGGTGAAGTGGAGAGATTCAAAGCTAGATTGGTGGCCAAAGGATACAACCAAAAGGAAGGTCTTGACTATCAAGAAATATTCTCACCAGTTGTCAAGATGACTACTGTGAGATCGGTTATATCTATTGCAGCAGCTAAATAGTGGACATTCCATCAGATGGATATGTACAATGCATTCTTATAAGGAGACCTCGATGAGGAAGTGTATATGACCTTACCTGAGGGCTTCAATACTGCTGGAGGTAATAAACAGGTCAGTAGGTTGGTGAAATATTTATATGGTTGAAACAGGCCTCAAGGCAATAGAATATCAAACTCACTTCAACATTGGTCTCATTTGGTTTTGTCCAGAGTCATAAAGATTATTCTTTGTTTACTAAGCAACAGGGAGATAAACTAGTTGTGATACTAGTGTATGTAGATGACCTGCTTATCACTAGGACTGATCCCACTCTTATTCAAACTGCTAAGGAAACTCTTCAGTCCACATTTAAAATTAAAGATCTAGGAGAGGTCAGATATTTTCTTGGGATAGAATTTGCGAGGAGTTCCCACTCTTATATCTGACATGGGATTAGCAGGTGGTAAAAGTGCTCCTTCACCTATAGACATGAACCTGAGGCTCACCATTGTGGCATATGATCAACATGCAGCTTCCCAGTCTACTTCAGACACTGTCTCTTCTCCACAGATATCTGACTTACCACTAGCAGATCCTAGTATTTATAGGAGACTGATTGGGAGATTAGTATATCTCCCAAATACAAGGCCTGACATAGCCTATGTTATCCAGTGCTTGAGTCAGTTTATGCAAGCCCCTAAAAGATCACATCTGGAAGCTGGAATGAGGTTGGTCAGGTATATTAAACAAGCACTAGGATCAGGCATTCTTTTGTCCAGTTCTAGCAGTTCTCAGCTCCATGTATTTTGTGATGTAGACTGGGGGTCCTGTGTCAATAGTAGAAGATCAATCATTGGGTACCTAGTAATGTTTGGCCATTCTCCTGTATCTTGGAAGTCCAAGAAGCAAGTAATTGTCTCGAGGAGTTCAGCAGAGGCTGAATATAGGGCCATGACAACCTCAGTTGCAGAAGTGGTCTAACTCACTGGTTTGTACAAAGAAATTGGTGTACAGGTTCAGTTACCAGTCACTGTTTTCACTGATAGTAAGTCTGCAATTTAGATTGCAGCTAATCATGTCTTCCATGAGAGGACTAAACACATCGACATAGATTGTCATTTTATAAGGGAATGGATTCAAGCACGTCTCATTCATGTTGCTTACTTGCTATCTGCAGAGCAGCCTGCAGACATACTCACCAAGGCCCTTGGCAGTGTTCATCATGCTTATTTGTTGTCCAAGCTAGGAATGAAGAATATCTTCATATCTCCTAGCTTGAGGGGGGTGTAGAAATATTAGAGAAGTGCACAAGAGTACCATGATGAGGAGTACATATTATTATTATTATGGTTGAGTTTGTTATGTTGGTTGAGTTAGTTAGGAGAGTTAGTTAGTTGGTTAAATTGGTTAGTAGATATTTGTGATGAGTTGTATGTGTATGTATATATAGTGGTAATGAGAAGCATTGTATAAGTAGTGTAGATATATTCAGAAAATACACAATAACAATAGCTAAACTTTGAGCACCAAAACTTGTCTACTTTCTCTCCATCTTCTTTGCTCATTCGATGGAGCTTTAACCATCAATCACCGGTAATCCTAAGAGTGAATACATGAAGTTCAACAGTATGTCCTAGAGATAGTTTGTATTAGGAAAAATGTACTTTATACACATTCGTATTATTATTATTGGAGATTAATATTTTGGCATTTGCAATTATTGAATTATTAGTTGATTGTTTATAATATTCTATAATATGCATCCCTAGATGTTATGTTGTTATTAATAATGTGAGATATTAATATTATAACGTAACTCTTAAAATAGCCTCGACTAATGATCATCGAGAATGGGATATCGATGATATATGATAAGTCGACATGTGGTCTGCATCACATCCTTAGAGGATGTAGTATGTCTCACCTGCTACGAGTAATGGCTACTCATGATGCACACATGGGTACTTTGAAAGTATTGATGTACCCTGCTAATATACTGTTTGTTATACTTGTCTAAAGTATGATCAGCGTGTGGGGGATAAAAGTCCTTAGACTTGAGGTCAATGCGCACCTTGTCTACAAAGTAATATACTTTGATCATGTCCTACGCTCAAATGCCTTATAGGTTGAGATACGACTTGTATTGGGTACATTACGATGTGGATTAAAGGTGGTAGTTGAGACAAGATTAGGATTCATTCCTTGAATGTATATTCGAGAGAACACTCAGCTTCTCAGTGATATTAGGTTGACTAAGTCGTTGGCCAACGCAATAGACATATTTAGAATATGGTCTAGTTGTCAACTAATATAGATGAGATACAATGATTAAGCCATTTGGATAGACACTTGACAAATCCTAAGCTTGATCGGGTGTGTCGTGAATGAAAGGATTTTATCTTACCACATAGAGGTTAAGTTTACTGGATTCATGTAAACGTACTTCATATATTGAGTTCGTCTTGCGGCGCCGTCTAGGAGTTCCACATAGACCTTAAGTTAATTAATGTCGATATGTGAAGGCATGTAGGGTCACACTATGTTGATTGTCTTTTCGATCTAAGGATGTACTGAGAGAGTATTAAATATTCGATTTAGAATCGAGATATTTAAATGAATAATGATTATTTTAATTAAGTCAAAATTAGATTTTGGATTTAATTAAAAATGTGCAGAAAATAAAACGAGACAGTGTAGGGCCACGTCAGCGCCGCGGCGCCCACACTATAGGGCCGCAGCGCCATGACCTAATCTGTCTCGAATTTTGGGCCAGGCCCAAGGTCAAATCCTAATCCGGTTTGACCTAATTTTTCACCTATAGATTCAGACCTACACTTTATTATTTAATACACTTGATTTTCATATCATTATTCTAAGTCTTAAAGACTCAGAATCAAAACACTCTCTCAAACCTATGCTGGATTTTCTAGCTTTCCAAAGGAGGAATACATTGAAGCTTGGAGCTTGCAATCGAAAGGGCATTCGCGTGCACACCCACATTTGATAAAGATTCCAGATATTGTAAACATGTAAGTACCATTCCAGTCTTATGTTTACAGTCTAAAATTATCCTATAGTCAAACAGTTCTACGTTTGTTGGGTTCGAAACAAGTTTTCAATATCCATTGCGTACAACAACCCAACAAAAACCTTCAGTTCCTTCCCAATAGATGTTAGGAAGGAGCAAGGCGTGATTGCTCTGTCATCCTTCGACCGCCCCCTTTCCACCTCCAATCTTCTCAGACGGTTAGTCATTGAAGAATGAGATGGCTAACTGTTTGATTAGATCCCTGGTTGGAACAGAGCCCCCCCCCCCCCCCCCCTTCCGAGACAGACTTGTTTTGTCCGATAGGAAGAGTGGGTAAGGCAATCAAAGTCAGATGATCTCATCCGAGGCAGCCATCTGTGCGGAAACCCGTCGACTAAACCCATAGAAAACGAATATATATATATAATAGGTACAAATTATTTACTACAGAGATACAAATTTGATTAGTAAAAATATTAATAGAAATTCAAGGCGAGAAAAACTATGTCTAGATAAAAAAGATTTAGTAAAACTTTTAACAAATGACAAAGAAAAATGCAAACCACAAAGGAAGCATGAGTTTTGATCGGTTAAGTAGGTTTACAATTTAAGTAAGAACCTAAATTTTAATATAAAAAAAATTGTTGTGAACCATACATGTGAACCAAAAGTTTCATAAGTAAAATGACTTCGATTAGTAGTGAATCGAAGAACTAAATTTGATGGTTCAACTTTAAGGTTCCTATAATAAAAGTCATTGCACTTACTAAATTTAATAATAATAATAATAATAATAATAATAATAATAATAATAATAATAATAATAATAATAATAATAATAATAATATGACACAAAATCTATGAAATAGCTATATCGCAAAATTGAACCTAAGTCGAATATGTGTAAGGAGATTTAGAAACCCTAAATTATAACACCGTTAATATATAAGTCGTGTGGTTTCTCTTGCTCCTCTTTATCTTTGTTGTTCTTCTGTTTCGAGACTCGCTATGTGGGGAGGGTTGTCGCGGCTGGAGAGAGAGAGAGACGAGAGTAAGAAATATGAGTTTTAGGTTTTACCTGCATCTTTCCTTTTTTATTTTTATTTTTATTTTTATTTAATACCTTTCTTTTACTTGTCTTATATATAAATGCTATACTGAGTAGCTATTATGTACAGAAATTTACCTATGAAAAAGAGTTACTAGTAAACATATAATTACCATTAAGTAAATGGAAAAAATCATCTATTTGCATGAATTAAAGGTTATTCTAAAATAAATATTTTCTTTACAACTCTTTTCATCCTACACGGCATTGTTAGTTTTGTTATATGCTCCCTTATTTCAATTATATTAAATTCATTATTTAAGTATTTAGATAAATTTATGATAATTATTAAATTATTAAAATAACATTAGACCATAGTATGAATATAATTAGTTATCAATATAGATAAATACAACATACTAGTTGTTTAAATCTGATATAACTAGCTATTCAAAATTAATTATATATAATTAAATATTTATTGAAATTACTTCTGTCACTTATAAATAATATTTTGTTTGATATGAATTATGATATTAGTTACTTCTGTTATACTCTTATATATCAACCATATTAAATTCTTAAAAAATGGAATAGAACTTAATTAATAACAGCTAAAAGTGTTATAGAATATCAAATAATAGTCACAAGAGATACAAGACACATTTGTATATAAATCATATTATTCTCAATTTGTAGATACAATGTATAATTTGATTTATGATAGTTAATAAGTTATTAACATAGTAAAGGACCATGAAACTTACAATTAATACTTATTCAGTAAGAGTTATTATGTAGTTAATTTTTATATGGACTTAGATATCAACAATATTAAATTCTTAATTCTTAGTGTAACTTAATAAAATAAAATAATGTAAAATATTATATGAATAATAATATCAGCGATAGATATTTCGTTAATATTTCGGCATACATTAGAGCAAAAATAGCAATAAATTTCATTTTTAGTCGTAAATATTTCCTTTTTTATATATATATCTAGTACTGCAAATATAAATCCATCATTAATCCATGTCTATGTAGATAGGAAATGTCAATTAAACAATATTATTATAAATTTATCAAAACTAAATGCACCAACACCACCTCAAAATTTTCAATATATATGAGAACTTATTTAAAATAAAATTCTTAGATATATAAAATTACTTTTAAGTACTTATTGTAAATAATTAAGGATCATATATATTATATCTCTACAACTATTAAAATCTTCAATATGAATATATACTTTTGAAAATAAGTGATTAAACAAAAGAAATTAATCTATTTGAAAATAACAAAATACCATACATACATATATCTCCATAACCATAAATAGTTGACTTTACATACAAAATTATAATAATTAACATAAACATAACAAGTTACAATAAACTAAAATGAGCGTGATAAGTTTTGAGATTACAAGTAGGTATACAAATAATCTATTAATGAAGATCATTTTTTGCATTTTATTATTTTTATTTGAATGTTAATTAATTATTTGATTTATGTACAATAACTATTTTTTTATTATCGTATGCCTTCTATGGTTTTCATCGACCTCGAGAAGGCATACGACAAAGTCCCTAGGGAGGTTCTATGGAGATGTTTGGAGGTTAGAGGTGTACATGTGACGTACACTAGGGCGATCAAGGATATGTATGATGGAGCCAAGACTAGAGTACGGATAGTAGGAGGAGACTCGAAGCACTTCCCAGTGATGATGGGGCTGCACCAGGAATCAACTCTTAGCCCATTCCTATTTACCTTGGTGATGGACGAACTGACGCGACAAATCCAAAGGGAGGTACCATGGTGTATGTTATTCGCAAATGACATAGTCCTGATTGATGAGACTCGCAGTGGAGTGAACGTCAAGCTGGAGGTTTGAAGACAGACTCTAGAGTCTAAAGGGTTCAGGTTGAGTAGGACCAAGACATAATATTTGGAGTGCAAGTTAAGCATTGGGAGCGACCCTGAGACATGTGTGGGGGTAAGGTTTGGTACTCAGGTCATTCCAAAGAAAGGAAGCTTCAAGTACCTAGGGTCTATTATACAAGAGCATGGAGAGATTGATGACGATGTCACACATCGTATTGGGGCATGGTGGATGAAATGAAGGCTTGTATCTGGAGTCTTGTGCGACAAAAATGTGCCACCAAAACTTAAAGGCAAGTTCTATAGGTGGTGATTAGACCGACTATGTTGTATGGGGTGGATTGTTGGCCAGTCAAGACTTCGCACATACAAAAGATGAAAGTTGTGGAGATGGATGTGTGGGCATACAAGGAGAGATATGATTAGAAATGATGATATCCGAGAGAAAGTGGGAGTGGCCTCGGTGGATGATAAAATGCGGGAAGCGAGGTTGAGATGGTTCAGGCATGTACAGAGGAGAGACACAGATGCCCCAGTGCGGAGGTGTGAGAGGTTGTCTATGGAAGGGTTCAGGAGGGGTAGAGGTAGGCCGAAGAAGTATTGGGGGAGGTGATTAGACGGAATATGGCGCAGATGCAACTTACTGAGGACATGACCTTAGATAGGGGTTGTGGAGGACACGGATTAGGGTAGAAGAGTAGTAGGTACTCGAGCGTAGTCCTACTTATGCTTACAAATTGATAGTTATAGTGTTATTACTGTAGGCCCGATTAACCTATCACACTTATAGGCAAATTATTACTTTATATTCCACTGTAGTTTCATTTCTGCTGCTATGTGTTCTTTAGCGTATTTTGTTTAGCTTATTTAGTTGTGTTAGCTACTGCTCCCTTTTGTTCGAATGCACTCTATACTGCTTTAATTCCTTATTTGAGTCTGACTGTTTCTCTCGCCTTGCTCTTTTCTCTTGCTTTACTCTTGCTTTGTTTTGATTGTCTTGCTTATGATTATGCTTTGTCTTAAGCCGAGGGTCTCCCGGAAACTGCCGCTCTACCAACCAAGATGGAGGTAAGGTTTGTGTACATTCTACCCTCCCCAGACCCACGGTGTGAGATTTCACTGGGTATGTTGTTGTTGTTATTACGTACAATAACTATTTTATGTCTTTTAAGAAAAATCTAACTTGTATATTTTATTCTTTTCATAAATTAACCTTGTTAGACCATCTCTTATCATGATTTTAGTAATTGATGCAAACATATTAAATTATTATAATTAATTTATTGTGATTAAAATACTACTACCGAAATGGTAACCTCAAGTGTATAACAATATTTAGTTAACTGTGGAAGTTTATTGTCACTCTAAATTTGTAGTTATTCATTTTGTAGACAAATAATTGTAATTATTAAGAAAAATATTTTCACTTTTTTGCTCAAATTTAACTTGAAGAAAAAATATTCATTTAGCAACAAGGTTTTATTTCAAATAATCTAATATGACTAAAAGAATACTATTGCAACACCAAATTTCAACTCGTGCTAAAAGATAGCAATGATTAGCTATAAAATTATATCACAATAATATATTCGTGGATATATCCTTTCGTCATGATAAATAATTGTATATATACAGCCGACTATTGCCGTAGTTTATTAGTACTTGAAGCAGAAATATTTGTTTAGCTATAATATTTTGTGGCTAAAAGATTGCAAAAAATAATGAATAGCTATGAAATTTTAATATAGCAAAAGAACGGTGGCTATATCATTTAACTATTGCCATAATTTTTTTTATAACTTGAAGCATTAATATCTCTTTAGCTACAACATTTTGTTTCAAGTAACTTATTGTAACTAAAAGGTTACTATTGTTACAGTAAGTTTTAATTCGTGGCGAAAATTAATGATTAGCTACAAAATTTTATTATAGCAACATATCCGTGGCTATATCATTTAACTATTGCCACAATTTTTTATAACTTGAAGCAAAAATATCTATTTAGCTACAACATTTAGTTTCAAATAATTTATTGTAGCTAAAAGGTTACTATTTCAACAGTAATTTCTATCCCGTGGCAAAAAAATATGATCAGCTACAAAACTTTATTGTAGCAATAAATTTGTAGCTATTTAGGTAATTATTGTCACGGTTATTAGCGAGTATAGCAAAAATGGAGAATTAGCTTTGTCAATTAAATTTTCGTGGCTAAAAAGTTATACGAATTTGTAGATAGCCACGAAACTCAAATTTTGTGGCTGCTCGATTTTTAAATTCATAGCTAAGATTTTGTAGCTATATATGCCTGATGTTGTAGTGGCTACTACTAGGTATTCTATCCATCCATGTTTTACAAAAATGTACCGTGATCTTAAAGAGATCTATTGGTGGAACGATATGAAGAGGAACGTAACAGATTTTGTAGCCAAGTGTTCAAATTGTCAGCAAGTGAAAGCCGAGCACTAGAGACCCGGTGGGTTAGCACAAAATATTGATATTCCTATTTGGCAATGGGAGATGATAAATATAGGCTTCATGACATGTCTACCTCGCTCATCCCGAAAGCATGATTCAATTTGGGTGATTGTGGATTGACTTACTAAATCAGCACACTTCTTTCCAGTTAAGACCATATATTCAGCAGAAGATTATGCCAAGTTGTATATCCAAGAAATTGTCATGCATCATGGGATCCCAGTGTCTATTATTTCGGATCGTGGTGCTCAGTTTATAGCCCACTTTTGGAAGTCTTTTCAGAAAAAAATTGGGTATCCAGGTAAATCTCAGCACAGGTTTTCATCCTTAGATAGATGGCCAGGCGGAGCGGACTATTCAGACCCTCGAGGATATGTTGAGGGCATGTGTTCTTGATTTTAAAGGTAATTGGATGATCACTTGCCTCTCATTGAATTTGCTTATAATAACAGTTACTATGCTAGTATCAAGATAACACTGTTCGAAGCTCTGTATGAACGAAGGTATAGGTTGCCAATTAGGTGGTTCAAAGTTGGGGAAGCAGAGTTGTTAGGACCAGACTTGTTCCATCAGGCTATGGAGAAAATTAAGTTGATTCATGAGTGTTTGAAAATGGCTCAGAGTCGCCAGAAGTCCTATTCGGACGTGAGGCGTAGAGACTTGGAGTTTCAAGTTGATGATTGGCTATTTCTTAAAGTTTCACCTATGAAGGGTGTCATGAGGTTTGGAAATAAAGAAAAACTCAGTCCCAAATATATCGAAATGTACCGGATCTTGCGAAGAATTGGCCAAGTAGCTTATGAGCTTGAATTTCCACAAGATTTAATTGTTGTGCACCAGTGTTTCATGTATCGATGTTGAAAAGTCTGTAGGAGACCCGTCGCTGGTTGTTCCTAATGACTCCATCACAGTTAAGGATGGCCTGACCTATGAAAATGTCCTTATGGCTATTATCTATTGTCAGGTTCACAAGTTGAAACTAAGTACGTTGCCTCAGTGGAAGTGTTGTGGAGAAGTCAGAGAGTTGAGGAGGCTACATGAAAAGCCGAAGAGGACATGAAGTCTAGATATCCGCACTTATTTGAGGAGCAAGCAAAAAGCGTACAAGGTAAATACATTTAGTAGTCATGTCATGTCCCTTGCGTATCCATGTCTCATGTTTCACGTTCATATACTCATTACTCATGTAGCATGCCCTCATGTTCATGTTTTTATGTAACTCTATTATTTCAGCCCCCATGATCTATGTCACGTTTCTTCCTGTTTATGTACTCATGCCATGTCCAGTCTCATCCTTAACCATGACCCATCATTCGAGGACGAATGGTCCAAGGGGTATATTGTAACACCTCGTACCTTCAAGCCTTGTTCATGATTCATAAGTTCAGAAAAAAGAGACGGGAAGTGTAAAGTTAAAATTCAATTTCAGTTCAGTGATTTCTATTGTACTCTAGGAATCTATGGACCGTAGAATGTTTTACGGGCCATAGAATTGCGCTGTACAAAGTCCGTCGAAAACCAACGAAATACGGTAGACTTTGACGGATCATAGAAAATTATACGACCTATCCTTTGTACCGTAAGATGAACCCCAGGTTTTGATGCTCACTGAAATTGACGACCCAGCGACGACCACTTTATATGGACCGTACAATTATGTACGGACTGTACTTCTCATCATACAAGTTGTACGGATCGTACAATCTAACTTTAAAAAGGGTCAACTATATATATATATGTGTGTGTGTGTGATTTTGCGCGCGCGCGCAAAATCAGTTCTAAAAATCAGTTACCAAGCCCTAGCACGAAGTTCCTCTCCTCCTAACATTTTCCTACATCAAGGTAAGCCTATTTCATGCAATTTCAAGTGATTCTAACATCATCCTCACGAATTCTAAGCAAAATCA
This sequence comes from Anisodus tanguticus, assembly GCA_034509755.1. Classification (NCBI taxonomy): domain Eukaryota; kingdom Viridiplantae; phylum Streptophyta; class Magnoliopsida; order Solanales; family Solanaceae; genus Anisodus; species Anisodus tanguticus. The sequence goes on from CM067546.1 coordinate 32,707,559, forward strand.
TTGATTCTTAACCTAGGGTTTTCTTGAAAACCTTGTTGACACCCAATTTTGTCCCTCCATTTTTAAAACTTATTCTTTTAAGCTTCTATTTATGTTTTAAGCTAAAATACTATTTTTAGTTATTTTATCAAAATTTCATAATACGCTTCATTTTATTATTATTACTAATAATATTGCATAATTATCATTGTTTCATGCGTCACATGCGAAGGAATTTTATTATTCTTTTTGTATATATTCGCCCCTATCATTAATAAATATATATTTAAGGACACAATTTAAAGTTATCATTTATCGAAGCACATTAAATCTTAGTCAATTATTTTCACGCTCAAGCCTTTTACAAAGTGTACTTACTTTATCAAAATTTTCACTTGCATATTTTATTTCATTAATTTTGTACCTATTTTAATTTAAGTTATTATTCTTTACAGCAAAAGATTCACACAATTTCTACCCAATTTAAAACACTATAGATTCCCTACATTTTAATTTCAAAAGTTCACAGAAACAGAACTCTTACTTTTGAGTTTTGCTAAAATCTTTCCTTTCCATTTTTTACGCCACCTACAAGTATCGTGAAGTCGTCCCTCATCTCCGTGAGTTGAGTTTGGGTTTCTGGTCGAGCTCCGATGAAAGATCTGTTGGAAATTTACCTTTGGCGGGAGTTGCGACCGACCAACTTTAACGGCTTAAACACTAGTGTAACGTATGTTGGAGAATCCGGTTCTTCACACATGCATGATCTACTAAGTACGTAGATAACCGTAGGGCCAAGAATCGTCAAATTTCATTGAGAAATGAAAGAGATATTGGTTCACGAAGTAAGGTGTTTGAAGCATGGAAAGTGTGGTATTGTGTGTAATTCTCCCTCATCGGTAGAGGAAGAAAGAATTGTTGTGTATATAAGACTCGAAATTGGTTTGGGGTTTGGGACCCCAAGGGGTATCCCATGTGTTTAAAGGAGGGAGGACCTAGATGTGCTTCGTTTCGAGGAAAGACCACGCGCGCGCCGCCGCCGCCGCCCGCCCGTCCGGTTCCGGTTTCGGTTCCGGGTTCCGGGTTCCGGGTTCCGGGTCACGGGTCGTGGGCCGTGGGCTGTGGGCTGTGGGTCTTCTGATATTATCTTTCTAGCTTGTATAGTTGAGAACGAACCATGGACAATTAACAAATAATTGTTATCTCCAAAAGCGCTGCTTTGGAAAGAAGCTATTGGGCTGTGGGTTGTGGGTCTTCTGATATTATCTTTCTAGCTTGTATAGTTGAGAACGAACCATGGACAATTAACAAATAATTGTTATCTCCAAAAGCGCTGCTTTGGAAAGAAGCTAAAGAGAGAAATAGATTCCATATATAGAACCATACTCGTGTAATAGTTAATCTTCCTCCGGAAAAAGAACCTTTGGGTTGTAAGATGTGCTCCCTTGTGAGTAGCTTAACATCTAGGGCCATTGCAGTCCTGCGTGGCATGGATGTTGAAACAGCCTTCCCAACCGGAGAGTTGGAAGAAGAGAATCAGAATTGGTTTGCTGAACTGTTGGGCTTCTTCCGAACTTTCATTTTGGTCCCCGAAATGTTAACATTTTGGTCCTGAAAGTCTCGATATAAAACGAAACAATGAATCGATCACAGAAACATTGACTCTGAAGTTATAAAGCCAACAGTTGGGAAAACCAACGGTCTTAGAGTGAAAATCATATTGAAACAAAGTCTCGATATGAAAGATATGGGTATCACAGATGACATCTTAGGAATTGGATTTCTAAGACATCTAACGGATCGGTCGATAGTTGACGGTCTCGTTGAAGCCACCAATGGATATGAATCATAGAACGATTGGAATCATGGTGCACCCATAGACAAGGAGCGATATGCTCGGGTCACGTGTAGTTCAATGTATCGTACACACTACAACCGACCCGGTATCGTCCAACAAACAGATCAGTTGAACTAAGGTTCACTGATGATCTTAATACATGATCAATAGAAGGCGTTAAGTCGGATATGACGATATCTAAATTATTCGCTTATCTACGGATTATAGTATTCGGATGCACAAAGAGCGATTCGAGAGAACACGGTGATGCAAACCGGACATCGGATCTCGAAGAACACCAAAGCCACAAGTAAATGTGTATGGTGGTTCTTGGAAAATCCTCTAAGTAAACTTGCATCGACCGATTCATGATGGTATCGAAGTTTATCGCTTTATACAAAGCATGAAAGAAGTTGAGTAACTTCACGACTCATTATAGGACGTCCCTCATTGGGAGAAACCCGTGCCTTCAGCAGTTCTACACACCGTGGCTAGTCGGTCGGCTTTAGGAAGGACACGGATGACGGCGTCTCGGACATATCTCGTCGGGATCCGTCGGAGACATAAGACCGTATGGCAGTTGATCATCACAGGTGTCACTTCCTTGTTTACTAACTAAGGGACTACCCAGAGATCAAGTGTTCTGCCTGTCTAGGGGAATGTGCTTAAAACCCAAAATATACGGACCAATACAGTGGAAACCCAACCTTACGAACCGGAGATCCCGGTAATTTGGTTCAATGGGAAAACTAAGTTGTAAAGGTTCGGTTGATCGCTTCGGTGGAAGCATGAGCACTTCGGATAGTGATCTCTCGAAAAGAAACACCAAATCCAAAGTCGTTCCCGCGATAGACGTTAAGTGCTATCTGCAGTATGGGTAAAGGTTAAGTTTTCAAAACCTGTAATGATCCTCAACAGTTGAGGTTAGGTCTTTGGAAAACTTTTAATGGTTCCTAACACTTGTGAAGTGGGGTATAGCAGGATACCTTGTAGGAGACCACCTATTTAAGTGCGAGGACGGGCCGCCTCAAAATGAACGCGCTTAAGAATCCAAGACGTTGTCCATGGCCAAAACGGACAAAACATTACAAAGAAGAGAGTAAGGGAATTTGTTGTGTTGGTACCATTGACTTGGCTTACACTAAACACTGACGGTTCAAGACATCACGTTCACCGCGCAGTAAGTAAGTCCGATGGTATTTAACTATGGAAGGTTCAAAGTGAAGCTACCTCTCCTTATGCAACATCGGTCCGCTGAAATATTGCTGGAAATGAAAAGACACCATGTGAGTGCGCCAAAATCTCTTTCAAGAGGGGATTGTTGGAAATTTGCCTTTGGCGGGAGTTGCGACCGACCAACTTTAACGGCTTAAACACTAGTGTAACGTATGTTGGAGAATCCGGTTCTTCACACATGCATGATCTACTAAGTACGTAGATAACCGTAGGGCCAAGAATCGTCAAATTTCATTGAGAAATGAAAGAGATATTGGTTCACGAAGTAAGGTGTTTGAAGCATGGAAAGTGTGGTATTGTGTGTAATTCTCCCTCATCGGTAGAGGAAGAAAGAATTGTTGTGTATATAAGACTCGAAATTGGTTTGGGGTTTGGGACCCCAAGGGGTATCCCATGTGTTTAAAGGAGGGAGGACCTAGATGTGCTTCGGTTCGAGGAAAGACCACACGCGCGCCGCCGCCGCCACGCCCGTCCGGTTCCGGTTCCAAGTTCCGGGTTCCGGGTTCTCGGGTTCCGGGTTCCGGGTTCCGGGTTCCGGGTTCTCGGGTTCTCGGATTCTCGGGTCGTGGGCTGTGGGTCTTCTGATATTATCTTTTTGGGCCAGAGAACTTTGCCAGAAGTACAGTTTGATCCCAGAAGTTTCAGATGTACAGTTTGGACAAGAATTCTTTCATATGTACAATTTGGTCCCTGAAGTTTCCAGAACGTCAGAATTTGGACAGTCAAAAGCAGAAACGCCAAGCACTCAATTCAGCCATTTATTTTGGCTGAATTACTCCTCCTATAATGGCCAAATCCGTTGGTCTTTCACCATTTATGTTGGTGGCTTTACTACCTCCATAATGGCCATTATTTGGCTATTATGGAGGCAATTTTCCAGCCCCTCCCTCACCTATATAAACACCCCCTTACACCATTGTTGAGCACCAAGAATGACCAAGGAGAACACCAAAAATAGTGCACGAAAATACACAACCGAAAACAGTTTTCTTCCTACAACTTCCAAGCATCATTTCGTTACTCAATATTCTTCACGGTAGCTCTTGAGTTTCCTTTGCTCAAGGGTTCCATTGTTGTTTTATCTTGGAAGACAAATTGTCCAGGACGTATAAATGATACATACGGGGCAATATTGTCTTAAGGACAGAGTGCTACACTCGACTCAGCAAAAACAATTTCCATTTTTCCATCTTCTACAAAACTGAAATTTCCAGTTTTCTTGTGTAACTATTGTAATTTTCAGATTTCTAGTTGAATTATTGAATTTTTGTTTATCCTTTCGAATACTTGTAATAGTTATATACTTCCCTTACTGCATTATAAAGTACCATAGAGCAAAATCTCCCAACAAGATCTTCCCACTGTATTACTGAAAAGGAGTAAATGTACAATCATGAATTGCGTATTTATCTTATCAAATGTTTTGTTAATTGAAAAATTGAGGTTTAGTTTAATAATGCATGTATATCATATTTATGGAGATGATTTTGTTCATTATTAAATCTTGTTGGCTCCGCATTAACACGACATGGTTTGTTTAATCACGTAGGGTCAATATCTTCTTAGAATTAACTATGAGAACATTTTCTAGGGATTCTGAGTCAATTCTGTTTTTTGTCAATTTGGATCTAACACTTTGGCATTCATTTTACATGATATGGATTAATGCTATTCTTGTTCTTTAAAGTATTGCTGAAAATGTTTTGTTAATTAATTAATGATTAACTTGAACGTGAGAATAGCGAAGCGAGTTGCAAATTTGATTTAAAATCTCGTAACGTTAAGTAAAGAGAATAGAAGGGAAAATTCCTTCTTATGTATTTACTTTGATCTACAATCTTTATTATATATTACTCCTTTGAATACTCTTTTTACATGTACACTACAATGGAGTCGACGCGAGCGGAGTCAACGCGGCAAGCGGAGCTCAAATGGAGTTGAGTACGTTTCGGAAAATGATGAAAAAGATCGGTTATAGCTGACTTCTTGTATGAAACACTAATACAATTTTCTAAAAATAAAGCAACTCATTAGCCCTCCTTTCGAATTTCATATGTCACTCTTTTAAAAGTCTCAAAAACTCGATAACTTCAAAACATGAGATGCTTTCATACCATCTAAACATCAAAACATTTTTTAAGCTTCACACAACTTTCTTAAATATTTAAATATTTTACTTAGTACTATTGGACATTTAAAAGAGTTTTTTTCGTTTTGTTTTAAGGCGTTTAAGGGAGCTGATCATACCGAAATGGAATAGAGGGGAGTAACATCGCATTGGACCCGTTCTCAGTCTTGTCATGTCCTGATCCCATATAATTCTCCTACTCTTAGCTTTAAATTTATATATTGTTAATTTCTTATTTATTTTCAGTCCTTTAAAGTGAATTCGCCACCAAAATTAAGGTGGTACATATTTTACTAATTATTTCTTTCCTTTTGCGAGACGTTAGAGTTTGTAGGGACTAGCTACAACATACTATGTGGAATAGAGAATAATTTGAGGCAGAATATGATTACCACGTTCCGTTATGAGTTGATCTTCTTCGCCTAGTGATATGATAATCCTCTCATGATTGAACTTTATGATCTTCAATATTAATTCGGCACTTCGTTAACAAGTTAGCGCCTCGTCCTTTGCGTTTATTGTTTTATGTGTAGCTATGAGTAAATTAGTTTCTTCGTTCATATATTCGAATTACTTTTCAGCATTTTGCTGGATGCGAACAGGTATCTCTCCTCTTCTTTTATGCTTAAATAATATTTTGGACTGAGTATATTCTTAGGATCTTTTTAAATTAATTTAGTGTTGTTCCATCTTGTTTCACTTAATTAATTGAATTTTATATTGCATGAAATATCCTTTTTACTTAATTAAACTTTGTTATTTTAGTTAGTTTTTATTCCCTTTTATCCAAACCTCCACGTTCTCTTAAAAAAATATTATGTACATCTTTTCAATGAATTGTATTTTAGTAACACTTTGTACGTGTAGAATTGTATTAATCTCCCTTGGAGAGCCTTTCTCATTAATACAAACTATATATAGGTGTGTCCGGACAGCCTGCCCAATCAGCATCCGTATATGACAACAACCTGATCGGTGCTGAGGGTAGAGATGTAATCCATAATCAAGTGTGCCCTTAACATAGCGAATGATACGTTCAAGGGAAGTAAAATGAGGCACCCTGGGGGCATGCATGAATAAGCATACATGTTGAACATCATAAGCAATATCATGTCTGGTAAAAGTAAGGTACTGTAGGGCACCTGCAAGACTTCGGTAGAGAGTGGGATCTGACACTGGATCACCATCCAAAGCACTGAGCTTTGATTTAGAGTCAACTGGAGTAGACATGATTTTGCAATATGTCATTTTGGCCCTGTACACAATCTCCTCTGCATACTTACGCTGACAAAGAAACATAGTATCTGCAGATCGAGTCAATGAGATCCCCAAAAAATGGCTCAGCTTCCCCAAGTCAGTCATAGCGAATTCAGTTTTGAGCAAGGCAATAATCTCATTTTTCAGCAAATCAGAGGAGGCAGTAAGCACAATATCATCCACATACAACAATAAATATGCAATGCTATTACCTCTATGAAAAATAAATAGAGAATTATCACACTTGTTGCATACAAACCCAATTTACAAAATAAACCTTGCAAAGCGATCATACCATGCTCGACGGGCCTGTTTCAACCCATACAATGACTTATGAAGACGGCATACATACGAAGGGACTGCTGGATGAACAAAATGAAGCGACTGGTGCATATAAACAGTCTCTTTCAAATCTCCGTGCAAAAAAAGCATTTTTCACATCAAGCTGATGTATAGGCCAATGCTTACCCATAGCAAGACTCAAAATCGTGTGAATGGTAGCCGGTTCAACAACCGAACTGAATGTCTCACCACAATTAATACCCTTATGTTGATTTGTGCCATTAGCCAGAAGTCTTGCCTTGTACCTCTCAAGGTCACCACTATCTCTGTATTTGTGATGAAAAAGCCACATGCATCGGATCACGTTCACCCCCTCCGGTCTAGGAACCAAATCTCAAGTATGTTGTTTCGTTAAAGCATTAAATTCGTCATACATGGCTGCATTCCAATTTGGGTCTAGTTTGGCCAATATTGGGTCTAGTTTGGCCAATGTTGGGTCTAGTTTGGCCAATGTTGGATTTTTGAGAATTGGGATATGGTATGTGTGGATAGATTAAATTGAACTTTAGGTTTAAAAATCCCGTGTTGGGCACGGGTTTCCATGCGGTGCAAGGTGGCAGAGATATATGAGGTGGGTCTGTTGGGTATCGATTTTGCGGGTAGGGTAGGTCTCGGGAGCTGTGAGATGTCGATTTGCTGGACAGACGGTAGAAGTGAGGCATTAGAATCGGTATAGTGCAGTGGGTATGGACTGGTGGTGACAGGTGACGCTGGTTGGGTGTGGTACGTTGTCGGAGGTGGTGATGATGCAGGTCTCGGTGGAGGATCTAGTGACATTGAGGTTGACCGAAGAGTGGAGGTTGTGTCGATAGTTGGTGACCGGGATGGGACCGACGCACTGGTGGTGATGACGGGTGTTGTCGGCGGTGGTGGAAACCCTGACAATTGGTGAACATTGGGTGTGGTGTCTGCCGGCAGTGTCAGAGACGGTGGTACAGTGGTGGTGGTAGCACGGCTGAGTTGAATGCCGGGAATGGGTGGTGGTGAAACTGGGTTTACCGGTGGATGTGATGCAGCCGACCGACTGTCGACGGTGGGAATGGCAGTCGGTGGTGGTTGTGACAGTGCAAAGGGGATGCCGATAGTTGCAAATGGCGTCGGACCAGTGGGATTAGTGGCAGATGGTGGCTGACCAGTGGAGTTGGTGGCAGACGGTGGCTGAACATTGTCGGCAGCTACCGGAATGCTTGTTGGACAAGCGAGGATGGGTCTAAATCTTTGAGGAATTGGTAATCAGTGACTCGGAATTTTTTAATGTTATCAAATGGAAAAACATACTCAACAAAGGTAACGTGGCGAGAAATGATGATTTTGTCGGTGGATAGTTCATAGCACAAATATCCCTTATGGTTTGACGGAAAACCTAGGAATGCACACGGAGTAGATCGGGGTGCCAATTTGTGGGGGGTCGTGGATGTTAGATTAGGGTAACACAGACAACCAAAAATTCTAAGATAGTCATAGGTAGGGATCCGACGGTAGAGAATTTCGGTGGGTGTCCTATTTTAAATCGCACGGGTAGGTAAAATGTTGAGAATGTGTTTTACTATTTTTAGTGCATATACCCAAAAAGTAGGAAGGAGAGACGCATGAAAAATGAGGGTACAAATCATATTATTAATGGTTTAGAGAATTCTTTCAGCTTTACCATTTTGAGGGGAGGTATATGGGCACGAGAAATGAAAAACCATGCCGTTAGCCGCACAGAATTTATGAAATAAGGAATTATTAAACTAACGACCATTATCACATTGAAACGATTTTATGTCTTTTTCAAATTGTGGTTTGATCAGTGTATGAAACTCTACAAATTTGGAGAACACTTTAGATTTGAGTTTTAGTGGATAGACCCAAAGAAAGTGGGAGAAATCATTCAAAAATACTAAATAATATTTATGGCCTAGGTTGCTAATAATGGGAGAGGTCCATAAATCAGCATAAATAATATCAAAGGGAGAGAAAGTGGTACTCATAGAAATCGTAAATGTTAGTCTAACGTGTTTCCCTAACTGACAGGACAAGAGGAGAGGAAACAGAAAACAGAAAAATTTGATTATTTTCTTGGGAAACACTCACAGAAACCGAGAAACCGAGAAACGGAGAAACAAATAATTTGACACTACACATTAATAGAAAAGAAAAGATAGGGAATAGTGCTCTGACAGAAAAGGAAAAGGAACAGATGAGTGCCAAATTATGAGTCTTTTGGTCCTTGGTAAAGGGAAAAGCAGAGGAAGGGCCTGACAAGAATTTGTTCTTTGTGTAACGTAATACAAAAAAAATACGAAAAGAAGGGCTGACACTTTACAGGTCGTCTGCTGCAATGAAAAGAATGCAGAAATAAAGAAAACATTGTTTCTCGTTCAGTGAGAGAAAGCAAAAGAACAGAGGACAAAGTTTTTGTTTTCTCTGGAAAAAGTCACAGAAACCAAGAGGCTGCGACGTCAGAGGAAAGAAATTAGGGTTTAGGTTTTGGCTTCTGATACCATGTAGAATTGTATTAATCTCCCTTAGAGAGCCTTTCTCATTAATACAAACTATATTTAGGTGTACAATGTGGAATCCTTATACAACAATGGATCCTAATCCTACCATAATTACATAACACTAAAAATGGTAAATATAAACATGGTACACTTGCTAATAGTACGTCTTTATTTGAACCCGAAACGTTTTTATACTCATTGTTTCATAATCACTATTGCCCTTGTGGCAATATTTCATCCAACCTCTTTCATGTTAAAAACTCATTTCTTAAATATTCACTCCATTATTTAGAATGATTAATAATTATGTAGCATATTTGATCACTACGACTATTTAGATAGTTAACCAATCAATTTTACGATTTAATCACTTAATCCCACATAGTTTTAAATTTGGTCGAGACCAACATTAGTGGACCTCGAAAGGTGCTTAACACCTTCCTTTTGAGGTAATTTGAACCCTTAACCGATCTTTGATTACACAAACTAGTTTTAAACAGAGTTATTTGCATTAGTAGTTGTAAATGGTGCCCTAACGCACCTTAATTCGTTAGGTGGCGACTCTTGTCTTTTGAATTCTAAAAGAGTTGTCACGTGTCTTGGCCCATTTTTTAGAGAGGAAAATGGGGCGCGACAAACCCGACTTAAGGGATTAAAGTTCAGGCTTTGGGAATTCTTCATCAAGTTCAATTTTTTATTACAAGATTAAGAGTGGATTAGGTATATAGAGCTTCTATCCACGTATGGGAACATCATTGTTCTTTCCCACACCACTTTTAATCCATGAAACACGAATTTCCTCAGACCTAGGGTTTGCTCTAATTCATGATGATCTTATATACATGTACAACTATATACCATGCTTATATCATATTTTCGTTAATTGTACTCATGATATGTCATTATGATTGTCATGAACATGTCTGCAAGTCATGAACACATGTTTTGAATTTCATGGGTTCTCAACCACAAGCCATGAGCCAATTTTACTACTCCATGAATTTTACTTGTTTTCATGTTTCATACAAGTTATATTATGTATCTATATTCATGCTAAATTTCATTTACAAAACATGTTTACAAGTCACGTTTATGAAATTCATGGGCTTGAAAGTCAAATGTATTCAAGTTCATGTTTTGGGAGTTACACATATTACCGAGAATGTTTAACACCTGAAACTACGTATGTCAATGTAGGATAAGGATCGCTCCGCCCAGTTAGGACGATTCCTTCATGTTACCCATTGCGGATTGTTGGATCCATTCATGTCATGTTCATGTCTAGTACCCCGGCAAGGTACGAGATGGCTTAGCTGATAGGGGAGATATCAGATGCCACATTCTCATGTGGTGAATACATGTCGGTTATACTAAAGCTCTCCCATTTAAAATAATTTATCATGTTTTATTATATTCATGTTAGATATTATACATGTCCATGCTCAGGTTACAGTTTCAGTTCCTACTATTTCATGTGCCTGCTTATTCATTTAGTTTCTTTACATACATTACAATTCAAATGTACTTACGTCCCTTTTTGTCCGGTGCTGGTACGGAGTTTCAAGACGACAGATCATTTCGCTAGGGCCCCATCTCATTCGACGTGTTAGTCTATTTATTTTATATAACATATTATCCAGTAAAGGTATGCCAGGACCTTGTCCTGGTAAAACAATTTTAGCAGTCAGACTCATGTTCAAAGGTTTCATGGACTAGTTTAGCATGGTGTGTCAGTCACTCAGACTTATTATGTTTTTCAGATATTTCCGCTATTATATTTCATATTATATTTACCGTATTCAGTTTTACATGTTTTAGATCATTGTTGTATTGTTGTTGCATGTTTTGATGCCCATGTTGACTCAGCAAGTCATGTGGTTCGCTCGCTCACATGCAGTCAGGCACCGAGTACCGTGTTACGCGCAAACCATGGTTCGAGGCATACAACCACCCATCTCATTAACTACCAATGTGGTACTTTTTACAATCCTCAACACCCCACCTCACGTCCAGTGATGTATATCTGGTGCGTGATCAATTTAATTTGGAGGCCTAACGTCGGATTAGATGGGTCCTGCTCTGATACCATGTAAAAAAAAAATTTAATATTCTTACTTGTATTAGCAAATTTTCTTTGCGTGTCCTTGCCAAAAAGTCGGCATATTAGTTTGTCGCTCTCCAAATATATTTAATGATGGCTTTGTTAGCTTTCAATAAGTATCTGCAATCCTCACCAACAGTTGTCAAGGGGTATGGGGGAATCAAATTTTTCACTTAAGAAATTCAAAAATAAAAAAATAAACAGAAGAACTCAACGGATTCAACATCTAATATATATATATAAAATAATTTTTGATCTTGAACATACAATATATTTTTCTAGCGAATGTGATTCAGATGAACCTCTTGTGCTCCCAGCTCCGTCACTGGTGACATATATGTCCTTATAATGAACCTGGTAGCAAATAAACTAAGGAGAGCAGGAAGAGCAAGAACGGCAGGGAATTCATCATATATAATTGTGCTAGCTGCTTTGATATACAACATTTGGTGGGCAAAGAATGAAGTAGTGTAGCAACAGACAGTAACATTGCCAAGAATGGTATATGAAAGAGTAAGAGGAGGAAGACAATGGATAGATAGTCTATATCAACATACATAGATTAAGTTATACTTATTTCATATACGTGTGTTCTGAGACAAAGGAATGCCTAAATCTCAGCAGTAGGATAGGAAATTTTATTCTTTGTTTATCTGGGTGATCAATAATATGCTTTTTTTCTTTCTTTTTTGCAAAAAAAGAAAATTACATCAAATAGACTGTCTGTTTTCATTATAATTTTTGTATCTCATATCCTTTGCTAGTTTCAACTCTTTTCTGATGCTCCATAATTTTGTGATTAGATTACTTTTTTAATCATTAAAAAAAAAAATCTACTACGCAAACATCTCCAATTTTAGAACTTAAATATTTTGGGTTGTGACGCAATGAATCACTGATAAGATTTTCCCTATCCATGAGATACATACTACTTAGGATATTATAGTCCCAATGAACCCGACCTCCATGATCTGTTAGGTAGACGTGGCATGAGACAGGAAGTGGGAGATTGCATGGTTGCCACGTGGCAGCAGCTCTCATGGATATACATAACTGCCTATAATCCACACTTAATTTAACTTGCAAAAGACATAGCTATACATATCTTCAAGCTAAAAATACTATAGAGAAAACTCACATAGCTCATTCTATCTTATCTCATGTAGTCTTTATCTCCAGACATATAAGAAAGATTCATTCGGTAAAGGAGAAAGTAAGCAATGCAGCTTCAGCAGCCAAAGGAACATGTTGACATCTTCAACGCCAAAACTGAAGAAAAGGTCTCGATTCTAGTACTACTATATATTTTCAATGTTTGTATATTAGTACTAATATTCTTTTCTTTTCTTTGTGCAATTCGTGACTACTAAAAAATTTAGAAATTAGCTGTAAAATAAGTCACTGATTTATACAGTAGCTAAATAATATGTACCTAACAGGAGGCTTAATTTTCTGATAATTTGACGCTAGATAGAACTAACGACAAGTTTTTTTCTGTTTAGTGCTAACTTGAGGATTTTATGATAGTTTTGATGTTGCGTGGGTATTAGCGACTAACTTTTGTTGTTTAGCGATGACTTGAGCCTTTTCTAATAGTTTGACATTAAGTTAGTATAAGTGGCGTCTTTTATAAGAAAAGACTTTCTCAGTTTCAGAGATGAATTTTTGTTGTTGTACTGTCATTTTTAATCATTTAAATACTAGTATAATGGGCCGGATAGTCATCAACCATGACTTTTGTCATACACAAGTCTTCGTAAATCCTCACGAAGCAATCCCGAAGCGGATGGATTTCTTTTACGCTGTCGCGAGGGCATTCCCGAAGCGGATCGATTTCTTTTACGCTATTAGGAATCCTCACGGAGCATTCTTATTAGCACGTGTACAAAACATATATTTACCATATTTTGTGTTGTATAATTATGGTAGAATTGAAATCCTTATTATAGAAGGATTCAACATTGTACATATATATATATTTTGTATTAATGAGAAAGGTTCTCCAATGGAGATTAATACAATCTAACATGGTATCAAGAGCCAACAACTAAAATCTTAAAAATATTTTCTCTACCGCCATAACCCCCCCCCCCCCCCCCCCCCCCCAATCGATCGAAATTTTACAAATTTTTTTCTCTTCCCTTTCACGAATTTATGTGATTTCGTTGAGCCACCATGTCTCCTCCTACCTCTCCTAATGCTTCTGCTTCCTCCTCAGATGTCGTTGATAACTCCCCTTCCTCTTTAACACCTTCCTTCCATCCTGCTTTCACCGTCACAAATATCAAGAATTTCATCCCGATAATTCTTGATCAGGAAGACGGCCAATATTCCTCGTGGGTTGAACTCTTCAACATCCACGCTTGTGCGTACAACGTACTTGACCGACGACTCTATCCCTCGCCCTTCAGACGTTGCAGACTCGACATGGCTTCGCCTTGACGCCATTGTTAAACAGTGGATTTATGGCACCATATCTAAAGACTTGCTTCATACAATCATGAAAACAGATGCCTCGGCTCGTGAGTTATGGGTTCGGTGAGTTATGGGTTCGATTGGAAGAAATATTTCAGGACAACAAAAATACTCGAGCCGTGTATTTGGAGGAGCAATTCAACAATACACATCTCGAGAATTTTTCCAACATGTCCGAATATTGTAAGCACTTAAAACTGGTTGCGGACCAACTATCTAACGTAGGAACGCCAATTTCCGACACTAAGATGGTCCTCCAACTTGTTGCGGGCTTACCAAAAGGTGAATATGATACTCTCACAACAATGATTCAACAAGTCGACCCACTACTGAGTTCAACAAGGCACGCTCACAATTGCTATTGGAAGAAACCATGCGTGCCAAATAGGACGAACACAACCAAAAGACATTAGAGGTTGAATTTCCGGCGCCAAACAATGCCTCCACCACCCAACCGCCACCACCGAAAAACCATCTGCGGGACGGCCACGGTGGCAGAAGCGATCGTGATAGAGAAGCCGGCAAAGGGGGTAAGGGCCGTGGCCGGGGCGGCAAGGCCCAACAGCAGGCCAACAGTCAGGGTGGCCTTACCTAGTTAATTGGGTTGCTTACCCTTATCAACAGTCACAGGCCCAATAACAGTTCCCAACGTTTGGTCTTCTAGGCCCAGGCCTAAGATCACACCAAGCTTCAGCAACAGGGTAGCAGGCCCACGTCGCATACCCAGTAGAGAATTCGAATCCAGTGGGCCTGTCCCCCATTGATTTGGGCCAGGCCTTCAGCTCTCTAAATATGCAGCAGCCCAACGAAAATTGGTACATAGATATGGGGGCGACATCTCACCTCACTCACTCTGCAGGTAATCTTCCCAAATTATTTAGTTTAAAGCAGCCTCAATATATTACCGTTGATAGTGACCAGCACATTCTAATTCAAGGCTATGGTACAACCCACACCCAACCACCTCACCCACCCTTCTCCCTAAATAACGTCCTATAGGCTCCCAACATCATTAAAAATTTAATATCTGTCCGAAAATTTACTCGCAATAATTTCATCTCTGTTGACTTTGACCCTTTTGGTTTTACTGTGAAGGATCTTTGTACGGGGACACCTCTTACGAGATGCAATAGCATAGGGGATCTCTATCCTTTCCCATCTGCCTCCGCTGCCAGCTCGGTCTCACCCTTATCTCTTGCTGATATTTCCTTATCAACTTGGATAAAAGGCTCGGACACCCAAGAGCTCCTGTCTTTAATTTTCATAGAAGCAATAATTTTATTTGATGTAATGGGAAATTGGCCAAAAATTGTGTTTCTTGTCAATTAGGCAAACATATTCGTCTTTCATTTAAGTCATCTCTTAGTGTTACGTTTGCTCCTTTTGACATTGTGCATACTGATTTATGGACGTTTCTTGTCCCTAGCTCACTAGGTCACAAATATTATCTAGTTTTATTAGATGATTTTTCTCATTTTATTTGAATTTATCCACTCAAATTCAAATCTGAAGTCTTTGCCAAAAAAAATTGAATTTCACATTTTTATCCAAACACAATTTGAAAAAGTCATTAAATCTTTTCAGTGTGATAATGGTCGTGAATTTAATAATTCCACCTTTCACAGATTTTGCAAAAATAATGGCATGGTGTTTCGTTTCTCGTGTTCCCACACCTCCCCTCAAAATGACAAAGTAGAATGGATCATCCGCACAATTAATAATATGGTTTGTACTTTCCTATTTCATGCCTCTCTCCCTTTCTCATTTTGGGTCTATGCACTTAAAATAGTAGAATACATCAACATTTTGCCTACTAGTACTCTTCATAACATGACCCCCCACCGAAAGCTTATTCCGTCGGATCCCCTCCTATGACTACCTTCAGATTTTCGGTTGCCTCTAGTTCCCAAATCTTGCATCTATCGCTCCTCATAAATTATCACCTCGAACCACTCCATGTGTCTTTGTAGGTTTTTCGTCTAATCATAAGGGATATCTGTGCTATGACTTGTCTACTCGTCAAATTCACATCTCTCGTCACGTTACGTTCGACGAGATGACTTTTCCTTTCGCAAATATTCAAAAAAATTGTAACACGGATTATACCTTTCTAAATGAGTCTGACATGTCCCCCGTCATACTCATCGAGCTTGCTCATGCCACCACCACTGCCACAGTGACCCCACACCTGCTATCTACTACTGCTACAGTAACTACGCCACTGATACCACAATGACCCCACATCTATCGCCGTCAACCGGCCAACCCATCGTCTCCGCTGTTTATCCAACAGAACCATCCTTTATGCCCTGTCCGCCACTCATTATCGTTCCCCACACCACACCAGAATCGGTACCGTCGATCGCCTTCCACTGCCCCGAGTCAAAACCTAAAACTTCCACCGACACCAACCCCTCCCCCCGTCGTTACAGTAACCCGCTACTATATCTGGCACCAACTACACTCTAGAAACCTTCCGTAACATAAATCGACACTCTCCACCCCTCGCTGTCACCAAATCACCGTCGACCCATCATCCCACCACCATTCCCAATCGAAACCCCGTCACTGACCTCCGTCTCACAGATCTCTGCCACCCACACCAGAAATCAACCCGATACAGACCCCACATCCAGCTTCCCGGCACCAATAAACCAGGGATAGCCTGACCCCACTCACCACATGGAAACCCGTGTCCACCACAGGATTTTCAAACTCAAAGTTCACTTTAACCTATGTACAGAAAACATATCCCCAATTCCCAAAAATTCAAAGTTAGCCAAACAAGACCAAAATTGGAATGCGACCATGTGTGAGGAGTTTAATGCTTTAACAAAACAACACACTTGGGATTTGGTTCCTCAACCGGAGGGGTGAATGTGATTCGATGCATGTGGCTTTTTCATCACAAATACAGAGACAGTGGTGACTTAGAAATGTATAAGGCTAGGCTTGTGGCTAATGGCACTAATTAGCAGAAAGGTATTGATTGTGGTGAGACGTTCAGTCCGGTTGTGAAATCGTCTACCATTCGCACAGTTCTGAATATTGTTGTGGGTAAGCATTGGCCTATTCATCATCTTGATGTGAAGAATGTGTTTCTACATGGTGATCTGAAAGAAACTGTTTATATGCACCCGCCACCTGGTTGTCCATCTAGCAGCCCCTCAATACCTCAGTATGTATGCCATCTTCGTAAGTCACTCTATGGTTTGAAACAGGGCCCTCGAGAGTGGTATGATCGCTTTGCACAGTACATTATGCAAATTGAGTTCGTATGCAGCAAGTGTGATAATTCTCTTTTTACGTTTCATCGAGGTAGTAGCATTGCTTATTTATTGTTATATGTGGATGACATTGTGCTTACTGCCTTCTCTGATGTGTTGAAAATGAGATTATTGCACTACTTAAAATCGAATTTGCTATGACTGACTTGGGGGAGTTGAGCTATTTTTTGGGATATCAGTGACTCGTTCTGCAGATACTATGTTTTTATGTCAACGCAAGTATGCAAATGAGATAGTGTACAAGGTTAAAATGGTAAATTGCAAGATTATGTCTACTCCAGTTGACTCTAAATTAAAGCTTAGTGCTTTGGATGGTGATCCAGTGTCAGATCCCACTCTCTACCGGAGTTTTGCAGGTGCCCTACAGTACCTTACTTTCACCAGACCTGATATTGCTTATGTTGTTCAATATATATGCTTATTCATGCATACCCTCAATGAGCCTCATTTTACTTTCCTTAAACTTATCATTCGCTACGTTAAGGGCACACTTGATTATGGATTACATCTCTACCCCTCAGCACCGATCATGTTGTTGTCATATATGGATGCTGATTGGGCAGGCTGTCCAGACACGCGGCAATCCACCTCAAGCTATTGTGTGTTCTTGGGGATAATCTCATTTCTTGGTCTGACAAGAGACAAGCCATATTATCCTGTTCAAGTGCAGAAGCAGAATACAAAGGTGTTGCTAATGTTGTTGTTGAGATTTGTTAGCTCCGAAACCTTCTTTTAGAGCTTCAGTGTCTGTTGCGTAAGGTGTCTTTGGTCTATTGTGATAACGTATCCGCCATCTATCTATCTCATAATCCGGTTCAGCATCAGCGAATCAAGCATATTGAGATGGACATCCATTTTGTTCGTGAGAAGGTTGCTCTAGGTCATGTCAAAGTATTACATGTGCCTTCCTCTTATCAGTATGCGGATATATTCACAAAAGGTCTTCCTAGACAGCTCTTTCTTTATTTCAAATCTAGTCTTAGCGTCCGGCCTCCTCCCGCTCAGAGAGGGGGTGTATTAGCACGTGTACAAAACATATATTTATCATAGTTTGTGTGGTATAATTATGGTAGAATTGGGATCCTTATTATAAAAGGATTCAACATTGTACACCTATATATATTTTGTATTAATGAGAAAGGCTCCCCAAGAGAGATTAATACAATCTAACAATTCTCGTAGTGGATGTAATTCTTTTATTCACAGCCTAGATATTTTTAATTAAGGAGATACAAAGCGTTTCATACTAATATGGAAAATGTGGAGGCTAGGCGGTAGGAGGAGGACAACTTCTTGTGGATGGATTCGAAATGTTTCCTACAAGTATTAACATAACATGAACTTTTTATGTTTACCTCTGTATAGCGCACAACAAAGATTATCCCTCGCTAATTTCTGTTTTAGTGTAGTGGTATTCACTAATATACTACTACATATATTTGAAGTATTGCAGGCAGAGAAAGCAGGAGCAAGGACAAAAGTAGAGAAGGACATAGCAGAAGAGAGAAGGAAAGCAAAGGAAGCAGAGAGGCCAAAATGGAGCTTCATGAATCCAAGGCTGGACATGCTGGGGAGAAGTTGGAAGGGAAGCATGCTCATCATCATTATCTTCATGGAGGACACCATGAAGCTGTTCCTTATAGTGCCATTCCAACTACTGCTACGAACCCTCTTGGAGGAGGTCACCATCATGGCCACCTAAAGAATTAGTAGTAGTTAATTGATGTGGTTGATCACTAGTTTAGTTTGAACAAGGTATCTTAGTTTTTGTTTTCTGTAACATGTAATAAAACTTTGTTCATGGTTGTGTTGGTGCAAATGTTAATGTTTGGTCACTCAACTCAAACGTTGTAGTATAAAGAAAGATATGTAGTTAATTAATTGACAGTGCGATTGTTAGCAGTTATATGCATGATCAATGATGAACTACTACTTCCTCTGGGTTTTAAGGCGATATTTTTCGTTTTCCGAAATTTAAATTATGTAAAGTTGGAATATTTTAAAAAAAAAAAATTTCATCATATTAGCAGGAAAAGAATGGTGAAAAGTACTTTTTCTTTTCGTAGAAAACGAAAAATTCTTCATAGTGGGACGGACAAAAGACGTCAAAATATATTCTCTTTTTAAAGATTGGAAAAAGTAAAGTGCTTTTACTAATTTCTACTCAGTTCTGCATGTGGTGCTGTTTCGATGTCATTGTCTTTTCCAATCCAGCTTGGTGCGCTTTGATGGGATACAATTACAATCCCATACTTTTTGGAACAGATGGACAACAATGACCAGGGAGCACTGACCTTTTAGCCCTTGGTTTAGAATTGGTGTCTCATGTGTAGTAGTTAATTTCCCTCTGCATTTTGTACACTTTTTTCTTTCTAGTCTGTCCTTTTGCTACTTATTTCTTAAGCCAATCAAGGGTTTATGAAATTAAGCTAATTGTGGTTAATAGATTCCAGCTTAACCCTTCTTTCAGCATAACTGCCTATTATTTGCTCTATTCTCAGGAGCCTATATGTACTTCTCTGCTCCTTATTCACCTAATTTTTTTTAGAAGAAAACAAAGTCGTGAGACAATGTTAAGATCTATTCTTAAAACCAGTCAAAATGTTACTTAAATTCCGCTATGATATGGTTGTAGTTTGCTTTCTTTTATGCCAGAAAAGAACAGGCAGATAAAAGTTTGCTGAAATGCTCATCTAAACGCGGTGAAGTCATCCGTCCAGGTTGTATTTTTCAATGTATTCAACGACCAAATGACTATGAAAACCTAACATTTTGACAGTTCAATATCATGTGTACATAACTGTTTGTCGAATACAATTATGCTGCTTTATGAATGAAACCTTGTTTCCTGGCATCAGGTCAGTTCTAACAAAGCAGAGACAAGAGAACATTGAATGCCCAAATAATATCTCACCGGGTTCACACAACAAACCTTAGTCCTTGAGAATGTAGCAAAATAATGTACCTGCCAGCAGTAATTTAGTCAAATCTCAACCTCAAATACGATCAACTAGCCACTGTAGTTCTTCAAATCCATTCCAATCTGCCTTGATGTTCCACTCGATGTTGAATTTTACCAGCAGCTGAGAGTGTCTGGCTTGTTACCTTAGCAGGTTTTGTGCTGTACTTCAGTTCGAACTTGGGATATTGCCTGTGGTGCTCTTCTGTGCTTGAAGGTATATCGTGAAGGATTTCATTGAGAAACTCATCTGCTACATCTCCATCTTCATCTATCCTAAGACGCTTGGCATACCATCTCAATCCCTGCATCGAGAGATAGACATGATGAATAAAGATGTGCATTGAAAACGACAAGTTATCCCCATTTCAGAACTACAAGAGCACAAAGAGGGAAGATGTCACCCATTACAGGATATTAATGTTGGATTAGATAAACAAACAAATTTCTCTAGGTCATGGAAACTGTAAAGGGAAAAACGAGCTGTGTTATTCATCTCCACTGCTTTAAAACCATACATCCTCACTGCAGATGATTGCAGATTAACAGAGAAGATTGATGAGTCTTTTTCAACAAATTAATAAATTATTACCACATGACCAAGGGGTGATATCTGTATGCAAACCCAATAAAAAGCAGAGCTCAAATGCCCAAAAGTCCAAGACCAACAAGAAATGAGCTTAAGATGACGTATTCTACCAGAAACAGGAAAAATAAAAACAAGAAATATAACCAAATCTTCATCAAAGAAGAATCTAAAGACAAGATAAATGAAGCTGTCATAAGCTTAAGCTTCTAAACCTCAAGTGGAACTAACAATAAGATGAAACCTCTCCTATATAATCTGAACATCGTTCCTGAACTAGAAGATCACTGTTTTTTTGCCAGACCGCTGCATTTCTCTTTCTCATATTTTACAGCGACAAGTTGTATATGTAGGAACAGAGATTTAATAAGACATCTTTAGAGACGAATGAATTGATAAAAGGGCATCCTGATTTAAAGCCAAGCCGTCAATTACATTGTGAAATGACCACATAGCAAAGATGTGATCTTACAAAAGGTAAATGGAAACAGTGATCCTACATAATCATCAACTTCTGTTCAGTTAAAGCCAGTGCCTAAAATGGCACTGAAGAGAAGAAATTCTCCCCTCAGTGATGCCTTTATAGTTCTTCACACTTCAATTACCTAGAAACTACAAATTGCATAGGTTTCAGTGAACAGAGGGGCCTTTTAGATGGTTATGCACACGAGTTAATAAAGTGTGTTGATAACCAGGAAACATGTATTTCACAATTCTAAAGAAGCAATGTGGGAACTTTTTTTTTTTCCAAATTTCAGGAGCTTCTGCATGAATGCCCCTTCTAAAGATATATTCTATCGCCTGGCATAGATTCTTGAAATATTAAGAGAAGTAAGAGTTATTCAATGAGCGGAAGTTGAGAAATCAAAACAAATAGAGTGGTAAGAGTGACAACATTAAGTCTTACAAATAAGTTAAAATGGCATCAACAGAATCTTACCTTCTCACTTGTCAGATGCTCCTCTTTTTCGTTATTCTCAAGAATCCTCACAAAAACAAATGAGAGATTCATTACAGGCTGTAAAGACAAAACTCTTAAATTCCTAGCCCTATATCAGGACAGGTTGCTTTCTTTCAGACAGAACTGATCAACATATGCCAAACAGAAGTGAAACTCCACCACACTCTCTCCGGTGAAACTCTTAGCTACTAATTACCCCAGTTCAAAAGCCCTCAAGTCTAGGCTAGCAAACCATATCCTAATTCGCTAGTAATCCCTTGTATCAAAGTCTCTCATGGGAATACATGGCAGGTCCTCAAAATACTAAACCAACCACCAAGTAAAACTTGCATTCGCAAATAGCCATATAGTTGCTGCAAATTCTTCATAAACACCCGTGACATAATTCAAACACTAAGGTTGAAGCAGCCTCTTTCCAAATAATCAACAAACAAATGTCAAAAACTAAATTGGAAAAGCTCAAGTGTTTCGGTAATAGGCTAAAAACTTGTTTACTTATAGTCAACTTGATGTATAGTTGAATGTCTCCACAAAATAAACCATTAACTGGCCTAAAGAGGTCCTCAAAAGAATTTCATAGATTGGCCTGAAAAGGGAATTGTGCAACGACAAGTTTATTTAGTTAATTGTATGTGTGCAATTGAGGATACATTATGTCCCCAGGACACACTCTCAATGAATTTTCTTCAACTCATGCTTTGAGCCCTTATACTTGTATGAGACAGGTTTCCTTTATACAAACATGAGACTTCCAAAAAAAATCCTTTTTCTGGGAAAAATTAGAACATTTGGGAATAAGGAAACGTAAGGTGTGTTCTCATGCTGCAGTGCTCTATACAATGATGCAACAACATTGACTGCCTTCCTTTCCCCCTTTCATGGAACTACCTTTTGATGCAATTTTTTTGTAAGTATTGTGTAGAGGCAAAAGAAAGTAGTTTCCCTGGCAAAATACTCTTAAATGTTGAACTAGCCTATCTGCACAGAACTGCATTACACTCAACCTTCTGCCAAGTGAAACCACTTCCATCTTATTTCAACAATTTGGATGGGAAGCATAAAGGGGAGCTTTCTATGACATTGAGATCTAGCAAGGTGAAGTTCAAGCTCCTCTATCTAGCTTGTAGAAACTTTAGTGAGGGATTGATACCGAACTGGATATGCATGGATACACTTTCAAGAGGTGGACCCGTCTTTGGTCATTATCAAGAAAACTTACTTTCATCCTTCAACAACAACAACAACATACCTAGTGAAATCCCACAACGTGGGGTCTGAGGAGGGTAGAGTGTACGCAGACCTTAACCCTACCAAAGTAGGTTGTTTCCGAAAGACCCTCAGCTCAATAGAAAACATAAAAAGAGGTCAGATAAGGGCAAGAAATTCAAAGCAGTAAGGAAATGAAAATAACGAAAGTGACTAAGCCATGATAAAGCAGTTTGAAACTTTCATCCTTCAGTAATTGCGAAATAAGGAAAATATATTTCGTCGAGAAAATCCTCCCTTCTTCCCCGAGCAAATTACCAACTTAGCATTCCCACTACCGAAGAGACTATACAACTGGACCCTCCATCACACCTCTAGCAAACATCAATAGT
This sequence comes from Anisodus tanguticus, assembly GCA_034509755.1. Lineage (NCBI taxonomy): Eukaryota > Viridiplantae > Streptophyta > Magnoliopsida > Solanales > Solanaceae > Anisodus > Anisodus tanguticus. The sequence continues at coordinate 32,730,791 of CM067546.1, forward strand.
AGCTAGTTAACACAATATTTGAGACTCCTGCCAAATGTCAAATTTACAGAAACTAATTCCCCTATGTCATGCCACTCTATCTCTTTCCTAGCAGTTTAGCACCAATATTTGCACCTCCCTTTTACACAATTTTCAACCGCCTTGCACCTTCCGCCAAATGGCATCTCTTATCTATGTTAATGAGTTTGGTCTGGTAGGAGTTTAACAAGAAACTGCACAAATGTCCACTTGTTTAGATACATCACTTCTTCAAGTTCAAGTTCCGCTAGCTACTTTTCATTTTGATGGGAGCAGGTGCTTGCAGCCCACTTGTTGTCTACTAAATAAGCCTTCCCTGCCAGCCCAGCTCCTATCTTTAATCTTAAGTAAAGTGAAGTCTACATATATGTATATATAAACTTTAAAATAACTCATTTAAGAGTGCCATTATTAGGAGAAATTATCCAGAACCAGGATTACACTTGGAACAAACCAAAATTATAATACACACAAATTTTCAAAGTACAGGATAACCAAACCACTAGTGCTCAAAATGCAATCCACACCTAACTGCTCAAAATGCAAGCTACCCAGGGCCAGAATAATTTAAACCAAAAATGTGCCACTCTTTAATTGTGTACTTCAATGAGTAACAAACATAACAAACTAATTTTGCAGATAACAGTAATCCATTGCATTGCATAATCACAAACTAGGTGTCTAAAGAGTATATCTTTTCGAGATATTATAATTATAGATAACAGCAATCCATTTACAGCAATTCAAATGCATTCTTCAATTTGGATAGAGTGGATTTGTTACATTAGAAGTAAGAACTAACTCAAAACAACAAAATTAGGATCTATGAGCCTGTTTAGAAATACAATCAAACTAATTTTGCAGATTATTAACAAAATCAAAGGAACGTGTATGTATATTACTCCCTCCGCCCAATTTAAATGTCTTAGTTCGACCGGACACGAAGTTTAAGAAACAACATAGACTTTTGAAACTTATGCATCCTAAATTAAAGATGTTTAGTCTTACGAACCTCGTGGTTATAAACTTGACATGTACTCTCTGTCTCAATTTATGTGATACACTTTCCTTTTTAGTCTGTTCCAAAAAGAATGATACATTTCTATATTTAGAAATAATACAACTTTAAACTTCCCCCTTGACCCTTAATGAAATGATTTACAACCACACAAATATATATGACTAGTTTTAGATCACAAGTTTCAAAAATCTTCCTTTACACTCTGTGCCTAGTTAAACTATATCACATAAACATAAATTTGGATGAGAGAGTAAGATGTTTGAATGGTCAACTTACTAAATACTCCCACCGTTAAAAAATTGGCCTACTTTCCTTATTAGTTTGTCCCAAAAAGATTGACATCTTTCTATATTAAGAAACAATTTAACTTTATGAGATCATTTACAACCACACAAATATTTAAGATTTGTTTTGTACCACATTTCAAAAGTCTTCATTTACTCCCTCAGTCCAATTTTACTTATTCACTATACTAAAAATAGTTGTCCAATTTTACTTGTCCACTTTAGAAAATCAAGAGATAATTTACCATAGTTGTCCAATTTTACTTGTTCAATTTAAAAAATCAAGAGATAATTTACCACTCCATATCTATTTTACCCTTATCATTTATTATTGGGTTGACGAGTTCAAAAAAATTTTAGTGGTTGCACAACTTTTAAAGTATATTTTATTTATTTCCATCATTAGGTTACATAACAATAATTGGGAGTGACATAGTAAAATTATCATTCTATTTTTGGTTTCTTAATAAGTTACTTAGCAATAACTCATTCAATTTTTGGCTCCTTAATAGACGTGTCAAGTTAATTATGACAAGTAAAAATGGGGGGAGGGAGTATTTTTCTTAAACTACGTGTTAAGTCAAACTAGATCAATCTTTTTGGATGAAGGGAGTAAATTTTATGTTTGAAAATAAGACACTTAAATTAGGAGAGACGGAAAGGAGTATCTCCGTTTATTTACCTGAACGCCACCATGGCGTAAACTACAACGAACAATGATAGGGCCGAAGTGTGCTCTATCGACGGGGACTTGGATCGGTACACGGAAACCTCTACGTGGAACATTTTGAGCTACATTCGATGACGACGGTGCTAAATTATTACCTTCTTCTTTAGAAAACCCTAGAAATCCAGATAGTTTCCTAAATAAACCCATCCCTCTTTATATAATACAGCGACATGCATTAGCGACCAAAGATATGGACGGAACGACGATCTCGCCGGAGATATTATTGTAGGCTTGGACTTTACAAGTACTGTGGACCCGTGGAAAAATATGAAATACTCCACTTGTATACTTTTTATTCTGTCTTTAGAATGTGCAGCTAAATACTCACTTTGATTAATTTAAGAGTAAAATTTAATTATAAAAATTAATATATATATATATATATATATATATATATATATATATATATATAGTATTAAATTAGATATTTAAGATACATAATAATTCTTGAAAATTTTATTAATTAATAATTATATATTTGTAATTAATATTGTAAAAAGTAACGATGGATATAGAAAATTTAAATTTGTTAATAACTCATTTTTTTAATATTAGGAGGTGTAGTTTCAAAATAAGAATAATAACACAATTAAGTCATGAAGAAAATAATAAAATAGAAAATAAAATAATACAAGCAATTATATGAAATTACAAGTAAGTGTTTGGAAATGAGAAGAAGATAATGACAGATAAATATTATAAAAAGAAAAACATATTTTTAAAATAGAAACTATTTAAATTAAAATAATAAAATTTAAAAAATAAGTGAAAAAAGAAAAGAAATGAAAATGAAAAGGAAAAGGAAAAGGAAAGAAGTTAAAAAGTAATAATGTAATTACAATTACGTAATTACACCAAATTCTCAACTCACCCACCCTCTCCTTTGAGAATTGAATAGTGTAATTAGTCTCATCCAATTTCCTATCAATCAAGTAATTACGTGATCAAACAAATATGTAATTACACTCAAATTCAATTCTCATATGTTCTTCCAAACCGGCCATAAAGTTTGTGTTAGGAAAGTGACAACGATATATTAGTGGTTATGCTTTGGGGTGGAAAATTTGACTCATAAATGTGTAATCCGCCCAACCACTACAAGAAAATATAGAATTGCCAATAAAATTTGATCCATAAATATATTGTTGCTAAATGTAGATGACAACAAAAATTTGGATCGCTAATGAGTCCAATTATTAACCCATGAGCTATCTTATTTTCATCCCCTTGAGATCTTCTAAAGGCAAATCAAAATGCCTTGAAGCTTCAGTGAACAACGTTTTCCCTCTATGCAGCTTCTATAGGCTAAAATGACCTACACTATCTTGGTAAGTAATAATTGGAGACATTTATTAAAGTCATTGAACTTGTAATCTTATATTCTATGATTTTGTGACTCTTCATTTAGAACAATAGTGTTTAATAAATCATTATATTGGAATCTTTATAAATTAATTGTAAGATTAGAATAATTTTCCTTTGGGATTCCTTTCATTATTCACAATATATATAGTTGTACAAAGGTTGATTTCTAATACAGTATGAATCATAACTTACCTTAAATGGTTGATTCCTAATACAATAAGAATCCTAAGTTACCTTAAATATACATCTATCATAATTATAAAATATACAGAGAATATTCGCTAATACTCCCCCTCAGACGGAGCGGGAGGAGGTCGAACGCTAAGCCTAGATCGAAAGTCGGTGAAGAGTTGTCGCGGTAGTCCTTTTGTGAAAATGTCTGCATACTGATAAGAGGAAGGCACGTGTAATGTTTTGACCTGACCACGAGCAACCTTCTCTCGCACAAAGTGGATATCCATCTCAATATGCTTAGTCCGCTGATGTTGGACCGGATTATGAGACATATAGATGGCAGATATGTTGTCACAATAGACTATAGACGCCTTTCGGAGTGGACACTGGAGCTCCAAAAGAAGATTTCAGAGCCAACAGATCTCAACAATGACATTAGCAACTCCGCGATATTCTGCTTCAGCACTCGAACGTGATAGCGTGGCCTGCCGCTTGGTGGACCATGAGATAAGATTATCCCCAAGAAATACACAGTACCCTGAGGTGGAGCGACGTGTGTCGGGGCATCCTGCCCAATCTGCATCCGTGTAGGCGAGTAGCTTGGTTGGGGCAGAGGGGTATAGATGTAATCCAAAGTCTAGTATGCCCTTAACATATCTGATAATACGTTTGAGGGCGGCAAAATGGGACTCTCGGGGGTCGTGCATAAACAGACACACCTGCTGAATGACATATGCAATATCAGGCCTAGTGAATGTAAGATACTGAAGAGCACCTGCGAGACTCCGATATAGAGAGGGATCAGAAACTAGCGCACCGTCATTGGCACTAAGCTTGGATTTTAAGTCCACCGAAGTTGGCATAATTTTGCAATTTGTCATCTTGGCCCTGTACACTATCTCTTCTGCATACTTACGCTGATACAGGAACATAGTGACTGCAGATCTGGTCACTGATATACCCAAAAAATAGCTCAGCTTGCCCAAGTCGGTCATAGCAAATTCAGTTTTGAGTAGAGCAATGATTTCATTCTTCAAATCGTCAGATGAGGCAGTAAGAACAATGTCATCGACATATAATAACAAATATGTAGTGTTGCTACCTCGTTGAAAAGTGAAGAGGGAGTTGTCACACCTGCTACATATAAAACCAATCTGCAGAAAATACCTGCCAAAACGATCATACCAAGCGCGGGGTGCCTGTTTCAAGCCATCCATTGACTTCCTGAGACGACATACAAATTGCGGAACTGTCGGATGAACAAAGCAAGTGGGCTGATGCATGTACACAATTTCCTTCAAATCCCCCATGAAGAAATGCATTCTTGACATCAAGCTGATGAATCGGCCAATGCATGCCCATAGCAATAATGAGAACAGTCCGAATAGTGGCCGGTTTAACAATCGGACTGAATGTCTCACCGCAATCAATACCCTCCTACTGATTAGTGAAATTGACAACTAGTCTTGCCTTATACCTCTCTAAGTCACCATTGTCTCTGAACTTGTGACGAAATAGCCACATACACCGGATAACATTCACACCGTCAGGTCTAGGTACCAAATCCCAAGTGTTCTGCTTGGTTCAAGCGTTAAACTCCTCGCACATGGCCGCATTCCAATTAGGGTCCAATTTTGCTAGTTTTGGATTTTTTGGAATATGTGATAAGATTTGTGCGGAGAGGTTGAAGTGAACCTTGGGTTTGAAGATCCCGTGTTGTGCACGAGTCTCTATGCGATGGGTGGACTACAGTGGGAGGTCGGGACTGGTAGGCTGTCGGTTTTTGGACTGGGAGACAGCATTACTGCCGGACTTGAGTGCTGCTGACTTACGGGTGTTGGACTAGTGGGCAGCATTGTTGCTGGAGGGTCAGGAGACACGGCTGAAAGCAGCAGTGGTGTTGTCGACGATAGCAGTTGGCTGAAGGAAGCAATGAAGGAGACGGGGCAGTGTGTACTGTCGAAACAGGTTGTATCGGTACTGGAATTTACCGGAGACACATCGACTGAAGTAGAGGAGACATAGGGGACTCATCGAGAAATGTGTAATCAGTGGTTTGGAATTTTCGAAGGTTTGAAAATGGATAGTTCTCCTCGTCGAATGTGACGTGACGTGAGATAATGATCTTACGAGTGGTTATGTCATAGCACAAGTATCCCCGATGATTAGGTGAGAAACCGATGAATACGCATGGTGTGGTGCGTGGGGCTAGTTTGTGATGTGCAGTGGAGGCCAGGTTGGGGCAGCACAGGCAACCGAAGATGTGTATTTAGTCATAAGAGGGGATCCTACGGTATAAGATTTCAGTTGGGGTCTTGTTTTGGAAAGTGCTGGTTGGTAAAATGTTAAGGAGGTATTCTACCATTTTGACAGCGTAGACCCAGAATGACGGTGGAAGACTGGCGTGAAAGAGAAGGGTACGCACCATGTTATTGATGGTACGGATGATTCTTTCACCTTTGCCGTTTTGGGAGGAAGTGTAGGGACAAGAAAAACGGAAAACCATGCCTTGTTTAGAGCAAAAATTGTGAAATGCCAAATTATTAAATTCACGTCCATTATCACATTGAAAAGATTTTATAGATTTTTCAAACTGTATTTTGATGAATTTTTGAAATTCAAGAAACTTGGCAAACACTTCAGATTTGAACTTTAGTGGGTAGATCCATACAAAGTGTGAAAAATCATCTAATAATACTAGATAGAATTTGTGACCCAAAGAACCGACAATCGGAGATGTCCACAAATCAGCATGAACAATATCAAATAGAGAAAAAGTAACACTGTTTGATGACATAAATGGAATACGAGTATGTTTGCCAAGTGGGCAAGAAAAACAGTGGTGGGCAATTTTCCCATTATTACATTGAATACGCTTATTAGTCCTAAAAATATTAAAAACAGGGTCTTTTGGGTGTCCGAGTCGGTTGTGTCAAGTTGCCGGAGAGATAGCTGCTAGGGAGACAGGTGACTGAGTTCTGACAGCGGAAGACCGAGTGAATGGGTAGAGGTCTCCCACATTATTGCAGCACGTAAGAATTTTCCCTGTATTGAGATCCTTCACAAAAAAACCAAAAGGGTCAAATTCGACAGACATAGAATTATTGTGAGTGAATTTTCTAACATGGATTAGGTTTTTAATGATGTTAGGGGTGTAAAGGACCTAATTTATGGAGAAAGGCGGGTGGGGATATTTGGTATGTGTATTATCGTAACCTTCAATTGAAATGCGATGACAATTGCCGACAATAATAAATTGAGGACACTTTAACCGAAGTAGTTGAGATAAGTTACCTGACGACCGGGTGAGGTAAGATGTGGCTCCGATGTCTATGTACCAATTTTTGTCGGGCTGTTGAAGGTTCACGGTGTTGAAGGCCTGGCCCAAGTCGGTGGGAGCCAAGGCTGGCCGGGGTGCGCTCGCTGGCTGTTTGGATCGAGACCAGTGGGCTGCTCATCGTTGCTAGTGGGCATGCTGGCGGGCGGAGCAGGGGGCCCAATAGGCCGATCGACCATGCGGTGCCATGCCGGGCCCCTACAGTTAGGTATGGGCATGCAGGCGAGGCCCAGTTCTGCTGGTTGGGCCAGACCTGCTGTTGTCCAGGCCATTGGAAGTAGGCAGTGTTTGGGCCTAGTTGCTGATTTTTGTGGACCTTGGCGCGACCCTTGCCTTTGTTATTATTGCCGCGGCCTCTGCCGCCACGCCCTCCGCTACGGGACTGCTGCTATTGGTGGTCTTGCGGTGGTGGCGGGTTAGAGTTGGCCGCCGGTGTTGCCATTCTTTCAACGCCTAACACCTTTTGATTATGTTCCTCTTGTTTAGCACGTCGGGTTTCTTCCAACAATAGTTGTGACCGTGCCTTGGTGAAACTTGGTAGTGGGTCGGCCTGTTGAATCATAGTTGCAAGTGTATCGTATTCACCTTTCGGTAAACCAACAACCAATTGAAGTACCATCTTGGTTTCAGAAACAGAATTCCCGACGTTGGATAATTGGTCGGCTATGAGTTTCAGTTGTTTGCAATATTCAGACATGTTGTTAAAATTCTCGAGACGCGTATTGTTGAATTGCTCCTCCAAATACACGGCCCGAGTATTTTTATTGTCATGAAAGATTCTTCCAACCACACCCAAAGGTCACATGCCGTAGCACCTGTTTTCATGATGGTATACAACAAGTCTTTGGAGATGGTACCGTATATCCATTGTTTGACGATGGCGTCAAGGCGACGCCATGTCGATTCGACAATGACGGTGGGACGAGGAACAGAGTCATCAATATGGTCGAGCACGTTGTACGCACATGCATGAATATAAAACAGTTCTGTCCACATGGAATATTGACAGTCTTCTTGATCAATAATGATAGGAATAGAATTCTTGATGTTGGTAACGGCGAAAGCCGGGTGAAAACAAGACGATGATCGTTGAGAGGGGTTGTCAAAAGTGCCAGTGGAGGAACCAGAATTTGTGGGGGAAGACATGATGACTGCCTTGTTGCCGCCGGCCGAGGGAAGGGAAGAGTGGTGGTTTCGGCCGAGAAAAAGAAAGGAGAAGAGTAGGGTTTAGGCTTTAGGCTCTTGATACCACGTAAGATTAGAATAATTTCCCTTATGGATTCCTTTCATTATTCACAATATATATAGTTGTACAAATGTTGATTCCTAATATAGTACGAATCCTAACTTACCTTAAATGGTTGATTCCTAATACAATAAGAATCCTAAGTTACCTTAAATATATATCTATCATAATTACAAAATATACGGAGAATATTCGCTAATTAGAAGATGTGAAAAAACATATACACTATCTCCTATGTAAGATAAAACAATTTAGCCCACAGTTTGTTCTTCTCATGGGTTACATGTAAGTTTGACCACAATTGGAAACCGTGATCATCTGTTGCCTCGTGGCCCTGAAACCTTCTAAAGCTTTAGTTTTTCCCCCCTCTGGTAATTGCGACGTTCCAGTCGTGCTAAATGTTGAAGCCACAGTTTCATCTTTATGTGGCATCTTCAAACTAACTCAATTTTTTTAACTTATGCTTTTGGTAGGCGTTTGTCATACGTTTTCAACCCATGATTTTATAATTTAATTTTAAATATATTTATTTATGCAATTTGGACATAACTTGAACTTCAACTTCATATCATTGTTTGAAATACCAAATCATCCAAAAATGTGTGATTTGAGATTTTAAATCATGACTTTAATTTTTTTTAGATATAAAACTTGGCTCATAAATTTATATTTTATACAAAAAGATCCATAAATTAGTAGATATATATCAATTGATCGACTTTATATTGTATGAGATATAATTATCCAATACATAATTTATATTATATATATATATAAAGGTATGACTATACCATGAGTTAAAAGTGTACAATTTCAAGCCGCATATTAATTTTGTTATGAACGATGACTTGCTCATTTGGTAGGATTGCATAAGAAATAATTTTTTTTTGATGGTTTTCACAACTTGTGGAGTTTTTATGTCAATGAGAAAAAATATGACTTAAGAAACTCAAATTGCATGTCCAAACAAAACTTTAATTTCAAACCATGATTTCAAATCATGTCCAAACGACTTCCAAGTATCGCAATGACCTTAGAGAATTCCAACTCGTGTGACATTCATATCCAGGGGCGGAGCCACATAGGGCCGAGAGATTCATTCGACCCCCCTTCGACGGAAAAAACATTGTTTATATATGGTTAAAAATACTTTTAATGTATATATAGTAAATGTTGAACCTCCTTTAGGCTCTTCGTATGTATACTTTTTTTATATTTTGAACTCCTTAATGAAAAATCTGATTTGGCAAGTATCGCAATGACCTTGCTGCCCTAGTGTGGACCCCTAGGTATTTCAACTCTATTGGTTAACCTCTTAAACTCGTCGTAATTTAAAAAATTATTGAAATTTTACAAGATGAGCTAACAAATACTACTATAATACAAATGAGGTACAGTGATGAATAAGATTTGCTGATAATATTATGTTAATCGAAGAAACAACAAGTCTGTCAACAACAAATATAACTATGAAGAATCAATTTAGAAAGCAAGAAATTTATGATAAGTAAAAGTAAAATTAAATACATATATTAATAAAACCGAATCATGAAGAGAGACATTAAAGTAAGACTAGACGGGATTATGATATTAAAATATTACTTACTAATAATTTAAATATCTATGGACTATGGTTAATATTGTTTTAAGAGAACAAAATAATAGATGAAGATGTTTGCTCACTTTACTGTGTCAAAAAAGATGCATAGTAAGTCCGCTTGAGTAACTCAATTGGTTTCAAGGATCTTTTGATTTTAAGGGGATATTTGGAGCAAAGATCAAGGATCGAATCCCGTCAATGGCAGTGTGAGATTTCTTCTTGAAATAAAGGAGGGCCTCTTGTGCGCAGCGTAGTACTGATCTAACTTTTGAAATCAATTAAGTCACTATAATTTACCTTCTTCACAAACTTGTCGAATTGGGGTGTGGGGCTTCTGGACGGAGATTACACCTTTTGGAGCAAAGATGCATAGTAAAGTGAGGCAAGCAGATCTGCCACACCAAAAGTCCAAAATAAAATGAAGTCTTAAAACCCTAAAATTCTAAACTCTTGTTGTGTCTTCCACCTAGTCCAACTTCTCCTCCGCTTTTCACCATCTTTCACCTCCCCCCCCCCCCCCCCCCCCAAACACCTACTTTCTCACTTCAGTGGACACTAACAGTACACTCCTAAATCACAACAGCGTTCTTGATCAAGAATTCCATGGATTCCCAAGAATCCCAAGCGGGTCACCACCAAAATCAACACCATCACCAACCCCAACACCCCCAACTTCATTCTTTCCCTCATCACCACCAACACCAACATCAAAATCAACACCAGCACCAACAACAACAAACACCACCACATGTCCACCCCATGATGATGCCACGTCCCCAACAACACCAACACCACCAACAACACCAACAACAACCCAACTCCTATGTTGTACCAAACAATGTTTCCGCACATAACAACAACAACAACAACAACAACAACAACAACAATAATTCCACCATGATGCAACAACTTCAGCAGCAACAGAATTCAGGGTTTCCCTTTAATTCAATGGTGAATACTGCTCCTCCTCAGGCACCCCAACAACAACAACAACAACCCAATCTTGATTACTCAGATGCATCATCACCTAGGGCTACTGGATTCAGCATTGAGCCAGCTAGGAAGAAAAGGGGTCGACCAAGAAAGTATTCCCCTGATGGTAACATTGCTTTAGGTCTCTCACCTACTTCCGTTACTCCGGTTTCATCCGTCGTGCGTCATACAGATTCCGGTAGTGGTGGTGGTGGCGGCGGTGGTGATGCAGAGGGTGCTTCTTCGGAGAATCCGTCGAAGAAGGCCCGAGGAAGGCCTCCGGGCTCTGGAAAGAAGCAGCTAGATGCTTTAGGTATATATGTGTTATTAGTTGTTGTAATTGAGTTGTAGTCTTGTACTTGTTTGAAATAAAAAAAACTGTCTTTTTGGGTTTCTTGAACCATTTTCCTATAATTCAGTGATTGCAGTAAGTGATTATTGGGATTCTTGATGGTTGACAGGTGCAGCTGGAGTTGGCTTTACACCCCATGTGATCACAGTGAATGTTGGGGAGGTAAAATATTTGCTCAATTGTTTGGTAGTAGTTTTTAATTTTTTTTGGTAGAATATACTTTCTTTTTATATTAGTGTTAAGTTGTTTTAAAAACATGCTCATTAATCTACTAAATGTGCTAGAAAGTGTATCCATACTGTTATATGTATGTTTTAGACCGTGTTTCTGCATTGTAGACTTTAGCTTCAAATTCTTTTGAAATCTTGACACAGAAGTAGTATTTGTTTTAGGTGAAATAGCTAATTCCCTGAATTTACTGAAAGGAAAGTCGCGTTTGTGAATGGTTGATTGATTGACAAGTGTTTTGAGCAGTTTAATAAAAGTTAACCTGCCTTTATTAAAAATACAACATTGTCAAAGGTGCACTTAAAGCGCGCTTAAGCCCGGAAGCGAGGTTCAAAACAGGTTGAGCGCATTGCCTCGCTTAATGTGCGCTTAACTGTCATCATCAAGGGTCTCAAACATACTTTTCATTGTCAATGAGCCTCTCCGGAAGAGACGACACTAAGCAATTAATATTTCACTTTATCATAAAAAAATTCAATTTCTTTGACCATATATTTGTCATTCATGCTTATAATTATTAGTATTGGACTAAACATTATATTTGTAATTTGTGCCTTTTCCATTAAAGGCCAGGTCTATTTGCGCTTTAGGTTAAAGCCCCAACATACTTTTTCATTTTTTTCTTCTTTTCGCTTTTGATAACACTGAGTTTGTGATGCAAATGATCTACTATCTTGTTGGAGTTTGTAACAACATAGGAATTGTATGTATTTGTGTAACCATTGCTATTATTTGAAGATTTCATTTGTGAAAATCAAGGATTTTGCTACACACAAGCTCAAGAAGGGAATGTAGTCATGTTTGTGTAACATGAGACATAGTTTAGAAACTCCTCCTGAGTGATGATATCCTTGATCCAAAGGCTTCGAGGGATTCATCTTGGGACTTTTAGATCTAGTATTGGTAATGGAGCTCAAAATGTCATTAGAGGCCCACTTGAGACGTGCTTAAGCCTTGAAGTTAGGTATAGTTCAAGCTGAGTGCTTGCCTAGTTTGGTTACCTTTGGCACTAGTGTAGGCATGATGACAATAACGATGCGCCTTATTTCTAGAAGATACATTCCTTGCCCTTGTAAGAAATGCAACAATGTTTTCTAAAAGTTTAGAGTTGAAGTCAATGAACACTTGATACCTTTTGGGATAGTCAAGGGGTACACTCATTGGTTTTATCATGGAGAATTTGCACCTAAAGAGCAAAACACTAATAATAATAATAAACTAAGTCAAGATGAGGTAAGCAAAGAGCAAGGTGATTATATATTTGAAATGATTTATGATGTTGGCCCTAAAATCATGGATGATGCTTCAGAACCTGCTTTCATATTTTAACAAATTGTTGGAGGAAGCTGTACAACAACTTTATCCTGGTTGCGAGACATTCTCCAAGTTGTCACTGATTATCGAAATGTTCCAAATTAAGTGTTTTTAAGGTTGAGTAATAAAACAGTTGATAACGTAGAGAGCACTTCCTTCTAGTGAGCTTTATTATAGTCATTCTATGTAGCAAAAAAATTGATTTGGAATTTAGGTCTTTGTTATAAAAAGTACATGCTTGCGAGAATGACTTTACGTTGTTTTGGATACATAATGTAAAAGTTGAATCTCGGTAAGTCTAAATGGAAATCAGTCGAGGGTCAAAAAGCTAATAAGGCTACTCAAGAAAAGATCCGAAACAAAGTTCCTCATAAAGTTTTACGTTACTTTCACTTGAAATAGAGATTGCAAAGGTTATTTATGTCATAAAAAATAGCTTCACATGTGTCATGTCATCATGATCATCGTTTGAAAGATGGGGTTCTTAGACATCCAACATACTATGCATGGAAGCATTTTGATACATCTAATCCGGGTTGCTAGAGATCCTCGTATTGTTAGACTTGGATTAACATCTGATGGCTCCTTGGATGTACATGAACCAACCATGTTACTTCTTGTCTTTGTTGATATGTGGCCCTAAAGCTCCTGGAAATGATATATGTGTGTACTTAGAACCATTTATAGATGCATTGCAAGAATTATGATTTTATGGAGTCAATACATATGATGTTTTGAGAAAAGAGAACTTTTGTATGCAGGCAACCCTCTTATGGATTATAAATGATTTTCCACTTTATGCCTTCTTGTTTTGATAGAGCACAAAGGGAGTTTTGGCTTGCCCTTCATGTCTTCTACTCGATTAAAGTATGGTCGTACGTTTTCTTACATGAGTGCTCGTAGTTTTTTATCATCTAATCAGGTTAATAAACGTGATCTTAACGGAGAAGTAGAAAGAAGACCTGCTCCTGAAATTCTCTTTGGAGATGATGTTCTAAACCAGTTGTTTAGTTTGGAAGACATAAAAACCTATGAGCACCCACCCATGTAAGAAAACATACGATCATAGGCCAAAACTCCCATTTGTGCTCCATCCAGACAAGTAGACATAAGCTGGAAAATCATTTATAGTCCATAAGAGTGCTGCCCACATACCAAAGTTCTCTTTCATTGAAGCATCATATGTATTAACCCCATAAAACCATATAATTCTTGCAATTCATCTACCAATGGTTCTAAGTACATATCGATATCATTTCCAGGAGCTATAGGGCCAAAAGGAGCTATAGGGCCAACTATCAACAAAAACAAGAAGTAATATGGTTGCTTCATGCACTACCAAAAGGGTAAGTTATATACAATAATCACTAGCCAAGTGCTATGAGAAATACTTAAGTTAACAAAAGGATTTATCTAGTCAGATGCTAATCCAAGTTTAACATTACGAGGATCTCCAGCAAAACCGGGAATAGATGTATCAAAATGTTTTCACGCCTTAGAGTATGCTGGACATCTAAGAATCCTATCTTTCAAACACCGATCATGATGTCATGTCTAAAGCTATTGATGACATAAACAACCTCTGCAATCTTGGTTTCAAGGAAGTAATGTAAAACTTTCTGCGGAATTTTGTTCCGTCTCTTTCCTTGAGTAGCCTCATAAGCTTTTTGACCTTCAATTAATTTCCATCTAGACTCACCGCAAGCCAAGCAAGATTCAACTTTTGTATTATATTTTCAAAATAATATATAATTATTCTCGCAAACATGTATTTTTTCATAATGAAGACCTAAATTTCTAATCAATTTTTTGCTCCATAGGACTCTGGTACAGTTTTATCGGAAGGAAGTGCTCATTTTATTAACTTCATTATGCTATCAACTGCTTTGTTACTCAACCCTTAAAGACACTTAATTTGGAGCAGTTTGATAATCAGTAACAACTTAGGAGAATGTCTTCGCAACCAGGATAAAGTTGTTGTGCACCATCCTCCAATAATTTGTTAAAATTTGAAAGCAGGTTCTGAAGCATCATCGTGTTTAAACATAACCCCACTATAATCATCCATGATTTTAGGGCCAAATATAGCATCACCTTACTTCATCATTATTAGTGTTCTGCTCTTTAGGTGCAAGTTCTCCATGATAAAGCCAACGAGTGGTACCCCTTGACTATCTCAAAAAGTATAAAATGTTCCTTGACTTCATCTCTAGTCCTGTGGAAAACATTGTTGCATTTCTTACAAGGGCAGGAATTTCATCTTCTAGTCTCTGTGCTTAAGGTCATGATGGTTCACAAATATTATGTCTATGGAGACATTTTTGCCATATGGTAATTTCCACGTCCAAACCCCCCTACCTGGAGACCTAGGGCTATACTTTCGTTCACACTTTTGCTTGTTGGTAACTTGAACTCCCAACCTTATGGTTTGAGATGGAGGATCTTTGCCACCAGACTATTCCTCCCTTGTCAATTTGCTGACCATGGGGTTGTGCATGGTAGTTAAATTGGGAATTGAATAGGTCAGCTTGCCGGAGTGCTTTGAGATATATCCTGGACATTGGGAACATAAGCCTTTAACACTGGTGTTTTGGAAAGCAATAGGTGTGCACAAGGAAGTGACTGGACGATGAAATAAATTGTTTTAATTGCTTTTTGGGGGAAGTATGGATTTGGAAATGAAGAACTAATTAATGCTTAACCTTACCACTTGTTAATTTGAATTAATCAATTCGTTACATTTTACTTCATTTTGTAAAGAATATTTTGTGGAGAATTTTTTGTTTTGATTGTGGAAGTAATTAAGGTCTCCAGTGTATTGTTTCAATGTCATATTAGTGATTGACATTGTCTATGACCAGTTTAAAATGACAACTGATTCGCTGGAGTTAAGGGTCAAGTATATCAAAATTTTTGCTTGCTTATTCTGTCGGTTTGATACTTCTTCTTCTAAAATGGTAGGATATACTTTTCAGCATCTGATCAAACTTTTCAATGGGTGGCTTTCGTAAGATAGATTGCATGTGCCTATCAACTTTGCAAGTTGGGTTGTATGTTGCAGACTGAAAAAAGATCGGGTGGTTATACACACATCTTTTGACCAAGGTCTACCTTTGGTAGATGAATATATTTAATTTTTTGGATCTACTAAAGCAGCTTGGTGGTAGAGTGCATTTTTGCATCATTTTTTATTACTGTTTTGCAAAACATTGGTGCAGTTTGGATACTCTGTTTTTCTAGCTTTATCCGTCTTTGTTAAATATCAATTTCTATTAGATTCCCAGTCCTGTGAACTTTCAGTTGATTATGCAATATGATGTGAATCCATTTCCCCGTCTTCAGGACATAGCATCAAAGATAATGGCTTTCTCCCAGCAAGGCCCACGTACAGTTTGTATTCTATCTGCAAATGGAGCTATCTGTAACGTCACCCTTCGCCAACCAGCAATGGGGGGTGGCACTGTGTCTTACGAGGTTTGTATGCATTTGCCTTAAGACAATTTCTGTATTGTTATCATGTTATCTTAATTCAAATAGTTAACCCTAACATGCCTGTGCACTGGAGACTGGAGTTAATAGGAGTCTTTCACCTTACATTTCACTCTAATACCTTAGTGAAAAAAAACTCTTGACGTAGCATAGTATGGAATATTTCCTGTAGTCTGGTTAAGTTAATTGTTTAATTGAATCCCCTTTTAACAAATTCCAGTAGAGGCCGAAAAACACTAGCTGATTTCTTTCCATCTGCCTAAGCTTTGGTGGGCAGAGTTACGTTGTACCTAGATTGGTAGGAGGTAGTACGTGCCCGGTGGAATAGTCGAGGTGCGTGCTAGCTTGGACCGACACCGCCATCGTAAAAACAAGATTTCAATCCTCTTTTAAATGATTATTAAAAAATTATTAAAAATTCCATCTCAAGAAAAAACTATTATAAACTGATACCATTTTTCGGTCCTTGCTGTTGCCTGATTAGAGGTTTGTGCAGCTCATTACTTACCCTGAAAATCTTGATTGTGTCCTTGTACATTTGTGAGGCACATATCTGTCGGGCAGCTTAATAAAGAATGTGGATCTTAACTTATGGAAGTGTTTTGTTGGTAATAGAAACCACATCTCTTTTTTTGCTTTTTAATTCAGTCATTCCTCCTTTTATGCCATTTTGTGTTAGAAATCTAGTCCTTGCTTTTCATGTGCTATTTTGTGTGATGAATGTGGTTAAAACAAGGTTGAAACACTGGAAAATCTTCAATGGATAGTATTACACTCATAGTGCAATAATGGTTATAGATTTGTTTCTTGAATGAGGCCTAGTTTTTTGTGGACAAAAAGCAAAATTTTCTCAGGTATCAAAGCAATGAAAGTGGCTTTAAAAGATTTCTCAAAGAATTCATTCTGGTGGAAGTTATGAATGGTTTGCATCAAATCCTCTCAGTATTGACCAACAATCTTTGAAGAAGCCTATTGTAAAACCATTGATAACTCTCTTCCAAAGCATCTTTCTAATTCTCTCACAAACTTTTCCCAAGGAGAGGAACTGACTACATGAATTCTAGTAAGAGTTGAGCAGAGATAAACTAGGTCACTATAGTGTTTAACTTGGTATCTATATCCATCAGTCCTTGCAACATCACTTTTCCAAGCTAACAGTCGGTTAGACTGTTAAAAAGAACTGGCTTAGTTTGATGGCAGGCTTACAAAACCTGGCCTTGAAAAGAGGAGACTTAATAGTTTATGATGAACATTTACCCTAAACTCGAATATTTTATAGTCAAACAGCATGGGTCAGGATATTTACGAGTAAGTGTTCTCCCCAGAGCATACTGTTTTTTGACAACTATTTTCACCCCAGAGCATACTTATGTTTGCTAACCATAGGCAATAAGTTCCTTAGTGCTTAACCAAGGTTTAGTTAGGGCCAATCATTTCTTTAAGAATCATTATTTGTTCGAGGTTGTGTTAAGCTCAGCTAGGCTGGCAACTAATTGGACCACTGAGGTAAAAACTGAAATAGAGCAATGTTTTCCCCTTCCGCATTTATACAGTGACCAAGTTGCCAAGTATTTTTTTTTCACTTATTGAGATTGAACTCCTTTATTTGGAGATCCAGGGCCAGTCAACTTTGGTTTTGAATGATTAGAGAGCTTTAGAGTTGTGCTTGAACTTGTCCTGCTTAAATTTATCATTTGAATAATTGAATGAGCTTTAATTCCGCTGATTGCAAGTGAGCTTGTGTTGATTGAATTTCTGTGCATGTGAGCTTTTAAAATGTGGTTCTACTTCTCTTGCTTAAATTTGTCATTTGGAACAAAGCTTTATAACTTGTTTGGCCAAACCTTTAAGATCCGCTTATTTAAAAAGTACTTCTTATCAAATGGAGTTTTAAGGAAAGTTCTCTCGGGTAGTAGCAGTTCCCTCCGTGTTTGTCGGGGCTCAAAATTAAGAAAGAAAGACTTTTGAAACTTGTGGTTTAAAACAAGCCATAGACATTTGTAAGGCTATAAATAATCTCATTATGGGTAAAATGGTAAGTTAGTTAAATTATTTCTAAATAAGGAAGTATGACTTTCTTTTTGGGACAGACTAGAGTGGAAGGTATGAGACATAAAATTGGTAACACAGTGAGTATGAAAGTTTTTAGGGTTAATTTGAGATACCTCCCTCCAAATTTGGTTTTGTCACTCTAATAAGTAACATCCCTTGTGGTTTGTGACATTACACTTACCTCCATAACTGTTGGATTATTTGAACTGTTTTAACTTATTTATCATGAATGTAAAATAATTACAATCTAAGTCTCAAAAAAAATGTAAAATAATTACAATCTGATCAATTTGCTCTTTCTAACATGACACTAAAGGGCAGCCCGGTGCACTAAGCTTTCGCTATGTGCGTGATCTGCGGAAGGGCCAGACCACAATGGTCTATTGTACGCAACCTTATCTTGCATTTCTGCAAGAGGCTATTTCCACGGCTCGAACCCATGACCGCATGGTCACATGGAAGCAACGTTATCCGTTACGCAAAGGCTCCCCATCCTTTCTAACATGTCTCTATTTTGCTTAATTAGTAAAAGAATCAATAACTAAGTGAGAACAGATAAACCACATCTTTTCCCAACCTAGGGAAAGAACAAAAACAAAACAAACAAAATGTAAAAAACTAAGTAAACACAAGTATTATCTATGAGCTCTAGTCTGGTACGTTATCCTTTACTCCTTTAATTCGAAGAAAGCAGGAGTTCTGGTATGAACATGGTGGAATGTTGAAAGAATAAACTCTTATATACATCAGCAGGTACAAATCTTTTTGTTTCAACTAAATATTGGTCAAATGGATGACTATTTTACCTCATAAGCTGCTTTTATCTTCAATATGATTAATTTTAAAGATTCCGAAACCATGTAAATGGTATGCTATAACTGATGAAAGATGTAAAAGTTTACAGCTAAAACTCAATTGCCCCATTTCTATGATTTAGAGGTAATGTTACTCACAAAGTGTAACATTAGAAAGGGAATGTTGGTCAGATATGTAATTTTAACATTAATTACATATTTTTGAGAAACAATTTTAACATTAATAACATTAATTTTAAATGGGTTAAAATAATAAGTTATAAAGAATTTAAATAAGGGAGGCTAGCACAATATGGCGAATTACAAGGGAGGTTATTGTTGATGCCAAACCTTGAGGGAAGTCTCCAGAATTATCTCAAGTCTTTAGTTAAGCTTTTCATTTTCATTTAATTAACATGTATAAATAAAATCATAAAATAGAGGGGAAGCATGTTTATAAGATTTTGGTCATAGATGTGCAATACTATGCATGAGGTTAGTTTTTGTCCCTACAGTTGAAATAGTTTGGTGAATGTAATTTTTTGCTAACGGTACACTTGTGTGGAATATACAAAGCTTCTACTTCTGCTCACAGGGACAAGCTACCTTTTTCCCCGTTTGCTCTCTACCCAAAAAAGGACTTGTGCTTCTATTGAAAAGCACTTAGTTTTTTCCTCATAAGTTTGGCCAAACACCTTAATTTTGCAAATCAAGCACATTCTTTTTTGAAAAATATTCACTCTTAGTTCTTGAAGGGAGCCTTGGAGCATTGGTAAAGTTGTCTCCGTGTGACCTATAGGTCACGAGTATGATCTGTTGAATCAGCTACTGGCTCTTGCGTTAGGGTAGGTTGCCTACATCACCACATCCCTTGGGGAGCGTCCTTTCCCCAGCCCTGCATGAACACGGGATGTTTCGTGTACCGAGTTGCCTCTTTTTTTTTCTCCTAGAAACGTTGATGTTATTAGTCAGTTGATCACGTGAGCTTCATTACATTGGTTCTTTTGTGCATATGATCCTGTGGAGCTTAAATTGAAGCTTAATTCATCAGTGAACTTTTCTAGAACATGGAGTTGCGAACCTGATTGTGAGTTGGCAATGGATGAGCTAGCTGGTTGATGCACTTCTAATGCACATAATATCTTACCTATTCTAGACTACTAGTAATCTCATATGATACATGCATTTTTTTCGTTGGTAAGTAGTCTCATGATATTTAACCTGTTACTTTTATATGCAGGGCCGATTCGAAATCATCTCATTGACAGGTTCCTTCATGCGGTCGGAAAGTAATGACGGCAGTGGACCAAATGGTCTAAGTGTGTCACTGGCTGGGTCAGATGGTAGAGTATTGGGTGGTGGAGTTGCAGGAATGCTTATGGCTGCCACACCCGTGCAGGTGCACTGCTCTATCTGCCATTATACCCCCCCCCCCCCCCCCCCCCTCCCTTGTTTGAGTGCAGAATGTGTCATTAAACTGTTTTAAGTTCATGACCAGGTAATTGTGGGTAGCTTCATTGCTGAAGGGAAAAAGCCAAAGTCTAAGGCGCCATCTTCAACCCCACCACCATCCAATATGTTGAATTTTGGTGCTCCCGCCACAGGGGAGAGCCCTCCTTCTCAAGGTGATGATGCCTCAGGTGACTCGTCTGATGAAAATGGAAATGGCGATAGTCCTTTCCACCATGAACCAGGACCTTACAGTAATGCTGGCCAACCAATGCATGGTGGTATGTCAATGTATGCAAATATGGGCTGGCCAAAATCACTGTGATAACACTTTTTTAAGTTGACATGACGTTGCCAAGGGTAGTTTGACTTCCTCATCCCCTTGCAACAGAGTTGGCAGTTGATTCGCGATGCTAACTGGCAGGGTATAGGCGTTTCTTGATTTCTCGACTTGAGCTTGTTTCCCTATTTTTTTCCCTGCATTGATTTTTTTTCTTCCCTTATGGTATGTAGTTGATTTGTACTTAGCTGAGGTGAAAGGCATGGCTGATTTAAGAAAGCCATTTTTATGGTTTCTTTGCCACCATGGTGTTAGTAGTATATGTTAGGTTATTTGGTTGAGTATTTACTTCCAGATCGTCAGAGTTAACTTTTAGGAATTATTAGATGGTTAGAAAATTTTCTAATGAATGGAGTATTTTCTTCACTTGACTTCTCATTAGCCACTAAGGTTAGAAATAAATATTTCCTTTAACAATCATTGATGAGTGATCAACATGACTACCAATATGATTTACTTGAGCTCACGTTTATTGTGAAATGCTGAAAAATTGATGATTTCACCTGTGGGACATGAGAATCCCATAAAGTACAAATGGATCTCAGTGAGGAATTTTATTCCATCTTTATTACAACGTGCTTCCTTATCTTATTTATGAATCAGAATTAATGAAATTCGCTGCTTCAGTACTCTTCCCCCGTCAAGTTGGGGGAAGTTTAACTTTACATTAACAGTAAAGGACAGCCCAATACATTAAATTCCTGCTATGTGTTTAGTCCGGGGAAGGGCTGGACCACAAGAGTATATTGTACATAACTTTATCCTACATTTCTATAAGAGGGCTGGATTGTTACAAAGAAACTTAAATACCGAAGGTAAACATATTTACACTGACACTAAGTCACGGAGGAAATTAGTGTTTTGAAGGAAGGTTTATGAAATTATTCTTTATAGAAAAATAATATAAAAAATTCAAATTAAAAGTTGAGGAAGGGGATTATTTAGGTGTACAGGCGCCACAATTGTAACCTTGGCCTACACCCTCCTTGTCTTTGGTTCCATCAAAGACCCAACACGGCAATGTTTATATACTTACCATCTACTACTCCCTTCCTAGAAATATCACTAGTTGCATTTTATAGTTTATCTACTTTTTAAGAACTAATTACACATAATTTTAATCTCTATATTTGTCTGCTTGATAAAAATTCCATAATACTACTAGGTCCAAATTAAATTAGCTGTCACAACGTAACTTAGATGTTTGTTTATTTACTTGTAGATGTTTTTATTCGCTATTCGATTTAACTAATCCCTATTTTCATATTCTAACTATTGGAATATCTCCGATGTGTGCAGTTCAGTCTAATATCTAAGTCACTCCACCAATCTCTGGCATACTAATTGGCTGAAAAATTAGTTGGAGTAGAAGGAAAATATATAGACTTCAAACAAACTCGACCCATGAAAGCGTAATCCACAATTATCGTTCTTTTCCTGATATGGGATGCTACTCGAGTTTTGTCTAAGCAATGGTTCGACTACTTATAATTTAAGTCAAAATTTTGTAAAGGAGTACATTTTACCATTTCTATTGAAAAAGACATATTTCCCACATTATGTTATAAGAGGAATACTAGTTGCATATTAAAATCCATCTTTGCTCCATAATATTAATTCCTAGCATAAAAAAGAAGGGGAAAATGGAAATTCCCACAAGTTGAGAAGTTCGTCACATTTGGACATTAATTTCCACTATTAAATAAAGCTAAAGATATAACATAAGATTTATCCAACATTTCCTTTATTTTTTCTGATATTTTCATTTGGACATTATATAGGTGATGAATAATATTCCTCGTCTACTTGGCTAAAATTTTATAATTTATTGTATTTTGTCCAAGCCTTGTTAACATCACAGCACCCCATCCAGGCCATTTTGTAACATGGAAGTCGGCTGTGATAGTTAAACGCGCTTTGAAATAATTGATGTGAAATGCTACATCTCCAACTGGCTCTTATAACCCTACGTGTTTAAATGTAAGATGTAGCGTTGTTTCAAGTTAAGATGGGACCACCAACGGAGCTTGGAATGGATGGAATTTTTCCACCTGTAATTAGAGGTTTCGGTTCAATTTATAATAATAAAGAAATTTCTAAAAAAATATATTTTCTTCTTTAATGGCCCTAAACTATATGCAATCTAAATTAATTGAACTAGTGTGTACTAAAATTGATGGTCACAAAAGAAAAACTTAAGATAGGGACCATCATCAAGAAATACAACAACAACAACATACCCAGTAAAATTCACAACGTGGGATTTGGGAAGAATAGAGTGTACACATACCTTACCTCTATCTTGATAGGTAGAGCGGTAGTTTCCGTGAGACCCTCGGCTCAAGACCATCACCAAGAAATGTGGTGTTATAATTGGGATTCCATCAGTTTAACAAGAGGTGTCAAATTAAAGCTTTAAGAATGAAGAATCTTTTAATAGAAAGTGTTTATTCCTAAGTAATCTTATGAAAAATGAAGCAAAAATAATTAGATCAGGGAATTCCAGATATCAAATTCTTAAACAAAAAAAGAAAAGAAAAGAATAGATGGGACCAAGTCACACAAATGGAAACCTTGTCACCAATGCTATTTCATAAGTTCCATTGGACCTACTATTTGTCTGTCTATCTGTCACCTTCCATATTCCTACCACCCATCAAAAAGTAAAATTTAGGAAAATTTTCTTCTCACTCAAACGGCTATGTTTCCACGAAACAACCATTGAAAACTACACCAATTATATCTTTATCTAAATAATTAGAATGTCTATATATTCTTTGTTTTGCATGTGCATATTTACACTAGCCGTTGGCTGGCCAATTCAATCTTTACTCTCATCAAGAACTTTTCTTCCCTTTCTTCCATCTCATTCCCAAAATAACCTCCAAGAAAAGGTAAAAACATCTCATACAAAATAGTATATATACAAGAAGTAACCATTTTCTAGCTAGAGAATAAGTAGTTCACGTATTTGTTTTATTTCATTTCATGGATTGCATAGTTTTTCCTGTTGCAATCTTGACAAGGCGATGCTCGGGTCGATTATTAGGGTATAGGCCACTAGTGGATGATGGTTATGGCGATTCAGATGATCCGGTAACTGTGCTGGTGGGAAAGGAGAAGAGGGAATTCTTGGTGGAGCCATTTGTATTGGAAGAAGGTCCATTTAGGAGTTTAATTGAAATGGTGAGGAAAGAAGAAAAAGGAAGAGTAAAAGAAAATATTAGAACAAAGAAAGTGATTTATGTGGATGTGGATGCTATATTATTTGAGCACATGTTGTGGTTGATGCAAAATGATTGTTCTTCTTTGTTTAAGCTCAATCTCAAGGAGATCATTGACTTCTATGCCCAAGATATATAGTTGAAAAGAAGAGACAATTGATTACTTATTAATCATTATGAAGATAACAAATTAAAGAGGTATTATAACCGTATATGAATGGTTCTCCTTCCTTTTACTCTTTGTGATAGGAGTTTCTTTAGTCTTAACACAATTTTATATTATTGGTTTGTACAAAAAAAATTCAAAGAGCAAAAATACCATGGATATGTAGAAACAATTGATCCTTTGCAAAAAAGAATGTATGCCAAATTAGCTATTAGTTAATAGCTAGTATACTTTAATTTCTCCTGTGTGTAATTTCCATCTAATATAATGGTGCTTCTACTTCTTCTTGGGTATCACTTTCTTTTCTGGCTGTATATATGCAAGTTTTACTTTATGTTAAATAAGTGGAGAAACTCTTTAGTAAATATTTCAAAAATGACTTCAAAAGTAAATAAGATTTCAGCAATTTGAGTAACTACTAATTACCAGAAAACAATTATAAGAACCTAAATAAGTTGGATGAATAACTCTTTCTTGGACTGTTGCGAGCCTCAGATAAATTTCACCAGCGAAATCTCAGCGAAATATTGAATTTATTATTTGATGTCTGCTTTTCGTGAAAAAAAATCAATAATTAAAGTAGAGGATTTCTTCAAACAATAAGGGGCTGAATCAACTATTGATCAATCAAATGATATTGAGCATGTTTTTCATTTCTTCTCGAGAAACAAGTGCGTTATTTCTTTACAAAATTGTGCTCAATTTCAGATGTGGAAATTCGTCCAAGATCTGCATTATTTGGGAGAACTGAGAAGAATCTGTTATTTAATTTTTTAATCTGACGGTGTGATTTTTTTAAGTATACACTATCATTGTTATATTATACTCTTAATTAAACTCTTCCATTATTACTGGACAAGTGATGCCTCATCTACTTCAATTCCTTATATACGGGTTGAAAAGTTCAAGTTTGTATGTATTTATGTTGAATAGTCTTTATTGACTGAGGAGGCAGTCAGTAATTAAAGCCGTCTCCTCCGCTTATGTAGTCAAAAGCCCGTAAGCACAACAACAACATATTCAGTGAAATTACACCAAGTGAGATTTGAAGAGGTTAGAATGTACACGAAGCTTACCTTTAATAATAGAGGCAGTCAACAACAAAGTGCTCCTCGACAACTGTCCAAATCTCAAGGCATTAATTTCCCGACTATTCGATTCACTAATCCAAATTCGTATTGTGTATTGCACTTCCTATTTAACTATTTACAATGTTTTCTCGAGATGGAAATAAAAATCAAGTAGGATTCAGTCAATAAAAAAAATAATTCAATTCGATTTTCATGGATTTAGGATTTATGGTCTCTCCTGTCAGTTCATGTGCACGAGTGGAGAGCTTACTCCATTTCAGGACTCATAATTAATCGGAAATCTCCGATTAAAAGTATAACGGTCTTATTTATTTCACAATACCCCTTAATGATATTTGTTGCCTACTTCAGGTGTATGATAATCAATTCGTTGTTCTTAATTCTTGTTACTTTTACATTAGGTTTGTAGGTGAAAATTTTCTTTTAATGTGTTTAGACACTTGTATGCGATTTATAAGAATAAATTTGAATTACAAAATAGTTGGATTCTACTTGTGAATCCTTTACAACTATTCTGTCTATATTCTACAAATTTGTTAGTGCTGGAGTAAAATTTACCCAAATATAGTGGAATGGTTGAAGTGAATTCATACAACTAATTTCAAGAATTCAAGTACGTAGTTTAAGTTGAGATGTAAATCAAGGCATTCAAAAATATTTGTAAGTCTTGACTTAATTACTTAATCGGTCCAACACGGGTTGTCAATTTTTAGGTTGGCAATTGCCAGTTATGTGTGGGCGAAGCAAAAGCTAAAAATTGGCACTTTGTTGTTTTTGTTGGTAAAAATTTATTCGTACACCAAATCAATAAATGCATTACATTTGTATAAATATACATAATTATCACCTAATTATGACAAATAATGTGTATTTTACTTTATTAATTCACTAATCGTGATAATTTAAATTAATTTGGTATAAACACGGGCGCTATTTACCTGCTTTGTTGGGTTGGTTGGGGGGGGGGGGGGGGGGGTACGAAAGAGAGGATTCTTGAAAAAGACAGAGAAGGGTTGTCGAGTTGGGAATATTCATTGGATTTGGAGTTTCACTGGATAGCATGTCTAAATGCTTTTTGGCTACAATTTGCAGAATGGGTTATGGGCCATCGGTATTGGAAGAATGATGTATATATACATAAGAATAAGACATATTTACAAAATATGACGATACTTTTCAGTTTACTAAATATGATGACAGATTTCTTATAAAACACTATAAAATTTTTCGCTCCACCCGACTTAAAAATTTCGCTAAAAAATTTGTATATGAAAAACTGTATGAAATGTGTATATCTTGTTTAAGGCTTAAACTCAAAAATTTATATACGAAATATATATATCTCGCTCAAAACTTATCTTTATCCGATTTTGGGCGAGTGCTAATCTTTGAATTAGTTGAAAACAGCCCATCAGCCCATGGGCTAAACTATCACGAGTGACTAATTTCTTTGTTTATGGGAATGATTCTGCTTGACTTCCTTTGGGCTTCTTGGGGTAAGAACCGTTTTTTTAGTCCGCCTCCATCTTCTTTCTAGCTTATATTTCTTGTAATTTTTTAACATACAAATAGATTGATGGTTGGTTCTTCATTTAATTTCTTTCACTTATTTCATTTACGTGATAGACTAAACGGAAGAGCATATCTAAAGGGAAAATTACACAAAACTTCTAAAAAGGTATTTAAAAGAGTTACAACTACTTTAAAAAAATTACATAAATATAATTTATTCTAATTTTTAACTTTTTAATTACATTATGTACAACTTTTCATATCCCTTAAATATCTTTATGAAATGCATTAAAATGGATAACTTGTCTTCCCTAAAATTCTAATTACGTATGAATTACCACTACAATAGGACCTTAATTAATAATTGACATTCCATTCCATAAAAATTGGCTTTCATTTTGCCATCACATATTTATTATTTAATTTTTTTCTCTCTTTCCATGAAATAGGAAAATTAACTCAATTGTATTTAAATTTGTATATATTTAATATAGTATACAATATATACCTAATATATGAATATTATATTGTGCTTGTTTAATATACTTAATATATGAATACAATAATGTATGTGCTCAAGGATATATACACACACACACACACACACATATATAACATATAATACTTTTTGTGTAATATACATCAAAAATGATATTATATATTGTATATAAATAGTTAATATACATATATATAGTATATAATAGTACAATATATGTAATATAAACGTATAATATTATATATACTTGTTCAAAGAACTTTATATATCATATAAACAGTAATATAATGTTAGAGATTCTTAGAAAAGTAATTAATGTGTTTTGATATGTATTTACTTTGATTATCACCAATATACAAAACTCATTATTTTTAGCCTTTTATTATAGCAAGCATTCTTTATTTATGGTATAAAATCATAAGTACTCTATATATTATAAAGTATATATTGTAGATTATGTAATTTAGTTAATAGTTGTAGATTATGAAATATTTATTCATTTACTAGTATTTAATATAATCTGGCCCAGTTGATCACGAATGATATCTCTAACTTTATCTTTTTGGGCCCATTTGGTTGTGCAACCATTTTTTGGATCCATGCCCACTACTCGAAGTCACGATCTCAAGCATTGGTAGACCTGCTCCTTTCTACAGAAATGCAAGTTTAACCTTAGCCGTCTTCTTTGGAGTACAAATATAGGTTGGTTTTGATCCCGATGTGTCCTCCTCAGGAATCATCGTGCTTTGATGTGTGCACTTGACCGAATTATTGATGTGACCAAGGGTTGCGTATCGAAGCGCCTTCTAGGGTTGGGTATTCCCCACGGGCCTTCAAGAGGCAATCTAAATAGGCTATCTAAATTCACTTTTGAGCTAGACTATCAAAGCTAACTCTAGCAATCCTTATATGAAGTCAAAGAAATAAGGCTTCAGAGAGTGAGTGTACATGACAGTGACACCAATCATTATAGACCATATACGATAGTGTAATCCAAAAGATTAGTTTATTAGGTGGGAGCCCACTTTGAGCATAAAACCATTAATATACTTTATTTTTAATCAACGAGGGACAATTAACACACATAATTTTACCTTTTTATCTTTTGGGGTTCAAATTTTTAACTTTATAGCGTACTACGATATTACAATGAAAAACTTTTATGTAATATCTTCATATTTTTTCTTATGCAAGACGCAGATAATGTATTACTTAGCTTGATACTTATCACCATGATGTAATTTGTATCTTTCAATAGTAGTCCTTACCAACACAAAAACTAATTAATTAATTTAGGATATGAACTCCCGCATGATTAACTACCTTAGCTTATAGTCAACTAATTGACCATAACATGAAGAGACACACACTAAAGTATTAATGGTTATGTTGTCATCAGCTATTTTCTTTCCAACTAATTAATAACTGCCAGACATTTGTGCAGAAATTTTCATTGCAATTAGAGTTTAGGATAGTCAAATCTTAATTTGTCGATAGTGAAGACAAACTGATTGCGATTTCGTTTAAATATCATCTACAATAACTTTAAACAAAGTTTTTTATTTTGAGGGTGATAGGGTAAGGAAGATGTTTAATATTAGATCACTATCTAACGTGTTTTTGTCACCGCTAATTGTTTATTTAGTCGCTTTTAGATTTGAATAGGTCATTTGAGAGTTTAACAATAGGTCTAAGTAAATTACATGTTCCATGCGTTCAAGTCCTTAATAATTCAACCATAGTTTATTCAATTTTTTTTTTAAGTTTAAACAAAAGTTGGTAATCTAAGATATATGTGTTTAACAACTCATGTGAAGTTGACAATTCCCAGTATATCCTCTTCCCCAAATATAATCAAAAGATACTAGTTCTGCTAGCTAGAAATCTAATAATACTAAGATAAATTAGGAATTACTTTAGTCAGAAATACTACGGATAGTACTCACTAATGTTTTATAGTGATGCATATTAAATATCTTTTTTTAACCCCCAAAAATAAAAACAGTAGAACAACAAGTATGGAGCAAGGTGATTCAGTCCACTAGCTTTATATGATTTTACCACTCGAATCCATATATCAACCTCAATTATCAAAAGGCTGAAAATTATATTTCTCTGCTTATTTATATCGTGTAAAACTGAGCCTTTTACAACTTTATATAATAGATATTCTCACGCTCCTATCTCATCAAATCCAATTAATGGCTAGTGATTTTGCAAAACAATGTGTGTTTTCCACGATCCACATGGGGCTCTTTAATACCTCCAAAACTCTCAATTTATGTTAATAAAACGGAGGGAGGATTTGATTCTTTACACTAAGTTAGGTTGGTAAAGACAGAACATAAAACAAAATAATACAGATAAACTCTCTAATCTATTTATGTTCTATTTAAGTACTTTCACATTAAAATTTGTGAAGAGATAAATGCCACTAAAACTCTAATCAAACCTGGAAATGTCTAAAGTTAAAAGAGGTGGCTGCCGCACCCGTTCAGAATTTAAACTTTATGAGTTGGAGTTTGAAATTCTACCGTAATACATTTGATTAACTAAGTTCAAAATTAGTAGTCCTATTTAAAACTTGTTGTGGCGATATTTTAACACAAGTTACATGTACATGATCTGAGCCAAAATTAATGGTTAGTTATGTGTTCTCCGTTTGCAGATATAGTACAGCTGAGTATGTAAATTTCCTTAAAGAGAATAAACTTAGAGAATCTAACTTAATTAAAATAAAATAAAGCAGCTATAACTTTCTATGTAATATGCTTCATAAAATAACATGACCTTTTCAAATTCAAAACACATCCCACCACAGATCTTAACATAAGCACGACTAAAGAAGTTATTTAAAACTTTAAAGTACATATATAAAAGCATATTCGTGGAGCAATATTGTGCTTTAAGGAATCTCATCTCTGGTGTTTGAGAACATTTATTTCATTAATTTAGTTAATTAGTGCATTAAGGATCTGGCCATTTTCCTTTAAATCAATGTCTTCACTTGTATTCCTTTTCCAATTTTAAGTGGAGAGAATAAAAGCAAAGTATAAATTGTGAGGTCTACTGTTTAGGGAAGATCTTCTTTATCAGGAAATGGATTAAGTTAATAATAGAATCATTCACTTTATTACTTAATAGTGATTATTATAGTATATAAAGGAATATATACAATGAGCAGATAATGAAATGGTTATGGCGAAGTGAACAATACGGTTGGCATAACATACATGAAAATAAAAATAAAAATGTATATTGTACCACGATGTTCACAATGAATACTAACTAAACCTCCACATCCACCCCACATAAAATAAGAAGCAAGATTGTTCAATTTGTGAATGTTAAATATACATAGTTTATACACGATATATCCTATGTATATTGGTTCTCGGATTCCCCCCTTTACCGTGTATACTAGGTAATATTTTAGTATCCTAGTTTAGGTAATGTTGTAATGTAATTAGTAGTGTACACTTACCATAATATTTGTATTACCATAAGTGTATAGTTAGTATCCAAGTAGAATAAGGTTTTAGGAGTAGAATAGGAATAGGATTCTCCTATTATGAAAATATGTAAATGTATATATACTCTTTCAATCAATGAAAATAATCAAGAGATTATTTCTTTCATGGTATCAGAAATCTAGGTCTTAAAATCCTCTCCAAAATTCCTTCCTCATTCTCGTCCTAAGCCTCGAAAACTGAGCCCTCCTTCTCGGGTTTCGAGCTGACGATTCCTCTTTCTCCCAATTTTTTCTTCCAAATCCCTCAATCACACATTGTTCTATCAGTATGTCTACATCAAAGAACATGTTTCATCCTTCCCTTGCAGTTTCTAACATCAAGAATAACATCCCTCATGTTCTTGAAATAGAAAACGTCCAATATGCGACGTGGGCCGAACTGTTCAAAATTCACGCACGCTCGCATCAAGTCATCCATAACATAATCCCCGCGGCTCCTGAGGATACGGAGGTGCCAAAACGCGAGGATGATCCTAAGTTATGTACAACTCTTGATGCCACTGTCCTCTAGTGGATATATTCCACAATTTCTACCGACCTTTTGCAAATGATTATTGAGCCTGACGCTACGGCACAGGCGACTTGGGATAGACTGCGTGATATATTCCAAGATATTCAAAATTCTAGAGTTGTTACTCTTGAGTAGGATTTCTCCCACGTCAATATGGAAGATTTCCCTAACGTTTCGGCTT
Organism: Anisodus tanguticus; assembly: GCA_034509755.1. Taxonomy (NCBI): domain Eukaryota; kingdom Viridiplantae; phylum Streptophyta; class Magnoliopsida; order Solanales; family Solanaceae; genus Anisodus; species Anisodus tanguticus. The sequence continues at coordinate 32,762,269 of CM067546.1, forward strand.
ATTACAAAAGATTAAAGGAATTGGCGGACCAACTCCGCAACATTGGCGCGCCAGTTTCGAATGATCGTTTGGTCCTCCAAATGGTTTCCGACCTCTCCGAGGCCTATAATGGTGTTGGCACGCTTCTTCGGCAAAGCAATCCGCTTCGGCAATTTTATCAGGCTCGTTCTATGCTTACACTCGAAGAAGCAGGCATGACAAAAATGCCGGCTACCGGTGCTAGTCCCGTAGTCATGATGACCGATTCCGCGGTTTATCCTACCGGTTCCAATAACTCGGGCCAAAACCGCAACAACGGTGGCGGTAAAAAGGGTGGAAATAAGAAAAATAATGGCAAGAACCGCGGCGGCAACAACGGCGGCAACCTGCACAATGGTGTTGGCGGTGGTGGCCCTCGCAGTGGTCAGCATCAGCAGCAGTTTTGGGCCCCATAGTGGGCCCCTATGCAGTGGCAATGGGCCCCACAACCACAGTTTGGGCCAAGCCACGTTTCGCCCCACTGGCAGTGGGCTGCCCAGCAACAGTCTAGGCCCAATTCTACATGGTCCACGTACAGTCAGCCTTCTGGGCCGAGGCAGCAAGCAGGGGTACTTGAACCTCGGCCCCCGCAGGCCCATCACACCGCGACACCCACGTCTTCCGACATCGAACCCGCAATGCACACGCTTCGTTTAAATCCTCCGGACCCAAATTGGTATATGGACACCGGTGCCACTACCCATATGACATCTGATTCAGGTACGCTCTCGTCTTATTCCAATTTGAGCAACCCTCGCGGCATAATTATTGGTAATGATAATTCTATTCCAATTCGTGGTTATGGTCATAAAACTTTATCTCCCCCTCATCCACCTCTTATCTTGAAAAACACCCTACATGCCCCCAAATTGATTAAAAACTTAGTCTCTATCCTTAAATTCAATACTGACAATTCTGTTTCTATTGAATTTGATCATTTTGGTTTCTCTGTGAAGGATTTCAAGACGGGGAGTCCTCTCATGAGGTGTGATAATAGGGGAGATCTTTATCCTATCACACCCAGTTCCGGTCCATCGAGTCAAGCGTTGCCATCCGCCTTTGCAGCCATGTCTCCTTCCTTGTGGCATGCTTGTTTGGGCCATTCGGGATCATCTATTTTGTCATCATTAGATAAAAATAATTTTATTTCATGTAAGGGTACGAATAGTACTCCAAATTGTATGTCTTTTTCTTTAGGAAAAATTGTTAGGTTTTCATTTGTAGACTCAAATTCTCATACTTTAATGTCATTTGATATTATTCATAGCGACTTATGGACGTCTCCTGTTCTTAGTTCTTTGGGTCATCGGTATTATGTTCTCTTTTCGGATGATTATTCTAAGTTTTTATGGATGTTTCCGATAGCGAAAAAATCTCAAGTTTTTTTCGTCTTCTTAAAATTTAGACGATTCATTAGAACCCAATTCGAACGGGAAATCAAAAATATTCAGTGTGATAATGACAAAGAATATGACAATGGGGTGTTTCGGAAATTCTGTGCTAATAATAGGATCAATTTTCATTTTTCTTGTCCTCATACGTCTTCACAAAATGGGAAAGTCGAACGCAAAATTCGTTCCATAAATAACATTATCCGAACGTTATTAATTCATGCTTCCGTACCCCCGTCTTTTTGGTATCATGCTCTACAAATGGCTACCTATCTCCTCAACATAATTCCTTCCAAAGGTTTGACATATTTTTCTTCCCTTCAAATTTTATATAATAAAATTCCTTCATATTCACATCTACGAGTTTTTGAGTGTTTGTGTTATCCGTTATTTCCGTCCACCACAATTAACAAACTTCAGGCCCGATCTACTCCGTGTGTGTTTTTGGGTTTTCTGTCTAATTATCGTGGCTATAAATGCTTTGATTTATCCTCTAATATAATCCTCATTAATCACCATGTAATTTTTGATGAATCCCAATTTCCATTTGCTAAAGTTAATACTCCCGTGCCTAGTTTGTATAATTTTTTGGATGATACTATATCCCCGTATATTATTCACCATTTTTCGGACGTCTCCCGCACCCAAAATTCTCCAACAGACCCACTGCCCGCTGGCCCCACTGGTCCGTCACAAGCTATGTTTCCCAATACAATCACTGGGTCAGTTTCAGCAATTGGGCCAGTCCAGCCCAATTCTGGAACTGGTCCAGTTCTTGCGTCTGTTTATTGTGTTGGGCCAGCTTGCCCACTACCTGCTGGCTACTCCATCTCTAGCCCAGAAAATTCCCAAAATCCATCCAATTCTTTCCCGAGTCATAGACCGGTCACTCGTAGTCAACATGGTATTTTTAAACCAAAAAGACATTTTAATTTTCATTCTAATGTTCTTAAATCACTCTTACTCCGTAATCCCGTGTCTGCTTTAAATGACCCGAATTGGAAAATTTGCTATGATCGATGAATATAATGCTCTTATTGATAATAAGACGTGGGAGTTGGTGCCATGTCCATCTGGTATTAATATTATTAGGTCTATGTGAATTTTTGCTCATAATGACAATTCAGATAGTTCACTTGCCCGTCATAAGGCGCGGTTTGTGGGTAATGGTAAGACTTAGTAGGTTGGTGTAGACCGTGGTGAGACGTTTAGTCCGGTGGTCAAGTCGGCTACCATTCGCACTGTGCTTAGCTTGGCTCTTTCGAAAGCATGGCTTATTCATCAATTAGATGTAAAGAATGCTTTCCTACATGATGATCTCAATGAAACAGTCTATATGCATCAGCCTTTGGGATTTAGGGATCCCAAACATCCTCATCATGTCTGTTTGTTGAAGAAGTCCTTATACGGGCTTAACCAGTCTCCACGAGCCTGGTATACGCGGTTTGCAGATTATGTTTCGACTATTGAGTTCACTCACAGCAGGTCGGATAATTCCTTGTTCATCTACTGACGTGGTTCGTCCTTGGCCTATATTATGTTATATGTGGATGAATTATTTTGACTACCTCTTCCGATGCCTTACGCCAGTCTATCATGATAATGCTCCGCTCTGAGTTTTCTATGAAAGACTTGGGGCCCTTGAGCTATTTTTTGGGGATTGCTGTCACTCGTCATGCAGGTGGGTTATTCTTATCTCAAAGGAAGTATGCAACTGAGATCATTGAGAGGGCTGGGATGTCATCTTGTAAGTCCACTTCCACTCCAGTTGATACTAAGCCAAAACTTAGTGCCGCGGCCGGCGTACCATACGAGGATCCGACCCGCTATCACAGTCTTGCAGGGGCCCTTCAGTATCTTACATTCACAAGACCAGATATTACGTATGCTGTCCAGCAGGTGTGTTTGTTTATGCATGATCCCAGAGTTGAGCACATGAATGCACTCAAACGCATCATTCGGTATATTCAGGGTACGCTTGACTACGGGTTGCATTTATATCCTTCCTCGACGTCCACACTTGTCTCGTATACAGATGCTGATTGGGGTGGCTGTCCAGATACCAGATGGTCTATGTCTGGCTATTGTATGTTTCTTGGCAATAACTTGGTCTCATGATTTGCAAAACGTCAGTCGACATTGTCCCGATCCAGTGCCGAAGCCGAATATCGAGGGGTAGCTAATGTGGTCTCGGAATCTTGTTGGTTACGTAATTTGTTGTTGGAGCTTCATTGTCCTATTCAAAAGGCAACCTTGGTTTATTGCGATAATGTTAGTGCCATCTACCTTTCTGGTAATCCGGTTCAGCACCAGTGCACTAAACATATCGAGATGGACATTCACTTTGTCCGCGAAAAGGTTGCTCGTGGTCAGGTACGCGTCTGCCATGTCCCGTCAAGGTATCAAATTGCCGACATCCTTACAAAGGGTCTTCCCTCGATCCTTTTTGAAGATTTTAGGGACAGTCTCAGCGTTCGAAGACCGCCCGTTATGACTGCGGGTGTGTGTTAAATATACATAGGATATACACGATATACACCTGTATATCCTATGTATATTGGTTCTCGGATTCCCCCCTTTACCGTGTATAGTAGGTAATATTTTAGTATCCTAGTTTATGTAATGTTGCAATGTAATTAGTAGTGTACACTTACCATAATATTTGTATTACCATAAGTGTATAGTTAATATTCAAGTAGAATAAGGTTTTAGGAGTAGAATAGGAATATGATTCTCCTATTATGGAAATATGTAAATGTATATACACTCTTTCAATCAATCAAAATAATGAAGGGATTTTTTTTTTAGTGAAGTACAACATAGCAATACATTTTATGTTCTATATTTATGATGACCAAGTTCTTAGTTAAGGTAGGGGCATCATAAACTTACTAAATTAACATGAAAAGCCTTTATACTAATGGCTGAGCTTTTGAACGAAAATTGAGATGCTACAGAATTAATGGGGAAAATATAAAAGTAACATTAGAATGGGAAATTGTGTAAGTAGAATATCATTATTAACATGTCTAGTTCTTAATATGACTTAGAAAGAAAATTGAGATGTTTCTGACATTGGTACCATGATAAGATAGACAAGAAGAAACTGAAGTGCATCAATCATCAGAGATTTAAGTCAAAACTGGCTTGGAGTTCCATTTTTTCTCGACATATTATCTCATGTCACTATGTCAGAAACCAAAGATTTGAAGCAGAAGGAAGGACCATTGTGGCCAATTAGGAAGGACAAATTAAATGAGAATTTCTGTGTCATGACTACTTGTTGAATAACTTGCTCTTGGAACTGCAGTTTGACAGTTTGAATGTTCCTTAGAAAACAAATGAGCCTATTTTTTTTTTTTTTTTGAGATTGACCTTCTATCCCTTGTTCTCAGTCCGATCGGTCAAGCTTGCGTAATCGATCGGCTAACGAAATCCGAATAAATAATAGAATAGAACAATATACAGGAGTTCTTCTTAGCAAGAACAAGAATTATTGCAAAAAAGATAATGCCCAGAAGGATTTGAACAACATTATGGCATTACAATTTTCAAAGATTTATCCAAGGCTTAACTCAAGACTGCACATGACTTCAAAGAGTAATGAACATGATAATAACACATTTATCAGAATATTTGAGCAGAGCTATATATAGAGATTAAGATTTCATCACTGAGAACCGAATGGGAAAATTACAGCCCTATGTTTTTGGGTGATTTACTTGACAAAATATGACTAAATGTATAGGTTTTGTATATTTATATGTATAATGTACATTTACTATACATATGATATACATACCTTTACATGTAATATACATAATCAGTGTATATGTTTGTCTATTTTGACCATATTGGTAAATAACTTTAGCCAAACTACTAACTTCTGGGAGGAGGGGTATAGACTCATTCAGGTAGAAAATGGTAAGTTTCCAATCTAGTATATCAAGCTTGATAATTAATGTGGTCTTCTAGTATACTATATTAAACTTGATTAATAAATAGTCCCTAATAGTTATTGTTACAGTCAAGGTTTCCACTTTATATGTTGGAACAAACCAAACTTTATTGAGAACACATTCCAGAAATGGGATTGATTAAGAATGGTATGAACAAAAAGTCCTACTTCATCCTTCATAAGGTAATTTGGAAAAGACTGCTTTATTTTAAGTTGTGTTTTCGACCATATATAGAGAACTTGAAAAACCCAACATTTAACAAAGTGGTCTAAATTTTTCTGAAAATATACTTTTTGGAGGTGGTAAAAGAGGAGAGGAAGAGAGATCAATTGAGTGGTACATTTGAAAGACGGGTACTGAAAACATGTCACGCTCTCAGTTCAATTCAAAATGCTAATTTTAAAAAAGATTTAAGTACTTAGGAGAGAAGCATTGTTTTCAGTAATTGATCAGTGAGATCAAATTCCCAAAAATTAATTAGTACATCAAGAAATTCAGCTCAAACATTAATGCAAGACATGTTACTACTGGTAGTAATAAAAACCCCAGAACACCTTTCATCCAACAACAAGAGTCACACTCACAGTATATATACTCTTCTAAAACTCTCATTGGCATTCGTTTTTTAATTTTATGTTTAATTATTTTTCATAATACTAATAATGTTCTATTATCTAGGGTAGACAATTAGAAAAGCAACAACATACAATAAAAATATACCACTAAATACTTAGATAATGAAGAAAATAAAGGCATATAATTTCATCACTGAGCTAGCTAGCACTATTATTATAACAACTACGCCGTTTTTTTTCCTTTGAGAAACAAAGGTGAATCAAAAGATTGAATTTCCAAACCATATTTCTTTATAGAAAGTTTTCCATAAAGAACATTAATTAAGATGACCGATTTCAGAATTCTTAAGTTACATGACCCAAAAATAACAAACATGACAACAACAAAAAAAAAACCCATAAAAGGAAAAAAGAAAAGCTCAATAATCTCTAGGACAAAGATGGTACTTTGCTGACCTTTTTGATTCAAGAATCCCCATATTTCTCTTCATTGATCCAAATATGCTTCCATAACATATGAACAAGCTCAAATTCTTCAAGATTTGTCATTAAACTCCAAAAGGTGGGCGCGGAGCTGGATTTCCCGCCCACCCATCAACAGAAGCGGATCCAGAATTTAAACAGTTAGGCATATTTAACGGCAGGTTAAAGAACGGAAGCCCCAAAGATGGGTCCGGAAAAGGGTTGTTACTAACATGACTTCCACCACCACCACCAACGCCATCGGAACCTTGTGGTAATTGCATCTGATTAACTCCATCATTAATATTAATATTAACATCTTCCTCTAAAGGCAGCCTCTCATAAGCAACATTAGTAAAAGATGAAGCTATAACAATAACTGGACCAGCAGTCATCAACTCACCTACCACACTCCCTCCAACAACTTGTCCTTGTCCACCAGACAAAAATATTGTCAAACTTGTAGCCCCTGGTGGAGCTGGTGGTGGCAAAAATGAACCACTAAGTGATAATATCTCAAATCTCCCATTTAATGTAACAACCGATGAATTATTACCGGATGTAGCCGGTTGCCTTATACTCACATTAGTCACAATACCACTACCACTTAATATACAGATCCCACGTTGTCTTCGTCTAGCATAAGATGAAACACATTCAAAAACATCACATCCATTTCCAATTTCAAGAATATGTGCTCGTAACGTATTCGCACTTTCTCTAGTGATAATAACCGGGGGTTTCAGTTTATTTTTGGACCCTGGAGGGCGACCCCTTGGTCTACGACCAACAAGGTCGCCTGGTCCTGATGAATTTGCACCTAGATCAAATTGGTGGTGGTCATTGGAAAATGGATTTTTTGTATTTTCATCATCATTTTGGGGTTGTACTTGGAGGTTAAATTCAGGGTGGTGAAGTTGATGAACGTAACGAGATGCACTACTTAAATCTAGACCAGCCATAATGACCATAACAATAAAAAGAAAAAAAAGGGAGTACACAACAACAGGAGATTTTGAGAAAAATATTGTATAAAAATTATATGATTAAAAACTGTTTTTTTGGGGTTTGTTTATTTAAGATGGAAGAAGTGGGAGATGGGATAGATTTATAAAAATAAGTCTAATAAATACTATAGAAAAAATAATATATAAAGAAGAGAGGAGCGGAAGTGGAACCCTAGATTAGAAAAGAAAGAGGTGAACTATTGGTGGTGGAGGATTTGGTTGAGTGAAGAGAAAGGGGAGGGAGAAAGAAGAGAGGAGGAGAAGACAAAGGCTTGTTGAACAAACGCAGTCTTTCTTTCTCTCACCTTAAAAGTTTAAATATACTTAGATAAAATATTATGGCGTTTAAAATTATTTTTTAATCAATCAATAAACTATTAATCCCTCCCTTTCAAATGATGTTAATGTGTTACCTCAAAGGATGTGTCGCAGTGGATGAGACTGTTCATTTCTTAATTAGAGATCTCGAGTTCCAGCTATGAAATGCAAAAATTCATTATAGGGAGCGCTTCCTCAGAAGTTTGCTCTACCTGACGCGAATCCGAATATAGTTGAGCTCCATTGAAGGTACCTAACACCGGGTGGAAAACCAAAAAAATAAAAGATGTTACTGTGCTTCATTGAGTACAGAATTTAAATAAAGTTAAATTATTTTTTAGACTTATAGCGTAAAACATGTCATAGATATTTATCTAATTATAAATTCATGTCATTAAATAACTTGTTTTATTATAGCAAATGTTTTTAACTTTTTTTTTAAAAAAAACATTTTCCTCCATAACAAGCAACACCAATAAACAGATATCATTCTTTTGAGAATAGGTGGAAAAAAATGTATCACGTGAAATGAGATAAACGAGTATTATAGTATTTTTTTATTTTGTTTGAGATAGTAAGATTAGTTGGTAAATTAAACTTGCACCTAAGCGCGTTTCAAAAGACAGCGTTTGGCAATTAATTACTTTCGAGTTTCGAGGACAAGTGGATTCTTGTATTAACAGGTTGTAAAGACCAACTTTGTGCAAGTCATTTATCTTCTAATAAAAAATGAAAAAAAGCTAAGCAAAAATTTAGGGTTGTCTTTTTCTGTTTTTGCAAATTTATTAAGAATGTTACAAAACCTTCTATTCTAAGTTTTAATAATGCATAACCAAAAAATACAAGTTTAACGTAAGCCGAATTTTTGGTAGAATTAATCGTGAGGAAATAGAAAGGTAAAAGGTGGAAAGAAGAAAAGAGCATTAGTAATGTAAGAAAACAAATAACTTATCCGTAATTTGTTGAGCCTTGAATATTTCAAACAACGTAAGAAATTGTGTCCTTTCTTCCTTTCTTTCTTTGACTTGGTTCATGTTTTCTTTTTGAAGAATCCATGGACGCTTTTTCTAGAGCTATAGAATTTGAGGAAGTTGTAAAACCTTTATCTTTTTTTTAAAAATAATAATCGTGTCCAAGCCAACTTGCCATGAGTATTTGCTACCGTTCACCAAAACAAACACAGAATAATTCTAATAAAACCCAGTCTTATATTTTAACATCACACACAATGACCGAACAGAAAGAGAAAAAAGGAGAAATTGGTAGGTGATTACACTATAACAACAATAATATATCCAATAAAATACCACAAAGTAAGGTTTAAGAAGGATAGAGTGTATGCAGACGTTACTGTTACAATGAGCTGTACCGAGTGAGAAAAGTGAAACAGAATGAGAGCTTAGTGAGATTGAAGCTTAAATTGATTTTATTCTGTTTTCATTAAGTAGTAATTATCTTTCCATTTAGGTGTCTGTATTAATTACTACTCATTATCTTTCCATTTAGGTATTTTTCTCTCTTTGTATATAGCAATAGCTTTTAATCATTCAATATACATAAAATGATAGGAAAGAAAACCTTTCACTGTGTTTGGTTTTTTATCATGGTATCAGAGCATGGTTCGACGCTCTGAGAAAGGGCGAGTAATATAGAGGGAAATTGAAAGAAAAAAATTGAGACGCTAAGAAAAATAGGATAAAAGTCAGATTATGAGGGAGACTACTCCACCAAATGGGAGGTCTGGTGTTGGATCTGAGAGTTCCCTAATCTCTGAACTAACATCCAGATTATCACAAATGATGGTAAGTACATCAACAATAGCAAGCCATGAAGCACATGTTGTTCCGCTAGGTATCAAACTAGATGGTACCAACTATGCGATTCGGTCCCAGGTTGTAGAGATGTATATCTCTGGCAAAGACAAACTGGGATATATTAATGGAGGTCTTCAACCACCAAAAGAGACAAATGCCACATTCAAAAAGTGGAGAACATAAAACGCACTAATGAAGAGTTGGTTAATCAACTCGATGGATCCCAAGTTGATTAGAAATTATATTCGATTTCTGATCGGCAAAAGCAGTTTGGGATGCTATTGTTGTGACATATTTTGATGAAGGTGATACTTCTCAAGTTTATAATTTGAAGAGAAAAGTGATAAAGTTGAAGCAAAGAGGGGGATCCATTGATATGTATTACAACCTTCTTCAAAGCTTGTGGAGATAAATCGATTTTCGAAGACCAAATCTAATGAAATGTCAATTTGACATAGAAAAGTATAATTCTATATTACAAGAAGATAGAGTATATACTTTTCTAGATGGATTGGATGATAGACTAGATAAAATCAGAGGTGATGTCTTGCAACTCAAACCATTTCCTACAATAGAGGAAGCATATGCACTTGTTCGGCGAGAAGACTTGAGGCAATCTGTAATGTTGATTAAAGAGGGGGACATAAGTAGTGCTGCTATGATTTCAAGGGCGGGACAAGGATCTCAATGACAAGTATCTCTTTAACCAATGATGAATGACAAGTATAACACGTCAAATCCAAAGCAATAAGAAGGAAGAGGTGGTTGCACACACTGTGAAAACTCAAAACGTATAATAGAAACATGTTTCCAATTGAATGAAACTCCAGTGCGTACTGGTTCATCACCGACGGGGATTTCCGATCACGTAAAAAAGACCTCGTTCTATTTGTCTTTTTTTCATGACTTATTTTATCATCTCTTTCCTCAAACGAAGGATTCTCCAACGCTATTCTTTCCTAAGTTTTCCCTTTCATCAGTTTAGTCCTTCTAAATTACCAAAATTCTACGTCAACTGCACCTGAAAGGGATGCTCGAGTCAGGAATGCCGAAGGAAGGGGGAGAAAGGTATGAGCTGAAAAAGAAAAAGAAGCAAGAGGTCGGTAGAGCCTCATTAGCAAACACTAGGGAGACCTCAAAAAGATCTGAATCATTGACGCTTATACCGCAATATGAGGATACTTCACCAGCAAGTGTCAACAACTCTATGTGTCACGACCCAAACCGGAGGGACGCGACGGGCACCTGGGCCCCACCCGCCGGGTACCGCTAATTGTACCATCAACACATATTCATAATTAAACACGAACTAAGCCAAAAAAGATTATGGAAACTCTTAACCAAAAAACCAACATATATATATATATATATATATACATATCCACACCAAGGCCGACAAAGCCATACAAGATCCCTACACACAGGACACCTGTCTACAAACCTCTAAAGAGTATACAACATCAAAAGGTCGGGATACCCATATATACAAGCAAAAATGTACCGTACCAAAATTAGACCAACACTCCGAACAAGGGGTATGCTCCAAAAATTTGCTGGATCCGCAATGAATTAACGTGAACCGTCACTTTGCCTATGTGAACCTGCAGGCATGAAATGCAGCATCCTCCGACAAAAGGGACGTCAGTACGACTGATGTACTGAGTATGTCAGGCATGAACAATAGTATAACAGAGATATCACAGTAACTGAAACAGAAACAACCGACCAGTATTAACTACCTCTGAAACCCCAATACATATGTCTAAATGTTATGCAATGCAAATACAGTATAATATTGGCCACACATGCATCTTCCTTTTCTTAACAACCTCTGTGAGCGTCAGGTTATATAGGTCACACAGACAACCTGATATCGGTCACACAGACATGCCACACAGGCTTCTATATTGGCCTCATACCATATAATGGTGAATGAATGTATGCATGATGCAAATGCGATATACTAATGTCCACACAGGAATCCTACCCATAATCGCCACACAGACATTCAGTTATATCATATAAGCCACACATGCTTCAATATTATCATATCGTCTTGGCCACACAGACATCCATTTTGACCACACAGGCTCGATATGTGGCCTCTTAGGGCTCTTTTGTGATAGTCTATACCAGTTTCAGGTGGTGTGCGTATATAACGCCTTTCCCTCTTTTCCCCCTATCCCCTATATATATATATATATATATATATATATATATATATATATATATATATATATATATATATATATATATATATATATATATATATATATATATATATATATATAATAGGGTGCATAACACAGCGGTCCAGGGTAATAAATGAATATGATGCAAATGAGAATGCATGAGTGACAATCAAATACCCGGAGTGACATATCATCCTTATACCTTTGGCTAACAGTAAATATCAACATCTTTTCCATATGCCTCAATAAGGAATTAGAAACAATTTAGACATGTTTTTAGCATAGGAATCAATAATATGAACATCCCTTTAACTTCTAAGAATAGAATAAATTATGGAACATTACCACAGTTACAGTTCATACGTAGAACATGCAAAAAGAAAAAAATAATTTATCTTAACATACCTTAGCCGATACACCCGATAACGGAACCCAAATAGTCCGTGCCACACCTGACCTTAAGCACGCACGAACTAGCCCAAAAAGAAAATAGAATTCAATAGTGACTTGGGGGATTGTATAAGCTTGCTACGGCTGCCTATGATTTCTAAACAATAAACTTCTAATACTAACTTTAGGATAAGAGTCTTTTATATGAATCGTTGGCCGGACATCTTTGAAATAAGAGCATAAGTGCTGTTGTATGCAGAGGTTAAATGAAGAAAATGATTTGCAAGGCTTAGCACTAGTTTAATATTAAATGGGTGGAGACTTAAATGGGTGACACATACCAATTCAGTAGATTCGTCATCTACATTAGTAGTTAGGCGTACTACACGTAATAAAATGTTATCCTCCCTCCATTAAATTAATCAATTGCACACACAATTAATTTTTGATCCCAATTCACTTAAACCTTGACGATTTATAAAATCTTCTTATACTCAATGTCATAATTCGTGTATTATAAAATTAGTCCATAACTTCTTTATGCGCACACCAAAATTGTTCCCGATCCCCGTCGTCACACTTGTTGTGTTCAAAAATTATTTCGGGGCTTCATCTATTTATATATTAATTTCTTATTAGCATATATCGATATAGCATGAATTTTCCCAATGCTCGGATCTACTTCCTTTATTTAGGTGCTCAAATTATTGTCCGAAATTCCAGAATGTTACATCTTTCCCCCCTTAGAAACATTCGTCCTCGAATGTTGGGGTGACATATCTAAACATGGCTATGATAAAAGCATCCAAACCACATTCGGCCGAATTCAAGTGCCTTGTAATGGAGATTCAATGCTCCAAAATCAGCCCAAGAGGCAGAAACTTTCTGCCTTCCTCTTCCTAATTTTATCTTTCCTGAAACTCCAGGGACCAAACTATTTGGGGACCAAAAGATAATACCAGAAGCCCAAGCCCAAGCCCTGACGGGCGCGCGGCGGCGCGCGTGTGGGCTTAGCCTCGAACCCAAGCACACCTAGGTCCTCCCTCCTTCAAACACATGGGTTACCCCTTGGGGACCCAAACTCTTATTCATTTTTTAGGCTTATAAAAAGAACAATTCTTCCTTTTTCCACCGATGTGGTAGATTTGTCCCACACCATATTTCCATGCCTCAAACACCTTACTTCGTGGACCAATATCTCTTTCATTTCTTACCGAAATTTGACGATCCTTGGCCCTACGGTCATCTACTCACTTAGTAGATTATGTACGTGTGAAGAGACAAAGCCTCCAACATGCGAAACCCTAGTGTTTAAGTCATTAAATATGGGTGGACGCAACGCCCACCAAAGGCAAATTTCCAACATAGCTAACTATGTTAGCACAAAAAAGTTGTCAAAATCACTCAAAGCATTCACGTACAAGCTATTCTCTACAAATATTCCAAGCACTGTACAAGAGGCCTCAACTGACTCAAAGTGTACTCAAGCAATAAGGGAAGAAATGAAAGCACTGGAGAATATGAATACATGAAGACTAGTATTGCTACCTAAAGAAAAAGAAAGGGGTAGGATGCAAGTGAGTGTTCACTATCAAATATGGTGCCGATGGATTGCTTGACCATTACAAAGCGAGACTTGTGGCAAAAGGATACACCCAATCTTATGGTATAGATTACACACAGACTTTTTCTCCGGTAACAAAATTAAACACAGTGAGAGTACTAATATCACTTGTTGCTAATTTAAATTGGCCATTACATCAATATGATGTGAAAAATATTTTTTTACATAATGATCTTATAGAGGAAGTGTATCTGAAAATTCAAAAGGCTTTATTGCTTCACAAACAGGAACTGTATGTAAGTTAAACAAAGCATTATATGGATTGAAACTGTCATCGAGAGTGTGGTTTGGATGCTTTTATCATAGCCATGAAGAGACGAGGTAATAAGCAAAGCAATGTAGATCACACCTTATTCTTGAATCACCGAGGAGGTATGATGACATCCTTAGTTATCTATGTTGATGATATGATAGTCACGGGTAGGGATGTCAACGGATCGGATCTGGAACGGATCCTACTAGATTCAAATTCAGATTCGTTTTTCATATCTGGATCGGGTTCATAAAAATCAGATCCAAATCCGGATCCACCGGGTCCACGGATCGGATCTGGATCCACATGTAAAAAAAATTACCTTGCTAAGAATATTTTTTTTGAACTGACAAACGATTTTTACTTAGCTAACAGTTTACTGTGTTTCAATTTTGAAATGTTCATATGAGATATTTCGTTCGTTGTCTCGTTTTGATTGTGAGCTATTAATTGAAAATGTTGGACAATGACAATAGTTGTGGAAAATGCTGACTACTATTTCCACAATGCAGAACTTGCATGTGCTTGGAATATTCACAAATGAAGTGAATATAATTTTAACTACTTGTCTATGAAGATGTTAGTCATTCACTAATATAACATTGATTTTATTATCGAAGTTACCTCTTTATTTTTTTTTGTTTTTGAGTTAACGCGGGGATAAATTAAACTTGCAAGGATGTGCTTAGCAATTTTAAGAAAATACTTATAAAATTACATTCTAGGTTATGAATATATTTAATAAAAAACAGATCCACGGGTCGGATCTGGACCGGATACAGATCTCAAATACAAGATCCAGATCCAGATCCGATACGTCAGAAGCGGATCGAAATCCGTCGGGTCCAAATTTTGAAGATTCATATCCTATAAAACGGATCTGGATCCACCGGATCCGGACCGGGTCCAGGATCCACTGCCATCTCTAGTCATAGGGAATGATAAAGAATAGATTACCAAGTTGCAAAGATATTTAGATGCGGAGTTTAAAATGAAGAATCTTGGAGGGCTTAAGTATTTTCTTGCGATCTAGCGAAGGAATTTTCCTTTCCCAAAGAAAATATGTTCTTGACTTATTACCAGTTGACACTCCTATAGTCCAAAATCATAGACTAAAAGAGCATCCGAATCAGACGCCCACAAACAAAGGGAGGTATCAATGACTTGTTGGCAAGTTGATTTATCTATCCCATATAAGACTGGATATAGCATATGCAGTGAGTCTTGTAAGTCAATTCATGCATAATCCTAGTGAAGAACATATGGGGGCGGTCACTCGTCTAAAGTCGTCTCCTGGAAGAGGACTTATGTTCAAGAAACATGGTCATCTGAATATTGAGGGTTATAAAAATGCGGACTGGGCTGGAAGTGCAACAGATAGAAGATCAACATCAGGTTATTGGAGGAAACTTAGTTACTTGGAGAAGCCAGAAACAAAACGTGGTGGTGGCTTTATCTAGCGCATAGGCAGAATTCACAAGTATGACTATGGAAATTTGTGAACTTCTTTAGTTGAAGAGGTTATTAACAAAAATCGGTTTTGACTCAAGTTCAACAATAAAGATGTTCTGTGATAACAAATCATCTATACAAATTGCTCAGAATCCTGTTCAATTGATTTTATTTTGTTTCTATTAAGTGTTAATTATCTTTCCATTTAGGTGTTTTTTCTCTTTGTTTATAGCAATAGCTTTGTAATCATCCAATGTACAAAAAATAATAGAAAAGAAAATCTTTCACTGTTTGGTTTTTTATCACGCACCTCTATCTTGGTAGGTGAAGAGGTTGTTTATGGTAGACTCTTACCTTTACCTTGGGAGATGAAGATGTTGTTTATGGTAGACTCTTACCTCTACCTTGGTCCGTGATTATAGTAAACAGTTGTATATTTTGTAAATTTCCTGCAGATTGAAATGGATGAGGATCTTTTTTTAGGAAGTCTTAAGATTTGGAAATTTAAACAAGCTAGTTGGATTTAAGGCGCGCGTGAGTAGGTCCTACTTTTTCTGTTGATACAAGTTTGTTTATGTTAATTGATCAGTAACAAAACAAAAATAATGAGTCATTTATTTTAGTAGTAAATGATATCTAGATTAATTATTACCATATGTGTGGTTAGGGTTTAACATGAACTTAATCATGGTTAGAGAACAAAGTTGACCAGATTTAAATGCAAAGCTGACAGACACGTGAGATAGGGGAAAATGGTGGGACATTGTTTAATTAAACAATGTATTTGTCTTAATTAATTTAAAACTAGAAAAAGGATCAATGGATGGGGAAGAAAAGGGCAAGTGGGAGATAGTGCAGCGGCTGGTGGGTCCTACTTTTGACCTCATCCCACCACCCTGACCGGCCATCTTTCTTAAATTTAAAAATTAATTTTTATTTTTTAATTACCAATCATTTAACCCTAATCTTATGCCTTGTTTGGCTGTCCCAAAATTTAAAATTCTGAGGTCCAACGAACAACGCCCCTTTGTTTTTGAACTTTTAGTGTAATTCGTGCAAAAAGTGGATAATATACTTTTTTAGAAATATAGTTACAAGTTATCCAATTATAAAATTAAGGCATGCACCTTATTTTTTTTTGGTGTTCTGTTAAATAGAAATATAAATATGTTTCTCTGGATAGGCGTAAATAGTATATTAAATTTCTTCGGACTGAAAGCTAGCTATTGCTTTTTTTAAAATGTCAGTTTATTATTCCTAAATCTAATATATTATTTGATTCTTGTAATCATGAGTTCTTTTCTTAAATTTTCTTCTTTAATTATAATAGTATTGCCCATTTTTTAATTGATTAAATAATTGCTTAAACGATAACCTCTCAGAATTTGGAGTGATAAAGTGAATAACATCTTATCTTACGCAAAGATATGCCACCATTGTCCCATTCGCTGGGATTAAGTTGGCCTAAAATAGCTACCACTAAAATTAAATTCTTAAATCAGTGATAGATTTGTTTACCCAATATTAGTTTTCTATGGTCTTGATTTTGACACTTGAAGTAAAACAATGCAGTAATTTATTATATTTCTCACACACTTTAGTTTCTAATTTAATCTATTAAATCTCTATGATCGGTCCTCCACTTATATACATAAAGATAGGGAAATAAAAGAAAACTAAAAGGTTTTATGGTAACTCTATTTTGCATAAATAGATGTAAGTTTTGAGTCGTACCAAAAGTTTTCTCTTATTTATATTTCTATTTTTTACAATCTCACCTTATTCAGTAAAGAAATAAACTATTTTTTCTAATGACTCAAACTTATAGATGACATGATCACGAATTGCAATATAATATTAGAGCAAATAACAATCCTGAATTGAGTTTCACTGGAATTCAATATTAAAAACACTTACGTGTGTAATCCAAAAAAATCTCAATTTTTTAAATAAGATGACTACACATTTCAACACACATCATCTCGCCAAAACAATTTCAGAAAAGGGAAAAGAAAAACTTGTAAGCACATTTGGAGTATAAGTGGACTGATTTTTTTCTTGTTTAAGGATTAGGTCTAAAGTTGAATGTGAGCAGCTAGCCATATGAACCCCATGATGGAAGAAAAAAGGTTGTCGATCATAATAGGAAGCAAACTTAGTTTCATGTATGGGTAGCAATCAACAGTGTCCCTAACGTTTCTTCATTTGCAAGGTTTTCTTCCAGCTCTTTCCCCCATTTACTCTCTTATGTTGATTAATGTAGTAATGCCTGACGGGCTAGCTAGTTTAAAACTTTAGACTTGATCATTATATCAAGACAGTTTCTCAAATTACATAGTCCAGAATGTGTCCAGGGATCACCAAAGGGTGTGATGGTATGCATGAATTCCTTTCATTTTAACGAAATATCGAGTTTGAGTTGTGGAATGAAAAATCTTCTGATAAGAAGTGTTTCCCTTTTAATTGATCCTACATACACAAATCTGAATTAGTTAGAAGGGGATACTAAATATTAGATGTTTATAAAAAAAGCCATCAAGGCATCTGCTTCGGTAATTGGTATCATCTCCAAATTAAAGCTATGGGTAAAGGTAGTAGATCAGCCAGTAAACGAACAAAAAGTACTAATTCGAGCCTCATGCCATCACTTCGTCATCTCTATACTCGTCTCTGCTTAACCATCAACTTTGATACCAGTTATTAGGCTAAGCCAGTGTAAAAATGCTCTTAACATGGTATAATAAGAGTATTATTTTATCTTATATATAATTTCTTTTTTTAATTACTAATATGTGATTTTATTCGTAAACAGTGTTAATTAGGGGTGCACTAGTCTGTTGAATAAAGTAGTAGTTTTGCTCAACCTTTAGCCAATTAATTTAAGGTTCACTTGATAATATATATAAGTAGGGTGTCAATCACGTCCAGCTCCAATTTAGGAGCATGACAAGTAGAAGTTTTAATGATGAAAATTTGTGAAATGTACGCTAGTATCGCTCCTTCTTTGGCTACCATATTTAAAACGCTTCCAGGGAGAATGTTGACCGTATTGAATCCTTTGACAATTACTAAAACAAAACATGAAAGATGAGTTTGTTTTTTCGGCCCACCTGTCTATGAATTATGACTGCCCCATGGTCCTCCATTCCTACACAAATACTTATCTCTCTCTCTCTCTCTCTCTCTCTCTCTCACTCATGTTGTTTTTATAATTGATGTCAAACATGCTCAAATATTCCATGGTTTGACACATTCCAAGACCTTAGAATGATTAAAAAAAATTAGTAACAAAAGGGTAGAACTATTGACAAACAACAGCTGCTCATCTAGTCATCTGGCCGGCTCCTTTTGTATACTACTATATATAATATATGCATGGTGTTGTCATATATAATGCTGCGAACGGCTATTTGTACAATTTGATAAGTACCAAGTTGTAGGCCTATGGATGCATGAGGATTTATCTTAGTGCATTCAAAAGATAAGAGAATTAAAAGGGACATAGTCAGTTCTAATTAAGCCCAAAAACAGACTAGATTAAGGGATATTGACTGTCGATATAAATATATAGTCAAATTTATAATCTTGACGAATTCTCGGAATATATCGAAACGTGTTAGGTGTGCAAATAAAGTCTCAAATTGGTAGTTGAAAAGAAAAAAAATACATATAAGGTTATTAAGTCTTTTGGATAAAACTATGTGAGATTGGCTCAAAGCCGACAATATTACATCATATTGAAAGTATCTTTGAGCTAACTTAATGTACAACTCCATATAAGTATATGAGGTTGTTAATGTTGGATTTGATGTTGTGACATTTGACCCAACATAGCTCCTGAAGTATTGATTTGAATATATAAGAATGTTGGGACAAATGTTGCACAACATTCGGACCAACATTTTCAGAACTGATTTTGCCTTACTTCACGTAATAGTTACTATGTAGTAAATATGACTTGGCAAGGTAAAAAGGAGTTGGTAAAAAAGTGTGAAGAACGAGTCAAGGTTGCTGCTTTTCGTGAGGAACAAGTCAAAGTTGTTAGAGGATTTTTCTCCTTGATCGTCTCCAACTAATCCTACTAGCTGCCCACCTTTCCCTCAACCTCCACAACCAATCGATGAGCTTTTCAAGGCAGACTCTCTACTATAAATAGAGAGGGTACTACAGGGAATTGATATCCAGAAACAGTTTGCAAAAATATCAAGAGAGCTATCGGGATTTCATCTCAGAAATCCGGATCACCATTGTTGTCTGAGTGTGTTGACAACATTCTGTCCAACATTACAATTGATGTTTAGATTCTAGATGAGTTTTGTATGGAGCGATTGTAATGAGAGGTTGTCTATGTCTACGCAGTTAGATTTTTCAGGCAGAAGTCATCTGCGACTTCAACTTTTAATTCCTTTCCATTTTATATTGTAAATTTATAAAGAAAGGAATTTGTACTTTTGTATATAGTATATATACAATACATTTGGTCATTGACCATAATAAGTTATATGATATATGTAACTTATGAAAATTTAAATCTTTGTGTTCTTTAAATTCAGCTGCATTTACTCTTTAAGAGTTTCTGTTTTGCTAAGTGTTGTTACTGGTGTCGGACGACATAATTGCCGACATTTGGAAACATAATTGGTATTCAATTTATTTCATTTTGTTTTTATTTCCCATAGCCTTTGACACCCTTCAAGTGTTATCAGAGCCGACACTTAACACAATAAGTGCTTGGTCCTGTTGTCATAAGCTATGGATCCGGCAAATCCAACTATTGGTAAGCTTCCTATTTTAGACGGATCAAACTATGCCTATTGGAAGATTCACCTACATTCTCATATCAAATCAATTGATGTTAGGGCATGAAGATCTAAACTAATGGGTATGTTATTCCAATGTTGCCACTGGATGAGGAAGGTGACATTCTTGTTAAACCTGAATCCGAACGGACTACAGAAGAAGCTCACAATTTTGCCACAATGGACCTTCATACCTTGATGAGCATTCTCAAAACTTATGAGATGAACATTGAAAATCAAAAGGAATTGTATAAAAGCAAGGATGTGGCACTTCAAGTTTAATTCTCGGAGAGTCAAATCGAAGAAAATAATGAGAATCCTAAGGAAATTGGTGACGGTGCAAATGTTGCCCTACTCACTTGAAAATACAATTTGATGGTGAGAAAGTTCAACAATGAGAGAAATCAATCTAAATCTAAAGATCACCAAAACCAAGTCTTCAATCAAAATCCCACTAGATTCCTTCCTAATGTACAAAAAGGAAATCAACTAAGAAGAACCAACTAAGATCGTACCAAACCTAATCCCAAACAACTTGAGTCATTGCAGTGTCATGCATGCTCGGGTTGGGGTCACTATGCTAACGAATGTGCAAACACTCTTAAAAAATTAGGTAAGAACCTATGAGTTTCTCTTAGTGATGATGAAGGAAAAGAGGAATGAGATCGTGAAATTGAAACACAAGCAATGTTGACTACTATTTTCGAACAGTCTCTATCGGATAATGAAGATGTCGTATATAATGTTATCTCAGATGCCACGACATTTGCTCCAACATCAGTAACGACATCAACATCCTCAGCGACATCCAAAAGGTATGAATTCTTTAACTACTCCTATGTTAATTGCTTTAGTGGTTCTGTTTCTGTTAGTGAGGCTGATTGTATGGATCAAGTTGAATGCAAAGATGATATGATTAATGAATTACAAAGTATTTGTAAAGCCTTAACCATAGAATCCAAGCAACTTGACAAAAAGGTAAAATCTTTAAGTCGTGAGAATTTAGTATTAAAAGACACGATAACCCGGCTTGAGGTTGTAGTTACCAAAAAGGATATTGAATTTGGTAAGATCCGTGCAAAATTGGATTTAGCTGAAGCAACCTTCCGTAAGCTCAACACGGGGACTTCAAAATTGAATGAGATACTCAACTTTAGTAATCATTCACATGCAGAAATTGGGTACGAAAACTCTCTTAAAACCATATGCTCTAATCTCTTTGATAAAAATGAGAAAATATGCTTTGAAAAAGAAAAAGGGTTAAATAATAGGTTCTCATATAGGTCAAAGAATATGAAGTTTGTGTGTCATCACTGTAACTCCCATGGACACTTAAAATCATGCTGTTTCAAATTTCAAGATTTTGTGAGCAAAATATTGCCTAAAATGTTGTCCAACATTCCGGATAACAATCGAAGCAACATTTCTGAGCCAAAAGGTAAAAAAAAATTAAGAGAGTTTGAGTTCCTAAAAATGATGTAATGTGTAATGTTGCTATTACTGCATTAAGAACTAATATTTCAGGTTCTTGGTACTTTGATAGTAGATGTTCTCACCACATGACAGGTACAAAAGGTTTTTTAAAGAACTATGAGTCATTCAATGGAGGAAACGTGACTTATGGAGGTGGTAGTAAAAGCAAAATAATTAGAAAATGGATCTTGGATGTTCCTGGTTTTCCAGCCTTAAGAAATGTCTTACAAGTTGAGGGATTAATGGCTAACTGATAAGTGCTAGTCAACTGTGTGATGACGATCTTGAGGTGAAATTTAATAAGAATGCTTGTAAAGTTACGAATAAAGAAAACATATGTGTCATGACAGGTACTAGAACATGTGATAATTGCTATCTTGTTGGAAGTCAAGAAACATGTAATAATTCTAAGGTCGATGACACAACACTATGACATCAGAAGTTGGGGCATGTAAACTACCGCAATTTAGAAAAATTGGCCTCATATGAAGCGGTGAGAGGCATACCCAAACTTAGCCATAAAGGTAAAACTGCCTGTGAAGATTGTTTGAAAGGTAAGCAAACCTGTGTCTCTCATAATATTGTCCAACACGACGGACAACATTCAAGTACGTCTCACTGTTTGCAATTGCTACATATGGATTTAATGGGTCCAATTGAAGTAGACAGTCTAGGAGGCATGAGGTATTCCATTGTGATAGTAGTTGATTTTTCTAGATATTCTTCGATATATTTTTTGAAAGAAAAATCACAAACGTTTGACATGTTTAAAATTTTGCACTCTAGAATTAGAAATTTATTCTATTCTCATATTTTTTGGATTAGATCCTACCATGGAAAAGAATTTGAAAATAGTTCATTTACAATTTTTTGTGATAAAAAGAGTTTTTTTATGAGTTTTCTGCCCCCAAAACTCCTCAACAGAATGGGGTTGCAGAACGGAAGAATAGGACATTGAAAGAAATGGCTAGAGTGATGCTTAGTTCTAAACATTTGTCAAAATGTTTATGGGCAGAAGCCTTGAATACTGCTAATCACATAACTAATAGAGTCTATCTTAGGCAAGGAACAAAGATGACACCCTATGAGATCATAAATGGAAAGAAACCGAACTTGCGTTACTTTCATGTATTTGGGTGTATTTATTATATTTTAAATGACAGGGATCATTTGGCTAAATTTGAATCTAAGAGTGATAAAGGAATTTTTGTTAGCTATTCACAAAATAGTCATGCTTATCGAGTATACAATCTGAGATCCAGAACTGTACAAGAATTTGTAAATATTATCTGTGATGATCTTTCTGATGTTTCAGGAAAAACTATTGAAAATAACATTATAGATACAGTGGAAAGTCCACAGATTATAGAAGAATCAGATGTTGCCACAAATGTTGCCACACCTGAAGCAACATCCGAAACAACAATAGAGAACACAGAAGCCACAGATAAGGAGTCAAGTGCTGAATTGTTAGACCAAGTTCGTAGGGACCCCTTATCAAGGATTATGAAGTATCATCCAACGAGCCAAGTGATAGGGGGAGTTTTTGAAGGAATTAGAACAAAAGGCAAAGAACCATTCAACTATAGAGAAATGGTAAGGTATGTGTGTATGTCAACCATATATCAAGAGGTTTGTATTTCTTATTTTATATCTACATTAGAACCAAAGAATATTGTAGAAGCAGTTAAAGATAATTTGTGGATACAAGTAATGCAAGAAGAGCTTGAAAATTTTTCTCGAAAGGAAGTCTGGGACTTAGTTCCACGTCCAAATAATACAAATGTAATTGGAACTAAATGGATTTTTAAAAATAAATCAGACGAATCGGAAACAGTGTTAGAAACAAAGCACATCTAGTTGCACAAGGTTATGCTTAGGTTGAAGGAATTGATTTTGATGAAACCTTCGCACCTGTAGATAGAATCGAGTCAATTAGACTTTTACTTTCTATTGCTTGTTGTCTGAAAATTACTTTACACCAAATGAATGTAAAAGGTATTTTCTTAAATGGTTATCTAGACAAGGAGGTATATATTGAAAAACCAAAAGGATTTGAAGATCCTTACCATCCACACTATGTGTACAAGCTTAAAAAGGTTTTGTAAGGGTTGAAACAAGCCCCTCGTGCATGGTATGGTCGTTTAACTAACTTTCTTCTTGAATTTGGTTTTAACCATGGCGAAGCTGATCATACTTTGTTTATTAAACGACACGGTGTAGATATTATAATTGCTCAAATCTACGTGGATGACATAGCCTTTGGATCGACTTCACAGTCGTACCTAAATTCATTTGTTGAAGCTATGTCATCGACATTTGAAATGGGCATGATTGGAGAATTAACATTTTTCTTAGGCTTGCAGATAAAGCAAAGTGAATATGAAATTTTCATCTCACAAAGTAAATATGTCAAGAATCTAGTTAAAATATTTGGTTTGGAGAATTTTAAACAGATGAAAATGCCAATGGGTTCATCGCAGAAGGTCTGTAAGGATAATGTTGGTGAAAATGTCGACCCAACATTATATCGATCTATGTTAAGTAGCATTCTTTATCTTACTGCTAGTTGCCTAGATATTATGTTTAGTGTTTGTTTTTGTGCACATTTTCAAGCATGTCCCAAAATGTCCCACTTAAATATCGTAAAACGTATTATTCGATACATTGGCACATGTGAGTTGGGAATTTGGTATTCCAAAGACATTAATTCTAACTTAAAAGGATTTAGTGACTCGGATTGGGCTGGAGATGTGGATGATAGAAAAAGTACAAGTGGAGGATATTTTTATCTTGGCAATAACCTTGTTTCATGGTATAGTCGTAAACAGAATTGTGTCTCACTTTCAACTGCTAAATCTGAATATCTAGCAGCTGGAAGTTGTTGCTCTCAATTAATATGGCTACGACACATGTTAGACGACTATGGATTTACTAACAACATTTTGATTTTGTACTGTGATAATTTAAGTGCTATAAATATTTCCAGAAATCCAGTTCAGCATTCACGTACAAAACATATTGATTTTAGACATCACTTTTTAAGAGATTTAGTTGAAAAACAACTAGTCCAAATTGAATATGTTGACACTCTTCATCAACTAGCTGATATTTTTACAAAAGCTTTGGACCATGAGAGATTTTCTAGTTTAAAGAAATTTCTTGGTCTTTGTAATATCTAAAAAGGCATTTTTCGTGAATGTCAGCTGAAATGTTGAACATTCCATCCAACACTCCCATGAGAATTAGTCCTCCATCGAATACACCTCGGTAACTCGGCCAGTTTTCTTCCTCAAATCTCGAGGATCTTTCTAAAGCAATAGTGTTTAAAGGTTCTGATGAACCTTTAGATATCAGCTATCCTGGAGATGATAATAACCCTATAGATGTCGATCAAACTTTTAATTTCTCATCTCTGGGTTAAAGGCCATGGTCATCAACATTTCCTACTCGTTGATCGAGTATAGTGTTTGAGAAAACAGTCCAAGAAGGTTCGAGTAGCAAAAGGACTAAATGTGAAATATCTAAACACGCTTACTCGAGCGATGATAGTGAAAATATAGACTCTATTTTCTCAACTGAGGAAGAAACATCTGCTTCTGAACAACTCAGTGTGCCTCAAGAAAGGGAAATCCCAAACAAAACCTCCTTGAAACAATTTTTTCCAAAGAGAGTTCCCAGGACTACAAGGACAAGTGCTTCTCCAAATGTTGACACAGGTGCCACAACATCTCAAGCAACATTTCATCCAACATCCAAAGAGACACACACCAAAACATACTCTAACAGTACCAAATTCGTCAGTTCAGACATGTTTAATTCAGACATTGAGGTATCTACTTTCTCAGATAAATTCTATTATAAAGCTAATCATGATATGTGGAATTTTTTACAAGAATAGAATAAATAGACCTAAGTGAGTGTTAGATATAGCTTTCTGTACTGAATATGGTTAGGTAGAATTCTTAAAGGACAGACAACTTCTTGGTTCTGACACTGAAAAAGAACCATATGTTGATGAGATAGTAAGGATGTTTTATGCGAACTTAAGCTCTTCTATAGAGGATACCTCTTTAAAGAAATTTAGGAATGTATATCTCTATAACAAGGTATATCTTTTTACGCCTGCTATCATAAATCAATGTATTGGCCAAAATGCCGGAGATAATGTTAAAGAAGTTGAACAGGTGATAGACAATAGGGATGAAGTAATTGAATACCTCACTGGAGGTATAATGAAGAAATGGACCCCTAGATGTACAGCCTCCAAACTAACAGCCCTGTTTTCCACCCTCCACAAAATTGTTATTCACAATTGGCTTTCTTTAATGAATAAGTCAATTATGACATCTGAACAAGCCACCCTGTTGTATAAAGTAGGGAACGGTTTGAAAGTTGATTTAAGACAAATTATATTTCATCAAATTTCCAACTTGGCTGAGAAAGAATCAACTTCAATCCTTCATTTCCCCCTCTGATCTATAAAGTATTAACCACCCAAGACTTTGAGACTAAGAGAGAAGACACTTTAGGGAAGGCTTATGAGCTTTACACTATAAATAAAGTAATTTTGAAGAGCAAAGATAGAGTCATCGACTTGCCCTTGAAGAAAGAAGCTAAAAGAAAAATGTTGCCAGAAATGTCACCAACATTCTGAGCAACACTAGTCCAAGACAGTATACATTGTCTACACAATGACTTGTGGATCAAATTGCAAAACCAACCAAGAAATTGCAGAAGTTGATGCTGCAAGGAATGCCCTGATATAAACTATAGATCATTTCATGATGCTACTTTCTTCACAAAAAATATGAGATGATACGATGCAGGGGAGGAAGATGTTGATGCAGGGGGAGAAAGCTGAAGCTGTTACGCAGGGGTAGAAAGCTATTGTAAGCTACTGCTGTACGATACCAAAATGGTGGTCAAATGGAGGTTGGCAGGTTTCCGGGAAGTGTGTGTTTGGTGGGGAGTGTGCGGGTGAAGTTGGAGGGTATTGGGCTAAGGCATTTGGAGGGGGTGAATGAGACACACTTTGTAGGTTATGTTGGTGGTTGGGTGGTGGTAATGTGGAAAAAGATGATCGGTACAGTAAGGTTGGCGTAATAGGGATGCGATCGGGATGGTGGGGAATTGGTTGGGGGTTTCAGGTGTTTGTGGGAGGAGTCGGTTGATGACCTTTTGGGTGTGAGTTAGGGAAGTGTTGGAGTGTATTGGGGTGCAAGGAATTAGGCAGTTTAGACAAGGATGGAGCAGAAAATTGATAAACAAATTCGTGTGCGGGTAAAGTAATTTAGGTCGAGAAGACCTTCAATGTGTTTGTAACAAATAGCCGGATAGAACCTTGGCTTAGGTATAATTAGATCACAAAAGTTCTAACTAGACTTACACTGAAGGTTTGAACCACAAAAAGATCAAGGGGTGGCCCACAAAAGGACCGGAGTTTGAACCACAAAAGGACCAAGGGTTAGACCACAAAAGGTCTAAGATAACAACACAAAAGTTGAAAACTTAGAAAGTTTGAGTAAACTCAAATATATTTCATAAAACTTCAATGTCCCATTACATCAATTAAATCTCCTATTTATACTAGTTCTAGACCTTCTAGAAGAGGAAACAAGAAAGACACAATTATGGCACTCGGCCGAATGGGAAAGGGGAATGTGTTCGACCGGTTTGGGAGAAGGGAAAAGGCCCAACTCTTCATGTTCTCTAGGCCACCCTTTTGTGTCATCCATGTATCTCGGCCGAATAGGGGAGATACTCGACCAACCCTTCATTTTCTCTAGGCCAACCTTTTGTGTCATCCATATAGATAAGTGCATGAACTATCTAGTTCATGAATTACCTCATTGGGAGACGTTGGAAGCTTCTCTTTCTAGATGGTTCTCGGCTTAGTCATCCTATTTTATTACAAGGCCTAGTAATTAAGCTAAAAGGGAAACTAGTAATTAAGCTAGAAATTAAAAGCAAGCTAAAAGATGGTCTCGGCCAAGACCTACATAAAAGCTAAAAATTAATGGCACTTCTTGGATCTTCAAGTCTTTTCTTCAACTCCACTCCACACTTCATTCCACATTAAGCATATCACTATAGGATGATTGGCAATCTTCGACACTCCTAGCAAATCACATCGTGGCTCATGTTGGACACTTAAGCTCACGACCTTCTTTACATCATACTTCCCTTCTTTAACAAAATTTGCCCTCAAATTCTTGTCATCTATGTATGGCCAAAACAAATGATCCGAATACAAGACATAGGGTTTTGAATTCAAATAATGTCCCGTTGGACCAAGGATCTCACAATACAAAATTCTTTATCATAAGTAGAATGGTTGAGTCGTGCAATTCCCAATTGTTCACTAGAGAAAGCAATGGATCTTTTGTCTTGCATCAAGACCGCACCAACTCCAATTCCACTAGCATTACACTCAATTTCAAATAGCTTCTCAAGGTCTAGAGCTGGTGCTTCACATATCCTTCCCTTCAAGGTTTCTAAAGTTATTTGTGCTCTTTGGGACCATTTTAACTCACCCTTTCTTATTAGTTCAGTGATATGGGCAACAAGGGTACAACAATTTCGAATGAAATGATGAGCCAAACCATGGAAACTTGTTACCTCACTTACATTCGTAGGCTCGGGCCAACTCCGGATAGTTTCCATCTTAGATGGATCTATATGAATGCCCTCGGATGATACTATACACCCCATGAATGGTCGTAGAACCTCATGAAAAAGCTGGGAGCATTCCACAATCCAAATGGCATCACAAGCCATTCATACAAGCCATACTTGGTTTTAGAAGACATTTTCCATTCACCTTCCTCTCGTATCCTTATTTGATGGTAGCCACCCTCTCAAATCTATCTTTGAGAACAACTTGACCCCACTCAATTCATCCCAAAGATCATCCAATCTCGACATAGGAAACCTATACTTCACAGTGATGTTATTGACCGCTCGACTATCGATACACATGCGCCAAGTTCCATCTTTCTTTGGCACCAACAGGGCGGGTACCGCACATGGACTAAGGCTTTCTCGGACAAAGCCTTTGTCTAATAATTCTTGCACTTGTCTTTGCAATTCCTTGGCCTCTTCCGGATTGTATTTATAGGCTGGACGATTAGGTAATGAACTTCCCGGAATAAAATCAATAGCATGTTCAATACCTCTTATTGGTGGTAATCCGGGTACAAGGCCATCCGAAAATACATCTTCAAATTTCTTCAAGAGTTCTTTCAAGTCGGCATCTTTAACCGCATCTCCCACACTACTCTCTTATCCTTGCACTTCAATGCATTTATGAGACTCACCTTCTTCAACTCCTCTTCGATCTCCCATGCATCAAGCAAAATGGTCTCAAATTTCTCCTTGCGGTTCTTGGCAATTTCGATCTTCATTTTCTTCACTTCACTAGGTGACAATGGTACCAACCGGATCTTCTTACCATCCTTTTGAAAAGAATAGACATTTTTTTCCCATCATGTTGCACTTTCCTATCAAATTGTCATGGACGACCCAATAAAATATGACAAGCATCCATAGGTAGAGTGTCACACTATATCTCATCTTCATACTTACCAACCCAAAAACTAACAAGAGCCTTTAGCCTTTCGTCTTCGTTCACTCATTAGAGAACATATGGTTTAGAATGGTTATGGGTAGGCAATTTCAATTTGTCCACCATTTCTACGGAGGCCATGTTAGCACAACTTCCTCCATCAATGATCATATTACATACCTTGTCTTTTACATTGCATCGAGTGTAAAATAGTTGCTCTCTTTGTGTCTCCTCCTGTTCTTCAAGTTGAACAGTCAACACACGTCGGAGTACTAAACTTCCACCCTCCTCCACAAGATCAACATCCTCCTCAACGACCTTCTCGACTTTGGGTTCTTCAATAACAAATGAATCCCACACTCTTGATATTCTTCAATAGTCATTACTTGAGGGTTAGGACATTCATTTGCAAAGTGTCCTAATCCTTGACATTTAAAAACCTTTTTCTACTTCTACCTACCCTTTGTAACCTCTACCTTCTTTCCTTTATCTTTCTCTACACTTTCTTGTCTATACAATGGGTTAGAAAAAGAGGAATTGCCCTTTTCTTTGACATTAGTGGGCTTTACATAGGTTTTTAGGGTACCTTTCTTTTGTTGTTTTTCATACTTGAGGGCTAAGTGACATACGTCTTCAAATGTGTTGTATGTTGCAACTTCAACCTTTCCTTGAATAGCTACGTTTAAGCCTCCAATGAATCATTTAATCCTTTCAGCCTCATTGTCTTCTAAGTGACAAAGCATGGTGACTTTATCGAACTCTCGAACGTATTCCTCAACTTTAAGAACTCCTTGACGAAGTTTGGTGAGCTTGAGGTATAGGTCTTGTTCATACTCCCTTGGCAAGAACTTCTTCTTCAAATGTTTCTTTAGTTTGTCCCAAGATTCAATCTTGGTCTTCCCATTCCTCATCCGCCTTGTTTTGAGGTTTTCATACCACACATAAGCGAATTCCTTAAACTTAAATGTAGCAACCTTAAAACACTTGTGGTCATCATATTGCTTGTATTCAAAAAGCCTCTCAATGGCCCTTAACCATTCAAGAAACTCTTCAGGGTCCATATTTCCTTCAAAGGTTGGAAGATAAAACCGTAAACTTCGATCATCTTCCCTTTCATGCCTCAGGTTGTTTTGTGCAACCTCCTCCCCGGACTCGGCATCATTAATCATGGAACACTCCGCAAACCCTCTTTTCAAGATTTGCATTTGTTCCGCAATAAGGTCACTTATGGTCATCCAAAGTTCTTCATTTATGTTAGCTATAACGTCAAGGCGTGGGACGGGAAATCCTTGCTCTGATACCAAACTTATACATATAAGGATGTGATTGTATGGTTATGTGGGTTGGAGTTGGATTGGGACCGGGTGGATACCAAAATGGGGGTCAAATGGAGGTTGGTGGGTTTTCGGGGAGTGTGTGTTTGGTGGGGAGTGTGCGGGTGAATATGGAGGGTGTTGGGCTAAGGCGTTTGGAGGGGATGAACGAGACACGTTGTAGGTTATTTTGGTTGTTGGGTGGTGGGATGAACAACACAAAAGTTAAAAACTTAGAAAGTTTGAGTAAACTCAAATATATATTTCATAAAACTTCAATGTCCCATTACATCAATTAAATCTCCTATTTATACTAGTTCTAGACCTTCTAGAAGAGGAAACAAGAAAGACACAATTATGGCACTCGGCCGAATGGGAAAGGGGAATGTGTTCGACCGGTTTGGGAGAAGGGAAAAGGCCCAACTCTTCATGTTCTCTAGGCCACCCTTTTGTGTCATCCATGTATCTCGGCCGAATAGGGGAGATACTCGACCAACCCTTCATTTTCTCTAGGCCAACCTTTTGTGTCATCCATATAGATAAGTGCATGAACTATCTAGTTCATGAATTACCTCATTGGGAGACGTTGGAAGCTTCTCTTTCTAGATGGTTCTCGGCTTAGTCATCCTATTTTATTACAAGGCCTAGTAATTAAGCTAAAAGGGAAACTAGTAATTAAGCTCGAAATTAAAAGCAAGCTAAAAGATGGTCTCGGCCAAGACCTACATAAAAGCTAAAAATTAATGGCACTTCTTGGATCTTCAAGTCTTTTCTTCAACTCCACTCCATACTCCATACTCCATTCCACATTAAGCATATCATCATAGGACGATTGACAATCTTCGACACTCCTAGCAAATCACCTCGTAGCTCATGTTGGACACTTAAGATCACGACTTTCTTTACATCACTGATACTTAGAGGACCTGCAAAATAAAACCATTGTTTTTAGAAAGTTCGCTTTGACAGAATAAGTGATATATTGATTCAAGCTCAGTAGTCACTCTACTGGGATTACAACATTTAGGCTCCATAGGAATCCCAAATCAGGCAATTCTCTGGTCTATAAACAGTTTATTATGAATGGTCCTCCAAATGAGAAATGACATATTGAAAGGGATGCTGGTATGCCATATCCTGCTTTCCATCTGATTTGGTTCCCTCTCCTATCTCAGGTCACTTTAAGCTGAACCTATGGTGAATTTCCAAGCTGGGAGAGGGTCTAAACTGGATTGTCCTCTTTGTTGTTGTTGATAGAGATATTAGATTGTGGAGGAGATTATTGGGTTTGCAAAGTGATACTTATAATAGTGTGAGGTTATTTGAGAAATATCGTGCGAGCTTGATCGGAAGCAAAGCTTAGCCTAACAGATTGAAATAGGGATGTGTGAGTTTGATAAAAAATGAATAATATCATGAAAACGGAAAATCTACTATAGTTTAAATAAAATTAGTTTCTTGGTCTCAAATAAAGTATCTCCAATGAAGTATTTGTTAAACAAAGGTAATACCCGTGATATACACTTGATATACAAAAGTATATATCACGGGTAATGGCCCAACTCGGTAGCAGCCCATCTCGGACTGGCCCCTATCGGACAGAATGCCCATAACGGGCAGGTTGTATATTTGGTATATATATTTGTGGTATATTGTAGTGTAAATGTTATCTTAATTAGTCTTGTACACTTACCATAGTTGTATAGTTATTATTATGGTAGAATAAGATTTTAGGAGTAGAATATGAATATGATTCTCCTATTATGGAAATATGTAACTTGTATATATACCTTTCAATTAATGAAAATAATCAAGAGGATTATTTCTTTCATGGTATCAAAAGTCTAGGTCAAATTTTCTCTCCCAAATTTTTGTTCTTCCTCTCGGCCGAGACCCTCCCTTCGAGTTTACCAAATTGTTCTTCCGCTCTAAAAATCTCGCTTACAAATCCCTCTTTCTCCTCTTGTTCTTTCATTATGTCTACGTCAAAGAACACGTTTCACCCTGCCCTTGTTGTTTCTAACATCAAGAATCATATCCCGTTAATTCTTGAAATAGAAAACGTCCAATACGCGACGTGGGCTGAGTTGTTCAAAATTCACGCTCGTTCGCATCAAGTCATCCATCACATAATCCCCGCGGTTCCTGCTGATACCGAGGTGCCTAAACGCGATGATGATCCTAAATTATGGACAACACTTGATGCCACTGTCCTTCATCAGATTTATTCTACTATCTCCACCGACCTATTGCAGATGATTATTGAGCCAGATGCTACGGCAATGGCTGCATGGGATAGACCGCATGACATATTCCAAGATAATCAAAATTCCAGAGCTGTTACTCTTGAACAAGATTTTTCCCATGTCAACATGGAAAATTTCCCGAATGTTTCAGCATATTGCAAAAGGTTGAAGGAATTGGCGGACCAACTCCGCAACGTTGGTGCGCCAGTTAGTGAAGATCGTCTTGTTTTACAGATGGTCGCTGGGCTATCCGAGGCATATAGTGGCGTTTGAACTCTCCTTTGTCAAAGTAATCATCTTCCAAGGTTCTATCAAGCCCGATATATGCTTACCTTGGAAGAAGTCGCTTTGGCTAAAAAGGCGACTACTAATGCTAGAACTGTGGTCATGATGACTTCCTCCCCTAGTCCTCAAAATTTTGGTAACAATTCGAACCAATCCCAATCCCACGGGGGAAACAAGAATGGCCGGAAAAATAATGGAAAATATCACAGGGGCAAACGCGGTGGCTCCGGCAACAGTCACGGTGGACAAAACAGTGGCAGTGGACCCCATCCAGGTTACAGTGGGCCACCGACCCACTGGTATCAACCTTGGGCTTCTAGGCCGTGGGCTTGGACCAGTGGACAGTGGCCCTACGGCCCACTGGCCCAGTAACGGTAGTTCCAGCAGTTACGGCCAAGGACAACCCAGTTCTGGAATACTTGGGCCCCGACCTCCGCAAGCTCACCAAGCAGCAGGCCCCACTCAAACCGATATCGAGGCCGCGATGACCACACTAGGTTTGACTCAACCGGACCCGAATTGGTATATGGATACCGGTGCCACTACCCACATGGCATCCGATTCAGGTACTCTCTCATCTTATTCTAATTTGAGCAACCCTCAGTGTATAATTGTTGATAATGGTAACTCTATTCCAATTCAGGGTTATGGTCAGAAAACGTTGTCTCCCCCCAATCCACCCCTTATCTTGAAAAATACTTTACATGCCCCCAAATTGATTAAAAACTTAGTGTCTGTCCGAAAGCTCACCACTGACAATTCTGTTTCTGTTAAATTTGATCCTTTTAGTTTCTTTGTGAAGGATTTCAAGACGGGGAGTCCTCTCATGAGGTGTGATAGTAGGAGAGATCTTTATCCTATCACGCCCGATTTCAGTCCATCGAGTCAAGCCTTGCCATCAGCCTTTGCAGCCATTTCTCCTTCCTTGTGGCATGCTCATCTTGGTCATCCGGGATCCTCTATTTTGTCAGTTTTAGATAAAAAAATAGTTTTATTTCTTGTAAGGGTACGAGTCGTACTCCAATTTGTCAATATTGTTTGTTAGAAAAAATTGTTAAGTTGCCATTTGTAGACTCAATTTCTCATACTTCAGTGCCATTTGATATTATGCATAGCGACCTATGGACTTCTCCTATTCTAAGTTCGTTGGGTCATCGGTATTATGTTCTCTTTTTGGATGATTATTCTAAATTTTTGTGGACGTTTCCAATTGCAAAAAATCTCAAGTGTTTTTCGTCTTCGTACAATTTAGAGCATTCATTAGAACTCAATTCGAAAGAAAAATAAAAAATATTCAGTGTGATAATGGAAAAGAGTATGACAATAGGGTGCTTCGGGAGTTCTGTGCTAATAATGGGATCAATTTTCATTTTTCTTGTCCTCATACATCTTCACAAAATGGGAAAGCCGAACGCAAAATTCGTTCCATAAATAACATTGTCCACACTCTCTTAATTCATGCTTCCATACCCCCATATTTTTGGCATCATGGTCTACAAATGGCCACATATCTGCTAAACATAATTCCTTCCAAAGGTCTGACATATTCTTCCCCCTCCAAATTTTATATAATAAGAATCCTTCTTATTCTCATCTTCGGATTTTTGGGTGCTTGTGTTATCCATTATTCCCGTCCACCACAATTAACAAACTTCAGGCCCGGTCTACTTCGTTTGTGTTTTTGGGTTATCCGTCTAATCATCATGGTTACAAATGCTTTGATTTATCCTCCAAGAAAATCATCATTAATTGCCATGTAATTTTTGATGAAACTCAATTGCCCTTTACTAAAGTTCATACAACCGAGCCTAGTTCGTATAATTTTTTGGATGATGGTATATCCCCGTATATTACTCACCATTTTTCGGACATACCCCACACCCAAAAATTTCCAGCGGGCCCACTGCCCGCTGGCCCCACTGTTCCATCGCAATTTCCCGTCACTGGATCAGTTCCAGCGATTGGGCTTGTCCAGCCCATTCTGGAACTGGTCCAGTTTCTGCTCCAGTTTACCGAGTTGGGCCAGCAGGCCCATTGCCTGCTGGCCAGTCCATCCCAAGCCCAAAAAATTCCCAAAATCCGCCTACTTCTTCCTCAAGTCATAGACCAATCACTCGTAGTCAACGGAGTATTTTTATACCAAAATGACATTTTAATTTACATTCGAATGTCTCTAAATCCCCTTTGCCCCGTAATCCTGTGTCTGCCTTAAACGACCCAAATTGGAAAATTGCTATGACTGATGAATATAATGCTCTTATTGACGTGGGAGTTGGTACCCCGTCCATACGATATTAATGTTATCAGGTCTATGTGGATTTTTGCTCATAAGGAGAATTCAGATGGTTCATTTTCTCGACATAAGGCGCCGCTTGTGGGTGATGGTAAGACTAAGTATGTTGGGATAGATTGTGTGGAGACGTTTAGTCCGGTGGTTAAGCCGGCTACCATTCGCACTGTGCTTAGCTTGGCTCTTTCGAAGGCATGGCCTATTCATCAGTTGGATGTCAAGAATGCTTTCCTACATGGTGATCTCAAAGAAACAGTATATATGCATCATCCGTTGGGGTTCAGGGATCCCAACCATCCTCATCATGTCTGTTTGTTGAAGAAGTCCTTATATGGGCTTAAGTAATCCCCACGGGCCTGGTATACAAGGTTTGCTGACTATGTTTCGACTATTGGGTTCACTCACAGCAGGTCAGATAATTCGTTGTTCATCTACTGTCGTGGTTCGTCCTTGACCTACATTCTGTTGTATGTGGATGATATCATTTTGACTGCCTCTTCCGATACCTTACGCCAATCTATCATGACCATGCTCAGCTCTGAGTTTGCTATGAAAGACTTAGGGCCCTTGAGTTATTTTTTGGGGATTGTCGTCAATCGCCATTCAGATGGATTGTTCTTGTCTCAACGAAAGTATGCAACTGAGATCATCGAGAGGGCTGCGATGTCATCCTGTAAGTCCACTTCCACTCCAGTTGATACAAAGCCCAAGCTTAGTGTCGCGGCCAGCGCACTCTACGAGGATCTGACCCGCTATCGCAGTCTTGCAGGGGCCCTTCAGTATCTTACTTTTACAAGACCGGATATTACGTATGCCGTCCAATATGTGTGTTTATTCTTGCATGATCCCAGGATTGAGCACATGAATGCACTCAAACGCATTATTCGGTATATTCAGGGTACACTGGACTATGGTTTGCATTTATATCCTTCATCGACATCCACACTTGTCTCCTACACGGATGCTGATTGGGGTGGGTGTCCAGACACCAGACGGTCTACGTCTGGCTACTGTATGTTCCTTGGCAACAACTTGGTCTCCTGGTCTGCAAAGCGTTAGTCGACTCTATCCCGCTCAAGTGCCGAGGCTGAATATTAAGGGGTAGCTAACGTGGTCTCTGAATCATGTTGGTTACGTAATTTACTATTAGAGCTTCATTGTCTGATTCCGAAGGCAACCTTGGTGTATTGCGATAATATTAGTGCCATTTACCTTTCGGGTAATCCAGTTCAGCACCAACGCACTAAGCATATCTAGATGGACATACATTTTGTCCGCGAAAAGGTTGCTCGGGGTCAGGTACGCGTCTGTCATGTCCCATCAAGATATCAAATTGCAGACATCTTTACAAAGGTCTTCCCTCGGTCCTTTTTGAAGATTTTAGTGACAGTCTCAGCGTTCGAAGACCGCCCGCTATGACTGCAGGGGTGTGTTAAAAAAAGGTAATATACCCGTGATATAAACTTGATAAACAAAAGTGTATATCACGGGTAATGGCCCAACTCAACAGCAACCCATCTCGGACATGCCCATATCAGACAGAACGCCCATAACGGGCAGGTTGTATATTTGGTGTATATATTTGTGGTATATTGTAGTGTAAATATTACTTTAATTAGTCTTGTACACTTACCATAATTGTATAGTTAGAATTATGGTAGAATAAGGTTTTAGGAGTAGAATATGAATAAGATTCTACTATTATGGAAATATGTAACTTGTATATATATCTTTCAATTAATGAAAATAATCAAGGGAATTATTTCTTTCAGTATTAATTAATGTGTCATACCATAAGGTCTCAAAACTTTATGTTATAATAAAAGCATGTGTAAGTTTAACCTCATACAAGAACACAATAGGGATTACTTGATCAATCAAGCCATAGGAAGAAATGAATAACAATATTTATGGGTGAGAACTCAAAAACGTGTTGTAGAAAAATTTACTCTTGGAAAATTTTCTATATATTTGGTGATGATTGGATTAGAATATGAATGAGTGATCTTCGTAACTACCAATAGACAAGCTTCATCTTATGTTGGACTAAGTATTTTGTATTCAAAGTCATAACATTAAGAAAGTTATTTTCGAATAATCTAATTGCATTTGTCAATTTTCTGAAAAAAATCATTGATTCTTATATTATTATTACTTTTATATGGATTAAGTCAAAAGGATTTCCCATACATAACAAATATAGGTCAGCAATAATTCTTTCTTCTATTTTTTTACTAAAAAAAATTTAGTGGTTATTTCCCACTGAATGTCGGTGGGAAAAATCTAAATAGTAATGTTTTCACTTGAAAAATTTAGGAAATTTTCCACCGGTTCAATGGGAACTTGTTTCCCACCATACGTTTTCCAGTGAACTGGTTCGATGGGAATAAGGTGGAAAATTATATTTTATAGTACAAATTTTTTATTGAATGATGTTGGAAAAAATCTCTATTTCTAGTAGTGGCGAAAGGCAAACAAAATGTGAAATTTTATGTTTTCGGTAAATATAAAAAATTCTGGATGGCAAGTCTGGAAAAATATAGGTGCATGTTTGCGGAAAGTAACGTTTGACGGCTTAAAACCAATTTTCCAAATAAAGTTGCAACGCCATAATTATACACGGTCATCAAACACTTTACTAAATTCTTACTATTTTGAAAAAAAAAAAAAAAGAAGAAGAAGGTAAGGTGCTCTTTTTTTTCTTTCTTTAATGAGTTTTATGCTAAATTTAAATTAGTCAAGACCCTTAAAAAAATAGTAATACCGGATAGAAAAATAAAGAAAGGATGAGCTAGACTTAAGGGAATATTATTTAATGGTTTTATTTTGTTGCTTGTCATGTAATAAAGAAGTTGCATCATTTTCACCAAGTCCTAAAACATTTCTCTTTGTTGGAATAATTTTGAAAACACACGAAAATTCTTCAAAGTTTAAGGCAGTGGAATAATTTTACTAGCTCTTTACAAATTCAATAAAGATTAACTAAATGTAAAGTTAAAATAAGAGTTCTTTCAAATCCCTGAGGGACAATTCAAGGTACCCTTTTTTTCTATCTATCTTTTTAGTTTTTACTTTTTACAACTTTCAAGTTGCGTGACAAGTTTCATTCAATATATTCCCTTATATTTAAAAAACAATGACCAGATAAAGATATGAAGGTTAATTTTTTAAATTTTCGGTGTGGATTTGAATATTATTTTTTAAAATTCTAAAGATGATTTGATAATCTTTTTAAATATGGAATACTGATTTGTTAAAAAATAGAACCAAAATTTTATCTTCAACTAATCAGGAGGAAAAGTTCCTTCTCTATGAAATGGATGATGCAAGCTTTCACATTCTATATAATTCATTAAAGACTTTGAATTCCGTTCGAAGTGGAGACTTCTTGAATAAAGAGTTATATCCAATTAAAACGCAAAATAGGTCATAGATTATAATTATATTAAGCATAAAAGACAAAAGTCAATGAAATATTTAACTACTATTAAACGATTATTGTGGGATGAATAGAAATCCTTTCATCTGTTATTACAAATTTCAAATTTGAAGCTTATAAATATTAAAAACCATTGATATGAAGTGTTTTCTTTTTTAATAAATAATACGAATTTGAATTAGTCAAAATTTCATAATAAATATTAAACACCCGCTGGTAAAAAAGTTTTAATTTTTTTTTAAAGAAAATAAAGATTTTTTATTTTGAGAGGAGGAAGATTTGGAACAGAAAATCAAAAATGTCAAATCGAAGACTGAACCCGAACCCCACCCCACGTAACCTCATATATCAACTCTCTGTAGCAGGTTTTGAAAAACTTTCTGCTGCTTTTGTCTTATCTTTTCTACTACGTACTCTCACTTTGTCTTATCCATCATCAACTTCCTCATACTCTCTTTTTGACTTTTCTCTTCGGTTCTCCAAAGGACAAATCACGATTTCTCATCAGTCATCATAATATAAGAAAAATAAAACATTTAATTAGACGCCTAAGCATAAAAACGAAAAAAAAATTGGCCATAATTTTTATAAATAATATTTAGTTGTTGGAATGTACTTTTTCTTTAAAATATAAAATATGATTTATACCTTTTAATTTTTAAAAACTAGCAAAATCACCCAAAACAAACATAATCAGTGTGTAAACACTCCCCGTCAATCATTTCTGTTAAGAGTCTCATATCGGATATGGAATGAGAATATGGACTCTTTATATATACTTGAACAATCCTTACCCTACAAGCTAGTTTTTGAGGTTGAGTTAGGCCAAAGATCCATTCTTTACATGGTATCAGAGCCAGACTCATTCAAATTATTTGTTCACCGATGTTGGACCCCAAATTATATTATCCACGCTCCAGTTAACAAAGTCTGGGCATGCGAGGGAGTGTTAAGAGTCCCACATCGGATATAGAATGGGAACATGGACTCCTTATATGGACTTGGACAATCCCCACCCAACAAGTTAGCTTTTGGGGTTGAGTTAAGCCCAAGATCCATTCTTTACAATTTTCTATTACATTAAGCATTATTTATATATACTTTCTTTAATATGATGATATAATCAAGTTCACAATTATTCGCATCTTCAACATGTTTCGTCATTAATCATGGGCATGAGGTTTTTCACTGATGCATACGAGCTACTAAACAAAAATGACCTAGTGCATTTCTTTTCGCCTACGAGTTACTTACTATATACTATTATATTTTGTCAATTATAAATATTATTACAAAGATTCATTAGTACTAAAAATTAACAACACTAGTAAGAGTTATTCTTTAATATAATCCTCCCACATTGTCTGAATAATCTTTTTTCGTCAAGCATTCATTTTTCGATCAGCTGAATTAAATCGGGTCAAATTTAAAAAATAAAAAATATAGGATAAAATTTGAAAAGTGAAAGACAAAAGCAACAACCAAAAATAAAAAAGTCAGAAAAGTGAAAACAAGATTTTGGTTGTTTTTCATATTTAAAATATAAATTCAAGTTATATTTAATTTTTATGGCCAAACACTAATTTTTAAAGAAGTGAAAAAAATTAGCAAAAAAGTGAATAATATCTATGGCCAAGCAGGTTTGACATTTTATGCAAAATGTTACACTCACATTTGGTGTATTTACCCAAATAAATACATTAAATATCAATGTTGTTATAAAATAATAAAATTAGAACAAGAATATTGTGGAGAAAGAGAGAAGATAGGAGAGTTATTTATTTCTCTTGAAAATGATGAAAATACAATGAAGGAAACATCTCTATTTATAATAGAAAATTGACTTGATCTCAAAGTTATTAACACTAACTTTTTTCTTAAAGATAGAAATTCACAATAATAATAATAATATTTATAACAATCCCCCTTGAATGTCTATTTGATAGATAATGTGTCTCGTTAAAATCTTACTAGAAAATCTGAGTGAAAAAAAATTAGTGAAGGGAAAAGAGTACACATATCTAATAATATGCAGTATGGTTGTCTTATTAAAAACCTTGAAAGGAAAACTATGTGGAACAAAATCTTGTAAGGAAAAAAGAGTA
This sequence comes from Anisodus tanguticus, assembly GCA_034509755.1. Classification (NCBI taxonomy): domain Eukaryota; kingdom Viridiplantae; phylum Streptophyta; class Magnoliopsida; order Solanales; family Solanaceae; genus Anisodus; species Anisodus tanguticus. Next base: position 32,803,241 of record CM067546.1, read on the forward strand.
CAACACGTATTAACTCCCCTGATGAGAATGTCAATTCAAAAACTTGAATCTTCACATTCCAATCTTGTGCACCATCTTCTCGAAAGTTGCAGTTGGTAGAAACTTGACGAACAAATCAACCATATTATCACTCGAATGAATTTATTGCAGGTTGATATCACCATCCTTTTGGAGTTTATGTGTGAAGAAGAACTTTGATGAAATGTGTTTTGTAATTCTCCCTTTAGTTGGACTATATATGCTACATATCTATTCTTTTGATCGACACAAAATATTGTTGGAATCACACCAAGTACATTCCTGGCTTGCTATAAATTGATGTTATCTTTGTATGATTTGACTGTCATGTAGATTAGCATCGTATGACTGTAATCCTTCATGGGAGTATAACTAACATGTCTAGATCGAATATTTTTATCGGTTAGATGAATGTTTTATATATTCAAAACTTGACAATATTTGTGAGGATAAACATATTCATATCAGGGCTTGCAATTGATCTTATTTCAATATCGCCATGTAGGAATACAACTATATTAAGCTCATAGTTATAACAATATATATGAATGCATCAATTGAATAAATATATGGTACTTCTGGACCAAATAATTCTACAAGTTTTTTATTTCAACTTCTTTCAGCAGATAATCTATTGCTTTTGCAAAAACTCTTCAAGAGTTTCGACAATATTCAAGTTATCAACTTACACAACAAATGACAGATTTTGATTCTCATAAAGACATAAGGATAAGTAAAGTCATTTGTACCTTGAGACAATCATAAATAGAGGTGATTAAACCGCATTAACCTTGCTTGGTTTAATCCATTCAATTGGAATTATGAACAAATTTCTAGAATATCTATATGCTTCAGACATCTAAAATTCTTCAAGAATTTTCATATAAATTTTGTCAAGTGATAAATTCATTAATATTTAAATGTGTAATATTTTCTGATGTCTGGACTGCATGTCAAATAAGCTTTAAACTTATCAAGATGTGTCATTTTACTTGATAATTATTTCTACGTCAGCATGCTTTAACAGACATAAAATTCAGATCCTCACAATCTTTTACAATATTGCGCGCTATATTGTACCAAAGATATCATTGACGATATATCATTTATATCGGTTCACAGTGGGACATAACTTATTGAGATCTCATCGCTTTCATTATTTTTAGGTACCTAAATCTCTCATGAGGTTGTATGAAGTGTTATGTCGTAGGCTCTTCAAGAACACATTCCCTCCTTATTATGACCATTTGTTCATTTGCTAAGGATTATTGCATTTAAAATCGATTGATCTACCATGCTTCATGCATGTCGTAGACTCTGTCCTTCAGAAACATTTTAATTAATATTACATAAGAGCATTTTGCAGCTGAAATATGAATTTAGTTTTGAGTCAACAAATGTTTCTAGCATTTAAAGTGAATCACTTTTGAATGAGGATCACACTAATAATAATTCACAACATATTTCCTAGCTACTTATTCTCTCCCCCTTATGTTAAAAACTAACATATATCTCATCTTCTTTGAAAAAATTCATCTTTGTGCATCATGCTAGATTAATTAATCATATACCATACATAAAAAACTGTTAGATGGAAATATCTAGTTACTGACCTGAACCAATTTGTGAGGAAATAATTTATCATAATTTATTGGTCTGAAACATACAAGTAATGTTGTATGCAATATATCATATCTCATACCAACACATAAAGTGTTGTTATCATAAGCAATGATTTAGCTATTTATTGGAGACATTCAATGCTAAATTAGCTCGGATATGAACCATCATTATCAAGAAGAATTGTCTTAATTACATAATCTGGAAATTATGCTCGTAACTCATTTATTGAGCAATCAATTATGCAAATGTCAAACTGCAGGTTGACAATAAGTGCACATGTGACCGTCTCATGATGCATCTATTTAAGATATCACATGCAAGTGAACATATTCACCTTTTATATTTTTCTAGAATTTAGGGAATTCAATATCAATATTAGCTAGTATAATCAACTTATCATGAGAACAAGTAACATAAATAATGTTTTTTGAAAAATTTTCTAGTTCTTCAATATATGTCGAACACTCATTCTATACGTCATATTTGAATCGAGATGGAAAAATTGCTCATGCCAACTGATAAAATTATTTATACAAGTAAACTTCAAGTTTACATGACATGTTCTATTTATTTTAGTAAAATTATGATTTACAATGATATAAAGTATAAACTTCTGCTTTACTATGGCATGTGATTCATCATGCCTATATTTGTAGAACAAATCGGGTAACCTTTCATATACATATCTCTTACTCACTATGATTTTGAAGATACTTAATCCTCCAATCATTTATAGCTTCAATATTTTACTTTAATAAACGTCTTGCTTACTACTTATATTTTGAGCAAAACTACTTTGTATTATAATCTAGAACGAATGACATAACGATATATAAGCTCTTCAAGAGTCATTAATTTATTCTTCATAATTAGATATTGTTTGGACACACTAGTGTCATGATCTTCTAGATAAATAGTAAGCTCTTTTGGAGCCCTTAGTTAATTTTGTACTACCAAAGCTGGTGTCGGGAAAAAAAACAAGTTGCAACCAAACGAACATTTTAAAGATAATCTTAAATTCATAAATGACAAAAAGTAAACGTTAAGTTACACATTATTTGATACTTCTATCATCAACTTCTATGGTAAATATCTCCTTCAGGAAGAATACTCATTAACATTCGAATATTTTGTATCAAAATGTCAACCACATAATTATTTCTTTTTTTAGAAAAAAATTAATGTTATGTTATTTTCTTCTGGATCATTAGTAACCACAATATATTACTGTGGTTATAATAGAAATTATTCTACAAAATTTATATTCTTTTGCCTTAGAATGATACGTAACAAAAGTATCCAAGATGTTTTGACGTATGACAGGTACATGCGGCTATGACCTTTGTACCACAAAATAACATTTATATCCTTTGTTATTATATCTCTTTAGGAGGTGTGTAGTGGTATTTTTTCATTCACTTTGAGGAATGGAATCTTGTCATTTAGATGCGCTTTATACACAATTGTTAATAACTCATTGTATCTCTACAGCACAAGAAAACACCGCTTCAATAGATTTCTCAAAGTTTTTCTGCTTCGGGAGAAAAGTTCAAAGCATTATTACATTCAAGAGTAAAATTTAAAGTCTTACCACTTCAGGAGTAATAATTAGAGTTTTACTACTCCAGAAGTAAATTTTAAAGCTCTACTACTTAAGGAGTAAATCTAAAATTCTACTATTTCAAAAGTAAATTTCATAGTTCTACTACTTCGGGAGTAGATTTCAAAGTTCTACTACTTCAGGAGCAAATTTTTGAGTTTGCTACGCCGGGAGCAGATTTCTAATTTGCTACTTCGAGAGCAGATTTCTAAGTTTGCTACTTTGGGAGAAGATTTCTGAGTTTGCTACTTCGGGAGTAAATCATAGAACATTTAGATTATTTTTTCTTAATTATTCTGCCTCTTCTGGAGATAAATCGTGATAACTTCACAACCAAACGCACGTCCTTATTTATAAGCTTTACTACATACTATCACATTCACTTCAGAGAATTGATCTATGTTTGTAATATCTATCAAAAGTTCTTGTTCTTTAGGAATGGAACATATATGAATGTGTCTTAATTAAACATATCAAATTATGATAGCTTAAAACCTATTTTTAAGATATTGCTACTTCACGAGCAAATCAAGACATGCATATAATGTTAAAGCTAGTTAATGAATAAAACTAGCCAAGTTGGTGTGAATGAGAAATGAAGGGAAAAATGAAAGGCCTTTCCGAACAGTCACCAACCTATTCCGAAGAGGCACCTTCGAGGCTATATAAACTGAGGCAATGCCTCATTTTTAATACACTGAAATTTTTTCCTGCATCTGAAAATTATGCATTCTTTTCACAAATAAAACTATCGAGTCTTACTGTGTTTCGTTGCCAACTTTGAGTTCGTCGAAGTCGAAGGTGTTTGATGTACCGCTACTCCTGCGACAGGTATATCCATTTTATCCTGGGAGGAAGTAATCCATAACCTCGGGTACAGTGAGGGGATTAATTTCCTTAAGGACACACAATGAATTCTGTGGTCTCGGATATTTTCTTACTTCTGCATTATTTTTTCAGTTGCTGTTTTTCTGGTTTTGGTTGTTTTTTTTTTCTGATTTTTTTAACACAGGCGAGATAACAAGCTTAAGGAATTTAATAATTATTTCTGTGTTCATTTGTTCTTGTTTAATAATTACAGAACGTTTACTGGAAAAAAAATGTTTGTTGTTTCGGTGTAACGAACTTATATGTTGTTTGGAGACTAAAATCTTCGGATTTTCTACTCTAGTTGAGATTAAAGTTTTCATAACTTTCTACTCATTTGGGTACTTGATTTGAAGATATAAAGACTTCATCAAGTATACAACATACAATTTACTGGGAAAAAAATATTTGTTGTTTCGGTGTAACGAACTTATATGTTGTTTGGAGACTAAAATCTTCTGATTTTCTACTCCGGTTGAGATTAAAGTTTTCATAACTTTCTACTCATTTGGGTACTTGATTTGAAGATATAAAAACTTCATCAAGTATACAACATACAATTTACTGGGGGAAAAATGTTTGTTGTTTCGGTGTAACGAACTTATATGTTGTTTGGAGACTAAAATCTTCGGATTTTCTACTCTAGTTGAGATTAAAGTTTTCAAAACTTTCTACTCATTTGGGTACTTGATTTGAAGATATAAAAACTTCATCAAGTATACAACATACAGTTTACTGGAAAAAAAAAGTTTGTTGTTTCGGTGTAACGAACTTATATGTTGTTTGGAGACTAAAATCTTCGGATTTTCTACTCCGGTTGAGATTAAAGTTTTCATAACTTTCTACTCATTTGGAGACTAAAAACTTCATCAAGTATACAACATACAATTTACTGCATTTCGTTTCAAGTAATTTAAATCTGTTTGTGTAACCTTGATTCGGTTTGAAGAAATAAAATCTTCACCGTTGTGTATTACATTTGTTGCTGTCAAACTTTTTCTGTTGTTTCGTTTGCGACAGAAATGGGAGACATGACTTCAAATTTGAATGCTACTGCTACTGCCACACCAGCCCCTATGGTTGGTTCTACGAGCAATGTTGCGTCCTCCAGTCGTACTGCACCAGCACCGGCTCCGGCAGAGAAGCCTGGAAAATTCATCGAAATTGATTTCAAACAATGGCAACAAAAGATGTTCTTCTATTTAACTACTTTAAACCTCCAAAAGTTTATTAAGGAGGTCGTTCCGATTTTGCCGGAATCAACACCTGAGAATGAACGTTTTGTTGTAACTGAGGCATGGAAGCACTCAGATTTTTTGTGCAAGAATTATATTCTTAGCGGACTGGAGGATGATCTTTACAACGTCTATAGTAATGTGAAAACATCAAAAGAACTATGGGATGCGTTGGAAAAGAAATATAAAACAGAAGATGCTGGATTAAAGAAGTTCATCGCTGCCAAATTTCTGGACTACAAAATGGTAGATGGCAAGTCTGTTGTTACTCAAGTTCAAGAGTTGCAGGTTATCATCCACGATCTACTCGCTGAAGGTTTGGTGATTAGTGGGGCGTTTCAAGTTGCGGCAGTAATAGAAAAGCTGCCTCCTTCATGGAAGGACTTCAAAAATTACTTGAAACACAAGCGAAAGGAGATGACACTAGAAGATCTCATCGTCCGGTTGAGAATCGAGGAAGATAACAAGGCACCGGAGAAGAAGGCAAATGGGAGATCAACCATAGGGGGAGCACATATTGTTGAAACTGCCCCAACTAATCTGAAAAAGAGGAAAAATGCATCGGGACCAAGGAGCTATCCCAACAAGAAGAAATTCAAGGGAAACTGCCACAATTGTGGAAAAATCGGACACAAAGTTGCAGACTGTCGTGCTCCGAAAGAGGAAAAGAAGAAGGGTCAGGATAATATGGTTGAAACAAACGAGGAAGTTGATGACTTATGCGCTATGTTGTCTGAGTGCAACCTAGTGGGAAATCCGAAAGAGTGGTGGATTGACTCTGGCGCCACTCGCCACATTTGTGCTGTTAGAGAAGCCTTTGCTTCATATGCTCCCGCCGGGCCCGACGAAACCATATATATGGGAAATTCTGCAACGGCCAAAATTGAAGGTTATGGAAAGATACTGCTGAAGATGACATCTGGCAAGGTGGTGACTCTCAACAACGTCTGTCATGTTCCTGAAATTAGGAAAAATCTAGTATCTACCGGACTTCTAGTAAAGAATGGTTTTAAGTGTGATTTTGTTACTGACAAGGTTGTAATAAGTAAGAACGAGATGTACATAGGAAAAGGTTACCTCACAGAGGGCCTTTTCAAACTTAATGTAATGGTCGTTGCCAATAATAATAAAGTTTCTGCTTCGTCTTACTTACTTGAGTCAAATAATTTGTGGCATTCACGTTTAGGACATGTCAATTATAGAACCTTGCGAAAAATGATTAGTTTGGAAGTATTGCCTAAGTTTGAATGCGATCAATCAAAATGTCAAATCTGTGTTGAGTCTAAGTATGTTAAACATCCTTATAAGTCAGTTGAAAGGAATTCAAGTCCTTTAGATTTAATCCATACAGATATTTGTGACATGAAGTCAATCCCATCTCGCGGTGGAAAAAAATATTTCATAACTTTTATTGACGATAGTACGCGGTATTGCTACGTTTATTTACTTAATAGTAAAGATGAAGCAATTGAAGCATTCAGGCAATACAAAACTGAAGTTGAGACTCAACTTAACAAAAAAATTAAAATGATAAGGAGTGATAGGGGCGGTGAATATGAATCTCCTTTTGAACAAATATGTTTGGAATATGGCATTATTCATCAAACAATCGCGCACTTACTCGCCACAATCAAACGGAATTGCGGAAAGGAAAAATAGAACACCGAAAGAAATGATGAATGCCTCTGTTAATAAGTTCGGTTTACCCCGAACTTGTGGGGGAAGCCATTCTAACAAAGCTAGCCGAATACTCAATCGAGTGCCCCATAGCAAAACAAAATCTATTCCATACGAAAAGTGGAAAGGAAGGAAGCCCAATTTGGGATACTTCAAAGTGTGGGGGTGTTTGGCCAAGGTGCAAGTTCCTAAACCCAAAAGGGTAAAAATAGGACCTAAAACCATTGATTGTGTTTTCATAGGATATGCCACAAATAGTAAGGCATATCGATTTCTAGTTCACAAATCAAGAAAATCCCGACATTCGGTGAATACGGTAATTGAATAAGATAATGCTGACTTCTTTGAAACCATATATCCGTATAAAAAGGAATGTGAGTCGTCTAGCAAAGAATCTAAATGACCTCGGGAAGAAATAAAGGAAAATATTCCTGATGAGGAAAATCCAAGACGTAGCAAACGTCAAAGGACGTCTACTTCATTTGGACCAGAATTTCTAACATTTTTGTTCGAGAATGAGCCTCGAACCTTCAACGAAGCTATGTCTTCATCGGAAGCTCAATTTTGGAAAGAGGCAATCAATAGTGAGATATAATCCATATTAAACAACCATACTTGGGAATTGGTTGACCTTCCTCCAGGGAATAAACCTTTAGATTCCAAATGGATTTTCAAGCGGAAAATGAAAGCTGATGGTACTATTGATAAATATAAGGCAAGACTAGTTGTTAAAGGGTTTAGACAACGAGAAGGTCTTGATTACTTTGATACATACTTGCCGGTAACGAGGATTACATCCATTCGGCTGTTAGTAGCGTTAGTCGCCGTGTACGGTCTTGAAATCCATCAAATGGATGTGAAAACAGCCTTCTTAAATGGAGAGTTAGAGGAAGAAATTTACATGGAACAACCTGAGGGGTTTGTAGTTCCAGGGAAAGAGAAGAAGGTGTGTCGACTTGTTAAGTCTCTTTACGGACTAAAACAAGCACCCAAACAGTGGCATGCAAAATTTGACCATACAATGCTGTCAAATGGATTCAAGATAAATGAGTGTGATAAATGTGTCTACATTAAGAACACTCCGAACCACGTAGTCATTGTTTGTTTGTACGTGGATGATATGTTGATAATGAGTAACGACATTGCTAACATAAATGCTACTAAGAGCATGCTTGCTAGTAAGTTTGATATGAAAGACTTAGGAGTTGCCGATTTAATTCTGGGAATTAAAATCCATAAGTCCCCTCAAGGTCTAGCATTGTCTCAAACTCATTATATTGAAAAGGTACTTGACCAGTTCAAGTATTTGGACTTTAAAGTTGCAAAGACGCCAATTGATATGAACCTTGCTCTTGCAAAGAATAAAGGTGAAAGTCATTCTCAATTGGATTATGCTAGAGTGTTGGGAAGTTTGATGTATATCATGAACTGTACGCGACCTGATATTGTGTGTGCTATAAGTAAACTAAGTCGCTACACTAGTAATCCCGACCAAAAACATTGGCTGGCAATGAAACGAGTTTTGGGGTATTTAAAACATACTCAAAACTTTGCTTTGCATTATAACAGGTATCCTGCAGTTATTGAAGGATACAGTGATGCAAATTGGATCACCGGTTCAACTGAAACTAAATCCACAAGTGGATATGTTTTTACCATAGGTGGAGGAGCAGTGTCTTGGAAGTCATCCAAACAGACATGTATCATCCGCTCTACAATGGAATCTGAGTTCATAGCTTTAGACAAAGCCGGTGAAGAAGCTGAATGGCTCCGAAATTTCTTAGAAGATATTCCATTTTGGCCCAAACCGTTGGCTCCTATATGCATACATTGCGATAGCCAAGCGGCAATAGGAAGAGCGGGAGCCTTATGTACAACGGAAAGTCTCGTCACATACGACGAATACATAATACCGTTAGACAACTACTCTCTACTGGAATTATCACAATTGACTATGTTAAGTCAAGAGATAATGTGTCGGATCCACTAACTAAAGGCCTAACTAGAGAGGTAGTTGAAAGATCATCAAGGGGAATGGGACTATGGCCGAGGACAAGTCATCGTGACGGTAACTCTACCTAGAAGACTGGAGATCCCAAGATCTAGGTTCAAAGAGATCAAACAAAGTCATTAATGACCGTTCAACATTGTCACAATAAATCTTTGGTCCATTCTCGTGATGAGACAATGTTCAGTACCAGGATAAAGCATTACGGCTTTTTAATGGTTCCTATGTTTGGTACGGGGTATATCAAATAGTGTATCTACGGGATGACACATTTAGGAATCACCTATGTAAGTGTGAAGTGTAAGCCGCTTCAAGGAGAATTATGTAAGGTCAATTCTCTTCGCACTTATGAACCAGACAATGTTCATGGCTGAAACGAACAAAACAATGAGAACCAAAGATGGTTAAAGGGTTAATTGTGTGACATGTGGTTGTCTAGGTATACACCAAAGCTCGACGGTTCAAGGATATCAAATCTACCGATTGACCGAGTATATCCGACATATGTTCACTACGGAAAGTTCAAAGATAAATCTACTTATCCAGATGCGATTAATCCTTGCTTACGAATCACACAGTTTTTTGTCATGCATGTTTTTCATCATATAGCCATTCCCCATTCATGTGGGGGATTGTTAAAGCTAGTTAATGAATAAAACTAGCTAAGTTGGTATGAATGAGAAATGGAGAGAAAAATGAAAGGCCTTTCCGAACAGTCACCAACCTATTCCGAAGAGGCACCTTCGAGGCTATATAAACTGAGGCAATGCCTCATTTTTAATACACTGAAATTTTTTCCTGCATCCGAAAATTTCGCATTCTTTTCACAAATAAAACTATCGAGTCTTCCGTGTTTCGTTGCCAACTTTGAGTTCGTCGAAGTCGAAGGCGTTTGATGTACCGCTACTCCTGCGACAGGTATATCCGTTTTATCCTGGGAGGAAGTAATCCATAACCTCGGGTACAGTGAGGGGATTAATTTCCTTAAGGACACACAAAGTGAATTCGTGGTCTCGGATATTTTCTTACTTCTGCATTATTTTTCCAGTTTCTGTTTTTCTGGTTTTGGTTGTTTTTTTTTTTGATTTTTTTAACACAGGCGAGATAACATATAATATAGAGAATTTTTCTATATCTTTAATTGCAATCATAGCAAGACTATGAAAATATTATTACTTCTGGTGGTTAACGAAGACATGAAATATATTTCTACTTCTGGTGGTCAAAGGTATAAACGAATTAAACATAACATGCGTATAAAAATATTACAACTTCTATAGTCATAGATGTTAACACATATTCTAGCTTTATTACATAGGTATATGCCAAAACCTAAACTTGTCAGCAAATAATATTCACTTTAATAAGCTCAAGCTTTTTTTTTTTTTTTTGATAATCCAGGTTTCCAGGCTTGCGCCTGACTACTTCACTGGTATTACCCAGACGTTCTGGAGGTAATAGCACCGGTCCTTCAACACTATTACCAGGTAAATCGCGGGATGTGCTCCGGTGGCCAATTTTTCTGGGAGCGTACAACTGATCAATGAGACAAGGTCAAATTCCCCAACATGCAGAGTTTCTTCGTGCTTGCGGGGAATCGAACCCACGCTGTCCCATGCCAGAGCGCCTTATAGCACCCAGGCTTTGCCACTGGACTATGCCCCGGAGGACTAGCTCAAGCTTATTTTGTTAGACAGAAAAGATGTCCCGGTTAACTAGGTATACCTTTTGATGCTATCAGGACACAAAATAATTATATGATTTTAAATTGATCATTAGTTCACGTAGTCGGGTGATCGTATAAATTGATGGCGGAGAAAAACATCAAGAGTAGTTTTGATTTAACACTTTTCAACTCAAACACATAAATATGTGTGTAAAACAAAAAAAACTGAACAGATGAGATATCAGCAAAACCAATAAACTAATCATAGAGAACTATTTGAGCAAAATATAGTCATGTATATATATGTAATCTGAACTAACAAAATTGAAAGTATCCAGCAAGTCGCAGAGGAGAAACCGCTCATACCTGGACCGGAAAGAACAATTGAGTAATATCTTTAGGAAGAAGATATAGTACCCGACCGAAGCAGATAATCCTAGTTGGTTAAAGACTCGTGTTGATAACATGTTATAAAATAATAAAATTAGAACAAAAATATTATGGAGAAAGAGAAGAGAGAAAAATTCTTTATTTTTCTTGAAAATGATGAAAATATAATTAAGGAAACGTCTCTATTTATAATAGAAAACTGACTTGGTTTCAAAGTTATTAACCATAACTTTTTTCTTAAAGATAGACATTCACAATAATAAATAATATTTACAACAAATACTTTTTATTTCATTCGGTATTTGATATCCACTTTAAGTATTAATAATTTGAATTCACGTGGAATATTCACTGTGTAATTACACTCAATTACATTCAATTTCAATTACATGAGTGACTTTTCAAACAAGCCCAAAATGTTTTCCAATGTTTGGTTGAAAAATTATAATTTTTCTTTAAAAACTCGAATTTTTTATAATCTAATTATGAAACAAATGCCACATTAATTAATCACATAGTAATTAGATGTTTTATAAACGACAAAGGTAGTTGCACTAAAAAAAACAAAGACAAAGGTTGCACGTGGGATGGTCTAGTTGTCTGCCACGAGGCATTTAATTTTTATTTAGGGTCAATTCATTTTCTTGAGCCCTTAAAAGTTAAAACTCGGGTGGTCCTCTCCCCACCTACCCAATTGTACATCGTTCACTTCACACTCTCTCTCTCTCTCTATATATATATATTCATTCCATTTTGACATTCTTCGTTTTCCTTTTCTAGTTTTGTTATTTTTTCATGCCTCGTCGAAATATTTACAAAATACATCATTCAAGTGAATATTTATGAAGTTAGGTAGACCAAAGGTGGTTCAAGGGAGGCTAGTGAAGTCTTTATTTTAGGACATCAAATTTGTTTAATTAATAGTAATTTTTTTAAGTTTTACTTAGAAATATTGTAGTAGTTAGTAGAAAAAGATAAAAAAGTAAAAATTCTTTATAAGAAAAGAAAGAAAGAAAAAGGGCTTATTTTTTTTTATAGCAGTGATATTTTAAAATTTTGAATTAAACTACTCACATTTTCATATTAGTAAATAAAATTTTATCCAACAAATTATATTACAAACACATAGTTAACATTTTGTTAGCTTGAATTAATTCTTACATAATTATATTTTTATCATTTACATAATCAAAGGCATACTCATAAGCAATTAAAGATCCTAGATGAATATCTGCTATGAAAAGTGGGATAGAAGCATTACAAAGTATCAAGACATGGGAAATTGTTCTATAGGCTGCAATTGAATCTACAAGATCAAGTACATGTTTACCGGTGAGATAGAGAGGTTTAAAGCCATATTAGTAGCTAAAGGATATAACAGGAGGGAAGGAATTGCCATAAGACATTTTCTCTTGTGGTAAAGATTAAAATTGTAAGGACTATCATGACAATTGCAGCTTAAAGGCAGTGACATATACATCAAATCAAATGGATGTATTCAATTCCTTTATATAAGGTGATATGTTTGATCGAATATATATGGAGTTGCGAATATAAAAGTCAGGGGGAGAATAGGTCAGTCTGCAGACTCATCCCTTTATGGACTGAAACAAACATCCAATAGTGGAATGCAAAATTGTTTGAGGCCCTGATAAGTTTTCAGCTTAAACAAAGTGATTGTGATCATTCTTTGTTCTATAGGACATATGCTGTAATGGCTATTGTATTAATATATGTGGATGACATGCTCATCACAAGGGACAATCTTAAAATCATTGAATAGACAAAGAAGAAACTGAAATAGACCTTTAAAATGAAGATTTAGGAGAGCTGAAATACTTCCTACGAATTGAGTTTGCTAGATCTCACCAAGGAATACTCATGCATCAAAGAATATACACACTTGAACTCATCACTGAAGCTGGACTAAGTGGCGCCAAACCAGCTATGACTCTAATAAACACAAATGTCAAGCTTACCACTAAACATGATGGTTGTATTAAAGCAAATCACATAGATAAGGACACTATTGATCCTTTAGCAAATTAGGTTATCTATCAAATACTTGTAAGAAAATTATTGTTTAGGACTATGACAAGACCAAATATATCATTTGGAGTGCATACTTTAAGTTAGTTCTTGCAACAATCAAAGAAGTCCCATATGGATGCTGCTCTAAGAATCATAAGAATTCACCAGGACAAGACATATTACTATCTAGCTCATGAGAGAACCAAACATATAGAAACTGACTGCCATTTTATAAGAGAAATGATCCGTCAAGGTTTGGTATCGACCAAGTACAACTCAACTAAGGAACAACTTGTTGATTTGCTGACTAAAGGTCTCAACAGAGTTCAACATGCATATCAAAGTTCAAAACTAAGAGTTATTAATATTTTCTCATTTTCTAGTTCGAGAGGAGTGTTGGAGAAAGTGTAAAAGGGATCACATATGCCTAAGGGCATTCCTGTCATTTTCCATTAATTCGAATTAGTTGTATGTTCCTAACTACCTATTAGTTAGTTAGTTATAGGACATCTACAGATCTCTACTTGTATATATATTGACTCTACTCATTTTACTCAATCAATGAATTGAATACAAAGTTCTACCTTTCTTCTTCTACATAATTCTCTTCTTTCCTCTTCTTCTTCCTACATGCAAGAATACAATATTGCCTACTCCTCTGATTAAGAACATCAACTCACAGACATCTCAGGATCTTCCACGAACAACCTTTATTTTTATATTGATTTTCATCTCAAACATACCACCCGAGAAATGAATACATGAGATTTAGCAAGTAACATACACAAGCAATTAAATTGGCTTAGAATTTACCTACCAACCTTATAAATATCCTAATTTTGCCTATTACTCACTAACGAACCCAAAAAACGTGAATATGAAACCATTTCCCCTTCCCTCATGATGCGTTTGTTATTAGGGTAGGGGTGGCCAGTGGGCCGGGGCGGGGCGGGCCTGGGCGGGTCCCGGCAGGACGGGGAAGGGTTGGGATCGGGTCTACGGCGGGACAGGATTAGCTGAACAGGCAGGTTTCCCGTCCCGTCCCACATTCCGCCGAAACAGGGGACCGGTGTTGGGAGACGGGGCGGGATCGGGATTTCGGATTTTTTTTACACTTAATTTTGAAATTGTATAAACACTTCAATAATTGAACAAGATAGTGTAATAAAAATATCTCAAGACTGTTTTTGTACCTCTTACATTATTTAATAGAAATATAATTTTTTTGTAATACAATTTCAAAATTGCAACTTTGTGGTGTTGTTCAAGAGTTGTAAATCACATAATAAAATTTCAATTAAAAAAATTGCATAGTTAACCATACTTTTTCGAATTTCCTCACAATGTATGATCTTCGGTTGGAATTGGAAGTTGTTGGTCAAATTGTTCGACATCGCTTCCTGTTCCATCGGACAAGATTTCGTTGTAGTTGTAGTCTTCTTCTTCGTTGATCTCCGATTGACCGCACCTTCTATGCTCCGCTCGAATCCAATCTCTGAATAGAACTGCAATCTCCAATGTGTCTCCCGCCAATGAATGTCTGTGCTCTCCTATTTAAAATCTTCCCGCAGAAAAAGCGCTTTCAGACGTTGTTGATGACGTTTGAATGTTCAACACATCTCGGTTCATCTTTGCTAGTGTCAAAAATGACTTCTCATTGTCCCTCTAGTATTTCAGCAAGTCTTATTGTCCTTCATCATTGACAATTAATTCATACGGTACAACACCATGCAAAACATAAACATCAAATTCGCTAACTTGTGAAGAAGTTGAACCACTAAACATTTTATTTCTAAGGTCTTGAATACTAGCAGCAGAAACCACATATTTTTTTATAAGTTTGCAGCGAAGTAGTAGAAGATGGTACTGAAGCCGGTTGATTATTTGCATTTTGTTGTTGGTAATACATATATACATTTTGCATTCAATGTATATGTTAGACGTAAATTCTTCTTTAGTTGGTTCTTCAGTTGGGTCTGTTGGAAATACTTCTATACAATCATAAATAGTTTCTACAAGTGTTTTACAATCGTCTACTTTAATAGTCGGATTTAATACAGCACCAATAATATAAATAGTGGAAATAGGAAAAAAATTAAATTTTTTTTTTAATAGATGCCTTATAAGTTTGTTTTTTCATATATTCATTAAGTAACAAAAATATTAGAGCTATATAAAATAACATAGTCGAAATAGTAGGATAACAAATACCGAAAAATTCTTTAATAGATTGAAAAATTTTCTCTAAAAATCCATTAAGTTCTAAAAAAAATTCTCAATCATTATCTACAAGCATATCCCTTGAATTTTTATTATGGACGTTAAATAATAAAGTTATAGATTTTCTATAATCGTAAGCAACAAGTAGTTGTTCATAGATAATTGCACCTAGTCGCTACTTCTTCAGAAATGTTTCTATAAAATCCACAATCGTGACAAGTTTTTTTATACTCTTTGCGTCTTTGTATTTTATTACCTTTAAAAATAAAGTTTATAGAAAATTATATTTTATCAAGAATGTTTTCAAAAAGTTTTAGGCCATCCTTTACAACTAAGTTATAAAGATGACACACACATCTTATATGGAAATGATCACCAAAAAATGGAGTTAATCGGACTTTTAAAAGTCTTATAACATATTAATTAGAAGTAACATTATCTAATGTAATAGTCATAATTTTATCAATTATTCCATAATAATCACAAAGTTCATTAATATTTTGTGCAATAAAAGTTCCAGTGTGTCTATCATCAATATATCTATATGCTAAAATACATTTTTGCATAGACCAATTATTATCTATCCAATGACATGTTACCGTTAAATAATCATTACCGTTAGTACTACTGCCTATATCAGAAGTGAGAGTCACTTTGCCATTAAAATGATATAATGCATAACGTAAATAATATTGATATTCAGTTGCAAATTTAAAAACGTCTCTTCTAACCGTTGATCTAGGAAAGCCGTTAAAAGAAAGATTATACATTTCTCTAATGTAATGAATAAAATCAGGAGAGGAATGAAATGCAAAAAGCAAACCCTCCACCGCAACTAATTTTTCCATATTTTTCCTATCTTTGTGTTTATCATATTTAGGACAAAAAATTCCCCCATCGTCGGGTTAATTTGACCATGTACTTGGTCGGGGACACTATGTGAACTTTGTCCCGACTCAGAGGGCATTGACACACCCGATGTTTTAGCCTGGTATTGATTCCACCTATCTATGTGCTAACATTGTACATGTCTCAATAAACCTCTCGTCCTACCTTGACCTTTTTCCGATTTTAAATGTATAAACATTTTTACAAATTTTACATCTAACTATTTGATTCTCTTTGTCCCTATCAAAAAAATCTCATGCAACTGATTTTAATATTTGTTGTGTGGGGTCTCGACTCATACTAGGGGGAATAGGATGCATTCATGTTTCAGTTTGAGGCTGCGACTCAATCTGAGCCTGAGATTGAGGTGCACTAGTGGGTGTATCATCTACATTATCGTAAAAATTAAAGTTTGGTTCAGATGCAGAATATACCTCATCATCTAATGATATATCATTAAAAAAAGCAATTTCATCTATATGAGTGAAATCAATCAAATCATCGGGACTAGGAATAAGATTACTAGAAGAAATACCCTTGTTACCCCTACTAGAAGAAGCACCCTTACCCTTAATCATACGTCAAAGGCGTTCCATTATAATTATGCAAATAAATAATTAAAGTAAATAAAATTAAGTGCAATAATTAAAATTAAGTAACAATAATAATTTAAAGAAGGAACGAAGGTACCAAACGTCGACGTAATGTTGACGTGTAATCGAGGTTGAAAATTGAAACTTTGCTTGATGAATGATCCTCAAGCTAGATGCCAACTTCACTCCAATTTTTGAACTTTGATATAAATGAGCAAAAAATATATAATATTTAGTAGGCAATGTAGAATTGTAGAGAGATAAATTTAGAGATTAGAGAGATGGTAGGAAGATTTGTGAGAAAAATGAAGAGGAAAATGAGGTATTTATAGTTGAGAAATAGGATTAAAGTGTAAATATACAAACTCAGGGATTAAAAATAAATATTAAGGGGATAGGGGGGTTTATGGGGTGGGGAGGAGGGCAAAAATGACCGTTATAACCATTGCACAACGGCCAAAATCAAAATTTAGCCGTTGTTGCAACGATTATTTTTGCAAAAGGGGAGGGGGCTGGCGGGGCGGGACAGGGTCGGGGCAGGGCGGGGGTCGGGTTGGGGTGGGTCCTATCGGGATCGGAACGGGCAGGACGAGCTCAGGTCCCGTCTCGAGTTCAAACCTCGACACCGAACTTTTTTTTAGGGGGATTGGGGCAGGGCGGGTATCGGAACGGGTCGGGTCGGGTCGAGATCGAGTCGACCCAGTCCACTGAACCGCCTTAGGATAGACAAGAGGGAATCTTGGCTACGTGGCACTATCCAATGGTTCTACTTTCTTTTTAAATTCTTTCTCTTTTTCATTTTGTTTTCATTTACTGATAATAAAAATCAAATACCATGATAAAAATATCAACTACCTAATTTTAAAATAAGTAAATTAAAAGTCACTAAGAAAATACTAACTTATTTATTTAATACTAATTTAAAAAGGAAAATATCATCTTCTGAATTTTTCTCTGTGTTTTGAAACGAAACAAAATCAGTAATGCTAAAACATTTTTTATACAATTTTTGGATTCTCAAAGATATTAAGAATTAAGTAAAAGTCAAAATATGAATATTAGACTTAAAAGAAAAAACTAGATACTAAAATGGTGAAAATCTCGGGAGGGTCATTAATCACGTGTCTACACTTATTAATTTATTCCTTACAAATATAAAATAATGACAATAATATTACCATGGGAAGATAAAGACTCATAAACTATAAGTATGAAATGAAAAACATAGATCTTTTATTTAAAAAATGCATTTAAGACACTAATTTTATTGAACCACTCTGGAGTAGACCACAAGTTGTATAGGGAGTTTTTTGTATGCTTCTGTTCGGCTTATGAATTTCCTTTTTAGCTCTTATAATATACAACTATTTAAAAATTGATGATTCTTTGGTGAAGGAAAGTAAAGGAAAAATATGACCAAGTACTGCATGCAGTATACAATGAGTTATGCATAGAATATTAATGAGACGTCAAATAGAAATATGCGTTTCAATATTTTATACTTTGGATTTCAGGAGTGGAATATTTTATACTTTGGATTTCAGGTGTGTTACTATTCCACATATTGTTATTATGATTAAAAATTGATATAAAATAATACTACTACAATTGATACGATAAACTTTCAATATTGCAATTACTTCTAATATTTTAGTTAGTTGCTTTCGAACCTAGTTATTTGTTTGTATACATATTATGGTCATCAATAGTGAAATAATATTTTCACACTTGGTGCTTACACTAAATTACATTTTTTATCATAATTAAATGGTAATTGAGGCGAGAGTACATTGGTTAACATATACAAATTCCTTATTATGTATTAATCAATTTAGTTCAAATTAAATTAGATACTGCGAGTAATTTTCTTTTAGAATATTGTTCATGTTAGGTAGAAAGGAAAACAAAAGAAAAAGGTCAAGGGAGAAAGAATTTTGGACATGTAAGGGCTAATACAACAACATACCCAATGAAATCCCACAACGTAGGTCTGGGGAGGGTAGAGTGTACGCATATCTGACCTCTACCTTGGTAGGTAGAGCGGTTGTTTTCGAGAGACCCTCGGCTCAAGACCAAGAATAAGCACAAGCAAACACAAAGCAAGAGGAAATGTCAGACCCGGTCAAAAAAGTCATGATAACACATTCTGAAAAAGTAAGCAGTAACTAGCGCAGATAAATAAGCTAAACAAAGTATGCTAAAGTGAACATAGCAGCAGAAATCACAATACAAAGGATTATAAAGCAATAATATTCCTATTAGTATGATAGGCTAAGCGGGCCTACAATAATAACACTACAACTACCAGTTTGCACGAGTAAGTAGGACTACGCTCGACTGCCTACTACCCTTCTACCCTAATTTGTGTCCTCCACAACCCCCTATCTAAGGTCATGTCCTCAGTAAGTTGCACCTGCACCATATATCGTCTAATCACCTCTCCCCAATACTTCTTCGGCATACCTCTACCCCTCCTAAATCCGTCCATAGCCAACCTCTCACACCTCCGCACTAGGGCATCTGTGTCTCTTCTCTGCACATACCAAAACCATCTCAACCTCGCTTTCCGCATCTTATCCTCCACCGAAGCTACTCTTACTCTATCACATATATCATCATTTCTAATTGTATCCCTCCTTATATGCCCACACATCCATCTCAGCATACTCATCTCCGCAACTTTTATCTTCTGGATGTGCGAAGTCTTGACTGGCCAACACTCCGCCCCATATAACATAGTCAGTCTAACCACCGCCCTATAGAACTTGCCTTTAAGTTTTGGTGGCACATTTTTATCGCATAAGACTCCTGATGTGAGCCTCCATTTCATTCACCCTGCCCCAATACGATGTATGACATCGTCATCAATCTCTCTATCTCCTTGAATAATAGACTTGAGGTACTTGAAGCTTCCTTTCTTTGGAATGACCTGAGTACTAAGCCTCACCTCTACGCATGTCTCAAGGTCGCTCATATTACTGAACTTACACTCCAAGCATTCTGTCTTAGTCATACTCAGCCTGAACCTTTTAGACTTTAGAGTATGTCTCCAAACCTCCAGCTTAGTGTTCATTCCATTGCGAGTCTCATCAATCAGGACTGTCGTATGCGAATAGCATATACCATGGCATCACCTTTGGATTTGTCGCGTCAGTCTATCCATCACCAAGTCAAATAAGAATGGGCTAAGAGCTGATCCATGGTGTAGCCCCATCGTCATTGTAAAGTGCTCCAAATCTCCTCTTACTGTTCATACCCTGGTCTTGGCTCCATCATATATATCGCCCTAGTGTACGCCACAGGTACACCTCTAACATCTAAATATCTCCATAGAACCTCCCTAGGGACTTTGTCATATGCCTTCTCGAGGTTGATGAAAATCATATGTAAGTCTCTATTCTACTCCCTGGCATGAATGCAAATTGGTTCTCAGAAATAGATACGCCTCTTCTCACCCACATCTCTGTAACCCTTTCCCAAATTTTCATAGTGTGGCTTAGCAGTTTGATACCCCTATAGTTGTTGCAATTCTAGATATCACATTTGTTCTTGTACAAAGGGATCATTGTATTTCACTTTTATTCTTCAGGCATTCTCGCCGTCCTAAAAATGACGTTAAACAACCCAGTCAGCCACTCCAAATCTGCCCTGCCTACACTTTTCAAAAATTCAATTGGGATCTCATCAGGCCCGGTTGCTCGTCCCCTGCGCTTCCTGCGAACAACACCCTTAACCTCCTCCACCTTAATGCTTATACAATACCCAAAATCCCGGTACCTACCAAATTTCTCCAGATCTCCCAACACAATGTCTCTATCGCCTTTTTCATTCAAGAGTTTATGGAAGTAAAACTTCCATCTCCGTTTAACATGCACGTCCTCCACCAGTATTGTGCCGTCCTCATCCTTGATGCACCTCACGAGATCCAAGTCACGGGCCCTCCTCTCCCTCGCCTCATCTAGTTTGTACAACTTCTTATCCCCACCGTTTTTCTCTAATTCCATATACATGCGTTAAAAAACTATCATTTTCACCACCATAACCGCAAGATTTGCCTCCTTCCTCACCATCTTATACAAATCCCTATTCGTCTACTTCTCCACCCCATCCTTGCTTTCTACCAATTTCGCATACACCGCTTTCTTCGCTTCTACCTTCTCTTGAACTTTACCATTCCACCACCAGTCCTCTCTGTGCTTACCACGGCTACCTCGTGAGACCCCAAGCACTTCTCTAGCTACCTCTCGAATGCAACTGGTCGTCCTGTCTCACATACCAATCACATCCCCACTACTCCCCCAAGCCTCATTGGCCATCAACCTCTCCTCTATCACCTTTGCACTAGCCATGGTCAAACTCTCCCATTTAATTCTTAACCTGTCATCCAAACCCCTCTTCTTCTTCTCCATCTTGATCTCCAAATCCATCACCAAAAGCTTATGTCGGGTTATAAGATACTCCATCGGAATAACCTTGCAGTCTTTACACAGACCGTTGTCAACCTTCCTAAGGAGCAAAAAGTGTATCTAAGTCTTAGCCACCGAACTACGGAAAGTCACCAAGTGCTCATCTGTAACACCCCGTACTTTCGGGTGATAGTTTGAGCATATAAAGGTAGGCAAGTAGACCTGGGCCTCGGGAAATTTACGTTGTATTTACGTATGCTAATAAAGAGTTTATCATATAAAAGGATAAAATCCTGAAACAATTTAGGATTTAACAAGTGTGACGACAGAGATTAATAATAATAGTTGTATATCCCCAAATAGGTTATAGACTAGTGTCATATTATAAATTATGACATTGAGTATAAGAAGATTTTATAAGTTTCCACATAGAAGAAACATAGATTCTACGCGTACAAGGTGTTCGATAAAATGTCTCAATGAAATTATTAATAGCATATTGTTCCGATTATGATTTAAATCATCCGTATGATGTAGATAATCATTCATAGAGCTTACAAGGACCCGTGGAACTTAGATAACTTTGATAACAAGGTATGCAAGGCTCTTTCTTTCTTTTGGCATGTTCTATGTACAAAACATAACTGTAATATTGTTCCATAAATTACTCTACTCTTAGTAGTTAAGAATGATCATGTTATTAACTCCATGCTCAAAAACCTGTCTAAATATATTCCCAAAATCCTTATTGAAATGTAAGGGAAGGATGTTGATGTTCCCAATGTTAGCCGAAGGTACAAAGGTATTATGTCATCCGTTAAGGTTGGAATATTGTATTACCATTCATGCATTTTCATTTGCATTATATTCATATATTACCCTGGACACACATGTGTTTTATACACTACGATATGATATGAAATATGTATATGTAGGGGATGGGGAAAAGAGAAAGGTGTTATATACACCCTGTCATGCTTTCTTAAGTCTTGTTTAGGTGTTTAGGGGTCACATGCTTAGGATAAAATGTTGTCTGTTCATGTCATGTATACATCCTTGTGGTTTTGTTGAACCATTCATCCATTTATTACACTAGTATGAATCAAATGGTTTCAATGCCTTATATGACTTGAATATTTGTTTTGTGGTGTGTCAGTTCCTTTGCCATGTATATTTCTGCTTGTCCTACTCAAATCTTAGTCATTTAAGTGATTATCCAAGGCCAAAATGGTAGTTAATACTGGAGAAGATTATCTGTTGAGTCTGAATGTTTAGCTTAGCTTGAGGTATGACTAGTTGCTCATCCTTTTTATGTAAAGCAAATGATGTGATTAATCATCAGTTGGAAGGTTAATAAGCATGCTCTATCTTGTTCACTTGAAAGTGTAATCTGAATCTTAATATGGCAACCTAACAGTCCCTAGGGAGAATTCAGTCTAGCTTGTCTTATACCTTTTAAATACAGACTCCCTGTTTTGATTTTTCTCAACCTATCTATTTCTCTCATTCACTGTGTAGAAGTATACTCATATGGTCATACATATACTCAAAATCTGTTGGACTTAGTTAAAATATATAAATTTTAGCTCTTTCAAGAATGCTCAATTTCATGTTTTATCATGTTGGAATTGATAGGATCATACTACTCAGCTAAATAGCTTAGTTAAGGAAAGACCTTAAACCTGAGTTTATATGCATTTTTATGGATGTTTTGTCTGCTCAGCTTATATCTGGTTTCTTCACCATGCTCATGTGTCCTGCTTGAAGTTCATTTATTTTTTAGAGTACCTAATGTCAACTGTTTTAGACTAAAACCTAGATTCTTACATACTTGAGTTATTACACCAAAGTCAGTAGCTTGATTTAGCATATGTGTGGACCAATTTTCTGAGGCAGATAGACAGAGGATGTCTCATGTTTACTTGTTTCAAGGATCATACTTGCAACCCTTGTTAACTATGTATATGCTTGGTCTGTTCTGAAGCTTGAATCTGGTCCTTGTGTTTACATAAACATATTTTCCCAACCCTTCTTATTTTCAACTTGTTAAGTGTGATCTGCTTTAGCAAGATACATTTTCTGGTTGCCTATTTCCTTATGTGTGCCCAAAGTGGTGATCTTAAATAGTTCAAACACTAGTTGTGAGACTATGAAGTTAGAAGGAACCTGGAGACTTGATATGAATTAGTCATGGATTAATAAATCAGTTGCTAGTTGTGAGACTGTGAAGTTAGAAGGAACCTGGAGACTAGATCTGAATTAGTCATGGGATAATAAAACAGTTGAAGCATGATTAATTGCACTGATTTATTTACTATTTTAATAGCTAAGACGCATATATGACTTTAAACTAGATGTCAGGACCCTCCATCTTCTTTGCTTGTTGTTTGAATATGAAGAATGCATGAAATATACTACAGACCTAGGCAAGAATCCATTAGCCTAGTAACTTTCTATCTAAACAATTAGCTAAGTGAAGATTGCTTCACACAATGTTACTGAATACTAGAATTGGAAGGTGCCACTATGTGTTAATTTCATTTTATATGTGGAGTTGTACATGTAATTGGCCTGAACTTGAGTCTATTCTTTGTAAGTGATCATAGTTTGATATATATCTTCTTATTATTTTAAATGATAAATCTGAATTAATCTATGAGTGTCTTATCCCTTGTTTTGATGAAATGGAGTGACAATAGTACTGTAGAAGACCACCTAGTACTGCAAATATTTCAAAAGTAAGGTAGTATAAGTATGTAGCTACTTTAGTTGCCTGGAGTTGGTTCAAGTTAATTAGGATTTCTGTTGTCATGACTGGCTAAACAATGAACATATAGTCTATTTGATATTTCCTCCCTTGCTATTACTGAACTGGATCATCTGTGTGTTCATTTTATTGTGACAAGAATTAGATATGTCACACCAACATTCGATGACGAATGTTTCTAAGGGGGGAAAGGATGTAACAACCCGTACTTTTGAGTGATGGTTTGAGCTCATAAACGTAGGCAAGTAGACCCGAGCCTCGGGAAATTTACGTATGCTAATAAAGAGTTTAGCATATAAAAGGATAAAATCCTGAAATAATTTTTAATTTAACAAGTGTGACGACGGGGATTAATAATAATAGTTGTATATCCCCAAATAGGTTATGGACTAGTGTCATATTATAAATTATGACATTGAGTATAAGAAGATTTTATAAGTCATCAAGATTTAAGTGAAGCGAGGTCAAGAAATTAATTGTGTGTATAATTAATTAATTGTGAGATTGATTAATCTTAAATGGGGACAATATTTTGTGGGACATTACGTGTACATTATAACAAACTGTCTGAGTGACTAGCCTTAATAAGCGAAATTGTGACAACTTAACAAATCTCCAAACCTTCACCCTTATCTATTACTAAATGCCTTCATCTCTTAAGTTTCTGTAGAAATCTTTCATTGGAGAAGAAATTGTTACACCTCTATCTGAAAGAGTAAGTCTCAATTGGTAGCCTCTGAAAATTCACAACCAAATTAGGGGATTTTCGTAAACTATTGCTCACCCAAAAAGGTGGGAAATTCATGGCGTTTTGGACCTTAGATCCAGCAAAATCAAATCCTTGAACAAGCCTGAACACTCAGAAATCAAGAAAAGACCTTGAGTTTTAAGGAAGTTCTAGCTCAATTCAGTTTTGGGTCATGTTTCTGCTGGTCGAAATATGGTTTGGGTGAAAGGTTGTCCGACAACGCTCGTTGTTGCGCCTAAAAGAGGTAATGCTTCTTGTTCCTAAGTTTATACAAGTTATAGATCATGATTCTTTCCACTAGATTCTAAGGTGATTATCAAAAATGCTAAGTTTGGTTGGGTATTGTTGGGGCTGCCTATATGGAGTTGGAGGTTGAATATGAAGTTGCTGGATTATTATAGGTACTGTAGTAGTTAAGAAAGAGGGTTAGGCAGGCTATTGTTTTGCTACATGCATAGGTTTCCGTATAGAAAAAACATAGATTCTACGCGTACAAGGTGTTCGATAAAATGTCTCAATGATTTTATTAATAGCATATTGGTCCGATTATGATTTATATCATCCGTATAATGTAGATAATCATTCATAGAGCTTACAAGAACCCGTGGAACTTAGATAACTTCTATAACAAGGTATGCAAGACTTTTTTCTTTCTTTTGGCATGTTCTATGTACAAAACATAACCGTAATATTGTTCTATAAATTACTCTACTCTTAGTAGTTAAGAATGATCATGTTATTAACTCCTATGTTCAAAAGCCTGTCTAAATATATTTCCAAAGTCCTTATTGAAATGTAAGGGAAGGATGTTGATGTTCCCAATATTAGCCAAAGGTACAAAGGTATTATGTCATCCGTTAAGGTTGGAATATTGTATTACCATTCATGCATTTTCATTTGCATTATATTCATCTATTATCCTGGACTCACATGTGTTTTATACACTACGATATTATATGAAATATGTATATGTAGGGGATGGGGAAAAGGGAAAGGCGTTATATACGCACACCACCTGCAACTGGTACAGACTATCACAAAAGAGCCCGAAGAGGCCAATATTGATGCCCTTGTGTGGCCGATATAACCTGATGCCTATAGAGGTAGTTATGGGAAGGAAGATGCCCTTATGTGGCAAATATTTATATGTATACTACATTTGGATTGTGCATGACATTTAGGCATATGTATTAGGGCCTCAGAAACATTTACTACTGGCGGTTGTTTCAGTTTCAGTTTATTGTTATGTATCTCTATTGTGTTATTTCTTATGTCTGATATACTCAGTATATTAGTCATACTGACGTCCCTTTTATCGGGGGACGATGCATTTCATGTCTGCAGGTTCAGTTAAAGAGGGTGACGGTTCGCGCTAGTAGATTGCTAGTTCAGCTGGTATTGGAGCACTCTACTTGTTTCAGAGTTGCAGTCTGGTCGTGGTATGTTATTTTGCATATGCACTTGGGTATGGCAGGACCCTCCCCCGCCCTTGTGATGTTATGTATTCTTTAAAGGCTTTTAAATAGGTGTCTTGTGTATAATTGTCATGTATGGCCTTGTCGGCCTTGGTGTGTATATATATAAGTTGGGGCTTTTCGGTTAAAACTTTATATAGTCTTTTTCGGCCTAGTTCATATTTAAATATGATTAGGTGTGGAGTGTATGGTTAGTGGTGCCCGACTGGTAGGGTCCGGGTGCCCGTCGCAGCCCTCCGATTTGGGTCGTGACAAACTTGGTATCAGAACGGGTCTGTCTTAGGGATGTCTACAAGCCGTGTCTGGTAGAGTCTTATTTATTGGTGTGTAGCGTGCCATACTTATTAGGAGGAGGCTACAAGGCATTTAGAATTGTCTTCTTCCTTCATAATCTTGATCGTTTGATAGAGTCGAGTCGTAAGAACATTTATTTCTAATCATATTTTCTCATTTGAAACTGCAGCAATGTCTACGATGAGAAAGACCTCGGGTAGTAAGAGTGCGGGTATTGTTGCGAGGGAAGATATTAGACAAATACCACCCGCTGGCACGGGTTGGAAGGTTACAGAAGTGGTAAAA
The DNA here is from genome assembly GCA_034509755.1 of Anisodus tanguticus. Taxonomy (NCBI): domain Eukaryota; kingdom Viridiplantae; phylum Streptophyta; class Magnoliopsida; order Solanales; family Solanaceae; genus Anisodus; species Anisodus tanguticus. Next base: position 32,830,032 of record CM067546.1, read on the forward strand.
AGACGTGCGTTACACGATGGATTCAGACCCGTCAGAAATAATGGAATCTATTGAGGAGGATCCATATGAGTCACCCGCTCGGAACACTCTCGGTTCTTCCAACGGAAGATAGGGTGATGGGGTTCCGCCTCACCATGGGCTTTCGTTTTTGTATCGGGCCCCATTGATCATGGTGTAAGTCGGACAACACAGGGATGGACACAGCCGGGTTCCTCTTAGATACAACATCGTGACCGGGTATTCATTTTGCTCACTAACCCCGACTCTTCTGAGATTTTGGGTAGTCCACAATCTTGGGAGTCCGTTAATTAGGGCTTGCCGGTCTATGTTATGGGGTACACGGAAGAGGAAGAAAAGAGGTAGGCCAGGAGAAGGCGAGTCGTTAGTAAGGATAAGAGGGTTCCACTTCAAAGTGTGTCGGATCGAGGCTCATATATAGGACCAGGATAGGATAGTGCAGATACACCAACAGGATCAAAACGTTAACTTAACACCTATCCTAATAATCCTTAAGGTCTTTAAATTACTTATTTTTAAATAAATTGTATATTATGTTTAACCGGTACATGGTTATATGTTTAGATTAATCGAAGAGATATATGAATTTTGTATGTGGATTGATAAGATTGTTGTAAGTTTAGTGTGGGGATGATATGCATCTATATGAACATACTTATTAGGATCATGAAGTGTGTGATTAGCATGTGGTTTTAGTTAAGTCATGAAATGGCTTTAAATTTGTTTTGTATGCATAGCTAGGTAATAATTACCTTATTCAAACTGATTTAGGAGTGATTAATGTCTATTGGGATGATTTCTACTTAATATGGATCTAACTTGAGGCTGGGGGTAATCTATAACTTATTGGTTATAGTAAAAAGATTTGTGTAGCTCCTATTATTTTTTCCCCACATGATTACCATAGTAATATTAGCTTAATGTAAGCTTATAGAGTATGTTGGCTTACTGTTTTTGGTCTTTCCATGTGGTATTCAATGATTTAAAGTAATATAGCCTAAATATGGTTTCCCAATGACATGTTTAGCTTCAAATTTGATCCCATGATATCTTGTCCTTGCTATTAATACTTTGTTACCTTCTATGAATGCATATTATGGTGTAAATTGCCTAGTTGTTTCCTGCACTAGTGCATTGTGCCCAAAATCACCTAAGTTTGTTTAGGCTTGAGTCTTGTAGGTCGTATATCTATTTTACCATCTTCGTAGTCTGGAATACATGACTATTTTTTTTGAACTACAAGTGATAAGCATGTTGAGTCTGTATAAGTCATTTATGTCTCTCATATGACTTCTACTAACTATTTAAATTAGGCAGCCATTTGTATGCTCTAAATGTTATTCTTATCCCACTCATATGTGTATAAAGAAAGAAATAATTTTCTTGGTTATGAGATGTCCTTATTCTGTGATCTGGACATGGTGGTTAAATGACCTGTTTACATTTTAGTCTAAGTTAAGAACATTAATCTTCAAGGGCTCAAAGTAATGACCATCTGAGTCAGGGTACCATGTTAAACATCATGTCTGCGTATTGCTGGGTGTTCAGTCTAAAAATGTTAGTTTGAAATCTTATCACCTCGTTTAATATCTATTTGAAGGAAGTCTAAAACTTAGGAAGTTGTATGTCATGTAGTGTCTTGATAACCAGTTTTAGATAGTATATGTTTAGACTGCTTCCATGCTAAATTGAAAATTATAAGTTGCATATTTAAGGAGAGTAAATTTAATTAATTAAATGAACATCAATTTCATCAATATTTATTGTCTCTTTTTTTAATTTGTCGTCCTATATCTTGACTCTAGACATTTTAACTTGTGGATCGAGTAGCTTTTTTTATTTGTTTAAAAGGATGAGATATTATAAAAGCTTAGGGAATATTAGTACAAGCGTCCATAACTTGGAGTAATTTTTATATAGCCAATTCGCATGCTTACATTTTCAAAGTATAATTAATAAAGTAAACCACTAATAAATAGTAGTTTATTAAAGATAGTGTCAAGTCAATAAGAGACAAGTGTAAAAGCACAGAGGGAGTACATATCATATAATAGACTTTAAATTTTAATTATATAGGAGATTTAATTTCTATACATCCTTTAAAAATTGCTAGCATAAATCATTTTAATTTTTAAAAACCGTAATCTTGATAATGTTTAACACTGTCGCATGTATAGGTATAATCATGAATAAACAGATAATGTTTTATGAGTTAATATTATTTATTCAAAATTGTATCTACAATAATTGTAAACAATATCAAGATTTAGGGTTTACTCGCCCAAATTAAATGAATTATATTTTTATGAGCTAATTTTATCACCCTTAATTTAGAGCAAGTTATATCACTAAATTATGAACTGAATTTTTTAAAGGAAAAATAATGAAATTTTAATGGATAATGATACATCCCGTGTGCTTCCCGAGGTTCAGAAAGCCTAAATATGCCTACATAGAAACCCTAGAGCAATAACTTTCGGCACTCCTTCACCTAAAGTACCCCTAAATTCATGAACATCGAATTAACAATATTTACTGATAGTTTATCTTCCAAATCGATTAAATATTTATAACAAAATAACTAAATAAAATGTAAATAAGTATAATAGAAATAAAATCGAATTTCAGTCGATGAATCTTGCAATGAGATATGCCCCATTAAAATCTACTTTAGAAATGGTTACACCAAAACCAAGTTGTGAACTCGATTATTTATTCCTAAACAGTGATAATATCCACTAATAGAGGGTCCTAACTATAAAAAAACAGGGGTATTAATTAAAATACAAGTTTTTTATTGTAGCATATATTTTCCAAATATCCCCTTGATAACCAATTGAGCTGCCCAAGCGGACTTTATTGTAGCATTTATATTCCACGGATCATGGGACTCTAATCTTAAAGAGATTTTTAGACAAATAGCCAATTGGATTCCTTAGATAAATAGTCGGTTGGATTCATTATTATTTTTCTAATCGATATACATAGATTATATATCAATTATTCACAATTATAAATATATTATACATGAATTATTTATATAATATATATATATATATATATATATATATATATATATATGATATACAATATATCATATGTATATTTCAGATTTTGTATATTAGTTTAGGTAGTATTTGAGTGTAATTAGTATTGTATACTTACCATAATTGTATTACCATAATTGTATAGTTAGTGTCCAAGTAGAATAAGGTTTTAGGAGTAGAATAGGAACTGAAAGAAATAATCCCTTGATTATTTTCATTGATTGAAAGAGTTTATATACAATTTACTTCCATAATAAGAGAATCCTGTTCCTATTCTACTCCTAAAACCTTATTCTACTTGGACACTAACTATACAATTATGGTAAGTATACAATACTAATTACACTCAAATACTACCTAAACTAATATACAAAATCTGAAATATACATATGATATATTGTATATCATATGTATATTTAACACACCCCCGCAGTCATAGCGGGCGGTCTTCGAACACTGAGACTGTCCCTAAAATCTTCAAAAATGACCGAGGAAAGGTCATTTGTAAAGATGTCGGCAATTTGATACCTGGACGGGACATGGCAGACACGAACTTAACCACGAGCAACCTTTTCACGAACAAAGTGAATGTCTATCTCGATATGCTTAGTGCGCTGGTGCTGAACCGGATTACCAAAAAGGTAGATGACACTAATATTGTCACAATAAAGTAAGGTCGCTTTCTGAATGGGACAATGAAGCTCTAACAGCAAATTACGTAACCAACATGATTCAGAGACCACATTAGCTACCCCTCGATACTCGGCCTCTGCACTGGAACGGGATAAAGTCGACTGACGCTTCGCAGACCATGAGACCAACTTATTACCCAGAAACATACAATAGCCAGACGTAGACCGTCTGGTGTCCAGACAGCCACCCCAATCAGCATCTGTATACGAGACAAGTGTAGACATGGATGAAGGATATAAATGCAAGCCATAGTCAAGCGTGCCCTGAATATACTGAATGATGCGTTTGAGCGCATTTATGTGCTCAACTCTGGGATCATGCATAAACAAACACACATGTTGTACGGCATACGCAATATCAGGTCTCATGAATGTAAGATACCGAAGGGCCCCTGCAAGACTGCGATAGCGGATCGGATCCTCGTATGGTACGCCGGCTGCGGCACTAAGCTTGGGCTTAGTATCAACTGGAATGGAAGTGGAGTTACAGGATGACATCCCAGCCCTCTCAATGATCTCAGCTGCATACTTCCTTTGGGATAAGAACAACCCATTGGTATGACGAGTGGCAGCAATCCCCAAAAAATAACTTAAGGGCCCCAAGTCTTTCATAGCAAACTCAGAGCTGAGCATTGTCATGATAGACTAGCGTAAGGCATCAGAAGAGGCAGTCAAAATAATATCATCCACATATAACAGAATATAGGCCAAGGACGAACCACGACGGTAGATGAATAAGAAATTATCCGACCTGCTGTGAGTGAACCCAATAGTCGAAACATAGTCGGCAAACCGCGTATACCAGGCCCGTGGAGATTGCTTAAGCCCATATAAGGATTTCTTCCACAAACAGACATGATGAGGATGTTTGGGATCCCTAAATCCCAAAGGTTGATGCATATAGACTGTTTCCTTGAGATCACCATATAGGAAAATATTATTTACATCTAACTGATGAATAGGCCATGCTTTCGAAAGAGCCAAGCTAAGCACAGTGCGAATGGTAGCCGACTTGACCACCGGACTAAACGTCTCACCACAATCCACACTAACCTACCGAGTCTTACCATCACCCACAAGCCGCGTCTTATGTCGGGCAAATGAACCATTCGAATTGTCCTTATAAGCAAAAATCCACACAGACCTAATAATATTAATATCATATGGACGGGGTACTAACTCCCACGTCTTATTATCAATAAGAGCATTATATTCATCGGTCATAGCAATTTTCCAATTCGGGTCATAATGCAGACACAAGATTACGGGGTAAGGGTGATTTAAGAACATTAGGAATTAAATTAAAATGTCTTTTTGGTTTAAAAATACCTCGTTGACTACGAGTGACCGGTCTATGACTCGAGGAAGAATTGGGCGGATTTTGGGAATTTTCTGGACTCGGGATGGACTGGCCAGCAGGCAGTGGGCCTGCTGGCCCAGTGACTATACTGGGTACTGTAGCTCGTGACGGGGCAGTGGGGCCAGCGAGCAGTGGGCCCGCTGGAGATTTTTGGGTGCGGGAGATGTCTGAAAAATGGTGAATAATATATGGGGATATACCATCATCCAAAAAATTATACGAACTAGGCACGGGAGTACTAACCTTAGCAAACGGGAATTGGGATTCATCAAAAATTACATGGCGACTAATGATGATTTTTTTAGAAGATAAATCAAAACATTTGTAACCACGATGATTGGACGTATAACCCAAGAACACACAAGGGATAGAACGGGCCTGAAGTTTGTTAATTGTGGTGGACGGAAAAAATGGATAACACAAGCACCCAAAGACCCTAAGATGGGAATACGAAGGAGTCTTATTATATAAAATTTGAAGGGGGGACGAATATGTCAAACCTTTGGAAGGAATAATGTTAAGAAGATATGTAGTCATTTGTAGAGCATGATGCCAAAAAGACGGGGGTATGAAAGCATGAATTAGTAAAGTACGGACAATATTATTAATGGTACGAATTTTGCGTTCGGCTTTCCCATTTTGTGAAGACGTATGAGGGCAAGAAAAATGAAAATTGATCCCATTATTTGCACAAAATTCCCGAAACACCCCATTGTCATATTCTTTGCCATTATCACATTGGATATTTTTTATTTCACATTCGAATTGGGTTCTAATGAATGCTCTAAATTTTAAGAAGATGGAAAAAACTTGAGATTTTTTTGCTATTGGAAAAGTCCACAAAAATTTAGAATAATCATCCAAAAAGAGAACATAATACTGATGACCCAAAGAACTAAGAACATGAGACGTCCATAAATCACTATGAATAATATCAAATGACATTAAAGTATGAGAATTGGAGTCTACAAATGGCAACTTAACTATTTTTCCTAAAGAACAAGATTGACAATTCTGAGTGCTACGCTCACCCTTATAAGAAATAAAATTGTTTTTCTCTAAGGAAGACAAAATAGACGATCCCGGATGACCTAGACGAGCATGCCACAAGGAAGGAGCAAGGGCTGCAAACGCTGACGGCAAGGCTTGACTCGATGGACCGAAACATGGCATGATAGGATAAAGATCTCCCCTGCTATCACACCTCATGAGAGGACTCCCCGTTTTGAAATCCTTCACAGAGAACCCAAATGGATCAAATTCTATGGACACAGAATTATCAGTGGTGAATTTTCGGACAGACACCAAATTTTTAATCAATTTTGGATCGTGAAGGATATTTTTCAAAAAAGGGTGGATGAGGAGGAGACAATGTTTTATGACCATAACCACGAATTGGAATTGAATTACCATTACCAATAATTATACCACGATTGTTGCTCAAATTGGAATAAGATGAGAGAGTACTTGAATCGGATGTCATGTAAGTAGTGGCGTCGGTGTCCATGTACCAATTTGGGTCCAAAGGATTTATTCCAAGCGTGTGCATCGCGGCTTCGATGTCTGTAGAAGTGGGGGCCCTCTGCATGATGGGCCTGTTAGGGCCCATGCCTGCCTCCCTGCTGACTCGGTACCCCACTAGATCGCTGGACCGAGACTGGGCTGGAGTAGCTGGGATGAAAAGAAGGCTGAAATTGGGCCCAATTACCGTGGGGCTGGAGGCGTTGAAAAGCCGAGATTGTTGGGCCACTGCCTACTGGTCCAGGCCCACGGCCAAAGGGCCAAGGCTGGGACCAGTGGGGCTGAGGCTCATTGTTGATGGGGTGGGGCCTACTGCCACCGGTACTGCTGACGTTACCACCGCGGTTTCTTCTATTATTTTTCCTAGTATTCTTGCACCCTGGAGAATTTGTGGAGGACGTCATCATGACCACAGGACTTGCCCCGGTAGCTACTTTTTTAGCCAATCTAGCTTCTTCCAAAATAAGCATGGAGCGGGCTTGATAGAACGTTGGGAGAGGGTTACTTTGACGAAGTAGGGTCTCAATGCCACTAAATGCCTCGGAGGGGCCAGCAACCATATGTAGAACCAGACGATCTTCACTAACGAGCGCACCAACATTTTCCTTCAACCTTTTGCAATACGCTGAAACATTCGGGAAATTTTCCATATTGGCGTGGGAAAAGCCCTGCTCAAGAGTAACAGCTCTGGAATTCTGATTATCTTGGAATATGTCACGCAACCTATCCTAAGAAGCCATTGCCATAGCGTCTGGCTCAATAATCGTCTGCAACAGGTCAGTAGAGATAGTGGAATAAATCCACTGAAGGACGGTGGCATCAAGCGTTGTCCATAACTTAGGATCATCCTCACGTTGAGGCACCTCCGTATCCTCTGGAGCCGCGGAGATTATGTGATGGATGACTTGATACGAGCGAGCGTGACTTTTAAACAACTCGGCCCACGTCGCGTATTGGACGTTTTCTATTTCAAGAATGAGAGGTATGTGATTCTTGATGTTAGAAACAACACGGGAAGGATAAAACGTGCTATTTGTCGTCGACATACCGAAAGAACAATAGGTGATTTTGTAGAAAATTTGGGAAGAGAGGAGGTAAAATTTAACACGAAATCTGAGGAAGGGGCACGAAAATCGATGCAGTTTTTGGCCGAGAAGGGGCACGAAATACTGAGAGAAATTTTGGAGAAGAGCGGAAGCAATTTAGTCCTACTTCTGATACCATGAAAGAAATAATACATTGATTATTTTCATTGATTGAAAGAGTTTATATACAATTTACATATTTTCATAATAGGAGAATCATATTCTTATTCTACTCCTAAAACATTATTCTACTTGGACACTAACTATACAATTATGATAAGTATACAATACTAATTACACTCAAATACTACCTAAACTAATATACAAAATCCGAAATATACGTATGATATATTGTAAATCATGTTTATATTTAACATATATATATTGGCCAATAATTTTTAATTTAATATGTTGGATAAACAGCTATTTATGTTAATTATTCTTCAATCTTTTATTAAAAGGTACTGTTAAAAGTTAAAATAAATTATGCCGAGGCAACGATAATGAGGGGCACATGTTCAGGTTGATTAGGACCACATTGTCGTTATATTATGATAATAATTAATGGGCTGCATTATTATTTTTTCAGCTTTCTCTTTATTTTTTGTCTCCTTTTTCAGAAAGAAACATCTCGCTAGTACCACAAATCACTAATCTCCATGGTAATTAATTTGAGTTAAAGTTATCATTAGAGATGTTTCATTCAAGGATAGGAATTTTCATTAATCATTGTCTCCTAATCCATTAGCACAGAAGAGCTACAAATGAAAAAACAATATAAGATATGCTAAATGCTAATGATGAGGTCTCAACTTCATATTTGGTAATCAAAATAATCATTTCAGAAATCTTAATAAATGAAAAAAACCCCACATATAACTAGATTTTTTTATAAAAAGTTTAAGGATACATCTAACTAAATTGAATAGGGTTAAATAAAATATCCTTCATAATCATTGAAATGACAACGATAACATAAATAAATGAACAATGAGCAACAAATTTATAATAAGGAAATGCTATTAAAAGACAAGATAATAAAACAGTGAGAAAAAAATAAAAGTATCACATGCTCAATAAAGGGAATCAAGCTTCAATGAACTTGATGCTAGAGAAATTAAAGTTTTATTAAAGCTATTTGTTGTTAAGCATTTTTTTTTTTTTTTTTTAGAATTTATAATGTTTTTCTACACTTTTCCTCCATCGTGATTCGAACTCAGGACCTATTTATCGTGGTCGAAGGTGTTTTACTAATTGAGCAACCCTCCCTTGTCATTTGTTGTTAAGCATTGATGTCACTAGCACCAATTTAATTTGCAACACTCTTATCTACATGTTCATTGAGTTGTTTTTTCCTTCCGTAAAGTTTAGTCTGTTTTTTTTTTCTTTCCTCGTCTATTTTTTCTAATAGAAAAATAAAGGCAGACTAAACTTAACGAGAGGAAGAAAGAACTCAAATGAAAATGTAGATAAGAATGTTGTAAATGAAACAGATGCTAATGACAACAATTCTTAACAACAAATAACTTTAATATCTCTAGCACCAAGTTCAATGAAGTTTTTCCCTCAACAAGTTAGTTGAAGAGGTTCTCCATTTCCTCTCCTCTGACATTTGCTCTATTTTTTCAATATATTTTTCCTTCAAGATATATATATAGAGAGAGATGTCAGATAAGACCACATAATTAAATAATTGAAAGTTGATTGCGATTAATTTGACCAAATTTAGGAATAAATTAATTCTAAAATCTAGGTTTTAAGGTATAAAATCAATTACTTTCTTAAATAGATGCAGTTAAAATTCTAAAACTCAATCTTGAAGTTGGAGAAATAATCATATAATTTCCATCATGAATATATTTGGAGTTGGAAACAAGGGTGGACCACCAAATAAAGGGAGAAATTCGCACAAATGTCCCTCTTTCGGGTTGGTCTTTAATTTTTACCCCTCAAATTGGAAATTTTTAATTTTTTTTTACCTAAAAACTTTTGGTTTCTGAGTTCGAATACCAACTTAGTAAAAAAATTTAAAAAAAATAGCAAGACGTATTTTGAATTCGCAAGGCAGAGTTTTCCTTAAGCTAGTAAACTCTACATTATAAGTTAGAGTTTGCAAGCAAATTCTGCTTATAAGGTAGAATTTGCAGGCAAATTTTGTCTTGCGGATCCAAACTATATCTTGTGATTTTTTTTAATTTTTAACTGAACGGAGTTTGAATCCGGAATTTCGAGATATTTTTAAGCGAAGACAAAAATTAAAGACCAGTGCTTTTGAAGGGGAATCCACACAAAAAAAAATGTAGGAAAATTGTCAAAACTTAACCAAGGCCCGTGGCTCAATATTGGGCCTGGGCTGAAGATAACTATTTCTTGATATAAAGTGATTGATGTTAAATGTATTTGCCTTTTCCTTGGCAAGAACCCAAGTTCTACTGGTATAGTCCAACAACTTAATTAGATTTTGGTCATTTGCACTTCCCCTATTTTGGGTTGGTTTTTAATTCCCCCCCCCCCCCCCCCCCCCCCCCTATTTTTAATTTGAGGCATAAGTTCTTGAAGAAATTTGACACAACTTGTGTCGAATCCTTTAAAGAACTATCCCAATAGACATAAGTTTCATTTGAGAGGCAAAAATTAAAGAAAATCTCACTTGAAGGGAAAACCGTGCAATTAAATGATTAAATTTCATCCTCACCGGTCACCGGTCCAATTGAATCTAGTTCTTGCTTTGATCCAACCCAATAGTTTAACCTCAAAGTCATAAATTAGTAGTATAAAGGCATCTAAAAAGAATTATAAAGCACCCAAATATATGTCTTAATTATCTTATTATGTGGGATATATAGGGTATCACATTTCTTTGTCATGCATATATGATATATCAAAGATTGGCCGGAGGTTTTAAGGATCTTAAAGGTGTCCCTTATCAGTTCTTGAGGTGGCTCCGGTATACACTTGCCCATACGATGTACTCCCTCTGTCTATTTTTACTTGTCCACTATACTAAACTTAGTTTCTGTACTTAATTAAGGATATTTATGCGATGCACTAATGCAATAAAAACTACATTTTATAGTGCCCATATTAAGAAATATCGTAAATGAATATAGATAGGTAAATATTTTATTTCGCTTAGGTAATCACGAAAAATCTCCTTAATTAATGCAACTTCTCCCATTCTAAAATCTCCGAAGTAAATTTTTGGGCTTCATGTAAAGCCAATGCAATAATGGGCTTAAAGCTCAAACCAAGTAACATATTGGATCTTAACATTTTTAGCAGCCAGCTAAAGGATGCACCTGCCTACCATAATAGTTTATAGTCACTGTCAGTATATATTCAGTACTCCATATAATAAGTGTATTATAGGTTTATTTAAATATATTGATTATATACAGATTATAAGTGATATATATACATTATACACAGGATACGAGCTAAAATTATAGTACACAGTTTAAAGAGTAAGGTTATTTTTTATTGTGAGCTTTTTTGAATTGTTGTGTAATGTAAAAAAAAAAAAGGGCAGCCCAGTGTACTAAGTTCCCACTATGCGCGGGATCTCTATTATATATAGTAACCAAGAATACATGCAGTTGAACAACCCCAAAAGCAAGAAATTGCAAGCCCTTGTACATATTGAGATCGAGACACAAAAATCAACAGCTGAATTGAATGGGTGAATTTTGATATGATGGTATAATTGTATTAATCTCCATTGGGGAGTCTTTTTCATTAATACAAATATATATAGTGTACAATGTGGAATCCTAATACAATAAGGAACCTATTTCTACCATAATTATACAACACTAATAATTACAAAATATATGGTGAGTATCTTCTAATATTCACTAATACACCCCCTCAGTCGGAGCGGGAGGAGGCCGGATGCTTAGACTGGATCTGAAGTCGAGGAATAGCTATCTATGAAGTCCTTTGATGAAGATATCCGCATACTGATACGAAGAAGGCACATGCAACACCTTAATATGACCAATAGCAACATTCTCACGAATAAAATATTTATCCATCTCAATGTGCTTGGTTCGCTGATGCTGAACCGAATTATGATATAAATATATCGCGGATATGTTATCACAGTACACCATAGATGCCTTACGCAAGGGACATTGGAGCTCCAAAAGAAGGTTTCAGAGCCAGCAGATTTCAGCAACAACATTTGCAACGCCTCTGTACTATGCTTCTGCACTCGAACGGGATAGGGTGGCTTGCCTCTTGGCAGACCATGAAATGAGATTATCCCCTAAGAATATACAGTAGTTGGAGGTGGAGCATCGCGTGTCCGGATAGCCTGCCCAATCTGCATCTGTATATGATAACAACCTGGTCGATGCAAAGGGGTATAGATGCAATCCATAATCAAGTGTGCCCTTGACATATCGAATGATACGTTTAAGAGCAATAAAATGAGGCGCCCTAGAGGTATGCATAAACAAACACACCTGCTGAACAGCATAGGCAATATCAGGTCTGGTGAAAGTAAGATACCGAAGTGCACCTGCACGACTCCTATAAAGAGTGTGATCGGACACTGGATCACCATCAACATCAATGAGCTTTGAATTAAAGTCAACAGGAATGGGCATGATCTTGTAGTTCGCCATTTTAGCCCTATACACAATCTCCTCTGCATACTTACGCTGACACAGAAATATAGTATCTGCAGATCTGGTCACTCATATCCCTAAGAAGTAACTCAATTTCCCCAAATCAGTCATAGCAAATTCGGTTTTAAGCAATGCAATGATCTCATTTTTCAACACATCAAGTGAGGTAGTAAGAACAATATCATCTGCATATAACAACAAATAAGCAATGTTACTACCTTGATGAAAAATAAAAAGAGAATTATCACAGTTGCTGCATACAAACCCAATATGCATAATGTAATTAGCAAAGCATTCATAACATGCTCTGGGGCCTCTTTCAAACCATAAAGTGACTTACGAAGATGTCATACATAATGAGGGGCCTCCGGATGGACAAAATCTGACGGCTGGTGCATGTAAACAGTTTCTTTCAAGTCCACATGTAAGAATGCAATATTTACATCAAACTGATGAATCGGCCAATGCTTACCCATGGCAATGCTCAGAACTGTGTGAATGGTAGCTGGTTTGACAATCGGACTGAACGTCTCACCACAATAAATACTCTCATGCTGATTAATGACATTAGCCACAAGTCTCGCCTTATATCTCTCTAGGTCACCACTGTCTTTGAATTTGTGACGAAATTGACACATGCATAGGATCACATTCACCCCATCTGGTCTAGGAACCAAATCCCAAGTGTGTTATTTTGTTAAAGTATTAAATTCCTCACGCATGACCGCATTCCAATTAGGGTCAAGTTTGGCTAATTTTGGATTTTTGGGAATCGGGGATATGGTTTGTGTGGATAGGTTAAAATGGACTTTGGGTTTGAAAATTCTGTGTTGAGCACGGGTCTCCATTATATGTCTGGGGATAGGGGCAGTTTGGGAAGAGGGTTTTTGTGTAGGTTGGGGTTGGTTCGGGCCAGAGGTGGTCTGGGTTGGGTATGTCTCTGGTGAGGGTAGGGACTGGGATACCAGAGTGGTGTGGGGATGAGGCGATGTCGGTAACAGGATACGGGTGTGGGGCGATGTCGAGTACTAGTTTTGGGTTTGGGTGTCGACAGGGAATGTTATCAGAGTAGGGTGGGGATGAGGCGATATCAGTGTTTGGTTTTGGGTCGGAGTGTCAACGGGGAATGTTGTCGGGGTGGGGTTTCGATGGTGAGAGTGCAATAGGTCTGGGTGCGATCTGAGGTTGGAATTGGGATGGCAGTTGGTGGGGGATTGTTCCGGGTTGCGTGATGGGTTGGTGGGCTAGGGTGTACGGGAGGCAGTGACGGGATGAATTTCTACCTACATTGGGAAATGCGACTAGGTAGGTATGGCAGTGGTGGAATATGGTGGTGACAGAGGAGTGGTTGTTGCCTGAACAGCGGCAGCATGACGGAGAGCTTGGTGGACAAGCGGTGATGTGTCAGAATCATCAAGAGACCTATAATCAGTGACTCAAAATTTTTGAATGTTGTCAAACGGGAAAACGTACTCAATAAAAGTGATGTGGCGTGAGATTATGGTTTTGTCAGTGGATAACTCATAGCACAAGTACCCCCTATGGTTCGACGAAAAATCTAGAAAGGCGCACGGAGTGGATCGAGGTGCTAATTTGTGAGGGGCGTGGATGTCAGATTTGGGTAATAAAGACAACCAAAAATTCTAAGGTGGTCATAGGTAGGGATGCGTCGGTAGAGAATTTCGGTAGCTGTTCTATTTTGAATCGCACGGGTAGGTAAGATGTTAAGAATGTGTTCTACTATTTTCAATGCATACACCCAAAAGGTAGGAGGAACAAACGCATGAAAAAGAAGGATATGAATCATATTATTAATGGTGCGGAAAATTATTTTGGATTGGCCATTTTGAGGGGAGGTATGGGGGCCCGAGAAATGAAAGATCATGCCATTAGCCGCACAAAAATTATGAAAAGGGGAATTATTGAATTCACGACCATTATCACATTGAAACGTTTTGATATCTTTTTCAAATTGAGTTTTAACCATTGTACGAAATTCAAGGAATTTGGAGAACACTTGAGATTTGAGATTTGAGTTTGAACGGATAGACCCAAAGGAAGTGAGAGAAATCACCCAAGAAAATCAAATAATATTTATGGCCTAGGTTGCTAGTTATATGAGAAGTCCATAAATCTACATAAATAATATCAAAGGGAGAGAACGTACTACTTAGAGAAGACGTGAATGGAAGTCTAACATGTGTTTCCTAGATGACAAGAGGAGCAATTATAGGAAATTGTTCCTTTATTACAGTGGATTAAATTTCAGAGAATAAAAAACATGAGCACCCGGATGACCAAGTATAGTATGCCACGTTGATGGAGATATTGTAGCTAAGGCGGTGGGAGGAGTGACATGAACAGTGATCTTGGATAGAAAGTGATAAAGGTTCCCTTCGCTATTGTATCTGGTAAGGAGTTTCCCCGTGTGTAGGTCCGTTATATAAAAACCAAATGAGTCTAAATTGATGGCTACAGAATTATCAATGGCAAATTTTCTAACGGGGATTAGGCTCTTGATGATATTAGGGACATACAGGACGCTTTAAGGGAGAATTGGGAATGTGGTGATAGGGTTAGTGCATGTCAAAACCCTTGTATTGGAATGCGATGACCATTTCCGACCATAATAGACGGAGGATTATTAAAATTGCTTAGTTGAGGAAGATTACCAAAGTTGTTGGTGAGGTGAGATGTGGCGTTTATATCCATATACCATGCATTATTGGGTTGTTGGAGATGGGCTGATTGGCCGCTGGAAATTGGGCCTGACTACTGTGGCCCATCGGCTGGTCTGAAACGGGCTACTTGGTTGCCAGAGATTGGGCATGATGGCTTTGGCCCATCGCCTGTGCATCTAGGCTTTTGGGCCGCTGCTGTAGCCACAATTGTTGGTGGGCCACAACTGCTGGATAGTCGACCCTAAATGATGGGCTCTTGCTGGAGGCTTAGTACCCATCCAGCCTGCCATGGCAGTGGTGGTTTGTCTCTGCCATGATGGCTGCCGGAGGGTGGGTAAAAGAAAAAAAAACTAAGGGGGTTCGGGATGTATATGAGGTCTATGTAGAGTCATATACGAGGTGTATAACTACTTAGGGAGGTTGTATACGGGCAGTGTCAGTCGTATACTAGGCGAATATCGGCTTAGGGAGGCTGTATATGGGTAGTATACAGTGGTAGAAAGGTATATCAGTCGTATACATGGTGTATCAGCGTGTATAGGTTGTATACAAGGGGTATACAACTTGTTGGAGAGATAGGGAAGGTAATAGGGTTGTATATTCGTAGTATATCAGCGGTATACGAGGTTGTTTGTAGAATTGGGGGGCTGGGCAGCTGTATATCAGAGGTATACAGGCGGTTTGGCGTCGGAAAAGGGAGAGGTAATGGCGGCCGAAATTAGGTTTTAGGTAGAGAAGGATTTTTCACTTCTGATACCATGTAGAATTGTATTAATCTCCACTGGGGAGTCTTTCTCATTAATACAAATATTTATAGTGTGTAAAATGTGGAACCCTAATACAATAAGGATCCTATTTCTACCATAATTATACAACACTAATAATTACAAAATATATGGTGAATATCCTCTAATATTCACTAATAATGATAAATGTGGCAACGTAAGAAGAAGAATAAGAGGTGATCCAAGTGTTGCAAAAGAAAAGATAATAAAGGAAAAATTATTAAAGCACAAGAGGGCGGTGAATTATAAGACATAATATTTAGTCGATTATTTAGGAAAGTCGGTCAATTATATTAAAGTAAATAGTTATTAAGCGCTGGTATATAATTAATATCATCACTTTTTTTTATGCTTTTACCAACAAAATGATACTGATCGATAATATCTAAATCTAGCTAAATGCTAATTGTATCATCATATGGTTAGATTAATCTCCTCATACCTCATATATATGTACAGTCAAACCTCTTTATAACTGCATCGTATTCCGATATTTTTTTGATTGCTATAGCAAATTGTTATTATAGAAAACATATAATATAACATAACATGAAAGATCAGTTCCACAGAAAATATAGTTGTTATAATAAAATATTATTATATAAGGATATTGTTATTAAGGGGTTTGACTGAAGATATGTATAACGATGGATTACTTTCATGGTCGACCTATGGCTTGCAAACTCTCCACAAGCTGTTAAAAACTGTCGGTATACACTGAACAAAATTTTATTTCATCACCACAAATCAACTGTGACTGAAAGAGATATGTTTATTGGCCAATCAAATTTAGAATATGATTCCGTCTATCGATAAGATATATAAATTCAACTTCAACTTTGGTGAAAACTATAGAAGTCAATCGCAATTTTTTGATAAGAAACCTTGTTACTTACTAGAAACTAAACGTTGAAAAGGGAAGTACGTATTCGTGTTGAAGTAAGTACAAAAAATTACACGTTAAACTAGCGTAAGTGACGTATTGTGCACAAAATACTGTATTCGAAAAAAAAAATCAATTGGTACACACACAGTACGTAATAATAATTGCTTAAAAAATATTTTTTACTAGAAATAGCTTAGCTGCAACCTAGGAACCTGGCAGTATGTTCAATCGACGTAAACAAGAGAATTAAGCAGTATCTAAGTAAGATTAATTATTTGTCCTAGTCCAAGCAGAAGACGTAAATTTCTAAGAAATTTCTAGAATTAAGACAGCGATTAATTTAATCTCTTATATTATCTGTTTCAATTCATCGACGTGGACAGCTAATTAAGTGCGGGTTATTATCATTTTCTACGAGAAAGCACACAAAATGGACAATTGAGAAGCAAACAACGTATGGGATAAACTAAGAAAGAAAAATATGATATACTATTTTGTAATAGTACAAACTACAAAGCGGTCAACATACAAATTATGCTTTAAGCTTGATAGGTTACATACGGAGGAATTGATTGATGACAGTCTTATATTTAATTAAGTCCTTGGTAAGAAAAATGGAAGCAAAATATGAAAAGATAAAACATTAAAACAAGACCCTAGAGAATGGTTATTTTAAGTACATGTAACACGATAATATCAAAGCTAACTTACTATTAACGATCGATTTGATACCTTCTCAAGTTGACAAGAAAAAAAACTGTGAATTTACTTACTCTAATACTTCCCACCGGTTCTTTTACCTGTCAGTTTAGTCAGAAAAAATAGACCCAATATATTTTTATTTTAGAAAATTAAAGAGGCACCACCAAGGATTGTGTTTGGACTTTGGATAAATGAGAGGGAAGATGGACGAAACTGTGATGGAAAATGTGTTCCATCCAAAATGAAGTAAAATAAGATGGACGAAAAAATAGGCCTTCATAATTATCCTAAAGATGTTTCATCGTGTGGAAACAATTGAAGCTGCAAAAGTGGAGAGATTGAGAAGTCAAGAATCTAAATGTTTTAATTTCTATATAACTATATATGGTGTTCTAAATCTACTTAATTAAGCGATTGATCTGAACCATATAAGAATTATTGTATCGGCGAAAATGGCCCCAGGATATCTGATGCATCCGGGAACTCTAATGACCCCAAATCTTTATACAGTTGTCTCCCACTCCCAACAACCCCCATCACATTAGTCCTCCTAGAACAAAGCGCCACGACGCGCATGGGCTCAGTGACATCGACACGCTCACGTCATAATAACTTTGAGGGGAGAGGGGGGCATAATAGTCTAGATTTGTCTTATATATGCAAAGACTTAGAAGAGAAGAAAGACACATTGTATTCTCTCTAAGCTCATATTTGTAACTAAGATCTCGATCTCTAATAAATATACGACTCCAAGCTCTGATTCTTACTTTATTCATTGTACATTTCGAATCTCGCTTATTTACACATTGTAATTGCTTATTCCTGTATTTATTTAATCTTTTATTTGACACATATGTAACCTAACGAGCAATTCTGAACTCACTAAAGAGGGTCTCCGGATCAGATACAACATACTTGTCATTAAATCCTATAATTCAAATATCTAACTATGTTTTTTGTTAGAATCATTTTCACCAGAAAACAGTTTGGCGCCATCTGTGGGGATAGACAGTTGCGGTGTTGTCTCTATCTGTAGTTGATCTTCTTGAAAAACCTAAACGGAAGCACTGCACTCAGAAAGAAAAATGTCAGGACAACACAACATTGCTCATGGATCGCAGGAACCCAGAGGGGAGCAGGTACCCATCGAACATAGAAATCTGGTGGACCATTGGGAAACACTACGAACGTAGTCGAGCCATTTAGAAACGTTGCGAACAGGGTCGGAGGAAATTATAGCCCCTCTAAAGCAAACCCTAACAAACCCTTAGATGAGAAGGACGTTCAAAGCCACTCGACGGAAATCCATGAAGCACGGCCCAAGGAGAGATAACCCAAGAAAAGTAAAAGACACCCGCACTCCAAAGTGAAGGGGATGTTCAAAGAAGAGGGCACCCCCTCAGAAACAACCTTAGCTATGGTCTTAGTCGCAAATAGCTCCATAATAGAGCACATGGAATTTTGAACTCTTTATCTGGGGTAGCGCCGGATAGTCACCCGACGGACGATACGGAAGCCATTGGAGCCCGGTGCATCTGCAGCAAACGCGGAGACTTACAGCGCCGGAGGAAGACCTGGCAAGACTTGCTGCGCTAGAAAAGGAGCTCCATGAGCAGATGCATTCGTAAAAGCCCATGTTGGGGCTCAGAGGATCGAAACCCACAAGGAGTATATTCTCTATAAAGCAAAGGAAGGACGAGTTACTCTGCAACTTTGTGGAACATTTCCAATGGGAGAGGGCGTTGTTACCAGCAATCTCTGAAGATTAGGATGCCGCAACATTTACTGACGGCCTGAACTTCAACAGTTCGGAGGCATCAAGGAAGTTAAAGGAAAGATTGATGAAGTAAACTACAGATATATCACTAAAATGAGGATAGAGTCTGATCATGGGGACTACACAAAAACCGGGGGAGGACAACAGGGAAAATCTCGAAACACTCCCCCATATAGACAAAGGGGCCCGAAAGTAGGGGTGTCAATGGTATGGTTCGGACGGTTATTTTGTAAAATTTGTACCATACAAATTTTTGGGTTATTTTATTTTATATAACAAAAATTAGACTTTTCAAAATCGTCCCATCATCTCAGTTTCTCTTCGGTATCGGTACGGTTCGGTTAATTTTTGGTATTTTTTTTTAAAAAATGTCATCTAAAAGTTACAAGTAGAAGTTAGAACATTAAATCATGCATATTTTTATAAGACTTTGGCAAAAAAAAATCTCTAGACGAGTTTATTGTTTAAAAGGTGATGAATCAAGAAAACATAAAACACGACAAGAATAACGATTCATCCTACTATTTTACAGTAGTGCGAAATAATGTTAAGCAAAGATATAAAATTTAGAGCACACGAGGGAGAAGAAATCAATCAAAAAGGGACTCTAGAATTGGGTTTATTAAGATTACATATCCAATCAAAGAAAATTGAATCATACGAGAGAAAAAATATCTAATATCTTGTAGTTTGATATTCAAGATCGTTAAAATACCTTGTATCTTAGTGATTACTACTCGAGATTCAAGAACTATCTAGTTTCAATAGGGGTAGAATAATAGGTTTTAGAGTTGGGACTTTGAGAGTTAATCACTTGTTGCCGACTTGTAGTCATTTCTATCATGCAAAAACTTTAATGTTTCATTATTTATAAACTTCATATATATATATATATATATTTATTCGGTACGGTTCGGTATTTTTTTGGTTTATTTTTATAAAGAATGTCGATTTTAGTAAAAGAAACCTACTAATCGGTTCGGTATGGTACGGGTCGGTCGGTTAAGTCAATTTTTGAAAAACCATTGACACCCTACCCGAGAGGTTGGTACGAACCTTACTCGACTCGACCACCACCCAGACATGAAGGTCGACCAAATAAATTAAGGTATGATCAGGGTCAACCTAGGAAAGAAAGAGAGATGCCGCAAAAAAATCCACAAATGACTCGGGGCCGCCAAGCATGGCCTCCTATAACTTTAATATGGAGCTCGTTATCTGGTCATGGCGATGAAGAATATGAAGGAATTTCGGTTCCTGTAGAAATTTGGTCCAACCCGAACAAATGGGGTGCTGACATAGAGCTCTAGTGCGAGTTCCACGGGATCCTAGGCCACTTAACAGAGGATTACAAACACTTAAGGTATGAGGTAGCAGACCTGTTGAGAAGGGGCCATTTAAAATGATTTGTTTAGTAGTCGGTCTAAATATGCCAAAGAAAAAGGGGTCGGAAACTTGGCGAGAATGCCCAACGCAGTATGGGGTGATCAACATGATCGCTGAAGGAAGAATAGTAGGGGAAGTGTCTCAGATGCAGCATCACGAAGGGCCACCTCCGTCCAGAAAAAGGATGAGAGATGAGCCCGACGACCACATCACTTTCAGCAAAGTGGAAAAGGAAAGCATCGAGATCCCGTACGCCGATGCTCTGTCAAGGAGATGCAACTAACTGGGCAAAATCCCAATGGTAAAGGTTTTTACCGGCTTCAACCTGTCCAACAAAATAACCCGGGGGTAGATAAATCCGGTCACACACATAAATGGGGTTTCTATGAAAGCTTTATTTGATGTTGTTGAAGGGGGGATGTCTTATGATCTGGTGATCGGGAGACCCTGGCTACACTCTATAAGGGTCGTCCCGTCTACCTTTCATCAAGTAGTGAAATTCCCAATGCTTTGGGGAACAACTGTTGTACAGAAAGACGTTGAAACCAATCAAACATAGATCATTCTGGTTGATAAGAAAGATAAGATATTCAGGAATGGTACATAGCAATCACATATGCCCGCTTCTGAGGTCAATTCTGAAGTCGAGCAAAAGAAGCAACCAGCGGGAGGCCTCTGCCTGGAGGATCCGGTAGACTGAATACCTCTGGGATCCGTGGCGCCGAAGGAATCAGATGATGGAAGATCCACAACAAAAGATCTTGAGCTGACCCACTATCGGCCGAACAACTCCAAGGAATATGTATACCCGGGCTCGGGTCTAAATCCCGAGTTCTGGGAAAATTTAGTTACATTTTTGAATAACAATATTGACAACTTCACGTGGTCAAAGTTAGATATCACAGGCGTACCCCTAGAACTGGCCCTTCACAAGCTGAACGTTGACCCAGACTCATAGCGAAGATTTACACTAAAATCCCTCTCAAAATTAAAGGTTGAAGGAATGGTTTTAGAGGTCGCTGAACCTAAATAAATGGCTTGGATAAGGCTGGATGATGAGGGTCGACGGTGAACGGAAGCCATAGAGGTGGCTCCGAGTTCTTCCCTTATTCTAGCAAGAGTTAATCACATGAAGACCCAGAGAAAGATGAAGAAGCAGACATAGTAAAAATGGAGTTTTAAAGCAAGAAGTTGCAATTACTCGAGAGAAGACAGTGAGAGTGAGGAGAAGTGATCAGGGGCATCACTTTATATAGCTGATTGAGGTAATCATTTCTCTTGAAAAATGAAGTGTTGTGCCCTATCAGTAAGGGTTAATCAGTGTCTCTGAAAGGACGTTGTCGATTGAGTGACTAGATGCATTTAATGGTTGCCTGACGAAGCTTATTGCAGTAGGAAGATGTGACGTTTTGGTTCCGGCGAAAAGTTTTGAAAAGGTTGCACAACCTCTTCCACTTCCTGGACTCATGAAATGAAGAATCCAAAAAGTGGGGGACTATTTGTATTGGGCGAAAACGCCCCCGGGATATCTGATGCATCCGGGAACTCCAATGACCCTGAATCTTTATACTACTGTCTCACACTCCCAACAACACCTATCACATTAGTCCTCCTAGAACAGAGTATCGCGGCGCGCATGGGCACAGTGACATCAGTACACTCACGTCATCATAACTTTACGGGGGGGGGGGGGGGGGGGGGGGGGAGGACATAATAGTCTAGATCTTTGTCTTATATATGCAATACTTAGAAGAAAAGAAAGACACATTGTATTCTCTCTAAGCTCATCTTTGTAACTAAGATCTCGATCTCTAAGCAATATATTACTCCAAGCTTTTATTCTTACTTTATTCATTGTACATTTCGAATCTTGCTTATTTACATATTTTTACTTTCTTATTCCCGTATTTATATTAATCTTTTATTTTACACATCCGTAATCTAACGAGCAATTCCGTACTCACTAAAAAAGGTCTCCGGATCAGATATAACCTACTTGTCTTTAAACCTTACAATATAAATCTCTAACTGTGTTTTTGGTTTAAAAAAATTTCACCGGAAAACAATTATTAAAAAATGAATGCATGATTAGGGGTGAAGGAATTCTCTTCTATCCAACTATTCTACTACATATTTCGTGAAGGTCGTTTTGAATTTTAGGTAATCTACATTAATTTCTTTGTCATATTATTTCAGAGATATACTTCACAAACCAAGCCCATCGTATGCGTTGTGTCCGCTTTGGTCCACTAAACAAATTTGTCACTTATACAGTCATATCGAGTTCAATAATTGCGTATTAACACGTCACTCTCAATCCTCTCCCTTTTCGATGAGGGATGTGCCTCAATGAGACATCTTTCTCTGTTAATTAATAACAAGAGCGACACCATATAAGGAATACATATCTCTAACTTGCCCAATAAATAACAGTTCATATGAAAGTGAAAGTGAAACAAAAGAAGGAGAAATGTTATAAGCTGCCTTAGCTTTATTTTTTCTCTTTTTAGACGTCTGTCTTTGCTTGACAAAGAAATTGACATATATCTATATTGGTTCGTGCAAAATGAAGTAATGACAGTTAAATGGCAGTACACAAATAAAGCAAGGTGGGTTGTTTCTCAAACAACCCCTATGTATCTTGTCCAAATAATTAAGACCAAGTCGCATCATAAAATGTGTAGAGATCTCATTCCATGACAAAGACTATGTGCCAGAATTAATGCTAATGGAAACTTCATTAGCATTGTCAATATTTACTTACAATTAACATCATTTTGGTTAATCCAGTATGTTCCTTTCCTCCCAGTCAAAATCAATATATAGCACATGAGTCAAGAGTCAAGATTCAAGTAAATCGAGGGGCGGATGTAGATACCTGCTTACGGATTTATACAAACTTTATATATATATATATAACTTTTGTCCAAATTCGTTATATATTTTTAAGAAATTTATTAAATATTTATAAATATTTGACTGTATAATAGTTATTATTATTGTAGTATTAGCTTAAGGTCGTTATAAAAACTCATAAACTTCAAATTTCTGATCCGCCTCAGAGTAAACCCTTAGTTTCATTTGGATGTTCATATTCTTATCAACTTCCATTCTTTTACCGTTTGATGTGAACTTATCCCTTCCAGAGAAAAGATTTCCAGTTAGATATTGACATGAATGCCTAAAAAAATGAAGGGCGTTAAAGACTAAGTATTCTACAAAGATTAGAGTCACTAATTAATCAACTGCACAAATTTATTATACTGTCAATCTTTGTCTTTGAGTACTAAATTCCAACTATATACTTGGAAACCTTGTAGATATCTTCAGTGTAGGTAGGGTTTTTTGTCTCTATTTCCCCCCACTCATGAGCCCATCCTCTATTTAACCCTTTTCATCATTTGTTCCACATCATAACTCTTATCACCCTATATTTAAATATTTATTTGTGTATTATGGTTGCTGAACTTGCGATTCTCTCCTTGACTCAACTCCAAAAACTGGCTCAATCCCAATCCCAAGAACAACAGAACGAACAACAATCATCACCACAACCTCCATTGAATATTGGCTCCGTCACTGACGGTTGGATGTGGAACGCTAAGCAAGCAACCCCTGTAACAGCTCAGGATGACGACGATTCATGGGAAGTTAGAGCATTTGAGGAAGACAAGGGCAATGCCATGGGCACCACTTGGCCACCAAGGTCCTATACTTGCACCTTTTGTCGGAGAGAATTCCGGTCAGCTCAAGCCCTAGGTGGACACATGAATGTGCACCGCCGTGACCGTGCTAGGCTCCACCAAGCTCCACCACAATATGCTTCAAATAGCAACCACAACCACAATTCTTCCCCAAATTCTAATTCCACCCTCCTAATTCCAACTCAAGAATTTGTTACAAATGGTGGACTTTGTCTTCTATACTCCTTGCCTAACCCTAATAGTACTCATGTCTTCAACCCCACATCAAGAAAATCTTGTCCTATGAATAACAATTCACCCTCTACCCTTAATCTCTCTGTCTCACCATATCCAACAAATGATTTGATGTCTCCAAATCCATGCCCTCCTCCTCCGTCTTTAAACTTCCCAATAAATAGGCCTAATCCAAGCATCAACACATCATCATTTAACATAAATGAACCCTCAACATCTAACACTAGTAATGATCATAGCAAGAAGGAGTCGGCCTTTGAAGATGAGCTTGATCTCGAGCTTCGACTAGGATGGAGATCATCATCATCAACAACATCCTCACCATGAACACAAGTCATAACATGTTGTGGTTAATTTCCTAGAATTAATTTCCTTTATGGATTGATTAATTCGTTTTGTGTGAATTGCAATTGAGATAAAAGGCAAGAAGAAGAGAGCAACTTGTAAATTTAAAGAAATGAAGGGTTAAGTGTGATAATAATAAAAGAATAGTAGTATTAATTGATCAAAAGCAAGTTAGTATTGGCTAGGGTTGGAGTGCGAGCTAGACTGTAAAAAGAGCTTTGCAGTGCAGTGTCATTTTCTAGTGGCTGATTTCTGAGGACAACATATATTTCCGTGGGGATTATTATATCTGGCATGTTACGATTCTTTATTACTGCATTTATGTTAGTCTCTCATAAATATGAATATATACTTTTCAGTTTAAAGAAAAGAAAAGGATTTATTTAGTAGTATAGTACTGTTAGATATGTAAAGCACGTACGGGAATAGTAAATAATTATTACAGTAATCGAATTGATAAACTACAAAGATTACAACAACAAGTTGTCAATCTCTTGATCTTGAATTGGAACTTCAAATATGGACCTTGTATTCGGAAATACAAGAACATGAACTGCGACACTTGTGGCTTGTAGATCCACTGAGAATCCGAACGGTAGTCCTTTGAGATTCAAATTCACACCTGAAACACTTAGCAACCAATTAGATAATCACAACACCACCGGCTGAGTCGAGAGATGACTCTCTGTCTTTAAGACAAGATTGCCCCCGTATATAGGCTTTACGGAAGTGTGGACAATAGTCTCCCAAGATAAAACAACAAACTATCAAATGTGCAAAGCCTACACAAATGACCTCAGCGAAGAACACGAACAATGAAGATTGCTAAGAGAAGGATTTCTTATCAGGAAAACTGATCTCTTTGTGGTGTTGTATACTTGTATGTATATTGTGTTGTTCATTTCTGTTCATCTATAGAATTGAGCCAAAGGCCTCAATTTATAGGTGTGCAAGATGACCTTTCAAATGCCCCATAATGACATTCAATTGTCTTGTAATGGATGACATTTAACCCCCAAGTAATGCAGCAACCTAATGGTCCAAGTAATGGTCATTATTGGGTGGATTCAATGTCATTGAAACCACCTCAACAGCCAAAACTTTGGGATTCTGACGAACAGTCACTGCCTGGAAAGCGTCGCGGCTCTAATTAGCCAGAAAGCTTACTGCCGACCAAGCGCCGCGGCCCAGTCCGGACGGCGCCGCGGCCCTTCTCGGCTCCACGACCCTTTTCCGACCCGTACCATCTTACACTTCGCACAATCCTTCCTTCGTTTACCAACGTGAAACACTTGTTATTTATCCAATAACCGTCCATCATTCTATGTCTCAAACATTTCACTTACGTACCAATATCTCTTTCATTAACGAAATTTACGATACTCGGCACTAAGATTGCACGTGTGTGGAAACGACATTTCCAACGTGCGGGGCCCCAATTGTTTGAGTTATAAATAATGGGATAAACTTAATTCCACATTAGTAAATTTCCAACAAGTACTAAATTGAAGGATTCTTGAGACATTCGAACTCTTTCCTTATATGTTTCTTTTTTTTCTTTTACCTTTTTGGTGTTATATTCCCTTTGTTTCTTTTTCTCTTCTGTTTTGGCCTTACTTCTCATCCCTTTATGTTTTTGTTTGAAGTGAATTCATCATAAGAACCTTTGCATTTACTTTTTTCTGTTTATTTAATCAAATGAGTCAAAGAAAATCAGAATAATGGTTTGAGTTTAGAGAGGGCTTTGGAGGAGATGAAGTAACTAGAGGCGGATGCAACATTGCAGTAATGAATTTATTGCACTAAATACTTTCAAGATGAAGCATAATTTTATGTGTAAAAACTCTTACCTTAAAAACTCACTAAAACTATAACAAATAGTCAGTCTTACCATTTTTTTTAAAAATGCTATAAGTTCAATTCAACGAATTATGCCTTTTAGTTCTTTGGCCCCTCTAGAAAATTAAATCTTCTTACCCTTTTTTTCCACGAATAATTCCTTAATTTTGTTTTACTTTTGTCATAATTAAGTGGTTCGTATCAAAAAAATAAATTAAACGAATTGTTTCAACCCTCGCAATCTATATATTGATCATACAAGCCAAACGGATCACTGCCTAATAAAAGATCCTTAATTACGCAATAAATGAGTATATAAAAGACAGAAGACTGAAATATGTTAGTTTGTCCATCAAACAGACTAAATCTGACTCAACTAATCAACTATTCAATAAGTACTAATAATTACTAATAAGTATCTAAGGTTGCATAAGTAATACAAAGTTCTTCTATATTTTAGGGGCTATAATTTGATTATGAGTAACATCATGGCTGCATTCTATCTTAAGTATTAACGCATGCAGTGGCGGCAGAAGGGTAAGGTAAATGAAAGTACTTTAGACAATCAAATATTAAAGGCCCCAAAAATATTAGGTATAATATTTATGTAATTATTATTAACAAAAGAATTTAAATTTTAATGTCCTTTCAATTTGGTTGAGGTGGTATAGATGAGTGAGTAAACAACATTTAGTAATAATCTAATTTCTATCTTATTAGCTAAATACTCTCTGTTTCAAAATGTTCGGAGTACAAGAAGAAAGACATTTGCTAACAACATTTTTTATTGTCATATGTTGAATGTTGTTGCCAAAATTACTTTTTGCAATAATTTTTTTTTTTTTTGCATTCTATTGCAATAACTTCTGATTCGAAAAGTTTTCGCAACAATAAATTGTTTTTTTTGTTGTCATTTACATTTTTTAGTAACAATATTTACATTTTTTTTAGCAATAATATATTTATTGTTGCTAAAGTTTTATTGTCAATTCTATACTTTCTTGTAGTGTGTACAAATAG
This sequence comes from Anisodus tanguticus, assembly GCA_034509755.1. Taxonomy (NCBI): domain Eukaryota; kingdom Viridiplantae; phylum Streptophyta; class Magnoliopsida; order Solanales; family Solanaceae; genus Anisodus; species Anisodus tanguticus. The sequence goes on from CM067546.1 coordinate 32,857,745, forward strand.
TAACTAAGACAAAATTTTGAAACGGAGGGAGTAGTATATTTACCTTTCCCGGATTGCTTAACAATCTTTTTTGTAGTATTGAGGTAACGTTCCATATCCCCTCTTTCCATTGTAAAATCTTTTACATAAATTTAACACGGTAGGATCAAGCCAAACCACACTCACCTCAGGCTCACAACCTAATGATGATGGCTTAATATAAAATAATAAATAAAAAAATTCCTCCTCTATGTACACTTATTCTTTTTCATGTTTCTAACGATTTTACTATTTAATTGCGAGTCAGTTTTTCGAATTAGCTATTTTTGTCATGTTTGATTAATCTAAAAAATCAAGTTTTTACATGTCTCGTCTTTTTTAACAAAAAAAAAATTAAGGGCAAGGTTACAAGGTTCGAAACTCGATGAATAATTGACTCTTTTCTCTATTCTTCTCCACTCAAATACCAAACTTTAGTCTATGTTAGAATTTAAAATTGTGACGTGCGTCTAATCCACACATCATGCGATACACTTTCATCACTAGATCAAAGCACTAGGGGCTTATTTTGTGTCTCATTAGTGATGGATTCTATGAAATTAGTTTAATATATTTTGACTTTTAGGCCATCAATTTCATTGAATTACTCAATGCAATTCAGGGAGTAACATAACAGTTAGTGAAATGAGTGAAAATAATAAATAAAAAATCAAGGTTTAAACCACAATATAGACAAAAAAGATAAAGAGAAGAAAATAATATGTCATTTATTTTCATATGATTAAGTATTAATGGATAGAGTAACTCAGTAATTGTGCTATGGAGGTGGCAGATACTTAATAGAAGATAGAGTAGTCAAGACGTTGAAATATTTGTAATGCACTTTAATATTCATCCAAGACCATGACTTTTCCCTGATGTGTCCAAGAAATGATTTCAGAAAATTTTATTTTGATAAAATTAAGATTGTCTCCTATTGGTTTCGAACACATTCAAAAGTAAAGGTGGCCAGTGGGCCGGGCTCGGGTCTGGCGGGCCGGGACGAGCCAGGGGGTCGGGGCGGGATGAGCCAGGGGGTCGGGGTCGGGTCTAGCGGGGCCTAGCGGGGTCGGGTCTGGCGGGACCTGCTCCAGTCCCGTCCCGATCCCGATCCCGTCGGTATCGGGGCGGGGCGGGGGCGGGGCGGGCTCGGGCTCGGGGCGGGGTACGGTCGGGTTTTCCTTTTTTTTTTTTTAAATAACATATGTATAAACAAAACAAGATAGTGTAATAAAAACATCCCAATGCTGTTTTTGTGCCTCTTATATTATTTAATAGACATATGATTTTTTTGTAATACAAATACAATTGTCTAAAATCTAAATTGCAACTTTGTGGTGTTGTCCAAAAGTTGCAAATTACATAATAAAATTGCAATTAAAAAAATTACATTCTCAAAAAAACCTATTCTAATTGCTTGATGATTTCCTGTGGTTCTTCGGTTGGAATTGGTATTTGTTGGTCAAATTGATCCACGTCGCTTCCACTACCTTCGGTTAAGATTTCGTTGTAGTTTTCATCATCTTCTTCGTTGATCTCCGGTTGACCGCACCTTCTCCGCTCCGCTCGTATCCAATCTCGAATAATACCGCAATTTCCAAGCTATCTCCGGCCAATGAGTGTCGTGGTCTCCTATTTGATATCTGCTGCAGAAAAAGCGCTTTCAGACGCAGATTGATGACGCTTGAATGTTCAAAACATCTCGAGCCATCAATGAAAGTGTCGGAAAGGTCTTCTCATTCCCCTCCCAAAGTATTTCAAAGCAAGTCTTCATGTCCATCTTCATTGATAACTTCTTGGTACGGTACAGAACCCCGCAAAACAAAAATATCCAACTCGCTAATTTGGTTAGTAGTAGAGGTACGGCCGCACATTCTATTTCTGAGGCTTTCAATACTAGCCGCAGAAACAACATGTCTTTTGTGAGGTTGTATTGAAGATGAAGAAGATGGTATGGAAGCCGGTAAGTTACTAGCATTTTCTTGTTGATAAAAGCTATATATATTTTTGTATTGGTGTTCTACGCTAGACACCGCTTCTTCTTTAGTTTGTTCAATAGGTGGTGGGTGATTTAGATTTTTGGGACTTGGAGGTGGTAAAACTTCTATACAATCGTAAATAGTTTCAATTAGTGATTTAGTACCGTCTATTTTAATAGTAGGATTTAATACAGAACCAATAATATAAATAGAGGGAATAGGAATAAAATATTTTTTTATTTTGACAAACATTTTTTTAATATTTGCCTTATAATTTGGTTTTTCCATATATTCACTAAGTAATAAAAATATTAGAGTTATATAAAATAACATAGTTGAAATAGTAGGATAATATATACCGGAAAATTCTTTTGTTGCTTGAAAAAATTTCTCTAAAAATACAATAAGTTCGGAAATTTTTACCCAATCACTATCTAAAATCATATCAGCTGGCTTTTTATTATGAGAGTTAAAAAATAAAGTTATAGGTAATTTATAGTCATAAGCAACAAGTAGTTGCTCGTATAAAGAATTCCACCTAATGGATACTTCTTGTGGAATTCTTCTATAAGGTAGTCCACAATCGTGACAAGTTTTTTTATATTCTTTTCTACGTTGTACTTTATTACTTTTAAAAATAAAGTTTATAGCAAATTGTATTTTACTAAGAATGTCTTCAAAAAGTGATAGACCATCCTTTACAATTAAGTTATATATATGGCACGCGCATTTTATATGAAAATGGTCTGGAAAAGATGGAGTTAAACTATTTTTTAACATTGTAATTGTGTAATTGTTATTAGAAGCGTTATCTAATGTAATAGTCATAATTTTATCGGTAATCCCGTAATAATCGCACACTTGATAAATATTTTCTGCAATAAAAGTACCAGTGTGCCTATCATCTATATATCTATACGCTAAAATACGTTTTTGCATAGACCATTTATAATCTATCCAATGACAAGTTACAGTTAAATAATCATGGCCGTTAGTACTACGACCTATATCAGACGTGATAGATACTTTGCCATTAAAATGATATAATGAAAAACGTAAATATTGTTGATATTCATGCTCGAATTTAAATACATCTCTCTTAACAGTTGATCTAGGAAAACCGTTAAAAGCAGGATTATATATATCTCTAATGTAATGAATAAAACCGGGAGATGAAGGAAATGAAAAAGGCAAACCCTCCACAACAACTAATTTTGATATTGCTTCCCTATCTCTATGTTTATTGTATTTAGAGCCTACAATTCCCCCCGTCATAGGGTTAATTTGGCTCGTACTTGGTCGGGACGAGTATCGTATGTGAACCTTGTCCCGATAGAGCGGGCGTTTGCGCACCCGATTTTGAAGCCTGGTATTGGGCATACCTAGCTGGATGAGCACTTACTACGTGTCTAATTAAACCCCCCGTCCCACCGTGACCTTTTCCGTTTTAAATTTTAAAACATTTTTACAAATTTTACATATGGCTACTTGATTCTCTACGTCCCTATCAAAAAATGTCCATGCATCTCGATTTTAATGGTCGTTTCTTGGACCTCGTCTCATACTAGGGGGAATAGGAGGTATTTCAGTTGAAGGTGCACTAGTGGGTGTGTTGTCATCAACATTAGTGGGTATATCATCTAGATCATCGTCTAAATTAAAGTTTTCTTGAGTTCTAGAAAATAGCTCCTGGTCTAAATCTAATGGTATTGTAGGAAAATGTTGAGTATCAACAAAATCATCATGTGTAGGAATAAGATGACTAGAAGAAGTACCATTGCCCTGGTTGCCCCTACTAGAAGAAGTCTTACCCTTACCCTTAAACATACCTCTAATTCCTTCCATTTTAATTATATGCTAACAAATAATTAAAGTAAATGAAATTAAGTGCGCTAAATAAAATAAACAGACAATAATAATTTAATGAAGGAACGAATGTACCAAACGCCGACGTAACGTCGACGTGTAATCGAGAGGTTGAAAATTGAAACTTTGCTCGATGGAAGATCCTCAAGCTAGTTGCCAACTTCACTCCCAATTCCCAAATGAATTAATAAAATTGAATATTTAGCAAACAATGTAGACTTGTAGAGAGATATATTGAGAAATTAGAGAGATTGTAGGAAGATTTGTGAGAAAGATGAAGAGAAAATGAGTTATTTATAGTTGAAAAATTGGGTTAAAGTGTAAATATAATAACTTATGGGTTAAAAATAAATATTAAGGGGTAGGGGGGGCCTAAAATGGACGTTGGCCAACGGCCATGATCTAAAATGGTCGTTGGTGCAACGGTCATTTTTGCAAAGGGGGGAAAAGGGCGGGGTCGGGCTCGGGCTCGGGACGGGCTCGGGGCGGTCTCGGGTCAGGCGGGCCTGGGGCGGGCTCGGGTCTGGCGGGATGAGACATCGTCCCGTCCCGAGTTCGAGTCCCGCCCCCGTTATTTTTTTTTAAGCGGGGTCGGGGCGGGACCGGGGCGGAACGGGGTCGGGGCGGGGTCGGGCCGTCCCGGCCCACTGGCCAGCCCTATTCAAAAGTAAGAAGAGAAAAACATGGTCTTGGTTACGTTTCCTTCGATGCTTAAGTTGGATAACGACCCTTTCGCAAGTATAGGAAAAAATATGTTAAAGTTAGAGTTTAGCTCGATAGAATGGAGTATCTCATACTTACTCCGTCTCAAATTATTTATCATGGTTATTAAAAATAGTTGTCTCAAATTATTTATCATTTTTAGAAGTCCAAGGCTCAATTAATTATTTCTATCCCATTTTACCCTTAGTAAAATTTTGTAATTAATGGAAATCACATATAAATAGAGTAAACATTTAATGAAGAAATATTATAACTTATACATAAATAAGGGTAAAGTAGTCAAATATTTTTTCTAATTAATATTTCTTAAGAAGCGTATAAAAAAAAACAAGAAATAATTTGAGACGGAAGAAGTAATTTTGATGAAGCTTGGGACCCTTTTCTTATAAATATAATCTTTCACCCCGACATTCTTTTTTAATACTTATGATTTTAGCTTATTAGAAAGGAGCTCACGAGAAAATTAACTACCAAATGATGTGAATTAATTTATCTTTGACGAGCTATATGTTTTCTTTTCATTTCTTCATATTTTTTAATTAACTCCCCGTGGACATCTGGGTGGAACTTGGATGTGTAAGTGTATTCATAAAATGAGATCATACATATATGTTAAACAATGCTCTATTTACGGGACTGTTTAGTTATCGTAAAAGATACTCCTTAAAATAAGACTTTGAATAGATATCACAAAAAATATTTCTTTTAGAATTTTACTTTATAAGAGACTCCTTAGAATACGATTTAATTACATAATTATAGGTTAATTTGAAACTCTTTTTTTTTTGTTTCTCACCCGGTGTCCAGTACCCGCATTGGAGCCCGACTATATCCAGATTCGCGCCGGATAGAGCCCATTTCTGAGGGAAGTGATCCCTACTAAGGATTTTTTAATACTCAGAGCTCGAACCCAAAAACTATGATTAAGGAAGAATCAGTCTCATCCACTACCCTCATCTTTTAGTGGTAAATTCTGAAACTCTATTTCGAGGCCTTGGTTTAAAAGTCAACGGAAAAGATAGTTGTCATTGCAAAGTAGAGAAAAAAAATGAAGAAAATACACTGAAGATATAGAAGCTAAACAGACTAGGAATTAGGAAAAGTGAATAAATTATTGATCTCCTGATTCATAAAATGACATAAATAGGTCAATCAGACGGCACAAAGAGTTAAAAATATAATGTGGATGTTTGTGATAGTAGTGAGATACTAAGATGTATAGGCATTAATGAAGTTGTTATGTCAAAATGAGTAAATTAGTTAGTTTGGGGCTTTAATTTGTAAAATCGCATAACTTGTCAAAGTTGCATTGTTGACACTCTTTCGCTTTGAAAGTCAATAGGCTAGTAGATTCTTTAACAAACCTAGATCATCGTACGTCCTCGCATTCTGCTTTTAGAATTATGCTCACCAATACAAAATTAAAAAAATATGAAAAAATACATCAACTATGACTAGGGGTGGCAAAAAGTAATAAATAGAAATATAACATGCTCAATTCACTTAAGTTTGGATGAGTTAATGACCTGCTTAAATTTAAGCTGGTTAATCACCCCAACACCACACTACCCCCTCTCCAATTTTGATACGTTTAATTCAACTTATCTAAAAGTTGGATTATATTAAAAATGAACATTAGGTCTAACTCAATTCCAAATGTGTCTCATGAGAGAAGGATTGTCCAAACCAATATATATAAAGAGACATGTTCTACCCTAAGTGAGCCAATGTGGGACTCAATACCCCTCCTCTCATACCTCAAGACTGGACATGTGGAGCGTGGACAATATGAGATGGGGGCTCAGTTTAGATAAATACTTATTTGGATGGACACGACTATGATATCATGTGAAAGACGTGGATCTCGAACCCAACTCAACCCCCAAAGTAGCTCATGAGAGGAGGACTGTCCAAGACCATATAAAATATCTCCCCAACCCTGAGTGAGTCGATGTAGGTCACGCACTTCAACTAGTTGATATGTAGCCCAAACTAATCTATGAGAAACCTTGTCAATTTTTTCTTACGTTTGACATATTATATAAAATCATAATAAGAAAAAAAATAGGTAATTAAATAAACTATAAGAAAAACACAAATAAATTAAAACTTGATAAGAATTGAGCGGGTTAGATTACTTATTCATTGTTTAACCTATTTTTATTTAGCCCATTTTAGCCCAAGTAACCTATGAAATGAATAACTCACCCATAGGTGACAACTTTAAAAATTAAAAACTCATTTCCCCACTTAAAAAATAAAGAAACCCATTATCTACCACATAGTGAAAGATATCGGATTGACTCAGAAAATAATTTCTTTTAAAAAAAAAAAGTGGTGCTTCTTGAATATTATATAAGGTGAGTTACAAACGTAATAATTTTATACATGTAACTTGTGCTTTTTGAGATCAAATTTACTAGTTGTATTTTTTTCACCTTTTTATTGACATATTAAAATTATTTTTGTTACTACAAAATAAGTTTAAAGACTTTGGTATAGTAGATTATTGATTGAATGATCATAATTAAGCATCATTTTATATTTACAGTTAAGGAAAGAGCCGCAAGTGAAAACGTACCTACACACTCAACTAGTAGCAAGCTGGGGGGGTACCCTAACCCCCTACCAATTTCTTAGGAACTACCTCATTCATATATAGTTTCAGTACTTTGTAGTTTGTGTGTTAAAATAAGAAAAGGTACTGTACTACTTATTCACCATTGGCTGGACCCCTACGGCACAAATCTTTGTAGCAATAAACACTGACTCTGAGCCATTGAGGACCAGCTAAAATATCACAATATAGGGCCTGCATGATTTTAAGTACTTTTGCAGGACAGAAAACAAATATGCATGTTAATTTTAATTTGGTCCCCTCACCCCTTTTCCTTTTTTCCTCCACTATCAATTTCTCAACCTCTCATTTCCTCTTAGCTGAATGAGATGGTTCATTCAGCTTACATATAAATCAGAACAAGATTATTGAATTCAGTGTCCACCATATGCATTTATCTTTAATGTCTTAATTGTGCGCAGAACTTTGGGAGTGAAAATATGTATGTCCTAAAGATAATCATTATTAGAGATAAATGTATTTGAACACATTCGTATTATTAATAAGATTAATATTTATGGCATTTGCGATTATTGAATTATTATTTGATTGTTTGAAATTATTCATTAATGTCCACCCCTTGAGCTTACGTTGTCATTAATAGAGTGAGATATTGATGATAGAGCGTAACTCTAAAATAGCCTCGACTAATGATCATCGAGAATGTATGTTATAAGTCGACATGTGGTCTGCATTACATTCTTAGAGAATGTAGTATGTCTCACCTGCTACTAGTAATGGTTACTAGTGATGGACACATGGATACTTTTGGAAAGTATTGGTATACCCTGCTGATAAACTATTTGTTAGACATGTCTAGAGTGTTATCAGTGTGTGGGATATAAAGGTCATTTGACTTGAGGTCAATACGCACCTTGTTTACAGAGTAATGTACTTTGACCATGTCCTAAGCTTAAACTCCTTATAGGATAAGACACGGCTTGTGTTGGATACATTATGATATAAATTAGAGTGGTAATTGAGCCAAAAATAGGATTCATTCCTCGATTGGATATTCGAGAGAGCACTCAACTTCTCAGTGATATTAGGTCGACCAAGTCATTGGCCAATGCAAGAGACATATTTAGAATATGGTCTAGTTGTCGACTAATATAGATGAGATAAAGTGATCAAGCCATTTGGATAGACACATGGCAAATCCTAAGCTTGATCGAGTGTGTCGCGAATGAAAGAAATTTATCATCTCACATAAAGGTTATGTTTGTTGGATTCATGTAAACGTACTTCATATATTGAGTTCGTCGTACGGCGCAGTCTAAGAGTTCTGTATGGACCTTAATTGGATTAGTGTCGATATATGAAGGCCTATAGGGTCACACTATGTCGATTGTCTCTTCGATCTAAGGGTGTATTGAGAAAGTATTAAATATTCGATTTGGGATCGAGATATTTAAATTGATAATAACTATGGGATAATTTCTATTAGGTGAAAATTATTTAATTAAATCAAAATTAGATTTTGGATTTAATGTGTTGAATATATATATTAAATGAAAACGGGAAACGGAATTTTACGTAGGCCGCGCCCCCGCTAGGCCACTGTATTGCTGGCCGACCAGGCCCGATCGGATCGGCCCACTGCACCTCGGCTTTTGAGCCAGGCTTAGAGCCCAACTCTAATTTGATTTGTGACCTAATTTTAACTATAAATACAACACTCCTATTGTTAATTAAAATTTACCAATTCTATAAACTAATTCTAGACTTAGAGTCTAGGACGAAACTCTCTCAAACCTCTGCCAAGATTTCTTGGCTTTCTTGACAGAGGAATACACCATAGCATAGTGCTTGCAGTCGAAGGGACAGTGGTGTGTAATCCCTAAGTAAAGACTCCTGATTTATTAACCTGTAAGTGTTCATGTTTTATATTACAGGTTTTTTACTGTCATATAACCATACTAGAAGAAATTGTTGGGGTAAGTAAGAACAAAATTTTAAACTCTGTTGTGCCTTACTTATGTCTTTTGAACTCAACAAAATCCTACAGGGAGATGAAAAGAAAGATAACACAATATAATAAATGTACAATCTCATAATTGTCTCCAAAATCAATCAAGAATATTGTAATTATAAATTAGTATCATTAATTAGGATTAATTAGTATATTCTTATAGATAGCAAGTCTTAATTGTTAGAGTTGTATATATTGTATTCTTGGGAATGAAATATACTCATGGAATAATCTTCCTTCATGGTATCAGAGTCAGGCTCATTTCAATTATTTGTCCACCGATGTTAGACCCCAAATTATATTGTACACGCTCCAGTTAACGAGATTTGGGCGTGCGGGGGAGTGTTAAGAGTCCCACATCGGAAATTGAATGAGAACATGGACTTCTTATATGGACTTGGACAATCTTCACCCTACAAGCTAGCTTTTGTGGTTGAGTTAAACTCAATATCTATTCTTTATATTAAAGACTAGCTCCGGTGAAAGAAGAAAAAAAAAGATTAACCCCACTTAGAAAACAACTTCACAATACAAAACCCTAGTGCCTTTTGGGGGTTGGGATTATTGCATTTGGTTTTGCCCACTGACAAAAATACGACAAAGATTCGGCAACGTAAAAAGAGCTTATATAGCAGTATCTTTGTGAATAAGAAAATGTTTGGTCCCAGAGACAGTACTGTAAAATGACAGATCTAGCTAGTTACTTCTGAAAGAGAACAGCTAGGTTTTGGTTTAGTTTTGGTTGTGGGTGGGCAGTGGCGGAGCGCTAGCCGAGCTCGAGGGTGATCAGTTGAAAAAACTTATCGAAAAATAGGGTAAATACTTTATATATGTATATATAACACTGTTAATACCCTAAATGAACGATACAATTAGTTCGACAGAATTCAACAGCATTAGTTTGGAAAAAGGTAGAGACAGATATAAGATTTGAAATTTATGAGTTTTGAATTCTTGATTTTTTGAAATAGGCGACTTCAAAATTAACAATTTATATATATTAAATAATTTTTTAAAAGATAAATATAAGATTGTGACCACAATTATTTAATTCTACCAAACTCGTACCTTCTACTCTGGATTCAAACCTTATGTTTATCTTTAAAAATATATTTAACATGTACAAATTATAAATTTATAACCCAGTAACTTAAAAGACTAAAATTCAAAGCTCATAAGTTTTGAATTTTGAATTTTGAATCACCAAGTATTAACACCTTTAGCGAAATCAGCACTACTAAGGTAGAGTCGAGAATTGAAAAGTGGGTAATGAAGGTTAAGTCGTGTTCAAGTGTATGGGCTCGGATATCAATTATTAAAACACTAGTAATCATTGCAAATATGGCACCCCACTGTATATCTTCATCACTTATCCTTATCTGATACCCCTGCTGCATACTGGACACTAGTAAGACTTCTTTTTTATCTTACTGTAATTTTCCATATATAAGAAACAATGACTGTTGGAAGTGTGGAACAGTGACAGTACTTCTTCCAAACATAACATGGTAACTGCATATTTTTACAGTTGATGGCATGTTAATTCAACTTCCTATGACAAATAATTGAATTGTACTACTATATAGTTTTTTTAGCCTCATTTAGTAGGTGCGGACAAAATAATCTCATCCACAATATGCATGGTAGATTTTGAATTTGAACGGTAGAGAGTACGGCCGATGAATGGGTCCTTCCATCATAATCAGAAATTTAAAGTCCGAACTCCAAGATTGAAAAAATTCTTGTAGGGAGCATTTCTTCTTTTCGGGGGATCTACACAGCACGAATTTGAATTAAATTAGTTAGGTCAGTAAATTTAGAATATCAAACTCCTAAAACAATTGAAGCAGCAGATAGGATCAATTGTAGTAGGGGAAGAGAGAAGACAAGGAAATGGAGCATATTCATATTGGGAGGAGAGGGGTAAATGTTGTTGGAACTTTTACTCACGACCAAGCGCAACATAGCATAAACATCCAAACATTCAAATAAATTTACTCTCCATATAGTCTAAAAAAGAATGACACTATTTTGTTATTAATTTGTTCAAAACAATTATCAATTCATATATTTTAAAATTTTAAAATAATTTAACTTGAGCTTTTCTATTTTATTCTTAATGACAAACTTTTATAGCCGTACAAATACTATAAGTAATATGGTTAACATTAATTTCAAAAAATTTATGATCACTCTATTATAAGTTTTCTTTTCTTAATTCTTTCGTATGGTAGCAGTTCCCTTTATAGCTCAAAAAACGTCTACAACAACTGGAAAGGCCCTTTTGTGTGCCCTCATATCGTTAGAATTAATGGACAGACCCAAAAGAATTTTCCCTAAATCTAACATTCTACTGAGTAAGAGCTAGGGAGAAAAAATTCTATAGAATATACAACACATAGTCTTTTCTTTTTTTGATAAAATATAAAAGACCAAGGATAAAATTCAATTAATTCTTGTTCTTGAAAAAGAAAAGTATTCATCCATCCTAAGAATACGAGTAGTAAATTATGAGGTCTGAGAATCAAAATTTTACAAACAAAACTCTTGAACTAATTCATGTCCTAGTCGAAGAGTTTGGTCTTGCATACGCCTGTGTGCACGTCCTCTTGGCTTCTTATCCTGCTTTGCTACCTTTGGTGTTTGTCTTCTGCCTGATTGATTTCTGTGTCACTGCCAAGGTTAGAACACATTACCACAGGTCGTGTGAAGGATATTTTTCATAATTCTATGTCTCTTTTTTTAATTAATTTCCCCCATCACAGTGGAAGGACATTTTATTAACCAACCAGAACCACAAATTGGGTCTACCGAATGGAACATGCTCCATCCACAATATGGTAGGATTTCCATTTAAGCTCTCAAAAAATATAGGCCTGTGAAGGGGTTATTCTAAGACTAGTCATGGTATATCAAAAGTGTACAATCTATTCAAGTTTCTATCTACAGAGGAGGAGTCTTCTAAAAGAGGGGGATTGAAATCTGTCAACATTGAGCTCTCCTCTAATTTTTTAAGGCAGTTGGAAAAAGTTATTGAACCAAGTGATGCCTTGGCATTGCACACCAATATTAGCCAACTTATCAGCGACCTTATTGCGCTCTCTGTAACAATGACTTATATGAAAGTGATCAAAATTGTTGAGAAGGTTCCTAATGTCATGAACAATATTCAAAAGGTATTGAACCAAGTGATGTCTTGGCATTGCACACCAATATTAGCCAACTTATCAGCCGACCTTATTGCGTTCTCTGTAGCAGTGACTTATATGAAAGTGATCAAAATTGTTGAGAAGGTTCCTAATGTCATGAACAATATTCAAAAGGTATTGAACCAAGTGATGTTTTGGCATTGCACACCAATATTAGCCAACTTATCAGCCGACCTTATTGCGTTCTCTGTAGCAGTGACTTATATGAAAGTGATCAAAATTTTTGAGAAGGTTCCTAATGTCATGAACAATATTCAAAAGGTATTGAACCAAGTGATGTTTTGGCATTGCACACCAATATTAGCCAACTTATCACCGACCTTATTGCGTTCTCTCAGTAGCAGTGACTTATATGAAAGTGATCAAAATTGTTGAGAAGGTTCCTAATGTCATGAACAATATTCAAAAGGTATTGAACCAAGTGATGTTTTGGCATTGCACACCAATATTAGCCAACTTATCAGCCGACCTTATTGCGTTCTCTGTAGCAGTGACTTATATGAAAGTGATCAAAATTGTTGAGAAGGTTCCTAATGTCATGAACAATATTCAAAAGGTATTGAACCAAGTGATGTCTTGGCATTGCACACCAATATTAGCCAACTTATCAGCCGACCTTATTGCGTGCTCTATAGCAGTGACTTATATGAAAGTGATCAAAATTGTTGAGAAAGTTCTAATGTCATGAACAATATTCAAAAGGTTCCACGAAGGATTTGATTTACCAATAATCCATTTTACGAGGAGTTGAGAGTCGCTTTCAATCTCTAACTTCTGGATGTCATTTTCCGAACACCAATTTACACCAATCAGCAGTGCCATTGCTTCAGCAGAATTATTGAAATTCTGACCAAAACTAGTAGCAAAAAGGCTGAAATCATGCACTCATTTTCATCCCGAATAATACCACCACCACTAGGCCCAGGATTACCCCAGGAGCCGCCATCTGTGTTCAGCTTCATATAATCCTTAACAGGAGAACCTCCCTATAATAGGTATCACCGAGAAGGTAGGGACAACATCTTGGATCAAGTTGCTGAAATGTTTCCATTGCATATATGGACATATGTGGTTGAATTGCTTATGAGCAATGATGTTGAATTGTTGGTATGTGGCAGTAACAATATTAAAAGCACTCATGTTCTTGTTTTTAAATCTATGTTTGCATCTGGCTTTCCATACTTGCCATATAAGGATAGTTGGCAATACTTGGATCTTCATTAAAGGGCTCCTACCCTTAGTGATCCACCATTGGATTAGGATCTGTCTAACATTATTGGATTGAGTAGCAATGCCAACCAGTTTGTTAAAATGTGACCATACCTCTTTGCAATATTACTCTTGATGAACAAATGATCTTGATCTGCCAGATTACCAGAGGCACAACAGGAGCATTTTGAGGGAAGGGCCACACCTGATTTGATAATATTAGAATTCATTGCAGTTTTGTTCCTAAGTAGCCTCCAGATGAAAAAAGAAACTTTAAAAGGTTCCTTCTTGTGCCAAGTTATGCTATCAACCAATAATTTTGTATGCCAAGTCCTAGTAGCATGCCAAGCAGAGTTACAACTGAATCTCCCATCTGTTGAGGTAGTCCAGATAGGCAAATCATCCAAGATAAGAGATCCACTTTTAACTCCCAAGATATGTTCCACAATAGTTGGGGGCAAGCACTGATGAAGTTTGATCATGTTCCATCTTTCATCTGTGAGAAAAGAAGATACACACATATTAATAGAAGTAGAAGCAGATCTTTATTGTGATAATTGACCCTTACCATATCAATTATCCCACCAAAAATTGGCATTTTCAGAGTTAATCCTCCATTGTATGAGATGATCTATTCTTTCCCTAATTTCCATCATTCTTCTCCAAGTGTGAGACCGAGAGTAGTTAAATTTTCTAGCCATTGGATACACCCTCCTGCAATATTTAGCATTTAGAGAATTAGTCCATAGGCTTTTTTTGTTCTGAAAATCCGTCAAAGTTTTGGGGCAAAAGTATCAGCAATCTCATGGAGAGATCTGATACCAATGCCTCCTTCATTGGTAGGAGCACAAAAACATTTTCAGGATGCCCAGTGATGTTTATTTCCACCATCCACAGTACCCCAAAGGAAATTAGAGAAAACCATTTTAATTTGATTGAGAACAGTCTTAGTAGTCAAACAAAATGGAAAGCAAATGAGTAGGCATAGCATTGAGAACATATTTTATGAGAGTAAATTTTCCACCAGGAGATAAGAGTTTAATATTCTAGGAGCTAGCTTTTTGAAGAATTTTGGTGACAATATTAGTAAAGAAATGAGTTCTTTTCCTACCAATAAAAATGGGGCATCATAAATAGTTTAAAGGAAAATCATTTTTCTGAAAGTCAAGGCTTCCTTTTGAGGGGAATAGAATCATCAAAGAAAAAAATAAGATTCACTCCTATTAATAAGTTGACCAGAATTCATTTCATAGTCATGCAAGGTATCCATACTAAGAGTAAGAGTGTAGGATTTTCCTGAGCAGAATGTTATGACATCATCTGCATAGGATAAATGATTGATTTGACATTATTCTGCATGTAGAAACCAATGAATTTAGGATTCTGAAAAAGATTATTAAAGGATCTAGTAAGAACTAATAAAAAGATAGGGTGAAATAGGATCTCCTTGTTTGACTCCTCTTTGAGATTTGACAGTATACCCTATATTTGAGAGAAGATTTCATATAATCCTGATCCATCTTTCAGAGAAACCAAATTTCCTCATTACAGCACAGAGGAATTGCCAAGATAATCTGTCATAAGTCTTATTCATATCCAGTGTAATGATCACATTATCACCTTTGTTAGGCTTTTTGATGTCATGAATGATCTCTTGGGGATGACCAGAGACAATCTCTCATTAAGAACTTTGGAAACAATCTTTTGAGAAATATTACTCAAACTGATAGGCTTGAATTCAGAAAAAGACTGAGAAGCCTCCACTTTAGGAATGAGAATCAAACAGGTACTAGTGAAGAACTTAGGCATTTGAGCACCATTTATAACAGACCTCACCATTTCCAATATGATATTTTTAATGATATCACAGGCCTTCTGGTCAGGGCCAGAGGAGCTGTTAGTACTGATACTGAAAATCGCCATTTTAATTTCCTCCATAGTTGGATCTTCCAGTAGAGCAGTGTTGTCTTTCTCATTAATAATTGATAGAATAACATCCAAGCATTTCATATCAAATAAGGCAATATTCTTGTGAGAACAGGTGTTGATAAAAGTTGACTACAACCGCTGTAATTTCCTCATCATTTTCAAGCCAATAATCATCCACTTGAATTCTATTCATTTGCATATGCTTTCTTCTGCCTCTCACTATATTGTGGAAGTATTTGGTGTTTTCATCAAAATCAAGTTTCCACTTCAGATTAGCCTTTTATCTCCAGAAGGAATCTATCATTTTATGTTGGATAACCAATTCAGCCCTAGTAGCATTAAGGCTCATTCTATATTTTCATCCAAGGAGTCTATGTATCTCTGTTCTTTTGTGATCACCAGTTCTTTCAAATTTTTGGCTTTTTCAAAGATGTCTCCAATGATACTCCTGGACCATTCACTCAAAACTTTAGTACTCCTTTTCTAGTGAATTCTTCAAAAAATATTCCCTTCAATATCATCCACCCATTGATTCTGAACAATGTTAAGGAAATCATCTTGATCATCCCACAAATTGAGGAATCTAAAGTATTTGATATATTTTTTGTTATTCAAAACATATGTTGATCAAGATAAGGTAGTGGTCAGAGCTATATCTTGTCAAGTGAATAATTGAAGTTTTGAAGAAAGTTTCCTCCCACTCCTCATTTGCCAACACACTGTCTAATTTTTTCCAAATTATAGCATCATCTTGCCTTTCATTGCACCAAGTAAATTTGCTCCCTGAATATCCCATATCAGAGAGCCCACAGTCATTAAGACAGTCAATAAAAGTAATGTTTTTTTGTAATCTGTGAGGTCTGCCACCCAATTTTTCTTCTTCTTTGAGAATAGAATTGAAATCTCCACAAAAAATCCAAGGATTACTACTATTAGCAGCAGTACTCCTCATATACCTCCAAAGATCTTTCCTTTTTATGGATCTAGACTTAGCAAACACCACAGAAAGCACAAAAACTTTGTCAGAAGTACATTCCTTGATTTCACATGTCACCATTTGATCCTCATTGGTTGTGACATTGTAGAGAGGATTATCTTCCCAGAATATCTAAATTTTGTTGCTATTATTAGCATTACAGCCATCCATACCAAGTATATATTTGAATCTTTAAATTTTGTCCTCCTTCACAAAAGGTTCTTGAATAACAATGAAGAAAAGTTTGTGGTGAATGATAAGAAATTTAAGCCTTTCTGGATCAGCTTGGGATTTCATACCCCTAATATTTTAATTGAGTTTACTAATCATAAAAAAAACCAGAGGATTTAGTTCTTTGTAGAGTTTTCTTTTGATTTCTAGTCACAGGTGAGTTCTTTCTACCACTCTCAGGCTTGTCATTATTTAATCTTCTAGCAGAGGAGCTCTCCTGGTTCAAATTATTCACAGTAGGATTTTGCTTCTCCCGTTGATCTCTCTTTTGAATTTCATCTTCTTCTTGCTCAGATTGCTCTAGATCATCTTCTTCTATTTCTGTGGATTCATCTTCTGAAACTTCTTCCTCAATGGTGGATTCATCATTCTATTCATCTGTACTAGGTTGTTTGATGACAACCCCGCCTTTGAGTGGTTCACTCGAATTACCTTTATCCTTCTTACTCTAACATAGAGTTTTGTTGATGTTTTCAATGTCTCTCCTGATTACTCTTTTGTAGTCGTCATCGTTGTTGAAGTTGTTAATGTTGTATTTGATACTGTGACATTTGAGCCAACATATCTCCTGAAGTATTGATTTGAATGTATAAGAATATTGGACAAATGTTGCACAACATTCGGACCAACATTTTCAGAACTGAATTTGCCTTACTCACTCGAAGAATATTGAAAAGTCCAATTTAAAAATTTGTGTTATTGAAGAAGCTCACAATCCTGCCACAATGGACCTTCATACCTTGATGAGTATTTTCAAAACTTATGAGATGAACATTGAGAATCAAAAGGAATTGTATAAAATCAAGAATGTGGCACTTCAAGTTCAATCCTCGGAGAGTCAAATCAAAGAAGATGATGGGAATCTTGAAGAAATTGGTGATGGTGCAAATGTTGTCTTACTCACTCGAAAATACAATTCGATGGTGAGGAAGTTCAACAATGAAAGAAACCAATCTGAATCTAATGTGTTTCTCTTAGTGATGATGAAGGAGAAGAGGAAGGAGATCGTGAAATTGAAACACAGACAATGTTGACTACTGTTTTCGAACAGTCTCTATCGGATAATAAAGATGTTGTATACAATGTTGTCTCAGATGTCACGACATTTGCTCCAACATCATCAACAACATCAACAACCTCAGCGACATCCGAAAGGTATGAATTCTTTAACTATTCCGATGTTAATTGCTTTAATTGTTCTACTTCTATTAGTGAGGTTGATTGTATGGATCAAGTTGAATGCAAAGATGATATGATTAATGAATTACAAAGTATTTGTAAAGCCTTAATCATAGAATCCAAGCAACTTGACAAAAAGGTAACATCTTTAACTCATGAGAATTTAGTATTAAAATGCACGATAACCCGACTTGAGGTTGCACTTACAAAAAATGATATTGAATTTGGTAAAATCCGTGCAAAATTGGATTTAGCCGAAGCAACCTTCCGTAAGCTTAACACAGGGACTTCGAAATTGAATGAGATGCTCAACTTTAGTAAACCTTCACATGCAGGAATTGGGTACGAAAACTCTCTTAAAACCATATGCTCTAATCTCTTTGATAAAAATGAGAAAATATGCTTTGTAAAAGAAAAAAGGATGAATAATAGGTTCTCATATATGTCAAATGTGTGTCATCACTGTAACTCCCCTGGACACTTAAAACCATATTGTTTCAAACTTCAAGATTCTGTGAGCAAAATGTTGCCTAAAATATTGTCCAACATTTCGGATAACAATCGAAGCAACATTTCTGAGTCAAAAGGTAAAAAATGTTTTAAGAGAGTTTGAGTTCCTAGAAAGAATGTAACATATAATATTGCTATAACTGCATTAAGAACTAACATTTCAGGTTCTTGGTACTTTGATAGTGGATGTTCTCGCCACATGACAGGTACAAAAGGTTTTCTAAAGAACTATGAGTCATTCAATGGAGGAAACGTGACTTATGGAGGTGGCAGTAAAAACAAAATAATTGAAAAATGGATCTTGGATGTTCCTGAATTTCCAGCCTTAAGAAATGTCTTACATGTTGAAGGCTTAATGGCTAATTTGATTAGTATAAGTCAACTGTGTGATGACGATCTTAAGGTAAAATTTAATAAAAAATGCATGTGAAGTTACGAATAAAGCCAATATTGATGTGGATATTTGTTCACAATGGTTTATATCTATTCGTGTTTTGTATATATTGGATGATATGTGTATATATGTGCTCATATTTTTTTTCTAATCCTATGAATTGGTATACACATGTTTGCTTGTATGCCATCACAGGTTAAGGGGGAGCATAACCTTGAAATTGTTGATCACAGATGTCGGACAACATTTGTGACAACAACATAAGTCAACTTTACATTTTAACGAGTTTTGTGAAGAAAGACAAAGGGGAGATTGTTAATGTTGTATTTGATGTCGTGACATTTGACCCAACATAATTCCTAAAGTATTGATTTGAATGTATAAGAATGTTGGGACAAATGTTGCACAACATTCAGACCAACATTTTCAGAACTGATTTTGCCTTACTTCACGTAATGATTACTATGAAGTAAATATGACTTGGCAATGTAAAAATGAGTTGATAAACACGTGTGAAGAATGAGTCAAGGTTGCTGCTTTTCGTGAGGAACAAGTCAAAGCTGTTAGAGGTTTTTTCTCCTTGATCGTCTCCAATCAATCCTACAAGCTGTCCACATTTCCATCAACCTCCACAACCGATTGATTAGTTTTCAAGGAAGACTCTCTACTATAAATAGAGAGGCTACTACAGTGAATCAACATCCAGAACCAGAAAGTAAAAATATCAAGAGAGCTCTCGGGATTTCATTTCATAAATCTGGATCACTAGTGTTGATTGAGTGTATTGACAACATTCTGTTCAACATTACAATTGTTGTTTAGATTGTATATTAGTTTTGTATGGAGCGATAATGAGAGGTTGTCTATGTCTACTTAGTTAGATTTTTCAGGCAGAAGTCATCTGCGACTTCAACTTTTAATTTCTTTCCGTTTTATCTTGTAAATCTGTAAAGAAAGAAATTTGTAATTTTGTATATAATATATATACAATACATTTGGTTATTGACTATCATAAGTTATATAATATATATAACTTATGAAAATTTAAACTTTTGTGTTCTTTAAATTCCGCTGCATTTACTCTTTAAAATTTCTGTTTTGCTAAGTGTTGTTACTGGTGTCAGACGACATAATTGCCAACATTTGAAAATAGAATTGTCATTTGATTTAGTTGATCTCTTATTTTTGTTATCCATAGCATTTGACACCCATCAAGTGGTATCAGAAAACCCAATCACCACAGTTTCTTTCAAAGAAAACTTGTCATAGAATTGTGTCGATTTGAGGTCTTATTTTCAGAAATCGCCCCCACAAGAGTTGGACATGCTTCCATAGTAATCTCGAGTCTTGAATAATAGTGCCGGTAAGCCATTGTGGACAGATTCAGGGGCTCCGTTAGAGTAGTAGCATATGAGCTACCTGCTATGAGTCCCGCAGATGTAGGCTGCTTTCAAAGAGGACTTGGTTGTGGGTTTTTCACCGGATGGCGACCCCATCAAGGAGAGAGAAGAGGTTGAGCCTCAGGTAACGACTATTTTAATCTCCATTTTGTGAAGGCATTTGCAATATGGTTGCCTTCCCTAAAACAATGTGGAGTGACTGTACTAGCTTGGTGTAGAGAAATTGGTGTGCTTTAATCATAAGATCACACAATTTTAAGACTACATGTTTCAAAATTACATAATATATCACACAAATGTTATGACATTTTTAACATTAAAATTTCAAAAAATCTCTCTAATTTTTTTTAAAAATTGTGTCGGGTTAATTAATTACACCATATAAATTAAAATGGAGGGAGTATAATTGAAATTAAACAAAAGAGAGATAAGATCAAGCCCTCCTCTTGTACTTTATCTCATGATATATAACACCCCTGCTAATTTAATAATAATAATAAAAAAAAAAAAAAAAAAAAAAGACGAACACAAATGGGAGTGAAAATTCATACTAATGAGGAAACTAACACCAAAGAATTTATCTACCAAAGTTGAAAGGCAGAGAAGCTTGAAAAATGAGACAGTGGAAGATATTTGTTATACTACGTCTATATTTTCTCTGGGACCTACTAAATTTTGAGTAGATGTGTCTAAAAAAGGACAGCTAGGTACATTAAGCTCTCGTTATGCGCGGAATCGGGAGAATGGCAGGACCACAAGGTCTATTGTAAATGTGTGATGCTCTGTTGCTTCGAGATAGAAATAAATGCATTGCTATCCATATTCTTTGGGTCCATTAGCTTGAAACTAAGAAATGGAGAGCATAAAATATATATTTTCTGACCATTTGTGAGAATTTTTTAAAATTTCAAATGCTTCAGATTTTTCCTTTTGGTCTGGGATTGTGTGATTTATTTCTCCTTTCTGTAGATGCATAGGCTGATGCTATTAAGTAGTACGTATTAACCTTAAACTCAAAGCTAGCTAGTAAGCTTGTTTTCAAACCCAGTAAAAAATTGGTAGTATTAGTAATTTTCAAGTTGTCATGGCCTTTCTAAAAATTCCTCTTAAAATCAAGTACTACTGTTTGTTGAAAAAATAACTGACAATATTGACAATGAACGAGAAAGGAACAGAAACAACATACTGTATCGTGGCAAGCCACTCATTTGAAAGTGATTTCAATCCGATTAGAGTGCAAATCGTTTATATCGATCACTCCTAAAGTTCACAACACTCCCAAACACGTGCACTCGTGGCTTGAAGATAGAGTATGCAAAAAATGATTGCCCAGAAAAACATAATAATAGGAAGAATAACTGGGGAATTTTAGTAATTCAGTTGATTGACTATCTGAACTGTAACGTTGTTGGTGAGGATTCAATTCCACTTTGTGATCCCCTCCCCCATCTTTTTGAGATAATGTGAGAATTGATGTGTATTTAGTTCATAAATGATGCTAGAATGATACTCCAACTAATTATAAACAGCTTTTGGGTAATTGATTTAGGGGAATTAAAAAGAATGGAAATAGATGAATAACAAATTAAGCTCATACTGAAGCAACTGTACTTAATACTTTAACAATTAATCTCATTCAATTTCTTATATATTCATCCTAACCATGAAGCCGTTAGGTTGCGGTATATAGCCTATTGACTATGTTGGTGAAATTACAACTGAAATATAATTACAATTGAAAAATAAGAATGAAGAAAATAATATTTTTAGGTTGAGGTGCGAATATCTCGCTCACTTTAAGAAGATTCAAATCCACGGTAGCAAATCTTCACTGGTCTAACAGTAATCTTCCTGACTTGTCCCCTCCAGAATACAACAGTCCGACCACATCGTATAATTCAACAAGCTCTGGACAAGATGTTGAGTCCAAAGCTCACCAAAAGAACGCATTCCTTCAACTAAATAAAGCTCTCTTTTTAACTCACTTTTTTCAAGCACTTTATATTTTTCTCTACTCACCAAAAGCTAACGATGACTTCTATTTATATGTAAAGAAATTCATCCTTAAATTGAATTAGATGAATAAATGGAGAGTGGGGAAATCAAATTAGATGAATAAATGGAGAGTGGGGTAATCAAATTGAATAGATAATAATGGTATAGAGGTTACATGAGTTAAAAGAAGAATATGGATAAATAATGAATTAGGAGTTACAAGATGAATTTGGTCACATTCATCCCATATTCTGCCACTAACGAGTATGGCCAATATGGCATAATTGCCACTAACAAGAAATGGGAAATGCAACAGATTAAGACACTTTAATATGAGACATTTAATATAATATATTTTAATATTAAAATGCTCATATTATCTAACAACCTATATTACGTTTAATCTAAAAGTCAAAGGAAAGATGCTTACTTTAATAATGTTGAAAAGCAAAATGCGAAATGTAAATAGTAGTATTCACTTTAGTGAATCAAAGTATCAAATTTCCCAAAACAAAAATGTCTTTTTGGCCATGTCACAATCTAAATACTCGTGATGTATTTTGGAGTTCTCTTTCTTTCTCATTAGTCTAATCATTAGTTGTTCCTTTAATATTCCTCTTTCTTTGAAAGCTTCATCTTCCAAAAGATAAGGAGTACTAAGTTTAATTTGATGTTTTTTGCTGTTTTGCTTATAAATATTCTCTTAGGCCTGTGTATTTGGCTAATTAGGAGATAGTTCAGTCAAGCCCATCTAGTGAAGGGAAAAAGAAAGAAAAAGAAGAGAATTTATTTTTGATTTGTTATTCGGTATTCGATATATGTATTATGATCCCGACTAATTTGAATTCGCGTCATGTAAGAATATCTTACACAAGGTTCGAATCTGAAACCTTTAATTAAGGATGAAAGATCCTATCCAACACACCAACCCCTGTTGAAAGAAATAATCCCTTGATTATTTTCATTGATTGAAAGACTATAAATACAAGTTACATATTTTCATAATAGGAGAATCTTATTCCTATTCTACTCCTAAAACCTTATTCTACTAGGATACTAAATATACATTTATGGTAATACAAATATTATGGTAAGTGTACAATACTAATTACATTACAACATTACCTAAACTAGGATACTAAATCCTACATAAACTACACGGTACAAAGGGGGAAAATCCGAGAGCCACGAGAGCCAAATATACACAATATACACATGTATATTGTGTGTATATTATGTATATTTAACACACCCCCGCAGTCATAGCGGACGGTCTTCGAACGTTGAGACTGTCCCTAAAATCTTCAAAAAGGACCGAGGGATGACCCTTTGTAAAAGATGTCGGTAATTTGATATCTTGATGGGACATGGCAGACGCGTACCTGACCACGAGCAACCTTTGCGTGGACAAAGTGAATGTCCATCTCGATATGCCTAGTGCGCTGGTGCTAAACCGGATTACCAGAAAGGTAGATGGCACTAATATTATCGCAATAAACCAAGGTTGCTTTCTGAATGGGACAATGAAGCTCCAAAAGCAAATTACGTAACCAACATGATTCCGAGACCACATTAGCTACCCCTCGATACTCGGCCTCGACACTGGATCGAGAAAATGTTGACTGACGTTTTGCCGACTATGAGATCATGTTATTACCAAGAAACATACAATAGCCAGACGTAGATCGTCTTGTGTCCGGACAGCCACCCTAATCAGCATCCGTATACGAGACAAGTGTGGTTGTCGAGGAGGGATATAAATGCAAACCATAGTCCAACGTACCCTGAATATACCGAATGATGCGTTTGAGTGCATTCATGTGCTCAACTCTGGGATCATGAATAAACAAACACACCTGCTGGACAGCATACGTAATATTTGGCCTCGTGAATGTAAGATACCGAAGGGTCCCTGCAAGACTGCGATAGCGAGTCGGATCCTCGTACGGTACGCCGGCCGCGGTACTAAGCTTGGGCTTAGTATCAACAGGAGTGGAAGTGAACTTATAGGATGACATCACAGCCCTCTCAATGATCTCAGCTGCATACTTCCTTTGAGATAAGAACAACCCACCTACATGACGAGTGACAACAATCCCAAAAAAATAGCTCAAGGGCCCCAAGTCTTTCATAGCAAACTTAGAGCTGAGCATTGTCATGATAGACTGGCGTAAGGCATTAGAAGAGGCAGTCAAAATAATGTCATCCACATATAACAGAATATAGGCCAAGGATGAACCACGACGGTAGATGAACAAGGAATTATCCGACCTGCTGTGAGTGAGCCCAATAGTCAAAACATAGTCTGCAAACCGCGTATACCAGGCCCGTGGAGACTACTTAATCTCATATAAAGACTTCTTCAACAAACAGACATGATGAGGATGTGTGGGATCTCTGAATCTCAAAGGCTGATGCATATAGACTGTTTCCATGAGATCACCATGTAGGAAAACATTCTTTACATCTAACTGATGAATATGCCATGCTTTTGAAAGAGCCAAGCTAAGTACAATGCGAATGGTAGCTGGCTTGACCACTGGACTAAACGTCTCACCACAATCTACCCCAACATACTGAGTCTTACCATCACCCACAAGCCGCGCCTTATATCGGGCAAATAAACCATCTGAATTTTCTTATGAGCAAAAATCCACATAGACATGATTATATTAATACCAGATGGAAGGGTTACCAACTCCCACGTCTTATTATCAATAAGAGCATTATATTCGTCGGTCATAGCAATTTTCCAATTCGGGTCATTTAAGGCAGACACAAGATTACGGGGTAAGGGTGATTTAGAGACATTAGAATGTAAATTAAAATGTCTTTTGATTTAAACACACCCCCATTGACTACGAGTGACCGGTCTGTGGCTTGAGGAAGAATTGGGCGAATTTTGGGAATTTTTTGGGCTCGGGACGGAGGACGGCGGCGGGCGGTGGGCTCCGCTCTGCGGCCCAACACGGTGAACAGGGACTGGACTAGTTGCGGGAGTGGGCTGGACTGGACCTGAAACAGGCCTAGTGAGTATACTGGGTACTGTCGTCTGTGACGGGGCAGTGGGGTCAGCGGGCAGTGGGTCCGCTGGAGAATTTTGAGTGCGGGAGACGTCCGAAAAATAGTGAATAATATACGGGGATATACAATCATCCAAAAAATTATACGAACTAGGCACGAGAGTATTAACTTTAGCAAATGGAAATTGGGATTCATCAAAAATTACATGGCGATTAATGATGATTTTATTAGAGGATAAATCAAAGCATTTGTAGCCACGATGATTAGACAGAAAACCCAAAAACACACAGGGAGTAGACAGGGCCTGAAGTTTGTTAATTGTGGTGGACGGGAATAACAGATAACACAAACACTCAAAAACCCGAAGACGTGAATATGAAGGAATTTTATTATAGAAAATTTGAAGGGGAGAAGAATATGTCAAACCTTTGGAAGGAATTATGTTAAGGAGATAGGTAGCCATTTGTAGAGGATGATACCAAAAAGATGGGTGTACAGAAGCATGAACTAATAACGTTCAGACAATGTTATTTATGAAACGAATTTTGTGTTCGGCTTTCCCATTTTATGAAGACGTATGAGAACAAGAAAAACGAAAATTGTTCGTATTATTAGCACAGAATTCCTGAAACACCCCATTGTCATATTCTTTGTCATTATCACACTGAATATTTTTTATTTCCCATTCAAATTGGGTTCTAATGAATGCTCTAAATTTTAAGAAGACGGAAAAACTTTTTTTTCGCTATCGGAAACGTCCATAAAAACTTAGAATAATCATCAAAAAAGAGAACATAATACCGATGACCCAAAGAACTAAGAACAGGAGACGTCCATAAGTCGCCATGAATAATATCAAATGTCATTAAAGTATGAGAATTTGAGTCTACAAATGGCAACCTAGCAATTTTTCCTAAAGAATAAGACTGACAATTTGGAGTACTATTCGTACCCTTACATGAAATAAAATTATTTTTATCTAATGATGACAAAATAGATGATCTCGGATGACCCAAATGAGCATGCCACAAGGAAGGAGACAAGGCTGCAAAGGTGGATGACAAGGCTTGACACGATGGACCGGAACTGGGTGTGATAGGATAAAGATCTCCCCTACTATCATACCTCATGAGATGACTCCCCTTCTTGAAATCCTTCACAGAGAAACCAAAATGATCAAATTCAATAGAAACAGAATTGTCAGTATTTAATTTACGGATAGAGACTAAGTTTTTAATCAATTTGGGGGCATGTAGGGTGTTTTTCAAGATAAGAGGTGGATGAGGGGGAGATAAAGTTTTATGACCATAACCACGAATTGGAATAGAATTACCATTACCAATAATTATGCCGCGAGGGTTGCTCAAATTGGAATAAGACGAGAGCGTACCTGAATCGGATGTCATGTGGGTAGTGACATCGGTGCCCATATACCAATTTGGGTTCGGAGGATTTAAATCAAGCGTGTGCATTGCGGCTTCGATGTCGGTAGATGTAGGTGCCGCTACGTGATGGGCCTGCGGAGGCCGAGGCCCAAGTACCCCTGCTTGCTGCCTCAGCCCAGACGACTGGCTGTATGTGGTCTAGGTAAAATTGGGCCTGGACTGCTGCTGGGCAGCCCATTGCCAGTGGGACGAAATTTGACTGGGCCCAAAATGTGGATGTGGGGCCCACTGCCACTGCATATGGGGCCACTGTGGGGCCCAGAACTGCTGCTACTGCTGACCACCGCGAGGGCCCCTACCGCCACCACCATTCTACCGGCTGCCGCCGCGGTTTTTGCCATTATTTTTCTTATTTCCACCCTTTTTTCCGCCACCTTTGTTGCGGTTTTGGCCCGAGTTGTTGGAACTGGTAGGATAAACCGTGGACTCGGTCATCATGACTATGTGACTAGCATCGGTAGCCGCTCGTTTTGCCATTCCTGCTTCTTCGAGTGTAAGCATAGAACGAGCCTGATAAAATTGCGAAAGCGAATTGCTTTGCCGAAGAAGCGTTCCAACACCATTATAGGCCTCGGAGAGGCCGGAAACCATTTGGAGGACCAAACGATCATTCGAAACTGGCGCGCCAACGTTGCGAAGTTGGTCCGCCAATTCCTTTAATCTTTTGCAATAAGCCGAAACGCTAGGAAAATCTTCCATATTGACGTGGGAGAACTCATGCTCAAGAGTAACGACTCTAGAATTTTGATTATCTTGGAATATATCACGCAGTCTATCCCAAGTCGCTTGTGCCGTAGCCTCATGCTCAATAATATTTTGCAAAAGGTCGGTAGAAATTGTTGAATATATCCACTGGAGGACTGTGGCATCAAGAGTCGCCCACAACTTAGGATCATCCTCGCGTTTTGGCACCTATGTATCCTCAGGAGCCGTGGGGATTATGTGATGGATGACTTGATGCGATCGTGCGTGAATTTTGAACAGTTAGGCTCACGTCGCATATTAGACGTTTTCTATTTCAAGAACAAGAGGGATGCTATTCTTGATGTTAGAAACTGTAAGGGCAGGATGAAACGTGTTCCGGGATGTAGACATATTGATATAATAATATGTGATTGAGGGATTTGGGAGAAAATTTTTTGGGATGAGAGGAGAGACAGTCGGGCACGAAATCCGAGAAAGAGAGTTCGGAAATCGAGGCAGATCGCCGGTAAAGGGAGGAGGTCGACGGAAATTATGAAGAGAGGAATAAAAATATTATGGTAAGTGTACAATACTAATTACATTACAACATTACCTAAACTAGGATACTAAATCCTACCTAAACTACACGGTACAAAGGGGGAAAATCCGAGAGCCACGAGAGCCAAATATACACAATATACACATGTATGTTATGTATATTTAACACCTGTCATTAAAAGAAAAGAACTTATCTTTCTGATTCTCCCTTTTCGATTCATTTACTTTCAAAAAAGTTTTAATCCAAACATCAACAAATTCCTTGGCAAAATTTCTGTAGTATTTCTATTTGGAATACAAATCTCTTAAGAATGTTTACTTTTAAAAAGCTCTATAATTAGTATTACATATATGTTCAGTTGTAAAGGATTTGAAATATAAATTATTCTTTTGATAGAAGTGCAAATTTCAGAGATTAAGTTTGGAACCAAAAATTTAATTAAGCTCCACCTCGAAAAGTAATTTTTGAGGATTGAATAAAGAGAAATTGATTCAAATGGTCTCTTAAATTCAAGAAACTGATTCAAATGGTCCCTTTAATACTATTGTGTTTATCCAAAATACCTATTTTTATATCCAATATTCTCATCTCCCCCTGAGTATTAGTATAATTGACCTTCTTTGATTAATGATTATACCTAATTCCATTATGATCAATAATTATTTTGTCAAACAAACGTGCTAAATTATACTCTCTACTTCTCATAATACACATATTAATATGTGTCCCCTTATGTTATTTTAACAAAGGAAATAGCTAATCTTCCCTTTAATAATATAGTATTTATTAAAAATATATATATATTTTTAGAAAATGAACTATAGTCACACTCACCCCTCACTGTAACAACATTCTATATAACAATATCTTTCTATAACAATTAAGTTTTTTTCGGAGCCAATTTTTTTGTCACATTTTACCTCTATAACAAATTTTTACATATAACTACATCCATCTTTATAACAGTAAATTCTTTGTAAAATAACCCTTCAATAACAATTATCTTTTTCTTGGTAATATAATAATTAATTATCTTTATAAAAATAAAATCTAAAAAATTATCAATAATAGTGTGGGTTATCTCTTGTGTGATTTGCTTACTGTTGAACATAAACATGATTTATCATGTGCGCCCTCGAAAAGTAGGCTTGTGGAATCCATTGTCATAAAGAAAAAAGAAGATATACTACTACTTATTGTTAAAAAGTATTATATGAACATATATTTTTATTTTTAAAAAGTTTTTTCTTCATTATATAAAGTGTGATAGATTAAATTTAGAATTTGACAACTAAAGGTAAAAACTTAGATTTTATGTCTTTTTTTAAGTCTATAACAACAAACGGTTTGACTCTATAAAATACTCAATAAAATTCCTTCCTAGGTTTGCACTTTGCACCACTCCCATTTTGCTACATCAATGGCTACTACTAGTACAACTTCAGTAAAGCAGATTTTAGGTGATCTAAACAAAGATTCATTCATAACCCTTTTAGGCAAACTGATTGGTGAGTCCAAATATGTACAGAACAACCCACCTGAACTTATCCCGGAAGAAGACAGAATTGTGAATCATGTTCTTGAAACCCTTCTTCCTTATAGTACTACCACTGGTGGTGGCCCACTTGTTATCAATCATGTTACTTATAAGCCTAAAAGGGGTAATCTTATTGTGGACTATCCTGGTACTCAGCCTGGAAAAATCTTGTCTTTTGTTGGTATGCATATGGATGTTGTCACTGCTAACCCTTGTGATTGGGTATGTAAATATAATTTTGTTAGCCCTTTTTGTTATTTTGAATTTATTGTGTAAAGTTGGTTGCTTTTTTGCTTATGGTGGTTGTTGTTTTTTTTTTCTTCTGTTTGATTGCTTTTTATGTTGGATTGTTTTCTTATGGTGTGTTAAAGTTTGTGCTACTTTGCTTTATTGTCATATGAATGTGTTTAACGGGATACCTAATGCAGAGTTTAAAGATGTTTATTTGACTTATATGAAGTATTTTATTTATATTTATATAGTAGTGGAAGAAAAAATTAAGATTGTGATTTGATGAGTAGATTGATAGAGAACGCTCAACATCGAAAAATTCAATAGTTTAAAATTTGGAAGACAGAAAAATGTCATGGCAGTTTCTGCATTTCTACACAGATAATCCAAATACTCTTTCAGAAGAATTTCCAGTTTTTTAATCAGACACTGAAGCTACATCCTTATTTTTCCTTGTGCCGAGAGTCTACCGGAAACTGCCTCTTTACCTTGCCTCCTAAGGTAGAGGTAAGGTCTGCATACAATCTACCCTCCCCATACCCCACTTTGTGGGATTTCACTGGTATGTTGTTGTTGTTACAATGAAGCTACATCCTTATAGCTAATTTTAAAACTCCTCCACTAGATGAGAGGGAAGAGAAAGACAAAAGTGATAAAAGTAACCATCATTTCAGTAGGTGGAGCACATGATACACTCCTCCTGTTCAATTACTATGACTGATGGGTGTGTATTCACTTGGTTAATTTAAATTTAAATGACGTGGTAATCACTGCTTTTGCTTGCCTTAACATTTTTGTAAATTATGCTCCTTTAAAGGTCGGCAGTGATAGTGGTCTCTCATATAACGGTAAAACAATTTTGTGCGCAGGAATTTGATCCCTTTTCATTGAGCATTGATGGTGATAAACTTCAGGGACGTGGAACTACTGATTGTTTAGGTCATGTAGCTCTTGTCTCTGAGCTTATGAGGCGGCTGGGAGAGACAAAGCCACAGTTGAAATCCACAGTGGTTGCTGTTTTCATAGCCAGTGAAGAGAACTCATCTATCCCTGGGGTTGGTGTTGATGCACTAGTGAAGGATGGATTGCTTGATAAGTTAAAGCAAGGCCCTCTGTAAGTAACTGTATGCTATGGTATCAAGTTTCACTGCAGAGACATAGTGAATGAATTTATTTATTTTGTTTATTCCTCTACATAGATTCTGGATTGACACAGCGGATAAACAGCCATGCATTGGTACTGGTGGCAGTATACCGTGGAAACTCCACGTAACTGGAAAGCTTTTCCACAGTGGTCTGGCCCACAAGGTACTTTTTTGTTTTTCTGTTTGACATCTAAGCTCTTCAAACTTAATTTAAACTTAATGCCCCATCTTGTTGTTCTAACGAGAGATTCCATTGCAATATAAAAGACGAAATTAGAGAAGAAAAAGTAATGATCCAGATAGGAATTTGTTTGCACGAGATTATAGTCGTGTTGGATTTTTATCTGTGTGACAGATCCTATTATTCTCTTTTTTCCCAAATTGACTTTGAAAAACAATAGAAACATCATTGCATATGCCGATATCACTTTCATTAGCTCCTTTTATCTCCACTATTATGAATGGTAATCACCATCTTGAAGTGCTTGTTAAACTTCCTTTAGTTAATCCTAACAATAATTAGAGGAAGGCTTTCTATAAAGAATGTTGACAGAAGATTCAGAGTTTTCTGATGCCAAGACAAAAAGACAAGAGTTTTTTTACCCAAAATTTTAATGTTTGAGCTCTGTTGGATGATTGAGTTCCTCATTTAGATTCAGATATTCTATTTTGCCTTGCTGCTAGTGTATATCTGAATATTTATATCTTCTTAAAATGTACTATCCTAGGTTGAGTAGGCAAGTAGGTGTAAGAGACATCAAGTTGTAAGTATTGTGTTGTTTATCCGCTTGATGTCTCTTGAAGTATTCCATGACCTATGATGATTGTAGCCCATTGTTTATTAGTAAACACTCACTTATTTGGTATGATGAAGTCAATCCACTGTTTGTAGCTGGCTGACTTTCATTATCATTTCCCAGTCGATATAACAGAATTCATGGCTTTCTACATTAACTCTACAAGGAGATTGCTGGATATCTGTTTGAGGCTTAGAGCTGCTTTAGTTAGATAGGCCTTTGACATTGTCGGATATTAGTTAGTGAAATGGAGATCACCAAAATTTTAGGATCTCTGGAGCAGCTATTCATCCAATGCTAATACTCATGAATCCTTTAGGCCTTAATAAGAATTTATCTGGCGCCAAAATCACCGCATAAAGAGCTGTTTTATGCTTTTTGCTGAGCTATAGAATGACTTGGAAAATAATTCATAGAAGCTCTCCTTGGTCATTTTTTTCTTCCAGACGCCCAAGTCTTTGCTCCATGCTATCAAATCTCCCATGATCTTTCCAAATTGTTTGGCTAGTTTTTCAATCTGGCGTTCGTCGGTCCTCCCTATTGGCTTGTTCTATCATTTGGTAATGGCTCTTTCCTCTTGGTCCTTCTGTTTTCTCCATGTTGTTCCAAAATTATTTGTTAATGAGTTTGGAATATATGTAGATTACCGTTTTTTAGCTAGGACGAATACCTTTCATTTTGCAAAGCATAGTTATAATAGAGGAGTACCATAAATCATTCCGGCTATCAACCATGTGGGTATTTATGAACCTACCAACATCCAAAGGCATTTTCGTGCATATGGCATAGAGAAGTGCTACCTTTGGTGTGTAAATATCACAAGAATTTGAGTTTGGCTGCAATCTACCGCCAACAAAGGTCAAGAGTGGCCTGTCATAATAGCCTACGTTCTTGTGAAGGAGTTTA
Organism: Anisodus tanguticus; assembly: GCA_034509755.1. Lineage (NCBI taxonomy): Eukaryota > Viridiplantae > Streptophyta > Magnoliopsida > Solanales > Solanaceae > Anisodus > Anisodus tanguticus. The sequence goes on from CM067546.1 coordinate 32,890,280, forward strand.
CTTCTTTGTCTTTTGACATTGTATATCCAATTTGCTCCCCTTTGGCTCCTTTCTCTAGATGCATCGAGACTCAATGCATGGCTAGCTAAGAGAATAGTTTTTGAATCACAAATGCATCTAGAGAAAGGTCTGATGCATCTGTAACACCAACTTTTTAGGAATTTTCATTGACATTTAAATAAAGAAAAAGGAACCACCTTTGGAATTTGATGGCAAGAAACCCCTCTCCACCAGTCTGAGCCGCTGGAAAACCTCACCACCGACCGGTTTTCATTCTTCTAACTTATCTTATCATTCAAAAACACACCACCAAAATGCCTCCTAAGAAAAATCAAACAAATGAATGATCTCCTTTAGGAAATTGGTCCCAAAAGAACTCAAATAGCAAATCAATGCCTCAAAAATGAATTCATTTCAAAGACGATATGGAAGTTACCAGTTTTTAAAAAAATATATGGAAGGTGGAACAAGTTCATAGCTTGGGTCATCCGAGATTACAAATGGGATAATTTGCATACCCACCACGTGATTATATCCTTGAACTAGTGATGGAATTTTATAGATCTCAACCCAGCAACAAATACTTCTGTCCTTATCAAAAGAAAAAAGCAACAAATACTTCTGTGATGAGAGGCCTTCCAATTGATTTCTCTACTCAAACTATCAATGGGCTTCACTGTCTTGCATAGGCTGATGACAAAGACTCAAGGTGTTTTCCTGACAATCCAATTTGGGAGGTAGTAAAGGCGGACTTATGCCCAAGAGGAGCAAATTGAATATACAATGTTGAAAGACAAAGGAGTGAACTCCTTCACAAGAACATAGGCTATTATGCTAGGTCGGTCTTGACCTTCGATGGCAGTACATTGCTTTCAAGTTCAAATTCTTATGATATTTACATACCAAAGGTAGCATTTCTCTATGCCATATGCATGAAAATGCCTTTGGATGTTGGTAGGTTTATAAATATCCACATGGTTGATAGCCCGAATAATCCTATTGTGGGAAGTTTATGGTACCCCTCTACTATAACTCTGCTTTGGAAAATGAAAGGTATTCGCCCTTGCTAAAAAACAGAAATCTACATATATTCCAAATTAGTTTGGAAAATATGGAGAAGACATAAGGACCAAGAGCCACTGCCGAAGGATAGAACGAGCCAACAGTGATGACCTGTTAAGTGCTAAATTGAACAATTTGGAAGGACAAATGAGAGGTTTGATAACATGGAGCAAAGAATTGGGTGCTTGGAAGAAATAATTGATCATGGATTTTGAACGACTGAGCATATACCGATACAATATACCATCTACAAGTCGTCCATGATGTGGGCTTTCTCAAATCTGGTGATGAGGCTTCACAAGAATGCCAGATTATCCTCCATTGGGTAGATCTGGCCACCACCCCAATCCCGATGTTCAATGCTCCTGCTGATTTTCAAACATGAGACAACAACCTGAGATTTCACAGCCACAATCAACTGTACCAATATTACCCAGATCTGTTCTTCTTCGTTGATCTTTGGACAATCTTTCATGTTGAAACTTAGCCTCCAACCTCCATTTTTAGTGTAAAGATTTTGGTAGGAGCTAATATCTCTCGATAATCTCCGGATCTTCTGTCTCTCCATTTATCTCTAGCTTTTTAAGTCTTGTATGTGCATTTGTCATTCTTAGAAAACTTAGTATCTTTGTCACCTTTTTAAATCCAAAGTACCTTAGACCATTGTTGCCGTGCTATTTATTCATATTTGACAATATATTTGATCTCCATCCGTAGACTTTTGATTCATCAACTCTAATTTCTTCCCCTCTAAACTGCCAGAGTTTCTTGCACTCCACTCGACCAATTTAGCTCTCAAAATCTCAGTAGCTTTACTAATACATAATCAAGTGTACCATGTATGATGAAGGAGTTCCCCCAATCTTCTACTTTCTCTGCGAATCCTTCAACCTCTAGCCACCAGCTTTTAAATTTAAAGTATGCTCTATTATTAATAATACCTTCACCCGACTGGAGTAGAACTGGATTGTGGTCAGCCTTGAGTAAAAAAAAGCAGTGGATTGTGGTCAGAAACTATTCTATGAAGTGTGGACTGCTTGATGCGTCTGAGAATAAGAATCTATCCAACTTTGAAGAAGTTTGATGATTGTTTCCCTTCATCCAAGTATACATACCCTTAGGGGTCGTTTGGTTGGGGAACAAGTTATCCAAAAATGATAATAGCGGCATTATAATACAAGGATTAAATTATGACGAGATTGTAATACTTTTTATCGTAGATGTTAGGTTCATTGAACTAAAATGGGATATACATGGGTACAATATAAAACATGTTTTTGGTGTAGACTACATTAATTGGGATAAACTTTTATTTCCAATTTTAATCTTGTCTTCTTTGAAAAACTTTGGAGAAGGACAAATGTGTCATTTTGCTGTTTTATCCCACGTAATGTGTGGTATAAAAATAATACCACAATAGTGGTATCAACAATCTCGGGATTGCTAATCCCAGAATAAAAAATTGTACCAAACATGGGATAAAATAATTCCACCATTTATCCCGAGATTATAATCCCTTATTCCGTCAACCAGTTGACCCCTTAGTGAATGGTGGATCTATTAATTGCAAGTCCTCTATACATTCTGTTGCGGCTCCATCTGTCTGATGCATACGCATTAAAATATTTGCATACTACCCAATGTCCAGCACATAATCCTCTATTACTGCATTTCCCTCCATAGGTCCTGCCCTTCATTTCTACAGTTGGGTCATATACTCCAGTAAGATGCCAAGAAAAACAGTTGAACAAAAGATGTATAGCTCAAGATGATACTGTATATCCCGGCATTCAAAGTTTTTCCTTTCCACAGTCTCTTGTCCCATGATACCAGAGTATTCCCCTTCCTCCCATTAGCCTCTAAACAACCATAGCCCATAACTCTTTCACTGTGCAACCTAAGTGTCCTCCCAGTTTTGTTTCTTATAAACAGTATATGTCCACCTTCCAGTTATGAATAAGCAGCTTCACAGCTCCTCTTTGCCCTGCTATGGAGACCTCTGAATCCAGCTAATGATTTTAATGCTCTTTGGAGTGATGCTGCTGATTTCCCCCTATTCCTTTCCACCCCATCCCCATAGCTGACGCCAAATTGTACTGTTGTAGTGTCTTGAGTTCACTGTCATCTTTTAACTTGGAGTTGCTGGGAGAGTACAGGCTGCAATCTCTTCTTTTATCTTGTCTTCTTCTATCAAGTTTCATGAACAGATAGAACGCTTCAGTGTCACACCCCTGAAGTCCTGCCCCATATTATTTGCTCAGCTTTATCATGTTCTTGTGAACCCACAAAGAAGCATCTAGCTCTGCGTTTTACATTTGATTCTCCAAAGACAAACATCCTCCTCTTGCCATGCCATATTTGGAAGCTTTGCCTCCACAATTTGTAATGCTTTGTTCCCCCTCTGACTTGTTTCTTCTACATCTACACCATGAATGATAGTCATCCCACTATTGGCACCTTCTCCATTGTGATGAGAATTACTGGAAGAATGTGCTGACACCTGCACAGGAGATTCCGACACCTGCAATGGAGTTACAAAGGCTTTACTGAGCTTTTAGTGTAATTAATGGCCTCTCTGGGTCCAGTTGGGTTCTTGAATTGTCTTCATCGGGAACCCATTCATTCTCAGTGCTTGCTTTTCGAAATAGAGATATCTGCCAAGTGGAGTAATTGACACAACCAGAGGAGCAACTTTTTCTGCTAACGCTCATTCTGCTAGTTGAATTTATCCTGTGATCCACCCAATTGTACCAACTTTCTGAATTCTGACATGGACTGACTCTCTGTGATGTCATTAAACTTGTTACCTGCAATGAAATAAATTCTGCTCTCCGTTAATGCAGTGACTAAGTATTTACCCAATTACTTGAGTGAATGATTGGCCAAAAATAGAGGCTCTTCGATTGAGTTTAAACTAGAGAGAATGGAGAGCTACCCTTCTCTCTCTAGCCTATCTACTTTACTCGCGAAACCTCCTTGGATCAATACAACTTTATGTTATGCTATACGGTATAATTGGAACCTTTTTCTCTATGTAGAAACCTTCTAATACTCCGATGTGTTTGTATGACATTTTATGGCAAATGGTTAGGCTATCAATCCTCTGGAGCTTGCTATGGAAGCACTCAAAGAAATCCAGTCCCGCTTCTATAGAGATTTTCCTGCCCATCCTAAAGAAAAAGTCTATGAATTTGCTACACCGTCGACCATGAAACCAACTCAGTGGTTTTGTAAGTTCTCAAGTCTAGATGAACATGAAAATATTGAGCTTATCTTCTCCAGTTGATTTTATGTGCTAAAATTATTTGCTCCGCAGATCCTGGGGGTGGAATCAACCAAATTCCTGGTGAGTGCACTGTTTCTGGTGATGTTAGGTAAGTTTCTTCTTCAAAGCCTCCTTGAGATCTTTCATCAAAATGATGAATATCTAATCACCTGTTTCTTTTGCAGGTTGACTCCATTTTACAAGTATGCATCTTTTTTGTCTTATTCCTTTTCTATTCTTCCTAAAGAAGATTAATTTAATAGGAAATATCATAAGGGCTTCTGTTTCAAAACATGAAATGAACAGACGAATCTTTTGAAAGTAGTAGGAATTCTAACAATGCATGTTTGTTCAGTGTAACAGATGCTATGAAGAAATTACAAGAATATGTTGATGACTTGAATGCCAACATTGAAGAACTTGATTGTCGAGGACCTGTATCAAAATATGTCCTGCCAGATGAGAACTTAAGGGGCAGGTATGCTAATACTCATTCTTTGAAAAGATGAGAAATTATATGATTACTTGGAATTGGCAATAAAAGCTAGAGTACAAGTAATTTCATCCTTAGTTTATCATTTTTTTACATTTTAACTTTTTGTTAGCAATTAATGTTCCACTCTATTCCACCAGAATCACTATAAGTTTTGACGAAGCTTCATCTGGAGTTGCTTGTGATCTCAATTCTCGAGGATTTCATGTACTATGCAAAGCTACTAAAGAGGAAGTTGGGCATGCAAAACCATATTCTATTACTGGTACTTTGCCATTGATAAGAGATCTGCAGGTGCATAACTTCTTCCGAATTTACTATTTTGGCCTTCTAGAAACTTGAATGTGCAATATCTTATTCATTATTTGTTTGGCAGGATGAGGGTTTTGATGTTCAAACTTCTGGCTACGGTACAATTTCCATTTTTGTAGTTTCATCATTCTCTTTTCCCTTTGTTAGACGTAAATTCAGTGATTTTCTGAATCAATAAGACGATACTATCAGGACTGGGTATGTTAATAGATATACAATGAAAGCGATACTTGCAATCATCAAACTTGGACGCAGGCTTGTGTGACCAATCCTTTTGACTTTTTCTGCTTGGAAGAACAGTTTTAAACTTTCAATTGAGTATTAGTTGGTGCCGACAAGATTGAGTAGTAAATGTTCAGTGATTAAAAACTAGGAGTGGCAAGTATTGACTGAACTGAATGCCTAAATATGCAGGAGATGGGTACATTTTAACTTATTCCTTATCCTTTTCAACTGGTCTGACCTTCTATTCACTTTTTTTTTTAATCTTTACACAATAGCCGGTCGGATTCACTTTACTTTTCCTAGCCGGTATACATAGATTATACACATATTATACATAGTTTAAGCAGTTGGGTGGGAGGCTATTTTTTTTTTTTTGCATCGGATATAAGGATATCGTGTAAGTTGGTGATGCACAACATACTGTTACGTCAGAGTTGCGCTTGCCTCAAAAGAGAGAAATTGCCAAAAAAAATCCCCACCCAGAGAGCTTCTTTTTAAAATTTTGACCATCCCTTGCCATATCCCTCCAAATATAGATTTATTTAGCTCCTGATAGATGATCCATACACATGCTTGGCAAGATCCCTTGTAGGTACAGAATATTGTTGACTAGGAAAATGCAACCTTTTACCATACTTGATTCGTCTTTCTTGTTAATTGAGTCAAATAAACTTTTGCTCTAATATGAACTTTTTGACATGAATGAAATGCAGGCTTAATGGCTACATACCATGCAAAGAATGAATATTGTCTACTCTCTGACATGTGCCAAGGTTACCGCGTCTTTGCAAGCGTCATCTCACAGTTGGAAGATTGACATGAGGTTTGATTACATACACAATTCAGAGACTGGTTGACGAGAATAAGGTTTGATATAATACATGAAAAGTAGCTCTCGCTGATGTCTCCTGCTATAGTAGTGCTGGTTCGATGTTGAATTTATGACTAATTTAAGTACGAGATGAAGTTAAATTAAAAGTAAATCCCCAGCGTTACAGTATCATTAGTCTTCCCATAGCCACTGAGGTTGGAGAATTACGCTCAAGATTTGTGAAATGGTTTGCTCTATTTTGTTGTTAACATCCAATTTTGGTTTTAAGGTTTAACAATGTCAAGGAGCTTCTAAACATTATTTCCACCAGTGTTATCAAAAGCGAAAAACGCAAAAAAGTTTCAAGGTTTGTTGGGGCTTTAAGCACAATAAAGTGTGGGCTATGATGAAAAGACGCAAATGTCGCAAATGGAGAAAAATACAAATATGTATGTTTAGTGAGAGACGGATAATAATAAGCATGAATAACAAATATATGAACAAAGAAATTGAAAAAATATTTTGTTAAAGTAAAATATCAAGTGTTTATAAAATTTTTATAAACAATTGTAGCTCATCTGATAAAACTTGTTTCCACCAACAAAATATGATTTTATCTCCATTTGCTTCGGTTGCTACTTGATATATGCCTGGAAATTAATGAAAGCTACCAAAATACGGTGCACTTTCAGCTGCACATAGTTCTGAAAAGGCTGGATACATTGACATGTTAATTTGTCAGTAAATTTATTTAGACATTATATAGATTAGTTAATCACTAAATTATATGCATTAGCCTTAATAAGCATTAAAATCGTAGGCTTTTTCCAATTGAGGTTGATGTGTGTAATTAAATGAGATGACAAATTTTACGTGGTTAATTTATTTACGTAATACGCATTTGAGAACACACACTAAAGCTTTTCCAATATTTAAGCATGAAGTGTCTAAAAAGATTACTTTAACGTGTGTTGAGATGTTCAATTAAAATTAGATCATTCTAGCATCTAAATGAATATAAGGAATACTTATGTTCAAAATCATATACAGTATTTTTTTTATTTTGAGACGTCCCAGAATGTTGAATTACATTCTGACAGCACAATGTTGTTGTATACATTTTTTAAGAATCCAAGTTGTCTTATTCTAAACTTTGATCTACATCGAACTAACTTTTCAACCATTAATTAATATTTTTCGTTAATATAACAGTCGTGTTTAGTTAAACTCCTCTTATGAATTAGAGCGCACGGAATTATATTATGTTCGATATGATCTTTAAAAGTCTAAACTAATTAGTTCTTTTCATGGAATATATCAAGTAGTACCAATTTTATCAATTTTCTTCTAGTAATAATCTTATGCTGAAGTATAAAGCTTGTAGAAACAAATCAGGTACGATTTCATTTTTACTTTAAAAGTATAACAATATATGTTTCTTTTATATTTAAATCTAAAGGATAATAATACGTCTACAATTAATCAAATGAATTCATGCAGCATTACTTTCTTGTTTTTTTAAATGGCAAGTGAAGGAAGTCAACTTGCCGACTGGTAGCTTTAATTAACCAGCAACGTAGAATCTCCAAAATTCTCAACCACATTACATACTCCAAAGAAAAAGGTTGCAAATAATTCGTCAAAAGCAAAGGGATTAAAACATGTTCAAACTATTTTAAAAGGATTTACTTGTGTTTATTTTCATGGCGAGAGGAGTTTAAAGGGAAAATGACACAAATGACCATCTGGTCCAAACTATTGACGACCGGATGACAAAGAAGCTTAAATGCATTTTTAGCCTTTTTAAATAATTCTATTTCGTAGCCCCTTTTCAACTAATTTCAGCATATGTATATAAAAACCGTATTATTATTGTATAGAAAATGTATCATTGTTGTATAGAATATGTATCCCTACAGTATGTGTTTAGAAAATGTATCATTGTTGTATAATTTTTGTTTAGTAAATGTATAATCAACGTATACTTACTAATGTGGAAACAACCTATTGCAGAAATGTGAGGTAAGACTGCGTACAATAGACCCTTGTGGTCTGACCTTTCCCCGAACCCCGCGCATAGCGGGAGCTTAGTGCACCGGACTGCCCTTTTATACTTACTAATTTACACATATTATACAATTATTACACATATATTATACATGTTTTTGTATATTTCTTGAAGGCTCAATCAACATATACTTACTAATTATACGTGTTTTGAGATATTTTTTGAAAGCTCAATATGAACTTGTTTCGTCGCATATTTGTTTTCTTTTTGTGGCAAGCTTAGTCGCCACAAAATGTGTAGTTCTTGTCACAAAAAATCTTTAGCAACACTAGTACATACAAAGACCTTTAGTGGCGATTTTAGTCACCACAAAGAAGTCTAATCTCTTGTAGTTGTTGGGCTGCTGGGCTAGCACTTGGTAATAGTTTGGGTCGAAAGGCCAATTCGCTGCATTAATTCCAAATATGGGCCAAACAAAATTCTGATGGCCAGGTAGTGTTCTTTTCCCAAGTTTAAAGGGGTTTCTCCTTTTAAAGAGTAATGTGTTTGTCACGATCTAAGCCCATTGTACGTATAGTTCTCTTTGACCCAACACGCTTCACGACTTCAAATTTTTGCATGGCTTGTGCTTCAAACGCACTGGTCTTTATTGTTTGTCGCTCATATATGTTGTTTTAAATTTTTGCTACTGCTTATTTACACCTTGTTTGGATCGTTGTTACCCATTGTATTGTATTGTATCGTTATTACAAATACGATATTAGTTTTGATTGTTATTTAAAATGTATTGTATCATATTGTTAAATTCATTGCTATTTAACAAAGAAAAGCCCCATTTTATGTAACAACCAATTTGGTGTTATCCCGTCGTTACCTAATTTCTCATTTCAATTATGTCCTTACTTAATATTTCATAATCCTATTTTATCCATTACTTTATATTTTTTAACTCCACCCAAATACCCTACCCGACGTATTCCTTCTTCTGCCTCGTTTACTTCGTGCACTTCTACTCTCTTTTTCATTCTTCATCTTTGTCTCCTTTTTGGTGAAAAAACTTTGCTGATATTTGTCTCCTTCAACAGGTAGGAACTGAGTTAATAAGTGGCTGATCGTATGACATAAAATGGATATGCGTGATCACACACATTTTCTCCCAGTTGCTTCTGCGTTGAATTTAAAAGGAGCTTCTAATGGGAAAAAATACTTATTATTGTTTTTAATATTAATAATATGTTTTTTACTAATTTTGTTATAATTTGCACGAATTTAATAGCTTAATATATTTACAAGGCATAACTTGTGACAAATTAGGAGAAAGAACTCATCTTAAATTATTTTTATTAGTAATTATTGATAAATTTAACATTTACAATATCTTAGGGTATTTTAGTAAACTTACCAATTACGATACAACGTGATACGGTCAACCAAACAATAAAAATGTTATTAAACAACAACAAACGATACAGTTTATCCAAACATTGTATCTACAAAACAGTACAATACAATACATCACAGTACATTATGAAACTGCGGGTAACAATGATCCAAACATAGCGTTAATGAAAATATTCAGATATGCTTCACTAGGCATAAACTGTAATATTTTTATCTTTTTAAACTGAACTTTTGCCGTGCTCGACACAAGTTCTGTAGGAATTAAGTTATGCATCATAAGTTGTGTAGTATTTTTCAGATTATGTTGAATGTCGAAAGTTTTACTTTTTCTCTGCGCATAACTTGTGTGGATGTGATGATACATATGCCGAAGCTAAATGCTAATTATGCCAAGCGAAATCTAAACTTATATATGTTTTTTTGTTTTCAGATTACATTGAATAAGTTTTGCCTTGTCCGACATAACTTGTGGGATTTTATGATATATATGTCGAAGCCAAACGCTGATTATGCCAGCCAAAATTTAATTTATGCCGCGCCAAAAGTGGTGAAGGACAAAAATTAAAGATCACAAATTTGTGGGACGAAATTTAAAGGCCACCCTAAAATAATGTCCCTCACGAATTTATCCTTTGAGCTACGTCATCATCAAACCCAAAACATTCTCACTACGTAAACTTGTGTTATTCTTTACAAAACTCTTCATTTTTCTTCCCTCATTTGATGTAAAATTCAACTAACGTATCATATGCCCCCTTCTCCACAACCTTGCCATACTAGGTTCCTCTCTGTGACCCGCCATGGTCAGTCCGCCCTTTATGTTGTCGCAACATTTTTACGTTGTTTCTAAGAGAATAATATTTTCGACGTTACTCAAGCTGAACGACTAAATAGGGTTTCCTTTTTTGTTTTGGTCTACTTTGCCTTACACTTACTGTTAGAATTTTGTTAAATAGAATTAAATATTTTAAATGAAAGAGTGTTTTTAAATGAAATGGTGTGTACTTTCATTATTTGGTTACAATCAGTTTTATTTAAAGTCAATTTCTAAACATTCTAAAGTTACTTTTCTTGTAGAATAACTTTTGCACCGTAACTTTTCTTCTCTCTCCAAATTATCTTTCTTCTCTAATTTCAAAAAGATCAAATTCTCACTTTTCTAGATGAATTTCTTCACTATTTGTTTAGTGTAGAATTTAAAAGTTTGTCATATCCACTAAAACTATTTGAATACAATCTCATAGCAATCTCGCAGAGAAGAGAGAGAAAATATCGTTTTTAGTAAAGCGTTTCGTACTTGTTTCAAGCCTTCAATTCTTTGTTCATTGTTTATATTGTTAAGTCTTCATCTTTGTGTTCTTCTTCGTATATTTTGTATTCTCGGATAACATTTTCCAACACTTACCATATATACGTTTAAAACGAATGGAACTTTAAAAAAATCATCATAGAATATTCTGTTTATATTAATTAATCTCCGGGGGATAATTTCATTTAATTAAGTCCATATTATATATATGTATTTTTTTTCATGCTGGGCCGCACCTTCTAAAATATTCCCTCAATCTCAAATTATTTATCATGGTTATAAAAATAGTTGTTTCAAATTATTTATCGTGGTTATTAAAAATAGTTGTTTCAAATTATTTATCGTGGTTGTTAAAAATAGTTGTCTCAAATTATTTATCGTTTTAGAAATTTAAGGCATAATTAATTATTTTTTCCATTTTACCATTTGTCATTAATGAAGAAGACACAAAAATAGAGTAAATTTTTAATACAGAGAGATTATAACTTATGCATAAATGTGATAAGTATGTCAAAAATACTCCTAATTAATATTTTTTAAAAGGCGTGTAATAGAATATTTCCCAAATATTCTTTCATTAACTGTATATCTCTTATTTTAGGTAGAATTGTATTCCTATTGTAATTAGGTAGCATTGCAGACGCTGCCCTCACCACCACCGTCGTGCCCTCCGCCGACGGTAGGGCCTCCAAATCCGGAAACCAGAACCGCCGACCCAAGGACCCGCAGTAGCCCGCAACAACCGTCGGAGCAGGTAGTCCGGCAAGGGACGTGGCAGACAGAATTCAGCAACAATGGCAGCGGGAAGAGGCAGTCTCCACCGGTAGGAAACAACCAGCAACGACCATGGTAGTGGCAGCAGCCTCCGTCGTGGGCTGCCTACCCGCCATGGGCCGCGTGGGCCCACCATCATGGGCCTCCTCCTAGCCCGTATTTGATATCCTCATGGACTCCACTTTAGAATCAACAGGCCCACCCTTGCATACTCGGCCCACTTCCCCAACATGCCTACACATCACAGCCCCCCTCAACTTATGCACCGACTGAAATTGATGTAGCTATGAACACAATGTCACTCAATGCTCCAGAAAAAAATGGTATATGAACACATGCGCCACATCTCACATGACGGCATTACAAGGTACTCTCTCGTCTTATTCCAATTTGAGTAATTTAAATCGGAATATTATTGTTGGTAGTGGACAAGGCATTTGCGGTTTTGGTCATTCATCCTTATCCCCACCACATCCACCACTAATCTTAAAAAATGTCTTCTATGCCCTTAAACTCATTAAGAATCTAATCTTTGTGCGACGTTTCACAACTGATAATAATGTTTCCTTGACTTTGATCCTTTTTGTTTTTCTGTGAAGGATTTTACGACAGGGAGACGAATAATGAGATGTGACAGCACCAGATATATCTACCCTATTTCAAACGCCGTCAACAATCCAGCCTCAGTTCCATCAACCTTTGTTGCTCTTTCGTCTTCCTTATGGCACTCTAGATTAGGACATTTGGGAGATTTTGTTTTACGCTCTCTTAGAAAAATAATTTTACCGTATTTCTAGGACTCCTATATGTGAATCCTGCATTTTTAAAAAATATGTTAAATTATCGTTTTCTGCATCCACAAATTATACTTTACTACCTTTCGATACCATACATAGTGATTTGTGGGTGTCCCCTATTTTAAGTATGGTTGGCCATCTATATTATGTGTTGTTTTTGGACGATTATTCCAACTTTCTATGGACTTTTCTAATTGGCAATAAATCACAGGTCTACCCCATTTTTTCCTCATTTAGTGCTCTCGTAAAAACACAAATTGAAAAGAACATTAAATATTTTCAATGTGACAATGGCAGGGAATTCAATAATAATCAATTCAAACAGTTTTGCTCTAATAACGGTCTTAACTTTCCTTTTTCATGCCCTCACACCTCCTCCCAAAATGGTAAGACCGAACGAAAAATCCGAACCATAAACAACCTAATTCGTGCCCTACTTTCGCACGCCTCAATTCCCCCTCAATTCTGGAATTACGCACTCTCTATGGCCACCTGTCTCCTAAACATAATCCCAAACAAGTCTCTAGCTCAACGGTCGCCCACTCAAGTTCTGTTTTGTATGAACCTCTCTTACCAACACTTGCGTATCTTTGGATGTCTCTGTTATCCTCTACATCCGACCACTCACAAACTCCAACCCCGATCTTCTCCGTGTGTGTTTCTGGGTTACCTTACCAATCATCGCGGTTACTCATACTATGATTTGTCAAGACATAAAAATATTATTTCACGTCATGTCCAATTTGATGAGTCTCAATTTCCCTTTACCTCCATAAACTCGCTACCTCGACATTCCTATGATTTCCTAGATGATGGCATGAACCTCTTCTAATTTATCATTTACATAGTCCGTCGTCCTAGATCCCGACACCTGCTCTCACCCTGGATAGTCTGGGATACACTGCCTACCCGGTTTTGCCGACAGTGGCTCGAAACAGTCTGCTTCATGTGATTCCGCAGCCACCTCTCGGCAAACCAAGCATCGGCCAGCCGGTCCCATTACCCCTACCTTTTCTCCTCTTCTCGGCAGTCCTGCGACACAACCCCCTCCCATCCTGCATCCCGAGACACGCTCTCAGACCATGGAAACACGTGCCATGCATGGAATTCATAAACTTAAACGACTGTTGAACCTATCCATTTCAGTTGTCTCTTCCCCTGTCCCTCGAAATATGAAGAATTCCTTGTCGACCCTAATTGGAAAGCCGCAATGATTGACGAATATAATGCTTTTATTGATAATAAGATGTGGGACCTAGTACCTCGTTCACCTGATGTTAACGTTATTCGTTCTATGTAGATTTTTAGACATAAAAATAAATATGTTGCCAATGTGATAATTGCACTAACATTATCACAATAAATTAATGTTGCCTTCGGAATCAGACAGTTGAGCTCTAAAAGAAGGTTCCGTAGCCAACAAGATTCAGACACCACATTGGCAAATCCTCGGTATTTTGCTTCGGCACTGGATCTAGACAACGTCGCTTGCCGTTTTGAGGACTAAGATACCAAATTATACCAAGAAATATACAATAATCAGACGTGGAGTGTCTGGTATCCGGATCCCCAATCGACATTTGTGTATGAAATAAGAGTGATTGTCGAAGACGGATATAAATGCAAGCCAAGATCGAGAGTGCCCTGAATATAACGCACAATGCGTTTGAGAGCATGCATGTGATCCTCAATCGGGTTATGCATGAATAGACAAACTTGTTGTATTGCATAAGAGATGTCGGGCCTCGTGAAGGTGATATATTGCAGGGCCCCTGTAAGGCTGCGGTAATGTGATGGATCAACATTTGGCTTGCTGGAAGAAGCACTCAATTTCAGTTTAGTATCAACCGAAGTAGTGGATGGCTTACACGACGATGTGCTAGATATTTCATAGCAAACTCAAAGTCAAACAGTGACATGATAGACTTGCAAAGAGCATCAGATGAGGCAGTTAATGTAATATCATCCATATACAAAAGAATGTAAGCAATAACATTACCCTGACGGTATATGAATAGAGAAAAATGACCTGCTATTAGAAAACTCAATATGTGAAACATAATATGCAAACCTCTTGTACCAGGCCCTAGGAGCTTGTTTGAGCCCATACAATGATTTCTTCAGCAGGCACACATGATTAGAATAAGTAGGGTCTCTATACCCCATGGACTGATACATATACATTGTTTCATTGAGGTCTTCATGCAGGAAGGCATTTTTGACATCAAGTTGATAAAGTGGCCATGCTGCCAGAGTAAGGACCGTTCTGATAGTTGCTGATTTGACCACCGAATTGAGAGTCTCACCGCAATCCACACCAACATGTTGAGTCTTCCCATCACCTACAAGACGGACTTTGTGCATCTCAAAAGTACCATCAAATTTTTCTTTATGACTAAAAATCCACATAGACTGAATCACATTAACATCAGGGGGATAGGGCACCAAATCCCACGTCCTATTATTAATAAGAACATTAAATTCATCATCCATAGCCATTTTTCAATTCGGGTCATTAAGGACAAATACAAGATTACGGGGCAACGGTGACTTAGTAACATGGATGTGAAAACCATATTTTTTGTTTGGCTTAAAAATCCCGTGTTGACTACGAGTGACAGGATATTGGACCGGAATTGGATTTGGGCCAGATGAGAATGACGGACTGCCCGGCAGTGATTGGATTGTCGGGCAGTGGGCTAGCGGACGATGGGCTGCTCGAGCCTGAAGGTGGGTTGAGACCCAACGAACTGCCAGCCACTAGGCCTCTTGACATTGGACTACCAACGAGAGGCTCAACTGGGCCAACAACCGCTGGGGTCGGTAATTAGGCCGAGACACCAGGAAAAATTGGGCATGTTTGGGAGGCCAATTTATGGATCAAATATGGGGGTATGCTATCGTCAAGAAATTCATAGGTAGGAGACCCGGAATAATGTAATTTTGAAAAAGGGAAATTTGTTTCATCAAAAATTACGTGACGATTTATGATGATTTTATTAGAGGATAAGTCGAAACATTTGTAACCACGATGATTTGACGGATATCCCAAAAAAATACATGAAGTGAACTGGGGTTGAAGTTTATTGATGGTAGTAGAAGGAAAAAGAGGATAGCATAAGCACCCAATAACCCGTAAATGAGAATATGATGGGTCCCTTAGGTATAAGTTTTGAGAGGCGATTCGTAGGCTATTTGTTTGCTCGAAAGTATGTTCAAAATATAGGTTGTCATTTGTAACGCATGGTGACAAAAGGATGGTGGTAGAGAGACATGGGCAAGTAAGGTTCTAACAATGTTGTTAATTGTTCGAATTTTGCTTTCTGCTTATTCATTTTGAGATGATGTATGTGGACACGAGAGACGAAACGACAAACCATTAGTTTTGCAAAAATCCCAAAATTGCCCATTATCAAATTCTCTACCATTATCACACTGAATATCTTTAATGGCCCGTTCAAAATTGAGTGCAGATGTATGCTCTAAAGGATAGAAATATGGAAAAAACTTGTGACTTTTTAGACAAAGAAAACATCCACAAAATATTAGAGTAATCATCCAACAAAAGAAGATAATATCTATGGCATGAACGGGAGATGTCCAAATATCACTATGAATATTATCAAATGGCATAACAGTACGAGAATTAGAAGCAACAAAAGGCAACTTAACATATTTTCCAAGAGAACAAGAGCGACAAACATGAGAATTACGAGTTCTAGTCCACTCAAAAAAATTGTTTTGTTTAAGGGAAGCAAAAACAGGTGTTCCCGGATGACCCAAACGTTCATGCTGTAAAGAAGGAGCTAAAGCTGCAAAAGTGGATGGTAATGTGGCTTTGATGTGTGGTTGTGGTGATTGGATAAATCTCTCCCCGACTATCACATCTCATTAGATAAATCCCCATATGAAAATCCTTCATGGAAAATCCAAAAGGATCAAATTTAACAGAAACCCAATTATCAGTAGTGAATTTTCTAACTGAAATCAAGTTTTTAATTAATTGAACAGCGTCAAAGACATTTTTAAAAATTAACGGTGGGTACGGGGGAGAAAAATTTGTAGTACCATAACCTCGAATTGGAATTGAATGACCATTTCCAATAATTATACCACGATTATTGCTCAAATTAAAATAGGACGAGAGAATACCTTGGGAGGACGTCATATGAGACGTTGCACCGATGTCTATGTACCAATTTGCGTCTGGTGGAGTAAGCCCAAAAGTATGCATCGCAACCTCGATATCTGTCGGGGACGCCACTACCGAGTGGGCCTGCTGCCACTCGTTCGGCAGTGGCCCAAGAATACCTGGTTGCTGCTGGGTCGCTGGCTGTAACTTAGGCCTTGCCCAGTTACCGGCTGGATAAAGGCAGGGCGGCACGTGCCAAGGCCACTGCCAAGCCCATGATGTCGGCCCACTGCCCCATAGTGCCCTCGGGTGTCACTGGGCTGGCGGTTGCTGCTAGCCGCTACCTCTGCCGCCTCCTCCGCCACGATGGTGGTCGCTTCCCTTTCCACCACCGCGGCCACCGCCACGGTTTTTGCCTCCATTATCGCTATTTCGTCCCTTTTGGGCATGGTTTGGCAAGTTTTCAAATTGTGTAGAAGTCTCATCGGACGGAATTCGACACGATGGTTGACTTATTGGCAAAGCCCGCTTCTTCGAGAATGAGCATAGAGCGGGCTTGGTAAAATGGTGAAAGAGGATTGCTTTGGCGGATGAGCGTACCCACTCCACTATATGAGTCGGTGAGGCCGACAACTAGTTGTAAAACAAGTCGATTGTTAGTTACCAGCTCGCCGACGTTCTTGAGTTGGTCCAACAACACCTTGAGCCATTGACAATATGTGGATGCATTGGAAAAATACTCCATGTCGGTGGTGGAGAATTCTTGCTTAAGAGTAACGGCCCCGGAATTTATGTTGTCTTTGAATATGTCGCGTAAGCGATCCCAAGCCTCCATCGTCGTAGAGCCAGGTTCAATAATTGTATGCAGCAAATCGCTAGAAATAGTGGCATAAATCAACTAAAGAACTGTTAACCATAATTCTCTTTCATCGTCGGTTTTCGAAACCTTCTCCTTGCCTTTTTCCGGCGGAATCATGTGATGAATAACCCGGTGGGAGCGGAAGTGAATCTTGAAGAGCTCCGCCCACGTTGCATAATGGACATTTTCTATCTCAAGAGTGATGAAAACATGGGATTTAATGTTTGAAACTGTGAGGGCCGGATCAAAAGAGGATTTCGAGTCAGACATGACTGACGGGGAGAAGGGTGGTGGTTGGCGGCAAAAGAAGAGGGGGGGGGGGGGGTATGGTCACAAGGAAGTAGGGTTAAGGTTTCATGAACTTTTCCTAGCCTGTTGATACCATGTAAGAAATATTCTTCCTTGATTATTTCATTCCAAAATCATAGTACATGTACTAAAATATAAACCTAATCCTAAGCTACAATTACGGTAAGAAATAACTACAATATACATTTACCATATACATAATATATATAATTATGACTAATATAATTTTCATAATCTATCATTCACACCATTTTAAATTTTACGGCTACTTAGTTGAATTACATAAATCAATCACTACGTGGGAACAATTTTAAAAGTCTGCTGTATTTTTCTGTTTATTATAAATTAATTAGCTTTTGGAAAAAAGGGACAAGTTTTATGCGTTCAGCAGACGTTAAGAGCCAGCAAAATCATGCTTTTGGGGGGGGGGGGGGGGGGGGGGATTATGGTGCAATTTTAATACTGGAGAATTAACTAAAGGTGTACTAATCATGGAGAATTAATTATATATAGCTTCCTTAGGACTTAGCTCATCTCCATTACACTCTCTCCATTTCCTCACTTGTCTTTTTTGATTTTAAAGGCTTAGATTAACTTAACTTAAGCAACTATATTAACTACAGTTAACTTTTACTTTGGGGAAAAATTACTCTCCAGAAAAATCTCAACTTCCAAAAATTTAGGAACCCATTAATATCATTGTATTCAATCATATTTTTTACACCCATATATAATATTCATCTCAATAAATGAGATTATTATGTACGTAAAGAGTAGTTATGTATTTATTTTCCTTTTAACCAAAAAATTATATTATAGATCTCCTACAATTCTCATTCTTGCAATCTATCTCTGTAATTTACAATTAAAACATAGATATTGAATCTAAATGTTGACAAAAAAAATAATTTGAATCTAAATAAAAAATGATTAATTAACAGTTTGGAGGTGGAAGTAGAATAATCAAAATCGTTTATATAGAGGAGAGGAAGAGAAGTTGATACGTTTAGCTAATATTGGGTGCATAATTCCATCTCATTAAATAATATGATATTCGAATTTAAACATATAAATAAAAAGAACTGATAATAAATAAACACATAAAAAAATCAAAGCTAACCGTTGCCAAAATTTGAGGGGTTGGAGATTTTCTTACCAAAGTTAGGAGTGCATTCTTAAAATTTATCTTATTAACTATGGTTAATATGCTTGCTTACGCCTTTAAAATTTAAAATAGATAAGCGTCAATCATCTAAAAATGTAATTGAAGAAAAAGAGAGGAGATACAATAGAGATGAGCCAAATCCGCTTTGAAAGAAACAGAGAAGAAAGTTAATTAAATCCATACGAAAGGGCAGGTCAAGGGTGTGACGAGGATAATCACTTTTTTTAAAAACTATTATTTTAAAGAAAGGAGTGATGAGTTAGGTTGACTCTACATGTATATTAAGATTAAAAGGTAATTATATGATATAAGATAACATAAAATTTTAATTAATTTCATAATAACAGGTGATCAGTGTGAAAGTATATTTATGTCCTAACGAAAATCTGTATTAGAACAAATGTACTTTATAAACATTCATATTATTATTAATAGAGATTAATATTTTAGCATTTGCAATTATTGAATTATTATTTGACTGTTTGTGATTATTCATTAATATGCATCCCTTGAGCTTATGCTGTCATTAATAGAGTGAGATATTTTATGATAGAGCGTAACTCTTAAAATAGTCTCGACTAATGATCATCGAGAATGGGATATCGATGATATATGATAAGTCGACATGTGATCTGCATCACATCCTTATAGGATGTAGTATGTCTCACCTGCTACGAGTAATGATTACTCGTGATGGACATATGGATACTTTGGAAGTATTGGTATACCATGTTGATAAACTGTTTGTTATACTTGTCTAACGTATGATCAACGTGTGGGCCTTATCTACAAAGTAATGTACTTTGATCCCTTCCTAAGCTCAAATGCCTTGTAGGTTAAGATACAACTTGTATTGGGTACATTGCGGTGTGGATTGAAGGTGGTAGTTGAGCCAAGATTAGGATTCATTCCTCGAATGTATGTTCGAGAGAACACTCATATTCTCAGTGATATTAGGTTGACTAAGTCGTTGGCCAACGCAATAGACATATTTAGAATATGGTCTAGTCGTCGACTAATATAGATGAGATACAATGATTAAGCCATTTGGATAGACACTTGACAAATCCTAAGCTTGATCGGGTGTGTCGTGAATGAAAGGATTATATCTTACCACATAAAGGTTAAGTTTACTGGATTCGCGTAAACGTACTTCACATATTGAGCTCGTCTTCCGGCGTCGTCTAGGAGTTCCGTGTAGACCTTAATTTGATTAATGTCAATATGAGAAGGCATGTAGGGTCACACTATGTCGATTGTCCGTTTCGATCTAAGGATGTATTGAGAGAGAGTAATTAAGATGTTCGATTTGGAATTGAGAAATTTAAATGAATAATGATTACATTAATTAAGTCAAAATTGGATTTTGGATTTAATTAAGAATGCACGAAAATTAAATCGAGGCAGTGCAACTGCACGTCGAGCGTCGCGGCGCCCATACCCTAGGGCCGCGGCGCAGTGCAGAATATCATCAAGCGCCGCGACGCCCATACCCTAGGGCCGCGGCGCCTCTGCGTCGATTTTGGGTCAGACCCAAGGTCAAACCCTAATTCGTTTTTTTACCTAATTTTCAACTATAAATAGAGGCATTCATTTTCATTATTCAACAACTAATTTTCAGAATAACATTCTAAGCCTTAGAGACTTAGAATAAAATAATCTCTCGAACCTCTGCCGGATTTCCTAGCTTTCCGAAGGAGGAGTACATTAAAGCTTGGAGCTTGCAAATTGGAAGGGCAATCGCGTGTGCAACTAGCAGTAGATAAAGACTCCGGATAATACTAACTTGTAAGTAAATGTTTTTATGTTACAAGTTTCATTGTTGTATAACCATACCAGAAATTATTGTTGGGGTAAGTAAGAAACAAAACTTTTAAACTTCAGCTGTGCCTTACTTATGTGATTTGTACCCAACAAAACCCTACAGTGGTATCAGAGCACAGACTGGTTTAATGATTATATAACATTTGAATAGAATAATAATATGGGTTGAACATAAAAATGGATTAAAACGAAGTTTCTTGAAATCCTACGTATCTTGAACAAATGTTGACCTTTTGATGTTACCCTAATTATCTCCTACGCTAACTCGAGGAAGTCATTCCAATCTAACTTGAACTAAGTCAAAGTGTGTTGTTCGGCTCATTGCACGGTGCACGGCTAAGAACGAGTAAGAACGGATAATGGTCGAATGGGCGTTATTGATAATGGTGGGTGATGATTAAGGACATGTGAATTGATCCTTAAATTGGATTTAGGGGTTGAATGATTTTTTGAAAATCAACACAGAAACGTTTGTTAGGACGTCGGCGCCGCGACACTAGCTAGGGTTTCAAGGCGGCGTCGCGGCTCCATGGTGGAGCATCGCTGCACTAATGCAAAATTCCAGAAGCCGAAAGGCTACTGCCTCAGTAGCGCCGCGACGCTGATCAATAGCATCGCGGCCCCATCGGTCCAGAAGTAAAAAAAAAATCAGAGTTCAGAATGTTTAACCCAAGATTATTATTATACAGTATATTATTTGTTAAGTATACTGTTTATGTGCTAAATGTCAAAATGTTTGTCATTTACATTTTTAGAATAATGTCCTCTCAGGCGGCGCCCAGTGTTTGATTAAACCTTCTTCAATCATGCATATTGGGTTGACGGTTCCCAAACTATATGAGTTATTAGTTTTGCATAATGTTAAAATGTCATATTGGATGTGGCATTAAAGTATTGATCTTGGTTAGAACCCTGTATTAAAATATTTTCCAAAACTTTAAATACAAGTCTAAATTAAACGCGTCATCAATTATAATCTTAGAGTGCAAAATCCTCTTCGGCAATACGAGTATTTATGCCAAAGCATTTGCTCTAAGTCTACGAGGACCTAGACTCTTTCATAGATGTGTTTTAACGTAAAAGCCAATGATAAACTTTTGTGGTATTTACACCAAAGTGTTTGCTCACAAAGGTCAAGTTTGCTTAGATACATAAACGCAGTCGTGTAATGGGGTTGATTTGATTAGACAAATCTTGGCGCCAAAGTGTCGGACTAATCTAAGGACGCAAGATTAAATGTAATAATTTGATCAACCAAGAGTTGCGAATAAGTTTTGCAATTGGTTTAGAACCTACCAAGATATGTTGTTGAAGTTATCAGCCAAAGCAAACGTGGAGATAACATAGGCTTGGATCTTGACCCATTATGACCTAAAATAATGTAGGTCCGTATTCTATCATGGAGTCGTAGAAGTATGTTAAAATAGTGGGAGCTAATTAAACAAAAAGCCTTGTTGATTAGCCTAAATGAATGTGTATAATAGGAAATAGATTTTGAATTTGATTTCCGATCTATCTAATTCTTCAGATTGTATAAAAGATGTCAAGTTTGTCATTGAAAATGTTGATTGAGATGAATAAATTTACTGGATCGAACTACCTTGACTGGTTAAGGAATTTGCGAATAGTGTTGAGATAGGAGAAAATTGAATACGTGTTGGACATAGTGTTCCCAACGGTCCCTGCGACAGATTCTGAAGAATATGCCTCATTTGACAAAGATGCTTACTAGAAACATCTAGATGATGCCACTTCGGCACAATGCGTGATGATGTCTTCCATGTCTATGGAACTTCAAAGACAACATGAGAACATGGGGCCCAATGAGATGCTCGAACACCTGAAGAGCCTCTATGACTCTCAATCCCAGACAATTGAATATGAATTGTTAATAGAACTCTTCAAGTGTAAGCTCAATGAAGGGAGCCCGGTCTCGCAGCATGTGCTAAAGATGATAGGGCTGATATAGAGGCTTGCTTCGATTGGAACGAAGCTTGAAAAGAATGTCGCTACCACACTCATCCTAAACTCTCTCCCTCGTTCCTTTGAGAACTTCATAGTGAACTTCAACATGAATGGAACGAAGTCAGCCTTGTCGGAGCTGCACAACATGCTCAAGACCTTTAAGTCCTCCACTTCCAAAGGCAAAGTTGTGCTCATGGTGAGCTCTTATAGCCGACCCAAGCCGAAAGGCAAGGATTGGCAGAAGAAGAAGGGCAAGGAAATCGCTGCGCCCACAGCTATGAAGCCCAGGGAAGTTGTGAAGAAGAAGGTGAACGCGACTAAGGATGAGTGTCTCAACTGCCATAGGAAGGGGCATTGGAAAAAGGACTACACGGCACCAGGAGGAGCAAAAACACCAGGTGCTCCTGCCTTTGGTGGACAAGGTATGTACGTCATTGAAATAAATATGTCTATAAACAACTCTCACTCCTGGGTATTGGATATCTCTTGTGGCTCACACATTTGTACAAATGTGCAGGGGCTAACTGATAGCAGGAAGGTTGGACTAAGAGAGGTAGACCTACGTGTTGGAAATGGAGCACGAGTGGATGCTGAGCACGTAGGGACTTATAGATTAAATTTACCTTCCAGCTATTGTTTAGTGTTAAATGATTGTTTTATGTTCCCTCGTTAACGAGGAATATTATTTCTATCCCAGTGTTGGACATAGAGGGCTTTTCCTCGTATATTTTTAATGACAGTCACATACTGTCTTTTAATAATGTTATATATGGAACTGCTCCTCTTGTGGATGGATTATATAGACTGAACTGTAGTCGAGAGATTTTCAATGTACAAAATAAATGAGCCAAGACAAGTAATAGAAACTCTACCTACCTATGGCACTACAGACTTGGTCATATCAACGAATCAAGAATAGCAAGATTGGGGAAATTAGACTACCTCGAACCATTTGACTTGGAGTCTTATGGTAATTGCGAATCTTGCTTGAGAGGAAAGATGACCAATAAACCACTTTCTGGGAAAGGTGTGCGAGCCAAGGAGGTGCTTGAGTTGGTCCATACTGATGTATGTGGGCCATTCTCGACTCAAGCTAGATGAGGCTTCCCATACTTCATCATTTTTACTGAGGACTTTACAAGGTATGTATATGTGTATCTTATGAGACACAAATCCGAGGCTTTTGAGAAGTTCAAGGAGTATAAGTCGAAAGTAGAGAAGCTGCTTGCAACAAGTATCAAGACCATTTGATCGGATCGAGGAGGTGAGTACTTGAGCAAGCATTTTCTAGATTACTTAAAGCTATATGGAGTCCAATCTGAATGGACACCTCCAGGAACGCCACAGATGAATGGTGTTGCCGAAAGGAGAAACAAAACCTTATTGGATATGGTTCGATCCATGATGAGCTCCTCAACTCTACCGACATACTTTTGGGGACATGCTATACAAACCTCTATATATATTCTGAACAGGGTTCCCTCCAAGTCAGTAGAAAAGGAACCCTATCAGATATGGTGTGGCAAGAAGCCAGCTCTTAAACATATGAGACCCTGGGGTGCCCTGCATATGTCAAGAAGATGCTCACTGACAAGTTGAAATCTAAAAGTGAGAAATGTTACTTCGTGGGGTATCCAAAGGAAACTAAGGGATACTACTTCAATCTTCCTGGAGAACATAAGGTTATTGTTTTCAGGAACACAACTTTCCTTGAAGAAGAATATGTATACAAGGAACATAGCTACACAGAGATAGAACTTGAAGAAATTCAAGAGCCACAAGATAACACAGAAAATGAACCCTTGTCAAATGATCTAAACAAGGATTCAGTGGGAGTATCTGGTGAAGATTGGGTACTTAGAGTACGCCCTTCAACTAGTGGGAGTGTTGTGAGAGATAGTGCAAAAATGCAAGGCTCTCATACACAACCAATGGAAGATGATACAATGGTTGTACATCATTCCATACAGGAAATACATGAAAATGACATTCCTGAAAGCTCTCAAGGTGATGGATTGTCCAACACACAAAGAACTTCTCACAATCAGAATGCAACAAATACTGAAACGCAGAATACTCAACTTCGTAGGTCCACTAGGACTCATCGTCCACCTGAAAGACATAATCTCCTTGTTGAAATACACAATGAGATAGATATTCTTGATGACGATGACCCTACAACCTACAGCGAAGCTATGTTAGATATTGATACGCAGAGATGGCAAGAAGACATGAAATCTGAGATGGACTCGATGTACATAAATCAAGTTTGGAACTTGGTTGATTTGCCAACAGGGGTTAGACCCATATGATGCAAATGGATCTTCAAGAAGAAGATTGATGCTTATGGCAAGGTACAAACTTATAAAGTAAGACTGGTGGCTAAAGGTTATAATCAACGGCCTGGGTCAATTATGATCAAACCTTCTCACATGTTGCTAAGATTAAGTCCATTCAGATTTTGCTTGTAATAGCTGTATATTATGACTATGACATTTGGCAGATGGACGTCAAAACTGCATTCCACAATAGTAATCTAGTTGATAAAGTGTATATGAAACAACCTGAGGGTTTTTCAATTGAGTCCAAACCAAATGACATATGCAAGCTACAAAAGTCTATTTATGGGCTTAAGCAAGCCTCGAGGAGTTGGAACATTTGCTTTGACAAGGCTATCAAATCGTTTGATTTCGTCAGAAGCAAAGAAGATCCATGTGTTTATAGTAAACGCAAGGAAGAGAGTATTGCCTTCATTATCATATATGTAGATGACATATTAATAATGGGAGACAATAAGAATCTCCTGCAGTCAGTAAAATAGTGGTTGTCCAGTACATTCATGATGAAGAATTTAGGTGAAGCCTGCTACATTCTGAAGATTAAGATCTATAGAGATAGACCTAACAGATTGTTGGGGCTGTCACGGTCAGTCTACATAGACAAAGTGCTTAGACGTTTTTCTATGGAAAATTCCAAGAAAGGCGGTCTACCTATGGGACAAGGCATCAAGTTATCTAAGAAGGATAGTCCTTCTAATTCTATAGAACTTGAACGTATGAAAAAGATCCCATATGCTTCGGCTATAGGATCTATCATGTATGCCATGACCAGTACTAGGCTAGATATGGCCTTTGCACTTAATATGACTTGCAAGTTCCAGCAGAATCCTGGGGAAGAACACTGGAAAGCAGTCAAAAGTATTCTTAACTATCTTAGATGAACTAAAGAATATTTCTTAGTCTATGGTGGACAAGAGAAGCCGGTATGTATTGGGTACACTGACGCTAGCTTCCAGACAGATGTTGATGACTACAAATCTCAATCAAGTTACACATACATTTTCAATGGTGGAGCAGTGAGCTGGAAAAGTTCCAAACAAGCTACAACTGCTAACTCGATAATGTGTCGAGTACATTCTTTGGATCGGAAGAATTTGGTAAAGAAGTTGTCGCGATATCTGAGTTCCTAAAGGAACTAAGGGTTGTTCCAAGTGCCACTTGTCCAATAACGGTTCATTGCGACAACACTGGTGCGATTGCGCAAGCTAAGGAACTAAGATCAACCAACAGAAACAAGCATGTACCAAGGAAGTACCACATACTCAGGGAGATGGAAGAGATTAGATTAGACTATATTCCCACAGACGATAATCTAGCTGAGCTATTCACTAAACCATTAAACTTAGTCAAGCATAATGGTCATTTTGAGAATATGAGCATTAGATATGTTGGAGATTGACTCTAGCCCAAGTGGGAGATTGAAAGTATATTTATGCCCTAGAGAAAATCTGTATTAGGACAAATGTACTTTATACACATTCATATTATTATTAATGAAGATTAATATTTTGGCATTTGCAATTATTGAATTATTATTTGATTGTTTGTGATTATTCATTAATGTGCATCCCTTGAGCTTACGTTATCATTAATAGAGTGAGATATTTTATGATAGACTGTAACTCTTAAAATAGCCTCGACTAATGACCATTGAGAATGGGATATCGATGATATATGATAAGTCGACATGTGGTCTGTATCACATCCTTATAGGATGTAGTATGTCTCACCTGCTACGAGTAATGGTTACTCGTGATGGACACATGGATACTTTGGAAGTATTGGTATACCCTGATGATAAACTATTTGTTATACTTGTCTAACGTATGATCAGCGTGTGGGAGATAGAAGTCCTTAGACTTGAGGTCAATACGCGCCTTATCTACAAAGTAATGTACTTTGATCCCATCCTAAGCTCAAATGCTTTGTAGGTTGAGATACGACTTGTATTGGGTACATTGCGGTGTGGATTGAAGGTGGTAGTTGAGCCAAGATTAGGATTCATTCCTCGAATGTATGTTCGAGAGAACACTCATATTCTCAGTGATATTAGGTTGACTAAGTCGTTGGCCAACGTAATAGACATATTTAGAATATGGTCTAGTCGTCGACTAATATAGATGAAATACAATGATTAAGCCATTTGGATAGACACTTGACAAATCCTAAGCTTGATCGAGTGTGTCGTGAATGAAAGAATTTTATCTTACCACATAAAGGTTAAGTTTACTGGATTTGCGTAAACGTACTTCACATATTGAGTTCGTCTTCCGGCGTCGTCTAGGAGTTTCGTGTAGACCTTAATTTGATTATGTCAATATGAGAAGGCATGTAGGGTCACACTATATCGATTGTCCGTTTCGATCTAAGGATGTATTGAGAGAGAGAGAGTAATTAAGAGGTTCGATTTGGAATCGAGACATTTAAATGAATAATGATTACATTAATTAAGTCAAAATTGGATTTTGAATTTAATTAAGAATGCACGGAAATTAAATCGAGGTAGTGCAACGGCACGTCGAGCGCCGCGGCGCCCATACCCTAGGGCCGCCTCACAATGCAGAAATTCATCAAGCGCCGCAACGCCCATACCCTAGGGCCGTGACGCCTCCGCGTCGATTTTGGGCCAGGCCCAAGGTCAAACCCTAATTCGGTTTATTTGACCTAATTTTCAACTATAAATAGAGGCATTCATTTTCATTATTCAACAACTAATTTTCAGAATAACATTCTAAGCCTTAGAGACTTAGAATAAAATAATCTCTCGAACCTCTGCCGGATTTCCTAGCTTTCTGAAGGAGGAGTACATTGAAGCTTGGAGCTTGCAAATTGGAAGGGCAATCGCGTGTGCACCTAACAATAGATAAAGACTCCAGATAATACTAACTTGTAAGTAAATGTTTTTATGTTACAAGTTTCATTGTTGTATAACCATAGCAGAAATTATTGTTGGGGTAAGTAAGAAACAAAACTTTTAAACTTCCGATGTGCCTTACTTATGTGATTTGTACCCAACAAAACCCTACACAGTGACCATATTGGTGAATGTCTACCTTACTTTAAGCATTCATTTATATGTTATAACTTATATGCTTCTTGATTTTGAAGTTATTTTCTGAAGCATATGATCGATCTTCCAACCATAAACATGTTTAAAGCTTAATTAGAGGAATGTCCATTGTATATATCCTAGATTTAAAGTTGGAGCTCGCCGTGGAAAAACTTTGTAATTTGAAGGCAATTTTCAAATGATTTTCTAACAAAGGAAAATTAAACATAAGTGTAGGGATTTAGTAACCCGATTGGCTGATTACCTGAATTTTCATCTTATTGATAAGAGTTTGAAATCCCCACATTGTAATCTTCTTCCCATATTCCTATGCAATAAAAAAATAAAAAATAGAAGTAATTAAATAATTAGAATATAAAGAATAAGAAACTTAGATAGTAATTAATACGTACGATTGACTTATGCAAAAATTAAATTGAATAAAAAAGAAACAATAAATTTTGAGTTTGACTTGTAGATGGCTGAGCTGGCAATCAACTTGACTCAGACAGAGAGTCAGGATCCCACATGGCTTTTCATTATTTTTCTAATTTTTTGTGACATTTTCCTGAATCCCATAATTTTTATTTTTAATTTTTAATAGTACAACTCTGACTAGAGGCTAGCATATTAAAGACCAAATAGTACAAGGGAAGACTCATGTACCATTAATAGAAATAGGGATTAATGTTGAATATATATTAGTTACTACCTCCGTTCTATATCACTTGATCACATTATTAAAAATATTTATTTTAAATTACTTGGTCACTTTTTAAAAATAAGATATAATTAATTAAGTTTTTTTACTTTGTTCTAAACATTAATTATTTTTTAAAGTAGTCAATATTGATTAGAGTGTAATTAATTTGATAGAGATAAGGGTAATGTAGTAAAATATATTTTTTATTTATAATTTATTAAGGGACGTGTAAAACAGAAAGTGGCCAAGTAATATGGGACGGAGGGAGTAGTATAATAGTACTTCCTCGGTTCACTTTTATTTATCCGCTATACTAAAAATAAATTTTCACGCTTACTGGTCATTTTTAACATATCAAGAGAAGAAAAATTAATTCTTTAAATTTTTACCCACAATATTAATTAAGTTCATTAAAACTATGCAACAATTAATATGAGTAAGTTGAGGGCGTAATACTTTTAGTCTCTCAATTACTAATGGATAAGTATTTATTTTCGTCTTTATAATATTAAACTAAGCAAATTTAATCTCTCATTAACAATTCTATTTGTTTTGTCCTTCAATATAGGAAATATGTTACTCCCTCTGTCTTAATTTATATGACACTTTTTTTACTTAATCTAAAAAAGAATGACATATTTCTTAATTTGATAACAATTTAACTTTAAATTTTACTACTCTACATTTTACGTTTAATGATATGATCTATAACCACACAAATATCTTTGATTTATTTTAAACCACAAGATTTAAAAATCTTTTTTTATTTTTTAAACTCGGTGTCCAATCAAATTACATCACCTAAATTAGAACGAAGAGTACTATATTTTTATAAAATCATTTTAGCCTCAAATCAACACATACTTAACATTATGGATAAACAATTAAATAGTGTAACATTTGATAATTCGGTAACAAAATGGAAAGAGTTGCAACTTGCAAGCAGAAGGATGAAAATGCATCACTCAAATAATTGAAGATTCAACGTCCTAAGAATTAAATTAAAATTTATTGATAATTGAGGTATCAAAACTGCTATTATCCGTATATAACTATATTATATTATACATAACAAATTATATGGAGTATATGTGAAATATCCAATTTGCTCATCTTCAAATATATCGAACACTAGTGACTAGTTACATTTTAATCCACCAATTAGTTTTTATAACCAAAAATGTAAAAAAAAGTTTATATAATCCATTTCCTTCATTTAAAAATCAGCTTTGGATCATAAAAATTTCAAATACAAATTGAGATTGTATTTGAAATTCGGAAATCACTTAAAACCTAAAACGTTATTTTCACTTTCAATACATTCAACAACCAAATATTCTCGACAAAAAACTATAATCAAAACACAACTCCATATTCAACTCTAATTTGAACTCCAACTTCAAAATTTCAACAAAAAAATAAAAAATATTTGATTTTCAAGACCAAACGTCTATTAAATTGCATCTACATATGTTTATTTTAAACATAAAAAACACATGATTTTCCCATTTTACCCTTTTCTTTTCCCGTTATCTCACCCATATATATCAACAAATCAAATCTCTCCTTTCTGTCTCTCGCTTTCTCCATCTCCATTTCCTCAATCTCCTCTCTCTCGCTCTATTTCTTCAATGGATAATAAACCGGAAACGTCACCTGAACCGGATACCCAAACCGGTTCATCTTCATCAACAGTCACAACCCACCACCACTTAACCGATTTAACCCCAGACGAATACCAACAACTAAGTCCATCCATCACTGAGTTCCACTCATACCGAGTCAACTCAGGCCAATGTTCTTCCCTACTGGCACAACGCATCCACGCGCCAGCAAAAACCGTCTGGACCGTAGTCCGCCGGTTCGACAAACCTCAAACATATAAACACTTCATTAAAAGCTGTTCGGTAAGTGACAACTTTCATATGTCCGTGGGGTCCACACGTGACGTCAGCGTTATATCAGGTTTACCGGCTGCAACCAGTACAGAACGGTTGGATATATTGGATGATGACCGGAAGGTGACCGGGTTTAGTATTATTGGTGGGGAACATAGGTTAAGGAATTATAAGTCTGTTACGACGGTGCATGGATTTGAAGAAAAGGATGGTGGAGAGATCTGGACCGTTGTTTTGGAATCGTACGTTGTTGATGTACCTGAAGGGAATACGGAAGAAGATACAAGGCTTTTTGCTGATACAATTGTTAAATTAAACCTTCAGAAATTGGCTAACGTTAATGAAAGTTTGGCACGTAATGGTGGTCGTGGTGATGCAAGTCACGGGTGAATTATGTGTATAATCCAATACCACAAAAATGAAAAAAAAATGTTCTTTTTCTTTTTATTTGGTTTTATTCTGTTTTTTTCCACTTGTTCTTTTTATTGCATTTTGGGGTTTATGTGTTGACAATGGATTAATGGAAAGACAGGATTTTGGTTGATAGTAATTACCGAATCAAGAATCTTGTGATAAATTTATATTATGTACTTCATTTTATACAACATTAACATATCGGTGTAATCTAACAAGTGAGATGGGTACGCATACCTATATATCCCTACTTCGTGAAGACATAGAGGTTGTTTCCAAAAGATCTTCGACTCAAGTGAAACTGTAACTATATTTTATAAAAAGAAGAAAAAGGTCTATTTTTTTATTTCAATTATGGAGTCCCTTTTTCAAATGAAAATTGACACTAGTTATTTTCTTTCTATATAATTCAGCTTCTATTCACTACTTTATTTAAGTTATTATGGGAATTCTTGAATAATGGAAGAGAAAACAATAAGGGAAGGCATTAGCCATTAGGTGAGATTTGAACTCTACATCACTTAGGTACATAATAAAATTATAATCGTATCTGTAGCTTTTAATGTTACTCCTATTTTCCAACATTTCTTATGAATTTGTGTAATATTTCCAAGTGTCTATTACCCATAATACAGAATAAATTGCATGAATTATAGTAGCAATATATATATATGAGATCTACTATTTCAAAAAATTTGAGTGAAGTGAAGTGAAGAGTATGATGAATATTTTAGTTACTTGTAAAATGGAAAGTGGGACCATTTTAGATTGCGTACAAAGGCTATTGCTGATTGTCAATTCAGTACATTTCATGTGGCATAATACTCCATTTGTATTAAGTTTGTCCTCTTGATTGAATCATTTCTCTAGTTTTTTTCAGTTATAGTTGTTTGTCCATTTCCATTCACCAATTATTTCCTTTTTAGCGTGTGTTTGAAGTAACTCCCTTTGCTATTTTTATCAGCCAATCACTTTGTTTTGAAAAATAATTTTTGTATTATATATAGTGTAATTTTCCATAGAAGCAGCTCATATTAATCCACTTGCATTCCCTGCACTCCCCCTCCCCCCTTGTTCAGATCGTATATACTTATCGGATTTTAATGTGTTAGTTCGGTCTATGACAAACTAGAAATTATACTAAGCGTGTTCAAGATATATATATATGTGTGTGTAAAGTAATTTTTGAATTACATACAAGGATAATTTTTCTATATACGCAATACAAATTCTGATGAAAGATGTTCAACTAACCATCATTCACCGTATGTAGCTAGGCCCGTGTGTTTGGGGGTGTTAAATCTGTAACTCTTTTGGTATATTTGGGTTTAATATAAGGACATTGGCTTTTGCACATATTCCAGTTAAAGTTTTTCAGGAATATTTTTGAAAAGGTTTTCTTAAAGTTATCTGAAACGAAGTTTGTGTTTTGCTGACTGTTTCAGAATACGAAAAGTTCTTAGAAAATTACTTGTTTGGATTCCAAAGAATGGCTCAAAGAACCTAACCAGTATATTTTGGGTTGTTTAAAAGTAATTTCTTAAATATACTCTTGAGTAATTTTGATCTTTTAAATTTTTCAAATTTGAGTACTTTATTTTCCATCAAATATTTAACACTCTTTCGGTTAAATTTGAGGGATACTATCAACAATAACATGTACTAAACTCCAGAAAATGGATCAAAATAGCATAAGTTGCAAAACACTACACCTTGAAATGTGAGTTCCTGCTAAATCCTTTTTTTTTTTTTGCAGTTTTCATCAAATATATCAGACCTAATTTTAATTTGATTCATTCAGAACACTCAAAAAGTTTTTTTTATTTTCTGAAAAAAGTTTTGCTTTACTTATCAGAAAAATAAATTTGTCACGTTACTAAATAAACTTGTTTACTTCTTTTAGAAAATTTGTTTACAAATAGCTTTTTGCGGCTAAATGTGAAAGATCTTCAATTAAACAACAATGTAGTATAAGGAAATTAATGCCTGAAAGGGGAAAGAGAATCAAGAAATATACCGAAAAGAGATGCCAAAAACAGACAGGGAGAAAAGTTTTAGGATAGTGGTCACAGTGGAGTAAAATTTTGGGAGGCTTGTCTTTTTAGGAGTAATTTATAAGTGAGAATCCTCATAGCATTCCCCTATTCCTTTGTCAGATTGGGAAGTAGTAATTGACAACATAGGCAGGTGGGAGTTCAAACTTTAAGGACAAAAATCATTGTAACATCAAATTCATTGCCTCTTGTTTATCAATCATATTTATACTTCCAATGTTTCAATTTATATGGAGTAACATAGTTCACACGATATAAAATCTTTAAAAAATAAGTTTTTTGAAATTTGTAATTTTAAACTAGTTACAACATTTGTATAGTAATAAGATATTTGAAATTTGTGATTTTAAATATGTCAGTAATATTTTGCAGTAAAAAAGTTTTTTGTTAGGAGTAAAATAAAAAATTCAAGTTAAGTTGTTTTCAAATTTAGAAATGTATTACTTTTTTTGTCTTAATTTATGTGAGAGTGTTTAACTGGACACTGAGTTCAAGAGAAAAAAAAAACTTTTAAAATTTATGATCAAAATAAGCCATAAAAATTTATGTGGCTATAAATCATTTCATTATAAGGGGTAACATGGAAAGTCTGAAGTTAAATTGTTAATACTAAATATGGAAAAATGTCATTGATTTTTGTATTGACTAAAAAAAAGAGTGTCACATAAATTGAAACGGACGATATTTATTTTAGATGAACTAATAAGAAAATAGTGTCACGTAAATTGAAGCGGAGGGTTTGTTATGGGTCAAGGTTTCATCGGAGGAGTTGAGACAAACCAATGTGTTTTTCGTATCAGTCCAAGGGGTTGGTTTACTTTTGGGCATGCTTCGTTTGCTTTGCTCTTCTTCTTCAGACATATTTGACATGGTGTTAGAATCATGTTTAGAGATGTGTCTATTTCATATTTTTAGATTTATGCTCTACTCTGGGTAAAGATCCGCTCGATTTGGATTTGTACATATAAGACAAATGATAAAGAAAAATAAGAATTAAAGATAAACAAGCAAGTAGAAGAATGTTTAGGGTGTAAAAGGAAACCCAAAAAAGAAATGGGGTTATTGATCAAATGGATTCCCATTTCCAGCAAGTTGTTTGTCTTCCACTGATGTTAATTCTATATATTCAGCAAAAACTGATGAATTTACAGAAAAGGGTCCTCTTTTATTTATGGGAAGTGTCTTTTAATTATGTATTAAAACCATACTCCATATGGGACTGTTCCTAAAGGGTAATGTACTCTATTGCCCATCCCCAGGATTCTTGTATGTATATGTACCAATCAAGAAAGGTCAGAGACAAAGTGATCCTAATTATATTTGGACATGTCAATATAGTCAATGGTATAATGTGGGGTCATTTCTATGAGTAATTTTCTTGCAATCACATATACTCCATTTTTCATGTTTAAATTATTTATGGGGTAATTGACATTTGACAACGAATCAACTTTGTTTTTTTAATAATTATTTATATCGAAAGTATTAAAATAAGCTGGCAGTGGTGGTATATTCCACGCATTTCAATTTATGTAAATTTATATAATTGGACATGAGGTGTAAGAAAAGAATGAACGGCTATAAGATTTTTAAAGTTTATTATCTTAAATAAAAAATATCATAATATTTGTGTGACTATAAAAGCTCGCATACTATTTAAATTTTATTATAACATGAAACTCTCTTTGGAATTAGTGATTGCCTAAACTATACTCTTAAGTCTTAACATAATTAAATTACCAATGACTTTTTCGATAAAATGTCAGATATATGTGTCTATTAACATACAGATATGTAAGTGATTATTGTGTTGTTAGTGGATCACTCGGATAATTTATAAAAGCAATAACTCGTGAGAGTAGAATATTTAATGATTGTCTAAGTTTACTTCTCACCTAATTTAATTACACAATGACTTTTTCCTCAAAACTATAGTTTTCGTTTACCAGTCAAATTCACACACTGATATCATATGCTCTGTTCTTTTTTTTTTTTGCTTTCCCTTTTTCTTTTATGCATTGGAGGTGCATAAAAGTGGAGCTAGAGTATAATTTACGGGTTTGATCGAACTCAATAATTTTGATCCAAATCCCGTGTTTGTCTTAAAAGAATCAATTCAATATGTACTACAAATTATTAGAACCCAGTAACTTAAAATGATTGAAATTCTGAATCCATAAGCTTCAGATCTTGGCTCCGACTCTGAAGGTCCAAGTGATTAAATATATTTATTTGCTTAATTTGCTGCATAAATCTTACATGTAGATACTTAATAGCAACGCTAGATTGGGTATTTTTTAACATTAAAGCATGTGAATTGTGATTAACAAAGCAATTTCATTAATGACATAGTTTTGTCAGCTAACTGGCAATAGTAGTATAGTTCTACACTTCTACTAATACTTTAATTTCGATTAATCAAGAATCTTAATTGATATCCAGACTACATTAAGATTCGCATATCAAACAGGAATATTAAGGGATAGGTACCAAGCTGTATTCATATGGCCTTAATTATCATGTCTTGGAACTATTAGACAGTTTATCAACAGAAGCAAATTAAGGAATCATATTTTAGTGCTTTCACTTTGCAATTATTGCATGTGCATTTCTGGCAAACTTAAACATATAGATAATGCACTAATATATTTTATGTTTGATTCTTTTTTGGAAGCATCTGCATTTGTTTGCACTTTACCCTATAAGAAAGTGGAGATGACATTTATTTAGTAATATTTAAAATAAATATAGAGAAAAAATATTTTCCCGACATTTATGAAAAAAACGCCATAAAAATAACAACATTTGATGCAAATATCGTAAAAACAACGATATTTGGTAAAAAAACGTCGTAAAATGACATTTGAATTAAAATATCGGTAAAAACAACGACATTTGCTGCAAAGTGTCATTAAAACAACGACATTTGATACAAATGTTAAAAATATTATGACATTTGAAATAAATATCATATTATTAGTCGCTAATTATTAATATTTACACCTAATGTTGGAAATCAATTTTTTTAAAATTATTTCATCACTCTTTATATTTAACTCTAGAAAAAAAATTCTGATTGAAAATATTAGTAATTATATAATATATAAGAAATGAGTTTGAAACTAAAAATGTGGTTAAAATTATTTGTTTAAGTTAGTTAAAAATAATTTATACAATTGTAATAATAGAACTGTTGAACATTTCTACCAATGAGAAAAAAGATGTTGAACATTTGACTTTTTACTATAATATTATGTATATATAGCTATGAATTCTCAGCTACAAATATAAAAATCATGGCTAATACTGGACAATAACCACACAAATTAAAATTCCATGGCTATTGACAATTTAGTATAATTTCTTAGCTACAAAAGTTTAATTGGCAAATCTAATAATTCTCATCTTTGCTATATTTACAACTATCGTGGCAAATATCCAAATAGCTATAAGACTATCATTATTAATAGAATATTTTCCGAATATTCTTTCATTAATTGTATATCTCTTATTTTAGGTAGAATTGTATTCCTATTGTAATTAGGTCTTCTATTTTAGGTAGAATTGTATTTCCTGTTGTAATTAGGTTGATTAGTTACCTAATTTAAATATTCTTGTACTACTATATATATTGTACATTATTGATGAATATAATCAAGGAACATATTTCTTTATGGTATCAGTAGCCTAAACATACCTTCACCGCCGCCGACCATAGCTCTCGGCGGCCACCCCCACAGAACCCTAGTATTTTTTTCCAGCCATTCTCTCTCCCCCTAAATTTCATCTTCCATGGTTGATAAAACCAAATTCCATCATGCACTTGTAGTAAACAACATCAAATCTCTATCACCCTTGAGATGGAAAATGGTCAATACTCCTCGTGGACAGAGCTTTTTAAGATCTATTATCGTGTTTACAAAGTTATCGACCACATCATCCCTCCTACACCGAAGTCCACAGACCTACCCTCGGCTTCGACTTCTAATGATGCACTCTGGTCTCGTTTGGACGCAGCCGTCCTCCAGTGGACATACGACACAATCTCTAATGATCTATTCCATACCATCATTGAGACCGATGCCACTACCCGCCAAAAGTGATAACGTTTGAAAAGTAT
Organism: Anisodus tanguticus; assembly: GCA_034509755.1. Taxonomy (NCBI): domain Eukaryota; kingdom Viridiplantae; phylum Streptophyta; class Magnoliopsida; order Solanales; family Solanaceae; genus Anisodus; species Anisodus tanguticus. The sequence goes on from CM067546.1 coordinate 32,927,568, forward strand.
TTTCTACGACAACAAAATTCAACGAGCGTTATACCTTGAAAATCAGTTTAAGGACGTTCATCAAGGCGATTTTCCATTCGTGTCTGCATATTGTCAAGAACTCAAGATGTTTGCCGACCAACTCTCCAACTTCGGCGCACCAATCACTAATCAACGATTGGTTATGCAACTTATTGCAGGCTTGCACGAATCCTATGATGGCGTTGCCACCATCCTTCAGCAATGTACGCCGTTACCTTCATTTTATGAGGCCCGTTCGAAACTTATTCTTGAGGAAGCTCAGAAAATCAAGCACAACACCACTTAGGTCAGCATTGCCGATGCCGCCCTCACCAACACATCGATATTATGTGTTGTTTTGAACGATTATTCCAACTTTCTATGAACTTTTTCAATTGGCAATAAATCCCAGGTTTACCCTATTTTTCCTCATTTAGTGCTCTCGTAAAAACACAAATTGAAAAGAGTATTAAATGTTTTTTAATGTGACAATGACAGAAATTCAATAATAATCAATTCAAACAGTTTTTCTCCAATAGCAGTCTTACATTTCATTTTTCCTGCCCTCACACCTCCTTTCAAAATGGTAAGGCCGAACGGAAAATCCAAACCATAAACAACCTAATTTGTGCCCTACTTACTCACACCTCAATTGTCCCTCAATTCTGGCATTACACACTCTCCATGGTCACCTATCTCATAAACATAATCCAAAACAAGTCTCTAGCTCAACGATCGCCTACTCAACTTCTGTTTCGTAGGAACCCCTCATACCAACACTTGCGTATCTTTGGATGTCTCTGTTATCCTCTCCATCTGACCACTCACAAACTCTAACCCCGATCTTCCCCGTGTGTGTTTCTGGGTTACCCCGTCAATCATCGTGGTTACTCGTGATATGACTTGTCAAGCCGTAAAATTATTATTTAACGTCATGTCCTATTTGATGAAACTCAATTCCCCTTTGCCTCCCTAAACTCGCCACCTCAGCATTCCTACGACTTCCTAGATGATGACCTTAACCCTCTTCTAATTCATCATTTATATAGTCTGTCGTCCCAGACCCCGACACCCCCCCTCGGACAGTCCGGGACATACTGCCCACCCGGTTCTGCTGATGGTGGCCCGGAATAGCCTGCCTCAGGGTGATTTCGTAGATACCTCTTGACAAGCTGAGCATCGGCCAGCCGGTCCCGACACCCCTGCTCTTCCCGGCAGTCCCGCGACACACCCCTCCCATCCCACGTCATGATATACGCTCTCAGACTATGGAAACCCATGCCATGCACGAAATTCATAAACCTAAACGGTTGTTTAACCTATCCATTTCAGTTGTCCCTTCCACTGTTCCTCGAAATCTGAAGGATGCCTTGTCTGACCCTAATTGGAAAGCCGCAATGATTGACGAATATAATGTTGTTATTGATAATAAGACGTGGTACCTAGTACCATATCCACTTGATGCTAACATTATTTGTTCTATGTGGATTTTTAAACATAAAAAGAATTCTGATGGTTCTTTTGAGAGGTACAAGGCTCATCTTGTAGGTGATGACATGTCTCAACAGGTGGGAGTGGACTGTGATAAAATGTTCAGCCCGGTCGTAAATCTCGTAACCATCCGGACCGTCCTTAGTATTGCTCTATCCAAGTCTTGGCCCATTCATCACCTTGATGTTAAGAATGCTTTCTTACATGGGGATCTTTATGAAACGATCTATATGCATCAGCCTATGGGTTTCAGGGATTATATTCATCCGGATTATATGTGTCTGTTGAGAAAATCGCTCTATGGACTGAAACAGGCTCCTCGAGCATAGTACCAACGGTTCGCCGATTATGTCTCCTCTATCGGTTTTTCACACAACAGATCCGATCATTCCCTATTCATCTACAACAAGGATACATACATGACTTACCTATTATTATATGTTGATGACATCATCCTCACCACATCATCTGATGCTCTCCACCGGTCCATTATGTCTCTTATTTCCTCTGAGTTTGGTATGAAGGATCTGGCCCCCATGAGTTATTTCTTGGGCATCTATGTTACTCGACATTCTGGCGGCTTATTTCTGTGTCAGAGAAAGAACGCCGAAGAGATCCTTGACCGTGCAGGCATGACATCTTGCAAACCATCTCATACGCCAGTAGACACTAATTTCAATATCAGGACTGATTCCGACCCCCTATATTCAGACCCGACTCACTATCGTATCCTGGTTGGGGGCTTGTAGTACCTTACATTCACGAGACATGACATATCCTATGCCGTGCAACAAATCTGCCTACACATGCACAATTCAACGGAAGCACACGTGCATGCCCTCAAACGTATTTTACGATACGTCCAAGGTGCACTTCACTTCAGATTGCTGACGCACCCGTTTTTAACCCGCGGCTCACGACGTGATGACATCGATTCCCTCTAGATTGGATAAAAAAGGCTTGATTTGAGGAGTCGCTACCTAATTATTCTAAGGTGAATTAGGGCACCTAAATGCTAACTAAAAGCTGCAAAATAACTCCAATTTTGTGGTCTGCGAAACTAATGAGATTCTAGGTAAGGGTTCTTTATTATCTTAAAGGGAAGGGGTTAGTCATCCTTTAAGATCCGCTAACTTGCGGTTATCCGGTCAAACTCAGGTTAATTATTATGCTAAAAATACATGTTTTTACAAGTATAAAAATAATGTTGCAAGTAGTTAATAAAATGATGCATTTTGTACAAGTATGCATTTGTATGGCATTAGAATACATGTAAAGTTGAAAAAAAAGAAAAAAAAAGAATGCATTTGCATGAAAATTGATAAAAATGTATGCAAGGTGATTTTTATGGGCGACGTGCCTAAAATAGATAAACTAGCGATTTTCGATTTTAAAACTAACCGAGCCTAAAAATAAATGAACTAGCGATGGGTTTTCAGTTTTAGACTACCCTATTAATTAATTATAAATCTACCTATTCTAAACATTTCAATAATTCCACAAGTACAATAATATTACAATACAGAATGGAATAAAGCGAATTAAAGAAAGTAAAAACAACAACAAAATAAATAATCTCCGAGGGATATTTGCCTTCTTTGATTTTATCCCTTGCAAGCTGTCAAGAACAAACAGTTAGAAACAATCGAATATAAATAACTTCGGATCCGTATCCAAAACAGTAAATGTTTTGATTACGGAGGGCTCAGACTTAAAATTTGAATAGATCATTCCAATCACGTCGTGGCTGCGAACATGACTCGTTTGTCATTTTAGTTGCCTTGTCTACCGAACGTATTGGTCTCTCGGGTGAAAAAAGATTTAAGTTTCATCCTTGCCCAGAAGTTCTATTTTTCGTCTTTCCAACTGTGGAGGCCTAAAAAATCGACGGATATTTTTTCATCGGCCATAGTGCAGTATTTATTCAAATCAGTAAATTATACCAAAACAGAAAACTGAAACGGAAGAGCATTTTCTGGAGGAGCGGCCTCAAATTCAATTTTATTGGCCTAAATGCAGTATTTATTCAAATCAGTAAAATACCAAAACAGCAAACTGAAACGGAGAAACAATTTTCGAAGGGGCGCGACCTCAAATTCAATTTCATTGGCCTAAATGCAGTATTTATTCAAATCAGTAAAACAGTAAGATATCCGTTTATGGATGTTCAAATGCCAAAATAAACCAACAGTTTGCAATTAAAACGTCCGACTCGAATTCTGAAAATTTCAGACCGAAGCAGGATTCAGAATGTTTCTTAAAAATCCGACCTGAGACTGAACAGTGACACGATTAGATTTCGGGTCGGGTCGACCCGGAAAGACGACAAAATAGTAAAAAAAATTAGGTAATCGCCGAGTTCTGAGAAACAGACCCGGATAGATGACCCGGATTTCGGATCGATCCGCCCGAGAAATGCAACTCGAAACAGTAGCGACCCGGAATCAATTTTTTGCATTTTTCAAATAACCAACAACAAGATATAAAATACAAAATCTAGAAATTTACCCAAACCGGGTCAACCCGAGCCGGATCGGTGATCCGATCCGAATCAGGGGTTCCGACCCGAATCGATTTCTTTCCAAATTTCACATAACCAGCAACAAAATATCAAACATATAAATCTGAAAATCTACCCAAATCGGGTTGACCCAACCCGAACAGTGACCCAAATCGGAAAACCCGAAACCAAAATAGGCGGCAGTGGACCACAACCATGGTAAAACAGTGGCGAAAATAGCCAAAAAAATAGAGCAAAGTCCCAAAATGGAGCAATAATCAACAGAGCAAAGAGAGGCAAACGCCGGAGTAATTATCCGATTAGAAACTGTCACAAATTAGCAAAATATTAAGAAAAGTCCAAAATAAGCCAGCACGCCGGAAAACATACTCGCTGGAGTATGTAAAAAATGAGATTAAATCAATCCAACAAAACACACAACAATATAACCACAAGAGAAATAGAAACGACCGTAGTGTCGCCAGAGTTCGACCTCCGGTCAGATCTGGAAAAAGCGAAGAGCACAACAAAATCAAGTATCATCGTAGTTCCCACGGTGATTGGCTAGCAGTGATGGTGGTGGTGGTTCGCTCCGGTTCATCGGAGATAGAAGCTCCTCACCGAAGCAGTGGGGTTGAGGTTATGGAGTTGTGGGTGTTGTTATCGTTTTCCGGCGATGTGGTGTCAGGGGTATGAAGAGGTGTGGCGTAGGTGGGGTAGGGTGGCGGTGATGGTTTCTGCCATGGCTAGGCTGGGGGTGAGGGAGAGGCGATTATCCGGCGGTCCGGGGGTGATTTCGGGTGAGAGGCCGCTGGTTTTGGAGAGGTCTGGTTTTGGTATTTAGGTATTAGGTTTGGGGCGATTTGGATTTTGGGTTGAGGTATTGGGCTTGGGTCGATTGGGCCGACGGGTTAGTGGGATTGGGTTGGTCCGGTTTGGCTGATTTTTGTGGGTTGGGGTAGAATGTTTTGGGTTTATTGTTTGGGGAAATAAATGGGGAGTTGGTTAAAATAAAAAGGATTTTATTATTAAAAGATGCTTCGCAAAAGATGTAAATTATGAAGATAAAAAATAACGATGTGCTAATAAATAAATAAAAAATAACATTTGCGAAATGCTTAATGCTTAAGATAAAAATGAGATGCCTTTTTGCGAAAATAACATATCCTAGAATATTAAGGTAAAACTATGCTTGTGATATCAAAATGCAAATGACAGTAAAAAATACAAATAATATATCTATATATATATATGCCTATATTTTAAAATTATTTTAAGGTGTCAAAAATATTTAAAATTGCAAATAAAATAAAAAAAGATGAGACAAAATTGGGTGTCAACAATTACATCTATACAGGTCCTCGTTTACTGGTCTCAATACTTATTCTGATGCTGATTGGGGTGGATGTCCTGACACCCGACGCTCCACGTCTGGTTACTGCATTTTCCTCGGAGATAACCTATTGTCTTGGTCTTCTAAAAGGCAACCAACACTATTCCGGTCCAGTGCCGAAGCAGAGTACAGAGGTGTCGCCAATGTCATCTCTGAGTCTTGTTGGATCCGTAACTTCCACTTGAGCTTCACTGTACGATTCAAAAGGTAACACTGGTCTACTGCGATATATCTTTCCTGTAATCCCGTCCAACATCAGCGCACTAAACACATTGAGATGGACATTCATTTCATTCGCGAAAAAGTGGCTCGTGGTCAAGTTCGTGTCTTTCATGTTCCTTCCAGATATCAGATTGCCGACATCTTCACCAAAGGACTTCCGCGCATACTATTTGATGATTTTCGAGCCAGTCTCAGTGTTCGCGAACCTTCCGCTTCGACTGCGGGGGTGTAATAGAATATTTCCCGAATATCTTTCATTAATTGTATATCTCTTATTTTAGGTAGAATTGTATTCTTATTGTAATTATGTTTCATATTTTAGGTAGAATTATATTTTCTATTGTAATTATGTTGATTAGTTACCTAAATTAAATATTCTTATACTACTATATATTGTATATTATTGATGAATACAATCAAGAAACAAATTTCTTTAATTATAATAAAACTTTGCGGTTATTCTGTAATTTGTAACACTTCACTAGTTCTCATACAATTAAATTTTATTTCAAAAATATATTAAGACTTTAATATGATTGATATAGGAGTGACTAACAAAACTAAGTATAACATCATAATTATATCAAATAAAGTATTATTTATAAGTTTCAATCTAATTAAAATAACTATACAGTTTTATGTAATTAAATTTGTGTATCTAATTATATTACATCTAAGCAATTGTGTGCTTGTATTTGATTACGTTAAAATAAATTAGCAAAAATATAAGTATTGACTTTATGGTCTATTACAATTTTAATAACTTAATAATTATCATGAATTTATTTAAAATTAAGAATACAGAATTTAGTATAATCAAAATAAAGCATAAAACTAAAAATATCATCATTCAATATAAGAAAAGTATTACATGTGATTTTATAGTCAACTAACAAACGTAATCTTTGTTGCTAACTTTAATTATTTTTTGATATTATCTTTTCATATATTGGACTATAGTAGACATAAATTTCAGGATTTCAATTTTTTCGTGGAAGTATAGTTAATTTGTTCTATTCTATTTAATGTAACTCATTTATTTATAATTCTTTTTGTTTTCTTATAGGTAATTATTTAGTCTTAGTTGTTACTACATTTTTTTACAATTATAGTAGTTGGGCTTCTTCTGGTATTATCTCTTTGGATCCCAAATTATTTAATATTTATAGTTTGGTCCATGGAGTTTCTGGAATGTTGAATTTGAGAACAATGGAAGGCAGAAAGTTTAGCCTACCGTTGGAGTTGATTTATGGGGGCGTTTTTGTGCATTAACCAGCCATTACTTGGCTTATTAACTCCCTCCATTAACATCCATTACTTGGCTGAATTACACCCTCCTTCAATGGCCATAAACATCCATTACTTGGTTGTTTAATTCCCTCATGCAATGGCCATTAACAGTCATGTCTTGGCAATTGAGAGGTCTCCCCTTATGCTATATATTGATGCCTTTTGGCTCAATTGTGTGATACAATACACACACATATACAAAAAGTGAACAAAATATGATACAGAAAAACGAGACAGAAATATATACACAGAGACAAACAGAAGAGTAAAACACAGTCCAAAACGTGAGCAGTAACGTTGGGACGAAAACAGAAAACTCTTCCTTCCTTTTCCATTTCTTCAGCAAGTCGATTCGTATTTGTTTTCTTCGTCAGAATCAACCTATTTGCTTTGTAGTGTTGATTAAAGTTTGTTTTATCTTGGGAGACTATTGCCCGTTAACGTAAAAGCATATATACGGGGCAATCTTGTCTTAAAGACAGAGTACAATCACTCGACTCAGCACACAGTTGTAACAATCCAAATTTAGTGTTTCTTGATTTCAGGTTATCAAGATTCAAGACTCAACAACTTTGCAGCAGTTCTGAATATTGGCAATTCGTTTATCCTTTCGAACACTTGTAATACTTATTTACTTCCCGTACTGCTTTACATATATCCCAACAGTTTTAAGACAAGATTTGTATTAGTGTTCGAAAGATGTCGGTCAAAAGTTGTGTGACCAAATCTGGATATGGCTGTGGTTTTCTGGTAGAAAAGAGTTTTGATTATGCTGTTGAAGGTCAACGTGTGAATGGCGTCACCGCTCCCGAGAGTGGTTCTATATTATAGCAGAAGGCCTATATATGTCCTAGACAAATGATCCGAATTATGATAAGGAGGAAATGGACACTCAGTCCGATGAAGTGATTGAAGTGGGCCAGAATCCGAAATTGGGATAAGTAATTTTTCTTCCTTGTCAAAAATGAGATTAAATGATTAAAAAGGGCTTAAAGTAAGGAGGAATATGAAAATATTTTCTGAAATAATTTATATTCCTTACGCTTTAAACATCAGAAGTTTAATCTCATATTCCTTCCCTTTTAAAGATTGGATTTTATAAACGACTTAAAAAGATCCGTTCTTTTAAGTGTAATTATTAAAAGTGTTTAAAGTATGTTTGCACATACGAGGGACGAAGATCCACTAACTGTGCTAAAACTGTTACCACTCTTAAGTAAGCGCCAAGAATTGTTTGGGCACCAATCATAAGGGAAGAAGACTAAAAGCTAAAGACGTAGAGCCTGTCACACTATTTGGCAGAAGATCCTTCATAGGATGATATTGGACACTCAGTCATACAAAGCCTCCGGGCGACCGGAGTGGGGCCAAAATTTCTTTGATAGGATGATATTGGACACTCAGTCATACAAAGCCTACGGGCGATTGGAGTGGGGCCAAAATTCCTTTGATAGGATGATATTGGACACTCAGTCATACAAAGCCTACGGGCGATTGGAGTGGGGCCAAAATTCATTTCATAGGAAAAGTAATGGACACCTAGTGTGGTGGGCTAGAGTATCTAGGTCTTAAATGATCTGAAGGCCTAAATAAAGGCAGAAAAGAAATTGGACACTCAGTCTGCTAAAGCAACTAGAGTGGGCCAGAGTATCCAGATCACATATGATCCGGTTACGCCCTAACCACGGGCAAGAGATTGTTCATGTGAAGCAACGCCACCTCTAAAGTAGAAGGGGTTGGAGAGGTTGTCCTCAATAGGACTTCTGGGAATGGGATCACTCCAAAAGAAGGTGATACATGTCCCAAAACTTGGTTAAGAGACATTGTTGGTCAAGCTGGTTTGAGACTAGTCCAACGGGTCTATAATAACTAAGAATGGTACAGTATGTCTGTAGCCAAATAAATGATATATTTGTAATCCATGCATCTATGCCATCATAGATTAAGACACGTTAAATAGGAAGTCATTCAAAAGCTAACGAAGTTGAGATTGTTGCCTTCTGTCGACATAAACCCTCAAAATAAATGTGAGGTAGGTGAAGAGGCAAAATCACCTTTCCAAATTCCGTCAAAGGAATAGCGAAAGAAGCACCACTCATCTGGAACTTAGTCACACCTACCTGGGTGATTTGAAGTTTATACAAAATAGAGGGGGGGAGACAAGTACGTTGTGACCTTCATTAATGATGGTACAACGTATTGTATCCTTTATTTGTTGAAAAGTAAAGATGAAGTTGGTGAAGCGGATAAGCACTACAAAGCAGAAGTTGAAAATCAACTAAGCCTACGGATTGAGGAATTCGTAGTGATAGAGAGGGAGAATGTGAAGCATCATTCATTAAACGACTGCTCATTACTCACCTCAGTCTAACGGTGTTAGCCAAGCGCAAAGACGTACGCCCAAATTATGTGGGGCAAGGCGATCCTTACCGCTAATGCGATTCTCAACAGAACTCCGCATAAGGATAAGGATAACTCTCCGTGTGAAACATGGAAAGGATCTCACATACAAATGTTGTGATGTGGGGTGGCTTGGTAAAAGTTGGACAACCGAAACAGGTCAAGTTGGACCTAAGACTGTAGATTGCATATCCACTGTATCGGCAAATAACAGTAGTGCTTATCTCTTTTTGGCGTTAAAGAATGCTGAATTCTTTGAAGATAACTTTCCTTGAAATGGAAAAAGAAGTAATTGCTCGAGGTTAACAAGAACCCCGAGGGCCTGACTGTCCGAAACTAGACGTTTCGTATCTACAGGACTCGGAAGTTGTTGTCTATCCGGAACTTAATATTCCACATCTACAGAACTCAGTGATTCTAGATGTTGAATCGAGACGGAGCAAAGAGGGGACAAAGACTTGTTCCAGGCATTCTAGCTTGTATGGTTGAGAATGAACCATGGACAATTAACAAAGAGTTGTCATATCCAAAAACGCTGCTTTGGAAAGAAGCTAAGAGAAAAATAGATTCTAACATATAGAACCATACTTGTGTAATGGTTGATCTTCCTCCGGAAAAAGAACCTTTGGGTTGTAAAAGTGGATACTCAAAAGTGAGTACAAAGTAGATGAATATACTGACGAGTATAAGGCCTCGACTACTTATACTTGTGCTTCCCTGTGAATAGCTTAACATCCAGGGCCATTGCAGTCTTGCGTGTCATGGATGTTGAAACAGTCTTCCTAACCGGAGATTTGGAAGGGGAGAATCAGAGTTGGTTTGTTGGACCGTTGGGCTTCTTCCTGAACTTTCATTTTGGTCCCTGAAATGTTTACATTTTGGTCTTGGAAGTTTCAGATAAAACAGAAACAATGAATCTGACCACAGAAACATTGACTCTGAAGTTAGAAAGCCAATAGTTGGAAAACCAACAGTCTGAGAATGGAAGTCATATTGAAACAAAGTCTCGATATGAAAGATATGGGTATCACAGATGACATCTTAGGAATTGGATTTCTAAGACATCTAACGGACTGGTCTAACTCCAAACTCAATTGTGAGATAGTTGACAGTCTCGTTGAAACCACCAATGGATATGAATCATATAACTGATTGAAATCATGGTGCACCCATATACAATGAGCGATATGCGCAGGTCACATGTAGTTCAATGTATGTTACACACTACAACCGACCTGGTATCGACCTACAAAGCAGATTAGTTGAACTAAGATTCACTGATGATTCTAAAAATGATCGGTAGAAGGTGTTAAGTCGGATATGACGATATCTGAAATATTCGCTTATCTACAGATCATGGTATTCTGGATGTCCAGCGGTTCTTGGAGAACACAGTGATGCAAACTGGACATCAGATATGAAGAACACCAAAGCCACAAGTAAATGTGTATGGTGGGTCTTGAAAAATCCTCTAAGCAAACTTGCATTGGCCGATTCATGATGAAATCGGAGTTTATCGCTTTATACAGAGCATGAAAGAAGTTGAGTAACTTCAGGACTCCTTAGAGGACGTCCCTTATTGGGAGAAACTCGTGCCTTCAGTAATTATACACTGTGGCTAGCCGGTCAGCTTCAGGAAGGAAACGGATGACGGCGTCTGGACATATCTGTCAGGATTTGTCAGAGACATAAGACCGTATGGCAGTTGATCATCACGGGTGTTACTTCTTTGATTACTAATCAAAGGATATATCGGACCTTTTTAACTAAGGGACTACCCGGAGATCAAGTATTCTGACTGTCTAGGAGAATGGGTTTAAAACCCAAACAATAAGAACCTTTGCGGTGGGAACCCAACCATATTGATTGGAGATCCCAAGAATTTGGTTCAATGGGAAAACTAAGCTGTAAAAAGGTTTAGTTGAGCGCTTCAGTGGAAGCAAGAGCACCTCAGATGATGATTTCTGTAGGGAAACATGAATCCAAAGCTGTTCTCGCGATAGACATTAAAGTGCTACCTGCATGGTGGGTAAAGGTTAAGCTTCCAAACCTTTAACGATCCTCAAACGGTTGAGGTTAAGGTTGGGGAAACTTTTAATGATTCCTAACACTCGTGAAGTGGGGTATAGCAGGATACCTTGTAGGAGATCACCTATTTAAGTGCGAGGACAGGCCGCCTCAAATGAACGCACTTAAGAATCCAAGTGTATCCACGGCCACAACGGAGAAAACCATAAGAAGAAAATGAGTAAGGAGAGTTATTGTGTTGGTATCATTATCTTGGCTTACACTAAACACTGACGGTTCAAGACATCACGTTCACCGCGTAGTAAGTAAGTCCGGTGGTATTCAACTAGGGAAGGTTCAAAGCAGAAGCTACCTCTCCCGATGCAATATCTTTTCGCTGAAAGATTGCTGAAAGTAGGCACCATGTGTGTGCGCCAAAATCTCTCTTTCAAGAGGGGATTATTGGAAATTTGCCTTTGATGGGGAGGTGCGTCCACCCATATTTAATGAATTAAACACTAGGGTTCTGCATGTTGGAGGCTTTGTCTCTTCTCACGTGCTTAATCTATTAAGTGAGTAGATGACCGTAGGGCCAAGAATCGTCAAATTTCGTTGAGAAATGAAAGAGATATTGGTCCACGGAGTAAGGTGTTTGAGGCATGGAAATATGGTGTGGGACAAATCTACCACATCGGTGGGAAAAGGAAGAATTTCTCTCTTTATAAGTCTCAAAATTGGCTAAGGGTTTGGGACCCCAAGGGGTAACCCATGTGTTTAAAGGAGGGAGGACCTAGATGTGCTTGGGTTCAAGGCTAAGCCCACCCGCGCGCCGCCGCCACCCGCCCGTCCCGTCCCGTCCGGGCTCGGGTCATGGGTCGTGGGTCGTGGGTCTTGAGTCTTGGGTCTTGGGCTTTTTCTGGTATTATCTCTTTGGACCCCAAATTGTTTAATATTTACAGTTTGGTCCATGGAGTTTCTGAAATGTTGAATTTGGGAACAACGGAAGGCAGAAAGTTTAGCCTACCGTTGGAGTTGATTTTTGGGGGCGTTTTTGTGCATTAACCAGCCATTACTTAGCTGATTAACTCCCTCCATTAACAACCATTACTTGGCTGAATTACACCCTCATTCAATGGTCATAAACAACTATTACTTGATTGTTTAATTCCCTCATTCAATTGCCATTAACAGCCATGTCTTGGCAGTTGAGAGGTCTCCCCTTATGCTATATATTGATGCATTTTGGCTCAATTGTGTGATACAATACACACAAGGGACGAAAACAGAAAACTTTTCCTTCCTTTTCCATTTCTTCAGCAAGTCGATTCGTATTTGTTTTCTTCGTCAGAATCAACCTATTTGCTTTGTAGTGTTGATTAAAGTGTTGTTTTTTCTTGGGAGACTATTGCCCGTTAACGTAAAAGCATATATATACGGGGCAATTTTTTCTTAAAGACAGAGTGCAATCACTCGACTCAGCACACAGTTGTAACAATCCAGATTTAGTGTTTCTTGATTTCAGGTTATCAAGATTCAAGACTCAACAACTTTACGGCAGTTCTGAATATTGGCAATTCGTTTATCCTTTCAAACACTTGTAATATTTATTTACTTTCCGTACTGCTTTACATATATTCCAACAGAAAGACATACTATCATTTATTCATTATTTGATATAAAACTCGGATACCAGTGAATTACTTTTCATTTCACGTTAAAGATTGTAAAAATGCACCGGTGGATTGCGGAGGGGTTGGGGTGGTGGGGAAAGGAATGGATGAACAGATTGGTGGTGGGGGTACTCTCCTGAAATCTGAATAACTGCTTTTCACATAAAGTTTCTATGTAATGTGCTGTACTATAAATCAATAGTCAAAACAATAGTATATCCAACTTGCTTACTCATCATTAGATTTTGTCAAATCCATTTTTTTGAATCTATTTTCTCCATTTGATTGGATGGACTTATTATAAGATTGACATTTTCATACACTCTTCCTTAAAATAATACAAAAAGAAAGAAATCCCCCTCCTAGAGAAAACTACTGGTCTAACCTTTGAAATCAATTGAGTCACCATGATTTACCTCCTTCACAGACCTGTCGGACCGGGGTGTGGAGGCTCCTGGTGTGGGAGTTCCCACCTTCTTTTTTTTTTGGAAAAAATGGAAATAGTGACACTCATATTTGAAAAGTTAATGTAAATTTCTTCTTTGACAGTAACTTTTTTAATATTTTAGATATTTTTAGCAATAAAAAACTTGAGATTCATACTATTTTATGTGGTTTCTAAATATCTAATTCTTATATAGAATTAAAATTTCAATGTTTGAATCTATTTCAAAATTTCAAATACATGGATCTCTTATTAGGGGTGAGCATATATCGGTTCATATCGGTTTTATTCCAAAAAATATGAACCGAATAAAAATGATTTTCTTTTTTAAAAAACCGAATCCAACTTTTAAAAAAAACCGATATGTTTGGTTTATATCGCCTAACGTATCGGATTATATCGGTTTTTCTAGTGGGCCGGGGCGGGTCAGGGATTTTTTTAAAAATAAAAATAAATCCCAACACTGAAATTGTCATTCACACCTACATTACCACGAAATTTCGACGTTGGAATGTATTGTATATCGTGAGATGTTTACTAAAGAAAAAGGAAAATTAGAAACCGATTTGGGGGAAAACACAAATTGATTGGAAAAACGGACGTTTTCGTAAAAATTGGCGGCGCCAATGGCAGTTTGCCCGGCCACGTCTCGACAAAATATGCAAAATCAAAAAAAAATCGTGTAAAATGGACATTCGAATGCAGAGTTATGACCATTTAAAGTTTTATCAATTTACAACTACTTTCTCTCCCTACATTTTATGTCAATACTTCCGTGATATGTTAATCAAGTTAATGCTTCATTCGACTTCCATAAAAGTTTCATAGATTGACTTTAATGGCTATGATTCAAGAGATAGTAGCAGCCTAAAATAAAAAATAAGATTAATTACATATTTAATTCATTTTTTCGGTTCGGTTCGTATTTAAAATTTAAAAACAGAACTGAATCATTAAATCCTGATTCGGTTCGATTTTTCAAAAAATCATTTTTTAAAAAAAACTGAATAAAAACCGAACCGGTCAGCCGATTTAGTTCGGTTTTTTCGGTTCTTGGATTTTTTTTCCCCCACGCGTATCCCTTACCAGCCATTTATTTGTTGATGCAACTCTATATACCAACCACATCTATAGTGGGAGTTGAAAAGACCTCAATTATATTGATTGTTTAAAGCACGTGAGAAGCACTAACCACTTAACATGACAAAGAAGTGAAGTGACTCCCTCTTTCACGTTGGCCAAAGGTCACATTCATTCATGCCGAAAAATGCAACTTGCCAACTTGACTATATTTAGGAATGATTAAAGATAAAACGATAAAAAGTACAAACACATAAGTGGCCATTCCTTCTCCAAAAAAAGGTGGAATCTCCCGCCCCAGGAGCCCCCCGCACCCCAGTCCGACAGGTCTGTGAAGGAAGTAAATTATAGTGACTCAATTGATTTCAAAGGTTAGACCAGTACCATGCTGCGCACAAGGGGCCCTCCTTTATTTCAAGAAGAAACCCCACACTGCCGCTGACGGGATTCGATCCTTGGCTCTTACTCCAAATATCCCCTTAAAACCAATTGAGCTACCCAAGCGGACTATAAGTGGCCATTCCTATTAGTATCTTGTTGGGTAATTGCTTCCTTTCTTGAAAAGTAATGTTTGGCACTTGGAGAAAAAAATGAAAAAAGATCGTGTGGTGCAATTTATGAGGGAAATTGTTAGTCGCACCACCATTTTAGTGTTTACACCAAATCAAATAATTTAATTGTTATGTCAATCATTGTTAAGTGTGTGTATATATATATATATATATACATAATATCTTGTGTTTATTGATTTAGTGTAAATTGGTATGAGAACATATTTTCAATTAGGAATCTCTTATTTAATTTATTGATTTTTTTTCATTTCTTATTCGTGAGGGTGGAACTATAGTATTATGTACGGACTCGGAACCTCGTAGCTTTTGCTAAGATCTTGTATTTTATTAAATTAGCTTTTAAAAAATTATTAAATATATATGTATAATATTTAATGCTCACTCGTTAACTAAAACAAATTATGAATTCCGTTACAAATTCAAAACTCATAAACATCAAATCATGACGTTGCTTCTACTTATTTGTTTATTAGATTGTTTAGATCTTCATCAAAATGGGAGCTACAAGAAAAATGAAATGTAATTCTTCTTTTACTTGTGAATTAGAATAGGAGAATAAAGGAACTCTTAAAGGTGTGAAGAGGTGGGAGATGCTAGAAAGGCCCAAGATATGGGAAGGAGAAAATGTTTGGTGGGTTGAGAAAATAATATTTTCATCATTTGATGCTCTTCTGTAAGTTGTTCTTTAGATTATTCATTGTCTCTTTCATAGCAAGAAAATACTTAATAAAAAAAAACATTGAAGTAGTGGCCACAACAAGGTGAGAGCCAATGAATGAAGAGGAAAGGGAAAAAGGTAAGTTGTGGTAGTACTTATTATTGGCTATAATATAGTAGTAATAAAAATGTTCTATACTCGAGAAAATTCTCTCTTTTCAAAACCCCATTTCTTCATGAGATGATGCTGAGAGCTTCATCATAGGTTTTGAAAGTGGGGAAGCTAATTGCATTGGTTGACTAGGAAATATAAAATGGCCCATAAAAGTGTATGGTGTCACTTTTTTCTATTCACCTTTGGCAAAAAGTGATACATAAAGCCATAAAATTTCTTTATACACTCCCTCAATCTAAGTTACAGTTGTTACTAAATAATAATAAAAATACAAATAATAAGAGATATAGCTAAAGAAATTGAGGGAGAGACATATTTTATTACTATTGATGTATAAATGAACTGAATTAACTTTCTATTTATAGAAGAAAAGAAGCTGCTTGCGAGACTTTTCAGAAAGTTGTTGATAAGCTGCCCGCTTGAGCTACTTGCAAGCTATCTGCTTGAGCTATTCGCAAACTGCCTGCTTGATTGCAAGCCTGAAGAAGTTGTTTGCAAGTTGCCTACATGAGTTACTTATAAGTTGTTTGCTTGATTGCAAGCTTATCCAATTACAAGCTTATTCAGAAAACTACAAGAGTAATTAAATGGACATACACAATATAATATATTTATAACATTTCCCCTTGGATGTTCATTGATAGATAACGTGTCTCATTAAAACATTACCAGAGAAAATCTAGTGGAAACAATCCTAGAAGAAAAAAGAGTACACATATCTAGTAATACACATTACTAGATGCCTCATTAAAAATCTTACCAGGAAAATCCAAATAGGACAAAACCTTAGTTAAGGGAAAAAGTGTATAGTGCGTATTTTCTTCTCCTGATTATAGAATCACATAATTCTTGAAGATGACGTACTCCGATCTTGTATACCAACTTATCATATCTTGAGGTTGGCAGTGCATTTGTGACCAGATCTATCAAATGATCATCTGACGAACTGGTTGATCATTTGCTCTTCATTCCCTAGATATAGTTACATCATCGCCAGATAATATTGTTGGAACCACGCCAAGTACAATCTTGGCTTGCTTCATAAGCTGTTGTTATCTTTATATGATTTAACTATCATGTAGAACAACATGGCATGACATTAACCCTTCATGGAAATAGAGAACATATTTGGATCGAACTCTTATGTCGATCATATGAATTTCTTGTAGATACAAAATATTGACAATATTTGTTAGGATAAACACATTTATGTCAGGGCTTTCGTCTGTAATATGCAATTGATCTTATTTCAATATCTCTTTGTAAGAGAGAAATTATATCATGCTCATAGTTATAGCAAGATAACTAAATGGATCGTTTGAATAAATTATGATACTTCAGAATCAATCTAATTTGCAAGTTTCTTATTTTAATTTTGTCAAGTAAGCCATATAGGCTATGACAACATCCATTAGTATAAATGGTGTGACATCTTCTGATGTTAGGACTACAAGTCCAATAAATTATACCCTTACCAAGATGCATCATTTCACATGGTAATTATTTCTACGTCAATATGCTTTAAGAGACGTAGAATTCAGATTCTCTCAATCTTATACAATATTGCGCGACATATTGTATTAAATATACCGTCAACAAGATATCATTTTGTATCGGTTCGCAATTCGACATAACTTACTGAGATCTCATCACTTAATTATTTTTCAGGTACATGAACCTCCTGGTTTTATAAAGTGTTATGATGTAGGCTCTGCAAGACCACATTACCGATCATTTTGATCATTTGTTGCTCTCATTTTCAAGGATTATTGTATTTAGAATCGATTGGTCTATCATGTTCCATGCATGCTGTAGACTCTGTCCTTCAGTGACATTTGGAAGCATCTTGCAGCTGAAATATAAAATAGTTGGGTCAGCAAATGCTTCTAGCATTTTACTTGAATTATATTTTGAACGAGGATTATATTGATGATAATTCACAACATATTTCTTAGTTGCTTATTCTCTCCCTCTTATGTTAGAAAAACTAACATATATCCTCACCTTCTTGGGGGACTACATCAGTATACATCATGGTACATTCAATAATCATATACCGCACATCACAAGCTGTTAGATTAAAATATCTAGTTCCTGACCCTGAACCAATTGTGAGTGGAGAATCTTCCATAATTTATTGATCTGAGCATACAAGTGATGTTGTATGCAATATATAATGTCTTAGACCATCACATGAATCTTTATTATCATAAGCAATAGTTTAGCTATTTATCGAATGCATTCAACGCTAAACTAGCTTGGATATAAACCAGCATTATCAAGATGAATTGTCTTGATTACATATTCCAAAAATTGTGCTCACAAATCAATTATTTTGAGCAAGCAACTTCGTAAATGTCATATTGCGGGTTGACAATAAATGCACATGTGACCATCTCATAGATACATCTATTTAAGACATCACATCGCAGGTGAATGGGCCCGTATTCACCTTTTATATTTTTTAGAGTTTAGGGATTTACTCCCAATGTTAGCTGGTTTAACCAACGTATCATGAGAACAAGCAACATAAAAGAAATTTTGAAGAATCCTCTAGTTCTTCAATATATTTTTCGAATACTCAATTACCACATCAGATTTAAATCAAGACAACCAAAATGGTCATGTCCACTGATAAAATTCTTTGTACTAGTAAACTTCAAGTTTACCATAATGAGTGTTATTTGTTTTAGTAAATGTCTGATTTACTATAACATGAGATTTTATATCAATAAACTTCTGATTTATTGTGGCATGTGATCTCATCATGCTCGGTTAACGTTTCACATACGTATTTCTTACCCGGTAACTTGGAGATATTCAATCTTTTAATTTTTTGTAGTCTAAATGTGATAACCATTTTTATTGCTAGTAAACTTCAAGTTTACTACAATTTATTTTTTGATCGTAACAATTACGATCTAGGATAAATGGTTCTATCATATATAACCTCTTCGAGAGACTTCAATTTCAAATATCTAGTACTTCGGAAATAGATTTTAATAGTTCTACTACTTCATGAGTAAATCATAAAATATTCAGAATATTTCTTCTCAAACACATCTGTGTGATATCTTCACGATCAACTGCACTTTTGTAATCATAAAAATCATTAAATATTATCACATTCACTTCAGGAATGGATCTATATTTATAGCTTTTATCAAAAATTCTCATTCTTCAGGAATGGAACACAATCATTTTAACGTGCCTTAAGCATATAAAATCGTGATAGCTTAGAACCTGTTTTACGATATTACTATTTCAAGAGCAAATCGAGACATACATATGATATAGAGATTTTTCTCTAATACGTCTTTAATTGTAGCCACAACAATACATAGAAAATATTATCACTTCTGGTGATCATATATTTCTTGCAAACTCTCATTTAGCCATTAAGAGATATGAACTTAACATCATAATCCCTCTTAACAATAATGTTCTTCGGGAATAGATTTGAGGCATATATGATCCATAATCAATTAGGTTCAAGAATGAAACACAATCATTGCCTTAGGCATACCAAATCTGATATCTTAGAACCTGTTTTATGATATTACTACTTCATGAACAAATCGAGGCATACATATGATGTAGAGATTTTCTCTAACACATTTTTAATTGTAGCCACAATAATACACAGAAAATATTATTGTCACACCCCAGTCTTGGGAGGTGTGGCCGGCACCCAGTGCCCGAAGTCCTGAGCGTACCATTGTAGTACCTGAACCCTGAATTATGAAACTTGAGCCGACAAGGCCTCTAATTACCCATATACAACAAACTAAAAAATAACATGCACACAGAAGAGTTCCAGTAGGATATATATATATACATATAGCCAAGTCCGACAAGGTCACAATATGAGTATACTACTAACAAAAAGGGTCGATAAGGCCACGACATACCAACATCTACTGTACACAGGTCTGCAAGCCTATAAGAGTCATATATACATACCAACAGGTCGGGACAAGTCCCTGTCATACCCCAAAATACTAGTAGCATATGTAATAGTACCTAAGGACTCATGTACTGCAACTCTGAGAGAAGGGAGTGCGACAGTCACAACTGAGAAGATTACCTACTAAGGAGGAGCACCGCTCTTTCTATCTATACCTGCGGGCATGAAATATCATGTCCCAGAATTGACATCAGTACGAAAGATGTACTGAATATATATGGCATAATCAACAGGAACTGAAGCTACAACAAATAAAAAAAAGATACCACATGTTACTCATATGTGTCTCACTAGACTCGTCTATGGGTATATATAAGTAATATGTCGCGTATATAACGGTATAGGCCTCTGTGGGCAATATTATGTATATAATAGATCGCGTATGTAACGCCGTAGGCCTCTGTGGGCAATATCATTAGTATTATATTTGTATAGTCGCGTATATAATGTCATAGACCTCTAAGAAAGATATGTATGTAATAATATATATGTATGACCAAAACTGAAGGATATGTCATGCTTACCAATCTAGTCGGAGTGATATAAGGTCGTTACACCTCCGATCAACATTATGAGACTAACATTATTAATATTACATGACTCTATCAAACTCACAACCCATGAATACTTTCCGAAAGCGATATTGTATGATCATGAATCAACTAGGAGACCTCTAGTTATCAAGAATGGAATTGTTATGGAGTAAAGTTGTATTTATATGACATTTATATAGATCATGCCGAAAGAGGAAAGAAAGTCCTACATACCTTATCGACGAAGTTAAGTATGTCTTGTGAAGCCTCGCACTCCTTACGGATAGTTATGTATAGCAACCAAAGGGGTAGATATCAATATTGAATCCATATTTCATAAAGGAACTCCATTTAGGCATCTTATCGATAATCTAAACACAAAGAGTTTTTGGATTTCTTAACAAAAGATATTTATGTAATTTGATCCCACAATTTTCCGAAACATTCTTCATAGCCTCATAATACCAACAACCCCATTACTTATCACTTCCAATTCATATCTCAAACAAAACAGTCCCCAAATTATAATATAATAATTTCATATGTCTACGGGTTTTGATTACGAAAATCCTTTCATAACTTACTATGAATCATTAATTAACCACAATTATAGATTAAGGAGGGTATATCTTACCTTGATGTATCAAAGCCTTCTTAAAACAGCAAGTTGCCCCAATTTCAAGGGTTTCCAACATTGTTTCGACACGGAGATGATGATTCTTGTGATTACCACAGGAATTATTGCGTTAGTCTTGCGTGATCCGGCTTAGTTTTGATATTGGGATGTTATGCTATGATTGAGAGGGTTAGAGAGAGTCTATGAACTGATTTTGGGGGGAAAATGAGCTCCAAGGCATCATAACCCGTATTTAACCCGACAAAATTCTCCACCGCCGTAAAAAGAAGGTTCATTTGACGGACCGTCAAATATTTCAAGTTATTTGACGGTCTGTCAAAAGAAGGTTAGCCATAACTCACCTCAACTATCCTCTGTCGTACTCTAAGATGTACTTGTCATAGGTGCCTCAATATTAATACCCGAGGATTGAAACAAGTAATGGTATCTAGAGCGTATATCTTCTTCGCCCTCCCAAGTCATCTGTTCTGTATTGTTATTTCTCCATAGTACCTTAACAGAGGCGACTTCCTTAGTTCTCAGCTTTTGAACTTGCCGATCCAAAATGGCTACTGGAGTTTCTTTATAGGTTAAATATTCAGTGATTTGCACATCCTCTACATGAGTAATACGGGAGGGATCTCCTATGCACTTATGCAACATTGACATATGGAATACTGGGTGAACTGTTTTCAATTCTGAAGGTAATTCAAGCTCATAAGCCACTTGACCTATCCTGCGGATAATCTTATATGACCCGACGTATTTGGGGCTAAGTTTTCCTTTCTTGCTGAATATCATAACCCTTTTAATTGGAAAAACCCTTTAAGAATACCCAATCGCCAACTGCAAATTCTAAGTCGCAGCGTCAAATAGCTTAATAAGATTTTTGTCGGCTCTGGGAGTCAATTAGCGCTCTTGTATTAACTTTACCTTCTCCACTGCTTGTTGGACAAAATCGAGGCCTAGTAACTCGGCTTCGCCTACTTTAAACCAGCCAATTGGGGATCTACACTTTCGTCCATACAATTTCTCATACGGGGCCATCTTGATACTTGAATAATAGATGTTATTATAAGCAAATTCAATAAGTGGCAAATGATCTTCCTAGCTACCTTTGAAATCCAATACACAAGCCCGTAACGTGTCCTCGAGCGGTTAAATTGTGTGTTTGGCTTGATCGTCAGTCTGTGGATGGAAGGTTGTACTAAGGTTTACTTGGGTGCCTAAACTTTTCTTAAACGACCTCTAAAAATGAGCCGTAAACTGAGCACCTCTGTCAGATATAATAGAGACCGAAACACCATGTAATCGAACTATTTCCTTAATATACAATTTGGCATAATCCTCCACCGAGAAAGTAGTACGAACATGTAAAAAATGAGCCAATTTTGTTAGCCTGTCGACGATAACCCAAATGGAATCGAACTTCCGATATGAACGGGATAAACCAATGATAAAATCCATGTTAATCATTTCTCACTTCCAAGTAGGGATTTCAATATGCTATAGCAAACCTCCAGGTTTCTGATGCTCGATCTTAACTTGATGACAATTCAGGAATTGAGCTACAAATACTGCAATATCTTTCTTTATGTCATTCCACCAGTAGACCTGTCAGAGATCATGGTACATCTGTGTCGATCCAGGATGAATGGAATATCTGGACTGGTGAATTTCGACCATAATTTGCTCTCAAAGTCCTCCTACATTTGGTACACATAGTCGACCCTGATATCTAAGAACTTCATCTCCTATAAGTTCCAGTATCAGCTTCTTTTGCAGGGAAATCCTCTCTTTCGTTCGGACCAACTTAGGATCATCAAACTGTCTTTCTTTCACCTCAGCTATTAAGGATGATTTTTTGGTATTTTGCACCACCGCTCCTCCGTCATCCGTATCCAAAAGTCGCACATTTAAACTAGCTAAGCAACGTAGTTCTTTGGTCATTTCTAGCTTATTAGCTTCGATACTATTCAAACTTCCCATAGACTTACAACTTAAGGCATCAGCTACGACCTTCGCCTTACTGAGGTGATATAGAATATTGACATCATAGTCCTTTAATAGTTCCAGCCATCTTCTTTGTCTTAAATTTAGCTCTTTTTGGCGAGATATGTACTATTGGCTCTTATGATCTGCGAATATGTCCACATTTTATCCATATAAATAATGACGCCACATCTTCAGGGTAAAGATTATTGCTGCCAACTCAAGGTCATGAGACAGATAATTTACTTCGTGCTTCCTTAGCTATCTTAAAGCATATGCTATGACCTTCCCGTGCTGCATCAGAACACATCCTAGGCCGACCCTGGAGGCATCACAATAAACCACATATCCATCGGTGTCTTCAGGCAGAGCTAACACTGGTGCGGATATCAATCTGTTTTTCAACTCTTGCAAAAGAATAATCACATTTAAATAGGACCCATACTACGTAAGGTACTGTCCAGTGATACAATTTCCATGATTAAAAGAATTTATACGTATAATAGTTGCCAGAATTTTTTTATGCAACTCATTATAAGAAAAGTACTATAGCCTTTGACAAGTAATAAGATAGGTAATGATCCTTTTAAAGTAAATGCCATAACCTGTTATAAAATAATAATAAAAGTACAAGACAACAAAAGATATAGTCAAAGAAATTGAGGGAGAGATATATATTTTATTGCTCTTCAAATTAATGTACAAATGAACTGAATTAACTTTCTATTTATAGAAGAAAAGAAGCTGCTGCGAGGATTTTTTCAGAAAACTATTTGCTTGATTGCAAGCCTGAAGAAGCTGTTGCAAGACTTTTCAGGGAGCTGCTTGCAAGCTACTTACAAGCTGCTTGCTTGATTGCAAGCTTATCCAGAAAACTGCGGGAATAATTAAATGGACATCCACAATATAGTTATAACAATAGTTTAATTTAAGGCAATGGAAAATCCCAAGAATGAGAATTCAAAAGTGAAAATTAATACAAATATAATTTTTTATTATAGCATTTTTATCCCTTAATTATTGATAAATTTCTATTTCAATCCTTATAATATTTGACTAAGCACATTTAATCCTCAAATAATAGAAACGTGCACTTTTGATCATTTGTTTGTGAATCACAAATTTACCATGATTACCAATTGTTCCACCACTTAGTTATCCATATGTTATATATTTAACTTGTACGATTACTCCATGTTTGATGTTAATAAATATAGTTCTAGAAAATAGTTCAAATACAACATATGACTAAAAAAACACATTTTAATTAATTGAAAATTACTTGTTTGCTACGATGACTAATAGCAGAATTTATCAATAATTGAGGGATCAAAATATTATTATCCCTTTTTAATAAAAGAGAACTCAAGTAAGCAACATTTATAAGGAGTTCACTAGCTGAATTCAAACTCAACACTACGATCCAAATTTAGTATCTTGCGTCACTGAATTGTCTCATCAGAAGTATATATATATTAGTATTACTTTTCTATCTTTCACTGGTATTTTTTCCTTCTCATTTTGCATGCCAATTATTAAAGATATATAATGAAAGTAAACGGTGGACATTTTCTATTCAACATTAGTAATTAGCGAATATTTTCCGAATATTCACAGTATATTTTGTAATTATGATAGATATATATTTAAGGTAACTTAGGATTTTTATTATATTAAGAATCAACCATTTAAGATAAGTTAGGATTCGTAGTGCATTATGAATCAACCTCTGTACAACTATATATATTGTGAATAATGAAAGGAATCCCTAAGAAAAATTATTCTATCTTACATGATAGCAGGAGCCTAAAACCCTACTCTCCTTTCTCTCAAAAAGCCGCCGCCGACCCACCTCCCCCTCTCTCGGTTTTTCTTCCCTTCGGTCGACGGCAACACGACAGCCACCATGTCTTCCCCCACAAATTATGGTTCCTCCACTAGCACTTTTGACAACCACTCTCAACGATCATCGTCTTCTTTTCACCCGACTTTCGCCGTTACCAACATCAAGAACTCTATCCCTATAATTCTTAATCAAAAAGACTGTCAATATTCCATGTGGACAGAATTGTTCTATATCCATGCATGTGCGTACAACGTGCTCGACCATATTGATGACTCTGTTCCTAGTCCCATCGACATTGCCGAATCGACATGGCGTCGCCTTGACGCCATCGTGAAACAGTGGATATACGGCACCATCTCAAAAGACTTGTTGTGTACTATCATGAAAACAGATGCTACGGCACGTGACCTCTGGGTACGGTTGGAAGAAATCTTTCAGGACAATAAAAATATTCGGGCAGTGTATTTGGAGGAGCAATTCAACAATACGCGTCTCGAGAATTTTAACTACATGTCCGAAATATTGCAAACAACTAAAAATCATAGCCGACCAACTTTCCAACGTCAGGACATCTGTTTCTGAAACCAAGATGGTACTTCAATTAGTTGCTGGTTTACCGAAAGGTGAATACGATACCCTTGCAACAATGATTCAACAGGTTGACCCACTACCAAGTTTCACCAACGCACGGTCACAACTACTGTTGGAAGAAACCCGACGTGCTAAACAAGAGGAACATAATCAAAAGGCGTTAGCCGTTGACTGGATGACACCACCGGCGACCAACACCACCCCACCACTACCGCAAGACCACCAACAGCAGCAGTTCCGCGGCGGAGGGCGTGGCGGCAGAGGCCGCGGCAACAACAACAGAGGCAAGGGCCGCGGCAAAGGACACAAAAATCAGCAATCAGGCCCAACACCTCCACCTTATTTCCAGTGGGCTGGACCGAAGCCTGGCCCAATACTGGGAACTGGGCCTCGCCTGCCTGCCCTTACCCGACTACAGGGGTCCAGTTCCAGCAGTCGCTTGGTCCAGCGGCCTATTGGGCTCAGCCCCAGCCAACAGGCAGGCCCACCCGCGCAGCAGCAGCAGCCCACATTGCCTCGGTCCAGCAGCACCCGCAAAGCAACAGCCTGGCCCATACTAATTTGGGTCAGGCCTTCAACACCATGAACCTTCAACAGCCCGATGAAAATTGGTACATGGACACCGGAGCCACATCTCACCTCACCCGGTCTTCAGGTAACTTATCTCAACTACTTCGGTTAAAGTGTCCTAAATTTATCACTATCGACAATGGTCATCGCATTCTAATTGCAGGTTACGGTAACACACATACCAAACATCCCCACCCGTCTTTCTCCCTAAATCACGTCCTTTAAACCCATAACATCATTAAAAAACTAATCTCTATTAGGAAATTCACTCGCAATAATTCTGTGTCTGTCGAATTTGACCCTTTTGGTTTTTCTATGAAGGATCTCAATACGGGGAAAATTCTTACGCGCTGCAATAGTGTGGGAGACCTCTACCCCTTCACTCAGTCTTCCGCTGTTAGAACTCATTCACCTGTCTCCCTAGCTGCTATCTCTCCGTCAACTTGTTACAACCGACTCGGACATCCAGGAGACCATGTTTTTAATATTCTTAGGACTAATAAGCGTATTCAATGTAATAATGGGAAAATTGCCCACCATTGTTTTTCTTGCCCACTTGGCAAACATACTCGTATTCCATTTATGTCATCAAACGGTGTTACTTTTTCTCCATTTGATATTGTTCATGCTGATTTGTGGACATCTCCGGTTGTTAGTTCTTTGGGTCATAAATTCTATCTAGTATTATTAGATGATTTTCACACTTTGTATGGATCTACCCACTAAAGTTCAAATCTGAAGTGTTTGCCAAGTTCCTTGAATTTCAAAAATTCATCAAAATACAGTTTGAAAAATCTATAAAATCTTTTCAATGTGATAATGGACGTGAATTTAATAATTCGACATTTCACAATTTCTGCTCTAAACAAGGCATGGTATTCCGTTTTCCTGTCCCTACACTTCCTCCCAAAATGGCAAAGCTGAAAGAATCATCCGTACCATCAATAACATGGTGCGTACCCTTCTCTTTCATGCCAGTCTTCCACCATCACTCCGGGTCTACGCAGTCAAAATGGTAGAATACCTCCTTAACATTTTACCAACCAACACTCTCCAAAACAAGACCCCAACTGAAATCTTATACCGTAGGTTCCCCTCTTATGACCAAATACGCATCTTCGGTTGCATGTGCTACCCAAACCCGGCCTCCACTGCATCTCACAAACTAGCCCCATGCACCACACCATGCGTATTCGTCGGTTTCTCACCTAATCATCGGGAGTAGTTGTGCTATGACATAACCACTCGTAAGATCATCATCTCACGTCACGTCACATTCGATGAGACGAACTATCCATTTTCAAACCTTCGAAAATTCCAAACCACGGATTACACATTTCTCGATAAGTTTCCTATGTCTCCTCTACTCTAGTCGATGTATCTCAGGCAAATTCCAGTACCGATACAGACTGTTCCGACATTGCATACTGCCCCGTCCCTACCACTGCTGCCTTCAGCCAACTGCTCTCGGTCGAACACACCACCAACACCATTGCTGCCTTCAGCCGTGCCTCCTGCCCTCCCGGCGAAGCACTATCGCCCCCGGTCCAAAGACCGTCGGTCGGCGGCATTCTAGTCCGGCAAGCAGCAATCGCCTCCCGGCCCCAAAAATCGATAGCCTGCAGCCTACCAGTCCCGACCTCCCACTGCAGCCTACCCATCGCATGGAGACTCCTGCACGACCACAGGATTTTCAAACCCAAGGTTCACTTCAACCTCTCCGCACAAACCTTATCACCTATTCCAAAAAATCCAAAACTAGCAAAACTGGACCCCAATTGGAATGCGACCATGTGCGAGGAGTTTAACGCTTTAACCAAGCAGAACACTTGGGATTTGGTACCTAGACCAGACGGTGTGAATGTTATCCGGTGTATGTGGCTATTTCGTCACAAGTTCAGAGATAGTGGTGACCTGGAACGGTATAAGGCAAGACTGGTTGCCAATGGAACTAATCAGCAAGAGGGTATTGATTGTGGTGAGACATTCAGTCCGGTTGTTAAAGGGGGAGAATCTACCGCTGCGGGCTCCTGCATTTCCACGAACGTGATCTATCAAGAAGTCTTATTAACTTTGCGTTTAGCAATCCTGGATATTCCGGCTACTATTCGGATTGTTCTCAATATTGCTATGGGCATGCATTGGCCGATTCATCAGCTTGATGTTAAGAATGCTTTTCTTCACGGGGATTTGAAAGAAACTGTGTACATGCATCAACCCCTGGCTTTGTTCATCCGACAGTCTCGCAGTTTGTATGTCGTCTCAGGAAGTCATTGTATGGATTGAAACAGGCACCCCGCGCTTGGTATGATCGCTTTGCCAGGTATCTTTTGCAGATCGGTTTTTATATGTAGCAAGTGTGATAACTCCCTCTTCACTTTTCATCGAGGTAGTAGCACGACTTATTTGCTACTATATGTGGATGACATTGTTCTTACTGTCTCCTCTGACGGTTTGAAGAATGAAATCATTGCTCTGCTCAAAACAGAATTTGCTATGACCGACTTGGGCAAACTCAGTTATTTCTTGGGTATATCAGTGACCAGATCTGCAGCTACTATGCTCTTGTGTCAGCGTAAGTATGCAGAAGAGATAGTGTACAGGACTAAGATGAAAAATTGTAAAATTATGCCAACTCCGGTTGACTCGAAATCCAAGCTCAGTGCCAATGACGATGAGCCAGTTTCTGATCCCACTCTATATCGGAGTCTTGCAGGTGCCCTTCAGTATCTTACCTTCACTAGGCCTGATATTGCATATGCCGTTCAGTAGGTGTATCTGTTTATGCACGACCCTCGAGAGTCTCATTTTGCCTCCCTCAAACGTATTATCAGATACGTTAAGGGCACACTGGATTTTGGACTACATCTCTACCCCTCTGCCCCAAACAAGTTACTATCCTACACGGATGCAGATTGGGCAGGATGCCCCGATACACGTCGCTCCACCTCAGGCTACTGTGTATTTCTTGGGGATAATCTTATTTCATGGTCCGCCAAGCGGCAGGCCACGCTATCCCGTTCGAGTGCTGAAGCAGAGTATCGCGGAGTTGCTAATGTCGTTGCCGAGATTTGTTGGCTCCGAAATCTTCGGTTGGAGCTCCAGTGTCCACTGCGAAAGGCGTCTATAGTCTATTGTGACAACATCTCTGCCATCTATGTGTCTCACAATCCGGTCCAACATCAGCGGACTAAGCATATTGAGATTGATATCCACTTTGTGCGAGAGAAGGTCGCCCTTGGTCAGGTCAAAATATTACATGTGCCTTCCTCATATCAGTATGCAGATATTTTCACAAAGGGACTACCGAGACAACTCTTCACCGACTTCAGGTCCAGCCTTAGCGTTCGGCCTCCTCCCGCTCCGTCTGAGGGGGAGTATTAGCGAATATTCTCCGAATATTCACAGTATATTTTGTAATTATGATAGATGTATATTTAAGGTAACTTAAGATTCTTATTATATTAAGAATCAATCATTTAACGTAAGTTAGGATTCGTAGTGTATTATGAATCAACCTCTGTACAACTATATATATTGTGAATAATGTAAATCAACTTAAGTTTTATTGGATGTTGCTAACTTGCTATTCTCGTAAGATCTCTTTTAGCCTGATCGAGAATAATTGGGGGAATGTGTGATGACTGCTCAATAATTAAGTAAACTTTTAAACAATAATATGTTATAGCTTCGATATTGTTACCCGCGTTAATTATTTTAAACCAAAACATATGAGTAAAAATCATTGAATTAAATGCAATTTAAAACAAAACTAGCGCATAGTAAAGTTTCTTAAATTAGAATGAATAAACTTGTAATATAACTAAACTAGACACAGGTATTTTGATTTCATTAATTTGTTGGATCAAAAGCTATGAGTTAAACCAAATGACTATGGTTTATTTTTAACCTTTTGTAAACAAATGAACAGAAACAAATATAGGTCATCAAATAGCTGTTGATATTATAAAGGCCCATGCTCAAGAGTCAAGAAAGGTTAAAAAGATGAGGAGCAAAGATATGTGCTGCCAATTTATCAAGTAAATATTTTGTCGTGACTCGTGTAGATAAATAGGTTTTGAACTCTGTGCCCCTTCTGTAAATTAAATCTATCTCACCGCACGTAAAACCAAAAGGTTTTGTAAATGCTATCCATTCGCTTATCTGTATTGGCTTTTAGGGTAGTTTGGTTTGGAACAAGTTATCCCGATATACTTATTTTGAGATTAGTTACTTTATTTTTTTATAGGAATAAAAATAATATTATAATTTTGAGATAATTAATACCTAAAATAAGCCAATCCAAATAGGCTCTTAGTGTTTCAAATAAAATGGCAGATTTCAAAAGAATTGATATACTTAATTTTAGATGTGAATTTTGACTTCAATTCTTATAACTTTTTCGAATAAATTTTATTTATTTAAAAACTACTATATAAGTACTGTAAACCTCTCTTTTTACAGCTAAGGAAGTCGCAAGAAACAATATCTAGAGAAAATGCTAGCTACCTAGATAGTTTTTTTTTTTTTTTTTTTTTTTGATAAAGCATGTGAAAACCTAATTTAGATTGAAACTGAGACAAATTTTCCTTTGTAGTAAAAGAGCCCGTTTGGATTGGTTTATTGCATAAGTTATAAATTCTAGCTTATGTTTTATTTTTATCACTTTGACTTAAAAACAAGTGCTTATAAGCACTTTTTAATTTTATCCAAACACTACAAAAGTGCTTAAAAACTATTTTGACTTAAAAACACTTAAAATAAGCCAATACGTTAGCTCTAACTTTATTCTGTTTCCGGGATCTGTGTTCTTACTTTATTTTTCTCAATAACGACATTCGCATCAACTTAAAATACCTTAAGACTCTTTTCATCAAGTACCTACTATCTTCACCAACAAGAATTAGACAAATATAAAGAAACCTCTAACCTTTTTTTTGTCTCTCTTTGGATTTTAATCACGACTCTCATAATTTTTACTTAACCAATATTATTATTCGTTTCTAGGTTTCTTTTCTGTTGCTTGTTTTTTGAAACCAATATGATACATTCATATACATTGTAACTAGTGGTTTTATTATTGGACCTTACTTTGTAACTAAAGGCTGCCTAAGTAGTAAGTACTATCCCTTTACCTTAGTTCTATAATCTCTACTACTACTAGGTTCATGAATAATCCATCCTATATGGGTTTGTTCGGTAAGGAGGAAAATAATTTTTTAATTTTTTAAAAATTATTTTCTAATTTTTCCATATTCGATTGGTTAAAAAAAATTTAAAATATTTTCTCTAAGAAAAAATAAGTTCCATAATGATGAGAAAAATGACTTCTCTACCTCAATAGGGAAATCAAATTTCACAAGTGACATTCCACATTGATTGTATTGGAACCCTCTCCAATAAACCTCATCTAGACCCACCCCCTAGCCCCCATCCCATACCCTTACCCCCACCTCCCATATTATTTATCTAGATTATATACAAATATTTTTAGGATAATATTTTTGTTTACGTATGAACACAAGAAAATAAGTAAAAACCCACTCATTTTCCCGGAAAACACTTTTCTCCATACAAAACGCAAGAATTTGGCAGTGAAAAAAAACAGAAAATACAGAGACGTTTACTTTCTCTCTTTCCTTTGGTTGAATAAATGAAGTCAATGGCTCCATAAACACAATGGCAATACTTCCAAGTTCCATCAATATGGCACACATATTAATAACTACTTGGTCCTCCTTTGAAAAAGTTCAAAGAAAAACAAAAGTAAAAGTTACTAATTCTCAGTCAAGATAGACTCGATGGACTCAACACATCAATCTGATTACCCGAGTCAACTTCCCACATAAACTATTCAAACTTAATGAAATTGCAGAGAAAATCTATAGCAATTTCCATGAAGAAAAGTTTGCATGAAACTCTATACAAATACAGAAAAAGTTTCTCAAACGAGGAAAGCATTCATATAAAACAAGTTTGGCAGCTGACAACAAGTTTAGAGCAAGTTGCCACTGCATTTTCCTTTTGATATGTGCAAGAATCACAAATCAAATGTGCATGAAGAAACATTTTATCTAATGCAAGTAGGAGAAAGAAATTTGGTTTACTTAACTACCAAGACAATTGTATGAGCTAAAACCTAGGAAGAAATGACATTATTAAGCAATATACTTACTTTAACCACCAGCAAAAAAATGTCAAAGAGCTCATTCAATGTTCTGAAACTGTGTTATTTTAATCCGCCTTCGGCAGCAGGAAGCAGCAGCCACATGCTACCAGGGAGAAGCCATTGGACAATTCTGCAACTCTCTCTGCCTCAATCTCAATTTATATGTACTCTCCATTTTGAGAAGTTCAAAAATACTTGGCAGAATTAATCTCTATACAGCTTCTGCGAAGTTAAATTCATTGAACTATTCATGTTTTAAACTTTGATATGATAATTACTTCTAAAATTTTAATATCTTTGATTTTGTATCTAGTCAAGATACCATCATTTAGAAATACAAGAAGTCCATTTGTAGACAGATTTTTAACTTTTAAGAGAAACCAAGCTAATACAATGCAATATTGGAGTTTTATTACAAAGTCGATATTAAGTAACAAACTCACATCATCCATAAATACAAAGTTAACCACACCTGCAGACGACTGGAATTATATAAGCAAATATGAGCCACCTCAGTTTCCGGCGACCAGGCAAAGCTTCTTTGGCTACTAATTGTGGTTTTTCATCAAAGACAGAATGCAGCAAAAGCTGCTACAATTGAATAAACCAAGAGAACGTCGAAATGTTCAAGTGGCAAGACACAGACAGCATTATACCACCCACCAATCTTATAAATAATCAGATCCCATGAATCATACACGCAATAAGAATCCAAAGAATCCGTGTTCACACAGGGTCGGGGAAAGGGCCCGCATCACAAGGGGGTGTGATGTAAACAACCTATACCGGCGCAAGTATCAGTGGCTGATTTCACAACTCGAACCATGACCTAGACCTATTAGATGAGGTCATACAGAGACAACAACTTTACTGTTGCTTCAAGGCTCCCCTTCCTAACCGCTGATCACTACACCTTTTGTTTTATGAAGATAGTTCATTAGAAAGACATCAAGGACATGCAACTTTACAAAATAACAGATGTTAGCTCCATTAAAACATATCATGCTAAGACTAGGGAGATAACAAAGTCCAAAATGATGATTAGTACTAGTTATAGCGTTAGGTTTGTCCAACAAAATAAATTAAGCAAACATCTAGCTTTAAGAGAGTGATTTTTTTTATGAAGATCTTTAAGAGAGTGATTTGGAGTTGATATTCCAAGAAAATATCTGCCATTCCTATCAGTACACACACACACACCATTTAAGATCACTACACCTTGCACCTCTCTCTCAAACTTATGCTTCCAAAAAACAAAAACTAAGACAGCAGGTAGTAGGTCTTTATAGCAGGGATCTTTTTTTTTGATAAGGTGTATAGCACAATACATGAGCACCATGCCATGTTCAATTATAGCAGTGAATACAATAAGCTTTCAAATTCCAAAGGAATGGACAGAAAAGAACTTTGCATGGATGACCAATCATAACTCCCTGGCCAGAATGAAGCTATCCCACTCTCAAATTAGCTATGAACTATCTCATTGCACTCTGAAAGTAGTTTTTCTCAAGGTGTAGGCATTTCAGAGCTTACCATGAAAATGTAAAGAACTGTTGGCTTTCACCCTACTTCTCCAAACTAAGTGCAGCACGGAAATCTCCACATTCTGCATTGAGATATCACCTCTTGCAGAATGTTAGAGGCGCTGCCTGTCACTCTCTTGTGCATATCCCAAATTAAGGGCACGACCCATTCCAACCTTCTATCAGCTTCAGACCTCTTGTCCAACTTCCATTTTCCAGGAATGATACAAATGAGCTCCATAATAACTTCCGTAGTGCAACCATTTAAGATATTCAATTATTTTAGTTGACATATCTTAACTCTCAGGCTTGTCTAAAAGGGTGAACACGAATATTCCATCAACATATATATGTCGCTTCACCAACTATTGGCAAAATACAGATACATACTGCTAATACGAGAATATGAGTGTTCAGTACATTACTGATAATAAAATGGACACATATAAAAGCCATTGCCAGAGTGAGTGAAAACAAGAAACCCAAATGTTCCGCTATAACCAAAATGGTCATCTAATTTGGTAAAAATAGTTTGTTATGTTCTAATGGAACTGAACACTGAAGAATATCACCTATTAATACAACCCAGCTTACTGCAGAACATAAGTCCAGCCATATGCTTTGAGATCCCAAGGCCACCTGACAAATTTATCACCTGATTTTGTCATCTCGTAACCCCTTTCACCTTTAACCTCTGCCTCACCTATAATATCAGGACTCAGGCCATTCTAGAAGTGGATCTATCCATTTCCCTCTCCCTTGGCAATTGACAGGGCATTCTTCATGGAACTACTAAACTCCGTCAGAAGCTCAAAAGTTTCACATTATTAAGGAAATAGCGCACCATGTTGCTCGGACTCTTCAATAATACCGCCGGATGCGTGTCCGATTCTCCAGAAATAGTGCAGTTTTGGATCATCTGACATGGGTGCGGCAACATTTTTGGAGAGTCTAAGCAACATAGGAAGAGAGAACTTCCAGGTTCATTAGAACAACTTTCAAATTAGAATTGCTATTCAATATTGTTTGGCTAACTTCTGGCAATGACTTAAATGGAAAATTAAATGATAAAACATGTTTTCACCTCAAACTTGTGTCTTGAATATTATTTCCAACCCGGCCCTCACTTCTTTCTCCTTCCCACTCTTCGTTTGTCCCTTCCTCCTTTCCCCTTTTTTTTTACATAGATCACCGGAAGAAAGAGAAAGATGCGCACTGAGAGTTTTGTGGGAGACCAGGTTCGAAATAAACACATGTATGAAATATGTATAAACATTGTACAGAACTTGTAGGGCGGCAAAGAATGATAACATTGTGCCGTGCATAGTGGGAGCTTAGT
The DNA here is from genome assembly GCA_034509755.1 of Anisodus tanguticus. NCBI lineage: Eukaryota > Viridiplantae > Streptophyta > Magnoliopsida > Solanales > Solanaceae > Anisodus > Anisodus tanguticus. The sequence goes on from CM067546.1 coordinate 32,962,616, forward strand.
GCACCAGGCTGCCCTTTTTTAAGATGAGAACTTATCCACATTTAAGGCAAAATGATGAAGAAAATTCAAAGTATTTGATTCCAAATGTGACAGTACAAGAATACAAGAATCTTTCCTGCATGTATCTTAAATATAGATCATTTTAAACAACATCTAACAAGTTACAGCCCTTTTTGAGTAGCCTAATTAACTACATTGCCTAATGTTCTAAGAGAATAAAGAGATGAATCAGCTACAGATTCTACTGGCAATGTGTAAACAAAATAATAAGAAATAAGAAAACAAAAATAAATACAGATATCTAAAAAGATCTCTTACATTTAGCTAGGGTACATTGTATCTCAACAGGTATAAAGCTTCAATTTGGAGAAGATTTCCACCGCGAAATACCTCAAACCAATATCAGTCACTGGAGCAATCCAAAGTCAGTAGCTTTTTCCTAGCACTATTGATCCCTCCATCTTGGACTTGTCATGGGAAAGAATCCCGACGGTGACAAAGGAAAATAACTAGGAGATGGTGGAAATTGTGGTCCAGGGCCTAAAATCCCAGGCTGAGCCATGTGAGAAAAGGAGAAATTCGGAGTCAGTGGTGGAGGATGCTGCATTCCTGGAGAAAGCAATGGATAAGGTGATCGAGGAGATAACAAGTTGAAGAAGCCAGTGGGTGATTGCAAAAGGAACTGAGAAGTGGGGGAAGGCAAAAAAGTAGGAGATGGAAGAGGTGGAGGAGGACCATTCATCCTAGGAGATGGGAAAGGAGGATGTGGGCCATTCATTCGCGGGGATGGGAGAGCTGGTGGACCATTTGTCCTAGGCGATGGGAGGAGAGGCGGGCCGCCATTCATTCTAGGAGATGGAAGTGGTGGCATTGAAGGATTAGGAAGTAAACCGGATGACGGAGGATATGCTTGAGTATGAGCAGGGCCTTGAGGTTGTGTTTGTGTTTGTGTTTGTTTAGGTCCTGGATCTATTATCGAATGTTGAAGGTAACGCATGTAAGCTGAGATCGGAGACTCAGCTGTATTAGCCCAAGCATCACCAGGGTTAAAGGGTGGCTGACCATACTGGGGAGGAGGCCTAGCGAAATTGTTACTGTACGCAACACCAGCTGGAGGTTGACCTGGGGCTGGCATAGGTGCTGGAGGGTGCATCGGAATTCGGGGACGATTAATTGGTGCCAAAGGGGGAGGCCGAATCTTTTGCAATCTCATACTTGGAGGCTTTGGTGGATTATGAGGAGGTCTATGCTGAGATTCTTGAGATGGCGATGGCGAAGGCGAAGGCGAAGGCGAACCAGTTAACTGCTGGACAATACTCCGAAAATCATTCTTGTTGATATTATAAACTTGGGGTTGAGGTTGTTGTCTATTAGCACTATTTAGATTATTGAAGTTGGGTTGATGTATGGGACTTTTCTTTATATTCTTCCCCAGTTTATTCACACCCAAATAATCAAGATTCCGATTGTTAGGCCGATTCGAATTATCCATCTCAATACTCCTCAATAGTAACTGAACCCCAAATGTTGTTTTACCTAGAATACCTCTTCTTCACTCAAACCATCAATGAACTTCAATCAACACAGTAACTTTTGAGCTCAAACACAATACAAAACCTCAGCACTTATACCACAAATCTGAACCATTGCACAAAACTCAGATGTATAATTACACCCAAGCAAGAACCAAAAAAGTTGTAAACTTTGAAACTCTAATAAGCAACATACACCAGTATAATCCCCAAATCAAATCTTTTTCTCCAATTCCCAAAATGAACCAAAAACACAGAAATCTGAGTATTTATTGAGTTTCCCAACAAAATACTCAACACCCAATTATTGTTTCTCTATAGACTACCAAGAACAAATCTTTATATATTTCAACCAAAATACTCAACACCCAATTCTTGTTTGACTCCCAAGAACAAATCTTTATCTTTCCCAAACAAAATACTCAACACCTTAAAAAAAAAAATACTCAATACCCAATTATTGTTTCTCTGTATAGACTTCCAAGATTAATTATTTATCCTTTCCCAAACACTTGAATTCACACCAGTGTACACAAAGGAGCAAAAACCCAAATATCACACCTTTTTAATTTTCCTTTTTTTTTTCTATTTTTCAAGATTCAGATATATGCTGAAAATAATGCTAAAAGGGGTCAGAGAAGAGAAACTTACGGCTTGATTAGTGGGGCAAATAAGTAATAACCCATGTGAACTGATTGATCAAGAACCTTCTACTTCCTTAATTCAGTATAAAAAATCTCTATTTTGAAGGGAGAAAATAATAAACCCTAGCTTGGAGCAAGGGGGGGGGGGGTGTTGGTCAACGAGGAAATGAAACGGAATTTGGAAGGTAAAATTTAGGAAGTGAAAAACAATTTATAATGACGATGAAGGAGAAGAAATGGCAAGTGTGAAAAAGGGAAAGGGGTCCAGTGGATAGAAGTAGAGTGACGAACATATTGCGTAGTTGAAATGATGACAAGGACGAGTCAGACCTAGCGACTTTGAGAGCTACGGTTGCGCAAGGGAAAAAAACTTGTTTGGTTAATCCAAAGTACAAGGAAAATAATTTTTTTAATGAAAATAGAAAAAACAATTTACATGAGTGATATTTTAAGTTGTCTTCTTTCCATCCATCCGCCGCTCCCAACTCCCGCCTCTTGACCATCTCTATTGTATAATAGGGTAATGGAATTAAGAATAAATTAGGCACATCAAAAAATAATGTTATCTTTAAAAGTATTAATTTCTTCCTCTCAAGTGTAAAATGTTCATTGAAGAATTAACCTTTCAGGATACAAAATCTATATTCTCAGAAATTCGAAAGTTATACTCTAACGAATTTCAAAAGCAGAAATCGCACGTAAAAAATATAAACTTTAAAGAAAGAATAAATCTCAGAGAAGGGGAATTTCAGAAGCAGAAATTATGTTTTCAATAATGTATTCTGTGTGTTTACGTTTCTGAAAATCACTGAGTATTTATGGATACTCTCAATGGTTGCTTCGAAACGTTGCAACATTTTCACGAAGGGATATTTCCGTTGACGAAACAGAAAATCCGATTCGTCCCCTTGAAATAAATAAATAAAAAATATTTCTTGTATTATGTGTGTTTACGTTTCTGCAAATCACTGAGTATTTATGGATACTCAATGGTTGCCCCGAAACATTGCAACATTTTCACGAAGGGATATTTCTGTTGACGAAACAGAAAATCCGATTCGACCCCTTGAAATAAATAAATAAATAAATATATATATATATATATATATATATATATATAAGAGAAAGTTTTGAACTATTGAAGCTACTATTGGTTTTCCTTCATAATGAATGGAAGCCCAAGAGCTTGATCAACATGTCAAACCCATTAACTCCTTTTATAGCCACAAGGAAGTTCAAACTTCTTCTCAAACACCAATGTGGGACAAATAACTCTTTACTTAACTTTAAAATATCAATGTGGGACAAGTGACTCAATTATGATGGAAATACTCATATCCAATGTGGGATATATAACAATCCCCCACTTATTTACATGCATAATGAAAATAATAAAATATATATATATATAACGTGCTTTACACAATGAATAGTCATGAAGTGGACTAGACCTTTAACTTATGGCTGAATATGAAACACTAAGGAATCATATTCTCGTTGCGTATGATTTCTTACTTCTTTTTAATCTTGGCAGCATCGTTTAATATGGGTCTTATGCTGAATTCTGGATTCACAAGTACTCTAGGATCTTACTGAATGATCCCTAAGAATCGGCCTCACACTTCTATACTTGTATAGAAGGACTAATCAAGAATGTCCACAACACATTCTACATAGCTATAAGTCTATTAAGGACTTAGATTCCAACATTTACCTGTTGTGGTAAACAAAAGTGCATAGGTCAGATATAGAGTTTTTGAAATAGTATCACCCCCACTATTTCTAAATTATGCACCTTGAGATGTATCCAAGTTTCCATCTCGCCAATATCTAATTTTGAATTGCCTTTTTAACTCTCATAATGAGATGCCAAATATATAACTTGTATCTTAGAATAAAGTTGGTTTCAATCAAGACATCGTTTATATCGGTAATAGCCTCATATCTCGCATGACCTTTTTTATCTTATCTCCCGATAACAATTTTATTAACGGATCTGCTAGCTTTGCTTTGTTGGAAGATATTCAAGTGTGATCTTCCCCTTCTTAACCATACTTCGAACATGATTATATTTTTCTTATGACTCTTGTCGACCCTCAGATAATTGATACAAACACAACTACATGACGATAATCGGAGGATAACGACATTGAGCCACTCCGATTGGTTTCATAACGCCCTTCATAGTCTGTCTTGCATTGAACTTATATATATGTAGTTATTTTCTTATCGATCCGCGCTATAGTCGGCCGAGTATGACATGTAGATATGCACCCAGTTGCAGTTGCTTTTGATAATATTGAGTCCCATATTTGGGTCGGGTACGACCGAGTCCTCATCGAGTCTGGGTACGATATATATGTATTATGACATGATTTGCCCCACAGAGAGGTTGAATATTACTTTATATGGCCCCACTGAGCGACTTGATTTTTACATACATGCATACATTTCATGATTGTGTCAGGTAGGCCCTCGGAGGCTTGTTATAAATTTCAGGTTGACTTCTGTACCCTTATCTTTTATGATATGTCTTATGTCTATATTGATTATATGTCTTTTACATATTCAGTACATCTTTCATATTGATGTCCCTTTTCGGGGATAATGCGTGTTGACACCCAATTTTGTCCCATCTTTTCCGATTTATTTGCAATTTTAAATATTTTTGACACCTCAAAACAATTTTAATATATATACATATAGGCATATATATACATATTATTATTCTCAATATTATTATTATTATTCGTATTTCTACAACCATCTGCCTTTTAAAATCATAACATAGTTTTTGTCCTAATATTCTATATTATTTTTTTATTTTTTGTAAAACCGACATCGCAACATCTATTTTTTATTAAACATTAAGCATTTCGCAAATATTATATTTTATTATTATCACATCGTTATTTTATTTTAAATAATTTATATTTTTCTCAAAGCATTTCCTTTTAATAATAAACCCTTTTTATTTTAACTCAAACCAATTTCACCCAAAATATTCTATCAACCCCAAAAATCAACCTACAAAATTAACCCCTATTTTTTTTGCCCAAATGAACCCCCTCCAGGCCTAATCGACCGACCGGCCCGGCCCAAACCCCAACTCCCATTTATTTTCGCCCATATCCACTTCACCAACCCAAAACCCAACTAAACCTAAAATCAAACCAACCCGAAAACCCAACCAGACAACCCAAAATCCACCGCAACACCCAACAGACTGCCGGACTAACACCGTCACCGACGTCCATGCCACCACGTCCTAAAAATGCAAAGCATGCATGAGTCGTTGGGTCTCTAGGATGAACCTTCAAGGATTCGGTGGGTAAGAGCATAAACCCGTACCCCTTCATCATCATCTCAATTTTGAAATCTGTCAAAACCGTCACTTTTTCCCCATTTTCTTTGAATTCGATTTTTTGAATTCTAGCTGTTGAAACCCCTCAACTTTTTGGCTATAAATACAGCCCTTTGGGTTGTGTTTGAGGGAGGTTTTTTCGGGGGTTGAAACAAAAATTCCTTATGTATTAAACAAGGTCGGAAAATCACAAATTAAGGTCGGTTCTTGAGTCCGAAAAATCAGAAAAGAATATTGTTTTGTGCCCAAAATTCTCGATTAAAAATACTCCTTCTTTTATAAATTTAAGTCCAAAAATAACCCTTTTCGGATATTAGTTTCAATCCTCAAAATTCCTTCTTTTGCTGTTTGTTTTGTTCTTTACGTTTTTCCAACACTTCTGGTTAAATCAGAATCTAGGTCGGGTCATTGTTCAGGGTCGGGTAGGGTTAAATTCGGGTCGGGTCAGAATCAAAACCAGGTTCTGTTTTGGGTAAAAATTAGATTCCAAAAATCAGAAATCAGCATTTCAAAATAATTCCTCCGAGCGGGTTGACGATTCGAAATGACGCCTCGGTTCACCGCCCGGAGAAGGTCAGTAAGCCCGAATTCCTTCAGTCTCTACTTTATTTTTTGTGTTGTGTATTCATTGCTAGTTTAGTTATTCTGATTTTTAAATGTCTAAGTTATATTGAGTATGACAGGCTGCATAGTTAAATTAATGCGAATTAGATATGCCTTGTTAGGCTCATGATTAATATGATATAGATACTGTATCAGTATTTGGTTAATGAAATCATGTTGTAGACTACTTAATGCCTAAGTATGATATTTGGCTAGCCTATTTTAGATGATCCAAGTATTCTAATTTATTAAGTTATTGTTTAGGTCTATGTTCAATGTATTACATTGAAGATGTTGTTTAGTACCTATTTGAAGGGATTGTGATGTTGATTAGTTGAATACCATATGATGTTTGCTTGTTTAGTTGATTATTTATGCTTTAGACATGTTGTGTTGGATTTATATCTAGCCTTATGTGTTGTGTGTGATATTCTAGGATTTTTTTAATGAAAATTGTGATGTAAATGAGCAACCTGATGTTTGTTTTTACTTTTAAAGCCATGATCTGAGATAATTAAAGGCTGAATGTGAAGTTCTTCGTGTGCCTAGTATCACATGCTAAGAAGTGACTCAATTTTAGTTCTTTAGGGACTTGGATGTATGTTTGTTAATCTTTTTACATGTGACTCTATGATTAATGGGTGATATAGCATAGGTTAGCTTTAAACCTTTGCTATCCTTTTGTGAACCTGTGCATATAATTTTAAGATAGTAAATTTGGAGCTTTAGGTATTCTGGATCTCTATTTGATTAGCTATGGGCTGAAAATGTGAAACATTGCTATCTGGATCATGTTCTCTTAACTGGTCCATAAATGATTGTTCTTTATTAGCTATTATATGTTAGTTGTGTCTGACTTGTAATGTACTTCATAACAATCCTAATCATGTTGCGTCCTGTTATGAAATGTCTCTGTCCAAATGTATAACATGAACATAACTACATATTTTAGTTTAGCCAAAATAGAGTTACATATCTAAATGGTGTCCTTAAGTGGTTGTTTGGTCATTCATGTTTGCCTCACATATCTATATAACTGACCACATACTTATCCTACCTACCTTAGTGTCATCACACCTAATGCATAGCATGAATGTGACTATGTATGCGTAGTTCAGTTTATGTGATTCTACATATCAAATGCCATGTATGTTTAGTTACATGTTTATTTCTGGGTCTGCATGTTTATCAAATTGACGATATACTTTCTTTACTTGCTTAAGTGTCAAAATGCCTCCACATTAGCATGTAAAGTTCTCCTAAGCTATCTTGCACATACCATGTATGCTAAATTGTTGAATAAGGACTATGCTAGTGTTTTATACCTGTCCGAACTAGCTGGTTTCATGTTATGTTATTGCCTATTTGCCTCTTATATTCAACTCAATCATGGTCATGTAGTAGCATGTATATGGTAGGATTAAGTGCTGAAATTGTTTGAGTGAGTACCATATCTTGGTATATGATATTAAATATATACAACTTAAGGATAGAAAGACCTTTGATTTTTGTTAAGTTATGCCCATGTCTATGTTATCTATTAGGAGCATGTGTTTGGCTTCTGAACTTTTCCATATGAGCATTTTTTATACAAGTGGGTCATCATATAATATACTGAGAATGGCCCTAGCCTTGTTATGTTGTTGTCCAATATCTTATTCAGGTGTTAAATCATTTTGAGTCATTCCTTTACCTTGTTAGCTTCTGTGCAAATTTGAAAAAGAATTGTTGGGACATCCTTTTCCTTGACTATGTTTTTAAACATGCACCCTTCATGTTATTTTAAGAAAGAAATCGACACTTGTTCTTTATGTGAACTTAATGTATGAACTGGATTTTTATTTTGTATTTTCCGGACACATGTTTGACTAGATTTGTTCTCTTGGATTTGAGTATGAACTAGGAGATCATTGAAGCATGATAGATGGTTTGGTGTATATGTCTTATCCCCTTTACATGATAGCCTATTCTTTTGTTTATTTCTGTTTAAGGTTCGGGAATAAGTATGGCCTGATATTATTTGTGCGAATCATTTAGGTTGTCTGTGCATTCTTCCCTATTTGTCCTTGGGTTTATTTATAGTTTTCTTATGTATATATTTTCATGTCCCGTCTACTAATCCTTTTCTTTTTTTCATTTACATGAAATGCATCGGGAGCAACGAAAAGTCTCGTTATGAGACTCATCATGATTTCGCCAAATGAAGATCCACATCTACGTCCATTGCATTCTCATGTCTCGGATTTCTAAACAAATAGAGCGGGATGATATCGTCATCCGCCCTCTTCGCTGCTTTAATTATTTTAAAGACCGTCTTTTATTTTTCTGGGTTATAATAATTATATAATGTTTGTGTGATTGTTAGGAAATTTAGAATAACTAGGCTAGAAATTGATAATTAATAGGGTAGTTTGAATTTGAAAACCCTTCGCTAGTTTATTTATTTTAGGCTCGGACAGTTTTAAAAATCAAAAATCCGGTGCTAGTTCATTTTAGGCTCGCCATGCATGTTTAAACTTTCAAAATAACTTGATCTTTTATTCGCATTATCAATCAGACAAACAAGGTTTTGTTTCTATCCGATTTGCAACTTAAAATAACTTTCATAAAAAATCATTTCTCTGCATCATAAATAGTTTACTCTCCTCATTTACTATCAATTGCAAAATATGTATTTTATCAACTTTCCATACAAATGCATATTTTATCCAAAAATCAACTTTGCAAACATTTTATCAACTTTCATACAAATGCATATTTTTATTTCAAAATATCAAACCTTGCATGTATTTTTATAAATAATGCCTTGCACATGCATCCTTTTATCCAAAAAAAAAATCAATTTTACGCATACATCTTCGTAAACAAAGGCCATGCTCTTTTCAAATTTTATACCGGAAATTTATTTTCTGAAAAATCACAACCGCTTTTGCAATACACCTCCAAAAGGAATAAGTGGTGAAAATCTTTACAAAAAAATGCATCCTTTATTAATTACTTGCAACATCATTTTTAACTTTATACTTTTAAAACATGCATTTTTCTTAGCATAATAATTAATATGAGTTTGACCGGATAACCGCAAGATAGCAGATCTTAAAGGATGCCTAACCCCTTACCTTTAGGATAATTAAGAACCTTTACCTAGAATCTCATTAGTTTCGCAGACCATAAAACCGGAGTTATTTTGCAGCATTTAGTTAATATTTAGGTGTCCTAATTCACCGTAGAATAATTAGGTGGCGACTACTCAACAAAGCAGCATTAATCAATCCAGAGAGAATCGACCCATCACGTAGCGAGCTGCGGGTTAAAAACGGGCGCTACAGCATGGCGACTCCACTAAGGAATTTCAGGTTCTTAACCATAGCAAACTCAGGTTAATTATTAATGCGCTTTATTTTGCTCCTTATTTGATCTACTGCTTTAAATTATTTTCTTTGTGAAATTTTGCATGCATAACTGCTTTAATGGCTACCTTCTTTTACTGCTTTCCTTAAATTGGCATTCCGCTCATATTTCTTCCACTTCGGAAAATTGTAACTATCACACATACACGCGAGGTGTGTTTCGCGCACCCGCAAAATTTTCTTTCAAATTACCCAAATTTTAGGAGAGTTGGCGTATGCGCGGAGTGTCTGGACCATCTGGTGGCCGCGCAGCCTTCTCACTCGAGTAGTCCGCTCGGGAACCTTGAGTCTAGTCAGGCAAATCTTAAAAAATTTAAGATAGAGCTATACCACCCTTTATCTTAAGTCATGCATGCATACACCTTAGGTGGGCCGATCCTTGGCATCGACTCCGCAATTAAGAAATCTACCAAAATTGTCGACGGGTCTCGTAACCCAACGACCAGTCAGCATATTATGTGCAGCGTGCTAATGATAGACAGATCCAAGCCTAATCATGACATGTCAAAATTGGAAAATTTCAGCCTTTGTTTTCAACGGAAAGCATTTCAATTTAGTGGCTTAAATCAATCTATCATAATCTCGCATATTTGGCTTTTAGGCCCACCTCCGGCATAAGAGAGGCCCCACACATGTTGAATTTCATACAATCTGCTTGCTATTTTTGTTGCTTCCACTCTGTGCATATTATTTGAAGCAATAATTACCCGCCCTATACTAACTTGGTTTTCTTCATTTTCAGAAGGTTTATTTTGCCTAAATTATTTTTCCCAAAGGTTGATTTGCGTTGACTAAAACTGGCGGAACACCCCTACTTCACGAGATCAAAGGCACGATCATTCAGCAAAATGACTGATTCAAATGCATCCGAACAGACTGGCCTGGGACTTATTGCTCTTCCGAGTGATGAACCAGAAGCTTCAGAAAGGAGAAATACTACCGTCCAGGAAGAATACATCGCCCGACTGTTGCAATAGATGGCAACCATGCATACTGAGATTGAGCGGCTCCAAAATCTCACTAACCTGTCCATTAGCCTCAATATTCCACTCCCTGAACAAGGGATGAATGGAACTGCACCGCAAACCTTGTCATCTCCTGAACCGCTATTTCCCAAAAACATTCCCGAAAATTCCCCACTATGCAAAACTAATCCGTATCACACTAACCCACAACCTATCAACCCACAAGCTAGTCCACAACAAAGCCCGCTACAAAATGATCCGGCATCCTTCACAACTCTACATGCACCTCAAGCTCCACTTACCCAAATTACCCCACTCGTCCAAAATACCCCTCCCACGCAAAATCATCGGGCAACCCAACAAATATCGATGGCACACATCGCTAACCACAACAAATTGTGTGCCACCAGTATATGTAACGGAAGCCCAACTTTTTACTACCACAATACCAAACATGGCTCCTCAGGAAATTGACCAGTATGAAGAGATGAAAAGGCAAGTAAGGATCAGAACCGATGGAAGTGTGGCGAGAAAAATTCATAGCCTAAAATAAGCATTCAAGAATATCCAAACCAGCAAGGGACATGGAAGACTCGAGTACGAAGATCTTTGCATGCATCCCGATATTGAATTGCATGTCGGATATAAGGTGCCAAAATTTGACTTGCTTGATGGGAAGGGAAATCCTCACGCTCATTTAAGATCGTACTGTGACAAACTGGTTGGGTAGGTAAAGACCAGGCCATCATAATGAAGTTGTTCATTAGGAGTTTGAAAGGAGAAGCACTCGACCGGTACACGAGCCAAGACCCACGGAAATGGCATAATGGGGCACGATGACACAAGATTTCATGGACATATTTAAGTTTAACACTGACACAGTCTTGGATAGATTTTATCTGATGAAGTTGGAAAAGAAATCCACAAAGACCTTCCGAGAATATGCCATGAAGTGGAGGGCGGAAGCAACAAAAGTTCAACCCTCGATAGCGGAAAGTGAGATGACCACTCTCTTTGTACAATCTTTGAAAGATGCAACATACTATGAAAGAATGATAAGTGTCATACGACGGAGTTTCTCTGAAGTTGTAAGGATGGGAGATTTCATAAAAGAGGGTATCAAAACTGGAAAAATTACCAACTTGGTAGCGTTGCAAGCAACGAGTGAGGCAATTAAGTCGGACTCATTTGGGGGAGCAATAAAGAGGAAGAGGGACGGAGTGTCCCATGTCATGATGGTCCAGAAACATAGGCCAAATCAAATATCAACCTACCAAAGCCCATCATCCCAACTTTCCTACTATAACCAAAACACCCAAAGTCCTCAGCTTTCATATTATAGCCTAAACGCCCGAAGCCCTCAACCTTACTATTAATACCCACCTGTTCCCTACCTTGTCCACCATACCCAACCAATATATAGCCTACCACAAGCGCCTGCCTATTCAAATCCCCCACAATATCAGCCCGCATACTTACCTCAGCCACAAGTCCATCCACCAAATGCACCCAGTCCTCGTGCAAAAAATGAAAGAAAGCCAATCAAAACCAATACACCTAGTCGAACCTCGAGCCCAATTGTATGAAATATTGAGAACTACAGGAATACTCTAGCCCATCCCAGGAAATGTCCCCGATCCTGTTCCCAAATGGCATGATGGAACTAAGCATTGTGCATACCACTCGGGAATCCCTGGACACGACACCGGGAATTGCCATGCCCTCATAGACAAAATTGAGGCATTGATCAAAGAAGGAGTTATCCAACTGAAAAGAGCTCCCCCTAATGTAAACAATAATCCTCTGTCAAATCATGATGACGCCAATGTGAACATGATTACTATTGATGAAAAATACAATTTGGAAGAGACTATTGTGCCAGTCCAGAGAGAGGAAAAGGTTGAATCGTCGGCCTTTATCACCCCTATGATTACAGTCCAAGTGAGAGCACCATTTGGAGTAGAAGTACTTCCTCCAAAGCCGCGGATCATGGCACCATCTTTTCCTAAAAAAGTCTTATCAACCAATCTCTGAAAGAAGAGAGATGCTCCTTTACCAAAGCCCATTCCTCCTCTGAGTCAGTCATTTGTCAAAGCATGCGCCACTCAGAAATCAAAGGAGGACAATGCAACCAACCTCGTGGGGGGGGGGGGGGGGGTTCAAAAGTTTTTTTATTGTTGAAGAAGAAGTATAATGCAATGTGATTCTCAATGATTACGCTAAAGACTCAGCCATTTGGGATGCAGAGCAGGGAGATGTTTTGGAAAATTGGACATGTGCCCCGGGCCTTGTTTCTCCCGGAAACTAGTTAATTGCATTAATACTTAATTAAACAATGTGATTCAGATTGAGGCCTGAATCACATCTATTCATTTAATGTGTTTTGCCTCCACCTTTTGAAAGCTCAAAATGACAAATCTACATTGCTTTGCCATTTTTGAAATCCGTTTTGTTTAATAATTTTCTTTTCTCTTTCATCATGCAAACTAACAAATTTGTCGATAATATGTGACATATAATGAAACAAGCAAACAAAGTCCCAAACAACGAACAAGACTTCGAAGAATATGAAGAAGACTCACAGCCAGAAGAATTGACCGAAAATTGGGGCATGTTGAGAATAAGCCAAAGCCAAATTTGGATGAAACAGAGGCAATAATTTAGGTGACGCAGAAACTGTGAAGGAAACAAGAATCAACATCCATCTATGCCAGGTTTGAGCACATATCGACCTAATGATAAATGGAGCAGTCGAGGCAGCCAACAAAAATATAAAAGGAATACCACAGAAGATGGTTGATAATTTCAAGCAGTGATATGAGCCTTTGCCCTTTGCACTTTATGGTTATCGCACTACAATCAGAACTTCTACTAGGGCAGCGTCATATCTTTTAGTCTATGGGATAGAAGCTGTGTTAGAAATACAATCCTTGAGAATTATCCAAGAAATCGAGTTGAGCGAAGCTAAGTGGGTACATAATCGGTACGAGCAATTAATGTTGATTGATGAAAAGCGAATGAACGCAGTCTCTCACGGACAACTTTATCAGAACAGAATGGCCAGAACTTTCAACAAGAAAATTAGACCAAGGATTTTCAAACCGAGGCAGTTGGTGTCAAAACGCATATTCCCACACCAAGATGAAGCTAAAGAAAAATTCGCACCTAACTGGCAAGGGCCTTACATGGTTCACTGAGTGCTAACTAATACGGCACTAACCCTATCTTAAATGGACGACGAAGTATGGCCAAAAGCTATCAACGCGGATGCGGTGAAAAGACACTACATCTAAGAATTTTTCTATGAAACACATTTTCTATGTTGTAAAAGTTGCGCTCCTTTGGCGGGATATGCAAAGAACCCATGTCGGGTTCTATCTCTTTAAAGAACAAATTTCCCTAGAAATCCCATTTACTTGTAACATGAACTACGTTATGACGTAATTCCCTCGGTGGGATACTTAGGCGGCCACATCGGCTTCGGTCCCACTTTTTAGAAAACCTTACAATCCCCTTTGTTTGTAATGAACTACGTTATGACCTGGTTCCCTCGGCGGGATACGTAGGCGGCCTATATCGGTTTCGGTCATACCGTTTAAAATATTTCTCCCTTATCTTGCATGTAGCGAAATACACCCATCTGAGCGCCTCGATAGGTCAGACAAACAATCCACACAAGACTCGATTGTCCATTCAAAAGTTCATCATCCTCACATATCGGAAACTGGGGCAAAATTTTAAGGGTTCACTGTAAGAAGACGCCGATAGACATGGAAAAGTGTCGGCCAACTAATTCTTCAACCAAAAGAAGGATTTTGGTTAAGACGTTTGCTTTATTTCACTACATGTCACTGCTCGACAGACATTTATATATATGCATACTTTCTTATAAGCAAATTGTTTTCAACAAATATTGTCATTAGAGTTCGACTGAATTTTTTTATTGATATGCATACTTTCTTATAAATATATTATTTTCAACAAATGTTTTCATTAACGGCTAGCCAAGACTGGGAACCAGACAGGGGCTACAGGTCTGAATCACCAGGACGTGCAAGTATCAAAAGCCAAAGCTACAAAGTCAATGCGAGTCAACTGCCCCTCCCCCAAACTCACAAATTTTCTTTGAGTACAGGTTCTCCCGGTTGAAAGAAGCATGGAATCCACATCACTTATGATCAATTTCACAAAGAATTTCCGCATCACAGCTCACCACAAGGATCACGTTCCTGTTTTGCGTCTATACAAAGACACCATCTTGACCTACAGGGTCCCAACCATTATGTCTGCACAAGGATGTTATTTCAAATCATGGGGAACTTTAACACAGCAAACCGATGGCAAAGACGTCGCGTCACATTTTTGTTTGTGCAAGGATGACATTTCAATTTACAGTCCACAGGAGTTTGAATCGGCAGAAGATTCAGCACAACGTAGAACCATCTATTATAGCAAACTGATGGCAAGAACTTCAACACAACAAACCGACGGTAAGACGTCGCATCACATTTTCGTCTGTGCAAGGACAACATTTCAATTCACAGTCCACATGAGTTTGAATCGGCAGAAGATTCAGCACAACGTGGAACCATCTATTACAACAAACTGACGGCAAGGACGTCATCCACAGGAAACCGACTGCAAAAACATCGCATCACATTTTCATCCATGCAAGGACGACATTTCAATTCACAGTCCACAGGAGTATGAATTGGTAGAAGATTTAGCACAACGTGGAACCATCTATTACATCAAGCTGACAACAATGACATCATTTAAATCAAACAACGGCAAGGTCGTCGCATCATATTTTCGTTTGTGCAAGGGCGACATTTCAATTCACAGTCCACAAGAGTTTGAATCGGCAGAAGATTCAGCACAACGTGGAACCATCTATTACAGCAAACCGACGGTAACAACGTCACAACTATATTTTACAACATTATAACGACGTCAACAACATTACAACGACGTCATCAGTATTACGGCAGCACAACAACTGTCTTTTACAGCATTACAACGACGTCAAGATCATTATGTCAGCACAAACTATCTCTTATAGCAAAACAACATTACAACAACGTCATCGACGTTACGGCAGCACACCAACTGTCTTTTACAACATTACAACGACGTCATCAGCATTATGTCAGCACAACAACTATCTCTTACAGCAAAACAACATTACAACAACGTCATCGACGTTATGGCAGCACAATAACTATCTTTTACAGCATTACAACGACATCAACATCATTACAACGATGTCATCAGCATTATCATTACAACGACGTCATCAGCATTATGCCCACACAATACGTCTATGCAAGGACGTCTTCTGCACTGCGTCTACACGATGACGTCTTCAACACAACACGTCCATACAACGACATCATCAATAGCATTACGTCAATACAACGACGGCATCAGCATTACGTCCTTACAACAACGTCATCGCATTACGTTTATGCAAGGGCATCATTTCGACTCATAGGGTCGCATCTTTTTTACTCATTCTCTACCATTTTATCTCAGCAGTTATGCACTAATTTTATCTTAAGCTTTAGTTTGTAGGAGCTTTAATTTGCAGGAACTTCAGCACTTCGTGGAACTATCTCTTACGGCGAACCGAGGCAATTTTGGTCAGCATCCTACTTCGAACGTCGTTCCGCTCTTCCCCAATAAATTTGCCACATCTGCAACCAGTGTCATCATAACTCGACACTGGGGCAATATTTCTTGAATCCGCACTAACTTTTTCAATTTCTTCTTCCTCGGAATTCTATCTTTACCCGTGCATCTCTACTCCTCGTTCAATATTTCTTGAATCGCTGCTTTAATTCTTTTAAATACCGTCTTTTATTTTTCTGGGTTGTAATAATTATTTAATATTTGTGTGATTGTTAGGACATTTAGAATAACTAGGCTAGGAATTGATAATTAATAGGGTAGTTTGAATTTGAAAACCCTTCGCTAGTTTATTTATTTTAGGCTCGGACAGTTTTAAAAATAAAAAATCCGGTGTTATTTCATTTTAGGCTCGCTATGCATGTTTAAACTTTCAAAATAACTTGATCTTTTATTCGCATTATCAATCATACAAACAAGGTTTTATTTCTATCCGATTTGCAACTTAAAATAACTTTCATAAAAAATCATTTCTCTGCATCATAAATAGTTTACTTTCCTCATTTACTATCAATTGCAAAATATGTATTTTATCAACTTTCCATACAAATACATATTTTATCCAAAAATCAACTTTGCAAATATTTTATCAACTTTCATACAAATGCATATTTTTATTTCAAAATATCAAACCTTGCATGTATTTTATAAATAATGTCTTGCACATGCATGCTTTTATCCAAAAAAAAAATCAATTTTACGCATACATCTTCGTAAACAAAGGTCATGCTCTTTTCAGATTTTATACCGGAAATTTATTTTCTGAAAAATCACAACCGCTTTTGCAATACACCCCCAAAAGGAATAAGTGGTGAAAATCTTTACAAAAAAATGCATCCTTTATTAATTACTTGCAACATCATTTTTAACTTTATACTTTTAAAACATGCATTTTTCTTAGCATAATAATTAATATGAGTTTGACCGGATAACCGCAAGTTAGCGGATCTTAAAGGATGCCTAACCCCTTCCCTTTAGGATAATAAAGAACTCTTACCTAGAATCTCATTAGTTTCGCAGACCATAAAACTGGAGTTATTTTGCAGCATTTAGTTAATATTTAGGTGTCTTAATTCACCGTAGAATAATTAGGTGGCGACTCCTCAACAAAGCAACATTAATCAATCCAGAGGGAATCGATCCATCACGTCGCGAGCCGCGGGTTAAAAACAGGCGCGACAATGCATTTCATGGCCGCAGGTACAGATAGAGCAGCAAATGATTTCATACTAATACGTGCTCTTAATATGAAAGAAATATCATTTTTGAGAGATCATGAGCCCGAAGCCAATGGTATAGTAGATCCTCTAGTAATAAGGGCAACAAAAGATGAAATAACGTCGAAAAGAAAAAAATGCCTTGTTTTCAGTATTTGACAAACGATATAAATCGATAGAGGATACTTGAGCAAATATGAGGTATAACTAAGGAAATTATGAGTCTATCCCGGAGTACATAGCATCGCCCAATAAGTATATAAACTCGAGACACTGTAAGAAGCAAGAGGATCAAATGTAAAGAGTAGGAAGCTAATGGACCATAGGGTCGTATACCGTGGAACAACGAGAGTCACTAAAGAAGTCATCGAAAAGGACCTCCCCAAAGAACTAACAGATGGCCAACCATAATAGAAACCGGGTAATACCCCCCTTGAAGTTATAGGTAAACAAATTCTTCCTTATATTGGGAATTGAGGAGCGTCAAGACTAAACGTCTCATCTGAAGCCCCTTTAAGAAGTATTGTGAGATGGAGTAGAGATACTAATGGGAACCTTATCAAAGATCTGAGGATTAAGAGTATCAAGTTGCAACACTCGAAGAAGAGTTGCTTTTGAAGTTGAGGTATTATGTATGGATTATTGAGTGAACCGGAGATCTTAAAGGACCATTACGTAATCGGAATACTAAGGCCCAATGTTGGGGTATCATCAGTCTACACGGAAATGACCAAGTTTGGTTATACAATCAAAGTTTGATCAAAGGTTTATTTTGAAAACTATCTCAAGCCATTGTACAATCGCTCATTAAGACAACCAGGACCAGTTTAAAAGAAGCCATGAGTATTCAGAATTTCCATATGTCCCGTCCTAAGATGACCAATGAATATTTCAAGTTGGCTACTGGACTCAGGCTAAGGGTGAACGTATAGAATTTGAAGGAAATTTGAGATAAGGATTGATGATTAGTAAGAGACATACTGTCAGATCGGTGGATTAATAATTATAAACGGCAAAAGAATAGAACTATTGTCGATGTCATAAGAAAAGAAAGGAGCCAGAAGTAATGATATCAGATTCGAAGAAACAAATTATAAAAGAATACTTAGATCAATGAGGAAATGAATTAAGAGATTTAGTGTTGAAAGCAAGATTCAACTTGATAAGGGAAAAAGATTTTGTTTAAGAGTATTCAAGGTCATAATACCGAACCCAGTTGAAAAAGACAGTAACCATCAAACAGAGCGTAGTCCTAATTAGAGACGTTTATTCAGGAAATACTTCAAATAAGAGTAGGGAAAAGATGTATGGACGAAAGGATTTTTTGGACCAATAAGTTGTTTAGAATTTATGTGCCGTATAAGGACACTATCGTGAAGGAGAGAGAAGAAAAGCAGAGGAGAAATGAATTCGAATAACTCCACTACTTCTATGTCTTTGAATTTGGCGGTAATCGTGCCACAATCCTTCATCATCATCTTACGCTTCATACC
This sequence comes from Anisodus tanguticus, assembly GCA_034509755.1. Lineage (NCBI taxonomy): Eukaryota > Viridiplantae > Streptophyta > Magnoliopsida > Solanales > Solanaceae > Anisodus > Anisodus tanguticus. The sequence goes on from CM067546.1 coordinate 32,981,532, forward strand.
TATGAACACGAATATCTAAACTCCATCATAAGATGAACATTACAACATAGAAAAAAGAAGGATATAGCCCAAAGATCAGAATACAACGACCAAGATGAGGTACAATCATAGGACAATTGTGTAAAACATAAGTACAACTGTGTGAAAAATTGAGAATATACCAGCAATGTATGTCAGTGTAATCTGATCAAACAACATGACAAGACAGTTCGTAGTCCGCAAAAAAACTTTATTAGAATGGTCATAGATCCTAAGAATTGCTCTACTCAAGTGATTCAGATTTTAGCCTTATATTAATATGTGTAGTTGTGATTAATTGTTGATTTGGAGAAAGTTATGAAAAAGTAGCATGATCAAAACTTCACAAAAATTATAAAAATCTTCGAAATATGAATTGTTGGGTTGTTTTACCCTAAGTATGAGTTCAATTAGGTGATGGAATTAATTATGTATGTTATAGATTAAGAAAAGTTCGGTCTGAAGGATTGTAAAGTTGAAATCACATAAGAGTTTGCATATAAGAAAAGCTTAAGGAATCATATATGCTAAAATTGTCGAAGGACACCTAAATGAGTTTCTATGAATTTTTTTTGATTGAAGCGTGGGATTGAATTGCATAAACATTCCTCGTAAAGAAATTTAAGAACCCGAGATGGTCAAGATTTGTGATAAGATGCCTAAGTGAAGTTTCTCTATGGAATTTGAATTCGATATTGATGTCGACTTGTTATGTGATGTAGATGACCACCCGTAAGAGGAGCGATGTCTTATAGAATGATTGTAGCAACAAAGACCAGGTATGTTAAGACATACTTTTTCATTCTTTTGGCATAATTTATGAATAACGTAATCATAACAACGTTACACCAAAAAGTAACTCTATTCTTGAGATTGAAAGTTTGCGAACATCATCGTTCCATGTTGACGTAAAATTTCTGGATTTTTTGCTCTTCCTTGTCAAAGGAACCTCCCGCCTTGTCTCCTTTGAAGCATATATTTTTCTTTTGACTCTTGTCGACCCTCAGATAATTGATACAAACACAACTACATAACGATAATCGGAGGATAACGATCGTGAGTCACTCCGATTGGTTTCATAAGGCCATTTAGACTATGTCTTGCAGTGAATTGCAGTTGGTTTTGATATTACCGAGTCCCACATTTGGGCCGGGTACGACCGAGTTCTCATCGAGTCTAGGTACAATAAATATATATTATGACATGATTTGCCTCACAGAGAGGCTAGATACTACTTTATATGGCCCCACTGAGCGGCTTGATTTTTACAGACATGCATACATTTTCATGATTGTGTTAGGTAGACCCTCAGAGGCTTGTTATGAATTTTAGGTTGACTTCTGTACCCTTATCTCTTATGATATGTCTTATGTCTATATTGGTTATCTGCCTTACATATTTAATACATCTTTCATACTGATGTCCCTTTTCGGAGACACTGCGTTTCATGCCCGAAGGTACAAATAGAGCATCGGATGATTTCCTCACAGTAGGACTTGACTAAGCTGGAGGTTGTCACAGTCCATTCTTCCGAAGTTGTATAGTAAGCTGATAGGTATGACATATATGCATATTTATATAGTTGGGTATGGCGGGACCCTGTCCCGACCAGTTGTTGTAGTATACTCTTTAAAGGCTTGTGGACAATGTGTGATGTGTGGCAGTCATGTGTGGCCTTGTCGGCCTCTGCAATAGATTTATTATGCTTATTTTGACCTTGTTATAGATATGTATGGTTTGACCCTTTTCTGAGTGCATGTGGCTATGTTCTTACTCAGTCGAGTATGTGTCAGAGGCCTTGTCGGCCCATGAGTTGTGGTATATCTCCCAGGTATCAAGATCAATACTCGAGCCTTAGGGCGCCGGGTGCCGCCCCCCAGGTTGGGGTGTGACAGTTGTGTACTCTCTATATCTCAATTTATGTGACACAATTTGAATTTCGAGATCAAATAGATCAAATTTCTTATGTCTATCGTGAATTCGAACATACAATAGTTTTTTGAAAATCAATTTACATATCTATTTAGAAACTAAGTATATAAAAATCACAATGATTTTTGAAATAGATTAGCCATAAAATTTAATAAAAAGTGGTACCCCAAAAGGCCATTACCTTAGTGGCCTTGGCCTTGAGCCGACCCTGGTTGCGGGATGGATAAGATTCTCCATCGCTTAACTAAAAATTTCGAGTTTGAAGCTTGTAAATGGATAGGGAGCGCTTCCCCTTATACAACGTGAATTCAAAATAATTGAAATCCAACACCAATACTAGACACCGAATAAAAAAAGGCATTCAAAGGAAAATTGTGCTCGTAATGGTGAGAGTTAACAAGTACCGCATCGATTAGTCGAGTTGTGCTCAAGCTATCCAGACATCACAAAATCACATACATGTGTTGGTCTGCTTTTCTTTCATAATTTTGTGTTCTTTGTACCTTTGCATGTGAAAAATGAGGATTCGTTTCTTGGCTGTCCATTTCCGTTTCAAGTAATTGGGTTTGTCATAAATGCTTTAGGATTCTAGTCAAGGGCCTTATAACACGAAGTTATGAAAAAAATAGAATCGGTTGTGGTCTTGTGGTTGTGGATACAGTTCTCTGTGTAAAGTCCCATTATATAAGGAGGTTAAATGTATCAGTTTTCATTTTTTCTACATACATAGAGTACTATCATAAACTTAGTGATAAAATACTCATAGATATCATGAAGATGATGATAAGAACAAACTGGTTTCGGACAAAACAAGGTTGAGAAGCTGAGTATTTTGTTTTTTGCTTCGTTAAAGTTTCTTAAGTAATTGGGCCGATGAATTAATATTGGGCCACTCCAACAAGACTGAAGCTACGGGCCCAATTCTCCCAACTGAAGATCTTTGTCTATCAACCCAAAGGCTCATGTACAACATAAGGAATATACACTCTATTATACATTATAAATGACACTTGTATATGATACTCTTTAGTCATGATTAGGTGTACAAAGTTTGTTAGGATAGTTAAGAATTTATTTTATTTATTTGCATTCCTTACAATGTTTAGTTTTTACACTTCTAGTCCTTAGTCGAAGTAGTATAAATAATCGAGTCTTTGTACAGTGTAGAGCAGAGAAATATACAAGAAAAAATTCTCAAATTGGTTTTGTTAATTTCCTAATTTCTCTCAAATCCTACCAGAGTAGGTTTAGCAACAGACGTGTTCTTCAAATTCTTCTTCATACGTTGTCAATTTCTTCCTTCGAATGACAGGAAACTCTTCTCTTACTGAAATTTCTGGTGGATCCAGTGAGAAAACAACCTCTGATGTTGTAGCTCCTAATCACCCTTACTACTTGAATGTAGGGGTGTCCAGTGGGCCGGGTTCAGGTTGGTCGGGGCGAGTTTGGCGGGATCGGGTCGGGGCGGGATCATTTTTTTGCACTCAATTTAAAAAATAACATATATAAACAACTCAATAATTGAACAAGATAGTATAATAAAAACATCCAAGACCGTTTTTGTGCCTCTTATATTATTTAATAGACATGATTTTTTTTTGTAATACAAATACAATTGTCAAAATTTCAACTTTGTAGTGTTGTTCAAAAGTTGCAAATTACATAGTAAAATTACATTTCGAAAAAAACTTGTTCTAGTTTCTTGATAATTTCCTGTGGTTCTTCAGTTGGAATTGAAATTTGTTGGTCAAATTGCTTCACATCGCTTCCACCACATTCGGATAAGATTTCGTTGTAGTTTTCGTCTTCTTCTTCGTTGATCTCCGGTTGACCGCACCTTCTCCGCTCCACTCGTATCCAATCTCTGAATAATACTACAATCTCCAAGCTGTCTCCGGTTAATGAGTGTATGTGCTCTCCTATTTGATATTTGTCGGTAGAAAAACGCTTTTAGACGCCGTTTATGCCGCGTGAATGTTCAAAACATCTCGGGCCATCATTGAAAGTGTCGGAAAGGTCTTCTCATTCCCCCCTTCAGTATTTCAGCAAGTCTTCACGTCCTTCTTCATTGAGAACTGCTTGGTACGGTACAGAACCCTGCAAAACCAAAATATCAAACTCGCTAATTTGGTTAGTAGCGGTACAGCCGCATATTCTATTTCTGAGGCCTTCAATACTAGCCGCAGAAACATCATGTTTTTTGTGAGATTGTGTTGAAGAAGAAGAAGATGGTATGGAAGCCGGTAGGTTGCTAGCAATTTCTTGTTGGTAAAACATATATACTTTTTTGCATTCGTCTTCTACGCTATACAACGACTTCTTTAGTTTGTTCAATAGGTGGTGGGTGATTTGAATTTTTGGGACTTGGAGGTGGTAGTACTGCTATACAATCATAAATAGTTTCGATAAGTGATTTAGTATCGTCTATTTTAATAGTTGAATTTAATACAACATCAATAATATAAATAGTAGGAATATGAATAAAATATTTTTTTATTTTGATAAATATTTTTTTCATAGCTGACTTATACGCTAGTATATCCATTATTTCATTAAGCAATAAAAATACTAGAGTTATATAAAACAACATAGTTGAAATAGTAGGATAATATGTACCGAAAAATTCTTTTATTGCTTGAAAAAATTACTCTAGAAATACAATAAGTTCCGAAGTTTTTCCCCAATCGCTATCTACAACCATATCAGCTGGATTTTGATTATGAGAGTTAAAAAATAAAGTTATAGATTTTCTATAGTCATAAGCAACAAGTAGTTGCTCGTATAAAGAATTGCACATAGTGGGTACTTCTTCTGGAATTTTTCTATAAGATAGTTGGCAATCGTGACAATTTTTTTTATATTCTTTTTTTCGTTGTATTCTATTATTTTTAAAAATAAAAATTATAACAAATTGTATTTTACTAAGAATGTCTTCAAAAAGTGATAGATTATCCTTTACAACTAAGTTAGATAGATGACATGCACATTTTATATGAAAATGATATGGAAAAGATAGAGTTAAACTATTTTTTAAAATTGTAATAATATAATTGTTAGAAGAAGCGTTATCTAATGTAATAGTCATAATTTTATCAGTTATTCTGTAATAATCGCACACTTGATAAATATTTTCTGCAATAAAAGTACCAGTGTGCCTATCATCTATATATCTATACGCTAAAATACGTTTTTGCATAGACCATTTATAATCTATCCAATGACAGGTTACCATTAAATAATCATGGCGGTTAGTACTACGACCTATATCAGAAGTGATAAGTCACTTTGCCATTAAAATTGATATAATGAATAACGTAAATATTGTTGATATTCATGTGCAAATTTAAATACATCTCTCTTAACAGTTGATCTAGAAAAATCGTTTAAAGTAGGATTATACATTTCTCTAATGTAATGAATAAAATCAGGAGATGAAGGAAATGAAAAAGGCAAACCCTCCACATCAACTTATTTTGCTATTGTTTCCCTATCTCTATGTTTATTGTAATTAGGGCCTATAATTCCCCCCGGTCGTGGGGTTAATTTGACCCTGTATTTGGTCCGAAACAGTATGTGAACCTTGTCCCGATGGAGTGGGCGTTTGCACACCCGATTTTGAAGCCTCGTATTGGGTATACCTAGCTGGATGAGCCCTTGCTACATGTCTCATTAAATCTCCCGTGACCTTTTTCAGTTTTAAATTTTAAAACATCTTTACAAATTTTACATCTAACTACTTGATTCTCTACGTCCCTATCAAAAAATGTCCATGCATTAGTGGGTGTATCATCTATATCATCGTCTAAATTAAAGTTTTCTTGAGTTCCAGAAAATAGCTCCTCGTCTAAATCTAATGATATTGTAGGAAAATGTTCAGTATCAACAAAATCATCCTGTAAATTCTGTCTAGAAATAGGATGACTAGAAGTACCCTTGCCCTTGTTGCCCCTACTAGAAGAAACCTAACCACTACCTATAAGCATATGTTTAAATCCTTCCATTATAAATTTATAATTATACTAATAAATAATTAAAGTAAATGAAATTAAGTGCGCTAAATAAAATAAACAGACAATAATAATTTAATAAAGAAACAAATGTACCAAACGCCGACGTGTAATCGAGAGGTTGAAAATTGAAACTTTGCTCGATGGAAGATCCTCAAGCTAGTTGCCAACTCTACTCCCAAATGGATAAATAAAATCAATATATAGTAGAAAATTTCAATATATAGTAGACAATGTAGACTTGTAGAGAGATAGATTGAGAGAGATTATAAGAAGATTTGTGAGAAAGATGAAGAGAAAATGAGGTATTTATAGTTGAAAAATTGAGTTAAAGTGTAAATATAATAACTTATGGGTTAAAAATAAATATTAAGGGGAAGGGGAGTTGGGGGAGGGGGAGGCCAAAAATGGCAGTTGCACAACGACCAAAATGTAAAATGGTCATTGGTGCAACGGTTATTTGTGCAAAGGGGAGTTTCGGGCGGGATCGGGGGCAGGACCGGGTCGGGCATGCCGGGACGGGTCGGGACGAGACCATGTCCCATCCCGGTTACAGTCCCGATACAACAATTTTTTTAAAAAAAGTCAGGGTCAGTGCGGGACCGGGCCGACCCGGCCCACTGACCAACCTTACTTGAATGCCTCAGATTCCCCGTTGAATGTGAGTTTTGATGGAACTAGTTATGGGAATTGGAAGAGAGAAATTCTAATTTCATGCTAAAAACAAGTTATGCTTCATAAATGAAAAATCTGAAGTTCCAAATGAACAATCACCTCTGTTTGAACAGAGGACAAGGTGCAATGACACGGCTGCTGAATTCTCTAAGCAAAGATATTGCAGAAAGTCTGATCTACTCACAGACAACTTCAGATCTGTGGAATGATTTGCAAGAGAGATATAGTCAGCCAGATGGATCAAAATTATTTCAACTTCAAAGGGATCTAAACAACAATGCACAAGGTACAAGTGATGTTGCAAATTATTTTAACAAACTAAAGAAACTATGGGGACCAACTGAAAGTTCTTAACACTTTCATGGTCTGTAGTTATGATTGCAAGTATGGTGCTAAGGCACATAATCACAAAATGAATGAGGATATCAAACTAGTGCAGTTTCTAATGGGTTTGAATGAGATACATTCAAGTGTCTCATGATGAAAACTCTCCCTTCTACAAGTCAGGCTTATTCTATTATGCATAATCAGGAGTCACAAACAGAGATACACTCTGGGAACTTGGTAGGAACTAGGGGTGGCCAGTGGGCCGGGCTCGGGACGGGCGGGGTGGGTTTGGCGGGATCGGGATTTGCGGCAGTCCCGATCCCGATCCCGTCAGAATCGGGTCGGGATTGGGTCGGGACGAGACCATGTCCCGTCCCGGTTCGAGTCCCATTACCGCGATTATTTTAAAAAATTGTCGGGTTCGGGGCGGTGTCGGGGCGGGACCGGGCCGACCCGGCCCACTGGCCAGCCATAGTAGGAACTGATTCTTCAGCTTTTAGTGTCAATAAATGGAATGATAAAAAAAAAAATTCAATTCAAAGAAGGAGAATCCACAATCTACCTACCCAGAATCCTCTTATTCTAGGAACTCTCAGAATAACAACTCAACCAACAACCTATTTTGCACTTACTGTAAGAAAACAAACCATACCAGGCTTGGGTGCTACAGGTTGATAAATTATCCACCAGGTTTCAAGTTCACAAACAAGCCAAAGTAACCATTCAACAATGCTTGAGCTAATGCAGCTAGTGCAGTTGAAGAAATGGGCACACGATCTGTTGCTAATTTTCAGGAAAACAATGCTGCAATGGTTAAAGTACAAGCTCCTCGGGTGACTGAGAATAACAAGCACTCTGGATTCAACATTAGGAATTTTTCAAAGGACCAATGTCAGCAACTGATCGATATGTTCACATCAATGCAGAATGGTACTGGTACTCAGTAGCAACACACTGCAAATATGGCTGGTATTTCTTATATTTTTGCGGCATACACTTCCTATCTCACAAAGTTTCAATCTAGCCCCTGGATAATAGATATAGGGGCTTCACACCACACGACTTTTGATAAGTCACTCTTTCACAATCTTAAATTACTACCTCATCATGTTTCTGTGACTTTATCTAATTCATATAAGGTAAAGGTTAATTATGCAGGGGATGTTATTTTGATAGAGCACATTACACTTACTAATGTGTTCTATGTGCTATCTTTTAAACATAATCTTTTCTCTGTAAGTCAGTTTGTGCAGGAAACTGAACTTGAGATTATTTTTTCTAAAAATGGGTGTTTTATACAGGGTCATACAATTCAGAGGAGGCAGATTTTTGGTGAAGCTGTTGGAGGTCTGTATCTGCTGAAAAGTCACACATCTACATCTACATCTACATCTACATCCACTTCTACATTTACATCAAGTCCTTTCAATTCCTCAAAGTCCCTAATTATCAAGCCTAGTTCATTTAGTTCTATTAGTCCTGTAGTGTCTAATGTTGAGTTTGTTTCTTCTTTTCCAAGTACTTTTTCCGGTGATTGTACTTCTATTACCATTAATGAAATGAATTCCAATTTAGAAAAGTCTATTTCTAGCAAACTTTGGCATTTTAGATTGGGAAATTTGCCTTATACTTCTATGAAAAGAATGTTTGGTGACAGTATACAACACCCTAAGGTACATGATTTCCCGTGACATTTTCCCCATGGCAAGGTAAATTAAATTGACTTTTCCCAACAGTAGTATTTCATCACAAGCATATTTTGACATGATTCACATAGACATATGGGGACCCTACAAGACACAAACATACAAAGGGGAGAAATACTTCCTAACAGTTGTTGATGATTTATCTAGAACAACATGAACTTATCTTTTGTCTAGCAATTCAAATGCATTCCCCATTCTGAAATTCTTTTTAGCATATATTGAGAGACAGTTTGAAAAGAAAGTGAAAGTGGTAAGATCAGATAATGCTTATGAACTAAGATCTGGGAATTTATCTACTGAATTTTTCTCTTCACAAGACATTGTGCATCAAACATCATGTGTTGCCACCCCACAACAAAATGGGGTGGCTGAGGGAAAGCACAGACACCTTCTTGAGATTTGTAGAGCTGCTCTTATGTATCAATCTCATTTGAAACCAAGATATTTGGGGGAAGCTCTACTCACAGCAACTCACATCATCAATCCACATCCTTCTAAAGTCCTACAGAACCTGTCACCCGATGAAAAACTGTTTCACAAAACACCTTTCTATTTACATCTGAAAACTTTTGGTTGCCTATGCTTTGTCTTAACTTTGTTTGCTAATAGAGATAAAATGTGTCCTAGGGCCATTCCAGAGGTCTTTCTAGGCTATCCATTTGAGAAGAAGGGGTATAAGATTTTAAATCTTATAAAAAAACAAGTGATAATCAGCAGAGATGTGAAGTTCTATGAGTCCATTTTTCCTTTTGCACACAGTGTGCCCATGTCTCAACTCTTCCCAGCTTCTTTCAAATCTAATATGCCTACCACTATTGAACCTGATTCTGACTCTCCTATTTTGCCCACTCCTCAAACTAATTCATATTCCTCACCTACAATATCTACAAACCCTTCTTCACCTCAAACATTAGCTACTCCACTCTCTACTTCTACATCTGACTCACATTCTATTTCAATTCCTAATGTGGATGTGTTACCTACAGCAACAAACTTGCACAGATCAACTAGAAGATCTATTTTTCCCTCTCATTTGTCTGATTTTGTATGTGATAATGCTTTTTCAGTCATTTCCCCTAACCCATCTATTCCACCTCTGCATTCTTTTTCTTTTACTTGTTTAAGCACAGAAACTCAACAACTCTTGCATTCGATTGACAAGATCACAGAACCAGTCACTTACCAGCAAGCAGCTTGCCATCTTGGTTGGAAACTTGTCATGGATCATGAACTCAATGCTCTCATCTCCAATTCTACTTGGGAAAAAGTAATACTGCCCCCAGGTAAAAAGCCTTTGCCTTGCAAATTGATTTATAAGGTTAAATTTAAGTCCAATAGTGATCTAGAAAGATTAAAAGCACGTTTGGTTGTGAGAGGTGATATACAACGTGAAGGTATTGACTATACAGAAACGTACTCACCTGTTGTGAAAATGACAACCACACGTTGTATCCTTGCTGTTGTTGTGAAGAAATCCTGGCCTTTGTTTCAGCTGGATGTGATTAACGCCTTTCTACATGGCGATTTAGATGAAGAGGTGTACATGCGTTTCCCTCCAGGTCTGACTCCACCTTCTTCTTCTCATGTCTACCAATTGAGAAAATCCCTTTACGGGCTCAAACAGGCACGACAGTGGTATGCAAGATTATCATCAGCTTTGGGCACTCGAGGATTCAGCTCCTCTTTGAACGACTATTCTCTCTTCTACAAGTCATCTGAGGACTCTGTCACTACACTTGCAGTATATGTTCATGATATACTCCTGACTGGCAACAATCAACAAGAAATTAGTGATCTCAAGTGTTTTCTCAATAATGAATTCAAAATCAAAGATTTGAGGATTGCAAGTTATTTTCTTGGTATGGTAAGTACACTTACCAGATGGCTTGATCGTAACACAACGCAAATTTGCTTCAGGAATACCCTGACCTTCCTTCTCGCATTGCCTCCACTCCTATGGATCCTACTCTCAAAATAACCCTAAATTCCGGTGACCCATTACCAAATCCAACCATTTATCGACGTTTACTGGGTCAACTCAACTTTCTCACTGCAACAACCTTGCTTCGGACACCTTCAGGCAGCTCTCCATACTCTCCGATATTTGCGAAAAGATCCAATCTTGGGTCTTTACATGAATGTCAATCCCTCTCTTCAAATTCTTGGTTTTTGTGACTCCGATTGGGCTTCGTGTCCTGATTATAGACGCTCCGTCAGTGGCTATTACATAAGTCTTGGTAATTCATCGATGTCTGGGAAATCCAAGAAACAACCCGTTGTTTCTCTCTCTTCAGCCGAGTCTGGGTACCATTCTATGCGTCGGCTCGTCGGAGAAATCTCTTGGCTAGTACGACTCCTCTTAGATCTTGATGTTTCTCCTTCACTCCCCATTTATTTACACTGTGATAACAGATCCGCCATTCATATAGCAAAAATTCCCATTTTTCACGAACGAACCAAGCAAATTAGGCTTGATTGCCATTTCGTCCGTGAAAAACTTCTTGGTGGCCTCATCTCTCTCTCCTTCATACCTTCTTCTTCACAAATAGCTGACCTCTTTACTAAATCTTTGGTCGGCCCTCTTCATCGACATTTTTTGAGCAAGTTGGGTACGGACACCAAATATCGATGAAGATGATGATAAGAACAAACAAACTGGTTTCGGACAAAACAAGGTTGAGAAGCTGAGTATTTTGTTTTTTTGCTTCGTTAAGGTTTCTTAAGTAAGTGGGCCGATGAATTAGTATTGGGCCACTCCAACAAGACTGAAGCTACGGGCCCAATTCTCCCAACTGAAGATCTTTGTCTATCAGCCCAAAAGGCTCATGTACAACATAAGGAATATACACTCTTTTATACATTATAAATGACTCTTGTATAGGATACTCTTTAGTCATGATTAGGTGTACAAAGTTTGTTAGGATAGTTAAGAATTTATTTTATTTATTTGCATTCCTTACAATGTTTAGTTTTTACACTTCTAGTCTTTAGTCGAAGTAGTATAAATAATCGAGTCTTGTACAGTGAAGAGCAGAGAAATATACAAGAGAAAATTCCCAAATTGGTTTTGTTATTTTCCTAGTTTCTCTCAAATCCTTCACTTAGTGATAGTATAAGAGTGTTCAGTGTAATAAATCTTTAAAAAGTATCAGAGAGACCGAAAGTATATTTGCTTGTTCTTTCAACAAGCAGCTAAATATTTCAGGCTAGTCAACACATGCCAGCAGATAGTCATCTATCTGAAAGTTCTAAAGATTCACTTTCAGCAGATAAGTTTATGTTATGATGCATTGCTTTCCAAACTTTAGATATCTACTTTAATTTATTCTTTGCATTTGTCGATAATGAGGTCAATGTGATGATGCAGAGGGACCTTTATGAGGTATAAACATATCAAGAAAAAATGGATTGTCAGGATCAATGAGAAAAAAGGAACTTTTATGGTGATTGAAACTTTTTAAGATGACGGTGAAAAAAATAATTTCCTTCATTATTTTCATTACTTGAAAGGCTATATATACAAATTACAAAATAGGAGAATCATATTCCTATTCTATTCCTAAAACTTTATTATATACGTTTATGGTAATACACTAATTATGGTAATACACTACTAATTATATTACAATATTACCTAAACTAGGATACTAATATTTACCATAAATTACTTGGTACAAAATCTGTCCAAACCGAGGGAAATCTCGAGAGCAATCCCGTGACCAATATACACAATATACACATGTATATTGTGTATATTTAACACACCCCCGCAATCATAGCGGACGATCTTCGAACGCTGAGACTGTCCCTAAAATCTTCAAAAAGGACCGAGGGAAGACCCTTTGTAAAGATGTCTGCAATCTGATATCTTGACAGGACATGACATACGCGTACCTGACCCCGAGCAACTTTTTCACGGACAAAGTGAATGTCCATCTCGATATGTTTAGTGCGTTGGTGTTGAACCGCATTACCCGAAAGGTAAATAGCACTAATATTATCGCAATAAACCAAGGTAGCCTTTTGAATTGGACAATGAAGCTCTAAAAGCAAATTACGTAACCAACATGATTCTGAGACCACATTGGCTACCCCTCATTATTCAGCCTCGGCACTTGATCGGGATAGCGTCACCTGACGCTTTGCAGACCAGGAGACCAAGTTGTTGCCAAGGAACATACAGTAGCCAAACGTAGACCGTCTGGTGTCTGGACACCCACCCCAATCAGCATCTTTGTATGAGACAAGTGTGGATGTTGATGAAGGATACAAATGCAAACCATAGTCCAGTATACCCTGAATATACCGAATGATGCGTTTGAGTGCATTCATGTGCTCAATTCTGGGATCATGCATGAATAAACACACCTGCTGGAAGCATACGTAATATTCGGTCTAGTAAAGGTAAGATACTGAAGGGGCCCGCAAGACTGCGATAGCGGGTCGGATCCTCGTAAGGGACGCCAGTCGCAGCACCTAGCTTGGGCTTAGTATCAACTGGAGTGGAAGTGGACTTACAGGATGACATCCCGACCCTCTCGATGATCTCAGCTGCATACTTTCATTGAGAAAAAAACAATCCATCTGAATGACGCTTGACAGCAATCCCCAAAAAGTAACTAAGGGCCCTAAGCCTTTCATAGCAAACTCAGAGCTGAGCATGGTCATGATAGACTGGTGTAAGGCATCGGAAGAGGCAGTCAAAATGATATCATCCACATACAACTGAATGTAGGCTAAGGACGAACCACGACGGTAGATGAACAAGAAATTATCTGATCTGCTGTGAGTGAACCCAATAGTTGAAACATAGTCAGCAAACCTTGTATATCAGGCCCGTGGAGACTACTTAAGCCCATATAAGGACTTCTTCAACAAACAGACATGATGAGGATGGTTTGGATCCCTGAATCCCAATGGCTGATGCATATAGACTGTTTCCTTGAGATCACAATGTAAGAAAACATTTTTGACATCCAACTGATGAATAGGCCATGTCTTCGAAAGAGCCAAGCTAAGCACAGTGCGAATTGTAGCCGTCTTGACCACCGGACTGAACGTCTCCCCATAATCTATATCAACCTGCTGAGTCTTACCATCACCCACAAGCCGTGCCTTATGTCGAGCAAATGAACCATCTGAATTCTCCTTATGAGCAAAAATCCACATAGACCTGATAACATTAATACCAGATGGACTAGACACCAACTCCCACATCTTATTATCAATAAGAGCATTATATTCATCAGTCATAGCAATTTTCCAATTCGGGTCGTTTAAGGCAAACACAGGATTACGGGGCAGGGGGGATTTAGAGACATTAGAATGTAAATTAAAATGTCTTTCAGGTGTAAAAATACCCCGTTGACTACGAGTGACCGGTCTATGACTCTAGAAAGAATTGAGTGGATTTTGGGAATTTGCTGGGCTCGGGATGGATTGGCCAGCAGGCAGTGGGCCTGCTGGCCCAAATCTGGAAGCAGAAACTGCGTCGGGAACAGTAAATAGACCAGTTCCAGTGTTGGGCTGGACTGACCCAATTCTTTGGCGGCGGTGAAAAGATCGGGCGAGAGATGACCGAGACGGGCCAGTGGGACCAGCCGGCAGTGCGCCCGCTGGAGAATTTTGGGTGCTGGAGATGTCCGAAAAATGCTGAATAATATATGGGGATATTTGTTCATCCAAAAAATTATACGAACAAGGAACGGGAGAATGATTTTTAGCAAATGGAAATTGGGACTCATAAAAAATTACATGGCGATTAATGATGATTTTATTGGAGGATAAATCAAAGCATTTGTATCCACGATGATTAGATGGAAAACCCAAAAACATACACGGAGTAGACCGGGCCTGAAGTTTGTTAATTGTGGTGGATGGAAATAACGGATAACATAAACTCCCAAAAAACCGAAGATGAGAATAAGACAGATTCTTATTAAATAAAATTTGGAGGGGGGAAGAATATGTCAGACCTTTGGAAGGAATTATGTTTAGCAGATATGTGGTCATTTGTAGAGCATGATGCAAAAAATATGGGGCTATGGAAGCATGAATTAAGAGAGTGCGGACAATGTTATTTATGGAACGAATTTTGCGTTCGGCTTTCCCATTTTGTGAAGATGTATGAGGACAGGAAAAATGAAAATTGATCCCATTATTAGCACAGAAATCCCGAAACACCCTATTGTCATACTCTTTTCCATTATCACATTGGATATTTTTTATTTCTCTTTCGAATTGGGTTCTAATAAATGCTCTAAATTTTACGAAGACGGAAAACACTTGAGATTTATTTGCAATTGGAAATGTCCACAAAAATTTAGAATAATCATCCAAAAAGAGTATAATACCGATGACCCAACGAACTTAGAACATAAGACGTCCCATAGGTCAATATAAATAATATCAAATGGCATTGAAGTATAAGAATTTGAGTCTACAAATGGCAACTTAACAATTTTTCCTAACGAACAAGATTGACAAATTGGAGTACGACTCGTACCTTTACAAGAAATAAAACTATTTTTATCTAAAGCAGACAAAATAGAGGACCCCGGATGACCAAGACGACCATGCCACAAGGAAGGAGAAATGGTTGCAAAGGTTGATGGCAAGGCTTGACTCGATGGACTGAAATCGGGCGTGATAGGATAAAGATCTTCCCTACTATCACACCTCATGAGAGGACTCCCCGTCTTGAAATCCTTTACAGAGAAATCAAAAGGATCAAATTCAATAGAAACGGAATTGTCAGTAGTGAATTTACGGACAGAGACTAAGTTTTTAATCAATTTGGGGGCGTGTAGGGTATTTTTCAAGATAAGAGGGGGATGATGGGGAGATAATGTTTTATGACCATAACCCCGAATTAGAACAGAATTACCATTACCAACAATTATACCGCGAGGGTTGCTCAAATTGAAATAAAATGAGAGAGTACCTGAATCGGATGTTATGTGGGTAGTGGCACCGGTGTCCATATACCAATTTAGGTCCGGTTGAGAACTCAATGTGTGCATCGCGACCTCGATATCGGTCTGAGTGGGGCCTGCTGCATGGTGAGCTTGCGGAGGCCGAGGCCCAAGAATTCTAGACCTCGGGCTGAACTGGGCTGAAACTGCTGGAGCTGGGCGTACTGGGCCAGTGGGCGTGGGCCGTTGGGGCTGTTGGAAAGCCCACTGGCCAGTCGCTGGAACTTGCTGTGGAGGTGGGCCGTAGGGCCACTGTCTACTGGTCCAAGCCCACAACCCAGAGGCCCAGGGCTGAGACCAGTGGGTCGGTGGCCCACTGTAACCTGGATAGGGTCCACTGCCACTGCTTTGGCCACCGTGACTGCCGCCGGAGCCGCCGCGATTTTTCCCATTATTTTTCCGGTCATTCTTGTTGCCCCCGTGTGATTGGTTTTGGTTCGAATTGTTACCAAAATTTTGAGGACTAGGGGAGGAAGTCATCATGACCACGGGACTAGCATTAGTAGCCGCCTTTTTAGCCAAACCGGCTTCTTCCAAGGTAAGCATGGATCGGGCTTGATAGAACCTTGGAAGAGGATTACTTTGACGAATGAGAGTTCCAACGCCACTATAGGCCTCGAATAGGCCAGCAACCATATGTAAAACCAGACGATCTTCACTAACTGGCACACCAACGTTGCGGAGTTGGTCCGCCAATTCCTTCAACCTTTTGCAATATGTTGAAACGTTCGGGATATTTTCCATATTGATGTGGGAAAAATCCTGTTCAAGAGTAACAGCTCTGGAATTTTGATTATCCTGGAACATGTCCAGCATTCTATCCCATGCGGCCATCGCCGTAACGTCTGGCTCGATAATCATCTGTAATAGGTCGGTGGAGATAGTAGAATATATCCACTAAAGGACAGTGGCATCAAGCGTTGTCCATAATTTAAGATCATCCTCGCGTTTAGGCACCTATGTATCATCAAGAGTTGTGGGGATGATGTGATGGATGACTTGATGCGAACGAGCGTGAATTTTGAACAACTCGGCCCACATCGCGTATTGGGCGTTTTCTATTTCAAGAATTAACGGGATATGATTCTTGATGTTAGAAATAACAAGGGCAGGGTGAAACGTGTTCTTTGACGTAGACATAACGAAAGAACAAGAGGTGTGGGGGGGTCTCGGCCGAGAGGAAGCACAAAACTTTGTGAGAGAAAATTTTTGTGTGACCTAGACTTTTGATACCATGAAAGAAATAACCCCCTTGATTATTTTCATTACTTGAAAGACTATATATATAAGTTACAAAGTAGGAGAATCCTATTCCTAAAACCTTATTCTATACATTTATGGTAATACACTACTAATTATATTACAATATTACCTAAACTAAGATACTAAATATTTACCATAAATTACTTGGTACAAAATTTGTCCAAACCGAGGGCAATCCCGAGAGCAATCCCGTGACCAATATACACAATATACACATGTATATTGTGTGTATATTGTGTATATTTAACAGATGGCTATCAAGATTTAAGCTTCACGGATTTGCAAGGTATACAATAACTCTGCATCACTTACAAACTAGTTGAGGTTGGTTATATGAATTATCAATACCCTATTTGGACCTTTTCATTCCAGCACTCAACAATTTGGGAGCTCTAGCAGTTCCTTAATTTTTTATTTCTAGCAAACATGGACCAAATGTAAGTATTGACAAAGCTTTAATTCTAACTAGTTGGTTTCATCTTTGTAGATTTTTTGATTCCATTTTGCTAAATCTGATTTTCTTATTGTTCAGATGTATTAGTCTTGCACGACTAGACGTGTTTTTCAAAGCTCCCTTTTTTTAGTTCTGGTTTTGTTGAGTGGTGATCTAATGTTTTAATTTGATAGGCTTTGTATATTGTCTGTAATGTGGATTTTGTATGATGCAGAGGAAAAAGGCAAAGTTTATACAATTAATTTTGTTTCAGATTTCTCACTGAAAAATGTTCAGTGACTATTTCTCACTGAATGTCGATGGGCAAAACCTAAAAAATAGTGTTTTCATATGAAAAAATTATGAAGTTTCTCAGCGTTTCAATGGAAACTTGTTTCCAACCATGCGTTTTCTCAGTGAGCTAGTTCCGTAGGAATGAGGTGGGAAAATCATATTTCATAGCACAAATTGTTGGAAATTTGCCTTTGGCGGGAGTTGCGACCGACCAACTTTAACGGCTTAAACACTAGTGTAACGTATGTTGGAGAATCCGGTTCTTCACACATGCATGATCTACTAAGTACGTAGATAACCGTAGGGCCAAGAATCGTCAAATTTCATTGAGTAATGAAAGAGATATTGGTTCACGAAGTAAGGTGTTTGAAGCATGGAAAGTGTGGTATTGTGTGTAATTCTCCCACATCGGTAGAGGAAGAAAGAATTGTTGTGTATATAAGACTCGAAATTGGTTTGGGGTTTGGGACCCCAAGGGGTATCCCATGTGTTTAAAGGAGGGAGGACCTAGATGTGCTTCGGTTCGAGGAAAGACCACGCGCGCCGCCGCCGCCCGCCCGTCCGGTCCGGTTCCGAGTTCCGGGTTCTCGGGTTCACGAGTCACGGGCCGTGGGCCGTGGGCCTTCTGATATTATCTTTTTGGGCCAGAAAACTTTGCCAGAAGTACAGTTTGATCCCAGAAGTTTCAGACGTATAGTTTGAACCGAATTCTTTCGGATGTCTTGTTTGGTCCCGAAGTTTCAAGATGTACGAGTTTGGTCCCCGAAGTTTCAAGATGTACGAGTTTAGTCCACGAAGTTCAGAATTTCGATGGTCAAAACGAAACGTCAAGCACTCAATTCAGCCATTTATTTTGGCTGAATTACTCCTCCTATAATGGCCAAATCCGTTGGTTCTTTCACCATTTATGTTGGTGACTTTACTACCTCCATAATGGCCATTATTTGGCTATTATGGAGGCAGTTTTCAGCCCCTCCCTCACCTATATAAACACACCATTACACCATTGTTGAGCACTACAAAGAACAGAAAAATAACAGTTCATAAAGCTCACGAAAATACACAACAAAAACAGTTTTCTTCCTACAACTTCCAAGCATCATTTCGTTACTCAATATTCTTCACGGTAGCTCTTGAGTTTCCTTTGCTCAAGGGTTCCATTGCTGTTTTATCTTGGGAGACAAATTGTCCGGGACGTATAAAGGATACATACGGGGCAATATTGTCTTAAGGACGAGTGCCACACTCGACTCAAAGAAACCAGTTTCCATTTTTTCGTTTTCAACAAAATTGTAATTTCGGTTTTGTGGTTATCTTGTAATTTTCAGATTACTAGTTGAACTATTGAATCTTTGTTTATCCTTTCGAATACTTGTAATAGTTATATACTTCCCGTCTTTGCTTTATAAAGTACCATAGAGCAAAAACTCCCGACAACTTAAGACAATAGCTGTATTGTATTACTATTAGTATTCGAAAGATGTCGGTCAAAAATTATGTGACCAAATCTGGATATGGAAATGGTTTTCTGGTAGAAGAGAGTGATGATGATGAACGTGTTCATGGTGTCACCGCTACCAAGATCTGGTGGAAACAAGCGCTCACGAGAGCACGAGGATGTCGGCGGGACAAGAGGAGAAGGCGAAGATGTTATTCTATCTTGTAGCGAGAAGGCCTATATCTCGTCCCGGACAAAGGATCCGAATAATGGTGAGAAGGAAATGGACACTCGGTCGATGAAGTGAGTGAAGTGAGCCGTAATCCAAAAATTGGGATAAGTATTTTTCTTACTTGTCAAGAATAAAGATTAAATGATGTACGATTAAAAATGGATTAAAGTAAGGAGGAATATGAAAATAATTTATATTCCTTATGCTTTAACAAATCAGAAGTTTAATCTCATCTTCTTTTCCGTTTAAAGATTGGATTTTGTAAACGACTTAAGAAGATCCGTTCTTTTAAGTGTAATTACTAAAGTGTGTAAAGTATGTTCGCACATACGAGGGAGTAAGATCCACCGATCGTGCGAAAATCGTTACCACTCTTAAGTAAGCGCCAAGAATTATCCGGGCACCAATCTTAACGAAAGGAGTCTAAAAGCTAAAGACGTTGAACCTGTCATACTATTTGGCAGAAGATCCTTCATAGGATGATATTGGACACTCAGTCACATAAAGCCTCCGGGCGACTGGAGTGGGCCAAAATTCCTTTGATAGGATGATATTGGACACTCGGTCACATAAAGCCTCCGGGCGGCGGGTGGGCCAAAATTCCTTTGATAGGATGATATTGGACACTCGGTCATACAAAGCCTCCGGGCGGGAGTGGGCCAAAATTTCTTTGATATGATGATATTGGACACTCGGTCATATAAAGCCTGCGGGCGGCCCGGGTGGTGCCGAATTCATTTCATAGGAAAAGTAATGGACACCTAGTAAGGTGGGCCGAGTTTCCGGGTCCTAAATGATGCGAAGGCCTAAATAAAGGCAGTAAAGAAATTGGACACTCAGACTGCCAAAGAAACTAGAGTGGGCCAGAGTATCTAGATCACATATGATCCGGTTATGCCCTAACCACGGGCAAGAGGTTGTTCATGTGAAGCAACGCCACCTCTAAAGTAGAAGGGGTTGGAGAGGTTGTCCTCAATAGGACTTCATGGATTGTGATCACTCTAAGATGAGGTGATACATATTCCTAACTTGGTTTAAGGGATATTTGTTGGTCAAGCTAGTTTGAGACTAGTCCAATAGGTACGTAATAACTAAGAATGGTACAGTACGTTTGTAGCCAAATGAATGATATATTTGTAATCCGTGCATCTATGCCATCATAGATTAAGACACGTTAAATAGCAAGTCATTCAAAAGCTAACGATGTTGAGATTGTTGCCTTCTGTCGACATAAACCCTCTAAATAAATGTGAGGTAGATGAAGAGGCAAAATCACCTTTCCAAATTCCGTCAAGGGAATAGCGAAAGAAGCACCGCTCCTCTAGAACTTAGTCACACCTAATTGGGTGATTTGAAGTTTATACAAAATAGAGGGGGGAGACAAGTACGTTGTGATCTTCATTGATGATGGTACAACGTATGGAATCCTTTGTTTGTTGAAAAGCAAAGATGAAGTTGTTGAAGCCTACAAAGCAGAAGTTGAAAATCAACTAAGCCTACGGATTGAGAAATTCGTAGTGATAGAGGGGGAGAATGTGAAGCATCGTTCATTAAACGAATGTTCATTTCTCACCTCAGTCTAACGGTGTTAGCCAAGCACGAAGGTGTACGCCCAAATTATGAGGGGTAGCTTGGTAAAAGATGGGCTACCGAAACAGGTCAAGTTCGACCTAAGACTGTAGATTGCATATCCACTTTGGATCCGCAAATAACGATAGTGTTGATCGCCTCTTGGCGTCAAAGAATGCTGAATTCTTTGGAGATAACTTTCCTTGGAAAAGGAAAAAGGAGTAATTGCTCAAGGTTAACAAGAACCCGCGAGGGCCGATTTGTCCGGAACTAGACGTTTCGTATCTTCATGACTCGAAAGTTCTTTGTCTATCCGGAACTTAATATTCCGGATCTGCAGAACTCGGGGATTCTAGATGTTGAACCAAGACGGAGCAAAGAGGGGACAAAGACTTGTTCCAGTCCTTCTAGCTTGTATGGTTGAGAACGAACCATGGACAATTAACAAATAATTGTTATCTCCAAAAGCGCCGCTTTGGAAAGAAGCTAAAGAGAGAAATAGATTCCATATATAGAACCATACTTGTGTAATAGTTGATCTTCCTCCGGAAAAGAACCTTTGGGTTGTAAAAAGTGCTCCCCTGTGAGTAGCTTCACATCCGGGGCCATTGTAATCTTACATGGCATGGGTGTTGAAAACGACCTTCCCAACCGGAGAGTTGGAAGAAGAGGATCGAATTGGTTTGCCGAGCTGTTGGGCTTCTTCCGAACTTTCATTTTGGTCCCCGAAATGTTTACATTTTAGTCCGAAAGTCTCGGATAAAACGAAACAATGAATACGACCACGAAACATTGGCTCGAAGTTAGAAAGCCAACGGTTGGAAAGCCAACGGTCGAGAGTGAAAATCATATTGAAACAAAGTCTCGATATGAAAGATATGTGTATCACGAGATGACTTCTTAGGAATTGAATTTCTAAGACATCTAACGGATCGGTCAATAGTTGACGAGTCTCGTTGAAGCCACCAATGGATATGAATCATAGAGCGATTGGAATCATGGTGCACCCATAGACAAGGAGTGATATGCACGGGTCACGTGTAGTTCAATGTATTGTACACACTACAACCGACCCGGTATCGTCCTACAAACATATTAGTTGAACTAAGGTTCACCGATGATCTTAATACATGATCAATAGAAGGCGTTAAGTCGGATATGACGATATACGAATTATTCGCTTATCTACGGATTATTGTATTACGGATGTCCGGCGGTTACGGGAGAACACGGTGATGCAACCGGACATCGGATCGAAGAACACCAAAGCCACAAGTAAATGTGTATGGTGGTTCTTGGAAAATCCTCTAAGCAAACTTGCATCGACCGATTCATGATGGTATCGGAGTTTATCGCTTTATACAAAGCATGAAAGAAGTTGAGTAACTTCACGACTCATTAGAGGACGTCCCTTATTGGGAGAAACCCGTGCCTTCGAGCGAGTTATACACGTGGCTAGCCGATCGGCTTTAGGAAGGACACGGATGACGGCGTCTGGACATATCGTCGGGATCGGTCGGAGACATAAGACCGTATGGCGGTTGATCATCACGGGTGTCACTTCCTTGTTTACAAACTAAGGGACTACCCGAGAGATCAAGCGTTCTGCTGTCTAGGGAAATGGGCTTAAAACCCAAAATATACGGACCAATACGGTGGAAACCCAACCTTACGAAGCTGGAGATCCCGGTAATTTGGTTCAATGGGAAAACTAAGTTGTAAAGGTTCGGTTGATCGCTTCGGTGGAAGCATGAGCACTTCGGATAGTGATTTACGAAAAGAAACACCAAATCCAAAGCCGTTCCGCGATAGACGTTAAGTGCTATACGCAAGTATGGGTAAAGGTTAAGTTTTCAAAACTGTAATGATCCTCAACGAGTTGAGGTTAGGTCTTTGGGAAACTTTTAATGGTTCCTAACACTTGTGAAGTGGGGTATAGCGGGATACCTTGTAGGAGACCACCTATTTAAGTGCGAGGACGGGCCGCCTCAAATTGAACGCACTTAATAATCCAAGACGTTGTCCATGGCCAAAACGGACAAAACATTACGAAGAAGAGAGTAAGGGAATTTGTTGTGTTGGTACCGTTGTCTTGGCTTACACTAAACAACGACGGTTCAAGACATCACGTTCACGCGCGGTAAGTAAGTCCGATGGTATTCAACTATGGAAGGTTCAAAGCCGAGGCTACCTCTCCTTATGCAACATCGGTCCATTTGAAATATTCTTTGGAAATGAAAAGACACCATGTGAGTGCGCCAAAATCTCTTTCAAGAGGGGATTGTTGGAAATTTGCCTTTGGCGGGAGTTGCGACCGACCAACTTTAACGGCTTAAACACTAGTGTAACGTATGTTGGAGAATCCGGTTCTTCACACATGCATGATCTACTAAGTACGTAGATAACCGAAGGGCCAAGAATCGTCAAATTTCATTGAGTAATGAAAGAGATATTGGTTCACGAAGTAAGGTGTTTGAAGCATGGAAAGTGTGGTATTGTGTGTAATTCTCCCACATCGGTAGAGGAAGAAAGAATTGTTGTGTATATAAGACTCGAAATTGGTTTGGGGTTTGGGACCCCAAGGGGTATCCCATGTGTTTAAAGGAGGGAGGACCTAGATGTGCTTCGGTTCGAGGAAAGACCACACGCGCGCCGCCGCCCGCCCGTCCGGTCCGTTCCGAGTTCCGGGTTCTCGGGTTCACGGGTCACGGGCCGTGGGCCTTCTGATATTATCTTTTTGGGCCAGAAAACTTTGCCAGAAGTACAGTTTGATCCCAGAAGTTTCAGACGTACAGTTTGAACCAGAATTCTTTCAGATGTACTGTTTGGTCCCGAAGTTTCAAGATGTACGGTTTGGTCCCCGAAGTTTCAAGATGTACGAGTTTAGTCCACGAAGTTCAGAATTTCGATGGTCAAAACAGAAACGTCAAGCACTCAATTCAGCCATTTATTTTGGCTGAATTACTCCTCCTATAATGGCCAAATCCGTTGGTTCTTTCACCATTTATGTTGGTGACTTTACTACCTCCATAATGGCCATTATTTGGCTATTATGGAGGCAGTTTTCAGCCCCTCCCTCACCTATATAAACACACCATTACACCATTGTTGAGCACTACAAAGAACAGAAAAATAACAGTTCATAAAGCTCACGAAAATACACAACAAAAACAGTTTTCTTCCTACAACTTCCAAGCATCATTTCGTTACTCAATATTCTTCACGGTAGCTCTTGAGTTTCCTTTGCTCAAGGGTTCCATTGCTGTTTTATCTTGGGAGACAAATTGTCCAGGACGTATAAAGGATACATACGGGGCAATATTGTCTTAAGGACAGAGTGCCACACTCGACTCAGCAAAACCAGTTTCCATTTTTTCGTTTTCAACAAAATTGTAATTTCAGTTTTGTGGTTATCTTGTAATTTTCAGATTACTAGTTGAACTATTGAATCTTTGTTTATCCTTTCGAATACTTGTAATAGTTATATACTTCCCGTACTGCTTTATAAAGTACCATAGAGCAAAAACTCCCGACACAAATTTCCCACTGAATGTCGGTGAGAAAAACCTTTATTTCTAGTAGTCGTTGTTGGTTTTTACAAAGGATTTGCAGGAAACGGAAATTACAAGTAACTGCTTATGTAGGAATTGAAATTACAATTCAACAAGAAAGCTGAAAATTACAATATAACAACAAAATTGAAATTACACTTTTGTTGAACAAGAAAACGGGAAAGTTGTTTATGCTGAGTCGAGTGTGGCACTCTGTCCTTAAGACAATATTGCCCCGTATGTACCCTTTATACGTCCTGGACAATTCGTCTCCCAAGATAAAACAGCAATGGAACTATTGAGCAAAGGAAACTCAAAAGCTACCGTGAAGAATATTGAGCAATGAAATGATGCTTGGAAGATTAGGAAGAAAGCGATTTTTGCTTTGTGTATTTTCGTGTATGTTAAGTACTCCTCAACAATGGTATAAGGGGTGTTTATATAGGTGAGGGAGGGCTGTTTAATCTGCCCCCATAACAGCCATTATTGGCCAAATAATGGCCATTATGGAGGTAGTTAATCCACCAAAATAAATGGTGAAAAATGCCAACGGATTGGCCATTATAGGAGGTGTAATTCAGCCAAAATAAATGGGTGAATTGAGTGCCGGACGTTTACGTTTCGGACCGTCGAAATTCGATTTTCGAAAAACTTCGGGGACCAAACTGTACATCTTGAAACTTCGGGGACCAAACTGTACATCCGAAAGAATTCGGTCCAAAGCGCACATCGAAACTTCGGGATCAAAGCGTACTTCGGCAAAGTTTTCTGGCCCAAAAAGATAATATCAGAAGGCCCACCCCACAGCCCACAGCCCACAGCCCACGACCCGTGACCCGTGACCCGTGACCCGTGACCCGTGACCCGTGACCCGTGACCCGAGAACCCGAGAACCCGAGAACCCGAGAACCCGGAACCCGGAACCCGGAACCCGGAACCGGAACCCGGAACCCGGAACCCGGAACCGGAACCGGACGGGCGGGCGGCGGCGGCGCGCGTGTGGTCTTTACTTGAACCGAAGCACATCTAGGTCCTCCCTCCTTTAAACACATGGGATACCCCTTGGGGTCCCAAACCCCAAACCAATTTCAAGCATTATATACACAACAATTCTTTCTTCCTCTACCGATGAGGGAGAATTGATCACACACCACACTTTTCCATGCTTCAAACACCTTACTTCGTGAACCAATATCTCTTTCATTTCTCAATGAAATTTGACGATTCTTGGCCCTACGGTTATCTACGTACTTAGTACATC
Organism: Anisodus tanguticus; assembly: GCA_034509755.1. NCBI lineage: Eukaryota > Viridiplantae > Streptophyta > Magnoliopsida > Solanales > Solanaceae > Anisodus > Anisodus tanguticus. The sequence continues at coordinate 33,007,212 of CM067546.1, forward strand.
ATGCATGTGTGAAGAACCGGATTCTCCAACATACGTAACACTAGTGTTTAAGCCGTTAAAGTTGGTCGGTCGCAACTCCCGCCAAAGGCTAATTTCCAACAATCCCCTCTTGAAAGAGATTTTGGCGCACTCACATGGTGTCTTTTCATTTCCAAAGCAATATTTCACGGACCGATGTTGCATAAGGAGAGGTAGCCTCAGCTTTGAACCTTCCATAGTTGAATACCATCGGACTTACTTACTGCGCGGTGAACGCGATGTCTTGAACCGTCAGTGTTTAGTGTAAGCCAAGACAATGATACCAACACAACAAATTCCCTTACTCTCTTCTTCGTAATGTTTTGTCCATTTTGGCCATGGACAACGTCTTGGATTCTTAAGTGCGTTCATTTTGAGGCGGCCTGTCCTCGCACTTAAATAGGTGGTCTCCTACAAGGTATCCTGCTATACTCCACTTCACAAGTGTTAGGAACCATTAAAAGTTTCCCAAGAACCTAGCCTCAACTGTTGAGGATCATTACAGGTTTTGAAAACTTAACCTTTACCCATACTGCGCAGATAGCACTTAATGTCTATCGCGGAACGGCTTTGGATTTGGTGTTTCTTTTCGAAATCACTATCCGAAGTGCTCATGCTTCTATCGAAGCGATCAACCGAACCTTTACTGACTTAGTTTTCCCATTGAACCAAATTACCGGGATCTCCGATTCGTAAGGTTGGGTTACCACCGTATTGGTCCTTATATTTTGGGTTTTAAGCCCATTCCCCTAGACAGGCAAGCCATCGATCCTTGAGTAGGCCCTTTGTCAATGGGTCCGCTATATTATCCTTTGACTTGATGTAATCAATGGATATTATACCCGTGGTGATCGTTGCCTAACGGTCTTATGCCTCCGTCGAATATGACGAGACTTGCCGTTGTACATAACATTCCGTGCCCTTCCTAGAGCCGACCGACCGTCGCAAGTGGATCATTACCGAAGGTACGGGTTTGTTCCAACACGGAACATCCTCTAAGAAGTCATGAAGCCACTCGGCTTCTTCTCCCGCTTTGTCTAAAGCGATAAACTCCGATTCCATCGTGGATCGGGCGATGCAAGTTTGCTTAGAGGATTTCCAAGATACGGCCCCACCACCAATTGTAAATATATACCCACCGGTGGACTTGGTGTTCTCTATATCGGATATCCGGTTTGCATCACTTTGTACCCCTCTAGTACAATTTTGGATATCTCGAATAGTGTAACCCGAAGTTTAACGTGTATTTCGTGTATTGTAATACCCGATTCAACGCCTTCCGGTGATTATCACTTGGATTACGGGTGAACCTAGCCAACTTATTGATTGCGTAAGCAATATCGGGTCGGGTGCGGTTTGTTATATACATCAAACTACCGATTACCTGTGCATATCGCTCCTGGTATACAGTGCACCAAGATTTTTATCAAGCTTATGATTTATATCCATTGGTGACGCTATCGGAGAAGCTGTCTAACATCTTGAACTTTCTCAAAACATCCTCGATGTAGTGAGACCGAGATAAGACCGATCCGTCGACGTCTTAGAGATTTTAATCCCTAGGATGACATCTGCGATAGCCATATCTTTCATTTCGAAGCATTGTTTCAACATGTTCTTAGTCTCTAGGATTATCCTAGGACTGCTTCCTGTGATCAACATGTCGTCTACATACAGGCATATCATAACAAATGAGTCAGAGTTACCTTTCGTGTAAACACATTTATCACACTCATTAATGGCAAACCCCTTCGATAGTAGAGTACTATCAAATTTTTCGTGCCATTGTTTCGGGGCTTGTTTCAGCCCATACAGAGATTTGATAAGTCGACAGACTTTCTTCTCTTGCCCTTGAACCACGTACCCCTCGGGTTGGTCCATATAAATTTCTTCTTCCAAATCACCGTTTAGGAAGGCTGTCTTAACATCCATCTGGTGTATCTCAAGGTCACGCAAAGCTGCGATCGCAATAAATACCCGTATGGATGTCATCCGGGATACCGGAGAGTATGTGTCAAAGTAGTCAAAGCCTTCTGTCTGTCGATAGCCCTTGACTACCAACCTGGCCTTGTACTTGTCTATAGACCCATCTGCCTTGTATTTCTGTTTGAGTATCCATTTACAACCCAACGGTTTATTTCCGGAGGAAGATCAACCAACTCCCAAGTATGGTTATGCGAATGGAGCTTATTTCACTCTCAATAGCTTCTTTCCGGAGCGGTGCTTCCGGAGTTGACAACGCCCGAGCAATTGTCCTTGGTTCATCATTAACCATGTAAGCTACAAAGTCGGGACCGAAGGATTTATCCTTCCCGGCCCTTTTACTTCGCCTTAGATCCATCTCTCGGAGTCTCCAAGTTCGAGAATCGGAACACTAGATTCCGGATGTTCACCACCTCGAGATTCGCTAGATTTGAACCATTTAGATCCGGGCGGTCAAGGACTCCCGGTTCTTGAGAGCTTTGTGCATAACTTCGCTTGCGAGAGGTTATGTCTTTCTCCTTTCTAGGAAAGGTACTTTCAAAGAATAGAGCATTCCTTGATTCCATTATTGTACCCTGGTGGATATCGGAATATCCGACTTATGCACTAAGAAGCGATAAGCACTATCGTTATTTGCATATCCGATGAATATGCAATCTAAGGGTCTTTGGTCCAATCTTGACCTGCTTTGGCTTAGGTACTTCAACCTTTGCCGACAACCCCACACCTTAAAATACTTGTAGGTGGGTTTCTTTCCTTTCCATGATTCATATGGAGTTTTGTCCTTACCTTTATGTGGGACTCGTTCGAGAATCGTATTAGCGGTAAGGACGGCTTCTCCCCACATGTTTTGGGGAAGTCCGGAATTGATAAGCAAGGCATTCATCATTTCCTTTAGTGTGCGGTTCTTACGTTCCGCCACACCGTTTGATTGAGGTGAGTATGGAGCCGTCGTTTGATGAATAATGCCTTCTTGGGCACAATATTCCTCAAAAGGCGCTACATATTCTCCCCCTCTATCGCTACGAATGGATTTAATCCGTAGGCTAAGTTGATTCTCAACTTTCGCTTTGTAACGTCGGAACGCTTCAAAGGCTTCATCCTTACTTTTCAACAAGTAAAGGTAACAATACCTTGTGCTATCATCTATAAATGTCACAAAGTACTTGTTCCCCCTTAGTTTGTGCAAACTTCAAATCACATATATATGTGTGAATAAGTTCTAGAGGAGCGGTATTCCTTTCGACGGATCGAAAAGGAAGCTTGGTGAGTTTTGCCTCTACGCACACCTCACATTTATGTTGAGGGTTTATGTCGATAGAAGGCAACAACTCCATCTTTACCGACCTTTGAATAGACTTGTATTTTACGTGTCCTAATCTATGATGCCATAAATTAGAAGACTCAAGCAAATAAGAAGAAGACTCAACTTTATTTCCTTGACGCAATACGGACATGGCATTCACTTTGAAGAGGCCTTCACAGACGAAGCCCCTCCCCACAAATGTGCCATTTTTAGTGAGTACAAATTTATTTGATTCAAACACTAGCCTAAAGCCGCATTAACCAATAAAGGTCCGAAACTAGATTTCTTCTAATATCCGGGACGTGCATCACTTTCTTCGAGTGAGTTCCTTGCCGGAAGTCATCTTCGGGACCACCTTTCCAACCCCTAGCACGTCCGAGGAAGCGTTGTTGCCCATGAACGACTTCTTGTCGGAGACCGGAGTGTACGTGGAGAAGGCATCTTTGTTGGAACAGATGTGTCTTGTTGCACCTGTGTCCACCCACCCTTCGCATCGGATTCTCCACCAAGTTGGCTTCTAGCACCACCGCGAGAGAATTCCTCGATCATGTCATCCAGGAGCGTGTCCTTGACGACGTTTGCTTGAGCCTTGCCTTTTGACTTGGCTTTCTCGTTATTGCTCGGTCTTGAGCTTGCGGCATTCCTTGATCCGTGACCGGGTTTCCCACGGTGATGACAATTACCTCGAACATCTCTGCTGCGGGGGCTTTGCCGTCTTTCCGGAACTTCCGCTTCTTGCTTGAGTTCCCTTTGGCCTCTGCCGCATTTGCCTTTGCCTCGGCATGTTGTCTACCCTTTGGCAAGGTCTTCTTATTATCTTCCGGATTTGCGGTTTGATAACAAGCTCTTCAAAGGTCATCTCCTTTGTCTTGAGTTTCAAGTAACTCATAAACTCATTCCATGAAGGAGGTAACTTTTCAATCGGCGATGCAACCAAAAGCTTGCTCATTTGGTTTCGGTCCTTCCAAATCCAGGTGATGTAAAATCATTTGGAATTCTGGACTTGGGACATCTTTGTCTTCTTGTCCACCATTTGGAATTTTAGAAATTTCCCAACGATGAACTTCTTAGTACCCGCATCTTGTGCGTTGTACTTCTTTTGCGATTTTCCCATGCTCTTTGGCGGTGCCAACGGTGCAATAGACCGTGTAGAGAGGGTCTCGCTAAGCGATTCGGTATATAGTTCTTGCACATGAAATCGCTATGATTCCATGCGTCACGAACCATCTTCATGCCATTAATGACATGGATACCAAGGCCCCCTTCACCCGTTTCATTGGGCGAAGAGTCTATTTCATCTCCGGCTTGTGGAGGATCTTCCGTAAGGAACCGGGCCATGCCCATAAGCGTTAAGTAAAACAGCATCTTTTCGCCATCTTTTGAATTCGATCCCATGAATTTTTCGGGGCGATCATGGTGGTGTGATGAAGAGGGTGGAGCTCCAACGATCGGGAAGGCAGCGGTGTTACGCCTTGAACAGAGCAAGGAGCGAGCGAAGCGGTGAGGCGGCGGAGTTCGCCTTGGGCGATAGCGGCGGTGGCGGGGAAGGCGACAACATTGCCTCGAGAGGCGAGCGACGATAGCAGCAACATCGGTCATATTTCCAGCCATGTTATTGCGATTACCGTAAGCAAGATATTGTCTTAAGTTGTTGGTTTTTACAAAGGATTTGCAGAAACGGAAATTACAAGTAAGCGCTTATGTAGGAATTGAAATTACAATTCAACAAGAAAGCTGAAAATTACAATATAACAACAAAATTGAAATTACACTTTTGTTGAACAAGAAAACGGGAAAGTTGTTTATCTTTGAGTCGAGTGTGGCACTCTGTCCTTAAGACAATATTGCCCCGTATGTACCCTTTATACGTCTGGACAATTCGTCTCCCAAGATAAAACAGCAATGGAACTATTGAGCGAAGGAAACTCAAAAGCTACCGTGAAGAATATTGAGCAATGAAATGATGCTTGGAAGATTAGGAAGAAACTGATTTTTACTTTGTGTATTTTCGTGTATGTTAAGTACTCCTCAACAATGGTATAAGGGGTGTTTATATAGGTGAGGGAGGGCTGTTTAATCGCCCCCATAACAGCCATTATTGGCCAAATAATGGCCATTATGGAGGTAGTTAATCCACCAAAATAAATGGTGAAAAATGCCAACGGATTGGCCATTATAGGAGGTGTAATTCAGCCAAAATAAATGGCTGAATTGAGTGCTGGACGTAAGTTTTCTGGCCCAAAAAGATAATATCAGAAGGCCCACAGCCCACAGCCCACAGCCCACAGCCCACAGCCCGTGGCCCGTGGCCCGTGGCCCGTGACCCGGAACCGGACGGGCGGCGGCGGCGCGCGTGTGGTCCTTACTTGAACCGAAGCACATCTAGGTCCTCCCTCCTTTAAACACATGGGATACCCCTTGGGGTCCCAAACCCCAAACCAATTTCAAGCATTATATACACAACAATTCTTTCTTCCTCTACCGATGAGGGAGAATTGATCACACACCACACTTTTCCATGCTTCAAACACCTTACTTCGTGAACCAATATCTCTTTCATTTCTCAATGAAATTTGACGATTCTTGGCCCTACGGTTATCTACGTACTTAGTACATCATGCATGTGTGAAGAACCGGATTCTCCAACATACGTAACACTAGTGTTTAAGCCGTTAAAGTTGGTCGGTCGCAACTCCCGCCAAAGGCTAATTTCCAACAATCCCCTCTTGAAAGAGATTTTGGCGCACTCACATGGTGTCTTTTCATTTCCAGCAATATTTCAGCGGACCGATGTTGCATAAGGAGAGGTAGCCTCCTTTGAACCTTCCATAGTTGAATACCATCGGACTTACTTACTTGCGCGGTGAACGCGATGTCTTGAACCGTCGGTGTTTAGTGTAAGCCAAGACAATGATACCAACACAACAAATTCCCTTACTCTCTTCTTCGTAATGTTTTGTCCATTTTGGCCATGGACAACGTCTTGGATTCTTAAGTGCGTTCATTTTGAGGCGGCTGTCCTCGCACTTAAATAGGTGGTCTCCTACAAGGTATCTGCTATACTCCACTTCACAAGTGTTAGGAACCATTAAAAGTTTCCCAAGAACCTAGCCTCAGCTGTTGAGGATCATTACGAGTTTTGAAAACTTAACCTTTACCCATCTGCGAGATAGCACTTAATGTCTATCGCGGGAACGGCTTTGGATTTGGTGTTTCTTTTCGAAATCACTATCCGAAGTGCTCATGCTTCTACTTGAAGCGATCAAGCGAACCTTTACTGACTTAGTTTTCCCATTGAACCAAATTACCGGGATCTCCGGTTCGTAAGGTTGGGTTACCACTTTGTATTGGTCCTTATATTTTGGGTTTTAAGCCCATTCCCCTAGACAGGCAAGCCATCGATCCTTGAGTAGGCCCTTTGTCAATGGGTCGCTATATTATCCTTTGACTTGATGTAATCAATGGATATTATACCCGTGGTGATCGGTTGCCTAACGGTCTTATGCCTCCGTCGAATATGACGAGACTTGCCGTTGTACATAACATTCCGTGCCCTTCCTAGAGCCGACCGACCGTCGCGAGTGGATCATTACCGAAGGTACGGGTTTGTTCCAACACGGAACATCCTCTAAGAAGTCATGAAGCCACTCGGCTTCTTCTCTCCGCTTTGTCTAAAGCGATAAACTCCGATTCCATCGTGGATCGGGCGATGCAAGTTTGCTTAGAGGATTTCCAAGATACAGCCCCACCACCAATTGTAAATATATACCCTTTGGTGGACTTGGTGTTCTCTATATCGGATATCCGGTTTGCATCACTTTGTACCCCTCTAGTACAAATTTGGATATCTCGAATAGTGTAACCCGAAGTTTAACGTGTATTTCGGGTATTGTAATACCCGATTCAACGCCTTCCGGTGATTATCACTTGGATTACGGGTGAACCTAGCCAACTTATTGTTGCGTAAGCAATATCGGGTCGGGTGCAGTTTGTTATATACATCAAACTACCGATTACCTGTGCATATCGCTCCTGGTATACAGGTGCACCAAGATTTTTATCAAGCTTATGATTTATATCCATTGGTGACGCTATCGGAGAACTGTCTAACATCTTGAACTTTCTCAAAACATCCTCGATGTAGTGAGACTGAGATAAGACCAGTCCGTCAGACGTCTTAGAGATTTTAATCCCTAGGATGACATCTGCGATAGCCATATCTTTCATTTCGAAGCATTGTTTCAACATGTTCTTAGTCTCTAGGATTATCCTAGGACTGCTTCCTGTGATCAACATGTCGTCTACATACAGGCATATCATAACAAATGAGTCAGAGTTACCTTTCGTGTAAACACATTTATCACACTCATTAATGGCAAACCCCTTCGATAGTAGAGTACTATCAAATTTTTCGTGCCATTGTTTCGGGGCTTGTTTCAGCCCATACAGAGATTTGATAAGTCGACAGACTTTCTTCTCTTGCCCTTGAACCACGTACCCCTCGGGTTGGTCCATATAAATTTCTTCTTCCAAATCACCGTTTAGGAAGAATTTGTCTTAACATCCATCCGGTGTATCTCAAGGTCACGCAAAGCTGCGATCGCAATAAATACCCGTATGGATGTCATCCGGGATACCGGAGAGTATGTGTCAAAGTAGTCAAAGCCTTCTGTCTGTCGATAGCCCTTGACTACCAACCTGGCCTTGTACTTGTCTATAGACCCATCTGCCTTGTATTTCGTTTGAGTATCCATTTACAACCCAACGGTTTATTTCCGGAGGAAGATCAACCAACTCCCAAGTATGGTTATGCGAGAATGGAGCTTATTTCACTCTCAATAGCTTCTTTCCGAGCGGTGCTTCCGGAGTTGACAACGCCCGAGCAATTGTCCTTGGTTCATCATTAACCATGTAAGCTACAAAGTCGGGACCGAAGGATTTATCCTTCCCGGCCCTTTTACTTCGCCTTAGATCCATCTCTCGGAGTCTCCAAGTTCGAGAATGCGGAACACTAGATTCCGGATGTTCACCACCTCGAGATTCGCTAGATTTGAACCATTTAGATCCGGGCGGTCAAGGACTCCCGGTTCTTGAGAGCTTTGTGCATAACTTCGCTTGCGAGAGGTTATGTCTTTCTCCTTTCTAGGAAAGGTACTTTCAAAGAATAGAGCATTCCTTGATTCCATTATTGTACCCTGGTGGATATACGGAATATCGACTTATGCACTAAGAAGCGATAAGCACTACGTTATTTGCATATCCGATGAATATGCAATCTACGATCTTTGGTCCAATCTTGACTGCTTTGGCTTAGGTACTTCAACCTTTGCCGGACAACCCCACACCTTAAAATACTTGTAGGTGGGTTTCTTTCCTTTCCATGATTCATATGGAGTTTTGTCCTTACCTTTATGTGGGACTCGTTCGAGAATCGTATTAGCGGTAAGGACGGCTTCTCCCCACATGTTTTGGGGAAGTCCGGAATTGATAAGCAAGGCATTCATCATTTCCTTTAGTGTGCGGTTCTTACGTTCCGCCACACCGTTTGATTGAGGTGAGTATGGAGCCGTCGTTTGATGAATAATGCCTTCTTGGGCACAATATTCCTCAAAAGGCGCTACATATTCTCCCCTCTATCGCTACGAATGGATTTAATCCGTAGGCTAAGTTGATTCTCAACTTCGCTTTGTAACGTCGGAACGCTTCAAAGGCTTCATCCTTACTTTTCAACAAGTAAAGGTAACAATACCTTGTGCTATCATCTATAAATGTCACAAAGTACTTGTTCCCCCCTCTAGTTTGTGCAAACTTCAAATCACATATATATGTGTGAATAAGTTCTAGAGGAGCGGTATTCCTTTCGACGGATCGAAAAGGAAGCTTGGTGAGTTTTGCCTCTACGCACACCTCACATTTATGTTGAGGGTTTATGTCGATAGAAGGCAACAACTCCATCTTTACCAGCCTTTGAATAGACTTGTATTTTACGTGTCCTAATCTATGATGCCATAAATTAGAAGACTCAAGCAAATAAGAAGAAGACTCAACTTTATTTCCTTGACGCAATACGAGACATGGCATTCACTTTGAAGAGGCCTTCACAGACGAAGCCCCTCCCCACAAATGTGCCATTTTTAGTGAGTACAAATTTATTTGATTCAAACACTAGCCTAAAGCCAGCATTAACCAATAAAGGTCCAGAAACTAGATTTCTTCTAATATACGGGACGTGCATCACTTTCTTCGAGTGAGTTCCTTGCCGGAAGTCATCTTCGGGACCACCTTTCCAACCCCTAGCACGTCCAGGAAGCGTTGTTGCCCATGAACGGCTTCTTGTCGGAGACCGGAGTGTACGTGGAGAAGGCATCTTTGTTGGAACAGATGTGTCTTGTTGCACTGTGTCCACCCACCACCTTTGCATCGGATTCTCCACCAAGTTGGCTTCTAGCACCACTGCGGAGAATTCCTCGATCATGTCATCCGGGAGCGTGTCCTTGACGACGTTTGCTTGAGCCTTGCCTTTTGACTTGGCTTTCTCGTTATTGCTCGGTCTTGAGCTTGCGGCATTCCTTGATCCCGTGACCAGGTTTCCCACGGTGATGACAATTACCTCCGAACATCTCTGCTGCGGGGGCTTTGCCGTCTTTCCGGAACTTCCGCTTCTTGCTTGAGTTCCCTTTGGCCTCTGCCAGATTTGCCTTTGCCTCGGCATGTTGTCTACCCTTTGGCAAGGTCTTCTTATTATCTTCCTGGATTTGCGGTTTGATAACAAGCTCTTCAAAGGTCATCTCCTTTGTCTTGAGTTTCAAGTAACTCATAAACTCATTCCATGAAGGAGGTAACTTTTCAATCGGCGATGCAACCAAAAACTCGCTCATTTGGTTTCGGTCCTTCCAAATCCAGGTGATGTAAAATCATTTGGAATTCTGGACTTGGGACATCACTGTCTTCTTGTCCACCATTTGGAATTTTAGAAATTTCCCAACGATGAACTTCTTAGTACCCGCATCTTGTGCGTTGTACTTCTTTTGCGATTTTCCCACGGCTCTTTGGCGGTGCCAACGGTGCAATAGACCGTGTAGAGAGGGTCGCTAAGCGATTCAAGTATATAGTTCTTGCACATGAAATCGCTATGATTCCATGCGTCACGAACCATCTTCATGCCATTAATGACATGGATACCAAGGCCCCCTTCACCCGTTTCATTGGGCGAAGAGTCTATTTCATCTCCGACTTGTGGAGGATCTTCCGTAAGGAACCGGGCCATGCCCATAAGCGTTAAGTAAAAAAGCATCTTTTTTCGCCATCTTTTGAATTCTGATCCCATGAATTTTTCAGGGCGATCATGGTGGTGTGATGAAGAGGGTGGAGCTCCAACAGTCGGGAAGGCAGCAGTGTTACTGCCTTGAACAGGAGCAGCAGCAGCAGCAGTGAGGCCGGCGGAGTTACGCGCCTTGGGCGATAGCGGCGGTGGCGGGGAAGGCAGCAACATTGCCTCGAGAGGCAGCAGCAGTAGCAGCAACATCGGTCATATTTCCAGCCATGTTATTGCAGTTACCGTAAGCAAGATATTGTCTTAAGTTGTTGGTTTTTACAAAGGATTTGCAGGAAACGGAAATTACAAGTAACTGCTTATGTAGGAATTGAAATTACAATTCAACAAGAAAGCTGAAAATTACAATATAACAACAAAATTGAAATTACACTTTTGTTGAACAAGAAAACGGGAAAGTTGTTTATGCTGAGTCGAGTGTGGCACTCTGTCCTTAAGACAATATTGCCCCGTATGTACCCTTTATACGTCCTGGACAATTCGTCTCCCAAGATAAAACAGCAATGGAACTATTGAGCAAAGGAAACTCAAAAGCTACCGTGAAGAATATTGAGCAATGAAATGATGCTTGGAAGATTAGGAAGAAACTGATTTTTGCTTTGTGTATTTTCGTGTATGTTAAGTACTCCTCAACAATGGTATAAGGGGTGTTTATATAGGTGAGGGAGGGCTGTTTAACTGCCCCCATAACAGCCATTATTGGCCAAATAATGGCCATTATGGAGGTAGTTAATCCACCAAAATAAATGGTGAAAAATGCCAACGGATTGGCCATTATAGGAGGTGTAATTCAGCCAAAATAAATGGCTGAATTGAGTGCTGGACGTAAGTTTTCTGGCCCAAAAAGATAATATCAGAAGGCCCACAACCCACAGCCCACAGCCCACAGCCCACAGCCCGTGGCCCGTGGCCCGTGGCCCGTGACCCGGAACCGGACGGGCGGCGGCGGCGCGCGTGTGGTCCTTACTTGAACCGAAGCACATCTAGGTCCTCCCTCCTTTAAACACATGGGATACCCCTTGGGGTCCCAAACCCCAAACCAATTTCAAGCATTATATACACAACAATTCTTTCTTCCTCTACCGATGAGGGAGAATTGATCACACACCACACTTTTCCATGCTTCAAACACCTTACTTCGTGAACCAATATCTCTTTCATTTCTCAATGAAATTTGACGATTCTTGGCCCTACGGTTATCTACGTACTTAGTACATCATGCATGTGTGAAGAACCGGATTCTCCAACATACGTAACACTAGTGTTTAAGCCGTTAAAGTTGGTCGGTCGCAACTCCCGCCAAAGGCTAATTTCCAACAATCCCCTCTTGAAAGAGATTTTGGCGCACTCACATGGTGTCTTTTCATTTCCAAGCAATATTTCGGCGGACCGATGTTGCATAAGGAGAGGTAGCCTCGGCTTTGAACCTTCCATAGTTGAATACCATCGGACTTACTTCTTTGCGCGGTGAACGCGATGTCTTGAACCGTCGGTGTTTAGTGTAAGCCAAGACAATGATACCAACACAACAAATTCCCTTACTCTCTTCTTCGTAATGTTTTGTCCATTTTGGCCATGGACAACGTCTTGGATTCTTAAGTGCGTTCATTTTGAGGCGGCTGTCCTCGCACTTAAATAGGTGGTCTCCTACAAGGTATCCTGCTATACTCCACTTCACAAGTGTTAGGAACCATTAAAAGTTTCCCAAGAACCTAGCCTCATTTGTTGAGGATCATTACGAGTTTTGAAAACTTAACCTTTACCCATACTGCAGATAGCACTTAATGTCTATCGCGGGAACGGCTTTGGATTTGGTGTTTCTTTTCGAAATCACTATCCGAAGTGCTCATGCTTCTTGAAGCGATCAACCGAACCTTTGACTTAGTTTTCCCATTGAACCAAATTACCGGGATCTCCAGTTCGTAAGGTTGGGTTACCATTTGTATTGGTCCTTATATTTTGGGTTTTAAGCCCATTCCCCTAGACAGGCAAGCCATCGATCCTTGAGTAGGCCCTTTGTCAATGGGTCCGCTATATTATCCTTTGACTTGATGTAATCAATGGATATTATACCCGTGGTGATCGGTTGCCTAACGGTCTTATGCCTCCGTCGAATATGACGAGACTTGCCGTTGTACATAACATTCCGTGCCCTTCCTAGAGCCGACCGACCGTCGCGGTGGATCATTACCGAAGGTACGGGTTTGTTCCAACACGGAACATCCTCTAAGAAGTCATGAAGCCACTCGGCTTCTTCTCCCGCTTTGTCTAAAGCGATAAACTCCGATTCCATCGTGGATCGGGCGATGCAAGTTTGCTTAGAGGATTTCCAAGATACGGCCCCACCACCAATTGTAAATATATACCCTTTGGTGGACTTGGTGTTCTCTATATCGGATATCCGGTTTGCATCACTTTGTACCCCTCTAGTACAAATTTGGATATCTCGAATAGTGTAACCCGAAGTTTAACGTGTATTTCGAGGTATTGTAATACCCGATTCAACGCCTTCCGGTGATTATCACTTGGATTACGGGTGAACCTAGCCAACTTATTGATTGCGTAAGCAATATCGGGTCGGGTGCGGTTTGTTATATACATCAAACTACCGATTACTGTGCATATCGCTCCTGGTATACGGGTGCACCAAGATTTTTATCAAGCTTATGATTTATATCCATTGGTGACGCTATCGGAGAAGCTGTCTAACATCTTGAACTTTCTCAAAACATCCTCGATGTAGTGAGACCGAGATAAGACCGTCCGTCGACGTCTTAGAGATTTTAATCCCTAGGATGACATCTGCGATAGCCATATCTTTCATTTCGAAGCATTGTTTCAACATGTTCTTAGTCTCTAGGATTATCCTAGGATCGCTTCCTGTGATCAACATGTCGTCTACATACGGGCATATCATAACAAATGAGTCGAGTTACCTTTCGTGTAAACACATTTATCACACTCATTAATGGCAAACCCCTTCGATAGTAGAGTACTATCAAATTTTTCGTGCCATTGTTTCGGGGCTTGTTTCGGCCCATACAGAGATTTGATAAGTCGACGGACTTTCTTCTCTTGCCCTTGAACCACGTACCCCTCGGGTTGGTCCATATAAATTTCTTCTTCCAAATCACCGTTTAGGAAGAAATTTGTCTTAACATCCATCGGTGTATCTCAAGGTCACGCAAAGCTGCGATCGCAATAAATACCCGTATGGATGTCATCCGGGATACGGAGAGTATGTGTCAAAGTAGTCAAAGCCTTACGTCCGTCGATAGCCCTTGACTACCAACCTGGCCTTGTACTTGTCTATAGACCCATCTCGCCTTGTATTTCTGTTTGAGTATCCATTTACAACCCAACGGTTTATTTCCGGAGGAAGATCAACCAACTCCCAAGTATGGTTATGCAGAATGGAGCTTATTTCACTCTCAATAGCTTCTTTCCAGAGCGGTGCTTCTGGAGTTGACAACGCCTGAGCAATTGTCCTTGGTTCATCATTAACCATGTAAGCTACAAAGTCAGGACCGAAGGATTTATCCTTCCTGGCCCTTTTACTTCGCCTTAGATCCATCTCTGGAGTCTCCAAGTTCTGAGAATCTGGAACACTAGATTCCGGATGTTCAGCCACCTCGAGATTCGCTAGATCTGAACCATTTAGATCCGGGCAGTCAAGGACTCCCGGTTCTTGAGAGCTTTGTGCATAACTTCGCTTGCGAGAGGTTATGTCTTTCTCCTTTCTAGGAAAGGTACTTTCAAAGAATAGAGCATTCCTTGATTCCATTATTGTACCCTGGTGGATATATGGAATATCGACTTATGCACTAAGAAGCGATAAGCACTACGTTATTTGCATATCCGATGAATATGCAATCTACAGTCTTTGGTCCAATCTTGACCTGCTTTGGCTTAGGTACTTCAACCTTTGCCAGACAACCCCACACCTTAAAATACTTGTAGGTGGGTTTCTTTCCTTTCCATGATTCATATGGAGTTTTGTCCTTACCTTTATGTGGGACTCTGTTCAGAATCGTATTAGCGGTAAGGACGGCTTCTCCCCACATGTTTTGGGGAAGTCCGGAATTGATAAGCAAGGCATTCATCATTTCCTTTAGTGTGCGGTTCTTACGTTCCGCCACACCGTTTGATTGAGGTGAGTATGGAGCCGTCGTTTGATGAATAATGCCTTCTTGGGCACAATATTCCTCAAAAGGCGCTACATATTCTCCCCCTCTATCGCTACGAATGGATTTAATCCGTAGGCTAAGTTGATTCTCAACTTCTGCTTTGTAACGTCGGAACGCTTCAAAGGCTTCATCCTTACTTTTCAACAAGTAAAGGTAACAATACCTTGTGCTATCATCTATAAATGTCACAAAGTACTTGTTCCCCCCTCTAGTTTGTGCAAACTTCAAATCACATATATATGTGTGAATAAGTTCTAGAGGAGCGGTATTCCTTTCGACGGATCGAAAAGGAAGCTTGGTGAGTTTTGCCTCTACGCACACCTCACATTTATGTTGAGGGTTTATGTCGATAGAAGGCAACAACTCCATCTTTACCAGCCTTTGAATAGACTTGTATTTTACGTGTCCTAATCTATGATGCCATAAATTAGAAGACTCAAGCAAATAAGAAGAAGACTCAACTTTATTTCCTTGACGCAATACAGACATGGCATTCACTTTGAAGAGGCCTTCACAGACGAAGCCCCTCCCCACAAATGTGCCATTTTTAGTGAGTACAAATTTATTTGATTCAAACACTAGCCTAAAGCCAGCATTAACCAATAAAGGTCCGAAACTAGATTTCTTCTAATATCTGGGACGTGCATCACTTTCTTCAGAGTGAGTTCCTTGCCGGAAGTCATCTTCAGGACCACCTTTCCAACCCCTAGCACGTCCGAGGAAGCGTTGTTGCCCATGAACAGCTTCTTGTCGGAGACCGGAGTGTACGTGGAGAAGGCATCTTTGTTGGAACAGATGTGTCTTGTTGCACCTGTGTCCACCCACCACTGCATCGGATTCTCCACCAAGTTGGCTTCTAGCACCTGCGAGAGAATTCCTCGATCATGTCATCCAGGAGCGTGTCCTTGACGACGTTTGCTTGAGCCTTGCCTTTTGACTTGGCTTTCTGTTATTGCTCAGTCTTGAGCTTGCGGCATTCCTTGATCCTGTGACCAGGTTTCCCACAGTGATGACAATTACCTCTGAACATCTCTGCTGCAGGGGCTTTGCCGTCTTTCTGGAACTTCCGCTTCTTGCTTGAGTTCCCTTTGGCCTCTGCCAGATTTGCCTTTGCCTCAGCATGTTGTCTACCCTTTGGCAAGGTCTTCTTATTATCTTCCTGGATTTGCAGTTTGATAACAAGCTCTTCAAAGGTCATCTCCTTTGTCTTGAGTTTCAAGTAACTCATAAACTCATTCCATGAAGGAGGTAACTTTTCAATCAGCGATGCAACCAAAAACTGCTCATTTGGTTTCAGTCCTTCCAAATCCAGGTGATGTAAAATCATTTGGAATTCCTGGACTTGGGACATCATCGTCTTCTTGTCCACCATTTGGAATTTTAGAAATTTCCCAACGATGAACTTCTTAGTACCCGCATCTTGTGCGTTGTACTTCTTTTGCAGTTTTTCCCACAGCTCTTTGGCAGTGCCAACGGTGCAATAGACCGTGTAGAGAGGGTCTGCTAAGCAGTTCAGTATATAGTTCTTGCACATGAAATCGCTATGATTCCATGCGTCACGAACCATCTTCATGCCATTAATGACATGGATACCAAGGCCCCCTTCACCCGTTTCATTGGGCGAAGAGTCTATTTCATCTCCACTTGTGGAGGATCTTCCGTAAGGAACCGGGCCATGCCCATAACTCGTTAAGTAAAACAAGCATCTTTACCGCCATCTTTTGAATTCGATCCCATGAATTTTTCGGGGCGATCATGGTGGTGTGATGAAGAGGGTGGAGCTCCAACGATCGGGAAGTTAGCAGCGCTTGCCTTGAACGAGAGAGCAGCAGCGCAGCAGTGAGGCCGGCGGAGTTTGCGCTTGGGCGATAGCGGCGGTGGCGGGGAAGGCAAGCAACATTGCCTCGAGAGGCAGCAGCAGTAGCAGCAACATCGGTCATATTTCCAGCCATGTTATTGCAGTTACCGTAAGCAAGATATTGTCTTAAGTTGTTGGTTTTTACAAAGGATTTGCGGGGAAACGGAAATTACAAGTAAGCTGCTTATGTAGGAATTGAAATTACAATTCAACAAGAAAGCTGAAAATTACAATATAACAACAAAATTGAAATTACACTTTTGTTGAACAAGAAAACGGGAAAGTTGTTTATGCTGAGTCGAGTGTGGCACTCTGTCCTTAAGACAATATTGCCCCGTATGTACCCTTTATACGTCCTGGACAATTCGTCTCCCAAGATAAAACAGCAATGGAACTATTGAGCAAAGGAAACTCAAAAGCTACCGTGAAGAATATTGAGCAATGAAATGATGCTTGGAAGATTAGGAAGAAAGCGATTTTTGCTTTGTGTATTTTCGTGTATGTTAAGTACTCCTCAACAATGGTATAAGGGGTGTTTATATAGGTGAGGGAGGGCTGTTTAACTGCCCCCATAACAGCCATTATTGGCCAAATAATGGCCATTATGGAGGTAGTTAATCCACCAAAATAAATGGTGAAAAATGCCAACGGATTGGCCATTATAGGAGGTGTAATTCAGCCAAAATAAATGGTGAATTGAGTGCCTGGACGTAAGTTTTCGGCCCAAAAAGATAATATCAGAAGGCCCACAGCCCACAGCCCACAGCCCACAGCCCACAGCCCACAGCCCGTGGCCCGTGGCCCGTGGCCCGTGACCCGGAACCGGACGGGCGGCGGCGGCGCGCGTGTGGTCCTTACTTGAACCGAAGCACATCTAGGTCCTCCCTCCTTTAAACACATGGGATACCCCTTGGGGTCCCAAACCCCAAACCAATTTCAAGCATTATATACACAACAATTCTTTCTTCCTCTACCGATGAGGGAGAATTGATCACACACCACACTTTTCCATGCTTCAAACACCTTACTTCGTGAACCAATATCTCTTTCATTTCTCAATGAAATTTGACGATTCTTGGCCCTACGGTTATCTACGTACTTAGTACATCATGCATGTGTGAAGAACCGGATTCTCCAACATACGTAACACTAGTGTTTAAGCCGTTAAAGTTGGTCGGTCGCAACTCCCGCCAAAGGCTAATTTCCAACAGTCGTATCTGGATAAACTTAAAAGTACTACTATGGCCAAGCAAGAAATGTGAGATGGTTCTCTGGGATATGGTTTCTCGTAGAAATAGGTCAGATTTCTGGAATATTTTTGTGTTTTTATTGTTGAGCACCTTTGATATCCCGTGTTTAGCGCTCAGTGATTGGGAAGTTAATGCTGACAGTATGTATTTGGATATATCCTAATAATTGAGCTTCAATCTCTGTTTCCATTTCTCAATGTTAGTTTTTCTATGCATCTAGGCTCTAGCCATATGAAGGAAAACTGCCAATAATTTGATTTCCATTTGCAAATGATGAATGCATTTCTGTACAGGATGCTTCTGAAGTCTAATCTTGTCAAGGCGATGTATATAAAAAGCTCGCTTTATATGCGGGTTTTCAGCTCTGGAGGAACACTAGGTTAATGGTTGGCTTCACAGCTTAATTGCACCAGATCGGAGAAGTGATGCCAGAAAGGATCATGCAGTGAAGCAAAATGAAGTTAGTTTTAGAACTTTGGTACACCAGAGTTGAGTTATACGAGCACCATGTTTACTCATAATGACCAGATAGATACATCACTGGGTATGGAATTTATACAGCTGTTGCTGCATCTGGAAAGCAGAAGTAGAAATAAAAGGGGCTGAGAGTGTTGACAAAAATATCTTATGTTGGCCTTATAAATATTAGCGTATCAAATTATGAGCTGCATAACTGCCTTGTGTAATCACAATCTACATTAGAATAACCAAGGAACATGGGATGACACAGTGAGTGCTATGTATTCGTCTTTATCTTTCCTGAAATCCTATTATTATCATTCTACTTTCTTCTTTTGTGGGATAGGGAGGGCGCCATGCCCATTTTGCAGCGATTCTTGATGTATCTAGTCTCTTTTCTGTATGCTGACTGATGCAGTGCATGCTACTGCAGATATCACAAAGATACATTCCATGGTTTGGATAATGCTTGGTGGTAACTGGTAAGACTCAGCGCAACTCTAATTGTCATGTTCTCATACCTTGATTTGGTCTTTTGGAATATTTACATTACAATACCTAATTGTAGCCACTGTGATTGGCATGTTCTAAATCTCTTCTACTACTTTCTCCTTATCTTATTCAAGGGTGTATCTTACCCTCCTTCCCCAACCAAAGAGATAAAATAACAAAGATTTGGTTTGATGTTGATCACTTTGATAGAGAAGCGGAATTATTTCCCATGTGTAACAAATATGAGGGACAACAAAATCAACCAAGCGATATATATTTGGTGTGTGTGTCATAATAGATAGTGTACTGCTATTACCAATAGCACCATGTAAAATATAAATATTGGCTAGTAAAATTCGCTATGCCCTCAATACATTTTACAAAGAATGAACAATTTTGTACCAAAACCCAAATTAATACCAAGAATACATATTGTACCTGCATCCATTCTAATCCAACTTTAACCAAATGACCCCACCCTGATGTTTCCTCTCACTCTTCACTCTGAACACAAAATTACAAGTCAAACGACATACTAGTATAATTCACAAAAAAGAAATTAGTAAAATTGAAAAGTTTTATCAAATAAAATTACAGAATTGCCCTTGCGACGATATATATCTCCATTTCAACCGTCATTCATCTGGCAGCAGAGATCCTCAAAACTCCAATCCCTTCTCATCCCAGGGCTCCTTTGCAGCCTCGGCGTCACACTTGGAAACTCCATCGGACTACCACCGTTGTTTTGACGCAGGTGATGAGAACCGTTGTTCGACGTTCGAGTCATCATATTCTCATAGCCCGAATTAGGCGCCAAGTTCCCTGACCAAGTCCTGTCAACTCTCCCCAGACACAAGCTAAAATTCGACATTTCTTGACTATTGTTGTCAACATCATTGAATCTTTCCCTTGGCTCATTATCTGAGTCTGTCCTCCTCAAAACCTGACATGGCAAGCAACTTAGATTCATTTTTTTACCCTAAAATCCAAGAAATGCAAGAGAATTGTGGATTTGGTCTTGAAAATATTGTGATAGGAAATAGAAGTGGTCACTGTCCAGGCCTTGGTGGACAGAGTTAATCGATATCTGTGTTGTTGGAAGATAGCAGATATTTCGTGGAATTAGTCTAGGTGCGTGCAAGCTGGTCCACCGTTTTAAAAAAGAAATGGTTGAAGTTTTTGTATGAATGCAACAATGGTAATGTGGGTTATAACAATTGCAGGAAACGGGAAGTAAGTAAATATTACAAATTGCTAGAAAGGATAAACTAAAGATTACAACAATTTGGAATCAAGAACGTTACAAACTCCTTGTGATTTGCTGAGTCGAGTGATGACACTCTGTCTTTAAGACAAGATTGCCCCGTATATATCATTTTACGTTGTCGGGCAATAGTCTTCTAAGATACAATATCAACTTAACCAATGAGCAAAGGAAACTCAAGTGTTACTCTTGAAGAAATTTGAATATAGTAAACTTGCTAGAGAGAAAGAAGAAGATTTTAGAAAAATCTGTAAGTGTTTCTAAGTGTTGAACAATTGAGCCAAATGCCTCAATTTATAGTGTAATGAGACGACCCCTCAACTACCCAACTAATGGCATTCAATATCTATGTAATGACACTTATTGAGGGGTTACATTCAGTCAAATAATGGTTGAATTCATTTGCCAAATAATGGAGATTCAATGCTCCAAAACCAGCTAAAAGTCAGAACTTTCCATCTTTCTGTCGCAGCATTCTACCTCCGAAGCATCGTGGCTCTGTGAATTAGCACCGTGGCGCCGCGGCTCCAGTGGCTTAACATTCAATTAGCTCCGACGGGGCTGCGCCACGACCCTTCGCGGCTCCGCGATGATTTCTGACTTATTTTATCTTACACTTTTTCCTTCGTTTACCAACGTGGAATACTTGTCATTTGGCCAATAACCGTCCATCATTCTATGTCTCAAACGTATTACTACGTACCAATATCTCTTTCACTAATGAAATTTACGATACTTGACACTACGTGTGCACGTGTGTGGAAACAATGTTTTCTACTTGCGGGGCCCCAATTGTTCGAGTCATAAATAATGGGATAAACTTAATTCTACATTAGTAAATTTACAATGATCCCCTCTTGAAAGAGATTTTGGCGCACTCACAAGGTGCCTATTTCCAGCAATCTTTCAGCGGACCGATGTTGCATTATAAGAGGTAGCTTCAACTTTGAACCTTTCATAGTTGAATACCATCGGACTTACTTACTGCGCAGTGAACGTGATGTCTTGAACCGTTAGTGTTTAGTGTAAGCCAAGTCAACAGTACCAACACAACAACTTCCCTTACTCTGTTCTTCATAATGTTTTGTCCGTTGTGGCCGTGGACACTTCTTGGATTCTTAAGTGCGTCCATTTGAGGCGGCCTATCTCTGCACTTAAATAGGTGGTCTCCTATAAGGTATCCTGCTATACCCCACTTTACAAGTGTTTAGGAACCATTAAAAGTTTCCCCAAACCTAAGCTCAACCGTTGAGGATCATTAAAGGTTTTGGAAACTTAACCTTTACCCACATTGTAGATAGCACTTAACGTCTTTACATAAATCACTATCTGAAGTGCTCATACTTCCACTGAAGTGCTCAACTGAACCTTTACATCTTAGTTTTCCCATTGAACCTAATTCCTGGGATCTCCAGTCAGTAAGGTTGGGTTACCATCGTATTGACCCTTATACCTTGGGTTTTAAGCCCATTCCCCTAGACAGGAAGAACATCTGATCTTTGGGTAAGCCCTTTATCAGTGAGTCCGCTATGTTATCCTTTGATTTTATGTAATAAATGGATATTATACCCGTGGTGATCAGCTGTCTAATGGTCTTATGTCTCCGTCGGATATGACGAGACTTGCCGTTGTACATAGAACTCCGTGGCCTTCCTAGAGCCGACTGACTGTCACAGTGGATCATTATAGAAGGTACGGGTTTGTCCCAATAAGAGATATCCTCTAAGAAGTTGTGAAACCGCTCAACTTCTTCTTCTTCTTTGTCTAAAGCGATAAACTCTGATTCCATCATGGATCAGGCGATGCAAGTTTGCTTAGAGGATTTTCAAGACACAGCCCCACCACCAATTATAAATATATACCCACTGGTGGACTTGGTGTTCTCTATATCAGATATCCAGTTTGCATCACTGTACCCTCTAGTACAATTGGATATCTCGAATAATGCAACCCGTAAGTTAGCGTGTATTTCAGGTATCATAGTACCCGATTCAACACCTTCCAATGATCATTACTTGGATTACGGGTAAACCTAGCCAACTTGTTGACTGCATAAGCAATATTAGGTCGGGTGCAATTTGTTATGTACATCAAACTCCTAATTACCTGTGCATATTGCTCTTGGCATACGGGTGCACCATGATTTTTATCAAGCTTTTAATTTTTATCCATTGGTGACTTCATAGGCGAACTGTCAAACATCTCAAACTTTCTCAACACATCCACGATGTAGTGAGACTGAGATAAGACCGGTCCGTCAGACGTCTTAGAGATATTTATCCCTAAGATGACATCTGTGATACCCATATCCTTCATGTCGAAGCATTGTTTCAATATGTTCTTAGTCTCTAGAATCAAGCTAGGACTACTCCCTGTGATCAACATGTCATCTACGTACAGATATATCATGACGAACGAGTCAGAGTTACCTTTCATGTAGACACATTTGTCACACTCATTAATGGAGAAACCCTTCGATAGTAGAGTACTATCTATTTTTTCATGCCATTGCTTCGGGGCCTGTTTCAGCCCGTACAGATATTTGACAAGTTAACAAACTTTCTTCTCCTGCCCTGGAACTACATACCCCTCTGGTTATTCCATATAAATTTCTTCTTCCAAATCACCATTTAGGAAGGTTGTCTTGACATCCATTTGATGTATCTCAAGGTCACACAACGCTGCGATCGCAATGAATACTTGTATGGACGTCATCCTAGACCCCGGAGAGTACGTGTCAAAATAGTCAAGGCCTTCCTTCTGTCAATAGCCCTTGACTACCAACCTGACCTTGTACTTATCTATAGACCCATCTGCTTTATACTTCCGTTTGAGTATACATTTACAACCCAACGATTTATTTCTCGGAGGAAGATCAACCAACTCCCAAGTATGATTATGCAGGATGTAGTCTATTTCACTCTCAATAGCTTCTTTCCAGAGCGGTGCCTCTAGAGTTGACAATGCTTCAGCAATTGTCCTTGGTTCATCATCAACCATATAAGCTACAAAGTCATGACCAGAGGATTTATCCTTCCTGGCCCTTTTACTTCGGCTTAGTTCCATCTCTGGAGTCCCCAAGTTTTGAGCCACTTCGAAGTCCACTAGATTTGAACCATCTAGATCCGGGTAGGCAACGACTCCTGGTTCCTGAGAGCTTTGTTCATAACTTCGTTTGCGAGAGGTTATGTCTTTTTCCTTTCTAGGAAAAGTATCCTCAAAGAATTGAGCATTCCTTGATTCCATAATTCTACCCTCGTAGATATCTGGAATATCTGACTTATGCACTAAGAAATGATAAGAACTATTGTTATTTGCATATCCGATGAAAATGCAATCTACAGTCGTAGGCCCAATCTTGACCTGTTTTGGCCTGGGCACTTCGACCTTTGCCAAACAACCCCACACCTTTAAATATTTATAGGTGGGTTTCTTTCCCTTCCATAATTCATATGGAGTTTTGTCCTTACCATTATGTGGGACTCTGTTAAGAATCGTATTAGTGGTAAGGACGGCTTCTCTCCATATGTTTTGGGAAAGACCGGAATTGATGAGCAAGAAATTTATCATTTCCTTCAATGTGCGGTTCTTGCGTTCTGCAACACCGTTCGACTGAGGTGAGTATGGAGCTGTCGTTTGATGAACAATGCCCGATTCGGCATAATATTCCTCAAATGGTGCTACGTATTCTCCCCCTCTATCGCTACAAATGGATTTAATCCGCATGCTTAGTTGGTTTTCAACTTCTGCTGTGTAACGTCGAAATGCTTCAAAGGCTTCATATTTACTTTTCAACAAGTAAAGGTAACAATACCTTATGCTATTATCAATAATGTCACAAAGTACTTGTTTCCCCCTAGTTTGTGCAAACTTCAAATCACATATATCTATGTGAATAAATTCTTTAGGAGCGGTATTTATTTCGACGGATTGAAAAGGAATCATTGTGAATTTTTCCTCTACGCACACCTCACACTTATGTTGAGGGTTTACGTCGATAGAAAACAACTCCAACTTAACCAACCTTTGGATGGACTTGTAGTTAACATGTCCTAATCTATGATGCCATAAATTAGATGACTCAAGCAAGTAAGAAGAAACTTCAATATTATTGCTTGCACGTATTACAGACATGTCGTTAACTTTGAAGAGGCCTTCACAGACGAAGCCTCTTCCCACAAAAGTTCCATTTTTGGCGATTACAAACTAATTGGACTCAAATACTAGCCTAAAACCAACATTAACCAATAAATGACCTGAAATTAAATTCCTCCTAATCTCAGGGACATGCATCACCTCCTTCAGAGTGAGCACTTTTCCAAAAGTCATCTTCAGGACTACCTTTCCTACCCCCAGCACGTCAGAGGAAGCGTTATTACCCATGAACAACTTCTTGTTTGTAATTGGTGTATATGTAGAGAAGGCATCTCTATTAGAACAGATGTGTTTGGTAGCACCCGTGTCCATCCACCATTGCATGAGATTCTCAACAAGGTTTGCTTCAAGCAACACCGCCATGAACTCCTCAATCATATCGTCAAGAAGCCTGTCTTTGATGACGTTAGCCTGAGCCTTGCCCTTGGCCTTGGCCCTATCTTTTTGCTCAGTATTGAGCTTGCGACAATCCTTGATCATGTGATCAGGTTTCCCATAGTGGTGACAGTTCCCCTTGAACTTCTCCGCCGCCTGGGTCTTGCCGTCTTTCTGGAACTTGTGCTTCTTGCTTGGGTTCCCTTTGACCTCAGCCAGATTTGCCTTTGCCTCAACGGGTTGTTTTCCCTTAGGCAAGGCCATCTTCTTATCTTCCTGAATCATGAGTTTGATAATAAGTTCCTCAAAGGTCATTTTCTTTGTCTTGAGTTTTAAGTAACTCATAAACTCATTCCGCGAGGGAGGTAACTTCTCAATCAGTAATGCAACCAAAAACTGCTCATTTGGTTTCATACCTTCCAAATCCAGGTGATGTAGAATCATTTGGAATTCCTGGACTTGGGACATCACAGTTTTGCTATCCACCATTTGAAATTTCAGGAATTTTCTAACAATGAATTTCTTCGTACCAGCATTTTATGTGTTGTACTTCTTTTGCAGCTTTTCCCATAACTCTTTGGCGGTGCCTACGGTGTAATACACCGTGTAGAGTGGGTCTGACAGACAGTTCAAAATATAGTTCTTACACATGAAGTCACTATGACTTCATGTATCAAGAACCATCTTCATGCCATTAATGACATGGATACATTGGCCCCCGTTAGTCGTTTCATTAGGATGAGGGTCCACTTCATCTCCAACTTGTGGAGGATATTCTATTAGGAAACGAGCCATTCCCATAACAGTCAGATAAAACAACATCTTCTGCTGCTATCTTTTGAAGTTGGAGCCCATGAACTTTTCTGGGCGTTCATGAAGGAACCCGGAGGGTGGAGGAACTGTAACGTTCCTTTGAGCAGCAGGAAAGGCGTTGGATGACCCTTAAGCAGTAGTGAAGGAATTAGGTGTGCCTTGAGAAGCAGTGAGGAAGGCATATTGGTTGCCTTGAGTAGTAACAACAACAGAATCAGAAACTAGTTATTCTCTTCCAGTCATCTTTCTAAGCACTTGCAACAATCTTGTCTTAAACTTGTGGGTTACAACAATTATAGAAAACGGGAAGTAAGTAAATATTATAAATCACTAGAAAGGATAAACTAAAGATTAAAACAATCTGGAATCAAGAACGTTACAAACTCCTTGTGATTTGTTGAGTCGAGTGATGACACTCTGTCTTTAAGACAAGATTGCCCCGTATATATCCTTTTACGTTTTCGGGCAATAGTCTCCCAATATACAACAACAACTTAACAAATGAGCAAAGTAAACTCAAGTGTTACTCTTGAAGAACTTTGAATATAGTAAACTTGCTAGAGAGGAAGAAGAAGATTCCAAAAAATTTTGTAAGTGTTTCTAAGTGTTGAACAATTGAGCCAAATGCCTCAATTTATAGTGTAATGAGATGACCCCTCAACTACCCAACTAATGTCCTTCAATAGCCATGTAATGACACTTATTGAGGGATTACATTCAGCCAAATAATGGCTGAATTCATGTGCCAAATAATGGAGATTCAATGCTCCAAAACCATTCCAAAAGTCAGAACTTTCCATCTTCCCGTCGCAGCATTCTGCCTCCGAAGCGCCGCGACTCTGCGAATTAGCGCCGTGGCGCCACGACTCCAGTGGTTGAACACCCAATTAGCGCCATAGTGCTGCTTGGGAGGCGCCGCGGCGCTCCGGCGCCTCGGCTCCGACGGGGCTACACCGCGGCCCTTCGCGGCTCCGCGATGATTTCCGACTTGTTTCATCTTACACTTCGTACACTTCTTCCTTCGTTTACCAACGTGGAATACTTGTCATTTGACCAATAACCGTCCATCATTCTATGTCTCAAACGTATTACTTACGTACCAATATCTCTTTCACTAATGAAATTTGCGATACTTGGCACTACGTGTGCACGTGTGTGGAAATGACGTTTTCGATGTGCGGGGCCCCAATTTTTCGAGTCATAAATAATTTGATAAACTTAATTTCACATTAGTAAATTTCCAACAGGTAATTCCAAGAGAAAATGAGGGATTGAATTTATGAGGAATTTATATATGCTATGGAGAAGGGTGAGTGTTTGAGGGAGGTTTGTTTTTCTTATATTTACTACCACACCCACACCTCTTCCCCTGTCCCTTACTCCACCATTTTAAAGGAGAAGTTTAAGGTCATTTGTTAATAACGTCCATTATTTTTGGTCTTTGTTCAAGGTTTGATTCCTAGATTAAAGCTCAATGTCAACTTTTAGTTAATGGCTACCATTAATTATTATACTTGCTCTGACTCATAACTTTAAAGGAGATAAACCTTGCAAATTAACGTATGAATCATGATAATGATTAGTAGGTAATCATGTATTTACAAGAAATAAAAGAGTAAATTCCAGAAATTTTTGGTTATGAGACTTTAATTAATTAACGGAAAAGGGTAAAAAATGCCCTTAGATTATGTGAAATGGAACAAAAATGTCGTCCCTAAAAATGTCATGGTTGTTAATAGTTTGGCTAAAAATTGCCCTTATTGTTACTTAATTGGGTCAAAAATATCATTTTTCTAATAAACATATTGTATTTTTTCTCTTTAACCACCTTCTTTTCCTAATAAAAATATTTTTTTTAAAAAAGAACTCTTTTCTTGTTTCTTTTCTTTTAAAGCCCTTTAACAAATAAAAAAGTGGAAAATACTTTTTTCTCTTCTTGATCTCATTTTAAAATAGATTAATTCTATGTACCTTTTTAACTGATAATATAAATTATACATTCAAAACTCTCTATAATTGTCATTCTTTATTGACGAGCGCAAAACACAGTATAATTTAAACGCTTCGCTAGTTAAAGATAATATAGTTTAAGATCGTTTCCACATGGATTGATACAAATAATTACTTAAACAAAAACTTGCTTAGTATTATTCAAGTGATCAAAACTTGAATTTGTTTTGGTTATAAACCAAGATTATCGACTACAAACGTAATTTTAAAAAGTTAACAATGAAAGCAAATGTTACTATTAATATGAGAAGTAATGGTAGTAGACAAAACATATGCAAGATTTTAGCAATTAGCCCCGATTCGTTTTATCATTCTCTTCTAAATTTTATTGTCTTTCGAATTCAATAAGTAATTAGTTTACTCAAGAATCTAATAAACCTCTTTCGATTATTTATTCAGATTTCACAAATTAAACTAATGCAAGCCCCGAGAATGTTCAAAAACTATAGATAGAAATAGATCTTCGAACGACTTCTCACGAATAATGTCAGTGTATAACCCTAGATAAATTATTGAAGAGTCTCTTCCGATTACTCAACATAATCATCCAATCAAGAGCTAAATCAGATTTATATTAAGATAATTCACATAACACTTCTTCTTGCAATTAAAGCATTCAAGAATATCTCAACAATCAAGTAAAACTACTATCCATGAGTTCAAGACTAGTGAAAAACCCTATGAACATATGCAAGAAAACATTAAGGGTTTAGTCTAAAGGAAAACGTCTCTCGAATATTTTCCTCTCTTTGTTCAACCAATAATGCAAGAGGCTCTTTCGATTATTTGGAAGAATCACCAATTAAAACCAAACAAACTAATATAGAGATATTCACCAAACTATTCCTCTTCCGATTAAATAAATAGTAAATAACTCTGCAATTCAATTCAAAACTCCATTAACGAATTCAGGCAATAAAACAAGAATTGTATCTAAAAATTCCAATAAATACATCATGTCTGTCAAAACCCTACAGGAAAACTGCTTCATAATAGAATAAAAAAACGTAGAAGAAATAGAACTAGAAAACATTACAACTGATGATTGATCCAAACTCCCGTATTGAATTGAATCGTGATGAAAAGTAACGAATTCAGGCATCTGAACTCTTCTACGTGCCTCCAATGCTCCCTAGGTCAAAAGTCCCTTCAAAATGTGTTTTTGGTATATTTATAGAATAGCCAAGTGCCTGGATGAGATTGCCCTTAAAAAATTAGAAAATAAAAAACTCTGTCCGAAAAAGGCCTGCGCCCCGCGGGCTTCCCCGCGCAATGCCCCGCGGTAGGCCATTTAAAGATTGATATCCTATGCTGGGAGGGTCCAACTGGTAAAAAGTGTCTTAACTTCTATACAGACATTCTGGTCACATGTATTTATCTTGCCTAAAAAGGTGCTAGAAATGATCAACTCCATCCTCAAGGGCTATCTCTAGACTGGTAGTACTGATAAGAAGAAACCAAAGAGGTAGGATTGAATTGAAGGTTAGGACTATGAACTTCTACCCTATGTAATGCTAGCTGATTTCATTAGATGGATAGAGTAGATCTGTTCCAAAGTAGTTGAAGCTGAAGGGTTGCACATGTAACTTCAGTTTCTTTTTTTTACCTCTCATACTGGTAATAAAATTCTTTTATTTACCAAAAAAATATTTATCCTACTTCAATTCGGAAAAGATTAAGAAATAAAAATATTTCCTATTTTATTAGGAATAAGAATATTATCGTTATCTAAATGAAAATTAATGATGGGTTACTATGATCTTATATATATGACCTTATTATTAGTTAAAAAAGTACATGAAATTAATATATTTTAATTGATAAAATGGGATTAAGAAGAAGAAAAAATTACTTTCCATTTTTTATTAGTTAAAGGGATTTTAAAAGAAAAGAACAAGAAAAAGATTCTTTAAAATAATATTTTATTAGAAAAAGTATGTGTTTAAAAAGAAAAGAAACAACATGTTTATTAGGAAAAGGACATTTTTGACCCAATTAAGTAATACTCCATAGAGGCATTTTTTAAGTCAAACTATTAACAACATGGTTTTTTTAGATCAAACTATTAGCGGAGGACATTTTTATTCAATTTCGCCTAGTTTAAAGACATTTATTATCCTTTCCGATTAATTAATTAACTGTCCTGGTTTGGATGGTCTAGATTTTATCTAGTGATAACCAGGAGAGAACCTTTTTTTTTCTTCAAATAGAGGCACAATTTTATAGCCATAATGAAAAAGATCCTATAAAAGAGAGGGGGGGGTCGAGCTTGACCTTTTACTACAAGAGTTGAGCTTGTGAAGAAAAACAATTTATCTCGGCTAAAAAGCCCAAAGCTATAAAAATAAAAAAAGTGACAACATGTAACAATAAAGTAGTAAATATTCCCTTTCCTGCAATTTAATAGAAGAGAACCTATTCTTTGCTCCAAAAGATGGAATCTCCCACCCCAGGAGCCCCCACACTCCGGTCCGACAGGTCGAAGAGAACCTATTCTTAGTTACAGAGTTGAGTGTAGTTCCTATTGTCAATATTCCCTTTCCTGCAATTTAATAAAAAAATAAATAAATGTAAGAGGCCACGATGAGAAACTCTTCAAAGAAGTGACTAGTATTCGATTAAAGTCACATATGAACCTATTCTTGATCCAATTAGCTTATAAGCATTTTTGGTGTTTTCAATTAGAGAATATGTGATACCATGTCTCCCACTTCGTTCGAGTTGCAATATTTTGAAACTACCGATTATGATCGATGAAGAGGACTTTTAAGGAGTCGATGGTTCGTTAAGGTAATTCAAAGTTTTACAAAATTAATTACACTCGATTGCAGAAACATTATTTAGTAAGTTGAATTTTATTGCTTCAACTGAAAGTATGTATGTACTAAAGACAATCATTATTAGGGACAAATGTAGTTGAACACATTCGTATTATTAATAAGATTAATATTTATGACATTTGCGATTATTGAATTATTATTTGATTGTTTGTAATTATTCATTAATGTGTATCCCTCGAGCTTACGTTGTCATTAATAGAGTGAGATATTGATGATAGAGCGTAACTCTTAAAATAGCATCGACTAATGATCATCGAGAATGGGATATCGATGATATGTGATAAGTCGACATGTGGTCTGCATCACATCCTTAGAGGATGTAGTATGTTTCACCTGCTACGAGTAATGGCTACTCGTGATGGACACATGGATACTTTGGAAGTATTGGTATACCCTGTTGATATACTGTTTGTTATACTTGCCTAAAGTATGATAAGCGTGTGGGAGATAGAAGTCCTTAGACTTGAGGTCAATACGCGCCTTGTCTACAAAGTAATGTACTTTGATCCCGTCCTAAGCTCAAATGCCTTATAGGTTGAGATACGACTTGTATTGGGTACATTACGATGTGGATTAAAGGTGGTAGTTGAGCCAAGATTAGGATTCATTCCTTGAATGTATATTCGAGAGAACACTTGGATTCTCAGTGATATTAGGTTGACTAAGTCGTTGGCCAACGCAATAGACATATTTAGAATATGGTCTAGTTGCCAACTAATATAGATGGGATACAATGATTAATCCATTTGGATAGACACTTGACAAATCCTAAGCTTGATCGGGTGTGTCGTGAATGAAAGGATTTTATCTTACCACATAGAGGTTAAGTTTACTGGATTCATGTAAACGTACTTCACATATTGAGTTCGTCTTGCGGCGCCGTCTAGGAGTTCCACGTAGGCCTTAATTTGATTAATGTCGATATGTGAAGGCCTGTAGGATCACACTATGTCGATTGTCCTTTCGATCTAAGGATGTATTAAAAGAGTAATTAAATGTTCGATTTAGAATCGAGTTATTTAAATGAACAATGATTATTTTAATTAAGACAAAATTGGATTATGGATTTAATTAAGAATGCGCAGAAAATAAATCGAGACAGTGCAGGAACACGTCGAGCACCACGGGGCCCATACCCTAAGGCCGCGACGCCTCTGCCTCGATTTTTGGGCCAGGCCCAAGGTCAAACCTTAATCCGGTTTGACCTAATTTTCACCTATAAATAGTGGCATTCTCTTCATTATTTACACACCAATTTCAGATTATCATTCTAAGCCTTAGAGACTTAGAATTAAAATACTCTCTCAAACTTCTGCCGGATTTCCTAGCTTTCCGAAAGAGAAATACATTAAATCTTGGAGCTTGCAATCGAAAGGGCAACCGCGTGTCATCCCTATAGTAAATAAAGATTTCAGATACTATAACCTGTAAGTTTTATGCTTTATGTTACAGGTTTTGATTGTTGTATAACCATACCAGAATAAGTTGTTGGGGTAAGTAAGAAACAAAATTTTAAACTTTCGTTGTGCCTTACTTATATGTTTTGAACCCAACAAAACCCAACATCAACAACGGAACATTCTCTTTCACAAAGAGAATATAATTCATTCATTAAAGAGAATAAAATTGCACAGGAAATACATTGTTAATTTATATTCATATTTCTGAAAAATATTTTTTTCTCTAAAATTATTAGGGATATGTCATCTACGATTTTTTTTAGTAAATCGGATAAGAGAGGTCAATTGTTTTAGTCATTGGAGACAATTCTTCGCTCCCTTATGATTTTAAGGGGGTTATGAGTGGAAGGAAAGAGGTGAGTGATAGGTGCAAGAGAGAAATATATTTCTTTCGCAGAATTATTATAGCTAATCCATAAAAGAAGAAAAAAAGTTAACAATAAGATTCTAGCAAAAACAAGGCAAATGCAACTTTTTTTCTTCAAGGTTATATTAAACACAACTTGAAGATTCAATATATGGTTTATGGAAAAATAAAAGGCGACATTCTTATATATCTCCGCAACCATGAAGAGAAACTTACGGTCTACTATTATCTTACATGTATGAAGTATATATATCAATAGACATAAATTTTGAGAGAATATTAAAAATTAATAAATAGTATTACAGTATTACAATTACGCCCTACAAGGTATCATTGCAAGACATTTACAACCTTCATGATTCCTAGTTAGAGACTCAAAATGAGACTTACTAATGTTAGAAGAGTATAAAATAATAAATATAATCAGGTCATAAACTTCTCCGGTCACCTGTTGATTTCTGTAGCTATGGAGTTATGCTTATAACATGTGTTTTTTCAACTTTGATAAGATATTCTTTCAAGTTATTTTGGGAATTATAAGGAGTTATGCTTATAACAGGTTTTCTGTAGCTAAGGAGTTAGGTTTCTGTAGCTAAGGAATTATTTTGGGAATGATAAATGAAGGGTCTAATTACACACATAAAAAGGTTTCTGATTTTCCGTTGTCCGTTGCAGCGGTCAAAGGTCCGCTGTAGCGGGACCCGCGCCCACGCTCAAGTTTGTCGCTAAAAGTCATCATTATTTCAAAAATAACTGCGTTCCAAGGTGTTGTCCCACCTCTGAGAGCGTATGCTGATGTATCCTGCAAGATTTAATGAATTTAATTAGTTAATATAAATATTGAAAATCTTCTTGGCGAAATATAGTCCCGAAAAAAGGTAGCTTGATTATTTGTTTTAGTTAAATCAATATATATGTATAATTTTTTCAAACACCTCTCAACTTATTTTCTATTTGATCGGTGCATCAAAGTCTTCTCCTCTATGTATGCGATGAATATATGAGTTACTAGCAATGTGCATGGAGAAAGGAGTGGCATTACGTACCAAGCCACCAGTAGCAAATTTGAGGAGGAAGAGAGCCACGACAGATCCAATTAATTGAGCAATCCAATATAAAACGCTCCTATAAAAGGTAATGTGACCTCCGATAAAGGCAGTAAATGTAACAGCCGGGTTTACATGACCTCCAGATATATTTATTGACACTGATATTGCCACAAAAAGAGAAAATGCATGGGATAACGCCGCAGAAATTAAACCGTCGCCTGGCATGACTGCTCCGTCGCTCGTCAATGTATTGGCTGCAAAACATACCAATATTTGATTATTACCAATACAAATGCACTAATAATATTAAAATTCATTTACACTTGTGTATTTGGATTAAAATCATAAAACAGTGAGACTTACTGAATGCAATGGCACATCCTTCGCTGGCAAAAAAAAAAAAAACATGGAAATGAATTCATATGCAACAACTCTTAGTGTATCAGCTGCAACAGCTCTTATATGTTATCTACGATTTTTTTTAGTAAATTGGATAAGAGAGGTCAATTGTTTTAGTCATTGGAGACATTTTTCGCTCCCTTGTGATTTTAAGGGGGTTATGAGTGGAAGGAACGAGGTGAGTGATAGGTGGAAGAGAGAAATATATTTCTTCGTCAAATTATTGTAGGTAATCCATAAACGAAGAAAAAAAAGTCTAACAATAAGATTCTAGCAAAAACAAGGCAAATGCATCTTCTTTTTCTTCAAGGTTATATTAAATAAAATGAAACTTAGCAAAATTATAGCAGAAAAAGCACAACTTGAAGATTCAATATATGATTTCAGGAAAAATAAAAGGCGACATTCTTATATATCTCCGCAACCATGAAGAGCAACTTACAGTCTACTATTATCTTGCATGTATGAAGTATATATATATCAATAGACATAAATTTTGTGAGAATATTAAAAATTAATAAATAGTATTACAGTATTACAATTACGCCCTACAAGGTACCATTGCAAGACATTTACGACCTTCATGATTCCTAGTTAGAGACTCAAAATGAGCCTTACTGATGTTAGAAGAGTATGAAATAATAAATATAATAAGGTCATAAACTTCTCCGGTCACCTGTTGATTTCTGTAGCTAAGGAGTTATGCTTATAACATGTGTTTTTTCAACTTTGATAAGATATTCTTTCAAGTTATTTTGGGAATTATAAGGAGTTATGCTTATAACAGGTTTTCTGTAGCTAAGGAGTTAGGTTTCTGTAGCTAAGGAATTATTTTGGGAATGATAAATGAAGGGTCTAATTACACACATAAAAAGGTTTCTGATTTTCCGTTGTCCGTTGCAGCGGTCAAAGGTCCGCTGTAGCGGGACCCGCGCCCACGCTCAAGTTTGTCGCTAAAAGTCATCATTATTTCAAAAATAACTGCGTTCCAAGGTGTTGTCCCACCTCTGAGAGCGTATGCTGATGTATCCTGCAAGATTTAATGAATTTAATTAGTTAATATAAATATTGAAAATCTTCTTGGCGAAATATAGTCCCGAAAAAAGGTAGCTTGATTATTTGTTTTAGTTAAATCAATATATATGTATAATTTTTTCAAACACCTCTCAACTTATTTTCTATTTGATCGGTGCATCAAAGTCTTCTCCTCTATGTATGCGATGAATATATGAGTTACTAGCAATGTGCATGGAGAAAGGAGTGGCATTACGTACCAAGCCACCAAAGTAGCAAATTTGAGGAGGAAGAGAGCCACGACAGATCCAATTAATTGAGCAATCCAATATAAAACGCTCCTATAAAAGGTAATGTGACCTCCGATAAAGGCAGTAAATGTACCAGCCGGGTTTACATGACCTCCAGATATATTTATTGACACTGATATTGCCACAAAAAGAGAAAATGCATGGGATAACGCCGCAGAAATTAAACCGTCGCCTGGCATGACTGCTCCGTCGCTCGTCAATGTATTGGATGCAAAACATACCAATATTTGATTATTACCAATACAAATGCACTAATAATATTAAAATTCATTTACACTTGTGTATTTGGATTAAAATCATAAAACAGTGAGACTTACTGAATGCAATGGCACATCCTTCGCTGGCAAAAAAAAAAAAAAAAAAAAAAAAAAAACATGGAAATGAATTCATATGCAACAACTCTTAGTGTATCAGCTGCAACAGCTCTTATATGTTATCTACGATTTTTTTTAGTAAATTGGATAAGAGAGGTCAATTGTTTTAGTCATTGGAGACATTTTTCGCTCCCTTGTGATTTTAAGGGGGTTATGAGTGGAAGGAACGAGGTGAGTGATAGGTGGAAGAGAGAAATATATTTCTTCGTCAAATTATTGTAGGTAATCCATAAACGAAGAAAAAAAAGTCTAACAATAAGATTCTAGCAAAAACAAGGCAAATGCATCTTCTTTTTCTTCAAGGTTATATTAAATAAAATGAAACTTAGCAAAATTATAGCAGAAAAAGCACAACTTGAAGATTCAATATATGGTTTCAGGAAAAATAAAAGGCGACATTCTTATATATCTCCGCAACCATGAAGAGCAACTTACAGTCTACTATTATCTTGCATGTATGAAGTATATATATATCAATAGACATAAATTTTGTGAGAATATTAAAAATTAATAAATAGTATTAAAGTATTACAATTACGCCCTACAAGGTACCATTGCAAGACATTTACGACCTTCATGATTCCTAGTTAGAGACTCAAAATGAGCCTTACTGATGTTAGAAGAGTATGAAATAATAAATATAATAAGGTCATAAACTTCTCCGGTCACCTGTTGGTTTCTGTAGCTATGGAGTTATGCTTATAACATGTGTTTTTTCAACTTTGATAAGATATTCTTTCAAATACTCTTTTTCTACTACCTCCGAAGGGAGCTGCTCGTAAGTGTTCTGAGAGTCAAGGAAGATAGTTTCATAAACCAAAGCAGCAATGGTAGCACCCACAAATGGACCGAGCCAGTAGATCCAGTGGCTTTCCCATTTCAAACTATCCACTGTTTGACCAAAGGCCATAGCGGGGTTCATTACCACACCATAAAGGCCACCAGCAGTCAGGGTGTTGGCACCAACAATGAAACCAATTGCAATAGGGGCAATGACTTCTGTGTTACCCTTCTTGGGGTCAATTGTAGTTGTATAAATAGTGTATACAAGGCTAAAAGTCATCATTATTTCAAAAATAACCACGTTCCATGGTGTTGCCCACCTCTGAGAGCGTATGCTGATGTATCCTGCAAGATTTAATGAATTTAATTAGTTAATATAAATATTGAAATTTTTCTTGGCGAAATATAGTCCCGAAAAAAGGTAGCTTGATTATTTTTTTTGGTTAAATCAATATATATGTATCATTTTTTCAAACACCTCTCAACTTATTTTCTAGTTGATTGGTGCATCAAAGTCTTCTCCTCTATGTATGCGATGAATATATGAGTTACTAGCAAAGTGCATGGAGAAAGGAGTGGCATTACGTACCAAGCCACCAGTATCAAGTTTGAGGAGGAAGAGAGCCACGACAGATCTAATTAATTGAGCATTCCAATATAAAACGCTCCTATAAAAGATAACGTGACCTCCAATAAAGGTAGCAAATATAACAGCTGGGTTTTCATGACCTCCAGATATATTTTATGACCTTGATATTGCCACAAAAAGAGAAAATGCATTGGATAACGCCGCAGAAATTAAACCGCCGCCTGGCATGACTGCTCCGTCGCTCGTCAACGTATTGGTTGCAAAACATATCAATATTTGATTATTACCAATACAAGTGCACTAATAATATAAAAATTCATTTACACTTGTGTATTTGGATTAAAATCATAAAACAGTGAGACTTACTGAATGCAATGGCACATCCTTCACTGGCAAGAACAAAATCAAACATGGAAATGAATTCAGCTGCAACAGCTCTTAGTGTATCAGGATGACGAGCCTCTTTCAAATTTCCATAGCCAACCTCTCATACCTCCACACTGGGTATTTGTGTCTCTCCTATGCACGTGCCCGAACCATCTCACCCTCGCTTCCCACAACTTATCCTCCACTGTGGCCACTCCTACTCTATCTCGGAGATCATCATTTCTAATTTTATCCCTCTTTGTATGCCCATACATCCATCTTAGCATCCTCATCTCCTCAACTTTCATCTTTTAGGTGTGTGAATGTGAAATCTTGATGGGCCAACACTCTGCTCTATACAACATAGTCGGTCTAACTACCACCCTATAGAACTTGCCTTTAGTTTTGGTGGAAACTTTTTATCGCAAAAGACTCCAGATGCGAGCTTCCATTTCATCCGCCCTGCTCCAATACAATGTGTGACATCGTTGTTAATCGTTCCATTCCCTTGGATAATAGATCTGATGTACTTGAAGTTTGCTTTCTTTGGAATGACCTAAGTACCAAGCCTCACCTCCACGCCTGTCTCAAGGTCGCTCCCGTTACTAAACTTACACTCCAAGTATTATGTCTTGGTCCTACTAAGCCTGAACTCTTTAGACTCCAGAGTTTGTCGCCAAACCTCCAGCTTAGCATTCACTTCGCTACGAGTTTCATCAATCAAGACTATGTCGTCTGTGAATAACATACACCATGGCACCTCCCCTTGAATTTGTCATGTCAGTCCATCCATCACCAAGGAAAATAAGAAAAGTCTAAGAGCTTATCCCTGGTGCAGCCCCATCATCACTGGGAATTGCTTTCTATCCCTTATTGTATGCCCACACATCCATATTAGGATTGTCATCTCCGCAACTTTCATCTTTTAGGTGTGTGAAATCTTGATAGGCCAACACTCTGCTCTATACAACATAGTCGGTCTAACTACCACCCTATAGATCTTGCTTTTAAGTTTTGGTGGCAAATTTTTATCGAAAAAGATCCAGATGCGAGCCTCCATTTCATCCACCCTGCTCCAATACAATGTGTGACATCGTTGTTAATCCTTCTATTTCCTTGGATAATAGATCTGAGTTACATGAAGCTTCCTTTATTTGGAATAACCTAAGTACCAAGTCTCACCTCCACGCACATCTCAAGGTCGCTCCCGTTACTAAACTTACACTCTGAGTATTATGTCTTGGTCCTACTCAGCCTGAACTCTTTAGACTCTAGAATTTGTCTCCAAACCTCCAGCTTAGCGTTCACTCCGCTATGAGTCTCATCAATCAGGACTACGTGATCTGCGAATAACATACACCATGGCACCTCCCCTTGAATTTGTCGTGTCAGTCCATCCATCACCAAGGAAAATAAGAAAAGTCTAAGAGCTTATCCCTGGTGCAGCCCCATCATCACTGGGAATTGCTCGGAGTCTCTTCTTACTGTCCGTACCCTGGTCTTGACTCGATCATACATGTCCTTGATCGCCCTAGTGAACGCCACATGTACATCTCTAACCTCCAAACATCTCCATAGAACCTCCCTAGGGACTTTGTCGTATGCCTTCTCGAGGTCGATGAAAATCATATGTAAGTCTCTCTTCCTATCCCTATACTACTCCACCAACCTCCAAATAAGAAGAATGGCTTCTGTATTCGAATGCCCCGACATGAATCTAAAATGGTTCTTGGAAATAGACACGGCTCTTCTCACCCTCATCTCCATGACCCTTTCCGAAACTTTCATAGTGTGGCTTAGCAGCTTGATACCCCTATAGTTGTGACAACTCTGGATATCATATTTGTTGTTGTACAAATTGATCATTATACTCCCCTCCATTCTTCGAGGATTCTCGCCGTCTTAAAAATGATGTTAACCAACTCAGTCACCCACTACAAACCTGTCATGCCTGCGCTCTTCCAAAATTCAACTGGGATCTCATCATGTCCAGTCGCTCGTCCCCTATGCATCCTGCGTACAACACCTTTAACTTCCTCAACCTTAATACTTCCACAATATCAAAAATTTCGTTACCTACCAGATTGCTCTAAATCTCCCAGCACAATGTCTCTATCTTATTTTTCGTTGAAGAGTTTATGGAAGTAAGACTGCCACCTCCGCTTAATATGTGCTTCCTCCACCAGTACTTTATCGTCCTCGTCCTTGATGCACCTCACGTGATCCAAGTCACGGGCCGTTATCTCCTTCGCCTTGGCTAGTACGTATAACTGCTTAACCCCGTATTTTCTCTCTAATTCCACATACAGACATTCAAAAGCCGCAATTTTTTCCTCCGAAATAAAAGATAAACGATGTTAAAGAGGCTTACCCCAAGAAGAATCTACCTAGAATCACTTCAAGTCGCCCTAGAGATGTCTTAGAGGAATAATTTTGGGAATGAGAAATGTAGGGTCTTATTACACACTTAAAAAAGTTTCTGATTTCCCGTCGTCCGTTGCATCTGTCAAAGGTCCGCTGCAATGGGACCCGCATCCACGCTCAAGTTTCTCGCTACAGTGGCTTATTATAGAAACCAACATCTCGTCATAGTAGTTAACTGTCAGCTATTCTCATCAAGAAACACCGAATCCCAATGAATGACACAAGACCCATCTGAATGGTACTTCTTCAGCATAGAAACGTGGAAAAATGAATGGACACCTGACATGCCTGGTGATAAAGACAACTCATAAGCAACAACACCAACACGATAGAGAATCTCAAATCGACCAATGTATCTAGGGCTGAACTTGACCCTCTTCCCAAATCGCATCACACCCTTTATGAGTGATATTTTCAGAAGAACCTGATGTCCCTCCATAAACTCTAACCTTCGGACCTTCCGGTCTGCATATATTTTTTGCCGACTCTGAGCTGCTAGAAGCTTTTCTTGAATAAGCTTCACCTTGTCTAAAGACTCCTCAACAAATATGTTCCCTACGGCCGAACATCAAAAGCATCAAACCATTCAATAGGAGAACGACACCTCCTATCATATAGAGCTTCAAACGACGCCATGTCAATACTGGAATGGTAGTTATTTTTGTACGCGAACTCTGGCAAGCGTAAGAATTGGTCCCAATGACCACTAAAATAAATGACACATGCTCTAAACATGTCCTCGAGCACCTGTATAGTCCTCTCGGACTGTCCATCAGTATGTTAATGAAAACGGTACTAAGGTCCAACGGAGTACCCAACTCTGCTTGCAACGTACGCCGAAAATGGAAAGTAAATGCATCTTTTTTTTTCTTCTAGGTTATATTAAACAAAACGAAACTTAGCAAAATTATAGCAGAAAAAGCACAACTTGAAGATTCAATATATGGTTTCAGGAAAAATAGATGGCGACATTCTTATATATCTCCGTAACCATGAAGAGCAACTTACAGTCTACTATTATCTTACATGTACGAAGTATATATATCAATAGACATAAATTTTGTGAGAATATTAAAAATTAATAATTAGTATTACAGTATTACAATTACGCCCTACAAGGTACTATTGCAAGACATTTACAACCTTCCCGATTCCTAGTTAGAGACTCAAAATGAGCCTTACTGATGTTAGAAGAGTATGAAATAATAAATATAATCAGGTCATAAACTTCTCCGGTCACCTGTTGGTTTCTGTAGCTATGGAGTTATGCTTATAACATGTGTTTTTTCAACTTTGATAAGATATTCTTTCAAATACTCTTTTTCTACTACCTCCGAAGGGAGCTGCTCGTAAGTGTTCTGAGAGTCAAGGAAGATAGTTTCATAAACCAAAGCAGCAATGGCAGCACCCACAAATGGACCGAGCCAGTAGATCCAGTGGCTTTCCCATTTCCAACTATCCACTGCTTGACCAAAGGCCATAGCGGGGTTCATTACCGCACCATAAAGGCCACCGGCAGTCAGGGTGTTGGCACCAACAATGAAACCAATTGCAATAGGGGCAATGACTTCTGTGTTACCCTTCTTGGGGTCAATTGTAGTTGCATAAACAGTGTATACAAGGCTAAAAGTCATCATTATTTCAAAAATAACTGCGTTCCATGGTGTTGTCCCACCTCTGAGAGCGTATGCTGATGTATCCTGCAAGATTTAATGAATTTAATTAGTTAATATAAATATTGAAAATCTTCTTGGCGAAATATAGTCCCGAAAAAAGGTAGCTTGATTATTTGTTTTGGTTAAATCAATATATATGTATCATTTTTTCAAACACCTCTCAACTTATTTTCTATTTGATTGGTGCATCAAAGTCTTCTCCTCTATGTATGCGATGAATATATGAGTTACTAGCAAAGTGCATGGAGAAAGGAGTGGCATTACGTACCAAGCCACCAGTAGCAAATTTGAGGAGGAAGAGAGCCACGACAGATCCAATTAATTGAGCGATCCAATATAAAACGCTCCTATAAAAGGTAATGTGACCTCCGATAAAGGCAGCAAATGTAACAGCCGGGTTTACATGACCTCCAGATATATTTAATGACACTGATACCGCCACAAAAAGAGAAAATGCATGGGATAACGCCGCAGAAATTAAACCGCCGCCTGGCATGACTGCTCCGTCGCTCGTCAACGTATTGGCTGCAAAACATACCAATATTTGATTATTAACAATACAAATGCACTAATAATATAAAAATTCATTTACACTTGTGTATTTGGATTAAAAT
Source organism: Anisodus tanguticus (assembly GCA_034509755.1). Taxonomy (NCBI): domain Eukaryota; kingdom Viridiplantae; phylum Streptophyta; class Magnoliopsida; order Solanales; family Solanaceae; genus Anisodus; species Anisodus tanguticus. The sequence continues at coordinate 33,048,981 of CM067546.1, forward strand.
CATAAAACAGTGAGACTTACTGAATGAAATGGCACATCCTTCACTGGCAAAAACAAAAACAAACATGGAAATGAATTCAGCTGCAACAGCTCTTAGTGTATCAGGATGACGAGCCTCTTTCAAATTTCCAATAACAATCGCCATTATTCTTATTTTTCTGGAAAAAGAGTAGGTGAATTAGAGCTGCTAGTATACTACTTTCTCTTTCTAGCTCTTATTTTGCTCCTAACTGACTAACAAGGCCGCTCTTATATAGTAAAGAGATGTGCTATCCGGTAAGAGCGTGAATTGGATTTTTCTTATTAACATTATATTCTTTTGCAGCTACTTATGGTCACATTTTATTCTCCAAGGAAGGGATAATATTATATTAATACTATGCGCGCACACATTGGGATTAGTAGATGTCATTTTTTTAATTATGCACATGCTCAGTTGACTAGTATTTGACTATGATTTATTAACAAAATGTTAGCATAGGCACAAAGAAAAGAGTATTGTCCTTATTATAGGAAAGTTAAGTTTCTCAACACTTAAGGGGTAAGTTCCACGAAATAATAACCTCACAGTTTTTCAAGTGTCCAATTTTGCTTTTATTAATACATAAATTAAAAATCATTATACTTAAAACGTGAATATCAGAAATTTAATTTGATGAATAAAGGGAATAAAACACATTTGTTGGAACAGATGATCTGACTTTTATTATAATTAGTAGTTCATCTATCATTGTGCGGTGACATGAGTAAGTTGAAATTTAAAATGACAATTAAATTATTTACGGATACATAATCGGGTTCATTCGCGAAATTGATGGAAGAAGCTTTTATTTGTTTTTTTCCATATTGCTTGATTCATAGAAGAAAGATAAAGTGTACAAAAATGTGAGCAAATAAATTGCTGGTTCATATGATAAAAATACTTCAATATTAAACCAAATTTCACACGTAGAACATGATTTGTTTTCTTATGCTACCATTCTTTTTGTCTTTTAAGTCCACTAACACTATATTTTATTTTAGTCGTGCTTTAGTCTCTTTGGAACGCTTTATCTACCCTCATTTTTGTTTTATTATTTTCCTTGTTCTTGAAAAATATAATACTACTACACAGGGTGGAGTAGAATATTTTAGTTGCATCAAATTTATCCCTACGCTTTTTTGAATAATTAGCAGTGAATCTCCAATCTTTAATCGAATACTAGTCACTTCTTTGAAGAGTTTCTCATCGTGGCCTCTTACATTTATTTATTTTTCTATTAAATTGCAGGAAAGGGAATATTGACCATAGGAACTACACTCACACCTATTATATAAAAAACTTCTACTGATACCACTAGATTATAAGCTTCTTGCTTCCTCGTCAAACCAAAAACATGAATCAAGAAATGCCTATTTGCTTTGGTCAAACGCCTTGCAAGCATAGGGTCTAAGATAGCTCAGACGATATCTGCCATAATTTTGATGTTGTGACTATTGCCAAAATCACAATCAATATCGTTGTTAGCAGTGCGGCACTGAAATATATTTCTGTAACGACTCGTTTGGCAACTAGGTGCAAGCCAATATCAAACACTTGGCAGCAAGCCAATAAATCACAAAGAGACAACACGCCCACAAATCAGTCAACAATATCAAACCTAAGTAATCCATCCCAACTTGATACCCGAATGCCTAACATGCTTTCTCAGACAATAACTAACTCTACATATGCTTCTCTAACCGGAGTCTAACCAGAAGGTAAGCCGTAACCTACCTGGATGCCGAGCGGGAGCCACAAATGATCACACATGAGCCTTGCATTTCTGCGGGTCCCGGTTATACTCGTAGTCTAGTCATTATTGAAATATTAATTAAAACAGAAACTAAAAATACCCATAATACTAGACTATTTCTTGAACCCAAATCAACTATGGAAAAAGGGCAAACGGGCCCACGAGGGTAAAACAGTAATTTAAGAGTGAAATCGGTAATCCTACGTTATTAGAAGTTTAATTTTACTTTACAGTTGCTAAATTAGTTCAATAATAGGTCAATTTCATCATCCAAGGCAAAAACCCCAAATTAGGTATAAACCCTATATTTTCCATGAATAATTTCTCAACAAAAATGGAAGTTTCTAGCCTAATAGTTACTAATTAATGAAATCCATGCTTAGATTAGTCAAACTCAACAATTAATCTCAAATTTAAGGCTTTGGAACCAATTAACACCTTGTAAGTAGAACTCATCCTTTTTAACTAGGTTTTCTAGGTTTTTCAACCAAAGATTCAACTTAAGAACGGTAAATAAAAGATAAACAAGGTTAAAGAGGCTTACCCCAAGAAGAATCTACCTTGAATCACTTCAAGTGGCCCTACAGATGTCTTGGAGGAATTATTTTGGGAATGATAAATGAAAGGTCTAATTACACACATTAAAAAGTTTCTGATTTCCCGTCGTCCGTTGCAGCTCTCAAAGGTCCGCTGTAGCGGGACCCGCGCCCACGCTCAAGTTTCTCGCTATAGTGGCTTGTTATAGAAACCAACATCTCATAGTAGCGGTTAACTGTCCGCTATTCTCATCAAGAAACACCGAATCCCAATGAATGACATAAGACTCGTCTGAACGGTACTTTCTTCAGCATCGAAACGTGGAGAACCGGATGGACATCTAACAAACCTGGTGGAAAAGACAACTCATAAGCAACAACACCAATACGATGGAGAATCTCAAATGGAACAATGTATCTAGGGCTCAACTTGCCTCTCTTCCCAAATCAGATCATACCCTTTATAAGTGATATCTTCAGAAGAACCTGCTCACCCTCCATAAACTCTAAGCCTCGGACCTTCCGGTCCGCATACATGTTTTGCCGACTCTGAGCTTCCAGAAGCTTTTCCTGAATAAGCTTCACCTTGTCTCAAGACTCCCTCAACAAATCTGTACCTCACGACCGAACCTCAAAAACATCAAACTATCCAATAGGAGAACAACACATTTTACCATGTAAATCTTCAAACGACGTCGTATCAATACTGGAATGGTAGTTATTATTGAACGCTAACTCTGGCAAGCGTAAGAACTGGTCCCAATGACCACCAAAATCAATGACACATGCTCTCAACAAGTCCTCGAGCACCTGAATAGTCCTCCCGACCGTGTCATCGAATGGTAATGAAAAGCGGTACTAAGGTCCAACTGAGTACCTAACTCTACTTGCAACGTCCACCGAAAATGGGAAGTAAACTGAGGACCTTGATCGGAGATGATAGAAATAAGAACCTTGTGCAATCGCACAATCTCACGAATGTAAATCATGGCTATCATCTCCGCATTATAAGTAACTTGAACCAAAATAAAGTATGCGGACATAGTCATCCTATCCACAATAACCCACACCGCATCAAACTTGCCTAAGGTAAGTCGTAACCTACTTGGATACGGAGCGGGAGCCACAAATGATCACACCGGAGCCTTGTATTTTTGCGGGTCCCGGTTATAATCGTAGTCTAGTCATTATTGAAATATTAGTTAAAACGGAAACTAAAAATACCCAAAAATACTAGACTATTCCTTAAATCCAAACCAATTATGTAAAAAAGGGGAAAACATGTCCACAAGGGTAAAATAGTAATTTAAGAGTGAAATCGATAATCCAGCGTTCTTAGAATTTTAATTTTACTTTTCAATTGCTAAATTAGTTCATTAATATGTCAATTTCATCATCCAAGGCAAAAACCCCAAATTATGTATAAACCCTAGATTTTCCATGAATAATTTCTCAACAAAAATGGAAGTTTGAAGCCTAATAGTTACTAATTAATGAAATCCATGCTTAAATTAGTAAACTCAACAATTAATCTCACATTTAAGGCTTCAGAACCAATTAACACCTTGTAAGTAGAAGTCATCCTTTTTAACTAGGTTTTCTAGGTTTTTCAACCAAAGATTCAACTTAAGAACAGGTCCTCCATAACCCCCCTATATAAGGTCATGTCCTCAGTGAGTCGCACCTACGCTATATCCCATCTAATCACCTCTCCCCGATACTTCTTTGGCCTACCTCTACCCTTCATGAACCCGTCCATAGCTAACCTCTCACACCTCCGCACTAGGCATTTGTGTCTCTCCTCTGCACGTGTCCGAACCATCTCAACCTCGCTTCCCGTAACTTATCCTCCACCGAGGCCACTCCCACTCTATCTCGAATATCATCATTTCTAATTCTATCCCTATTTGTATGCCCACACATCCATATTAGCATCGTCATCTCCGCAACTTTCATCTTTTAGGTGTGTGAAATCTTGATAGGCCAACACTCTGCTCTATACAACATACTCGGTCTAACTACCACCCTATAGAGCTTGCTTTTAAGTTTTGGTGGCAACTTTTTATCGCAAAAGATTCAGATGCGAGCCTCCATTTCATCCACCCTGCTCCAATACAATGTGTGACATCGTTGTTAATCCTTCTATTTCCTTGGATAATAGATCTGAGTTACTTGAAGCTTTCTTTCTTTGGAATAACCTAAGTACCAAGTCTCACCTCCACGCACATCTCAAGGTCGCTCCCGTTACTAAACTTACACTCCGAGTATTATGTCTTGGTCCTACTCAGCCTGAACTCTTTAGACTCCAGAATTTGTCTCCAAACCTCCAGCTTAGCGTTCACTCCGCTACGAGTCTCATCAATCAGGACTATGTCATCTGCGAATAACATACACCATGGCACCTCCCCTTGAATTTGTCGTGTCAGTCCATCCATCACCAAGGAAAATAAGAAAAGTCTAAGGGCTTATCCCTGGCGCAGCCCCATCATATGGAAGTAAGATTGCCACCTCCGCCTAATATGCGCTTCCTCCACCAGTAGTTTGTCATCCTCGTCCTTGATGCACCTCATGTGATCCAAGTCACGGGCCCTTATCTCCTTTGCATTGGCTAGTCTGTATATCTGCTTAACCCCGTATTTTCCCTCTAATTCAACATACATACATTAAAAAGCCGTCGGTTTTTCCTCCATAATAAAAGATAAATTATGTTAAAGAGGTTTATCCCAAGAAAAATCTACCTAGAATAACTTCAAGTCGCCCTAGAGATGTCTTAGAGGAATAATTTTGGGAATGAGAAATGTAGGGTCTTATTACACACTTAAAAAACTTTCTAATTTCCCGTCGTCCGTTGCAGCTGTCAAAGGTCCACTGCAATAGGACCCGCAGCCACGCTCAAGTTTCTCTCTACAGTGGCTTATTATACAAACCAACATCTCGTCGTAGCAGATAACTGTCCGCTATTCTCATCAAGAAACACCGAATCCCAATGAATGACATAAGACCCGTCTGAATGGTACTTCTTCAGCATAGAAACGTGGAAAATGATAGGACACCTGACATGCCTGGTGATAAAGACAACTCATAAGCAACAACACCAACACGATAGAGAATCACAAATGGACCAATGTATCTAGGGCTCAACTTGTCCCTCTTCCCAAATCGCATCACACCCTTTATGAGTGATATTTTCAGAAGAACCTGATGTCCCTCCATAAACTCTAACCTTCGGACCTTCCGAACTGCATATATTTTTTGCCGACTATGAGCTGCTAGAAGCTTTTCTTGAATAAGCTTCTCCTTGTCTAAAGACTCCTCAACAAATATGTTCCCTACGGCCGAACATCAAAAGCATCAAACCATTCAATAGGAGAACGACACCTCCTATCATATAGAGCTTCAAACGACGCCATATCAATACTGGAATGGTAGTTATTATTGTACGCGAACTCTGGCAAGCGTAAGAATTGGTCCCAATGACCACTAAAATCAATGACATACGCTATAAACATGTCCTCGAGCACCTGAATTGTTCTCTTGGACTATCTATCAGTATGGTAATGAGAAGCGGTACTAAGGTCCAACTAAGTACCCAACTCTGCTTGCAACGTCGCAGAAAATGGAAAGTAAAGCGAGGACCTTGCTCGGAGATGATAGAAATAGGAACCTCGTGCAATTGCACAATCTCACGAATGTAAATTCTCGCTATCGTCTCCGCATTATAAGTAACTTAAACCAAAATAAAGTATGCTGATTTAGTCATCCTATCCACAATAATCCACACCGCATTAATTCGTTAATTTTGAATACTAAGATAAATTAGGGTTCTTATCACTTAATCTAGGAATTTGGGAATTTTATTCTCGAATTTCACATATCTTTAAATTTCGTCTATAATCTTTATATTTTCAATTCCACATTATTTCTTGTTTTATTCAAGTAACCCGATTCTTATCAAGTGGTATCCGAGCGATTCTATTAAGGTTCCGCTCTTGCTAATCTTGGAGTTTCGTAGCAAAAAAAAAAAAACTCAAAAAATCTCTTTTTTTTCCTGTATCTTAAAAAGAAAAAGCTACGCAACAGTAAGAAAAAGCGAAAAAAGGAAAACAAAATTATACTGCTTGCAAATTAAGCTATTTTAAGAAACTCTGGGTTTTTTGTGTTTCGTGGTTTCCAACATCAAGAAGGAAAATCAAGAGAAGGGGAAATTTGAAGTTTTTCTTTTTACACAAATTGGTCTTTTTTTCTTATCACTTAATAGAGTATCTTCACCTTATCCTACACATCCTTTTAAAATTTTCATTTTCTCTTATTCCATGTTTTATTGCTAATTGCAAATAACAAACTCAGAAAAAACTAATAGTTCCTACGGGTATATTTGTTCATATATAATTACGAATTAAATGATCTTTCATGAGATAATCCCTAACTTTTTAGTCAGAATATAATGAAACTGAAGGCAGCAAGCGATAATATTTAATATAATGTTTAATCGAATATAAATAATAAGGTTGAGTTAAAGAGAAGTTAGCTGCCTGAAAAGAATGTCAAAAAAATTATACCATGAAATTCATTTAAATTTCCACTGTCTGATACCATGGTACTGGTGTCTAGTGAGAAGCACTTTTAAGTCGGATTAAAACTTATAGAAAGAACTTACTATATTTTTAGGTATATCTTATCTACGATTTATTTTTGTAAATATGATAAAAGAGGTCAATTGTTTTAGTCATTGGAGACAATTTTTCGATCCCTTGTGATTTTAAGGGGGTTATGAGTGGAAGGAACGAGGTGAGTGATAGGGGGAAGAGAGAAATATATTTCTTCGTCAAATTATTGTAGATAATCCATAAACGAGAAAAAAAGTCAACAATAAGATTCTAGCAAAAACAAGGCAAATGCATCTTTTTTTTTCTTCAAGGTTATATTAAAAACAACTTGAAGATTCAATATATGGTTTCAGGAAAAATAGATGGCGACATTCTTATATATCTCCGCTACCATGAAGAGCAACTTACAGTCTACTATTATCTTACATGTACGAAGTATATATATCAATAGACATAAATTTTGTGAGAATATTAAAAATTAATAATTAGTATTACAGTATTACAATTACGCCCTACAAGGTACTATTGCAAGACATTTACAACCTTCCCGATTCCTAGTTAGAGACTCAAAATGAGCCTTACTGATGTTAGAAGAGTATGAAATAATAAATATAATCAGGTCATAAACTTCTCCGGTCACCTGTTGGTTTCTGTAGCTATGGAGTTATGCTTATAACATGTGTTTTTTCAACTTTGATAAGATATTCTTTCAAATACTCTTTTTCTACTACCTCCGAAGGGATTTGCTCGTAAGTGTTCGAGAGTCAAGGAAGATAGTTTCATAAACCAAAGCGCAATGGCAAGCACCCACAAATGGACCGAGCCGGTAGATCCGGTGGCTTTCCCATTTCCAACTATCCACCGCTTGACCAAAGGCCATAGCGGGGTTCATTACCGCACCATAAAGGCCACGGCGCGATCGGGGTGTTGGCACCAACAATGAAACCAATTGCAATAGGGGCAATGACTTCTGTGTTACCCTTCTTGGGGTCAATTGTAGTTGCATAAACAGTGTATACAAGGCTAAAAGTCATCATTATTTCAAAAATAACTGCGTTCCATGGTGTTGTCCCACCTCTGAGAGCGTATCTTGATGTATCTGCAAGATTTAATGAATTTAATTAGTTAATATAAATATTGAAAATCTTCTTGGCGAAATATAGTCCCGAAAAAAGGTAGCTTGATTATTTGTTTTGGTTAAATCAATATATATGTATCATTTTTTCAAACACCTCTCAACTTATTTTCTATTTGATTGGTGCATCAAAGTCTTCTCCTCTATGTATGCGATGAATATATGAGTTACTAGCAAAGTGCATGGAGAAAGGAGTGGCATTACGTACCAAGCCACCAAAGTAGCAAATTTGAGGAGGAAGAGAGCCACGACAGATCCAATTAATTGAGCGATCCAATATAAAACGCTCCTATAAAAGGTAATGTGACCTCCGATAAAGGCAGCAAATGTAACAGCCGGGTTTACATGACCTCCAGATATATTTAATGACACTGATACCGCCACAAAAAGAGAAAATGCATGGGATAACGCCGCAGAAATTAAAACCGCCGCCGGCATGATCGCTCCGTCGCTCGTCAACGTATTGGCTGCAAAACATACCAATATTTGATTATTAACAATACAAATGCACTAATAATATAAAAATTCATTTACACTTGTGTATTTGGATTAAAATCATAAAACAGTGAGACTTACTGAATGAAATGGCACATCCTTCACTGGCAAAAACAAAAACAAACATGGAAATGAATTCAGCTGCAACAGCTCTTAGTGTATCAGGATGACGAGCCTCTTTCAAATTTCCAATAACAATCGCCATTATTCTTATTTTTCTGGAAAAAGAGTAGGTGAATTAGAGCTGCTAGTATACTACTTTCTCTTTCTAGCTCTTATTTTGCTCCTAACTGACTAACAAGGCCGCTCTTATATAGTAAAGAGATGTGCTATCCGGTAAGAGCGTGAATTGGATTTTTCTTATTAACATTATATTCTTTTGCAGCTACTTATGGTCACATTTTATTCTCCAAGGAAGGGATAATATTATATTAATACTATGCGCGCACACATTGGGATTAGTAGATGTCATTTTTTTAATTATGCACATGCTCAGTTGACTAGTATTTGACTATGATTTATTAACAAAATGTTAGCATAGGCACAAAGAAAAGAGTATTGTCCTTATTATAGGAAAGTTAAGTTTCTCAACACTTAAGGGGTAAGTTCCACGAAATAATAACCTCACAGTTTTTCAAGTGTCCAATTTTGCTTTTATTAATACATAAATTAAAAATCATTATACTTAAAACGTGAATATCAGAAATTTAATTTGATGAATAAAGGGAATAAAACACATTTGTTGGAACAGATGATCTGACTTTTATTATAATTAGTAGTTCATCTATCATTGTGCGGTGACATGAGTAAGTTGAAATTTAAAATGACAATTAAATTATTTACGGATACATAATCGGGTTCATTCGCGAAATTGATGGAAGAAGCTTTTATTTGTTTTTTTCCATATTGCTTGATTCATAGAAGAAAGATAAAGTGTACAAAAATGTGAGCAAATAAATTGCTGGTTCATATGATAAAAATACTTCAATATTAAACCAAATTTCACACGTAGAACATGATTTGTTTTCTTATGCTACCATTCTTTTTGTCTTTTAAGTCCACTAACACTATATTTTATTTTAGTCGTGCTTTAGTCTCTTTGGAACGCTTTATCTACCCTCATTTTTGTTTTATTATTTTCCTTGTTCTTGAAAAATATAATACTACTACACAGGGTGGAGTAGAATATTTTAGTTGCATCAAATTTATCCCTACGCTTTTTTGAATAATTAGCAGTGAATCTCCAATCTTTAATCGAATACTAGTCACTTCTTTGAAGAGTTTCTCATCGTGGCCTCTTACATTTATTTATTTTTCTATTAAATTGCAGGAAAGGGAATATTGACCATAGGAACTACACTCACACCTATTATATAAAAAACTTCTACTGATACCACTAGATTATAAGCTTCTTGCTTCCTCGTCAAACCAAAAACATGAATCAAGAAATGCCTATTTGCTTTGGTCAAACGCCTTGCAAGCATAGGGTCTAAGATAGCTCAGACGATATCTGCCATAATTTTGATGTTGTGACTATTGCCAAAATCACAATCAATATCGTTGTTAGCAGTGCGGCACTGAAATATATTTCTGTAACGACTCGTTTGGCAACTAGGTGCAAGCCAATATCAAACACTTGGCAGCAAGCCAATAAATCACAAAGAGACAACACGCCCACAAATCAGTCAACAATATCAAACCTAAGTAATCCATCCCAACTTGATACCCGAATGCCTAACATGCTTTCTCAGACAATAACTAACTCTACATATGCTTCTCTAACCGGAGTCTAACCAGAAGGTAAGCCGTAACCTACCTGGATGCCGAGCGGGAGCCACAAATGATCACACATGAGCCTTGCATTTCTGCGGGTCCCGGTTATACTCGTAGTCTAGTCATTATTGAAATATTAATTAAAACAGAAACTAAAAATACCCATAATACTAGACTATTTCTTGAACCCAAATCAACTATGGAAAAAGGGCAAACGGGCCCACGAGGGTAAAACAGTAATTTAAGAGTGAAATCGGTAATCCTACGTTATTAGAAGTTTAATTTTACTTTACAGTTGCTAAATTAGTTCAATAATAGGTCAATTTCATCATCCAAGGCAAAAACCCCAAATTAGGTATAAACCCTATATTTTCCATGAATAATTTCTCAACAAAAATGGAAGTTTCTAGCCTAATAGTTACTAATTAATGAAATCCATGCTTAGATTAGTCAAACTCAACAATTAATCTCAAATTTAAGGCTTTGGAACCAATTAACACCTTGTAAGTAGAACTCATCCTTTTTAACTAGGTTTTCTAGGTTTTTCAACCAAAGATTCAACTTAAGAACGGTAAATAAAAGATAAACAAGGTTAAAGAGGCTTACCCCAAGAAGAATCTACCTTGAATCACTTCAAGTGGCCCTACAGATGTCTTGGAGGAATTATTTTGGGAATGATAAATGAAAGGTCTAATTACACACATTAAAAAGTTTCTGATTTCCCGTCGTCCGTTGCAGCTCTCAAAGGTCCGCTGTAGCGGGACCCGCGCCCACGCTCAAGTTTCTCGCTATAGTGGCTTGTTATAGAAACCAACATCTCATAGTAGCGGTTAACTGTCCGCTATTCTCATCAAGAAACACCGAATTCCAATGAATGACATAAGACTCGTCTGAACGGTACTTTCTTCAGCATCGAAACGTGGAGAACCGGATGGACATCTAACAAACCTGGTGGAAAAGACAACTCATAAGCAACAACACCAATACGATGGAGAATCTCAAATGGAACAATGTATCTAGGGCTCAACTTGCCTCTCTTCCCAAATCAGATCATACCCTTTATAAGTGATATCTTCAGAAGAACCTGCTCACCCTCCATAAACTCTAAGCCTCGGACCTTCCGGTCCGCATACATGTTTTGCCGACTCTGAGCTTCCAGAAGCTTTTCCTGAATAAGCTTCACCTTGTCTCAAGACTCCCTCAACAAATCTGTACCTCACGACCGAACCTCAAAAACATCAAACTATCCAATAGGAGAACAACACATTTTACCATGTAAATCTTCAAACGACGTCGTATCAATACTGGAATGGTAGTTATTATTGAACGCTAACTCTGCCAAGCGTAAGAACTGGTCCCAATGACCACCAAAATCAATGACACATGCTCTCAACAAGTCCTCGAGCACCTGAATAGTCCTCCCGGACTGTCTATCAGAATGGTAATGAAAAGCGGTACTAAGGTCCAACTGAGTACCTAACTCTACTTGCAACGTCCACCGAAAATGGGAAGTAAACTGAGGACCTTGATCGGAGATGATAGAAATAAGAACCTTGTGCAATCGCACAATCTCACGAATGTAAATCATGGCTATCATCTCCGCATTATAAGTAACTTGAACCAAAATAAAGTATGCGGACATAGTCATCCTATCCACAATAACCCACACCGCATCAAACTTGCCTAAGGTAAGTCGTAACCTACTTGGATACGGAGCGGGAGCCACAAATGATCACACCGGAGCCTTGTATTTTTGCGGGTCCCGGTTATAATCGTAGTCTAGTCATTATTGAAATATTAGTTAAAACGGAAACTAAAAATACCCAAAAATACTAGACTATTCCTTAAATCCAAACCAATTATGTAAAAAAGGGGAAAACATGTCCACAAGGGTAAAATAGTAATTTAAGAGTGAAATCGATAATCCAGCGTTCTTAGAATTTTAATTTTACTTTTCAATTGCTAAATTAGTTCATTAATATGTCAATTTCATCATCCAAGGCAAAAACCCCAAATTATGTATAAACCCTAGATTTTCCATGAATAATTTCTCAACAAAAATGGAAGTTTGAAGCCTAATAGTTACTAATTAATGAAATCCATGCTTAAATTAGTAAACTCAACATTAATCTCACATTTAAGGCTTCAGAACCAATTAACACCTTGTAAGTAGAAGTCATCCTTTTTAACTAGGTTTTCTAGGTTTTTCAACCAAAGATTCAACTTAAGAACAGGTCCTCCATAACCCCCCTATATAAGGTCATGTCCTCAGTGAGTCGCACCTACGCTATATCCCATCTAATCACCTCTCCCCGATACTTCTTTGGCCTACCTCTACCCTTCATGAACCCGTCCATAGCTAACCTCTCACACCTCCGCACTAGGCATTTGTGTCTCTCCTCTGCACGTGTCCGAACCATCTCAACCTCGCTTCCCGTAACTTATCCTCCACCGAGGCCACTCCCACTCTATCTCGAATATCATCATTTCTAATTCTATCCCTATTTGTATGCCCACACATCCATATTAGCATCGTCATCTCCGCAACTTTCATCTTTTAGGTGTGTGAAATCTTGATAGGCCAACACTCTGCTCTATACAACATACTCGGTCTAACTACCACCCTATAGAGCTTGCTTTTAAGTTTTGGTGGCAACTTTTTATCGCAAAAGATTCAGATGCGAGCCTCCATTTCATCCACCCTGCTCCAATACAATGTGTGACATCGTTGTTAATCCTTCTATTTCCTTGGATAATAGATCTGAGTTACTTGAAGCTTTCTTTCTTTGGAATAACCTAAGTACCAAGTCTCACCTCCACGCACATCTCAAGGTCGCTCCCGTTACTAAACTTACACTCCGAGTATTATGTCTTGGTCCTACTCAGCCTGAACTCTTTAGACTCCAGAATTTGTCTCCAAACCTCCAGCTTAGCGTTCACTCCGCTACGAGTCTCATCAATCAGGACTATGTCATCTGCGAATAACATACACCATGGCACCTCCCCTTGAATTTGTCGTGTCAGTCCATCCATCACCAAGGAAAATAAGAAAAGTCTAAGGGCTTATCCCTGGCGCAGCCCCATCATATGGAAGTAAGATTGCCACCTCCGCCTAATATGCGCTTCCTCCACCAGTAGTTTGTCATCCTCGTCCTTGATGCACCTCATGTGATCCAAGTCACGGGCCCTTATCTCCTTTGCATTGGCTAGTCTGTATATCTGCTTAACCCCGTATTTTCCCTCTAATTCAACATACATACATTAAAAAGCCGTCGGTTTTTCCTCCATAATAAAAGATAAATTATGTTAAAGAGGTTTATCCCAAGAAAAATCTACCTAGAATAACTTCAAGTCGCCCTAGAGATGTCTTAGAGGAATAATTTTGGGAATGAGAAATGTAGGGTCTTATTACACACTTAAAAAACTTTCTAATTTCCCGTCGTCCGTTGCAGCTGTCAAAGGTCCACTGCAATAGGACCCGCAGCCACGCTCAAGTTTCTCTCTACAGTGGCTTATTATACAAACCAACATCTCGTCGTAGCAGATAACTGTCCGCTATTCTCATCAAGAAACACCGAATCCCAATGAATGACATAAGACCCGTCTGAATGGTACTTCTTCAGCATAGAAACGTGGAAAATGATAGGACACCTGACATGCCTGGTGATAAAGACAACTCATAAGCAACAACACCAACACGATAGAGAATCACAAATGGACCAATGTATCTAGGGCTCAACTTGTCCCTCTTCCCAAATCGCATCACACCCTTTATGAGTGATATTTTCAGAAGAACCTGATGTCCCTCCATAAACTCTAACCTTCGGACCTTCCGAACTGCATATATTTTTTGCCGACTATGAGCTGCTAGAAGCTTTTCTTGAATAAGCTTCTCCTTGTCTAAAGACTCCTCAACAAATATGTTCCCTACGGCCGAACATCAAAAGCATCAAACCATTCAATAGGAGAACGACACCTCCTATCATATAGAGCTTCAAACGACGCCATATCAATACTGGAATGGTAGTTATTATTGTACGCGAACTCTGGCAAGCGTAAGAATTGGTCCCAATGACCACTAAAATCAATGACATACGCTATAAACATGTCCTCGAGCACCTGAATTGTTCTCTTGGACTATCTATCAGTATGGTAATGAGAAGCGGTACTAAGGTCCAACTAAGTACCCAACTCTGCTTGCAACGTCTGCAGAAAATGGAAAGTAAACTGAGGACCTTGCTCGGAGATGATAGAAATAGGAACCTCGTGCAATTGCACAATCTCACGAATGTAAATTCTCGCTATCGTCTCCGCATTATAAGTAACTTAAACCAAAATAAAGTATGCTGATTTAGTCATCCTATCCACAATAATCCACACCGCATTAATTCGTTAATTTTGAATACTAAGATAAATTAGGGTTCTTATCACTTAATCTAGGAATTTGGGAATTTTATTCTCGAATTTCACATATCTTTAAATTTCGTCTATAATCTTTATATTTTCAATTCCACATTATTTCTTGTTTTATTCAAGTAACCCGATTCTTATCAAGTGGTATCCGAGCGATTCTATTAAGGTTCCGCTCTTGCTAATCTTGGAGTTTCGTAGCAAAAAAAAAAAAACTCAAAAAATCTCTTTTTTTTCCTGTATCTTAAAAAGAAAAAGCTACGCAACAGTAAGAAAAAGCGAAAAAAGGAAAACAAAATTATACTGCTTGCAAATTAAGCTATTTTAAGAAACTCTGGGTTTTTTGTGTTTCGTGGTTTCCAACATCAAGAAGGAAAATCAAGAGAAGGGGAAATTTGAAGTTTTTCTTTTTACACAAATTGGTCTTTTTTTCTTATCACTTAATAGAGTATCTTCACCTTATCCTACACATCCTTTTAAAATTTTCATTTTCTCTTATTCCATGTTTTATTGCTAATTGCAAATAACAAACTCAGAAAAAACTAATAGTTCCTACGGGTATATTTGTTCATATATAATTACGAATTAAATGATCTTTCATGAGATAATCCCTAACTTTTTAGTCAGAATATAATGAAACTGAAGGCAGCAAGCGATAATATTTAATATAATGTTTAATCGAATATAAATAATAAGGTTGAGTTAAAGAGAAGTTAGTGCCTCGAAAAGAATGTCAAAAAAATTATACCATGAAATTCATTTAAATTTCCACTGTCTGATACCATGGTACTGGTGTCTAGTGAGAAGCACTTTTAAGTCGGATTAAAACTTATAGAAAGAACTTACTATATTTTTAGGTATATCTTATCTACGATTTATTTTTGTAAATATGATAAAAGAGGTCAATTGTTTTAGTCATTGGAGACAATTTTTCGATCCCTTGTGATTTTAAGGGGGTTATGAGTGGAAGGAACGAGGTGAGTGATAGGGGGAAGAGAGAAATATATTTCTTCGTCAAATTATTGTAGATAATCCATAAACGAGAAAAAAAGTCAACAATAAGATTCTAGCAAAAACAAGGCAAATGCATCTTTTTTTTTTCTTCAAGGTTATATTAAAAACAACTTGAAGATTCAATATATGGTTTCAGGAAAAATAGATGGCGACATTCTTATATATCTCCGCTACCATGAAGAGCAACTTACAGTCTACTATTATCTTACATGTACGAAGTATATATATCAATAGACATAAATTTTGTGAGAATATTAAAAATTAATAATTAGTATTACAGTATTACAATTACGCCCTACAAGGTACTATTGCAAGACATTTACAACCTTCCCGATTCCTAGTTAGAGACTCAAAATGAGCCTTACTGATGTTAGAAGAGTATGAAATAATAAATATAATCAGGTCATAAACTTCTCCCACACTGTTGGTTTTCGTAGCTATGGAGTTATGCTTATAACATGTGTTTTTTCAACTTTGATAAGATATTCTTTCAAATACTCTTTTTCTACTACCTCCGAAGGGAGCTGCTCGTAAGTGTTCTGAGAGTCAAGGAAGATAGTTTCATAAACCAAAAGCAATGGCAAGCACCCACAAATGGACCGAGCCAAGAGATCCAAAGTGGCTTTCCCATTTCCAACTATCCACCGCTTGACCAAAGGCCATAGCGGGGTTCATTACCGCACCATAAAGGCCACCTACCCAAGCGATCGGGGTGTTGGCACCAACAATGAAACCAATTGCAATAGGGGCAATGACTTCGTGTTACCCTTCTTGGGGTCAATTGTAGTTGCATAAACAAAGTGTATACAAGGCTAAAAGTCATCATTATTTCAAAAATAATCGCGTTCCATGGTGTTGTCCCACCTCTGAGAGCGTATGCTGATGTATCCTGCAAGATTTAATGAATTTAATTAGTTAATATAAATATTGAAAATCTTCTTGGCGAAATATAGTCCCGAAAAAAGGTAGCTTGATTATTTGTTTTGGTTAAATCAATATATATGTATCATTTTTTCAAACACCTCTCAACTTATTTTCTATTTGATTGGTGCATCAAAGTCTTCTCCTCTATGTATGCGATGAATATATGAGTTACTAGCAAAGTGCATGGAGAAAGGAGTGGCATTACGTACCAAGCCACCAGTAGCAAATTTGAGGAGGAAGAGAGCCACGACAGATCCAATTAATTGAGCGATCCAATATAAAACGCTCCTATAAAAGGTAATGTGACCTCCGATAAAGGCAGCAAATGTAACAGCCGGGTTTACATGACCTCCAGATATATTTAATGACACTGATACCGCCACAAAAAGAGAAAATGCATGGGATAACGCCGCAGAAATTAAACCGCCGCCTGGCATGACTGCTCCGTCGCTCGTCAACGTATTGGCTGCAAAACATACCAATATTTGATTATTAACAATACAAATGCACTAATAATATAAAAATTCATTTACACTTGTGTATTTGGATTAAAATCATAAAACAGTGAGACTTACTGAATGAAATGGCACATCCTTCACTGGCAAAAACAAAAACAAACATGGAAATGAATTCAGCTGCAACAGCTCTTAGTGTATCAGGATGACGAGCCTCTTTCAAATTTCCAATAACAATCGCCATTATTCTTATTTTTCTGGAAAAAGAGTAGGTGAATTAGAGCTGCTAGTATACTACTTTCTCTTTCTAGCTCTTATTTTGCTCCTAACTGACTAACAAGGCCGCTCTTATATAGTAAAGAGATGTGCTATCCGGTAAGAGCGTGAATTGGATTTTTCTTATTAACATTATATTCTTTTGCAGCTACTTATGGTCACATTTTATTCTCCAAGGAAGGGATAATATTATATTAATACTATGCGCGCACACATTGGGATTAGTAGATGTCATTTTTTTAATTATGCACATGCTCAGTTGACTAGTATTTGACTATGATTTATTAACAAAATGTTAGCATAGGCACAAAGAAAAGAGTATTGTCCTTATTATAGGAAAGTTAAGTTTCTCAACACTTAAGGGGTAAGTTCCACGAAATAATAACCTCACAGTTTTTCAAGTGTCCAATTTTGCTTTTATTAATACATAAATTAAAAATCATTATACTTAAAACGTGAATATCAGAAATTTAATTTGATGAATAAAGGGAATAAAACACATTTGTTGGAACAGATGATCTGACTTTTATTATAATTAGTAGTTCATCTATCATTGTGCGGTGACATGAGTAAGTTGAAATTTAAAATGACAATTAAATTATTTACGGATACATAATCGGGTTCATTCGCGAAATTGATGGAAGAAGCTTTTATTTGTTTTTTTCCATATTGCTTGATTCATAGAAGAAAGATAAAGTGTACAAAAATGTGAGCAAATAAATTGCTGGTTCATATGATAAAAATACTTCAATATTAAACCAAATTTCACACGTAGAACATGATTTGTTTTCTTATGCTACCATTCTTTTTGTCTTTTAAGTCCACTAACACTATATTTTATTTTAGTCGTGCTTTAGTCTCTTTGGAACGCTTTATCTACCCTCATTTTTGTTTTATTATTTTCCTTGTTCTTGAAAAATATAATACTACTACACAGGGTGGAGTAGAATATTTTAGTTGCATCAAATTTATCCCTACGCTTTTTTGAATAATTAGCAGTGAATCTCCAATCTTTAATCGAATACTAGTCACTTCTTTGAAGAGTTTCTCATCGTGGCCTCTTACATTTATTTATTTTTCTATTAAATTGCAGGAAAGGGAATATTGACCATAGGAACTACACTCACACCTATTATATAAAAAACTTCTACTGATACCACTAGATTATAAGCTTCTTGCTTCCTCGTCAAACCAAAAACATGAATCAAGAAATGCCTATTTGCTTTGGTCAAACGCCTTGCAAGCATAGGGTCTAAGATAGCTCGACGATATCGCCATAATTTTGATGTTGTGACTATTGCCAAAATCACAATCAATATCGTTGTTAGCAAAGTGCGGCACCGAAATATATTTCTGTAACGACTCGTTTGGCAACTAGGTGCAAGCCAATATCAAACACTTGGCAGCAAGCCAATAAATCACAAAGAGACAACACGCCCACAAATCAGTCAACAATATCAAACCTAAGTAATCCATCCCAACTTGATACCCGAATGCCTAACATGCTTTCTCAGACAATAACTAACTCTACATATGCTTCTCTAACCGGAGTCTAACCAGAAGGTAAGCCGTAACCTACCTGGATGCCGAGCGGGAGCCACAAATGATCACACATGAGCCTTGCATTTCGCGGGTCCCGGTTATACTCGTAGTCTAGTCATTATTGAAATATTAATTAAAACAGAAACTAAAAATACCCATAATACTAGACTATTTCTTGAACCCAAATCAACTATGGAAAAAGGGCAAACGGGCCCACGAGGGTAAAACAGTAATTTAAGAGTGAAATCGGTAATCCTACGTTATTAGAAGTTTAATTTTACTTTACAGTTGCTAAATTAGTTCAATAATAGGTCAATTTCATCATCCAAGGCAAAAACCCCAAATTAGGTATAAACCCTATATTTTCCATGAATAATTTCTCAACAAAAATGGAAGTTTCTAGCCTAATAGTTACTAATTAATGAAATCCATGCTTAGATTAGTCAAACTCAACAATTAATCTCAAATTTAAGGCTTTGGAACCAATTAACACCTTGTAAGTAGAACTCATCCTTTTTAACTAGGTTTTCTAGGTTTTTCAACCAAAGATTCAACTTAAGAACGGTAAATAAAAGATAAACAAGGTTAAAGAGGCTTACCCCAAGAAGAATCTACCTTGAATCACTTCAAGTGGCCCTACAGATGTCTTGGAGGAATTATTTTGGGAATGATAAATGAAAGGTCTAATTACACACATTAAAAAGTTTCTGATTTCCCGTCGTCCGTTGCAGCGGTGACACGTCCGATTAAGCGGGACCCGCGCCCACGCTCAAGTTTCTTGCTATAGTGGCTTGTTATAGAAACCAACATCTCATCATAGCGGTTAACTGTCCGCTATTCTCATCAAGAAACACCGAATCCCAATGAATGACATAAGACTCGTCTGAATGGTACTTCTTCAGCATAGAAACGTGGAGAACCGGATGGACACCTAACAAACCTGTTGGCATAGACAACTCATAAGCAACAACGCCAATACGATGGAGAATCTCAAATGGAACAATGTATCTAGGGCTCAACTTGCCTCTCTTCCAAAATCAGATCACACCCTTTATGAGTGATATCTTTAGAAGAACCTGCTCACCCTCCATAAACTCTAAGCCTCGGACCTTCCGGTCCGCATACATGTTTTGCCGACTCTGAGCTTCTAGAAGCTTTTCCTGAATAAGCTTCACCTTGTCTAAAGACTCCCTCAACAAATCTGTACCCCACGACCGAACCTCAAAAACATAAAACTATCCAATAAACTATCCAATAGGAGAACAACACATTTTACCATATAAATCTTCAAACGACGTCGTATCAATACTGGAATGGTAGTTATTATTGTATGCGAACTCTGGCAAGGGTAAGAACTGGTCCCAATGGCCACCAAAATCAATGACACATGCTCTCAATAAGTCCTCGAGCACCTGAATAGTCCTCTCGGACTGTTTATCAGTATGGTAATGAAAAGCGGTACTAAGGTCCAACTGAGTACCCAACTCTGCTTGAAACATCCGCCGAAAATGGTAAGTAAACGGATGACCTCGATCGCAGATGATAGAAATAGGAACCTCGTGCAATCGCACAATCTCACGATTGTAAATCATGTCTATCGTCTCCGCATTATAAGTAACTTGAACCAAAATAAAGTATGCGGACTTAGTCATCCTATCCACAATAACCCACACCGCATCAAACTTGCCCAAGGTAAGCCGTAACCTACCTGGATACCGAGCGGGAGTCACAAATGATCACACCGGAGCCTTGTATTTCTGCGGGTCCCGGTTATAATCGTAGTCTAGTCATTATTGAAATATTAGTTAAAACAGAAACTAAAAATACCCAAAAATACTAGACTATTCCTTAAATCCAAACCAACTATGGAAAAGGGTGGAAAACATGTCCACAAGGGTAAAATAGTAATTTAAGAGTGAAATCGATAATCCAGCGTTCTTAGAATTTTAATTTTACTTTTCAATTGCTAAATTAGTTCAATAATATGTCAATTTGATCATCCAAGGCAAAAACCCCAAATTATGTATAAACCCTAGATTTTCCATGAATAATTTCTCAACAAAAATGGAAGTTTGAAGCCTAATAGTTACTAATTAATGAAATCCATGCTTAAATTAGTCAAACTCAACAATTAATCTCACATTTAAGGCTTCAGAACCAATTAACACCTTGTAAGTAGAAGTCATCCTTTTTAACTAGGTTTTCTAGGTTTTTCAACCAAAGATTCAACTTAAGAATGGGTCCTCCATAACCCCCTATATAAGGCCATGTCCTCAGTGAGTTGCACCTACGCTATATCCCGTCTAATCACCTCTCTCCAATACTTCTTTGGCCTACCTCTACTCCTCATGAACCCGTCCATAGCTAACCTCTCACACCTCCGCACTAGGGCATTTGTGTCTCTCCTCTGCACGTGCCCGAACCATCTCAGCCTCGCTTCCCACAATTTATCCTCCACCGAGGCCACTCCCACTCTATCTCGGAGATCATCATTTCTAATTCTATCCCTCTTTGTATGCCCACACATCCATATTAGCATCGTCATCTCTGCAACTTTCATCTTTTAGGTGTGTGAAATCTTGATAGGCCAACACTCTGCTCTATACACCATAGTCGGTCTAACTACCACCCTATAGAACTTGCTTTTAAGTTTTGGTGGCAACTTTTTATTTCAAAAGACTCCAGATGCGAGCCTCCATTTCATCCACCCTGCTCCAATACAATGTGTGACATCGTTGTTAATCCTTCTATTTTCTTGGATAATAGATCTGAGTTACTTAAAGCTTCATTTCTTTGGAATAACCTAAGTACCAAGTCTCACCTCCATGCACATCTCAAGGTCGCTCCCGTTACTAAACTTACACTCCGAGTATTATGTCTTGGTCCTACTCAGCCTGAACTCTTTAGACTCCAGAATTTGTCTCCAAACCTCCAGCTTAGCGTTCACTCTGCTACGAATCTCATTAATCAGGACTATATCATCTGCGAATAACATACACCATGACACCTCCCCTTGAATTTGTTGTGTCAGTCCATCCATCACCAAGGAAAACAAGAAAAGTCTAAGAGCTTATCCCTGGTGCAGCCCCATCATCACTGGGAATTGCTCCGAGTCTCCTTTTACTGTCCGTACCCTGGTCTTGACTCGATCATACATGTCCTTGATCGCCCTAGTGTACGCCACATGTACATATCTAACCTCCAAACATCTCCATAGAACCTCCCTAGTGACTTTGTCGTATGCCTTCTCGAGGTCGATGAAAATCATATGTAAGTCTTTCTTCCTCTCCCTATACTGCTCCACCAACCTCCAAATAAGAAGAAAGGCTTATGTAGTCGAATGCCCCGACATGAATCCAAGCTGGTTCTTGGAAATAGACACGGCTCTTCTCACCCTCATCTCCATGATCCTTTCCGAAACTTTCATAGTGTGGCTTAGCAGCTTGATACCCCTATAGTTGTTACAACTCTGGATATCATATTTGTTCTGGTACAAATGGATCATTATACTCCCCTCAATTTTTCGAGGATTCTCGTCATCTTAAAAATGATATTAACCAACTCAGTCACCCACTCCAAACATGTCCTGCCTGCGCTCTTCCAAAATTCAACTGGGATCTCATCAGGTCCAGTCGCTCGTCCCCTGTGCATCATGCGAACAACACCCTTAACCTCCTCAGCCTTAATACTTTCACAATATCAAAAATTTCGTTACCTACCAGATTGCTCTATATCTCCCAGCACAATGTCTCTATCTTATTTTTCGTTGAAGAGTTTATGGAAGTAAGATTGCCACCTCCGCCTAATATGCGCTTCCTCCACCAGTAGTTTGCCATCCTCGTCCTTGATGCACCTCATGTGATCCAAGTCACGGGCCCTTTGCATTGGCTAGTCTGTATATCTGCTTAACCCCGTATTTTCCCTCTAATTCCACATACATACATTCAAAAGCCACAGTTTTTACCTCCATAATAAAAGATAAATTATGTTAAAGAGGCTTATCCCAAGAAGAATCTACCTAGAATAACTTCAAGTCGCCCTAGAGATGTCTTAGAGGAATAATTTTGGGAATGAGAAATTAAGGGTCTTATAAGTAACTTGAACCGAAAAGAAGTATGCGGACTTAGTCATCCTTTCCACAATAACCCACACCACATAAAACTTGCCCAAGGTCTTCGGAAGGCCTACAACAAAATCCATGGAAATCCCCTCCCACTTCCACTCGGGAATGGGCATCATCTGTAGCACACCGCCAGGTCTCTGATTCTCATATTTCATCTTATGACAATTCTCACACCGGGCAACGAAATCTGTAGTATCTCTCTTCATCCGACCCCACCAGTAGTGCTGTCTCAAGTCATGATACATATTAGTAGCACCTGAACGAATGGAATATCTAGAACTATAGGCCTCTTCCAATATCAAATGAATCAAGCCATCAACCCGAGATAAACAAAATATACAATTAGAATGCATCAAGATTTGAAGAAAAAATATAAGTACGTCAAGATAAACAAAAAATATCACCAGAAATAATCCAATGATATATACATCCTTCATTCAATTATAAATTGGAAATTAACTACGTCTTGTTCGACAAACAAGTCGCTAGCTAACTACCTGCCATGTCATTGGTGTATGCTCTAACCCAGCCGCCAACTGAAGAGTTTTCTTCAAGGTTATATTAAACACAATTTGAAGATTCATTATATGGTTTCAGGAAAAATAAAAGGCGACATTCTTATATATCTCTGCAACCATGAAGAGCAACTTACAATCTACTATTATCTTACATGTATGAAGTATATATATCAATAGACATAAATTTTGTGAGAATATTAAAAATTAATAAATAGTATTACAGTATTACAATTACACCCTACAAAGTACCATTGCAAGACATTTACAACCTTCATGATTCCTAGTTAGGGACTCAAAATGAGCCTTACCGATGTTAGAACAGTATGAAATAATAAATATAATCAGGTCATAAACTTCTCCGGTCACCTGTTGGTTTCTGTAGCTATGGAGTTATGCTTATAACATGTGTTTTTTCAACTTTGATAAGATATTCTTTCAAATACTCTTTTTCTACTATCTCCGAAGGGAGCTGCTCGTAAGTGTTCTGAGAGTCAAGGAAGATAGTTTCATAAACCAAAGCAAAGAATGGCAAAGACCCACAAATGGACCGAGCCAGTAGATCCAGTGGCTTTCCCATTTCCAACTATCCACTGCTTGACCAAAGGCCATAGCGGGGTTCATTACTGCACCATAAAGGCCATCAGCAGTCAGGGTGTTGGCACCAACAATGAAGCCAATTGCAATAGGGGCAATGACTTCTGTGTTACCCTTCTTGGGGTCAATAGTAGTTGCATAAATAGTGTATACAAGGCTAAAAGTCATCATTATTTAAAAAATAACCGCGTTCCATGGTGTTGCCCCACCTCTGAGAGCGTATGCTGATTATTTGTTTTGGTTAAATCAATATATATGTATCATTTTTTCAAACACCTCTCAACTTATTTTCTATTTGATTGGTGCATCAAAGTCTTCTCCTCTATGTATGCGATGAATATATGAGTTACTAGCAAAGTGCATGGAGAAAGGAGTGGCATTACGTACCAAGCCACCAGTAGCAAATTTGAGGAGGAAGAGAGCCATGACAGATCCAATTAATTGAGCAATCCAATATAAAACGCTCCTATAAAAGGTAATGTGACCTCCGATAAAGGCAGCAAATGTAACAGCCGGGTTTACATGACCTCCGGATATATTTAATGACACTGATACCGCCACAAAAAGAGAAAATGCATGGGATAACGCCACAGAAATTAAACCGCCGCCTGGCATGACTGCTCCGTCGCTCGTCAACGTATTGACTGCAAAACATACCAATATTTGATTATTAACAATACAAATGCACTAATAATATAAAAATTCATTTACACTTGTGTATTTGGATTAAAATCATAAAACAGTGAGACTTACTGAATGAAATGGCACATCCTTCACTGGCAAGACCAAAAACAAACATGGAAATGAATTCAGCTGCAACAGCTCTTAGTGTATCAGGATGACGAGCCTCTTTCAAATTTCCAATAACAATCGCCATTATTCTTATTTTTCTGGAAAAAGAGTAGGTGAATTAGAGCTGCTAGTATACTACTTTCTCTTTCTAGCTCTTATTTTGCTCCTAACTGACTAACAAGGCCGCTCTTATATAGTAAAGAGATGTGCTATCCGGTAAGAGCGTGAATTGGATTTTTCTTATTAACATTATATTCTTTTGCAGCTACTTATGGTCACATTTTATTCTCCAAGGAAGGGATAATATTATATTAATACTATGCGCGCACACATTGGGATTAGTAGATGTCATTTTTTTAATTATGCACATGCTCAGTTGACTAGTATTTGACTATGATTTATTAACAAAATGTTAGCATAGGCACAAAGAAAAGAGTATTGTCCTTATTATAGGAAAGTTAAGTTTCTCAACACTCAAGGGGTAAGTTCCACGAAATAATAACCTCACAGCTTTTCAAGTGCCCAATTTTGCTTGTATTAATACATAAATTAAAAATCATTTTACTTAAAACGTGAATAAAACACATTTGTTGGAGCAGATGATCTGACTTTTATTATAATTAATAGTTCATCTATTCTTGTGTTATGACATGAATAAGTTGAAATTTAAAATAACAATTAAACTATTTACGGATACATAATCGGGTTCATTCGCGAAATTGATGGAAGAAGCTTTTATTTGTTTTTTTCCATCTTGCTTGATTCATAGAAGAAAGATA
The DNA here is from genome assembly GCA_034509755.1 of Anisodus tanguticus. NCBI lineage: Eukaryota > Viridiplantae > Streptophyta > Magnoliopsida > Solanales > Solanaceae > Anisodus > Anisodus tanguticus. Next base: position 33,074,728 of record CM067546.1, read on the forward strand.
AAGTGTACAAAAATGTGAGCAAATAAATTGCTGGTTCATATGATAAAAAGACTTCAATATTTAACCAAATTTCACACGTAGAACATGATTTGTTTTCTTATGCTACCATTCTTTTTTGTCTTTAAGTCCACTAACACTATATTTTATTTTAGTCGTGCTTTAGGCTCTTTGGAACGCTTTATCTACACTCATTTTTGTTTTATTATTTTTCCAGTTCATGAAAAATATAATACTACTTATAAGATTGGAATAATCTCCCTTCGGGATTCCTTTCATTAATCACAATATATATAGTTGTACAGAGGTTGATTCCTTATACAGTAAGAATCCTAACTTACCTTAAATGGATGATTTCTAATACAATAAGAATCATAAGTTACCTTAAATTTACATCTATCATAATTACAAAATATACTGTGAATATTCAGAGAATATTCGCTAATACTCACCCTCAGTCGGAGCGGGAGGAGGCCGAACGCTAAGGCTGGATCGGAAGTCGGTGAAGAGCTGTCTCGGTAGTCCCTTTGTGAAAATATCTGCATACTGATAGGAGGTAGGCACGTGTAATATTTTGACCTGACCAAGGGCAACCTTCTCTCGCACAAAGTGAATATCCATCTCAATATGCTTAGTCCGCTGATGTTAGACCGGATTGTGAGGCATATAGATGGCAGATATGTTGTCACAATAGACTATAGACTCCTTTCGGAATGGACACTGAAGCTCTAAAAGAAGATTTCGGAGCCAACAGATCTCAGCAACGAAATTAGCAACTCCATGATACTCTACTTCAGCACTCGAACGTGATAGCGTGGCCTGCCGCTTGGAGGACCATGAAATAAGATTATCCCCAAGAAATACACAGTAGCCCGAGGTAGAGCGACGTGTGTCCGGGCATCCCGCCCAATCTGCATCCGTGTAGGAGAGTAACTTGGTTGGGGCAGAGGGGGTAGAGATGTAGTCCAAAGTCCAGTATGCCCTTAACGTATCTGATAATACGTTTGAGGGCCGCAAAGTGGGACTCTCGAGGGTCGTGCATAAACAGACACACCTGTTGAACGGCATATGCAATGCCAAGCCTAGTGAATGTAAGATACTGAAGGGCACCTGCAAGACTCCCATATAAAGTGGGATCAGAAACTGGCGCACCCTCATTGTCACTGAGCTTGGATTTCGAGTCAACCGGAGTTGGCATAATTTTACAATTTTCCATCTTAGCCCTGTACACTATATCTTTTGCATATTTGCGCTGACATAAAAACATAATAGCTGCAGATCTGGTCACTGATATACCCAAGAAATAACTCAGGTTGCCCAAGTCAGTCATAGCAAATTCAGTTTTGAGTAGAGCAATGATTTCATTTTTCAAACCGCCAGATGAGGCAGTAAGGACAATGTCATCCACATATAATAGCAAATAAGCAGTGCTGCTACCTCGATGAAAAGTGAAGAGAGAGTTATCACACCTGCTATATATAAAACCGATCTACAGAAGATACCTGGAAAAGCGATCATTCCAAGCGCGGGGTGCCTGTTTCAAGCCATACAATGACTTTCTGACACGACATACAAACCGCGGGGCTGCCAGATGAACAAAGCCAGGGGACTGATGCATGTACATAGTTTCTTTCAAATCCTTATGAAGAAATGCATTCTTGACATCAAGCTGATGAATCGGCCAATGCATGCCCATAGTAATACTGAGAACAGTTCGAATAGTGGCCGGTTTAACAACCAGACTGAATGTCTCACCACAATCAATACCCTGCTGCTGATTTGTGCCATTAGCAACCAGTCTTTCCTTATACCGCTCAAAGTCACCACTGTCTCTGAACTTGTGACGATATAGCCACATACACCGGATAACATTAACACCATCCGGTCTAGGTACCAACTCCCAAGTGTTCTGCTTGGTTAAAGCATTAAATTCCTCGCACATGGCCGCATTCCAATTAGGGTCCAATTTGGCTTGTTTTGGATTTTTTGGAATAGGTGATAAGGTTTGTATGGAGAGATTGAAGTGAACCTTGGGTTTGAAGATCCCGTGTTGGGCACGAGTCTCCATGCGGTAGGTAGGCACCAGTGTTTGGACTAGGGTTTGGGGCTGTTGGGTCACGGGTTCTGGAGGCAGCAGTGGTTGTAGGTCGATATGAGGCTGCGGACTTACTGTTTCTGAAGGGATAATGATTGGTCTCGGGTCGATGGCTGGTCGAGCAATGGAGGTGTCGAGCAGTGGGGGATTCAACCGAGAGATAGGGGTGTTTGGTTGGCGATAACACCGGACATTGTTGGTGACAGAGCTACTGGTGCAGTCTTCATCGGAATAGGAAACTGCCAGAGACACATCGACTGGGTTAGAGGAGACTCATCGAGAAATGTATAATCCGTGGTTTGGAATATTCGAAGGTTTGAAAAAGGATAGTTCACCTTGTCGAATGTGACGTGACGTGAGATGATGATTTTACGAGTGGTTATGTCATAGCACAAGTAACCCCGATGATTAGGTGAGAAACCGATGAATACACATGGCATGGTGCGTGGGCTAGTTTGTGAGATGCAGTAGAGGCTAGGTTAGGGTAGCATAGGCAACCGAAGATACGTATGGTCATAAGAAGGGAACCTACGGTATAAGATTTCGGTTGGGGTCTTGTTTTGAAGAGTGTTGGTTGGTAAAATGTTAAGGAGGTATTCTACCATTTTGACAGCGTAAACCCAGAATGACGGTGGAAGACTGGCATGAAAGAGAAGGGTAACCTTCAATTAGAATGCGATCACCATTGCCAACAATAATAAATTGAGGACACTATAACGGAATCATTTGGGATAAGTTACCTGATGATCGGGTGAGGTGAGATGTGGCTCCAGTGTCCATGTACCAATTATCGTCGGGATGTTGAAGGTTCACGGTGCTGAAGGCCTGGCCCAAATCGGTGGGGGCCAGGTAGCTGCCTTGCGGGTGATGCTGGATCGAGGCCATGTGGGACTGCTGCTGCTGCTGATAGGCCTGCTTGTTAGCTAGGGAGGAGCCCAGAAGACCGGGTGACCAAGCAACCTGCTGGAACTGGGCCTCTGCTGTTCGGTAAGGGCATACAAGCGAGGCCCAGTTCCTGGTATTGGGCCAGGGTTGCGGTCCAGCCCACTGGAAGTAAGGTGCAGGGTTTGGGTCTGGTTATTGATTTCATGGCCCTTGCCGCGGCCCTTTTCTTTGTAACTTGAACCGAAATGAAGTGTGCGGACTTAGTCATCCTTTCCACAATAACCCACACCGCATCAAACTTGCCTAAGGTCTTCGGAAGGCCTACAACAAAATCCATGAAAATCTTCTCCCACTTCCACTCAGGAATGGGCATCATCTGTAGCACACCGCCAGGTCTCTGATGCTCATATTTCACCTGATGACAATTCTCACACCGGGCAACGAAATCTGTAGTATCTCTCTTCATCCGACCCCACTAGTAGTGCTGTCTCAAGTAATGATACATATTAGTAGCACCTGAATGAATGGAATATCTATAACTATAGGCCTCTTCCAATATCAAATGAATCAAGCCACCAACCCGAGATAAACAAAATATACAATTATAATGCATCAAGATTTGAAGAAAAAATATAAGTACGTCAAGATAAACAAAATAATATCACCAGAAATAATCCAATGATATATACATCCTTCATTCAATTATAAATTGGAAATTAACTACGTCTTATTAGACAAACACGTCCCTAGCTAACAACTTGCCATGTCATTGGTGTAGGCACTAACCCAGCCGCTAGCTAAAGAGTTTGGTATAGATTAAACTACTACATTGTATATAGTTTATGTGTAGGTGTAGTTAGATAAAATCTCTAAGTGATATGGTTAGAAGTGGTTGTGATATACACAACACGAAGACATGCACCACGAGGACACCATACATGAGTTGTGTATATATGCACCCATCCTTAACGTTGCAATACAGTGAATAAGAGTTTAATATTTAATTAATTTCATAAAAGTAGATTCCAATCCCATGTTATTCTGGATAAGATTCCCCTATATATAGGGGTAGATTTTTGTTATTTTCAGACATACAATATTATTATTATTATTTGAGTGTTTCTCTCTTTACACCTTTGTGTGTGGCTACTTTGAATTTATCTTGCAACCTTATAAGAACGATTCTTCTAAGATGTAAGATTAATTCATACTTGATAGCTTTGGTTTTTGTTCGTAAATTAAAGAAGGTAATTTGTCTTATACTAATTATTGTCTCTAATTTCTTCGAAATAGGGGTCTAGATCACTTTTTGATATAAGTTCTTGAATTGACTCAATTAGTATCGGAATTAGGCTTAATTAATTAATTTTGAATACTAAGATTAATTAGGGTTCTTATCACTTAATTTTGGAATTCGGAGATTTTATTCTCGAATTTCACATATCTTTAAATTTCATATTTAATCTTTGTATTTTCGATTCCGCAATATTTCTTGTTTTATTCAAGTAACCAGATTCTTATCAAGTGGTATCAAAGCGGTTCTATCAAGGTTTCGTTTTTGATAATCTTGGGAGTTTCATAGCAAAAAACCTCTTTTTTCCAGTATCTTAAAAACAAAAAGCTACGCAACAGTAAGAAAAAGCGAAAAAAAGGAAAAGAAAATTGTAGTGCTTGCAAATTAAGCTATTTTAAGAAACTCCAGGTTTATTATGTTTCTTGGTTTCCAACATCAAGAAGGAAAGCCAAGAAGATGGGAGATTTGAAGTTTTTCTTTTTACACAAATTGGTCTTTTTTCTTGTCTCACCAAACCCAATTCGTCTGGGAGTTGGTAAATTCTTGTCTTTCTACATCTTAATTCTAGAAGGTTGTTACTAGTAGGGTTTATATATAAATCCTAAAGGAACCAACCAAATATAGTAATTTGATTGGAAAAAGGTAATAGAGGGTGAGATCAATAGTGGAAAAAAGTCAAATTCAGAGATATTTTTTTTTATCAAGATGTCTCTAATAGGTAAGAAAACTAAAGCTAGAACCCAAAATGACAAGAACTTAGTCGAGATGCTCAGAATGATTACCGCCCAACTTGATGCGATAGAGGCTTCCCAAAATACACCTGATCTCGTGAACATGGCTGATGTGAGGAGAATCCATCAACAATCGATTTCTCAGGTTAGAAGACAAGTTGTTCGAGCTCCTCAAGTCCAACAACGTGAGGATCAGTTTGGAGACGATGAGGAAAAATTTGAGAAAGCTTACCAAAAGAGGAACGAAAGGAGCACACCACGAACTAGGGTTAAGGATGACAATCTTGATAGTGTAAAGATGAAGATCCCTACTTTCATGGGAACATGAGATCCAGACTTGTACCTTGATTGGGAGAGGAGTGTGGTTGTCATTTTTTATTATCACAACTATTCTGAATGTAAGAAGATTAAACTTGTTGTTGTTGAATTTTTTGACTATGCTGCTAGTTAGTGGAAGAAATTTAGCAGAGATATACTAGACAATGGAGAACCGCCCATTGTGACATGGGACAAAATGAGAAGGATTATGAGGAAGCGTTTTGTGCCATCGCACTACAACAACGCCTTCAAAATCTTAGGCAAGCCTCTATGTATGTAGATGCTTATTTTAAAGCTATGAATATGAATATGACACAAGCAAATTGTAATGAGGAAGAGGAGGCCATTATGACTAGGCTTCTTAATGATTTAAATAGAGAAATAGCTGATGTAGTAGAATTGCAACAATATGTTAATTTGGATGAGCTAGTAGAGTTGGTTGTAAAAGTAGAAAAATAAAACAAAAGGAAGCAACAAGCTAGTTCATGGAGATATTTATCTACTAGAAGGAAGTCATGGTTAACACATGAGAGAAAAGAATGAGAGGAGTAAAGGAGTGCATGTTGACATCTCAAGAGAGGAAAAGGGAGATGATGTGTTGTGTGAAGCGAATGGGATGTCAAGTGAGAAAAAAAGTGAGCTTGAGAGGAAAAAAAAAGAGATGGCCATGAAATAGAAAAGGAGAGGGATAATCGTGAGATTGAGAGAGAAAAAGAAAAGAGTTTGAGTGAGGTTATTTCTTATTCTAACTCTAATATTCCTACTTCTTCTAGTTATTTTGACCCTCTTGTAGATACCCGTGAGAAAGTTTACATTGAAGAATCATCATGGGATGAACTTAATCCTGAGGTGGTCAAAATTATATAACTTATGGAGCAAGTGCATGTTAATGAGGAGGAAAATGTTGTGAATCTAACACCAATGAATAAGAAAAAATGAGGTGATATTATTCTGTTGCTACATACGACCATGTACGGTATGTATAACTAGTTTATTCACATTCTTGGAATTCCTTGAACACCTAAGGTCTTTCTGGAGGTAATGAACTACACTCTTATTTCTTATGTTGGTGACTTTATTAATTATGAGGATGGTGATATTTTGCTATATAATAAGTCATTAACTATAACCTCTAAGTTCAAGTATGGATTCTCACTCCTTGAAAAAAGGCATGATGTTGGTGAGACGAGGCTTGCGAATGAGTTAGATGATTCTTTTCTCTTACTCTAGTGTCGAATGAGTTCTTATATGATAATGAGCTCGATTTTGGTGAAAATTCGGTTTTGAAATTTAAAGATTCTTCTAACTTTCATGAAAACTCTAGTGATTATGTGAATAACTTTTATGTGGAAATTATGTGGGAGGTCTAATTGTGGATGCTTGGATATATCATAAAAGTGTTCAATTTGATGCATATTTTAGGGATCTTGTGTTATCTTTGTAATGCCATTGGAGTACTTTACCGATAGAACCAAATTGGAGTTGCACATATCATTCCCTACGACATGTAGACAAGAATTTTGTTGTGCTTATATAAGTTGAATTTTTTTCTATTGGGATGACGACGTCCACATGATTTATAAGGGTGTATTTATACATGCTAGGTTTAATTGGGTTAAGTGGACACATAGTCACTATCTTGTTTTATTCCTATCATTGTTGCTTTCGGTTAATGGATGTTGTTTACTAATGCATATCTTCTTGATTTTGCGTGATTCAAATTCGAGGATGAATTATTTTCAAGAAGAGGGGAGTGACAGCCTCCATGGTGGCATACCTCTATTAAAAGTTGACGGGCTTCAATGGAAAATCAAGAAGATGCTTATCGTGAAAGAAGAGCCCAAAAAATATATTAAACAGTGGACTAAATGCTACACGTCTTTCATGATCCAAGTCCATGTTCAAGAGAAAAAAATTGAGCCCACATGAAGCCTAAAAGAAGGGTCCACGCGGGGCCCAAGAGGAGCCCAAGAAAGGAGTTGAAATGGCACCAAGCAAGGACTGAAAATTAAGCCCACAAAAGAATGAGAATTAAGCCCAAAGGGCTACATGTCTCGTCCAATAAGTGGCCGGAATGCACGTGAGTATTGTTTAAAGGTGGCTGAAGTTTCACATGAATTTTGGGTAAAAAAATATGCTGTTCAGGTGCAACTTTTTTGGTGCAAATCTGGGGTTTTTTAGGCGTGGGTTTTGGTGCTAAATTTGGCAACTTTTTCCTTATTTTATTAGGAGAGAATTTTGCCAATTATTTTTACATATTTTCCTAGTTTAAAATTTCCTTGTTAGGTTTTAGTATTTAATTAGGGTAAATAGCAGTTTTGATCATTGAGTTATTGCTTTATTCCGATTTTGAACATTGTGTTATTTGACGAAGCACATTTAACCTTCAATTAATCTAAATATGTGATTTTGATCCTTTAACCTAACAAATGTTAAATAGTTAACAGAATGAGTGTTTTAAAAAATATATATTACTTTTAAGAAATTAAGAAAATAAAAAAGAAGAAAAAAGAAATAGAAAAGGAGACTCGAATTCATGTTCTTGAACCGTCACCTCATCACCATAACTTACTTTGAGAAGCATACATCAAGAAAAAAAAATCCATCTTTGAAGCATGAATAGAGAGAATGAATGAAAGAAAATAACTCCTTTTCTTAAGAAATTTTAACCTCACTGTAAATAGTTAACCTAATAAATATTTATATCCAAGCAAAATAAAGTTGGAAGAACGTCCAACGATCAACCATGGTTCATGATGATGCAGAGATTGAACAAAAATGGATTCACATGTCTCTTTCTGTATTTCTTTTTTTCAATACTTTGTTAAGCATATTTTCTAAAATTCATTTTGTTAACCATTTAACATTTGTTAATTTAAAGGATCAAATCACACGTTTCGATTAATTGAAAGTTAAATGTGCTTCGTCAAATAACACAAGGATCAAAATCGGAATAAGATGATAACTCAGGGACCAAAAACGTCGTTTCCCCATTTAATTATTTTCATAAAAGTAGGTTCTAATCCCATGCTATTTGGCATAAGTTCCCCTATATATATATAGGGGTAATTTTTTGTTATTTTCAGCAGACAACATTATTATTATTATTATTATTATTTGAGAGTTTCTCTTCTTTACACCTTTGTGTGTGACTACTTTGGATTTATCTTGCAACCTTATAAAAACGATTCTTCTAAGAGGTAAGATCAATTCGTGTTTGATATCTTTGGTTCTTATTCGTAAATTAAAGAAGGTAATGAGTCTTATACTAATTATTGTCTCCAATTTCTTTGAAATAGGAATCTAGATCACTTTTTGATATAATTTGTTGAATTGACTCTATTAGTATCATAATTAGTCTTAATCCACAATTTTTGAATACGAAGATAAATTAGGGTTCTTATCACTTAATCTTGAAATTTGGGGATTTTATTCTCGAATTTCGTATATCTTTAAATTCCATTTTTAATCTTTATGTTTTCGCTTCTGCATTATTTTTTATTTTATTCAAGTAGCCCGATTCATTATCACTTTTCCTTTTCCAGCTATCCACTACTTGACCAAAGGCAATAGCAGGGTTCATTGCCGCACCATAAAGGCCACCACCATACAAAATGTTGGCACCAACAATGAAACCAATTGCAATAGGGGCAATGACTTCCATGTTATCCCTCTTGGGGTCATTGTAGTTGCATAAACAGGGTAAACAAGGCCAAATGTCATTAAAAATAACTGCATTTCATGGTGTTTCCCAACCTCTCAAAGCGTATGCTGACGTGTTCTGCACAATTTATGAGTTTAATTAGTTAATATAAATATATCAAAGCTTCTTGGTGAAGTATAGTATCCAGAGAGATAACTTTATTATTTGTTTTGATTAAATAACATGAATTCTTTTTTCAAACACCTCCCAACTTATTTTATATTTGATTGTTGTATCAAAGTGTTTTTCTCAATGTATGTGACGACTATATGAATTACTAGCAAAGTGCATGGAGAGGAGGGTGTCATTACGTACCAAACCACCAGTAGCAAACTTGAGGAGGAAGGGAGCCACGACGGATCCAAGAAATTGAGCAATGCAACACAAAACATTCCTATAAAAGATAATGTGGCCTCCTATAAAGGCAGTAAATATAAAAGTAGGGTTTACATGACCTCCAGATATGTTTGCTGACATTGAAACCTGTTGGGATTTTGTTGGGTTGTTGTACGCAGCGGATATTGAAAATTTATTTCAAATCCAACAAACGTAGAACTGTTTGACTATGGGATAATTTTAAATTGTAAACATAAGACTTGAATGGTACTTACATGTTTACAATATCTGGAATCTCTATCAACTGTAGGTGCGCACGCGAATGGCCTTTCGATTGCAAGATACAAGCTTCAATGTATTCCTCCTTTGTAAAGCTAGAACATCCGGCAGAGGTTTGAGAGAGTGTTTTGATTCTGAATCTCTAAGACATAGAATAATGATATGCAAATCAAGTGTATTGAATAATGAAGTGTAGGTCTGAATTTCTAGGTGAAAAATTAGGTCAAACCGTTGGGCCTGACCCAAAATTCGAGACAGATTAGGTCATGGCGCCGCGACCCTTATGGTGTCGGTGCGGCGGCGCTGACGTGGCCCTACACTGTCTCATTTTATTTTCTGCACATTCTTAATTAAATCCAAAATCTACTTTTGACTTAATTAAAATAATCATTATTCATTTAAATATCTCGATTCTAAATCGAATATTTAATACTTTCTCAATACATCCTTAGATCGTAAATACAATCGACATAGTGTGACCCTACATGCCTTCACATATCGACATTAATCAAATTAAGGTCTACGCGGAACTCCTAGACGGCGCCGCAAGACGAACTCATTATATGAAGTACGTTTACACGAATCCAGTAAACTTAACCTCTATGTGGTAAGATAAAATCCTTTCATTCACGACACACCCGATTAAGCTTAGGATTTGTCAAGTGTCTATCCAAATGACTTAATCATTGTATCTCATCTATATTAGTTGACAACTAGACCATATTCTAAATATGTCTATTGTGTTGGCCAACGACTTAGTCAACCTAATATCACTGAGAAGTTGAGTGTTCTCTCGAATATACATTCGAGGAATGAATCCTAATCTTGGCTCAACTACCACCTTTAATCCACATCGTAATGTACCCAATACAAGCCGTATCTCAATCTATAAGGCATTTGAGCTTAGGACAGTATCAAAGTATATTACTTTGTATACAAGGTGCGCATTGACCTCAAGTCTAAGGACTTCTATCTCTCACACGCTGATCATACTTTAGACAAGTATAACAAACAGTATATCAGCAGGGTATACCAATACTTCTAAAGTATCTATGTGTCAATCACGAGTAGCCATTACTCGTAGCATGTGAGACATACTACATCCTCTAAGGATGTGATGCAGACCACATGTTGACTTATCACATATCATCGATATCCCATTCTCGATGATCATTAGTCGAGGCTATTTTAAGAGTTACGTTATAATATTAATATCTCACATTATTAATAACAACGTAACCTCTAGAGAAGCATATTATAGAATATTATAAACAGGCAACTGATAATTCAATAATTGCAAATTCCAAAATATTAATCTCCGTTAATAATAATACGAATGTGTATAAAGTACATTTGTCCTAATACAGATTGTCTCTAGGACATAGATATACTTTCAATCTCCCACTTAGCCCAGAGCCAATCTCCAACATATCTAATGCCCATATTCTCAAAATGACCATTATGTTTGACTAAGCTTAATGGTTTAGTGCATGGGTCAACTAGATTATCATCTGTGGGAAAATAGTCTAATCTAATCTCTTCAGTCTCCACCATCTCCCTGAGTATGTGGTACTTCCTTTGTACATGCTTGTTTCTGTTTGTTGATCTTGGTTCCTTAGCCTGTGCAATCGCACCAGTGTTGTCACAATAAAAAGTTATTAGACAACTGGCACTCGGAACTACCCTTAGTTCCTTTAGGAACTCAGAAATCGCGACAACTTCTTTACCAGTTTCCGATCCAGCAATGTACTCAACTTCTATTGTCGAATCAGTAGTTGTAGCTTGTTGGAACTTTTCCAGCTCACTGCTCCACCATTGAAAATGAACGTGTACCCAGACTGAGATTTGAAGTCATCAAGATCCATCTGAAAGCTAGCATTAGTGTACCCAGTAGTAGCTATATTTTCTTCCCCACCATAGACTAAGAAGCAATCTTTAGTTCTTCTAATATACTTAAAAATACTCTTGACTGCTTTCTAGTGTTCTTCCCCAGGTTTCTGCTAGAATTTGCAAGTCATACTAAGTGCAAAGGCCACATCTGGCCTAGTACAGGTCATGGCATACATGATCGATCCTATAGCCGAAACATATGGGATCCTCTTCATGCATTCAAGTTCTATAGCATTAGAAGAATTGTCCTTCTTAGATAACTTGATGCCTTGTCCCATATGTAGACCGCCTTTCTTGAAATTTTCCATAGAAATACGTCTAAGAAATTTGTCTATGTAGACTGACTGTGACAACCCCAACAATCTATTAGGTCTATCTCTATATATCCTAATTCCCAGAATATAGAAGGCTTCACCTAAATCATTCATCATGAAGGTACTAGAAAACCACTCCTTGACTAACTGCATGAGAGTCTTATTGTCTCCCATTATCAATATGTCATCTATATATATATAATAATGAAGGCAATACTCCCATACTTGCGTTTACTATAAACATAGGGATCCTATTTGCTTCTGACGAAATCAAATGACTTGATAGCCTTGTCAAAGCAAATGTTCCAAGTCCTCGAGGCTTGCTTAAGCCCATAAATGGACTTTTGTAGCTTGCATACATCATTTGGTTTGGACTCAAGAGAGAAACCCTCGTGTTGTTTCATATATACCTCCTCAACTAGATTACCATTGAGGAATGCGGTTTTGACATCCATCTGCCAAATGTCATAGTCATAATATGCAGCTATTGCAAGCAAAATCCGAATGGACTTAATCTTTGCAACAGATGAAAAGGTTTCATCATAATCGACCCCAGGCCGTTGATTATAACCTTTATCCACCAACCTTGTTTTATAAGTCTGTACATTTCCAAATGCATCGATTTTCTTCTTGAAGACTCATTTGCATCGTATGGATTTAACCCCAGCTGGCAAATCAACCAAGTTCCACACTTAATTGATGTATATAGGTTACATCTTAGATTTCATGGCTTCTTGCCATCTCTTCGAATCAATGTCCAACATTGCTTCGCTATAGGTTGTAGGCTCATCGTTATCAGGAATATCTATCTCACTGTGTGTTTCCACAAGTAGATTTAGTTTTTCAGGAGGACGATCAGTCCTAGTGGACCTACGGAGTTGATTATTTTACAGTTCAGTCCTTGGTATGTTCTGACTGTGAGAGGGTTCTTGTGTGTTGGATAATCCACTAACTTGAGAGCTTTCAGGAATATCATTTTCATGTATTTCCTGAATGGGATTAGGTGCAACCATTGGATCTACTCCCAAAGGCTGTGTAGGAGGATCTTGCATTTCTGCATTGTTCCTCGTGAGGATCTTGCATTTCTGCATTGTTTCTCGTAACACTCCCACTGGCCAAAGGGCGTACTTGAAGTACCCAACCTTTGCCAAATACTCCCACTGAATTCTTGTCTTGGTCATTCGGCAAGGATTCAACATCTATCTTATCTTGCGGTTCTTGAATTTCTTCAAGTTCTATCTCTGTGCAACTATGTTCCTTGTAGACATATTCTACTTCAAGGAAAGTTGCGTTCCTGGAAACAATGACCTTACGTTCTCCAGGAAGATAGAAGTAGTATCCCTTAGTTTCATTTGGATACCCCACAATGTAACATTTCTCATTTATTCCAACTTGTCAGTGAGCATCTTCTTAACATATGCAGGGCACCCCTAGGGTCTCATATGTATAAGAGCTGGTTTCTTGCCACACCATATCTCATAAGGTGTCTTTTTCTACTGACTTGGAAGGAACCTTGTTCAGAACATATATTGAGGTTTGTATAGCATGTCCCCAAAGGTATATCGGTAGAGCTGAGAAGCTCATCATGGATCGAACCATATCCAATAAGGTTCAGTTTCTCCTTTCGGCAACACCATTCATCTGTGGTATTCTAGGAGGTGTCTACTCTGATTGGACTCCATGTAGTTTTAAGTAATCTAGAAAATCCTTGCTCAAGTATTCACCTCCTCGATCCGATCGAAGGGTCTTGATACTTGTTGCAAGTTGCTTCTCTACTTCCGACTTGTAGTCTTTAAACTTCTCAAAAGCCTCGGATTTATGTCTCATAAGATACACATATCCATACCTTGTTAAGTCGTTAGTAAAAGTGATGAAGTATGAGAAACCTCCTTTAGCTTGAGTTGAAAACGGCCCACATACATCAGTATGTACTAATTCAAGCACCTCCTTGGCTCGCACGCCTTTCCCAGAAAGTGGCTTATTGGTCATCTTTCCCCTCAATAAAGATTAATTATTTTTAACATAAGACTCCAAGTCAAATGGTTCGAGATAGTCTAACTTCCTCAACCTTGCTATCATTGATTCGTTGATATGACCAAGTCTGCAATGCCATAGGTAGGTAGAGTTTCTATTACTTATCTTAGCTCGTTTATTTTGTACATTGAATATTTCTCAACTACAGTTTAGTGTACATAATCTATCCACAAGAGGAGCAATTCCATATATAACATTATCAAAAGACAGTACTTGACTGCCATTATAATTATATATGAGGAAAAACCCTTCATGTCCAAAATAGGGATAGAAATTATATTCCTCGTTAACAAGGGTACATAGTAACAATCATTTAACACTAGACAATAGCCAGAAGTCAAATTTAATCTATAAGTTCCTACGCGCTCAACATCCACTCATGCTCTATTTTTAATGCGTAGGTCCACCTCTCTTGGTCCAACCTTCCTGCTATCAGTTAGCCCCTGCACATTGGTACAAATGTGTGAGCCACAAGCGGTATCCAATACCCAGGAATGAGAGTTATTTATAGACATATTTATTTCAATGACGTACATACCTTGTCCACCAGAGGTAGAATCAGCTGGTGCTTTTCCTCCTCCTGGTGCAGTGTAGTCCTTCTTCCAATGCCCATTCTTGTTGCAGTTGAGGCATAGAGCCTTAGCCGGATTCACTTTCTTCTTCTTCACACCTCCCTTAGGCTTCATAGCTGAGGGCGCAACGACTGCTTTGCCCTTCTTCTTCTACCATTCCTTACCTTTGGGCTTGGGTCGGCTAGTAGAGCTCACCATGAGCATAACTTTACCTTTAGAAGTGGAAGACTCAAAGGTCTTGAGCATGTTGTGCAGCTCCGGAAGACTCGCCTTCATTCCATTCATATTGTAATTCACTATGAAGTTTTCAAAGGAACGAAGGAGAGAGTTCAGGATGAGGGTGGTAGTGACATTCTTTTGCAGCTTTGTTCCAATCGAATCAAGTCTCTCTATCAGCCCTATCATCTTCAACACATGCTGCGAGACCTGGCCCCCTTCATTGAGCTTACACTTAAAAAATTCTATCAGTAACTCATATTCCATAGTCTGGAATTGTGAGTCATAGAGACTCTTCAAGTGTTCGAGCATCTCATTAGGACCCATGTTCTTATGTTGTCTCTGAAGTTCCATAGACATGGAAGACAACATCACGCACTATGCTGAAGTGGCATTATCTAGGTGTTTTTGGTAAGCATCCTTATCAAAAGAGGCATATTCAGCAGAGTCTGTCGCAAAGACTGTTGGGAACACCGTGTTCAACACATATTCTAATTTCTCTTGTCTCAGCACTATTTGCAAATTTCTTAGCCAGTCAAGGTAGTTAGGTCCAGTAAGTTTATTCATTTCAATCAACATTTTCAATGATAAGCTCGACATCTTTGATAATCTGAAGAACTAGATAGACTGGAAATCAAACTCAAAATTTATTTCCTATTATACACATTCATTTAGGCTAATCAACATGGCCTTTTGTTTAATTATCTCCCACTATTTTAACATACTTCTACGACCCCATGGTAGAATACAGACCTATATTAATTAAGATCATAATGGGCATAGATCCAAGCCTATGCTATCTCCGCATTTGCTTTGGCTGATAACTTTAATAACACATCTTGGTAGGTTCTAAACCAATTGCAAAACTTATTTGCAACTCTTGGTTGATCAAATATTAAATTTAATCATGCGTCATTAGATTAGTCCGACACTTTGGCGCCAAGATTTGTCTAAGCAAGTCAACCCCATTACATGACTGCGTTTATGTATCTAAGTAAATTTGGCCTTTGTGAGCAAACACTTTGGTGTAAATGCCCACAAAAGTTTATCATTTACCTTTACATTTAAAACACATATATGAAAGAGTCTGAGTCCTCGTAGACTTAGAGCAAATGCTTTGGCATAAATACTCGTATCGCCGAAAAGAATTTTGCACTCTAACAATTATAATGGACGATGCGTTTTAATTTAGACTTGTATTTAAAATTTTGGAAAACATTTTATTTCAGGGTTTTAACCAAGATCAACTCTTTTACGCCATATCCAATATGAACTATAGTTGTGAACCGTCAACCCAATAGGCATGAT
The DNA here is from genome assembly GCA_034509755.1 of Anisodus tanguticus. Lineage (NCBI taxonomy): Eukaryota > Viridiplantae > Streptophyta > Magnoliopsida > Solanales > Solanaceae > Anisodus > Anisodus tanguticus. The sequence continues at coordinate 33,090,700 of CM067546.1, forward strand.
ATAAGATGGTTTAATCAAATACTGGGCGTCGCCTGCCCAGACAGTTATAGCGGACATTATGCTAATTATTAAATGAAAGCATTTAAACACTTAGCATATAGTTCGTATATTATTCAATAATATACAATTCATAATAATCATGGGTTAACTCTAAACTCTAAAATTTAAGTCTAATCCAAACAGTCCCTTAAACATTTTCTGATTTTAAAAACTGATTTTCAGGATATTTCTGTAAGTTCCAGATTTTCAAAATTTATAGTTTAGTCCCTCAAGAATTTAAAATTTCAATTTTGAACCCCTTTAAATGCAAAAACCCAATTTTAATTTTCAGAAAACATTTTCAGATTTCAGGGACTTGTCTGTAATTTCTAGAATTTTAAATTAATTACAGATTTGAACCAAGGGACCAAATCTATTTTTTTTGAAATTTATAGATTTGTCCCAAGGACCAAATCTGATGATTTTAAAAACTTTTTAGGGACCAAATTGCAATTCCAGAAACTTCTAAAATTTTCAGATTTTCCCAAAGGGCTAAAGTGCAAATTCAGAAACAGCCATCGCTTGCCGCAACAAAGGATCGCCGCCACTATTCATGCCGGAACAAGTGATCGCCGCCATCGTTCGTGCTGAACGTTGTTCGGTTACTATTCACTATTCCAAAAAAAAAAATAGATCATGCCGGAACAGTGACTACCGCCACTGTTCACGTTGGAACAGTGTTCGGTAACTGTTCACTGTAAAAAAATTGGAGCCTCGGTGCCGCGACAAACATTAGGTGGCACCGCGAAGCACCAAATCTGCATTTTCGAAACCCTAAAACTGGTTCAGGGTCAGATTTGCAGATTCATCTTCGTTACCCTTCACTATCAAACAACATGTTCATCGACCATCATCCAATCCCTTCGGTTACGCACATTGACTTAGAAGAGTTAGATCGGAATGACTTACTCGATTACATCATTGTTTAATAGTTTGGGAGACAAGGATGATGTGGTTTTAAGATATTATGTTTTCAAGCTTTAAACGACATAATTTTCAGATTTAAACAAATTCTAACCCATATTATTATTAACTAATTACCTTATAATCATACAAATAGCCCTGGCTCTTGATACCACTGTTGGGATTTTGTTGGGTTGTTGTATGCTGCGGATATTGAAAACTTGTTTCAAACCCAACAAACGTTGAACTGTTTGACTATAGGATAATTTTAAACTGTAAACATAAGACTTGAATGGTACTTACATGTTTACATTATCTGGAATCTTTATCAACTGTGAGTGCGCACGCGAATGCCCTTTCGATTGCAAGCTCCAAGCTTCAATGTATTCCTCCTTTGGAAAGCTAGGAAATCCGGTAGAGGTTCGAGAGAGTGTTTTGATTCTGAGTCTCTAAGACTTAGAATAATGATATGAAAATCAAGTGTATTGAATAATGAAGTGTAGATCTGAATTTATAGGTGACAAATTAGGTCAGACCGTTGGGCCTGACCCAAAATTCGAGACAGATTAGGACATGACGTCGCGGCCCTTTGGTATGGGCGCCACTGCGCTAACGTGGCCTTACACTGTCTCATTTTATTTTCTACACATTCTTAATTAAATCCAAAATCTAATTTTGACTTAATTAAAACAATCGTTATTCATTTAAATATCTCGATTCTAAATCGAATATTTAATACTTTCTCAATACATCCTTAGATCGAAAAGACAATCGACATACTGTGACCCTACATGCCTTCACATATCGACATTAATCAAATTAAGGTCTACGTGGAACTCCTAGACGGCTCCGCAAGACGAACTCAATATATGAAGTACGTTTACACGAATCCAGTAAACTTAACCTCTACGTGGTAAGATAAAATCCTTTCATTCACGACACACCCGATTAAGCTTAGGATTTGTCAAGTGTCTATCCAAATGGCTTAATCATTGTATCTCGTCTATATTAGTTGACAACTAGACCATATTCTAAATATGTCTATTGCGTTGGCCAACGACTTAGTCAACCTAATATCACTAAGAAGTTGAGTGTTCTCTCGAATATACATTCGAGGAATGAATCCTAATCTTGGCTCAACTACCACCTTTAATCCACATCGTAATGTACCCAATACAAGTCGTATCTCAACCTATAAGGCATTTGCGCTTAGGACAGGATCAAAGTATATTACTTTGTAGACAAGGTGCGCATTGACCTCAAGTCTAAGGACTTCTATCTCTCACACGCTGATCATACTTTAGACAAGTATAACAAACGGTATATCAGCAGGGTATACCAATACTTCCAAAGTATCCATGTGTCAATCACGAGTAGCCATTACTCGTAGCATGTGAGACATACTACATCCTCTAAGGATGTGATGCAGACCACATGTCGACTTATCACATATCATCGATATCCCATTCTCGATGATCATTAGTCGAGGCTATTTTAAGAGTTACGTTATAATATTAATATCTCACATTATTAATAACAACGTAACCTCTAGGGATGCATATTATAGAATATTATAAACAGTCAACTAATAATTCAATAATTGCAAATGCCAAAATATTAATCTCCATTAATAATAATACGAATGTGTATAAAGTACATTTATCCTAATACAGATTGTCTCTAGAACATACATATATACTCTCAAAACTGCCACAAAAAGAGAAAATGCAAGGGATATTACCGCAAAAATGAACCCGTCATCTGGCATGACTTCTCCATCGCTTGTCAACGTATTGTCTACAAAACATACAATAGTCCGTCATTAAAATTGCTTTAATGTATAAGAATCCATTTACACTTCTAGGGTATTTAAATTAAATCCATATACGAAATTTATAGTCAGTTATTTATATAGTAGTAAAACTATTCGACCACAATAGTATACAAGTGAGACTTACCGAATGCAATGGCGCATCCTTCACTGGAAAAAACAAAAATAAACATGGAAATAAATTAAGCAACATCAGCCTTGAGTGTTTCTGGATGGCGAACCTCCCTGCTAGTGGCAACACCCCTCCTGCCAGTACCAGGGGAAACCCTACCCCTCAGGAGGGGCTCAGCCTATTGTGAAAGGACTTTCTTTGAAGCCCGAGGAGATGGTGAAACTCTTTGTGTGCCCATTACTATCTCAGAAGTTGATCGAATCTTGGACGTTTTTTCCGTAAGAAGGAATCTGGACTTTGGGGAAAGGTGACTTTATGCATTGGATTTAACTAATTATTTCTTGTAATCTATAAAAGCCAATTTTAGATTCAATTATAAAATTATTTATGTTATAAAATATCATATATATTAATTATTAAAATTATTTATGTAATATTAACAATATATTTTTTATATTATATGATATTTTTATAACTTAAGATAATATTACATATAAAATTTTAATAATTAATATATATGATATTTTATAACATAAATAATGTTATAATTGAATCAAAAATTAACATAGAAAATGATCTCATTTTCTATGTTAAGCCGGAATCCTCCCGCATCATATTTTCTATCGAGGACATGGCGATTTGACCATGATCTTCAAGAAAAACCCACTTCCAAGGGCCTGCCCGGTGGTCCGGATACTCACACCGGAAAATACCTAACCAGGATCACCTTCGACATATTGCCCTTGGTAAAGGCGGGACTGTCGATGGACAACGCCGAAGTCTTGATTCCCGAAGAAGACGAGATAATAACCTTATTTCGGCAAGGATACTCTTTCATTTACATATCCATTCTCGATGAAGATTGTAAATGAAGTGGACGAAGTCATACTGGACTTTTGCCGTCTCTATAAAGTCTGTATGACCGAAGTCTTGTGCTTTTTTCATGTCAATTTTTTTAGACTAAAATATGTGGCAATATACATAACATAAACGACCACGCCACCAAACAAGTAAAAGAAATAGGACAAATTCATTGTAGTTTTCTTTTTGTTGATGCATCTAGTCAAGTCTAATAGAGTATCTTCACCTTATCCTAACCATCCTTTTAAAATTTTCATTTTCTCTTATTCCATGTTTTATTGCTAATTGCAAATAACAAACTCAGAAAAAATTAATAGTTCCTACGGGTATATTTGTTCAAATATAATTACAAATTAAATGATCTTTCATGAGATAATTGTTGGAAATTTGCCTTTGGCGGGAGTTGCGACCGATCAACTTTAACGGCTTAAATACTAGTGTTCCGCATATTGGAGAATCCGGTTCTTCACACATGAATAATCTACTAAGTAAGTAGATGATCGTAGGGCCAAGGATCGTCAAATTTTGTTGAGAAATAAAAGAGATATTGGTCCACGAAGTGAGGTGTTTGAAGCATGGAAAAGTATGGTATGGGATCAATTCTCCCTCATCGGTGAAGGAAGAAAGAATTGTTTTGTTTATAAGTCTCAAAGTTAGCTTGGGGTTTGGGACCCCAAGGGATATCCCATGTGTTTAAAGGAGGGAGGACCTAGATGTGCTTCAGTTCGAGGAAAGCCCACGCGAGCCGCCGCCCGCCCGTCCCGTCCGGTCCGGGTCGTGGGTCGTGGGCTGTGCTTCTTCTGATATTATCTTTTTGGACCAGAATTCTTTCATATGTACAGTTTGGTCCCTGAAGTTTCAAGAAAGTCAGATTGGGCAGAGAACAGAACGTCAACAACACTCAATTCAGCCATTTATTTTGGCTGAATTACTCTTCCTAAATGTCATCCGTTGCACATCAAATTCACCATTTATTTTGGTGAATTACTACCTCCATAATTGTCATTACTTGGCCAGTAATGGCAGTAATGTGGGCAGTTGGTAAGCCTCTCCTTCAACTATATAAAGGACCCTTTGTCACCATTGTTGAGCCACACAAAAACACATAAACAGAAACAAAAAACAGTCTTCCTACTACCTTCCAGCATCATTTCATTACCCAAAATTCTTCACGGTAACACTTGAGTTTCCTTTGCTCATTTGTTCACTTGTTGTTTTATCTTGGGAGACAATTGTCCAGGACGTAGAAAGGATACATACGGGGCAATATTGTATTAAAGACAGAGTGCAAACACTCGACTCAGCATACCAAAAATTGTTCCAGTTTGTTCTTCAAGTTCATTGTAATTTCAGTTCATTGTTCAGTTATAATTTATGTTCTTCATACTTAGCAGTTACTTGTAATTTTCGTTTCCTACATCTTTGTAAACAACAATAATCCCTAATTTTTTAGTCAGAATATAATGAAACTGAAGGCCGCACGCGATAATATTTAATACAATGTTTAATCGAATATAAATAATAAGTTTGAATTAAAAAGAAGTTAGCTATCTCAAAAGAATGTCATCAAAATTATATCATGAAATTCTTTTAAATTCCCACCATCTCATGGTACTGGTGTCTAGTGATAAGCACTTTTAAGTCGGATTAAAACTTATAGAAAGAATTTACTATTTTATCAATCAAAGATGTTTGTTCACGGTCTTTCATTATTGGTGCCCACTACATGACTTACTACATAAACTTAAACTGCAAAGGAAATAAATTGTTAATTTATATTCATATTGAATTCATCTTTCTGAAGAATACTTTTTTCTCTAAAATTATTAGGGATATGTTATCTACGATCTTTTTTAGTAAATCGGATAAGAGAGGTCAATTGTTTTAGTCATTGGAGACAATTTTTCGCTCCCTTGTGATTTTAAGGGGTTATGAGTGGAAGGAACGAGGTGAGTGATAGGTGGAAGAGATAAATATATTTCTTCGTCAAATTATTATAACTATTCCATAAAAGAAGAAAAAAAGTCAACAATAAGATTCTAGCAAAAACAAGGCAAATGCATCTTTTTCTTCTTCAAGGTTATATTAAACAAAACGAAATTTAGCAAAATTATAGCAGAAAAAGCACAACTTGAAGATTCAATATATGGTTTTAGGAAAAATAAAAGGCGACATTCTTCTATATCTCCGCAACCATGAAGAACAACTTACAGTCCAGTATTATCTTACATGTATGAAGTATATATATATCAATAGACATAAATTTTGTGAGAATATTAAAAATTAATATCAAATAGTGTCAAACCAGAATTACTACAATCATTTTTCGAAAAAAGTGGCTTAACTAAATAGTATTACAGTAATACAATTACGTCCTACAAGGTACTTGAAACAAATAATCTCCTTGATTATTTTCATTAATGAAGAGGTATTTATATATAATATACAATCCCTAATTATGAAAAAATTTATTCCTACTATAACAATAACTGGAAAGTCCTATTCATATTATAACAATAAATCATAATTACACTTGTACAAGAATTCTTCAACTATGATAAGTTTACACTAAAACTTGAACTCAGATACACGTGTATATTATGTGTATACTCCTTCTGTCACACCCCCGCAGTTATAGCGGGCGGTTGTCGTATACTGAGACTGTCCCTAAAATCTTCAAATAGAACCGAGTAAAGACCCTTAGTAAAGATGTCAACAATTTGGTATCTGGAAGGGACATGCAAGATGCGTACTTGTCCACGAGCTACCTTTTCGCGAACAAAGTGAATATCCATCTCGATATACTTAGTGCGCTAATGTTGGATGGATTTTCGGAAAGATAGACTGCACTAAAATTATCACAGTAGACCAAGGTAACTTTCTGAATAGGAAAGTGAAGTTCTAATAGAAGATTATGCAACCAACATGATTCAGACACCACATTGGCTACCCCTCGATACTCGGCCTCTGCACTGGATCACGATAATGTAGCCTGACGTTTTGCAGACCAAGAGACCAAGTTATCACCCAGAAATATACAATAACCAGATATCGAGCGTCTGGTATCAGGATAGTCACCCCAATCAACATTTGTATAAGACATGAGAGTAGAAATGGCGGACGAATATAAATGCACTCCATAATCAAGTGTGTCGTGTATGTATCGTATAATGCATTTGAGCGCATGCATGTGCTCAATCTGTGGATCATGCACACTTACTGCACTGCATAAATAATATTTGGTCTCGTGAAAGTTAGTTACTGATGTGCCCGTGCAAGACTGCGATTGTGGGTGGGATCCTCGTATGGGGTGCCAGACGTAGCACTCATCTTCGGTTTGTTATCAACTGGAGTAGAAGTAGACTTACAAGATGACATGCCAGCTCTCTCACTAATCTCTGCCGCATACTTTTTCTGAGATAAAAATAGACCACCAGCATGACGAGTGACTGCTATGCCCAAAAAATAGCTTAACGGCCCCAAGTCTTTTATAGCAAATTCTAAACTGAAAAGGGACATGATAGACTTGCGTAGAATATCCGATAAGGCAGTAAATATAATATCATCAACATATAACATAATGTATTCCATAGAAGTAACACGACAATAGATGAACAGTGAATTATCAGACATGCTGTGAGAAAACCCAATTATCAGTTGTGAATTTTCGAACATACACCAAATTTGTAATCAAGTTAGGGGCATGAAAAACATTTTTTAAGACAAGAGGTGGATGTGGGGGAGACAATTTCGTATGACCATAACCGCGAATTGGAACTGAGTTGTCATTACCAATAATAATGCCACGATTTTTGCTCAAATTGAAATAAGACGAGAGATTACCTTGTGCGGACGTCATATGAGAAGTAGCTCCGGTGTCCATGTACCAATTCGGGTACGAATGATTTAATCTGAGTGTATACATTGCGGCCTCAATATTCGTAGGTGTCGGGACTAGAGCCGGGCCTATAGCAGGGAAGGCCTGCCACCCCGGCCCAGGACTGTATCGTGATGCACTATTCGGGAAACTGGGCCTAAAGGCCGACTAGAATTGGGTTCAGTTTCTAGGATATGGCTTTGGTGAATAATAAGGCTATTAGGCCAATGACCAATGGCCCAGCCCCACAGCCAGGAGGCCCAAGGCTGCGGTCCACTGTTCCGAGCCCCACTGTTGCCGCCTCCACTGTTCTAGCCACTACTACCGCTGTTGTTACCACCGCGACTGCCACCGCGGTTCTTGCCATTATTTTTATGATTTTGGCCCCTCTTTCCACCACCATTGGTACGGTTTTGACCCAACTTTTTGGAGAATGAGTGAGGGTTGTCTGACGTGGCTATCATTATGACGGAATTTGCGCCGGTATCCTCTTTCTTAGCCAAACCAACTTCTTCCAACGTGAGCATGGAACGAGCCTGATAAAATGGCGGGAGAGGATTACTTTGACAAAGCGGTGTCCCAACTCCATTATAGGCCTCGGATAGGCCTGCAACTATCTGAAGAACAAGACGATCATTGCTAATGGGCGCACCAACATTTCAGAGTTGATCCGCCAATTCCTTCAGGCTTTTACAATAGACTGAGACGTTCGAAAAATCTTCCATGTTAATAAGAGAAAATTTCTGCTCCAGCGTGATAGCACAGAAATTTTTATTATCTTAGAATATATCACACATCATATTCCAAGTTTCCATCGCCGTAAGCGTCGGGTTCAATAATCGTCTACAAGAGGTCTGTAGAGATAGTGAAATAAATCCACTGGAGAATGGTAGCATCAAGGGCCGTCCATAACGTAAGACCATCCTCGGGGATAGGCACCTTCTCCTTGCCAGTTACTGAGGGGATGATGTGATGGAGGAATTGATGCGAGCGTGTGTAAACTTTGAATAAATCCGCCCACGTCACGTATTGGACGTTTTTCGTCTCAAAAACAATAGAGATGTGGTTCTTGATATTAGAGACTGTAAGGGCAGGATGAAACATGTTCTTTGATGTAGACATAACGAAAGAACAATAGGAGAATTAGGGATTTAGAAGAAAATTTGGGAAGAGAGGAAGAAATTGCACAGAAATCGAGGATGAATCACGGAATTCGAGATGGGAGAAAAGGGCAGCGGAAGTGTTTTTGTGAGAAGGTATTTTAGCCCTAGACTTCAGATACCATGAAAGAAATAATCTCCTTGATTATTCTCATTAATGAAGAGGTATTTATATACAATATACAATCCCTAATTATGGAAAATCTTATTCTAACTATAACAATAAATGGAAAGTCCTATTCCTATTATAATAATAAATCCTAATTACACTTGTACAAGAATTCTTAACTATGGTAAATTTACACTAAAACTTGAACTTGGATACACGTGTATACTCCTTCTGTCAGTACTATTGCAAGACATTTAGAACCTTCATGATTCCTAGTTAGAAACTCAAATGAGCCTTACTGATGTTAGAAGAGTATAAAATAATAAATATAATCAGGTCATAAACTTCTCCCATCGCCTGTTGGTTTCTATAGCTATGGAGTTATGCTTATAACATGTGTTTTTTCAACTTTGATCAGATATTCTTTCAAATACTCTTTTTCTACTACCTCCGAAGGGAGTGCTCGTAAGTGTTCTGAGAGTCAAGGAAGATCGTTTCATAAACCAAAGCAGCAATGGTAGCACCCACTAATGGACCGAGCCAGCAGATCCAGTGGCTTTCCCATTTCCAACTATCCACTGCTTGACCAAAGGACAAAGGCCATAGCGGGGTTCATTACCGCACCATAAAGGCCACCAGCAATCAGGGTGTTGGCACCAACAATGAAACCAATTGCAATAGGGGAAATGACTTCTGTGTTACCCTTCTTGGGGTCAATTGTAGTTGCATAAACAGTGTATACAAGGCCAAAAGTCATTATTATTTCAAAAATAATTTTGTTCCATGGTGTTGCCCCACCTCTGAGAGCGTAGGATGATGTATCCTGCAAGATTTAATGAATTTAGTTAGTTAATATAAATATAGAAAATCTTCTTGGCGAAATATAGTCCCGAAAAAAAGGTAGCTTTATTGTTTGTTTTGGTTAAATTAATATATAGATGTATCATTTTTTCAAACACATCTCAACTTATTTTCTATTTGATTGGTGCATCAAAGTCTTCTTCTCTATGTATGCCATGAATATATGATTACTATCATAGTGCAATACAATGATTCTCTTGTACAAAAATAAAGGTGATATCCAGAGTTGCAACAACTATAGGGGTATCAAGCTGATGAGCCACTATATGAAAGTTTGGGAAAGAGTCGTGGAGACGAGGGTGAGGAGAGACGTGTCTATTTCCATGAACCAGTTTGGATTCATGCCGGGGAGTTCGACTACCGAAGCCATTCATCTTATTAGGAGGTTGGTGGAGTAGTATAGAGAGAGGAAGAGAGACTTGCATATAGTTTTCATCGACTTCGAGAAGGCATACGACAAAGTACCTAGGGAGGTTCTATGGAGATGTTTGGAGGTTAGAGGCATACCTATGGCGTACACTATGGCGATCAAGGATATGTATGATGGAGCCAAGACTAGAGTACGGTCAGTAGGAGGAGACTCGGAGCACTTCCAGTGATGATGGGGCTGAACCAGGGATCATCTCTTAGCCCATTCCTATTTTCCTTGGTGATGGACGGACTAACGCGACAAATCCAAGGGGAGGTACCATGGTGTATGTTATTGGCAGACGACATAGTCCTGATTGATGAGACTCGCAGCGGAGTGAATGCCAAGCTGGAGGTTTGGAGACAGACTCTGGAGTCTAAAAAGTTTAGGTTGAGTAGGACTAAGACAGAATATTTGGTGTGCAAGTTCAGCAACGGGAGCGACCCTGAGATAGGCGTAGAGGTAAGGCTTGGTACTCAGGTCATTCCAAAGAAAGTAAGCTTCAAGTACCTAGGGTCTATTATCCATGGGAATGAAGAGATTGATGAAGATGTCACACATCGTATTGGGGCAGGGTGGATGAAATGGAGGCTCACATCTGGAGTCTTGTGCGACAAAAAAGTGCCACTAAAACTTAAAGGCAAGTTCTATAGGGTGATGGTTAGACCGAGTATGTTGTATGGGGCAAAGTGTTGGCCAGTCAAGACTTCACACATACAAAAGATAAAAGTTACGGACATGAGGATGTTGAGATGGATGTGTGAGCATACAAGGAGAGATAGGATTAGAAATTATGAATATCCGGGAGAAAGTGGGAGTGGCCTCGGTGGATGATAAGATGCGGGAAGCGAGGTTGAGATGGTTTGGGCATGTGGAGAGGAGAGACACAGATGCCCCAGTGCGGAGGTGTGAGAGGTTGTCTATGGATAGGTTCAGGAGGGGTAGAGGTAGGCCGAAGAAGTATTTGGGAGAGGTGATTAGACGGGATATGGCGCAGGTGCAACTTACTGAGGACATGACCTTTGATAGGGGATTGTGGAGTACACGGATTAGGGTAGAAGAGTAGTAGGTACTCGAGCATAGTCCTACTTATGCTTACAAATTGATAGTTGTAGTGTTATTACTGTAGGCCCGATTAGCCTATCACACTTATAGACACATTATTGCTTTATAATCTATTGTAGTTTGATTTCAGCTGCTATGTGTTCTTTAGTGTATTTTGTTTATCTTATTTAATTGTGTTAGCTACTGCTCCCTTTTGTTCGAATGCACTTTATACTACTTTAATTCCTTACCCGAGTATGATCGTTTCTCCTGCCTTACTCTAAAACGTGAATACCAGAAATTTAATTTGATGAATAAAGGAAATAAAACACATTAGTTGGAGCAGATGATCTGACTTTTATTATAATTAGTAGTTCATCTATCCTTGTGTTGTGACATGAGTAAGTTGAAATTTAAAATGACAATCAAACAATTTATGCATACATAATCGGGTTCATTCACAAAATTGATGGAAGAAACTTTGGTTCATATGATAAAAAGACTTCAATATTTAACCAAATTTCACATGTAGAACATGATTTGTTTTCTTACGCAACCATTCTTTTTGTCTTTAAGTCCACTAACACCATATTTTATTTTAGTCGTACTTTAGGCACTTTGGAACGCTTTATCTACACTCATTTTAGTTCATGAAAAATATAATACTACAATACTGTTACGATTCAAATCATTTACTCGTGCGGGCACCTACCATTACCTCCTTAGTAGGAGAACATGTCCCTTAATCATTAATTCAGCAACAATAAAGTAAATAGAATAGTATAAATGAAAGTCTAAATCATAATACATAAGTGCGAATATACGAACAACATCCCCACGGAACTGGTCTTCATATTGTATAAGAGCCACTACTAATAAACTACAAGTATGGAATAATACAAAGTCTCAATATATGAATATTGTCTCAGAATGCAAGAAAAGACGAGTATAAAGAAGCAGTCTCCGGTCTGCGGATCCATCAAGCATGCTCACCCTAGACACACAACAACAAGCCTCGGGATCAGTCGCGATGAATGGATATGGAACCTGTCACGTACTCTGCACTCATAAAAGAATGCAGCAAGGTAGTATAAGTACAAACACTATGTACCAGTAAGTGTCATAGGCCGACAATAGTTAGCTAACATATATAAAGGATGAAAGTGAAGAATACACATGCTCGTAATGAAGTACAAACACTATCACAGTCCAACAATAAACAACCCAAGTATAAGGTATCAAGTCCAAATTCATGAAATATGTGAATGTAGTGATAAGTAATATGTAATACAATGCATTGGCCAAATATAATCTTCGTACACATATGCTATGGACGGAATACCCCCATGCCCCGATAGTTATGTAAGATTCACTCACACACAGCCCAAAGATGACTCCACAACACCGACCACACCGCTAGCCATTTCGCACACAGCTCAGAGATGGCTACGCTATCAGATATGTTGCAAGAATCACAGATGTTTCCTTCTCACTTATCATCATCACTATCAATCACAGGTAATATCAATGTATCGTGGAAATGAGGATGAATGCAATGCCAAACGCTATCAATCCCAATCATGCCACACATGGACACATATCACAATATCATTATCAAGTCAAGTTCATTCCTCTATCCATGATAATACCAATATAAATGTGAGACAACTATATCAAAATCATGATATGGCAACTAAGTGCAAGCCAATATCAAACACTTGGCAGCAAGCCAATAAATCCAAAAGAGAAAACAAGCCCACAAATCAGTCAACAATATCAAACCTAAGTAATCCATCCCAACTTCATACCTGAATGCCTAACATGCTTTCTCAGACAATAACTAACTCTACATATGCTTCTCTAACCGGAGTCTAACCAGAAGGTAAGTTGTAACCTACCTGGATGCCGAGCGGGAGCCACAAATGATCACACCGGAGACTTGCATTTCTTGGGGTCCAGTTATACTCATAGTCTAGTCATTATTGAAATCTTAGTTAGAAACGGAAACTAAAAATATCCATAATACTAGACTATTCCTTGAATCCAAACCAACTATGGAAAAAGGGGGAAATAGGCCCACAAGGGTAAAACAGTAGTTTAAGAGTGAAATTGGTAACCCAATGTTCTAGAAGTTCAATTTTACTTTCCAATTGCTAAATTAGTTTAATAATAGGTCAATTTCATCATCCAAGGCAAAAACTCCAAATTAGGTATAAACCTTAGATTTTCCATAAACAATTTCTCAACAAAATGGAAGATTCAAGCCTAATAGTTACTAATTAATGAAATACATGCTTAGATTAGTCAAATCCAATAATTAATCTCATATTTAAGGCTTAAGAACCAATTAACACCATGTAAGTAGAACTCATCCTTTTTAACTAGGTTTTCTAGTTTTTTCAACAAAATATTCAATTTAGGAACGGTAAATAAAAGAGAAACAAGGTTAAAGAGGTTTACCCGAAGAAGAATCTACCTAGAATCACTTTAAATCGCCCCAGAGATGACTTGGAGGAATACTTTTGGGAATGATAAATGAAGGATCTATTTACACACTTAAAAAAGTTTCTGATTTTTCGTCATCCGTTGCATTGGTCAAAGGTCCGTTGCAGCGGGACCCGCACCCGCGCTCGAGTAGCTCGCTACAGTGGCTTATTATAGAAACCAAAATCTCGTCGTAGTGGTCAACTATCCTCTACGGAGGTTCATGAAAAATCCTATCACCGCGCCAGCAGCCATACGCTCGCCCCAACGAGAGTTATTAGACACCAATAGTTTTCCTATTTTACAAATTCAACCCCAAAATTTGACAATCACCCGAGACCTCCCTGACACAAACCAGATATGCACACACACATTAAAATACACTACAAACTTAATCGTGCGCTTAGAATTCTTATCGGAGGTCTATTTAATCGAGTCAACTCCCAACGGCCTAAAACCAACTCTCCAACCATTAGTCAAAACGCTCTCACGAGCCTCGGGAACTGAACCAACTATCCCACCAAGTCATAAATGACCCTCCGGACCTCACAGAATTGACAAAATTCCGAAAAAGGTATGTCTACCCAAAAGTCAACTATTGGTCAAACATCCTCACGTAAGGGTTCTAATTGCTTCAACAATCATTAGGATCGTCCGATAACTTTAGGAATTGGGTCAACAGGAGTAAAATGGTCAAAATGCATGTAACAACTGAATAGGTCGTTACATCAAATACCAATTAAACAATCGCTCATCTTCGAATGACAAGGGAAGAACGGGGGAGAAGAGTACATGAGTCAGCAAACAACTGGGGATATCTACCACACATATCGAACTCGGTCTCCCGTGTAGCTTCCTCAATAGGACGATGATTCCATTGCACCTTCACATAGGTTATCTCCTTCTACCTCAACGTTCTAATAAAATCGCTATAGGCTCCTTCTCATAAGATAGATTCTCATCAAGCAACACTGAATCCTAATGAATGACATAAGACCCGTCTGAATGGTACTTATTCAGCATAGAAAGATGGAAAACCAGATGGACACCTGATAGGCCTGGTGGCAAAGCGAACTCATAAGCAACAACACCAATATAATGGAAAATCTCAAATGGACTAATGTATCTCGAGCTCAACTTGCCCCTCTTCCCAAATCACATCACACCCTTTATGGACAATATCTTAATAAGAACATGTTCACCCTTCATAAACTCTAAGCCTCGGACCTTCCAGTCTGCATACATCTTTTGTCGACTCTGAGCTGCCAGAAGCTTTTCTTGAATAATTTTTACCTTGTTTAAATACTCCCTCAACAAATATGTACCCCACGATCGAACCTCAAAAGCATCAAACTATCCAATAGGATAACAACACCTCCTACCATATAAAGCCTCAAAATATGCCATATAAATACTGAAATGGTAGCTATTATTGTACGCAAATTGTGCCAAGCATAAGAACTGGTCCCAATAACCACCAAAATCAATGACATATTCTCGAGCACCTGAATAGTCCTCTTAATCTGTCCATCAGTATGGGGATGAAAAGCGGTACTAAGGTCTAACTAAGTACCCAATTGTGCCTGGAACGTCTGCCGAAATAGAAAGTAAATTGAGGACCTCTATCGGAGATGATAGAAATAGGAACCCTATACAATCGCACAATCTCACGAGTGTAAATCCTACCTAACTACTCCGCATTATAAGTAACTTGAACCGGAATGAAGTGTGCGAACTTAGTCAGCCTATCCACAATAAACTACACTAAATCAAACTTGCCCAAGGTCTTCGGAAGAGCTACAACAAAATCCATGGCAATCATTTTCCACTTCCACTTGAAAATGGGCATCCTCTGTAGCACACCGCCAGATCTCTGATGCTCATATTTCACCTATTGACAATTCTCACTCCGTGCAACGAAATCTGAAATATCTCTCTTCATCTGACCCCACCAGTAGTGCTGTCTCAAGTCACGATAAATCTAACTAGCACCTAGATGAATGGAAAATCTGAAACTATAGGCCTCTTCCAATATCAAAAGAATCAGGCCACCAACTCGAGATAAACAAAATATACAAAAAATATACAATTAGAATGCATCAAGACTTGAAGAAAAAATATAAGTACATCAAGATAAACAAAAATTATAACCATAAATAATCCAATGATACATACATCCTTCATTTAATTATAAATTGGAAATTAACTACCGTCTTGTTAGACAAACACATCCCTAGCTAACTACCTGCCATGTCATTGGTGTATGTACTAACCTTGCCACCAACTGAAGAGTTTGGTATAGATTAAACTACTACATTGTATAGAGTTTATGTGTAGGTGTAGTTAAATAAAATCTCTAAGTGATAAGGTTAGAAATGATGCGATATACACAACACGAAGACATGCACCACGGGGACACCATACATGAGTTGTGTATATATGCACCCATCTTTAACATTGCAATACAGTGAATACGAGTTAAATTTTCTAAACCTTATTTCGCATATATTTTTCATGGTATCAGAGCAGGACTCATCTCACTCGAAGTTGGGCCTCCAAATTAAATTGCCCACGCGCCAGATGTCTAGCCCTGGCGTGAGATGGGGTGATGAAGTATGAAAAAAGTACCACATTGGTAGTTAATGAGATGGGTGGTCTCCATATATAGACTCGAGTAATCCTCACCCTACAAGCTAGCTTTTGGGGTTGAGTTAGGTCCAAGATCCATAAAACGTGGCACCAAATCGGTTGATGAATATACAAGAGAGTTCAAAGGAATTTGTGATAACCTTATGGATATACACAAACCATTGGATGAAGATTGCAAAGTTATCAACTTTGATAGGGGTCTTGGGAACAAATACCCTGCACACTGTGATACTTGGCAAAGCCCCTTATATCCTATATTCACATAATTTGTGAATTCTCTCAGAGGATTTGATATGAGAAAGGATAATGAAGATCAAGAGACACAGACGCATCTTGATTCAATTGTTGCATTTATGGCACAAAAATCTCAAGGAAGAGGTCATGGTAACTTCTCCAGTGGAAGAGGTCAAAAGAGGAAGAGGAAACAAACCACCTTTTCAAAAAAAATTGAGGAACTAATAATGGGAATAACAAATAGAAGGAGGATTCGAAGACAAATCCATGTCAAATTCGTGGGAGAAACAATCGTACGATACGTTCTTGTTTTTATAGGTGAGACTACTCTTATCAATCATAACAAGAAGTTCCTCAGGCATTGGCTGCAATGACATTCAGTGATCAATTTGACAATAATCTCTACATGGATTTTGGAGCTAGTAATCACATGGTACAATCTACAAGTATTCTTACAAATCCATCTCATTTTTAAAGGCAATGATCTGGTAATAGTAAGGAATGAAGACAAACTTCATATCACACATATAGGAGAAAAAAATATTGGACGAAACATGTCTCTGAGAAATGTGTGTGTTGTGCCTATACTCAAGAAGAATCTTATTTCTGTTAGTAAGTTTGTGAATGTCACATCTCAAATCGGGAAACGCACGGGCACCTACCCTTTTTCCACCTTGGTAGGCGAACCCGCCCCTTAATCATTAATTCAACGACAATAAGGTAAATAGGACAATAGAAATATAAGTGTCAAACGTAATTATAAATAAGAGCGGTATACAATACTAATACAAACCCCAAGAAACTGGTCTGAATACAGTACAAGAGTCACTACAAATCAACTACAAGTCTGGAATAATACAAAGTCTCCAAAATACGAATATTGTCTCAGAATGCAAGAAAAGACATGTATAAAGAGGAGTCTATGGATGCATATCCATAAAGCATGCTCACCCTAGACAGCAAGATCTCGGGATTAGTCGCGAGGAGTGGATGTGGAACATGTCACGTACTCTGCACTCATAAAAGAATGCAGCAAGGTAGTATCAGTACAAACACTATATACTGGTAGGTATCATAGGCCGACAATAGTTAAATAACATATATAAAGAAAGAGACTAAAAGATAGGTATGCTCACAATCAGATATAACACTACACAGTCCAAGAATAGTATCACAGGTTCAATACCAAGTCGATTTCATAATGTGTATGAATATGAGAATATGAATGCATATGCAATATATAGATATATATATATATGTGTGTGTGTGTGTGTGTTGTGGCGCCAACCCGATCCAAATGCATGATCATGTATGTATGCATGATATAAAATGCCAAGAGAATATATCATGTCAACCATGCCACACATGGACATATAATCATCATCTCAAAGTGAATCAATCCTACATCTACATATAGTCAAGTCTAGTATCATGCACGTGGCTACAAGTCACAAGATCAATAAGGCAACAACCACAATCAACAACAGTACCAACCTAATTATTACATACCAACTTCATACCTGAAGGTGTACATGCTTTCTCCAACAATTACTAACTATACGTATGATGCGCTAACTGGAGTCTAACCAAGAAGGTAAGACGTAACCTACCTGGATGCCAAGTGGGAGCCACAAACGGTCATAATGGAGCATTGCCTCTCTGTGGGTCTCGGTAATACTCGAAGTCTAGTCATTATTGAAATCTAGGTTAAAAAAATAAACTAACAATACCCATAACACTATACTATTCTTTAAATCCAACCAACTATGGGAGAAAGGGAAAACATCCCACAAGGGTAAAATGGTACTTTGAGAGTGAAATTGGTAACTCAACGTTCTAGAAGTTCTAATCTACTATCCAATTGCTAAATTAGTTCAAAAATGAATCAATTTTTTCATTCAATGCAAAAACCTCAAATTAGGCTTAAAGCCTAGATTTTGCAAGTTCAATTTCTCAACAAAAACGGAAGATTCAAGCCTAACAGTTACTAAATAATGAAATCTAATCTTAGATTAGTCAAACCCATAATTAATCTCATATTCAAGGCTTAATAATCAATTAACACTATGAAGGTAGAACTCATCCTCTTTAACTAGGTTTTCTATCATGGAATCAAGCTTAAGGAAGGTAATTAAAGGAATACAAGGTTAAAGAGGCTTACTCCAAGAAGAAAACATCAAGAAACTCTTCAAATCGCCCTAGAGATGATTTGGGGAAATAAAGGGTCTAATTTATCATTTAAAAGAATTTTTGATTTTCCCGTCGCCCGCTGCAGCGGTCAAAGGTCCACTACAATGGGGCCCGGACCCGCACTTGAGCTGCTCGCTACAGTGGCTCATCACCAAACTAACACCTCGCCGTAGCGGTCAACTGTTCGCTATGGCGGTTCAAGCAAAAACCCAGCACCGCGCCAGTGGCCATATGCTCGCCCCAGCGAGTAACAGACACCAAAAAATTCCAAAACACAATCCCGAACTCCGAAAATCACATGACACCTCCCGACATAAACCATAAATGCACACACACGTAAAAATATGCTACAGACTCACTTGTGGTCTCATAATTTCCATCAGAGGACTATTTCATCGAGTCAACCCCCAACGACCTAAAATCAACTCTCCTACAAATAGTTAAAACACTTCTTAGAACCTCGAAAACTGAACCAACTATCCCACCAAGTCATAAACTACCCTCCGGACCTCACGAAATAGATGGAATTTTGGAAAAGGTCCGTTTATCCAAAAGTCAACTATTGGTAAAACGTTCTCATTTAAAGGTTCAAATTTCTTCAACTTTCACTAAGTTCATCCGATAACTTTGAGAATTGGGTCAAGAGGGGCAAAGTGGTCAAACCGCTCATAATGACCGAACGGATCATTACCTCAGATACCAATTAAATAATCGCTTGTGCTCGAATAATAAGGAAAGAACGAGGGGAAAGTACCTGAGTCAGTAAACAACTGGGATACCTGGCACGCATATCAAACTCGGTCTCCCATGTGACCTCCTCAACGGGATGATATTTCCATTGCACCTTAACGGAAGTTATCTCTTTAGACCTCAACTTCCTAACATGTCTATGTATAATTGCAATAGGCTCATCCTCATAAGATAGAATCTCATCAAGCATCACAGAATCCTAACGAACATTATAAGACCCGTATAAATGGTATTTCTTCAGCATAGAAATTTGGAAAACTGGATGAACTCTCGATAGGCCTGGTGGAAAAGCCAACTCATAAGCAACAACGCCAATACGACAGAAAATCTTAAATGGATCAATGTACCTCGGGATCAACTTTCCCCTTTTCCCAAATCGCATCACACCTTTCATGGGTGTATTTTTAGAAGGACCTGCTCACCCTCCATAAACTGTAGATCTCGGACCTTCTAGTTCGCATATATCTTTTGCCGGCTCTGAGCTTCCAGAAGCTTTTCCTGAATAAGTTTCACCTTGTCTAAAGACTTCCTCACCAAATATATACCCCACAGTCAAACCTCAAAAGCACCAAACCATCCAATAAGAGAACGACACCTCCTACCATATAAAGCCTCAAATGGCGCCATATAAATGTTGGAATTATAGTTATTGTTGTACTCTAAACTCTGCCAAGGGTAAGAACCGGTCCCAATGAATACCAAAATCAATCACACATGCTCTAAACATATCCTCGAGCACCTGAATAGTCCTCTCGGACTGTCCATCAGTCTGGGGATGAAAAGCGGTACTAAGATCCAATTGAGTACCCAACTCTACCTACAACGTCTGCTATAAATGGGAAGTAAATTGAGGACCTTGATCGAAAATGTAGAAATAGGAACCCCGTGCAATTGCACAACCTCACAGATGTAAATCCTGGCCAACTTCTCCGCATTATAAGTAACCTGAATCTGAATAAAGTGCGCGGACTTAGTCAGCCTATCCACAATAACCCAAACTGAATCGAACTTGCCCAAGGTCTTCGGAAGACCTACAACAAAATCCATGACGATCCTCTCCCACTTCCACTCAGGAATGGGCATCCTCTAAAGCACACCATCAGGTCTCTAGTGCTCATACATGACTTGCTGACAATTTCCACACCGGGCAACAAAATCTAAAATATCCCTCTTCATCCTACCTACTAGTAATGTTGTCCCAAATCACGATACATCTTAGTAGCACCTGGATGAATAGAATATCTGAAACTATGGGCCTCCTCCAATATCAAATAAATCAAACCACCAACATGAGGAACTCACACACATCCCTTGATCCTTGAAAACCTCTCATCATCAAGCACGACCTCCTTGGCCTCACCACGCAACACCTTATCTCGAATCTTACATAATTGAGCATCATCAAACTACTAATCCCTAATCTACTCCAAAAGAGATGACCTCGCCTCAATACACGCTAAAACTCTATCCAGGTTCAAAAGTTCCAATCGCACAAAACTGTTAGCCAAAGTTTGAATCTTCATGCCTAAGAGAAGCTCTGAAACAACAACCGAGCTAAATTGCACATCCTCATTGCCTTGCGGCTCAAGGCATCAGTTATCATATTAGCTTTACCCAGGTGGTAAAGTATAGTAATGTCATAATTCTTCAAAAGCTCCATCCATCTACGCTTCCTAGAATTGAGATCCTTCTGACCGAACACGGGGTGAAGGTTGCGATGATCGGTATTCACAATCGACCCATACAGATAATGCCTCCAAATCTTTAAAGCGAAGACCACCAGCTAACAACTCCAAATCATGGGTAGGGTATTTTTTCTCAGTAGATCTTCAACTGTCAGGAAATATAGGCAATGACATTGCCCTCCTACATCAACACAACACCCAAACCAACACATGATGCATAATAATAAACTGAGTAATCCTTACCCTCCACGGGTAACGCCAAGATTAGAGTCGTAGTCAACAGAGTCTTGAGCTTTTGAAAGCTCTCTTCACAAGCATCAGACCACTATAATAGAACCTCCTTCTGAGTTAATCTGGTCAGGTGAGACGCAATAGTAGCAAATCCTTTCACAAACCGATGGTAGTAACTGGCCAACCCCACGAAGCTATGAATCTCAATCACAGTAGTGGGCCTCGCCCAATCAACTATAATCAAATACATTGACACCACGTGGCCCAAGAATACCACAGAATCAAGCCGAAACTCACACTTCAAAAATTTGGCATAAAACTCCTCTCTCACCAACCCAAGGACAATCCTCAAATGATGCTATTATTCCTCTCTACTCTGCAAATACACCAAGATATCATCGATAAAGATAATGATGAACGAATCCAAGTATGGCTTAAATGTCATTCATCAAGTCCATGAAGTTGTCGGGGCATTTGTAAGCCCAAATGACATCACATAGAACTCGTAATGACCATAACGAGTCCTGAAGGTCGTCTTCGGAATATCCTCAGCCTGAATCTTCAGTTGGTGATAGCCTGACGTCAAATCAATTTTTGAAAATATTGAAGCACCATGAAGCGATCGAACAAGTCATCAATACGAGAAATCGGGTACTTATTATGAATGGTGACCTTATTCAACTAATGGTAATCTATGCACATCCTCATTGTACCATATTTCTTCTTCATGAACAAAATGGGAGCACCCCAAGGGGAGACACTCGGTCTAATGAACCCCTTACTCAATAGATCATTCAACTCCATTAACTCAGCAGGTGTCATACTATATGGTACAATAGAAATAAGGCGCGTTCCTGGCTCAAAATTAATGCAGAAATCAATGTCATGATCGGGTGACATACCCAGCAAATCGGCTGGGAATACTTCTATGAACTCACATACAATAGGTACAGACTCAAGAAATGATCTTCTTCGAAGCGGGACTCGGAGTACCCCTCCACTCAAGTCTAGGAATCCCAGGCATAGCTAAGGTGACTATCTTGGCGTGACAGTTCAAAATCGCATGGTATATAGACAACCAACTCATACCCAAAATAATATCAAAGTCTAACATATCCAGGATCATCAGGTCTGCCCACATGTCGTACCCTATAAAAGTAACTCAGCAAGAATGATAGACTCAATCATCTAATATTAAATCTCCAACCAGAGTAGACATATGAATATGCATGTCAAGACGGTCACAAGTTAAATCCTAACCAACCGAATAATAAGTAGATACAAATGAGAAAGTAGACACCAGATCAAATAAGACTATAGCCGGCCGATGATGAACGGATATGTTATTTGAGATCACAGCATCAGAACCCTCTACCTCAGGCCTACCGGGTAAAGCATAGCAATGCACACCACCGCGGCCACTCTGGCCCAACTGTGCTCCACCCTTGGAGACTTAGGAACCACCCCTACCAGACTAATGTCCACCCCTAGATGAGTGAGAACCACCGCAGCCTGATGGATCACTGCCTCTCGCTGAAGAACTAACTCGGCTACCAGAAGATGCCGGTGTCTTCAGAGTCTAGAACTTTCAGCAAATGATTCAGGTTCATGAGAAGATTGAACTGAGATGAGGTAAGCTCGATCTTTTGGGGAAAACGATTCATAAGCCTTCAATAGGATAAGAAACTTGAGAGGATCTAAACCCTGTTTAGTCCACTTTGTCTAGATCGGGGGCAATCTCTTAAGATGTGACCTAACTCACCGCAACCATAACAAACTCTAGCGCAAGAGGCTGATATATGAAGGCTGAAGAACCAAATGGATCACCTCGGTCAGCTGGCCAAGAGAAGGAACCTCCATGAAATTGTCCATTCCCATAACCACTCTATCTAGAAAGTACACCAGAAGATGTCTATAATGTGAACTAAAGTTGATAGCTAGGGGATGAATGATAGGTCCTAGAAGACTGACCCCCGCCACTGTGACTGGAACCACTAAATCCACTATGTTGACGGGCCTCTTCTTACTATACCCTCCAAAAGATCGAACGGTGGCCGACTCAACACTCATAACGTGATCCACTACTACATGGAAGGAAGACCCCAAAGCTACAAGCTATAGACAAGCAACATGAAATGGAAGCACAAGCCCATCAAAAAATATATGAACCCTCTCTTCCTCTGTCGAAATCAATTTTGTCACATACCGAGATAAAAACAAGAATCTGGCCTCATACTTGGCCATAGACATATCTCTCTGCCGCAAATGGGTGAACTCATCCCTGTGCTGATCCCTTAAAGTACGCGACACATACTTCTCCAAAAAGGCCTGATGAAATTGAACCCAAGTGAGTGGAGGTGAACCAGTTGTTCTACCCTCAATATATACCTCCACCACACTATAGGACTCAATAATAACCATCTTGTAAAGCCTCTCATGCATATCCATAATGAACTCATACGCATCCTCATTGCGGGTGCCATAAAACCTGGGTGGCTCTATCTTCAGGAACCTGCCAATGATCTCCTGATCCCTAAGTGTCAAAGTCTAGGCTGCTACTGGCCTAGGAACACTCTCAAGGGCTGGTATACAATCAATGCACGGGGATATGGCAGCAAAAGGTTGCATCCAATATGTTTGTCCCTATTCGAGAGTATGTAATCCTACTCTAGTCACAAAATCACTTGGAGTAGTGGCACCGCCCATGGCATGCTAGGCATTAAGATGTAAAACTATATGGGCTAATATGTCCTGGAATACTGGGTCAGACATGTCCTCGGGGTGAGTCTGGGTTGGCCCTATACCTCCCTCAACTGCCTGCTCTCTCTCGGGCTCATGCCCTGGAGAAGCTGATTGTGCCCGTCTTTGTCCATCCACAAGGGCTTTGCCCCTGGCCGGTGTAGTACCACAGCCTCTAACATTTCCTCATCTTCTCGCACCGGGCCTAGAAGCGGGCTCGAGCATACCATCCCTCGCGATATCAGCTCTTGTTCTCACCATCGGTGAGAGAATAGAAATGAATCAGATACCAATTTGAACGTTCCAAATTCCAATTTGAATAAAATAGCATGAAAGAATAAAGAAATTGAAGTTTCCTAAATGTCTGATAGCCTCTCACAGAAAAGTACGGACCTCTTCATACCGTTCTGCAAGACTCTACTAAACATGCTCTTGTACTTATAGACCGGGTAACTCAGGGCTCTGATACCAACTTGTCACGTCCTGAATCGGGGAACGTGCGGGCACCTATCCTTTTCCCGCCTTGGTAGGCAAACCCGTCCTTTAATCATTAATTCAATGATAATAAGGTAAATAGGAAAATAGAAATATAAGTCTCAAACGTAAATATAAATAAGAGCGGTATACAATACTAATACAAACCTCAATGAATTGATCTGAATATAGTACAAGAGCCACTACTAATCAACTACAAGTCTGGAATAATACAAAGCCTCCAAAATATGAATATTGACTCAGAATGCAAGAAAAGACACGTATAAAAGAGGAGTCTTCGGGCTACAGATCCATCAAGCATGCTCACCCTAGACACTCAACAACAAGACCTCGGGATCAGTTGCAAGGAGTGGATGTGGAACCTATCACATACTCGGCACTCATAAAAGAATGCAGCAAGGTAGTATCAGTACAAATACTATGTACTGGTAGGTATCATAGGCCGGTAACATTTAGATAACATATATAAAGAAAGAGACTGAAAGATAGGCATGCTCACAATCAGATATAACACTACACGGTCCAAGAATAATATCACAGGTTCAATACCAAGTTCAAGTCATAATATGTATGAATATGAGAATATGAAGGCATATGCAATGCAATGACAGACACACACTCCGAGCAAAATATCTCTACTCCCGGCAGTCATGACCCATGGGGAACCCGCGAAGTCCATGTACCTATGTTGCGAAACACAACCCGATCCAATATATGTATAGTTGTGGAACGTGCAACTCAATCCAATATATGTATAGTTGTGGAATGCACAACCTAATCCAATAAATGTATAGTTGCGGAATACACAACCTGATCCAATATATGTATAGTTGCGGAACGCGCAACCCGATCTAATATAAATATATATATATATATATATATATATATATATATATATATATATATATATATATATACGCGCAACCTGATCCAAATGTGGGAATGGGAAATGAAGGATCTAATTTATCACTTAAAAGGGTTTCTGATTTTCCCGTCGCCCGTTGTAGCGATCAAAGGTCTGCTGCAGCAGGGCCCCCGCTCGCGCTTGAGCTGCTTGCTACGGTGGCTCATCACCAAACCAACACCTCATCATAGCGGTCAACTGTCCCCTACGGCGGTTCAAGAAAAAACCCAACACTGCGGCCATACGCTCGCCCTGTGAGTAACAAACACCAGAAAAAATTCCAAAACACAATCCCGAACTCCGAAAATCACCCAAAACCTCTCCGACACAAATCATATATGCACGCACACGTAAAACTACGCTACAGACTTACTTGTTGTCTCGGAATTTCCATTAGAGGTCTATTTCATCGAGTCAAACCCCCCAACGGCCTAAAACTAACTCTTCAACCAATAGTCAAAACACTCCCGATAGCCTCGGAAATCGAACTAACTATCCCACCAAGTCATAAACTACCCTCCGGACCTCACGGAATCGATGGAATTTAGGAAAAGGTCCACTTATCCAAAAATCAACTATTAGTCAAATGTTCTCACTTAAAGGTTCTAATTCCTTCAACTTTCACTAGGTTCGTCCGATAACTTTGGAAATTGGGTCAACAGGGGCAAAATGGTCAAAACGCTCATAACGACCGAATGGGTCATTATAGTGAAAGATAATCCATGTTCTTTAGAATTTACTGACGAGGATTTTTTTATTAAGGACAAGAAAACAAGGGTCATTCTAGCAAAGGGGAATAAAAGAGATGACTTGTACGCATTGGAAAAGAATTTACATGAGGCATTAACGGCTACAAAGGCAGAAAAGTATTCAAAGACGATATGGCATCAAAGATTAGGACATCCACGCTCGAGAACTCTTAGTTTTTTTAATAGCAATAAGTTAATTGATGTTAGTAGTTGGAATAACAGAATCTCAGTGTGTACTAGTTGTCAAATGGGAAAAAGTTATAAATTACCTTTCCAAGTATCTAATAAAAGAGAAGTTTAGCCTTTAACAAAAATACATAGTGATTTTTGGGAACCAGCCCCAATAACGGCATCTCAAGGGATAAAGTGCTATGTTATTTTTGTTGATGATTGTACAAGGTTCCTTTGGATTTTTTCCCGAAAGAAGAAATCTAAATTTTTGACCAATTTCATGACTTTTCACAAATTAGTAGAAAATCAATTTTTGAGAAAAATTAAAGTCTTTCAATGTGATGGAGGAGGAGAATTCAATAGCTTGGAATTCACTAATTATTTAACTCAGAATGGTATACAGAGACAGATTTCTTGTCCCCACACACCTGAACAAAATGGCGTGGCAGAAAGAAAACATAGGCATATTGTTGAAATTGGTCTTACATTGCTTTTCAACGCTAATTTACCTATGTTTATTTGGGTAGAAGACTTTATGACTGCAGTCTTCCTAATCAACGAAATTCCTACTTTTACCTTAAAATGGAGTCTCCTTTCTCTATGTTACATGGACAAGAACCAAACTATCATAGCATGAAAGTGTTTGCATGCCGGTGTTTTCCTTATCTCAAAGGTTACAACAAGGATAAGTTTCAACCAAAGACCTTTCCTTGTGTATTTATTGGGTATAGTCTACTTCACAAAGGCTATAGATGTTAGCATTCCCAATCTCGAAAGGTTTACGTCTCATGACATGTAATTTTTGATAAATTTAACCTACCTTATGTGTCTTCTAGCTTGTCTTTGGATACAGATCCAACGTTATCTCATTTTACTACATACAAAGAGTTCTTAAAGCCAACCATATCTCATGAATATGCAACAAATGAACTTGCTGAAGCTACCTTCCCAATGTTGGAGCCATCATCTGGAGAGGTTCTTGACCAACCACTGGATAAAACAAATATTTTGCAACCATATCAATTACATAATATTTTACCCATACCTACAGCACCACAAAGCCAATTGTCCAGCATAATTACTGAACCACAAAGCCCAAAGTCAACCAGCACCTTACCAATCCTTAATATCTCCCATTCTCAAGGGATAGAACTCTTCGTTGATCTACCTCCTATTTCTCCCACCATCCTGCCGGAACCCGACACCATAAATACCACGATGCCAGCAACTTCATCCCAACAGTCCAGTCCTCCCAATATGCACCATATGATCACTAGAGTTAAAACAAAGACCCTCCCAATTACTAACTTGCAGTCCCTTTCCATGAGTCCTTGCCTTATCGAGGATATCACAGAACCTTGCACTATCAAAGAGGCACTCTCCAAAAGTCACTGGGTTCATGCTATGCAGTAAGAAATGCAGGCACTTTATTCGAATGAAACCTGGTAGCTTATCCCACGTCAACCTGACATAAATGTCGTTGGCTCCCGTTGGGTTGTCAAAACAAAGTTACGAGCAGATGGATCAGTTTAGCATTTCAAAGCTCGGTTGGTCGCGAAGGGTTACAATCAAATAGAAGGAGTGGATTTTGAGGACACTTTCAGTCCTGTAGTAAAGGCCACCGCCGTTCAAATTGTTCTTTAGTCATTGTCACTCTTCACTGGGATATCAATCAAACGACAAGGGATTATACGGCAATATTGTGCCTACTAGTATGATAGGCTAAGAAAGCCTACAATAATAATACTAAGGTGGCGCGCACACCGTCGCAATAAGTAACCGTTCCAACACACAACTCAAAGAAATTTTCAAGAATCTCCTAACCTGGTTTAGCTCTGATACCAACTTGTCACGCCTCGACGTTTCTCAAGTCTTCCCTTAGGGCGTGATGGCATTTGGGGGACTATCCATTTCCAGGCGAACCAATTAATTTCTTTTCGTCCTAAATTATACATATATCTAGGTGCGTAAATAATATAATCATGTACTTCTTTAATGAAAGCACGAGCCCATACTCGAGCATCCCCAATTTTTTCTAGACTCGATGGAAGTTCAAATACAGAATAAAAACATCCAAATTTCAAAAGAAAACAGTCTCATGTGGGGCATTCCCCGAGATAACAAAAACTTGATTCTTCAAACCAACTTAATCTAGAACAACTTTCACCAAATTCGAAGTAATGGATTGGTGGGACAATAAGGTTGCGGGACGATCGCTAGCCCTGTTGCAGAGCTTTTTCTCTATCGCGCTGTTCTGAAACATGTTAAATAAAAGAGTCAGCCCTACCACCCGGGGCTATGTGAGAACCTCTCCCTACAATTCAATGTAACCTCACAATATACTAAGTACATTCATATTATGAACATAGTAAGCATTTCATGAAAACAGGTTTCAACAATATCGGTGTACAAGCCCAAACATATTCACACACACAAAATCTCCTCCCAACTCGTCCTAGGGAATACTTAGTTAACAAGTACACCTACTTCATCTCATATCATATATTATATATATATTCTTTGCGATGTGTACAACCCGATCCAATACATTTCAATTATAGCCCCGAAGGCAAGTGTGTTCAAATAGCCCCGAAGGTAAATGTATATGAATAGCCCCGAAGGCAAGTGTATTTGAATAGCCCCGAAGGCAAGTATATTTGAATAGCCCCGAAGGCAAGTATATTTGAATAACCCCATAGGTGATAGCAAAACTATTTACCTTACCAAGATTTCTATCATCTCGACTATATGACTAAACTTACACACACACACACACACACACACACACATATATATATAAATAAATTATCATATTTCAGAAGATTCAAATAATGTTCCTTTCTTTCAAATTTTCGCTCTTCCCGCTTGTAAAGGTTATAACTCTCGAACTGTAACTTTAAATAAGGTGTTTCTTACGCCAAATCGAAGTTAACACGGGGATATTATCACTATCCCAAGTTTCTATGGAAATACTTAGTGCAATTAGTACAAATTCACGCAAGAACAACCCTATGAATACTGTCTCGCCAGGATTTTTGTAAAACAAAACACAATATTAAAATGGTCATAACTCTTTATCCGTAAGTCGGATTAACCTCCGTAAAGTCTCAAACTGTCGAGAACAGAGAAATCTAGAACTATTATTCAGCACAACTTTTTAGATTCCTCACCAAAACATTCAGTTCTTTTATTTTAACAACAGTAAGAAAATTATTTCGCCAGATTTTTGTAAAACAAAACACAATTTTAAAATGGTCATAACGTTTTATCCGTAAGTCCGATTAACCTCTGTAAAGTCTCGAACTATCGAGAACGGAGAAATATAGAACTTGTATTCAGCACAACGTCTCAGATCCCTCAGCAAAAAATTTACAGTTATTCCATTATACGTCCTGCCTTTCAGATTTCATTCGATCCGAGGCAGAAACTTTAAACTGTGATAACTCTCAAAACTTATGTAGGTTTTAGCCTCGCTTGGGCTCAATCTGATAATGAAGGAGAGATGTACAACCCTGTAAAATTTCATTCAATTCTAACAAACATAACTCAGCGAAACAGATTGTAATTTCATGACTCAAACTAGTTATTAAATAACCTACTAATAATAATATCATGATCATTCTTTCAACATCCGGATCATATTCTAGTATATATTGTAACTTAAAAATTAGGGATTATACTAAGAAATTATGAGTGATAGAACTCACATTTGTTGCTTCCTAACAGCGAATGAAAATCTCAAACTTTGACTACACCTTTTCGGAAACCTCAATTGCTAAAGGTAATTTTTTGTTCTCTGTATCTTCTGGTTTCTTTTTATGTTATGGAAAAATATAGGATATGAGAATATATATATTGTGGATTGTATGTGTAACTTGAAGGAAGGTGGAAGGAGAAGGGGTTGAGGGAGAACAAGGGGTTTTGGGCAGTGGGACGTATAGTGACTGATTGCAATTGTCACAAACGTATTTTCAGAAACCTGGGATGAATGCACTATTATATGTTTAAAGAAAGTTTTGAGGAAGTTAAACTTAAATAGTTAAAAGATTGGAATATGGGAAGACCCCATGCTGCAATGGAAACGACACATATGTGACTGAAACTGTGAAAGGACATTTATGCAATTTAATGACCCACCATAATGTCAATTAAATCGTTGTAAGCTTTAGGTCATTTATGTTGAAAGAAAGCAAAATGTTGTTACGTGGAGTAATTTAGATAAACGTTTAATTGACTTTTATGGCATTCATTGCTACATTCAATTGGCCTTTATCAAAGCTTTTATTAATCCATTAGCCAAGAGCAGAAATAAATCAAAACAGAAATGCAAGAAAATGAGAAAAATGTCAAGAAAAGGAGAAAATAGATAAACAGTCATAGAGAGGTGCCACAACACCTTGTCTATGCCTAGCTATAGATTCTTTGTTGAGTCCTCTTTGTAGTTACATATGTGATGTTCTGATTTGGGGGAGGGGGGGGCGTATCGGAACTTTACAGGCTAGAGATGCCAAAAATAGAGTCAATGCTGATAAAGGAGAGATACTTAGCAGAGTTCAAAGGGCAATCAAATGAGTTGTTCATAGCAGTATGGCCAAAGCAAGTCACCAAGATACTCATAAGCATCATGTTCCCCTTAAGAGCAAACACGAGAAATTACGAGGTACTACTAAACCCAACTGTTGGGCTAAAAAAAGCCAGAAAAGATATTGCACAAGCTCTTCCCCCTCTAGATAAGGGGAAAAAGTGTCAGTCAATGCTCCAAACCCTCAGAACTCCACCATGAATCTGATAATCTGGAACACCAGGAGTGCCCATAATAATGAGTTCAGGAGGCAGTGTAACGAGTTGATTGAAGTGCACAAGCCTTCCTTGCTAGCACTATTAGAAACCAAGTTGGGTGACCAAAAATAATTCATTCAGGACATGGGCTTTGCTGCAATGATAAAGTCCCCTGCCATAGGTCGATCAGGGGGGGTTATAATCATGTACGGAGAGGAAGTGGTCAAGTTGGAGGACATAAAAACCAATGCACAAGGCATCTACATCATGGTAAAGGTACAAAATCCACCCTCTAACTGGTTATTTTCCACAATTTATGCTAGTAATGACTATGCCACCAGAATGAACCTGTGGGATGACCTTGTAAGAATTAGTAATTATAAATCTGGAAAATGGTTAGTATGTGGAAATTTTAATGAGGTGTTGAGAGATTCTGATACTTTGGGGGTAACCTCATCAGTAGAAGAAAAGCTAATGTGTTTTGGGACTGTCTTAACAAGTGTAAGCTAGTCGAATTAGGCTTTAAAGGTAACAAGTTTACCTGGACCAACAAGAGATATGCTAATAGACAGGACCTAATCCTTGAACGAATTGATAGATCTTTTGCTAATGATTCTTGGATTACTGATCACCCTGAAGCCATTATTACAAATCTCCCTAGAGTCCACTCCGATTACTGCCATTTCTTATCTCTTTATCTAACACCAGCCCCAGAACCCATAACATGCTCTTTAGATTTAAGACTATTTGGTGCATTCATCCTAAGTTAAGCAACATCATTAGGAATAATTTCTGGTTGGGAAATCTTCTCACTCCAGCCATAAAATCCTTCCAACATGATGTAACCATCTGGAATAAGCATACATTTGGGAACCTATTTTCTAGAAAGAAAAAGATTTTAGCTAGAATTGGTGGAATCCAAAAATCTCCTAACTACCAATTGAGCAACTTCTTGCTGGACCTTGAAGTCACTCTTACCAGAGAATTTAGTGAAATCCTTAGGATGGAAGCTGAGTTTTGGTCCTTAAAATCTAGAATTAACTGGCTAGCTGAGGGTGATGCCAACACTAGCTTCTTCCAAATTAACTCCACTTATCTCTGTCTCATCCCAAAAACACTTGATGCTTCCATCATAAAGAATTTTAGGCCTATTGGGTTATGCAATACCATGTATAAGCAGATTACTAAAAATCATTGTCAATAGAATAAAGCCCTTCCTACCTTTCACCATTAGGCTAAGTCAGGCCAACTTTTTGTCCAATAGGAGGGCTACTGATAATGCAATCATTGTCCATGAATATATTACTCACTTCAAACACATGAAAGGTAGGAAAAGTAACATGGTTCTTAAAATTGACCTTGAAAAAACTTTTGATAGAACTGAATGGTCCTTCATAAGAGAAATGCTCTCCTTTTGTTAATTCCCTGAAAATCTGTCCAAGCTCATCATTTCCTGTATCAACATTTGGTAAATGGTGGAGACACAATGCCCTTCCTTCCCACTAGGGGCATCAGACAAAGGGACCCTATCTCTCCTTACATCTTCATACTCTGCATGAAACTCCTTTCAAGAAGCATATTTCTGAAGTCACCCAAAAACACTAGACTACACAAAAACACTAGACTCTCATATCCATTAATAGAGGTGGACCAACTATCTCTCACCTTTTCTTTCCAGATGACCTAACCCTCTTTGCACAAGCCAACAATAGGAATATTGAATCTATCATGAACACTCTTGCCAACTTCAGTGATAAATTAGGCCAAAAGATTAATTTCTCCACATTCAAAGTGGTGTTCTCTCATGATACCACTAGTGAGAGAAAGAGGATATCTCAACTATGTTGAGTATCAGACAAGAGAAACAATTTTGTTAAAATACCTGGGATTTCCCATATTCCATAATGCTCCCATTAACTCTGATTTTCAATTCATCATTGACAGTCTCAATAACACGATGGTTGGCTGGAAAATCAAGTTCATGAATATTGTTGGTAGGAGCACTTTAGCTAATGTTATTCTAAGTAGCATTCCTAGCTATGTAATGTAGTACTTCTCC
The DNA here is from genome assembly GCA_034509755.1 of Anisodus tanguticus. Classification (NCBI taxonomy): domain Eukaryota; kingdom Viridiplantae; phylum Streptophyta; class Magnoliopsida; order Solanales; family Solanaceae; genus Anisodus; species Anisodus tanguticus. Next base: position 33,124,025 of record CM067546.1, read on the forward strand.
CTCCCTTCCACTTTCACAAAGCATATCAATAAATCTATCAGGAACTTCATCTGGGAACTACCTCCATTAAGAAAAAGATGCACTTGGTGAGTTGGGATACCATAAATCTACCAAAAAACAAAGGAGGTCTAAAAATCCAAAAAACTGAAATAACAAACAAAGCCCTCCTGGCCAATCTTGCCTGGAGACTCTTAAAGAACCCCAACTCAACCTGGGCATCCATTCTCATTGCCAAGAACTGCAAAGCTGACCAAAATTCTAGAGTGATTAAGTCTAGACAATGGAAGGCAATCTTGCAAAGGTGGAATATTTGTAATAGAGGTATAATCAACATCATTCACAATGGTAAAGGAACTAACTTTTAGTACAACAACTGGATTCCTTGCATTGGAACCATTAGGAGCTCCATCCATGGTCCAATTCTCCTCAACCTTGAGATCCTGAAAATTGCTAACATATTCTATGATAACAGTTGGCACTTGGAAACCTTACCCTTCACCCTTCATGTCAAATTTATGGAGGCCATCCAAAACACTTTCATTCCTCTCTATTCTAATAGAGAAGACAATATTGCCTGAAAACTCAGCAGCAATGGTAAATTTTCCACTAAATCTGCTAATAAAATTACAGAGATAGAGAGTAGAATTGGGCAGCATGACACTGCTAAGGACTTCAACTGGATATAGAAGTTGAGTGCCCCTAATAAGTTAAAATTCTTTATGTGGACTTTCCATCATAAAAGATTGCCCACAAACAACTTTCTCTCTTCCACAGTCCTAGACATTCCTAATATCTGCCACACTTGTAATTCTCAAAATGAAATCATAGACCATATCTTTTTTGAGTGCCACATCTCAGCTTTTTTCTGGACTGAAGTGTCCAGCAAAGCTTCCCGCCCCAGCAATACCAACTTGCTAAATTTTGATCTTGATAATGTGCATAACACTTGGAAGATTATAAAAGATAAGTAGTTTAATCACCTCATCGAATGGAGGGAGCTCATACCCTTCTGCCTCTGGTCCATCTGGCTGAACAGAAATAGAAACCAATTCAATAATCTAAAACACAACACATTCTTCAAGGACACTCTTAACAGTGCCTTGGAATATATCATGCTTATCCAAACCCCACCTTCTCCCAGCAGAAGAACTACCATTAGCATCAAATGGAATCCCCCCCGAAAGGGGATTCTATAAGCTCAACATTGATGGCTCCTACCTAGACAGTTTTGGGATAGGAGGAATTGGCAGAGTTATCAGAAACAGTAGTGGGAGTTGGATCATTAGTTTCACTAAAGGTTTACCCATTTCATCATGCATCCTTTCTGAACTAATAGCTTTACTGCATGGACTTTCAGTAGCATGTGATCAAGGACTAATACCATTGGAAGTTGAATGTGACTCAATCAAGGTAATTACTATGCTTAAAATGGGACATGATACTTATAATCCCATAATTTCTTAATGCAGGGACTTGATGGAGAGATTGGGGCAGCCACAAGTCAGGCATATTTACCGAGAGCAGAATGCAGTCGATGATGCTCTGGCCAGGCAAGGAGCAAAGGATCAGTCTTTTTGTGGGAATAATATTTTGGCAGTTTCTCCCATGTATGCAGTCACAAGTTTTTGGGAAGACGTGGAAGGAACTTCTTTTTTCACAACAATTACTATCTTAGATCATGTATTAGACATTCCCGGAGTCAATGCTCCGGATGGAGTTGTAATCTCTAACATTTCTATTGACAATGGCCGGAACAACATCTCGGCCATGTCACTAAGTTAATTATGCAATGAAGTTTTGAATTTACCAAAAAATATCTATATAGGTATTTTACATATATACATTCATGTATTTAGTGGGTTAAACTTTACTAAAATTTTCAGGAATTTAGCAAAAAATGATTTCATGCATATGCACAAACACAAACATTTTGTGAGCATAACTTTATGAGAAAAAAGTGAAGTGTGTTAATATAATAGATACCTGCAATTTTGAATCTTGTCGGACCTCTCTTTTTCTCCTTCTCCATAAGCTTACTTTGCTCTAAAACAATCCCTGCAATATATATATTCAGATCAGACGTATAAATAAGTCAGACCATTCTCACAACAAAAAAAAGTCAATATCTTTGACACAAAAAGTTTTTATTAATTTTTTCTTTCTTTAAAAAAAAAACGATTCTACGCAAAACATTGTGTTCCGGGTAAAATAGAAATAAACCTTAGAAAACCAAATCAACCCAATTTAAGCTTTCAAGGAAGACAGAAACAGTAAATAAATCTAACGACAACTTAAGAATTACATGTCTTTCAAGTTTACAATATTGCATAATTTTCACAACGTGAATTTCAATTACTTATTTCAATTCCTAAATGATCATATGACCAGCGAGTCATGTACTTCGGCTGCAACGCAATCTGCAGAATGCACATCTAAATAAAATTGAAAGATATTTGTTCGAAATTATTGTATAAGAATATCGTCAATTTCAAATTACAAAATTTTGTTTAGAAAACTTGCCACCTGTTTGTCACATGTCTGGTAGCAGATGCTTAATATACTCAATAATATAATTTTGTAATGCCACATAAAAAGAATAAGCAAGTTAGTCCTTCCAAAAGGTAATGAGTGATGCAACTATTATCATTCTTCATGATAGACTTGAAAAATTCACTTGAGAAACAACTTTACCAATATCTCTAAAAATATAATAATCCAAACTAGCGAATTCACAACAAATGGACAACAATAATCAACAAACATGAGGTTAGTAAAATATGAAAAATTATAAGCAAAAAAATTACAAGAAAGAAACACCAGACACTAACACTGAGAGCAAAACTGAATCATGTGGTCCAACTGTCCGCTCATCGCGGCGTTCTATGCCATCAGATTTTGTATGGCTTCTTCGGGCGTCTCGTCGTTGAAAACGTCTTCCTCCTGGGTCTTTCCGCCTCCGGAGGTGGCCCCACCTGCACCCATCGGATCCTACGCTACCTGATCTTCTACCGATAGGCCATCGGGTCTGATTAGGGGATTGTTATTGTTATCCCCGGTGTTGCGGTTGCCTCTGAGTTTTGCTATTCCTGTCATTTGTTTGTTCTGAATAAAAAACAAGACTTAAAGAAAATATTAGATTAGTAAATGGGGGTCTCTTGTGACACCACAATTGCCCGGGCCCCACTGTGGGCGCCAAACTATTTACCCGTAAAACGGCATAGTTGAATTTGTATACGTGATCAAGGACACGTGGATCTCAACTGAATGATCTGGCAAGATTATTAGATAAAATGCAGCGCAAATAAATAATATTAAGATAAAGTAAAGAAACAATTAGCCTAAGCCTTGTGTTAGCTTCTTGGCAAAGCCTCCGTGATTAGTATGAAAGCGTAAGAATCAAGAACAATATTAATAAGTATATTGTAGTAACTTGCATATGATGATCTTACAATGGAACAATGTGTCCTATTTATACATGGCTCACGGGTACACTCCCCACGATATATTCTCTTATTAATACAAGAGAATGAATGTTGTAATAATAGGACATTAGTGTTTCCATAAATGTCATTAATGCTCTGCTAGAAGGTGTGAGATCATACTAGTAATGGCTGTCCATTGGAATTCAAACCGTTCACCCGACCTTCTCAATCACTAGTACCTTGCGTCCTTACGACGCCCCCAGTTCTCCTTATGTTCTACCAGTAGCGCCATAGACTGACCTGGAGCTGACTCATTATCTGCCATGTGTCACGACGTAATTCGCCCAACTATATTATACGAATTTGTCCTATACACCAAGTCAACCCAATTTAAGCTTTCAAGGAAGATAGAAACAGTAAATAAATCTAACAACAACTTAAGAATTACACGTCTTTCAGGTTTACAATATTGCATAATTTGTTGGTTACAAAGGTGCAGGAAACGGAAATTACAAGTAACTGTTAAGTAATATAAGAATTGAAATTACAATTCAACAACAAACTAAAATTACAATAATCTTGAACAAGAAACTGGAACTATTTTTGTGTATGCTGAGTCGAGTGTTTGCACTCTGTCTTTCAGTCAATATTGCCCCGTATGTATCCTTTATACGTCCTAGACAATTGTCTCCCAAGATAAAACAGCAAAGGAACAATTGAGTAAAGGAAACGCAAGTGCTACCGTGAAGATTTTGATTAATGAAATGATACTTGGAAGATTGTAGGAAGATGAATTCTGTTTCTGTTTATGTATTTTCGTGTAAAGTGTACCTCAACAATGGTGACAAGGGGTGCTTTATATAGTAGAAGGAGAGGTTGATGAACTGCCTCCATAAGTGTCATTACTGGCCAAGTAATGACAATTATGGAGGTAGTAATTCCTCCAAAATAAATGGTGAAGATGTGCAACGGATTGGCCATTTAGTAAGAGTAATTTAGCCAAAATAAATGGTTGAATTGAGTGCTGGTGGACGTTTCTGTTCACTGCCCAATTCTGACTTTCTTAAAATTTCAGGGACCAAACTGTACATCTTGAAACTTCAGGGATCAAACTGTACATATGACAGAATTCTGGTCCAAACTGTACATATGAAAGAATTCTGGTCCAAACTGTACATATGAAACTTCAGGGATCAAACTGTACATATGGAAAAGTTCTCTTGTCCAAAAAGATAATATCAGAAGAAGCGCAGCCCGCAACCCGCAACCGGACCGGACGGGCGGGCGACGACGGCGCGCATGTGGTCTTTCCTCGAACCGAAGCACATCTAGGTCCTCCCTCCTTTAAACACATGGGATACCCCTTGGGGTGCCAAACCCCAAGCCAACTTTGAGTCTTATAAACAAAACAATTCTTTCTTCCTCCACCGATGAGGGAGAATTGATCCCATACCACACTTTTTCATGCTTCAAACACCTCACTTCGTGGACCAATATCTCTTTCATTTCTCAACAAAATTTGACGATCCTTGGCCCTACGGCTATCTACGTACTTAGTAGATCATACACGTGTGAAGAACCGGATTCTCCAACATGCGTAACACTAGTGTTTAAGCCGTTAAAGTTGGTCAGACGCAACTCCCGCCAAAGGAAAATTTCCAACAATCCCCTCTTGAAAGAGATTTTGGCGCACTCACATGGTGCCTTTTCATTTCCAGCAATATTTCAGCGGACCGATGTTACATAAAGAGAGGTAGCTTCAGCTTTGAACCTTCCATAGTTAAATACTATCAGACTTACTGCGCGGTGAACGTGATGTCTTGAACCGACAGTGTTTAGTCTAAGCCAAATCAATAGTACCAACATAACAAATTCCCTTACTCTCTTCTTCGTAATGTTTTGTCCGTTGTGGCCATAGACAACTTCTTGGATTCTTAAGTGCGTTCATTTGAGGCGGCCCGTCCTCGCACTTAAATAGGTGGTCTCCTACAAGGTATCTTGCTATACCCCACTTCACAAGTGTTAGGAACCATTAAAAGTTTCCCAAAACCTAACCTCACTATTGAGGATCATTAAAGGTTTTGAAAACTTAACCTTTACCCATACAGCAGATAGCACTAACGTCTATCACGGGAATGACTTTGGATTTGGTGTTTCTTTACAGAAATCACTATCTGAAGTGCTCATGCTTCCACTGAAGCGATCAACTGAACCTTTACAGTTTAGTTTTCCCATTGAACCAAATTACTAGGATCTCCAGTTAGTAAGGTTGGGTTACCACTGTATTGGTCCTTATATTTTGGATTTTAAGCCCATTCCCCTAGACAGGCAAACCATCTGATCCTTGGGTAAGCCCTTTGTCAATGGGTCTGCTATATTATCATTTGACTTAATGTAATCAATGGATATTATACCCGTGGTGATCAGTTGCCTAACGGTCTTATGCCTCTATCGAATATGACGAGACTTGCCGTTGTACATAGCATTCCGTGCCCTTCCTAGAGCCGACTGACTGTGACAGTGGATCATTACCGAAGGTACGGGTTTGTTCCAACACGGAACATCCTCTAAGAAATCATAAAGCCACTCAGCTTTTTCTCCTGATTTGTCTAAAGTGATAAACTCTGATTCCATCGTGGATCGGGCAATGCAAGTTTGCTTAGAGGATTTCCAAAACACAGCCCCACCACCAATTATAAATACATACCCACTGGTGGACTTGGAGTTCTTTCTATCAGATATCCAGTTTGCATCACTGTACCCCTCTAGTACAGCTGGATATCTCGAATAGTGTAACCCGAAAGTTAACGTGTATTTCAGGTATTGTAATACCCGATTCAATGCCTTCCAGTGATTATCACTCGGATTACGGGTGAACCTAGCCAACTTATTGACTGCATAAGCAATATCAGGTCGGGTGCAGTTTGTTATATACATCAAACAACCGATCACCTGTGCATATCGCTCCTACTATACAGGTGCACCAAGATTTTTATCAAGCTTTTGATTTGTATCCATTGGTGACTTTATCGGTGAACTGTCTAACATCTCGAACTTTCTCAAAACATCCTTGATGTAGTGAGACTGAGATAAGACCAGTCCGTCAGACGTCTTAGAGATTTTTATCCCTAAGATGACATCTGCGATACCCATATCCTTCATGTCGAAGCATTGTTTCAACATGTTCTTAGTCTCTAGGATTACCCTAGGACTGCTTCCTGTGATCAACATGTCGTCTACATACATGCATATCATAACAAATGAGTCAGAGTTACCTTTCGTGTAGACACATTTATCATACTCATTAATGGCGAAACCCTTCGATAGTAGAGTACTATCAATTTTTTCGTGCCATTGCTTCGGGGCTTATTTCAGCCCGTACAGAGATTTGACAAGTCGACAGACTTTCTTCTCTTGCCCTTGAACCACATACCTCTCGGGTTAGTCCATATAAATTTCTTCTTCCAAATCACCGTTTAGAAAGCCTGTCTTCACATCCATTTGATTTATCTTAAGGTCACGCAAAGCTGCGATCGCAATGAATACCCGTATGGATGTCATCCGGGATACCGGGGAGTATGTGTCAAAGTAGTCAAAACCTTCTGTCTGCCGATAGCCCTTGACCACCAACCTGGCCTTGTACTTATCTATAGACCCGTCTACTTTATATTTCCGTTTGAGTATCCATTTACAACCCAACTGTTTATTTCCCGGAGAAAGATCAACCAACTCCCACGTATGGTTATGCAGAATGGAGCCTATTTCACTCTCAATAGCTTCTTTCAAGAGCGGTGCTTCTGGAGTTGACAATGCCTTAGCAATTGTCCTTGGTTCATCATTAACCATATAAGCTACAAAGTCAGGACTGAAGGATTTATCCTTCCTGGCCCTTTTACTTCGCCTTAGATCCATCTCTGGAGTCTCCAAGTTCTGAGAATCTGGAATACTAGATTCCGAAAGTTCAGCCACCTCGAGATCCGCTAGATCTGGATCATCTAGATCCGGGCCGTCGATGACTCTCGGTTCTTGAGAGCTTTGTGCATAACTTCATTTGCTAGAGGTTATGTCTTTTTCCTTTCTAGGAAAGGTGCCTTCAAAGAATAGAGCATTCCTTGATTCCATGATTGTACTCTGGTGGATATCTGGAATATCTGACTTATGCACTAAGAAGCGATAAGCACTACTGTTATTTGCATATCCGATGAATATGCAATCTACAGTCTTAGGCCCAATCTTGACCTGCTTTGGCTTGGGTACTTCAACCTTTGCCAAACAACCCCACACCTTAAAATATTTGTAGGTGGGTTTCTTTCCCTTCCATGATTCATATGGAGTTTTGTCCTTACCCTTATGTGGGACTCTGTTAAGAATCGTATTAGTGATAAGGATGGCTTCTCCCCACATGTTTTGGGGAAGACCGGAATTGATAAGCAAGGCATTCATCATTTCCTTCAATATGCTGTTCTTACGTTCCGCCACACCGTTTGATTGAGGTGAGTATGGAGCCGTCGTTTGATGAATAATGCCTTCTTGGGCACAGTATTCCTCAAATGGCGCTACATATTCTCCCCCTCTATCGCTACGAATGGATTTAATCCGTAGGATCAGTTGGTTCTCAACTTCTGCTTTGTAACACCGGAATGCTTCAAAGGCTTCATCCTTACTTTTCAATAAGTAAAGGTAACAATACCTTGTGATATCATCAATGAATGTCACAAAGTACTTGTTTTCCCCTCTAGTTGGTGCGAACTTCAAATCACATATACCTGTGTGAATAAGTTCTAGAGGAGCAGTATTTCTTTCGACGGATCAAAAGGGAAGCTTGGTGAGTTTTGCCTCTACGCACACCTCACACTTATGTCGAGGGTTTACGTCGATAGACGGCAATAACTCCATCTTTACTAGCCTTTGGATATAATTGCAGTTAACGTGTCCTAATCTATGATTCCATAAATTAGAAGACTCAAGCAAATAAGAAGAAGGTTCAACTTTATTACTTGGACGCATTACAGACATGGCATTCACTTTGAAGAGGCCTTCACAGACGAAGCCTCTCCCCACAAATGTGCCATTCTTAGTGAGTACAAACTTATTGGATTCAAACACTAGCCTAAAACCAGCATTAACCAATAAAGGTCCAGAAATTAAATTTCTTCTAATCTCTGGGACGTGCATCACTTCCTTCAGAGTGAGCTCCTTACCGGAAGTCATCTTCAAGACCATTTTTCCTACCCCCAGCACGTCGGACGAAGCGTTGTTGCCCATGAACAGCTTCTTGTCGGTGACTGGTGTGTACGTGGAGAAGGCATCTCTGTTGGAACAGATGTTCCTGGTAGCACCTGTGTCTATCCACCACTGCATCGGATTCTCAACCAGGTTGTCTTCTAGCACCACTGCAGAGAATTCCTCAATCATGTTATCCAGGAGCGTGTCCTTGATGACGTTAGCATGCGTCTTGCCTTTAGACTTAGCTTTCTGTTGTTGCTCAGTCTTGAGCTTGCGGCATTCCTTGATCCTATGATCAGGTTTCCCACAGTGGTGACAGTTACCTCTGAACATCTCTGTTGTGTGGGCCTTGCCATCTTTCTGAAACTTCCGCTTCTTGCTTGAGTTCCCTTTGGCCTCAGCCAGATTTGCCTTTGCCTCTGCAGGTTGTCTACCCCCAGGCAAGGTCTTCTTATTATCTTCCTGGATTTGGAGTTTGATAATAAGCTCTTCAAAGGTCATCTCCTTTGTCTTGAGTTTTAAGTAACTCATAAACTCATTCCACAAATGAGGTAACTTTAGCGATGCAACAAAAAACTGCTCATTTGGTTTCATTCCTTCCAAATCCAGGTGATATAAAATCATTTGGAATTCCTGGACTTGGGACATCACTGTCTTACTATCCACCATTTGGAATTTTAGAAATTTCCCAACGATGAACTTCTTAGTACCCGCATCTTGTGCGTTGTACTTCTTTTGCATTTTTTGCCACAGCTCTTTGACAGTACCAACGGTGCAATAGACCGTGTAGAGAGGGTCTGCCAAGCAGTTCAGTATGTAATTCTTACACATGAAATCGCTATGATTCCATGCATCAAGAACCATCTTCATGCCGTTAACGACATGGATACCAAGGCCCCCTTCACCCGTTTTAGCAGGCGAAGAGTCCATTTCATCTCCAGCTCGTGGAGGATCTTCCGTTAGGAACCGAGTCATGCCCATAACAGTTAAGTATAATAGCATCTTTTGTTGCCATCTCTTAAATTCCGATCCCATGAATTTTTTAGGGCGATCATGGTGGTGGGAGGCAGAAGGTGGAGCAGAAGCAGTCGGGAAGGCAACAGAATTGCGCCTTGAACAGTAGCGGCAGCAGCAGTGAAGGCAGTAGCGGGGAAGGTAGTATTGTTGCCTTGAGAGGCAGCAGCAGTAGCAGTAGCATCGGTCATGTTTCCAGCCATGTTGCAGCAGTTACAGTAAGCTATTATTGTCTTAAACTTGTTGGTTACAAAGGTGCAGGAAACGGAAATTACATGTAACTGCTAAGTAATAGAATAACTGAAATTACAATTCAACAACAAACTGAAATTACAATAATCTTGAACAAGAAACTGGAACTGTTTTTGTGTATGCCGATTCGAGTGTTTGCACTCTGTCTTTAAGACAATATTACCCCGTATGTATCCTTTATACATCCTGGACAATTGTTTTCCAAGATAAAACAACAAAGGAACAATTGAGCAAATGAAACTCAAGTGCTACTGTGAAGAATTTTGAGTAATGAAATGATGCTTGGAAGATTGTAGGAAAATGAATTATGTTTCTGTTTATGTATTTTCGTGTAAAGTGTACCTCAACAATGGTGACAAGGGGTGCTTTATATAGTAGAAGGAGAGGCTGATCAACTGCCTCCATAAGTGTCATTACTGACCAAGTAATGGCAATTATGGAGGTAGTAATTCCTCCAAAATAAAATGTGAAGATGTGCAATGGATTGGCCATTTAGTAAGAGTAATTCAGCCAAAATAAATGGCTGAATTGAGTACTGGTGGATGTTTCTGCTCATTGCCCAATTCTGACTTTCTTGAAACTTCAGGGACCAAACTGTACATCTTAAAACTTCAGGGACCAAACTGTACATATGAAAGAATTTTGGTCCAAACTGTACATATGAAACTTCAGGGATCAAACTATACATATGACAAAGTTCTCTGGTCCAAAAAGATAATATCAGCGCGCGTGTGGGTTTTCCTCGAAACGAAGCACATCTAGGTACTCCCTCCTTTAAACACATGGGATACCCCTTGGGGTCCCAAACCCCAAGCCAACTTTGAGTCTTATAAACAAAACAATTCTTTCTTCCTCCACTAATGAGGGAGAATTGATCACATACCACACTTTTTCATGCTTCAAACACCTCACTTCGTGGACCAATATCTCTTTAATTTCTCAACGAAATTTGACGATCCTTGGCCCTACGGTTATCTACGTACTTAGTAGATCATGCACGTGTGAAGAACCAGATTCTCCAACATGCGTAACACTAGTGTTTAAGCCGTTAAAGTTGGTCGGACGCAACTCCCGCCAAAGGCAAATTTCCAACATAATTTTCACAACGTGAATTTTAATTCCTAAATGATCATATGACTAGCGAGTCATGTTGTACTACGGCTACAACACAATCTGCAGAATGCACATCTAAATAAAATTGAAAGATATTTGTTTGAAATCATAGTATAACAATATCGTCAATTTCAAATTACAAAATTTGTTTGGAAGACTTGCCACCTGTTTGTCACATGTCTGGTAGCAGATGCTTAATATACTGAATGATATAATTTGGTGAATGCCAACATAAAAAAAGAAGCAAGTGAGTCCTTCCTAAAGGTAATGAATGATGCAACTATTACCATTCTTCATGATAGACTTGAAAAATTAACTTGTGAAACAACTTTAACAATATCTCTAAAAATATAATAATCCAAACTAGAGAATTCACAACAAATCGACAACCTGCAATAATCAACAAACATGAGGTTAGTAAAATATGAAAAATTATAAGCAAAAAAAATTACAAGAAAGAAACACCAGACACCAACACTCTAAACACATCTAATAATCCAATTTTCAGTAATTAAATTAGGGAAAACCTCAAACACATATCAACAACACAAAATTTCCAACTTAAATTAATGAAAATGGGAAACGAAATATTCTAATTTTAAGTAGTTCTTGTTGGAAAAGGTTTCAAGTACATATCTAAAACACAAATCTACATAAAATCAAGAAAGTGGGAAAGAAGAAAAGAAAAGAAAGATTAAGAAAAATGTAATTGTGGAAGAAAACGGAAGAATGGAAGAAAGGTAGGGAATTTAAAAAAATAATCAAATTCTTGATCAGTTTCAAGATGAGTCTACAGCTCTTCATTATCATTTATTAGTGATGGAATATATGTAATTATATTTAGTGATTTGGTAAAGATTGTTAGTGATTTTGTATTAGTTAAATGTATAATTAGTTAAGCTAATTAACTAATGATAATAATCGAAGGATTATTATCATTCATGGTATCAGAAGTCTAGGGCAAATCTTCCTCGCCTCCCTCCTCACTAAACTTCCGTCGTGCCCTACTCAGATTTCCCTCCCCTCCGCCGCCCATATTCATATCCCGTCAGCCATGCCCGACACAAAGAATACCTTCCATCCTGCTCTTGCAGTCTCCAACATCAAGAACAACATCTCTATCATCCTTGGAATGGAAAACGTCCAATAAGCGATATGGGCGGAGCTCTTTAATATTCACGCAGGTCTCATAAAGTCCTTCATCACATCGTCAAACCGGAAAAGGCAAGGAAAAGGTGCCAATCACCGATGATGACATGGAGTTATGGGCAACCCTTGATGCTACGGTCCTCCGATGGATTTATTCCACCATCACTACGGACTTCTTGCATACAATTATTGAACCCGACGCAACGACGATGGAAGCTTGGAATAGGTTGTGTGATATATTCCAAGATAACAAAAATTCTCGTGCCGTAACACTTGAGCAAGAATTCTCTCATACAACTATGGAGGATTTCCCGAATGCTCTGCATATTGTCAAAGGCTCAAGATATTGTCGAATCAACTCAAGAACGTCGGAGCATCGGTCACGAATGATCATCTCATTCTTCAAATGGTTGCGGGCCTCACCGAAGCTTATAATGGGGTTGGAACTCTCCTTTTCCAAAACAATCCTATCCCTCATTTCTACCAAGCACATTCCATGCTCACTCTTAAAGAGACGTGGTTGGCTAAAAAGGCTACAACCGGAACACATTCCGCCATGGTGGCTGCCACGTCCCGAGAATCCGATCATCATTCTAAGAATATTATAATCAAAACTGTAATAACGGTAGTGGCAAAAATGGTCAAAATTGTGGTAGCGGCCGTGGTGGCGGCAGTGGCGAACGTGGTAGCAACCAACAAGGGTTTGGGCCACAACACCCCTGGCAGCAGTCGTGGGCATCAGTGGGCTTGGGAATGGCCTTGGCCCATCCCTCCGTGTCCATACCCAACAGCCCCTTGGGCCAAGCCTATCAACCGGCAGAAGCAGTAGCCTAGACATTTTGGGCCTCGACCGCAGCAAGCCTAGCAGTAGACTGGCCTTCTTGGGCCTCAGCTGCAGCAGGCTTTCAACGCAACAGGCTCAACAGCCTCCCCGACTTCCAAGGATATCGAGGCTGCGATGCATACTCTTGGGCTAAATCCTCCGGATGCAAATTGGTACATGGATACCGGTGCAACTTCTCATATGACATCCGCGCAAGGTAATCTCTCGTCTTATTTCAATTTGAGCAAAAATCATGGCATAATTTTTTGTAATGGTCATTCATTCTAATTCGTGGTTATGGTCACACAAATTTGTCTCCGCCAAACCCATATTTAGCCTTGAAAAATATCTTTCATGCTCCTCAATTGATTAAAAATTTGGTGTATGTTAGGAAATTTACAACTGATAACTCAGTTTTTGTTGAATTTGATCCATTTGGGTTTTCTGTGAAGGATTTCTGGACGGGGATGCATCTAATGAGATGTGATAGTCGAGGCGAGCTTTATCCCATCACCACCACCATTACCACAAATCAAGCCACACCATCAAATTTTGCAGCATTAGCACCTTTTTTATGGCATGCATGTTTGGGTCATCCGGGGACATCTGTTTTTTACTCTCTTAGACACACTAAATTTGTTGAGTGTAATCGCACTCGTGGTTCTAATGTTTGTCCTTCTTGTACTCTTGGGAAACATGTTAAAATGTATTTTATTGCTTCTAATTCTATTACTATGTTGTCTTTTGATATTATCCATAGTGATCTTTGGACGTCTCCCGTTTTGAGCTCTTTGGGCCACCGTTATTATGTTTTGTTATTGGATGATTACTCTAATTTTTTGTGGACATTTCCGTTATCTAAAAAGTCTCAAGTTTATTCCACATTTATATCATTTAGAGCATTCATCCATACTCAATTTGAATGGGAGGTTAAGAACATTCAATGTGATAATGGAAGGGAAATTGATAATGGGTCGTTTCAGGAATTTTGTAAGCTTAATGGTGTATCTTTTCGATTCTTCATCACAAAATGGGAAAGCCGAGAGAAAAATCTGCACCATTAATAATATTATTCATACATTAATAGCCCATGCATCATTACCGCCTTCATTTTGGCATCATGCATTACAAATGGTAACTTACCTTCACAACATCCACCCTATCAAAGGATTAGCCTACCAATCTCCACTCAAAAATCTTTATCAAAAAGACCCTCCTTATTCTCATGTTCGGGTATTTGGATTTTTAAGTTATCCTCTCTTTCCCTCTACTACCATAAATAAACTTCAAGTCCGCTTTGTCGTTTGTGTCTTTTTGGGTTACTCATCTAATCATCGTGGTTATAAATGCTATGATCTATCCTCTAATAAAATTATCATTAGTCGTCATGTCATTTTTTATGAAACCCAATTAACGTTTGCTAAGTTGCATAGTTCAACATCCCATTCGTATGATTTTTTTATGAAAGTATGTATGTCCTAGAGACAATCTATATTAGGGACAAAACGTACTTGAACACATTCATATTATTAATGAGATTAATATTTATGGCATTTTCAATTTTTGAATTATTGTTTGATTATTTGCAATTATTCATATATGTGCATCCCTTGAGCTTACGTTGTCATTAATAGAGTGAGATGTTAATGGTAGAACGTAACTCTCAAAATAGCCTCGACTAATGATCATCGAGAATGGAATATCGATGATATTCAATAAGTCGACATGTGATCTGCATCACATTCTTGGAGAATGTATATTTCTCACAGCTACGAGTAATGGTTACTCGTGATGGACACATGGATACTTTGGAGAAGTATTGGTATACCCTGCCGATAAACTATTTATTATACATGTTTGTAGTGTTATCGGCGTGTGGAATATAAAGGTCCTTGACTTTAGGTCAATACACACCTTGTTTGCAGAATGATGTACTTTGACCAAGTTCTAAGCTTAAACTCCTTTTGGATAAGATACGGCTTGTGTTGGGTGCATCAGGATGTAAATCAAGGTAGTAGTTTAGCAAAGAATAAGATTCATTCCTCGATTGGAAATTCGAGAGAGCACTCAGCTTCTCAATGTTATTAGGTTGACTAAAGTCACTGGCCAGTGCAAGAGACATATTTAGAATATGGTCTAGTTGTCAACTAATAAATGTGAATTAAAGTGATTAAGCCATTTGGATAGACACTTGGCAAATCCTAAGCATAATCGAGTCTGTCGCGAATGAAAGGAATTTATAGTTCCACATAAAGGTTAAGTTTGCTGGATTCATGTAAACGTACTTCACATATTGAGTTCATTATACGACGCAGTCTAGGAGTTTCGTATGGAGCTTAATTAGATAAATGTCGATATGTGAAGGCCTATAGGGTCACATTATATACGATTGTTTCTTCAATCTAAGAGTGTATTGAGAAAGTATTAAATACTCGATTGAGAATCAAGATATTTAATTTATAATAATTATGGAATATTTCTATTTGATATAAATTATTTAATTAAGTCGAATTGGATTTCAAATTTAATTAAATGTGTTGGATATATTATATGGGTACTCGGACAAATACAGGGAAACAATTGGGCCAGAAATTACTGGTCCAAAATGAGACCTTAGCCGTCCAACTTGGACGTGTAAGGTGGACCAGCTGGGCTGGTCCACTGAACATTAACATGGGCCAGGTTTTCCTGTTTTGAATCTGCTTAGGTTTTATCCTGACTCCTATATATAAAACACATACCCCATAAATATTAGGTTATAGAAAATGACTTCTCAGTTCATGAAGAAAGATTTCCTAGATTTCTTGCAAAGGAAATACACTGGAGTTGGAACTTGCACTCTAGGATTCAATTCGCGTGGATACCTTAGTGGTGAATCCGGCGCTCGAAAACCTATAAGTTTTCTTTATCGTGTTTTGAACACTTTATATGATTATCGTATAAGCCATGCCAGGATCATTGTTGGGTAAGTAAAATTTTAAACTTCTGTTGTGCTTACGAACCCAACAAATCCATACATTTTAGATGATGGGATTTCACCTTATGTAGTTCATCATTTGGTCCAGCCCATACCGAGGCACATAGACCAGCTGGCACACTCCGGACCAATACCTACTGGCCTAACTCAACCCAGCCAGCGCCTTACGCCAGCCATCCCAACCCAGCGGCAGACCCACTCTGCCAGTCCAAAACCTCAGCCCACCTCGTTAGGCCCAGCGTGTGGCAGCCCACTGCCATGCCAACTCGTCCCCTCTCCATCGGGTGGTGGGTCGCATCAGTCCAGCCTAAAACCGGGCAAGCCCACTGCTTCCACCCAATTCCAGCCCACTCCTATTTCTCTTCAAGGCCAGTTACTCGTAGCCAACAGGGAATTTTTAAACCAAAGCGACTATTTAATCTCAACTATAATGGTACTAAATCCCCTCTACCACGTAATTTCATGTCGGCCCTTCGTGACCCGAATTGGAAAATGGCTATGGATGATGAATATAATACTCTTATTGAAAATAAGACGTTGGAGTTGGTGCCCCATCCACATGATATTAATGTGATTCATTCTATGTAGATTTTTACTCATAAAGAAAAATCTGATGGTTGTTTTGAGAGGCATAAGGATCGTCTTGTAGGTGATGGCAAAATTCAATAGGTTGGCATAGATTGTAGCGAGACATTTAGTCCGGTGGTCAAACCGTCAACTATTCGCATTGTTCTCAGTCTCGCTCTCTCAAAAGCATGGCCCATTCATCAACTGGACGTGAAAAATACTTTCTTACCTGGAAAACTCAAGGAAACAGTATACATGCATCATCCCTTTGGTTTCAGGGACCCCGCTCATCCTAATCATGTGTGTTTGCTGAAGAAATCTTTGTATGGGCTAAAACAGACTCCCCAGGCCTGGTACAAGAGATTTGCATATTACGTTTTTACTCTTGGGTTTTCTCACAGCAAGTCTGATCATTCTCTATTCATATACCATCACAATACTTCTATGGCCTACATTCTTTTATATGTGGATGATATTATATTGACTGCTTTCTTTGATGCACTTCGCAAGTCTATCATAACCATTCTCAGCTCAGAATTTGCTATGAAAGATTTGGAGCCATTGAGTAATTTTTTGGGCATAGTTGTCACTCGTCATACGGGTGGTCTACTTCTATCTCAGATGAAGTATGCAGCAGAGATCATTGAACGGGCTGCCATGTCAGCCTATAAGCTATCTCCTACTCCGGTTGATACTAAACTGAAGGTGAGTGCTGCTTCTAGAACACCATATGAGGATCACTTTTACGAGGCCTAATATTATTTATGCAGTGCAACAGGTGTATTTATTCATACATGATCCGAGGGAAGAACATATGCACGCTCTCAAACGCATTGTGCGCTACATTCAGGGTACTCTTGAACATGGCTTACACATATATCCATCATCGGTATTGTAACGCCCTGTATTTTCGGGTAGCGGTTGAACTCATAACGTAAGTGAGTAGACCCGGACGCGGGAAAATTTTCGTTGTACTTGTGTATATTAATAAGAGATTAGTATATAGAAGGACGTGATCCCGAAATAATTTTGGATTTAGTAAGTGTGACGACGGAGTTTAATAATAATTGTGTATCCCCGAAGAGAGTATAGACTGGTATTTTATAACGGGAATTATGATATTGACATAAGAGGATTTTAGTAATCGTCGGGATTTAAATAATTGGAGACCGGAAATTTAATTGTGTGTAATTAATTAATTGTGGGATTAATTAATTAAAGAGGGAGACAATATATAGTGAGATTTTATACGTGTCTGTGTTTAAAACGATTTGGGGTGACTAAGCCCCCAAACCGATCGACCGATATCAGCAACCATAAGGCCTTCTTTCTCCATTTTATCCATTTCTTCAACTCCATCTCTTCAACCATCGATCCTTCAGTGTGGTCTCTTCATCTCTACCAAATTCCTCCATCAAATTCATTTCTAGCAACAAGAGTAAGCTCAGTTGATGGGTTTTCTGAAATTTTCGACCAAAATTGGGGATTTCCGTGAGCTTTCATATAACCAGACGAAGGAGAAATTCAAGGTGTTCTGGGCTTTGATTCCAGTAGAATCGAAGCCAAAAAATAAGCCTAGAAACTCATAAGCTAAACAAGAAACCTTGAATGCGAAAGGATTCGGGTGCAAATTGGTTTTGGGTTCTGTTTCTGTTTGTCGGAAGCTGACTCGAGCAAGCGATTTTCCAACGATTCTCATCGCTGTGTTTAAAAGAGGTAATCTTCCTTGTTCTTAAAGTATATACAAATTCTGAGTTCGATTCTTGCCACTAGTTCTAGGACGATTATCGAAAATGCTAAGTTTGGGTTAATGGGGCATTCTCGGAATTGTTTGTACGAAATTGGAGGTTGCATGTAGAGTTGTTATACTGTCTTAAAGATTGTAGTAATAAAAGAAGGAGGATTAGGAGGGTTGGGTGTTTCGCTTTATGTTTAGATTTCTATATAGAAGGAATATAGGTTCTACGCGTTCAAGGTGTTCGCTAGAATGTCCCACTGAATCTGTTTTTAGTATGTTGAGTCGATTATGATTTAAATCATCTGTATGATGTAGATAAGCATTCATAGGGGCTTACAGGGACCCGTGGAACTTAGATAAATTCGACAACAAGGTTGAAGTTCTAAAATGAGGCGTACTCTAATATTTAGTTGATTAGTTCGTCTAAGAGGTATGTGAAACCCTTACTTCTTTCTTTTTGGCATGATTTAATGAAAGTACGGCGGACGTACTTAATTCTTATACAGTTTAATTCCTAAAGAGGATTGTTATGAGAAGTGCCTATGATTTTTTAGCAAAGAGTTTATTATGACATTATTATAATGATTTTATTGAGAGTCAAATGATAATTTTTACTTGTGTGTGGTTACTCATGAAATCTACTCGTGCTAAGTGTTACTACTTCACCTCACCGAGTCCCCGGGCCGGGTTATGTTCGTGCACAGCCTTGCATTTTTCACCGAGTCCCTCACTAGAGGGTCGGGTTACGTAGGATGGATCCATAGATGAGATATGACTTTACCGAGTCCCAGTATAGGCCGGGTTATGATATGACTTCACCGAGTCCCAATATGGGCCGGGTTATGATATGATTCCACCGAGTCCCGCATTAGTGGGCTGGGTTACGTTACAGGTATATATATGTATATGGACAGGCATTCATGTTTTCTTGATTTGACTCTCATTTTTATAAGGTACGGTTGTCTTTTATGGTTTATGGCACAGTTGGATTTGGATCCTGATTTTTATACAGATCTCTTGTTTTCTGTTAGCTACTTATGATCTCTTTTACAGCTTCATGTTTTACATACTCAGTACATTATTTCGTACTGACCCCCTTTCCTCGGGGGGGCTGCGTTTCATACCCGCAGGTACATATTTTCAATTTGGTGAACCTTAGACCTAGGTTCCTACTCAGCAGGTTGGGAAGCTCCTTTGATCCAGAGCTTTGTCATTTTGGTACCGAACCTCTTTTAGACTTATGTTTGTATTTAGGGGCACGACTGGGCCCTGTCACGTCATAGGTCGTTGTTCTTCTTATAGAGGTCTGTAGGCAGTGGTGGGTTGTACTTATGTAAGGGTTATGACTCTGTTTTGGTCAGTCATGTTATTGTATTCTGTGTTGGGGTGTTCCCATGTATATACGTTACTATCTGGTGGCAGCCTTGTCGGCTTGCTTATTATGTTATATTGGCTAGTTGTGACTCCTCAGGAGACAAGTACATTCTTGGGTAAAGGTAGCCTTGTCGGCTTGCCTACCCTGGCTTATGTTGTTGTTGCAGTGTTATGCTGTCGGATTTCAGACTCATTAAGTGTTAGTTGGATTATGTGTGACAGGTTAGTATAATGACGTCATTAGGATGGTTAGTCGCGGCCCGTCGGGTCGGGTCATGACAAAAGTGGTATTAGAGCAGTTAGTCCTCGGAATGTCTACAGACCGTGTCTAGTAGAGTCTTGCGTATGGGTATGTTGTGCACCATACTTATACGCAGGAGGCTGCCGGACATTTAGGATTGGTTTCTATTCTTCTTACTCTAAGATCGTGCGATAGAGCTATGTTAGTAGGTTATTCCCTCTCTGACGTATTAATGTATTACAGTTATGCCTCCAAGGAATGTGACAGCCGCCAGAAGGGCAATACGAATTTGATGTTATGAGAAACTATCTTACTTGTATACGGGAAGAAATAATTTAAGCTTGGGACATGGAATATTTGAGACTCTTAGAATATTAGATAATCGTTGAGAACTTAGATATACAAGGCCTTCTTGAGTAAAATATTTTATGTTTGATCTGGGTTAAAGTACATGGTATATGTGAAGTCTATTAGTTGTGATGACTCCTTGGTATGCTTATGTTAAAATGAAAAGGAATATGAGATATGCCAAAAACTGGAATTGCTACTGTTGTACATATAAGGTTTGTTGTCTCTGGAGCAAGTTGTCTGGATAAGTCCTTGAAATTAGTTCAGCAGGTAGTTGATAGTCGTTAACGGGTTGTCCTACTTGTGGATGGGGCTTAGGAGTAGATGATCCTCTACATGTTGTAATATTACCCTGTTTAAGTTGATGTGTTCCAGCTTTTCTTATGAGTTATGCTATCCATGTTATGTATAAATGTATTCTGTCTTGGTCATACTTCTTTCGGAACAGGGTGGTCTATTAATGTCCATGTACAGTATGTGGGTTGAGTATAAATCACTTGTGTTAGGACCTATCCTTGCCAATTTTGCTCAGTGGAACTACCTCTAAACAGTTAATTAGACTTTCCTAGATATCTTTTATGTTTGATTAAAATTTCCCCCGTAATTGTCTTTGCGTATCATAATGTAGAATGCAAAATGTTCTAATAACCCAAGCCTGCGTTTTATCTCTTAAATAGGGAATAGACTTGTATGCTAAACATGTTGTCAATAGTTGCTTAAGGGAGTGGAAAATTGAGTATTTACATAATTCCAGGAATGACTTGCTGCTGCAATAAATGATTTACTTATTTAGTTAACTATTAAACCTTGAATATATTATGCCAAGCATTATGTAATAATGTGAATATTGTGGCTATTTGTGACTACTCTATTAATGTCTAGCATGTTCAGTTGATGAAAACACTGTTAGAGTATTGTGTGACGATTATTTGTGTGTTAAGTGGTTGTCTTGTTAAGTTTAAGGGTTATTTGACCTTGTATGATCCGTTTAAATGATTGAAGGGCTTAATGTTTTTATTTATTTATTTATCTGCCTATAATAAGGGAACTAAGATTTAGCATAAGAATGTTGTTATAATTATGATAGGATCACCTAATGACTTTGAAATGGATGTGTGTCTTGTTTAAGTGCTGTCGTGATCTGAAGGATAGTTTAGAAGCCTATTTGGTGTATGTTTTGTTGGTTAAAGGGTCATATCTATCCTTGGCATGTCCCAATAGTCTTAGGTGGTCTAATACTCATCTGAACATAACTATTTAAAATAACCTTGTCCCTTCCTCATGTGCATAACTCTGCATCCAGTTTGGTTTGATTGTATATGCCCATGTTTTGTATCTATGTGTTGATTAAATCAAACGGTTAAGTCCACCTATTTCCATGTCTGCTACTGCAGTATGTCTACCCCCTTCTCCTTTTATGTAAATTTGGTAGCTAATATAAGGTCATTTGAGTTTTGATAGGTATCTAAATCACATGTTGAAAAAAAATATGAAAAATGAATATCTGAGTAGTTCCTCAACTATGTGCATTCCCTTGCTTCTGCCAATTTGGTTAAGTTATTAAGTGAGTAGTGATGAGGATAGCATGGCATGGATTGGCAGGTTGGATTGAAGTTGGGTTTAGCATGTATGGGTTATTTAAATTAATGTGATGACCAATATATTATTTTGGAAACTGGTTTGGCTATCTATAAGTTGTTTGGTCATATTATCTACCTAAAACAAGCGGCACTAATTAAGAACAAGATTAGTTATCCTATTTAACAAAACTTGTCTTATATCGTCTGATATGATAATTTAAAACTAGAAGAGAATGAGTTAAGTGGGTTGATATGGTTGAGGTTATGTGATGTTATTTATGATGGGAATTGATAAAGGGTAGCCTATGTGATGATTGTGAATTATGAATATCACCTAAATGGTTATATGTTCTTGGGTTAATCAAAAGGAATATGTGGATTTTGTATGTTGATTGATAAGGTTGTTGTATAGTTTGGTGTAATTTTAGTTGAATCATGAAA
The DNA here is from genome assembly GCA_034509755.1 of Anisodus tanguticus. NCBI lineage: Eukaryota > Viridiplantae > Streptophyta > Magnoliopsida > Solanales > Solanaceae > Anisodus > Anisodus tanguticus. The sequence goes on from CM067546.1 coordinate 33,146,290, forward strand.
TGACTTTTAAACTATTGTATGCATAAGTTAAGCAATAATAACCTTGTTTGGATCGATCTTGGAGTGATTAGTGTTGTTAGAGACAATTCCGACTTGATATGAATCTAACCTAAAGTTAGGAGTAACTTATAACTTATTGGTTATAGTAAAAAGACCGGTGTGGCTTCTATTACATTTTTCATATAATTACAATGGTAACCCTGGTTGAGTATAAGCTTAGAGAATATGTTGGCTTACTGATTTTGGTTTTTCCATGTGGTATCCAATAATTTGAAATAATGTAGCCTACATGTGGTCTCCAATGACATGTTTAGCTTCAATTATGACTACATGATGTCCTGTCTGTGCTATTAATATCTTGTTACTTCTATGGATGCATACTGTGATATAAACTGGGATTTTTTTTTAAACCAAAGGACTTATTTAGTTTATTATTGGACTTTATGAGCTTAACACTAACCCAAGAGGTTTTGATATGTCCAAAGGGAAGTTTAGTTCCTAATTTGTTTTCTTAGGTATGTACTTGTTGTATCTATGTTCTTGTAACTTAAACTTTATGTGGTCTGAACTTTGAAGTTATGTTATGAATACCTAGAAAAGAGTATTTCTGCACCCATTCATGTATCCATGTTATCATTGCCTATGTGTAAACCAATCCACCTAGTTTAAGTGCATGTGTAAGTTAGGAATAAAAGCTTAGGACCACTATGCTAGTTGACATATGTTCCCAACAAGTTAAAATGATAGGCTTAGGATAATTTCAGCATGCTAGTCTTGAAGAGATGATTCAGAAAGTTCCCCTGGATCATGTATTTTGCTTCTGTGGACTGTTGGTATGCAGCCTCTTAATGCATCTGTTTTGACCCCTGGATATGCAGACTGTTTATGCTTAAAGTAGTGGTAATATGACAGTTTGGGAGCCTGTTTAATTAGATAAAACTGACCAAAGTGAATATATGTGGATGAAGGTGTTGTGGTAGTTTAAAGTTAACATGTGCAGTTAAAACAAAGCATGATGTGCTAATTTCAGACTTGTACACATACAGTGTCAGTTAACTTCATGCCTAAAATGTTGTTAAACTCAGCATGGTTAAGCCCTATTTCTGCATACCTAACTAGAATAGGTTGCATTTAGTTACTTGATTTTATGTTGCCTAAGGACCAGCTTGTTTATGAAATGTCTAGCATGTTTAGACTAGTCTTGTTGCTGCTGATTAGCTGTTGTTTTGTTGTTGCTACTACCATCCCTGTGGCACTTTAAACATATGGTGTTTCCTCAGTTGTGACAGATATTGCTGTTCTTTTTCAATCTCAAATGTCCTGTTTTCAAGCAGTTGTGCTCTCCTAGTTATCTACATTCTTTGTTAAGACTTGTGTGACTCTTAAAATACTGGATTCTGAGTTATAGTTGCTGCTTGTTTACTAATTGTTGCTACCTGTTGTCTTGATGCCCTGGACTGCTGAAAAATTGGGAAGGGTTGTTGTGCCTTTGAGGTAATTTGTGGTTATGTGTGGTTGTTATTTTTGCTACACATATAGCCCTATAGGACTGTTCTGTTGTGCTGAAAAAGTTATTGATCTACTGTGCTTTAGTGCAAGTAATTGCTGCATTTCTGCCTCATTTATAGTTGCTGTTAGGACTGTTTGGTTATGCTTTAAGGCTGTGGTTGTTGTTCCAAAAGGGGACCGGTTCTTATTTGGTGAGGAGGTTGGTTCCTTGTCGTCCGTGATTCCAATTTCGACATCGATGCCTCGCTCTCCATTAGGTGCTGCATAGTTTAATGGCACTGTTATATTGAGCTGGTTGTTGTACATGTTGGTTAGTTTCTAATGTACTTAGCTACTATGTTTATGATGTTGTTTGGTTGCTGTTCTGGCTGCTGTTTTAGTTGTTATTTTGGCTGTTGTTGAGCTCACCTGCTGCTGTTGGTTGGCTACCATTTTATTCTTTGTTTGGTTGTTGTTTTTGGCTGCTTTGTTTTGCTGCTGTTTTGTGTTATTTGTTACTGTAATCACTGTTGTCTGTAATTCCAGTTTCTGGTTACTAATGGTTGTGTTCCATTAGTTGAATAATTGTTATTTTCTTATGCAGTTAGCTACCATGTTTAGCTGTTGTTTGGTTGTTGTTTAAGGTCACTTGTTGCTGATGTTTGGCTGTTATTTAGCTGTTGTTCTGACTGATGTTTTGACTGTTATTTGAGCTCACTTTCTGCTGTTGTTTGGCTGCTATTTGGCTGTTGTTGGATGTTGTTTTGTTGTTATTTACTACTGTTATCACTGCTGCATTTTGGTGAAAATTGTTTCCTGCACAAACACATGTTGCTACCTTTATTTTGAGGCAAAGCTGTGGCTGTAAATTCCGGGCAGGGGCAGAGTGAGAATAAGCAGTTGTGACTGCTGCACTCTAGCCCAAACCAGTACAAAAAAAAGGGAATGATCAATCAAACTAGTTTAAACAATAACATGATCTGATTTGGCCATGAGATGATAAAACAATTGAAGCATGATTAATTGCACTGATGTGTGAACTGTTTTAAATAACTATGTTGCGTATAGAACTCTAAAATTAGGTATTAGGACCTTCTACCTTCTTTACATATTGCTTGAATTTAAAGAATGTAGTCACCATGTGCTTATTTTGGTTTGCATATGAAATTTGAGTCTATTCTTTAGAAGTAGTCGTAAATTGATATGTATCTCCTCACAGTTTAAAGGATAGTCCGAATTAATCCATGAGTGTTTTATCTTCTATTTTTGATGAATTGGAATGACAATTTGTGTATTCTTTTTGTATGATATCAAAGGTTAGAAATGTCGTACAGACATTCGAGGACGAATGTTTCTAAGGGGGGGAGGATGTAACGCCCCGTATTTTTCGGGTAGCGGTTGAACTCATAACGTAGGTGAGTAGACCCGGACCCGGGAAAATTTTCATTGTACTTGTGTATATTAATACGAGGATTAGTATATAGAAGGACGTGATCCTGAAATAATTTTGGATTTAGTAAGTGTGACGACGGAGTTTAATAATAATTGTGTATCGCCGAAGAGAGTATAGACTGGTATTTTATTACGGGAATTATGATATTGACATAAGAGGATTTTAGTAATCGTCGGGATTTAAATAATTGGAGACCGGAAATTTAATTGTATGTAATTAATTAATTGTGGGATTAATTAATTAAAGAGGGGGACAATATATAGTGAGATTTTATACGTGTCTGTGTTTAAAACGATTTGGGGTGACTAAGTCCCCAAACCGATCGACCAATATCAGCAACCATAAGGCATTCTTTCTCCATTTTATCCATTTCTTCAACTCCATCTCTTCAACCATCGATCCTTCAGTGTGGTCTCTTCATCTCTACCAAATTCCTCCATCAAATTCATTTCTAGCAACAAGAGTAAGCTTAGTTGATGGGTTTTCTGAAATTTTCGACCAAAATTGGGGATTTCCGTGAGCTTTCATATAACCAGACGAAGGAGAAATTCAAGGTGTTCTGGGCTTTGATTCCAGTAGAATCGAAGCCAAAAAACAAGCCTAGAAACTCAGAAGCTAAACAAGAAACCTTGAATGCGAAAGGATTCGGGTGCAAATTGGTTTTGGGTTCTGTTTCTGTTTGTCGGAAGCTGACTCGAGCAAGCGATTTTCCAATGATTCTCGTCGCTGTGTTTAAAAGAGGTAATCTTTCTTGTTCTTAAAGTATATACAAATTCTGAGTTCGATTCTTGCCACTAGTTCTAGGACGATTATCGAAAATGCTAAGTTTGGGTTAATGGGGCATTCTCGGAACTGTTTGTACGAAATTGGAGGTTGCATGTAGAGTTGTTATACTGTCTTAAAGATTGTAGTAATAAAAGAAGGAGGATTAGGAGGGTTGGGTGTTTCGCTTTATGTTTAGATTTCTATATAGAAGGAATATAGGTTCTACGCGTTCAAGGTGTTCGCTAGAATGTCCCATGAATCGTTTTTAGTATGTTGAGTCGATTATGATTTAAATCATCTGTATGATGTAGATAAGCATTCATAGGGGCTTACAGGGACCCGTGGAACTTAGATAAATTCGACAACAAGGTTGAAGTTCTAAAATGAGGCGTACTCTAATATTTAGTTGATTAGTTCGTCTAAGAGGTATGTGAAACCCTTACTTCTTTCTTTTTGGCATGATTTAATGAAAGTACGGCGGACGTACTTAATTCTTATACAGTTTAATTCCTAAAGAGGATTGTTATGAGAAGTGCCTATGATTTTTTAGCAAAGAGTTTATTATGACATTATTATAATGATTTTATTGAGAGTCAAATGATAATTTTTACTTGTGTGTGGTTACTCATGAAATCTACTCGTGCTAAGTGTTACTACTTCACCTCACCGAGTCCCCGGGCCGGGTTATGTTCGTGCACAGCCTTGGATTTTTCACCGAGTCCCTCACTAGAGGGCCGGGTTACGTAGGATGGATCCATAGATGAGATATGACTTTACCGAGTCCCAGTATGGGCCGGGTTATGATATGACTTCACCGAGTCCCAATATGGGCCGGGTTATGATATGATTCCACCGAGTCCCGCATTAGTGGGCCGGGTTATGTTACAGGTATATATATGTATATGGACAGGCATTCATGTTTTCTTGACTTGACTCTTATTTTTATAAGGCACGGTTGTCTTTTATGGTTTATGGCACAGTTGGATTTGGATCCTGATTTTTATACAGATCTCCTATTTTCTGTTGGCTACTTATGATCTCTTTTACAGCTTCATGTTTTACATACTCAGTACATTATTTCGTACTGACCCCCTTTCCTCGGGGGGGCTGCGTTTCATGCCCGCAGGTACATGTTTTCAGTTTGGTGAACCTCAGGCCTAGGTTCCTACTCAGCAGGTTGGGAAGCTCCTTTGATCCAGAGCTTTCTCATTTTGGTACCAAACCTATTTTAGACTTATATTTGTATTTAGGGGCACGACGGGCCCCTGTCCCATCATAGGTCGTTGTTCTTCTTATAGAGGTCTGTAGACAGTGGTGGGTTGTACTTATGTAAGGGTTATGACTCTGTTTTGGTCAGTCATGTTATTGTATTCTGTGTTGGGGTGTTCCCATGTATATACGTTACTATCTGGTGGCAGCCTTGTCGGCTTGCTTGTTATGTTATATTGGCTAGTTGTGACTCCTCAGGAGACACGTACATTCTTGGATAAAGGCAGCCTTGTCGGCTTGCCTACCCTGGCTTATGTTGTTGTTGCAGTGTTATGCTACCGGATTTCAGACTCATTAAGTGTTAGTTGGATTATGTGTGACAGGTTAGTATAATGACGTCATTAGGACGGTTAGTCGCGGCCCGTCGGGTCGGGTCGTGACAGGTATCTACTCTCATTTCTTATACGGATGTTGATTGGGGTGGATGTCCAGATACCCGGCGTTCGACATCTGGTTATTATGTGTTTCTCGGTGATAACTTGGACTCTTGGTCGGCTAAACGACAGGCTATTTTGTCGCGCTCTAGCGTGGAGGCCGAATATCGAGGGTTGCCAATGTGGTGTCTTAGTCCTGTTAGTTGCGTAACCTCCTCTTAGAGCTTCATTCTCCTATTCGGAAAGCTACATTGGTCTACTGTGATATATCTCTCGGGGAATCCTGTACAACATCAGCGCACTAAACATATCAAGATGGATATTCACTTTGTTCGCGAAAAGGTTACTCGTGGATAAATATGTGTCTTACATGTCCCTTCACGTTATCAGATTGATGATATCTTTACTAAGGGTCTTCCCTTGATTCTGTTTGAAGATTTTCGAGACAGTCTCAACGTACGACAGCCGCCCGCTACGACTGTGGGGGTGTGATAGAATATATGTAATTATATTTAGTGATTTGGTAAAGATTGTTAGTGATTTTTGTATTAGTTAGGTGTATAATTAGTTTCCATAATTGTAGCCTAAAACCATGATTGTACATCATATATATAAGTTATTAGCTAATGAAAATAATCGATGAATTATTCTCTTTAAATTAGTACAAATCTTTATTGCCTTTACAGGCTCTTCATTTCGTAGGTAACGTGCCCATGTTATTACTATTCATTATTTGCAATTATTTACTATAAGAGATATTAATTTTTTGGAGTTTTTTTGGACAAAAAATAAGAAAAAAAATTAAAATTCTGAGAAAAAAGATAAATAATAATGCTAGTCAATGAGGCATGTCACATCACCGTTCTCTTTCTCAATTTTATAGTTATATATAGAATATAGATGTATAGATTCATGAAATTAAAGGGGGAAATCGAAAAGAAACGGTTATTTGTACCTCCTATTAAAAGTAAATGAAGCAAAAAACACTATTTAGTACTATAACTTAATTTTTTTCTTTTCCTTCATAATGAATTTATGGTTTAAAATGTAATCGAATTTCGGATATATCAAAAGATGACTCTTTATTTTACACTAACAATTCACAATTATATAGTCTTACAATGTGTGCTTAGAATCAGATGTATCAAAAGATGACTTTTTGTTTGACATTAATAATTCACAATTATATAGTCTTACAGCGTGTGCTTCCAATAAGTTAATAAATAACGAAACAAAGTACTTCACTATAATTTGTTACTAAAAGAGTAAAGTTTGAATAGAATTATTTGTAGGTTGTCACTTCTTAACACTTAACCATAAGGATAACCTTATTTCAGCCGAAATAGAGTATATAAAAAAGACAATTTGAACAGAAAATATAAAGAACAAAAGAGTGAATACCCAGCCAAATTTAAGACATGAAGAACAACAATCTATTTTGAGATGAAATACTCACCAGATTGGTGTTCTCAATTAGTGAATATATGGTATCAGGGCGAAGTGTTGCTATTTTCAAATTTCTGATTATGATCGACGAAGAGGATCTTTAAGGATTCAATGGTTCGTTAGGAAATCAATTCAAAGATCTATAAAGCAGTTACATACAATTGCAAACAAACTATTCTACAGCGACCTTGAGTGTGTAATATCTGGGTGCTTAAGGTGTCACTACTAAAAAAAATGTGAATTTCTGAAGGACATACCGATCCCATAAAAAATAAACATTTATGACAAGCCAATTTTCTACAAATTCCATCAGAAATTAAATTTATCCCAACACGTTTTCTATTTTTTAAGTGCCTCGCCTTGGGAAAATTCTTGTGCGGTTCCAACTTTGCTTTTTATAAGACATTAGTTGCATAAAGTATATATTATTATCTTTAAAACATATAAATATCAGAAATTTGATGAAGTGATGGAATAAAACACATTAGTTAATGGAGAAGATGTAGACTTTTATACTTGGTAGTTCATCTATCCCTAAGACCTAATTACTTGAGCAGCTTAGGGATTCTGATCACACTATTTATCTGTTACGTATAAATTATACTTTTGGTTTATAATACAATTTTGAACAGTTAAATGTTCTAAATTAGGTAGCTAACAACAATTGTTTCCTGCTTATTTTTCCTAACCCAACCCTCACAGGCTCTGGAATTTGATGAGCCAGGACAGACTGGTCTTTCATTTGAAAGGGCCTCAAAATGCCAGCCCAACCCTAAGCAAGCCACGGCCTACAATTTACTTTCTTAAAATCTATATAACCTTTTTTGAATATAGTATGGATTATAGAACAGGTTCATCACTAGCTGAATGCCTAATTGTGACTGCATCATACATAAACATTTAGACATGCTAGGATATGACCAAATTATGGAATTTAAAACAGCATATATTGCAACAAATGCCAACATTTGCAACCAAATTATGCAGATCATATATTTACTTTAAAAATCGTTTATATCAAGAGAGAACCATTATGATGTACAAGTAAAGATCACAAGTAGGAATCGAGTCAAAGAGGTATAAAATTTCAACTATAAGATTTCTATTTAGAGTAATCCGCTCCTATCTTTTCTGCTCTATTATGATCTTTTTCCAACTACAATAAAATGAAAAACTTGAAAACATCGCACTGGGCGGGCCTTTTAGCCTCAATTTCCAAAGGCTAAAAACATCTTAGTCCAACCATATTAGGGTGATTTGCACTTTTTCCCTATTTTGTGTTTGTCTTAAATTTTTCCCCTCATAATAAACAAATTTTCGCAGGCATAAATTTATATTTTCTTATCATAATATCTCATAAGTTATGTCTCATATGACTTGAATTTCTAAAAAAAAAAAAAACATATGACATAAGTTCTATTGCGAGGTGCAAATATTTGTTGGAAATTTGCCTTTGAAGGGGGTTGCGTCCACCCATCTTTAGTGACTTAAACACTCGTGTTCCGCATGTTGGAGTCTTTGGTTCTTCACACGTGCATAATCTACTAAGTGAGTAGATGATCGTAGGGCCAAGGATCGTCAAATTTCGTTAAGAAATGAAAGAGATAATAGTCCACTAAGTAAGGTGTTTGAGGCATGAAAATATGATGTGGACAAATCTACCACATCGGTGGGAAAAGAAAGAATTGTTCTTTTTATAAGCCTAAAAATGGATAAGGGTTTAGGACCCCAAGGGGTAACCCATGTGTTTGAAGAAGGGAGGACCTAGGTGTGCTTGGGTTTGAGGCTAGCCCCACACGCGCACCGCCCGTCCGATCCTGGTTGTGGGCTTCTAGGCTTCTGGGCTACTTCTGATATTATCTTTTGGACCCCAAACTGTTTATGGCATTAACCATCTAAAACGTTTTACACTTACTACAAAACGTTTATGGTCATGACTACACATCTCCTCCTCCTAAACACTATATATTGAGACCTAAAATAGATTTGAGGGAAGGAGAAAAAAAGACCACAGAAAAAGAGAGAGACAAGTCTTAAACAAGAACAGTCCAGAATAGTTCTTCTTTTTCCTTTAAATTTCCGCTCTTCAGCAATCGTTTCATGTTTGTTTTCTTCGTCAGAATCAACCTATTTGTTTTGTAGTGTTGATTAGTTGCTGTTTTATCTTGAGAGACTATTGCCCGCTAACGTAAAAGCATATATACCAGACAATCTTGTCTTAAAGACAGAGAGTCATCTCTCGACTCAAATTACGATTGTAACAATCCAGATTTAGTGTTTCTTGATTTCAGGTTATCAAAATTCAAGACTCAACAAGTTTGCGGCAATTATAATCTTGGTTGTTTGTTTATCCTTTCGAACACTTGTAATATTTATTTACTTCCTGTACTGCTTTGATTCCAACAATTATATCCAACAAAATTAAAGACCAACTCATTTGACTGAAAATATTAAAGACCATCCCATTTGAAGGGAAAACTCTGCAATTTTTCCAACTGGTTATGCTAGGTCGACCTCAGGGGTCAAGCCATTTTGAGTGTGGAAATTGCATCATAGTAACTTCTAGAACCGTTATTTAAATCTTAGCCAATGTTTGCAAATTATTTAATGTATAACCGTAACCTTAAAAGTGAGTAAATAAATTGCTTCTTCTTTCCCGTCCTGTCAAAGTATGGGAAAATTCAGTTTTTTAGTTCAAAACTTAAGGATATTTGTCCTCAAGTTCAGTTTTTCAATTCAAAACTACAGGACATTGAGTCCTTTAAGTTCAATTTTTTCTGTTCAAAACTTCACAACAATTATATTTTTTTACCCCTCCCCCAAGAGCTCCCCCTTTTCTTAACAATATATTCTTAAGGTCAACATTTCCAATTCAAATATTTCAGGACAATGTATTATGTTCAGTTTTTTTTTTAAAAAAAATCGAACTTCAGGATTTCAACTTTAGTGTCCTAAATTTCAGTTTTTCTAGTTCAAATTTCAGGGACATTGTGTAGTTTAAACTTTGTGTTTGTATCCTAAAATTCAATTATTTGGTTTCAATTTCAAGCCATTAGATATAAGAACGAGAGAAAGAAAGAAACAACAATAGTAGTGACCAAATTGATGTAGTTTTCTTACTATTTGCTAACTAAAATGATGCATACATTCATGAAATTATGATCTAAGTTTAAATTATATAGTTCAAACTTCAGGTCTCTGTGTTCTTAAATTTGAATTGTGTTGTTCAAACTTCAACTGGTACTCTTGTAAGAATAAGGCACGATGGTGTTTATATAATCTGAGAGTCATGCTTGGTTGTAAGATGAAAATTATTGACATGGATACTATGGAGGAGGAGGAGGAACGAGAAGGAAATAAGAAGAGTAGTAGCGGGAAGTGTCCTTTTTTAAATGCTGGCTAAATTTTAAATAATTTACAAATTATGATTAAAACTTACACAGCGGCCCAAAAATAGAGATTGGTGCACTTTGCCTATTTTAATGGTTCTAAGTTCTAACTCTGATGTTTGCTGCAAAGATAAAATTAAATGTATAAACAAATAATTAAATAGATTATCCAAAAGGAAAAAAAAGAACAAGACAACCTTTGAACTTTCTTGCACTAAGGGTGGTGAAGAGGGGGTAGCGAATAAGCGGGTCCAAAAGGCTAAGAACAATTATCATTATTTGATATGATAATATTTTTTGTGGCCGAGAGATTAGGTGCTCTTTAGATTTTGTTTTTCTTTTGTATGGTATTACGGTTTAATATTACAAAAAAAAAAAAAAAAAAATTGTGTTCGAGAAAAGAAAATTACAGCACAAGGATCACACTCCAAGGATAATTCAGATTCTCTAGAACAATATCCAAACACCACACACATTAATAATTCCAGGAAAAAAAAACATATCAAAAAATTAACAAGATTTTTATATGATGGAACTAGGTATTGTTTTCAAATTGAAAATGACAATACCGCAGCCAGACCACCTACAATTATGTAGACTAGTTGGGCTCATTCACTAAACTTCATGGACCAAACTTTTTTTTTTCTTTCTATTTTGCTTCATTCAGCAGAAAGAATCAAATATAGTGTACATTGTACAAAATTAAAAGCAAACAAATTGGTGGGCCATATGATTTAAAGACTTTAATATTTAAACTAATTTCACATGTAAAACATGATTCTTTTTGTCTTCAAGTCCACTTCCACCAAATTTGTGTCACGTCACAATTATTTGTTTTCTAGTGTACGAAAAATATATTTAAATTATATAAATACCATGCATAGTGGAGTAGATGATTTTATTTACATCAATTTGTCCCTACACTTTGTTCAATTATTAGCGGTTAAAGTTGACATGTCCAAGTAATAGTATAGGGAAAGAGCAGTGTTTTAAGAGGAGAGGCTCGAGGAGAGGCGTTTTACGCAGTATGGAGCGAGACGTAAGCCCCGAGACACAGAACGTAAGTCTCATGGATCTACGGGACGTATGTCTCATATATCTTTAATTTTATAATTTTAATACTAAAAATAAGTAAAAGTAAATTTTTCATTAAAATTATGCAAATATATTCAAATAAATCACCAATAATTAGGAAAGTTAAGCTTCTGAGTACACATGGGAAGATTGTCATTAGATGAAGTGAAATTTGTTCAAATTAAGTGCATTCGAAAAAGTGGCTGCCAGGTTCAACCCACATGATATTCATGGAATGTTATGCCAATACTATTATGGAAATACTTTGGTCTATAATAGATAATAGGGTTTAAACCAAAAGAGAATCAAGTTCAATGTATTCTCCTAAAGGAACAATGCAACACATGCCTTCTTCATGATTTCTTTTTATAATTATTAGAATAAAATATGTGGAGATATACATCATAATATAATCGAGCAAGCCGCCAAAATGTATAAAAGGATTAATTCCTTGTAGTTTCCTTTTTATTTTGCTGCTGCATCTAGTCTAGTCTACAAGACTACTTACATTGACAAACTCATATGAAAAGATAGATAGTTTTTCTAAGGTATATTTGTTTGTATATGTAAGTAATTCAGTATTCTCGTGAAATAATCCCTCAAATTTGGATATAAGAATCCCAACATAGGTAATTAAGCACCACTCCCCAAGTAAACCAAAATTGATGCATAATCAAATTCACCTATCATCAATTTCTTCTTCATTTATATCCTAAACAAAGAATACAAAAGGATATATATGATGCAATCTTACCGATAAGACGGAGCTGCAAATTTATCTTTAATTATATGAACTAAAGCCCGAGTTTATTGAGTTTTTGGGTTTAACATTTATGTACAAAAATATTTCGACAACCACCTAGGTACAAATGGTAAAATAACACGAAACTAGTCTTCATCTTAATCTCTAACTTCATAACAAAAACATTACATAGAGAGCTTGCAACTCAAATCTCATGAAGCTTTGATTGAGCTCTATCTACTTCTAAAGTGTTTTTAGCGTGTTTCAGCAATTCTCGATGTCAATGCAATCCTAAGCTGCTCCTCAGTGAAATGTCCGCTACCCATTTTCACTGTGGCTTGCTGGATCATCAACTCGTTCACTACTGAAACACTGGCATGGTGCACATCTAGGTCTAATTCCATGAGGGCTGACATTAACCTCGCGGCTGGATGATTCTTTTTATTACATTGTATACGAATCATAGCATCCCATCCGATTATCTTTACATCTATATCCAAGTCTACAATCTTGCTTCCAGTATGACTAGACATCTTGAGATCTTGATTTTGTGGTGGAGGACCGCCATGGCGCCTTGAATCTTTGCTCGCTAATTCTTTCTTCAAGTCAGCTACTTGGCTCTTCAAGTCTTCTCTATCTGACTCTCTATTTTGAAGCTTCGATTTCAACTCATTTATATACGAAATAGCATCTCCAAGAAGTGATGCTTTGTCCATCTTGGACACATTGGGTACAACAGCTCTAAGCGCGTAGAATCTTTGGTTCAATTTCTCCCTCCTTTGCCTCTCTGCCTCTACGTGATTCAAAGGTTCCTCCCGTCCATTTGCTGGCTTCCTTCCTCGCTTCCTCGGCTTCTTTTCCGGTTCTACAACTCTACTACTATCAGCTTCTTTCACCACCGAGGCCTCCAGATCTGAATGATCCGAATCTTCACCTCCACCTCCACCTGACATAGAAGTAGGCAAAACTGTACCTGAAATAAATGAAAGCATTCCTTCTTCATTGCTTCCTCTAGAAGTGGCTGACCTTTTCTTGTTCTTACTATTCTCTTCCCCTGCCCCGAATTGGGACTGACCTGAAAACAAGTTCCCATTTGCACTACAAGCACTTTTCTTAGTACTATCACCAAAATTCAAGATTTCACCTGACTCAGGCTTGCAAGAAAGCGATGAATTTCCATTTCCATTCCTATTATTACTACTTCCATCAAACCCGAATTCCGGAAAGTTCAACTCCCTAGTAAAAAATCCTTGTGTTTGTTGTTGCTGAGGATGTTGTTGTTGCTGTTGCTGTTGCTGTTGCTGATTGTAAGAACTATGGTTGTTCTCATTTCCATAAGCAATTTGTTTATTACTATTACTTGATGGAACTGAATTTGTTTGAATTGTATTTAAAGACTCTCTAACTTCCATAGCTGAGGAAGATGATGGATCAGTGAGCCAAAGCGCTGACGGATCGCTTTCGGGCTGCACGGCCCATGAACCTGAGCCCAAATCATTGTTAAAGTTAAACAATACTCTAACCTTGTTCATGAGATCAGAACTCTGGGTTATCAACTCTGTGGAGCCCAATTCAACCACACCATTAGCTGAAGGGATACAAACCATAGTTTGAAGCCCAAATCCTTGGGCCTGTCGGACCCGTTCGCAGTGGGAAGCTGCTAATTTCTCTGCCCCGGCAACCCAAATCGGGCTGGAACTGTACATGGCCTGACCCGGAAGCCCACTCCCGTTAACAAACGATTGAGTCATGGAGATAAGGAAGAACCATTCAGTGTCGGTAACTTCTTCATCGACAGCATCAACAGCTTCATCGTTGCCGGTTTGTGTACCGGAAATTAAAGAATTAAGCTCCCGGAGAACCTTTTTCCGGTGCTCCTGCTCAGCAATATAAGCCGGAGAGGAAACCGGTAGTTTCCTCTTGCCTTTATCTTCTTCACCTTTATAGTACCCATCTCCCCAACCCAACACGGATGGACTCGAAAAATCGACGGCGGACGATTGCCAGAAGATGGCGTATGTCCACGTTTCACGATCACCGTCAATTAGGGTTTGAAGACGTTGTTGAAGCGTTTCTTGGTTGAAAAACGGCATGGATTTTGAAGGGTCAACACCCGCAGCCGTAACAGTAGACACACAAGCAGATGTAATAGGTGGTGTATTAGTAGGAAGAGGGTTTGAATTAGCACCAGGAGCAGTAGAATTAGTAGCCCAAAAAGAATGATCGGAAGACATAAAAGCTTCCATCATAGAAACGTTGTCATCAGTGGTGGTATCATTCCATAAATTCATGCTGGGTAAGCTGAATTCAGTCATTCCATAAAACAGGTGAAAATGGTGGAGAAGAGAGAAGATAGGGAAGAGAATAATAGGGGGAAATGGAGGCTAAAAGATTTGGTTAGCTAGTTGAGTGGAAATTTGGGGTTTTATATTTTATTTGAGCTGAATTTGGGTGGATAAAGGACGGCGGGTTCCACGAAGGCCCTGCCCCCATTAATTAGCGACAGTTTTCATATTTCCTTGTAGGTAAATGGTAAACTATCTTTTACCCATGAAACCAAAAATGTCTCAACAAATTTTCATGTTAGTAAAAAGATAATTTTCACAAAATATCAATAAAAAGAAATATTTTATTATTATTTTAAAATGAGTGTTTGTTTTACAGTCTGTTGAATTATTTCGAACTTCAAATTTGAAATAGAAATTTAAAGTATTACATATAGGTTGACTAGTAATTTAAGTTTTCATTAACAATTTTTTTTATTTTCAAGTGAAATTCATATTCTAAATACAACTACATGTTGAACTTTTAAATATTCTTTTTTCAACTTCAAATTCAACTAATTCCTTTTTAAAAACTTCTACAAATTCATGTCCAATCGTCTCGTCTACTAAAAAGTATCTTTGGAGTGTTTTGCAATTTTTTTAGTAAATTGAAGAACTTTTTTTCTAATGGCGTTTATTTGAAAAAAATCAAAGAAAACTCAATACCTATTAATCTATTATGATTCAAATATCTTACTGCAACTATCCTATTTTATATTTTAAAATAATTACTCAAGAAGTCAAATCATTTTTTATTTGATCACCAAATATTTTTAATTAAAATAATTACTCAAGAAGTCAAATCATTTTTTATTTGATTACCAAATATTTTTAATATATCAGAATATTTATGACTGTAATCCATAGTACTTTTATATACTATTAGTTTTTAAGTACCTATATTTTAGTTTTAAAAAGAATAAGAACTTGATGTTTGAATTTATGTCAAAAATTAGATGTATATATTGACACTTATATAAGAAGCTCGGTGTACTTTTTAGAATGAAGAAAGTACTTTTCACTATTCCTGATTTCTTTTTTCTGAAAAAAAAAGGTAAAAGAAATGAGAGAAAAAGAAGGAGAGACCAACTCCAATGAATCTTCATTTCCATTCTTTGCTAAGGTAAGGAATATTTAAGGAGTTGAATTTGGAAATTGTAAAGCTAGAGAAGAAGATATGATATAATAACCATTTTAGAAACCTTCTCATTTATGAGTTTATGATGTCGAAGTGTAACAGTTCAATGTTTCAACCTACAAATTAAAGAGAAAGAACTTCATTTTCAGCAAAATATAAATTAACGATATATGCATTGAAGGACTTGATTATAAAGATGGAAATAAAATAAACTAAAGATATTAATGAAATAGGTCAAAGTGTTAGTGTATAAAGTAGAGAGGGCTATATTTGTTATGGCTTAGTAATTAGAAGGGTAGCTAAGCAATTAGTTAAGAAAGGTAGTTAGTTATTAGATATTATATTAGGGCCATTACAGATCATTGTAACAGAACTGGTTTCATTTTCTCTCAATTGAAGTTAACTGCTTTCTCTCTAGAGCTCACTCTAACCTCAGCTATGGCGGTCGGCAATTATCTCATGTGAAATTTAATATGGTATCAGAACAATAATCACGATTGTGAGTTATATTAATCGATCTAACTAGAAACCATATCCGATTGAATAGAACTGTGATTTCTCGGTTTGAGCAACAATGGCGACCACGAAGATTGATCACAATCATGCATTGTTTCTTCACCCTTCGAATAATATCGGAGGACCGATTATCTCAATTGTGTTGACTGGATCTGAAAATTACTCCATTTGAGCGGGGCTATGCGAATCCAACTGCACGGAAAAAACAAGCTAGGGATTGTCAATGGCAACTTGAAGAAGGAGGATTTTACTGCAGATTTGGCGCATCAATGGTATAGGTGTAATGTTATAGTTCTAGGATGGATAATGGAAACAGTACGCAGGAATTGCACACCGGTATTGTATATGTTGAAGATGCAAAGGAGATTTGGGATGATTTGAAGGAGAGGTTTGATAAAGTGAATATTTCTCGACTGTATCAATTGCACAAATCGATTGCAACTCAAGTTCAAGGAACTAACACCGTTTCAGTGTATTTCTCAAAACTTCATCATTTTTGGGTTGAATTCGATAGCATGATACCGAGCCCTTGCAATTGTCCAAGATCTAAAGAGTTTGCAAAAATTGTAGATGTTGCAATTTTTAATGGGCCTTAATGAGAACTATGATCAGGCTAGAAGCCAAATCCTAATGACTAGTCCCACACCAAGTCTCAACAAAGCCTATTCCATGTTGATACAAAGGAAAAGTCAAATATCAATGACTAGCACATCTACAACAAATTATGGAGTTGAATTAACTGTTTTGTTGGCTGGGAGATGAAATAACTATCAGAAGTTGAAGAAGAACTGCCATTTGCTATGTGACTTTTGTCAACTAAGAGGACATATAGCTGAGAAGTGTTACAGAATGATTGGTTATCCACCGGATGTCAAAGGAAAGAAGAAGGAAGTTGTTAATACTGCCAATCATGTGCAAGCAGAGAATGTCAATCCCAAGATACATGGAAGGAATGTTGCATTTAACAGTGGTTTTGGAATGGGAAACATGCCTAAGGCACCACAACTCACTGATGAATAGCATGGGAAGATCATGATGATGCTTGACAAGGAGGAAACCTCAGGAAGCATGTCAAATATGGCAGGTATTGATATAAATCCTTTATCTAGTATAGAACAGGTAAAGTGGATAGTTGACAATGGTGCAACAAATCATATTACTGTTAGTTTGAGTATATTATCTGACGTTGAAAAAGTTATAGCAGATAAGAATAGAAAGGTACATCTTCCTAATAGGGAAATAACACAAGTGACTCACACTGGGAAATACAGGATCACAGATACAGGAATAATTAACAATGTATTGTATGTGCCAGAGTTTAAGTATAATCTCTTATCAGTATCCAAAATAATTAGGGAACTGCATTGTTTTGTCTCTTTATATCCTAGTTTATGATTATTCCAGGACCTTAGCACTGAGAAATTGAAGGGGATTGGTAGAGAGTCAAAATGATTATATCTACTGGCACCACCTGTAAATACCAGTATAGATTCTGCAAAATAAAGAGTTGCATGAGGAAAGAATAAAGACTCACAGTGTAAAGAGGAAGAGTGATGATATCTTGTTGTGGCACAGGAGATTGGCTTATGCATCATATGGTTCTATGAAGAATTTGCTTGGATACAAACTAGAGGAATGTAGAACAGTCTTATCTAGTTGTGAAGTATGTCTCTTGGCTAAGCACTGTAGACTTCCTTTTCCTACCAGTAATAGTACTTCAAGCAAAGTATTTCAGCTTCTGCATCTAGATGTTTGGAGACCATATCATACCTCTACATTTGATGGCAATAAATTCTTTTTGAATGTGGTTGATGACTACTCTCATATTAATTGGATTTTTCTGCTTAAACATAAGAGTGATGTATTGTTGATGTTGAAACCTTTCTTTAAGATGACACAAACACAATTTCAGGAAATAGTTCAAATTATTATGACTGATAATGGAGGAGAGTTTGAAAGCAATGCTATGTAGGAATTTTTAAAAGAATTAGGAGTCATTCACCAGAGAACATGCGTGCATACTCTTCAGCATAATGAAATAGCTGAGAGGAAGCACATACATTTGTTAGAAGTGACTAAAGCATTGATATTTCAAGAACACATACCTTTACAATTTTGGGGCCATTGTATATTAATTGAAGCCTACTTAATAAACAGATTATCTTCCACATTTCTGGGTGGTAAATCACCTTATGCAGTTTTCTTTGGTAAAAAACCATCTCTTTATCATATTAGAACATTCGGTTGCTTGTGCTATGCTAGTTGTCTGCCTTGGGTAGATAAATTTGCACCTAGAGCCATTCCTTTTGTATTAATAAGATTTTCTAGTGTTACCAAAGGTTATATATTATTTCACTTTCATAAACGCAAGTTTTTCATCAACGAGGATGTCACCTTTATAGAGCACATTTTTCCCATTAAAGTTGTGTTCCCTTCTTTTGACGTAGGGGTTGATCACTCAACTCCTTTGACAAAACTTATTCCTACTACACCCTTTGATGATCTTCTTGAGGATATTTATGTTTGTCCTGAAGCTATTGCTATACCCCCAGTCACTGCATCTCCTCTTAATCTTTTTACTTCAGATGCCTCTTCTAGTGGTTCAATTGATTCTTTAGTTGTTTCACCAAGTTCACATGCCATTGAATATGTTCATGTTAATCCAGAACCACCCTTATTACCTTTGCCTGCTTCTTGTACTGACTCATTAAGGAGATTACAAAGGCAGATCAAGAAGCCCATCTGGCACTCAGACTATGTGACTAACAAGTCTGCTAACACTATTTTATATCCTATTGTAGACTCTTTGTCATATGTAGGGATTTTTTCACCTCACAAAGCATATTTAAGTGTGCTTTCCTCTATTTCTGAGCCTAAATGTTATCATGAGCCTATCAAAGATAGTAGGTGGATTGAGGCCATGAATTCAGAACTTCTGGCTTTGCAGGACAATCACACATGGAAGTTGGTTCATTTACCACCTGGAAAGACTGTCATTGGTTGCAAGTGGGTTTATAAGATTAAACTAAAGGCAAATGGAGAGATTGAGAGGTTCAAGGATAGGTTGATAGCAAAAGGATACACATAAAAAGAGAGTCTTGACTATCATGAGACATTCTCTCCAGTTGTGAAGATTGCTACTGTCAGGATTGTTCTTTCTTTAGTTTCACAACATCAATGGTCTATTCATCAGCTTGATGTTCATAATGCATTTCTTCAAGGAGACCTTCATAATGAGGTTTATATGACCCTTTCTCAGGGCTTTGCAAGTCAGGAGGAGTTTGGTAATCAGGTTTGCAGACTTGTCAAATTCCTATATGGGCTAAAACATACAAACAGACAGTGGAACTTAAAGTTATTTGATACATTGACCAACTCAGAATTTACACAAAGTTGCTTAGATCATTCTTTATTCACAAAGAGGGAAGAAGTTGATGTTGTAATCATTTTAATATATATGGATGATATGTTGGTGACTGGAAGCAATTTGGCTCTCATTCAAGAGACAAAGTCTTCACTACACAAGGCTTTTAGGATGAAAGATTTGGGAACTTTGAAGTTCTTTCTTCGTATGTAATTCAGCAAAACAACTAGAGGCATTGTGGTTAAACAGAGGAAAATATGCATTGGAGATCATTTCAGAACTAGGAATCATTTCTGTAAAACCATGTTGGACTCACTTGGAGCCGAATATCAAGTTGACAACCCCAGAATTGGATGTTTTAATAGAAGATGTGGATGATGACTTACTAGATGATAAATCACAGTACCAAAGACTAATTGGCAAGATGCTATATATGACTTTAACTAGGACAGATATTGCCTACTTAGTACAGACATTAAGTCAGTTCATGAAACATCCTAAGAAATCTAATTGGGATGCATCAATCAGAGTTATGAAATATATCAAGAACTGAAATATATCAAGAACAACCAGCAATGGGCATTCTGTTAAGCAATGAAATTTCAAGCACTTTGATTGTTTTTTGTGATGCAGACTGGGCTTCATGCCCTAATACAAGAAGGTCAGTTTCAGGATTCATGATCAAGCATGAAAGCTCATTGATTTCATGGAAGTCAAATAAGCAAAATGTGGTGTTAATAAGCTCAATTGAGGCTGAGTATAGGAGCATGGCCAATGCAGTTTCAGAAGTGGTATAGATTACAACATTGTTGAAGGAACTGGAGAGTGAAGTGGTTGAGTCAGTGGTGGTGTATAGTGACAGTAAGGCTACACTGTCGATAGAAGAAAATCCAGTATTCTACGAAAGAACAAAACACATTGAGATCGATTGTCATTTCATTAGGCAAAAGATTCAAGCAGAATTTATTAAAACATCCAATGTCAACTGAATAGATCAACCGGCAGACATTCTTACAAAAGAATTGCCTAGAGTATAGCATGAACACTTGGTTGGCAAGCTTGGTGAGCTAAATATTTTTGCACCCACCAGCTTGAGGAGGAGTAATGAAATAGGTCAAGGTGTTAATGTATAAAGTAGAGAGGGGTACATTTGTTATGGCTTAGTAATTAGAAGGGTAGCTAAGCAATTAGTTAAGAAAGGTTGTTAGTTAGTTATTAGATATTATATTAGGGCCATTACAGGTCATTGTAACAGAACAGAACTGGTTTCATTTTCTCTCAATCGAAGTTAACTGCTTTCTCTCTAGAGCTCACTCTAAGCTTAGCTATGGCGGTTGGCAATTATCTCATGTGAATTCAATAGATATTTTACTTTATTGTTTAGGTTTTTAGTTATTAAAATACCTATTTAATCATTTTGATATTTAAGTAAATTATATGCCTAGAAGCTTCTTGAGCTCCATGCTGCTATCTCTTTGTGGAAAGGAAAATATGTGCATTTATTAGAGTCTAAATCATTTAATATATCTAGCGCTCGTTTGTGTTAGTTAATTAAAAAAAAAAATGATAAGCACCCAGTGATGAAAAGAGATTTTTTTAAGTGTTAGACTACTCCACGTGGGATTTCACTAGGTATGTTGTTGTTGTCGTCGTTGTTGTTAGACTAATTGTATAAATAATTATTTGTGTGTGTTGTATAAAAATGTTAAATTTGATAATAGGTCGGTGGTGTGCTTTATCGAAAATTTTTTTTTTCTGTTAGGTCCGAGTATGCTGTGGAACAATAATAACAAACTTGAAATAAAATCGAATGTCAATTCAGTTCCAAATGTCAGTAAAATTTCATCTGATACAAGTGACAACACTTCGATAAAACAGAAAATCTTGGAAAAGTAAATTGCAGCGGAAATAATAAAGAACACAAATGTTTAATATATATTTATTATATAATCTATGACGGTCAATGACCGAAAGTATTGTATATATTTATATGCAATTGAACAAATTCCTTCTTTTACAATTTTACAAAATAAAACAAAAGGAATTAAAATGTTGAAGTCGTAGATGACTTCTGCCTGAAAATCTACCTAAATAGACAACATCTCATTATAATTGCTTCAATACAGAACAAATCTAGAATCTAAGCAGCAATTATAATGTTGGACAGAATGTTGTCGACACGCTCAGGCAACACTAGAGAGTTTCCTTGAAAAGCTCATCAATTGGTTGTAGAGGTTGAGGGAAAGGTCGGCAACTGATAGGGTTTGTTGGAGAAGATCATGGAGCAAAATCCTCTAACTTCTTGGACTTGTTCCCCAAGCATAGCAATAGCTTTGACTTGTTCTTCCCACATTTTTCATCAGCTTCTAATTATCTTGCCAAGTCACTTCTCCATCGTAGTAAAAATTCCACGAGAATTCCTTCAGTCCGTGAAGTAAGACAAAACTGTTTGTCATAAAAATGTTGGTCTGAATGTTGTGACATTTGTTCCAACATTTATTAATTTCAACTTAGCACTAAAAATGATATGTTGGGTAAAATGTCACAACACCAAACCCAACATTAACATTCTCCCCATTTTTGCCTTTCTTCACAAAACCTATTCTAATCTGTGCGAGTGACTTACGGCAATGTCATCATAGATGTTGTCCCAACATCTATTATTACAATTATGCTCCCCTTTAACCTATGATGGCATACAAACAAAACATATATACACCATTCTTATAAGATTAGAAGAATAAGAAAATTTAGCATACACACACATCATCCAAAACAAATATTGTCAGATCATTGTCAAGATAACCAACTACATCACCAAATAGCCAAACCAAAAATAAAATAAAATCCAAACTCATTAGCAGTTGTTTCTCCCTTGCTTATTATGCAGCAGTAGTAGCTTCCAGCCGCTTTCTACCTCTGCATAACTTCAGCTTGCTTCTTCTTTTGCCTAGCAGCTTCAACTTCGGCTTCGGCCCTTTGCATAGCAGCTTCAGTTTCTGCCTTCAACCTCAGGCTCGTCAGCAAGACTCTCCTACCAACATCCTCTTCTCTCTGCACAGCAGCATCCACTGTTTCTTCAGCAGCAGCAAAACTTTAAGCCTTTTCCTCCCCCTGCACAGTAGAATTATCTCCCCCTTTTTTGGGAAGAAAGCAACAGTAAGAACTAGTCTCTGGCCTGGACTAAAGCATCCCTTGAAGCATCAACCTCTGATATTAGTTGGTTGATATTTGTAATTTATCCAACAAGTCAGTCTGTAGACAAAGGTGATTGTCTTGTACCAGTGTTGCCTAGAATGTTTGAAATATTTCGGGCAACATTCTCAATGTTAGCTTCCCTTTTCATGGAAGGTCAATAACTTTCTATTTGTTGTCACGACCCGACCAGACGGGCCGCGACTAACCGCCCTAATGGCGTTATTATACTAACATGTCACACATAATCCAACTAACACTTAATGAGTCTGAAATCCGACAGCATAACGCTGCAATAACAACATATGCTAGGGTAGGCAAGCTAACAAAGCTGCCTTTACCCCCGAATGTACCTGCCTCATGAGGAGTCACAACTAGACAACACAATATAACAGGCAAGCCGACAAAGTTGCCAACAGATAATATAACAGGCAAGCCGACAAGGCTGCCAACAGATAATATCACATATACACGGAAACACCCCCAACATAGAGTACAATAATATGGCTGACCGAAACAGATTTCTAACCCTTACACCAGTGCAACCCACAACTGTCTACAGGCCTCTACAAGAAGGATAACAACATATGACGGGACAGGGCCCCGTCGTGCCCCTAAATATACAAAAGTCAAAATAATAGGGTTCTGTACCCAAAATGACAAAGCTTTGAATCAAATGAGCTTCCCAACCTGCTGAGTAGGAACCTAGGCCTGAGGTTCACCAAACTGAAAACATATACCTGCGGGCATGAAACGCAGCCCCCCGAGGAAAGGGGGTCAGTACGAAATAATGTACTGAGTATGTAAAACATGAAGCTATAAAAGAGATCATAAGTAGCCAACAGAAAATAGGAGATCAGTATAAAAATCAGGATCCAAATCCAATTGTGCCATAAACAATAAAAGTCAGTTACCTTATAAAAATGAGAGTCAAGTGAAGAAAACATGAGTGTCTGTCCATATACATATATATATATATATATATATATCTGTAACGTAACCCGGCCCACTAGTGCGGGACTCGGTGGAATTATATCATAACCCGGCCCATGCTGGAACTCGGTGAAGTCATATCGTAACCCGGCCCATACTGGAACTCGGTAAAGTCATATCGTAACTCGGCCCATGCTGGGACTCGGTAAAGTCATATCTCATCTATGGATCCATCCTACGTAACCCGGCCCGGGACTCGGTGAGGTGAAGTAGTAACACTTAGCACGAGTAGATATCATGAGTAACCATATGCAAGTAAAAATTATCATTTGACTCTCAATAAAATCATTATAATAATGTCATAATAAACTCTTTGCTGAAAAATCATAGGCACTTCTCATAACAATCCTCTTTAGGAATTAAACTGTATAAGAATCAAGTACGTCCGCCGTACTTTCATTAAATCATGCCAAAAGAAAGAAGTAAGGGTTTCACATACCTTTTAGACGAACTAATCCACCCAATATTAGAATATGCCTCGTTATAGAACTTCAACCTATAATAATGGTAATACGTTCGTTAATTCTATGATTACTAGCATACTTTATATCGAATAATGACTTCTTATTCTATAAAAATTCGGGCAGCACTTCCCCTGTTTATACATGTTTCCACAACTTCCAAACGATGCTAATAACATCAATAACCAAGCACCAATTAAGGGCACAACCAAAACAACAATAAAGGGAATTTACACACCCACTTCTCATGTAAATTTAGCCTCTTAATCCACCTTAAAAACAACCCACAAAACAGTCCATGTTACAACAACAACGAGGGTAGAATGTGAAGCCTTTCTACGCCTTTCTACACCCTTATTCCTTTAGGACTTACATTAGCAATTACCACACTTAAACATGCATAATGGTAACTAAATTTTCAGCATTATAACAACACAAAACAGTTCCTAAAACAGTCCATATACATCACAACATGTCCAACAATTTCATGCAAGTTCTTGGCCACAACATGTCATAATTCCATAACTCTTATCTTAACTCCTAAAATCCAATTTCGTATTTCAATACTTCCATATAACTAATTTCAACTAAATATCAATGTTTCCTTTCAATTTCATCATGCAATTAGTGACAATAATAACAACAATAACCAACGAATCCAATAACACCAAAATCTGTCCCAAATTGGCAACTAGCCCAAAATTGTCACATGCAACGCTTAAATTCCAATTTCTCCTTAACACAAATTCATTACCTTAATTCTAACAACATGCATTCCAATTATATCATAGAAAGAAGAATTTTATACCTCAAATTCATCCCAAAACAATCCACAATTTTCTGCCCACTGCTTGTCTGAAAATCCCCACTGTTTTCGTATTTCTTTCCCTTTTTTGTTCACTTCTTCAACTCCAATTGATATGCAAGTGTTCTATAATGTTAAGCCATCATCCGTACACGTTTTTCTTCCAAAATTTCATCCCAAAAATTAGAAATTTCTGGGCTAGAGTTTCGGCCAGCAGTGGTTGTTTTTGCCACTGTTTTTGGTGTTGTTTTGCTTCTAATTTTTGGTGAAAAATGTAGTCTAGGAAGAGAAAATAAAAATCTTAAATTGGGTATGGGGTTGGGGTGATTTTCGGCCAGCAAGGGGGGTGAGTTTGGAGAAGAGATGTGAGGTTTTTGGTTAAGTTTTGAATGAAGTTGAAGAGGTGATTGTAGGTATATAAAAAATCTGAATTTCCTTATCACATTTTGGCCCCCCAAGTTCTTCAATTAATAAATCTTAAACCCACTTCTTTTAATTTCCGAGAATTTCATAAAGCCTTATATCCTCAATGTCACAATTTTAATACAATACTATTCCATAACTCCATTGGAATAAATTCAACTACTAGGATTAATTCTCGTCGTCACATGTATAGCACTAAAGTAAAACTATTCCGGGATAACATCCGTTTATACACTAATTTTCCGTATTAACATATGTAAGCGTTCCTTATATTCAATATCCGAATCTTACTTCCTTAATGACGTTCTTAATTATCATCTTAATCTTACGAGGTGTAACATTCTTCCCCCCTTAGAAACATTCATCCTCGAATGTTCATAATAAGTCTAATGCTAGAAAAAAAATACGGCAGAGTCTCCTTTATAACTATGCCTATCCGCCTATATTCAGCAAACCAACAGATGCCACACAGGGCCACAATATATCACACATGTGCAATTCACTAATTACAATAATCAAATGGGGAGTTGAATTGAATTACCTGGAGGCACAGGGAATAAATGAGGATACTTCTTCATCTCATCCTCTGCCTCCCATGTCATTTCCTCCCTATTGTGGTTCCTCCACAATACCTTGACGGAAGCCACATCCTTCGTCCGTAATCTCCTTACATGGCGATCAAGTATGGCTACTGGGCTTTCCTCGTAGGACAACTCCTCTGTCACTTGGACGTCATCTACTGGGAAGACTCTGGAAGGATCACCAATACACTTACGCAGCATAGATACATGGAAGACTGGATGTACTGCTTCCAAATCAGGCGGTAGATCTAACTCATAGGCAACATTGCCTATCCTACGAATGATCTGGTAAGGCCCGATGTACCTTGGGCTAAGCTTCCCTTTCTTGCCAAACCTCATCACACCCTTCATGGGTGACACCTTTAGGAACACCCAATCATCAACCTGAAACTCTAAGTGTCGACGTCGATTATCAGCATATGACTTCTGTCAACTCTGTGCTGCTAATAACCTCTCCTGAATGAGTTTCACCTTATCAATATCTTACTGAACCATGTCTGGGCCGATAAACTTAGTCTCACCTACATCAAACCAACCAATAGATGACCTGCACTTCCTCCCATATAAAGCCTCATACGGTGCCATCTGGATGCTAGAATGGTAGCTGTTGTTATAAGCAAACTCAATGAGTGGTAAATGGTCATCCCAACTACCTCTGAAGTCAATAATACAGGCCCTCAGCATATCCTCTAATGTCTGGATAGTACTCTCTGCCTTCCCGTCCGTCTGAGGGTGAAATGTTGTGCTAAGACTCACATGTGTCCCCAATCCCTTCTAGAATGATCTCCAGAAGTTAGCTATAAACTGAGCTCCTCGGTCTGATATAATAGATGTGGGAACTCAGTGCAGTCTCACTATCTCCCTGATGTACAGCCTAGCATAGTCCTCATCTGAGTAAGTAGTCCTCACTGGAAGAAAAAGGGCTGATTTCGTCAGCCTATCCACGATAACCCATATGGAATCACACTTCCGCTGAGTGCGAGGTAAGTCTGTAATGAAGTCCATATTAATCACTTCCCACTTCCAAGTTAGGATCTCAATCTCCTGTAATAATCCACCAGGCTTCTGATGCTCAACCTTAACCTGCTGACAATTCGGGCACTGGGCAACAAATTCTGCAATGTCTCTTTTCATGCCATCCCACCAATACAAGCATCTAAGGTCATGGTACATCTTCGTCGACCCTGGATGAATGGAATAACGGGCATTGTGTGCCTCTCCCATAACCTGCTGTCGTAGCCCTGCAACATCAGGTACACATAATCTGCCCTCATACCTCAGCACATCATCATGTGTAACCTCAAATAAAGTCTTTCCCTTTTGGAGAGCTGCATCTCTATACCGGTCCAGAACAGGATCCTCATACTGACGTCTCTTTACCTCTTCCAAGATAGAGGACTCCGCAACATCCCGAATAAGAACCCCGTTATCTCCCGAATCCGCCAACTGGACTCCAAGACTCGCTAGCCTATGTATCTCGCGAACCATCTTCCTTCTGTCTGGCTGCACATCCGTCAAGCTACCCATGGATCTACGGCTAAGAGCATCTGCCATAATATTGGCTTTTCCCGAGTGGTACAAGATATCAACATCATAGTCCTTTAGCAACTCTAACCACCGCCTCTGCCGTAGATTCAACTCCTTCTGCTTAAAGATATATTGGAGACTCTTGTGATCCGTATAAATATCAATATGAATCTCATACAAATAATGTCTCCAAATCTTCAAGGCATGAATCACCGCTGCTAGCTCCAAATTATGAGTGGGATAATTCTTTTCATGCTTTCTGAGCTGTCGGGAGCCATAAGCTATAACTTTGCCATGCTGCATCAACACACAACCTAGCCCAATGCCGAAGCATCACAGTAAATGACATAACCATCCGGTCCCTCAGGAAGAGTCAGAACTGGAGCCGTTGTCAACTTGTCCTTCAACAATAGGAAACTGTGCTCACAAGCATCCGTTCACTGAAAATTAGCTGCCTTCTGAGTTAGCCTAGTCAAAGGCGCTGAGATCGAGGCAAAATTCTCCACAAACCTTCTGTAATACCCTGCTAGCCCCAGAAAACTGCGTACCTCAGTAGGTGTCGTAGGTCTGGGCCAAGTCTTCACCGCCTCAATCTTTCGTGTATCCACCCGAATACCATCGCCCCGATAATATGCCCCAAGAATGCCACCGAAGTCAACCGAACTCACACTTGGAAAACTTGGCATACAATCGTCGGTGCCGGAGGACCCTAAGTACCGTCCTCAAATGGTCTGCATGCTCCTGCTCTGAATAGGAATAAACCAGGATATCATCAATGAATACAATGACGAACATGTCTAAGAACAGCCTGAATACTCGGTTCATCAAATCCATAAACACTGTTGGAGCATTGGTCAGTCCAAATGATATCACCCTAAACTCATAATGTCCATATCGGGTTCTGAATGCTGTCTTTGGAATATCTGCCTCCCTTACCTGCACCTGATGATAACCTGACCGCAAATCTATCTTCGAGAAGCACTTAGCACCCTGCAACTTGTCAAATAAATCATCAATCCTGGGAATGGGGTACCTGTTCTTGATGGTTACCTTGTTCAGCTGCCTATAATCCATACACATCCGTAGCGATCCATCTTTCTTCCTCACAAATAACACTGGTGCTCCCCATGGAGATGTACTCGGCCTAATAAATCCTTTCTCCAACAAGTCTCTCAGCTGCTCCTTCAACTCCTTCAGCTCTGCAGGTGCCATTCTATAAGGAGGAATGGATATAGGTTGGGTACCTGACAATACATCTACACTGAAATCTATCTCCCGCTCTAGAGGGAGACCTGGAAGATCATCTGGGAATACATCCGAAACTCACTAACTACCGGAACTGACTGAAGAGCCGGTACCTCCGCTTCTGTATCATGCACCCGAACCAAATGATAGATACAACCTTTTTTGACCATCTTCCTTGCCTTGAGGTATGAAATAAACTTACCCTCGGCGATGCTGCATTCCCTTTCCATTCTATAACTGGCTCGTCTGGAAACTGAAATCGAATCAACTTCTCCCTACAATCAACGTTGGCAAAACAAGAAGCCAACCAATCCATACCCATAATGACATCAAAGTCGGCTATATCCAACTCTATCAAATCTGCTAAGGTATGACAGCTATATATCACCACGAAACAATTTTTATACACACGCTCAGCTATAACCGAATCTCCTACCGGTGTAGCTACCTCGAAGGGTTCTATCGGCTCAGGTTCTATCCCTATTCTATTAGAAACAAGAGGGGATATGTAGGACAAGGTGGAACCTGGATCTATCAAAGCATATACATTACAGAAAAAGACAGATAGTATACTTGTAACAACATCTGGTGACGCTTCCTGATCACGTCTACTGGCCAAAGCATACATGCGGTTCGAAGGACCGCCGGAACTAGAAACTCTGCCACGACCTCTACCACGGCCTGCTGGCGTCTGAATACCCCGCCCGGTGGAGCGCATAGCCATAGATGATGATGAACCAGCACCCGACCCCGTAGGCCGAGCCATCCCATCTAAACCACCCATGTTGGGACACTCTCTCATCATATGGCCCTGACGGCCGCAAGAGAAGAAAACACCTGTGGTCAAACGGCATTCCCCAATATGAAGCTTACCACAGTGAGAGCATCGAGGATAAGATGGCCTCAACTAACTAGAGCCCTTGTTCCTTTGAGAACCTGAAGCCATGGAGCTCTGTCCAGCTCCTGAATACCCAGGGCAGTCGAACCTCCCCGCCCATAGATCGAGAGGAGCACTCGTGGCCGGGCCGCGATGAATATCCGACCCGTCGCCGGAACTGTATGCCTCGAGACTCACCGGAATAAGCTACTGACCTAGCCCTCTTATGCTGGTCCCTGTCATGACCTCTGTCTGGATGTCGCCCTCTATTTCGGTCCTCAACCCCTTATGCGTATGCCTGGATACGAGCAATATCCATACCCGGCTGAAGAGCCACCGCCATACAACCATCGATCAGATAATGGTCCAGCCCCATCATAAAGCGATGCACCCTGTCTGCCATATCTGCTACAATAGTGGGTGCGTATCTGGCCAATGAATCAAACTCCAGGCTATACTCACGAATGGTCCAGCCATTCTGCCTCAACTGTAAGAATCTGTCCACTCTAGCTCTCCTCATCTCTGGTGGCAAGAAGTGACCAAGGAAGGCCTCTGTAAACTCCTCCCATGTAGCTGGAGGAACATCATCTCCCCTGGACAACTCCCAAGACTTATAGCAGTTTGTAGCTATATCCTGCATCCTATACGAAGCCAACTCCACAGACTCAGTCTCTGAAGCTCTGATTACCCTCAAGGTACGCTGCATCTGTCGGATAAACTCCTGCGGGTCATCCTCGGGCCTTGACCTAAAAAACTCGGTGGACTACGGCTCAAGAAATCACGGACCCTCAAACTATCTGCTCTGGGGCCAACTCCTGGTCCCTGTCTATAAGTCTGCCCTGCCACTAACCTAGTCAACAGTTGTACCGCATCTCTCATAGCTCTGTCCTCTGCCCCCGGCTGAGGAGCTGAAGGCTCAGGTGCTGGGGCCTCGGAAACTGGTGATGTGCCCCTGAACTGGAGCCTCTGGTAGGGGCGACGAAGCAGAGCTCATCGACTGGGGCACAGTCTCTGGCATAGACTGGGTATGGGACCTAGTAACTATCTGAATCCGGCTGGTATCCCCAGCTGTAGACCTGCCCTTCTGGGCCGCTGTCGCCTTCTTCGGAGGCATAGCTGTAAACATAGTAAGTTGTCAGAAAGTGATTATCCTACTAACATAGCTCTATTGCACGATCTAAGAGATGGAAGAATAGAAACCAATCCCAAATGCCCTGCAGCCTCCTGCGTATAAGTATGGTGCACAACATACCCATACGCAAGACTCTACTAGACACGGTCTGTAGACATTCCGAGGACAACCTGGCTCTGATACCACTTTTGTCACTACCCGACCCGACGGGCCGCGACTAACGCCCTAATGACGTCATTATACTAACATGTCACACATAATCCAACTAACACTTAATGAGTCTGAAATCCGGCAGCATAACGCTGTAATAACAACATATGCTAGGGTAGGCAAGCCGACAAGGCTGCCTTTACCCCCGAATTTACCTGCCTCCTGAGGAGTCACAACTAGCCAACACAATATAACAGGCAAGCCGACAAGGCTGCCAACATATAATATAACAGGCAAGCCGACAAGGCTGCCAACAGATAATATCACATATACACGGAAACACCCCCAATATAGAGTACAATAATATGGCTGACCGAAATAGATTTCTGACCCTTACACCAATGCAACCCACAAATGTCTACATACCTCTACAAGAAGGATAACGACATATGATGGGACAAGACCCCGTCGTGTCCCTAAATATACAAAAGTCAAAATAATAGGGTTCTGTACCCAAAATGAGAAAGCTCTGAATCAAAGGAGCTTCCCAACCTGCTGAGTAGGAACCTAGGCTTGAGGTTCACCAAACTTAAAACCTGTACCTGCGGGCATAAAACGCAGCCCCCCGAGGAAAGGGGGTCAGTACGAAATAATGTACTGAGTATGTAAAACATGAAGCTGTAAAAGAGATCATAAGTAGCCAACAAAAATAGGAGATCGGTATAAAAATCAGGATCCAAATCCAACTATGCCATAAACAATAAAAGTCAGTTGCCTTATAAAAATGAGAGTCAAGTCAAGAAAACATGAGTGCCTGTCCATATACATACACACACACACACACACACATATATATATATATATATATATATCGTAACGTAACCCGGCCTACTAGTGCGGGACTCGGTGGAATCATATCATAACTTGGCCCGTGCTGGGACTCGGTGAAGTCATATCGTAACCCGGCCCATGCTGGGACTCGGTAAAGTCATATCGTAACCCGGCCCATGCTGGGACTCGGTAAAGTCATATCTCATCTATGGATCCATCCTACGTAACCCGGCCCTCTAGTGAGGGTCTCGGTGAAAAATGCAAGGCTGTGCACGAACGTAACCCGGCCCGGGACTCGGTGAGGTGAAGTAGTAACACTTAGCACGAGTAGATATCATGAGTAACCATATGCAAGTAAAAATTATCATTTGACTCTCAATAAAATCATTATAATAATGTCATAATAAACTCTTTGCTGAAAAATCATAGGCACTTCTCATAACAATCCTCTTTAGGAATTAAACTGTATAAGAATCAAGTACGTCCGTCGTACTTTCATTAAATCATGCCAAAAGAAAGAAGTAAGGGTTTTACATACCTTTTAGACGAACTAATCCACCCAATATTAGAATATGCCTCGTTATAGAACTTCAACCTATAATAATGGTAATACGTTCGTTAATTCTATGTTTACTAGCATACTTTATATCGAATAACGACTTCTTATTCTATAAAAATTCAGGCAGCACTTCCCCTGTTTATACATGTTTCCACAACTTCCAAACGATGCTAATAACATCAATAACCAAGCACCAATTAAGGGCACAACCAAAACAACATTAAAGGGAATTTACACACCCACTTCTCATGTAAATTTAGCCTCTTAATCCACCTTAAAAACAACCCACAAAACAGTCCATGTTACAACAACAACGAGGGTAGAATGTGAAGCCTTTCTACGCCTTTCTACACCCTTATTCCTTTAGGACTTACATTAGTAATTACCACACTTAAACATGCATAATGGTAACTAAATTTTCAGCATTATAACACCGCAAAATAGTCCCTAAAACAGTCCATATACATCACAACATGTCCAACAATTTCATGCAAGTTCTTGGCCACAACATGTCATAATTCCATAACTCTTATCTTAACTCCTAAAATCCAATTTCGTATTTCAATACTTCCATATAACTAATTCCAACTAAATATCAATGTTTTCTTTCAATTTCATCATGCAATTAGTGACAATAATAACAACAATAACCAACGAATCCAATAACACCAAAATCTGTCCCAAATTGGCAACTAGCCCAAAATTGTCACATGCAATGCTTAAATTCCAATTTCTCCTTAACACAAATTCATTACCTTAATTCTAACAACATGCATTCCAATTATATCATAGAAAGAAGAATTTTATACCTCAAATTTGTCCCAAAACAATCCACAATTTTCTGCCCACTGCTTGTCCGAAAATTCCCACTGTTTTCGTATTTCTTTCCCTTTTTTGTTCACTTCTTCAACTCCAATTGACATGCAAGTGTTCTACAATGTTAAGCCATCATCCGTACACGTTTTTCTTACAAAATTTCATCCCAAAAATTAGAAATTTCTGGGATAGAGTTTCGGCCAGCAGTGGTTGTTTTTGCCACTATTTTTTGTGTTATTTTGCTTCTAATTTTTGGTGAAAATTGTTGCCTAGGAAGAGAAGATAAAAATCTTAAATTGGGTATGGGGTTGGGGTGATTTTCGGCCTGCAGGGGGGTGGGTTTGGAGAATAGAGGTGAGGTTTTGTTAAGTTTAGAATGAAGTTGAAGAGGTGAGTGTAGGTATATAAAAATCTGAATTTCCATTTCACACTTTGGCCCCCCAAGTTCTTCAATTAATAAATCTTAAACCCACTTCTTTTAATTCCCGAGAATTTCATAAAGCCTCGTATCCTCAATGTCACAATTTTAATACAATACTATTCCATAACTCCATTGGAATAAATTCAACTACTATGATTAATTCTCGTCGTCACATGTATAGCACTAAAGAAAAACTATTTCGGGATAACATCCGTTTATACACTAATTTCCCGTATTAACATATGTAAGCGTTCCTTATATTCAATATCCAAATCTTACTTCCTTAATGACGTTCTTAATTATTGTCTTAATCTTACGAGGTGTAACATTTGCTTTTCAAGATTGCTTTATTCACTGAATATACCTCTGGTGTTTTTCCTAAAATATCTTCTCTTTTAGGCTCAAAGCCTTGGGTAACTAGAATTTGATAGATCAGATAGGGATATGGAAGGATTAAGGTTGACTCTTTCTCAGCCAAATTGACTACTTGATAGAAAATCATTCTTCCTAAGTCAACTCTTAATCTTTTTCCAATTTTGTACAACAGAGAGTCTTGATCAGTTGTTACTATTGACTCATTTAGTGAAGGGAGCCAATTGTAAATTGCAATCTTATGGAGGGTGGAAAATAGGGCAGTTAATTTCGAAGCAGGGCATCGAGGAGTCCATTTCTTCATTTTTCCTCCAGTGAGTTATTCAATTATCTCATCCCTATTTTCAGTTTTCCTTTCTGTAGTGCTACTTCCAATTTCAGGCTCAGTTCCCAAACATTGATTAATAATTAGAGGAGTAAACTGATAAATTTTGTTATAGAGGTATACCTTCCCAAATTTCTTTGAGGAGGCATCTTCTATACCAGAATTTAAGTTTGCATAGAACAACCTAATTACTTTATCAATGAATGGTTCTTTATCAGTTACAGTTTTTTGAAGCTTACGATCATTGAGAACTCAACCAAACCATATTCCGAACATGAAGCTATATCTAACTCTTTTTCTGCCCTGGTAACTCTATTTATATATCAATCCCATTTATCAATTTTTTCTTTGGAATAGAACTTATCAGAAAAAGCATTTACCTCAACTTCAGATTCTGATTCGGTAATGCCAGATGAGGATGATGAAGATGTCTCTTCTGAGATCTGCTGGAATGTTGCTTGAGATGTTGTGGGATCATCGGCAACATTCTAGGTAGTATCTGGATTAGCTTGACGGAAATTCCTTTGGGGCAGAACCTTGTCTGGGGAGTGTCGTCAGGGATTTTCTCGTCTTGAGACTCACTTTGAGAAACAGAGACTGGAGGTTCTTCTTTAGTGTTTTCCGAGGACATTTCAAAGTCCATATCTCCAGTGTCACTGCTTGAGCAAGCAGGAACTGTAGTTTCAAACCTGGACTTCTTAGTTTTAGGTTCTTGTTGAACTATTCTTTTGAACACTCTACTCAATCTTCGTGTAGGAAAAGAAGATGAAGTGGTCCTTTTACCGAGGGTCGAATAATATGATGTAGCATCAACATCAATGGGATTATTGTCATCCCCTAGGTAACTGATATCAAGAGGTTCCTCATCACCTCTGAGAATAATGGCAGTGCACCTATTTTCTGGCAGTTGAGAAGAAGTAGTTGTTTGTTGAGGTGGACTGGTGGTCATTGAAGTGTTGTTGGTAGTGTTGGTTGACATAGGTGTTGACATAGGGGATGTTTTCATCGGTGAGTTTGGAGGAGAGGGCTTTGAGGGTTTAGGGTTTTTGGAAAAAGATGAAAGTGAAGATTTCATCGATTAGGTAGGGTATTTACCGAAGTGATGTGATTTCACCTTTTCCGCTTCTTTTTTCTTTACGTTTGAGGAAAAGACAAGAATGGTAAAAAGAAAAACAAATGAAGTGAATATTTATACTCTTGGCAAGCTTTTCAAAATACTAAAAATTCCTTAATTTTAGGTGTTTGAAATTTATTCAATAACTTTCACCTAAAATTTTGGGATAAAACAATAAACATCTTATTTGGAATTTAATTTTATCCTTTTAAAGTTTGAATTCCAATTAAAAACATGGCATAAAAATAGGGAAGATAAAATCTGATTTTACTGAAATCAATTAAGATCAACATCCCAACAAATATCATAATCTGAAAATGTCAACATCAATGTTGGCAACATTTTGGACAATACAAGTATTATGATCCCGCATGAACTTTTTGCTTTTGGCAACAAATCAATATATGTTTTATGTGTATTTTTACGAGTTTAACCACTTGACCAATGTAACATTTTCCCATCGTGTCCTTGGTCTAATCATAAGACACATACAAAATTATTTTTCATGTAAAAAATAAGAATACTTATTTAGTATTCTCAAAATTTCTTTTGAAGCACTCGATACTCCTATAGAATAGGAACGATATCTTTTCAAGGGCTTTGCCCATTTTGCATAGTTTCCAAAATTTTGTAAAGGCTTTGCCTTATTTTGATACTCTTTTTTTATGATATCTAATATCATCACAGAGAACGGTATCACTTTGGAATCACGTTCTTATTGAAGGATCATGCTTGTGTGACCAAAATTAATGCACTATACAGCAACAATAATCAGTTTATGATATTAGATATGTAAATGTCACCTGAAATGTTAGACAGTGTTTCAGCTGACATTCACCAAAAATGCCTTTTTAGAGATTACAAAGACCAAGAGATTTCTTCAAACTATAAAATCTCTCATGGTCCAAAACTTTTATAAAAATATCAGCTAGTTGATGAAGAGTGTCAATATGTTCAATTTGAACTAGTTGTTTTTCGACCAAATCTCTTAAAAAGTGATGTCTAATATCAATGTATTTTGTACGTGAGTGCTGAAGTGGATTTTTGGAAATATTTATAGCACTCAAATTATCACAGTACAAAACTAAGATATTACGTGAAAAAACATAGTCGTCTAACATGTGTCTTAGCCATATTAATTGAGAACAATAACTTTCAACTGCTACATATTCAGATTCAGCAGTTCAAAGTGAGATACAGTTTTATTTACTACTATACCATGAAAAAGGTTATTGCCAAGATAAAAATATCATCCACTTATATTCTTCCTATGATCCACATCACCAGCCCAATCCGAGTCACTATACCCTATTAAATTAGGATTAGTGTCTTTGAAATACCAAATTCTAAACTCACATGAGCCGGCAACATATCTAATGATATGTTTTACAGCATTTAAGTGGGAAATTTTGGGACAGGATTGGAATCGAGCACACACACAAACACTAAACATTGTGTCAGGACGACTAGTAGTAAGATATAGAAGGCTACCTATCATAGATCGATACAATGTTGGGTCGATATTTTCACCAACATTATCCTTACATATCTTCTGCGATGATCCCATTGGAGTTTTCATCTACTTTGCATTTTCCAATCCAAACCTCTTAACTAGATTCTTGGCATATTTGCTTTGCGAGATGAAGATTCCATCTTCACTTTACTTAATCTACAAACCTAAGAAAAAAGTTAGTTCCCCAATCATGCTCATCTCAAATGTCGATGACATAGATTCAACAAATGACTTTAGATATGACTGTGAGGTCGAGCCAAAAACTATGCCATCCACGTAGATTTGAGCAATAATAATATCTACACCGTGACGTTTAATGAATAAAGTACGATTAGCTTCACCACGGTTAAAACTAAATTCAAGAAGAAAGTTAGTTAAATGCCCATACCATGCACTAGGGGCTTGTTTCAACCCAGACAAAGCCTTTTTGAGCTTGTATACATATTGTGGATGGTAAGGATATTCAAATCATTTGGTTGTTCAACATAGACTTCTTTATCTAGATAATCATTTAAGAATGCATCTTTTACATCCATTTGGTGTAAAGTAATTTTTAGAAAGCAGGCAATGGCAAGAAGAAGTCTAATTTATTCAATTCTAGCCACAGGTGCAAAGGTTTCATCATAATCGGTTCCTTCAACCTGAGTATAGCCTTGTGCAACTAGACGAGCTTTGTTTCTGACAACAGTTCTCGATTTATCTGATTTATTCTTAAAAATCCACTTAGTTCCAATTACATTTGTATTACTTGGACGTGGAACTAAGTCCCAGACTTCATTTTGAGAGAATGTTCAAGCTCTTCTTGCATTGCTTGAATCCAAGAATCATCTTTAAGTGCTTCTAAAATATTTTTTGGTTCTAAGGTAGATATAAAACAAGAAAGACTAACCTTTTGGTATATGGTAGACATACACACATACCTTACCATGTCTCTGTAATAAAGTGGTTTTTTTCCTCTTTTTCTAATTCCCTCATAACCTCCCCCTATCACTGACATGTTGGATGATTCTTCCTAATCCTTGATAAGGGGTCCCTTCGAACTTGATCTAGCAATTCAGCATTTGACTCCTCATCCATACCCTCTGTGATCTCTGGTTCGGGATCATATGTTGCTTCAGATGTGGCAACATCTGATTCTTTAACAATCTACACATTTTCCACTGAAATTATAGTGTTATTTTCAGTTGTATTTCCTGTAGGAGCAGAAAAATCATCAAAAAATAACATTTAGAGACTCTTGTACGGTTTTGGTCCTTAGATTGTCACTCTTAGAGTCAAACTTTGCCAAATGATCTCTATCATTTAAAATGTAACAAATACACCCAAAAACATGAAAGTAACGCAAGTTAGGTTTCTTTCCATTTATAATCTCATAGGATGTCATCATTGTTCCAGACCTTAAATAGACTCTATTAGTGATGTGACAAGCAGTATTTAAGGCTTCAGTCCAAAAACGTTTTGACATTTTTTTAGAACTAAGCATAACTCTAGCCATTTCTTGCAATGTTCTATTCTTCCTTTCTGCTACCCATTCTGTTGAGGAGTTTTGGGAGAGGACAATTCATGAAAAATTCCCTTTTTCTCACAAAATTTTGTGAAGGAGTTGTTTTCAAATTCTTTTCCATGGTCGGATCTAATCCGAAAAATAGGAGAATAGAACAAGTTCCTAATTCTAAAGTGTAAAAATTTTAACATGTCAAAAGTTTGTGATTTTTCTTTCAAGAAATATATCCATGAATATCTAGAAAAATCATCTACTATCACATAGGAATACCTCATGCCTCCTAAACTGTCTACCTCAATTGGACCCAAAATATCCATGTGCAATAATTGAAAACAGTGAGACGTACCTGAATGTTGTCCATTATTTTGAACAATATTATGGGAAACACGAGTTTGCTTACCTTTCAGACAATCTTCACAGACAGTTTTACCTTTATGGCTAAGATTGGGTAAGCCTCTAACAGCTTCATATGAGACTATTTTTTCTAAATTGCGGTAGTTGACATGCCCCAACATTTGATGTCATAGTGTTATGTCATCGATCTTGACATTATTGCATGTTTCTTGTCTTGCAATAAGATAGCAATTATCACATGTTCTAGTACCTGTCATGACACACTCATTAGCTCCATTCGTAACTTCACATGCATTCTTATTAAACTTTAACTCAAGGTTGTCATCACACAGTTGACTAATACTAATCAAGTTAGCCATTAAACCCTCAACGTGTAAGACATTTCTTAAAGCTGAAAATCCAGGAACATCCAAGATCCATTTTCCAATTATTTTGCTTTTGGTACCTCTCATAAGTTACATTTCCTCCATTGAATGACTCACAATTCTTTAGAAAACCTTTTGTACATGTCATGCTACGAGAACATCCACTATCAAAGTACCAAGAACCTGAAATGTTAGGTCTTAAAGCAGTTATCGCAACATTACAAGTTACATCCTTTTTGGGAACCCAAACTCTTTTAAAATATTTTTTACTTTTCGGCTCAGAAATATTGCTTCGAATGTTATCCAAAATGTTGGACGACCTTTTAGGTAAGATTTTGCTCACAGAATCTTGAAGTTTGAAACGGTATGGTTTTAAGTGTCCAGGGGAGTTTCAGTGATGACATACAAACTTCATATTCTTTGACATATATAAGAACCTATTATTTATTCCTTTTTCTTTTACAAAACATATTTTCTCATTTTTGTCAAATAAACTAGAGCATATGGTTTTAAGAGAGTTTTCATATTCAATACCTGCATGTGAAGCTTTACTAAAGCTGAGTATCTCATTCAACTTTAAAGTCCATGTGTTGAGCTTGTGGAAGGTTGCTTCGATTAAATCCAATTTTGCACGAATCTTGCCAAATTTTGTATCATTTTTGGTAAGTGCAACCTCTAGTCGGGTTATTGTGCCCTTTTTATCTTCATTCTCACGAGTTAAAGATTTCATATTTTTATCAAGTCGTTTGGATTCTATGATTAAGGCTTTACAAATACTTTGTAATTCATTAATCATGTCATCTTTACATTCAACTTGATCAGCCTCATTACTAGAAATAAAACCACTAAAGCAATTAACATCAGGATAGTTAAAGAATATGTACCTTTCGGATGTTGCTGAGGATGCAGATGTTGCCTGAAATGTCGTGACATCTGAGACAACATTACATACGACATCTTCATTATTAGACAGAGATTGTTCATAAAAAGGGGCCAGCATTGCTTGTGATTCGACTTCTTGATCTCCTTCCTCTCCTCCTTCGTCGTCACTAAGCGAGACCCATAGATTCTTACAAAATTTCCTGAGAGTGTTTGCACATTCATTAGCATAATGACCCCAGCCGGAGCATGCATGACATTGCACAGACTCCAATTTTTTGGGATCAAACTTGGTACGATCTGAGTTGGTTCTTCTTAGTGGACTTTCTTTTTGAGTACTTAGAAGAAATTTAGTGGGATTTTTATTGAATCATTGGTTTTGATGTTGTTTAGGTTTAGATTGATTTCTCTCATTGTTGAACTTCCTCACCATCGAATTGTATTTTCGAGTGAGAAAGGCAACATTAGCACCTTCACCAATTTCTTCGAGATTTTCATCCTCTTCTTCGATTTGATTCTTCGAGGATTGAACTTGAAGTGCCACACTCTTGCTTTTATATAGTTCCCTTTGATTCTCAATGTTAATCTCATAGGTTTTGAGAATGCTCATCAAGGTATGATGGTCCATTGTGGCAAGATTGTGAGCTTCTTCAATGGCACAAATCTTTTTATTGAACTTTTCAGTAAGAGAACGGAGAGCCTTTTCAACAAGTTGAGTGTTGGTTAAAGGTTTACCAAGCACTTGACATTCATTAGAGATGTCATTCAACTTTTCAAAATAAGATTTAATATCATTTGCTTCTTCCATCCTTAAACGTTCATATTTGCTCATGAGCATGCGTAGCTATGTTCGACGAACACTTGAGCTACATTCACAATGAATTTGTAAAGTATCACATGCATCCTTAGTCGTAGAGCATTTTTTAATGAGCTTGAACATGTATAGATCAACCCATCCAAAAATTGCATTTAAAGCCTTTTTGTTAAAGCTAGCATTATTGGTTTCTTCTGCCGTCCATTTGGATTCAGGTTTAACAAGAATGTCACTTTCCTCATCCAGAAGCAACATTGGAACAACATACCCATTGGTTATAGATCTACATGCCCTAACATCAATTGATTTGATATGAGAAAGTAGGCGAATCTTCCAATAGGTATAGTTTGTACCATCTAAAATGGGAAGTCTACCAACATTTGGATTTGCCGGATCTATAGCATTAAATAACAGGACCAAGCACTTATTGTGTTAAGTGTCAGCTCTGATACCACTTGTTAGGTATGGGTATGCTATAGAACAATAAAAACAATCTCGAAATAAAATAGAATGTCAATTCTGTTCCAAATATCGTCTAATACAAGTGACAACACTTCAATAAAATAGAAAAACCTTTGAAGAGTAAATTGCAGCGGAAATAATAAAGAACACAAAGGTTTAATATTTACATAGGTATAACCTATGACAGTCAATGACTGAAAGTATTGTATATATTTATATACAATTGAACAAATTCCTTCTTTTACAATTTTACAAAATAAAACAAAATGAATTAAAATATTGAAGTCACAGATGACTTCTGCCTGGAAAATCTACCTAAATAGACATAGACAACATCTCATTATAATTGCTTCAATACAGAACAAATATAGAATCTAAGCAGCAATTATAATGTTGGACAGAATGTTGTCGACACGCTCATGCAACACTTGCGATCTAGTTTTCTGAGATGAATTCTCGAGAGCTCTCTTGATATTTTTGCAATTTGTTTCTGGATATCGATTCACTTCAGCATCTTCTCTATTTATAGTAGAGAGTCTTCCTTGAAAAGATCATCAATTGGTTGTAGAGGTTGAGGGAAAGGCGGGCAACTAATAGGGTTTGTTGGAGAAGATCATGGAGCAAAATCCTCTAACTTCTTGGACTTGTTCCCCAAGCATAGCAACGGATTTGACTTGTTCTTCCCACGTTTTTCATCAGCTCCTAATTACA
Organism: Anisodus tanguticus; assembly: GCA_034509755.1. Taxonomy (NCBI): domain Eukaryota; kingdom Viridiplantae; phylum Streptophyta; class Magnoliopsida; order Solanales; family Solanaceae; genus Anisodus; species Anisodus tanguticus. The sequence goes on from CM067546.1 coordinate 33,188,061, forward strand.
TTGCCAAGTCACTTCTCCATCGTAATAAAAATAAAAATTCTACGAGAATTGCTTCAGTCCGTGAAGTAAGGCAAAAACTGTTTGTCATAAAAATGTTGGTCCGAATGTTGTGACATTTGTTCCAACATTTCTTAATTTCAACTTAGCACTAAAAACGATATGTTGGGTAAAATTTCACAATACCAAACTCAACATTAACATTTTCTATTAATGGCTAAAATGCCCTAAAAGCTATCTATAAAAAATATAAATTCGAAAATGATTTGCCTCGAAAAAGATGAATGGCGGAAATGAAATGGAAATGGAATTAAGGGTTTTTTTGAAAGGGTATTTCAAACATTACAAAAAAATAATTAAAGATTGAATGTCCAACAATCATATTCCTGTAATTTAATAAGCGTTTAAGGTGAAAAATGTAATAAAAACACTAGAGTTTTGTTGTTGAATTAGAATGTTGGATACCATAAGAATGAATTTCCTATTAACTAAAAGAGTGTCTAACTGTTTTACTATTTTACCTTCTATTTTATTTAACTACCTTCTATGATTAAGATAATTCTTTAAGTACTAAGAAATTATTACTTAGGTGGTATTGTGGAACCAAACAGAAAAACTGATCAAACTCAGAGAGATTGTTGATTAGTACTTTTCAAAGAGAAAGGGAAAGCAATTAGAAGTGGTCCATCATAGAATTAATGGTAAGAATATATTAATCTCTGTTGAAGAGTCTTTCTCATTAATACAAATATATATAGTGTGTACAATGTTGAATCCTAATAGAATAAGGATCTTATAGTTACCATAATTATACACTACTATTAATTACAAATTATATGGTGAATATATTTTTTATTCACTAATACACCCCCTCAGTCTGAGCGGGAGGAGGTCGGACGCTGAGACTGGATCTGAAGTCTAGTAAGAGCTGTCTAGGAAGTCATTTGGTGAAGATATCTGCATACTGATACGAAGAAGGCACATGCAACACCTTGTCATGACCAATAGCAACCTTCTCACGAACAAACTGTATATCCATCTCAATGTGTTTGGTACGCTGATGCTGAACTGGGTTATGAGATAAGTAAATCGTGGATATGTTATCACAGTACACCATAGACGCCTTACGCAAGGGACACTGAAGCTCCAAAAGAAGATTTCGAAGTCAGCAAATCTCAGCAACAACATTTGCAACTCCTCTATACTCTGATTTTGCACTCGATCGGGATAGGGTGGCTTGTCTCTTGGCAGACCACGAAATGAGATTATCTCCTAAGAACACACAATAGCCGGAGGTGGAGCATCGCATGTCCGGATAGCCTGCCTAATCAGTGTCCGTATAGGATAGTAACCTAGTTGATGCAGAGAGATAGAGATGCAATCCATAATCAAGTGTGCCCTTAATGTATCGAATGATACGTTTAAGAGTTGTAAAATGAGGCTCGTTTGGGGCATGCATAAATAAACACACCTGCTGAACAACATAAGCAATATCAGGCCTGGTGAAAGTAAGATACTGAAGTGCACCAGCAAGGCTCCTATAAAGAGTGGAATCAGATACTGGATCACCGTCAACAGCACTAAGCTTTGATTTTGAGTCAACCGGAGTAGGCATGATCTTGTAGTTCGCCATTTTAGCCATGTACATAATTTCTTCTGCATACTTACACTGACACAAGAACATAGTATCTACAAATCTAGTCACTGATATCTCCAAAAAATAGCTCAACTTCCCCAAGTCAGTCATAGAAAATTCAGATTTCAGCATAGCAATGATCTCATTTTTCAACATATCAGAAGAGGCAGCGAGAACAATATCATCCACATACAATAACAAATATGCAATGTTACTACCACGATGAAATATAAAGATAGAGTGATCACACTTACTGCATACAAACTCAATCTGCATAATGTAATTAGTGAAGCGTTCATACCATGCTCTAGGTGCCTGTTTTAAACCATACAGTGACTTACGAAGATGGCAGACATAATGAGGAGCCCCTGGATGGACAAAGCATGGAGGTTTGTGCATGTACACATTTTCTTTCAAGTCTCCATGTAAGAATATAGTTTTTACATCTAGTTGGTGAATTGGCCAATGTTTATCCATAGTTATGCTCAGAATCGTGTAAATGGTAGTCGGTTTAACCACCGGACTAAACATCTCACCACAATCAATACCCTCTTGTTGATTAGTACAATTAGCCACACGTTTTGTCTTATATCGCTCAAGGTTACCAATGTCTCTGAATTTGTGACGAAATAGCCACATGCATCGAATCACGTTCACCACATCCGGTCTAGGAACCAAATCTCAAGTGTGCTAGTTTGTTAAAGCATTAAATTCCTCATGCATGGCCGTATTCCACTTTGGGTCAAGTTTGGCTAATTTTGGGTTTTTTGGGAATTAGGGATATGGTTTGTGTGGACAGGTTAAATTGAACTTTGTGTTGAAAATCACGTATTAAACATGGGTTTCCATACGGTGTGGGGGCAGAGGCAGTTTCGATAGGCTGGTGGGGTGTTGGGTCAAGGTTAGACGATTGGGTTGGAATTTGTGAGGCAGTGATAGTGGTTGGTGGCTATCACGGGAGGTCGATGGGGTAGGGGTTATGGTGGTTGGTTTCTGGTGACCGAGATAGGTTGGGTTGGGTGGAGATCGGGTCTGATCGAGTAGATAGGTGTGACTCAATTCCGGGACCGATGATGGGAACTTGGTGGGTTGACTGTGACGGGGTCGAGGTGTGGTGTTATGGGGGGCTAGAACTGTGACGGGTTTGCGGTGGGGTAGTCTGGGTGCTGGTTTGGGCGACGGAAGGAAGGGAGGCAGTTGGTGGTGACACTGAGGCTGTTAATTGAGTTGGCTGGTAGGTGAGAGAGATGACGGTGGGTTGGATCCGGGAGTGGTCCGATAGATTATTGCTAGTGACAGAGACAACGACGGGACAGGTTTGGGGTTGGGCCGACAAATTTCTGGTAGTGGCAGTGGCAATAGTAGTCGGCGGTAACAGAGATGTGGGGGCGGTGGCGGTGGCATGACGGAGTTCGGTGAGTATGACAGAGGAGGTATCGGACTCGTCTAGAAAGGTATGGTCTGTATTTCAGAATTTTTAGATGTTTGTAAAAGGGAAGATTATCTCGTCAAACGTGACATGACGAAAGACGTGGATTTGACGAGTGGACAAGTCATAGCATAAATAACCCCTATGGTTAGACAGGAAGCCCACAAAGACACATTGAGTGGTGCGAGGTGCTAATTTATGAGGGGCAGTGGAGGCAAGATTTGAGTAGCAAAGGCAACCAAAAATCTTAAGGTGATCATAGGAGAGGATCCGACGATATAGAATTTCGGTGGGGGTCATGTTATGAAGAGTACTGGTAGGTAAAATATTAAGGATGTATTCTACCATTTTGACTATCCAAAAGGAAGGGGGAAGAGAGGCATGAAAAAGGATAGTACGAACCATGTTATTGATGGTGCGAATGATTTGTTCGGCTTTGCCATTTTGAGGGCAGGTGTGGGGACACAAAAATTGAAAAACCATGCCATTATTTTTGCAAAATTTGTGAAACGTGGAATTATTAAACTCACGACCATTATCACATTGAAAAGATTTGATGGCTTTTTCAAATTGTGTTTTGATAAAAATACGAAACTCAAGAAATATGGCAAAAACTTCAGACTCGAATTTTAGAGGGTAAATCCAAATAAAGTGAGAGAAATCTCTAATAAGAATAGATAATATTTATGACCCATTGAGCTATTAATGGGAGATGTCCATAAATCAGCATGAACAATATCAAATGGAGAAAACGTAACACTTAAAGATGACTGGAAAGGAAGGCGAACATGTCTGCCTAAAGGGCAAGAAAAACAATGTCAGGCAAGTTTCTCATTATTACATCGAATAAAATTATTGCTTCTAAGAAAATTAAAAACATGAGCCTATGGGTGTCCAAGTCTATTATACCAAGTTGACGGAGAGATGGCAGCGAGAGAGGTGTATGAGCGGGATCTGGCAGCGGAGGTGGATGAGAATGGATAGAGGTCCCCTGTACTATTGCATCTCGTATGGGGTGTCCCCGTAAGAAGATCCTTCACAGAGAAACTAATGGGGTCAAACTCAACAGACACATAATTGTTACGAGTGAATTTCCTAATAGATATTAAATTTTTAATGATGTTGGGAGCATAAAGGACGTTATTTAGGGAGAAGGGTGGGTGAGGTATTTGGGTGTAGGTGGTATCGTAACCCTAAATCGTTATACGATGACCATTGCCAACCGTAATAAATTGAGGATACTTTAAACAAGACGGATTTGAGAGATTATCTGAAAATCGGGTAAGGTGAGATGTGGCTCTTGTGTCCATGTACCAATTTTCGTTGGGCTACTACATATTTAAATAACTGAAAATGTGGCCCAAATCGGTTAGGGCCAAGATGTTGAAATGTTGCTACTGTTGGGCCTGCATTAAGTGGGCCTAATAGGGCTGGTATGCAACTGAACGTGGGCGTGGGGCAGAGCCCAGGATACCTGCTGCTAGTGGCCCAGGTATTAGGCTACAGCCTGTTGATAAGGGAAGGCTGCAAAGGCCCAACTTCCCGAGTTAGCCCACTAACCTGGGCTGGTCCATTGGGCTAGTTAGCTAGGCTATTGTGGTTGGCCTGCACTTCCTCCTCTACGTCGGCCCTTGCCACCTTTTCCATTGTTTCAGCCTCTGCCGCCTCTTCCACCACCGCAGCTGCCACACGGTTGTTGGTTGTCCGGGAGTAGCGGCTGGGTGGTGTTGGCGGTGTTTGGTGCAGGATTTTCAACCGCTAACGTGTTTTTATTGTGTTTGTCCTGCTTGGCACATCGGGTTTCTTCTAAAAGTAATTGTATTAGGCCCTCGGTAGTGGTTCGGCTTGTTGAATTATAGTCGTTAGAGTATCGTATTCACCTTTCGATAAACCGACAACGAGTTGGAGAACCATCTTTGTTTCAGAAATTGTTGTCCCCATATTGGATAATTGGTATGAGAGAAGCTTCAATTATTTACAATACTCAGACATATTGGAAAAAATTTCAAGACGTGTATTATTGAATTGTTCCTCCAAATACACGGCGCGTGTATGCTTATTACCTGAAATATTTCCTCCAAACGTATCTATAACTCACGAGCCGAGGCACCTATTTTCATAATCGTTGAAGCAAGTCTTTGGAGATGGTGCCATAAATCCATTGTTTGATGTACCGTCAAGACAACGCCACGTCGTGTCTGGAACGTCGATAGGGCACGGGAAAGAATCGTCAATATGGTCAACCACGTTATATACGCATGCGTGAATATTAAAAATTTCAACTCACGATTAATATTGATCATCTTCTTGATCAAAAACTAAGGAAATGAAATTCTTGATATTAGTAACGGTGAATTCCGGATGAAAAGAAAAAGTAGAGGAGGGATCAGGTGGATTTTCTATGACTACTGTGGAAGAGGATGTGATAGCCTTAGGAGATGTGGGAGTAAACATGGGAGTTACAAAAAGGGGACACGAAAAAATTGAAGAACCGTGACGCCGTCGGCCGAAGTGAGGGGGGTTCTTCTTCTTCTCCTCCTCCTTCTTCTTGGCACTTCTTATTCTCCTCCTTTTTGGCTCTTCTTCTTCTCCTCCTTCTTATTGGCTCTTCTTCTTGGCTCCTCCTCCTCCTCCTCCTCCTCCTCCTCCTCGGCTCTTCTTCTTCTTGGCTTCTTCTTCTTCTTCTTGGCTCTTCATCTTCTTGGCTCTTGATACCATGTAAGAATATATTAATCTTCCTTGGGAGTCTTTCTCAATACAAACATACTTCTTCTTCTTGGCTTTTGATACCATGTAATAATGTATTAATCTTTCTTGGGAGTCTTTCTCATTAATACAAATATATTTAGTGTGTACAATGTTAAATCCTAATAGAATAAGGATCTTATAGTTACCATAATTATACACTACTATTAATTACAAATTATATGGTGAATATATTTTATATTTACTAATATTAATCAATGTAACGTTTGTGCGGTCACTCATATTAGCAATAAATAGTAAACGAACTTCAAGTCTGAATTGTGTATTTAACCTTATTCAAAGTGCAATTATTAACCTATTAGATAAAGGCACTTGTTTACCTGCATTGAATTTTACTTCATAAATCCAAATTCCAAAACAATACTTAGTAAGGAAAAGTGAAGGAAGAAGAAGAAGAAAAAACAAATGTTAAGAAAAAATCCACCCGTCTCCGAATTTGCAATTAATCATGTAATGTAACTTGAAAAAATAAAAATATAAATTAACTACATATAGAACTTTAATTTTTAAATATTTATTAAATTTAACTTTAAATATTATTTTCCTCAAATACCACTTAATAATAAAACACTTTAAGGATAAGGTGAAAGTTGTACACTCCCAGTACCTTTTTGGTGCAGTTATTTTGTGAATAACATTTTTTTCATATTTCTGATATGTGTATCAAGAGATGAGCGGGTGTACATATAAAATCATTCTTCCTTTAGAAGTGAGAAGAACCTATGACATTTTTTCGAGGATCGGGATATAAATCTGCTTAAGGCTGCCACACGACCGGTCAATCGTTGCATTACTTTGACATCTTCTAGTGCGTATGGTAAATTTTCAATAGCCTTTATTTTGTCAGGGTTTATCTCTATCCCTCTCTGGGAAACCAAGAAACCCAAGAATTTACCAAAACCGACCCCAAAGGCACACTTCTCAGGATTCAGCTTCATATTGTACTTCCTCAGTATCTCAAAGGTTTCCTGTAAATGACTTAAATGGTCTTCTACACGAAGACTTTTAACAAGCATATCGTCTATATATACTTCCATTGTTTTACCTATTTGCTTTTCAATTATTTTATTTACTAACCTTTGATACGTGGCCCCGGTATTTTTTAGTCCAAAAGGCATAACATTATAACAATAAGTACCGAAAGTAGTTAAAAATATATTTTTTCTTGGTCTTCTGGGTGCATCCTTATTTGGTTATACCCGGAATATGCATCGAGAAAACTTATTATCTCATGTCCGGTTGTAGCATCGATCATCTGATCAATGTTCGATAGCGGAAACGAGTCCTTAGGGCATGCCTTATTTAAATCTTTGTAATCAATGCACATTCTGAATTTATTTCCCTTTTTAGGTACCACAGCTATATTTGCTAATAAATCTAGGTATTTTATCTCCTGGATCGATATTATATTGAGTAGCCTAGCTACCTCGTCCTTAACAAACATGTTACCGAGTTTGGCTATTGGTCGTTTCTTCTGTCGTACTGGAGGGAAACTGGGATCCAGGCCCAACTTATAAGTTATGACTTCTGGAGGAATGCCTGTCATATCTTCATGAGACCATGCAAAGCAATCGCTGTTAGATATAAGATATTTAAGAATTAAATCTCGAGCTCCGGATTTAACCCGGTGCCCATGTATACCTTCCTATCGGAAGTTTTCAGATGTAGTGTAATCTGCTCCAACTCCTCTACAGTGGATTTGGTGGTGTCCGATTCATCCGGTACCTGAAAGTATCTGGATACTTGATACCAGTCCAAAAACTCTTTCTTCGGATAGGCTGCTACTGATTCTTCTAGAGGACCTGGTGAACCTCTTCGAGTACCAGCTCCACCTTTCTGTAATTGCTATTTGGGATCTGCTACCACCTCTGGTTTCTCTATAGAAAACATTTCTGTGGCAGCTTGTTTACTCCGTATTTGTTGAATTTCTTCCAGTGTCATAAATTTCACCAACAAATACAAGGTTGATGGGACCACCTTCATATCATGTATCCACAGTCTACCAAATATTACGGTGTACCTTATATCCCCATCGAGGACATAAAAACTTGCCATCTTGACAACCCTCATCGCGTCCATCGGTAGGTTTACTTCCCTCTTCGTCATTTCACTTGACATGTTGAAACCAGAAAGAGTTCTGGCAACTAGAACTATTTTATCTGTCATATTTATTTCTTCCACCACCTTCAGTCTAATTATGTTAGCTGAGCTTCCAGGATCAATTAGAACCCTTTTGACCTGGAAGCAATCAATAGGCACCATGACTACCAGTTCATCGTTATGAGGAAAGATTACACCAACAACATCATCTTCGATGAACATGATAATGTGTTCATCGGGTATCTCACGAGACCTCTTTTCCCGAGTCACGGAGATATTCATATTTTTAGTCGTCGTGAACGATGTAGCGGCAATCATTGATCCAACATAAATTATGTTTATAACATGATGCGGCGCAGCCGGGTTAGACTTTCCTTTTGAAGGTGGTTCCCGCTCATAATTGTTCCGAGCTCTTTCACTCAGATACTCTCGGAGATGGCCATGCTTAGCATTTCTGCCACCTCCTCTCATAAATGCCTACAATCCACCATTTTATGCCCATGAGTGCCATGAAATTTACATCAAACGGACTGATCTCTTTTACTTGGAACAAACTACAACGGCTTCGGAGGTAGAGACGACGGATGTGTCCTTAATACCGCCACCATCTGATCTCCATCGATGCTAAATTTGTATTCAGATAACTTTGGATACCCAATACCATTGGATGAGTTATTTTTCTCAAAATTCCAGATCCCTAATTATTTCATCCGAAACCTCCTTTGCTATTTGATTTGTCAAAAGAGCAGAAATCATGTCCCCTTCCTTGCCTTCGAGTAGGAGGATAAAGTTGATATCGATTCTTCAAGGAATTCTCTTTCTCCGCCTTTGCAAAAATACTACCGACCTTAACTCCAAGTATAGTTCCAAGTATATCATCTTAAATATAAATTTTGGACTCATACCGATTGTGCACGTCCTCCCAAGTGGTTTTTTGAAACTCCAATAGACTTTCTTTTAGCTTTCGGGAAGCATCCGAGCCTGCTGGATTCTACCCTTTCGTGAAAGTCTCTATATCCCATTCGTTTGTGACCACTGGCAACATCATCCGCTCTTTTTGGAACCATGTAACAAAGTCCCTAAGGTGTTATGATTCTCCTTGCGCAATGCGGAAGATATTCGTCTCGCATGCTTTCACCTTTCGGGCTCCTACATGAGCATTTATGAACATGTCTGCGAGCTGGGCGAATGAACTGATTGAATGCTCGAGGAGCTGTGAATATCATATCAGCGCTCCCTTAGTGAGTGTCTCAACAAAATTTGTAATCAGAACCAATTCTATCTCGTATTCTCGTAAATCATTCCCTTTACGACTATAGTATAAGTCAGGATATGCTTCTGGGGATCGGTAGTTTCGTTATAACTGGCCATAAAAGGCATTTTGAACCTTTTGGGTATTAACTCAAGCACGGGATTTGGCTTATACACCAATTGAATATATGTATTCGCATCTGGACTATCAGCCACGGGTGGGGGCCCCAGTATTTTATTGAACTGTCACCGAAACTCCTAGGCAATTTTCTCTGCCTTCTCTGCATTGGTATCAACTTTGATAGTCATGTCCTTCATGAATTTTAGGACCTTCTCCTAGAACGAGTTTTTTGGGACCTTGCTCTCTGAGCCACCATTTGCAGATCTGTCTTGGTTATCACCGGTTCCTCCGTGTGTATTTGGTGGAGGAGTCGGTTCTCCTGTCGGAGTAGTTTCAGTATTCCATGACATGAACTCTTCTTGAAACTGCTTCATATGCTCCAATTCTGCGCTTATTGTTGCATTATGTGCCCGAAGATTCTATATGGATATTTCGGGTATTTCATCCGTAGGATTATCTCCGTGTTGAGTCTGACCATCCTCGGTAGTGACACCGTCTGTATACATTAGATCTCTAAGCATCATATCATCTGGCCCTAGATTGCCAGTGTTGCCTCGATGTTACGGTTGTTGTCACATAATCCTGTCATCTTGTTTGATCTAAACAAATAAAAAGACTTAAAGAAAAAAGTAAATTAGTAGAAGGGTCACTTGTGAAACCACAATTGTCCAGGTCCCACGGTGGGCGCCAAACTGTTTACCCGTAAAATAGTACTGTTAAATTTGTATACGTGGTCAAAGACACGTGGATCTCAAGTGACACGTAAGATAAGAATTATACTTAAGATAAATAATAATAGGATAAAGTAAGCAGTAATTAGCTTGAGTTTTGAGATAGCTTCTGAGCAAAAGTAAAGATAACTTGTATGTAAGCAAGCACATAAATCAAGAGAATATCAGTAAGTATATTGTGAAAGCAAGTATATGATGGGTTACAATAGAATAATGTGTCATGTTTATACATGAGCTACACGGGTACACAACCCAAGAAACATGCCCTCATAAATGCAGGAGAATGAATGTTGTAATAATTGGAAAATTAATCTCTCAATAAATGTTATTAAAAGACTGTAGGAAGTCATGTGACTGGATTGAGTAACCGTCATCCGTTACGATGCAAATGGCTCTCATCCTTCTTCAATATCAGTACCGGCTCTGCTCACGTCACACCCGGTACCATGCATATCAAACCGGTAGTGTTGTAAACTGACGTGAATCTGACTCAACATCATACTCCACTTGTTAGACTATAATTTGTATAGTTGTCTTATACGAATTTTACTCTATACAATTGGGTAGGTACAAGCGTGACAATTATAAATGTGCATGTGTTTTTCTTTTTTCCTGTAAATATTTCAATGTCGTCCTTATTGTAATTGATGTATCTTTGCATATGTTTTTGGGCCTTCTTTGGACGGTTTTCTTTGTTATGTTGTCATGTCTTATGCACCACAAGTCACAACCTTACTTTGTTATCAAATGAATGTTGGAAATTTACTAATATGGAATTAAGTTTATCTCGTTATTTATGACTCAAACAATTGGGCCCCGCACGTCGGAAATATCATTTTCACACACGTGCAATCTTAGTGCCAAGTATTGTAAATTTCGTTAATGAAAGAGATATTGGTACGTAAGTGAAATGTTTGAGACACGGAATGATAGATGGTTATTTGCTAAATAACATGTGTTCCACGTTGGTAAATGAAGGAATGATTGTGCGAGGTGTAAGATGGAACGGGTCGGAAAAGGGCCACGGAGCCGAGAAGGGCCGCGGTGCCGTAGCACCGCGGCGCCCCCTTGCAGCGCCACGGCGCCGGAGTGGCAGTGAGTTCTGTGTTGAATTAGCGCCGCGGCGCTAAGGTGGCAGAGCCGCGGCGCTTTATGGGCAGTGACTGCTCGACGGAATCCCAAAAAGTTTAGCTGTTTAGGGGGTTTCAATGGCATTGAATCCACCCAATAATGGCCATTACTTGGACCATTATTTGGCTACATTTGTTGGGGGTTAAATGTCATCCATTACATAGCAATTGATTGTCATTGTGGGGCACTTAAAGAGGTCATCTTACACACCTATAAATTTAAGCCTTGGCTCAATTCTATAGAGGAGAAGAGAAGAACACATATGCACATATGAACAGAAAAACAACTTCACAACACCACAACGAGATCATATTTTCCTGATAAGATATCCTTCTCTTAGCAATCTTCATTATTCGTGTTCTTCGCTGAGATCATTTGTGTAGGCTTTGCACATTTGATAGTTTGTTGTTTCATCTTGGGAGACTATTGTCCATACTTTCGTAAAGCCTATATACAGGGGCAATCTTGTCTTAAAGACAGAGGCCATCTCTCGACTCAGCCGGTGGTGTTGTGTTTATCTAATTGATTGCTAAGTGTTTCAGGTGTTATCTTAATAGACGAAGAACTCTAACCGTTCGTATTCTCAGCGAATCTCCAAGCCACAAGTGTAGAAGTTCATGTTCTTGTATTTTCGAATACAAGTTCTATATTTGAAGTTTCATTCAAGAACAAGATAGTGACAACTTGTTGTTGTCCTCATTGTTTTTATCCTTTCGATCACGGTAATAGTTATTTACTATTCCCGTTGTTGTTTTACATATTCCAATAATTTTAAGACAAGATTGTATTAGTGATTCGAAAGATGTTGGTCTACAAGTGTGTGATCAAATCTGGTTGTGGTTTTATTCTTGAAAACAGTTCTGTTGAGAGTTTTTCTAACAGTTCCAACCACAACCGTGCTTTCAAGATTAGTCCTAGTTTTGGTTCTCTCTTTGACGGTAGTTACAAATATGTTTCGTCAAAGGAGGGATCTCTGAATCTGATGTTGAGCTTCAAGATATTGCTGATAGTCATGCTAGTATGGCTAAAGATCAAGGATGAGTTGGTGTCACCGCTCCCGAGGGTGGTGGAAACAAGCGCCCACGAGAGGCTGAGGATGTCAACTGGGACAAGAGGAGAAGGCTGAAGATGATGTTCTATCATATAGCAAAAGTCATATATCTATCCTAGACAAAGGATCTGAATTATGGTAATGAGGATTTGGACACTCAGTCTAACTGAAGTGGGCCAGAATCCAAAAGGTCTAAGTTAATCCTTTCTTATTAATAAAATGTTTAGTTAATATCTGAATAAAAGTGTGTAAAGCAAAGCAGGGAATATGAAAGTGTTTTCATTAAAAACTTATATTCCCTACACTCTAAAATCAAATATTGAATCTCATTCCTTCCCGGTTAAAGATTGGACTATTGTAAACAAAACTTAAAAGATCCGTACTTTCGGGTGTAATTATTAAAAGTGTGTAAAGTATGTTCACGCATACGAAGGATAGAGATCCATTAACTGTACGAAAACTGTTACCACTCTTAAATAAGCGCCAGGGATTTCCCTAGGCACCAATCACAAGGGAAAAAGACAAAAAGATAATGACCTATCTTAAGACATTGAACCTGCCACACTATCTGACAGAAGATCATTCATTTGATAGTATGATATTGGAAACTCAGTCGTACAAAGCCTAGGGGCGACTGGAGTGGGCCAGAATTCAGTTGAAAGAAAAGTAATGCACACCTGGTGAGGTGGGCTAGAGTTTTCCAAGTCTTAAAAGATCTGAAGGCCAAAAGAAAGGCAGAAAAGTAATTGGACACTCAATCTGCCAAAGCAACTAGAGTGGGCCAGAGTATCCAGATCGCATATGATCCGGTTGCGCCATAACCACGGGAAAGAGGTTGTTCATGTGAAGCAACGCCACCTCTAAAGAAAAAGGGGTTGGAGAGGTTGTGCTCAATAGGACTTCAGGGAATGGGATCACTCTAAAAGGAGGTGATACATATCCCAGACTTAGTTTAAGGGACGTTGTTGGTCAAGCTGGTTTGAAACTAGTCCAACAGGTCTGTAATAACTAAGAATGGTACAGTATGTTTGTAACTAAATGAATGATATATTTGTAATCCGTGCATCTATGCCATCATAGATTAAGACACGTTAAATAGAAAGTCATTCAAAAGCTAACGAAGTTGAGATTGTTGCCTTCTGTCGACATAAACCCTCAAAATAAATATGAGGTAGGCGAAGAGGCAAAAATCACCTTTCCAAGTTCTGTCAAAGGAATAGCGAAAGAAGCACCGCTCCTCTAGAACTTAGTCACACCTACATGGGTGATTTGAAGTTTATACAAAATAGAGGGGAGAGACAAGTACTTTGTGACTTTCATTGATGATGGTACAAAGTATTGCATCTTTTGTTTGTTAAAAGCAAAGATGAAGTTGTTGAAGCGGATAAGCGCTACAAGCAGAAGTTGAAAATCAACTAAGCCTACGGATTGAGGAAATCGTAGTGATAGAGGGGGAGAATGTGAACATCATTCATTAAACGACTGCTCATTACTCACCTCAGTCTAACGGTTAGCCAAATGCAAAGCCGTACTCTCAAATTATATGGGGCAAGGCGATCCATACCGCTAATGCGATTCTCAACAGAACTACGCATAAGGATAAGGATAACTCTCCGTGTGAAATACGGAAAGGATCTCACATATAAATGTTGTGATGTGGGGTGGCTTGGTAGAGGTTGGAATACCGAAATAGGTCAAGTTGGACCTAAGACTTTAGATTGCATATCCACAGGATCTGCAAATAACAGTAGTGCTTATCGCCTCTTGGTGTCAAAGAATGTTGAATTCTTTGAGGATAACTTTCCTTGAGAAGGAAAAATAAGTAATTGCTTGAGGTTAACAAGAACCCGAGAGGGTCTGACTGTCCGGAACTAGACGTTCCGTATCTATAGGACTCAGAAGTTGCTGACTATCCGGAACTTAATATTCCAGATCTACAGAACTCATGGATTCTAGATGTTGAACCGAGACGGAGCAAAGAGGGGACAAAGACTTGTTCCAGGCCTTCTAGCTTGTATGGTTGAGAATGAGCCATGGACAATTAACAAATAATTGTCATATCCAGAAGCGGAAGCTACAAAGAGAGAAATAGATTCCATCATATAGAACCATACTTGTGTAATAGATTTCATCCGGGAAAAGAACCTTTGGGTTGTGAAAAAGGATACTCAAAAGTGAGTACAAAGTAGATGGATCTACTGACGAGTATAAGGCCTCGGCTACTTGTACATATGCTTCTCTATGAATAGTTTAACATCTAGGGCCATTGTAGTCTTGCGTGGCATAAATGTTGAAATAGCCTTCCTAACCGGAGAGTTAGAAGTGGAGGATTAGAGTTGGTTTGCTGGAATGTTGGGCTTCTTCCTGAACTTTCATTTTGGTCCTTGAAATGTTTACATTTTGGTCCTGGAAGTTTCAGATAAAATAGAAACAATGAATCTGACCACAGAAATATTGACTCTGAAGTTAGAAAGCCAACAGTTGGGAAAACCAACGGTCTGAAAGTGGAAGTTATATTAAAACGAAAGATATGGGTATCACAGATGACATCTTAGGAATTGGATTTCTAAGACATCTAATGGACTGGTCTAACTCCAAACTCAGTTGTGAGATAATTGACAGTCTCATTGAAGCCACCCATGGATATGAATCATAGAACTGATTGGAATCATGGTGCACCCATATACGAGGAGTGATATGTGTAGGTCACATGTAGTTCAATGTATTGTACACACTACAACCGACCTGGTATCGGCCTACAAAGTAAATCAGTTGAACTAGGGTTCACTCGTGATTCTGGAAATGATCGATAGAAGGCGTTAAGTCAGATATGACGATATCTGGAATATTCGCCTATCTACGGATTATGATATTCTGGATGTCCAGCGGTTCTAGGAGAACACAATGATGCAAATTGGACATCAGATATGAAGAATACCAAAGCCACAAGTAAATATGTATGGTGGGTCTTGGAAAATCCTCTAAGCAAACTTGCATCGGCCGATTCATGATGGAATCGGAGTTTATCGCTTTAAACAAAGCATGAAAGAAGTTGAGTAACTTCACGACTCCTTAGAGGCTTCCCTTATTGGGAGAAACTCGTGCCTTCAACAATTATACACTGCGGCTAGCCAGACGGCCTTAGGAAGGACATGGATGATGGCGTCTAGACATATCTGTCGGACTGTCGGACTGTCGGAGACATAAGACCATATGGCAGTTGATCATCACGGGTGTCACTTCCTTGATTACTAATCAAAGGATATAGCGGACTCTTTAACTAAGGGACTACCCGAAGATCAAGTATTTTGCCCGTCTAGGGCAATGAACTTAAAAATCCAAACAATACGAACCTTTGCGGTGGTAACCCAACCATACTAACTGGAGATCCCAAGAATTTGGTTCAATGGGAAAACTAAGCTGGAAAAGGTTCAGTTGAGTACTTCGGTGGAAGCAAGAGCACTTTGGATTATGATTTCTGTTTAAGAAACATGAATCCAAAGTCGTTCCCGCGATAGACATTAAAGTGCTACCTGCATGGTGGGTAAAGGTTAAGCTTCCAAACGATCTTCTAACGATTGAGGTAAGGGTTGGGGAAACTTTTAATAATTCCTAACACTTGTGAAGTGGGGTATAGAAGGATATCTTGTAGGAGATCACCTATTTAAATGCGAGGACAGGCCGCCTCAAATGAACGCACTTAAGAATCCAAGTGTATCCATGGCCACAACGGACAGAAGAAAAGAAGGAACGAATAAAAGGGAGGTATTGTGTTGGTACTGTTGTCTTGGCTTACATTTAAACACTAACGGTTCATGACATCACGTTCACCGCGCAGTAAGTATGATGGTATTCAACTAGGGAAGGTTCAAAGCGGAAGCTACCTCTCCTGATGCAATATCTTTTCGCTGAAAGATTGCTAAAAGTAGGCACCTTGTGTGTGCGCCAAAATCTCTTTCAAGAGGGGATTGTTGAAAATTTACTAATGTGGAATTATGTTTATCCCGTTATTTATGACTCGAACAATTGGGCCCCGCACGTTGGAAATATCATTTCCACACACGTGCAATCTTAGTGCCAAGTATCGTAAATTTCGTTAATGAAAGAGATATTGGTACGTAAGTGAAATGTTTGAGACATAGAATGATGGATGGTTATTTGCTAAATGACATGTGTTCCACATTGGTAAATGAAGGAAGGATTGTACGAGGTGTAAGATGGAACGGGTCGGAAAAGGGCCGCAGAGCCGAGAAGGGCCGCGGTGCCTCCCGGACTGGGCCGCGGCGCCGGAGTGGCAGTGAGTTCTGTGTCGAATTAGCGTCGCGGAGCTAAGGTGGCAGAGTCGCGGCGCATCATGGGCAGTGACTGCTCGATGGAATCCCAAAAGGTTTGGTTGTTTAGGGGGTTTCAATGGCATTGAATCCACCCAATAATGGCCATTACTCGGACCATTATTTGGCTGCATTTGTTGGGGGTTAAATGTCATCCATTACATGGCAATTGATTGCCATTGTGGGGCACTTGAAGAGGCGATCTTGCACACCTATAAATTTAAGTCTTGGCTCAATTCTATAGAGGAGAAGAGAAGAACATATATGCACATATGAACAGAAAAACAAGTTCACAACACCACAAAGAGATCAAATTTTCCTAATAAGCAATCTTTCTCTTAGCAATCTTCATTATTCGTGTTCTTCGCTGAGATCATTTGTGTAGGCTTTGCACACTTGATAGTTTGTTGTTTCATCTTGGGAGACTATTGTCCATACTTCCGTAAAGCCTATATACGGGGGCAATCTTGTCTTAAAGACAGAGGTCATCTCTCGACTCAACCGGTGGTGTTGTGTTTATCTAATTGGTTGCTAAGTGTTTCAGATGTTATCTTAACAGACGAAGGACTCTAACCGTTCGTATTCTCAGCGGATCTCCAAGCCACAAGTGTAGAAGTTCATGTTCTTGTATTTCCGAATACAAGTTCTATATTTAAAGTTTCATTCAAGAACAAGATAGTGACAACTTGTTGTTGTCCTCATTATTGTTTATCCTTTCAATCACTGTAATAGTTATTTACTATTCTCGTTGTTGCTTTACATATTCCAACAATCAATCCCAACCATATAAAGTTGAGTCTGATATTTAATTCAGAAAAAAATATTAGATGTGAACATGAGATATTTATAGCAGATGAATGAATTCAGAAATATTTTGAAGACATGTCTTGTTAATGATGGTTAAGTGCTTTCATATTAATTTATGACTCTCAAAGTTAGATTATATGGTTTCATGTAATGTAGGGTGTGTGTAATTATTATTTTAATATAATCTTATGTTATTAGACTATTTTTAATTCTAATACATCCACTCCAATACTACTTTTAAGTAAATCATTCGGTGTTCTTTTCATTGATTTATTTTGTTTTTTTGAACTTAACATCAATTTCTTTGTTATTTTATTGCTAACAATATGAAGAATGTCGTTAGTAAAAACATTTACGATATTATTACCAGAAAATGAATATACTTATAGTAGTGAGAGAAATGAATAATTTAAGGAAAAAGAAGAAAGTATACAATGTAAACATAATTCTTATAGGAGTACTATATTTACGCCAGAAGGCCTACATATCTAGTAGGAGTAGTGACAATTGCCACAACAATTCATAGTACGTTGATAAGTGACAGCACAACTATAACATGCAAATTGCAATGTTGGGCTAATTAAAGAAACCAAAATTTTTACAGAAAAATTAAAGGTGCAATCCACTTGTCTCATGGAGCCCAAGCTCTTCATAAATCTCATACTAGAAACAGAGGTATTTCGAAAATTTATGTTATAAATTATTTTTTTTATTTCATTCCCACTAAATCAGTTCACCGAAAAAACGCATAATGGAAAACAGTTTCCCATTGAGATGCTGTGAAATATCCTAATTTTTTTCGTGTGTAAACACTTATTCTTTTCTCACTAATACAATCAAAATATTTACGAAAATATCCACCAACCATTTTTTAGTGGAAAAATAGTAAGTTTGTTTTTAGTAGTGTCACCCCTAAACAAGAGAATACATTATGCATACCTCCTAACAACTATATATATGCGGGGCTTTATCAAAAGTTTTAGGTTTGAGCTTTGAACATGAAAAAAATCTTAATAGGGAGCGTTTTCTTCGAATGGGTTATACGCGACGTAAATTTAAATATAATCAGAACTCAATGCAGATTTCCGACACCGAATGGAAAACTAAAAAAACATTCTACCATTGCAATCATTTCATGTTTCTCACTTTGTTACGTTAAAAGATTTAGAAATCTTTCTCCAAGTTTTGTTTCGTATAATTTTATCAAGTGATTATTTTTGAATAATTATCTTGGTTGAATTCCAAAATTTTGGAAAACAAATAACAATTATAAAGCGAGAATGACTAATCTTAGCTTGAATTAACAAAGTTTAATTACTCGTAGTTGTTACCAGGCAGGGATATTGACATCAATTAGAAGATGATATAAATGGTGATATATACACACACCCACTTTAATTTTCCCGATTTTCTTTGTCTTTTTTATTTGTAACACAATTTTTAATCTTATCCTTGGTTTTTCATAGATGCCTAAGTTTTGTTTCGTCACATTATTGTCCAGACATAAAGTATCTTCATATTTATCGATTATGGACATAATTTGTGCCTGTCATTTATCTCATCCTTGTTCTACATTCTTGATACCTAGGTTAAGATGTACTAAGAAAAAAAAGAGGGAGGAGGAAGAACTTGTTGGAAAATAAATTTAGCAACGCAACAACAAAGTTGTCATATAATGATGATTTGAAAAAGTAATTTGTACAGTAATTGTTTAGCGTGGATGATTGAGTGTCTTAATTGAATATCATGTGAGGTGACTCATGTGATAAAGGAAAATTATTTAATAATGTTCCACCTAATTGCATACATAAAAGTCATGGCCATCTGCGTTTTGCTTAGTGTTTATGATATTCGAAAACTTTATATATGGACCCAATTAATTAAAAAAGGCGGCTTTCACGCTAAATTTTTTGTTTTTATGTTATGTATTTGATATTGTCAATATAATTGCGAGTTGCGACCATTACCAACACAGAAAACTATGATTAATTACTTCTTCCGTTTACTTTTACTTATCCATATATTAATAATTTAATTTTACTGGTCCATTTTTGACATATCAAGAAAAAAAAATTATAAAATATACACTTTATTTTTTATTTTATTTTAAAGAATGCGTAAAGTTCATTATGAACAACTAAAAGTGAACGTAATGGAGATATCTTTAAGATTTGATTCTAAGTTATGCAAGTTAGTAGACGTTTGATCTCATCTAAAAATTTCAAAAGTTTTTTGGAATGAAAACATTTTTTTTAATTTACTGTTGATTAGTAATTTAAATTGAGCGTGTGAAAATTATCGGGTGAAAATCACTTACTCTCCTCAATTTTGCTTTAAAAATCAAACTGCTCCCTCAACTATGAATAATAGACATTCCCCCCCCCCCCCCCCCCCCCTCTTATCCTATATAATATCTATTTTATCCTTGGTATTTTCAATCTCCATCCATATATAATATCTTTTTATATTATACATAATATTTATTTTTCTTAACATACGTATTTATATAATTTTATTTAAGTTAACAATATTAAGTAGAATAATCCTTTTATGAATTTGTCACTAAATCTAATACTATTTTTTATGATTGTTATTTTAATATTGCGTGCATTAAGTATGTTATATGTATATAGATGCATGTTTCAATTCTCTTATTCTCTATTGTCTACATCGATAAATAATTTTTTTGTTAATAATGAAATATTTTCTAATTTATAATTTAAAATCCATTTTCAATATAAATATATAATCTTTTAGGAATTTGTTATAAAATATATCTCTATTTCTATTAATTATTTGTATATTACGTGCATTGAAATATGTATAAAGTTATTATTATCTATTATTTTCACTGGTATAAATAGATATTAGAGTTTTGATTGTTATTAAGAAAAATAGTTTTTTTTATTCTGCTAATTTGTTTCATTATAGATCATCATTAACTTATATACTCAATTAGTATTTCTCACTTTTCTTTTTTTGGTCGGAAAAATAATAAGTATTTAGTTTTTCATAAAAAAATTTGTTACATAAATTAAAAAATAAAAAACATGATTTTTTTTAAAAAAAAGGACAAACGTTGATAATGTAAGGATAAAATAGGCATATTAGAAATCCAATTAGGATAAAGGAGGGAGAATGTCTATTGTTCAAAGTTGAGGGGGGAGTTTGATTTTTAAAGAAAAGTTGGGGAGTGTAAATGATTTTCACCCGAAAATTATTTTAAATTGTGAATATGAAATATATGAGAACTTCAATATTGAAAAATCTAACTTGGTGATTTGAAAGTCATGTTTGACCATAAGTCTTAATTAGTCATTATCATTTGAGCTCTAATTGATATGAAAACCACTTATCTGACTAATCCTAAACTGGAAATTAAAGTCTGATTTTCCATCTTTTTCTCTCCTTTTCAAGGTCTGCCTTGACATACATATATAACATTCTTTCCCCCTATTTTCTTCAAGGTCTTCCATTTGAGTGAATATTGACATGATAAACAATTATTTTTTCCTATCTCAAATATTAATAGTTTAACAAATTAAATTTATTTTTTAAAATTTTGCTAATATTTTTAAAAATAAGAGTCATTTATTAACTTTTTTCCAAATTCATCCTTATTGTTCCAATTAACAAAACGTTAACAAGATGAGATTTTGGAGAGGTAAAGAGTAGTTAAATAAATTAAATACTTTCATAATTAAGGCTATTTTTTGGTAATTAAAGCTTTCTTATTAATCACCAAAGTGCAGAATTACAAATCAGTAGCAGTTATACACAACATGATATCATCTCAGTACACATCACAAAGCTGGCTAGAAATGAAACTATGAATGACATTATATATTCTAGGCCTAGCTCGAACACAAGCAACATACCCAACCTCTTTTGCTATAGCTTCCCAAGTTCTACTTTGCTTCTCAAAGATTCTTGTATTACTCTCAGCTCATATGGCATGTGTAATTTCAGTGCAGACCAACTTTAAATACTCGGGCTTTCTGAGACTTGCCCTTGAAGTTGGGGTCATATTATTGTATTTGCATTCATTGTCCCACACTTGTCCACAACCTTGTAGTGAATTCACATTGTACAAATAAGTTCTTCCTTGATTCATTATGCATGTGATAGAAACAACATTTAGGTTCCAAGTCTATTTTCCACTTTCTGAGTCTCTCAATAGTAAGCAATATTCCTAGCAGTTGAAGACATATAGTAAAGATAGCCTTGGGCCTGGCTGCATTTTGATACATACATAACACACTTCCATGGCACTGTGGTTCTAGCTGAAAGGGCTTTGATAGTAGACCTGTCTAATCATACTCTTGCCATGTTGTTGAATCTACATTTGGGATACCAAACTCTTAGCTTCAAACATCTTTCTAACCATTCAGCAAGCTTGCTTTGGAACTAAGACACTCTCCACTAGCTGCTGTTTAATGTAATAAGTGTGGATTCGTCTGATCAACATTTTATCTTAATTGTGCTCAATATCCCACCAATTCTTAGCAATAGCTGCTCTGTTTCAGACATACATATTGGTGAGGTTCATGCCACCCACACTCTTAGTACATAGCTTATCCCAGGACACTGAGGCTTTTTTAGTAATAGTACTGCTTCCAGACCACAAATAACTCTTACAATGAACTTCAAGAATTTTCAGTACCTTGGTAGAAAGGATATATATCTGTGCCCAAATGCTTGAATACCAAATAGGACTGTTTGAACAAGTTGTTCCCTACCTGCATATGATAATTTTCTAACAGACCAGAAAGATATCTTAGCAGTAATTTTTGCTATAAGTGGTTGCCATTGTATAAGAGATATCTTTTGGGTAGCAATAGGAATCCCTAAGTATTTAAAGGGAAGCTCCCCATAAGAGTATCCCAACTTATTTAGTATGTTTTCCTGGACAGAAAGTGACACTCCACCAAAATAAACTGAGTTTTTTTCAAAATTTACCTGCAAGCCAGATGCTTGAGAGAACAAAGTAAAGCAATTATGCAAGACAATCACATATTTAAGATCACCCTTTGAGAAAAGGAGCAAATCATCAGCAAAGCATGTAGGGTTTTGTTGGGTTCAAAACACATAAGTAGGCACATCGAAAGTTTAAAATTTTGTTCTACTTACCCCAACAATTTCTTCTGATATGGTTATATGACAATCAAACCTGTAACATAAAACTAGAACACTTACAGGTTGTATAATCTGGAGTCTTTACTTAGGGATTACACGCGACCGTCCCTTCGACTGCAAGCACTATGTTATGGTATATTCCTCTGTCAAGAAAGACAGAAATCCTGGCAGAGGTTCGAGAGAGTTTCGTCCTAGACTCTATGTCTAGAAAGTTTTATGAGAATTAGTATTCTTTTGTGTGTTTAATAACAATGAGATTGTGATGTATTTATAGCTAAAATTAGGTCTGAAAATGTTTTAGGGTTAGGCTTAAGTCTGGCCCAAAACCCGAGGTGCGGTGGGCCAGTCCGACTGGGCTCACTGTAGGGTCGGCGCGCGGCGGCCACCTAGCGAGCGCCGCGGCGCCCTACGTAAAAATTCATTTCCGTTTTCATTTAATATATATATATATATATTAAGACATTAAATCTAAAATCAAATTTTGATTTAAATAATTTCCATCTAATAGAAATTATCTCATAGTTATTATCAATTTAGATATCTCGGTTCCAAATCGAATATTTAATATTTTCTCAATACACCCTTAGACCGAAAAGACAATCGACATAGTGTGACCCTATAGGCCTTCACATATCGACACTAATCCAATTAAGGTCCACACGGAACTCCTAGACTGCGCCGTATGACAAACTCAATATGTGAAGTATGTTTACATGAATCCAGCAAAAATAACCTTTATGTGAGATGATAAATTCCCTTCATTCGCGACACACTCGATCAAGCTTAGGATTTGCCATGTGTCTATCCAAATGGCTTGATCACTTTATCGCATCTATATTAGTCGACAACTAGATCATATTCTAAATATGTCTCTTGCATTGGCCAATGACTTGGTCGACCTAATATCACTGAGAAGTTGAGTGCTCTCTTGAATATCCAATTGAGGAATGAATCCTATTCTTGGCTCAACTACCACCTTAATTTACATCATAATGCACCCAACACAAGTCGTATCTTATCCTATAAGGAGTTTAAGCTTAGGACATGGTCAAAGTACATTACTATGTAAACAAGGTGCGTATTGACCTCAAGTCAAAGGACTTTCATCTCCCACACGTTGATAACACTTTAGACATGTATAACAAATAGTTTATCAACAGGGTATACCAATACTTTTCAAAAGTATCCATGTGTCCATCACTAGTAACCATTACCAGTAGCAGGTGAGACATGCTACATTCTCTAAGAATGTGATGCAGACCACATGTTGACTTATAACATATCATCGATATCCCATTCTCGATGATCATTAGTCGAGGCTAATTTAGAGTTACGCTCTATTATCAATATCTCACTCTATTAATGACAATGTAAGCTCAAGGGATGCACATTAATGAATAATTACAAACAATCAAATAATAATTCAATAATTGCAAATGCCATAAATATTAATCTTATTAATAATATGAATGTGTTCAAGTACATTTGTCCCTAATAATGATTGTCTCTATGACATACATACTTTCAATCTCCCACTTGGCCTAGAGCCAATCTCCGATGTATCTAATACCTATGTTTTCAAAATGACCATTATGCTTAGCTAAGATTAATGGTTTAGTAAACGGGTCAGCTAGATTATCATCTATGGGAACATAGTCTAATCTTATTTCTTCAGTTTCCACCATCTCCCTGAGTATGTGGTATTTCCTCGATACATGCTTGTTTCTGTTTGTTGATCTTGGTTCCTTAGCTTGCGCAATCGCACCAGTGTTGTCACAATAAATTGTTATTGGACAAGTGGCACTTGTAACAACCCCTAGTTCCTTCAGAAACTCAGATATCGCGACAGTTTCTTTACCAACTTCCGATCCAGCAATGTACTCAGCTTCAGTTGTCGAATCGGCAATTGTAGCTTGCTTGGAACTTTTCCAACTCACTATTTTGCCATTGAAAATGAAGGCATATCCAGATTGAGATTTGAAGTCATCAAGATCTGTCTGGAAGCTAGCATTAGTGTACCCAGTACACGCTAGCTTCTCTTGTCCACCATAGACTAAGAAATATTCCTTAGTTCGTCTAAGATACTTAAGAATACTCTTGACTGCTTTTCAGTGTTCTTCCCCAGGATTCTGCTGAAATTTGCAAGTCATACTAAGTGCATAGGCCACATCTGACCTCGTACAAGTCATGGCATACATGATAGATCCTATAGCTGAAGCATATGGGATTCTTTTCATGCGTTCAAGTTCTGCAACAGTAGAAGAACTATCCTTCTTTGATAACTTGATGCCTTGACCCATAGGAAGACTTCCCTTCTTGGAGTTTTCCATAGAGAATCGTCTTAGCACTTTGTCTATGTATGTGGACTGTGACAGCCCCAACAATCTATTAGGTCTATCTCTATAGATCCTAATTCCAAGAATGTAGCAGGCTTCACCCAAGTCCTTCATCATAAAGGTGCTGGATAACCATTCCTTGACTGATTGCATGAGAGTCTTATTATCTCACATTATTAATATGTCATCTACATATATAACAATGAAGACAATACTCTCTTCCTTGCGCTTACTATAAACGCAGGGATCTTCTTTGCTTCTAACAAACTCAAATGATTTGACTATTTTATCAAAGCAAATATTCCAACTCCTTGAGGCTTGCTTAAGTCCATAAATGGACTTCTGTAGCTTGCACACCACTTTGGGCTTAGTCTTGGATATAAAACCCTCAGGTTGTATCATATACACCTCCTCAATTAGGTTACCATTGAGAAAGCAGTTTTAACATCCATTTGCCAAATGTCATAATCATAGTACGCGCTATTGCAAGCAAAATCCGAATGGACTTAATTTTTGCAACAGGTGAAAAGGTTTCATCATAATCGACCACAGGCCGTTGATTATAACCTTTAGCCACCAATCTTGCCTTATAAGTATGTACCTTGTCATATGCATCAATCTTTTTCTTGAAGACCCATTTGCATCATATGGGTCTAACCCATGTTGGAAAATCAATCAAGTTTCAAACTTGATTTATATACATCGAGTACATCTCATATTTCATGGCTTCTTTCCATCTCTGCAAAGCAATGTCTAACATGGCTTCGCTGTAGGTTGTAGGTTCATCGTCATCAGGAATATCTATCTCATTGTGTGTTTCAACAAGGAGATTAAGTCTTTCAGGCGGACGATGTGTCCTAGTGGTCCTACAGAGTTGATTATTCTGCGTTTCAGTGTTTGTTGCATTCTGATTGTGAGAAGGTCTTTGTGTGCTGGACAATCCATCACCTTGAGAGCTTTCAGAAATGTCATTTTCATGTATTCCCTTAATGGAATGATGTACAACCATTGTATCATCTTCCATTAGTTGTGTATAAGAGCCTTGCATTTCTTCACTATCTCTCACAGCACTCCCACTAGCAGAAGGGCGTACTCTAAGTACCCAATCTTCACCAGATATACCCACTGAATCCTTGTCTACGTCATTCGACAAGGGTTCAACTTCTGTGTTATCTTGTGGTTCTTGAATTTCTTCAAGTTCTATCTCATTGCAGCTCTATTCCTTATAGACATATTCTTCTTCAAAGAAAGTTGCATTTCTAGAAACAATGACCTTATGTTCTCCAGGAAGATAGAAATAGTATCCCTTAGTTTCTTTTGGATACCCCACAAAATAATATTTCTCACTTTTACATTCCAACTTATCAGTAAGCATCTTCTTTACATATGCAGGGCACCTCCAGGGTCGCATGTGTTTAAGTGCTGGCTTCTTGCCACACCATATCTGATAGGGTGTCTTTTCTACTGACTTGGAGGGAACCCTGTTCAGAATATATATAGAGGTTTGTATAGCATGTCCCCAAAGGTATGTTGGTAGAGCTGAGAAACTCATTATGGATCTAACCATATCTAATAGGGTTTCATTTCTCCTTTCAGCAACACCATTCATCTGTGGCGTTCCAGGAGGTGTCCATTGTGATTGGACTCCATGAAGCTTCAAGTAATCCAGAAATTCTTTACTTAAGTATTCACCTCCTCGATCTGATCGAAAGGTCTTGATACTTGTTTCAAGTTGCTTCTCTACTTCTGATTTGTACTCTTTGAATTTCTCAAAGGCTTCGGACTTGTGTTTCATAAGATACACATGCCCAAACCTTGTGAAATCGTCTGTAAAAGTGATGAAGGGAAGCCTCCCTTAGCTTGAGTTGAAATTGGCCCACATACATCAGTATGGACCAACTCAAGTAACTCTTTGGCTCGCACCCCTTTCCCAGAAAGTGGCTTGTTGGTCATCTTTCCTCTCAAGCAAGATTCACAGTTACCATAGGACTCCAAGTCAAATGGTTTCAGGTAATCTAACTTTCTTAATCTTGATTCATTGATGTAACTAAGTCTACAACGCCATAAGTATGTGGGGTTTCTTGGATTACTTATCTTAGCTCATTTATTTTGCACATTAAAAATTTCACGACTACAGTTTAAAATATACAATACATCCACAAGCGGAGCATTTCTACAAACAAAACCATTAAA
Organism: Anisodus tanguticus; assembly: GCA_034509755.1. Taxonomy (NCBI): domain Eukaryota; kingdom Viridiplantae; phylum Streptophyta; class Magnoliopsida; order Solanales; family Solanaceae; genus Anisodus; species Anisodus tanguticus. Next base: position 33,215,077 of record CM067546.1, read on the forward strand.
AGACAGTACATAACTGTCATTGGCAATAAATGAGGAAAACCCCTCAATGTCTATCATTGGGATAGAAATAATATTCCTCATTAATGAGGGAATAAAATAACAATTATTTAGTTCTAAACAAAAGCCTGAAGGTAAATCTAGTCTATAAGTTCCCACGCGTTCAGCATCCACTCGTGCTCCATTTCCAATGCGCAGGTTTACCTCCCAAAGTACAACCTTTCTGTTGTCAATCAGACCCTGTACATTATTATAAATGTGTGAGCCATAAGCGGTAACTAATACCCAGCAGTGAGAGTTACTTATAGACATGTTTATTTCAATGACAAACATACATTGTCCAGTAGAGCCAGGAGCACCTAGTGCTTTGCCTCCTCCTGGAGCTGTGCATTCCTTTTTTCAGTGCCCCTTCTTCTTGCAGTTGAGGCACACATCCGAATCTACCTTTGATTTCTTCTGAACACCTCTTCTAGGTTTCATAGTTGTAGGTGCAACAACTGTCTTACCCTTCTTCTTCTGCATGTTCTTACCCTCGGGTTTGAACTTGCTTGAAGAGCCCACCATGAGCCCGGCTTTACCTTTAGAGGTAGGTGATACAAAGGTCTTTAACATGTTGTGAAGCTCTGGAAGACTTGCCTTGGTCTCATTCATATTGAAGTTCACAATGAAATTCTCAAATGAACCAGAAAGTGAATTCAGGATCAGGTTGACAGAGATATTTATAGGCAGCTTCGTTCCAATCGAAGCCAACCTTTCTATTAACTCAATCATCTTCAGAACGTGTGCTGACACTTGACCCCCATCGTTCAGCTTACATTTGAAAAGGTCTCTCAACAGTTCATACTCCATTGTTTGAGACTGTAAGTCATAGAGACTCTTCAAGTGTTATAGCATTTCGTTGGGGCCCATATTTTCATGTTACCTCTGTAACTCCAAGGTCATGGAGGACAACATTACACATTGTGCTGAGGTAGCATCGTCTAGATGTTTCTGATAAGCCACCTTGTCAAACAGGGCATACTCAGCAGAATCTTCAGCAGGGAATGTGGGGAACAATGTGTCTAACACATACTCAATTCTTTCTAGTCTTAACACCAATCGCAGATTTCTTAACCAGTCATGGTAATTTGATTCAGTCAACTTGTTTGTCTCGATCAACATTTTCAGTGATAGATTCGACATTTTATACGACTGAAGAAACAAATAGACTTGAAATTAAACTCTAATATAATTTCTATTTAACACATTCTTTAACTAATTAACATGGCCTTTAGTTTAATTAGCTCCCACTATTTTAACATACTCTTCGACCCCTTGTAAGAATACGGACTCATATCAAATATGGTCATAATGGGCCATGATCCAGGTTCATGCTATCTCCGCATTTGTTGTGGATGATAACTTCAACATCACAACATGGTAGGTCTCTAAACCAATTACAAAAAATTTGTAACTCATGTTTGACCGAATGTTCTAAATAATCGATCTACGTCCCTCGGCTTGTCCGACACTGTGGCGCCAAGACAGCCTAGCAAGTCAACCCTGTTATGCGACTGCAATTATGTATCTAAGTGAGTTTTGCCTTATACAGCAAACACTGCGGTGTAAATACTCATGAAGGTTTATCACCCACTTCTACATTTAACATGCATCTATGAAAGAGTCTGAGTCATCGTAGACTTAGAGCAAATATTGTGGCATAAATACTCATCTCGCCGAAAAGGATTTTGCACTACAATCAATTATAACGGACGACGCGTTCATTTTAAATGAGACTTGTATTAAAATTTAGGAAACATTTTAATTCAGGATTTTAACCAAGATCAACTCTAACATGCTATGTCCAACAAAGCATCTTAATTATCATGCAAATGACTAAGCACATATTGGGTACTGCCTACCCAAGCATGATATTAAGAGGTTTAACAAATATTTGGCGTCGCCTACCCAGACATGTATTTGCAGACGCTATTCTAGTAATTTAAATGACAAACAATTTGACATTTAGAACATAAACAGTATACTTATCAAATAATATATTGTATAATAATAATCTTGAGTTAAACATTCTGAACTCTGGATTTTTTTATTTTTTTTATTTCTGGACAGGTGGGGTCGCGGTGCTAATCATTAGGGTCGCGACGCCATTGAGGTAGAAGCCTTTCGGGTTTTGCAAATGCATTAGCGCCGCGGCGCTCCACCATAGAGTCGCGGCACCTACTGTCCAATAAGTCCAAAATTTTGAAATGAAGCATTAGGGTCGCGGCGCCACCTTGAAAATGCTAGCAAGCACTGCGGCGCCTACCGTACAGTAAGTCCAAAATTTTGAAATGAAGCATTAGGGTTGCGGCGCCACCTTGAAAATCCTAGCAAGCACTGCAGCGCCCTACCATAGGGCCACGGCGTCGACGTCTTGACAAAACGTTTCTGTGTTGATTTTCTAAAATCGTTCGAGCCTTAAATCCAATTTAGGGATCAAATCACAGATCCTTTATCCTCACCCACCATTATCAATAATCATCCATTCATACTCATTTTTCGCCGTGCACCATGCAATGAGTCGGATATCCGCACTTTTGGCTTAGTTCGAGTTAGAACGGAATGACTTCCTCGAGTAAGCGTAGGAGATAATTTAGGGTGATATCAAAAGGTTAACATTCGATCAAGATATGTAAGATTTCAAGAAGCCTTGTTTTAATCCAATTTATGTTTAACATATATTATTATGTTATTCAATTGTTATATAACCATTGAACCGGCCTGGGCTTTGATACCACTGTAGGGTTTTGTTGGGTTCAAAACACATAAGTAGGCACAACGGAAGTTTAAAATTTTGTTCTACTTACCCCAATAATTTCTTCTGGTATGGTTATATGACAATCGAACTTGTAACATAAAACTAGAACACTTACAGGTTGTATTATCTGAAGTCTTTACTTAGGGATTACACGCGACCGTCCCTTCGACTGCAAGCACTATGTTATGGTATATTCCTCTGTCAAGAAAGACAGGAAATCTTGGCGGAGGATCGAGAGAGTTTCATCCTAGACTCTAAGTCTAGAAAGTTTTATGAGATTTAGTATTCTTTTGTGTGTTTGATAACAATGAGATTGTGCTGTATTATAGCTAAAATTAGGTCTGAAAACATTTTAGGGTTAGGCTTAAGTCTGGCCCAAAACCCGAGGTGTGGTGGGCCAGTCCGACTGGGCTCACTGCCGTGTCAAAATCCAATTTTGATTTAAATAATTTCCATCTAATAGAAATTATTCCATAGTTATTATCAATTTAAATATCTCGATTCCAAATCGAATATTTAATATTCTCTCAATACACCCTTAGACCGAAAAGACAATCGACATAGTGTGACCCTATAGGCCTTCACATATCCACACTAATCCAATTAAGGTCCACACGAAACTCCTAGACTGCGTCGTATGACGAACTCAATATATGAAGTACGTTTACATGAATCTAGAAAACATAACCTTTATGTGAGATGATAAATTCCTTTCATTCGCGACACACTCGATCAAGCTTAGGGTTTGCCATGTGTCTATCCAAATGGCTTGATCACTTTATCTCATCTATATTAGTCGACAACTAGATCATTTTCTAAAGATGTCTCTTGCATTGGCCAATGACTTGTCGACCTAATATCACTGAGAAGTTGAGTGCTCTTTCGAATATCCAATCGAGGAATGAATCATATTCTTGGCTCAACTACCACCTTAATTTACATCATAATGCACCCAACACAAGTCGTATCTTATCCTATAAGGAGTTTAAGCTTAGGACATGGTCAAAGTACATTACTCTGTAAACAAGGTGTGTATTGACCTCAAGTCAAAGGAATTTCATCTCCCACACGCTGATAGCACTTTAGACATGTATAACAAATAGTTTATCAACAGGGTATACCAATACTTTCCAAAAGTATCCATGTGTCCATCACTAGTAACCATTACCAGTAGCAGGTGAGACATGCTACATTCTCTAAGAATGTGATGCAGACCACATGTTGACTTATAACATATCATCGATATCCCATTCTCGATGATCATTAGTCGAGGCTAATTTAGAGTTACGCTCTATCATCAATATCTCACTCTATTAATGACAACGTAAGCTCAATGGATGCACATTAATGAATAATTACAAATAATCAAATAATGATTCAATAATTGCAAATGCCATAAATATTAATCTTATGAATAATACGAATGTGTTCAAGTACATTTGTCTCTAGGACATACATACTTTCAAAGCATAGGTGACTAATTCAAAGTTTAGCACATCTTGGGTGATATTAAAACTCTTTAACCTCATTTAAAGCATTTAGCATCCTAATTAAATATTTTATTCCAATAACAAATAGGAAAAGTAACATAGAGTCATCTTGCCTCAATCCTCTTGCAACAGCAAATGGCATAGTAGGGAGATTTTTCTCTCAATAGATTTTATGTTTTATATTAGTTTTCTCAATAAATAGGTCGCTTGATCAAATCATATTATAGTATTATGCCTTTTTAGTATATTTTCTTTGTCGTCTAATTTATCGTCGTTCAAGGTTTACAATTATTAGCTTCCGCATGACGCCATGTTATTGCGATCCCAACAACATGGTATCAGAGCAATCGAAAGGTCCTGGGATCGAATCTCGTTGTTACCCCTTATCAAAAAGAATTTTCACATGCTTGGACCATGGAAAAAAAGTAAGCCAGCACCTGAGGGAGTGTGTTGAGAATATAATCAAATATTAAAAGTGTTCTCTTTCTAACAGCTTAAGCTTTTAGATGAGATGGTCACACACTTCAACAAGTGGTATCAGAGCCAATGATTCAGTCAATGTTTCGACGAGAAAATAAGTTTAAAGCGAGTTCAAATCAAGCTGCAACCAATTCACAATAATGCAGATTTTATCCATGCGTACTACATGTGGAGATAAATTTTCAACTATATTTTCAACATCCATACTGCTGCAAAAATAAAGAAAAATATTTTTAAACTAATTTTTAACCCATAATATTTAACCTTATTTTTAATCATGACAAGCAACAATGATGAAGATTATGTGAAGAAGAAGAATCAATATTATTTTGCCAGAATATTCATGCCAATAGGAGATTTGTTAGGGTGTGCTGGATTTCATACCTTATTTGAATTTTATCATGATTGTATTTTACTTAAAAATTATTTTTTTGGTGAAAATTATTTTCTTTGTGAAAAACAATTCTACCATATTTATCCCTTTCTTGGAGGAGAAATTTTGGACTTCTATATATAGGAGATCATTTCTTCTTATAAACAACACAATAGCATACACAATGTAATAATTAAAGAGCTTTATTTAGGAGAAATTTTTCTCTCAATAGTTTTATGCTTTATATTAGTTTTTTCGACATATAGTTCGCTTGACCAAACCATATTATAGTGTTATGCCTTTTTAGAATATTTTTTTGTCATCTGATTTATCGTCATTCAAGATTTATAATTATTAGCTTCCGCATGACATCATGTTATGTCGATCCCAACACTTTCACTATGCATGAATTTCAGCGATATAAAATATCAGACAAGTCGCTCCAAGGTGGGTAGACTTGTAAATTCTTATACACTATGAATATATAAATGATGGTCCTAAAATCGGGTATTTCTACACTTAGGACGAAGAAAAAAACGATAAGCTGCAATAGTCAATAACACCCTTTAGTGATTCTTTTAAATTTTATATCCAATTAAATTAAAACACATAAAAAAACTGGAGTAATATTTTATCTTGTTGCCTCCTCCTGTCACCTTTCAATGTAGTGGATTGACTAGTACTATACATAACATTATCAATTAGTGGGAAAAATATACTACCTAGCTAACATAATAGATTAAAAAGAAAGGTGGACGGGGTTCTTCTAGTGACTAAAACCACTCGTACAAAAAATGAGAAGTAAGTAAAAGGATGAAGAATACAAGAAGAAAGTACTCCCTCCGTTTTATAATAAGTATTATTTTAGTAAAAAAAATTATCTCAAAATAAGTATTGGCTTAAGAATTCAAGATATAAATTGGTCACTTTTTCCTACTATATTCTTAAACAAAAACTGACAAACTCTCTGTTCAAAATATTTATTGACAAGTTCTCTATTCACGACATAAATTATTACTATTCTGCATGTTTTATCAAAAGAAAAAAGTAATCTATTTTTATTAAATAGGAATAGTTTTATAAATTTTTAGTAATTAATAAAGACAAGTACTACTCTCTTCTTTCACTTTCACTAATAAAAAGGAGGCTGATTTTTAAGCACGTGGATTTGTATGGACATTTATCGAAATTGCATCCACTCCAACGCTTACATTTGAAAACGTGCAATTATTAACTGTTTTTTGACATGCATGTGTCCTTATGGAATTATGGTAAATGATCTTTGCATATATATTGAGGGCCCTTTTTGGACGGTTGTTCTCATAAATGAATTTAGGATATAAATTTTATGAATTTAATTTTTAAGACTATTAGTATTGAACCTGTTATATTTAAAGTTATGAATTCATATTTCTATTTCTTATAATTTTAACAATTTTTTATACATAAATTTATATTTCACACTAGATATCAACCAGCTGCGAATGTTGTTCTTCACTACAACCTCACATCCCCTATCCAAACAACAATATTTCCTTTTAATTCCTTTTTATAGTTGGATTTTAATTTATTGCTACATATATACACACACAAGAATTTTGAAGGAAAAACTCTTACAATATTATTTATCATGAAAATTTGATAATTAATTACCTATTGAAAACTTTAATTTGTAAACAGATTAATCTGATATATGAAAAAGATTGCTTTTTATATTGACCCCAAAAACCCTACTTGTCTAGTTGATATAATCGGGACTTTTTTGTGTGGCTTAAATTGTCATGTGAGCTCTGTTACTTGAATATTCTTTCTTTTTTAATTGATTTTTTCTGGAGAACATCTAACAAAAATTCCAAGAATAGTGAAAACTGCCTCAACAATTGAGAGTATACACGGACGATGATAAGTGACAGAAAAACTATACTCCAATGTGTGCTAAAAGAGAAACCAAATGATTCTTTTCTTCTTTGGTTTTACTAGTAAAAGATGTACTATAGTGTATTGGTTGTCTCGTGGCCCCCGCCTTCCCAACCCCTCACAATCACTTACTCAAGCAAGAAATACCTCCCAGTTGCCATCAGGGGCACAGGCGAGTTGGTAAGTGGCAAAATGATTGGGTACAACTACTTCTACGTCACGGGTTCGAATCCGTGTGGTGACAGTCTTTACTGAAATATTGCAAGGGTTGTTCTTTGGGTTCGTGTCCCGTTGGTCCTCCTCCCTCCCCGCAGTGGTCGCCACTCGCGCATATCCCTCGATTTACATCTCACCTGGCCAAGGGGCCTCTGGTACAGGTGGAGGGGTTTCGCCTTCGGGACTTTCCCCTTCACAAAGAAATACCTCTCAGTTAGTCTGACGTAAGCTGGATATTAAAAAAAAAAAAGATCTCCCAACTACTTTTTTACATGTGGATAGATGTAGAGATGGATTCGAGATTTGAAATTTATGTGATTTTATAATAATTTTAAGCTAGGATATATAATAATTTGGATTCATAATTAAATATTTATAAATATTTAGTACATATTTTAATACATATATAATATTTGAGTAAAAGTTACTTGGACTTACGTGAACCCAGCCTATAAGATATGCTTCGCCCTGGATAGATGAGGTATAAATAAATTGGGGTGTCAAGTGGATGGATCAAAATAGACCAAGTTAATAAATAAATGGGTCATTAACCGTCTAAGAATCACTTGGGGTGAAATTGGAGAAACTTGCTCAACTTTTACTAAGTTAAATTTATTTATTTGTTTTCTTATACTTGTTTGAAGTACCTAATAATTTTTTTAATTATAGCTATATAATACATATCAAACAAAAATATACTTTGACAAAAAAACTCATCAGTCAACTTTTAGATAAATTGAATTGGAGGTGAAATAAACTAAATTAATAAATGTGCAATCATTAATCACTCAAATTTGGACGAGTTGAACTTGTCGTAACTTTATGGGTTAAGTTTGCCACATTCAATATTATAAATGGTAAAGTTAATGAACTTTCCTTCCGTAGCTCGACAATGTAAATGAATATTTACTCTATTATATTACCTAAAAGTATAATAAAATATATGTTACAACATATTAAAATATACCTATATGGTTAAACAAGTCTTTTACATTGTGAATATATCAAGTCAAATTTAAAGTTAATTAATATAGATGAGGTATCAAGTTTTCTTTTGGAATTTAAATAGGAAAGAATGGTGGGTAAAATCTTTAGAGATTAAATGTCCCCAATATATAAAATGGTCACCAAACCATTGCAATTACTACATGCATGCACTGTGTTATAAAAATTTGTTAGGTGATTATTTAATTTTTTTGAATGATTATATTGGTTGAAATTAAATCCAATTATATGGAAAACTAAAAACTACAAGCCAGGAATGAAGAATCTTTGGTTCAAGATGGGCCACTTTCTCCCAACGAGTAACTCCATGGAAGGCATAATGAGAATTGGGAAATGGTGATGAAGTCAAATGAAGAACCATGGTGGTTTACTGGTAGTAATGCTGAGGGATCGGGACTATTATCTTCAAAAATAATCTGGTGTAAAGCGAAAAAGCTGGATATAAAAAAAAAAAAAAAAACCATGGCGTAGTAGTTAAAAGTATTTAAATAATCAAAACTTTAGTAGTTAAAATACTGGGCCTTTCAGTAGGCTTTGAAGTTTGAACAACCAATATGGGCCCACTTTAAAATTTTGTGTTGTCTCAGCTTAATGTCCTACTTTGGGTTTTATGTTTGAAGCCCGTAAACATTCAACCTTGGCATTTTTTTTGAATTTTTTTTTTTTTTAAAAAAAAAAAGGAGTTTGTATTTGCCTTTGAAGATTCTTAGATAGGTTTTCAAGAAGAAAGTCAAGAAACTGAGTTTGAAAATTTTCACACACAAAAAAGTGACTTTCCTTTTTGTTGGAAAAAAACACAGATAAAACAATCAACATTTGCAAAAAAGCTGAAGAAACTTCAAAATAATAGCCACTAGGGTTTTGTTAGACATACCAACATAGAAATGGAGTGATTTACAAGAATGAACTTTTGATTCCGCTTGTTGCAAAATTTCAAGTTCAACAAGTTTTGCTTTTTGACCTTAAATGTTTAGACATGGGTTACGAAGGTCAAAAGTTCAAAACCACCTGGTCATTAGGTGTAATTTCCTATAGAAACCTGGGGAATAGAATTGACCAAATTTTCCCTTTTCTTATTTTATTTTTTGGATCACCTAATTTCTCTCAATGCTAGATGTACTTTTCTCTTACTCTTCCCTTCTGTAGTTTCCAAATAATTCTACAAAAGACTTTTCAATGGAGAGTGAGCGCGTAGGTTATTAGGACAATGGGACTGCTAGTTAGACATTTTAAAAAATTAAAACTGAATCCAAACACAATAGATGATAGATCAAAGACAATCACATCCAGTAGAACAAACTGGTCCAGATCTTCAACTAATTGCACGGTGTGTACTTCAAATGGAGGTATGTCCTTCAAATGGACTGGTCTTTAATTTTTGGCCTTAAAATGAGCTTGTATTTAATTTTTTTCCCGTCAAATTTGAACTTATCCCTATAGGAGCATAAATTATTTACATAACTTATGGATATTATAATGCATAACTTATGCTTAAATTCAATTTTGAAGGACAAAAATTAAACACCAACCCGCTGGAAAGGAAAATATTAAAGACCGACACAAAATATGATAAAAGTGCAAATGATCCCCAGATCTTCTAATAAACAGAAAAATGGGCCGTTGCTATTTGGGCAAACTAGGCCTACTCATAACTTTTGGATCAATAGTATTATCTGTTGGAAATTTGTCTTTGGCGGGAGTTGCGACCAACCAATTTTAACGGCTTAAACACTAGTGTTACGCATGTTGGAGAATCCGGTTCTTCACACATGCATGATCTACTAAGTACGTAGATAACCGCAGGGCCAAGAATCGTCAAATTTCGTTGAGAAATGAAAGAGATATTGGTCCACGAAGTGAGGTGTTTGAAGCATGGAAAAGTGTGGTTTGGGATCAATTCTCCCTCATCGGTGGAGAAAGAAAGAATTGTTGTGTTTATAAGACTCAAAATTGGTTTGGGGTTTGGGACCCCAAGGGGTATCCCATGTGTTTAAAGGAGGGAGGACCTAGATGTGCTTCGGTTCGAGGAAAGCCCACGCGCGCCGCCGCCACCCCGTCCGTTTGGTTCCGGGTTCACGGGCTGTGCTTCTTTTGATATTATCTTTTGGGCCAGAGAACTTTGCCAAATGTACAGTTTGGACCAGAATTCTTTCATATGTACAGTTTGGTCCCTGAAGTTTCCAGAAAGTCAGAATTTGGCAGAGAGATCAGAAACGACACAGCACTCAATTCAGCCATTTATTTTGGCTGAATTACTCCTCCTATAATGGTCAATCTGTTGCATATCTTCACCATTTATTTTGGTGGTATTACTACCTCCATAATGACCATTACTTGGCCGAATGACACTTATGGAGCGCTTCTTCAGCCCCTCCTTCTACTATATAAAGACCCCATTGTCACCATTGTTGAGCACACTTTACACTAGACAAAAAATAGAAAAATGTAATTCTTCTTCCTACAATCTTCCAAGCATCATTTCGTTACTCAAAATTCTTCACGGTAGCACTTGAGTTTCCTTTGCTCAATTGTTCCATTGCTGTTTTATCTTGTGAGACAATTGTCCAGGACGTATAAAGGATACATACGGGGCAATATTGTCTTAAAGACAGAGTGTCACACTCGACTCAGCATCCACCAAACAGTTCCAGTTTCTTGTTCAACATCATTGTAATTTCAGTTTGTTGTTGAATTGTAATTTCAGTTCTTGTATTACTTAGCAGTTATTTGTAATTTCCGTTTCCTGCACCTTTGTAACCAACATTAGCTCCTTTCAAATTAATGAAAGGCAATCAGGAATTTACGACTTTAGATATGAGTGATCTTGAACTTTTGACACCCCCACCTCCCCATTCTATAGGCAAACTATTAAGGTAAAGGTTAAAACTTATTAAACTTGAAGTATTGCTCATGGGACAAACAAGTCCAAAAGTTCAAGACCATGTTAGTAAAAAAAAACACTCTAGTCAATTAGGGTAAAAAAAGGATAATATTGTAAAAAGACATAACAAAAGTGAATAATATGGTTTATTATTCTAATTTGATTAGAAATTGAACAAATAAATTGTTATACCCGGTAATTTTGCATCCCGTCGTGTTATTGATAATATTGATGTCTCAGGAAGAGGTATGGCTTTACAAAAGGGTAATGAAGGTTTATGGCTTGTTTATGGAAGTGCCAGGGTGTTTAAAAGTTAAACAAATCAAAGAAAAATCATCTCGATAAAATCGGAAACTGCGGCAATTTGACAGGACAGTTGACGGACTGTCAAACTGCCATAGGGAGCCGTCAAATGCCTGATAATTTCTGATCTCAGGTGGCAGAATGACGGTCAGGATTGACGGACCATCGATCCCACCGTCAAAGTACGGCGGTGGAGATTTTTTTTGGGTTAAATACGGGTTGGACGTCTCGAACCTCATTTCCCCCCTAATTTCAGTTCATATACTCTCTCTAAAACCTCTATATCATAGCTTAACATTCCTAGGTCAAATCCAAGTCGGAATACGCGAGATTAACGCAATAATTTCCGTAGTAATCGCAAGAATTATCGTCTCCGTGTTGAAGAGATTTTGGAAACCCCTGGAATTTGGGGCAAAGTGTTGTTTTGAGAAGATTTGGATATATCGAGGTAAAATTCACCTTCTTTTATCTATAATTATGGTTTATTGGTGATTCAGAGTAAGTTATGAAAGGATTTTCGTAATCAAAACTCATAGACATGTGAAATCATGGGAATATGCTTTGTGGATTGTTTTGCTTGGATTATGAAGTGATATTGATAATTAATTTGATTGTTGATGATATAGAACTAAGAAAGAAAATTCAAAAGATCGTAAGATCAAATTACCTACATACCTTCGTTAAGGAATCTAAGAACCCTTCATGTTAAGATTGTCGATAAGATACCTAAATGAAGTTTCTTTATGAAATGTGGATTCGATATTGATAATCGACCCTTTGTTTTCTATAGATAACTATCTGTAAGGACTAAGAGGGCTTATAACGAGATTGTAACTTCAAAGACAAGGTATGTATGGTTTTATTTCTTCTTTTGGCATGATCTATATAAACAAGATGTAATCGCAATGCTACTCCATAACGATTCCATTACAAATAACCAGAAGCCTCCGTTTTGATTCATGATTATACAATATTGCTTCCAGAAAGTTTATTCATGATTTGTGAGTTCTATAAAGTCATGTAATGATAATGATATTAGTCTCATAATGTTGATCGGAGGTAAAACGATCTTATGTCACTCAGATCGGGGTTGGTAAGCATGATATGTCCTTCAGTTGATCATCATACATATATATAATGCATTTATATTGCCCTCAAAGGCCTATGATGTTATATACGCAGCTTATACATACATGACATTGATGATATTGCCCTTAGAGGCCTATGGCGTCACATATGCAGCTTATATATCCATGACATTGATAATATAACCCATAGAGGCCTACGGTGTTATATTTGTGATTATTATACACATCTATACAGTTTGATGCATTTGTGACATTATGAGTTTCAGGTTTGGCTCATTGTTGCTTTATTTACTGTTGATTATGCCCTATATATTCGGTACATCTTTCGTTCTGATGTCCCTTCTAGGGCACTGCGTTCATGCCCGCAGGTACACATAGATAGAGTGGTGCTCCTCCTCAGTAGGTGATCTGCTCAACTGTGATATTGTCACACCCCTTCTCTCGGAGTTGCAGTACATGAGTCTTTAGGTGCTGGTTTATATTTGCTACTAGCGTTTTGGGGTATGATGGGGCCCTGTCCCAACCTGTTGATATGTAAATGTTACTCTTACAGGCTTGGAGACTTATAGATGTTGGTATGTCATGGCCTTGTCGACCCTTTTTGTTATCAGTACACTCATATTGTGGCCTTGTCGGCCTTGACTAGTTGTTCATATGTATATATCCTACTGGGACTTTCTGTGCATGTTATCTTTCAATCTTGTCATATATGGGTAATTGGAGGACTTGTCGGCCTGAGTGTCATAATTCAGGGTTCGGATACGATAGTGGTATGCTCAGGCCTTCGGGCGTTGGATGCCCCCCAAGGCTGGGGTATGACATAAACAGACATAATATGTAGGAATCCACGCAGCTTAGCGAGAAATAGTCAATAAAAGAAAAATATTTATATATATAATAATAGTTAGTTGAGATTAAGTTAGTCATATTAACTAGACCTGTCCATCGGGTCGGGTACCCGCCTGGCCTGGCCCAAAAAATCAGGGTCAGGGTCATCTTATATTTGACTCGTGAGCCACATGACCCGAAAAAATGGGGACCCGATCAGGGTCAGGGTCGGGCCAAGTCATAATTTTTTATTCAACTGACTCGGCCCGGCCCGACCCCGACCCACGTGTCTTTTTAATATAATTTATATTATTTTTTATTTTATGAATATTAATTTTTTCAGAAATAAATATAAACTTTGGACTAAATTTATTACATTCCGTCGAACTCGCCATACTCCAACTCTATGATTGCTTATACTACTACTGTACTACTAGTATTTGTTGGCACTCTATTGTACTTTATAAAGCAGTACGGGAAGTAAATAACTATTACAAGTATTCGAAAGGGTGAACAAATATTCAATATTCAGAAATTGAATCTTGTTGAACAAATAGGCCAATCTTCAAAACTGCCGCAAGCTTGTTGTGTCTTGAATCTTGATAACCGAAATCAAGAAATAACTAAATCTGGATGGTTGCAACGTTGTGTGTTGAGTCGAGGGATTGCCCTCTGTCCTTAAGACAAGATTGCCCCGTATATATGCTTTTACGTTAGCGGGCAATAGTCTCCCAAGATAAAACAACACTTTAATCTCAACGCTACAAAGCCAATAGCTTGAGCCTGGCGAAGAAAACAAATATGAATTGACTTGTTGAAGATATGGAATAGGAAGGAAGAGTTTCTCTTTACTCTTCTCTTTTGTCTCTGTGTATATAGTGTCTCTGTAATGTATATCTTTTGTATATCACACTATTTTTTATGGTATTTTCGTGACTGTTTTGTGCTTGAAAACAGTGACTATTTTATGCTGAAAATGTTGTGTATATTGGTATTTTTCTCTTCTGTTTTGCACTATTTTCAGTCTGTTTTTCTGTGTCTTTTCCGTCACTGAATTGAGCCAAAGGAGGCTCAATATATAACATGGAGGAGGGGTTAAACAACTGCCCAAAACATGGCTGTTAATGGCCATTAGGAGGGCATTAAACAGCCAAGTAATGGATGTAAATAGCCATCAAGAGGGGCTGAATTATGGACATGAAGGAGGGTGATAAAGGAGGAGTTAATCAGCCAAGTAATGGCTGATTAATGCCTCAAAAAACAGTCCCAACGGTAGGCAGAAAGTTTTCTCGCCTTCCGTCACCTTCCCGTAAACTCTGGGGACCAAACTGTAAATATTGAAACTTCAGGGACCAAACTGTACATTTGGCAGAGTTCTCTGGTCCAAAAAGATAATATCAGAAAATCCCCACAGCCCACGACCCAAAATAGGACCGGACGGGACAGGCGGGCGGCGGCGGCGCGCGTGTGGGCTTAGCCATAAACCCAATCACATCTAGGTCTTCCCTCCTTTAAACACATGGGATACCCCTTGTGGTCCCAAACCCTTTACCAATTTGAGACTTATATAGAGAGCAATTCTTCTTATTCCCACCGATGTGGTAGATTTGTCTCACACCACATTTCCATGCCTCAAACACCTTACTTCGTGGACCAATATCTCTTTCATTTCTCAACGAAATTTGACGATTCTTAGCCCTACGGTCATCTACTCACTTCGTAGATCATGCATGTGAAAAGAGACAAAGCCTCCAACATGCGGAACACTAGTGTTTAATTTATCAAATATGGGTGGACGCATCTCCCCGCCAAAGACAAATTTCCAACAGTATTAACACATCTACTTTAGCTCCAATATTTGTTAGGGGGTCTTTTAGTTTTTCCATAGATTTATACGCTAATAAAAAGATAGAAAACAACTTGTACTCGAAAAAGAATTTACTAGTGAAATAGCTAAACAAGTTTAATGGAGCAATATAAACAGTTAAGATTTATATTGGCGACCCCAATTTGTTACTAGGTAAAAGTGAGTGAATATGTCGATGTTGTAATTGTAAGTCCTAGAAGCTAGACAAAAGTGTAAATATCATTATTATTTACAGTAGTATCCCTTCGGAGAAAAATATTTTCCCGAAGAGTTGCGGCTCCAATTCCCCCAAATTGCGGCTGCTGGTCTGCTCCCAACTTTTTCCCCCTATTCTCCTTTTTATATCCTTTTTGTTCTTAATTGGCTCCTTTTTCTTTTTTGTTTTCTCTTAAATTTCTTTTCCTTTGTTTATCTTCTTTTTTTTGTCCCTTTTTTTTTTGTCTTTTCTCTTTTTTTTAAGATAAAAAATACAAAAACTAAAATACAACTAATTATTTAGATTAATAAAAATATAAAAAAATTAAATAATTAGACTACAACAAGAAATAATATAAGAAATATATTAAAGTCATTAACTTATTTATTAAAATTTAAATTAATAGATATATATACTTTTATAAATCTTTTCTCTTTTGCAAATGAAACAAACATTATATCTAAAATATTACTTATTTTTTTAAAAACTATAACTTGCTAAAAATGATATAAAAATAAAATTTTCAACATATAAGCTTAAATTGTATTTGTTGTATTTTCATATATTTTGTTTTGAAAAAATGAACATGTCCTTTATGATACCATGTAAGTATATGATACATACTACATTGGTATCATAAAAGATTAAGAAGTTTTTTTAAGGGATGAATCGGTCCTTTATGATACATTGGTCTATATGATATATACCATATGGGTATCATAGATAACAAAGAAGTATTTTTTTTAGTGTTTAAGGAATGAACTAGTCTCTATGATGTCATCTCAGTACATTATTATACCACGATGGTATTATCGAGGACTAGAGACTTTTATTCAAGGACTTCAGCAGTCCTCTATGATACCACCTCAGTATATTTTTTATAACATGATGGTATCATGGAGGACTGTTGAAGAGTGTTTCATTGAAGGATTGCAGCAGTCTTGCATGATACCTTCTCAATATATTTTTATATCATGACGATATCATAGAGGACTAAAGACTTTATTCAAGGACTTCAACAGTTCTTCATGATACCATCATGATATATGATATATGTCATGTGAGAATCATAAAGGACTGATGAGTTTTTTCTTGCAGTAATGAATCAGTCTTTTATGATACCTTATCAGTATATGATATATACCATGTGAGTATCATAGAGGACTGTGAAGTGTTTTTTAATTTTTAAGAAATGAACTAGTCTCTATGATACCATGGCAGTATATAATATATACCATGTGGTGTCATAGATGACTGAGTTTTTCATTGAAGGACTGCAGCAGTCATGCATGATACCATTTGCGTAGATTTATATATCATAATGGTATCATGAAGGACTCTCTTTGAATAACTGAAACAGTCATTCATGATATCATCTCAGTATATGATATATATCATGATGGTATCATGCAAGACTGCTGACACATGTGAAGGACTTAAGAAGTCCTCCATGATATCATCTCAGTATATTTTTATACCATGATGGTATCATGGAGGATTGAGGATTGTTGTATTCAATGACTTCAATAATCCTTCATGATATCATCTGAGTATATGATACACCATGTAGGTATCCAATAGAATTGAGTAGTATTTTTTTAACGAATGAATCAACATTTTATGATACATTGTCAATATATGATATATATCATGTGTGTATCAGAAAGAATTGAGTTATGTTTTTCTTGAAGGACTGAATCAGTCATCTATGATACTCTGTCAGTATATGATATATATCAGGTTCGTATCATAGAGGACTAATTTTTTTAAGAAATGAACGTCAGTCCTGTGTGATACCATGTAGGTATCATAGTATATTGCAACAATGTACTTAAACTGCTATTGAAAAAGGAACAAGTAATATATAAATAAATAAAGAAAAAAAAGAGAGAAATTAGAATTAAATATAGATTTAGATTATGGTGAAAAATAAAATAAAATATAGTATGAAAAATATAAAGAACAAAAAAGTAGGAAAAAGTTGAGGAGAAAAAAAAGAATAAAAGAAAGAACAGAAGATAAGAAGTAGAGAAATAAAAAAGAAAAGAAGAAAAAAGAGGCAATTAAATATAAAATAAGAAATAAAGAATTAAAAAAAGAAAGAAAATAAAAAAAAATGAAAGAAGCTAGAATTAAATATGGAATTAGATTATGGTGAAAAAAAGAAAATAAAGAATACTATGATTTGGAAAAAAAACAAAAAAGAAGAAAAAAATGAGAGAAAATAGGAGAAAAGAAGAAAAGAAGTAGACAAATAAAAAAGAAAGGAAGAAAAAAGAGACAATTACCTACAAAAACTACAAGGGCTACTTAGGGTAAACAACTTTTTTTTTCTGGGGGGGGGGGGGGGGGGGGGGGGATGAAAAGGAGGCTAGAGGCACGTAATTAGTTTGTTTTAGGAAATATAAGTGTAGTTTTCACTATTTTTAATGCATAGTTTCACACCAAACTATATATGAGGAACCACTATAAGAAAATGAATTAGCAATAATCCTTCTTTGGCTAGTCACAGGATTCACTTTTAAATGTTCAATAATTAAGTTTCTATATTAAGCAAAGTAAGAGCTAAATTACGGCAACTATAATGACCTAATCAAGGCTTTAGTAGTTCAAAATAATGGACCTTTCAGTAGGCTTTAAACAACCTCTGTGCGCCACTTTTAGAAATGAACCTTGTCAGTCCCCGGGCATAGCTGGATGGCAAAGGAGTTGAAGGCCTGCAATGTGGGTTTGAACTCTGGTGGGAGCAATTTGCTCTCTTCTGGGGTAGGATCTTGTAGGTGATATTAGTTGCACTGTTCTCAGAACCTGGTCATTCAGGCACATCCCGCGATTTACTGGTAGCAGTGCTGAGGGATCGGGACTACTATCTTCAGGAATAGTCTAGCGTAAGTCGGAAAGTTGAATATATAAAAAAAAATAACCTTGTCTTAGCTAAATGGCCTACTTTAGATTCAATTTTTGCACAAATTTTCTTCATATGGACTGGTCTTTAATTTTTGCTCCTCAAATATGTGGTTTTTAATTATAGTCCCTAATTTTCATTTAATAAAAATTTATAGATTAAAATATTTGTATTCGCACGTATACAAAATCAGAGATTCGGGTTCGAATTTCAACTCAGTAAAAAAAATAAACAATTTTGAAAGACAAATGTTTCACAAAAGTAATGCCTTAAGGCATAACTTGTAGTTCTAGGTTATGACATAACTTAAGACAAAGGTTTTGCCTTAAAGGCATAACTTCTTTAGTTCTGGTTTCGAACCCCAACTCGGTAAAAAAAATTCGTAAGGAAATGCCTTAAGGTATAACTTTTGTACAACTTATCCGAATAGGCATAGTTTGCTATGAAACTTTGTCTTGCAATTTTATTTTTTTTTGACTTTATTGAGGTTCGAACCCAAAACCTAAGAGACATTTTCATCTATTTTTTTAGGTGAAGGATAAAATTAAAGAACAATAATTTGAGGAGATAAAATTAAAGACCCCCGAAATAGGGACATTTGTGCGACCTTTTATGTTTGAAGCCCGTAAACATTCAACCTTGGCATTTCTTTTGAGTTTGTAATTATTATTTTTTGAAGATTTTTAGATACAGATTTTTTTTTTAAAAAGTTTGAAAAGGGGGTTAAAAAGTGATAATTTGGAACAGTACAAAAAATATGGATAACTTGCGGAAATCATATCTTTTAAGAGCTTTTAACCATCATTAGCTACATTTTATATATTTACATTTCATAGCTAGTTTAGAATAATTCATTGTATTTGAGTGTATTTGAATACAATGTTCAGTGTATCCAACCTTATTTGATGTCGCGTGTAATTGAATGTATTTGAATACATGCAACCTTAATTTTTTTGAATACATATGTAAAAAATTGATTGTATTCCAGTGCATTTAAATACACGACGGGGTTGTATATTTTAGTGTATTTATTGTTGGTGTACTCTATTGTACTTTATAAAGCAGTACGGGAAGTAATAACTATTACAAATGTTCGAAAGGATAAGTAAATGGTCAATCTTCAAAACTGTCGCAAGTGTGTTGTGTCTTGAATCTTGATCACCTTGCAAAGCCAATGTTGAGAACTGCCGCAAGCTTGTTGTGTCTTGAATCTTGATATCCTAAAATCAAGAAACAACTAAATCTGGATGGTTACAACGTTGTGTGTTGAGTCGAGGATAGCCCTCTATCCTTAAGACAAGATTGCCCCGTATATATGCTTTTACGTTAACAGGCAATAGTCTCCCAAGATAAAACAACACTTTAATCTCAACACTACAAAGCCAATAGGTTGAGCCTGTCGAAGAAAACAAATATGACTCGACTTGTTTGAAGATATGGAATAGGAAGGAAGAGTTTCTCAATACTCTTCTCTTTTGTCTCTGTGTATATAGTGTGTCTCTCGTAGTGTATATTTTGTGTATACGTGAGGGTTTGGTCACCGTTTTTGACTGATTTTCAGCCATCGTTTCGAGCAATTTTTGCTCACCGTTTTGTGCTCTTTTGTGACCGAAAAACGCTTATTTGTTGTATTGCTGTGTTATTCCCGTCTGTTTTCAGCTGTTTTTGTCTATTTTTCTGCCTGTTTTCTGGCTAGTTTTCTGCTCCTGTTTTGAGCCAAATGAAGCTCAATTTATAGCATGAGGAGAGGCTGTCCAACAGCTGAAAAACAAGGCTGTAATGGCCCTTAAAGGAGGGATGTAATGGCAGGTTTTAATGCCATGAATGAGGTGCTCAATTGCCCAACTAATAGGGCTGTTAATAGAGGAGTTAATCAGCCAAGTAATGGCTGATTAATGCCTCAAAAAACAGTCCCAACGGTAGGCTTTCTGCCTTCCGTCACCTTCCCATAAACTCTGGGGACCAAATTGTAAATATTGAAACTTCAGGGACCAAACTATACATATGAAAGAATTCTAGTCCAAACTGTACATATGAAACTTCAGGGATCAAACTGTACATCTGGCAGAGTTCTCTGGTCCAAAAAGATAATATCAGAAAGTCCCCACGAGCCCCACGACCACGACCCACGACCCACGACCGGAAACCCGAAACCCGAGCCCGAGCCCGAGATCGGACAGGACGGGCGGGCGGCGGCGGCGCGCGTGTGGGCTTAGCCATGAACCCATGCACATCTAGGTCTTCCCTCCTTTAAACACATGGGATACCCCTTGGGGTCCCAAACCCTTTACCAATTTGAGACATATATAGAGAGCAATTCTTCCTATTCCCACCGATGTGGTAGATTTGTCCCACACCACATTTCCATGCCTTAAACACCTTACTTCGTGGACCAATATCTCTTTCATTTATCAACGAAATTAGACGATTCTTGGCCCTACGGTCATCTACTCACTTCGTAGATCATGCATGTGTGAAGAGACAAGGTCTCCAACATGCGGAACACTAGTGTTTAATTCATCAAAGATGGGTGGACGCATCTCCCCGCCAAAGGCTAATTTCCAACAATCCCCTCTATGAAAGAGAGATTGTGGCGCACACACAAGGTGCCTACATTTCAGCAATTTTTCAGCGAAAAGATATTGCATCAGGAGCGGTAGCTTTCGCTTTGAACCTTCCCTAGTTGAATACCATCGGACTTACTTACTGCGCGGTGAACGTGATGTCTTGAACCGTCAGTGTTTAGTGTAAGCCAAGACAACGATATCAACACAATAACTCTTCTTATTCATTTTCCTTCTTACGTTTCTGTCCGTTGTGGCCATGGACACACTTGGATTCTTAAGTGCGTTCATTTGAGGCGGCCATCCTCGCACTTAAATAGGTGATCTCCTACAAGGTATCCTGCTATACCCCACTTCACAAGTGTTAGGAATCATTAAAAGTTTCCCCAACCTTAACCTCAACAGTTTGAGGATCATTAAAGGTTTGGAAGCTTAACCTTTACCCCCATGCGGTAGCACTTTAATGTCTATCACGGGAATGACTTTGGATTCATGTTTCCGTACAGAAATCATCATCCGAAGTGCTTCTTGCTTCCACCAAAGCGCTCAACTGAATCTTTTGCCGCTTAGTTTTCCCATTGAACCAAATTCTTGGGATCTCCAATCAGTATGGTTGGGTTTCCACCGCAAAGGTTCGTATTGTTTGGGTTTTACGCCCATTCCCCTAGACAGGCAGAACATTTGATCTCCGGGTTGTCCCTTAGTTAGTAAACAAGGAAGTGACACCCGTGATGATCAACTGCCATACGGTCTTATGTCTCCTGACAGATCCTGACGATATGCCCAGACCCCGTCATCCGTGTCCTTCCTGAAGCCGACCGGCTAGCCACAGTGTATAACTGTTGAAGACACGAGTTTCTCCAAATAAGGGACGTCCTCTAAGGAGTCATGAAGTTACTCAACTTCTTTCATGCTTTGTATAAAGCGATAAACTCCGATTCCATCATGAATCGGTCGATGCAAGTTTGCTTAGAGGTTTTTATAAGACCCACCATACACATTTACTTGTGGCTTTGGTGTTCTTCAGATCTGATGTCCAGTTTGCATCACTGTGTTCTCCCAGAACCGCTGGACATCCAGAATACTATAATCCATAGATAAGCGAATAATTTAGATATCGTCATATCCGACTTAACGCCTTCTATTGATCATGTATTAAGATCATCAGTGAACCTTAGTTCAACTAATCTGTTCGTAGGACGATACCAGGTCGGTTGTAGTGTGTACAATACATTGAACTACACATGACCTGTGCATATCGCTCCTTGTCTATGGGTGCACCATGATTCCAATCCGTTCTATGATTCATATCCATTGGTGGCTTCAACGAGACTGTCAACTATCGACCAGTCCGTTAGAAATCCAATTCCTAATATGTCATCTGTGATACACATATCTTTCATATCGAGACTTTGTTTCAATATGACTTTTACTTTCAGACTTGTTGATTCTCCAACTGTTGGCTTTCTAACTTCAGAGTCAATGTTTCTGTGGTCAGATTCATTGTTTCTGTTTTATCTTAAACTTTCAGGACCAAAATGTAAACATTTCAGGGACAAAATTGAAAGTTCAGGAAGAAGCCCAACAGTTCAGCAAACCAACTCTGATCCTCTTCTTCCAACTCTCCGGTTGGGAAGGCTGTTTCAACATCCATGCCACGCAAGACTGCAATGGCCCTAGATGTTAAGCTACTCACAGAGGAGCACATTTTACAACCCAAAGGTTCTTTTCCCAGAGGAAGATCAACCATTACACAAGTATGGTTCTATATGATGGAATATATTTCTCTCTTTAGCTTCTTTCCAAAGCAGCGCTTTTTGGAGATGACAATTATTTGTTAATTGTCCATGGTTCATTCTAAACCATACAAGCTAGAAGGACTGGAACAAGTCTTTGTCCCCTTCTTTGCTCCGTCTCGGTTCAACATCTAGAATCCCTGAGTTCTGCAGATCTGGAATATTATGTTCCGGATAGCCAGCAACTTTCGAGTCCTGTAGATACGGAACGTCTAGTTCCAGACAGTCAGGCCCTCGCGGGTTCTTGTTAAACTTGAGCAATTACTCCTTTTTCCTTTTTTTCAAGGAAAGTTATCTTCTAAGAATTCAGCATTCTTTGACACCAAGAGGCGATCAACACTACTGTTATTTGCAGATTCAGTGGATATGCAATCTACAGTCTTAGGTACAACTTGACCTGTTTCAGTATTCCAAATTTTACCAAGCCACCCTACATAATTTGGGCGTATGACTTAGCGCTTGGCTAACACCGTTGGACTGAGGTGAGAAATGAACAGTCGTTTAATGAACGATGCTTCACATTCTCCCCCTCTATCACTACGAATTTTGCAATCCATAGGCGTAGTTGATTTCCAACTTCTGCTTTGTAGCGCTTATCCGCTTCAACAACTTCATCTTTGCTTTTTCAACAAACAAAGGATTCCATACGTTGTACCATCATCAATGAAGATCACAACGTACTTGTCTCCCCCCTCTATTTTGTATAAACTTCAAATCACCCAAGTAGGTGTGACTAAGTTCTAGAGGAGCGGTGCTTCTTTCGCTATTCCCTTGGCGGAATTTGGAAAGGTGATTTTGCCTCTTCGTCTACCTCACATTTATTTTGAGGGTTTATGTCGACAGAAGGCAACAATCTCTACATCGTTAGCTTTTGAATGACTTGCTATTTAACGTGTCTTAATCTATTATGGCATAGATGCACGGATTACAAATATATCATTCATTTGGCTACAGACATACTGTACCATTCTTAGTTATTACAGACCTGTTGGAGTAGTCTCAAACCATCTTGACCAACAGCGTCCCTTAAACCAAGTTAGATACATGTATCACCTCTTTTTAGAGTGATCTCATTCCTTGAAGTCCTATTGAGGACAACCTCTCCAGCCCCTTTGATTTTAGAGGTGGCGTTGCTTCACATGAACAACCTCTTGCCCGTGGTTAGGGTGCAACCGGATCATATGTGATCGCGATACTCTGGCCCACTGCAGTTGCTTTGGCCGACTGAGTGTCCAATTTCTTCACTGCCTTTCTTTAGGCCTTCAGATCATTTAAGACCTGGAAACTCTGGCCCACCTTACTAGGTGTCCATTACTTTTCCTGTGAAACGAATTCTGGCCCCACTCCAGTCGCCCGGAGGCTTTATATGACTGAGTGTCCAATATCATCATATCAAAGGAATTTTGGCCCACTCCAGTCACCCGGAGGCTTTGTATGACTAAGTGTCCAATATCATCCTATGAAGGATCTTCTGCCAAATAGTGTGACAGGCTCAACGTCTTTAACTTTTAGACTTCTTTCGTTATGATTGGTGCCCAGATAATTCTTGGCGCTTACTTAAGAGTGGTAACAATTTTCGCACAGTTAGTGGATCTCTCTCCATCGTATGTGCGAACATACTTTATACACTTTTAATCATTACACTTAAAAGAACGGATCTTTTTAAGTCGTTTACAAAATCCAATCTTTAAACGGGAAAGAAGATGAGATTAAACTTCGATTTTTTTTTAAA
The DNA here is from genome assembly GCA_034509755.1 of Anisodus tanguticus. NCBI lineage: Eukaryota > Viridiplantae > Streptophyta > Magnoliopsida > Solanales > Solanaceae > Anisodus > Anisodus tanguticus. The sequence goes on from CM067546.1 coordinate 33,239,512, forward strand.
GCGTAAGGAATATAAATTATTTTCATATTCCTCCTACTTTAATCAATTTTTAATCAGACATCATTTAATCTTTATTCTTGACAAGTAAGAAAAACTACTTATCCTCTTTTCGGATTCTGGCTCACTTCAGTCACTTCATCAGACTGAGTGTCCATTTCCTTCTTACCATTATTCGGATCTTTTTATCTGGGACAGATATAGGCCTTCTGCTGCAAGATAGAATAACATCTTCAGTCTTCTCCTCTTGTCCCGTTGACATCCTCGGCTCTCGAGAGCGCTTGTTCCAACCGGTCTTGGTAGCGGTGACACCATGAACACGTTCATCATCATCACTCTCTTCTACCAGAAAACCATTGACATATCCAGATTTGGTCACACAACTTTTGACCGACATCTTTCGAACACTAATAGTAATACAATACAATCTTGTCTTAAATTGTTGGTGTACTCTATTGTACTTTATAAAGCAGTACGGGAAGTAATAACTATTACAAATGTTCGAAAGGATAAGTAAATGGTCAATCTTCAAAACTGCCGCAAGTGTGTTGTGTCTTGAATCTTGATCACCTTGCAAAGCCAATGTTGAGAACTGCCGCAAGCTTGTTGTGTCTTGAATCTTGATGTCCTGAAATCAAGAAACAACTAAATCTGGATAGTTACAACGTTGTGTGTTGAGTCGAGGATAGCCCTCTATCCTTAAGACAAGATTGCCCCGTATATATGCTTTTACGTTAGCGGACAATAGTCTCCCAAGATAAAACAACACTTTAATCTCAACACTACAAAGCCAATAGGTTGAGCCTATCGAAGAAAACAAATATGACTCGACTTGCTACAACCCGAGCCCGAGCCCGAGACCGGACGGGACGGGCGGGCGGCGGCGGCGCGCGTGTGGGCTTAGCCATGAACCCATGCACATCTAGATCTTCCCTCCTTTAAACACATGGGATACCCCTTGGGGTCCCAAACCTTTACCAATTTGAGACATATATAGAGAGCAATTCTTCCTATTCCCACCAATGTGGTAGATTTGTCCCACACCACATTTCCATGCCTTAAATACCTTACTTCGTGGACCAATATCTCTTTCATTTCTCAACGAAATTAGACGATTCTTGGCCCTACGGTCATCTACTCACTTCGTAGATCATGCATGTGCGAAGAGACAAGGTCTCCAACATGCGGAACACTAGTGTTTAATTCATCAAAGATGGGTGGACGCATCTCCCCGCCAAAGGCTAATTTCCAACATTTATATATTATTTATCCTTTTGTTTTTTTACTGTAAATGAATGTATTCGAGCTCCAATCATCAATGTCGCCGCCGGACGTCGCAAGGTTGAACATATTCGACTGCATTTAAATGTATTTCACTAAAAATGATGAAATGAAGAATACAGTCAAATCTGATCAAATCTCCGGCAAAAAGACAAAATGTACTGTATTTTAAAAGGAACAATACAATCAAAATCGATCGGATCTCTAGCGAAATATAAAATAACACTATATTTACACTAAAAATTAGTACATTTAAATCTTTTAAAAAATGCATTATATTCGGGTGTATCAAATACACCATTTCTCGTAGGAAATACACAAAAGCAGTGAAAGAGGAAGAGATGATTTCGTTTTCCAGCGTGAACAAGCAGTGGAGGCGGGCTCCCGATTGCAACTTCGCTGGACAACCAAACGCCGACCGGATCTATGTTTTTCGGTAGAAATCAGATCTGGTATTTTTTCACAGAGACCACTAATGCCATAAAGACACTTACCACATTGTCTGCAAAACAAGCTGGGACCTTGTTGCCTTCCTTGTTCCAGCACACTTCAAAGATTCCACCATTTCCACTGTACGTTTTATGACCTTGGCGTCTTTCACAGACCATATATTCAAACATCTATCCAATTACCCAATTGCCAAGTACTCATTGTTTGGCCTAAATGTCACTTCCTCACCAGATGGTACCGGAGAGAGTGAAAGGAGAAAGAAAAGTGAGAGCTTAGGGAGAGAAAGGGAACGGAGATAGAGAGAGGGGTGAGGGGAAAATAAGCCATACAATTTAATGTATTTAGTATAGCTATGATAGATAATTGAAAAATTACTATAGCTAATTAAAATAAATAATATTTACTAACCGTAAATACCTCTTAAAACTAGTTATAAAGTAAATATTCAAAAAAGTATTTCTTATTTTCAATGGAATCACTACTCTATATTTATTTTGAATTATTGTCTCCAAAGTTGAAACGTTTTTTAAAACTTAAGGACTCCTTCCTACTAGATAGCTAACATAAGCTCTAAATTAGAAAATTCAACTGGTAAAAAGTGAAGTGTAAAGGAACAACACCAAAAAAAAATAATGAAATGTAACAATCATTACATGGCCAAATGAAAATAAAAGAGAAAGTAACAATCTAATATAAAGGGATGTCCTTACATTGTTTACCCCATACAATCTAAGAAATAATTACATCTTAATCTAAGAAATAATTACATCTCATAACTAACTCTAGGATATAGTTACCTTTAGTAACTATTATTTTAAAAAATTACAAAATATAACTATAATGTGTATTTGAGTTACCTATCATAGCTATAATATATATTTAAAGTAGAATACTCTATATTTATTATTTTTATTCTTGACTTTATCCTCCTCTCTCTCTCTAACATCTGGTTTCTCTCTTTATAATCTCCGGTGAGTCTAAATGTTGCCACCGTCATTGTCAAACAACATTAAAATCTGGCACCGGCTAAATCTGGAGAGAGGCGAGTGAAAAACGTCAGTGATGACGACCAGATCTAACCGGTCAACTGTTCCACCACGACGAACGGAATCTGACGGAGGAGAACGATGACGACTGGCCATATCTGACGAAGGAGAATTGTTCCACCACGACCAACTATTCTATCGATGGTTAAAGTAAAAGGAAATCCACGGGATTAGGTTCATCGTTGCCGCCAATACGTTTTTGGTTCTTTGATTTTGGCGGCAGCAGAAACAAAAGTGGGTCAAAATTCCTTCTTTGTGAGAGTCCTTTTAGTTGTGAATTTCTTTTAACAAATGAAAAGAAAGATGCAAAGTAGATTTTATTTTAGCAACAGAAGAAATCGTCTACTACTGGAGAACGACGAATGCAAGATCGATAACGGACAAATGAATACAATGAATTTGAAGTGTAGTTTAGAATATTCATTTTTTTTAGTGTAAAATCCAATTTTTCGTTTGTATTTATTGCTTGTATTCAATTTTTGAGTGTATTCGTATACTTTATTCGCTTGTATTTCGAATGAGATCTTTTTGTATACAAATGAATACGGTGAATTTGAAGTGTATTTCAGAGCGTATTCATTTTTTTCTACTGTAAAATCCAAATTTTCATTATGTATTTTATTTCTTGTTGTGTTCGTAATTTTTAGTGTAAAATCCATTGTTTGGGGTGTATTTTATTTTTTTGTATTCAGTTTTTTATTGTATTTTGAAGGAGATTTGTTGTATACAGATAAATAAAGTAAATTTAAATACAACTTTTAAATAAAATAAATTGAGTACAGTATAAAAGTAACTACAAACGAATATAGTTGAGTTGAATATATCTGAATTGAATACAACTGAGTTGAATACAGAACATTTTTTACTCGTTGTATTCATGAATATAGCGAGACCGTTTTATGAATATATCGAGGACGTTTTATGAATACAACGAACTGTAGCAATTAAAAAGTAATTACGCCATGTAAATATTGAAACTATAGATATGATAAATTTAAAACCCCTAAACTATAGTTATTTGGGTAAGTATCACTTAATCCAAAGCACAGAAAAGTTTGGCGTTGCTATTTGGGCAAACTAGGCCTGTTCATAACTTTTGGATCAGTATATAGAAAATCCAATTAAGATATCTCTACTTTGTTGTTCGACCCTTCTTCATTTGAGGGGAAATCCATCTTTATTCTGTCGGCTCAAACGTGAGAAAAAAATGAAAACCTGCAAAGCAAATAAAGTTGTGCCCTTTGCTTCTGTTGGAAATTAGTCTTTGGCGGGATTTGCGACCGACCAACTTTAACGGCTTAAACACTAGTGTTACGTATGTTGGAGAATCCGGTTCTTCACACATGCATGATCTACTAAGTACGTAGATAACCGTAGGGCCAAGAATCGTAAAATTTCATTGAAAAATGAAAGAGATATTGGTTCACGAAGTAAGGTGTTTGAAGCATGGAAAGTGTGGTATTGTGTTCAATTCTCCCTCATCGGTAGAGGAAGAAAGAATTGTTGTGTATATAAGACTCGAAATTGGTTTGGGGTTTGGGACCCCAAGGGGTATCCCATGTGTTTAAAGGAGGGATGACCTAGATGTGCTTCGATTCGAGGAAAGACCACACGCGCGCCGCCGCCGCCCGCCCGTCCCGTCCGGTTCCGAGTTCCGGTTCCGGTTCTCGGGTTCTCGGGTCTCGGGGTCACGGGGTCACGGGGTCACGGGTCACGGGTCACGGGTCACGGGTCACGGGCTGTGGGTCTTCTGATATTATCTGTTTGGGCCAGAGAACTTTGTCAGAAGTACAGTTTGGTCCCTGAAGTTTCAAGATGTACAGTTTGGTCCCTGAGAATTTGGACAGTCAAAGCAGAAACGCCAAGCACTCAATTCAGCCATTTATTTTGGCTGAATTACTCCTCCTATAATGGCCAAATCTGTTGGTCTTTCACCATTTATGTTGGTGACTTTACTACCTCCATAATGGCCATTATTTGGCTATTATGGAGGCAGTTTTCAGCCCCTCCCTCACCTATATAAACACCCCCTTACACCATTGTTGAGCACTAAGAATAACACTAATAACAGTGCACGAAATTACACAACCAAAACAGTTTTCTTCCTACAACTTCCAAGCATCATTTCGTTACTCAATATTCTTCACGGTAGCATTTGAGTTTCCTTTGCTCAAGTGTTCCATTGTTGTTTTATCTTGGGAGACAAATTGTCCAGGACGTATAAAGGATACATACGGGGCAATATTGTCTTAAGGACAGAGTGCCACACTCGACTCAGCAAAAACAGTTTCCATTTTTCCGTCTTCAACAAAATTGTAATTTCAGTTTTGTGGTTCAATTGTAATTTCGGATTTCTAGTTGAATTATTCAATCTTTGTTTATCCTTTCGAATACTTGTAATAGTAATATACTTCCCGTACTGCATTATAAAGTACCATAGAGCAAAAAATCTCCCAACAGCTTCATGAGAGAATTGCTAACCTCTTTGACTTTGAGATATATTGTAGTCTTTACTTGAAAGGTGATTTTGCCAACGGCTAATACTCGGTTATTAAGCTTGTTTTTGTTTTTATTTTATTTAAACTATAGTTATTTAATCATTTTTAGTTAAAGTCTAATCCATTCCATTTGTATGACAATGTTATCAAATTTTTAGCCTGTTTGACAAGAATTTTCATAATAAAAGGATACCCGGTGCACTAACCTCCCGCTATGCGCGAGGTTCAAACTAATATTACAACAATTTGTCTTGTCAAGGTTTCAAAAGTAATTTTTTAATATTACTTTTTTAAATTTCTAAAAAATAGTTCATACTACTCAAAAACATATTTTTTCCTAAAATTTTGACCAAACACCGCAGTTTCCTAAAATAAGCATTTTTGTAAAAGTACTTTTAAGCATGTCGAAAGTTGGCCAAACATGTTATTTAAACTAAAAAGTACCCTTAACCTTTTGGCTTATGACCATATTTACTTCGCCCCCTCAATGAGACAGTCATCCTGTTTATCTGTAAATCTATAACTTAGTATAACACATTTATATTTGAAGGTCAAGGGCACACATATTGTTGGAAATTTACTAAATGTGGAATTAAGTATATCTCTTTATTTATGAGTCAAACAATTGGGGCCCCACACGTCAGAAATGTCGTTTCCACACACGTGCACACGTAGTGCCAAGTATCGCAAATTTCATTAGTGAAAGAGATATTGGTACGTATGTAATACGTTTGAGACATAAAATGATGGACGGTTATTGGTCAAATAACAAAGTATTTCACGTTGGTAAACGAAGGAAGAAGTGTAAGATGAAATGAGACGGAAATCGCCGCGGAGCCGTGAAGGGTCGCGACGCCACACCCTCGGAGCCGCGGTGCCAAAGCGCCGCGGTGCCAAAGCGCCGCGGCGCTAATTGGTTGGCCAGGCACTAGAGCCGCGACACTAATTCACAGAGCCGCGGCACTTCGAAGGCAGAATGCTGCGACGGGAAGTTGGAAAGTTCTGACCTTTGGGCTGGTTTTGGAGCATTGATTCTCCATTACTTGACACATGAATTCATTCATTATTTGGTTGAATGTAACCCCTCTATTAAGTGCTATTACATGGCTATTGAAAGCCATTAGTTGGCTAGTTGAGGGGTCTTCTCCTTACACTATAAACTGAGGCATTTGGCACAATTGAAGACAACACTTAACACTTAGAAAATACTCCAGATTTTTTGAATTCATCTTCTTCCTCTCTAGCAAAGTTACTATACTCAAAGTTCTTCAAGAGTAAAACTTGAGTTTCCTTTGCTCATTTGTTAAGTTGTTGTTGTATCTTGGGAGACTATTGCTCAACACCGTAAAAGGAGATATACGGGGCAATCTTGTCTTAAAGACAGAGTGTCATCACTCGACTCAGCAAATCAACAAGCAGTTAAGTTCTTGATTTCCAGTTTATTGTAATAGTTAGTTTATCCTTTCTATCGTTGTAATAGTTACTACTTCCCGTTCCCTGCAACAATTGTATCCCAACAATTTTAAGACAAAATTCTGTTGTAAGTACCGAGAAAGATGACTGGAAGAGATCAAACTGCTTCTGATTCTGCTGCTGCTGCTACTCAAGGCAATCCTTCTGCCTTCCCCACTGCTCAAGGCACATCTAATGCTTTTCCGGTTGCTCAAGTCTCATCCAACGCCTTTACTGCCGCTCAAGGGAACGTTGTCGTTCCTCCACCCGCTGGATTTCACCATGAACGCCCTGAAAAGTTCATGGGAAACTTCAAGAGATGGCAACAGAAGATGCTATTCTATTTGACTGTTATGGGAATGACACGTTTCCTAACAGAAGATCCTCCACAAGCTGGAGATAAAATGGACCATTCGCCTACTGAAATGGATGAAAGGGGCCTAGGTATCCATGTCATTAATGGCATGAAGATGGTTCTTGATGCATGGAGTCATAGTGATTTCATGTGTAAGAATTACATATTGAACTGAATGTTAGACCCTCTCTACACAGTTTATTGCACCATAGGCATTGCCAAAGAGTTGTGGGAGAAACTGCAAAAGAAGTACAACGCACAAGATACATGTACTAAGAAATTCATTGTTGGGAAATTTCTGAAATTTCAAATGGTAGATAGTAAGACAGTGATGTCCCAAGTCCAGGAATTTCAAATGATTCTACATCACCTGGATTTGGAAGGTATGAAATCAAATGAGTAGTTTTTGGTTGCATTACCGATTGAAAAGTTACCACCTTCGTGGAATGAGTTTATGAGTTACTTAAAACTCAAGACAAAGGAGATGACCTTTAAAGAGCTTATTATCAAACTCCAAATTCAAGAATATAATAAGAAGGCCTTGCCTACGGGCAAACAACCCACTGAGGCAAAGGCAAATCTGGCTGAGGCCAAAGAGAACCCAAGCAAGAAACACAAGTTCCAGAAAGATGGCAAGACCTAAGTAGCGGAGAAGTTCAAAGGAAACTGTCACCATTGTGGGAAACCTGGTCATATGATCAAGGACTGCCGCAAGCTCAAGACTGAGCAACAAGAAAAGGCCAAGGCTAAGGGCAAGACACAGGTTAACGTTGTCAATGACAAGTTTCTAGACAACATGATTGAGGAGTTCTCAGCGGTGGTACTAGAAGCAAACCTTGTTGAGAATCCCATGCAATGGTGGATGGACACAGGTGATACAAGACACATCTGTTCCAATAGAGATGCCTTCTCCACTTATACACCGGTTATAAAGAAGAAGTTGTTCATGGGCAACAACGCTTCCTCTGACGTGCTGGGGGTAGGAAAGGTAGTCCTGAAGATGACTTCTGGAAAGGAGCTTACTCTGAAGGAGGTGTTGCATGTTCCTGAGATTAGAAGAAATTTAATTTAAGGTCCTTTATTGGTTAATGCTGATTTTAGGCTAGTGTTTGAGTCCAATAAATTTGAAATCACCAAGAATGAAACGTTTGTGGGAAGGGGCTTCGTCTGTGAAGGTCTCTTCAAATTTAACATCATGTCTATATTATGTACAAGCAATAATATTGAAGCCTCTTCTTCTTACTTGCTTGAGTCCTCTAATTTATGGCATCATAGATTAGGACATGTCAACTATAAATCCATCCAAAGGTTGGTAAAGTTGGAGTTGTTGCCGTCTATCGACGTAAACCCTCAACATAAGTGTGAGGCGTGCATAGAGGCAAAAATCACAAAGCTTCCTTTTCGATCCGTCGAAAGGAATACCGTTCCTCTAGAACTTATTCACACAGATATATGTGATTTGAAGTTTGTACAAACTAGGGGGAACAAGTACTTTGTGACATTCATTGATGATAGCACAAGGTATTGTTACCTTTACTTGTTGAAAAGTAAAGATGAAGCGTTCTGACGTTACAAAGTAGAAGTTAAGAACCAACTAAGCATGCGGATTAAATCCATTCGTAGCGATAGAGGGGGAGAAAATGTAGTGCCATTTGAGGAATATTGTGCCAAATCCAGCATTGTTCATCAAACGACGGCTCCATACTCACCTCAGTTGAATGGTATGGCGGAACGTAAGAACTACACATTAAAGGAAATGATGAATGCCTTGCTCATCAATTCGGGTCTTCCCCAAAACATGTGGGGAGAAGCCGTCTTTACCGCTAATACGATTCTTAACAGAATCCCACATAAGGGTAAGGACAAAACTCCATATGAATCATGGAAGGGAAAGAAACTCATCTATAAATATTTAAATGTGTGGGGTTGTTTGGCAAAGGTTGAAGTACCCAAGCCAAATCAAGTCAAGATTGGGCCTAAGACTGCAGATTGCATATTAATCATATATGCAAATAACAGTAGTGCTTATCACTTCTTAGTGCATAAGTCAGATATTCCAGATATCCACGTGGGTACAATCATGGAATCAAGGAATGCTCAATTCTTTGAAGGTACCTTTCCTAGAAAGGAAAAAGACATAACCTCTCGCAAACGAAGTTATGAACAAAGCTCTCAGGAACCGGGAGTCATTGACGGCCCTGATCTAAAAGGTTCAGATCTAGTGAATCTCGAAGTGGCTGAATATCCAGAATCTAGTGTTCCAGATTCTCAGAACTTGGAGACTCCAGAGATGGAACTAAGGCGAAGTAAAAGGGTCAGGAATGATAAATCCTTCGGTCCTGACTTTGTAGCTTATATGGTTGATGATGAACCAAGGACAATTGCTGAAGCATTATCAACTCTAGAGGCACCGCTCTAGAAAGAAGCTATTGAGAGTGAAATAGGCTCCATTCTGCATAACCATACTTGGGAATTGGTTGATCTTCCTTCAGAAAATAAACCGTTGGGCTGTAAATGGATACTCAAACGGAAGTATAAAACAGATGGGTCTATAGATAAGTACAAGGGCAGGTTGGTAGTCAAGGGCTATAGGCAAAAGGAAGGCCTTGACTACTTTGACACGTACTCCTCAATATCTAGGATGACGTCCATACGAGTATTCATTGCGATCGCAGCGTTATGTGACCTTGAGATACATCAAATGGATGTCAAGACAGCCTTCCTAAATGGTGATTTGGAATATGGAACAACCCGAGGGGTATGTGGTTCCAGGGCAAGAGAAGAAAGTCTGTCGGCTTGTCAAATCTCTGTACGGGCTGAAATAAGCCCCGAAGCAATTGCACAAAAAATTTGATAGTACTCTACTATCGAAGGGTTTCGCCATTAATAAGTGTGACAAATGTGTCTACATGAAAGGTAACTTTGACTCACTTGTTATGATATACCTGTAAGTAGACGACATATTGATGAGAAAGTTCGAGATGTTTGACAGTTCGCCTATAAAGTCACCAATGGATAGAAATCAAAAGCTTGATAAAAATTGTGGTGCACCCATATGCCAGGAGCAATATGCACAAGTGATTGGTAGTTTGATGTACCTAACAAACTGCACTCGACCTGATATTTCTTATGCAGTAAACAAATTGGCTAGGTTTACCCATAATCCGAGTAATGATCACTGGAAGGTGTTGAATCGGGTACTTCATTACCTGAAATACACGCTAACTTATGGGTTGCATTATTTGAGATATCCAGCTGTACTAGAGGGGTACAGTAATGCAAACTGGATATCTGACATAGAGAATACCAAGTCCACCAGTGGGTATGTATTTACAATTAGTGGTGGGGCTGTGTCTTGGAAATCCTCTAAGCAAACTTGCATCGCCCGATCCACGATGGAATCAGAGTTTATCGCTTTAGACAAAACATGATAATAAGATGAGTGGCTTTACAACTTCTTAGATGATGTTCCTTGTTGGAACAAACACGTACCTTCTGTAATGATCCACTGCGACAGCCAGTCGGGCCCAGGAAGGGCACATAATTCTATGTACAATGGCAAGTCTCGTCATATTCGACGGAGACATAAGATCGTTAGGCAACTGATCACCACGGATATAATATCCATTGATTACATAAAGTCAAAGGATAACATAGTGGGCTCTTTAACAAAGGGCTTACCCAAGGATCAGATGTTCTGCCTGTCTAGGGGAATGGGCTTAAAACCCAAAGTACAAGGATGAATACAGTGGTAACCCAACCTTACTGACTGGAGATCACAGGATTTAGGTTCAATGGGAAAACTAAGTTGTAAAGGTTCAGTTGATCGCTTCGGTGGAAGTATGAGCACTTCGGATAGTGATTTATGTGAAGAAACACCAAATCGAGAGTCGTTCCCGCAATGGACAATAAGTGCTATCTGCAGTGTGGGTAAAGGTTAGGTTTTCAAAACCTTTAATGATCCTCACCGGTTGAGGTTAGGTTTGGGTAAACTTTTAATGGTTCCTAACACTTGTAAAGTGGGGTATAGCAGGATACCTTGTAGGATACCACCTATTTAAGTGTAAGGACAGGCCGCCTCAAATGAATGCACTTAAGAATCCAAGAGTCCACGGCCACAACAGACAAAATATTACAAAGAATTGAGTAAGAGAAGTTGTTGTGTTGGAACCGTTGACTTGGCTTACACTAAACATTGACGGTTCAAGACATCACGTTCACCGCACAGTAAGTAAGTCCGATGGTATTCAACTATGGAAGGTTCAAAGCGTATGCTACCTATCCAGATGCAACATCGGTCCGCTGAAAGATTGCTGGAAAAGGCACCAAGTGTGTGCGCCAAAATCTCTTTCAAGATGGGATTGTTGGAAATTTACTAAATGTGGAATTAAGTATATCCCATTATTTATGACTCAAACAATTGAGGCCTCGTACGTCGGAAATATCGTTTCCATACACGTGCACACGTAGTGCCAAGTATCGCAAATTTCATTAGTGAAAGAGATATTGATACGTATGTAATATGTGTGAGACATAGAATGATGGACGATTATTGGCCAAATAACAAAGTATTCCACGTTGGTAAACGAAGGAAGAAGTGTATGATGAAATGAGTTAGAAATTGCCGCGGAGCCGTGAAGGGTCGCGATGCCAAACCGTCGGAGTTGCGGCGCTAATTCACAGAGCCGCGGCGCTTCGGAGGCAGAATGCTGTGACGGGAAGTTGGAAAGTTCTGACCTTTGGGATGGTTTTGGAGCATTGATTCTCTATTACTTGGCACATGAATTCAGCCATTATTTGGCTGAATGTAACCCCTATATTAAGTGCCATTACATGGCTATTGAAGGCTATTAGTTGGCTAGTTGAGGGGTCTTCTCCTTACCCTATAAATTGAGGTCTTTGGCTCAATTGAAGACAACACTCAACACTTAGAAAATACTCCAGATTTTTTGAATTCATCTTCTTCCTCTCTAGCAAAGTTACTATACTCAAAGTTCTTCAAGAGTAACACTTGAGTTTCCTTTGCTCATTTGTTAAGTTGTTGTTGTATCTTGGGAGACTATTGCTCAACACCGTAAAAGGAGATATACGGGGCAATCTCGTCTTAAATACAGAGTGTCATCACTCGACTCAGCAAATCAACAAGCAGTTTGTTAATTCTTGATTTTCAGTTTATTGTAATAGTTAGTTTATCCTTTCTACCATTATAATAGTTACTTACTTCCTGTTCCCTGCAACAATTGTATCCCAACACATATTATATTCATCAAGTATTAATTTTTAGATACTAAATGACTTGGTTGTGATGATAATTGAAGTAGCAAATAGGAATAGAGAACTGTAAAGCAGTGAGTAAAAAGAGTAAAGTAGATTTTATTGAGGTTTTTCCAGCGGAATTATCAGATAATGTCATTGGGAAGTAAGAACTTGAGAGTTTTGTTTCAATTGAGAGCTTATAGAGTGTTTGTAATGAAAATTATACGCCTTACAAGTGAGGAGAAGGATTATATTTATAGTTTAAACCCTATGTAACGCTTTGTGTGCTTCAAGTCCCTCGTAATGATAATTATTTGCATGTTGGAATTGTTACGTATGTGATTGTATATTTTTTGGAGGGTGAATCCCAGATTTTTTGAAATTAGTTACTGGGTGAGGTTTATTCTAACCGGTCGCAGATGAACTACCGATCATTCTATTCCGGAGTCAGGCTAGCTAGTATCATTGCACCTAGACTTGGGCAAGTTAAGGTCACACCCGAATACGACCTTGTACACTCTGATCGAAACTGTGCCTGATGAATTGGATTTGCTAGATCTTGATCGCCATATGTCATCTCCCGATACGCCTGTTAGGTAGATTTTAGTACTGTTTTAGAGTATATTTTAGGGTGTCTTTTGTTTGTCTTTTAGTTATCTTGTGCAGTATTATGCGTGTTGTTTTGTGTTTTCATGTTTTAAGTGATTCAGAAAGGAATAAGGCAAATCCACAGGAAATAGGCGGTTATTAAGGACAAAAATGTGTAGCTAGTCACAAGAAATGAGTCAAAGAAGCCCTGGGAAGCTTGCAAAGTATCCTAAACAAATTCCGGATGAAGAACGCTGAAGAGTCGCGGCGCAACACAACATAGAGTCGCGGCGCTGAAGGGTCGCGACACCCAACATTAGAGCCGCGACGCTCTGAAGGCAGAAAGGGAGTGACTTTAAGAAGTGAATTAGCGACGCGACGCTCTAATAGCTGAGTTGCGTCACCGACGACGTCAGGATTGCGAAAAACCTAAATTTAACAAGGGTAAAAAGGTCTATTCTAGGAGATTTTTCATGATATATGCTGGGGGAGGCGCATTGAAGAGAGGACACTTGGGAGGCAAGAAACAAGAGAACAAGAAGCCATTAGAGACATCTATTTTTCAAGTTCTTTTCCTTTTCTTTACTTTAATTTAGTTCATGTTGGATATTAAGTTAATTAGTTTTCTTAGCATGACTATGAGCTAAGTACTTCTATTAGGGTTTTCCGTTGAATCACTTGAAACTCTATTACGATTTAATACATTGCTAATGTTCGTCTTCATCTATTAATATCTCTTCAACTTGTGTTTATTGAATGAGAATTAATTGGCCATTAGTTTTCATTACCTATATGATTTCAAATCGAGATCCGAAAAAGGATATTTGAATATGCTATAGTTGATTAGACGTAGGTTTAATCTTGAACGAGAGTATTACGATTTCTTGTGTAGCTTTTTAGGTTATTGATCTTAATCCTCCCGTGTGATCGAATTTATCATAGAAATATAGAAAATTCTCATTTAGGTTGAGTTTTTATATGTCCTAACCGGAATATAGAACATCTCAATTAACCTGCTATCTTAACCAGAAGAAGAATAACTAGTTTTGCATTAATGAATGATAGAGTGTATTGTTGATGAGATTGGAAACCCTAATTTCTTTCATTACTGAATTAAACTTCGTGTGTTTTCACTACTATTTTATTCCTGCAATCTATTTTAGTTGTTAATTTGTTAGTTTAGAAATCACCACTTATATTCGTTGGCCAAATAGAAACTAAAGATTAATTAATTGGTACTTGATAAATCAGTGTCTGTGGACGATACTCGGTCTTACAGAAATTTATTACAAATTGTGATACGTACACTTGCATAGCATCTAGAAATACCAAAACAACTTTTTGGCGCCATTGCCAGGGACTGAAGTATTATCAATATCAAAATAATTAATCTTATTTCTAATTTGGTTGTTCCTAGAACACATTTTTGACTTGATCTGTGTGCATTCTTTTTTATTAATTTTAGGTAGATTTGTTATATGCGAAGTAGAAGAAGGGTAGATAACCTTGTTCCTCTGAATCTGATGATTGAAAAAATGTGCAAGCAAAACCGAAAGAACAAAAGAATTGCTAATTCAACTGTTATGGCAAACAAACATAATAATGATGGGTTGAATGGAGGGGTGCCAGAATTTGTGCAGGCACAAGCTCAGAATCCTGCTGCGATGAGCCTACAGGACTACATATTTCCAACTGTTATAGGAGTGCAGACATGCATAAGGCCACTAGCTGTGGAGGCAAATAATTTCGAGATTAAGCTAGCAATCCTGCAGATGGTCTAGAGCATAGTTCAGTTTGATGGGTTGCCCTTTGAATATCCATGTATGCATTTGGCGAACTTCTTGGAGTTATATGCTACTTTTAAGTACAATGGTGTTACTGATGATGTCATTAGGTTGAGGCTCTTCCCATTCTCATTAAGGGACCGAGACAAAAGCTGGTTGAACTCTCTGCAAATTAACTCTATTACTACGTGGCAAGACCTGGCTTAGAAGTTTCTTGCAAAATTCTTCCCTCCATCAAAGGCTGCTAAACTAAGGGGAGAACTAAACAACTTCTATCAGCTGGAAAGAGAATCTCTGTACGATGCTTGGGAGAGGTTTAAAGAGTTGCAAAGGAAGTGTACTCATCATGGACTTAAGCAGTGGATGTTAGTCCATAATTTTTACAATGGTTTGTGTGGTACTACTCGTACCATAATTGATGATGATGATGCTAGAGGGACATTCATGAGCAAGAGTGATAATGAGGCGTATGAGCTGTTGGAAGATATGGCAACAAATAACCATCAGTGGTTCGATGAAAGATCCACCAACAGTAAAGGTAGCTAGAGTTCACAAGTTAGATGACATCACTGCGTTAACTGCTCAAGTTGCTTCTTTGACAAAGCAATTATAGCAGAATACTATGGCAGCCAATGTTGTTCATACACAGGTGGGATGTGAAATTTGTAGGAGACCGCATACTTTTGATCATTGCACAATAGTGGATCCCAACAATGTACCTATGTATCAAGCACAAATTCAGGCAGTTGGAAACTCTCAGATTCCCTATAACAACCCATTCTCCAACATTTACAACCCTAGGTGGAGGAATCACCCTAATTTTTCATGAAGAAACAACCAGAACCAGCAACCACAGTTCCAAGGGCAGTATCAACAGAGCAATCAACAATATCCCATGAGTCAAGCTTCATCGTCTCAGCAGCCCAGATCATAAGTTCAACAAGATGACCCCAATGACTTGCAAGCAGCCTTGTTGACCCTCACCAATTCCCAAACTCAGTTCATGACTGAAACTAGATCATGTATCCGAAACTTGGAAACACAAGTGAGCTAGCTAGCAAATATGTTAAACAACAGATCGCGGGGAATCTCCCTAGCAATACTGTTGTAAATCCGAAGGAGCAATCTCAGGTTATAAATTTGAGAAGCGGTAAGCAAGTTAAACCAACTGTACCTCTACCATCTGCGGAGAAGAAAGACAAAGTGGGTGAGACACCTAATTCAGAGAAAGAGGGGTTTACTAAAGACCATCTTATTACATAAAAGGCACCACCAGCAGTTATTGTTGATCCTCAAATCAGAATTCCACACCCCCAAAGACTTCAAAAAAAAACTCTTGATAAACAATTTCCCAAGATTTTAGAGGTATTCAAGAAATTGCACATCAATATCCCCTTTGCTGAAGCCCTAGAATGAATGCCAGTTATGTGAAATTCATGAAGGAAATTCTCTCTAAAAAGATAAAGATGGAAAATTATGAGACTGTGGCTTTAACTGAAGAGTGCAGCACCATTTTGCAAAAGAAGTTTCCCCAGAAATTGCGAGATCCATGAAGCTTCACTATTCCCTACACTATCGAGAATTTTGAGTGCCAGCATGCTTTGTGTGATTTGGGGGAAAGTATCAACCTGATGCCTTTTCTGTATTTTTTTGACTTGGTATGGGGGAAACAAGGCCTACAGCCATTACTTTGTAGTTGGCAGATCGTTCGATCAAGCATCCACGAGGTATCATTAAAGATGTGCTAGTGAAAGTGGATAAGTTCATCTTTCCTGCTGATTTCATTATTCTGGATATGGAGAAGATGAAAATGTGCCCATCATCCTGGGGAGACCATTCTTAGCTATAGGTCAAGCAC
Organism: Anisodus tanguticus; assembly: GCA_034509755.1. Lineage (NCBI taxonomy): Eukaryota > Viridiplantae > Streptophyta > Magnoliopsida > Solanales > Solanaceae > Anisodus > Anisodus tanguticus. The sequence goes on from CM067546.1 coordinate 33,256,077, forward strand.
TTATAGATGTTTAGAAGGGCGAATTAAAACTCCGAGTCCAGGAAGAAGAAGTGATTTTTAATGTATTCAGGGAAATAACTTATCCAAGGGCAAATGACAACTGTTTTTCCATCGATGTGATTGACAAAGCGGTTTTTGAGAAAAGCTTCAAGAGTATTGATGCTCTTGAAGTGGCATTAACACAATGCGAGAAAGATAACAAGGAATATACCGAGCTTGTGGAATATGTCAAGTGGGTGAACTCCTATGAGCCATTCTATAGGAAGAAATATGAGGAGTTGGGAAAAATGATAGAGAAACGAATACATTCCATAGAAAAAGCTCCAGTGTTAGAATTGAAGACCATACTAGATCATTTGTACTATATGTATCTAGGTGAGAATGAAACCTTACCAGTGATTATGTCTGCGTATCTGTCTAAAGTAGAAGTTGAAAAATTGTTGAGAGTCTTAAGGGCTCACAAGCTTGCTATTGGGTGGACATTGGCATATATTAGAGGGATAAGTCCTTCTACAGTGATGCATAAGATCCGTTTGGAAGATGAGAGCAGGACGTCGATTGAGGTGCAAATGAGGTTGAACCCAACTATGAAAGAGGTGGTGAGAAAAGAAATGATGAAATGGCTTGATGCAGGGGTGATTTACCCTATTTTTTATAGTGCATGGGTGAGTCCAGTACAAGTAGTGCCTAAGAAGGGTGGTATGACTGTGGTGAAGAATGAAAAGAATGAGTTTATTCCATCAAGAACAGTGACACGATGGAGGATTTGCATTGACTACCGCAAGTTGAACAAGGCAACCATGAAAGACCATTTTCCCTTGCCTTTTCTAGAACAGATGCTCGATAGACTGGCAGGCCATAACTACTATTGTTTCTTGGATGGTTATTCTGGGTATAATCAGATTGCAATTTCACCAGAAGATCAAGAGAAGACCACCTTTACTTGTCCCTATGGTACGTTTGTCGCACCTATTTTTTACCTCGGTTCGCGACGTGATGGGTCGATTCCCTTTGGAATGGATAAAAATGCATCTTTGTTGAGGAGTCGCCACCTAATTATTTTAAGGTGAATTAGGGCACCTAAATGTTAACTAAATGCTGCAAAACAACTCGATTTTATGGTCTGGCGAACTAATGATATTCTAGGCAAGAGTTTTTTATTATCCTAAAGGGAAGATATTAGGCATCCTTTAAGATCCGCTAACTTGCGGTTATTCGGTTAAACTCAGGTTTAATTGTTGTACTAAGAAAATGCATGTTTAAAAATATAAAGTTAAAATGATGTTGCAAGTATTTAGTAAAAGTATGCATTTGTATGGAATTGTTTATAAATATATATAAAGTGATTTTTGTAAGAAGAAAAACAACTTATTTGTAATGCAAAGAAAATGGTACTTTGGAAGTCATTTAAATAACGAATCATATAAAAATGAGACTCTATTTTGTATGATTAATAGTGTGAGTAAAAGGTGACCACTAATTTTGAAAATCCTGAATAGTTCAAAAATAAGCTAGCGTTTTGAAGGTATGAGCGACGTACCTAAAATAAATAAACTAACGTTTTGAAAATATGGGCGACGGGCCTAAAATAGATAAACTAGCGATTCTCGATTTTAAATCTACTCTTTCTAGATTATTAATTATAAGTCTACCTATTCTAAACATTTCAATAATTACACAAGTACAATAAATAATATTACAATACAGAATAAAATAAAGCTAAATTAAAGAAAATAAAATAATAATAAAATAAATCATCTCCGAGGGGGTATCTTGTCTTCTTTAACTTCCATAAATGTGTCTTGCAAGCTGTCAGAAACAAACGGTTAGAAACAGTTGAAAATAAATAACTTCGGATCCGTATCCAAAACAATAAATATTTTGATTACGGAAGGCTCAGACTTAAATTTTGAAAAGATCATTCCAATCACGTCGTGGTTGCGAACATATGACTCATTGGTCATTTTAGTTACCTTGCCTACCGAACATGTTGGTCTCTCGGATAAAAAAAGATTTAAGTTCGATCCTTGCCCATAAGTTTTATTTCCGTCTTTCCAACTGTGGATGCCTAAAAAATCGACGGATATTTTTTCATCGACCAGTGTAGTATCATGTTCAAGTCAGTAAATTTATACCCAAAACAACAAATTGAAACCGGGAACCATTTTCCGAAGGGACACGGGCTCAAATTCAAGTTCATCAGCCTAAGTGTAGTATTTATTCAAATCAGTAACAAAATAGTTGTGTAATTGATATTCAAATACCAAAATAAACCAACAATCCGCGATCAAAACATCCGACTCGAATTCTGAATTTTTGGATCGAAACAGAATTCGAAATGCTTCTGAAAATCCAACTCGAGACAGAACAGTGACCCGACCTGGAATCGAACACTTTTTTTTTTGAATTTTCAGATAACCAACAACAAAATATTGAACACAAAAATCTGGAAATTTTACCTGACCCTGGCTGAGCCGACCCGACCTGAATCATAAGTCCCGACCCGAATTAGTGTTTCTCAAATTTTCAGTTAACCAACAACAAAATATTGAACACAAAAATTTGGACATTTTACTCGATCTGGTTGAAATAGGCAGACGATAGTGAGCGCTATGGTAAAATAGTGGTGAAAATAACAAAACACGGAGCAAAGTCCCAAAAAGGGGCAATAACCAACGGAGAAAACATAGGCAAACATAGGAGTAAATATCCGGTTAGAAACTAACACAAATTAGCAAAATGCTGGGAACAATCCAAAATAGTTCTCGGCTGCTGTTACAGACCAGTCGGCGACAGCCAAGTCACCGGAGACACCAAACAACAACCAAACAGAAGTACCAAATAATAATAGTAGCAAAATGGAGCAACCATGACTGAAAGAGAGGTCACCAGAGCTCGTTTTCCAGCGAGCTAATTGAAAATCGAGCAGAGCAACAGAATATAACAATATCACAGTACCAAAAAAATAGAAGTCTCCCGATTGACAGCAAACAACAACAATATTCTAAGAAGGCAACATCAAAATAAACACGGGTACAGCCAAAATCAACCTCGTAAAGGCAATCATAAAGAACAAAAAATACAGCAAGGATACAACAACAACACTGCCTTAGAAAGGCATTCAATGTGTTCCGAGAACAAAACCCGACCTAACCCAGAGCAGAAACAAAAACAATGAAGAACAACAGGAATCATTTCGATCGAGATCAGAGAAAACTTGACCCGAATCGACCGAGAAAAAGCCAAGAAACAGATGAAGAATAAAAGGGATTTTCTCGGTAAAAATGAGGTTGCCGGAATATTTTCCAGCATAACGACAGTGTGCAAATGGGAGGAAGAAATGCGACATCACTTCGACGGCGAAAATGCCGGAGCGACGCCAGAATCTTCTTTCCGATCAGATATGGAAAAACGAAGAGCACAAAAAAAACAAGTATCATCGTAGTTTCAATGGTGATGGGTTAACAGTGATGGTGGTGGTGGTTCGCTCCGGTTCATCGAAGCTAGAAGCTCCTTACCGGAGCAGTGGGGTTGATTGATGGAGGTAGGGCCTGGGTCACGGGTATGGGGGCAGGGTTTTTAGGGTGTGCGGCTGATGGTATCGGGGTTTGGTCGCCGATTTTTTGGGAGAGAGTATGGGTCGCCGGATTTTGAGGAGAGGGTGAGGGGCTTGTCGGCGATTTTGGTTTTGGGGGTCAAATGAAAAAATGTGGGGGAAGTAGATTTTTAGGGTGTGTGGCTGATCTTCCAAAAAATAAGAGAGGGCTTGGGGTTATTTTAAAATGAAAAGTTTAGGGTTTTGGTTTGGGTATTAAGTTAAAGAAAAGGGGTATTCGGTTGGGCTTGGGGTCGGTTGGGCTTGGGGTTTTGGCCGATTTGGGCCAATTGGGTTGAAAATAGGGGTTGCAGATTAAAAATAGAAATGCGATGCCATTTTGCAAATAAAAAAAAAACGCCGAATATTAGGGTAAAACTATATGTATGATATTAAAAGGCAAATAGTAGTAAAAATGCGAATATATGTATGCATCTCAAAATTATTTTGGGGTGTCGAAATATTCAAAATTGCAAGCGAATAATCGAAAAAGATGGACAAAAAAGTTGACTAAGTAGCCAATTTTGTCTCGATCATCGGCACTTTAATGAAGATTAGAGATGAATGGTTAGAAATAGAATCCCGAGGGGGAAGAAGTTGCAAAGGTGGCACAGATTCGAGAAATATTGCTCAGTATCGAGTTACGATGACACTGGTTACGGATGTGGCATAATATTGGAAAAGAGCGGAACGACGTTCGAAGTATTTCCCCAATGCAAATGACGTTGTTGCATAGGCGTAATGAAATGACGTCGTTGTATAGACGTGATGCAGATGACGTCGTTGCTTAGACGTGATGCAGATGACGCCGTTTGGTGGGGGTCTGATTAAAATTAAAATACTCGCATTAGGAGGTGGATGCCTGATTGAAACTAAAATACCCACATTAGGAGGTGGGCGCCTGATTGAAAATAAAATAACCGCATTGGAAGGTGGGTGCCTGATTGAAACTAAAATACCCGCATTAGGAGGTGGGCGCCTGATTGAAAAAAAAATACTCGCATTGGAGGTGGGCGCCTGATTGAAATTGAAATACCCGCATTAGGAGGTGGGCTCCTGATTGAAACTGAAATACCCGCATTAGGAGGTGGGCGCCTGATTTAAATTAAAATACCCGCATTAGGAAGTGGGCGCCTGATTGACGTCGTTGTATAGACGTAATGCATCGTGACCCTGAGGCCGAAATATTGTGTTGAAGTTCTCGCAAACTCAATCTGGATGAAAAGTTAATGAGTGGATATAGGCAATGTAAGATGAATAGATGAGGATGAGAATATGACCCTGACACGAAATACCGTCCTTGTACAAACATAATGCAGTTGGAACCCTATAGGTCAAGAGGGTGCTTTTGTTCAAACGCAAAACAGGAATGTGATCCTTGTGGGCTGAACTGTGATGCGGAAGTTCTTTGCCAAATTAAACATACATGCTGCAGCTTCCCTGCCTTTGTCAACCTGAAGACCTGCAGTCAAAGAAATTCGTGAGTTTGGGGGAAGGGGCGGTTGATTCGCGTTGACTTTGTAGCTTTGGCTCTTGACGCTTGCAAGTTTAGACTAGTTTGGATTGAAGACTTAGTTGGCAGTCACTTTTCCATATCTATTGGCATATTCTTGCAGTGAACCCTTAAAATTTGCCCAGTTTCTGGTATATATGAAGATGTTGAACTTCCAACTGGACAAAATCGAGTTTGTGTGGGCAGCTTGCTTGTCCTATTAAGGCGATCAGGTGGGCCTATTGCGTTGTGTGCAAGATAAGGGAAGAAAATTTCGATTCAATATCTTTCTTAGCACCCGGAAAATTATATGCCTCTATAGTAGCCTGCAACGGAATGCAGCTATTTCTGACGGATAGCTATATTAGCTAGGCCACCTGCCTGATCAAGGTTTCCATCCGAACTAGTGCCTTAAGCAGGAAGGCAAATGCCATTTTATGGTAGGGTATCGTATATAAGAGAAAGCTTGCTTTTAGGAGTGATCTTTCGCCTTTATTGAGGAGATATATTGCAATGCAATGGAGTTGGACTCTCATGTCGATCCGAATGAATCCTCCTTTCCACGGGGGTAAATCTTTGCCCGCGAGGCAAGAGGATAGCAAGTTACAAATTCTGTCTCGGTAGTACATGTATTTCTATTACTATGAAATTCATAAATGAAGTAATGGTGGGGTTACATTGAACTCTTTCTAAGGCAAAGGGCCAAGTGTGTGCCACGAGTGCTCTGTCTTCGAAAAGGCAGAATGTTGTTATAGAATCAGCTATTTTTGGAATAGAATAAGCTTTGTGTCCTAACCAGATGCCGTGGGGCGATAAGGGGTGCTTTATCTAAACTAGGCAGGAGAACTTGGCTAACTTTCCTACTCTGATAGCATCTCCGTTTTGGCCATAAACAGCTTAAAAAGGACTCAAACCAGTAGTTTGGCTAATGGACTGATTGTAAGCAAATTCTATTTGAGCTAAAAGCAAGTCCCATTGCCGAATATTTGCACCCCCAAAGCTCCGTAAATCGAGATATAGAGGGGGCTGTCCTTTTGTTTTGTTGTCTCGAAGAGACAAAAGCACTCATGCGACATGGCATACCCGAAAGCCCTAAGAAATGCATAGAAAAGAAGGTCATATTAACCCCGAAAAAAGTGATATTTCCAATGGTGTGACCGAAGCTGATATAGGCCGCCTACGTATTCCGACAAGTGAAATCAGGTCATAATGTAGTTCGTTACAAGCAAAAAGGGATTGTGAAGTTTTCCAAAAATGGGACCGAAGTCGATGTGGCCGCCTACGTATCCCGCCGAGAGAATCAGGTCATAACGTAGTTCATGTCTGCTATGAAGGAATGGAAATCAAATTCTGGTTTGTTTATCCGAGACTCTATGGGAAAAAGGAATTTTAGTTTGTAAAATGTTTTTGGTAGAGTGCTTAGAGTTTGAAAAATGATGCAATATATTTTTCAAGGTTTTTGTTATTTTTGATGTGTTTTTTAATTATTTTTTGTAGTTTTTTAATTAAAAGACATAATCACGTCTTGACTTCAGTTGGTACCAACAAGTAGTTGTGCTTAAGGGCTCCCGTTATTTGATTTCTGTCTAACTAAGACTGACTCCAGGGTAATTCCTACAGCTTCATATGCTACCTCAGACATACCTAAGTATCGACACTTGCTTCAAGCAAAGGTTTCGACATATACGCATCCTCATGTTTAAAATGCCCTCACTAAAAGAAAGTCCCTTCCTCACATGTATTTCAGTATTTTGAACTTTGGGACGTCTAGAGAAGTACACTCAAACTCAGAAAGATGTTCAATGCATTTAATTATGACACCATAGGCTTGGCCGTCATGTAAGTATCCACTAATGTGAGAACCCTCGGTATAGGATCATGTAGGGCTTATTATGGGTTTGTAATGTAGGCTTGGAGAAATGAAAGGATATCATTTGGGTAAGGAATGATTAATCCTTCCTTGAGCGTTGAAATATGTCCGCGCTTGGTATTTGTGTGCCTTGATGCCGATCTGCTCTTTTTTTCTTTTGTACCGACTTCTTTTGAATATTTCGTTTGGAGATTTTTTTTTCTTTTTTTTCAGAGTTATTTCCTCATTTTTGTTTCTTGATATTGTCGGGGCTTTTGACTTCTTCTTTGTGTGAAGTCGTTCTTTTGTTTTGTTTTCTTTTTCTCTTTCGGGACTTTGCAACTTCAACTCAGATCTTTTTTAGCAATTTGTACATTTATGATGCGCTCAAGGAGGCCGGGCCAAGAGATGGATAATGCGTGTATGCACTCAGAGAGGGTATATGCATAAGACGTGGTTGTTAAAAGAATAGGCTTTAGGCTCAAAGGGGAAGTGCTATGGATAATGTTATTTGGTATGCTGGAAAGGCTCAAACGGATCAAAGAAAGCCTACGATAATTTCCTATACCAAGTGTTACTCAGGATTTCGCCTCAACAAACATTCGAGCCAAGTTCTAGATCATAATGCAATGCAATTGAACTTATTCTAAAACTCACCACACAATGCACATGAAACGATGAGGTTGGTTTCGTTCTTATCTTAGAAGCAAGCAAGACAATTTTCAAATGTCAGTACAGGTGTGAATGAGAGGTACCAAAAGAATCTATAGTTTACCACGAAGTCAGTCCTCTTCACCATATCGATTGTTACTTATTATTTCCTATGCACGCTCCTAACTGTGTTGGTATCAACCAAGTCAACCAATGATACTTAAATTATTATTTTTTTGAATAAAGGGTACCGAACCCAAGTAGGGCTGCCTACGTATCTCATCTTTGACGAGAATCAGGTGCGCGTAGTTCGTTCAGGTAGGTTATAAAAATATATGCTTGAAAAAGAATTCATCCAGGATAGGATAGTAAGAGTAAAAAATGTATAAAATAGATGATTGTCCACTATGGGACGAATGCAAAGTAAAATGATTGTCCACGATAGGATGAATGCAATGAAAAAATGATTGTCCACAATAGGATGAATGTAATGAAAAAATGATTGTCCATGATAGGATGAATGAAAAGATGGGTAAGCCATATATGTTCCTTTCTAAGGTGGACAAGGCGAGTACATCCATTGTTAAGGTGGATGCGGAAGTATGTCCCTTTCTAAGGTAGACAAGGCGAGTACATCCATTATTAAGGTGGATGCGGAAGTATGTCCCTTTCTAAGGTGGACAAGGATGTGCGTCCCTTTAGCAGGTTCGTTCCACTTTCGTTGGGTAGCGTTGTGCAAGGACTAGATTTACATTTTTAGCGGTGTCGAACCCGAGAAGGGTTACCTACGTATCACACCGTATGGTGAGAATCAGACACTCGTAGTTCATGAGGATATGTTGAAAAACGTATGATATAAAGGAATTCCGTAACAAAAATTAAGCATATCAATTGAATTTGCAAATATGTAAAAAAAAGTATAGACAAACTCAGAGTGATGCCTCGTTGAATCTGGTGTTGGCTGACTTCTTCCAATCAAAATATATGCGGTCATCTTTGTGAAAACTTTTTGCTTTGTTCTTTCCTGGAGATAATAATGTTTTATAACGACCGTCGACTGTTTGCGTGGATGATCTTCCTGTAAAAAATAAGAGCACTGGGTGAAAGTAGGAAAGTCACGAATAATAAATGTAAGAGTGTGACAGTATAGTCAAAGACTCCCCTGATTGGTTTGTTCGGACTGGAGGTTGGCTGACTTCTTTCAGTCAAAAATATCTCCTGGTCATCTTTGTGAACACTTTTGTTTTGTTCTTTCCTGGAGTATCTCCAAGGATTATGTTTTAGAACAACCACCCTCGACTGTTTGCGAGGACGGTCTTCCTGTAAAAATAAGAGAAATTGGTGAAAGAAGGAAACCACGGAAAGAATAATAATAAAATATGGGAATGTGACAGTATAGTCAAAGGCTCTCCTCATTCATTTGTTCGGACTGGAAGTTAACATTTCACAATGTCCGAGTTGTAATGCTCAAGAACGATTTATCCTCGGGTGGTGACACAGTTTCTGTCCCGTGGACCAAAAGATATGGCGTTGCCCCATTAGAAGTCTTGATTGTAGTGCGATATCCCTAAAGTGCAAAGGGCAAATGTTCATGCCCAGAGTTGCAAGCGACATGTCATGATATGTATAGAGTTGAAGCGGGTAATTATTGCATTAAATAATATGTACATACTGAAAATAGAAAAATAACAAACAAATTGTGCGTTAATTAAATGCGCGTCCTAACATCCATAGGGCTTCTCTTATGCCAGAGGTGAGCCTAAACGTCAAATATGCGAGATTATGGCAGATTAATCCAAGCTGTTAAACTGCAATGCTTTGTCGGAAATGAGGACAAAATGAATGTACATTTTCCAATTTTGGCATAACACGATTAGGCTTGAGTTCGTCTATCATTATCACGATACACATAATATGTTGTTGGGTCGTGAGACCCGTCGATAATTTGGTGGATTTCTTAATTGCGGAGTTGATGCCAAGTATCAATCCACCTAAGGTGTATGTATGCATGGCTTAAAATAAAGGGTGGTATAGCTCTATCCTAAATTTTCTAAAATTTGGCTGACTAGACTCAAGGTTCCCGAGCGGACTACTCGAGTGAGAAGGCTATGCGGTCTCCGGATGGTCCGGACACTCCGCGCATACGCCAACTCTCCTAAAATTTGAAAGTATGAAATAAAATTTTGCGGGTGTGCGAAACACACCTTGCGTGTATGTGTGATAGTGTCAATTTTCCGAAGTGGAAGAAATATGAGCGGAATGCCAATTTAAGAAAAGCGGTAAAGAAAGTAGCAATTAAAGCAATTAAACATACAAAGTTTAGAAAAGGAAACAATTTAAAGCAGTAGATCAAATAAGGAGCAAAATAAAGCTCAATAATAATTAACCTGGATTTGCTATGGTTAAGAATCAGAAATCCCCAGTGGAGTCGCCATGCTGTCGCACCCGTTTTTTACCGCGGTTCGCGACATGATGGGTCGATTCCCTCTGGATTGGATAAAAATGCTTCTTTGTTGAGGAGTCGGCACCTAATTATTCTAAGGTGAATTAAGGCACCTAAATGTTAACTAAATGCTGCAAAACAACTCCGATTTTATGGTCTGGCAAAATAATGATATTCTAGGCAAGGGTTCTTTATTATCCTAAAGGGAAGGGGTTAGGCATCCTTTAAGATCCGCTAACCTGCGGTTATCCGGTCAAACTCATGTTTAATTATTGTACTAAAAAAATACATGTTTAAAAATATAAAGTTAAAATGATGTTGCGAGTATTTAGTAAAAGGATGCATTTTGTACAAGTATGCATTTGTATGGCATTGTTTATAAATATATATAAAGTGATTTTGTAATGCAAAGAAAATGATACTTTGGAAGTCATTTAAATAACGAATCGGATAAAAATGAGACTCTATTTTGTATGATTAATAGTGTGAGTAAAAGGTGACCAATAGTTTTGAAAATTCTGAACAGTTCAAAAATAAGCTAGCGTTTTGAAGGTATGAGCGACGTACCTAAAATAAATAAACTAACATTTTGAAAATATGGGAAACACGCATAAAATAGATAAACTAGCGGTTCTCGATTTTAAATCTACTCTTTCTAGATTATTAATTCTAAGTCTACCTATTCTAAACATTTCAATAATTACACAAGTACAATAAATAATATTACAATACAGAATAAAATAAAGCTGAATTAAAGAAAATAAAACAATAATAAAATAAATCATCTCCGAGGGGTATCTTGACTTCTTTAACTTCCATAAATGTGTCTTGCAAGCTATTAGGAATAAACAGTTAGAAACAGTTTAATATAATTAACTTCGGATCCATATCCAAAATGATAAATGTTTCGATTACGGAAGGCTTAGACTTAATTTTGAAAAGATCATTCCAATCACATTGTGGTTGCGAACATATGACTCGTTGGTCATTTTAGTTACCTTGCCTACCGAACATGTTGGTCTCTCGGATAAAAAATATTTAAGTTTCATCCTTTCCCAGATGTTTTGTTTCCGTCTTTCCAACTGTGGAGGCCTAAAAAATCGATGGACATTTTTTCATCGGTCAGTGTAGTATCATGTTCAAATCAGTAAATTTATACCCAAAACAACAAACCGAAACCGAAAACCATTTTTCGAAGGGACACGGCCTCAAATTCAATTTCATCAGCATAAAAGTAGTATTTATTCAAATCAGTAACAAAATAGCAGCGTAATGGATATTCAAATACAAAAATAAAAAAACATTTCGCGATCAAAACATACGACTCGAATTCTGAATTTTTGGACCGAAACAGAAGTCGAAATGCTTCTGAAAATCCGACCCGAGACAGAACAGTGACCCGACCCGGAATCGAACACTTTTTTTTAATTTTCAGATAACCAACAACAAAATATTGAATACAAAAATCTGAAAATTTTACATGACCCGGGCTGAGCCGACCCGACCTGAATCATAAGTCCCGACTCGAATCAGTTTTTCTCAAATTTTTAGATAACCAACAATAAAATATTGAACACAAAAATTTGGACATTTTACCCGATCCGGTTGAAATAGGCAGGATAGTGGGCGCCATGGTAAAACAGTGGTGAAAATAGCTAAAAACATAGCAAAGTCCTTAAACGGAGCATAAATGAAGCAAACAAAGGCAAGTATCGGAGTAAATATCCGATTAGAAGCTAATACAAATTAGCAAAATGCTGGGAACAGTCAAAAATAGTTCCTAGGCTGCTGTTACGGAGCAGTTGGCGACATCCAAGTCACCGGAGACATCAAACAACAACCAAACAGAAGTACCAAATAATAACAGTAGCAAAATGGAGCAAACATGAGTGAAACAGAGGTCACCGGAGCTCGTTTTCCGATGAGCTAATTGCAAATCGAGCAAAGTAATAAAATATAACAATATCATAGTACCAAAAAAAGGGTGTCTCCTGATTGACAACAAACAACAATAATATTCCTAGAAGGCAACATTAAAATAAACTCGGGTATATCCAAAATCAACCTCGTAAAGCCAATCATAATGAACCAAAAATACAGCAAGGATACAACAGCAACACTGCCTTAGAAAGGCAGTCACTGTGTTCCGAGAACAAAACCCGACCCAACCTGAAAACCCGACCTGATCCAGAGCAAAAACAAAAACAATGAAGAACAACAGGGATCCTTTCGGCCGAGATCCGAGAAAACTTGACCCGAATCGACCGAGAAAACGCCAAGAAACAGATGAAGAGTAAAAGAGATTTTCTCGGTCAAAATAAGGTTGCCGGAATATTTTCCGACATAACGACAGTGTGCAAAGGAGAGGAAGAAAGGCGGCGTCACTTCGACGGCAAGAATGCTGGAGCGATGCCGGAATCTTCTTTCCAGTCGGATATGGAAAAACGATGAGCACAAAAAAAGAAGCAAGTATCATCGTAGTTTCAACGGTGATGGGTTAGCAGTAATGGTGTTGGTGGTTCGCTCCGGTTCATTGGAGCTAGAAGCTCCTCACCGAAGCTGTGGGGTTAAGGTGATGGAGGCAGCGCCTGGGTCACGGGTATGGGGGCAGGGTTTTAGGGTGTGCGGCTGATGGTATCGGGGTTCATTCGCTGATTTTTGGGGAGTGAGTATGGGTCATCGGATTTTGAGGAGAGGGTGTGGGGCTTGTCGGCGATTTCAGTTTTGGGGGGAAAATGAAAAAATGGGGGGGGGGGGGGGGGAGTAGATTTTTAGGGTGTGCGGTTGATTTCCCAAAAAATAAGAGAGGGCTTGTGGTTATTTTAAAATGAAAAGTTTAGGGTTTGGGTATTGGGTTAAAGAACATGGGTATTCGGTTGGGCTTAGGGTCGGTTGGGCTTGTGGTTTTGGCCGATTTGGGCCAATTGGGTTGAAAATAGGGGTTGCGGATTGGGCTTGTAATTTGTGGGTGGGTTGATATAATATTTTGGGTGAATGGAAAATGAGTTGTGAGTTTAAAATATAAAAAGGGGTTTAATATTTAAAAGATGCTTTGCAAAAGATTTAAATGATAAAGATAAAAATAACAATGTGATAATAATAAAAAATAATATTTGTGAAATGCTTAATGCTTGATTAAAAATAGAAATGCGATGCCATTTTGCGAAAATAAAAAAAATAACGCCAAATATTATGGTAAAACTATGTTTATGATATTAAAAGGCAAATAGTAGTAAAAAATGTGAATATATGTATGCATCTCAAAATTATTTTGGGGTGTCGAAATATTCAAAATTGCAAGCGAATAATTGAAATGGAGGGACAAAATTGAGTGTCAACAACGTTTGCTTTCAGAAGAATGCCATTTGGACTTTGCAATGCCCCTGCTACCTTCCCAGACGAGCAAGCTTTCCAAGTAAGTGCCAGTTTAATTGTGTTGTGGTATGCCGACTTTGTTAATTTTCTTGCAGCTAACATTGTGCCCCTAGAAATGACAAGGCAACAATTGAAGAAGTTCTACTCTGAGGTAAAACATTACTATTGGGAGGAGCCTATTCTTTATAGGCATTGTGCTGATAAAATCATTAGACGTGTGTCCCAGAGGATGAAATGCACCAAATTCTCACTCATTGTCACACTTTACAATGTAGTGGGAATTTTGGAGCTTCAAGGACAACAGCTAAAGTGTTGCAAAGCGGGTTCTATTGGCCGGGACTTTTCAAATACGCTAATACTTTTGTGAATGTTTGTGATCGCTGTCAACGCACTGGAAACATCTCAAGAAGGAGTGAAATGCCGCTGAATGGGATCCTAGAAGTTGAGCTCTTTGATGTCTGGGGCATTGACTTTATGAGCCATTTTCCACCATCCTTCAATAATCAATACATCTTGCTAGCAGTGGATTACGTATCTAAATGGGTCGAAGCAGTAGCAACTAAGGAGAATAATGGTAAGACCATCTTGAGCTTCCTGCACAAGCACATATTCACAAGGTTTGGTACTCCCAGAGCTCTCATTAGCGATGAAGGGAGTCATTTTTGTAACAAGCAACTTGACGCCCTCCTTGCTCGCTATAGAGTCTACCACCGCATTGCCTTGCCATATCACTCTCAGACAAATGGTCAAGCTGAAACTTCAAACAGAGAGGTGAAGAGTATGGTGAAGAGTATACTTGAAAAGACGGCGGACAGCTCTAGAAGGAACTGGTTTAAAAAGTTTGATGATGCACTTTGGGCTTATAGGACGACATTCAAAACTCCTATTGGAATGTCGCCATATAGGTTGGTCTTTGGAAAAGCATGTCATCTGCCAGTGGAGCTGGAGCATCGAGCGTATTGGGCCATGAGAAAGTTGAATATGGATGAGGGAGCCACCGGACAGAAGAGGCTATTACAATTGAATGAGCTTGACAAGTTTTGAAATGAAGCCTATGATAATGCCAAGATTTATAAGGAACACACTAAAGTATGGCATGACAAGAACTTTGCCAGAAAAGAGTTTTAACATGGACAACAGGTATTGCTATTCAATTCAAGATTGAGGCTGTTTCGGGCAAGTTGAAGTCCAGATGGTCGGGTCCATTCACTATTGAGAGAGTTTTCCCTATGGTTCAGTCAAAGTGCGAGGAAAGGATGGTTCACCATTCAAAGTGAACGGAAAAAATTGAAGCCATACTCGGGTAGTCGTAATGAGCAGGAAAAATCTGTTATCCTCGTGAATTCAAGATGAAGAGGAAATTTGCGTCCGGCTAAATGAAGTTAATGACAACGCTATTGGGAGGCAACCCAACATTTTAATTATGTTATTTTATTTTGTTTTGTTTATCTTGTTTTGAACAATCTCATTATCTTGCTATTTCTTGTTCTGTGTGTTTATGTTAGGTGAATTGTGAGCCAACTTTGGGGTGAAAAAAGTGTCGCGCGATGTTGAAATAAGCAGCAAAAGTTAGAACCCCGGATATGAATTAGCGCCGTGGCGCCAGAACATTTGGGCCATGGCGCTGTGAAGGTAGATGCTGAGGCGTCGCGGCGCTCGTAAGGCAGTATTTTATGTTGATTTAGCGTCGCGGCGCCTGAGAGGCAGTGAGTCAAGAATTTTTTTGGGTTTGAAGTGCCGCGGCGCCTCAGCATTTGAGTTGCGGCTCCGGCGGTATACGTGATATCGTCATAGCGCTGAATGGTGAGATCCGCGGCACCCATGCAGATTCCAAGTTAAAACCAAGAAACAAGAACACTTTTCTCATTATCCCCAAATACAATTCACATAACCCTTCTCTATTCTTCTCTTCTCCAACCCCAAAAATCCGAAAAACCCCCATTGTATCTCAATTACAAACTCCTCACACCACAAAAACTATTCTCTTTCCTCAATTCTTCCATTAATTCTAAATTCACACTCTCTCTAAATCCCCTTCCAAACCCTAAAATTCCAATCTTTCAAAGATTCTTCCATAAGTTCCTCCAATCCTCAGTACTTTGGGCAGTCATGCATCACATGAGGTTTCTCGCCATACGGTAATTACTGCATTCAAGCCTTGAGGAAATTTTTGTATTTTCTTTTATAACTTTGGAGGAAATCTAAGTTGGGGGGTTGATTGCGTTTTTAGGGGAATACTTGTATTGTAGAGTGGTTGAACTATGGTTATAGATATTGTGGGTTGATTGAGTATATTTTTGTGGAGTTAAGTTGTTTTTGGGAAGTGAAAAATTAAGGGGAAGTGCTGCCGAATTTCTAGAAAACTTCAAAGTTTCTAAGAAAGGCATAATGGGTCCACGATGAGCTACTTTCAAGGCATCCTCCTCTTAGGGCCCTGTGAATATACCACCAAGGACCGACTATGATAAGAAAATATTTCCCAACAAGGATGACCAAGACAGGTATAACAAGATGTGTACTCGTTCCCTGGTACCGGAAAGGGATATGGAATTCCAGACTGCGCCATATGAAGATAAGGTATATGAACCCATCAGGGCCATGATTGCTGATAGAGGTTGGGTGAGTTTGTCAATCCTTATGTGGCAAAGCCAAATACTTAACTAGTCTACGAATTCTATGCCAACTACTTAGAGAAGCAAGACAACTTTTGTTTCATATGAGGGAGAAGGGTATCCGTTGGAGCTGAAGCGATTAATGTCATATGTGGGGTCATAAATTTTCTAGAGAAAGAGGAGTAGAATGACTTCACTATTTGGAAAAACTCAAAAATTGACTGGGTGGAGGTGGCCGAGACAGTAGGATACCCAGGGGCCCGCTGCACATATACATACAACGCGTCCAAAGACATGTTCCACTACTAATTCAACAAAGTTGCCAAAGCCTGGCTCTACTTTGTGAGTGCCCGCTTGATTCCCTCTACACACTTCTCTGATATACCAGTGGATCGTATTAAGCTGGTTTATGCTATCATGAATGGATTTTCAGTAGATGTAAGTTAAGCTGTCAGAAATAGTCTCAATTAGATATATTGACTGAACACAACAGCAGGGTTGGGGCATGGATCGTTGATCACTGCACTATGTATTTCACATGGAGTGCCTGAGGGTAGCAGTGATGTAAAAGGCAAAGTGCAGCAGCCTCTAACCCGGACGATGGTCAATGCATACCTAGACCCTACACCAGCATCTACACCGGGAGAAAAAAAATCCAAACCCAACCACAGCACCAGTAAAAGGGGATGGATGACGAGAATGCAGAAGCTGAAGGGGTTGATCCAGGACAGAGCAACAATGCACCAACTTTTGCTCTTGAGGGTCCTATTGATTCACACACCCAAAGGACTCATGATCAGTTGGACTATATCATCCGACATAATCAATATATAATCCAGTCGTACCATGCTCAAAATCAACATTTGAGCAACTATATGCAGGAGCGACATGATTATGAGAGCTGCCACATTGACCAACAAAACTCTTTGGTCAATCGTTGGTCAATGGGTGATGCCCCGAATGAGCCCTACTTTGGCTATCCTCCCCAGTACCAGTCCTATCAGCCACCACCGCCACCACCACCATTCTGAATCATTTCGCTACAATTTCAGCAAGTCTATTTACTCTTGCTTTACTTATCACATTGGGGATAATGTGTTAATTAAGTTGGGGGGGGGGGGAAACTTACTGTTTTGTGTTAATTTGTGTAGTAGTCTTTAATTGTTTAGGTTTGTTTGTTGTTAGTGTCTTTGCTTAGTGTTAGTAAGTGCTTTGTGTCAATGAATCAAGTTAATAGCAATAGCTCATGAGATTGAGTGAACATATGTGATAAAGTTGGATGAAATTGATAGTTATGAAATGCATGAATCTGTGTGCTTGAGTTGGATAAGTCTTGAGTTGCTTTTAATTATTAATATATATGAAAACATGATCATGATTGTTGAATTTCTTGTACTCAAATATTGGTTTATGCATGATTAATTTCTATTTGAGGAAAGATGGTGAAAAGTTCTAGAACTTGTTGTTTGCTATTTGAGACGAAATCATAGATAATGCATGCTTTGGAAGATGATTTAGGCCATATTTGGAACGATTGAGCCTCTCAAGCCACCCTTGACTAATTTAATCCCTAGTTACTTTTTTTCAGCCTTAAATAATCCTTCTTTGATTGACACATATTTCGAGCCTACTTGAAAACTTTTTACTATTTTTCTTTCCCTTGAATTCCATGAGCATATAAATATATGATTGGGGGATTGGCACTTTGTAATTGGTGCTATCAATAGAAGAACAAAGGATTGAGAAACATTCTTAAAAAAAAATGAACAAAGAATGAAAAAAGTGAATATATTACACTTCCCTTGTACATACATTGAAAAACAAGTTTGGGGGTGTAGTTCGAAAAGAAAAGAAAAATTAGGGACCGATTTTGGTTTGTAACGGGATATCGAGTTGGGTTGATTGGTATATATGCTTATGGTAACATTGAGCCTAAAAGACATTTTATCTGCCCCGAGCCTAAGCCTATTGTTATAACCTATAAAAGTCCTATTGATTCTTGAGCATGTGTTGTCTAAATTAGTGGAGAGTAGCAAGTTAGCAAGCCTATAGAACTTGGACATGATGGACAATTGGTAAGAATTAGTTGTGCATGAACTAATATTGAATACTTGTTTAAGTTAATAATCATGGTTGAGTGGTCATATGCATTAATAACTTTAAGCAAATTTGAGGAGTATCCGACTTAAAATGCTAGATAGCAAATTAGTGGCTAGAATGTTCCGGAAGATTTTATTGCATGTTGTTCATGATTTTTGAGGCATGATATATTGTTGTTGACCTGATTCAGTCTGGAGTCTGTTTTTTAGGAAGTCCAGAGTTCTCTACTCGAGGACGAGTAAAGTTTAAGTTTGGGGGTGTTTGTTAGGTAGATTTTAGTACTGTTTTAGAGTATGTTTTAGGGTGTCTTTTGTTTGTATTTTAGTTATCTTGTGCAGTATTATGCGTGTTGTTTTGTGTTTTCATATTTTAAGTGATTCAGAAAGGAATAAGGCGAATCCAAAGGAAATAGGCGGTTATTAAGGACAAAAATGTGTAGCTGGTCACAAAAAATGAGTCAAAGAAGCCCTGGGAAGCTTGGAAAGTAGTCTAAACAAATTCCGGACGAAGAACGCTGAAGAGCCGCGATGCAACACAGCATGGAGCCGAGGTGCTGAAGGGCCGCGACGCCCAACATTAGAGCTGCAACGCTCTGAAGGCAGAAAGGGAGTTACTTTAAGAAGTGAATTAGCGCCGCGACGCTCTAATAGCTGAGTCACGGAGCTGATGACGTCGTCAAGACTGCGAAAAACCTAAATTTAACAAGGGCAAAAAGGTCCATTCTAGGAGATTTTTCGTGATATATGCTGGGGGAGGCGCATTTTGAAGAGAGGACACTTGGGAGGCAAGAAACAAGAGAACAAGAAGCCATTAGAGACATCTATTTTTCAAGTTCTTTTCCTTTTCTTTACTTTAATTTAGTTCATGTTCGATATTAAGTTAATTAGTTTTCTTAGCATGACTATGAGCTAAGTACTTCTATTAGGATTTTCCGTTGAATTACTTGAAACTCTATTATGATTTAATGCATTGTTAATGTTCTTCTTCATCTATTAAGATCTCTTCAACTTGTGTTTATTGAATGAGAATTAATTGGTCATTAGTTTTCATTACCTATATGATTTCAAATTGAGATCCGAAAAGGGAGATTTGAATATGTATAGTTGATTAGACGTAGGTTTAATCTTGAATGAGAGTGTCACGATTGCCTGTGTAGCTTTTTAGGTTATTAATCTTAATCCTCCTATGTGATCGAATTTATCATAGAAATATAGAAAATTCTCATTTAGGTTGAGTTTTTATATGTCCTAACTGGAATATAGAACATCTCAGTTAACCTGCTATCTTAACAAGAAGAAGAATCGCTAGTCTTGCATTAATGAATGACAGAGTGGATTGTTGATGAGATTGGAAACCCTAATTTCTTTCATTACCGAATTAAACTTCGTGTGTTTTCACTACTATTTTATTCCTGCAATCTATTTTAGTTGTTAATTCGTTAGTTTAGAAATCACCACTTCTATTTGTTGGCCAAATAGAAACTAAAGATTAATTAATTGGTACTTGATAAATCAGTCTCTGTGGACGATACTCGGTCTTACAGAAATTTATTACAAATTGTGATACGTACACTTGCGTAGCATCTAGAAATACCTCAACAACGCCCAACTGTAAAGTCCATATTTTGCCCAATACAATTCCCTTAGCTCCAAAATCAATGATCTTATCTTAGAAATTTTTTACTCCATCCGTCTCAATTTTACTGTCTTAGTTTGATTCAGCACGAAGTTTAAGGAATGAAAAGAAACTTTTGAATATTGTGGTCCTAAATTGAAGATGTGTGTAATGTACTAAAATGCCTTTGAATCTTGTAGTTTTAAATTTGTTAGGTAAGATGTTTGAATTATCAAATTATTAAATTTATTATTTTTAAAAAGACTAAAAAGAAAAATAAGACACTTAAATTGGGAAGTAATATATTCCAAATATTTGTCAGCAAAAGTGAGAAAAGAAAACAAACCATAAGGAGTTCGATTGTTACCAAATATATTAAAAAAATATCTCTCTATGATTAGAGTAAAGTTTGATAAAATAATTTTTCAAGAACTCTTAAAAGAAAATCTGGTATGCTGTTGGAACTTGGAAATCTAGTAAGCTGTCTACCTCAAAAAACTACCATGTTGTTGAAAAAGAAACCACCAGGTTCCCACAAGTCAAGCATACTAAGCCGCGTCTATGACACTCTAATAATAGCCCAATGTAATCAAACTACATAGAGGTCCGTATTATTAAAATATACTACCATCATATTATCATACTACTATCCAAGAATCTTCCGGACGGGATGAAGACATTAAAAAATGATCAACAAAATACAAGAACCAAAGTACGTGAAAATTATTGCAACAATTTTTGATAAAGATACAACAAGACAAGCAAATGACAAGATAAGCAAGTGACAAGACAAGATACTATAGCTTTTTAGACTTTGGAAAAAGTTTTGCAATAATGTAATCAATTACTGTATACTTTAAAACTTTTGTGAAAATAGCTTTAAATTTTTGAAATCTGTTAACGTTTATTCGAAATCTGCAATAAAAATCTTCTTTTAAAGAAACTTCAATGTCTAGCTAAACACCCTCTTAGTCTATAATCCATATCAATAACAATATCATAATACCAGATAAAGAACACTTTGAAAGCTTATACTTAGAACCATACTAGACCAAAAACACTCATCTCTAAAGGATTTTTAGGAAAAGTCTGTTGAGTCTCCTAGCACCTAGGCCATTAATCCCGTTATCAGTGAAGAAGGGAGTCAAGAGCCAGGGTGAGTGAGCATTCCAGTGACCTGAAAAATCTACAAGAGGTATGATTTTTAGACTATGTGTTTTTAATTATAATCTTGATAAGAGTAGTCTCTGCAATTATGATGTTAATATTGGTAGAAGGTTATAGACTTTTATTTAAAAAAAATGAATTTCGAGTTAATAACAACCGCTTCCATGCTACATCTTTGTTATTTGATAGATTTTAAAGTTAACTCAAGTATACTACCATCTAGATTCCTACCCTCTTAAGGGTTATTAAATGATGAAAGATCCGGAACGGAAATATTCCCACAAGTCAAGCATGCCGAGTATTTGTCATTTTCGCTAATAAAGAAAATAACATCGCACCGTATCCAGTTCTTAATATTCCCTAGATCTAGACTCTAGAGGCCATTTTCTTCAAATCTTACGGTTTATATAAGTGGCGGAGCTAGAAAATTTGTTAAGAATATTCGAATTTATATATATTAAAGATGTTTAATATGTAATATATATTTGTAATACGTAATAATTATCTTGTCTAAACAATAAAATAATTTTTTGACGAAAGGTATTCTGTTTATTAACTGTGGCTCCACCGGTGTCATATATGGTAGTGACATTAATTAACAATACTAGTACTGCCATCAATACAAATAAGATGAAAAGAGAAAATGTTCAATTAATAGAATTGTGTGCTTTTAGTCATACCCCTCGGTATTTTAATACTTTTCCTTCTTAATATAAGAAGAGGTAGTTGTACTTAATTTTATATTAAATGAAAATTTACTAAATTTACATAGATTTGTTAGTGGAACGATGAAAAGTGCAACACACTGAGCAATCGTTTGGTTAATCGTACTAGTTATGTGAAAATTACATATAGTTCAAAGATTATTTATATGATAATTAATAATAGTGATTTTGATGCAATAATTAATAATGAATGGATCATTATGCGTTAATTAATAAATAAAAGAGATACTTTTATACAAATTCATCAATTTAAGGGTATCTTTATTTTTAAATAGTTTAATCCAAACATTGGTATTATCAGTGGCGGAGCCAAGATTTGTGATAAGGGGTTCAAAATATAAAGAAGTAAACACACGAAAAAGTTTAAGGGTTCGACATCTACTATTTTACATTAAAAATAATTTAATCATGTATAAATAGTGTAATTTTCTGCCGAAAGAGGTTCGAATGACCCCATTGGCTATATGTGGCTCCCCGGCGAATACACATACTCTTAATTCATTTTATTTGACACATACATATAATCTCACATAGTTTAATGCAGATATTATTTTAAAGCGCAAACCAAACATAGTATTAAGTGATGTCGCTATTAGTTTTCCTTGTACAACCAACTAAAATAATATTTTATATTAGTTCTACTGGATTAGTTATCACAAGGACCCAAACTCCAAAGGTAAAATTAGTTTAGCCACGATTACAAGGGTCAAGGGACAAACCACATTTTGCTAGTAATTAAGGGACCATTTTTTTAATATAGAGGTGGGAAAAAGGAAAATGAGGAGGAAATTATAATATTTGATGAAAATTTAGGTAGCAAATCAATTGAGCTATTAGATCACTAAAAGGATTAAACTTAATTTTTCAAAAAATGAATCACAAAAATTGCTACGGAAAAAGAAAAATACCATTTTAATACGTACTAATAGTATTTTCTAATTTATATTAGTAGCAGATTAGCGGTTTTCCATATATTCCTCTTTCACTCTATAATATTTCGTGTATCCATCATCATCTCTGTACGTTCCGTCCTTTTTCTCTCTATCAATCTCAATCTCTCCCATTTCATTGTTGTAAAACTTCTAGAATCTTCTATTCCTACAGCCATGGCTTCCGAGAACTTCAGCGACAAAATCGCTGTTTTTCGGAAGCTCAAATCCAAGCCTGATAACAAGGTTTCTTTTTAATTTCTTATTTTTTTGTTTGATTAGATTGAAAATTTTGTGATCTGTTTTAGATCTTTTGTTTTTCGGTTAAGTAACTTTGATTATCTACATGATTTAATTCAAATTTTGATTTTTTTTGTTTTAGATGTGTTTCGATTGCAATGCTAAGAATCCTACTTGGGCATCGGTGACGTATGGGATCTTCTTATGTATTGATTGTTCTGCAGTTCATCGCAGCCTTGGCGTTCACATCAGTTTTGTTAGGTATACTTTATTTTTCAATTTTAGAACTATTATTTTGGCTGAATGAGCTGTTTTTCTGTTTGATTCTTTTTTAACAATGCACTCGTACCTTTTAGTTTAATATGGTTGTAGTTGTTAGTAATAACATGTTAAAAAGATGTGACTTTTGTGTAAGTTAGACACTAGTGAAATGCATGAGTTCTTATATGCCATGGTAACATTCACTTATATTATGATATTTGTGGTTTGTGACAGAGACGAATCTAGGATTTTTAGAACATGGTGCACCACTTAAAAAAGGGAGAAAAGGTATTGAGTGGGAATTGATCCCTAGTCTTTTTAAGTAAACAACTCAACATTCAACTAAGTGCACCATTTAGCCTTCTTGTGGCATGGGTGCCAACAGATAATATTATACCAGTTTTAGAAAATATATATGTAAAATACCTAATTTTATAGAGAGACCACGGGTTCATGTTCCCTATATTTTAGCCTATAAATTCTCCCCTGCTTTAATGTTTCAATTTATGTGAAGAAATATTGGAAGATGACAGATTTTGTTGAATAGTTGTGAGAGAATCTCGTTTGTAGATTAAATTGGTGGGCAGTATTCTTATGCACCTAATTAGTTTTCTGATTGAAGCAAAGCATTTCTTGGACTAAATTGGCCAAACTCATATAGGCAACTGCCATTGTAATCACAGTATGATGACCATATGAGTTTCTTATTCTATTTCACTCCTATGGTTTTTGGTTCATTTCCATGTTGGTTGGACAAGAATAAAGAAAAAAAGAGAACAAAGAAAGTAACTGGTTGATATTATTGGTTCGGAACACAAAGACGAGTTTTAGGAGCAAATTACAGGATATTTTATGGATAGTCACACAGCTTATTGATAGTTTAACAGAAGTCACAGTTTGTAATTGGTAAGGGGGAAGGTTGTTGGAGATGGGGAATTACGATTAGATCAGGATGTGTGGAAGAAGAAAAGGAAGCAGGGAGACTATTATGATTTAGTGGAAAGTAAATCAGAGGATGAAATTCAACAACCTAAAACGTCTCAATATGTACGATTGAGAATGACTGATAATATAATGAGACTAATAGGGGCAATATCTCAAGTACTTTGAAGAATATTAGGGTTGGGTTTGGGGGGGGGGGGGGGGGGGGGGGAGGAGTCCTTTCTTACTTGCTAATAGAGATGATCTCCCCAAAAAATCCCTCAATATCTGGGAATACTATACCGCAAGCTATCTGGAAATGAAAGAACAACAGAATCTTTGAAGGCATCTATCGAAACATACTTAGTCATAAGTTGGAGCTTTTTTCCCCTAGTTTTTTGGTGCTGTTTGGTATCTCTACGGGATTCAGATTTCTTGTTAGATAAGAGGGGCATTTTGACGCACTAGCTTAGTACTTATTCAATTTTAATACAATACCTTATCTTTTATCAGAATGGGCCCTGGTTCCTTTTGATGGTGAAGTTAAAAGCTGTTAGAGCATAAGGCTGGATGAAAAGAACGGATTACAAGGCAAAATGCAGTAGAAAATGTAGTGTCTCCCAGAGAGTACATCCAAATAGTCAGGGAAACTTGTAATGTTTCGATATAGTCTTGCTTTTTTTTGCATTCTTCCATAAATAACTGGGCAAAGTTGGTGCGACTTCTCATTTCCCACAATTCCAGAAACAACTCCTTTCACATGTGAACTTAAGGTTGTGGCAACTCACTCTGCCTGTCCAGATTATGATGGCCATTGAACAAATTGGTCGAAGATTAATCAAACCTAAGCACGACAATTGTTGACATGTCAAAACCTCTATGGGAATTTCAGGACTAAGATATTGAGTATCTTTGCTGTCTTGTTGGAATTTCTTGAAAGCAAGCAGTGAGTGGTGTCCGGACCAACTGTCAGTTCATTTTTTGGGGATAACTGTGGTGTCGGACCAACTGTCAGTTCATGTCTTTGGTCATCCTTTGTTATAGAAAGGGAGAACAAAGTAGACTAGATGTTAGTATTTTGTGTTTGTTGGTTAAGTTGTTGGTGTCAATTTGATAGGCTTTTTTTCTTTACTATATTAGTGTCACACCCCAACCTTGGGGGTGTGGCCGACACCCGATGCCCTAGGGCCCAAGTGTACCGATCCTGATACCTGAGAGATATACAACAACTCATTGTCCAATGAGGCCTCTGACACTCAGAAAAGGCTCAAACCATACATATATATAACAAGGTCAACAAGGCCGACATAAGCATAATAAATCTACTGAAGAGGCCGATAAGACCACACACGACCATCATACACAACTTGTCTGTCTACAAGCCTCTAAAGAGTATACCGACAACAATTGATCGGGACAGGGCGCCGCCATACCCAACTATATACATAGTCATACCTATCAACTCACTACACAGCTCCTGAGCATGACAATTGTCAGCTGAGTCGAGTTCTACTGTGAGGAAACTATCTGCTACTCTATTTGTACCTGCGGGCATGAATGCAATATTCCCGGAAATGGACATCAGTACGAAAGATGTACTGAATATCTAAGGCTGAAATTGTAAATAAGTACAATGCTATAAATAAAGCATGACCTGAAACTGTAACTGAAATACATAACTGTAAAATGGAGCAATAGAAAGACAACATGTACTCTGAGTGCATCTGTGGGCTAGAATATATATAAATGAAATATAATCGCATATATAACGCCATAGGCCTCTGTGGGCAGTACTATTAATATCATATCTGTATAAATTGCGCAATAGCGCCATAGGTCTCTGGGGCCAATACCATTAATCTCATATCTGTATAATCGCGTATATAACACCATAGGCCTCTGAGGGCAATATAAATATATAATGCATGCATATGATGACCTCCTTAAGGACTCCAAATACTTTCTGAACTTGTCGGAGTGACATAAGGTCGTTGCACCTTCGATACCCTTATGAGGGTTCACACTTCATTTGTTATTCTTTCACTGACTCTATAGGAATTATGAATCACATTGTAAGCTTAGCTTTTAGGAAACAATAAGGAGGCAACTTTTATAGACGTCAAAAGAATGCTTTGGGTATAAGAATGTAATCTTGACAAAGAATGATAACACGCAACAATACACTGATAGGGAAATCACTAGTGCCTTCGCAAGGACCTTTAGAATAGAGTTCTTATCGAATTTCGTTTCGTAATAATTGTTTCAATATGATCATGCCAAAAAGAAGGAAGGGAGCCTTACATACCTTATTGAAGAAGCTAGCTACATCCCGTGACGCCTCGCACGCGTTATGAGTGATTATCTACATCACATAGGGGTTGACGTCAATATCAAGTTCAAATTCCATAGAAAAACCTCACTTAGGCATCTTATCGACAACCTTGAACACCTTGGGTTCTTAGACTTCTTTACAAGGAATGCTGATGTAATTCAATCCCACGGTTCAATCAAAAAATACATTTTTCATAGAAACTTATTTAGGTGTTCTTCGACAACTTTAAGCATAAACGACTCTTTAAACTTTTCTTATATGTAGAGTCTTAGGTGATTCCATTTCACAATCTCTCAAACCATACTTTCCTTAATCCATATAATACACAATCAATTCCATCACCTAATTAAACTCATACTTAGAGTAAAACAGCCCAACAATTCATATTACGAAGATTTCACAAATTTGCGAAGTTTTGATTTAGATAAAGGGATAAAACTCACCTTTAGGCATCATAATCACCTCCAAACAGTAGGGTATCTCTTTCCCAAGGGTTACCAAAATCATTCCCACAAAGAGATGAGAATTCTTATGATAATCATGGGGTTTATCACGAAATTCTTGCGGGTTATGGCTTTGTTTTTGACCTAAGATGATAGGATGTGATAGGGAGAGTTTGGGAGATGTTTTGGAACTGATTTGGGGTGCAATAAGGGTTTCAAGTCTAAATACCCAATATAAACTTGTAAAAAAAAATCTGCACCGCCGTAAATTGACTGTTCATTTGACGGACTGTCAAACTTTTGACGATCCATCAATCTTCCTGTCAAACTGCCAGGAAAATTGACGGTTTAGGGTGGTCAATTTGACGGTCCGTCAAGTTGCCCAGTTTCCTGTTTTCGTCGAAACGTACTTTCTTCGATCCGTTTAACTTCCAAACACTCCATAAACAAGCTGTGAACCTTCATTATTCTTCTGTATGGTCATACCTCTTCCCGGGACTTCGGTATCCATTGACGGCACAACGAAACGCGAAGCTACGGGGTGTAACAATTAGGGTTGGGGAATAGGGGTTGATATAGTCAAACAAGAATAAGAGTAAATCTTCTGCCATTGCTCTATCATATTATTATTATTTTTATTTCCATTTACTGAGAAGACAAGTCTTGCAGATCGACAAATTTAGATTCATGGTCTCCAGAACAGTTAAAAATGATGTTCTTTGGTGGAAATAACCGTGCTCAAGTTTTTTTCAAGCAGCATGGATGGAATGATGGAGGCAAGACTGACGCCAAGTATACCTCAAGGGCTGCTGACTTGTATAGGCAGTTACTCTCAAAAGAAGTTGCTAAGAGTACTGCAGAGGATGCACAGTTAAAAAAAAAATCTGCAGAGGATGCAGGTTTGCCAGCATCTCCTGTTACTTCTCAGGCTGCACAGGCTACTAACGGATTTCCTGATATTAAGACTAGTGAACCTCCAAAAGAAACGTCTTCATTGAAGGACGAAAAACCTGAGGGTTCTGCTTCACCCAGAGCCTCTCAAGCTGTTTCCAGCTTTCTTAAGAAACCTACAGTTGCGAAGAAAGCTGGGAAATCTGGTGGACTTGGAGCTCGCAAACTTACTAAAAAGGTACATATTAGACTTACAACAAAGAAATTGGGCATAGATATAAATTGAATGCTCTGAAATGAAGTGAATGAAATTCCTGCATCATGCTTATTTGACCCCCCCCCCCCCTTTAAAAAAGGAATATCCCTGCTGTTTTAACAAGTTTGTTCTTGTGTTTTTTGGTTTTTCTAATCTATTGACCCTTCACCATGTACAGCCAAGTGAAAGTCTCTATGAGCAGAAGCCTGAAGAACCGCCTGTTCAAGTTTCCTCCTCCAATGCTGCAAGTAATGCACCAACTGTTGGTTCATCATTCGTGTCTCGTTTTGAGTACTCAGACATTGTCCAACCTGCTGAGATGAGTTCTGGAGGCTCTCGCGTTCTTAACCATGTGGCCCCTCCAAAGTCCTCCAGCTTTTTTTCAGATTATGGGATGGATAGTGGTTTCACAAAGAAGACAAGTTCCAATTCTTCAAAAGTTCAAGTGAGTTCTTATCCTAGCTTTTAGTTTCCCTGATCATCCAGGATTTTGTTAAAGCTGACTCAGTGAAATCTTTATCATGTATGTTGTTTATATGCCAAGTTTAATGGAAGGAGAAAGGTGGTCATTATTGTGGTGTCTGACTGTCTTTGGTTTCTATTGTATTGAGCCTTACAAATATTGAGATCTTGGTCTGATGTTCCCTGTTACGGATCTCGTTGCACCAATTTTGCTTTTGGTCTATCTGGAACCGACTCAATACCATTCAAGCCTGCACAAGTTTTAGGCTGTCTATATATACCCCCCCCCCCCCGCCACACACACAAGGAATTATTGGTGAGCAACTCCAAACTGAAATGGGTTGTGATTCTTGTCGTGGTATCGACTTTTTGGATTGACTAACTATTTAGAAATTGGTGAAGCCGTTTGAAATTTGTTCTCATCCTATTTCGAGCGCCCTTGGTCGTTAACAAGTGACACCCTGTTCTTTTGTGGAGCTTTGGATTCTTCCTTATCTATTAGTTTTATTTATGGCTGGCCAACGGGTTCGGGGCGGGCGGGACGGGACGGGGGTAGGGCTGGACTGGTACCGGGGCGGGACTGGCGGGTTCTGCTAGTGTCCCGTCCCGGTCCTTCGGAAAAGGGGCCCGGTATTTATCGGGTCGGTTTTTTTTTTTTTGCACTTAATTTAAAAAATAATATATATATAAAGTATAAACACCTCAATAATTGAACAAGATAGTGTAATAAAAACACCCCAAGACTGTTTTTGTGCCTCTTATATTATTTAATAGAAATATAATTTTTTTGTAATACAATTGTCAAAATTGCAACTTTGTGGTGTTGAAACTTGAAAGTTACAAATAACATAGTAAAATTGCAATTAAAAAAATTACATTTTTAAAAACACATTTTCTAGTTTCTTTATAATTTCTTATGGTTCTTCGATTGGAATTGGTATTTGTTGGTCAAATTGCTCCACGTCGCTTCCACCTCCGTCGGATAAGATTTCGTTGTAGTTTTCGTCGTCTTCTTCGTTGATCTCCGGTTGGCCGCACCTTCTCCGCTCCGATCGTATCCAATCTCTGGATAATACTGCAATCTCCAAGTTGTCTCCTGCTAATGAGTGTCTGTGTTCTATTTGAAATCTGCCGGCAGAAAAAGCGCTTTCAGACGCTGTTAATGACGCACATCTCGGGCCATCATTGAAAGTGTCGGAAAGGTCTTCTCATTCTCCCTCCAGTATTTCAGCAAGTCTTCACGTCCTTTTTCATTGAGAACTGCTTGATACGGTACAATACCCTGCAAAACAAAACATCAAACTCGCTAACTTGGTTAGTAGTGTTACCACTATACATTCTATGTCTGAGGCTTTCAATACTAGCCGCAGACACAACATGTATTTTTTGAGGTTGTGTTGAAGAAGAAGATGGTATAGAAGCCGGTTGGTTGCTAGCACTTTCTTGTTGGTAATGACTATATACTTTTTTGCATTCATCTTGTATGCTAGACAACACTTCTTTAATTTGTTCAATAGGTGGTTGGTCATTTGGATTTTTTGAGTTGGAGGTGGAAGTACTGCTACACAATCATAAATAGTTTCAATAAGTGTTTTACAACCGTCTATTTTAATAGTCGGATTTAATACAACACCAATAATATAAATAGTGGGAATAAGAATAAAATATTTTTTTAATAGGCGTCTTATAAGTTGGTTTTTTCATATATTCACTAAGCAGTAAAAATATTAGAGTTATATAAAATAACATAGTTGAAACAGTAGGATAATATATACCGGAAAATTCTTTTGTTGCTTGAAAAAATTTCTCGAGAAATACAATAAGTTCTGAATTTTTTTCCCAATCGCTATCTACAACCATATCAGTTGGATTTCGATTATGGGCGTTACAAAATAAAGTTATAGGTCTTCTATAGTCATAAAAAATAAGTAGTTGCTCATATAAAGAATTCCACCTAGTGACTACTTTTTCGGGAAATTTTCTATAAGATAGTAGCAATCGTGACAAGTTTTTTTATATTCTTTTTTCCGTTGTATTCTATTACTTTTAAAAATAAAGTTTATAGCAAATTGTATTTTATTAAGAATGTCTGCAAAAAGTGTTAGACCATCCTTTACAACTAAGTTATATATATGACATGCACATTTTATATGAAAATGATTTGGAAAAGATGGAGTTAAAAGATTTTTTAAAATTGTAACAACATAATTATTAGAAGAAGCGTTATCTAATATAATAGTCATAATTTTATCAGTTATTCCGTAATAATCGCAAACTTGATGAATATTTTCTGCAATAAAAGTACCAGTGTGCCTATCATCTATATATCTATACGCTAAAATACATTTTTGCATAGACTATTTATAATCTATCCAATAACATGTTACCGTTAAATAATCGACCGTTAGTACTACGACCTATATCAGATGTGATAGATACTTTACTAGAAAAATGATATAAGGAATAACGTAAATACCGTTGAAATGCATGTGCAAATTTAAATATATCTCTCTTAACAATTGATTTAGGAAAATCCTTAAAAGCATGATTATACATATCTCTAATATAATGAATAAAACCGGGAGATGAAGGAAATGAAAAATGCAAACCCTTCACAACAACTAATTTTGCTATTGCTTCCCTATTTCTATGTTTATCGTATTTAAGGCCTACAATTCCCCCCGTCATAGGGTTAATTTGACCCTATACTTGATCCGGGATAGTATGTGAATCTTGTTTCGACTGAGAGGGCATTGACGCACTCGATTTTTCAGCCAGGTGTTGGTTCCACCTAGCTTGGTGAAAGTTTTGTTTTTGTCTTAATAAACCTCCCGTCCCACCCTGACCTTTTCTCATTTTAAATTTAAAAACATTTTTACAAATTTGACATCTAACTACTTGATTCTCTTCGTCCCTATCAAAAAAATTTCATGCATCGTTTTGTTGGGCCCCGTCTCATACTAGGGGGAATAGGAGGCGTTCCAGTTGGAGGTGCACTAGTGAGTGTGTCATCTAAGATCATCTTCTAAATTAAAGTCTTGTTAAGTTCCAAAAAATATCTCCTCGTCTAAATCTAATGGTATTGGAGGGAAATGTTCAGTATCAACCAAATCATCCTGTCTAGGAATAAGATGACTAGAAGTACCCTTGTCCTTGTTATCTCTACTAGAAGAAGCCTTACCATTACCCTTAAAAATACCTGTTAATCATTTCAATTTTAATTATATGCTAACAAATAATTAAAGATAATGAAATTAAGTGCGCTAATTAAAATAAAGAAACAATAATAATTTAATGAAGGAACGAATGTACCAAACGCCTACGTAACGTCGACGTGTAATCGAGAGGTTGAAAATTGAAACTTTGCTCGATGGATGATCCTCAAACTAGTTGCTAATTTCACTCCCAAATGAATAAATAGAATTGAATATTTAGTAGACAATGTAGACTTGTAGAGAGATAGATTGAGAGATTGTAATGAAGATTTGTGAGAAAGATGAAAGAGAAAATGAGGTATTTATAGTTGGGAAATTGGGTTAAAGTGTAAATATAATAACTTAGGGGTTAAAAATAAATATTAAGGGGGTTGGGGGGGGGGGGGGGGCCAAAAATGACCGTTGCACAACGGCCAAAATATAAAATGGCCGTTGGTGCAACGGTTATTTTGTACAAAGGGGAGGGGTCGGGCGGGACAGGGGGTGGGACAGGGGGCGGGATGAGCCCAGGTCCCGTCCCAGTTCGAGTCCCGGTACCGATTTTTTTTATTTTTATAGCGGGGTAGGGGCGGGACCGGGCCGCCCCGCCCCGTTGGCCACCCTTAGTTTTATTTATGAAATTTCCCAAGTGCTCTGGAGTATACTTGGCCCACTGACCTTCCCACCAGCAAATTTCTGCATCTCAAGGATGTTAGTGTATATCTAGCTTTTTGGTCAATCAAGAAAGGATTAATTTTCATCCCAAACTTTGGTATCTCAAGTTTCTAGTGTTTGGTTACATTTAAAACATTTTGGGTATTCCTAGACTGCTAGAAGTAGGTTCTTGCTTCTCTTTTTGCATCATTAGTTTTGGATGTTTCTATCTGTGATTATGTTCCTTTTCTCTCTCAGTTCTTTTGCTCCTGATCTATCTGTCAGATATTTACTTGTGATGTATAACGTTAAGTTTTCCTTCTCTCTGCCTCTTGATCTTTATCCAGTGCTATTAAGATGTTTTGCCTTATTTGTTTGCATTATACTCTAATCAGATTGAGGAAACTGATGAAGCAAGGAAGAAGTTTTCTAATGCCAAATCCATTTCATCTGCTCAATTCTTTGGTGATCAGAGTAAAGCTGAAATGGAAGCCTCAGTTTCTCTACAGAAATTCTCGGTATGCTTGCTTATTACACACCTCCTCCCAGTTTACGTGGCTTATCTTGACCAACCTTTAGAGTGACATTTGACTTCATTATCACAGTTTAACTAACAATAGAGTAGACATTTTATAAACTAGGATGTAATTGATATTTACTGTAATTAAATTTAATGTTCGAAAAGACTAATTAAGTCACCTTCATATTTTAATCATCAATATAATTATACAATAACAACAACATACCAGTGTATCCCACAAGTGGGTCTTGGGGTCTGGGGAGGGTAGGATGTACACAGACTTTACCCCTACCTTTGTGGGGTAGAAAAGTAGTTTTCGATAGACCTTCGGCTCAAAAGAAATGTAACAAATGCAGGATTGAAGAAAAATGGAACAACAAAATAGCATAATACAAGACTAAGTGCAACAACAAATAGTAATACACCTTGAAGATTAAGCAACTACGCGGTAACTAAATAAAATTACAAAAAAGAAGAGGGGAGGAGGAGGCTAGTCCCTCCTCTCCCACATAAAGTGCGACAACACTCAACTACCTACTAACCTTCTACCCTGATCCTCCCCTCCATACTTTCCTGTTTAAGGTCATGTCCTCAGTCAGCTGAAGTTGTCATGTTCTCTCTAATCACCTCCCTCCAGTTCTTCGTCGGCCTACCTCTACCTCTCAGCTCCTACCACAACCAACCTCTCACACCTCCTCAGTGATGCATCCTCACACCTTATCTTCACATGTTCGAACCATCTCAGCTTCGCTTCCCTCATCTTGTTCACCAGGGAGGCCACTCCCACCTTACCCCGTATATTTTTGTTCTTATCTATCTCTCCTAATATGTCCACACATTCATCTAAGCATCTTCATCTCCGCTACCTCCATCTTCTGAACATGGGCGTTATTGACTGGTCAACACTCAAACCACATACAACAATGTAGGTCTAACCACCACATTGTAAAACTTATTTTTAAGCCTTGACGGCATATTCTTATCGCACAGTACCCCAAATGTGAGCTTCCATTTCATCCACTCCGTTCCAATACGGTGTGTGGCATCATCGTCAATCTCCCCGTCTCCTGGGATTATGGACCCAAGATACTTGAAGCTTCATCTCTTAGTATGGCTTGTTCCTCGATCTTCACTTCCACCTCCGCCGCATGCCTTACATCACTGAATTGCACTCCAGGTACTTTATTTTTGTCTTGCTTAACCTGAAACCTTTAGACTCTAGGGTCTTTTTTCAACCTTCCAGCCTATCATTAACTCCACCGTGTGTCTCATCAATCAATATTGTGTCATTTGCGAAGAACATAAACCACGGCACCTCTCTTTGAGTATGCCGTGTCAATTCGTCCATCACTAAGGCAAATAGGAACGGGCTAAGGGTTGATCCCTGGTGCATCCCATCACGAGTTCACGACACGACGGGAAGTGTTCTGCGTCACCTCCCTGTCCTAACATGGATTTTGGCCCCGTACATGTTCTTAATATCTTAATGTAAGTCACATGTTCCCCACAGGACCTCCCGGGGTACTTTATCATAAGCCTTTTCTGGGTCAATGAACATGTGTAAGTCCCTCTTCTTGTCCCTATACTGCTCCAACAATCTCCTTACAAGGTGAATGACTTCTGTAGTCGATCGCCCCGCATGAATCCGAATTGGTTCTCTAAGATAGACACACTCCTCATCCTCGTCTCGACTACCCTTTCCGTGACTTTCATAGTGTGGCTCAATAGCTTGATACGCCTATAGTTTTTGCAATTCTAAATATCACCCTTGTTCTTGTACAACGGAACCATAGTACTCCATAGGTACACCTTATATAAGTACACCTGCTGCTTTAGTAAGCATTGAATCCTTGAATTGCTTCTAACGCTGCCCTATATAAAACATTTAGATTTTTCTCATTTCCTAACTACTACAAATTTCCCTCCTCCGTATCAGCCAGCATATGTACCCCTGCATTTTTCGCTGGGTTCTTCCTTCTATTCTTATCTTGAAAATTTGTGCTGACTTGAATGGTACCTCTGAATAAGCAAACCAAGTTGCTTCACCACCTTAATTTTGAGGGGGTTTGCTGAAGTTCAAGAGAAATTCAAATTTTTTTTTTTGTAGAATATTCTTAATAATTATGTCACAATAATTTGGAATGTAAGATTTGAAAAACAATACTTGCCACATAGTCAAAACTCCCTACATAAGGAGCTTTCTTATATGTTGTTAACTACTCAATTCAATAGAGAGATATAGAAACTGACCTCCTTCCTATTGGAGCTCATTTCAGAGACTTCTCAGGACCAACTTTTGGTAGGAGTTAAAAAGGTTTGGAACCATTACCTTTTCTCTTCCAACAAGCCTTTCACTGATCATATTACAGACAAGTTCTCAAGATAATTCATCTGTAATGACTTAAAAATAGTGGAGCTCTCTAATGTACTGCTAAAATATTCAACCCTTAGGTTCTTCTAATAACTGCTCAATGGCTGAGTTTATTTTAGCAGAAGATTCAGCTATTATTATAATCTATTATGCAATTGTTTGCTGCAGCTAATAACATTGTTCTATAATTAGGTTATTAACTTATTACTGTAGCTTGTCTGATGGTCTTGAATGTGCTTATGATGCATAATGGACTAATTGACGAGGTTTGCTTGGGTTCTCTATCTTTCAAAACAAGATTGAAAATGACACCGGATAATAAAGCTGATGTCTACCTGAAAACTGAAGTAGCAAACTCAGGTTCTAAAACATACTCTCTCCCTCTTTGTATTCATAGGGTTCAAGTGCCATTTCTAGCGCTGACCTCTTTGGTCAAGATGATGGGGCTTTTGACATCACTGCCGGGGAACTTATTAATAGGCTCTCTTTCCAGGTATAGTGGCAATTTTGATAGGCAATGCTTTGATTTTCACCAGTTTCTCCATGAAGGTGTTAATTGGATTTTCTTTTCCAATGCCTCCTTTTTGTGCTTCCAGGCACAACAGGATATGTCCTCTATCAAAAATATTGCGGGAGAAACTGGGAAGAAGCTTACCTCCTTAGCATCCAATTTGATGTCTGATCTTCAAGACAGAATCCTGTGAGGAGAAGACACTGTGTGTGTTAAAAATGAAAAAGAGATGCCAACACCTAAATATTACTTGTAGAAGTGAAAAGAGTACGACATTCTTTCAGAAGAGCTTTAACTCGAGGCTCTTGAGAAGCTGGTATTAGCTTAAAGATGTGTCTTTTTAAGCTTCCTGATGTTTTTGTTGCTTTTTTACTCTTTTGCTTACCTAAGGCTCATAGAGGTTTATGAGTCGAATATTTTTCTCTGTATTATGTGCTGTTAGAGTTGAAATAGAAATCACCGACTTGTAATCTAGCAAAAACTATTTTCGTTGTTGTGTAAAACGTAGAGTATGGTTCACTTTTTTTCAGCCTAGCATATTCAGAGTTTGGATCCGTAATAAATATTTGACACATTTAATGAAATTTCTAATACAAATATAGGGTTTAACCAAAAACTACTAAATTTGTTTGAATCTGTACATGATACAGTAGCTCGCCTCTGAGCATATTAGCTGAGTTAATTCCTTGTATTTGTATGCCTGTACATAAAGTAACAATCCCAGCACAATGCTTGATGTTAGCTGAATAGCAGGCGGAAGGTTTTAAATGGAGCATTTTCTCAGTTGTGAGTGGAAATACCTTTTCTTTTTGGATTTAATAGGGACGCGTTGTCATTTTCACGTTAAGACAGTGAAGGATCCAATAATGGCTTTGGGGGTTTAGCAATAGTGTTTTTGAGGTGGAATATCTATATTACGTGCGAATAACAAGTATAAATAGGGTAAGATATACATTTTATAATCTAGCTCTTTTAGCTCAAATTTACAGCATCTGAATTCTTGATACGTCGATGTTTGTTAACAGTAGCAGAAAAAGTTTGGCCAATAGCAGAGGAGAGGGTGCATATGGTTGCTTCCAGCAGTTTACTGGTGATGTTCACTTTTAGCAAATTCTACTAGAAATGACTATGGTTGCCAAAGCCTAATCAATCAAGTTAAAACAATCTAAACCCGAGCAGTATAAGTTATAAAAATCATCAAAAATCACGTTAGAACTCCAATTCCTTCTGAACTTCACACAAATATGTTCTGAAAAGAGCTTAAATCCTATATTATACATGTGTATTGATAGCAAATTGTACTTATTATTTATCAACAGTTGCTCCATTGAATGGTCTAAAGAAAAAAACAACCCCTTATTGGAGCATGGCGTGATAAACTTTTTGAGCTAGATTATCTGTTCTTACATGAACAAGAAAGATGAAGCAACACATGAATGAGCAAGTGAACTAAAGCAGTTATATGCTATTTTTGGTTTGGGCAGAAAAGAGGAAACATTGCAACAGGGAAAGGAAAGAGAAGAGTTAAAGAGTTAAGGGAGATTCAATTTTTCGCGGGATGTGCTCCGGTGACCGGTTTTTACGGGAGCGTACAACCGATCAATGAGACAAGGTCAAATTCCCCAACATGCAGAGTTTAAAAGATTGTTTAGCCTTTAGCGATTTGACTATGCCCGGGGAAATCAAAAATTTAGAAAAAATAAAGCGAAGCAGCCATGTTAATCTTTTCAATGTATTTAAATTCTGTAAGAAAGGAGAAGTAAATGTAGTTTAACTACCTTCTGATGTTCCAAATAACCAAAGAGGAAGAAGAAGAATATATTTCTTAATGAAATATTTAATGAATGAGAAATGAAAAAATGTTAAATCCCACATTGACGCAGATTACTGGCGGATTAGAAATTTCATTAAAGTAGTAAAAAAAAATAGTTTGATTTTAAATATAAAAAACTTTGTGTCAAGTCTTAGATTTTGTGGTTGTAAGGACTAATAAAGAAAACTTTTAAATATAAAAATGTGTCAATTTTTTGACGACTAATAAAGAAAAAGTAAAATATATTATTAATAAAATGTATTATTAATACAAGGGTTGATTCCCTTTGACTTGAAACACAAGCTTAATATAATATATTTTACTTTCTATGTCGCAAAAAGATTGTCTTACTTTCTTTATTAGTCTGTCCAGAAAAATTGGCACATTTTTATATTTAGAAGTATTTCTACTTTATGAGATGATTTACAACCACACAAATATCTAAGGCTTGTTTTGGACCACACATTTCAGAAGTTTTTCTTTATTTTTAAATTTTTATGCCAAATCAAATTAGGATAATTTTTTTAAGACGGAGGAAGTATTAAGAGTTGAATCTCCCTTGATGAAATTTCTAACCCGCCAATAATTTGCGTCAATGTGGGATAATATACATCTATAATAAGTACTACTGTAAATGTTTTGAGCAAGAGGAATTGTATGAACCCCTTGCTTCAATGTGGCTCGTCACTGGGCGTAAAGACAAAAAAATGTTGGTTTATATAGAAAGCTAAGAGAGAGATTTCGAGGTTAATTTTTAGTAGGGTTGTACAATGGGGCGGGGCGGGTCCCCGCGGGATGGGGGAGGGTTAAAGACAAAAAAATGTTGGTTTATATAGAAAGCTAAGAGAGAGATTTCAAGGTTAATTTTTAGTAGGGTTGTACAATGGGGCGGGGCGGGTCCCGGCGGGATGGGGGAGGGTCGGGACTCGGGTTCCGGCGGGCTGGGATAGGCGGAACGGGAAGAGGTCTAGTCCCATCCCACATCCCGCCGGTAGAGGGGCCGGGATTTGGGGGGACGGGTCGGGATCGGGATTTGACTTTTTTTCCCACTTAATTTTAAAAAATAATATATATAAACACTTCAATAATTGAACAAGATAGTATAATAAAAACATCTCAAGACTGTTTTTGTGCCTATTAAATTATTTGACAGAAATATAATTTTTTGGTAATACAATTTCAAAATTGCAACTTTTGTTATTCAAAAGTAGCAAATCACATTAAAATTGTAATTAAAAAAATTACATAGTTAACCATACTTTTTCTAATTTCCTCACAATGCCTTGAGGATTTTCGATTGAAATTGGAATTTTTCGGTCAAATTGTTCGACGTCGCTTCCTGTTCCCTCAGACAAAATTTCGTTGTAGTTGTTGTCTTCTTCTTCGTTGATCTCCGGTTAACCACACCTTCTACGCTCCGCTTGAATCCAATCTCGAAAAGAACTGCAATCTCCAATGCGTCTCCCGCCAATGAATGTCAGTGCTCTCCTATTTGAAATCTTCTAGCAGAAAAAGCGCTTTCAGACGCTGTTGATGACGTTTGAATGTTCAAAACATCTCGGGCCATCTTTGCTAGTGTTGGAAATATATTTTCATTCCGTCTTCAGTATTTCAGCAAGTCTCCATGTCCTTCATAATTGACAATTAATTCGTACGGTACATCACCCTACAAAACATAAACATCAAATTCGCTAACTTGTGAAGAAGTTGAACCACTGAACATTTTATTTCTAAGGCCTTGAATACTTGCAGCAGAAATCACATGATTTTATAAGGTTGCAGCGAAGTAGTAGAAGATGGCACTGAAGCAGATTGATTATTTGCATTTGTTGTTGGTAATACGTATATACTTGTTTACATTCAGTGTGTATGCTAGACATAACTTCTTCTTTAGTTGGTTTGTGAGTTGGTTTTTTAGCTGGGTCTGTTGGAAGTACTTCTATACAATCATAAATCGTTTCTATTAGTGTTTTACAACCGTCTACTTTAATAGTCGGATTTAATACTGCACCAATAATATAAATAGTGGGAATAGGAAAAAAGTATTTTTTAAAATATTTTTTCAATAGATGCTTTATATGTTGATTTTTACATATATTAATTAAGTAATAAAAATATTAGATATAAAATAACATATTTGAAATAGTAGGGATATGAATGTGGTCAAACAATTGAGGATGTGACATGTGTTAGAATCTTATTACAAGATAGTGAAAATGGTCATATTTGGTTCACCACAGTTGTCCAACATAGTGAAAAGTGTCAAGGTTATTTATCACTTGCTAAGCTCTACTTTGGAGTTTGTGTAGGGTTTTGTTGGGCTCAAAACACATAAGTAAGACACAACGAAAGTTTAAAATTTTGTTTCTTATTTACCCCAACAACATTTCTGGTATGGTTATACAACAATCAAACCTGTAACATAAAACATAAACTTACAGGTTTAGAATATCTGGAGTCTTTATCTACTATAAGGTGGACACGCGGTTGCCCTTCTGATTGCAAGCTCCAAGCTTCAATGTATTTCTCTTTCGGAAAGCTAGGAATTCCGGCAGAGGTTCGAGAGAGTTTTAATTCTAAGTCTTCTAAGGCTTAGAATGATAATCTGAAATTTGGTGTATGAATAATGAAAATAATGCCACTATTTATAGTTGAAAATTAGGTCAAAACTGGATTAGGGTTTGACCTTGGGCCTGACCAAAAAATTGAGGCAGAGGCGCCGCGACCCTAGGGTATGGGCGCCGCGGCGCTCGATGAGTTTCTGCACTGTCTCGATTTATTTTCCGCGCATTCTTAATTAAATCCCAAATCCAGTTTTGACTTAATTAAAATAATCATTATTCATTTAAATGTCTCGATTCTAAATCCAACATTTAATTACTCTCTCAATACATCCTTAGATTGAAACGGACAATCAACATAGTGTGACCCTACATGCCTTCTCATATTGACATTAATCAAATTAAGATCTACGCGGAACTCCTAGACGGCGTCGCAAGACGAACTCAATATGTGAAGTACGTTTATGCGAATCTAGTAAACTTAACCTTTGTGTGGTAAGATAAAATCCTTTCATTCACGACACACCCGATCAAGCTTAGGATTTGTCAAATGTCTATCCAAATGGCTTAATCATTGTATCTCATCTATATTAGTTGACAACTAGACCATATTCTATATATGTCTATTGCGTTGGCCAACGACTTAGTCAACTTAATATCACTGAGAATCTGAATGTTCTCTCGAATATACATTCGAGGAATGAATCCTAATCTTGGCTCAACTACCACCTTTAATCCACATCGTAATGTACCCAATACAAGCCGTATCTTAACCTATAAGGCATTTGATCTTAGGACGGGATCAAAGTACATTACTTTGCAGACAAGGCGCGTATTGACTTCAAGTCTAAGGACTTCTATCTCCCATACGTTGATCATACTTTAGACAAGTATAACAAACAGTATATCAGCAGGGTATACCAATACTTCCAAAATATCCATGTGTCCATCACGAGTAGCCATTACTCGTAGCAGGTGAGACATACTACATCCTCTAAGGATGTGATGCAGACCATATGTCGACTTATCACATATCATCGATATCCCATTCTCGATGATCATTAGTCGAGGCTATTTTAAGAGTTACGCTCTATTATTAATATTTCACTCTATTAATGACAACGTAAGCTCAAGGGATGCACATTAATGAATAATTACAAACAATCAAATAATAATTTAATAATCGCAAATGCCAAAATATTAATCTCCATTAATAATAATATGAATGTGTATAAAGTACATTTGTCATAATATAGATTGTCTCTAGAACATAAATATACTTTCAGT
The DNA here is from genome assembly GCA_034509755.1 of Anisodus tanguticus. Lineage (NCBI taxonomy): Eukaryota > Viridiplantae > Streptophyta > Magnoliopsida > Solanales > Solanaceae > Anisodus > Anisodus tanguticus. Next base: position 33,297,346 of record CM067546.1, read on the forward strand.
TTGACCAATAAATTTTTTAATATTTTATTTCGCCAACAAATGTTAAATTTAAATAATCAAATTCTTTTATTAAAAAGTTAGTTAAATTGACGTCGCACAAGCTAAAAGGGAAGATAAATTCGAACAGTACAAGGACACGGAACATCTATACTTTACCATTTGGGAATTGGAACACTTGATTTTTTTTTGAAATATTTTATTTGATTTTTCAAAAAGTTTTTTATTATTAAAAGATCAGGAAAAAACATAAAAATAAAGGGTGTGTTCAGTATTTCTGAAAAATGAGTTCATGAAAAAATAAATAAAAATTATTTATTTTCTCATATTCGATTGGTTAAATATAAAATATTTTTCAGGACTCACCAAGCGCCATCTAACTCACCAGCCCACACCCAAACCCACCACTCACTCAACCCACCACCCACCCCACCCCACCACCTTCGAACACACTTCATCTTCACCCACCCCTACCCTCACACCACCGTTCTACTTAAGCCCCCATCCACCCACTTTCAATTTTCTATTTTATATATTTTATTTTATTTTTTATAAAAAATGAAATTTTTTCTTACCTCGCCCCCTGCCAACGCACCCCCCAACCATAACCACCCACACCAAAATTAACCACACAATTTTTTCATTTTTTATAAAAGTAAAATAAAATATATGAACTAGAAATTTCAGAGGGGTAGGGGTGCGGGACAACGCACGGAGTGGGGATGTAGAAAAAAAATCTAAAACTTTTTATTTTTATTTTTTTGGAGGGTGGTGGAGTCGCGGAGGGAGATGTAAAGAACAAAAAATAATTTTAAAACTTTTTTTTAAAAAAATTACTAAAATTTTTCAGAGGGGTTTGTGGGGGTGAGTCTGGGGCGCAGTGGATGAGGGTGGGTTTTGATGGTTAGGGTGTGGGGTAGTTGGTTGAATGCTACGTGTGAGACTTGTTTTCTCAATTTTGATTTGAAAAGTCATTTTCTTATTTTTTTTAAAAATATTTTTGTAAAAAATATATTTTTTAAATTTTTAAAAACGAACTTGAGAATATTAAAAATTCCTTCCTACTGAACCCACCCAAAAAGAGTAAAAAATTAAACTCATAGTACATATTTTGTGAGATTGCATCAATATGTTCAATTGTACTTAAAATTTTGGTAACTCGCTCTTAACGCTGGTATATACATTTGGCTCCTTCCCTAAATTTTTGGTCTTCTTGAAAAAATCCAAAATGGCGGCTCAATTTTCCCTCCCATTTCAAAACTCTCCATTAATCTGTCAAAAATTCACTTCCCAAATTTTCATAGCAAACCATAAAACTTGGTAAGTATTCCCAAATTCAAAGCCCTAGAAACCCTAACAACACCTATTTCTACTTTCATTTCGCCGTGAAATAATCTCTTATTATTCATTTTCTCAACATTTCAATGGAAAATCATTCCTCAGAAACCCTAGAAATTGATTCTAAGACAGCAAACTCTCACCAAACCCTAGATGGATCTTCCCCAGTTTCTGCTAATTCGAACAAATCGGAAGAGGAATTGAATACATTACCTGTTCGTACATATACTCCGTATTTTCGCAGCCGTTGGGCTCAGCCTTGGGGTAAAATCACCGACTCCAAGCCTTTGGACTCACAACAAACTGCTCCCGAGCCATCGCCTTTCGATTGGACGGAAAATAAAGATGAAACTAAGGAATTGGAACCAGTTGAGCCTCAGTGGAATGATTCTCATATAGATGAGGAACCTAAGCTTATGCTGGTATTAATTTTCAAGCTTCGTGATTTGCTCTAATATTTATATATGTATGTTAAATAGGGTTTCAGTACTTTTGTTTTGTGTTGATTATTTTTGGATTGTTGTTATTCAGGGTGCAGGACTTGCTAATTTAGGCAATACGTGCTTTCTAAATGCGGTTTTGCAATCTTTCATGCACACTGTGCCTTTGATTCAGGGACTTAAGTCGAGCGATCACGCCACATCCTGTGATGGTAAGATATTAAGTAATTGCTTTGTTCCATTTTATATGTCTCTATTACTATTTATAGTCACCTAGTTTTTTAATTACATTTTTTTCGTACGTCTTTTCAATTGTTGAAGATTTGACTTTTAACACTTTTGTAATTTTTTTTTTTGAAAAATTGAAGGATTTTGAGTAGGCGTTTGGCCATGGAAACCAATTTTTTTTCATTTTATTTGAAATTTTTGAAGTTGGAATTAACGATGGAGTTGTGTTTGGTAATATTTTTTGCAAAGAATATTTGGTTGTTCGAATGTACTTGAAGTGAAAAAAATGAAATCAGGGTTTTAGGTGTTTTTCAAATTTCAAATAAGTTGTATTAGGAAGTTTCATGACCAAACGCTGATTTTCAAATAAAGTGAAAAAAATGAAACCAGGGTTTTAAGTGTTTTCTAAATTTCAAAGAAGTTGTATTAGGAATTTTCATTACCAAACGTTGATTTTCAAATAAAGTGAAAAAAATGAAACCAGGGTTTTAGGTGTTTTCCGAATTTCAAAGAAGTTGTATTGGAAATTTTCATGACCAAAATTTTCAACTAAAGTGAAAAATGAAATCAGAGTTTTAGGTGTTTTCCAAATTTCAAAGTTGTATTAGTAATTTTCATGACCAAAATTTTCAAATAAAGTGAAAAAAATGAAACCAGGGTTTTAGGTGTTTTTCAAATTTCAAAGAAGTTGTAATAGGAATTTTCGTGACCAAAATTTTCAAATAAAGTGAAAATATTCGGAAAAAAGTGAATAATTCTCAAGGCCAAAATGTCCTAAGTTCAAATGAAGAACGAAAATTGAATAGTTCAATCGTTGTAATCCAAACACTTTAAAATTTGTTTTGAAATGAAGGGAATAACTAACTTTGCCATGCCTTTGTTTTCAACCATTTGAGTTATGTTAGTGTATTTTGTCTAATTAATCTTGTCTGGTTGAGAGATTTCATCTTTCTCTCTCCTATTCTCGTGGTTGATTATTATTTTGTGTGTAACAATTGCAGGTTACAAGAAGGGCTTCTGTGTAATTTGTGCATTGAGAAAGCTTATTGATGCTTCAATGTTTTCCGAGGCTGGTGTACTCTCTCCCTGGAAATTTGTCAACAATTTGAACTGTATCCTTTCGAATTTCTTGTTTGTGATTTTTTTGGGAGACTATTTGATTTTATACATACATGCATACATACATAGATGCATGCTTACTGTTTGTGCTTATGTATTCTTTACCCTAGATTTATCCTCTTATTTTTATTGAACTTGTTCATATCTTTCAAATCTATCGGAAGTCCTAAGATGCTCCAGTTCTTACCGAAATTGAAGAAAGATGACTGGTTTTGGTACATTCATATTTCTTCATTCCCTTTTATTATACAGGAAAAGAGAACCTAGAGCCCATTTATGGCCTGTTTGGTTTGGATTATGTTAGCTGATAATCAGTTACTTTTATTAATTAGTTTCATTTATTACAATCAGTGTTTAGTGCTGTACAAAACTAATTTACTGCTAATAGCTAATTATTACCTAAAAAGAATTAATTTTAGTCAATTCTCTAAGAAATTTTCTTTAAATAATTATAACCAATTTGAAGATATGATCGAGACAAGCCAGCTAGGTATGAGGGTTGTATAAATTCATTGCTTTGTTTGCAAATCTGTAGCTGTTGTTTAGCTGTCATCCTTAACTTCGTGAAAAACCAGATTTTTCGTCCACTTTCCATCGGTTCCAACAGGAAGATGCTCATGAGTTTCTACAGTGTTTTCTGGATAAACTTGAAAGATGTTGTGATGATTCAAGACCAAAAGACTGCCCAACTTTGGAGACTGACAACATTGTGAAGCAGGCTTTTGGAGGCCGTTTAGTTAGCAAAGTAAGAATCAAACATTAGTCATTTCTTTGTTCCTTGTATTTTAAAATTGCATTCACATGTATGCTATGCTCTTCATTCTTAAATACAAATGTGGAACTAATATTTTACACATGCCTTTTTGAAATTGCAGTTGCGGTGTTGCAATTGTGGCCATTGTTCTGACACTTACGAGCCTCTAATAGATCTGAGTTTGGAGATTGAGGATGTTGACAGTCTAGACACAGCTCTAGAGTCTTTCACAAAGGTTGAGAAAATTGAGGATTCAGAAATTAAGTTTACATGTGAAAAATGTACTGAGCAAGTCTCCATTGAGAAGCAGCTTGTTCTGGATAAGGCGCCCTCTGTTGCTGCCCTTCATTTAAAGAGATTCAAAACAGACGGTTCTCTTGTTGAGAAGATTGACAAATATGTTTCATTTCCTCTGGAATTGGACTTGCATTCTTATGCTGATAACAGCCAAATAGATAATGTGAGTTCCTGTTACTCCTCTGAGTCTATGCTAGAAAGGGGTTCTTTTAGTTTTAGGAGATGGAAGATGTGAAATTAAGTGAAATTTTCTTGGTAGAGATGGTGATAAAGAGTAATTAGTAGTGCTTAAAGCAATAGTTTTAGAGGTTAACTTTTCCTGCATACTTAAGTTTTAATAGCTGCAAGGTCTGGGATTCTTATAATGTATTTTTGGTAAATAATTAGATGGTAGCTCTGGAGAAGTATTTTTATGGAATGAGTTTAAATTTTTCTCCTTTGTTTATGTTAGATAGGATATATAGGGTATAAGCAGGGCAATTGTTGTATGCAGAATTTCACTTATTTATTGAAGATCTTTCTTTTGTTTGCTTAATCTCTGAAACAGGAAATGATTTTGAATTTTCCTTCTTATTCACAGGAAGAAATGAAGTATGATCTTTATGCAGTTATAGTGCATATAGGATCTTCATACTGTTCTGGGCACTATTACTGCTTCATTCGTTCTGCTCCAGATGAATGGTACAAATTTGACGACTCAAAGGTATATTGTATACTGCAAATGAAGTTCTCTATTCTTTTTTATGGTTTAGTGTAGGATTAATCTGTTTTCTCGAGTTACCTAATATTCTGGGTATTTCTAACTTTGGAACCATCTTGTTTTTGTGCCGCATTTAGCATCGACTCATCTTTGCTTATTTTTGTTAATACAGTACCCTGCAGTTTCCCTGGCATAAAGGGGGCAAACCAAGTATTTATGATGAACTGATTTGACATCTGTTTGAACTTTGCTAGGTTGTTCGGGTTCGAGAAGATTTTGTTTTGTCACAGGAAGCATACGTTCTGTTTTATGCAAAGAGTGGCACTCCTTGGTTTTCAGATTTTATTGAACTGCAAAAGCCCTTTATAGATCCGTCCATACGTAGTACTTCTCCCAAATCGGTTTTAGAAAATACGGATGCTGTCTATGAAACTTCTCCGCTTCTGCCGAATGCCCAGGCTTTCCGTGTCAAAGAATCCAATGATGCTGCAAATGAGTCATCTCCCAATTCTCTCAACAAGATTCAGGATAGTAAAGGAAAGGAAAATGTGCAGATGATGTCTGTTCCTAGACCACCACTACGTGCAAGTAATATTCTGGATTCCAAGTCACCTGAAGTGGATAAAGTGTCTTTACCTTCAGTACTCAAAGAAAACCACAGTACTCCGGACCCTGGTTCAACCAGCAGAACTTTATATATCACACCCGAAACACCGCCTAGATCTCCAAGCCCAGAGATATACAGAGAAGATCCCCCAGGTAACCATATCTTCCACTATTTTATTGTCAACTTTGTTGCCTATAGTGAATATAGAGAAGCTGGTGCTAAATCATTGGTTTTTATTTGCAGATAATGATTACCATATTCCTCGTGGCCATCTAAGAACGGTAGGCCAGGTTTCTTGCAAAAAGCAACTGCAAAAGGAGCTAGAGCAGGACATGGAAAGAAAGCAGGCCTGTTCTCTGATAAAGAAAAACATGCGTGGGTCTAGAGCCCAGCAATTTTTAGCTGCCATGAAGGGTTCACAGAGTGAAGGTTCTGCTAACAAGAGGAGGAGAAGAATGGAAGTATCTCCAACTAGAGATGACAGTAATTCCAACAGTCGCCGAAGGTCTAGCTTTGGCTCTGCGATGCATACTGTAATGGCTGGCAGCATGAGATAAGCTATGGGCAAGTACTAGTAATTTGTAACCGGAAACCCTGAACTAACGGGATAGGGTCATGATACCAAGCTCTAAGCATCTTGTATCCTGAAGACAAACATGGGTACGGGTAGTTTTATAGATATAGCTGTTTCATATTACAGAGTTCCATTGTATAGTGCAGAGTAAGAGTTTTATGTTATATTCTCATAGTTGAGAATTATAATCACTCGCGTATACCAAAGAACTTGGTGATCTTTTGTTTTACGAGGCTTTTATTATATAGACTGAACTTCAATACATAGTAATTGTCAATTCTTTATTCATTTATAATTTTCTTGATGCATTGAGTTGAGGGGGTGTAATACAAAATTTGTGCTTAGTTGAGAGTTATTTTTGAGGTTGTCGGGAAGAAAATGTTTGAATGCAAGCATCTTCAACTTATTTGGTTTCATTGTATTTTGTTAAACTGCATCATAGGTTACATACAGCATTCTAAGTCATTTTCTTGTTAATATCGAACAAATCATTTTCCTCTTTTTCAGCTCCTCAAACTTCCATATAAGGATCTGAAAGGCCTTGAACAGATCCCTTCCTTTCTGCACAAAATATTATTTCCCCATTTCACTTCAAATATGGAGGTTATCGCTGGTGAGATAGAAGAGAACAACTTGTGGAAGAAAACACCAGATCAAGATTTTAACTTTCAAGAGTCACTCATTGGGTCATCAGATGTACCTAAACATGTGCTTATAGTGATGGATGCATTGAAAGAATTCTCTATTGAGCCTCTTGAATGGGCTCTCAAAAATGTTGCTTTGAAATCATGTTGCAGTGTTACAATTCTTGGCATGATGCCCTGGCTCAATATTCCCCGTATAATTCCATTTTAAAACATTTCAAGAGTTCTAATATAGAAACTGATCATTAAATAGGGTTTATACTTATGCGTTTTGCTTATTTTATAGTCTCGGCAAAGACATCGTCAGACATCTGGAGCGTGGATTTTCAAGAACTTTCAATCATTAGGGAGAAACGGGATAAGTGGAGAAGTGAATATGCCAAGTATCACAAAGTTCAATATTTAATTGACCTTTGTGAAAAATATGGGGTACCACCCCTTTGAACTCAGCTGTCTTAATAATTAGTACTCCTAAGATCTTGTTTAAATCATTTAGTCAAGTCATGAGCTGAATTATTTCTGATCTATTCGTTTAGGTTGAACCAAAAATCAGAACTGAGATGGGTCATCCACTGAAATTGCTCGTGGTTGACCTAATCACTAGCCTTCAAGCAACTCTGGTAGTATTTGACAGGTATTAATTAATAGGGAATATCATGGCCATGTAATAAGTAACTTTTTACACTATCAATACAATTAAATAAACTACTATAAAGGTAACTTGCTTTATTTCTTAGATTATGAATTCCACTTATTATTATTGATAAATGATAGTTACTTGTAATTACCTTTAAATAATGTTTATTTATGATGATAATATCAAAATCTTTTACACGATCAATCTTTCTAATATAATTTAAAATTGCAGGCACCACGACAAGAAGAATATAGAATATTATGCAGAGAAAGTACCATATGACATGATAGTAATAAACGAAGATGGAGAAATGGATATGATCAAAGGAAGGTCTCAGAAAATTAAGAAAGCAGAAGAATCCCCAGCTTCAATGGTACCTTCAGCCACAAAACCAATGATTTCAGGACAAATAATTAAATTTTTCAAGCCAAAGTGCGTGAAAACCTGAAAATTTGCAGTATACAAATTATAGGAGGAGAATTGAGGAATTATCATATACCATCCCTTAGAAGTTAGAATAATGTATCACTTGTATGGAAAAGGTATACTTGCAATAATAAACAAATAACTAAATAGATAAATAAATAAATAAATAATTGAGCTATATAAAAAAAAAGTGATTACTGTTACTCCATCCACTGTAAACCGCAAAAAAAGAATGCAGCATCTTCAAGAGTCAATATCAGCATAGTTTGCTATTATAATAAGGTGCAATTTCTCCCTTTTCATTCTTTTATCATTTTTTTTTTTAGTTTTTACCTAGTGTTGGTATCCGTAATGGAATACAACTATATCCGAATTTTATCAATTGAGTTGTTAACTGGTAAGATACCCAAATTCAAACAACTTTATGTCATATATTTTTAAGAAATATCAGAGACGACGACAACAACAACATATTCAGTCAATCCCACAACGTGGGTCTGGAGAGGGCAGAGTGTATGCAGACCTTACCTCTACCTTGGTAGGTAGAGCGGTTGTTTCCGAGAGACCCTCGGCTCAGGACATGCAAAGCAGAAAAAAAACAGTCAGACTCGGTCAAAAATTTAAAAATTTAAAAATTTAAAGCAGTATGCAAATGCTGATAGCAAACGCGAATACGCCATAATAGCACATCCTGAAAAAGAAGGAAGAAGCAGTATATAACGCAGATAAATGAGATAAATCAAGTACATTAAAGAACGCATAACTGAAGAAATACAACTACAGAAGGCTATAAAACAATACTAAGCCTTTCGTATGATATGCTAAGCGGGCCTACAGTAATAACACTACAACTACCAGTTTGTAAGCGTAACTAGGACTACGCTCGACTACCTACTACCCTAATATGTGTCCTCCACAATCCCCTATCTAAGGTCATGTCCTCAGTAAGTTGCGCCTGCTACATATCCTGTCTAATCACCTCTCCCCAATATTTCTTCGACCTACCTCTACCCCTCCTGAACCCGTCCATAACCAACCTCTCTGTAACGTCCCATACTTTCGGGTTACGGTTTAAATCGCTGAGTTTTTATAAAATTGCGAGGCATGTATAAATAGACTTGAACATTGGGAATTTATGTTATATTTATTTATGCTAATAAAGAGATTAGTATATAAAAGGATTAAAACCCCGAAATAATTTTGGACGTAACAAGCGTGACGACGGAAGCCGGACATATTTTTGGTAGGTGCATAAAGAGGTTATGGACTAGCGTCATATTAGGTAATTATGACATTGAGTATACGAAGGTCTTATGAGTTTTTGGGATTTAAATGAAGTGGGATCTAGAATTAATTATGTGTGTGATTGATAAATTATTCGAAGGCAAGTCATTTAATTTAATTAAGGTGGCACGGTGCAAGATAGGTGGCATCAAATTAAGCCCTCCACCGCCCAGATTGGCTAGGTGGAGAACATAATTATGTGGGATCATTGCACTTCCACGTTGGGGGGAGTTTATATGGCCTATGTATTCATTTGATAAGACCAGAGACTCGTCCAGAAATTCTTAAACATTCCATTTGTTAAGCACATCATAAATTACTTTCATTTACTCCTCCAAACATTCATTTACTCCTCCAGACCTCTTTTCTTTTGAATGATACAAACACTTAGCATTTTACTTGGTAATTTGGAAAACAAAGGAAACGTAAGAAGCAGTAGTAACTTAGGATACAATTGCAATAATAATTGAAGCTTACATTTTAAGTTCAATTTCGAGGTATGTTAAGACAAATTATTTCTTCCTTTTGGCATGCTCTATGTAACAAAATATAGCCGTGATATTGCTCCATAATTTATTTTACTCCTAGTAGTTAAGAATATTCATGTTATTGATTCCTATGCTAAAAGCATGTCTAAATATATTTCTAAGTCCTTATTGAGGCATACGGAAGATGTGTTGATATTCACAGTGTTAGCCAAAGGTGCAAGGATATTATGTCACTCGGGGTATTTTATTATCATTCATGCATTTTCACTTGCATTGCATTCATATATTACCCTGGACCACTGGTGCTATGCACACTACTATATGGTAAATATTATATATGTAGGGGATATGGGGAAGGGGAAAGGGAAAGGGAAAGACGTTATATACGCACACCACCTGCAGCTGGTACAAACTATCACAAAAGAGCCCGAAGAGGCCAATATGATGTGATGATGTGATGTGATGCCTATATGGCTTATTGGGACGGGTTTTACGATACGCAACACTAACATATATTGGGACGGGTTGCACGATCCGCAACACTGATATATATATATATATATATATATATATATATATATATATATATACCGCACTTGCATCATGCATATGTTAATTAACCATTACATGGTATGATGCCCACAGAGGCTGTCATGGTAAGGAAAATTCAAGATGAAGCCAATAAATATGGACACTGCATTGTGCATAACAAAATAGGCAAGTGTATTAGGGCCCTCAGAGGCAGTTCTTGTTGGTTAGTTGTTTTTGTTTCAGTCATTGGTATATTCCTGTTATGCTGTTATATATGCCTGACATACTCAGTACATCAGTCGTACTGACGTCCCTTTTGTCCGGGGACGTTGCGTTTCATGCCCGGGTTCGCATAGGCAAGGCGACGGCCCACACGAATAGGTTGCAGATTCCAGCGGATTTCGGAAGCACTCCTCTCTTTCGAGGTGTCGGTTTTATTTTGGTATGATACAGTTTTGCGTGTCTATATGGGTATGGCGGGGCCTTGTCCCGACCTTTGATGTTGTTACTCTTAGAGGCTTATAGATAGGTGTCCTGTGTGTAGTAGTCTCGTATGGCCTTGCCGACCTTGGTATGTATACATATATAAGTTGGTTACCTAGTTCATAATTTTCTTTCGGCTTAGTCCGTAATTAATTATGATTAGGTGTTCATGGCAAGAATGGCGATACTCGACGGGTGGGATCTGGGTGCCTGTCGCGGCCCTACGGTTTGGGTCACGAGAAACTTGGTATCAGAACATGTCTGTCATAGGGAGTCTACAAGCCGTGTCTAGTAGATTTTTGGTTATGGGTATGTGGTGCACCATACTTATAAACAGGAGGCTATTTGACATTTTAGGGATGATTTCTATTCTTTCATCTCATAAATCGTGCTATAGGACTGAATTATAAGTATTTCGCTCATAATTCATTTCGTGCTTATGATTCCAGCAATGCCTACCGCAAGGAAGAAGTCCAAAGTATGAGGGAATTGAATACGGCTGCGAGCGAAGGTACCAACCGATTACCACCCGTTAGCGAGGGCCTGAGTGAGACCCTCAGTACGACTCCTTCGTATGGTTCTCCCGGTACATCACCATTAGAGGAGATTAGTGGAGCTGCAGCACCTCTAGTTCCTCCACATGATACTCCATACGTGGATCTTGTTATGTGGAGTGCGGTTCAATTATTGACACGATTAGTGGCCGCTCAAGCCCAGTGTCAGGTCCCTAGTCCTTCTTACAGAGCTGTTAGCACAAGAGCTTGGGATTTCATCAATCTAGACCCTCCAGTATTCACAGGAACAGACTTGAACGCGGACCCGCAGAATTTTTTGGATCAGGTACGAAGCACCTTATGGGTGATGGATGCTACCGATATCGAGTCGGTAAAGTTCGTATCTTATAGACTGCGGGATGTCGTAGTAACATGGTTTGATATATGAGAGCAATCTAGGGGACCTTGTGCTCTACCAGCAGGATGGAGAGAATTTTTAGAGGCATTCCTACAACACTCTCTGCCAGTTGAGCTTCGACAGGCCATACAAGACAGGTTCCTACGTCTTGAACATGGTAGCATGAGCGTTCGAGAATATAGCTTGCAGTTTAATTCCTTGGCTCGATATGCTCCTACAATTATAGCTAAAATGAGTGACCGGGTACATAGGTTCGTTACTGTCTTGGGGCCACACTTGGTCAACGAGTGTACTACGACTTCTTTAAATCCGGATATGGATATTGCTCGCATCCAGGCTTATGCACAAAACCTGGAGAATCGTAAGAGGCAACAACGAATTGATCGAGAGCGTGATAGGGGCCAGCATAAAAGGGCTCGGTCTGTAAGTGGTGTGAGGGACTTCGGAGGCGGGCCCAGGCCACAGTCTTACAGATGACCATCTTACCTAGCAACCGGCGCATCATTGCCATCTTCAAGATCGAGGGCTGATCGTTATACTCAAATGGGACTAAGCCAGAGTTCGCGAGCACCAGGATCTTATTATAGAGGGAATTATATGTAGATGAGGCCGCCATTGGCTCGATGTGGGTAGTGTGGTGGGACCCATGCAGGGTCGTGCCAACAAAAGAGAAGAGTATGCTATTCTTGTGGGGAGCGTGGTCATATAGCGCGAGATTGTCCAACAAAAAGTGAAGGTGGTAGAGCCCCGCCGGTCGGATCTACAACAACTTCATCCCAATCAGTATGCCCGTTAGGACAGAGTCAGCAGGCATTATCTGGTCAAGGCAGAGGAAGGGGCCAGAATCGTACTTACGCACTGATGGGATGGCAAGATCAGGAATCCTCACCTGATGTCATTACAGCTACGCTATCGGTCCTTTCACATAATGTGTACGCGTTGTTAGATCCAGGTTCAAATTTATCATATATTACTCCTTTCGTTGCCTGTAAATTTGGTATGGACCCTGAGTTGATAAGGGATCCATTTGTGGTATCTACACTGGTTGGTGGATCGGTAGTCGCTAGACGGGTCTATCGAAATTGTGCAGTATTAGCTTGTAGTCATCAGACCCTAGCCGATTTAGTGGAATTAGAAATGGTTGACTTCAATGTTATTATGGGCATGGATTAGTTAGCATCATGCTACGCTAATGTGTACTGCCGAACAAAGATTATTAGATTCTAATTTCCAGGCGAGCCGGTCCTTGAATGGAAAGGTAATACGACAACGCCAAAAGGTAGGTTTATTTCATACCTTAAGGCAAGAAAGATGATCTCCAAGGGGTGTATATACCATCTTGTTCGGGCAAGAGATGTCGATGTTGAACCACCTAGTTTTCAATCAATTATGGTGGTCAGTGAATTTCTTGATGTATTCCCATACGAACTTCCAGGCCTTCCTCCTGAAAGGAAAATTGAGTTCGGTATAGATGATGTGATAGACACTCAACCGATATCTATTCCTCCTTATAGGATGGCTCCAGCTGAATTGAAAGAATTGAAGGAGCAATTAAAGAATTTGCTCGAGAAAGGCTTTATTAGGCCTAACATATCTCCTTGGGGCGCGCCGGTATTGTTCATAAGAAAGAAAGATGGCTCATTACGGATGTGTATCGATTATCGACAACTGAATAAAGTCACTATCAAGAACAAGTACCCTCTTCCCCGAATTGATGATTTGTTTGATCAGTTACAAGGTGCGAAATGTTTCTGAAAAATTGACCTAAGGTCGGGGTACCATCAGCTGAAGGTTAAAGAGAAGGATATTCCGAAGACGACCTTTAGGACAAGGTATGGACACTTCGAGTTCTTGGTAATGTCATTTGGACTTACAAATGCATCTGTAGCATTTATGGATCTAATGAACAACGTGTTCCGCCCATTTTTGGACGTATTTGTGATAGTATTTATAGATGATATTCTGGTTTACTCTCACTCGGAAACAGAGCATGTGGATCACTTGCGGATAATACTACAAACGCTCCGGGACCATAAGTTATATGCAAAGTTATCCAAATGTGAGTTTTGGCTGAAATAGTGGCTTTTCTTGGTCATATAGTATCAGACGAGGGTATAAGAGTTGACACTCATAAGATTGAAGCGGTGAAGAATTGGCCGAGGCCTACGACTCCAATAGAGGTTCACAAACTTTTTAGGTTTAGCCGGCTATTATAGAAGGTTTGTAGAAGGATTTTCTACCATATCGGCACCACTAACGAAGTTAACACAAAAGGCTATAAAATTCCAATGGTCCGATGTTTGTGAGCGGAGTTTCCAGGAGTTAAAAGATGGATTAACATCGGCACCAATCCTTACTCTCCCAGAGGGTCCAGAAGGTTATGTTGTGTATTATGATGCCTCGGGAGCAGGTCTAGGATCTGTGCTAATGCAGCATGGTAAAGTGATTGCCTATGCTTCAAGGCAATTGAGGAAACATGAGAAGAACTATCCGACACATGATTTGGAATTGGCCGCGGTAATCTATGCACTGAAGATTTGGAGGCACTATTTATATGATGTTCATGTAGACATTTTTACGGATCACAAGAGTCTACAATACATATTCAAACAAAAGGAGCTGAATTTGAGACAAATAAGATGGCTTGAATTATTGAAGGATTATGATGTGGACATCTTATATCACTCTGGAAAAGCTAATTTTGTAGCAGACGCGCTCAGCCGTAAGTCAATGGTTAGTTCAATGCCAGTGCAAGTCAAAAGGAAGGAATTGGTAAGAGAGCTTCATCAGTTAATTAGTTTGGGAGTCCGACTAGTGGATTTAGAGGATGGTGGGTTTGTGGTCCAGGATGTGTCAAAATCATCCCTTATATCAGAAATTAAGGAACGTTAATGGGAAGACCCTAATTTGGAGAAGATAAGAGAGAGTATTCAACAAAAGAAGACCACGACCATTGAGATTGATGAACATGGAACTCTCAGGCACCAGGGTCGTCTATGTGTTCCAAGTGTAGCAGGATTGTGGGATAAGATTATGACGCAGATTCATTGTTCACGGTACTCTATTCATCCAGGATCAACTAAAATGTGTCATGATCCCAAGAGCATTTATTGGTGGAATGACATGAAGATGAGCGTGGCAGAGTTTGTGGCTCAGTGCTCCAATTGTCAGCAGGTAAAAATAGAACACCAAAAGCCTGGTGGCTTGACTCAAAACATCGAGATTCCGATGTGGAAATGGGAAATGATTAATATGGACTTCATTACGGGATTACCTCGTTCCTATTGGAAGTTTGATTCTAGTTGGGTAATTGTTGATAGGCTGACCAAATAAGCTCATTTCTTGTCGGTGAAAACTACCTACACTGACGAAGATTACGCGAAGTTATATATTAAGGAGATTATTCGACTTCATGGTGTGCCTATTTCTATTATATCGGACCGAGGTGCTCAGTTCACAGCTAACTTCTAGAAATTGTTTCAGAAAAGGTTAGGCACCCGAGTTAATTTGAGTACGACTTTCCATCCTCAGACAGACTTTCCATCCTCGAGGACATGTTACGAGCTTGTGTGTTAGATTTTAAAGGAAGTTGGG
The DNA here is from genome assembly GCA_034509755.1 of Anisodus tanguticus. Lineage (NCBI taxonomy): Eukaryota > Viridiplantae > Streptophyta > Magnoliopsida > Solanales > Solanaceae > Anisodus > Anisodus tanguticus. The sequence continues at coordinate 33,312,399 of CM067546.1, forward strand.
ATGAACACTTACCCCTTATTGAGTTCGCGTACAATAACAACTATCACGCCAGTATTAAAATGGCTCCATAAGAGGCCTTGTACGGACGAAAATGTAGATCTCCTATTGGATGGTTCGAGGTAGGCGAATCAGAGTTATTTGGACCTGACTTGGTATACCAAGTTGTAGAGAAGGTAAAGCTTATCAAAGAACGGTTATTAACAACACAGAGTCGTCAAAAGTCATACGCAGATGTGCGACGACGAGACTTAGAGTTTCAGGTGGACGACCGAGTATTTTAGAAGATTTCGCCGATGAAGGATGTAATGAGATTCGGGAAGAAAGGAAAGCTTAGTCCAAGGTATATTGGGCCGTATCGCATAATTCGACGAATTGGCCAGGTAGCATATGAGTTGGACTTACCGTCGGAGTTGGAATGTGTTCATCCTGTCTTCCATATTTCCATGTTGAGAGCATGTGTTGGGGATCCTTCTTGGATTATACCAATTGAGGATGTGCAGGTTACAGAGGATCTGTCATATAAAGAAATTCCTGTTGCTATCCTAGATCGACAAGTCCGCAAGCTGAGGACTAAGGAAATAGCTTCTGTAAAAGTACTGTGGTAGAATAGGAACGTGGAAGAGATGACATGGGAAGCTGAAGAGAAAATGACGCGCAGATAGCCACACCTATTCCAAACTAATGTCGAGATTTCAAGAGAAGTCTAAGGTAAATACCAAATTCCTGTCATGGTATTTAATGCTGATGTATTCGAGCTACGTAACGGGGATTAGATATGTTACCCCAACATTCGAGGACGAATGTTTCTAAGGGGGGAAATATGTAACGTCTCGTACTTTCGGGTTACGGTTTAAATCGCTGAACGTTTATAAAATTGCGAGGCATGTATAAATAGACCCGAGCGTTGGTAAACATTTATGTTATATTTATTTATGCTAATAAAGAGATTAGTCTATAAAAGGATTAAAACCGCAAAATAATTTTGGACGTAACAAGTGTGACGACGGAAGCTGAAAATAATTTTGGTACGTGCATAAAGAGGTTATGGACTAGTGTCATATTAGGAAATTATGACATTGAGTATACGAATGTCTTATGAGTTTTTAAAATTTAAATGAAGTGAGATCTAAAATTAATTATATGTGTGATTGATAAATTATTCGGAGACAAGTCACTTAATTTAATTAAGGTGGCACGGTGCGAAATATGTGTCATCAAATTAAGCCCTCCACCGCCCAAATTGGCTAGGCGGAGAACATAATTATGTGGGATCATTGCACTTCCACATTGGGGGGAGTTTATATGGCCTATGAATTCATTTGATAAGACCAGAGAATCGTCCAGAAATTCTTAAACATTCCATTTGTTAAGCACATCATGAATTACTTTCATTTACTCCTCCAGACCTCTTTTCTTTTGAATGATATAAAAACTTAGCATTTTACTTGGTAATTTGGAAAACAAAGGAAACGTAAGAAGCAGTAGTAACTTAGGATACAAGTGCAACAATAATTGAAGCTTACATTTTAAGTTCAATTTCGAGGTATGTTAAGGCAAATTATTTCTTCCTTTTGGCTTGCTCCATGTAATAAAATATAACCGTAATATTGCTCCATAATTTATTTTACTACTAGTAGTTAAGAATATTCATGTTATTGATTCTTATGCTAAAAGCATGTCTAAATATATTTCTAAGTCCTTATTGAGGCATACGGAAGATGTGTTGATATTCACAGTGTTAGCCAAAGGTAAAAGGATATTATGTCACTCGGGATATTTTATTATGATTCATGCATTTTCACTTGTATTGCATTCATATATTACCCTGGACCACTGGTGATATGCACACTACTATATGGTAAATATTATATATGTAGGGGATATGGGGAAAGGGAAAGGCGTTATATACGCACACCACCTGCAGCTGATACAAACTATCACAAAAGAGCCCAAAGAGGCCAATATGATGTGATGAGGTGATGTGATGCTTATATGGCTTATTGGGACGGGTTGCACGATCCGCAACACTAACATATATTGGGACGGGTTGCACGATCCGCAACACTGACATATATATATATACCGCACTTGCATCATGCATATGTTAATTAACCATTACATGGTATGATGCCCACAGAGGCTGTCATGGTAAGGAAATTTCAAGATGAGGCCAATAAATATGGGCACTGCATTGTGCATAACATGTAGGCAAGTGTATTATCTTGTTGGTCAGTTGTTTTTGTTTCAGTCATTGGTATATTCCTGTTATGCTGTTATATATCCCTGACATACTCAGTACATCAGTCGTACTGACGTCCCTTTTGTCAGGGGACAATGCGTTTCATGCCCGCAAGTTCGCATAGGCAAGGCGACGGCCCACACGAATAGGTTGTAGATTCTAGCGGATTTCGGAAGCACTCCTCTCTTTCCGAGGTGTCGGTTTGATTTTGGTATGATACAATTTTGCGTGTGTATATGGGTATGGCAGGGTCTTCTCCCGACCTTTGATATTATTACTCTTAGAGGCTTGTAGATAGGTGTCCTGTGTGTAGTAGTCTCGTATGGCCTTGCCGGCCTTGGTATGTATACATATATAAGCTAGTTACCTGGTTCATAATTTTCTTTCGGCTTAGTCCGTAATTAATTATGATTAGGTGTTCATGGTAAGAATGGCGGTACTCGGTGGGTGGGATCTGGGTACCGTCGCGGCCCTACGGTTTGGGTGGTGACACTTTCACACCTCCACACTGGGGAATTTGTGTCTCTCCTCTGAACATGTCCAAACCATCTCAACCTCGCTTCCCGCATCTTATCCTTCACCGAGGCCACTCCCACTTTGCCCTAGATATCATCATTTATAATCCTATCCCTCCTTGTATGCCCACCCATCCATCTCAACATCCTCATCTCTGCCACTCTCATCCTTTGGGTATGCGAAGTCTTGACTGGCCAACACTCCGCCCCATACAACATAGTCAGTCTAACCACCACCCTATAAAACTTGCCTTTTAGTTTTGGTGGTACCTTTTTGTTGCACAAGACTCCAGATGCAAGCTTTTATTTCATCCACCCTGCCCCAATACGATGTGTGACATCGTCATCAATCTCCCCATTCCCTTGGATAATAGACCCGAGGTACTTGAAGCTTTCTTTCTTCGGAATGACCTGAGTCTCAAGCCTCACATCCACGCCTGTCTCACGGTCGCTCCCGTTGCTGAACTTGCATTCCAAGTATTCTATCTTGGTCCTACTCAGCCTGAACCATTTAGACTCCAGAGTCTGTCTCCAAACCTCTAGCTTAGCGTTCACCTCGCTGCGAGTCTCATCAATCAGAACTATGTCTTCTGTGAATAACATACACCATGTCACGTCCCATTGGATTTGTCGCGTCAGTCCATCCATCACCAAGGCAAATAAGAATGGGCTAAGAGCTGATCCCTGGTGCAGCCCCATCATCACAGGAAAGTGCTCCGAGTCTCCTTCCACTGTCCGTACCCTTGTCTTGGCTCTATCATACATATGCTTGATCGCCCTAGTGTACGCCATATGTACACCTTTAGCCTCCAAATATCTCCAAAGAACCTCCCTAGGGACTTTATCATATGCATTCTCGAGGTCAATGAAAACCATATGTAAGTCTCTCTTCCTCTTCCTATACTGCTCCACCAACATCCTAATAAGATGAATGACTTATGTAGTCGAACGCCCCGGCATGAATCCAAACTGTTTCTCAGAAATAGACATGCCTTTTCTCACCCTCATCTCCACGACCCTTTCCCAAACTTTCATAGTGTGGCTCAGCAGCTTGATACCCATATAGTTGTTGCAATTCTGGATATCACCTTTGTTTTTGTACAAAGTAACCATTGTACTCCACCTCCATTTTTCAGGCATTCTCGCCGTCTTAAAAATGACGTTCAATAACTCAGTCAACCACTCCAAGCCTGCCCTGGCTGCGCTCTTCCAAAATTTAACCGGGATCTCATCAAGGCCGGTCGCTCGTCCCCCACGCATCCTGCGAACAACACCCTCAACCTCCTCAATCTTAATGCTTCTACAGTATCTAAAATCCCGGAACCTACCAGATTACTCCAAATCTCCTAGCACAATATCTCTATCTCCTTTTTCGTTCAAGAGTTCATAGAAGTAGGACGGTCACCTCTGCCTAATATGCGCGTCCTCCACCAGTACTTTGCCATCCTCGTCCTTGATACACCTCACGTGATCTAAGTCACGGGCCCTCCTTTACCTCGTCTTGGCTAGTCTGTACAACTTTTTATCCCCGTATTTTTCCTCTAATTCCACGTATAGGCATTCAAAAGCCGTTATTTTCGCTCCCGTGACCGCTAGCTTTGCCTTCTTCTCGCCATCTTATATAGTTCCATATTCGTCCACTTCTCCACCCCATCCTTGCTTTCTACAAATTTTGCATACACTGCTTTCTTCGCATCCACATTCTCTTGAACTTTACCATTCCACCACCAGTCCCCTCGATGCCCACCACGGCTACCCTGCGAGGCCTCTAACAGTTCGCTAGCCACATCCCGGATGTAACTGGCCATTTTATCCCACATACTGGTCGCGTCCCCACTACTCCCCCAAGCCCCTAGCCATCAACCTCCCCCATCTCTTTTGCACTAGCTATGGTCAAACTTCTCCATTTGATTCTCAACCTGTCATCCACAACCCTTCTCTTATTCTCCATCTTGATATCCAAATCCATCACCAAAAGCTTATGTCGAGTTGTAAGACACTTCTTTGGAATAACCTTGCAGTCTTTACAAAGACTGTTATCAACCTTTCTAAGGAGCAAAAAGTCTATCTGAGTCTTAGCCACCGAACTACGGAAAGTCACCAAGTGCTCCTCCTTCTTCAGGAACCTCGAATTGGCTATCACCAACCCAAAAGCTCCAGCGAACTCCAAAGTGAGACAACTCCCCCATTCCTGTCCCCGAGGGCAAAGCCTCCATGCACGACGTCGTAGCCCCCTGGAAGTGACCCGATATGTCCATTGAAATTCCCTCTCATAAATAACTTCTCAATGGGTGGTACTCTTGCCACCACCTCGTCCAAATCCTCCCAAAAGCGCCTCTTTTTTTCCTCGGCCAAGCCCGCCTGCGGTGCGTAAACACTAATAATGTTCATTGTGGACCCTCCAACTACCAACTTAATCGCCATCATCCTATCGTTGACCATTCTAACCTCTACCACCTGGTCCCTTAGCCCGCTGTCTACCAAAATGCCTACCTCATCCCTATACCCCGACATAACCGAGAATCATAACTTATACCCGTCCACCTCCTTAGCCTTAGGTCCTATCCATTTGGTCTCTTGGACACATGCTATATTAATCCTTCTTTTCTTAAGAATCTTAACTAGCTCTATGAACTTCCCTGTTAAAGTCCCAATGTTCTAAAATCCTATTCTCAGCCTAGCATCTCCCCTACCCCGCTTACCCTCTTAACCCTCTCCCCCGTCCCCAACCGAGAACATGACCCTAGTCTACTATCAGTCGTCAAAGCCACTAAAGCAGCTATAGACTAATCGACTATTCACCCTAAAACAAGCAGAAATCAATGCGAAACACACAAATTAACAAGAATCTAGGTGCAAGTCTAGCCACTACGAAAACCTGATAGAAGACTAGTAACGGAAATAATGTAAAGTTAATATACAATACAACAAAGCAGACAAAATTTAACTACGAAGGAAAGAACAAAGAATGAATACGGGCACCTGGAGGTACCAACTCCAGGTGAATCTAAACTGCTTGCTGCCAAAAATCACTGTTCAGTTGTGCAAATGTCCGTCTTATGTCAGAAAATTCTTGTTCACCACCGGAAGTTACTGTTAACCGCTGGAAACTTGCGTAACTATGTAAACCTGCCCGAAACCTACTGTAGGGTTTCTATTTTGAGCCTGGGAAGCCGAAGAAACCTGGTCTTCTTCATCGTCGGCGGTCGCCGGAGCTGATGGCGGTCGTCGGAGCTGATGGCGGTCTCCGACAGTCCTTACTGACCAGATCTGTTCGTCGATGGTGCCGAGTGACGGGTTTCGGTTGATAATCACCGGCGACGGTACAACTTCGGCCGCCGGTGGTGGCGGGCAGATAGAGAAAGAGTAGCAAGGGGGGAAAAAGAGAAAGAAAGAGAAAACTGAGGACAACAGTGCTAGGGTAGCGTACCTGGTCACCGGTGGTCGGCGGTCGGCGTAGCGTCGCGGTCGATGGTGGTGGTGGTGTGTCGATGTGGGGTGGAGGCTGGAGATGTTACCGTTGGTGTCGATGTGTGTGTGGGGATGTTACCGTTGTATGTTAGAGAGAGGGGGGATGTTACCGTTCTATGTAAGTGGATTGGAAAAAGGAAATATCATAGAAACTCCAAAAAATTGGCAAAATTAGAATCGATAAAAAATCGACTTAATTGATTGATTTAGTTATAATATGTATAAATCCGACTAAAGTGATTTGATATATATTTTTTAAAAAAATTAATTCAAACCAAACCATGAATATCCCTAGCTGCAGCACATGCAATATTCTCTGGATCGTATATGGTCATATCTAGTGATGATAGCTTCAGAGAAGACCAGTTCTTCTAGGTTCTAACTTTACAATATATTCAGTTGAAACACTCGTATGGTAAAAAAGGTGACCACTTTCTGACGATGATAAGAAAGTACAAAAAGAAGGTGGCAAAAAGAGACAGTTTAATAATATAATTTTACCTCACTCAATATTGCATTTACAATATCCCAATATATATGTGTGCTCACATGGGGATCACATTCATCTCAGCCACCCACTAGGGGACCAATTATTTTTCCATATGATGTTTAGAATTTCATTTTCATTTTATTGGTAAACAGATTTGATGTACTCTTTAGTCATAGGATGAGATAAATATCAGTTTTTTTCTTTTCTTATTGTAATCCATCATTTCTACAAGTAGTAGTAGAATGTGTTGTTGTGCCTGTGTTCAAAAATCAGGAAAAACAGAAACCAAACGGAAAGACAAAAACCGAAAAAACAGAAACGGAAAAATAATACGAAGTAAGAAAATATCCGAGACCACGAATTCCTTTGTGTGTCCTTAAGGAATTTAATCCCCTCCTTTGTACCCGAGGTTATGGATTACTTCCTCCCGGGATAAAACGGATATACCGTCGTCGCGGGAGTAGCGGTACGTCAAACGCCTTCGACTTCGACGAACTCAAAGTTGGCAACGAAACACAAGTAAGACTCGATAGTTTTATTTGTGAAAAAAGAATGCGAGAATTTCGGATGCAGAAATTTTTGGTTTTGGTATCTTTAAAATGAGGCATTGCCTTAGTTTATATAGCCTTGAAGGTGCCTCTTCGGAATAGGTTGGTGACTGTTCGGAAAGGTTGCCTTCCATTTCGCATTCACACCAACTTGGCTAGTTTTATTCATTAACTAGCTTTAACAATCCCCCACATGAATGGGGAATGGCTATATGATGAAAAACATGCATGACAAAAAAAGCGTGTGATTCGTAAGCAAGGATTAATCGCATCCGGATAAGTAGATTTCTCTTTGAACTTTCCGTAGTGAACATATGTCGGATATACTCGGTCAATCGGTAGATGTGATATCCTTGAACCGTCGAGCTTTGGTGTATACCTAGACAACCACATGTCACACAATTAACCCTTTAACCGTCTTTGGTTCTTATTGTTTTGTTCGTTTCGACCATGAACACCGCTCTGGTTCATAAGTGCGTAGAGAATTGGCCTTACATAATTCTCCTTGAAGCGGCTTACACTTCACACTTACATAGGTGATTCCTAAATGTGTCATCCCGTAGATACACTATTTGATATACCCCGTACCAAACTTAGGAACCATTAAAAAGCCGCAATGCTTTATCCTGGTACCGAACATTGTCTCATCACGAGAATGGACCAAAGAGTTATTGTGACAATGTTGAACCGTCATTAATGACTTTGTTTGATCTCTTTGAACCTAGATCTTGGGATCTCCAGTCTTCTAGGTAGAGTTATTGTCACGATGACTTGTCCTCGGCCATAGTCCCATTCCCCTTGATGATCTTTCAACTACCTCTCTAGTTAGGCCTTTAGTTAGTGGATCCGACACATTATCTCTTGACTTAACATAGTCAATTGTGATAATTCCACTAGAGAGTAGTTGTCTAACGGTATTATGTCTTCGTCGTATGTGACGAGACTTTCCGTTGTACATAAGGCTCCCGCTCTTCCTATTGCCGCTTGGCTATCGCAATGTATGCATATAGGAGCCAACGGTTTGGGCCAAAATGGAATATCTTCTAAGAAATTCCGGAGCCATTCAAACTTCTTCACCGGCTTTGTTTAAAGCTATGAACTCGAGATTCCATTGTAGAGCGGGCGATACATGTCCGTTTGGATGACTTCCAAGACACTCGCTCCTCCACCTATGGTAAAAACATATCCACTTGTGGATTTAGTTTCGATTGAACCGGTGATCCAATTTGCATCACTTTGTATCCTTCAATAACTGCAGGATACCCGTTATAATGCAAAGCAAAGTTTTGAGTATGTTTTAAATACCCCAAAACTCGTTTCATTGCCGACCAATGTTTTTGGTCGGGATTACTAGTGTAGCGACTTAGTTTACTTATAGCACATGCAATATCAGGTCGCGTACATTCATGATATACATCAAACTTCCCAACACTCGGCATAATCCAATTGAGAATGACTTTCACCTTTATTCTTTGCAAGAGCAAGGTTCATATCAATTGGCGTCTTTGCAACTTTAAAGTCCAAATACTTGAACTTTTCAAGTACCGTTTCAATATAATGAGATTGAGACAATGCTAGACCTTGAGGAGTCTTATGGATTTTAATTCCCAGAATTAAATCGGCAACTCCTAAGTCTTTCATATCAAACTTATTATCAACATATCATCCACGTACAAACAAACAATGACTACGTGGTTTGGAGTGTTCTTAATGTAGACACATTTATCACACTCATTTATCTTGAATCCATTTGACAGCATTGTATGGTCAAATTTTGCATGCCACTTGTTTGGGTGCTTGTTTTAGTCCGTAAAGAGACTTAACAAGTCGACACACCTTCTTCTCTTTCCCCGGAACTACAAACCCTCAAAGTTGTTCCATGTAAATTTCTTCCTCTAACTCTCCATTTAAGAAGACTGTTTTCACATCCATTTGATGGATTTCAAGACCGTACACGGCGGCTAACGCTACTAACACCCGAATAGATGTAATCCTCGTTACCGGCGAGTATGTATCAAAGTAATCAAGACCTTCTCGTTGTCTAAACCCTTTAACAACTAGTCTTGCCTTATATTTATCAATAGTACCATCGGCTTTCATTTTTCGCTTGAAAATCCATTTGGAACCTAAAGGTTTATTCCCCTGGAGGAAGGTCAACCAATTCCCAAGTATTGTTGTTTAAGATGGATTCTATCTCACTATTGATTGCCTCTTTCCAAAATTGAGCTTCCGATGAAGACATAGCTTCGTTGAAGGTTCGAGGCTCATTCTCCAACAAAAATGTTAGAAATTCTGGTCCAAATGAAGTAGACGTCCTTTGACGTTTGTCGCGTCTCGATTTTTCCTCATCGGGAATATTTTCCTTTGTTTCTTCCCGAGTTCGTTTAGATTCTTTGCTAGACGACTCACATTCCTTTTTATACGGATATATGGTTTCAAAGAAGTCGCATTATCCGATTCAATTACCGTATTTACTCGAATGTCGGGATTTTCGATTTGTGAACCGTAAATCGATATGCCTTACTATTTGTGGCATATCCTATGAAAACACAATCAATGGTTTTAGGTCCTATTTTTACCCTTTTGGGTTTAGGAATTTGCACCTTGGCCAAACACCCCCACACTTTGAAGTATCCCAAATTGGGCTTCCTTCCTTTCCACTTTTCGTATGGAATAGATTTTGTTTTGCTATGGGGCACTCGATTGAGTATTCGGCTAGTGTTAGAATGGCTTCCCCCCACAAGTTCGGAGTAAACCGAGAACTTATTAACAGTGGCATTCATCATTTCTTTCGTGGTTCTATTTTTCCTTTCCGCAATTCCGTTTGATTGTGGCGAGTAAGGGCGATTGTTTGATGAATAATGCCATATTCCAAACATATTTGTTCAAAAGGAGATTCATATTCACCGCCCCTATCACTCCTTATCATTTTAATCTTTTTGTTAAGTTGAGTCTCAACTTCAGTTTTGTATTGCTCGAATGCTTCAATTGCTTCATATTTACTATTAAGTAAATAAACGTAGCAATACCGCGTACTATCGTCGTAAAAGTTATGAAATACTTCTTTCCACCGCGAGATGGGATTGACTTCATGTCACAAATATCTCGTATGGATTAAGAATAAAGGACTCGAATTCCTTTCAACTGACTTATAAGGATGTTTAACATACTTAGACTCAACACAGATTTGACATTTTGATTGATTGCATTCAAACTTAGGCAATACTTCCAAACTAATCATTTTTCGCAAGGTTCTATAATTGACATGTCCTAAACGTGAATGCCATAAATTATCGAATCGAATCGGCTTTTGACAGCAACAATTATAATACACAACGGTGAAGATTTTATTTCTTCAAACCGAATCAAGGTTACACAAACAGATTTAAAATACTTGAAACGAAATGCAGTAAATTGTATGTTGTATACTTGATGAAGTTTTTATATCTTCAAATCAAGTACCCAAATGAGTAGAAAGTTATGAAAACTTTAATCTCAACCGGAGTAGAAAATCCGAAGATTTTAGTCTCCAAACAACATATAAGTTCGTTACACCGAAACAACAAACACCTTTTTTTTTTTTTTTCCCCAGTAAATTGTATGTTGTATACTTGATGAAGTTTTTATATCTTCAAATCAAGTACCCAACGGAGTAGAAAGTTATGGAAACTTTAATCTCAACCGGAGTAGAAAATCCGAAGATTTTAGTCTCCAAACAACATACAAGTTCGTTACATCGAAACAACAAACATACACCTTTTTTTTTTTTCCCAGTAAATTGTATGTTGTATACTTGATGAAGTTTTTATATCTTCAAATCAAGTACCTAAAGGAGTAGAAAGTTATGAAAACTTTAATCTCAACCGGAGTAGAAAATCCGAAGATTTTAGTCTCCAAACAACATACAAGTTCGTTACATCGAAACAACAAACATACACTTTTTTTTTCCAGACAACGTTCTGTAATTGTTAAACAAGAACAAATGAACACAGTGAGGAGATTAAATTCCTTAAGCTTGTTGTTGTGCCTGTGTTCAAAAATCAGGAAAAACAGAAACCAAACGGAAAGACAAAAACCAGAAAAAACAGAACCGGAAAAATAATACGAAGTAAGAAAATATCCGAGACCACGAATTCATCTGTGTGTCCTTAAGGAATTTAATCCCCTCTTTGTACCCGAGGTTATGGATTACTTCCTCCCAGGATAAAACGGATATACCTGTCGCGCAGAGTAGCGGTACGTCAAACGCCTTCGACTTCGACGAACTCAAAGTTGGCAACGAAACACAAGAAGACTCCATAGTTTTATTTGTGAAAAAAGAATGCGAGAATTTCGGATGCGAGAAATTTTTGGTTTTGGTATCTTTAAAATGAGGCATTGCCTTAGTTTATATAGCCTTGAAGGTGCCTCTTCGGAATAGGTTGGTGACTGTTCGGAAAGGTTGCCTTCCATTTCGCATTCACACCAACTTGGCTAGTTTTATTCATTAACTAGCTTTAACAGAATGTTCAACGAAAATTTAAGAAAACATACAGATGATGAATAATTTGATTCTTATTCTGAATATCAGTATGAACGTACATTAATCAAGGATAATAATTGAATGAAGTACATTAGTAATCAACGCTACTTCAGTACTTCTTAAGCATTTTATATAACTAATGGGAATACATGCATGCACTAATTAGAGACCATACTTCAACAAGAGGAAGCAAGGAAACTAGGAAAGATAGTCCTATTTGTTATTGGGTTCTTTAAGGTTTTGAATACATATGAGTAGTAGAAGAAATTATAAATTTCAAGGAATATAGCCACCATGACCACCCCCTCCACCACTTCCACCACCCCCTCCATACCCACCTCCATGTTCACCTCCACCACCATATCCACCTCCTCCTCCTGAACCACCGCCACTGCCACCAGTGTGTCCACCTCCGTAAGCTCCTCCTTCACCACCATATCCCCCTCCTCCCCCTGAACCACCACCACCACCACCAGCATGTCCACCTCCATAAGCTCCTCCTGCGCCACCACCTGCACCTCCACCACTTCCATAACCCCCACCTGCAGCTCCTCCTGCACCATAGCCTCCTCCATGACCACCTCCCCCTCCATATCCACTACCAGGCAAACCCCCTGCTCCTCCATAGCCACCACCACTTCCTCCCCCTTCTCCACCTCCATAACCGCCTCCTGGAATACTTCCCGCACCATAACCACCACCACTACCACTGCCACCTCCTCCTCCACCATACGCACCTCCATGTTCTGCACCTCCACCGTATCCACCACCACTTCCTGCTCCTCCTCCACCTCCATATCCTATATCATGATCACCACCTACACCGTAACCCCCTCCTCCACCATGTCCACCACCACCACCTCCATGCTCTCCACCAGGTACATAGCCACCACTACCCCCACCACTACCACCACCACCACCACCTCCATATGCACCATGATCAACTACACCTCCATAACCACCACCACCTCCAGAACCTCCACCTCCACCACCTCCATATCCCCCAACTCCACCACCCCCATAGCCTCCTCCGGAACCACCACCATGGCCGCCTGCACCATAGCCAAGGCCTCCTTCTAGAGTAAGGAGAGCTCTAGAGGAAGCATAACATATGGTTACACTAAGTAACACAAAGAAAAGAACACTAGAAATCTTATGATAAGCCATGGAAGAATGAATGTGAATTCCACGACTTTGGTGTTAATATGTAAACGATTACGCCTATTTATAGACACTCCCCCACAAGCATGGTGTGGTAAGGGGATGGTCCAAAACCGTGTCATGAGCAAAGAGTGGTTGAAGCACATGCAAGAAGAAATTTTTGCTTGCCCCCACTATATGCAATCTGCACAAAAATACACATCAAAGTGGAATAAAGGGAAAAGAAGACATACTATAAATGATCACTTCTTGCACTAGCTAGTAGACTACAGTAGTGTGCTTTTGCTGGCATCCACAACTTTGATTATCACTGGTATTACTGCCTAATGCATGACACTGGAGACATGCTTTTGATGATGAGGTTCAATCTAATCCAATTCAAACCGTTTTCAGACTGTAACCGATTAATTACTACTTCGTCCATTTCAATTTTATATGAATCTATTTGATTGAACACAAAGTTCAAGAATCGTATAACTGTCAAAAGTGAGTGACTATTTATCGAAATAGTTATAGTCCGAATACTCATAAGGTAGGGTCGACGCCCACCTCCCCAAACTGTACTTGCAAGTTTTCCTGCAAAAAGAAAGCTTAAGAATAATCATTAAGAGAGGGACCTTAATGACAACATAAAAATTGCGTGCATTTCCCGATCAAAGAAGCCCTTGAACTCACCTCCATTCAACAAAGAAATTTCACACATGAACTCTCCTTGGAATTGGACTCTTTCTGACAGCAAAGATTTTTAAAATGTCCCCAAAAATGTTCATACAACAAAATTCCTTTATTCTCATCGCTAGGTAAAGAATCAAATACCAATTTCTTTCACCCTTTATATGAATTAAATACTTATTTAATGTGTATAATACACTTACAAGTTTCATGTCTTAGGACTTCTCCATTTTACTACAAAATAGGAGACACATTCAAGATTATTAGTTTGTACTACATATATATATTTTTAATTTTGCTTTAATCAGACTATACTTAATTATTTTGACAGGCCATCGATTTATGTCATGTTCTTATCTTATGATTCTCCCATTGAAGGGATAAAAGAAGTGTTGGGAAAAGACGAAGATTAACAAGTAGTTTACGCCAATTTTCGTTTCAGTGGTGCCAAAGTTAAAATCCAATCACAGAGGATTTATTTCATGTGGGCGATGATTATAAGGGAAAGAGAAAGCAAGTTTGCCTGCCACTACTTATATGTCTGCTACTTGAAGTCTGACAGAGGATACAAAATCTTGATTGTACATATATATGTCTTCCTGTAAAATTGATTCTGAAATTTTGAATTAAGAGGGCAGGAGGAATACATAGGCTCTGTCCTCCCAAAGACAATTAGAGTTCTTCAATGCTCCTTGTTACTACTGGATAATAATGTCACCGTTAAATAGTTTCTTTGGAACAGATCTTCGACTACTATGAGAAGACAGATTTTCAAATTCTACATTATAGCTTGATCAATAACATTAAAATTAAAGAGCCTAACATGTGCTCCCTAGATCTGTTTCATTTAGGGGTGTGCAAATCTTGATTTAACCGATAAACTGAACCTAAAAAATTAATTGCTACGTTTTAGTTTATCGATATTTGGTTATCGGTTTGAAAACAATTTTGTGCCTTATGCTACTTTCTTCGTATAAAAAAGAGTGTCCACTTAACCTTTATTTTTTTATTAAAAAAGAGTGTCCACCTACTAAATCAAGAAAGAATTAACCTTACTTTTTCAGGTTTTCCCTTATTAAGTGTTAAGTGACCAAATTCCAATATCTATTTAATTAGGGTTATTTTAGTCAAATTACCTATTTTGTCAAGGAATTAGTATTTTTTAAAGAGTGTGCAAATGGCTAAGTGAACACTCTTTTTGATCCGAAGGGGTATTAATCTATCCATTCAGTTAACAATTTTGTGAGTTTTCTTAACGATTTAATCGATAATCCAATAAAATCAGTTAAAGTTACCTTAAACTCGTCCAATCAAAATATGTCAAAAAGTTGAAAAAGGAGAAAGTAACAACTTTGCAACTCCTCGTGGTTGTAGGAGTTAAATGGGTTTGTAGGAATTGTAGGGAAAAGTAAATGAAGTGGGATTAGTATTGGCTTGTCATTTATCCTATCATAAGACAAGGCCTCCATCAATGGAAGCAAGTTGCTTAGTCCACTAATTGAGAGTGGCTAGCTTAACTCTGAGGAAGAGACCAAAGAAATGACAATGGAGTGAGAACTGTATGACTCTTTGTCTCTTTTTATATTTAGTAAGTTGACAATTTAAACATCTTACATGATAAATTTATAATTACAATATTTAAAAGATATTTAATACATTATACATATCTTTAATTTAGGACCACAAAATTTAAAAGTTTCTTTTATCTTTTAAACTTTATGTTCAGTCAAACTAAGACACTTAAATTGAAACCTAGCCGATATAACATAACATTCCAAACATGAGTTTGGTCCTAAATAGGAAGAGGAATGCCCCTTGTTCTTTTGTAGTACTTTAAGGGAAATATTCATTCTTTAATTACTTGTAGTATTGTATGCTCTTTTCAACTGGACTCTTGAGATCGTCCAATGTAATGTTGCTAATTATAGCATGCATGCAACATATAGAGAATACATGAATTTAACAAAACATTTTTCTGATATTAAAATGCAACAACTATCACATAGATCTTTCAATAGACATCACATTCTTCAATCAAATCAAAAGAAACTAGAATGCCCATATAATTTCATAGTAATTTTCTTTTATAAAGTAACCTCTTCTTACCACAATTTGATCATGTTTTTTCAATAGTATAGATAATTAAGAAGAAGAAATCCGTGTTTGCAAATTGTGAAGAGAATAAGATTTCAAGGGGCATAACCTCCACCACCACCATGGACGGATCCACCCCCTTCACCCCTACCATATCCACCCCCTTCACCACCAGCATAGGCCCCTCCTCTGCCGGAACCACCTCCACCTCCGCCACTGTATCCTCCTCCATGAGCTCCACATGCACCCCCACCGACACCTTCACCCCTTCCATATCCTTCCATATCCGCCACCTGATGCTCCTCCAGCTCCCCCTGATGCTGAACCACCACCACCATATCCTCCGCCTGGTGCCCCACCAGTTCCATATCCACTACCACCACCATGTGCTTCACCTGCAGCTACTCCACCACCACCACTACCTCCTTGGCCGCCTCCACCACCATATCCATCGCCTGGCGCCCCACCATCATCATATCCGCCACCACTTCTATCGAGAATGAAGGTTTAGTAATTGTTCTAGAAGAATCCATGAAAGGAGGTCGAGAGCAGATAGAAAACAGAGGAGAATGAATAAGTGAAATGGTGGAAATGAAAGTTTTGATTATTTTCAGCTCATAAGAGCATTTTATATACACATACCAGATGAGTGACTAAAATATCTAAAATGCACAACTAACCAACTAATGATCTGACAGCTGTATCTAACTAACCATGTGTACAATAATTAATGCTTAATCGACTAACTAACTTTACTAGCAGACTTGCTAACAGCTCATACACTATGACAACTCTATATCTTGATACCCCCTCTCAAGTTGGAAGTGAGGATGTCATGACAACTTGCGAAGAAGATGCATATGCTTGATCCCTGTCAAGGCCTTTGTGAGGATATCTGCCAACTGATTCACTGTGGTGATGTGATGCAAAGTAATCATGCTTTCTTGTAGTTTATCTCGAACAAAATGGTAGTCAACTTCTATGTGCTTAGTACGTTCATGAAATACTAGATTCTTTGCTATGTAAATAGCAGATTGGCTATCACAAAATAATGGATTAGGACTGGAGCATGGCAGAATCATTTCTTCTATCAGTCTTCTAAGCCATACTAATTCACCAACAACTTTCCTGATGGACCTATATTCTGCCTCTACAGAAGATAGGGATATAATTTCTTGCTTATTGGACTTCTAACTAATTGGACTATCTCTAAGGAGCACAAGATAACCACTTACTGACTTTCTTAAATCTGGGCAAGATGCCCAGTTAGAGTTACAAAAAGCTTTAAGAGTAAGGTTTAGTGTATTGGACAGAAACAATCCCAAGGTTGGATCACCTTTTAGATATCTTAGGACATGTATATCAGCTTTGAGGTGAGGATCTCTTGGTGATTGCATAAATTGGATAAGATGTTGAACACTATAGGCTATGTCTGGTCTTGTATTGGTGAGGAAATTTAACTTCCATACAAGCTTCCTGTAGTATGTTCAGTTAATAATGCCCCCTCTGAAGCTTGTAGTTTGACAGTGCTATCAAGAGGGGAAGACACAGGAGAATATTCAAGACAATTAAACTCTTTAATGAGGTCAAGTGTAAACTTTCTTTGAGATACAAACAATACATTTTCCTTGTATAGAACCTCCAAACCTAAGAAGTGATGCAGCTTCTCCAGATCTTTAATTTTAAACTTGCAATCCCAGAAGGACTTGAGAGCCTGTATTTCTACCAAGTACATCATCTACATAAACAACAACAAGGACAACTGAGCTTCAATTAACTTTGTGAAATAGAGAATAGTCATTGTCTGAGTGGGTGACACCTTTAGAATAAAGAGCCTTAGTCAACTTATCATACCACTGTCTATTAGCTTGCTTAAGGCCATATAGTGACTTTTGTAACTTACATACTAAACCAGATGTATCCATTTGAAGCCTTTTTGGTAATTCCATGAACACCTCTTCATGTAAGTCTCCATGCAAAAATGCATTATTGACATCTAATTGAAAAATATCTCATCCATTTTTTGTGGAAATACTGAGAAGAGTTCTCACAGTGGTCATCTTTACCACCGGTGAGAATGTCTCTGTATAATCAATACCAGCTTGTTGAGTATAGCCCTTGACCACAAATCTTGCCTTGAATCTTTCAATGCTACCACCAGCCTTGTGCTTGATTTTATACACCCACTTACATCCAATGGCATTCTTTCCTGCAGGTAAAGGGACTAAATCTCAAATGTGGTTAGCATATAAAACCGCAAACTTTTGAGTCATGGCTGCTTGCTAAGCAGGATTTATAGCAGCCTTCTCATAAGAGTCGGGTTCACTATTATGTGAAATATTTCTCATAGTTTGCTGACTGGTGCAAGTAAGAGAAGTGAAGGGAATATGGTGTTTGTTAGTGAAAAGAGCAGTTAAGGTACTGGTGGGGCATTGGGCACATCTTTCAGTTTAGGTAGTTTACAAATGTATTCTTGTAAGTAAGTAGGTTGAATGGATGTTCTAGATAATCTTCTAAGATCTGTTGGAACATGATTGGGAATCTGTGTGACATGTGTGACATTAGGAGGATGAGAGGTTGAGAGATGTGAAGTGGAGGATGCATCAGGGGAAGATGGATGTGGTACAAGTGAAGAAATAGAAGTAGAGTTTGTTTCAGGGATGAGGTTGTCATATTGTCCTCCTGGTGTAAAGTGTGTATCAGATATTAGTGTATGCATGTGTTGTGAATGAGCATGGTCACTATGCAAGAAACTGTATCCAGGACTCAAGGAAATAGAATGAGGGACTGACATATAAGAAGGATCAACAGACTTTAAAGTAGAAGGGAAAACAGACTTTGGTGTTGCATTGACAAAAGGAAATATATTCTCATAGAAATAAACATCTCTTGACACATGTATTTCCTAGTAGCTAGATTGAGAACCTTGTAGCCTTTCATATGAAAGGGATATCCCACAAACACATGGGGTGTGGTTCTAGGCTCAAACTTGTCATTGTAACTCTTTAGGATAGTAGGGTAGCACAAACATCCAAAACTTCTCAAATGAGAATAGGTTGGTCTTCTTTGGTAAATGATTTCAAAAGGGCACTTATTGTTAAGGACAACAGAAGGCAATCTATTGATCAGGTAGGTTGCAGTGAGGATGCACTCTCCCCAGTAACTAAGGGGCAATTTGGTTGATATAGAAGTGATCTAGCTATTTCAAGTAAGTGTTTGTATTTCCTCTCCACAACACCATTTTGTTGTGGTGTAGGGGCAAGTTTTTTGGTGAATAATTCCTTTGGATTGGTAAAATGATAGTGCTTCACTACTCAGGAATTCCATCCCATTATCTGATCTTATGGTTTTCACAGTGGTTTGAAATTGAGTTTCTATGAGTGTCACAAAAGATTTGATGACATGTAAGGTGTTTCTTTTACAACTCAAAAGGTGCACCCATGTTGACCTACTATAATCATCTATCATAGTCAAGAAATATTTGTAATGGTCATGTGTATTGATGTGATAAGGTCCCCATAAATCTAGGTGTAGTAACTCAAAATTTTTGGTTGAAGTGGAAGTGAATCTTTTGGGAAATGATAGTCTTGTCTATCTATCCATGGGGACAATGGTGCATAGAAAAGGCTATTTGGGTGCAAAGGTCACTGGGATAGAGGATATTCCTCTCATATTTACAAAAGGCACATGTCCCAATCTTTGATGCCACAAATAATCAATACTAGTATCAATAATATGAGAGTTATTAAGAGAAACATTATGAAGACAAACACTCTGAACTGGAACTTTATTACCAAAATATGAATCATTTACAATTGGTGAACTACTAGTTCCACATGTATTTACACTTTCTAGTAATGGGAAGATGATGGGATGATGTTTTTCTTACATGTGGGCACTGAAACAGAATTAGAACTAACAATGGAATCAACATGACACACTGTATTAGTAGAATTAAAAGCTACATTTGACTCAACAATGTTGGAATGGAGAACATGACTTTCACTTGTGAACTTGCACCTTGAGCAAAGACAGTAAAAGCCATTCCTTGCTCTACAAATCTCCATAAGCCTCTTCATTTAAGGGGCCTGCAAGATACAATTATAGGTAGAAAAGTTCACATTAGAATTCAATAATTGCACTGTTAGGGAATGAATGAATATCAAATTGAATTTAAAACTAAGAACAAACAATACCCTGGTTAAGACCAGCTTAGAACTTAAAACTGCATCACCAATTTCTGTTACTTTTACTTTATAACCATTTGGCAAGGTGACTAAAAAGGGATAAGGTAAGGTTCTAGTGTTTGTGAGCAGGTTCTTATCATAGGACATGTGATTTGAAGCAGCAGAGTCTAATATCCAATATACAACAGAAGAATTGAAACATTTACATGACATATTACTTATGATCTCTTTATAAGTAGAGCAAGCCAATATACCTGCAAAGTTTGCAGCTCCTCCAAGTATGTTGTTTGAGATTTCAGTAGCATTCCCAACTTGGAAATTCTCCAGCAGTTGAACCATCTGACTGTATTGTTCTTGTGATAGCTGTTTGCCTTTGTTGTTGTGATTCTCATTTCCTGATGTAATTTCCTCAATACCTCCATGTACATTTGCTGCTGAGCCTGCATTTCTGCCTTTTGTGAACTTGAAATTTATTGGAAAGCCATATATCCTATAGCATATTTCCCTTATGTGACATGGTTTCTTACAAAAATCACAGAACAATTGAGAGTATTTGTTAGACTGAAACCTATTGTTATTGGATGAGGATCCAGACTGATATCTATTGTTATTTGAGAGATAGGTGGATCTGTGTGAGTTATCGCCACTTGAGGAAGCATTCATGTGCTGGTTTTGGTTATAGTTGGTTCTGAAACTGTTTATTCCAGTGTTGCTTGAGCCAACATTCAATGTAGATGACTCCATGGAGGATTGATGTGGTGGCCTAACCTCTCTTTGCTTTTCCTCCTGAATGAGAATGGAAAAACCTTGTGCTATGGTTGGCAAGGGATTCATCATCAAGGCACTTTCCCTTACCACAGTGTAGACCTCATTCAGTCTCATAAGGAACTGGATGAGTCTCCTATCTTATTCAACTTTGTGCTGATTTGCCTTTGCTCCACAAGTGCATGTACAACTGCACATAACTCTTTCATCTAGAGTATTCAACTCTTCCCATAGTCTTTTCATTTTCGTGTAAATAACCAGTTGTGTCTAGAGTCCCTTGGCTAAGATCATTAATTTCCTTTAGCAATTGGTAACGTTTTGCATCATTCATTTGGTCGTACCTATCTTCTAGCTCTTGCCACAGTTCTCTTGCATTATTCACATATTGCAGGCTATCAACAATGTCCCTTGAAAATGAATTTAGAATCCATGAAGTAACCATATCGTCACATATCTCTCAGTGTGCGTAGATTAAATCATCTAGAGCTGGCTTTTTGCATTTTCCATTTATGAATCCCATCTTATTCTTCACAGAAATTCCATAAAGTATACCTCTCCTCCAGTATCTATATCCAGTTCCATCGAATAATACTGGAACCAATGCAGATCCAACAATTTCGGATGGATGTACATACAATTGACTACTTGAGTCTATCACAATTATCTCACCACTTGTATTTATATTTTGAGTTTCCTCCATTGAATTATCGAAGGTAATAGAATGAATTGAACAGTCTAGGGTTTACAAATTTAGGCAATTTTCGTTCAAATCGGAACAATCTATACTATGAATAGAGTGAATTTCAACTTCAATTGGTTGAATTTGAGATGATCACACAAAATCTTCGATTAATCAATGATTTTTTATATTACGAAGCTTTGAGAACTTAATATGAACGAAAAGGAAAACAACGGAGTATATTCACTATGAATTAGAACTTACTGGAATAACAAATACCTACAAGGATCAACAAGAAGAGCTTATGCTGTAATACCATATAGAGAATGAAGGTTTAGCAATTGTTCTAGAAGAATCCATGAAAGGAGGTCGAGAGCAGAAAGAAAACAGAGGAGAATGAAGAAGTGAAATGGTGGAAATAAAAGTTGTTTATTCTCAGCTCATAAGAGCAGTTTATATACACATACAAGATGAGTGACTAAAATACACAACTAACTGACTAATGATCTGATATCTGTATCTAACTAACCATGTGTACAATAATTAATGCCTAACCGACTAACTAACTCTACTAACAAACTTGATAATAGCTCATACACTATAACCACTCTATATCTTAATAACTTCCGGCTCCTTCACCTACACCGGATCCACCGCCATGTGCTCCACCGCCACCACCACCACCTCCTTATTTACCTCTTGATGCCCCTCCAACACCGTATCCGCTACCACCACCTTCACCACTACCACTTCCACTGGCATAACCACCATGATCATCGGCTACAACTCCACTTCCACCGCCTCCACCTCCACTGCCACCAGTATAGGCGCCAACCTTGGCCCCAACTCCAACATCAAGATTGATGAGGGTTCTTATAGCTGAACATATTGTTGGTACTCTATTGTATTTTATAAAGCAGTACGGGAAGTAAGTAACTATTACAATTGTTCGAAATGATAGATAAATGGTCAATCTTCAAAACTGCCACAAGCTTGTTGTGTCTTGAATCTTGATAACCTTGCAAGGCCAATGTTGAGAACTGCCGCAAGCTTGTTGTGTCTTGAATCTTGATATCCTGAAATCAAGAAACAACTAAATCTGGATGGTTACAACGTTGTGTGTTGAGTCGAGGGATTCCCCTCTGTCCTTAAGACAAGATTGCCCCGTATATATGCTTTTACGTTAGCGGGCAATAGTCTCCCAAGATAAAACAACACTTTAATCTCAACGCTACAAAGCCAATAGGTTGAGCCTGACGAAGAAAACAAATATGACTCGACTTGCTGAAGATATGGAATAGGAAGGAAGAGTTTCTGTCTACTCTTCTCTTTTGTCTCTGTGTATATAGTGTGTCTCTGTTGTATATATCTTGTGTATATGTGAGAGTTTGGTCACTGTTTTTCACTGAATTTCAGTCACTGTTTCTCACAGTTTTGGCCACTTTTTTCGTGACTGTTTTTGCCTGTTTTTCAATCTGTTTTTTCTTGTCTTTTACGTGTTTGAATTGAGCCAAAGGAGGCTCAATATATAGCATGGAGGAGGGGCTAAACAACTGCCCAAAACATGGCTGTTAATGGCTATTAGGAGGGCATTAAACAACCAAGTAATGGATGTAAATGGCCATCAAGAGGGGCTGAATAATGGACATGAAGGAGGAGTTAATCAGCCAAGTAATGACTGATTAATGCCTCAAAAAACAGTCCCAACGGTAGGCTTTCTACCTTCCGTCACCTTCCCAGAAACTCTGGGGACAAAACTGTAAATACTGAAACTTCAGGGACCAAACAGTACATATGAAACTTCAGGGATCAAACTGTACATTTGGCAGAGTTCTGTGGTCCAAAAAGATAATATCAGAAAGTCCCCACAGCCCACGACCCGAAACCCGAGCTCGAGCCCGAGACCGGACCGGACCGGACCGGACGGGCGGGCGGCGGCGGCGCGTGTGTGGGCTTAGCCATGAACCCAAGCACTTCTAGGTTTTCCCTCCTTTAAACACATGGGATACCCCTTGGGGTTCCAAACCCTTTACCAATTTGAGACTTATATAGAGAGCAATTCTTCCTATTCCCACCGATGTGGTAGATTTGTCCCACACCACATTTCCATGCCTTAAACACCTTACTTCATGGACCAATATCTCTTTCATTTCTCAATGAAATTAGACGATTCTTGGCCCTACAGTCATCTACTCACTTTGTAGATCATGTATGTGCGAAGAGACAAGGTCTCCAACATGCGAAACACTAGTGTTTAATTCATCAAAGATGGGTGGACGCATCTCCCCGCCAAAGGCTAATTTCCAACACCTATTCCTATACTTAATAAAATAAAGAAAACAACGTGAAAAACTCTAGTACTCCTCCCCATTATATTATAATACAAATGAATGTATGCCACAACCACGAGTTAATTAGAATATTGCATGGATTGAAGGCTATTTATAGATGTTTCAAAGGATAAGAAAAACGTGTCTATGCCAAAAGCACATATAAAGAGCTAAGGAAATGATAACACTAAACTCCAAAGTGGAAATAAAGGGAAACATACTAAAATGGTCATTTGCACTAATCGACCACACTAGTGTGCTTTTGCTGGCATCCACAACTTGATCATCACATACATTCACACCCTAATCCGTCTAACTTAAGTCCTAATATTGATGATGAACTTCGGTCGATACAGTCGAAACCATTTTCACACTTACGCGAGGAGTGTATGTGATTACATAATCCTCAACTAAGTACTAATATGATATAAAATATTATCTGTTTAATGATAATTTTGTGTATGTTAGTGATAATCTGGGGTGTTTAAGTTACTTGAAGTAGAGAATTATTATTGTAATGAAGACTTAGTGGTTAGGAAAAAAGGAGATTTTGGTATTTCTTAGTATCTTAATTGAATTTGTTGTATCATTGAAAACATTAAATTCGTGATAAGTTATGTCTTCTTATGTTTTGATAATCTGCCAAACTTTTGAGGAATCAAATAGAGACCTGGTCTGCGATCCGTTCCCCTGGTTATAGTATAGTGAACTGTTATAGCTGTAAATGTACTATTCACTGCCAGTAGTACAACAACGCTGTTGTAGTGTGTTAGTGGCCAAAACCAAGGGCTGAATTGTTCATATCTTTTCACACATGCTTTCCAATATATATACAACATATTACAAGGTTTAACGCAACACTTGAAAACCTACCAGATAGGGACCTTGTCTGCTATCTGTTCCCTTGGTTATCGTACAGTCAACTGTTACAACTGTAAAGTGTACTATTCATTAGCAGTAGTACAGTAGCGCTGCTACAGTGTGCTAGTGGCCAAAGCCAAGGGTTGAATTATCCATATTTCTTCAGACATACTCCCCAATATATATACAACATGTTACAAGGTTTAACACAACACTTGAAAAACTAAAATTACTTGTGCAAGTGCAGCCGCCATATGTTTCTCCAAGTGCTTCCAAGAACAAAGCTTTTGCAAACTGAAGGACTAGATCCCGACAATTGAAGATGTCTAAGTCCTTTAGTTTGTTTTCAGTCTTTCTCATTTTATTGTTTATTGTAATCCTACACTACTTTTAAGAAGTGTCATAGTAGGACATATTTCAATTTTTGTTGGTTTGTGTTCTTGGTTAGAGTTAGTCAAGGTTCGTAGCTTTGCAATAGATTTATTGTAAATGGCTTACAATAGAGGTATTGTAAGGGGTGAGAGATTAATAGTTTAAATTCCTAGGTTGCAAGAGGTTTTAATTTGAAGTTGCTCAGTTAGTAAAGTTGGAAATTCTACTTGGGAGGTCATGATTTTTAATCCCTTGAGCAAGGAGTTTTCCACGTAAATATCATGTGTTATTTACTTTCTATTTTGTTTGAGGGAACAGATAAAGAACCTGGTTCTCTATACTATTTGGTGGACTCTTAGTTTCTATCATTTGGTATCAGAGAAGGTTCCTTCTAAAGGGTTAACACCTAGAAAGGATCTCTCTCATGGTTGCTTCACCAAACTTAGACGAAAGACAATCTACCACAAGACCACCAAGGTTCAACGAAAAGTACTATGGGTGGTGGAAGACAAGGATGCATGATTTCATCATGGATGAAGATTCTGAGTTGTGAGACATCATTTGTGATGGTCCTCATGTTCTTATGAACACAGATCTATTTAGTTTTACAATCACTCCAAAGTCAAGGAAGGAATATAATGATGTGGACAGAAAGGCAGTTGAGAAGAACTTCAAGGCCAAGAAAATCCTTATGTGTGGTATTAGATTAGATGAGTACAATCGTGTCTCATCTTGTGTAACTGCTAAGGAGATATGGGAAGCTCTCCAAATGGCTCATGAAGGAATCACTCAAGTAAAAGAGTCCAAGATAGACCTGCTCACCATAGAGTATGAGTTGTTCAAGATGAGTGAGGATGAGTCAATCCAAGAAATACATACTAGGTTCACCTCTTTAATAAATGAGCTCCACTCTCTTGGAGAAGTCATTTCAACCAACAAATTTGTCTGAAAATTACTTAGTGTCCTACCAGATTCTTTGGAAAGTAAGATAAATGCCATATACGAAGCTAAGAACCTGAAGATTCTAACCATTGATGAGCTGCTTGGTAATCTCAAGACTTATGAGTTGAAGATAACCAAGAAGAAATTAGAAAAGAGTGAGGTAAAGAAGGAGAAGAACCTGGTTGTCAAGGCTTCCAAAAGAAACTCAAGCAGCTGATATATCATACCCCACTCCCAGGTTTCAAAAGATGGTGGGGTCCCAAGAATAGGAAGCTCCAGCAGGAACTTCAAAGGAAATGACAACTGCATCCACAAGTGTGGAAAACCTGATCACTTTATTAAAGAGTGTCCTCTTCACAAGAAGGACAATCAGAAAGATAGGGTTGTTAAGAGGAACTTGGTCCCTGATAAGAAGTTTGAGAGGAAAGATGCGACTAATGACCTGGAAAGCAAGTTCTTGCTATTTGGGGAGACTCCTCAAGTGAATCTGATGATGATGATGACCGGGGTGACACATCAATGATGGACATCGACAATGAACCTTTTAAATATGAGTCAATCTTTTCACTCATGTCAAAATCTGCTGCTGCTGATGATGATGCGCAAGAAGAGGTAAATTTTTTTGATGTTCAGAAAAACCTAAAAGTTTATTCTAAAAAAAACTCATATCTTTGGCAAATGTGTTAATCGATGCTTATCATGTTCTTGTTAAAGAAAAAAGTGCTCTAAATGAAGAAATTGGCGATTTAGAGCAAGAGAGGGATGATTTGGTAGTTTCCATTATAGATCTAAAAGAACAGGTTGATGAGGTAACTCAAAAAAATATCATGTTAGAAAATAAAATAAAAAAATTATATGGGAAATCCCTCTAAAGGAAAAGGTGTAGCTAGTGAGACTCAACTGGAGCTTGAGAAGGAGATTAAGAAAATGAAATTGAGTCTTACTACTAAGTTAGAAAAGAACAAACAACTACAAAAGATTTTAAAAGGGTAAAAGTTGATCTTGATAAGGCACTTCATTGGACATGGTCCTCTGATGTAATTACCTATATATATAAGAGTAAAGGTGGGGGTAGGAAAGGGCTTGGTTTTTTTTAGAAGAAAACCCCCTTATAATCCCCACAACAAATGTGTCACTACAATTGAAAACTAGTTGTGCACTCATTGCGGTCAGACTGGTCATTACAAGAATGTATGCAAAGCTAGATTTTAGTCACTTCAGAAAAATAAGAATATTGTTGAGAAAGGATTCAGAGTTGAAGGACCTGGTCCTCAAAAGAGAAAAAAACATCTTACCTACTTGGACTAGAAGAAGCTTGATTCACTCATTTTATAATTATAAGGGACCCAAACTGGGTTGAGTTCTCAAATCTAATCAGTGATCTTGTTTATATGCTGGGGTGAGATGAGGCAGTCAAAGATGGTATATGGATAGTGGCTGCTCAAAGCATGTGACTATTAGAATGGATGATTTTCTCTCACTCAAGGCCTTTTAAGGTGGGAGTGTGTCCTTTGGTAATGACAAGAAAGGGTACATTCTCGGTGTTGGTAAGGTTGGGAAGAAACTCTCTCATGCTATTGAGAGTGTGTAATATGTAAATGGGTTAAAATATAGCTTGTTAAGTGTGTCACAAATCTGTGATAAAGGAAATAAAGTGAAGTTCTTGTCCTGCTCTTGCACAGTCACGAATCTCAAAACTGGTGAAGTGGTGTTAATAGCAAAAAGGTATAAGAATATTTATGTTATAGATTTTGACTCGTTGAATGGTAGTGACTTGACATGCCTAAGTGCCATAAATGATGATGCTGAACTTTGGCACAAATGAGGACATACACGCTTTTTATTGCTTAACAAACTTGTTGCAAATGACCTGGTTCGTGGGCTACCAAAAGCCAAGTTCAAAGATCACAAGGCGTGTGATGCTTGTATTAAAGGGAAATAGGTCAGATCCTCATTCAAGCTAAAGAAAGAAGTGAGTACCTCAAGGCCACTTGATCTTCTTCACATGGATCTTTGTGGACCAATGAGGATTCCAAGTAGAGAAGGAAAGAAGTATATTTTTTTGATTGTTGATGAATACTCCAGATTCACGTGAACTCTAATTTTAAAAAGCAAGGATGAAATATTCCCTGTGTTATATGCCTTTGTGAAATAGATTCGGGTGAAACTAGGAAATCACATTGTGAGTATTAGATCTGACCATGATACTGAGTTTGAAAATGCCAAGTTTGAAGAACTTTGTGCTGAAAATGGTATTAGTCACAACTTTTCTGCTCTTAGAACACCTCAACAAAATGGTGTTGTGGAGAGGAAAAATAGGACACTTAAATATATGGCTAGAATAATGTTGATAGCCAGTGGTGTGTCTAAAAGTTTTTGGGATGATGTTGTCAATATTACTTGTCATGTGATAAACAGATGCATGATCAGGTCCCTGCTTGAGAAGACTCCATATGAATTACTCAACGGAAGAAAGCCCAAGCTGACTTATCTAAGAGAATTTGGATGCAAATGCTTTGTTCTCAACAATGGTAAGGAAGCTTTGGAAAAATTTGATGCAAAAAGTAATGATGGAATCTTCCTTGATTACTCATCTCACAGCGAAACATACAAAATCTACAACAAAAGAACTCAGTGTGTAGAGGAAAGTGTGCATGTGATCTTTGATGAATCAAATGCTTTGGGCAATATAGAGTCACAGAATGATGAAACTGAAGATGGAGTATTTTCAAAAGTTCCTGATGAAGCTATAGAAATATCAAATGGGAAGACTGAATTGATGAGTCAAATAAAGCAGAGTAATGAAGACGATGCAACAGAGTCTCCAGAAGGCACAGAGGTAGCTGAATCTTCTATTACTCTACTTAAAGCTGAACTTAGAGTAGCTAATGCTGTATCAGGCACTCCTGAAGCTGGACAAGGAAGTGGAAGTCATTCCTCTGTTGATGTCAATGATAGATCCAACATGGAAGAACCTTGTCCATCTGTTCCTGCAGTTCAAATATCTAATTAGAAGCACAATGGATCTCATCCAATTCAAAATATGATTACTCCCTTAGACTCTGGTATTCAAACTAGATCCAAGGTGAGAAATATGTTGGCCTTCACAACATTCCTATCTCAAATTAAACCCAAGAATATCAAGGAAGCATTGAAAGATGCTGACTAGATAGTTGCTATGCAAGAAGAGCTCTATCAATTTGAAAGAAACAAGGTATGGCACCTGGTCCCTAGGCACTCAGACAGAACATTGATTGGGATTATGTGGATGTTTCACAATAAGCTTGATAAATTTGGAAACACTATAAAAAACAAGGCAAGGTTGGTGGTTCAAGGTTACAATCAAGAAGAAGGAATAAACTATGATGAGACCTTTGCTCCTATTGCTAAAATGGAGGCAATTAGGATTTTTATTTCCTTTGCATATCATATAGAATTCAAAATTTTCCAAATGGATGTAAAGAGTGCCTTACTAAATGGATGTCTAAAGGAGGAAGTCTTTGTCAAGCAACCCCCTGGTTTCGAGATTCATGAACATCTTGAGCATGTGTTCAAGTTTGACAAGGATGTATATGGTTTAAATCAAGCTCATTAGGCATGGTATGAAAGATTGTCAAAGTTTCCTTTTAAAATGGATTTACAAGAGGAAAAATTAACAACACTTTATTTCAGAAAAAAAGAGGGAGAAATTTATTTATTGTGTAAGTCTATGTTGATGATATCATTTTTGGTGATACTAATGATTCTCTTTCTGAAGAGTTTGCTACGCTCATGGAAAGTGAATTTGAGATGAGCATGATGTGTGAGCTAAATTTCTTCCTTGGGTTGCAAGTGAAGCAGATACCAAAGGCACTATAATCAGTCAACAAAAGTACATCAATGAGCTGCTTAAGAGATTTGAGATGGAGAATGCTAAGCGTATTGATACAACTGTAGTAACTGTTACTCGGTTAGACATGGATGAACCTGATTCCCCTGTCAATGAAACTATGTATAGGGGGATCATTGAGTCTCTATTGTACTTAATTGCTTGTAGACCTGACATTATCTTAAGTGTTGGGTTGTGTGCAAGGTTCCAATCAAGTCCCAAATAGTCTCATTTGAAGGTTGCAAAAAGAATTTTGAGGTATCTTAAAGGGACATCGGACCTGGTCCTCTTCTATCTGTCAAGAGATAATTTTGACTTGGTTGGATATGCTGATGCTGATTATACTGGATATTTGGCGGATAGGAAGAGCATATCTGGAATGGCATATTTTTGGGATCATTATTGATCTCTTGGGGTACAAAGAAGCAAGACTCCATGGCTCTTTCTACTGCTGAAATTGAGTATATGGCTGTTGCCTCATGCTGTGCTCAATTGTTATGGATCAAACAATAGTTTGAGGAATTTTGTGTGCTTACTAATTGTGTTCAATTGTTTTGTGATAATATAAGTGCTCTTAACATGACAAAAATCCAGTGCAACACAAAAGGACCAAGCACATTAATGTCAGGCACTATTTCCTAAGGGATAATATTGAAAAAAGTTTGATTTATATGAAGTTTTGTAAGACAGAGGATCAGGTTGCAAACAGTTTCACCAAGGCACTGAGAAGGGAGCACTTTGAGAGAAATCGCTTGGAGTTAGGCTTGATCAAGCTCAACTAGTTGGTCCTAGTTAAGTTCCCTCAATGATTGACTATGTTAAGAGAAATGTACAATGCTAAAAAGTGTTTTTTGGTGGAATCTAACTCACTCTTATACTGTTACAGGTATACACACATGGAAATACAAGGAGAACACAAGCTTAAGTGACATTGCATCATTCAAAGTTTTTTCCTGCAATTTTTCACGAAAATTGTAAAGGGACCTGGTCCCTGTGACTCAAGTTTGTAGTCTCTTCAGTACTTGTATGATTTTGAATTGCTTAAGGTGCCAAGTCATTAAACCTTTCCCTCATTTTAATTCAAAATACTTTTCCGAACTGGTACACATTCCTTGAACCGACCCAACTTCTCCCCTCATACCTGATCAATTTTCTCTCCTTAAATACACTTTTCTATATATCTCTCCTCACTCAAACTCTAAGCGCTCACTTTACTCTCTTTCTCTCTACTTTCTACATTTCTTCCTCAAATTAAAAGTAACCATGTCTCACTAAGAATCACCCTCTCCAAATATGGTTGAGATGAACCCCATTCCATCACCCTCCAAAGCTCTAACACCGTCTGAACCGATACCCCTATTTCACCCCTAAAATTCCAATTCTCCACTAACCAAATCCGTACTGTCACATTCTCAAAATCCCCAATTTCCGGTCTCCTTAGAACTCGTAAGAGTCAAACCCAAGGAAATTCGTGCCCTCTTCCTTGATTTACGGCCCGATTGAAAAACCCGACTCAGTGAGTAATGATCAAACCATGTTTAAGCTTTAATGTTAGTATTTTATACTTATTACGTGTGTTTTCTTTTATAGGACTTGTTCCCGAGCAAACGAGCATATTTGGAGCTTAAATTGAGGGTGTAGGACTTCGAAGTATGAGTAGAAGTTCAACGTACAAATTGGGATTAAGTTCAGGTACAAAAACCGGTTATCTATGCTAAAAAGTGAAGAAAACGGATAAAAAATAAAATTGCAAAATATTTGGCCTACCACGGGGATGCCCGCGGGCACCAAGCCATTTTCGGGCATTTTTTTATTTCATTCTTTTAAGGGTATTTTCATCTCGGTACTTTCGGGATATGTTATAAATACATTGTAAACATGTTTTGGAGAGGACTTTTGACCTAGGTAGCATTGGAGGAGGGTAGATGAGGATTTGATAGCCAAATTCATTACTTTCCATCATGATTCAATTCAAGACGAAAATTTTGGTCAATCTTTGATTGTAATGTTTTCTAATTCTATTTCTTCTATCTTATTTTATTCCATTATGTAGTAGTTTTCTTATAGGGTTTTGACAAGACATGATGTATTGACATTTTAAGATTCGATTCTTGTTTTATTTCCTGAATTTGTTAATGGAGTTTTGAATTGAATTGCAGAGTTATTTACTATTTTATTTAATTGAAATATGAATAGTTTGGTGAATATCACTGTATTATTTATTTGGTTTTAATTAGTGATTCTTCTAAGTAATCAAAAGAACTTCTTGAATTATTGGTTGAACCAAGAGAGGAAAATATTCGAGAGACGTTTTCCTTTAGACTAAACCCTTAGCGTTTTCTTGCATTCATTGGGCTTTTCATTAGTCTTGAATTCATGGATAGTAATTCTAATTGATTATAGAGATATTCTTAGATGCTTTAATCGCAAGAAGAATTATTTTGTGAATTAACTTAATATATATCTGATTTAGCTCTTGATTGAATAATTCTGTTGAGTAATCGAAAGAGACTTTTCAATAATTTATCTTGAGTAATTAGCTGACGGTGTTCGTGAGAAGTCATCCGAAGATCTATTTCTATCCATAGTTCTTGAACATTCTCAGGACTTGCATTAGTTTAATTTGTAGAATCTGAATAAATAATCGGAAGAATTTTATTAGATTCTTGAATAAACTAATTACTTATATAATTTGAAAGACTCAATAAATATTTGAAGAGAATGATATAATGAATCAGAACTAATTGCTGAAATCTTGCATCTGTCTTGTATGTTACCCTTTTCATATTAATAGTAACCTTTGCTTTCGTTATTTATTATCTTTAATGATGTTTGTAGTAAATAATCGTGGTTTATAACCACATCAAACTCAAGTTTTGATCACCTGATTAATACAAAGCAAATTTTGTTTGAGTAATTATTTGTACCAATCCCTGTGGAGATGATCTTAAACTATACTATTTTGACTAACGAAGCGTTTAATTTATACTGTGTTTTGTGCTCGTCAAATTTTGGTGCCGTTGCTGGGAATTGGTAACAAAATAATATTCAAATAGAATCTTGTGTATTAATTCAAGCTTTTATTTTTATTTTTTCATGTAAATAATAAAATAAAAAATCAACAGCGATTTCTTTGTAGACGTCTTTTTTGTTTCTTTTGTTTTTATTTATTTAACTTGTCTTCAAGATTTCATTTGTAGTACTTGACAAGTGCTAGATAGGAAAGCTTGAAGAAAATATTCTTGAGAATTGAACTCAAAGTGCTTAAAGATGGTGCACAATCAGTCAAGTAAAATAATTACAGAGTTAGCAGTTGAATCTTATAAAAGGTCTATTATATGTTTTAAATGTAGTGGAAATCATCAATGGTTTGATTGTCAATCAGGTAAGTATTCATCGTACGACTCATCTAATGAAAAGTATCACTCTGTTTCTAGTGCTTACAGGAATGATGTTTCATATGAGCACAATTCTAACTCTGAATGGAATGAATATCCTAATTATAATTGGAATGAGAGCGAAGTGAGACAACCACCTCAAGAGGAGAAGAGTAGCTTATAAGAGCTAATTTGTAAGTTCATAAAAGATGTTGATGAGAGATTTACACAGATTTATGCAATATTTATACAGAATAATACAGTCATTGAGAACCTAACAATACAAATGAGTCAAATTGTCACGACCCAAACTGATAGAAACAAAGAGTCCACCAAACATTATAGAGAACCAGGTTCTCTATCTGTTCCCTCAAGTAAAAATAGAAAGTAAATAACACACGATATTTACATAGAAAACTCCTTGCTCAAGGGATTAAAAACCACGACCTATCAAGTAGGTTTTCTGACTTCACTAACTGAGCAACTTCAGATTACAACCTATTGCAACCTAGGAATTAAACTATTAATCTCTCACCCCTTACAACAACTCTATTGTAAGCCCTTTAAAATAACTCTATTGAAAAAAAACAAACCTTGGCTAACTCTAGCCAAGAACACAAAACAACAAAGGTTGAAATCTGTCATACTATGACACTTCTTAAAAGTAGTGTAGGATTACAATGAAGAACAAAAAGACAAAGATTCAAAACAAACTAAAAGACTTAGACATTTTCAATGTCGGGATCTGGTCCTTTAGTATGCAAAAGCTTTGTTTTTGGAACACTTGGAGAAACTTGTGGCGGCTGCACTTTGAAAGTGATTTTAGGTTTTCCAAGTCTTGTGTAAAACCTTGCAACATGATGTTTATATATTGGGGAGCATGTGTGAGGAGATAAGATTATTCATCCCTTGGTTTGACCATTAGCAAACTGCAGCAGTGTTGCTGTACTTTTGCTAGTGAACAATGCAGCTTTACAGTTGTAATTGTTGAGTGTACGATGACTAAGGAAATAGATAGCAGACTAGGCCCTATTTGGTTCCTCGAAAGTTTGGTAAATCATCAAAACACAAGATTACATAACTTATCAATTTCCCCATTTTTGATGATGACAAACACAAAATTGATATTCCCTTTGAGAACCAGGTTACACATTTGTTCCCTTTGCGAATCAGACCAATCTTTCAAGTATAACAACATGTTAATCAAGGCAACATTATTTTATCCCTTAACTTCACCCTCAATCATAGCAAGCATATCATATCCAATTCCCCCTTATTTTCTCCCTTTTGGCATCATTAAAAAGAGCAATCAAAACAACACAAGCAAAAAAGAAATTCAGTAACATTAGCTTTGGGTCACTTGGGCAACACAACACGAGCAGAAACATGAACAAACAAGCCAATATCAATGCATACAACAAAGTAATTTCCCAAATAGATTAGCATTTATAATACATAGTAGGAAAAACAGTACAAAACTTGATAATCAAATCGCCATTAGGGAAAAATATAGAGCAAAGGAACATAACTTAAGAAGAAAGAGGAACAGGTATTAAGGGCATGGGAAGGAGGACATAAGAAGGGAGCACAAAGGACATGAAAATACGGATATCATTTAGCTAGAGCCTGGAAAAGTCTATCCACTCTTTCACTGTTAGTGCGATGATGTTGGAGCATTTTATCACGAAGCTCATCAACCTTCATCTGTAACTTCTCATTCTTCAGCCCTCAAATTGGTATTCTTAACATTAGCAGCCTCCACAACACCACTGGAACCAAGTTCATGTGCTTTCTCAACCAGTTGAACTCTCAGAAGAGCATTTTCAGCTTTAAGCCATTGAATCTCAGCAATGGATTTCTCTTGGGCCTTAATGAGAGTTAAGACAGTAGAATTTCTGCCAACACCACCCTTCTTTGGCATGCATTCACACTTTTCCAAAGTGGCCATGCATATCATATAGTTTTTGGTGCCCAAAATGGCCTTTCATGTTTTGACCTTAAAGTGCTCAAGGATCTTTGTAAGGAAGAAACCATATGGAAGACCATGCTTGCCCTCTCTTGCATTAACAACCTTCACCATGTGCTCAATCATGAAAGCTAATAGACTAATAGGATTGAAAGTTGATAGTGCCTCAAGAAGGACTAGGTCCGTGATGGAAGTAATAGATCGTCCTTCAGCTCTTAGGAGCAGCACTTTGTTGACTAGTGCAAACAAGAGTTGATACTATGGGTTAAGGTCCTTATTGAACAACCTTGATCTAGTAGCAAACCCCTCCCTTTTCACAACCAATTTCATAAAGGCATTAGATGTCTTTCCAGCCACTGTTTTTATCCCATCAGTCGGGATACCAAGAATTTAACCAATTTTGACTTCATCCAACTCAAAATCTTTCCCATTTACATACGTGACCAGAGTGTAGTCATCAGTGTAGCATAAGTTTGCATAGAGTCCACCAACCTCTGCTTCGAACAATTTAGGAGCCGGTGGGACAAAGAGACGAGTCCATTTTTGGAACTCAACAATCTCAAGAAGTTCATTCATGCCAAACTTTACAACAATATCAAAATCAAATACTCTCCCCAACAACACCTTTTGACTCCGCAAGATCTCCTTTCTTTCCTTCTCACTCTGCCCTACACTCTTCCCAACTTTTTATTTCTTTGAGGAACCATGTTCTTTACTAGTACTACCGTTCCTCTTCTTTTGAGGGAGGGGTCGAGTTTCATACTCCTCCTTTTCTAACTTGTCAACCTCATCCTCTGTGACATCATTCTCCACAATTTTCCTTTTCTCAAATTTCTTATTCTTTGAATTTTTTCTTACAAGTGATGACTTTTCTACTTCATCTTCCACAACATCATCATCAACCACGATATCTACATCAACCAAAACATCTTTATCAAACATCCTACTTCTCACAGGTTGGCTTCTCATCCTTTTGGAGCCTTTTTCTTTACTTGCTTTTAAGGTAGATTCCAAAGCAGTCGTTCTACTCTGTCCGGTTCTAGGAGCCATTTATGGAATATGTTTTTTGTCTTTAGGCCCATCCTTCTTCATTGGTTGTTCAACAGGAGTGGCCTTTCTACGCTTAGAACGTAATGGCTCTTTATCCTCAGAATCACAATCCTAAGCCTGACCAGTATAACCAGGTTCCTTCTCAGGAAAGAGTTCCTCCAAGGATACAACAATAGTAGACACGGTTTGTGAAATGACATCAACCTCTAGATTTACCCCTGGAGGAATGTGGTGTCTCATCCAAAACAAGAGTTGTCTTGTGTGTGGAAGACTCAGACTCTCCTTGGTTCAAGGGACCAGGTCCCTCTTTCATTTTCCCTATTTTCTATACATACATCATTTCTCCCTGAATTCCTCCACTATCCCTCAGAGTTCGGTAGGTATCAATAAAACCACCAATAACTTCAGCCTCACTTTCTAAAATATTAGACCTGATTTTGTTGTGGTGTCCTCAATAATGTGCTTGTCAACAATTTGTACATGTTCCTCTGCAACACCAACATCTCCACTCTCATACATGTCACCAGAGACAAGGTTTTCTTTCACACCATCTCATGCCTCTGTCTCCTCAACCGTTTGACTCGTAACCTCAATTTCATCATCTTTTTCCTCTATTTCCTCTATAGTTTAAAGGAATTGCGACACAAAGACAGTTTGCCCACTTCTCACTGAGTTAGGCTTTTCAATCGGAACAGAGATCAAGGAAGAGGAAAAAAATTTCTTTGGGGTTTAATTTTTTCGAGTCCTGGGAGGACTAGAAATAAGGGGATTTTAGAGGTGTGACAGTGGGTTTTGGTCGGTGGAAATTAGGCATTTTAGGGGGTTTCACTTCAGAAGGTGATAGAGTGGGGTTCGTTTCTGGCAAGTTTGGAGAGGATGATTCCGGATTAGTCATGTTAAGTTTGGTAGAGAAAATGGAGAAAGGAAGAATGTGGAAAGATTGAGAGAACCGTTATGTTTAGGAGAGATAGAGAGATAGCAAGATGAAGGTTTGTGAGTTTGTATTTAAATGTAGGAAGGTGATGATTTTGATTGGATATAAGAAGAGGAATCGGTTGGTTCAAGAACAATGTAATGTTTTGAAGAGATTATTTTGAATTTGAAGGAGGGAACACTTTAATGACTGGGAACCTTAAGCAGTTCAAAAAACATACAAGCATTGAAGGGACTACTAACCTGAGTCACAGGGACCAGGTCGATAATTTTTTTTGAACATATGGAGGAAAAATCTTTGAAGAATGCAATGTCACATATGCTTGTATTTTCCTGAACCTGCCATGGGTGTATAACTGTAATAGTATAACAGTGAGTTAGATGCCATCAAAAACACTTTTTAACATTGTACCTTTCCTCTTAACGTAGCCAATCATTGAGGGAACTTATGAGGGACCAACTAGTTGAGCTTGATCAAGCCCAACTCTAAGTGATTTATTTCAAAGTGATCCTTGCTCAGTGCCTTGGTTAAAATGCCTGCAACCTTGTCCTCTGTATTGCAGAACTTCATACAAATCAAACCCTTTTCAATATTATCCCTTAGGAAATAGTGTCTGACATCAATGTGCTTGGTCCTTTTGTGTTGCACTGGATATTTTGCCATGTTAAGTACACTTGTATGATCACACATCAAGGGCACAAAGTCAGTAAGAATACCAAAATCCTCAAGCTGTTGTTTGATCCATAACAATTGACATAACAAGAAGAAACCACCACATACTCAACTTCAACAGTAGAAAGAGCCATATTGTTTTGTTTCTTTGTACCCCATGAGATCAAGCATGAACCCATAAAATGTGTCATTCTAGATGTGCTCTTTCTATCCACCAGATATCCAGCATAATCGACATCAACATATCCAACCAAGTTAAAATTATCTCCTGAATGATAGAAGAGGACCAGGTCCAGAGTCCCTTTGAGATACCTCAAAATTATTTTTGCAGCCTTCAAATGAGATTCCTTGGGACTTGATTGGAACGTTGAATACAACCCAACACTAAAGACAATGTCAAGTCTGCTAGCTGTTAAGTGCAGTAGTGATCCAATGATACCCCTATACATGGTTTCATTGAAAGGGGAACCAGGTTCATCCATGTCTAACCGAGTACCAGTGGCTATATGTGTATCAATAGGCTTAGCATTCTCCATCTCAAATCTCTTGAGCAGCTCATTGATATACTTTTGTTGACTGATCATGGTGCCTTTGGGGGTTTGCTTCACTTACAGCCCAAGAAAGAAATTTAGCTCACCCATCATGCTCATCTCAAATTCACTTCCCATGAGCTTGGCAAATTCATCAAAAAGGGAATCATTAGTAGCACAAAAAATGATATCATCAACATAGAATTGCACAATCAACAAATTCCTCATTTTTTTAGAAATAAGGTGTGGTCAATTTTTCCTCTTGTAAAGCCATTATGAAATCTATCATCCGTTGTAGTTGTCAAGGTCCGCTAAAGCGGAACCCGCGCCTGCGCCTGCACCGTGACCCACACCAAAAATCCAAAGGCTCTATTGTAGAAGCTGGATGCCCGTTATTGCAGACCCCTCATCCGCTGGGGCGCACTACAGCTCGCCCAAGTGAGGCAATATATACCAGAAAAATTTCAACACTTAATCCCAAAATCCGACAATCACTTGAGACCTCTCTGACACAAACCAGATATGCACATACACGTAAAAACATGCTACATACTCGCTCGTGGTCTCAAAATTTCCATCGAAGGTCTATTTAAATGAGTCAACCCCCAACGGCCTAAAACCAACTTTCCAACCAATAGTCAAAATACTCTTGAGGACCTCGGGAACTGAACAAAATATCCCACCAAGTCATAAAAAACCATTCGAACCTCACGGAATCGACAGAATTCAGAAAAAAGTCCGTTTATCCAAAAGTCAACTATTGGTCAAATGTTCTGACTTTAAGGTTCTAATTCCTTTAACTTTCACTAGGATCGTCCGATAACTTCGGGAATTGGGTCAACAAGGGTAAAATAGTCAAAACGTGCATAATGACTGAACATGTCGTTACATTAGATACCAATTAAATAATCACTCATCCTCGAGCGGTAAGGAAAGAATGAGGGGAGAAGGTACCTGAGTCAGCAAGTAACTGGCGATATCTGGCATGCATATCGGACTTGGTCTCCCATGTAGCCTCCTCAATAAGACGATGCTTCCATTGCACCTTCATGGAAGCTATATCCTTAGACCTCAACTTCCTAACCTGCCTATCTAAAATCGCTATTGGCTCCTCCTCATAAGATAGATTTTCATCAAGCAACACTGAATCCCAATAGATGATATAAGACTCATCTGTATGGTACTTCTTCAGCATAGAAACGTGGAAAACTAAATGAACAACTGATCATCCTGGTGACAAGACCAACTCATAAGCAACAGTACCAATACGACGGAGAATCTCAAATGGACAAATGTATCTCGGGCTCAACTTGCCTTTCTTCCCAAATTGCATCACACTCTTCATGACTGATATCTTCAGAAGAACTTGCTCACCCTCCAAGTCTCGGACCTTCTAATCCACATACATCTTTTGCCGATTCTGAGCTGCCAGAAGCTTTTCCTGAATAAGCTTCACTTTGTCTAAAGACTCCTTCAACAAATCTGTACCCCACGGTTGAACCTCAAAAGCATCAAACCATCCAATAGGAGAACGACACCTCCTACCATATAAATCCATAATTGGCGCCATATCAATGCCGGAATGATAGTTATTGTTGTACGCGAACTCAGCCAAGGGTAAGAACTGGTCCCAATGACCCCCAAAATCAATATGCTCTCAATATATCCTCAAGCACCTGAATAGTCCTTTCAGACTGTCTGTCAGTGTGGGGGTGAAAAACGATACTAAGATCCAACTGAGTACACAACTCTGCCTGCAATGTTCGCCAGAAATGAGAAGTAAACTGAGGACCTCAATCAGGGATGATAGAAATAAAAACGCTGTGCAATTTCACAATCTCACGAACGTAAATCCTGGCCAAGTTCTCCTCATTG
Source organism: Anisodus tanguticus (assembly GCA_034509755.1). NCBI lineage: Eukaryota > Viridiplantae > Streptophyta > Magnoliopsida > Solanales > Solanaceae > Anisodus > Anisodus tanguticus. The sequence goes on from CM067546.1 coordinate 33,352,519, forward strand.
TAAGTAACCTTATCCGGAACGAAGTGCGCGGACTTGGTCAACCTATCCACAATAACCCAAACTGAATCAAACTTGCCCAAGGTCTTCGGAAGACCTATAATGAAATCCATGACGATCCTCTCCCACTTCCACTCGAGAATGTGCATCATCTGAAGCACACCACTATGTCTCTGGTGCCGTTACTTAACTTGATGACAATTCCCATACCGAGCAACAATATCTGCAATATCTCTCTTTATTCGACCCCACCAGTAGTGTAGTCTCAAGTCATAATATATCTTAGTAGCACATGAATGAATGGAATATTGGGAACTATAAGCCTCATCCAAAATCAAATGAATCAAACCACCAACACACGCCCCCTGATCCTCAGAACCCTCTCATCATCAAGTATGGCCTCCTTGGTCTTACCATGCAACATCCTATCATGAATCTTGCATAACTGAGCATCCTCAAACCGTTGAGCCCTAATCTGCTCAATAATATAAATAGTGGGAATTGGAAAAACATATTTTTTTAATAGATGCCTTATAAGATGGTTTTTTCATATATTCACTAAGTAAAAAAAATATTAGAGCTATATAAAATAACATAGTTGAAATAGTAGGATAATATATACCAAAAATTCTTTAGTTGCTTGAAAAATTTCTCTAAAAATCCAATAAGTTCTGAATTTTTTTCCCAATCATTATCTACAAGCATATAAGTTGAATTTCGATTATGGGCGTTAAAAAATAAAGTTATAGGTCTTCTATAATCGTAAGAAAAGTAGTTGTTCATATAAAGAATTCCACCTCGTCGCTACTTTTCCAGGAATTTTTCTAAAAGGTAATCCACAATCGTGACAAGTTTTTTTATATTCTTTTTTTCTTTGTATTCTATTACTTCTAAAAATAAAGTTTATAGCAAATTTTACTTTATTAAGAATGTCTTCAAAAAGTGATAGACCATCCTTTACAACTAAGTTATAAATATGGCACGCACATTTTATATGAAAATGATTAGGAAAAGATGGAGTTAATAAATCTTTTAAAAGTCTCACAACATAATTATTAGAAGAATCATTATCTAACGTAACAGACATTATTTTGTCAGTTATACCATAATAATCGCAAACTTCATGAATATTTTGTGCAATAAAATTTGCAGTGTGCCTATCATCAATATATCTATATGCTAAAATACATTTTTGCATAGACCAATTATGATCTATCTAATGACATGTTACAGTTAAATAATCATTGCCGTTAGTACTACGACCTATATCAGAAGTGATAGATACTTTGCCAGGAAAATGATATAATGCATAACGTAAATATTGTTGATATTCATATGTAAATTTAAAAACGTCTCTCCTAACAGTTGATCTAGGGAAACTATTAAAAGCAGGATTATACATTTCTCTAATGTAAAGAATAAAACCAGGAGAGGAAGGAAATGCAAAAGGAAAACCCTCCATCGCAACTAATTTTGCTAATGCTTCCCTATCTCTGTGTTTATCGTATTTAGGACCTACAATTTCCCCCATCGTCGGGTTAATTTGACCTTGTACTTGGTCCGGGACACTGCGCATTGGCACACCCGACTTTGTAGCCTCGTATTCATCTCACCTAGCTTTGTGAAAGTCTTGTACATGTATCAATAAACCTCCCGTCCCACCTTCACCTTTTCCGATTTTAAATTTATAAACATTTTTACAACTTTTACATCTAACTACTTGATTCTCTTGGTCCCTATCAAAAAATCCCATGCAGCTGATTTTAATTTCATTGTGTGGGGCCTCGACTCATACTAAGGGGAATATGAGGCATTCCAATTTCAGTTTGAGGCCGAGACTCACTCTGAGGTTGAGGTTGTTGAGGTGCACTAGTGGCTGCGTCATCTAGATTATTGACTAAATTAAAGTATGGTTCAGTTGCAGAATATATCTCATCATCTAATGGTATATCATTAAGAAAAACAGTTTCATCTATATGAGTGTAATCAATCAAATGATCCTGACTAGGAATAGGATGACTAGAAAAAGTACTCTTGCCCTTGTTACCCCTACTAGAATAAGCACCCTCACCCTTACCCATAATCGTACGTCTAAATCCATTCATTTTAATTATGTAAATAAATAATTAAAGATAATGAAATTAAGTGCGATAATAAAAATAAAGTAACAATAATAATTTAAAGAAAGAACGAAGGTAAACATCGACGTGTAATCTAGGTTGAAAATTGAAACTTTGCTCGATGGATGATCCTCAAGCCAGTTGCCAACTTCAGTCCCAATTTTTGAACTTTGATACAATTATACAAATGAGCAAATAAAATAAAATATTTAGTAAGCAATGTAGACTTGTAGAGAGATAGATTGAGAGATTAAAGAGATTGTAAGAAGATTTGTCAGATAAAATAACGAGAAAATGAGGTATTTACAGTTGTGAAATTGGGTTAAAGTATAAATATACTAACTTAGGGTTAAAAATAAATATTAATAGGGTAGGGGGTTTATGGGGTGGGGGAAAAAATGGCCGTTGGAACCGTTGCACAACAACCAAAATATAAATTTGGTCGTTGTTGCAACGGCAAGTTTTGCAAAGAGGGATAGGGGGATCGGGATCGGGACGGGGTAGGGTCGGGGTTGGGGCGGGATGAGCCCAGGTCCCGTTCCGGTTTTGAATCCCGATACTGTAATATATTTTAGAGGGATCGAGCCGACCTGACCCATTGGACAATGCAAATCCTTTCACAAATTGATGATAGTAACTGGACAACCCCACAAAGCTATGAATAATAGTGGGCCTCGCCTAATATCTAACAACCTCAATATTCTTGGGATCAACGATAATCCTCTTCTTTGACACCATGTGGCCCAAGAATGCCACTAAATCAAGCCAGAACTCACACTTCGAAAATTTGGCATAAAGTTCTTTCTCTCTCAATAGCCCAAGGACAATCCTTAAATGATGCTCATGCTTTTCTTTAATATTCGAGTACACCAAGATGTCATCGATAAATACAATGACAAAGGAATTCCAATATGACTTAAAAATTCCATTCATCAAGTCTAAAAAAACTGCAGGGACATTTGTAAGCTAAAAGGACATCATAAGGAACTCGTAATAACCATAACGAGTCATAAAAGCCATCTTCGGAATATCTTCGCATGAATCTTCAGCTGGTGATAGACTGGCCTCAAATCAATATTCAAATATACCGAAGCACTTTGAAGCTGGTCGAACAAGTCATCATGCGAGGAATCATGTACTTATTGCGAATAGTGACCTTGTTCAACTGACGGTAATCTATGCACATTCTCATCATACTATCTTTCTTCTTTACAAATAGCATGGGAGCACCCCAAGGGGAGACACTCGATCTAATAAACCTCTTGCTCAAAAGGCCCTGCAACTGCTCTTTCAACTCCCTCAACTCAGCAGGTGCCATCCTATATGGTGCAATAGAAATAGAACGCGTGCCAGGCTCTAAGTCGATGCAAAAATTAATATCTCGATCGAGTGGCATACCTGGAAAATTGGTAGAAAATGCCTCCGCAAACTCACACACAATAGGTATAGACTCAAGGGATGAAGAATCAACACTAGTATAACGAATATGGGCCAAGTAGGCCAAACACCCCTTGTCGACTAGTTTCTTTGCGCAGAGATAAGAAATGATCTTCTTCGGAGTGGGACTCGGAGTACCTCTCCACTCAAGTCTAGGAATCCCAAGAATAACTAAAGTAATTGTCTTGGCATGACAGTCTAAGATCATGTGGTATGGAGACAACCAACACATACCCAAAATAATATCAAAGTCTAACATATCCAGGATCATCAAGTCTACCTAGGTGTTGTACCCCATATAAGTAACTAAGCAAGACTGATAGACTCTATCAACTAATACAGAATCCCCAACTAGAGTAGACACATGAATATGTAAGTCTCTCTTCTAGCCTATTAAGCCCCTGTTTTTAAGACCTAGTCCTTCCCCTCTTTAAGTCTTATTCTTCTGATCCCTATTTTCCTTCCCTAATGACTTTGGTACTGATTACAGTTTAATTACCATATTTTGTACTATTTTGGCTACTATGTTTTATAATGCTAAAATATTTCTGGGCAATTACTCTATTTTATGCATTGATACTGTTTTGTTTGTTCATGTTTATGCTCATGTTCTGTTGCCCAAGTGGCCCTGAGTTAATGTTGCTAAACTTCTTTTTACTTGTGCCACTTTGATTACTCTTTTCAATGATGCCAAAAGGGGGAAATTAATAAGGGGGATTGGAATTGATATGCATGTTGTTATTGAGGGGAAAGTTAAGGGGTAAAATATTGTTGCCATGATTAACATATTGTTGTGTTTGAAATATAGGTCTGATCCGTAAGGGGAACACGTGGGGAACCTGGTTATCAGGGAATATCAATTATGTGTTTGTGATCATCAAAAAAGAGGAAATTGATAAGTTATGTCATCTTGTGTTTTGATGATTTGCCAAACTTTTGAGGAAACAGATAGAGACCTGGTCCGCGATCCATTCTCTTAGTTATAATACAATCAACTGTTACAGCTATAAAGTGTACTATTCATTTGGAGTAGTATAGCAACGTTGTTGCAGTGTGCTAGTGGCAAAAACCAAGGGCTGAATTGTCCCTATATCTTCACACATGCTCCCCAATATATATACAACATGTTACAAGGTTTAACACAACACTTGAAAACCTAAAATCACTTGTGCAAGTGCAGCCGCCACAAGTTTCTCCAAATGCTTTCAAGAACAAAGCTTTTGCAAACTGAAGGACCAGATCCCGATAACTGAAGATGTCTAAGTCCTTTAGTTTGTTTTGAGTCTTTGTCATTTTGTTGTTTATTGTAATCCTACACTACTTTTAAAAAGTGTCATAGTAGGACAAATTTCAACCTTTGTTGGTTTGTGTTCTTGGCTAGAGTTAGTCAAGTTTGTAGTTTTGCAATAGAGTTATTGTAAAGGGTTTACAATAGAGGTATTGTAAGGGGTGAGGGATTAATAGTTGAATTCCTAGGTTGCAAGAGGTTGTAATATGAAGTTTCTTAGTTAGTAAAGTTGGAATTCCTACTTGGTAGGTCGTAATTTTTAATCCCTTAAGCACGAAGTTTTCTACATAAATATCATGTGTTATTTACTTTCTGTTTTGCTTGAGAGAACAGATAGATAACCAGGTTTTCTATATTATTTAGTGGACTCTTAGTTTCTTTTAATTCGAAAACTAGACAACATAAGTGATATATATGTTTGTTTGCTTGTTTTTTGTATTTTACTCAATATGGGACACATCTTGCAAATCTCACGTTCTGAGATGAAACTTCTCAGTTTTACTATGGGGAACATGTTGCTATCTATTCAATATTATTAATAATCCATTTTCCTTTTAATTCATTCTATTATCAGACATAATATAAGAGTATATTGTTTTGTTCTTTTTACGTGCCATCGATCTATGCCTCATTTTTTTCTTCATTTGAAGCTCCCATTGAAGGGATATACTAAATAAGTCGTTGGAAGACTACCAAATATGTACTTACTATATAGTTACACAAATTTTGTTTTAATAGCACCAAAATCAAAATACAATATATCACATAGGAGCTTCATCGAAATCTTAAGATATTGTTTGGATAATCTTGATAGAATATTTCCAGAATATTCTCGTATCTTTGTATATCTTTTGTATTATGTAAATTTATATTCAGATTGTAATTAGGAAAATTAGTTACCTAGTTTGTATCCATGTAAATAATTATGTAACACTATATATTGTACACAATAATCAATAAAAGACAAGGAACATATTCCTATACGGTATCAGAGCCAAGCCCTAACTTCTTTTTCTCCCTAAGTCGCCTCTTCCTCGGCAACCCTCTCCCTTCTTTCTTCGAATTTCCTCTATTCCTCTCCAATTTTCAATGGTTGAATAACCTATATTCCATCATGCTTTTGCAGTTAACAACATCAAGAATTTCATTCGTATAACTCTTAAGATGGAAAAGCTTCAGTATTCATCTTGAGCGGAATTATTTAAGATTCATTGTCGTGTATACAAATTCATCAACCATATCATCCCTCTAAAATCAAAACCCCTAGAAAAACTTGATGATGAACTTTGGTCCCGTTTAGATGCGGTTGTCCTACAATGGATCTACAGCACGATCTCGAACAATCTATTGAATATAATCATTGAAACTGATGCCACTGCACGACAAATGTAGGAGTGCTTGAAAAGTATTTTTCATGACAACAAGACACAACATACCTTGTATCTGAAAAAATCAATTTCAGGCTATTCAGTAGGACGATTTTCCTAATGCATTGACCTATTATAAAAAAACTTAAGATGATTGTCGATCAACTCTCCAACTTCGATTCACCGCTCACTAATCAACGATTGGTGATGCAACTTATTGTGGGTTTGAATGAAAATTATGATGGCGTCGCTAGCATCCTCCAACAAAGCATGACATTCCCTCCATTCTATGAGGCTCATCCTTGAATAAACCTGAAAAACAAAGCGGGCAACGATTAATGCCAGCACAGCCAACATCGCTCTTGAAATCACCGACGACAATCATGATGACCTGAGAGGCTCGGATCCCACCCCATCCCACATGTAAGCCAATGATCCGACACATGGCTCACATTCCCTGAATAACAATAGAGGTAGAAATTTTGAGAACTGCCGCGACAACATCGGCGACAACAGCGGCATTGCCGAAAATAGTGGTAGTGGCAGTAGGAGGCAGCCACCAACATCAACAACTACAGTGGTAGCATCCTCTATCGTGGGTTACCTACCTGCCATGGGCTATGTGGGACCCACCGGTATGGGCTGCTCCACCTTGCCCCTACCTGACATTCTCATGGGCCCAACCTCCGGCTCGATATGCCTAGTCCGGCATCCTCGGCACACGTCCACAACAAGCATATATTGCAGAGGTTTCTCCTCCTTCAACCTATGCATCGACGGATATTGAGGCAGCTATGAACACGATGTCTCTCAACATTCCTGACAATAGTTGGTACGTGAACACTGGCGCCACATCTCATACGATGGAATCCCAATGTACTGTCTCATCTTATTTCAATATGAGCAATTTAAATTGTCATATTATTTTTGGTAGTGGACAAGACATTCCCATTTGAGGTTATGGACAATAATTTCTTTCCCCACCATACCCCATGTTAGCCTTAAAAAATGTCCTCTATGCCTCGAAACTTTTCAAAAATCTAATCTTTGTGCGTCGTTTCACAACCGACAATAATGTTCCCTTGAATTTGATCATTTTGGTTTTTTTGTGAAGGACCTTATGACAGAGATGTGAATACTGAGATGTGATACCACCGGGGACCTTTATCCTATCACCACCTCCATCAGCCATCCAGCCTCCTCTCCATCAATATTTACAACAATTTCGACTCCTTTATGTCATAATAGATCAGGACATCTGGGAGACTCTGTTTTATGCTCCCTTAGCAAAAATAAATTTATTGATTGCAAACATGTCCCTTCTCCTCCTGTTTGTGAATCTTGTGTTTTTGGGAAACATGTCAAGTTGTCATTTTATTCTTCATCAACTTGTACTTTATTGCCTTTTGATATAATACACAATGATTTATGGACTTCTCCTATCTTAAGCACGGTCCGGCATCGGTACTATATATTGTTTTTAGATGATTATTCAAACTTTCTATGGACGTTTCCCATTGGTAATAAGTCCCAAATCTATTATATTTTTTCATTAATCAACACTTTCATTAAGACACAATTTGAAAAGAATATTAAATATTTCTAATGTGACAATGGGAGGGAATTCGATAATAATCAATTCAAACTTTTCTGCGCCAAATATGGCCTTATTTTCCATTTTTCCTATCCCCACACCTCTCCATAAAATGGCAAAGATGAATGAAAAATTAGAACCATAAACAACTTAGGTCGTGCCCTCCTTGCTCACGCCTCTATCCCCCTATTTTTGGCATTACGTTCTATCAATGGTAATCTATCTCTTGAACATTCTTCCTATAAGCATTTACGAACTTTCAGATATCTGTGCTACCCCTTCCATCCATCCACACAAATCAACAAGTTGCAACCTCGGTCATCCATATGCGTCTTTCTTGGCTACCGCCCCAATCATTGTGGTTACAATTGTTACGACTTGTCAAGCCGAAAAATAATCATTTCTCGACATGTCATATTCGATGAGTCCCAATTCCCCTTTGCCAAACTCAATTCTCCATCCCTAAATTCCTATGAATTTCTAAATGATGGCCTAAATCCCCTTATAATTCATCACTTATAAAATCAGTCATCACGGATACCGGCAGCCATCCCCACCACTACCGTCTCGAGGCAGGCAGTCCACCCAGCCCCGCAACAGGAGCCTCAGAATATCCCATCACGACCTTCCGTCTTGGCTGCCTCTCAACAACTCCCCTTCTCCCTAACAACACTGTCCCTTTTTGGCCCTACCCCGTACTCCCGCAATCCACCCAATCTCGCCTCCACTTCTTAGCCACCCTATCCCAATCCTGTCCAAACTCCTGCGGCATACCCATAGACAATGGAAACCCGTGCTATGCACGATATTTCCAAACACTAATGGCTATTTAACTTGTCCACTTCGATTGCCCTTCCCTTATTCCTCGTATACCAAAAGATGCCTTGTCCGATCCTAATTGGAAAAATTCAATGATTGATGAATATAATGCTCTTATTAAAAATAAGATGAGGGATCTAGTACTTCATCCTCTTGATGCTAATATTATTCATTCTATGTGGAATTTTTGACATAAAAAAATCTGATGGTTCTTTTGAGGGGCACAAGACCCGTCTTGTAGGTGATGGCAGGTCTCAACAGGTGGGAGTGGATTGTGATGAAACTTTCAGCCAGTGGTGAAACCAGTGACTATTCAGACCGTTCTCAGTATTGCTTTATCCAAGTCTTGGCCTACTATCAGCTTGACATAAAAGATGCTTTCTTTCATTGAGACCTTCATGAAACCGTATATATGCATCATCTTATGGGATTCAGGGATCCGATTCATCCAGATTATATGTATCTTTTGAAGAAATCACTCTACGGATTGAAATAGGCTCCTCGTGCATGGTACCAACGGTTTGCTGATTTTGTATCATCTATCGATCTTTCACATAGCAAATTTGATCATTCACTGTTCATCTATAGCAATGGTAATGACATGACATACATCCTACTATATGTTGATGATATTATCCTCACTACATCTTTTTATGCACTTCGCCGATCCATTATGTCATTATTTGCCTCTAAGTTTGCTATGAAGGATTTGGGCCCCCTATGCTATTTTTTGGGCATTGCTGTTACGAGACATGCAAGTGGATTATTTCTTTGTCAATGGAAGTATGCCAAAGAGATCCTTGACCGAATAGGCATGCCATCTTGCAAATCGGCCCATACACCGGTGGACACCAATTTCAAAATTAGTGTCTCTTCAGGTTCTTTGTATGCCGATCGGACTCACTATCGCAGTTTAGCAGGAGCATTACAATATCTCACTTTTACAAGACCAGATATATCCTATGCCATGCAAAAAATATGCTTACATATGCACAGCCCGACGGATGCACATATGAATGCACTCAAACGTATTCTGCGATATGTACAAGGTACTCTTCACTTTAGCCTCCACCTGAACAAGTCCACACTCTCTGGTCTCACTTCTTATTTTGACGCTGACTAGGGTAGCTGTTCGGACACTCGTAGATCCACGTCAGGTTACTGTGTCTTCCTCGGAGATAACCTGCTTTCTTGGTCTTCTAAAAGATAACCTACTTTGTCTCGATCTAGTGCCGAACCTGAGTATAGAGGAGTCGCGAATATTGTCTCTGAGTCTTGTTGGATACGCAACCTTCTGCTGGAACTTCACTACCCAATCCGCAAGGCTACATTGGTCTACTATCATAATGTCAGTGCGATATATCTCTCCGAAAATCCTGTTCAACATCAGCTCCTAAACACATTGAAATAGATATTCACTTTGTACGAGAAAAAGTGGCTCGAGGACAAGTTCATGTCCTTCATGTTCCTTCCAGGTATCAGATTGCTGATATATTTACTAAAGGACTTTCGCGCATACTTTTTGATGATTTCCAACCCAGTCTCAGCGTACGAGAACCTCCCGCTTCGACTGCGGGGGTGTGATAGAATATTTCTAGAATATTTCCGTATCTTTGTATATCTTTTATATTTTGTAAATTTATATTACGATTGTAATTAAGAAGATTAGTTACCTAGTTTGTAGTCATGTAAATAATTATGTAATATTATATACAATAATCAATGAAAGATAAGCAACACAACTACGTGTCGAGCACTTAATTAACTATTGATAAAATTATATGTAATAACGTTATATTTCTTTGTTTTGTTATAGAAAAGTCACTTTCTCATAGTCATTTCACACCAAATATCATTTTAGCCAGGTTTGTGAATTTTTCAGCACCCCAACTGCTGATTTGGCTGAATCAATGTGGAATTCATTATTATTAACTGTAAAGATAAAACCTGACTCAGCCAGAATAATTTTGTCATATTATATTTTGCACCCTCGTCTTTGTAAATCCTTAGGAGTACTACATTAGTGTCAGTGAGTTTGGAACAAGTCGGGTTTTCTTTTTGGTCTTTGGATTAAGAAAATAAAATAAAAAATAATTTAAAAAAGTCTACATAAACTGCTATAAAATGCCAAATTAGGAGTTGGGTGCCGGAAAATTCACCAAACCGGCCACAATGAGTTTTGGTATGAAATGGTTATTAAAAGATGATTTTTTTTTCGTGATAAAATAAAGAAAAATAACTTTACTATATAATTTTTAATAATTCAAATCTGGTCGTATCCCATTTAAAGTTTTTGCGGTCATTGCTAAAGGGATGCTGCAAAGTGCAAACCCATCCCTAGTTGTGTTATTTTGTATTGTCTCTATCATTTTCAAATGAGAAATCACCTTATTAATTTGATGTAATTATCTCTTTTAATGCCGGTGTAAAGTAGTTAACCTGAGCCACCTGGACATCCATGTCGAAGGACGTGGCAGACCTAGAAAGGAACAGATTGCGACGTTTGGAAGCTCTGTTAGCACTAGAAGAAATGCTTGACTGGTGGAAGTGACTCCCTCGCAAATTACAACCCAAGCTTCATCATCTACTACTAAGAAACTGAATTTGAGCACACTAGTAGTCCATGGTGCTTGTCCTGCTACAACGCCAGCTTTGAATTCAGCTGTTGATGGTGTTACCCAACAGTTGATTTCTAGCACACAAGTTGTTTGCTTAAATGGCTCTATGAACTATGAGAGTCCTGCAACCGATAAAACACTGGTGAATGGAAGTACTCAGGTGGAGATGGCTGAACCTCCAAAAGAAACAGTGACTAACCAAGTTAATGAAACAGTGCTTGATGATAAAGCTACTACTGATGTGTCGTGGGCTAACATGTTCAAAGGCAATCACGATGTGGAAAATGGTATGTCACTAACATATATTCCACTGACAATTAACAATGTGAAACTGGTGGTTCAACTAGATAAGCAAGAAGTAGACACAGAGGAAGAAATATGGAAGAGTGCTCTAGTAGTATATGTAATTAGGGAAACCCCGGGGTATAACTTCATGAAAAGATATATTAGCCAAACCTGGCAGGATGTGGCAAATTCAGAAATTTATCTTCTCGAGGATGGATATTTCATTGTGAAATTCCAGAGTCAGTTTGATATGAGGCTAGTATTACGTGCTGGACATTATACTATCAACAACATGCTAGTAATATTGAAGCCCTGGACTCCTGCTCTTAATTTCAATGCTGAATTTCTCACAGAAATTCCACTAAGGGTGAAGTTTCCTCAGCTTCCAATGTCCTTTTGGAGCTGTGATTCCCTTAGTAGGATTTCAAGTGCTATTGGTACTCCACTATTTGCTGATAAGTGTACCACTAAAAAGACAAGGATTTCATTTTCTAGAATGCTAATTCTGGTTAATATGATTAAGCCTCTTCCTACTGAGATTACTGTGTTAGATCCTGAGAGGAGAGAAGTTGAGCAAAAAGTAGACTATGACTGGAAACTTCAATACTGTGATCAATGTATGAAGATAGGACATGTTTGTTCTGCTCAATCCCCTCCTGAAGAGTAGCCATTTGTACAACCTAGAAGAAGGAGAAAGCCTACGAGAATGGTGCAACAATGGGTACCTAAAACAAACAAGGTGGATGTCCCTGCTATTGAGCACAAAGAGACTGAGTCTACTAAGGAACAGGAAGAGCAACAGTCTGCTTAGCCTCTAACTAAAGGGACTGAAGTAAATAAAGACCCAGTGGCTTTAGTTGAGCCAGCACAAGCAAAGACTAGAGGGAAGGTTGTGTTAGCCACTCCTGACTTGAATGGGGATGAGTTTCCTGCATTGAGCTCAATTCAATCCAATCGAGGCAAGATAACTCTATGATTTGGGAGTAGTGCAATAATGTCTTCCATACTCAGAGACAGAGGTGGGGAGTTTCTACATCCCAATGTCCTGGCTGATTTGGAATGTTCGCGGCCTCAACAAAAGGTACAAGCAAAAATAACTAAATCATTATCTTAATACTAAAAATGTTAAGCTTGTTAGCCTTTTGGAGACAAGAGTAAAGGAGGTCAAAGCTCAGACAGTGTTGTCTAGAGTTTTTCCAGGGTGGATGAGTTTGAATAACTACCAACATGCTGTAAATGGTAGAATATGGATTGTTTGGGATAATAGGTATTACTTAGTTACTCTAATCAAAAGTGGAGCTCTAATTATTCATTGCCTTGTTAAAAGTAGAAGTGATGGTACATAATGGTTTTTCACTGATATATATGACTTTAATATTGTTTAATATTGTTGAGCAAAGGAAAGAGCTATAGCATAGGCTAGATGAGATCTCTCAAACTAGTACTCATGCTTGGCTTGTATGTGGAGATTTTAACACAATTTTGTTCTCACAAGATAGATTTTTTGGTGATCCTGTGACTGCTGCTGAGACTAGGGATTTTTCAGAGTGTGTTCAAGGATTGGGATTGACTGAATTGCCTTGGAGGGAGATTATTATACATGGACTAACAAGCAGCAAGGAACTGATAGGATTTACGGCAAAATAGACAGGGCTTTGGGCAATGATGATTGGATGCTCAATTGGGGACAAGTTGTGACTGAATATAATCACCAATACTTTTCTGAACATTGTCCTATGATGCTAAATGTTAAAAGGCAACTTCTCAGTGTCAAGAGCCCTTTTAGATTCTTTAATGTATAGGGTGACCATAAGGAGTTTGTATCAATAATGTAAGGTGTCTGCCACTCTAATCTGGATTAATGGGGTATGAAGAATATATGGCTCAAACTTAAGGCATTGAGACCTCAATTTAGAAAACTCAATGAGGAGGAATTTAAAGGGGTGACTCAGAAAGTTGAGTAGGCTAGATTGGATTTGAGAAATACTCAAGAACAGTTAACCAAAAAATACAGTGATACTTTACTGAAGGTGGAAAAGGAAACTTTGGTGACTCTTGAGAAATTGTCCTTAATTGAAGAAAGCATAGTTAAACAGAAGTCCAAAGATAAGCGTATAAAGCTAGGAGATTCTAGTACAAAATACTTTTCTGCTGTCACAACAGAGAAGAATCACAGGAAGCATATTGCTGAACTCACCTCACAAACAGGAGATAAGTTGACTAATCTAGTAGATATTCAAAAGAATATTATTTTATTCTACCAAGGATTGATGGGATCAGCTGCTAGCAGTTTTCCTGTTGTCAAAAAGATCACTATGAGGAATAGTCTTGTTCTTAGTCATGACCAATAATAAAGTTTGTGTGTTGAGGTTACAGAGGATGAAATTTGTGCTGGGTTGAAAGACATTGGTGATGATGAATCTCTTGGGATAGATGACTATAATGCCTATTTCTTCAAGAAGGCATGGCCTGTAATCAAAACTGGTGTTATAGAGGCTGTTAAGGAATTCTTTGCCACTGGTAGGTTGTATAAAGCTATCAATTGCACTGCCATTACCTTGGTCCCAAAAACATCAAGTCCTTCTACTATCATTGAATTTAGATCTATTGCATGTTGTACTTTCCTATACATAATTGTGTCTAAAGTTCTGGCTGCTAGAATTCAGAAAGTGATTCATAGTTTGATTTGTGAGTCTCAGGCTGGGTTTATTCCTGGAAGGATGATAATAGATAATGTCATTATTGCTCATGAATTGGTGAAAGCTTATACTAGAAAACATACTTCTCTTATGTGTATGATGAAAATAGACCTCAAGAAAGCCTATGATTCTGTGGAGTGGGTGTTTCTGAGATAAGTACTGGAGGAGCTACATTTTCCTGAGAAGTTCATTACTTGGCTAATGGAATCTATTCAAACTGTTCATTACTCTATTATTGTTAATAGGGAACCAACTCCTCCTTTCAATGTAGCTAAAGGACTGAGACTATCTTTTTGTCATTGCTATGGATTATTTGAGTAGAAATTTGAAGGACTCAGGCAAGGTCAAGGTTTTAGATTCCATCCTAGATGTTCTAAGTTACAACTAACACATCTTTATTTTGCAGATGATTTGTTAATCTTTGCTAGGGGATATTTACGATATGTAGAAGCTGTCCATCAGTGTTTTAGTATTTTCTCTCAAGCTTGTGGGTTACAGGCTAATCTTGGAAAGAGTGCTATCTACTTTGGGGGGGGGGGGGGTATCCCAACCTGAACAGGACATAATTCTTTCTCACCTTGTGTATACTAGAGGTACTCTCCCTTTTAGATATTTGGGTGTCCCACTGTCCTCCAAAAAGCTCACTCTGATTCAATGGCAACCCCTCATAGAAAATATGACTTCTAAAGTTTCTGAGTAGACTGCTAAGAAACTATCTTATGCAGGTAGAGTGTAACTAGTTCAGTCTGTCTTATTTAGTATTCAGTCCTACTGGGCACAATTATTTTTATTGCCTTTTAAAGTATTAAAAACTATAGAAGCTTTTTGCAGAAGCTATGTTTGGTCGGGGGTTAATACTATTACTATGAAGGCATTGATTGCTTGGGATATGGTTTGCACTCCTAAGTCTACTGGGGGTCTCAATCTTACTAATTTGAAGCTCTGGAATAAGGTTGCAGTAGCTAAAAGTTGTTGGAATTTAGCTCACAAAGAGGATAGATGGTGGATAAGGTGGATTCATAGTTACTATATCAAATGATAAGACCTGAATTCCCTTCCTGTACCACAACAAGCTTGTTGGGTGGCCAGGAAGATTATTGAGTCTAGAAATGTTTGGAATCAGAATGTGCAGATTTTATCTAGGAAGTGCAGTATAATCAGAAAAATATATCTACTGCTGCTTGGAGATATTCCTAGAGTTTCCTGGAAAACCATGATGTTCAGCAATGATGCTCGACCTAAGGAAAAATTCACAATGTGGCTCATATTACATGATAGAGTTCTTACAGCAGATAGGCTCAACCACTGGGGACTTGATGTTGATCCTATTTGCTCTTTATGCAACATTCATATGGAAATTAGAGATCATATTTTTGTTGAATGCTCATTCACCAGAGCACTTTGGACTAGACTACTGAAATGGATGCAAAGACAAGATTTTCAAGCTAGTAGTTGGGACCAAATGTCATTGTTAGAGAAGTAGCTTATATTTGTAATCTTAGAGCTTCCTCTAGATGCAATACCCTTGTCCAATCTTGGATGTTGTAATAGCTCTAGCTTACTGCTGCTTTGAGTTCTTTTTCGTCTGAGCCTGGAAGAAATCCTCCATAAGAGGTGTGCTTCCAATCCTCTTGTTCTTTGTTACTGAGTTGAGGCTTGATAGCATTTTTTAGGATAGCAGATTGTGCTGGTCTGCTCAATTTTGTAATTATCTCATTTGATGATTAATAAAAGTTGTTAGTTACCAAAAAAAAGAGAAAATCACTTTAATTTATAGTTTAATAAAAGTTGTTAGTTACCAAAAAAAAGAGAAAATCATACTTTAATTTATAGTGATAGTATTTTTCATATATTTTCTCAATATTTGAATCTTATTTATAAATAAATTCATCAAGAAACAATATATGAAACTTGTTTTTCACTTTCTTGAATTTTAAGAAATTTCTTTTTCTATAAAAAAATATTTTTTTCCATACGAAACACACCCTTAGTATATAGGAGTATAACTTTACTGGAACTTCTCTGTTGTTCTTTACACTTGTCGTATAGCACTTTAAGGGCAAAATCTTCATCTTGCTCTTTTCTTTTCTTAGTTATTACTCCTAAAATAACACTCTTTATGTTCTTTTCGCCTGTAATCGTGAGATCCTCCAATGTAATAATAGGTAGTAGAGTACTCATAGGTACTAAATAGATATAGCATGCATGCAATGAACAGAGAACGTACACGAATTTGCCAAACCATTTTCTTACATTAAATGTCCCAAATTGCACAAGACATCTTTCTTACATTAAATTTAAAAGTAAAAACAAACGTGCACATAGATTAAGAGCACTTTTCTTGCAGCAACAATTTTAATTTGCTTTCACAATTAAATTAGACCTCTTCTTACCATAATTTGATCATGTTATTTTTAATAGTATAGATAAGAGGAAATCCTATAGTGTTTGCAAATTGTGAAGAGAATAAGCTTTCAAGGGGCATAGCCTCCACCACCACCATGTCCGGATCCACCCCCTTCACCACCACCATGTCCACCCACTTCACCACCAGCATAGGCTCCTCCTCCACCGGCTCCACCTCCACCGCCGCCACCAGATCCTCCTGCTCCATGAGCTCCACCTGCACCGCCACCGGCACCTTCACCGCCTCCGTATCCACCACCTGATGCTCCTCCATTCCCCCCTGCTGAACCACCTCCACCACCACCTCCGTGGCCACCTCCACCACCATATCCGCCGCCTGCTGCCCCACCAGCACCGTATCCACCACCACTTCCCGCTCCTTCACCTGCACCAGATCCACCACCATGGGCTCCACCAGAAGCCGCTCCACCGCCACCACCACCTCCATGGCCGCCTCCACCACCATATCCACCTCCTGGCGCCCCACCAGCACCATATCCGCCGCCACTACCTGCTCCTTCACCTGCACCGGATCCACCACCATGTGCTCCACCTGCAGTAGCTCCACCGCCACCACCACCACTGCCTCCACCACCTCCACCACCATATCCACCGCCTGGGGCCCCTCCAGCACCATATCCGTTGCCACCACCTTCACCGCTACCACTTCCACCGGCATAACCACCATGGTCACCGGCTACAGCTCCACTTCCACCACCTCCACCGGAACCTCCGCCACCACCACCGGCATAGGCGCCGACCTTGGCACCAATACCAATATCAAGATTGATGAGGGTTCTTGCAGCTGAACATATTCCTATACTCAATAAAACAAAGAAAGCAACGTTAAAAACTCTAGTACTCTTCGCCATAGGAATAGAGATGAATATATCACACAACCACGACTTAATAAGAATATTGCATGGATTGAAGGCTATTTATAGATGTTTCCAAGGATTAGAAAAGCGCGTTTATGCCAAAAAACACATAAAATTGCGGCTACTTTAGTCCCTACATGGTGGTCCATTATAATTCACTAACACTATCATAAGATTGGTTTAATTTCATTTCAATTCTCAGGTCTTAGTAGTCTTGCTAGTGTGCTTGTGCTGTCTCCCATATTCTATATATATGTATACAGAACAAATACTACTATAACATATATATGACGGCCCTACTTATTCTCTTTATCTTCTTTTATACTTCTTGTTGATTTCCACTTAGTTAAATTAATTAGTTTACATTATTTGGGTAAGGGTCACGTTTTCTCATTTTTATCGTGGATAAGAATAGTGTCATGTGCTGTTGCAGAAGACAAAGAAAACACTATATTACACTATGGGTGATTAATTTACCTAAGTTACTTTCAAGGCTGCGTCCTCTATTTTAGGTTTACTTGTGAACGCTAACTTTTTTTCAAAAAAAATAATTAGCAGCCAATTAAGAAGAGGCTGATCCAATACGCTAATGTGAAATTAATTAAGCATTACTCAAGTAGATTTGTTTGTTTTTATATTTGATAAATCAAGTATATTAGCTTGATTCAGGTTTAGCAAACACAGCTCTGTAACTCCCAAAATTAGGGATCAAATTATGAGGTTTTGTACTATGGGCTTATTTGAAATTAAACAGTAGATCTCGATTGATTTTGATTACAAGTATTAGCACAAACATGAGAGAAAATACAAACTCTGGGATTAAAATAGGAGATATTGGAATGATATCCATTACATCCATGATCCACCAAAACAAGTTGTACATTTTGAATTGATTATAAGATTGCTAAATGGATACTTAGGTCACTATTCTGTAGCAAAGGCTGCTGGCTTGCTTTATGTATCATAGAATAATACATATATGAATTTAAGTTCCACATGCAGGGTAATTATAATTATTTATTTTTGTTGTGCTCATTATATAGAAAATCATTACAAGTGCAGAAAAGCAAAGAAAGACATACTAATATATTAATAATTCTGCTAAAGAGGGAAGTTTATACTATTATATCTTTAACCATAGTGTTCAAGACCTGAGTTTACATATGAAGTTACAAACTTACAGTGTCTTAAGCCAAGTATGACCAAAAACTTGAAATATTAAATTTAATGCTTATTGGTACAATCACTTATAACAATTGTCAGTTATAAAAATTGTCAGATGAAAATCAGTAACTCCATTAAAGGTATATGCACCCTTTATACATTAATAGGTTAGTTCTGCATTGGGGCTGATGCAAGATATACAAATCTTCTTGACATGAACTAGGGGTGGCCAGTGGGTCGGACTCGGGTCTGGCGGGTCGGATTTGGCGGGGTCGGGGCGGGACGGGCGAAGGGGGCGGGGTCGGGTCTGGCAGGGTTTGGCGGGACTTGCTCCAGTCCCGTCCCGATCCCGATCCCGTCGGAATCGGGTCGGGGCGGGGTCCGGCGGTTTTTTTTTTAATAACATATGTATAAAGAAAAACTCAATAAACAAGACAAGATAGTGTAATAAAAACATCCCAAGGCTGTTTTTGTGCCTCTTATATTATTTAATAATAGACATGATTTTTTTGTTATACAAATACAAATACAATTGTCTAAATTGCAACTTTGTGGTGTTGTCCAAAAGTTGCAAATTACATAATAAAATTGCAATTAAAAAAAATTACATTCTCAAAAAAACCTGTTCTAATTGCTTGATAATTTCCTGTGGTTCTTCGGTTAGAATTGGTATTTGTTGGTCAAATTGATCCACGTCGCTTCCACCACCTTCGGATAAGATTTCGTTGTAGTTTTCGTCTTCTTCTTCGTTGATCTCCGGTTGACCGCACCTTCTCCGCTCCGCTCGTATCCAATCTCTGAATAAATACTGCAATTTCCAAGCTGTCTTTGGCTAATGAGTGTCTGTGGTCTCCTATTTGATATCTGCCGACAGAAAAAGCACTTTCAGACGTAGTTGATGACGCTTGAATGTTCAAAACATCTCGGGCCATCAATGAAAGTGTCGGAAAGGTCTTCTCATTCCCCCTCCAATATTTCAGCAAGTCTTCATGTCCATCTTCATTGATAACTTCTTGGTACGGTACAGAACCTTGCAAAACAAAAATATCCAACTCGCTAATTTGGTTAGTAGTAGAGGTACGGCCGCACATTCTATTTCTAAGGCTTTCAATACTAGCCGCAGAAACAGCATGTGTTTTGTGAGGTTGTGTTGAAGATGAAGAAGATGGTATGGAAGCCGGTAAGTTACTAGCATTTTCTTATTGGTAAAACGTATATATTTTTTTGCATTGGTCTTCTACGCTAGACAACACTTCTTCTTTAGTTTGTTCAATAGGTGGTGGGTGATTTAGATTTTTTGGACTTGGAGGTGGTAGTACTTCTATACAATCGTAAATAGTTTTAATAAGTGATTTAGTACGTCTATTTTAATAGTCGGATTTAATACAACACCAATAATATAAATAGTGGGAATAGGAATAAAATATTTTTTTATATTGATAAACATTTTTTTAATAGCTGCCATATAAGCTGATCTTTCCATATATTCACTAAGTAATAAAATTATTAGAGTTATATAAAACAACATAGTTGAAATAGTAGGATAATATATACCGGAAAATTCTTTTGTTGCTTGAAAAAATTTCTCTAAAAATACAATAAGTTCGGAAATTCTTACCCAATCACTATCTACAATCATATCAGCTGGATTTTGATTATGAGAGTTAAAAAATAAGTAGTTGCTCGTATAAAGAATTCCACCTAGTGGATACTTCTTGTGGAATTTTTCTATAAGATAGTCCACAATCGTGACAAGTTTTTTATATTCTTTTCTTCGTTGTACTTTATTACTTTTAAAAATAAAGTTTATAGCAAATTGTATTTTACTAAGAATGTCTTCAAAAAGTGATAGACCATCCTTTACAATTAAGTTATATATATGGCACGCGCATTTTATATGAAAATGATCTGGAAAAGATGGAGTTAAACTATTTTTAAAAATTGTAATAGCGTAATTGTTAGAAGAAGCGTTATCTAATGTAATAGTCATAATTTTATCGGTTATTCCGTAATAATGGCACACTTGTTAAATATTTTCTGCAATAAAAGTACCAGTGTGCCTATCATCTATATATCTATACGCTAAGATATGTTTTTGCATAGACCATTTATAATATATCCAATGACAAGTTACCGTTAAATATTCATGGCCGTTAGTACTACGACCTATATCAGACGTGATAGATACTTTGCCATTAAAATGATATAATGAATAACGTAAATATTGTTGATATTCATGTGCGAATTTAAATACATCTCTCTTAACAGTTGATCTAGGAAAACCATTAAAAGCAGGATTATATATATCTCTAATGTAATGAATAAAACTGGGAGATGAAGGAAATGAAAAAGGAAAACCCTCCACAACAACTAATTTTGATATTGCTTCCCTATCTCTATGTTTATTGTATTTAGGGCTTACAATTCCCTCCGTCATAGGGTTAATTTGACCCTGTACTTAGTCCGGGACAATATCAGTATGTGAACCTTGTCCCGATGGAGCGGGTGTTTGCGCACCCGGTTTTGAAGCCTGATATTGGGCATACCTAGCTGGATGAGCACTTACTACGTGTCTAATTAAACCCCCCGTCCCACCGTGACCTTTTCAGTTTTAAATTTTAAAACATTTTTACAAATTTTACATCTAGCTACTTGATTCTCTACGTCCCTATCAAAAAATATCCATGCATCTGATTTTAATGGTCGTTTTGCTGGACCTCGTCTCATACTAGGGGCAATAGGAGGCATTTCAGTTGAAGGTGCACTAGTGGGTGTGTTGTCATCAACATTAGTGGGTGTATCATCTAGATCATCGTCTAAATTAAAGTCTTCTTGAGTTCCAGAAAATAGCTCATCGTCTAAATCTAATGGTATTGTAGGAAAATGTTGAGTATCAACAAAATCATCCTGTGTAGAAATAAGATGACTAGAAGAAGTACCCTTGCGCTCTGGTTTGCCCCTACTAGAAGAAGCACCCTTACTTTTAAACATACCTCTTAATCTTTCCATTTTAATTATGATAATAAATAATTAAAGATAATAAAATTAAGTGCGCTAAATAAAATAATAAACAGACAATAATAATTTAATGAAGGAACGAATGTACCAAACGCCGACGTAACGTCGACGTGTAATCGAGAGGTTGAAAATTGAAACTTTGCTTGATGGAAGATCCTCAAGCTAGTTGCCAACTTCACTCCCAATTCCCAAATGAATAAATAAAATTGAATATTTAGTAAACAATGTAGACTTGTAGAGAGATATATTGAGAGATTAGAGAGATTGTACGAAGATTTGTGAGAAAGATGAAGAGAAAATGAGTTATTTATAGTTGGAAAATTGAGTTAAAGATTAAATATAATAACTTATGGGTTGAAAATAAATATTAAGGGGGTAGGGGGGGTTGGGGGAGGGGGGAGGCCAAAAATGGTCGTTGCCCAACGGCCAAAATCTAAAATGGCCGTTGGTGCAACGGTTATATTTGGAAAGGGGGGATTTCGGGCGGGCTCGGGACCGGCTCGGGGCGGGCTCGGGTATGGCGGGCCTGGGGCGGGCTCAAGACGGGTCGGGACGAGACATCGTCCCGTCCCGAGTTCGAGTCCCGCTACCATTTTTTTTTACGGGGTCGTGTCGGGTCGTGACGGGCTCGGGTCGGGGTCGGGCCGTCCCGGCCCACTGGCCAGCCTTAACATGAACTGCCATAAAAGTATCATTTCAAATTAACTCAGATTTTAAAACAATATACTTAAAAACATTACTAGTTTTAGAAGGCAAATAATGTTACACCTTGTATTTTCGCGTTCGTATGCATCGTAAGTAAAGTAACATAAAGCCAGGTGAAGCTAACATACCATTTTTGGATGGAAACAAATTTAAACAAGTTTTACGCATGTTTCGTAAGAGTACGTGGTTAAATAGATCAAATAAATTAAGTTCGTCGAAATTTTGGAAAGACAGATAGGATTTTTGGACCAACTTGTCTGGGTATATCTTCTAGTATATAAGGAATTATGGAATGCATAATCTATCTAACTTCAAGTTCAGAGAGTCTACTTTTCAATGTAACAAATAGTTTGTCAATATGAGAAATAAGGTGAAAGGTACAGACCGTACAAAATTGTACGTCCCATAGAAACATTGTATGGACAGTAGAAAAAAGTACGACCCGTTTGGGAGTTTGAAAAGGTCACGATGTTGTTTGGCTTGGATGAGAAGGAGACATAACGGATTGCACGGTTCATAAGTGGATTGAGTCCGACAATACAAGAGAAGGTCGAGGTGTCCACTTATCATACCATTGAAGATGTGTCCATTTGGCGCTAAAATTCGAGCAACAACAAAATATGGGTGCCTCTAAACCATATGCTAAGCCCATGAGTACCAAAGGAAGGGGTAGTGCTTAGTACGACAACCCTTAATACAATCAGGATGAGATAGGTAAGGGCAAGGAAAAGAAGGTAAAACCGGCCAAGGAAGTTGGAGGAGGCGGTAAGAGATGTTTTAAGTGTCAAGGCCTCGAGCATTTTGCAAGAGAATGCCCGAATTCGAGGGTCATGACCCTTGAAGAGTACCAAGAGTGTGATAGTGCCTTCGTCGTGGAAGGACCCGAAGTGGGAGAAAGTCAAGGAGAAAATGAGACCATTGCGGAAGAAGGAGTAAGTCTTGTTCTCCAACATGTGTTAAGCATGCAACCGGGAGAACTTGAAGAATCGCAACGAGAGCAGATCTTCTACACACAGTGCAAGGTGAATGGCCGAGTGTGTAGTGTGATAATTGATGGAGGAAGTTGTGCGAATATGGCTTCTCTAGAGATGGTAAGCAAGTTACAATTACCAACACGTGCACATCCTAAGCCCTACCATCTTCATTGGGTAAACAAAGCAAGCGAGTTAGAAGTAGCCAACCAAGTCCTTGTTAACCTCTGAATTGGGGGATATGAGGACGAGTTGTGGTGCGACATCCTACCCATGGATGCGTGCCATATTTTTTTAGAGAGGCCATGGCAGTATGACCGCAAGACGATCCACGATAGAGAAGATAATACATATGCCTTCCACAAGGATGGCAAGGACTTCCGGCTGATATCCTTACCACCTAGTAAGGTTAGGGAGATGAAGATTCAATGGGCTCAAAAACAACAAACCAATTCTGAGACTCTCATGATTGCGAAGCAAAAAAAGGAGGAAGGAAGATCAAAGAAGGGGAGGCCGACGGAAGTGTTAGTGTGTGAAGAAAAGGAAAATCTTATGGAGGACATAGAAGAAGGTGTCGGGATGGCACAAGGTTGGACCCTCTTCACCAACCCAGTGTATGATCCTACAATTACGGCAGAGCAGGCCAACTCAAGGGTTGCGGAAATTGCACTTCCAAATGGATCAACAATCGGAACAATTCCAACAAATGGTATGGTTCATTCCCTCAACATGGTATCCGAAAAACAACTACTTAGCCTTTATGATCCGATGAGTACTTCTGAGTTAGCTACCCAAGGAGACCTTGGTTCATACGCGGTAACGATCGTATAGGTGCTTGAAAGGAGTGGAACTTGGTATACACTACTTCACGAAGTATCTTTGAAGAATGACTCAAAACTACTCAAGTGGGGAGTCAAGCGAGTGGTGGTCGTTAAGGACCTATAACAGAGGAACGAATGGTTTGTGGTATCGCTCCGAATGAGTGGTAAACAAAACTATTCCTTGAGTCTCATGCAAGGAGTTTTCTTGGCCCAGATACATGACTCATTATTTGCAAACCGTGATGTTAAGATTTTCAAAGTAGGCCAAGATTGGTGCGAGATTATAGATGTCTATGGGAGGATTTATTCTTCCCTTATAGTTTAAGGATGAGGTTTTTTTGACATTCCCACCCCAATCATGAAAGAGCTACTTGGAACTGTATGAGATGATGGTTATGATCTAGACTAATAATCGCAAGCCCTAGAAGCCCATGACGCAAAATTGGAAGATGAACATCACCAACCGTGGACCTATGATTCATTGATCCGATGGGAAACATATTTGAAGAATGGTCCTTTCAAATGGTTGGCCAAATTTTAAGAAGACTCGTGCAAGAAACTGAGTCCACATGAAAGCATTGATAGTGAGGAGTCCTTGCATTTGATCCCCATGAATTTGAGGACAAATTCTTCCAAAGAATGGGAGAATAATGTAAATCGAACCCCGCACATAATTTCTCAATTCAAGATAAGAAGTAGAGTTCCAAGAATGCCAATGGTGAACCAAAAACACACGGCCAAAAACTTGGAAATGTATGGAGTATGGAATGGCTTAGGAGACAACACTTGATTGTCTTAGAGAGAGTTGTATTTTTCGGCCTTAAGTATTGATCTTGGCCGAGGCCTTGTTTTAAAATTATTATCTTTAAATTCATAGATGAACTAGTAGTTACTTAGGACACATAAAGAACCCTTAGCTTCACCTAGTACACATTTAAGACACTAAGTAAGGGGGAAAGATGACAAGGTCGAAGGAAGCTCCATTCGAGAGTGACATGTCCGAGAATGCACACGGCAACAAGAGTTAAATGCACCATCTAGAAAGTGTGCACCTCAAGAGGATAAACAATGTATGGACTTCCTAAATTTGATGACATCAAGATGAATTCGAGGAATCCAAGGAGTTGCTCGAACGACTCCAACCGATCAGTCAAGAATACATATCAAGGGAGATGTCTTGCACCACTCTCCAAGAGGGTCATTTTAAGATCACATGTGGAAGCTAACAAGAAAGGTCCTTTCTCTAGAATGGTCCCTTCGACCAAGGACTCTTCCCCTCCCCCGTTCCCACCATAGCCGAATTAGTTGTAGTCTGTGTCTTTACATTTTCCTTCTAGAATGGTCCTTTCTCTACTATAAAAAGGACCCTTAGGCCATTGTAAAAATCAGTTGTTGTTGAATGCAAAACTTGAGTGTTAACTCAATTTATCTAACCATTTGAATCCGAGATTGTAATACTTAGTTGATCCTCCGGGAGAGTCGCTTAGTTCTCCGGGAGAACCACCCTTGTGTCGATGGTTTCGATCACCCTTTTATAGGTTAGTCTTGAACATTGCGTGCAGTAAACCTCAAGCTAGTCCTTGTGAAATTGATCACAACATCTTGGAGCCCACACGAGCAATTAACTCCTCGTGCTACCATCCAAGGACCCATATCGACCGAGTTGTGACTTGGTTTGTGTCTCGGATTGTTTCCAACAATCCGTGCTCTAATTACTTGTTCCTCCATATTTCTACCTCCAATAACACCTCATTACCATTCCCACTAAAAGGCCTCCATCCGAAAATAAATGAAACTCCACACAAATTCCACCAAAAACACCAACGTCCCCACCAAACGTTTCTACCGGGCCCTCACTACCTCAGATTGTTTCTGCAACCTTATCTCCACTAAACCAAACCACCACCACCACCCTCTCCCGCAAGACTCTCGGCATCACCTCCCAAAATACTAACTCACTTTTTTATGCCAAGCCACCCGAAACAGCCTTCAACCACTATACTGCCTACCTTGCCGATAAATCGAGAACCCCATTTTCCTCACATATTTTCGGGTCAACCCGAATCTCACCAACACCCGAATCACTTACCAACTCAAAGCCCTCCGTACTTACATCACTTTAAATCCCCATTTTCTGTGCAAAATATATTGTGCCCTACTTGGATATATATTGAATGTTAGTTTAGGATGCATATGTGATATATATAGGGGTATACCAGTTATATATCGAATATACCTAGTATATGAGAGTATATAGGTTGTATATCGCTTTGTGTATCACTCGTAAATATCATACTGTGTGTTTTGTTGGGCCTGGCCCATCTTGATAGCTTCTCCTGTTTTCTTCTCCATAACTGTGTGACTGGGCTTGTCTCATTGTTTCAATTTTCATTTACGTTGTTATTTAATTTGGGCTAGCCCATCTCTTCTTAATTAAATGCAAAGTTGTTATGGGTGGTTTGTGTATTTATATCATGTATGCGATTAATTTGATAAGTTTGGGGTACGTCAAATTGGTATTTTCATTTTCCCTTTGTTTGTCTTCTTGTCGCATCATCGTGGAATGGGCCCTTACTGGATCCATTCTCCTCTTCCTCATGTCATCGTGGAATGAGCCCTTACTGGATCCATTCTCCTCTTCCTCGAGTCATACTCTTGCAATCTTACTAATTGGGCTGAAGCCCAATCCAGACTGCCAGCCGAGACAAAAAGAGCAAGAGAAGCTAATAATTGCGTTGAAGGCCCAGCTATGGGTAACAATAGCCAATTGGTGAGCTTCGGTAGGCCCACCAGCCTAAACTTTCCTCCATTTCAATTGATATATTTGTATATATGTATATATATATATATTAATTGTAATAAACATACTTTAGTATTGGAATTTTACTTATGGTTAGGAGCTATGATAGGCAAAACGATGTGTATATCGTTTAGTTAGATCACCTAAGTAATTTTAAGACTTGTTCAAATCTGGAATAGACGGGTTGTTTGGAATAAAAAGGATTGTTTTCGGACACTGAAAATCTGGAAAATAAAGAACTGATTTTGGTTAAGTGTACACTGATTTTTGACTTAAAAATATTATGGATTTTAAATTCTGAAGTTAAAATGGACTGAACTAGACTATTTTTTGTCATTTTTCTCTCTATTTCTTTGATAAAAACCAAACTTGCTATTTTTAGAGGAACTATACCACTTCTGAGATTTGAAAAAGGTTTTAAACAAAAGATGCAAGTGTAAAATAATAAAAAAATAGTTGGACTAAATGTGGAGTTCTACTCAAATTCGCATTTGAGTGTTCCTAGTCCGAAAACTAAATTGATTAAACATCTCGTGCATATCATTTTGGCGGAAGATTTTAACTCTTTGTTTAAACAAAACCTTGAGCTTTTGAATACATGAAATGACATATATTTTCTCGCGGATTTTAAACATTAAATAATTTGTATCACTTTTAAAAGCATGCTATAGAGATTGTAGGTCAACCGTATTCTACAGATCCTTAATATCGGAGGGCTAACACCTTTCTCGGGGGATCACCAGAACCCTTATCTTGACTCTGGTTTAGATAGGATTTTTCAAACTCTTTGAATAAACCCTTTAACACTGGTTTTCCTAATTTACCTATAAATTAGGTGGTGACTCTAAACACATTATCCAAATTTAGAGCACCATCCAAATTATTAGTAGCTCTTTATATGCTAACCCGTATAAAAAGCGAATTGTAACAACACCTGGACGAGTATCAGAAATGACTATGAAGTCTGAACGGCTAAATGTTAAAAGGATGTATCGATTGCTCTCTAGATTAAGAAAAACATTGATATTAGCAAGATCGCTCGGTTAGACAGAAAAAGAGTTTGAGCTTCTAAATATTGTCATGATAAAAGATATTTAGAAGTTTCAAGGTAAGAAATCAGACAGTAAAAGAACAAATTGCAAAGGAAAGGGGAATCCTTATAGGTTATTAAGAAATGAGCCATTAAGATTCATGTCATAGCTAGAAGATAGAAAGTCTATCGAGACTGAGTATGTTAGTTACAAATGCATGATGTTCTATCTGTGTAAATGATAGTGAGAGGAATTGGATTGGAGAGAATTGTAAGTTGTTAAAGAATCATAGAAGTATGGAAGGAGTTGAGAAAATAATATGATTTTTAGGGCGGAAATCTCTTAAGAATAAAATGTGATTCTCTTCCTATAGGGGAGGTAGCACGATGAAGAATTGATACAGAACTTATCTTATTGTTCAATAAGAAGACGACAAGGTTACGACGAAGAGTTTCAAGACGAACCAGATCGTGTCATCTAGCTTTGAAAATGTGACATGACTATGAGATAAGATGCAAGTGTCAACGCTAAGAAAGGAGTGGTAGTGACCTCCGAATTAAAAAAAAAGTAATGGTAAGAGTTGCTAAATATATAAGGCTCAAAAGAGAAGAGCATGGCCCGTAAGTGAAGACAAAGGCATATAATTTCAAAAAGAGGATATTCAGAATTTGTGAATGAAATGGGTAATTGAGTTAATACGAAAGATGGTATATGAGGCTGGAAGAGCCATCAGTCGTTACAAATTTTACATTATAAAATGGTCTTAGAGCCTAAAGTTTTAACTTCCCCAGTAAGTGATCACAACTTTCATAAAGCAATCTAAATAGAAATTAATGGCAAAGACATCCAACGTAAAGCAAATCAAGTTAAGAATCTAGTGATGCCTAGAAAATGGATCCAAGCAATTAAGTACGCACTTAGAATTGACACTGTCAGAATAAAAATAGATATGAAGATAAGAGAGATAGTGGTGGACAACTAAGGATACCCAAGAATCTATAAGGGTAAGTGATAATGACGTTGCTAAAAGTATATTGTTAAGGGATGTTAACCAAGACTCCGAATATATTAATTTAAGTATAAGTATATCTTACAAGGAAGTACGTTAATAACTGTCGATTGGTATGTTCATTGAATAACCCATGGTGGAACTTAAGGCCAAGTATTCAAGGAACTCCTGGATAGAGGTTGAGACAAATCAATGCATTGCAATGCATATGTTCAGGATGGATTAGGGAATGAATACGTTTACACTTAAAAGGCGATTGAAAAACAGAAGGCATGCAGACCCAAGACTTAAGGTTGGCAATAGTGAGTATGCATTAGAAATACATCGTGAAATCGTTAATAACCATAGAGACCTCAAGTACACCTTTTAGGTCATAGTAACTAGAATTGAGATAAGTTTCTCTTACCAATAGTAAAGGCGTCCTCTCATATCACGATGATATAAAAACCTATGAGTCTTCTTAAGGAGAATATTGGTTCTTGGGATTAAGAAGTAAGTAAAGGCAAGACTAGATGGTATAATGGAGTGTGGCCCTCAACGGGAGGGAGACAGTTCAGAAGCTAAATTGTAATAGATGAAGTTACTAACCAGAACTCAGTAGTAGCATTCTTAGTGGTCGAAGTAAAAGAACAAGGATAAAGGATTTCCGTTCTAGTACAATTTGAAAAAAAGAGTTTAATAGAATAGGACAATACCATTTAAGGCAACTTAAGGTAAGAAATTTGAGCGGCTTAGCTTATGTATAGGTCGAGGAAAGAAAAAGGTAGCTAAAAGCGCTTTATTAGTTAATGGGTTTAAGGGTTTAATTTCAAGGCTCCGATGATAATAGAATCACCGTGCAGAAGTTATCATCATTTTCCCTGTGGTAGAAGTAAGGATATAGTGATATGATAATACAGAGTTGGTACTATCGGCAAAGAAATCCAATAGTCGAGATAAATAGAGATGGAGCTCTTTGATACCTAGGTCGATTGTATGTTCCAAATTTGGCTAATTTACGAGTAATGACTGAATGGCCAACAGACAATGAAAGAGTATCTAGTCCTAGTGGGCCAATGTAGAGAATGAATTTCCCGACATGGAAATAGAAAAGTGTTTCAAGGATAAAGTTCAATAAGAACTCACCCCGTTCTTATCAGATATGTTACCTAGATAGTAAATGGTCGATAGATTTATAAGGATGACCCATTTCTTGTCAAAGTGAACCATCCGCACAACCAAGAACTATGAGTAAAATATATTAAAAAGACCGTACAATTTCAGTACATTCTAATATTTATCATTTCAGGTAAAGGGTCTTAGTTTCTATGAACTTCTAGAGATTCCTCCAAAAAGGTTTGGAGGCGTGGAAAAATCCTGCCATAGCTTTATCTACATTATGAGGTTAGCCCAGATTTGCAATTTGGACGCTCGCTAACATACATCAATCAGGTATGCTAAATTTCGAATGACAGTTGGAGAATCTCTCATCCCACAAAGAGTTACGTATCATGGTGGCTATCATTTTATCATCTAGAAGGAACCTTATAAGACCTGGTATAGTCAGAGGTATAGATCTTCTATCGATCGATTCGATATAAGAAAATGGGAATGTGTAGGCCAGAGTTAACCCACCAAATGGTAAAAAATAATTAAAGCCTCTCCAAGGGCAAGTGTTAATAATTCAGGATTTGCCCGGGGATCACCTACTAGTGTACGAAGCTGAAATCTAAAGAATGTTGTTTATAACTAAGTATTTCTAAAGGTTCTTTCCCACAAAGTGTAATGAGATTCGAAAGTTTAGCTCTCGAGATATGGACCGTATAAGATTACTTAGGGGTCTAGCCAAGTAACCTATAAGCTAGGGTTACCTCCGTGAGTTAACGAAAATCTAAATCAGTTTTCCATGTATCAATGTTACAGCAGAGCATAGGAAATTTATTTCACACGTCCCTAGTCGTGAATGTTCAGAATACGGAGAATTGTCATATCAATATACCTCAGTTGCTATGCTATATCGTTGAGTCCAAAAATTGCGAACTAAAGAGATAAACTCCGATATGGTAAAAGAAATGATTTGAGAAGTTAAGAAAGACATGAAGACTAGGTGTCCTTGTTTTATTATGGAAAAACGATTATGATGACACTCGTGCGATACGATTTTTCCATTACCTATTGTTTAGTAATGAAGTTTATCTTGTATGTCTCGT
The DNA here is from genome assembly GCA_034509755.1 of Anisodus tanguticus. Classification (NCBI taxonomy): domain Eukaryota; kingdom Viridiplantae; phylum Streptophyta; class Magnoliopsida; order Solanales; family Solanaceae; genus Anisodus; species Anisodus tanguticus. Next base: position 33,383,735 of record CM067546.1, read on the forward strand.
ATACGCGATGTTATCGGCACAAAAGTAACGGACGCTGGTCCGACTATAGTACTTGACAGTTAAGGTGAGTTATAGTTTACACTTTTAATTTCTGGATAGATAGATGGTCGTGTGAGGACGATATATCAGGTTATGCTATTGTATAGCCTTGTGAGGCATTAAATATCTTTCCTGGATGTTTGACAGGTTTGGGATAGTCCTGTTTACAGAGGAAACTCTGCCAAAATTTTTAAGAATCCTATGGATAAGAAATTATGAAAATTTAGTTACCCCAACAAAGAACATTCGAGGACAAAAGTTCTTAAAGGGGGGAGGATGTTACACCCCGTATTTTTGCGCTCGTATGCATCATAAGTAAAGTAACGTAAAGCCAGGTGAGGCTAGCATGCCATTTTTTCATGGAAACAAGTTTAAACAAGTGTTACGTATGTTTCGTAAGAGTTTGGGGTTAAACTTATCAAAGAAATTAAGTTCGTTAAAATTCAGGAAAGAGAGGCAGGATTTTGGACCAGATTTTTGGCCCAACATGTCGGGGGTATATCTCCTAGTATATAAGGAATTATGGAGTGCATAACGTATCTTAATTAAAGTTCATAGAGTCTACTTTCCAATGCAACAGATAGTTCATCAATCTGAGAAATACGGTGAAACGTACGAACCGTACAAAATTGTACGACTATAGAAAATTTTACGGACCATAGAAAAAAGTGCGGTCCGTACTTTCCGGGCATACATTTGGGCGGTGGAAACCTTTTTTCATATATATATATATTATATCTCGACTTGTGGTTTTATTCCACACCTTTTCCAGACCCTAATACACTTCTCCCTCTCTCTTAAAGGTGTCTTAACCCCCTTGACTTAAATCCAAAGCTAAATCACGCAGGTTCGACGTGAAGAATCCCGTGAATATAATTAACTTTTCTTCTTCCTTGTTGCGATGATTCATAGATATCTTGGTGCTAAAGTAAGATAAGAAACAAAGTGTTCTTGGTGGAATTAAGGTAAGCCTCATCTTCACTAGCTTATTTTTAGGTTTGTACAAGTATTAAGTCAAGATTTGTTAGAAGATTCTTGAAAAAGTTGGTGATTATGAGTCTGGAAGCTAAGCTAAGTTGTGTGGGCTATTTCTAGGTGACTTAAGCTACTAAATGAAGTTGTAAGGACATGGATAGAATTGTGGTGATGAGTAGGGGTGACAATGGAGGTTGTTGTGCTAGGATATGTTGAATTTGAACTACAAACGATCCTATAAAGTTGCACACACAAGTTGTTCGATAAAATGTCTAAGTAAACTTCTCTTTAAGCTATAGATTTGATATTGATACAAAATATTCATATAATGTGGATAATCGTTCGTAGAGCTTACGATAACTTGTGGAACTTGAATATCTTCGACGACAAGGTATGTAAGGCTAATTTCTTTCTTGGCATGACTTGGTATAAACCCTTTCTTGAAATAGTTCTCCTCTTATTAAGTTCAGATAATTATATTCCTCGCTTGATGAAATTGATCATAACTCTTGTATACTCTTTATCGGTAGTGCTTCCCATATTCCATATATTTATGGTTAATTCTTAAAAGAATTGATGAACGTAGCGACAATAACGATAGTCGGAGGATACCGACCATATGTCACTCCGACCCTATTCATGGTATCCCTTGAGGTCAGTCTTACATTTCACTTATATATATGTAGCTATTTGCATATCGCGTCGTGCTATAGTCGGTCGGGCAGACACGTAAATGTGCAGACCACTGATTAGTTGGCAAATATTACCGCATCATATATGGTTGAACAGATTATGATGAGTTCACCCCACAGAGGGACTTTATACTATACTTTATGGCCCTATAGAGTGGCCCAATTTTATTTACATGCATATATTCATGATTATGTTAGTTGTGTGCCATCGGCGGCCTTCTTTTGAGTTTTAGGTTGATTTTATACCTTTCCTCTGATATTACATCTTTTATTTATATGATTTACTTGTCTTACATATTCAGTACATCTTTCGTACTATCACCTTCTGAGGCGCTGTGTTTTCATGCCTGCGTGTACAGATAGACAGGCCTACGTACTTCTTCAGTAGGGTACCTATTTTCAGCGGTTGGTTGTCACACTCCACTTCTCTGGAGTTGTTGTACAGAGTCGGTAGGCGCTACTGCATATGTATATATCTATTTTGGGTATGTCGAGATCCAAGACTCATGTTATGTGGTTCAAATATTACAGTTGGTCCGCTCGGGCATTAGGGTGTCGGCCACACCCCTAAGGTTGGGGTGTGACAAACAAATTTCCAATTATCAAAATTATGCAGCTTAGTAGTTGAAAGGCTAATCGTTTAGTGATACAAATGAAGTCTTCCATCTGTAGCTGATTCCTGAGTCTGAGCTACTTCATAAATAAAAGAGAGGATGATATATATGGTTTACACTTTAACTTTATTACTCTATCTAGGGGTGTCTAATGGCTGATTTCTGTTGAACTTGGGCAAGTCAAAATGAGTTATGAGTTCGCCTATGAATTCAGTGCTATTGAGAATATATTTAAATAAAACAATGTGTTTTCTCTAACATCTTAATCTTTTAGATGAGATGGTCGTGAACTTTAACATGGTATCAAAATAAATAAAGATTTTGGGATCTAGTCTCACTATCACCCAATATCAAAAATAAAATAATGTGTTTAGCCATGACAAAAAGATTCAAGCCCGTACTAATTGGTAGGACTCTCTTTAATAGTTTAATCTTTTAGATAAGATGACTACATACTTCAACTAGTAGATATTTATCTACAAACATACAATTTGCACGTCAACCAACAATACCTAATTTCAAGATTCATCATGTAACTTTATACCTTATTACTAACAAGAGAACCACTGTGTGAGCAATATATGATACCGTGTGGTCCTTTTTATCCCTCAATTTCATTGAATTGAAAAGTTTTTATGCTTCGAGCTATAGAACTTCTTTTTTATTTGTATGACATCCAAATGATCTCATCTTTATTCTAGAATAGGATACTTATTAGCCTACATAAACATTATCAATATCCTAAAGAAATGCTCCTTACCTTCTAGAGCTTCACATGCCTTACCACCTTCTCTACCCTTAAGTGGGACCTTCCCATTTCTCTTTGCTATGTTTTAGTGGATCGATCCTTTTTCCCTTTTCTCAATCTCACGCATTAGTATGACACTAATAATACTAACACTTTCCTCTCGACTACATCATTTCTTACGTCCTTCCTCACCTGACTTAAAGAGGCATTAATAACAATATCCTTTCCTCCCGCATCTACTCTAATATAACATGGGACTTAGTTTCATTATCTTAGTAATATCAAGGAAGACAGGGTAGCTACGATAAAGCCTAATGTCCTCTCAATTTACACGTGTCACCCTGACACAAAGACCATGCTAATCTTCTCTATATGTCGTCTAGTTTTATCGGATACCCCCCATAATATTCTAGACATATATGAGACTACCTACTATATCATATATGAGATTTACTTTTATTCAGATGACAAAAGGAAATCGTTGAATACGATGTAATTTAATTTGTGAGTGATCTTGTACGACTATGGTGTTCTCCCATAGAATTAGATAAATTAAAGGTGTAGTTTTTTAGAGAAAAAATCGTCCATGCATGTGATTATTGCAGAAATGATAATCACGTCAAAACGTTTAAGCTATTCATAGTTGTGAAGAATATTTTCTCCTTGTCGCTGTTTTCACGAATAAAAGCATTGTAGAGTAACATAAACCCTGCCGTCTTTATAGAATCATATACCTTGGTGGCAGTGGTTAGTTCCTCTGAGTAGTGATGATTGATTGATTTTTTAAATGGTGAAAGTGGATGCAAAATTACACTTATTTATGAAACATTATCTTCCATTGGCGTATCCTGTATTCCGATATTATTGACTTTGTTGCCAAAAGAAGAAAATGAAATAATAAGAAAAAAGAAGAAGATATAGAACTCACATTTGAGGTTATGCAAAGGTCAGATTTGAAATATTAATTAGATCATGAAAACTTCAAAATGTTTGGGCCATATTTTTTAAAAGGAACTTTACACAAATAGACGACCAAATTTACTGTTTTTTTTTTTTTAGCCGTATACATAAATTATATACTGATTAATTGTATATAGTTATATGTATATTGTATATGAATTATACGTATATTATACATCCACCATTCTATCTTTAGTTTAAGCGTTGGATGGGCGGTTATTAGGGCTGACAATTTCACCCTGACCCGATGCATATCCGATCCGTCCGATCCGATTATATGGACAAAAATTCAACAAAACACGGATTTTAATCGGGCGACAGATCGGGTCGGATTCGGGTGGACATACATCCAACCCACCACCCGACTCATCCATCCACCCGACACTTCTCCTAGTTAAGATTTTGCAAGTCTTCTTAATAACTTTAAAAGGCAAATCTGGAGTGCAACAAATTGACATAATTTCTTGATGTAATTGTGATTGAAGTCATCCAACTAGCACTAGATACATTTTTTCAACAAAAACAAAAACAGAGAACGAATAGATCTTTTGTTTCACTTTTGAAAGAATATCTAAAGGACATATGTGGAGTTTACGTTTTAAGAAAAATATCATTTCGAATTTGAAAAATTCAAATGAATACTAATTTGATCTACTTATTAATTTATATTTCTCTCCCTTGAGAGAAAAACAAAATATTTACTTGGAATTTCAAAATCTAAAAAAGAATAATTTCCTTTATTCTTTTTATATCGGATGGAATTTCAAAATATTACAAATAATTTCCCATATTTATCATCCTCGCATTACAAAGATCATACATACTCTATAATTGTCATTCGTTATAACAATATTTCACTATAACGATCTGATTTTCTCCAGAATCGATTTTTCATGTTATATTTTAGGTGATTGACTGACTGTGCTATAATTTTCATCTGCGAAGCACCCGATTCACCCGTGGATGGTGGGTGGATCGGATGTGGATGAACAAAAAATAGGGTGAGTCGGGTGGTGGATGGATGGTTGGCGGGTGGAGGCAGATTGAGCTCCACCCGATCCACCTCCCATCCATTGTCAGCCCTAGCGGTTATTTAGATTAATTCTCCTTTTAAAGAATTAGAATGTTTGGGATCCACTCTGTTATGGGCCTGGTATCAGTAGTGGATCGGTACATCAGTCGAAACTATTTTTTAGATTGATACGTTTCATTAATATATATATATATATATATATATTAATATATATATATATATATATATATATATATATATATATATATATATATTCTCACAACTAACAAGATCTCAAATATAATTAAATATCTAAATTTTAAACTTTGACTTTACATTTTCTGTTTAAACTTATTTTCCTACTATTATGTTATATTTTCTTCACCAATACTAATATAATAAGTAAAAACTAATCTCTTAAGCTTTGGGTTTAATCATACTTAGTCATATAAGTAGGAAACATTAGTTAATTTAAGTTTTTAACTATTTTCTTCATAGAGATACCCATCTTAACACACTCTAGACCTCAATCTGTCTTTTGTCATTTTGTTTTTTCGGGCTTTGGGCCTTTTGCACAAGATAACAGATAGGACATGAATCAATTATGGGTTTCGACAAGGTCCAGTTAAGGATATTCCAGCCAGCTGAAATTTACAATCAAGCGATGTCTCAGTATATAAAATAGGAAATAAGTTAGCAGATGCATATATGTAAAAGAAAAAAGAAAACACAGCTGCATATATATTAAGTTTTAGGGGGGAAAATGATCCTTTACGTTTGGGATACATGTAAAGTAGTCCCTTAAATATATCCCGAGCAGTTTTATTTCTCTAAATTTGCCAAAAATGAGCACTTTTGATCACCCTTAAATATCTAATAAACTTTAATTATTAGACTTACTAAGAAGTGCGAAACAAAAGATTTGAACCCCAAACACCAAGGAAAACCCCCATCAAATTTCAAAAATCCCTACATCAAAAACTACACCAAACATCATAAATAGATTTAAAAGAATAGGCAGAAACTGCATCTCAAAAGTTGCACAAAGCTCTAAAATTAGACCAAAATAACAGAAAATTGCAAAAACTTACTTCCATATGTGAATTCATATTAAATCCTATTTTTTAAATATTTTACGGAGATGAAAAACACTCACTTTTGAAAAAATAAAATAATCAAAATTGTTCATGAATATATTTCAGAAACTATTTTGAACCTACCCAAGTTTTTTCATTAAATCTCCATACAGAGAACTCAAGAAACCCCAAGATTGAAGACAAAAGAAATATTTCACTTAATTCAGTATTTACTACTTGAAGATTTAGCTACAGATCTGAACTCTATTGCTTGGTTCTTACAAAATCGTATTTTGTGGTTAGCAAATTCAAAATTGCTTCTCTCTTTTTTATTGACATGGTTTTTGCAATGTCATAATAGAAAGATTAGAGGTTATGGTGACTTCTAGTGGTGGTGTGGCGAAGAATATGTGAAAAATAAGGGAAAGTAATCTCTTGTACTATTAAGGGTGGTTTCTTTATAAGTATATGGGATATGGTATCGTATATGTTATATGTATATCATGTATATATCTGATGTATATTTTGTATATGTCATGTATACAACATATGATATACAAGTGAGAACATGAGATTGTTCTTCTTCAACCTCAAAGTTCAATATGAAATTCAATTCAAAACATTACCAAACTGCACCAAATTATGCCAAACTTGAGATATAAGCTCTTCAAGATGTTTCCATACTTTTGTAACAACAAATCAGTCCAAAATGATTTTGATTTTGCATATCCAAGTTTAGCTTCAAAGCTTCATCACGGCAGTTGCTCTGGTTTTTTCACGTTTTGTACTTGAAAATCTGAGAGAGAAGATAGGAAGAAATGGAAAATCTTTAAAATTCCTAATTTTACATATGTTGTTGGAGGTTGTATATATCTTATAAAAAATATATTGCTATGTTTTAAAAGTAAAATAATCTCGTTTTTTTTAATTTGAAATCTAATGACGTTTATCATTGTAAATCTTCCTTAAGCTTTTAACTCTTTTCTTGATAGCAATATCTATTTTAAAACAATTTAGACCTCAACTGTCTTGTAAAATATACACAATATACACGTGTATATTGTGTATATGTGGCTCTCGGAAATCTGCCTTGTACCGTGTATATAGGTAATATTTAGTATCCTAGTTTAGGTAATGTTGTAATGTAATTAGTATTGTACACTTACCATAATATTTGTATTACCATAAATATATATTTAGTATCCAAGTAGAATAAGGTTTTAGGAGTAGAATAGGAATATGATTCTCCTATTATGAAAATATGTAATTTGTATATATAACCTTTCAATCTATGAAAATAATCAAGATATTATTTCTTTCATGTCTTTTGTTATGTTGTCTTTTCGGGCTTTAGGCCATTTGGACAGTATAAACACAAGCAATATCAGATGACAGATAGGACATGAATCCCTTTTGGGCTTCAACAACGTCTTGTTAAGGATATTCCAGCCAGTTGAAAATGACAATTAAACGATGTCTCAAATCTGTATATAAAATCTGAAAGACGGAACACATCGACAACCATTTAAACTTATCAGTATATTTTGTTTGGACATTCAAATTATGGCATGTGTTTGATTGAGTACCTGAATATTGATAAAGTGTTTTTATTAGACACTACCAACTCAATTTCTTTTTTTTAAAATTGCATGTATTCTCAAGCGTCCATTAAATAGATAAGTTAACAAGTTAAAATATGTCAGATACTTTAATTATATGAGAAAATAATGCTAACGGTTAGAAACACAAGATTTATACGGAGAGATATAAGAGAAAAACAGAGGAAAGAAAATGCTTTGCTATTAATATTGGAATAGATTGGATAATAAGATAATAAAACATACATATTAATGCCCCTTATAAAGGCTTATAAAATCATACTAAATCTATTATGGTATGATACTAGTCTAACATACACACCTAGCAACTATATTTGAACCTTACTAGTCAAGCATACACACTTCATACACACCTAGCAACTTTCTTTGAACATGAATTCAATTTTGACAATCAAGTTTAGACCTTCAAGCCTCCCTTAAACTTGAAACTGATAACTCCGAGAATCAACTTCATTTTCTGAAATACATCGGTCTTCAATGGCTTCGTAAAGATATCCGCAACTTGGTCTTCAGATATACAAAAATCAAGAATAATTTTTCTATCTTTTACCAGCTCTTGAATATAATGATATTTAATATCAATATGTTTACTCCTTCCATGAAAGACCGAATTTTTAGCAAGTGCGATTGTTGATTTATTATCACAAAAAATCTTAGTCGGTCCTTCGTGCTCGTACTGTAACTCATCGAGCATATGACACAACTATATAGCTTGACATGTTGCTGATGTTGCTGCCGTATAATCTGCTTCCATCCGTGGACATGCAACAACTTGTTGCTTCTTTGAAGACCATGAGAATACTCCTTCTCCAAGATAGAACACATACCCCGAAGTGCTTTTCCGAGTTTCAACATCACTAACCCGATCACTATATGTATATCCCACTAGACTGAAATCGTCAGAATAAGTGCAGAAAATACCATGATCTCGAGTACCGCTCACGGATCATAAGATTCACTTCGCTACTTGTAGATGTCATTGTCGAGGTATCTCTATGAATCGACTTACTAACCCCACGTTATAAACCATATTTGGTCTAGTTGAAGTCAAGTATCGCAAGTAGGGGTGTCAAAACTATTTTAGAAACCGACCGAACCGAACCAAACCGAACCGATTTTTAGATTTTCCTTAATGAAACCGTAGTTATTTTCTAAACTTACAACTATACCGAATAATTAGGTTAGTTTTTTATTTTATAAAAAAATACCAAAAAATATCGAACCGAACCGAATAAATATATATAGTTGTTGTCGTCTCATTTCCTTTAGAGGCGCGGAAAGCCTTATCTGTTCCTTTTTTTTTAGGGGGAAAGGCAGAAATGAGAAGCCGGAGAAGGGCTCGAAGATATGTGTATATAAAATATATTTTATATGCTAAATTTAAAAGTACAAATCATTGAAAAACATTACCTCGGGCCTTGGAGAGGATTACATGTACTATGAAAGCCTACCCTACCATTATAAAATAAATGAAATACATTATTGACCTGACTTTAATAGTATTGAACAAACAACTCAATTACACGAAGGTGACTCGTGAAGATGCAGAGGTCATTGCAGCGCTGCCTTGCTACTTAGCGGATCATTAATTTATATAGTGTTTTCACAGTTTTTATGTTAAGGATCTCTTTTTAGAAGAAACAAAAAGAGTATGCGAAGCTTAACTGCTCAATGATTGATATTTGGGTTACAACATTTAGATAATCCGCAACATCGAAATGCAGCGAAAAAATTATTTAGTGATCCAACGGAAATAATAGGATATGTGTTATTAAGTTGATTTTCCATGACGATATCGAAGAGAAACCGACATGATTGGGACGGTTTCAAAAAGTTTAATTATGGTCAGTAGCGGAGTTTAGTAGGGGCGGGGGGAGGGGGTTGTGGTCCCCCTCAAAAAACTTAATTTTTTTTTAATATAACTCAAAATACACATATGTTTGGCCCCAAATCAAAGAATTCAGAAAGCCCTAAGCTCCTCAAGCTTTCTCATTGGCCCCAAATCGCAGAAAATCCTAAGCCCCAATTCATTGCCGCCTTCGATCCCAGCAAAGACCGGCTGTCTATGCCATTTTTGGTGAGTTCAAGAAGCATCCTCAACACTCATCGCCTCAGTCGCTGCTCTACAATAGGTAATCTCTCAAATGTCCATATATTTGGGATACAAAACACAAGAACTCCAAATTTCTGCAGTTAATCATCTTCTTCGTCCAAATTTATGTGTTGTTTTTATAAAAAAAAAAAAGGTGATAGTGATTGGGGGATGAATACGTTTTCTGAATAATTTCAATTTTTTCTTATTCGTATATATTTTTTTAAAATTTTGTTGACTAAGGCAAAACATTAATTACTTCAAAGTGAAATACACGTATCAATTTTTTCTTATCCAGTTTGCTTTTAGTTTTCTTATTAATTTTTTTCTTATCCAGTTTGCTTTTAGTTTATAGTTTGCTCACAGAAACAGATTAATGCTTTAACAGATTAACTATTCTTTTATGTTTGTTTCTTTGATAATTGATTTATGTATTTTTTTAGGAGTGGTAGTTGGTACGATGGTCCAACTTAAGAAAATTGATGCATTTTTCAAGAGGAAAGCTTCCAACAAAGATGAAAATTGTATAGCTTCAACATCGACACTTGAAAAGCACAATTCTGATGATCAAACGATTCAACTGGATGAACAACCTTGCAAGATTCAAAAGGTCACCATCGATGAATTTGATGTCAAATGTTTAGAACGTGACCCCGGAAAGCGTCCCCAAATTTGGGAATATCCAGTCAATCGAAGAAATAAAGTTCAAAGAGCTTATCTCAATTGGGGTCCTTGTCAATGTCAAGTTGAAAAGTATCCCCTCAATAGAGATAAGCAACCAAGACAATTTCAAGCATCTTAGTTCAAAATTTTCCCTTCATGGCTAGAGTACTCACCGACTAATGCTGCTGCTTATTATTTGCTTTGTTACTTGTTCAGTAAAAAGCCAAGTGGGCATTCTGGAGCTGATGTCTTTACTAGAAAAGGATTTAAAGCATGGAAAAAGGTCAATGATGGGAAGAGTTGTGCTTTGCTTAATCATATTGGTGAGAGTCTGTGTTCGTCTCACAATAATACATTGAAATCTTCTCAAGACTTGTTCAATCAGTCTATGCACATCAGAAATGTCCTTAACGTGCAGAGTTCCGATCAAATTAGCAAAAATAGACTTCATCTCAAGAGCTTTATTGATTCAATTCGTTGGCTCACGTTTCAAGTTTTTGCTTTCAGAGGCCATGACGAATCACCAGGATAAAAAAAATAGAGGTAACTTTCTTGAAATGATCAAACTCGTAGCATCATATAATGATGAACTTTCAAAGTAGTGCTAGAGAATGCTCCATATAATTCAAAGTATACTTCTCATGAAATTCAAAAGGAAATCTTGCATATCATTTCTAGTAAAGTGAAAAGCTATATCCGAGAAGAGATTGAGAATTCTAAATTTTGCATAATTGTTGATGAATCACGTGATGAATCTCTAAGGGAGCAAATGGCTATTATTTTGAGGTTTGTTGATAAAAAGGGTTGTATACAAGAATGATTTTTTGATCTTGTGCATGTTAAGGACAATATGGCTATCACTCTTAAAAACGGTTTGTGATGTTCTTTCTCGTTATCGTCTTGATGTTTCAAATATCTATGGGCAAGGGTATGATGGTGCTAGTAATATGAGAGGATAGTGGAATGGATTGCAAGCATTATTTCTCAAAGATTGTCCTTATGCTTATTACATACATTGCTTTGCACATAGATTACAACTTGCTTTGGTTACTGCTTCCAGAGAAGTTTTTCTTATTCATGATTTCTTTTCAAACTTGACTTTTGTTGTCAATATTGTATGTTCCTCTAGTAAGCATCATGATGAGCTGCAAGCTATCAAATTATAGGAGATATCACTTTTGCTAGAGATTGGTGAACTTGATAGTGGTAAAGGACAAAATCAGATATGCACTTTGAAATGAGCTGGAGATACTCGTTGGAGCTCACATTTTTCTTCTGTTTGTAGTATGATAAATATGCATGATGCAACTTGTGTGGTTCTTCAAAATATAAGGAAAAATGGATCAACTTACTCTCAACGAGGGGATGCTAATGCTGCTTATAAGATTATGAATTCATTTGAGTTCATATTGATTTTGCACATGATGAAAGAGACTATGGGAATTACAGATTATCTTTATCATGCTTTACAACAGAAATCCCAAGATATACTTAATGCTATACATTTAGTCAGCACTACAAAAACATTAATTCAGAAGTTGAGAGATGAAGGATGGGATCAATTATTGAAAAATGTGACATTATTTTTGTGAACAACATGATATTGATTCTCCTGATTGTAATGATGTTTATAAAGAGCGTCAAGGGCGTGCTCTGTCATCAGAAGGACCATATCACAGTGGGTCAATATTTTAAAGTGAATATCTTTTGTGTTACTATTGATCAACAATTGCAGGAATTGAATCACATGTTTAATGTTCAAACAATGGAGCTTTTGAGCCTAAGCAATAGTTTGATTCCTAAAGATATTTACGAAGCATTTAATATGGATGATATATGTGATGTTGTAGAAAAATTAAATCCAGTGGATTTTAGTGAGCAAGAGAAACACATGAGATTTCAACTTTAACACTTTATTCTTGAGGTTGTTAGTCCTCCAAAAATGAATAACTTGTCAACTATGTCTGAATTGTGTGACGCTTTGGAAAAAACAGGGAAGGCGAATACATATTACTTGATTGACCGGATAATCTGTCTTATCTTAACTCTTCCAGTTTCTACGGCTACTACAGAAAGATCATTTTCAGCAATGAAGATAATCAAGGCAAGGTTGCGTAATAAGATGGAGGATGAATTTCTTGCTGACAATATGATGGTTTATATTGAAAAAGAGATAGCTGAAAATTTTAGCTCTGATTCAATTATTAATGATTTCAAGTCTTTAAAAGAACGAAGGACATCACTTTAATTCTAGGTACGTCTTTCCTTTTATATATTATATTTTTGTTGTGTTGATGTTATTTTGAATCTTTGATAAAGTTATATTTTGATCTTATAAATTTCAATTATAATAATTTTGTTAGTAGTTACCGGCCCCCTTAATATTTTGGGCAAGATCCGCCACTGATTATGGTTATAATCAATAGACTAATAAAAAAATAGGTATGGTACAATTGTTATAAAATAACCGACCGAACGTACCATTGAAATCCCTAATCGCAAGCTTGCAATAATACTTTTAAAATAAGTGAAATTCACAGATTCACCTCTTCCTTCTTTATTGAGTTCCAAACGTTCAGTCATTGGAGTCAGTATTGGTATAACAAATTCCATTTGGAACTTCTTTAATACGTCATCGACATATTTCTTTTACAAAATAATTATGCCATCCTCACGTTGTTGCACTTTGATTCCTAACAAATAAGACATCAACCCATGTCTGTCATTTCAAATTGAAGAGTCATTGCCTCCCTGAATTCAGAAAACATTGCATCCTTGTTTCTTGTAAATATCAAGTCATCGACATAAAGGCATACAATAATTATATCACCATTAGTCTTTGACTTGACATAAAAGGTATGCTCGTGAAGGCATTTCTGAAATCCAGCTTTGATCATATAAGTGTTGATTTGTGTACCAAGCTTGTGGTGCCTGTTTCAATCCGTACAACGCCTTCTTCAATCTGTACACTTGATTTCCATATTTTTTTTTACAAAATCAGGTAATTGATCAACATACACCTCCTCCTCAAGTACGCCATTGAAAAATGCGGACTTGACATCCATTTGGTGAATCTTTCTCCCGTTTTGAGCTGTGAGAGCTATTGTTGTTCGGATCGTATCCATCTGAGCTGCTGGTGCAAATACTTAAAAATAGTCAACTCTTGACTTTTGATTGTAGCCTTTGACTACCATTCTTGCTTTGTAACGGTCCACCTCACTGTCGGGTTTGTACTTCGTCTTGTGCATTTATTTTACACCGATTGACTTTTTACCTGCCAATAAAGAAGTTAGCTCCCAAGTATCATTATTTTCTATTGAATGAATCTCCTCATTTATCGCTTGGATTCATCGTTCATCATTTTCAGCTTCTTCATATGATATGAGGTCACAATCAGTGAATAGACAAAAAATTACTATAATTTCATCAATAAATTCAACATTGTCTAATGTGAGTACATAATCCTTCAATCATGTAGGCATCACATGTGTTCGTCTCGGACGTCCTACTGGTGTTGGTGATGGAGATGATGATATTGTTGATGGAGCTAATGGATTAATAGGTGCCGAATTATCACATTGATCTTTAATTTTCGTGTTGTCTTCGATAACGACGCCTTTTGGTTTCTCTGCTAAGTTATCTCATGTCCACAATTCATCCTCGATGAATGGCAAATCTCTACTCATAATCACCTCACATGTGGTTGGATTGTAAAGCTTATAGCCCTTTCTAACATCACTATAGTCAAGAAAGACACACCTTTGAATTTTATCATCTAGTTTTTTTCTTCGTTGATTCAGTATTTTGGAAAATGCAATACACCCAAATACTCGCAAGTTTGATACATTCGTTTTGTTATCGCTCCATGCTTCATGTGGTGTTCTTCTCAAAACGCTCTTAGTTACACATTTGTTCATCAGATATATGGCACAAGCAACTGCTTCGACCCAAAAATATTTGGCATATATTTTTCCTTGAACGTGCTACGATCCATTTCAAAAATAGTTCTATTTTTCTCTCTGCCATACCATTTTGTTGAGGTGTATAGCTTGCAGTCAACTGACGTTTAATTTCATGAGCTTTGCAATAATCATTGAATTCATTAGAGCTAAATTCTTCTCATCTGTCTTATCTCAAACTTCTTAATTTAAAGTCACTTTTTTTTTAATAAATACTTTAAATTTCTTGAATTTTTCAAACGCCTCAGATTTTTTCTTTAGAAAATAAATCTTACCTTTTCTTGAAAAATCATCAACAAAGAGTAACACGTATCTCTTTTCACCAAGGGATTCGACTTCAACTGGTCCACAAATGTCTGTATGAACTAGTTCCAACTGTTGTTTGTCTCTCGATATTTTTCCAATTGAAAAAATATTTCGATGTTGTTTTCCGAGAAGACACCCTTCGCATGGTCGATCTGGAGCATTTATAAGTGGTAACCCTATTACCATCTTTTTATGCACCAATAACTTCAAGCCTCAAAAATTTAGATGGCCAAATCGAAGATACGATAATCAGTATGTATTTTTAGCCATCGCTTGAAAACTCATCAAGCTTTCTGGTTGAAGGATTAAAGGAAACATCTGATTCTTCATCATTTGTACCTTTGCAATGGTACAATTGGATTTGCTTTGGATCATGCAAACACCATCTTTTATAAATATTTGTGTCCCTTTTCTGAATGTTGTCCAATACTAAAAAAATTCTAAAAGACTAGACACAAAATAAACATCTGCAATAGTAACATCGATTCCGTCTTTAGACAGACTTTTAATGTTACCTCTTCCCATCACACGAACTTTGGACTTGTTTTCAAAACTGATATCTCCACATACCAATTCATCAAGCTAAGAGAATAACTCATTTCTCCCACTCATACGGTTGTTGCATCCAGTATGCCTCATCCAGACCGGTATTGTTATAGGCCAGAATTATGTTTCCTTCATCATTAGCAAAATTTGTCTTCTCACTTGGCTCACCCGTTAGCTGGCTCCGATATTTATATTTGTAATGTTCGAGCCATTTGCAAAGATGGCACTTGACATGCGACTTGTCACGTGTTTTTCCGTTATTTCCATCGTTTCTAGAATTATTAATTTCATTGTTTGAGAAATTAATATTTCTACCAGCACCTCGATCGTGTCCTCCGCTATGTCTCCCACGTGCTCCATGTCCCCCACGATTTGATCGAACAAATTTACTCTGCAATGCCTGCTCCGTGCTAGAGTTGATGTATTATTTATTAATTCTTTATTTATGCGAACACAATTTACCCAATAACTGTTCAATAGTTATTTTTGAGGTATCTTGAATTTCTTCAATTGCTGCTATAATATAGTCAAATTTTACGGTCAAAGACCGTAATAGTTTTTCGACTATTCTTTGATCTTCGCATTTTTCACCATTTAACGCCATTTGGTTAACAACAGTTTGAATGCGATAAAAATATGTCGAGATTGATTCTGAGTCACTCATCGAGAGAGTTTCAAAATCTCGCCTCAATGTTTGTAGCCGTAGTCTCTTCACTCGCTCATCACCTTTGCAGAATTTTTACAAAATATCCCATGTCTCATGAGCTGTTTCCGCTATTGATATTTTTCAAACACCGTCTCATCTATGAATTAAAAAAAGTGAAGACTTTTTTATCCTTCTTTCGAGTATCCACCAACAAATCTTTCTCCTCCTTTTTAAATGCCTCAAATTCTTTTGAGTCAGCTACTCCGGTGTAGCCCGTCTCCATCAAATTCCATTAATCTTGAGATCAAAAAAATATTTTTAGTTGGACAGATCAACTATTGTAAATTAATTGAACCATTTGCAGACATGATTAATTAAATTACAAGTTCAAATCGGTAATTCTTATACCACTTGTTAGAACACACAAGATATATATCGAGAGATATAAGAGAAAATAGAGAGGGAAGAAAATACTTTGCTATTAATATTGGAATAGATTGGATAATAAGATAATAAAATATACATATTAATGCCCCTTATATAGGCTTACAAAATCATACTAAATCTATTATGTTATGATACTAGTTTAACATACACACCTAGCAACTATATTTGCACCTTACTAGTCAAGCATACACATCTCATACACACCTAGTCAAGCATACACATCTTATACACACCTAGTCAAGCATACACTGCTTGACACACCTAGTCAAACATACACACCTTGCAACTTTCTTTATACATGAATATAGACATATTCATGTATTCAATTTTGGTAATCAAGTTTAAACTTTCAACACTAACTTGTAGAAATTGTTATCATAATTTAATGGTTCAAATTTATCGATGACACTTTTCTCTTAATTCTTCCATTTCTCTAATTAAGTATATAGTATCATCAGTAATGGTCATAGTAATTGAACATGCATTTAACTTGAAAAAAATAAAAATTAATATTTTCATTTGAAAAAATAGTCAAAATTACTTTTTTCAAACTTAATCTCATCTTCAATTTTCTAAAAAAAAAATCAAACGAATATATGATCAAAGTTGTCTTGAATTATTTTTTTGGGGAAAAAGAAAAGGCTTTCATGTCCAAGCTTTCAAGTAATGGGCACATTTGGTGTCCAAGATATTCCTGAAATTCTTGACCACATGTGGTGGATCTATTGTTAATGGTTTTATGACTGTCTTTTTTCCCATCTTTAGCCATATTGTCCGCAGGCAGACTACATAATCCTAAGAAAATGTCTTAATTAATATTATAATATGGAAAAATCTTGACAGCTGACATTATATTCCACAGGTTTCATAGTGGTACGCAATTATCACACGAAACGACTTTGTAGTGGACAAGGAATGTATCCTCTCCGTAGCTTTTGAATTTTTTAATTCTCCACTATATCATATAAATTACTCTCTCAATTTCAATTTATGTGTCCGTATTCAGAGTATGAGAGTTAAATTAATTAATTTCGAAGTGAATATAGACACAAAAATCTTCAATTTTCTTGAAATAAAATTTCGTATTTAAAGTCTGGTTGAGTTACAAAATATATTTCATCGTCTAATGGTATATCATTAAGAAATTCAATTTCATCTATATGAGTATAATCAATCAAATCATCCTATCTAGAAATATGATGACTAGAAGAAGTACATCTGTCCTTGTTACCCCTACTAGAAGAAGCATTCTTACCCTTACCCTTAAACATACCTCTTAATCCTTCCATTTTAATTATGCAAATATATAATTAAAGATAATAAAATTAAGTGTGATAATTAAAATAAAGTAACAATAATAATTTAAAGAAGAACGAATGTACCAAACGCCGACGTAACGTCGACGTGTAATCGACGTTGAAAATTGAAACTTTGCTCAATGGATGATCCTCAAGCTAGTTGTCAACTTCACTCCCAATTTTTTAACTTTGAAACAGTTATAAAAATGAACAAATAAAATATAATATTTAGTAGGCAATGTAGACTTGTAGAGAGATAGTTTGAGAGCTTAGAGAGATTGTAAGAAGATTTGTGAGAAAATGAGGTATTTATAGTTGAAAAATTGGGTTAAAGTGTAAATATATTAACTTAGGGGTTAAGAATAAATATTAAGGGGATAAGAGAGGTTGGGGGAGGCAAAAAATGGTCGTTGCACAACGGTCAAAATATAAAATGGCTATTGTGCAATGGTCATTTTTTGCAAAGGGGAGGGAGGCGGGACCGGAGCGGGTCGGGCGGGATCGAGGAGGGGACCGGGCCGACCCGGCCCACTGGCCATCCCTAATTGATTCTAAATCTAAATAGAAATAAAATATTATATTTAGAGGAATATTACCAGCGACAAATGTTCAATTGCCCCCTAATAATTAACTCTCCTTATTAATAGTTTCTTCTATCTGGTACTTAATTAAGATGAAAGTCGATAAGAAGTTTTATTAAACAAATTAGTGGCAATTACCTTATTGCCATTAAATAAATGCCACTAAAAGGCTATTTTGTTGTAGTGAACGAAGAATTTTCTAGGAAACAGAGCAAAATAAACATTTGTTTGTGGACTGCTCTTGGGCCCAATCCGTCAAGGATCCTATTCTTTGTGAAGGGGAAAGTCTCGAAGGCGAAATCCCCCACCTGTACCACAGGCGCCCTTGGCCAGGTGGGATATAAATCGAGGGATATGCGCGAGTGGCAGCCCTGCAAGGGAGAGGACCAACGGGACACGAACCCAGCAACAGTCCTTGCAATATTTCAGCAAAGACTGTCACCACACGGATTCGAACCCGCGACGTCGGAGTGGTTGTACCCCAATCACCTTGCCACTTACCAACTCGCCTGTGCCCCTGGGGACGTCAAGGATCCTATTCTACAACGGACTGGAGTATAATTACAACTTGGAGAGGTACACCATGTACAAGGCAGAATCAAAAGGAAGCACTGGCTTCAATTCAAGGAGGTAATAGTTGCAATATGAGGTGCTATGACCTATTATACATGGAGAGTTAGGAATTGAAAATTGTTTAAAGGAGTAAATGTACATAATGAGGTGGTAATTACACAGATTAAGAAGGAAGTTGTAGAGAAAATTAGCTTACCTAAACCGTCTAGCAACAGCCAACATGCATAGTTGTAGAGGATTTTTGTAGCATTTACTGTGTAATTAGTTTCTATTTTGGGGCCTATGACTTCCATAACACTATCTACAAGGTGGTTGTGAGATTAGGTACTTTTTAGGTGTTTGTTTTTTATTTTTATCAATGGTAATATTCATAGTTGTTACCAAAAAATTACTTTTAACCTATATACACAACATCATTTTTTGACGAAAAATGTTCAATTGTCTACTTCGCTAGATGTAGCTACACTGATGGAGTACCGATGTGAGTGATGGAATCCAGACTGATGATGTCTTAAATTAACTGAAACGGAACCTCTTTTAGCATAATAAGATGAAAATTAAATGTTTTTTTTATTTTAATTTTCTGCATTTTATTCATCTTCCAGCAAATTACACGTTGATCTGAGGGAGCTTACAAAAAGTGATTTACTCCTCCCTTTTCAGTTTGAGATTTAACCTCCTACTATGAGATGATGTAAATGCAAAAGAAGAGCTTGAGTACAAACATGAAAGCAAGTATCAAGACCGTTACCTATGCCTACTTTCTATATATAGACAGTTATGATTCAGTCCATCAAGGTGGATCCCAAGTTATCTCCTTCCTTTTCAATTTGGTTGTTCTGAAGGAGGCTAAACTTCATCTGTCCATTGTCATTAGCCCCTTAACTTCTGAAGGAAGATCAGCAAAAACTTTGTTTATAGAGTCTGAGTGACTCATTGCAGCAAGCTTGTCAGCCACTTTGTTTGCTTCCCTGTAACAGATGAAAATTAAATGTTGAAAGTAATAGTACAACTTAGACGAGTAAAATAGAGTGGAGAGAAAGTTTAGTAGAGCTAAGTTTTTTTTTTTTTTTTTTTTTTTTTTTTTGATATATCCAGCTTCCCGGCTTACGCCAGACTATTTCTGGAGATAGTAGTCCCGGTCCCTCAGTACTACTACCAGTAAATCGCAGGATGTGTCTGAATGACCACAGTTAGAGAACAGAGCAATTGATATCACGTACAAGGTCCTACCCCAGAAGAGAGCAAATTGCTTCCACCAGGATTCGAACCCACGCTGCAGGCCTTCAACTGGATTTTAAGTTCCCCTCCTTTGCCATCCAGCTATGCCCGGGGGACGAAGTTTTGTTTCTTTAGTAGAATGGACATCGATGGTGTTATCTGTTGCAATAGAAAACGATTAGAGCCAAAATATTTCAAGTCTACTGAGTCATGTTGAAAAATCAGGCGAGATTCATCCCAAGCGGTATTTTAAAAGCTATTGGGGCATGAGGCGGGATGTTTTACTTAGCATGGACCGAAGCGTAAGCCTCAAAGCATGAAGCGTAAGCCCAATTAATCTTTAAGAATTTAATTTATAGTTGTAAAATAGTATAATAACACAAAAAATATAAAAAAAACATTAAAATTTTAAAACAAAAATTAAAACATGATTAAAGAAACTCATAAAAAATAAAACTTATAACATTATATTACAAGTATAAATAAAGTAATGATAATAAATATATTATGAGATGCAAATCAACTCTAACGTCTTAACTCTCAAACGATAAAAAAATCACAATTTCTTAAAATATATTACTATCATATTGTCCAATTTACCTCCTTAAAAGAAAAATATTCAATAAAATTTATCAATATTATAATTAAAACATCACTCATTCATGAATAAAAATAAAACTATTTTCAAATAGCGAAAAAAAAATGATAATTTTGAGACATATGACAAAAACATGAAGATGAATGATAAGTCAAGATGTAAAATTCTACTTATCTATATTGGTAAATGTATCCTTGCTCAATTTGGTTGATACATATTAGTACTAGCTAAAAAACTTGGTTATCTGCATAATTGTGTTTTTAAAAAACCAATAGTTGACGCGTGTTATTACATATGAGGAAGTTATGCCGAGACAGTAGGATTGTGAGTAGTACTAAAGGGTAGTTATGTTGAATACATGATAAAATACTACCCAAATGACATGGTTTGCATGCCATAATCCTGAAATATGTTTATTTTTTGCTTTTGTGTTTGTAGTTTTAATGTGATAGATTTTTTACATGACTAATTACTTTTTATATATTGATTATCTGTCAAGGATAGTTTGCACTTTTATAGGTATATGTTTGTATGTTTTACATGAGGTATCATGAGTGAAAATTAGGAATCATATCAATAGTAAATGCAATAAGCTTACTAAGGTATTATGATTGAAAACTAGAAATCATGACAATCGGGCAAAGTGAATAGAATCTTTTAAATGAGGTGCTACGAAGAAAATTTAAAATTATGACAAATTCATAAGTTATCAAACAAGATAGTTAGTTATGTTAAATCTATCGACTTGTCATGACTTGCATGTAATAGTTGCATCACCTTATCATTTTTGCCATTCCATTTAAGAATATTTAGTCCGAATATTTTTTTATTAATCTTAAAAAGGCCATTTTTGGATCGCTTCAAAATTAAAGCTAATTTTTAAAGGAAAAACTATGTGATATAACTACTTAAGCCCACCGTTTTAGTAATACTTTTAAATTATTATCTAACACAATAATAGTTTACAAAACATAGCAATCCCTTGATTTTAGGCTTTAAATTTGGTAAACCTAATCCTTTATTTTTCTCAATTTTCTATCTACCTCTATTTAGACACACCTCAGTTACTGCGGAGCTGCCGGATGAACAAAGCCAGGAGGCTGATGCATGTACACAGTCTCTTTCAAATCCCCATGAAGAAACGCATTCTTGACATCAAGCTGATGAATCGGCCAATGCATGCCCATAGCAATACTGAGAATAGTCCGAATAGTGGCCGGTTTAACAACCGGACTGAATGTCTCACCACAATCAATACCCTCCTGCTGATTAGTGCCATTGGAAACTAGTCTTGCCTAAAACCTAAATTTCTCCTCTTCCTTATTCTTGGCCGAAATTAGCAATTTCTTTTCTGATTTCGCAGAAAAAAAAAAATCTCGCTTTCTTCCTCTCTTTCTCGGCCAAACCGAGAAAATTCCCTTCCCTCGGCAGCGGCAACCATGTCTTCCCCCCAAATTTTGGTTCATCCACTGGCACAATTGACAACCCCTCTCAACGTTCAGTATCTTCTTTTCATCCGGCGTTCGCCGTTAACAACATCAAGAATTTTATCCCTATAATTCTTGACCAAGAAGACTCGTCAATATTCCATGTGGATGGAACTATTCTACATTCATGCATGTGCATACAACGTGCTCGATCATATTGACGAATCGCTCCTCGTCCCACCGATGTTGTTGGACTCAATCGGCGTCGTCTTGACGCCATCGTCAAACAATGGATCTACGGCACCATCTCCAAAGAACTCGTTGTGCACTATCATGAAAACGAGGTGCTACGGCACGTGAACTTTGGGTCCGGCTAGAAGAAATCTTTCAGACAATAAAAATACTCGGGCCGTATATTTGGAAAGCAATTCAATAATACCCGCCTCGAGAATTTTAACAACATGCCCGAATATTGTAAGCAATCGAAACTCATAACCGATCAACTATCCAACGTCGGGACTTGTTTCGAAACCAAGATGGTGCTTCAACTTGTTGCGGGTTTACCAAAAGGTGAATATGACACACTCGCAACAATGTTTCAACAAGCCGACCCTCTCCTAAGTTTCAACAAGGCACGTTCACAACTATTGTTGGAAGAAACTAGACGTGCTAAACAAGAGGAACATAATCAAAAGGCGTTAGCCGTTGACGGGATGGCAACACTGCGACCAAGAACCGGCGTTCCGGCGGCAGTTCGACGGCAGCAGCAGCAGCAGCAGCAGAGTGGCGGAGGTCGTGGTGGCAGAGGTCGCAACAACAAAGGCAAGGGCCGCGGAAAGGGCCAACGCACCGGTGGACGGGCAGCCCAACCACCGGACAAGCGAGCAGCAGCAGCACACCCGCAAGAAGACTGCAGCAAAGAAGTGGCCCAACCAGCGAACCGGGCCTCGCCCGCATGCCCGTACCCGACCGTAGGGGCCCGGTTCCAGCAGCCTTGGTCGACCGGCCTCTTGGGCCATGCCCCGCCCACTAGGCAGCCCACCAAGCAGCAGCAACAGCCCACCGATGGATGGCGGTCCCAAAGAAGAGCAGCGGCTACAGCAGCCCCACCGCAATCCAAAGCGAAGCAGCACTGCTGCTGCAGAAGACTCGCGCAGCGCCCAGCACACGGCCCCGACCGATTTGGGCCAGGCATACACCACCGTGAACCTTCAACAGCCCGACGAAAATTGGTACATGGACACCGGAGCCACATCTCACCTCACCCGGTCGTCGTGTAACATATCTCAACTACGTCGGCTAAAGTGTCCTCAATTTATTACCGTCGGCAATGGTCATCGCATTCCAATTGAAGGTTATGGTAACACACACACCAAACATCCACACCCACCTTTCTCCCTAAACCACGTCATATACACACCTAACATCATTAAAAACTTAATCTCTCGTTAGAAAATTCACTAGCAATAATTTCGTGTCCGTCGAATTTGACCCTTTTGGCTTTTTCGTGAAGGAACTCAATACGGGGAAAATTCTTACACGCCGCAATAGTGTGGGAGATCTCTACCCATTCACTCAATCTTCCGCCGACGGACCGCAAGAACCTCTATCCCTTGCGGCGATCTCTCCCTCAACTTGGCACTGACACCTTTGAGACCCAATTTTTACTTTTCTCGGACACCTAAGCGTATTCAATGTAATAATGGAAAATTGCCCAACACCTGTTTTTCTTGTCCACTAGGAAAACATACTCGTCTTCCCTTTATGTCATCAAACATTGTTACTTTTTCTCCATTTGATATTGTTCATGCCGATTTGTGGACATCTCCGATTGCTAGCTCTTTGGGTCATAAATTCTATCTAGTATTCTTGGATGATTTTTCACATTTTGTCCGGATTTACCCATCGAAATTCAAATCAAGTTTTTGCAAAATTCCTCGAGTTTCAAAAATTCATTAAGACACAATTTGAAAAACCTATTAAATCATTCCAATGTGATAATGGACGTGAATTTAATAACTCGGCATTTCACAATTTCTCGTTCTAAACAAGGCATGTTTTTCCATTTTTCTTGTCCCTATACTTCTTCCCAAAACGGAAAGGTTGAAAGAATGATACGTACCATCAATAACATGGTCCGCACACTTCGTTTCATGCCGCCTACCACCGCCTTTTTGGGTCTATGTCGTCAAAATGGTAGAATCCCTTCTAAATATTTTACCAACTAGCACACTCCAAAACAAAACTCCTACATAAATCTTATACCGTAGGCACCATCATATGATCACCTACGTATTTTTGGATGCTTATGCTACCCCAACATAGCCTCCACCGCACCCCACAAACTTGCCCCTCGCACTCTTCCAATGTGTCTTCCTTGGTCTATCTCCTAATCATCGGGGCTACTTGTGCTATGACATTGCTACTCGCAAAATCATCGTCTCCCGTCACGTCACCTTTGACGAGACAACCTTTCCTTTTTCAAATCTCCGAAATTTTAGACCACCGATTACATCTTTCTCGATGAACCAAGTCTTTCCCCGGTCATCCAAAATCTATACCAACAAGCAGCCCCCACCTGTTCCGACAACGGTCCCACCGTCCGCACCACCCCACCAGCCCCCTCGCTCACCCCTACTGCCCCCGGCCGAGTCACTGCGCCACCGGCGACACGTCGCCCACCGGTCCGAACCGGTGGACAAAGAACCTCACGCCCCGACCCTCCACCACCGCCCTCACATCGCATGGAGACTCGTGCATAACACGGATCTTCAAACCCAAGGTTCAATTCAATCTCTCCACACAAACCTTATCACCCATTCCAAAAAATCCAAAACTAGCAAAACTAGACCCAAATTGGAATGCGGCCATGTGCGAGGAATTTAACGCTTTAACCAAGAAGAACACTTGGGATTTGGTACCTATACCAATTTGGTGTGAATGTTATCCGGTGTATGTGGCTATTTCGTCACAAGTTCAAAGACAGTGGTGACTTAGAGAGGTATAATGCAAGACTAGTTGCCAATGGCACTAATCAGCAGGAGGGTATTGATTGTGGTGAGACATTCAGTCCGGTTGTTAAACCGGCCACTATTCGGACTATTCTCAGTATTGCTATGGGCATGCATTGGCCGATTCATCGCCTTGATGTCAAGAATGCGTTTCTTCATGGGGATTTGAAAGAGCGTGTACATGCATCAGCCTCCTGGCTTTGTTCATCCGGCAGCTCCGCAATTTGTGTGTCGTCTCAGGAAATCATTGTATGGATTGAAACAGGCACCCCGCGCTTGGTATGATCGGTTCGCCAGGTATCTTCTGCAGATTGGTTTTGTATGTAGCAGGTGTGATACATCTCTCTTCACGCTTCACCGAGGTAGCAGCACTGCATATTTGCTATTATATGTCGATGACATTGTTCTTACTGCCTCATCTGACGGGTTGAAGAATGAAATCATTGCTCTACTCAAAACTGAATTTGCTATGACTGACTTGGGCAAGCTAAGTTATTTGTTTGGGTATATCGGTGACAAGATCTGCAGCCACTATGTTCCTGTGTCAGCGTAAGTATGCAGAAGAGATAGTGTACAGGGCCAAGATGACAAATTGTAAAATTATGCCAACTCCGGTGGACTCAAAATCCAAGCTTAGTGCTAATGACGGTGCGCCGATTTCGATCCCACTCTATATCGGAGTCTAGGGTGCTCTTCGCATCTTACATTCACTAGGCCCGATATTGCATATGCCGTTCAGCAGTGTGTGTCCGTTCATGCACGACCCCCGAGAGTCCCATTTTGCCGCCCTCAAACGTATTATCGATATGTTAAGGGCACACTAGACTTTGGTTTACATCTATACACCTCTCGCCCCAACCAAGTTGCTAGCCTACACGGATGCAGATTGGGCAGGATGCCCCGACACACGTCGCTCCACCTCAGGGTACTGTGTATTTCTAGGGGATAATCTTATCTCATGGTCCGCCAGCGGCAGGCCACGCTATCCCGTTCGAGTGCTGAAGCAGAATATCGCGGAGTTGCTAATGTTGTCGCTGAGATCTGTTGGCTCCGAAATCTTCTTTTGGAGCTCCAGTGTCCATTGCGCAAGGCGTCTATAGTCTATTGTGACAACATATCTGCTATCTATATGTCTCATAATCCAGTCCAACATCAGCGGACTAAGCATATTGAGATGGATATCCACTTTGGTGAGAGAAGGTTGCCCGTGGTCAGGTCAAAATTTTATACGTGCCTTCCTCTTATCAGTATGCAGACATTTTCACAAAGAGACTACCGTGACAGCTCTTCACCGACTTCCGATCCAGCCTTAGCATTCGGCCTCCTCCCGCTCCGTCTGAGGGGGAGTATTAGCGAATATTCTCAGAATATTCTCCGTATATTTTGTAATAATGGTAGATGTATAATTAAGGTAACTTAGGATTCTAACTGTATTAGGAATCAACCTTTGTAAGGTAAGTTAGGATTCGTACCATATTAGGAATCAACCTTGTACAACTATATATATTGTGAATAATGAAAGGAATCCCTAAGGAAATTATTCCATCTTTCATCTGATCCTTCACATCAAATTGGCTTCCTCATCTCGCTTTACTTTATCACGTATTCCATTACCCAAGAAACAATCCACTGCCAGCTTTTTCTGTTTTCTGTTTCCTCTCCTTTTGTCCTTTACCCGAGAACAAAATACATGACTTCATTGACTCGTCAACAGCCCGATAATGCGTGGTATATGGATACGGACGCCACGTCTCATCTCACCAACAATTCAGGTAATCTTCTTCAACTACCCCAGTTACCAACTCCACAATCTATTATGGTCGGTAGTGGTCATCGCATTCCAATTCAAGGATTTAGCCACACCCTTATGTTGAGAATGTGTTCTACCATTTTTAGTGCATATACTAAAAACGTAGGGGGGAGACGCATGAAAAAGGAGGGTACGAATCATATTATTAATAGTTCGGAGAATTCTTTCGGCTTTTTCATTTTGAAGGGAGGTGTGAGGGCACGAGAAATGAAAGATCATGCCATTAGCCGCACAAAATTTATGAAATAGGAAATTATTAAACTCTCGACCATTATCACATTAAAATGATTTTATGTCTTTTTGAAATTGTGTTTTAATCAGTGTACGAAACTCAACAAATTTGGAGAACACTTGAGATTTGAGTTTGAGTGGATAGACCCAAAGAAAGTGAGAGAAATCATCCAAAAATACCATATAGTATTTGTGGTCTAAGTTGCTAGTTATGGGAGATGTCCATAAATCAGCGTGAATAATATCAAAGGGGGAGAAAGTAGTACTCATAGAAGTCGTAAATGGTAGTCTAACGTGTTTCCCTAACTGACACGAGGAGCAACTATGAGAAAGGTTCCCTTTGTTATATTGGATTAAATTTTAGTTTCTAAGAAAATAAAAAACGTGAGAGCCAAGATGACTAAGTCTACTATGCCATGTAGAGGGAGATATGGTTCTTAAAATGGTGTGATGAGTGACACTAGCAGCGGATGTGGGTAGGAACGGATATAGGTCCCCCTCACTATTGCATCTCATTAGGAGTTTTTCGGTAAGGAGGTCCGTTATAGAAATCCAAACGGGTCAAAATTAATTGAAACAAAATTATCAGTGGCAAATTTTCTAACAGAAATTAGATTCTTGATGATGTTTGGGCATACAAGACATTTTTAAGAGAGAAGTGGGGATGCGGTAGTGGGGTAAGAGTGTAGCCAAATCCTTGAATTGGAATGCGAGGACCACTACCGACCATAATGGATTGAAGAGTTAGTAACTGACATAGTTGAGGAAGATTACCTGAATTGTTGGTGAGATGAGACGTGGCGCCCGTATCCATATACCACGCATTATCAGGCTGTTGACGAGTCAAGGAAGCCATGTATTTTGTTCTCGGGTAAAGGACAAAAGGAGAGGAAACAGAAAACAGAAAAAGCTGGCAGTGGACTGTTTCTTGGGTAATGGAACACGGGCCAAGCAGTCTCGAGTAAGGAGCAAGGCAGGGAAACAGAGGGTAGAAAAAGCGTTGTTTCTCGGGTAATGAAACACAGACCACAACTGAGAACAGAACACAGCAAATTTGATTGTTTTCTCGGGAAAAAGTCGCAGAAACCGAGGGGCTGCGGCGGCAGAGGAAAGAAAGTAAGGTTTAAGTTTTGACTTCTGATACCATGTAAAATTGTATTAATCTCCTTTGGGGGTCTTTCTCATTAATACAAATATATATAGGTGTATAATTTGGAATCCCTATATAATAGGGATCCTAGTTCTACCATACTTACATAACACTAAATATGATAACTACAATATATGGTACATACATGCTAATACTTTTCATGTAAAATATTTTAAGAAAATTTACGTCGTATCAAACACAACGCTAAACGGTTTAAGGAATATGTAGTGAGAGTTGCTTTGACTGTGCCAGCTAAATCTATTTAACAAAAAAAATAGGTTTTTGGGGGGTTAATTAAGGAATTGCAGGATTGGGCTAAGTGGTCTTATATAAAATTGAGAGTAGTGTTTGAGGTTAGTTTACTAGCTAATAGTAAATAAAGAGGAGCAACGTAGGCAAAAAGAAGATAGCGAAAAGAAAATTAATTGAATTTATAAGCTTTACTAAGATCAAAAGTATATGATGTAACAAAGCCACTTGGAATCAATAGGCCGCAGTTGCTGAATGTACATTCCGATCCACTTGTTTAGTTATGACTAAAAGTGGATCTAGAATTAAAAAAAAAAAAGAATTCAGTTTCTGATGCTACCGCAGGCTACAGCTAATTTGTTTTACTGAATTCAAGATCTATTAAGATATTTACTTAGTGAGCTCTTTAAAATAAATATCCAGTGTTTGAGCTATACTTAATGAGTTCAAATAAACGCATAGCTTATAAATTATATTCCACGCTGATTATGGAGTAGTGCATGATATATATATATATATATATATGAGTTCCAACCCAAATTATGTCCACTTTTAGATGTTTGCACTCCGGATTGATCAAAGAAATTCTAAAGTGCCCCGTCACTGCCGACGGCCTCTCCAACCGGCAATCGGCCACCCATCACTATACCTCCACCGGTAAACATCCCAGTCCCAGTGTCGCCTCCACAGTCTTACCTCCAAGCCGCCATTACTCCAATCACTGACAACCAACAAGCCGACCCTGTTACCGGAACCCTACCCCCACCGACACCCTACCCGACTTTACCAGCCCCCACCAGTACCGGTACACCGAAAACAACCACCACACCAAACCCAGAAACCTCAAACAACCTCAAAAATGATAGATCGACTCCCCACCCACCATCAGACACTGTTCCGATTACCCAACCAACCTCCCTTAACCGACACCCTAGATTGGACCCGACCTGAACCGAACCCGATTTCGACCCAACCAACCACCACCAACCCGACACCAAAAACCCTTACCCAGCCAGCACCCTCACATTGTATGAAAACCCGTGCCCAACATGGAATTTTCAAACCCAAAGTTCAATTTAACATGTCCACACAAATCATTTCCCCCCATTCACAAAAGCCCAAAATTAGCCAAAATGGACCCGAATTGGAATGCGGCCATGCGTGAGGAGTTTAATGCTTTAACAAAAAAACATACTTGGGATTTGGTTCCCCGATCGGAGGGGGTGAATGTGATCTGTTGCATGTGGCTTTTTCATCACAAGTACAGGGATAGTGGTGAGCTAGAGAGGTATAAGGTGAGACATGTGGCTAATGGCACAAATCAGCATAAGGGCATTGATTGTAGTGAGACATTTAGTCCGGTTGTTAAATCGATCACTATTCGCACAATTCTGAGTATTGCTATGGCTAAGCACTGTCCGATAAATCAACTTGATGTAAAGAATGTTTTTCTACATGATGATTTAAAAGAAACTATTTACATGCACCAGCCGCCTGATTTTGTCCATCATGCAGCCCCACAGTATGTATGTCGTCGTTGTAAGTCACTTTATGGCTTGAAATAGGCCCCTAGAGCTTGGTATGATCGTTTTGCACAATATATCATGCATATTGGGTTTGTATGCAGCAAGTGTGATAATTCTCTATTTATTTTTCATAGATGTAGTAGCATTGCATATTTATTGTTGTACATGGATGATATTGTGCTTACTGCCTCATCAGAGCTACTGAATAATGAGATCATTGCATTGCTCAAAACATAATTTGTTATGACTGACTTGGGGAAGTTGAGCTATTTTTTGGGAATCTCACTGACTAGCTCTGCAGATACTATGTTTATTTGTCAGCGTAAGTATGCAGAGGAGATTGTGTATATGGCCAAAATGAGAAATTGCAAAATTATATCTACTCCAGTTGACTCTAAATCAAAGTTGAGTGCTTTTGATGGTGATCCAGTTTCAGATCCCACTCTCTATCGGAGTCTTACAGGTGCACTACAGTATCTTACCTTCACCAGGCATGATATTGCTTATGCTGTTCAGTAAGTATGCTTATTTATGCATGCCTCCAAGGAGCCTCATTTTACTGCCCTTAAATATATCATTCGATATGTTAAGGGCACACTTGATTATGGTTTGCGGATATATCCCTCAGCACCCACCAGTTTGTTGTCCTATACGGATGCTGATTGGGCATGTTGTCCGGACACGCGACGCTCCACCTCAGGCTATTGTGTGTTCTTAGGGGATAATATATTTTCTTGGTCTTCCAAGAGACAAGCCACATTATCCCGTTCAAGTGCAGAAGCAGAATACAGAGGC
Source organism: Anisodus tanguticus (assembly GCA_034509755.1). NCBI lineage: Eukaryota > Viridiplantae > Streptophyta > Magnoliopsida > Solanales > Solanaceae > Anisodus > Anisodus tanguticus. The sequence continues at coordinate 33,414,599 of CM067546.1, forward strand.
GTTGCTAATGTTGTTGCTGAGATCTGTTAGATCCGAAACCTTCTTTTGGAGCTTCAGTGTCCATTACGTAAGGCATCTTTGGTTTATTGTGATAATATATCTGCTATATATCTATCTCATAATCCGGTTCAGCATCAGCGAATCAAGCACATTGAGATGGACATACACATTGTTCGTTAGAAAGTTGCTCTAGGTCATATCAAGGTATTGCATGTGCCTTCGTCATATCAATATGCGGATATATTCACAAAGGGCCTTTCTAGACAGCTCTTCCTCGACTTCAGATCATATCTTAGCGTCCGGCCTCCTCCCGCTCCGACTGAGGAGGTGTATTAGCACGTATGTACCATATATTGTAGTTACCATATTTAGTGTTATGTAATTATGGCAGAACTAGGATCCATGTTGTATATGGATTCCAAATTGTACACCTATATATATTTGTATTAATGAGAAAGGATCCCCAATAGAGATTAATACAATCTTACTCAATCATATTCTTGTTAAATCTAAGTTCATTGGACATAAATCTATTATGTTCCGTAAAGAAAAGTATTTTTTTAAATTTTCTGACGGAGAAATAGCTACCATAAAAAGTATTATTATTGAGTAATAAGTAAGTAGTATTGTTAAGATGAATTTATTTAGAAATTAATACAGGACATTAAGCTTCACTTATCCGTGTTATTAGTGTTGAATTCAGAAAGATACTGTGTTGAAATATTTTCCTATATAATAATAATATACTCAACTAGTCACGCCCTTTCACTTGTTGACACTCAAGATTTTTTTTCTCTCTTCACGATACTGATAACCGATCATCTTCCCCATCTTCTCAAACTAGATTATCCATGGCAGCGGTTGACTATGAGAACATCACTGAGAAGCTCAAGAACACATTACTCCATGATTCTCCTGGTAGAGATCGAGCAAAATGCTGTCAGTGGCTGAGTCAAAAAAGTTTTGACACTTTTGACTACCTTGAAAAGCACGCTTCTCAAAAGATGATTTGTATTGCCCTAGTAATTCAAGACACTTGCAAGCTCATTGCATCCATTCAAATAGGGATATTCTTCCTCCATATGTAAACCTTTCCCGCCAGCGTAGTCATAACCAAGTAGATAAATGGTCCCTTTAAGAGCAATTGACTAGTAATCAATCATCTCCTGCTTGGAGAGATCAGGTTCAAACAATATATCATTAGAACCCATCATCAAAGCACCTAGTGTGCGATAAGGGCGAATACAACACACGATATTGGTTTAATTGATTACCCACAGTATTCATGAGGTGCCTACACAAAAAATTACCATAAAAAATGAATCGCCACAGTAATAAGTTCTACATACTCTTCAACTCCCAGATAATTTTTTTTCATATCATTCATTTTGTTGTGATTTTACTCCAAGCAATGAGCTGATAAGCGGTCCCAATAAAGTGGTACTCTTTAACTCAATATCTTATGATAATTTATCTAATACCCGTTGAACTAGATCATGTGAAGGTCCTCTTTCTACTAGTTCATCTATACCAACCACCACAGCATCTATGTGTGAACTATTTCTTTTGGGGATAAAATCGAGCCACTACCAGGGGTAGCTCAAGGATAGGCCACTAAAGCATATCCGTTAGACCCCAAAAACTCAAATGCCCTCAATTTTTTTCTTATTATTTAACTAGTCATTACTACGTGTTTATAGTTTATAACTCTGTATGCAAAAAGTTAGTATCAGATGTCTTGTTATACAACTTGGGAAAGGATCTTTCAAATTAATAAACTTAGTCATTTGTTGCAATACAATACCTTAGTTCGTGTTGTCAAAATTCTTATTGGCAGATATAAAGATTTAAGTAGTTTAATTCAAAGTTTTAAAATATCAGACAAAGTTCTACTATCATTTAACTAAAAACTTAAAATTTAAAAAAGAAAATTTACTATATTCCTAATGTCATGACGGTATAAGAGAATAATGAACTTCTCTAAATATTAATTATAACTTTTTGGTACATATAATAATTTATACTTTTATAAGCATATTTTTATATATTTTATATGAGGTACCATGAGTGAAAATTAGAAATGGCAATCTGGCTGAGTAAGTGAAATGAGCTTACATAAAGTAATATGATTGAGAACTAGAAATCATGACAATTGGGCAGAGTGAATAGAATCTTTTAAATGAGGTGCCACGAGTGAATGATTGTATGTCAACTATAAATGTATTAACATATACACGAAATACAAATGACATACAAGTGATACATACTGTGTATATATCTTGTATGTCGTGTATAGGTTATTTTATATCACGTGTATCATTATACATACAATGCCGTACATATGATATACATGTGACATACAAGCGATACATACTGTGTATGTTTGACGTATGTTTACTGTATGCCTTATATAATTATCACTGTGTGAATTATGTACACACAACATACAAGTACATACAACGACATTCGATCGTGTATGTCACTATATGTTTGTATGTATGTCATGTGTATGTGTTGTGCATGTTAATGTATGTCAGGCATATTTCAAGGTTTGATATTGCTGAATTTATATGTTTTGCAAAATTAATGTTGCTATATTTTGTAAAGTTAATAATATCTCTATAATTTGCAATAAACATCATTAATATTACTATTCATGAAAATTTCCGTTGTAAATACCGGCGCAAAAATTTGCCTATCTGAGCAAATCACCCCATTATGTGTTACATGGTTTGGCCCATCTCGTCTAGTGTCTTGCTTTGAATCTTGGGGTTCCTGGACTTGGATTTAATTTGGGCTTGACTTCCGGGGTTGCCCAATTGTGAATTATATAGTTGAGTACATAAACACGTATCTCTCCGAAAGCTTTATTTTGTATCTAACTTCTTCTGTATCAACCCATGAATCAAATAGTAATTATTCTTCTATTTGGTTTTCGAGAAGAATTTATCAAAAAAAAGATATGTCTATTGAAGATTCAATGTATATATCAAATGTCTATCCTTTCAATTATATGGATGACTTTCTTGGAGTAGTTTGTTTCTTGGTCATAGTTAAAAGAAACATATGTAAATTCACATTACACATGTTCACTCTAAATCATTAGCATCATGTTATACAGTGCAGCAGATGGCCATTTCTATTTGGATATCAAATATAATTGGAGCTAATGATTTAGAGTAGAATTTGGAGTTTTCTTATTGGACTTTCATACACAATTCTATTTGGATTGTGATAGTTCTAAGCTGGATAATACAATTTGGGCTGTGAAAGTCAGTGTGACAAGTTCCATCTGATTGAAATAACCTAGGACACATCATATAACAAGAATATGATAGAGTTGAAGTGGTCGATTTGATTGATCAGTTCCGTCATTATATACTCCCTTAGTTTTATGAAAATTGTCCTAGTTTGACATGACACAAAATTTAAAAAATAAAATATAACTTTTGAAATGCGTGGTCCAAAACAAGCATTGTATATTTGTGTGGTTGTAAATCATCTGATAAAATTAAATTGTTTCTAATTATAGAAAAATGTCAATCTTTTTAGGACAAACTAATAAAGAAAGAAGGATAATCTTTTTGGGGAGAACTAAATGATAAAATAGCAAACACACTCATTTGATTTTATGTAAGTATGTAAAATTTATAAATATTGAAGTAAAAAAATTCATGGGGCCAAATCCTGTATGAGATGAAATTTTTCTTACCAAAATAGAGAGATGTTCTTTTTCATAATCTATTCCCTTAGCTTTAGTATGTTTAAGATGCTCGTCAAATTAATTAATCATCATCTTTGAACTTTAAATAAGATAAATACTACTAATTCAATTATACACTTGAGAAATTAAGTGAAAAGGAGTAATAAAGAAAAACAGAATTCTGAAAATTCTTTAATGCAAAATGACCATATCATCCTCTGGTCGATAAGCATGTTGACGCCCAGCTATCTGTAGTATTTGCTCTTATTATTAGTAGTAACTCGTGTTTATTCATAATCATACCCTTTTGTTATTCTTCTGGTCATTTGCTGATTTTTTAAATGTTTTTATAATATAGGCGTGATAAATAATTGGATTTTTGATTAATTAATATCTTTATTTGATAGAATATATGTAAATATATTTAGTGATTTGGTAAAGATTGTTAGTGATTTGTATTAGTTAGATATATAATTAGTTTCCATAATTGTAGCCTAGAATCACTATTGTATATCTTGTATATAAGCTAATTAGCTAATGAAAATAATCAAGAGATTATTCTCTTTTCATGGTATCAGTAGTCTAGGGCAAGTCATCCTCTTCTACTTCCTACTCTAACTTTCGTCGTGCCCCACCCTTAATCCCTTACCTCTGTCGCTCACCTCCTCTTCCGTCAGTCATGTCTAACTCAAAAAATACCTTTCATCCTGCTCTTGCAGTCTCCAACATCAAGAACAACATCCCTATCGTCCTTGAAATAGAGAGCGTCTAATATGCAACATGGATGAAACTTTTTAAAATTCACGCAAGGTCTCATAGAGTCCTACATCACATCGTCAAACCAGAGAAAGGCAAGACAAAGGTGTCATCCACCGATGATGACATGGAGTTATGGACAACCCTTGATGCTACGGTCCTCCAGTGGATTTATTCCATCATCAGACCTCTTGCATACAATTATCGAACCCGACGCAACATCGATGGAAGCTTGGAATAGGTTGCGTGATATATTCCAAGATAACAAAAATTCTCATGCCGTAACACTTGAGCAAGAAATCTCTCACACCACTATAGAGAATCTCCCGAATGCCTCCGCATATTGTCAAAGGCTAAAGGAATTGTAGGATCAACTCAAGAACGTCGGAGCACCGATCACGAATGATCGTCTCGTTCTTCAAATAGTAGCGGGCCTTACCGAAGCATATAATGAGGTTGGAACTATCCTTCGCCAAAGAAATCATATCCCACCCTTCTACCAAGCACGTTCCATGCTCACTCTAGAAGAGGCGGTGTTGGCAAAAAAGGCCGCAACCAGAGCACATTCCACCATGGTGGCGGCCACGTCCCGAGAAAACGATGACCCTCAATCATTCTCTGAAAATTATAGTTAAAACTGTAACAACAGTGGTGGCAAAAAAGATCAAAACCGCAATCACGATGGAAAAAACCGCGGTGGTGGCCGCGGCGGTGGCCGCGGTGGTGAAATGGTGGTGGTCGCGGTTGGCGCCTCTGGCGGATGTGGCAGCGGCCAGCAGGTCCGGGCCGCAATACCTCTGGCAGCAGCCTTGGGTCAGTGGGCAGTGGCCTTGGTCCATTCCACCATGCCCATACCCAACAGCCCCTTGGGCCAGGCCCAACAACCGACAGAAGCAGCTTGGCCAATTTGGGCCTCGACCGCAACAGGCCTGGCAGCAGCCTGGACTTCTTGGGCCTCGGCCACAGTAGGCTTTCACCACAATAGGCTCAACAGTCTCCCCGACTTCCACGGATATCGAGGCAGCGATGCATACACTTGGGCAAAATCCTCTGAATGCAAATTGGTACATAGATACCGGTGCTACTTCTCATATGACATCCGCACAAGGTAATCTCTCTTCTTATTTCAATTTGAGCAAAAATCATGGCATAATTGTTGGTAATGGTCATTCAATTACAATTCGTGGTTATGGTCACATAAATTTGCCTCATCCAAACCCACATTTAGCCTTGAAAAATGTCCTTCATGCTCCTCAATTGATTAAAAATTTGATGTATGTTAAGAAATTTACAACTGATAAGTCGATTTCTATTGAATTTGATCCATTTAGATTTTCTGTGAAGGAAATCTGAATGAGGATACATCTAAGGCTGGCTAGTGGGCTGGGTCAGCCCGGTCCCGACCCGGTCCAAGCCCGACACCGCCCCGGTCCCGCCCCGAACCCGAGTAGTAAAAAAAATTGCAGTATCGGGACTCGAACCGGGATGGGACAATGTCTCGTCTCGACCCGTCCCGGCCCGATCTCGATCCCGCCCCGATCCCACCCCGGTCCTGACCCGATCCCGATCCCGCCCCGTTCCCGACCCGATCCCGTCCCGGTCCCGACCCGATCCCGCCCCGGTCCCGACCCGATCCCGCCCGAAATCCCCTCTTTTGCAAAAATAACCGTTGCACCAACGACCATTGTACATTTTGGCCGTTGTGCAACAACCATTTTTGAAACCCCCGTACCCCCTTAATATTTATTTTTAACCCATAAGTTATTATATTTACACTTTAACCTAATTTTCCAACTATAAATACCTCATTTTTCTCTTCATCTTTCTCACAAATCTTCCTACAATCTCTCTAATCTCTCAATCTATATCTCTCTACAAGTCTACACTGTCTACTAAATATTCAATTTTATTTATTCATTTGGGAATTGGGAGTGAAGTTGGCAACTGGCTTGAGGATCTTCCATCGAGCAAAGTTTCAATTTTCAACCTCTCGATTACACATCGACGTTACGTCGGCGTTTGGTACATTCGTTCCTTCATTAAATTATTATTGTTTGTTTATTTTATTTAGCGCACTTAATTTTATTTACTTTAAATATTTATTAGTGTAATTATAAATTTATAATGGAAGATTTAAATGTATGCTTACGGGTAGGAGTCAGGCTTCTTCTAGTAGGGGCAACAAGGGCAAGGGTACTTCTTCTAGTCATCCTATTCCTACGTAGGATGATTTTGTTGATACTGAACATTTTCCTACAATACCATTAGATTTAGACGATGAGCTATTTTCTGGAACTCAAGAAGACTTTAATTTAGACTATAATCTAGATGATACACTCACTAATGTTGATGATAACACACCCACTAGTGCACCTTCAACTGAAATGCCTCCTATTCCACCTAGTATGAGACGAGGTCCAACAAAACGACCATTAAAATCAGTAAAATTTGTAAAGATGTTTTAAAATTTAAAACTGGAAAAGGTCACGGTAGGACGGGGGGTTTAATGAGACACGTAGTAAGGGCTCATCCAGCTAGGTATGCCTAATACGAGGCTTCAAAACCGGGTGCGCAAACGTCCGCTCCATCGGGACAAGGTTCACATACTGATACTGTCCCGGACCAAGTACAAGGTCAAATTAACCATATGACGGGGGGAATTGTAGGTCCTAAATACAATAAACATAGAGATAGGGAAGCAATAGCAAAATTAGTTGCTGTGGAGGGTTTGCCTTTTTCATTTCCTTCATCTCCCGGTTTTATTCATTACATTAGAGATTTGTATAAACTTGTTTTTAATGGTTTTCTTAGATCAACTGTTAAGAGAAATGTATTTAAATTTGCATATGAATAATAACAGTATTTACGTTATTCAGTATATCATTTTAATGGCAAAGTGACTATCACTTCTGATATAGGCCGTAGTACTAACGGCCATGATTATTTAACGGTAACTTGTCATTGGATAGATTATAAATGGTCTATGCAAAAATGTATCTTAGCGTATAGATATATAGATGATAGGCACACTGATACTTTTATTGCAGAAAATATTTATCAAGTGTGCCATTATTACGGAATAATTGATAAAATTATGACTATTACATTAGATAACGCTTCTTCTAACAATTACGTTATTACAATTTTAAAAAATAGTTTAACTCCATCTTTTCCAGATCATTTTCATATAAAATGCGCATACCATATATATAACTTAATTGTAAATGATGGTCTATCACTTTTTGAAGACATTCTTAGTAAAATACAATTTGCTATAAACTTTATTTTAAAAAATAATAGAATACAACGAAGAAAAGAATATAAAAAAACTTGTCACGATTGCCAACTACCTTGTAGAAAAATTCCAGAAGAAGTACCCTCTAGGTGGAATTCTTTATACGAGCAACTACTTGTTGCTTATGACTATAGAAAACCTATAACTTTATTTTTTAACTCTCATAATCAAAATCCAGCTGATATGGTTGTAGATAGCGATTGGGAAAAAATTTATGAACTTATTGTATTTTTAGAGAATTTTTTTCAATCAACAAAAGAATTTTCCAATATATATTATCCTACTATTTCAACTACGTTGTTTTATATAGCTATAATATTTTTATTACTTAGTGAATATATGGAAAAACCAGCTTATATGGCAGCTATTAAAAAATGTTTATCAATTTTTTTTTTATTCCTATTCCCACTATTTATATTATTGGTGTTGTATTAAATCCGACTATTAAAATAGACGGTACTAAATCACTTATTGAAACTATTTATGATTGTATAGAAGTACTACCACCTCCAAGTCCCAAAAATCCAAACCACCCACCATCTATTGAACAAACTAAAGAAGAAGTGTTGTCTAGCGTAGAAGACCAATGCAAAAAAGTATATAGGTTTTACCAACAAGAAAGTGCTAGTAACCTACCGGCTTCCATACCATCTTCTTCTTCTTCAACACAACCCTCACAAAAGACATGTTGTTTCTGCGGCTAGTATTGAAAGCCCCGAAATAGAATGTGCGGCCGTACCACTACTAACCAAATTAGTGAGTTTGATATTTTTGTTTTGCAGGGTTCTGTACCGTACCAAGTAGTTCTCAATGAAGAAGGACGTGAAGACTTACTGAAATACTGGAGGGGGAATGAGAAGACCTTTCCGACACTTTCAATGATGGCCCGAGATGTTTTGAACATTCAAGCGTCATCAACTGCGTCTGAAAGCGCTTTTTCTGCCGGCAGATATCAAATAGGAGAGCACAGACACTCATTAGCCGGAGACAGCTTGGAGATTGTAGTATTATTCAGAGATTGGATACGAGCGGAGCGAGAGAAGGTGCGGTCATCCGGAGATCAATGAAGAAGAAGACAAAAACTACAACGAAATCTTATCTGAAGGTGGTGGAAGCGACGTGGATCAATTTGACCAACAAATACCAATTCCAACCGAAGAACCACAGGAAATTATCAATAAACTAGAACATGTTTTTTTTCAGAATGTAATTTTTTTAATGCAATTTTATTATGTTAATTGCAACTTTTGGACAACACCACAAAGTTGCATTTCAACAATTGTATTTGTATTACAAAAAAATCACATGTCTATTAAATAATATAAGAGGCACAAAAACAACCTTGAGATGTTTTTATTACACTATCTTGTCTTTTTTAATTATTGAGTTTTTTATACATATGTTATTAAAATAAAAAAAGGAAAAATCGCCCGGATCCCGAACCCGATCTCGTCGGGATCGGGATCGGGACGGGACTTCGGCAAATCCCGCCAAACCTGATCCTACCCCCTTCACCCGTCCTGCCCCGACCTGACCCCGCCAAACCCGGCCCGCCAGTCCCGAGCCCGGCCCACTGGCCAGCCCTAGATATATCTAATGAGATGTGATAGTCGGGGCGAGCTCTATCCCATCACCACAAAATGAGTCACACCATAAACGTTTGCAGCTTTAGCACCTTCCTTATGGCATGCACGTTTGGGTCATCCAGGAGCATATTGTCACGCCCCGACTTAACTCGGGTCTTTCCTTAAGGCGTGATGGCACCTGGGCAACTATCCCTTCCCATGAAAACCATTAACTTCTTTTCTTCCTAAATTAAACATGTATCTAGGTGTGAAAATAATATATAGAATAAAAAATTTGAAGTTCAAGAGGAAGCAATCTCATGTGGGCATTCCTCGAGATAACGAAACTTGGTTCTTCGACCTACTTAATTAAGAGTGACATTCACCAATCCGAATCAATGGATTTGGTGGAATAATGAGGTTGCGGGACGATCGCTAGCCCTGTTGCGGAGCTTTTCCTCTATCACGCTTTCCTGAAACATGTTAAATAAAAGAGTCAGCACTACCTTATGGGGTTGAGTGAGACCCTCGCCTTATAATTCAAAGTAATCTCGCAATGTTCTAAGTACAATCTTACTATAAACATAATAAGCACGTTATGAAACCATATTACAACACTTTCAATGTACTAGTCAATAATAATTGTTCACACACAAAATCTCCTCCCAACTCACCCTAGGGAAATACTTAGCTTAACCAGCACACCTTCACGAAAGGAATTGCGGGATGCGCAACCCGATCCCATATATTATATTATATATTTATTACGGTACGCACAACCCGATCCAATATTTTATTTATATATGTTGCGGAATGTGCAACCCGATCTAATAATTTATATATATGTATTTGTTGTGGTACGCACAACTCGATCCAATATTTTATATATATGTTGCAGAACCCGCAACCCGATCCAATATATTTATATGTATATATACTGTCTGGGTGATACTAAGATCACTTATGAATCTATCGGGGTGACGTAAGGTCGTTGTACCTCCGATTAACCTTACTAGAAAAAAGCTTTCAATGTCAACGACGATCACCTCATGCATGATTACCATACTGGGAATATAATATTACAAAGTCATGCATATCATAATAATAGACTTCCATACTTAGTCATATTTGCAGAAGATTCAAATAATAATTCTTTTTTCAACTTTTCGCCCTTCTCGCTTGCAAGGGTTATAACTCTCAAACCGTAATCTCAAATGCGCCGAATTGAAAGTAACACGGGGACCTATCACTACATCAAGTTTTCTCTAAAAAATACTTAGGGTAACTAGTACAAATTCATGAAAGAAATAACCCTATAAAAACTGTCTCGTCAAATTTTTGAAAAAAAAGGACACAATCTTAAAACAGTCATAGATTTTTATCCGTAAGTCGGATCGATCTCCGTAAGGTCTCAAACCGTCAAGAACAGAGAAAATTAGAACTTTTATTTAGCACAAACCTTCATATTCATTACCGATTTGTACAGCTTTTCATTATACGTTCTGCCCCTCCTGATCTCAATCGATCTGAGGCAAAAACTTTAACAGCGATAACGCTCAAAATGTATATCAGTTTTGGCCCCGTTTGGGCTCAATATGACCGTGAAAGAGAGATGTACAATCCTGGAACATTTCATCTCATCCTAACAAGGGTAACTCAGTGAAAACAATCCGCAATTACATGACTCAAACTTGTTACAAGATAATACTATATCAATAAATTATCACAAGTCCTTTTTTTCATGATTTCTCTTCCAACATCCATATTATGTTTTAACATGCATTGTAACTCAAAACCAAAGGATTTTACCAATAATTTGTGAGTGAGAGAACTCATATTTATTTCTTCACAATTTTTATTACGCTGCCACTATTCTCCTTCTTGCACACTTGATCTTTTCCCAACCTTGCTCTTGGAAAACCAAAAAAGAAAAAGGAGACAAAAACTTCACAAAAAGGCAAATTTTCGTCTAAGAAGGTGAGGGGGGAGAGGAGAGCTTTTTCCTTTGAAGTTTTTTGGCTTTTGAAGATATATTGAGAAGTTGAGTGTTTGAGTCTTACAAAACCCCTAAATAAGGAAGACCTAGAGGGATATCTAGGTCTAGTAGAAGTCTAAGTTAGATATAGCTCTTCTAGTTCAAATGAGTGTTCTTTAATTTATATTTTTTTTTAAAAAAAAAAGTCCGGGACTTTACATTCTCCCCTCTTTAAGCAACATTCGTCTTCGAATGTGAATAAGGTCGTAACACATGCACATAGACACGCAAACTGCACACACATGAAACACAATTTAACACATCTTATTACCTTACTCAAACAGGAATGGATATTTGACTTTCATCGCGTCTTCGGCTTTCTAGGTTGATTCTTTTGTGGAGTGATTTTTTCATAGGACTTTCACGAAACCAATATATTTATTCCCAAGGCGCTTAATCTGTCTATCCAATATTTCCACTGGAATTTCTTCATATTGAAGCTCTTCGTTCAGGACTATTTCTTGGGGTCGAATGACGTGACTTGGATCGTGCAAGTATTTTCGCAACATTGAGACATGGAATACCGGATGCACCACTTCTAATTCTTGTGGAAGTGCTAATTCGTAAGCCACATTGCCCACTCTTCGTAAGGTCTCATATGGTCCAATAAACCTTGGGCACAACTTCACTTTCTTGCCAAATCGCATCACCCCCTTAATTGGAGAGAGTTTTAAAAACACTTGCTCCCCTTCATGAAATTTGAGATCTCTTTTGTGATGATCCGCAAAAGACTTATGGCGGCTATGAGCTATTTTGATCCACTCCTGAATTACCTACACTTTCTCATTTTTTTCTTGAATGACTTCGAGTCCGAATAGTTGCGTCTCGCCCACCTCGAACCACCCAAGTGGAGATCTACATTTTCGCCCATACAATGCTTCGAACGGAGCCATCAGTATACTAGTATGGAAATTTTTGTTGTATGTTGCGTTATTTCTAGATGCTACGCAAGTGTACGTATCGCAATTTGTAATAAATTTCGATAAAACCGAGTATTGTCCACAGAGACTGATTTATCAAGTACCAATTAACTAATCTTTAGTTTCTATTTGGCTAACGAATATAAGTGATGATTTCTAACTAAAGAATTAACAAACGAACATGAATTTCTAGAATAAAATAGCAGTGAAAACACACGAGGTTTAATTCAATAATGAAGGAATTAGGGTTATCAATCTCCTCAACTTTCCACTCTATCATTCATTAATGCAAGACTAATGATTCTTCTTCTTATTAAGATAGCAGGTTAACTGAGATGTTCTATATTCTGGTTAGGACATATAAAAACTCAATCTAAGTGAGAATTTTCTATATTTCTATGATAAGTTAGACCACATAAGAGGATTAAGATCAATAACTTAAACGCTACACAAGCAGTCGTGATACTCTCGTTCAAGATTAAACCTACGTCTAATCAATTATTGCATATTCAAATCTCCCTTTTCAGATCTCGATTTGAAATCATATAGATAATGAAAACTAAAGGCCAATTAATTCTCATTCAATAAACGCAAGTTGAATAGATTTTAAAAGATGAAGAAGAACATTAACAATGCATTAAATCATAATAGAGTTTCAAGTGATTCGACGGAAAACCCTAATAAAAGTAATTAGCTCCTAGACATGCTAAGAAAACTAATTAACTTAATATCAAACATGAATTGAATTAAAGTAAATAAAAAGAAAAGAACTTGAACAATAGATGTCTCTAATGGCTCCTTATTCTCTTGTTTCTTGCCTCCAAAGTGTTATATCTTTCAGAAAAACGGTTCCCCCAATATATATCATGAAAACCCCCAGAATGGACCTTTTTGCCCATGTTAAATTTAGGTTTTTGGCTGCCCTGATGTCGTCGGCGCCGCGGCTCAGCTATTAGAGAGTCGTGGCGCTAATTCGCTTCTGAAAGTCGCTCACTTTCTACCAGTGGGGCGCCGTGGCACTAATGTTGGGCGCCGCGGTCCTTCGGCACCGCGACTCCATGTTGTGTTACGTCGCGGCTCTTCGGCGTTCTTCGTCTAGAATTTGTTTAGACTGCTTTCCAAGCTTCCCAGGGCTTCTTTGACTCATTTCTTGTGACCAGCCATGCATTTTTGTCCTTAATAGCCGCCTATTTCCTTTGGATTCGCCTTATTCCTTTCTGAATCGCTTAAAACCTGAAAACACAAAACAACACGCATAATACTGCACAAAACAACTAAAAGACAAACAAAAGACTCCCTAAAACACACTCTAAAACAGTACTAAAATCTACCTAACAAATACCCCTCAAACTTACACTTTACTCGTCCTCGAGTAAAGAACTCTAGACACCCTAAAAAGAAAAACACACAGACTCTAGACTGAATCAGGTCAACAACAATATATCATTTCTCAAAAATCATGAACAACATGCAATAAAATTGTCTGGAATATTCTAGCCACTAATTTGCTATCTAGAACTTCAAGTCGGATAATCCTCATATTTGCTTAAAGTTATTAATGCATATGACCACTCAACCATGATTATTGAAATAAACAAGTATTCGATATTAGCTTATGCACAATGAATTCTCACCAACATTCCATCAGGCCAAAATTCTATAGGCTTGCTAACTTGCTATTCACCACTAATTTAGACAACACATGCACAAGAATCAATAGGACTTTATAGGTTATGACGATAGGCCTAGGCACGGGTAGATGAAATGTCATTTAGACTCAAAGTTACCATAAGCATATAAACCAATCAACCCAACTCTATACTCACGTTATAAACCAAAAGTAATCCCCAATTTTTCTTTACCCAATTTTTCTTTTCTTTTCGAACTACACCCCCAAACTTGTTAACTTGTTTTTTATTGTATGTGCAAGGGAAGTGTAGTGTATTCATTTTTTCTTGCTCTTCTATTGATAGCACTCAATTTAAAATACCAATTACAAAGTGTCAATCCCCCAATTATATACTTATATGCTCATGGAATTCAAGAGAAGGAAAATATTTGTAAAGGGTTTCAAGTAGGCTCAGAATAGGTGTCAATCAAAGAAGGGTTACTTAAGGCTTGAAAAAGGGTAACTAGGGATTAAATTAGTCAAGGTTGGATTGAAAGGCTCAATCGTTCCAAAGATGGCCTAAATCATCTTCCTAAGCATGCATCATCTATGATTTCGTCTCAAATAGCAAGCAAGCAAGTTTAGGACTTTCCATCATATTTCCTCAAACCAAAATTCAATCATGTCTAAACCAATATTTGAATACAAGAAATTCACCAATCATGGTCGGGTTTTCATACTTATTAATAATTAAAAACAACTCAAGACCTATCCAACTCAAGCACACAGATTTATGCATTTCATGGCTATCAATTTCATCCAACTCTATCACATGTGTTCACTCAATCTCATGGGATATTGTTATTAACTTGATTAATTAACACATGACACTTTAACACTGACACTATACAAAGACACTAACAACAAACAAATATAAATAATTAACATTATTAACACAAAATAGTAAGACTCCCCCCAAACCTATTCGACACATTATCCCCAATGTGATAAGTAAAACAAGATTAAGAAGACTCACCGAAACTGCAGCTCAGCGATTCAGAATGGTGGTGGCGGCGGTGGTGGATGATAAGCGGCTGGTACATTGAAGGATATCCAAGGGAGGACTCAGTGTTGTCGTCATCCATGGACCAGTTATGCATGAATTAGTTTATTTGGTCGACACTCATGACCTCATACGCATGTCTTTGTTGCATGTAAGTGTCCATATATTGCTGGTGTTGGATGAGATACTGGTTCTGCTAAATAATGTATTTGTTCTGTTGGAAAAGTTAATCCAACCTCTGGGTGTGGCCATCCTCAATCGGTGGCTGGATAATGTACTGGTTCGGTTAAAGGAGGTGGCTAACTGCTCTGTCCAAGCTCTCCGGCTTCTTCATCGTGCTCCCTCTGCTGGCGCTTTGGCTAGTTGCGTTTGCCTTCTCCATGTGTAGGTGCTGGTATAGGGTCTGAGTATGCATTGACCATTGTCTGGGTTAGGGGATTCAGCACTCTACCTTTTACATCATTTATACTCTCAGGCACTCCATGTGCGACATATAGTGCAGTGATCAACGATCCATTCCCCAACTCTGCTGTTGTGTTAAGTTTGCATATCCAATTTAGGCTATTTTTGACAGCTCGACCCACATCGATTGAAAATGTCTTCATGATAGTGTACACTAGTTTGAAATGATCCACTGGTATATCAGAGAAGTGTGTGGAGGGAATCAGGCGGGCACTCACAAAGTAGAGCCAAGATTTGGCAACTTTGTTGAATTGGCAGCGGAGCATGCCTTTGGGGGCGTCATATGTATATGTGAAACGGGCCCCTGGATATCCTACTGTCTCAGCCACCTCCACCCAGTCAATTTCTAAATTCTTCCAAATAGTGAAGTCATTCTCCTCTTCTTCCCCCAGAAAATTTATGACCCCACATATGACATTAATCGCTTCAGCCCCAACTGGTACTCTTCTCCCTCGTACAAAACAAATATTGTTTTGTTTCTCTGGGTAGTTGGCATAGAATTCGTAAACTAGTTGAGTATTTGGCTTTCCCAAATAAGGATTGACAAATGCTCCCCAACCTCTATCAGCAATCATGGCCCTGATGGGTTCATATACCTCATCTTTGTATGACGCAGTCTGAAATTCCATCCCCTTTTCCGGTACCAGGGAACGAGTACACAACTTGTTATACCTGTCTTGGGCATCCTTGTTGGCAAATATTTTCTTATCATAGTCAGCCCTTGGTGGTAGATTCATAGGGCCCCAAGAGGAGGATGCCTTGGAAGTAGCTCGTCGTGGACCCATTATGCCTTCTTTAGCGACTTTGAAGTTTTCTAAAAAATCCGGCAGCACTTCCCCTTAAATCTTTCCAACAACAATTCAACTCCTCAAAAATACATTCAATCAACCTATAGTATCAATAACTACAATTCAACCACTCCACAATAACACTATTCCTCACAAGAACATAATCAACCCTCCCAACTTAGAATTCCTCCAAAGTCATAAAAGAACACACAAAAATTCTTCAAAACTTAAATGCAAGACTTACCTTATAGTGAGAGAGAGACTTCAGGTGGTGCTTCATTGCCTCAAGTATTGAAGATTTGAAGAACTTATGAAACAATTTCTTGAAGGATTAGGATTTTAGGGTTTAGAAATGGGAATTGAAGGGAGTGTGGATTTAGAATCAATGGAAGAATTGGGGAAAGAGAAGAATTTTTGTGGTGCAAAAAGATTGTAATTTGAGATACAATGGGGGTTTTTCGGATTTTTGGGGTTGGAGAAGAGAAGAATAGAGAAGGGTTATGTGAATTGTATTTGGGGATAATGAGAAAAGTGTTCTTGTGTCTCGATTTTAACCTGGAATCCGCATGGGCGCCGCAGCACGATCGCGTATACCGAAGGCGCCGCGACTCTAAACCAACATAAAAATATCCTTTGATCACTGCCTTCCAAGAGCCGCGACCATAATATAGGGCACCACAACGCTAAATCAACATACGGGTTCTAACTATTGGTGCTGATTTCAACATCCTGCGTCACATTTTTACCCCAATGTTGGGTCACAATTCACTTAACATAAACACACAGAATAAGAAATAGCAAGCCAATGAGATCGTTCAAAACGAGATAAACAAAACAGAATAAAATAACATAATTAAAATGTTGGGTTGCCACCCAACAACGCTGTCGTTTAACGTCATTTAACTGGACGCAAATCTCCTCTTAGGTGGGCTTAAAGATGGTAATCGACTTGGCTTGATCACTAGAACCACCCATGTATGGCTTTAATCTTTGTCCGTTCACTTTGAATGGTGCACTCTCCTTTCCTCGTACCTCGACTGAACCACATGGAAAAACTCTCTCAATAGTAAATGAACCCGACCATCTAGACTTCAACTTGCCTGGAAATAGCCTCAACCTCGAATTGAATAGCAGTACCTGTTGTCCAGGTTGAAACTCTTTTCGGATCAAGTTCTTTTCATGCCATGATTTAGTGCGTTCCCTATAGATCTTGGCATTCTCATAGGATTCATTTCGAAACTCATCAAGCTCATTCAATTGCAGTAGCCTATTCTGCCCTGCAACACTCTCATCCAAATTCAACTTCCTCATGGCCCAATATGCTCGATGCTCCAGCTCTACTAGTAAGTGACATGCTTTTCCAAAAACCAACCGATAAAGAGACATTCCTATTGGAGTTTTGAATGCCGTCATATAGGCCTAAAGCGCTTCATCAAGTTTCTTAGACCAATTCTTTCTAGAACCATCCACAGTCTTCTCAAGGATCCTCTTTACTTCTCTGTTTGAAATTTCAACTTGACCATTTGATTGAGGATGATATGGCAAAGTAGTTCGATGGTAGACTCCATAGCGAGCAAGTAGAGCATCAAGTTGCTTGTTACAAAAATGACCCCCTTCATCACTAATGAGAGCTCGGGGAGTACCAAACCTTCCTTGTGAATATGTGCTTGTGCAGGAAGTTTAAGACGATCTTACCACTATTTCCTTAGTTGCTACTGCTTCGACCCATTTGGACACATAATCCACTGCTAGCAGGATGTATTGATTGTTGAAGGATAGTGGAAAAGGGCCCATAAAATCAATGCCCCATACATCAAAGAGCTCGACTTCTAGGATCCCAGTTAACCGCATTTTATTCCTTCTTGAGATGTTCCAGTGCGTTGACAACGATCACAGGCCTTCACAAAAGTATTAGCATATTTGAACAGTTCTGGCCAATAGAACCCGCTTTGCAACACTTTAGGCGTTGTCCTTGAAGCTCCAAAATGACCACCACATTGTAAAGTGTGACAATGAGTGAGAATTTAGTGCATTTCCTCCTCTGGTACACAACGTCTAATGACTTGATCATCATAATGCCTATAAAGAATAGGCTCCTCCCAATAGTAATGATTTACCTCATAATAGAACTTCTTCAATTGTTGCCTTGTTATCTCTGGGGGCACAATCTTAACTGCAAGAAAATTAACAAAGTCAGCATACCAAGGCACAATTGAACTGGCACTTACCTTGAAAAGTTGCTCGTCTGGGAATTGGTCATTAATCAGCACATGCTTGGCATTCTGGCTTTCTTCCACCTCAAATCTTGACAGGTGATCTGCAACTAAATTTTCTATTCCCTTCTTATCACGAATCTCCATGTCAAATTCTTGTAGTAACAACACCCATCGAATAAGATGGGGTTTTGCATCCTTCTTTGTCATCAAGTACTTGATAGCAACATGGTCAGTGTACACAATTACCTTGTTCCCAATGAGATATGGCCTAAATTTATCGAATGTATATACTATGGTTAGAACTCTTTCTCTGTTGTGGCATAATTCAATTATGCATCATTAAGAGTTGTACTAGCATAGTAAATGGACCGAAATACCTTGTCAATTCGCTGCCCAAGAACTGCTCCCACTGCATAATCACTAGCATCGCACATCAATTCAAATGGAAGCTCCCAATCTGGTGCAATAACAATTGGTGCTGAAATTAACTTCTCCTTAAGTGCCTTGAAAGAATTTAGGCACTCTTCATTAAACTTAAACACTACACCATTCATCAACAAAGTCGAAAGAGGCTTTAAATTTTTTGAGAAGTCTTTGATGAATCTCTTGTAAAAACCAGCATGCCCAAGAAAACTTCTAACCCATTTCACTGACACTGGGGGTGGTAGATTTTCAATAGTATAAATCTTAGCTTGGTCTACCTCAATGTATTGGCTAGTAATTTTGTGGCCAAGAACAATACCTTTATTCACCATAAAGTGGCACTTCTCCCAGTTTAGAACGAGATTGGACTCTTCACACCGCTGTAGCACTGCCTCCAAATGCTTCAAACATTAATCAAAAGATGACCCAAAAATTGAAAAATCATTCATGAAAATCTCAATAATTATCTCCACCATGTCATAAAAGATGGCCATCATACATCGTTGGAAAGTAGCAGGAGCATTACAAAGCCCAAATGGCATCCTTCTAAAAGAAAACGTACCATAAGGACAAGTAAATGTCATCTTTTCTTGATCTTCTGGTGAAATGGCAATCTGATGATACCTAGAATAACCATCCAAGAAATAATAGGAGTTATGGCCTGCTAGTATGTCAAGCATTTGATCCAGAAAAGGCAAGGGGAAATGGTCTTTCCTTGTTGCCTTGTTTAACTTGCGATAATCAATGTAAATTCTCCATCTCGTCACAGTTCTAGAAGGAATAAGCTCATTCTTCTCATTCTTCACCACAGTCATACCGCCCTTTTTAGGCACTACTTGCACTGGGCTCACCCATGCACTATCAGAAATAGGGTAAATTACCCCAGAATCTAAATTTCTTTTCTCACTACTTCCTTCATAGTTGGGTTCAACCTTCTTTGAGCTTCAATTGAAGGCTTGCTCTCATCTTCTAAACGAATTTTATGCATTACCGTAGAAGGGCTTATCCCTCTTATATCTGGCAATGTCCACCCAATAGCAAGCTTGTGAGCCCTTAAGACTCTCAATAATTTTTCCACTTCCACATTAGACAGAGAAGAAGATACAATCACCAGTAAAGTTTCATTCTCACCCAGATACATGTAGTGAAGATGTTCTAGCAGAGTCTTCAATTCTAACATTGGAGGTTTCTGTATGGAAGGCGATGATCTTTCTTGAAATTTCCCCAACTCCTCATATTTCTTTCTATAAAATGGCTCATAAGAATTCACCCACTTGACATAATCCACAAACTCGACATCATCACTGTCATTTTCCTCACCTTGTGTCAGTGCCGCCTCAAGAGCGTCAGTAGTCATGTTCTTTTCAGAAATAACTCCCTCAATCACATCAATTGAGAAACAATTCACTTGCTCTGGGATATGATATCGACTTGAATACATTGAAGACCACCTCTTCGCCCTGCACTCGGAGTTTCAACTCACCCTTCTGAACATCTATAAGTGCTTGCCCTATGGCTAAAATTGGTCTCCTTCTTATAGGCACATCAACATCCTCCTCCATGTCAAGGGCAATAAAATCAGCAGGAAAATGAATTTGTCCACTTCAACTAACACATCTTCAATAATAGCTCGTGGATATTTGATCGAGAGATCTACTAACTACAAGGTAACTGTTGTAGGCCTAGCTTCACCCAAACCAAGTCTACGAAACATAAATAAGGGCATCAGGTTGATACTTGCCCCCAAATCACATAGCGCATGCCGGCATTCAAAATTTCCGATAGTGTAAGGAATAGTGAAGCTCCCTGGATCTCTCAACTTCTAGGGAAGCTTCTTTTGCAAAATGGCACTACACTCTTCAGTTAACGCCACAGTCTCATAATCTCCTATTTTTCTCTTTTAGAGAGAATTTCTTTCATGAATTTGACATAACTGGGCATTTGCTCTAAGGCTTCTGCAAAGGGAATATTTATGTGCAGCTTCTTGAATATTTCCAAAAACTTGGAAAATTATTTGTCCAAAGAATTTTTTCTAAGCCTTTGCGGGTATGGAATTCTGATTTGAGGCTCATTACTCACTGTTGGTGGTGCCTTTTCCACCGTGGGGTGGTCTTCAGTAACCCTCTCCTTCTCTAAATTAGATGTCTCACTCAATTTATTTGTCTTCTCCGCAGATGGTAGAGGTGCAACTGGTTCAACTTGCTTACCGTTTCTCAAATTTATAGCCTGACATTGCACTTTTGGATTTACAACAATATTGTTAGGGAGATTCCCCTACGATCTGTTGTTTAACATATTTGTTAGATGACCCACTTGTGTTTCCAGGTTTTGGATAAAAGATCTCATTTCAGTCATGAACTAAGTCTGGGAATTGGTGAGAGTCAACAAGGTTACTTGCAATTCATTGGGTTCAGCTGATTGAACTTGTGGTTTGGGCTGCTGAAACGACGAAGCTTGACTCATGGGCTGTTGTTGATTGTTTTGTTGATATTGCCCTTGGAATTATGGTTACTGGTTCTGGTTGTTTCTCCATGAAAAATTAGGGTGATTCCTCCACCCAGGATTGTAAGTGTTGGAGAATGGATTGTTGTCGGGCCTCTGAAAATTCCCAACTGCCTGAACCTGAGCTTAGTCCATAGGTACATTGTTGGGATCTCTGTTGTGCAATGATCAAAAGTAGTGGTCCTCCACAAATCTCGCATCCTGCCTGTGTCTGAGCAATATTGGCTATCATAGTATTCTGCTATAATTTCTTTGTCAATAGAAAAACTTGAGCAGTTAACGCGGTGATGTCATCTAACTCATGAACTCCAGCCATTTTTCTGCTATTGGTCGGTCTTTCATCGGACCATTGATGGTTATTTGTTGCCATATCTTCTAACAACTCATATGCCTCATTAGCACTCTTGCTCATGAATGTCCGTCCAGTAGCAGAATTAATTATGGTACAGGTCATACCACACAACCCATTGTAAAAATTATGGACTAACATCCACTGCTCAAGCCCATGATGAGGACATTTCCTTTGCAACTCTTTGAATCTTTCCCAAGCATCATATAGAGATTTTCTTTCCAGCTGATAGAAGTTGTTTAGTTCTCCCCTTAGCTTAGCAGCCTTTGATGAAGGGAAGAATTTTGTAAGAAACTTCTGAGCCAGGTTTTGCCACGTAGTGATGAAGTTAGCTTGCAGAGAGTTCAACCAGCTTTTGGCTCGGTCCCTTAGTGAGAATGGGAAGAGCCTCAATCTAATGGCGTCATCAGTCACACCATTGTATTTGAATGTTGAACATAACTCCAAGAAATTGGCCAAGTGCATATGTGGATCTTCAGAGGGCAAACCCCCAAACTGAACTGTGTTCTGGACCATCTGCAGGATTGCTGGCTTAATCTCGAAATTATTTACCTCCACATCTGGTGGTCTTATACAAGTCTGCACTCCTGTTACGGTTGGAAGTATATAATCCCGTAAGCTTCTCACAGCGGGATTCTGAGCTTGCTCCTGCACCATCTATAACACCCCTCTATTCAACCCATCATTATTTTGTCGGTTTGCCATATCCTCGGTTGAAATACCAGCTCTCTTATTTCTTCAATTCTGATTGCACGCTTTCTCAATCTCATGATTTAGAGGAACAAGGATGTCTGCTCATCTTCTACTTCGCATATACCAAAGCTACCTGAAAATGATCACAAACACTGCACGTAGATCAAAAATAAAATAAAATAAATTAATAATAATAAAATGTGTTCTAGGAACAACCAAATTAGAAATAAGATTAATTATTATGATATTGATAATACTTCAGTCCCCGGCAACGGCGCCAAAAATTTATTGCGTTATTTCTAGATGCTACGCAAGTGTACGTATCACAATTTATAATAAATTTCGGTAAAACCAAGTATCGTCCACAGAGACTGATTTATCAAGTACCAATTAACTAATCTTTAGTTTCTATTTGGCTAACGAATATATAGTGATGATTTTTAACTAAAGAATTAACAAACTAACATGAATTTCTAGAATAAAATAGCAGTGAAAACACACGAGGTTTAATTCAGTAATGAAGGAATTAGGGTTTTCAATCTCTCAACTTTACACTCTATCATTCATTAATACAAGACTAACGATTCTTCTTCTTATTAAGATAGCAGGTTAACTGAGATGTTCTATATTCCGGTTAGCACATATAAAAACTCAACCTAAGTGAGAATTTTCTATATTTCTATGATATGTTAGACCACATAGGAGGATTAAGATCAATAACCTAAACGCTACACATGCAGGCGTGATACTCTCATTCAAGATTAAACCTACGTCTAATCAATTATAGCATATTCAAATCTCCCTTTCCAGATCTCGATTTGAAATCATATAGATAATGAAAACTAAAGGCTAATTAATTCTCATTCAATAAACGCAAGTTGAATAGATTTTAATAGATGAAGAAGAACATTAACATTGCATTAAATCATAATAGAGTTTCAAGTGATTCGACGGAAAATCATAATAAAAGTAATTAGCTCCTAGACATGCTAAGAAAACTAATTAACTTAATATCCAACATGAACTGAATTAAAGTAAAGAAAAAGAAAAGAACTCGAACAATAGATGTCTCTAATGGCTCCTTGTTCTCTTGTTTCTTGCCTCCAAAGTGGGGCACCGCGGCGCTAATGTTGGGCGTCGCGGCCATTTGGCGCCGCGACTCCATGCTGTGTTGCGCCGCGACTCTTTAGTGTTCTTCGTCTGGAATTTGTTTAGACTGCTTTCCAAGCTTCCCAGGGCTTCTTTGACTTGTTTCTTGTGACCAACCATGCATTTTTGTCCTTAATAGCCTCCTATTTCCTTTGGATTCACCTTATTCATTTCTGAATCGCTTAAAACCTGAAAACACAATTTTAAATATTTTTGACTCCTCAAAACAATTTTAATATATATATATATATATAAGGTTTAATATCGGCGTCTATTCTCAATATCATTATTTATTATTATTCGTATTTCTACAATCATTTGCCTTTTTAAAATCACAATTCCAACCCAAAACAATTTCTATCCAAAACAAAACCAACCAAATAAATGGGGGCCAACCGATCACCCCTACACGCGGCCCAATTCGGTCGGCCCAGCAACCCTTTCTCTTTTATTTCCTATACCAAACCCATTACCTACCCTCCTAAAACAAAAAGACAAAAACCCTAGCCTCATATTTCTCTTTCAACCCCACGCCCTGCCACCGCCGCTGCCCCTACCTCCACCTACGTTGACCTACACCCCTACCCCCATGTAGCTATGTTTTGGTGATTTTCTTCCAATCTTCCCTTCTTTGATGTTTGTTCTTGTTGTTATTATTTCTTCGTGTTTGGCGTTGATGTTGTAGCCATATTGGAGAACACTTTGTTAAAAAAATTGTTCGGGTCGGGTCAGAATCCGGACCGGGTCTGTTTCCGGGTCGAGCAGAATTTGAGTTCAAAATCCGAAAATTAGTAAACTCCTATCAATTCCTTTGTGTTTCTTTATATGTTTATGTGCTTGATTACTACCTGTTATTATGTTTTGAACCGGCTTAGTTATGTTTCAAGTGGATTAACATGTTTAGGATCAGTCTTGAGATTTTCTTTCAAATTTTGAGATGATGCTTTGTTGCTACTTACTTATTGTTACCTTCTGCTACCTTGCCGCCATTGTTGCTATTGTTCCTTACTCTGTTGCTGATGAATGTTGTTGCACTCTGAGGCTGCCGCTGCCCTACTATTTATCTTGCCACTTTGTCGCGCATATTGCCCTTGTTAAGCTCCCATATTATGTTGAAAGGTCTGCTGGGCTTTAGTGCAAATACTTTCTGCATTTTAAGTTTGGAATAAGTTACATTGTTGAGGCAATTGGTTGCTCTAAGTTGGTTATTTGCGAAATGATTTGCTGCTGCACTTTCGCTGAATGGTTGCTATATCTTTGAGACTGAAAATGACATTTTTTTGAGAAATTTTGTTCCCATCTGGTTTCAAATTGCTGCATCTTTTTGCAAATGGTAGCTGCATTGTGAGACAAGCAAAGGGCTGCATTCTAAGCCTAGTTGTACTTTAAAGCAAGTAAATGTAGCATTCTGAGCCGAATTGCGGTAGCATTTCAAGGCAAGCAGATGCTACATTTTGAGCTTGATTAATGCTACACTTTGAGTTATGTTTCTACCACACATTGAGTAAATTTGCTGCTGCATTTTTATGATTTTGCTGCCGTGTTTTGGCCCGACTGCTGCTGCATTTTAAGGGTTGTTCTACTGCATATTAAGGGTTGTTTCTGCTGCATTTTTAGGGTTGTATTTACTGCATTTTAAGTGATGTTTTGCTGCATTTAAGGGTTGTTTTTACTGCATTTTAAGTGCTGTTTTATTGCATTTTAAGGGCTATTTTTACTGCATTTTAAGGGCCACCGCTGCTGCATC
This sequence comes from Anisodus tanguticus, assembly GCA_034509755.1. NCBI lineage: Eukaryota > Viridiplantae > Streptophyta > Magnoliopsida > Solanales > Solanaceae > Anisodus > Anisodus tanguticus. The sequence continues at coordinate 33,439,874 of CM067546.1, forward strand.
TTAAGGGTTGTTTTGCTGCATTTTAGGGGGTTGTTTTACTGCATTTTAAAGACTGTTTTTACTGCATTTTGGGCACATTTGATGTTTATCACTGCTTTATTTTTTAGCACAGTTGTTGCTCGTTTCTTGGCTAAAAACTGCTGCTTTAAGACTTTCTGACAGCTGCAATATTTTTGAAATTCACCGATTTGAACATGATACTACACTTGGGCCGATGAGAATAAATTAATTTGAGGCCATGCCCCTTCCGGAAAGGTTGTCCCTCGGTTTGCTTTCCTTCGGAAAATGGACAAGGATGAAACTTAAATCTTTTTATTTCACCCGAGAGACCAACATGTTCGGTAGGCAAGGCGACGAAAATGACCAACGAGTCATATGTTCGCAACCACGACGTGATTGGAATGATCTTTTCAAAATTTCAGTCTGAGCCCTCCGTAATCAAAACATTTACTGTTTTGAGTACAGATCCGAAGTTATTTATATTCAATTGTTTTTAACCGTTTGTTCTTGATAGCTTGCAAGGAACGCTTGCGAAAGTTAAAGAAGGCAAGATACCCCTCGGAGATGATTTATTTTTATTTTTATTTTCTTTAATTCAGTTTTATTTTATTCTATATTGTAATATTATTTATTGTACTTGTGTAATTATTGAAAGTTTTAGAATAGGTAGACTTAGAATTAATAAATTAGAAAGATCAGTTTAACACTGGAAATCCATCGCTAGTTTATATACTTTAGGCTCGTGTAGTTCTAAAATTGGAAATCCACCGCTAGATTATTTATTTTAGGCTCGTCATGCATATTCAAAACTTTCAAAACAAATTTGTCATATTCTGTTTTGCATTTTAATCATACTAATAAATAATTTACTTTCCTCATTTACTATAAAAATACAAAAAATATTTATTTTATACAAATGCATACCTTTTTTCTTTCTTTCTTTTTTGAAAAATCTACTTTGCAAGTATTTTATCAACTTTCATACAAATGCATCTAAAAGGTCAATTTTACATGTATTTTGATAAACAATGTCATGCATACTTTTCGCATCCTATTTTCCCAAAATCACAATCACTTTTGCAAAACTCCTCAAAAAGAAAAAATTATTATTTTTATCAAAAATTCATCTTTCATTAACTATTTGCAATAGTATTTTAATTTTATACTTGTAAAAACATGTATTTTTTAACATAATAATTAACCTAAGTTTGACCGGATAATCGCAAGTTATCGGATCTTAAAGAATGTCTAACCTCTTTCCTTTAGGATAATAAAGAATCCTTACCTAGAATTTTATTAATTTCGCAGACCATAATCGGAGTTCATTTTGCATCATTTTAATTAATATTTAGTTGTCCTTATTCACCGTAGAATAATTAGGTGGCGACTCCTCAACAACATTTATCAATCCATAGGGAATCGACCCATTATGTCGCGAATCGCGGTAAAAAAACGAATGCGACAGTATACACCACCACCCTGCCTTCGCCGACCTCAATTAAACTAACCCCGACGTTTCCAAATTTTTGTACGTCACGAACAATACCTCTCTTTTGTATTGCCAAGTGGGCCAAGCTGCCCATTAATCTTCTACTGAGTGCATCAGCCACCACGTTAGCTTTTTCAGGATGGTAAAGAATACTAAGGTCATAATCCTTAAGCAACTTTAGCCATCTTCTTTGTCGGAGATTCAAATCCTTTTGGGTAGCTATATACTGTAAACTCTTGTGATCTGTAAATATTTCTACAAACATCCGTCCAAATAGTGTCTCCATATTCGTAAGGCGAGCACTACCGCTTCCAATTTCAAGTCATGAGTTGGATAATTCTTCTCATGTATCTTCAATTGTCGAGATGCATACTCAATAACTTTTTCAAACTGCATCAAGACACATCCTAACCCAATCTTAGAGGTATCGCAATAGACCGTGAATCCTTTCTGTCCCGATGGTAAGTTTAGGATTGACGCAGTAGTCAATAACTCCTTCAGTTTCTGAAAACTTGACCGCACACCTCTGACCACTGGTACTTAACCGATTTCTGAGTCAATCGGGTCAAGAGAGCAGCAAGACTAGAGAAACCTTCTACAAATATTCTATAATACCCAGTCAAACCCAAGAAACTCTTAATTTCTATCGGAGTGGTAGGCTTTGGCTAGCTCTTCACTGCTTCTATCTTTTGTTGGTCTACCATAACTCCATCCCTTGACACAACATGGCCCAAGAAAGCCACATTTTCCAACCAAAATTCACACTTTGAAAATTTAGCATAAAGTTGGTCATGTCTTTAGATTTGAAGCACTACCCTTAGATGGTCCTCATGTTCTTCAGCACTCTTCTATAAATTAGAATATCATCGATGAATACAATCACGAATAAATCTGAGAATGTTTTGAAGATTATGTTCATGAGATCCATAAAAGTTGTTGGGGCATTAGTTAACTCGAAAGATATGACCAAGAACTCATAATGGTGATATCCCGAACGGAGATCAATCTTGAAAAAATAGCTGGCTCCTTGAAGTTGGTCAAAAAGATCATCGATTCTCGGTAATGGGTACCGGTTCTTGATCGTGACCTTATTGAGTTATCGATAATCGATGCACATTCAGAGTGAACCGTCTTTATTCTTCACAAAAAGGACTGGTGCACCCCTTGGGGAAATACTAGGCCTTATAAAGCCCTTATCCAGAAGATCTTTCAATTGTTCTTTTAACTTTCTCAACTCAGTTGGGGCCATTCGATATGGAAGAATGGAAATGGGTCTTGTACCCGGAATTAATTCTATACCGAACTCCACTTCCCTGTCCATAGGAAGGCCTGAAAGATCTTCAGGGAAAACCTCCAAAAAATTACGAACAATAGGGACAATATGTACCTCTGGGGACTCTTTTTGGGTATCCACTATACTAACCGGGTAAGAATATTCCACTTCGTGACTTCTTAATAACTTTTGAGCCCTAAGGTAGGAAATAAGCCGACTCGAAGGTGTCCCAATTCTACCCCTTATAAAAACTTCTGGTTCCCCGGGAAAAGATAATTTTACAACCTTTTGCCGATAATCCAATGTGGCATAACATGCTGACAGCCAATCCATACGCAAAATAATGTCAAAGTCTACCATATCAAGTAATAATAAGTCTGCTATTGTTCCTCTACCATTTACCTCTAACGCAAAAAATTTAATTACTCGAGAGGCCCAAACCGAGGCCCCTACTAGTGTCATGACCTCAAAGGGTTCACTTAAACAAATAGGTTCTATATGTAGATAATTAGCAAAATCGATCTACACGTACGAAAATATATAACCAGGATCATATAATACAAGTGCAGGAATACTTGAGACCAACAAAATATATGTGACCACTGGATTAGATGTCTCCGCCTCATTCATTTAGGGCAAAGCGTAGAGCCAGTTAGGATTGTTGGACTGTTGACCTCCCTGACTCTGTCGTGACTGGTTGCCCTGATTTCCCTTGTGTGCAGCTGTGGTTGCTTCTGACCTCCCATGAGAACCCTGAGTTTGGGTTCTCTTCTTGCAATCTTTGATATAGTGGTCTGGTTCCCCACAGTTATAACAACCTCTCTGTGAAAACCTGCATTCCCCAAAATATTTCTTCTTACAGACCGGTCTGTCACCTTCCGCGTTAGGGTTGGTGGCCTTGACATTGCTACCTTGATGATTGAACCATTTATGTCCTTGGGGCCCGCGATAAGACTGGTCTACTGATTGGCTCAACTTTAAATAACCCCTACTACCCTTTTGCCTCTGGTTTTGATTCTGATTAAAGGATCCCGATGATTGAAACCTCTTCTGCGAATACTTTCTTTTTGCTTTAGCAAAACTTTCTACTCGCATTGCCATATCGACGATTTGAAGGTAAGTCCGATCATAGGCTAATGCCAGTACCTTCTCTGCCAAGTTTGGGTTTAAACCCTCAACAAATATTTTGACCTTCTCCCTTTTCGTAGGAATAATGTGTGTGTTGTATACTGATAATCGCATGAACTGGGTGTCGTATTCTTGTACACTGCGGTCTCCTTGTTTCAACTATTCAAACTCACATCTGAGTGTATCTTTTCGGGTGTTAGACATGTACTTTTCAGTGAACGCGGCTCTGAACTCCCCCCATGTCATCGGTGGTGACATAGGGGAACAATTTATTCTAAAATTTCTCCACCACACCCCCGCGCCGTCCACTAAACGTGTGCCCACAAAATTGACGCCATGCGTCTCTATATATCCCAAGGTAAACTGTAGGTCTTCTACCTCATCGAGAAACACTATTGGGTCGGACTTGGAGTCCTTCTCCGTAAAGATAGATTCCATTCCCTCATAAAATTTGTCCATAGTCTATCTGGTACTGACTGAGCTCCTACATTTTCGGTTAGTGGTGCAGTCATAACTGGTTCCTGGGCTGGTGGGTTCTGGGTCGGGGCCATAACTGAGACACTAGGTGTAGGCTGAACCGTGTGTGGGGCTACATCTGTCATCAACTCTATGAGTCTATCTAACTTTTGTCCCACCATTTCCTGGGCCGCTTGACTCTCATTTTCTTCAACATTTTCCACGCTATCTTGAGATACTGCTCTTTCAACTGGAGGTGTAGGAGCTTCATGTTGGACCTCTTCTTGAGCCTTTGGTTCTTGTACCAAAACTCTTGGGGGTTGACGTTGTCCCCTCACTCTTCCCCGGGTAGTTTTGATCGACCTCCGCAACACCGATACTTGTGAATCTACCATTTTCTATTTCATAGGTTGGCATTCAGCTCCTTGTGAACTTTTTCCTTGCCTCCCTTTCCCTTTCGTCCATTCTTTCCTTCATCTTCCAGACTTTCTTCACTTGCCGTAGAAATTTGAGCAAGGAGCCTTTTTACTAACTCCACATAGCATCTTTGCTCTTCTAAACGAGGAGTAGAAATCTCCCGGGATGGAGTTGAATATTATCAAAATAGTCTCCTGAGTCCATCATACGGTCCATAAACTCCTCCTGAGCTCACATTATCCTTTTCGTTTATATGAGCATTTCCCTCTTGGTTGGAACTCATATTGTAACCATATCTACAAAAATAACTGGTAGTTAATTTTCCGTTGCACAATTCCCTTCCATAATCCTTTGAAGGAGGTAGTACGAGAACCAAGTCTTTGACAAGACTCAGGATAGGCACGAGGAGAGTATGAAAGAAGCGAAACTATTTAGGATGTTATCCCGTTCACTTATTACTAAGGTGGCGCGCACACCGTTGCAATAAATAACCGTTCAACACCCAACTCAAAGAAATTTCCTAGAATCTCCTAACTTGGTTGGGCTCTAATACCAACTTGTCACGCCTCGACTTTACTCAGATCTTCCCTTAGGGCGTGATGGCACCTGGGCAACTATCCCTTACCAAGTGAACCATTAAATTCTTTTCTTCCTAAATTAAACATGTATCTAGGTGCGGAAATAATATATAGAATAAGAAATTCGAAGTTTAAAAGGAAGCAATCTCATGTGGGGCATTCCTCGAGATAATGAAACTTGGTTCTTCGACCTACTTAATCAAGAGTGACATTCACCAATTCTAAACAATGGATTTGGTGGAACTATGAGGCTGCAGGACGATCACTGGCCCTGTTGCGGAGCTTTCCCTCTATCACGCTTTCTTGTAACATGTTAAATAAAAGAGTCAACCCTATCATCCGGGGCTGAATGAGAACCTCGCCTTACAATTCAAAGTAATCTCGCAATGTTTAAAGTACAATCTTACTATAAATAAGAAACCATATTACAACACTTTCAATGTACAAGTCAACAATAATTGTTCACACACAAAATCTCCTCCCAACTCAACCTAGGGAAATACTTAGTTTAACCAGCACACCTTCACGCGCAACCCGATCCAATATTTTATATATATATATATATATATATATTGCGGAACGTGCAACCCGATTCAATATTTTATATATATGTATTTGTTGCGGTACGGGAAACCCGATCCAATATTTTATATATGTGTTGCGGAACGCGCAACCCGATGAAATATATTTATATGTATATATACCGCCTGGGTGATACTAATATCACTTATGAATCTATTAGGGTGACGTAAGGTCGTTGTACCTCTCATTAACCTTATTGGAAAGAAGCTTTCAATGTCAACGACGATCACCTCACGCATGATTACCATACTGGGAACATAAGATCACGAAGTCATGCATATCATAATAATAGACTTCCATACTTAGTCATATTTCCATAAGATTCAAATAATAATTCTTTCTTTCAACTTTTTGCCCTTCTCGCTTGCAAGGGTTATAACTCTCAAACCGTAACCCCAAATGCCCGAATCGAAAGTAACATGGGGACCTATCACTATATCATGTTTTCTCTGAAAAATACTTAGGGTAACTAGTACAAATTCACGAAAGAAATAACCCTTTGAAAATTGTCTCTCCAGATTTTTGAAAAAACAGGACACAATCTTAAAACAATCATAACTTTTTATCCGTAAGTCGGATCGATCTCCGTAAGGTCTCAAACCGTCAAGCAAAGAGAAAAATAGAACTTTTATTTATCACAAACCTTCAGATTCATTACCTATTTGTACAGTTTTTCGTTATATGTTCTGCCCCTCCGGATCTCAATCGATCCTAGGCAGAAACTTTAAACAACGATAACTCTCAAACAGTATATCGGTTGTGGCCCCATTTGGGCTCAATCTGACTCTGAAAGAGTTATGTACAATCCTGGAAAATTTCGTCCCATCATAACAAGGGTAACTCAGCGAAAACAATCCGCAATTACATGGGTCAAACTTGTACAAGATAATACTATATCAATAAATCATCACAAGTTAAACTACACCCTTTTTTTCATGATTTCTCTTCCGACATCCATATTATGTTTTAACATGCATTGTAACTCAAAGCCAAATGATTTTACTAAGAATTTGTGAGTGAGAGAACTCACCTTTATTTCTTCACAATTTTTATTACGCTGCCAGTATCCTCCTTCTTGCACACTTGATCTTTTCCCAACCTTGCTCTTGAAAAATCAAAAAAGAAAAAGGAGATAAAAACTTCACCAAAAAGGTAAGTTTTCGTCCAAGAAGGTGAGGGGGAGAGGAGATGTTTTTCCTTTGAAGTTATTTGGCTTTTGAAGATATACTGAAAAGTTGAGTGTTTGAGTCTTACAAAATCCCTAAGTAAGGAAGACCTAGAGAGATATCCAGGTCTAGTAGAAGTCTAAGTTAGATATAGCTCTTCTAGTTCAAATAAGAGAGTGTTTGTAAATATTTTTTTTAAAATTTTTTTTTTAAAAATCCGGGACTTTACACATATGTTTTTGACTCCCTTAAAAATAATAAATTTATTGAGTGTAATAGCACTCGTCATGCTAATTTGTCCATCTTATCCGCTTGAGAAATATGTTAAATTGCACTTTGTTGCCTCTAATTCTATTACTATGTTGCCTTTTGATATTATTCATAGTGATCTTTAGACGTCTCCTGTTGTGAGCTCTGCGGACCACCGTTATTATGTTTTATTGTTGGATGATTACTCTAATTTTTTGTGGACATTTCCGTTATCTAAAAAGTCTTAAGTTTATTCCATAATTCTATCATTTAGAGCATTCATCGGTACTCAATTTGAACGGGAGGTTAAGAACATTCAATGTGATAATGGAAGGGAATTTGATAATGGGCTATTTCGGGAATTTTGTAAGGTTAATGGTGTATCTTTTCGATTCTCATGTCCACATACGTCATCACAAAATGGAAAGCCCAGAGAAAAATCTACACCATTGATAATATTTTCCGTACATTACTAGCCCATGCATCATTACCACCTTTATTTTGGCATCATGCATTACAAATGACAACTTACCTTCTCAACATACTCCCTAGCAAATGATTAGCCTACCAATCTCCACTCAAAATTCTTTATAAAAAAAACTCATCTTATTTTTATCTTAGGATATTTGGGTGTTTATGTTATCCTCTATTCCCCTCCACTATCATAAATAAACTTCAAGCCCGCTCTACCGCTTGTGTCTTTTTTGGTTACCCATCTAATCATCGTGCTTACAAATGTGATGAGTTATCCTCTAATAAAATCATCATTAGTCACCATGTCATTTTCGATGAAACCTAATTTCCGTTTGCTAAGTTGCATAGTTCAACGTCCCATTCATATGATTTTTTGGATGATGGGCTCTCACCGTATGTGGTCCACCATTTGGCCCAGACCACACCGCATCACATGGACCAGCTGGCACAGTCCGGCCCACTGCCTGCTGGCCCAACTCCTTCCAACCAGCAACTTCTGCTAGCCAGCCCACTGCTTTCTGGCCCAACTCCTTCTAGCCATCACCCCTCCAACCTAGAACCTCGGCCCACCTCTCCAAACCCAACGGGTGGCAGCCCACTGCACTACCAACTCGTTTTTACTCCATCGAAACTGGGCCATCCCACGACTCCCACCTAAATTCAGCCCACTTCAATTCCGGGACCAAGGCCCGTTACTCGCATCCAACATGGTATTTTTTTACCTAAGCGATAATTTAATCTCAACTCTAATGGTACTAAATCCCCTCTACCACGTAATCTCGTGTCTGCCCTTCGTGACCCGAATAGGAAAATTGCTATGAATGATGAATATAATGCTCTTATTAAACATAAGATGTGGGAGTTGGTGCCCCGTCCACCTGGTGTTAATATGATTCGTTCTATGTGGATTTTTACTCATAAAAAAACCTGATGGTTGTTTTGAGAGGCATAAGACCCGTCTTGTAGGTGATAGCAAACCTTAGTAGGTTGGTGTGGATTGTGGAGAGACATTTAGTTCGGTGGTCAAACTGGCAACTATTCGCATTGTTCTCAGTCTAGCTCTCTCAAAAGCATTACACATTCATCAACTGGACGTGAAAATGCTTTCTTAGATGGAGAACTCAAGGAAACAGTGTACATGCATCAGCCCTTGGGTTTTAGGGACCCCGCTCATCCTAATCATGTGTGCTTTCTAAAGAAATCTTTGTATGGGCTAAAACAGGCTCTTCGGGCCTGGTACAAGAGATTTCCAAATTATATGTCTACTCTTGGGTTTTCTCACAGCAAGTCTAATAATTTTCTAATCATATATCATCACGCTACTTCTATGGCCTACATTTTGTTATATGTGGATGATATTATATTGACTGCTCATTTGATGCACTTCGCAAGTCTATCATATTTTTTCTCAGCTCAGAATTTGCTATGAAAGATTTGGGGCCATTGAGTTATTTTCTGGGTATAGCTGTCACTCGTCATACAGGTGGTCTATTTCTATCTTAGAGGAAGTATACAATAGAGATCATTGAACGGGCTGGCATATCGACCTGTAAGCCATCTCCTACTCCGGTTGATACTAAACCAAAGTTGAGTGCTACTTCTAGCACACCATATGAGGATCCCTCACACTATCGTAGTCTTGCGGGGGCTCTTCAACATCTCACCTTTACGTGGCCTGATATTATTTATGCGGTGCAACAAGTGTATTTGTTCATGCATGATCTAAGGGAAGAACACATGCACGCTCTCAAGCGCATTGTGCGCTACATTCAGGGTACTCTTGATCATGGCTTATACTTATATCCATAATCAGTATCTACTCTCATTTCTTACACGGATGCTAATTTGGGTGGATGTCTAGATACTAGACTTTCGATATCTGGTTATTGTGTATTTCTCGGTGATAACTTGGTTTCTTGATCGGCTAAACGCCAAGCTACTTCATTGTCCTATTCGCAAAGCTACATTGGTCTACTGCGATAATGTTAGTGCAATATATCTCTCGGGGAATCTTGTACAACATCAACGCACTAAACATATCGAGATAGATATCCACTTTGTTCGCGAAAAGGTTGCTCGTGGATAAGTATGTGTCTTACATATCCCATCACGTTATCAGATTGCGAATATCTTTACTAAGGGTCTTCCCTTGGTTCTGTTTGAGGATTTTCAGGACATTCTCAGCATACGACAACCGCCAGCTATGACTGCGGGGGTGTGATAGAATACTGATAGAATATATTTAGTGATTTGGTAAAGATTGTTAGTGATTTGTATTAGTTAGGTATATAATTAGTTTCCATAATTATAGCCTAGAATCACTATTGTATATCTTGTATATAAGCTAATTAACTAATGAAAATAATCAAGGGATTATTCTCTTTTCATTCTTCTTCTTTTCGCTTGACCTCCTTTTTTTAATTTACACGTCAAAATTTGATTATTCTGAAAGTTGCTGAATGAATATATTTTAGTCTAATTTAATCCAAGCAGAACAAAATTGCACTCTATAGGATTTGAATATATGACATCGAGTTTTGGATACTCACATTTTACTTAATTAAACTAAGAGTGTTATCTCATTACGATAAATATGACCATAAAGATCTTATTCTGATCACCCATTGGTAATTGTTGACACTTCTCGATCATTCTGGTCCCTCATCAAGTTATGAACACAAACCTATTTACATGTGACTTTTCCAATGTCTAGTTTATTTTTTGAGATAAGCTTCTCAAAGTCATTCATTTTTTGACTTAGTAAATTCGTACATCAACACAAAAGATCGTTGCTCTCGGACAAGTTCAACAATATAGGGCCACTATATTTCATCTAGATTGTATTAATCTCCCCTTGGGGAGTATTTCTCATTAATATAAATATATATAGTGTGTACAATGTTGAATCATTAGTTGTCTAGGAGGTCCTTTAGTGAAGATATTTTCATACTAAAACGAAGAATGCACATGCAACACCTTAACATTACATATAGCAACCTTCTCACGAACAAAATGTATATCCATCTCAATGTGCTTGGTTTTCTGATGCTGAACCGGGTTATGAGATAAGTATATCACAGATATGTTATCACAATACACCATAGATGCCTTACGCAAAGGACACTGAATCTCCAAAAGAAGGTTTCGGAGCCAGCAGGTCTCAGTAACAACGTTTGTAATGCCTCTATACTCTGATTCTACACTCGATCGGAATAGAGTGGCTTGACTCTTGGCAAACCACGAAATGAGATTATCTCCTAAGAATACACAGTAGCAGGAGGTGGAGCATCGCATGTCCGGATAACCTGCCCAATTAGCGTCTGTATATGATATCAACCTGGTCGGTGCAGAGAGGTAGAGATGCAATCCATAATCAAGTGTGCCCTTAGCGTATCGAATGATACATTTAAGAGTTGTAAAATGAGGCTCCCTGGGGGCATGTATAAATAAACACACCTTCTGAACATCATAAGCAGTATAAGGTCTGGTGAAAGTAAGTTACTGAAGTGCACCTGCAAGACTTTTATAAAGAGTGGGATCGGATACTGGATCACCATCAATAGCACTGAGTTTTGACTTTAAGTCAACTGGAGTAGGCATGATCATGCAGTTCACCATTTTAGCCATGTACACAATTTCTTTTGCATACTTACGCTGAGACAGGAACATAGTATCTGTAGATCTAGTCATTGATATCCCTATGAAATAACTCAACTTCCCCAAGTCAGTCATAGCAAATTTGGATTTAAGCAGAGCAATGATCTCATTTTTCAGCACATCAGAAGAGGCAGTGAAAACAATATCATTCACATATAATAACAAGTATGCAATGTTACTGCCTCGATGAAATATAAAGAGAGAATAATCACACTTGCTGCATACAAACCCAATCTGCATAATGTAATTAGCAAAACGTTCGTACCATGCTCTGGGGGCCTGTTTCAAACCATATAGTGACTTACGAAGACGACAGACATAATGAGGGGCCTCCGGATGGACAAAGCTTGGCGGCTGGTGCTTGTAAACAGTTTTTTTCAAGTCCCCGTGTAAGAATGCATTCTTCACATCAAACTGATGACTTGGCCAATGCTTACCCATATCTATGCTCAGGACTGTAGAAATGGTAGCCGGTTTAACCACCAGACTAAATATCTCACCACAATCAATACCCTCATGTTGATTAGTACTATTAGCCACAAGTCTCACCTTATATTGCTCAAGGTCACCATTGTCTCTGAATTTGTGATGAAAAAGCCACATGCATCGAATCACATTCACCCCATCCGGTCTAGAAACCAAATCACAAGTGTGCTATTTTATTAAAGCATTAAATTCCTCAAGCATGGCCACATTCCAATTTGAGTCAATTTTGGGTTTTTGGGAATTGGGGATATAGTTTGTATGGATAGGTTATAATAGTCTTTGGGTTTGAAAATCTAGTGTTGAGCACGGGTTTCTATACAGTGTGTGGGGGAAGGGGCTATTTGGGTAGACTGGTGGGTTATCGGGTCAGAGGTATACTGTTGGGTTAGATTTGTTGAGGCAGTGATAGTGGTGGGTGGTTATTGGTAGAGGTTAACGGAGTTGGGGTTAGTGGGGTTGGGTTTTGGTGACCAGAATGGGTTGATTGTGGGTCAGATTAAGTGGGTAGGGGTGACTCGATTCGAGGTCAGGTATCGGTGACTGGTTGGGATGATTGTGATGGAGTTGAGGTGGGAAAGATTGGGGGATGATACTGTGATAGGGTTGTGGTGGGGCAATCGAGGGGCTGGTTTAGGCGATAGGAGAAAATGAGGCAGGTGGCGGTGACACTTGGTTTGTCGATTGGGTTTGCCGACGGGTGTGAGAAATGACGGTGGGTCGAGTCATCACTGTCGTGTAGCGTTCCGACAGATCGCTGGTGGTGGCAGTGGCATTCGGCAGTGATTGAGCTGTGGGGGCGGTAGTGGCATGACGGAGTTCAGTGAGTATGATGTGGGAGGTATCTGACTCGTCTAGAAAGGTGTAGTCCGTGTTTTAGAATTTTTAGATGTTTGCAAATAGGAAGATTGTCTCGTCAAATATGACATGGAGAGAGACATGGATTTTACGTGTAGGTATGTCATAGCACAAATATCCCCTATGATTAGATGGGAAGCCTACGAAGACACAGGGAGTGGTGTGAGGTGCTTATTTATGAGGGGCAGTGGAGGCAATATTTGGGTAGCAAAGGAAACTGAAAATCCAAAGGTGATCATAGGAGGGGATCCAATGGTATAAAATTTTGGTGGGGGTCTTGTTATGAACAGTGTGGGTGAGGTGGTTGAGTGTATGTTGTACCGTAACCTTGAATTAGAATGCGATGACTGTTGCCAACCATGATAAATTGAGGATACTTTAAACGAAATAGTTTGGAGAGAATACTTCAGGAGCGAGTGAGATGAGAGGTGGCTCCCGTATCCATGTACCAATTTTTATCCGGCTGTTAGAGATTTAATGTGCTGAAGGCTTGGCATAAATCAGTAAGGGCCAGACCCGATGGATACTGCTGCTGGGCCATAGTGATGTGGGCATATTGGGCTGTTGCAGTCTACTGTCGTGGGCCTGCTGGGCTACTGTAGTCTGTTGTCGTGGGCTTGAGTATTGACCCAATAAGTCGGGCTGCCAGGATCCAGGAAATTGGGCTGAAGCTTGCTGGATTGGGTAAGCAGCTATGGTCCAGGCTCCTGGATTTGGCCACTTTCCTGGGTCGGCCCATGGCGGGAAGCTGCTGGGCTATTGCTGCTGCTGGGTGGACTGCTGGCCAGAACTGCCCCCTTTTTCGAGGCCTCTGCCACCCCTACCGCCGCCGCGGTTGTTCCGCAGTTGGTGGTTGTTCCACGGTGCTGGCTGGCTGGCGGCAGTGTTGTTTGTCGCGGGAGTTTCAACTGCTAATACCTTTTGATTGTGTTCGTCCTGCTTGGCACGTCGGGTTTCTTCCAAAGAAATTATGATCGGGCATTGTTAAATCTCGGTAGTGGGTCGGCTTGTTGAATCATAGTCGCTAGAGTATCATACTAGCCCTTTGGTAAGCCAAAAACTAGTTGTATGACCATTTTTGTTTCGGAAATTGGTGTCCCCACATTGGATAATTGGTCTGCAAGAAATTTTAATTGTTTACAATACTCGGACATATTGACAAAATTCTCAAAACGTGTAGTAGAGTAGTAGGTACTCGAGCATAGTCCTACTTATGCTTACAAACTGGTAGTTGTAGTGTTCTTACTGTAGACCCACTTAGCATATCATATGAATAAGTGTAGTATTGCCTTATAGTTCTCTGTAGTTTTATTTCTTCTGCTATGCGTTCTTTAATGTACTTGGTTTATCTCTTTTATATGCGATAGTCACTACTCTTTTTTCATACAATTTTAACCTTTTAACCGGGTCTGACTGTTTTGCTTCTGCTTTGCTTGTCCTGAGCCGAGGGTCTCGCGAAAACAACCGCTCTACCTACCAAGGTAGAGGTAAGGTCTGTGTACACTCTACCTTTCCCAGACCCCACGTTGTGGGACTGCACTGGGTATGTTGTTGTTGTTGTTGTTGTTGTTGTTGTTGTGTGTTGTTGAATTGTTCCTCCAAATACACGGCACGTGTACGCTTGTTATCCTGAAATATCTCCTCCAAACGTATCCATAACTCACGAGCCGAGACACCGGTTTTCATAATTGTATGAAGCAAGTCTTGAGATGGTGCCATAAATTCACTATTTGACGATAGCATCAAGACGACACCACATCGTGTCTGCAATGTCGGTAGGGCGAGGGAAAGAGTCGTCAATATGGTCAAGCACGTTATACGCGCATGCGTGAATACGAAATAGTTCAACCAACGATTAATATTGACCACCTTCATAATCAAGAACTAAGGGAATAAAATTCTTGATATTCGTGACGGCTAACGCAGGATGGAAAGAAGAGGTGGAGGAGGGAGCGGGGGTTGTCTATGATGCCTGTGGAGGAGGCGGAAGCCTTAGGAGAGGTGGGAGTAGACATGGAAGTCACAAAAAAGGGACAAGGAAAAATGAAAAAAAATTTGGGGTTGCCGTCAGCCGAAGTGGGGAGGGGGGGGGGGGGTCGGCAATGACAAGCAAGAAGAAAATAAATAAATGTTTAGGTGTTTTTAGGGTTTGACTCTAATACCATGTAAGATTGTAGTAATCTCCCCTTGGGGAGTATTTCTCATTAATACAAACATATATAGTGTGTTCAATGTTGAATCCACATTGCATAAGGATCCTATATTTACTATAATTATACACTACTATTAATTACCAAATATATGGCGAATATATGGTAATATTCGCTAATAATCTATAATAAAATAAAATAAACCTTCCATCTCTCCAACGTTTTCTTCTTATAGTAGTACTATCTCCGTTCAAAATACTTAATGTTTCATTTTTCCGACAGTTATACTAAATTAACTTTGATCAACATGTATTTTTTTAACCATACTAATATGATAATAATTGCGACTTATAGTATTTTTTGTATAATTTTTAAATATCTAAATTTTAACTATAAAATATTAAGTTAATCTTAATATAACTTAGGTCCAAAGAAAAATGAAACGTGATAAGTATTTTGAGACGGAGGAAGTAACAGATCATTCACAGGTTGCAAATCCTATGTGACCACGTAACCACTAACAATATTACAATGAGAATATGTTTTTTTAAGCAAGCGTGTGTGTGTTTGTCGTAGCCTGGTTGTACCAAAGTGAAGTGAACGTGTACATTCACACAACTCAAGAAAATAAGGACTTTAAAAATAGGCAAAGGGAAAAAGGTAGGGGGAGAGATTCAATGAAGAAGGTATGTAAAAAAGGCATGCAGGAACAAAAAGCGGAGATTGTAAAGAACGGAGTAGTGTTGTTGAAAGTGGTCTGGTTGACAACATGCGAACAAAGGAGAAAAAACCAACTTCACGTGTACGGTCGGGACAGTGCACACGGACACTTCAACTATCCTTCTTTGAGACGAATTTAAAATTTGAATTTTAGGAATTCAAATTTAAAATTTTATCATAATTTTATTTGATTTATTGAGTTTGAAATCAATATGCACGGAGTGTCCGGACCATCCGGTGACCGCGTAGCCTTCTCACTCGAGCAGTCCGCTCGGGAACCTTGAGTCTAGTAAGCCAAATCTTAGAAATTTTAGGATAGAGCTATACCACCCTTTATTTTAAGTCATGCATGAATACATCTTAGGGTGGTCGATCCTTGGTATCGACTCCACAATTAAGAAATTCACCAATTATTGACGGGTCTCACAAACCAACGGTCAATCAGCATATTATGTGTAGCATGATAATGATAATAGGATCCAAGCCTAATCATGAATTGCCGAAATTGGAAAATGTATATTCATTTTTGTATATTTGTATTATAGATGGAATCTATTCCGTAAGTCAGGATGGTGAGTGGGATTCCGAGTAAGCTGAAAATATGGTGGGCAAATTTTGACCTTGGCAGCCAAATGAAAATTAGGAGGAGATTGGGTTGCCTCGTTTCGTTGTTCGATATCTCCCCCGATCAGCACTTGGTCAGAGCACTAATTCAGTCTTGGGATCCAGATCGTGTTGTCTTTAAATTCAAAGATTGTGAGATAACTCCTACTTTGGAAGAGATCAACTATTTCACCAATTTAATTTACTAAGGTAAATGACAAATTATCTCGCACGGTTAGTTCGGAAAGAAATTTCTCCGCTACTTGGGGCTGAAGAACACTAAGGAACTTCGGTGCTTTGAAAATAATTGGGTCTCTTTGGATTATCTTTATGAGAGATACGGCTGTCGAGATGGTTACAAGCTGCTCAAAATGAATTCTCTTGCACTCCCGACCATTGGTGGGTTAGACGTCCTATTGCATTTGTTGTCGCTTTACTGTGGACTTTGGTATTCCCACTTGAGCACAGAAAGATCAGTACTTGCATATGTTCCGTGGCACGGGCAATTTTTGAAGGAGTTGACGGCGCATAACTCACTTTGGCCCCTATGATTTTAGCGGAGATATTTCGGGCTCTAGGGAAATGTAAAAGAGGTGAAACAAATTTCTTTGAAGACTGCAACATTATCCTACAAATGTGGGTGATGGAACACTTTTATCAGCGTCTGAATATGGTAGACATATGTTTCAGCGAGTCAAACAAAATTGTCAGCTTTTACGATAGGATAAAACGGTTTGTGTCACCAGTCGGCACCGATAATTGGTACACATTTTTGGCATCCCGCACTAGTGATCAGATCCAATGGAAATACCCGTTGCTCCCGGGCGCCAATAAATCCTATATAAGATACATAAGGCTTTTATATATTGAGCTTATCGGGTTGAAAGGCCTCCAATTATATGCTCCACTCCGCGTACTCCCACAGCTTGGCCAAGAGCAAATAATCCATCTCCGAGCAAATATGAGAGTTTCTAAGATTCAATTCGGACCGAACTTCATTATCCCAGAGCTAGGCAAATTCTCGATGAATGGAACGACATTGACAAAATGGATATTGGAGATAGTCAGGCAGGAGGTACTCCAGAATATCACGCGTGGCTACGAGAAGATCACAGTAACATAGACCCTTGTCCTGAAAGTGAGCAAGGTTTTGAGGATATTGGCACAACAATTTGGATAAGAAATTTTCAGCTCAGGGACACAGTCGTTACCCCTGAAATGTGGCATCAAATGCAAAACATAATGTAGTACCTAGAAGAAGCAGGAGCCCGACCTAGCAGTGTTGGGGCTTCATCTTCATCTGTGTGATCAAGAGCAAGATTTAAACATGGTCATAAGAGTATTTTATGTTATGTCAATCAGCTTAATTATTGTATGCATTATTATTACACTAAAATTCAACCTTTATTTCCAACATAAACCATTACAATTTAATGGCTTGGATCAATCTATCATCATCTCACGTATTTGGCGTTTAGGCCCACCTCTAGCATAAGAGAGGCCCCATGCATGTTAGGATGCGCATTTAATTTCCATATAATCTGCTTGATATTTGTTTACTGCTTTCCACTCTGTGCATATTATTTAAAGCAATAATTAATCGCCTTGTACTAACTTAGTTTGCTTAATTTTGTAAGAATGCTTATTTTGCCTGATTTATTTCCCCAAAAGGTTGATTCGTGTTGATTGAAACTGGCTGAACACCCCTACTTCACAAGATCAAGGGGACGATCATCCAGCAAAATGACTGATTCAGGAGCATCCGAACAGACTGGCCTGGGACTTGTCGCTCGTACGGGAGGTGAATCGGAGACCTCGGAAAGGAGAAATACTACCGTCCAGATTGAATACCTCACCCAACTATTTCAATAAATGGCAACCATGCAGCTGAGATTGAGCGGCTCCGAAATCTTACCAACCTATCCATCAGCCTCAATACTCCACTCTCTGAACAAAGGACGAGTGCAACTGCACCGCAAACCTTTCTATCTCCTGAACCGCTATTTCCCCAAAACCTTCCCCAAAATCCATCACTAAGCAAAACCAATCCACAACACACCAGCCCACAGCACACTAACCCACATCCTATCAACCCACAAGCCAGTCCACAACAAAGTCCACTACAAAATGATCCATTATCCTTCAAAACTCCATATGCGCCTCAAGCTCCACTTACCTAATCTACCCCACTCGTCCAAAATATCCCTCCCACGCAAAATTACCAGGCAACCCAACAAATACCACACATCGCTAACCATAACAAGTAGTATGTGCCACGGTATATGTAATGGAAGCCCAACCTTTTGCTACCACTCTACCAAACATATCTCCTCAGGAAGTTGACCAATATGAAGATATGGAAAGGCAAGCCAGGATCTGAACCGATGAAAGTGTGGCGAGAGAAATTCATAGTCTAAAAGAAGCATTCAAGAACATCCAAACAAGCAAGAGGAATGAAGGACTCGAGTACGAAGATCTCTGCATGCCTCCCGACGTTGAGTTGCTTGTCGGATATAAGGTGCCAGAATTTGACTTGTTTGATGGGAAAGGAAATCCTCGCGCTCATTTAAGATTGTATTGTGACAAGCTGGTTGGAGTAGGTAAAAATTAGGCCATCATAATGAAGTTGTTCATAAGGAGTTTGACAGGAGAAGCGCTCGACTGGTACACAAGACAGGATATGCGGAAATGGCATAATTGGGGCACGATGGCACATGATTTCGTGGACATATTTAGGTTTAACACTGACACATTCTTGGATAGAATTTATCTGATGAATTTGGAAAAGAAATCCACATAAATCTTCAGATAATACGCCATGAGGTGGAGGGCAGAAGCAGCAAATGTTCAACCCCCAATGGCGGAAAGTGAGATGACCACTCTCTTTGTCCAATCTTTGAAAGATGCAACATACTATGAAAGAATGATAAGCTTCTAGGACAGAGTTTATCTGAAGTGGTAAGAATGGGAGACTTTATAGAAGAGGGTATCAAAACAGGAAGAATCACAAACTTGGCAGCATTGCAAGCAATGAGTAAGGCAATTCAGTCGGACTCATTTGGGGGAGCAATCAAGAAGAAGAAGGACGGAGGGTCCCCTGTCATGACAATCCAGGAACATAAGCCAAACCGAATGTCAACCTACCAAATCCCATCATCCCAGCCTCTCTACTACAACCAAAATGCCCAATGTCCTCAGCCTTGCTACAATAGCCAAAACGCCCAAAGCCCTCAGTCTTATTATCAACACTTACCTGCTCTATACTATGTCTACCATACCCAGCCGATATATATCCCACCTCGAGCGCCTACCTTTCCAAATCCCTCACAATATCCACCTGCATACTCACCTCAGCCACGAGTTCATACACCAAACGCTCCCAGACCCCGCACAAATTACGAAAGAAAGCCAGTCAAAACCTATACACCTTTAGCCGAACCTCTGGCCCAGTTGTATGAAAGACTGAGAACCGCAGGAATAGTCCAACCCATCCCAGGAAATATCCCCAATCTTATTCCCAGATCATACGATGAGACTAAATATTGTGCATACCACTCTGGAATCACTGGACACGACACTGGAAGTTGCTATGCCCTCAAAGACAAAATCGAGGCATTGATCAAAGAAGGAATCATCCAACTGAAAGGACCTTCCCCTAATGTAAACAATAACCCTTTGCCAAATCATGACAATGCCAATGTGAACATGATTACTATTGATGAAGAAAACTGTTTGGAATGGACTATTGTGCCGGTCCATAGAGAGGAAAATGTGGAATCATCGACCTTTATCACACTTATAATTACAGTTCAGATGAGGGCACCGTTTGAAGTGGAGGTGCTTCCTCCGCAGCCACGGATTATGACACCGTCTTTTGATACCAAAACTGTTCCTTGGAATTATTCAACTAGGGAAATGAGCAGGGAAAAGAGAAACGGATTGTAGAAGTTATTGTCGCTGGTATGACAAGGTCTGGGCGGTGTTATTCTCCTATAGAGGTAGCGCAGGGTGCGCCAAGAAAGGAAAACAATGCAACAAAGACCGTGTTAGAGGCCGAAGTGGAAGAATTCTAGAGGAAAATGCCCACTAAGAAATATTCCGTTGTAGAACAATTGAAGAAAACGTCAGCCCAAATTTCCTTGTTATCATTGTTGATGAACTCTACAACCCACGGGCGTGCTTTGTTAGAGGTATTAAAATAAGCTTACGTTCCGAAGGAGACCACCGGCGAGAATCTCTCGGCCTTGGTCGGACAAATTTTAGAGGCCCATAAATTCTCTTTTCATGATAAAGAGCTACCGACTGAAGGTTTAGGGCAAAACAAAGCATTGAACATAACTGTAAAGTGCATGAACAAGTTCATTTCTAGAGTATTGATTGATGGAGGCTCAGCTGTCAAGATCTGTCCTGTGACAACTCTCCGAGCCTTGGGAATTGACATTAGAAAGATCTGCGAAAGCCATGTAAGGGTTAAAGGCTTTGATGGAGCCCAAATGAACGTTATGGGAGAAATTGATCTGGCATTGGAAGTAGGACCTGTAGAGTTCGTCATGGAATTCCAAGTGTTAGACATATCTACTAGCTATAACTTGCTGATGGGAAGAACTTGGATCCACGTGGCTGGTGCAGTTTCTTCTACCATACACCAGAGCTTGAAATTTGTCTGGAATCATCACGAGGTCGTGATACACGGAGAAGAGAGCAATTCAATATATCTCGAAAGTTAAATCCCTATTGTTGAAAGTGTGGAGAGGCTGGATGGATCTCTTTTCTATATTAGGGAGATCGCATGTGCTTCTAGAGCTGAAAAGCTGGAGTTGCCCCAGGTTCTCACAATGATGGCCTCCTGGGAAATGTTGAAAATGGCTTTAACCCTGGTCGAGGCCTCGGTTTGAACTTGGAAGGTGTAGCGGAGCCGATTCATTTTCTTAGTAAAAAGGATACTTTTGGTCTCAGATACAAACCCACTCCTGAATAAGTCCTATCGACCAATCTCCGAGGGAAAAGAGATACTCCCCTACCAAAGCATGTTCCGCCTCTGAATCAGTCATTTGTCAAAGCATGCGCTGCTCAGGAATCAAAAGACTACGATGCAGACAACCTCGTGGAAGGACTCAAAAGTCTTTTCATTCTGAAGAAGAAGCAGAATACAATGTGATTCTGGATGATTATTGAAGACACAACCATTTGGGATGCAGAACAGGGAGATATTTTGAAATTTTGGACCTGTGCCCTGCCCTATTTCTCTGGAAATCTTGGTAGAAATTGCATTAGTACTAAATGAAACAATGCGATTCAGATTGAGGCCTGAATCGCATCTATGCATTTTAATGTGTTTTGCCTCCACATTTTGAAAGCTTAAATGACAAATCCATATTGCTTTTGCTATTTCAAAATTCATTTTGTTTAATAATTTTATTTTCCCTTTCAGCATGCAAACTAATAAATCTGTCGATAATGTGAATGTGACATGTAATGAAACAAGAAAACAAAATCCAAACAACGAACAAGACTTCGAAGAATATGAGGAAGACTCACAGCCGGAAAAAATTGATCGAAGAATTGGAGCATTTTGAGAATAAACCAAAGCCAAATTTGGATGAAACAGAGGTAGTAAATTTGGGAGGCATAGAATATGTGAAGGAAACAAGAATCAGCGTCCATTTGAGCACCGTGCAGAAGAAAAAATTAGTGGATCTTTTGAGGCAATATATCAAGGTTTTTGCTTGGTCTTATGATGATATGCCAGGTCTGAGCACATATATTGTTTCACATAGATTACCTATTGATCTATCCTGCTCTCTGGTGAAGCAAAAATCGAGGAAAATCAATCCTGATTTGAGTTTAAAAGTCAAGGAAGAAGTTTCCAAATAATTCGATGCAAAGGTCATTCGAGTTACAAGATACCCCACTTGGATAGCCAACATCGTACCTGTACCAAAGAAAGATGGGAAAATACGGGTATGCGTAGATTATCGGGATCTCAATAAAGCCAGCCCAAAGGATGATTTCCCTCTCCCAAATATTCACATACTCATTGACAACTGTGCGAAGCATGAATTGCAGTTATTTATTGATTGATTTGATGGTTACCACCAAATCTTGATGGATGAGGAAAATGCAGAAAATACAGCATTCACTACACCTTGGGGAGTATACTATTACAAGATAATGTCGTTCGAACTCAAGAACGCAGATGCCACCTATATGGGAGCCATGACTACTATCTTTCATGATATGATCCATAAGGAAATCGAGGTCTACGTGGATGACGTTATTATCAAGTCGCGACAGACTTCAGATCACTTGATAGATTTGAAGAAATTCTTTGACCGGTTGAGACAGTACAATCTGAAGTTAAATCCTACAAAGTGTGCATTTGGTGTCCCCGTTGGGAAGCTGTTAGGTTTCATCGTGAGTAGAAGAGGCATTGAATTAGACCCCTCGAAGATAAAAGTTATTCAAGACTTGCCTCATCCAAAGAGTCGAAAGGACATGATGAGTTTTCTTGGTCGTCTCAATTACATCAGCAGGTTCATAGCACAATCAATGGTGATATGTGAGCCAATTTTCAAGCTACTAAAGAAATACGCTGCTACCAAGTGGACAGCATATTGCCAGCAGGCTTTTGATAGAATCAAGGAATATCTGTCTAATCCACCTGTTTTGGTGCCTCCATCGCCCGGAAGGCCTTCGTTATTATATTTGTCTGTGTTGGGAAATGCATTTGGATGCGTGCTGGGACAACACGATGAAATAGCAAAGAAGAAGCAAGTTATATACTACTTAAGCAAGAAGTTCACGCCTTATGAAGCTCGGTATACTTTGCTGGAACACACTTGTTTTGCCTTGACTTGGGTCGCTCAAAAGTTTAGACGTTATATGTCTGCGTACACCACTTATCTCATCTCAAGAATGGACTCGCTCAAATACATCTTTCAGAAGCCCATGCCTATTGGGAAGTTAGAAAAGTGGTAAATCTTGCTAAGTGAGTTCGACATCATATATATTACCTAAAAGACTATCAAAGGACAAGCGCTAGCTAATCATCTTACTGAAAACCCAGTAGATGAAGAATATATACCTCTCCGGACTTATTTTCCGGATGAGGAGGTATTGTTTGTTGGAGAAGATATCTCAGAAGAGTACCCGGGTTGGAGAATGTTCTTTGACGAAGCCGTAAAATTCAAAGGAGTTGGTATCAAAGTAGTTTTGATTTCAGAATCGGGTCAACACTACCCATTTTAACGAAGCTCAGATTCCTATGCACCAACAATATGGCAGAATACGAAGCTTGTATACTTGGACTTAGAATAGCCGTTGATATGAACATACAAGAATTATTGGTTATCGGTGATTCAGACTTATTGATTCATCAGTTACAAGGCGAATGGGCCACCAAGAACATGAAGATACTTCCTTACCTGCATTGCATGAAATAATTATGCAAAAGGTTCAGTGAGATAGAATTCAATCATATCCCACGAACTCAAAATGAATTTGTTGATGCTCTGGCTACTCTGTCCTCCATGATTCAACATCCGGATAAGAATTACATTGATTGTATCAATGTGAACTTGTTGGATCGGCCAGCCTATTATTTCTACATAGACGAAGAGCTGCATGAAAAGCCCTGGTACCATGACATTAAGAGATATCTCAAGGTAGGCGAATATCCAGAAGGCATAACCAGCACTCAAAAGAAGACACTTCGAAGGTTAGAAAACCATTTCTTCATAAACAGAGAAGTCCTTTATCGGAGGACTCCAGACCTAGGTTTGTTAAGATGTGTTGATGCCCGAGAGGCAAGCAGATTAGTTGAAGAGATACATGGAGGCACGTGCGGGCCTCATATCAATGGTTTCACTTTAGCAAAGAAGATTTTGCGAGCAGGTTATTTTTGGATGACCATAGAAACAGATTGCATTCGCTTTATGCAAATGTGCCATCAATGTCAGATTCATGGCGACTTAATCCGGGTACCATCTAACGATCTCAATGTAACGAGTTCTCCTTGGCCATTTGCAGCTTGGGGGATGGATGTCATTGGTCCTATTAAACCTGCCGCGTCAAATGGACACATATTCATTCTAGTGGCAATTGACTACTTCACAAAGTGGGTAGAAACATCATCCTACAAGTCGGTAACGAAGAAGGTGGTAGTTGACTTTGTCTGCAATAACATCATTTGTCAATTTGGAATCCCTGAGTCGATTATAACAGATAACGGAGCCAATCTCAATAGTAATTTTATGCATGAGGTATGTGAGAAGTTTAACATCGCTCACCGCAATTCCACTCCATACCGACCTCAGATGAATGGAGCAGTCGAAGCAGCCAACAAAAACATCAAGAGAATACTGCGGAAAATGGTTGATAATTACAAACACTAGCATGAGCATTTGCCCTTTGCACTCTTGCGCTAT
Organism: Anisodus tanguticus; assembly: GCA_034509755.1. NCBI lineage: Eukaryota > Viridiplantae > Streptophyta > Magnoliopsida > Solanales > Solanaceae > Anisodus > Anisodus tanguticus. The sequence goes on from CM067546.1 coordinate 33,464,583, forward strand.
CGCACTACAATCAGGACTTCTATTGTGGCAACGCCATATATTTTGGTCTATGGGACATAAGTTGTGTTACCAACAGAGGTAGAAATACCATTCTTGAGAATTATTCAAGAAGCCGAGCTGAGTGAAGCCAAGTGGATACAGAATCGGTACGAACAATTGATGTTGATTGATAAAAAATGGATGAACGCATTTTGTCACGGGCAACTTTATCATAACAGAATGGCCAAAGCTTTCAACAAGAAAGTAAAACCAAGGATTTTCAAACCGGGACAATTGGTGCTAAAACGCATATTCCCGCACCAAGATAAAGCTAAAGGAAAATTTGCACCTAATTGGTAAGGGCCTTACATGGTTCACCGAGTGCTAACTAGAAGGGCACTAATCCTAGATGAGATGGACGACGAAGTATGGCAAAAAGCTATCAACGTAGATGCAGTGAAAAGATACTACGTTTAGGAATTTTTCTATGTAATGCATTTTCTATGTTGTAAAAGTTGCGCTCCCTTGGCGGGATACGCAAAGGACCCATGTCGGGTTTCGTCTCTTTAAATCATAAATTTCCCCAAAAATTCCATTTACTTGTAACATGAACTACATTATGACATGATTCCCTTAGCTGGATACGTAGGCGGCCCACATCGGCTTCGGTACCATTTCGCGAAAAAACTTACAATCCCCTTTTGCTTGTAATGAACTACGTCACGACCTGATTCTCTCATGGGGATACGTAGGCGGCCTAAATCGGCTTCGGTCACACCATTAGAAAATATTTTCTCCCTTATCTTGCATGTAACAAATTTATCCATCTGATCGCCTTGATAGGACAAGCAAGCAACCCACACATGACTCGACTTGGTCTAGTTGAAAGTTCAGCATCCTCACATACTAGAAACTGGGGGAAAAATTTAAGGGTTCACTGCAAAAAGACGCCGATAGACATGGAAAAGTGTTGGCCGACTAAGTCTTCAGTCAGAAGAAGAACTTTGGATAAGACGTTTGTTTTGTTTCATTGCATGTCACTATTCGAGAGTTCGACATAAATTCTTATTAATATGCATACTTTCTTATGAACAAATTATTTTCAACAAATATTTTCATTAACAACTAGCCAATACTGGAAACCAGACAAGGGCTACAGGTCCGAACCAGCGGGACGTGCAAATATCAAGAGCCAAAAGCTAAAAGGTCAACGCGAATCAACCACCCCTTCCCCTAAACTCACAATTTTTTTTGAATATAGTTACTTCAGGTTGAAAGAGGCGGGGAAGCTGCAAAGTTTAGGTCTAATTTCGCAACGAACTTCCACATTGCAGTTCAGTCCACAAGGATCACGTTTCTATTTTGCGTCTATACAAATACGTCATCTTGACCTACAGGGTCCCAACCGCGTTATGTCTGTGCAAAGACGGTATCCCGTCTCACAGTGTCACATTATCATCCTTATCTTACATTGCCTATGTCCACACATTAATTTTTCATCCAATTTAGTTTGCAAGAATTTTCAACCTAGCATTTCGGCCTTAGGGTCACATTTCATTACCTCTATACAACGATATCATCCACAAAAACATCTAAGCAACGTCTTCATTTGCATTACGTTTATACAACGACGTCATTTCATTACGCCTATACAATGACGTCATCTGCATTACGTCTATACAACGACATCATTTCATTACGTCTATGCAATGACGTCATCTGCATTACGTCTATACAACGACGTCATCTGCATCACGTCTATACAATGATGTCATCTGCATTACGTCTATGCAATGATGTTATTTGCATTACGTCTATACAAAGACATCATTTCATTACGTCTATGCAACGACGTCATTTGCATTACTTCTATACAACGACGTCATTTCATTACGTCTATGCAACGACGTCATCTGCATTACGTCTATACAACGACGTCATTTATGACTCCTATGCAATGGCGTCATCTGCATTACATCTATACAACGACATTATTTCATTACGCCTATGAAACGGTGTCATCTGCATTACATATATACAACGACGTCATTTTATTACGCCTATGCAACAAAGTCATCCGCATTACGTCTATACAACGATGTCATTTCATTACGTCTATACAACGATGTCATTTCATTACGTCTATGCAATGACGTCATCTGCATTACGTCTATACAACGACATCATTTCATTACGTCTATACAACAACATCATATGCATTACGTCTATACAACAACGTCATTTCATTACGTCTATGCAATGATGTCATTTGCATTACGTCTATAAAATGACGTCATTTCATTATGCCTATGCAACGGCGTCATCTGCATTACGTCTATAAAATGACGTCATTTCATTATGCCTATGCAACGGCGTCATCTGCATTACGTATATACAGCGACATCATTTCATTACGTTTATGCAACGACATCATCTGCACTACGTCTATACAACGACATCATTTTATTACGCCTATGCAACAACGTCATTTGCATTACGTCTATACAACGACGTCATTCATTACGCATATGCAACAGCGTCATCTGCATTACGTCTATACAACGACGTCATTTCATTACATCTATGCAACGACGTCTTCTGCATAACGTCTAAGCAATGACGCCATCCTTCATAACGTCTAAGCAACGACGTCATACTGCATAAACGTCTAAGCAACGATGCCATCCTGCATAACGTCTAAGCAACAACGTCATCCCGCATAATGCCTATGCAACGACATCATCTCATTGCGTCTAGACAACAATGTCAACTGTATTACGTCTATACAATGACGTCATTTTATTACACATATGAAACGGCATCATCTCATCATGTCTATGCAACGACGCCATCGGCATTACATCTACACAACGATGTCATTTCAATTCACAGGGTCGTATTCTCATTTACCTATTTTATTCAGCAGATATACACTAATTTTTATCTTAGCTTTAGTCCGCAAGAGTTGGAATCGGCAGGAGCTTCACCACAATATGAAACTATATCTAACGGCGAACCGATGCAATTTTGGTCAGCGGCCTACTTTGAACGTTCCGGTCTTTCCCAATATTTTCCACATCTGCAACCAGTGTCATCATAACTCGACACTGGGGCAATATTTCTTGAATCTGCACCAACTTTTGCAATTTCTTCTCCCTCAGATTCTATCTCTCCACCCATGCATCCTTAATCTTCATTCAAGTCCCGACGATCAGGACAAAATTGAAAAATCAGTCAACGTCTTTGTCTGAAAACTCTTTCATCCTCTCCGGCCAAAGAGGGGCGTTGTTGACATCCAATTTTGTCCCCTCTTTTCCGATTATCGATTTGCGTTATATACATATATATACATATATATATATACGTATATATATATATACGTATATATATATATATATATATATATATATATATGTATATATATATTATTCTCCATATCATCATTATTATTATTCCTATTTTTTACTATCATTCGCCTTTTAATATCCTAATTATAGTTTTTGCCATAATATTTTATGTTATTTTTCTTTCGCAAAACGACTTCACATTTTTTATTTAAATTAATCATTTCCCAAATATTATGTTTTTATTATTATCACATCATTATTTTTATCTTTATAATTTACGCTTTTGCAAAGCATTTTTTATTATAATAAACTTCCTTTTATATTTCAACCCAAAACATTCCACCCCAATCCACCAAAAAGGATCCAATTGGCCCAACACCCACCAGCCCAAGTCTCCCCCAACCGAACAGGCCCAAAACCCAACTAAAACCCCTAAATCCCATCTTCAACCAAATCGTCCCCAAAACCAAACGAAAACCAGTACCAAACGATGCCCCAAAAAATTCGGCGGCCCTCTCTCCAAAACCCACCGAATAATCGCCCCTCACCTGCCACTGCCACCACGTCCCCTCTCCCATCTCTTGTCCCCCATCAAACCTCTCCCAATCCGATGGATAAAGGCTTGAATCAGCGGGTTTTCCACCCCAACGACCCATTCCCTTTCAAATCGCTCTAAAAAGGTAGAATTCAGACCCCTTTATCATCATCTCGTCCTTTTCGAAAATTTGTGGAAAAAACTATCACATTTTCCCCATTTTTTTTCCTTGAATTCAAATTTCAAATCTTAGCTATTAAGGTCTCAAGTTTTGGCTATAAATACAGCCTTTGGGTTGTGTTTAGAGTAAGGCTGGCCAATGGGCCGGGACGGCCCGACCCCGTCCCGAGCCCGACGAGACACAGCCCCGACCCCGAGTAACAAAAAAATGGTAGCGGGACTCGAATCGGGACGGGACAATGTCTCGTCCTGACCCGTCCCGACCCCGCCCAGATCCAGCCCGAAATCAGATGCATGGATAATTTTTGATAGGGACGTAGAGAATCAAGTAGCTAGATGTAAAATTTGTAAAAATGTTTTAAAATTTAAAACTGGAAAAGGTCACAGTGGGACGGGGGGTTTAATTAGACACGTAGTAAGTGCTCATCCAGCTAGGTATAAATAATATCAGGCTTCAAAACCGGGTGCGCAAACACCCGCTCTATCGGGACAAGGTTCACATACTGATACTGTCCCGGACCAAGTACAGGGTCAAATTAACCCAATGACTGGGGGAATTGTAGGCCCTAAATACAATAAACATAGAAATAGGGAAGCAATATCAAAATTAGTTGTTGTGGAGGGTTTGCCTTTTCATTTCCTTCATCTCCCAGTTTTATTCATTACATTAGAGATATATATAATCCTACTTTTAACGGTTTTCCTAGATCAACTGTTAAGAGAGATGTATTTAAATTCGCACATGAATATCAACAATATTTACGTTATTCATTATATCATTTTAATGGCAAAGTATCTATCACGTCTGATATAGGTCGTAGTACTAACGGCCATGATTATTTAACGATAAATTGTCATTGGATAGATTATAAATGGTCTATGCAAAAACGTATCTTAGCGTATAGATATATAGATGATAGGCACATTGGTACTTTTATTGCAGAAAATATTTATCAAGTGTGCCATTATTACGGAATAACCGATAAAATTATGACTATTACATTAGATAACGCTTCTTCTAACAATTACGCTATTACAATTTTAAAAAATAGTTTAACTCCATCTTTTCCAGATCATTTTCATATAAAATGTGCGTGCCATATATATAACTTAATTGTAAAGGATGGTCTATCACTTTTTGAAGACATTCTTAGTAAAATATAATTTTCTATAAACTTTATTTTTAAAAGTAATAAAGTACAACGAAGAAAAGAATATAAAAAAACTTGTCACGATTGTGGACTACCTTATAGAAAAATTCCACAAGAAGTATCCACTAGGTGGAATTCTTTATACGAGCAACTACTTGTTGCTTATGACTATAGAAAACCTATAACTTTATTTTTTAACTCTCATAATCAAAATCCAGCTGATATGATTGTAGATAGTGATTGGGTAAAAATTTCCGAACTTATTGTATTTTTAGAGAAATTTTTTCAAGCAACAAAAGAATTTTTCGGTATATATTATCCTACTATTTCAACTATGTTGTTTTATATAACTCTAATATTTTTATTGCTTAGTGAATATATGGAAAAACCAGCTTATATGGCAGCTATTAAAAAAATGTTTATCAAAATAAAAAAATATTTTATTCCTATTCCCACTATTTATATTTTGGTGCTGTATTAAATCCGACTATTAAAATAGACGGTACTAAATCACTTATTGAAACTATTTACGATTGTATAGAAGTGCTACCACCTTCAAGCCCAAAAAATCTAAATCACACACCACCTATTGAACAAACTAAAGAAGAAGTGTTGTCTAGCGTAGAAGACCAATGCAAAACAATATATAGGTTTTACCAACAAGAAATTACTAGTAACTTACTGGCTTCCATACCATCTTCTTCATCTTAAACACAACCTCACAAAAGACATGTTGTTTCTGCGGCTAGTATTGAAAGCCTCAGAAATATAATGTGCGGCCGTACCTCTACTACTAACCAAATTAGCGAGTTGGATATTTTTGTTTTGCAGGGTTCTGTACCGTACCAAGAAGTTATCAATAAAGATGGACATGAAGACTTGTTGGAATACTAGAGGGGGAATGAGAAGACCTTTCTGACACTTTCATTGATGGCCGAGATGTTTTGAACATTCAAGCGTCATCAACTGCGTCTGAAAGCGCTTTTTCTGCCGGCAGATATCAAATAGGAGACCACGACACTCAAGCGACAACTTGGAAATTGTAGTATTATTTTGGATACGAGCGGAGCGGAGAAGGTGCGGTCAACCGGAGATCAACGAATAAGAAGATGAAAATATCAAATAGGAGACCACAATTCCAACCGAAGAACACAGGGAAATTATCAAGCAATTGGAACAGTTTTTTTGAGAATGTAATTTTTTTAACTTCAATTTTATTATGTCTCGTCCCCGCCCGACCCCGACCACGCCAAACCCGGCCAGCCAGACCCTAGCCCGGCCCACTGGCCACCCCTAGTTTAGAGGGGTCCAGGGAAAATCACAAAAATCAAGGTCGGTTTTCAAGGTCTTTTTGGTCCGAATCCGAGAACAAATCCAAAAAATCAAGGTATGTTCTCGAGTCCGAAAAATATCAAAAAAAAAGAATACTGTTTTTGCGCCCTAAAATTCTCGATTAAAATACCCTTTGTATATTAGTTTAAATCCTCAGAAAATCTCTCTTTTTACATTTTTTTGGTTGTTTCTGTCTGTTTTGTTCCGGGTAAAAATACGGGTCGTGCCGGGCTAAAAATTTGGGTCGGGTCGAGTCTGTTTCTATTTCGGGTCTTCGAAACCGCGTCCAAAAAATCAGAATTTCAAATTAGAAAAGTAGACTCCCGTAATCAAAAATCAAAATTCCAAAACATCTTCCCCGAGTATTCGATGAGTCGAGACGATGCCTCGGTTCGCTGCCCGGAGAAGGTCAGTAAACTCCTCTCAGTTCTTTTGTGTTTCTTTACATGCTTATGTGTTTATGTGCTTGATTATAGCTTGTTATTATGTTTTGAACATGTTTAGTCCTGTTTAGATAAAATGTAGGAGTATTTTATTGAGTTGTTAGAATCTGATTAGTTAACATACCTCTAAAGTACCATGTTTTCATGTTTATGTCTACATAAGTTAGCTATGGTTGAGAAATGCTTTGAGGTAGATGGTTACACCCCCGAATATTTAATTAAGTTAATCAGTAATTGTTAGATGTTAGAATAAGTTATCTATGTTGTTGATTGTCTATATTCGAATATGATATAAGTTGTATGAGCTATTACTTGTGCTCAGTCCAGTGATACTTGATTGGTTGGTCCTATCTAAAGGTGTTGTGTTTGGAGTAGCATGATCTAATCACTTGTCTTAACATTTGTCTAAACAAGAAATCATGATTAGCTTTGAGTTTTGCAGCATGTTTTTAGGGTTATGGCATGATTAGTTAGGTATTATATGATATTAGCTTATCTAGCTGCTTATTCATGTTCCAATATGCTAGGATTTAAATCAGGCTCTGTGTGATTTGTGTGTTGTCTACATGAAGTTTATAATGTGAATGGTCAGTCTGATGATTGGGATTGTTTTAAGGACCATGTTAGGTTTCGTATAGTCTTGGATAGGCATATGTGCTTTGCATTTTAACTTGTCTGAATCTCATATCAATGTAGTGACATGAGCTAAGTTTTGTGCACATGTTTGCGTTGGTTTTTTTAGAAGTAGCATGAAGTATACTAGCTTTAAAGTATTCACTAGTATGCCTAAGTCGGTAAGAAATGAATTTGAGATAGTCAATAAGAGGTTTATGTGTGTTTGTTGGTTCCTAAATATGGGAGACTAGAGATAACTAAGTAGTATTGAAGCATGTTTATTTCTAACAAGTTCTTATGCTTAGATATATGTCTTGGATATTGTTTCTGGCTAAAGTACGATGGTTTGCGAATTTAGAATCAGTGTGATAACCATATCGACTATGTCATCCCTCATCCAAAATGTCATCATGTTTAATGCAGCCTGAACCATGACTCTGCATGTCTGGATATTTGTAGCCTTGCATATTTGTGATATTACCCCTGAATGGTCATTTAATTGTGCCTGCTTGCTTTCCATGACTGTTTAAGATAGTTGCTCACTTGCCCTTGTCTGTATCAGTGTAACATTATATACATGTTAGCATGTATAGTCCCCTGAAGCTCATTGTCTGTATCAGTGTAACATTATATACATGTTAGCATGTATAGTCCCCTGAAGCTCATGGGAGTTCATGTTTTGCCTATTTTTTTTACTGTCAGTTGTTCAACTTTAAATTGAACACACTTGCCTGATTGCTGAAACCCTAACTTTCTTACATGAACCCCATCTCCTGTTTTGAATCACATGTTTAGTTTAATAATAACTCATTTCCATGCCATGACTGCATTTATATGAACACGGATCATGTCTAGTGACCCTTCTCCTGAATATCAGCCTAGATTAATGCAAGTGTAACCTTTATTGGCACTCATAGGAGTTCAGTCATGACCCTCTTCATACTGTCATCTCTATTGACCAGTATGACTTCTTGTATTGATTTTGAGGGGCCTGATATACGTCAAACATACCCTGAAGTGTGATTTCTTGATTGTCTGCATAAATTAATCTTGTTCCTCCAAATCATTAATTAAGATTTGTGTCCCTAATGGCATGAAGATGTTCTGGCATATTTGTGCTCCTGCATGACTAGTGTGTAGTGACTCTTGCTCTAGTTTAGGCTAAGATTAGTGGTGTTTGTGGTTCCCATTGGATTTGAAGAAGAAACCTGCTTCTGTCTCCCTATGGATGAAATGAATAAGTTTGAGCTTTGCTTCCTTATTCCCACATTCTGAACATATGCAAGTTTGCCCTTTCCAGATTTTGTTATTTGCCAAAGTCTTTTGTATATGTTTCGTCTCCATACATGATTAAGCACATAATATGTTGTAGTGTTTATTTAGTTCTTTTTGGTCTGTATATGCTTACCGTGGCTTTGTCCTCTTGTATTTTCTATGTGAGCTGCTATGTCTCAAATCATACAAAGTGTAAATGTTTGGATTTGCTCTGGATGTATATCAAGGTTATACATCTTGGTATATTTCCGCCTATATCATACGAATTCTTAGTGTATGTCGGTATGATTTATATCATACGAATTCTTAGTGTATGTCGGTATGATTAACGGCAAACTATGGACCAGCATGGTTATGGATCTGTGTTCGGGCTTGATTTGGGCCGGTTCCGTATATTGGACTGGGTTATTTTTGTTTATTCTTGTTTGTAAAAGGACAAATCCAAAAGTATACATTGAGCCTATTTTATATATCCCAAGGCCCAGTACTTAATTAGGTGTGTTTGGATCATTGTTTGTTATGGACCTATTCATTCGTTGGTTTGAAGTAACGGTGGCCAGTGGGCGGGCTCGGGTACGGCGGGCGGGTCGGCGGGGTCGGGGTCGGGGCGGGACGAGCCAAGGGGTCGGGGTCGGGTCTAGCGGGGTCGGGTCGGCGGGACTGCTCCGGTCCGTCCGATCCCGATCCGTCGGGGCGGGGTCGGGTCGGGGTCGGGGCGGGGTCCGGCGGGTTTTCCTTTTTTTTTAAAAAAAATAATAACATATGTATAAAAAAACTCAATAAACAAGATAAGATAGTGTTATAAAAACATCTCAAGGTTGTTTTTGTGCCTCTTATATTATTTAATAGACATGATTTTTTTGTAATACAAATACAATTGTCTAAAATCTAAATTGCAACTTTGTGGTGTTGTCCAAAAGTTGCAAATTACATAATAAAATTGCAATTAAAAAAATTACATTCTCAAAAAAATTTGTTCTAATTGCTTGATGATTTCCTGTGGTTCTTCAGTTGGAATTGGTATTTGTTGGTCAAATTGATCCACGTCGCTTCCACTACCTTCGGTTAAGATTTCATTGTAGTCGTGGTCTCCTATTTGATATCTCGCCGTGAGAAAAAGCGCTTTCGAGACGCGATTGATGACGCTTGAATGTTCAAAACATCTCGGGCCATCAATGAAAGTGTTGGAAAGGTCTTCTCATTCCCCGTCCAGTATTTCAGCAAGTCTTCATGTCCATCTTCATTGATAACTTCTTGATACGGTACAGAACCCTGCGAAACAAAAATATCGAACTCGCTAATTTGGTTAGTAGAGGTACGGCCGCACATTCTATTTCTGAGGCTTTCAATACTAGCCGCAGAAACAACATGTCTTTTGTGAGGTTGTGTTGAAGATGAAGAAGATGGTATGGAAGCCGGTAAGTTACTAGCATTTTCTTGTTGATAAAATCTATATATTTTTTTGCATTGGTGTTCTACGCTAGACAACACTTCTTCTTTAGTTTGTTCAATAGGTGGTGGGTGATTTAGATTTTTGGGACTTGGAGGTGGTAGTACTTCTATACAATCGTAAATAGTTTCAATTAGTGATTTAGTACCGTCTATTTTAATAGTAGGATTTAATACAGAACCAATAATATAAATAGAGGGAATAGGAATAAAATATTTTTTTATTTTGACAAACATTTTTTTAATAGCTGTCTTATAAGCTGGTTTTTCCATATATTCACTAAGTAATAAAAATATTAGAGTTATATAAAACAACACAGTTGAAATAGTAGGATAATATATACCGGAAAATTCTTTTGTTGCTTGAAAAAATTTCTCTAAAAATATAATAAGTTCGGAAATTTTTACCCAATCACTATCTAAAATCATATCAGCTGGATTTTTATTATGAGAGTTAAAAAATAAAGTTATAGGTTTTCTATAGTCATAAGCAACAAGTAGTTGCTCGTATAAAGAATTCCACCTAGTGGATACTTCTTGTGGAATTTTTCTATAAGGTAGTCCACAATCGTGACAAGTTTTTTTATATTCTTTTCTACGTTGTACTTTATTATTTTTAAAAATAAAGTTTATAGAAAATTATATTTTACTAAGAATGTCTTCAAAAAGTGATAGACCATCCTTTACAATTAAGTTATAAATATGGCACGCGCATTTTATATGAAAATGATCTGGAAAAGATGGAGTTAAACTATTTTAAAAAATTGTAATTGCGTAATTGTTAGAAGAAGCGTTATCTAATGTAATAGTCATAATTTTATCGGTTATTCCGTAATAATGGCACACTTGATAAATATTATCTGCAATAAAAGTACCAGTGTGCCTATCATCTATATATCTATACGCTAAAATACGTTATTGCATAGACCATTTATAATCTATCCAATAACAAGTTATAGTTAAATAATCATGGCCGTTAGTACTACGACCTATATCAGACGTGATACATACTTTGCCATTAAAATGATATAATGAAAAACGTAAATATTGTTGATATTCATGCGCGAATTTAAATACATCCCTCTTAACAGTTGATCTAGGAAAACCGTTAAAAGCAGGATTATATATATCTCTAATGTAATGAATAAAACCGGGAGATGAAGGAAATGAAAAGGGCAAACCCTCCACAGCAACTAATTTTGAAATTGCTTCCCTATCTCTATGTTTATTGTATTTAAAGCCTACAATTCCCCCCGTCATAGGGTTAATTTGATCCTGTACTTGGTCCGGGACAGTATCAGTATGAGAACCTTGTCCCGATGGAGCGGGCGTTTGCGCACCCAGTTTTGAAGCCTGGTATTGGGCATACCTAGCTGGATGAGCACTTACTACGTGTCTAATTAAACCCCCCGTCCCACCGTGACCTTTTCCTGTTTTAAATTTTAAAACATTTTTACAAATTTTACATATAGCTACTTGATTCTCTACGTCCCTATCAAAAAATGTCCATGCATCGATTTTAATTGTCGTTTTTTGGACCTCGTCTCATACTAGGGGGAATATGAGGTATTTCAGTTGAAGGTGTACTAGTGGGTGTGTTGTCATCAACATTAGTGGGTGTATCGTCTAGATCATCGTTTAAATTAAAGTCTTCTTGAGTTCTAGAAAACAACTCATCGTCTAAATCTAATGGTATTGTAGGAAAATGTTGAGTATCAACAAAATCATCCTGTGTAGGAATAAGATGACTAGAAGAAGTACCCTTGCCCTGGTTGCCCCTACTAGAAGAAGTCTTACCCTTACCCTTAAACATACCTCTAATTCCTTCCATTTTAATTATATGCTAACAAATAATTTAAGTAAATGAAATTAAGTGCGCTAAATAAAATAAACAGACAATAATAATTTAATGAAGGAACGAATGTACCAAACGCCGACGTAACATCGACGTGTAATCGAGAGGTTGAAAATTGAAACTTTGCTCGATGGAAGATCCTCAAGCTAGTTGCCAACTTCACTCCCAATTCCCAAATGAATAAATAAAATTGAATATTTAGCAAACAATGTAGACTTGTAGAGAGATATATTGAGAGATTGTAGGAAGATTTGTGAGAAATATGAAGAGAAAATGAGTTATTTATAGTTGGAAAATTGGATTAAAGTGTAAATATAATAACTTATGGGTTAAAAATAAATATTAAGGGGTAGGGGGTTGGGGTTGGGGGGAGGGGGGGGGGGGGGAGGCCTAAAATGGCCGTTGGCCAACGGCCAAAATCTAAAATGGTCGTTGGTGCAACGGTCATATTTGCAAATGGGGACAAAGGACGGGGTCGGGGTCGGGCTCGGGACGGGGTCGGGGCGGGGTCGAGGCGGGCGGGCCTGGGGCGGGCTCGCGTCTGGCGGGACGAGACATTGTCCCGTCCCGAGTTCGAGTCCCGCCACCGTTCTTTTTTTTTTTTTTTTTTTTTTAAGCGGGGTCGGGGCGGGCTCGGGACGGGGTCGGGCCGTCCCGGCCCACTGGCCACCCTTAGTTTGAAGTGCTATAGCCGATGCAGATTTGTTGTTGTTAATTACCATTGAAGCATATTAGAAAAATCTTATCTATATATTTTCATGTTCCGTCACTAATCCTCTCCTTTTCTTTTCATTTACATGAAATGCCTCGGGAGCAACGAAGTGTCTTATTATGAGACTCGTCATGACCTTGCCAAACGAAGGCCCGCATCCACATTCCTTGCATTCTCCAACCTTGGGATTTCAAAACAAATAGGGCGAGATGACATCGTCATCCGCCTTAGTTCCCTTTTATTATTACTCTTTAATTCCGTTATTTCTATTTTTTGGGGTTGTAATAATTATTTAATGTTTGTGTGATCGTTAGGACATTTAGAATAATTAGGCTATGAATGGATAATTAATAGGGTAGTTTAAAATTGGAAATCATTCACTAGTTTATTTATTTTAGGCTCGGACAGTTTTAAAAATATCAAAATCCGGTGCTAGCTCATTTTAGGCTCGCCATGCATATTTAAACTTTAAAAAATAACTTGATCTTTCATTCGCATTATTAATCATACTAACAATGTTTTTTTCTATCCGATTTGCATCTTAAAATAACTTTCATAGAAAATCACTTCTTTGCATTATAAATAATTTACTTTCCTGATTTATTATCAATGACAAAAATATGTATTTTATCAACTTTCCATACAATGCATATTTTATCCAAAAAAATCAACTTTGCATATATTTTTAACTTTCATACAAATGCGCACTTTTATTTCAAAAATCAAACTTTGCTTGTATTTTATAAACAATGCCTTACACATGCATGCTTTTATCCAAAAATCAATTTTACGCATACATCTTTATAAACAAAGGTCATGCTCTTTTCAGATTTTATACCAGAAATTTATTTCTCAAAAAATCACAACTGCTTTTGCAATACTCCTCAAAAATGAATAAGTGGTGAAACTTTTTTTACATTGTCAAAAAATACATCATTTATTAACTACTTGCAACATCATTTTTAACTTTATACTTTTAAAACATGCATTTTTCTTAGCATAATAATTAACATGAGTTTGGATCGGATAACCGCAAGTTAGTGAATTTTAAAGGATGTCTAACCTCTTTTCTTTAGGATAATAAAGAACTCTTATCTAGAATCTCATAATTTCGCAGACCATTAAACGGAGTTCAAATTGCAGCATTTAGTTATCATTTAGGTGTCCTAATTCACCTTTGAATAATTAAGTGGCGATTCCTTAATAACATTAATCAATTCAGGGAACCGACCCATTACGTCGCGAACCGTTGGGTAAAAATGAGTGCGACAGTTATGAACATCATTTGATATTTTGGAACTAGATAGGGTATTATGTTTAAAGAAAAAGTTAATAGTTCGATTCTATTAGTTTGATTCTTAATGATTTGAAATGGTTGTTCAATTAAATTATTTTGCTTCTCCATCATATACATTATGGATGATATATGACATCATTTTTGCAACTATATTTTGTTGGAAATTTGCCTTTGGCGGGGAGATGCGTCCACCCATCTTTGATGAATTAAACACTAGTGTTCCGCATGTTGGAGGCTTTGTCTCTTTACACATGCATGATCTACGAAGTGAGTAGATGACCGTAGGGCCAAGGATCCTCAAATTTCATTGAGAAATGAAAGAGGTATTGGTCCACGAAGTAAGGTGTTTGAGCCATGAAAATATGGTGTGGGACAAATCTACCACATCGGTGGGAATAAGAAGAATTGCTCTCTATATAAGTCTCTAATTGGTAAAGGGTTTGGGACCCCAAGGGGTATCCCATGTGTTTAAAGGAGGGAGGACCTAGATGTGCTTGGGTTCAAGGCTAAGCCCACACGCGCGCCGCCCGCTCGTCCGGTCCGGTCACGGGCTGTGGGCTGTGGGGACTTTCTGATATTATCTTTTTGGAACAGAGAACTGTCAGATGTACAGTTTGATCCCTGAAGTTTCATATGTACAGTTTGGATCTGAATTCTTTTCATATGTACATTTTGGTCCCTGAAGTTTCAATATTTACAGTTTGGTCCCCAGAGTTTCTGAAAAATTGGTTTTAGGGTGACGGAATGCCTACCGTTGGACTGTTTTATGGAGCATTAATCAGCCATTACTTGGCTGATTAACTCCTCCATTTTCACCCTCCTTCATGTCCATTTAAGCAGCCTCCTTGATGGCCATTAACAGCCATTATGTGGCTGTTTAATGCCCTCCTAATGGCCATTAACATCCATATTTTGGGTAGTTGTACAGCCCCTCCTCCATGCTATATATTGTGCTGTTGTTGGCTCAATTCATGATTGAAAACAGATTGAAAAACAGAAGACAAAAACAGCATTTTCAGCATAAAACAGTCACTGTTTTTCAGCCCAAAAACAGTCACGAAAATAGCACAAATAGACCACAAAACAGTGAGCAAAATAGTGTTGAAAAATAGTGAGCAAACCCTCACATATTCACAAGATATACACAACATATACACAAGATATACACAACATAGACAAAAGAGAAGAGTAGACAGAAACTCTTCCTTCCTTTTCCATATCTTCAGCAAGTCGATTCATTTTTGTTTTCTTCGTCAGGCTCAACCTATTGGCTTTGTAGCGTTGAGATTAAAGTGTTGTTTTATCTTGGGAGACTATTGCCCGCTAACGTAAAAGCATATATACGGGGCAATCTTGTCTTAAGGACAGAGGGCTATCACTCGACTCAACACACAACGTTGTAACCATCCAAATTTAGTTGTTTCTTGATTTCAGGTTATCAAGATTCAAGACACAACAAGCTTGCGGCAGTTTTGAAGATTGGCCTATTTCTTCAACAAGATTCAATTTCTGAATATTGAATATTCGTTTATCCTTTCGAATACTTGTAATAGTTATTTACTTCCCGTACTACTTTATAAAGTACAATTGAAAAACAACAACTTTAAGACAAGATTGTATTGTATTACTATTAGTGTTCGAAAGATGTCGGTCAAAAGTTGTGTCACCAAATCTGGATATGGCTGTGGTTTTCTACTTGAAGACGGTGATGATGATATTATTGAAGTTCAACATGTTCATGGTGTCACCGCTCCCGAGAGTGGTGGGAACAAGCGATCACGAGAGGCTTAGGATATCAACTGGGACAAGAGGAGAAGGCTGAAGATGTGGTTCTATCTTGCAGCAGAAGGCCTATATCTGTCCCAGACAAAGAATCCAAAATTGGGATAAGTATTTTTTCTTACTTGTCAAGAATAAAGATTATATGATTTCTGATTAAAATGGCTTAAAGTAAGGAGGAATATGAAAATATTTTCCTAAATAATTTATATTCCTTACGCTTTAAAATCAGAAGTTTAATCTCTTCTTCTTTCCCGTTTAAAGATTGGATTTTGTAAACGACATAAAAAGATCCGTTCTTTTAAGTGTAATGATTAAAAGTGTGTAAAGTATGTTCGCACATACGAGGGAGAAAGATCCACTGACTGTGCGAAAACTGTTACCACTCTTAAGTAAGCGCCAAGAATTATCTGGGCACCAATCATAACGGAAGAAGTCTAAAAGCTAAAGACGTTGAGCCTGTCACACTATTTGGCAGATCCTTCATAGGATGATATTGGACACTCAGTCATACAAAGCCTCCGGGCGACCGGAGTGGGCCAAAATTCCTTTGATATGATGATATTCGATACTCAGTCATATAAAGCCTCCGGGCGACTGGAGTGGGGCCATAATTCATTTCATAGGAAAAGTAATGGACACCTAGTAAGGTGGGCCAGAGTTTCCAGGTCTTAAATGATCTGAAGGCCTAAAGAAAGATAGAAAAGAAATTGGACACTCAGTCTACCAAAGCAACTGGAGTGGGCCAGAGTATCTAGATCACATATGATCCGGTTAAACCCTAACCACGGGCAAGAGGTTGTTCATGTGAAGCAACGCCACCTCTAAAGTAGAAGGGGTTGGAGAGGTTGTCCTAAATAGGACTTCAGGGAATGGGATCACTCTAAGATGAGGTGATACATGTCCCAAACTTGGTTTAAGGGACGATGTTGGTTAAGCTGGTTTGAGACTAGTCCAACAGGTCTGTAATAACTAAGAATGGTACAGTACGTCTGTAGCCAAATGAATGATATATTTGTAATCCGTGCATCTATGCCATCATAGATTAAGACACGTTAAATATCAAGTCATTCAAAAGCTAACGATGTTGAGATTGTTTCCTTCTGTCGACATAAACCCTCAAAATAAATGTGAGGTAGGCGAAGAGGCAAAATCACCTTTCCAAATTCCGTCAAGGGAATAGCGAAAGAAGCACCGCTCCTCTAGAACTTAGTCACACCTACTTGGGTGATTTGAAGTTTATACAAAATAGAGGGGGGAGACAAGTACATTATGACCTTCATTGATGATGGTACAACGTATTGTATCCTTTGTTTATTGAAAAGCAAAGATGAAGTTATTGAAGCGGATAAGCGCTACAAAGCAGAAGTTGAAAAACAACTAAGCGTATGGATTGAGAAATTCGTAGTGATAGAGGGGGAGAATGTGAAGCATCGTTCATCAAACGACTGCTCATTACTCACCTCAGTCTAACGGTGTTAGCCAAACGCAAAGCCGTACGCCCAAATTATGTGGGGCAAGACGATCTTTACCACTATTTCGATTCTCAATAGAACTCCGCATAAGGATAAGGATAACCCTCCGTGTGAGACATGGAAAGGATCTCACATACAAATATTGTGATGTGGGGTGGCTTGGTTGAAGTTGGAATACCGAAACAGGTCAAGTTAGACCCAAGACTGTAGATTGCATATCCACTGGATCTGCAAATAACAGTAGTGCTTATAGCCTCTTGGCGTCAAAAAATGCTGAATTCTTTAAAGATAACTTTCCTTGAAAAAAGGAAAAATAAGTAATTGCTCAAGGTTAACAAGAACCCGCGAGGGCCTGACTTTCCGGAACTAGACGTTCCGTATCTATAGGATTCGAAAGTTGCTGGCTATCCGGAACTTAATATTCCAGATCTGCAGAACTCAGGGATTCTAGATGTTGAACCGAGATAGAGCAAAGAAGGGGACAAAGACTTGTTCCAGTCCTTCTAGCTTGTATGGTTGAGAATGAACCATGGACAATTAACAAAGAATTGTCATCTCCAAAAGCGCTGCTTTGGAAAGAAGCTAAAGAGAGAAATAGATTCCATCATATAGCACCATACTTGTGTAATGGTTGATCTTCCTCCGGGAAAAGAACTTTTGGGTTGTAAGATGTGCTCTCCTGTGAGTAGCTTAACATCCAGGGTCATTGCAGTCTTACGTGGCATGGATGTTGAACCAGCCTTCCCAACCGGAGAGTTGAAAGAAGAGGATCAGAGTTGGTTTGCTGGACTGTTGGGCTTCTTCCTGAACTTTCATTTTGGTCCCTGAAATGTTTACATTTGGTCTGAAAGTTTCGTAGAGAAAACAGAAACAATGAATCTGACCACAGAAACATTGACTCTAAAGTTAGAAAGACAACAGTTGTAGAATCAACAGTCTGAAAGTAAAAGTCATATTGAAACAAAGTCTCAATATGAAAGATATGGGTATCACAGATGACATCTTAGGAATTGGATTTCTAAGACATCTAACGGACTGGTCGATAGTTGACAGTCTCGTTGAAGCCACCAATGGATATGAATCATAGAGCGATTGGAATCATGGTGCACCCATAGACAAGGAGCGATATGCTCAGGTCACGTGTAGTTCAATGTATGGTACACACTACAACCGACCTGGTATCGGCCAACAAAGCAAATCAGTTGACCTAAGGTTCACTGATGATTTTAATACATGATCGGTAGAAGGCGTTAAGTCGGATATGATGATATCTGAATTATTCATTTACCTACAGATTATAGTATTCAGGATGTCCAGCGGTTCTGGGAGAACACCGTGATGCAAACTGGACATCAGATCTGAAGAACACCAAAGCCACAAGTAAATGTGTATGGTGGGTCTTAGAAAAACCTCTAAGCAAACTTGCATCGGCCGATTCATGATGAAATCAGAGTTTATCGCTTTATACAAAGCATGAAAGAAGTTGAGTAACTTCACGACTCCTTAGAGGACGTCCATTATTGGGAGAAACCCGTGTCTTCAGCAGTTATACACTGTGGCTAGCCGGTCGGCTTCAGGAAGGACACGGATGACGGCGTATGGACATATCTGTCAGGATCTGTCGGAGATATAACACCGTATGGCAGTTGATCAGCATGGGTGTCACTTACTTGTTTACTAACTAAGGGACTACCCGGAGATCAAGTGTTCTGCCTGTCTAGGGGAATGGGCTTAAAACTCAAACAATATGAACCTTTGCGGTGGAAACCCAACCATACTGATTGGAGATCCCAAGAATTTGGTTCAATGGAAAAACTAAACGGAAAAATGTTCAGTTGAGTGCTTCGGTGGAAGCAAGAAGCACTTCGGATGATGATTTCAGTACGGAAACATGAATCCAAAGTTGTTCCCGCGATAAACATTAAAGTGCTACCTGCATGGTGGGTAAAGGTTAAGCTTCTAAACCTATAACGATCCTCAAATGGTTGAGGTTAAGGTTGGGGAAACTTTTAATGATTCCTAACACTTGTGAAGTGGGGTATAGCAGGATACCTTGTAGGAGATCACCTATTTAACTGCGAGGATGACCACCTCAAATGAACGCACTTAAGAATCCAAGTGTGTCCACGGCCACAACGGACAAAAACGTAAGAAGGAAAACAGATAAGAAGAGTTATTGTGTTGATATCATTGTCTTAGCTTACACTAAACACTGACGGTTCAAGACATCACGGTCACCGCGCAGTAAGTAAGTCCGAAGGTATTCAACTAGGGAAGGTTCAAAGCGAAAGCTACCTCTCCTGATACAATATCTTTTCGCTGAAAGATTGCTGAAATGTAGGCACCTTGTGTGTGCGCCATAATCTCTCTTTCATAGAGGGGATTGTTGGAAATTTGCCTTTGGCGGGGAGATGCGTCCACCCATCTTTGATGAATTAAACACTAGTGTTTCGCATGTTGGAGGCTTTGTCTCTTTACACATGCATGATCTACGAAGTGAATAGATGGCCGTAGGGCCAAGGATCCTCAAATTTCATTGAGAAATGAAAGAGATATTGGTCCACGAAGTAAGGTGTTTGAGGCAAGAAAATGTGGTGTGGGACAAATCTACCACATCGGTGGGAATAGGAAGAATTGCTCTCTATATAAGTCTCTAATTGGTAAAGAGTTTGGGACCCCAAGGGGTATCCCATGTGTTTAAATGAGGGAGGACCTAGATGTGCTTGGGTTCAAGGCTAAGCCCACACGCGTGTCGCCACCGCCCGTCCCGTCCGGTCTCGGGCACGGGCTCGGGTTTCGGGTCACGGGTCACGGGTCGTGGGTCATGGGCTGTGGGGACTTTCTGATATTATCTTTTTGGACCAGAGAACTCTGCCAGATGTACAGTTTCTTTCATATGTACTGTTTGGTCCCTGAAGTTTCAATAATTACAGTTTGGTCCCCAGTGTTTCTGGAAAGTTGGTTTTGGGGTGACGGAATGCCTACCGTTGGACTATTTTATGGAGCATTAACCAGCCATTACTTGGATGATTAACTCCTCCATTTTCACCCTCCTTCATGTCCATTTAAGCAGCCTCCTTGATGGCCATTAACAACCATTACTTGGCTGTTTAATGCCCTCCTAATGGCCATTAACATCCATATTTTGGGCAGTTGTACAACCCTCCTCCATGCTATATATTGAGCTGTTGATGGCTCAATTCGTGACTGAAAACAGACAGAAAAACAGAAGACAAAAACAGCATTTTCAGCACAAAACAGTCACTGTTTTTCAGCCCAAAAATAGTCACGAAAATAGCACAAACAGACCACAAAACAGTGAGCAAAACAGTGTTGAAAAACAGTGAGCAAACCCTCACATATTCACAAGATATACACAACATATACACAAGATATACACAACATAGACAAAAGAGAAGAGTAGACAGAAACTCTTCCTTCCTTTTCCATATCTTCAGCAAGTCGATTCATATTTGTTTTCTTCGTCAGGCTCAACCTATTGGCTTTGTAGCGTTGAGATTAAAGTGTTGTTTTATCTTGGGAGACTATTGCCCGCTAACGTAAAAGCATATATACGGGGCAATCTTGTCTTAAGGACAGAGGGCTATCACTCGACTCAACACACAACGTTGTAACCATCCAGATTTAGTTGTTTCTTGATTTCAGGTTATCAAGATTCAAGACACAACAAGCTTGCTGCAGTTTTGAAGATTGGCCTATTTCTTCAACAAGATTCAATTTCTGAATATTGAATATTCGTTTATCCTTTCGAATACTTGTAATAGTTATTTACTTCCCGTACTGCTTTATAAGGTACAATTGAGTACCAACATATTTTGATAGTTTGAACTAGACACTAGTAGAAAATCACTATTTTTGCACTGAAAAATGTTCAATGACTATTCTCACTGAATGTCAGTGGGAAAAATTTTAATAGTAGTGTGAACACACGGAAAAATTAGAATGTTTTCCAGTGTTTCAATGGGAACTTGTTTTCCATCATGCGTTTTCCCAGTGATTTTCTAGTGAGCTGGTTCGATGAGAATGAGATGGGAAAAATCATGTTTTATAGCACAAATTTCCCACCGAATATCAGTAGGAAAACCTTTTATTTCTAATAGTGAGATACTGTCTCCGATGAATAATATCTAGTGGTCCAAAAATCTAAATCTAAAATTTCGATAGCACAAGTTGTTATTTTTAGTAATCGTATACAGAAAAAGGAGTTGAGGTGAATCTAAAACTTTAGTGCAAATGACATGCTGGATGTTCCATCTATACCTATGTGACAAATGACAATAGATGTGCATTTCTCAACTTATGCTATATTTATGTGGTATCAGTTTTATTCACTTTAATTTCTTATAACCTGTAAACTATATATCATATTTACTCCAGTATTTATTTAGTGCATCCAAATAATAAAAGCCTTTATTTAATTTTCTTCAATTCTTTTAATAGTCAATTATTGTTGAGAGGATTTGAAGGAGTCCTGCATGTGTTTCCATGTCAGGAACAGATCAGACTTTAAAGCATCATGAATCTGTCAAGTGTGTAAGCCTTACAAGACACAACTAAGTAAATGCGTGCACTAAGCTCCGAGAATTAAGAAGGAAAAATCAACCTCACATTAAATAAGACTTTTATGTCAGCTTTATTTTCCTTTGATAAGAAGATATACCATTACTACTAAGATTAAGATAGTACTTTGGAGCAGGTCACATACAGCTCATGATCAACATGGGTTGTTAATTGTTAGTCCTAAGTCCTAGCTAGTCCTGTATATATGACTTGTAAATTTTGCTTATTTTTCTTTGGCTGCTTCCTCAAAAAGTTGTGGTCTAATCCACTTGTAAACTGTGCGACTAATATGAACCTCCTATTTGAAGAATTGAAGTGTCATTGTTAATGCATACAATGGAAATAATGGTTCGGGTTCTTGTTTGTTTAGGTTCAATCTTCGTATTAGTTGGTGGGGTTCAGTCATAGTTTTCAAGTATCATCATTTTGACTCTGATATATATATTTAGTGCCAGTGTTCCTTCCCGACTATCTGTAGACATGTTTACCCAGAAATAAATATAATTGAATTTGTAAGTAGTTTGAAGGATACGTGGATCGATTTGAAGTAAAGAATAATAAGCAATTAATAATAAGTAAGCAAATGAAAACAGTAGAAAAGTAATATAGTCTGTCACGTCATAACTGAGGTGTAGTCCTTCAATAAGATTGGTCCAAGCCTTAGCTTAACTGCTTCGATTCCGAGCCAACATAGAGAATTTTATGATTAAGATTGTAATAAACAAGAGCGTACAAGTGTAGAGTGAAAAATGAGATGCCCTTCCGACATAAAGGTTCAGCTCATTTTATAGCTATCATTACAAGACATTTATGCCCGAGAATCATTCCCTCATTACATGCAATTAAATGATAATAACGGCCACTTAATGAACAAAGAGTAATGGCTGGCGCCATATCCGGAACGGACATGCGTTGAGATCCTTCGGCTATTCATCCGGTGCCACCTGGTTCGGTCGCTATCCGGTCCCATTTTGATACCTGGACTCACCCCGACGCAGCTCGCATCCGATGCAAAATTCTCTCGACTTCTTCGGTTTCTATATCAAAACCATGCCACGTGTCATGTCAGTTTTAACCGTATATAGTTCCCTCACTTCCCGGATCAAAGTTTATCAAAGTGATGGGAAGTGAAAATGATTTCTTCGTTGTCTTCTCTTGCAAGGTTCCTTTCAAATTACTTCGAAATAGGCGGGAAAATGAAACGCTTCCAATTCTCCAAAATCTTACTCACGTCTTATCACTATTTGACTTCAGATATATGTCACTCTATGATTGAACCATTACTTGGGTTCATGAACCGAAGCGTTTCGCAATGATGACAACCTCCCCTATAAATCTCCTTCTCTTTTCCTTTCATAATTTTAATTTCTGCTAAATCTCCCATATCTTTATAACTTCAAGCCTCCAAATATTCATACCTTCATCACCATGACAAAATCTACCTGATCTTCTTCCATACAATCTTCTCCGGCAACCACTTCACCGTAGACTTCCGATGAAGTCACCAGCGCTGGTGAGACCTCTAAAGATCAGGACACCACCAACCATAGAGATACGACATGCTTCCACCTACTTTTCATTTTAAGAGTGAATTTGTTGTTTCCACTGCCTCTTCGAAATCTGATAGAGGTGAAGAAGCTAAAAGTTGGTCGACCTCCATTAAAGTCTCCGACCTTGACATAGTCTGAAATGACTGTGGTTGGAGTGATCTCTCCGTGATCATTATACCCGGCCCAGACGAAGATATTACCACCTTCAGATCTGGGTACTCGAATGTATATACCTGTCATTTCACCTTTAAGCTCATCCCTCCAATAGACAACGTAATCCTCGAGATGTGCAGAACTTACAATTTGTGCCTTACACAAATTGGTCCATCAGTATAGAGGGTCATTACTTGCCTCCGATTCTTGGCCAATTTGGTTAACGAACCTTTTACTTTGGATAATATGATCCGTTTATACCTTCTAAGATTCTTTAGTGGCGGGATCATTCAGATCTCTAAATGAGGCAAATTCCCTATCCTCTCCAGCATCGATGAGAATTGAGACCGAAGTTGGATGGAACGTTTTGTTGTAGTTCCTACCGCTTTAATTATCCCGAATAGGTTAAAGCCTTTCCCGGAGCAATGGAACATGCACCGTAAGTATCTATGACTAATCTCTCTATTTTTTACTCACTTCCTTCAATACATTCTAAGTTTTATGTTGTCACTTTTCCCAGCTATTAGTTGGACTCTGGTCCATGTTGAGAAACTTCACGAATAAATCGAGAAAATCATCAGCACTTATCCGCATACGAAATAGACATGGAAAGTGCTTTCCGAAAACCGATGGAAAGCTTAAAATCATGGTTAGTGTACCCTTCTAATTCCGTCTTCCACTAATACTTTTTACATATTTTTACTTCTCCTTTTTTCAAACACCTAGATTTATCGAAGGGAACCTCGACCCCTTGAACCAACCCTTCAACTTCTTCAGCTAACCTAATTCGGTACTCGATCCGGCCGCATCAGTTTGTCGTATCACTGAGGTACCAAAGAAAAATAAAACCATCAAATCCAAATCTTCAAAGCCTCCGAAGTTACCCCCGGTTATTTCAAAAAGGAAAAGAACTCCAAAAGTGGGTGAACCTTCTGACATCTCCCTAGATGATTTTTAGGTGAGAAGCACTACCACCACTCCGATTGAGGATATTCCTACCTGAGATAAAGAAAATATTGATGAAGCTGCTATGCCAACATCCGGTGCCACATCAACTATTTCCACCATGCCACTGGCCACCGAACCAATTCTTGTCATCATCGAGGATGACGATAAAGCCACGGATGAGGAGCCATTGACTAAGAAATAAAAACTTCAACTCCTCCTCCACCAACACAACTGACCCAAAATTTTGAGCAAGAAGATTTTGATTGCTTCTTTGATGAAGCTGGAACCTCTGCAAACTTGGCGTCGTAGGAGAACACCTCTGGGTTTGCTCACTTAACCATTCCCCAAAAATATTCTAAATCCTCCCGTACTCTGAAAAATCATGCCAGCTATCGATCAAAACTCGTGAGCGTCTTCTCGACCCCAAGTATAGATCCGATGAGAGTGAGAACTGCCACTCTTTCCTTTTCTGAGGATACAAACTTCTTGTCTCAGCCAGTTGTGGTCACCAGTTTTTTTAGGCCCCTAATATCAAATCCGATAGGGAGAAAATGAAGAATGTCTCATGGAAATGTCTCTTTAATGAGGGTATGCATGCATCAAACTGGGTAAGTATCACCCTTTCTTACTTCAAGTTATGTACTTGACTTCCTTTTTATATTCTAACTTCAGTTTGGCTCATATTTTTACAGTCATCCGTTCTAGTTAGTGAGGGTTTCATCCAATGTATAAATGAAAATGAATACCTCAAATGGAAACTGGATGTCCAGGACAAAGAGATTCAACACCTCAAATGGCTTCTTCAACAGAAAGAGGCTCAACTGTAGCAAGCTGAAGACCTGCCCACTATTAAGGTTGAACTAGATCAAATCAAAGGCGACTACCTTCGAGCTGTGAATGACCTCGAGCTCGCCAACAAAGAGAATAAGGTTTTGGATAAGGAAAATGATGAACTCTATAATAATGTCCATGCCTTAACCCTAGATCTTGAGGATTGAGAAGATTTTCTTAATGCCGAGATCGATCGCCTCAACACCGAGCTTATCGAGATTAATGCGAAGTGAGCTGCTAAATAGTCTACTTTGAAGGTGGTTCAGGATCATGCCAACCAACAAGCTCAACCCATCTAAGAGCTAAGAAATGACCTCGAGACATCTGCCCAAGAAATGAAAAAACTTCAACCCAACTTACTCAAGCCTTGGATGAACGAGACCAAGCTCTTGCCGATGTGGAGGCTGAGATAGCCCGAACTATGATAAAGACTGAGCACATAAAATAAAATGTTCGGAGATTCACCTTAGAGCATGCTCAATATGGGATTAAGGACTTGGATGCTAAGATTATTGAGGCTAAAGTTGTAGAGGATGAAGCCTTCCGTCGGTTGAACAGTGATAGTACCGATGAATAGCCTAAATACTCCAAGTCCGAATCTGGCTAACCTATTGGCCTTCGTGCCTTTTTATAACTCTCTTTTCTTTTTGTATGTTTTGTTCTGACCATTTTTCAACCTTGTTTATGAATGAAGATGTTTCAATAATTCTTTTGTCTTAATTATAGTTTTTCTATCTCTCCACATTCGATGTTGCTCTCTCATCTTCAATAACTTAGCTAAATAAACCTTTAACCCAATTCGGACCAATTGCCTCCAACTTCGGAGTTTCATTTAAACAAATCATTACTTAGTTTGTGTCGACTCAGATGAAAGTTTCCCCGATCTTAAAATAACTTAATCAATTTTTGAATACAAACGTTTAATTTAGTTTGCTTCATACCGGGCAATTCCTTCCAGTTTTGGGTCATTTAATGACTAAATATAAGGATCTTATTTTATACTTATGAATAAGACATCTCCTATTCATTTCGGGGATGAAAGTTGGAGCTTTGTTTATTCCCAACTTTTAGACAACTCAAGTGTCTTTAAGAATAGACTAGATTATTTGATCTGGTGCCTTAGAAGCATGCTTTTGGAACATTACTTAATTTGCCCCTAGATGCTTTTATGACAACAATCCCCAAATAAGAACTTAACAAATTTGTTAGCTCGTGAGCCTAATGACTTTATCAATTGTCCAGAGACAAACATATGTAAGTAAACTTTTGAGGCAAATTTCAGATAAAGTGTAACTCCATTCAAATTTTACTTCGGTCGAATAACTGGGTAAGATTCATTCGATCTTTTAACCCTTACAAATATTCACAATCTTAAAAATTTAAGATAACTTTGAATTTCTTCATAGCTTCGAATTTCTTAACTATGGCTTCGAATTTCTTCACTCTGAACTTCTTTACCGAGGGTATGGTAGTCCCCTAGTGTTTGTATTCGAAGCATGAGAATTCAAACACTATTTTCTTTTCACTAATGGGCAGTCCCTAGTCCTAGTGTCCTTGTCCAATCTTCAATTACTTGGTAACACGTTTTACATTGTTTCCTCATTAAAAACCTTGCCAGAAAAACATTTTTTTGGATAAAAACTGTTCTAAGGGAAAAAGAGTGCAACACGTGTTTTCAGACTAATTTTTATTTTCAGACCTAATTCTAACTCTCCGATCCTTGCATAATGACTCTGACTTTTTTCCTGCAAAAGTTAGCATTAACGAAACAATTTTCATTTAAATAATTAAACAAACACATACCTTAGAACGTAATGCACGGTTGGTGAATCATTGGTGCGTGCCTTTGACATTCATCACATTTTTGAAAAATGTTCTTTGTGTCTTCTTCCATATGAGACCAATAGTATCCGGCCCTGATCTGTTTTCGGACTAGCAACTTGCTCTTGAGTGATTGCCACAAGCCCCCTCATGAATCTCACGCGTCACATAATCAGTCTCCCCGGGTCCTAAACATCTCTCCAAAGGACCATAAAAGGACATTCAAAACAACTGGCCATCGACCAAGCAAAACTTAGCCGCCTTCGTTCGAAGAGCCCTTAACTTCTTCTGATCCATAGGTAACTTTCCATCTCGAAGGTAATCAGTGAATTTATTACTCCAGTCCCAAGTCAAGTTTGTTGTAGTCACCTCGGTGTGGACACCATCAATTATGGAATTTAGTAGTTGCACAATTGTTCTTGAATTAAACTCATTAGCTTTTACAAATGACCCCGAATTTTCCAATGCATCAGCTTTATTGTTTTGCTCTCGAGAAACATGTTCCACGGTCCTTTCTTTGAACCGTTGCAACAACACTTGAATTTTCTCTAAGTATTTTTGCATTCCTTCTTCTTTTACTTCGAACACTCCATTCACTTGATTAACAACCAGAAGCGAGTCATATTTTGCTTTGATGACATCTTCTCCCAGACTCATTGCCAATTCTAAACATTCAATCATAAACTCATTATCGGCTTCATTGTTAGTCAATTTCACATTTTTTATTAACTGCCTAATAACATCTCCTGCATGTGTCTTAAGCACTACCCCTAGTCCGGACCCTTTCACATTTTAATCTCCATCCGTGTATAAGGTCCAGATCCTCGATGTTGCTCTCGAGGTTAATATAATCTCTCTCTCCACCTCGAGAATCATTCCGGGTGTAAAATCTGCTACGAAGTCTGCTAAAACCTAAAATTTTATAGTTGTTCTTGGCTTATATTATATGTCATACTCACTAATTTCTATTGCTCATTTGGCTAACCTGCCGGATAGTTTCAGTTTATGCATAATATTCTTTAGCGGATAAGTTATTATCACACATATAGGGTGACATTGAAAATATGGCCCCAATTTTCTTGCACCCATTATTAACGCTAATGCCAATTTTTCTAAATGAGTGCAACATGTATTTTCAGACTTGAGATGGGATCTCAGAGATAGATGACAAGATTGTCGAGGCAAAAGACCTCGAGCTCTGAGCCTACCGAAAGCTAAATAGAGACAGCTCCGAAGATGACCTTGAGGACTGTGAATATGAGTCCGACTGAACTATAGGCTTACATGCCTTTGTATTTATTTTTCCTTTCTGCATGTTTTGTTCCGACCGTTTTCCGACCTTGCCTATGAATAAATATCCTTTTTGTCTTAGCCATAATGTTTTTCCTAACTTTCAGCATTCGTTATTGCTTTCTTGTTTTCAATAACTTAACCAAATAAAGTTTTAACCCGATTCGAGATAATTGCCTCTGACGCTAGAGTTCTATTTAAACAAGCTATCACTTAGTTCGTGTCGATCCGGATGAAAGTTCTCCTGGTCTTAAAAATAACTTAATCAATTTTTTGAATACAAACTTTTACTTTAGTTTACTTCATATCGGGCAATTCCTTCCGATTTTGGGTCATTTCATAACTAATATAAGGACCTTATTTTTATGCTTATGAATAAGACGTCTCTTATTCATTTCGGGCATGAATGTTGGAGCTTCATTTATTACCAACTTTTAGACAACTCAAGTGTCTTTAAGAATAGGCTAGATTCAATTGATCCAGTGCCTTAGAAGCATGTTTTGAGAACATTACTTAATTTGTTCTGAATGCTTTTCTGATGGCAGTCCCTAGTTAAGGACTTAATAACATTAGCTCATAAGCCTAATGAATTTTCCCAACTATTAATTAGAAACCCAAATGTAAACTTTCGAGGTAAATTTTGAACAAAAAGTGATTTCATTTCAGTTTTGCTTTGAATGAACACTGGGCAAAATTGATTCGATCTTTTTCTCTTTATATGACTTTTCCATAATATTAACACTATTTGGAAATGATTCATTTGATCTGTTGGCCTTACAAAAATGTTAAACTAACAAAGTGCAAAAAACATCAATCTTCGATCTTCGATTTCTTGACTTGATTAATCTAATCCGACAGTCCCCTAGTATTTGTGTCTGAAGCATGAGGACTTAAATACTATTTACTTTTCACTACTGGGCAGTCCCCAGTGTTTGTCCGATCTTCATCCACTTAATAACATGTTTTACATTGTTGCCTCATTGAAGACCTTGCCGGAAAAACCCTTTTCGGGATAAATACCGTGCTAAGGGAAAAAGAGTGCAACACGTGTTTTCATACCTAATTTTAACTCTGGTCTTTGCATAATGACTCCGATTCTTTTCCTACAAAAGTTAGCAATATCAAAACAAATGAAATTTTAATAATTAATCGTACATATACCTTAGCAATAATATCGCTTCAAGTGTGAAATGTTCCAGTTTTTTGGAAAATTCTGCTCACCTTTGACCTCCAACTTGTATGAGCCTTTACTGGTTATCCCTTACACTTTGTAGGGACCCTCCCAGTTTTGGCCCAATATCCTTTTGTTGGAATTTTTGGTGTTAAGGGTTACTTTTCGTAGAACCAAGTTTCCTACTTGAAAGTGCCTAAGATTACTCCTCCGATTGTAATATCTTCCCATTCTTTTCTTTTGAGCTACGAACCATAGCAGTGCTAACTCACGGTGTTCAACCGTTCAGTCAAGCTTGACGACCATAGCTTCATTGTTTGATTCTTCAGTTGCAAGGCTAAACATTAAGCTCAGCTCACCTACTTCCATCGAAATTAGCGCTTATGCGCCATAAACCAAGGAGAATGGTGTTTTATCGGTGCTGGATTTTTGGCGTTGTTCTGTATGCCCACAACATCTCCGGAAAAAATTTCCCTCCACTTGCCTTTTGACTCTTTTAGTCTTTTCCTCAGGTTTTAAATAATTGTTTTATTTATTAACTCCACTTTCCCATTTGCACTCGGGTGATACGGAGTCGACACTATCTTCTTGATTTTTAATCCTTCACGAAAACCGTTCACCCTCTTTCCAACGAATTGTCGACCATTATCACAAGTGATCTCCGTTGGTATCCCGAATCAACAAATAATGTAGTCCCAAATGAAATTTATGACTTCTTTTACTCTAACCTTTTTGAAGGCCTTTTCTTCAACCCACTTGAAAAATCATCAGTCATAAACAAAATAAAATGTACATTTCCAGGTGCCCATGGGAGTGGCCCTAGAATATCCAACCCCCACTTCATGAACGACCATTGCGATAAAACTGGATGTATTAATTCTACCGGTTGGTGAATCATTAGTGTATACCTTTGGAATTCATCACACTTCCAGACAGAGTTCTTTGTGTTTCTTCTATCTGAAACCAATAATAACTGACCCTGATAAATTTTTAGACCAACAACTTTGCTCTTGAGTGATTGCCACAAGTCCCCTCGTGAACCTTTCGCATCACGTAGTCATTCTCACAGGGTCCTAAACATCTCGCTAAATGACCATAAAAGGACATTCGATACAACTGGTCATCGACCAAGCAAAACCTAGTCGCCTTTGTTCGAAAATCACTTGACTCCTTCGGATCCATAGATAACTTTCCATCTCGAAGGTAATCGATGTATTTATTGCGCCAATCCCAAGTCAAGTTTGTTGTATTCACCTCGGCGTGGCCACCATTAATTTCGGAATTTAGTAGTTACTCAACTGTTCTGGAACTAAACTCCTCAGCTTCTATAGACGACCCCAAATTTGCCAATGCATCAGCCTTATTGTTTTTCTCTCGAGAAACATGTTCCATGGTCCATTCTTTGAACCGATGCAACAACACTTGAATTTTTTCTAAGTATTTTTGCACTCTTTCTTCTTTCACTTCAAACAATATGTTCACTTGATTAATAAACAGAAGTGAGTCACGTTTTGCTTCAATGACCTCTGCTCCCAGACTTTTTGCGAATTCAAAACCTGCAATCATAGCCTCATACTCGGCTTCATTCTGCTTCATTGTTAGTCAATTTCGCATTTCTTATTGACTACCTAATAACATATCCTGCATGTGTCTTAAGCACTACCCCTAGTCCAGACCCTTTCACATTCAAAGCTTCATCCGTGTATAAGGTCCAGACCCTCGATGTTGCTCTCGAGATTAATATAATCTCTCTTTCCACCTCGAGAATTATTTCATGTGTAAATTTTACTACGAAGTCTGCTAAAACCTGAGACTTTATAGTTGTTCTTGTCTTAAATTCTTTGTCATACCCACTAATTTCTACCGCCTATTTGGCTAACCTTCCGGATAGATTCGGTTTATGCATAACATTCTTTAAGGGATAAGTTGTTACCACACATATGGATGACATTGAAAATATGGCCTCAATTTTCTTGCACCCGTTATTAATGCTAATGCCAATTTTTTTAAATGAGGATACCTAGTTTCTGTACTAGCTAATGTTCTACTCATGTAGTAAATAAGAAATTGCACACCTTTCTCTTCTTGAACCAAAACTGCACTAACAGCTACCTCGGACACAACTAGATACAAGAACAACTGCTCATTTGCCTTCGGTTTATGTAGTAACGGCGGACTAGACAAGTACTTCTTCAAATTCCTCAGATCTTGCTAACACTCCCGTGTCCACTCGAAGTCATTCTTTTATTTTTGACAAAGAGAAGAATCGATAACTTTTTTTCGAAGATCGAGAGATAAACCTACTCAGAGCGATTATCCTTCTGGTGAGTCTTTGCACTACCTTCACATATTCATGTACTCCGGAATTTCTTCAATAGCCTTGTTCTTGCTTGGATTAATTTTGATCCCTCAGTTTGATACCAAGTAACCCAGAAACTTTCCTGACCTAACTCCAAAAGCGTATTTCTCAGGATTCAGCTTCATAGTGTACTTACAGAGTATGTCAAATGTTTCCTGCAAATACTTTAAATGGTCCTATACTTGTATGGACTTAACTAACATATCATCAATATAAACCTCCATTGTATTACTTATTTAGTCCTCGAACACGCGATTAACTAAGCGTTGATACATTGCTCCATCATTTTTTAAATCAAACGGCATTACGTTATAGTAGTGAGTCTCGTACCTAGTTATAAAAGAGGGTTTCTCTTGATCCTCTGGATTCATCCTGATTTGGTTGTATCCGAAGTATGCGTCAAGAAAATTTAGCATTTCATGCCCCGTCGTAGCATCAATCATTTGATCGATGTGTGGCAAAGAAATAGAATCTTTTGGGCATGCTTTATTTAAATCTTTAAAATCTATGCACATTCTCAATTTATTGCCTTCTTTAGGTACGACCACTATATTTGTTAACCAATCGGGATACTCTACCTCCCATATGGAACCTATATTTAAACATTTTATTACCTCCTCCTTGACAAACTTATGTTTGAAGTTGGC
This sequence comes from Anisodus tanguticus, assembly GCA_034509755.1. Taxonomy (NCBI): domain Eukaryota; kingdom Viridiplantae; phylum Streptophyta; class Magnoliopsida; order Solanales; family Solanaceae; genus Anisodus; species Anisodus tanguticus. The sequence goes on from CM067546.1 coordinate 33,497,358, forward strand.
CATATGCCTCCTCTTTCCCGGAGCCGAGGTATACCTTTCTATCTGGTAGATGCACGAACAAGATGACTTGCTCCTGTTCTTCTATAGTTGACTTTATGCCATCTGAATCGTCCGGCAGCACAAATGACCTCGGGACGCGATAGTAATCCTCTTCTTCCTCATAATTTATTTTTTCTTCCTCTTCATTCTTCGGACTCAATGGGTCTGAACCCTGTGATTGATATTTAACTTTATTGCCTTTATTCGCATCCTTCACCTCTCTTGGTGTTTGTACCGATTCCTCTATCGCAAACATCTCCCTTGTCATTGGTTGCTCTCCTCGAATTATCTTAATTCCTTCAGATGTTGGGAACTTTAATATCATGTGCAATGTCGAAGGTACGAACCGCATGTCATGTATCCAAGGCCTGCCGAATAGCGCATTTTATCTTATTTCACCTTCAATAACATAGAACTTCATTTGCCGAATTGTCCTGACTGCATTGACTAGAAGAGTGATTTCCCCCTTCGTAGTCTCGCTTACCATGTTAAAATTGTTTAGAACTCAAGCCGCCGGTACAATTTGGTCCAACAACCCCAATTGCTCTACCACCTTCCATCGGATGATGTTGACCGAGCTACTTGGATCAATTAAAATTCGCTTAATCTAAAATTTATTAATGAAGACATAAATTATTAGTGCATCATTGTGAGGTTGAATTATGCCCTCCGTGTCTTCATCATTGAAAGATATCATTTCCTCTGGTATGTAATCTATGGATCTTTTCTCTTGAGTTATTGACACTTTTGTCTTTTTTGCGGTCATGACAGATACCTTCGGAACATCCATCCATCCTATAATCATATTTATGACATGCTGGAGTTCTACCGGATCCTCTTGCTTGTTTACTTCTTTATTTATGTAATTTCCCTTTGCTAGATCACTCACAAATTTGCGTAGATGGTCATTTTTCAACAACCGGGCCACATCATTCCTCAATTTGTGACAATCTTTTATTCGATGACCATGAGTTCCATAGTAGTCACAAATCAAGTTTGGATCACTTTAAGCCAGTTCTATCCAAAGTGGACTCAGTCATTCCGTCTCCTTAATGTTTCCAATAGATGAAACAAGTCCGACCGCATCAACGTTGAAATTATACGCGGAAAGCCTCGGGCTTTCCATATTGTTAGAGGAAGCTCCACCGATATCATTTTTAAAATTTCAAACCCCTACTGGTAGACTCTCGATCATTATGCCTATCTCCTTTGTTTAATGGGAAGTTGCAATTATTATGACCCCTATCTAATCTGAAATTTGACCTCTCCGGTCGCCCATAGGGTTGATACCTATCTTTTGAATACTTTACTTCTGATTCAACTACCCTCTTTGATTTATCAAAATTCTTGTTTCGACCTGCTGATCCCGGGGGGAGTTCAAGCTGATCATCCTCCACCTTGATTTTGGACTCGTACCTATTATGTACATCTGCCCACATTACTGCTGGGAATTCCAACAAGTTCTCCTTTAACTTTAATAAGGCACTAGAACTCCTAGGATTCAATCCCTTGGTGAAAGCTCCGGTTGCCCATTCATCAGGTACCTGAGGAAGGAGCATCCATTCCTTTTTAAACCTTGTCACAAACTCACGCAGCAACTTCGTATCCTTCTGAGCAATTTTGAATATGTCAATTTTTCTTGCTTGGACCTTCCGTGCTCTGACATGCGCCTTTATAAAAGCATATTCAAGCATTTCAAACAAATTAATGGAATGTTCATACAACATACAATACCATGTTATTGCTCTTTTGGATAGTGTTTTGCCAAAGTTTTTCAGCAACACCGATTCAATCTCATCTGGGTGCATGTCATTGTCCTTGATCACACAGGTGTACGATGTCACGTGCTCATGAGGATTTGTAGTTCCATTATACTTCAGAAGATCTGGCATTTTGAACCTTTTTAAATCAACTTTGGAACCACGCTCAGTGGGAATGGCAATTAGATGTATCACTTTGAGTCTGGTCTCTTCAAGATCGGAGGTGCTCCAGGAATCTGGTATACCCGTGAATTATATGTTTCAACCTTCTTTTCATTAGTGTCCACCCTCTTTGTCAAAGCTTGGAGCAACCTCAAAACCTCCGAAGACTCGTTAGTCCCTGATTCATTGTCATCAACCTAATCCTCTTCTCAGGCTGGATCATTATTGTGGACGGAATGAGCTTCATCCGACGTACTTGCTCCACTATTTTTCTTCTATAACTGAGTTATAGCCTCTTGTTTCCCTTTCAGCATGTTAAAGATTCGGGCAAAATTTATTTCACCATCCTCAATATTTTCTAGTGTCTTTCCCCATGATCTTCTGGACCTTTAAGGTGAAATCACGAGGTTGCCATTCTACGGATAAATGGGTGAAACATCATTCATTAGATCAACAAGGGGACGCCATTGTTGTTCTTGATGTTGTTAGCAATATTGTCACCGTTTTTGGTGTCTTCGTAGTTGCTAACCTCAACTTGGATTTCACTAGCCATATTGTAAGTACCTAGTATTGATATGTAATCACAAAATCGCGAAAGAAATAAGTAAAATCTGAGTTTGAATAAATCACCACTATTATCCTTAGTCCCACGGTGGGCGCCAAATTGTTTACCCAAAAAAAGATACAATTGAATTTGTAAGTGCTTTTAAGGATACGTGGATCGATTTGAAGTAAAGAATAATAAGTAATTAATAATAAGTAAGAAAATGAAAACAATAGGAAAGTAATATAGACTGTCACATCGTAACGAGGTGTAGTCCTTCAACAAGATTGACCTAAGCCTTAGCCTAACTGTTTTGATTCTGATCCAACAGAGAGAATTTTATGATTAAGATTGTAATAAACAAAAGCGTACAAATGTAGAGTGAAAAATGAGATGCCCTTCCAACATGAAGGTTGAGCTCCTTTTATAGTTATCATTACAAGGCATTTATATAATCATTTCCTCATTAAATGCAATTAAATGATATTAGTGGCTACTTAATGAACAAAGAGTAATGGTTGGCACCATATCCAGAATGGGCATGCGCTGAGCTCCTCCGGTCTTTCATCCGGTGTCACCTGATTCGGTCAATATTCGATCCTGTTTTAATGCCCTGACTCACCCCGACGCATCTCGCATCCGATGCAGAATTCTCTCACCTCCTTCGGTTTCTATATCTAAACCATGCCACGTGTCTTGCCAGTGTTCACCGTATACAAGACAATTCTCCATCAACCATTTTATTTCTTTGGTCTCATTTTACGTGACACATTTTTCTTTGTCTGCCTAAAAAGATATAAATTTGTATTTAAAAATAATTTATTTTATAATTTTTTACTTTACCTTTAATGAGATAATTTATAAGTGTTCAAATGTTTATGACTTATTTTTCCTAAAATGTAGAATTATATCATGTGTGTTCTTATTATTCTTGAAATCTATCGCTTCAATCTTATAACACGAGAACATGTTGAGTTTAATGTCGGTTGGGATTTGGATCATTTGTCTTTTTATATGGTGCTGAGAAATTTTAACCTCTTGAGCTAGTTTTTGGATTAAATTAGCCCCAAATTCTATCTTCTTATCATAAAAAAAGAGGAAAAAGAGATGAATGTTTATGGTAATATGTAGACATTTGTAATGTTTCAAAAAATAATTAACGAGTTCTTTTTGAACTACTAAACTCTCTACTAGAAGTAGGCTACTATAAGTGTAATACTGATAGAGCTTCTAGAGGGAATCCATGACTAAGCTCAGCTGCTTTTTGTGTTAGGAGTGCTACAGGAGACATTATATGTGCTAAGGCCACAAGACTCCCAGATACAACCAATATTATGGCAGAGGCAGTTGCTATTAGAGATGGAGTTCAATATTGTATCACTAATCCTCTACGACCACTGATTGTTTGAGATTGATTCACTAACCATGAAGAAGGTATTGTATGACATTTGGGAGGTGCCTTGGAGTTTAGTGATGATGGTAAAAAGCATTCAAAATTGTAGAAAGGGGAAGGATGTGATGGTGGAGCATGTGTTCAGAGAAGGGAACTGTCTCGCGGATTATTTTGCTAACTTATTTTTTTATTTTGCAGGTACAATAGAATATAATCATTTTTAAGACATTCCAACACAAGATAGAATACTGATCAACATGGAAAAACAACTGACTCAAAAATTTAGAGTCAGGTCTTTTTCTAGATAGATCAACAGCAGCAACAATGCAAGAAGGAACCAGTAACACATTACTACATGGAAGTTTAAAGACTGGAAATAGCCTTGTTCTTAGTGTGTGGTATTAACTAAGGTTCATTTGCTGAGAACTTTGTTATTTCTAGTTGAGAACTAAATTATAGCAAGTGATCAAGCTGGTAATTCTGTAACATATGAACTCACAGAAGGATCAGAAGCAAGATAGGCAGCAGTTCATGAACAATAGCTTACAAAATGAGTAACTTTCAAGTTAGCAGCTTTCAGATTGATACAACACAAGCATATAGTTATTCTGGAGCAACAACTTATCCTAATACTAGCTGATATAAGATGTTAACAAGCATTGTAGGATAAACAATTCCATTAACTTCTGCCTGAAGATTATCTTCATGTGTACTTGATTTGTTCCACCTGTGAGACTTGAAGGTGCGAAAGATGGATGCAAGCCAAGGCACTTGAATGTGATTTGTTAGATCTTGCATAGTTGTTAGTATTGAGTAGCTAGCTAGATTTTCCACTTTAGATTCTTCAGTTTTGCTTTTTTGGTTTTTTCTTCTTTTTTGAAACTTCTTCTGTAAATATTTTGCTTTGTGGAATAAATTGCCACCATTTTGGTGGTTTAGCTAAAAAAAACTACTAAACTCTAGATTATTTTTTATAATTAAATAAGGGTTACCCTAAAATATGTATAGCACTGTGCCTAATTTAGTTTAATTCGTGCATTTCAAGAGTTTAAAAGGCCATCAGAAAGGAAGAAAATGATGTAAGAAATTTAAATACAAGTGAAATGTCAAAAACCAAAGGAATAAGTCAAAAACATCGTTCATATTTTTTAGTTTTAATAATATATTACTTTTTAATTAGTTGAAAACATGTGGTGGAATCAATGAACTATACATCGCGACGACAAAAAACATTACGCAGAATTTCATATTACGACAATAGCATAGTAAATGGAGCCATTAATATGATATTTCCCACAAATATACGCTTAGGAAATAGTTCAAGCTCAGTGTTCTATGATTTAATTTAGAAAGATTAATATAAACGTGAAATTCCAGAAACTTAAAACTTGGACAGGAATGCGAATGTGTGCCGATGTTCGATGGATTTCGTTGAAAATTATCGCTGTTTCTGTTGATCCATTGGTCCCTAAATCTTCTATGAAGATTTTACAACCAAAACAGCCGGCTTAATCACGTGATTAGGTTTATAATTAACTATTTCAAAGATTCGGACAATGCCTATGAGGATTTGGTTTCGCAAAAATTTCTAAAAAAAAATAAAATAAAACAAAAGGCATAGTCCAACTTCATGCTTTTAATTAGAAAATTAGGATAATGGTTAAATTAAAGCTACAAAGAAAAAGTGATGAGGTTCATTCATGGAATAATAGAAGATTGCCGGTTAATAATGTCTAGATGCGCGTATGATCCATCAGTAATTATTTTTTGGTTTCCAGTCTGATGTAGGTATCCGCTTTGGAGACCGGCTAATACGAATTCGCCATGTGTAGAGTCCATATCGAGGAGCATTCCCTTCCAATAATTTTTTTCATACTCAAGGCTCAAACCCGAGACCTCTAATTAAGGAATGAGCACTTATAATCTCAAAAGTTATTAGGGGTATAACTTGCAGCCTAAAATGAGAATAAATTTCATATCACAAATCACAATCTCGTAGGCTTTCTCCGTATTGGTTTCTTTCTTGAACAATATGAATTGCAAATTCAAAATATGGAGCAAAACAAAAGGATATAATTTATAAATTGAAAACAGTTGTAATAATTTGGTAGAACAAGAGTATAATGAAGTGAAAACTTTGTAGTAATTCATTTCAACCAAATCAATTTCCTTTTACTATGAGATTAATGGGATTGTCCTGTTTGAAACTTGGATCTATTTGTTGTCCACAATTTTCCATATGGAAGTGAACTGAACCCACGTAAAAGGAATATAATAGAAAGAAGCCATGCAATGATATTTTTTCTTATGTAGACAATTCAAGAATTTTCTATTTTATCTATTGTTTTAATACAAAATTAATAGAAGCAATCACTCAAATGTTATTCCGTTAGTTCCTATGTCACATCTTGGGTTTTTCCAAACCTATGGTTCATACTTCGTACCTTGCTTCCTCGTTAATCGTTCTTCAAACTGTTGGAATATGTAAAGCAACAACGAAAATAGTAAATAACTATTACAGTGATTGAAAGGATAAACAACAATTACGACAAAAAGTTGTCAATATTTTGATCTTGAATGAAACTTCAAATATAGAACTTGTATTCGGAAATACAATAACATGAACTGCTACACTTGTGGCTTGTAGATTTGCTCAGAATATGAACGGTTAGATTCCTTAGTCTGTTAAGTTAGCACCTGAAACACTTAGCAACCAATTAGATAAACCACAACACCACCGACTGAGTGGAGAGATGGCTCTCTGTCTTTAAGACAAGATTGCCCCCGTATATAGGCTTTACGGAAGTGTGGACAATAGTCTCCCAAGATGAAACAACAAACTATCAAGTGTGCAAAGTCTACACAAATGATCTCAGCGAAGAACACGAATAATGAAGATTGCTAAGAGAAGGATTGCTATCAGGAAAATCTTATTTCCTTTTAGTGTTGTGAACTTGTTTTTCTATTCATATGTTCATATATGTTCATCTCTTCTTCTATAGAATTGAGCCAAGGCTTCAATTTATAGGTGTGCAAGATGGCCTCTTCAAATGCCCTACAATGGCAATCAATTGTCATGTAATAGATGACATTTAACCCCCAACTAATGCAGCAACATAATGGTCCAAGTAATGGCCATTATTGGGTGGATTCAATGCTATTGAAACCCCCTCAACAGCCAAAACTTTTGGGATTCCGTCGAGCAATCACTGCTCATGAAGCGTCGCGGCTCTACCACGTTAGCACCGCGGTGCTAATTCAACCAGAAAGCCGATGAAACTTACTGCCAGTCACACGCCGGGGCGCCGCGGCGCTCCGGCACCGCGGCCTAGTCCGGGAGGCGCCGCGGCCCTTCTCGGCTCCGTGGCCCTTTTCCCACCCGTTCCATCTTACACCTCACACAATTCTTCATTCATTTACCAATGTGGAACACTTGTCATTTAGCAAATAACCATCCATCATTCTATGTCTCAAACATTTCACTTACGTACCAATATCTCTTTCATTAACGAAATTTACGATACTTATCACTAAGATTGAACGTGTGTGGAAATGATATTTCCGACGTACGGGGCCCAATTGTTCGAGTCATAAATAATGGGATAAACTTAATTCCGCATTAGTAAATTTCCAATAATCCCCTCTTAAAAGAGATTTTGGCGAACACACAAGGTGCCTACTTTCAGCAATCTTTCGTCAAAAAGATATTGCATCAAGAGAGGTAGCTTCCACTTTGAACCTTCCCTAGTTGAATACCATCGGACTTACTTACTGCGCGGTTAACGTGATGTCTTGAACTGTCAGTATTTAATGTAAGCTAAGACAACGGTACCAACACAATACCTCTCATTTATTCGTTTCTTCTTTTGTTCTGTCCGTTGTGGCCGTGGACACACTTGGTTCTTAAGTGCGTTCATTTGAGTCGGCCTCTCCTCTCACTTAAATAGGTGATCACCTATAAGGTATCCTGCTATACGTCACTTCACAAGTGTTAGGAATCATTAAAAGTTTCCCTAACCCTAACTTCAATCGTTTGAGGATCGTCTAAAGGTTTGGAAACTTAACCTTTACCCACCATGCAGGTAGCACTTTAATGTCTATTGCGGGAACGGATTTGGATTCATGTTTCTTAACAGAAATCATAATCCGAAGTGCTCTTGCTTCCACCGAAGTGCTCAACTGAACCTTTTGCAGCTTAGTTTTCCCATTAAACCATATTCTTGGGATCTCCAGTCAGTATGGTTGGGTTACCACCGCAAATGTTTGTATTGTTTGGGTTTTTAAGCCCATTCCCCTAGATAGGAAGAACTCTTGATCTTCGGGTAGTCCCTTAGTTAAAGGGTCCGATATATCCTTTGATTAGTAATCAAGAAAGTGACACCCGTGATGATCAACTGACATATGGTCTTTATGTCTCCGAAAGATCCAACAGATATGTCCAAACGCCGTCATCCGTGCCCTTCCTGAAGATGACCGGCTAGCCACAATGTAAAACTGTTGAAGGCACGGGTTTCTCCCAATAAGGGATATCCTCTAAGGAGTCGTGAAGTTACTCAACTTCTTTCATGCTTTGTTTAAAGTGATAAACTCCGATTCCATCATGAATTGGCCGATGCAAGTTTTCTTAGAGGATTTTCCAAGACCCACCATACACATTTACTTGTGGCTTTGGTGTTCTTCATCATATCGATGTCCAGTTTGCATCACTGTGTTCTCCCAGAACCGCTGGACATCCAGAATCGCATAATCCGTAGATAAGCGAATATTTTAGATATCGTCATATCCGACTTAACGTCTTCTATCGATCATTTTCAGAATCACGAGTGAACCTTAGTTCAACTGATCTACTTTGTAGGTCGATACCAGGTCGGTTGTAGTGTGTACAATACATTGAACTACATGTGACCTGTACATATCGCTCCTTGTATATGGGTGCACCATGATTCCAATCAGTTCTATGATTCATATCCATTGGTGGCTTTAACGAGACTGTCAATTATCTCACAATTGAGTTTGAGGTTTAGACCAGTCCGTTAGATGTCTTAAAAATCCAATTTCTAAGATGTCATCTGTGATACTCATATCTTTCATTTCAAGACTTTTGTTTCAATATGACTTCCACTTTCAGACTGTTGGTATTCCCAATTGTTGGCTTTCTAACTTCAGAGTCAATATTTCTATTGTCAGATTCATTATTTCTGTTTTATCTGAAACTTCCAGGACCAAAATGTAAACATTTCAGGGACTAAAAATGAAAGTTCAGGAAGAAGCCCAACAGTCCACCAACCCAACTTTGATCCCCCCTTCCAACTCTCCGGTTAGGAAGGTTGTTTCAGCATCCATGCCACGCAAGACTGCAATGGCCCTGGATGTTAAGCTATTCACAGGGAAGCACATGTACAAGTAGTCGAGGCCTTATACTCGTCAGTAAATCCATCTACTTTGTACTCAATTTTGAGTATCCACTTTTACAACCCAAAGGTTATTTTCCCGGAGGAAGGTTAACCATTACACAAGTATGGTTCTTTATAATGGAATCTATGACAATTCTCTGTTAATTGTCCATGGTTCATTCTCAACCATACAAGCTAGAAGGCCTGGAACAAGTCTTTGTCCCCTATTTGCTCCGTCTCGGTTCAACATCTAGAATCTTTGAGTTTTGTAGATCTGGAACATTAAGTTTCGGATAATCAGCAACTTCTGAGTCCTGCAGATACGGAATGTCTAGTTCCGAACAGTCAGGCCCTAACAGGTACTTGTTAACCTCGAGCAATTACTTCTGTTTCCTTCTCAAGAAAAGTTATTTGCAGATCCAGTGGATATGCAATTTACAGTCTTAAGTCCAACTAGACCTGTTTTGGTATTCCAACCTCTACCAAGCCACCCCACATCACAATATTTTGTATGTGAGATCCTTTCCATATTTCACACAGAGAGTTTTCCTTATCCTTATGCGTAGTTCTATTGAGAATCATATTAGCGGTAAGGATCGCCTTGCCCCACATATTTTAGCCATACGACTTTGCGCTTGGCTAACACCATTAGACTGAGGTGAGTAATGAGCAGTCGCTTAATGAATGATGCTTCACATTCTCCCCCTCTATCACTACGAATTCCTCAATCTGTAGGCTTAGTTGATCTTCAACTTCTGCTTTGTAGCGCTTATCCACTTCAACAACTTCATCTTTGCTTTTCTTTAAACAAAGGATACAATACGTTGTACCATCATCAATAAAGGTCACAAAGTACTTGTCTCCCACCTCTATTTTGTATAAGCTTCAAATCACCCATGTAGATGTGACTAAGTTCTAGAGGAGCAGTGCTTCTTTCGCTATTCCTTTGACGAAACTCGGAAAGGTTATTTTGCCTCTTCGCCTACCTCACATTCATTTTGAGGGTTTATGTCGACAAAAGGCAACAATCTCAACTTCGTTAGCTTTTTTAATGACTTTCTATTTAACGTGTCTTAATCTATGATGGCATAAATGCACGGATTACAAATATATCATTCATCTAGCTACAAACCTTTTGTATCATTCTTAGTTATTACAGACCTGTTGGATTAGTCTCAAACCAGCTTGACCAACAGCGTCCCTTAAACCAAGTTTGAGACATGTATCACCTCATTTTAGAGTAATCCAATTCCTTGAAGTCCTATTGAGGACAACCTGTCCAACCCCTTCTACTTTAGAGGTGGCGTTGCTTCACATGAACAACCTCTTACATGTGGTTAGGGCATAACCGGATCATATGTGATCTGGATACTCTGGCCCACTCCAGTTGCTTTGGCAGACTGAGTGTCCAATTACTTTTCTGCCTTTCTTTTGGCCTTCAGATCATTTAACACCTGAAAAACTCTGGCCCACCTCACTAGGTGTCTATTACTTTTCTGTCAACTGAATTCTGGCCCACTCTAGTCGCACGTAGGCTTTGTACGACTGAGTGTCCAATATCATCTTATCAAATGTATTCTAGCCCACTCCAGTCGCCCGTAGGCTTTGTACAACTGAGTGTCCAATATCATCCTATCAAATGAAGGATCTTCTGTCAAATAGTGTGACAGGTTCAATGTCTTAAGATAAGCCATTATCTTTTAGTCTTCTTCCCTTGAGATTGGTGCCTAGACAATTCGTGGCGCTTACTTAAGAGTGGTAACAGTTTTCGCACAGTCAGTGGATCTCTCTCCTTCGTATGTGCGAACATACTTTACACACTTTTAATAATTACACCCAAAAGAACGGATCTTTTAAGTTTTGTTTATAATATTCCAATCTTTAACCAGGAAGGAAGGAGATTCAATATCTTATTTTAGAGTGTAGGGAATATAAGTTTTTAATGAAAAACACTTTCATATTCCCAGCCTCGCTTTACACACTTTTATTCAGACATTAACTTAATATTTTCTTGATAAGAAAGGTGTTACACCTCGTAAGATTAAGACGATAATTAAGAACGTCATTAAGGAAGTAAGATTTGGATATTGAATATAAGGAACGCTTACATATGTTAATACGGGAAATTAGTGTATAAACGGATGTTATCCCGAAATAGTTTTTCTTTAGTGCTATACATGTGACGACGAGAATTAATCCTAGTAGTTGAATTTATTCCAATGGAGTTATGGAATAGTATTGTATTAAAATTGTGACATTGAGGATACGAGGCTTTATGAAATTCTCGGGAATTAAAAGAAGTGGGTTTAAGATTTATTAATTGAAGAACTTGGGGGGCCAAAGTGTGATAAGGAAATTCAGATTTGTTTTATATACCTACACTCACCTCTTCAACTTCATTCTAAACTTAACCAAAAACCTCACCTCTCTTCTCCAAACCCACCCCCCCTGCTGGCCAAAAATCACCCCAACCCCATACCAATTTAAGATTTTTATCTTCTCTTCCTAGACTATATTTTTCACCAAAAATTAGAAGCAAAACAACACAAAAAACAATGGCAAAAACAACCACTGCTGGCCGAAACTCTAGCCCAGAAATTTCAAATTTTTGGGATGAAATTTTGGAAGAAAAACGTGTAGGGATGATGGCTTAACATTTTAGAACACTTGCATGTCAATTGGAGTTGAAGAAGTGAACAAAAAAGGGAAAGAAATACGAAAACAGTGGGGATTTTCGGACAAGCAGTGGGCAGAAAATTGTGGACTATTTTGGGATGAATTTGAGGTATAAAATTCTTCTTTCTATGATATAATTGGAATGCATGTTGTTAGAATTAAGGTAATGAATTTGTGTTAAGGAGAAATTAGAATTTAAGCGTTGCATGTGACAATTTTGGGCTAGTTGCCAATTTGGGACAGATTTTGGTGTTATTGGATTCGTTGGTTATTGTTGTTATTATTGTCACTAATTGCATGATGAAATTGAAAGAAAACATTGATATTTATTTGGAATTAGTTATATGGAAGTATTGAAATACGAAATTGGATTTTAGGAGTTAAGATAAGAGTTATGGAATTATGACATGTTGTGGCCAAGAACTTGCATGAAATTGTTGGACATGTTGTGATGTATATGGACTATTTTGTGGTGTTATAATGCTGAAAATTTAGTTACCATTATGCATGTTTAAGTGTGGTAATTGCTAATGTAAGTCCTAAAGGAATAAGGGTGTAGAAAGGCGTAGAAAGGCTTCACATTTTACCCTCGTTGTTGTTGGAACATGAACTGTTTTGTGGCTATGTTTTTAAGGTGGATTAAGAGGCTAAATTTACATGAGAAGTGGGTGTGTAAATTCCCTTTATTGTTGTTTTGGTTGTGCCCTTAATTGGTGCTTGTTTATTGATATTATTAGCCTCGTTTGGAAGTTGTGGAAACATGTATAAACAGGGGAAGTGCTGCCCGAATTTTTATAGAATAATAAGTCGTTATTCGATATAAAGTATGCTAGTAATCATAGAATTAACGAACGTATTACCATTATTATAGGTTGAAGTTCTATAACGAGGCATATTCCAATATTGGGTGGATTAGTTCGTCTAAAAGGTATGTGAAACCCTTACTTCTTTCTTTTGGCATGATTTAATGAAAGTACGGCGGACGTACTTGATTCTTATACAGTTTAATTCCTAAAGAGGATTGTTATGAAAAGTGCCTATGATTTTTCAACAAAATGTTTATTATGACATTATTATAATTATTTTATTGAGAGTCAAATGATAATTTTTACTTGCATATGGTTACTCATGATATCTACTCGTGCTAAGTGTTACTACTTCACCTCACCGAGTCCCGGGATGGGTTACGTTCGTGCACAGCCTTGCATTTTTCACCGAGACCCTCACTAGAGGGTCGGGTTACGTAGGATGGATCCATAGATGAGATATGACTTTACCGAGTCCCAGCATGGGCCGGGTTACGATATGACTTTACCGAGTCCCAGCATGGGCCGGGTTACGATATGACTTCACCGAGTCCCAGCATAGGCCGGGTTATGATATGATTCCATCGAGTCCCGCACTAGTGGACCGGGTTACGTTACAGATATATATATATGTATAAGGACAGGCACTCATGTTTTCTTGACTTGACTCTCATTTTTATAAGGCAACTGACTTTTATTGTTTATGACACAGTTGGATTTGGATCCTGATTTTTATACAGATCTCCTGTTTTCTGTTGGCTACTTATGATCTCTTTTACAGCTTCATGTTTTACATACTCAGTACATTATTTCGTACTGACCTCCTTTCTCGGGGGGCTGCGTTTCATGCCCGCGGGTACAGGTTTTCAGTTTGGTGAACCTCAGGCATAGGTTCCTACTCAGCAGGTTGGGAAGCTCCTTTGATTCAGAGATTTGTCATTTTGGGTACAGAACCCTATTATGTTGACTTTTGTATATTTAGGGGCATGACGGGGCCCTGTCCCGTCATATGTCGTTATCCTTCTTGTAGAGGTCTGTAGACAGTTGTGGGTTGCACTGGTGTAAGGGTCAGAAATCTGTTTCGGTCAGCCATATTATTGTACTCTATGTTGGGGTGTTCCCGTGTATATGTGATATTATCTGTTGGCAGCCTTGTCGGCTTGCCTGTTATATTATCTGTTGGCAGCCTTGTCGGCTTGCCTGTTACATTGTGTTGGCTAGTTGTGACTCCTTAAGAGGCAGGTACATTCGAGGGTAAAGGCAGCCTTGTCGGCTTGCCTACCCTGGCATATGTTGTTGTTGCAGCGTTATGCTGCCGGATTTCAGATTCATTAAGTGTTCGTTGGATTATGTGTGACAGGTTAGTATAATGACGTCATTAGGGCGGTTAGTCACGGCCCGTCGGGTCGGGTCGTGACAAAAGGATTAACTTAGACCTTTTGGATTCTGGCCCACTTCAGTTAGACTGAGTGCCCAAATCCTCCTTACCATAATTCGGATTCTTTGTGTGGGACAGATATAGGACTTTTGCTATATGATAGAACATCATCTTCAGCCTTCTCCTCTTGTCCCAGTTGACATCCTCTGCCTTTAGTGGGTTCTTTTTTCCACCACCGTCGGGGGCAGTAACACCAACTCGTCATTGATCTTTAGCCGTACTAGCATGACTATCAGCAGTATCTTGAAGCTCAGCATCAGATTCAGAGATCCATCATTTGATGGAAACAGATTTGTAATTGTCGTCAAAGAGAGAACCATAACTAGGCCCAATCTTGAAAGCACGGTTGTGGTTTGAACTGTTAGCAAAACTCTCAACAGAACTATTTTCAAGAAGAAAACCACAGCCAGATTTGGTCACACACTTATCGACCAACATTTTAATACAATCTTGTCTTAAAATTATTGGAATATATAAAGCAACAACGGAAATAGTAAATAACTATTACAGTGATCAAAAGGATAAACAACAATTAGGACAACAACAAGTTATCAGTATCTTGATCTTGAATGAAACTTCAAATATAGAACTTGTATTCGGAAATACAAGAACATGAACTGCTACACTTGTGGCTTGTAGATCCGCTCAGAATATGAACGGTTAGAGTCCTTCATCTGTTAAGTTAGCACCTGAAACACTTAGCAACCAATTAGATAAACCACAACACCATAAATTTGAGTCGAGAGATGGCTCTCTGTCTTTAAGACAAGATTTCCCCCGTATATAGGCTTTACGGAAGTGTGGACAATAGTCTCCAAAGATGAAACAACAAACTATCAAGTGTGCAAATCCTACACAAATGATCTCAGCGAAGAACACGAATAATGAAGATTGCTAAGAGAATGATTGCTATCAGGAAAATCTGATTTCTTTTTGGTGTTGTGAACTTATTTTTCTGTTCATATGTTCATATATGTTCATCTCTTCTTCTATAGAATTGAGCCAAGGCTTCAATTTATAGGTGTGCAAGATGACCTCTTCAAATGCCCCACAATGGCAATCAATTGACATGTAATAGATGACATTTAACCCCCAAGTAATGCAGCAACATAATGGTCCAAGTAATGGCCATTATTGGATAGATTCAATGCCATTGAAACCCACTCAACAGCCAAGACTTTTGGGATTCCGTCGAGCAGTCACTGCCCATGAAGCGCCGTGGCTCTGCTGCGTTAGCGTCGCGGTGCTAATTCAACCAGAAAGCCGACGAAACTTACTGCGTCAGTCACGCTTCGTGGCCCTTTTCCGACCCGTTCCATCTTACGCCTCGCATAATTCTTCCTTCGTTTACCAACGTGGAACACTTGTCATTTAGCAAATAACCATCCATCATTCTATGTCTCAAACATTTCACTTACGTACCAATATCTCTTTCATTAACGAAATTTACGATACTTGGCACTAAGATTAAATGTGTGGAAATGATATTTCCGACGTGCGGGGCTCAATTGTTCGAGTCATAAATAATGGGATAAACTTAATTCCACATTAATAAATTTCCAACATAAACATATATTAATGATGAGAAGAGAAGGGTAAATGCACAGAACAACAAAATAAAGAGAGCATTTATAATTAAAAAACTCCATCAAATTTTTAGTTGGACTTCAAAGTTGTCACGCCTCAAAATGGAGATGATGAAATGTGACTAGGGGTGTTCAAAAAAATTTAAAAATTCATATCAAATCGAAAACCAAATCAAACCGTAAAAAAAAGGACATGCGAAGCAAACTCCTCTTCAGGTCCTCAAACGTTTTATTTGTCTTTTTTAAGTTTTAAGCCCCTTTATCTCTTCTAGTAAGTTGCACTTCGTATAGTACTTCTATTAACATGTTCTAAACTCCAATGCACGCTCCCGAAGGAGTCTTAAGTAGTATCAGTTTTGCATCAACCATTTTTTCTTCAGAATGGTAGCTAGTGTTTTCATCGATCATTTGTTTTCTCCTATTATTAGATGTATCAGATAATTTTATCTGCCAAAATTAATGTATTAGGTAAAAACGCATTCGGAGACATTAAGAGTATACAAAAAGATTAGTGATTCCAAAAACCCTCAATGGATCTCCACATCTTTCTTCCACTCCCAACAACACCCGTCACATCAGCCTATCTAGATCAGAGTGTCGCGGCGTGCGTGGGTGTAGTGACATCAGTATGCTCGCATCACCATAACTTTCTAGAGTCATAATAGTATGAGTTTTTTCATATATATGCAAGACTTAGAAGAGACGAAAGATACATTGTATTTCCTTTAAGCTCACACTTGTAACTCAAATCTCTCTCAAGCTAATACACTATTCTCAGCTTTGACTCTTATTCGATTCATAGATTATTTTCAAATCTAACCTATTAGTTTTATTTACTTGCTTATCATTATATTTTTACTAGTGTTTTAATCCCACGCATTCATAACTTGAATATCAATCCCAAATTCAATCAAGAGGGTCTCCGGATCGGATACAACCTACTTGTCTTTAAACCCTTGAATACAAATCTCTTACTGTATTTTTGGTTAGAATCATTTTCACCGGAAAATAGTTTGGCGCCATCTGTGGGGATAGGCAGTTGTGGAGCTGTCTCGATCTGTAGCTGATTTTATTAAAAAAACTCAATAGAAATGTTGTAATTTACAACATGTCAAGTGAAGACAAATTCACTCATGAAGCATAAGGACTTGGAGCGGTGTCGATACCCGCTGAACATCAGAACCCGGTGAACCGTTCAGAAGCTTTGCGAATAGAAGAGGAATTTGAACAAGGGCGGCGGAGCAGCGAGAGCGGATGTTCGATAAAACCATTCGAGAAAGAGTGCAATGAGGAAATTTCGGATAAATAAAAAATGGAAGGAACCCGAAGAAAAGCACCCAAGGGAAGGAGCTCAACCAAATCTCAAACTGGCAAGCCCCAAACGACTGAAAAATGATGATCTCTCACTAAGAAAATGATCCCAGTTGTCCTGAAAGGACAAAACAAGGTGATGTTGCGCATGGAAGTAGCGGTAGCTTCTATAGCTACTCATTCAAGGGTTAGGACTCTAGCGTCGAATCAAAATGTCGTGAAGGCCTCGATTTCCCCTAAAACTAGTAAATGGGAAGATGAAGGCAAGAAGGACCGGTTGGATGCATTCACATAAGGATTGCATTGAGTGGACAAGGAAATGAACGAGTGGATGAGCCAAATACCCGGGGCACCGCTCATCATAAATGGCATTAGGGCCAGAAGGTATGGGGTCCTGCCATATCTAGAGAACACAGCCCCCATCCCAATCCCGAAAAAATTTAAGATGCCTGACATACCAAAATATGATGGCACCATAGATCTGGAAGAACACATCGTGACCTTGGAGGCAGCCGTCACTGGGCATGACCTCAAACAGCATGAAATTGAATCTGTTATGCTCAAGAAATTCGGCCAAATTCTTATAAAAAGATCACTCTCCTAGTCTACTCACTTATCCAAAAAAATTATTGATTGTTTTGCTTCTCTTGTAGATATTTCTGTCAAGACTCACGCAAGGGCCCGGATGGTAGAAACACACAAATAGGACATATTCACAATAAAGCAGCGAGGGGATGCGATCTTGCGAGGTTTCGTGGACAGATTCAAGAGAGAGAAAATATTGTTGTCATCTATCTCAGAAGATTAGGCGAAGCTGCATTCACAAATGGGTTGAACCCGGGAAGTTCAAATGCCTCTAGAAAGCTGAATAAAATCTTAAAGGAATTCCCAGCGAAAACATGGAGTGAAATAAATCTTAGGTACACAACTAAGATGGGGATTGAGAAAACAACCGAGTGGCAACATCGACATACACATACAGTTACCCCTCGATGAGGCCAGGCCAAGGATATAACACCAGCGCAGCAAGTAGTGGACGATTCGAACCGTAAGGTTCTCAGGCGCGGGGATAAGTCGGGGCAGCACCAGGAACCATTAAAGTCTCATTGAACGAGGACCCCGACGCACAGAAGGGTCCACATCAAAAGGGACTGGCCCCCAAAGCTATCCGACCATAATTTCAGCATAAATGCGGCAGAGATAGTGGCCATAATGAAAATCATGGAAGAAGCCAGGTTCCCGGATGACGTGTGCACCAACCTATAAAAAAGGAACACGGGGTTGTGGTGTTATTTTAATAGCACACATGGTCATACCATGGCGGATTGCGGCAACCTGAGGATAGAAGTAGTGTAACTGCTACTCGCATGGCATTTGAGAGAGTATATCAGCGACCGGGTGAAGCACAACTGAAGCAGGAATGATGGGAAAAGACTGAGCCAAGCACCTCTGCCTACTCACATTATTCATGTGATATTCGATACAAAGGTAGTAAACAAGATCGTGTATCTAAGGTCTCTGTCATAACCACGAGCCATAGGCGGGAACCCGTAGAGAGTCAAAACATAGCGTTTTCTAACAGCGACTGCGGAAGCTTCACTTCGCTTCATAATAAGGCCCTGATAATATCTTTAAAAATTAATAAATCTTTTAGTAAACATGTTTTGATTAATCCAGGATGTTCAGCAAACATCATCCAGCTGCGGGTCTTGAAAGAAATGCAGATGGATGAATCAATCACCCCTATGACAAAGGTGCTTGTAGGATTCAACATGTCCAGCAAACTAACAAAGGGGGGAATCGAATTTGACCATTTGCGTCGATGGCCTGAAACAAGTCATGACCTTTGACGTTGTGTCCGGAGATATGACATACAAAGAAATACTCGGGAGGTCATGGGTACATGCAATGTAGATGGTCCTTTCAACTTATCACTGAAAGGTTAAGTTTCCCACGCCTTGGGGGATCAGAGAAATTAGATGGAGTAGAAGTTGTTCCTAGTTGGAGGATGCGTTGGCGGTGGCTATTCCTCATAAGCGGGAAGCATACCAATAGCAATTACAGTTGTCGGGCTCAAATAGAATGCCTACAGAAAGGAAGGAATAGCTTGTAGAGGAAGGGTGCCCGAATCATATCCTTCCGAAAGGATTCATTTTTCCACCAGATAAAGATCCCGTAGACTCGACCATTGAGGAGCTAGAGATTGTGACAATTTTTTAGGGACATCCCGAAAAGAAGGTATATCTGGGCTAGGGGCTCGGAGCTCTCGCCCGTGCTCAAGAATGCATTTTTATATTATTTAACAGTTAACTCAAATTGTTTCGCTTTTTCTCACCTTGACATAACAAGGATCCCCCACTGGAGATATCTATTCACCGGTTAAGTGTTGTTCTTAATCATACTCCAGTGAGGCAAAGGAAGCAGCCAATATCAGCGGTCAGGGACCAATTCATAAGGGAAGAGGTGACACGCCTGCTCAATATAGGATCCATACAGAGGGTCGAGAATCCCGCATGGCTAGAAAATGTGGTAGTGGACCCTAAAAAATCAAAAAAATTAGAATGTGCGTGGACTTCAAGGACTTGAATGAGGCATGCCCTAAGGATTTATTTCCCTTGCCATATATTGATCATAAAATAAACGGTACGGCCAGATATGAGTTGCTCAGCTTCTTGGACACATACTCTGGATACAATCAGATCAGTCTGCATCCAGATGATCAGGAAAAAACCTCTTTCATGACTAATCACAGTAACTTTTGTTATAATATAATGCATTTTGGTCTTAAGAGCATGGGCCACTTATCAAAGGTTAGTGAACCAAATATTCAAAAAGCAAATTGGTTATACTATAGAGGTTTACATCGATGACATGTTGGTCAAGTCCCTAGAAGCTGAGACACACTTGGATTCCATGGTTGAAACCTTCGACGTCTTTCAATGTCACAATATGAAACTAAACCCAGAAAAGTGCAGCTTTAGAGTCGGGTCTGTGAAGTTTTTGGGCTTCCTCATCTCCGGCGGGCATTAAGAGGAACCCCGATAAAGTGAAAGTTATCCAGTCAGTGATAGATGCACTGGATAACATCAAAATGGTACAAAGGCTGACCGGAAAGGTTGCGGTCCTGAAAAGATTCATATCATGATCGACAGATTGATTTCATGAATTTTTCAAACTCATGAAAAAGGACCATCGCTTCCTATGGACATAAGATTGTAATCAAAGGTTGTGAGACCTCAAGGCTTACTTAGATAGCCCTCATGTAATGGTCAACCCTAAAAAGAAAGAGAGACCGCTTACTATGTGACCCTCAGCAGTGTCGCTCTCATATGAGAAAAAGGGAAAGAGCAGCTCCCCATTTATTATGCCAGTAATATGTTGATTGGGGCCGAGTCACGATATCCGAACATAGAAAAGTTGGCCCTGGCCCTCATCACTGCCACATGAAAGTTGCGACCATATTTCCAATGTCATGTAGTAACTATCGTGACCGACACCCTTTTACAAGTACTATTGCATGGGGATAATCTTACGGGTTAACTATCAAAATGGTAAGTCGAGATAAGTGAATATGATCTAATATATCAACCCCGATCAGTGATACGGATACCGAGTCTATCAGAGTTTATGGTCAATTTTACACCCACAATACGACCCTAAAAATCTCGAGGTATGAACCCATTCTTTTTATTTTTTTTTATGTTTTTGATAACATTTTATGATTGTAGGATTGGGACTAGCATCAATACTGGGACTGACCCGAAAGACGTCGAAGTGAAAATCGAAAATACGTTTTGCACTTTTTTCCTTGATCAACTTTTTCTCCAAATGGGTTTTTGTCGGCGAGGTTTTTAACGAGGCAATAACTGAAAAGTGTATTACTTAGAAACACTGATCCTGGAGATACAAACACAAAGAGAAAAAAATTGCTCATAGCTACTCGGGTCGAAGGCTATCGCCTTTTCATGTACTTTTTAAGTTTTAAAAAATGTATTCAAATCTGAATATCGAATGAAATGTATACAAATAGGCTTTCTTTGAAAGTTGCCTACACTCTACCGTTGTTGGTATGAACGCATCCTCCCGGACCCGATAATATTCACCTCGAACACATGATACGAACTATTGGCCTCAACGCATGAAGAAAACATAAACTTATGTCAATATGAGATGAGGTTGAGACGTCCTCCTCGTCGGCACCAAACAAAAGGAGCCCCTCATTTTATTATGAAATGGATGATTTAAATTTCCAATCATAAAATACAATGCCAAAAGTAATAGTCTCAGATTGAGGGAAGGAATTGCTCGAAGTCCTGCATACGATGCGAACAAATAAAAATGCACATCGCGGAACTTAAACACAAGAATTCGAATTCGCCATAGAGCATAGTCCTGATAAGGGGGTCCTTGGGTGGAAGGATCCTTATGGTTGAACTGCTCCACTTCAAAGGACCGAGTAATTAACATACTCAGCCATAAAGCATACCAACATAACTAGAGTAACAAATAATAATCAAAAGCCTCCCATATGGAACTTTAAGCAATTTGATACAAGAAACTCGGTAATTAAAAAACAAGCAAAAAACACAGTTACTAGAAGGCGTGCAAAAGGGGCCCAAAAAGCACTGGCAATACCAACAAATACAAAACAAATTGTCTACCAGATGAGGCCAAAAAACATATATGAAAACATTAAAAAACTCCACACAATGAGAACCAAGGTCAAGCTTCAGCAATCAGAGCATTAGAGTTTTCAACGGTGGTGTGCATCACCGGGGCCACAACAGCCAGAGGATCCTTCAGACGGGTCATCTCTGCATCATCTCCTCCCACTTCCAAAGCTATAGAAGGGCTCCCACGAGGGATAACCACCCCTTTGCCTTTTTCCACTCCTACTCTCAGCTATGGGAACCTCATGGGAATGCACCTCATGTTCAGATAGGTTCTCCCCTTCACCCTCATAAGACCAACTTTAATCATCGGAAGATGGAGCAAGGTCCACAGATGAGGAACGCACAGGCAAAGCTTCATAAGCCCTTTCTTATACTCTTAAAGCGTCAGCCAGGACAGTCTCAACGTTTATCGAGCCCTATCGAACCTACTAGAGAACTAGCCAATGAGCTTAGTACATAGCATGAGTCTTTTCAAGGATAAAATCCAGCTTCAGCTGCTGAATTTTGGCATCCATGTCAGACATACTGACCTTCTAAAAAGCCGCCCAGAGGGAAGTATTACTCTTTGTCATGCTCTGGTTGCATTTAACATGTCTATCATAATAAGTCAATATGTCATTATGTCTTCCCTCTAATACCCTCAGGTCTATTTTGGCAGAAGCCTTGTCCCTCTGAAAAGCCAAAAGCTCAACCCCCTTGACCCGGAGTCGCTCGGCCATCTCCGTTTCCCTCCTACTATATGGCAAAATGCTCCTAATGCTCGGCCCACTTTCCCTGAATGTCTAGGAGCTCCTTGTGAAATCTCACAGCCTCCTTATTGTAACATTTCTATCTTGCTCTGACCGAGCCAACGTGGCTTCCAAATCCTCAACAAATATCAGCTAGTTCTCTAGAACCGGGACTCTTTCCCACAACGGTTGATACTGATACTCTAGCACTCTTTCCCTCTCTCCAGCATGTTTCCGCTGAAAGCCCTCAATAGTGAGAAGACTCGCTTGAGGAAGTAATAAATTTGGAAAATAGGATGTCACAATGCAAAAACACAGGAAGTAGGTCAGAAAGAAAGAAGAAAGTATACATGCGCGATCGCATGAGCCCCGTCATTTAGCAAACAGTCGCCAGAGACCTTGGCCATTTTCTTTTTATCTCTCTCGCTCGCCAAAGGCCGCAAGTAGCTGGCCACCCCTACTGGCCTCGAAAGAAGGTTGTGTTGTCGAGGTATGGTTAAAGTGACTTGCCGGTGAGATATGGGATTTCAGACCGGGCAAGATAACTATACACTATCCAGGACCTATGGGAGCTTCGCGGGCCCTCGCTACATGCTCCCGCATTTAGACCCTCAGTCAGACCGCTAGGTATGGTACCTTAAATGGTGGGGACTCGCCTCTAAAAGCTGAAGCAGGGAGAGCCCGCAATGTTGATGGAATGTAATGAATAGGAGCCGGGCTCAGAGCCATACCATCAATTTGGGCATGATCAAGGGAAAAAGAAGTGCAGGAGTTCATCTTATCAGACAGATCCATTTCCCTAAAAAGGCCAGTAGTAGCGGCATCAAGTCTATTAGCACTTCAATGGGTAGGCTCCTATACATGATCTTCTTCTCTGTTGGTATCAGATGCTAGATCACTGGCTACCGGAGGAGTATCTTGAGTAGTTGGAGGAGGCTCTGGGCGTCTTTCTCTCCAGCATCCAGTCTGATCTTTTTTACCGGGGGAGGAGAAGAAGGAGACAATGATCTTTTGGCTCTAGCAAAATTCACGGCCTCTAAGCCCCGGCCTAACTGAGAAACAACTCTTTCAATTTTCTGAAGGGCCATGTCTGGATCCTCAAGAACCTCCACGTGCGCTTGCAGGAATGCCATGATTTTCCTTTTCCCATTATTCTTCAGTGCAATCTCCTTCCACGTCCATAGGGAAGAGGGTGCGTAGTCCAAGATCTTTTAGACCCATCGGTCCAAACCCGATATAGGTTCTAGAGTCCACACTATGACTGACGGACAAAGAAGGAAGATAGTCAGATACGTTAATTAACGATGGTAAAATAATGAAGGCCAGCCTAAGCAGAGCACTTACGATCAAAATTCCATCGCTCTGGGATAGGTTCTTCTGGAGGCTTGACCAGGTTTCCCGTTATGGCAATGAAGTATCTCTCCATCCATCCTCGATCAGAGTCGTCATCAGTATTGACAATTAACATATTTTGGCTATGACGAAATAGCTTAATAACCCCCGCTCTGAAAATCTTGGGAGAATATATGTGAATTAAGTGGGCGAGGGTGAAATCCTCCTTCACCTGAGAAGAAAGGTATCGGAGATACGCAACCATCTTCTAAAAAGTCGGACCAACTTAGGTCAGGCACACATCATATTTTCGATAGAACTCTAAAATCACAGGGTCGATAAGTTTGCCCAATCGCAAGGAAAATGGATATGTATACACGAAGGAGTACCTTTACCGATAAGAAGTATCGTTCTCCCCTTTCATAGGGAGAAACACTTCTCTATTGCTCCAGCCACAGTCCACTTTTACCCAACTCATATAACGAGCAGTCACGGTAGATTTATATGAGTTCGGTGGACGAGATCGTTCTAACTTCATGAGACAGAGTGCTTCCAGAGATCCTTTAGAGAAGACCAACGGATAGGAATGTAGGCATTAGTCTGTTGGACGAAAGAAGAAGCCCTTGATTTCTTCTTTCTTGGCGTCCTGATGGTTGCCGTAAAAGAGTCCAAGATGGGAACCTTGTGCATAGAGACGTCTGAACACCCCCTACCAGACTCCGAGCTCATGGGGTGGCATTGCCGGTAACCGAAGAATCCAAAGACATGGTAATAAAGATTAGGTTGAAAAATAAAAAGGAATAATGATTGGTTGTTTGAAATTTTTTGAAGAGTGAAGCGTCAGAGGAACAAAAGGAATAAGTGAAATCCTTATGGGAAAGGCGGTACTTGAAGAAGTTAAAGAAGGGGTAACGATTGGAAAGAAAATCAAGCCATCATTATGGCGTCCATTCCCTAGATGGAGTATCAATGGATGTGTGACACGTGTAAGGTGGATAATACACGAGTAGCAGAACTTTAAATGCTATGGGATGGCGTGTAAAAGGGTTATGGACAACTGAATCAGTGCATTATTCCCTAAGGATACCATATTACAAGCAGAGATCGGCGGTTGACATACTCTTCCATTTCCCGATCCCGCGAAGCTCAAAAAACCAGGAAAGTGGGGGACTATCTGTATTAGGTAAAAACTCATCTGGAGGCATTAAGCGTATACAAGAAGATTAGTGACTCCGGAAACCTTCAACGGATCTCCACAACTGTCTTCCACTCCCAACAACTCCCGTCACATTAGCCTACCTAGATCAGAGTGTCACGGCGCGCGTGGGTGTAGTGACATCTGTATGCTCACGTCGCCATAACTTTCAAGGGCCATAATAGTCTGAGTTTTGTCCTATATATGCAAGACTTAGAAGAGAAGAAATATACATTGTATTCTCTCTAAACTCACACTTGTAACTCAAATCTCTCTCAAGCTAATACACTATTCTCAGCTTTGACTCGTATTCAATTCATAGCTTATTTTTAGATCTAACATATTACTTAATTGCTTATTATCATATTTTTTACTAGTGTTTTTAATTTCACACATGTGTAACCTGAATATCAATTCCTGACTCAATCAAGAGGGTCTCTGGATCGGATACAACATATTTGTCTTTAAACCCTTGAATACAAACCTTTAACTGTATTTTTTGTTAGAATCATTTTCACCGAAAACAACTAATATAACTGAAAAGAAATTATTTAGAGAAAATAGGTGAACATATCTCTTTACAGTTTGAATAGAAGAAACCTTTCGCCACCATACGACGAAAAATTTAAAAGAAACGAAGATGAAAACTACCTTTTGTTATTTTAAAATTTCTTATTAAAGAAATATAAAATAAAAACAAATTTATAAACTGTTACAAAATCAAGGACCCGCAATTTTCAGCACTGGAGACGCACCAATAAAAAGAAGAACCACTAGCAATTATAAGAGTTTATTTTGACAAGTTAGATTATAAAGCAATTATAGGTAATTTGGCATGTGTCTTAGACTTCTCATTCATATGTACTTTCTAATAATTATTACATAAGCTAAAAAGATCATTCGAACCCTCAAACCAGGTAAGATGGAGTGTCAAAGAAACAAATAGATTCAAGACTATTTCAAAGTTGTATTTGATGCACTCGCTAAGTTAGAAGTAAAAAAGAAATGGGAGAACCTTGGTCAATGAGGCAACAATTTGAGCAATCGGATTTCACATTATGTAACAAACAACTATCTTAATTATGTCAAAATGTTCGTCAAAAGTAGTCTTATGAGTATTATATACTGCTACTTGATTATTATTTAATTGAGAATTTGTATCAACCGTAATTAGTCAAAAGTTTAACCTCTCTATCATATCATTTTATGTTGAACATATTGGAAACTAAGGCGGCGGCTTGCTTTTAAATGGTATTGGTGTTCAGATTAAGGGAATAAAAGTTGTTTTATTTTGCAAGTAAAAAATGTTTCGTTTTAATAAATAAATTATGGTGTTCAATTTGTTGAATAAAATGTGAATAACATTATCAAACTGCCTCCTCCGTCACATGCCGCAGCGGCTTTGCCCAAGTCGCCTTTTTTATTTTTATAATTAAAGACGAGAAATTAACTTTTTTTCAAATGAAAGTACAATATTTTTTGTAAGAAATAAATACATTTTTGCTACTTCCCAAGGCAGAGAAGAAAAAATGCATTATCCAACAGCATAAAACCACGGTTTTACAGGTCCACATGATGTTTAACATAGAATTTCACCCTTAGGTCTCTTTAGATTTTGAAGCTGTACACGTTAAACAGGTAAAACGACTTTTCCCTTTTTCAACGGGGTGAGAAGTCAAAATTTGCTCTGATATTTACCAATTTAATTTGAGATTTAGTTTGATTAATTATGGTGTAAATTAGGAGAAAATATTAGTAAATGAAATCAGATTGGAATTGCTGCATAAAATTTGAAGTTCCATCTTGTGAAAGAGACGATAAATACCTATCCGCATAGATTAGGTGATATTTATTTTAAATCACATCAACTTATTATAATTAAGTAATGAGAAAAGAATATCTATTAGTTAATTATCATTATATGATAAAACTTTGGAAATATATATATACTGATCCGAATACAGTTAATTTGTCACTTCCTCTCCAAACTTTTCTTCCACGGTTTACACCTCTCCCCTCATCCACACAAAAAATGTATAATTATAAATCTTCAATATTAAACATGATGGACCACTCGAAAGTAAATATTGAATTGATGAAATGCTCTTTTTCTTTTCCCAAAATAGATGAAATGTCTCACACAAGTTATCTTTTAGTCGCTTGATTATTCATTTGCTAAGTATAGAATTTAGAATATTTTACTTTATTTAGGACAAAAGTTGCTTTAAAAAAAAGTGATGAGACAATTTGAGCTCCATTACAACAAGTTCTGTTTAAATTCAAGTGCCTCTAGTCCAAGAAAAATATCTGAACTAATAATTGTTTCTCTTAGATTGTTTTCTAAGGGGGCCTCGATCTCATTAAGAACAACTTTTGGCATAGCCTTATAAAGATAGGAAAGGACCCTCATTTCAGTTGACATGATTTAATACCTAATCTATGAACTGATATGGTTTGGATTTGTGTAAAATAAAAAAAGACAACACCTTGCATGTGCTATTGTTTCAATATGCTTTGATTTCTCTCAAACAATATCGGTTACTAATAATTAGACAGCCATAACATTCATCTATACCTACTAATTATGTTTGTTATGATACTTGAATAGAGCATATATAAAGTATATATCAATCATAAGTCTACATTAACTAACCAACAACCCTAAATTATTTGATAAATTTTGTTCAGTATCTTGACTGGTCTACTTTGCAGAATCAATTTCCGTCGTTGCTATTGATATGATCCTTAATTAAGATGTAGGACCACTTATTGCAAACTTGTTTTTTTATTCAAAAACATATAAACTAATTAACGACTAGATCTCTTATAAAACCGACCCCATCGAAAGTAACATGCTATTTTGGTCATAAACTAATTAACATAATATCCTTTAGCCGGAAAAAAGATTGCGAATCAAAATCTTTTTCGTTATATCATCATTTTATTGCAAGACGTATTTAATTCATCTATTTCAAGATTAATAAGTTGTAAACGCCTCTTGGCACTTCAAAGTTCATGGAAGTTAAAATGGAGCAAAAAATATTGAAGTACCAATATTGCTCAAGATTAAGAATGTCGTTTATATATTGATTAATATATCATTCTTCAAAACCTATCATCAAATTGATCTTGATGGTAGAGTGACAAGGGTAACTGATTAACAAGACTTTTTTCCCCATAACTGATAAGAGTAAACACACTCAACTCGAGTCAAAAGGTGACCCAAAATCCAAATCATCTGTTGATGTTCCCATCAGTTGAGTTGGATTTTATTTTAGTTAACAAAGTTACCTAGCATTTATATTGATAAACAAGTAGGTATCTCATAAAATTAGTTGTGGGGCTTGTAAATTGACTCAAACATCACAATTATATATTTTTTAAAATTATTCCTATAATACCCGAAGGACCAGCCATATGTCCCTAATAGTGGTAGATCTAGAATGTTTACTAAGGGATTCAAAAATATAAAGAAGTAAACACACAAAAAAACTAAAAGAGTTCACATCTACTATATATACATAAAAATAATTACATTATATATATAATGTAACTTTTCAACGAGGGGCTCTAGTGAATCCCTTGCCCCATAATAGCTCCGCCCCATGTTCCTAGGGAAATAAGAGACATTTAAGAAATAATAGAACGAGTGCCCAAGACGAATTGAATACGGACCACCCGAGTTTGGTTTAGCTAATAATGAAAATGGGTGAATTTATGAACAATCAAAATTTAAATTCCTATACAGACAAAACTTAGATAATTTCTTTCAAGATGAATAATTTGTTGTTTCGATAGAGGTATTTCATATTTGTGCTCGTAAGAAGATATTTCTTGATCATCTTATTCCAATTATAGGTAATGTATACAATCATTGGTCCAATACTAATCTAAGTTTACCTAAATTAGAAGATGCTAATTACTTATAATTTTCCTAATGATTACTAATTAATTTTACAACTAATTACAAGATGACTAATTGATTTTACAACTAATTACAATATCTTAATTAAATGAGAATAAACATAATTATGGGATTTTTCGAATTGCAATTTCCTGCCCACTGCCGAAAATAATATTTTTATTACCGCTCATATTAAAATTAGACGAAAGATTATCTTGAGATGTCGTCATGTGTGATGTAGCCCCTGTATCCATGTACCACGATTCATCTGGAATATTGAGATTCATGTGACTCATGGCTTGTTCAATATCCGTGAGTGCATATCCAACCGAAGATGGTGCCTGAGCTGCAAAAGCATGTTGTGAACGAGATTCAAGAATATGGGGTTGGCAATTTGAAGAAGTAGGAGGTCGGGCCCACGAAGAGGTCGGGAATGGACACGGCGGGCAGCCCACTGTGGGGCCCAGGCCCACCTTGGGTACTGTCCCCACTGGCCGACGCTACTGCCTGGAAACTACCCGCCACTGCCCGGGATGGCTGCTGCTGCCGCCGGCGGTTTAGCCCCCGCCACGTCCACGTCCCTTTCCACTATTATTTTTTCCTTTATTGTTTCGATTTGAACCCCATTTTTTATCATTATTTTGACGAGAATTATGGTCACCCGAACCAGAATTTTGGGGCTCCAAATCAGTGAAAAGGAGTTGGTAGAGACAAGAGCCGTTCCACCTGTGGTAGTGCCCGAAGATGCCTATTTTACCTTCTTCGTTTCCTCGAGAATTAACCTCGAACGGGCCTCGTAAAAGGGTGGTAACGAATTGCTTTGCTGAATGAACGTAGCAACACCATCATATTGTTCATTCAGCCCCGCAATCAACAGAAGGACTAACCTTTGATTTGTTACGGGCGAACCAACGTTGGACAGTTGGTACGCAAGTACTTTTAATTCTTGACAATAGGCGGAGATGTTAGAAAAATCATCCAATTTAATATTTATAAATTGGTGTTCAAGATAAACAACCCTATGCATTTTGTTATCTAGAAAAATATTCTCTAATCTTTCCCACGTCTGTTTAGCTGTACAATTAGGTTCTAGGATGGTATGAAGAAGATCATTCGAAATTGTGCCATAAATCCATTGAAGGACAATAGCATCTAATCGAGACCATAATTTCTTGTCCACCGTAGTGGTATCCGACGGTGACTCGGATGGAAGAATATGGTCAATCACCTCATAAGCACGGCAGTGAATTTTAAAAAGTTCCGCCCATGAGCTATACTGTCCTTTCTCCATTTCAAGAGTTATGAAAATGAAGTTCTTGACGTTATTGATGGCAAGAGCAGGATGAAAGGTTTGTTTTTCGGTCATAGTTTTGTCTTCAAATCAAAGGAAAAGAAGAAGGGAATGGTGTAGTGGTGAAAGTATATAGAATAACACCAAATTATGAAAGAACAATTAATCTCTAGCCAAGTAGGGAGTGGTTACAGCTAGAGTGTATATTCTGTTTAGGGTTTAGAAGACGGTTTAGGTTTAGGGCTTGGATGAATAAACCTAAGTAATGGCCGAAAAACTTAGTAATAAGAGTAGAGAAAATCGTTTAGGAGAACGGAAGAAAAGAGGTTTAGGGCAAGGATATTTTTAGACTTTTGATACCATGTAAGAAGATATTCCTTGATCATCTTATTCCAATCATAGGTAATATATACAATCATATGTCTAGTACTAATCTAAATTTACCTAAATTAGAAGATGTTAATTACTTATAATCTTCCTAATGATGACTAATTGATTTTACAACTAATTGCAAGATGACTAATTGATTTTACAACTAATTATAATATCTTAATTAAATAAGAATAAACATAATTATGGAATTTCCCATAATTATTCTAACAATGCTAATAAGATATACGTGCGAACTGATCGACACGATAATGCCTTGTAGGCATCAAGGAAAAGTAAGATAGGAATGATCCCAAGTAGTATATGGTACCTAGGGGTGGCAAAATTGGCCTAAACCCAAATGACCCGTCCAAAGTTTCATTAGTTTGGGCAAGAGTGATTTTGATGATGGGTTACTTTAGGCTAGCTCAAGTTGACCCATCATAAATCAACATCCCAAATGAACCAATGATGATGTACAAACTTGACCCACGAATATGCTCAATTTTAACGATTAGAGCTCAAATCTAAATTAAGATTTTTATTTATAAATACTTATTTAAAAATTCCTTTATTATTTCGGAATAATAAAAATACACCAACGCACCCCAACCACCCACCACACTATCCATCCACCCTACACCAACCACCACTCAAGCACTAAACCACCTTCACATCTCTGCCCCCCCCCCCCCCCCCCCACCTTGCCTACTCCACCCCTACCCCATCTACTCCGACCCCCCGCCCTACCCCCTACCCCATTCTCAAATTTCTATTTTATATTTTTTTACTTTTATAAACAATTTATAAAAAAGATGAATTTTTTTCTTACCTACCCAACACCTACCCCCTCCCTCCACCCCATTACCCTACCCACACCCCAATCCATCCTTAAATTTTTATTTCATATTTTTTGTTACTTTTATAAAAAAAATATTTAAAAAATCTTACCTCTCCTACCACCCCTCCCCCTCCACCACCCCATGCCCTACCACATCCTCAAATTTCTATTTCATATTTTTATACTTTTATAAAATAATTATTAAAAATATAAAAAAAATTCTTACCCCCAAACACCCCTTCCCTCCCACACCACCCCGAAATTTTTATTTTATATATTTATTTTACTTATATATAAAATTTTATTAAAAATGAGAAGTTTTTCGTACCCATCACCCAATCCCCCCCCCTCCACTACCCCTGCCCTCCCACCCCACCACCAAATTTTCTATTTTATATATTTATTTTACTTTTATAAACTTTTTATAAAAAATGAGAAACATTTGCTGACCCCATCCTCATCCCCATCCCATCTCATTCCACCCGAAGTTTTTACTTTATATATTTATTTTACTTATACAATTTTTTATAAAAAATGAGAAACTTTTCTCACCCCACTATCCAATCACCCGCCTCTCAACCCCCCCCCCCCCCCCCCCCCCCCCGCCCCACTAACCCCTGCCCTCCCACCCATTACTTTATATATTTTTGCTTTTATAAAAAATGAAAAAATAGTTTAAAATATTATTCTTATTTTAAAAATAAAGATATGAAAAAATCTAATATCATACAAAATAAAATAACATCATAGAAGGTAAATTTGAAATTTGTAAAAGTAATGAGTCAAACTGGCAGGTTGGGTTATGACACATCATTTAGCCCATCTTGACCCGCTCATTTTAGCCCATGTAAGTTTTGAGCGGTTTGAATATTGATTCATCTATTGATTCAACTCATCTTGACCCGCCCAATTTCAATCCAAATGACCCATATGCCACACCTAATGGTACCCCTTCTTTTTCATGCCAAAAATTGTTTATTTATAGTAACATACAATCCAACGTACCAAAAACCATATAGTAGTAAAATTGGATTCAACATAAATGAAATAAAGTGGAGGACATGTACAATGGAGAATTACTCAACTTTAAAGTATTACATTCCAACTTCCACTTATTCTAAAACATTAGTGCAATTATTTCTTCGTACTAACAGAAATGAAACTAATTTTGTTATACTTATTTACTTCCTTGACATCCTTCATACCATACCCCCCTTGTAACGTTCTAAACATTAAAAAATATACTCAAAAAAAAAAAAACGAAAACTCAACCTCTATACAAAGGCGACCGTTCGTTAACCAATTTCGAAGCCTTTGATTGCCGGAAAACTTTCATTGGACTCGGAAAATACCATCCTTTCGACTTCGCTGGGGACTTGTTTCCATCACAGGACGTTATCACTACACTCATTGATCTTGATCTCATCATCATCTTAGCAAAATCCTCATTTTTACTATCAGGAAAATCGTTACTATTATCATGATGAATACTCGCCTTCGCCTTTAATTCTACGTTATCCGCTTCTCCGCTTCTCTTAGTCACCTTAAAAACCGACCAAAACGACGTCGTTTTGTGAATTTTGTTGTTACAAACCGGTTGATTTTCCCCCCGCCGGAATTTTTGACTTTTGATCGGAGGAAAGGAATTCCGACGGAACTCGATCGCCGGAACGCCAGTTCACTATCTATGAGATTGGAAACTTGTCCGACGGGACCAACTCCGTCGCAACCAACACCAGCGCCACCACAACCGACGGTTGCGGCGGCGCTACGACCGGAGGATGAGGAGAAGAGAGAAAACGAAGAGGAAGCGGAGGAAGAAGATGACGTGGCAGAGGCGTAGCAAACACAGGGGCGTACGTTAGCACAATCAGGACAAAGAATGACTAGACGGTCCTTGAGACAAACAGAACAAACTCCGTTTCTTCGCCGCTTCGAGGGGTGTTTTGGACATTTCCACACTTCTTCTTCATCCATGTAGAATGCCATTTTAAAGGTACGCTTTGAATTGCTCTATTCTTCTTTGCTTGCTCTATGCCTCTATTATAGTTAATTATAAAGGTGTTTAAAAAGGTGGAGACAATAAGTTAACCATGGTTAGAGAAAAATAAAATTTAACCATGGTTAGAGAAAACTTGGGCAAATGTTGGTAGACCAAACAGCGTGTTTCGTCCTATCAAATACTAATTAGAGATTTTGACAGTGGCCACGATGGTGGGAATTATTTACGAGAATGCCAAATAATTTAATGACAGGAGTAGTAAGTAGTCATGCGTTTCACATAGGAGTATAAATATTTGACTAATATGGTAAGTGGGTAATGAAATGTGGGCTCCGCAGAGAATATAGCGCGGATCTTGTAGTACAAACTAGAAATGGAAAGGACTTCGTTTGAGGTGTGGTTGCTTGTTTGACCTTTGGGTTGCTTTAGTGAAATAAAAATAGTAGTAAAATAAAGTGTATTATTGAGACCAACATCATCACTAGAGATGGCAGTGGATCCTGGATCCGATCCGGATCCAGTGAATTCAGATCCGTTTTATAGGATATGGATCTTCAAAATTTGGACCCGACGGATTCGGATCGGACCCGAATCCGTTTCTGACGGATCGGATCTAGATCTGGATCTTGTATTTGAGATCCGTATCCGGTTCAGATCCGACCCGTGGATCCGTTTTTTATTAAATATATTCATAACCTAGAATATAATTTTATAATTATTTTCTTAAAATTGCTAAGCACATCCTTGCAAGTTTAATTCTCAAAACAAGTTTAATTTATCCCCACGTTAACTCAAAAACCAAAAAATAAAGAGGTAACTTCGATAATAAAATCAATGTTATATCAGTGAATGACTAACATCTCCATAGACAAGTAGTTAAAATTATATTCACTTTATTTGTGAAGATTTCAAGCACATGCAAATTCTGCATTGTGGAAATACTACATCATTTTTCACAACTATTGTCATTGTCCAACATTTTCAATTAATAGCTCACAATCAAACCGAGGCAACGAACAAAATATCTCATATGAACATTTCAAAATTGAAACACAGTAAACTGTTAGCTAAGTAAAAATCGTTTGTTAGTTCAAAAAAAATCTTAGCAATGTTACAATCTTAGCAAGGCAATTTTTTTTTACATGTGGATCCAGATCCGATCCGTGGACCCTATGAATCCGGATTTGGATCTGATTTATGGACCCAACGGATCTGGATCCGGATATGGATTCAGATATGAAAAACGGATCTGGATCTGAATCTAGTAGGATCCGGTCCAGATCCGATCCGTTGCCATCCCTAATCACCACAGACATAAGTCACCGATCACGGATCTGATTATTTTTTAGTTTAATTCTAATAGTTTTATGATAAAATTATAATCTAAATTTATTTGATAAATTATTATTATAGTAATTTATTAGAATAAAATTTTCTTGTTAGACTAGGAAAATGAAGATTTTTGCCTCCATATAAAGAGGTCAATATGATGAATAGAAAGAATTCTCTCAATATTTTTCTTTTCTATAAAAATTACGTCCCTTTTAATTTTAACATGGTTACAAAGACACAAAACAAAAACCCTAAATAATGGCGGATGACGTAGAAACCGGTGATAAAAACTAAGGAATCGCCGGTGAAGAAAATAAAATTCAAAAAAACAATCTCCCCATATGACATTATGTCAAACGATATTTCCGAAATTGTGGTGACACAAGTCCAGTTGAAGGGATAGAATTATGAAGAATGAGCTCAATCCATGAGGATTGCCTTAAGAGCTAAGAAACAATTCGGCTTTGTTGATGGTACGATCAAGAAGCCGAACGAAGAATCACTGGACTTAGAATACTGATGGACTATAAACTCTTTGTTGCTATCGTGGATTCGTAACACCATCAAACCAACTCTTCGCTCAACAATCTCGCATAAAGAAGAAACGGGAGAATTATGGACAAGCATCTAGGAGAGGTTTGTTGTTATCAACGGACCTCAGATGAAAAACCTAAAAGCAGAACTTGCGGTGTGCAAGCAAAAGGGAAGGACCATAATGGATTACTATGAAAAACTAACCAAGCTATGGAAAGAATTGGCAAACTACAAACAGATTTTGACTTGCAAGTGCAAAAAGTGCACGTGTAATCTGGGGATGATCTTGGAAATCAAAATAGAGGAAGAAAAAATGCATTTTTTCCTCATAGGATTGGATGAGGAAATGTATGAAATGGTGAGATCGAACATACTGGTCTGGGAATCATTACCATCATTAAACAAAGTCTACTCGAAAGTAGTGCAGGAAGAACATGTGAGAGGACTCACATGAAAAATGGAGGAACGGAGTGAAACCACAGCCTTTGCCGTACAAGAAAGAAATCCATACCGTGATCAAGGTGAATGCAAGAGATCCAGACACGTTGTTAAAGGATGTTTTCAACTTATTGGGTATCAAGAATAGTGGCCAGAAAATAAAAAAGAAGATAAAAAATTCGAAGGAAGAGGATGAGGACAACAGCAATAGAGGGCCGGGATCTGGTGTCGAAAGAGGCAACTACCGGATTAACGTCATTGCTGTCAAGGATACACATGTGGAGATAGACCGGATGAACGAAATAGGACCTCACAATCTGAGCGAGAAAATCCGGAAAACAGTGATTCACATATTAAATTCACAAGGAATTAATCCGAATGGAAAAATGGATGGTAAGACCAAAAACTCATCCTGGATTATTGACTCCGAAGCTATCAATCACGTGACAGGTAATCCGGAGAAATATAGCGATCAAGGGGACATTTCTGAGTGCCCGATTGGGCTTCCGAGTGGAAGTAGCTCGGTGGCCACAAAAGAAGGAACGATCAGGCTAAATAATAGGATTTGGTTGAAGGATGTCATCTATGTTTCGGACTTAACTTGCAATTTAATTTTTGTATCGCAACTTATTGATCATTTAGATTGTGATGTAAATTTTAACAAAACTATATGTGTTATACAGGACCTCACCACGAGGAATCTGTTTGAAATGGGTGAGCGATGAGGTGGACTTTACTATTTTTGAAATGTGTCACGGATATAGCTATGAAGGCGGAGGCAGTTGATTGGTTCGATCTTTGGCACAAACTCTTAGGTCATTCATCTACACAAGTGACAAAGTCTATTGCGACATTATGTTTAAAAGAAAGTAGTTTTAGTTTAGATAAAGAACGTGATGTATGTCAAAAACCAAAACAAACAAGAAGTGTTTTTCCTTCAAGTGATAATATAACTTCAGATATTTTTGATATGATTCATTGTGATCTATTGGGGGTGTATAGAACACCTTCTTCTTGTGGTGCTTCGTATTTCTTGACTATTGCGGATGATCTGTCACAAGCCATATGAATTTTCTTTTAGTTGATAAGGAAAAAGTATCCCAAACCTTGAAAAAGTTCTTCGTACTGGTGGATAGGCAGTTTGATAAGAATGTGAAAATTGTTAGAATTGATAACAGAAGTAAGTTCATATGTATGAAGAATTACTTCTTCGAACATGGAATTATTTTACTTGTTGCACAGGGACGCCACAGCAGAATGGAAGAGTTGAAAGAAAACACTATCACATTCTTAATGTGGCACGAGCATTAAGGTTTTAGGGTTATCTTCAAATCAGATTCTGGGGAGAATATATTTTGACTGTGGATACTTGATCAATAGAACATCATCTTCAGTTTTGAATGAAAAAACCCCCTATGAAATTTTATACGGAGAGGCGTCTCATTATGATTACTTAAGGGTGTTAGGGTCACTGTGATATGCACACACGAAGGGAAGAACAAGAGACAAGTTTAAGAGTCTGAGTCGTAGGTGTGTCTTCTTGGGATACCTGTACGGACAGAAAGGTTGGAGATTATATGACTTGGAAAATGATAAATATTTAGTCTCGAGAGATGTGGACTTATACGAGAATAAGTTCCCCTTTGCCATAAGAAAGGGTAATTTGGTTGACAACATAGAAGTGATCATGGATGAAACAAAAGAAGAAAGAAAGCAACACGATTTCGAAAAAGAACAGACACATAATATAGGTACGAACAAAGTTCAAATAATATAAATCTGAACATCAAATACCGAACCTACGGATCAGCCAGAATTAGACCGGATAGATATTAGTCTGAATAATGAAAAAGTAGAAGAAATACAAACAAAAGGTACCCTAGCCAATGAAAAGCCACCGGAGGAACAATTGAGTTAGGGTAAATGACAGAAGCACTACTCGGTTCGATTGCGTGACTACGTTATTGAAAAATTCCGAAAAGAAAGTCCATTGACGAGTTCGCCTGATCCTCAATAACCCTCAGGTGCGCCTTATCCTATAGATCACTATATATCTTGTGATAATTTTTCCTCGTAACACCAAAGATTTCTTGCAATAATTACCACAGTAATTGAACTAAAATCCTTCTCGGAGTCAATGAAAAAGGAATGTTGGAGGAAAGTCATGCAACAGGAAATCCAAGCAATCGAGGACAATGGCACATAGAAATTGAAAATGTTACCGCCGGATAAAAAACCACTCGGATGTAGATGGGTGTATAAGATCAAATACAATTATGGCGGCACAATTGAACGATATAAAGCTCGGTTGATCATTTTCAGTAATAAGCAGGAGAAAGGTATTAACTACAATGAAATGTTTGCCCCGATGGCGAAAGTAGTGATTGTTCAGACCTTTTTGGCCATAGCGGCCGCTCGAAATTGAGAGTTGCATCAGATGCATGTTCATAACGCCTTCTTGCATGACGAACTGGCGGAAGAAGTTTATATGAAATTACCATCGGATTTTCGTGTGTCTTATTCGGGGCAAGTATGTCGACTCCAAAAATCTTTGTATAGGTTGAAACAAGTCCTGCGATGCTATTTTGCAAAATTATCAAGTGCCTTGATGAAATATGGGTTCAAACAATCATACTCTGATTATTCTCTCTTGATGATGCACCAGGGAAGTATACAACAGAATGTCTTAGTTTATGTGGATGACTTGATTATCTCTGAAAATGACCATGGTGCCATTGCACGGTTCAAAGACTATCTCGAGCTTGTTTTCACATGAAGGATTTGAGTCTCCTGAAGTATTTTCTGGGGATTGAAGTTACTCATAGACCAATCATATTATTCCTGTGTCAACAGAAATATGCCTGGATATAATCTCTGAGTTCGGGCAATTGAGAGCAAAACCAATTAATATTCCAATGAAACAAAATCACAATTTGGCGTTGGCCAAAAGGGCTAATTTGGAAGATCCAGAATTATATCGACGTTTGATCGATAGATTGATATACCTAAATTTTACGCAACTGGAGTTGTCCTATTATGTGTATGTTCTGTCCCAGTTCATGCACCAATCGAAGAAAGCGCATTAGAGAGTTGCCCTTCGAGTGGTAAGATGCTTGAAGAAGAACCCTGGGCAAGAAATTGTGTTAAGTTAGTATTGTGATCTCCGGTTGTATGAGTGGTGTGATGCGGACTAGGCTGGATGTCCATTGATACAAAAATCGCTCACCGGATGGTTTATCTCCTTTGGAAATTCACCAGTATCATGGAAAACGAAGAAGTAGCACATTGTTTCTCGCTCGTCAACAGAGGCGGAATACCGTTCAATGGCCATGATGGTTTGTGAATTGAAATGGTTGAAGGAAATCCTACATAGCTTGGGTGTCGAACATAAACCTCCGGTTAAAATTTATTGTGATAGTCAAGCAGCATTATATATTGCACGAAATCTAGTGTTTCACAAATGGACTAAACATATTGAAGTTGACTGTCATTATGTCCGGGACGCACTCCAAACTAGTATAATATTTCTGAGTTATGTGTCAACTAACGAACAATTGGGTGACGTGTTTACAAAAGCTTTGGAAAAATTACAACATGAATATCTTCTTGGCAAGTTGGGCATTTGAGATCCCCATGCTCCAACTTTAGGGGGTATTGAGACTGACATCAGCACTGACATCAAATCACCGACCACGGACCCGATTGTTTCCTAGTTTAACTCTAATAGTTTTATGGTAAAATTCTAGTCTATGTATATTTTTTAAATTGTAATTATATTAGTTTATTAGACTAGGAAAATGAGGACGTTTGCCTCTATATAAAGAGGTCATTATGATGAATGAAAGCATGAAAGAATTCTCCCAATATTTTTCTTCTCTCTAAAAATTGTCGTTCCCTCTTAATTTTAACATGTATAAAAATCATATTTACTTTTTTTATTTCCTATATGGTGTTCAGTATTTATGTTGGAGCGCCAACTAATCTTAATTCTAGATTTTTTATGCTTAAAGTCCATTAAAGGGAGACATACTCCCTATTAGGATTTTTTTTAATTCAGAACAAACTCAAAACTTCTGATTAAGGATGGAATGATCCATTCTAAATATTCAACTACAATCTTTGGTGATTAACCATATTGACTTATTCATAAAGAATTTATATTTTTGAACTAGAACGTAATTATAAAAATCGTATAAACTCAAGTCACTTACATAGAAAATATATATGATAATAATTAATTACATGGAAATATCTATGCTAATCATTAATTGGTATTTGTTAGAAAATATAATTATTCTGCTCACATATTAAATTACGCCGATAATTGTGATAAATCTTTACATTATCAGTATATACATTAAATTCATCTATAAAATATAGAATTGTACAATTCAACAAAGCATCTCAAGAGAATGATACTATTATTATTAAGTAGCATAAAATATGTATTTACAATTTTAAGAATAATTTTTAAATGTTTTTGCTACAAATTTGTGGTTTATATTACTTAATATAATCTTTGAATATGTAAATGATATTTCAAGCTGAATTAAAAAGTTTTTATCAGAAATTCTCAGCTAAAACTCGTTATTTCTTTTGAAGCTAAAGGAATATTGTTTAATATTATTGCATTTAAAATGTTTTTTGTGTTTTTTTTCCATTTAACTTGGTGCGAGACACCTAAATTTGGTTCAAAACTATCAAATCTGGGATGTAATGATGGATCATGGTAGGACTTAACTTGCACGACTAGGACTTGATATTGGAATGATACTGATAGGATTATGACAATTATTGAAGTACCAAGAGAAAAAAGTGTAACTCAGAAATATAATGGTAATATATAGAGAGTTTCGAAAATTCAAGCAAAGTATATTTTGACATTGATTACTTCAATATTTGTTCTACACGCTTGTCGCTTCAACAAAAACTAAACTATGTACCCGCTTACTCACTTCAATTTGTTCAAGAGTTTGATTGGCTAATGTATCAACAAACTACTTCTCTTTTTACATGTAAATATGCTCATTTTTTCTTCAAGCCCAAACTTAATAATATGTCGAATAGAAGACAATCCACTAAATATTCAAGATATATGTTAGAAAAATGTGATAATGGGATTTAACTTGAGGCGTGTCTAAGAAATTATTCTTAAAAATATTTCATCCATACAATGAATAATATAATCAAACATAAGCTCGTCCCGTCATTAACTAGGATCAGAAACAAAGAATCTCAAGGTGACTTGGATCATGCCCATTTCGCGCACATGAAAGGTGAATCGACTCATTTTGTCTTGCTGAAAAGAATGTTGATAAAGAAGAGGAAGTTTTTCCTAGTTAATGAGGGCACTCCCTTTTGAGAAATTACTGGGTTCATGTTTTTGGTTTTCCAATCGATGTCCGGTACCTGCATTAGAGCCCGATTAAATTTGGATTTCGTATTGGAAAGTCCCACATTGGAGGATAAAACACTCCCTAACAAAGGTGAGTCTGTACGCAAGGGAACTCGAACCCGAGATCTTTGGTCAAGGATGAAGGAGTACTTACCACTCCACTACAACCCTGATTGGTGTAATTGATGGGTTGTTTAGATAATATTTGACAATTGCAAGCAGTTTCTACCAAGTGGCCATATTGAACTTGTTAATATCACTAATAGATGCTAGAAGGATAAAACAGTCTTTTCACAAAAATAGTTAAGTTAGTTAATTTAGTTTATTAGTTAGCAGCCTGTACAGTTAGTTAGAATTATTGTTAAGTAGTGATTAGTGGTTAATCATATACGGATATGAACTACACTATATATAGGGGTTGTATCTACATTTACATTTCAACTTTGAATGAATAAAAGTTCCTTTCTCTCTTTTTCATCTCTTCTTCCTCTCTAAATGTTGGTTCTCTAATTTCTCTGAGTTCATATTACAACATGGTATCAGGGCATTGGCGATTCTTATGCTCTAATTCGAATTGATTTCTTGTTCTTCGAATTATGATATTCTTGATTGAATCTGTCAAGTTAGGATTCAATCAAATTCTGTCAAAATCTTACTTCTGCTATAATCTTAAACAAGTTAAACTGAAGCAATAATAGAGGATCAAGTAAATGGTATGAAAAGAAATGGTACAATTCCAACTGCAAATAGTTCTACTTCAAATCAACAACATGCAAGTTCTGGGAATCAAGCTCTTGGATTGGATTACACACACACTGTTCTTGCACCC
This sequence comes from Anisodus tanguticus, assembly GCA_034509755.1. Classification (NCBI taxonomy): domain Eukaryota; kingdom Viridiplantae; phylum Streptophyta; class Magnoliopsida; order Solanales; family Solanaceae; genus Anisodus; species Anisodus tanguticus. The sequence goes on from CM067546.1 coordinate 33,539,329, forward strand.
TTCAGATGTTAGCAGGATACATATAATCTCATTCCAACTAACATGTATTGAAAACTATTCTTTTTGGCGTTCAATGAGGATTGCTTTACTAGGAAGAAATAAAATGAGATCAGTTGATGGTAGCTGTAGTAAAGAATTATTTTCGAAAAATATGTGAAATCGTTGGGAGAGAGTGAATGCAATAGTCTTATCTTGGATAACGAATTTAGTGTCAAAAAATCTACTTGGTGAAATTATGTATGCAACAGATGCTAGGCCTGTGTGGCTTGATTTGCAAGAAAGGTTCACTAAGGTTGATGGTTCAAGAACCTTCAATTTACATAAAGAAATAGCCACATTAACTCAGAAAAATACTTTTGTATATGTTTATTTTTCAAGATTAAAAGATCTATGGGAAGAATTTGAGACATTGGTACCAACACATGCTTGTAATTGTGAAAAATCTAAAGATTTTATGTTGCATTTACAAAAGTTGAATTTGTTTCAATTTCTTATAGGATTGAATAATTCCTATATTCAAGCAAGGAGTCAAATTCTAATGATGACTCCCACACCATCTATCAATTAGGCATACTTAATGATTGCAAGTGTTGAGAGTCAAAGAAGTGTTGCAGGAAATGCTGGGATATTAGGGAGCAATCCTGTGAATCCTACTGGAAATTTTGAGGGTGCTATGTACACTAAGACTAATGAATATCAAGGCAATAATCTGAATGGTAAGCGAAGAGGTGAAAATTCAAAGTATAAAAGGAACTATAATCTTTATTGTGAAGTGTGTAAAATCAAGGGTCACATTAAAGGAAATTGTTTTAGGATTGTGGGATACCTCCCAGACTATAGGTTCAAGAAAGGAGAAAATATAGGACATAGTAGTGCCTATAATGTGTGTGCATAGGAAGGTGCTGGTTATAAGAATGAGCATTAGCATGCTCATAACACTAATGTTCCTATGATAGGAAGAAATACTAGACAAACTTCACAGAATAATAAAAATGCTAGAAATGTTGTGATGTATCATAATTAAAGTTATATTCAGTCTAATAATGAAAATCAGGTTGAAGGTGCTCCTTTCACTCCAAATTAATATGAGAAAATTATTAAGATGCTGAGAAACACTACTATTGGGGGAGTTGCAAATCCTTCTGCTAATATTGTTAGTGTGTAGAATCTAAGTGCCACAATGCAAAATGGAGCAACCAATAATGATAATGGTGCATGTATGCAGTATCTAGCCTTATTGTCCCGTAGTTGTCCTGAATGGATAGTGGACACTGGTGCCACAAATCATATGGCATCCAGTCTCAGTCTACTAGATAAATCATCAACAGTTGAGACTACTTATCCAAAAAGGGTTTGTCTACCTAATGAAGATGTTACACATGTTTCACACACAGGATCATGCTCAATTTCAGCTAATAGTACTATATCAAATGTGTTTCATGTACCTAAATTCAAATTCAATTTATTGTTTGTTTCTAAACTAACTAAGGAACTATAGTGCTTTGCTTTGTTCTTTCCCGATTTTTGTATTTTTCAGGATTTCTTCACTGGAGGGGTGAATGAGATTGGTAAAGAAGTTAAGGGCCCATATCTACCATTGAATTAGTCTGGAGGACAAATAAATATTTCTCTATCAGTACATCAAGTTGAAGATGGATACAAAATAAACATTAGCTTGTGGCATATGTGGCATATGTGGCTTGGTCACAATTCTATTTCAGTTCTTAAAAAACTATTACCTAGTAGTTTACAGTCTATAAAGTATGATCTAAGACACTGTACTATTTGCTCTTGTGCAAAGCGGACTAGATTGTCTTTTCATGCTAATGATAGTAGAAGTTCTAGTTGTTTTGAGTTGTTACATATAGACATATGGGGTTCTTATAAAATATTAACATTTGATGGAAATAAATACTTTCTTACTATTGTTGATGATCATTCTAGAGTAACTTGGATATTTTTGCTAAAACAAAAGTCTGATGTGTATGTCTCCCTGCAACATTTTCTTACCTATTCATGAACTCAATTTGAGAAGTCAGTAAAAAAATAAGAACTGATAATGGTCCTAAATTTCTTAGTGTTATTTGTCAAAATATGTTCAAACAGTTAGGCATAGTACATCAGACATCTTGTGTCTACATCCTAGAATAGAATGGTGTGGCTGGAAGGAAACATAGACACATTTTAGAAGTTACTAGAGCAATTAGATTTCAAGCACATATTCCTATTAAATATTGGGTACACTGTGTACTTGCAGCATTTTACCTTATTAACAAACTTCCTAGTAATGTTCTACATGGTGCATCGCCTTATGAAAAGTTATATAGCAAGAAATCATCTTTAAATCACTTAAAGAGTGATAAGATATATGTGTTTTGCTAAAGATACAAATCAACTTAATAAATTATTGTCTAGAGCAAAGATTGTTGTTAACATGGGTTATTCTGAATTACATAAAGGATATGTATTACTAGATCTAACATCTCAGTTGTTCTTTGTTAACATGGATGTAACATTTAATGAAGATGTATTTTTATTTCAGACTCAAGCACAAAAAACCACATGTGTTCTTAAATACAGGTTCTGAGTTGTCTCATACAGAAGAGTGATCACATACACCTATACAATTAAATGTTATACCTACTCATCCCACATATCAATATGATGGTTATGAACCACCTACACAACCAATACTATCCACTTCTGCTCCTGAATCAAATCAAAACGTACAACCAACAATTGATGTACTACCTATTCCAACACCTATACAACCACCTATACAATCTATACCTACACCGTCTATTTCTCAGCCACAAACTTCTCAATCATAAAACTTACATATAGAGGTTCCTACCAGACAGTCCATAAGAGGTAAACAATCTCATGTATGGATGAAAGACTTTGTCTCTCTGAATATACATCAAGATACTCTCTATAGTTTGAAGAGATACATGTGTTATAATCAATTGTTTGAACCGTAAAAAGCCTATATAGCTGCTGCATCACATGATACTGAACTAAAGAATTATGCTGAATTTATCAAGGATCCTAGGTGGATACAAGCAATGAAGGAAGAGGTGCAAGCTCTGGAAAATAATAATACATGGAAGGTAGCGTCACTACTAAAGGAAAAATTACAATTGGATGCAAATGGATTTACAAGATCAAGTACAAAGCTAGTAGAGAAGTTGAAAGATTCATGGCAAGATTAGTTGCAAAAGAATATAGTAAAAAAGAAGGCATAAACTATCAAGAAACCTTCTCACATATTGTGAAGATGGTTACTATGAGGTCTGTTTTGACATTAGCTGCTACTAGGAAATGGCACATCCATCAAATGGATGTGTACAATTCTTTTCTATAAGGAGATCTACATGATAAGATATAAATGAAATTACCACAAGGATTTAAAAGTCAGGGGGAAAATTCAGTGTAGACTTGTTAAATCCTTGTATGGATTAAAACAAGCACCTAGGCAATGCAATGGCAAATTATGTGAGGCATTGATAAAGTTTGATTTTAAACAAAGTCAATATGATCACTCTTTGGAATCAAATCAAGGAATTATTGTGGTGCTAGTGTATATTGATGATATGCTCATTACAGGAAGTATCCTGGAACTCATTCAGAATACAAAGAAGTCATTACATCAAGCTTTCAAAATGAAAGACTTGAGAGAATTAAGGTACTTCTTAGGAATTGAATTTGCCAGATCAGAGAAAGGAATTACTATGCATCAGAGGAAGTATGCTTTGGAGCTCATATCTGAAACTGGTTTATCAGCAGCCAAACCAACAGTTACTCCTATTGACAACAATGTTAAGCTCACTTCTAGACAATATGATGAGTATATTGAAAAATATGAACATACCAAGAAAGTTTCTGATAATGATCCTATGGTGAATCAAGAAGAGTATCAAATGTTAATTGAAAAGTTGTTGTACTTGACTATAACAAGGCCTAACATAACATTTGGGGTTCAAACTCTCAGTCAATTTCTACAACAACAACAAAAATACATATGGAAGCTGCAATAAGGACGGTGAAGTATGTAAAGAATCAACTAGGACAAGGGTTGCTACTGTCAAGCAACAAAATGACACAATAACAACTTATTGTGATGCAGATTGAGTTGTTTTCCCCTTACTAGAAAATCAGTAACTGGATTCTTGATCAAGCTTGGTGACTCTTCAGTATCTTGAAAGTCAAAATAACAAACCACGGTATCTAGAAGCTCAGCAGAAGCTGAGTACATAAGTTTGACATCTACTGTGGCTGAATTAACCTGGTTGATTGGTATGTTGAAGGATCTGGGAATAAACATCTCTACACCAGTGACAGTGTTTAGTGATAGTAAAGAAGCAATGCAAATTGCTGCAAATCATGTCTTCCAATGAGAGGACAAAACATATTGAAATAGATTGTCACTTTATAAGGAAAAAAATTCAACAAGGCCTCATAGCTACTCAATATATCAACACGAAGGATCAACCTGCAGATTTGTTTACAAAAGGATTGACTAAGGTTCAACATGAATTTCTTAAGAGCAAGTTAGGTGTTCTTAACATCTTTTCCCCACCTAACTTGAGAGGGAGTGTTAATATCACTAATAGATGACAAAGGGATAAAATAGTCTTTTCACAAAAGTAGTTAAGTTAGTTAATTTCAGTTTGTTAGTTAACAACCTGTACAGTCGGTTAGGATTATTGTTAAATAGTGATTAGTGGTTAATCATACAAGGTTATGAACTACACTATATATAGGGGTTGTATCTACATTTACATTTCAACTTTGAATAAATAAAAGTTACTTTCTCTCTTCTTCCTCTCTGAATGTTGATTCTCTCTGAGTTCTGATTACAACAGAACTTACCTAATTTTAACTTAATCCTGCAAACGAGTTTGTCAATTGAAAGCACACGGCGAACCAACTCAATGTGGTAGTTGGTAATATGCAATTACTTTTTGACCACCTTAACTCTAATATAGTAGTAGCACTTTATAGAAAAAAGATTAGGATATTGTCTAAAAGTCTAAAACAAAAAGTAGTGTTTTAACTTGTAACCCTTTCAACAAACACTCTGAAGGAATACTTTTTAGATTTAAAACACAAATTTTGTCAAAGCGTTGAAACAGATGAGGGCTTTGTGGTATGATGAGAATCTTCTGCGCGCTATTTGACTTTTTCAGTTTATGTCATGGTACCGATACAAACCTGGCAGAGCGAGGATATCTCAAGGCATTCATCCGAATTCCCTACTTTAAAAAATTAAATTATATATATATATATATATATATATATAGTAGATCATATTGAATTTCGTTTGTCTTGGTGTTTATATTTTTATATTTTAAATTCTCTTAATAAAAATTCTGACTCCGCTACCGAATACAAATTAATAAATGAAACATATGGCAAATTTCATGTCATCCAAAGGATTCTTAAAAGTTCCTTGTTTTTTGTTATTTCTGTTGTATTTCTCTTCCTTTTCTTGTTGGTTTGTTTTTTATTGGAGCTCGAAAGGAATTGATTGCTTTTTTAATTGTCTTGAACGTGTTAAAGCAAAGTTAAAATCATTGTTTTCAAATGAATTTGAGAGAAAAATTCCAAGTTAGCAGTCTCGTTTGTCTTCTCTCCTGCATGTCAAAGAACATATGTAGTCCGTCCTCAAACAAAAAAAAATACTCTCACACATATTAACAAGTCCATATTGTCATAATTTGCCGGAAAATTGTGTCAGCCTAGGTAAGCTTGACAAAGTCTTCACCTATATATAATTACTCCATCTTAGGGATGAAAAACGTGGTGGAGCAAGGTAAGACTCATGAAGCCTTACTCTGCAATTCCATCCACCTCGCGTTTAGAATTTTTCTCTATATTTAACTCCATGCTCCATATATCACTCTTCGGTCCTGTTCTATTTTCTTTTTCTTTTTTCTCATTATATTGTTAGTTAACCAAATCTGACGAGTTTAACATATCATTATTCCCTGTATTTTTAAATCTTTAACAACATGAAGTAAAATATTTAGTAGCAGCAACTTCAATTGAATCAAAGCTCAAATTTAAATTCTTTGTTCACATGCAACTATGCGTATCATGAATTTCTTTAATGGTGCATCTAGATGGACGCCGGCCTGTAGATAGAAGAACGTGGTTAAAGGCTTAATCAAAGTTCCCAGCTTGAAATTAATTTCTTTTTCTCTCATCATTTATGTCGTGGTTGGAAAATTGAAAAGTCTAAGGGTGTGTTTGGTATGAAGGAAAATATTTTCCTAAAAAATGTAGTGGTTTCTTACTTGTTTTCTAGTGTTTGGTGTGTAAGCAAAAAGAATTATCCTAAGAACATTTATACGTAATATACCAAAATACTATGGGGGTGGAATGGGTGGGGAGTGGGTGTTCGGGGGTGGTGGGGGTTGGGATGGTCAAGGGGTTGTGGGTTGGGGCGTTGGGTGTGTGGGGAGGAGACAATAAATTTGAAATGTCACTTATGGATTTGTTTTCCCTACGCCAATTAAAGAAGTCATTTTCCTAGAGAAAATATTTTTCGAGACATTTTGACCTATCAAACATGGAAAAATTAGAAAATATTTTTCGAAAATGTTTTTCTCCATACCAAACACACCCCTAAGACTAAAATTTTCTTCCTTGCTGTGGATTATTTTTCAACAAATGGTAATTATTCCGTACGTAGTAAGTAATTAATTTTCTTTTTACCTCTTTCTCTCAAACAAACAAGACAAGTAAAAGACAAAAGTAAAAACCACTCTACTACGTTTTCGTGAGGCCAACAAGGTGGCAGATTTGCTCGCATCTATGAGTCACAATTCTCACACGGATAGATAGAGTCTACACCAACTTTGAAGAACTTCCAAGACAAGAGAAAGGGCTTGTCAATATGGATAAATGGAGATTTACTAATTTTAGGATTAGGAACAAAAAGAACAAAGACATCAAATGCTCTGATATGGTTTCTCATGTATAGCCTAATCTTATACTTTTGGAAGCTTAACTATGATCAAGAGAGTAATACTGACCTTTGGTCCTAATTTTTGTGAACTTTTTAACAGCAGGCCTTGGTTATCTTTGCTTTACAAAGTGTATATGAGGTTAGGCAGTTCATACCTCGAGCGCATGTATTCTCCTTTTGGTTATTAATATACAAGGTAGGGGTCCGGTCTAACCCCCCAGCCTGAAGGTGGCTTTAAATTTTTTTAAAAAAAACTACTCTACTACAACACTTGGACTAAGATAGTTTCAAAAAGGAATATTAGAAGAGCAAAACAGAAATTTACCCTATATCAACTCTTCTATTAAATAACGCTCGTCTTTTTTATGATCTTGTAGTTAAAGCTAGATTAATTTGATAAACCAGACACTCACAAATGTGTAGCTATAATTTTAGGCCAAAAATATAAAATCTAGGATATAGTGATGGGGTTACAATTCGATTTATTAGCTTGCACGAATGGGATTTGGTATGGCGGTGACACAGATAGGAATGGCAATTATTATAGTAGTAGAGAAAAAGTGTATGCAGAAATGAAGGTGGACACTTCTAAAATATTAAGAAACTATGCTGTCATTTATTGGTACTTCGATATTATTAGTATGACATTTGTTGATTCATGTGTCACTTAGAACCGAAATTGACCCACGCACACGATTCAACTTGTTAGAGAGTATGTATGTATGATTGACTAATGTAACAAAGAATTTGCTCAATTTTTTTATCGTGATATTTAGGTCAATTTACATGTATTTTGTTGGGATCGAAATAGCATTTCATGCGGTTATTTATAATTATAAATCTTGAACGGCGATAAATTAGACAAAAAAGAAAAACAATACTAAAAAGAATAATATTATAATATGATTTGATCAAGTGACATATATATTAAAAAATTAATATAAAAGAAAATATTAAAACTAGAGAGAATAATGTCCACCTAAATAAGACTTTTTTAATTACTACATTATGGATCCTTTTCTGTTGTTCTAGTTATGGAAAGAAGGTTTTCAATTTATATATGTCCAAAAAAATTCCTACAAGAAAGGAGTCTAATATGAAAGATTTATATTTTTATTTTTGAAAAATAAAATAAATTATAGTAAACTCTTTTTCCTTCCAAAAGATAAAATCGAAATATAATAAAAAAAATCAGGACAAAATTCTAACATATTTCGATAATCTTAAATATTTGATATTTGCTATCTCCTGCTAATATAAATATAAGATAATTCTATCTCTGAAACAGATGAAAACACCTACTGTTTGCCTACTGGAACTTAAACATGAAATTCTTCTCCACTTTATTACGTACAAGGCCATATCCTTGGGTGATTTGCTCAATCTAATCAAAGCTAAAACTTGTAACATGAAATTAAAGCTACTGGCCAAAAGGTTGCGATTTCTCCCCAGGTTAGCATACAATTAAATACCATAAAACTTTTATTTTCTACCATCACTAACCTCCCTATTCAGTGGTCATTTCCACACCAACTCTATCATAGTAGTAACACCTTTTTGGGAAAAGATTAGGGTGTCGTGTGAAGTCCTAAGAAAAAGTAACGTTTTCACTTGCAAGTCTCTTTCAATAAACGTCTTGAAAACTACTTTCTCCGTTTCCATTTATGTTTCACTTTACGTTTCACGATATTCAAACGGCGTGAATTTTGACCAATATTTTAAAATTTATTTTTTCACCATATTGATATGCGAAAAGTTGCAACTTATAGTATTTTTCATTTAATTTTCAAATATATAAATTTTAATGTTAAAATATTGAGTTAATCTAATCCAATTAAGCTTCAAAGTTTAATCAAATTAACTTTCGAAATACGAAAAGTGTCACATAAATTGAGACAAGCGAGTACTACTTTTTACATTGAACTCAAGGCGGATTTATAGTGTAATCAGTAGCAGATCCGAAAATTTTAAATTATGGGTATTCATGTGCCTTTAATTCAGCGTATTGAGTTGTTACTAATCACATAATGGGTGTTTGATCAATGTATTTCTATGTTAATACTAATTTGTTATATAAAAATATAGTGCTTAAATGGAAAAAATGAAAGAAATAATCCCTTGATTATTTTCATTGATTGAAAGAGTTTATATACAATTTACATATTTCCATAATAGGAGAATCTTATTCTATTCTACTCCTAAAACCTTATTCTACTTGGATACTAACTATACAATTATGGTAATACAAATATTATGGTAAGTGTACAATACTAATTACACCACAACATTACCTAAACTAGGAGACTAAAACCTTACCTAAATTATGTCCTATGTACCGTGTACAATTACCGAAACCGAGAGCCCAATATACACAATATACACATGTATATTGTGTATATTTAACAAAAACAAAGGGTGCTTGAGCATCCATTGTTCCATAAGTAGGTCTGCAATTAAGTGTTATTTAAGGGTTTATGTGAATACTATAACTTTTATCCGGATCGTGTATATGACTTACAAAAATTCATTAGATAACTGTGAACTTAGTTAATGTATGGCGTAAAAATATCATTATATTTGTATGATTATAAAAATTTTGTGATTTGTGATTTTAAACATTCTATAATATTTATGTGGCTATAAAAGTATCTCATTAAGGGTAAAGTTAGAAAATCAAATTAAATTATTTTCAATTTTTTTTGACGCACTAAAAACGAAATGCAGTCGGTAAACAGAAAAGGATGGAGTACTTAATTTTTGTCTTCTTTTTTTATTGTTTTATGGTTTATTATTGGACCTCAAAAGGAATTACAAAATTGTTTCCTTTGTCTTGAAATTGCTAAACAAAGTACTTGAAAGACAGTCAAAATAATTTTAGACAAAAAACAATCCCGTTGCTAGCAGCCTTGTTTGTCTTCTTTCTTGGATGTCAAAGTATCTTTTAGTCTTGCCTTGAATAAAACAAATCACACAAATTACCAAATCCATAAATTCATAGCTTACGCAAACAATATTTCAGATTACATAAGGTTTTTGACCAAGTCTTCATCATGTTTTGTTTCATATAATTCAGAAAACACTAATTTTATTGAAGTTTCTTATTCATATTTCTCATCAAAATGTGTTATTCGATAATGCTTGTCTAGCAGACTCCTGCTAACTCTAGTGAACATTCAAATATCTGAATGTATACCCTAGTGAACATTTAAATATATGTCCTACATTCATTCGTGAAGATACTCCAAATGAGTTTTCATTAAAGAGTTGATAAGATATACAAAATGATAAGGTCAAACAAATTTAACTTTCATCCAATTTTTTACATAACTAAAGGTAATTATAAATAATTCGAAAAGCGGATAACATACAAAAAGTAGGTAATTTTCTAGAATTACCAACCAATATCACACTAATATAATCGTTTTTTACGTCGCCAATTGGTATAAATAGTTGAAAATTTGAAAAGATATGGATATAGTAAAATACCCAAACGAAGACAGGCGTACTCTATTGGATGGCAACGGATCGGATCTGGATCGGATCCTACTAGATTCAGATCAAGATCAAAATTCAGATCCATTTTTCATATCTGGATCCAGATTCATCGGATCCATAAAAATCATATTCAAATTCGGATTCGGATTCATTGGATCCATCAGGTCCACGGATCGGGTCTGGATCCATATGTAATTTTTTTTCCTTAAATAATATTCTACATGTTGAAACTTTTTTGACAAAATGAAACCTAATCTGATTGAAAAAAAATAATTCAAACTTTTTTCACTTCATTTTATTTGCTAAATACATACCGTATTTCATTTGCTAAAGTCTTTAATGCTTTCCTGGCGGTACTGTACTATTGAGCTTTATGTACCAACATATGAAGTGAACCGTGACACTGGATGTGTTGGGCCAATCCAATTATCAAGGGGCAATACGCAGGCCCTTATTTTGGGGTGCTATTTCATTTTTGTCATTAGCCTAAAATCTCTGAATTTCAAATTCGAATTCTCGCTCAAGCAAAAGTTAAAAATAAAATTGCCAGCCAAAGTTTAAATTCTACAGACATAGTTTACCTTAAGGTAGGCAGAGTTTGCATGAAAGCATAAAACAAACTTTATCTTGCGAATTTTTTTAAATTTTTGACTGAACAGTAGTTCGAATCCGAAACCTCAAGATATTTTTAAGCGAATGACAAAAATCAAAGACCAGTGCCTTTGGAGGGAAATCCGCTCAAAGAAAAGATTAGAGAACTAAAGAGGATGATATAGGTCCAAAATGAACGGAATAGTTTTACTTTTGGGAAAAAACATATATGAACATTAGTGAGAGGGTATATTTACAGAACATAATGATACTTTCCCGTTTACAAAACATAACAATAGATTTCATACAAAATATATACAAATGCAGCGAAAACCCTAATTAAGGCTGAAATTCAGCGATTTTCTTCCCTAATATATGGGTGAAATCTTCTCCCCAAGTTTATCGCCGAAGTCTTCTTTCCTAATTTATGGCCTAAATTCTCTTCCCTAATTTATCACCAAGATTTTCTCCGTCACATCCAATCCCCTGTTTTTCTTCATTTATTTGCTCGAACAAATTTCATAAATCATACACAGTGAGGTTTAAAGTCGCTTAGTTATACATAATTTATACACATTTCATACACATAATAATCACACACATCCCAATTGATACAAACTATCATACACATACCATTTATCAACATTTTTAAGAGTAATTTATATAGGATTTATACACATTTCATATGCACTGTGACCACACAAATCTCATAAATGGTATAGACCAGATTCCATACAAAAAATTCATACACATACCAATTACAACATTTTAAAAAAACTGTAGTATAGATACTTTATACATATTTCATACACGATGTGATAAAAAAATATCTCAAAATGATACAGACCAGTTTTCATAAACATTTAATACATGTCAGTAATCAAAAGCATTCCATTATTAATATATACAAAATTTATACACAATTCATACACACAATTATAAAAGATCTCATATACATATTCTCTTCTTCAGCAACTTTTCGAGTGTTTTGGCAATCTCTTCTTCTCCCTTATCTTCATACTCTTCATATCCAAAACGAAGAGAATGAACTTCTTGATAAATCGTAGTTCGAGGGCTTTTATGAAGGGGAGACTTCATAGAAGCTTTTCCCTAATTATTTTGTACAACAATGAAATCCAAAACCCAAATAAGCTGAAAGAATGAGAGATGAAGTAACTCAATAACAATGAGAAAAATGGGGGTTGATGAAGATGTAATCTGGCTTGAATTTGAGTGAAGGAAGAAACCATTTTTGGATGAAATGGTGCTGTACAAACAGAAACTTTTGAAATTGAAAAGGAAATAGGAAGAAGATGGGTAACTGATGAAGAAAATATCAGCTTATCTGGGTATCCCATTAAGCCCAAATCTGGTATATTTTATAATTTTATTGTTTTGTTTTGTTTTGTAATTGTTAGAACAATGTCTCGTCCCGGCCCGCCCCGTCCCGCATGGAGCTACGGATAAGCGAGAATATGTAAGAATCAAAACCGTACAATTCATTATTGTCTGTTTAACAATTAATAAATTTATTGGAAGGATTTAAACGTATGCTTGTTGGTAGGGATCGAGGCTTCTTTAGTTCAATGTTGTGTCAACATTACACAGGATGATTTTGTTGATGAATATTTTCCTACAATACAATTGTGATAAAACAATAAGATTTAGACGATAATTATAAACCTTTATAGAGTAAATGCGGCGGAAAAAAGTAAAGAGACACAACGAGGTTTATATTTTCAAAGGTATATATTAATATATCTCTTGATGGTCAATGACCAAAGAATTGTATAAATTATATACAATTAAAAATGAATTTCTTTTTACAAGATTGAACAATAAATGCGAAAAAGTAATTACAAACAAAAGTAAAGTCGAGTTTTCCTATATGACTTGATGTATTTAAATTTGCAAAGTTAAAAGATCTAAAAAGACAAATACAACATCTTCATTACAATTGCTTGAAATATAAGCTTGATCTAGAATTTGGGTAGCAATAGTAATGTGGGACTAGATGTTGTTATACTACTTTAGGCTAAGTGTGTTGATCCAGCCAAATTTGATATTGTTGTAGATAGCGATTGGGTAAAAATTTCTTAACTTTGTATTTAAGGTATATATTATCCTACTATTTCAACTATATGTTGTTTTGATTACTTAGTGAATATATGGAAGCTCTCTTGGTAATTCTTCTTGTTCAATTTCGGATGTCAAAATAAATAAAAAATTATTCCTACTGAAGCTCCCCTCTATTTATAGTGTGGAACTTCCCTTGAAATCCTTTGGTTGGTTAGCGTAGAAGCAATGCAAAAAAGTATATAGGAGAGGCCGAGTCCTCCTCCTCCTCCTCCTCTTCTTCTTCTTCTTCATACCTCCTTCTTCTTCTTCTTCTTCTTCTTCCTTGCTTCTTCTTCTTAAAAAGCTCAACGTTTCGGACTTAGTCTTCACGTTGCTTCCTCTCCAAGCTTTGACTGTTTCTTTTACCACATTTTAAACACATCATCATTGTAAGCTTGCCTAGATCATTTTTTACTCACAGTAACACAATCTGTTTTGGCCGAAAAAATAGGCAAAATCGTTTTGAGATGTTGTTGCAACTTTTGGACATCGCAATGGAGCAACATTCTTATTTTCATAAGATGTCATAAGCATGTACAGATATTGTCACAACATCCATCCAACATCAACAGTTATAAGAAAAAATATCTTTTATGTTTTGTAATATAGAGTCTTAAGTAGATCATTTTCCCCTTTATTTATTTTTATGAAGATGGAATCAAACTTGAGTTACAGAACCGGCTATATGTTCTATGAAAAGTTACACATTTCGCCGGTCAGTCAAAAAAATTACATTTGCTAACCAAATATATAATATTATATATAAAGTATATATATTACAGTTAAATATATAAAAATATATATATTTGTTAGCTATTATTTGATGCATGGTTATTTATTTAAATTTCTCTATGTTTTAGGGTATGAAGGAGGTATATTGTCGAGCTATTTAATCATAAGATCAAATATATATAGCAGTTGAGCCCAACTAAATTAAAATCAAAAGATTCTACATTGTATATCTAGGCCTAAATATTGTTATGTCACGGCCCAATTTAGGCATCCTACATTCATTTCCAAAACTGTAACTCCATGAATTTCTAATTCTAACATTAACTACAGCCCCCAACAGTGACTCTAAATGATGTTAGCTCTTTCTTTTGACGAGTGGTTTAAAATTTTCTACTAGTAAACTTTTAACATTTTTCTCTTACAAGTTACAACCCATTTTACCATTCAGCGTTGGACTCTTTATTTTCTTTTATGAGATATTACTGGAGAAATAAGGGAGTATTCACAGGCTGTACGAATGTTCAATTGAACTTGTGAGTCCATTTTATAACCGAACTGACCTATCCCAAGAAGTCATAAAGCAGAATGGGCTATGAAATCACAAACTCTATTTACTTTAGTTTTTAACCTAAGCTGGTTATAGACTTCATTTATCGAGATTTTATTGTAGCCCAAATATTCATACTTCTAATTTTTATTTTTGTTAACAAATTTTAGCTATTATAGTCACTGTATTATTTGTGTATACATATTATTCAAACGGTAATGACTAGGCGAGTGAATTTTATTTATCCATTTGGGCTAAAAATGTTAAGATTCCTTCTGGAAGAAATTAGCAAGGTATTCCATTATTGCTTAATTGATTTTTTTTTTTTTTTCTTAAAAGAAGTTCATGTGAAGAGAAACTAAAGACAAAATGCAAAGAGTTTAACATGATCTCCCATCAATATGGGAAGTTAACAACCTTACTTTAAGATTTTTAAACCAACATCACATGTAAATTTGCTTTCCCCTTTTTGACTACATTGTTTTAACTGTGCAGTCATGTGATTCCATAAGTTTTCTGTTAAATATACACAATATACATGTGTATATTGTGTATATATGGCCCTCGGTTTTGGTGTACAAACCATGTACATGGTAGATAAATTAGGTAAGGTTTTAGTCTCCTAGTTTAGGTAATGTTGTAGTGTAAATAGTATTATATATTTACCATAATATTTGTATTACCATAATTGTATAATTAGTATCCAAGTAGAATAAGGTTTTAGGAATAGGATTTTCCTATTATGAAAGTATGTAACTTGTATATATAGTCTTTCAATCAATGAAAATAATCGAGGGATTATTTCTTTCATGGTATCTATACAATACTATTTACACTACAACATCACCTAAACTAGGAGACTAAAACCTTACCTAATTTATCTACCATGTACACGGTTTGTACACCAAAACCGAGAGCCATATATACACAATATACACATGTATATTGTGTGTATATTGTGTATATTTAACATTTTCCTCACCCAAATAATTTGACTCTTTGATATAAAAAAAATGGACCTTTCGGGAACAACTTTTCTATCCTACTTATAGAGAAAAGATTTGGGTACACCTCATTCTCTTCATATCTAACTTGTTGGATCATACTGGGTATGTTATTATTGTTGATAAAGCGATAAAACTTGTAAGTTGTAACTCAACCGATAAAACTTGTAAGTTGTAACTCAACCTCAATCATGAGAGGAGGATTATTCAAGACCATTTAAATGAAACTCTATTGATCCTCAATTAAATATTCTTCCTACTTCTGTTTAAAAGAATTGATGTTTTTCTTCTTGTGACTAGTCAGGTCTTAGTGATATTTCCTTTTCCCTTTTTTTAAAGGTTTTTCCCCCTTCTTTTGAGTTGAAAACAACAGGGAAAAGGATGTCCACAACTTATTACATTTCATGGTGCGTTCTTGTAAAGAAGATAAGGTTTTGGAAATGTAAAATGATTAGTTTTCTTTCACACTCTATTATAAAGATAATACCTTTGTATTTTGTTTATTAGTGACATATAAATTACAAAAAGGTCAATAATTTCCACTAACTTCTATTCCACGAGTCTATTTATAGCTTCCAATTTGTGCTTTTCATTGACAAAACTATTGCGTATTTGGGTTCCAATTTTCCATCATGTCATTGCTGTTTATTTCAAAAAGATAAGTAACGCTTTTCTTTTTGGCATTAATATTTCCCTTTTTCTTTTTCTGGTTCGTAGTACATTGCATGTTTTTGGGCAGGTCGAATTTGCTCTAAAAGTGTGTGGCTTACTTGAGTTACAGTTACTTCCCTATTCAGGTAATCAGATTCCTCACGCTTCATTTAGATTCTGCAACAATAAATTAAAGTAATTGCTTGACTTTAAAGTGGTTTGTATTTATCAATTTAAGTTTTATATATTACTGTATTATATGGATGTACATGATAAGTCCAAAACAAAATAAATATATTAAAAGTAGAATATTATAGCGTGATTTGATCAATTGACATACATTCAACCGAAAAGATCAATATACTGAATAAAACACACTACAAAAATATAGAAAGTATTAGCACGTGTATGTACAATATAATTACTATATGTTGTGTTGTATAATTATGGTAGAATTGAGATCCTTATTATAGAAGGATTCAACATTGTACACATATATATATTTATATTAATGAGAAAGGCTCCCTAAGGGAAATTAATACAATCTTACATGTTATCAAGAGTCAAACCCTACTTCTTCTTTTTTCCGCCGCTCGCCTAAGGTCTGCAACCACCGAAGACTCCACCACCATTTGGTTGAGAACCACCATTGGTCTTCCTTGTCTTCTTTCCCTCTTCTTCAATAACTATAATCCACTATCATGACTCCTCTCACAACTCCCACATCAGCCTCATCCTCATCCATCGTCACCCCTGCCATACCAACATCATCCTTTTCACCATATGTTCATCCAACACTCACTGTTACCAACATCAAGAACTTCATCCCCATAATTCTTGATCAAGAAAACGGTCAGTATTCTCCATGGGTTGAACTATTCTGTATTCATGCATGTGTCTACAACGTGCTTGATCATATCGACGACTCTTTTCCTCGCTCCATTGAGGTTGATGACTCAACATGGCGTCGCCTAGACGCCGTAGTCAAACAGTGGATATATGGTACTATCTCTCAGGACTTGCTCCTCACTATCATGAAAACCGACGCCTCGGCCCGTGAGTTATGGATTCGGTTAGAAGAAATTTTTCAAGATAATAAGCACACCCGTGCTGTGTATTTGGAAGAACAGTTTAATAATACACGTCTTGAAAATTTCTCTAACATGTCTAACGACTGCAAGCAATTGAAACTAGTGGCGGACCAATTATCCAACATGGATCGCCCATTTACGAAATAAAGATGGTTCTACAACTAGTCGCAGGTCTTCCTAAGGGTGAGTATGATACCCTAGCGACGATGATCCAACAGGCCGATCCCGTACCAAGTTTCAATAAGGCTCGATCCCAATTATTATTGGAGGAAACATGTCGTGCTAAATAGGACGAACACAACCAAAAAACATTATCCATTGATTCGCCTACCATTAATGTCGCCCTTCCCACCGGCCAACCACCGTCGGACAACCACCAACAGCGAGGTGGCCGCGGTGGTGGAAAAAGGCGGAAGGGTCATGGAAATGGAAGGGGTGGCCACGGCCGAGGCCGTGGAGGCAAAAACAACGCAGGGAAGTCACCAGCTACATCACCTTAGGCTGGCCCAGGAGAATGGCCCAACACTGCACCCTGGGCCTTTGCCACGATTTATTTCCAACAGCAGTCATGGGCCCCCTACAATTTTCAACAGGCCTAATACGGGTTCCAGTAGACCAACCTCTTGGGCCTAGGTCCGGGTCAGACCAACAACCTGCAGGGTCAAGCCCACTTCGTCCAGGCCCCACAACCGCAAGTCCAAGGTATGTACCCTACTGACTTAGGCCAGACCTTCAGCGCTTTGAATATGCAGCAGCCCGATGAAAATTGGTACATGGATTCAGGGTCCACATCTCATCTCACTCGGTCTGCAGGTAATCTATCCCAATTATTTCGCTTAAAGTCTCCTCAATTTATTACTGTTGGCAATGGTCATCATATTCCAATTCAAGGCTATGGTCATACCTACACTCAACCACCTCACCCACCCTCTTCCCTAAATAACGTCATGTATGCTCCTAACATAATTAAGAATTTAATCTTTGTTAAGAAATTTACTCATAATAACTCTGTGTCTGTCGATTTTGACCCATTTGGTTTTACTGTGAATGATCTGCATACGGGGACACCTCTTACGAGATGCAATAACACAGGGGACCTCTATCCTTTTCCATCATCTTCTGTTGCTAGCTTCCGCTCACATATTTCCCTCGCTGCTATCTCTCCCTCCACTTGACACAATAGTCTTTGCCAAATTTCTTGAATTTTGTACGTTTATCAAAACTCAATTTGAAAAAGTCATAAAATCTTTTCAATGTGACAATGGCCATGAATTTAGTACTTCCACGTTTTACAAATTTTGCAAAAATAATGGCATGATTTTCCATTTTTCGTGTCCTCACACTTCTCCTCAAAATGGAAAAGCAAAACGAATCATTCGCACTATAAATAACATGGTTCGTACCTTCTTGTTTCATGCCTCTCTCCCTCCCTCGTTCTAGGTTTTTGCAGTCAAAATGGTAGAATACGTCCTTAAAATTTTACCAACTAGCACCCTTCACAACATGACCCCAATCGAAATATTACACCATCGGCTTCCATCATATGATCACCTTCGGATTTTCGGCTACCTCTGCTTAACCAATCTTGCCTCCACTGGCCCTCATAAATTAGCACCCCGAACCACTCCGTGTCTCTTCGTAAGTTTTCCATCTAATCATAGGGGCTATTTGTGTTATGACTTGTCCACTAATAAAATCCACGTCTCTCGCCACGTCTTGTTTGATGAGACCACATTCCCCTTTCGGACATCTAAAATATTGCAAAACAGACTATACATTCCTAGACGAGTCTGACATCTCCCCCATCATCCTCACCGAACTGTCTCAGCCCCCCATCACCACAAACCCATCCCTGCCACCCACTGCCTCAACCACCAGTGGCATCTCTGCGTCTCTGCCACCCTACTGCTCTCCGTCACCACAAACTCTGATTGCTACCACCACCGGCATTCGACCAAGTAGCTCAGTCTCACCACCGGCCGTCATCCCCACCAGTGTGTCGCCTCCCTAAAATCAACACAACGCCGCTACCAATCCAGCCACCGATAACCCACATCGTCCGACAATGATCCCACCCATCCATTCTCAACCAACCACCGACACCAGACCCCACTTCGTCGACCTCAACCAGTTGCGGTCTACCAAGATCGGTGACAACTCCCAACCCATCATCACACCCAAAAATCAACCACCCAGCCATTGTACCCAGCCCACATACTATTCCGACCCCTGACCCGAACCCGGATCCAACCCGATATAGTAACACAGTCCCGACACCCAGCAAACATACCCAACCAGCCTCCTCACACCCAATGGAAACCCGTGCCCAACACGGAATTTTCAAACCCAAAGTCCAGTTTAACTTGTCTGCACAAACCGTTTCCCCTATTCTCAAAAACCCAAAATTGGTCTGACTAGACTTGAATTGGAATGTGATCATGTGTGAGGAATTTAAGGCTTTAACGAAACAACACACTTAGGATTCGGTTCCTAGACCTGAGGGAGTGAATGTGATCCGATGCATGTGGCTTTTTCATCACAAATACAGAGATAGTGGTGATCTAGAGAGGTATAAGGCGAGACTTGTGGCTAATGGCACTAATCAGTAGGAGGGTATAGATTGTGGTGAGACATTCAGTCCGGTTGTTAAACCGGCCACCATTTGCATAGTTCTATGTATTGTTATGGGTAAGCACTGGCCTATTCATCAGCTTGATGTGAAAAATGTGTTTCTACATTGGGATTTGAAAGAAACGGTTTACATGCATCAACCGCCTGGATTTGTCCATCCAGCCTCCCCTCCCCCCCCCCCCCCCCCAAGTATGTATGTCATCTCCGAAAGTCATTTTATGGCTTGAAATAGATCCATCGAGCGTAGTATGATCGCTTTGTACAGTATATTTTGCAAATTGGGTTTGTATGCACCAAGTGTGATAATTCTCTATTTATTTTTCATAGAGGTAGTAGCATTGCATATTTGTTATTGTATGTGGATGATATTGTGCTCACTACCTTATCTGAATTGTTGAAAAATGAGATCATTGCACTGCTCAAAACAGAATTTGCTATGACTGACTTGGGGAAGTTGAGCTATTTTTTTGGGATTTCAGTGACTAGATCTTCAGACAGTATGTTTCTTTGTCAACGTAAGTATGCAGAAGAGATTGTGTACATGGCTAAAATGGCAAATTGCAAGATCATGTCTACTTTAGTTGACTCCAAATCAAAGCTCAGTGCTTTGGATGGTGATCCAGTGTCAGATCATACCCTATACCGGAGTCTTGAAGGTGCCCTACAGTACCTGACTTTCACTAGACCTGATATTGTTTATGTTGTTCAACAGGCATGCTTATTCATGCATGCTCACAGGAAGCCTCATTTTACTTTCCTTAAACGTATCATTCGGTACGTTAAGGGCAGACTTGACTATGGATTACATCTCTACCCCTCAGCACCGACCAGATTGTTGTCATATACGGATGCTGATTGGGCAAGCTGTCCAGACACGCGATGATCCACCTCAGGCTATTGTGTGTTCTCGGGGGATAATCTCATATCTTGGTCTGTCAAAAGACAAGTCATATTATCCCGTTCGAGTGCAGAAGCAGAATACAGAGGAGTTGCTAATGTTGTTGCTGAGATCTGTTGGCTATGAAACCTTCTTTTAGAGCTTCAGTGTCCGTTGCGTAAGGCATCTCTGGTTTATTGTGATAACATATCCACCATCTATCTATCTCATAATCTGGTTCAGCATCAGTCAACCAAGCATATTGAGATGGACATCCACTTTGTTCGTAAGAAGGTTGCTCTCGGTCATGTCAAAGTATTACACATGTCTTCCTTTTATCAGTACGCGGATATATTCACAAAAGGCCTTCCTAGATAGCTCTTCCTTGACTTCAGATCCCGTCTTAGCGTCCACCTCCTTCCGCTCAGAATGAGGGGGTGTAATTAGCACGTGTATGTATAATATAATTACCATATGTTGTGTTGTATAATTATGGTAGAATTGGATCCTTATTATAGAAGGATTCAACATTGTACACCTATATATATTTGTATTAATGAGAAAGGGTCCACAAGAGAGATTAATACAATCTTACAAAAAGAAAATATAAAGTTAATTATACGTGACTTCAACTTTAAAGGACTACATTGTCAATATTGTAAAATGAGAAGGAAAGTTCCTCAATTTACAGCGGTCAAAAGTTTTTTTCTCGAAGAAAAGTATTAGTCAAATATAAAAGAGATTTATACTTCTTTATAATTAGGAAAAGTAAAATTCAGTAAATATTTTTCCATCCTTCAAGATTTTTTTTTCTTCTTAAATTAGGTAAAAGTATATCAAGGCACAAACTCTAACAATTTTTCAATATCGTTAATGTAAAATTTGGAGGAGCAAAGGTGAAGCAAGACATTAGGTTTTGGGTTTTACACCTTTTGAACTTATACATTTTTCAGAATATGTGAAAGTTATGATTGAAAAGAAACACAAAACAAACACAAGTTTTATGTTGTCAATATAGCTAGACTACAACACTTGAAAGTACATAAGTTTAATGTAAAAATACTCAATGAGAAATAGTTGGAAGTACAATTTTAATCTTTTTTGCCGACCCCAAATAATTAGGAGACCATATAAAACTATTGATTGGTGATTATTCCTACTGGCGTCCCAAAAGCTATGATACTGGTTCCTTAAATCACTAGATCCAGAAATCTACAATCTTCTGCAATCAATTAGAATTAGTAGTATTTTAATTTGAATGAAGGGAGTAGTTGAATATCCTTTAGGAAATGACGCAGATTTTGATGTAAGTTAGGTTACCTTCACCTTTAATTTGATGTTATAAATTCTATCTTAGTTTGAGTCAATGCATTAGCAGATTAAAAAAAATATTCACTTATGTCACTTATAACTAATAATAAATATTCAGAAAAACCTGATAAAAATAGCAGTTAACCTGATAATATTGTCAAATTGCAATCGATAGTATATAAAATATCTATATTCTCAAACCTATATATCTTAAATTTTTAAATAATTTTAGCTCACTTTTTCTCTAGACTAGATTACTCTCATGCATCATCTTGAATTTTAAAATTCTGAATATGCATTTTTCTTCAAAAAGAGTCCCTTTCAATAAACGATAAATAAATCGAAGACGGCTCGCATACGTAGTTACATACGTAATGAATAGCAGCATTGCCATAAATTTAAAAAATAAAGAGGAGTAGAAGACAACAGAATTGTTTTCAAATTCCGGAAAATAAGAGGCAGCGTCCCATAAACGAATGAATGGGACTCCTTTCGGTTCGGGTTTTTTTTTTAAAAAAAATAATTTTTTGAAAAATCGAACCGAATCAGGATTTAGTGATTCGGTTCAGTTTTTAAATGTAAAATTTGGAAGAAAAGATCACAACTTTACAGCTAACAAAGTAACATGGAACATCACATGAAATCATTGCAAAACTAGAAATTAAAATATAGTCTTTTTTGATTTGACCTAGCCAAACAAAAAACCAGTCAATATCCAATCCAATGACAAAATGCAGAAACTTTTCATTAAATCCACTACACATTGAATACCTTACTATGCATTAAAAAAGGAAGCATCGTGCACGAAGCATTCCACATTCGCACATGATCAAGAGAAGGGTTGTACCCCGAAGGATGTGACATAGACAACCTACTCTTACGCAAGTATTAATAGATGATTTCACAACTCGAACCCGTGACCTATAGGTCATCCGGAGTCAATTTTACCGTTGCTCCAAAACAACCTTCAACTTACTATGCATCTTAATGGAAGGATGAGTGCCAAAGAAAAGATGCGCAAGCTAGTCTATCAGAAGGAGAAAGCGAGGGAGTGAGATTTTAGGTTCATCTAATCGGAACAAGCGGGCTAAGGTTGATGCAAAATAAGTCATTTATTACTATGGAAAGGTGTCCAAGGAATAAAAGAACTAGAACTACAAGACTTGAAGGAATAGAATGCCCCGTTAGAATGGTAGTCGGTTATTGACTTAATTTCCGGGTTTTGAGACTAGTATAAAAAGTATTTCATTGTGAAAGTGTCACATTTAGATTAATTCTTATTAAAGAAGAGTCATAACTCTGCGCTCGGATGTCCGTTTTACTCGATTGTTTTTTTTGGTATTGCGTATTTTTTCGAGATGGAGCCGGTCAAACCGCGCAACCAATTTTTAGAAATACGTCCGTTTTCCCAATCAATTTGTGTTTTCCCCCAAATCGATTTCTAATTTTTATTTTTATTTTTCTTTAGTAAACATCTCACGATACACAATAGATTTCAACGTCGAAATTTCATGATAGTGTAGGTGTGAATGTCAATTTCAGTTTTGTAAATTCAATTTTTTTTAAAAAAATAAAAAATTCCCCGACCCGGCTCGGCCCACTAGAAAAAACCGATATAATCCGATACGTTCGGCATATAAACCGAACATCTCGAGTATTTTTAAAAAAAAAAGTTGTATTCGGTTTTTTTAACAAAACATTGTTTTTTATTCAGTTCATATTTTTCGGATACAAAACCGAACCGAACGGATATACGCCCACCCTAAGCGTTGTAGCTTTACGTCATATTTGTTTTTTCTTTACCTAAATACTTTATTTATGTTTGTGGGAATTATTCAGCTTTGGTGACTGATTTCAAGGGGGGAAACAAGTCATCACGTGTTTGACTTTTCTGAAACATTTTTTTTGTTGAATATGTGTGTGGGACTAAACAGCGGAAAACACAAAAGGACATACATTATCTTTCCCGAAAATTATGATAGATAAGATTTTGCATTTCTTGATTAGATAATTTAATCCCCCGAACTTTAGGAGCTCTTTTCTAAGTTACATTGCAATTAGTGAGGCGCAAACCAAATACTAAACTGAACTTTTACCAATTAGAATTCAAAAAGGCTCCTTTTCAAAGCTACTATGTATATAGGGGTGGTTTGGTAGGATGTATTAGGTAGGGTTTATAAGAATAGTATAGGTATTAAATTTTAGTACAATGTTTGGTTGCAAATTTTAGTCTGGTACAATTAATATCGGTATTATTTATACATCATATTCAATACTATTCTCATACAAAGTAAACCATGGCATTTGCATATCAGTATTATTCCTACAGAATACACCATATTAAGTACTATTTAGAAATTGTGCAATCCATGTTATTTAATACAACAAATCAAACCGTCAATAATGACAGCATAACCAATCTCATCATTATTAATACACCTTATTCAGTACTATTCTTATACACCTTACCAAACGACCCCATAGTGTACAAATTTCCCTAGGTTGAATGGTCGACAATAATGGAAATGGTAGTTACGTTGAATTGTTGATTATGATTTAGAAATTTGATATGGAACAGGTAAGTTTATTTTATAATGACAAAAAATATACTTGCAATACATTAAGGATTAGGATTTAGGCCGTGTAGGTCTTGATTTGAAAGTTTGAGTACTGAAACATATATTAACTCTATATTTACTTGACATTCACCTTCTGATGTCAGGCGAGAACCTACATTGACGATTTTATATACAACTTCAATTACTTGATTATATAGACGAGGAATTATAACCCAAATTCCAGACTATGTCTTCTAACGTTTGCTTAATCTAGAATTTTTTTTATTAGGCGACTTTATGGGGTGTCAAATTTAGCTCTGATCCAAACTTGAGGGAATTGGAATAGATATATATTCATTGTGGATATAACAACAACAATAACATACCCAATGAAATCTCACAACGTGAAGTCTCGGGAGGGTAGAGTGTACGCAGACCATACCTCTACCTTGGTAGGTAAAGCGGTTGTTTCCGAAAGACCCTCGCTCAAGACACAATATATATTCATTGTGGATCAAATCGGTAAATCTCAAGTTGCCCCATTTAAAATTTGGGGACAATCTGCACTGTATATATGAAGCCTGAATTGACCCCAAAAAAAAACTTATCAAGACATATAAAATAACTTTTTTATTATTTAATTTGTTTGATATAATCATTGCAAATAAAGAAAGGTTTAATTAATCTGATCACTTGATAATTGAACAAATTATAAAAGAACGAACGAATAAAAGAGTGTCATAACTCATAACTCAAAATGTACAATTCAAGATTAATTTGGACTAGGATCCTTCGATTCTCTGACCCAAAACAAACATTGGGCGAATTATGACCTAATTCATTTATTAACTTAACTAGTTTCTTCCTACATGTGTTGTATGTGTTGGCTATTACAAAGGTTGCAGAAAACGGGAATTACAAGTAACTGCTAATGTAAGAATTGAAATTACAATTCAACTGAAAATCTGAAAATTACAAAGATGAACAAGAAAACTGGAAACTGTTTTTGCTGAGTCGAGTGTGTCACTCTGTCTTTAAGACAATATTGCCCCGTATGTATCCTTTATACGTCCTGTACAATTTATCTCCCAAGATAAAACAGCAATGGAACACTTGAGCAAAGGAAACTCAAGAGCTACCTTGAAGAATATTGAGCAATGAAATGATGCAAGGAAGGTGTAGGAAGAAACTGTTTTGCTTGTGTATTTTCGTGTGCCTCAACAATGGTGTAAGGGGTGTTTATATAGGTGAGGGAGGGCTGTTTAACTGCCTCCATAACATCCATTATTGGCCAAATAATGGTCATTATGGAGGTAGTAAAGCCACCAAAATAAATGGGTGAAAGACCAACGGATTTGGCCATTTCAGGGACCAAACTGTACATCTGAAACTTCTGGGATAATATCAGAAGGCCCAAGCCCGAGAGCCCGAGAGCCCGAGAGCCCGAGAGCCCGAGAGCCCGAGAGCCCGAGAGCCCGAGAGCCCGAGAGCCCGAGAGCCCGAGAGCCCGAGAGCCCGAGAGCCCGAGAGCCCGAGAGCCCGGAACCGGACCGGACGGGCGGGCGGCGGCGCGCGTGTGGTCTTTCCTCGAACCGAAGCACATATAGGTCCTCCCTCCTTTAAACACATGGGATACCCCCTGGGGTCCCAAACCCCAAACCAATTTCTAGTCTTAAATACACAACAATTCTCTCTTCCTCTACCGATGAGGGAGAATTGAACACAACACCACACTTTCCATGCTTCAAACACCTCACTTCGTGGACCAATATCTCTTTCATTTCTCAATGAAATTTGACGATTCTTGGCCCTACGGTTATCTACGTACTTAGTAGATCATGCATGTGTGAAGAACCAGATTCTCCAACATACGTAACACTAGTGTTTAAGCCGTTAAAGTTGGTCGGTCGCAACTCCCGCCAAAGGCAAATTTCCAACAGTATGTATATTTTAAATAAGTAAATCTTAAAAATAATTATTCACAAAATAATAAAGTACAAGTTTCAGTGAATGATCAACTTGGATAGTAATATTTTGACTTGTTTATTAATATCAAAATAATTCGATGGTGACTAAAGTTTGTCAGTATATTTATGGCGACAAGTGCTAATTGTCTTTCCGGTATCTGATCTTGAGTTTAGTTATGACATTAATAAACTAACCCTTTTGTCAAACCTTTTTAATTGGTATTGTCTAACTTTCACTAATATACCGGCAAAAAGACATTAACCTTTTCTGTAAATTTGATCCACTTGGTAATTGATAGGACAAAATGTAATTAATTACAACCACAAACTGTATTGCTTAGTCTACTACTCAATATCAAACCAAATCAAAATCGAACCTAACAAGAAAAATTGAATCGAACTAACACCGGTTCGGTAATTTTTATACACAATTAAAAAATCAAAGACCAAAATACCGAACGTCTGCCCCTAATTATGTTGAAAATAAAACTCAATGCATAGATCTTTTGAACTGTAATTGTCCTTTAAATATGTCAAGTATTCTGTAACATAGTTTAAATGTGAACATAAGCAGCTTCGTCTATGGTTACAAATAATCCAAGTCTTAGAGTTTTTATGTTGTCTTTAAGAAGTTATAATCTCCTCGTTTTTACCGCCACATACATATCAATAAGTAGTAGCCGAATGAAGGTAGTACTTTATAGAAATTGTATCGAGATTCGATATATGTATGTCTTTCATATGATGGCTAGTAATCGGAGAGATGCATAAATTCGCATGAATAATATCAAAAGGAGATAACGTTACACTTAGTGATGACTGAAAAGAAAGTCTAACATGCTTTCCTAATGGACAAGAGTAGCAATTGTGGGAAAATTCTCCTTTATTACATTGAATTAAATTGTGACTCCTAAGAAAATTAAAAAATGGTGCTCATGTGTGCCCAAATCTATCGTGTCAAGTTGATGGAGAGATTGCAGCTAGAGATGTATGTGGATTGACACTGGCAGTGGAATTGGATGAGAATGGATAGAGGTCCCGACACTATTGCATCTCGTAAGAGTTGTCCCCGTACGTATGTCCTTTACAGAAAAACCAAAAGGGTCAAACTCAATAGATACGGAATTATCACTAGTAAACTTCCTAACAGAGATTAAGTTTTTAATAATGTTAGGCGCGTATAGGACATTTTTTAAGGTAAAGGGAGGGTGAGATTGTGGTGTTTGTGTGGTGCCATAGTGCCATAACCTTGAATTGGAATGTGAATGCCATTTCCGACCAAAATACATTGAGGATTGTGAAAATTAAACAGATGAGGGAGATTATAAGAGTTATGAGTGAGATGAGATGTGTCCTCCGTATCCATGTACTATGCATTGTCGGGCTGCTGGAAATTTATAGTGTTGTAGGCCTGACTTAGTTCGGTAGTGGTTATAAGACCGTATGTCTGCTATTGTTGTTGGGTCGTGGAGAGGTGGACCTGGTGTGGCTGACCCGTGTGACTTAGGCCAGGAGCTGGGCCCAGAATGCTCGAACTCGGACTTAGGTGTTATGTCGGGTTGGTTGGGAAAGGGCAAGGGGGTAAGGCCCAAATTTTGGGGTGGGCCACGGCATTGGGCTGGCCCATAGATATGGAGATTGGGCCTGCCGTGGCTGGCCACCGAAATTGGGTCAGCCTCATCGGCCCCTTCCCTTGCCGCCACGGTTATTGCCTCAACCTCGGCCTCTGCCACTGCCCAGGCCGCTCCGCTGATTGTGGTGGTCCGGCGGGTGTAAGGGTGGTCAGCGGTGCGTCTACTACCAACACCTTCTGATTATGTTCGTCTTTTTTTGGCACATCTAGTCTCTTCCAATAGCAACTGTGATCGAGCCTTGTTGAAGCTAGGGAGTGGGTCAGCTTGCTGGATCATCGTCGCAAGTGTATCGTACTCACCTTTCGGTAACCCATTAATAAGTTGCAGCACCATCTTTGTGTCGAAAATCGGAGTGCCAACATTAGACAATTGATCGGCAACTAATTTAAGTTGTTTACAATAGTCTAACATGTTAGCAAGTTCTCAAGATGGATGTTGTTAAATTGTTCCTCCAAATACACGGCACATGTATGTTTGTTGTCGAGAAAGATTTCTTCTAGCCTTGTCCATAAGTCGTGAGCCGAAGCACCTGTCTTCATAATGGTATGAAGTAAATCCTTGGATATGGTGTCATATATCCATTGTTTGACGATCGCATCAAGGCGTTTCCACGTTGTGTTGTCAACGTCGGTTGGACGGGGGGTGGAGGTGTTGATGTGATCAAGGACGTTGTAAGCACAGGCATGAATTCGGAATAGTTCAACACACGGCGAGTATTGACCATCCTCTTGATAAAGAATTAAAGAGATGAAGTTCTTGATGTTTGTCACGACAAAGGTCGGATGAAAGGTGGTAGAAGGGGGTGGAAGTTGTAGGATGTGTGTCGTTGGTGGAGGAGGAATAGGCGGGAGAAGCCATGGATAAGGGCTGTCGGCGGCGTGAAGGAGAAAAGAAGGGTGTCGGATTTTAGGGTTGGGTGCCGGCGGCGGAAGAAGAAAAAAAAAAAAGAGAAGGAGGCACCTGTGTTTGGAGGGGTTGCCGGCGGTGGAAGAACAATGAGGAAGTGGGGAGCCATTTTTTAGGGGTAGGGTTTGACTCTTGATACCATGTAAAATTATGAAATTCTCCTTGATTGGAGGCTTCTCATTGATACAATATATATAGTTGTTTACAATTACAGAATATATGGAGAATATTAATATATTCTCTATCACTTTTCACACAAAAGTAGAATAAAAACGAGAAATTGCAATTATGCTTTAAGCGTCATATGTCAAAGATAACGTATTTGACTTCCAACTCCGACTTATTCCCAATTAATTGGTTGCTATCTTCATTTTAAACTAAAAATTTAAAGTATAAAAATACATTGCATTTCAATTTACTATCATCCAAACCTACTTTCTTCTTCTTATTTGGACATATTGCTAATCTAAGGACTTCAAGGTTTTGAGTCCTTTAATTATCTATTATAGCCGGATACTAGCTCCCTGCAGATTAAAGACTTGGTTGAATGATATTTCTACCACCGGGAGTCGTACAAAACATTCTCTTGGTTTAATCATAGGGCATCCGAGCCTACTAGCCTGACACATCCAGATACATGTCATATAAACTTATTAAGAATAAAAGTGTTCTAGCTCATATTCTTAGGCTCGAACCCGAATCCTTTAATTAAAGGACAAATAAATCTTAATTTTTCTCACTAAACTCCTTGGTAATCATACGAACATCAATATATGCAAATTAATTAATTAATTACCCCTTGTGCATGAACTATCAACTTTCGGATGTCTAAGCTATCATTTTCTGATCTCAATCTCACTAAAGCCCTTGGTGGTCATACAAACATAAATATATGCAAATTAATTAATTAATTACCCCCTTGGGCATGAACTATCATTGCAATTTGAGCATTATTTCCTAATCCCAATTATTTTCCATGAGTATATAATCATGCAATTTAATTAATTGAATTCTTATTGTACGTTTGTCTATTTTTCTAAAATCTGAGGGGAAGGAACATGCATTGCAATTTGAGCATTAAGCACGCCGACTACTACTAATATTGAAGTGACATAAATTAGTCAACGCGACTTCTCAAGTTGTCTCCTTTTCTAACTTCAAATACAGAACCAGCGTGTGTATATGTCATTTACACACACTTCGAACTTATTATTCCTATTAAAGAAAATAATCGGCTGAAATCTTGCCAAGTACAAATAGATATTTCAAGTTTTTACCATCATATTAATATAGGCTTATAATTTACTTTCCCTTTCAATATACTAATAAAAATTATTCATTTATTTATATAATGTAAAACATTTAACCTTGCTTCATCGTCTTTAAATGAGATTTTTGTGAGGAAAAAAGGTGGAATCAAAATATTTCCGAAATGCATTTGTTCGCTAATATATAGCCAAATGCAACCATTATTTCTCATTGACTTACTAGTGCGCTAGTAAAACATACTCCGTCCGTCTCAAATTATTTGTCATGATTATTAAAAATAGTTGTCTCAAATTATTTATTATTTTAACTCCTCCCCCAGAAGCTTTCCCTTTGCTCCTTTGGTGATTCGAACTCACAACCTTCGGATTGAAAGTGGAGGGCGCTTACCATTTGAGCAACCTCCTCTTGTCAAAAAATTCAAGACATAATTAAATTTTTTTTCTATTTTATCCGTTGTCATTAATGAATATGACACGTAAATTGAAAAAATATTTAATCGAGAAAAATTATAATTTAGACATAAATAAAGATAAAGTAGGTCAAATATCCCTATTAATTAACATTTATTAAGAGATATGTAAACTAAAAAAACAAGAAATAATTGAGACGAATGGAGTATTTGCTTAGAGAATTTTCCGTACAAATTGACGTATTTCTTCAAAATCGAGTTAAAGAAAAATGACAAATTAATCTAGAAAGTAGTGAGAAAAGGAAAACTAAGTGAAGGGTTTGTTTGTCACGAGTCTTAGAAAAATGAGAACAGAAAAGGCTGCTGAATGTTTTCTTGGCCGCCGTGAAGGGTAGTATCGTGGCGGCTCCAAGTAATAAATATTCTTTCCGTCACAAATTATTTATTTACTAATATATTATCTTCATTTATTTATTATTTTATAAATTTAAAAATAATTAATTTTTTTTCTATTTTATCCTATATCATTAATAAAATAAATATTTAATGAAGAGAGATTATAATTTAAATATAAATAAGTATAAAATAAATTAAATATTATTTCTTAAGGATGTATAAATTAAAAAAGAAAAGCAAAAAACAATTTGAAACCGAGGGAGGAGGGAGTAATACTCAATAGGAAGGAGGTCACGAAAAGAAGGGGCAACGGCCAGATATTATATTCTTCTTGCTTTTGTCCCAACAAATATCAAAACAAATGATTCAGACTTTATCTTTCATTCTGTCCACTTTCTGTTTTGTTTCTAAATCAACTTTTTGGGATATTTGCGTTTTTAGTGTGTAAAATATAGATTTTTTTTATTTTTGATATCTAATTAAGCGTTTTTAATTTTCAGTTAATTGAAATAATCTCTTTTAATTTGTGAAAACCTAACGAATTATTTCAACTTTAATCATTTGATTACTCATAAATTATGTTAAATATATATTATTATTCCTTATTTATGAGTAATCAAAAAAATAAATTCAAACATAAGTACTATATAACATATTTTTATGTATTATGGATCAAAAGAAAATACATTTATTAATATAAAATTAAATATACTTAGTAAAATATCACAAGAATCAAATCAAGATGTATCAATAACTAATTAGGATCAAAGTATAATTATTTATTTTTTTCCTATTACGTGGATGTAATTACTCAGCGAGGTCGGTATGCAGAATCTCATAGAGAAGAGCCAGGCCGGTATGCAGAAATCAGAATCTTCTCCATCTGTTTGGGATCTCGTCCTACGTCAAAAGGGCCAAAATGTTTCAAAACTTAGAGAAAATGAAAAACATTCAAATTAATATCTCTAAAGTGCTTTTCCCATAGTTTAAAATGTTCGTCTGGTTTGACTTGATATGGAATTTAAAAAAGTAAAGAAGATTTTTGAATTTTGTGATTGTTAACTTAAGATATATAGAATGTACCAAAATGTCTTTTAATCTTATGTGAAAAGTTTGAAATAAAGAATTGTCAAAAAGAAAAGAGACATTCTTTTTTAAACGGAATAAAAAGGAAAGTAACACAAATATTTTTAAACTGAAAAAATATTTAATAAAATGGAATGATATAAATACTAAGAATAAAGTAATTCCTCCCTCCCAAAAGATTTGATTGAGGCAACAACAAATCCAGTGTAATCTTACAAGTGGTCTGGAAAGAATAGAGTGTACGCAAATCTTACTCCTACTTTAGAGTAATTTAATATTTTAAAATAAATGATATTCGAAAAATATACAAAAGTATTATAAGTCGCAATTCTTCTCATATAAAAATCAATCTTAAAAATGTTGATCAAAATTTATATAATTTGATTCGACACATAATTTGGGAGGAATGTGGTATTCTAAGGTATTAGAAGCTCCATTGTTTAGAGAGAGCACAAAAAAAAAATTACTCAATCCGTTCAAGTTTATGCATGTGTCATCATTTTCTTTGTAATCTTTTAATTAAAAAAATGATATTTTTTAAAATTTTAAAATAAATTAATATATATTTTTTTTTATCCTTAATGATGAATTTACATAACGCACAAATGTTGCAATTTATTTAAGACCATAAGTTACAAAAATCTTACGAGCAAACAAATGATAACAAATTTAAGATCACAAGTTTCAAGTCTTTTTTTCTTTATTAAACTCCCAATCACAGGTGGATCTATAGTGTCATTTAAGGGTTCAAGTCAACTCAATAGTTTTTTGCCATACACTAAATATTTATAAATATTTAATTATAAATTTAATTATTATCGTATATTAACTTAAGATCGTTATAAAAATTTATATATTTCAAATATTAAATCCATCTCTACTCCTAACGCAATCAATTTATGCCAAATAACTTGAAGGGAATGTATATTTTCAGGTTGGGCAGAAGGAGAGTATTCATTTACGGGTTCAGCCAAATTCAATAGTTTTGATTTAAACTATGTATTTATCTTACAAATTTATTAACTATATATATAATATTAAATTAGAATTCAATAGTTTAAGAAAATTAAAATTCAATACCCATACACTTCAAATTCTAACTTCGACCCCATATATATTATGAAATATATGTCCATTTTCCTTGTAAATATGGTGTTGGCGTGGGAGTGTGAAGGGGTCTTTTTGAGGGGACCCTACGAGAAGAGAGTCGTAAGTGATGTGCCGTAACTGGAGTCCGCAATTTAAATGACCCATATTGTTGGGCTTTGAACCAAAATATCCCACAAAAAATATGTTATATATTATCTTTTGCGCAGAAAATTTCTACGCCAAAGGAGTTAACTGTAGCTACAGTTAACTCCTTTTTGCGCAAGATTTTTTTTAAAAAAAGGGGTTATTATAATTTTTCTCACACTTTGTATAATTTCAAAGTTTTGAAATTCACGTTTTTTCATACTTTGACCAAATATTAGTCATGTATCAAAACTCCGGAATATCAATATTTTATATAGAATCTGATATCTTTTTTTGCGGACAATAATGTAGGGTTGGCCAGTGGGCCGGGACAGCCCGACCCCGACCCGAGCCCGTCCCGAGCCCGCCCCGGTCCCGCCCCGGTCCCGCCCCGACCCCGCCCAAAAAAAAAAAAAAAAATTACGGGGGCGGGACTTGAACTCGGGACGGGACGATGTCTCGTCCCGCGAGACCCGAGCCCGCCCCAGGCCCGCGAGACCCGAGCCCGCCCCGACCCCGACCCCGACCCCGACCCCGCCCTCGCCCTTTGCAAAAATGGCCGTTGCACCAACGGCCATTTTAGATTATGGCCGTTGGCAACCGCCATTTTAGCCCCCCCCCTCCCCCAACCCCCTACCCCTTAATATTTATTTTTAACCCATAAGTTATTATATTTACACTTTAACCCAATTTTTCAACTATAAATAACTCATTTTCTCTTCATCTTTCTCACAAATCTTCCTACAATCTCTCTAATTTCTCAATATATCTCTCTACAATTCTACATTGTTTGCTAAATATTCAATTTTATTTATTCATTTGGGAATTGGTAGTGAAGTTGGCAACTAGCTTGAGGATCTTCCATCGAGCAAAGTTTCAATTTTCAACCTCTCGATTACACGTCGACGTTACGTCGGCGTTTGGTACATTCGTTCCTTCATTAAATTATTATTGTCTGTTTATTTAGTTTAGATCACTTAATTTTATTGTCTTTAATTATTTATTTATTATCATAATTAAAATGGAAGGATTAAAAGGTATGTTTAAGGGTAAGGGTAAGGGTGCTTCTTCTAGTAGGGGCAAAGGGCAAGGGTACTTCTTCTAGTCATCTTATTCCTACACATGATGATTTTGTTGATACTCAACATTTTCCTACAATACCATTAGATTTAGACCAGGAGCTATTTTCTCGGAACTCAAGAAGACTTTAATTTAGACGATGATCTAGATGATATACCCACTAATGTTGATGACAACACACCCACTAGTGCACCTTCAAAGAAATACCTCCTATTCCCCCTAGTATGAGACGAGGTCCAAGCAAAACGACCATTAAAATCAGATGCATGGACATTTTTTGATAGGGACGTAGAGAATCAAGTAGCCATATGTAAAATTTGTAAAAATGTTTTAAAATTTAAAATCTGGAAAAGGTCACGGTGGGACGGGGGTTTAATTAGACACGTAGTAAGTGCTCATCCAGCTAGGTATGCCCAATACCAGGCTTCAAAACCGGGTGCGCAAACTCCCGCTCCATCGGGACAAGGTTCACATACCGATATTGTCCCGGACCAAGTATGTGGTCAAATTAACCATATGACGGGGGGGAATTGTAGGCTCTAAATACAATAAACATAGAGATAGGGAAGCAATATCAAAATTAGTTCTTTGTGGAGGGTTTGCCTTTTTCATTTCCTTCATCTCCCGGTTTTATTCATTACATTAGAGATATATATAATCCTCGCTTTTAACGGTTTTCCTAGATCAACCGTTAAGAGAGATGTATTTAAATTCGCGCATGAATATCAACAATATTTACGTTTTTCATTATATCATTTTAATGGCAAAGTATCCATCACGTATGATATAGGTCGTAGTACTAACGGCCATGATTATTTAATCGTAACTTGTCATTGGATAGATTATAAATGGTCTATGCAAAAACGTATTTTAGCGTATAGATATATAGATGATAGGCACACTTTGGTACTTTTATTGCAGAAAATATTTATCAAGTGTGCGATTATTACGGAATTACCGATAAAATTATGACTATTACATTAGATAACGCTTCTAGTAACAATTACGCAATTACAATTTTAAAAAATAGTTTAACTCCGTCTTTTCCAGACCATTTTCATATAAAATGCGCGTGCCATATATATAACTTAATTGTAAAGGATGGTCTATCACTTTTTGAAGACATTCTTAGTAAAATACAATTTGCTATAAACTTTATTTTTATAAGTAATAAAGTACAACGTAGAAAAGAATATAAAAAAATTTGTCATGATTGCCAACTACCTTTTAGAAAAATTTCACAAGAAGTATCCACTAGGTGGAATTCTTTATACGAGCAACTACTTGTTGCTTATGACTATAAATTACCTATAACTTTATTTTTTAACTCTCATAATAAAAAGCCGGTGATATGATTTTAGATAGTGATTGGG
The DNA here is from genome assembly GCA_034509755.1 of Anisodus tanguticus. Taxonomy (NCBI): domain Eukaryota; kingdom Viridiplantae; phylum Streptophyta; class Magnoliopsida; order Solanales; family Solanaceae; genus Anisodus; species Anisodus tanguticus. Next base: position 33,575,261 of record CM067546.1, read on the forward strand.
AAAAAATTTCCGAACTTATTGTATTTTTAGAGAAATTTTTTCAAGCAACAAAAGAATTTTCCGGTATATATTATCCTACTATTTCAACTATGTTATTTTATATAACTCTAATATTTTTATTACTTAGTGAATATATGGAAAAACCAGTTATAAGGCAAAGCTATTAAAAAAATGTTTCTCAAAATAAAAAAATATTTTATTCCTATTCCCTCTATTTATATTATTGGTTCGTATTAAATCCTACTATTAAAATAGACGGTACAAAATCACTAATTGAAACTATTTACGATTGTATAGAAGTACTACCACCTCCAAGTCCCAAAAATCTAAATCACCCACCACCTATTGAACAAACTAAAGAAGAAGTATTGTCTAGCGTAGAACACCAATGCAAAAATATATATAGATTTTATCAACAAGAAAATGCTAGTAACTTACCGGCTTCCATACCATCTTCTTCATCTTCAACACAACCTCACAAAAGACATCTTTGTTTTCGCGGCTAGTATTGAAAGCCTCGAAATAGAATGTGCGGCCGTACCTCTACTACTAACCAAATTAGCGAGTTGGATATTTTTGTTTTGCGGGGTTCTGTACCGTATCAAGAAGTTATCAATGAAGATGGACATGAAGACTTGCTTTGAAATACGGAGGGGAATGAGAAGACCTTTCCGACACTTTCAATGATGGCTCGAGATGTTTTGAACATTCAAGCGTCGTCAACTGCGTACGAAAGCGCTTTTTCAGCAGCGAGATATCAAATAGGAGACCACAGACACTCATTAGCCGGAGACGACTTGGAAATTGCGTATTATTCGAGAGATTGGATACGAGCGGAGCGGAGAAGGTGCGGTCAACCGGAGATCAACGAAGAAGATGATGAAAACTACAACGAAATCTTAACCGAAGGTAGTGGAAGCGACGTAGATCAATTTGACCAACAAATACCAATTCCAACCGAAGAACCACATGAAATCATCAAGCAATTAGAACAGGTTTTTTTGAGAATGTAATTTTTTTAATTGTAATTTTATTATGTAATTTGTAACTTTTGGACAACACCACAAAGTTGCAATTTAGATTTTAGACAATTGTATTTGTATTACAAAAAAATCATATGTCTATTAAATAATATAAGAGGCACAAAAACAGCCTTGGGATATTTTTATTACACTATCTTGTTTTGTTTATTGAGTTTTTTTTATACATATGTTATTTAAAAAAAAAAAAAAACCCGCCATATCCCGACCCGACCCCGACCCCGACCCGAGCCCGCCCCGACCCGACCCCGACGGGATCGGGATCGGGACGGGACTTGCTCCAGTCCCGCCAGACCCGACCCCGCCAGAGCCCGCCAGACCCGACCCCGCCCCTTCTCCCGTCCCGCCCCGACCCCGACACCGCCAGACCCGAGCCCGACCCACTGGCCAGCCCTACAATAATGTAGGTTCAATACATCAAGGACTAAATGTTTGGATCGTCGTTTTAGGGGTTATAAAGTGCCCCGAAGTAAGTTTTTTTTTGAAAACTTGTTATCGTTAGATTTAAATTTTTATTTTATAAGATTTTGATTTATGCGTTTTATTATTTAGTCAAGACATTACTTTATTTCTAATATGTCGAGATGTTTTTTATAATTAATTTAGGACGTCGCACGAGTTATTTATAAACGATAATAAAGACTAAGATAACTAATTATCATTAATAAAAAATATGAAAAAAATATAATATTAACATAAACTGTATAATTCATTTACATATATACAATTTCTAATGGGTCCCACATGTGGGAGCCTTTAAATTAACCTTAGGCCTAAGGCGATCCCCACCACCACCACCATCTCCATCTTCCTTTCTCCTCCTAATCGCAGGATGCTCCAAGCCATGATCATCCACCACCCTTTTTCTTTGTCTCGCTTCTTCGGTATCTGGACCATGGCGTGCACCTGACCGCCTTTAACTGGCATGATCGGCGCCAATCTATCCAGATTAGTAGGGTCAAAATCATCAACATCGTCCTCCTGTGTAGACAAATCCACAGGTGCTGAAGGATGAACCTGAAATAATATATAAACAATTAGTATTAATTTTTAATTTAGATTTAATTAATACAATATGTTTTGGTGAAAAATCAAACATGTGTGTTGACAGACTCTTGAGAGGGCTCCTCAGCGGTCTCTTGAGCGGGCCTCGAAGCCAGAGCTGTAGATGGTGCCTGAGCTGGATCCTAAAATATGAAAAAAATATTAAATAATCAGTATAAATATTTATTTGCGGTCGCACGCTCATCCCGCGTATAGTGGTCGTGCTCTCAATAAACTGGCTCAGGTATATTCTGTACATGCCTAAACTGTCGTAAAATGCGGTGGAGCGTGTGATCCTCAATGATATCCATGTGTATCAACGAACACCATGACATCCACTCGGGTTCACAATCCCTGCAAAACGCCGGCAACTGATCCAAAAATGGAACATACGGCCTCCATATAAAAGATTGTAAAAAAGATGAATTAGTAAGCAATAAAGACAAAATAGTAAAAAAAAAGATAATAATGTAAAATCAAACAAACTTACCATGTCCATCGTCATACAATCTAGCTTCTCCCTGAACTGAAGAATACTATGGTGCGTATCTACATCTCGGGGGGATATGTCTCCCGTCCATCTTCGCGCGTAGGGAATGTCATCAGCAATGAAGTCAGGGTGCACAGCTACGGGCTAAAAATGCTCATCCTATCCCACACCCATAACTGAAAGGGTCATTAAAAAAATATTTGATTAGTCGTTATTTTAAAAAACTATATTTAGAATAAAATTACACACACTTAAATATATTACATAGAGGAGCGCGTGAAATCTAGCGATATCCATCTTATCGCCCATAGACGCTCGACATAGTGATCGATACAGGTAAGCCAAAATAGCAGCTCCACAACTATAACATCCCAACTGGTCCAAATCCTCCAAAAATGGAAAATACTTTAAACTCACATAAGAACCCGATGTGTTCGGGAACAGGATGCCTCCAAATATGATGAGTAAGTACAGACGGGCACGACGGTCAACATCCACCTGAGGTGTGCCGTCTATAATAGGATGCTCCATGTCTAAGAGGAGCAAGTGAGTACAGAGGGAATGCATCGACATTCGAGTCTGTCCATGGATATCACCCTGATGTGGCACGTAATCAGTGAGCCTAGTCAACTCCTGCCGATACGATGGCGGCGGATGAGGCTCCTCAATGAATAACGGCGTCTATCTACATGTAGTCCATACATGACCTCCACATCCTAAAGCGTGATAGTTGCCTCACCAGTGCAGAAATGAAAGGTGTGTGTCTCCGGCCGCCATCGCTCAACCATGGCTGTCACAAGAGCCCTATCATGCTGTACCTGATCAGCAATGACACAATGATAGATACCGCCCCGATACAGTATATCTAAAATGCGGGGTTGTGGAGGCTGAGCCGTTAAAAGACCTCACGCATGTTCCACCCTACGGGGACGGAATAACGTACTCGTACCTATCACTCCATCCTATAATAGTTGGGACCTATGATTAGCCTCTAGATGAAGTACTGATGTATCGAAGGGCTCCGGATGAAGGTTGGAATCCATGGAGGTGTCGTATCTGTATTAACAATTTTTAAATTAATCATTAACATGTAATATTAATTATGTAATCCTTTATCGAAAAATTATACAAACTAACTAATCATTTAACAAGAAATTATATTAACTATCTAAATTTGTGAATTAATAATTTTTAATTAATCATTAATTAACTACAATTAATGAACTAATATAATATTAATGATATTTTTAATACTAAACTAATGATGTTTAATCCTAAACTAAGGATTAACTATTTCTAATTAATAATTGTTAACTAATTATTATACTAGCTACAATTAACTAACTAATATTATATTAATGATATTTTTAATCCTAAATTAAGAATGTTCAATCCTAAATTAAGGATTAACTATTTCTAATTGATAATTAATTATTATACTAACTACAATTAACTAACTAATATAATATTAATGATATTTTAAATCCTAAACTAATGATGTTTAATCCTAAACTAAGGATTAACTTATTCTAATTAATAATTGATAAATTAGATAACTAATTAGCACATTAATACATTAAAATCAGATAACTAATTACACATAAAGTTAGATAACTAACTAGAAAATACAATTAGATTAACACATAAAACTGGATAACTAATTAGCACCTTAATAATTAACATTGATTAAACAATTTTACAAATAAATAAATTAACAATTAGATAATTAAGAAATAAATATATTATTAGGAGAGTAGTATATTTTATTATAATAAAATAATTAAAAATCATTAACAAATAATTAAAAATTAACAAATCATTAACAAATAATTAACTATTAACTAATCAGATAATTAACAAATGATTAACAAATAAAAAAATAAAAAAATGAAAAAAGGGGCTGGGCAGTGCGCAGACAACCCCTATTGCGCACACAAAAATTGCGTAAAAACTTTTTTTTTTTGAAATTCGAGACTATGAAACATTAATCATGCTTAGTATTATAAGATATTTAATAATGTAATTAGAAAATTTATAGTAAAATACCTAGATTAAAGCTTGTTTTTTATTTTTGAAATCGAGTTCTACAACGCTTATTTCAAAATTCAAGCATCGAAACTTGTTCCTTGACTTGAATATACCGAGAATATTGACTTTTTGGTTAAAAATTAACACGAAAACAACAAAATTTGGAAGTGGGACCTCGGGTTTTGTTCTCTAATGGCGGAAATTTTAAAATACTTGTGGGGACCGATGGTGGGGAAGAAAGTTAGGGGTCGATTTATCAAACCCCCTTTGCGCAACAATTTTGTGCACATTAGAGCTTAACAATGTTGTTACAGTTAAGTTCTGCTGCGCATAAAATTATTACGCTAAAGATATTTCTATCACTTTTTTTATGGACTATTTTAGTTCAACTCCCCACTTTGTGGGTCAATTTAAGTTGGAGACTCGCCGTAGCCGCGGGTTCAATATCCCATCTTTTTTACTCAAAATTGTAAGTGCTTCTAGTCCTCTACCTTCTAGTCTAATCAAACTCCAAAGTCTTTGCATTTTGGCCTTCCCTCTTTTGTTTTCTTTCTTCTTTTGTTTTTAATGCCCGTCTTTTCCTTAATATTCCACCATTCTGACAAGGAACAATTACCTACTGACTTCCCCATTTTGTTGCCACTTCAAACATTCAAAAAAATAAATACAAAATAAAAGTTTTTGTATAACTAGTGGAGTGGAACACTTTTCACGGCACTATTAGTTATTAATAAAATATTTTTAGAATATTTCCGAATCTTTGTATATTTTTATATTAGGTAAATTTATATTCCGATTGTAATTAGAAAGATTAGTTACCTAGTTTCTAGTCATGTAAATAATTACATAACACTATATATATTTTACACAATAATCAATGAAAGGCCGGGAACATATTCCTATATGGTATCAGAAGCCAAACCATAATTGTTTTCCCCAGCCGTCCCGCCCCCCACCCCGGCATCCCTCCCCTTTTTTTTGCCATCCTCCTCCCTCTTTTTCAACTTCTCGGCAGTCTCTTCTTCTCCAATTTTCAATGCCTGAAAAACCCAAATTTCATCCTGCTCTTGGAGTTAACAACATCAAGAATTTCATTCTCATAACTTTTGAGATGGAAAATGTTCAATATTCATCTTGGGCGGAATTATTTAAAATTCAGTATCGAGTGTCCAAAATCATCGACCATATCATCTCTCCAAAATCTAAGCCCTTGAAAATATCTGATAATTCTGATGACGAATTTTGGTCCCGCTTAGATGCGGTTGTCCTACAATGAATCTACGGCATGATCTCGAATGATCTATTGCATACAATCATTGAAATCGATGCCACTACATGACAAACATAGGAGCGCTTGGAGAGTATTTTTCACGATAACAAGACACAACGTGCCTTGTATTTGGAAAATCAATTCAAGGGCATTCAATAGGACAATTTTCCTAATGTGTCGGCGTATTGTCTTGAACTTAAGATGATTGCCGATCAACTCTCCAACGTTGGTGCACCGGTCACCAATCAACGATTGGTGATGCAACTCATTATGGGTTTGAATGAATCTTATGACGGCGTCGCTACCATCATTCAACAAAGCACACAATTGCCTCCATTCTATGAGGCCCATTCAAGACTCATCCTTGAAGAAACTCGGAAAACCAAGCGGGCCGCGGCCAATTCAATACCGCCGATGCCACCCTCGTGACCACCTAGAACACCATTGATGACCTGAGAGGCTCGACCTCTGCCCCGCCACACCGACAAGCCCACAATCCTAAACGTGGCTCACAATCCAGGAATAACAATAAAGGGCAAATTCTGGCCGAAACTGCGGTGGCCGAACCAGAAACAGCAGCAGCGGTGGCAGAGGGCATCCCCCGTTGGCCGATAGCCACCCGCAGCGGCAGTAGCAGTGGCAACAACCTCTGTCATAGACTGCCTACCCACCATGGGTCGCGTGGGCCCAGCCAACTTAGGTTGGTCCACTGTGCCCCTACCCACCGTTCTCCTAGGCCCCACCTTCATCCCGATAGCCCCAGCCCGGTATCCTCGGCATACATCCACAACAGGCATACATTGCACAGGTCTCTCCTCCTTCAACCTATGCCCCGACGGATATTGAGGCGGTTATGAACACGATGTCTCTCAATGTTCCAGATGACAGTTGGTACATGGATACTGGCGCCACATCTCATATGACGACATCCCAAGGTACTCTCTCATTTTATTTCAATCTGAGCAATTTAAATCGAAATATTATTATTGGTAGTGGACAAGACATTCCCATTCGAGGTTACAGAAAATCATTCCTCTCCCCCACCACATCCGCTGTTAGCTTTAAACAATGTCCTCTATGCCCCGAAACTTGTCAAAAATCTAATCTATGTACGTCGTTTCATAACCGACAATAGTGTTTCTCTTGAATTTGATCCTTTTGGTTTTTCTGTGAAGGACCTCATGAGAGAAATGCGAATAATGAGATGTGACAGCACTGGGGACCTCTATCCTATCACTACCACCGTCGACCATCCAACCTCCTCTCCATCAACCTTTGCAGCTCTTTTGTCTTTTTTATGACATAATAGATTAGAACACCCGAGATATTCTGTTTTATGCTCCCTTAGCAAAAATAAATTTATTAATTATAAACATGTCTCCAATACTTTTGTTTGTGAATCTTACATTTTTGGGAAACATGTCAAATTGCTATTTTATTCTTCACTCACCTGTACTTTAATGCCATTTGATATAATACTCACTGATTTATGAACTTCTCTTATTTTAAGCACGGCCGGACATAGATATTATGTGTTATTTTTGAATGATTATTCTAACTTTCTATGGAATTTTTTCATTGGTAATAAGTCTCAAGTCTATTCTATTTTTTCTTCATTTAATTCATTAATAAAGACACAATTTGAAAAGAATATCAAATGTCTTCAATGTGACAACGGGAGGGAATTCGATAATCAACAATTCAAACTGTTCTGCGCCAAACACGGCCTTGTTTTTTGTTCTTCTTGTCCACACACATCTCCACAAAATGGAAAAGCCGAACGCAAAATTAGAACCATAAACAACTTAATTTGTGCCCTCCTTGCCCACACCTCTATCCCCCTATTTTTGGCATTACGCCCTCTCAATTACAACCTATCTTTTGAACATTCTCCCAAATAAGTCTCTCAAACACAAGTCACCCACTAAAGTTCTCTTATCTTTGGGATCCTTCCTATAAGAATTTACGAACTTTCGGATGTTTATGCTACCCTCTCCATCCCTCCACTCAAATCAACAAGCTACAACCTCGGTCATCTCCGTATGTCTTCCTTGGTTACCCCCCCCCCCCAACATTGAGGGTACAATTGTTACGACTTGTCAAGCTAAAAAATAATATTTCTAGGCATGTCATATTTGATGTGTCCCAATTTCCCTTTGCCAAACTCAACTATCCATCTTCAAATTCCTATGACTTTCTAAATGATGGCCTAAATCCCATTCTAATTCATCACTTGCAAAATCAGTCATCACCATCAACGGCAACCGGCTCCATCACCAACAACTGGCTCCATCACCGCCATCCGGAGGCATGCAATCCACCCAGCTTCGCAATGGCAGCCTCGGAACAACCCTTCTCGGCCTTCCATCTTAGTTACCTCTCGGCCAGCCCCCCTTTACCCGACACCACTGCCCCATCTCAGCCCTATCCTTTCACTCCCGGGCCTTTTCCTATTCTCGCTGCCCCCTCTTGGCCACCCCTTCCCGATCCCGTCCAACCCCCAACAGCACCCCGACATACAATGGAAACTCGTGCTATGCACGACAGTTCCAAACCCAAATGACTATTCAACTTGTCTACTTCGGTTGCCCCTTCCCCTGTTCCTCGTAATTCGAAAGATGTCTTGTCTGATCCTAATTGGAAAATGCAATGATTGATGAATATAATTATTGAAAATAAGACGTGGGATCTAGTACCTCATCATCCTGATGCTAATATTATTCGTTCCATGTGGATTTTTGACATAAAAAATCTGATAGTTCTTTTGAGAGACACAAGGCCCGTCTTGTATGTGATGGCAGATCTTAATAGGTGGGAGTGTATTGTGATGAAACTTTCATCCCGGTGGTGAAATCGGCGACTATTCGGACCGTTCTCAATATTGCTTTGTCCAAATCTTGGCTTATTCATCAATTTGACGTCAAAAATACTTTCTTACATGCGGACCTTCATGAAACCGTATATATGTATCAGCAAATGGGATTCAGGGATTCGGTTCATCCAGATTATGTGTGTCCTTTGAGGAAATCACTCTATAGACTGAAATAGGCTCCTCGTGTATGGTACCAATGGTTTGCTTATGTTGTATCCTCTATCGGTTTTTCACATTGCAGATCTGATCATTCACTGTTCATCCATAGCAAGGGTAATGACATGGCATACATCATACTATATATTGATGATATCATCCTCACTACATCTTCTGATGCACTTCGCTGATCCATTATGTCACTCATTGCCTCTGAGTTTGCTATGAAAGATTTGGGGGCCCTAAGCTTTATTTTGGCATTGCTATTACGAGACATGCATGTGTCTTATTTCTTTATCAAATGAAGTATGCCGAAGAGATTCTTGACCGAGCAGGCATAACGTCTTGCAAACCAGCCCACACACCGGTGGACACTAATTCCAAACTCAGTGCCTCTTCGGGTTCTCTGTATGCCAACCTGACTCACTATCACAGTTTAGCATGATCATTACAGTATCTCACTTTCACGAGATCAAATATATCCTATGTCGTGCAAACAAATATGATTACATATGCATAACCGGACGGATGCACGTATGAATGCGCTCAAACGTATTTTGCGCTATGTACAAGGTACTCTTCACTTCAACCTCCACCTGTACAAGTCCACACTCACTAGTCTCACCTCTTATTCTGATGCTAACTGGGGTGGCTGTCCAGACACCCGTCGATCCACGTCAGGTTATTGTGTCTTTCTCGGAGATAACTTGCTTTCTTGGTCTTCTAAAAGACAACCTACTTTGTCTTGATCCAGTGCCGAAGTCGAGTACAAAGGAGTCGCGAATGCTATCTCTGAGTCTTGTTGGATACACAACCTTCTGCTGGAACTTCACTGCCAAATCTGCAAGGCTACATTGGTCTACTGTGATAATGTCAGTGCGATATATCTCTCCGGCAATCCCGTTCAACATCAGCGCACTAAACACATTGAAATAGATATTCACTTTGTACGTGAAAAAGTGGCTCGTAGACAAGTTTGTGTCCTTCATGTTCCTTCTAGGTATCAGATTGCTGATATATATACTAAAGGACTTCCGCGCATACTTTTTGATAATTTCTGAGCCAGTCTCACCGTACGAAAACCTCTCACTTCGACTGCGGGGATGTGATAGAATATTTCTAGAATATTCCCGTATCTTTTATATTATGTAAATTTATATTCCGATTGTAATTAGAAAGATTAATTACCTAATTTGTAGTCATGTAAATAATTATATAATACTATATATATTATACACACTAATAAATGAAATTTAAAAAAAAACATATAATTATTCTGTTGAGAAATAGGAGTATAAAGATTCTCCTTTCAATTGATTATAAGGACTAGGTTATCGCTTTATGACGCTACTTTCGTCATATTATCATAAAGATAGGAAAAAGTAAAGTAAGAGACGAGGTGACACGAAGTTTCATCGACATAACACATGTGATTTGTTATAGAAGCAATAAATATTGAATTTGGTTACTTTGATGTGTAAACATTTAGTGGTCGGTATAAAGGTGATTACACAATTTTGATGTTGATTTCACCCTCCTCAATTTTACTTTAAAAATCAAATCCCCCCTCTACTTTGAACAACAGACATTTTCTTCCTCTATTTTATTTTACTTTTTTTTTACAAGGAGAGATAAGATTAGAAATGATGATATCCGGGACAGAGTAGGAGTGGTCTCGGTGGAGGATAAGATGTCGGAAGAGAGGTTGAGATGGTTTGGGCATGTGAAGAGGAGAGACACAAATGCCCTAGTGCGGAGGTGTGAGAGGTTGGCTATGGACGGGTTCAAGAGGGGTAGAGGTAGGCCGAAGAAGTATTGGGGAGATGTGATTAGACGGGATATGGCGCAGGTGCAACTGACTGAGGACATGACCTTAGATAGGGGGTTGTGGAGGACACTGATTAGGGTAGAAGGGTAGTAGGTAGTCGAGCGTAGTCCTACTTACGCTTGCAAATTGGTAGTTGTAGTGTTATTATTGTAGGTCCGCTTAGTCTATCATACTAATAGGCGCAGTATTACTTTATAGTCCCATGTAGTTTGATTTCTGCTGCTATGTGTCCTTTAGTGTACTTTGTTTAGCTTATTTACTTGCGCTAGTTACTGCTTACTTTTCAGAATGCGCTATCATGACTTATTCGCTTTTGATACCAGCATTTTCATACCGCTTTAATTTTTTTTTTACAGAATCTCGCCGTTTCTCTTGCTTTGCTTTTGCTTTTGCTTTTGCTTTGCTTATGCTTATGCTCTGTCTTGAGTCGAGGTTCTCTCGGAAACAACCGCTCTACCTACCAAGGTAGAGGTAAGGTCTGCGTATACTCTACCCTCCCCTGACCCCACGTTGTGGGATTTCACTAGGAATGTTGTTGTTGTTGTATTCTATTTGACCTTTTTAAATGCCTATTTTATCCTTACATTAATTATTAACCTTTTCCCTTTTATTTTACTTTTTAAAAATCAAGATATTTTTTATTTTTTAATCTATGTAACAAAATTTTAATGAAAAATAAATACTTCTTGTTTTTCAGACGAAAAGAAAAGTGAGAAATACTTAATTGAGTATATAAGTTAATGACGGTATATAATGAAATAAATGAGCAGAATAAAGTTATTAAATTTTATTAATAATAATTAAAACTATAATATCTATTTATACAAGTGAAAATAACAGGCAATATTAACTTTTTAAATATATTTCAATGTAGGTAATACAAAAATAATTTATAGAACCACCAAAGGATGTGGTGCAGTGGATGATGTTGTTCCTTTCTTAATAAGAAGTCTCGGGTTCGAGTCATGTGTATGGAAAAATCCTTGGTAGGAAGTGCTACCCCCCTAATGGAGCCCTACTCGACGCGAATCCGGATTAGTCAGACTCCAATGTGGATACCGGACACCATATGGAAAATAAATAAAAAAAATTAATAGAAATAGAGGTATATTTCATAACGAAATTTTGAAAAGATTATTTATTTATATTGTAAATGAATTTTAAATTATAATTTATATAATATCCATACTAACAAACAAAATTCTTATATCTATATAAACAATAGAGAATAAGAGATAATTGAGACATGCATCTATAAACATAACATACTTAATGCATGTAATATTAAAATAAAAATAATATTAAATTTTGTGACAAATTCATAAAAAGATTATTTACTCATAATGTCAACTTAAATAAAAATATATAAATGCCTAGGTTAAGAGAAATAAATATTATGTATAATAGAAAAAAATATTACATGAATGAAGATTGAAAATATCAAGGGTAAAATAGATATCACATAAGATAAGGGGGAAAGAATATTTATTATTCATAGTTGAGAGGGGAGTTTAATTTTTAAAGCTGATTTTCACCGGAAAGGAAAAAGATGAGATGTCACGCAGTCTCATCAACATATTTGTTTTGTTATAAAGGGCAATATATAGATGTGTAAGCTTTTTAGTGGTCAGTACAAATGTGATTGCACAATTTGGCTGTTGTTTTCTTTGAAGTTTGATTTTAAGATTTTATCAACACAAAATACTATAGTAGGGTAGATTAGTCATATGTGGATTGCTTTCGCAAAGTAAACAAGATTAGAGTTGGAATAATTATATAAGAATTAGACTATTAATTCATCTGAAGTATTTCTAAGAACGAAGTCAACTTTCATCATTTTATTTAATTTTTAAAAAGAAAAGATCCCTCCATCCACCCAGAGATTTTATTAAACAATATAGCACCTTTCATTTTTTAAGATTACAAATTAAGTTTCTACTTCCCTTTTCTCTCCTTCAAGATTCCTTTTTCCTTTAAAAAGTCTTGCATTGTTGCATACTTCAGGAATTAATGTATTATTTCCAATCTCAATTTCTTCCACACTTTCACGTAACGAGGAAGTCACAATGAATAAGTAATACATTTTGAACTAGAGATACAAATAATTAAATTCCAATTTGACACTGTCGATATGATTTTCAAAATTGAGAACAAAGAAGACCTCTAATAGATGAATAAATAAACTTTGAAGGTATTATACAAGGTGTACAACTAGGAATTTGCACATTCAATAGTATAGACATATTTTTTTTCCGGCCAGTGTTCGATATCTACTTTAATACCCGATTAATTCAAATTCGTACCGGATTTTTTTTAGGAATAAAGCGTTTTCTACCAAAAATGAATTCATTTTCATGTTTCGACCCCGAAACTTCTGAGAATGAAATAGTACTTACATATTCCATTTACCTATCCCATTTACCCTGCAGACCCTATACTCAGTGGGATTTTAACCGTTCAAATAACTTAAACTATGATCTCCAGATCGAAATGAAAGGTGATATATTGTCTAATAAAATCAATTAAATATAATTCCCAAAGCTTCCCGCAACCATATATATGTTTCAAATATTTTATTTTGTAGATACAAAATGTGCACTACATATTATCCACTAAAAAAGCTTTTGACATTGATTCCATCAATGATTTATTCTTGACTATTGCAATAAGAGGGGGAAATAAATAAGCCATCCTTTATCTTCAATATTTTGCTCACTATCAGTACTAAATAAAGACGGGCTGCGTCGAAAAAACTCGACGCAGTCCATCGGTTTTAATAATTTTTAATTTTTTTATTTAAAACTGACGGATTACGTCGATTTATTTTGGCAGAATTTTGCGCCTAAAATTCCACCAAAATAAATATAACGAAATCGACGTTGTCTCAATTTTAATAAAATTAAATAACAATTAATATATAAAAATTGATGGATCACGTTGGTTTATTTTTAAAAAATGATAAAATGATTTTTTAATTTTAATTCGTTTTAATTTATTTTTTAATAAAACCGATGAGGTCCGTCGTTTTTATTTACGTTTTTTTTTGTCAATGTGCGCCAATGATTAAAAAATGACGGACCACGTTGGTTTTGTCCGTCGGATTTTTTATTTTAACCAAATAGCCCCGCAGTTCTTTCCTCATTTCCCCCAAAAGCCCTAACCACACTTCGACGAAAAATCTCCCACTCCGGTGTCCCCCCGGCGTCCCACCCCACGACTCCATCCCACCCGCGAAACTGCCCCAAATTGGGCAGACCAAGAGGTAATTTTTTTAATTTTTTTTCTTGAATTGCTTAGATGGTAGGTTAAATATTTATGTATTAGTTTATTTATGGAATATTTGTGATGTTATTAATGTGTATGGACATTTAGTAGACAACGAGCGAGCTACAAGCACCTACTCCTATCAAAATGAAAGCAGCAAGCGGAACTTGAACTTGAAGCTTAAATTTGACAAAAAAATGTACAATTTATTTGTCAAAAATGTGTAGGTTTATTTTTTAGGGCTTTTGTTGTTGATTTATTTTGGATAATCTTAGTTTGTAGGTTTAATGTGTATGTAATTAGTTTATTACTTGTAATTTTATTGATGTGTATGAATTTAAATTTGACATACAAGTACACTTTATTTGTCTAAAATGTGTAGGGATCACTTTAGATTATTGTTTTGATTGAAGTTGGCTATATTTATGTTCAATATCAATATGAATGTACATTTCGTTAGTTTTGAATTTTAATGTGTACAAGGAGGATGTTCAAAAAAAAAAAGAAAACTCCGGGAATGTAAAATTCTATATTTTTCTGAATATGAATTTGATAGAAAATGTACACCTAACTTAACATTTGAACTATAAATTAGTTTAAGTTTAATTAATAATATAATACAATCTAACTTATAATTTAATATTTATATTATGAATATTTCTGTAGAATCATCATATGTGAATATATAATATGAATAATAGTTAATATGTGAGTGTTAATGATGAATTTGTTGAAGGTGTTAACGAGGAATTCATAATGAATTATACATTTTGAACTAGAGATATAAATAATTAAATTCCAATTTGACACTGTCGGATTTGATTTTAAAAAATGAGAACAAAGAAGACCTCTAGTAGATGAATAAATAAACTTTGAAGGTATTACACAAGGTATAACAACGAAAAATTCCACACTTTAGTAGGATAGACATGTTTTTATTTTATTTTTTATTCAGTGTTCAGTATCCGCTTTAATTAAGATCCTACTAATTTAAATTCGTGTTGAAATATCTCAACCCCGAAATTTCTAAATATGGAATTGTACTTGCTACGCACGTACATATCCCATTTACCCTGCAAACTAGGATACTCATAATGAAATTTTAATCATTCAAATAATTTAACAATATTCTGCTGTTGTTATAGTTGTTATATTCTGCCGTTGTTATAGTTGTTCTTGTTCTTAAACTATCTCCTGATCAATATGAAAGGTGCTGTATTGTTCAATAAAATCAATTAAATATAATTCCCAAAGCTTCCCGCAACCATATATATGTATTAAATCTTTTATTGAGTAGATATAAAATGTGCACTACATATTATCCACCAAAATAGCTTTTAACTTTGATTCCATCAATGGTTTATTCTTGACTATTGCAATAAGAGGTAAAAATAAATAAGTCACCCTTATCTTCAATTTTTTCCTCACCATACTCAATCAGAGAACCAATTACCCAAATTAGTTATTATTCTTTTTCCTAATTCTCAAATGATCAACCCTGCTCCCCCTCCCTATTCCCTTTGGATTTAAATTACTTTCACTAATGTCATAACTGATATATATATATATATACATATAGTGTGCAATGCTTGCATCTTCTCTAATTCCCCAGATACTGAAAATGTAAACTTTCAGTTTTCCAGTGAAAATGGATCTAATCAAAAAATCAATTAGAAATTTGTTTCAATAGGTTTTGAAGACAAGTGGGTTGTATCCAATTCGAAAAACTCCTTTACGAGTTCAATTATGTTGATAAACAATGAGTACGACTAGTAAATAATGTAAGATAAAAAGCAAGTATGTAAACCAACGAATATTCTTCTGTATATTGCTTAGAGAGAAAGAGAGATAGGGTTACAAAGTGTAAGCCAGCTATCCTTATATATCTAATCGAGATATAACCTGGGTACCAGAGTGGGAGCCAGCTGTGGAGATCCTCCGGGCACCACTACTAAAAAAAGGTCGAAAATCGACGGAAACCCAACAAAAATAGGTCCGTCGATTTTAGAAAAGTCGGTTTTTCACGACGGACCTCATCGTTACACGTAGTCGTTGGTTTTTATTTTCGTATTAATAATTTAATTAAAAACTGACGGATCCGTCGATTTGAATATATATATTATAATTGATAGATTCCGTCAAATTTAATTAATAATTATTTTTAAAAAAAATCGACAGACTTCATCGATTTTCTGTAAAAAAAAAATAAGCAGAATTCTATTGGTTTTTCAACAGCCCACCTGAAACTAATATAATCCAATTTCAGCTACAAACCAACATTAATTGTTGCCAAAACAGTAATAAACGAGCTACAACATAAATAACATCCTAATTATCAATCAAATACGACGTTCAACACATCAAATACATTTAAAAAGTTCACCAAAATTCAATGTTTTCAAATCATTCAACTAAAAGTACGAATATAACATGCATAAGGGTGATTTAAGTCCTAAGGCATCTTATGATCTGTGTACGGTTTACATATTCACCATTGTATTCCGGCTCGATGTCATCATCATCATCAGGGTGAGGAGGGGGAGAGCGGGGTACACCAAATCGTCCATATGCAATGTGGCTCAAAACTTGTGCCTGGAGCAATTTCAGGCTCTCTTGCATCGTCCTCTCTCCCTCCAATCGTTTAGCTTCAACTGCTGTTAATTGACGATTAAGTTCTGTGATTTATTGCGCCATAGCTGCGACTTGGACACCATCGATGCCCTCGCCCTGTCGGGAAGACCCTTCACTACGCAGTCCTGACCGGAAGCGTTGAGAGTTGTTCCTTAGGCCTAGACCGTATGTTTTACCCTTTTGTGACAGAACGATTTTACATCACATTTCAATCTTCAATTCCGCTGGAGGCTGGGTCGACTCGCCCTCAGACTTTACTGGTACTCATGGACCACATCTTTATACCCAACCTGTACATTTAAAAGAAAAGTTAGTATATACCAAACATATAACAATTAAATTTATACAATAATTATTCAAAAACTAAAAGAATTACGCACGCAAGTGTCTTTAGCCCTGGGTTCGATCCATTCATCCTTATCCGTCTCGTTTTTCTTCTTTTTTACGTGGGTCTTTAAAAATGACTCATCCTGATTGGGGAAAACTCCCGTGTTTTCTTTCTACAAAAAAGAAATTATAACTCAATTATAATATATTGATTGTTTATAATTTTAAAAGTGTAAAATTACTTACCATTTTCCTAGCTATGTGCCCTTGAGTTCCTACACCCGTCGTGTGCAGGGAACCGCCTTTTTGGGATGCACGAGCTTTCTTTACCTGCTCAGACTTGGCAATGAACTCATGAGTTCGTCAATATACTTTAAGTTGCTCCCATTGCCTTTAGTCTTGCCCTTAACATCCATCACGTTGTTGAATAAATTATCAAAATAATTTGTTTTAATATGCATCACATCAAGATTATGCCATAGAAGATTATCCTTCCAATATAGTAATTCCCAGAATATGTTTTATTTAGTCCAATTATGTTAAACACCATAACCATGCAATCTATAAGGTGTAACTTATGTGACCTTAGGCAAGTGACAAACCCTTTTTCCAAATTTCTTCTCCTGTCAATGTTCGAGGTGGCGGATCATTTTCAACTTTATTCTTTCTGAATGCTTGTTTCATTTTTCTGAATTCATGATCCATAGGCAAGAACTGACGATGACAATCAAACCACGAATTTTTACGGTCATGTTTTAAAGTGAAGGCTTTACTATTTTCCATGCAATGCGGATAAGCTATCTTTCCAGCAGTCATCCAACCAGACATCCCATACGTAGGTAAATTGTTAACAATCCACATTAAAGAAGCACACAAGATAAAAGTAGTCTTAGTTGAAACATCATATGTCACTACACCTTCACACCACAATTATTTTAAGTCATCAATCAAAGACTGTAGATAAATATCAATCATGACTTTTGGATTACGAGGACCAAGGATAATACAATTAAGGAATATGTAGGGACTTCTCATACACATCTCATGAGGAAGATTATACGGAGTACAACAATAATAAGGTGCAGCCGAAACTAAGAATGGTGTGAAACAATCCTGACACAAACCCAAACTAATGTTCCTAGGTTAACTAGAAAAATCAGGATAAGTTCTATCAAAATGTTTCCACATTTCTTCATCTGATGGATGACACATAACACCAGGAGCCCTTCTACTTTCACCGTGTCATCTCATATGAGGAGCAGAACTCGACGATGCGTATAACCTCTTTCATCTAGGTATTAGAGGTAAATAATGCATCGCCTTGATTGGAACCATCTTCCCACTAGGAGCCCGCCTAAAACGAGCATGGCCACATTATTTACAATATTCTAAATCAACATCTTGTTTATAGAACAACATACAACCGTTTGGACAACAATGAATTCTATCATACGTCAATCATAACTTGAAAACCAATCTCTTTGCCTGATAGTAATTTTTAGGTATGTCGAATTCTGGACTAACTAGTTCCCCCAGGAGCTTAATCATAGAGTCTATAGCATCTTCAGCAACACTCCAATCTAATTTGATATTAATAATCCTAACTGCAACAGACAACTTAGAAGACTCCCGACCCAAATTGGACGACTAGCCTAGTCTAATTCTTGATAAAAGCGCATTGCTTCTTCATTGGGAGGTTGCTCAATAATTTATTTAGGTTCAAACCCAAAATGTATCCTACGTTAACTCTATCATATTGTACATGAATATTTTTCAGCGACCTACTACTTTCACCAGCAATCAAATTATAATATATAACATTAACCCCATCAACCTCTGCATGATTAGTCCAAACAGAATATCTCGTCTTAAATCCCTTACAATATAAATGAAGCTTAACTATTTCCGATTTAAAATACTTCATACACTTGCAATTAAAACAAGGACACCTAATTACCCCTTCATTTTTGTAAGGATCAAGTGATATTGCATGTATGATAAACTCTTTAACACATTCAATAAATTCATCATTAACACCCACACGACCACTATTATTCCTATTATACATCCACGTACGACGATTCATCTACAAAAATACCCACAAAATACAAATATTAAATTATAAGTTAGGTTGCATTATTTAAACTTAAAGTAAGTTAGGTTAAGTTAGCTTGAATTCTAATTTTAATAGCTTAAGAATCTCAACAACAACCAACCATCAAAATCCAAAACTAGCAAAATAACTTCTACAAAAATATCCGCAATATCCAAAATTAGCAAACTAGTAAAATGAAGTCTACAAATTTTCACAAATTCAACACAATAACATTACAAATGATGTTTAACTAAGCTAATACAAATACATTGACAGTGAACATAAAATATAGCCATTTCAATTTTAAAGAAATCAAACAAATCATCACCATAATTTTTTCACTATAAAGTCTCTATTTTTTCACAAATTTAAGTTTATACCCTACACTAAAACCTTAAATTAACAGAAAACTAACCTAACTACACTAATACACTAACATTAAATCTAAAATTAACAATGATATTGTAAGAAATTAAAAAGCCCTAATTTGATTACTAACCTCACTTTTCGGGTTAAAACAGAGATGGACGGCGGGTTGGGACAGTGGTGGGGACGCTAGTGGGTTGGGGTTTCGGTGGGGGGACGGGGGGACGGGACGGGTGGGTGTTGGGTATGTTTGAAGATGGAGACAAGTTTTTGTTTTTTAATGTTAAATATACACAATTATGTGTAATTTATGGTAAATATTTAGTATCCTAGTTTAGGTAAGGTTGTAATATAATTTAGTATTGTATTACCATAATTAGTGTATTACCATAAATGTATAGAATAAGATTTTAAGAATAGAATAGGAATAGGATTCTCCTATTATGTAACTTGTATATATAGCCTTTCAATTAATGAAAACAATCAAGGGATTATTTCTTTCATGGTATCAAGAGTCTAGGTCTTAAAATCATCTCTCTACTCTCCTAAATTTTCAGTCGACTTCCCTCCAGTTCCGAGACGTTTTGCTCTCGGTTTGTGTGCCGACGGGACCTCTTTTCTTCCCAAAATTTTCTCCCTAATCCCTCAATCACATATTGTTCTATCAATATGTCTACATCCCGGAACATGTTTCGTCCGGCCCTTACAGTTTCTAACATCAAGAATAACATCCCTCTCGTTCTTGAAATAGAAAACGTTCAATATGCGACGTGGGCCGAACTGTTCAAAATTCACGCACGATCGCATCAAGTCATCCATCACATAATCCCCGCGGCTCCTGAGGATACGGAGATGCCAAAACGCGAGGATGATCCTAAGTTATGGACGACTATTGATGCTACCGTCCTTCAGTGGATATATTCCACAATATCTATCGACCTTTTGCAAATAATTATTGAGCCCGACGCTACGGCACAGGCGACTTGGGATAGACTGCGTGATATATTCCAAGATAATCAAAATTCTAGAGTCGTTACCCTTGAGCAGAATTTCTCCCACGTCAATATGGAAGATTTCCCTAATGTTTCGGCTTATTGCAAAAGATTAAAGGAACCGGCGGACCAACTTCGCAACATTGGCGCACCGGTTTCGAACGATCGTTTGGTCCTCCAAATGGTTTCCGGCCTCTCCAAGGCCTATAGTGGTGTGGGAACGCTTCTTCGGCAAAGCAATCTGCTTCCGCAATTTTATCAGGCACGTTCTATGCTTACACTAGAAGAAGCAGGCATAGCGAAATGAGCGGCTACCGGTACTAGTCCCATAGTCATGATGACCGAGTCCATGGTATATCCTACCGGTTCCAACAACTCGAGCCAAAACCGCAACAACAGTGGCGGCAAAAAGGGTGGAAATAAGAAAAATGGCAAAAACCGCGGCGGCAACAACGGCGGCAGACGACAGAATGGTTGTGGCAGTGGGGGTCCTCGCGGTGGTCAGCAGCAACAACAACAGTTTTGGAGACCACAGTGGGCCCCTATGCAGTGGCAGTGGGCACCACAACAAGCGATTGGGGCCCGGCCCGGCTTACCTCCCCCGGCGGTGGCCGGCCCAAAGCCCGGCGGTGGCAAGCCCAGCAGCAGTCCAGGCCCAATTCGGCCTGGTCCAGTTACGGCCAACAACAGTCTGGGTCGAGACCGCAAGCAGGGGTGCTTGGGCCTCGGCCCCCGCAAGCTCATTACGCAGCAGGCCCCACTCGGACTGATATCGAGGTCGCGATGCACACACAGAGTTTGACTCAACCTGACCCGAATTGGTATATGACACCGGTGCCACTACCCACATGACATCCGATTAAGGTACTCTCTCATCTTATTCCAATTTGAGCAACCCTCGCGGTATAATTGTTGGGAATGGCAATTCTGTTTCTATTGAATTTGATCCATTTGGTTTCTCTATAAAGGATTTCAAGACTGGGAGTCCTGTCATGAGGTGTGATAGTAGGGGAGATCTTTATCCTATCACACCCAGTCCCGGTCCATCGAGTCAAACCCTGCCATCAGTTTTTGCAGCCATCTCTCCTTCCTTGTGGCATGCTCTTCTTGGTCATCCGGGGTCCTCTATTTTGTCAGCTTTAGATAAAAATAGTTTTATTTCATGTAAGGGTACGAGTCGTATTCCAATTTGTCAATCTTGTTCTTTAGGAAAAATTGTTAAATTGCCATTTGTAGACTCAAAATCTCATACTTTAATGCCATTTGATATTATTCATAGCGACTTATGGACGTCTCCTGTTCCTAGTTCTCTGGGTCATTGGTATTATGTTCTTTTTTTGGATGATTATTCTAAATTTTTATGGACATTTCCAATAGCGAAGAAATCTCAAGTTTTTTCCATCTTCCTAAAATTTAAAGCATTCATCAGAACCCAATTCGACCGTGAAATAAAAAATATTCAGTGTGATAATGGAAAAGAGTATGACAATGGGGTATTTGGGGAATTATGTGCTACTAATGGGATAAATTTTCATTTTTCTTGTCCCCATACATCTTCAAAAAATAGGAAAGCCGAACGTAAAATTCGTTCCATAAATAACATTATCCGCACTCTATTAATTCATGCTTCTGTACCCCAATATTTTTGGCATCACGCTCTTCAAATGGCTCCATATCTACTTAACATAACTCCTTCCAAAGGTTTGACATATTCTTCCCCTCTTCCGATTTTATATAATAAATCTCCTTCTTATTCTCATCTTCGGGTTTTTGGGTGTTTATGTTATCCGTTATTTCCATCCACCACAATTAACAAACTTCAGGCCCGATCTACTCCATGTGTGTTTTTGAGTTTTCCTTCTAATCATCGTGGCTACAAATGTTTTGATTTATCCCCCAATAAAATCATCATTAATCGTCATGTAATTTTTGATGAATTCCAATTTCCATTTGCTAAAAGTCATTCTCCCGTGCCTAGTTCGTATAATTTTTTGGATGAACAAATATCCCCGTATATTATTCAGCATTTTTTGGACATCTCCCGCACCCAAAATTCTCCAGTGGGCCCACTGCCCGCTGGTCCTACTGGCCCGTCACAATCCTCTCTGCCCAGTTTTGTCACTGGGCTAGTTTCAGCAATTGGGCATGTCCAACCCAATACTGGAACTAGTCCAGTTTCTGTTTCCGCTACTGGTACTACTTCTCGAGTTGGGCCAGCAGACCCACTACCTCTGGCCATTCCGTCTCGAGCCCAGCAAATTCCCGACATCCACTCAATTCGTCCTCGAGTCATAGATCAGTCACTCGTAGTCAGCGGGGTATTGTTACACCTAAAAGACATTTTAATTTACATTCTAATATCTCTAAATCCCCTTGCCCCATAATCATATGTCTGCCTTAAACGACCCGAATTGAAAAATTGTTATGACTGATGAATATAATGCTCTTATTGATAATAAGACGTGGGAGTTGGTGCCCCGTCCATATGGTATTAATGTTATCAGGTCTATGTGGATTTTTGCTCATAAGGAGAATTCAGATGGTTCATTTGCTCGACATAAGGCGCGGCTTGTGGGTGATGGTAAGACTGAGCAGGTTGGTATAGATTGTGGGGAGACGTTTAGTCCGGTGGTCAAGCCGGCTACCATTCGCACTGTGCTTAGCTTGGCTCTTCCGAAGACATGGCCTATTTATCAGTTGGATGTCAAAAATGTTTTCCTACATGGTGATCTCAAGGAAACTGTCGATATGCATCAGCCGATGGGATTCAGGGATCCCAACCATCCTCATCATGTCTGTATGTTGAATAAGTCCTTATATGGGCTTAAGCAGTCTCCACGGGCCTGGTATACAAGGTTTGTTGACTATGTTTCAACTATTGGGTTCACTCACAGCAGGTCGGATAATTCCTTGTTCATCTACCGTCGTGGTTCGTCCGTAGCCTATATTCTGTTATATGTGGACGATATTATCTTGACTGCCTCTTTCGATGCTTTGCGCCAGTCCATCATAACCATGCTCAGCTCCGAGTTTGCTATGAAAGACTTGAGGCCCTTGAGTTATTTTTTGGGGATTGTTGTCACTCGTCATTCTGATGGGTTGTTCTTGTCACAACGGAAGTATGCCACCGAGATCATCGAGAGGGCTGGGATGTCATCCTATAAGTCCACTTCACTCCAGTTGATACCAAGCCCAAGCTTGGTGCCGCGGCCGGAGTCCCTTATGAGGATCCGACCCGCTATCGCAGTCTTGCAGGGGTCCTTCAGTATCTTACCTTTACCAGACCGGATATTACGTATGCTGTCCAGCATGTGTGTTTATTCATGCATGATCCCCAAATTGAGCACATGAATGCACTTAAACGCATCATCCGGTATATTCAGGGTACACTGGACAATGGGTTGCATTTGTATCCTTCATCGACATCCACACTTATCTCATACACAAATGCTGATTGGGGTGAGTGTCCAAACACCAGACGGTCTACGTCTGGCTATTGTATGTTCCTTGGCAACAACTTGGTTTCCTGGTCTGCGAAGCGTCAGACGACTCTATCTCGCTCAAGTGCCGATGCTGAATATAAAGGGGTAGCCAATGTGGTCTTAGAATCATGTTGGTTACATAATTTGCTTTTAGAGCTTCATTGTCCCATTCAGAAGGCAACCTTGGTATATTGCGATAATATTAGTGCCATCTACCTTTCTGGTAATCCGGTTCAACACCAACGAACTAAACATATCGAGATGGACATTCACTTTGTCCATGAAAAGGTTGCCCGTGGTCAAGTTCGCGTATGCCATGTCCCGTCGAGATATCAAATTGCCGACATATTTACAAATGGTCTTCCCTCGGTCCTTTTTGAAGATTTTAGAGACAGTTTCAGCGTTCGAAGACCGTCCGCTATGACTGCGGAAGTGTGTTAAATATACACAATTATGTGTAATTTATGGTAAATATTTAGTATCCTAGTTTAGGTAAGGTTGTAATATAATTAGTATTGTATTACCATAATTAGTGTATTACCATAAATGTATAGAATAAGGTTTTAAGAATAGAATAGGAATATGATTCTCCTATTATGTAACTTGTATATATAGCCTTTCAATTAATGAAAATAATCAAGGGATTATTTCTTTCATTTAACTTTTGGGTATGTTTGGCCGATGGTCTGTTAAATTAGAAAAATCGACGGGTCCGTTAGTTTTGTCAGTCCTTTGACCGCTTTGACCAACTTTAAGAAAATACTAAATAAATAAAATCGACGGAGTCCGTCGATTTTATTTTAAAAAAATAAAATATATATTTTTTATTAATAATTAAAAATGAATTAAAATCAAAAACAATTTTCTAATTTTTAATAACAAGCCGACACAGTCGGTCGATTTCATTTATTTATTTATTAAATTAAACCGACGGACTATGTCGATTTAAAAAAAGTATATTAAAATCAATGGACTATATCGATTTTCCGTCGATTTATTTTTTGATACAGTCCGTCAATTTTTTCTCCGTCGGTTTTTAGCAGTTTTTTAGTAGTGTACGCTTTTCACCCAATACACTTTCTAATTTTAAAAAGCTAAGATTAAAGCCTCATTTGTTTGTACTTATTGGAGGTATGACTGGTTCAGACTTTAGGCCAATAAGTGCATTTGTTTACATTAAGATTCAAGTATTTATTTGGTCTCAATAGGTCTTAATCATTAATATTTTAAACAATGTTTTAATATCATTAAGAAGTACTTTTGTATGAATAACTTTTACCACCATTCTAACCACCAGCTCCACCCCACCCACCCCACCTATAACCACCCTACCAACCACCACCAACCCCACCCTAATACCACTAACAACATCTTCCATCACAATCTCCACCACCTCACTCGCCACCACTATTAACCACATCTGCCATCACAATCACTATTAACCACCACCACCCATCCCTCCAACCCCACCCCTCCACCTCACCACCACCCCGATCATTATTAACCAAATCTGTCATCACAACCACCACCACCTCGCCAACCACCAGCCACCACCATTAACCACCTCTGTCACCATCAACCTTCACATATTCTTCTGCTAATTTGCCACCATACCCGCCAATTACTAACATCAACGAACTCCACCATCACAACTATCAACCGCCACCATCGTGTCAGTCACTACAACACCAACCACCTCCACCATCACAACTATTATCACCACTATTAATAGCCACTAAGCACCAACCACCACCACCACTACAAAGCATCTCTATCGTCACTAACGAATATAAATGTTTAATTTTTTTATCAAATAATGATTTTATTTATTAAATTATATTTACTTTTAATATTTAGTTACTTATTTTTTTATTTGAATTGTATATTTATTATATTTAAATAAGTACATTATAAACATTCAAATGTTGAAAAACAAACATTCTTAATCATTGAGTGTTCAGATCTAGAGACAACATCTTAATCATTTAAATGTGCATTCTGATTCAGACGTTTAATCTTAATGAAAATAAATAAGGCCTTAACCTATATTATTTTGCACATCAATACAACACAAGACATGTTAGTGGCTCTTGCATTTTTCGTGTTTTCCTAAAATTTGCCTAACTTCAATTTTGATGAACTTAGATTTTTACGTGTTTCTTGTGAAAAACCCACAAAAATATAAAGTATGAAATAAAGTACGTCTCACCCAGCTCAATAAGTAGAAAATGGATGACCTATCCTACATGATTAAGACCAAACACCATTAAAACAATGAGTGAAACTCATATTACAACACTTAACTCTAAGCATTAGACTTGAATCATCCCTTCAATAAAACAACCTATAAATGCCTCTAAACAACCAAATTATGTTATAACTCGATCGCATATTAATTTAAGACTGAATTACTCAATGAAATAAGACTCAATGATGGAGAATATGTATCCAACTTGGTTCATCCCGTACACCCTTGCAACTTGTTGAACTTTCAAAACTTGAAATTCTTAATCGCTCTTAACGTGCTTCTAAGACTCTCAATATCGAGTGAGTATTTCTGCAAAATCATCTTATAAACAATATATATATACCGGAGAGTTAAAAACACAAACAATTCAAATTAAGGAATCGGATTAATTATAGTTCAACTAGGACTAGGAGCAGGTTCAACGGAATCCTATTCTAACTCAATTCTTTTTGTGAACACGGCATTACCTTGTGCAATTATCAATTTTACTTTTTCATGTTAATGTACAAAAATTCTTTCATATTATATTTATACAATCACGTGTCCAACACAAAACTTTAAACATACGAGAAATCTAATTCCCCAAGACCTTTTCCTAGTTACTTGAATTAACTCTTCGTAAAAGGGCTTAAAATGTCTTTGAACTATGGAATTTTGTATAAAAATGTCCTCCGTTTATCTTTTCGCTCTAAAATACATCTACCATCAATCTATCGGGCATTGCCCTTATTTTTAACGACCCCTTGATAGCAGGGGCATTTTAGAACGCAAAGGTAAACGGAAGACATTTTTATACCAAATCTCATAGTTCGAGGGCATTTTAAGCCCTTTCTGTTTAAAAAAACACTCTCTCCCTCTTCTCTTATCTTCCATTTTAATCTTCTTCCATCAACCCCTCCCTCCTCCAATATTTTTTTCTAATTACTTATTTGTTTGCTCATTTTTAAAAGTAAACCGTTTAATTATGCAAAATTATTTTGATTATGATCAAAATAATTAAATTAGTTTGAGTTTGAATCTGATCCTAAATTTTTAATTTATCATTTACTTAATTATCTAAGCTTCATTATGTAACGAAGTAAAATATTATTTATCAATTATAAGTTAGCCTGTACAATTAATTAAATAATTATTTTCACTATTTAATCTTTAAAATTTTCGATAAATGTCTTTAAAATCATAATAATTCACAAATATATACATTGTATATTGTCAGGTATATATACTTCACATGATATATACCTTTGAGTTATATAATTCACATATTATAAACATCAGTGTGTTAATGTCACGATCCAAATCACGGGTTGTGAGGGCACCCACGATATCCCCTGATGGGAGAACCCTTCCCTTAAATCGAAACATTTAAAGAATATGTTACACCCCATAGTTCTCGCATTCCGTCATGACGTTGATAGGATATCGATGTTCCAGGAAGAGGTATGACTTTACGAAAGAGTAATAAAGATTTATGGCTTAAGTATGAAAGTTCCGGAGTGTTTGGAAGCTAAACGGATCAACGGAAGTACGTTCCGACGAAATCAAAAAACTGTGCGTTTTGACGGCGGAGTTGACGGACCGTCAAAATGTTCTGAGATTTTGAGATCTCAGTTGCAGATTGACGGACCGTCAATTTGCGGCGGCGGAAATTTTTTTCAGGTTAAATACGTGTTTGACGTCTTGAAGCTCATTTCCCCCCCAAATTCAGTTCATATACTCTCTCCAAACCCTCATAAATATATCATATCATTACTAGGTCAATCTAAAGCCGAAACATGCTAGATTAACGTAATAATTCCCGTGGTAATCGAAGAAATCATCATCTCCGTGTTAGAAGAGATTTTGGAAACCCTTGGAATTGGGGAAACTTGATATTTTAGGAAGGTTTTGATGTGTAAAGGTAAGATCTAACCTCCTTTATCTATAATTACGATTAATCGATGTTTTGGAGTAAGTTGTAAAAGGATTTTTGTAATCGAAACCCGTAAACCTATGAAATAATTGTATATAGGCTTGTGGGTTGTTTTGATCTAGCTATGAATTGGAATTGATTGTTATATGGATTATTGGTATTGAAGATTGATAATTTCATCATGAGCTAAAGGAAAGAGTAATTAGAAAACATATAAAAATTGAGTTTTATGATTTTAGGAGTATGAGTTGTTTAGAAGTAATTTCTTGAGATATGATGACTGGAAATAATAAAGCCCAAGTTACCTTTGTTCTTCTTGTTGTTGTGGCTGTTGTCTTTGATATAGAGGAAGTGAGAATTTAGGGGAGGTGTTGTCTGACTTACCGTAGAATGAGCTTATCGCTTGATAGCTAGAAGTATGTCCCTCCTTGTTAACATAAATGTTGTTTGTTGTTATAGATGGATGAGGAGAATACGGATTGCAGTGTCATCATCGAAGATCTCCCTCTAAGGTATGTAAGTGCTATCATTCTTTCTTTCTGCCATGATTCTGTAAGCCCTTCCCCTTGTATTAGAAGCCGAAGGGGGCTAGTTTACCTTTATGTCTCTTGACAACAGACTGAGACTAGCTAAGAGTCAACTTTGAGTATAGCTCCCCGTAAGTCCTAAGAAGCAAGATTAGTAGTGCCTCCAAGATATCCGTAAGCTATCTATGTATAAGCTAAGAGTTCCGAATAGAAAGAGATCTGAAGGAACGAGTTAGTCAACTAGTAGCAGAACATAAGTAAAGGAATGATGAGATTGCACTAGCTAGAAGATCATGTTGTAATAACCTAACAAGATGAGCATACACATATTCGATGAAGACTAAGAGACTTCCTAAAGCCAAGAGAAATAGAGTACGAGGTACGACAGAGCGAGTCACTTAAAATGATATAGAATACTAGTATATACAGTACTTCTCAAGAAAGGTAGAGATATGCCAATAATAAGAATGAATTGGGTGGTATAATGAGATAGTCGAACGGGGGCTATGATAGTACATGACTTCCTAAAGTGAACAGAATAGATAACGAGAAAATAAGTATAAAGCTCAAGTTACAGAAGGTACTAGATGAATATGAATAAGTATGAGCTATAGATTACAGACGCCAGTACTTAGTTACAGATGATTTCTTGTTATTATATGTATGCATTTTCCTTTGGGGCTATGATGTTGCCTTTGGGGATATGATGTTGCCTTTGGGGCTATGATATTGCCTTTGGGGCTATGATGTTTCCTTCGGGGCTATTGACACTGCCTTCGGGGCTATAAAGATGTACATTTGCCTTCAGGGCTAATCAGATACACTTGCCTTCGGGGCCATGCACTTACACACCGAATCCCTTATAAGGTTGAAATATTATGTGCAGATTGTATACTAGATGGTAATGTAGTAAAGATCAGAAATTAGAGATAGTAATGATCGAGACATAATAGGTTGTATAGATAGATATAAGGGTCAAGCGGTCCAAGCGACAACAATCAGGTAAGTTGTCCGAGAGGCTGTGGTCAGTCCATCCCCGTCCCTTCCTTTCAGCAAAGATTTACAACATATTTACTCATGTTCTTCAGCTTGTTTATATATTCAAATTATTTTCTGTCTTACATGTTTGCTACATTTCTTTGTACTGACGTCCCATTGATGGGGCGCTGTATTTCATGCATGCAGATACAGGTAGTCAGTTCGACAAATTCACTCAGTGGAGCAGATTAGGAGTCAGCGAAGGATCGGTAAGACTTCATCTCTTCCGGAGTGCAGCCGAGTCTAGAGGTAAGGTAGCAGATTTTATGTACAGACTATGGGTAAGCCATGGCCCTATCCCAACCACGTTTGATGTCAGTTATCTCTAGAGGCTTTGTAGACACGGGTTCAGTACGTACAATTATCAGTGGCCTTATCGACCCTTGTTTTGTATTGTATTAAGTTTACCTAGTGTAAGAGTTTACAGAGGCCTTCTTTTGCCACAATAACTTATAGTAAGAACAAGTTCAGCCTTGTCGGCCTAAGTTAGGCTTGATTTTTGCAGTATGGCTCAAGGGCCTAGCTTACCTACGATGCTCAGACTTAGAGTTCAGCTTGGCACGCTCGGACCTAGCAAGATACCGAGTGCCAGCCACATACCCCTAGACTGGAGTGTGACAGAACATGCGAAAGTATAAGTCAATTAAAGTTAAACCATTAGCATAATATATAAATCAACATAAGTGTGGAACACTAAGTTCCACACCCCAAGAGTTAAATCATAATTATTATGATTTTAAAGGCATTTATCAAAAAATTTAAAGATTAAATACTGAAAACAATTATTTAATTAATTGTATAATAAGCTAACTTATAATTGATAAATAATATTTTACTATGTTAAATCAAGAAGCTTGGATAATTAAGTAAATGATAAATTAAAAACTTAGGATCAGATTCAAACTCAAACTTATTTAATTACTTTGGTCATAATTAAACGGTTTACTTTTAAAAAAATAAGCAAACAAATAAGTAATTAGAGAAAATATTGGCGGGAGGGGTTGATGGGAGGAAGAAGACTAAAATAGAAAAGAGAAGAGAAGAGAAGAGAAGAGAGAGAGATCGTTTTTTTAAAACGGAAAATGGGCCTAAAATGCCCTCGAGCTATCAGATTTGGTACAAAAAAAGCCTTCCGTTTACCTTTGCACTCAAAAATGCCCATCCAGTCAAGGGGCCGTTAAAAATAAGAGCAATTTAGGTCCAATAGATTAACGGCAGGGACATTTTAGAGCGAAAAGATAAACGAATGATATTTTTTTACCAAATTCAATAGTTCAGGGGCATTTTAGGCCATTTTCCGTTAACTCTTCCATTGAAATACCTGATTAGAGTCACATTCAGCCGAAATATGCTACAAACAGAAAAATAAGGAAAGAAAATGAGTGTTTATGAGGAAAAGATTAAATGATCCTTGGGAAGTAACTATATACTTACATAATCTAAATAAAAATGTTGGTTATGATCAACGAGCCAGGTTTACATTCCAAAGCTAAAGGTATTTTTTAACTTTTATTATTCTTTAAAGTAACACTGGCCAACAATTATATCAACAAATTTGCAAAGAACCATATATGCATAAGCAAGTAGCAATCTTTGATTCTTTTCATTGTAAGGAATTGTGGTGGAATAGATAACATTCCTTTTAACTCTTAATCAGATGTTGTGAATTTGATTTTCGAAAACGAAAAAAATCCTAATAGAAAAAAAAATTCCCTTCAACTGATCTTACATAGTGCAAATCAAAATTAATCGAAGTAAATACGTTCAACAAAAAAGAAACTTTAGGAAGCTTTTTGTTGGCATGTTGGGTTGGTGTACTTGTGTCAACTAAATAGTAAATACCTTTCAATCCTTTGATTCCTTCAACTATTTTTTCTCTTGACTATCACAACCAACCAATATGTCGTTCGCACCAAAACAACAACAAAAGAATCAAAATTTCCATTTGAATTTTTCTTGGCATTTACTTAATCAACAATTCGAAATTCATGTTCCGTCTTTTATTTGCATTTGAATTACCGCCTAGGATATTGGAAAATGCATTCACATATATATTACTTTGATTAATACTAACAACTACATTTCCACTTCTTCCATTTTGTTTATTTGTTAAAAGAGTTTAATTTTTGTTCCTTAACAACAGAATCAATAATCACATTCAGGTCACATAAAAGATAATTACGCATAATTATTCATAATAAGTAAAATACTTAAATTGAAAAATGAGACTGGGCAACTAATATACTACAATATGTTAAAATACATTGGTTTTATAAACGCTTTTTTATATTATCAATTATATAAAGAATATGTTGGCTTTATTTGTACCACCATAGTTTGTGCCTTTAGTGTTGGATTTAATTATTATCATATGCTAATATATTATATTACGAACCCAGCCTAGAAGTGCTGGAACCTTAGAACATTGTTATAATTAAAGCAGATTCTTGGGTAACAATTGCCTTTATACTCGCTTCACACTATTATATTGACACTTTGGATGAGTACTTCAATTATTGAATTCTATTATACTCTTTGTCAAAATGACATGTATGTCGACAAATTATAACTAAAGTAAAAAAAAGATTCTCATGTCTTCTTGGGTAAAATATATTTACTAAGATGCTTATATCATTCCAAGGAATTTAAAATTTTACTTGATTCCTTGTAACTACAACATTCCTTCTCTTCTCTTAAACGTTAATTAGAGTATTAGTTTTCCTCTTTGGACATAAATTACTTAGAATTTTCTGGGGTCTGATTCAACAGCACCATTTGTGCAAATATACCATTAACTTTGCGATTTAGAATAGATATACTCTCTGTTATAAAAGTGGTGGATATATACCTTTGTCGTTATAAAATAGTGCAAATATAACCCTATCATTACACAAATGATGCAAATATACCATTTTCGCTGACATAAATTTTTTGAAAAACCGTTTAACTTATTTTTTTAATTAAAAAAAGTGTCTCGACGCTTAAAAAAAGTCTACCCTTTTTTTAATAGACATATTTTTCTAACGCCACATGATAATTTATTTTTTCGATGGATCGGATCTGATTTGTTTAAAAAATATCTCAAGTCTACCTATTTTTTTGAATGAACCAGACTCGTATGTTCGACAAGTTACAGATGAACATGAACAAACGGCTTATTATTATTTTTTTTAAAAAGAATTAATTAAGAAATTCATCGTAAATATAGCTCTAAATAGCCGATAGCTAACAGAATGTTTTGATAATTCATCGCTAACCTCATCCTACGATGAATTTTTATTTTTTAGCTCCATTAATTATCCATCGTTTTTCTTTTTTGTTTAAAGTGTATCCAGGAGAACTTTTCCTTACATTTGGAATTAAATTATATCAAGACAAGATGGTGGTTCATTTGCTTATATGTATATGTCGACAATAAAAAAAACAAATAATTTTTGGAATTTTGGCATTGCCCACTTTTTGTTTTACTTTTTCTAGAACAAAATATATTTTAGTATAACTTATTGAAAGCACATTTTATGAGTATTAGAAATATGTATTATTATTACGCTTCGCTGGCTTTGTTGAGTTCTAATCCCGCAACTCTGTTCCTCCGCTCTTCTCCACTCTTCTCTTGGTTCTTTTTTTTTTTTAATTATTATTTTGTGTTAACATTAAATAATATACAAATTAATTGATAATAAATATTTACTTTAGGAGACGTTTGGTAGCTAGTAAATAAGCACTTTATTCATGTATTAAATTTTTGCATAGCTTATACCACGTTTGGTAGCTAGTAAAGAGACACATTCTTCATGTATACCGCATTTGATAGCTAGTCAAGAAATAAGATATTCATGTATAAAATTAGTACGACGTTTCATTTGTAATTTAGAACCCCGCATAACTAATACATGTATAAGTTATGAGGGAATCTACGTATTATTTTGTGTGGGGTAGAAGATAAAATAACTAATACATAAATAAAAAGTTGAAATGACAATATTACCCTTATCACTTTCCACTTAAATACTTTTATATAATTTTTTAATATTTTATTAAACAAATATAATATTTTAATTTTAATTAGAAATAAATATTTTAATTTTAAGAAAATATAATATTTATTAAATTTTAATATAACGAACTAACATCCAAAGAAATAATTAATTTATAACTAAATCCTACATAACTAATATATACATAATTAATACTTACCTAACTAATACCTGCATAATTTTAATCACTTACCCATCGATCCTATGGAAAATATCAAAGCTTTAAAACTTTAATTATTCTTGTGACTTGCATCTAATATATCCTTCCATTGAAGAGTGCCAGGTGCCACATTACTTAAGTGAGTCATCCCCAAAAATAGGGTATAGCTTAATTAGAGCAACTTGTTGGAGAAGGCATGAGTAGTTTGACTTTTTCTTTTTTAATAAAACTTAAGTGATTAGGTTTATTATTTGATACAACAGAAGTTCAAGATAGGACACGAGCGGTCGTTTGATAAGATGCATTTAAAAAAATAATATATGTATTAGATTTAGTATTACTAATTCATTGTTTGATATATACTCTATTTGGTATTATCTTATATATAACTAATACATAGCAAATCATGATATTAGCAATATCAGAGTTATTAATACATGTATAAACTTAATTAAAGATAAAATTACCCTTTAGTTTTTATGTTTTATTAATATATGTTATTATATTAATGCAAATTTGATGGGGAGTTTGATACTAAAATTGCTCCCACTATTTAAATCTATATTCTAGTACTGGAATAATGCACTTGTAATCACCTCGTTTTTCTTTTATTTTTTTAATTCATACTTTATTTTATTGTTATACTTAATCTTCTTCAGTTAAAATACCCAAAAATTGAATACTTTATATATTAAATTACTCAAATAATGAAATATTGTTTATATGATGTTTGTTAAATTGATGTTTGGGCATGTCATCTGGGAATATTAATGCATATACGTAGTACATATGTAGATGTAGATAAAAAAATTACAAGAATCATTTTGGTTTCTAAGGGAGTGGTGTCTCTATGTAAGATAGAATAATTTCCCTTTGGGATTCATTTCATTATTCACAATATATATAGTTGTACAAAGGTTGATTCCTAATACAATACGAATCCTAACTTACCTTAAATGGTTGATTTCTAATACAATTAGAATCCTAAGTTACCTTAAATATACATCTATCATAATTACAAAATATACGGTGAATATTCGCTAATACTCCCTCTCAGACGGAGCGGGAGGAGGCCGAACGCTAAAATTTGGATCGGAAGTCGGTGAAGAGTCTGTCGCGGTAGTCCCTTCGTGAAAATGTCTGCATACTGATAAGAGGAAGGCACGTGTAAAATTTTGACCTGACCACAGGCAACCTTCTCTCGCACAAAGTGGATATCCATCTCAATATGCTTAGTCCGTTGATGTTGGACCGGATTATGAGACATATAGATGGAAGATATGTTGTCACAATAGACTATAGGCACCTTGCGTAATGGACACTGGAGCTCCAAAAGAAGATTTCGGAGCCAACATATCTCAGCAACGACATTAGCAACTTCGCGATATTCTGCTTCAGCACTCGAACGGGATAGCGTGGCCTGCAGCTTGGCGGACCATGAGATAAGATTATCCCCAAGAAATACACAGTATCCTGAGGTGGAGCGACGGGTGTCGGGGCATCCTGCCCAATCTGCATCCATGTAGGCTAGCAACTTGGTTGGGGCAGAGGGGTATAGATGTAATCAAAAGTCTAGTGTGCCCTTAACGTATCTGATAATACGTTTGAGGGAGGAAAAATGGGACTCTCGGTGGTCATGCATAAACAGACACACCTGCAGAACGACATATGTAATATCAGGCCTACTGAATGTAAGATATTGAAGAGCACCTGCAAGACTCCGATATAGAGTTGGATCAGAAACTGGCGCACCGTCATTGGCACTAAGCTTGAATTTTGAGTCCACCGGAGTTGACATAATTTTACAATTTTCCATCTTGGCCATGTACACTATCTCTTCTGCATACTTACGCTGACATATGAACATAGTGGCTGCAGATCTGGTCACCGATATACCTAAAAAATAACTCAGTTTGCCTAAGTCAATCATAGCAAATTCTGTTTTGAGTAGAGCAATGATTTCATTCTTCAAACCGTCATATGAGGCAGTAAGAACAATGTCATCGACATATAACAACAAATATGCAGTTCTTCTACCTCGGTGAAAAGTGAATAGAGAGTTATCACACCTGCTACATAGAAAGCCAATCTGCAGAAGATACCTGGCAAAACGATCATACCAAGATGACATGTCTTTAAAATCATACAATGATTTTCTGAGACGACATACAAACTGCGGAACTGCCGGATGAACAAAACCACGGGGCCGATGTATGTACACAGTTTCTTTCAAATCCCC
Organism: Anisodus tanguticus; assembly: GCA_034509755.1. Classification (NCBI taxonomy): domain Eukaryota; kingdom Viridiplantae; phylum Streptophyta; class Magnoliopsida; order Solanales; family Solanaceae; genus Anisodus; species Anisodus tanguticus. The sequence continues at coordinate 33,611,307 of CM067546.1, forward strand.
ATGAAGAAATGCATTCTTGACATCTAGCTAATGAATCGGCCAATGCATGCCCATAGAAATACTGAGAACATTCGAATAGTCGCCGATTTAACAACCGGACTGAATGTCTCACCACAATCAATACCCTCCTGCTGATTAGTGTCATTGGCAACAAGTCTTGCCTTATACCTCTCTAAGTCACCAATGTTTCTGAACTTGTGATGAAATAGCCACATATACTTGATAACATTCACACCATCTGGTCTAGGTACCAAATCCCAAGTGTTCTGCTTGGTTAAAGCGTTAAACTCCTCGCACATGGCCGCATTCCAATTAGGGTCCAGTTTAGCTAGTTTTGGATTCTTTGGAATGGGTGATAAGGTTTGTGTTGAGAGATTGAATTGAACCTTGGGTTTGAAGATCCCGTGTTGTGCATGAGTCTTCATGCGGTGAGAGGGCAGCAGTGGGAGGTCGGGACTGGGAGGTAGTGTGTCCACTAGTTCTGGACTGAGAAACAGCAGGGCTGCGAGACTAGTAGTCTGCTGGTTTATGGCTGCTGGACTGAGGGGAAGTAGTGTTGCTGGTGGTGCAGGAGACTCGATTGGATGCAGCATAGGTGTTGTTGGGGTGTTGGACTTAGAGCAGAGAGCTAGAATGGGAGGCAACATTGCTGCTGGGGGGTCAGGAGATACTGTTGAAGACAGAAGTGGTGTTGTCGACCGAGAGCAGTTGGCTGAAGGCAGCAATGGTGAGGACGGGGCAGTGTGTACTGTCGGGACAAGATTGTATCGGTACTGGATTTTGCTGGAGACACATCGACTGGAGTAGATGAGACATAGGAGACTCATAGAGAAATGTGAAATCCGTGGTTTGGAATTTTCGAATGTTCGAAAATGGATAGTTAGCCTCATCGAAAGTGACGTGAGATGATGATTTTATGAGTGGTTATGTCATAGCACAAGTATCCCCGATGATTAAGTGAGAAACCGACGAATACGCATGGTGTGGTGCGTGGGGCTAGTTTGTGAGATGCAGAGGAAGCCATGTTGGGGTAGCATAGGCAACCGAAGATGCGTATTTGGTTATAAGAGGGGAACCTACGGTATAAGATTTCAGTTGGGGACTTGTTTTGGAGAGTGCTGGTTGGTAAAATGTTGAGGAGGTATTATACCATTTTGACAGCGTAGACCCAGAATGACGGTGGAAGACTGGCGTTAAAGAGAAGGGTATGCACCATGTTATTGATGGTGCAGATGATTCTTTTAGTTTTGCCGTTTTGGGAGGAAGTGTAGGGACAAGAAAAATGGAAGACCATGCCTTGTTTAGAACAGAAATTGTGAAATGCCGAGTTATTAAATTCACGTCCATTATCATATTGAAATGATTTGATAGATTTTTCAAATTGTGTTTTAATGAATTTTTGAAACTCAAGGAATTTGGCAAACACTTTAGATTTGAATTTCAGTGGGTAAATCCAGACAAAATGTGAAAAATCATCTAAGAATACTAGATAGAATTTGTGACCCAAAGGGCTAACAATCGGAGATGTCCACAAATCAGCATGAACAATATCAAAAGGAGAAAAAGTAACAATGTTTGATGACATAAATGGAAGACGAGTATGCTTGCCTAGTGGGCAAGAAAAACAATGTTGGGCAATTTTCCCATTATTACATTGAATACGCTTAGAAGTCCTAAGAAAAGTAAAAACTGGGTCTCCGGGGTGTCCGAGTCTGTTGTGCCTAGTTGAGGGAGAGATTGACGCAAGGGATAGAGGTGCTTGCGGTCTGACAGCGGAAGATTGAGTAAATGGGTAGAGGTCTCCCACACTATTGCAGCGCGTAAGAATTTTCCCCGTATTGAGTTCCTTCACAGAAAAATCAAAAGGGTCAAATTCGACAGACACAGAATTATTGCGAGTGAATTTTCTAATAGAGATTAAGTTTTTAATGATGTTAGGGTGTATGGGACGTGTTTTAGGGAGAAAGGCGGGTGAGGATGTTTGGTGTGTGAGTTACCGTAACCTTCAATTGGAATGCGGTGACCATTGCCGATAGTAATAAATTGAGGATACTTCAACCGAAGTAGTTGAGATAAATTACCTGACGACCGGGGTGAGGTGAGATGTGGCTCCGTGTCCATGTACCAATTTTCGTTGGGATATTGAAGGTTCACGGTATTGTAGGCCTCGCCCAAATCAGCGGGAGCCGTGCCGCTGGGAAGCCGCCGCCGCGGACCGAGACCAGGTGGGCTCGCCGTCTTTGCCGCTTCTTTGGGCTGCTCGGTGGGGAGCAGGCCCAAGAGGTTGGTCGACCATGCGCAGCTACGGAACCGGGGCCCACGGTCGGGTATGGGCATGCAGGCGAGGTCCAGTTCTGCTGGTTGTCCCACACCTCTTTGTCCAGACCACGGGAAGTATGCACTGTTTGGGCATGGCAACTGATTTTTGTGGCTCTTGCCGCGGCCCTTGCCTTTGTTATTATTGTCGCGGCCTCTATGCCGCCACACCCTCCGCCGCGGGACTGCTGCTGGTGGTGGTCTTGCGGTGGTGGTGGGTTGGTGTTGGCCGCCGGTGTTGCCATCCCATCAACAGCTAACGCCTTTTGATTATATTCTCTTGTTTAGCTCGACGGGTTTCTTCCAACAAGAGTTGTGACCGTGCCTTGGTGAAACTTGGTAGTGGGTCGGCCTGTTGAATCATCGTTGCAAGTGTATCGTATTCACCTTTCGATAAACCTGCAACCAATTGGAGTACCATCTTGGTTTCAGAAATAGAATTCCCGACGTTGGATAGTTGGTCGGTTATGAGTTTCAGTTGTTTGCAATATTCGGACATGTTAAAATTCTCGAGACGCGTATTGTTGAATTGCTCCTCCAAATACACTGCCCGAGTATTTTTATTGTCCTGAAATATTTCTTCTAACCGTACCCAGAGGTCACGTGTCGTAGCTCCTGTTTTCATGATAGTACACAACAAGTCTTTTGAGATGGTGATGTATATCCATTATTTGACTATGGCGTCAAGGCGACGCCATGTCGATTCGGCAACGTCGGTGGGATGAGGAACAGAGCCATCAATATGGTCGAGCACGTTGTACGCACATGCATGGATATAGAACAGTTCTGTCCACATGGAATATTGACAGTCTTCTTGATCAAGAATTATAGGAATAGAATTCTTGATGTTGGTAACGGCGAAAGCCGGGTGAAAAGAAGACGATGATCGTTGAGAGGGGTTGTCAAAAATGCCAGTGGAGGAACCGGAATTTGTGGGGGAAGACATGGTGGCTGCCTTGTTGCCGCCGACTGAGGGAAGGAAAAATGGTTGTTTCGACCGAGAAAGAGAAAGAGATAGGAGAAGAGTAGGGTTTAGGTTTTAGGCTCTTGATACCATGTAAGATAAAATAATTTCCCCTTCGGGATTCATTTTATTATTCACAATATATATAGTTGTACAAAGGTTGATTCCTAATACAGTACGAATCCTAAGTTACCTTAAATATACATCTATCATAATTACAAAATATACGGTGAATATTCGGAGAATATTCGCTAATACTCTATAGTGGTAGGAGTCATTTGAGTGTTAAACCAATTATACACAGGGTCGTGTCAAACATTTTGGGAGCTCTGTTCTAATTCGTAAAAGTGGGTCATTAATATAAGTAAATATACGATTTCAATAATTAGATTAGACTAAGACCTGCGAATTATGGGTCTTTACAGTAAATTCTGGCTAATACTACTTAATAAAAAATGAAAAAATGGGTCCTAAAATATTTTATTTTTCGGGGGTCCTGTGCGGTAGCATAGCTCGCACGGGCCTAAAGACGCCCCTGATTATACACAATTATAAAATTAGATCAGTTATACACAAATTAAATTAATAGTGTCTCTACAGTAGTAGCATCTTTCTTTTACAAATGAATATTCAGTTCAATACTGTATAGATAGATAAATTATTTTTACCTTTTCATTTAAAAATATTCCTCAACATATGCTTCTTTTAAAAAGATGAAGTGATGTACTGATTACGTGGGTTTTTGTAAACAAGTAATTTTTTTTAGAAATTATGTAATATTTTAATACACCAAATCAAATAATGAATAAAAAATAAGTCAGAATAACTAATATCAGCACAACTAATGCAAGCACTACTAATATCAGCATTAATAATATACCGTATTCGGCATTATTCTTATACACCCTACCAAACGATTCCTAATAGGGTATAAAAACTCCTTGATAGGGAGAGCTTTTTCTCAATGGACCTTACGCAACGCGAATCCGGATTAATCGATCTCCAACGTCAATAGTAAACCCCGGATGAAATAAAAAAAGACGGGACAAATAAAATTATAAAGTTTTTGACACAATATGGGCGTCACCCAAAAAAGTAACCGACAAAATATATAATATATGTATATATGTGTGCAGTGTATAATTTAAGTTTATGGACTACAGATTGTAAATAGTTTTTGGCAAAACAGCCAAATGTGTAGAAAGCACATGTAATAATTTCTGGACATCATCCAAAGGTGGGGTAGTGATCAATGAAATTGAATGAAAATTATGGAATATTAGGATTCAAACTTGAACATAGATAAAAAAATGCCAAGTAATTTTTTTATTCCCCTAAATTTTGGTGAACAAAATTATTCGATATTCATGTTCAATTTTCTAAAAAAAAATTAATAATTGCGGGCATGCTTTACTTCAATGAGACCATAAAAGGTAGAAATGAACAACGTAACAAGAATAATAATAATATATCTAATGTATTTTTTATAGGTGGGATATGAGGAAGATAAGATGACGCAATCTTACCTCTACCTGGTGAAGATATAGCGATTGTAATTCTTTTGGTTAATATTTTAATATATATATTGCATCATGATTAATGAGCATGACCCTTTGAAGCCAATTGCTTTATCTTGTTATCCTTATAAAACATTAAAAACCAGTGTTGAATAACTCCAAATGCTTGTCTCTTTGATTAATTTATAATCTAATCACCTATTAAAGGTGGAGTCTTGGACCACACCACTAGCTTCTCTAAGTTTCTAATAGTACTAATAATAAGTACTAATAATAATATCTGTAAATGACCAAATTGTCCCGATATATTATGGAACATCAAACTTATATGAGGTGGATTAAATTGTCAAAACTTATTATGATAAGAAAACATATTGTAAGATAGAACAATTTCCCTTAGGAATTCCTTTCATTATTCACAATATATATAGTTGTACAAATGTTGATTCCTAATACAGTACGAATCCTAACTTACCTTAAATGGTTGATTCCTAATACAATTAGAATTTTAAGTTACCTTAAATATACATCTATCATAATTACAAAATATACGGTGAATATTCGCTAATACTCCCCCTCAGACGGAGCGGGAGGAGGCCGAACGCTAAGGCTGGATCGGAAGTCGGTGAAGAGCTGTCACGGTAGTCCCTTTGTGAAAATGTCTGCATATTGATAAGATGAAGAAACGTGTAAAATTTTGACCTAACCATGGGCAACCTTCTCTCGCACAAAGTGGATATCCATCTCAATATGCTTAGTCCGCTGATGTTGGATCGGATTATGAGACATATAGATGGCAGATATGTTGTCACAATAGACTATAGACGCCTTGCGTAATGGACACTGGAGCTCAAAAGTAGATTTCGGAGCCAACAGATCTCAGCAACGACATTAGCAACTCCGCGATATTCTGCTTCAGCACTCGAACGGGATAGTGTGGCCTGTCGCTTGGTGGACCATGAGATAAGATTATCTCTAAGAAATACACAGTACCCTGAGGTGGAGCGACGTGTGTCGGGGCATCTGCCCAATCTGCATCCGTGTAGGCTAGCAACTTGGTTGGGGCAGAGGGGTATAAATGTAATCCAAAGTTTAGTGTGCTCTTAACGTATCTGATAATACGTTTGAGGGCGGCAAAATGGAACTCTTGGGGGTCATGCATAAACAGACACACCCGATGAACGACATATGCAATAATATCAAGCCTAGTGAATGTAAGATACCGAAGAACACCAGCAAGACTCCGATATAGAGTGGGATCAGAAACTGGCGCACCGTCATTGACACTAAGCTTGGATTTTGAGTCCACCGGAGTTGACATAATTTTACAATTTGCCATCTTGGCCATGTACACTATCTCTTCTACATACTTACACTGACACAGGAACATAGTGGCCGCAGATCTGGTTACCGATATACCCAAAAAATAACTCAGCTTGCCCAAGTCAGTCATAGCAAATTCAATTTTGAGTAGAGCAATGATTTCATTCTTCAAACCGTCAGATGTGGCAGTAAGAGCAATGTCATCGACATATAATAGAAAATATGCAGTGCTGCTATCTCGGTGAAAAGTGAAGAGAGAGTTATCACACCTGCTACATATAAAACCAATCTGCAGAAGATACCTGACAAAACGATCTTACCAAGCGCGGGGTGCCTGTTTCAATCCATACAATGATTTCCTAAGACTACATCCAAACTGCGGAACTGCCGAATGAACAAAGCCAGTGGGCTGATGCATGTACACAATTTCTTTCAAATCCCTATGAAGAAATGCATTCTTGACATCTAGCTGATGAATCGGCCAATGCATGCCCATAACAATACTGAGAATAGTCCAAATAGTGGCAGGTTTAACAACCGGACTGAATGTCTCACCATAATCAATACCCTCCTGCTGATTAATGCCATTGGCAACAAGTCTTGCCTTATACCTCTCTAAGTCACCACTATCTCTGAACTTGTGACGAAATAGCCACATACACCAGATAACATTCACCATCTGGTCTAGGTACCAAATCCCAAGTGTTTTGCTTGGTTAAAGCGTTAAACTCCTCGCACATGGCCGCATTCCAATTAGGGTCCAGTTTAGCTAGTTTTGGATTTTTTTGGAATGAGTGATAAGGTTTGTATGAAGAGATTGAATTGAACCTTGGGTTTGAAGATCCCGTGTTGTGCACGAGTCTCCATGCGGTGAGAGGGCAGCAGTGGGAGGTCGGGACTGGGAGGTTGCAAGGTCACTGGTTTTGGATTGGAAGGCAGCAGGGCTGCGAGACTGGTTGCTGGACTGAGGGGAAGTAGTGTTGCTGGTGGTGCAGGAGACTCGACTGGATGCAGCAGGGGTGTTGGACCGAGAGCAGGGAGCTAGACTGGGAGGCAGCATTGCTGCTGGGGGGTCAGGAGACACTGTTGAAGGCAACAATGGTGATGTCGACCAAGAGCAGTTGGCTGAAGGAAGCAGTGGTGAGGACGGGGCAGTGTGTATTGTCGGGACAGTGGACTGTTGTTGGTACTGTCGGAACAGTGGACTCGGTTCATCGAGAAAGATGTAATCGGTGGTCTGAAATTTTTGGAGATTTGAAAATGGAAAGGTTGTCTCGTCAAAGGTGACTTGACGGGAGACTATGATTTTGCGAGTGACAATGTCATAGCACAGGTAGCCTCGATGATTAGGAGATAGACCAACAAAGACACAGGGCAGAGTGCGAGGGGCAAGTTTGTGAGGTACAGTGGAGGCTATGTTGGGGTAGCTTAAGCATCCAAAAATATGTAGGTGATCATATGATGGTAGCCTAAGTATATGATTTCGGTAGGGGTCTTGTTTTGGAGAGTGCTAGTTAGTAAAATATTAAGGAGGGATTCTACCATTTTAACAGCATAGACCCAAAAAGGCAGTGGTAGACAAGCATGAAACAGACGGGTGCGAACCATGTTATTGATGGTTCGTATAATTCGTTCAGCCTTTCCGTTTTGGGAGGAAGTATAGGGACAAGAAAAACGGAAAATCATGCCTTGTTTAGAACAGAAATTGTGAAATGCCGAGTTATTAAATTCACGTCCATTATCACATTGGAATGATTTGATAGATTTTTTAAATTATATTTTAATGAATTTTTGAAACTCAAGGAATTTGGCAAAAACTTCAGATTTGAATTTCAGTGGGTAAATTCATACAAAGTGTGAAAAATCATCTAAGAATACTAGATAGAATTTGTGACCTAAAGAGCTAACAATTGGAGATGTCCACAAATCAGCATGAACAATATCAAAAGGAGAAAAAGTGACATTGTTTGATGACATAAATGGAAGACGAGTATGCTTGCCTAGTGGTCAAGAGAAACAGTGTTGGGCAATTTTTCCCATTATTACATTGAATACGCTTAGAAGTCCTAAGAAAAGTAAAAACTGGGTCTCCGGGGTGTCCGAGTCTGTTGTGCCAAGTTGAGGGAGAGATCGCCGCAAGTGATAGAGGTGTTTGCGGTCTGACAGCGGAAGATTGAGTAAATGGGTAGAGGTCTCCCACACTATTGCAGCGTGTAAGAATTTTTCCCGTATTGAGTTCCTTCACAGAAAAATCAAAAGGGTCAAATTCGACAGACGCAGAATTATTTCTAGTGAATTTTCTAACAGAGATTAGGTTTTTAATGATGTTAGGGGTGTATCGGACGTGGTTTAGGGAGAAAGGCGGGTGCAGATGTTTGGTGTGTGTGGTTTATTTGATTCCTAATACAATCAGAATCATAAGTTACCTTAAATATACATCTATCATAATTACAAAATATACGGTAAATATTCGCTAATACATATTACTGTATTAACCAAATTGACCTAGTCGGCTATTCAGAAGCCCAACTTTAAAACCCAACCCAAACGATTATGTGGCATTTTGCAGAATGTAGAAGCAATATCTGTCTCAAACATTTTAGAAAAAAAAATATTAATTGTATCGAAGATAAATAAAAAGAAAAAACATATAAAATAAAAGATGAGCTGAAACTGTTGTTGGTCATTGGGCTCTATCTTGTGGATATATTTTTTCCCCTTGGCAATGTTTTTAATTTTTATTCTATTTTTCCTAATCATGACGTGTCTTGCAATGTTGACATGGAAGATTCACTTTGAAAATTTGTTAAATAGCATTAAAAATTAGGCTAATAAAAAAATGTCGTTATGTAGTTCATGAAGTACATGTGAATTGTCATTTTGTATGCTTCAAGCTTTCTTTTTCTTATATTTGCTTTTCTTTTTGTATTTTTCGAGAAATTTCTGTTCATTTTCTTGGTTGTATTGTTGTATAACGGTTTGAAAAAAGTATATCCCAATGAAGAAATTTTGTTCCTCCATTTTTTTTTGTCTATTTATTGATTTCCTTATTTTCTTCTCCAGAACAATAGATTCAGGGGAAATTAACAATCCCATGCAATTTTTAGTGTGTTTACACTACTAAAAATATACTAATTTTCGATGAAATGGGCTCGTCCATAAGTATTTCATAAATTTTTCATTAGAAATCCCTTAGAGACGAGGAAAATTTTAACAGGTCATTCTGAGCCCATTAGCATTCTTTTAGTAGTGTTTATCCTAATGAACATATTATGACAAACAAGCAATAAAAAAACAGAAAAGAAAATATTTAAATTCACATTTGGTTTAGATAATAATTCAAGAGCCAAAAGCATCATTTCAAGATGGTGAAAGAAAGAGATTATTATAAGAAGAAAAGCTTAGTTCTTTAGTAAATTTCTTTTTGAATTATATTAATCCGAACGCCTTCATCTTTTATCCTTTTAAGGTGTGAGGCTGGGGGTGCCAAAGTTGCCTTACACATAATAGAAGAAAACAAGAAGAAGTTTGATTAGGTGGCTAACTACATATATGGAGAATGACTCATCTTGTTTTACTTCTTTCTCTTTTAAAGAAGATTCTGGTTTGTACTCACCAATGGAAAGAGCTATTATATTGAAACACTAGAACTTTCAATGTTGTAATATTACTTTTTGCTAAAATAAGTGCTACTTTCCTCATTTTATTTTAGTAATGAAATAAATTTTCCCTTTTCATGTTTCGACCAACTGGTTATGTGTTAAAATGGTGCAATCTACCTAATATTTGTTCCCTTGTTTTGTCTCACATTACAAGTTTGAGTAAATTCTGCTTAATTCCCTTAAATCTTTTAGGTTTGGAAAATAATATGTGGTTCAACCTTTAAATTGGATAGGGAGCCCTTTGTCCTTTATAATATTAGGACAGTATAGATGAAAAGAATGATATTTAAACATAATCGAAGATCAATTTTGATAATTTGAAAATTCATGATGTGATCCAGCTCATTTTTGGCCGATGATAAATAATCGAAGAGATCCACTGCATTCAAAAGGTGAAGGAGTTAAGTGATTTTCAAACGTAAAAAGTTAAGTGAAGTTTACTCTCACGGATTTACAAGGATATTAGCATAATCCATTTTGGCATTAATGGATCTACCACCTTCAAATGGGTTTTAAAATAAAATTCCATTTATATGTTTTATACTTTCAAAAGGAGGAGAAAGCAAGATTATTGGGGTAGAAATAAATTAGAGAATATGATATTCCCAAGTGGAAGGATGGTGATTAAGTTTACAAATGATATTTGTTTCTCACACAATGCCTAACTAAATGACCAATAATGGACTAAGCTATCAAATTTTGTAAAGAGAATAATATGCCAACTTCACTATTGAAAAATACCCCCCCCCCCCCCCCTCCTCCCTATGATAAAAAAAAAATACACAAAAATAAAGAAATGTTTCATCGACATGATTATTATTTAGTGAACGTCAATAAATAAAGAAATAAAATAATAGTATATATTTATGATAAGACCTAAAACAAGAATATGTAAAACATGAAAATGAAAGAGAAATTAAAAGGAAAGAAGGAGGTCGGTTCCTTGCACCTAACGTATCTCTAGGTTTTGCCTCGGAGCTAGGTTCGGTACTTTGTTTATGTATGACCTTTGAAAGGATAAGAACGACCCTCCACCCCCTTTCACCCCCACCCACCCCCTACCCTACCTTTTCCCCCCCTTCTATACAAGTACCCTCTTATTTCTCTCACACCGCCTCCCATTCCTATATTTCCCAAACTAAAAATACTGTCACTAATACAAAAGCGTTACTACTGTCAAGAAATACAACAGTTTTATTTTTTCCTTTCAAAGATGGCGATCGATAATCAAGAAACAACTGTCCGTGAGTTCAAGCCTAAGAACAGGCGTATCATGGTACAATTTTGTTACATTTTTATAATGTCCATTGATTAATTTGATTTTTTTTTTGCTGATATTGTTTAATGTGTGTTAGGGAGCTGGAGGCCCTGATGAGGAAGATAATAGGTGGCCACCATGGTTGAAGCCATTATTAAAAGAACGTTTTTTTGTTCAATGCAAATTACATGCTGATTCACATAAAAGTGAATGTAATATGTATTGTTTGGATTGTATGGATGGTGCTCTTTGTTCACTTTGTTTATCTCATCACAAAGACCATCGTGCCATTCAGGTAAATTCATAGTATTCCTTAATTTTAATTTCAATATTAAGGTGCATCTGCCATTTTTGTCAAACACAAAGCAGCTTCTTACTTTTCAATATTAAGGGGTTTGTGTCATTTTTGTCAAATAGAAAGCATCCTTTTTTAATCCCTTTTTACCCTTTTCTCTAATGGAATAACAAAAAATGCACTATTTTAAAGAGCCCCTTTTAATCAAAATTGTGTCTTTGTTCATTGTTCAATTTTTTTTGTCACCGTTGACTTGAAGAATGGGTGATTGAATGTGTGTTGCTCTGTTACAGATAAGGAGGTCATCATACCATGATGTGATAAGGGTGAATGAAATACAGAAATATTTGGAAATCACTTCAGTTCAAACCTACATTATCAACAGTGCTAAGGTTGTTTTCTTGAATGAGAGACCACAACCTAGGCCAGGCAAAGGTGTCACTAATACCTGTGATGTTTGTGAAAGGAGTCTTCTTGATTCCTTCAAATTCTGCTCTCTTGGTTGCAAGGTAACTATTAATTTCCTTTTTTTGCTTGTTCTTTCCCCCGTACAAATTTTCTTGCATTTATTTTGACTTTTAATAGTAATAAATTAAAGTAATTGGCTTTTGACAAAATGTGAAGCAATTCAATGGTGGTATGGAAATTCCATTCCACTCACATTACTGGTCCATTATTTGGAACAAACTTTGGCATCATCAACAGTTTTTTTGGGAACACAAATAAAATAAATTAACAATTTGGGGTTTTGAGATTGGGAATGGATTGTTCTAAACATTAACTTTCTCCGTCCTAAAGTAAGTGTCACCTCAAAAAAAATTAATTTTAATTGTCTAATCCCAGAATAAGGAGTAGTTCAGTGAACTCCAGGTGATTTTGGCTATTCCCAAAGAGGGTTGATTCTGAATCTTGATTGCTAGCAAATGGTCATTTGTAATTTTTGATTAATTTACAGATTGTTGGGACTTCAAAAGACTTTGTGAAGAGGCCAAGGCCAAAACAATCGCCGGAGAAGAAGAGGTCGCCTGTGGCAACCTATGATTCCGAGGATTCATACAGTAGCAATAGTCATGGCCGGCAAAGCAGTCCAAGCAACAAGGTGCAAAGTTTTAGTCCATCAACGCCCCCTCCAACTTCTGTTAATTACAGATCAGCCAAGCGAAGAAAAGGAATTCCACATCGATCCCCAATGGGAGGACTAGTTATAGGCTATTAAGTTAATAAAGTCCATTTGCTCCTAATTATACATCGACCTTAGTAATGAGAGTGCAGCTCATTATCCAAACAACCCTTTAAAACACTAGTGCTTTTTCTCGAAAAGGCCAGTGTTTTGAGTATATTATTGTATATATGCTTTTAGCCTACTAGTTTATAATATATGATGATATGGGAAAAGTTGGAGGGGTGGAAGTTGGAATAAGAAAATGTGAAGGGGACTACTATGGTTAAAGTTGGTTGGGCCTAGAAAATGAGCTATATTATATATAGTATGATGAAATATCAGATAAAGTGACTCTTCGCTTTTTAGAGTGGTGGTTATACATAAGTTTTGTTTGTTTTTATGTTTTTATCCTCATGTAATCAAAATGTAAATATAATGTTCCTATAGTTTGAATATTTCAACAGCCGTGTCTATCCTTCTTGATTGTTGTATCATTTTGAATATTATTTTGTGCTGTGTGTTGATCTTTTTAATTTTGAGCAGTCAGCTAGTCTCGGAAACTTTTGACTGGTTGAGGTAACTTCCAATTAGTGTCACAATGTGGGCCCAGGTTGATTAAACTTGTGTGGCGACATTTCGTTACGTGGCAGGTGATGATTGGGCAATAGATGATAGGTGTCTTGGATTTTGGAATATTAGGTGTAGGTTAGCCGGCCCCACTAGTTTGGTTTCTTGGTGGAGGGGTTTTTTCCTGGTTGTTTAGTGGAGCTAGGATTGATTGGTGGCCGTTGGATTAATTGATTGATTTGACGGTCGTGATTCTGCAATAGCATTCATTCAGTACGAGTTTCTTGACTTCTATAATGGTCCCGATATTCGGGCTTGGGGCAAAATAGCGGGCCGGGCTCTGCCATGACCGTTAGTATGCATCTCTTGCCATTTTTTCCCGCACACAAAAATATCGGTCAACTTGTGCCCCCTTTAATTTTAAATTAAGAAGAATGTTGTAGAAGAAAAGGTGATGTATATTTGGGGACCACATGGCACTGATTAAAAATTGCAAGTGGCAATTTGTTGATTGAAGTATTATGTTATATATTTGCAAATAATTTTTAGTTGTTTTGATATTTTAAACCCGCACGACTTGTAGAAAAAACAGATAATTCAATAGTCAAAATGTTACGATTTATATTAGAGTTGGTTCGGTTTTCACTATTCTTCTCTTTGTTACACAAGTACGTGTAAATTTTATAAAGAACTTTATATTATATGTATCCTATGAGTCTTTAGGGTGAGGGTTGGTGCGTGGTGCTCGTGTGATGGTAACTTTGAGCATGGCACGTGAAACATGCCCATATTAGCCATTTTGCAACTCCAAAAGTCTAAAAAGGTATGATTGACTCTCTTTGAGCCTCGCTTTCTTTGGCTTTGCTTTCATGAGTTTCTGGACACTTAATTTGACTTCTAACTACACTGCTTCCTCTCTATTCCGTCATCTCAAATTATAGTTATCATATTTTAATTTTTGAGAGTTAAATTATGTCAATTTTAATTAATATTATATAATTTATGTTTTCATAAAAAAAATTACAATTTATAATACTTTTAATATTTTAATTATAAAATATATTGAATTAATCTAATCACATGAGAACAAAATATGACATCTAATTTGGAGTAGAGGAAGCATTTCCTAAACATTATCTTGAAGCATAGGGGTTACAAAAGCAGCACACATTCATCAAGAGTTTAAATTATATTATATATCTATCGCTTACATGATAAAATTACCCAAAATATTTTTATAGATAAATATTTTTAAAAAACCTGATTTGTAATCTAAAATTAAGATAACTCAATTACTATAATAAGTAAAAGTGACCTATAAAAACTCATTACTCTAACTGATACAAATAAGTTAAACTTCGTAAATTCTAGAGGCCTTTCTTATCATTTTAACTTCTTTTTCGCATTGATACAGCGGTAATTGAAAAAACAAACACTAAGACAACGCTTGTTTATCTCGATGAAAATCAAACACGATTTAAACTTATTTGATCGATGTCTTTCAGACATTGTGAACGTATAATTTGTCGAATATATTGGTGTGTATCAGTATTGTCTTGACATATATAAGGTTGGTATGAACAGATTATGACTACCTTTCTTTACGGTTCTGAATTTTTATTTATTTATTGCATATTTTTTTCCTTTTGGTATGGGAAATGTGTGACAATGAGTTGCCCATTGTAAACCGTGTCTGTATAAATAATTGGCGGGGGAAGCCAATTGACGTATTCCAATTAAAATTTTATAATAGTGTAAATCTCCTTGATTAAAGTTTTCTTATTTAATATAATATATATATATATATATATATATAGTGTACAATTGTAGTCCTAATGGAATTAGGATCTCTATTTTACATTAATTACACTAAAATATTAATTATAGAATATATTGTGAATATATGGAATATCACACCCCCTATGTCGGAGTCGGGTAGGCCAGATGCTGAGACTGGATCTGAAGTCAAGGAACAGTTGCCGAGTGTCGCGCCCGTTTTTAACCCGCGAGTCAAAGCGGAGCACAACGTATCCGGTGATTCCTGGGTATGATTAAGGAGTCGCCACCTAATTATTCTATGGTGAATTAGGGCACCTACATATTTAAATAAATGCTGCAAAATAACTCCAATTTTAATGGTCTACGAAACTAATGAGATTCTAGGTAAAGGTTCTTTATTATCCTAAAGGGAAGGGGTTAGGCATCCTTTAAGATCCGCTAACTTGCGGTTATCCGGTCAAACTCAGGTTAAATATTATACTAAGGAATATGCATGTTTACAAAGATGTTTGCAAATGATTAATGAAAAGGATGCATTTGTATAAGTATGCATTTGCATGGTATAAAAGAAAAATACAAAAAAAGTATGCATTTGTGACCATAATAAGGAGAAAAGCAAATTATTTATGATGCCCAAGAAGCATTTTTTTTTTTTGGAAATCACTTTTGAGTTGCAAAATGCAAAAAAAAAGATAAACTTTTGTATAATTAATAATGAATAAAAGATGACCAAAGTTGTTTGGAAAATCTTGAATATGCACGACGAGCCTAAAAATAAACGAACTAGCGAAGGATTTCTATTTTTTACACTAACCGAACCTACAAGTAAATAAATTGGCGACGGGTTTTAAACTACCCTATTAATTATCCATTCATGGCCTAATTATTCTAAATGTCCTAACAATCACACAAACATTAAATAATTATTACATGCCCAAAAAATAGAAATAACGGAATTAAAGAGTAATAATAAAAGGGGAACTAAGGCGGATGACGATGTCATCTAGCCCTATTTGTTTTGGAATTTTGAGGTTGGAGAATGCAAGGAGTGTGAATGCGGGTCTTCGTTCGGCAATGATCATGATGAGTCTCATAACGAGACTCTTCATAACTCTCGATGCATTTCATGTAAAAATAGAAGAAAAGAAAAGGATTAGTGGACGGAACGTGAAAATGTATACATAAGAAAAAAATATAAATAAATCATTCATGAAAAGTAATATGTTGTTAAGCCTTAGGGAACAATTAACACGCAGAAATAGAAAGCGGGCCCAAACATATAATTTTCCGACTTGAAGGAGGGAAACAATGATGCAAGTTACACATACCCAAATTTATCTACTGCAAATAAAATTTACCTAAACTAATCAACCCATTATTAGAATAAAATCAGGTAAGACTCATTAATCAGCCCAAGTTGTTAATCAGCAAAATGATAAGAGAAGAGGACAACAGACAGTGGACTGGGCCCAAAACTACCACCAGAATACAAAAAGGAAGATAAAATAAAGAGAATAGGTCAGGCCCAAAAGCAGTCACAAGAAATGAATAAGATGCCAATTTCGTATTTGCATGGTGAAACAAAGAATACTTTCTCATGACATTGCAAGCAAAAGATGAGAAGTTTAGGTTAAAGGTAAATTCAAACACCAGATAAGAGAATGAAAAGCAAAAGACCACATGATTCAGGCAAGACAAGTAGATTAACAAAAGTATATTGAGCAAAATCTGATTCAACAATAGAGAATGCGTGGATGATATTTTCGTTTTTAGAACAAACAATAGGCTGCTTTAGCAACTAGGTGATCTAATGAGTGTTACATGCTTTCATATACATATTGAACACTTAAGCAAATAAATCCTAATATGACTGATCTGGTGCACGCTAGAGTCTTAGCAATCAAATAAGCCATTCCACGTAATACTTTTAAGTGGGTAGTGTATATCAAATTACAAGCATATGATAAGATTCACACTATGTATTGTGTGGAGGAGTGCCTCTTAAACAGACATGATAAGTATATGTTATCCAAGACATGCTTTATATGCTGATAAAATGTAACAACTAAATAGAGAATGCAGAAAATGTGACACAGTAGGCAAGATGGACATAAACAGCCTGAGTAAAAAAAAACGTCACTGTCTAGCATAAGGTTCATTTACATTCCAGCCTATGAAACCAAGTATATGACTGTCCCAAATGAGTATAGAGCAAGTAAATTACACAAAATGGCCATTCAATAATATGACTATAGGCACATGGGATCAACTATCCCAAAGTTAGACTCAAACAGTCACATATCCCAAGTGTTGAGCACCCTGACTCTATGTAAAATAAGCATTGTAATTTGCCTAATAGTTGCATGAGACAAATAAGAATACACAAATGACCAGAACAAAATAGCATTTTGAACATGTAGAACTATTCCAGTATAGCCAAGCTCACAGAAACCTAAACATGCAGAATAACAATTGAAACAACCAAACTATGACAGTACAAAAATGGAGTTTTAACAAATAAGAACTAAATTAATACCAAGATAGGGGCAGGGCTATGTATGCAAATAAATGAGAAGCATATTCAGATCAAGATAGTGGCATAAGAATAACACCCTGAATGTTTTCCTAAGTTTTCAATATTAAGATGACTATGCATAACTATAGTTCAAGCCTACAGTTAGTCTAATCCCTTCAATAAACATGGCATGATATTGAAATAGGCTTAAACCAGACACATATGCTAAAACATGCTCATTACACAACAAATCACAGGCCATGCTCTCAAGCAAATTTCAACACTCTTACCCTCTACATGTTTACCATATGAAACATGATCACAAGACCAAGCAGAATGCATTAGGCAGGATAGCTTATCATGGTATAAAATGGTTCCAAATGGTGCAAAGCACTGATGCAAATACCATTCAAATAACTCAATAGATAGGCATGATACATGACAGCTGAGGGGACTTTACAGGACAACATGGAGGCATTTTAACACTTGATCATGTAGGAGAAATGCATGACTAATTCAGTGGACACTAGTGGGATAAACATATATGAGCCAAGTAACCATTTAGAGAGAGGCATCTCAGACATGCTAACTGGACACATAGGATCATATTCAAGCTGCACACTAACCAACTCAGATTTATATCCCCATATTTCATGCTAAACAGTTATTCAAAGTAAGAACTAAACCATATTACTTTCTAAACCACAGAGAAATATGCAGAACATGCCATACCAACATGTATCCAGTCTTAGAATAATTAAACTATTTGCTATTGTTTAACAAAAGGGCTAGCATAGATGAGATGCCAATATGTCGACAACATTCAGAACATGATATGTCATAACATGGATTTGAGGACCATAAGCAACTAACAAGTCTTAATTAGAATGGGCTTAACATTTATCTTAATGAATATCAATAAATCTCCCTAACTAAACATGATTATTAATTAATTCAATAGTCCAACATTGGCCTTAACATGTTATCATTCAACCTAATAACCTTAAACAATAACTTGGTAAATGAACTTAATGACTCAGAACAGTTATAAGTTAAACAATATACCTGAAAATTAACCTAATAGATTCAAGCAACACTTAACATCATCTAAACATGTTTTAGACCCAAACTATCAAGCATAAATAACAACTAATGTTAAGATAAACACATCTAACAAATACATAATCAAGCCATACAGACCACTTCACATTAACTAAATAAAAATAATAAAGTGAGTTTACGGACCTTCTCCGGGCAGCGAACCGAGGCGTCGTCTCGAGTTGTCGAGTCCGCTCGGAGGAGTGTGTTTATGTGATTGAAAAGACAATGAGTTGAGTGTTTCGTGGCTTTGTCGAGACTGAAACGAGAGTAAAATGAAGGATTTTCAGAGTTGAAACTTGTTCAAGAAAGGATTTTTTTTGGCTCTAAAAAAAACTCTTTTGTGAAAACACAAGGCAGGTCGTCTTTTAGCAACAGCTTAAAAAACAGAGGGCTTTTGTTGTCCAAAAATCAGAACACCCCTTCAACAACCCATAAAGGGTTCTATTTATAGTTCCAATTGAGACCCTAATGGCTAAGATTTGAAAATCGAATTCAAAGTAAAAGGCTGAAAATGTGACAGTTTTTTTTGTCGAAAACCGAGATGATAAAGAAGAGGTAGGGGTTTGTGTTCTTACCCACCGAGTTCTTGAAGGTGTTCTAGAGGCCCACTGCAGCATGCATGTTTTGCTGGTCGATTTGACTTGGACGATCTATTCAAAGCTCTGGGTTTGCAGAAAAAGAGGAAAAGGGGACTGGGGTGATGCGAGGGCTCGCTGGTGGAAGGGACTGGGGTGATGCGAGGGCTCGCTGGTGGAAGGGACATGGTGGTAGTGGTGTGGTGATGGTTTTGTCCGGCGGGTAAAAAGGAGGTGCCGGTGGAGGGTCTGCTGGTTTTTTAAGTAAGCCGTCTAGCTTTTGGGGTATTAGGTTTAGGGATGACCTTGGAGGCATGGGTCGGTGAGAGGTGATGGGGTGGGTTGGTGGTGTCAGGCGTAGGTGTCGGCGACTGGTGGTTTCAGGCGTAGGTGTCGGCGACTGGTGGTGTCAGGCGTAGGGTGCGGCGACGTAGGGGTAGGGGTGTAGGGGTGTGCGGCGAGTTGACCGACGGATGTGAGGGTTTTTTTTTTTTTTTTTTTGAAATTTTTAGGGTTGTATTTTGGGTGTTGGGATGGAATGGGCGATGGGTTAATGGGAGTGGATATTAGGCCACGGTCTTGGGCCGACGGTTTTGGGGATAAGGGAGATAAAGGGGAATGGGTTTTGTTGGTCGAGTGGGCCTGGGTCTTGGGCCGACGGGTTTGGGGGTAAGGGAAATAAATGGGTTAATTTGTAGATGGACTTTGGGGGTTGATAGAATGTTTTGGGTAGAAATTATTTTGGGTTGGGAAATAAAATGGGTTATGGGTTAAAAAATATAAAAGGAATTTAATATTAAAAATGCTTTGAATAAAAATGTAAATTATTTAGAATATAGTATAACGATGTGATAATAATAAAACATAATATTTGTGAAATGCTTAATGCTTAATTAAAAATAAAAAAAATACCGTTTTGCGAAAATAAAGTAATATAGAATATTAGGATAAAAATTATGATCATGATTCAAAAAGGCAAATGGTTGTAGAAATATGAATAATAATAATAATAATGATATTGAGAATAATAATATATATGTATATATACGCCTATATGTATATATATATAAAAATATTTTGAGGTGTCAAAAATATCTAAAATTATAAATAAATAGGGAAAAAATGGGACAAAATTGGGTGTCAACACCGAGGAAGAGCCTTTGTGAAGATATATGCATACTGATACGAAGAAGGAACATGCAACACCTTAACGTGACCCATTGCAACCTTCTCACGAACAAAGTGAATATCCATCTTAATATGTTTGGTTCACTAATGCTGAATCGAGTTATGAGACAAGTAGACAACATATATGTTATCACAGTAAACCAAAAATGTCTTACGTAAGGGACAATGAAGCTCAAGAAGGAGATTTCAGAGACAACATAGCTCGTCAACAACAATCGCAATGCCTCGATATTCTTCTTTTGCACTCGAACGGGGAAAGCGTGGCTTGCCGCTTGGCAGACAACGAAATAATATTATCCCCCAAAAATACGCAATAGCCGGATGTAGAGAGACGGATGTTCGGACAGCCTGCCCAATATGCGTCTGTGTAAAAGAGCAACCTAGTCGGTGCGGAGGGATATAAATGTAGTCCATAGTCAAGAGTATCCTTAACGTACCGAATGATACACTTAAGAGTTGTAAAGTGAGGCGCCCTAGGAGCGTGCATGAACAAGCACACCTGCTGAACAACATATGCAATATCTAGCCGAGTGAAGGTGAGATACTGAAGAGCACCTGCAAGACTCTATAAAGAGAGGGATCGCTGACCGGATCCCCGTCATGCGCACTGAGTTTGGACTTTGAGTCGACAAGAGTGGGCGTGATCTTGCAGTTTGCCATTTTAGCCATGTAGATAATCTCATTTGCATACTTACGCTGACAGAAGAACATGGCATGTGCGGATCTAGTCACTGATATCCCCAAAAAATAACTCAACTTACCCAAATATGTCATAGTAAATTCAAACTTGAGCAAGGTAATGATCTCGTGTTTCAGTGTATCAGAAGAAGCTGTCAGATCAATATCATCCACATATAAAAGAAGATAAGTCGTGTCAGTACCTCGATAAAAAATAAACAGAGAATGATCACTCTTGCTGCACACGAACCCGATTTGTATGATGTATGTAACAAACCTCTCATACCAAGCCCTATGGGCTTGTTTAAAAACGTATAGTGACTTACGAAGATGACATACATAATGAGGAACCTCTGGATGCAGAAAGACACGCGGTTGATGCATATAAACAGTTTCTTTCAAATCCTCATGTAAGAAAGCATTTTTTACATCAAACTAGTGTATATGATAATTTTTCCACATAGTTATGCTCGCCATTGTGCGAATGGTGGCTGGTTTGACCACCGTACTAAAAGTCTCACCACAATCAACTTCCTCCTGCTAACCAATACCATTAGCCATAAGTGTTGCCTTATGGCGTTCAAGCTCTCTACTATTTCAGAATTTGTGACGATAGAGCCACATACAACGGATCACATTCACCCCTTCTGGTTTAGGAACAAGATTCCAAGTATGCCGACTACTTAACGCATTAAATTCCTCACGCATGGCCGCATTCTAATTTGGGTCAAGTTTGGCTAATTTTGGGTTTTTAGGAATGGGTGAGATGGTTTGAGTAGATAGGTTAAAGTGAACTTTTGGTTTGAAAATCGCGTCTTGTGCACGGGTTTTTATTCGGTGTGTGGGGACAGTCACGGGTGGGGGCAAGGGGCGGGGTGGTGACAGAATGGATTGGGCAGTGGGGTTGGGTATGGGCTGGGAGGGTGACGGGCAGGGCTAGGCAGTGTGACGGGCAAGGACTGTGGAGTAGGGTGGGGCAGTGTGGTGGGTAGGGACTGGGCAGTGGGTTGGGGTAGGGACTGGGTAGTGGGTTGGGGCAGTGTGGAGGGCAGTGACTGGGCAGTGTGGTGGGGCAGTGTGGCGGGTGTATCATCGGGCAGTGATTGGGCAGTGTGGCAGGGTTGATGGGACGAGTAGTGGTACTGCCTGAGGGTGCGGATTTTGTAGTGCATTTTGGACTAGAGGTGAGGTGTCCGAGTCATCAAGGAATCTGTAAGCAGTGGGTCGTAATTGGTGGATGTTGGAAAAGGGGAACTGTTCTCCTCAAACGTGACATGACGTGATACTATGATTTTGCATGTGGACACGTTATATCATAAGTACCTTATATGGTTTGACGGCCTAAGAAGACACACATAGTGGAACAGGGTGTTAATTTGTGAGAGACGGTGGAGGTCAGATTCGGATTGCAAAGTCAACCAAAAATTCGAAGATGATCATAAGTAGGGATCCGACGAAATAGGAACTCAGTAGGGGTCCTATTTTGGAGCGTACGTGTAGGTAGTATATTAAGAAGGTATTCGGTCATTTTTAATGCATATACCCAAAAGGGGGGGGGGAAGAGATGCATGAAAAAGTAAGATACGAATCATATTGTTAATAATGCGTAGAATTCGTTCGGCTTTATCATTTTGAGGAGAAGTATGGGGGAAGGAAAAATGAAATACCATGCCATTAGCCGTACAAAATTTATGAAAGAGAGAATTGTCAAATTCACGATCATTATCACATTGAAATATTTTTATTTCGTTTTCAAATTGCATTTTAACATACGTACAAAATTTAAAAAACTTAGAGTAGACCTGAGATTTAAAGTGGAGCGGATAGACCCATAGGAAGTGAGAAAATCATTCAAGAATATTAAATAGTACTTATGACCTAATTTGCTAGTAATAGGAGAGGTCCATAAATCAACATGAATAGTATCAAATGGAGAAAAAGTAATACTCAAAGAGGACGTAAATGGAAGTCTAAGATGCTTTCCTAGATGACAAGAATAACAATTTTGGGCAAGGTTCCCTTTATTACATTTAATTATATTGTGGTTTCTAAGAAAGTAAACAATATGAGCTTCAGGATGTCCAAATATACTATGCCACACTGTGGAGATGTCAGCTAGAGATGTGGGAGGATTGACACTGGCAGTGGACGTGGATAGAAAAGGATGAAGTCCCCCACGCTATTGCATCTCGTAAGAAGTCTCCCCGTACGTAGGTCGTTTATAGAAAAACCAAACGGGTCAAAATCAATGGATGCAGAATTATCGTGGCAAATTTTCTAACAGAGATTAGATTCTTGATAATGTTAGGGCCATATAGGACGTTTTTAAGGGAGAAATGGTGTTGCGGTGGTGGAGTTAGTGTGTGGCAAAACCTTTGAATTGGAATGCGATGATCATTTTCGACCATAATAGATTGAGGAGTATTTAAATTGCGCAGTTGAGAAAGATTACAAGAATTGTTGGTGAGGTGGAAAATGACTGGTCGATGGGGCCTAGCGCCCGAACAATTGCCAAGGACGTGGGCTGGCCCACTATGTCGGGTACTGGGCCTACGGTTGATTATTTGTGATGCCGGGTGTTGAGGAAGCGGGGGAGGCTATGTGGGCAGCGGGTGACGCCATGAGGGTATCCAAAATTTAGTAGAGAAATAAAAGGGCGCAGAACTGCTGTATATCAGTTGTATACCACGAGTATACGACTTGCTGGAGAGATAGAGAAATAGAAGGGTGTAGAACTGCTATATCAACTGTATACCAGGGGTATATGGCCTCTGGAGAGAAAGAAAAGGTAATAAGGCTATATATCAATAGTATACCAGAGGTGGTATACCGGGTTGGTTGTAGGAGTAGAGGGCTGGACAGCTGTATATCAGCGTATATTAGAGGTATACCGACGGTATATGGGTAGTATATGATGGCAGAGAGGGTATATCAGCCGTATACCCGGCGTATATTGGCTAAGGGATGTTGTATATCAATGTATACTGGTTTTAGGGATGTTGTATATCACAATATACGAGCATTATATGGTGGCAGGCCATGTATATCAGCTATATACAATGTGTATATCGGCTGATTCCGGTAGAGTTTGGCATCAGAAGAGAAGAAAGAGGGGGGGGGGGGGTCCGAATAGGATTAGAAATTTTTGGCTCTTGATACCATGTAGAATATTGTAAATCTCCTTGTGTGAAGTTCTCTTATTAATGCAATATATATAAAGTGTACAATTATAGTCTTAATGGAATTAGAATATCTATTTTATATTAATTATATTAAAACATTAATCATAAAATATATTGTGAGTATACTCACTATCACTTTTTAATTCGCCTTTGTCATGTTTTTTTCCTTTATTTATACCCATTGATTGCATGCATGATGAAAAGATTGAATGTTCTTTTGTAGGGGTAATCGAATTGTACATGTGTGCCATTTGCTATTTGAAGATGGAATCTTTTTCTAATATTATTATATTAGACATTGTGGCAAAGATATCTTTGGTTATGCATTGGCAGGACAAATCGGAAGCCACTTGTGCCACATTTTTTTGGTAAAGGAAAATAGAAGGCATAATATTTGTATGTAAAGGTTTAGTCTCTATTTGGAACTTAGGAGAGAAGAAAGAGAGTATAGAGAGGAGATGTATCGAATCTTGAAAGAAAGGGACGTTTAGCTCATTCTTTTGCGTTACCGGTTTTTCAGGTAGGGGGACCTATGCTGAGATACTTTTGACACGTTTCTATACAGAAAAATACATTGTATTTGCCTTAACACAATAAATAAAAAATTACATTAATGCTCATCACCTAAAAAATTATCGTTTAATGATATATATTTCCAGTTTAATACTCACATTACTAAATTTAATTTAATGTAAACGCCAGCTGTCTCTAAAACTTTAGATTTTCTCTGTGACCTCCTTTTGATATTTCGTGTTTAATGAGGAGTCAAATTGAGCGATGTCTGATTTGCCAGGTGTCAGTACATTAACGAGCCAAGGTGCCAGCACATCACCATGAAGGCTCCTCGATTTTTTGGGCCCTCCTTCAAGATGAGTCCATTCGTCCTATCTTACTTATTTTTAATTAATCCAAAAAAAATATTTATTTTTACATTTAGTAAGTTGATAATTTAAAAATTTTACATGATAAATTTATAATTATAAGATTAAAAGATATTTTCGTATTTTATATACTTTTTAATTTAAAATTATAAAATTCAAAAATTTCTCTTTATTTTTTAAATTCGTACTTAATTAAATTAAAATACTTAAATTAAAACAGAGTGACATTCCTATAGAACCTTCCACGTAGAACCAAGGTTTCTTTCAGAAAAGCTGATGATACATCAACCTGAAAATAAAAAAGGCATACTCAAAAGTGGAATTGAGTTGCTAATTATTTTATTTTCACCCGGTATCTGATATCATATTGAAATCTACGCTTTTAATCATTTATTTTTTCATATTCAAGACTCAAATTCAAGATATCTGATTAAGGGAGATCAACTCCATCTACCCGTATATATCCTTTGGCGGTAAAAGTGGACTCGAGTTGCTAATGTACTCATTCTATTACAATTTTTATGACATAGAACCCTATTTTCTTATTTTAAAATATTTTAATTATAAATTCTTATTTTATTTTATATTTACTAAAATAATTTTATAATTATAAAACTTATTTTAAATAAATAAAATATTGTACCACATTATTTGAGGAGGGATTATAATACTACTACTTAATAAACAAAAAGTAGAATTCAAAAAACCTATTCTATTTATAAGTATCTTCACTAGCTTTATTTTATTTTTTATTTTTTATAAGTATCTTCACAATCTAGTTGCATGATATATAGTTGTATACGGAAATGGTTAGCCAAGTGTCCTAACCTTTGAAGTCTAATGCAGCCACTTAAAATATACATTTTTAATTTGAAGCTCCTCAAAAATTCTACTGAGACAAGATGCTTCCACCACGTGCCATCAATTTCTTTCTATATCTTCTGTAGTTTTTTTTTCCAGTCTCTTACAAGTCATAGGGACATTTCACTGTGTAAGCTGATAGATTCTAGTTTATCCCAGATGTTCCCTGCAATAATAAAGCTAGAAATAAGTATTATATGCTATATTGTAATTACAAAACTCTACGAGAAATTTTTGTAAGATTGAATTAGTCTCTTTCGGGAGACCTTTTTCATTAATATAAATATATATGTGTACAATTTAGAATTCCTATACAATAGAAATTCTATTTCTACCATAATTATATAATACTAAATATGGTAACTACAATATATGGTACATACGTTCTAATATACCACCTCAATCGGAGCGGGAGGGGACGAACGCAAAGACGGGATTTGAAGTCGAGGAAGAGCTGTCTAGGAAGGCGCTTTGTGAATATATTCACATACTGATATGACGAATGCACATGCAATACCTTGATATGACCTAGAGCAACCTTCTCACGAACAAAGTGTATGTCCATCTCATTGTGCTTTGTTCGCTGATGCTGAACCGAATTATGAGATGGATATATAACGGATATATTATCACAATAAACCAAAGATGTCTTACGTAATGGACACTGAAGCTCCAAAAGAAGGTTTCGGAGTCAATAGATCTAAGCAACAACATTAGCAACGCCTCTGTATTTTGCTTCTGCACTTGAACGGGATAATGTGGCTTGTCTTTGGCAAACCAAGAAATAAGATTATCTCTTAAAAACACACAATAGCTTGAGGTGGAGCGCCGCGTGTCCGGACAACCTGCCCAATTAGCATCCGTATAGGACAACAACCTGGTCGGTGCTGAGGGGTATAGATGCAAACAATAATTAAGTGTGCCCTTAACATATCGAATGATACGTTTAAGGGCAGTAAAATGAGGCTCCCGTGGGCATGCATAAATAAGCATACCTACTAAACAACATAAGCAATATCAGGCCTAGTGAATGTAAGGTACTATAGTGCACCTGCAAGACTCCGGTAGAAAGTGGGATCTAACATTGGATCACCATCTAAAGCACTCAGCTTTGATTTAGAGTCAACTGGAGTAGACGTAATTTTGTAATTTGTCATTTTAGCCATGTACACAATCTCATCTGCATACTTACGATGACAAAGAAACATAATATCTGCAGATCTAGTCATTGAGATCCCTAAAAAATAGCTTAACTTCCTCAAGTCAGTCATAGCAAATTCTATTTTAAGCAATGCAATAATCTCATTTTTCAATAGCTCGATGAGGCATTAAGCACAATATCATCCACGTACAACAATAAATATGCAATGCTACTACCTCTATGAAAAATAAAAAGAGAATTATCACACTTGCGTATACAAACCCAATCTGCATGATATATTGTGCAAAGCGATCATACCACGCTTTAGGAGCTTATTTCAAGCCATAAAGTGACTTACGAGAGACGAAATATATACTGAGGGGCTGCAGGATTTGACAAAACCAGGCGGCTGGTGCATGTAAATAGTTTCTTTTAAATCCCCATGTAGAAAAACATATTTTACATCAAGCTGATGAATCGACTAGTGCTTACCCATAGCAATACTCAGAACTGTGCGAATAGTGGCCGGTTTAATAACCGGACTAAATGTCTCACCACAATCAATGCCCTCCTGCTGATTTGTGTCATCATCCACAAGTCTCGCCTTATACCTCTCTAGCTCACCACTATCCCTGTACTTGTGATGAACAAACCATATGCAACGGATCACATTCACCCCCTCCGGTCGGGGAACCAAATCCCAAGTATGTTATTTTGTTAAAGCATTAAACTCCTCACGCATGACCGCATTCCAATTCGGGTCCATTTTGACTAATTTTGGGAATGAGGGAAATAATTTGGGTGGACATGTTAAATTAAACTTTGGGTTTGAAAATTCTGTGTTGGACACGGGTTTCCATACGGTGTGAGGGTGTTGGCTGAGTAAGGGTTTTTGATGTCGGGTCGATGGTGGTTGGTTGGGTCGAAATCGGGTTTAGTTCATGTCTTGGGTTCGATGCAGGGTGTCGGTTAAGGGAGGTTGGTTGGGTAATCGAAATAGTGTCTGACGGTGGGTGGGGAGTTGATCTGGCATGTTCGAGGTTGTTGTCGATTTTTGGGTATGGTGTGGTGGTTGTTTTCAGTGTACCTGTACTAGTGGGGGCTAGTAAAGTTGGGTAGGGTGTCAGTGGGGGTAGGGTTCCAATAACATGGTCGGCTTGTTGGTTGTCAGTGATTGGAGTGACGGCGGCTTGGAGGTGAGAATGTAGAGGCGACACATGGACTGGGATGTTTATCGGTGGAGGTACATTAACGGGTGGTCGATTGCCGGTTGGAGAGGCAGTCGGCGGTGATGGGGTCAATGACTAGGTGGGGTAGGCCGGTACAGTGTCGGGGTTTTGCCGGTGAAAAGAATGGCGATGGTAGCTGGTGACAACACGGGGTGTAGGTTACCGATGGTGGGGGGCAACCAATGGTGACATGGATGGTCCAGGTGAGCCGTCGGTGGTGGAAACGGTGAGAGGTAGTGACGATGACAGGATACTGACTGTTGCCGGAGCAGTGGTAGTATTTCGGAGAGCGTGGTGGACAAGAGGCGATGTGTCCGAATCATCAAGAAATTTGTAATTAGTGACTTTGAATATTTGAATGTTGTCAAACGTGAAAACATAATCGATAATAGTGACATGGCGTGAGATTATGATATGTCGATGGATAGTTCATAGCACAATATCCCCTATGGTTCGATGGAAAGCCTAGTAAGGCACACAAAGTAGATATGGGTGCCAATTTATGAGGGGTTCGTGGATGTCAGATTAGGGTAACACATACAATCAAAAATTCTAAGATGGTCATAGGTAGTGATCCTATGGTAGAGAATTTCGGTGGGTGTCCTATTTTGATTCACATGGGTGGGTAGAATGTTGAGAATGTGTTCCTACCGTTTTTAGTGCATATACCCAAAAAGTAGGGGGAGAGACGCATGAAAAAGGAGGGTACGAATCATATTATTAATGATTCGGAGAATTCTTTCGGCTTTTCCATTTTGAGGGGAGGTGTGAGGGCACGAGAAATGAAAGATCATGCCATTAGCCGCACAAAATTTATGAAATAGAGAATTATTAAACTCTCGACCATTATCACATTGAAACGATTTTATGTCTTTTTCAAATTGCGTTTTAACCAGTGTACGAAACTCAACAAATTTGGAGAACATTTGAGATTTGAGTTTGAGTGGATAGACCCAAAGAAAGTGAGAAATCATAAAAAATATCATATAGTATTTGTGGCTTAAGTTGCTAGTTACGGGAGATGTCCATAAATCAACGTGAATAATATCAAAGGGGGGAGAAAGTAGTACTCATAGAAGCCGTAAATAGTAGTCTAACGTGTTTCCCTAACTGACACGAGGAACAACTATGAGAAAGGTTCCCTTTGTTACATTGGATTAAATTTTGCTTTTTAAGAGTATAAAAATGTGAGAGCCCGGATGACCAAGTCTACTATGCCACGTAGAAGAAGATATGGTTCTTAAAACGGTGTGAGGAGTGACACTAGCATCGGATGTGGGTAGGAACGGATATAGGTCTCCCTCACTATTGCATCTCGTAAGGAGTTTCCCGGTATGGAGGTCCGTTACAGAAAATCCAAACGGTTCAATTGAGACAGAATTATCAGTGGCAAATTTTCTAACAGAAATTAGATTTTTGATGATGTTTGGGGCATAAAAGACGTTTTAAGAGAGAAGTGGGGAAGTGGTAGTGGGGTAAGGGTGTGGCCAAATCCTTGAATTGTAATGCGATGACCACTACCGACCATAATAGATTGTGGAGTTGGTAACTGTCGTAGTTGAAGAAGATTACCTGAATTATTGGTGAGATGAGACGCGACGCCCGTATCCATATGCCACGCATTATCAGGCCGTTGACGAGTCAAAGAAGCCATGTATTTTGTTCTCGGGTAAAGGACAAAAGGAGTGGAAACAGAAAATAGAAAAAGCTGACAGTAGACAGTTTCTTGGGCAATGGAACATGGGCCAAGCAGTGTCGGGTAAGGAGCAAGGCAGGGAAACAGAGGGCAGAAAAAACAATGTTTCTCGGGTAATGAAACACTGACCACATCAGAGAACAGAACACAGAAAATTTGATTGTTTTCTCGGGAAAAAGTCGCAGTAACAGAGGGGCTGCGACGGTAGAGGAAAGAAAGTAAGGTTTAGGTTTTGGCTTCTGATATCATGTAAGATTGTGTTAATCTCTCTTGGGGAGCATTTTTCATTAATACAAATATATATAGGTGTACAATTTGGAATACCTATACAACAAGAATCCTAGTTCTACCATAATTACATAACACTAAATATGGTAACTATAATATATGATACATACTTGCTAATACTTTTCATGTAAAATATTTTAAGAAAATTTACGTCGTATCAAACACAACACTAAACGGTTTAAGGAATATGTAGTGAGAGTTGCTTTAACTGTGCCAGCTAAATCTATTTAATAAAAAAATTAGGTTTTTGGGGAGTTAATTAAGGAAATGCAGGATTGGGCTAAGTGGTCTTATAAAATTGAGAGTAGTGTTTGAGGTTAGTTTACTAGCTAAAAGTAAATAAAGAGGAGCAACGTAGGCAAAAAAGAAGATAGCGAAAAGAAAATTAATTGAATTTATAAGCTTTACTAAGATCAAAAGTATATGATGTAACAAAGCCACTTGGAATCAATAGGCCGCAGTTGCTGAATGTACATTCCGATCCACTTGTTTAGTTATGACTAAAAGTGGATCTAGATTTAAAAAAAAAAAATGAATTCAGTTTCTGATGCTACTGCAGGCCACAACTAATTAATATTGTACACTTACCATAATATTTGTATTATCATAATTGTATAGTTAGTGTCTAAGTAGAATAAAGTTTTAGGAGTAGAATTGGAATATGATTTTCCTATTATGAAAATATGTAAATATTATGGTAAGTGTACAATACTAGTTACACCACAACATTACCTAAACTAGGAGACTAAAACATTACCTAAATTATATACAAAAACCGAGGCCAACTAAACATATCAGAAGTCTAGGTCTTAAAATCCTCTATCAAAATCCCTCATAATTTCCGTCCAATTGCCTCATTTTCTAAGCCCCTTTCCCTCGGAATTCGTGCCGACGGTCTATCATCTCTTCACAAAATTTTCTTCCAAATTCCTCAATCACATATTGTTCTATCAATATGTACATCACGGAGTACGTTTCATCCTGTCCTTACAGTTTCTAACATCAAGAATAACATCCCTCTTGTTCTTGAAATAGAAAACGTCCAATATGCGACGTGGGCCAAACTGTTCAAAATTTACGCACGCTCGCATCAAGTCATCCATCACATAATCCCCGTGGCTCCTAAGGATACGGAGGTGCCAAGACACGAGGATGATCCTAAGTTGTGGACGACTCTTGATGCCACCGTTCTTCAGTGGATATATTCCACAATTTCTACCGACCTTTTGCAAACGATTATTGAACCTGACGCTACGACGCATGCGACTTGGGATAGGCTACGTG
Source organism: Anisodus tanguticus (assembly GCA_034509755.1). NCBI lineage: Eukaryota > Viridiplantae > Streptophyta > Magnoliopsida > Solanales > Solanaceae > Anisodus > Anisodus tanguticus. The sequence continues at coordinate 33,642,769 of CM067546.1, forward strand.
ATATATTCCAAGATAATCAAAATTCTAGAGCTGTTACTCTTGAGCAGGATTTCTCCCACGTCAATATGGAAGATTTCCCTAACGTTTCAGCTTATTGCAAAAGATTGAAGGAATTGGCGGCCAACTCCGCAACGTTGGAGCACTGGTTTCGAATGATCGTTTGGTCCTCCAAATGGTTTCAGGCCTCTCCGAAGATAATAGTGGTGTCGGCACACTTCTTCGTCAAAGCAATCCTCTTCCGCAATTTTATCAGGCCCGTTTTATGCTTATACTCGAAGAAGCAAGCATGGCTAAAAAGGCAGCTACCGGTGCTAGTTCCGCGGTCATGATGACCGAGTCCACTGTTCATCCTACCGGTTCCAGCAACTCGAGCCAAAACCTCAACAACGGGGGCGGCAAAAAGGGAGGAAATAAGAAAAATAATGGCAAGAATCGTAGCGACAACACTGAAGGCAGCCAAAACAGTGGTGGTGGCGACGGTGGCCCTAGCAACGGTCAGTATCAGTAGCAGTTTTGGCCCCGCAGTGGGCCCCTATGCAGTGGCAGTGGGCCCTACAGTTACAATTTGGGCCAAATAATTTTCAACCTCACTGGCAGTGGGCTGCCCAGTGGCAGTCGAGGCCCAACACGACCTGACCCACTTTCAGTAATTCCTCTGGGCTGAGGCAGCAAACAGGGGTACTTGGGTCTCGGCCCCTGCATGCCCATCACGCAGTGGCCCCCACTTCTACCGACATCGAAGCCGCAATACACACGCTTGGTTTAAATCCTCCGGACCCAAATTGGTATATGGACACCGGTGCCACTACCCACATGACATCCGATTCAGGTACGCTCTCATCTTATTCCAATTTGAGCAACCCTAGTGGCATAATTGTTAGTAATGGTAATTCTATTCCAATTCGTGGTTATGGTCATAAAACTTTGTCTCCCCTAATCCACCCCTTATCTTGAAAAATACCCTACATGCCCCCAAATTGATTAAAAACTTAGTGTCTGTCCGTAAATTCACCACTGACAATTCCGTTTCTATTGAATTTGATCAATTTGGTTTCTCTGTAAAGGATTTAAAGACGGGGAGTCCTCTCATGAGGTGTGATAGTAGGGGAGATCTTTATCCTATCATGCCAAATTCCGGTCTATCGAGTCAAGCCTTGCCATCAGCGTTTGCAGCCCTTGCTCCTTCCTTGTGGCATGCTCGTCTTGGTCATCCGGGGTCGTTTATTTTGTCTTCGTTAGATAAAAATAATTTTATTTCATGTAAGGGTACGCGTAGTACTCTGAATTGTCATTCTTGTTCTTTAGAAAATTGTTAGGTTGCCGTTTGTAGATTCTAATTTTCATACTTTAATGTCATTTGATATTATTCATAGCGACTTATGGACATCTCATGTTCTTAGTTCTTTGGGTCATCGGTATTATATTCTCTTTTTGGATGATTATTCTAAATTTTTATGGACGTTTCCGATAGCGAAAAAATCTCAAGTTTTTTCCATCTTTCTTAAAATTTAGAGCTTTCATTAGAACTCAATTCGAACGTGAAATAAAAAATATCCAATGTGACAATGGCGGAGAATATGACAACGGGGTATTTAAGGAATTTTGTGCAAATAATGGGATCCATTTTTATTTTTCTTGCCCTCATACGTTTTCACAAAATGTGAAAGCCGAATGAAAAATTCGTACCATTAATAACATTGTCCGAACTTTATTGATTCATGCTTCCGTACCCCCCTTCGTTTTGACATCATGCTCTACAAATGACCACATATCTTCTTAACATTCTTCCTTCCAAACGTTTGACATATTTTTTCTCTCTTCAAATTTTATATAATAAGACTCAGTCGTATTCACATCTTAGGATCTTTGGGTGCTTATGTTATCTGTTATTTCCGTCCACTACAATTAACAAACTTCATGCTCGATCTATCCCGTGTGTGTTTTTGGGCTATCCATTCAATCATCGTGGTTACAAATGTTTTGATTTGTCATCTAATAAAATCATCATTAGTCGCCATGTAATTTTTGATGAATCTCAATTTCCGTTTGCTAAGGTTAGTAATCTCGTGCCTAGTTCGTATAATTTTTTGGATGATGGTATATTCCCGTATATTACTCACCATTTTTTGGACATGTCCCGCACCCCAAATCCGCCAGCGGGCCCACTGTCTGCTGATTCTACAGTCCCGATTCTACCCTCATTTTCCGATTCTCGGACTTGGGCCGGTGTTCGCCCCGGTTTTCAGAATCGGACCAGTTGTCGAGCCCAATCCAGAATCTGGGCCAGTATCGGCGTCAAGTTCTATTTCTGAGTCCAGATCGGGGCCAGCAGGCCCACTACCTGCTGGCCGGTCCTTCTCGAGTTCAGAAAATTCCCAAAATCCGCCCAATTCTTCCCCGAGTCATAGACCAATCACTCGTAGTCAATGGGGGTATTTTTAAACCAAAAAGACATTTTAATTTACATTCGAATGTGCTTAAATCACCCTTACCCCGTAATCCTGTGTCTGCGCTAAATGACCCGAAACAGTCTATATACATTAGCCTTTAGGGTTTAGGGATCCCAAATATCCTCATCATGTATGTTTGTTGAAGAAGTCTTTATATGGGCTTAAGCAATCTCCATGGGCCTGATATAAGAGGTTTGACGACTATGTTTCGACTATTGGGTTCACTCACAACAGGTCGGATAATTCCTTGTTCATATATCATCGTGGTTCGTCCTTGGCCTATATATTATTATATGTGGATGATATTATTTTGACTACTCCTTCCGATGCCTTACGTCAGTCTATCATGACAATGCTCAGCTCTGAGTTTGCTATGAAAGACTTGGGGCCCTTGAGTTATTTTTTGGGGATTACTGTCACTCTTCATGCAGGTGGATTGTTCTTATCACAGAGGAAGTATGCAGCCAAGATCATTAAGAGGGTTGGGATGTCATCCTGTAAGTCCACTTCCACTCCAGTTGATACTAAACCCAAATTAGGCGCTCCGTACAAGGATCCGACCCGCTATCACAGTCTTGTAGGGGCCCTTAAGTATCTCACATTCACGAGACCAGATATTACATATGCCGTACAACATGCGTGTTTGTTTATGCATGATCCTAGGGTTGAGTACATGAATGCACTCAAACGCATCATTCGGTATATTCAGGGTACACTTGACTATGACTTGCATTTATATCATTCATCGACGTCCACACTTGTCTCGTATACAAATGATGATTGGGGTGGCTGTCCGGATACTAGACGGTCCACGTCTGGCTATTGTATGTTTCTTGGCAATAACTTGGTCTCCTGGTCTGCGAAACGTCTGTCGACTTTGTCCCGCTCCAGTGCCGAGGCCGAGTATCGAGGTTTAGCTAATGTGGTCTCGAAATCGTCTTGGTTACGTAATTTGTTATTAGAGCTTCATTGTCATATTCAGAAGGCGACCTTGGTTATTGTGATAATGTTAGAGCCATCTACCTTTCTGGTAATCCGGTTCAACACTAGCGCACTAAACATATCGAGATGGATATTCACTTTGTTCGCGAAAAGGTTTCCCGTGGTCAAGTACGCGTCTGCCATGTCCCGTCCAGGTATCAAGTTGCCGACATCTTTACAAAAGGTCTTCCCTCGGTCATTTTTGAAGATTTTAGGGACAGTCTCAGCGTTTGAAGACCGCCCGCTATGACTACGGGGGTGTGTTAAATATCCATAGGATATACACGTGTATATCCTATGTATATTGGCCTCGGTTTTTGTATATAATTTAGGTAATGTTTTAGTCTCCTAGTTTAGGTAATGTTGTGGTGTAATTAGTATTGTACACTTATCATAATATTTGTATTACCATAATTGTATAGTTAGTGTCCAAGTAGAATAAGGTTTTAGGAGTAGAATATGAATATGATTCTCCTATTATTAAAATATGTAAATTGTATATATACTCTTTTAATTAATGAAAATAATCAAGAAATTATTTCTTTAATATATATGAGTTCCAACCCAAATTATGTCCACTTTTAGATGTTTGCACTCCGGATTGATCAAAGAAATTCTAAAAATATTTTTGGACATAAAGGGTATTGAGTTAATGGTCGATACAACCATTATAAAGAAGATCGTGATATATCGAAGTTCCAAATTCTAGAATTAATGTCTTCTAATTTAAATTTTGGTAAGCCCAGTTATCAGTATATATATGTGCGCTATTTGAACATATATAGATATTCAGTCAAATAGTAGCCAACGTTGTGAAAAAAGAAAATCATTTGTCGGCCTAACAGTATTGAAAATTGAAATTCTATTCTGATACTATTATATAAACTTCAAGCCCTACATAACATCTATACGAGCAAGAATATGAAAAACATAAATTAGGAATTTGACTATGCATATTATCGGCAGAATGGTCATAAATGTGACACAGACGAAATGTAGTAGTCCAATATAGGTATCATGATTATAGTACAAGGTCGGCAAACCTACATAAAATTTGTCGCTGTGCTCTATTCTTTCTCATCTTAGCACTGAATATTTGGTTCCCTTTCACTCAACTTCAAGCAACAGATCCCCACCAATTTTCTGCTTAGTGCTTTTTGAGCAGGTTTTATCTGGTCATCATCTCGTGGGCACATTTGTTACCTAAATTACCAGATAAACCTATAATCTTGTCTCTGTGCTGTCTACTCGATCTTTTAATTTGGAGAAGAGAAGCCGGTGAGGAACCAGAGTTAGAGGAGGATTCAAAATTTGATTTTATAAAGTGTTATGCTACTGATCAAGTTTGAACTCTTCAACTTTAACTATAGAATGCAGAAGCTCCCTCAATCCGGTTCGGGTTGCCACTGAATACTGATCACTATAGTTATTAAGTTCGAAATTTCATATTTGTATGTATTGTAGTAAATCTTTTAGAACATATATATAATTTGCAGATAGTGAATTCAGCTGAACTGTAGTTTTGATTGAACATCCGCCCTAGATAATGTGTAAATCAATTATATTTAATTAATTGTGGCGATCAACAAGGAGAAAGAGAGCTTTGGAGTAATTGGTAAAGTTGCTGCCATGTGACCAGCAGGTCATAAGTTCAAGCCGTGAAAACAAACTCTTGTAGAAATGCAAGGTAAGAATACGTACAATAGACCCCTTATAGTCCGATTCTTCCCCGCAAATAATATAAACTTAGTGCACCGAATTGTTTTTTTTTTGCAATCGACATGGAATTTATGGCATGTACAATTGACTGCGATGCTAAGGAAAGGACCACTTGCTAATAAAATACTCTTTTCTAATTAAACCACGTGCACAAAGCCATTGAAGTGATTGAGATTTTAGGGATCTCCGAGATCCTTACTCGACTTGCCAACAAAACGGGGTTGCTTGACGCTATTCTCCTTTCGAGTGAATTAAATTACTTCGGCTCGGATGCCTTTGATCAAATGAAAGGATGGATGCCTGCCTTTAGTGACTTCGTTCGGTTATTCCGTGGCCACCAAGTGATTGGGGATTTCCAGAAGGTTGGCCACGTGCACAAAACTATAACTTGGAAGAATTATAATTCACAGTCAATATATTAAATTCATAACATCTTGCAATTACCCTGTACAACTTCATTTTCATAAAAAAGTTCATAGCTTGCACTTTTCAAGTCATAAATACCATGCAATCATTCGCTTAAAATCTTCACGTTTAATCAAATACCATACTGTTAAACAAAGGTAATATACCTGTGATATACACTGAATATACACCAGTATATATCACAGGTATACAAGATAGAGCCCGACGATAACAAAGCAAAGTGGGCAGTGGCCCAACTCGTCCAAGCCTATCTCGGATTTGGGCAGCAAATCAGTGATCAAGTTTTGTATATTAAGGAAAGTATATTTTGTGTATATTGTAGTGTATTTGTTACCTAGATTAGGATATACACTTACCATAATTAGGATATACACTTACCATAATTGTAAAGTTAGAATTATGGTAGAATAAGGTTTTAGGAATAGAATATGAATAAGATTCTCCTATTATGGAAATATGTAACTTGTATATATAGCCTTTCAATTAATGAAAATAATCAAGGGGATTATTTCTTTCATGGTATCAAGAGACTAGGTCTAAACAAAAGTTTTTTCTCTCAAACTTTTGTCCTCCCTTTGGCTGAGACACCCCCCCTCGGGTTTTCTCTTCCAAAATTCGTCTTCCGCTCTCACAAACACCTCTCTTAAATTTCCTTTTCTTCTTTGTTCTTTCAATATGTCTAAGAACAATTATCACCCTGCCCTCACGGTTCCCAATATCAAGAGCAGTATCCCTATTGTCCTTGAGATGGAAAACGTCCAATATGCGACGTGGACGGAGTTGTTTAAAATTCACGCTATCTCTTATCAAGTTCTTCATCACATCATTCCTCCCGCTAGACCCCTTCCTGCGGAGGATCCTGAGTTATGGATTACACTTGATGCTACCGTTCTCCGGTGGATCAATGCCACTATTTCGGTGGACCTTCTTCAGACGATTATTGAGCCGGATACCACGGCTATGGCTGCATGGAATAGATTGCGTGACATATTCCAAGACAACCAACATTCACGTGTCGTCACACTCGAGCAGGAATTCTCTCTCGTTCGAATGGACGAATTTCCAAACGTTTCTGCATATTGCAAGAAACTAAAGGAGTTGGCGGATCAACTCCGTAATGTTGGCGCACCAATAACGAATAATCGTCTAGTTCTACAGTTGGTTGCCGGTCTTTCGGAGGCCTATAATGGGGTTGGAACTCTCATTCGCCAAAGCAACCCTTTCCCTGACTTCTATCAAGCCCGCTCCATGCTTACTTTGGAAGAAGCGGGTATTGCTAAAAAAGGTGGCTACCGGAACATGCCCCGTCGTCATGGTGGCGTCCTCTCCTAGTTCTTCGGGTTTTGTGAATAATTCGGGCCAAAACCATAATAATGGTGGCGGCAAGAATAATCGCAAGAATAATAACAAAAACCGTAGGGGCAAACGCGGCGGTTCTGGTGGAGGTTCCGGTAGTCAACAAGCAGGCGGTGGGTCCCATCCAGGGAATAGTGGCCCACCACCCCCTGGGCCCAGCAGTGGGGCCCATGGCAGTTGGCCAACAACCCTTACCATCCGGCGAAGATGTTCCCGGCGGCTGGTGGGGCGGCCAACGGTCCGTGCCCAACACCCAACAGTGGCGGCCCACTAGCCAGTGGCCCACCAGCGGTAGCAACAGCAGCTACGACCTAGCTCCATCACGAACATGAGTTCTTGGGCCCCGACCTCCGCAAGCCCATCATGCAGCAGGCCCCCACTCAAACCGATATCGAGGCCGCAATGCACACGTTGGGATTGACTCAACCGGACCCAAATTGGAATATGGATACCGGGGCCACTACTCACATGACTTCCGAATCAGGTACTCTCTCATCTTCTTCCAATTTGAGCACCCCTCGGGGTATAATTATTGGTAATGGCAACTCTATTCTAATTAAGGGTTATGGTCAGAAAACGTTGTCTCCCCCCAATCCACCCCTTCTCTTGAAAAATACTTTGCATGCTCCTAAATTGATTAAAAATTTAGTGTCTGTCCAGAAGTTCACTACTGACAATTCCGTTTCCGTTGAATTTGATCATTTTGGTTTCTTTGTGATGGATTTCAAGACGGGGAGTCATCTCATGAGGTGTGATAGTAGGGGGGATCTGTATCCTATCATACCTGGTTTCAGTTCATCGAGTCAAACCTTGCCGTCAGCTTTTGCAGCCATCTCTCCTTCCATGTGGCATGCTCGTCTGGGTCATCCGAGATCTTCTATTTTATCAGTTTTAGATAAAAATAGCTTTATTTCCTGTAAGGGTACGAGTCGTACTCCACTTTGTTAGTCTTGTTCATTAGGGAAAATTGTTAAGTTGCCATTTGTAAACTCCAATTCTCATACTTCAATGCCATTTGATATTATTCATAGCGACTTATGGACGTCTCATGTTCTTAGTTCAGTGGGTCATCGATATTATGTTCTCTTTTTAGATGATTATTCTAGAGTTTTGTGGACGTTTCCAATTGCGAATAAATCACAAGTGTTTTCCGTCTTCATCAAATTTAGAGCGTTCATTCGTACTCAATTCGAAAGAGAAATAAAAAATATTCAATGTGATAATGGGAAAGAGTATGACAATAGGGAGTTTCGGGAATTCTGTGCTAAAAATGGGATCAATTTTCGGTTTTCGTGTCCTCATACATCTTCACAAAATGGGAAGGCCGAACGCAAAAATTCGTTCCATAAATAACATTGTCCGAACACTCTTAATTCATGCCTCCATACCTCCATATTTTTGGCATCATGCTCTACAAATGGCCACATATCTTCTTAACATAATTCCGTCTAAAGGTCTGACATATTCTTCCCCCTCAAAATCCTATATAATAAGAACCCCTCTTATTCTCATCTTCGGATTTTTGGGTGCTTGTGTTATCCATTATTCCCATCCACCACAATTAACAAACTTCAGGCTCGGTCTACCCCGTGTGTATTTTTGGGTTATCCGTCGAATCATCGTGGTTATAAGTGTTTTGATTTATCCTCCAAAAAAATCATAATCAATCGCCATGTCATTTTTTATGAAACTCAATTCCCGTTTACGAAAGTTCATACTCCCGAACCGAAGTCGTATAATTTTTTGGATGACCAAATATCCCCGTATATTATTCGGAATTTTTCGGACATCTCCAGTACCCAAAATCCTCCAGCGGGCCCACTGCCGCCGGACCCTGATGCGCAAGCCCAACAATTCCGGTGGGACCGGAACAGTTCGAGAAATTGGGCCGGTCCGCCCCATTCGGAACCGCTCCGAAGAGGCTTCTGTTACCGATTTGGGCCAGCGAGCCCACCGCCCTCGCCGGCGGTCCGTCCGAGCCCGAGAAAATTCCCAAAATTCCCTCAAGTCTTCCTCGAGTCATAGATCGGTCACTCGTAGTCGGCGGGGTATTTTTACACCTAAAAGACATTTTAATTTACATTCGATGTCTCTAAATCCCCTTGCCCCGCAATCGTGTCCGCATTAAATGACCCTAATTAGAAAATTGCTATGACTGATGAATATAATGCTCTTATTGATAATAAGACGTGGGAGTTGGTGCCTCGTCCATATGGTATTAATGTTATCAGGTCTATGTGGATTTTTGCTCATAAGGAGAATTCAGATGGGTCATTTGTTCGATTCATCAGTTGGATGTCAAGAATGCTTTCCTACATGGTGATCTCAAAGACTTGGCCAATTCATCGGTTGGATGAAATGCTTTCCTACATGGTGATATGTCTATATGCATCACCGTTGGGTTTCGGGGATCCAAACCGTCCTCATCATGTATGTTTGTTGAAAAAGTCCTTATATGGGCTTAAGCAGTCTCCAAGGGCCTGGTACACGAGGTTTGCTGACTTTGTTTCCACTATTGGGTTCACTCACAGCATGTCAAATAATTCCTTGTTCATCTACCGTCGTGGTTCGTCCTTGGCCTACATTCTGTTGTATGTGGATGATATCATCTTGACTGCCTCTTCCGATGCCTTGCGCCAGTCTATCATGACCATGCTCAGTTCTGAGTTCGCTATGAAAGACTTAGGGCCTTTGAGTTATTTTTTGAGGATTGCCGTCAAGCGTCATTCAGGTGGCTTGTTTTTGTCTCAACGAAAGTATGCTGCTGAGATCATAGAGAGGGCTGGGATGTCATCCTGTAAGTCCACTTCCACGCCAGTTGATGCAAACCCAAAGCTAAGTGCCGCAAAGCGGGTGCACCATACGAGGACCCGACCCGCTATCGCGAGTCTTGCAGGGGCCCTCCAGTATCTTACCTTTACCAGACCGGATATTACGTATGCAGTTCAGCAGGTGTGTTTATTCATGCATGATCCCAGGGTTGAGCACATGAATGCAATCAAACGCATCATTCGGTATCTTTAGGGGACACTGGACTATGGGTTGCAGTTGTATCCTTCATCTACATCCACACTTATCTCTTACACGAATGCTGATTGGGGTGGTTGTCCTGACACCAGACGATCGACTTCTGGCTACTGTATGTTCCTTGGCAACAACTTGGTCTCCTGGTCGACAAAGCGTCAGGCAACTCTATCACGCTCAAGTGCGAGAGGCGAGAATATCGAGGGGTAGCGAATGTGGTCTCCGAATCATGTTTGCTACGTAATTTGCTTTTGGAGCTTCATTGTTCCATTCAGAAGGCAACCTTGGTATATTGCGATAACATTAGTGCCATCTATCTTTCAGGTAACCCAGTTCAACACCAACGTACCAAGCATATCGAAATGGACATTCACTTTGTCCGTGAAAAGGTTGCAAAGGGTCACGTTCGCATATGCCATGTCCCGTCTCATTATCAAATTGCAGACATCTTTACAAAGGGTCTACCAGCGGTTCTCTTTGACGATTTTAGGGACAATCTCAGCGTTCGAAGACCGCCCGCTATGACTGTGGGTGTGTGTTAAACAAAGGTAATATACCTATGATATACACTGAATATACACCAAGTATAAATCACGGGTATACAAGCGATAGCCCAAAGAAGAACAAAGCGGTGGGCGCTGCTCGGTGGGCGACCCATCGCTGCTCGGTGGGCGTGCCCAACTCGTCCAAGCCCATCTCGGATTTGGGCAGCAAATCAGTGATCAAATTTTGTATATTAAGGAAAGTATATTTTTTGTATATTGTAGTGTATTTGTTACCTAGATTAGGATATACACTTACCACAATTAGGATATACACTTACCATAATTGTATAGTTAGAATTATGGTAGAATAAGGTTTTAGGAATAGAATAGGAATAGGATTCTCCTATTATGGAAATATGTAACTTGTATATATAGCCTTTCAATTAATGAAAATAATCAAGGAGATTATTTCTTTCACATACATAGTATTTGTAATGTACAAACAGGTTAAACTACATTTTGGTTCATGTAATTTCCACTTTGTACAATCTTTCACTTTCTTGGCATATATTTTAAAAAAATCAAAGCATAGTGGATTAAGATTTGATACTAATTAGCCAACGTGTTGTATATTAACCATGATTGTTGTTTTTCTAGTCAAATTGAGCTTGAAAATTCATTTGGGAAACTTAAATTGTCTCACCTAAATCAGTACAATAAAAATGTATAAGAACGAAAAGATAGAATTTTGATTCTCTTTTTTGGCTTATGGTGGCCACGTAAGAACACAAAACAATTGGAGTGGGGAATAAGTGTGGATCACACTCCCCATCTTCTACTTTGTGTTGCATTTGATTAGCCAACTTTATATGATGCAATGCCCATCCCCTTACCTTTTTTCTTTATGGGTCCAGAATACAAATAAATAATTATTATGTATTCAACAAATGAACGTATTCCTTATAAATAATACAATGGGTGAAAATCACGGGAGAACTGTTGGGGTCAAAATAATCAGGGCGTCATGCGGAAGTTAATAATTACAAACTGTGAACGACGATAAATCGAAAAACAAAAAAGTATACTAAAATATGCATAATAAACTTAAAATGAGTTGGCCAATTGGATTACATATGAGAAAACTAATTAAAAGACATTAAAACTATTGAGAGAAAGTCTCCTCTAAATAAAACTCTCTAAACGACTACATTATGGATATGGATATTTTTCTGTATATACTAATTGTGGGAAGGACATCTTCAATTTATAGATGTCCAAAACTTTTTCTCCAAGAAAGGAATTTCTCAAATATGGAAGATTTATATTTTCCTTTTGGAAAAAATAAAAACATTTATGGTAATACTTTGACTTTCCTTCAAGAGAAAAATAAAACTCAAATGATAAGAAAATCAGCGAAAAAACCCTAACAAGAACGAGATATGATTGGTTATATTCATGGAAAATGTTTTCCTAAATATTTTGGTGAAAATAAATTATTTTCTTACTTATACTTTAGTGTTTTGGTAGTCAACAAAAAAATATTATCCCAAAAACGTGTAATATAGAAAAATACTATGCGGGTGGGGTGAAGAGTGAGAAGTCATGTGTGGCAGGCGGTGAGTTGGTTAACGGGTGGGGGTTAGGGGAGTCGGAGGTAGGGAGGAGCCTTAAAATGCTACTTATGAAACTTGTTTTCCTTACTTTCACTAGAAAGTCATTTTTTATCAATCGAATATAAAAAAATTGACCATACCAAACACACCCAGGCTTGAAATCCTAACAACGATAAAATTGCTAGTAAGTGATTTTTTTATATCTGTCTAGGTTTTGGTGCGCAAAATTTACCTAATATCTACATTGACAAAAAATATAACAGATATCCAGTGAAATAATTGAGATCTACATAAATTGCCCTGGACCACTATTATTTTATTGAAAGAAAAAAATAATGTATTGCTTATCATTCCGATCTCTTTTAGAGACGCACTATTCAAATTTGCCCCTTTGTTTAAAGAAAAATATATCAAATAAAGTCAAGTTGCCTAAGCCATGATGTCAGTTGAGTTTACTAGCCACTATTGTATCATTATGCAGATTTTATAAAGCAGAAAAAGGGGAAACTTTCATGGTTACTGCCCACGCCATTGCTGATGTTTCTGTTTCATTATCTTCCATTTGTGGACCCTATATGTATGTGATTGGTTGAGGTAATGGATTAGTCTTCTACCAACTCACCAACATTACCTGCTTTTGTATTTTAAGAATTAATTCATTCAATATCAATTAATCTATGGTCCTTAAGCATCACTATTTTCTTGTTGAACAAACTGGTTTTTATTCTGAACTCTATGAAGAAATATTGTTTAAATGTTGTAATGTTTAAGAGGTATCGTTCCTTGACTTCAACCTCATATTTAAAAACAGGCCAAAATAATTACCAAAAGCACAAGAGATTAGAAACCAATCTTCCGTGACAAGTAAGGACTGCTCAGTTGGTAAAACACTTCCATTTACGATCGATAGGTCCAGGGTTCGATGTTGGAAGAATGAAGAAAACAAAAGTTGAATATTTGTGAATTTTTTGTGTATTTCATTGTTCACTGTACATGTATATTTATACAAGAATGAATAAAATTAAATCTATCATATGCATACACTTTTCATCCATCTAATTATCTAATCCTAACAAACTATAATCAACTAGTATAAAGACAAAATGGAACGAATAATAGAAGGTTCTATCCTAAGATTCTATGCTATATACATGTTGTGTATATACCCTGTATTATCAGAACTAGTCGTTTGGGCTTGAGACCATTTCGATAAGCCCACAACAAAATTAAGTCCCAAACCCACAACACTTTATTTCGGCCCAACACTTAACACTTCTTTGATACGAATAGGCCCAGAAGAAGAACTTGGTTTCATTTCCGTTGGGAGCTTATCGATGCTCATCTTTTTGAATACACCGTCTGCTTTTTCTTTGTACTGTAAAGCTCCATTGTTGGGTTGTGAGTTGAGAGATGAGAGATTATTTGTAGAATTAGGTATTCCAACACCCCCCTCAAGTTGGAGGGTGGTGAAACGATCCCCAACTTGCCGAGGAGAGAACGATGAACGGACCATGAAAGGGGCTTTTGTGAAGACGTCGGCTAATTGAGCAATTGAAGGGACGTAGCTCAAAGAAATATTCCCTACAAGATACTGTTGTCTCACAAAGTGACAATTTAAGTCCATATATTTTGTTCTCTCGCGGAAGATCAGGTTCTTAATAATGTGGATAGCAGCTTGGTTATCGGAGTGAAGTGGCACCGGAATCGGAGAAGGAACACCCAAATCATCAAGAAGTCGCACAAGCCATGTGATTTCAGCAAAAATCCTTCGCATGGACCGATATTCTGCCTCGACAGAAGAAAGAGACACCAAAGATTGCTTTTTGAACTTCCAAGTGATCGGAGAACATCCAAGAGTAACATTAAACCCGCTAATAGACCGTTGAGTATCAGGACATCGATCACAATCCGAGTCACAAAAGGAAATTAGATCAAATGAAAATGAAGAAGAGTGGAATTAGATAATAATGTCCCTTCATCCATGCGAAGTTTGATGCTGGGATCTAAAGGAGAAGGAGCTGGTTTGAGATCATTACAACAAAACTCAGGAGATCCAATGTGAATTTTCTCTATGCTAATATCAATCCTTGTGGTTCCATTATTATTTTGATGCCTAAAAATAGTGTGCTGCCCCAAGATCTTTTTGAAAAGTGTAAAAAATATTTGAGTGATTCAATTTATGTGGGATCATCACCGGTGAGTAGGACATCATCCACATAGACTGCTAGTATAGAAATTCTCCCTTTATCCCTTTTGAAGAAGAGTGAGTAATCATTGAGTGAATGTGAGTAACCTTTGAAACTTAGAGTTGTAGTGAGTCTAGTCTAGAAGCTTGACGAAGCCTCTACAGGTTACATGGTGCATTCTCCCTCACAACCAATATTGCTTTGAACCTCTTAATTGTTCCATCTTGTTTATATTTGATATTATAAATCCACTTAGTGGTACTATATCCCAAGTTTTATTCTCTTTAAGTGCTTGAAATTCTTTTGTCATTGCTTCTTGCCATACATGATGCAAACTAGTTTGGGAACAACTAGATGGTTCCGTTATATCGGAGACAAAATTTAACAGGGACTGATTGGCATGAGATAGAGCAGAAAAATGGAGAGTAATGAGAGAAATAAGAGAAGCAAAATAGTTTTGAGTGAGAATGACTGAGTTGGACATGTAGTCACTTAGATATTTAGGTTGTTGAGGTACTCTAGTAGATTGCTTGTGGGTTGAGGGTTATTCTGAATAGGCTCTTGGATAGGAATAACTTCAACTTATCTTAGTAGGTGATGAATTGGACGTTTGAGTAGAATTAGGAGTGCCATGATTGTTGGATGTATCAGGTAAAGGATCATCCTGAGCGGTGATAGGATGAGATATAAGAAGATCAGACATATTGAATGAGTAAAGGTGAGAGGAGTTGTATTAGAAAAGGGGAAAATGTTTTCATGAAAAATAACATCTCGTGAAAAAAATATTTTGTTTGACTCTATATTTAAAACTTTGTATCCTTTCTTCCAAAAGGGATAACCTAAAAACACACATTTTGCTGATCTAGGATCCAACTTAAATCTATGAACTGGAAGAGTTGAGACACAACGAAGGCAGCCAAAACTTCTAAGATTAGAATAATTAGGCGGATGTTTAAACGTCAACTCATAAGGAGTCTTTATGTTTACTTGTGCTGAAATAAATATGTTAATTAGATAAGTTGATAAGAGATATTCACCCCAAAAATGAATTGGTAAATTAGATTGGAAAAGAAGTGCCATACATGTTTTCAATAAATGTCTATGTTTTATCTTCACTATGCCATTCTGTTGTGGAGAGTAGACATAAGTGGTCTGGTGCAATATTCCTTCCGATTTCAAATATTATGAGGCTGTAGTACTACTTCCCAATTCAAGTGCATTGTCAGTTCTAAGAGTTTTAACTTTGGTGTGAAACTGAGTTTGAACCATTACTAAGAATTGTTTTAACACAGTGAAGGCATTTGATTTTGTGCTAAGCAAAAATGTCCATGTTGCCCTACTAAAATCATCCACAACAGTTAAGAAGTACATAAACCATCATGTATTTTAGTCTCATAAGATCCCCAAGTGCCCACATGAACAAGATCAAAAATGTATTTAGATGTATTTGAACTAGATTTGAATGGCAATTTAGTCTGTCTTGCTTTTGCACAAACATCACAAGTAGGAAAATTAAAAGAGAAAAGAATTAGATAAATATTCTTCATATTAGATAAGGCTAGATGACCCAATTTGTTGTGTCATAGGCTTACATTAACAGAAACAAAACCTAAAAACAAAGCTGGATTAGAAACTTGTGCACTAGCACCTTGATTACAAACATGACTATTAAAATTAGAAACATTTGCTCTAGGCTTGAGTTGACTAGGAGTGGTTGAATATAGCAGATAAAGATCTCTGGTGACTTTATCAAGTACCAGTGGACTCTTCATTGAAGGACCTGCGAAATTGCACCAAAAGTGAAAAAGATTAGAATAGAATTTAATTGTAAACATAACTTGTATACAAACAATAGATTGTAATGAATACAAGGGACAAATAGAGCATTGTGCAGGGTGTACCTTGGTAGAATGGTGATTGAACCTGATTGAAAAACTAGAGCTCTAGTAGAATTTGGCAAGTTGACATATAAAGGTTTAGGAAGAATTTTAATATTAAATAAGAGATTTAAATCAGATTTCATGTGCTCTGAAGCACCAGAGTTCAAAATCCAAGACACATACCTTAAGGGGACACTAAGATATGATCTAGGAAGAGGGAGTTGTGATATACCAACACAATTAGTGATAGTTTCTTCTGTGCTCTGGTTGATCTCAAGTGTGATTTTTACATGCTGCAACAGCTGATACAGGCTGTGGAATTGATCTTGTGTAATAGGTCTTTCCCCAAGTGAGCATCCATTCTCATCAGCTAGATAAGCAGCGTTGCTTTTTGCTGGACCTCTAAACCTCTTAAACTTTGTGAACTTAAAATCACTTGGAAACTAAATCAACCTGTAGCAACTGTCAATAGTGTGATTGTGCTTCTTGCAATAAGTGCAAAATAATTTAGAACTGTTAGAAACAATATTTTTCCTTCTCTCATGAACTGGTTTCTTATCTGAGTAATTTTTCTGTCCTTCCTAAGGTTGTTTTGAGGAACTTGCACCATAGTTTTTTCCTCCAAAAGATTGTTTAGAAGCATAGAAAGCGTTAACAGTAGGATGTTGTGATATTTGAACTTCTCTTTGCTTCTCATCTCTGATAAGTAAAGAGTAAGCATAATTGACTGAAGGCAAGGGAGATAACAATAGCAAGTTGCTCCTTAGGCCAGCATATGCCTCATTCAGTCCCATGAGGAACTGAATGAGCCTGGAATCTTGTTCAAACTTATGTGTTTTTGCCTTACCTCCACAGTTTCACTCACATGTGCAGACTTGACAGACATCAAGACTGTCAAGCTCATCCCATAACTTTTTGATCCTTGTGTAGTAGGCAACAATATCCATATTTCCTTGAGCTAACTCACTTATCTCCTTCTGCAGTTGATATAGTTGTGGTCCATTGCTCTGTCCAAACCTTTCTTCCAGCTCTTTCCAGATGGTCTTGGCTATCTTAGAATACAGGACACTCTCAGCTAGTTCTTTTGAGAGAGAGTTCAATAGCTAAGAGATGACCATATCATTTCATCTAGACCAGGACCTGAAGAGATCTGAACAGCTGGAAAAAAGTTTCATCAATAAAGCCAACCTTATTCTTTGCTGATAAGGATGTCAAGATCCCTATTCTCCATAACCATTGTCATCAAAGGGAGTGTTGACAAGTATCATGACAGGTGAATCACAGGGGTAAATGTAGCAAGGATGAGTGGGATTAATAGTTGCATTTTAAGAAGAAGCAACATTGATATGAGGACCATTAGTGTTGGTGTTATCAATAGTCTGAGTATTTTCAGGAATAGGTTCAGTCATTTTAGTACTGAGAAAGTTCAGGAAAACAGTGAATTAAGTAGAAAAGAATAGAAGAAAACAGTACAAAAGATGAAGGAAGCAAAAGGGAGGATCGTATCCCTAATGCTCTGATACCATGTTGGAGGAACGAAGAAAATAAAAGCTGAATATTTGTGAAACTTTTATGTGTTTTATTGTTCATTGCACATGTATATTTATACAAAAATGAATGAAATTAAATCTATCCTTTGTGTACACTTCTCATCCATCTAACTATCTAATCCTAACAAACTAACCAACTAGTATAAGACGAAATGAAAGGAATAATAGAAGGTTCTATCCTAGGATTCTATGCTATATACATGCTGTGTATATACCCTATATTATCAGAACTAGTCGTTTGGGCTTGAGACCATTTCGATAAGCCCACAACAAAATTAAGTCCCAAACCCACCCACAACACTTTATCTCGGCCCAACACTTCACACTTCTTTGGTACGAATAGGTCCAGAAGAACTTAGTTTCATTTTCGTTGGGAGCTCATCAATGCTCATCTCTTTGAATATATCGTCTTCTTCTTGTTTGTACTGTAAAGCTCCATTGTTGGGATGTGAGTTGAGAGATGAGAGATTATGTGTAGAATTAGGTATTTCAACATTCGAGTCACGTTAGAGGGGAAGTGTGGAAACACTATAGATCCTCTAAAATGTGACGGGAAAATTGTTAATGTTCCGTGAATCTTACATGCATTTGAACTTTTATATTTAGACTACGTAACTATGTGAAAAATAAAGTCTAATCATAAAAATAATAGCAATACTAGCTTCTATAACATTTTTAAGGGGGTTGAATTTAAGCATATTGTATGAGAAACTCTTATTGATAATCTGGGACAGTAACTCTTAGGAGTCGTTCCGGTTGATGTATTCGATCAAATAATTTTGGGATAAAATGTAGTATTATGTAACATTTGGTTTGTATTATAAAGGGAAAACAACACAAAATAACTATAAAATTTAAAATATTTATTCGCTCAATGACCCTCCTAAATTAATTTCGCTTCTACGGAGTTCTACCCCAGCCGGCTGAAAATATTTACGGAGTATATTTATATATCATTATATTATCATGGAGGATTAAGAGAAATACTGAAACAGTCCCCATGATATTATCTCAGTATATTTATATACCACGATATTATCATGGAGAGCTGATGAGTGTCTCATTGAAGGACTGAAACAATCTTACATGATACCATCATAGTATATGCATGTATATAAGATGATGGTATCGCAAAAGGTTTTTTTTTTTTTAGAAAAATGTGTCTTTTGAATAAATGAACATGATATCCCCCATGATACCATCTCAATATATTTATATACCATGTTGGTATCATAATTTTAAGGAAATTTTGAGTAAATAGTTTTGGAAGCATGAAAGTAAAAGAGTATGGACATGTAATTATTTTATTTTCAGGAGACATCTGCGTCCTTTCCCCTATTATAAATCATGTATAACTAATTCTAGTATAACTTAATATACCAATTATTAGTGTATTGTGTTATAGGAGTACCTAATATAGCATATAATAATACAAAGAACCTAATAATCGATAAAAAATAATTTCTAAATTATTAATGCATTACAATCTATGCATAATTCTTTCTAAAACAAACGACCCTTAAAAGTAGTGTATCAATCAATTCAAAATGTGCTTGACAATTTGTTTTACATAAGATGATTAGGTTGTGAGAGGAGACATATACTGTCGTGACTCGTGATTCATTAACAAAGTAAAGTGGATTATAACATTTATCTGTTAAAGATAAGCCAAAAGTATTAAGTAACACACTTTTATCACATCCAATAATTCACTATGATGCTATTTGTTTTAAAAAACGCCAAGAAAATTGGAAAAAAGGAAAAATAACCAAACTTTTGCTTCCCATGCTGATGTTAGAAACCATATTTGCAAGTCCTATTCTTCTTAAAGTGAAAACATAATTGCTATTCTAGATCAAAGTTCACATTGCAACTTCTATGAAGTAGAAAATATTGTCGCATCCCTTTTTGTCCGATGTGATGGACCACTTACCTATGGAGGGTTATAATCCATTCTCTGTTAACTCCATAGCTAGGTCCTAAGCTACAAATTTACATATAAAGGTGGTATATGCTACATTTGCCTTTTCTTTTCTCCTTATTTTCATTTATGTTACTTTATACTTTGTTGGGGTAAGTTAGCCCAAAAATTTCTTAATACATTGTGATATTGTTGTTTTCGGTTATGTCCGCATGTTTTTTCGCACGATCAACAATCTTAAGTTCCATGTAAGCCATCACCCTATTCATGGATCTCCCTCTTGAACTAGATTTCACGTGCCCCATTGCTACGATTCATGAAACAAATTTTGTAATTCTGTGTGCCACCCACATGACTGAGCAATATGGCTATCGAAGCTCCAGATTAGCTTCTTCTTGTGCATGTGCATCTCCAAGCTACTTTGGCAAGGTAAACGTAGCAAACTGAGCCATTTGACTTTATTATGCCATCTCAATATTCGTCTCATCTATCCATTGGTTCTGATATTAGTTGTTGGGCTAAGTCAGTTCAAAAATACTTTAACATGGTGTAATATTATATGCGTTGATTCAAGCCCACAATGTTTTTTTTTTCAAATTAAGTCACTCTATTAAGAATATTCCTAGATGTAGCTCCCGATATTTTCAACTATTAATATAGTATTTTATTCACACACCCGATAAAATTGACAAGGAAAAGGAGAACCTAGTCGAACAGTATGGAACTATGATTTGAGTTGTAAAATTTTAGGGAAACTACTAGACTGTTGCATTTGCTAAGTTGAAAACGAGGGATTGATCACATTATGTCATATTTAAGAGGCCCATTCAATTGGGCCTAGCCCAAGAAAGTGGGGCCCACTATTGGTGATATGCCCAAGAAACGGATAAGTGCAAAATTAAAAGAGATAAGGATAGAAGTAGTAGACAAGTTGATTGTTGGAAAATGGCAAAGCAATAAATTAGAGTAGTTTGGAAGTCCATCCCCAAACAAACCTTTCACTTCAGAGTGGGATCATATAGCTTTCAACAAAACGTAATCCAGTAAATTTAGGACCCACATTCATCCTCTTTAAGATCAAAAACAATTTTGTCTTCACATATATAAACCAATGTTTTGTAGAAGAGTTGTCTAAAATCTAAATGCATTTCACTACATTATTTATTGATTGTGTTTGTTATCACTTTTTTCATTTGACACTGATCTCACACATAAAATTCAAGACAAGTGAACTCTTCTTCTCCACTAGAAGCCACTTTATACAGCGCTGAAAAGTAAATGAATATCCACGTTTGGTATGGAATTCATTTGTCCTTCAAAAGACGATAAAATGAATTTTGGATGATTAATATGGCTAAGCTCTCAACATAATTGTTAACGCCTATGTTTATCCACCTTTAATAAGCTAGATATTCCACCCAACCTATTTTAACAAACATTACAATCTGAACTCATAGTCTTCAAAGCCCAATATTACCAATTTAATTAAATGTCGAATTCATTTTGTAATGAATGTAGGAAGGACAAGAGTTTTGAACCGTTGATCAAAAGATATTAGGTTTATACAGAAGTTTATCTACCATAAGTTCCAATTGATGTTCTTCTTGGCACACACTTATACTAATTGATAGAATAATTTGTAATTAATAGAATATTAATTATAATTATCAATATTCTTTCACTAATGACGCTACAAAATATCGTGAAAAAATTGTGTAATATCGTATTTCACTATACAAAGCGCTCGGGAAAGGTTTGCATGCAAAGAGACAACTTTACATAGAATGTCGTAGGCAGGATTGAACATTTAAAAAGTTAATTATCTATACTTATATTTTCCAAATATCCCCTTGATAATCAATTGAGCTGCCCAATCGGACAATTATCTATACTTATATAACATTATGATTAAGGGGGATCGGATAAAACCCTTTTCACTTCTTTAGCTCAGTCCCTGCTTCCAATATTGAGATCAAGAATGAGTTAAAATAGCGTAGTAAGATAGCATAAGCATGAGCAGAAACTTAAGCGACATTTGGATTTTTTAGGATATTTCATCTTCATGCTATGAGAAGTCAATTTCTTCTATAAGTCCAGTCACAGGGCCTTAGTTAAATGGTCCAAAGCATCATCTAGACATTGTATAGAAAGTTCAACTTGCCTAATTTTGACCCGATACAGATTCTGGGTCAAATTGTAATCAATATCTCTTTGTTCGAAAAAAACGATTATTTTTCCAGTTATATAATGTCGCACATTGGCTACATTAGCATATAAAGCTTTTAAAAGATATTAAACTAATGCACCTATTTCTTTAAGGATTTGGAGGAAATTGGCAGATTCTTTTGCATGGTATCTCTAATACTCCATTCGTTCTAGTTTATGCGATGATGTGCGGATTCGAGAATCCAATGAAACCTTCTTTGATAGCAATTCTTTCATATTTCTTTTGAATATTTTTTATTTTTAATTATTATGACTTATAATATTTTTAACGTAGTTTAAAAGTACGTAAATTTATTTTAAAAACTTATAGATCCTACATCCAAATTTAAAATCAAAATTAAGAAATTTGAATTTTGATAATCGAAAAGTTTCATTAAATTATTTTCTCACTCATAATCCGCATTCAGTCTACGTGTGAGCCTAGAATCTACTTACACATTAGGGAAGATATTAAACTATATAATATCTAGCAATATCCAAAAATAAGTGTCTGAAGTTTTGATTGGATGTCAACTGCTTCCACACCATTGGAGAACTTGAATGTTTCATTATTTTTTCCAATTTTAAGATTCAATGATTTAATCGAGATATTATGGTGATGCGTAAGTTTGGAGAATATAAAGTCAATAATAGAACTTTCAAAGTGTTTTGAGTATTTGTCCATTTCCCAGAAGCCTTATCTTCAAATTCTCTCAACGCCCAACCATAGTCTACTATTTGCCCTGTCAAAAAAAAAATTGAAATCAAAATGTTGGCCTACTTCTGTGTATCATCTTTTTATATGGTGATTAATAGCTAGCGTTGAAAATAGAAACTTAAACAGTATAGAATGTAGGAGGTACCATATTCAGAGTAGGATTATCTTTTTGAGTAGTATAATTATACTTTTTGTTTTCCTTCTTTCCATCATATTATACACAATTGTTGGACGTGTACTTCAAAGAAATTCCCGGATGCCAAATAATTTTCATTGTCAGAGGCAGGTCTAACATGTAACATACGGTTTAAGTGAACTCAACATCTTTTTCCTAGATTGTATTTGTATTATGATAAATATGTATAAATATTTGATTGTGAATGATAGGATATATGTAATGATATTTAGTGATTTGATAAAAGTTGTTAGTGATTTTGTATTAGTTAGATGTATAACTAGTTTTTATAATTGTAGCCTAGAATCAATATTATACATCGTGTATATAAGTTAATTAACTAATGAAAATAATTAAGGAATTATTCTCTTTTATGGTATCAGAAGTCTAGGGCAAATCTTCTTCTCCTCCCTCCTCACTAAACTTCTGTCGTGCCCTACTCGGATTTCCCTCCCCTCCGCCGCCCATATTCTTCTCCCGTCAGCCATGCCTGACACAAAGAATACCTTCCATCCTGCTCTTCCAGTCTCCAACATCAAGAACAACATCCCTATCGTCATTGAAATGGAGAACGTCTAATATGCGACATGGGTGGAGCTCTTTAAAATTCACACAAGGTCTCATAAAGTCCTTCATCACATCGTCAAACTGGAAAAAGGCAAGGAGAAGGTGTCAATCACCGATGATGACATAGAGTTATGGGCAACCCTTGATTCTACGGTCCTCCAATGGATTTATTCCACCATCTCTACGGACCTCTTGCATACAATTATCCAGCCCGACGCAACGATGATGGAAGCTTTGAATAGGTTGCGTGATATATTCCAAGATAACAAAAGCCGTAACACTTGAGCAAGAATTCTCTCATACAACTATGGAGTATTTCTCGAATGCCTTCGCATATTTTCAAAGGCTCAAGGAATTTTCGGATCAACTCAAGAACGTCGGAGCACCGATCACGAATGATCGTCTCGTTCTTCAAATGGTTGTGGGCCTCACCAAAGCTTATAATGGGGTTGGAACTCTCCTTCACCAAAGCAATCCTATCCCTCCTTTCTACCAAGAACGTTCCATGCTCTCTCTTGAAGAGGCGGGGTTGGCTAAAAAGGTCGTAACCGGAGCAAATTCCGCCATGTGGCTACCACGTCCCAAGAATCTGATGACTCTCCATCATTCTCGAAACATTATAATTAAAACTGTAATAACGGTGGTGTCAAAAAGGGTCAAAATCGCAATCATGGTGGGAAAAACCGCAGCGGCGGCCACGGTAGTGGCAAGGAAGGTGGCCGCGGTGACGGCGGTGGTAGAAGTGGCGGATGTGGTAGCACCTAGCAGGGGTCCGGGCCACAGCACCCCTGGCAGCAGTCGTGGGCCAGTGGGTAGCAGTGGGCTCGGGAGTGGCCTTGGCCCATCCCTCCGTGTTCATACCCAACAGCTTATTGGGCCAGGCCCATCAACTGACAGAAGAAATATCCTGGCCATTTTGGGCCTCGACTACAGTAGGCATGGCAGCAGCCTGACCTTCTTGGGCCTCGACCGCAACAGCCTGGCCTTCTTGGGCCTCGGTTGAAGCAAGCTTTCACCACAACAGCCTCCCCGACTTCCACGGATATCGAGGCAACGATACATACACTTGGGCTAAATCCCCTGGATGCAAATTGGTACATGGATACCGGTGCTACTTCTTATATGGTATCCGCGCAAGGTAATCTCTTATCATATTTCAATTTGAGCAAAAATCATGACATAATTATTGGTAATGGTCATTCAATTCCAATTCGTGGTTATGGTCACCCATATTTGACTCCTCCTAACCCACCTTTAGCCATGAAAAGTGTCCTCATGCTCCTCAAGTGATTAAAAATTTGGTGTCCGTTAGGAAATTTACAACTGATAACTCGGTTTCTGTTGAATTTGATCCATTTGTTTTTTTTGTGAAGGACCCCATATGGTTGATATTAAAAATAAATACTTCAATAAAAACATTCAATTGAAGTTAGCAGAAGTACCATCAACTCGACAAGAGACCAAAGACAACAGACCTCGACACTACACTCAGTCCTTCAACTCAAAAGTCTTTCTCCAGCTCCTACTTAAAAATCAGTTCACCACAATCAAATGCCTCAATACACAGCAAGTAGCGATCAGATTTATGAATGAAGAATTGTCGATGCTTTCTTATTATTGTGATTTCATTATTTTATAGGCTATATATGCCTGAGCAGTTTTATTAACTTCTTAGTTTATGTCTACGAAAGTAACTCACACAAAATTTAATTACCTTTATAAAGTCGTCCCAAACTTTTGGATCATCTACAATGATAGTTCCATCTATGATTAAATTCCAATCCACTGCGACTTTTTAGTAATGATATGCTTCCATAGTTCTTTTTCCAGCTTCTTAACTTCGAATTGACATGTGGTTCATATTTCAATCCGCAATTAGGATGTCTTTCAACCATATAACGATCCAGTTCCACTAAGTAACCATTCTTAAAGGTGCCATTATCTGCTCTCCAACCATTCGTGCACAACTCCTTTAGTCCATCTATAAGGGTGGACTCTTGCGGGAGTCCATGTCCTTCTGGGCAAAGGTGCTGATCTCCTAGACTTTTTTGATGCTTGGCTAGAAGATGCTGCCACAGACCTATTCATGTTATCTGCAAAAACTTATCAGAAATATTATCACAAGTGAACACTAGTTGTCATCACAAGAAAAACAAAACTAATACATCATCTTATAAAACAGAAGTACAAAGGAGAATTCCAAACTTTGTGCCTAATCAAACTATATCACATATATTTGTGGGTTACAACAATTGCAGGAAACATGAAAGTAAGTAAATATTACAAATTGCTAGAAAGGATAGACTAAAAATTACAACAAACTGGAATAAAGAACGATACAAACTCCTTGTGATTTGCTGAGTCGAGTGATGACACTCTGTCTTTAAGACAAGATTGCCCCGTATATATCATTTTACGGTGTCGGCCAATAGTCTCCCAAGATACAACAACAACTTAACAAATGAGCAAAGGAAACTCAAGTGTTACTCTTGAAGAACTTTGAATACGCTAGAGAGGAAGAAGAATATTTCAGAAAAATATCTTAAGTGTTGAACAATTGAGCCAAAGGCCTCAATTTATAGTGTAATGAGATGACCCCTCAACTAGCCAACTAATGGCCTTCAATAGCCATGTAATGACACTTATTGATGGGTTACATTCAGCCAAATAATGGCTGAATTCATGTGCCAAATAATGAAGATTCAATGCTCCAAAAATGGAGATTCCAAAAGTCGAACTTAAAAGTCAGAACTTTTCATCTTCCCGTCGCAGCATTCTGCCTCCGAAGCGCCGCGGCTCCAGTGGTTGAACACCCAATTAGCGTCGCGGCGCTGCTTGGGAGGTGCCTCGGCTCCGACGGGGCTGCGTCGCGGCCCTTCGCAGCTCCGCGGCGATGTCCAACTCGTTTCATCTTACACTTCGTACACTTCTTCCTTCGTTTACCAACGTGGAATACTTGTCATTTGGCCAATAACCATTCATCATTCTATGTCTGAAACGTCTCACTTACGTATCAATATCTCTTTCACTAATGAAATTTGCGATACTTGGCACTACGTGTGCACGTGTGTGGAAACGACGTCTCCGACGTGCGGGGCCCCAATTGTTCGAGTCATAAATAATGGGATAAACTTAATTCCACATTAGTAAATTTTCAACAATATTGAGATGGAGGGAGTAACAAATTGGTGTTGTTTCCAAAAAAGGTCATTAGCGGATATGCGTCAACTGTTGTATCAATAACCACGTCGTACACAACTTTATAAAAAAAGATAAGAAAATACAGTATTTGGTTACGCAAACTACGAGTAATAGTTTTAACAAAAGAAAGCGGAGGAAGTACCAATTGAAAAAGGAAAGTAAAAAGATAAAGAATATCATAGAGGTGCATGTAAAATGGGAACCGTAAATTTAAAGATGCCAAGGTCAGGTCACGGTGAAAACAGCCTCTTGTAGAAATGAGGAGTGCGTATAATAACCCTTGTGGTGTTCTTCCCGGACGCGCAAGTGGGGCTTAATGGGTTGCCCTTTTTAAAAAAAAAAAAAAAAAAAAAAAAAAAAAAAATTAAAGATGCAATTTTCTAATTTTTCAGTCAATGGCATTTGTGTTGCCAAAGGCATTCTGATTGCTAAGGTTTATGAGCGAGCAGGTCTCGTGGTTCAAATTTTCTTCCTCAGCTTCCTACATATCTTCATTAACTATGCAAAATCTAATTGAAACAAATATCGCACTTTAGAATAAAAAATGTCGATAAATAGATAATACAACAAGTGGCAGTCTTAGAGAAACCATAGTTTCTCTTTTTTCCCTCTTTCTTGATTGAGGATCGACACACAGTGACACAAAGAGCATAAGTGCAGAATACTAATCAATGGATATAGCTTCTTTAGCCTATTTGATGGTTCTCTAGCATTTCAAACCATGTTAATATACAAGTGTGATTGTACAAGCTATAACATTTCATAGTACTAGAATTCTAACCTATCCAAAATTGATTAAAGCATATCTCTCTCAGATTTCAAATCAACAAAATGAAAAAAATTAAAGATGCAATTTTCTAATTCAACAACTAGTTAAAGCAGATTATTCTAGTGCATTTGTTCATGCTGTGATCGTCGTTTACAATCAACCCAGACCATCACGGAGCATATTATTGTAGCTCTCTTGTATCTAAAAATTTGGCCCAAAATGAACAAATCTTCACATTTTTTTACCTTTTCACAATGGATGATATTTGGTAGAATGAAGTTTAGTTTGTTCTGAGTTGACTAAAACCCCAGCTCTAGAGCTTCATAAGTGAAAGGTCCCAACTGAAAATCTAGGAATGCCTTCAAACATCGACGACGAGGGTTTTATCTCAATTCAGGGGTAATTTTGTCTTTATAAAATATAATCCATGTATAGCTAATTCACGGATTAGTTATTCCACCATGTTGCGTGTATAAAATAATACGGAAACTGTTGTATAAAATAATACATGTATTGCTTATCCTGAATTTGTAAAATACAACCAAACAATGTATAAATTCAAGACACTTTTATACCTTGATTATTTGTTCAATACAGCATACCAAACGAGCTCTAATTGTACACCAAATTGGGCTCTACTCTATACTAAATGTGTTGCTTATAGGCTTTTTGGGGTGGCCAATCTGTCCACATTTCCAATGATTATATATCCTAGACTGAAGGTTAGTAAGCCTTTTGGATCAGACTCAGATAAAAAACGAACTTGTCATATAGACCAAATTTGAAGTTTGAACATACAAAATAGCAAGCATGCTAGCCCTAACACATTTATAATTCGCTGATTGTACTTATGTCTGTATGTTGAAATTAATTGTAGGAGTGATGTATTTATTTAGTATTGTCAATATTAGTTTGAATTTTAAACTTCAAATATTATGGTTACTTTTGAACTTTAAATTACTGGTCTAACTTTAAAAAGTAACCAACTTCTAAATACAATACCATAAAAGTGGTTATCTGTGTAAATCAACCTTTTGTTTTGAGGGTAAAACAAGTGTACAGTAGTTCAAATGAACAAGGAAATTACACCCAAATGATCTTCAAAATGAGTGATCTTGAACTTTTGACCCCGCTTGTCATATGGTTAAACTTTTAAGGCCAAAAGACAAAATTTGTTGACTTTGGAGTTTTTCCCTTGAGACAAGGTCAAAAGTTTAAGACCATCCACCTCTAAGATCATTCTTATAAATCACTCAAAACTAACTGATCCAATAAGTCGAGTCGTAAATTATGTTACTAGACAGATTTAACCCACTATTGAGTTTTGTCAACAAATAAATTAAGAACGCAAATAAATTATTTTGAATGGTGTGTGTAAAGAATGGATCTTAAGCCTAACTCAATCCCCAAAGCTAGCTTGTAGGGTGAGGATTGTCCAAGTACATATAAGGAGTACGTATTTCCATTTTCGATGTGGGACTCTTAACAATGTGTGTGGTGGGGGGCGCCATTGGATGATATTTAGGTTGAAGTAATTTCTAATTGAACTTGTGGAGAAGGTGGATGAGAAAAGTGGTTCTTAGTCCCCCGGGCATAACTGGATGACAAATGAGGGGAACATAAAAATCAGGTGGAAGCCTGCAGCGTGGGTTCGAACCCTGGTGGGAGCAATTTGCTCTCTTCTGGGGTAGGACCTTGTAGGTGATATCAATTGCTCTGTTATCAAACTCTGGTCATTCAGGCACATCTCGCGATTTACTGGTAGTAGTGTTGAGGGACCGGGACTATTATCTCCAGAAATAGTCTGACGTAAGTCGGGAAGCTGGATATTAAAAAAAAAAAGAGTGGTTCTTAGGTGGATGGGGAGAGGCTACTACACTCATCTTTCGAAATGCTCGTAGGGCAAGGCAAGTTATGGGCCGAGGAGAAAATATTTAGTTCATTAAAAAAAATGCACACAACAGCGTTACTAAATACAAAGCTGGAAAAATTTAGTGTTCAAGTGATTGACTATCTCAATTTTCATCTTAACGAATACTTAATTCTCTATCTTGTAATCTCCTTCTCATTTTTTATTTTTCTACTATAGTGTATGATAAAAAAAAAAATCACAAGGTTCAATAGTGTTGGAAAATTTACACCCATTTGCAATGCATTAAGAAGACTTACCATAATCTTTAAAAAAATATGGAGCGACATCCTACGATTATTGAGTTGAAAAAAGAATGATCCACACAAGACAATTACTATGTCTCTTTTCAAATGATTTTTTGAAGGAATAGTAAAAAGATCCAACTTTCGGCGCCTTCCGTAAATGATGTTAAACTGTTCTTATTCGTATTTCGTGATGCATCATTCTCGGAGACCACTAAAGTCAATTTTCTCAGACCAGATAGTCAAGACATCTATCCCAATGCCCTATCATAACAAATAAATTCAACACACATGGGACAAGTGTTTTCCTTTTTATTTTTTATTTTTTGGGATAATTTCCCAAACATGAAAAATCTTAAGGAATCCAAAGATGAAATCTTTTATTTTTACATATGCAGCCCCTTAATTTTAAGGTAAATTTTCTATGAATGATGTGTTCAATAGATACAACTCTTACTTGAGGTTATTTAAATGGAAAATGGACAAACTCAAGACGTCGTAACAAGATCAAAATCACCCTCCAAAAATTTCACATGTTGCAACTAGCTATATGTTTAATACATCAAATTAACATAATTCATGAGGCGTCTAGATCGAGTTCAACTAAACACACTATTTTCGATTCAATATATGTATACTTATTGAAAAATTAAATAGCATACATATAATATGACCGCAATAACTCAAGATCCTCAATACGCATTTTCTCAGTACAAGCTAATTAGTATCAGCATAACCTTGCTTGTACTTGCGGAATATTTCTTCAGTTTTGGCATTTCTAAAAGCACAACACCCAATCAAATAAACCCAAATTAATCCAACAAGAGTAATGAGCAGAATAATATCAGCCCTTCTCCATTCTTTCTTCAAATTAGCCAACAATCCAGCTTTGCAAGAATCACAGGAGTAGCAAAGTTGTGTTTGATCATTGTTCCAATTCAAGCAATCCATGTCTGCTGCATTATTTATTGGGCTAATCCAATATGTTGGGTTTACAAATGTGTACCCACATTGTGTAGGTGGCTTACAACACCCTGACTGCAAAAAGTAAAAAAGAAAATAAATGTGAAGAATACTTAAAAAGAAGTTAATCTAAGGCATATTACCACATGGAAAAGGGAATAAGATTCTTGTGTCTTTTAATTAAAGCTTGTTTGCTAATGTTAATTCTTGTCTATGCTTTAGATATACTTGTTTTGATATGGGAATTACTCTAGGTATAATCACAATTCACAGCCTTAAAAAGGTTTTTTTCTGATGAAAGAAAGCTTCCCTTTATCCGCATTTTTAATGCTTTCCTTAATACAAGGACAACAACAACTTCAACTAAACTTCCATCATAAACAAATTCTGGCCAGCTTTATGAATTCTCAAATTTTTATGGACAAGTTACACATTTAACGGCTAAAAAAATTACAGTCGCTAGCCAAATATATAAAAATTATATATTATTATGTATATAATTTGTACATTATATGTATATTACACATTTATATATCAAAATAATATATATTTGCTGATTATTATCTTTGTGGGGGCTATTATGTCAATTTCCCATTTTTTTTATTTGGCTCTATTTAAGTCATTCTCAGCATAATACAATAAAAAAAAAAAATCAGCATTATAAATTCTCTACATTTTCTAGTAGCATATAAATCTCTAACCAGATAAGATAAAAGGCTCCTAATAGATATTGGACCTAAAGTGTACTAACATAACTAATTAGATGCCTCCTTATTTCATATCCGGAAATGTATACATGATAGCTACTACCTACTTTATTTTTCAAGTGATCATCATAAAGGAGCAAAAATGGCAAACAAATTTGAACCCATTTGGACATAGATATCTTTCCTTATTTAAAAAAAATATTGTTTGATTAGACATTAAAATAAATTTTTGCCATGTTTTTTAAGACGAAAAATTGATTTTGACTAATTTCTCAAGCGAAAATTATTCTCCACTCACAAAGCTTCAACTTTTTTTCAAGTGAAATTGATATATCCAAACACAACTTTAACTTTCAAATACCATTTCTCATTTCAACTTCAACTTCTTTTTCAAATTTCAACCAAATTTATGTCCAAACACGTACAAAATCATCCATAAGTTTTTCTTGGAAAAAAATGGAAGTTTCTTAGGACTATTATTTTACTTTTTTCCTTTAATAGGAAACCAAGAAATATCATGTGCTACGTTTTATAAGTGTTGAAAAATCATAAACCATGAAATACAAGGATATTTAAAACGTAAATACTAGAAAGAAAAAAAACTGACCTGCAAAGGGCTAAGAGGGGCATTAAAGAAATCTTGAGCCATTTTATAACTCTGATTCAATTGAGCACACATTGTTGTAGAGCTAAGGCAACTTCTAATTCTATCCCATTTGTAAGAACTTTGAACTCTCCTTCTAAGCCATCCAGAATAATCCTCAAGATGATATTCCAAATAAGTCCTACTTGGTTCCATATGACCAGAACCTCTAATAGTGACCATATAAATAAATACTACCAAACATGCAAGCAAAATTATGAGAATAAGCATAGCAACGAGGTAGAAAATTAGAAGTGCTGGAATTCTCCAAAACCCTCCAATAAATCCAGCAAGTGCAACAACTAAAATGAGAACACCTAATATAATAACTGGCCATTGTAGAATCTTGACACAAGAGTTGTCAGTTTCCATTGCTAGCCAAATTCCAGCACCAATTACTGGAATTGAAAGAAGCATGGCTACAAAGTTAATGCACCCTATGACATTGTTACGTAGTGCCATTCGTGATTTCTTTTTCTTCTTCTAAAGATTTTGAGAGATGGAGACCGGAGAGAATAAAATAGCTCTTGATATCTAGGGTAACTAACACTTTTTTTCCTTACTTTGGATCCATGAAATTACTAAAGGAAAAGGATGGTTTTATTAATAAAGAATTTAGGTGCCATTTGGTTGGATGAAATTACTAAAGGAAAAGGATGGTTTTATTAATAAAGAATTTAGGTGCCATTTGGTTGGAAACAAGTTATCCTAGAAGTATGTCGGGATTAGTTATTTCATCTTCCCATAGAGATAAAAATAACACTACAATCCCAAGATAACTAATTTTGAGATTAGTCCCGTGATTTTATCCCAATTAAATTTGGGATAAACTCATCTCAAATTTAATCTAAAAATTAATTATCTCTCATCTCGGATACCATCGACCCCTTTTGATTTTCTGGGTAGAAATGTCTAAATCACTTTAGTGCTACTTTTTCAAAAGGGAAACAGGTTGTAAAGAAAACAAAAGTGAAGGAAGAGAAGAAATTCGTTGCTACATAGAACAGAATCAAAACTCATGTCCCATGTCCTGCCATAGAGCAATGTAGGGCATAGGGTGTCTCAAATTTCTAAATATTCCAATGTTTCATTTACACTGATCCTTTAACTTGCTTTTACTTTCTTTTTTTCATTTATTTTCTTGGTAAAATACCTAATTACATAAATCAATCTAGGCTAATACTATGCTAATCATCATAATATTTTATTTGATTACAAATTATGATGAGGATAATTTGAATGTGATGAGGATAATTATGAATAACAGTTTATTCGATGCATATTTGAATTCTTTTTGTCCTAATTATTTTCCTAAAGTATGCAGTTCGATAGTCTTCCCCCCTAAGACGACGACCTTACTACTCCTTAGTCCAAAGAGGTGTGAAGTTTTAACTTGACAGATTGATAAACTTCCAATGTATGTGTGTGGAGTTTGTCTGGTCAAGAACAAACTCAAATATGCATGACTGAAGTTTGAACTAATAAAATCTAAAGTTTAGGACATACATATTTGAAACTGAGAGTAGTTTTTCTAAAGTTTGAACTATCAAATTTTCATATGTGCCAATATTTCCATGCATTTTTAATAGCACTCACTAGATTTAAACTCACTTTTCATTTTTAAAACTCAAGACTCACTTCTTCAAGCTTGCAACAATAATAATAAGTATTAAATGATGTTTTAATTTACTCCATAAGATTATGTGTATAAAAGTTATTGAAATTATTTCTCTATTTTAGTTTTGACGTTTTATTTCCTTTTTGTATCCTTCCCTTCTTCCCCTTTGTTTAAATGTGATATGGTGGTAGTTATGGAGTAATGTTTTGAACCTTGGTTAAATGGAGTGTATAAACCAATGATTTTATGATCATTGGAGGCTGGGGTTATTGGAGCTTAAACTGTTGTAAATATGATTTTTGATTTGCATTTATCAGTTGCATTAGTTTTTAGTTCTTTACCTTCACTAATGCAGAAATTTATCGATAAAAAGTTTTCTTCACTAATACCAACTGATTGAGGATTTTAATCTTTCTCGCCTTTTGTTAGTTGTAGAAATAGCCTTAATAGCAATTTTTAAGAAATAAGGGCACATTTCTTTTCAGACAAGTTTTCTAAATATCTTTTTGCCTTCTTCTCTTTTTTTCATTTTGTATGGTAAACTGAGATATATCTTTGTGTATACAGTATAATGTTTCTACTGTTCCACCAATTAAGAAAGGACGAACGTGAAAAAATGAAAGAAAAAAAACACATGTTGAAGTCTCACTTTATTTTTGCTTAAGTTCTTTTTCACTAATTCCTTAGAATCCTAAAAGATAATCACATTCGTGAAAGAGAGCTTGCAATGGTCTTATATATGTGTGATTTTGTTGCCAGCTTCGATCTTCTTTAAATAAAGAAAAAACGAAATCGTAATTTCAAAAACAATGATATACTTCTCTCTGGAGATTCTCTACCAACTCTGCTAAGCCAAAGTACTAATGAAAATTCATTTTAAAAAATTGTACATTGTGTTACAATTTTCATGTTTCCTTGCAAACGATTAATTTTAGTTTCCATGTATGAATTACTTTTAGGGATTTGACAATGAATTTCGAAGTGTTAAATTTGAGAGGCGACGAAAATTAGAGAGAAGAAAAATATTGGAGAATTCTTTCTTGATTTCATTCATCATAATGACCTCTTTATATATAAGAATTTTTTTTCATTTTCCTAGTTTAACAAGGAAACCATATTCTAATAAACTACTATAATTATAATTTACCAAATATACTTAGACTAGGATTTTACCATAAAACTAATAGAGTTAAACTAGAAAATAGATGTCGGTGTCGGTCTCAATACCCACCCCCACAAGTTGGAGCATGGGGGTCTCGAATGCCCAACTTGCCAAGCATATATTCATGTTGTGATTTGCCCAAAGCCTTTGTAAACACGCCGGTCAATTGTTCGTTGGTTGACACATAACTCGGAAGAATTATACCCGATTGGAGTTCATCCTGGACATAATGACAATCAACTTCAATATGTTTAGTCCGTTTGTGAAATACCGGATTTCGTCCAATATACAATGTTGCTTAAAAATCACAATATATTTTAACCGGAGATTTATGTTCGACGCCCAAGCTAAGTAGGATTCCCTTCAACCATTTCAATTCACAAACTGTCATTGCCATTGAACGGTATTCCGTCTCTGTTGACGAGCAAGAGACAATGTGATACTTCTTGGTTTTCCATGATACCGGTGAGTTTTAGAGAGAGATAAACCATCCGGTGAGCGATCTTAGGGTCAACAGACATTCAACCCAGTCCTCATCACACCACCCATACAATTGGAGATCACAATCCTTAACACAATTCCTTGTCCATAGTTCTTTTTCAAGTATCTTACCACCCGGAGGGAGGCTCTCCAATGCGTTTTCTTTGGTTGGTGCATGAATTGGGACATGGCATGTACACAATAGGACAACTCCGATCGCGTAAAACTAAGGTATATCAATCTATCGACCAAACGTCAATATGGTTTCAGATCTTCTCAATTAGCCCTTTTATCCAACACCAGATTTTGATTATGTTCCATGAGAGTTTTAATTGATTTTGCTCCCGTAGTCCGAACTCTGAGATTAAGGAATACTTTCGTTGACAAAAGAATAATCCAGTTGGTCCACACACAACTTCAACCCTAAAAAATACTTCAGTGGACCCAAATTCTTCATGTGAAAATAGACTCGGAGATAGTCTTTGAACCGTGCAATGGCACCATGGTCATTTTCGAAGATAATCAAGTCATCCACATAAACTAAGACGTTAAGTTTATACTTTCCTAATGTATCGTGAAGAGAGAATAATCGGAGTATGACTGTTTGAACACATATTTCATCAAGACACTCGATAATTTTACAAAGTAGCACTGTGGAACTTGTTTTAACCCATACAAAGATTTTCGGAGTCGACATACTTTTCCCGGACTAGACATAAAAAATCCCAGTGGTAATTTCATATAAATGTCTTCCACTAGTTTTTCATGCAAGAAAGCATTATGAACATCCATCTGATGCAACTCTCAATTTCGAGCGGCCGCTACCACTAAGAAGGTCCGAACGGTCACTACCTTCGCAACCGGAGCAAATGTTTTATTGTATACCATCCTCCTGCTTATTACCAAAGATGATCAATTGAGCTTTATATCATTCAATTGTTCCGTCTGAGTTGTATCTGATCTTTTACACTCATCTACATCTGAGTGCTTTCTTATCTGGCGGCAATGTTTCCAATGTCCATGTGTCATTATCCTCTAATGCTTGGATTTCTTGTTGCATGGATTTTCTCCAACATTCTATTTTTATAGCCTCCGAGAAGGATTTTGGTTCAATTCCTGTGGTAATTACTGCAATAAATCATTGGTGTTGCGAGAAAAATTATCACATGATATATAGTGAGCTAAAAGATAAAGTGCACATGAGGGTTGCTGAGGATTGGGCAAACTCGTTGATGGACATTCTTTCCGGAATGGTTTAGTAACGTAGTCACGTATTAAAATTAACTCATGCTTCTGACGTTTACCTCGACCCAATTGCTCCTCTGGTGGCTTTTTATTAGCCTGGGTACCTTTCGTCTGTACTTCTTCCACGTTTTCATCATTCGGACTAGCATCTGTCCTGTCTAATTCTGGCTGATCCGTAGGTTCAGTATTCGGTGTCTGAATTTCTTCTATTCGGGCTTTGTTCACACCTATATTATCTGTCTGTTCTTCTTCAAAAACGTGTTGATTTCTTTCATCGTTTGTTTCGTTCGGGATCACTTCTATGTTATCGACCAAGTTACATATTCCTATGTCAAAAGGGAACTTAGTCTCGTAGAAGTCCACAACTCTTGAGACTAAATATTCATCATTTTCTAAGTCATACAGTCTCCAACCTTTCTGTATGTAAGGGTATCCCAAGAAGATACACCTACCACTCCGACTCTCAAATTTATCTCTTATTCTTCCCTTTGTGTGTGCATAACAAAGTGACCTTAGCACCCCCTTAAGTGATCATAATGAGGCGTCTCCCCGTATAGAATTTCATAGGGGGTTTTCCCATTCAAAACCAAATATGGTGTTCTATTGATCAAGTATCCCGCAATCAAAATGCATTCTCCCCAGAATTTAATCGGAAGATGGCCTTGAAATCTCAATGCTCATGCCACATTAAGAACGTGATGGTATTTTCTTTCCACTATTCCATTATGCTGAGGTGTCCATGTGCAATATGTTTGAAACAGAATTCCATGTTCGAAGAAGTAAGTCTTCATACACGTGAACTCAGTTCCGTTGTCACTTCTAACTATTTTCACCATTTTTCGAACTGCGTTTCCACAAGAGCGAAGAAATTCTTCAAGGTTGAGGATACTTCTTTCTTTTCAACTAAAAGAAAGATCCACGCAGCTTGTGCACGATCATCTATAATAGTAAAAAAATATGAAGCACCACAAGAGGAAGGGTCCTATATGGTCTCCA
The DNA here is from genome assembly GCA_034509755.1 of Anisodus tanguticus. Classification (NCBI taxonomy): domain Eukaryota; kingdom Viridiplantae; phylum Streptophyta; class Magnoliopsida; order Solanales; family Solanaceae; genus Anisodus; species Anisodus tanguticus. Next base: position 33,679,963 of record CM067546.1, read on the forward strand.
TAAATCACAATGGATCATCTCAAAAATATCCGAAGCAATATTCTCACTTAAAGGAAAAACACTTCTCATTTTCTTTGATCGTTGACATACATCACTTTCTCTATCCAATCTATCATCATTCTCCTTTAAGCCTAATACCGTAATAGACTTTGTTATTTGTGCTGAAGGATGACCCAACAGTTTGTACCAATGTTTGAACAATTCAATTGTCTCGTGCCTTCATAGCCCGTATCAGCGGTACATTCCGAAAATAGTAAAGTCCACCTCGACGCTCACCCTTTCTAATTAGCGTTCTCATGGTGGAGTCCAGTATAACACACATAATTCTATTAAATGTCACATCATAATCTAAATAATCAACTAGTTGTGACACAAAAATTAAATTGCATGTCAAATTCGGAATATAAAAAACATTTTTCAACAATATTCGATCATTCAGCATGGTTGTTCCTTCTTTTGTAGCCACCGAACTACTTCTATCTAGAAGTACAACCGGACACTCAGAAATGTCTCGCTGATCGCTCAATTTCTCCGTATTACTTGTCACATGATTGGTAGCTCCGAAGTCAATAATCCAGGATGAGTTTTTGGTCTTACAATCCATCTTGCCAATTGGAATTATTCCTTTTGAATTCAACACTTGAATCACCATTTTCCGGATCTCCTAACTTAGATTGTGAGGTCCTATCCCGCCTGTATTCATATATTTTATATCCGTCTATGTATCATTGACAACGACGTTAGCCCGGTAGTTGCTCTTCTCTTCTCTTATTGTTGTCCTCGTCTTCATCCTCCGAATTTTTTGTCTCCTTTTTTATTTCCTAGCCACCATTCTGGATACCCAATGAGTTGAAAACAACCTTTCATAACGTGTCCAGATCTCTTGCAATGTGTGAAGAATGCATCATCGTTCTTCCTTTCACTTTGATCACGGTAAGAATTTCTCCCTTATACGGTAAAGGCCGCGATTTCACTATGTTCTACCATTTTTCGTGTGAGTCCTCTCACATGTTCTTTTTGCACTAGCTTCGAATAGACTTTGTTTAATGATGACAACGGTTCCTGGGCTAGTATGTTCGATCTCACTATTCCATATATTGTCTCATCCAATTCCATGAGGAAATGATTCACTTTTTCTTCTTCTCTTTTGGTTTCGAAGATCATCCCCATATTGCACGTGCACTTTCCGCACTTGTAAGTTAGAATCTGTTCATAGTTTATCAATTCTTCCCATAGCTTGGTTAATTTTTCATACTAATTCATAAAGGTCCTCTCCTTTTGCTTGCATTCCACAAGTTCTACTTTTAGTTGTTGCATTCGAGGCCCATTAATAAGTAATAATAGCGAACCGCTCCCGAATGCTCGTCCATAATTCATCCACTTCCTCTTTATGTGAGATCGTTGAGCGTAAAGTTGGTTCGATGGTTGTAGCACCCGTTTTTTACCAACCCGCTCCAAAGAAAAGTAGGGATCCGACACAATCACGACGTATTGGTGATTCCTGAATTGTCAAGCTATTAAAAATCGCCACCTAATTATTTTATAATGATTTAGGACACCTAAATGATAGCTAAATGCCGCAAAATAAACACCAATTAATGATCTGCAAAACTATGAGATCCACTAACTCACGATTATCCAGTTAAACTCAAATTAATTATTATACTAAAAAAAATAATGTTGCAAGTAGTAGATTTAAAAGATGCATTTTGACAACATAAAGGAATTCTTCAAAGGTGATTGTCATTCCGAGAAATAAACTCCCGACATAAAATCTGAAAAGTATGAATGATATAGTTTATAAAAAATACATGTAAAATTATTTTTTGGATAAAAGCGTGCATCATCTATATGGTAATGTTTTTATAAAATACGTGCAGAGTTGATTTTTGAATAAAACCATGCATTTTTATGGCATTAAAATACATGAAAAGTTAATTTTTGGATAAAGTATGCATTTGTGAGACATTATTTATAAAATACATGTTTTGCAATGATAGTAAAGAGAAAAGCAAATTGTATATAATGCAAAAAAGTGATTTTTGAAAGTCATTTTAAATTGCAAATCGGATAAAAAACAAAACCTTATTTATATGGTTAATAATATGAAAACAGAATAACCAAATTATTTTGAAAGTTTAAACATGCATGACGAGCCTAAAATGAACTAGTGCCAGATTTCCAATTTTGAAACTAAACGAGCCTAAGTACACTAGTGGCGGGTTTCCAATTTTAAAACTACTCTAATAATCTACCGATTCGCAGCCTAATTATTTTAAGTGTTCCGATGACCGCACAAAAATTAAATAATTATTACAACCCAAAAAATAAAAAGAGCGGTACCGAAGAATTAAAAGTCGCGACTAGGGCGGATGACGATATCATCCCGCCCTATTTGTTTTGAAGTCCGGAGTGCAAAAGAATGCAAGGAATGTGGGTGCGGGTCTTCGCTTGACAGTAGCCATGATGAGTCTCATAACGAGACTCTTCGTTGCTCCCAATGCATGTCGAAAAGAAAAGGATTAGTGACGGAACGTGAAAATATATACATAAAAATATTGTTGGGCCACGGGGAACAATTAACATGCAGAAATAGAAAGCAGGCCCAACATAATCTCTTAATGTCAAGTAAACACACAGGCCCATAGATATATCATGTATTAGGCATACTGATTCTTAAACATGTAATAGAGATGGCTTCTTTGAACATATAAGGCCTTTTAGGACCAAGACATCCACATAAAGTTTTAGACCTGCCATTACTAGAGCCAATTACAATTTAATCAAACATGCTAGTGTCAACATCAAAAAGGTAAATTTGGGCTTATACCTTGGAACTAAGATAAATTATCAAAGCGAAATAAACACTGACCCATGTACAAGTGAAGGAAAACCATATACATATAGAGAAAGTAGCCTGGGAATGATATTCTGGGTGTTTCCTAGGCAGGGCAATGTCAAAACAAAGTTACACAAATATGATCCAAGCCTAATGGACTTTCTAATCCCTTGAAGACAAACATAGCACATCTAACAGAGAGTTTAAATAGTAGTTAGCTTATACATTAACAAATTTCACATAAATCATGGATGACGGAAGGACGTATCCAAACCCTAGAATTTGTGCTCTAAGGAACATCTATGATAACTCGAGACGAGAAATTCATGTAGGCAGACGTTCAATATCTAGCACATGTTAAGCTAGGAACAGGAATCAGAAGCAAACATATTCCAAGATTACTCATTTTAACCCTAGTCAATTACATTCAAAAACCAATAGGAACACACATGAGACTACTATGGATCATTTCATGTTCCTTTCGTACAAGTTTAGGTAGACATGGTGGCCATTCATTGCTAACATATGCTCCATACCATCTTAAGCCACATAAAACAGATCTAGTGCAAACACAAACCTAGACTAGACTCTTGTCACAACTTAACATGACCTCAAAAGGGAAAGTAGACATAGTCTTAAGAACATCATGACTCACATAATATCTAGAGACCTCATATGCACACATAAGGCTTCTTATCACCTCAAATACAATTCTGGTTCCTCATTTTTTTTAAACAAGTATGGACTTCAATTTTTTTTATCATAGTTGGACATTTGCGCTAATCACCTATACATAATGTTGCCAACCTAGTATCTAAACATCACATCTATCCTATAAATGCTGAACAATGACCCCAAACCTAGCATATTCTGGTACAAATGATCAAACCGGTAGAACAACAAGCAATTCAAATAATAACAAATATCATGGGAGTATTTAATCACCTAACATTATGCTCCCTGGGTAAATATTTACAACATATTTAGCATATTACAGTGAACAAAGACCTAATCAGTAACTAAATAGGCTAAAACTCTTACCCAAAAACAGGCTAACCAAACATCAATCTATCACAAGATTCTACTAATCAGGAGTTAACACAACAACTCATAACATATTAATCAGGAAACCCTAGAACACATATGCATATGACTAATCTAACTTATCTAATCTAAACATTGCAAATAAGTAATTAATCATAGGAAAAACTTAAATCACGTCAGCACAGACAAAATTAAAAGAGACTGAGAGAAATTTGAATTTACCTTCTCCGGGCAGCGAACCGAGGCGTGTTTCAAATTGTCGAATCCGCTCGAAGAAGTTATTTTGAAATGCTAATTTTCTGATTTTTGGAATGCTGATTTTTTACCCGAAAAACAATTCTGTTTTTGGGCTCGGACCCGACCCGACTCGAAACAAAACAGACCCGGAACGTGAAGAAAAGAAAGGGATTTCGGATTGGAAAACTAGGAACTAAAAAAAGAGTATTTTTGGATTGGATAATTAGGAACTAAAAAGAGTATTTTCGGATTGGATAATTAGGAACTAAACAAAGTATTTTTGGATTTTCTTCTTGTTCTTTCGATGATTTTCTTTGTAATTTTTGAACTGATTTCTTGACTATTTTTGGAACCATTTCAGACTTTAAAACAGACCCCTTTTTTTCCCTTTCGATTCCGCGATTCGGACTTCGGACCCCCCTAAAAATGAAGAACAAGGGGGTTTTATAGATGGATTCCCCCTCCCCCCAAAACCGAGTTTTCGAATTTCAAAACTAACGGGCAAAAGGTGAATGATTTGGGGCGGAATTTAGGGGAGTATGAGTTGCGGATTTTTGGGGAATAGGGTATGGGTGGTGTCGGGTGGTGTCAGAGGTGTGATGGGGGTTGGTGGTGGTAGTGAGGTAGTTGTGTCGGCGGGTTTTGGGGGAGGTGATGGGGAGCGGCGATTTGGGGGATAGGGTTTGGTTTGGTTGGGTTTTGTTTTGTTTTTTTAGATTATGGGTTAGTTTTTGTGTTAGGGAATAAAAGGGGAAATGGGTTGGGTGGTCGGTTGGTGGACGATTGGGCCGGGTGAGGTGCTTGGCCTATTGGGCCTCTTTTGGTGTGGGCGAAATGGGCTAGTTTTTGTGGGTTGATATTGTTTTGGGTGAGGAGAAATAAAAATGGGGAGTTGGTTAAAAATAAAAGAGGTTTATTATTTTTTTAAAAATGCTTTGAAGAAATGTAAATTATTTAAAATAAAATAACGATGTGATAATAATAAAAATATAATATTTGTGAAATGCTTAATGCTTAATCTAAATAAAAAATGTGATGTCAGTTTGCGAAAAATAAAATAACATAGAATATTATGATAAAACTATGATTATGATATTAAAAGGCAAATGAAAGTAGAAATGCGAATAATAATAATAATGATAATAAATAATTATATTTGAGAATAGACGACGCTATTAAATGCCTTATTTATTTATATATATGTATTAAAATTGTTTTGAGGGGACAAAATTGGGTGTCAACAATGGTGTTATGAATCCACGACACCAACCGAGAGTTTATAGTCCATCAGTCTTCTAAGTTCGGTGATTCTTCATTCGGCTTCTTGATCGTACCATCAACGAAGTCGAATTTATTCATTGCACATGGATCAAACTCATTCTTCGTAATTCTCTCCCTTCAACTGGACTTGTGTTACCACAATTCTGGAATTATCGTTTGACATAATGTCATACGGGAGATTATTTTTCTTTGAATTTTGTTTTCTTCACCGGCTATTCCTTTGTTTTTATAACCGGTTTCTCCATTGCCCGACATTATTTAGAATTTTTGTGTTCTTTCAACGCCGTTCTGATATCATGTTAAATTTGAGAGACTATGGAAATTTAGAGAGAAAAAAAATATTGGGAGAATTCTTTCTTGGTTTCATTCATCATGATGACCTCTAACAAGGAAACCATATTCTAATAAATTACTATAATTACAATTTACCAAATATACTTAGACTAAAATTTTATCATAAAATTAATAGAGTTAAACTAGGAAATAGATGTCGATGTCGGTCTCAATACGAAGTGAAGAATACGAATTCCTAAGGACAAGAGGGATTGGCCAATGATGCTTTTCGAATGTTTGTGAATTTCTTTGAAAGATCTGAATTTTTCACTTTAGTAGAAATTGCTTAGTAGCAGTCATTGAATTTAATTTTGAGCATCGTTCTTTAAAAAAAGAAGACTTCTTTGAGCCTTTTTTTACGGCTTAGATTGAAGAGGAGATAATGTTATTGGTAGTGGCTATCACAAACAACTATAATTGCCAACTTATTGATGATGGTTTGCCGTGTCATGTAAATGTACTCCCTTTGGTGTTAACATGCTAAGATACATATTTCCTTGGCAATTTGATTTACAATGAAAAGTTGCAATTTTGTTGATTATTTTCCTTATGCAGATTGTGTTGGAAATTAGCCTTTGGCGGGAGTTGCGACCGACTAACTTTAACGGCTTAAACACTAGTGTTACGTATGTTGGAGAATCCGGTTCTTCACACATGCATGATCTACTAAGTACGTAGATAACCGTAGGGCCAAGAATCGTCAAATTTCATTGAGAAATGAAAGAGATATTGGTTCACGAAGTGAGGTGTTTGAAGCATGAAAAGTGTGGTATTGTGTTCAATTCTCCCTCATCGGTAGAGGAAGAAAGAATTGTTGTGTATATAAGACTCGAAAGTGGTTTGGGGTTTGGGACCCCAAGGGGTATCCCATGTGTTTAAAGGAGGGAAGACCTAGATGTGCTTCGGTTCGAGGAAAGACCACACGCGCGCCGCCGCCCGTCCGGTCCGGGTTCACGGGCTGTGGGCTATTATCTTTTTGGACCAGAAAACTTTGCCAGAAGTACAGTTTGATCCCAGAAGTTTCAGATGTATAGTTTGGACCGAATTCTTTCGGATGTACAGTTTGGTCCCCGAAGTTTCAAGATGTACGTTTGGTCCCCGAAGTTTTCGTAAAGTCGAATTTCGACGGTCCCGAACGAGAAACGTCCAAAGCACTCAATTCAGCCATTTATTTTGGCCTGAATTACACCTCCTATAATGGCCAATCCGTTGGCAATTTTCTCCATTTATTTGGTGGCTTTACTACATCCATAATGGTCATTATTTGGCCAATAATGGTTGTTATGGAGGCAGTCAAACAGTCCCTCTTCCTCCTATATAAACACCCCTTACACCATTGTTGAGGCACACTTGATATACACGAAAAATACACAAAGCAGAAGCGTTTCTTCCTAATCTTCCAAGCATCATTTCGTTATTCAATATTCTTCCCGTAGCTCTTGAGTTTCCTTTGCTCAATAGTTCCATTCTTCGTTTTATCTTGGGAGACGAATTGTCCGGGACGTATAAAGGATACATACGGGGCAATATTGTCTTAAGGATAGAGTGCCACACTCGACTCAAAGCAAAAACAAGTTTCCGATTTTTCGTGTTCAACAAAATAGTAATTTCAGTTTTGTTGTTATATTGGTATTTTCAGTTTTATAGTTGAATTGTAATTTCAATTCTTACATAAGCAAGATTACTTGTAATTTTCGTTTCTGCAAATCCCTCGTAATCCAACAACTTAAGACAATAGTTTGCTTACGGTGAATCGCAATAACATGGTGGAAATATGACCGATGCCGCCGCCGCATTCTTTGCCTCTCGAGGCAACGTTGTCGCCTCCCCGCCCCGCCATCGCTGCGGCATCGGCCAAGGCGTAACACCGCCGCTTCGCCATTGCTGGCTGCTGCCATCGTTCAAGGCAAGTAACACCGCCGCCTTTCCCGGCCGGAGCTCCACCCTCTTCTTCACACCATCATGATCGCCTAAAAAATTCATGGGATCGAATTCAAAAGATGGCGCAAAAGATGTTGTTTTACTTAACAAGATTATGGGCATGGCCCGGTTCCTTACGAAAGATCCTCCACAAGTCTGGAGATGAAATGGACTCTTCACCTAATGAAACGGGTGAAGGGGGCCTTGGTATCCATGTCATTAATGGCATGAAGATGGTTCGTGACGCATGGAATCATAGCGATTTCATGTGCAAGAACTATGTCTCGAATCGCTTGCGAGACCCTCTCTACACGGTCTATTGCACCGTTGGCACCGCCAAAGAGCGTGGGAAAAGCGCAAAAGAAGTACAACGCACAAGATGCGGGTACTAAGAAGTTCATCATTGGAAAATTTCTAAAATTCCAAATGGTGGACAAGAAGATGATGATGTCCCAAGTCCAGAATTCCAAATGATTTTACATCACCTGGATTTGGAAGGACCGAAACCAAACGAGCAGCTTTTTGGTTGCATCGTCGATTGAAAAGTTACCTCCTTCATGGAATGAGTTTATGAGTTACTTGAAACTCAAGACAAAGGAGATGACCTTTGAAGAGCTTGTTATCAAACTGCAAATCCAGGAAGATAATAAGAAGACCTTGCCAAAGGGTAGACAACATGCTGAGGCAAAGGCAAATCGGGGCCGAGGCCAAAGGGAAAACAAGCAACAAGCGGAAGTTCCACAAAGACGGCAAAGCCCCCGCAACGGAGACGTTCAGAGGTAACTGTCATCACTATGGGAAACCTGGTCATAGGATCAAGGAATGCCGCAAGCTCAAGACTGAGCAACATTAGAAAGCCAAGTCGAAAGGCAAGGCTCAAGCTAACGTCGTCAAGGACACGCTCCTGGATGACATGATTGAGGATCTCTCGGCCGTGGTGCTAGAAGCCAACTTGGTTGAGAATCCGATGCAGTGGTGGGTGGACACAGGTGCAATAAGACACATCTGTTCCAACAAAGATGCCTTCTCCACGTACACTCCGGTCTCCGACAAGAAGCTGTTCATGGGCAACAACGCTTTCTTGGACGTACTAGGGGTTGGAAAGGTGGTCCTGAAGATGACTTCCGGCAAGGAACTCACTCTGAAGGAAGTGATGCACGTCCCAGAGATTAGAAGAAATCTAGTTTCTGGACCTTTATTGGTTAATGCTGGTTTTAGGCTAGTGTTTGAGTCAAATAAGTTTGTACTCACTAAAAATGACACATTTGTGGGGAGGGGCTTCGTCTGTGAAGGCCTCTTCAAAGTGAATGCCATGTCTGTATTGCGTCAAGGAAATAAAGTTGAGTCTTCTTCTTATTTGCTTGAGTCTTCTAATTTATGGCATCATAGATTAGGACACGTAAACTACAAGTCTATTCAAAGGTGGTAAAGATGGAGTTGTTGCCTTCTATCGACATAAACCCTCAACATAAGTGTGAGGTGTGCGTAGAGGCAAAACTCACCAAGCTTCCTTTTCGATCCGTCGAAAGGAATACCGCTCCTCTAGAACTTATTCACACGGATATATGTGATTTGAAGTTTGCACAAACTAGAGGGGGAACAAGTACTTTGTGACATTTATAGATGATAGCACAAGGTATTGTTACCTTTACTTGTTGAAAAGTAAGGATGAAGCCTTTGAAGCGTTCCGACGTTACAAAGCGAAGTTGAGAATCAACTTAGCCTACGGATTAAATCCATTCGTAGCGATAGAGGGAGAATATGTAGCGCCTTTTGAGGAATACGTGCCCAAGAAGGCATTATTCATCAAACGACGGCTCCATACTCACCTCAATCAAACGGTGTGGCGGAACGTAAGAACCACACATTAAAGGAAATGATGAATGCCTTGCTTATCAATTCGGGACTTCCCCAAAACATGTGGGGAGAAGCCGTCCTTACCGCTAATACGAGTCTTAACAGAGTCTCACATAAGGGTAAGGACAAAACTCCATATGAATCATGGAAAGGAAAGAAACCCACCTACAAGTATTTTAAGGTGTGGGGTTGTCTGGCAAAGGTTGAAGTACCTAAGCCAAAGCAGGTCAAGATTGGGCCTAAGACTGTAGGTTGCATATTCATCGGATATGCAAATAACAGTAGTGCTTATCGCTTCTTAGTGCATAAGTCAGATATTCCAGATATCCACCAGGGTACAATAATGGAATCAAGGAATGCTCTATTCTTTGAAAGTACCTTTCCTAGAAAGGAGAAAGACATAACCTCTCGCAAACGAAGTTATGCACAAAGCTCTCAAGAACCGGGAGTCCTTGACTGCACGGATCTAAATGGTTCAGATCTAGCGAATCTCGAGGTGGCTGAACATCCGGAATCTAGTGTTTCTGATTCTCGAAACTTTGAGACTCCAGAGATGGATCTAAGGCGAAGTAAAAGGGCCAGGAAGGATACATCCTTCGGTCCTGACTTTGTAGCTTATATGGTTAATAATGAACCAAGGACAATTGCTCAGGCGTTGTCAACTCCAGAAGCACCGCTCTGGAAAGAAGCTATTGAGAGTGAAATAAGCTCCATTCTGCATAACCATACTTGGGAGTTGGTTGATCTTCCTCCGGAAATAAACCGTTGGGTTGTAAATGGATACTCAAACGGAAATACAAGGCGAGATGGGTCTATAGACAAGTACAAGGCCAGGTTGGTAGTCAAGGGCTATCGACGTACGAAGGCTTTGACTACTTTGACACATACTCTCCAGATCCCGGATGACATCCATACGGGTATTTATTGCGATCGCAGCTTTGCGTGACCTTGAGATACACCGGATGGATGTTAAGACAAAGCCTTCCTAAACGGTGATTTGGAAGAAGAAATTTATATGGACCAACCCGAGGGGTACGAGGTTCAAGGGCAAGAGAAGAAAGTCTCGTTGACTTATCAAATCTCTATACGGGCCGAAACAAGCCCCGAAGCAATGGCACGAAAAATTTGATAGTACTCTACTATCGAAGGGGTTCGCCATTAATGAGTGTGATAAATGTGTTTACACGAAAGGTAACTCGACTCATTTGTTATGATATGCCCGTATGTAGACGACATGTTGATCACGGAAGCGATCTGGGTAATCCTAGAGACTAAGAACATGTTGAAACAATGCTTCGACATGAAAGATATGGGTATCGCGTGATGTCATCCTAGGGATTAAAATCTCTAAGACGTCCGACGGATCGTGGTCTTATCTTAGTCTCACTACATCGAGGATGTTTTGAGAAAGTTCAAGATGTTAGACAGTTCTCCGATAGCGTCACCAATGGATACAAATCAAAAGCTTGATAAAAATCTTGGTGCACTTGTATACCGGGAGCGATATGCACAGGTGATCGGTAGTTTGATGTATATCACAACATGCACCCGACCTGATATTGCTTATGCAGTCAATAAGTTGGCTAGGTTCACCCGTAATCCAAGTGATAATCACCGGAAGGCGTTGAATCGGGTATTACAATACCGAAATACACGTTAAATTTCGGGTTGCACTATTCGAGATATCCAAATTTGTACTAGAGGGGTACAAAGTGATGCAAACCGGATATCCGATATAGAGAACACCAAGTCCACCGGTGGGTATATATTTACAATTGGTGGTGGGGCCGTGTCTTGGAAATCCTCTAAGCAAACTTGCATCGCCCGATCCACGATGGAATCGTAGTTTATCGCTTTAGACAAAAAGAGAGAAGAAGCCGAGTGGCTTCATGACTTCTTAGAGGATGTTCCGTGTTGGAACAAACCCGTACCTTCGGTAATGATCCACTGCAACAGTCAATCGGCTCTAGGAAGGGCACGGAATACTATGTACAACGGCAAGTCTCGTCATATTCGACGGAGGCATAAGACCGTTAGGCAACTAATTACCACGGGTATAATATCCATTGATTACATCAAGTCAAAGGATAATATAGCAGACCCATTGACAAAGGGCCTACTCAAGGATCAGATGGCTTGCCTGTCTAGGGGAATCGACTTAAAACCCAAAATATAAGGGCCAATACAGTGGTAACCCAACCTTACGAACTGGAGATCCCAGTAATTTGGTTCAATGGGAAAACGAAGTTGTAAAGGTTCGATTGATCGCTTCGGTGGAAGTATGAGCACTTCGGATAGTGATTTCGAAAAGAAACACCAAATCCAAAGCCGTTCCCGCGATAGACGTTAAGTGCTATCCAGCAGATGGGTAAAGGTTAAGTTTTCAAAACCTGTAATGATCCTCAACAGTTGAGGTTAGGTTCTTGGGAAACTTTTAATGGTTCCTAACACTTGTGAAGTGGGGTATAGCAGGATACCTTGTAGGAGACCACCTATTTAAGTGCGAGGACGGGCCGCCTCAAAATGAACGCACTTAAGAATCCAAGACGTTGTCCATGGCCAAAACGGACAAAACATTACGAAGAAGAGAGTAAGGGAATTTGTTGTGTTGGCACCATTGTCTTGGCTTACACTAAACACTGACGGTTCAAGACATCACGTTCACCGCGCAGTAAGTAAGTCCGATGGTATTCAACTATGGAAGGTTCAAAGCTGAGGCTACCTCTCCTTATGCAACATCGGTCCGCTAAAATATTGCTGGAAATGAAAAGACACCATGTGAGTGCGCCAAAATCTCTTTCAAGAGGGGATTGTTGGAAATTAGCCTTTGGGGGGAGTTGTGACCGACCAACTTTAACGGCTTAAACACTAGTGTTACGTATGTTGGAGAATCCGGTTCTTCATATATGCATGATCTACTAAGTACATAGATAACCGTAGGGCCAAGAATCGTCAAATTTCATTGAGAAATGAAAGAGATATTGGTTCACGAAGTGAGGTGTTTGAAGCATGAAAAGTGTGGTATTGTGTTCAATTCTCCCTCATCGGTAGAGGAAGAAAGAATTGTTGTGTATATAAGACTCGAAAGTGGTTTGGGGTTTGGGACCCCAAGGGGTATCCCATGTGTTTAAAGGAGGGAAGACCTAGATGTGCTTCGGTTCGAGGAAAGACCACACGCGCACCGCCGCCGCCCGCCCGTCCGGTCCGGTTCCGGTCCCGTGTTCCGGGTTCGCGGGTCGTGGGCTGTGGGTTGTGGGCCTTCTGATATTATCTTTTTGGGCTAGAAAACTTTGCCGAAGTACAGTTTGATCCCGAAGTTTCGGATGTACGTTTGGACCAGAATTCTTTCGATATACAGTTTGGTCCCCGAAGTTTCGGGATGTACAGTTTGGTCCCCGAAGTTTCAAGATGTACAGTTTGGTCCCCGAAGTTTTCAGAAAGTCGAATTTCGACGGTCCCGAACGAAACGTCCAAAGCACTCAATTCAGCCATTTATTTTGGCTGAATTACACCTCCTATAATGGCCAATCCGTTGGCAATTTTCTCCATTTATTTGGTGGCTTTACTACCTCCATAATGGTCATTATTTGGCCAATAATGGTTGTTATGGAGGCAGTCAAACAGTCCCTCTTCCTCCTATATAAACACCCCTTACACCATTGTTGAGGCACACTTGATATACACGAAAAATACACAAAGCAGAAAGCAGTTTCTTCCTAATCTTCCAAGCATCATTTCGTTATTCAATATTCTTCACGGTAGCTCTTGAGTTTCCTTTGCTCAATAGTTCCATTGCTGTTTTATCTTGGGAGACGAATTGTCCAGGACGTATAAAGGATACATACGGGGCAATATTGTCTTAAGGATAGAGTGCCACACTCGACTCAGCAAAAACAAGTTTCCAGTTTTTCGTGTTCAACAAAATAGTAATTTCAGTTTTGTTGTTATATTGGTATTTTCAGTTTTATAGTTGAATTGTAATTTCAATTCTTACATAAGCAGTTACTTGTAATTTTCGTTTCCTGCAAATCCCTGTAATCCAACAGATTGTTCTCTTGGAAAGAAGTCGTTTCTTTCCTCCATTTCAATAGTATTAAGCAGTTTTATTGATTTAAAAATAGTGTAAAATATTAATCAATTTGCACTCCTATTTTTCGTCAAAGTTCCGATGAATGCTTAGGTTATTAATTATTTCAAAAGAGTGAACACTTCTGTTGTTATTATTTGGAAAGAGTGCTTTGAAATGTTAGGTTACCTTTTTACCTTCATATGTATTCTAGGAAAAAGTGGTCTCTTGTGTACCATTTTGTTCTTTTTCCTTCTAATTTTTTTGTTATTTGTGTTGTAAATAGATTTAATGATCTATATACATTTGTGTGTTTTAGCTTGTACAGAGATATTGTTATATCGCTGTTGCATGTAGCCTTCAAATTTTAAATGGCTGAATATATTTTTATGTATAAGATTTTCATAAATTTAATCATTACCGCATTGTCTTCTATCAAATCATTTTGCTTTGCTACGAGTATTAACTATTTTAAAAGCGTGAAATAAGTATAACAACTATTGTGGTAAGTCAATGACCGCGCTTAGCGCGGGCATATTCCCTAGTACAAACAATAAAATTAACTGAAATTTTTGCAAGGTGTGAAGAGGGAGAGATCGGATATGAGAAAGCCGACTAGTTGCAATATCGTAGGAATCTCTTACTAAATTATTGCAGATGTATATCAATTAGCATAAAAATAAATGCATATGGTGGAAACAAATTCTTTATACGAGTTTAAATTTTCCAACAAAGAAGAGATTAGTCCCAAAAAGCTTCAATCCAAAGATGGTTTGAATAAAAAAGAAATGATACAAAAAGAAGTTCAAATATGACTAAAATAGAGCTACAGAGTTAGAACTTAGAAGCGCACATTGTTGCACCTTATTTTTAACATATTAAAACTAGGGTTGTCTAGTGGGTCGGGCCCGATCCCGATACCTGCCCTGTCCCGCCCCGCCTCGATCCCCCCAAAAAAATTTGGTGTCGGGGTTCGAACTCGGGACGGGACCTGACCTCGTCTAGATCCCGATCCGCCCCAACCCCGTCCCGCCCCGCCATTCCCCTCCCACTTTGCAAAAATAACTGTTGCAACAATGGTCAAATTTTGATTTTGGTCGTTGTGCAATAGCTATAACGGCCATTTTTTGCCTCCCCACCCCATAAACCCCCCTACCCCTTCATATTTATTTTTAACCCCAAGTTAATATATTTATACTTTAACCCTATTTCTCAACTATAAATATCTTATTTTCCTCTTTATTTTTCTCACAAATCTTCCAACCATCTCTCTAGTCTCTCAATTTATCTCTCTACCATTTTACATTGCCTACTAAATATTATATTTTTTGCTCATTTATATCAAAGTTCAAAAATTGGGAGTGAAGTTGGCAACTAGCTTGAGGACCATCCATCGAGCAAATTTTCAATATTCAACCTCGATTACACGTTGACGTTACATCGGCATTTGATATCTTCGTTCCTTCTTTAAATTATTATTGTTACTTAATTTTAATTATCGCACTTAATTTCATTTATTTTAATTATTTATTTGCATAAATATAATGAAAGCTTTGGACGTATGATTAAGGGTAAGGGTGCTTCTTCTAGTAGGGGTAACAAGGGTAAGGGTACTTATTCTAGTAATCTTATTCCTAGTCCTGATGATTTGATTGATTTCACTCATATAGATGAAACTGCTTTTTTAATGATATATCATTAGATGATGAGGTATATTCTACATCTGAACCAGACTTTAATTTTGACGATAGTGTAGATGACACACCCAATAGTGCACATCAACCTCAACCTCAGACTGAGTCTCAGCCTCAAACTGAAACTGGAATGTCTCTTATTCCCCTAGTATGAGTCGAGGCCCCACACAACGAAAATTAAAATCAGCTGCATGAGATTTTTTATAGGGACCAAGAGAATCAAGTAGTTAGATGTAAAAATGTTTATAAATTTAAAATCGGAAAAGGTCAAGGTGGGACGAGAGGTTTATTGAGACATGTACAAGACGAGCACACATCTAGGTGGAATCAATACCAGGCTAAAAAATTAGGTGTGTCAATGCCATCTGAGTCGGGATAAGGTTCACATAGTGTCCCCGACCAAGTACAGGATCAAATTAACCCGACGGCGGAGGAATTTTTTGTCCTAAATATGATAAAAATAAAGGTAGGAAAAATATGGCAAAATTAGTTGCGGTGGAGGGTTTGCCCTTTTCATTTCATTCCTCTCCTGGTTTTATTCATTACATTCGAGAAAACATATAATTCTGCTTTTAATGATTTTCCTAGATCAACTATTAGAAGAGATGTTTTTAAATTTGCAAGTGAATATTAACAATATTTACGTTATGCATTGTATCATTTTAATGACAAAGTGACTATCACTTCTGACATAGGCCGTAGTGCTAATGGTAATGATTAGTTAACGGTAACATGTCATTGGATAGATCATAATTGGTCTATGCAAAAACGTATTTTAGCATATAGATATATTGATGAAAGGCACACTGGGAGTTTTATTGCACAAAATATTAATAAAATTTGTTATTATTATAAATTATTGATAAAATTATGACTATTACATTAGATAACGCTACTTCTAATAATTATGCTATAAGACTTTTAAAAGTTCGATTAACTCCATGTTTTCCTGATCATTTTCATATAAGATGTGTGTGCCATATTTATAACTTAGTTGTAAAGGATGACCTAAAACTTTTTGAAAACATTCTTGATAAAATACGATTTGCTATAAATTTTATTTTTAAAGATAAAAAAATACAAAGACGCAAAGAGTATAAAAAAACTTATCACAATTGTGGATTACCTTATAGAAAAATTTCTGAAGAAGTAGCGATTATGTGGAATTCTCTATATGAACAACTACTTGTTGCTTACGATTATAGAAAACCTATAACTTTATTATTTAACGTCCATAATAAAAATTCAAGGGATATGCTTATAAATAATGATTGAGAAAGTTTTTTTTTAGAACTTAATGGATTTTTAGAGAATTTTTTTCAAGCTACTAAAGAATTTTTCGGTATTTATTATCCTGCTATTTCAACTATGTTATTTTATATAGCTCTAATATTTTTGTTACTTAATGAATATATGGAAAAACAAACTTATAAGGCATATATTGAAAAAATGTTTAGAAAATTTTAAAAAATACTTTTTTCCTATTTCCACTATTTATATTATTGGTGTTGTATTAAATTCGACTATTAAAGTAGACGGTTGTAAACACTTGTAGAAACGATTTTTTATTGTATGAAAGTACTTCCAACTGACCCAACTGAAGAACCAACTCACAAACCAACTAAAGAAGAAGTTACGTCTAGCATACACACTAAATTCAAAGAGGTATATATTTATTACCAACAACAAAGTGCAAATAATCAACCGGCTTCTGTACCATCTTCTACTACTTCACTGCAACCTTATAAAAAATATATGGTTTCTGCTGCTACTATTCAAGGCCTTAGAAATAAAATGTTTAGTGGTTCAACTTCTTCACAAGTTAGCGAATTTGATATTTATGTTTTGCAGGGTGTTGTACCGTACGAATTAATTGTCAATGATGATGGACATAAAGACTTGCTGAAACACTGGAGGGACAATGAGAAAACATTTCTGACACTAGCAAATATGGCCCGAGATGTATTGAACATTAAAGCATCATCAACAACGTCTGAAAGCGTTTTTTATGCGGGAAAATTTCAAATAGGAGAGCACATACATTCATTAGCGGGAGACACATTTGATATTGCAGTTCTATTCAGAGACTAGATTCGAGCGGAGCGTATAAGGTGCGGTCAATCGGAGATCAACGAAGAAGAAGACTACAACTAGAACGAAATCTTGTCCGAGGGAACAGGAAGTGACGTCGAACAATTTGACCAACAACTTCCAATTCCAACCGAAGATCCTCAAGACATTGTGAGGAAATTAGAAAATGTATGGTTAACTATGTAATTTTTTAATTGCAATTTTACTATGTGATTTGCAACTTTTGAACAACACCACAAAGTTGCAATTTTGAAATTGTATTACAAAAAATTATATTTCTATTAAATAATATAAGAGACACAAAAACAGCATTGGAATGTTTTTATTACACTATGTTGATCAATTATTGAAGTGTTTATATATAATATTTTTTAAAATTAAGTGCCAAAAAAAAAAACCGAAAACCCGACCCCGCCCCGCCCTGTCCCCTTTTCCGGCGGGATGTGGGATGGGACATCTGCCTGTCCCGCTAATCCCGACCCGCCGGAGACCCGATCCCGACCCTTCTCCCCGTCCCGCCGGGACCCGCCCGGCCCTCCTGGTCACCCCTAGATTTAAAACTAGCTCACAATTTAAGGCTGTGTTTTCTCTGGTTTTTAAAAGATTCAGAGTCACCACCTAATTTTAGGAAATACTAGGAAACTATTTATAAAAAATGTAAATTCCAATTTTAATATGTGAAACCTATGAGATTTTAAATAAGAGTTTTATTTATCCCGAGGGGAAGGTGTTAAGCACCCCTCAGAACCTATTCGAAGATAATCCTTAAATTTAATTTAATTAACACTAGAGGGGGATTATCTATCTGTTTCTTATTTATTGTTACCTATTTAAAAAAAATTTGTTAAGAAAACTAATTTCCTAAGGTATATTGTACAAAATGGGTTTAAACGAGATTATAATTATGTAAATAAATATATACATGTATATAAATATAAAAAATTGTGTTTTTTAATAAAGGAAGTAGTTAGTGGTGAAATATGCATAAGATGTAAAAAAAAGTACAAGTACATTTTTGTGATATATATTTTATACCAAAATGATGTATATATTATTATGAGAAAATGGTGTGCATATGCAATATGTATATCATATGCATTTATATAGAAAAACAGTACATATGTATATCATATATAAAGGCGGTGCTTTTGAAATAGTTATTTATGATATGAAAGTAATATAGATACATACATATGTAGAAAATAGTGTGTACCTTGTAGTTGTAAAATAACTTGGACCGCTGTACGTGAGACCTAAATAGAGTTCTTGCGTCCCCGATATAGCTGGATGACAAATGAGGGGAACTTAAAATTCAGCTGGAGGCCTGCAGCGTGGGTTCGAACCTTGGTGAAAGCAATTTGCTCTCTTCTGGGGTAGGACCTTGTAGGTGATATCAGTTACTCTGTTCTCAAACTCCGGTCATTCAGGCACATCCCGCGATTTACTGGTAGTAGTGCTGAGGGACCGGGACTAGGAATAGTCTGGCGTAAGTCGGAAAGCTGTATATATAAAAAAATAGAGTTCTTATATTCAACTTGAAAAACAAGGCCTGCTCATGTAAATTAAAAGGAACAAATGCTGAAAAATACTTCGAGCCCTCTGTTGTGAAAATCAGTTTTTTGGGCCTTGGAATTGGACACAATACAATATTTGACAGGTCCTTACCTCATTGCTTATCCTTATAAAAATACTAGATTTTGAACTTACTTTTTGAATCAAAAATAGTTCTGGAAACATTTGTTAGTTTCCGTTAGAGGCAGATTCAGGATTTGAAGGTTAGGGTGTCACACGACGCTGCTATTTATAAGGTCCAAATATGGTAAATATTTGGTTTTGATCAACTTTGAACTACGATTCGGGTTATTCATCTTTTTGATTAATATAGAAAAATCGATCAAACGAAAAAATAATAATTAGGACAACTTAGAGCCAAGAAAAAAGTTTTAACAATATTAGTAATATCACACACACACACACACATATACATATATATATATATATATAATTGCACCCGACAAGTTTTCATGTTCTAAAACATTGAATGATGGCATAATTATTTTTATTATATAAATACTTCACGCTCTATGTAACAAACTAAATATAAAGAGGTTGAGGATCTTCATATACATAATTTCAATAACCAAGACGAATTCATAGTTAAAAGTTTTGACTGGCGATAATAAAAAATCAAAGAGGCCGAAGAAATCAAATGAATTCTAGTCTAGTTTCATGCCGTCCTTTATTGCAACATTTTATTTTGTAAATTAAAATCTTCACTGAGAGTTATACTAATTTTTTAATATGCGTCCAATGATTTAATTAATAGAACAAAGAGTAAGAGAAACTTAATGCATGAGTTTATGAAATTTTGACGAATATAGAGGAGAAAAAATTGTTGAAATAAGGAATTTATTCATATTCCATGCTTAAAATAAACAATATGATGATTGGAATGGAAATCAGAAGCACGACCGGGTCCTCGTGGAAATAAGGCAGCAAAAATCCATAAATGAACAAGGATCAACAAAAATTAAGTTTAAGAACTTGTACGACTAAGGTATCTGATTGGCGTGTATAATACATACAATATGTTGTAATATTTTGTTCTTACTTACCCCAACAATTACTTCTGGTATGGTTATATGACAATCAAAAACCTGTAACATAAAACATGAACACTTACAGGTTGTATTATCTGGAATCTTTATCAATTGTGGGTTCGCACGCGAAAGCCTTTTCGATTGCAAGCTCCAAGCTTCAATGTATTTCTCCTTTGGAAAGCTAGGAAATCCGGCAGAGGTTCGAGAGAGTGTTTTGATTCTAAGTCTCTAAGACCTAGAATAATAATATGAAATTAAGTGTATTGAATAATGAAGTAAATCTCTGTATTTATAGGTGAAAATTAGGTCAAATCGAATTAGGGTTTGACTTGGGCCTGGCTCAAAAATTGAGACAGATTAGGTCATTAGCGTCGCGGCCCTATGGTGTGGGCGCCGTGACACTTGACGTGGCCCTATGGTGTGGGCGCCGCGACACTTGACGTGGCCCTACACTGTCTCGATTTATTTTCCACACATCCTTAATTAAATCCAAAATCCAATTTTGACTTAATTAAAACAATCATTATTCATTTAAATATCTCGATTCTAAATAAAATATTTAATACTCTCTCAATACATCCTTAGATCGAAAAGACAATCGACATAGTGTGACGCTACAGGCCTTCACATATCGACATTAATCAAACTAAGGTCTACGCGGAACTCCTAGACGGTGCCGCAAGACGAACTCAATATGTGAAGTACGTTTACACAAATTCAGTAAACTTAACCTCTATATGGTAAGATAAAATCCTTTCATTCACAACACACCCGATCAAGCTTAGGATTTGTCAAGTGTCTATCCAAATGACTTAATCATTGTATCTCATCTATATTAGTTGACAACTAGACCATATTCTAAATATGTCTATTGCGTTGGCCAACGACTTAGTCAACCTAATATCACAGAGAATCTGAGTGTTCACTCAAATATACATTCGAGGAATGAATCCTAATCTTGGCTCAACTACCACTTTTAACCCACATCGTAATATACCAAATACAAGTCGTATCTCAACCTATAAGGAATTTGATCTTAGGACAGGATCAAAGTATATTACTTTGTAGACAAGGTGCGTATTGACCTCAAGTCTAAGGACTTCTATCTCTCACACGCTGATAATACTTTAGACAAGTATAACAAATAGTATATCAGCAGGGTATACCAATACTTCCAAAGTATCCATGTGTCCATCACGAGTAGCCATTACTCATAGCAGGTGAGAAATACTACATCCTCTAAGGATGTGATGCAGACCACATGTCGACATATCACATATCATCGATATCCCATTCTCGATGATCATTAGTTGAGGCTATTTTAAGAGTTACATTATAATATTAATATCTCACATTATTAATAAGTAACCTCCAGGGATGCATATTATAGAATATTATAAACAATCAATTAATAATTCAATAATTGCAAATGCCAAAATATTAATCTCCATTAATAATAATACGAATGTGTATGAAGTACATTTGTCCTAATACAGATTGTCTCTAGGACATAAATACACTTTCAATCTCCCACTTGGCCTAGAGCCAATCTCCAACATATCTAATGTCCATATTCTCAAAATGACCATTATACTTGACTAAGCTTAATGGTTTAGTGAATGAGTCAGCTAGATTATCGTCTGTGGGAACATAGTCTAATCTAATCTCTTCAGTCTTCCACCATCTCCCTGAGTATGTGGTACTTCCTTGGTACATTCTTGTTTCTGTTTGTTGATCTTGGTTCCTTAGCTTGCGCAATTGCACAAGTGTTGTCACAATAAATCGTTATTGGACAACTGGCACTTGGAACAACCCCTAATTCCTTCAGGAACTCAAAAATTGCGACAACTTCTTTATAAGCTTCCGATCCAACAATGTAATCAGCTTATGTTGTCGAATCAACAGTTGTAGCTTGTTTGGAACTTTTCCAACTTACTGCTCCACCATTGAAAATGAACGTGTACCCAGACTGAGATTTGAAGTCATCAAGACCCGTCTGGAAGCTAGCATCAGTGTACCCAGTAGCAACTAGCTTTTCTTTCCCACCATAGAATAAGAGGTAATCTTTAGTTCGTCTAAGATACTTAAGAATACTCTTGACTGCTTTCCAGTGTTCTTCCCCAGGATTCTGCTGGAATTTGCAAGTCATACTAAGTGCAAAGGCCACATCTGGCCTAGTACAGGTCATGGCATACATAATCGATCTATAGCCGAAGCATATGAGATCCTTTTCATGCGTTCAAGTTCTATAGTACTAGAAGGACTATCCTTCATAGATAACTTGATGCATTGTCCCATAGGTAGACCGCATTTCTTGGAATTTTCCATAGTAAAATGTCTAAGCACTTTGTCTTTGTAGACTGACTGTGACTGCCCCAATAATCTATTAGGTCTATCTCTATAGATCCTAATTCCCAGAATGTAGCAGGCTTCACCTAAATCCTTCATCATAAAGGTACTGGACAACCACTCCTTGACTAACTACAGGAGAGTCTTGATGTCTCCCATTATCAATATGTCATCTACATATATGATAATGAAGGCAAAACTCTCATCCTTGCATTTACTATAAACACATGGATCCTCTTTGTTTCTGACGAAATCAAATGACTTGATAGCCTTGTCAAAGCAAATGTTCCAACTCCTCGAGGCTTCCTTAAGCCCATAAATGGACTTTTGTAGCTTGCATACATCATTTGGTTTGGGCTCAAGAGAAAAACCCTCAGGTTATTTCATATACACCTCCTCAACTATATTACTATTTAGGAAAGCAGTTTTGACGTCCATCTGCTAAATGTCATAGTCATAATATGCAGCTATTGTAAGCAAAATCTGAATAGACTTAATTTTCGCAACAGGTGAAAAGGTTTCATCATAATCGACCCCAGGCCGTTGATTATAACCTTTAGCCACTAATTTTGCCTTATAAGTCTATACCTTGCCATATGCATCAATCTTCTTTTGAAGACCCATTTGCATCATATGGGTCTAACCTTGTTGGCAAATCAATCAAGTTCTAAACTTGATTTATATACATCGAGTCCATCTCAGATTTCATGGCTTCTTGCCATTTTTGCGAATCAATGTCTAACATAGCTTCACTGTAGGTTGCAGGTTCATCGTCATTAGGAATATCTATCTCATTGTGTCTTTCAACAAGGAGATTAAGTCTTTCAGGCGGACGATGAGTCCTAGTGCTCCTACGGAGTTGATTATTCTGCGTTTCAGTGTTTGTTGCATTCTGATTGTGAGAAGGTCTTTGTGTGCTGGACAATCCATCACCTTGAGAGCTTTCAGGAATGTCATTCTCATGTATTTCCTGAATGGAATGATGTACAACTATTGTATCACTTTCCATTGGATGTGTATGAGAGCCTTGCATTTCTGCACTATCTCTCACAACACTCCCACTGGCTGAAGGGCGACTCTAAGTACCCAATCTTCACTAGATACTCCCACTAAATCCTTGTTTAGGTCATTCGACAAGGGTTCAATTTCTGTGTTATCTTGTGTTCTTGAATTTCTTCAAGTTCTATCTTTATGCAATTATGTTCCTTGTAGACATATTCTTATTCAAGGAAAGTTGCGTTCATGGAAATAATGACCTTACGTTCTCCAGGAATATAGAAGTAGTATCCCTTAGTTTCCTTTAGATACCCCATAAAGTAACATTTCTCACTTTTGGATTCTAACTTGTCAGAGAGCATCTTCTTAACATATGCAGGGCACCCCCAAGGTCTCATATGTTTAAGAGCTGGATTCTTGCCACACCATATCTCATAGGGTTTCTTTTCTATTGACTTGGAAAGAAGTTCAGAACATATATTGAGGTTTGTATAGCATGTCCCCAAAGGTATGTCGGTAGAGCTGAGGAGCTCATCATGGATAGAACCATATCTCATAAGGTTCGGTTTCTCCTTTCGGCAACACCATTTATATGTGGTGTTCCAGGAGGTGTCCACTCTGATTGGACTCCATGTAGCTTTAAGTAATCTAGAAAATCCTTGCTCAAGTATTCACCTTCTCGATCCGATCGAAGGGTTTTGATACTTGTTGCAAGTTGCTTCTCTACTTCCGACTTGTACTCTTTGAACTTCTCAAAAATCTCGGATTTGTGTCTCATAAGATACACATATCCATACCTCGTGAAGTCGTCAGTAAAAGTGATGAAGTATGGGAAGCCTCCTTTAGCTTGAGTCGAAAATGGCCCACATACATCAGTATGGACCAACTCAAGCACCTCCTTGGCTTCGCACACCTTTCCCAGAAAGTGTCTTATTGGTCATCTTTCCTCTCAAGCAAGATTCACAGTTATCATAAGACTCCAAGTCAAATGGTTCGAGGTAGTCTAACTTCCTCAACTTTGCTATCCTTGATTTGTTTATATGACCACAGTTTAGTGTATATAATCCATCCACAAGAGGAGCAGTTCCATATATAACTTTATCAAAAGACAGTACTTGACTGCCATTATAAATATATGAGGAAAAACCCTTCATGTCCAAAATAGGGATAAAAATGATATTCCTAGTTAACGAGGGTACATAGTAGCAATCATTTAACACCAGACAATAGCCAGAAGGCAAATTTAATCTATTTTCAACGCGTAGGTCTACCTCTCTTGGTCCAACCTTCCTGCTATCATTTAGCCCCTGCACATTTGTACAAATGTGTTAGCCATAAGCGGTATCCAATACCCAGGAATGAGAGTTATTTATAGACAGATTTATTTCAATGACGTACATACCTTGTCCACCGGAGGTAGAAGCACCTGGTGCTTTTCCTCTTCCTGGTGCCGTGCAGTCCTTCTTCCAATGCCCCTTCTTGTTGCAGTTGAGGCATTCATCCTTAGCCGGATTTACCTTCTTCTTCTCCACACCTCCCTTTGGCTTCATAGCTGAGGGCGCATCGACTGCCTTGCCCTTCTTCTTCTGCCATTCCTTACCTTTCGGCTTGGGTCGGCTAGTAGAGCTCACCATGAGCACAACTCTGCCTTTGGAAGTGGAAGACTCAAAGGTCTTGAGCATGTTGTGCAGCTCCGGCAGACTCACCTTCGTTCCATTCATATTGTAATTCACTATGAAGTTTTCAAAGGAACGAGGGAGAGAGTTCAGGATGAGGGTGGTAGCGATATTCTTTTCCAGCTTCGTTCCAATTAAAGCAAGCCTCTCTATCATCCCTATCATCTTCAACACATGCTGCGAGACCTGGCCCCCTTCATTGAGCTTACACTTGAAAAGTTCTATCAGTAACTCATATTCCGTAGTCTGGGATTGCGAGTCATAGAGACTCTTCAAGTGTTCGAGCATCTCATTGGGACCCATGTTCTCATGTTGTCTCTGAAGTTCCATAGACATGGAAGACAACATCACACACTGTGCTGAAGTGGCATCATCTATGTGTTTTTGGTAAGCATCTTTATCAAAAGAGGCATATTCAGTAGAGTTTGTCGCAGGGACTGTTGGGAACACCGTGTCCAACACGTATTCTATTTTCTCTTGTCTCAGCACTATTCGCAAATTTCTTAGACAGTCAAGGTAGTTAGGTCTAGTAAGTTTGTTCATTTCAATCAACATTTTCAATGATAAGCTCGACATCTTTGATAAACTGAAGAATTAGATAGACTGGAAATGAAACTCAAAATTTATTTCGTTTAGGCTAATCAACATGGCCTTTTATTTAATTAGCTCCTACTATTTTAACATACTTCTATAACGAATTTGCTTTGGCTGATAACTTCGATAACACATCTTGGTAGGTTCTAAACCAATTGCAAAACTTATTTGCAACTTTTGATTGATCAAATATTAGATTTAATCTTGCGTTCTTAGATTAGTTCGATACTTTGGCGCCAAGATTTGTCTAAGCAAGTCAACCTCATTACACGACTGTGTTTATGTATCTAAGTAAATTTGGCCTTTGTGAGCAAACACTTTGGTGTAAATACCCACAAAAGTTTATCGTTTACCTTTACATTAAAATACATCTATGAAAGAGTCTGGGTCCTCGTAGACTTAGAGCAAATGATTTGGTATAAATACTCGTATCGCCGAAAAGGATTTTGCACTCTAACAATTATAATGGATGACGCATTTTAATTTAGATTTGTATTTAAAATTTTGGAGAACATTTTAATTCAGGGTTTTAACCAAGATCAACTCTAGCATGCTATGTCCAACAAAGCATGTTAATTATCATGCAAATGATTAAGCATATATTAGGTACCGCCTACCCAAGCATGATATTAAGCGGTTTAACAAATACTAGGCGCCGCCTATCCAGACAATTATTTGCGGATACTATTCTAGTAATCTAAATGACAATCATTTAGCACATAAACAGTATACTTATAAATATACTATACAATAACAATCATGGGTTAAACATTCTGAACAAACAAAAAAAATTCTTTTTTGGACCGATGGGGCCGCGACGCTAGTGAGGCAGAAGCTGAAATTCTGCTTCTGCAATGCATTAGCGCAGCGACGCTCCACCATGGGAGCACGACGCTTGCAAGGCAGAAACCCTCGGCTTGCATTAGGGCCGTGACGCCTAATGTCCAGAAAGTCCGAAACTTAAAAAAAAATGAAGCATTAGGGCCGCGACGCCGCTTTGAAAACCCTAGCAAGCGTCGCGACACCCTACCATAAGGCCGTGGCGCCGACGTCCTGACAAAACGTTTATGTGTTGATTTTTCAAAATCATTCGAGCCCTAAATCCAATTTAGGGATCAAATCACAGATCATTTATCATCACCCACCATTATCAATAACGCACATATCGACCATCATCCGTTCTTTGTCGTGCACTGTGTAATGAGCCGGACAACACACTTTTGGCTTAGTTCGAGTTAGAGCGGAATGACTTCCTCGAGTTAGCGTAGAAGATAATTTAGGGTGATATCAAAAGGTTAACATTCGGTCAAGACATGTTGGATTTCAAGAAGCATTGTTTTAATCCAATTTTATGTTTAACCCATATTATAATGTTATTCAATTATTATATAATCATTGAACTAGCATGTGCTCTGATACCACTGTAGGGTTTTTGTTGGGTTCAAAACACATAAGTAAGGCACAACGGAAGTTTAAATTTTTTTTTCTTACTTACCCCAACAATTACTTCTGGTATGGTTATATGACAATCAAAAACATGTAACATAAAACATAAACACTTACATGTTGTATTATCTGGAATCTTTATCAACCGTGGGTTCGCACGCGAAAGCCCTTTCAATTGCAAGCTCCAAGCTTCAATGTATTTCTCATTTGGAAAGCTAGGAAATCCGGCAGAGATTCGAGAGAGTGTTTTGATTCTAAGTGTCTAAGACCTAGAATAATAATATGAAATTAAGTGTATTGAATAATGAAGTAAATATCTGTATTTATAGGTAAAAATTAGGTCAAACCGGATTAGGGTTTGACCTTGGGCCTGGCCCAAAAATCGAAATGTACCTAATGGTCTGCACAACCCAAACACAAGAAAGGTAAAACAAAAATATCAATATCAATTTAAATTAAGTGTTAGTCAAAACAATACATATGCATTAGTGCAAACGATAAAAATACAAAGAGAGGAAGAAGGACGAGGACTCTCGACACGAACGAAAGCTGCTAGAGAAAAATTGAAGAAGTAAAAAAAGCAATAAAAATATTTAAGTAAAAAATACACACCAGGCGCGTGTATTTCACCACTCAAACACAGTAGCGTCTTAGGGATATAATAATTCCATTTAAAAAGTAGCCAAGAGGTAATAGGACCCCAGAAAAATGTAGGTGTGTTACTATGGCTGTCCAAGGGGTCGGATTCGGGGCCGGGGCGGACCCCGGCAGGATGGGACCCGGCGGGGCTGGGGAAAGGGTCGGGATCGGTCTTTCGGCTGGACCGGCGGGCCGGGACAGGCCAATGTCCTGTCCTGTCCCGTCCCACATCTCGCCGGAAAAGGGGATCGTCCCACCCTGACCTTTTCCGATTTTAAATTTATAAATATTTTTACAAATTTTACATCTAATTACTTGATTCTCTTGGTCCCTATAAAAAAATGTCATGCAACTGATTTTAATTTTCGTTGTATGGGGCCTCAACTCATACTAGGGGGAATATGAGGCGTTCCAATTTCAGTTTGAGGTTGTGACTTAGTCTGAGGTTGAGGTTGAGGTTGTTGAGGTGCACTAGTGAGTGTGTCATCTAGATTGTTGTGTAAATTAAAGTCTGGTTCAGTTGCAGAATATATCTCATCATCTAATGGTATATCATTAAAAAATTAATTTCATCTATATGAGTGTAATCAATCAAATTATCCTGACTAGGAATAGGATAACTAGAAGAAGTACCCCTGCCCTTGTTACCCCTACTAGAAGAAGCACCCTTACCCTTAATCATACGTCTAATTCCTTCCATTTTAATTAAGAAGATAAATAATTAAAGATAATGAAATTAAGTGCCATAATTAAAATACATTAACAATAATAATTTAAAGAAGGAACGAAGGTACCAAACGCCGACGTGTAATCGAAGTTGAAAATTAAAACTTTGCTTGATGGATGATCCTCAAGCTAGTTGCCAACTTCAGTCCCAATTTTTGAACTTTGATACAATTATACAAATGAGCAAATAAAATAAAATATTTAGTAGGCAATGTAGACTTGTAGAGAGATAGATTGAGAGATTGTAGGAAGATTTGTGAGATAGAATGAAGAGAAAATGAGATATTTATAGTTGAGAAATTGAGTTAAAGTGTAAATATACTAACTTAGGGGTTAAAAATAAATATTAATGGGGTAGGGGCTTTATGAGGTGGGGGGGGGGGGTAAAAATAGCCATTGGAACCGTTGCACAACGGTCAAAATCTAAATTTGGCGTTGTTGCAACGATTAGTTATGCAAAGGGGGAGGGGGGATCGGGATCGGAACGGGGTCGGGGCAGGGCGGGACAAGCCAGGTCCCGTCCCGGTTTTGAATCCCGACACCGCAAAAAAAAATTTAGGGGGATCGGGGCGGGGGCGTGTCAAGATCGGGCTGACCCGGCCCACTGAACAGCCTTATGTGTTACAATAAATTTAGTCATAGTTTAGGATTTATTTTAGCCATATTTCCTTATTTTTAATCATAAATATGGAGCTGAAGTGTTTTGCTTTAGTAATTCCATAATGTGACCTACTTTTACAATTGATATTACGCTTTCAAATAAAAAATACTCTAAATTTATATACTGATATTTAACATAAAGTTTCATAATATAACATAAAATTCCCTCGCCAAGAAAGAGTTCACCAAGAAGAATATAATTTTACAACTTAAAATAACAACGGCAATAAGAAAAACACAACTAATTAATATGCTAATTCTATAATTTAAAAACAAAATTTTGTAGTATAAAAATTGCACTCCAAAAATGATCATGCGTTGGAATGGTAGGTAAGTTGGAATGCATAGCAAACAAAAAAAATTCAATTATATAATTTATAGAATCAACAACTAAAAATTCGAGGGGACTGGTGGTTGTTCAAGAGAAGGTGGAAGTAAAGAAAGTGACGTATGCGAAATAGGTAGAAAGCAAGGATCAGGTGGAGAAGTGGATAAATAGGAAATTATATAAGATGGCGAGAAAGGAGGCAAAGCTAGCGGTTACGTCGGCAAAAATGGCGGCTATTGAACACTTGTATGTGGAATTAGAGGGAAAAGGCGGGGATAAGAAGTTGTACAGACTAGCCAAGGCGAGGGAGAGGAGGACCCGTGACTTGGATCACATGAGGTGCTACAAGGATGAGGACGCGCGTATTAGACGGAGGTGTCAGTCTTACTTCCATAAACTCTTGAACGAAGAATGAGATAAAGACATTGTGCTGAAAGATCTGGAGCAATCCAGAAGGTGCCGGGATTTTGGATAATGTAGAAGTATTAAGGTTGAGGAGGTTGAGGGTGATGTTCGCAGGATGCGCAGGGGACGAGCGACCGGGCCTGATGAGATCTCAGTTGAATTTTGAAAGAGTGCAAGCAGGACAGGTTTGGAGTGGCTAACTGAGTTGTTTAATGTCATTTTTAAGACGGCAAGAATGCTTGAAGAATGGAGGTGGAGTACAATGATTCATTTATACAAGAACAAAGGTGACATCTAGAGTTGCAACAAATATAGGGGTATCAAGCTGCTAAGCCACACTATGAAAGTTTAGGAAAGAGTTGTGGAGATGAGAATGAGGAGAGGCGTGTCTATTTCCGAGAACCAGTTTGGATTCATGCTGGGGAATTCGACTACAAAAGTCATTCATCTTATTAGTAGGTTAGTGGAGAAGTATAGGGAGAGAAAGAGAGACTTACATATGATTTTCATCGATATCGAGAAGGCATACAATAAAGTCCCTAGGGAGGTTCTATGGAGATGTTTGGAGGTTAGAGGTGTACTGTGGCGTACACTAGGGCGATCAAGGATATGTATGATGGAGCCAAGACCAGGGTACGTATAGTAGGAGGAGACTCGGAGCACTTTCCAGTGATGATGGGGCTGCACCAGGGATCAACTCTTAGCATATTCTTATTTTCCTTGGTGATGGATGGACTGACATGACATATTCAAGGGGAGGTGCCATGGTGTATGTTATTCACAGATGACATAGTCCTGATTGATGAGACTCACAGTGGAGTTAATGCTAAGCTGGAGGTTTGGAGATAGACTCTGGATTCTAAAGGGTTCAGGCTGAGTAGGACCAAGAAAGAATACTTGGAGTGCACATTCAGTAACGGGAGTGACCATGAGACATGTGTGGACGTGAGGCTTGGTACTCAGGTCATTCTAAAGGAAGGAAGCTTCAAGTATCTCGGGTATATTATCCAAGGGAATGGAGAGATTGATGACGATGTTACACATCGTATTGGTGCAGGGTGGATGAAATTGAGGCTCACACTGGAGTTTTGTACAATAAAAAAGTACCACAAAAACTTAAAAGGCAAGTTCTATAAGGTGGTATTAGACCTACTACGTTGTAAAGGGCGGAGTGTTGGCCAGTCAAGACTTCACACATCCAAAAGATGAAAGTTGCGGAGATAAGGATGCTGAGATGGATGTGTGGGCATACAAGGAGGGATATGATTAGAAATGATGATATCTAGGACAGAGTGAGAGTGGCCTCGGTGGAGGATAAGATGTGGAAAGCGAGGTTGAGATGGTTCGGACATGTGCAGAGGAGAGGCACAAATGCCCCAATGCGGAGGTGTGAGAGGTTGGATATGGACGGGTTCATGAGGGGTAGAGGTAGGCCGAAGAAGTATTGTGGAGAGGTTATTAAATGGGATATGGTACATGTGCAACTTACTGAGGACATGGCCTTAGATAGGGGATTGTGGAGGATACAGATTATGATAGTAGGTAGTTGAGCATAGTCCTACTTACGTTTACATAATGGTAGTTGTAGTGTTATTGTTGTAGCCCTGCTTAGCCTATCATACTAGTAGGCGCAATATTACTTTATAGTCCCCTGTCATTTGATTTCCGTTGTTGTATGTTCTTTCGTGTACATTGTTTATCTTATTTACATGTGTTAGTTACTGCTTCGTTTTCAGAATGCTTTATCATGGCTTATTCGCTTTTGTTACCATCATTTTCATACTGCTTTAGATTTCTTGTCCGGGTCTGACCGTTTCTCTTGCTTTGTTTGTGCTTATGCTTTGTCTTGAACCGATGGTCTTTTAGAAACAACCTTTCTACCTACTAAGGTAGAGGTAAGGTCTGCGTATACTTTACCCTCCCCAGATCACACGTTATGGAATTTTACTGGATGTGTTATTGTTGTTGTTGTAATCAATAACTAAAAATGAAGGAAGTCATGTTTAGCAATCACAATCCGAACCACATAATAATGAGCCCGATCGATCTAAATTTTGGGCCAGGATAGGCTGCCATCAAGAGACCATATTAGTGGTGAAAATAGTGTGTCCACCCAAAATCATACTCATTAAAAAATTTGGTTGCGCTTGGCGAGTCGAGTTGAGCTATCCTTTTTTAGCTTTATTATTGAAATGGACCTTACCATAAGTAATGGAAAAATACCATTTTTAAAATAAAAAAATTAGTTATCGAGCAGGTGCACTATTCGATCGAACTCGGACTTGTACTTGGGCCTGGGATCTCGACTGGCCCAACCACCTCATTGGACCCCTAAACCCAAGTCTCCAAGTCCCTGTTCAGTTTTAATTGGGCCACATCATGTTAGACACATAATAAAATAACACACCATTTTCTAGAAGTTTTTTTTGAAAAATACTATCTATATATTATTATAAAAGAATGAATATAAATATTCTTTGACTAAAATATACTTCAAATATTGAAGGATTTTTATACACTTCAAAAACTAAATTGTATTTTTAAAGAGACAACTTTATGATTAATTGTCACGACCCAAACCAGAGGGCTATGACGGGCACCCGGACCATACTTGCCTAGCACCACTAATCATATATTTACCACCTAACCGTAATTAAGCATGGGCCACGCGGTCCGCCACGAGGTAACCTGCTAACACATAGAAATAATAAACTGGAAATGAGCTACGTAAAATCCTGCAACTAGAAGAACCCAACCTATGTACATATACATACTAAGGTCCGACAAGGCCATACACGACTATTATACACAAGACAATTGTCTACAAGCCTCTAAAGAGTACGTGACATCATAAGGTCAGGACAGGGCTCAGCCATACCCCTATGCATATCAAAAATATCGTACCACAACTAGACTGCAACTCTGGGACAAGTAGAGTGCTCCAATATCAACTGAACCAACACCGTACTAGTGCGGACCATCACCCTGTCTACCTAAGCCTACGGGAATTAAACGCAGCGTCCCTTGATAAAAGGGACGTCAATACGACTGATGTACCGAGTATGTCAGGCATGAAGAATAGCATAATAGAGACCTGAAGGTAACATAAGACAAGAAATAACCAACCAGTGGAGAATGCCTCTGAGGGCCATGATACGCATAAGTATCATGTCTATGCATGCACAATGTTGGTAATACATATACATATGCGTATATAACGCCATCAAGCCTCTGTGGGCGTCCCATCATAACATACAGGCTGTTTTGGGCATAATGATCATCATATACCAGCTGATAAAGTAGTGGTGCATATATAACGCCTTCTTTTTCCCATACCCCATACATATATACAATTCATAGCATATAGTAGCGTATATAATTCCTTTGAGGTCAAGGTTTATACTTGTATATAATGCATTAATGATGTTAAGACACTCTGAGTCTATCGGAGTGACGTAAGGTCATTGCATCTCCGATTAACATTATGGAACTAACATATAAACATACCTTTCATTATGAGTCAATAAGACAAGATATACATGAATCAACAAACTTCTTCAATAGAGTAAAGGACATATACATTTCTAGCTTTCTAGAGTAGAGTTACTTTGGACGGACATTCGTTTACGTTCGTTTACACACGGATCATGCCAAGAGAAAGAAGGGTTAGTCTTAACATATCTTTAACGTCAAATTCCTACTTACTGTTGTGACCAACCTCCTCTATGCCTCAATCTTATATGCCAAGAACTATTCTTTCTCCACATTACTGAAAGTCACGTTGTTGTTGTATATCAACCACGAAGCAAACCAGTACCCTTTTATCCAAACTTGTAGGAGTCAAACAAGATATATGAAGAAATACCCTATTGCTACATGGGTCTCCAGCACGTTGTTCCACCAATTTTTTCTCTATAACTCCATTTGATAATTTCGTAATGTTTCCTAGTTTGATGAATAGAAAGAGGATATATCTATTTTTCTCACTTAGTGGAAAGTGTGGGCTGCCTCATTTACATTACTTAACTAGTTGTTTATTCTAAAGGTGACACCTACACATTTTTAAGGCATAGTCACCATATGCTCATCATCCTTGGCCACCTGGAAACTTATCCATTTGTCCTTTTTCTAACTAACTTATTATTTTGTCTCACCACTTAATTTCAATAAATAACCAATTTCCAATTAATTAATTCTTGATCCTAATTCACTTAAATAGTAATCATTTTAGCACACTTTATAACTCCATTATCGTAGTCATGTGATATAAAACTAGTCTGTAGCCTCTTTTGCCATACACAAAAATCATTTCTAGTCCTCGTTCTCACATTTTAAAAAGCTTAAATTATTTCGGGATCACATCCTTTTATATACTAAGCTCTTCATTTGCGTATGTGAATATGTCATAAATCCTCCAAGGCTCGGGTCTACTTGCATACGTCTAGCTGCTCAAACCATCGCCCGAAAGTACGAGGTGTTACATTCTTTCCCCTTTAGAAATATTTGTCCTCGAATATTGGGGTATTCACGTCTAGCTTTCTCATGATCATACTTGTTCTCATACAAACGACTTACCTGCGGACCAACTAATGGCTACTACTTCCGTTCCAATATTTGATTCTTTTGATTTAGGCCTAGGTAATTCATTCTAGTCTCATTTAATATCTATAAATCGGTCTTCTTCTTGGCTCTCAACGCGAAATTTATCTCTTGTCATTTCATTTGCCCTTAGTCGCCTCTAGGCTCCTCGTCTGGATTGCCGGCTGTCTTTGTCTCCGTTGCGATTACACGAAATATTATTATAGTTTCTCCCGTAAAGAGTTAAACAACACATCTAACCTACCCCCAACCAATTACTCAACATAAGGTGAGTTTGGGGTTTCTAAATACAAGGCCACAAGGGTTCGAATTATGTATTAACCATCCATCGGTGAAATCTCATATCTTATTAGCCTGCTAGAACAGTGTTGTGGTCCTGTTACTTCTACTCTAGTCTCTTTTTTACAATCTCGACACATTGCTACTAGAATATCATTCATTCCCTTATAACAAATAATAAGTTGGTTAAGGATATTTGTGCTTCATCTCCTCTTCCGCCTCCAATATCATCTTTCCTACATTTTTATTCTGCCATAAAACTTTTACAGAGGCTACTTCTTTAGTCCTCAACTTGCGGACTTGACGATCTAAGATAGCAATAGGAACCTCTTCATATGGTAAGTCCTATGTAACCTTCACATCGTCAATTGGCACAATTTGGAAAGGATCTCCAACACATGCTCTTAACATAGAAACATGGAAAATCGGATGAACAAACTCTAACTCCGAATGTAAGTTCAATTCGTAAGCCACTTGGCTGATTCGTTGAATTATGCGATATGGCCTAATGTACCTTGGATTGAGCTTTCCCTATTTTCCCAAATCTCATTGCATCCTTCATAAGAGAAATCTTCAAGAAGACTCAATCATCTACTTGGAACTCTAAGTCCCACTGCCGCACATCTGAATATGACTTCTGACGACTCTGAGCGGTTAACATTCGTTCTTGGATAAGCTTCACATTCTCTATGGCTTGGTGCACTAGGTCAGGCCCAAATAATTCTGGTTCTCCTACTTCAAACCATCCGATAGGAGATCTACATTTCCATCCATACAAAGCCTCGTATGGAGCCATTTTAATGCTAGCATGATAACTGTTATTGTACACAAACTCAATAAGGGGTAGATGATCATCCCAATTTCCCTTGAAGTCCAATACGCGAGCTCGTAGCATGTCTTCTAGCATTTGAATCGTATGCTCAGCCTGCCCGTCTATCTGAGGGTGGAAAGTTATGCTAAGATTAACTTGAGTGCCCGAACCTTTTTGAAATAATCTTCAGAAATTAGCTGTGAACTTCGCACCTCGGTCAGATATAATAGTAATAGGCATACCATGAAGGCGAACAATCTTTTTAACATACAACTTTATGTAGTCCTAGGTTGTGTAGGTATTTTTGGACCGCCAGGAATTGAGCTGATTTGGTCAGTCTATCAACAATCAACCAAATAGAATCAAACTTATGATAAGAGCGAGGTAAACTCGTAATGAAATCCATATTAATCATTTCTCATTTCCACATCAGGATCTCAATGTGCTGAGTCACACCACCAAGCTTTTGGTGCTCTACTTTTACTTGTTGACCATTAAGACACTGAGCTACAAACTCTACAATGTTCCTTTTCATTTCATTCCACCAATACATACCTTTAAAATTATGGTACATCTTAGTAGATCCAGGGTGAATGGAATATCGTGAGCAATGGACCTCCATCATGATCTTGTCTCGTAATCCTGCTACATTAGGAATACACAAATGGACCTTCACCTGAGGGTCCCTCTCCCATTATACTCGAAGGTTGTAGTTATCATTTTGTTAAATATCCTTCCCGATCTTCCCGAAAAATAGGATCTTTATCATGACATTCCTTTTCTTTCAGTATGAGGAATGATCCTGTTGTATTCTGAATCATAGGGCTATCACTATCTGAATCCTCCAATCGGAACTGATGCATTCCCTCAGGTCAATTTCTCTCCTTAGTCCTCACATTAGTCAAGTCGTTTGTGGGTGAATGATTCTATTGTCAACTTAGCTTTGTTTTACTAACTGGTGTGCTGAAAACTCTTATATTTGTAGTATCTCAATCGTGAACACTTTATGGAAAATGTCATCGAATCTAAAGTGCGCGTATCATCGCAGTTAACTCTCATTTATGGTTTGAAAGGAATCTCCCTTCCTCACTACTCGTAATTATAAAAAACTTCCTTTCTTTACTTCTTTTGACACTTGTTCACTCATTTCCTTACTTGTCGTACTCTTCTTAAGTCTAAAATATTCAGAGATACATACGTAATCTCAAATATTGCTCATGATTCCAATCCTTGGAGTTACTACCCCTTCAAAGATGAGTTGTTAACTTATTCCCTTATTCAGTACGTGGAAGATTCTGAAGAATTTACATTACATGATGTTGACCTACTATATCCAAACCTGGTCATTATACTTAGATCCGCATTCCTTCACTTACCTCATGGCTAAGACTTTCTGTCAATGGCGCTTTGGAAAAAGATTTCCTTGATCTCGTTAAGTTGTAAACTCATTACTTTATCTATCTCGTAGAACCTTTGGTCAGTTAAAAAATGCTCATAGATATTTGTATATGCCTGAAATGTTATCTTCATTATAATGTCATTATATCTTTAATGTCTACCTTGTATCCATAGGCTTCATTAGCCCTTTTTTCACATGTTTAGGTGCTAATCTCAAACTTTACTCATTGTTTCCGTTTATATACTTTCTGAGAGGTATGACTGCATATGTTGTAGAACCGATTCTTTGTATGTTTAGATCCAATTCACAGAGTTACATGATCCAATGACTTGTCAAGCTTTCTTGCCTTATCATTATTAGATCTCCTATCGACCGAGTGCTCATTCGTCTTACCTTTACATTTCCATTTCAAATTGCCTTGGGGGTCTCTTATCTCAAAGTATTTCTCATACTATCTTCCTGAACATCAGAGGTTCGTTAACTTTTGCCGGAGAGTTCTTATTGTCCCTTCTCTACCATTGGTCCTTACGCTGTTCTGGAGTATTCATACCTTTGTGAAACCTGCATAACTATAATCATATTCACTTTATCCTTCTTGTCATAATCCTTTCTTCTACTCGTCATTAAACGAAAAACATTTCTGCCTTGATACTTGATCATACCATTCTATTCATACTTATTAATTGTTTTTATATTTCTTACAACCATTCTTCGATTGTTCCATAGTTTCCTTCCTTAATTGCCTCTAACAAGCTATTGTTATTCAGAGGTTATTTAGAATTGTAACATGTTGCACAATGAAACCGAAGACTTTACCAGTCCAATACCTATAGCATGCCTTAGCTTACTAACATTGATACATGTAATTCTCAATAATACGAGGTATGGCCCTTTACGCATGAACGAGAGCCATATGTCCCCTTCCACTACCGTGGATGACTCGATCCTTATAAATATGATTTGGGCTCACCATTCTGGGTACGTCACTTTACGTGATCTTCTTAAATTTACTAATAGTCACTCTTCACACGATTCGATTGTGGCAATCCATTCTCGTTAATGATATCCTGGGATAATTCTCAATCTATTCTAGGTAAGACATTACAATTTAGGTCGTACATACATAACATATTCCCTCATTCTAATCAGCAAAAGTCACTGTAAAACGTGTAGATTTTAATAACCTACTAAACCTTCTAATGATGTCTTCTGCTTTTTATCTATACAACTCATAATCATCTTATCCTTACCTTTGCGCATCAACTTGGGACACTTCGATACGTTGTAGCCATGGATGCCACACTAAACCAACCCCTTATACCTTTGCGGCATAATCTGGCATGCGCTCGACCATACTGACTACAAGATGGTCGGGGCGGTCTCACTCAACCTTTATAACTTTGACCCTAAGATATTGGCATCTTTGAACCCTTTTAAATACCGGCAATCCCTAACTAATAAACTTCCTAGGTTATGAGCTCTCTGACCCTTCAAGGGGGCTATCTCTATCAGATGCTCTAGGATGAAGTCATGCCTGGGAGGCAACCAATTGATTCAATACCTGCACCACTCTTCTTACATCCTTATCAGACGGAGCCGGTGGTAGGACTGATGATACGGGAGCTTTCCTCAACTCCTCTGATACTACTACGTCAATATCTGGGAAAGCAATTTACTCATATCCTCTGACGGATTTGTCTCAATAGAGAGCATACTACTCGCATTTACACTCAATCCAACCTCAATCTCCATGTTAATCATAGCCCTATTGGAAGAAGACATTTTGTAATCATAAACACGATAAGGTTTACAAAGAGAATTCTTACAATTTAGCTCTATAGCACGATTTTAGATAAAAAAGGACGGTAACCATCATCCTAAATACCGTATAGCCTCCTATCTATAAGTGTGGTGCACAACACACCCATAAACAAGACTCTACTAGACACGACTTATAGACTCCCTAGGACAGACCTGCTCTGATACCAAGTTTGTCACGACCCAAACTACAGGGCCATGACGGGCACCTGGACCTTACTTTCCGAGCACCACTAATCATATATTTACCACCTAACTGTAATTAAGCATGGGCCACGAGGGCCGCCACGAGGTAACCTGCTGACACATAGAAATAATAAACTGGAAATGAGCTACGTAAAATCCTACAACCAGAAGAGCCCAACCTATCTACATATACATACTAAGGCCGAAAAGGCCATACACGACTACTATATTCAAGACAATTGTCTACAAGCCTCTAAAGAGTACGTGACATCATAAGGTCGGAACAGGGCCCCGTCATACCCCTATGCCTATCAAAAATATCGTACCACGACTAGAC
Source organism: Anisodus tanguticus (assembly GCA_034509755.1). Classification (NCBI taxonomy): domain Eukaryota; kingdom Viridiplantae; phylum Streptophyta; class Magnoliopsida; order Solanales; family Solanaceae; genus Anisodus; species Anisodus tanguticus. The sequence continues at coordinate 33,719,173 of CM067546.1, forward strand.
TGCAACTCTAGGACAAGTAGAGTGCTTCAATATCAGCTGAACTAAACCCTACTTATGTGGACCGTCACCCTATCTACCTAAGCCTGCGGGCATGTAACGCAGCATCCAACAAAAGGGATGTCAATACGAGTGATGTACAGAGTATGTCAAGCATGAAGAATAGCATAATAGAGACCTGAAGGTAACATGAGACAAGAAATAACCAACCAGTGGAGAATGCCTCTGAGGGCCATAATATGCCTAAGTGTCATTCATGTGCAGAATACCTCTAAAGGCCATGATATGCATAAGTATCATGTTTGTGCATGCACAATGTTGGTCATACATATACATATACGTATAGAACATCATCAAGCCTCTGTGTGCATAATCATCATCATATATCAGCTTATCAGGTGGTGGTGCGTATATAACACCTTCCTTTTCCCATACCCCATACATATATAATGCATACCATATAGTAGCGTAAATAACGCCTTTGAGGTCAAGTTTATAAATGTATATAATGCATTAATGATGCTAAGATTGAGTCTATCGGAGTGACATAAGGTCATTGCATCTCTTATTAACATTATGGAACTAACATATAAACAGACCTTTCATTATAAGTCAATAAGACAAGATATACATGAATTAACAAACTTCTTCAATAGAGTAAATGACATATACATTTCTAGATTTCTAGAGTAGAGTTACTTTGGATGGACATTCGTTTACACACGGGTCATGCCAAGAGAAGGAAGGGTTAGTCTTAACATACCTTTAACGTCAACTTCCTACTTACTGTTTTATCAACCTCCTCTATGCCTCAATCGTATATGCCAAGAACTATTCTTTCTCCACATTACTGAAAGTCATGTTTCTGTTGTATGTCAACCACGAAGCAAACCAGTACCCTTTTATCCAAACTTGTAGGAGTCAAACAAGATACGTGAAGAAATACCCGATTGCTACATGGGTCTCCAGCACGTTGTTGCACCAATTTTTTCCTCTATAACTCCATTTGCTAATTTCTTAATGTTTCCTAGTTTGATGAATAGAAAGAGGATATATCTATTTTTCTCACTTAGTGGAAAGTGTGGGCCGCCTTCTTTACATTACTTAACTAGTTGTTTATTCTAAAAGTGACACCTACACATTTTTAAGGTATAGTCATCATATGCTCATCATCCCTGGCCACCCGGAAACTTATCAATTTGTCCCTTTTTCTAACTAACTTATTCTTTTGTCTCCCCGCCTAATTTCAATAAATAACCAATTGTCAAATAATTAATTTTTTATCCTAATTCACTTAAATAGTAATCATTTTAGCACACGTCATATCTTCATTATCATAATCATGTGAGATAATACTAGTATGTAGCCTCTCTTGTCATACACAAAAATCATTTCTAGTCCTCGTTGTCACATTTTTAAAATCTTAAATTATTTCGGGACCGCATCCTTTTATATACTAAGCTATTCATTTGCGTACGTGAATATGTCATAAATCCTCCAAGGCTCGGGTCTACTTGCATATGTCTAGCTGCTCAAACCATCGCCCGAAAGTACGGGGTGTTACATTAATAGAATTGCAAAATGTATTTAATACCATACGGATCCTACTCGAGTAATAACACGGGACAAAAGAATGATTTTGGATAAACTTCCAATTTCAATCCTTTTCAACGAGAATACTTATGTTTTTAGAGTTTCAACTTCGTGCCAATTCTGCAAGGACATATTAAATTTCAACATCATAAATTTTGAAAATCATTTCTTATGTAGTTGGAACTGGAAGTAATGAGACATCTCCAGGAGGACCAATCATTAAGGTCTATTCAAAAGTCCAGATTCCGTCCAATATGGAAGTAGCACTCAGCTACCATTCAATTTCTCCAACTTAGAATTTGATCAATCATCGCTTATGTTAAGTTAGACAGATTACTTGCATAATCTTGCAACAAAATATTTTGAACTCTTTAACCTGAAAAGAAAGACAAACTAAATTTGAATAAGAAAGGAAGAGTACTTACAATCCTCAGCGGCAACAAATGAGTAGTGGTCGAATATCTAACAACATTTCCTTTACACCATGTATCTCACCTGATGTCGGTGATAGCTGGAACTTTTGTTCATACTTTTTTGAACGCTATTTTTTTCGTCAGGAGTTCACTAGACGACGAGGTCAATACATAAGCTTGTCCATCTAATTTTAAAGTGTTTTTCTTCATCTCATCTCATCTCATCTATCTAAGATTCATTTGATCAGAAAAATCAGGTGTTTTGATAAAAAAGTAGTTATATACAACATTTTCATCCGACTTATATATCCGTTTGCCCCTGCTCATAGTCATATGTGTCTTTATTTTTTCTATCATATATAATCTTTGTCTAATATTGTTTGCATCAAATCTTAAAGGCTGGTTCGGCTCATCGTTCCGCCACCGCCACTCGTAAAAAGATATATGTATATGTTAGCACGTATATGCTGAACTTTAAAAAGAATGACAACACTAATATTTAATACCTTCTTCAATTTTTTGTGTTGTACTGTCTCTGAAATTCTCAAGAACTCGCCTTCACCTTTACATGATAAATCGTATCATCACGGCATGTAAATTCAAAGGAATCATGTATAAGACATCGGTAAAAATCAATGTCATGATAAAGCATTGCATTGCAAGTGAAGCAGGTGCTCTCCATCGCTTCATGAATCATCCCATGGGCGCTATCAAATAAAAAAAAACTACTAAACAATAATGTAAAATTTTCTCAAAAGACCAAAAAAAAAAAGATACTAAAGCATTCGTAGAATCATGGGCCCTGGCCACTCAGCTAAAAATGCGTTGGTGTTATGTTTTATCATCTTGATCAAATATTCATATGAGACGCGCCATTTAAAAAGTTGACGTTCTATTCTATATTGATCTCCCATTATAAGTTTTCTTCACTGCAGTGATGTTGCTAGAAATTCTTTTAAGGATGTTCAAGCTTTGAAGAAGTAATTTTTTTCGATAAGTGGGTGCACCAAAATCTTAAAATCAAAATATGCAAAAAAATCGATAAATGGGTGCACCAAAAACTTAAGTTAAAGCATGCCATCTTAGCCACACAAACTAACATTACATTGTTAGCATAAGTTACGTGATTTTACAAATGCCAAGTTGATCATCTGGATGAAGATAAAACCAAGCATGTCATTGCCACAATTTCAGTTAAAAATGAGCTATTATTGGCTTTGCGCGATAATACTTCCATCAAAAAGATTTAATCAAATTTTGCTTCCAAGGAAGATATATCTTTTACTAAGATTTGTGAATGAAATTTCTTGCCAATTTGAATTGAAAGCGTTTCAATTTATAGTATTCTTTGCATGCAATTTCTTAATATTCAAATGTTGTGTTCAACGAGTGAATTAATCAACACCCAACTAAAGAAAAAAATGAGTCAATTGACTATGAAAAGTGAAAAACGAACACAACTTTTGGGAAGGATGTAGTCAAGTGTTAAGGAGGTTTATTAGCATATAATTGAGGAGGTTGAGCTGAAAGCAAACAAAGAAAAATATATATAGGAAGCACATAATTGATAGTTTACTAAGAAACAAAACTACTCAGCCATCAGATAAAAACCCCAAAGGAAAGGGTATTTTGATCACCGGGAAAACAAAAAAGGAAAAAGATGGTAAAAAGTATGCCCTATGTGCTTGGAGAGTTACCCCTCGGCCGAACTGAAAAATCATGTGAAGAGGTATGAATTTAAGCAGTGAGAGATATGATACAAGTCATTTGATAAATTATTCACTTTTCTGAGCCAACTGTTGGTCTTCTTTTATACATTACTGCTTTATGGTCAGTTAGTCATTGCTTCTGTAAATGATATTTTTTCCAGAACAACTAATCTAGTTAACAAAAATACAAGTGTCATTTCTTAATTGGTTATAATACAAATAATTATAATAACACACACTCTCTCTCTCTCTCGCTAACCCTTTTCACCTCTCCAAATCAGCCATGGCAGGCACATTATCGCCCTCCAGCCATTTCTCTCTTCTCCTCTTTTTATTTTTCATCAATAATATTCTTTTCTCAGGCACCTCTGTTATCTTCCCTAAAATCATGCAACACCACCCAAAGAAAGAAAAGGGAATCCTTCAATATCTTCACCTAGCTGGAATTTTTTTCAATCACTTGTTTAATTATTTAGCAGTACCTAATATATTAATTTGGGGCTTGTTTGTTAGGGGATTGCTCACATCAGAACGGAAAAAGCAAATAGGAAAGTCGGAAAAACTCCAAACTTCGACCATGGCAAATTTTAGATCGGGAAAAGATTCCACTATTGGAAAAGGAAAAAAAGAAAAGAAAGGAGGAGAATGAAAAACAACTACCCAGTACACCATTTTCGCCGTTAATCATTTTCTAGATTCTTTATAAACAAGCGCCTTGAACCTTCAACCTAAAATCTGAAAAAATCATAGAGAAATATTGAAGAAGTAAAAAAAGTAATAAAAAAATACATGTTAGGCGCGTGTTTTACATATTTAGGTAGGATATGGTGACACAAATTGTAGTCTACTCGTTATGCATCGATTCTTTTCTGGAGAAGCCTAGATCACTAGTTTTGGACTATCGAGAAACACCCCTCGCCCGCATCCCTAGAACTTGCTTTACTTTTTTTATTTAAAGACCCTACCTGCTTCACACCTTCTATGATAGTGGAAATATTTCTGCATGAGTACTAATTTGATTAGCATAAATGAGCCTCTTCTGAACCCTTGTGATTTTACATATAAACTTCAAAAGATTCAATTAGATCATTCTTGGCCCAGAAGAACGAGGAAGCAAAGATAGAGTGTGCTCAGGAACTCCAACACTTGGGTTGAAAAAAAAAAGGCTCAATCTTTCACTATTCAGGAGTAATGGAAAGCAAATGTGATCTAAGTAAGACGCCCTGGAATTCCATTCTGTAGGGAAGAAGGACCTACTGAATAAGTCTCAAATCAATTGTAGACGGGTGAGAAAATTAATTTGCCTCTTTCATTTAGTGTTCATTGTGGAGTCGGACGCTTAACCCTCGCCACAACTATGGGGGAAGTACTTTAACTTCCTGCCTAAAGGTGTCTAAGACATGTGCTCCCGGTTGACCTAAACGGTCATGCCAAAGAGAATAGGATAAAGATGCAAAAGGGGATGGAGAAACGACTTGATTTGTGGTGGTGGTGGTGATGGGATATAGCTCGCCCTGACTATCACATCTCATTAGTAGCCTCCCCGTCTGAAAATCCTTCACAGAAAACCCAAATTGATCAAAGTTAACTAAACCTGGTTATCAGTAGTAAATCTTCTAACTGAAACTATGTTTTTAATTAAGTTGAGGGAATGAAGGACATTTTTTAACACTAATGGTGGATGTGGGGGTGATAAAGTAGCACTACCAAAACCACGAATCGAATGAAATGGCCATTTTCAACAATTATACCATGATTTTTGCTCCAATTAGTATAAGACGAGAGATTACCTTATGCAGACGTCATGTGGGATGTCGCCCCGGTGTCCATATACCACGACGGGTCGGGTTGAGCAAAGCTGAGTGTGTGAAGGGCTGCTTCAATATTTGTTGGGCTGGGTGCAGATGCAGTGAAAGCAACCTGCTGAGGCCTTGGTCCGAGAGGCCCAACTTGTTGTGGTCTAGGTGAGGTATTGGGCCAGGCCCAATTATAAGTTGGGTAAGGGCAGGGAGGCACCATCCACAGAGCCCACTACTGCTGATACATCCACGGGCTGGGAGGCAGCCATTGCTGCTGCTGCTGTCCACGACCCCCATTGCAGCCAGATCCCTGCCCGCCTCCACCGCGACCACCTTTGCCAGAGTTTCGGCCTACCTTGCCGGATTTTTTGTTATTTCTCTTGTTGTTTCCCTTGTTTCCACGGTTGAAATTATTATTATTCCGATTATTATTGTGATTACATTGAGAGGGGTTTTGGTAATCATCATCAGAATTTTGGGAGTTCACAACGAGATCAGCCGAAGGAGACGAACCAGATTCACGAACGGCTCGTTGGAGGATTGTCGATTCTTCTAATGCTAATTTGGACTTGGCGATTTCGAAACTCGGCAAAGGATCATGTTGTTGAATATGTGTCACAAATCCAGCATAAACATCGGTAAGTCCTGCAATCATTTTCTAGACCAAACGAGTATTAGAGACCGGAGCATCAATATTGGCTAATTGATCGGCTAGAAACTTGAGGTGGTTGCAATAGGCATTGGTTGTAGGAAAATCCTCCAAATTTGTGTTTGTGAACTGGTTTTCGAGGTGGACAATCCTCGAGTGTTTATTGTCTTGGAAAAGAGCCGCAATTCTTTTCCAATATTTTTCAGTCGAGTCATCTATCACAAGTATATAATTGAGGATGTCTTGTGATACGGTGGAATATATGCATTGTAACACGGCTGCATCAAGGTGATGCCAAAGATCGACGTCGGCTTCTTTTGCGTCATTTGCCACCTTTTTAGCCTTCTCATCCGTTGGAGGGATGATGTGATCAAGCACATTATGGACTCGTGCTTGAACTTTGAATATGGCTGCCCAAGAGTGGTATTTGCTTGAGTCATTATCTAACATGATTGGAAGAAGGGATTTCACGTTGGTGATTGCTAAAGCTGGATGAAATTTGGGTTGGACAGCCATTGAAGGTGGCGAGCAGAGAGAAATGGAGCAGAAGAAAGCAAGAGGTGGAAGGGATGGCGGCTAGGTGGCTGAGAGGAGATGAAACCTAGTCTGATACCATGAAGGAAATCAATTTCGTGAGTATTCTCATTGATTAAGTTGCTTAATATACATTACATACATGAATAATTCAAGGCTAAAAACTAAGAAGATCTTTGACTAATTATAACAGAATATTGTCTAACCTAATATAGATGATTTACACCTAATATAAAGGATTTACAAGAATAATTACATATATTCTATCAGTTAGGCGCGTGTATTTCACCACTCAAACACAAGTGTCAAGACCCAAAATATAATTTGTGCTATTAGGGCACCTATCCTAAATCCGTAGGTGAAATCTAAGCTTATTCATAATTCAAAAGGAATGAAATTGCAAAAATCTATCTATATAGAAAGGATGTATTGAACATTATTTAATAATGATTGAAGTCATCGACAGACCCTCCAACTTGCCCGGATATTCCAGTTAGATCCTCCAACTGAAACCTCTATCATCTTGTAACACCTCGTACCTTTAAACTAAGTCATGTTTGTGATTTATGGATTTAGGAAATCAAAACGGGGAGTTTACAGTTGAAAACCAATTTCAGTTCTGCAGATCCAATTTGACGTCAGGATTGACAGACCGTAAAATATTGTACGGACCGTCAAAGTGTACTGTCAAGTCTGTTATTGAAATTGACGGAACCCAGTGAATTTTTACGGACCGTACAATAATTGACGGTCCAACCTTTTTGACCGTCTGAAGTCTCTCAAGTTTTTGAAGTCACTGAAAAGTAGGAAACTAATTAAATTAATTCGACAGTCCGATTATACGGACCATATAAAATTTGACGACCCACTGGTGGACCGTAGAAAATTCAACGGACCGTCGAATACGGCCGTCAAATCCTTCGGACATCAAAAAGTATAAATACGCAACTTAGTCTTGAAAAATCAGTTTTCTTATTTCTCCAAGCCCTAGAACGAAGTTCTCTTCTCCCATCATCCCATAACTTAAGGTAAGTCCTTTTCATGTATTTTCATGCGATTCTAATCAAATATAATCAATTCTTAAGTAAGAATTCATTGTTCCGAACCTATTATTTTCAAGTTAAACCCAATTCAAGGTTTGAAGGTGCAATCTTTGGAGTTCTTCTTCAAAGTCCGGATTTTTAATACAAGTTTAGAAGCGAGTAAGGTATGTAGAGCTTCTATCCACGTGGGGACACCATTGTTCTTCTCCACGCCACATGTAATCTATGAAATAAGAATTATTCAAACCTAGGATTTTTGTTCAAGTTCATAATAACCCTATAGTCATGTTCAATTATATATAACAACAACAACATACCTCTGAAATCCCACAAAAACCCTTACTATATTCATGTTCAAGTTATATATGTTTCTCATGATTTATACTAGTTATATTATGTATTTCTTCACATGCTAAGTTATAAATTTACAAGTTATGTTTATAAGTTATTTCTTAAAATTCATGGGCTTTCAAGCCACTATTTTCATGTACATATTTTGGGAGTTGCATAGATGTTACGCCTTGTAATTTTATGTTTCGTTGCATTGTCGATTGTTATCGGCATTCCGGGAAGTTATGTGACCTTATGAAAGGATAATGAGAGTTTACAGGTTGTTTACAAAAGTGTTGGAGGGTATAGAAGTTAAACGGATCGAAGAAAATGCATTTTGACGAACTACGAAATCTCATTTTGACGTCCCAAAAGGACAGACCGTACAAATTTTACGGACGATCAAAATGGGGCCCCCACCGTATTTTTGGAGGCAGATTGTACGTTCCAAATTGACGGACTGTACAAAATTTTACAGACCATCAAATTGGTCGGTGGCCGACTTTGTTTCGGGTTAAATTGGTTTTAGGCCATTTTGACCCATTTTTTACCAAAATCGTTCCCTAACTTTCTCCCTAACCCTATCAACATATTTTCATGATTTTAAAGTGATTTCAAGGCGATTACACCATAATTCCACTTCCTAAAGCTTGGGTAAGTGAAGGAAAATACTTGTATGGAGTTGTTATGCACTTAAGAGTTGTTCTTGGAACTAAGAAGATTGAATTCAAGGTTATATTTGTTGTACAAGGTGATAATTACACTTCCTTCCTTGTTCCTAAGCTTATTCATGTATTAATTAAGTATTTGGGTGAAAATATCTACAAGTTAGAACCCTAAATGACAAAGAATGTTATTGTTTTGATTTTGGATTGTCGGAGGCTAAGTATATGACTTGTTGTGACTAAAACTCATGGGAAGTAACTTGATTATGTTGTAGGTGCTATTGTTGTGCATGTTTAAAGTATTGGTCTTAATAATAGAATTACAGGCTAGAAGGAGAAATGGATAGAAATCACGTAAAGATTGTTCTTGTTAATGTTAAAGCATGTTGGGTTGATTTTGTAAGATTTGAGCTATTGAATGGAATCGTAAATACATGATAGCATGGTGGTAATGAGTAGGGCTGACAATGAAGAATTATTGTGATATAATATATTGAACTTGAACCATGATTGACCGAATTGTCTCTAATACGTAGGGTATCATTCGAAGAGCGACTGGAGAATTGTAAGCTAGCATCATCAAAGAAACAAAGGTATGTAAGGCTCACTTTCTTCTTTTGGCATGATCAATATTGAAATGATTATTACGAAATGAAATTCGATAAAAAAACTCTACTCGTAAAAGTCCCTAAGAAAATACTTGTGATCCTCCTACAAATGTGTCGTTGTGTATTGTCATCCATCGTCGAGATTACATCCTCATTCCAAGGCATTCTTTTGATGTCAGTAAAAGTCGACTCCTTATTGTTTCTTGAAAGCTAAGCTAATAATTTGATATATGGTTCTTATGGAGTCGTTTAAAAGAGTAACATGAAATGTGTTAACCCCCACAAGGGAGTCGGAGGTGTAACGACCTTACATCACTCCGACAAGTTCAAAAAGTATTCGGTAATTCTTAAATAGGTCATCATATACATGTATTATATACCTATATTCCCCTTAGAGGCCTATGGAATTATATACACAGCTATACATCTATGAGATTGATGATATTGCATATAGAGGCCTATGGCGCTATTGCGCGGTTTATACATATATGATATTGATAATATTGCCCCCAGAAGCCTACGCCGTTATATACGCGATTATACTTCATTATGCATATTCTGGCCCATAGAGGCACTCAAAGTACATGTTGTCTTTCCACTACCTTACTTTACAATTGTACATTCAGTTACAGTCTCAGTTTATGCTTTATTTACATTTTTAGCCTTATATATTCAGTACATCTTTTGTATTGATGTTTATTTTTGGGGACACTACATTTCATACCCGCATGTACAGATAGAGATGCAGATGATTCCTCACAGTAGGCTACTCGACTCAGCTAAAGTTTGTCATGCTCTTTTCTTCCAGAACTACCTAGTGAGCTGATAGGTATAATGGGTATATATACACACCACGTCTGTCTACAAGCCTCTAAAAAGAGGCCCATGGTGCTATTGCGCACTTTATACAGATATGATATTGATAATATTGCCCTCAGAGGCCTACGACATTATATATACGATTATACTTCATTATGCATATTCTGGCCACAGAGGCACTCAGAGTACATATTGTCTTTCCACTGCCTTAATTTATAGTTGTACATTTAGTTATAGTCTCAGCTTATGCTTTATTTACAATGTTGTACTTATTTACAGTTTCAACCTTACATATTCAGTACATCTTTTATACTGATGTCCCTTTTCGGGGATACTACATTTCATGCCTGCAGGTACATATAGATATGCAAATGATTCCTCACTGTAGGTTACTCGACTCAGCTGAAGGTTGTTACACTCCTTTCATTTGGAACTGTCTAGTGAGCTAATAGGTATGATTGGTGTATTTATGTATATAGTTGGGTATGGCGGGGCCCTATACTGACCAAATATTATCGTTATACTCTTTAATGGCTTATAGACAGACGTGGTGTGTATTATGGTCTTGTCGGCCTATTTAGTAGACTTTTTTGTGTTCTTGTCAGCCTTGTGTGTGTGTGTATATATATATATTTAGTAGACTTTTTTGTGTTCTTGTCAGCCTTGTGTGTGTGTATATATATATATATATGTGTGTGTGTGTGTGTGTGTATAGGTTGCGCCTTTTCTGCGTGCAAGGAATTGTGTTCTTTTTGTTCAATTGAATCTTTTATCAGAGGATTTGTCGGCCTAGGTGTTGTTGAGTATGTCACAGGTATCAAGGTTGGTACGCTCGGGCCTTAGGGCACCGGGTGTCGGCCACCCCTCCATGGTTGGATGTGAAAAACTTGGTATCAGAGCAGGTCAGTCCTAGAGATGTCTACAAGTCGTGTCTAGTAGATTCTTGCTTATGGGTTTGTTGCACGCATCACTTATAAATAGGAGGCTACAGGACATTTGTGATGTTACTTTTCTTGAAATCGAGATCATGCGTTAGAAGCGAAGTCGTAAGTACTTGAATTCCTATTTTCTCACCCTGGTTCTCTTTTTCAGTAATTCCAAAATCAAAGAAAACTACTATTAGTAGGAAATTGGGCAGAAATGCGAGGGAATGTAATAAGGACATCAGAAGGAAATGTGAGTTATTCTATGGAAGAAGATCTGTCTATGGAAGAAGATCTATCTGAAGATATGTTTATAGAGGAGGACCCATCTGAGGCCCTAGAAAAATCGCCCTTTCGAGTACTATCAATTTCAGTGGTGTTGCCAAATTATAGGAGGGCCCGCATAGCACCAAAATTATCCGTGCAACTTATTTTCGATCGATTTAGGTGTGAGTGGTACCATGTACGCAACAATTCCCCCTGTCATCTTTCCATAGCAGGGCCATGTTCAGATACCCCCACAAGTTATGCCTTTTGAGAGACCAAAGAGCATATTATCATGAAAATCGGTTAATCAAGGTTCGCCAAGAATGAGTAGATGAGAGGAAAAAGTAACCACTAGATAGACTAGAAGGTTTGGAATAGAGGTATGTAACGAAAGATTAGTGTTGCGAGATGTGTCCGATCGAAGCTCCTGGGTAGAATTCAAGCAAACACAAGGAGATATTAGAAGTAGTAGACCACACTGTCAGCAATGTGGAAGGAGGCATGATGGAGTATGTTTCTCCACTACCAAGTTATATTCTGGATGCGTAGCCTTGGGCCATAGGGCCAGAGAACATCCCAAAGTATTTCGGTCGTTGTGCCATCAGTGTGGACAAGAGCATTATGGGAAATATATGGATGATGTCGAGGAGTGTTATTGGTGTGGAAGTAGAATCCATAGAGTATATAGATGCTCGAGATTGAGTCAGGGGTAATAGCAGGTCCCGATGCAACTCAGAGTTATGCAACTAATCAGGTATGTTGATAATTTTACTAAGAATAGTTGTGTTTATGATCGACTAGTTATCATTGATGTAGAAAGTGTGTTATACAGATGCACATAGACCGTAAATAAATAATAGAAGTGGAAGGTGGTAAGTGAAACCATAGATATGTTCAAATTCTAAGTAAAATGATACAGGAACCAACCATTTCTTAGCTATATGCACACCCAACATTCTTAGGTTTATAGCGTGCGTGATATCGAGACATAAAAGATGAATGAATATGCGATTTAAATTATGCACGGGTCCGAAGAGTTAAGGAAACCCCAAAGAATTGACAAGGAAAATGGATTTTTGGAGTTAAGTTACCTGAATGCTTTGTTCAGACAGTAGTTAAAGGAAATGGATGCGAAATATTATACTTAAACTAGTAACCCCAACTCATCAGCAAGGATTAAACCATTTAGGAGGGTCGTGAGACAGGATGAGTTTTATCAAATAAAGGCAAACGATATACCTTCTCTACCATAGCCATACGTGCATGGGTGGTTGTAAAAGATAACAGGATTTTTGATAATTAGTAGTGAGATTTTTGAATTCTATGATATAGTTATATGAGCCGATCGGGCAAGAATAGCCGATTGAAGATAGTTGCGATAAAAGCTTGATTTGACAAAAAAGCGATGATAAATGGTAAACGGGTGTCTAGTAAAAATAAGTAAAAGTGTTATGACAAAGTAATGAGGCCAAAGGATGGTTCTCACGCAAATAGACTGGCGGAAAGATGGTAATGATAAGGACGTCGATAACGGGACTAGAGTAGGACCTAAAGAAACATGATTACCATTAAAGGATAAGGATATTAGTAAAGAATAAGTACTTAGACCTTTCTAGCCAATAATATAATGCCTGACGTCCATAAATGATGATACCGGGAATACGCTAAGATAAGGAATCCTTAAAGGAACTCAACTCGGTAACATGCAAATTGATTAGCTAAGCAACCGGCTAAGAAGATCTCTAACACCAATTAAGGGGAAGAAGCCCAAATTAGTGGCAAGATTGAATCTAGCTATGATTTGAATTTGAATACGTCAAGCACTAGTTACACCATGAATGTTTAAGGATATATAAGTGGAAGTAAGGACGAATGAAGCCTGATGTAAGCATATGATGAAGTAATAAAGAAATAGTTAAAGATAGACGATCAGGAAAAGAGCTAAAGAATAAAGGCAAGAGAACAATATATGAGCGGGTGAGTGATGATAAATTGGGACTGTCGAATGAACTAGAAGCCCCCCCCTCCTCAGAAGAATAACACCATGGTCATAAGGTTAAGAACATTAGTTGCAAAGAAAGTCAAAATCGGGAAATACAGGCAGAAGCGTAACTCAAGTACAGTGACCACGAGGGGACCAAGTAGATCAACGCCTAGCAAAGGTAAATCCTTCGATGAAAAAAGGGACAGAATGACCCCTAGCCTGCGAAAGACTAAAAAATAACATGAGTATGTTAAAGGTTTATTTTTTGGGGAAATGGTACAACAGATACCCAATGAACGGATGACCGAATATGAATTATAAAGGATCTTGAGTTACAAGGATCAAGTGTTGCGCTTTTAGTATAAAGTAAATGTTGTTCTCAGAAAAGCAACAGTCCGGAGTCGATGACAATAGTAGACGCTTAAGAAATAAGACCAACGAAAAGGGGAAATGACATCAAAAGTGAGAGATTGTCTTGTTTCTAATATTTATCGAAAAAGGGAAATTAAGATAAATGGAAAGGGGATGATGAAAATGGAAAATAATACTTGAGAAAATGTGGGATATAACTAAGGAATGAGGAACCTATCCTGGAATGCGTAGCATCGCATATATAATAGGCAAATTGGAGACGTAATGAACAGGAAGATAATGGACAATAAGGTCGTGTGTCATTGATAATGAGGGCCATTATGGGAGCTACAGAAAGAATCTCCCCAAATAAGTAAAAGGTGGCCATCCATAATAGAAACCGGATGATGATAACTCTCGGAGGCTGAAGGCAAATGAATTCTTCCTTATATTAGAGATTAGAGAAGCATCAAGGCAAAGAACCCTATCTAGTATCTATTGGAAAGGTATTGTGATATGGAGTAAATATAATAGCGGAGACCCTATTAAGATAAAAAAAATTAAGTATATCGACAGACAACACTCATGAAGATTCACCCTTGAAGTTGAAGCATTACATAAGAGCTATTAATTGGTATGAGGATCGATGTGGGCCATATCATTACTATGGTAAGCTATTCTGGTTCGGAAGGAAATGCTCAACTGACTCGTCAATTTGCGCTATGATGTAACGACCTGTCCGATCATTTTTAGCTAAAGACTCTTATTTTCCTATTTTACCCTTCTCGTAGTCTCTGTGTGGGATTTGTGATGTGAGGGGATGGGTGGCACAGATCTCAAGGTCTATTTATAGAAGTTTCGAATGAAAAGCCCAAGTTTGGAAACTTAGAGTTGGTTAGTTTGACTCAAAGTTGACTTTTGGCTAGATGAGTTCATTTCTCGGTACCATCACTTCCAGTAGTTTCAAATGGTCATTTAAGACTTAGTCGAGTCATTAGTTTACTTCTCGAGGTAATCATATGAGCTTTGTGTCTTTATTTGTAAAATTTGGATAATTGGTTTTCTCAAATGATTCTTTTAAAAAATATGCCTTAGCTTAGTTATTTGTGAATTCGAGGGTACGAGCGAGTTTGTAGAACAGTTTATCATAGACGAGTATATTTGGTTTGCGTTCAAGGGGTCCCGAGAGTGTTTCAGATGTTTGAGCGAAGTTGTGGTTGTTTTCCTTATGCTGGTGTCCGCTACGACGGAACTAGTGTCCTCCCCGGTGAGAGGTTGACTCGCCGAAGTGAGACGATAGGGATAGGTATTTCTGCCGCCAGCAGAGTCGGGTCCACCATGGCAAGGGGTTAGGTGTCAAGTGACTCTCGCCCCAGCTAAGGGTTTTCCACCACATCGGGTTCGTTCCAGGAGAGTCGATTCTACCAGGGCAGAAATATTATACCAGACCCCTATATATTATCTAGGTCAGAAAATTCTTTATCCAAAATAGAATTCTCGATATTAGCACGCTGTCTGGGAGTAAAATTCAGAACCTTAGGAGCATTTTGACCTTGAGGTAATAGATTCCTTCCTTTTATTGGTTTATGTGATGTTTATAAACACTTTAATAGTGTTTTAGCATGACATTAAGTTGGGGGAAAATAACTTCTTGTGTTTATGATAATGAGAGAGTTATATGGTTGATTTTAATGAAAGTTTATGGATTAAAAAGTGATATTGTTGTGAATTAAGTTTGGGTAGTGATAGATAATAATATTTTTAGGCTTAATTTGATTATAGAAGCTTGTTTTCAATTGGGGGAAATTATAGGGTTTCAAATTGGGTCTTTTTCATTATTGTTCAATTTGAGGTTCAATTGCATATAGATATTTAATTAATTTAAGGATATTACTTCTTAGTATGTAATAATGGTTTTTGAGTATTAAAGTTCGAGTCTTGGTGACATGGGCATGGGATGGTATTTTAAAGTGGTGTTATTAAAGTATATGTCCTTGTATGTTATAAAAGCTTTGTATTAACGAGTAGTATATGCGTGAACAGACTTCGACCATCGCGAGGCGAAGAGGAGAGGAAAGGCTTTCACTGAAGCTTGATCGTGTAACACACATGTCCGACTGTGAGGTAGGCTACGGTTTAGTTTTTTGAGACTTTGATAGAAGTATATAATTAGTTATAAATATTTAGGGGTATTGGGAGTGTTTAGGGGTTTTGGGAGTGTTTAGGGGTATTGGGAGTGTTTAGGGGTATTGGGAGTGTTTAGGGTCCACTCAGGAGGTTGTGATAAACGTCTAAATGGATACTAATATTGAACTGTGATGATGGGATGATTTGGGGAATCAGTCTTATGATGGTTCCGATTACTGATTGTTTTGGCTTGTCGCCATATGTGGGTTCATCACCGTAGTTGCTTAATTTATGTATTCATCACATATGCTTTCGATATGATATCTGAATTTGTACTTGGATTTTATAAGTGTTATGAACTCTTGAAAGCATGTGGTATTTCATCTCTTATTTGGTTGTATCTCATTATATCATGATTATTGCCTTGTATATATCATTTACATTCATACACTCATGGTTCTGATGATATGATATTGGAGTGGTATGATTATGCTGTGGGTCAAGGGACCGGGAAAGGTAAGAACACTATTGAGATTGTTGAAACACTGAGATGATATTGATATGTGGGGATCAGAGTTGCATGCCTGCAACATGATATTATTACATCCAAGAGCTGGACTCCGTGATCCGAGAAGTTAGTCCAGAGTAGAGGGGTATATGGACTTCGCGGGTCCCCCATGGGTCACTTTCATATGGCATACCCCTGTGAAGTGTGTATATCGGTTGATAGAAATGTATCTTGTATATGCATTGCATACATATCATACATATATATGTCATATCATTGATTACTTATTATTGAACTTGTATTGAAGGAATTGCTGATAATTTGACTAAGTTCTGTACATGGAGAGATTATACTTGTTTGATACTTGGAATATTTATAAACTTTTAATGAATTAGGAATCATGTGCACTCTGTGAATCTTATGTGTACTATATGCCTTATTTGGAGTATTAGACTGTGTAGTATATGATTACTTGGTATTTATTTCTGATTATTTACTTTCGTCATTGTCGGCTTATGATGTCTATGGGGGTACATTGTGTACTCATAGTGCAATTGTTGTATCTTTTCTTGATGCAGATACATATCTGACTACCAGCTCAAGACCATACGATTGAGTTTGAAGGGTTTCTTCATAGATGTCAGGGCGAGGCTGCCTTCTCCAGCATGCCCTGGACTACTTATCATATTCATTGTCTTTATATCTTACCTAGAGACATGTTTTCATACTCCAGTACTATGTATTTGTTTTGGCATTGTTGATGTTCAAACTAGTTTATGGCATTAGAGCTCTAGTACTTACAGACTAGATTCCACGGGAGTTATTTGGTTGTATTAGACTTATTTTCTTTTGCGCATATTATTATCAGACAACTTTGTAGTATTCTGTTCTTCCACTTTTATTTGTATCTTATCATATTGTTGGTTTAGGAGTGCTTCGCATACGTGGTGAGATTATGTTGGTGCCACCACGATTCCTGAAAAAGGGTCGTGACAAAGTTGGTATCAAAGCCCTAGGTTAAATAGTCTTAAGTACAAGAATAATGTCTAGTAGAGTCTCGTGGAGACGTTCGTACTTATCTTCGGGAGGCTACGAGACATTTAGGAAATTTCACTTTTCTCATTCCTTTTGTGCTAAGTTGAATCAAATCGGTATCTGACCATTATTTCTATTCTCTCACATATGGTGAGTATTCATGCCGACGTGGCGAGAGATGAGGCATAGGAACTGGCACCAGCCATGAGTGAATGTGGTAGAGCATGCGTTTGGGGTTGGGTAGAGCATGTGCTTGGGGCCTGGTAGAGCAAGAGCAGCAGCACCAGCTAGGGGCGGAGCACATCGAGCCGATCAGAGTCCCCAAAGCCTTATATTGAGCCTCAAGATGATATGCTAGAAGAGAAGGTGGGATCAGACCAGGATCAACCTAGAATTATTGCTACACCAGTTCTACATTATACACTGGTCCAATTGTTGAGTGTTTTAGATGGTTTGCTCCGATAGGTGTATACCCTACTACCTTGGGTGGTTCTCAGACCCGTGTATGAGGGGGCAGACTCAGACCCTCGAGTTTTGTATTTTCCTGGTATTCAGCCTACGGCGATGTCAGCGCCACATATAGATGAGATTCATGCTCTATAGTTTGGTCCCCGACCTATTGGTAGGATACTATGCCCACGATAAATGGAATATTTGGGAGCACTTTTCAAACATGAAGTCTCCTGAGTTCTTTGGGCAGCCTGAGAAGGATGCATATGAGTTCATCGTGAGCAACCATGAGAGATTGCATACCTTAGGTATTATCGAGTCTCACGGGGTTAGTTTTATGGCCCTTCATCTTAGAGGTTATGCAAAGTAGTAATGGAGGGCATATGTTAATTGTTTGCCCGGAGGGACACCTCAATTGACATGGGTTTAATTCTACAAGGTATTACTTAAAAGTATGTGCCGTTGAGCTTGCGTTTGTGCAAGATAGATGAGTTCCTGAAGATTAGCTAGGCCAATTCTTCAGTTGCGCAGTATGATACTCATTTCCATGCCTTATCCCATTATGTGGCACATTGTTACCTACCGAGGCAAAGCGAGTGCGATGTTTTGTTTGAGGATTAAGTATTTCACTCCAGTTGTCCACATTGCAGTTGGTGGCTTTGGGAGCTTCTTTGAGACTGTGGCAGAGTATATCGGGATGGTAGAGTCCATGAAATGTGGTTTGTCTAGATATGAGCCTAATAAGAGGGTTAGGCGATATGGTCAATTTTGTGGTTCTACTTCCCATAGTTATGGGTATCATGGGAGATATCATCAGTCGTAGCCCAATCGACCAGTGTAGGCAGCTCTACAAATTTTTGATGGTTATAGTGAGGGACAGTCGTCCAGGGGTTCTCAGTCTAGATATTTCGACTGTGGTGGTTCGAGTGCTGCTATCTTTATTCATCAGCCTTCATCAGCCAGGACCTGCTTTGAGTGTGGAGATGTTGGGAATTTCAAGAGAGATTGCCCCAGACTTACAGTGAGTGCATCCCGTGCACCTAGGACTCTAGCACATCCAGTCAGAAGTGGTAGTAATATTTGCCGAAGGGGATCAAAATCAGGTCGTGGTGTCCATTTGTATGGACATGGTGGATCCCAGCCAAGGAGAGATGGAGCTTGATCAGGCTGAGGTAGCCAACATAGTACTCAGTCCGAGGTAAGACGTACCCATTGATATGTATTCCCTAGTAGGGTCGAGGCTGAGGTATCTGATGTAGTCATCATAGGTATTATCTTAGTCAATCATCGGTTTGCTACTATGTTATTTGATCCAGGATCTACATTCTCTTATGTGTCTACCTACTTTTTCTACTAAATTGGAGATGTGGTGTAATATGCTTGATATTCTTATTCGTGTGTCTACACCAGTCGGTGATTATATGATTATTAATAGAGTATATCGTATGTGTGTAGTTACTTTCATGGGGTACGATACGTGGGTAGATTTGATCATCCTAGATATGGTGGATTTTGATGTTATTCTGGGTATGGATTGGTTATCATGATATCATGCGATTCTGGTCTGTTATTCCAAGATGGTCATGCTAGCTATGTCTGGCCTTCCGAGGTTAGAGTAGAGATGCGCTCCCAGCCCTGCTGCTAGGAAGATTATTTCTTATATTCGGGCTAGAAAGTTAGTGGACCGGAGATTTTTGGCTTATCTTGCTCATATTAGGGATATGAGTGCGGAGACACCTTCCGTTGATTCTGTTTGGTAGATAGTGAGTTCACTAAGGTCTTTCTTTCAGATTTACCAAGTATGCCGCCAGATAGAGATGTTGACTTCTGTATTAATCTTAAGCTAGGTACTCGACCTATTTCTATTCCTTCGTACCGTATGGCTCCAGCAGAGTTGAAAGAGTTGAAGGAGCAGCTTCAAAATTTGCGAGTAAGGGCTTTATTCGATCAAGTGTATCGTGGTGGGGTGCTCATGTAATGTTTGTGAAGAGGAAATATGGAACTATTCATATGTGCATTGATTATAGACAGTTGAACAAGGTCACTATCAGAAACAAGTATCCGATTCCACGTATTGATGGCCTGTTCGACCAGCTTCAGGGTGCTTCTGTATTTTCAAAGATTGATTTAAGGTTCGAGTATCATTAGTAAGATTCAGGCTGAGGATGTACCCAAGATAGCTTTCTGAACTCGTTATAGACATTATGAGTTCTTGGTGATGTCATTTGGGCTTACCAATGCCCCTGCAATATTCATGGACTGGATGAATGGGTTATTTAAGCCGTATTTGGATTCTTTCATGATTGTATTCATTGATGACATCCTAATTTATTCAAAGAGTCGAGAGGACCACGAGCAGTGTTTGAGAGTGGTCTTTGGGATTTTGAATGAGAAGTTGTATGCTATATTCTCAAAGTGTGAGTTTTGGTTGAACTCTGTGGTATTTTTTGGACACGTGGTGTAAAGGATGAGATTATGGTTGACTATAAGAAGATAGAGGCAATCAGGGACTGGCCTCTACCGACTTCTGTGATAGAGATTCAAAGTTTTGTGGGTCTTGCTAGCTACTATCGCTGGTTCATCAAGGGATTATCTTCTATTGCGTCTCATTTGACACTTTTGACTCAGAAGGAGGTTCATTTCCAGTGGTTTGATGAGTGCGAGTAGAGCTTCAAAAAGCTCAAGACTTTATTTACCACAACCCTGATTTTATCCATTCCGGTGGAGGGGAAGGACTTTACTATGTATTGTGATGCTTCTAGGATTAGGTTGGGATGTGTGTTGATGCAGGAGGGTAAGGTGACTGTTTATGCATCGAGAAAGTTGAAAGTGCACGAGAAGAATTACCTTGTTCATGATTTGGAGTTGGCTGCTGTTGTGTGAGCTTTGAAGATTTGGAGGAATTATCTTTATGGTGTTCATTGTAAGGTGTATATTGACCACCGCAGTCTTCAGCATGTGTTTAATCAGAGGGACTTGAATCCTAGGCAGTGTCAGTAGATGGAGTTGTTGAAGGATTATGACATGACCATTTTGTATCATCCGGTAAAGGCCAATATAGTGGCAGATGCTTTGAGTGGAAAGGTGGATGGGAAGTTTATCTTGTTTGGCAATTTCTGAGCATCTTTTGGTATTGGAGGTCCAGTCTCTAGCCAACCATTTTATGAGACTCGATATTTTGAATCTATGTAGGATTCTGGCTTGTGTGGAGGCGAGATCGTCTCTTTTGGATCAGATTCAGGTGCACCAAAATGATGATGTGGGGTTGTGCAAGATTCAAGATAAGGTAGTGGTGAGGCCAATAAGGCCATGATTGATAGTGAGGGTGTTCTGAGGATCAAGGGTAGAGTGTGTGTGCCTCATATGAGAGATTTGACTAGATTGATTATGGAGGAGGCACACAACTCTAGGTATTTGATTCATCCAGGTGCTACTAAGATATATCATGATTTGAGGCAGCACTACTGGTGGGGGAGGATGAAGAGAGACATTGCTAATTTTGTCTCTTAGTATCAGAATTGCTAGCAGGTCCAGTATGGGCACCAACGTCTTGGTGGTGTGTCTCAGAGGATGCCCATTCCCGAGTGGAAGTGGGAGATGATCTCTATGGATTTTGTTGTGGGATTGCCCAAGACTTTGGGCAAGTTTGATGCTATTTGGGTCGTTGTTGATAGACTGACCAAGTTCGTGCATTTTATTCTAGTTCAGACGACTTATAATGTAGAGAAGTTGGCTAAGATCTACATCTAGGAGATTGTTCATCTTCATAGGTTCTTATTTCTATCATCTCATATCGGGATACTCAGTTTACTTCGCATTTCTGGCAAACTTTGCAGAGGGAGTTGGGTACTCATTTATATCTTAGTACATCGTTTCACCCGCAAACTGACGGTCAGTCCAAGCGGACTATCCAGGTATTGGAGGACATGTTACGAGTCTGCGTGATTGATTTTGGTGGTCATTGGGACAAGTATTTACCTTTGACAGAGTTTGCGTATAACAACAGCTATCACTCCAGTATCGATATGGCACCGCTCGAGGCCTTATATGGTAGGAGATGTCGATCTTCGATTGGTTGGTTTGATGCATTCGAGGTCCATCCTCGGGGGTACTAATTTGTTGAGGAAGTCCTTAAATAGAGTGAATGTGATCCAGTAAAAGCTCCTGGCAGGGCAGAGCAGGCAGAAGGAGTATGCGGACTGGAAGGTCCAAGATTTAGAGTTTATTTGGTGACAAGGTTCTTCTGAAGGTTTCACCCAAAAAAAAGGTGTGATGAGATTCGGCAAGAGGGGGAAGTTGAATCCCTCGGACCATTTGAGGTTCTTCAGAGAGTGGGAGATGTGGCATATGAGTTGGCTTTGCCACCAGGTCTTTCAGGCGTTCATCCAATCTTCCATGTGTCTATGGTGAAAAAGTATCATACCGATGGTTCTTACATTTTCCAATGGGACTCCGTATTGCTTGATTAGAATCTAGAGTTCGAGGAGGAGCTTGTGGCTATTTTAGACAAGCATGTGATAAAGTTTAGATCGAAGGACATAGCTTCAATAAAGGTTTAGTAGAGGCATCATCCTATCGAAGAGGCGACTTAAGAGACTGAGTTTAATATTCGGAGCATATACCATGACTTGTTCACTTCTTTTGGTACGTTTCCTTTGTTCATTCTCTCCATTCTAGGACGAACGATTGTTTAATTTGTTATCTTATGTAATGACATGTCCGGTCATTTTTAGCTAAAGACCTTTATTTGCCTATTTTACCCTTTCTGTGGTCTCTGTGTGGGGTTTATGATGCACGGTGATGGGTGACAGAAATCTGGAGGTCTATTTATATGAGTTTTCGATGTAAAGTCAAGGTCTAGAAACTTAGAGTTAGTGAGTTTGACTCAAAGTTGACTTTTGGCTAGATGAGTTCGTTTCTGAGTTCCGTCGCTTCAGGTAGTTTCGAAGGGTCATTTATGACTTAGTCGAGTCATTTGTTTATTTTCTGAGGTAATCGGATGAGCTTTGTGGCTTTATTTATAAAATTTGGATAATTGGTTTTCTCAAACGATTCTTTTAAAAAATATGCCTTAGCTTAGTTATTTGTGAAATCCGAGGGTACGAGCGAGTTCGTAGCACAGTTTATCATAGACGAGCATATTTGGTTTGTGTTCGGGGGGTCTCAAGAGTGTTTTGGATGTTTGAGCGAAGTTGTGGTTGTTTTCCTTATGCTGGTGTCCGCCCTAGTGGGTCCGCCTGGGTGAGAGGTTGACTAGCAAAAGCGAGAAGATGGGGATGGGGATTTTTGCCGCCACAAAGTCAGGTCCGTCGTGGCGAGGGGTGAGGTATCAAGTGACTCTCTCCCTAACGAAGGATTTTCCGCCGCAGCAGGTCCGCTCCAGCGAAGTCAATTATCTGTTGGGGTGGAAATATTACACCAGACCCCTATATATTCCCTAGGTCAAAAAATTCTTTATTCAAATAGAATTCTCGATATCAGCGCTATCTGGGAGTAAAATTCCGAACCTGAGGAGCATTTTGACCTTGAGGTAATAAATTCCTTCCTTTTACTGGTTTAAGTAATGTTTAAAAACTCTTTAATGGTGTTTTAGCGTGATATTAAGTTGGGGGAAAAGAGCTTCTTGTGTTTATGAGAATAAGAGAGTAATATGGTGGATTTTAATGAAAGTTTATAGAATAAAAAGTGATATTGTTTTGAATTAAGTTTGGGTAATAATAGATAATCATGTTTTAGGCTTAATTTTATTATAAAAGCTTGTTTTCAAAAGGGAGAAATTCTAGGGTTTCAAATTGGGGCTTTTTTTATTATTGTTCAATTGGAGGTTCAATTGCGTATATATTTTCAATTAATTTAAGGATATGATTTCTTAGTATGTAATAATAATTTTTGAGTATTAAAGTTCGAGTCTTGGTGACGTAGGCTTGGATCGGTATTTTAAAGTCGTGTTATTAAGGTCTATGTCCTTGTATGTTATAAAAACTTTGTATTAACGAGTAGTATATACGTGAATAGACTTCGACCGTCGTGAGGCACAGATGAGAGGCAATCACTGAGGCTTAATCGTGTAGAACACCTGCTCGGCTGTG
Organism: Anisodus tanguticus; assembly: GCA_034509755.1. NCBI lineage: Eukaryota > Viridiplantae > Streptophyta > Magnoliopsida > Solanales > Solanaceae > Anisodus > Anisodus tanguticus. The sequence continues at coordinate 33,743,066 of CM067546.1, forward strand.
AGGTAGGCTACGGTTTAATTTTTCAAGACTTTGATAGAAGTATGTAATTAGTTATAAATATTTAGGGGTATTGGGTATGTTGGGGGTCCCACTTAGGCGGTTATGATAAACATCTGAGTGGGTACCGATGTTGAACTACGATGATGGGATGATTTGGGGAATCAGCCATATGTTGGTTCCGATTACTGATTATTTGGGCTTATCGCCATATATGGGCTCATCGACATAGTTGCTTGATTTATCTACTTCATCACACATGTTTTCGATATGATATCTAGAATTGTACTTGGATTTTATATGTGTTATGAACTCTTGAAAGTATGTGGTATTTCATCTCTTATTTGGTTGTATCTCATTATATCATGATTCTTGCCTTGTATATGTCATTTGCACTCATACATTCATGGTTATGATGATATGATATTAAAGTGGTATTATTATGCTTTGGGTTCAACGGACCGAGAAAGGTAAGAACATTGTTGAGATTATGGAAAACACTGAAATGATATTGATACGTGGGGATTGGAGTTGCGTGCCTGCAACATGATATTATTACAGTCAAGAGCTGGACTTCGTGATCCGAGGAGTTATTCTGGAGTGGAGGGGTATATGGACTTTGTGGGTCCCCTATGGGTCACTTTCATATGACATACCCCAGTGAAGTGTGTATATCGATTGATGGAAAGGTATCTTGCATATGCATTGCATACATATCATACGTACATATATCATATCATTGATTACTTGTTATTGAACTTGTATTGAAGGAATTGCTGATAATTTGACTAAGTTCTGGACATGGAGAGATTATACTTGTTTGATACTTGAAATATTTATGAACTCTTAACGAATTAGGAATCATGTACACTATATGCCTTATCTAGAGTACTAGACTGCGTAGTATATGATTACTTGGTATTTATCTCTAATTATGTACTTCCGTCATTGTCGGCTTATGATGTCTATGAGGGTACGTTGTGTACTCATGCTACACTTTCTGCATATTTTTTTGATGCAGATATAGATCCAACTACCAGCTCGAGACCACGCGGTTGAGTTCAAGGGGTTGTTTCATAGCTGTCAGGGTGAGGATGCCTTCTCCAGCATGCTCTGGACTGCTTATCATATTCATTGTCTTTATATCTTACCTAGAGACATGTTTTCAGACTCCAGTACTATGTATTCATTTTGGCACTAATGACGTTGATGTTCAAACTATTTTATGGCATTAGAGCTTTTGTACTTACAGACTAGATTCAGTGGGAGTTATTTGGTTGTATCAGACTTATCTTCTTTTTCGCATATTATTATCAAACAACTTTGTAGTATTTTGTTCTTCTGCTTTTATTTGTATCTTATCATGTTGTTGGTTTGTTAATGGTTCGCCTACGTGGTGTGATTATGTTGGTGCCACCACGATTTCTGAAAAAGGTCGTGACACGTGACAATTAAGACTGCCTATATAATCAAGTTTGGCCGACAATTTGTCTTGAAAGATTATCTTGAGTTGTTGTACAATCGCTCCTTGTGATAAAAGTTGTTGGAGCAACCAGTCGAGAGAGGCTCTGGATTTCCAAGATTACCCTCACCCCCGTCCTAAGGAAGCCAATTAAGACTATGTTTCAGACCACCGGACGCAAGTAGTGAGTGAAAATATGAAACTTGGAAGAAATTTGGAATAAGGATCGATTACTATTAAACGATATATTACCAGATCGATAATTAAGGAATTATACATGGCAAGGGAATAGAACTCTTATCGAATCATGAAATGGGAAGGGACCCGAAGTAACAATATCGGATTTGATGTAGTGAATCATAAGGGAATGCTTAGCTTAATGAGGGGATATTTTAAGAGATTTGATTGCAGAAGCATGATACAACTAGACAAGAGAGGAAGATTTTGTCTGAGTATATTAGCGGTCATAATACCGAACTCGATTAAGAAATGTAGTAACCGACAAGTAGAGTGTAATCCCAACCATATATGTTTATTGAAAATTCATTTCAAGTAGGGCCACGTTAGAAATGTGAAAGTAAGAAGAAACTTAATGAAAAAAGAAATTCTAAAACCAGTGAGTTGTTTAAAACTTACGTATTGTATAAGAATATTATAGAGGAATGTAAAGGAAGAGCAGAAGAAGAAATGGATCCAGATAACCCTATCATTTCCAAATCCTTGACCTTGATGATCTTCGTGCCGCAACCTCTCATCATAATCTTATTTATACTTTGTACATACAAGCTCTGACACCTAAACCCTATCATGAGGCGAGCATTGTAACAAATAAATGAAAGACTTAGTTCAGATGTCAGCATCCAATAGTGTTTATGATTATGTGGTATTGGATGTGTATTTGGACTGCTTGACAGGTTTTGGATAGTCCTATTTACAAGAGAAACTCTGCCAAAATTTCAAGAAATCTTGAGAGCTAGAATATCTTCAACATTCGTGGACGAATGTTTTTAAGAGGGGAAGGATGTTAAGCCTTGTAATTTTATGTTTCATCGTGTTGTCGATTGTTACCGGTATTCCAAGAAGTTATGTGACCTTACGAAAGGATAATAAGAGTTTAAAGGTTGTTTACGAAAGTATCGGAGGGTATAGAAGTTAAACGGATCGAAAACATTGCATTTTGACAAAAATCTACGGAATCTCATTTTGACGGCCCAAAAAGATGGACCGTACAAATTTGACGGACCGTCAAAATGGGCCTCCACCATATTTTTGGAGGTAGATTGTACGGTCCAAATTAATGGACCGTACAAAATTGTACGGACCATCAAATTGGTCGATGACCGACTTTGATTCGGGTTAAATTGATTTTTAGGACATTTTGACCCATTTTTGACCAAAACCCTTCCCTAACTTTCTCCCTAACCCTATCAACATATTTCCATGATTTCAAAGTGATTTCAAGGCGATTACACCATAATTCCACTTCCTAAAGCTAGGGTAAGTGAAGGAAAACACTTGTATGGAGTTGTTATGCACTTAAGAGTTGTTCTTGGAACTAAAGAGATTGGATTCAAGGTTATATTTGTTGTGCAAGGTGAGAATTACACTTTCTTCCTTTTGCCTAGGCTTATTCATGTATTAATTAAGTGTTTGGGTGAAAAAATCTACAAGTTATAACCCTAAATGACAAAGGATGTTGTTGTTTTGATTTTGGATTGTCGGAGGCTAAGTATATGATTTGTTATGACTAAAACTCATGGGAAGTAAGTTGATTATGCTGTAGGTGCTATTTTTGTGCATTTTAAAGTATTGGTTTTAATAATGGAATTACAAGCTAGAAGGAGAAATGGCTAGAAATTATGTAAAGATTGTTCTTGTTAATGTTAACTCATGTTGGGTTGATTTTGTAAGATTTGAGCTATTGAATGGAGTCGTAAATACATGATAGCATGGTGGTAATGATTAGGGGTGACAACGAAGAATTATTGTGATTGATCGAATTATCTCTTATACGTAGGGTATTGTTCGAAGAGCGACCAGAGAATTGTAAGCTCGCATCATCAAAGCAATAAATGTATGTAAGGTTCACTTCCTTATTTTGGCATGATCTATTGAAACAATTATTATGAAATGAAATTCGATAAAAAAAACTTTACTCTTAAAAGTCCATAAGAAAGTACTTGTGATCCTCCTACAAATGTGTCGTTGTGTATTGTCATCCATCGTCAAGATTACATCCTCATTTCAAGACATTCTTTTTATGTCAGTAAAAGTCGGCTCCTTATTGTTTCCTGAAAGCTAAGCTAATAATGTGATCTATGGTTCTTATGGAGTCGTTTGAAAGAGTAACAGGAGATGTGTTAACCCTCATAAGGGAGTCGGAGGTGTAACGACCTTACGTCATTTCGACGAGTTCAAAAAGTATTTAGTAATCCTTAAAGAGGTCATCATATGCATGTATTATATACCTATATTCCCTCAGAGGCCTATGGCGTTATATACGCAGTTATACAATTATGGGATTTATGATATTGCCCACAAAGACCTATGACGCTATTGCGCAATTTATACAGAAATGATATTGATAATATTGCCCCCAGAGGCCTACAACGTTATATACGCGATTATACTTCATTATGCATATTTTGGCCCACAGAGGTACTTAGAGTACATGTTGTCTTTCTACTGCCTTACTTTACAGTTGTACATTCAATTACAGTCCCAGCTTATGCTTTATTTACAGTGTTGTACTTATTTACAGTTTCAGCCTTACATATTTAGTACATTTTTTGTACTGATGTCCCTTTCTGGGGACACTGCGTTTCATGCCCGCATGTACAGATAGAGATGCAGATGATTCCTCATAGTAGGTGGCTCGACTCAGCTGAAAGTTGTCACGCTCCTTTCTTCTAGAACTGTCTAGTGAGGTGATAGGTATGATGTATGTATATAGTTGGGTATAGCGGGGCCCTGTCCCGACCAGTGTTGTCGGTATACTCTTAGAGGCTTGTAGACAGACGAGGTGTGTATTATGGTCTTGTGTGGCCTTGTCGACCTTTTCAGTAGACTTATATATATATATATATATATATATATATGGGCCTTTTCTGCATGTAGTAAATTGTGTTCTTTTTGGTTAACAAAATATTTTATCAGAGGCCTTGTCAGCCTATGTGTTGTTGAGCATGTCGCAGGTATCAGGGTTGGTACGTTAGGGCTTTAGGACACTGGGTGTCGGCCACCCCCCAAGGTTGGGGTGTGACAATAGATTACCAAGAAGGCTCAGATAGCCTGAAACTACGTATGCGAATGTAGGATAAGGATCCCTCCACTAGAGGACGATACCTTCTTATTACCCCTTGTAAAATTATTTGATCCATCATGTTCATATTCATGTCTCGTACCCTGACAAGGTACGAGATGGCTTAGCTGATCGGACAGAGATAAGACTCCACGTTTATGTGTGGTGGTTCATGTTGGTTTTGTTAATACTCTCCCATGTATATACAGTTTATAGATTTTACACATGTTATAGTACACTCATGTTCCTGTTTCGGTTTCAGTTTATGTCCCTATTATTTCATATGTTTGCTTATTGTTTCAGTTGCTTTACATATAGTACAATTCAAATGTACTAACGTCCCTTTACATGGGGCCTTCACTTCACTGTGCAGGTGCTGAGTTTCAGGGAAACAAATTTGTTCAGTAGGATTGCCTCAGTATCAGCTTTTGGTGAGCCTCATTTCATTCGGGGTGTCAGTCTATTATTTTACATGTCATGATTATTAGTAGAGGGATGCCAGGGCATTGTCTTGGTAAATAGTGTTGTAGACTCTTGAGTCACAGGTTTCATAGACTAGATTAGTTTAGAATGTCAGCCACGTCAGTATTATTATTTTCAGACTTATCATGTTATTTTCAGATATTTTCGCTATTATCTTTCAGACTATATTTTCAGCATGTGTTTTCACATATTTTTAAATAATTACTTTAGCGTTTTGATACCCATGTTGATAAGCAAGCCATGAGATTCGCTCGATCACATGCACATACACCGAATATCATATTTCACCCAGATCATGATTCGGAGCGTGATACATCTTAACCCTCCAAAACCATTTTTAATGTGTCACTTAGCTACAAAATTAATATGCAGCCAAACATAAAGAGTTCAGGCAATTCACACGCTAAAACAATTAATAAAATAGTGACACGTGCCCCCCACCCCCACCCCCTCTTCTTCTCCTCCGCCTGCGTCCGCCTGACGTTCTTCCTTATCATTTTCATAATCCTTAATCTTTGCTTCAAATTAAAAAAAGAAACTTTCACTAAGAACTTTCCATTTTAGTTCCTTAACAAGTTAAAGTTAGAATACCTTAGATCCTAATTAATCATTATGATGTTGGCATACTGCAGTGAGGCAAGATAAAATTCATACCCATTTGGTATCAATTTTTTTATTCCGTTTTTATTTTAATTTGGGTCTTTCTGATTTTGGGCGATGTCGATGTAGCAGTGTTGATGTTTTCCGGCATTTCTCCGGAGAAATCCGTTGAAGCAACGCCGCTAATGACGGTGGAGGACGATGAAGTGGAGGAGTTTTATGCTATCTTACCGGAATACGTGTGGCGGTGAAGTATTTCGAGAAGAAAAATGTCGAGGTTGGTGGTACAGAAAAAATTTGACGGCGGTGAAGCGGTGGGATCCGGCTTCAGATCGGGGAGGGTGAACTGGGTTTTGTTTGAAATGTTTTTTAATTGGTTAAATTGATTTTGAAATATGTTTTTTCTTATAATTAAAAAAGGAAAAAATTGGCATCTCACGCTCTTCTGCAGTGTAACGCACGCACTATGTCACCTCAACAATCGGGTTTAAATGATACAGTAAAAGTGATTTTAAAGGGTTCAGATGGATTAGAAGATTTAAGTGGAATACACAAATAAGTTAGAGAGTTGTTGATGACTTCAACCTTTAATAGTTGGTTATTCATTTCATTACCATTAGGTTACACCATATCTTTATCAAGATAATTAATATTACCCTCTTAATCTCATTTTAAGTGTTTTAATTTGGTTTGACATAGAATTTAAAAAATAAACGAAGACTTTTGAATCTCTTGATATTAAATTAAATATATGTGAAATCTTTTAAATTTCGTAATCTTAACTTTGAAATTGAAAAACTTACTAAATATAGAAAAAATCATTTTTTTGGGATAAACAAAAAAAAGTAAGTAATTCAAATTGGGATAGAGAGAAAACCTTTTAAACATGTCACATGATTATTTTGATTAATTGAGAAATTTAATTTTTTTATAATCATATAAATATTATATTAATACAATTTGATGAGCCCGCGCTGACACGAGACTTTGTATCTATCAAGAATATATGTACAGATCAGCACTTTTAGAAATTGGTTCCAGGACATTCCTAGCATTTTAGAGGCAAACGAAAAAACAAACATCCTACTTAAAAAGCAATCAACTAGGGGACATTCAAAAAGCACAATCTAAGCATAGTTAGCGATAGAAATTTAGGGTGGCAATTCTTTTAGCAAGTTTGGGTCTCATACTTCTTCTAATCAGAACTTCATGCACAATGACTCTTTTAAGAATCTCAAGAGGTTTCTGTTTGATACACACAAGCAATAAGTATAATTTTAATGAAATTTTGGCACCTCACTATTATCGGTACGCAATGACGGAACTTGCCCAAAATATATAAAGGGGTAATTATTTATAAAAATATTATAATTAAAATTTACCACTGTTGGGGGTTTGGGACTAAGATGAGGTGGGGTGGCCGCAATGGGTAAGAGCAAAATGGAAGTTGATGTCTTGTTTAGAATTTTTTTCTTGAGAGGTATATATATAAAAAAAAATTGAGTTTTTGAGGGTGCCCCCGCCCCTACAAAGCTCCGCCACTGCTGGCACGTATTCGTTGAAAATAGTGATGGCCGATGTATAACAAAGGGTATAAATAATCTTTTTCACAGATATGTTTAGCCCTTTTCTCTTTTAAAAACCCACGATCCATGACATATTATAAATTTTTCACTTGTTTAAGTTCAAAATTCATTACACCATCAGTAATTTTTTCACATTAAAAGTACCTGCCTTTTACGAATTTTTAAATATTGATTATTGTAAAAGAAATGGACTGGAAAGTAACTAGCACATACAATTTTTTAATTAAATTTTCACCAAAAACTAATTTAACAAAAAAAAAAAGGAAAAAGGAATGTGTTTGGGATAGGTGGGGTAAGTGAAATGACCACTATAACCTTGCAGTGTCTATTGAGACCTTCCTTAGCTTGAAACTAGTGTTACACAAACAATGGCTGCAATTGAAGTAGTAGCATCCTCTATTTTCTCTTCTCCCCCTTCTTATCTCAAATTTCCATTGCTTCCCAATTCATCACCCTCAATTAAACTTCATAATTCCACACATACCCCTAATCTTTCTCTTAAATCAATTATCTACCCCCTTCTTCCTTTAAGAAAACAACAATGGTCCCAACTTCACTGCTCAACAGTTGAAGTCACTGAGCCTGTAACAGTACAAGAAGAAGAAACACAAAAGGGTAATCAAAGAAGAAAGCTTTTTGTTCTTAATTTACCATGGTCTTTAACTGTTCCTGATATCAAGACTGTATTTGGTGAATATGGAATTGTTGATGATGTTGAGGTATTTTTCTTTCTTTTTTTGTATTTTTGTATGTTTATGTGGTTGTTGAACTAAAGGTGTTAACTTTTTAACTCTTTGGGGGTTGTTGAATTAGTAGATTATAAAGACTAAAGATGGAAAGAGTAGAGGCTTTGCCTTTGTGACAATGTCTACTGGGGAAGAAGCTCAGGCTGCTATTGACAAATTGGATGCTTATGTAAGTTGTGTAGATTATTTACTTCTGCTAGTAAGTAGTGTCAAAGAAATAATGGATGTTGGTTTGTAGTTAGCATTGTTTATGTATTTTTCTGAGGTTTATGTAGAAAACTAACAGTAATACTCCTGTAAGATTATCTTTGTGGTGGAAGATATTGTTCAAATTTTCTCAATAAGGGGTTGTTCGGTTGTTGGTTAGGAAGTGAATTATTCATGTATTAAAACCAACATAAGTAGTAGAGTATCATATTTGGTTGTATTTTAGTTGCTTTGTATAAAATTCAGCACACCAAATATGGTGTTTGGTTACCAATTTACAATCCCGCATAACTAATAAGAGTATATGTTATGAGGGAACCTATGTAGTATTATTTTATACAAGGTAAAAATGGAATAACTAATACATGAATAACTAAATCCTGCATAACTAATCCCTGGATAACTAATCTCTACATTACTAATACCTACATAACTCTAAGCAGCAACCACACGACCCCTAACTGTTTTTGATGGTGAGAGAAAAGGAAAGATGTCTAGCAAAGGAAAATATAGAAACATGAGGTACCTTATGTTAAAATGTTAAGAAATGGTTTCTGTTAAACATTGAGAACTGAATAGAGCGTTCTCAATAATTCAGGGGTTGATTGATGATTTACCTGTCTAATGCTGCTTAAGCTAAAGTATTTGTTTGGACTTTTAAGTAATTATAAAGATTTGTAATGTGTTTTTTTGTGCAGCTTGTTTAGACTGTAGATTGGTGAATATGTAAATGGGAAAACACTCTCGGATACTTAAAGATCTAGCATAATGTATTTTACCTAAAGAAAGGGAGGATTGATGTTTTCAGACATGATATTAATTTATTGCCAATGATAGTTACAAGCATTGAAAATCTACTGGAGTACTTCAATTGTGGATCTGAGAGAATAAAGAAAGATATGTTAGAACAGATTTTTCTTTGACCTGCCTTACGTTTCTTGTTAGAAAATGTGGCCCACAAGTTTACTTTGATGTTTCGTGGAAATGCTCACTGAATGATAAAATTCCTCGTGGTGCACAGATGGTTATTACTAATCTCTAATAAGAGAGCTCTCTCATCACATCTTCCTAAAACACATAAAAGTGCTTTACCAGCTAGATTTCTAGAATACGGCCATTACACTCATATTGTGTCTCATCTCAAATTAAGGGGTGTTAGCGTGAGAACTGTTTCATGATCACAAGCAAAAAATGGCTTATGGAGAAGAACGCTAGAGTGAAATGAGAGGTGGATAACATCTAAGTAGGGATATCAGTTTATCGACTGTTCCCAAAGGGTAATGGAGGGACATAATTGAATTTATTGATCTCGGTAAGTTGGCCACCCAAGCACCTACTGAATTTAAGGAACTTGAAGAATCGGGAGTTACATCTTCCTTTCGGTGCATGTTTACACCAAGCATTTTATGCATTTTAGCCTACTCAAGTCAAACGGAGTTGGAACCTGCAGAGGTTCTATTCTTGCTTGATTGGCATGTATGCTGCCTTTCATTATATAGTAGTAGAGAACACTTGCTATCACATTTCATTTCTCAAACACAAAAAAAGTAAAGAAAAATCATTTCTTTGCGTTGTTTTCGTTTTACCCCTTTCCTGTTTGTTTCTTCACCTTTCTTTGCCCATGTTTTGGTGGTACAGGAATTATCAGGAAGGATCATAAGGGTAGAATTTGCGAAGCGATTTAAGAAACCTCCAGGAGCTCCTCCTCCTCCTACTCCTCCCCGAGGGGAAACAAGACATAAACTTTATGTTTCTAATCTTGCATGGAAAGTGAGATCTACCCAACTGAGAGAATTCTTCTCTGCAAACCACAATCCAGTTTCAACTAGGGTTGTTTTTGACAATGCTTCAGGAAGAGCTGCTGGGTATGGTTTCATATCATTTGACACAAAAGAAGAAGCAGAGGCTGCACTATCTGCTTTAGACGGAAAGGTATACATAAACAAACTACGTTTTCCAGTATAATCCTTTGATCTTATTGGTTTGAGAATTCTTTACTCTATTACTCTGTTTTCAATATTATAGGAGAATCTTTCCAACTAGTCAAATTCTTGAAATAAGCTACACAATCTCATTTTTATGTTTCAAATATTAATTGTTTTTCACGGAGCAGGGAATTAGCCCTAAGACATATGGTAATATCGAAGTTATAGTTGTATACTTACAAGAAAATTTTGAAAGAAAATGCCTTGGGTTGTATTATTAGGATTCAAGGTATAAAGTGTGCACGGAGTATCTTTTAGGTGCATGGGTTGGATAGCTGAATACTGGTTCTCTGAGAAATTTCAAGCAGCGTATTTTTTTTTAAACATGTCACTAAATTGTGTTCATTATGAATGCATATATGATTCTCGAGTTTTGTTTGGATTACAAGGAAACGTGGTAGTACTATGAAACAACCCAAGGCTAAATGTTTAGAGGATGATATAAAAAGATCTTTTTTTAAAAAAAAAAAAAAAAAAAAAAAAAAAAGAAACTGAACACTGGAGCCTGAATGTAGAAAATTGTCTCCTCCAAGTTATATACTTGAGTTAATTGGATCCTGTAACCAAATGTTAAACTTTAAACTTTTTTAAAAATTCAATATATTTATCTTTAAGTTTTAACTTGATTAGTTACTTAATCTACAATACATTTTTGTGATTATTTATAGACAAAATGTGATATCTAATTTTGTCATTCTGATGTATGATTTCAAGTATGTACTAAAGAGTGCTCCTTTTGTTTAAGCAATTATTATTAAGGTGAAACTTGATAACAACAACAATATACCCAGTGTAATCCCACAAGTGGGGTCTGGGGAGGGTAGAGTGTACGCAAACTTTACCAATACCTTGGGAGACCCAAGGTAGAGAGGATGTTTCCGAAAGACCCTCGGCCCAGGAGAAAACATGACAAAAAAGGTCAGGATTGATGAAAGTAAAGAAGCCATGACAAAATACTATAGATAAGCATTATGAAGAAAAGTAACAGTAACTGCAACAAACAAATACGATAATCGAAGTACAAGAGACAACATATAGTAGCTGAAACTACAAAGATAATACTACACCTACTAGTTTGGAAGGATACACGAGACAACGCACTACGACCTGCTAACCTTCTACCCTAATCCGCGTCCTCCACAACCTCCTATTTGATGACCTATAAAAAAAATTAAGGTGAATCTTGATGTTTCATTGTGTTGAAGTGAAAGTGGATCCCGGTGATGCAGCAATACAAGTAGCAGTGAGGAAACAGTCTCTTTTGGAGTTGTATTAACATAAGTTATCTCTTGAGATATTTGGTGTAAAAATTGCTTAGTCAACTATTAAAGATTCCTTTTTTGTTTCTTTGAGTATATGAATGTCTCAGATGCTTCAACCAGTAGTCTTGAAAATATTAGAATTGCCGATGGCTATAAATCTAGATTTTCCACTGATTTTATCTGATGGCTCCTTGGGAATTCCTTTCCATTAGATGTGTACATACTGTAACACAAGTACGGATAATCATAAGAAAAAATCATATTTGCGGAAGTGTTGTCAATGTATATGTAGACAGACTTGTGGAAAATATATATTATTACTATTTTTTAAATGTCAGACTGGGTGTGTTTGACATGTCAATTTAAAAATGCAGGAACTGATGGGTCGGCCAATTCGCTTGAAATTCAGTGAAAGGGATGCAGATGGATCTGAAAACAAGGAAGAAACACCGACACAGGAAAATCCTGAAGAGCCATAGATGAGACTCCCTTGATTACACTTCTATGGATCATCGAGGTCCTGTCTAAACCAGACTTTTCTTCTACTTATGCACATAGTTGATGACTGTCACTTGATAACCATATTTTTTGTGGACTCCAAAATCTTTTTTGTTTGACGTGTTTGTTTGGTCATACATTGGTGACCTTTTATCTTGTTTCATAGTTTATTTGTTTCTAAAAATGTTTCTGATGTTTATGTTATCGTTGGTTAAATCTTCATGAAAAAAGAAATAGGTATCATTGATCAAGTTTCGTTAACAACATTATATGATTTTCACGTACAAAATACACCTTTTATATGATTTTCACTTATATTTTCCGTATTCTCTTCTGCTTATTGAGAGGATCTTCACCAAATGTTTATATAAATCATGTTACCAATGACAGGTCCACCATTGAACCCGGAAAAGTGAGTTAAAGAATTACATTAATCATCATATTTGAAGCATGAATTCAGTGGAAATCTGACTTAGCTTAGGGAATCAAAGAGATTCTTCAAAGGCATTGGTTGAGTTTGTTAAACTTGTATCTTCTTTTGCAAATTTCAATGTTGCTTGTAAAGAAAAAGCTAAAAATACTAATAATTGACCTCCTGCTGAGGAAGCTATTTGGGAGGATCAGAGGAAAAAGAATAGCAATTATTGATAAAACAACCTATGTAGAGAATTAGATATGCCTAAATGGAATTTCTTTTAAAAAAGAGTGAGGAGAAGGTATTTCTTGGTATTACAATTTGGAAATGCTACATAATTGACCATGCTTGAATTCTTTTACCCTCATGATCCAAGAAAGATACCACATGAATGGTCAAGTTCAGTTCAATTACATTCTCTTCACTCCTTTAGTTTAACTCACTTCATTTACTCCACTACATTTTCCTATCCACTCCTAGAATTTAGATCACTATTTAGAACCAGATACAGAAAGCGCCAAAAAAACATCAAACTTTAAAAAAGTAGTGTGTTTGTTGGACAAAATATTATCAAGAATCAAAATGAGAATATATACTTCTTCTCTCAAGTGTCTATATAGCCAAGATTCCCATTTCCCATGTCAAAGTCACAAAGATAATGAGGAATACCTTTTGGTTGATTTTATAAGTATGGTCTACTTTAATGGTGCTTACTTTGGGTAATCAATAATTTAATGAAATAATTAAAAGCTAGCAAATCTCACATAGTGGCTAGTATAACAAGGTTTGTTTACATTCTTGATGGAAGTGATTGGAAAGGATCTGCTCAAGGATGAAGATACTTGGAAGGTCAACTTTGTGAACTAGTTTTCTTAATATAAAAATCACAGAATTTAATGCAATATATATTACTTTATAGTGTTTTGAGTTAATTCAAAGTGACTTAGACCATAATCAAAGCATTGATTACTTTGATGAGTTCCCTACCACCATGATCATTTTATTAGTAAACAAACCACTATCAACAATAAAGCAAGTTAAAGAAGGGGTTGAGAAAAAAGAACAAAGGAAAAGAGAAACAAAATCGAAGAAGAAGAAGGAAAACTAAAGGTAAAATACCTATCACAAAGCATTATCCCTTGCTGGCTTATTATTCTCTTTGCTTTTCCATTTAACTACTTTATCTCTTTCCTCCCTCTTTCACCCCTCTTTCACCTTCACCTCAATGCAACACTCATATTGTCTCTCTGTTTCATTCTTCCATTGCTCCACTTCCTTCGATTCTTCTCATTTCTCTAATTTGATTTGATTAGTCTGTCAAGATTACTGTCCTTGAAAGTGTGATGGTAAGTTTCTTTTCCTTGTCTTTTTTTCTCGAGTTCGATAAATGGTGCCTGTAAATAGTTCAATAACTTGGGCACCACATATGAGCACAAGGGATTGTTCTCAAGGATTCTGCAGTTTATACTGCCCACAATGGTGTTATATAATCTTCCCCCCTCCACCTCCAGTCGACTTTCCAGTTGCTGATGATGATTCTGGTCCAAATTTCTCTCCTCTAGTTATCGGCCTCATCGGAATTCTTGTCAGTGCTTTCCTTCTAGTTAGCTACTATGTCATAATGTCAAAGTGTTGTGGTCACAGGATTTCTCTAAGAAGAAGGGAGAATCATCTTAATGATTTGGAACTAGAAGAGAATGACCCTTCAAATCATGACGCATGGCATGTGAACACAACAGGTTTAGATGAGTCTCTTATCAAATCGATTAGGGTGTTTAAGTACGAGAAAGGAAGTGGATTAGCCGAGGGAACAGATTGTTCTGTTTGTCTGAGTGAATTTCAAGAAGATGAAAGCCTTAGACTTTTACCAAAATGCAGCCATGCTTTTCATGTTACATGCATCGATACATGGCTTAAATCTCACTCCAATTGCCCTTTATGTCGCGCTAATATAGTGTTTGTAAATGCTTCATCACTACCTCCATTACCTCCTCCAGTTATCGAAGCGATAACTCCTCTGATGAACGAAAGAACCTCCGAAAACCAACCTGAAAGCGATATAGAAATGGGGGTCAGAGAGGAAGATGAAGAAGAAGTTTCGGAAAGTAGAGTTCCTCCCAAGAGGCTAATAACAGAAAATATGAATCTACAAATTAGAAGATCAGTATCGATGGACCAAGTACCGCGAGGTGTTTTATCTATAGCTGATATACTAACGATTGATCACGACACAGATTGTGAAATGGGAGATGTTGGAACATCAAAACAAGAAGTAGGGGACACATTACCACATTGTGTGTCAAGTTCTATGGGGATAAAGAGATCTTTTTCCAGTGGGAGATTCATGTTCCCTAAACGTGGAAGAGGACAAAACATGATCATCCCATTGTGAAATTCTTGAAAAAATTATGCCAAGAATAGGAGGATTTTGTGCATTTATGCACTTAGATAAAAGAGTTCATATAAAGAAAAGAGTTTCAATAGGTTTTTGCTTTAAGCAGTTGAGGTTGTGTGTGTTGTCAGCTCATCCATCTAATTTTGTTCTTTTTCTTCTCATCTTCACTGCCTTTTTTTTTTCTTTCTTTGATATCATTTTGTGCTCAACATAGTTAAAGCAAATACAAGTTCAAATATAATCTCACTTTACTATGATAAGATTTAACTGTTGGATTGGAGTACTTAAATCCGAGTAATTCTCCCTCCTACGCTAGTTCATCTTTCGTCTACTTTATATTTGTTTTATCGAAATTATTGTAAAATATTCTATTATTCCAAATGATATAATACTTAAAAAATCTGTTCATCTTATTATAAGCCGGTATAACATCTACATAAGAACGGGTGTCTCTCGAGAGGAATTAGATCTCTCTATCCTATTAGACTTAAAGGAAAGCCAAGTTGGTTAGGAACATTACAAATATTTCTGATTATGTAAAAGTGATTCGAAGAGAATTGATTATGATTATTTTTATTCTAAGTATAAGTACTTTATTTTTGTACAATATCCCAGACACATGTGATTAAAACTATACAGTCATTAGCGTCCTTAAACCCAACTTAAAACGAATAGAATTGAAGAAAAAAATACTACTTTATCCGTTCCCGTTTGTTTCATTTCATGTTGCACTATTTATTATTCGTCTTTTCTAAAAAAAAATGATACCTTTTATATTTAGGAATAAATTAATTTTAAACTTCTTATTTTATTCATAAATCTTAATGACATACTTTGCTATATAATCTCATAACATATTTAAACTCACAAGTTCTTTTCCTTCTTTCTTAAATTTTTGTGTATAATCAGACTGTTTACCTCAAAAAAGGTACAGTAGAATTTGTAAGTGGTTTTAAGGATACGTGGACTGATTTGAAATATAAGATAATAAACGGTTGATCATAAGTAAACAAATAAAAATGACAACTAAGAAATTAGCCTGAACTGTCTTGAACTCGGATGAATCCTCTGAGCAAGTTTGGTCCAGACCTTAGCTAGATAGTTTCGGTTATGAGCTCAAAAGTGAGAGCGACTTAAGTATAATTTCTATGATTTCAATCTTAAAGAGTACAAGTAATCAGAATTGGATGTCCTTCCAATATGAAGGTTTGACTCCTTTTATAGCTATGAAATAAGGGCATTAAAACTCGAGATTTTCTCTCAAATTAAATGTCATCAATGCTAATAATGACCTCTTAATGACTAAAGAGTAACAGCTGATGCCATATCCGGAACATATACTTGTCGGACGCCTATGAAATTTTATTCGGTTTCCAACTGGTTCGGTCGTATTTGGGCTACCTCACCTCGGCGTCAAGTCGTATCCGACTCAAAACTTAATCAGCCTTGAACTTCACATATCAACCTTGCCATATGTCGTGTCAGATTTCACTGTATACAGATAGTCCCCACACTTCCCGGATCAAAGTCTACCGAAGTGACGGGAAGTGGAAATGATTCCTTCGTTGTCTTCTCTCGGAAGTTTTCTTTTAAATTACTTTAAAAGAAGCAGGAAAACGAAATGCTTCATCTTCTTCATAATCTGACTCACGTCCCATCCCTCTGAAATTCTGGATACGTGTCACCCTCTGATTGAACCGCCTTATCAGTTCGTATACTGAAACGTTTCGTAAGGATGACTGAAGCTCTATAAAACCCTTTTCTCCTTCTTTACTTCACCTTTTTGCAAAACTTTCTCTCAAATCTTCTTCACTTGTTCATCTACTCCACTGAATCTTCTTCCTCATTTGAACTTTAACCCATTTCCCTTCCAAGAGAAACACCACAACTTCTTTTTCTTTCATTTGTATGGAAAAAACTTCCACCCGTTCTTTTTCAAGGCATTTTTCACTGTCACTCTCGTCTCCGCCGGCCACTGCAGCCGGCGAATCTCCTGAAACTCAGGCTGTCCTCGAGCCCAGAGCCTTTGACATGATCCCATCCACGTTTCGCTTTGACAATAATTCTCCATTCGTGTCATCACCTCTAAAAGTGACCGAGGTGAAATGGCAAAGAACTACCCGACTTCCATCAATCTTTCCGTTCTTGTCAAAGTTCGAACTAAATGCGGTTGGGAAGATCTCTTTGAAATTGTCATCCCCAACCCTAACGACCATTACCACTTACCGGTTGGGATATACCAATGTTTATACTTATCTATTCACTCTCAAGCTCGACCCTTCAATAGATGATGTAATCCTATAGATGTGCCGGACTTACAACCTGTGCCTTGCACACATTGGTATGTCCGTCTGGAGGGTCGTTTCTTGCCTCCGATTTTTTACCAAGGAGGTTAAACAAGATTTTACCTTGGATCATTTGATCAGTTTATATGTCCTGAAATTTTTACGTGGTAGGATCATCTAATTATCCAAGCAAGGATGTAAACCCGATCAGAGAGGCCACAATATTCATTTCCAAGAAGCAAGACAACATGCCAGAAATCTACTCAGCAAATCATCCACTCAAGTCAGCAAAGTCAACAGAGCCAGACGGTGTCGGAAGTGGCATCGACTCAAGTGAACATAACCAACACATTCAAACGAGCCAGACGGTGTCAAAAGTGTCATCTACTCAAACAACATTCAACCAACAAAGTAAGACGAGCCAGACGGTGTCGGACATGTCACCCGCTCAGAAACAAACCAAATCCAGACGCACGTGGAGCAAACATAGAACTTATTCTTGGGCAGCTAATCGAAAATATGTACCAACGAGAGTTAAACTCTCTTTACATGAGCTTGAACATCACTCCGTACCGGACTCGCTCGCAAATCACGAAGATTTTTATTTTTTAAAATCCATAACCGGTCAAGCATACACCGAAAAGGTCAAAGGGATTCCCACATAAGGCATACTCTTTTCGGGCCATCGAGTCGAACTACAGGTGACCTGATTTTCGAAAACCGAGGATATGTAGGCCACTCAATTTCCGAGGATCGGTCACATTCCAACAAAACCATTTCGGAATTTCCTGGTTTGATACTTATTGTATTATTGACTTTCTAGTAGTCTAATCGAGTCGAATTACAGGTGGCCTGAATTCTCATATAATCTGAGATATGTAGGAAACCTATTGACCAGAGTCTTGCCACAATTTTTTTTAAAATTACTTAAAAATGGGAGTGTTTCCTAATTGGTCGACTAAAAATTAGGCTATTCAAATTTCGTTGCTCAGGGATGGTCTAGCCATCCCCGAACAATGAAGGGCAGTTGTTGACACCTAATTTTTACCTTCTAATAATTTTATTTAATTATTCAAGGATTCTGAGTCACATAAGGAGTGAAATATACTTTTTACAAGACAAATGTGATTTTACAAAATTATTCAGGGAGTATTTTATCATTTTATTTTACAAAATATCATCTGGTATATATTGTATATCATGTTCTAATTTTACATAATTTTCGAGTTTTAACACATAATGATAAATCTAATTGTCTTAAAATTCTCAATTCAAAAGAATTAATGTTCCACTCCATCAAAATTGAAAAATTGTCTAATTAAATATGATAAATAAATTACATCTCAATTTTAAGTCATGATTTAAACTAAAGGGACGTTTTCATGATTTTAATTTCTTAAATCATAATTAGTATCGAATGCGGGCTTAAAATGAAGCTTTAATTTTAATTAGGCTATTTACAAAATTATTTGATCATTTTTAAATTTAAAATGTGATCACAATTGATTAAGGGTCGTTTTAAAAATCATTGGGACTTGGCCGAGCCCAAGCCTCTATAGCCCAGACACGGCCCAAAATGCCAAGCGTAATAGAAGGGCAAAGCCCTTTCTTTCCTCTTTCACGATATGGTTCCAAAGAGGAACCCTTACCGATTCCCCTCTTCTTCGTCCTCATTGCCAAAGATGGCAAATCCATAGAATATGATTCCTTTCTGCACATTGGTGTGGCTGAGAGAGGAAATATCATTGAATGATCTTCTCTCTCATCTATTACGCAACCAGACCACTACCCCCCTCCCCCCAGGTGAGGTTCACCCCTCTCTTTTGCTTTTCTGCAGATTCTTAATGGGATTTGTCCACTTCTGATTTCAAACGATGGATTCTGATGGGTTGAAGAACTCTTTGGAGGGAATCCCCCCCCCCCCCCCCAATTTGGTTCTCCCTCATCGATCCATGACCTAGATTTCTAGGGCTTTAACTCTATAAATTGAGGACTCAGTCCTTCATTTTCCACAAGGTTGGAAGAAGTCCGAAACTTGATATTCGGCATTCACATTGATTGAGAACCATAATCGAGTTTAAATCGACTAATTGTGCTTAAGTTGGAATCCAAATCCTTTGGTGGAATCCAGAATTGGTGTAATTAGTCCTTCACAACCAAACTTGTTCTTTTCCCGTGTGATTTGCGAGCTTTGGAGGTTCGGGAGTGAAGATGCAAGCTCAACCTTGATCCTAGGTTGCCTCCACACAAGGTAAATGCCTCTCTTTTTAGTCTTCTTATTTAAATTTCACTGTTTCATGTGTGTTTATGTGATTACAAGTATGATTACTTAAATAAAATGCTTGATATGCTAGTTAGTTCTGCTATGTATGACTTGTTTAGATAAAACCATGTTTAAATGTGTTGGTTGGTACCTATACTAGATAAATATACAGACTGTTTGTATTTGAAATAGTGTTAAGATGTTAATTTGAAGTTCATTTTAAACTATAAATAGGCTTTTTTTAGGAGGAAATCATGTCTGTTGTTTGTGTGTGAAGAATATTTATCTATGTATGGGTTGTTCATGTTGATATGATGGTTAAGGTGTAGTTTTAGGTCTGTCTTGACTGCATATAGACTATTTGACTTACAATAATTGCCTGAAGATGTATGGTGATGACCAGAAATGATGTTTAGTTCATTTGTTAATGTATTTTGCCTTACATGTCACCTAGTGTTGGGTCAGAACCTAAAAATGAAAGAAATAGGGTGGTATTTGCATTGGTAGCTTGTTCATGTCCTTAAAAGTAGGTATTTAATGTCTAAGACTCATATCAAGGCTGCTTAGCATTCTCTGATGGCTAAAAGAAGTAAAGGTTCTTGTGTTAAGTCATGTGGATATATTCTGTGTCTCTGGATGAGCCTGTTTTAAGTGCATACTACATCAATCACGTACCTGTTAAGCTGATTTTAATTTATATAAGAGTAATACATGTCTCAGTATTTATTTGACTCTTTCCATGCCTAACATGTGCCTGTTTTGCTAATCTGGGCTTAAGACTTTATTTAAATATAACCCCTAATGCCATGATAGTTTAATACATGAACTATATAAGTATGTGTATTTGTCTGGTTGTCCTGTGTAGCTTTGAATATATTTTTCAAAGTTGAACTACAAGAGATGGCATGTTAGGTCTGTTGACAGTTTTGGAGTAGTTAACCATTTATGCTATGTGAATTTGTCTTGTTACACTCACATGTACATTTCTGCATAAAGGTGTATGTAAGTCTGCCTTAGTGTCATATATGATATGTTATAATCCATGTTCAGAGATGGAGACATGATTAAGCGGTCCGTTTGCATGTTAACCTGAGTAATGGATATTAAAACTCTTTAGAAGTTGAGAAATGATGTCTAATTGTGTCAAAGAATCATTTTAGATACCATGCCTTGCCTATTGCTATATGAAAAATGTTAATTTGAAATCCCAACACCTAGTTTAATATCCATTTAAATGAAACCTGAAAGCTGAGAGTTGTATGTTCAAGTTCTGGCCAACATATGTTTAGGATATTGCCATGCTGAGTTTGAAATGACATGTTCACTTGTTGGATTATTGTACTTGTAGTGTATTCATCATCTCCTAGCCAAATGCCATGTTTAGCTCCTTTTGTTTATCTGAGTAACTGGACAGTTCAAATGAACTAGATAGGATGTTCACATGTTTACTATGTCTGCTCCATTTGAAAAATCTGCATAGTCTAAGTTGAGAGTCCTGTTTTATGTCTCTTCTGATGTTTGGGATGAACAAGGTGAACTAGTAAAATGACCATGACTCATTGAGGTCCAAGGCTTAAGTAGTTTTTCTGTTCAACTCATAGTCTGGACATGGTTACTCCTGTGTTTATTCTAAAAAATGCCTCCTCCTTGCTTCATGTTTACCTGAACTCTGTATATCAGATTGTATAAAGTGTGTATATCTCCGTAATATCATTCATGTTATTACATCATGAAAGGTATTGTAGCCCACTTGCAATTGTTTCTCCATGTTCACCCTTTGGCTTTGACAACTGGGCTTGGCCCATTGTATTGTTGCTCTTCTGTCTCCGCCTTCATTACATGTTATTGGGCTAAGTCCATTTGGCTATCTTTCTTTCATGATACTGTTTTGCTTAGGCCGCATTCTGTCTAATAGATTAATTTTGGGCTCTCTTCTATTTTACTTGGACTGTTTTCATGTGTTTAAATTGTTTGCATAAATATGATAAGTCCAAGGTGCATTCTAACTTGGATTTGTTGTTGTCCTTCCTCTCTTCTCCTACTGCTTCATGACGAGATGGCCCCTACTGGGCCCATAACTCTATTCAGCCAGAACGGGCCGCTGCTGGTCATTACATATTTCATTCAAAGTTGGACTAAGGCCCAACTGAATTCTATTTGATCGAGTCTGCATTGTAGCTGCGCATTGATTGCCCAGCTATGAGTGAAAATAGCCAACTGGTGTGCTTACGTATGCCCGCCAGCCTAAAACTCAACTCCTTTCCATTTATTTTTACCTATGTATATTGTGTGTGTATAATTTTTGTAACAAAACATACTTTATATATATTGGAACTCCATTGGTTACGAAGCTAGGATAGACAAAAATGATACATACACGTTTAGATAGGATCACCTAAAAATGATTTTCAAAACATGTTTAAATCTGAAATTTAAAAAGAAACAAACTGTTTTGGTACCATAAGAATAAAAAAGAAAGTTTTATATTTGGATTAAGCTACTTTGGATTTTTAAAACTCATAATTTGGGCTTTGAACTTGATTGGGCCTTGTTTAAGCTAAAATAATATAAACCGACTGCTGAAAAAATGATTTTGGACCAAATGAACACTAGTTGAAAAACTGATTTTGTGGGCTGAGTCCAATTTAAAGTGATTTTAGGAACAAAAGACAGCTATTTTGGACTTTGAGTCATGATATTGTGGAATATGACTTGGACTTTGGTGGTATTGCATGCAAGAACAAAAAAAAACTTGTTTTCCCATCTCTTTTCAAAAAAAATAAAAATACTTGTCATTCTAAGTGGGGTGTATTCATTTTCAATCTTAAAACATTTCTCAAAAGATTCAATAACAGACAACTTTGTTAGACTAAAAGTAGAGTTTTACTCCAATTAATATTTGAGTGTTCTTAGTCTGAAAATATGTTGATTAATTTATCTCTGTGCATACTATTTCGGTGGAGCTTAACTCATTTGTTTTTTAAAAAGAAAAATTGAGTTTTGAATAAATGAATGATAAGTATTTTGCATATTTTTAAACTAAACACTTTCAGCAATTTAAATAATTTAAAGCATGATATAGAACTCGAAGGTTAATTGTATTCTACGGATTCTTAATATCGAGGTGTGTAACAGCTTCCTCGGGGATCATCAGAAACCTTATATTGATTCTGATTTAGATAGGATTATTCAAACATTTTTTAATAAATTATTTTAACTTGATTTTTCTAATTTACCTATAAATTAGGTGGCGACTCTAAAAACATTATCTGACTTAGAGCACCATCACAAATTCTCAGTAGCTTTTATGCCTCCGTGTAAAAGTTAACTGTAACATTGTACTCATCCTACATTTGTTGCATTTTCTTTGGATGCAGATAAAACATTTATTACCAGTTTAGGACTTCGAGCTTGAGTCTGAGTTGAGGAACATCTAGTGTTCGGGGTGAGGATGCTTTCAATCAGCATCCTTGGATACTTTTATCTTTATTTTTGTCTTTTATTTATCCGAGAGACATGTTCAATATTCACATTATGTTATTTAGGCATTTGGCCTATGTTATTCTTGTTTCAGACTTGTATTCGGTTAGAGCTCTTGTATTATTGACTAGATCTATGAGGGGTGTTCCTATGATTCTTAGATTCTTCTTTCGTACTTTATATGATATGCAGTTACTTGAGCATTTTGTTATTTTCGCACTTCGTATATATAATTGTACCTATTTAAGGGTAATGGTTCGCCTAGCGCTGAGAAAAGTGTAGGTGCCACCACGATTCCTACAACGGGTCGTGACAGTCCATTCCTACGATAATCATATTTATGACATGCTGGGGTTCTATCGGGTCTGCCTGTTTGTTTGCATCTCTATTTTTACAGCTATCCTTGGCTTGATTGCTAAAAAAACTCACATATATGGTCATTCTTCAATAACCGGGCCACTTCATCCCTAAGCTGTCGACAATCCTCCTTCTAGTGATCGTGTGTTCCATGAAAGTCACACAACAAACTTGGATCTATTTGAGTTTGGTTTGTTTGAAGGGGCCTCGGCCACATTGCCTCCTTGATGTTTCTTAATTGCCGATACTAGCCCAGTCGCATCAATATTAAAATTGTATTCGGAAAACCTTGGGCTTTCCATACTGTTTGATGACCCCCCACCCCCACCGGTGTCATTTTTAAATTGCAAACATCTACTGGTAACTCGATTATTGCTTCTATCACCACCTCCTCTTTTCGATGAAACGTTACGATTGTTGCGCCCTCGATCCGATCTGAAGTTTGACCTCTCGGGGGATGTATGGTTGGTACCTATCCCTTAGAGACCTCAACTCCGACTTAGCTACCCTTTTGATTTATCAAGACCTTTGTTTCGCCATGCTGATCCCGGTGTGAGCTCAAACTGATCATCTTCTATCCGGATATTTAACTCGTACCTATTATGTATGTCTATCCATGTTACTATGGGAATTCTAATAAATTTTCCTTTAATTTTAATGATGCACTGGAGCTCCGTTCATCTGGTATCGAAGGAAGCATCATACGTTCCTTTTGAAATCTCGTCACGAACTCTTGCAACAACTCCGTATCCTTCTGAACAATTTTGAATATGTCCGCTTTTCTTGCTTGGACCTTTTTTTCTCCGGCGTGCTTTATAAATGCATCTGCAAGCATTTCAAACGAGTTAATCGAGTGTCCGGGTAATAATGAATACCAGGTCATTGCCCATTTGGACAATGTTATGCCAAATTTCTTCAGCAAACAATTATATCTCATCCGGATGCATGTCGTTGCCCTTCACCGCACAAGTGTACGACGTCACATGCTTTTGTGGATCTGTGGTTCCATCTTACTTTAAGAGATCTGGCATTTTGAACCTTTTTGGTATCAACTTCGTAGCCGTGCTCGGGTGGAAATGACAATTGAATATATCTCTTCGAGTCCGGCCCTTTCAGGATTGGAGGCGTTCTTGAGATCTGATCTATCTATGAATTGAAGGTGTCAACCTTCTTTTCATTAGTATCCATGCGTTTGTTCAAAGCATGGATCAATTTCAAGACTTCCGATGACTCACTTGTCCCCGAACCATTGTCATTTCCTTCGACTCAATCTTTACCACATACTTGATCTTCCTAACGGACGTACCGAGTTTCATCCGCTGCTCTTTTTCTACAACTGAGTGGTCGCCTCCTGCTGTTTCAGCATGATAAAGATTCGAGAAAAAATTGTCCTAGCTATCCGCACTCCGTTATTTGCTTTGTTATAATCATTTGGAGTCTTTTCACCGGATCTCCTAGATTCCCGAGGCGAAACCATAAGATGATTCTGATGCTCGTCAGCCATTAGGTCAACAAACGGGGTGTTATTATTGTTGTTACCGGCATTGTCATCATTATTGATGTTGTTATTGATATCTTTATTGTTGTGTTCAATGTTGTTGTTATTGTTATTTTTAACACCAACTTGACTCATTTTGTTGATGTATGGTTTTTAACTTGTTCACAAAATCTCAAAAGAAACAAGTGAAAATTGACAAATCACCACAATTATTCTTTGTCCACATTGGGCGCCAAACTGTTTAATTTGAGATTCTCTCTCAAATTAAATATCATCAATGCTAATAATGGCCTCTTAATGACTAAAGTGTAACGGTTGACGCCATATCTTGAACGGATACTTGTCGGACGCCTTCGAAATTCTACCCGATTTCAACTGGTTCAGTCGTATCCGAGCTCGTCTCAACCGCTACCTCACCTCGGGTCAAGTCGTATCCGGCTCAGAACTTAACCATCAACCTCGAACTTTACATATTAACCTTGTCATGTGTCTTGTCGGATTTTATCGAACAAAAAAAAACTACTCTACATAAAGAGAATCATGCATAACCTCTTGGACGGTACCTTTTATAGATGCGTTCATCCAAATACTAGAAATTCATATTTATTATTACGATAAAATAAGTGATGATTATCATTGTCATCGTATATGAATTGGACCTTTGGCTCATAAAATTAAATTGAGAAAATGACAAAGGGTACCTATAGATAGTTTTGTTGATTTACAAAACATAACGATATATTACGAAACATGACGGATCTTCATATTTTTATCATTTTTTTAATTAATTTATACTAAAAAAAAAACTAATTTTAATAATTTTTTATTTATTTAAAAAAATCATTTTTTTATTTTTTAAAATTATTTATTTATTAAAAATATTAAAAGTATTTCTTGCTCAAGGCTTTAAAAATGTATGAAATATGTATATGTGAGCTGAATTTTCAATATAGTTTTCATACATACAATTTGAGCGAAATATTTAAGTCTTGAACGAGATATACATATTTTCACACACAAAAATTGAGCGAACTTTTTAAACCTTGAGCAAGATATACATATCACACATTTTTCATACACAATTTTGAGTGATTATTTTAAGTCTTGAATGTTGTATTTAAGTTGTATACAATGTTATTGTAGTTGTATTAATTTTACCGAAACCTAACATGAACTTTATACACGAAATGTGAGTGAAATTCTAACCCTTGAGCGAGATACAAATTTCATACACAATTTTGAGCTATTTTTAAGACTTGAACAATGTATACACATTTCATACACTAAATTTTGAGCGGACTTTTTAAGTCTTGAATGAGATATACACATTTCATACACAAAAAATTGAGTGAATTTTTAAGCCTTAAGCAGAAAAAAATAAAATTTTATTTTATAAAAAATATATTTAAAAAATTTCAAAAATATTTTTTTTAATTTCAAAATAAAATTAAAAATATTTTTTTAAAAATAAATAAATAAAATTTAAAATAAAAGTAGTAAAAAAGTTTGTATGAAAAATAAAAAACCATTATCTTCTGTAAATTAAAAAGTTTCGTCATATTCCTTAAATGCTTTTCTTATTATGTATTTATATGTCATTCACCCCATAAAATTCTTAGGGACTTCAAGCTACCACTTCCAAAATATGGGCCCGAAATAGAAAGTTTTTGAAATAGAAAGTTATTAACGTTTAACCATCGATTGAAATGTCTCATGTAAAAGTTCGAAACTCAATATAGTATGCTGGAGTTTTCAAACTCCAGTACAATCAATGTGCTGAAATTTCACTTGTAACAGTTTCTAACTCCATTGAAACGATACTGAATCTAATTAGCAGTCTTAAAAATGACTATTAGTCAACTTTGTCCTAAAGGAGGTCTACTATCTCTGTCCAAGATCAATAAGTATTTCTGCAAGGAAAACAGATGTCACAATTTGAATTATAAGAGTTCATTTTACTTCATCTCCTATTAACTCTGAAATATTATATGTTGTTAATGGTTTATAATACTCTCATATTTTCTGAAACTTATTTCTTATACTTAAAAAGTGAAATAATTAATTAAACAGGGAATAATAACAAAAAAGTCGTGCCAATAGAGAGATAATACTATGATGGTTTACCAGCAGCAATGAACTTCAATAATCTCGTAATATAGCAATATTTTACTCTTTTTATTTATTTGCTCTTTTGGTCTCTGACTTCTGCTAATCTCTAACAATTTTCTCATGAAAAAGAGTTCATATACAATAGAAAAATTTATATATGTTTTTTTTTCTTTTCCTATAGAATTAATGATTATAATTGAGAAATGTATAAGTTTGAGTCGGCCGTAGTATATACTATATATAGTCCAAATTTTACGTGTGATATACATGTTTGACAGTGTAAAAAGAATTTTTACATCATCAATGTAATATAATCTCTTATAGCAAGTTGGGTTACTTACCTTTTTATTCTAGGTTTACAATCAATACTTGGTATATAAAATTAACGTGCAGTTACCTTTAATTTTAAGTGACCTAATTCAATGTTAAACACTTTTTCTACAAACATAATCATCTATAAATCCTAACAAAAAGCTGCCACTTTTCTCCAAACGGCAGCAAAGAACATATCAGCAGATATAATGCCAAAGAAGAAATTACAAAAGGCCTTTGAAGATGATACGTCCATTCTTCCGTGTGATATTCTATTTTCAATCCTTATTAGTCTTTCAGTTATATCTTTGTTTCGTGTTTAGAGATCCGGAAAGTCCCCAGTTAGTTATGATGGATGAAGCAATTGTTTCCAACTGTGATGGCTTGGTGCTTTTAAAGAATCCTTGGGGGCTATGTTTTGTGGAATTCATCCACCAGAGAATATCGAAAACTTGAATGTCCTTATGTGACAAACAAACATGTTGAACCTGTAAATGCTTGTGGGTTGTGCTATGATTATGTTGTATAATCTTTGTCTAACAATTCCTGAACAGAGAAAACAAGTGCCGTTTATCCAGTTCTTCCACGTGAGAACTGGTGCTCTCAGGGGAAAGATTGTTTATTTTGGTATCTGAATGAGAGAATAGATCACCAATTCATATGTACAACTCTACAATTTTATACTTTGACGTGATTTTATATGGAGGGAAAAGCATGAGTAAAGAATTGAAACTTGCCCACTATTTGCAGAAGGTTTATACTAGATAACAAAAAATGGCGAAGTTCTGTTTCATGGGTATGAAAATTATCCTAAACACAGTTGATGAGGCCCAAGTGTAATTTCACACAGTTAACAACAAGAAGATCAAGGCGAGAGAATGTTGGTACAAATTAAAAAGGCAGTATCAAAAACAATTTGGATTCATCACCATTGATCTTTGTTCTTTCTTTCTTTCTTTCTTTCTTTTTCTTTATTAAAAATTATAGTTTTCCTAAATAAATGTTTTCTTTGTGAAAATATGTCTCGGAGGTTGGTCCGTTATTGAAAATATTTTCTAGAAAGAAAAGGTTAATAATTATACTCTTTTTTTCAGTCTTAAGGATTAAAGAAAAACACTAGTTTTACCCGATCCTCAACCATTATTAAATCGGAAAAGGGTAAAAAATACCCGTAACTATTGAAAATGGCTCACATATGCTCTTAGTTAACCTTTTGATCTAAAAATACCTTCAACATTTGTTTTGGACTCAAATATACCCATAAACTAACAGGCCCTCAACCTTTTGGGCATGAATCTAGAAAACTGCTACTCTATGTTTCTAATCTATGAGTTTCTTTCATATTGAAACTGTCTTTTGTTTGTGAAATTATCGATAAACTCTTATTTAGTAGTTGCATGAGTGAATATATGAAGGATTAATTTTTTTGACACACCTCAAATTGTTAAGTACTTGACTGATTCATACATTATGTATTCAATTTTTGTTATATATACTGCTTACTACTTGATCTTCACCAAGTATAATCCAGTGGATCAACATAGTCTACTGTTAGTATATGATTATCTTAATTTCAGTAGAAAAATAATTGCAAATACAAGTTGCCAGTTGCCGCTAAAATCAAAATACTATTCCAACAAAAATTAAGCAAATAATCACACAAGCCATTAATGTTTTAGTCCTTTTCTCGAGCAACTGACATGTCGATTTCATTAGTAAATTATAAAATGAGAGAGAGATAAGGGTCATCGTCTAATAAACAAAATCGGAAGAACAATCGATGAAATCCAGTCGATTCAAGAGTCCCCAGCTGGTCTGTTAGGGGTTTATTTGAGCCCAAAACAAATGTTGAGGGTATTTTCAGATCAAAAGGTTAGCTAAAGACATTTGTGAGCCATTCTCAATACGGTAGGGGTATTTTTAGCCATTTTCTGTTATTAAATTGTCAATACAATACTCAAGTAATAAGTGGTTAATCAAGGATTACAATATTCTTGAAAAGTTCAGAAATGACATGACACGACCTATTGTCATCTTTGTAACAAATATTCTTCCTTAATTATTTCATTAATGATTTACACTATATATAATTGTACAAAAATATTTACATTGCTATAAACTAAGTAACTAATCAATCCTAATTACAAGAGAAATCTAATTCTACCTAATATTGGAGATGTACAATTTTAAATGCAATCTAATTCTATTACACCGTGCAGTCGAAGCGAAAAGTTGGCGTATACTGAGACTATCCCGAAAGTCTTCAAATAAAACCTGCGGAACACCTTTTGTAAAGATGCCGACAATCTGATAACGTGACGAGACATATAAGACACGTACTTGTCCACGAGCAACCTGTTCGCGAACAAAGTGAATATTCAGCTTAATATGTTTAGTGCGTTGGTGGTGAACCGCATTCCCTGAGAGATAAATAGCACTAACATTATCACAATAAACCAATGTCGCCTTCGAAACTGGACAGTGGAGTTCTAAAAGAAGGTTCTGTAGCTAACAAGATTCAGACACCACATTGACAACTCCTCAGTATTCTGCTTCGACACTAGATCTGGACAAGGTTGCTTGCCGTTTTGAGGACCAAGAGACCAAATTATCACCAAGAAATACACAATAACCAAACGTGGAGCATTTAGTATCCGGACAACTACCCCAATCGGCATCTATATATGAAATAAGAGCGGTTGTCGAAGACGGATATAAATGCATGTCATGATCGAGAGTACCTTGAATATAACGCACAATGCATTTAAGAGCATGCATGTGATCTCTATCGAGTTATGCATGAATAGACAAACCTGTTGTACAACATAAGAGATGTCGGGCCTCGTGAATGTGAGATATTGCAGGGGCCCTGCAAGGCTGCGGTAATGTGATGGATCGGCATATGGCTTGCTGGAAGAAGCACTCAACTTCGGTTTAGTGTAAATCGGAGTGGTAGACGGCCTACACGATAACATATCAATCAGCTCGTTCAACAATCTCTGCTGCATACTTCTTTGGGATAAAAATAAACCACCTGCATGACGTGTCACAACTATCCCCAAGAAGTAACTCAGTGGCCCTAGATCTTTCATTGCAAACTAAGAGCCAAACCGTGATATGATAGACTTGCGAAGAGCATTAAATGAGGTAGTTAAGATAATATCATCCACATACAAAATAATGTAAGCAATATCATTTCCCTGACGGTAGATGAATAGAGAATGATCAGACATGCTGTTAAAAAACCCAATATGTGAAACGTAATCTGCAAACCTCTTGTACTAGGCCCTAGGAGTTTGTTTGAGCCCATATAATGATTTCTTTAGCAGGCACACATGATTAGGATAATTAGGGTCTCTGTACCCCATGGGCTGATACATATACACTGTTTCATTGAGGTCTCCATGGAGGAAGGCATTTTTTACATCAAGCTGATGAAGCGACCATGCCTTCGAAAGAGCCAGACTGAGGACCGTCCTGATAATTGTCGGTTTGACCACCGGACTGAAAGTCTCACCACAATCCACACCAACCTGTTGAGTCTTCTCATCACCTACAAGACGGTCTTTGTGCCTCTCAAATGTACCATCAGATTTTTCTTTATAACTAAAAATTCACATAGACCGAATCACATTAACATCGGGGGACGGGGCACCAAATTCCACGTTCTATTATTAATAAGAGAATTAAATTCATCATCCATAGTCATTTTTTAATTCGGGTCATTAAGGGCAGACACAGGATTATGAGGCAACGGTGACTTGGAAACATGGGTGTGAAGACCGTATTTTTTATTTGGCTTAAAAATCCGGTGTTGACTACGAGTGACAGGTCGTTGGGCCGGAATTATAGTTGGGCCAGGCGAGAAGGACGGACTGGCCGGTAGTGACTAGATTGCCTAGCAGTGGGCTGCTCGAGCCAGACGGTGGGCTGAGACCTAGCGGATTGCCAGCCTCTGGGCCTCGCAGCAGTGGGCTGCCAGCGAGAGACTCAACTGGGCCAACAGCTGCTGGGCTCGGTGATTGGGCCGATACATCGGGAAACATTGGGCCTGTTTGGGAGGCTAATTTATGGATCAAATACGGGGTATGCTATCGTCAAGAAATTCATAGGTAGGAGGCCCGGAACAATGTAATTTGACAAAAAGGAAATTTATTTCATAAAAAATTACATGATGACTTACGATGCTTTTACTAGATGATAAGTCGAAACATTTATAACCACGATGATTTGACGGATATCCCAAAAAAGTACACGAAGTTGACCGGGGTTAAAGTTTATTAATGGTAGTAGAAGGAAAGAGAGGATAGCATAAGCACCCAAAAACTCGTAAATGAGAATAAGAAGGGTCCCTTAGGTATAAAATTTTGAGTGGGGATTGGTAGGTTGTTTGTTCGAAAGTATGTTTAACAGATAAGTTGTCATTTGTAACGTATGATGCCAAAAAGATAGTGGTAGAGAGACATGGGCAAGTAAGGTTCTAACAATATTGTTAATGGTTCAAATTATTCTTTCTACTTTTCCATTTTAAGATGATGTATGTGGACACGAGAGACGAAATGACAAACCATTAGTTTTGCATAGGGGCGGCCAGTGGGCCGGGACGGCCCGACCCCGTCCCGAGCCCGCCCCGACCCCGCCAAAAAAAAAAACGGTGGCGGGACTCGAACTCGGGATGGGACAATGTCTCGTCCCGCCAGACCCGAGCCCGCCCCAGGCCCGCTCGACCCGACCCCGCCCCGACCCCGTCCCGAGCCCGACCCCGACCCCGCCCTTTGTCCCCCTTTTGCAAATATGGTCGTTGCACCAACGACCATTTTAGATTTTGGCCGTTGGCCAACGGCCATTTTAGGCCTCCCCCTCCCCCAACCCCCCTACCTCTTAATATTTATTTTTAACCCATAAGTTATTATATTTACACTTTAACCCAATTTTCCAACTATAAATAACTCATTTTCTCTTCATCTTTCTCACAAATCTTCCTACAATATCTCCAATCTCTCAATATATCTCTCTACAAGTCTACATTATTTGCTAAATATTCAATTTTATTTATTTATTTGGGAATTGGGAGTGAAGTTGGCAACTAGCTTGAGGATCTTCCATCGAGCAAAGTTTCAATTTTCAACCTCTCGATTACACGTCGACGTTACGTCGGCGTTTGGTACATTCGTTCCTTCATTAAATTATTATTGTCTGTTTATTTTATTTAGCGCACTTAATTTTATTTACTTTAATTATTTGTTAGCATATAATTAAAATGAAAGGAATTAGAGGTATGTTTAAGGGTAAGGGTAAGACTTCTTCTAGTAGGGGCGACAACAAGGGCAAGGGTACTTCTTCTAGTCATCTTATTCCTACACAGGATGATTTTGTTGATACTCAACATTTTCCTACAATACCATTAGATTTAGACGAGGAACTATTTTCTGGAACTCAAGAAGACTTTAATTTAGACGATGATCTAGATGATACACCCACTAATGTTGATGACAACACACCCACTAGTGCACCTTCAACTGAAATACCTCCTATCCCCCCTAGTATGAGACGAGGTCCATCAAAACGACCATTAAAATCAGATGCATGGACATTTTTTGATAGGGACGTAGAGAATCAAGTAGCTATATGTAAAATTTGTAAAAATGTTTTAAAATTTAAAACTGGAAAAGGTCACGGTGGGACGGGGGGTTTAATTAGACACGTAGTAAGTGCTCATCCAGCTAGGTATGCCCAATACCAGGCTTCAAAACCGGGTGCGCAAACGCCGCTCCATCCGGACAAGGTTCACATACTGATACTGTCCCGGACCAAGTATAGGGTCAAATTAACCCTATGACGGGGGGAATTGTAGGCCCTAAATACAATAAACATAGAGATAGAGAAGCAATATCAAAATTAGTTGATGTGGAGGGTTTGCCTTTTTCATTTCCTTCATCTCCCGGTTTTATTCATTACATTAGAGATATATATAATCCTGCTTTTAACGGGTTTTCTAGATCAACTGTTAAGAGAGATGTATTTAAATTCGCGCATGAATATCAACAATATTTACGTTATTCATTATATCATTTTAATGGAAAAGTATCTATCACGTCTGATATAGGTCGTAGTACTAACGATCATGATTATTTAACTGTAACTTGTCATTGGATAGATTATAAATGGTCTATACAAAAACGTATCTTAGCGTATAGATATATAGATGATAGGCACACTGGTACTTTTATTGCAGATAATATTTATCAAGTGTGCCATTATTACGGAATAACCGATAAAATTATGACTATTACATTAGATAACGCTTCTTCTAACAATTACGCAATTACAATTTAAAAAAAAATTGTTTAACTCCATCTTTTTCAGATCATTTTCATATAAAATGTGTGTGCCATATATATAACTTAATTGTAAAGGATGGTCTATCACTTTTTGAAGACATTCTTAGTAAAATACAATTTGCTATAAACTTTATTTTTAAAAGTAATAAAGTACAACGTAGAAAGGAATATAAAAAACTTGTCACGATTGTGGACTACCTTATAGAAAAATTCCACAAGAAGTATCCACTAGGTGGAATTCTTTATACGAGCAACTACTTGTTGCTTATGACTATAGAATACCTATAACTTTATTTTTTAATCTCATAATAAAAATCCAGCTTATATGATTTTAGATAGTGATTGGGTAAAAATTTCCGAACATATTGTATTTTTAGAGAAAATTTTTCAAGCAACAAAAGAATTTTCCGGTATATATTATCCTACTATTTAAACTATGTTGTTTTATATAACTCTAATATTTTTATTACTTAGTGAATATATGGAAAAACCAGCTTATAAGGCAGCTATTAAAAAAATGTTTGTCAAAATAAAAAAATATTTTATTCCTATTCCCTCTATTTATATTATTGG
Organism: Anisodus tanguticus; assembly: GCA_034509755.1. NCBI lineage: Eukaryota > Viridiplantae > Streptophyta > Magnoliopsida > Solanales > Solanaceae > Anisodus > Anisodus tanguticus. The sequence continues at coordinate 33,777,221 of CM067546.1, forward strand.
TTCTGTATTAAATACTACTATTAAAATAGACGATACTAAATCACTAATTGAAACTATTTACGATTGTATAGAAGTACTACCACCTCCAAGTCCCAAAAATCTAAATCACCCACCACCTATTGAACAAACTAAAGAAGAAGTGTTGTCTAGCGTAGAACACCAATGCAAAAATATATATAGATTTTATCAACAAGAAATGCTAGTAACTTACCGGCTTCCATACCATCTTCTTCATCTTCAACACAACCTCACAAAAGACATGGTGTTTCTGCGGCTAGTATTGAAAGCCTCAGAAATAGAATGTGCGGCCGTACCTCTACTACTAATCAAATTATCGAGTTTGATATTTTTATTTTGGAGGGTTCTGTACCGTATCAAGAAGTTATCAATGAAGATGGACATGAAGACTTGCTGAAATACTGGAGGGGGAATGAGAAGACCTTTCCGACACTTTCATTGATGGCCCGAGATGTTTTGAACATTCAAGCGTCATCAACTACGTCTGAAAGTGCTTTTTCTGCCGGTAGATATCAAATAGGAGACTACAGACACTCATTAGTCGGAGATAGCTTGGAAATTGCAGTATTATTCAGAGATTAGATACGAGCGGAGCGGAGAAGGTGCGGTCAACCGGAGATCAACGAAGAAGAAGATGAAAACTACAACGAAATCTTAACCGAAGGTAGTGGAAGCGACGTGGATCAATTTGACCAACAAATACCAATTCCAACCGAAGAACCACAGGAAATCATCAAGCAATTAGAACAGGTTTTTTTGAGAATGTAATTTTTTTAATTACAATTTTATTATGTAATTTGCAACTTTTGGACAACACCAAAAAGTTACAATTTAGATTTTAGACAATTGTATTTGTATTACAAAAAAATCATGTCTATTAAATAATATAAGAGGCACAAAAACAGCCTTGGGATGTTTTTATTACACTATCTTGTTTTGTTTATTGAGTTTTTTTATACATATGTTATTTAAAAAAAAAAAAAAAAAACCGCCGGACCCCGCCCCGCCCCGACCCTGCCCCACCCCGATACCGACGAGATCGGGATCGGGACGGGACTGGAGCAAGTCCCGCCAGACCCGACCCCGCCAGACCCAGCCAGACCCGACCCCAACCCCTTCTCCCGTCCCACCCTACCCCGACCCCGCCAGACCCGGCCCACCACACCCGAGCCCGACCCACTGGCCACCCCTAGTTTGCTTTTGCAAAAGTCCCAAAAAGGCCCATTATCAAATTCTCTACCATTATCACACTGAATATTTTTAATGTCCCATTCAAATTGAGTACGGATGTATGCTCTAAAGGATAAAAATATGGAAAAAACTTGTGACTTTTTAGATAAAGGAAACGTCCACAAAAAAATATAGTAATCATCCAACAACAGAAGATAATATCGGTGGTCCGAAGAGCTCAAAATGGGAGATGTCCAAATAGCACTATAAATAATATCAAAAGGCATAATAGTACGACAATTCGAAGCAACAAAAGGAAACTTAACATGTTTTCCAAGATAACAAGAGCGACAAACATGAGAACTACGAGGTCTAGTACACTCAATAAATTTATTTTGTTTAAAGGAAGCAAAAACATGTGCTCCCGGATGACCCAAACGTTCATGCCATAAAAAAGGAGCTAAAACTGCAAAAGTGGATGGTAAACCCATCTCACGACTATCACATCTCATTAGATGCATCCCCATATGAAAATCCTTCACGGAAAACCAAAAAGGATCAAATTCAATAGAAACCCAATTATCAGTGGTAAATTTTCTAACTCAAATTAAGTTTTTAATTAATTTAAGTGTGTGAAGGACATTTTTCAAAATTAACAGTGGGCTCGGGTGAGACAAGTTTGTAGTACCATAACCACAAATTGGAATTGAATGACCATTTCCGACAATTATACCACAATTATTGATCAAATTAAAATAGGATGAGAGATTACCTTGTGAAGACGTCATATGAGACGTTGCACCGGTGTTCATGCACTAATTTTCATCGAGCAAAGTAAGCCCAAGAGTGTGCATCGCGACCTCGATATCTGTCAAGGTCACCACTACCAAGTGGGCCTGCTGCCACTAGCTCGGCAGTGGCCCAAGAATTCCTGGGTTGCTGCCTGTTGGGTTGCTCGATGTGACCTGAGCCTGGCCTAGTTACTGCTAGTTGGATAGGGGCAGGGCGGCACGGCCCAATTCCACTGACAGGCCTATGGTGCCGGCCCACTGCCCCAGGGTGCCCTCAGCTGCCACTGGGCTGGCGCTTACTGCGGGCCGCTGCCCCTGCCGCCACCTCCTCCGCGGTGGTTGCCGCCGTAGCCGCCGCCACGGGTTTTGCTCTCATTACCGCCATTTTTGGCCCTTCTGACCAAGATTTGGCGGTAAATTTTCAAATTCTGACGAACTCTCATCGGATGAAGCCGCAACCAAGGCGGAATTTGACACGGTGGTTGTCTTCTTGGCAAAACTCGCTTCTTCGAGAATGAGCATAGAGCGGGCTTGGTAAAAAGGTGGAAGAGGATTGCATTGGCGGATGAGCGTACCCACTCCACTATACGCGTCGGTGAGGTCGGCCACTAGTTGTAAAATAAGTCGATTGTTAGTGACCTGCGCGCCGACGTTCTTGAGTTGGTCCGACAACTCCTTGAGTCGTTGACAATATGCGGAAGCATTCGGAAAGTCTTCCATGTCGGTGGTGGAGAATTCCTATTCAAAAGTAACGGCCCGGGAATTTTTGTTGTCTTGGAATATGTCGCGTAAGCGATCCAAAGCCTCCATCGCCGTGGAGTCGTGCTTAATAATTGTATGCAGCAAATCGCTAGAAATAGTGGCATAAATCCACTGAAGAACTGTCGCATCAAGGGTTAACCATAATTCTCTTTCGTCGTCGGTTTTCGGCACCTTCTCCTTGCCTTTTTCCGACGGAATTATGTGATGAATGACCCGGTGTGAGCGGCAGTGAATCTTAAAGAGCTCTACCCACGTTGCATAATGGATGTTTTCCATCTCAAGAGTGATGAAACCATGAGATTTGATGTTGAAAACTATGAGGGTTGGATGAAAAGAAGATTTTGAGTCAAACATGGCTGACGGGGAGAAGGATGGTCGGCGGCAAAAAGAAGAGGGGGGGTGGGTGGGGGTGTCGGACACAAGGAAACATGGTTAGGGTTTCAGGAACTTTCCTAGACTACTGATATCATGTAAGAAATATTCTTCCTTGATTATTTCATTAACGATTTACACTATATATAATTGTACAAAAATATTTACCTTACTACAAACTAGGTAACTAATTAATCCTAATTACAAGAAAAATCTAATCTACCTAATATAGGAGATGTAAAATTTTAAATGGAATCTAATTCTATTAATCTTATCCTTTATGTTATTAACTATTATAGACACAAATTTGTTAGTAATTGTTTCAAATAATGGAACTGTCATACAATCTAGTAGTGCTATAAGAATTTCAAAGTTGTCTCCCTTTTAATTAATAGTAATAAATACACACGCTCCCACAAATCTTTGCGGAATTTAAAATAGTTATATTCAAGGTAATATTATGATCATTGCGGAATTTAAAATAGTTATATTCAAGGTAATAACAAACAAATATTATAAATACAAGTAACACAAGTATTAAAACCATTTTTGGTTTAAATCAATCTATAATCTCTTCCAGATTCTCAATATCATAATCATAGAGGTCCTACTTATCAATAATCATAATCACATAATTAAACTTATCAAATACATAATTAAAACATACTAGTAAAGGAACCATACCTTTTGCAGTAATCTTCGGATCACCGGAAACCTCAACTTCACCCTGGCAGCCTTCCCCTTTCTTGCTTCCTCGCGTTACGGGTACTATGGCCTAGGTGCTTAGGAAGTCTCTACAGTTCTTTCCAATGATTCCAGCAAGAGTCAAGGTTCTTAAACTAATATGCGTTTAATTATATATTCTTCAAAGTTTATTTCTTGTTCTTATGATCTTTTGAAGTAGATCTTCTTAGATTATAATATTACTCTGTCAGGATTATAGACTGATATAAGGTTTTTAGCTAAACATGATTTTTGGTTAATATGAAGCTATTAGATTTCTGAATTTTAGAGAGAGTATTTGCTTGAGAGAGTATTTTTCTAGAGAGAGAGAGATATCAAAGAGAGAATTTATATTTCGAAAAAACTTGTTCGTAACTGATACAATGAGGCTCTTTATATAGATAACCTCGGGGTGCTACAGTAGTATGACCTTTACTGTGCTACTACAGTAGTATGACCTTTACTGTGCGACCTTTACTGGTGCTACAGTATTTGGCGGCTCTTACCTTTTTCTTGTTACAAACTAAATTATTACATTTTTGAAAAAACTTCCTTCTGTTGGTATCTTGTCTTGTCTTTTTGTCATCCTTCTTCTGATGTTGATATGCTTGGTATCTTGTTTTTGCTCCGTTGTTCTTTCATCTTTTTCTTTTGCTGATTCTCTTTCATCTTTTTCTTTCACTTGTCTCTTTCATCTTTGTTGATTCTCTTTCATCTTTTTCTTTTTCACTTGTCTCTTTCATCTTTTTCTCTTTCATATTTTTTTTTTATCACTTGTCTCTTTCATCTTTTTTCTTCTTTTGCTGATATGTTTGTTATGCTAATATTTTGGCTTATGTGATAAATCATATTGAGCCGGATTATTATTCTATTATGCTGATATACCACGTAAATGAATTACATGGTTCTTTGATGAGCTGATATGATGGGTTTTGTAGTAAAACTACATTATTCCCCACCAAGCTATTATGCTATTATGAAAACGGATCATTGGATTTTTCTTCTTTTATACTCATAACTTGTTTTATACTTATATCTCGTAGAGCTATTGGTTTTCTTTTTTGTTTGGTTATGGTCTGGTACTGCTCTATAGTTTCTTTGGCATGCTTGTGCTTCAGATTTACTATTCGGTTCATCATATTTGTTAGTTCTACTGTATCCTGGATTACTATGTCGTGATTGTAATATATCGTAATTAGTTCTTCCACTTATTCTCCTTTGGTAGTTCCAATGATACTTGCTTTACCTGCTTTTATCATGTCTTCCAGTCTTCCTACTAGGGTTGCTAGTCCAATGGCTCTTTTGTTGCTTAGCCATTCTTGAAATTGATTTATTTTGCATGGTATCTCTTTTTTGGAGTCTGTGTTATCTCCAGTGATGTTAGTATTCCTTCCTGCTTTGAACAACTGGCATAGAACAATAGGTTTCCCTGTTAGATCTGTAGAGGCATCAAATATTTGTATTCCATAAATTCCTGGTCCGAATGTTTCTTTCATGGATTGGACCGATTGGTATATTGTACTTGGTAATTTCGATATGCTGTTAAGGGAGTCATCTACCATAATTTTGTCAAGGAATCCATATTTAAAAAGTTTATAGGCTACATTTGGGTCTGTTTTCTCAAGACATAAATATCTTGGATACTTACTAAATCTTGAGGCTCGTAATATATTGGGGTTGGATTTGTAGGTGTAGTATTTAGTAATGGCTTCATAGGTGGTAATGATTTATGGTGAAAATGTTAATTTCTCAGCCATAGATAATATTTGTGATGTTGGTATTTGGGATGTTGATGGTAGGTGTGCTAGTCTTGAACTGAGGGTAGGAAAGCTTGTAGTCTCCATGTTATTTTTTGGAGAGTTTCTTAGATTTTTATAAATGGTAGTCAAATTGAGCATTCCTTCGATTGGTCGATAAGGCTATTATTTTGTTTGAGTATTTCATCCAATTCTTGTATCTTGGTTGCCATGACTTGGTTGCTGCTGATAACTTCATTTATTATATTGTTGATATAGTCTTCAAAGCTGTCGCTGTTAACTGACATCCTGATATCTGCTTAAGAAATCAGCTAGAAGATTCTTATTTCCAGATATATTTTTAATAATAAAATCATAACAATAGAAGAACGATTGCCATTTTCTTCTTTTATTTAATTCTGGTAATGGGTCTATTTTATTAGTAATAAATGCTCTTACTTGGGTGTTATCAGTTCTGACAACAAACTTTACTGGTAATAAATGATAATGAAATCTTTTTATTCCAAATTTTACGGCTAATAATTCTTTTTCATTGATATGGTAATTCTTTTCATTGGGCTTCCAAGTTCCACCTCCATATCCGCATATTAATGGTTTTTCTTTGTCTATATCCTCTTTGTCTATATCCTCTTTGTCATAAGCTATGAGGACTGCTCCCCATCCTATGTCACTGGCATCTGTAAATAGTTCTAACTGGTCCTTATCTGTTGGAATTCTATGTTTTGGTAAATTTGTTACTCTTTCTTTAATATCTTTTATAGCTTTATCTTGTTTCTCTGTCCATTCAAAAGTCTTGTTTTTTCCCTTGATCAAATCTTGTAATGGCTTTCTTAGGGCTGGTAAGTCTTTTATATGATCTGAGGCATAGTTTACTATTCCTAGAAACTGTTGTACTTCCTTTTTATTTTCTAATTTATCTTTAAAATTCTTAATCTTCGTTACTATGTGTTCCTGAAGTTGGAATCCTTCCTTACCTATTATATATCCTAGATATTCTATATTATCTTTAAAGATTTCGGATTTCTTTTCTGATAGTAAAATTCCATGTCGTTTTATAGTTTTTATGAATTCTTCTAGGTGTTTAATATGATCTCCTAAGGTTTCGCTGTTTATTAATATATCATCGACATATACTATACAATATTCTGTTAATTTTTTAAACACTTGGTCCATTCTTCTTTGAAATATTTGAGGTGCATTTTTTAGTCCAAATAGTAATACATTCCACTCATAATGTCCTTGAGGGGTACTGAAAGCTGTTAAAGGTTTTGATTCTTTGGTTAGTTTTATTTGCCAAAATCCACTTTTACAGTCAAACTTACTAAACCATTTCTTATTTCCTAATCTATTAATAAGGTTTTTTTTATATGGTAAAAAATATCCATCAAATATTGTCTTCCTATTTAATTCTCTATAGTCTACGACTATTCTAGCTTTTCCTCTTTTTTGTTCACTATGTTTTCTTACTAAGAAAGCTGGACTACTATGTGAGCTTTTACTTTCTTGTATTAGTTTCAAATCTAGTAGTTCTCTTAATTGCGTTTCGAATTCTTTTTGATCTGTTGGGCTATATCTAATAGGTTTACATCTGATAATATCATCAGGAATTATTAATTTTATTTCCGCATATATTTTTTCTTTTTCCCATAATTGTATTGGATTTTCTCCAAAATTCATTTTTAACATTCCAAGATATTTTTCTTTTAATATTTGAAGATTATTGTTTCGATTTATCCTATTACATAATTTTAATGTTTGTATCGGTAGTATTCTTTTTAATATGATCCATCTGTTACAAGGTGTTTGTAAGCTTAAGGTGTTATTATTTATAACTTGGGTTTTGAAATAATCTAAAAAGTTATTTTCTAATAATACTTGTTGACTCATATTATTGTCTTGGTATATTATTGGTAATCTAAATATGGTCTTATTTAACACTATTCTTACATTTTCAGCTATAGTATCTAATTCTTTGGTTTGTTCGTTAAATCCTGTTACTCTTATTCTATATGTCCTAGACCTTTTCCACTTATGTGATTCTAAAACTTCTTTTCGTGCCAAGCACATGTCTGCTCCACTATCAATAAATATCTTTTGTTTCATTAACTTATTGGGTTTGTATTCTACATGGGCTTCTATGTAGATTGCTACCATTTATTATGAATCATTTTCCCTATCTGAATAGATATAATTAACTGTTCCTGTTTCTATATCACTTTCGTCCTCTGTTTGACTAATATAAAATTCTTCATCACTATACCACTTATTATTTTCTTCTCTTATTTGTTCTAAGCTCATAATAAACTGCGTAGTATTGATGTATTTTACTCCTTGCTTTTTTAACTTAGGGCATTTATTGGCATAATGTCCTTTTTCGTTGCAATTCCAACATTTACATTCCTTTGGTGCTTCTTTTGTTTCCAAAGGTTTTATATATCTTTTTCTTCTAAACTTTCGTTTGTTTTTAAACCTCTTTCTAGTATCCGGGGTATTATTGTATTTTCTAAATCTCTTATATCTCTTTCTCCTATAAGGCTTATAATATGATTTATTATAATTTTTCCTGTAATTTTTGTTTTTATTGAACGTTTTTTCTTTATATTTTCTAAAAGTCTTTCTATGTTTTTTATATTTTCGTTCTTTTTCCTGGTTATCGCATCCAAATACTAATCTCTTTTCTGTAAATCCACATATTTCTCTTAGTCCTAATTTTTTTATCTTTTTTAACCTTTTGTTGTAGTCTGTATTCTTCGCATTTTCTCATTAAGTAGGCTCATAGTACTCTTATTTTTTCTCCTAAAGTATTTTCTTTTGGTTCTAATTGTTTGTATTCCTTAGTAATTTCTGTATTATATGGGTTTGGTAAATGATCATAATAGAGTTGTTGGTATATTATTCCTTCATCGGTAAGAATCTTGCTTCATAATAGAATTTAGTAAAACTTATCGTATATTCTGGTAGTTTATTGATCTTACAACATTTCATATTGTTTAAATTCATTATTATTTCACATTTTCTTTCTGCTAGTACATTTTCTCTAGCTACTAGCCATCTTTCTCCTAGAAATTCTCTTTTTAATACCATATCGAATAACATTAATATTCCCTTCCAGTCTTTAACATGGTGAATTATTTCTCCTTTCATTTGATAAGCTATGGTTTCAAACCAAAATGCTACTTTTTCGATCATCGTTTTAGATATTAATTCATACATATAGTCTAAATTACTAGTATGGGCTGATCCCATTAATGCTAAAGACATTCCTACATTCCAATCATTTATTCTTCTACTTAGTTCTTGTTCATCATACACATTATCTAAATCCAGAAAATATCCATTCATATTTATTCCTTGCGCCATTGATCCTATAAATTCGCTAAATTCTGCTCTATGTCCTACTGGTATATGTGGTGGTAATTTAGTAGGTTTTCTTGTTATGACTTCTAAAGTTGGATCTACCATTTCTTCTTCAGGGTAGTCATTGGTATCTTCATTTATTATATTATCTGATTCTACTTCTGTTTCAAAAGGTTCATTGTATTCATCTTCTATATCGCTTTCAGGTTCTTCTTCTATTATTGCGTTTACCCTTTGCATTTTTTGTAGAGCTTCTAGTATTTGATTATTTTCTTGTACCGTTTCAGAATTGTTTTCATCTTCTATTTCCTCCGTAATTCTTGCTACTTGTATTTCCTTACCTATCACATTTTCTTTATCGGTGCTACTGCTATCATTAGTATTGCTATTTCTTTCATTTTCATCACTAGTGTTGTGTATTCTTCTTACCTTCTTTTTTCCTTTAACCTTGCTATCTGTTGTTTCATAATGTGTAACTCTTCTTTTAATTCACTCATTTCTTGTTTGACTAATTCTAATTCTTTCTTTGTTTCTTTTATTTCTACTTTAGCCTTTTTTAATTCATACTTGGTGTCTTTATACTTAGTCTTATATTTTTTATACTTTGTCAACCACTCTTCATTGGTGGATAGCTTTAATTTTGTATTTTCTTTTTCTAATTCTATTATTTTTTGGCTCTGGGCTTTATTTTCAAGTTTTAAATTCCTTTCTTCTACATAAATATTTCATTCTTTTAAATTATCTTCATTTTTAATTAAGGTTTCTTTAGGATCCTGTTGTTTTTTCATAGGTTCATATTTGTATCTTTCCTTTTCTAATATATCTTTTCCGTGATTTCTAATAAATGTTACTGCGCTATGCTCAGTATTACTCATTAAAATTGTCCTTTGTTACTTAATGCTTTTAGACCGTCTAATGTTTTTCCTACTTCTTTTGGTATTTTTGGTTTTATCTGACTAATATCTATCATTATCGGGGTTTTACTTCTTCTCCATGCATCTATTGGTACTATCTCAGGTTGCGTCATTTTTAATTGAACTATATCTGCTATGGTGTTTTCCTGGTCACTAGGTTCTCCTTCATCCATCTGTTTTTCCTTGCCTTTTTCTTTGTTCACTTGGGCTACTATTGTATTTAGTTGTTCTAATATTAGTTTTAATGTTGGTACTTCAGATACATTCCATAATTTTGTTAGTTCTTCTCGTATTAGTTCGCGTGTTTGGACTTGATTTTCTCTTATTTCATCCATTTTTGTGAAAAGATTTTTTAATTTTTCCTTTATTATTAATTCTGTCCATATTTCATCGACTTTTTCGTTAAAATTACTCAGAATTATTTATTCTTTTCATCCATCCATCTCCTACACTTATCCATTTTTTACCCGGTTTATGGTTTACTATTTTTTCTAACTGTTCTACTTCATTTTCCAATCTCACTTCTTTAGCACTATATTCTAAGTACTTAAGTTGTGAATCTATAAATTCTTCTAGTAGCATTTGTTTTATGCTTTTTAATTTTCATTTCTTTTTATTTATCTTATCTTGAATATTCATATTTTATTAACAAATCTTGTTTTACCTTGATCATTAATTTTGATTCCATTATTAGTAATCCTATAATCTATCATAGTTAGAAAATCGCTTCCTAATAGTAATTCATTAAAACTATCATATTCTATTACTGCAATGTTTATTTTATACTCTAAATCTTGAATTTTAAATCTCAGATTAACGCTTCTGGTAACTATTATTTCTCTATCATTTTCAGGATAATTAAAGGTTTCTGGTGGAATCAGTTGACAGTCTTTTTCATTTATCTTACTTATATGTACAAAGCTTTTTACAGCTCCTGTATTAATTTCAGTTATACAATCAGTTGATGTAATTCCGTTGAATATAATTACTTTAATACTCAATCTATTACTTGTCATATTTACTAAATCCATTGTTCTTGGTATTCTGGAGTTTTCTTGTTTTGTTACTATTTCATTTGTGATGCTTAATCTGGATCCTTCTATCCTTGGTTTTATCTTTTGTAGCATCGTTGTGGTCCTATGGCTAAAGTCCATATGTATTTCTTTTGGTATAGTTATTTTTGAGTTTTCTTTATGTTCTATTCTTTCTAGAATGTCTTGATATATTTTTGGTACTAAGATATTCATTTCATGTTGTTTCTTTATATGATGATTTCCTGTTAAGGCGTATACCATTTTTGTTTTTATACTTATGACTTTACTTCCTGGTGGCATTTTTATTCCATCTAATTTGTAATATAATGTTAATGCTAAGTCTTTATGTTCATCCTTTAATGAAATACTAAAATCAGGTTGTACTGTAAATTTTAACTTTTGGTATATTAAATTTCCTTTTATTACTGATATTAATGCATCTTGTAAATTTTCTAATATTCTGTCGTCCAATATTTGAAAATCAATATAAATTATACTTCCTGCTCATTTATCAACTAGACAAAGGACAATCTTTTTCAGATTAGTAGCAACATATATGTGCTGCAATATTGACTGTGGTTGCGTTTAATGAAGAAAGAATAAACATAGTTGTAAAAATAAGTACTAATAAGGATCCATGGTAGTGTGATACTGGGATAAATTACAAGGTCTAGAATTAGATAGTCCAATAGGTTTTACCTAAATTAAACTCATTATTTCCTCCGACCCAAAAAAATATTTTTAAAAAACTGAAACCAAAGCATGTGCAGTCACTATTGGTCATTTAAGTAAATGGCAGTAAAAATACTTTAATAATAACCTGCTTAAATCGTTTTCAATAGATTATCGTTTTGGATATATTTCATAAAAGGGAAAAGTTTTTTGGTCCTTATTTAGGACCGTCCTTCAACAATTAGACATGGCTAGAGACATGTCCTGTTCAATCACCAAATAAAGCTTCTTTAAAAAGTAACGTAATTTCTTTTTTAATACTACAATCACACAACTAATAATTTTCTTTCATCATGACCCCTCTCTTTCACATATGTACATCGAGTTCAATCATGTAAAAAGTTTAATGAACATTTAAGGGAAAGATCAACCTAGCTTGCATTGATATAATGTAACATTTTATTTCTTTCTTTTTCAAGAGGAAATTAAAACGGTTACTTTTTTAAAAAAAAAGTACAGCTCAACACAACATTCTGCACCCACGTAGTCATATTATAGGTTAATAAAAGAATTAATAATATAAGCAATCGGTATATTTATATCTATTTTTTTGTAAAATACACTCGGTGTATATAACTTAAATCTATATACTTTATATGAATTTCCTGTAGTATTTATAACTTATAAGGGTAAGGTGAAAAGGAAGGAAGACCATAAACGTCTCTTTAGTTGAGTGAATTATTTGTTTGACTCAGATATCCTTTATATATATATATATATATATATATACCGACCACAACAAAAATAAAAATAACCATCTCGTTTAACATTTTTGTTTTTTGGAAAACGTAATATAATGGCCTTACAGATTTCTGTGAAGCACTGTGTAATGACATTAACCATACATTACACGCACAGTAGTATTGAAAAAATATGCAAACAAAATTATTTTAGTTACTAACAAAGTTACAGTTTTGGACATACATAACATAAGACACTCATATATTATCTTGAATTGTGTGAAAACCAAAGACTGAATTTGTTTTTATACGGAAAGGAAAAACACTTTATTCTGAAATTCTAAAGAGTTCATGCACTTGCATGTGTAACCACATGTTTTTTAGCCATTATCAACTGATAAAACTTTTGTACATTATATACAGATATCTGATATCTTTCTTGGATTTTTGGGAATTAGATGATTACAATGTTCTTGAATTGTGCATTTTATTTTTTAATATAATGTACGTTTATTAAAAGGGTGTATTATTGTTTTTGTAACGTTTAAAAGTCTCTATCAAATGGTAGCACTAGAAGCCATGAGTTTTAATGAGAGTTGCAGAGTGATCCCCACATTAAAAAAAGAAAAACAAATCTGAAGGCTAGGAATGTACTTATGTGGTAATTTTCCATTGCATCGAACCCACAAAAGCACCGCACCTTTTGATTTAATTTGCTTCTTTTCTTGTATAAAAAAAGAAGAAAGCAAAAGCTAATACTAGCTAGTAAGTAATATATATACATACATCAATTTTATTTTCTTAAAATGTTCAATTTTCTTCCTAGAAATGTTGGTAATTTCAGCAACCCATATGCAAATACTGCTGTAACTTTTGACCTTCATCTTCTCTTGCTCAATTATAGAAATGAACACAGGAAAATAGTCCAGAATGTTTAAGTGAATTTTGTCCTGGTTAATTGTAGATCAGATGGACCACATATGCTTCTTTACAACTTTACCTTGAGTTTGTATGTGTGGTATTACTAGGGGTGTCAGATGGGTCGTTTAGGTTGAAGTTGGGCGGGTCAAGATGGACTGAATCAATAGATGAGTCAATGTTCAACCCGCCCAAAGCTTACATGAGCTAAAATGAGCTAAATGATAAGTCATAACCCAACTTGCACAACTTGATCCATTACTTTTACAAATTTCAAACTTACCTTCTATGATGTTATTTTATTTTATATGATATTTGATTTTTCCATATCTTTATTTTTAAAATAAGAATAATATTTTAAAGATTTTTTTCATTTTTATAAAAGAAAAATAAATATATAAAATAATGGGTGGGAGGGAAGGGGGGGGGGGGGGTTAAGAAAAGTTTCTCATTTTTTATAAAAAAATTGTATAAATAAAATAAATATATAAAGTAAAACTTCGGGTAGGGTGGGGGTGGGGATGAGGTAAGCAATTTTTTCTCATTTTTTTATAAAAAGTTTATAAAAGTAAAATAAATATATAAAATAGAAAATTTGGGGTTGGGGTGAGAGGGAGGGGGTAGTTGGGGGGAGGGGGGTTGGGTGATAGGGTACGAAAAATTTCATATTTTTAATAATTTTTTATAAAAGTAAAAAAAATATGAAATAGAAATTTGAGGATGGGGGTAGGGCATGGGGTGGAGGAGGAGGTAAAAAAATTCATATTTTTTATATATTTTTTTATAAAAGTAAAAAGAATATGAAATCGAAATTTGAGGATGTGAGAAGGGCATGGGGTGGGGGTGGAGGGGGTAGGGGGAGGTAAGAAAAAAAATCATATTTTTAATAATTTTTTTAATAAAAAGTAACAAAAAATATGAAATAAAAATTTGAGAATGGGGTGGGGGTGGAGGGAGTTAGGGCAGTAGGAGGGGAGGTAATAAAAATTTCATATTTTTTATAAAAGTAAAAAAATAAATAGTAATTTGAGAATGAGGTAGGGCGGGAGGTGGGGGTAGAAGGGGTAGGTGGGGTAGATGTGGGTAGGGTGTGGGGTAGAGTAGGCAAGGTAGGGGGCAGAGATGTGAGGGTGGTTCAGTGCTTGGGTGGGGGTTGGTGTAGGGGAGGGGTAGGGTGGATGGATAATGTGGTGGGTGGTTGGGGTGCGTTGGTGTATTTATATTGTTCCGAAATAATAAAGGAATTTTTTAAATAATTATTTATAAACAAAAATCTTAATCTAGAGTGGAGCTCTAATCGTTAAGATTGAGCATTTTCATGGGTCAAATTTGTTGGAAATGAAACACTCTCACAAATAACTTTTATTCAAACTCAAACAAATATTACAAGAGTACTCTCACTCAACAACAAGATACTACAACTCACTCTTATAAGACTTTGCTTCTTCACTCATTTAGAAGCTCTTGATTTTTCTTGATATCTAAACTAAAATGGGGAGAGGTATTTATACTACTTAAGACAATCCTACACCACACAAATAAACTAATTAAAAATTACAATAACCATACACCTCATTCTTCTCCATTCTTCTCCATCCTTCTAACAATATTTTAAATTACCAAATGATTCACATGCATAATTACCACACCCTAGAAGATTCTAGGTAGAAGGCTTGTAGTTTTGGACCTTGATTATGGCGTGGACTCCAATTTGATTGGGTTTGGGTTTGGGCTCCCATAATGGATCAAGTTTATGATCCAACACCCCCCCCCCTTAAACTTGATCTTGTGACTCCTAGTAAGTTTCTTAATCTTATGAAGTCTTTGCTTGTCAGTGACTTGGTAAAAATATCGACAACTTGATCTTGTGACTTCACATATTCAACTTGCACATCCTTTCTTGCAACACACTCCCTTATATAGTGGTAGCGAACATTGATGTGCTTGCTTCCATCATGGAATACTGAATTCTTTGCTAAGGCAATGACTGACTTGTTGTCGACACAAACCTTGGTAGGCTCTTCTTGTATCAAGCCTATCTCATTCAATAGATTTCTATGCTAAATTGCATGACAAATGCATGAGGTAGCAGCAACATATTCCGCTTCACAAGTGGACAATGTGACAATCGGTTGTTTCTTTGACATCCATGTGAAAGCAGTATCTCCCATGAAAAATACAAATCCAGTAGTGCTCCTTCGATTATCTATGTCTCCACCCCAATCACTATCGTTATATCCAACAAGCTTGTATTCATTAGAAACTGAATAGAACAAGCCAAAGTCAATTGTACCTTTCAGATAGTGAAAAATTCTCTTTGCGGCTTTAAAATGGGTTGTTGTTGGAGATTCCATGTAGCGACTAACCAATCCAACTGCGTGAAGAATATTGGGCCTCATGCAAGTTATATATCAAAGACTTTCCACCAAATTTTTGAAGAATGTTGGATCTACACTTTCGCCTTCTTCATGTTTGGACATCTTGATTCCGTATTTTGTTGGTGTGCTTATCGGCTTACAGTTCTCCATCTTGAACTATTTCAGGATCTCCTTTGCATAGCTTTCCTATGAAATGAAAATTCCATATTTTTGTTGCTTAACTTCAATGCCAAGATAGTACGCCATGAGCCCATGTCTGTCATCTCGAATTCTTTCGTCATTACTTCCTTGAATTCATTGAAAATGCTTGGGTTGCTTCCGGTGAAGATTAAATCATCCACGTAGATGCACACGATAAAAATATCTCAATATTTATTCTTGATATATAGAGCGTGCTCGTAGGGACATTTGTTGAAGCCATTTTCTTGGAAGTATTTGTCGATTCGGCTATTCCATGCCTTTGGTGCTTGTTTTAGCCCGTAAAGAGCCTTTTTCAACTTCAATACCTTGTCTTCGTGGCCTTTGATTTCGTAGCGTGATGGCTGTTGAATGTAGACTTCCTCTTTAAGAACTCCATTTAGGAAGGCAGACTTTACATCCACCTGCTGTATCTCCCACTTGTTTTGAGCTACCAAAGAAGTGATTAGTCTGATAGTCTCCAATCGAGCAACAGGAGCAAATACCTCATCATAGTCAATTCCAGCCTTTTGACTATATCCTTTAGCAATTAGCCTCGCCTTATGCCTTTCAATCTCTCCTTTAGCGTTTTTTTTTTTTTTGTACACCCATTTGACACTTATCGCCTTATGTCCGAAGTGAGGTAAGTTCCCATGTGTCATTCTTCTCGATGGCCTTGATTTCTTCATCTATCGCATCTCTCCACTTCTTTTCTTGTACCGCTTCTTGAAAGCTTACTAGTTCACAATCGACAAATAGACAAAATAATGTAAGATTATCTTATAGTTCAGTTACCTCATAGAGATATCTAATTCTTATTGCACGTTGCATAACTCTTTCACTTTGACTCCCACTTGACGATAAAGAAGGTGATGAGTCTCCTTGAGTGGTTGATGTTGGTGAAGTGGGTGGAGTTGCAAGCTCTTATTGAGGTTCACCTAGTTGCTCCCTAATTATCTGCTCATCTTCTTCAAACTGAGGAAAGAAATTGAAGTCATCTACATGAGAGTTAAAATCTCATTCTCCTTCTTCGTTGAATACCACATCTCGACTAATCATAATCTTCTTATTGTCTGGATTGTACAACTTGTAGACCTTCAAATTAGCATCATAGCCGATGAAGATAAAGCTCTCATTTTTATTATCAAGCTTCGTTCTTCTCTCGTCTGGTACATGAACATGGGCTATACTTCCAAAGATTCTCATGTGGGAAATGCCAGGCTTTCTTCCACTCCATGCCTCTTGCGGTGTTTTTCCACATACACTTCTTGTTAGAGATCGATTTGACAAGTAGACTGCACACGCTATTGCTTCAACCCAAAACTCCTTGGAAAGTTTCTTGCTTTTGAGCATACTTCGTGCCATGTCGAGGATTGTTCTGTTCTTTCTTTCTACCACACCAATTTGCTAGGGGGATCTAGGAACTGTCATTGGTCTACGAATTCCATTTGCTTCACAGAACTCTTGGAACTCCCTGGAAGTAAATTCTCCACCTCGGTCGGATCTCATGGCTTTGATCTTTCTACCGCTTTCTCTCTCCACTGTAGCTTTGAACTTCTTGAAAATTTCGAAAGCTTCTGACTTCTGTTTCAAGAAATATACCCAGGTTTTTCTTGAAAATTCATCAATGAAGAGAAGAAAATAGTTACCGTTACCGAGAGAGCTGGGCTTGATCAGACCACACACGTTAGTATGGATGAGCTCGAGCTGCTTCTTGGCTCTTGACTCTGACTCATCTGGAAAGCTTTTCCTGAATTGCTTCCCGACTAGACACCCTTCACAAAGCTGGTCAGGATGGTTGATGCGAGGTAGTCCCTTCACCATCTCCTTCTTAGATAGCAGCTCTAGACCTCCAAAATTGAGATGCCAAAGCCATGATGCATCTCTGTGGCAAGCTTTCAGGCACTTTGCAACATCGTTTTGTATGTTGATCAGGAACATTCTATTCTTTGACATTGGCACTTTAGCAATGAAGTTATTCTTATCATATTTATATAAAGATTATAATCCTTCATATGAATATCATAACCTTTCTCTAACAGTTGTCCAAAACTCAAGATGTTACTTTTCATATTGGGCACATAGTAGACATTGGAAATAAACTGATGTCTCCCATCTTTCAAACAGATAATGATGTTACCTCTCCATTTCACTTCTATCGTGGAATTATCTCCAAATGAAACATTGCCGCCTACTGACTCATCTAGCTCCATGAACATGTCTTTCTTTCCACACATGTGATTACTTGCACCACTATCAAGATACTAGGAATTTGCTTGGCCACCATCAGTTTCCTTTCGTGCTAGAAGAAGAGTTTCTTTGCTATTTGTCTCCTCCTCCATATAGTTGGTCTTCTCCTCAATTTTGTTATTGGGAGCTCTACATTCTGAAGCATAATGCCCAAACTTCTGAGAATTATAACATCGAACTTGAGATTTGTCATACCTTGAGTTCGGACTGATTCTTCCACAACCTCGTGTTGAGATTTCTCCTTTCTCATAGTTGTTGTTGGAATTGTTGTTGTTGTAATTCCAACCTCGTCCACGACCGCGACTTCCACCCTGTCCATGGTCTCTACCTCTGCCTCAGCCACGTTGGTTTCTATCATTACCTTGGCTTTCATGCATATCCTTGAGTTGCAGCTTAAGGAGTTGCTTAGTAAACCCTTGATTCTTCTTATGCTTCTCCTCGTATGCTTGCAATGATCCTTGGAGTTGCTCAATCGTCATTTCTTCCAAGTCTTTAGTTTCTTCAATCGTCACAACGATGTGCTCAAATTTGGGATCTAATGAATGGAGTATCTTCTCTATTATCCTCACATCTTCTAACTTTTCACCATTTATTTTTAATTGATTAGAAACAACTACTACTCTTGAGAAATAATCCGAAATAGACTCAGATGCTTTCATGTGTAAGGATTCGAATTCACCTCTTAATGTTTGGAGACGGACCTTCTTCACTTGCTCAGATCCTTTGTAAGAGGTTTGTAGCTTCTCCCACGCTTCCTTGGCAGAGCTTGCACTCGAATTTTTTTCAAAGCCATCATCATCTAATGCTTGGTAGATGAGGTAGAGAGCATTTTTGTCTCTCTTTCTTGAATCCTTCAAAGTTGTCTTTTGATCTGGTGTAAGAGCAGCAAAAGCATCATCATCCGCATGCTCGTTATAGCCTTTCTCTATGATATTCCACACATCTTGTGATCCAAGAAGTGCCTTCATTTTGATACTCCGATTGTCGTAGTTGTTGTTGTTGAGTGTCGGGACTTGGAATGGTGTCATATCATTTGTCATACCTCTCAATATAATGAGAATTTGCAAAATCCAATTGCCCGGATGAATTCAGAACACCGAAAGACCTGGTCAACGGTCAACGACTTTGATAGCTCAGTCAACTCGGCTTGGACGGCTCGGTCAAGCGGCTTGGTCAACAGGCTTACGGCTTGGTCAACTCGGCTCCAACTCAGCTGACTTGGCTCAACTCGGTGAGTCAACTCGGTTTTCTGGCAGCACTCTTTCGATGGCGCGTGGAGGCGCTTTTGAACTCCGATTGGGGAGATTCTGACAGCGTCGGATTCCTATCGTCGAGACCTTCGATTTGATATGCAATAGTGTATACTTTCCAACTGGATCTGATACCACTTTGTTGGAAATGAAACACTCTCACAAATAACTTTTATTTAAACTCAAACAAATATTACAAGAGCACTCTCACTCAACAACAAGATACTACAACTCACTCTTATAAGACTTTGCTTCTTCACTCACTTAGAAACTCTTAATTTTTCTTGATATCTAAACTAAAATGGGGAGGGGTATTTATATTACTTAAGAACAATTCTACACCACACAAATAAACTAATAAAAAATTACAATAACCATACACCTCATTCTTTTCCATTCTTCTCCATCCTTCTAACGATATTTTAAATTACCAAATGATTCACATGCATAATTACCACACCCTAGAAGATTCTAGGTAGAAGGCTTGTAGTTTTGGACCTTGATTATGGACTTGGACTCCAATTTGATTGAGTTAGGGCTCCCATAATGGATCAAGTTTATGATCCAACAAAGTTTGGGCATCATCATGGGTTTATTTGAGCTGTTGATTTATGATGGGTCAACTTGGGCTAGCTCAAACCAACCCATCATCAAAATTATTCTTGCCCAAACCCATGAAACCTTGGGCAGGTCATTTGAGTTTGGGCTAATTTTGCCACCCCTAGGTATTACCTTGTCATTGTCCTCTAACAAGTTTGACTTCTTTGCGGTAGTAATGACTTAAAATATAATTACAATTAAGGGTCACTGGGGGATCTATGATTGAAGTTAAAGTTGGGCAGATTTTAGTAACTTTATTCCAAACTCATAATTTATGTTAAAAAATTCACTTAAGAGGACTAAATAATATGTTCAGAACTCAGTAACCTAAAATACTTATAGTCCAAAAATCATAAATTTAAAATCTTAACCCCGCTTCTGGCCGTTAGTTAAAAGTGCGATAAAACAAGTTACCTATACAACATGTCATATAACACTAGAGTAAAAATATTTTATATTATTGTTGATATATATAAGTTAAATCCTCAAAGAGATACATTTCTAGTTGTTTTTGAAGGTTGAAAGAGGAGAGATAAGTCATTTGCAAATCAAAAAGGGGAAAAGAAGTAGTAGCACTTAACGAAATACAGTATGCAATTAGGTAGCTTCAATTTTTTTTTTTTGGTTACTAGGCCCCTCCATATATGTTAACCATCCAAATGTCAACCTAACCAAGATAAAAAAAAAATACGGATATTAAAAGGTTAATTGGCTAGTAAAGAAAATACTACTTGATACTGAATATTGTAGTGCTAACCCTGCCATGCAACTTCACTCATGGCCATAGTAGTTTACATGTGAACAGATTTGGCCTCGTAGGGTGCTAGAGTTTACATAATTTGGGATGCCATTTAATTAATACATTGGTTACTTCGTGAAAAAACTTGAAGATAATAAAGAGAATCAGATTAATAATTAATCTAAAAATCATGTAGTACTAATTATATATATACACAATAATTTTTTCAAAAAACAAGATTAAGTACCAACAAAAAAATTAAAATAGAGAGAGCATATTATATATCTTCTCGTTGACAAATATTTGCATGTGGAGCAAAGTTTTGCTTAAGATTCAGTGGTGTATATTGGGAGAGGGTCGGATTCGGAACAAAAGAATAAAAATGTACGTTCATTACATGACAAACTTAGTCTTGCCCTAAATTGAAGGGAATCCATGGACCATGATGAGAAAGTTGGATATGTCTTAATCATGAACGACAATAGTGATAAAATGATCTTTATTTGTTTATCAAATGGTTCCCTATATCCTATATATTAAGAAATATTATTAGGACTAATTATATTTTGACATGTTTTATTAAGCTATTTTTTTCTTGATTACTTTAGAACTACAGGGCCGAGGTCGAGGAGCCCACTTTTGTGACATGGTATTCATAGGTAATTTGCACAAATATTACGATTTCACGTGTGTATTTAGATTTTGTTCCCGTTTTTATATTTCTACAAATATAATTATCTTTGGTTTAATGAAATAAATGTGGATTGAAATACCCTTCAACATCTTCGTGCATTCTCATGCGAAAACTCAAGCAAACATAGTCGTCTTGAAATCCTACTTGATTGTCAACACTTACTTTGTAAGTGTACTTACAATTTATATTGTTAAATTACCTTAAAATCCTACTGGATTGGCGAGATTTGTATGAGTTAAGTTATTCAATTGTTCACAAGTGGTACCAGTTTGTCAAGACTTAATTACTTGAACTACATATAACGCGTGTTGTTAAATTGCCTTAAAATCCGACAGGATTGTCAAGAATTACTTAATGCTTTACAACATGTGGATTGCCTTCAAATCCTACTGGATTATCAAGACTTATTTGTAACTGTTTATAACCTTTGTTGTTGAATTACCTCCTACTGGATTAGCAAGATTTGGTGCTTGTTCAATTATTCACAAAATAGTCCCGCCGAATTAGCATGATTTATCTTATCTACATACTACCTATCTTGTATTATATTTTTCAGAAAATCCACTATATTTATATTATAAAATTTTTTGTGTTATTCAATAAGGTGTTCTTTAAGTTAGCATTTTAATTTTGATGAAACATCTAAAATGTGCTCCAAATATCTCAAATTTGAAAAAAAATCTCCAAGCACCAATAGGAACAATCATGAATCACCTATATAGTTCAAATAGCATCAAATCAAGAAGACTCGCGTTGCCTTCTTCAACAATTTGTAAAGACCAACAATAATGGTGCCCCCAGGGGCACAGGTGAGTTGGTAAGTGACAATGTGATTGGGGTACAACCACTCCGACGTCGCGGGTTCGAATCCGTGTGGTGACAGTCTTTGCTGAAATATTGCAAGGGTTGTTCTTTGGGTTCGTGTCCCGTTGGTCCTCTCCCTTGCAGGCTGCCACTCGCGCATATCCCTCGATTTACATCCCACCTGGCCAAGGGGCATCTGGTACAGATGGGGGGTTTCGCCTTCGAGACTTTCCCTTTCACAAAACAATAATGGAGTTTTAAGATATAAAAAATAATCATTGAATATCTGAACCAAAAGTTTAAGCATAAATAATTAACACTCCAATGTCATTGAGAAATGTCAATTCAAACTCTAGGAAGAAATGCTGGAGTCTGAATTACCACATGTCAAGACTTCAGGAATTTTTCTTCGAGTTTGAACCGTATTTGTAATCCAGGAAATTTTCAAATTCCGGCATGTTGTTTTGGAGTTTCACTTATCAAAGCTTCGAACTCTTTCTGTGTTGAAATTATTCTGTGCTTTAGCTATATGTATTTTTATTCAAATGTTACTTCCGCCTTAAAAGTTGATTATTGCTCAATTACATTTCAAACGTTGGCTAAACTTTGATTGTCGGCTTAAGAAATGGTCATTCCACCTAATTTTTTTGTTATACATTGAGTTAGAATGTTATGAATTTAACTTAATTGACAATGCAAAAAATGTTAACACTATCGGTATAATGTAATCTGTTATATCAAGTTATTTGTAGTATTTTTCAAAATACTGAACTCCATGTATTGTGGGCAGTTACATGTATCTATATATATATGAGGTGAATTGTATAAAAAATATTTTACGCAATTAATGTTATAAAAAATCAGACAATTATATATCAGCAACCAGAGAAAACAGTGGTAAATCCTTAATAATTGTACTCGCATTAGACACATTATAAGCAAAACCACACCTCATGTTGTACGTACAATGCAAGGACAAGAAAGAACTCTACTACTAATATGAACATTGAACAAGCTCTTTCTTCCTTTTTCTTTTTTTTCCCTGTTTTTTGTTTTGTTTTGTCCAGTGGATTCAAACTAGAAAAAAAAACATCATAAAGATAATAGAGGGTCTGTCCCCTAGGCTTGGCAAGAAAGGGTAGCTGTTTCCTCCTCAATTATTCTTAGCATGTGGTGGACTGCACCTGCTATGTCATCTGCTGAGTTTAGTTGGCAACCTTCTTCCACCTGCCATTTTTTTTGGGGTAAAACATTAAAAAATAAAATAGAAGAGCTTCTTTCAATTTTACATTTACAACTCATACAAAATATAATTAAAACATAAAAATACACTTCTTTTATCGATTAAGTTTTTAGATGAAATGATTATATAATTTAACATGATATCAGAGTAATCAAATCGGTCTTGAGTTCGAGTTTGTCATTATCCATTATAAAAAATAATTTTCACATATTTGATCTACAAAAGAGAATCAGATTGTACGTGAAGGGGTGTGGACACCACACAATTTTACACAATCAACCCAAGAAAAAGAAAATCTTAATTTTTTGAAATAATTCCTAATCAAAAGTACTAAAAGACAAGTATGACTTTACTAAGAAACGACATACAAGAATTGTAAAGAAACACCCTTTCTGACCATCATTGCCTTTCTGAAATTAGTAAAAACTAGTCGACCTTTTTAAATTCCCAAAATACCCTAACAATTGATTTTTGTGCTTTAAAAAAAAGAAAAAAAAAAGGAGTTGATATGTAAATAGGCTATAGCAACAATGGCTCATATTTTCATGTGATGAAAGGTACATGTGCTATAGTGTACAGCATATAGATTCTTGCAATCTCTAGTCATTTTCTTTCAGAAAAAATCATGTAAAAGATAAGTAAAAAAAAAAAGAATTGTTTAAATTGAGTTGTACATTTTGAACCGTACCTTAGCACTGATAGAATAGAGAACCAATGGATCTAAGGTGGTGACATTGAGGTGAAGGACAGTAAGGTACAATGACTGAAATGCAGCTACCAATTTCGATAGCTGACGAAATCTTCTTCTTGATAGTATTCTAACGTTTGCATGTGTTTCAATGAGAGTCACTTCAATATCTGCAATTGCTGCCTGGCTCTTTGATGTGTATTTGTTTGGTAATTGACAACATGTGTACTGTGGATATGAGAAAAATTGGGCAAATGGGGTCGGAAAATACTCCGTGCCAGCCGCCGAGGAGGCAGAAACTTCGCCACCGGCGGCGATTGTGTTTGGTACTTCACCATCTCCACCACCACTACAACCTTGTTGTAATAACACGAATTTTTTAGCTTCGAGAGATTGTAGAATGTGTTCCAATTCCTTTACGAATTCTATGGCGCCACCAACGATTGATGACTGGTCACCCTGAACACATAATATTTATTAGGTATGTACCATAATAATAATTATGTATCAATCCTAAGTAAGTTATGAGTTTTTACTAAGTCAAAATGATGATGTGGAGATTGAGGTAAGGCATATAAACTGAAGTGTCTTTTTTCCAAACTAATTAATGTCTACAGGACATTCTTACTATGAATATTCTTAATCAATGTCTATAGGACATTCTTACAGTGAATATTCTTAATTAAAGGTGATAGGAAAATGCAACTGTTATACATTAATAAATTCACAAAATGATTGAATTTCAATTTATTGATTGACAAATGTACGTAGGGTCTTTAGGAAAATTGAATGCAAAGCGTTATTTTCTGATATTCAATTATTTTCAACCTATTTTTCGTCGAATCCTCGACAACACTTTTTCCTGTTTGTACCTAAAAGGAAAAAAAAAGAACAAAATAATACTTAAACGAAAAACATCAAACCCCACACCAACCCACAAAAAAAATAGAAAAAAAAACAAAAATACTTTTGATGACCTTGTTTTATACATAGGGACCAAGGCTGAAAGATTCATATGCATATAGGGCTCATAATTCGAGAATGAATGAAGAATAGGGCTATGTTAGTGCAGTCATTTCAAAGGAAGCAAATAAAAAACTTTATACTGCTAATTTGCAGGATAGAAAACAGTGTTCAAACCTATTCAAAAAGCTAGTGCCATAGTCAATCATGTTAAATCTTAAACAATGTTAGTTAATTTTCTAAATTTGTCATTGCAAAAAGCTTTAACCATCATGCATAAACTATACAACAACATATTAAATATAATTTCATAAATGGACTTTAACTCTATCTTTGAACATAAAGACTGTTTTTGATAAACTGGTCCCTTCAACAAGCGCCTGCCCGGCTTTCAGGACACTTGCTAAGGGAATGTGAACTATAAAAGTAGTATTTAGTATAGAAAATAAAATAAAATAAAATTATCACCTTACTACCATAAGTACTATACTAATGTTGAAAGACATAATTCTTACGTATATTAAAATTAATACATACCCTTTGAACATAAGATTCAGGCATGAGAGAACGTAAAACAGCAAGATGTTCATTCATTTGTTTCCTTCGATTTCTCTCAACAGCAATGTGAGTCATTCTTTGATTCTCAGCTTCTTCTTTATTTTTGCAAATTTTTGGTCTCCTCCGCCTCTTTTTCCGACTGCCGCCTTGTGCTGCCACCGCCAAATTATTCTTCTCCTTGCCACGGGTGGAAGTTTCCGGCGGCACGGAGGCGGCGGTGGTGGAATATTGTTGCTCATGAGTAGTACCAAAATCTTGAGGTTTTAATAAATAGGCATTATTTTCATGATGGTCAAAAAGTAAGGCATTTTCATCAAGATTGTTGTTATTAAAAGGGGTGGTAGAGAGTGTATCATAGATGATAAAGTTGAGGAGTTCATTAGAAGAAAGTGCTTCTAAAGCCATTGGATTTTTCTTTCTATCTTGTTGTGATTTTAGATAACTAGCTTAGCTTGGCTGCAGCGCTTGTTTTTGCTTTGTAAGAGGGTTTTGTATGTGTGTTTTTTTTTGTTGAGAAGCCCAATGAACATTTGACTTCTTTCTTGCCTGCTTACTCTTTACTTGTATGTATGGAGTATGAGACTTCAATTATTTTATATTATAGTGATACCCCTGAGTTCTTGAACTACTAGCATGTGTATGAGAAGGACATATGTTACCTATTAAGTGTGTGTGATGGTATGTTTGTGATTCTATTATTTTTAATTAAAGATTTTGATTTTGAAAATAAAAAATAAAGATTTTTTTGGTATAAAGGTTTTATCTTTAGCGGGTATATTCGGTGTAAATTCAAATTAATTGGAAGAAAACTTCAAATATTGAACATATTATAACACATAAATTGGACACAGTATAAGAGGTGGTTTTGAACTTTTTACCTTGCTTCAATTTTTTTAAAAGATTACCTCAAATTAAAAATATTCACACGGCAATTTTTTGGTTGCACATCAAGCATAAGTTGTGGACAGAAATTTTACCTATGAGGCAAAAATTTGATATATCTCAATGTTAGAGTTAATGAATCTGCTCAACTTAACCACAATGGCATAATCTGTCTCAATATGCAAAAGTATATTAATACAGGCGTTAGTCACACATAGGTTGAAAACACTACTAAACAAGGGGTTAAATAATACTAAAATTAATATATGCATTATTTCCTCTAATATCTCCTACCAAAAGATCCATAACAATACTAGTATCTTTTCTATTTTAATACACCATATTCGGTACTATTCTTATAATAAATTGACTTGATAAGGAGAACCATACCTGATATTTGGTACTCCGTCATTCTAAATGAAACCAGATATGGGTTTTTTTTCCCCTCTCTTATGGACTCAAACAGGGAGATCCTCTTTCTCCAACTCTTTCTAATTTTGCAGCAGAAGTTCTCTCTAGATCTTTGAACAATCTTAATACTGTTGATAATTTTAGTCCCTTCTTCATGAATAATAGAGGCCCTCGGATAAATGATATTGCTTATGCAGATGATATTGTAATTTTATTTTTAGTAGTGGCAAAACTAAGTCTATTAAAATGATTATGAAATAAATTAGTAGGTATGAGAAAGCTTCTGGTCAAAAAGTTAATAAAGATAAAAGTTTTTTCCTTACTGGCCTTGAGACTAATCCCTACAGAATCAAGAGACTCGGAAATTGCACAAGTTTTCTAAAAAATCTTTTCCATTTATATACTTGAGATGTCCTATTTATGCAGGAACGAAATTGAACTGTTATTATGATGACATAGTTTCTAAAGGAATATGTTCCTTGATTTTATTGATGAATGATTTATAATATATATAAGGTTATAAGAATATTTACTTTGATACAAACTAGGTAAACCTAATTACAAAAGGATTATAATTCTACATAAATAAGAGATATACAATTAATACAATTAATGAAAGAATATTGAGAAATATTCTATTACACTCCGCGGTCGAAGCGGGAGGTTCTCGAACACTGAGACTGGCTCGAAAATCATCAAATAGTATGCGCGGAAGTCCTTTGGTAAAGATGTCAGCAATCTAATATCTGGAAGGAACATGAAGGACACGAACTTGACCACGAGTCATTTTTTTGCGAACGAAATGAATGTCCATCTCAATGTGTTTAGTGCACTGATGTTGGACAAGATTGCCGGAAAGATATATCTCACTAATATTATCGCAGTAGACCAGTGTTTCCTTTTTGAATCGGGCAGTGAAGCTCAAGTAGAAGGTTACGGATCCAACAAGACTCAGAGACGACGTTGACAACACATTTGTATTCTGCTTCTACACTAGATCGGGATAATGTAGGTTGCCTTTTGGAAGACCAAGACAATTGGTTATCTCCGAGGAAAATGCAATAACCAGACATGGAGCATCGGGTATCAGGACATCCAATCAGTCAGCATCAGAATAAGCAGTGAGACCAGTGAGCAAAGACATGTATAGATGTAATCCGAAGTGAAGTGTACCTTGGACATATCGTAAAATATGTTTGAGGGCATGCATGTGTGCTTCCGTTGGACTGTGCATGTGCAAGCAGATTTGTTGCATGACATAGGATATGTCTGGTCTCGTGAATGTGAGCTACGGTAAGGCCCCAGCCATGCTACAAAAGTGAGTCGAGTCTGAATATGAAAGGTCGGAATCAACGTTGAGCTTGTAATTGGTGTCTATAAGCGTGTGGGATGATTTGCAAGATGTCATGCCTACACGGTCAAGGATCTCTTCGGCGTACTTCTTCTGACATAGAAATAGAACGCCAGAATGTCGAGTGACAAAGATGCCCAACAAAAAATTCAGGGGCCCTAGATCTTTCATAGCAAACTCAGAGAAAATGAGAGACATAATGGACCGACGAAGAGCATCAGATGATGTGGTGAAGATGATGTCATCAACATATAATAATAGGTAAGCCATGTATGTACCCTTGTTGTAGATGAACAGGGAATGATCAGATCTGCTGTGTGAAAAAATGATAGAGGAAACATAATCGGTAAATCGTTGGTACCATGCTCGAGGAGCTTGTTTCAGTTCATACAGCGATTTCCACAATACACACATAATCCGGATGAATAGGATCCCTGAAACCCATAGACTGATGCATATATACAGTTTCATGAAGATCCTCATGTAAGAAGGCAATTCTTGACATCAAACTGATGAATGGGCCAAGACTTGGATATGGCAATGCTGAGGAAGGTCTGGATGGTTACAGGCTTTACGATCGGGCTGAATATTTCATCACAGTCCACTCCTACCTGTTGAGACCTACCATCACCTACAAGACAAGCCTTGTACCTCTCAAAAGAACCATCGATTTTTTTTTGATGTCTAAAAACCTACATAGAATGAATAATGTTAGCATCAGGTGGACGGGGTACTAGGTCCCACGTCTTATTATCAATAAGAGCATTATATTCGTCAATCATTGCGGCTTTCCAATTAGGGTCGGACAAGGTATCCTTCGGGTTACGAGGGATAGGGAAGGGACAATTGAAATAGAAAGGTTAAACAGTCATTTAGGTTTATGAATTCAGTGCATGGAACGGGTTTTCATAGTTCGAGAGTGTGTCTCAGGATGCGGGACGGGAGGGGGATTTTCCGCGAGACTTCCGGGAAGAGGAGGAAGGGCAGGGGTGACGATACTGACTGGCCAAACATCAGTTTTCTGAGAGGTGGCTGTGGAATCACCCGTTGTTCTAGGCCACCGTCGGTAGAATCGGGTGGGCAGCTAGTTCCTGACTGGCCGAGGTGGTGGCGGGTGACGGGGTCTGGGACGGCGAACTATGTAAATGGTGAATTAGAAGAGGGTATACGCCATCATCTATGAAGTCGTAGGAATGTCGAGGTGACGAGTGTAGAGAGGAAAAGGGGAATTGAGACTCATCAAATATGACATGACGTGAAATAATAATTTTACGGCTCGAAAAGTCATAGCATGAGTAACCACGATGATTGGCAGGGTAACCCAGAAACACACACGGGGAAGATCGAGGTTGGATTTTGTGAGTGGTCGGATGGAGAGGGTAACAAAGACATCTAAAAATACGCAAGTGTTGGTAGGGGGTTCCTATGAAATAGAACTTGGTAGGCGACCGTTGATCTAGAGACTTGTTTGGGATTATGTTTAGGAGATAGGGGTCATGGAGAGTGCGTAATGCCAGAATTGATGGGGAATTGAGGCGTGAGAAAGTAGGACACGAATGAGGTTGTTTATGGTTCGGATTTTTCGTTCGGCTTTACCATTTTGGGAGGATGTGTGAGGGAAGAAAATACGAAAGGTAAGACCATTTTTGGAGCAAAACTGTTTGAATTTGTTATTATCGAATTTCCTGCCATTGTCACATTGAAAATATTTAATGCTCTTTTCAATTTATTTTTTACGAAAGCAATAAATGAAGAAAAAATGGGGTAGACCTGAGATTTATTTTTAATTGGAAAAGTCAATAGAAAGTTGGAATAATCATCCAAAAACAACACAAAATATCGATGGTCAACCGTACTCAAAATAGGGGATGTCCATAAATCACTATGTATGATATCGAATGGCGTTACAGTACAATTTGTGAATGCAAAAAATGATAATTTGACATGTTTCCCAAAAACACAAGATTCACATATAGGAGTCCTAGAAATACGATTGCAATTAATAAGATTATTTTTTCTAAGGGGGTGTAAAACGGAGTCTCCCGATGTCCTAATCTAGAATGTCATAAGGAAGATGAAAGAGCAACAAAGGTTGAGGAAACTAAGTCTGGATTGTTGACGGCGTTTGAAATAGGGTAGAGATCTCCGGTGTTGTCACATCTCATTATGCGTCTCCCTGTTGTAAAATCTTTTACAGTAAAACCAAAAGGATCAAAGTCAAAGGAAACCCAATTGTCAGTTGGGAAACATCGCACGGAGATTAGATTCTTAATGAGTTTAGGGGCATGTAGGACATTTTTTAAGATTAGTGGTTGTTGCGTTATTTCTAGATGCTACGCAAGTGTACGCATCGCAATTTGTAATAAATTTCGGTAAGACCGAGTATCGTCCACAGAGACTGATTTATCAAGTACCAATTAGCTAATCTTTAGTTTCTATTTGTCTAACGAATATAAGTGATGATTTCTAACTA
Organism: Anisodus tanguticus; assembly: GCA_034509755.1. Lineage (NCBI taxonomy): Eukaryota > Viridiplantae > Streptophyta > Magnoliopsida > Solanales > Solanaceae > Anisodus > Anisodus tanguticus. Next base: position 33,807,910 of record CM067546.1, read on the forward strand.
AAGAATTAACAAACTAACATGAATTTCTAGAATAAAATAGCAATGAAAACACACGAGGTTTAATTCAGTAATGAAGGAACTAGGGTTCCCAATCACCTCAACTTTCCACTCTATCATTCATTAATGCAAGACTAACGATTCTTCTTCTTATTAAGATAGCATGTTAACTGAGATGTTCTATATTCCGGTTAGGACATATAAAAACTCAACCTAAGTGACAACTTTCTATATTTCTATGATAAGTTTGACCACATAGGAGGATTAAGATCAATAACCTAAAACACTACACAGACAGTCGTGATACTTTCGTTCAAGATTAAACCTACGTCTAATCAACTATATCATATTCAAATCTCCCTTCTCAGATCTCGATTTGAAATCATATAGATAATGAAAACTAAAGATCAATTAATTCTCATTCAATAAACGCAAATTGAATAGATTTTAATAGATGAAGAAGAACATTAACAATGCATTAAATCATTTCAAGTGATTCAACGGAAAACCCTAATAAAGTAATTAGCTCCTAGACATGCTAAGAAAACTAATTAACTTAATATCCAACATAAACTGAAGTATAGTAAAGAAAAGGAAAAGAACTTGAACAATTGATGTCTCTAATGGCTTTTTGTTCTCTTATTTCTTGCCTCCAAAGTGTTCTCCCCCTCAGAAAAATGTTTCCCCCAATATATATCACGAAAACCCCCAGAATGAACATTTTTGCCCTTGTTAAATTTAGATTTTTCATTGCCCTGACGTCGTCGGCGTCGCGACGCTAATTCGCTTTTGAAGATCGTGTGCTCACTGCCTGAGGGGCACCGCGACTCTTCAGCTTGTTGCGTCGCGGCTCTTCTGCCTTCTTCGTCCGAAATTCGATTAAATTGCTTTCCGAGCTTTCCATGGCTTCTTTGACTTCTTTCTTGTAACCAGCTATGCATTTTTGTCCTTAATAACCGCCTATTTCCTTTGGATTCGCCTTATTCCTTTCTGAGTCGCTTAAAACCTGAAAACACAAAACACACGCATAATACTGCACAAAACAACTAAAAGACAAACAAAAGACTCTCTAAAACAGTACTAAAATCTACCTAACAAACACCTCCAAACTTACACTTTACTCGTCCTCGAGTAAAGAACTATAGACACCCTAACAACAAAAAAACACAAACTCTAAAAATGAATTAAGTCAACCACAATAGATTATGCCTCGAAGATCATGAACAACATGCAATAAAATCTTCCGGAACATTCTAGCTACTAATTTGCTATCTAGAATTTCAAATCGGATAATCCTCAAATTTGCTTAAAGTTATTAATGCATATGACCACTCAACCATGATTATTGAAATAACCAAGTATTCAATATTAGCTTATGCAAAATGAATTCTCACCAACATTCCATCAAGCCAAAATTCTATAGGCTTGCTGACTTGCTATTCTCCACTAATTTAGAAAACACATGCTCAAGAATTAATAGGACTTTTATAGGTTATGACGATAGGCTTAGGCACGGGTAGATGAAATGTCATTTAGGCTCAAAGTTACCATAAGCATAGAAACCAATCAATCCAACTCGATATCACATTACAAACCAACAACAATCCCCATTTTTTTCTTTTCTTTTCGAACTACACCCCCAAACTTGTTTTTCAATGTACGTAAAAGGAGAGTGTAGTTTATTTCTCTTTTTTGTTTGACTTTTTCTCAATATTTTTCTCTTCTATTGGTAGCACCCAATTTAAAATATCCATTACAAAGTGTCAATCCCCCAATCATATACTTATATGCTCATGGAATTCAAGGGAAGGAAAATATTTGTAAAGGATTTCAAGTAGGCTCAGAATAGGTGTAAACTAGGGATTACATTAGTCAAGGTTGACTTGAAAGGCTCAATCGTTCCAAAGATGGCCTAAATCATCTTCCTAAGCATGTATCATCTAAGATTTCATCTCAAATAGCAGGCAAGCAAGTTCTAGGACTTTCCACCATCATTCCTCAAACCAAAATTCAATCATGCATAAACCAATATTCAAGTACAAGAAATTCACCAATCATGATCAAGTTTTCATACTTATTAATAATTGAAAACAACTCAGGACCTATCCAACTTAAGCACACAGATTTATGCATTTCATGGCTATTAATTTCATTCAACTCTATCACATGTGTTCACTCAATCTCATGGGCTATTATTATTAACTTGATTCATTGACACATGACACTTAAACAATGACACGAAACAAAGACACTAACGACAAACAAACATAAACAATTAACATTATTAACATAAAATAGTAAAACTCCCTTCAAACCTATTCGACACATTGTCCCCAATATCACTTACCAAAACTGCAGCTAAGCGATTCAGAATGATGGTGGCGGCTCTGATGGATGATAATCAAAGTAGGGCTCATTCGCGGTGTTGACACCCAATTTTGTCCCATCTATTATGATTTTATTCGTAATTTTTAATATTTTGACACTTTTAAAATAATTTTAAAATATAGGCATATATGTGTATATATCTTATTATTATTATTATTCGCATTTTTACTATCATTTGCATCTTTATCATAATCATAGTTTTATCCGAAATTCTATGTTATTTTATTCTCGCAAAATTGCATCGCATTTTTTTATTATTAAGCATTAAACATTTCGCAAATATTATATTTTTATTATTATCACATCGTTACGCTATTTTAAATAATTCACATCTTTTACAAATATATATATATATATATATATAAATATGTTTTAATATTAAACCCCTTTTATATTTTTCAATTCCTAACCCAATACATTTTCTACCCAACCTAAATTAAAACCCATTTTTTTCGTCCAAGCTCAATCCCCAAATTAAATTCCCACCAGCCCAACTCCCCAATTAAATTCCCACCAACCCAAATCGCCCCAGGCCCAATCGGCCGACCCGTCGGCCCAAACCTCTCCCCCTTTTAATAACCCAATACCCGTCGGCCCAGGCCCACTCACCTGACCCGTCGCCCCAGCCCAAACCCATTCCCCCTCTTTAATCCCCCCCAAACAAATAAAAATCCCAAAAAATCAAAAACCCAAAACCTAAAACCCATAACCCGTCGACCCCACACCCCCCATACCGGCGACCCCACGTCGCCGGTCACCTCGCCCTGCCAACACCAACCCCCTGCCACCACCAACTCCCGTCACTTCGACCCACGCCCATACCCCCCTAAAATCCGCTTCCCAAATTCAGAAATCTTTACCTTTAATTCGAATTTCAAACTCGATTCTTGGGGGGGAATCCACCTATAAATACCCCATGATTGTTCTTCATTTTGGGGGGAGAGAAAAATAGATTTTTGGAGGATTTTTCGGAAGATTATTCCATATATACATAAATATTTGTTGTGTTCTTGATTTTAAAGCATTTGCCTTCTTTGTTGTTCAAGAATCAAGCCCGAAAAGGTTTGTTCTCCCATTTTGATTCTCTGATTTTCATCTCTAATTCGGGTCGGGTCACTAATCCGGGTCGGGTCGGGTCGGGTCGACCCGATTCGGGTAACATTTTCAGAATCCTTGCATTTTTCATATTCATGTATGTTGGTTATCTGGAATTGATTGAATTATTTGATGTTGGTTTGAATCTCTAATTCGGGTCGGGTTATTGACCCAGGTCGTGTCGACCCGATTTGAATTTCCAAATTTCTTGCATTGTTGCTGTTGTTATCATTGTTGACACCCAATTTTGTCCCATCTTTTATGATTTTATTCGTAATTTTTAATATTTTGACACTTTTAAAATAATTTTTAAATATAGGCATATATGTGTATATCCTCGTATTATTATCATTCGCATATTTTATATCATTTGCATTTTTTATAATAATCATAAGTTATCCGAAAATTCTATGTTATTTTATTCTCGCAAAATTGCATCGCATTTCTCCTTTATTAAGCATTAAACATTTCGCAAATATTATATTTTTTCACATCGTTACGTTATTTTAAATAATTCACATCTTTTACAAAACAAAAAAAATATATATACATATATATATATATAAACACATTTTTTTTAATATTAAACCCCTCTTATATATTTTTAAATCCATAACCCATTTTTTATTTCCTAACCCAAAACTAATTTCTACCCAAAATATTCTATCCAACCTCCAAAGTCCATCTCCAAATTAATTCCTATTTTCGGCCCAGATCCGCAACAGCCCAAAACATAACCCACAAATATTTCCCCCCTTTAAACCCCAACCCAACACGGCCCAACTCCCCAAAACAATTAAACCCAATTCCCAAAATCGCGAGCCCAACTCCCGTCGGCCCACTCACCCGACCCAAACCCGTCGGCCCATCACCATCTTCCCCCCATTTAAACCCCTTTAACCTAAAAACAAAAAAAGAAATCTCAAAACCCCCAAATCAAAAACCCTTGTGCCGCCGCCGCCCCCATACCCCCCCATCCGACCGGTCACCTCGCCCCCGCCACCACCCACTCCCCGACACCAACCCCGACACCACCACACCCCTCCCGTCACTTCGCCCACGCCCATACCCCTAAAATCCGCTTCCAAAATTCAGAAATCTTTACCTTTAATTCGAATTTCAAACTCGTTCTTGGGGGGGAAATCCACTTATAAATACCCCCATGTTGTTCTTCATTTTGGGGGAGGAGATTTTTCGTGGATAAAAACAGATTTTCGAAGGATTTTTCGGAAGACTATTCCATATATACATAAAATATTTGTTGTGTTCTAGATTTTAAATCATTTGCTGTCTTTGTTGTTCAAGATACAAGTCCGAAATAGGTCCAAGATTCGAAAGAAAGGAGGTGAGTTTTGTTCTTGAACTTGAGTCCGAAAATCTGTTTGCATTTTTTGTTGTTCTTCACTGATTTCGGGTCGGGTCGATCCGACCCGGGTCGACCCGGTTTGGGTATTATTTTCAGAATTCTTGCATGCTCATATTTATTGTTATTGGTTATCTGAATTTGGTGTTGAAATCTGATTCGAGTTTGGATCACTGATTCGGGTCGGGTCGACCCGATTTGAACATTTTCAGAATTCTTGCATTTCATATTCTTGTTATTGGTTATCTGAATTTGATGTTGAAATCTGATTCGAGTTTGGATCACTGATCCGGGTCGGGTCGACCCCGATTTGAATATTTTTAGAATTCTTGCATTTCATATTCTTGTTCTTGGTTATCCGAAATTGGTCTTTGAAATCGATTTCGGGTTTGAATCATCGACCGGTCTCGGGCGACCCGATTTGAATATTTCGAATTTCGAACTCGGGTCGGATACTTTAATTGCTCACTGCTCGTTGCTTTTACTGTTTTATTGTTTTATTAATATTGCATTAAGGCCGACGAAATTGAATTCAAGGCTGCGCTTTTCTTTCGTTTCATTTCTCTGTTTTTCAGCATTGTTTTAAGTATCCGGCAACGGATATTTTATTGTTTTTTACTGTTTTGAATAAATACCGCGTCTTTTCGGTATCGCTTTCTATTCGAGTTCATCGCTCGGTTCAAAATTACCGTTCTCTGTTTTCTTGTTTTAAACTAGACATCGCGTCATTTTCGGAAAGCGTTTTTTTTTACGCTCGTTTTTCGTTTGCGCTTGCTTGCGCCTCTTTTTCTTCGCCCTCACGCCTATCGCTATCGCTTCATTTTAATTTTACTTGATTTGAATACGATACTACACGGCCAATGAAAAATATCCGTCGATTTTGAGGCCTCCACGGTTGAAAAGACGGAACTATAACTTCACGGGCAATGATGAAGACTTAAACCTTTTATTTCATCCGAGATCAACATGTTTAGTAGGCGAGGTGAATTATATATTCGCAGCCACGACGTGATTATAGTGATCTTTTCTATTTCACCCGAGAGACCAACACGTTTAGTAGGCGAGGCAATCAAAATAAACCACATTAGTCATATGTTTGCGAGCCACGACGTGATTGGAATGTTCTTTTCAAAATTTAAGTTCGAGCCCTCCGTGATCAAAACATTCACCTTTGTTTTGAATACGGATATGAAGTTATTTGTATTTAATTGTTTCTAACCGTTTGTTCTTGACAGCTTGCAGGGATTAAAGTAAATAAAGGCAAATGTTCCGCGGAGTTATTATTTCATTTACTTTCTTTTTATTCAGCTTTTACCCCGCTCTCGTATTGTAATATTATTTATCGCACTTATGTAACTATTGAAATGCTTAGAATAGGCAAACTTAGGATTAATTCATAGGGTAGTTTAAGATTTGAAACCCGTCGCTAGCTTATTTATTTGTAGGCTCGGTTAAATTCAAATTTAGAAATCCTTCGCTAGTTTATTTATTTTAGGGCTCGTCACGCGTATTCAAGATTTTCAAAACAACTTTTGTCATCTTTTATTTGCTTTATTAAATCATACCAAATAAGTTTATCTTTTTACAATTCATTGATTCCCCAAATTTTACTTCTTTGACATTATAAATAATTTATTTTACTATCAATTGTCAAATACATATTTTTCAACTCTATATGTATTTCTCTTTAAATACCATACAAATGCATATTTTTAAAAAAATCTCTGCATGTATCTTTCTTTTTAAAATGCATCATTTACTAATTATTTGCAAACATCTTTAAAATCAGTTATACTTGTAAAAACATATTCTTTTTTTTGTAATAATTAACCTGAGTTTGACCGGATAACCGCAAGTTAGCGGATCTTAAAGGATGCCTAACCCCTTCCCTTTAGGATAATAAAGAACCCTTACCTAGAATCTCGCTAGTTTCGCAGACCTTAAAATTGGAGTTACATTGCAGCATTTAGTTTAATATCTAGGTGTCCTAATTCACCGTAAAAAATAATTAGGTGGCGACTCCTCAATTCTTTACCCAGGAATCACCCGAAACACGTCCGTGCTCCGCTTTTGACCTGCAGAGCGGGTCGAAAATAGGGCGCGACAGAATGGCGACTCCGCTGGGGAACTTTCAGGTTCTTAACCATAGCAAAATCAGGTTAATTATTATTGTGCTTTACTTTTGGCTCCTTATTTGTTTTAATGCTTTGATATGTTTCATTTTTGTGGAAATTTTGCATAATTGTTTTAATTGCTATATTGTTTTACTGTTTTCCTTAAATTGACATTTCGCTCATATTTCTTCCACTCTGGAAAATTGACACTATCACACACTACACGCGAGGTGTGTTTTGCATACCCGCAAATTTCTTTCAAATTACCAAATTTTAGGAGAGTTGGCGTATGCGCGGAGTGACCGGACCATCCGGTGGCCGCGTAGCTTTCTCACTCGAGTAGTCCGCTCGGGAACCTTGTGTCTAGTCAGCCAAATCTTAGAAAATTTAGGATAGAGCTATACCACCTTTTATTTTAAGTCATGCATGCATACACCTTAGGTGGGTCGATCCTTGGCATCGATTCCACAATTAAGAAATCCACCAAAATTGTCTACGGGTCTCACAACCCAACGTCCAATCCGCATATTATGTGTAGCGTGATAATGACAAGACTAATCCAAGACTAATCATGACATGCTGAAATTGGAAAATGTACATTCATTTTGTCTCGTTTCCGACAAAGCATTACAGTTTAGCGGCTTGGATAAATCTGTCGTAATCCCGCATATCCGGCGTTTAGGCCCACCTCCGCATAAGGGAGGCCCCATGCATATTAGGATGCGCATTTAATTGCCTTACAATCATTTTGTGTTTTCTCTCCGCTTTTTCACTCTGTGCATATTATTTAAAGCAATAATTACTCACCTTATGCTAACTTGGTTTTCTTCATTTTTTTTTAGAAGGTTTATTTTGTCTAGATTATTTTCCCAAAGGTTGATTTGCGTTGATAAAACTGGCGGATCATCCCTACTTCACGAGGTCAAAGGCACAATCCTTCAAAGAAATGACCGATTCGTATGCATCCGAACAGAGATCGGCTCGGAACTTATCACTCTTTCAAGAGATGAATCAGAGGCTTCGGAAAATAGAAATGCTACCGTTCAAGAAAAATACATCGCCCAACTGTTACAACAGATGACAGCCATGCAGACTGAGATAGAGCGGCTCCAAAATCTCACCAACCTGTCCATTAGCGCCGATACCCCACTCCCTGAACAAGGGACGAATGTAACTGCACCACAAAAATTTTCATCTCCTGAATCGCCATTTCCCCAAAACCTCCCCGATAATTCTCCACTATGCAAAACCAATCCACAACACACTAACCCGCAAGCAAGTCCACAACAAAGCCCGCTACAAAATGATCCGACCTCATTCACAACTCCACATACCCAAATTACCCCACTTGTCCGAAACACCCCTTCCACGCAAAATCACCCGGCAGACCAACACATATTGATGGCACACATCGCCGATCACAAAGAAGCGTATGTGCCGCCAAAGTATATGTAATGGAAGCCCAACCTTTTACTACCGCAACACCAAACATGACTCTTCAGAAATTGGCCGGTGTGAAGAAATGGACAAAGCGGGTAAGGATCGAACCGATGAAAGTGTGGCGAGAGAGATTTACCTAAAAGAGGCATTCAAGAATATCCAAACCAAGCAAGGGACATGAAGGACTTGAGTACGAAGATCCGTGTATGCATCCCGACATTGAATTGCCCGTAGGATATAAGGTGCCAAAATTTGGCTTGTTTGATGGGAAAGGAAATCCTCACGCTCATTTAAGATCATACCGTGACAAACCGATTGGGGTAGGTAAAGACCAGGCCATCATAATGAAGTTGTTCGTAAGGAGTTTAACAGAGAAGCACTCGACTGGTACACGAGCCAAAACCCGCGAAAATGGCGTAATTGGGGCACGATGGCACAAGATTTCGTGGACAGATTTAAATTCAACACTGACACAGTCTTGGACAGATTTTATCTGATGAAGTTGGAAAAGAAGTCCACGAGAGACCTTCGAGAGAATATGCCATGAAGTGGATGGCAGAAGCAGCGAAAGTGCAACCCCCGATAGAAGAAAGTGAGATGACCACTCTCTTTGTACAATCTTTGAAAGATGCAACATACTATGAGAGAATGATAAGCGTCATAGGACGAAGTTTCTCTGAAGTTATCAGGATGGGAGATTTCATAGAAGAGGGAATCAGAACAGGAAGAATTACAAACTTTGTAGCATTGCAAGCAACGAGTGAGACAATCCAGTCGGACTCATTTGAGGGAGCAGTAAAGAGGAAGAGAGACGGAGTGTCCTCTGTGGTGACAGTTCAGAAACATAGGCCAAATCAAATGTCAACCTACCAAATGCCATCACCCCAGCCTCCCTACTACAATCAAAACAACCAAAGTCCTCAGCCTTCCTATTATTGCCCATACGCCCAAATCCCTCAACCTTACTATCAATACCCACCTGCTCCCTACCCTGTCTACCATACTCAGCCAATATATAGCCTGCCTCGAGCGCCAGCCTATCCGAATCCCCCACAATATCAGCCCGCATACTTACCTCAGCCACGAGTCCATGCACCCAAACCCCGCGCAAAACACGAAAGAAAGCCAGCCAAAACCTATACACCTTTAGCCGAACCTCGAGCCCAGTTATATGAACGACTGAGAACCGCAGGAATACTCCAGCCTATCCAAGGAAATGTCCCCAATCCTGTTCCAAAATGGCACGATGAGACTAAGCATTGTGCGTACCACTCGGGAATTCCTGGGCACGACACTGAAAATTGCTATGCCCTCAGAGACAGAATCGAGGCATTAATCAAAGAAAGAGTTATCCGACTGAAAGGACCTGCCTCTAATAAAAACAATAACTCTTTGCCGATCATGACGATGCAAATGTGAACATGATTACTTGTTGATGAAGAACACAACTTGGAAGGGACTATTGTGCCAGTCCAGAGAAAGGAAAAGGTTAAATCATCAGCCTTTGTCACCCCTATGATTACGGTCCAATTGAGGGCACCGTTCGGAGTAGAAGTACTTCCTCCAAAGTCGCGGGTCATGGCACCATCTTTTCTTGGAAAAGTCCTATCAACCAATCTCCGAAGGAAGAGAGATGCTCTTTTGCCAAAGCCTGTTCCACCTCTGAGTCAGTCATTCGTCAGAGCATGCGCCACTCAGAATCAAAGGAGGACAATGCCCAACCTCGTTGAGGGATTCAAAAGTCTTTTCATTACTGAAGAAGAAGCAGGATGCAGTGTGATTCTCGATGATTACGCTAAAGACTCAACCATTTGGGATGCAGAGCAAGAAGATGATTTGGGAAATTGGACTTGTGCCCCGGCCTTGTTTCTCCCAGAGACTAGTTAATTTCGTTAATGTTTAATGAAACAATGCGATTCAGATTGAGGCCTGAATCACAATATGCATTTAATATGTTTTACCTCCACCTTTTGAAAGCTTAAAAAGACAAATCTGCATTGCTTTTGCTATTTAAAAAAAATAAATAAATAAATATGTTTGTTTAATAATCTTCTTTTCTTTTTCATCATGCAAACTAATAAATCTGTCGATAATATGTGACATATAATGAAACAAGCAAACAAGGTCCCAAACAACAAGCAAGGCTTCGAAGAATATAAGGAAGACTCACAACCGGAAGAACTGGGGCATTTTTTTTTTGGAATAAGTCATAGCCAGATTTGGATGAAACATCAGGATGGTTGATAAGTTACAAGCATCGGCACGGACGTTTGCCATTTGTACTCTTGGGCTACCACGCTACGACCAGGACTTCTACTGGGGCATTTCCCTATCGTTCGAAGCCAAATCATGTACGAAGAGACTGATTGATGAAAGCAGATGGACGCAATCGTCCGGGGCAACCTTATCAGAATAGAATGGCCGATGCAGTGAAGAGATACCATATCTAAGATTAGTTATTCTCTATGTAATACTTTTTCTATGTTGTAAAAGTTGCGCTCCCTGGCAGGATACGCAAAGAACCCATGTTGGGTTCCGTTTCCTAGATTGCAAATTTCCCCAAAAACACATTTTTTTTGTTGTACCTGAACTACGTCATGACCTGATTCCCTCGGCGGGATACGTAGGCGGCCACATCGGCCTCGGTCCCACTTTTAGAAAAACCCTTACAATCTCCTTTACTTGTAATGAACTACGTCACGACCTGATTCCCTCATGGGGATACGTAGGCGGCCTAAATCGGCTTCGGTCCCACCATTAGGAAATCTTTTTTTTTTTTTCTTTTTTTTTTCACTTTATCTCACATATGACAAAATGCACCCATCGATCACCCCGATAGGACAAAGCAAGCAACCCACACAAGACTCGGCTGGTCCGGTTGAAAGTTCAGCATCCTCACATGTAAAAAACTGGGGCATTTTTTTTTAAGATATCACCGCAAGAGGACGCCAATAAACATGGAAAAGCATCGGCAAACTAAGTCTTCAGCCTAAGAGGATTTTGGATAAGACGTTTGATCTCGTTTCACCGCATGTCACCGCTCGACGATATTTACATATATGCATACTTTCTTATAAGCACTTTATTTTTAACAAATATTTTCCATTAGAGTTCGACGATAATTTTTTACATATATGCCTACTTTCTTATACGCAATTTATTTTCACCAAATATTTTCATTAGAGTTTGACAAGATATTTTACATATATGCATACTTTCTTATAAGCAAATCATTTTTCAACAAATATTTTTTCATTAGAGTTCGACAAGAACTTTTTAATGATAAGCATACTTTCTTATAAACAACTTATTTTCAACAAATGTTTTCATTAACGGTTAGCCAAGACGGGAACCAGACAGAGCTACAGTCCGAATCGAGGACATGCGGCCCATCAAGAGCCAAAGCTACAAAGTCAACGCGAATCAACCACCCCTCCCCAAACTCACAAATTTTCTTTGAGTACGGGTTCTTCAAAGTTGAAAAAGGTGGAAACCACATCACTTATGATCAATTCCCCAAAGAATTTCGGCACCACAACTCAATACAAGGATTACGTTCTTGTTTTGCATTTATACGAAGACATCATCTTGACCTACATGTGGTCCGACTATCATGTCGCGCAAAGATGTTATTTCAAATCACAAGGAACCCGGCAAACCCGATGGCAAAGACGTCGCGTCACATTGTCGCCCGTGCCAGGACGACATTTCTATTCACATCCACATGAGTTTGGAGCGGTGAAGACACAAAGAACCGAAGTGGAACCATCTGTTACAAAGAACCGACGGCAAGAACGTCACTCGCATCAAACGACGACAAGGATGTCGCGTCATATTTTCGTCTGGATGACATTTTCAATTTACGGTCCACAGGAGTTTGAATCAACAGAGGATTCAGCACAACGTGGAACCCTATTACAGCAAACTGACGGCAAGGACATCACTTACATCTCTTACAACATGACAACATTACAATAATGTCATCGACGTTATGGCAGCACGACTATTATCTTTTACAGCATCTCAACGACGTCAACAACACTACAATGACGTCTTCAAATGCAAAGCAACTATCTTTACGCAATGCAAAGAACTATCTTCTACGGCAACGCAACAACTATCTTTTACCGCATCTCAACGACGTCAACGACAACGACGTCTTCAGTAATTTGACTATCTTTTACCACATCTCAACAACGTCAACGACAACGACGTCTTCAGCAATTCAACTATCTTTTACCGCATCTCAACGACGTTAACGACGTCTTTAGCAATTCAACTATCTTTTATCGCATTTCAACAAACGTCAACAACAACGACGTATTCAGCACAATTATCTTCTACAGCAAAACAACATTACAATAACGTCATCGACGTTACTGCAGCACAACAAATATCTTTTACAGCATTAACAACGATGTCAACAGCATTACAATGACGTCTTCAACGCATCAGCTATCTTTTACAGCATTACAACAACGTCATTGACGTTACTGCAGCACAACAAATATCTTTTACAGCATTACAACGACGTCAACAAAGATTACAATGACGTCTTCAACGCAGTTAGCCTATCTTTTACAAGATTACAACAACGTCATCGACGTATCTGCAAAGACAACAAATATCTTTTAAAGCATTACAACGACGTCAACAACATTACAATGACGTCTTCAACGCAAAGCCTATCTTTACAAAAGCATTACAACAACGTCATTGACGTTATCGCAACACATCAACTATCTTCAAAAGCATTACAACAACGTCTACGACGTTACAAGCAAAGACGACAACTATTCTTTACAACATCAGCAAAGTCTATGCAACGACGACATCATCAACGTCTATACAACGACGACATCAGCAAAGTCTATACAACAGCGACGTCAACAACATTACAACGACGTCTTCAACTTCAACACGTCGATCCAACGACGTCATTTCAGGCGCCCACCTTATAATGAGGGTATTTTAATTTCGATCGTAAAGCGCCCACCTTATAACAAGGGTATTTTAATTTCAGTCAGGCGCCCACCTCCTAATGCGGGTATTTCCAAGTTATTTTCTCTACAATTTTTCTCAGCAGTTATACACTAATTATATCTTAAGCTTTAGTTTGCAGGAGTTTTTTTAATTTGCGGGAACTTCATCACAAGGCGTGGGACTATCTCTTACAGCGAACCGAGGCAATTTGGTCAACGACCTACTTCGAACGTCGATCCGCTCTTTCCCATTAGTTTCTCGCATCAACGACCAGTGTCATCCAAAGTCGACACTGGGGCATTGTTGTTTGAATGTGTACCATCTTTTTTCAACTTCTTTCCTCCGGGATTCTATTTCTTACCACGTTAGTCCCGATGATCGGGACAAAATTGGCTACTCGGTCAACTTCTTTGGCCGAAAACTCTTTCATCGTCTCCGTCCAAAGAGGGGCATCTGTTGACACCCAATTTTGTCCCATCTTTTATGATTTTATTCGTAATTTTTAATATTTTGACACTTTTAAAATAATTTTTAAATATAGGCATATATGTGTATATCCTCGTATTATTATCATTCGCATATTTTATATCATTTGCATTTTTTATAATAATCATAAGTTATCCGAAAATTCTATGTTATTTTATTCTCGCAAAATTGCATCGCATTTCTCCTTTATTAAGCATTAAACATTTCGCAAATATTATATTTTTTCACATCGTTACGTTATTTTAAATAATTCACATCTTTTACAAAACAAAAAAAATATATATACATATATATATATATAAACACATTTTTTTTAATATTAAATCCCTCTTATATATTTTTAAATCCATAACCCATTTTTTATTTCCTAACCCAAAACTAATTTCTACCCAAAATATTCTATCCAACCTCCAAAGTCCATCTCCAAATTAATTCCTATTTTCGGCCCAGATCCGCAACAGCCCAAAACATAACCCACAAATATTTCCCCCCCTTTAAACCCCAACCCAACACGGCCCAACTCCCCAAAACAATTAAACCCAATTCCCAAAATCGCGAGCCCAACTCCCGTCGGCCCACTCACCCGACCCAAACCCGTCGGCCCATCACCATCTTCCCCCCATTTAAACCCCTTTAACCTAAAAACAAAAAAAGAAATCTCAAAACCCCCAAATCAAAAACCCTTCAGCCGCCGCTGCCCCCATACCCCCCCATCCGACCGGTCACCTCGCCCCCTGCCACCACCCACTCCCTGACACCAACCCTGACACCACCACACCCCTCCCGTCACTTCGCCCACGCCCATACCCCTAAAATCCGCTTCCAAAATTCAGAAATCTTTACCTTTAATTCGAATTTCAAACTCGTTCTTGGGGGGGAAATCCACCTATAAATACCCCCATGTTGTTCTTCATTTTGGGGGAGGAGATTTTTCGTGGATAAAAACAGATTTTCGAAGGATTTTTCGGAAGACTATTCCATATATACATAAAATATTTGTTGTGTTCTAGATTTTAAATCATTTGCTGTCTTTGTTGTTCAAGATACAAGTCCGAAATAGGTCCAAGATTCGAAAGAAAGGAGGTGAGTTTTGTTCTTGAACTTGAGTCCGAAAATCTGTTTGCATTTTTTGTTGTTCTTCATCGATTTCGGGTCGGGTCGATCGAGGACCCGGTCGACCCGGTTTGGGTATTATTTTCGAATTCTTGCATGCTCATATTTATTGTTATTGGTTATCCGAATTTGGTGTTGAAATCGATTCGAGTTTGGATCATCGATTCAATTCGGGTCGACCCGATTTGAACATTTTCGAATTCTTGCATTTCATATTCTTGTTATTGGTTATCCGAATTTGATGTTGAAATCGATTCGAGTTTGGATCATCGATCCGGGTCGGGTCGACCCCGATTTGAATATTTTTAGAATTCTTGCATTTCATATTCTTGTTCTTGGTTATCCGAAATTGGTGCTTTCGAAATCCGATTTCGGGTTTGAATCACCGACCGGTCCGGGCGACCCGATTTGAATATTTCCAGAATTTCGAACTCGGGTCGGATACTTTAATTGCTCACTGCTCGTTGCTTTTATTGTTTTATTGTTTTATTAATATTGCATTAAGGCCGACGAAATTGAATTCAAGGCTGCGCTTTTCTTTCGTTTCATTTCTCTGTTTTTCGGCATTGTTTTAAGTATCCAAGCAACGGATATTTTATCGTTTTTTTGTTTTGAATAAATACCGCGTCTTTTCGGGTCGCTTTCTATTTCAGTTCTTTGCTCGGTTCAAAATTACCGTTCTCTTGTTTTCTTGTTTTAAACTAGACACCGCGTCATTTTCGAAAGCGTTTTTTTTTCGCCTCTGTTTTTCTCGCTTGTCGCTTTTGCGCCTCGCCTTTGCCTATGCGCTTCATCGCTTCATTTTAATTTTACTGATTTGAATACGATACTACACCGGCCAATGAAAAATATCCGTCGATTTTGAGGCCTCCACGTTGAAAAGACGGAACTATAACTTCACGGGCAATGATGAAGACTTAAACCTTTTATTTCATCCGAGATCAACATGTTTAGTAGGCGAGGTGAATTATATATTCGCAGCCACGACGTGATTATAGTGATCTTTTCTATTTCACCCGAGAGACCAACACGTTTAGTAGGCGAGGCAATCAAAATAAACCACATTAGTCATATGTTTGCGTACCACGACGTGATTGGAATGTTCTTTTCAAAATTTAAGTTCGAGCCCTCCGTGATCAAAACATTCACTGTTTTGAATACGGATATGAAGTTATTTGTATTTAATTGTTTCTAACCGTTTGTTCTTGACAGCTTGCAGGGATTAAAGTAAATAAAGGCAAATGTTCCGCGGAGTTATTATTTCATTTACTTTCTTTTTATTCAGCTTTTACCCCGCTCTGTATTGTAATATTATTTATCGCACTTATGTAACTATTGAAATGCTTAGAATAGGCAAACTTAGGATTAATTCATAGGGTAGTTTAAGATTTGAAACCCGTCGCTAGCTTATTTATTTGTAGGCTCGGTTAAATTCAAATTTAGAAATCCTTCGCTAGTTTATTTATTTTAGGGCTCGTCACGCGTATTCAAGATTTTCAAAACAACTTTTGTCATCTTTTATTTGCTTTATTAAATCATACCAAATAAGTTTATCTTTTTACAATTCATTGATTCCCCAAATTTTACTTCTTTGACATTATAAATAATTTATTTTACTATCAATTGTCAAATACATATTTTTCAACTCTATATGTATTTCTCTTTAAATACCATACAAATGCATATTTTTAAAAAAATCTCTGCATGTATCTTTCTTTTTAAAATGCATCATTTACTAATTATTTGCAAACATCTTTAAAATCTGTTATAATTGTAAAAACATATTCTTTTTTTTTGTAATAATTAACCTGAGTTTGTGGGATAACGCAAGTTAGCGGATCTTAAAGGATGCCTAACCCCTTCCCTTTAGGATAATAAAGAACCCTTACCTAGAATCTCGCTAGTTTCGCAGACCTTAAAATTGGAGTTACATTGCAGCATTTAGTTTAATATCTAGGTGTCCTAATTCACCGTAAAAAATAATTAGGTGGCGACTCCTCAATTCTTTACCCAGGAATCACCCGAAACACGTCCGTGCTCCGCTTTTGACCTGCAGAGCGGGTCGAAAATAGGGTGCGACAATCATTGGTTATCTGAAATTGATGAAATTATTTGAATTTGGTGTTGAAATCTGATTCGAGTTTGGATCACTGATCCGGGTCGGGTCACTGATCCGGGTCGGGTCACTGACCCGGGTCGGGTCGACCCGATTTGAACATTTTCAGAATTCTTGCATTTCATGTTCTTGTTATTGGTTATCTGAATTTGGTGTTGAAATATGATTCGAGTTTGGATCACTGATCCGGGTCGGGTCACTGGTTCGGGTCGGGTCACTGATTCGGGTCGGGTCGACCCGACTTGGATATTTCCAGAATTTCGTAACTCGGGTCGGATACTTTAAATTGCTCACTTGCTCGTTTCTTTGGCTTCGTTTTCTTGTTTTATTAATATCGCGCTTTTTTTTTCGTTTCGCTTCTCTGTTGTTTAGTTTAACTGTTTTAAACATCCGTGCAACGACGGATATCTTATTGTTTTATTAAGTTTATTGTTTTAAATTTCTTGCGACGGACATCATTGTTTTCTGTTTTGAATAAATACCGCGTCTGTTCGGGCATTGTTTTCTGTTTCGCTTGCTCCCGTTTCGGATTCTTTTCGTTTGTTTTTATCATTTTTTCGCTTTAAACTAGACACCGCGTCATTTTCGGAAAGCTGTTTTTTTTTCTCTCGCCTCGTTTTCTGCGCATCGCTACTCGCTCTTCTTGTTGTTTATTGTTTCAATTTTAATTTTACCGATTTGAACACGATACTACATCGGCCGATGAAAAATATCCGTCGATTTTGAGGCCTCCACGATTGCAAAGACGGAAATATAACTTCACGGGCAATGATGAGGCTTAAACCTTTATTTCATCCGAGATCAACATGTTTAGTAGGCGAGGTGAATTATATATTCGCAACCACGACGTGATTATATTGATCTTTTCTATTTCACAGAGAGACCAACACGTTTAGTAGGCGAGGCAATCAAAATAAACCATATTAGTCCTATGTTTGCGCCACGACGTGATTGGAATGTTCTTTTCAAAAATTTAAGTTCGAGCCCTCCGTGATCAAAACATTCACTTTTGAATACGGATATGAAGTTATTTGTATTTAACTGTTTCTAACCGTTTGTTCGTGATGACTTATAGGATTAAAGCAAATAAAGACAAATATTCCTCGGAGTTTATTTATTTTTATTTCTTTCCTTAATTCAAACTTTTATTCCGCTTTGTATTGTAATATTATTTATCGCACTTATGTAATTATTGAAATGCTTAGAATAGGCAAACTTAGGATTAATTCATAGGGTAGTTTAAGATTTGAAACCCGTCGCTAGCTTATTTATTTGTAGGCTCGGTTAAATTCAAATTTAGAAATCCTTCGCTAGTTTATTTATTTTAGGCTCGTCACGCGTATTCAAGATTTTCAAAACAACTTTTGTCATCTTTTATTTGCTTTATTAAATCATACCGAATAAGTTTATCTTTTGTCAATTTACAATTCATTGATTCCCCAAATTTTACTTCTTTGGCATTATAAATAATTTGTTTTACTATCAATTGTCAAATACATATTTTTTCAACTCTACATGTATTTCTCTTTAAATACCATACAAATGCATATTTAAAAAATCTCTACATGTATCTTTCTTTTTAAAATGCATCATTTACTAATTATTTGCAAACATCTTTAAATCTGTTATACTTGTAAAAACATATATTTTTCTAGTAATAATTAACCTGAGTTTGACCGGATAACCGCAAGTTAGCGGATCTTAAAGGATGCCTAACCCCTTCCCTTTAGGATAATAAAGAACCCTTATCTAGAATCTCGCTAGTTTCGCAGACCTTAAAATTGGAGTTACATTGCAGCATTTAGTTTAAATATCTAGGTGTCCTAATTCACCATAAAAAATAATTAGGTGGCGACTCCTCAATTCTTTACCCAGGAATCACCGAACACGTCCGTGCTCCGCTTTGACCCGAGCCAGGTCAAAATAGGGCGCGACACGCGGCGCTTTTTCACTCCAGAGTTGGCTCACAATTCACCTAACATAAGAAAAAAAAACACAAACCAAGAAACAACAAGACACTGAGATTGTTCGAAAATAACACAAAATAAAAATAACTATTAAGATGTTGGGTTGCCTCCTAATAGCATTGTCGTTTAACGTCATTTAACCGGACGTAGATTTCCTCTTCATTTCAAGATCTGTTTTCTCATCACATCTTTCATAGTTGGGTTCAACCTCCTTTGCGCCTTAATTGAAGGCTTGCTCTCATCGTCCTCGCATTGTGTTAATGCTACTTCAAGAGCATCAGTACTCTTGAAGCTTTCCTCAGTAACTGCTTTGTCAAGTCAATTACATCAATGGAAAAACAATCGTCACTAACTCTGGATACGATATCGACTTTAATACATCGAAGACCACCTCTTCGCCCTACATTCGGAGTCTCAACTCACCCTTCTGAACATCTATAAGTGCTTGCCCCGTGGCTAAAAATGGTCTCCCAAGAATTATGGGCACATCAGCATCCTCCTCCATGTCAAGGACAATAAAATCAGCAGGAAAAATGAATTTGTCCACTTTAACTAACACATGCTCAATAATTCCTCGTGGATGCTTGATTGAGCGATCTGCTAACTGCAAGGTAACTGTTGTAGGCCTAGCTTCACCCAAACCAAGTCTACGAAACACAGATAAGGGCATCGGGTTGATACTTGCCCCCAAATCCCACAGCGCATGCTGGCATTCAAAATTCCCGATAGTGCAGGGAATAGTGAAGCTCTCTGGATCTCTCAACTTCTGGGGAAGCTTCTTTTGCAAAATGGCGTTGCACTCTTCAGTTAACGCCACCGTCTCATAATCTCCCATTTTCCTCTTTTTAGAGAGAATTTCTTTCATGAATTTGACATAACTGGGCATCTGCTCTAAGCTTCAGCAAAGGGAATATTTATGTGCAGCTTCTTGAATATTTCCAAAAAACTTGGAAAATTGTTTATCCAAAGAATTTTTTCTAAGCCTCTGCGGGTATGGAATTCTGATTTGAGGCTCATTACTCACTGCTAGTGGTGCCTTTTCCATCATGGGGTGGTCTTCAGTAGCCCCCTCATTCTCTGAATTAGATGTCTCACTCAATTTGTCTGTCTTCTCCACAGATGGTAGAGGTGCAACTGGTTCAACTTGCTGACCGTTCCTCGAATTTATAGCCAGACATTGCTCCTTTGGATTTATGACAGTATTGCTAGGGAGATTCCCCTGCGATCTGTTGTTTAACATATTTGCTAGCTGACCCACTTGTGTTTCCAGGTTTCGGATAGAAGATCTCGTTTCGGTCATGAACTGAGTCTGGGAATTGGTGAGAGTTAACAAGGCTACTTGCAATTCATTGGGTTCAGCTTGTTGAACTTGTGGTTTGGGCTGTTGAAACGACGAAGCTTGACTCATGGGTTGTTGTTGATTATTTTGTTGATACTGCCCTTGGAATTGCGACTGCTGGTTTTGATATTGCCCTTGAAACTGTGACTGTTGGCCTTGGTCGTTTCTCCATGAAAAGTTAGGGTGATTCCTCCACCCAGGATTATAAGTGTTGGAGAATGGATTGTTGTAGGGCCTCTGAAAATTCCCAACTGCTTGAACCTGAGCTTAGTCCATAGGTACATTATTGGGATCCGCTATTGTGCAATGATAAAAAGGATGTGGTCCTCCACAAATTTCACATCCTGCTTGTGTCGGAATAACATTTGTTGTCATAGTATTCTGCTACAATTGCTTTGTCAAATAAGCAACTTGAGCAATTAACGCGGTGATGGCATCTAACTCATGAACTCCAGCCACTTTTCTGTTGTTGGTCGGTCTTTCATTGGACCACTGATGGTTATTTGTTGTCATATCTTTCAACAGCTCATACGCCTCATTAGCACTCTTGCTCATGAATGCCCCTCCAGCAGCAACATCAATTATGGTTGGGGTCGTACCACACAACCCATTGTAAAAATTAAGGACTAGCATCCACTAGTCAAGCCCACGATGAGGACATTTCCTTTGCAACTCTTTGAATCTTTCCCAAGCATCATTTAGGGATTCTCCGTCCAGCTGATAAAAGTTGTTTAGTTCTCCCCTTAGCTTAGCAGTCTTTGATGGAGGGAAGAATTTTGCAAGAAACTTCTGAGCCAGGTCTTGCCACGTAGTGATGGAGTTAGCTTGCAGAGAGTTCAACCAGCTTTTGGCTCGGTCCCTTAGTGAGAATGGGAAGAGCATCAATCTAATGGCGTCATCAGTCACACCATTGTATTTGAATGTTGCACATAACTCCAAGAAATTGGCCAAGTGCATATGTGGATCTTCAGAGGGAAAACCCCCAAACTGAACTGTGTTCTGGACCATCTGCAGGATTACTGGCTTAATCTCGAAATTATTTGCCTCCACAGCTGGTGGTCTTATACAAGTCTGCACGCCTGTTATAGTTGGAAGTATATAATCCCGTAAGCTTCTAACAATGGGATTCTGAGCTTGCTCCTGCACCATTTCTGGCACCCCTCTATTCAACTCGTCATTATTTTGACGGTTTGCCATATCCTCGGTTGAAATACCAGCTCTCTTGTTTCTTCGATTCTGCTTGCACGTTTTCTCAATCTCAGGATTCAGAGGAACAAGGTTGTCTGCTCCTCTTCTGCTTCGCATATACCAAAGCTACCTGAAAATGATCACACACACTACACGCAGATTAAAAAAAATGTGTTCTACGAACAACCAAATTAAAAATAAGATTAATTATTTTGTTATTGATAATACTTCAGTCTCTGGAAACGACGCCAAAAACTTGTTGCATTATTTCTAGATGCTACGCAAGTGTACGTATCACAATTTGTAATAAATTTTGGTAAGACCGAATATCGTCCACAGAGATCGATTTATCAAGTACCAATTAACTAATCTTTAGTTTCTATTTGGCTAACGAATATAAGTGATGATTTCTAACTAAAGAATTAACAAACTAACATGAATTTCTAGAATAAAATAGCAATGAAAACACACGAGGTTTAATTCAGTAATGAAGGAACTAGGGTTTCCAATCACCTCAACTTTCCACTCTATCATTCATGAATGCAAGACTAACGATTCTTCTTATTATTAAGATAGCAGGTTAACTGAGATGTTCTATATTCCGATTAGGACATATAAAAACGCAACCTAAGTGAGAACTTTCTATATTTCTATGATAAGTTCGACCACATAGGAGGATTAAGATCAATAACCTAAAACGCTACACATGCAGTCGTGATACTTTCGTTCAAGATTAAACCTACGTCTAATCAACTATAGCATATTCAAATCTCCCTTCTCAGATCTCGATTTGAAATCATATAGATAATGAAAATTAAAGGCCAATTAATTCTCATTCAATAAACGCAAATTGAATAGATTTTAATAGATGAAGAAGAACATTAACAATTCATTAAATCATAATAGAGTTTCAAGTGATTCAACGGAAAACCCTAATAAAGTAATTAGCTCCTAGACATGCTAAGAAAACTAATTAACCTAATATCCAACATAACTTGAATTAAAGTAAAGAAAAGGAAAAGAACTTGAACAATTAATGTCTCTAATGGCTTTTTGTTCTCTTGTTTCTTGCCTCCAAAGTGTTCTCCCCTTCAGAAAAACGTTTCCCCCAATATATATCACGAAAAACCACCAGAATTGACCTTTTTGCCCTTGTTAAATTTAGGTTTTTCGCTGCCCTGACGTCGTTGGCGCCGCGACTCAGCTATTAAAGTGTTGCAGCGCTAATGTTGGGCGTCGCGGCTCTTCAGCTTGTTGCGTCCCGACTCTTGGCCTTCTTCGTCCGAAATTTGATTAAATTGCTTTCCGAGCTTCCCAGGGCTTCTTTGGCTTATTTGTTGTGACTAACTATGCATTTTTTTCCTTAATAACCGTCTATTTCCTTTGGATTCACCTTATTCCTTTCTGAGTCGCTTAAAACCTGAAAACACACGCATAATACTGAACAAAACAACTAAAAGACAAACAAAAGACTCTCTAAAACAGTACTAAAATCTACCTAACAGTGGTGGATGTGGTGGGGATAGAGATGAATGACCATAACCACGGATGGGAATGCCTTGTCCACTACCAACAATAATATTCGATTTAAATTACTTAAATTGGAATAAGACGAGAGAGTACCTTATGATGTCGTCATGTGAGATGTGATGCTTGTGTCCATATATCAATTTTTATCTGGAGTGTTGAGTGACATTGTGCTCATAGCTGCCTCAATGTCAATCGGTGCATAAGTCAATGACGGGAGGGCATGTGCTATGTAGGCCTGTTGTGGACGTGGGCCAAGTATGCCAGGTTGGGCCTATTGGTTCTAAGGTGGAGTCCATGAGGATGTCGTATACGGGCAAGGAGAAGAGGCCCATGACGGTGGGGCCCACATAGCCCATGGCGGGTAGGCAACCCACAACGGAGGCTGCTGCCGTGGTCGCTACTAGTTGTTTCCAGCCGGGGGGGACTGTCCCTTCACACCGTCGTTGGTGCTGAAATTTCTTCTGGCGCTGCCCTTGCCAGACTGTCTGCTCTGGCGGTTGTTATGGGAGGAAGTGGACTGTTGCGGGTCCTCTGGCTGACGGTTATGGTAACGGCAACGTCGGCATGCTGGCCTGAGTGGTGTTGCGCTTGATTTTCCAAGTTTTCTCAAGGATGAGCTTCGAACGGGCCTCATAAAATGGAGGTAACGGCGTGCATTGCTGAAGGATGGTGGCAACGCCGTCATATGTATCGTTCAAACCTACAATAAGTTGCATGACCAATCGCTGATTAGTGACTGGTGCGCCGACGTTGGAGAGTTGGTCGGCAAACATATTGAGTTCTTGACAATAGGAAGACACATTTGGGAAATCGTCCTGATATACGCCCTTGAACTGATTTTCAAGGAATAACGCTCGTTGAGTTTTGTTGTCGTGGAAAATACTGTCCAAACATTTCCACGTTTGGCGGTAGTGCGTCGGTCTCAATAATGGTATGCAACAGATCATTAGTTATCGTGTCGTATATCCACTAGAGGACGGCTGCATCCAAACCAGACCAAAGTGCATCATCAGAAGTCGAAGCCGATGGTACGTCTGTGGACTTCGGTGTTGGAGGGATGATGTGGTCGATAACTTCGTAAACACGACAATGGATCTTAAAAAGCTCCGTCCACAAGGAGTATTGACCCTTTTCCATCTCAAGAGTCACGGGGATGAATTTTGTAATGTTGTTTACTGCAAGTGCCGGATGAAATTTGATATTGTCCGCCATGAAAGATGAAGTTTAGGAGGAAGAGGGAGAGAGAATAGCCGAAAAAACTAGGGTTCCGTCATGGGGAAAAGAGGGGGGCGGCCGAGAGAGGTCGGCGGCTAGGGTTCCGACGTGGGCTAGGTGCCGACGAGGAAAAAAGGTGGCGGCCGAGAAAGTGTATCGGCAGCTAGGGTATGGTTTGTAGTTTTAAGCTGTTGATACTATAAAGGAATATGTTCCTTGATTTTATTGATGAATTATTTACAATATATATAAGGTTACAAGAATATTTACTTTAATACAAACTAGACAACTAATTAATCTAATTATAAAAGAATTAAAATTTTACCTAAAATAGGAGATATATAATTAATATAATTAATGAAAGAATATTAAAAAATATTCTATTAGTTTTAAAGATTATTAATAAATGGTGACAAGGCAAGATGCTCACATATGGCGGGAATGTTATTCTCATCAAAAGTGTTCTGGAAGCTCATATTTCCCTCTCTATGTACATTGTACACTATTAGAAATAGGAAAAAAACTTTATCGTTAAAAATTTATAATATAAAATATAATTTTTTTCATCTCATTTCCACCAAATTAATTCACTGGAAAAGATATAGTGGAAATAGGGTCTTATTGAAATGTTGGGAAATTTTTTGATTTTTTTAATGTGAAAACACTACTATTTAAGTTTTCACATTCAAGTGAAAGAATATTTTTCAATGGAAAATTAATCGGAAAATATAAACTTTTTAGTAGTGGTATGCAATGGCGGATCCGAAATTTTCACTCGGGATGTTAGAAAAATATAACAAAAGCAAATATAAAAATAATTTTATTTTTTATATCTTTTCTTGTTAATTATTGCTTCTTTCTCTCTCACACACACATGACATTTAAAAAAGGTCAACAAAAGTTAGAAAGAGAAGGTCTGAAAAGTCAAAGCATAACCGTTACATTTATAGTCGTTAACTGTCATCTACACCCTACCGAAACCAGTTTCTATACAACCCACAATTGCGGAGACCATAGCAGTTAGCTCTATCGGAACCTCCAATTTCGACAAATCGAAACTGCACACAAATGGTCTACCAGATCTGCTGTTGAAAACTAGGGATTATTACGGAGCTATGGCGAATTTGTGCAGAAGAATTGTAGTTGGTCGTTATTTGAAAGCTAGACCCCAAATCAACACGATTAGGTCAAAATTTGATGAGAAATTTGCGTTAAAAGCTGACGGTCAAGATTGGGGTCTACGATAACTTCAATATTTTCTGGACATTCAACAATGATGAAGATTACAATGTGATTCTGTACAAAAGGGCGATTGATCTCGACGGTTACCAGATTTGACTTCAGAAATGGTTACCTGACTTCAAACCTAAAGAGGACATTCCAATCGTGCCGGTGTGGGTGCTATTGCCAGGATATGCACACATGGAACTATATCAAACAAATTACGGAATCAGCATGCTAAAGAGGAAGAGAAACACATAGAAAGAATATGGATAAATTTCAAAGGGGAAAAAGTGCCCCAGCTAAGCAGAACAGAGGGAAAAGTATGCCACCAAAACAGACTTTCAAGCCAACTGGGGCTATATTTGGAGAGGATAAACCCCATCCTTCTAACTATATTGATAATGCGGAGCAAAGTGGTGACTTAGAGAATGATAAGGATGTGGAGAGGGAAGATGTTGTCAGACAATGCTGAGGAAAAATATGAAGCAGAACCGCTTATTCATGGTGATAGGGAAACAAATAGCAATGAAAATGATCCTATAAACATTATTATGGATGGTGATGATGATAGGCATGAGGCTCAAATTGCAGATACTGATAATCAGGAGAACATAGCCACACCATGTGAAGACCCTAGAATAATTACTTACAACATCAAAAGTTCCAATGAACTACAAGTGATCATTAATCAAGGGGACTGGCAAACTGTCAGTAGAAAAAAGAAAAAGAGATCCAAAAGAAAAGAATTAAATAATACTGAGAAAGGAGGAGAAAGCAGTGGAAGGGTACAAAACAAAAATGAATCTCATCATCAAGATCCAGTATCAGGAAGCAGACAACTGGATTTTGTCACTCATGAGCAGCAGCAGCAGAACACAGAAGAAGGAGAAATTGATAAGGAGCATCCACCTGATGATTGGGCAGACGAGGCTTCCACTGAGGAGAATACGTCTGATGAATCTTCAGAGGGATCTATGGAAGAGGAAAAAGAACCACCTAACACTCACACAGGCAAGGAGCACAATGGGGAAGAAGGAAAAATCGGTGCAATGAACTCCAAGGATGACTCAGGGGTATTAACTTCAAACAAACAGAAGTAGAAAAAACAGGACCAACACGATCCCATTACCAGGGGACAAAAGAAGAAGCTACATAAAACTTTCAATAAGAACCTTAATGATTAAGGTACTTAATTGGAACATTAGGGGCATGAAGTCCCAGGCAACTATTGAAAGACTAAAAAATATCATTAGCCAATACAAAATTTCTTTTGTTGCATTACAAGAACCTTTTATCAAAGAGGAAAAAATTGATAACTATAGACAGATCCTTGGTATGCAAGGCTGTTTTTTGAATAGCAGTAGCAAAATCTGGATTTTTTAAGCTCAGATATTAAGTGGGATGTCTTCGCTAATGATGATCAAATGCTTACCTGCAATATATGCCACAACATGAATGACAAGGCATTTTTCATCTCCACTGTCTATGCTAAGTCCAGATCTGCTGGATGGATACAACTATGAGAACACATAAGGGATTTTGCTTCAACTATTAATTAACCATGGATGGTTTGTCATGATTTTAATTGTATTTTGGGCCCTGAAGAAAAGTCTGGTGGTACTCCATACAAGCTTAGCAAAAGTATAAACTTTATGGAGTGTCTGACTGACTGTGGTCTTGTAATTATGGAATATAGTGGTAACACTTTTACATGGTGCAATGAAAGGAAGGAGGAGGAGATTATATGGAAAAGGTTGGACAGGATGGTTGCTAATGATGAGATGGGAGCCAATTTTTCTTCAATCTCTGTTCAACACCTTACTAGAGTAAGCTCAGATCACTCTCCTCCTTATTAAACTCCATGACCAGGATACTAACAATATCAAGTATTTCAAGTTCTTAAACTTTTGGGTTGAAAAGGATAACTTCAAGGATATTGTAAAAGAACAATGGAGCCAACATGTTAATGAAAATGCCTTTTGGATTGTTCAGCAAAAAATGAAAAGAGTGAGCAAGGCTCTTAGTAATTGGTCCAGAAATATTTTTGGTGATAATTTCATTAAAACAAATCAGTTAGAGGACATTGTGGTTGCTTGTGAGGAGAAGTACATAAGCACTATCTCAGAATGATAGAACGAGTATGAACAAAGCTAAGACTGATTTGGTACTTCATCTCAAAACAGTTTACCTATTGGAAACAAAAAGCTCATCTTAAATGACAACTTGAGGGTGATGAAAACACCAAATACTTTCACTCAGTGGGTAGAGGAAGAAGGCACCATATGAAGATCAATAGAATAAACAATGGAGAATATTGGTTGGAGGATGAGGATCTCATTGCCAATGCTGCTGTGAACTTCTACCAAGATCTTTTCTCTCGAAGTCATACTTACATTGACTTGAGTATTCTAAATTGTATACCTAAGTCAGTTAGCAATGAGGACAATTTAATGCTTACAAGAGATGTCTCAGAGGATGAAGTCAAAAATGCAGTTTTTGATATTGACAATCAATAGCTCTGCAGGGCCAGATGTTTTTTCAAGTCTATTTCTTCAGAAATGTTGGGATACAATCTCACAGGATATGATCAACTTGGTAAAAGCTGTGCTCAAAGGACATCTAATGCCTAAATATTTTACTAGCACATGCCTTATCCTAATCCCAAAGGTTCAATATCCCCTAGAGTTCTCTGATTTTAGGCCTATTAGCCTAAGCAATGTCACTCACAACTTGATTTCCAAAGTTTTGAACAATAGGATCTCTAAGCACTTACCTAAGATCATCTCTCAGAACCAGAGTGGCTTTATGAAGGGCAGAGCAATTGGTGAGAATGTGCTTCTAGCACAAGAAATTGTTCATGAAATCAGAAAGCCAAACAAGGGAGGAATGTAGTTATAAAACTAGACATGAACAAGGCTTATGACAGAATTTCTTGGAATTTCATATGTGCAGTCATGAGGAAAATGGGATTCTGTGAGCAGTGGATTTTTATTATATGGAATCTACTATCTAATGCTTAGTATTCTGTTAACATGAATGGTAAAAGAAATTACTTTTTCAAATCTCAAA
This sequence comes from Anisodus tanguticus, assembly GCA_034509755.1. NCBI lineage: Eukaryota > Viridiplantae > Streptophyta > Magnoliopsida > Solanales > Solanaceae > Anisodus > Anisodus tanguticus. Next base: position 33,836,537 of record CM067546.1, read on the forward strand.
GAGGTGTTAAACAAGGTGATCCAATATCTCCTTCTCTATTCATCATAGCAGTAGAGGCTCTCTCCAGGAAACTTAACAAGCTATATGATGATCCAAGGTTTAATGGTTTCACTATGCAAGCAAATGGCCCTGCTATTAACCACCTATCCTATGCTAATGACATTATAATCTTTTGTTCTGGGAAATCTTACACTTTAAATAAGATTATGGATTGTCTAAAAGAGTACCAAAAGAATTCTGGACAAGTGATCAATGAAGGGAAAAGCTGCTTCCTAATGGATGATTCTGTATCTGATAAGAGAATAAAGATTGTGGGGGAGATTGTAAAGTTCCAGAAAGCTGAGTTTCCTATCACCTACCTAGGATGCCCTATTTTTATTGGAAGGAAGAAGATTCAATACTTCAGTCACATGGCAACCAAGATTTTGCAAGAACTTAATTCCTGGCAGTGTAAAACTCTGTCAAGTGGTAGCAAAATGATCCTAATTAAACATGTTTTATCTGCTATTCCTGTACATCTACTTTCTATTTGTATGCCCCCAAAAACTATTTTAAAACAAATTGAAAGTATTTTTGCTAACTTTTTCTGGGGACAGTGTGAAGGTAAGTATAAATATATCATTGGTCTGCTTGGTCTAATTTTTGCTTACCTACAGATGAAGGTGGCATTGGAGTGAGATCACTACAAGAAATTGCAGATTCTTTCTCAGCTAAACTGTGATGGAATTTCAGAACCTCAGAGTCCTTATGGACTAAATTCATGAGGGCTAAATATTCAATTAGGCTCCATCCAGTGGCAAGGAAATGAAATTACACACATTCTCATACTTGGAGAAGGCTTATGAAGATCACAAACAAAGTAGACCATATAATACACTAGAAAATCAATAGAGGAAATTCTAATCTCTTGTGGGACAACTGGATGGGCTCTGGTAAATTAGCTCAGTCTAGTGGCACTAATACTTCCAATAATAGCCCTATCCACTGTTATATGCACCAAAGAAGTTGGAATACTACAAAGTTGCTGAAAATTCTGCCATTGAGTGTGGTTAACAAGATACAAGAGGTTAAAATTCACTCTCAAGATGTGGATGATCAGCCTTGTGTCACTAGTGATGGGAAGTTTAGTTGCAAATCAGCATGGAAAGTCATTAGAGAAGCACACCATACCTCTCTGGTCAACAAGAAGATGTGGCACAAGAAAATGCCATTCAAAATCTCATTTTTCATTTGGGGATTATTCAGAAACAATGGTGTTGTTGATGATAATATCAGAGAGGATTAAAATACAACTAACTTCAAAATGTTCTTGTTGCAGGTCTGGAAATCAGGAAACACAGGAGCATTTGTTCAACAGTAGCATGATAAGCATCAAAGTATGAAAATATTTTGTACAGATGTTAGGCATCAGAGAAGGAACTGGCAAGATTAGACAAAGAGCCCTATCATGGTGGTTAACAAAGGAGAAGAACCCTATTCAGAGCATGATGCTACAAATCATCCCAAGCATAATCATATGACAAATCTGGAATGAGAGATGCAAAAGTAGATATGAGAATCTCAACATGTCCTCATACAGAATTATCAACCATACCTACCATCAAACTATTATGGTGGTGCATAAACAGTTTTAAGACTATTACTCCATTTGTGGAATGGAATAAGTTGTTGGAAATCAGTGAACATGCTCAAATTCATATCAACACTATTGCTGTTAAATGGAATCTCCCTGATATTGGTGTTGTTAAGCTAAACACAGATGGATGCTCCAAAGGTAATCCAGGACCTAGTGGCGGTGGGGGTATAATCAGAGATTACAGAGGTAATATGATCACTGCTTATGCTGTTTATCTTGGCAACATCACTAATAACATGGCAGAGGCAATGGCTTTGAAAGTTGGAATTGAATGGTGTATGAATAATGGCATCAACAAGCTGGAAATAGAGAGAGACTCCAAGATGTTAGTGGATTGGATCCTAAAGAAATCCAAACCTCCATGGCAAATGTGTACCATAGTAGAACAATTTCAGCACAATTTGGAATGCTTTCATGATAAGACAATCCAACACTGCTTTAGGGAGTGTAACAGAGTTGCTGACAGTTTAGCTAACTGGGGATTAAACTGTGACAATATTGTTTGGATGCATAGCTTCATGGAACTGCCAAGAGAGACAAGAGGTGAACTCAAGGTTGAAAAAATGCAATTACCATCCTTTAGAAATTCTATAGTTAAAAACTCTTTCTATGTGAATAGACCATTGTATAGAAATTACCTTTTTGATGTCCCTTGATGTGTATCTTTTGTTTGAATATCTTCACAACAAGTTAGATATTTTTTGAGAGCTAACATGAAATCCTACTTCCTCGTGATGGAGCTTGTTCCATTACAAGTAGGTGCAAGGTTTTGTAACCTTTTGCTGATATGAATAAAACTCCGAGGTTTGAGTTGCAAAAAAAAAAAAAAACACGACACAACTATGCATACATACATAGACACATAACGTTAAGTCATATGATGGTGGTGATGTTTTGGTTCCCAATTTTTTCATACAAGATGTCAAACCATACTACCAGAGTGTCTGCAAAGGGAAGGGGGGACCCAGGATCTAGATTGAGATATGCATAAAAACAACACAAGAAGCTGTACAAAAGCTACCCTTCACGTTCTTACTTTATTTGTTTATCTTATTTTCATTTTCCCTTCGAAAATTGCGAATTTGCAAGAAATGACTGCCTCTCTCTCTGCTTTCTACCGACTAACATAATTCCCCATATATACCTCCCTTATCTGATCTTTTTTTTTTCTTGTGGCTTTCATGTCTTTAAAAATTTATTATTGTACAATAAGACTAAGTAAGTGTATGTAAAAAATTACTATATTGATTCTCCTTGAACATCTTTTCTCATGCTTTCAGTGGGAAATGTCATTCACATCTTCCAACTTAACCTATGTGAAAAGTAAGGGTTAGTCAGAAACTTGGCAAAAGGAGTCTCTAGTGTCAGTTTATGGTCTGAAAAGAACTTTGTAGAAATAGTGGGGTTAAGCTAAAAAAAATTACTAGCAGAAAACGAAGATACTTCTCGTTAATTAAGGTCACGGCAAGAACTTGTAGAAGTTGATGAGCCCTCTACAGGATGGCTTTTCACCATCCAAGGGTACCTATACGTACCTTGCAATATAAATAGCATTGGTCACTTTTCGATTATTTTCTTGAAGTATAATTTTTGCCATGAAGTTTTAAATTTCATCATTGTGACTATTTTCAATTATAAGGATGAAAAAAAGTTAATTTGTGGATTTTTCTCTTACCCATGCTGCCATAACAAAAGGGATGTCATTTTTTTGCTTTTCCAAATTATCAGTAGGAAAAAAAGGGTCAATTTGCTAAAGAAGTATTCGAAATTGGGGGAATCTTATTAGTTCATTTGGTTGGCTAATAAAACTTTCAATCTTATTAGAAATGATTCAATTTTCCACCTTATACTCCTCTATCTATTTTTCCCCCACCCCTATATAGATTTTTTAAGAAAAGTACTCAAAATTGGATAAGTTTTATCTTCCGCTTCATTTTTTTGTTCAAACAGGCCCTCACCGTTAATCAAATAGCTCAAAAGTGCAATCTCTACTAACAATGTGTGCATTTTTGAGCCAAAAATGAAACAGAAGACAAAAATGTCCCATTTCGAAGTTCAAGAATATATTCTTAGACATTTTCCCTTGACATAAAAATCCTCCATGACTCATTTTCGGAATACCTTTTCAAGGGTAATATTAAAAATTATTCTCTCACACACATACACATACAACAAAATATGTACTTATAAAATTGTTCTCTCTCTTCTTCTCCTTCTTCTCCTTCTTCCTTTCTTTCTTCTCTTTCTTTCTCCTCACTCCCTCGGTGTGGGTGGGTGTGTAGTACGGCCGACCCAGCCTCTAGCAGCGAAGGCCCAGTCAGATTACATGCGGTACCTTACCCAGGCAGTCAATTCCGGTGTGAAACAGTCCCTCCGGCTAGGGTCCCGGCAACGCAGTCCAGGTGTTATCATCTCTTTCCCTCGTTTTTACTTCTTATCTACCGTCTGATTTTTGTTCTTGTTTGACCCATATTGAGTAGTTATTGTATAGCCTTTATCTACTTGATATCTGACTCGCACCTGTTGTGTATTTTTGTTCGATCTCGATTGCTTTTAATTCTTAATTAGCGCATATTGTATATATTTTAATTATTGTGTTTTGATTCTGCTTTTGCCCCTGATTTAGTTCTTGTTCATCTTATTTTTGTAGATCTTGTGTAGTTATTACTAGTTTAGTTCTTTTCCTGCCTCTGTTTTTAGTTGTAGTTCTGCCTCTATGTGTCTCAGTGCTTTTACTTCCCTTCGTTAGTGGCTTCTGGCTTCAGTGGCTTTGGTGACGGATGGTAGACTAGAGTCATGTTCTCGGTCGAGGGCGAGGGTTAGGGGGTAAGTGGGGTAAGGGAGATTCTAGGCTGAGAATAGGGTCTTGGAACATTGGGACTTTAATGGGGAAGTCCATAGAGCTAGTTAAGATTCTTAAGAAGATGATGATTAATATAGCATGTGTCTAGGAGACCAAATGAGTAGGACCTAAGACTAAGGATGTAGACGGGTATAAGTTATGGTTCTCGGGTAGGTCGAGGTATAGGAATGGAGTAGGCATTTTGGTAGACAGCGAGCTAAGGGATCAAGTGGTAAAGGTTAGGAGGGTCAATGACATGATGATGACGATTAAGTTGGTAGTTGGAGGGGTCACTATGAATATTATTAGTGCTTACACGCCGCAGGCGGACTTGGACGAGGAGGAGAAGAGGCATTTTTTGGAGGATTTGGACGAGGTGGTGGGAGGTATACCACCCACTGAGACTTTATTTGTAGGAGGGGATTTCAATGGATATATCGAGTCACTTCCAGGGAGTTATGACGACGTGCATGGAGGCTTTGGCCTCGGGGATAGGAACAGGGGAGGCGTTTCACTTTTGGAGTTCGCTAAATCTTTTGGGATGATGATAGCCGATTCGAAGTTCCGAAAGAAAGAGGAGCACTTGGTGACTTTCTGTAGTTCGGTGGCTAAGACTCAGATAGACTTTTTTCTCCTTAGGAGGGTTGACAACGGTCTATGTGAAGACGAGAAGGTTATCCCGAGTGAGTATCTTAGAACCCGACATAAGCTTTTGGTGATGGATTTGGAGATCAAGATGGAGAAGAAAATGAGGGTTGTGGATAACAGACTAAGAATCAAATGGGGGAGTTTGACCATGGTTAGTGCAAATGAAATAGGGGAGATGTTGATGGCCAATGGAGCTTGGGGAAGTAGTGGGAATGCGACCGGTATATGGGACAGGACGGCCAGCTGCATTCGGGTAGCTGTGGTGGGCATCGAGTGGACTGGTGGTGAAATGATAAAGTTCAAGAGAAGGTGGAACTAAAGAAAGCGGCGTATGCGAAATTGGTAGAAAGTAAGGATGAGGTGGAGAAATAGACGAATAGGGAATTGTATAAGATCGCGATGAAGGAGGCAAAGCTAGCTGTTACGGCGGTGAAGACGGAGGCTTTTGAACGCATGTATGTGGAATTAGAGGAAAATATGGGGATAAGAAGTTGTATAGACTAGCCAAGGCGAGGGAGAGGAGGGCCCGTGACTTGGATAATGTGAGGTGCATCAAGGACGAGAACGGCAAAGTACTGGTGGAGGACGCGCATATTAGACGGATGTGACAGTCTTACTTCCATAAACTCTTGAACGAAGAAAGGGATAAAGACATTGTGCTGGGAGATTTGGAGCAATTCGGAAGGTACCGGGATTTTGGACATTGTAGAAACATTAAGGTGGAGGAGGTTAAGGGTGTTGTTCACAAGATGCGCAGGGGACGAGCAACCGGGCCTGGTGAGATCCCAGTTGAATTTTGGAAGAGCGCAGGCAAGACAGGTTTGGAGTGGCTGACTGAGTTGTTTAATGTCAATTTTAAGACGGCGAGAATGCCCGAAGAATGGAGGTAGAGTATAATGATTCCTTTGTATAAGAACAAAGGTGACATCCAGAGTTGCAACAACTATGGGGGTATCAAGTTGCTAAGTCATATTATGAAAGTTTGAGAAAGGGTCGTGGAGATGAGGGTGAGAAGAGGCGTGTCTATTTTTGAGAACCAATTTGGATTCATGTCGAGGCATTCGACTATAGACGTCATTCATCTTATTATGAGGTTGGTGGAGCAGTATAGGGAGAGGAAGAGAGACTTGCATATGATTTTCATCGACCTCGAGAAGGCATACGACAAAGTCCCTAGGGAGGTTCTATGGAGATGTTTGGAGGATAGAGGTGTACATGTGGCATACACTGGGTGATCAAGGATATGTATGATGGAGCCAAGACCAGGGTACGGACAATAGAGGTAGACTCTGAGCATTTCCCAGTGATGATGGGGTTGCACTAGGGATCATCTCTTAGCCCATTCTTATTTTCCTTGGTGATAGATGGACTGACGCGATAAATCCAATGGGAGGTGACATGGTGTATGTTATTCGTAGACGACATAGTCCTGATTGATGAGACTCGCAGTGAAGTGAACTCTAAGATGGAGGTTTGGAGATAGAGTAGGACCAAGACAGAATACTTGGAGTGCAGGTTCAGTAACGGGTGCGACCATGAGACAAGCATGCAGGTGAGGCTTGGTACTCAGGTCATTCTAAAGAAAAGAAGCTTCAAGTACCTCGGGACAGAGTGGGAGTGGCATCGGTAGAGGATAAGATGCTTGAAATGAGGTTGAGATGATTCGGGCATGTGCAGAGGAGAGACACAGATGCCCCAGTGCGGAGGTGTGAGAGGTTGGCTATGGACGGGTTCATGAGAGGTAAAGGTAGGCCGAAGAAGTATTGGGGAGAGGTGATTAGATGAGATATGGCACAAGTGCAACTTACTGAGGACATGACCTTAGATAGGGGGTTGTGGAGGACACTGATTAGGGTAGAAGGGTAGTAGGTAGTTGAGCGTAGTCCTACTTACGCCTACTAACGGGTAGTTGTATTGTTATTATTGTAGGCCTGCTTAGCCTATCTTACTAGTAGGCGTTGTATTTCTTTATAGTCCCTTTTTTTTGCTGCTATGTGTTCTTTAGTGTACTTTGTTTATCTTATTTACCTGCGTTAATTACTGCTTCTTTTTTCAAATTGCGCTATCATGGGTCATTTGCTTTTGGTACCATCATCTTCATACTGCTCTAAATTTCTTGTCCAGGTCTGACCGTTTCTCTTGCTTTGCTTGTGCTTATGCTCTGTCTTGTGTCGAGGGTCTCTCGGAAACAGTCGCTCTACCTACCAAGTTAAAGGTAAGTTCTGCATACACTCTATCCTCCCAAACCCCACGTTGTGGGATTTCACTGAGTATGTTGTTGTTGTTGTATTTTCAAATTGAGTTCTGCAAAAGTACAAACATAAAGACTAACAACTAGAAAAAAAATAGGTGCGTGCAATTATATTACAAAATTAGGGTGTATGATACACTTTCATAAACTATAAGGGAGTCGTATGAATTCCAACAAACTACGAAACAATATAACATTTGCATGTCCCAGATCAACCCATGAATTTCTGATTCAGAGGAAATAGTCAACACAAAAGGATAGAGATTGCACGAATCAGCTCTGTGGGAACCATAATATTTTTTTAATATAACGGCGTACATTGTCTGAAGAAGAGAACAAGAGTTCCTATCTCAGGCACAGATACGAAGGCTCTAAAGGATATCGACATATATCGTCTCAATTTTAAATATTTAAAAATCCCCAACTTTTTTTTTGTGAGAAACAAGAGAATCCACCTAAATCTCCACAAAAAGGCAAAGTGCAAGCACGGTTTTTCATATCAAAGCTTATAATCTAGTAGTGTCAATAGTAGCTTGTGTTCTAATGACGGGTAAGACGGTCAAGCTACCTACTCCTGTCTGGTTCAATAATTTAGTCATTTTTTCTAAGAGATGGAAAAATCGAATAATCATTCTATAATAATAATAGAATAACTGTTAATTTAGTGTCTCAACGAGTATGAATACAATTTTCACCAACCCATTTCTCCTTTCCTTCGCAAATCCATCCCATGTAATGGATTTCATTACAAAAGAAAAAGAAATGATTTTGATTCACTATTTAACCTGTCTTTTACCTTTGCATCTCTATTTTCTTGTAGCCCAAATTACACCAAGTTCTACTGTACAACTAATATAGCATATTTTTCCCTATGGGTAATGACTAATGGGTGGAGGTGAACCCATGAATAGTGGAAAGACCAAAGTAGAAAAGATTCTGAAAGAAATAATCCTTGATTATTTTCATTAATTGAAAGAGTATATATACAATTTACATATTTTCATAATAGGAAAATCATTTTCTTATTCTACTCCTAAAACCTTATTCTAGTAGTACAAGACTTCTATAATTATGGTAAGTGTACAATGCTAAGTAATATAAATATTCTACAATAATTACAATCCTAAAACGGACCAAAGTCTCGTGATATACACTATGTATATCACGGGAATATACACTATCTAACACACTCTTGCAGTCATAGCGGGCGGTCTTCGAACGCTGAGACTGTCCCTAAAATCTTCAAAAAGGACCGAGGAAAGACCCTTTGTAAAGATGTTTGCAATTTGATACCTGGAAGGGACATGACAGATGCGTACTTGTCCACGAGCTACCTTTTCGAGAACAAAATGAATGTCCATCTCGATATGTTTAGTGTGTTGGTGCTGAACCGGATTCCCAGACAGATAGATGGCACTAATATTATCACAATAAACCAAGGTAGCTTTCTGAATAGGACAATGAAGCTCTAAAAGAAGATTATGTAACCAACATGATTCAGACACCATATTGGCTACCCATCGATACTCGGCCTCTGCACTAGAGCGTAATAAAGTGGATTGACGCTTGCCAGACCATGAGACCAAGTTATTACCAAGAAACATACAATATCCAGACGTAGACCGTCTGGTGTCTGGACAGCCACCCCAATCAGCATCTGTATATGAGACAAGTGTTGACGTCGAAGAAGGATATAAATGCAAGTCATAGTCAAGTGTACCCTGAATATACCGAATGATGCGTTTGAGCGCATTCATGTGCTCAACTCTTGGATCATGCATAAACAAACACACCTGCTATACAACATACGTAATATCTGGTCTCGTGAATGTAAGATACTGAAGGCCCCCTGGAAGACTGCGATCACGGGTCGGATCCTCGTATGGTGCGCCGGCCGCAGAACTAAGCTTGGGCTTAGTATCAAAGGGAGTGGAAGTGGACTTACAGGATGTCATCACAACCCTCTCAATGATCTCAGTTGCATACTTCCGTTGAGATAAGAATAACCCACTCACATGACGAGTGACAACAATCCCCAAAAAATAACTCAAGGGCCCCAAGCCTTTCATAGCAAACTCAAAGCCGAGCATTGTCATAATAGACTAGCGTAAGGCATCGAAAGAGGCAGTCAGAATAATATCATCCACATATAACAGAATATAGGCCAAGGACGAACCACGACGATAGATGAACAAAGAATTATCCGACCTGCTGTGAGTGAACCAAATAGTCGAAACATAGTCGACAAACCGCGTATACCAGGCCCGTGGAGATTACTTAAGCCCATATAAGGACTTCTTCAACAAATAGACATGATGAGGATGTTTGGGAATCCTTAAATCCCAAAGGCTGATGTATATACACTATTTCCTTGAGATCACCATGGAGGAAAGCATTTTTTACATCTAACTGATTAATAGGCCATGCTTTCGAAAGAGCTAAGCTAAGCACAGTGCGAATGGTAGCCGACTTGACCACCGGACTAAACTTCTCACCACAATCTACACCAACCTGTTGAGTCTTACCATCACCCACAAGCCGCGCCTTATGTCGGGCAAATGAACCATCTGAATTTCCTTATGAGCAAAAATCTACATAGACCTAATAATATTAATACCAGATTGACGGGGCACCAACTCCCACGTCTTATTATCAATAAAGGCATTATATTCATCGGTCATAGCAATTTTCTAATTCGGGTCATTTAATGCAGACACAGGATTACGGGGTAAGGGTGATTTAAGAACTTTAGAATATAAATTAAAATGTACTTTTGGTTTAAAAATCCTCCGTTGACTATGAGTGACTGGTCTATGACTCGGGGCAGAGGCGGGTGGATTTTCGGAATTTTTGGGACTCGGGACGGACCGGCCAGTAGGCAGTGGGCCTGCTGGCCCAAATCGTGAACTGAAGCTGGAGTTGGGCACGGGAACTGGGCCAACACTGGACCCGAAACAAGATGCCGGAACTTGACCGAATCGGGTAGAATGGATGGCCCGATTCTTTGGACCCATTTGAAGACGACGTTGTTTGGGGAGGACCAGCGGGCAGTGGGCCCACTGATGGAGTTGGGGTGCGGGACATGTCCGAAAAATAGTGAGTAAGTGTCGGGGAAATACCATCATCCAAAAAATTATACGAACTAGGCACGGGAGTACTAACCTTAGCAAACGGGAATTGGGATTTATCAAAAAATACATGGCGACTAATGATGATTTTATCATAAGATAAATCAAAACATTTGTGACCACGATGATTGGACGGATAACCCAAGAACACACAGAGGGTAGAACGGGCCTGAAGTTTGTTAATTGTGGTGGACGGAAAGAGTGGATAACACAAGCACCCAATGACCCTAAGATGTGAATACCAAGGAGTCTTATTATATAAAATTTGAAGGGGGGGCGAATATGTCAAACCTTTGGAAGGAATAATATTAAGAAGATATGTAGCCATTTGTAGAGCATGATGCCAAAAAAATGGGGGTATGGAAGAATGAATTAGTAAAGTACGGACAATATTACTAATGGTACGAATTTTGCGTTCGGCTTTCCCATTTTGTGAAGACGTATGAGGGCAAGAAAAATGAAAATTGATCCCATTATTTGCACAAAATTCCCGAAACACTCCATTGTCATATTCTTTGCCATTATCACATTGGATTTTTTTTTATTTCACGTTCGAATTGGGTTCTAATGAATGCTCTAAGTTTTAAGAAGATAGAAAAAACTTGAGATTTTTTTGCTATTGGAAAAGTCCACAAAGATTTAGAATAATCATCCAAAAAGATAACAATAATATCGATGACCCAAAGAACTAAGAACAGGAGACGTCCATAGATCACTATGAATAATATCGAATGGCATTAAAGTATGAGAATTAAAGTCTACAAATGGCAACTTAACTATTTTCCCTAAAGAACAAGATTGACAATTCGGAGTGCTACGCTGACCCTTACAAGAAATAAAATTATTTTTCTCTAAGGAAGACAAAATAGACGATCCCGGATGACCTAGACGAGCATGCCATAAGGAAGAAGCAAGGGCTGCAAACGTTGACGGCAAGGCTTGACTCGATGGACCGGAACATGGCGTGATAGGATAAAGATCTCTCCTACTATCATACCTCATGAGAGGACTCCCCGTTTTGAAACCCTTCACAGAGAACCCAAATGGATGAAATTCTATGGACACGAAATTATCAGTGGTGAATTTTCGGACAGACACCAAATTTTTAATCAATTTTAGAGCGTGAAGGGTATTTTTCAAAATAAAGGGTGGATGAGGGGGAGACAATGTTTTATGATCATAACCACGAATTGGAATTGAATTACCATGACCAACAATTATACCACGATTGTTGCTCAAATTGGAATAAGATGAGAGAGTACCTGAATCGAATGTCATGTGAGTAGTGGCGCCGGTGTCCATGTACCAATTTAGGTCCGAAGGATTTATTCCAAGCGTGTGCATCGCGTCTTCGATGTCGGTAGAAGTGGGGCCCGATGCATGATGGGCTTGGTGGGCCCAGTCTTGCCTCCCCACTGACCCGGTACCCCATTGGATCGCTGGATCGAGACTAGGCTGGAGTAGCTAGGCCGAAAAGAAGGCTGAAATTGGGCCCAATTACCGTGGGCTGGAGTTGCTGAAAAACTAAGATTGTTGGGCCACTGCCTACCGGTCTAGGCCCACGGCCAGGGGGCCCAAGACTGGGACCAGTGGGGCTGAGGCCCACTATTGATGGGGTGGGGCCTACTGCCGCCGGTACTGCTAACGTTACCACCACGATTTCTTCTATTATTTTTCCTAGTATTATTGTCGTCACCGTGAGCAAGGTTTTGGCCCGAATTATCAACATACCCTGGAGAATTTGTGAAGGACGTCATCATGACCACGGGACTTGCCCCGTAGCCGCCTTCTTAGCCAATCCGGCTTCTTCCAAAGTAAGCATGGAGCGGGCTTGATAGAATGTTGGGAGAGGGTTACTTTGACGAAGTAGGGTCCCAACGCCACTAAATGCCTCGGAGAGGCCAGCAACTATCTGTAGAACCAGACGATCTTTACTAACGGGCGCACCAACGTTGCGGAGTTGGTCCGCCAATTCCTTCAACCTTTTGCAATACGTTGAAACATTCGGAAAATTTTCCATGTTGACGTGGGAAAAGTCCTACTCAAGAGTAACAACTCTGGAATTCTGATTATCTTGGAATATGTCACACAGCCTATCTTGGAAATTATGATTATCTAATTATCTTGGAATATGGATTACAATTATACCCCTCAGCACCGACCAGATTGTTATCATATACGGATGCTGATTGGGCAGGCTGTCCGAACACGCGACGCTCCACCTCCGGCTACTGTGTGTTCTTAGGGGATAACCTCATTTCATGGTCTGCCAATAGGCAAGCCACCTTATCCCATTCGAGTGCAGAGGTAGAGTATAGAGACGTTGCTAATGCTGTTGTTGAGATCTGTTGGCTTTGAAACCTTCTATTGGAACTTCAGTGTCGCTTGCGTAAGGTTTCTTTGATCTACTGTGATAACATATCCGCCATATATTTATCCCATAATTCGGTTCAGCATCACCACACCAAGCACATTGAGATGGATATATACACTTTGTTCGTGAGAAGGTTGCTCTCGGTCATGTTAGGGTGTTGCATGTGCCTTCTTCGTATCAGTATGTGGATATATTCACGAAAGGTCTGCCTAGATAGCTATTCCTCGACTTCAGATCTAGTCTTAGCGTCCGGCCTCCTCCCGCTCCAATTGAGGGGGTGTATTAACGTGTATAACGTATACAAATAAATATAGTCCATATATTTAGTAATATTTAGTGTTGTATAATTATAACAGATATAGTGTCGCGCCCGTTTTTGACCTGCGGGCTTCGCGACGCGATGGCGTCGATTCCCTCCGGATGGATTAAAAATGCTTGCTTTGAGGAGTCGCCACCTAATTATTCTAAGGTGAATTAGGGCACCTGAATATTAACTAAAAGCTGCAAAATAACTCCGATTTTGTGGTCTACGAAACTAATGAAATTCTGGGTAAGGGTTCTTTATTATCCTAAAGGGAAGGGGTTAGACATCCTTTAAGATCCGCTAACTTGCGGTTATCCGATCAAATTCAGGTTAATTGTTATGCTAAGAAAAATACATGTTTTTACAAATATAAAAATAATGTTACAAGATGTTAATAAAATGATGCATTTTGTACAAGTATGCATTTGTATGCCATTAATATACATGTAAAGCTGAAAAAAATAATATAAGTATGCATTTGTATGAAAATTGATAAAAATGTATGCAAGGTGATTGCTATGGGCGACGGGCCTAAAATTAGATAAACTAGCGATGAGTTTCCAGTTTTAGACTACCCTATTAATTAATTCTATGTCTACCAATTCTAAATATTTCAATAATTTCACGAGTACAATAATATTACAATGCAGAATGAAAATAAAGCTGAATTAAAGAAAGTAAAAGACAACAACAAAAATAAGTAATCTCCGAGGGTATTTGCCTTCTTTGACTTTATCTTTGCAAGTTGTCAAGAATAAACGGTTAGAAACAATTGAATATACATAACTTCGGATCCGTATCCAAAACAATAAATGATTTGATTACGGAGGGCTCAGACTTAAATTTTGAAAAGATCATTCCAATCACGTCGTGGCTGCAAACATATGACTCGTTGGTCATTTTAGTTGCCTTGCCTACCGAACATGTTGGTCTCTCGAGTGAAAAAGATTTAAGTTTCATCATTTGCCCAGAAGCTTTATTTTCCGTCTTTACAACTGTGGAGGTCTCAAAAATCGACGGATATTTTTTCATCGGCCAAAATGCAGTATTTAATTCAAAAAAGAAAACAAGTAAAAAAAGTACATATCCGTGGCACGGATGTTTAAAACAAAAACGAAAAAAGAGAGAAACGAAACGAAAAAAGCGCGGACTCGAATTTAATTTCATCGGCCTAAATGCAGTATTTATTTAAATCAGTAAAACAATCCGTGCACGGATGTTTAAATGTCAAAACAATAAACTGTTACAGAAACGAAAAAAGCACGGCATCGAATTTAATATCATCAGCCTAAAATGCAGTATTTATTTAAATCACTAAAACAGTAAGATATCCGTGTACGGATGTTAAAATGCGAAAATAAACAAACCAGTTTGCAATTAAAACGTAAGACCCGAATTTTGAAATTTTTGGACTGAAGCCGGATACGGAAAAATCAGACCCGGGTTCTGAACAGTGACCCGACCCCGAATAAAACATTTTTTTAGAATTTTCAGATAATCAACAACAAAATATTAACACACAAAAAATCTGGAATTTAACCGAACCGGGTCGACCCGACACGGACACTGAACAATGATCCGGCCCGGATTTCGGGTTGACCCGACCCGGAATCAAACATTTTTTTTTTGATTTTTCGGATAATAAACAACAAAATATAGAACATGAAATCTGGAAATTTATTCGAACCGGGTCGACCCGACCCGGAATAGTGACCCGACCCGGATATTTCAACCCGAATCAAATTCTTCCCAAATTTTCAGGTAACCAAAAACACAATATAAACATACAAAAATTTGGAATTTAACCGAACCGGGTCGACCCGACACGGGTCAGTGACCCGACCCGAATCGGATGTTTTTCAACCCGAATCGATTTTCTTCCAAATTACAGATAACCAACAATATAATATAAATACACAAAAATCTGGAATTTGACCGAACCGGGTCGACCCGAGCCGGATCAGTGACCCGACCCGAATCGGATGTTTTTCAACCCGAATCGATTTTCTTCCAAATTACATATAACCAACAACAAAATATAAATACACAAAAATCTGGAATTTAATCGAACCGGGTCGACCCGACCCGGAACAGTTTTTTTCCAAATCTTCAGATAACCAACAAGAAGATATAAAAGTATAAAAAATATGGAAAAACTTATCTAAATCGGGTTGATCCGACCCGACCCGACAATGAGCAAAAAGGGGCAAAATAATACCCGATTTCCGACATAAGCTCCGACCAAAACTCCCTCTTTTCGGACAAAAATCCACAAGAAATCGACCCCCAAACATTGAAAAAAAGGGTATTTAATGGATGGGTTTTCAGATTTTAGGGGGTGTAGATATGGGTTGGTTGGTGGTGTCGGCGATGGGGGTTAGGGGTATGGGTGTGTGTGGCGGCAGGGGTGAGGTGACCGGCGACGTGGGGTCGCCGGTATGGGGGCGTGGGGTGTGTGCGGCTGATGGGGGGGGGGGGGGGTTGGTTGAGAGAGGGTTTTTTTTTAGTGTAGGGTTTTGTCTTTTTGATTAAATGGAAGGGAATTGGGTATAAGAAAATGGGTGTTTGGTCGATGGGCCGATCCGATTGGGCCTCGGAGTGTGGGTTTGGAATTGTTTTGGGTTGGGGAAATAAATGGGTGATGGGTTGGGCTTGGACGAAAATGGGTTTTAGCTTGGGTTGGGTAGGAATTGTTTTGGGTTGGGGAAATAAAAAGTGGGTTGTGAGTTTAAAAATATAAAAGGGGTTTTATTATATAAAAAGAAAGCTTTGCAAAATTTATAAATTGTAAAGATGACAATATGATAAAAATATAATATTTGGGAAATGTTTGGTGCTAAAAAATAAAAAATAAAAATGTGATGCCGTTTTGTCAAAATAAAATAACATATAATATTAGGATAAAAGCATGATTATGATATATATATATATATATATAAATGCAAATGACAATAAAAATGCAAATAATAATGATATATATACATATATATGCCTATATTTTAAATTGTTTTAAAGTGTCAAAAATATTAAAAATTGCAAATAAAATCATAAAAGATGGGACAAAATTGGGTGTCAACAGATGCCCCTCTTTGGCCGGAGACGATGAAAGAGTTTTCGGACAAAGAAGTTGACTAAGTAGCCAATTTTTTCCGGATCATCTGGACTCGAGGGAAGGTTATGAGATGCATGGTATGAACTAGAATCCCGGGGGGAGAGAAGTTGCAAAAGCTGGTGCACATTCAAGAAACAATGCCCCAGTGTCGACTTATGATGACACTGGTTGCAGATGTGGCGAGATACTGGGAAGGGCGGAACAACGTTCGAAGTACTTCCCCAACGCAGATGATGATGTAGCATATGTGTAATGAGAAGACGTTGTTGCTTAGACGTTATGCAGATGGCGCCGTTGCATAGGTGCGATTGAAATTAAAATACCCGCATTAGAAGGTGGGTGCCTTACGGAAAAATAAAATACCCGCATTGGAAGGTGGGCGCCTGACTGAAAATAAAATACCCGCATTATGAGGTGGGTGCCTGACTAAAATTAAAATACCCGCATTAGGAGGTGGGCGCCTGACTGAAATTTAAATACCCGCATTAGGAGGTGGGCGCCTGACAAAAACTAAAATACCCGCATTAGGAGGTGGGCGCCTGACAGAAATTGAAATACCCGCATTAGGAGGTGGGCGCCTGACTGAAATAAAATACCCGCATTAGGAGGTGGGCGCCTGACAGAAATTAAAATACCCGCATTAGGAGGTGGGCGCCCGAAATTGAAATACCCGCATTAGGAGGTGGGCGCCGGGCGAAATAAAATACCCGCATTAGGAGGTGGGCGCGCCCGACGAAATATAAATACCCGCATTAGGAGGTGGGCGCCTGACTGAAATTAAAATACCCGCATTAGAAGGTGGGCGCCTGACAGAAATTTAAATACCCGCATTAGGAGGTGGGCGCCTGACTGAAATTAAAATACCCGCATTAGGAGGTGGGCGCCTGACAGAAATTAAAATACCCGCATTAGGAGGTGGGCGCCTGACTGAAATTAAAATACCCGCATTAGGAGGTGGGCGCCTGACAGAAATTAAAATACCCGCATTAGGAGGTGGGCGCCTGAAATGACGTCGTTGCTTAGACGTGATGCAGATGTCGTCGTTACATAGACGAAATGTAATGACGTCATTGTTTAGACGTGATGCAGATGTCGTCGTTGCATAGACGAAATAAAATGACGTCGTTGCTTAGACGTGATGCAGATGTCGTCGTTGCATAGACGAAATGTAATGACGTCATTGTTTAGACGTGATGCAGATGTCGTCGTTGCATAGACGAAATGAAATGACGTCGTTGCTTAGACGTGATGCAGATGTCGTCGTTGCATAGACGAAATGTAAAATGACGTCATTGTTTAGACGTGATGCAGATGTCGTCGTTGCATAGACGAAATAAAATGACGCCATTGCTTAGACGTGATGCAGATGTCGTCGTTGCATAGACGAGATGATAAATGACGTCATTGTTTAGACGTGATGCAGATGTCGTCGTTGCATAGACGAAATGAAATGACGTCATTACTTAGACGTGATGCAGATGTCGTCGTTGCATAGACGAGATGAATTGACGTCGTTGCTTAGACGTGATGCAGATGTCGTCGTTGCATAGACGAGATAAAATGACGATGTTGCTTAGACGTGATGCAGATGTCGTCGTTGCATAGACGAGATGAAATGACGTCGTTGCTTAGACGTGATGCAAATGTCGTCGTTGCATAGACGAGATGAAAAATGACGTCATTGTTTAGACGTGATGCAAAGTGTGACCCTAAGGCCGAATTGTTATGTCATCAATCTAGATTAAAAGTTAATGCGCAGACATAAGCGATGTAAAAGGAATGGATAAGGATGAGAAATATGACCGTGTGAGTCGAAATATCGTCCTTGTACGGACATAGTAGCTGGGACCCTGTAGGTCAAGATGATGTTTTTTTTTTTTTTTTTTACAGACACCCAATAGGAACGTGATCCTTGTGGTGAGCGGCGATGCGGGAATTCTTTGCGAAATTAAGCCTTATATCGTGGCTTCCCGCCTTTGTCAACTTGAAGACCTGTACTCAAAGAAATTTGTGAGTTTGGGGGGCCGGGGCGGTTGAGTCACATTGACTTTATAGTTTTTGCCCTTGACGCTTGCAAGCTCAGACTGGTTTAGATTGAAGACTTAGTTGTCTGCCATTTTCCTGGTCTATTGGCATATGCTTGCAGTGAACCCTTTAAAAAATGCCCCAGTTTCTGGTATATATGAAGATGATGAACTTCCAACTGGATAAAGCCGAGTTTGTGCGGGCCACTTGCTTGTCCTGTTAAGGCAATCATGTAAGCACATTGCGTTGTGTGCAAGATAATGGAAGAAAAATTCCAATGGTGTGACCGAAGCCGATATAGGCCGCCTACGTATTCCGACAAAGGAAATCAGGTCATAACGTAGTTCGTTGCAAACAAAATAGCAATTGTGAAGTTTTCCAAAATGGGACCGAAGCCGATGTGGCCGCCTACGTATCCCGCCAAGGGAATCAGGTCATAACGTAGTTCGCTATAAGCAAAAGGGGATTGTAAGGATTTTCTAAAAAATGGGACCGAAGCCGATGTGGCCGCCTACGTATCCCTCCGACGGAATCAGGTCATAACGTAGTTCGTTATAAGAAAAAAGGGATTGTAAGGATTTTCCGAAAATGGGACCGAAGCCGATGTGACCGCCTACGTATCCCGCCAAGGGAATCAGGTCATAACGTAGTTCATGAGGCAAAAGAGATTTGTAAGGATTTTCTAAAAAATGGGACCGAAGCCGATGTGGCCGCCTACGTATCCCGCCGAAAGAATCAGGTCATAACGTAGTTCATGTAAGTAAAAAGAATTTTGTAAGGGTTTTCTAAAAATGAGACCGAAGCTGATGTGGCCGCCTACGTATCCCGCCGAGGGAATCAGGTCATAACGTAGTTCATGCGGCAAAAGAGATTTGTAAGGATTTTCTAAAAAATGGGACCGAAGCCGATGTGGCCACCTACGTATCCCGTCGAGGGAATCAGGTCATAACGTAGTTCATGCGGTAAAAGAGATTTGTATTTGTAGAATGTTTTTTTTTTTTTTTTGTAAAAGAGTGACTAGAGTTTGAAAAATGATGCAATATATTTTGCAAGGTTTTTTTTTTTTTTTTTTTTTTTTTTTTGAAAATATGAAAAAGACAGAATCATATTTTGACTTCAGTTGGTACCAACAATTAGTAATGTGCTTAGGGTTCCCGTTACTGCTCTCTGTATAACCGAGGCTGACTTCAGGGTAATTCCTACAGCTTCATATGCTACCTCAGACATACCTGAGTATCGACACTTGCTTCAAGCCAAGGTTTTGACATATGCAACCTCATGTTTTAAATGCCCTCACTGAAAGAGAGTCCCTTTCTCAAATGTATTTCAGTATTTTGAACTTTGGGACGTCTAGAGAAGTACACTCACCCTCAGAAAGATGTTCAATGCATTTAAATGTGATACCATAGGCTTGGCCGTCATGTGAGTATCCACTAATGTGAGAACCCTCTGTATAGGATCATGTAGGGCTTGTTATGGGTTTGTAATGTAGGCTTCGGAAAAGGAAAGGATATCATTTGGGTAAGAAGTGACTAATCCTTCCTTGAGCATTGGAATATGTCTGCGCTTTGTATTTGTGTGCATTGATGCCGATTTGCTTCTTTTTGCCCCCGTTTGTTTTGTGCCGACTTCTTTCGAATATTTCGTTCGGAGCTTATTCCTTTTTTGAGTTTTTTTTTTTGATATTGCCGGGGCTTTTTGACGCTTCTTTGTGTGAAGTTGTCCTTTTGTTTTGATTTCTCTTCCTCTTTTGGGAACATTGCAACTTCAACTCGGATCATTTTCAGCAATTTGCATATTTCTAATGCGCTCAAGGAAGTCGGGCCAAGAGAGGGATAGTGCGTGTACGCACTCAGAAAGGGCATAGGCATAAGATGTGGTTGTTAAAAAAAATAGGCTTCAGGCTCAAGGGGGAAGTACTACGGATAATGTTATTTGGTAAGCTGGAAAGGCTCAAACGGATCAAAGAAAGCCTACGATCCTTTCCTATACCAAGTGTTACTCAGGATTTCGCCTCAACAAACATTCGAGCCAAGTTCTAGATCACAATGCAATGCAATTGAACTTATTTTAAAAAACTCACCACACAATGCACATGAAACGATGAGGTTGGATTTGTTCATATCTTGGAAGCATGCAAAACAATTTTTTAAGTGTCAACACATGCGTGAATGAGAGGTACCAGAAGAATCAATGGTTTACCACGAAATCAATCTTCTCCACTTGTTCTTTCCTAAGCACACTTCTAACTGTGTTGGTATCAACCAAGTCCATCAATGATTCTTAGAAAATATATATATATATATTTTGTATTTTTGTATTTTTTTTTTGTTTTTGAATAAAGGGTACCGAACCCCAAATAGGGCTGCCTACGTATCTCATCTTTGACGAGAATCAGGTGTGCGTAGTTCGTGCAGATAGGTTATAAAAATGTATGATTGAAAAAGGATTTATCCACGATAGGATAGTAAGTGAAAAATGTATAAAACAAATGATTATCCACTATGAGACGAATGCAAAGTATAAAATGAATGTCCATGATATAATAAATGCAATGAAAAAATATAATTGTCACAATAGGATGTAATGAAAAAAAAATATTGTCCATTAGGATGTAAAAAAAAATTTGATAAACCAGAATCATTTTATTTTTAATTTGTTTTTTTTTTTTTTTTTAGGGTGTCGCACCCGAAAAGGGTTACCTACGTATCACACTGTATGGTGAGAATCAGACACTCGTAGTTCGTAAAGATTTGTTAAAAATGCATGATATAAAATAATAAAAAAAATTATGTAACGAAAATTAAGCATCTCAACTGAATTTGCAAAAATATATATAAAAAACAAGTATAGACAACTAAAGTGACGCCTCGTTGACTCTGGTGTTGGCTGACTTTTTTCAGTCAAAACATCTTCCGGTCATCTTTGTGAAAGCCTTTGGCTTTGTTCTTTCCTGGAGTATCCAGGATAATGTTTTAAAACGACCGCCCCCGACTGTTCGCGAGGACGATCTTCCTGCAAAAATAAGAGCACCGGGTGAAAGGAGGAAAGTCACTAAAGAATAATAAAATGTAGGAGTGTGAAAGTATGGTAAAAAACTCCCCTGATTGATGCACGAGGTCCGAGTCTTGATGTTCAAGAACGCTTTATCCTAGGGCAGTGACACAATTTCTGTTCAAGAGTCGCAAGCGACATGGTATGATATGTACAAAATTGAAGCAGGTAATTATTGAATTAAATAATATGTACAGAGTTAAAAGAAGAAAAATAGCAAACAAATTGTGCGGGAATTAAATGTGCGTCCTAAGATGCATGGAGCCTCTCTTATGCCAGAGGTGAGCCTAAACGCCAAATTTGAGAGATTATGACAGAATAATCAAAGCTGTCAAACTGCAATGCTTTTGTTGGAAATGAAGACAAACCGTATGTACATTTTCCAATATCGGCATGTCATAATTAGGCTTGGATTAGTCTATCATTATCACGCTACAAATAATATGCTGATGGTCGTTGGGGGAGCGAGACCCGTCGACAATTTTGGTGGATTTCTTAATTGTGGACTCGATGCCAAGGATCGACCCACATATGGTGTATGTATGCATGATTAAAAATAAAAGGGTATAGCTCTATCCTAAATTTACTAAGATTGGGCTTACTGGACTCAAGGTTCCCGAGCGGACTACTCGAGTGAGAAGGCTACGCGGCCACCGGACCGGACACTCCGCGCATACGCCGACTCTCCTAAAATTTGGTAATTTAAAAGAATTTGCGGGTGCGCAAAACACACCTCGCGTGTAATGTGTGATAGTGTCAATTTTCCATAGTGGAAGAAATATGAGCGGAATGCCAATTTAAGGAAAGCAATAAAAGAAGTTAAACATACAAAATTTCAAAAAGGAAACAATTAGAAGCAATAGAATAAATAAGAAACAAAATAAAGCGCAATAATAATTAACCTGAACTTGCTATGGTTAAGAACCTGAATTTCCCCAGCGGAGTCGCCATGCTGTCGCGCCTGTTTTTGACCTGCGGGCTTCGCGACGCGATGGGGTCGATTCCCTCCGGATGGATTAAAAATGCTTGCTTTGAGGAGTCGCCACCTAATTATTCTAAGATGAATTAGGGCACCTGAATATTAACTAAAAGCTGCAAAATAACTCCGATTTTGTGGTCTACGAAACTAATGAAATTCTGGGTAAGGGTTCTTTATTATCCTAAAGGGAAGGGGTTAGGCATCCTTTAAGATCCGCTAACTTGCGGTTATCCGATCAAATTCAGGTTAATTGTTATGCTAAGAAAAATACATGTTTTTACAAATATAAAAATAATGTTACAAGATGTTAATAAAATGATGCATTTTGTACAAGTATGCATTTGTATGCCATTAATATACATGTAAAGCTGAAAAAAATAATATAAGTATGCATTTATATGAAAATTGATAAAAATGTATGCAAGGTGATTGTTATGGGCGACGGGCCTAAAATTAGATAAACTAGCGATGAGTTTCCAGTTTTAGATTACCCTATTAATTAATTCTATGTCTACCAATTCTAAGTATTTCAATAATTTCACGAGTACAATAATATTACAATGCAGAATGAAAATAAAGCTGAATTAAAGAAAGTAAAAGACAACAACAAAAATAAGTAATCTCCGAGGGTATTTGCCTTCTTTGACTTTATCTTTGCAAGTTGTCAAGAATAAACGGTTAGAAACAATTGAATATACATAACTTCGGATCTGTATCCAAAACAATAAATGATTTGATTACAGAGGGCTCAGACTTAAATTTTGAAAAGATCATTCCAATCACGTCGTGGCTGCGAACATATGACTCGTTGGTCATTTTAGTTGCCTTGCCTACCGAACATGTTGGTCTCTCGAGTGAAAAAGATTTAAGTTTCATCATTTGCCCAGAAGCTTTATTTTCCGTCTTTACAACTATGGATGCCTCAAAAATCGACGGATATTTTTTCATCGGCCAAAATGCAGTATTTGATTCAAAAACAGTAAAACAGTACATATCCGTGGCACGGATGTTTAAAACAGAAAACAGAAAAGAGAGAAACGAAACGAAAAAAGCGCAGACTCGAATTTAATTTCATCGGCCTAAATGCAGTATTTATTTTAATCAGTAAAACAATCCGTGCACGGATGTTTAAATGTCAAAACAATAAACTGAAACAGAAACGAAAAAAGCGCGGCCTCGAATTTAATATCATCGGCCTAAAATGCAGTATTTATTTAAATCACTAAAACAGTAAGATATCCGTGTACGGATGTTAAAATGCGAAAATAAACAAACAGTTTGCAATTAAAACGTAAGACCCGAATTTTGAAATTTTTGACCGAAGCGGATTCGGAATAATCGAGACCGGGTTCGATAAAGTGACCGACCCATTTCGGTCGACCCGACCAGCATTTCGTGTCGACCCGACCCGGAATCAAACATTTTTTTGGAATTTTCGGATAACCAACAACAAAATATTAACACACAAAAAATGCGGAATTTAACCGAACCGGTCGACCGACACGGACAACGAACAAGATGATCCCGGCCGGATTTCGGGTTGACCCGACCGGAATCAAACATTTTTTTTTGATTTTTCGGATAATAAACAACAAAATATAGAACATGAAATCGGAAATTTATTCGAACCGGTCGACCCGACCCGAACGATGACCCGACCGGATATTGCAACCCGAATCAAATTCTTCCCAAATTTTCGGGTAACCAAAAACACAATATAAACATACAAAAATCGGAATTTAACCGAATCGGGTCGACCCGACACGGGTCGTGACCCGACCCGAATCGGATGTTTTTCAACCCGAATCGATTTTCTTCCAAATTACGGATAACCAACAACAAAATATAAATACACAAAAACGGAATTTGACCGAATCGGTCGACCCGACCCGGATCGATGTTGACCCGACCCGAATCGGATGTTTTTCAACCCGAATCGATTTTCTTCCTAATTACATATAACCAACAACAAAATATAAATACACAAAAATCTGGAATTTAATCGAACCGGGTCGACCCGACCCGGAACAGTTTTGTCCCAAATCTTCAGATAACCAACAAGAAGATATAAAAGCATAAAAAATATGGAAAAACTTACCTAAATCGGGTTGACCCGACCCGACAATGAGCAAAAAGGGGCAAAATAATACTCGATTTCCGACATAAGCTCCGACCAAAACTCCCTCTTTTCGGACAAAAATCCACAAGAAATCGACCCCCAAACAATGAACAAAAAAAAAGGTATTTTATGGATGGGTTTTCGGATTTTAGGGGGTGTAGATATGGGTTGGTTGGTGGTGTCGGCGACGGGGGTTAGGGGTATGGGTGTGTGTGGCGGCAGGGGTGAGGTGACCGGCGACGTGGGGTCGCCGGTATGGGGGCGTGGGGTGTGTGCGGCTGAGGGGGGGGGTTGGTTGAGTGAGAGGTTTTTTTTTTTAGTATAGGGTTTTGTCTTTTTGATTAAAGGGAAGGGAGTTGGGTATAAGAAAATGGGTGTTTGGTCGATGGGCCGATCCGATTGGGCCTCGGAGTGTGGGTTTGGAATTGTTTTGGGTTGGGGAAATAAATGGGTGATGGGTTGGGCTTGGACGAAAATGGGTTTTAGCTTGGGTTGGGTAGGAATTGTTTTGGGTTGGGGAAATAAAAAGTGGGTTGTGAGTTTAAAAATATAAAAGGGGTTTTATTATATAAAAAGAAAGCTTTGCAAAATTTATAAATTGTAAAGATGACAATATGATAAAAATATAATATTTGGGAAATGTTTGGTGCTAAAAAATAAAAAATAAAAATGCGAGGCCGTTTTGTCAAAATAAAATAACATATAATATTAGGATAAAAGCATGATTATGATATATATATATATATATATATAAATGCAAATGACAATAAAAATGCAAATAATAATGATATATATACATATATATGCCTATATTTTAAAATTGTTTTAAAGTGTCAAAAATATTAAAAATTGCAAATAAAATCATAAAAGATGGGACAAAATTGGGTGTCAACAATAGGATCCCTATTGTATTAGGATTCAACATTGTACACACTATATATATTTATATTAATGAAAAAGACTTCCCAAAGGAGATTAATACAATCTGACATGGTACAACACTACATAAATAGAATGCATGATGCATGCATTTGTTTGTTCAATGCTTCTAGCTTTTGACTCTTATTCTATCTACCGAACACGGTAATCAACTCATTAAATATGGAGTTCATTTTTTTACTAGATTTTGAAATGATATCAACAAAATATTTGGAACTTTGCCTAAAAGGTAAATGCTCACTTGGGTCCTCCATGATACTTGAATCATACTTTGACATTAACCTTGTCATTTCCCTTGTCCTACTCTACTTCTCACTGCTCGTTGGGAATCCAACGAGTTTCCACCTTTTTTTTTTGTTGTTGTTGCAAAAGATTCAAAATGTATAATCTCTCTGTCACCAATAATGTGGAGTATATTTTTCTTTTTTATTTGTTTAAAAAATAATATTATCTTTTTGTATTGAGAAACAATTCAACTTTAGATTTTTTATTTTACCCTTAAAGAAATGCTCTACAGCCACACATGTATATGTATTGTTCTAGATGTTTCAAAAAAAAATCTTGTTTCTTAAACTTCATGCTTGGTCAAACAATACTACATGCTTGGTGTGACATTTTACCCGCTAAACTATCCCTTTTAGAAATGCTACTACTTATAGCGGCTTGCTCCCCAAATCTTTCCTCTGAAAAGGGAAAAAAGAAAAACAAATTAGAAGAAAACTTCCTCAAACAACCATTGGGTATTAGGGTCCTTTGAAGCCTGAAATCACTCCACCCATATTGGATTGACAATTTTGTGATGAAAGGAAACTTACTCTCTTAAGTCTTAACTACGTCTAGGAAATGTTTGATAACCTAAGCAACTAGGAGTTTTGTGAGAGAAAATAACTGCTCCAATTAATTCAACTAGAAATCTAGTCTTAATATACGTGAAAAGATAAATAATCTTCAACCCAAAATACGAAATAGCTCCAGTTCTTTATCAAGCACCGGCTATGCTAGTGGGACTATAGCAGAGTACAATGGATTAGTCGAGATGCACACATATTAGTCCGAACACCATCGCCATCAAAAAAATAGAATGATGTTTAATAATCCAAAAATATGTCATCGTCTCAATGTACGTTGTTCTTCTCTATCCAAATAAATACCTTATATAATAAAAATATCCCACCTTATATTGTACATAATCACCAAAGGTAAGGGCAAACTAATAACTCAAAAGGTAGAAAAAATAAGGGTGTCTAGTGGGCCGTGAAGGCCCAATCCCGCAACCTGCCCCGCCCCGCCCCCCAAAAAAAATCGGGATGTCCACCGTCGGTAGAGGGGATCGAACTCGGGATGAGACTAAGGCTCGTCCCGATCCCGCCCATCCACACCCCTACCTTAATTTCCTTGAATTGAACTTCCAACACTGAAATTGACATTCACACCTACATTACCACAAAATTTCGACGTTGAAATCTATTGTATATCGTCAGATCTTTACTAAAGAAAAATGAAAATTAGAAACTAATTTGGGGGAAAATTCAAATTGATTGAAAAAACTGACATTTTCCTAAAACTTGGCCACGCCAAACCGCCTAGCGGCAATTTGACCGGCTACGTCTCAAAAAAATACGCAAAATAAAAAATAATCGGGTAAATCAGACATCCGAGCGCAGAGTTATGACCATTTAAAGTTGTACCAATTTACAACTACTTTCTCTTCCTACGTTTTTCTCCAATTGACGTCGAACAATTTGACCAACAACCTCCAATTTCAACAAAAGATCCTCAAGTGATTGTGAGAAAATTAAAAAAAGTATAGTTGAATATGTAATTTTTTTAATAGCAATTTTGTTATGTAATTTACAACTTTTGAACTATGAATCAAAGTTGCAATTTTGAAATTGTATTACAAAAAAAAATCATATTTCTATTAAATAATATAAGAAGCACAAAAACAGTCTTGAAATGTTTTTATTCACTATCTTGTTCAATTATTTAAGTGTTTAAATATATTTTTTTAAAATTACGAGTCTAAAAAAAATAAAATCCCCCCAAATCCCCCTACCCGGCCCGCCCAGTCCCGTCCCGTCCCCCCAAATTCTGTCCCCTCTTCCGGCGAGATGTGGGATGGGACGGGACCTCTTCCCGTCCCGCCAAGTCCGATCCCGACCCCCCACCCCGTCCCCCCAAATCATGCCCCGACTCGGCCCACTGGCCACCCCTAGAAAGAAATAGACATAAAGAGAGGGGAAGAGAAATAGGAAGGTAAGTCTCCCGGGGCATAACTGGATGGCAAAGGGGAGAACTTAAAATCCAGTTGGAGGCCTGCAGTGTGGGTTCGAACCCTGGTGGGAGCAATTTCCTCTCTTCTGGGGTAGAACCTTGTAAGGTGATATCAATTGTTTTGTTCTCAAATCCTGGTCATTCAGGCACATCACGTGATTTACTGGTAGTAGTGCTGAGGGATCGAGACTACTATCTCCATGAATAGTCTGACGTAAGCCGAAAAGCTGAATATCAAAAAAAAAAAAGAAATAGAAAGGTAAACCGTAGATAAGGACCATGTGAAAGACAGAGAAAGTAGAAACACAGGAAATGTCACCTTATCTGGAGAAGAGGACAGATGAATGGACGTTGGACCATGGTCCAAGCTGTCAGGCCCTCCGTATAGGGTATCCATAATCCATGTGACCAACCAAAGCTTTCTCTTCTAAAGTACATTTCAGCAATCATCTGCATTCAAAACTAAAACTCTCCTATTATTATTAAAAAGAAATAGTATTCTCATTTTCTTTCTCTGGGACCCCTATTTTCTTGGGGGACCCGTTGATACCATTTCCCTAATGGGGCTTGTGTTTGGCTTGCTTTTCTTGCCCCAGTATTTGATATTTATGTTCGGCCACGGGCAATCCAACCCGGTGCATGCACAAAGAACGCAAAAAAGGGACTGAGGTCTCACTCTCTTTGCTGCTGCTTGTCACACATACTCCTTTTGGTTGTTGCAGCAAGGGCATATGATTTAGGTCGCGATAACATGCTCAAGTGAGTATTCTTCGCTCATTTCTCTCACACTTCTCACTGTGCATTTCTAATTAACAGAAATAGTGTTCTGTAGTGCAGTTAAATCAACAGGCACTGTTTTTTCCCTCTTCTTTGGAGGGAAGGGGAGAGGGGGCGCGAGCGAAAATATACGATTGTTCAGCCACATTGAACTAAAAGTGAATCCAATGCCTCGATTTCAGAATCTATTCTAGACAGATTTTGATCTATTACAGGAATAACATTAAGAACAGTCATGTAATGGAGGATGGGTTAAAGAATGAAATAAGAGTATTATACAAGAACAAGCTCCACTACCAAAACTTCAATCGAATACCATAAAAATGTGCAACTGCTGCAGCAACAGATAAAATGTATGCATATCCAACCAAGATAGCAAGTGCAGTGAATGGTGAGACAGAGAGGGTATCCATGGACAGGTTAACCAATCCAGTTAGCACGTTGGCCTGCATGATTGCACAATGATATTTATGACTAATCATCCAGAGACCAAAGGTTGAACATAAAGTATTATAGAATCATGATGTCACCAATAAATTTTTCCTCACCAGAAGAAACGAGCCCAGTAGATTCCGGTCAAAAACTTCTATCAATGTAGCAACTTTATATCCGGGCACAGAATCAGCTAGAGTTAAAACTGCAAAAACCTGAAAAGGGGAAACGTTGAGTCATGCCTAAATAAAAAAAAATGCAACATTATATGGATCACGCCATATTAGCTTGTGCATTTCTAAGACATTCATCTTCTGGATATATTGCATTATTGCGACACTACATTCACTCCAGTTTTACATTGTTGCTCCCACAACCCTTCTGTAAAATTTGCTTTCACTTGTTAGGCACTGGATTCTATGAAAATCCCTTTGTATCTCTTCCCAATGTTTTCACACTTGTAACTGCTCCTTTGTGCATATCCGATATCGTATTTATATTTGATATGGATTCTTTATTTTCAAACTACCAACAAAGAACTTTACTGGCACAACCATATGCTTTCTCTAGTTCACTGAATATCATGTAGATATCTCTCTCTAAAAATTTCTACAAATCTTAACAAAAATATGCCGTTGTTACAAAACTACCATGCATGAACCCACTCAGTCATGCTTAATTTCCCTATTTCTATGCTCCATCACTATTTTCGCAATGTTATATTAGATAAGTTTAATTTAAAAAATATATATATTATATAAATTAAATACGACAATAGTTCAAACATCTTTATATCCTTTGTTCTTATATATTGGAACCAAGGTACTCTTTTCCACTCATTTGGCATCTCACTCCTTAATATAACATTGAATAACTTGGTTAGCCATCGCTTTAACCTCACCAAGGTTCTTCAAAACTAGTCTATCCTCGTCATATCCTTTACTTCAACATAGGTTATCTATGAATTCAGCTGGTGTTTCTATCTGTCACACATGTATGAATATCTACTAAGTCATCCTTGTAATTTGTAATGAGAAATTGACTGAAATAACCTCTGATCTGTACTTAGTTTCACTATCTACTGTCAAAACTTGTCGGAAATCATTCTTAATACACTTGGTCTAAGTTTTTCCGCCTTTGCACTCGGTCTTGAAATAACTGATGAGATATGACGTCAGAAAACCTATGAACTTAAAGAGACAAAAGTACATCCATCCAATAAGACTAACATGTATATCTGCAAGCGCAAACTCCATTCACAAGTGTAGAACTGATTGGAAGAGAAATCATTGCATAGATGGAATGAGTAGCTACCACAGTTAAGCAAACAAAAGGAGGCACAGGGAAGAGACAATTCCACATTCTAACTATGACAAAAGAACTTTAATCAGCATCTAAGTAGAAACAATAAAAGAGTGAATTACGATCTTTAGCGGTATCAAAGAAACAGACTTGAAGGAACAGAGCAACAAACAGCTCAGTACATTCTTGAAGCACACTACAGAAAAGAAAGTCCACAGCCATTTGGAAACAGAGCCAATTTAAATGAATCTTACCTGAAGGTTCATAGCCAATGTTACAGTAACATAAGCCACATTGCACTGTTAAAAGAGATTATTAGTCATTTGGCATAAAATTACACTGAAAACTAAGATATTTGCTACTGAAAATAAGAAGAGGAAAACACCCAGAGCAATAGACTACCATTCTGCGAGAAACCCTCTCAACATGCCTGTCTAGGAAAACGGTCAACAACCTGCAACATGAAGAGGAAGCAACAAGCTAAGAAATATCAGCATTTAAATAGCAAGGCAGCAAACATTCAGAAAGTGGATAACAAAATACTCATAGCCAAAAATCAGACCAGAATAGAAGACAGATAATCCAGACTCTGATCCTTGCCCAATCATTTGTTCTCAACATTGCATCTCCAGGTTTTCCAAAGAAAAGATAGTTGCCTAGTTGGACACAGACAAGGTACAACCCCCAATAACCTGATATCAAAAGAAATAATTTGCTAAACCAATATTGTGAATCATAAAATAAAAGAGCAAGGAGATTGTGACAAGAAATACTGAGAATATTATAATAACCTGCTTCGACCCAGCTAAAGTCGATAATGCTCATACAATGAAATTAAATATCACATTTGGTTAAAGATGACTCACAAATACCTTCTGAGAAAGGAAATGAGTAAGAAAATAGAAATAACTAATTAATTCTTCATTTAACATGTTCTGTTCTGCCTTGAAAAGAAAAGTCATGGTAAGAGTTTCCACATCCTCTAGAAAAAGGGTATCCCAAATAAGCAATTCTTGCCTTGTTCTGGAAATTGGGGAAGTACTTCAAAACTTTCAAAACAAAAACTTACTTTTTCCATCCAGAAAAGAACTATTTTCTTCAGTGAGTCTGGTGTGTGGGTGTGTTGATCTGGATGTTTATTTGTCCCAATATCTACAAACTTACCTGACCCCTTTGTATTCCACCATAGGCAACAGTTGATACATATGAATTCAACAAAGAATGAACCCGGAAAAAGAAATGGATCCTTAGTTCTTACTACAATGAAGTTATATTACATGGACCGACTTGAAAGATGTATGTTCTTACTGCTATATTATATTGATTACTGTTATATTCAGAACATACTGAACTTAAAGTTGGAGTAACTGGTAAAGTTGTTGTCATGTGACCAGGAGGTCATGGGTTCAAACCGTGGAAACAACCTCTTATAGAAATGCAGACCCCTTGGGGTCCGGCCTTCCCCGATCCCGCACATATATCGGGAGCTTAGTGCACCGGGCTGCCCTTTTCTATACTGAACTTATCTCTAGCTTAATAGTTTATTTTGATTGATAAGCATTTGGAATCCAATGTTTATAATTCTTTCTACAGATACGTACCCTTTTTTCAGTTCTCCCGACTCACATCAAAAACATTCACCTGACTAAGTCCACGCATTATTCACATAATTCTTCCATTTAAACAAATTAGCTAGCCCCTGTATCCCATGTTAGGAAGCAGTTTACGCATGTATGCTAGACTGACCAAAGAAATACCCCACAAAAAAACTAAATAAAACCCCAGTTCTTGCTAAAATGAAGTTACAATTCATGAACTGCCTTAAGTCCGATTACTACACATTAAGAACTAATTATGATAGTCATATCTTAAAAGTTTATTTTGACTTACAAGCATTGCGACCCAGAACTTTATAAAGTTTACATATATTGGTACCCTTTTCTTAACTCCACCTATGTGAGCTAGTCTCAAGTCCAGAAGAAAGAGGAATGTTTCAATTCCAAGTTAAACTTAAACGGGCGACCAGCCAGTCTCTTCTTCAAAGAATTTCCAAAAAGACACAAAGACAATAAAACTGAACAATGAAGTAAGCAAACACATGGTGTAAGAGAGAGAGGGAGAGACAGCTCTAGTTTCACTTCACAATTATACTTACCAAAAATGCTAAAAATCCCTTCTTTATTTTGACTGATGATATCATGCCCTCTTTCATTTGAAAGGAGATATTCATTTAGCCCAAGCAACAGGAAGACCTCATATACTGAAAGGACAAACAGCATTATAGGCTTAACAAGATTATCAGAAGGTACCAAAGAGATGGGCCGAGATTACTACAATACCTACTAGAATAAACCACCCCAGTATTCCACAATAACTTGGTGGAAGATTAATCATCGACGTCAAAAGTGCCACAGCAGCAAGAGTGAAAAAGAAATTCCAGTGCACACCATATTCAGCAACGTGAACCTATGAGGAAGGGAATGACTTCTATCAGCTATAAGAATGACCTAGTTTGAAGAAATGCCTACCAGATGCAGATGAAGAAAGGATCATAGTATCTTTGCATGAAAACTTCATGAGAAACATCTGCAAGCACTAGTAGAGATATATGATGCATTTAATTGTACATACAAACAGAAACACACATAGGTAAGCAGTACTTCAGAAAGAAGTTTAAAGCTAGAAGACTACAAAGCTTATGGACCCTTCTAAAATCACCATTTCTAAAATTACCATTTTTACACATCTTTTCTACAGAGTGGTGGTTAGACATGCAATGTTGTATGGGGCAGAGTGCTGGCCCGTCAAGACCACACGTTCAAAAGATGAAGGTAGCGGAGATGAGGATGCTCAGATAGATGTGCGGGCATACTAGGAGAGACAGAATTAGAGACAAAGTTATACAGGACAAGGTAGGGGTGACCTCCGTGGCAGACAAGATGAGGGAAGCGAGACTGAGGTGGTTTGGGCATGTGAGGAGGTGCGCGGAGGCACCAGAAAGGAGGTGTGAAGCTTGGCTATAGCAGGTTTTAGGAGAGGTAGAGGAAGACCAAAGAAGAACCGGGGGAGGTGATCCGACAGGACATGACACATCTCCAGCTTACGGAGGACATGACCCTACATAAGGTTGACCCCTGTCAAAGGATAGGTCTGAAGGAGATCTATCTGGATATCTCACTACAGCACAGTCACAAGGAACTATGAAGCTTTAAAAAAAAAAAAAAAAAAAAAAAAAAAAGAGGGGAGAGAGAGAAGGGGAGAAGAGAGGAGAGAGGAGAGAGAAGAGAGCATTTTTCAAAACTAAATATTAAGATAGATTATCACGATACATTCTCAAAACTTCTTCCTAATTTCAGGCATGCATCATTTGGGGTGGAGGGGGATAACTGGATACACTGCACATTCATGTTATTAACTCACCAGATTATTACCATGGGGTGACCCCCCGCCCCGAAAAAAAAAATAATAAACATTGGTAATGCAGAAGAATTAGGATTCCATTTACCTGATAATCAACACTCGATGTGAAAAAGATTCGAGCAAATCCCAGGACTATGAGTGGACAAGTTGAAGAAATTGCATTTCTCAAATTCCTGGAAATGTAAGTTCCAATTAAGAAACTGTATGATTTTCTTTATCAAATGAATAAAAGAAGACAATCAATTAGATAACTACAGACCAGAAATTAACAGTTCTAATCAAGCAATGTGATCTGACTGTACTTTTGTAGGCCTAGTACAGAGGAATATCTTCCATTATCAAATCAATCAAGAAGAGAATCAATTATAAAAGTAATGGAACGGAAATTCTGACTTTCATCATGAAGAAACATGATCTGACTGTACGTTTTGATTGAACGGCCTAGTACAGGGGAATCAGTTATTTACAGTTATATGGTTTCCCGGAAAAATATTCTTTCCACATCAGTTTCTTCTTCTTCTTTTTAAAAAAAGAAAAAGAAAATTCACAGATGCTACGCCAAGGAGGCTTTAAGTTTACAAAGGTGACTAGTTGAGAGATACGTTAAGCATCCCAAAGAATCAAATAGGATTATTAATTAGAAATTCATGGAACGAAAAGATCACCTAAGAAGAAGCATGACAGTAATGTACCTAATTGGGAATCTGTAGCATATGTTACCCAGAAATGGACAAAAAGAAATAAATATTTTCGATATTTGTAGAGCACGACCATGTGCCCTTTTCTCGGCATTGCTAAATGAAACCTAGTGAAAAACTCCAAGGCAGTGATTTTATACCACAGGCCTCACTCAGACTGATTAGACTCAAGCAGAAGATGCAACAAATTATAGGGAATGAGTAGTACTGAGGAGTTAAATATTTTTGAATGTTATGCTTGCAACATCCCCTAGAAATAAAAGCCCTTAATAGAAGAATCGACATTGTAGCCATATGCAAACTTACAGCTGTATGGAAAAAACCATATCCTATGATGCTTAGGCACATATCTATGTCACTGTCAATACTAAACATATAATGCAGTGCCAATCTAACATGAAATTAAAAAGGTGATCCACCCGGAATATCATTCTTTTTAATGCCTTCTGATGAATTAAAAGTATGAAAATATGCCTTTAATTTTCCCACTAAAGCTCCTTATGAATCTTATGAAATGTAAAAGGTCAGTTATTTGTGGACATCAAACTCACTCCTTTAAGCATCCACATTATTTGATAAGGGCAACATGACCTTGTCAGTGAAGCTTATTTCGGTGCGAACTTAACTACAGAAATTCTACCTGCTTGCATGAGTGAACGTGTTATTTCAACTCTTATTGGTCAGCCGTAAAATAAGAGTGCAACAGACAAACTAGAGCAAGACATTAAAGCACGGGACGGGACAACTCAGTTCAAGGAACAAATTCGCTTTGCGATGTGCTTATTTTGCTTTCACCCTGCTCTCTTCACATGGTTCACTTACAAACATAATTAACTAGCTTGGTTGCTACAAAAGTATATATATATATGTGTGTGTGTGTGTGTGAGAGATAGACAGAATATTCTTAAGAGAAATATGTCAAACTATATAGCACCATCCACAAGAGGTAACATCTCATCAATGGTCTTGATAAAAATTCAAATCGAGAATCTATCACTTACATTTTTGCAATTCCACGTGCCTGTCGTGAAACCAATGCATTTGCCACAATAAATGAACCTACTCCGATGTCCATCTGATATAACCACAAGGTAAACATATGATACCTAATTCTAACTCCAGTTTACATTTCATAAAGTTTCATAAGAAGTAGTAAGTTGACAGAACCAGGATGAAGAACCTAAACAAAAAGAATGAGTCAATGAAGTTGAGCTCAATAAAATGAAACTGAATAAAGTAGGACGACTTAAAAATTGAAGGAAAATAGAGAGAGAAACTTTCATAATGACAACTTGCAAATAAGCATATTATAGCGAAAAGCTACCTCGGATTTATTTAACATGTGAATGCCTAAAATGAGAGAAAAAATGCAATTTCAAGAACTATACAAGGAGTCTTGCTGTGTTTGGAACAACAAGAGAGTAATACTAATCAATGACATAGAACAACCCTCGTCTACTCTAGAAAACAATACTACCAAATCATATCTTCTATTTCATTCGTTTCCTTTACAGAAACAACCCTTAATCTTACACTTGTTTACTTTCAGCTCAATCCTTAATCTCTATTCCTCAAGGAAAACTTAACGTCCAGAAAATTTTTAAGCTGATGCAATCTAAATCCTAGCCACCAGTGTTGTTAAAAGCTCATTAGAACTTCCCTTTCGCCTTATAACTGAGCAACGGCAGATTGGGGTGTTCCCAATCACTCAGGCGGCGCTTCAGTGCACGCATCAAGGTTTTAGCACAAATATGGCAATAGAATACAGATAGTAGTTTACCAAGCCAGTACCGTAGGTCTCGGTTTTAGCATATCTTCTAGGAAATATCTTGAAGTCAACAGCCAGAATACATATGCATGTCAAAAAATTCTGCAGCAATCATTCCTAAAGTCATAAATAGTAACTCCAGAAATAAAAGGTGATTAAGTAGATGAAACCATTATGTAAATAATGGTTATTCTGCATACCATAGCAACCCTGTATGCAGATATATTTGTCCTAAGAGATCGGACACCCTCTTCCTGAGAAACAGAAAATCCAGATCTGCATTGAACATGAAGTACCTTTACATACGACAAGCTACATGAAATACATGTAAACAGCTTCATGAAATGGCTATAGATGATTGATTACCTTCTAGCTAGAATAAAGAATGCCACCAATGAGGTCAT
The DNA here is from genome assembly GCA_034509755.1 of Anisodus tanguticus. Taxonomy (NCBI): domain Eukaryota; kingdom Viridiplantae; phylum Streptophyta; class Magnoliopsida; order Solanales; family Solanaceae; genus Anisodus; species Anisodus tanguticus. The sequence goes on from CM067546.1 coordinate 33,873,023, forward strand.
CACAACTGCATTAGTATAAGTCCAATCTGCCAGAATCTGAGATTGAATGGTTACTAATTTGATTATATCAGGTATTAAATCAAGTTGTCAAAACTTGAGATCATCTAGCAAGCAGGAAACAACTACTACATCAACTTTCTCTTTCCTATTCATTCAGATGTCAATACAAATAGAGATCTTTTCGTCCATTTATTCGACTTGCTAAAATGAACCACAAGTAGCATTATTGAACAGACACTCAGACAGAGAACACTTACAGTTAAACATAAAATGGCTGGAAAAACAATGCAGAGGACATCAAGTGTCACTGCAGCAAGATATGAACCCATGTTTTTATTACAAACAACTGCATTAATGTTATCATCTTTCTTCGCCAAGGCCTCTGCAGAATTAGGGCCTGTATTGAGAAATGAAGACAATGGGAACAATATGTTAGCTTGATATAACTAAAACTGCAATACAAACTCTGAATAAAGGATCAGATGCCTCACAAAGGGGTGAAGTGATACAGTAATGGACCACATAAATAAATGGTGAAAAAAGAAAAGGAAATGGAAATGGAAATAAAGAGCAACTAACGTCACAAACACATTGTTAGGATTTCTTTAGTCAAACAATACACCTAATCAAGCACTTATAAGATTCGGCAACAATGATCAGCCTAAAAAGTACAGATCTTCAGAAAGTTCATTGACCACTACAGGATCACCACATTAGTAAAAGATTTTAGCTGTTGATAAATTCGGTAAAAGGCCTAATGTATCTGTTTGTTTCATCCCAGAAAAAGTTTTTTCCCACTTAACAATAGTATGAGATTCACACCCAACTTCACAACTGAGAGCTTTCTTTTGGGCAAGAGAAAGGGGTAGCAATTGCTCATCTATTCTGTTTTTTGGAATTCTTGCATTAGTATTTTCAGTTTCATTCCTTATTTTCAGTGTCATGGTTCAAGCCGTGGAAACAGCCTCTTGCAGAAATGTGAGGTAAGGCTGCGTACAATAGACCCTTGTGGTCCGGCCCTTCCCCGGACCCCGCGCATAGCGGGAGCTTAGTGCACCGGGCTGCCCTTTTTCCCTTGTTTCACTGGATTTCTCGATATAGAAAGATTCCACATATCCTTTCTTCGGAATGAAAGAGAAGTACATATCCTAAGATCTTCTGTTTTATATATTTACCATGTCAAATATATCCATCCTTTCTGTAGCTTCATTTGCGATAAAGTTGCTTTTCACAGCAAAACCATATGAAAAGAAAAAGTTCAATAAGTTACAAGTTCCTTTGAAACATTTCAAGTATCTTTCGGGCAACTCACCTAGTCCTTGTTTGGGTTGAAAGAAATTGAGATAACAGTACTTTAGCTATATTAGGTGCAATGAGTATCAAATTTACACAAGTAGGATGATATCACTATAATAGATTGTTCTTAGTTTTTAATGATCTCTTGAAAAAGGTCCCAGTGATAATATCTCCTAAATAAAGTGGATTTATTGTCGCTTGGTTTCACTCAGGACCTTTTACATGAGAAATAGACCTAATATTATCCCAAAACTCTAGTTCCCAGTTTTATAGCTTAAAATTTGTTCCAAGTCCCATTCACTTCACTCTGAACAGAATTCTAGAATGTTCGAACTACTTTCTTAAGTTTTCATACTCTTCCCAAACCAATCATTAGTCCCAGAGAGTGTCCTCAGCTTCTGCCCTCTGAACGACCCAGAGCCCCTTAACAAGCCTTTTCATAGACCTCACTAAAGTACTTGTTTAACATTCTGGTAACCTGTTAACATGTAGGAGTCACACTAGTGCACCATTCATTGCATCTTGACTAGGAGGTTCAGTTAGTTCAGATCCTCCCCTGCTTCAACATTTGCTCTTTTACTACTAACTTGTCCAGAAGTATTTTGCACGATGGAAAAGTGATACAACAACAACAACATATCCAATGAAATCCCACAAGTGGGGTCTGTGGAGGGTAGAGTGTACGCAAACCTTACCCCTACATTGGGAGGTAGAGACGTTGTTTTCGATAGACTCTCGACTCAGAAAAGTGATATGCTTAAAAATTGCATTGACTTAATTATTTCTTGTTAGTGGATCTAGTTGAGTTTTTTCTGCCCAAAAATTAAGAACTGGAATGTGTTTTTGGAGGATAATAACAACATACCCAGTGAAATCCCACAACGTAGGGTCTGGGGAGGGTAGAGTGTACGCAGACCTTACCTCTACCTTGGTAGGTAGAGCCTTGAAACTTTAAAATTCTAGGACTTCAGCTATTGTTTGACGTAAAACATAAAATAACAAAGTAGAATGATGAATTTAGAATACTGTACAGTCCTTTCTTTACTTTCTATAAGTCACAATATAACAAAATAATAACCTTTTCCTTTTCTTTCGTCCCAAACTGACTGCAAATATTCAGATAAAAAATTAAAAAACAAACTACCAAAACCAAAATAAAAAGAAAAGTTAGGTGATTTTTTCCAATCTGTCACTTACATGTACTGGTGGAAGGTACCACGTACTTGGCCGTAGATTAGTCAAAGTGCAAGCAAGCTAGCCCCAACACCATCATTAGATAAATAAACCAATGCTTGTCCTTAAGCCGAGGGTCTATCGGAAACAGTCTTTTTACCTCCCAAGGTAGGGTAAGGTCTGTGTACAGTCTACCCTCCCCAGACCCCACTTTGTAATGGTTTCAAACCAACACCATTTCCTTCTAAGCAGTTGGTTGTCACATTTATAGTAAATGATAAGCAAAATAATGCTACTTAATAAAAAAGGAGGAAAACACAGGACATTACTTATCACTAGTAGGATAATTTTTTCTTCTGTATCATTCGAATATTGCCTGATGCACTGACAACAAACTATTTAGGGCTCAAATGTAAGTTAATACAACATCTAAAATAGAAAAACACGAAAAAATAAAAAAATAAAAACAACTAACTAAAACTTAATACTCCCTCCGTCTCAAATTATTTGTTGCTTTTTTAGTTTACAAGCCCCTTAAGAAATATTAATTAAGAGGAGACCTTATTTATGTCTAAGTTATAGCCTCCATTAAATATTTATTTTATTTATGTGTCATATTCGCTAATGAAGGGTAAAATGAAAAAAAAAATTATGCCTTGAACTTCTAAAACAACAAATAATTTGAGACAACTACTTTAGTAAACACGACAAATAACGGAGGGAGTAAGAAGCTAAGATAATTCCATATAATCATAAAACAAAAATGAATAAAATGTAGTGCTATTAGACACCTTTTTTGGTACTGGAATATACTGAACGTAGAAATAGAAGCATCTGAATCACAACACACAAAAACAATAATTAAAATAAAACAAAAATACTAAAAAATAAAAAAATCAGAAATTATAGGAAGGACTTCGTACAGAGAGAGTACTAATGAGAAGGAACAATTCCATCATTGAAGTTCCTGTTAAATTGCTCACAAACCTGAAACGAATGATTGAAAACGCAAATTGTCAAATATTCAAATCATTTACAAATTAGAAAATTATGCAATTTATAGATTTATTGTTGAAAGAAAAGGAGAAGAAGATCGTACTCTTCCTTGAGACGCTTGTTTGGATTGAATGTACTCGCCGGAGAATCCATCGTAGGTAACGGAGCTGAGGTGCTGCACCTGCGGAAGTTGAAACGGCTTTGAATCGGAACGAGGTGAAATTTAGGAAGTAGTTCTACAATTAAGCAATCCGGGAAAAAATGCTTTTCTACACTGTTTTTTTTTTATGCCTTTTTAAAAAAATGAGTTTCTATATTATTTTTTATATATAATTTAATTTTAAATTCTCATATTAGCTTAAATTTATTATAACCATAAATGTCTATATATCTTGTACTGTAAATTTTAAAAGTTCTTAAAAAGGCTGAAATAATTTTATTTTGACACGCCTATTAAACACTTTTCTTTTTTTTTTGTTGACGAAGAACCCGCAGCTGCTATTCTCTCGAGTGTGCACAGGGTAAACCCCGGACTGACGTAATAGCCTGCAAAACACGTCAGCCGATTAACCACATTTGGCAAGCTATGTGTGAAAGACTCAACCAAAAAGATTTATATAGGGGATCGAACTCGTGACCTTGCGGTCCCACGCTCTACTGCTACACCAACTTGGCTATCTTGCGGGTGCCTATTAAACACTTTAACTATAGCAAAAGTGGGTATATTTAATTCAACACAATAATATGTTGCTGTGGCAAAATCAGTGTTCCTCACCTCTTTCAGACGCGTGATTTGATCCAAATTAGATGATTTCTTTTTTTCCAAAAACATCACATATTCGCTTTCTCTTTCATCCACATCTTCGGAAATAGTGTGAGGGAAGAAGGGCTACAGAAGGGGTAGATGACCTGGGAGAAGGATATTAAAATAGTGAATGGAGTGTTTAATAGGTATTTATTTCCGTTGAGGTGTCAAAATGAAAAATAGAGCTAACTTTGAGGGGCTGCATATTTATTTGGCCTTCTTAAAATTTGTCCACAGTCAAACAAGACCACATAAAATGAGAGGGAGAGAATAATTTTTAATTGAAAAGAGTCAAAAATGTATTTAACCAGTTGAAATGACTTAAATTTGCTCTCATTTCATTTATTGGATCTCAATTACTCTTAACATTAATTTTCAGACTAAAAATATCTCTCCTTCCACATATTGAATCATAATTTCCCTTAGTCACTTTTTCGGGTTGAAAATGTCCATATTTTTAACAAAATTATGATATGGAACACACAGAATTGGTCCACGAGGACCTCACCATAATTAACTCAACTCACCCAAATTATCACAAATAAACTAGAAATCAATTGAGTTAAACAATGGTGGAATCAACTTCCCTATAGTAGAAACCATTGAATTTAGCAACCAACATACTTCAAATGATAACAACTCAAGACTTCCTCAAAACTCGATGATTATGATTCAAATTTCTTTTTAAGTTCCTTGAAGAAATGATGTTTTGAAATACTTCAAACTCCCATACTCGAGAACACCTATTTGATCTCACAATATATTTTTGGATTAAAATTTAACACAAGTTTTGATGATTGTTCAATAATGGAAATTCAAAATTTTCTGGTACAAATTCAATTCTAATAAAAAGTATTGACATAAATCAGTTTAAAATGATTTCTCATCTTTGAGCGATAAACAAACTGTACGCTTTAACAAATCGAAGTTTAATCTCATCTTCTTTTCCGTTTAAAAATTGGATTTTGTAAACGACTTAAAAAGATCCGTTCTTTTAAGTGTAATTATTAAAAGTGTGTAAAGTATGTTCGCACATACGAGTGAGAAAGATCCACCGATCGTGCGAAAATTGTTACCACTCTTAAGTAAGCGCCAAGAATTATCTCGGGCACCAATCATAACGGAAGAAGTCTAAAAGTTAATGACGTTGAGCTTCTGTCATATTATTTGGCGAGAAGATCCTTCATCGGATGATATTGGACACTCGTCATACAAAGCCTCCGGCGACGGGAGTGGGCCAAAATTCCTTTGATATGATGATATTGGACACTCGGTCATATAAAGCCTCCGGCGACCGGGAGTGATGCCGGAATTCATTTCATAGGAAAAGTAATGGACACCTAGTAAGGTGGGCCGAGTTTCCGGTGTCCTAGATGATCCGAAGGCCTAAAGAAATGCAAGTAAAGAAATTGGACACTCGGGCCCGCCAAAACAACTAGAGTGGGCCCGAGTATCGAGATCACATATGATCCGGTTACGCCCTAACCACGGGCAAGAGGTTGTTCATGTGAAGCAACGCCACCTCTAAAGTAAAAGGGGCTAGAGAGGTTGTCCTCAATAGGACTTCAGGGAATGGGATCACTATAAGATGAGGTGATACATGTCCCAAACTTGGTTAAAGGGACGCCTGTTGGTCAATTTGGTTTGAGACTAGTCCAACAGTCCGTAATAACTAAGAATGGTACAATATGTCTATAGCCAAATGAATGATATATTTGTAATCCGTGCATCTATGCCATCATAGATTAAGACACGTTAAATAGCAAGTCATTCAAAAGCTAACGATGTTGAGATTGTTGCCTTCTGTCAACATAAACCCTCAAAATAAATGTGAGGTAGGCGAAGAGGCAAAATCACCTTTCCAAATTCCGTCAAGGGAATAGCGAAAGAAGCACCGCTCCTCTAGAGCTTAGTCACACCTTTATGGGTGATTTGAAGTTTATACAAAATAGAGGGGGGAGACAAGTACGTTGTGATCTTCATTGATGATGGGAACAACGTATATAATCCTTTGTTTGTTGAAAAGCAAAGATGAAGTTGTTGAAGCGGATAAACGCTACAAAGCGAAGTTGGAAATCAACTAAGCCTATGGATTGCGAAATTCATAGCGATAGAGGGGAGAATTTGAAGCATCGTTTATTAAACGACCGCTCACTACTCACCTCGCCCTAACGGTGTTAGCCAAGCGCAAAGCCGTACTCCCAAATTATGTGGGGCAAGGCGATCCTTACCGCTAATGCGATTCTCAACAGAACTCCGCATAAGGATAAGGATAACCCTCCGTGTGAGACATGGAAAGGATCTCACATACAAATGTTGTGATGTGGGGTGGTTTCATACCTAAGACTGTAGATTGCATATCCACTGGATCTGCAAATAACAGTAGTTTTTATCGCCTCTTGGCGTCAAAGAATACTGAATTCTTTGAAGATCGCTTTCCTTGAAAAAGGAAAAAGGGAGTAATTGCTCAAGGTTAACAAGAACCCGCGAGGGCTTTCGATCATCCGTAAGCTGGACGTTCCGTATCTACGGGACTCGAAAGTTGCGGCTATCCGGAACTTAATATTCCAGATCTGTAGAACTCAGGGATTCTAGATGTTGAACCGAGAAGGAGCAAGGAGGGGACAAAGACTTGTTCCATACCTTCTAGCTTGTATGGTTGAGAACGAACCATGGACAATTAATAAATAATTGTCATCTCCAAAAGCGCTGCTTTGGAAAAAAGCTACAAAGAGAGAAATAGACTCTATCATATAGAACCATACTTGCGTAATGGTTGATCTTCCTCCGGGAAAAGAACCTTTGGGTTGTAAGATGTGCTCCCCTGTGAGTAGCTTCACATCCAGGGCCATTGCAGTCTTGCGTGGCATGAATGTTGAATTAGCCTTCCCAACCGTAGAGTTGGAAGAAGAGAATCAGACTTGGTTTGCCGGACTGTTGGGCTTCTTCCTGAACTTTCATTTTGGTCCCTGAAATGTTTACATTTTGGTCCTGAAAGTTTCAGATAAAACATGAACAATGAATCTGACCACAGAAACATTGACTCTGAAGTTAGAATGCCAACAGTTGGAGAATCAACAGTCTAAAAGTAAAAGTCATATTGAAACAAAGTCTCGATATGAAAGATATGGGTATCACAGATGACATCTTTGGAATTGGATTTCTAAGACATCTAACGGATCGGTCGATAGTTGACGAGTCTCGTTGAAGCCACCAATGGATATGAATCATAGAGCGATTGGAATCATGGTGCACCCATAGACAAGGAGCGATATGCTCGGGTCATGTGTAGTTCAATGTATTGTACACACTACAACCGACCAGGTATCGTCTTCCAAAGCGGATCGGTTGAACTAAGGTTCATCGATGATTTCAATACATGATCAATAGAAAGGCGTTAAGTCGGATATGACGATATCCGAATTATTCACTTATCTACGGATTATAGTATTCTGGATGTCCAGCGGTTACGAGAGAACACTTGTGATGCAAAGCTGGACATCGGATATGAAGAACACCAAAGCCACAAGTAAATGTGTATGGTGGTTCTTGGAAAATCCTCTAAGCAAACTTGCATCGGCCGATTCATGATGGAATCGGGGTTTATCGCTTTATACAAAGCATGAAAGAAGTTGAGTAACTTCACGACTCTTTAGAGGACGTCCCTTATTGGGAGAAACCGTGCCTTCGACGGTTATACACCGTGGCTAGCCGGTCGGCTTCGGGAAGGACACGGATGACGGCGTACGGACATATCTTTTAGGATCCGTCGGAGACATAAGACCGTATGGCGAGTTGATCATCACGGGTGTCACATCCTTGTTTACTAACTAAGGGACTACCGGAGATCAAGTGTTACTTGCTGTCAGGGGAATTGGCTTAAAACCCAAACAATACGAACCTTTGCGGTGGAAACCCAACCATGCGATTGGAGATCCCAAGAATGTGGTTCAATGGGAAAACTAAGCGGCAAAAGGTTCGGTTGAGCGCTTCGGTGGAAGCAAGAAGCACTTCGGATGATGATTTACGTACGGAAACATGAATCCAAAGTTGTTCCCGCGATAGACATTAAAGTGCTGCCTGCATGGTGGGTAAAGGTTAAGCTTCCAAACCTTTAAAAGATCCTCAAACAGTTGAGGTTAAGGTTGGGAGAACTTTTAATGATTCCTAACACTTGTGAAGTGGGGTATAGCAGGATACCTTGTAGGAGATCACCTATTTAAGTGCGAAGATGGCCGACTCAAATGAACGCACTTAAGAATCCAAGTGTGTCCATGGCCAAAATGGACAGAAACGTAAGAAGGAAAATGAATAAGAAGAGTTATTGTGTTGATATCGTTGTCTTGGCTTACACTAAACACTGACGGTTCAAGACATCACGTTCACCGCGCGAAGTAAGTAAGTCCGATGGTTTCAACTAGGGAAGGTTCAAAGCGAAAGCTACCTCTCCCGATGCAATATCGTTTATTTGCCGAAAGATTGCTTTGAAATGTAGGCACCTTGTGCGTGCGCCACAATCTCTCTTTCATAGAGGGGATTGTTGGAAATTAGCCTTTGGCGGGGAGATGCGTCCACCCATCTTTGATGAATTAAACACTAGTGTTTCGCATGTTGGAGACCTTGTCTCTTCGCATGCATGATCTACGAAGTGAGTAGATGACCGTAGGGCCAAGAATCGTCTAATTTCGTTGAGAAATGAAAGAGATATTGGTCCACGAAGTAAGGTGTTTGAGACATGGAAATGTGGTGTGGGACAAATCTACCACATCGGTGGGAATAGGAAGAATTGCTCTCTATATAAGTCTCTAATGTGGTAAAGGGTTTGGATCCCCAAGGGTATCCCATGTGTTTAAAGGAGGGAAGACCTAGATGTTCTTGGGTTCAAGGCTAAGCCCACACGCGCGCCGCCGCCGCCCGCCCGTCCCGTTCGGTCCGGTCCGGTCTCGGGCTCGGGTCGTGGGCTGTGGGCTGTGGGTTGTGGGCTGTGGGCTGTGGGCTGTGGGCCTTTCTGATATTATCTTTTTGGACCGAGAGAACTCGCCGGATGTACGGTTTGATCCACGAAGTTTCATATGTACGGTTTGGACCAGAATTCTTTTATATGTACGAGTTTGGTCCCCGAAGTTTCAATATGTACAGTTTGGACCCAGAATTTACGGAGACTTTTTTACGCCTACCGTTGGGGACTGTTTTTTGAGGAATTAATCAGCCATTACTTGGGCGATTAACTCCTCCATTAACAGCCCATTACTTGGGCGATTGGGCGGCCTTTCAATGGCCATTAACGGCCATTACTTGGCTGTTTTAATGCCCTCCTAAATGGCCATTAACAGCCATGCTTTGAAACCGCTATAACATGGCTGGAAATATGTCCGATGTTCTTTGCTCTTCGCTTTGCCTCTCGAGGCAATGTTGCGCCTTCCCTACCAATCTTGCGCTCGCTCAAAGCGCGTAACACCGCCGCCTTTCTTGCCGCTTCTGCTGCTTGCTGCTCAAGGCGATAACACCGCCGCCTTCCGACTCGGAGCTCCACCCTCTTCTTCACACCACCATGATCGCCCCGAAAAATTCATGGGATCGAATTCAAAAGATGGCGCAAAAGATCTTGTTTTACTTAACGATTATGGGCATGGCCGGTTCCTTACGGAAGATCCTCCACAAATTTGGAGATGAAATGGACTCTTCGCCCAATGAAACGGGTGAAGGGGGCCTTGGTATCCATGTCATTAATGGCATGAAGATGGTTCGTGACGCATGGAATCATAGTATTTCATGTGCAAGAACTATATATCTTCGCTTAGCGGACCCTCTCTACACGGTCTATTGCACCGTTGGCACCGCCAAAGAGTCTGTGGGAAAAAGCGCAAAAGAAGTACAACGCACAAGATGCGAGTACTAAGAAGTTCATCGTTGGGAAATTTCTAAAATTCCAAATGGTGGACGAGTAAGACGATGATGTCCCAAGTCCGGGAATTTCGGATGATTCTACATCACCTGGATTTGGAAGGATCGAAACCAAACGAGCGAGTTTTTGGTTGCATCGCCGATTGAGAAGTTACCTCCTTCATGGAATGAGTTTATGAGTTACTTGAAACTCAAGACAAAGGAGATGACCTTTGAAGAGCTTGTTATCAAGCTGCAAATCCGGGAAGATAATAAGAAGACCTTGCCAAAGGGTAGACAACCTGCCGAGGCGAAGGCGAATCTGGGCGAGGCCAAAGGGAACTCAAGCAAGAAGCGGAAGTTCCGGAAAAGACGGCAAAGCCCCTGCAGCGAGAGATGTTCGGAGGTAATTGTCATCACCGTGGGAAACCTGGTCATAGGATCAAGGAATGCGCAAGCTCAAGACCGAGCAACAACGAGAAAGCCAAGTCAAAAGGCAAGGCTCAAGCAAACGTCGTCAAGGACACGCTCCTGGATGACATGATCGAGGAATTCTCTGCGGTGGTGCTAGAAGCCAACTTGGTGGAGAATCCGATGCGGTGGTGGGTGGACACGGGTGCAACAAGACACATCTGTTCCAACAAAGATGCCTTCTCCACGTACACTCCGGTCTCCGACAAGAAGGCATTCATGGGCAACAACGCTTCCTCGGACGTGCTAGGGGTTGGAAAGGTGGTCCCGAAGATGACTTCCGGCAAGGAACTCACTCGAAGGAAGTGATGCACGTCCCGGATATTAGAAGAAATCTAGTTTACGGACCTTTATTGGTTAATCGGTTTTAGGCTAGTGTTTGAATCAAAAAAATTTGTACTCACTAAAAATGGCACATTTGTGGGGAGGGGCTTCGTCTGTGAAGGCCTCTTCAAAGTGAATGCCATGTCGTATTGCGTCAAGGAAATAAAGTTGAGTCTTCTTCTTATTTGCTTGAGTCTTCTAATTTATGGCATCATAGATTAGGACACGTAAACTACAAGTCTATTCAAAGGTGGTAAAGATGGAGTTGTTGCCTTCTATCGACATAAACGCTCAACATAAGTGTGAGGTGTGCGTAGAGGCAAAACTCACCAAGCTTCCTTTTCGATCCGTCGAAAGGAATACCGCTCCCCTAGAACTTATTCACACGGATATATGTGATTTGAAGTTTGCACAAACTAGAGGGGGAACAAGTACTTTGTGACATTTATAGATGATAGCACAAGGTATTGTTACCTTTACTTGTTGAAAAGTAAGGATGAAGCCTTTGAAGCGTTCCGACGTTACAAAGCGAAGTTGAGAATCAACTTAGCCTACGGATTAAATCCATTCGTAGCGATAGAGGGGAGAATATGTAGCGCCTTTTGAGGAATATTGTGCCCAAGAAGGCATTATTCATCAAACGACGGCTCCATACTCACCTCAATCAAACGGTGTGGTGGAACGTAAGAACCGCACATTAAAGGAAATGATGAATGCCTTGCTTATCAATTCGGACTTCCCCAAAACATGTGGGGAGAAGCGTCCTTACCGCTAATACGATTCGAACAGAGTCCCACATAAGGGTAAGGACAAAACTCCATATGAATCATGGAAAGGAAAGAAACCCACCTACAAGTATTTTAAGGTGTGGGGTTGTACGGCAAAGGTTGAAGTACCTAAGCCAAAGCGAGGTCAAGATTGGGCCTAAGGCGTAGATTGCATATTCATCGGATATGCAAATAACGATAGTGCTTATCGCTTCTTAGTGCATAAGTCGGATATTCCGAGATATCCACCGGGTACAATAATGGAATCAAGGAATGCTCTATTCTTTGAAAGTACCTTTCCTAGAAAGGAGAAAGACATAACCTCTCGCAAGCGAAGTTATGCACAAAGCTCTCAAGAACCGGGAGTCCTTGACTGCCGGATCTAAATGGTTCGGATCTAGCGAATCTCGAGGTGGCGAACATCCGGAATCTAGTGTTCCAGATTCTCAGAACTTGGAGACTCCAGAGATGGATCTAAGGCGAAGTAAAAGGGCCAGGAAGGATAAATCCTTCGGACCGACTTTGTAGCTTATATGGTTAATGATGAACCTAGGACAATTGCTCGGGCGTTGTCAACTCCGAAGCACCGCTGCGGAAAGAAGCTATTGAGAGTGAAATAGGCTCAATTCTGCATAACCATACGTGGGAGTTGGTTGATCTTCCTCAGGGAAATAAACCGTTGGGGTGTAAGTGGATACTCAAACGGAAATACAAAACAGATGGGTCTATAGACAAGTACAAAGCCAGGTTGGTAGTCAAGGGCTATCGGCAAACAGAAGGCTTTGACTACTTTGATACCTACTCCCGGTATCCGGATGACATCCATACGGGTATTCATTGCGATCGCGGCTTTGCGTGACCTTGAAATACACCAAATGGACGTCAAGACAAGCCTTCCTAAATGGTGATTTGGAAGAAGAAATATATATGGACCAACCCGAGGGGTACGTGGTTCAAGGACAAGAGAAGAAAGTCTGTCGACTTGTCAAATCTCTGTACGGGCTGAAACAAGCCCCGAAGCAATGGCACGAAAAATTTGATAGTACTCTACTATCGAAGGGTTTCACCATTAATGAGTGTGATAAATGTGTCTACATGAAAGGTAACTCTGACTCGTTTGTTATGATATGCCCGTATGTAGACGACATGTTAATCACGAGGAAGCGATCTAGGGTCATCCTAGAGACTAAGAACATGTTGAAACAATGCTTCGACATGAAGGATATGGGTATCGCAGATGTCATCTTAGGGATTAAAATCTCTAAGACGTCTGACGGGCTAGTCTTATCTCAGTCTCACTACATCGAGGATGTTTTGAGAAAGTTCGAGATGTTAGACAGTTCACCGATAAAGTCACCAATGGATTCAAATCAAAAGCTTGATAAAAATCTTGGTGCACTGTATACCGGGAGCGATATGCATAGGTGATCGGTAGTTTGATGTATATAACAAAGCGCACCCGACCGACATTGCTTACGCGATCAATAAGTTGGCTAGGTTCACCGTAATCCAAGTGATAATCACCGGAAGGCGTTGAATCGGGTATTACAATACTTGAAATACACGTTAAATTACGGGTTACACTATTCGAGATATCCAGCTGTACTAGAGGGGTACAGTGATGCAAACTGGATATCTGATATAGAGAACACCAAGTCCACCAGTGGGTATGTATTTACAATTGGTGGTGGGGCTGTGTCTTGGAAATCCTCTAAGCAAACTTGCATCGCCCGATCCACAATGGAATCGGAGTTTATCGCTTTAGACAAAGCAGGAGAAGAAGCTGAGTGGCTTCATGACTTCTTAGAGGATGTTCCGTGTTGGAACAAACCCGTACCTTCGGTAATGATCCACTGCGACAGTCAGTCGGCTCTAGGAAGGGCACGGAATGCTATGTACAACGGCAAGTCTCGTCATATTCGACGAAGGCATAAGACCGTTAGGCAAGCGATCACCACGGGTATAATATCCATTGATTACATTAAATCAAAGGATAATATAGCAGAACCCATTGACAAAGGGCTTACCCAAAGATCGGATGACATGCTGTACAGGGAATGGGCTTAAAACCCAAAATATAAGGACGATACGGCGGTAACCCAACCTTACTAACTGGAGATCCCGGTAATTTGGTTCAATGGGAAAACTAAGTTGTAAAGGTTCGAGTTGATCGCTTCGGTGGAAGTATGAGCACTTCGGATAGTGATTTCGAAAAGAAACACCAAATCCAAAGCCGTTCCGCGATAGACTTTAAGTGCTATCTGCGGTGTGGGTAAAGGTTAAGTTTTCAAAACCCGTAATGCTCATCAACAATTGAGGTTAGGTTTGGGAAACTTTTAATGGTTCCTAACACTTGTGAAGTGGGGTATAGCGGGATACCTTGTAGGAGACCACCTATTTAAGTGCGAGGACGGGCCGCCTCAAAATGAACGCACTTAAGAATCCAAGACGTTGTCCATGGCCAAAACGGACAAAACATTACGAAGAAGAGAGTAAGGGAATTTGTTGTGTTGGTACCATTGACTTGGCTTACACTAAACACGACGGTTCAAGACATCACGTTCACCGCGATAGTAAGTAAGTCCGATGGTATTCGGCTATGGAAGGTTCAAAGCTGAAGCTACCTCTCCTTATGCAACATCGGTCCGCTGAAATATTGCTGGAAATGGAAAAGGCACCATGTGAGTGCGCCAAAATCTCTTTCAAGAGGGGATTGTTGGAAATTTGCCTTTGGCGGGAGTTGCGACCGACCAACTTTAACGGCTTAAACACTAGTGTTACGTATGTTGGAGAATTCGGTTCTTCACACATGCATGATCTACTAAGTACGTAGATAACCGTAGGGCCAAGAATCGTCAAATTTCATTAAGAAATGAAAGAGATATTGGTCCACGAAGTGAGGTGTTTGAAGCATGGAAAGTGTGGTATTGAGTTCTATTCTCCCACATCGGTAGAGGAAGAAAGAATTGTTGTGTATATAATACTCGAAATTGGTTTGGGGTTTGGGACCCCAAGGGGTATCCCATGTATTTAAAGGAGGGAGGACCTAGATGTGCTTCGGTTCAAGGAAAGACCACACGCGCGCCGCCGCCGCCCGCCATCCGGTCCGGTTCCGGTTCCGAGTTCCGGGTTCCGGGTTCTCGGGTTCTCGGGTCGTGGGTCGTGGGCTGTGGGCTGTGGGCCTTCTGATATTATCTTTTTGGGCCGAGAACTTTGCCGAAGTGCGTTTGATCCCGAAGTTTCGGATGTACGGTTTGGACCGAGAATTCTTTCGGATGTACGGTTTGGTCCCGAAGTTTCAAGATGTACAGTTTAGTCCCCGAAGTTTCAAGATGTACGAGTTTGGTCCCCGAAGTTTTTCGAGAAAATCAAAATTTCGACGGTCAAAACGAAACGCCAAAGCACTCAATTCAGCCATTTATTTTGGCTGAATTACTCCTCCCATAATGGCCAATTCCGTTGGTCTTTTCACCATTTAATTTGGTGGCTTTACTACCTCCATAATGGCTTGTTGGAAATTAGCCTTTGGCGGGGAGATGCGTCCACCCATCTTTGATGAATTAAACACTAGTGTTTCGCATGTTGGAGACCTTGTCTCTTCGCACATGCATGATCTACGAAGTGAGTAGATGACCGTAGGGCCAAGAATCGTCTAATTTCGTTGAGAAATGAAAGAGATATTGGTCCACGAAGTAAGGTGTTTGAGACATGGAAATGTGGTGTGGGACAAATCTACCACATCGGTGGGAATAGGAAGAATTGCTCTCTATATAAGTCTCTAATGTGGTAAAGGGTTTGGATCCCCAAGGGGTATCCCATGTGTTTAAAGGAGGGAAGACCTAGATGTGCTTGGGTTCAAGGCTAAGCCCACACGCGCGCGCCGCCGCCCGCCGTCCCATCCGGTCGGTCCGGTCTCGGGCTCGGGTCGTGGGGCGCGGGGCGGGGCCGTGGGCCTTTCTCGATATTATCTTTTTGGACCGAGAGAACTCGCCGGATGTACGGTTTGATCCCCGAATTTTCATATGTACGTTTGGACGAGAATTCTTTTATATGTACGATTTGGTCCCCGAAGTTTCAATATGTACGAGTTTGGACCGAATTTACGGAGACTTTTTTACGCCTACCGTTGGGATGTTTTTGAGGAATTAATCAGCCATTACTTGGCTGATTAACTCCTCCATTAATGACCCCATTACTTGGCGATTGGACAGCCTTTCAATGGCCATTAACAGCCATTACTTGGCTGTTTTAATGCCCTCCTAAATGGCCATTAACAGCCATGTTTTGGCGGTTGGACAGCCCCTTCTCTATGCTATATATTGAGCTTCATTTGGCTCAATTCGGGGGACAATATAGACGAAAAACAGGCCACAAAACAGACGAAAAAGACACGAAAAATCAGCAAACCGGTGCTGAAAAATCAGCAAACCGGTGG
This sequence comes from Anisodus tanguticus, assembly GCA_034509755.1. NCBI lineage: Eukaryota > Viridiplantae > Streptophyta > Magnoliopsida > Solanales > Solanaceae > Anisodus > Anisodus tanguticus. Next base: position 33,889,173 of record CM067546.1, read on the forward strand.
CTGAAAAATCAGCAAAACAAGTGGCTGAAAATCACCAAAAAAAACGGTGACCAAACCCTCACGTATACACAAGATATACACTACAGAGACACACTATATACACAGAGACAAAAGAGAAGAGTAAATAGAAACTCTTCCTTCCTATTCCATATCTTGACAAGTCGAGTCATATTTGTTTGCTTCGACATGGCTCAACCTATTGGCTTTGTAGTGTTGAGATTAAAGTGTTGTTTTATCTTGGGAGACTATTGCCCGCTAACGTAAAAGCATATATACGGGGCAATCTTGTCTTAAGGATAGAGGGCTATCCTCGACTCAACACACAACGTTGTAACCTTCCAGATTTAGTTGTTTCTTGATTTCAGGATATCAAGATTCAAGACACAACATACTTGCGGCAGTTCTCAAAGTTGGCTTTGCAAGGTGATCAAGATTCAAGACACAACGCACTTGCGGCAGTTTTGAAGTTTGACCATTTATTTATCCTTTCGAACATTTGTAATAGTTATTTACATCCCGTACTGCTTTATAAAGTACGATAGAGGACCAACACAAACTGCAAAATCTTTCACAAACTTTGGATTTGGTCGTAGTAGTTCCTTCGATACTCTGTGTTTTTGCGAATGAATGAATGAATTCAAAATATTGTTTTCTTTGTTTGAAATTGTAATTTTTTTTGTTTAAAATCAATGCAAATAAGCTCTAACCGATTTCAAATGTAGGCTCAACTCAATTGTTTCATCCTTTAACACTAGTGGATTCTTCCCGACACCACAATATTTATTGAATATGTAAATTTGAATGAATCGTGTTATTTTTGTGTTGAGTTTAATATTCGCATAGACCAATAAATCAGTTTCATTTATTTAATTCAAGTCTCACATATGTCATCTCATAACTCCTTTAAAATAAGAGACATTGTTAATCATAAAGAGCAATTGGGTCCAATAGATGGAAGGAAGACAATTTAAGTCACTCACTTTGACTTTTACTATTCTTAAATTCAAATATCTTACTTGGCATGTTTAAGAGTTAAGATCATTAGATTCAATTATTTTAATACATTACACATATCTTTAATTATATAATTTTAAAAATATTACTTTTAAAAACTACATATTTAGTTAAATTAAGACAAATAAAATGAAATATTCTTTTTTTAATTTCTAATTATTTAACTAATGACGGTTCACCGTATGCCTCACAGAAATCAAAAGGTTGGCGGTCTTTAAATTAGCGGCAAAACTATTTTCCACCAACAAAGCTTTGTCCAGGGAATAAAACTATTGATAATCTATTTAATTTCTTGTACTTGATCAGATAAAATGCTATAAACTGTTTAGAGGGAGAGAATTGGACTCTTATGTATTTATGTTGAAAAGTTTTATCTTTTCTTTTCTGGAAATATTTAGGAAATTTTCGATCTGAAAGATAAAATTAAAATCTAAAGCACAGTTCAGAGCTCTTCAAAGTTGTGAAAAAATTGCACGTAAAAAAGTGACCCCCATTTGGCCTTCAAAAGGCTTTTTTTCCCCCTTAATTACATTCAGTGCCGGATTATGGTAGGACCAGAGGGGAGCTGTGGCCCCCCTCAAAATTTTTTTTTTTTTTTTTTATATATACTAGTCACGGTTTAAAAACTCTAAATCTCGTCACTTTTTTAGCGGCACCAGCAATTCACGAACTCACACTCGCAGCACGGCTCCACTCTCTCACAATCTATTTCTCTCCATTCGTCTCTCCATCTCTGATAATACTTAACTGCAGAAGATTTATTTATTTATTTATTTATTTGGGTCTCTTTTTCTTCTACAAAACATAAATCTAGTATGCCTTGGATGCATAGTTGCATCATAAGCAATTACAGGTTGTTTCCAATATACATGATATGAGTTTTAATGGGTAATTTTTGATATGGGTTTCTTTTAAATCAGCAAAAGATTACAACTTTATGTTTGTTTAATCATTTACGAGGCTATTTTGGGCTTATAGGAGTGGAATTAACTGATTAAGGCTTTAAAAGCCGAATTTCTCTGACTTAGTTATGTTTTCAGATTTAGATGTTATCTTTGATGATTGATTTATGTATTTTTTAGGAGTGGTACGATGGTCAAACTTAGGAAAATTGATGCATTTTTCAAGAGGAAAGCTTCCAACAAAGATGAAAATTGTATAGCTTCAACATCAACACTTGAAAAGCACCATTCCGATGATCAAACAGTTCAACTGGATGAGCAACCTTGCAAGATTCAAAAAGTCACCATGGATGAATTTGATATCAATTGTTTAGAACGTGACACCGGAAAGCGTCCCCAAATTTGGGAATATCTAGTGAATCGAAGAGATGAAGTTCGAAGAGTTTATATCAATTGGGGTCCCTATCAATGTCAAGTTGAAAAGTATCCCCTCAATAGAGATAAGCATATGATGGTTTATATTGAAAAAAAGATAGTTGAAAGCTTTAGCTTTGATTCAATTATTATTGATTTCAAGTCTTTAAAAGAACGAAGGGCAGCACTTTAATTTTAGGTACGTTTTTTCCTTTATATATTATATTTTTTTGTTGTGTTGATGTTATTTTGAATCTTTGATAAAATTATATTTTGTTCTTATAAATTCCAATTATAATATTTTAGTTAGGAGTTACCGCTCCCCTTAATATTTTTGGGCAAGTTCCACCACTTATTACATTGTTATAATCTTATGTGTCAAATTCATTTCAATTAGCACTTGAAAACATGTTAACATTTGAAACTTATCAATTCAAAATCCTTTCTAAAAATCCAATTGTCTGCAATAACCGACCCTCAAAGAACTTTATCAAGGAAAACAAAAGAAATTCACAAAGGAAAGTTATAATTGGCACTGATATAAAACTGAGGACACCTTTAAATTTTCGGCGGAATGCTAAAGTACTCTATTATATATGTAAGTTATGGATGAAGAAACTATGTTGTGCTATCTAACAAATCAACACCTTGCTAATTAAGAGCCAAATAAAAGAAGAAGAAAAAGAAACTACAATTGAGCCAAAATAAAACTATACTTCGTCGATATCTACGTTGCATGACTCTGAAACTTCACCAAAACCACCATTTCCAGTAGTTGTTTTGCTTTTGTATTCTCCAAAAGTGGTGCAACTTTTTGTTGAATTATGTCCCTTTATAATTTTTGCTCTCACATGTTCTGGTAATTTCAGTGTAAACCTATCTTCAGCTCCTCTAGCCCTATCTATTGAATGTCCCGTCGAATGCGATCTTGAAAATTTTGCTACTCTATTTTGTAATTCAACACGTTCTAATGTTGCACTAGCCCTTTTCGGATTCTCATCACATTGGCCACTTCCTTCTTTTTCTTTTTCTTTTCGATTATCATGGTCGTTGCTTTTTATTACTATACTCAAAGAATCTTCTAACGACTCGTCCTCATTAATGTCAGGCATGGCATTATTGTTCAATAACCTTTTTTGTAGCGCCTCCGGCGAGTCTAGGCTCGCGCGACATACCGGACATGTCTTGTGCGATTCGAGCCAGAGATCAATGCAATCTTGATGGTACACGTGGTTACATGATGTTATGAGGCGGAGCAAACTATCGTCCTCGAACTCAACCAAACAAATGGCACATTCGAGCCCATATTTTTCTTTTCTATAATCTTTTACGCTTGAATAGGTAAATGTTGGATATGATTTAATTATCGAGGGGTCAAGACCTTGTTCATTTGCTGAAACCCTAGGGTCAATTGGTGTTCCATTAGGACTATTTCGTAAATGCCATGTGTATAGTAGATTTTGTATGAAACACCTACAAAAGAAAATAGAGAAAAAACTTATGAAAAAAATTACAAGGAGGATGATAGTGAAGATTATTGCTATTGGTGGGGAGGCATATGCTGTTGGTGGGGTTGAGTTTTGGACAGAATTTGAAGACATTTGAAGAAAAAAGAGAGCATTAAGAATATAAATTTGGCCGGAAAATATATTAATCCGGCCTTGGTTTGTGAAGAAAAGTGATGAAAGAAGCTGGGAAAAGGAATAGTTGTGACATGGTTGCTTTAGATTAATTTTCTATTTTTTTGTTAGTGTTGTTAGTTATTGGGGTGAGAAAATAAAAAGAGTAGTGTTGTTATTGAGAGAAAGGATGAGTGAGAAAATTAAGGATTAGTAGTGTATAGAATACTTATGTGTTAAAATATGGTACAGTAACGTGGACAAAGTTGGTTTTTTTATCTATGGTTTGGAAGCAAGTTTTAAAGCCCGTCCTTATCTTGAGGAAAGATGAGGTATTTTGTATAGTTAGTGTTAATAGTTTTGTTACCATCACTAGCAGGCGTGAATGCATGTATAAAAAATGGTTCACATGCATTCATGGTAATCTTACTAAATTTATTAAATTATGTGTATAATTCTTAAAATATACTATCTAATATTAATTGCACTAATTCATGGTCAATCGAAACTGAATGAAGCATTAGTTAACGACTGGGTTTAATGGCTTAAGGTCAACGGATCAATCCCAACGGATCACTAGGTCACTCGCAAAACCCAAAATTATGTTAAGAATGTTAACAAATATTCAAAATGTAATATACATAAATAAAAAGTAATATTTGATGTATTATAATGTTTCCAATTATGTTAGATTTGATCTATTATAATGTTTCCAATTATGTGCTACCATAATTTGGACCGTTCATTGTTGGTTATTTTCTACCTAATCATTCATAGTGCCTTCTTGTGTTTTTGCTAATTGAGATATGTGATAGATCCTTTTACATTTGAAAAAGGGTTGAATCTCATAGATTTACTAGAATATGATAGCAAGTGAAATCATACATGATGTTGAAACTTAAACGACAACCGGTTTTTCATTTTGCAAATTTCATCGATAATTTGTAAATTCTGGCAGCGGTATATTCATTTTTTGCTGGTTGAATTTTGATTCAAAGGTTTTTTCTTCGTATTCAAAAGCTGAAGGATGTATTGTTTCCCTATGTTAAAAAGTTAAAGGAGATAAACTGAAATTTACTCTTTATTTTACTTGTAATTGATTTTATTAGCACAGTATATTATGATAGGTGTATATTTAAGGTAAATTAGGATTCTTATTGTATTAGGAATCAACCTCTGTACAACTATATATATTGTGATTAATGAAAGAAATCCCTAAGGGAAATTATTCCAATCTTACATGGTATCAGGAGCCAAACCCTAATCCCTACTCTTTTCTTTCTCCTACGCCGCCGACCACCACCCAAATTTTTCTCCCTTCCTCTCGGCCGACGGCTACACAATCGACACCATGTCTCGCCCTACTTCCCCCATCAATTCCGGTTCTTCCACCGGCACTTTTGACAACCCCCTCAACGTTCATCGTCTTCTTTTCATCCGGCATTCGCCGTTACCAACATCAAGAATTTTATCACTATAACTCTTGACCAAGAAGACTGTTAATATTCCATGTGGATAGAACTGTTCTATATCCATGCATGTACGTACAATGTGCTAGATCATATTGATGATTTTGTTCCCCGTCCCACCGATGTTGCAGACTCGACATGGCATCGCCTTGACGCCATCGTCAAATAGTGGATATATGGCACCATCTCAAAGGATTTGTTGTGTACTATCATGAAAACAGGTGCTACGGCACGTGAACTCTGGGTACGGTTAGAAGAAATTTTTCAAGATAATAAAAATACTCGGGCCGTGTATTTGGAAGAGTAATTTAACAATACGCGTCTCGAGAATTTTACCAACATGTCTGAATATTGTAAACAACTGAAACTCATAGCCGATCAACTTTCCAACGTAGGGACGTCTGTTTCAGAAACCAAGATGGTACTTCAACTAGTTGCTCGTTTACCGAAAGGTGAATATGATACACTTGCAACAATGATTCAACAGGCCGACCCATTACCGAGTTTCAACAAGGCGTGCTCATAACTTTTGTTGGAAGAAACCCGCCGTACTAAACAAGAGGAGCACAATCAGAAGGCATTAGCCATTGAAAGCACGGCACCACCGACGGCCAACACCACCCAGCCACCACCGCCAGACCACCACCACCAGCAATCCTGCGGCGGCGGACGTGGCGACAGAGGTCGTGGTAGCAACAACAAAGGGAAGGGCCGCGGCAAGGGCCAACAGAACCAACAGCCAAGCCCAGCCCCTGCTCCTTACTTTCAGTGGGCTGGACAGCCCCTTGGCCCAATACCGTAACTCGGCCCTCGCCGCATGCCCCTACCCAACATCAGGGGCCCAATTCCAGCAAGGTTGGCAGCCAGGCCTTTAGGCTCCGCCCTAGCCAACCGGCAGGCCCACCAACCCATACAACAGGCCCATCTGGTTACAGCCCATCAACACCCGCAAGTCAGCAGCTTGGCCCCCACCGATTTGGACCAGGCTTTCAGCACCGTGAACCTTCAATACCCCGATGATAATTGGTACATGGACATCGGAGCCACATCTCACCTCACCCGGTCTTCAGGTAATTTATCTCAAATGCTTTGGTTACAGTGTCCTCAATTTATTACTGTTGGCAATGGTCATCGCCTTCCAATTGAAGGTTACGGTAACACACATACCAAACATCCCCATCCACTTTCTCCCTAAATCACGTCCTTTAAACCCCTAACATCATTAAAAACTTAATCTCTGTGAGAAAATTCACTCGCAATAATTCTGTGTCTGTCGAATTTGACCCTTTTGGTTTTTCTGTGAAGGATCTCAATACGGGGAAAATTCTTACGCGCTGTAATAGTGTGGGAGACCTCTACCCCTTAACTCAATCTTCCGTTGTTAGACCCAATCACCTGTATCCCTTGTGGCTATCTCTCCGTCAACTTGGCACAACAGATTCGGACACCCTGGAGATACTGTTTTTAATTTTCTTAGAACTACTAAGCGTATTCAATGTAATAATGGGAAACTTGCCCAACATTATTTTTCTTGCCCGCTTGGCAAGCATACTCGTATTCCATTTATGTCATCCAACAGTGTTACTTTTTCTCCTTTTGATATTGTTCATGTTGATTTGTGGACATCTCCGGTTGTTAGCTCTTTGGGTTACAAATTTTATCTAGTATTCTTAGATGATTTTTCACATTTTGTCTGGATTTACACATTGAAATTCAAATTTGAAGTCTTTGCCAAGTTCCTCGAATTTCAAAAATTCATTAAAACATAGTTTGAAAAATCTATAAAATCTTTCCAATGTGATAATGGACGTGAATTTAATAATTCGGCATTTCACAATTTCTACTCTAAACAAGGCATGTTTTTCCGTTTTTCCTGTCCCTATACTTCCTCCCAAAATGAAAAGGCTGAACGAATTATACGTAACATCAATAACATGGTTCGCACCCTTCTGTTTCATGCATGTCTTCCACCGCCTTTTTGGGTCTATGCTGTTAAAATGGTAAAATCCCTCTTTATTATTTTACCCACTACCACTCTTCAAAACAAGACCCCCACCGAAAATTTATACCGTAGGATCCCGTCCTATGATCAACTCAGAATATTTAGTTGCCTATGCTACCCCAATCTAGCCTCCACTGTCCCTCACAAATTAGCACCACGAACTACGCCATGTGTCTTCATTGGTCTCACGTCTAATCATAGGGGTTACCTGTGCTATGACCTGTCCACTCGTAAAATCTTTATCTCCCGCCATGTCACATTTGACGAGACGTGTTTTCCATTTTCCAATCTTTGGAAATTTCAAACCACGGACTACACATTTCTTGATGAGACAGATCTGTCCTCGCTAGTCAAATCACTGTTCCAACTTCCAACCATTGTTCGCGCGTCAACATTGTCGGTGTCGGGGTCTCACCTACACCAGTGACCATCACCGAACGACGTCTGTGCACCACAGAGGTCCCTGTATCCCATTCCCACGGTCGAACAACCACCTCCACCACCAACCCACCAAATACTCGATCGGTTGTCCCGAAACCCCATAGCCGTCACATCGCCGACACACAACCCCATCGGAAACCTGCAACCACTAACAACGCCTGTACTTCCAAGCTCCACCACCTCGCCACATAACCCACCAACACCGACAACCAACCAATACCCCAACCAGTCTCCTTAACCACCCGTCACCGGCGACTCCCAGAAATCGACATCGCCTACTGACCCCGAAACCCAGCCGACACTGCCTACCCATCGTATGGAAACTCGTACCCAACACGGGATTTTCAAATCCAAAGTTCACTTCAACCTCTCCACACAAACCATATCACTCATTCCCAAAAATCCAAAACTAGCCAAACTGGACCCTAATTCGAATGCTGCCACGTGCGAGGAATTTAATCTTTAACCAAGCAGAACACTTGGGATTTGGTACCTAGACCGAACGGCGTGAATGTTATCCGGTGTATGTGGCTATTTCGTCACTAGTACAGAGACAATGGTGACTTAGAGCGGTATAAGGCAAGACTGGTTACTAATGGCACTAATCAGCAGAAGGGTATTGAGTGTGGTGAGACATTCAGTCCGGTTGTTAAACAGGCTACTATTCGTACTGTTCTCAGTATTGCTATGGGCAAGCATTGGTCGATTCATCAGCTTGATGTCAAGAATGCATTTCTTCATGGGGATTTGAAAGAAACTGTGTACATACATCAGCCCCCTGGTTTTGTTCATCCGGCAGTCCCGCAGTATATATGTCGTCTCAGAAAGTCCCTATATGGCTTGAATCAGGCACCCCGCGCTTGGTATGATCGTTTTGCCAGGTATATTAAGCAGATCAGATTTATATATAGCAGGTGTGATAACTCTCTCTTCACTTTTCATCGCGATAGCAGCATTGCTCATTTGCTATTATATGTGGATGACATTGTTCTTAATGCCTCCTCTAACGGTTTGAAGAATGAAATCATTGCTCTACTCAAAACTGAATTTGCTATGACTGATTTGGGCAAGATGAGTTATTTCTTGCGTATATCTGTGACCAGATCTGAAGCTACTATGTTTTTGTGTTAGCGCAAATATGCGGAAGAGATAGTGTACATAGATAAGATGGCAAATTGTAAAATTATGCCAACTCCGGTTGACTCGAAATCCAAGCTCAGTGCCAGTGATGGTGCGCCAGTTTCTGATCCCACCCTATATCGGAGTCTTGCAGGAGCCCTTCAGTATCTGACATTCACTAGGCCTGATATTGCATATGTCGTTCAGCAGGTGTGTCTGTTTATGCACGCCCCGCGAGAATCCTATTTTGCTGCCCTCAAGCGTATTATCAGATACATTAATGGCACACTTGACTTTGGACTGCATCTCTACCCATCTGCACCAACCAAGTTGCTCTCCTACACGGATGTAGATTGGGCAGGATGCCCGGACACACATTGCTCCACCTCGGGCTACTGTGTATTTCTAGGAGATAATCTTATTTCATGGTCCGTCAAGCGGCAGACCACACTATCTCGTTCGAGTACTGAAGCAGAGTATCACGGAGTTGCTAATGTCGTTGCTGAGATTTGTTGGCTCCGAAATCTTCCTTTGGAGCTCCATTGTCCACTGTGAAAGGCGTCTATAGTCTACTATGACAACATATCTGCCATCTATTTGTCAAACAATCCGGTCCAACATCAACAGACCAAGCATATCGAGATGGATATTCACTTTGTGCGTAAGAAGGTCACCCTTGGTCAGGTCAAAATATTACACGTGCCTTCCTCATATCAGTATGCCGATATTTTCACAAAGGGATTACCGAGACAGCTATTCACTGACTTCCGATCCAGCCTTAGCGTTAGGCCTCATCCCGCTCCGACCGAGGGGGAGTATTAGCGAATATTCTCCGAATATTCACAGTATATTTTGTAATTATGATAGGTGTATATTTAAGGTAAATTAGGATTCTTATTGTATTAGGAATCAACCTCTGTATAACTATATATATTGTGATTAATGAAAGGAATTTTTTAGGGAAATTATTCAAATCTTACAGATTTGATAAGCACTGATCCGGAATCCTCTCTATGTATTAATATACAACATCAACATTCCCAGTGAAATTCCACAATGTGAGTTTGGGGATGGCAGAGTGTACACAGACCTTATCTCTACTTTGATAGGTAGAACGATTGTTTCCGAATCTGTATGTATTAATATCTTTGATCGAATTGGACTTGAAGTAAATGATTTGCACTAAAAACTAGTATCCGCTAAAAGTCATTTGGACTCTTAAATTATAGCTTTCCTAATGTTGACTTTTGCACATTAACATAATTACATATGCCATGTATTGAGCCATTTTTTGGGCTTCATTATGGTGGAATATTGTTGTCAAATTTAATAACCTTGGACAACTATGAATGGAGGTTACCAATCAATTCAAAATGCCCAGTGGAAAGTAAGCTGGATATTATGTTGACACTTTCATATGGATTCCTCTTGATTTGCCAGAAGGTCATTGATATGTGGCTTGCATTCAACCATAAGTTTGATCAACTTCTTGTTGCTTATCCTCTGTTGAATTATCCTTGTATCATTTTCCGAACTATCAATTCAAAAAGGAAAAGTATGAGATCCATATCATCATATTAAATACCTCAATTATCATAGATAACAACGTTGATATTAAAAAATTGCATTGGAAAGATCACCAGCAAATATTATTGCAAATAGTAGTAGAGCCGAATTCAGAACAAGGCGTTTCTCATTTGTAAATTTTTCCAAATATGATGAGGATAAAAACTTACCCGATATTCATACAGTACTAAAAAAACATGAATTTCTGACCGATTTTGTCAGAAATTGGCTTGTCGGAAACGTTGCTGACATACTTCCCATAAAAATTTCTATATTTTTGATAGCGTATTGACGGAAATATCTGCTGTAAATTTAAGTTTTTTTAGTAGTGATACCAGCTCAATAAATACATGACACATACCTTTAGTTAAATACAAGCTTATCTAAATTTTAATTAACTAATACATATTCTTACTTTAATTTATGACTTAATTAATCAAGATAAATTAGTATGATTATAAATAAGTTTTCATCGTGGATGAGCTCATAAAAGAGGAACGAAAACAAGGGAAGGAGTAGGCTTTTAGTTCGATTTGAATTTATTATTCGTTTTTTTCATCTGGCATTCGATATTTGTATTAGGGCTCCGATTAATTCGAATCCGCGCTACATTAGGTCCGTTTAAGGGGGAAGAGCTCCCTAACAAGATTTTTTTCATACCTAAGACTCGAAAGTGAGATCTTTGATTAAGGGTGAAGGGATCCTCTATTCATCCCACCACAACCTTTATTAGTGATTTGAATCTATACTACTTGAGGTGTAGAGTGAGTTACAACCACTAAACTACAGTACCAAACTCGAAACAAAATTACCTATAAAACAAGGGAATAATAATTTGCATTTTTTAAACCGGCCAACCTGCTATAAAATTTTGAAGAATCTTCCAAAAAAAATTCATTATTATTAAAAAAACATGAATTTCAGAACTTTAGGGGTTCAGCTGAACCCACCCACCCAAATATCTCTTTTGTGAAATTACTGTACCAATTACTAACAAAGCAAACAAGTCAAACTTTGAGGGGTGAAAAATGAGAATACTGAATATATTTACCTTTGAGGTGAAGAAGGCGAAGGAGACAACATATTGGCAAGCTTTATAGCATCTTCGGTTTGGTTAATAATGTGATTAAAGCACAAATAACGTCCATAAGTTGAAATTTCTTCATAGACACAAATGTGGGCCTCCACCAAGAAATCAAGATCAACGGTCACGAAAACTCCATCTTCGTACATCTCAGCAGATCCTTTGAGATATGGATTTGTGATCGTTAGATCAGGAGTCATCAACAGTCCTGGATTGATGCATACCATGTTGACTCCTTTGTCCATGGCTAATGCCCATGCTGTCTTCTCTGCTACTGTTTTTGACAATGCATGCCATAACTGTCCATTTTCATGAAAAAAAAAAATCACATCAAGTTCGTATGATAAAAAATTATTCGCATTAGATATTTATATCAAATTAATAGATATGTGACATACATTTGTACATAAACTTCTTTCACTTAATCATAATTAACCAACATATACTCTCACTTTATTAAATCACTTAATCATAGTAAATTGAAATAATTTGATATAAATACCTGATGTGAGTAATTTTGTACCCGAAGCGTATTGAATCAAAGTAATAAATGCTAACATATTATATCTGTTATATTAGGTTTACGTACTACTTAATCATGTTAATTAATATGTATTAGAATTAGTCTAACTTATTACTCATGGTAATCTAACATAGTTTGAAGCATGTACTAGGTGCGAGTAACTTTATTCCCATTTTCATCCCAAATGAATTATTATATGGAGTATATAATTATTAAAACATAGTAATAAACTATTTGAAAAGTCTTCTAATTGAACATCATGCTCAAGTAGTAGTATTCACGTATTTCACGACAATCGTTTGTTCTAGTGGATCAGTACATGAACTTTAAATTAATTCCATTAGGTACTTTTTTTTTTCTTTTCTTCACCCCATTAGGTACAATTTAACTCTAATGTTTCTGGACTCCAAAAAAAAACACAAAAAGAAAAGAAGGGTGTTGCATAAATTAATTTACAGAATAAAAATGTATAATGTTGGCATACCTTGAATTTCCGACAAAAATTGATGTCACTCCAGTATCTTTCATCAAGATCCATGGATGCAGAGTTTTGGTCATTTTCATGCCCCCAAATAATTGCAGTTGCTGAGGAAGTGAACACAACCTTTTCCATTGTGTCTGTTTGTGCACATGCTTCCAGTACATTATGTGCTGCCCTCACCTCCACTTCTCCAATATATTCCTGCCGTTAATTATACATACACTTGTTATTTTACTTATTTCAATTTCCAACATTGCACTTCGCTATCAAATCATCATATAATATAACACACGGTAGTACTCAACACCCTAATTTCATTAACAATATTACCAATCATTGAAACGCAAATAGAAAAGGGAAACTAATTAATATAACACACGGTAGTACTCAACACCCTAATTTCAAGTAACTAATTAATAATTCTACTTGGTATGGACGGTAATAATAGATGTGATTACTTTATAGGTGACCTAATAAAAGTTAAACTCGAACCACAAATCACATAAATTATAGTGTACGAAAGAGAAGAGTGATCGTACATCGTAAGTGGAATGATCAGAAGGAGGCTCAAAGGAATAGAATAGAGCAGAGCAACCCTTCAAAGCATCAACAATACTATGATAATCAAAAGGGTCCGATTGAAAAATCTTCAATTTCTTCCTCTTGTCATCATCATCACATTCAAGTTCATTCAAGAACAACGATTCGCCTAATATGAAAGTACCTACCTCTCGTTAATCATAAAGCCGGAAAACAAGTGACTCGAAAAGGAAAAAGATCGAATTGAAGAGCAATAAAAAAAATTCTAACCATAATTTTGAAGAGCTGCATGAACAGTATATCCTCTGTCAAGAAGACATTTAACCAGTCTAGTACCTAAACAACTCGAGGCATCCATTACACATACCGAAGTCATATCAATGGAATTTATATATATAACAATCCAAATAATAGAAAGTCTATTGTATTGTTATATAAAGAGAGAATAGAGCAGTAGGTGATCAATTTGGGTTGGGAAGAGTTTGATTGAAGAACTTGTATATATAAAGCTAGAGAATGGAAGCTAGCATATATATATATACAACAAAAAGGTAGCAGTAGGGCCCAAATAATAATGAAAGGGAGTTTAAGGGAAAATAACATAAGAGATTTATGGAAGCAAAGTTGCCACTCTTGGTAATTACATATAATTTAAATTTTATCTTATGTTAATGTATTTTCTCCAATTCAAAATAAGTGTATTTTTATCCAAAATAAATTGTAGTAGTACTTTAGAAATCCGGAACACATTAATTATACTAAACACTTTTAATATAACTCAAATTCAAATATACTCCTTGTATTTATAAATCAGAACACTTACACTTTCTTAATACATTTATTTCAGCGGCTATAGCCACACGTGTTAAGTTGGAGGAGGAAAACTTGTGCCCGTGAAGGAAGTGTGTGTTTCTGAAAGGATCTTCTTGATAGCCTACTAATAACATGTTTGGATTAATTTATTTTAAGTGTTTTTAAGTATTTTTATAATATTTAAATAAAATTTAAAAGTATTTTTTAATATTTATTTTTAAATTAAAATAATAAAAATAATTCAAATTATAAATTAATAATTTATGTCTTTTTGACTTCCATCCAAACGGCTCTAAATCTTACAACGGTAGTTTTTGGATGCATTCATTGGCTAGGTAAATGCAACTGTTGACCCACATTTATTTAACTTCCCAACGTCAACGCCAAGGTTTGTTGATGGATAACTAAATCTTTTTAGGAATAAGAAAAATCTTACCTAATATATAGCGCTTCATCGCTTCTTTTTTAATAATTTTTATCCGGCACAAATTTAAATTAATTTCAGGGTCAGTTCACCAACTTTTGTTCACGTGCTCTTTAATTTGTGCACTCTCTCTTTCATACACAATCATAATGTATAAACAAGGTTGCAATTTAGTAAATTCAGCCACCTCTAGGTGGTTTTAAAATTATTAGAATGTCCTAAGTCATCATTAAATCAAGTTATATTGCAATCCTATATGATATGGATGAGAGGGTCTTCCCTCGCTTTTCCTCCAAAACACTAATATCTTCAAAAACTTGTGTTCTAATGTTTCTCCCCTCTTCTTTAGATTGTTTTTTGTTGCTTAAATGCATATATCCATGTGAAACCATGACAAAATTACAATGCTTAATCACTTAATACACGCATATTAATTAATTTTGGAACCAAAAAAGAGAAAACTATAGTAGTAATATTATTAAGTTATTTTCAAATTAAATATGCATTTTTCTTGCATCCATATGTAGGTGGGAGGCCAATTAGGCGGGACTTTTTGAGCTTTCCAGAGTGTCTATTTGAGTTGGAAGATGTTGTGTGGATAACAGCACGCAGGTATATGTACACTAAAGTTTATACCTAATTTTCATTGCGTACCTAATAGTTTACTAGCTATAGCTAGAACGTGGTATAAATCTGTAAACCAACTATACTAAGCTTCGTGTCCCACTAATAATTCACACATCGATTAGTTGTTGTACGTACTCTATTTACTTATTCCAATTCTTGATATGAAAAGTTTTCCTAGAATATTAGTATAAAAAGAACTTTGGTCCAATATTATTAAGGACCAACTCACAGTCAAGTTCAATAATGGTGAGTGGAACTCACATTGAATATTCCAATGATCGCATAGTGAATTTCAGGGGGTAAATACTTCTCTCAAATTGTTTGCTAGCTCAAGTACAATGTATTATATATCTTGTCTAGGGTAAAAAGGTCTGTTGAAGAAAAGAAGATAAATAGCTAAGGGTAGCCTAGTCTTTTTACCTTGTCCATTAGTTAGTTATTAGATGAAATCAGTTAGTTAGTTAGCCTAACTAATTATCTGATGTTAGCTGCTAATAACAGTTAGTTAGGTAGTTTAATTAGTGAGTTCTTAATGATCACTTCATGTATATATATATATATATCTCACGTCCTATTCTTCTTCATTCTCATGTAATGAAGTTTTGATCACCTTCATGATATCAGAGCAGTAGAACACGTATATAGAAGTGTTCTCGATTCATTTCTTCTTATAATTTAATTTTTCTAATTCCAAATTCCGCTGCGATTAGGGTTCTGTCAAGAAATTTCCCTGAAAATTTCAAAGTCTGCAATTCTGCAAATTCTAATTGCTTCTCTTGATTGATTTGAAAATGTCAAATACTGAACTTTCACACAATCTCAACGGGCCTGTCAATGGCACCAATTCTGCAATTCCAACTGGAACAACATCAACATGCAATCAAACAGGGATCCAATATCACAATCATCCTCTCTATTTGCATGCATCGGATGTAAGTGGAGTTTCTCTCATATCTTTTCAATTAACGGGTAGTGAAAACTATATTTTGTAGGTTAGATCTATGAGACTAGCTCTAATGGGGAAAAACAACTTTGGAATGGTAAATGGTTCTTGTAAGAAAGAAACGTTTAAAGAGGAAATGTGGGATCAACGGGATAAAGTTAATGTGATTGTGTTGTCTTGGATAATGAATTTTGCTGCTAATAATCTGCTAAGTGGGGGTGATGTATGTTGTTAATGTTGGAGTTTACAATGATTGCAGGAACGGAAATTACAAGTAACTGCGTATGTAAGAATTGAAATTACAATTCAACTATAAAACTGAAAATTTAGGAAAAAACTTTTCGCTTTGTGTAATTTCGTGTATATCAAGTGTGCCTCAACAATGGTGTAAGGGGTGTTTATATAGGAGGAAGAGGGATCTGTTTGACTACCTCCATAACATGACCATTATTGGCCAAATAATGACCATTATGGAGGTAGTAAAGCCACCACATAAATGGAGAAAATTGCCAACGGATTGGCCATTATAGGAGGTGTAATTCACCCAAAATAAATGGGTGAATTGAGTCCGGACGTTTCTCGTTCCGGACCGTCGAAATTCTCGCCTTTCGAAAAATTTCGGGGACCAAACTCGTACATCTTGAAACTTCGGGATCAAACCGTACTACGGCAAAGTTTTTCTCGGCCCAAAAAGATAATATCCGCGGCCCCGAGAACACGGAACCGGACGGGCGGGCGGCGCGCGTGTGGTCTTTCCTTGAACCGAAGCACATCTAGGTCTTCCCTCCTTTAAACACATGGGATACCCCTTGGGGTCCCAAACCCCAAACCTCAAACACCTTACTTCGTGAACCAATATCTCTTTCATTTCTCAATGAAATTTGACGATTCTTGGCCCTACGGTTATCTACGTACTTAGTACATCATGCATGTGTGAAGAACCGGATTCTCCAACATACGTAACACTAGTGTTTAAGCCGTTAAAGTTGGTCGGTCGCAACTCCCACCAAAGGCTAATTTCCAACAGTTAATGCATGAAGTGTGTGGGAAGAATTTAAATAAAGATTTGATGAGATTAATGGTTCAAAAACTTTTAGCCTGCATAAAGAAATAGCAACTTTAAGCCAAGGAAGGGGTTGTGGAATGAATTTGAGGCACTTATACCATCCCCTGGGTGTGATTGTGAAAAATCAAGAGAGTTTATGTTGTATATTCAAGGATGAAGCTATACCAATTCTTGATGGGTTTGAATGAATCTTATACTCAATGTAGTAGTCAAATATTATTGATGAATCCATTGCCCTCAGTCAATCAGGCTTATGCCATGATAATAAATGACGAGAGCCAAAGAGCAAGTAGTTATGTGTCTACAGGGTTACTAGGAGTATGTATGCCTCAACCTGATTCAACTGATGATTACTAGGAGTATGTCCTTCTAATGCAATGAGTCATTTTGATGAAGGTAACATATATCCTAGATCAGGTAATCATCAGTTGAATCAGGTTGAGGCATCAACTATGTACTCAAGAAATAGGAATGGTTATCAGTCTGGAAATCAAAGGTTCAAAAGAGATTATAACTCATGGTGTGAGGTGTGCAAGATCAAAGGTCACACAAAAGAAAACTACTTCAAGATAATGGGATACCCACCCAACTTCAAGAAAAGGAAGTTCAATTCTAGTGGTAATACTAGTCAAGGAAGTTCTGCTACTGCATACAATGCTTCTTATCCTGATCAGTTTGGTAGCCAGCAAAATCATATCACAAATAGTCAACGGATGGACAATCATGCTACTGTCGATGTATCTGGCCTATACCAAGCACTGCTTGATCAGAACAAAGGACAACATATGACAAATGTGAATCAGCTAGAGCCTGTGTGTTCACCAAGGAGCAATATAATCATATTTTGCAGATGTTGAACAAGAGTAGTTGCTTCTTAGCAAATGTTAGTGGTGCAGGGTCTGATAATATTTCAAGTAACATAAGAGGTATGGTTACTGGTGTTGATAGAGCTTGTCTAGCTAAGATAGTTCAGTGGATTATAGACATTGAGACAACTAATCACATGATGTCTAATATAAATTTGCTAGATAAGTCATTTTTCACTAGAACTAATAATCCAAAACCAATATATCTACCAAATGGAGATATATCTATTGTTACTCACACTAGATCCAACTCTACTTCACCTAGAAGCACTCTAGAAAAAATGTATTTTTGCTACCACAGTTTAAGTACAATTTGATGTCTATTTCTATGGCTACAAGATAGTTAAAATGTGCACCCTTATTTTATCCTGATCTTTGTATATTTTAGGATCTCTCAAGTGAGAAGGTGAAGGAAATTGGTAGACAAGCGGAAGGGCTTAACCTACTTAATCAATCACTTGAGGATCACTCTCATGGTGTAGTGCTAGCTGCTAAAACAAATAAGGATCAGAATTGTAGTAGTCCAGATCTAGGCCTACGACATATGAGATTTGGGCATGTGTCTACTTCAGTGTTACACAAGTTGATTACTAGTACTAAAGATAGTATAGCATCATTAGTGAATAAATTTACAGTATGCCCTTGTGCAAAGCGGACTAGATCTCCTTTTTCTCTAAGTAGCATAAAAAGTACTGATTGTTTTGATATTGTTCACATGGATGTTTGAGGTCCTTATAAGATTTCTACTATTGATGTATTTAAGTACTTCTTAACTCTTGTTGATGATTATAGTAGAATGCTATGGATCTACTTGTTAAAACTGAAATCATATGTATTTGTGATATTACAATACTTTCAAGCTTTTGTTAAAACTCAGTTCAATAAGTCTATTAAAATCTGTAGAACTGACAATGATGCTGAATTTGTGAATGAGTTGTGTAGTACTTTGTTTAAAACAGAATGAATTATACATCAAAAGTCGTGCATATTCCCCTCAACAAAATGGTGTGGCTGAGAGTAAACACATGCACATCCTAGAGGTTACAAGAGCTCTAAGGTTACAAGCTAATATCCCACTAAAATTTTAGGGTTACTGTGTGCAAACAACAGTGTATATTTTCAATAGAATGTTTCTTCTGTAATAGACATGTCACCTTATGAGAAACTACACAACAGAAAGCCTTCTTTCAGTCATTTTATAGTGCTAGGATACTTATGTCATGCAAAAATTGTTAATCAAACTGACAAAATGCAAACTAGGACTAGAACTGCTGTACTTATGGGATATTCTGAGGTTAAGAAAGGGTACATTTTATATGATATGCAAACTCATTCTTTTTTTTCTTAACAAGATGGATTCTTTAAAGAATCAGTCTTTCTTTTTAAGGAAGTGACAACTGATCCACATATTTTTGAACATATTGATGTTTTGTATGAAAATGAATCTGCACATACAGTTTCTATTAATCCCAGTGTTGAGGTGTCTTCTGTAGAAACAAGTCAAAGTTCAATATCACTTGACATTTTACATCAACCACAACACTCATAAGATTATGCTCCTAGTCAAGCACTACAATAGAATCAACCAGTATCAGTTCAGTCTGGGCAAGTACAATATACAATAATATCAGCACCTAGTTCAAGTATACCAAGGCCTATAGTGCAGACTAGAATATCAAAAAAGGGGCAAATAGCCTCCAATATGGATGTACTTTGTATCCTTGAGCACTATAAATCAGGATGCTCATTTTGCTATCTCAAATAATATTCATATGATAAACTTTCTCCTAAATACCAGTGTTACTTATCTGCTTTCTCTTCCATTTCAGAACTAAAGAGTTATAAGGAGGCTATCAAAGATCCAAGATGGGTAGAAGCCATGAAAGCTGACATATATGCTTTGCAAAGCAACACTACTTGGAACATTGTAAGTCTGCCAGAAGGAAAAATACCAATAAACATTCTCCCCTGTGGTAAAGATGGTCACAATTAGAACCATCCTCTCAATTGCAACATCCAAACATTGGCACGTCCATCAAATGGATGTGTACAATGCCTTCTTGCAATGAGATCTTTATGATGAAATATATATGGATCTACCACGGGGTTTTGTGAGTCAGGGGAGCATAGACCAGTGTGTAGACTCACAAAATTTCTATATGGGCTAAAACAGGCCGCTAGACAATGGAATGCTAAATTGATAGAGGCACTAGTAAAGCTGCAGTTTAGGCAAAGCCAATATGATCACTCACTCATTGTGAGAGAGACAAAGGAAGGAACTGTGATAATCTTGGTGTATGTAGATGGTATTACGACCCCTTTTCAGGAATTATGGTGGCGCCTACATAATTCCTCCACGTAAGAGAACCACTCCCAATTCATAAATATGATAAGATATAAATAAAGCTGAAGAAACATAATACTACAAAAGTTGTCTGATAATATAGTGCGGAAGAAGAAGATAAGTCTGATACAATTAAAATAACTCCGAGGAATCTAGTTTGAAGAGCTCTAATACCACAATATAGTCTGAAAATCAATGACAACAAGTGTCAACTGAATACATAATGTTGAAGTCAGAAACATGTCTCTAGGTCAAATATAAAGACAGTAAAAAAGATAAGCAATCCAGGGCATGCTGGAGAAGGCATCCTCACCCTGACAGCTAGGAATCAACCGCTCAAACTCAACCAGGTGGTCTCGAGCTAGTAGTCGGATATGTATCTGCATAAAAAATACAGTAAGTATAACATGAGTACACAATGTACCCCCGTAGACATCATAGGCCAACAACGACGGAAGTACATAATCAGAGATAAATATCAAGTACTCCTATACCACACAGTCTAATTATCCAGATAAAGTCACATAATCCACATAACAGGTCACAGAGTTCACATGATTCCTTATTTCACTAAGAGTTCATACCTATTCTCATTATTCAGTTTCCAAAAGTTCTACAATAACTCAAGTATCGAAGCAAATATAATCCTTCCATGTCTAGAACTTAGTCAAGTCAACAACAATCATTTCAAACACGAGTCCAATAACAAATAATCAATGATATAGCATATATATGTATGACATGAATGCAATGCATATGTAAAGTACATTTCCATCAATCAGTATACACACTTCACAGGGGTATACCATATGAAAGTGACCCATGAGAGACCTGTAAAGTCCATATACCCCTCCGCTCTAGAATAACTCATCGGATCATGGAGCCCAGCTCTTGGTTGTGATAATATCTTATTGCAGGCGTGCAACTCCGATCCCCGCGTATCAATATCATCTCAGTGTTTCCATAATCTCAACAATGTTCATCCATTTCCCGGTCTCTTGGACCCATAGTATAATCATACTACTCCAATATCAAATCATCAGAACCACGAGTGTTTGATTGCAAATGACATATATAAAAAAATAATCGTGATATAGTGATATGCAAACAAATAAGAGATGAAATACCAGATGCTTTCAAGAGTTCACAACACATATAACATCCATGTGCAAATCAAGCATGTGTGATGAATAAACAAGTCAATCAACTATGGCGACGAGCCCGCATATGGCGACGAGCCCGCATATGGCGACAAGCCCAAATAATCAGCAATCGCAACCAACTTAAGGCTAATTTCCCAAATCATCCCATCATCACAATTCAACATCGGTACTAGGGATGGCAGATGGGTATAATTTTGTGGATTCCACACCGCACCCGCCCCAGTTGGGGCGGGTATGGATATAACTTTGGCGGGTAATAGACGGGTATGAGTATTGAAAATGTACCCGTCACAAGTAGACGGGTAGGTGGTGGATTTACAGTCATACCTTATCCCCCGCCCGCATCCAACCGCCTACCCGCCCGCCTTTTACCCGCCCCAAGCCCAAAATATTAGCAGCCCATAAGTCGTGCCTTCAGCCCATAATTCACGACAAGTCTCTCATTCTCCAATAAAACTTAAAACCCTACGCCTTTTCAGTCCTTCACGCCTCTCTCGTTCCCCTTCACGCCGTCTCTACTCCTTCTCTCATTCTCGACGTCTCTTCCTTTTTCTTTAAAGGAAAAATCATAAACTTTTTTCACGAACCACCTCGACGTCTCTGCCTTTTTCTTTAAAGGAGATGCCGATCGGGAATATTGGGAAATATTGTTGTCTTTGCTTTGTGCTTTGGGATTGTCTTGGTGAGGTCAATTTTTGGGCATTTGTTAAGTTTTACCTATTGGGTTTGTGGAGTTCAATTGAAAAAGTTGAAAAACTTTAGCTTATATAGCTGAAATAATATCTGGATTTTATCTACATTTGTAATATATAGCTATTTGGGTGGATAATTTTTGGGTTTTCTTGAAAATTTTGTTTTCTTGATTCTTTGTTGTGTAAGGGGGAAGAGGTGAAAAAAATGGAGAATTCTGATGGTGAAAAATCCAGAATTCTCCTCCTTCTCTCCCAAAGAAAATGAGACCGTGATGGTATTTATTCTTGACTCAAATTTTTGGGATCATGTTGATCACTAATTGATCACAAATGAATTGATTACAAATATGACAGACAGGTAAAGGCGTAGGGATGATAACGGATCGGATCCTACTAGATCCAGATCCAGATCCGTTTTTCATAACTGGATCCAGATCCATAGGGTCCATAAAAATCAGACCCAAATCCGGATCCATAGGATCCACCGGGTGTTGACACCCATTTTTGTCCCATCTTTTATGATTTTATTTACAATTTTAAATATTTTTGACACCTTAAAACAATTTATATATATATATATATATTATTCTCAATATCATTATTTATCATCATTATTATTATTATTTACATTTTTACTGTCATTTGTATTTTTAATATCATAATCATACTTTTATCCTAATATTATATGTTATTTTATTTTTGCAAAAAAACGACATCACATTTTTATTTAAGCATCAAGCATTTGGCAAATATTATATTTTTATCATATTGTCATCCTTACAATTTATAATTTTTGCAAAGCTTTTTTATATAATAAAACCCATTTTTATATTTTTAACCCATAACCCATTTTTATATTTTTAACCCATAACCCATAACCCATTTCATTTCCCCCAAAAACAATTTCTACTCAACCCACTACAATAACAACAGCCCATTTCGGCACACCCGAAACCCCACATTTTAAGACCCCAACCGAAGCCCAAACCCGAGCCCAATACCTCATTTCCTTATACCCCAACCCACCAAACACAATCCTAAAATTTTTTAAAACAAAACCCTCCCCTCTTCCAGTCGCCGACACCGCCGTCTGACACCACCAACCTACCCCATCACCTCACCGACCCATATCCCCCAAAATTCGTGACTCATACCCCTAAAATCCGTTCCAAAATCGTTGATTTTGGGCCCCTTTATTTTGAATTCAAGCTCGGTTTTAGGGGGGAATCCATCTATATAAATACCCCCTTTTGTTCTTCATTTTAGAGGTCGATTTGAGGTCCGATTCCACCTATAAACCCCCTTTTTTGTTCTTCAAGAAAAGAAGGGCCGGGACCAAAAAGAAAGAAAAATATGTGTTGTGTTCTTGATTTTTAGCATTCGCCTTCCTTGTTATTCAAGAAATAAGTCCGAAAATAAGTCTAAAATCGGAAGGAAATGGGGTTAATTTCATTCTTGAATTTTGGTTTTAGATACTTCTATTGGGTCCCGTAAACCCCAATCCGAAAAAATCTATTTTTTATGGTTCGTTCTTCACTATTTTCGGGTCTCCAATTTGGGTTTGTTCGGGTCGGGTCGACCCGGACAGGGGTAAGGACTAGATTTATGTGTTGTGTATCATGTTTGTTATCTGAAATTGATGAAAAAATTTGATTCGGGTCGGGTTATCGATCTGGGTCGGGTCAATCCAGTTTGAATAAATTACCAGATTTATGTGTTGTATATCATGTTGGTTATCTGAAATTGGAAGAAATTTTTTGATTCGGGTCGGGTCTTCCCGATTCGAATAAATTTCCAGATTTTGTGTTTTATATTTTGTTGTTTGTTATCTGAAAAATCCAAAAATTGATTCCGGATCACCACTGTTTTGGGTTGCATTTCTCGGGTCGTGTCGACCCGAAATCTGAGTCATCTATCAGGGTCTATTTTTCAGAACTGTGTCGATTATCTAATTTTCTCTACCGTTTTTGTCATCTATCCGGGTCTGTTTTTCAGAACTTGGTCGATTACCTAATTTTCTCTACTATTTTTTTTTGTCGAAATTCGGGTCGGGTCAAATTTCAGGACTTGGGTCGAGTTTTCAGAAGCATTTCAAGTTCTGTTTCGGTTTAAAAATTTCAGAATTCGGGTCGGACATTTTTAATCGAGAACTGTTGGTTTATTTTGGCATTTAAACATTCGTGCACAGATGTCTTACTGATTTGAATAAATACTACACTTAGGCCAATGAAATTGAATTTGAAGTCGCGCTCCTTCGGAAGTTGACTTTGTTTCAGTTTACTATTTTTGGCATTTAAATATCCGTGCACGGATGTCTTACTGATTTGAACAAATACTACACTTAGGCCAATGAAATTGAATTTGAGGTCGTGTCCCTTCGGGAATTGTCTTTCGGTTTCGGTTTGCTGCTTTGGTATAATTTTGTTAATTTGAACATGATACTACACTGGCCGATGAAAACATCCATCGATTTTGAGGCCTCCACAGTTGGAAAGACGGAATTAAAACTTCTGGGCAAGGATGAAAACTTAAATCTTTTTTCATCCGAGAGATCAACATGTTTAGTAGGCGAGGCAACTAAAATGACGAACGCGTTATATGTTTGCAGCCACGACGTGATTGGAATGATCTTTTCTTTTTTCATCTGAGAGATCAACATGTTTAGTAGGCGAGGCAACTAAAATGACCAACGAGTTATATGTTCGCAGCCACGACGTGATTGGAATGATCTTTTCAAAATTTAAGTCTGTGCCCTCCGTAATCAAAACATTTACTGTTTTGGATACGGATCCGAAGTTATTTATATTCAACTGTTTCTAACCGTTTGTTCTTGACAGCTTGCAAAGAACAAAGTCAACGAAGGCAAATACTCCTCCGAGATTATTTATTTTGTTGTTGTTCTTACTTTATTTAATTCAGCTTTATTTTATTCGGTATTGTAATATTATTTATTTTACTTATGTAACTATTTGAAATGTTTAGAATAGGTAGACTTAGAATTAATTAATAGGATAGTCTAAAACTGGAAACTCATCGCTAGCTTATCTACTTGTAGGCTCGGTTAATTCAAACTTAGAAACCCTCCGTTAGTTATCTATTTTTAGGCTCGTCATGCATATTCAAATTTTAAAAAAACAACTTTGGTCATCTTTTATTTGCTTTATTAATCTTACAAATAAGTTTGTCTTTTCCGATTTGCAACTCAAAATGATTTCCAAAAAAAAAAAAGAATTACTTCTTTGGCATTATAAATAAATTGTTTTCTATCAATTGTCAAAAATGCATGTTTTTATTCAAAATTACTTTACATGTACTTTTATAAATAATGCCACAAATGCATGTCTTTTATCTCAAAAAATCAATTTTACATATAGTTGCATAAAATGCCATACATACTCTTTCCGGATTTTATGTTGGAATTTATTTCTCAAAACCGCAATCAACTTTGCGAGACCTTCAAATGAATAAATGGTAAAATCTTTACATTATCAAATGCATCATTTTTATTTTCAAACATCTTTTTAACTTTATATTCTTTTAAACATGCATTTTTAGCACAATAATTAACCTGAGTTTGACCGGATAACCGCAAGTTAGCGGATCTTAAAGGATGCCTAACCCCTTCCCTTTAGGATAATAAGAACCCTTACCTATAATCTCATTAGTTTCGCGGACCTTAAAATTGGAGTTATTTTGCAGCATTTAGTTAACATTTAGGTGCCCTAATTCACCTTAGAATAATTAGGTGGCGACTCCTTAATCCAATCCAGGAATCACCAATATGTTGTACTCCACTTTGACCTTGGTTAAAATGGGATATGACAGCATGGCGACTCCACTGGGGAATTTCAGGTTCTTAACCATAGAAAATCCAGATTAATTATTATTGCGCTTTATTTTGCTCCTTATTTGATCAACTGCTTTAAATTATTTTCTTTGTGAAACTTTGTATGTTTAACAGCTTTAATTGCTACTTTCTTTTACCGCTTTTCTTAAATTGGCATTCCGCTCACATTTCTTCTATTTCGGAAAATTGACACTATCACACATGCACGCGAGATGTGTTTTGGGCACCCGCAAACTTCTTTCAAATTTCTAAAATTTAGGAGAGTTGGTATATGCGTGGAGTGTCTGGACCATCCGGTTGGCCGCGTAGCCTTTTCACTCGAGCAGTCCGCTCGGGAACCTTGAGTCTAGTCAGCCAAATCTTAGAAAATTTAGGATAGAGCTATACCACCCTTTATCTTAAGTCATGCATGCATACACCTTAGGTGGGTCGATCTTTGGTATCGACTCCAAAATTAAGAAATCCACCAAAATTGTCGACGGGTCTCACAACCCAACGACCAACCAACATATTATGTGTAGCGTGATAATGATAGACGAATCCAAGCCTAATCATGACATGCCGAAAATGGAAAATGCTTTCATTTTGTCTTCATTTCCAACAAAAGCATTGCAGTTTAACAGCTTGGATCAATCTATCGTAATCTCTCATATCTTGCGTTTAGGCCCACCTTTAGCATAAGAGAGGCCCCATGCATATTAGGACGCGCATTTAATTTCCATACAATTTACTTGCTATTTTCTGCTGCTTTCCACTCTATGCATATTATTTGAAGCAATAATTACTTGTCTTATACTAACTTAGTTTTCTTCATTTTTCAGGAGGTTTATATTGTCCTATTTATTTCCCTCAAAAGTTGATTCGTGTTGCTAAAACTGGCGGAGCAGCCCATCTTTTATTTCTCAATCATGCCTACCCAAATTGTATTAGTATTTAATGAAACAAAGCGATTTAAATTGAGGCCTAAATCGCGTTTATGCATTTTAATGTATTTTGCCTCCATATTTTGAAAGCCTAAATCCAATGCGCTTTTGTTATTTTAAAACTCGTGTCATTTTATAATTTTATTTTCTCTAATATGAATATGACATGCAGCGAAACAAGCAAACAAAATCCAAACAACGAACATGACTCCGAAGAATTTAGGGGAGACCCACAATCAGAAGAATTGATCAAAAAATTAGAACATTTTGAAAATAGGCCAACGCCAAATCTAGATGAAACAGAAGCTGTGAATTTGGGAAGTGCAGAACTGGTAAAGGAGACAAGAATTAGTGTCCATCTAAGCACCGCCCAAAGGAAAGAATTGGTGATTCTTTTGAAGTAATATATCGACGTATTTGCGTGGTCTTACGACGAGATGTCAGGTCTGAGCACAGATATTGTTTCACATAGACTACCCATTGAGCCATCCTGTCCTCCAGTGAAGCAAAAGCCAAGGAAAATCAAGCCTGATTTGAGTTTAAAGGTCAAAGAAGAAGTTTCCAAGCAGTTCGACGCAAAGGTCATTCGAGTCACACGGTATCCAACTTGGCTAGCCAACATCGTACCTGTGCCAAAGAAAGATGGGAAGATAAGAGTATGCGTGGATTATCGGACCTCAACAAGGCTAGTCCGAAGGATATTTTCCCTCTCCCAAATATCCACATACTCATCGATAATTGTGCGAAGCATGAGTTGCAGTCATTCGTCAATTGTTTTGCTTGTTACCACCAAATCCTGATGGATGAGGAAGATGCAGAAAAAATAGTATTCACCACACCTTGGGGAGTATACTACTACTGAGTAATGTCGTTCGGACTCAAGAATGCAGGGGCCACTTACATGAGAGCCATGACTACCATTTTTCATGATATGATCCATAAAGAAATAGAGGTCTACGTGGATGGCGTCATTATCAAGTCACGAAGGACTTCAGATCATTTGTTAGATTTGAAGAAATTCTTTGACCGGCTGAGGCAGTACAATCTGAAGATGAATCCAGCAAAGTGTGCATTTGGTGTCCCTGTTGGAAAGCTGTTAGGTTTCATCGTAAGTAGAAAGGGCATTGAATTGGACCCTTCAAAGATAAAAGTTATTCAAGACTTGCCTCATCCAAAGAGCCGAAAGGACGTGATGAGTTTTCTCGGTCGTCTAAATTACATCAGCAGGTTCATAGCACAGTCGACGGTAATATGTGAGCTGATATTCAAATTACTGAAGAAGGACGCTGCTACCAATTGGACAACGCCAACAAGCTTTTGACAGAATCAAGAAATATCTGTCTAATCCGCCGGTTTTGGTGCCCCCAGAGCCCGGAAGGCCTTTGCTACTATATCTATCGGTGTTATAAAACACATTTGGATGCGTGCTGGGCCAATACGACGAAACATGAAAAAAGGAGCAAAATATATACTACTTAAGTAAGAAGTTTACACCTTATGAAGCCAAATATACTTTGCTAGAACGCACTTGCTGCGCTTTGACTTGGGTCGCTCAAAAGTTTAGACATTACCTGTCTGCATATACCACCTATCTCATCTCAAGAATGGATCCGCTGAAATACATCATTCAGAAGCCCATGCCTACCGGGAAGCTAGCAAAATGGAAAATCCTGCTAAGCGAGTTCGACATCATATATGTCACCCAGAAGGCCATCAAAGGACAAGCACTAGCTGATCATCTTGCCGAAAATCCCATAGATGAAGAATACATCCCTCTCCGGACTTATTTTCGGACGAGGAAGTATTGTTTATTGGGGAAGATATCTCAGAAGAATACCCTGGTTGGAGAATGTTCTTCGACGGAGCTGCAAACTTTAAAAGAGTTGGTATCATAGCAGTTTTGATTTCAGGATCAGGTCAGCATTACCCAATTTCGGCAAAGCTTAGATTCCCATGCACCAATAATATGGCAGAGTACGAAGCGTGTATACTTGGACTCAGAATGGCTGTTGACATGAACATACAAGAATTATTGGTTATCGGTGATTCAGACCTATTAATCCATCAAGTGCAGGGCCAATGGGCCACTAGGAACGTGAAGATACTTCCATACATGCATTGTGTGAAGGAGTTGTGCAAAAAGTTCAGTGAGATAGAATTCAAGCATATCCCACAAACTCATAACGAATTTGCTGATGCTTTGGCAACTCTGTCTTCCATGATTTAACATCCGGATAAGAATTACATTGATCACATCAAGGTGGATTTGTTGGACCAACCAGCCTACTGTTTCTACATAGATAAAGAACCAGATGGAAAGCCCTGGTACCATGACATTAAGAGCTATCTCAAGGCAGGCGAATATCCATAAGACATAACCAACACTCAAAAGAAGACACTTCGGAGGTTAGCAAACCATTTCTTCCTAAACTGAGAAATTCTTTACCGGAGGACTCCGGACTTAGGTTTGTTAGGATGTGTTGACACCCAAGAAGCGAGCAAGCTAATTGAAGAGATACACTGGGGCACGTGCGGGCCTCATATGAATGGTTTCATTTTAGCAAAAAAGATTATGAGAGCAGGGTATTTTTGGATGACCATGGAGACAGATTGCATTCGCTTTGTGCAAAAATGCCACTAGTGCCAGATTCACGGTGATTTGATCTGAGTGCCTCCAAACGAACTCAATGTGATGAGTTCTCCTTGTCCATTTGCAGCTTAGGGCATGGATATCATTGGCCCGATCGAATCCGCAGCATCGAACGGGCACAGATTCATATTAGTAGCAATTGATTATTTCACGAAATGGGTAGAGACATCATCATACAAGTCAGTGACAAAGAAGGTGGTGGTCGACTTTGTTCACAATAACATCATCTGTCGATTTGGAATCCCTAAGTCGATTGTAACAAACAATGGAGCCAACCTCAACAACGGTTTGATGCATGAGATATGTGAGAAGTTCAAGATCATTCACCGCAATTCCACTCCATACCGACCTCAGATGAATGGAGCAGTCGAAGCAACCAACAAAAACATCAAGAGAATACTGCGAAAATGATTGATAATTACAAGCACTGGCACGAGCACTTGCCCTTTTCCCTTTTGGGATATCGCACTACAATCAGGACTTCTACTGGGGCAACCCCGTACCTTTTGGTCTATGGAACGAAAGTTGTGTTACCGGCAGAGGTAGAAATACCATCCTTAAGAATTATCCAAGAAGTCGAGTCGAATGATGCCAAGTGGACATAGAATCGGTACGAGCAATTGATGTTGATTGATGAAAAGCAAATGAACGCAGTCTGTCACGGACAACTTTATCAGAACAGGATGGCTAGAGCTTTCAACAAGAAAGTGAGACCAAGGATGTTCAAACTAGGGCAGTTGTTGTTGAAACGCATATTCCCACACCAAAATGAAGCTAAAGGAAAATTTGTGCCTAACTGGCAAGGGCCTTACACGGTTCACCGGGTGTTACCTGGAGGAGCGCTAATCTTGGCTGAAATGGATGGCGAAGTGTGGCCAAAAGCTATCAATGCAGATGCAGTGAAGCGATACTATATCTAGGATTTATTATTCTCCATGCAATACCTTTTCTATGATGTAAAAGTTGCGCTCCCTCGGCGGGATACGCATAGAACCCAGATAAGGTTTCGTCTCTTTAAAATAGAAATTTCCTGAAAAAAATCCCATTTGTTTGTAACATGAACTACGTCATGACCTGATTCCCCCGGAGGGATACGTAAGCGGATACACTGGCTTCGATCACATTTTTAGAAAAACCCTTACAATTCCCTTTACTTGTAATGAACTACGTTATGACCTGATTCCCTCATGGGGATACGTAGGCGGCCTAAATTGGCTTCGGTCCCACCATTAGGAAATCTTTTCTCCTTTATCTCACATATGACAAAATGCACCCATCTGATCACCCTGATAGGACAAGCAAGCAACCTATGCCACTCGGTCTCGTCCAACTGAAAGTTCAGCATCCTCGCATTCAAAAACCAGGGCAAATTTAAAGGTTTACTGCAAGAAGACGCCGATAAACATGGAAAAACATCGGCGGGCTAAGTCTTCAGCCAGAAGAAAGATTTTGGATAAGACGTTTGCTTTGTTTCACCGCATGTCACTGTTCGACAAACATTTATATATATGCATACTTTCGTATAAGCAAATTGTTTTTAACAAATATTTTCATTAGAGTTCGACAAAATTTTTATTGATATGCATACTTTCTTATAAACAAATTGTTTCAACAAATGTTTTCACTAACAACTAGCCAAGATCGAAAATCAGGCAGGAGCTATGGTCCAAACCAGTGGGACACACGAGCGTCAGGGGGCAAAGCTACAAAAGTCAATACGAATCGACCCTCTCCCCAAAACTCACAAGCTTTCTTTGGATACAGGTCGCAAACACAATGCGTCTATATAACGACGACATCAGCAACGTCCATACAACGACGACATCAACAACGTCTATACAACGATGACATCAGCAACATCCATACAATGACGACATTAGAATAATTAGGTCGCGACTTCTTAATCCAATCCAGGAATCACCAATATGTTGTACTCCGCTTTGACCATGGTTAAAATGGGATATGACACCGGGTCCACGGATCGGATCTGGATCCACATGTAAAAAAATTTGCCTTGCTAAGAATTTTTTTTTGAACTGACAAACGATTTTACTTAGCTAACAGTCTACTGTGTTTCAATTTTGAAATGTTCATATGAGATATTTTGTTCGTTGTCTCGTTTTGATTGTGAGCTATTAATTGAAAATATTAGACAATGACAATAGTTTTGGAAAATGCTGACTAGTATTTTCACAATGCAGAACTTGCATATGCTTGGAATCTTCACAAATAAAGTTAATATAATTTTAACTGCTTGTCTATGGAGATGTTAGTCATTCTCTAATATAACATTGATTTTATTATCGTTGTTACCTCTTTATTTTTTAGTTTTTGAGTTAACGCAGGGATAAATTAAACTTGTTTTGAGAATTAAACTTGCAAGGATGTGCTTAGCAATTTTAAGAAAATACTTATAAAATTATATTCTAGGTTATGAATATATTTATTAAAAAATGGATCCACGGGTCGGATCTAGACCGGATACGGATCTCAAATACAAGATCCATATCCAGATTCGATCCATCAGAAATGGATCCGGGTCTGATCCGGATCCGTCGGGTCCAAATTTTAAAGATCTATATCTTATAAAATGGATCTGGATCCACCGGGTCCAGGATCCACTACCATCTCTATACATGCGGATATTGGCGGGTGACAGATGTCCACTTGGGTGGTGGAGCGGGTGTGGATTTAGGAATATACCCGCCTAGGCGGGTATGGATGTTGAAAATTGTACCCGGTATAAAATTTTATGGCGGGTACGGGTGCAGGGGAAGGGGTACCCGCCCCCGCCCCGCCCAATTTCCATCCCTAGCCGGTACCCACTTAGACGTTCATTACTACCACTTGAGTGGGACCCCAAACACGCAATACCCCTCAATATTTATAACTAATTACATACTTCTATCAAAGTCTCGAAAAACTAAACTATAGCCTACCTCAAAGCCGAGCAGGTGAGCCAACAATTAAGCCTCAGTGATATCCTTTCCTTTCCTTCGCGCCTCGTGATAATCAAAGTCCATTCACGCATATACTACTCGTTTATATATAAGACTTACATAAAATAATGACATAACCTTTAAAAAAGCAAGACCACAATATCAACCCTGGACCTACGTTACCAAAATTCAAACTTTAATACCCAAAAATCATTATTATATACTAGGTAATCATATTCTTAAACTAATTAAAACTATCCACAATTGAACCCCCAATTGAACAATAATCAAAAAGCCCCAATTTGAAACCCTGGAACTTCCCCCAATTGAAAACAAGCTTCCATAATCAAATTAAGCTTAAAACATAATTATCTATCATCATCCAATCCTAATTCACAATAATAACACTTTTTAATCCATAAACCTCCATTAAAATCAACCATATAACTCTCTTATTCTCATATACACATGAAATTCATTTCCCCCACTTAATGATATGTTAAACCACCATTAAAGAGCTTATAAACATAACTTAAGCCATAAAAAGGGAATAATCTATTACCTCAAGGACAAAAATACTCATAGGGTTGTGATATTACTTTAAGGCAGCGCTGGTTTCGAGGGTTTCTATTTTGGGAAAGGAATTTTCTGACCTAGGGAATTTATAGGGATTGGTACAGTATTTCTGCCCCAGCAGAATCGACTCTGCAGGAGCGAAACCGCTGCGGTGGAAAATCCTTCGTTGGGGGCGAGGATCAATTGACACCTCACCCCTCGCCATGGCAGACCCGATTCTTCATTGGTGAAAACCACCCACCCCCTAACCTCCGCTTCGGTGAGCCAACCTCTCACTAAGGCGGACCCACCAGGGCGGATACTGGTGCTACCGTGGCGAACACCAGACACCAACAATAGAAAAGTCAGCCAAGACCTCTATGACCCACTCAAAATACTCCCGGGACCCCTAGACATAAACCAAATATGCTCGTCTATGGTAAACAGTGCTACGAACTCGCTCGTACCCTAAGATTTCATAAATAACCGAGCTAAGGCATATTTTTTAAAGAATCATCCGGAAACACCAAATATCCAAATTTCACAAATAAATCCATAAAATACATCTGATTACCTCGGAAAGTAAACCAATAACTCGACTAAGTCATAAATGACCTTTCGGAACTACCGAAAGCGACGGAAATAGAAAATGAACCCATCTAGCCAAAAGTCAACTTTGAGTCAAACTAACCAACTCTAAGTTCTAGACTTTAGATTTTTCATCTGAAACTCATATAAATCGGCATCAGGATTTGTGTCACCCATCCCCGCACATCACAAATCCCACATGTAGATTAAAGGAAGGGTCAAATAAGAAAATAAGGGTCTTTAGCTAGAA
The DNA here is from genome assembly GCA_034509755.1 of Anisodus tanguticus. Lineage (NCBI taxonomy): Eukaryota > Viridiplantae > Streptophyta > Magnoliopsida > Solanales > Solanaceae > Anisodus > Anisodus tanguticus. Next base: position 33,923,037 of record CM067546.1, read on the forward strand.
ATGACCGGACGGATACATATGACATGTTAGTTACTGGTGATGACTTAAAACTGATTGAAGAAGCTAAAGCATCTCTACAACAAATATTCAAGATGAAGGACTTGAGAGAATTAAGGTACTTCCTTGGTATTGAGCTTTCAGATCCAAGAAAGGCATAGTAATGCATCAAAGGAAATATTCCTTAGAGTTGATTTCTGAGCTTGGTCTTGTTGCTTCTAAGCCAGCTCAAACTCCAATTGATACTAATGTCAAGCTGACAACAACAGAGTATGATGACCATCTACAAGCTAGCGATCCTAAAGGTAGCAACATCAGAGATCCATTATTAACAGATGTATGTGCATACCAAAGATTGATAGGAAAGCTTCTGTATCGAACATTTACTAGACCAGACATTGCCTTCAGTATGCAGTCTCTAAGACAATATCTACAACATACTAAGAAATCACACATGGAGGCAGCACTGAGGATGGTGAAATACATCAAACTTCAACCTGGCCAAGGGATTTTGATGTCAAGCAACAATATTCAAACACTAAGTGTATTTTGTGATGTTGACTGGGCAGCATGTGCTCACACAAGGAGATCAGTTTCAGGTTTCTTGATCAAACTAGGCGATTCACTTATTTCATGAAAATGAAAAAAGCAAACAACCATATCTAAGAGCTCTGCAGAGGAAGAATACAGGAGCATGGTTGCTACTGTCTCAGAACTCACCTGGTTACTGAGAATGTTATAAGAGTTGGAAGTCAAGATTGAACTGCCTATCAAGATTTATAGTGACAACAAATCAGCTATACAAATAGTTGTTAATCCAGTCTACCATGAGAGGACAAATCACATTGAGATTGATTGTTATTTCATAAGGAAAAAAATTCAACAAGGCAAGGTACAAACTCAATACATATCAACAAGGGAACAACCTGCAGACTTGCTTACAAAGGAGTTATCAAGAGTACGACATCATCTTCTTAAATCCAAGTTAGGCATGATAGATGTTTTCATGGTACCTACATTGAGGGGGAGTGTTGAAGAAAAGAAGATAAATAGCTAAGGGTAGCCTAGTCTTTTTACCTTGTCCATTAGTTAGTTATTAGATGAAATCAGTTGGTTAGTTAGCCTAACTAATTATCTGATGTTAGCTGCTAATAACAATTAGTTAGGTAGTTTAATTAGTGAGTTCTTAATGATCACTTCATATATATATATATCACATAACACACTTGTAAAGATTAACACAATATTATGAATATCATTGGAGTTCTTTTCTTCTTCTCTAATCTCCTCTCTGAATTTCTCAATATCAGAACTTGTAAAGAAGTTCTGATCACCTTCAAGGTCAAAAGAACAAAGTCTAAATAAATTTCGATCCCTTACATCTTTGTTGGTTACAAAGGTGCAGGAAACGGGAATTACAAATAACTGCCAAGTAATACAAGAACTGAAAATTACAATACAACAACAAAACTGAAATTACAATTCTGTTGAAGAAGAAAACTGGAAACTGTTTTGGTTTTGCCGAGTCGAGTGTGGAATTCTGTCTTTAAGACAATATTGCCCCGTATGTATCCTTTATACGTCCTGGACAATTCGTCTCCCAAGATAAAACAACAATGGAACAATTGAGCAAAGGAAACTCAAATGCTACCGTGAAGAATATTGAGTAATGAAATGATGCTTGGAAGTTGTAGGAAGAACTGTTTTTGCTTGTGTATTTTCGTGTGAGATGAGTACCTCAACAATGGTGCAAGGGGTTGTTTATATAGGTGAGGGAGGAGCAGCAAAACTGCATCCATAAGTGCCATTATTGGCCAAGTAATGACCATTATGGAGGTAGTAATGTCACCAAAATAAATGGTGAGAAAGACCAACGGATTGACCATTATAGGAGGAGTAATTAAGCCAAAATAAATGGTTGAACCAAACCGTACATCTGAAAGAATTCTGGTCCAAAAAGATAATATCAGAAGAACCGCAGCCCGGTAGCCGGAACTCGGACCGGACGGGACGGGCGGGCGGCGGCGGCGCGCGTGTGGGCTTTCCTCGAACCGAAGCACATCTAGGTCCTCCCTCCTTTAAACACATGGGATACCCCTTGGGGTCCCAAACCCCAAACCAATTTTGAGTCTTATATACACAACAATTCTTTCTTCCTCCACCGATGAAGGAGAATTGAACACAATACCACACTTTTCATGCTTCAAACACCTCACTTCGTGGACCAATATCTCTTTCATTTCTCAATAAAATTTGACTATTCTTGGCCCTACGGTTATCTACGTACTTAGTAGATCATGCATGTGTGAAGAACCGGATTCTCCAACATACGTAACACTAGTGTTTAAGCCGTTAAAGTTGGTCGGTCGCAACTCCCGCCAAAGACAAATTTCCAACAATCTTATGTCTACATCTTCTCGATTACTCTTTATCTCAGTTAACGTATCTTGACATTTTTGGTTTTCCTTTACTCATTAATTAAGACCTTTTTTCCCCTACTTTTTGCCAACAACTAAGAAAATTAATATCAGACTATAGTTTAATCAAGCATTTACACGCGTCACTGAAGATTGAGAGATCATAATAATGAAACAAAATATACAAAAATATAAGTTATAAACGGGGGAATATGTTGATGGAAAAAAAAGTACGTACATCACAAGTGTTTGATTGGTCCTTGGGAGGCTCAAAGGAGTAAAACAAGCCAGAACATCCCTTCAGAGCATCAACTATACTATGATAATCAAAAGGGTCCGAATGAACATGCATCCACTCCATCACTGAATGCTAGGAACTCATCATGATCACCTAATTAAAGAAACCAAACATCAACTAAAAATTGAAAAAAAAAGTTTAGTGAATGATAAAACTAATTGACGAACCAATACCATCATGAATATTTTGAATAGCAGCATGAACAGTGTAGCCTCTTGCGAGTAGCCGCTTGACCAAGCTCGAGCAGAGACGAGTCGACGCATCTATGACACACACAGTGTTAGAGATGCAGTGAAAAGAAGTCGGAGCCATTTTTGTTATGCTCAAAAAGAAAAAAGAGAGAAGAATTATGGATAAGTAGAAAAATATGTAAGTAGAAGATATGTATGTATAGAGAGCTAAGAAGCTAACCTAGAGAAGCAATCAAAGATTGTAGATGTTATTATAAGGGAATTCAAAATTTAAATTTTACTTTAAAATTTTAAGTATTGAATTCATGATATTTTTAAAAATTATGGGATCACATACATTATTTATTATAAATGTAGTAAATGAATACGCAGAAATTTATGTTTTGCTTTTGAAAGTTTGGTGCACATAATATGTACTTACTCCTTTCAAACCTTCCGTATTAACATTATTTTCGTAGTTTCTTGTCCTTCTACTTCTGTTACTATCTGTTATTTTTTGTGCTTCGATTATTGTATTTTTTGTTGTGGTTATTGTTCGTTTTTTTTTCTTGAATGGTGTAACGTTTTCCTTATTATTTGTTATGTCTTCTTTACTTCTCTATTTTCTTTTTTAACTGCTTTAATATATGTTACTTGAACCGAGGATCTTTTAGAAACAATCTCTCTAGTCTCTACCTCCACGAGATAAGAATAAGATATGTGTACACATATATCCTCCCCAAACCCGTCTTATGAAATTACACGCTGAGCATATTATTGTTATTTTGTTGTTATTTAAAAATATTTGGTTCAGATGAATTTTACCGTGAAATATTGCATCCGTCTTTCAGTGGTAGTAAAGGATTGGCAAGTGGTAGTTGGGAAGTGAGCTAATGTCCAAAATTGGAGAAAAAGAAAGCTGTTTGGGATTATAGCATATGATATATGGAGTTTGGTCTGGTGAGAGGGAAACGTGGTAGCTTTGTTAGGGAAAACCACAACACCACAAGAAACACCTACTACTCTATATTAACCAACAGTCACCGTCTTTCTATTCTGTCCTAACTTTAATTTGTTGTATACATCATCAAACAATTACAACCAACGGTTGGAAATGAGTAATACAAACCTTAGCTTCTCTCCTTTCTTTCCATGTTACTCTTGTGTGTCACAATTTTATTTGTAAGTGACCTTGGCTCTAGAAATAATATGGTAGTTTTAAGTAAGGCTGACCAGTGGATCGGGTCGGCCCTGCCCCATCCCACCTAAAAAAGCGGTATTGGGACGGGACTTGGGCTCGTCCCGCCCTAGACCCGCCCCATACCTGCCGCAAACCCGCCCCGACCCCACCCCGACCCCCATTTGCAAAAATTACCGTTGCATAACGACCAATTTATATTTTGGCTGTTGTGCAACGGCCATTTTTGGCCCACCCCATAAACTCCACATACCCCCATAAGCTACTATATTTACACTTTAACCCAATTTTCAACTATAAATACCACATTTTCTCTTCATTTTATCTCACAAATCTTCCTACAATCTCTCTAATCTCTCAATCTATCTCTCTACAAGTCTACAATTACATTGTCTACTCAATATTTTATTTTATTTTGCTCATTTGTATAATTGTATAAAAGTTTAAAAATTGGGACTGAAGTTGGCAACTATCTTGAGAATCATCCATCGAGCAAAGTTTCAATTTTCAACCACAATTACAAGTCGGCGTTTGGTACCTTCGTTCCCTCTTTAAATTATTATTGTTACTTTATTTTAATTATCGCACTTAATTTTATTATCTTTAATTATTTATTTGCATAATTAAAATGGAAAGATTAAGAGGTATGTTTAAGGGTAAGAGTGCTTCTTCTAGTAGGGGTAATAAGGACAGGGTACTTCTTCTAGTCATCCTATTCCTAGACATGATGATTTGATTGATTACACTCATATAGATGAAACTGATTTTTTTAATGATATACCATTAGATGATGAGATATATGCTGCAATAGAACCAGACTTTAATTTAGAAGATAATCTAGATGACACACTCACTAATCTAGATGACACACCCACTAGTGCACCTCAAACTGAAATTGGAATGCCTCTTATTCCTCTTAGTATGAGACGAGGCCTCACAAAACGAGAATTAAAATCAGCTGCATGTGATTTTTTGATAGGGACTAAGAGAATCAAGTAGTTAGATACAAAATTTGTAAAAATGTTTATAAATTTAAAATGGAAAAATATCAGGGTGGGACTGGAGGTTTATTGAGACATGTACAAAGCTTTCACAAAGCTAGGTGAGATGAATACGAGGCTACAAAGTCGGGTGAGACAATGTGCTCTCAGTCGGGACAAGGTTCACATAGTGTCCCAGACCAAGTACAGGGTCAAATTAACTCGACGACGGGGGGAATTGTAGGTCCTAAATACGATAAACATAGAGATAGTGAAGCAATAACAAAATTAGTTGTGGTGAAGGGTTTGACTTTTATAAATATGTAATTTTTTAATTGAAATTTTACTATTTGATTTGCAACTTTCAACACAACAAAGTTGCAATTTTGAAATTGTATTTGTATTACAAAAAATCATATTTCTATTAAATAATATAAGAGTCACAAAAACAACATTGGGATATTTTTATTACACTATCTTATTCAATTATTGAAGTGTTTATATATATTATTTTTAAAATTAAGTACCAAAAAATGGAAATCCCGACCCCGCCCCGACCTCGCCCAGCCAAGACCGGTCCCTTTTTCAGACGAAATGAGGGACGGGACGTTGGCCAGACCCGTCAAATCGGGACCCGCCCCGAACCCGACCCGTTGGACACCCCTAGTTTTAAGACGTTACTTGATCCCGTTCTAAATTGATAGTTACTAAAGGAATATGTTCCTTAATTGTAATCATCAATAACGTACAATATATATAGTAGTACAAGAATATTTAAACTAGGTAACTAATCAATCAAATTACAATAGAAAATATAATTCTACCTAAAATAGGAGACCTAATTACAATAGGAATACAATTCTACACAAAATAAGAGATATACAATTAATGAAAGAATATTCAGGAAATATTCTATTACACCCCCGCAGTCGAAGCGGGAGGTTCACGAACACCGAGACTGGCTCGAAAATCATCAAATAGTATGCGCAGAAGTCATTTGGTAAAGATGTCGACAATCTGATATCTGGAAGGAACATGAGGGACACGAACTTGACCACGAGATATTTTTTCGTGAACGAAATGAATGTTCATCTCAATGTGATTAGTGCGCTGATGTTGGATGGGATTGCCGGAAAGATATATCACACTAATATTATCGCAGTAGACTAGTGTTGCCTTTTGAATCGGGCAGTGAAGCTCAAGTAGAAGGTTATGGATCCAACAAGACTCAGAGACGACGTTGGCGACACCTATGTACTCTGCTTCGACACTGGATTGGGATAGTGTAGGTTGTCTTTTGGAAGACCAAGACAATAGGTTATCTCCGAGGAAAATGCAGTAACCAGACATGGAGCGTCAGGTGTTAGGACATCCACCCCAGTCAGCATCAGAATAAGCAGTGAGACCAGTGAGCGAGGACCTGTATAGATGTAATCCGAAGTGAAATATACCTTGGACGTATCGTAAAATACGTTTGAGGGCATGCGTGTGTGCTTCAGTCGGATTGTACATGTGTTGGAAGATTTGTTACATAGCATATGATATATCATGTCTCGTGAATGTGAGGTACTACAGGGCCCCAGCTAGGCTACGATAGTGAGTCGGGTCTGAATATAGGGGCCGAAATCATCCCTGAGCTTGGAATTGGTATCTAATTACGTGTGAGATAGTTTGCAAGATGTCATGTCTGCACGATCAATGATCTCTTCGGCGTACTTCTTCTGACACAGAAATAGGCCGCTAGAATATCGAGTAACAGAGATGCCCAAGAAATAACTCAGGGCCCCCAGATCCTTCATAGCAAACTTAGAGGAAAGTAGAGACATAATGGATCAGCGGAGAGTATCAGATGATGTGGTGAGGATGATGTCATCAACATATAATAATAGATAAGTCATGTTTGTACCCTTGTTGTAGATGAACATGGAATGATCAGATCTGCTGTGTGAAAAACCGATAGAGGAGACATAATCGGCGAACCGTTGGTACCATGCTCGGGGAGCCTGTTTCAACCTATAGAGCAATTTTCGCAACAGACTCACATAATCCTGATGAATAGGATCCCTGAAACCCATAGGCTGATGCATATATACCGTTTCATGAAGATCCCCATGTAAGAAGACATTCTTGACATCAAGCTGATGAATGTGTCAAGTTTTAGATAGAGCAATGTTGAGGATGGTCTGGATGGTTGCGGGCTTTACGATCGAGCTGAACGTTTCATCACAGTCCACCCCCATCTATTAAGACCTGTCATCACCTACAATACGAGCCTTGTACCTCTCAAAAGAACCATCAGATTTCTTTTTATGTCTAAAAATCTACATAGAATGAATAATGTTAGCATCAGGTGGACGTGGTACTAGGTCCCCGTCTTATTATCAATAAGAGCATTATATTCGTCAATCATTGCGGCTTTCTAATTAGGGTCGGACAAGGCATCCTTCGGTTTTTGAGGGACATGGGAAGGGACAATTGAAATGAATATGTTAAACAACTATTTAAGTTTATGAATTCCGTGCATGGCATGGGTTTTCATAGTCCGAGAGCATGTCTCGGGATGCGGGATGGAAGGGGGGGTGTGCCGCGGGGCTGCGGGGAAGAGGAAGAAAAGCAGGGGTGACAGGACCAGCAAGCCGATGCTCGGTTTGGCAAGAGGTGGCTGCGGAATCACCCTGAGGCAGGCTATTCTAGGCCACCATCGGCAGAATCGGGTTGGCAGTGTGTCCCAGACTGGCCGAAGTGGGGGCGAGTGCAGGAGTATGGGATGACGGTCTATGTAAATGTTGAATTAGAAGAGGATTCATGCCATCATCTAGAAGTCATAGGAATGCCGATGTGGCTAGTTTAAGGAGGCAAAGGGGAATTGAGACTCATCAAATAGGACATGACGTGAAATAATAATTTTTTGGCTTGAAAAGTCATAGCACAAGTAACCACGATGATTAGCGGGGACACCCATAAATACATACGGGGAATACCGGGGTTGGAGTTTGTGAGTGGTCCGATGGAGAGGATAACAGAGACATCCAAATATAAGCAAGTGTTGGTAGGAGGGGTTCCTACGAAACAAAACTTGAGTGGCCGACCGTTGAGCTAAAGACTTGTTTGGGATTATGTTTAGGAGATAGGTGGCCATAGAGAGTGCGTAATGCCAGAATTGATGGGGAATTGAGGCGTGAGCGAGTAGGGCATGAATTAGGTTATTTATGGTTAAGATTTTTCGTTCGGCCTTACCATTTTGGAAGGAGGTGTGAGGGTAGGAAAAACGAAAGGTAAGACCGTTATTGGAGCAAAACTGTGTGAATTGATTATTATGAAATTCCCTGCCATTGTCACATTGAAAATATTTAATGCTCTTTTCAATTGTATTTTTACGAGAGCACTAAATGAGAAAAAAATGGGGTAGACCTGGGATTAATTGCCAATTGGAAAAGTCCATAGATAGTTGGAATAATCGTCCAAAAACAACACATAATATCGATGGCCAATTAAACTTAAAATAGGGGACGTCCACAAATCACTATGTATGATATCAAAGGTAGTAAAGTACAATTTGTGGATGCAGAAAATGGTAATTTAACATGTTTCCCAAAAATGCAGGATTCACATATAGGAGTCCTAGAAATACGGTTGCAATTAATAAATTATTTTTTCTAAGGGAGCTTAAAACAGAATCTCCCAATATCCTAATCTAGAGTGCCATAAGGAAGACGAAAGAGCAGCAAATATTGATGGAACTGAGACTGGATTGTTGAAGGCGTTTGAAATAGGGTACAGATCTCCGGTGCTGTCACATCTCGTTATCCGTATACCTGTTGTAAAATCCTTCTCAGAAAAACCAAAAGGATCAAAGTCAAGGGAAACATTATTATCAGTTGTGAAACGTCGCACAGAGATTACATTCTTAATGATTTTAAGGGCATGGAGGACATTTTGTAAGATTAGTGGTGGATGTGGTGGGTATAAGGATGAATGACCAAAGCAGCGAATGGGAATGCCTTGTCCACTACCAACAATAATATTTTGATTAAAATTACTCAAATTGAAATAAGACGAGAGAGTACCTTATAATGCCGCAATGTGAGATGTGGCGCCTGTGTCGACATACCAATTTTCATCTGGAGCGTTGAGTGACATTGTGTTCATAGCTGCCTCAATGTCAGTCGGTGCATAAGTTGAGGGCGGGGGGACCGTGTTGTGTAGGCATGTTAGGGACGTGGGTCGTGTATGCCAGGGTGGGCCTGACAGTTCTGAGGTGGAGTCCACAAGGATATCGGATACGGACTAGGAGGAGAGGCCCATAATGGTGGGGCCCACGCAGCCCACGGCGGGTAGGCAGCCCGCATCGGAGGCTGCTGCCACTGCCGCTGCTGGCTGTTTCCTGACGGCGGGGACTGCCCCTTCCCGCCGCCATTGTTGCTGTAATTCTGTCCGCCGCATTCCTTGCTGGACTGCCTTCTCCGACAGTTGTTGCGGCTGGATGCGGGCTACTATGGGTCCTTGGGCTGGTGGTTCTGGTTGCCGGAGTTGGAGGCTCTACCGTCGGCAGAGGGCCCGACGGTGGTGGTGAGGGCGGCGTCGACAATATTGACCGGAGTGGTGTTGCACTTGCTTTTCCTTTTTCCTCAAAATAGGCTTCGAACGGGCCTTATCAAATTTAGGTAACGGCGTGCATTGCTGAAGGATGGTGGCAACACCGTTGTCGAATTCGTTCAAGCCTGCAATAAGTTGCATGACCAATCACTGATTAGTGACTGGTGCACCGATGTTGGAGAGTTGGTCGGCAAACATCTTGAGTTCTTGACAATATGCAAACACGTTTAGGAAATCGTCATGATGAACGTCCTTGAACTGATTTTCAAGGTATAACGCTCGCTGAGTTTTGTTGGCGTGGAAAATACTTTTCAAACGTTCCCACGTTTGACGGACAGTGGCATCGGTCTCAATGATAGTATGCAACAGAGCATTAGAGATTCTGCCGTATATGCATTGGAGGATGGTTACGTCCAAACGAGATCAGAGTGCATCATCAGAAGTCGAAGCCGAGGGTAGGTCTGTGGACTTCGGTGTAGAAGGGATGATGTGGTCAATAACTTCGTAAACACGACAATGGATCTTAAAAAGCTCCGCGAGGACCATTGACCCTTTTCCATCTCAAGTGTTATAGGGATGAAGTTTTTTATGTCGTTTACTGCAAGTGCAGAATGAAATTTGGTTTTGTCAGCCATGGAAGATGAAATTTAGGAGTAGAAGGGATAGAGAATGACTGGAAAAAAAATACTAGGGAGTGGCAGCCGAGAGCTATGGTCGGCGGTGGTGGATGTATTTTTAGGCTACTGATACCATAAAGAATATGTTCATTGATTATATTCATCAATAATGTACAATATATATAGTAGTACAAGAATATTTAAACTAGGTTGTGTGGAACCTGATTGTGTTGAATAAGGACGTTATTGTAATATCTTAAACTACGAAAGAAGTTAGCGTGATAGAGCAAAATCTGAGGGGAGGTCTATGAAATTATCCCTAATTAATTTGTCCTATGCAATAAATTTATTATTAATACTTAAAAATGTATTACCAATTTTTTTTTATAAATAACTATATAAAAGTTAGGGGAAAAGTGTAAATATACACCTCAATTTGCTATTTAGAAGATATATCCCTCGTTAAAAAAGTGATGCATATATACCATGCCGTTACACAAATGATGTAAATATGCTCTTTTCACAAACATAATTTCTTTTAAAAATTATTTAGCTTATTTTTAATTAAAAATCACATACTTTAAAAAAGTAAGTCTGCCCATTTGTTTAGTAAACTTATTTGTTAAAGTCATGTGATAATTTTTTTCCGGTGGATAAAATGATGTTCCTCTAAAAAAATATGTGTACGCAATTTTTTAAATGAATTAGACCCAGTCTATTAGAAAAAAATTATCATGTGACTTTACAAAAATAAGTCTACTCAAAAAAGTGGGTTGACTTTTTTTTTATAAAGCAATATGATATTTTTTAAATTAAAAAATAAGTTAAACAATTTTTAAAAAAGGTTTTATCAAAAAATGAGGTATATATGCACTACTCTTTTAATATGTTAACCAAAAAACGTTAAAGGATATATTTGCACATTTTCCCTAAATATTAAACCTTTTAGTTTTTGTACTTTAATTTAGATTGAACAATAGCAACAAATTAAAAACTGATCTGATTTGCAGTTAAAAGCTTCAACTCATTCTAAATCTCAAATTAAAATGACTTCTTCTAACCACCCCTCCACAACCGGCGCTGCCACCGTCCACGGCGGCGTAAACGATGGCCTTATCATTTCAACCACCAAGACCATACATTCATTTCTCACCGGAGCTTCCACGGAAGTTAAACTCTCCGACGACTTAAGACAACTCGCATCCTCCCTTTCCGACAACCCAACAGTACCATACAAACATCTGAGATCAATCTGGGTCGGGTCAAATCCATCAACACGACCCGATCTAATCGGCTTATTATCTGGATCCAATTTCGTGTTTAGCAGTCCTAAGCCCAGAGAGAAAAGTGAGGAACTTAAAGCACGGTTGAGGAAACTAGAAGAAGCGTATGAGAGGAAAGCGTATGATGAGTTGGTGAAAGATATTACTCCTAAGAAAGATGTGGGTGAACCCTTTTCATCTTATAAAGATCAAATGGGCTTTGGTAAGTCTCTCTCTTTGGCCCACTAGAAATCCATTTTGGTATTCTTGAAGCTCTGTTTCAATTTTGTTTGTCTGATTTTTTATTTGACACAAAGTTTAAGAAATTAAAATACTCCTATATCCTTACTCACTTTCCTTTTTAATTGACATATTTTTTTATTTAATAATAATTTAATCTTTTACGCAAAAGAGATATGTGTAACCATACAAATATTTTTGGCTTATTTTAGACTATAAGATTAAAAAATCCTCCTTTATTTGTTAAAGTGCGTGCCAAATTACATCATATAAATTGGGATGGAGGGAGTAAGACTTTTTGAATCCTGAGGTTTATGTAAAATGTACCAAAATGTACTTCAATCATGTGGTGTTAAACGAAAAGTTGTAAGGTAAACAAATTGAAATAGAGGGAGTACATATATATTATTGGAATGAAATCGGCCTGAATAGAGCAGAATGAATAAATTCATTGAGTTTGGGATTGAGATACAATTGATTGATATTGATTGCTTTGATTGGAATGGGCTATTGAAAGTGATAATTGAAGTTTTATTTAACTAAAATTGAGTTAAAAAAGCTAACTTTTTTTTGGAAAAAGAAGCAACTTTCTTAGTCTAGAGAGAGAGAGAGAGAGAGAGAGAGAGGGAGAGTTGTGTCATCTATTTCCTGTACCTGATGTTTGTATTACTAGCATAAGATGATGGTTCAAGAACATTAGCATGAGCTTTGGTGAGTCTTTTTATCTCTCTTTTTGGCCCATTAGAGAGAGAGAGTTTGGGATTTTTTGTCCTTGGGAAAGTGAATACGATTTTGATTAAACAAAAATAGAAATTAGGATAGTTGAAAGTTGGAGTTAGAGTAGTTTTAATTTAGGGAGATAGAAAATTTTGTTACCTATTTTCTATAGCTGATGTTTGTATTACTAACATAAGATGATGGCTCAAGAGTATTAGCATGGCTGCATGGGTTAGTCTGAGTTTCGGTTGGAAAGAAGTGATTTCTGATGCATTTCATCATTTTTGGAATCTGATAAGATGTAGTTGGTTTAAAACTCACTTGTGTCTAGACATACATATGTGAACACACCCTTTTACTGCACGTGAAAGAAAGGATTTCTTGGAATAATTCTCTAGGTTTCAGACCCAGGAGTTGACTCCAGATCAGTGTTGGCAAAGGCTTGCGTGATGGCGCGGTTAAGCCCTGAAACTAGATGGAAACCAGGCTGATCATTTCGCGTCGCTTAGGCAGTGCTTTAGTTCCGGCACATGGATATGTCTTGAAGAGGGAATCGCTAAACGATTAACTATTTCACTTAATTATACTTTTTCTTTGTTTGTATATTTGTTTTTTGTGCTTGTAATTATTGTTATATAGTTACATACTCTCTCCGTTTCATTTTAAGTGTCTTAGTCTGACTAGGTACGGACTTTAAGAAAATACGGAAGACTTTTGATTCTTGTGGTCTTAAATAAAAGATGGGATGGGCGTAATGTATTAAAATGCCGTTTGAATTCTGAGGTCTTGAACAAGCCATGTTGAATGTTAATTAGAGAGTTACCAAATATAGAAAGAGCCATTTTTTTAAATAGACTAAAAAGGAAAGTAAGACACTTAATTGAAATCGAGGGAGTATATCTCTAAATTCACGCCTTTCTTAATCAAAACCAACGGTTTTGTTTGTGCTTTGCACTTAAGTCCCAACAGACCGCAGTGCTCCTTTCTTTGTTTTTTGCCTTTGATAACATTGCTTCCTATATGAGCATTTACAACATGTATTAGGAAGGTTATAGGGCTAAACAAGAGATCTCTTGCTAGGCTACTCTTCAATTTGCTTAAGAACCTGATGGTAGAAGTAACAAAGTTAGTCTGAGTAAGTGCACCTGTTGGGATTTAAAGAGTTTGTACACAATTGCTTGTAAATGTTCTTCTGAAGATTTTACAAGCCTCATATTGTAAATTATAGGCAAAATGTATTTGTACATTTTTTGTGAGGATTTAAAACGCATTTGTACATTTGACAAGGTGTTGCGAAGGAAGATAGAGATAGAAAAGTTTTAGTTTAGAGGCACGATTCAGAATCAGACTTGTTGTTCGCATGCAGCCTTGTTTTAGCCACAGATTCTATAGACCTATTTGTTAACTTCTAGCCATTAAGCAGTTCTCTTTTCAAGGTATGATCATGCAGATATTAGTGTTGTTTTGCTGAAAATTAATGGATCCTATGTCGGTATTGGCAAATAAGCTCACTTTTTATATTCTTGTCTTTAAGTAATGTAAATGCTTTAGTTTTCATACTCCACTATGTTGAGTGCACCTTCAGCGTTGAATCAGAACTAAGCTTAGTGATTGGTTGGACACTATCTGCCATGCAAAGCTCCAATTCTTCAAAGGTCTAGCTTTGACAGATATATGAGAGATTTGATTCTCGATTAGTGAGGTCATCCTGTTCTCTCTTGTTCTTTGTGTGCAGTTTCTAGGGAATATCATTAGGGTTGCAAGCGTTTTTGCCTCTGTATATTTATGCAATTATCTTCAGTCATGCAAGCTGAACCTTGTTTCTGCAAGATTTTTTGTTGTGTTTGAAGATTAAGTTGTTACTTGCTTATGGTGTTTCACATTGGTACATTGGTCATGTATTGTATTTGTGGTAACTGAGAAAAATATTAAAGTCATGGTTAAAAAGTTTGTGTGCAGTTTCTAGGGAATATCATTAGGGTTGCAAGCGTTTTTTGCTTCTGTATATTTATGCAATTATCTTCAGTCATGCAAGCTGAACCTTGTTTCTGCAAGATTTTTTGTTGTGTTTGAAGATTAAGTTGTTACTTGCTTATGGTGTTTCACATTGGTACATTGGTCATGTATTGTATTTGTGGTAACTGAGAAAAATATTAAAGTCATGGTTAAAAAGTTTGTTTGATAGATAAACCATGATATGATATCAATGATTAAAATTTGAACAAACGAGAATTTTATTTCTCAAGTAGGTTATATAGAATATTGGAATAGTGTCAAGCATTTTGGAATCTTAAAATAGACAAAGGTATCATGTAAATTGAAACAGAGGGAGTATTGAAAAAACAAAAAGATAAGCTGAGCCTGCTCAATTTTTCTCACTGTTGGTGAAAAATAAAATAGCATGGATAACACGTAATAATGTTTTTATTGGGGGGGGGGGGGGGGGGGGGGTTTAGGCCTGTCATACTGCTGTTTTAAAATTTAGCATTTCAAGTTCCTTGCTATAAAACCAATATTGGAGTAGGTTTCTTTCTTAACATGGGACTGCACATAGAGGTGATTAGTTTATTGTATATTCCAGTGACCATTATTAACCACCTGAGGATTGGAGGTAGAATAAATGGATTCATTTGTGTTGAATTGTTAATAAAGATGTTGGAATGGAGAGGACTTAGTAAAAAAAAAAAAGAAATGTTGGGTGCAGAGGGAAACTCTCAGTACTAATTTATAGAGAATGGTATGAAATGGAAAATCTTGAAATTGGGGATGAAATTCGAGTTTCAACAAGAAGAGGATGCATCAAATGCCAAGGATATGTGAATGAATGACTCTTCATTTTCTATTTTTCGAAATAAGTTGCTAAGTTTGATCTATAATTTAAAAGAAACTTCTTATTCTTTTCATGTTCATTATTTCCCTTTTCTTTGTATAATTAGTCTTTTCCTAGTTTGGTTTTAATCAATGCCTGTGCCCAGGCTTGCTGCATAGATTGCGGTAACTTGTGAATGTTTTTCTTCGTTACTTTTGAAGTTTATGTACGTGAATAGAGAATAGAAGAGAGTAACTGTTATTGAATAGATTGATGAGTGAGAGGGCTTCTTATAAAGGGGTCAGATGAAATAGGTAAACTTTCCTGATTATCGGAAATATTATTTGTGAAATATTCGTTAAAGATATTCTCTATGATATTTTGTACAATTATGACAGAGGAACAAAATTAGAGATGTTCCAACATATAGTTGCATTAGTTCTCTTGACTTTCGATGCGTACTCTCAATTTTAAGGTGGTGAAGCAATTGGATTTTGTAAATCGGAACTAGAAAGCTGAGGGGAGTATCTGGAAAAAGTTGCTGTTAAAGAAGCAGTTATTTCAATAATAACATTGCCAATATGTCATAAAAAATAAAATAGACTTCGTACGATCATCAAATAGACTAAATGACGGTGGTCCTATGAATCGATGTGGCAATGAAAACTGAGTACATGCATGAAACAAACTTGACTTGATTGTTAACAAAGACAAGCATGCTGCTAACCTGATTGGACAATGCTTCAATATTTACAATGATAATCCAGCCTCCACATCTGTATCCTATCTATAACAGTAGGGATTCTAACAAAGATTTTACTTCAATAACAATTTTTCTTTTACACCAAAAGGAAAACAAAACTACCAAAGTATACAGTTGTTGGAGCTGGCTTTATCTTCAAAACATCAAGCATTCCTTTCCTTTCAAATAGTCCACCGGATTGTAGCTGGTATGGCACACCACCATTTCTGTTTCTCCTTTGACATGCCTTTCTTTACCAGTAGTTTCAAAATTGGGAAATCTGTTTTTGAGTGAAAGAAAAATGACAGTTAGTCTCGGCTGACCTGCTACAAAGATGACATCTAGAACACAACTGCATGCCTGTCATCTTTAGATTATCTTCTGTTAGATATGCTTCTTTCACTATTAACCACGTAAACATGCCTCTTTGTATGGAATTCTTTTTATGAAATAGTAAGTGATATCATAATGGCATCAAGAAGATGCAAATTTACAGCAGGTAGAATAAGCAAAAAAACTGTTTGCTCCAATATAAACACTATGCTATGGTTAAGGAGCTAATGAAGTCCAAAAATTTGTCAGGAGAGTTTACAGGTGTTAGGGTACTCAACTGTACAAAAATAAAAGACATCTAGCCATAAGTGAGTGGATTGGAGTTGCTATTCCATCAAAATATCTTTTGTGCCTCTCATTCCAAACACACCAAAAATACAGGAAGGGATTAAATTCCAGATTCTTCTGATGGATTTACCAACTTTCCAGCAGCTCCAACCCACATTGGCTTCCTTAGTAATACCAGGCATTATCCAGCACAGCCCAAAAAGAGACAAAAGCATGTTCCATAAATTTGCAGCAACTGGACAATGTAGAAGATGTCTGGTGGTTTCTGCATTCTGTTTGCACATATAGCATCTATTGATTAGGTGAAAGGATCTTTTGATTAAATTATCCCAAGTCAAACATGCCACAAAAAGTGCTATCCGGGGTGCTCTAGTTCTCCATATCTAAGTTGTGCGGACTATTCACTTTCGGTGTCGCACCCATGTCGACACGACATGGGTGTGGGTTTGGGATCTGTATCGGATATGGTCAATCGATTTTGGGTACTTTGACCAAAATCGATCGAGAAATTTGAGACAGATACAATGATTTCTGAAATCAAAGCAAAAGCTTGGGTGAAATCATAATTTAGGCATATGTTTTTTTATCGTTAAAAGATATTTGTATTAAAAAATCCGCAACCAGAAGGTGCTTTAAAGATATTTACAGGTCAACATCACTGTTGAATGTGCAATGAACTCAAGAAGTCAATCATGACCTCTATATTATTTGCGAAAGCCATGTTGCACCCAAAAAAAAACAGTAAGGAGATGCATTTGTGCTTAATAACAATCACATATTCAAACTTGCTCTATAAAATTCGTGCATTCGTTTCCTTCCAAATAGTCCACCATAATTTAGGCATACTTTTATAAAGCTATTTTTTAGATATTTGATTTATTATTGGCCGGATCCTGGAACCTGTATCCATACCTGGATCCGTACCTTTAGATCCGCACCCGAATCGGACACCCACACCAGAGTCCGAGCAACTTAGCTCCATATATGCTTCCAAGGCCAATTATCCACCATTTCATTTTGGGCACAGAGAGATAAGAGTATCCTGTCTTGACTATGTATTGGAATGGAATTTTATGTATTGGAATGGAATTCTAACTTCCCATATGTGTTTCCAAGGCCACAATTCCAGCTGACAGTGAAAGAACCTGAACTATGCATCTTTGGTCTGAAAAGGTTCCATTTATCTAATTAAATCTGTCATCCTGTTCATTCTGGTTTTTTTGAAAAAACTGGTTTTTTCTGATCTTTGGTCTGAAAAGGTTCCATTTATCTAATTAAATCTGTCATCCTGTTCATTCTGGTTTTTTCTGAAGCTTAAGTTCCATTCATTCTAATTTCTGCATTTGGCAATTGTGGATTTCACATTCTTCCTTAACGTATGTAATACTTGTGGACTTGGCCTATTTTTTTTTTCCAGCTGAATGTTAGACAGAATAGGGGATTTGGAGAAAGCCATATTAACAAATGTGAAGAGTTCTTTTTAGAACTTGGCCTCTAGCTTTTTGCCTATTGCTTCTGTTTTTCTGTGTGTGCGCATATGCGTTTTTGTTGCAGAATCCAGTGCTTTATTCTGTTTCCTCATCTTGCTACTTTATTGAGTAGTGCAGCAATTCTTGGGAGAAGGTCTAGTACTGACTGTTATTTTATGAGTTATTAAACAATAAAATCATATTCCTTATGCTACCTTCTTATGAAGTATATCATATCACTTGATTTGCTAATATCAACTACATGAGGTTATTACAGTAGCTGCATCCTGATTTCACAATGTGTCTGTGACGGAGTCTGTAACGATGTAGGTATCGCTAACTTGTAGATTGTGTACATGAGCTTATATTCTCTGGTCTCCACCAACTTTCTTCATTTTCATTCCTCGTCCTCTTCTTTAGGTTAAGTTCTCTGTTAGGATATTAGGTAGCTCCTTTCTTTACAAGTTCCTTTAGAATTAAATAAGAATTTAATTTGCAGTTTAATTCTTGGTATTTCTGGTCCTTTGGCGCAGGTTTACATGTTGCTTTAACAATGTTCACTGGCTATTTGGTGGGATATTATGCCTTCAGGGCCTTATTTAATCACAGTCCAGCAATGGTAAGTTCTTAAATTGATTTACTCGTGATCTATTTGATACCGTCTCCATATGTGGAGCAACCATATAACCAACATCTTCTCCCGGCCCCTTGTCTACTCTGTCTACTTCCTCTGGTTCACTACTTATTGAAGTTTAATTGTTCTTTCTTCAGAGTGCTGCTGGAGGCATTCTTGGATTGGTTATTGGAATGCTTGTCGAGACACTTCTCTTTATTATTAGAACTCAGAGTCTAGATAAAAAACCGGCTAGAAAAGCCTCTTCTTTCACAACGAAGCAGAAAAAGGATCAGTAGGCTTCATCACAAGTAGTTGGTTCTTTCTATATTTCCTGATTATAGGAATAATTTTTTTGGTATTGAGCATCTTATTTGTTTCTCCTCCTGTGAATTTTTACGCTGTAAAAATATGTGTACTTTGATTTGTGTATCTTACTATAGATTCGTTGTACGCACAAAGTGAAGTATTGCACTCGCCACTGCCTATGCAAAATTATTTCTTATTGGAAAATTTGGAAGTTCGATAATTTTATGAAGTGGAAAAAAGTTTATGTTTTTGGCACCTGTAATACAGAATTCAATCCTTAAATCTTGCTGGGATAGATCTGTTCAGTTTCTCAAGATCTTAGTGCAGTGAATCCACTCTAAATTTGATCGGTTTGAACATCTTGTCATACACAAACAAAACCATGTAGTTTGTTTAGTAGTATTCACTTTAAAGACTGAAGCGTAAAAATGACTCTAAAGTCCAGTGTTTTAAAAGCCATTTTTAGGACTCATTCCGGGGCTCGTCCCAGGGTGGGGACTGGCAAAATGCCTCGGGGTTTAGTTCTTGTGAGGCTTACGCCTTAAGCGTCTAACTGTACGCTCTAAACACGCTCAACGCTCGTGGCTCGTCTAATAATTCTTACAAAAATTATATGTTAAATTTCTTAATTAAAATCGTTGACCCTCATAATTTTTTAACAAATGAATGATACTTAATAGTTTTTCATCTATAAAAAATAAGAAGATTGAGTGTAACTCAAATAACAAGTTATAGTATTACATAGTTACTATTTGAGAATATCGTGAGGGTGAATATCACTTAATATTTCTTTTAAAAATACATAGCCGAATTGTACATTTTCACTTGTCATTGGTCTTTTGTCCTATGTATCAAAATTATCATTGTATTTATTATTTCGCTATTTGAAAGTAATTTTATTTTTATTCAGGAAGAAGTTACGTTTTAACTATAATATTGGTAATATTGTTTTAAGAAATTGTGATTTTTTCATTGTTTGAAAGTTAATATGTTAGAGTTATTTTGCATTTCATAATAGCTTTTATTTCATTATATTGTTTATACTTGTAAAATTATGTTATATATAATTACGAGTTGTAAACGGTGTATAATGGATTGCTTTGATTAGTTTTTTGTGAGTTTAAACACGCGGCGCGCACACACACATATATATATATATATATATATATTAAATATCCATGGGGTTTACGCTCCGTGATTCGGGACTTACGCCTCATCGAGGTATAGATAAAACAGCCCGCCTTACACCCGTGTCTTTTAAAACACTATCTAAACATGTGCTTGGAGTACTTGAATTGCTTCTTAGTTATGCCTTCAAATTGTGTCAAAGGCAAGTCAACCTTAATTAATGTTGTTACATTTGAATTTGTTACGTATAACTTTAAAATATGAAACCTTAGTATTGGAGCATTTTATGTCTCTTTGGTCTTTGCTGCATTTTTGTTTCAATGAACTTTCTGGCAATCTCTTGTGACTAAGAAAATGATAATGGCCCTTGCTTTAATATATTTGAGTAGTTTTTTTGAATAATAACTAGATATATAGTAGTACAAAGACAGTTATTTAATGGATGTTAATCGTGCCAATACTATAAGAAAATTAGAAAGTCATCCTTATCATTATGGAGTATTATTTAATTCTTCTAATCCTAATGAAGACAAATTTGCAACTATTTCTTTATCTTTTAGGATATTTGTGTTTATGATATTATATTTTATATTAGATGAGATATGACAATTGAATAGGATTAGGAAGAAAAAAATAAGATATGGATGAGCTTAGGATATCAATCAATTTTTTTTGTACACTAGTTCTAAAAGTAGTTAGATGTAAGCTACTTTAAATTTTTGCGGACAATTCCAATTTCCATGGCAAAAACAAATGAAAAAAAAAACAGAAATTTTGGCAGTTCACTGTTCCTCTGGTGAATCACAATTCACTTTTGTACAAGGGATTTTCCCCTTCGATGGATTTATTATATCCTAATTTTAAATTCATGTTAATAAAAGCATTTGATCTTGAAGTTGCAATTTTTCTCTTCTCTCTAAGAACGTGAACGTTAACGGTAATCTACATCACTTGATTTCGGCCGGCGAGACCTTTTTTCCGGCGATCATGTAAGGGACCCACAATCTCTCTCTCCCTCTCCCTCTCCCTCTCTCTCCATCTATCTCTACTCCTTTCTTCCACTCTTTCTTTCTCTCTCGATCTCTGTTTCTGCTGTATTTTCTGCGGTTTCTTTTCCAGCAAACTACTCCGACGGTTCGTCTGGCCGAACTGTTTCCGGCGAAGGCAAGGCTTCAGATCGGAAACTGGGATATCTACTCTTGCCCACTGCTCCTCACCAGCAGCCACCACAACGGTCACCACTGCATCGCCGACAACTTATTTCGGCGGCCTCAGGTGACCCTTCTCCCTAAATCACTTCCCTTTCCCCTTTTTATTTTCCTTTGATTTGCTTTTGCAGGTACCAGCAGATATATATCCAAAGCATCAACTGCCAGAACACGAATGTCGAGACCAATTTTTTCACGACACGCATATGGGCTCTCTCTCTCTCTCTCTCTTCGGTTTTTCGGGTTCTATCTCTATGGTCATCTTTCTTGTTGTTAATTTATCTTTGCTTGATTGTCGAATTTGTTTCATAATATATTGATTCCTGCCAGATCTGTAAGTTGACATTTGCTCAGTGGGAAAGGAAAGTTGCCAAATTTATTCAAGCCGTTTTCTTAACAGTTGAGCTAGTAGCTCCAAGATTTTGTCTGCGATATTTGCATCCAACAAAAATAATTTATGTTTCAGATCGTTGACTACTAATTTGTTGAGCTTCAAGGACCCCGACTGAAACTACTATCATTGTTCTTCACAATTTAGCATTTGTTTAATGTTATTTTCAACCACTGTGCTCCTCTATCTCCCCTCTTCTCCCCAATGGTAAGAAAGCTATCCCCCCAAAGCTTACCCCCCCACCACACGCCACGTCTCTCCGACCAGTTTTCACTGGTGATCAGGTATCAAACTTTCTCTCTCCCCCACTCTTCTTTCTCCGGCGGACAAAACTGCTCCGACCGGGTACACTTTGCCGACAACCTATTTCCGGCCAGATCTGTAAGTTTTTCGGCCAGACTTGTCTCTTCCCTCTCATCTCTTCTCTTTTCTTTTTTCTTTCTCTTTCTCTTCCTTTCATTTCTTTTCTCCTCTAATCTGCCATCGGAAACCCCTTTACAGTAGGTTTCCGGTCAAGTCTGCACAGGTACCCACATTTTCTGGCAGATTTCGGTGGTGAACAATAGTTTCCCACTTATGGCGATGAACAATAGTCTCCGACGGTGAAGTTCTTCTTCAGGGAACAAGTTCTATCCACCTGCAGTTGGTACCTCCGGTTGCCCTTATTAATTTTATGTCGTTCATTTTTGTTGTTAAATTTGTCTGTTATGCTTTGCTGAATCTTGACATTACATTCTTGTTCTTTGTTTTATCATTATGGTCTGTAGTAGCCTGACTTACCTCTAGATTCTTGCTAACTTGTGCTTTAGTATTGGTTTTCGTGTGTGTTAACGTTAACCTTTTACTAGTATTTGCTCTAGTGGCTTTGATGAATGATGGTAGACTAGGGTCACATTCTCGGTCGGAGACGGGGGCGAGGGTTAGAGGTGTAAGTGGGGTAAGGGAGATGTTAGGCTGAGAATATGGTCTGGAATGTTAGGACTTTAATGGGGAAGTCATTAGAGCTAGTTAAGATTCTTAAGAAGAGTAGGATTAATATAGCCTATATCCAGGAGACCAAATGGGTAGGACCTAAGGCTAA
Source organism: Anisodus tanguticus (assembly GCA_034509755.1). Taxonomy (NCBI): domain Eukaryota; kingdom Viridiplantae; phylum Streptophyta; class Magnoliopsida; order Solanales; family Solanaceae; genus Anisodus; species Anisodus tanguticus. The sequence continues at coordinate 33,945,900 of CM067546.1, forward strand.
GGATGTGGATGGGTATAAGTTATGATTCTCGGGTAGGTCGATGTATAGGAATGTGGTAGGCATTTTGGTAGACAACGAACTAAGAGATCAGGTGGTAGAGGTTAGGAGGGTTATTGACAGGATGATAGCGATTAAGTTGGTAGTTGGATGGTTCACTATGAACATTATTAGTGCTTACGTGCTGCAGGCGGGCTTGGACGGGGAGGAGAAGAGAAGCTTTTAGGAGGATTTGGATGAGGTGGTAGAAGGTATTTAATGGACATATCAGGTCACTTCCGAGGGGTTATAATGACATGCATAGAGGCTTTGGCCTCGGGGATAGGAACGGGGGAGACATCTCACTTTTGGAGTTCTCTAAAGCTTTTTGGGATGGTGATTTTTTGTAGTTCGGTGGCTAAGACTCAGATAGACTTTTTTCTCCTTAGGAAGGTTGATAACGGTCTTTGTAAAAATTGTAAGATTATTCCGAGTAAGTATCTTACAACCCGACATAAGTTTTTGGTAATGGATTTGGAGATCAAGATGGAGAAGAAGAAGAGGGTTGTGGATGACATACTAAGAATCAAATAGGGGAGTTTGACCATGGCTAGTGCATATGAGATGGGGGAGAGGTTGATGGCCAGAGAGGCTTGGGAGAGTAGTGGGGATGCAATCGGTATATGGGATAGGACGACCAGTTGCACTTGAGAGGTAGCTAAAGAAGTGCTAGGGGTCTCGCGAGGTAGCCGTGGTGGGCATTGAGGGGACTGGCGGTGGAATGATAAAGTTCAAGAGAAGGTGGAAGCAAAGAAAATGGCGTATGCAAAATTGGTAGAAAGTATGGATGAGGTAGAGAAGTGGACGAATAGGGAATTATATAAGATGGCGAGGAAGGAGGAAAAACTAGTTGTTACGGTGGCGAAAATGACGGCTTTTGAACGCCTGTATGTGGAATTAAAGAGAAAAGGCGGGGATAAGAAGTTGTACAGACTAGCCAAGGCGAGGGAGATGATGACCCCTGACTTGGATCATATGAGGTGCATTAAGGACGAGGGCGACAAAGAACTGGTGGAGGACGCGGTTATTAGACGAAGATGGAAGTCATACTTCTATAAACGCTTGAACGATGAAGGAGATGAAGACATTATGCCGGGAGATCTGGAACAATCCGGAAGGTACCTGGGTTTTGGATATTGTAGAAGTATTAAGATTGAGGAGGTTAAGATTGAGAAAGTTAAGGGTGATGTTCGCAGGATGCGCAGGGGATGAGCGACCGGGCCTGATGTGATCCCAGTTGAATTTTGGAAGAGCGCAGGTAGGGCAGGTTTGGAGTGGCTGACTGAGTTGTTTAATATCATTTTTAAGACAGCAAGAATGCCCAAAGAATGGAGGTGGAGTACAATGATTCCTTTGTACAAGAACAAATGTGGCATCCAGAGTTTTAACAACTATAGGGGTATCAAGCTGCTAAGCCACACTATGAAAGTTTGGGAAAGGGTCGTGGATATGAGGGTGAGAGGAGGCGTGTCTATTTCTGAGAACTAATTTAGATTCATGCCAGGGCATTCGACTACAGAACCCATTCATCTTTTTAGGAGGTTGGTGGAGCAGTATAGGGAGAGGAAGAAGGACTTACATATGGTTTTCATCGACCTCGAGAAGGCATACGACAAAGTCCCTAGGGAGGTTCTATGGAGATGTTTGGAGGTTAGAGGTGTACATGTGGCGTACACTAGGGCGATCAAGGATATGTATGATGGAGCCAAGACCAGGGTACAAACAGTAGGAGGTGACTCAGAACACTTTCTAGTGATGATGGGGTTGCCCAGGAATCAACTGTTAGTCCATTCTTATTTGCCTTGGTGATGGATGGACTGACGCGATAAATTCAAGGGAGGTGCCATGGTGTATATTATTCACAGATGATATAGTCATGATTGTTGAGACTCGCAGTGGAGTGAACGCTAAACTGGAGGTTTGGAGATAGACTCTAGAGTCTAAAGGGTTCAGGCTGAGTAGGACAAAGACAGAATACTTGGAGTACAAGTTCAGTAATGGGAGCGACCATGATACAGGCGTGGAAGTGAGGCTTGGTACTCAGGTCATTCCAAAGAAAGAAAATTTCAAGTATCTCGGGTCTATTAGCCAAGGGAATAGAGAGATTGATGACGCTGTCACACATCGTATTGGTGCAGGGTGGATGAAATAGAGGCTCGCATCTGGAGTCTTATGCAATAAAAATGTGCCACCAAAACTTAAAGGCAAGTTCTATAGGGTGGTGGTTAGACTGACTATGTTATATGGGGCGGAGTATTGGCCAGTCAAGACTTCGCACATCTAAAAGATAAAAGTTGCGGAGATGAGGATGCCGAGATTGATGCATGGTCATACAAGGAGGGATAAGATTAGAAATGATATTATACGGGACATAGTGGGAGTGTCCTTGGTGGATGATAAGATGCGGGAAGCGAGGTTGAGATGGTTCGGACATGTGCAGAGGAGATGCACAAATGCCTCAGTGCGGAGGTGTGAGAGGTTGGCTATGGATGGGTTCAAGAGTGGTAGAGGTAGGCCGAAGAAGTATTGGAGGGAGGTGATTAGACGTGATATGGCGCAGGTCCAACTTACTGAGGATATGACCTTAGATAGGGGGTTGTGGAGGACACAAATTAGGGTTGAAAGGTAGTAGGTAGTTGAGCGTAGTCCTACTTATGTTTACATACTGATAGTTGTAGTGTTATTATTATAGCCCTGCTTAGCCTATCATACTAGTAGGCGCAATATTATTTTATAGTTCCATGTCCTTTGATTTCTGCTGTTGTATGTTCTATCGTGTACTTTGTGCATCTTATTTACATGCGTTAGTTACTGCTTCTTTTTTTAGAATGCTTTATCATGACTTATTCACTTTTGTTACTCTCATTTTCATACTGCTTGGAATTTCTTATCCGGGTCTGATCGTTTCTCTTGCTTTTGCTTGTGCTTATGCTTTTTCTTGAGCCGAGGGTCTTTCAAAAAAAATCTCTCTACTTACTAAGGTAGATGTAAGGTTTACGTACACTCTACCCTCCCTAGACCCACGTTGTGGGATTTTACTGGATATGTTGTTGTTGTTAATAAAAACATTCTCTTTAATTTGTTGTAACATTAACTTTACATGATCACTGTTAATTTTTTTAGCAATTTTGAAATTTCTTTACTCAACTTTAGCTCAACGAGGATCAAGTTTAGTGTTAAAGGAGTAACACTTATTTGAAGCTATTTTGCTAAAAGATGGACCTTTAAGGTGAAGATTAATTCAAGTTAAAGCAAAGCATTACTAACAACAACAACAACATACCCACATTCAGTGTAATTCAACAAGTAGGGTTCGAGAGGTGGTAGAGTGTAGGCATACCTTATTCCTACCTCGTGACATGAAATCTCTTTTGAATATCTTATTATCTACTCGTGCACATGGACAATCTACTCGGGGGCAATCCATTTGACGTTTTTGGAAATTTGCCACTTTCTTGTCTTATTATATTATGGGAGTATAATGTTTATGAATAGTATGTTGCAGTGGTGAAAATTTGAACCTCACATCAATGCCTAGGGCCTACTGAAGCACTGCAGATCCTAGCAAAGTATCATGAATGAAGGCCTAATTGATGCTCATTAGTGTCGGGACAACACCAAAAAATGAATAGATAGGTGGTTCAATATAGTTTGTTAATATAAAAAAAAGTCTAGGACGGAGAAAGTGGTGATGCTCTTTGATTGCGTCCGCTTGCTTGATCTTTGATTATCTAGCTGTCTCTGAAGCCCTTTCGCCTATGTTATCTCTTTCCAACCAGTCACGTGACTGAACGCCCCTCTTCAACGAGTCAAGTGACTTTCCGCTCCTCTCTTTATTTCGATAAAAGCCTCAACGCTCGCGTTCCCACTTTTAGAGGTGCCTAGATGATAATTTTGTAAGTTGGAGTGTTGGAGTGTTTGAGTGTTCAACTGATACAGTAGGGACGGATTGTGATGTCTACATGTATATTCTCAAAGTTAGTATTTAATTAGTTGCCGGTAGAGGCCATGTTTAAGTGTCTATATATGTATTATGTTTTTTCTAAAACAACCGCGATTGTTTCACTTTTCGGAAAACAGTTAAAAATAAAATATATAACACAATAATAATTAAAAAAATCACTTAGAAAGCAATGGCCTCACTTATGTTTGAAAATGATTGTCCCAAAAATATATCTAAATGCTCATACAAAATAAATAATATTAGTAACACAAAATAAAATCGAATAAAACCCTTTTTCTAGTCCAAACTCTAAACGTCCTAACCAATTTGCAGGTACCTTAACCATTTCACTTGATACTTGTTGTTTTCAAGGCACTATTAGTAACTTTACCTATTGAAATTTGGACATACGAAAAGAAATTACCTATCGTTTTGTTGTTACTGAAATTTAAACTTAAAATTTCACAATTTTCATCCTACTTCTGTAAGAATAATTATGAGGCAATCCCATAATTATCTCTAATTACAACTAATTAAGAATATTGTAATCTTGTAATTAGTAGTGTAAATCAATTTATTATCGGTTAGTTAGGATGATTAGCATCTTATATTTTAGGTAACTTAGATTAGTACTACATTATAATATTATATATATTTGCTATCATTGGAATGAAAAGACTCAAGGAATTAATCTTCCTACATGGTATCAAGAGTCAAAGATCTTTTGCCCTAATTCTAATTTCTCCCACCGATTTCTCTCCTTTCTTCTCCTAAAAATTTCGGCCACTTCTCCTAAAACCCTAAACTACCTAGCAAACCCTAGCCGAAAATAAACACCACTCCCCACCTACTCGGCTTGCTCCTATCCGAAACCCTAAGGGGTTTTCACTTCCAAAACATCAACTTATACTTCTTTTCTTCTCTAAATTTTGATTTCTTGTGGAACCTATGGCCAAAAAACAAACTTTTCATCCCGCTCTTGCCGTTAATAACGTCAAGAACTTTATCTCTGTAACACTTGAAATAGAGAAAGGGCAATATACCTCTTGAGCAGAATTATTCAAAATTCATTGCCGCGCCTATGAGGTGATCGACCATATCATACCTTCCGAGTCGTCATCAGACGTCATGTTGGCAAAAAAAAACTATGGTCCCGGTTGGATGCTATTGTCCTTCAATGAATTTATGGCACTATATCCAATGACCTTTTACATACCATTTTGGAGCCGAATTCTACGGCTCAACAGGCGTGGGAACGTCTACAAAATATATTTTAGGATAACAAACTTTCTAGAACCGTTTATCTTGAACACCAATTTACTAATGTTAAATTGGATGATTTTTCCAATATCTCCGCTTATTGTAAGGAATTGAAGATGCTTGCGGACCAACTATCCAACGTTGGTTCACCCGTGACAAATCAAAGGTTGGTCCTTCAGTTGATAGCCGAATTGAATGAATAGTATGATGGGGTTGCTACGTTCATTCAACAAAGTAATTCATTGCCTCTTTTCTATGAGGCACGTTCGAGGTTAATTCTCGAGGAAACACGGAAAGCTAAATATGCATCTTCTAGAGCCGCCACCGCCGAAACTACACTCGTCTCCACCAACACATTTTCCTCGGATTTGGATCCCCAAAATTCTGGTTCGGGGGGGGGGAATAGTAATTGTCAAAATAATGGCTAAAACGGGGTTCAAACCTTAACCATAACAAAGGGAAAAAATGGTTGGAAAGGGACGAGGACGTGGCGGTGGCCAACCCACCGACGGTAGTGGGCAGTTCGGGCAGTGGTGGCAATCAGTGGGGGCAGTTGCCATCGTGGGCCTGGGCCCTACAGTGAGCTGCCCCGCCATGTCCATATCCAACTTCTTCGTGGGCCAGGCCTCCACCTTCAACTCGCCAACCCGGAATTCTAGGGTCTCGTCCACTACATGCATTTACGGCCCAGACACCATCTTCTGTAGGCTATGCACCCATTGATATCGAACAAGCCATGAACAACATGAATCTAAGTGTTCCAGGCGAGTCATGGTATATGGACATAGGGGCTACGTCACATATGACGACATCTCAAGGTAATCTCTCATCTTATTTCAATATGAGCAATAACAAAAATATTATTGTCTGCAGTGGTCAGAAAATTTCAATTCGTGGTATTGGTCATGTAACACTACCCTTTCCACACCCACCATTATACTTGAAAAACGTCCTACATGCACCAAAATTAATTAAGAATTTGATATCTGTTAGATGTTTTACAATTGACAATAATGTTTCTGTGTATTTTGATCCGTTTGGCTTTTTTGTGAAGGATTTTCAGACGGGGATGCCACTCATGAGATGTAATAGCACGGGGGACTTATATCCCATCACATCTATTTCCAACAAATTCTTAACCAAATCATCTACCTTTGCTGACATTTCTCATATTGTATGGCACAATCGGTTGGGACACCCAGGAGCACCGATTTTTAATAATCTTAGGAAGAATAATTTGTTTTCTTGTAACCGAATTTTAGACTCTCTTGTTTGCCAATCTTGTCTGTTTGGTAAACATGTTAAGCTTCATTTTGCGTCCTCTACATCTCATACGTTTATGTCATTTGATATTTTGCATTGTGATTTGTGGATATCTCATGTTTTGAGTTCTGCAGGTCATAAGTACTATATGCTAATTCTAGATGATTATTCAATTTTTTTGTGGACTTTTCCCTTAGGACATAAATCACAAATCTCCACCATTTTAAAATAATTTAGTATTTTTATCAAAACTCAATTTGACAAATCCATTAAATATTTTCAATGTGACAATTGGGGGAATTCATAAATACCCAATTTAAAGATTTTTGTCACCAAAATGGGATGTCTTTGCGTGTTTCGTTTCCACATACATCACCACAAAATGGGAAAGCCGAAAGAAAAATTCGAACGATTAATAATATGATTCACACCATCCTTGTGCATTCTTCCACACTACCACATTTTTGGCACCATGCACTTCAAATGGCAACATACCTTTTAAATATTCTTCCTAGTAAACTGCTCTCCAATGTGTCCCCTTCCCAAATGTTGTATCATCGGTTTCCATCTTTTACATATTTGCGGGTGTTTGGGTGCTTATGTTATCATTTGTTTCCATCTACTTCCATTAACAAGTTGCAGGCTAGATCAACTCCTTGTGTGTTTTTGGGATACCCACTAAATCATAGGGGATATAAATGCTATGATATGACAACTGGGAAAATTATTATTTCTCGTCATGTTGTTTTTGATGAGTCTAAATTCCCGTTTACTAAGTCTCATGTGGCATCCTCACCTTCATATGATTTTTTGGACAACAAAATACATCTCATTTTACACCACCATCTCAATACTCAACCACCAGTTGGCCTGACACAATCGAATAACCAAATTAACCCGGCCCCACCACTACACGGGACTGGACCAGTGGTCTTGGCCCAGTTGAATTCCCGTGACAACCAGGCCTATATTGGGGAGCCTACTGCTCCCTCACCCATAAACCAAGATAGCCCGTTACCCCGGCCCAATAACCAACTCCCACACACCTTTGAACTTGGCCACAATACCTCCACTCCACCCACTGCTATACCGAGATCCCTACTACCCAACCGATGACGGTACACCCTCGGACCGTTAAAAATCGTGCCATGCATGGGAGTTTTTGGCCCAAACGTCAGTTTAACTTACTATCTTCGGTTCAACCATCACCTATACCAGAAAATCTCAAAGCAGCCTTATCAGACCCGAATTGAAAATCTGCCATATTATACAAAATTAATGCTATTATTGATAATAAGATGTGGGAATTAGTGCCCCGTCCATCTAATGTGAACATTATTAGGTCTATGTGGGTTTTCTGCCATAAAAATAATTCTGATGGCTCCTTTGCGAGATACAAAGCTCGTCTTGTTGGTGATGGCAGGTCTCAACAGGTTGGAGTAGATTGTGGTGAAGCTTTTAGTCCGGTGGTTAAGCCAGCAACTATCAAGACTGTTCTTAGCCTGACACTGTCAAAATCTTGGACCATTCATCAGTCAGATGTCAAAAATGCTTGTTTACGTTGCCATCTGCAGGAGACAGTTTACATGCACCAGCCGTTGGTTTTCGAGACTCTACACATCCAGATTATGTTTGCCTGCTGAAAAAATCCCTATATGACTTGAAACAAGCTCCACGGGCATGGTATAACAGGTTTGCATGATTTGTATCCACTCTTGGTTTCTCACACAACAAATCTGATCAATCATTATTCATTTATAAGAAGGGAAGTGACATGGCGTATATCCTCCTACACGTAGATGACATCATTCTCATTGCATCATCTACCACACTTCGCCGGTCTATTATGTCCATTCTCGCAACAAAATTTGCGATGAAGGATTTGAGTCCTTTAAATTATTTTTTGGGTATTGCTATCAATCACTATGCAGGTGGTCTGTTTCTAAGTCAAAAGAAATATGTCGATGAGATCCTTGAAAAAGCCGGTATGTCCTCCTGCAAGCTATCACACACTCTCATGGATACAAATGCCAAATTGAGTACCACTGCAGATACTTCGTATAGTGATCATACACACTACCGCAGTCTCGCAGGGGCCTTGCAGTACCTCACTTTCACGAGGCCTGATATCTCCTATGTTGTTCAGCATGTGTGTACATATGCATGATCCAAGAGAGAAACATATGGGAGCTCTCAAAAAGATTATGCGGTACATCAAGGGTACTATTCATTTTGGACTGCATTTGTATAAATCCTTCATCTCGACTATCTCATCTTATACAGATGCAGATTGGGGTTGTTGCCCGAACACACGACCTTCCACCTTGGGTTATTGTGTGTTTTTGGGAGATAATCTAATTCCATGGTCATCCAAATGCCAGCCAACTTTGTCTCGGTCGAGTGCTGAGGCAGAATACAGAGGGGTGGCTAATGTGGTCGCTGAATCGTGTTGGCTCCGTAATCTTCTCTTAGAGCTCCATTGTCCGATTGAGAAGGCAACCGTTGTTTATTGTGATAATGTGAGTGCGATATACTTATCAAGTAATCATGTTCAGCATCAACGCACAAAATATATCGAAATGGATATCTTATTCGTCCGAGAAAAGGTTGCCCGTGGACAAGTACGTGTTCTCCATGTACCGTCCCGTTATCAGATTGCAGACATATTCACAAAAGGTCTTCCGCTCGTACTTTTTGATGATTTCAGGGACAGTCTCAGCATACGAGAACCTCCCGCTAAGACTGCGGGGGATTGTAAGAATAATTATGGAGCAATTCCATAATTATCTCCAATCACAACTAATTAAGAATATTGTAATCTTGTAATTAGTAGTGTAAATCAATTTGTTATCAATTAGTTAGGATGATTAGCATCTTATATTTTAGGTAACTTAGATTAGTACTACATTGTAATATTATATATATTTGCTATATTGGAATGAAAAGACAAAAGGAATTAATCTTCCTACAACTTCATTAACATTAAGCATTAGGTCACATCCTTTGATGCCCAAACCTCAACTATACTATGCTACTTGGAAAAAAAAAATTAAAGAAAGGAAAAATGATTACAAAACCAGGCATTTTTAGAGGAGGTTGTAACTTGGAAAACCAGATGGAAAATTGAAGGCACGTGAAAGCACATGGTACCAATATTTGCAATAGGAAGTAACATGATGGTTTTAAAGTGGTCCATAATCCAAGATGTTCACTTAAAACCAAGAAGAAGAGATACGAAGAATGAACACAAAAGAATGGGCAACATTAAGTTACCATCTCCAAAAGGGACAGCTTACTTCATTTCTGCCGCTAATTTTGCTTTTCATGTTCAACTATTTCCAATTTTAATTTTCAAATAGTAGGAAAGTTGTAAGTTATATCTAGTCAATTTTGTAGAATATAAAAGGGTTAAATTTGGTCAGTTTTATTTGAAATTGAATAATTTAACACTTTCATTAAACGTTTCGTCTAACAATATTTTCGACATTAAGAAACAATTTTGTTTTGCCCTTGACTACTAACTGAAATTCAACGTGAGGGTGATTTTAAACTGTAATTAGAAGTGGATAGGTAAATGAAAGAAATAATTCATTCATTATTTTCATTAATGAAAGAGTATATATATAATTTATAATTTTTCATAATAGAAAAATTATAATCTTATTCTACTCCTAAAACTATATTCTAGTAGTACAAGAATCCTATAATTATGGTAAGTGTATAATACTAATTAATAGAATATTTACACTACAATATTTACCTAATATCTACCATAAAACGGTGTGTATATCACCGTGTATATCACGGACTGAAGCTTACCAAATCTGGAATATACACGTGATATACACCCCTTATGGTAAGTGTATATTACGTGTATATTTAACACACACCCGCAGTCATAGCGGACGATCTTTGTACGCTGAGACTGTCCCTAAAATATTCAAACAGGACCGAGGGAACACTTTGGTAAAGATGTCTGCAATTTGATATCTGGAGGGACATGACAAACACGTACTTGTCCACGAGCTACCTTTTCGCGAACAAAGTGGATATCCATCTCGATATGTTTAGTGCGTTGGTGCTTAACCGGATTACCAGAAAGGTAGATGACACTAACATTATCACAATAAACTAAGGTAGCTTTCTGAATAGGACAATGAAGCTCTAAAGAAGATTACGTAACCAACAGGATTTAAAGACCACATTGGCTGCCCATCGATACTCGGCCTCTGCACTGGAGCGGGACAAAGTATACAATTGAGATCATTACCAAGAAACACACAATAGCTAGACGTAGAGCGTCTGGTGTCTGGACAGCCACCCCAATCAGCATCTGTATACGAGACAAGTGTAGACGTCGATGGCGGATATAAATGTAAGCCAAAGTCAAGTGTCCTATAGATGTACCGAAGTATGCGTTTGAGCGCATTCATATGCTCAACCCTGAGATCATGCATAAACAAACACACCTGTTGTACGGCATACATAATATCGGGTCTCGTGAAAGTAACATACTGAAGGGCTCCTGCAAGACTGCGATAGCGGGTCGGATCCTCATAAGGTGTGCCAGCCTCAGCACCCAACTTGGGCTTAGTATCAACTGGAGTGGAATTAGACTTGCATGAGGACATACCAGCTCGCTCAATGATCTCAGTTGATACTTTCGTAGGGATAGGAACAACCCACCTGCATGACGAGAGACATCAATCCCCAAAAAGTAACTCAAACGCCCCAAGTCTTTCATAGTAAATTCAAAACTGAACATTGTCATGATAGACTGACGTAATACATTAGAGGAGGCAGTCAAGATAATATCATTCACATATAATAGTATATAAGCCATGGAAGAACCACGACGATATATGAATAATGAATTATCGGACTGCTGTGAGAAAACCCAATAGTCGAAACATAGTCTGCAAACCTCTTATACCAAGCCCGTGGGGACTGCTTAAGCCCATACAAGGACTTCTTCAATAAACAAGACATGATGAGGATATTTGGGATCCCTAAACCCCAAGGGCTGATGCATATAGATTGTCTCCTTAAGATCACCATGTAAGAAAGCATTCTTCACATCTAACTGATGAATGAGCCATGCTTTCGAAAGAGCCAAGCTGAGCACAGTGCGAATGGTGGTTGGTTTGACCACCGGACTAAATGTCTCACCACAATCCACACCAACCTGTTGAGTCTTATCATCACATACAAGACGAGCCTTATGCCTCGCAAAAGAACCGTCAGAATTGTTTTTATGAGTAAAAATCCACATAGACCGAATAATATTAACACCAGATGGACGGGACACCAACTCCCACGTCTTATTATCAATAAGAGCATTATATTTGTCGGTCATAGCAATTTTACAATTCGGGTCAGTTAAAGCACACACATGATTACGGGGCATGGGTGATTTAAGAACATTAGAATTTAGATTAAAATATCTTTTCGATTTAACAATACCCCTTTTACTACGGGTGACTGGTCTATGACTCAAGGGAGAATTGGGTGGATTTTGGAAAATTTTGCAACAAGTGACGGACTGGAAAACAGCGGTGGGCCACGGCCTAGAACTCGGAAACCGTAGCGATGGATCGAAAGCGAGACCGGCCCCAAATACGGGACTAGAAACAAAGGGGTGAGACGAACCTGTAGGTCCAGGGAGCAGTGGGCTTGTGGCAGATTTTGGGTGCGGGATAGGTCTAAAAATGACGGATAATATACGGAGAGACAATGTCGTCCAAAAATTTATACGAACTAGGCACGGGACTACTCACGTTAGCAAAGGGAAATTGGGTTTCATAAAAAATAACATGGCGACTAATGATGATTTTATTAGAAGATAAATCAAAATATTTGTACCCACGATGATTAGACGGATAATCCAAAAATACACAAGGGGTAGAACATGCCTGCAGTTTGTTAATTGTGGTGGACGGAAACAACGGATAACATAAGCACCCAAAGACCCTAAGATGTGAATACGAAGAAGTCTTATTATATAAGATTGGAAGGGGGATGAATATGTCAAACCTTTGGTAGGAAGAATGTTAAGAAAATATGTAGTCATTTATAGAGCATGATGCCAAAAAGAAGGGGGGTACGGAAGGATGAACCAATAAAGTTCGGATAATATTATTTACGATACGAATTTTAAGTTCGGATTTCCCATTTTGTGAGGACGTATGATGACAAGAAAAACAAAAATTGATTCCATTATTAGCACAAAACTCCCGAAATACCCCATTATCGTATTCTTTGCCATTATCACATTGAATATTTTTTATTTTCCATTTGAATTAGGTTCAGATAAATGCTCTAAAATTTAAGAAAGTGGAAAAATGTGAGATTTTTTCGCTATCGGAATTGAATTGCCATTACCAACAATTATACCACGATTACTGCTCAAATTGGAATAAGACGAGATAGTACCTTGGTCGGACGTCATGTGAGTAGTGGCTCTGGTGTCCATGTATCAATTTGTGTTTAGAGGATTTAATCAAAGTGTGTACATCGCAGCTTTAATGTCGGTAGGGGTGGATCCGCGACATGGTGGGGCCGAGGCCGAAGCACGCCGGCTTGCTGCCCCGGCCCAACTGTAGCTCTCGGGTTCCAGTTGCTTGACAGACAGGGCCTTTTGGAATTCTAAAATTGGGCCCATGTCGGATACGGAGCAGGTGACGGGTAATAGGGGATGTTGTGCCCAGGCCCACTGGCCTAGTTCTACGCCCATGGGCCCCAGGGCTGTGGCCAGCTGGCTTGCGGCCCACTGCCCTGAGGCCTATTGGCACCCCCGTTATTTCCACCTCGGTTTCCGCCATGATTTTTTTGCGATTCTGACCCTTTTTGCTGCCACCGTTGTTGCAGTGTTGGCATGAATTGTTGGAACCATAGGGAGAGAAATTGGACTCGGTCATCATGACGACAGGTGGGGCCCCAGTGGCCACTTTCTTACCCAGTCCGGCTTCTTCGAGCGTGAGCATGGAACGGGCTTAATAAAATAGCGTAAGATGACTGCTCTGACGAAGAATTGTACCGACGCCACTATAGGCCTCAGAGAGGCCTGCAACTATCTGAAGAATAAGACAGTTGTTGGTAACGGGCGCATCAACGTTGCGGAGTTGATTCGTCAATTCTTTCAACCTTTTGTTGTATGCTGAAATGTTGGGGAAATCTTCCATATTAACGTGGGAGAATTCCTGCTCAAGGGTAACATCACGAGAATTTTGATTATCTAGGAATATATCACGCACTCTATTCCAAGCATCCATCGTCGTAGCGTCGGATTCGATAATCGTTTGCAACAGGTTGGTAGAAATAGTGGAGTAAATCCACTAAAGAATGGTAGCATCAAGGGTTGTCCATAACTTAGGATCATCCTCGGGTTTGGGCACCTCGGTATCCGCAGGAGCCGTGGGGATAATGTGATGGAGGACTTGATGCGAGCGTGCGTGGACTTTGAACAGTTCGGCCCACGTCGCGTATTGGACGTTTTCTATTTCAAGAATGATAGGGATATGATTCTTGATGTTAGAAACAACAAGGGCAGTGTGAAACGTGTTCTTAGCCATAATAGCAACGCAAGACGTGATGTAGGGATTTGAGAAAAAAATTGGGAAGAGAGGAGGTACCGTTGGGGACAAAATCCGAGAAAAGAGACTCGAAACTAGAGGGAAGGTCGACGGAATTTGGGAGGAAAATATGAAACCTAGACTACTGATACCATGAAAGAAATAATCTCTTCATTATTTTCATTAATGAAAGAGTATATATACAATTTATAATTTTCCATAATAAGAAAATCTTATTCCTATTCTACTGTCAAAACCCTATTCTAGTAGTACAAGAATCCTATAATTATGGTAAGTGTACAATATTTACACTATAATATTTACCTAAAATCTACCATAAAACAGTGATTATATCACAGGCTGAAGCTTACCAAATCTGGAATATACACCCCAGTAAATTTGGGCCATTTTTTCTCGAAGAATTTGGACACTTGAGTCAACCGATGTCACATTGAAACTTCGTTAATGATAAGAAGAAATACAAGGTGATCTACTGGCGGCAAGCGTAGGAATAGACCCAAAAGCGTGACAAATGACAAAATTAAATAATTTCGAATAATATATTGAAAAACTTAAGCCTTTTCTCATTGCAAAATAAACTAAAATAAGATCTTTACAACGATCTCAGAAAAGTAACTCGACATGTATTCAAACACAATCTGCGATGGTTTTCACTTTTAATTAGTTATCGATCAAGAATTTTGGGTGCAAGTACTAGTAGTCTTACATTATTATTTTCGGTAAAGAATGGATCTTTAACATAACTCAACCCCAAAAGCTAGCTTGTAGGGTGATGATTGTCCAAGTCCATATAAGGAGTCATGTTTGTCCAAGTCCATATAAGGAGTCATGTTCCCATTTTATATTCGATGTGAGACTCTTAACACTCCCCGCACGCCCAGACTTTGTTAATTGGAGCGTGAATAATATAATTTGGGGGTCCAACATCGGTGAACAAAGAATTGGAATGAGTCCGACTCTGATACTATGTAAAGAATGGATCTTGGGCCTAATTCAACCCCAAAAGCTAGTTTGTAGGGTGAGGATTGTCCAAGTCCATATAAGGAGTCCATGTTCCCATTCCATATCCGATGTGAGACTTTTAACACTCCCCGCACGCCCAGACGTTGTTAATTGGAGTGTGGTATAATTTGAGGGCCCAACATCGATGAACAAAGAATTGGAATGAGTCTGGCTCTGATACCATGTAAAGAATGGATCTTTGGCCTAACTCAATCTCAAAAGCTAGCTTGTAGGGTGAGGATTGTCCAAGTCCATATAATGAGTTCATGTTCCCATTCCATATCCGATGTGGGCTTGTAGGGTGAAGATTGTCCAAGTCCATATAAGGAGTTCATGTTCTCATTTCATATCCGATGTGAGACTCTTAACATTTTCTTCCTAAAGAAAATCATCCATAATTTTGATTGCTCTTATAAATTTCCAATTACAATTTCCTTTCATTTGGTAACAAATACTAATGATATCTAATTAGAGTATTATGATGTAAATATTTGAAATCTTTGCTATATTAGAATCTTACTCCTAAATTTTATATGTAATTGACTTCGCTTATTAGGTATAACAGAATAGTTGAGAGTTGAGACATATGAGTAAAAATCTGTAGATTTCATGTTCGAGTTCCTACTACACTTCGTACAAACACGTTTATCCCGGCTCTAATAAACATATATATACTTATTAATTATTTATATTTGTGATTTTTACCAGCTAAATGAATCAACATGGACGAAAATAAATACTCTAAGACATTACCCCTCATAAACAGTAAATACTTATCCACACCGAATGTTTACACTAAATCAGTGCACTTTATCATAGTTAAGTGATTTAATGATATAAATATATATATATATATATTAATTAATCATGATTAAATGATAGTGGTACATATTCAAACATATGTCATACATCCATTGATTTCGGTGTGGGTAAATTTTTAATCTCATAAACAATCTTAATAATGACTTAATAATAATAATAATAATAATAATAATAATAATAATAATAATAATAATAATAATAATAATAATAATAATAATAATAATAATAATAATAATAATAATAATAATAATAATAATAATAATAATAATAATAATAATAATAATAATAATAATAATAATAATAATAATAATAATAATAATAATAATAATAATAATAATAATAATAATAATAATAATAATAATAATAATAATAATAATAATAATAATAATAATAATAATAATAATAATAATAATAATAATAATAATAATAATAATAATAATAATAATAATAATAATAATAATAATAATAATAATAATAATAATAATAATAATAATAATAATAATAATAATAATAATAATAATAATAATAATAATAATAATAATAATAATAATAATAATAATAATAATAATAATAATAATAATAATAATAATAATAATAATAATAATAATAATAATAATAATAATAATAATAATAATAATAATAATAATAATAATAATAATAATAATAATAATAATAATAATAATAATAATAATAATAATAATAATAATAATAATAATAATAATAATAATAATAATAATAATAATAATAATAATAATAATAATAATAATAATAATAATAATAATAATAATAATAATAATAATAATAATAATAATAATAATAATAATAATAATAATAATAATAATAATAATAATAATAATAATAATAATAATAATAATAATAATAATAATAATAATAATAATAATAATAATAATAATAATAATAATAATAATAATAATAATAATAATAATAATAATAATAATAATAATAATAATAATAATAATAATAATAATAATAATAATAATAATAATAATAATAATAATAATAATAATAATAATAATAATAATAATAATAATAATAATAATAATAATAATAATAATAATAATAATAATAATAATAATAATAATAATAATAATAATAATAATAATAATAATAATAATAATAATAATAATAATAATAATAATAATAATAATAATAATAATAATAATAATAATAATAATAATAATAATAATAATAATAATAATAATAATAATAATAATATAAATAATAATAATAATAATAATAATAGTTATCTCTCAACCTCAAAGAAAGATTAAACGCACTTAAAAGAATTCAAAAGCTGGTCCCATGGTGTCAACAAGTCCTCTTCTTCCTTATTTATATTTCTATTTTTTCACTTGCGTATCATTCTATCTTGTTTCCTTATCTACTCGTACATCCACATTGTCGTCTTCTCCTACCTTTAAATCATTTTCAAGTAAATCAAGCTCCAAAATTATGGTTGGTAGAGTGAATTATCACCCCTCAATATGATGACAAACTTAATCTTGTCTATTCAATCACTTTAAAATCATATTCGGAATTATTTAAACTAGGATCAAATTTCTAATTTCATTTAAAAATACAGACAAGACATGGACTTTGCACCCTCCTAGCTTATTTAGTATGAGAAATATATACAGTGAAACCTCTTTATAATTGTTATTCGTTATAATAATAATTCACTATAACGGCCCGATTATCTTCGAAATTAATTTTTCAGGTTATATTTTATTTCTCTATAACAACATTCTATCTATAACAATAATGTCTTTTATTATAGCGGTACACTCTTTACAAAATTATATCTCTATAACAACCACATTCAAATATTATGTAATGATATTTTATAAAAATATATTATGTATAAAAATAAAATCTTAAAATATTTATGGTAATCATCAAGGGAAAGATTGAATTCCTTTCTGTTGAAAGTTTGGACAAAAATCTTCGTCAATTCAAGTGTTATATTATTATTAAGAGATTGGAATTTGCCAAACAACCTACAATTGTAAAATCTTACGTCAAACTTGAAATATTTAATTTTTTAATTAATTTTAAATGCATACGTTCCTTATATTTTAATTCTTTATTGAAACGGTACAACTAGTTATGAATTTATTAGTCACTTCAATTTTTAATTAATAAAATATGAAAATCAATTGAGATTTTAAAAATAACATGTATTTTATTTTCGTTTATAACATAAAAAATATAAAAATGTTTTTACATACTTTTGTTTATAACAGCTAAATGAGATTCAAATATGAAATGTCAAGTATACACATATAACATCATCTCACTATAGCAACTTATGAAATTTTCAGACAAACACTGCTATTATAGAGAGATTTGACTGTAATTACTGACTATATATATTAATTGTACCGCGGAATAACAATTGTTTTTTTTTTCATTCAATTAAAGAAGTGTGCACGGTTGTATCTTGGTAAAAATCAAAATCTCCAATTTAAGTGAAATTATACCATTATGTTTAAGTTAATCTCTAACCATCATTATTGATCTACTTTTTAATTCTTTTTTCCCCTCTCCAATGATATCAAATTACTCAGGTAGAACCAAAGACAAGATCAGATGCATTTAGATTCCAAAATCTGTACCCATAGAGTCATTAAAGTCCACATTTTCATTCAATTTCTATTTTTTTGTCATTAAAGTCCACATTTTCATTCAATTTCTATTATCTTATCTTTCTATATTTTTGTTATATTATCTTCTATTTTTGTTCTATTATCTATTCATTCTATCATGTTTGCTTATCTATTCGTCCATCCACATTAGATTATCTTATTGGTCCAATCAGTCTTCTTTGTCCCCCCCCCCCCCCCCCCCCTCTCCATCCCTCTAAATATTTTTTCAAGAAATAAATTAGCTCCAAAATTATAGTTAGTGAATTGTCGATCAAACCCATATAGATGGAGAAATATTATTTTAACTTTGGTCGTATTAATTTTATTTTTATTTCAAGATGGAGAAACTTTTACCTCCTTTAATTTTTGAGTATTAGAAATATATTCGGACCAAAAAGAATCAGAAATATATAACTAGCGAAATACTCAGAATAATGACTATTTAATTTGTTCTATTAGATTTTAGAGGTCATACTGCTTTAAATTTCTTGTTCGAATTTGACCGTTTCTCTTGCTTTTGTTTGTGCTTATGTTTTTTCTTGAGCCGAGGTCGAAAACAGTTTTTCTATTTACCAAGATAGAGGTAATGTCTGCGTACACTCTACACTCTCCAGACCCCACGTTGTGGGATCTCATTGTGTAGTTTGTTGTTGTAGATTTTAGAGGTGTGCAAAGTTATATGTTGTATATTTAATTGACTAATATAGTTCAGACGAGTGGAAGGTTCAAATATGAGATTTGTTAAAATTAAGTATTTATGGATAACAGTATAACACCTTACGCCACCATGCTAATTACGAATAAAGAAAAAAAATATGTAAATTGCTTTTTCCTAAAATTGTGCAAACCGTCAGCATCATCCAAATCCAGTGGAAAGGAGCCTGCGGGGTTAAGAAGTGGCTTTGTTCCACTCTAATTAAACTGTATCTTCACAGAACAAATGATATCTGTTACTGTATTATAGGAGTATTAGATAAAGGTTCAAAACATTTTGGTTGCAAAATACTGGACTAAGATTAAAAAATCCTTACTTGTAGCTTAGATTTATAAATTTGACCAAAGAAGAGAAAACATACATTCACTCTATTTTATTTTATGTGACAATATATTACCTTATTATTCAGCAAGAGAAGAAATTACATATTTTTATACGTCACATAAATGGAAAACAAGGGAGTGGCTAAATTGATTTTTCCTTTTCTTCTTGTTTCCACTAGGCTTCGGTGTATTGAGTCTTGATTAATTTAAATTTACATTGTGTAGGATTCATTAAAGAGGAAAGTGTTCACTAACAAATTTTATTTCCATTCCAAATGTTCAAATCTCAGATTTTTTAATTAAAAATGGAGAAATTCTATCTATTTCACTGCAAGCTAAATTGAATTTGTCAAATATAATCCTTTAAGGTGGGTTAGGCTTGGTAATAGTTTGGAACACCATATCTTCTTTTTCTTTCATACCGATAGTATTGGTATTATCCTAGTTGTTCCTTGATCTCGGATGTTTTGTCACGTACTATCTATTATTTATTGTATTTTGATTATCAAATTATTGAGCCGTTCCTTTCTTTCAGAATAATATGTCATACTTTTTATATTATTTGTCATTCTTCTCCACTTTCATAGTTTATTTTTTCTAAATGGCTTTGAATTATTTTTCTTAAGCAGAAGATATATAAAAAACCTCTTTCTCTTTGTAAAATAAGAGTAAGATATGCATACGCATTGTTCTGTTTAAACTCCACTTATAAAATTATATTGAATTTATTGGTTACGTTGTTGATGATTGCAACAATCTGGTAAAAGTGTACAAAAGTCGTCTGAATGATCAACACACAAATAGTTTAGGAAAGCAAAAATCCAAGAAGTTGATAAACCAACAGCAAAATTTCCCATAGGCACTAAATCAGGGGGCAAACAAAAAATAAAAACCCGTACAATAATTGAAAACCAACTCCCTCTACTTTTTGTCCTTTTATATCTACATGTCAACTAGCAAGTCACTACACTCACGCTTTTTACATGACACGTGTAGAAACTTCCAATTTACACTCACTCCGTGCTGTACCCTCTCACGTGCTTCTCTACACGTGGCACTCACTCAACGTTTCTCCATTTCTACGCCGTTAAGTTACTTAACGGCGTTTCAAAACGTATATAAGCACTGTCACTCCCCTTCAACTTTTTCAAACCTGACTGAAATAATAAATATAAAGTGCTTAATTTTCAGTATGAACAATGTTCTTTTCCGAACCGGTTCCGGTTCAATTCCAGTCCAAACACCAGTAAAGCCCGGTTCAATAAAAGTGTATGTTCCGGTTCGTGAATATATCGGTAAAAAAGGATGTTCTTCTCCGATGATTTCTTTGAACCTACGCCGGACTTCGTCGGATTCCGATGTGATCCTATCGGCGATCGAAGGTTCCGGTGTAACTAGGACGTTGAGTAAGCTTGGATCGACGTCATTACCGGCGATTACACCGGAGGAAGATTGCGGTACTTCTGATCTGGATGAGTTGGAGGTTCTCCGATCGTTGAGTTTGACGGAAGATCGACAGAGTTACACGGAGATTGGCCGTTAAACGGTGTTCCGATCGATGAGGTTGGATTTCCCGGCGGCGGAATCGACAAAAACAGAAAGTTTGGCGGCGGCGGTGATGGTAAAGACGGCGGAAACTCAGATCCGAGGAAAATCGGAGAATATTATAAGGAAATGCTGAGTTCAGATCCGATGAATTCTCTTCTTCTTAGAAACTATGGCAAGTACTTGCATGAGGTATATTAATTTATTCTATTCCTTTAAGTTCTAATTTACGTGATATTTTTTGAGAGTTAATTTAACTAATTTTCAAATTGCATTAGATCAATTCAATATTTTATAATTAGAATTTAGATATTTAAAAATTATATAATAAGATGAACTATTAATTTAACTAATTTTCAAATTGCATTAGATCGGCTTAATATTTTATAATTAGAATTTAGATATTTAAAAATTATACAATAAGATAGACTATAATTTTTATATTTCATTTTAATTCACTGATTAAAGTTCACACAGTTTGAATTTCGAAAAGGAAAAAGGAAAAAGTGTTGCTACATAACTATTTTTGAGATATAATATACGAGGATTTTGGATTGATTTGCTTAATGTTGATGATAATTGAAGGTAGAGAGAGACTATGTGAAAGCTGAAGAATGCTATGGAAGAGCTATACTTGCAAGTCCTGGAGACGGAGAAGTGCTTTCTCTGTATGGCAAATTGGTTTGGGAGACACAGCGAGATGAGAGTAGAGCCAAATCTTACTTTGATCAAGCTGTTCACGCTTCTCCTGACGACTGGTAAATTCCGTTTTCGATTTCCTTTCAAACCTAATCTCATTCCTAGATCAAAGACGGATCTAGGATTTTGAATTCGAAAATCGTTGTGATAAAATTTTATAGAGTTAATGTTAAAAACACATTTGAACTGAGTATCATTTTTTCACGAGTTTCACACCCCAACTATCTATCGGCTATTCCTGAACCATCACTTTTTATGTATTAAAGCACACTTGAGATTAGGCCAACTTCCTTTTCCCTTTTCCGTGAACTATCACCATATACTCAACTAGTTACATAGATGATGATAGTTCAGCTAAGAAAAGGGAACAAGGTAACAAGAGTGTGAAACTCGGAAAAAAGTGATAATTCAAGTGTGTTTTAACCATTATATCATTTTTATATATTGGATCTGCCTCTCGTTTTGAGCTTATTAAATTACTGATTGGAATGAAGTTGTTTGTTCTAATAACAGCACTGTGTTGGGATCGTATGCACACTTCATGTGGGAAGCAGAAGAAGGCGACGACGAAGAAATGGAGAAAGAAACAGTAACAGCAGGAGCAACGATGGTTGCAGCATACTAGAACGAGAGAGTACTAATAATAAAAATTCTAAGCGCCCCTTCGACCGGCTTTGTAATATTATCGCTGAGAGCTAACGTATGTTAATCTACCTGTAAAACGTGTAATAACCTGATAATAAAGGAGGAATATGTAACATAAATCAATATATGTTATGGAAAATGAGGGGTTAAGTCTATATAGAAGAGACAGTTGAAAGAGAAGAAACTCGGAACTATATATGAAGAGTTCTCTCAGTTTGAAGTTTTGTACAGCACTAACAGCCCTTTAATTAACTATTAGTGCTATTGTAATTCTGATAAAGCACCGGAAGGAGATTATCGAAGTATCAAGTCTTTCCTCTTGGAGTTGCAACATTTGGCAAAGTAATTTGCAAGTACAAATAGCAAGTTTATGAGTTATAATTGAGATCTGGTACTTCTATATAAATTCAACTTATTATATCTCCGGCAAAGAAGCCCATGAACAAGTCTTATTGACAAATATATACTTAGCTCCACCGATAGATAAAGATCATAAATGGAAATAATCGAATCACGTTCTCAAAATGTCAGTGCCATTCTATTGCTTAAAAAAATTAGACAGAATATAAATAAAAGAGAAATCTATTGATTCTTTGTCAATTGGTTGGATTGTAGGTATGATAACTTGCTTTACGGGCGAGATTTCTAGTTCAGGTCCAAGATGATTTAGCTGTGTAATTGAAAAGAACAGAAGAAGTCAATGACTTTCAATGCCAACGTAATGCTTTTTGGTCAGACGATGCGAGATATTCATATATGTGAATACCACATATCATCTTGAAAGTCAAATGCTAAAAGAAGGTAGAGCTTTGATAAAAAGTAGAACCATAAATACAATTCGAAACAATACACTTCGGAATGATATATCATTTCTTGAAAATGCAGGGAGGTCTTCCTTACAAATCGTCTTCCTTATACAATCTGTTAAGGTTGGGTGATGAGGATAAATAATTAGTGGAAACTGAATATCTTGAACATGTAACATGGACTGTGTAAATATCAAAGCAGTCCCTGGGGCGGTCGAGGCGGCGCCGCATAGGCCTCCGCCTCAGTTTTTTATTTTTTTATTATTGGTTTCAAATATTAAGATATGTATTAAAAATGCCTCTAATTTCAACAGTGAGAGTTGTAGCTTAGTGGTTGATGGCTCACTTCAAAAGTCTTTTGCTGTTGAGAGGTGTGTTTGAATCCAATGAGCAACGAAACATTTTTTTTTTAAAACACAAAATCATATTTGGCTCCAAATCCCAAATAGTGTTTTTACTATATATTTATTTGATGTTTCGATCAATTTTTTTTTTAAATATTAATGAATTAGTTAATTTTAATTTTTCATGTGAATAAAAAATGGTCTCTTTTTGTTTCTCGCACCGAACCCTTAAAAGTATAAGAACGGCTCTGGTAAATATTCATCAGCTTATCAATGTTAGGAGAAATGCTAATGTCACGAGTCTACCTCGGTAGATGTTATTGAAGATAGTATAATACAAATAGATAATCCAAAAAGCTTCTAAAAGTAATTTGGTAAGGAATTTGTCAAATTAGTCATCGGGCCTAACTTACCCCAAAAGCTAACTTAAAGGGAGAAGGATTGTCCAAGCCTTATAAGGAGTCCGGGTTCTCATCCGTCATCGATGTTGTATATTCTCTTCACCACCCTCACGCCCAAATTCACACAATCTTTTTATCTGGGGTGCACTGTCCGGTCTGGAGAGTGCATTTTCATGGACCGGGGGCATTTTCACCCCATCGGTTCGGGATCGGTCAATTGATCCAGGGAGCGTATTGCCTCCCTTTTTTCCCGGGGGCCCACATCGGATCGAGTGTGGTCCTGGCTCTGGTATCATGTTAAATTAGGCATTGGATCTAACTCACACCCCAAAAGCTAGCTCAAATGGAAGAGAATTGTCCAAATCTTATAAGGTGTCCAGAGTTTTCGTTCGTCACCGTTACGATATATTCTCTTCAGAACTCCTATAAATACGTAAAAAGGATGTAAAGGTAATCCCATCAATACTATTGTTTTTTAAATTCTTCTATCTTTTCTTGTTTTAAATTTCGATGAAATTAAATCGATATATTCATAGAGTAATCATATAATCAGTACATGATACATATTATTTCATTCTTTATTAAAAAGGAAGTAACCTGCCCCCCCCCCCCTCTCTCTCTCGCCCTGATGGAAGTGTTCATCTTTTACGAGATCTTTTTTTTTACTATTTATCTTTATCAAAGCCGTAAGCGAAGAGTGAAAACTCCTATAAAATTTCAAATAAGTTGCCAATTTAGTTTGTGTAGACATTGAAAGATCAGTTGCGTAAGATAAGAAAGGTTAGAATTAATGACCTAAAATCACAAATAATTAACTATGTGGAAATTACATTACACATATTCAATAGTTAATACGTCTTTAGTTCCATTATCTTCCAATTTTATTGAAAAATTACTTGCTCTTTTAACATAATAAACCGTTGCACAATAGGTATATCAGTAAAGCAAATGTCACACCTTCATAACAATCATCATATTTACCCAAAAAAAGTACAATTAAATTTGTAAGTGATTTTAAAAATACGTGGATTGATTTGTAATATAAAGTAATAAGTAATTAACAATAAGCAAGCAAATGAGAATAATAAGTAAGAAAATTAGCATGTAGTGTCATAGTCTTGATTGAAACTATTCAGTAAGATTGGTCCGATCCTTAGCTGATTTGCTTCGAGTCCGAGCCAACAATGAGAACTAATAACTATAATTGTTGTAAGTAAATCGTTCCAGTATGAATGATGAGAATGAGATGACCTTCCAACATGAAGGTTGGACTCCTTTTATAGCTATGAATACATGGCATTAACGCCCGAGAATCATTCTCCAATTAAATGCAATTAAATGAAAATAATGGTCCCTTAATGAACAAGGAGTAACGACCGGTGTCATATTCGTAATGGGTTCGCACTGGGCTCTTTTGATTCTTCACCCGATGTCACCTGATTCGGTCACTACCCGATCTTGTCTGGATATCCGAACTTGTCTCGATGCAACTCTCATCCGATGCGGATCTCTGTCGCCTCTCTCGAACTCCATACCTAAACCTAGCCACGCGTCGTGTTGGTTTTCACCATATACAGATGGTCTCCACACTTTTCGGATCAAAATTTACCGAAGTGATGCGAAGTGGAAATGATTTCTTCGTTGTCTTTCCTTGCAAGCTTATTTTCAAATGACTCCGAAATAGGCGAGAAACGAAACGTTTTCTTTTCTCCAAACTCTGACTCACGCCTTGTCATTCTGCAAATTCAGACACGTGTCAACTTCTGATTGCACCGCCTCTTCGGTTGGATCACCGAAGCTTTTCGCAATGATGACAAAAAACCCTATAAATCCTTCCCTCTTTTCTACCATTTTACACTTCTGCAAATCTCTTTGTCAAACCTACGCACTTGTTCTAGCCCTTTCAAATTTAAATCTTCAAATCACCAAATCTTCAAACCTTCATTCCTTCAAATTTTCTTAGCTTCAAATCTTCAAACCTTCTTAACTTCAAGTCTTCATATCTCATTCATTATGGCTAAAACCACCCGAGCTTCTTCAAGACAGTCTTCTCTGACAATTTCACCACCATCGGCTATTGTGGCCACCAACACCAATGAGACCTCTGAGGCTCAGGCTGCCATCGAGTCTAGGGCATTCGATATTCTCCCCTCTACCTTCCATTTCGATACTGAGTTTTCTATACGCACCCATCACTTTGAAAAGAGATCGGGGGTAAAATGGCAAAAAACTACCGAACTTCCATCACTCCCTTTGAACTTTACCAATTGCAGTTGGGAGAAATTCTCCAGACTCATCATCCCCGGGTGCGATGATGATATTACTACCCATAAACCCGAGTACTCTTATGTCTACACCTATTTATTCACTTTCAAACTCAACCCCCAATTGATGACATACTTGAAATATGCAAGACTTACAATTTATGTCTTGGACAAATTGGTCCGATTGTTTGGAGGGTCATCACTTGTCTCCGGTTCTTGGCCAACGAAGTCAAGAAAGATTTCACTTTGGATCATTTGATCTGTTTGTACGTTTCAAAGTTCTTTCATGGCGGGTTTTTCCAACTTTCCAAATGAGGGATGTTGACACCCAATTTTGTTTTCGCTTTTTCGATTATTTATCTGCAATTATAAATATTTTTGACACCTCAAAATAATATATATATATCATTATTTATTATCATTATTATAATTATTTGTATTTTTCACTACCATTTACCTTTTAATATTCTAATCATAGTTTTACCCTAATATTCTATGTTATTTTATTTTTCGCAAAATGGCATCGCATTTTTATTAAGCATTAAATATTTCGCAAATATTATATTTTATTATTATCACATCGTTATTTTGTTTTAAATAATTTATATTTCAAAGAATTTTTTTAAAATAAACCATTTTAATATTTTTTAATCACAACCCATTTTATTTTCCCTCACCCAAAAAAAAAAACAATGTCAACCCACCAAAACATTCTACCCAATCCACCCCAAAACCAGGCCCAACCGGCCATCCCCCATTCCAGCCCAATCATCCAACCCTTTTTCGGCCCAACCGACCCAACACCCTTTTATCCACCCATTCTCCTAAACCAAACCCTTATCCCCCAAAACCAAATCCTCCCAAACTAAACCAAAACAAAAACCCTTTTCATTTTTCTCTCACCCTTTCCCCTCAATCAGCCGCAACCCCCATACCCTGCACCCCCAAAACCCGCCGGCCACCCAACCCTGACACCATCAACCCCTCCCCGTCACGTCACCCATGCCCCTCCCCCCAAAATCCGCTTCTAAAAAAACGTACATTTGCCCCTTTATTTTGAAATTCAAACTCGAATTTGAAAAGGGGTATGGGGTGAACGTCTTGGGGGGAAAACCATCTATAAATACCCCCTTGTTCTTCATTTTAAGGGGGCCGATTCCAAGAATAAAAAACGAAGGTCGAAGTCGTCTTTTTTTTTTTTGGTCCGAAATCAGTCCGAAAAATACAAAGAAAAAACATCAAAAAACAAGAAGGAAATTAAAAAAAATGGTTTGTTTGTTCTTAAATTTTGCTTAGAAAAAATACCCTCTTTGTTTCATAAACTTTAACCCGAAAATACCCCTTTTAGTTCTTAATTTTCCAATCCGAAAATACTACCCTTTTTTAGTTCCTAATTTTTCAATAAAAAAAAATGTTTTTGCTTTGGGTCAGGTCGTAAACCGGGTCTGTGTCCGGGTCGGGCTGAATCCGTGTCCAAAAATCAGAATTCTGAATAGCGGGTTCAGTAATCGCCCTCGACTCACTTTGCTTCCAGTTTCTTAGGGATAAATGTAGTAATTTGATTGTTTAGTTGTTGGTTTCATTTCTGTTTGTGTGAAACTGTTTTTCTCATCTGTTTGCCTTGAGTTTAATGTAAAAAATTATTGAGTAGGGATCGAGAATGCTTAAAGGAATTATCGATGAACTTGTAAACATGTGGATGATTGTGTGTCTTGTGGACTGCATTTTAAATGCTTGTAAGAAGTCTGGTTTTACATGACCTATATGAAAAGAATATGCTTAGGTCGTGTGTTTAAGACTATACTCTACCCTATTTTATTTTCAAGTTCGAGACTGAAACGAATGTGGAAATTCCCGCTTAAATTGATAACTATTGGCATCTGGATATGACTAGTCCACCTCTCTGCTTGTTGTGGGGATTCTATTCCTCCAGTGAATTACTTCTCTAGCCTTATTTTGTTGAAATTAATTACATAGCAAATCTGTATCATAGTAGGCTGTTTGGTTCTGTCTTTGAATGTTTGTAACTCTATTTTGGAAATCTTGAGCTTATTTGAATGTGTATTTAATGTGTTAATCCCCTGCTGATATATTTAGGATCGGGTGGGTAGTCCGGTGCTCAATTGGTTTGGATATTTTGTACATCTCTAATCTTGGGAGATTCCACCTTTTGGAGCAAAGGATTCGGGTGGGTTGGTTGTACATCTCTAATTTGTTAAAGTTTCTGGGCTATTTGATCTATTCTCTGTATTAAGAAGCTCTTTCAAATGGTCTGTCAAGTTAACAAAAATTGATCAAAAGCGACATTGGTTTAAGGATTGCTCCATGTCTTATCTGTCTTGTTTTCCTTTTTCACATGTATGTGGATTCTGAACCTTAGTTAACATGTCTGATTCATAAGGATAACTTTGCTCACCATCATTAATGCATTTTGTTTGCTTGTTTTGTGTGTTTGGAGTTGTCAACAATATAAATTTGAAAAGCATGCTGAATTTGGTAAGTCTTGTGAGAATCATGGGTTTTTAAACTAATCAGCCATCGTCTTAAAATGTGATGATAGGCTACTGGAAAAGGGCTTAGTTTAGGACCTGTATTTGTAACTATTTGAAAGCTGCACAACTCTTGTCATTTGATTACTATAGCAAGTTGTAGAGATGTCTTGAAAATTCATACTAGTATGAGGATGATTCGCCTATAGTTGTCTTAGTTAGGTGTTTAACTCGACTCTTAAAACCTTGTTCGACATTAGGGTGCATTAGGAGGTTCTGTTTGATTAACGACTAACACGCTTCATTTGTTTAGTAAACAAAAATCACTAGAATGTAGAACTGTTTGGATGAGCCCACCGTCTCATTGTAATCTTGTCTAATTTGAATGTTTAGCTTGGAACTTATAGTTAAATGCTGGAAATAAGTGAAAGCATTTGCTTCACTACCTTTATATCTCTATTATATCACTTTGCTGCTTTTACTAGGGATAAGCACTCTAATCATTTTGCTTTTCTTTTGTTTACCTGAAATGCATCTGGAGCAATGAGTCTCGTTATGAGACTCATCATGACTATTGTCAAGCGAAGATCCGCATCCACACTCATTGCATTCTCTGGCCTTGGAATTTCCAAACAAATAGGGCGGGATGACATTGTCATCCGTCCTGGTCACGACTTTCAACTCTTTAATACCGTCCTTTTTTATATTTTTTGGATGTAATAATTATTCAATTTTTGTGCGATCATAGGAAGACTTAGAATAATTAGGCATGGAATGGATAGATTAATATGGTAGTTTAAAATTGGAAATCCGTCGCTAGTTTATTTATTTTTAGGCTCGGTTAGTTTAAAATTGGAAATCCGTTGCTAACTTATTTATTATTAGTCCTGTCATGAATGTTTAAAACTTTCAAAACAACTTGGTCATCTTTTATTCGCATTATTAATCATACAAATGAGGTGTTGTTCTTATTTGATCGCTATAAAAATGGCTTACACATTAATCATTTCTTTGCGTTATAAATAATTTGCTTTTTTCCTTTTCTATGAATTGCAAGAATATGTATTACAAATGCATACTTTTATTCAAAATCCAACTTTATATATACTTTATAAATAATGCAATACAAATGCATGTTTTATTCCAAAAATCAACTTTCTATGTATTTTATAAATAATGCCATACAAGTGCACACTTCTGTCAAAAAAATTAAATTTACCTATATTCTATAAACTATGCATGCTTTTATCAAAAACTCAATTTCACATTACATTTTATAAGCCATGCCCTGCAATGCATACTTTATTAATAAATTAATTTTTCATATTCTTTGTAAACAATGCTATACAAATGCATACTTTTATCCAAAAATCAACTTTACATATATTTTATGAATAATGACATACAAATGCATGTTTTTATTCTAAAAATCAACTTTGCATGTATTTTATAAACAATGTCATACAATTAATCTATTACTTGCAACTTCCTTTAAACTAACCTTATATTTCAAACATGCATTTTTCTTTAGCATAATAATTAACCTGAGTTTGATCGGATAACCGCAAGTTAGCGGATCTTAAAGGATGTCTAACCCCTTCCTTTTAGGATAATAGAGAACCCTTACCCAGAATTTCATAGTTTTGCAGACCTTAATCGGAGTTCATTTTTTAGCATTTATGTTAACATTTAGGTGCCCTAATTCACCTTAGAATAATTAGGTGGCGACTCCTCAATCATTTTTAATCAAATTCCAGGGAAAATGTCTGTGCGTCACGACCGCTGGTAAAAAATGGGCGCGCACAAGAACTATTCCCAATTTTTCTAGCCTCGATGAAGATTGAGATCGAGGCTCGATGGAATGCTTCATAGCATATCGCACTGCTGAGATTATTCCTGAGAGGTTCTTGCCTTTTCTGAAAAAATAGAACTTAAATTGTAAGTTCAAAAACTCTTTTCTTTGATTTTTTTACATTACTTCTAATGACCTCAATTTTCTGAAACTTTCTTTCACTACTTTTTCCAGCTACCCGGTGGACTCCGGCCCATGTCGAGAACCTCCACGCATGGGTCGAGAAGATCATAAGTTTACATATGCATAAAGAGCGTACATGGAAGACAATTTCCAAAGACCGCTTGAAATCACATAACCATGGTTTGAACTTTCAAAACTCCCCTTCTATGTTTTATTCTTCTTTATGCTCATACTTTCACCATCTTCTTTTTCTTTTTTGTTCATGTCTGCCCAAAGGTTCTGTACTCCTGAGGAAAACTTTTTTGGCCAGTCTGACTTACCCTAATCCAATACTCGATTCGACTAAATTCATGCGCCGTATTGCCGAAGTACCAAAGAAAAAGAAAACCTCAAAACCCAAATCCTCTAAACCTCTGAAGTCACCCTCGACCATTTCAAAGAGGAAAAAGGCTCCGGAAGCAGGTGACCCTTCCGAGTTCAAGACACTGACATCTATCCAGATGATGTTTGGGTGAGAAAGGTCACCACCACCATTCCGACGGAAGATGTTTCTTCCGGAGTAGGAGAAAATATTGTTGTTGAAGTTGTCGTGCCACCATCCGATACCATGCCAACTTCCGCCACCAACTCCCCTCATCATTGAAGATGATGACGAAACCACATATGAAGTGCCGTTGGCGAAGAAGCCAAGAACTTCAACTCCTTCTCTATTATCGCAATCGGCCGACAACGTTGGGTAAGAGGATTTTGATCGCCTCTTCGGCGAGGCCTGAACCTCTGTAAGCCCAGCTCTGCCAATCAATACTTTCGGGTTTGGTTACTTATCAATCCTTCAAAGGCTCAAAAAATCAAGTCGCCCCTCGAAGAATCATGCCTCCTCCCCATCCAAGCTCGTGGAAGTATTCCCGGCTCCAAAGAGAATGAGGACTGCAACTCTCTCTTTTCCTGAGGACACAAATTTGTCTCGACCAGTCGGGGTCACAAGCTATTTGAGGCCTCTTATATCAGAATCCGATAGAGAGAAGATGAAGAATGTCTCTTGGCAGTGCCTCTTCAATGAAGGCACGCACATATCTAACAGGGTAAATTCATCGAACTTTTCCTTTTTTGCTTTTATCTTGCCTTTATCCTTGTCTCTTTGTTTTAATACATTCTAACTTGAACTCGACTCACATTTTTACAGTCATTCCTTTTGGTCGGGGAAGGTTTCTTCTGGTGCCTCGAGGAAAATGAAGACCTCAAGGGCCAAATAGATGCCCAAGATAGAGAAGTTCGACATCTCAAGGAACTTCTCCAACATAAAAATGCCCAACTGGCCGGGGACTTGCCCACTGTTAAGGCCGAGTTAGAGCAAGTAAAAGGAGACTACCTTCGAACCGTGAACGACCTCGAACTTATCAGTGTGGAAAAAAAGCCTTGGACGAGGAGAATGACAGGCTCTATGAAGACGTTCAAGCCCTTACCCAAGAACTTAAAGAGCAAGAAGAGGTCCGGCAATATCAAGTACAGAAGAAAGACTCCCTTAATGCCGAGATCGACCGCCTCACTACCGAGCTTACCATACTTGATATGGAGAGATTTTCTGAGTAGGTGGATATTTAGTAGAACTTTGAGTGGGACTTGGAAATGTCTAAAGATCAGATCCGTGAACAAGCTCAACGCATTGAGGAACTGAAAGCTATGCTTGAGGTACCTCCCGGAGGAACACTAAGATTTCGGCTCAAGTAGATCAAGCCTTGGCCGAATGAGACTAAGCTCTGGCCGTTGTTGAGGCTGAGGTGGCCCGAACAATGCTGAAAACTGAGCATATAACTTGAAATGTCCGAAGTTTCACCTTAGAACAGGCTCGTGATGTGATCTCGGACTTGGATGCCAAGATTGCCAAAGCCAAGGCTGTAGAAGATGAGGCCTTCCATCGGTTGAATGGTGATAGAACCAAGGAAGACCCCGAAGGTTCTGAGTCAGAATCGCACTGATCTATAGGCTTACATGCCTTTGGTATATTTTCTTCTTTTCCCGTATATTTTTGTTCTGGACATTTCACTGGCCTTGTTTATGAATGAATATATTCCAGTCTTCCTTTTGTCTCAATTATAATTCTTGTATCTTTTCGCATTTGTTATTACTTTCTTATTTTTAATAACTTAACCAAATAAAGCTTTAACCCAATCCGGGCTAATTGCCTCTGACTTGAGAGTTTTACTTAAACAAATCATCACTTAACTTGTTTTGATCCGGGTGAAAGTTCTCCCGGTCTTAAAAATGACTTAATCAATTTTGGATACAAACCTTTACTTTGGTTTGCTTCACACCGGGCAAATCCTTCTGGTTTTGGGTCATTTAATGACTATGTATGCTTATTTTATGCTTATGAATAAGACGTCTCTCATTCATTTCGGGCATGAATGTTGGAATTTTATTTATTCTCAACTTTTTAGACAATTTAAGTGTCTTTAAAATATGATAGATTTATTTGATCTGGTGCCTTAGAAGCATGTTTTAGAACATTATTCATTCTGTTCCAAATGCTTTTATTAACGACAATCCCCAGTTAAGGACTTAACAATTTGCGAGCTCGTAAGCTTAACGATTTTATTATTTATTCAGTGAATTACTGTCAAAGAAGAAACACGAAGGTAAACTTTCGAGACAAACTATAAACAAAATGTAATCTCATTTATACTTTGCTCCGGATGAACACTGGGCAAGATTCATTCGATTTTTTTTTGCCTTTTCATGACTTTTCCGTAATATCAACACTACTTGGGTAAGCTCCATTCGATCTTTAATCCTTACAAAAATATTGAACTAAAAATGTGTGCAAAAAATTTGAATTCGAATTCTTGACTTGATCGATCTAATCCGAGCATCCGAGGGTGTGGTAGTCCCCTAGTGTTTGTGTTCGAAGTATGAGAACTGAAATACTATTTGCCTTTCACTACCGGCCAGTCCTCAGTATTCTTGTCCGATCTTTATCCACTTAGTAGCACGTTTTACATTGTTGCCTCACTAAAAACATTGCCGGAAAAATCCTTTTCGGGATAAAACCTGTGCTAAGGGAAAAAGAGTGCAACACGTATTTTCAGACGTAATTCTAATTCTCCGATCTTTACATAATGACTCTGACTTTTTACCTGCAAAAGTTAATAATTCTGAAATAAATAAAGTTCAAATAATCAACTGAACACATACCTTAGCAATAATATTGCTTCAAGTGACTGATGTTTTAATTGTTCGGAAATTTTTGTCCATCTTCAGCTTCCAATTGGTACAAGCCATTACCGGTTGTTCCTGACACTTTGTAGGGTCCTTATCAGTTCGGGCCCAACTTCCCTTCGTTGGGATTTTTGATATTGAGGGTTACTTTTCGTAGAACCAAGTCCCCTATTTGAAAGTGCCTAAGATTAGTCCGTCGGTTAGAATATCTTCCCATCCTTTGCTTTTGAGCCACTAACCGTAGAAATGATAACTCACGATGTTCATCCGTTAAGTCAACCTTGACTGCCATCTCTTCGTTGTTCGATTTTTCGGCTGCAAGGCTGAACGTCAAGCTCAACTCTCCTACTTTCACCGAAATTAGTGCCTCCGCACCATAAACCAAAGAGAACGGTGTCTCCCCGGTGCTAGATTTCGGTGTCGTTCTGTATGTCCACAATACCTCCGGTAAAATTTTTTCTCCACTTGCCTTTTGATTATTTTAATCTTTTCCTCAAGTTCTAAATGATTGTTTTGTTTGTTGACTCTGCTTGCCCATTTGCGCTCGGATGATACGGAGTCGACACTATCTTCTTAGATTTCAATCATTGAAGAAAATCATTTACTTTCTTCCCAACGAACTGACGACAATTGTCGCAAGTAATCTCCGTCGGTATGCTGAACCGACTGTCGCACCCCATTTTCCTCGCGAAAGATGGGCCAAGACGCGTGACAACTCTTTAAGGATTTAAAAGAGATAGAGTCGCCACCTAACGAGTTAAGGTGCGTTGGGGCACCATTTATTACTACTAATTGTAAATAGCTATGTTTAAAACTAGTCTCGTAACCAAAGATCGGGTAAGAGTTCAAATTACGTCGAAAGGAAGGTGTTAAGCACCTTTCGAGGTCCACAACTATTGGTCCCGGACGAATTTAGAATTATATGAGATTAAGTGATTAAAGCATGAAACCGATCTAATTATTCTCTCTCGACATGCAAGATTGTATACTATCCTGCATAAATAAGAATTTAAGCACATGTGAACAATTGTTATTCTAAGTGAATAAGGGACGAAGAAACTATTATTTTGCACATAACCGTACAACGATCTTAATCCTTATTCATTCCTTGGTTGGGAATCACTGAAATTAAAAGCATGCTAAAACAAACGCCCAAACAGGAATTTAAATAAGCAACTAATAGAAAGTTAGCGCATAAGGACAAAGCAACTAACCTGGTCGTTTCCAAGCTTAATGATTAAATCATTCTGGTGGCATTGAAATATAACCAAAAAAGAAGAAGAGGCTAATCTACGCACACAACTAAGTATAGACGGAAATAAAATTGTCAAGAACAGCAGACTGGCCTTATTTATGAATAGTCAAATTAATAAAGAATACCAGAATCTATTCAAATGTCGAGTCACAAACAATAATGGTAATCCATGAGCGATAAACCCGTCAAATATCGTGTACCAGAAATTCATCCCTTAATTATTCTTCGTTTTCACATTGTGTGTTCTAGTCAGTAACCATAAATAATAACATCTCGCAAAAGAAAAGAAAATGATTAGTAAAATGTGTGCCACCTTCATTTTAGTGGAGAATTCAATATAAAGGATTGAAATAAATATAAATTAACAATATATAAATCTAAAGCTAAGAGTAGTACGTGACAAGGCTGAGAACGGGCTCAATGCGATGTTACTTCCCTCTATTCTATTTTAGTATCATCAACTATCTTACAACGAGACAAAAAAATGTTGGATATGTAAAGCACGTACGGGAATAGTAAATAACTATTACAGTGATCGAAAGGATAAACAACAAAAATTACAACAACAAGTTGTCAATATCTTGATCTTGAATTGAAACTTCAAATATGGATCTTGTATTCGGAAATACAAGAACATGAACTGCTACACTTGTGGCTTGTAGATCCGCTGAGAATCCGAACGGTTAGAGTCCTTTGAGAATCAAGTTCACACCTGAAACACTTAGCAACCAATTAGATAATCACAACACCACCGGCTGAGTCGAGAGATGGCTCTCTGTCATTAAGACAAGATTGCCCCCGTATATAGACTTTACGGAAGTGTGGACAATAGTCTCCCAAGATGAAACAACAAACTATCAAGTGTGCAAAGCCTACACAAATGATCTCAGCGAAGAACACGAACAATGAAGATTGCTAAGAGAAGGATTGCTTATCAGGAAAACTGATCTCTTTGTGGTGTTGTATACTTATATGTATATTGTGAGCATTTCTGTTCATGGTCATCTATAGAATTGAGCCAAAGGCCTAAATTCATAGGTGTGCAAGATGGCCTTTCAAATGCCCCATAATGGCAATCAATTGTCATGTAATGGATGACATTTAACCCCCAAGTAATGCAACAACATAATGGTCCAAGTAATGACAATTATTGGATGGATTCAATGCCATTGAAACCCTTTCAACAACCAAACCTTTTGGGATTTCGTCGAGCAACCACTTCCAATGAAGCGCCGCGATGCTAATTCAGCCAAAACCTCACTGCCACTCAGGCGCTGCAAGGGAGGCGCCGTGGCCCTTCTCGGCTCCGCGGTCCTTTTTCGACCCGTACCATCTTACACTTTACACAATCCTTCCTTTGTTTACCAACGTGGAACACTTGTCATTTAGCAAATAACCGTCCATCATTCTATGTCTCAAACATTTCACTTACGTATCAATATCTCTTTCATTAAAGAAATTTACGATACTTGGCACTAAGATTGCACGTGTGTGGAAACGATATTTCCGACGTGCGGGCCCCCAATTGTTCGAGTCATAAATAATGGGATAAACTTAATTCCACATTAGTAAATTTCCAACAATCCCCTCTTGAAAGAGATTTTAGGAGCACACGTAAGGTGCCTACTTTCAACAATCTTTCAGCGAAAAGATATTGCATTAGGAGAGGTATCTTCCGCTTGAACCTTCCCTAGTTGAATACCATCGACTTACTTACTGCGCGGTGAACGTGATGTCTTGAACCGTCTGTGTTTAATGTAAGCCTAGACAATGGCACCAACAAAATACCTCCCATTTATTCATTTTTCTTATTGTTCTGTCCGTTGTGGCCGTGAACACACTTTGATTCTTAAGTGCATTTATTTGAGGCGGCATGTCCTCGCACTTAAATAGGTGATCTCCTACAAGGTATCCTGCTATACCCCACTTCACAAGTGTTAGGAATCATTAAAAATTTCCCCAACCTTTACCTCAATCGTTTGAGGATCGTTAAAGGTTTGGAAGCTTAACCTTTACCCACCATGCAGGTAGCACTTTAATGTCTATCGCGGGAATAACTTTGGATTTATGTTTCTTTTAGAAATCATCATCTGAAGTGCCCTTGCTTCCACCGAAACGCTCAACTGAACCTTTTGCAACTTAGTTTTCCCATTGAACCAAATTCTTGGGATCTCCAGTCAGTATGGTTGGGTTACCACCGCAAAGGTTTGTATTGTTTGGGTTTTAAGCCTATTCCCCTAGACGGGAAAAACTCTTGATCTTCGGGTAGTCCCTTAGTTAAAGGGTCCGCTATATCCTTTGATTAGTAATCAAGAAAGTGACACTCGTGGTGATCAACTGCCATACGGTCTTATGTCTCCGACAGACCTGACAGATATATCCAGACGCCGTCATTCGTGCCCTTCCTGAAGCCGCCCGGCTAGCCACAATGTATAACTGCGGAAGGCACGGGTTTCTCCCAATAAGGGACGTCCTCTAAGGAGTCATGAAGTTACTCAACTTTTTTTCATGCTTTGTTTAAAGCGATAAACTCTGATTCCATCATGAATCGGCCGATGCAAGTTTGCTTAGAGGATTTTTCAAGACACAACATACACATCTATTTGTGACTTTGGTGTTCTTAATATCTGATGTCTAGTTTGAATCACTGTGTTCTCCCAAAACCGTTGGAATACAGAATACCAAATTCTAGATAGCGAATATTTCAGATATTTGTCATATCTGACTTAACGCATTCTATCGATCATTTCCAGAATCACGAGTCTGCTTTGTAGAACGATACCAGGTCGGTTGTAGTGTGTATAATACTTTGAACTACATGTGACCTGCGGATATCACTCCTTGTATATGGGTGCACCATGATTACAATCAGTTCTATGATTCATATCCATTGGTGGCTTCAACAAGACTATTAACTATCTCACAAAGCTGTGTTTGGAGTTTAGATCAGTCCGTTAGATGTTTTAGAAATCCAATTCCTAAGATGTCATATGTGATCCCCATATCTTTCATATCGAGACTTTTGTTTCAATATGACTTCCACTTTCAGACTGTTGGTTTTTCAACTGTTGGCTTTCTAACTTCAGAGTCAATTGTTTCTGTTGTCAGATTCATTATTTTTGTTTTATCTGAAATTTCCAGGACTAAAATGTAAACATTTCAGGGACCAAAATGAAAGTTCAGGAAGAAGCCCAACAGTCTAACAAACCAACTCTGATCCTCCCTTCCAACTCTCCGGTTAGGAAGATTGTTTCAACATCCATGCCACGCAAGACTGTAATGACCCTGGATGTTTAAGATATTCACAGAGGAGCACATGTACAAGTAGTCGAGGCCTTATACTCGTCAGTAGATTCATCTACTTGGTACTCATTTTTTGTATCCACTTTCACAACCCAAATGTTCTTTTCCGGAAGAAGGTCAACCATTACACAAGTATGATTCTATATGATGGAATCTTTTTCTCTCTCTCTCTATAGCTTCTTTCCAAAGCAACGCTTCGGAGATGACAATTCTTTGTTAATTTCCATGGTTCGTTCTCAACCATACAAGCTAGAAGGCCTGCAACAAGTCTTTGTCCCCTTTTGCTCTGTCTCGGTTCAATATCTAGAATCCTTGAGTTCTGTATATCTGGAATATTAAGTTTTGGATAGTTAGCAACTTCCAAGTCTTGTAGATACAAAACGTCTAGTTCCGGACAGTCAGGCCCTCGCGGGTTCTTGTTAACCTCGAGCAATTATTCTTTTTCCTTCTCAAGGAAAGTTATCTCCAAAGAATTCAGCATTCTTTGACACCAAGATGGGATAAGCACTAATGTTATTTACATATCTAGTGGATATGCAATCTACATTCTTAGGTCTAACTTGACATATTTCGATATTCCAACCTCTACCAAGTTACCCCACAACACAACATTTGTAGGTGGGATCCTTTCCATGTTTCACACGGAGGGTTATACTTATCCTTATGCGTAGTTCTGTTGAGAATAGCATTAGCGGTAAGGATCGCCTTGCCCCACATATTTTAGGCGTATGACTTTGCGCTTGGCTAACACCGTTAGAGAGGTGAGTAATGAGCAGTTGTTTGATGAACGATGCTTCACATCCTCCCCCTCTATCACTACGAATTCCTAAATCCGTAGGCTTAGTTGATTTTAAACTTCTGCTTTGTAGCGCTTATCCGCTTCAACAACTTCATCTTTGCTTTACAACAAACAATGGATGTAATACGTTGTACCATCATCAATGAAGGTCACAAAGTACTTGTCTCCCCCCTCTATATTATATAAACTTCAAATCACCTATATAGGCGTGACTAAGTTCTAGAGGAGCGTGCTTCTTTCGCTATTCCTTTGATGGAATGGAAAGGTGATTTTGCCTCTTCGCCTACCTCACATTCATTTTGAGGGTTTATGTCGACAGAATGCAACAATCTCAACTTCGTTAGCTTTTGAATGACTTTCTATTTAACGTGTCTTAATCTATGATGTCATAGATGCACGGATTACAAATATATCATTCATTTAGCTACAGACATACTGTACCATTCTTAGTTATTTCAGACCTGTTGGACTAGTCTCAAACCAGCTTGACCAACACAGTCCTTTAAACTAAGTTTGGGACATGTATCACCTCCTTTTAGAGTGATCCCATTCCGTGAAGTGCTAGTGAGGACAACCTCTCCAACCTCTTCAACTTTAGAGGTGGCGTTGCATTACATGAACAACCTCTTGCCCGTGGTTAGGGCGTAACTGGATCATATGTGATCTGGATGATACTCTGGCCCACTCCAGTTGCTTTGGCAGACTGAGTGTCCAATTTCTTTTCTGCCTTTCTTTTGGCATTCAGATCATTTAAGACTTGGAAACTTTAGGTGTCCATTATTTTTCGCCTTTCTTCTTCGGGATCATTTAAGACCTGGAAATTCGGCCCGCCTCACTAGGTGTCCATCCTTCAGATCATTTAAGACCTAGAAATTCTGGCCTACTCCAGTCGCTCGTAGGCTTTGTACGACTGAGTGTCCAATATCATCATATCAACTGAATTTTGGCCCACTCCAATCGCCCGTAGGATTTGTACGAATGAGTGTCCAATATCATCCTATGAAATGAAGGATCTTCTGTCCAATAGTGTGACAGGTTCAACGTCTTTAGCTTTTAGTCTTCTTCCCTTATGATTGGTGCCTAGGGAAATCCCTGGCGCATATTAAGAGTGATAACAGTTTTCGCATAATCAGTGGATATCTCTCCTTCGTATGTGCGAACATATTTTACACACTTTTAATAATTACACCCAAAAGAACGAATCTTTTAAGATTTGTTTACAATAGTCCAATCTTTATACAGGAAGGAAGAATGTTCAATATATGATTTTAGAGTCTAGGGAATATAAGTTTTTAATGAAAACACTTTCATATTCCCAGCATTGCTTTACACACTTTTATCCAGATATTAACTAAACACATTATAGATAAGGAAGGATTATTAACTTAGACATTTTGGATTCTGGCCCACTTCAGTCAGATTGAGTGTCCACATCCTCCTTACCATAATTTGGATCCTTTGTCTGAGACAGATATATGACCTTTTGCTACATGATAGAACATCATATTCAATCTTCTCCTCTTGTCCCAATTGACATCCTCAGCCTCTCGTGGACGCTTGTTTCCACCACCCTCGGGAGCGGTGACACCAACTGGTCCTTGATCTTTAGCCGTACTAGAATGACTATCAGCAGTATCTTGAAGCTCATCATCAGATCCAGAGATCCCATCTTTGATGGAAACAGTTTTGTAACTATCGTCAAAGAGAGAACCAAAACTAGGACCAGATTTGAAAGCACGGTTGTTGACAAAAGAGTGTTTGAACTATCAACAGAACTATTTTCAAGAAGAAAACCACAGCCAGATTTGGGACCACATCTGCTGGCACACATCTTTCGAGCACTAATACAAATCTTGTCTTAAAATTATTGGATATGTAAAGCATGTACGGGAATAGTAAATAACTATTACATTGATCGAAAAGATAAACAACAAAAATTACAACAATAAGTTGTCAATATCTTGATCTTGAATTGGAACTTCAAATATGGATCTTGTATTCGGAAATACAAGAACATGAACTGCTATACTTGTGGCTTGTAGATCCGCTGAGAATCCAAACAGTTAGAGTCCTTTGAGAATCAAGTTCACACCTGAAACACTTAGCAACCAATTAGATAATCACAATACCACCGGTTGAGTCGAGAGATGAGCTCTGTCTTTAAGATAAGATTGCCCCCATATATAGGCTTTACGAAAGTGTGGACAATAGTCTCCCAAGATGAAACAACAAACTATCAAGTGTGCAAAGCCTACACAAATGATCTCAGCGAAGAACACGAACAATGAAGATTGCTAAGAGAAGGATTGCTTATCAGGAAAACTGATCTCTTTGTGGTGTTGTATACTTGTATGTATATTGTGAGCATTTCTGTTCATGGTCATCTATAGAATTGAGCCAAAAGCCTCAATTTAAAGGTGTGCAAGATGGTCTTAAATGTCCCATAATGGCAATCAATTGCCATGTAATGGATGACATTTAATCCCAAGTAATACAACAACATAATGGTTCAAGTAATGACTATTATTAGGTGGATTCAATGCCATTGAAACCCCATCAACAGCCAAACCTTTTGGGATTCCGTCGAGCAGTCACTGACAATTAAGTGTCACGACTCTGCCACATTAGCACTGCGACACTAATTTATCCCAAACCTTATTGCCACTCAGGCGCTGCGGCGCTGCAAGGGGGGCGCCGCGGCCCAGTCAGGGAGGCGTCGCGGCCCTTCTCGGCTCCGCGGTCCTTTTCCGACCCGTACCATCTTACACTTCGCACAATCCTTCATTCGTTTTTCAACGTGGAACACTTGCCATTTATCAAATAACCGTCCATCATTCTATGTCTCAAACATTTCACTTACGTATCAATATCTCTTTCATTAAAGAAATTTACGATACTTGATACTAAGATTGCACGAGTGTGGAAATGATATTTCCGACGTGCGGGGCCTCAATTGTTCGAGTCATAAATAATGAGATAAATTTAATTCTACATTAGTAAATTTTCAACAAAAAAATCTTTTAAACGTTTAAGAAAGTTGTGTGAAGCTTTAAAATATTTTGATGTTTAGAATTTAGATTGCATGAAAGCATCTCATAATTTAGGATAATAGTAAAAGTTGTCAAAGTTTTTTGAGGCTTTAATAGAGCGATATATAAAATTAGAAAGGAGGGAGTAATGAATAGCTTTATTTTTATAAAGCTATTTATGATCTTCATACAAGAAGTCAGCTATAGCCGGCATTTTTCATCATTTCACGACCTACCTGAGGACCCACTTGGGGCGACAAACTCCATTTAAGCTCTTCTTCACGCGTTGACGACTCAACTCACCGTGATTGACATTCAAGCGATGCCATTTCATGGTAATGTACAGGTAAAGAATATTCAAAGAGGTGAGAGTATGTTTGCTCTTAATGTTTAACTAATCAAAAGGAAAATAAAAAGTGTAAAGCAATAAAAATTCTTGACACATTTATAAACATAGAGAAAAACACGTCATTAAACATTATTATGGATCTAAAAGCTTACTTAATCAAAAAATTTCCGAAACATTGAGTCAATGATAAAAAAACTAGAATTAGAACCATTAAAAGTTTATCTTGAAATCTTGAGTTAACAAAAAAAGAACAGATCTGAGCACAGAGGAAAAAGATCATTTGTTTTTGGGAGTGATATTTGCAAAGGATTCACGTGGAATTGGGAGAGACGTTGGGGAAGGAGTATCAAGTTGTCTTTTTTGGAAGAGTAATATTTTTTCCAAAAGAAAGCAAAGCTTTCCCTGATTTTGTGGAATCTAAAAAAAAATTTTTTTTGGGGAGAAGAAGGAAAGGAAAAATTAAGAACAGAAAAGAAAACTCACAATCTAAATAGGCAAGGAAAGAAATTTTTGAAAGGAGGACAAAATATTGCCCAAATATTGACGAAGGGGTAGAACAGATCAACTCTAGGGGTGATAAAATTAGCCCAAACTCAAATGATCCGTTCAACCCGTTCAAAGTTTCATCGGTTTGGGCAAGAGTGATTTTGATGATGGTTGGTTTGGGGTAGCCCAAGTTGACCCATCATAAATCAACAGTCCAACTGAACCCATGATGATGCTCAAACTTGACTCACGAAAATGCTCAATCTTAACGATTAGAGATCCACTCTAGATTAAGATTTTTTTTTATAAATAATTATTTAAAAAATTCCTTTATTATTTCGGAACAATAAATATACACCAACGCACCTCAACCACCCACCACAATATCCATCCACCCTACACCTCCCGTACACCAATCCCACCCAAGCACTGAACCACCCTCACATCTCTTCCCCCTACCTTGCCTACTCCACCCCACTCTCTACCACCTACCCACCTCTACCTCACCTACCCCACGTACCCCATTTACCCCACTCGTCGCCCAACACCCCCACCCTACCACATTCTAAAATTTCTATTCTATTTTTTTTACTTTTACAAACAATACCAATTCCAAAATCTGGATGTTCTTCATCTTACCCGGGAGGAATAAGAGGTTATAAAATATATGAAATTATGAATTTTTTTTCTTACCTTCCCCCTACCGCCC
The DNA here is from genome assembly GCA_034509755.1 of Anisodus tanguticus. Classification (NCBI taxonomy): domain Eukaryota; kingdom Viridiplantae; phylum Streptophyta; class Magnoliopsida; order Solanales; family Solanaceae; genus Anisodus; species Anisodus tanguticus. The sequence goes on from CM067546.1 coordinate 33,989,836, forward strand.
TAACACCCTCCACCCCTCCATCCCATCCTCAATTTTCTATTTTATATTTTTTGTTACTTTTATAAAATAATTATTAAAAATATGAAATTTTTTCTTACCTCCCCTATACCCCCTCCACCCCCACCCCATGCCCTACCCCATCATCAAATTTCTATTTCATATTCTTTTTACTTTTATAAAAAAATTATAAAAAATATTAATTTTTTCTACCCTCCTTTCCCCCTACCCCCCTCCACCCCATGCCTACCCCCATCCTTAAATTTCTATTTCATATTTTTTTACTTTTATAAAAAATTATTAAAAATATGAAATTTTTTCTTACCTCCTCCCCCCTACCTCATCCTCAAATTTTTATTTCATATTTTTTTTACTTTTTATAAAAAAATTATTAAAAATATGAATATTTTTCTTACCTCCCCTACCCCCTCCACCCCCACCCCATGCTCTACCCCATCTTCAAATTTCTATTTCTTATTATTTTTAATTTTATAAAAAAAATTATAAAATATAAAAAAATTCTTACCTCCTCCCCCTACCCTCCTCCACCCCATGCCCTACCCCCATCGTCAAATTTCTATTTCATATTTTTTACTTTTATAAAAATATTATTAAAAATATGAAATATTTTCTTACCTCCTCCCCCTACCCCATCCCACCCCCATGGCCTACCCCATCCACAAATTTCTATTTCATATATTTTTACTTTTATAAAAAAATATTAAAAATATAAAAAAATTCTTCCCCCAACCCTCCTTCCCTCCCACACCACCCCGAAAGTTTTTATTTATATATTTATTTTACTTATATATAATTTTTTATTAAAAAATGAGAATTTTTTCATACACCATCACCAAATCCCTCCCCCCACTACCCCTGCCCTCCCACCCTACCCCCAAATTTTCTATTTTATATATTTATTTTAATTTTATAAACTTTTTATAAAAAATGAGAAAAATTTGCTTACCACATCCCTCCCTCCCCCCCCCCCCCCGAAGTTTTTACTTTATATATTTCTTTTACTTATACAAAATTTTATAAAAATGAGAAACTTTTCTTACCCCACTACTCATCCCTCGCCCTATTACTCCTGCCCTCTCACCCATTATTTTGTATATTTATTTTACTTTTATAAAAAATGAAGAAAATATTAAAAATATTATTCTTATTTTTAAAATAAAGATATGGAAAAATCAAATATCATAAAAAAAAATAACATCATAGAAGGTAAGTTTGAAATTTGTAAAAGTAATGTCTCAAGTTGGGCAAGTTGGGTTATGACCCATCATTTATGTCACGACCCAAACTGGAGGACCGCGACAGCACCCGGACCCCACCCGTCGGGTACCGCTAATCGTACAACCAACTTCTAATCACAATTGAATACGGACTAAGCCGAAAAAAATTATAGAAAATCTTAACCAGAAATCTAATTTTCATATATACATACACATACCAAGACCGACAATATCAGCTGAACCAACAACCTACTAGCGTGAATCGTCACCCTCTGTAACTGAACTTGCGGGCATGAAACACAGAGTCCCCGACAAAATGGACGTCAGTACGACTGATGTACTGAGTATGTCAGGCATGAACAATAGTAAAACAGGGATATAACAATAACTGAAACAGGAATAACCGGCCAATAGTACATATCTCTGAGGGACCTAATACATATGCCTAAATGTCATGCACAATGCGGTATACATATACATCGGCCCCATTGGGCATCTTTCTTACCATAACAGCCTCTGTGGGCATCATTTCATGTCGGCCTCTGTGAGCATAATATGTCTAAATATCATGCACAATGCGGTAAATACATATATACTGGCCACACAATTGCGTCTTCCTCCCAATCATATATATATATATATATATATATATATATGGCCCTTATATATACATCTTCGGACATCTTTCTTTATTAAGCCACACATGCTTTATCATTATCATATCATAGCTGATCAGGTGTAGTCTGCGTTTCCCATTTCCGTCCCCAATATACGGTCTTGGGTAAAACATGAATGCAATGCAAATGAAAATGCATGAATAACAATAGCACATCCTGAGTGACACAATATCCTTGTACCTTCGGCTAACACTGTAAATATCAACATCTTTTCCGTATGCCTCAATAAGGACTTAGGAACATATTTAGACATGTTTTTAACATATGAATCAATAACATGAATATTCTTAACTTCTAAGAATAGAACAATTTATGGAACAATATCACAGTTATGTTTTGTTACATGGAGCATTCCAAAAGAAAAAATAATATGTCTTAACATACCTCGATAAGTGGAGCAAACTTTAATAAAAACAAGAGCTTGGCTGAGAAATTTACAAAGCATAGCACGAGATTTACAGAAAAGGAAAAGAAGTAAAATTTTCTCTAAGTGAGCAACAAGTGGACTGATTTATTCTCCTCCAAAGCAAAGTGCAATGTTAACCAAAATGAAAATGAAACAGAAGAGCCTATTCGACTATCGAGGAATGCTATATATAAAATAAATAGTTTGCTTCCTATAAAATGTCTCAAAGGAATATATTAATAGACCCCCCTAATCGTGCAAAACCAAAAAGATTCCCAAGGCTTAAAATATAACTCCCAACGTGGAAATGCAATGATCCCAAATCATTATGTCCTCCACTTAGCCAATGTTGGCGGTGGAGGGCTTAATTTGATGCCACATACCTTGCACCGTGCCACCTTAATTTAATTAAGTGACTTGTCTCCGTATAATTTATCAATCACACCCATAATTAATTTTGTGATCCCAATTTACTTAAACCTTGATAACTTATAAGATCTTCATGTACTCAATGTCATAATTTTCTAATATGACACTAGTCCATAACCTCTTTGTGCACGCACCAAATTTATTTCCGCTTTCCGTCGTCACACTTCTTACGTCCAAAATTACTTCGGGGTTTAATCCCTTTTATATACTAATCTCTTTATTAGCATACGTAAATATACCATAAATTTTCCCAATGCTCGAGTCTATTTACACACACCTAGCGATTTTTCATGCGCCTAGCGGTTTAAACCGTGACCCAAAAGTACGGGATGTTACAATTTAGCCCATCTTGATCCGCCTATCTTAGCACATGTAAGCTTTGAGCGGGTTGGGCATTGGCACATCAAGAAACCTAGAAACTTGCCTGATCCAACTCTAAAAGCGCATTTCTCCGGGTTTAACTTCATGTTGTATTTTCGGTGTATGTCAAATATTTCTTTCAAATTCTTTAAATGGTCCTCTGCTTCCAAGGGACTTAACTAATATATTATCAATATAAACCTCCATTGTGTTACCTATTTAGTCCTCGAACATGCGATTAACTAGGTGTTGGTATGTTGCTCCAGTATTTTTTAAACCAAATGGCATCACGCTATAACAGTAAGTCCCATATCTAGTTATAAAAGAAGTTTTCTCTTGATCCTCTGGATTTATCCTGATTTTGTACCTAGAGTAAGCGTCAAGAAAACTCAGCATCTCATGCTTTGCCGTAGCATCAATCATTCGATCGATGTGCGGCAAAGAAAAAGAATCTTTTGGACAAGCTTTATTTAAAATTTTAAAATCTATGTACATTCTTAATTTATTTTCCTTTTTAGATACGACAACTACGTTTGCTAATCAATCCGGATACTCTACTTCCTAGATGGAACATATATTTCATAACTTTGTTACCTCATTCTTGACAAACTTATACTTGTAGTCGGTTGTTGACCTCCTCTTTTGCTTTACCGGATGGAAGCTTGGATCGAAACTCAACTTGTGAATTGAAATATCCGATGGAATACCTGTTATGTCTAAGTTGGACCAGGCAAAACAATTGGTGTTAGCTTTAAGAAATTCAATTAATTTAAGCCTGAACTTCGGGGATAACCCGGTGCCCAGGTATACCTTTCTGTCCGGTAGGAATACGAACAAGGTGACTAGCTCCAGCTCCTCTACAGTTGACTTTGTTGCGTCTGAATCATCTGGAAGCACAAACTACCACGGGACATGATAGTAATCTTCTTCTTCCTCATAATTTATCTTCTCTTCATCTTCTTTCTTTGAACTGAAGAACTCAACGGGCCTGAATCATGTGATTGCTATTTAACTTCTCTACCCTTGTTCTCGTCCTTCATTTTTTTGGTGCATGCACCAACTCTTTTACTGCAAACATATTCTTTGCTGTCTGTTTCTCTTTCCGAATTGATTTAATTCCCTTCGGAGTAGGGTATTTTAACATCAAGTGCAACGTCGAAGGCACCGTGTTCATGTCATGTATCCAAGGCTTGCCGAACAATGCATTGTACCTTATTTCACCTTTAATGACATAAAACTTCGTCTGCTGAATTATCGCGGATATGTTGACTATAAGAGAGATTTTCTCATTCGTAGTCTCGCTTGCCATGTTAAATTCGTTGAGCACTCGGATTGCCGGTACAATTTGGTCCAATAGTCCTAACTGCTTTACCACCTTCCACATAATAATATTAGTATCTAGATCAATTAAAAATCGCTAAATCTGAAATTTATGAATAAAGACAAAGATTACCAGTGCATCATTGTGAGGTTGAATGATGCCATTCGCGTCTTCGTCGTTGAAAGTTATTGTTTATTCCGGCATGAAATCCCAGGATCTTTTTTCTCTTATTATTGAGACTTTCGTCTTCTTTGCGGTCGTGACGGATCCCTTCGGAACATCTATCTCTCCGATAATCATATTTATGATATGCTAGGATTCAAATGAGCCACTTCATCCCTCAATTGGCGATAATTATCCATTCAATGACCATGAGTTCGATGGTAATCTCAAATTACATTTGGATCTCTCTGAGCCGGGTCTGTCTGAAGTGTTATCGGTCATATTATCTCCTTAATATGTCCAATAGCCAAAACAAGTCCGACCGCATCTATGTTGAAATTATATTCGGAAGCCTTGAGCTTTCCATACTGGTAGAAAAAGTCCCACCGATGTTATTTTTAAATTGCAAATTCCTACTGGTAGACCCTCGATCATTACGTATATTTTCTCTATCCGATAGGAAGTTGCGATTATTGCGACCCTTATTTGATCTGAAGTTCGATCTTTTGGGTTGGTCGTAAGATTGATACGTATTTTTCACAGAATTCAATTTTGACTTAGCTACCCTCTTCGATTTATCAAGATTCTTATTTCGTCCTGCTGACTAAGGAGGAAGTTTGAGCTGATCATCCTTCGCTCAGATTTTGGACTTGTACCTATTATGTAGGTCTGCCCAAGTTACCGCCGAAAATTTCAATAAGTTCTTTAATTTAAACGAGGCACTGGAGCTCTTAGGATTTAACCCCTTGGTGAAAGCTTTAGCTGCCCATTCATCAGGTACGGGGGGGGGGGAAGAAGCATCCGTTCCTTTTGAAACCTTGTCATGAACTCACGTAGCAACTCCGTGTCCTTTTGAGCAATTTTGAATATGTCTATTTTTCTCGCTTGGACCTTTCGTTCTCCGGAATGCGCCTTTATAAAAGCATCTACAAGCATTTCAAATGAATTAATTGAGTGTTCAGGCAACATAGAGTACCATGTCATTGCGCCTTTGGACAGTGTTTCGCCAAATGTTTTCAGCAACACCAATTCGATCTCATCCGGGTGCATGTCATTGCCCTTCACCGCACAAGTGTCACTATCAAATAGTGAATTTGATAGTGACACTTGTGGTGAAGGGCAATGACATGCACCCGGATGAGATCGAATTGGTGTTGCTGAAAACATTTAGCGAAACACTGTCCAAAGGCGCAATGACATGGTACTCTATGTTGCCTGAACACTCAATTAATTCATTTGAAATGCTTGTAGATGCTTTTATAAAGGCGCATTCCGGAGCACGAAAGGTCCAAGCGAGAAAAACAGACATATTCAAAATTGCTCAAAAGGACACGGAGTTGCTACGTGAGTTCATGACAAGGTTTCAAAAGGAACGGATGCTTCTCCCCCCCCCCCCCCGTACCTGATGAATGGGAGCTAAAGCTTTCACTAAGGGGTTAAATCCTAAGAGCTCCAGTGCCTCATTTAAATTAAAGAACTTATTGAAATTTTCGGCAGTAACTTGGGCAAACCTACATAATAGGTACGAGTCCAAAATCCGAGCGAAGGATGATCAGCTCAAACTTCTTCCTTAGTCAGCAGGACGAAATAAGAATCTTGATAAATCGAAGAGGGTAGCTAAGTCAAAATTGAATTCTGTGAAAAATACGTATCAATCCTACGAACAACCCAAAAGATCAAACTTCAGATCAAATAAGGGTCGCAATAATCACAACTTCCCATCGGATAGAGAAAATATACGTAATGATCGAGGGTCTACCAGTAGGAATTTGCAATTTAAAAATAACATCGGTGGGACTTTTTCTACCAGTATGGAAAGCTCAAGGCTTCCGAATATAATTTCAACATAGATGCGGTCAGACTTGTTTTGGCTATTGGACATATTAAGGAGATAATATGACCGATAACACTTCAGACAGACCCGGCTCAGAGAGATCCAAATGTAATTTGAGATTACCATCGAACTCATGGTCATTGAACGAATAATTATCGCCAATTGAGGGATGAAGTGGCTCATTTGAATCCTAGCATATCATAAATATGATTATCGGAGAGATAGATGTTCCGAAGGGATCCGTCATGACCGCAAAGAAGACGAAAGTCTCACTAACAATAGAAAAAAAGATCCTGGGATTTCATGCCGGAATAAACAATATCTTTCAACGATGAAGACGCGAATGGCATCATTCAACCTCACAATGATGCACTGGTAATCTTTGTCTTTATTCATAAATTTCAGATTTAGCGAATTTTAATTGATCTAGATACTAATATTATTCTGTGGAAGGTGGTAAAGCAGTTAGGACTATTGGACCAAATTGTACCGGCAATCCGAGTGCTCAACGAATTTAACATGGCAAGCGAGACTACGAATGAGAAAATCTCTCTTATAGTCAACACATCCGCGATAATTCAGCAGACGAAGTTTTATGTCATTAAAGGTGAAATGAGATACAATGCATTGTTCGGCAAGCCTTGGATACATGACATGAACGCGGTGCCTTCGACGTTGCACTTGATGTTAAAATACCCTACTCCGAAGGGAATTAAATCAATTCGGAAAGAGAAACAGACATCAAAGAATATGTTTGCAGTAAAAGAGTTGGTGCAGGCACCAAAAAAATGAAGGACGAGAACAAGGATAGAGAAGTTAAATAGCAATCACATGATTCAGGCCCGTTGAGTTCTTCAGTTCAAAGAAAGAAGATGAAGAGAAGATAAATTATGAGAAAGAAGAAGATTACTATCACGTCCCGGGGTAGTTTGTGCTTCCAGATGATTCAGACGCAACGAAGTCAACTATAGAGGAGCTAGAGCAAGTCACCTTGTTCGTATTCCTACCGGACAGAAAGGTATACATGGGCACCGGGTTATCCCCGAAGTTCAGGCTTAAATTAATTGAATTTCTTAAAGCTAACACCAATTGTTTTGCCTGGTCCAACTTAGACATAACAGGTATTCCATCGGAGATTTCAATTCACAAGTTGAGTTTCGATCCAAGCTTCCATCCGGTAAAGCAAAAGAGGAGGTCAACAACCGACTACAAGTATAAGTTTGTCAAGACTGAGGTAACAAAGTTATTAAATATATGTTCCATCTGGGAAGTAGAGTATCCGGATTGATTAGCAAACGTAGTTGTCGTACCTAAAAAGGAAAATAAATTAAGAATGTACATAGATTTTAAAATTTTAAATAAAGCGTGTCCAAAAGATTCTTTTTCTTTGCCGCACATCGATCGAATGATTGATGCTACGGCAAGGCATGAGATGCTGAGTTTTCTTGACGCTTACTCTAGGTACAAAATCAGGATAAATCCAGAGGATCAAGAGAAAACTTCTTTTTTAACTAGATATGGGACTTACTGTTATAGCGTGATGCCATTTGGTTTAAAAAATACTGGAGCAACATACCAACACCTAGTTAATCGCATGTTCGAGGACTAAATAGGTAACACAATGGAGGTTTATATTGATAATATATTAGTTAAGTCCCTTGGAAGCAGAGGACCATTTAAAGCATTTGCAAGAAATATTTGACATACTCCAAAAATACAACATGAAGTTAAACCCGGAGAAATGCGCTTTTGGAGTTGGATCAGGCAAGTTTCTAGGTTTCTTGATGTGCCAATGCCCAACCCGCTCAAAGCTTACATGTGCTAAGATAGGCGGATCAAGATGGGCTAAATTGTAACATCCCGTACTTTCGGGTCACGGTTTGAACCGCTAAGCGCATGGAAAATCGCTAGGTGTGTGTAAATAGACTCGAGCGTTGGGAAAATTTATGGTATATTTACGTATGCTAATAAAGAGATTAGTATATAAAAGGGATTAAACCCCGAAATAATTTTGGACGTAAGAAGTGTGACGACGGAAAGCGGAAATAAATTTGGTGCGTGCACAAAGAGGTTATGGACTAGTGTCATATTAAAAAATTATGACATTGAGTACATGGAGATCTTATAAGTTATCAAGGTTTAAGTAAATTGGGGTCACAAAATTAATTATGGGTGTGATTGATAAATTATACGGAGACAAGTCACTTAATTAAATTAAGGTGGCACGGTGCAAGGTATGTGGCATCAAATTAAGCCCTCCACCGCCAAGATTGGCTAAGTGGAGGACATAATGATTTGGGATCATTGCATTTCCACGTTGGGAGTTATATTTTAAGCCTTGGGAATCTTTTTGGTTTTGCACGATTAGGGGGGTCTATTAATATATTCCTTTGAGACATTTTATAGGAAGCAAACTATTTATTTTATATAAATCAAAGACCACTCCAAAATATGGACTTAGAGAAAAATTTATGAGAAAATCAAAGACCACTCCAAAATATGGACATTTATGAGAATCCCCACCCACCCACCCCCAACCAAATTTACCTCGTGGTGATATGAGCAAGCCCATAGTTTAGAGATGGACCAATAGGTAATGCTATATTTTTGTTTGTAATTGTATATTATTTTTTGCGTGGATTGCTTTCAAATGGATTGGTCTTTAATTTTTACCGTTACTTCTCATTTAATAAAAAAATATGGGCCATATTACTCTTATTTGCTCGTTTAAGAAATTAGAGATTCTGAGTTCGATCTTCAGTAGAGTCAATTTTTTTTTTTTGCATAAACATTGTCTTTCCCGACATAAGTTCTGTAGAAATTAAGTTATGTAGTAATGAATTCGCTCGGCATAAGTTAATAGAAATTTGCCTTATCCGGCATAAGTTTTGTAGAATAAAGTTATGCCAGAAAATTTAATTCTTACAGAACTTATGCCGGACAAGACAATGTTTCTATTGTGAAATTAGGTCATAGATAAGGATAGGCCGGTTTTTTTTTCGATGTCAAGGATATATTCGATCACTTTTTTATTACTTAAAATGGTGAAGGACAAAAATTAAAGACTATCAATTTGACGGCAAAAATTAAGTCCATCCCAAACAGGGGCATTCGTGCGAATTGACCAATTATATATACATGTCAATTTCCTATAGCAAATTCACTACTAATGGCAATTTCACTAGGAAAAGACTAAAAAGTTCTCCAACAATAGATGTACTTACTAAGATACTTATATGACCAATTAATAGCACTTTATCAGATGAAATGTTTAATTCATCCACCCGCTTGTGCACACATACACATACACACACACACACACACAAAATACTTACGTTTTGGATCTTTTACTTCAATTCTTTCTGTATAACTTAGAATGCACTGTTTTTTTTTTTAATTTTTTTATATGTTGCACGATCTTCTAAGTCCGAATGGATTGCATTATCGAATCTGAGTTATAAATGACCATCCCTTAAAACTTCTCATCTGAACATCTATGCGAACTCCAGGTGTTGTTGCAACTTTGATTTGTGTGAGGCATATAGCATTGGAATAATCAATGAGATATACCAAATCTCATTTTATTTTATTTTATGTGTTTTAATTTGACTAAGCACAATTTTTTTTTAAAAAAAAATTCAATCTTGTAATTTAAATAGATATGTACTGTATAATCAGAATAGCCATCGAATCTTATGATCTCAAAAATGTTACGTCAAATATTAAAATTCAAAGGTTACATTACATATAAAGATGACATACTCTTTTGAACTGACCAAAAGGAAATTAAGAAACGTAATTTAAAGCTAGATGGAGTAGTAAATAAAAATATATGTACGTTTACCAAGAAAAATAATATATATATATATATATATAACAAGTTTTTTGTTGATTTTTTTTATTTCTCATCCGATGTTCGATCTGTACTGAAGCTCGATTAAATTCAGAATCATGTAGAAAAATTCCACATTAAAGATAAAACGCTCCGTAACTGAGGCAGATTTCCTTCCCTTTGACGATATCCTTCATGCATGGTATAGTAACTCAACTAGCTATCTGTGTGCCACCAAAATATACCATATCTAATCTCTTCGTTTTCTTTTATAGAGTAGGAAAGAACATGCATGTGGGCTTTCTTCTGTTTTCTTTCTTTTTGGATAATCGCGTTGTTGTATTCATTTCAAAATTAGATTCTTGCACTCTTTCTCGCTAGGTTGCACTATCAATTCTTGGGAATTCATTAATTGCATTGGAATATAAATCCCCATAATTTGAAATACTTCAAACTATTCTCAAGAGTACAAAATTATTCCACTTGTTAGGTAAACAATTGGAGAGCTTTAAAGTTTAGTTTAAAAATCGAACAAAACATCTCAAGTTGCACAAAGAAACCACATGCATTAGTTTTTCCGCATATTCACTGCTCTAGAATAGGTAGATTTTTCTGGCCATATATCATTTTATTCATCAGTTTAACTTATGTGTATTTACAATATATAACTCTTTTTTCGTCATGTTAAAATGACCTACAACAACTAGTAAAACATCAAATTACTTTCGTTTATCTAACCTAGCCAATTATTAATGTCGCAGAAAATTAGGGCAATCGTAGGAACTCGTAATTTATTTTTAATTTTTTCTCCCTATACAACGGGCAATGGAGACTTTGAGTCGCTTTTAGTGATGAGTTTACAACAAACCTCATGGAGTCAAGGGGTTTGAGGATTTAAACATGCTAATTACTCCTAAATTGTATTCAATTTGTTACATTTTTGTCATACATGTTAAACTATGTCTAATAGTATATCTTTTTTCTTTCTTTCACGTGTTTTGCTGCAAAACCTCAAATCTGATCCGATCACGACTATATAGAAACATTTTGTGTGCATTGTCAAGAAAGTTTCTGGAGATATATTTCTTGATATTGTTGCAATAAAAGGAAGTAAAGGGAAAGAAAAGCCATATAGTTTCAATTATTAATTTTGTCTAAATCAAATGAGACACCTAAAGGACTAAATTAGAGAACCAATTTTATGGTGGTGCCTTTTTTCCTGTTGCGTTTTATTGGCGGTGGTCTGGGATTTACAAGAAAAGAATACATATATTTAGAAATATAGTATAAACAAATGTTATTATTAGTAGGCCTGGGCAAAAAATATGGAGAACCGAAAAAACCGAATCGAACCGGCGATTTGGTTCGGTTAAAACAAAGTAAAAAAATCAATTTTAGAAAAAAACTGAATTAAAATTTGTAATTGATTCGGTTCGGTTCCTTTGATTTATTGATGCACCGAACCGAAAAACCGGGACATATTTGTAATTAACCATATCCAATATAAATTAAAGCCCTAATCGGCTAACCCCTAATTCCTAAATCATTTTGCAGCTCTTTTCTCTTATGCTCGATGTGCAGAGAAAAAACACTTATCTATAAATCTTCAAGCCTCGACCCATAAATCTTCAAGCCCTAACCCATAAATCTTCAAGCTTCAAGGCTTTAATCATCAAGCACCGACCCGACGACGTCCCGTTACTGTCAGTGCCACCACAAAAGGTAATCCAATCCCTTACTCATTTCTTTCTCTCGAGCTTCAAGGCTTTAATCAAATCGTTTCGAGCTTTATGGAGAAGCTATGAATTAGGCATTTTGTATTAGGTCATGTTCGATTGTGTATAGAGATGGCAGTGGATCCTGGACCCGGTGGATCCAGATCCGTTTTATAGGATATGTATCTTTAAAATTTGGACCCGACGGATCCGGATCGGATCTGGATCTAGATCTTGTATTTGAGATCTGTATCCGGTCCTGATCCGACCCGTGGATCCATTTTTTATTAAATATATTCATAACATAGAATGTAATTTTATAAATATTTTCTTAAAATTGCTAAGCACATCCTTGCAAGTTTAATTCTCAAAACAAGTTTAATTTATCCTCGCGTTAACTCAAAAACAAAAAAATAAAGAGGTAACTTCGATAATAAAATCAATGTTATATTAATGAATGACTAACATCTCCATAGACAAGTAGTTAAAATTATATTCACTTCATTTGTGAAGATTCCAAGCACATGCAAGTTCTGCATTGTGGAAATACTAGTTAGCATTTTCCACAACTATTGTCATTGTCCAACATTTTCAAGTAATAACTCACAATCAAAACGAGACAACGAACAAAATATCTCATATGAACATTTCAAAATTGAAACACAATAAACTGTTAGCTAAGTAAAAATTGTTTGTCAGTTCAAAAAAAATTTCTTAGCAAAGTTACATTATTAGTAAGGCAATTTTTTTTACATGTGGATCCAGATTCGATCCGTGAACCCGGTGGATCCGATAGATTCGGATTTGGATCTGATTTTTATGGACCCGATGGATCTGGATCCAGGTATGAAAAACGGATCTGGATCTAGTAGGATCCGGTCCAGATCCGATCTGTTGTCATGCCTAACTGTGTATTAGGCTGTGTATTAGGTAAAATTCTGATTTCTCATCTGTTTCATGCTATGTTTGAACCATGTTTGTCGAAACATAATGGAGAAGCTATGAATTAGGCTTTTTGTATTCACCATGTTGAGCGAGAGAAAATATCATATAAGGGACTTATGGTTTTGGATGTGCCAACCAGATGGAATTTGACATACTTAATGTTGGAAAAAGCGATGATATTTGAAAAAGCATTTGATAGGTTAGAGGAGGACGATGGCCACTACAAAAGTTGGTTTGACGAAGATGAGAATGAAAAAAAAGGGTTGGGCCACCAATTTTTATGGATTGGGATAATGCTAAGAGGTTAGTACATTTTTTGTTAGTTTTTTATGATGTGATATTAAAATTCAACAGCACAAAATGTGTGACTTCTAGTGATTTTTTTAATGAGTTGTTGAAAATTTATCTTCATCTTAGCTCACTATTGGAATCTACTGATTTGTTGATGAAAAAAATTGTTAATGGCATGAGAGATAAGTTTGTGAAATACTGGGGTACTTCTTTAGAAAAGGTGAACAAGCTATTAATTTTAGCAAATGTGTTTGATCCTCGGTGCAAATTTGAATTTATGAACTGGTGCTTTGGAAGTATATTTGATAGTAGGAAGGTTGGTGAAATTAAAGTTGATATCAAAGAGTTGTTGTTACGGTTATTTGAAAGTTATAATGATGATGGCCCAAATAGTGGTGTGGGTAGTAGTTCATATGTTCAGTTAAGTGAAGTTTGTGATAGTGGCCGCAATAGAAAAGAATCAATTGATCCTTTTCAACTGTTTAAAAAGAGGAAAACAACTGAAAATGATGATTTTGGGGTGAAGAATGATGTTGAGAAATATTTGTCACAGCAGAATGGAAGTCCTAATGATCCGAATTTTGATCTTTTGAGTTGGTAGAAAATGTATTCGTCGAGGTATCCGACTTTGTCAAAGATTGCCAAAGATATTTTGGCAATTCCTGTGTCTACCGTGGCTTCGAATCGACATTTAGCACGGGGGGGGGGGGGATTCTTGACCCTTTTAGGAGTACATTAACTCATAAGACAGTTGAGACATTAATTTGCACACAGAATTGGCTTCGGTCAACTCTTATAGGAGAAAACATTGTGCAACCAACCGAAGAAGAAACTGAGTTTTATGAACAAGTTGAATTGGGTAACAATACTGTTTTTTATATACTGTTTTTAATAGAATGATTATACTTTAACATTTTGTTTATTATATTGACGCTTTGACAAATTGTATATAGACTTTGAGAAACTTTCAATCGTATCGCAATCACAAGAAGTAGAACAACCACAAGCAGTTGAGGACTTGACAATGGATTGATATTGGCGTCATAATGGTAAAGTTCTCAAATCTACATTCCTTTAAATTAGTTTTTGATGTTAGTATCTATCTGCATTAAACTCATACCAGTCTTAGTTTATTTTTGAATGATGATTAAAGTTAATTTTTGTTGTTGCTGTTTAAAAAAACCGAAACCAATTGCCGATGAAAGTTTATTTTTGGTTGTTGAAACGCTAACGCTGTTGCTGTTTCTGTTTCCGGTGAAAGTTGATGATGTTGATCCTGCTGAAATTTGATGTTGTTGTTGCTGAAACGCTAACGCTGTTGTTATTGTTGTTGTTGTTTTTGTTTCCGGTGAAAGTTGCTGATGCCGATCCTGCTGAAATTTGTTGTTAAAATTTATTGTTGATGTTTAAAAAAAACAGAAACCATTTGGACTTTATATTTGAATTGAAAAAAACTGATATAAACCGATACATTCGGCGATATAAACCGATATATCAATTTTTTTTAAAGTTTGATTCGGTTCATACTTTTTTGATACATAATCAAGTCGAACCGATATATGCCCACCCCTAATTATTAGCAGATGTACTCTTACAATATTTACCATATTTAGTGTTGTGTAATTATGGTAGAATTATGATCCCTCTTGTATAAGGACTCCACATTGTACACTTATATATATTTGTATTAATGAGAAAGGCACCCCAGGAAGATTAATACATTCTTACATGGTATCAGAGTAAATACCTAAACCCTACTTATTTTCTTTCTGCAGCAGCCGCCCCCTTCGGTCGTTGCGTCGGTGGTCCGTCTATTTTTTTTGTCCTACCCGAAAACCAAAAACAGTAGTCCTTTTTCTTTTTTTTTATTTTCTGCAGGCATCAAAGCTGTGAACCCCTATCCCCTAGTACCCAAGAATAGTTGCACGATTTGACCACATATCTCTTGTCCCTATCAATTTTTCCTTTTCCCCAAGAATTAGTCAGAACAAAACTCCGTGCCTGTCCATTATTTTCCCTTTACCATGTCTGCTCCCACCTCTCCTAAAGCTTCCGCATTCTCTACTGTTGTATTTGACAACCACCCTCCCTCTTCAAATCCCTCATTCCATCTGGCGTTTACCGTCACAAATATCAAAAATTTTATCCCTATAATTCTTAATCAGGAGGAAGGTCAATACTCTTCATGGGTTGAACTGTTTTATATTCATGCTTGCGTGTACAACGTGCTTGACCACATTGATATGCCGTTCCTCGTCCTCTTGACATCCCTGACACAACATGACGTTGTCTTGACGCTATTGTCAAATAATGAATTTATGGCACTATCTCAAAAGATTTACTTCATACGATTATGAAGTCTAGTGCCTCGGCACGTGAACTTTTGGTTCGTTTGGAGGAGATCTTTCAGGATAACAAACATACACGTGCCATGTATTTGGAAGAACAGTTCAACAACACACGTCTAGAAAAATTCACCAACATGTCAGAGTATTGCAAAAAATTAAAAATTGTTGCAGACCAATTATATAACGTGGGGACACCAGTTTGTGAGACAAAAATGATTCTCCAACTTGTTGCAGGATTACCCAAAGGTGAATATGACACACTAGCAACAATGATCCAACAAGCCGACCCTCTTCCCAGTTTCAACAAAGCACGGTCACTATTGTTATTGGAAGAAACACGACGTGCAAAATAAGATGGACACAACTAAAAAGCGCTAACGGTTGACGTTCGCGCCAACTTCGCTGGCCCCTTCGCTGGGCAACCACCGTCGAATAGCCACCAACATCGGGGTGGCCGCGGTGGTGGCAGAGGTGGAAAGGGGTGGGGTAGTGGCAAAGGGGGGCGGGGCCGAGGGCGTGGAGGTAAATCCAACCCCCAGCAGCCAACACCTCCAGCGTTGTGGGCCGGCCCAGGGAAGAGGCCCAACACTGACCCTGGGCCCCTATTCCAGTTCACTACCCCCAGCAGCCCTTCGGTCCTGTTAATTAGCAGGCCCAGCAGCAGGGCCTACTCGGACCATAACTTCAGACTACAACCGATGCAGACCTACTATGCTCAGGCCTAGCAACCCTTCATCTACAATGGTATGGCCCCTTCTGAATTAGGCCAAGCCTTCAGCAACATGTCCCTGCAACATCCTGGCGAAAATTGGTACATGGACACGGGAGCCACCTCTCACCTCACCCGAAATACAGGTAATATTCCCAAACTATTTTGTTTAAAGCATTCAAAATTATATTACTATGGGTAATGGTCATTGCATTCCAATTCAAGGCTATGGTACAACCTACACCCAACACCCCACCTACCCTTCTCCCTAAATAACATCATGTATGCTCCCAAAATTATTAAAAACCTTATATCTGCCCGAAAATTTACTTGTAACAATTTTGTCTCTGTTGACTTTGACCCTTCTGATTTTACTGTGAAAGATCTTCGTACGGGGACACCTCTCACGAGATGCAATAGCACGGGAGATCTATATCCTTTTCCATCCACCTTCGCAGCCAGCTCATGCTTTCTCATGTCTCTTGCTGCTATCTCTCCGTCCACGTGGCATAACAGGATCGGACACCCAGGAGCCCATGTTTTTAATTTTCTTAGGAGCAATAATTTGATTCATTCTAATGGGAAACATGCCCAAAACTGTGTTTCTTGTCAATTAGGCAAACATGTTCGTCTTCCGTTTAAGTCATCTCATCTTTGTTGTGTTTGCTCCCTTTGATATTATACATGCTGATTTATGGACATCTCCCCTTACTAGCTCTCTTGGTCATAAATATTATCTCATCTTATTAGATGATTATTCTCACTTTATTTGGATTTACCCACTAAAGTTCAAGTCTGAAGTTTTTGCGAAATTTCTTGAATTCTATATTTATGTCAAAACGCAGTTTGAAAATGCCATAAAATATTTTCAATGTAATAATGGTCGTGAATTTAATAATTCCACGTTTCAAAAAAAAAAAATCAAAAACAACGGCATGGTATTTTGATTTCGTGTCCCCACACCTCTCCCCAAAATGGAAATGCAGAATGAATCATCTGCACCATAAATAACATGGTCTGTACTTTCCTTTTTCATGCATCTCTTCCTCCCTCTTTTTAGATTTATGTGGTCAAAATGATAGAATATGTCCTTAATATTCTACCCACTAGCACTCTTCACAATATGACCCCAACTGAAATTTTATATCGTCGTATCCCTACCTATTATCACTTACGGATTTTCGGTTGCCTTCTATCCAAACCTTGATTCTACCACCCCTCATAAATTAGCACTCCGAACCACTCCGTGTGTCTTCGTAGGCTTTCCGCCTAATCATAGGGGCTATTTGTGTTATGACTTGTCCACTAAAAAATTCACATCTCCCGTCACGTCACGTTTCACCACCTTTGCCAACATTAAAAAATTATGCAACACGGACCACACCTTTCTCGACGAGTCAGAAACCTCCCCCATCATACAACACGAACTACGTCAGTCAACCACTGTTTCACCACCTCTGCCACCGACCGCCGCCAGTTCGGTGGAATCTCCGCTTCGAGTCTTCCAGTTTCATATCCACTCTCATCGACTGTCACTTCCGCCATCGGCAGTTGGAATACTGACCCATTGTCCTATCAGGTCATCACCCCGACCACCCAATTGTTTCTGTCCCCGTAGTCTCCAGTGTCACAGCCTCCCTCAGCCGCCTCTCCGTCCAACCCCCGTGTCCCCGCCACCATCACCACCACCACATCGGATACCCGACCTCCTAATAGTGCCTACTCCCAAAACCCAGTCAACCACCATCATTCTTCATCACCGGCTCCGACAACCCGTAGCCCCAACCTACCAGATCTCAACACCTATCGGTCACTAGCTCTGAAAACTCGTAGCCCTAATCCACCAGATCTTAACACTTCACCAACCCAAATCACCCAGATTCACCCAGCCGACACTCTTTATTCCCTCCAAAGTCCCATCGACCACACCCAACAACCCACAGTCATTATTCCGACACCAACCTCCAGTTTCCAACCTGTACCTGCCTCCACCCACCACATGGAAACCCGTGCCCAACACGAGATTTTCAAATCCAAAATCCAATTTAATCTTTCTACTCAAACCATATCCCCTCTTCCAAAAAATCCAAAATTAGCCAAACTAGACCCTAATTGGAATGCGGCCATGCGTGAGGAGTTTAATGCTTTAACAAAACATCACACTTTGGATTTGGTTTCTAGATCGGAGGGGGGTGAATGTGATTCATTGCATGTGACTTTTTCATCTCAAATACAGAGACAGTGGTGACCTTGAGAGATATAAGACAAGACTTGTGGCTAATGGCACAAATCAGCAGGAGGGTATTGATTGTGGAGAGACTTTCAGTCCGGTAGTTAAACCGGCCACTATTCGTACAGTTTTGAGTATTGCTATGGGTAAACACTAGTCGATTCATCAACTTGATGCAAAGAATGCCTTTCTACATGGGGATTTGAAAGAAACAGTTTACATACACCAGCTGCCTGGTTTTGTTCATCCTGCAGCCCCTCAATATGTATGCCATCTCCGTAAGTCACTTTATGGCTTTAAACATGCCCATAGAGCGTGGTATTATCGCTTTGCACAGTATATCATGCAGATTAGGTTTGTATGCAGCAAGTGTGACAATTCTTTATTTATTTTTCATTAAGGTAGTAGCATTGCATATTTATTATTATATGTGGATGATATTGTGCTTATTGCCTCATCTGAGTTGTTGAAAAATGAGATTATTGCATTGCTCAAAACAGATTTTGTTATGATCGACTTGGGGACGTTGAGCTACTTTTTGGGGATTTCAGTTACTAGATCTGCAGATACTATGTTTCTTTGTCAGCGTAAGTACGCAGATGAGATTGTGTACATGGCTAAATTGGCAAATTGCAAGATCATTTCTACTCATGTTGACTCTAAATCAAAGCTTAGTGTTTTGGATGGTGATCCAGTGTCAGATCCCACTCTCTACATGAGTCTTGCTGGTGCACTACAGTACCTTACTTTCACCAGACCTGATATTGCTTATGTTGTTCATCAGGTATGCTTATTCATGCATGCCCCCAGGGAGCCTCATTTTACTGCCCTCAAACATATCATTCGATATGTTAAGGGCACACTTGATTATGGATTGCATCTCTCCCCCTCAGCACCGACCAGGTTGTTGTCATATACGGATGCTGATTGGGCAGGCTGTCCGAACACGCGACGATCCACCTCAGGCTATTGTGTATTCTTGGGGGTTATTGGTGATTTGGAAATTTCCGTTAAGAGAGGGGTATTTTTAGCCCTTTCCCAAAGTAGAGGGGTATTTTTAGCTCTTTCTCAAAGTGAAGGGATATTTTTGACCCAAATTCGTAACGAAGGATATTTTTAACCCTTTTCTCAAAATAGAGGGATATTTTTGACCCTTTTCCCTACTTAATATGACAAACTTATTATCTAATGTAAAAATGAGGTGGAATACATTGACGACATCTTAAATTTAAATTTTTTATTTAGACACTCAAATTTGACGATTTATTCCAATTAAGCATTTGAACACATGATAAAATGTTCATATATGAGATACTTCATACTCAAATTTTGAAAAAGTTTTTGCATGTGTTGTGAAACGTCTATTCTCCTTTAACTACTCACAACTGCATCAATTGGAACATGTTTGAGGTTTTATTGTTTATTGAGGATAATGTGTATTATTAAGGGATGCGAAATATTTTAAATGATTAACTTATTTATATAATGATCGCCTGAGAACATGTGTAAAAATGTTTCTAAAATTTGAGGTGAAAATATCTAATAAAAATATTTTATCCTGTGTTTAGATGCTCGATCAAAATATATAGTAATTCAAGTATCTAAATAAGATTTACCGGAAAGTGTAAATGGTTACCTATCGACATATTCCGCCTCAAACTAAAGAAAAATAAGATCTGGTATAAGACAAGTTTAGAATTGAACACGTGGCACTTAAGTCTAGTTATCTCTTTCGTGATGAAATGTTACGTTGTAGCAAAATTCAAAAAGTTTTACTTTATGCTTTACATAATTAACAAATGGGTAGATCCAATTTTTGTGTATTAGAAAATGTAAGAGGGTGTGTCTGGTACGGAGATTTCTCATTTTTTGCTTGGTTGATCAAATATTTTAATTTTTTTTAATAAAAGAATAAATCACTTAAAAAATAAAATAATGACTTTCTAAATAAAAATAGGAAAAAAATAAATCATAAGTGACATTTCATTCTTGTTCATCTTCTAACATACTCAATCCCATTCCAACCCCATAGCTCCACTTTCACCACCCCCACACCCTCCATTCTTAGCCCCTCCATATATAGTGTTTGTCTAGATCTTTATAGTAAATAATTTTAAAATAATATTTTTATTATTTACTTACCAATACCGTAAAGTTAATAAGAAAGCAATTTGTTTTCAAAAATATTTTCTTTAAAAAATTATTTTCCTTGACACGGTTCGATCCACTAATTTGTAATACAAAAAGAAATCTCATAATAACTTGCGTAAGTAATTATGTGAGAATACATAATAAAATTTCTGAGGAAACTCGCTCTCACACTAGTGTTCAAAGTCGGGAGATATATATCGGAATAGTTAATTGTTTTTGCAATTGTCTTTTGACAATATTAATGTCACCTAAATTGTTCATCCGTCACTATTTTTAGATACTTAATTACTCTTTCTGATTCATAATAAGTGTCATTTTTGGACTTTGGCACACCCTATAAATAATATTAATTTCTAATTTTTTTTAGATATTTTGACTAACTTATTTTTAATTAAATAGTACTTATTTAATAAAGTTTTTTGATTACATAAAAATTTATTTATCTAAATAGGGATAAATTTAAAAGAAAGTAGTCATTAATACCTTCTTAAATATGTAGATGAACATTTACTTTCGATCAAAATAATTAAAAAAACAACAAGAAAGCACTTATTGTGGACCGGAGGGAGTAGCACTTACCGTTTATGTTACTCACTCTTTCCATATTACTTGTTCACTTTCCCCTTTACACGCGCTTTAAGAACTCATAAATAAAAATATATTTTTACTACATTATCCTTATCTTTCTTCAATTAATTACACACTAATCAACTTATATGGGACACATTTTGGTAGTTCTATCTTAGTTTTGTAAATGAATAAGTATTTTGGAATAAATATTTATAATAATGTATTGTTTTTCAGAAAAGGAAGTCTTATTCTCGTTTGACAATAATTTATCAAGAATTATTCATGTTGTTTGTCTGAGAAGCATTTAAGAGTGTTTGGCATGTCCACTCTCGCAAAATGAATTCACCAGTTTCCGTGGATTATATCCACTTTTGTCTTTTTTATTTATTTACGCAAAGGATTGTCTAGATCATGTACAGAGAAGAATCGAAAGAGAATGTTTGTTCTTATTTATTCAGAGCTAAGAAATTATATTCTTTCCGTTTTTGTTTGACCGACACGGACATACTATTTGTGTGATTATTAATAACTATTGAAAATTGAAACTTGTAATTTTAAAAGTTTCATAACTTTTACATGTGGCTATAGAAGCTTTTCATCAAAAATAAAATGAAATGTTAAAAGTTAACTATTTTCAAATGTAAAAATACGATCTTTTTTTAAATATACTAATAAAGAATAGAATCACACATATTATAAACTGGAAGAGCGGAGTACCTATAACATGGCTATTAATTATCGAAGCATCCTATTCACCTTTCTATAGTTAATATCAATGTTGCTGGTGTAAATGTTGGGTTTGGTGTTGTGACATTTTGCCCAACATATCATTTTCAGTACTAAGTTAAAATTTAGAAATGTTGGAACAAATGTCACGACATTCGGACCAACATTCGTTAAATTAGATTTTGCCTTACTTCACGGATGAAGTGATTCTCGTGGATTATAACTACGATGGTAAACCGACTTGGCAAAGTGTTTAGGAGAGTGAAACACGTGGGAAGAACAAGTCAAAAATAGCTTGGGGAACACACGAGAAGTTGGGGATTTTGCTCCATGATCTTCTCCAACAAATCATATCACGTGCACATCTTTTCCTCAACCTCCACAACCAATCGATGAGCTTTTCAAAGAATACTCTCTACTATAAATAGAGAGGCAAGAAGAGTGAATCGATATCCAGAAAAAGATTGCAAAAAAATCAAGAGAGCTCTCGAGAATTCATATCAGAAAATTGGATCACAAGTGTTGCCTGAGCGTGTCGACAACATTCTGTCCAACATTATAATTGCTGCTTAGATTCTAGATTTGTTCTTCATTGAAGGGATTATAATGAGATGCTGTCTATGTCTATTTAGATAGATTTTTCAGGCCGAAGTCATCTGCGACTTCAACTTTTTAATTCCTTTTGTATTATCTTGTATTATTGTAAAAGAAGGAATTTATTTAATTGTATATAAATATATACAGTACTTTCGGTCATTGACTGTCATAGGTTATAAAATTAATATAACCTATGTAAATAGTAAACCTTTGTGTTCTTTATTATTTTCGCTGCTATTTACTCTTCAAAGATTTTTCTGTTTTATCAAAGTATTGTCACTTGGTCAAACAACATTATTGCCGACATTTACAAAATGCATTGGCTTTCGATTTGTTTTTACTATCAGTTTGTATTTTATTGTTCCATAGCATACCCCCGGGACCTATCAAGTGGTCTCAAAGCCAACACTTAACACAATAAGTGTTTGGTCCTATCATTTGAAGCTATAGATTCGGTAATCCAAATATTGGTAGACTTCCCATTTTAGATGGTACAAACTATGCCTATTGGAAGATTCGCCTACGTTCTCACATCAAATCAATTGATGTTAGGGCATGGAGGTCTATAACCAATGGGTATGTTGTTCCAATGTTGCCGCCAGATGAGGAAGGTGACATTCTTGTTAAACCTGAATCCGAATGGACGGCGGAAGAAATCAATAACACTAGTTTTAACGAAAAGGCCCTAAATGCAATTTTTGGATGGATTGATCTTTACATGTTCAAACTCATTCAAAACTGCCCTACGGCTAAGGATGCATGAGATACTTTGCAAATTCATTGTGAAGGTAGCTCAAGTATTCGTCGTAAAAGTTACACATGCTCATGAGCAAATATGAACGTTTAAGGATGGAAGAAGTGGATGACATTAAGTTCTATTTTGAAAAGTTGATTGACATATCTAATGAATGTCAAGTGCTTGGTGAACCATTAACCAACACTCAACTTATTGAAAAAGCTCTCTGATCTCTTCCTGAAAAGTTCAATTTAAAGATTTGTGCCATTGAAGAAGCTCACAATCTTGCTATTATGGACCTTCATACCTTAATGAGCATTCTCAAAACCTATGATATGAACATTGAGAATCAAAGGGAACTATATAAGAGCAAGATTGTGGCACTTCAAGTCCAATCCTCGGGAAAACAAATTAATGAAGAGGATGAAGATCTTGAAGAATTTGATGAAGATGCTAATGTTGCCTTACTCACTCGAAAATATAATTCGATGGTGAAGAAGTTCAACAATGAAAGGAATCAATCCAAATTTAAACAGCATCAAAGCCAAGGCTTCAATCAAAAGCCCACAAAGTTCTTTCCAAGTACTCAAAAAGGAAGTCTACTAAGAAGAGCCAATTCAGATCGTACCAAATTTGATCCCAAACAACTAGAGTATGTGCAATGTCATGCATGCTCAGGTTGGGGTCATTATGCAAATGAATGTGCAAACACTCTAAGGAAAGTTGGTAAGAATCTATGGGTCTCTCTTAGTGACGATAAAGTAGAAGACAAAGGAGATCAAGAAGTCGAATCACAAGCAATGCTGGCCATTGTTTACGAACAATCACTGTCAGATAATGAAGATGTCATCTGTAATGTTGCCCCATATGTCACGACATTTCAGGCAACATCTGCAACAACATCTACATCTCCAGCAACATCCGAAAGGTACATATTCTTTAACTATCCTGGTGTTAATTGTTTTAGTGGTTTTATTTCTAATTGTGAGTATGAGTGTTTGAATCAAGTTGAATGCAACGATGAGATGATTAAGGAATTACAAAATATTTGTCAAGCCTTAATCGTTGAATTCAAGCAACTTGAATCAAAGGCTAAATCTTTAACTCGTGAGAATGTAAATATAAAAGGCACAATAGCCCGATTAGAGGTTGCACTTATAAAAAATAATATAGAATTTGGTAAGATTCATGCAAACTGGATGTAGCCGAAGCAACCTTCCGTAAGTTCAACTCAGGGACTTCTAAATTGGATGAAATACTTAGCTTTAGTAAACCGTCACATACAAGTATTGGGTGCCAAAACTCTTTTGAAACTACAGGCTCTAGTGTATTTGACAAAAATGAGAAAATATGTTTTGTAAAATAAAAAGGAATGAAAGATAAGTTCTCATATTTGTCAAAGTATAAAAAGTTTGTGTGTCATCATTGTAACTCCCCTGGGCACTTTAAACCTTACTGTTTCAAACTTCAGAATTTTGTGAGTGAAATGTTGCCTAAAAGACTGTCCAACATCTCGGACAACATTCAAAGCAACATTTCAGAACTGAAAGGTAAAAAATGTTTTAAAAGAGTTTGGGTTCTCAAAATGGATATAATTTGTAATGTTGCGATAACTTCTTTAAGAACTAACATTTCAGGTTATTGGTACTTTGATAATGGATGTTCTCGCCACATGACAAGTACAAAGGGGTTTCTAAAGAAATATGAGTCATTCAATGGAGGTAATATAACTTATGGAGGTGGCAGTAAAAGCAAAATAATTGGAAGAGGAATCTTGGATGTTCTTGGATTTCCAACTTTAAGAAATGTCTTACATTTTGAGGGTTTAATGGAAAATTTGATTAGTATTAGTCAACTGTGTGATGACAATCTTGAGGTAAAATTCAATAAGAATGCTTGTAAAGTTACAAATGAAGCTAATGAATGTGTTATGTCAGGTACTAGAACATGCAATAATTGTTATCTTGTTGCGAGACAAGAAACTTGCAATAATGTCAAGCTCGATGACACAACACTGTGGCACCAAAAGTTGGGACATGCCAACTACCGCAATCTGGAAAAGTTGGTCTCATATGAACCGGTTAGAGGCTTACCCAATCTTAGCCATAAAGGTAAAACAATTTGTGAAGATTGTCTAAAAGGTAAGCAGACTCGTGTTTCCCATAATGTTGTCTAAAATGACGGACAACATTCAGGTACGTCTGACTGTTTTTAATTATTGCACATGGATCTTATGGGTCCAATTGAGGTAGACAGTTTAGGAGGCATGAGGTATTCCTATGTGATAGTAGATGATTTTTTTAGATATTCATGGATATATTTTTTGAAAGAAAAATCACAAACTTTTGACATGTTTAAAATTTTACACTCTAGAATTAGAAACTTGTTCTATTCTTCTATTTTTTTTGGATTAGATCCAACCATGGAAAAAATTTGAAAATAGCCACTTCACAAAATTTTGTGAGAAAAAAGGGATTTTCCATGAGTTTTCAGCCCCCAAAACCTCTCAATAGAATGAGGTGGCTGAAAGGAAGAATAGACCATTGCAAGAAATGGCTAGAGTTATGCTTAGTTCTAAAAAAATGTCAAAATATTTTTGGGCTAAAGCCTTAAATACTGCTTGTCACATCACTAATAGAGTTTATCTAAGGCCTGGAACAAAGATGATACCCTATGAGCTAATTAATGGAAAGAAACCTAATTTGCGTTACTTTCATGTATTTGGGTGTATTTGTTACATTTAAATGATAGAGATCATTTGGCAAAGTTTGACTCTAGGAGTGATAAAGGAATTTTTGTTGGCTATTCACAAAATAGTCATGCTTATAGAGTGTACAATCTGAGGACCAAAATTGTACAAGAGTCTGTAAATGTCATTTTTGATGATTTTTCTGATCTTACAGGAAATACAACTGAAAATAACATTACAGTTACAACGGAAAATGTGCAGACTGTTAAAGAACCAGATGTTGCCCCAAATGTTACCATATCAGAAGCAACATCTGAACCAGAACCAGAGATCACAGAAGGTGCGAATGGGAGTCTAATGTTGAATTGCTAGATCAAGTTAGAAGGGACCTCTCATCGAGGATTAGGAAGAATCATCCAACATGTCAGGTGATAGGGGGAGTTTTTGAGGGAATTAGAACAAGAGGAAAAGAACCACTCAATTACAGAGACATGGTTAGGTATGTGTGTATGTCTGCCATTTACCAAAAGGTTAGTCTTTCTTGTTTCATATCTACTTTCGAACCAAAAAATGTTTTAGAAGCACTTAAAGATGATTTTTTGGATTCAAGCAATGCAAGAAGAACTTGAACAATTTTCTCGAAATGAAGTCTGAGACAAAGCTCGTCTCAGGAACTGTTGTTAGAAACATACTAATAAAGAATAGAATCACACATATTATAAACTGGAAGAGCGGAGTACCTATAACATGGCTATTAATTATCGAAGCATCCTATTCACCTTTCTATAGTTAATATCAATGTTGCTGGTGTAAATGTTGGGTTTGGTGTTGTGACATTTTGCCCAACATATCATTTTCAGTACTAAGTTAAAATTTAGAAATGTTGGAACAAATGTCACGACATTCGGACCAACATTCTGTTAAACAGTTTTGCCTTACTTCACGGACTGAAGTGATTCTCGTGGATTATAACTACGATGGTAAACTGACTTGGCAAAGTGTTTAGGAGCTGAAACACGTGGGAAGAACAAGTTAAAGCTGTTGCTAAGCTTGGGGAACAAGTCTGAGAAGTTGGGGATTTTGCTCCATGATCTTCTCCAACAAATCATATCGGTTGCACATCTTTTCCTCAACCTCCACAACCAATCGATGAGCTTTTCAAAGAATACTCTCTACTATAAATAGAGAGGCAAGAAGAGTGAATCGATATCCAGAAAAAGATTGCAAAAAAATCAAGAGAGCTCTCGAGAATTCATATCAGAAAACTGGATCACAAGTGTTGCCTGAGCGTGTCGACAACATTCTGTCCA
Organism: Anisodus tanguticus; assembly: GCA_034509755.1. Classification (NCBI taxonomy): domain Eukaryota; kingdom Viridiplantae; phylum Streptophyta; class Magnoliopsida; order Solanales; family Solanaceae; genus Anisodus; species Anisodus tanguticus. The sequence goes on from CM067546.1 coordinate 34,017,109, forward strand.
ACATTATAATTGCTGCTTAGATTCTAGATTTGTTCTTCATTGAAGCAATTATAATGAGATGTTGTCTATGTCTATTTAGATAGATTTTTCAGGCAGAAGTCATCTGCGACTTCAACTTTTTAATTCCTTTTGTATTATCTTGTAATATTGTAAAAGAAGGAATTTATTTAAGTGTATATAAATATATATAATACTTTCGGTCACTGACCGTCATATGTTATAAAATCAATATAACCTATGTAAATATTAAACCTTTGTGTTCTTTATTATTTCCGCTGCTATTTACTCTTCAAAGATTTTTCTGTTTTATCAAAGTGTTGTCACTTGTGTCAGACAACATTATTGCCGACATTTACAAAATGCATTGGCTTTCGATTTGTTTTTACTTTCAGTTTGTATTTTATTGTTTCATAGCATACCCCCAGGACCTATCAGCTGATATAAACATTAATAAGAAAATATTTAATAAATAGGAGGATCAAATGATTTTAGCTTTTATTAAAAAATGATTACTCAAGTTATGATTTTCAACCGGCTACACTTGCGATTACAAAAGCTGCTAATCTTTCAAAATACTAAATTTACACACTAAAAATACTTCCTGCGATCCTTTTCAAATGATTTTTTAGGTGTGGCATATCCATTTAAAAGTTTAATTAAGGGAGTTATTTGACTACATTTCCCTTTATCTCTAGAATAAATGAAAGTTCTTTTAGAAAATTGTTCACACAATTTGTTATAGCAAGAATAATTAGGTTGATGAATCAGAATAAATGCTTTCTTTTGAAAGTTGATACTTATTTTTTTTTTTTGAAAGGATAGAAAATCATTTTAAAAGGACTAGAGAGAGTAAACAAGAAGCTTAGTTGTCTGCCAGGTAATTCCACCACAGGTCCTCTAACATGTTATTGTTAATAGTCCTACATCGATAATGGAATGAGAACATGAACTCCTTATATGGACTTGGACAATCCTCATCCTACAAGCTAGCTTTTGGGGTTGAGTTAAACTCAAGATCCATTATTTACATGGTATCAGAGTCATATTCATTCCAATTATATATTCACCGCTATTGGATCCCCAAATTATGTCATAGTCTGGACGTGCGAGAGAGTGTTAAGAGTCTCACATGTTGGGAGTTTTTGCTCTATGGTACTTTATAATGCAGTACGGGAAGTATATAACTATTACAAGTATTCGAAAGGATAAACAAAGATTCAATAATTCAACTAGAAATCTGAAAATTACAATAGTTACACAAGAAAACTGGAAATTCCAGTTTTGTAGAAGATGGAAAAATGGAAATTGTTTTTGCTGAGTCGAGTGTAGCACTCTGTCCTTAAGACAATATTGCCCCGTATGTATCCTTTATACGTCCTGGACAATTTGACTCCCAAGATAAAACAGCAATGGAACCCTTGAGCAAAGGAAACTCAAGAGCTACCGTGAAAAATATTGAGTAACGAAATGATGCTTGGAAGTTGTAGGAAGAAAACTGTTTTCGGTTGTGTATTTTCGTGCACTGTATTTGGTGTTCTCCTTGGTGCTCAACAATGGTGTAAGGGGGTGTTTATATAGGTGAGGGAGGGGCTGATTATCGCCCTCCATAACATGACCAAATAATGGCCATTATGAAGGTAGTAAAGCCACCAACATAAATGGAGAAAAGACCAACGGATTTGGCCATTATAGGAGGAGTAATTCAGCCAAAATAAATGGCTGAATTGAGTGCTTAACAAACGCTTTGACTGTCCGGATTCTCGGAAACTTGAGGGACCAAACTGTACATCTTGAAACTTCGGGGACCAAAGCGTACATCGAAAGAATTTCGGTCCGGCGTACATCCGGAAGCTTCTGGGATCAAACTGTACTTCTGGCAAAGTTCTTTGGCCCAAAAAGATAATATCAGAAGACCCACAGCCCGAGAACCCGAGAACCCGGAACCCGGAACTCAGAACCGGACCGGACCGGACGGGCGGGCGGCGGCGCGCGTGTGGTCTTTCCTCGAACCGAAGCACATCTAGGTCCTCCCTCCTTTAAACACATGGGATACCCCTTGGGGTCCCAAACCCCAAACCAATTTCGAGTCTTATATACACAACAATTCTTTCTTCCTCTACCGATGAGGGAGAATTACACACAATACCACACTTTCCATGCTTCAAACACCTTACTTCGTGAACCAATATCTCTTTCATTTCTCAATGAAATTTGACGATTCTTGGCCCTACGGTTATCTACGTACTTAGTAGATCATGCATGTGTGAAGAACCGAATTCTCCAATATGCGTAACACTAGTGTTTAAGCCGTTAAAGTTGGTCGGTCGCAACTCCCGCCAAAGGCAAATTTCCAACAATCCCCTTTTGAAAGAGATTTTGGCGCACTCACATGGTGTCTTTTCATTTCCAGCAATATTTCAGCGGACCGATGTTGCATAAGGAGAGGTAGCTTCAGCTTTGAACCTTCCATAGTTAAATACCATCGGACTTACTTACTGCGCGGTGAACGTGATGTCTTGAACCGTCAGTGTTTAGTGTAAGCCAAGTCAATGGTACCAACACAACAAATTCCCTTACTCTCTTCTTCGTAATGTTTTGTCCGTTTTGGCCATGGACAACGTCTTGGATTCTTAAGCGCGTTCATTTTGAGGCGGCCCGTCCTCGCACTTAAATAGATGGTCTCCTACAAGGTATCCTGCTATACCCCACTTCATAAGTGTTAGGAACCATTAAAAGTTTCCCAAAGACCTAACCTCGGCGTTGAGGATCATTACGGAGTTTTGAAAACTTAACCTTTACCCATACCGCAGATAGCACTTAACGTCTATCGCGGGAACGGCTTTGGATTTGGTGTTTCTTTTCAGAGATCACTATCCGAAGTGCTCATGCTTCGACTGAAGCGATCAACGAACCTTTACAAATTAGTTTTCCCATTGAACCAAATTACTGGGATCTCCAATTCGTAAGGTTGGGTTTCCACCGTATTGGTCCGTATATTTTGGGTTTTAAGCCCATTCCCTAGACAGTGAGAACACTTGATCTCCGGGTAGTCCCTTAGTTAGTAAACAAGGAAGTGACACCCGTGATGATCAAGCGCCATACGGTCTTATGTCTCCGACAGATCCCGACATATATGTCCGTACGCCGTCATCCGTGTCCTTCCTAAAGCCGACCGGCTAGCCATAGTGTAGAACCGCTGAAGGCACGTGTTTCTCCCAATAAGGGACGTCCTCTAATGAGTCGTGAAGTTACTCAACTTCTTTCATGCTTTGTATAAAGCGATAAACTCCGATACCATCATGAATCGGTCGATGCAAGTTTGCTTAGAGGATTTTCCAAGAACCACCATACACATTTACTTGTGGCTTTGGTGTTCTTCGGATCCGATATCCAGTTTGCATCACCGTGTTCTCTCGTAACCGCTGGACATCCAGAATACTATAATCCGTAGATAAGCGAATAATTCGGATATCGTCATATCCGACTTAACGCCTTCTATTGATCATGTATTAAGATCATCGGTGAACCTTAGTTCAACCGATCTGTTTGTTGGACGATACCGGGTCGGTTGTAGTGTGTACAATACATTGAACTACACGTGACACGAGCATATCGCTCCTTGTCTATGGGTGCACCATGATTCCAATCAGTTCTATGATTCATATCCATTGGTGGCTTCAACGAGACCGTCAACTATCGACCGATCCGTTAGATGTCTTAGAAATCCAATTCCTAAGATGTCATCTGTGATATCCATATCTTTCATATCGAGACTTTGTTTCAATATGATTTTCACTCTAAGACCGTTGGTTTTCCAACTGTTGGCTTTCTAACTTCGAGTCAATGTTTCGTGATCGATTCATTGTTTTTGTTTTATCCGAGACTTTCAAGACCAAAATGTTAACATTTCGGGGACCAAAATGAAAGTTCGGGAAGAAGCCCAACAGTTCAAAGCAAACCAATTCGATCCTCTTCTTCCAACTCTCCGGTTGGGAAGGTACATTTTAACACCCATGCCATGTAAGACTACAATGGCCCTGGATGTGAAGCTACTCACAGGGGAGCACTTTTTACAACCTAAAGGTTCTTTTCCCGGAGGAAGATTAACTATTACACGAGTATGGTGCTATATATGGAATCTATTTCTCTCTTTAGCTTCTTTCCAAAGCAGCGCTTTTGGAGATAACAATTATTTGTTAATTGTCCATGGTTCGTTCTCAACTATACAAGCTAGAAGGTATGGAACAAGTCTTTGTCCCCTCTTTGCTCCTTCTTGGTTCAACATCTAGAATCCCTGAGTTCTGCAGATCTGGAATATTAAGTTCCGGATATCCAGCAACTTTCGAGTCCTGTAGATACGGAACGTCTAGTTCCGGACAGTCAGGCCCTCACGGGTTCTTGTTAACCTTGAGCAATTACTCTTTTTTCCTTTTCAAGGAAAGTTATCTTATAAGAATTCAACATTCTTTGACGCCAAGAGGCGATAAGTACTACTGTTATTTACAGATCCAGTGGTTATGCAATCTACAGTCTTAGGTCGAACTTGACCTGTTTCGGTAGTCCAACTTCTACCAAGCCACCCCACATCACAACTTTTGTATGTGAGATCCTTTCCATGTCTCACACGGAGAGTTATCCTTATCCTTATGCGGAGTTCTGTTGAGAATCACATTAGCGGTAAGGATCGTCTTGCCCCACATAATTTGGGTGTACGACTTTGCGCTTGGCTAACACCGTTGGACTGAGGTGAGTAGCTTCACATTCGTTTAATAAACGATGCTTCACATTCTCCCCCTCTATCACTACGAATTTCTCAATCCGTAGGCTTAGTTGATTTTCAACTTCTGCTTTGTAGCGCTTATCCGCTTCAACAACTTCATCTTTGCTTTTTAACAAACAAAGGATTCCATACGTTGTACCATCATCAATGAAGATCACAACGTACTTGTCTCCCCCCTCTATTTTGTATAAACTTCAAATCACCCATGTAGGTGTGACTAAGTTCTAGAGGAGCAGTGCTTCTTTCGCTATTCCCTTGACGGAATTTGGAAAGGTGATTTTACCTCTTCATCTACCTCACATTTATTTTGAGGGTTTATGTCGAAGAAGGCAACAATCTCAACATCGTTAGCTTTTGAATGACTTGCTATTTAACGTGTCTTAATCTATGATGGCATAGACGCACGGATTACAAATATATCATTCATTTGGCTACAGACATACTGTACCATTCTTAGTTATTACGGACCTGTTGGACTAGTCTCAAACCAGCTTGACCAACAGCGTCCCTTAAACTAAGTTAGGGACATGTATCACCTCATCTTAGAGTGATCTCATTCCCTGAAGTCCTATTGAGGACATCCTCTCCAGCCCCTTTGATTTTAGAGGTGGCGTTGCTTCACATGAACAACCTCTTGCCCGTGGTTAGGGCGCAACCGGATCATATGTGATCTCGATACTCTGGCCCACTCTAGTTGCTTTGGCAGACTGAGCGTCCAATTTCTTTACTGCCTTTCTTTAGGCCTTCAGATCATTAAGACCTGGAAACTCTGGCCCACCTTACTAGGTGTCCATTACTTTTCCTATGAAATGAATTCTGGCACCACTCCAGTCGCCCGGAGGCTTTGTATGACTGAGTGTCCAATATCATCATATCAAAGGAATTTTGGCCCACTCCAGTCGTACGGAGGCTTTTTATAACTGAGTGTCCAATATAATCCTATGAAGAATCTTCTGCCAAGTATGACAGGTTCAACGTCTTTAGCTTTTAAACTCCTTCCGTTAAGATTGGTGCCCAGAAAATTCTTGGCGCTTACTTAAAAGTGGTAACAGTTTTCGCACAGTTAGTGGATCTTTCTCCATTGTATGTGCGAACATACTTTACACACTTTAACAATTACACTTAAAAGAACGGATCTTTTAAAGTCGTTTACAATCCAATCTTTAAACGGGAAAGAAGATAAGATTAAACTTCTGATTTTAAAGCGTAAGGAATATAAATTATTTTCATATTCCTCCTTACTTTAATTCATTTTTAATCAGACATAATTTAATCTTTATTCTTGACAAGTAAGAAAAACTACTTATCCCAATTTCGGATTCTGGCTCACTTCAGTCACTTCATCAAACTGAGTGTCCAGTTCCTTCTTTACCATTATTCGGATCTTTTGTCTGGGACAGATATAGGCCTTCTGCTGCAAGATAAAATAACATCTTCAGTCTTCTCCTCTTGTCCCAGTTGACATCCTCAGGCTCTCGTGAGCGCTTGTTCCCACCAGTCTTGGTAGCGGTGACACCATGAACACGTTCATCATCATCACTCTCTTCTACCAGAAAGCCATTGCCATATCCAGATTTGGTCACACAATTTTTGACCGACATCTTTCGAACACTAATAGTAATACAATACAGATATTGTCTTAAGTTGTTGGGAGTTTTTGCTCTATGGTACTTTATAATGCAGTACGGGAAGTATATAACTATTACAAGTATTCGAAAGGATAAACAAAGATTCAATAATTCAACTAGAAATCTGAAAATTACAATAGTTACACAAGAAAACTGGAAATTCCAGTTTTGTAGAAGATGGAAAAATGGAAATTGTTTTTGCTGAGTCGAGTGTAGCACTCTGTCCTTAAGACAATATTGCCCCGTATGTATCCTTTATACGTCCTGGACAATTTGACTCCCAAGATAAAACGACAATGGAACCCTTGAGCAAAGGAAACTCAAGAGCTACCGTGAAGAATATTGAGTAACGAAATGATGCTTGGAAGTTGTAGGAAGAAAGCTGTTTTCGGTTGTGTATTTTCGTGCACCTTGTATTTGGTGTTCTCCTTGGTGCTCAACAATGGTGTAAGGGGGTGTTTATATAGGTGAGGGAGGGGCTGATTATCGCCCTCCATGACCAAATAATGGCCATTATGAAGGTAGTAAAGCCACCAACATAAATGGAGAAAAGACCAACGGATTTGGCCATTATAGGAGGAGTAATTCAGCCAAAATAAATGGCTGAATTGAGTGCTTGGCAATCGCTTTGATTGTCCAGATTCGGAAACTTGAGGGACCAAACCGTACATCTTGAAACTTCGGGGATCAAACCGTACATCCGAAAGAATTCTCGGTCCGAACCGTACATCCGGAAGCTTCGGGATCAAAGCGTACTTACGGCAAAGTTCTTTGGCCCAAAAAGATAATATCGAAGACCCACGAGAACCGAGCCCACGAACCCGAACCGAACCCGGAACCGGACCGGGACGGGCGGGCGGCGCGCGTGTGGTCTTTCCTCGAACCGAAGCACATCTAGGTCCTCCCTCCTTTAAACACATGGGATACCCCTTGGGGTCCCAAACCCCAAACCAATTTCGAGTCTTATATACACAACAATTCTTTCTTCCTCTACCGATGAGGGAGAATTACACACAATACCACACTTTCCATGCTTCAAACACCTTACTTCGTGAACCAATATCTCTTTCATTTCTCAATGAAATTTGACGATTCTTGGCCCTACGGTTATCTACGTACTTAGTAGATCATGCATGTGTGAAGAACCGAATTCTCCAATATGCGTAACACTAGTGTTTAAGCCGTTAAAGTTGGTCGGTCGCAACTCCCGCCAAAGGCAAATTTCCAACATCACATCGGTAATGGAATGGGAACATGTACTCCTTATATGAACTTAGACAATTCTCAGCCTACAAGCTAGCTTTTGGGGTTGAGTTAGGCCCAAAATCCATTCTTTAATTTATTGTAAGTGAGAAAATTTCAGGAAAACACAATTAATAATCTAATTTTTTATGCACAAACAGTGCAATTTAATTTAGTGAAGACTTTTTTCATCGTAAACTCTTAAACTAAATGTAGAAAAAATTGTATACTATCGTGGAACTTTTTAGCTGGTTATATATATGAGATCATAAAAATGAGATACATACACAGGAAACATCACCACTAGTTCGGTATTTCCTCATTCGATATGCAATTGACATGTCGAAATCAGGATTAGGATGGCACGAACAATGATTTTTTTAATAGTACTCCTTCCGTTTCAAATTATTTGTAGTAATTTTTAAAAATAGTTATTTCAAATTATTTATCATTTTAGAAGTTTAAAATAAATTAGTTAGTACTTTTTTCTCATTTTACTCTTAGTATTAATTATTTTTGAAGACTACAAACACCTCAATCAAGAGTAGATCTGACAATAAATAGAGTCAATATTTAATAAAAAGAAATTATATATTTAGACATAAATAAAGGTAAAATAGTCAATAATCGTTGTTAATGAATATTTCTTAAGAAGCGAGTAAAAAATGATAAATAATTTGAGGCAAAAGAATAATAAACAAACCGAAGAGTAGTACCTTCGTCTCAAATTATTTGTTCGTATTTCTCTTTTGGGTAATAAATAAACTTAAGCCCGAAGAGACTTCTCAAAGCAATAAATGAAGGAAACCTATTTGTTGCGTTCCACACATTTATTACAACAAAGGCCAACAACCAACGTCTTAATTCATTATCATGTTCAACTCATATACGTACGTAAGTACGTATTTTCTCATACTACCAAAGTCAAGTCACCAATCCTTCTAACTCTCAACAGCATTCAGTTAGCGCTACTTTTGATCCTTTATTCGGCGTTGTCACATGCAACACCAAATTACGAATCAAGTCTCTCGGCTAACTCTTAAATATTGAAATTACAAATGACCGTACGTTTTGCATAAGACGTTTTTGACTGCCAGAATTTGAATGGAACGGTGATGTTGCTGCAATATTTGTTATCAAGTGCGACAACTTTTTAGTTACTCCATTCGTTCCAAAAAAGATTGATCTACTTTTTTTATTAGTTTATTTAAAAAATTGACTCTTTTCTATACTTGTTAGTGTGGTTTGTAGCATCTTGCAATCATAACTCTGGTAATGAACCTTTTTTGTTTTGTTTTTCACACTATGTCTGATATTCGCAAGGAATCTTATCCATCACATTACAACCTTGTTGGTTTGGTAATGGACCTACCCATTTTTGATGAGTTGCAATTTGTTACTTTCGTGTAATAAAATGATACTATTATACATGTGGTTCATATTATGTGTCTTTTAAAGTTTGTGTATACTCGTTAAAAATGTTTAACAATTTTAGTTAATAAGATTATTATCTAACTGCCCCTTTTATCTATCTTTTAAACGTCTCATCTAAGTCACACTTCATTAATTAGAATTAATATTCAAGGTGAAGGTGAAGGTGAATTTGAAAAACAACACTCCCTCTTTTTTTTTTGTTGACGAAGGAACTCGTAGCCGCTACTCTCTCGAGTGCGCACAGGGTAAACCCCGGACTGACGCAATAGCCTGCAAACCACGTCAGCCGATTAACCACACTTGGCAAGCCATGTGTGATAGGCTCAACCAAGAAAGTTTATGCAGGGGATCGAATTTGTGACCTTGCGGTCCCGCGCTCTACTGCTACACCAACTTGGCTACCCTTGCGGGTAACAGTACTCCCTCCTGTCCTTATTAATTAAGTACTCCCTCCAATTTTTTTAAAGTAATTTTCTAGCCTTTTAAATTTGATCCCAAGTGATTACTATGTTTTAGAAACCAAGAAGGTATTAAATTACCCTTATCTAAGAATTGAACAGACTTCTAAGAAATCATTTAGAAGAAATAATTGTCTTTAGTAAAATATGGAGTAATTCACTTAATGTTATTAATTCACTTTTTTAATAGGTGTGTAGGTAGAAGTTAGTGATAAGAAAGTTATTAGTATGAGAGACATTTTAATCATTTTCCCTATTTTCTAATTCGGTTACAACTTTCTAAAGTTAGTTAGTCTAGAAGTTAGTCAATTAGTTATATATTTTGCTATGTATTTCATTTGTTCTCAATTGAATCAATATAGAATTACTCTGTTCTTCCTCATTCCTCTCTCAATGAATCTTCTTCTTCGACATTCAATTATTATCGTGGTATCAGAGCATGAAGCTAGCAATCTAGCTTGAAAATCAATTCTGTTTTTCTTGTTCAAATTCTGCATAACAAGTTTTCCTTCTTGTTTTCAATTCTTGTATTCACTTTCTGAGTTATTCTAATCATCATGGTGATCGAGAATGTTACAGTAGATTCGTCATTTCAACCACAAAATTCTGGAAACACCAGTGTTGGAAATGGCATCGACTACAACTATCCTTTATTCTTGAGTTCATCCGATGTAAGTGGAATCCAAATTATTTCTTTTTAATTAACTGGGATTGAAAACTACTCTTTGTGGCTTCGATCTATGAAAATAACCTTAATTGAAAGAAATAAAATGGGGCTTGTTGATGGTTCTTGCGCTAAAGAAAAATTTCCAAGTTTAGAAGGGAATTGGGAGAGACTGAATGCTATTACTTTATCGTGGGTATTGAACTCTGCAACAAAAGGTCTTTTAGGAAGAATTATGTATGCTACTAGTGCCCAATCTGTTTGGGAAGAACTGTATGAAAGATTCAATCAAGTTGATGGTTTAAGAACCTTTAAAATACACAAGAAAATAACCACTCTAAGTCAAGGAACTAGTTCAATTTTTGTCTATTTTACTAGCTGAAGGAGTTATGGGAAGAATTTGAGGCTTTAGTCCCAACTCCAACTTGTGATTGTGATAAATCAAAGGTTTTGCCTGATCATTTACAGAAACTAAAGTTGTTCCAATTTCTCATGGGGTTAAATAATTCTTATGCCCAGCAAAGAAGCCAGATTTTGTTAATGAACCTAATGCCTATTGTTAATCAAGCCTACTCAATGATAATTAATGATGAGAATCAGAAATCTGTAGTGTCAACTGTTAGAATCTTGGGTGCAAATCCAAATAATGTGTAAGGATCTTATGATGTTGTCGTGTATTAAAAAACTAGAGGGCATTAGATATTTAAAAGGAACTATAACTTATACTTTGATGTGTGCAAAATCAAAGGTCATAGTAGAGAAAACTGCTTCAAGGTCATACTATCCTGAGGACTACATATTCAAGAAGAGAGAAGGACCTAATGCAGCTCATAATGTGATTTCTGAACACTCAAGATCATTTAGTCAAAACAGTCAGAACATGAGTCCCTATGTGCAGAACAATCAAGTACATCCTATCATTTGGTGAAAATCAATCTTATGGACAAAACTCTGCTCAATATCAGTCATATGACAGAGTCCAAATCAGCTTACAAGTTCTCAAATTGCTTAGCTGAATCAAAATGATTGTTGCACCTTGACTCAAGATTAGTATCATTAGATAATGCAACAGTTGAATAAAACACCAGATAACATATATTAAACAAGTATGGCTGGTATGAGTTTGAATAGCAGTTTAAGTAAATTTAATGGTAACCAAAGCTGGATAGTGGATACAAGTGCAACAAATCATAAGGTAGCCAACATGAATCTGCTCGATCACCATACTATCTCTAAAACTGAAAATCCAAGAAAAAATTACTTTCTAAATGGTGATGTGTCTTTGGTTACTCACATAGGTGCTAGTACACTGCATAACAAAAACACTATCTCAGATGTCTTTCATAATTCAAATTTTAAATTCAACCTATCATCTGTGGCTAAACTAACTAAAGAGTTGAAATGTTCAGCTTCTTTCTTTCCTGACTTTTTTGTATTTTAGAATCTTTACAATAGAAAAGTGAAAATGATTAGTAAAGAGGAATGAGACCTTTACATTCTATCAGATACTAAAGACAACAAAGAAATGGTTTTAGCAGCTGGCAATAGTAGTTGTTCTGAGTCTGAGTTTAAGTCAAAATTAGATATAGACATATGGCACAGGAGATTTGGTCATATATCTAGCTCAATGCTTAAAAAGTTACTACTTGTAAAACTAAATGATATTACAAGTACTATCAATAAATGTTCATTGTGCCCTTGTGCGAAATGTCTAGATTATCATTTCCCGTTAGTCACACTATAAGTTTGAACAGTTTTGATCTGGTGCATATGGACATATAGGGTCTTTACAAGGACATGTGATGGGAATAAATACTTCCTAATTGTAGTGTATGATTACTCAAGAATGACATGGATATTTCTAATCAAACTTAAAACTAATGTAAGCACTGTAATACAACAATTCCTGACCTACATTAAAACTCAATACAACAAGATAGTTAAGGTAATCAGATGTGACAATGGTACTGAGTTTGTAAATGTAACGTGCAATAATATGTTTAAAAACTTAGGGATAGTACATTAAAAGTCTCGTGCATATTCACCTCAACAAAATGGCACATCTGAAAGAAAACACAGACATATACTAGAAATAACAAGAGCTTTGAGATTTCAAACATGTATTCCTATAAGATACTGGGGTCTGTGTGTAAAAGTTGTTGTTTATATTATCAATAGAATGTCAAATACTGTTGTTAACAACAAGTCTACTTATGAGAAACTGCATAGCAGAAAATCCTCTTTACAACAACTAAGGGTAATTGGATGCTTATGTTATGCCAAAGTGGTTAATGAAGCTGATAAGCTCAAACCAAGGGCAAGACTAGTGATTCACGTGGGTAATGCAAAAACTCAAAAAGGTTACCTTCTATATGATATTTCTAATCATCTTTTCTTTGTCAACAGAGATATAATATTCAAAAAGGACATCTTTCCATTAAAATAAAGACAAATACAACACCATGCATTCTCCTATTTTTAACTACATTGGGCTCAATATTGTTCCCGAGGCTATCCAAGTCAGACCTGCTACATTACCACACCCAACACCATCTATTCTAGTCTTGGAAGACATGGTACACGATGAAGAGATAGTACCAACACCATATCCTTATGTCTCACCACAAGCAGCACCAGAACCAAAAGTATAACATACTCAACAATAAGTTCCACAAATTCAGCATCAAGAGGAACACATTAGGCAGTCATGCAGAAATAAAAAGGCTCATACATGGATGAAAATTTTTGTGCCATTAAATATTCATGATACACCCTATGCCATTGCTAATTACATGTCCTATGACAATATGACACCAATATATCAAGCTTACTTGCCCAACCTGTTTAATACTACAGAACCTAAAACATATAAGGAAGCAATTGCTGATCCAAGGTGAATTGAGGCGGTGAAGTCTGAAATAGATGCTTTACAAAGCAATCATACTTGGGACATAATGAAGTTACCAGAGGGCAAGACACTTATAGGGTGCAAATGGATTTATAAAGTAAAGTACAAATCATCAGGAGAAGTTGAAAGATTCAAATCAAGTAAAGTACAACCATTAGGGTGATTTAAATGATGTGATTTACATGGAGCTACCTCAAGAATTTAAGAGTCAGGGGGATAAGATTGTGTGTAGACTCATTAAATCGTTATATGAATTAAATAGACCCTTAAACAGTGGAATGAAAAACTGTCTGAGCCACTGTTAAGTTTTTAATTCACACAAAGTGAACATGATCATTCCTTGTTCATCAAAAGAACACAAACATTGTTTGTGTTCATGTGACTACAAAGTACATTCCAACACAAGACCAACCAACAAATCTCTTAACTAAGGGACTCACAAAGGTTCAACATTATCATCTCAGTTTCAAATTAGGAGTTCAAAACATATTTACACTTTCTAGTTTGAGGGGGAGTGTAGAAGTTAGTGATAAGATAGTTATTAGTATGAGGGGTATTTTAGTTCTTTTCCCATTCCCCAATCCGATTACAACTTCCTAAAGTTAGTTAGTCTAGAAGTTAGTTAGTGAACTATATATTTTGTTAGGTATCTCATTTGTTCTCAATTGAATCAATATAGAATTACTCTTCTTCCTCATTTCTCTCTCAATGAATATTCTTCTTCTACATTCAATTAATATCAGTGTCCAACCCTTAAAATCACTTAATTGGGAGCAAAATGAGCCTTTTAAAAATAGTTCAAAATTAGTGTCATTTTTATAAATCAAGAAAGCATTATTTCTTCTTGTACCCAACTTACCCTTATCATAATAAAATGGATGAATAACTCTCTAAAAGGGTTTTCAAATATTCTTTAAATTTTCTAGAAGCATTGTAGTACGTTAAAGAGAAAAGATAAAGGAACTATAATGTAGTCAAAGGACCCTTTTAATTAATGGTATCAACTGAAATTCTTAATGGATATGACACCCTTAAAAGGACAGGAGGGAGTAATAAACATTCTTATTTTTCTAAAACATTTCGGAACAATATTAAGTCAAATAATACTATATTGAAATTTTCTCTGTTATACATCTAGCTGTATAAATGCACGTTTTGTAAGCTATCACAGAACACACATAGCATACTACTTTTTAAACGAGTTTGAAGTACCCTATTAATTATGCCAACTAAGATAGATAGTAGTGTCAAGAGAGGAGGTGTTTAATGCTTCCATATAATTAAGTAGAGTGAGGGTCCTCATGAACTTTAGTTCCTGCGGCAATTTTTTTGACACAAATTAAAAGCCCCAATTTTGTTTTCCCTTTATATTCCTTTGTTACACCAAGTACCCCCACACCTTGGGATCACAACCAATGTGATGGCTTGTTAAAAAAAAAAATCCTTCGTTACAAATACAAACATTCAACTATATATGTCAACTAAGGTATATATTACTCCCTTCATCTCAAATTATTTATCGTTTTTTTTTTACACGCCCCTTAAAAAATATTGATTAAGAGGGTTATTTGACCCACTTTACCCTTATTTTCGTCTAAGTTATAATCTCAAAATGGAGAAAAAATAATTAATTATGCCTTGAACTTTTAAAATGATAAATAATTTGAGATAATTATTTTTAGTAACCACGACAAATAATTTGAGACGGAGAGAGTATTCTAAGACCAACTACATTTATTATTTAGATTTTATTTAACTTCAACACATTTACGTTGTAGAATAATATATATATACTATTAGGTTATCTAAAAGATAACTACAAATAATCGTTCATTAAAAATGAGATTAGTAAATTGAAATAACACAAGTTATCTTGTACAAGAAGTTAAAAAATAATACCCCCTCTATATTATTTATGTGATTGCATTTGACTGGAACAAATTTATGAAAAGAAAAGTTTTTGAAATTTGTAGTCAAAACATTTCTAGATATTTATGTGGCTATAAATTATTTTATTAAGGTAAAATGAAATTTTAAAAATAAATTATTTCAAAGTCTAAAAAATAAAGGTATCATTTATGCAACGAAAAAGAAAAATATCACATAAAATAAGACATATGAAATAAAAATTAAACATAAGAATTCTTTACACTATGGGTTTATATAAGTTACTCTCTCCTGTTCATTTTATTGTCATGTTTTCTTTTTTGTACGTCTATTAAAAAATATTGATTAAAAGCATAATTTGACTAATTTACCCTTGTTGAATCATTGATCTCAATTTAATATTACTAGTCCTTTTATCACGTTAATCTTAGATCTCCACATTTATTAGAGTAAATTAAAAGGTAAGGTGAGAAAACATAATTAATTATATCTTAATTTTTAAAAATAATAAATATATTGTATTAATTATTTTTAATAATTATGACAACCAAAACTGACTGGACAGAGTAAATTAGTTTTTACAAAATCACTAGGATAGAGATTGAGTCTGTTGGCAACCATATATGGTGGTGGGTTGTTGTATAAATTTAATTTTTGCAACTGTCTTTGCTCATTCCATTGCCTTGACTTTCTCTCTAGTCGCTATATTACCTTAATCAACATAATTACCTCACCTTTCTTCCCACCCCACTCCTAATTTATTTTTCCTACTGCCTCACTACTTTCTTTTATAAGAAGGAAAACTTTTGTTTCTTTTATATTGCTCATAAAGTCCAATTAAAACAAAAATGAGCCACCAACAAATATTATCTGTAGACAGTGGTGTTACAAAAATGAAGCAGAAAGATGGAGATGAAAGCAAAAAACATCATCAGAAAGTTCCATTGTTGAAGCTCTTCTCTTTTGCTGATCCCTATGATTACTTGTTGATGTCTTTTGGATCATTGCAGCTTGTATACATGGTGCCTCTGTTCCTGTTTTCTTCATTTTCTTTGGCAAGTTGATAAATATTGCTGGTCTTGCTTACCTTTTTCCTGCTGAAACTTCTCACAAAGTTGGCAAGGTATGCAAATTTCTAGCTCGTTTTTGCTAGAGAATTTATCACACTACGAGGAAAAAAAGGAATTAGCGACGGATAACTTCTGCAGCTAAACAATAAAGGTTCATCACTAATCCTATTTAACAATGGATTATAGAAAATACTGTTCATTTCTACAACTAAACAATAAAAATTCGTTGCTAATCCTAGTGATGGATTATAAAAAAATTGGTTAACTTGTACGGGCTATTTAGCGATAATATTAAAAAATCATGTTAAGTACGAGCTATTTAGAAACAAATTAGCGACCGTAAAGGATGAATCATAGGCCTAACTCAACCCCAAAAGCCGCTTGTAGGTGGGGATTGTTCAAGTCCATATAAGGAGTTCATGTTCCCATTTCATATCCGATGTGGACTTTTAACACTCCCCGCACGCCCATACCTTCTTAACTGGAGCGTGGATAATATAATTTGAGGACCCAACATCAGTGAATAAAGAATTAGAATGAGTCTGACTCTGATACCATGTAAAGGATGGATCATGGGCCTAACTCAACCCCAAAAGCTATCTTGTAGGGTGAGGATTGTCCAAGTCCATTTAAAGAGTCCATGTTCCCATTCCATTATCCGATGTGGGACTTTTAACAGCGACAACTTTCATAACTAATTATTGTAATTTCTTATTGTGCGAAATTGAAGATCCCATTTAGGTCAAATTCATTGACAATACATTTTTTTTTTATACTATCAGTATATATGTATATATTAAATCCGATTAGTTAATGGTTTATTATTATTTTGGGAGGAACTTATGTTCATTTTGATATTGTTCTTTGCAGTACTCATTGGATTTTGTGTACCTAAGCGTGGTGATATTATTTGCATCATGGATAGGTTTGAGCTTATTGCCGATCAATTACGTACTTTTTTGTTTTCTTATCTACATAAGGACTAAATACATAAGCATGTATATTTTCTCGTCCTTATGTCATTTAATATATATGTAAAAATTCCTATAATTAATATTTTTTTTGTATTTTTGTTAAAAAAAAAGAGGTGGCTTGTTGGATGCATAGTGGAGAAAGGCAAGCAGCAAAGATGAGAATGGCATACTTGAAGTCCATGTTGAATCAAGATATAAGTCTGTTTGACACTGAAGCTTCAATTGGAGAAGTCATTTCTGCAATTACCAGTGATATTATTATTGTTCAGGATGCTATTTCTGAAAAGGTACTCTCATTTTCCATCCTATTCAATATCTACTTCTAATCTTTCTCTCCCCAGTGTGCTCGCGCACATAAAAATGCCTAATATTAAAATTTGATTTTCGGTCATCAATTTCGTTGAGTCGTCCTTGTTCTCTTACGGACTATTTTTCTTCTTGACTCAATAATTAAAAAACTAACTTTTAATGGTACAAGATAAAAATCCGTTTTTTGGGTTTTTATGAAAAAATATACTATTATTACATATTTTTCTCTTTTTGTTTTTTCCTGAAGGTAGCTTATTTTCTATAGTTGGTTAGTAGTTGGGAGCTGCAACATTACATCATGTTATTCATTATATGGGAGGAAAATTTGGGCCATAGGTTTTAAAAGTAGGAAAAGGCTTTAACTCTCCTGCAGCTAAACTGGAAAAAGAGTAAATGCATTTGGTAGCATTAATTAATTTTATGAGGTTGTTATTTTTTCCTAGATCAAAAATAATTTTTTGGAGTTACGAAGTGGTAATAAATTTTGTGTTTTTTCTCTCTTAGCTAGCTGGATTTCCAAGTAGAATGTGATTAAAATAATATTTTCCTTTTATTTTAATATACTCTTTTCGAATGTTTCTCAAAATGAATGCGATGCTCATCAGACATCAATGCTCGAAGAGGAATAATAATAGGAAAGAACTCCATGTGACTCATGTTGGCCCTATATTAAGTATTAAATCCTTACATACCATTATTATTAATATTATTATTGTTATGGTCATTTACCAAATAACCCATTATATATATGCTATGTCGCATTGGTTTATTCTTTTACTTTATTATAAACAAATACTTGAATCAGAATCGATGGTTAATTTAGTCAAATATTTTCAATTAGAAATCTAAACCATATACATTATACTCTTTGATAAAATTTTGTTCTTAAAGTCAAATGGTAAATAATATTAGGAAAAATGATTATGCATGTCGAGAGTCGAAATACAATTTATGCCAATTAAATGCATCTCAGTATCTCACCTTTCAAACTTCTTATCCTTTCAATTTTGGGAGACTTTTCTTCTAAATGTTTTTTTTTAAAACGTAATAAACAAGTTTTATTTTTAACCATTCTCAAGGCAATACGTACACCTCTTGTATGGTCATGTGAGATTTTTATTTTTATTTTTTATTTTTTATGTAGGGCTATATCTTAGGGAAAATTTCATTCATATTTGTTAACAGTCCCACATCGGAAATGGAATGAGAACATGAACTCGTTATATGTACTTGGAAAATCCCCCTACAAGCTAGCTTTTGAGGTTGAGTTAGGCCAAATATTCATTCTTTACATGGTATTAGAGCCAGACCCATTCCAATTCTATGTTCACTGATATTGTGTCCCCAAATTATGTCATCCACGCTCCAGTTAACGGGGTCTGGGCTTGCGGGGAAGTGTTAGCAGTCCCACATCGGAAATGGAATTGAAACATGGACTCCTTATATGGACTTGGACAATCCTCACACTACAAACTAGCTTTTGGGATTGAGTTAGGCCAAGATCCATTTAATATTTTCTTCAAATCACATTAATTTATTATAATTAATTAATAAATTGATATGAGAGTATGAATGAATTTTAACTAGAAAGTCCTCCTTGTCCAACTAAACTAGTAGAAAAAAGGCTGTCTTTTTACCTTTATCGACTAATAGTGGCTTTAGATCTCATTTTGTTTTCATTAAAATTAAAATTTCTGAATTTAAATATATCCAAATATTAAAATGTGCATTTAAATTTAAATTTTGAATTTGAATATTATTAAGATCTTAATATTAAATAAATAAAACTGTTTGTTTTTTCAAAATATGAGTACATAAATTTGTTTTAAAAAAAATACTATAAAAATAATTAACTACTAAATTAATATATTTGTAAGAAAGTACATGGTGGTGTTGACAAGCGGTGATAGTTGTGGATGTCTATTGGGGACGATGTTGGCTAATGCTGGTGTGTGGGTAGTAGCTAGGTGATGATGATTGCCAGTAGATGTTGATGGTGGTATTGATGGCGACAGTTGTGCTCTAACGGTGGTAGTGAATAATAACGGTGGTTGACGACATATAATGTGATGACTGATGGTGGTGATTGGTGGTTGTTCTGAGAATGGTGGTCAATGATGATGATTGTAAATGGTAGCTAGTGATAGTGATAACTGATTGTAGTGATTGACATCAAAAGTGATTGTGGCTGAGGATGGTGATTGTCAATGGTAGTTGTGGTTGTAGTTGATAATGATGGATGGTCACAGTAGCGATAAATGGGTGGAATTGGTGAACTATCATTTTTCAGAAATTTTAAAATAGACATCTTCCATTAAGTGGTAGAAAAAAAATAAATTAAGTTTGAATAATTAAAATTCAGACTAAAAAAATAAACGGACTTAATAATTAAAATTTCAGAAATTTTAAAATAGACATCTTCCATTAAGTGGTAGAAAAAAAAATTAAGTTTGAATAATTAAAATTCAGACTAAAAAAATAAAAGGACTTAATAATTAAAATTTAAATGATTAAGATTAAAACTTAATTAAATACAAACAAATAAGTTATAAGACTAGTGTATGACAAAGTTCGGATACATGAGAAATTTGTATGTGAAGTATATAATTTCATATTCTTTGTTTAATTTAATAGTATTTTCTCATCTTCATCAATGGGCATTAGACACTTATCATTTTGAAATTAACTGTGAATATAAGCATTATAATGATCATGGTGGAAATGGGTGATGGTGCAGGCAGGGAATTTCTTGCACTATGTAAGCCGTTTCATAGCTGGTTTTACTATTGGATTCATAAGAGTATGGCAAATCAGTTTGGTGACACTTTCAATTGTGCCTTTGATCGCCCTTGCTGGCGGTATTTACGCCTATATTACCACTGGTCTCATTGCCCGAGTCCGCAAATCATATATTAAAGCTGGTGAAATTGCTGAAGAGGTATGCACTCCAACTGTTTGATAGAAGTCTTTACTTAAAATGTCAAACTAATGAATGGCAAAGGAAATGTACTCTAAGATGGTATTTGGGTAGACATGTATTTTAAGTTGTCAAAATTGACTGAAATTATTTGTTAGTGATAGTGGAAGACAGTATTACTCCCTCTTGTCCCAATTTATGTAGATGCTTTTCGCTTTCCGAGATTCAGACGGTATGAGCTTTTATCATCATTTTAAGATTTTTTTTTACCAAATTAATAGGAGAAAAGTTGCAACTTATAGTACTTTTCATATAGTTTTCAAATATATAAATTTTAATCTTAAAATATTGAGTTAATTTTATCCAATTTAGCTTATAAGTTTAGTCAAATTCACTCTTGAAAAACAAAAAATATCACATAAATTAGGATGAAGGGAGTACTAAGATAATGGTCGAAAATTTAGTTAGATGGAGATAATATCTATCACATAAAATTAAAACAATTACTCCCCTCCATCCTAATTTATGTGAAGGTGTTTGACTTGCCACAAAGACTTTTTAAACTTGTGGTAAAAAATATCGCATTAAGGTAAAATGAGAAGTTTAAAATTAAATTGTTAGTAAATATAGGAAGGTGTCATTCTTACTGTGGCTGACCAAAAAGGAAAGAGTGTCACATAAATTGGGACGTAGTGAGTGACATCTTAATGAGCTCGAACTTTTGAAAGTTGTATAGAAATTGGTTGTCGCAAACCTTTTGGACGTTCCAAAATGTAAGGGTGTCATATATAAATTAGAATGGTAGAGTAGTTTATTAAAGGAAGGGTCATACATTATTCATATGCCGTATTCATATAAATAGTACCCATTTAACTTTTTAAGCCTCCAACATCATTGCTCTATGCTTAATGATCATTTGTATCATCAGGTTGTAGCTAATATTAGAACAGTGCAAGCGTTTACTGGAGAAGAGAAGGCAGTAAAATCGTATAAAGGTGCCCTGTTGAACACTTATAAGTATGGAAAAAAGCTGGATTGGCCAAGGGCATGGGTTTGGGCACCTTACATTGTGTCCTTTTCCTTTCTTGGTCATTGCTTGTGTGGTTCACTAGCATTGTTGTGCACAAGAACATTGCAAATGGAGGAGATTCTTTCACCACCATGCTCAATGTTGTCATTTCTGGCCTGTAAGTTTTTCCTTTTCATTCATTTTCATACTCAATTTTGAAATGCTCTTACAGCATAATCTTAAACAACTAAACTATTACGAGTATTAACTGAGACTAGTGCTCTCTTTTCTTGAGAGTCCGTTGCTTCTATGAATCTCGTCACCACTTATATATGATATATAATGATTAACCTCTTTCATGTCAGTGTAGTGATTCTTGATAGAATTGACCTGTTGCGTTAAGCTGATGCTTGTTCATACTGCTTCTGTGTTGATAAACCAAGAAACACTAATTGATCTTAGCGCTATTGCTTCAAACTTTTGGAGTTGTTGGATGTTAATAACACCAAGTGTAGTTTTCTTCTCCCAAGACTAAACTTTTTTACATTCAACAAGAAAATCAGATTAGTTTTGGTTAGCCGATAAGGCAGGTTATTCTTTTGGGCTCAACCAGTTGCATTGAATCGAAACAACCTAATCTTGCTATATTGTAATGCGGTCAACTTCAGTGACCTGATTTGTGCTTAAAGAAGTTGGTTCTTTCAACATATCTCTATTGGTTAAAGGATAGATAATACATCCATTTATCCTTTCTAGGTTTCAGATTTTAGAGCAATTTATAAAGTTACTCTTTTTAGGCCATGCTATAATGAAAAGTCAGTGAGAAACCAGATGCCTATGATATCGTGTCTCATCCTAATTGATCAAGTTACTTGTTACTTCTATACTTGGTCAAACTTTTTCCTTAGTTCATAGAGGTTTATGTGTTCCTCTATGCCACTTGGATAGTTTTCCGTTGCATACATCTTGACTTCAGACTTTGAATGGTCATAAAGTAGGTGCTCCACTTGCTGCCCAGTTTTTGTTCTGTTTATGCAAAATTAAATCTTGGCTTCAATTAATCTTTAATCACTTCTCAGGTCACTGGGGCAGGCAGCGCCAGATATTACAGCATTCCTCAGGGCTAAGTCAGCTGCCTATCCTATTTTTGAGATGATTGAACGAGATACTGTCAGTAAAACCAGCTCCAAGAGCGGTCAGCAGCTGACCAAAGTAGATGGACACATACAATTTAAAGATGTATGTTTTAGCTATCCATCTCGTCCTGATGTGGTGATCTTTGACAAGCTCTCTCTTGATATTCCATCTGGGAAGATTGTAGCTCTTGTGGGAGGAAGTGGATCAGGGAAAAGTACAGTTATATCTTTGATTGAACGCTTCTATGAACCACTCTCGGGACAGATATTATTGGATGGAAGTGATATTAGGCACCTGGACTTGAAATGGCTGAGACATCAAATAGGGCTGGTAAATCAAGAACCCGCCCTTTTTGCTACAACCATTAGAGAGAACATTCTCTATGGAAAAAGTGATGCTAGGCTAGAAGATATTGCACGTGCTGCCAAACTTTCCGAGGCAATGACTTTTATCAACAATCTCCCCGATAGGTTCGAAACTCAGGTACATTCTGTCCTTCAAAAATTATTTGTACATGCACTAGGAGATGTCACGCTATAGCAAAAGAGAATTATAATTACATACTAAGTACTACTTCCTTTTGATTGTGCCTTAAATGTTCTGACATAGCTCATTTCAGTGTTTGTGTGGTTGTTTAAGGGAAAATAGCAACTACAGTGCAAAACCTTCCCAAACTTTTTTCTTCTTTCTTCTCACTGTATCAGAGTTTGGGTATTGAGATATGAGTCTGTTTCTCAGAACTTCAAAATCCTTGCCGCACCCATGTTCGATCTGATACAATTTGTGTGTGGGTGTGAGATCAGCACTGGAATTGGTCAACCTAACATGAGTGTTTTGAATACACATATGACCAAGAAGCATAGGTTGATTGATATTTAGTCTAA
Source organism: Anisodus tanguticus (assembly GCA_034509755.1). Taxonomy (NCBI): domain Eukaryota; kingdom Viridiplantae; phylum Streptophyta; class Magnoliopsida; order Solanales; family Solanaceae; genus Anisodus; species Anisodus tanguticus. The sequence continues at coordinate 34,040,410 of CM067546.1, forward strand.
TATTAGGTTTATTTCATATACACACACACACACACACATAAAGTACTAGAACACTTTGCTATTATACGAAATAACATATGAATAAAATATTAGTAAGTGTTTACAAAGAATGTGGAGGACAAGGATTAGGGTAGAAGGGTAGTAGGTAGTCGAGCGTAGTCCTACCTACGCTTACCAAATGATAGTTGTAGTGCTATTATCGTAGGCCCGATTAGCCTATCACACTCATAGGAGCATTATTGCTTTATAGTCCCCTGTAGTTTGATTTCTGTTGCTATGTGTTCTTTAGTGTACTTTGTTTATCTTATTTATCTGCGTTAGCTATTGCTTCCTTTTGTCAGTATGCGCTACCATGGAATATTCGATTTTGTCATCAGCATGTTTATACTGCTTTAATTTCTTGTCTAGGTCTGATCGTTTCTATTGCTTTGCTTGATTTGCGTGTGATTATGCTTTGTCTTGAGCCGAGGGTCTCCCGGAAACAACCGCTCTACCTACCAAGGTAGAGGTAAGGTCTGCGTACACTCTACCCTCCCCAGATCCCACGTTGTGGGATTTCACTGGGTATGTTGTTGTTGTAGTTTAATTTAATGACTTCAATTAATTGTCTGAACATATACATATTTTGTCATAATATACATTTGTTTGTTGTATCTTAACGGAATCGTAAGATCTAGATGATGATGAATCTGACTTCTAGATCTACATCTGTGTCGGGTGTCCACAGCTGTATCCGATCTACACTGATTTGAATCCTCTTATGAAAATTAGATTCGCGGTCATTATTGTGGATGTCTTGTTCTCATTTTTCTTCCAATATCAAAATGTGGGTATTGAGTCCCTCCCTTGAACATTGAAGTTCCGGTTATTGTTCCAAAAATGTATCTACCTTCATTTTTATTTTCATGGTAGAATTGTTTGGATATTGAGTTCCTCCTACAAAAATTGTATCTCGTCATTGTCTTGGTAACTATTTTGGTTACTCTTCAGCCGACAAACAAGCTAGATGGTCTTTTGGAGATTTCTGGCACTGTACTTTCCAATAACTGAGAATAAATTACATTTCCTGTGTGTTACAAGGGCTTTCTTTGGCTATGAATTACCAGCATCATTTTAGGAGAAGAATTCTGGTGCTGCTTTTCTTTTCGTTAATTGTTCAGTATTCAGAGGCACTACTTAGGCGATTATTTACTATTCTAGTGGTCTATTAGTAGTTCCTGTTTCCAATATAAACAGACTCAAGTCGCTTCACTGTCTCGATTTGGAAGGCTTGCCTTGAAAATCAAGAGAATTACTGTGTAGAATATTCTTAATAAATATGTCAGTGAAAATGTTATTAAGAAAATTGTGCAGAATATTCTTATTTGATTATGACATAATTAAGAATCCCAAGGATTAAGAAACTTGCCCATCTCAAAACTCCTTTAGGAGCTCTCTTGTATATTGTTTAAAGAAAAACAAATTTCAACTAGTGTTTTTGTCTTTTCTCTTTTCACAGCAAATATTCAAGAAAGGCCTCATAAGACCGACAGTTTCTTTAATAAAACATAATATTATAGATATCTGAGCCATGCCATTTACAGGTTGGTGAAAGAGGGGTTCAATTATCTGGGGGGCAAAAGCAAAGAATTGCAATTTCTCGTGCTATAGTGAAGAATCCATCAATTCTTCTATTAGATGAAGCTACGAGTGCACTTGATGCTGAGTCTGAAAAAAGTGTACAAGATGCTCTTGATCGTGTGATGGTGGGAAGAACAACTGTAGTTGTTGCTCATCGCCTTTCTACCGTTAGAAATGCTGATATCATAGCGGTTGTAAACAATGGCAAGATAGTAGAAACTGGAAGTCATGAGGAGCTTATTTCGAAACCAAATGGTGCCTATGCATCACTTGTTCAACTTCAACAAGCAGCTTCTTCACATCGCCATCCTTCTCAAGGGCCAACCATGGGACGACCTCTTAGGTACAATATTTACCTGCTGATATTTTGTATTCCTATCATATCAGAATGTGATGTATATCCTTTTTATTGTTGCATTGGAGTCAGCTCTGTACTATCATGCATTTGACGACTAGTTCTGGTGATACTTTGACAATTTCTTCTACTGTGGGCTCAAACAAATAATAAAAAAAGGTGGCATTTATTGCTTGTAAGCAGTCAGACCTGATCTTTCAATCATTGTATGCATAATTTGCTTAATCTGTTCTTACAGCATAAGGTATTCACACGAAAGCAGCATAAGGTATTCCCGTGAGTTATCCCGATCAACAACACGAAGCGGTGGAGCTAGCTTTCGTTCTGAAAAATCTGTTAGCGGTATAGGTGCTGCTGGTGTAGAGGATGTTAACTCACCAAATATTTCTGCAAGGAGATTGTATTCAATGATTCGTCCTGAATGGCAGTATGGAGTTATTGGGACTCTCTGTGCATTTATTGCTGGAGCTCAGATGCCTCTCTTTGCCTTAGGGGTGTCACAGGCCCTTGTGTCTTACTACATGGATTGGGACACAACACGCCATGAAGTGAAGAAAATCTGTTTCCTGTTTTGTGGCGCTGCAGTATTAACCGTCATCGTTCATGCCATTGCACATACTTGCTTTGGAATCATAGGAGAACGGCTTACACTTCGCGTGAGAGAAATGATGTTCTCTGGTAATCATTTACTAACCAATGTTTTTGCTTTCAAGAGAGGTTGCTTGTCGTGTAAATATGTAGAACTGCAATAGCATAGTTTTGTTGTGTTGCAAAACTTTGGTTCACTGCATTAATACTTTCATAATATTTAATTTTAGAAGATGACTGTTGTACTCTTTGCTGAAACTTTTCATCATCTATGTTTCCTTAGAATCAGTCCTTTAACCGACAGATTGCATAACTTGTATCTATATAAAGGGCAGCCCGGTGCACTAAGCTCCCGCTATGCGCGGGGTCCGGGGAAGGGCCGGACCACAAGGGGCTAAGAAAGGTATGATTCGTATTTATCTGAAATCATTAATTCAGAAATAATTTTTTGTCTGGATTTATGATTTCAGATAAATATGAATCATACCTTTCTTACATTTGTTGATATGTTGCATTGATATCTGTTTTCTTAGTATACATCTTTCTTTTCCGTCTTAATTCAAATAAAAAGTCCCTAACATTCTTCTTTATTTGGTTGCAGCTATGCTAAGAAATGAGATAGGATGGTTTGATGAGATGAACAACTCAAGTTCTACACTTGCATCAAGATTGGAAAGTGATGCTACTCTATTGCGAACTGTAGTGGTTGATCGCTCTACTATTCTCCTACAGAATGTGGGTTTGGTGTTCACTTCCTTCATCATTGCATTCATCTTGAATTGGAGGCTCACCCTTATTGTCATGGCTATGTACCCACTTCTTGTTAGTGGTCACATCAGCGAGGTTCAATCTTTTCCCTTCATCAGCATCTGTCATTATATCTCACATATCATTATGTTGATAGGTATTGTTATTTCTTTCAGAAACTCTTTATGTCAGGCTTTGGTGGTGACTTGAGTAAAGCCTATCTTAGAGCAAATATGTTTGCCGGTGAGGCTGTAAGTAACATCAGAACTGTTGCAGCATTCTGTGCTGAGGAGAAGGTAACTGATCTCTATGCTCGTGAACTTGTTGAACCTGCAAAGCATTCATTTACCAGGGGTCAGATTGCCGGGATCTTTTATGGAGTGTCTCAGTTTTTCATCTTCTCCTCTTACGCCCTTGCCTTATGGTATGTTGCTCAAGTTTTGTTTATCTTAATCATTCATCTTGTTGCTTGGTTGTTGGGGTTTTCTTTGAGCGGCGGAGGCAGCTTGCAGTTCAGTGAAGTGCTTTGGCATACTTGTAATTTACATACTGCATCGATCTTGAAACCAGATAAATTTACCACCTTACAACAAAAACAACATACCCGGTGTTATCCCACAAGTGGAGTCTGGGGAGGGTGGGGTGTATGCATACCTTATCCCTACCTTTGTAGGGTAGAGATGTTGTTTCCAATAGGCCCTTGGCTCAAGAAAAGCGTTATTCAGAACAGGTTTGAAATCCAAGAGTAAAAAGCTATGATGAAAATATCGAAGAAAAGAAAGGTATTGACAGCAAACATAGTAAAGATAACTAAAGTAAAAGATACAACAGTAGTAATACAACCGAAGAATAAGATAATGATAGACTAATAATACTGGTAAGGGGGGGGGGGGGGGATAAGGTGCTCTAAACTAGAACTATGCGCTCCCACAGAACAGAGAGAAAACGCTCGACTAACTATTAACCTTCTACCCTAATTCTCGACCTTCATGCTCTCCTATTTAGGGTCATGTCCTCGGTGAGCGGAAGAAGTGCCATGTAGATAGTCAGTCGCGTACATTACAGCCTTGAACCAATACGGTTTTCACTTGAGCTCACAATAGTTTAACATGTATTCTTCCTAAACCTTGTATAGGTATGGTTCTGTTTTGATGGGGAAGGAGCTAACCGGCTTCAAATCTGTTATAAAATCGTTTATGGTTTTGATTGTAACTGCTTTGGCTATGGGAGAGACCCTTGCTATGGCACCAGACCTTATAAAAGGAAACCAGATGGTAGCATCAGTATTTGAAGTGCTTGATCGGAGGACAGAAATCTTAACCGACACTGGAGAGGAGGTAACTAGGGCTGAGGGCACAATTGAGTTTAAGGATGTTGAGTTCTGCTATCCTGCAAGACCCGATGTTCACATTTTCAAAGACTTCAATATGAGAGTGCATGCAGGAAAGAGTATGGCAATAGTAGGGCAGAGTGGTTCTGGTAAAAGCTCAGTACTGGCTCTCATTTTACGGTTCTATGATCCAATATCCGGGAAAGTGATCATTGATGGTAAGTGTGTACCTATACTGTTTTGAACTAGAATCATTCCAACTTTCAGTATAGCTCGATTTAATCATATTGGTGATGTGGATTTACACAGGCAAAGACATCAGGAAGCTAAAGCTCAAGTCTCTAAGAAAGCACATTGGCCTGGTCCAACAAGAACCAGCACTCTTTGCCACATCAATCTACGAAAACATCCTTTACGGAAAAGGAGGAGCATCGGAGGCAGAAGTGATTCAAGCAGCTAAGCTTGCTAATGCACATAATTTCATTAGTGCTCTTCCCGATGGCTACTCGACCCAAGTTGGGGAGCGAGGAGTTCAACTGTCGGGTGGACAGAAGCAAAGGGTAGCCATTGCCCGAGCTGTTCTAAAGAACCCTGAAATCCTGCTATTAGATGAAGCTACAAGTGCTCTGGACGTGGAATCTGAGCGTATAGTTCAACAAGCGTTGGACAGGTTGATGCAAAACAGGACTACTGTTATCGTGGCACATCGATTATCCACCATAAGAAATGCAGATCAGATATGCGTTTTACAAGATGGGAAAATAGTGGAGCAAGGGACTCATTCTGCATTGGTAGATAACAAGGATGGAGCATACTATAAGCTAATCAACTTACAGCAACAACAGCAACACCAGTAGTACACCAACATACTTGGAGATATTTTCTCATACAAAAACTCAAATGTGTAAAATTCTTTTCCCCTCTCCATACTTAATATAAATGCATTAATTCTCTGTTTGATCTACCGTGAAGAATGTATGGCTCAGCCTGTTTGATCATTCTTATCCTTTGTATTCAGGGTTGTTGTATAGGCTATTTTTAACTGTTCTTCCCCTAGAATAATTTCTTCTCATTTTGAAAACTTTAAGGCTCGTAAATGTAAAATTGGCTTATCACTTCCCATTTGACACCCACAAAAAAAAAACGTTAACTAATAGTCCCTTTTCTTATTCGTTTACTTCTTAATACAGAACTTTTCTTGTTTTGATCCTAATCGCACCTTCACTTAATTGACAGAGTTTAGCATTTTATTGATTGATACTTGGAAAATTAGGCAGGTTATCTGTTACAAATAGATTGAAATACACTAATAGTGTAACTTCTATTGACACTATTAATATATATACGTTAAATCCTAAATGATATGTTTATGACCACCCTCCCTAACCCAAAGAAGAAAAAACGGAATGAAGAAAATAAGTACAATATGAATGTACTCGTTGTTTGAAAAATAAACAGATAGAGAGGTTAATTACACGTTTTTATGTATTGCTTTCACGTCAAGTATATTACGTTTAGGATGGCAGGTGGGTACAATTTTGTGGATTTCACACCGCACCTGTTCTAGTTGGGGCGGGTATGGGTATAACTTTGACGGGTAGTGGGCGGGTATGTGCATAACTTTGGCGGGTAGTAGGCGGGTATGGGTAGGTGGATTTGCAGTTATACCCGCCTACCCCCGCATCCAATCTCCCGCCCCAAATCCACCCGGCCCCCTTATGCGCCAAAGTTATACCCATACCCGCCCCAACTGGGGTAGTAGGCGGGTATTGGCAGGTGGCGGATATCCACTTGGATGGTGGAGCGGGTGTGGATTTAGGAATATACTCGCCTAGGCGGTTGAAAATGTACCCGCCACGGGTGACGGATAGGTGGCTGGTATAAAATTTTCTGGCGGGTACGGGTGCGGGGAGGGGTACCCGCACCCGCCCCGCCCAATTGCCATCCCTACTTAAACGTACTCCCAAAAAAGAGACCAATGATAAAATGAGATTAACTGAAACAAGTACTCAACCCTCCATTCCAATGGTCAAAAACAAAGGAAACTAATGTATATTCTGTTAGTTGTTTCTTCCAACAAGTAACTTTACATCAATGGATGAAAATGATAGTTGCAGATTTTCTATCAAAATCTCATCCAAGAGAAAGACCTCAGCACTATCTCCATAGAAAATAGTACTAAAGTCAATTGCTCTAACTGTCTCTTTCATTTCCTTCTTATTTGCTCATTGTTACGCTTCTTACGTACAGAATGGAAAATACTTTTATATAGTGAGGGGTGTAAAAAAAATCATTATCAATTTTGTCAATCAAACCTCTTTATAACAATATCGTTTATTATGAAATTTTTTAGTTTTTATAGTAACTGACTGTTATACACTTATAACAATATTTGACATTTAAATCTTAGTTGCATGTTATACACCAAAAAAAATACAAAAAATCTAATTATTTATTTTCTTAATTACTTAAATTTAAAATTTCAATTGTATTCATATTTCAGTAATTTAAAATTAAAGAAAGCTAAGACATCATTAATAAAATTTGAGCATTACAAGATGGAAAACTTTTGTCTTATGGAACACAAACATGCACAGATCTTTCAATTGAATTTTTTTTAATTACCAAATTAAGTATGTGACGACGTAATAATCTTTGATAAAAATGATGTAGTGTATTAAAATTTTAAAATATTTGATCAAAATGCTAGACCTATTATTAATTAACTTAGATATAACAATAGAGCATTTAGTATTGCTTTCTTTTATTATCAAAATTAGTTAAATGACCAGCAACAAAAGTGGAAAGTAGTAAATTAAAATAACTAATACTTAAGTAAGGTTGTTATAGGAGTAATTTTACAAAAAAGCATATTGTTATAAGATAGTTGTCTTCGTCGTTAATTATTGGTAAAAAAATTGTTATAAAGAGGTAAAATAGTATAACATTAAAAATCAATTTCGAAAAAAGCTTGACTTTTATATTGAAGTGATATTATATAAGGATGTTGTTATAGAGATGTGTGACTGTATTTATAAAGTACCACAAGTAGCAAATTGTACTTATAGTATAAAATTTTATTTTTACTGCATGCCAATTAGTATATATAGAATAAATTAATTCTTATCTTTTTCATGTAAATTGGAGCAATATAAATATACTTGTTAGATATTTCTGTTGGGATCGAAATAAATAGAGCGTCATGCGGAAGCTAAAAATTGCAAATCTTGGCGGCGATAAATTAGACGACAACGAAAACTATTCTAAAAGAGACATAATACCATAATATGATTTGATCAATTGATGTACATATGAAAAACTAATATAAAAGCATAAAAAACATTGAGAGTAAAACCTTCACCTAAATAAAACTCTCTAAACATTACATTGTGGATGCTATTGTATTTTTGTACGAAGGGAATATCCTCAATTTATAGAAGTGCAAAACTTCTCCTCCAATAAAATGGATAAATATGGAAGAGTTCTTTTCTACCAAAAAATATTTTTTGTCATAGATATTATCATATATTGTGGATGTCTATCTTTAGGAGAAATATTAGGGCTAATAACTTTGGGACCAAGTCAATTTTCTCCTATAAATAGAGATGTTCCCTTAATTGTATTTCATCTCTCAAGAGAAATAAGAACCCTCCTCCCTTCTCTTTCTCAATAATATTTTTATTCTAGCTTTATTATTATTTCATAACACGTTATCAACATGAGTCTCTAATCTTTTATTTAGTCAACGTTAATGATACATTTTGAGGAAGTGGGAAAGAAAAATAAATCCTCTTGTGGAGAAGACCGGTTCATTGCACGAATTGGGTATATTTACAATCATTCATGAGATTTGCGGCTTTAAGTTATATTACTATGTGGCAAACAATTGAAGTGTCCAACACATGTATTACTAAAGTCGTATATACAAATCTTTTGCTAGTTCTTGATTTAATATTCTTATTGTTACTTGTTAGTAACGTAACTGGTTTTGTTCATTCAATTTGAGGAACCTAATTGGTTCACTCGTTTCTGAAGAATATTATTATAAAAAAAAAAATATAATCGATCACCAAATGTGACGATATTTTCTAAGTCTCGTTAGACTAAATTTGTTTATTCTTATAACCACCAAAAGTGGTAATATTTCCATACTTTGTTGTGATAACAATTAAAGATGTGTTAGAGAAAAATTCTCTACATTATATGCATGTCTCATTTGCTCCCGAAGTAGCAAACTCAGAAATCTGCTCCCGAAGTAGCAAACTCAGAAATCTACTCCTGAAGTAGCAAACTCAGAAGTCTGCTCCCGAAGTAGCAAATTGTGAACTCTATTCCTTAAGTAATAAAACTTTAAACTCTATTCCGGAAGTAGTAGAACTTTGAAAGTAGTAAATTTTTATACTTTACTCCTGAAGTAGTAAATCTTTGAACTTTACTCCTGAAGTAGTAAAACTTTAAAATTTACTCTCGTAAAACTGTAAATTTTACTCTATAAGTAATAAATCTAAAATTTACTCCCGAAGTAGTAAGGCTTTGAACTTTAGTTTTCAAAAAGTTCAACTTTGAAATTTACTTCTAAAGTAGTAAAATAATAAAATTTTCTCACCAAAATCTATTATGACTTTATAATGCATATAAAGGTTTTTCTTAGTTTTCTACAAGCTTCGATTTTAGTTATTTATGGTGGCTTCCAGATTTTTATAAGAAGGTTAATATTCTACGTAGGTCTATATATTATACTGTTATTATAGCACTAATTTTTAAGTAACTTGTTTCAAGGTGTATTAATTCTATATTATGTAAATGTATTTTCCTGATTCAACTAGAGGCAATTTTGTGTCATACTTAGTACCAAGTATTATGTCAAGAAATAATTAAACAATAGCCATGGGATATTTTATAGTCATAATTGAATATAACTTAGTTTGATGTCTTTCTCTGTTCTTTCATATGACATTTCATCCTCATGTTACATCTGCTATTAGAAATATATGTTAGTCAACACATGCACCAATTTTCTTAAAATTGAAAAATTGGATCTATGTAAGATCACTTTGAAGATTTGAGATTGTATTATTATAGAATTTTACTGAGATTCATACTAAAAATAAATAAATTATAAAGTGGATAATAATAGGTTCACTTAATTTCCATCAGAGTTTTAAAAAAATATATTGGAGCAGTTTTTGTTTGTGCTAGAGAAAAATAATTAGTTATTGAAAATTATATATGAAGATCATCTAAATGATCAGGTTTCATTCCCCGAAGTGAATGAAGAAATACTACAACACACTTTCTGAAGAGATAAAATTATAAAGAATGTAAATATTATTTTGTGGTATGAAGGTCATTGTTGCACGTACATGTCGTACGTCAAATTATCTTGAATTTTTCTATTATGTATCATTCTAATACAAAAGGATACAGATTTTGTAGAATACTTTCTACTATAACCACATTGATATATTATAACCACATTGATATATTATAACCACATTGATCTATTATTGTTATGGCCGCCACTTTGATACAAAGTGTTCGAATGTTAAAGGGTATTCTCCCTGAAAGAGATGTCTGAAATACTGAAGTTTAGAACTTACTTTTCATCGTTTATAAATTGTATTGTCTTTAAATGTCCATCTGATTTCGTTTTCTTTCATGACACCAGTAGTGTCTAACCAAATGTTCTTTCATGATACCAGCATTATCTAAGCAATATTTGATGATATAATGCTAAATGATCAAGAGCTTCAGAAGAGCTAATTGTTTATTTACAAGAATCATGACACTAGCAGTGTTCAAATAATATCGCATTACAAAATTTAAATTGAAATCTCACAGAGAGGTTATATATGATAGCCCCATTCGTCCTAGATCGTAATTGTTACGACCGTAACACAAATTATGGTAAACCTGAAGTTTACTAGCAATAAAAATAATTATCATATTGAGACTACAAATGATTAGAAGATTGAATATCTTCAAGTGCTACGGGTAAGAATTACGTATGTGAAACTTTACCCGAGCATGATGAGATCACATGCTACGATAAACCAGAAGTTTATTCATATAAAATCTCATGCAATAATAAACCAAACGTTTACTAACATAAATAACACTTATCGGGGTAAACTTGAAGTTTACTAGTACAAATAATATTATCAATTGACGTGATAATTTTGGTAGTCCTGATTTAAATCTGATGTGCTAAGTTTGTATTCGGAATATATTGAAGAACTAGAACATTCTTCAAGAATTAATTTTCTTGTTCTCATGATAAGTTGATTACACCAGCTAATGTTGGTATTGAATTTCCTAAATTTTAAAAATATAAAAGGTGAATAAGGGTCCGTTCACCTACAATGTGATGTCTTAAATAGATGCATCTATGAGATGGTCACATGTGCGTTTATTGTCAACATGTAGTTTGACATTTACGAAGTTGCTTGCTCAAAATAATTGAGTTAAGAGCACAATTTTCAGATTATGTAATCAAGACAAATCATCTTGATAATGTTGGTTGATATTCAAACTGGTTTAGCGTTGAATGGCCTCCAGTAGATAGCTAAATCATTGCTTATGAGAATAAAATTTCATGTGTTGGTCTGAGATATGATATATTACATACAACGACGTTTGTATTCTTCAGACCAATAAATTATGATAAATTCTCCCCTCGTAATTGGTTCAAGGTCAGGAACCAAATGTTTTCATCAAATATTTTTTGTTGTGCGGTATATGATTAATGAATCTACCACGATGCACACAGATGGATTCCCCAAAGAAGGTGGAAATGTATGTTAGTTTTTCTAACATAAGAGGGGAGAGAATAAATAGCTAAGAAATATGTTGTGAATTATCATAATGATGATCCTCGTTCAAACGATAATTCAAGTCAAATGCTAGAAGCATTTGCTGACCCAACTATTTCATATTCCAACGGCAAGATACATCTAAATGTCCCTAAAGGACAGGGTTTACAACATGTGTGAAACATGGTAGAAAAATCGATTCCAAATGGAATAATCCTTGAAAAAGGAGAGTAGCAAATGATCATAATAAGGAGGCAATGTGCTCTTGAAGTGCCTATGACATAACACTTCATAAAACATGATACGAGGTTCAGGTACCTGAAAAATAATGAAGTGATAAGATCTTTAGTAAGTTATGTCTAATTGCAAACCGATACAAAATGATATCTCGTCGACGATATCTTTGATACAATATAGTGCGCAATATTGTATAATATTATGAGGATCTGAATTCTACGTCTTTTAAAGCATGTTGATGTAGAAATAATTACCAAGTAGATGCATATTGATAAGGGTAAATTTACTAGACATGCAGTCCTGACATCAGAAGATGTCATGTAAATTAAATACTAAATGAAAATTGTCTCAACCTATATGGCTTACGTGACAAAATTTATATAATTTTTTTTGAAGATTTCAAAATGCCTGAAGCATATACAAGTTATTGAAAAACTTGTTTGTAATCCTTAAACGAATTAAATATTTTTTTATTAGGGGTACAAAAATGACTTTGTTTACCCTTATCCCTTTATGATATTCAAAATATTTCATAATGTTATGCAATTTGCTTACTTGAATATTATTGGAGCTTTTGAAGAGTTTTCGAAAAGCAGTAGACTACCTGCTAAAAGATGTTGAAATGAGAAAATTGGATTGGTCCTGAAGTACCGTATATTTGTTCAATTGATGCATTTATTTATCTTGCTATAACTATGAGCATGATATAATTTCTTCCTTACATGGAGATACTGAAATAAGATCAATTGCATATTGTCAATTTGATGAGACAAATTTTCCAAAATTAGGGGGAGAGATTAATGAAATAAAAAGGAAAATTTTGTGAAATAATCCATCATTGTTTCATCTTGATCCACGTGCTTCTATTTGTGAGTAAGAGTTCCAAAAGATTATTCAATTGTAGAAAATAGCAAATCAAATGTCAGACACATTTACAGATTTGAAAAGAATTACCAAATCACAAATCACTGTAGAGAATGTCCCAATTCGGATTGATGTCCCTATAGGACCATCTACTAGTGTCATAGTAAATTAGTCCAAAGCACGCCTGAAGCGTGATAGACCATTGGGTTCTAAGGATCAGAATCCTAGAAAAAGAAAAAGGAATGGACAAAATGACACTAAGAAAGAATCTCATAAAGAAATGCAAGATTTGATCAATCCCGATATACTTGAAGAAATCAATGAGCCGCAAACTCAAGAAAATGAAGAAATATCAATAAAGCCAATTGATGTTAGGACTAATTTGAATCGCTTGGAAATAAATGTGGTTTGAAATGTGACAAAATATCCAGAACCTTATATGAAGATAATTGCAGCATGCATTGCTCAATTGAAGGGAGAATTCATAAAAGGAGACAGGACAAAGCACATTTCACCAAAGTTGTTCTTCACACACGAGCTCCAAAAGAATGGTGATATCAATGTGCAACAAATTCGTTCAAGTGATAATATGACTGATTTGTTCACTAAGTCTCTACCAACTGCAACTTTTGAGAAGATGGTGCACAAGATTGGAATGCGAAGACTCAAGCATTTCGACTGAAGTTCTCATCAGGGGGAGTTAATACATGTTGTACTCTTTTTATCTGTATAAGGTTTTGTCCCACTGAGTTTTCCTTGTAAGGTTTTTAATGAGGCAACCAAAATATGTATTATTAGAATTGTGTACTCTGTTTTCTTCACTAGAATTTTTCCCACTGGGTTTTTTCTAGTAAGGTTTTAATGAGGCATATTATCTATCAAAATAGACATCCAAGGGGGAGTGTTATAGATATTATCATAAATTGTGGATGTCTATCTTTAGGAGAAATATTAGGACTAATAACTTTGGGACCAAGTCATTTTTCTCCTATAAATAGAGATGTTCCCTTCATTGTATTTCATCCCTCAAGAGAAATAATAATTCTCCTCTCTTTTTTTTTTCTTTCTCAACAATATTCTTGTTCTAGTTTATTATTATTTCATAACATTTTTGAAGTAAAACACAATAATAATGTAGAATCCAAATAAGGTAGAAAATTTACGGCAAACCCTAACAATTTGGAGTATTTTTTATAAATGTCTAAGTTAGCAATTTAAATACACTTATCAGATATGTGGAACAGTACTGGAAAATAATTTCCAATAAATTTGGAATAATTGTATAGTAGCCTTATTTAATTTAGCTTAAGAATACTTTATCTCTAATGAAAATTAGGATAAATTACTTGATTAATATGGAAATCAAGCCGATTCATTCCGTCAAAGAATTGCTTAGCATATTTTCTTTGGAGCTTCCTGTTTTTAATTATCTAGCAAAGATCAACGCTACGTAATAGAAATGACATAAAATCTCACTTGCAATTTGAATAATGGTCCTCCCATTTGACTACTATATGGATCCTTTAGCGTGATTATCATTTTCTTCAAATGTCAATTCCTGAAAATGAACAACAAATTATTTTAAGTCAGATAAATGAGTTTATATATATACACTTGTCTCCTTGTAGTCAACAAAGCAAAAAACAACCACTCCTTTGGAGTAAAATATTCATTAATATCCCTTGAGGAAGTTTCTTAGAGGTTAGAACTATAGTCTATGAGCTAATTTTTGTTAGAAGTCTCAAGGTCATTTTCACAAGAAAATTTAATCCAACTTTGTTGAGTAAAATCAAACAACATTGTTGCTGTTCAAATGTTTTCTCTTCCATTTCCTTAGCACTATGCTATATTTAAATTAAACTTGTAAACGAAGTGAATAGACAATAAAATTAAGAGAGAAAATAATTATCTCAGCATATCTGACCATCTTCTCAACTCCCTATTGACAAAATAAATCCGATGACATCATTGGATTATAATGTACTCATCCTAATTAATTTACTTCGAAATTCAATGAAAAAGAACTTTTTTACTTTGAGACTAGTTAAAAGAAAATGTCACTGTTGTTTATGGGCATAAGCAACCTTGAATTTAATCTTCTTTAGACATGAAGTCGATAACCAAATTTGAGTTAATCCATTGATAATCTTCCACGTAAAATACTAAATGGCATTGGTTTCCAAATGTTTGAGTATCCTTGAGTAAATTTTGCTGTACTTTGTCGAAAAAAGCCAAGAAATTTTGACCTTACTGGTATAGGGTTTTACCACTATTGTAGAATTGTTTACTCGATCACGTATATATTGTAAAAGTTGACTTCTAATTTCTTATCTGCAACCATTAATTAATTACAATTAGTGCTAGGAGCCTAGGATTTAACCAAAATATTCTTGCCATTTTGTTATATAAAGTTGTTGAATTGAACGAAGCCATGGAAACCTAGAAAAAGTAGGCAAGAGTCTACGTGTGTAAGGGATATGAGAGAAGATCCATATTCAAAGTGTAGATATAGATATTGTTGAAATTTACTAATGTGGAATTAAATTTATTCCATAATTTATGACTCGAATAATTGGGGCCCCACACGTCGGAAACGTCGTTTCCACACACGTGCACACGTAGTGCCAAGTATCGCACATTTCATTAGTGAAAGAGATATTGGTACGTACGTAATACGTTTGAGACATAGAATGATGGACGGTTATTGGCCAAATGACAAGTATTCCACATTGGTAAACGAAGGAAGAAGTGTAAGATGAAACGAGTCGAAAATCACCGCGGAGCCGTGAAGGGCCGCGGCGCCACCATGGCAACGCCGCAGCGCTAAATGGTGGCTTGGCTACTGGAGCCGAGGCGCCGCGACGCTAATTCGCGGAGCCGCGGTGCTTTGGAGGCAGAATGCTGCGACGGGAAGATGGAAAGTTCTGACTCTTGGGCTGGTTTTGGAGCATTGAACCTCCATTATTTGGCACATGAATTCAACCATTATTTGGCTGAATGTAACCCCTCAATAAGTGTCATTACATGGCTATTGAAGGCCATTAGTTGGCTATTTGAAGGGTCATTTCCTTACACTATAAATTGAGGTCTTTGGCTCAATTGTTCAACACATAGAATTTTTTCTGAAATCTTCTTTTTCCTCTCTAGCAAGTTTTCTTTATTCAAAGTTCTTCAAGAGTAACACTTGAGTTTCCTTTGCTCATTTGTTAAGTTGCTGTTGTATCTTGGGACACTATTGCCCGACAACGTAAAATAATATATACGGGGCAATCTTGTCGTAAAGACAGAGTACCATCACTCGACTCAGCAAATCACAAAGTGTTTTGTAATCGTTCTTATTTCCAGGTTGTTGTAATCTTTAGTTTATCCTTTCTTGCAATTTGTAATATTTACTTACTTCCCGTTTTCTGCAATTGTTGTAACCCATAATTTTAAGACAAGATTTGGCTTTGTAAGTGCTTAGAAAGATGACTGGAAGAGAACAAACCGCTTCTGATTCTGTTGTTGCTGCTACTCAAGGCAACCCCTCTGCCTTCCCCACTACTCAAGGCACACCCAATGTCTTTCCGGTTGCTCAAGGGAACGTTACTTTTCCTCCACCCTCCGATTTCCACAATGAACGCCCAGAGAAGTTTATGGGCTCCAACTTTAAGAGATGGCAGCAGAAGATATTTTTTTATCTGACTGTTATAGGAATGACTCATTTCCTAACAGAAAATCCTCCACAAGTTGGAGATGAAGTGGACCCTCAGCCTAATGAAACGACTGGAGAGGGCCAAGGTATCCATGTCGTCAATGGCATGAAGATGGTTCTTGATGCTTGGAGTCATAGTGACTTCATGTGTAAGAACTATATTTTGAACTATCTGTCAGACCCACTCTACACGGTGTATTGCGCTGTAGGCACTGCCAAAGAGTTATGGAAAAAGCTGCAGAAGAAGTACAACGCACAATATGCTGGTACGAAGAAATTCATCGTTGGGAAATTTCTGAAATTTCAAATGGTGGATAGCAAAACTATGATGTCCCAAGTCCAGGAATTCCAAATGATTCTACATCACCTGGATTTGGAAGGTATGAAACCAAATGAGGAGTTTTTGGTTGCATCACTGATTGAGAAGTTACCTCCCTCGTGGAATGAGTTACTTAAAACTCAAGACAAAGGAAATGATCTTTGAGGAACTTATTATCAAACGCCAGATTCAGGAAGATAATAAGAAGGCCTTGCCTAGGGGAAACAACCCGCTGAGGCAAAGGAAAATCTGGATGAGGCCAAATGGAACCCAAGCAAGAAGCGCAAGTTCCAGAAAGACGGCAAGGCCCAGGCGGCGGAGAAGTTCAAGGGGAGCTGTCACCACTGTGGGAAACCTGGTCACATGATCAAGGACTGCCGCAAGCTCAAGACTGGGCAACAAGAGAAGGCCAAGGTCAAAGTCAAGACACAGGCTATCGTCGTCAAAGACACGCTTCTTGACGACATGATTGAGGAGTTCTCGACGGTGGTGCTTAAAGCGAACCTTGTTGAGAATCCCATGCAATGGTGGATGGACACGGGTGATACCATACACATCTATTCCAATAGAGATACCTTATCCACATATACACCAGTTACATAAAAGAAGTTATTCATGGGTAACAACGCTTCCTCTGACATGCTGGGAGTAGGAAATGTAGTCTTGAAGATGACTTCTGGAAAAGAGCCCACTTTGAAGGAGGTGATGCATGTCCCTGAGATTAGGAGGAATTTAATTTCAGGTCATTTATTGATTAATGCTGGTTTTAGGCTAGTATTTGAGTCTAATAAATTTGTAATCACCAAGAATGGAACTTTTGTGAGAAGAGGCTTCGTATGTGAAGGCCTCTTTAAAGTTAACGTTATGTCTGTAATACGTCTAAGCAATAAAATTGAAGTTTCTTCTTAGTTGCTTCAGTCTTCTAATTTATGGCATCATAGATTAGGACATGTTAACTACAAGTCCATCCAAAGGTTGGTGAAGTTGGAGTTGTTGACGTCTATCGACGTAAACCCTCAACATAAGTGTGAGGTGTGCGTAGAGGCAAAACTCACAAAGATTCCTTTTCAATATGTCGAAAGGAATACCGCTCCTCTAGAACTTATTCACACAGATATATGTGATTTGAAGTTTGCACAAACTAGGGGGAACAAGTACTTTGTGACATTCATTGATTATAGAACAAGGTATTATTACCTTTACTTGTTGAAAAATAAAGATGAAGCCTTTGAAGTGTTTCGACGTTACAAAGCTGAAGTTGAAAACCAACTAAGCATGCAGATTAAATCCATTCGTAGTGATAGAGGGGAAGAATACGTAGCGCCATTTGAGGAATATTATGCCGAATCGGGCATTGTTCATCAAATGACAGTTACATACTCACCTCAGTCGAACGGTGTTGCTGAACGCAAGAACCGCACGTTGAAGGAAATGATGAATGCCTTGCTCATCAATTCCGGTCTTCCCCAAAACACGTGGGGAGAAGCCGTCCTTACCGCTAATACGATTCTTAATAAAGTCCCATATAAGGGTAAGGACAAAACTCCATATGAATCATGGAAGGGAAAGAAACCCACTTATAAATATTTAAAGGTGTGGGGTTGTTTGGCAAAGGTCGAAGAGCCTAAGCCAAAGCAGGTCAAAATTGGGCCTAAGACTGTAGATTGCATTTTCATCGGATATGTAAATAACAGTAGTGCTTATTGCTTCTTAGTGCATAAGTCATATATTCCAGATATCCACGGGGGTACAATCATGGAATCAAGGAATGCTAAATTCTTTGAGGATACTTTTCCTAGAAAGGAAAAAGACAACCTCTCGTAAACGAAGTTATGAACAAAGCTCTCAGGAACCAGGAGTCGTTGACTGCCCGGATCTAGATGGTTCAGATCTAGTGAACCCCGAAGTGGATGAATATCCGGAATCTAGTGTTCTAGATTCTCAGAACTTGGAGACTCTAGAGATGGAACCGAGATGAAGTAAAAGGGCCAGGAGGGATAAATCTTTCAGTCCTGACTTTGTAGCTTATATGGTTGATGACGAACCAAGGAAAATTGCTGAAGCATTGTCAACTCCAGAGGCACCATTTTGGAAAGAAGCTATTGAGAGCAAAGTAGACTCCATCCGTATAACCATACTTGGGAGTTGGTTGATATTCCTCCGGAAATAAACCGTTGGGTTGTAAATGGATACTCAAACAAAAGTATAAAGCAAATGGGTCTATAGATAAGTACAAGGCCAGGTTGGTAGTCAAGGGCTATCGGCAGAAGGAAGGCCTTGACTATTTTGACACGTACTCCCCGGTGTCTAGGATGACGTCCATATGAGTATTCATTGCGATTGCAACGTTGTGTGACCTTGAGATACATCAAATGGATGTCAAAACAACCTTCCTAAATGGTGATTTGGAAGAAGAAATTTATATGGAACAACCCAAGGGGTATGTGGTTCCAGGGAAAGAGAAGAAAGTTTGTCGGCTTGTCAAATCTCTGTACGGGCTGAAACAAGCCTCGAAGTAATGACACGAAAAATTTGATAGTACTCTACTATCGAAGGGTTTCTCCATTAATGAATGTGACAAATGTGTCTACACGAAAGATAACTCTGACTCGTTCGTCATGATATAACTATACTTAGATGACATATTGATCACATGGAGCAATCCTAGCTTGATCCTAGAGACTAAGAACATGTTGAAACAATGCTTCGACATGAAGGATATGGGTATCACAGATGTCATCTTAGGGATAAAGATTTCTAAGACGTCTGACAGACTGGTCTTATCTCAGTCTCACTACATCGAGGATGTGTTGAGAAAGTTCGAGATATTTGACAGTTCGCCTATGAAGTCACCACTGGATAAAAATCAAAAGTTTGATAAAAATCATGGTGCACCCGTATGCCAGGAACAATATGCACAGGTGATTGGGAGTTTGATGTATATAACAAACTGCACCCGACCTGATATTACTTATGTAGTCAACAAGTTGGCTAGGTTTACCCGTAATCCGAGTAATAATCATTGGAAGGCGTTGAATCAGGTACAACGACACCTGAAATACATGCTAACTTACGGGTTGCATTATTCGAGATATCCAGATGTACTAGAGGGGTACAATGATGCAAACTGGATATCTGATATAGAGAACACCAAGTCCACAAGTGGGTATATATTTACAATTGGTGGTCGGGCTGTGTCTTGGAAATCCTCTAAGCAAACTTGCATCGCCCCATCCACGATGAAATCAGAGTTTTATCACTTTAGACAAAGCAGGAGAAAAAGCTGAGTGACTTTACGACTTCTTAGAGGATGTTCCTTGTTGGGACAAACCCGTACCTTCTGTAATGATCCACTGCGACAGTTAGTCGGCTCTAGGAAGGGCACGAAGTTCTATGTACAACGGCAAGTCTCGTCATATTCGACGGAGACATAAGACCGTTAGACAACTGATCACCACAGGTATAATATCCATTGATTACATAAAATCAAATGATAACATAGCGGACCCACTAACAAATGTCTTACCTAAAGATCAGATATTCTGCCTGTCTAGGGGAATGGGCTTAAAACCCAAGCTATAAGAACCAATACGATGGTAACCCAACCTTACTTACTGGAGATCCCAGGAATTAGGTTCAATAGGAAAACTAAGCTGTAAAGGTTCAGTTGAGCACTTCGGTGGAAGCATGGAGCACTTCAGATAGTGATTTCTGTAAAGAAACATAAATCCAAAGCCGTTCCCGCGATAGACATTAAGTGCTATCTGCAGTGTGGGTAAAAGTTAAGTTTCAAAACCTTTAATGTTCCTCAACGGTTGAGGTTAGGTTTGGAAGAAATTTTTAATGGTTCCTAACACTTATTAAGTGGGGTATAACAGGATACCTTGTAGGAGACCACCTATTTAAGTGCGAGGACAGTCCGCCTCAAATGAATGTACTAAGAATCCAAGAAGTGTCCACGGCCACAACGGCCAAAACATTACGAAGAACAGAGTAAAAGAAGTTGTTGTGTTGGTACCGTTGACTTGGCGTACACTAAACATTGACGGTTCAAGACATCACTTTCACAGCGCAATAAGTAAGTCCGATGGTATTCAACTATGGAAGGTTCAAAGTAGAAGCTACCTATCCAGATGCAACATCTGTCCGCTAAAATATTGCTGGAAATAGGCACCTTGTAAGTACGACAAAATCTCTTTCAAGAGGGGATTGTTGGAAATTTACTAATGTGGAGTTAAGTTTATCCCATTATTTATGACTCGAACAATTGGGGCCCCGCAGGTCGGAAACGTCGTTTCCACATACGTACACACATAGTGCCAAATATCACAAATTTCATTAGTGAAAGAGATATTGGTACGTACGTAATACGTTTGAGACATAGAATGATGGACGATTATTGGCCAAATGACAAGTATTCCACGTTGGTAAAACGAAGGAAAAAGTGTAAGATGAAACGAGTCAGAAATTACCGCGGAGCCGTGAAGGGCCACGACGCAACACCGTCGGAGCCGCGGTGCTAAATGGTGGCTTGGCTACCGGTGTCGCGGCGCTTCGGAGGCAGAATGCTGCGACGGGAAGATGGAAAGTTTTGACTCTTAGGCTAGTTTTGTAGCATTGAATCTCCATTATTTGGCACATGAATTCAGTCATTATTTGGCTGAATGTAACCCCTCAATAAGTGTCATTACATGGCTATTGAAGGCCATTAGTTGGCTAGTTGAGGGGTCATTTCCTTACACTGTAAATTGAGGCATTTGGCTCAATTGTTCAACACTTAGAAATTTTTCTGAAATCTTCTTCTTACTCTCTAGCAAGTTTTCTATATTCAAAGTTCTTCAAGAGTAATACTTGAGTTTCCTTTGCTCATTTGTTAAGTTGCTTTTGTATCTTGGGAGACTATTGTCTGATAAAGTAAAATGATACATATGTGGCAATATTGTCTTAAAAACAGTGTCATCACTCACTCAACAAATCACAAGAAGTTTTGTAATCGTTCTTATTTGTAGTTTGTTGTAATATTTAGTTTATCCTTTCTAGCAATTTGTAATATTTACTTACTTTCCGTTTTCTACAATTGTTGTAACCCGCAGAGATAATACAGTACCTACTGCAATAGATAGTTTGAAAATGACAAAAATGATGACGATTTAGATGATGCTTTGTCTACAATTAAATCAAATAGTTGTACGTATTTGAAAAGCAAACCAAAACTAATCATTTGACACTAGATGCATGGATGTTTAATTGCATGCATTATAAGGTACATGTCTACTAGGGTGAGGTACCTTAACCTTTGATTATTTAGGTATGGCTACATGAAATGAATTGGGATTTAAAGTTTGTGGGTTTGAAATTTTAATTTTTTTAAGTTACTGAAATCTAAATTAATAATTTGTACATATTCAATAAATATTTTAGAATAAATACAAAATTTGATTCAAAATTACTGGATTCGGTTGACCTTGTAACTAAAACTCTACCTCCGCCCCAATGTAGTTATACTCTAACAAAAAAATTTACACTGTCTCCTTGATCGATCAGCTTCATTGTCTCCTTTATCGTTTCTTGCATGAACCATGGGACATTGCTTTTTTTTTTTTTTTTTATTGTAACATATATATTGACGACCATAAGAGAATCACATTCTAGAATAATATGATTTAAACTATTGATCTTGCACCATTTTGGGCCGAAAAGGCAGCCTTTGCTTTTGCCATATTGCTACTTTCCTTAATCTAAGCCATAGAGAGCCATCATCGTGATCCCATTCAGATCCCTGCAAATACCTCCGATTCCAGTATCTCCCTCCATGTTTTTGCTCTCTTCGGTGCTGATCTTGAGACATCTATCTGGAGGTCTTGTCCATTCTACAATTAGGCACTCAATCTTAGGACTAAGTCCCATAATTTGGTCACAAACAACCTTCCAGTCATTACCCCAACTGATACTACTTTTTGTTTTTGAGACCACCCATTTGAGATCCTTAAATATTTGATTCTCCGGATATTAGTTTTGGAATCTCCATATCTGCAAGCACACCTGACTTTCCATATTTTCCAAACAAATAATAATAGGAGTAAATTTGAAGAATTCATTATTGGTGGATGCTATTTAAAGAATGTATTGATATAAGTTTGTGAGGCTTCATTTTGTTTTACAAAGTGATGAACTTAAAGTTTGTGATCTAAAAATTAGTATGATTTGGGTACACTAATTACAATAAACTAACAACAACATATTCAATGAAGTATAATTTTATAAATGGAATCTAAAGAAAGTGGTGTACATGCAGCCTTACTCCTATCTTGAAGGTAGAGCGATTATTTCTGTTTCTGTTTATGTATGAGTTCATTTTTAATTATCCTATTTGCACAGTGGGGTTCAATACAAACCTAGCTATGCTGCTGACAGAGAGTGTTTATTACTTAATTCTTTTCCGGTTGATTAATTAGACCTACTCTACTTCCACTAGATTCGCGGTTCAATCTGCTATTTAGTACAAAACAGCAGAGATTCAATAAATTTATGTTTGTGTCACAAATTAACTAGATGATATAGTTAAATTAAAATTCTGGATCTCATTTTGAAGTCAAACCAAACTAGCTAGATCATAACTCGCTTAAATCATTTAACCACTACTTACAAAATTGCTAGCCAGTATAATCTTAACAATATCTTCACAGATAATCTTTCTCCATTTCAGGTGATACCTTTTGTGCTGACTAATTTCTAGAAATTTAAACTATAATTATCGAACAGAAATATGAGTCAATACTAGTACAAAAATTGTTTTGGTAGCTTTCCAACACGTGTTTAGCAGATAGTTAATGGGAGATACATTTCCTGTATATATGTCTATTGACTATGAAATTGACATTACCTAATCCTTATTATAATTCAACCAATATCATCAATTTGGTTCTTCGTTTTGCTGAATAATTAAGCCAAAAAGTTCTAAAGATGACTTTGTTATACATTCCTTGCCGTGTCGATTGATACTTCCTCTTTACTTCTATTAATAAATAATAAGACGAATTTTTTGACCTTATGTTAGAATCATGTCCATGCAATTATAAAAAACATTATTTCTTTGCTTACAAATCTCATAATCTATACTGCTAAGTTCAACTCTCTGTATCAAAGTCTCAAAATTAATACTAGATCTTTTTTTTGTCCGCTTCAATCTTGTAACAATATGGGGAGGTTACCCAAAGTTGATGAAGATCTAAAGAAGGGGCCATGGACACCAGATGAAGATGAGAAATTGATGGATTATATTACAAACAATGGCCATACAAATTGACAATTAATTCCTAAAAGAGCAGGTTTAAACCTATGTGGAAAGAGTTGCAGATTAAGGTGGACTAATTATCTCAGGCCTGACATCAAAAGAGGAGCATTCTCCATTGAACAAATATATTTTTCTTCAATCTTGAATATCCACCCACCCCACTCCCAACTTCTCTCCCCCAACAAAATAAAATTAAAATAAAGGGCAAATTAGGATTTAACTTATACATATGGACAATTAAAGAATTTTCACATTATATTATTTATGTATTTTAACCCGTTGTTGCAAATAATTTGTCTCAGTTTCTAGGTCACTAATCCTACTAATTTAATTAGGCAACTAGTAGTTATATAACCTCCCTCTGCACCATTTTATTTGGTACTATTTTTTTATCAGTCCGTTAAAAAATTGTACCTTTTGATTTTTGAAAACTTAATTTACCTTTAAAGTTCTCATTGATATGCTTTTATGGCCACAAAGATCTCATGACACGTTTAAGATCGCAAGTCTTTTTTACTTTTTTTTGTCAAACTCTCATGTATCAACTTTATAATTGTAGGTGGTCAGGAATTGCAGCTCATCTTCCCGGAAGAACTGATAATGAGATTAAAAATTTCTATAATACTCATCCAAGGAAAAAACTACTCAGATTGGGAATTGCCCCGAGGACTCACAAACCAATTTCTGACATCAATTTACTCTTAAATCTTTCTCGCCAGTTCACTTCTAAGCATAATAATCATCTGATGAATAATCCCTTAGTATCTGCTCTTAGATTACAAGCACAAGTCACAGAGATAGCCAAATTTGAACAACTATTACAAGGCCTTTTTGCACCCATAAATACAAATAATCCATTTCCCTCCAATTTTCAAGAAAATTTTGCAACAAGTTCAAGTCATGTTATGACAAATGTTGGTACCAACACCCAATTCTTGGATTCCTTTCTAGTAAATAGTGGTACATTTCAAAAGTTGGATAATGCTACAAATTCTTGCATATCAAATTCCTCAGAATTATCCTATCATCAAGGTGAATTGAACTCGAATGTAGATAATTTTGAAGGACTAAGCAATAATTCAAACACTCATTCAGATTATAACTCACTTCCATCACTAATTGCTACATCTTCTCCAGAAGCTGATGCTCATGTAATTAATCAAGATTATGATCCTAATACATTCTCACAACTTAATATTGCGGCATGGGAGAAACATCATGAGGGTATTGATGATGCCAACAGTTCCTTCTGGAATGACATTTTTCAATGACCACAATTTTATGAATGTTGCCTTTAGAACTGTTATTTGTTACTTTCATCTCATCTTTTTTGGAATATTTTAAATAATAAACAATATTGTTGAAATGTTTAGAAGACAAATTCTATTTAATAAACTTTAAACTGACGAACTTAATTCATATCTTGAAATTATTATTGGAAAAAGTCGAGGATTTTTTTTGCCAAATTCCTGCCTTTGTATCTCCATTCATCTAAGTTCAAGTTACGTTCATTTAAAAGGGTAAAGGAACAATTTGCCTTTGTACTGTTGGAGATTATTTAATTGTACTTTCTGTTGCGCTTTTAGTGCCTTTAGACTTTTTCAATTAATTTAACTTCAAAAATAAGTTAACTTACTCTCGAAAAGCGTAAAATATCACATAAATTGAGACAAATAAAGTAGTTGCTCTATGTTGTATCCCACATCGGCTCAAGAAGGGTTAATACTTAATAATTGGTCTCTTCGTATGATCTTGGAAAATTTTCATCTCTTGTGCTAGTTTTTGAGATTGAATTAAAGGTGACAACGAGCTCATGTTGGGTCAACCCGGCCCCCTAAAAGTGAACCCTGTCATGTTTGGGCCTGAGCTCACTTTTAGGGGGTTGGGTTTGGTGGAGGAGGTGGGGGATGGCATCTAGCCTAGCCCCTCACCCGATTGTGGGTGTTTCGACATTTGGTGGGACAGACTAGGCTTTGGGTTGGTTATATTGTTTTGGGACAAGGACATAAATGGTCATTCGGGTGAAACTATTGACATCATATGACCCAAGAAGCTTAATAGACATTTTTAGCCTTTTTAAAAAAAAAATCATTGTACAGAATATGTATCACTACTGTATATATGTAGAAAATGTATCATGCATATAGTAACTGTATCCTTATTATATAGAATATGTATCCTTACAGTATATGTATAAAAAATATCATTGTTATATAATTTGTGTATAATAAATATATAATCTATGTCTAATCATTGAGTAGTGAATACCACACTAATGATACACATATTTACACAAAAACAGGGATTATCGAGGGAAAAATAGAGACTACCAAAAAAGTCCCCGGCCAAAGTTGTATCAAATTGTTATATATCGCACATTGGATATGAGTATTTCCATCATAATTGAGTCATTTGTCCCACATTGTGTTTGAGTAGAAGTTTGAACTTCCTTGTGGCTATAAAAGAATTAATGAGCTTAACATGTTGGTCAAGCTCTTGGGCTCCCATTCATTATGAAGGGAAACCAATAATAGCTTCAATAGTTCAAAGCATATATATAATATATAAGAAAGAAAGAAATAAATAAATATTTTAAAATAGAGAGGGAACGAAAACAGTTTTATAACAAAATTGATTCGTGAGCGAAGTATCCCTTCGTGAAAGTGTTGCTACGCTTTGGGGCAACCATTAAGTATCCATAAATACTTAGTGCTTTGTAGAAGTGTATGTGACAATAAGAAATAATTTTAGATTCCCTTCTCTGCGATTTATTCTTTCGTCTATCTTTCAAAATCTATATTTTATACTTGCGATATCTGCTTTTGAAATTCGTTAGAGTGTAACTTTCGAATTTCTGAGAGTTATAGGTTTTGTATCTTGGAAGGTTAATTCCTTAGTGAACCTTTTACACCTGAGAGGGAGGAATTAATACATTTAAAGATAACATCATTTTTCGGTGTACCTAACCTATCTTTAAATCCATTACCCTGTTATACAACAATTTTAAAGGTATTAATTTTCTACAATGGAGTCGGTATTGGTTAAGGCGCAGTTGAACGATGGAGACAAATTGAAAAGGCTGAACGGGCTCAACTACAAGCGTTGGAGTTTAAAGATGGAGTACCTTTTGACGATTGCAAAGGTATTCTATGTTCTGTTTGAAGGTTGTCGGAGGAAGTCACTAATCTGGATGTAACGGAGGAACAAAAAACTGAGGCAACAGAGAAGGCGAAGAAATGGAAAAATGATGATTTCGTTAGCCGTTACACAATTTTGCAGTCGCTGAACAACACACTGTTCAACGTTTTTCACATCCACAAACTGCTGCAGAACTCTAGAATGCTATAAAACGAAGGTATGTCAATGAAGATGCTGGGAATAAGTCTTTTTTGGTTAACAAGTATGTTGAATACAAGATGGTGGATTCTCGACCGGTCATTGATCAGGTTTACGAGTTAAATGATATAGCAACAGAATGTGTTGATGCTGGTGAACCCATTTCTGAAATTTTTCAGGTTTCAACCATCGTTGGTAAACTTCCACCTTCGTGGAAAGATTACCAAAAGAAATTGAAGCATAAGAAGAAGCCTATCTCTTTGGATGAACTTCTTCAAGGTATTCAAATTGAGACTGAAAGCCTTAAGAGAGATGGTTCAGTTTCTTTGAAGAATGATGGTGTGAATCATGTTTATGATTAAAACCTTCATGAAACTTCTAAGGGAAACCAAGGAATGCCAAAGAAGAGGAATTTCTTTAAGAAAAATGGGAATGAGGATTACATCAGCAACAAAAAGAAAGGAAATTGTTATGTTTGTGGCAAACCGAGCCACTATGCTAGGGAATGCCATCATCGTAAGGGGAAAGACAAGAAAAGGAACAAACCAATGTGGTTGATGACAAAGACTTTGTCGCTGTCATGTCTGAAGTATGCCTTGTCAACAATGGTACTACTGATTGGTGGGTGGACTCGGGTGCTACCTGTCATGTTACACCAAACAAGAGTTTGTTCAAGATATATGAAATGGTGAAAGAGGCTAAGGCCGTCTACATGAAAAATGTGTCATCAAGCGAAGTTCTTGGCGTAGGCACTATTGTTCTTCCCCTCACTTCGGAAAATAGTTTGACTTTGAGAAATGTGTATCATATCCCTCTATGAGGAAAAATCTTGTATCGGTCCATAAATTTGATGAAAATGGTTTCAAAGTAGCCTTTGGTACTATCACTAAGAATGAGAATTTTGTAGGAAAATGCTATATGAAAGACAAAATGTACTTGTTGAATGTTGACTATAATAAGACTGCATCTTCTGCTTACTTTTATGATGTTTTACTTAATTTTGATGATCATGTTAATTGGCATTATAGACTAGGACATGTTGGTATAAATTCTATGAATCGCATGATTTCAAATAATTTTATTCCTAAGTCTTCTAAAACTTTTACCACAAAAACTTGTGAATGTTGCTCTCAATCTAAATTGACTAAATCTTCTTCAAAAGTGTTGTTAGAACAAATGGTTTACTTGAACTTATTCATACGGATATTTGTGATAATAAAGAGCATATTACTAAAGGTGGTAAAAGATATTTCATAAATTTTATTGATGATTATTCAAAGTTCTCCTATGTGTATTTGCTTAAAACCAAAGATGAGGCCTTTAATAAGTTTAAAATCTTCAAGGAGGAAGTTGAAAATAAAACCAATTTAAGGATCAAATGTTTGAGATCTGACAGGGGTGGTGAATATCTATCTAACGAGTTTATATCATTTTGTTTACAAAATGGAATTGTTAGAGAATTTTCAGCACCTAATACTCCACCACAAAATGGAGTGGACGAAAGGAAAAATAGATCCTTAATGGAAATGGTTAGTGTCATGCTAATACATTCAAAATTATCAATGAGTTATTGGGAGAGGCACTATTGAGTTCTTGTTAAATTACTAACAGGATTGTAAACAAGAAACATATGAAAACTCCATTTGAGTTGTTTATTGGGCGTAAGCCTAGTATTAAACATCTAAGGGTATGAAGTTGTATTGTATATGTTTTGGACGCAACTTTGAAAAGGCCAAAACTTGGTAGTAGAGCAGTTAAATATGTTTTTATTGGTTATTATGCTATGAGTAAATCATATAGATTTCTTAGGCTTCATGATAATAGTGTATTTGAGGTTGCGCATGCTATATTTTATGAGTAGTTGATTATTCGTGATGCTGATAAAATAGAAATAAATAATGATTTATTTGGTGAACTTAATATTAATGAGCATGCAACCAGAAATGAAATGTGAATGATGAGAAGTTAGAAGAAAAGGAGAATGATGAAATAACGAATTAAGGAGAAGTAAGAGACGTAGAATTGAAAAGAATTTTGGTCCAGATATGTTGACTTACATGTTAGAAGAGGATCCAAAAACTTTTCAAGAAGCTATGTCACAATAAGATTCTGATATGTGAAAAAGAGTCATGGATGATGAAATCAAGTCTATACTTGAAAACCAAACCTGGACTCTTGTTGATTTACCCCCTATGACTAAGCCTATTGGATGCAAGTGGGTTCTGAAAAAGAAACTCAAAACTGATGGTACTATTGATAAGTACAAGGCCAGATTGGTAGCCAAAGGTTATAGTCAAAAGGAGGAGATTGATTATTTCGAGACATTCTCTCCCGTTTCTAAATTCAAATCAATCAGAACCATGTTTGCTATTGCATCTATGTATGGATTGGAGGTTCATCAAATGGATGTTAAAAATGTGTTCTTAAACGTAGACTTGGATGAGGAAATTTATTTGCATCAACCTGAAGGTTATGTTATTAAAGGTGAAGAACATAAAGTATGAAAATTTAAAAAGTCTCTGTATGGGCTTAAACAAGCACCACGACAATGGTACAAAAAGTTTAAGCAAGAAATTAAAAGGTTCGGATTTAAGAGTAGAAAGTTGTGTTTTTACTAAGGTTACACTTAAGTATAAAGTAGTGGTGACTTTATACGTTGATGACTTGCTTATCTTTGGTTCTGACATAAAATGTGTGAATGATACCAAAGAGTTTTTAAAGCAAGCTTTTGACATAAAGGATTTAGGTCCTGTTGATGTCATATTTGGAGTCAAAGTGCTCAAGAGAGGTGGAACTTACATTCTAACACAATCTCATTACATTGAGAAAGTGTTAAAGAAGTTTAATTACTTTGACTGCAAGGATAGTGCAAGTCCTATCAATTCAATTGTAAAATTAGTTTCAAATGAAGGAGAAATATAAATCAAGAAGAATATGCCAAAATTATCGGTAGTATTATGTATATGGTGAATCACACAAGACCTGATCTTGCGTGTTCTATTGGCATATTGAGTAGATTTACTAGTAATCCTGGAGAAGATCATTGGAATGAACTAAAACGAGTACTAAGGTACTTGAAATCAACAAGGAATTATGGTCTGCATTACAAATGCAATGCATCTACACTTGAGTGTTTTAGTGATGCAAATTGTGCATCAGATGCAAGTGATTCTAAGTCAACTAGTGGATGATTATTTACTGTTGGAGGTGCCATAGTTTCTTGGGCTTCGAAAAAGCAAAGTTGTGTTGTTTTATCTTCAATGGAATCTGAATACATAGCCATGTCAATGGCTTCCAAAAGCATATGCGGTTTAGAATATTCCTAAGAACTATTCCTTTTATAGAATCGATGAAGGGTCATATAACTTTGTATTGTGATAATCAAGCTGTGATTTACAATGCAAAGAATGAGGGAATATCTGATCATAGTAAACATATTTCTATGAGATTTAACCATGTTCGAAATATGATTAAGAAGGGGAAGATCACACTTGAATATCTTCCAACAAATCAAATGCTAGCAGATCCGCTAACAAAACCGTTATCGGGAGATGAGATAAAAAAGGTCATGCGAGATATAGGGCTATTACCGATATAAACGATGTCTTGATCAAAACCAACTCTATTCTAAGGTACAAGTTATATATTTGGCATCTTATGATGAGAGTTAAAAAGCAATTCAATATTAGATGTTGGCGAGATGGAAACTTGAATACATCTCAAAGTGCATAACTTAAAAATAGTGGGGGTGATACTATTTTGAAATATCTATATCTGACCTATGCACTTTTGTTTACCACAACAGGTAAATGATGGATTCTAAGTCCTTAATGGACTTATAGTTTTGTAGGATGCGTTGTGGACATTCTTGATAAGTCTACCTATACAAGTATAGAAGTGAGAGGCTGCTTCTTAGGGATCATTCGGTAAGATCCTAGAGTACTTGTGAATTCAGGATTCAGCATAAGGC
The DNA here is from genome assembly GCA_034509755.1 of Anisodus tanguticus. NCBI lineage: Eukaryota > Viridiplantae > Streptophyta > Magnoliopsida > Solanales > Solanaceae > Anisodus > Anisodus tanguticus. Next base: position 34,071,576 of record CM067546.1, read on the forward strand.
CCATATTCAATGATGTTGCCAAGATTAAAAATGAGCAAGAAATCATACGCGACGAGAATGTGATTCCTTAGTGGTTCATATTCAACCATAAGTTAAAGGCCTAGTCCACTTCATGACTATTTGTTGTGTAACGCAAGTTATACATTTTTTATTATTTTCATTATGCATGTAAATAAGTGGGGGATTGTTATATATCCCACATTGGATATAAGTATTTCCATCATAATTGAGTCATTTGTCCCACATTGATTTTGAGTAAGAGTCATTTGTCCCATATTGGTATTTGAGTAGAAGTTTGAACTTCCTTGTGGCTATAAAAGAATTAATGGGCTTAACATGTTGGTCAAGCTCTTGGGCTCCCATTCATTAGAAAGAGAAACCAATAATAGCTTCAATAGTTCAAACATTTCTCTTATATAAGAAAGAAATAAATATTTTAAAATAGAGAGGGAACGAAAACAGTTTTATAGTAAAACTGATTCGTGAACGAAGTATCCCTTCGTGAAAGTGTTGCAACGCTTAAGGGCAACCATTAAGTATCCATAAATACTTAGTGCTTTGCAGAAGTGTATGTGACAATAAGAAATAATTTTGAGATTCCCTTCTCTGCGATTTATTCTTTCTTCTATCTTTCAAAATCTATATTTTATACTTGCGATTTCTGCTTCTGAATTCGTTAGAGTGTAACTTTCGAATTTCTGAGAATTATAAGTTTTGTATCCTGAAAGGTTAATTCCTTAGTGAACATTTTACATCTGAAAGAGATGAATTAATATTTTTAAAGATAACATCATTTTTCGGTGTGCCTAATCTATCTTTAAATTCATTACCCTGCTACACAACACAAATGACCATAAATGTGATGATTTTATGATGTTTATATGATCATGGCTACTTTGCTTCTAAACTGACTAGCCAATCGCCCAATGCAAACAACCATTTTTGCTCTTCTTTTTTTTTTCATTTGGCACCACCTACAGTCTCCTAGTATAAAAATTATATATTTCAGTATGTTTGAATCGTAAACAATGAACATCTAATAAAGATTAAGGATCCATTTTCCTTTATTCTAAACACTAGAAGCAGAAGAAGACTGGACATAATTTTGGAAAAGGTTCCCATTTAAAAAGATTAACATTAGATTTGGGATAGGGAAATAGTCCCTACTCCCTATCAAGAATCAACTAAGAAACATATAAAAGGCATTAATTAATTTCGGCGACATGATTTTCACATGAAGATCTGTCATTGCCGATTTTAACCGAAGCCAATAGCATCTTTGTCACTGCCGATTTCAGCGACGGAGATCTGAAGAAAGAGAAATTTATAACAGAGGCTTCTACTTTAAGTGCTAAAAACATAACTGTAAATAAGTGCAAAGATTACAACTTTTGAAAGCACTTTTGATTGAAAAGAAAGGTGAAAGATTTGAACTTTCCAACACGTAGAGAGACGGTAACGAAGAAGTCGTCGGCGGCAGAAAAGTGGGGGAGAGAGTGTAGAGTGGGATTTAGGTTTCAACTACAATTTATGTTTATTTTGGGGGTAAGGACAATTTCGAGTTATTTATTTAAAATTAGGCCTTTTTAGATATTTTTTTTTATCGTGGTCACCATGTCATTTTCCCTTTTTTCTCTTATTAGTTTGATTTTAATTTTCTAACTTCTTTTCATGTTTCATATATATCTTGATTTACGAAAACTTGGATTACAAAAGAAACAAATGCGATTCTATTGATTACCTCTAGCTAGATGAACGAAACACAATTAAACAAGCAACTGAGGTAAGAAAGAAGTATACTTTGATCCGGCATATCCTACCTTCCTCCCTACTCTTCTATAGAAAAAAGATGAAGAATTAATGATGTCCATATTTAAGTAATTAATCCCACCAAGTAACATTGACTTGACTAATTATATTTTTCATTTTTAACTATGACAATTATAAAGAACAGATAATATGCATCGTCAATAATGTTCAGCTTAGATGTCAAGAGTGAATCGAATATTTAAAGAAACCACTCTAATTTCATATACCATTCTCCCCATTGAAGACATAATTAAAGAAATTAAAGAATTATATCTCTCGTTGCTTAAGCTTTTAGATGAGATGGTCATACTCATCAATATGCTATCAAATCATGTAAAACATGTACTTGTTCATGAAAAAGAATATATATATATATATATATATATACTCCCTCCGTCCCAATTTATGTGATATATAGCTTGACTGGATACGAGTTTTAAAAAATAAATGAAGACTTTTGAATTTTGTGGTCTAAAACAAACCAAAGATATTTGTGTGACTATAAATCATCTCGTTAAGCGTAAAATGTAAAGTTTAAAGTTAAATTATTGTCAAATAAGAAAATATATCATTTTTTTTTTGACGAGCTAAAAAGTAAAATGTATCACATAAATTGTGACAGAGAGAATAGCATTATTTGATTGTAAATCGAGTTACTATTGTATATTAACTTAAAGTTATTATAGACACTCATAAATTTTAATTTTGAATCCGTCTCTGTATGTAAGTAAGTTATTGATGATATGATTAAGTAAATTAAAGTGTGATCTCCGGTGATTTTGCTAAAATGTGTTTCTACTCTAAAAAGGTTCTTGTATTAAGTAGTATGTAAGTTGCATTATATTATGTATATATCCTTTTAACAATAAAACAATGAAATATTTAAATGCCTTCCCATTTCTTTTCCCCATTTCAATGATACTGTCATCATGAGGCGGCTGCAATATTTTACGTGGACTGCATGGATGCATGCATTTACGGAAGATGTTGCTGATGAGGGAACTATCTGGATCAGTGAGGCTATTCACCAAACAAGATTTTATAAGTCAAATCTCAAAAAATTATAGTCAAATTACAGAATCAACATAGCAAAATTATAGTAGCTACGGGATGATATTTATAGATACACTTGTTACATGAGGATTCTTAATTGATATCTGATACATCATGCATGACTTCGATTCGTTTCTTCTGCTTGTGTATTAGTTTTAGTCAAAATTGTTAAGTTAATTTGTGGGTAGAAATTAAAGTCGCATACATAACAAATAAAAAAATTAGGTTTGTTTTAATTATTTAAACTTTATTAGTGAGCATACGTTATAATAATTTGAGGGGTACTTTATTTAGATGCTAATATTTAATTTGTACTCAATTTTATAAAATTTCTGCGCTTTTATTCACTTCGAAACAATTTTAGATATGCAATGTCTGAAATTAGGTTTGACAAAACTGAACTTTAGACATTAAAATGATTGAACTTTAATTATATGTGTCTGAACTCAGCTATATAAAACTTCATACCCAACATTAAAGAGATAGGGAGAAATTGATTGTTGCTATATTTGAAATAACCATGATATCCAATTGAACTAATGGGTGTATGAATTCCTGTTGTCTGATTAAATAATATCATTAAATGCAATCTAGACTAACATATAGTCATTACAAGTTAAATCAATCTAACCTCATGAAACTAGATTTTCTTGTATCCATCACATTTACGACATCTTTTACAATTATTTTTCTTATTTCCAGACATTTATAAAATTAATTTCACAATTCGATGCAAACAGCCAATGTAGTTGGTTGGCCAAATTTTCGTCATTTACTTTGTTCTTGAAATTCCATGGCCCAGAAATTTAACTAACTCGCAATTCTATACACTCTTTAATTCCAACTCGCAAATCATAATCCTATATTCATAACTAATCGATCTTTTACTTAATTTCTCATTCAAAGTTGTGCAGTCTACATTAAGCTTCTTGGTTACACTTATAAAGCCTGTAACCTTTCAACATCTTTTCACATCTATTGCTTTAATTAGTTTTTTTTTTAAAAATTGCCTGATATACCAATACCAATAAATAAACAGCAGCTAAATGATAAAATATTGGTTAAACTAAGGTTTAATTAATCCGTTAGGAATTTATTTGAAAGAATAATGTAGCTTCCCTATTAATTGCTTTTAATGCACGTTAAAACGAAGCTTTAAACAAACTCCCTAAAGCTTGACCAATGAGCCGACAGATTTTAACTAATGTTGGTTGTAGCTTCCAACAAGTTTGTATAGTCTGAAAAGGACGTCAGATTATACATCTTCAACATGAATTCTATTAGTACTAATTCTTTTCTTTTATTCCTTTATTTCTCTTTGAGTTTAGCTTCCTTATAAGCTGATACAATAAAATAATTTTACACTATAGGTTAATTAAATAATACCAAATTATTGACCATAATTAATGAAATTAATAACCTAGAAAACAGGGCAGATCAAATAACACACTTCAACAAGTAATTTTATTTGATAGTATAAATTTTTTATTTATACTATCCGTGTATATAAGAGTGTGTTAGTTGATATTGTTGAAGAATTTCACATAAGTGATTATTGAGGAGTGATCACCCTCTATATGGTCGTGGACAATCTTCCTCTCAAAATTTTCTTGAAATGCTCTTTGATTTGCAAATATTATTATTAACTCTTAATATATATTTTCCCCCAACATATATTTTGCCACTCATCAATAAATTAAAATACCGCAAAAATATTTTTGTAGAAAATGGAAAATGACTTCCGTTGTACCACAAAAAAAAAAAAAGACAGTATCATTGAAATGGGGAAAAGTTGAACAAGACCCGAATATCCCGCTCTTCTATTATTTTCAGCTTAGAGTAAAAGTTGAATCTATCAGTACAAGTTACTTATTTCTTTCTTATCAATCAGGTTTAGACTGATATCACTGCAACTATTGGTGAATCAATAGTTATATATGTACCCATTATTGTGTTTCCTTGATATTCTTTTTATTTTATTGGCTCTGAAACGTATTTTATTTTTTGTACGTTGTTAGACTAGGTCATGGATAGAACTGTTAATGTTCTAGATAAAGTATGTAGTGGTAAAAACTAAAAACTCATTAACAATTGTGAAGCAGCTGCTGTTTAGTTATAACGGATTTGAAAAAAGAATTTTAATATTATTCAAGGTAATCTAATTAAGAACAAATATATACTCCTAATCAAAGAAAGAATGATGAATCTATAGTCATATGATTCGAAGAACATCCGGTAAAGAATGAATTTTGGACTTAACTCAACCTCAAAAGTTAATTTATGAGATGAGGATTGTGACCAAGTCTGTTAAGTGGGTCGGGCCCATTAACTAAAGAGACCAAATCTCTCATCCATTACTATGAAAAGTTAATTTATAAAGGGAGGATTGTGACTAAATCTGTTAAGTGGGCCGGGCCGGGCCCATTAACTAAAGAGACCAAATCTCTCATCCATCACTATGAATTCGGATGAATCTGACTCTGACATTATGTTAAATAATAACTTTTGGGCTCAACTCAATCTCGAAAGTTAGCTCATGAAAGGAGGATTGTGCAAGACATATAAAGAGACCAACTCTCCCCTCCCTTAGCCGATGTGGGAAAATCAACAAAGATTGTGCGGGAGTTGCTAATTAAGAGGTAGAAGTTGATGTATTTTATCTGGGCCGACAACCTCAAATTATTCATTAACGATAATGAAAAGGTCAAAGCCAGAGTTTATATTTAAAAATACTTGAAAAATATGGAGTTATTATTCTATAAGCTAAGGTTTAATTAATGTTCTACTAGCTACTCTACTAAACCTTATTATAATTTTAATATTTCTTTCTAAAATGTCAAAGATAGTAAATAAACACGGTTCAATCTGAAAAATTGACAGTCATGAAAGCGGGGAATTGACCTCTAAGAAATTTCTTTTAGAAAGGGAAAAGCCCTTAATTAACCCCTGAAGTTAAATCAAATAGTTAGGTAGTAAATTCCAACCAAAACTTTGGATTCTTGTATTTCAAATGCTATCCATGGCATAAATTTTCACACTATGATGTAATTTTTACGCTTTCCTTACACGGTTATAATTGTATTTAAATCAAATGAAATAAGAAAAATAGAAGAATTCCTACCTTATTCCTAACACCCCCATTGACTAACAAACCAGATATGATCTCAACGTACTTTATAATTTCGAACCATTATTTAACTCGTTGTTACTTGTAATTCAAATTCTTTTTACTTGCCCCCTAAGAACTTATGAGTCACTATATATTATTGATCTCCATAAGAAAAATAGAGCATCAGTGTTTGTTCAAACTTAGTAAAAGCCTATAATTTCAATTACATATAGAACATTGACAGGGACTCTGATAAGTTAACAAATTAAAGTGCATATTTCAGCAAAATTAATGTGAAAGTATATTGTATCTGGTGAAATCCGGCATGACATGTGGCGAGATTGGAACGAGAGTTTGGGGGAGATGGATAGACTTGGATCCGGGTGTGATTCGTGACTAGGACAAGATAGCAGGCGAGTCCGGGTGCGATCGAGCCAGCTGACACGAGAGAAGTTTCGAAGGCCTTCAACGTATATCCAATCCGGATATGACACCAACCCTTACACTTTAGCCATTAAGAGGTCATTATTAGTATTAATGGCATTTAATTTTAGAGGGAATCTCGGGCTTCAATGCCTTTATTTCATAGTTATAAAAAGAGTTCAACCTTCATATTGGAAGGGCATCCTATTCTCACAACTTGTACTCTTACGCTTAAACTTACGGAAATTCAACTTATTTGCTCTCATTCTTGGTCTAGAACTGAAGCTATTTTATTAAGATTTACTGTTAGCTCGGACCAACTTGCTCAGAGGATTCATCCGAGTCCAAGGTAGTACATGCTAATCTCTTGTTTATTATTTCTATTTGCTTACTTATTACTAATTATTCATTATCTTATATGACAAGTCAATCCACGTATTCTTAAAACCACTAACAAATTCAACTGTACTTTTTATCGGGGTAAACATTTTGGCGCCCACCGTGGCTAATGATAATTGTGGTGATTTATTTAAGTTTCACTTATTTCTTTTGAGATTTTGTAAGCAAGATAATATACCATACGTGAACAAGATGGTTGGAAGTGATATTCAAGTTGAAGATAACAACAATATCAATAACAACAACAACATCAATAACAACGACAACGTCAAAAATGACAACAATGCCACAGTCATTGACCCAATAACTAGCGAGCCTCGGAATCAACCCGTGGTTTCGCCTCGGGGATCCAGGAAAACCGGTGAACGAAAACCAAACGATGATGATGGAGTGCAGGTAGCCGAGACATATTTGGCTAGAATCTGTAGCATGCTGGAGAAACAACATGAAGCAATTACTCAGTTACATAAAAAGAGCAATGGGGCAAGTGCAATGGATGAAAACAACACAATCCGCACTGAGGATCGAGTCGAAGAGAATGGCAATGGTTCGGGGGCGAATGAGTCTTTGGAGGTCTTAAAATTACTTCAGGCTCTGAATAATCGGATGGATAACAATGAGAAGGTTGAAACCTTCAATTCACTAATAGATTAGATCCCGGGAGAGCCTTCAATCCTGAAAGGGCCGGACTCAAAGAGATACATCCAACTGTCATTTCCACCGAGTGCGGCTCCGAAGCTGATACCAAAAAGGTTCAAAATGCCAGATCTCCTAAAGTATGATGGAACCACAAACCCACAGGAGCGTGTAACATCATATACCTGTGCAGTGAAGGGCAACGACATGCAACTAGATGAGATATAATCGGTCTTACCGAAGAAATTCGGCAAAACATTATCCAAATGGGCAATGACCTGGTATTCTTTATTACCCGAACACTCCATTAACTCATTTGAAATGCTTGCAGATGCATTTATAAGGCACATACCGGAGCGAAAGGTCCAAGCAAGAAAAGTAGACATATTCAAAATCGCTCTAAAAGATACAGAGCTATTGCAAGAGTTCATGACGAGATTTCAAAAGAAACGGATGCTCCTTCCTTTGGTGTCAGATGAATGGGCAGTGAAAGCTTTCACTAAGAGGTTAAACCCTAGAAGTTCCAACACATCATTTAAATTAAAGGAGAACCTATTGGAATTCACAGTAGTAACATGGGCAAATATACACAACAAGTACGAGTCAAAGATCCGGGTAGAAGACAATCAGTTCAAACTTCCACCAGGGTCAGCAAGATGGAGCAAAGGTCATGATAAATCAAAGAGAGTAGATGAGTTAGAGTTAAGGTATCTAAGAGACAGGTACCAACCATATGGTCGCCCAGAGAGGTCAAACCTTAGATCGGATCGAAGGTACAATAATCGTAACTTCTCATCAAAAAAAGGATGTGGAGATAGGTGCAATGATCGAGGGTCTACCAGTAGAGGCTTGAAATTTAAAAATGATATCAGTAGTGTGTGTTCTAACAGTGTGGAAAGCCAAATATTATCTGAATACAACTTTAGTGTCGATGCAGCCGAACTAGTATCAACAATTGGACACATTAAGAAGACGATATGGCTAAGGCTCCTCCAGTTAGATCAAGCTTAGAGAGATCTGAATTTGTTGTGTGATTTTCATAGAACACACGATCATCGAACAGAGGATTATCGACAACTTAGGGATGAAGTGGCACAGTTGCTAAAGAATGGTCATTTATGAGAATTTTTAAAAAATAGATCTAAATGAATCTTCAAAAATTGAGAAGCAAACAAATATGCGGACCCAATTGAGCCACAACATGTCATAAATATGATCATCAGAGGAATGGATATTCTAAGAGCATCTGTCATGACCGCAAAGAATAAAAAGTGTCGATAACTTGGGAAAAAAGGTCCAGAGATTTCTTGCAGGACGAAACAATTACATTTAGTGATGAAGATAGATAGGACATCATTCAGCCTCACAATGATGCGTTGGTAATTTTTGTTTCTATTAATAATCTTCATATTATGCAAATTTAATTGATCCAGGTAGTTCAGCCAACATCATCGGTGGAAGGTGGTAGAGCAAATAGGGATGCTGTACAAATTGGTTCGACGGTCTGGGTTCTTAGCGGATTCAATATGGCCAGTGAAACTACGAAGGGGGAAATCACTCTTCCAATAAACGCAGTCGGAATAATCTGACAAATAAAGTTTTACGTTATCGATGGAGAAATGAGGTACAATGCGCTATTCGGCAGGCCATGAATATATGATATGAAGGTTGTGCCTTCAATGTTGCATATGATGTTAAAATTTCCAACTCCTGAGGGAATTAAGCACATTCGAGAAGAGCAACTGGTTGTAAGAAAAATGTTTGCGATAGAAGAGTGGATAGAAAAACAAATAGAGGTGAAGGATAAAAAGAAGGGTAAGGAAGTTGAAGAACAATTACAGGATTTTGACGCACCAAGACCGAAGAAAGAAGAAGGTGAGAAAGAAAATTATGAGGAAGAAGAGGATTAATACTGCATCCCGAGGTCATTTGTGTTCCTGTATGATTTAGACGCCACAAAGTCAACCATAGAAGAGCTCGATCAAGTGATACTTTTCATTCATTTGCTAGACAGAAAGGTATACCTGGGCATCGGGTTATCCCTGAAGCTCAAGCTTAAATTAATTGAATTCATTAAAACTAATGTCGATTGTTTTGCCTTGTCCCATTTAGACATGACAAGTATTCCACCGGAATCACAACTCACAAGCTGAGTTTGGGTTCAAACTTCCCTCCTATAAAGAAGAAGAGAAGATCTATGGCCGAGTACAAGCACATGTTTGTCAAGGAAGAGGTAACAAAGTTATTAAATATAGGTTCTATCTGTGAAGTAGAATATCTGGATTGGCTAGCAAACGTGGTTGTTGTGCCTAAAAAGGTAACAAACTAAGAACGTGCTTAAATTTTAAAGATCTAAATAAGGCTTGTCCAAAAGATTATTTACCCTCACTGCACATCAATCGAATGATCGATGGTACGGCAAGGCATGAGATGTTAAGTTTTCTTGATGCTTACTCCAGATACAACCAAATAAGGATAAATCCGGAGGATCATGAGGAAAAATCTTTTATATCTAGGTATGAAACTTATTGCTATAATGTAATGCCATTTGGTTTAAAAAATGTTGGAGCAACATATCAATGCTTATTTAATTGCATGTTTGAAAAATAAATAGGCAATACGATGAAAGTTTATATTGATGATATGCTAGTTAAGTCCATCGAGACAGAAGACCATTTAAAGTATTTGCAGGAGACATTTGATATATTTCGAAAGTATAACATAAAGTTATCCGAAGAATTGTGCGCTTTTAGAGTTGGTTCGGGCAAGTTTATTGGTTTAAAACCGGGGAATAGAGATCAATCCAGACAAAATCAAGGCTATTGAGGAAATACCGGAGGTGCTAAAAGATGTGAAGGCAGTGCAGAGTTTAACTGGGAGATTGACCGCTTTAAGTCAGTTCATTTCTCGATCTTCGGAGAAGAGCCACAAGTTCTTTTCATTACTGAAAAAGAAGAATAACTTCGAGTGGACTCTGGAATGTCAATAAGAGTTGAGAGTTTTGAAGAAGTACCTTTTCAGTCCACCATTGTTGCATAAACTGAAGGTGGATGAGCAATTGTTCTTGTATCTGGCAATATCCGAAGTAGTTATAAGTGTTGTCTTGGTTCGAGAAGAAAAAGGTACACAATTCCTATCTATTATGTAAGCAGAATATTAGCTAGTGCAGAGACTAGATACCCTCACTTAGTAAAATTGGCGTTAGCTTTGATAAAGGTTGCTAGAAATTTAAGACCGTATTTTTAGTGACATCCTATTTGTGTAGTAACAACCAATCCGTTAAGGAACATAATGCATGAATCAGAGTTGTCAGGTAGGTTAGTCAAATGGGCGGTAGAAATTAGTGTATATGACATAGAGTATAAACCTAGGACGGCTATAAAGTCTTAGGTTTTATCAGACTTTATAGCGGATTTCACTCCCGAAATGATTTCCGAAGTGGAAAAAGAACTTGTAATAAACTTGAGAGCGACCTCGGGAATCTGAAACTTTTATACAGATGGAGCGTCAAACATAAAAAGGTCTGAAATATGGTGTTGCTCAAAACACCAGTGGGGAATGTTATTAGGCAGACAATAAGAACTATGAAATTGACTAACAATGAAGTCGAGTATGAGGCTATGATTGCAGGTTTAGAATTGGCAAGGAGTCTAGGAGCGGAGGTCTCGCGGCAAAATATGACTCGCTTCTGGTTGCAAATCAAGTGAACGGTGTGTTCGAAGTAAATGAAGAAAGAATGCAAAAATACTTAGAAAAAATTCAATTATTGTTGCACCAGTTCAAAGAATGGACCATGGAGCATGTGTCAGGTGAGCAAAAAAGTGAATCAGATGCTTTGGCAAACTTGGGATCTTCCATGAAAGCTGAGGAATTTAAATCCGAAATAGTGGTGCAATTCTTGAACTCCGTAATTGATGGTGGCCATGGCGAGGTGAATTCGCAAGTTTGACTTGGGACTGGAGGAATATGTACATTGATTATATTCGAGATAGGAACTTACCCAGTTGTCTGAAGGAGTCAAGGGCCCTTCGTACAAAGGCGACTAGATATTGCATATTTGATGGCCAGTTGTACAAAAGGTCCTTATATGGTCCTTTAGCAAGATGTTTGGGGCCCAGTGAAACAGATTTTGTAATACGCGAGGTTTACGAAGGAACTTGTAGAAATCACTCAAGAGCGGAGTTGTTGGTCTGAAAGTTGATTAGAGTCGGTTATTACTAGTCACATATGGAGGAGGATGAAAAAACTTTGTTCAGAAATGTGATGAATGTCAAAGGCATGCACATGTGATTCATCAACTGGCGGAATTAATGCATCCAATCTGGCCATTCATGAAATGGGGAATGGATATTGTGGGACCGTTGCCATGGGCACTCGGGAAGGTATGCTTTATTTTATTTATGACTGATTATTTTTCTACTTAGGTTGAAGGAAAGTCTCTCAAGAAGGTTAGAGAAAAAAGTTCATCGATTTCATTTGGGACCATATCATATGCCGATTTGGAATACCGAAGGAAATTACCTGCGATAACGGCCATCAGTTTGTTGGAAAGAAGGAAACAAATTTTCTTAATGGATTGAAGATCAAAAGGATAGTGTTGGCTCCATACCACCCGAGTGCGAGTAGGCAAGCAGATTCAACGAATAAAATGATCATTCAGAACTTGAGAAAAAGATTGAAGATGGCAAAAGACAAGTGGAAAGAAATACTTTTAGAGGTATTATGGGCATACAAGATGACACTAAAAGCTAGCACTGGGGAAACACTATTTTCTTTGATTTATGGAGCAGAGGCTTTGATTCCGGTGGAAGTTGGGGAGCCAAACTTAAGGTTCAGCCTTTCGAATGAAAATGTGAATAATGAGGCTATGGCGGTCAAGATCGACTTAATAGAGGAACATCGAGAGCTAGCATTGCTACGACTGGTAGCTCAGAAACAAAGAATGGGAAGATATTACAACTGGCTTACAAATCTTAGACACTTTCAACTATGGGACTTGGTTCTACAAAAAGTAACCCCAAATACTAAAAATCCTAATGAAGGAAAGTTGGATCCGAATTGGGAGGGGCCCTATAAAGTGTCAGGAATAACCGAAAAAGGCTTGTACCAATTAGAAGGCGAAGACGGACAAAAGTTGCTGAACAATTGAAACGTCAGCCATTTGAAATGCTATTATTACTAAGGTATGTATTTGCTAATTGGTTAAATTACATGTGTTTCAAAGTTACTAATTTTTGCAGGGAAGAAGCCGGAGTTACAAGGTATTATTGAAGAATTAGAACAAGGACTGAAAACACGTGTTGCACTTTTTTTCCCTTAGTTCGGTTTTTATCCCGAAAAAGCTTTTTCTGGCATGGTTTTTAATGAGGCAACAATGTAAAGCGTGTTACTGAATAAAATGTGTGAATTAGCATCAGATAGAAGTACTGGGGACTGCCCGGCATTTGAAGACCAAAATAATGTTTGAGTTATCATACTTTAAACACAAACACTAGGGGAATACTATACCCTCGGTTGAAGGTAGTCGAAGGCAGTTTGCAGTTGCTTGCTTTGAAGGTTTTGAATTTTTTAGATGAAATCTTGTAATGGTAAAAGAACGAATGAATCTTGCCCAAGTATTAGTGTTTACAAAGAAGCTGTGTAAAGGCAAAAAAAATCGATTGGATCTTGCCCAGTCCCAATTATTTTTCCGAGCAAAGCATAAATGAAAGTATACTTCATCCAAAGTTTTGCCTCAAAAGTTTATCTTCGTGTTTTTCCTTGCCGGTATTTCTCCAGATTATTGCTAAAGTCATTAAGCTTATGAGCTAAAAATTATTAAGTCTTTAACTAGAGACTATCCTCGATAAAAGAAGTTGGAACAAAATGAATAATGTTCTAAGAATTTTTTTAAGGCATCAGATCAAATGAATCTAGCCTATTTTAAAGGCATTGAATTGTCTAAAAATTTGAGAATGAGTAAAAATTCCAACAGTTATGCCCGAAGTGAATAGGAGACGTCTTGTTCATAAGCATAAAAATAAGGCCCTTATATCTAGTCATTGAATGACACAACAACGAAAGAACTCTAGCCCGGTTTAGAACAAACTAAGTAAACGTTTGTTGAAAATTATTTAAAGTCCCAAACCGAAAGAACTTTTACCCGCTTCAAAGAAAACTAAGTGATGGTTTGTTTGTTAAGAATTACCTAAAGTCCAAAGTCGAAAGCAATTTGCCCGGTTTTGATCAAATTTGTTTTGTTAATTTTTCTAAAATGAGAAAGCAATAACGGATACAAAAAATTAAGAAAATATCAATCAAGTCAAAATAAAAGTTGATATATATATTTTTATTCATATACAAGGTCGATAGTCCAAAAATAAAACGTTAGAAACCTCTAAATCAGTCGAACTTGAGGTCAGAGTCCTTGGGTCTTTCTCATAGCTTTCGCCATTCATCTTACGGAAGGCTTTGAGTTCGAGGTCTTTGGCCTCAGTAATTGTTTCATCTAACTCCGAGATCCCATATCGAGCTTGTTCCAGGGTAAACCTGCGGACATTCCATGTTATATATTTGGTTTTCATCACTATCCAGGCTTCTTCGGCCTCTAGATCGGTACAAGCTTATTCTCGTTCAGTCAAGGCTTGATCTCGTTGGGCAGAAATCTCAGCAATCCTCTGGGAAGTGGCTTTGAGCTCAGTTCTCAGCAGCTCAATACTTTGAGCTTGCTGGCGGACTTGATCTTGAGACATCTCTAAGTCTCATTTGAAACTCTTATTGAGAGCAGCTTGCTCAGCAACTCACTCTACATCAATCATGGAGAGCTCAGTGTCAAGGCGATCAACTTTGGCAGTAAGGAAGTCTTCCTTTTGTATTTTGTAATGCATCACTTCTTCCTACGAATCAAGCTCTTGGTAGAAATTCTGAAGATCATTATAGAGCTGGTCGGCCTCATTATTCAGAGTCATATTTTCTTTGTTGGCAAGCTTGAGGTCATTCATATCCTGGAGGTAGTCTCCCCTTACCCGATCCAATTCAGCCTTAACAATAGGCAGATCACCGAAAAATTTCTCATCTTTTTGCCGGAGGCTTTCCTTGAGGAATGAAATTTCCCTCTCTTGGGCATCTAGTTGACCTTTCAAGTCCTTATTTTCCTCGAGACAATGGAGGAAACCTTCCCCTACCAAAATAGATGACTGCAGAAAATATATTTTTTGCTCGAGTTGGTATAAAAAAGAAAAGGAAAAAAGGAATGAAGGAAGTGCGAATTTAAATTCAGAAAACATACCCGGGTAAAAGCGTACATTCTTTCTTTTATGAGGCACTTCCATGAGACCTCCTTTATTTTGGACTTATCGGACTCTAGCATCAAGGGTCTCAGGTAACTTGCAACCCCGACTGGTCGATATAAGAAATTTATGTCTTCAGAAAAGGAGAAGGTTGTTGTCCTTAGCTTATTCGGGTTCACGGTCCGGGTCGTGAACACATTCACGAGCTTGGCTCGGGAAGTTGAGTGATTGTTTGGAGGGCGAGATGATGAGGAGCATCTCTGCGGAATTGGCAAGTGTGCAAATTAGAAGACGTTCACTGAGGCGCCAAATTTGTAGCATTTTCTGTATCAGCTTCATCAAAAAGATTATCAAAGTCATCTTATCTGAAGCTCAGATGAGTATTTGTTATTTCGGGTGGAGGAGTTAAACTAGAGGAGTTGAAATTCTCTGTCTCTTCAACAAAATTTCCTCGTCCGTTGCCTCGTCATCATTGAATGGAAAATTGCTCAGCAGAAGGCGGCATGGTGTCATCAGCAGTTATGGTTTCCTTGACTCCGGAAGGGCTGCCATCTTCTGGGATCCTTTCTCTTTGAAGGTATCGAGCTCGGGGGTTTATTAGTTTTTCTTCTTTGGTACTTGGGCGATACAGCGAGTTCAAGCAGCCGAGTTAAGTATCGACTTGGTGAGTATTGGGGCGACAAAGTTGTCCCTGGGAGAGAGGAGTCTTTTGGCATACCTATTCATTGGAAGAACAAAAAATGACGAAAATATGTATGTGAATCAATAGTGATGAAGAATGAGTCCGGGGAATACTAACCATTATTTTGCGCTTTCCATCGATATTTAGAAATTACTTTCCATGACCGGTCTTTGTGCAAAGAGATACTTATAATCCATTAGACCCATTTGTGAAGGGGCGTGATAGTAGCCGGAATCCAGGGGTAGCTGAAAAAAGGAACGAAAGAAAATTTTAATCCAAAAACAGTTGAATGTATTATAGAAAAGCAAGGAGAAGAGTTTTACTTATGGTTCAAATTCCATGTCTCCAGAAAGGGCATGAACTTTTTTAAAATGATTTCAGCAGTGGGAACTACTACGAAATGCTCCATCCAGCATCAATCTCGATCTACACTGGAGAGGATGAGAAATTTTCCTCTCTTTGATATTTGGACGATCCCACCACGGAAAAACTTTGGAATGTATAAAAGGATCAGGTGATCCAAGGTAAATTCAAGTTTAGCCTCCTTAGCCAAAAATCGGAGGCAAGCAACGGCCCTCTAGACTGATGGACCAATTTGTGCAAGACACACGTTATAAGTTTTGCACATTTTTAAAATCACATCATCTATCGGATGGTCCAATTTAAGAGTAAATGGGTAGGCGTAAACGTTGGAATATCCCGGCCTATGAGTGGTAATGTCATCATTGGGACCGGAGATAACAATTTTGAAGAGCTTTTGTCAACCTCAATCAATCTGAACTTTGTCTGGAACGGAAGGATTGATGGAAGTCGGATAGTTCTTTGTCATTTCACCCCGGTCACTTTTGGAAGTGGCGGCATGAACAAGAAATTCACTATCGAAGCAAAAGATGAATGGAAGCATGTTGAAGGCTCTTGGCTCAGAGGGAGCCTGAGTTTCAGAAGAATCGCCAGCACCGGCGGCGTCAGTGAATGCCGGCGAGGAAGAAGGCGATGGTGAGGAGTTCCTTGAAGAAGAACATGTGGAATATTTAGTCATGGTGATGAATTCAAGTGAGTTTTCTAGTGATTCAGGTAGACGGAAGAAGAGGAAGAAAGGATAGAGATTTGCTTGGAAGATTGAACAAGAGAGAAAGAAATTTGAGAAGGGAATTTTTGCAGAAGGTGGAAATGGAGAAGAGATGAAGGGTTTTATAGTGCACAAGTAATCATTATGAAGACGTTTCATCATACGAACCGATCGGACGATTCAATTAGATAGTGACATATGTTCGGATTTTTAGAAAGATAGAACGTGAGTTAGAGTAAATCGGAGGCAAGCAACGACCCTCCAGATTGACAGATCAATTTGTGCAAGACACACATTATAAGTCTTGCACATTTAGAAATTCACATCATCTATCGGAGGGGCGAATTTGAGAGTAAATGAGTAGGTGTAAACATTGGAATATCCCAGCATGTGAGTGGTAATGTCATCATTGGGACCGGAGATAACAATTTCGGAGAGCTTTTTCCAACCACAATCAATTTGAACTTTGTCTAGAACAGAAGGATTGATGGAAGTCGTATAATTCTTTTTCATTTCACCCCGATCAATTTTGAAAGTGGCGGCACGAACGACAAATTCGCTATCGAAGAAAAAGGTGGATGGAAGCATGTTGAAGGCTCTGGGCTCAGATGGAGCTTGAGTTTCAGAAGAATCATCGGCACCGACGGCGTCAACGGTTCCCGGCGGGGAAGAAGGCAATGGTAAGGAGTTCCTCGAAGAAGAACAGATGAAAGATTTAGTCATGGTGATGAAGTAAGTGAGCTTTCCGGTGATTCAAGTAGACGAGAGATGAGAAAGCAAGGATAGAAATTTTCTTGTAAGATTGAACAAGAGAGAAAGAAATTTGAGAAAGGGAATGTTTGCAGAAGGTTGAAATGGAGAAAAGATGAAGGGTTTTATAGTGCACAAGTCATCATTACGAAGACGTTTTGGTATACGAATTGATGGGATGGTTCAATTAGAGAATGAAACGTGTCCGGATATTCAGAAAGATGGGACGTAAGTCAAAGTTTGGAGAAGAGGAAATATCTTGTTTTCCCAACATTTCGTTTTCCCGCCTTTTTGGAGTAATTTATAAAGAAACTTCCAAGAGAAGACAACGAAAGGATCATTTCCACTTTCCGTCACTACAGTAAACTTTGTTCCGCATAGGGACTATCTGTGTACGGTGAAATCCGGCATGACACGTGGCGAGATTGGAACGAGAGTTTGGGGGAGATGGATAGACTTGGATTCGGGTGCGATTCGTGACCAAGACAAGATAGCAGTTAACGTGAGTCCGGGTGCAACCGAGCCAGTTGACACCGGGAGAAGTTTCGGAGGCGTTCAACGTATATCCAATTCGGATATGGCGCCAGCCATTAAGAGGTCATTATTAGTAATAATGACATTTAATATTAGAGGAAATCTCAAGCTTCAATGTCTTTATTTCATGGCTATAAAAGGAGTCCAACCTTAATGTTGGAAGGGCATCATATTCTCACAACTTGTACTCTTACACTTAAACTTGCAGAAATTCAACTTATTTTCTCTCATTCTTGGTCTAGAACCGAAGCTATTTTATTAAGATATATTGTCAGCTAGCTCGGACCAATCTTGCTCAGAGGATTCATCCGAGTCCAAGGCAGTACAGACTAATCTCTTGATTATTATTTCTATTTGCTTACTTATTACTAATTGTTCATTATATTATATGACAAGTCAGTCCACGTATCTTTAAAACCACTAACAAATTCAATTGTACCTTTTTTCGAGGTAAACATATATATCACACAAGATGATAAAGTTAGAGCATCTCGCTTGACCTAGTTTTAGGGATGGCAACGGGGCGGTGCGGGTTTAGATATATGCAGGTGTGGTGCGGGCAGAATAGGTCAAAAAATTAATTCTATGCGGGTGCGGTGCGGGGTGGGTTCCGGACATACTGTTTAATTGTTTTACAAAATACAAATTAGAGTTGGTGTTATTAACTGGCTATTCAAATGTTTAAATTGCTTTCTCTCCATAACTTCAATCTATTCATAAGAATTCAAAAATAAATTCTCTCCCCTTTACAAACTAGCTTATTTTTGTTAACAAATTTATCCCATATAAAATGCATTATTCAAACTTAAAAAGGGAAAAAATCATCGGGGGCAAACTTAATTATTACTAGTATAATTTTAAAATTTAATGCAACTTTAAGAAATTAGGGGGTGGGTGGATGTATGGATCTAATAGCTCACTTGGTTGACTATATGAACTTTCACCTTGTTGGAGAGGGTTCGAATCCCACGTTGTAATTCTCTCCCCATCTCCCCTACCCCTATGTAATAAAAAATAAAAAAAAAAAAGCGGGGCAGGTGGACACTGGTATGGTGCGGCACATGTGAATGCGGGTGAAAATGCTAAGCGGTCCGGGGCCGGCCCTACCTAGTTTGGCCATATCCTACATATCTGTAAACCATATGCACATAGCTGCAGGTATGAAATCATAATGGTTGAATGTGTTAATTAATTAAAAGCACATGACATAGATTCTAATTTACATAAAATTAATTTGTCCGAGAAGAGCTAGAATCTTTTGACACTTATGCAGACTTTTAGTGAAATATAAAGCAAAATAGAAGAAAAAAGATCATATGTATTGTGCTATACAAACCAGTTAGAATCAATTCTTAGTCATGTGGCACACACTTACATATGTCAAATATGTTTACTATATATGAATCTTTTAAATCTTGTTAGAGATCTATATCTCAATTCCAGGCTAGCTAATATTGATCAATTATATGAATCTTTTAAATATTGTCGGAGATTTATATATCAGAAAAAATGTAGAGAACTAATTTTAGTGTTAGAAAAAATCCAAATTATGAAGAGAACTAATGGAATGACTTGAATAGCCCAGATTTATATAATCGCTCCAAATTAGCTAAACTCGTAATTGAGATATAGTATAGTTGTTGATGTGGTAATATAGATGGATGGTACTGATCAACCATGAACCATGCACGTTTTAATACTCTCAATTGTTATCTGATATGTACATGCACTTCCGTTTTTGAACCATGCATAACGTTGTCTAACGGGACGGACGGAACGATTTTAGCGGAATGAGACGGGACGGAAACTTAACGGGATAGTGGGGATGGGGATGTTAGTGGGATGCGATAGGGGGAGACGTAACGCTAGGTCCATCTCATCCCACTAAGCTAACGAGATAGAACGCGGGCCTTGGTGTTTTTTTTAATTTGTATTAATTTTAATATTTAGGCATTAAAAATTATGAAAAGATGATAGTGCGATACAAGACTATATAAATTTAGTAAATGAATACAAATTTAAAAGATATTAGCCTTAATTACTTCTCTCTTCTCTCTTCTCTCTTCTCTAACGGCTATTTCAGGGAGAGTGGACTCCACGCTCCTGTTGGAAATTTACTAAATGTGGAATTAAGTATATCCCATTAATTTATGACTCGAACAATTTGGCCCGCACGTCAGAAACGTCGTTTCACACACGTGCACACGTAGTGCCAAGTATCGCAAATTTCATTAGTGAAAGAGATATTGGTACGTATGTAATACGTTTGAGACATAGAATTATGGACGGTTATTGGCCAAATGACAAAGTATTCCACGTTGGTAAAGGAAGGAAGAAGTGTAGAAGTGTAAGATGAAACGAGTCGAAAATCGCCGCGGAGCCGTGTAGGGCCGCGCGCCGTAGCACCGCGGTGCCTCCCAGGCTGCGCCGCAGCGCAAAATGGCTGGTCAACTACTGGAGCCGCGGCGCTTCAAAGGCAGATTGCTGCGACGGAAAGTTGGAAAAATCTGACATTTGGGCTGGTTTTGGAGCATTGATACTCCATTACTTGCCACATGAATTCAGCCATTATTTGGCTGAATGTAACCCCTCATTCAAGTACAATTACATGGCTATTGAAGGCCATTAGTTGGCTAGGTGAGGGGTCTTCTACTTACACTATAAATTGAGGCCTTTGGCTCAATTGAACACATCACTCAACACTTAGAAAATTCTCCAGTTTTCGAGCTCATATTCTTCATCTCTAGCAAAGTCACTATACTCAAAGTTCTTCAAGAGTAACACTTGAGTTTCCTTTGGTCACTTGTTAAAGTTGTTGTTGTATCTTGGGAGACTATTGCTCAACGCCGTAAAAGGAGACATACGGGGCAATCTTGTCTTAAATAAAGAGTGCCATCACCCGACTCAGCGAATCTCACAAGCAATTTGTTAAGGTTTTGATTTCCAGTTTTATTGTAATAGTTTGTTTATCCTTTCTTCTATTGTATCCATCGGCCTTGTCACCTTATTACATGTCCTAGTCATCCTTCTTTATTACATGGCTTATTAATGATGTCCTAATAAAAACTGAAAGCTAGCTAAGAATTAAAGACAAACTAAAAGAAAAACAAACATGGTCTTCAACCAAGACCTACATACAAAGTCAAAAGTAATGCTGCCTTCTTAGCCTTTACGTGATGTCTTTAATCCCACTCCATATTCCATGCCATCTTAAGCATATTTTCATTGGATGATCAACCATCTTTGGAACTCAGAGCTTATCACCTTGAGGATCAAATCGGAACTTTAAGCTTACTGGGATTTTTATATCACAAACCTTCTTAAATCTCATGGAGAGTTCTTACCATATTTGAGCCTATATTGGCTACAATACACTAGCGAGGACGCATGAAAACATGAGGTGTAACATACTTCCCCCCGTAAGAACATTCGTCCTCAAATTTTGAGGAATATTCTAACTCTCAAGATTTCTGAAAATTTTAGCAGAGTTTCCTCTACAAATAGGACTATACAAAATCTATCAAGCAGCCCTAAACACATATCAAATGCCACACAGGGCAACACAATAACATAATAACATCAAATTAGCCCCACACGACCTTCTATTTACGGATTAATAAAAAAGGGTTAACTATTACTCACCACAACTGTCGTGTACTAAAATTTGGGTTGCACCTGCAACATTTGCCTTAACAATATCACCCAAATAAGGTATATGGATTAAGCTCAATAGGTAGAATAGGCAATATCAGAATCATTTTCTCACAAAAACAAAATTGAGGGATACAATAGATTTCTTGCCTTTCATCACTGTGTAACTAATACAAATGATCAAATTTGGTGTTTTAAAAAGATTGTGACATGTTTCATGTTGTGGAGAATAATGATCAACAAATTACTATTCACTTTAGGAATATTCCTACATTTTTGTAACTGCAATGTATGCTAAGTGTACTGCTCTTGAAAGAATAGATTTGTGGGACAGTATTGAAAGTATATTTATGTCCTAGAGACAATCTGTATTAGGACAAATGTAATTTATACACATTCGTATTATTATTAATGGAGATTAATATTTTGGCATTTGCGATTATTGAATTATTAATTGATTGTTTGTAATTATTCATTAATGTGCATCTCTTGATCTTACATTGTCATTAATAGAGTGAGATATTGATGATAGAGCGTAACTCTTAAAATAGCCTCGACTAATGATCATCGAGAATGGGATATCGATGATATGTGATAAGTCGACATGTGGTCTGCATCACATCCTTAGATGATGTAGTATGTCTCACTTACGAGTAATGACTACTCGTGATGGACACATGGATACTTTAGAAGTATTGGTATACCCTACTGATATAGTGTTTGTTATACTTGTCTAAAGTATGATCAGCGTATGGGAGATAGAAGTCCTTAGACTTGAGGTCAATACACGCCTTGTCTGCAAAGTAATGTACTTTGATCCCGTCCTAAGCTCCAATGCCTTATAGGTTGAGATAGGGCTTGTATTGGATACATTACGATGTAGATTAAAGGTGGTAGTTGAGCCAAGATTAGGATTCATTCCTCGAATGTATATTCGAGAGAACACTCGGATTCTCAGTGATATTAAATTGACTAAGTCGTTGGCCAACGCAATAGACATATTTAGAATATGGTCTACTTGTCAACTAATATAGATGAGATACAGTGATTAAGCCATTTGAATAGACGCTTGACAAATCCTAAGTTTGATCGGGTGTGTCGTGAATGAAAGGATTTTATCTTACCACATAAAGGTTAAGTTTACTGGATTCGCGTAAACGTACTTCACATATTGAGTTCGTCTTCCGGCGCCTTCTAGGAGTTCCGCGTAGACCTTAATTTGATTAATGTCGATATGAGAAGGCATGTAGGGTCACACTATGTCGATTGTCCGTTTCGATCTAAGGATGTATTGAGAGAGAAATTAAATGTTCGATTTGGAATCGAGATATTTAAATGAATAATGATTATTTTAATTAAGTCAAAATTAGATTTTGGATTTAATTAAGAATGCACGAAAAATAAATTGAGACAGTGCAGGAGCACATCGAGCGCCGCGGCGCCCATGCCCTAGGGCCGCGACGCAGTGCAGTAGCATGTCGAGTGCCGCAGCGCCCATACCCTAGGGCCGCGACGCCTCTACATCGATTTTGGGCTAGGCCCAAGGTCAAACCCTAATCCGGTTTTGACATAATTTTCAACTATAAATAGAGGCATTCTCTTAATTATTCATACACCAATTTCAGATTATCATTTTAAGCCTTAGAGACTTAGAATTAAACTCTCTCGAACCTCTATCGGATTTCCTAGCTTTTCGAAGGAGAAATACATTGAAGCTTAGAGCTTGCAATCGGAAGGGCAACCGCGTGTCCACTCCATAGTAGAAAAATACTCCAGATATTCTAAATCTGTAAGTTTATGCTTTATGTTACATGTTTGATTGCTGTATAACAATGCCAGAAATATTGTTGGGGTAAGTAAGAAACAAAATTTTAAACTTCCGATTTGCCTTACTTATATGCTTTGAACCCAACAAAACTCTACAGTGGTATCAGAAACAAAATTTTAAACTTCCGATGTGCCCTAAATTATCTCCTACGCTAACTCGAGGAAGTTATTCCGCTCTAACTCGAACTAAGCCAAAAGTGCGTTGTCCGGCTCATTGCACGGTGCACGGCTAAGATCGGGTAAGAACGAATGATGGTCGATATGGGCGTTATTGATAATGGTGAGAGATAATAAAGGACCTGTGATTTGATCCCTAAATTGGATATAGGGGTTGAACGATTTTGAAAAATCAACACAGAAATGTTTGTCAGGACATCAGCGTCACAACCCTATGGTAGGGCGCCACGACGCTTACTAGGGTTTCAAGAAGGCACCGCGGCTCCATGATGGAGCGTCGCGGCGCTAATACCTCATTTCAAAACTTGGACTCACTGGACAACAGGCGCCGCGATGCTAATGCATTTACATAAGCAGAAATGTTTCTGCCTCTGCAGCGCCGCGGCTCCATGGTGGAGCGTCGTGGCGCTAATGCAATTGGAGAAGCAGAAATGTTTCTGCCCTTGCAGCGCCGCGGCTCCATGGTGGAGCATCACGGTGCTAATGCATTTTGCAGAGGCCGAAAGGCTTCTGCCTCAGTGGCGACGCAACCCTAATGATTAGCGTCGTGGCCCCACCTGTCCAGAAACAAAAAAAATAGAGTTCAGAATGTTTAACCCAAGATTATTATTATACAATATATTATTTGATAAGTATACTGTTTATGTGCTAAATGTCAAAATGTTTGTCATTTATATTTCTAAAATAGTGTCCGCTATAATTGTCTGGGCACACGGCGTCCAGTATTTAATTAAACAATATTATATCATGCATATTGGGTTGGCGGTTCCCAACTATATGTGTCATTAGTTTGCATGATATTAAGATATCATATTGGATATGGTGTAAAATAGTTGATCTTGGTTAAAACCCTGAATTAAAACGTTCCCTAAAATTTTAATACAAGTCTCATTTAAAATGAATGTGTCGTCCATTATAATTGATTGTAGTGCAAAATCCTTTTCGGCGAGATGAGTATTTATGCCACAGCATTTGCTCTAAGTCTACGAGGACTAAGACTCTTTCATAGATACATGTTAAATGTTGAACTGGGTGATAAACCTTCATGAGTATTTACACCACAGTGTTTGCTCTATAAGGCAAAACTCACTTAGATACATAATTGCAGTCGCATAACGGGGTTGACTTGCTAGGCTGTCTTGGCGCCACAGTGTCGGACAAGCCGAAAGACGCAAATTGATTGTTTAGAACATTCGGTCAAACATGAGTTACAAATTGTTTGTAATTAGTTTAGAGACTTACCAGGTTGTGTTGTTGAAGTTATCAGCCACAGCAAATGCGGAGATAATATGAACCTGGATCATGGCCCATTATGACCATATTTGATATGAGTCTGTATTCTTCCATAGGGTCGAAGAGTATGTTAAAATAATAGGAGCTAATTAAACAAAAGGTCATGTTAATTAGTTAACGAATGTGTTCAATAGAAATTATATTATAGTTTAATTTCAAGTCTATTTGTTTCTTCAGTCGTATAAAATGTCGAATCTATCACTGAAAATACTGGTCGAGACAAATAAGTTGATTGTATCAAATTACCCTGACTGGTTAAGAAATCTGCGATTGGTGTTAAGACTAGAAAGAATTGAGTATGTGTTAGACACAGTATTCCTCACAGTCCCTGCTGAAAACTCTGATGAGTATGCATTGTTTGACAAGGTGGCTTATCAGAAACGTTTGAACGTTGCTACCTTGGCAAAATGTATAATGTTGTCTTCCATGACTATGGAGTTACAGAGGCAACATGAAAACATGGGCCCCAACGAAATGCTAGAACACTTGAAGAATCTCTATGAAAAACAATCTCAAACAATGGAGCATGACTGTTGAGAGACCCTTTCAAATGTAAGCTGAACGAAAGGGGACAAGTGTCAGCGCATATTCTAAAGAAGGACTACACAGCTCCAAGAGGAGGCAAAGCACTAGATATTTATACCTCTACTGGACAAGGTATGTTTGTCATTGAAATAAATATGTCTACAAGTAACTCCCACTGTTGAGTATTGGATACCGCTTGTGGCTCCCACATTTGTAGTAATGTGCAGGGCCTAATTAACAGCAGAAAGGTTGGACCTTGGGAGGTAGACATGCGTGTTGGAAATGGAGCACGAGTAGATGTTAAACGCGTGGGAAATTATAGACTAGATTTACCTTCAGGGTTTTGTTTAGAACAAAATAATTGTTATTTTGTTCCCTCATTAACGAGGAATATCATTTCTATCCCAATGTTAGACATTGAGGGGTTTTCCTCATTTATTGCCAATGGCAGTTATGTACTGTCTTACAATGGTTATGTTTGTGTAAATGCTCCGCTTGTGGATGGATTGTATACTTTAAACTGTAGTCATGAAATTTTCAATGTCCAAAATAAATGAGCTAAGATAAGTAATCCAAGAAACCCCATCTACTTATGGCACTGTAGACTTGGTCACATCAACGAATCAAGGATAACAAGGTTGAGGAAATTAGACTACCTCGAACCATTTGACTTGGAGTCCTATGGTAACTGCGAATCTTGCTTGAGAGGAAAAATGACCAACAAACCACTTTCTGGGAAAGGGGTACGAGCCAAAGAGGTACTTGAGTTGGTCCATACTGATGTATGTGGGCCATTTTCAACTCAAGCTAAAGGGGGCTTCCCTTACTTCATCACTTTTACAGACGATTTCACAAGGTTTGGGCATGTGTTCTTATGAAACATAAGTCTGAAGCCTTTGAGAAATTCAAGGTGTACAAGTCAGAAGTAGAGAAGCAATTTGAAACAAATATCAAGACACTTCGATCAGATCGAGGAGGTGAATACTTAATTAAAGAATTTTTGGATTATTTGAAGCTTCATGGAGTCCAATCACAATGGACACCTCCTGGAACGCCACAGATGAATGGTGTTGCTGAAAGGAGAAATCGAACCCTATTAGATATGGTTAGATCCATGATGAGTTTCTCAGCTCTGCCAACATACCTTTGGGGCTATGCATTGCAAAGCTCAATTTATATTCTGAATAGGGTTCCTTCAAAGTCAGTAGAGAAAATTCCATATGAGATATGGAATGGTACGAAGCCAGCACTTAAACACATGCGACCTTGGGGGTGCCCTGTATATGTAAAGAAGATGTTTACTGACAAGTTGGAATCTAAAAGTGAGAAATATTATTTTGTGGGGTATCCAAATGAAACTAAGGGATACTACTTCTATCTTCCTGGAGAACATAAGGTCATTGTTTCCAGGAACGCAACTTTCCTTGAAGAAGAATATGTCTACAAGGAACATAGCTGCACAGAGATAGAACTTGAAGAAATTCAAGAACCACAAGATAACACAGAAGTTGAACCTTGTCAAATGACCTAAACAAGGATTCAGTGAGAGTATTTGGTGAAGATGGGTACTTAGAGTACGCCCTTCAACCAGTGGGAGTGTTGTGAGAGATAATGCAGAAATGCAAGGCTCTCATACACAACCAATGAAATATGATACAATGGTTGTGCATCATTCCATTCAGGAAATACATGAAAATGACATTCATGAAAGCTCTCAAGGTGATGGATTGTCCAACACACAAAGACCTTCTCACAATCAGAATGCAACAAACACTGAAACGCGGAACAATCAACTCCGTAGGACCACTAGGACTCATCGTCCGCCTGAAAGACTTAATCTCCTTGTTGAAACACACAATGAGATAGATATTCCTAATGATGATGAACCTACAAACTATAGCGAAGCTATGTTAGACATTGATTCATAGATATGGCAAGAAGCCATGAAATCTGAGATGGACTCAATGTACATAAATCAAGTTTGGAACTTGGTTGATTTGCCAACTGGGGTTAGACCCATAGGATGCAAATGGGTCTTCAAGAAGAAGATTGATGCATATGGCAAGGTACAAACTTATAAGGTAAGATTGGTGGCTAAAGGTTATAATCAACGACCTAGGGTTGATTATGATGAAACATTTTCACCTGTTTTAAAGATTAAGTCCATTCGGATTTTGCTTGCAATAGCTGTATATTATGACTATGACATTTGGCAGATGGACGTCAAAACTGCTTTCCTCAATAGTAATCTAGTTGAGGAGGTGTATATGAAACAACCTAAGGGTTTTTCACTTGAGTCCAAACCAAATGTTATATGCAAGCTACAAAAGTCCATTTATGGGCTTAAGCAAGCTTCAAGGAGTTGGAATATTTTCTTTGACAAAGCAGTCAAATCGTTTGACTTTGTTAGAAGCAAAGAAGATCCCTGCGTTTATAGTAAGTGCAAGGAAGGGAGTATTGTCTTCATTGTTATATATGTAGATGACATATTGATAATGGAAGATAATAAGACTCTCATGCAATCAATCAAGGAATGGTTATCGAGCACCTTCATGATGAAGGACTTGGGTGAAGATCCGTTTTATAGGATATGGATCTTTGGAATTAGGATCTATCCAGAGATAGACCTAATAGATTGTTAGGATCCGTTTTTTGTAAATATATTCATGCGGATCTTGTAGGATCCGGTCCAGATCCGATCCATTTCCATCCCTAGTTGTCACAGTCCACATACATAGACAAAGTGCTAAGATAATTCTCTATGGAAAACTCTAAGAAGGGAAATCTTCTTATGGGTCAAGGGATCAAGTTATCAAAGAATGATAGTCTTTCTACTGTTGCAGAACTTGAACGCATGAAAAGAATCCCATATGCTTCAGCTATAGGATCTATCATGTATGTCAAGACCTATACGAGGCCAGATGTGGCCTATGCATTTAGTATGACTTGCAAATTCCAGCAGAATCCTGGGGAAGAACACTGAAAAGCGGTCAAGAGTATTCTTAAGTATCTTAGACAAACTAAAGAATATTTCTTAGTCTATGGTGGACAAGAGAAGCTGGTATGTACTGGGTACACTAATGTTAGCTTCCAGACAGATGTTGATGACTACAAATCTCAATCAGGTTACACATTCATTTTCAATGGTGGAGCAGTAAGCTGGAAAAGTTCCAAACAAGCTACAACTACTGATTCGACAACAGAAGCTGAGTACATTGCTGGATCGGAAGCTGGTAAAGAAGTTGTCACGATATTTGAGTACCTGAAAGAACTAGGGGTTGTTCCAAGTGTCACTTGTCCAATAACGATTTATTGTGACAACACTGGTGTGATTGCGCAAGCTAAGGAACCAAGATCAACCAACAGAAACAAGCATGTACCAAGAAAGTACCACATACTCAGGAAGATGGTGGAGACTGAAGAGATTAGATTAGACTATGTTCCCACAGATGATAATCTAACTGACCCATTCACTAAACCATTAAGCTTAGTCAAGCATAATGGTCATTTTGAGAATATAGACATTAGATATATTGGAGATTGGCTCTAGGCCAAGTGGGAGATTGAAAGTATATTTATGTCCTAGATACAATCTGTATTAGGACAAATATACTTTATACACATTCGTATTATTATTAATGGAGATTAATATTTTGGCGTTTGCGATTATTGAATTATTATTTGATTGTTTGTAATTATAAATTAATGTGCATCCTTTGAGCTTACATTTTCATTAATATAGTGAGATATTGACGATAGAGTGTAACTCTTAAAATAGCCTCGACTAATGATCATCGAGAATGGGATATCGATGATATGTGATAAGTCGACATGTGGTTTGCATCACATCCTTAGAGGATGTAGTATGTCTCACCTGCTACGAGTAATGGCTACTCGTGATGGACACATGGATACTTTGAAAGTATTGGTATACCCTGCTGATATATTGTTTGTTATACTTGTCTAAAGTATGATCAGCGTGTGAGAGATAGAAGTCCTTAGACTTGAGGTCAATACACGCCTTGTCTGCAAAGTAATGTACTTTGATCCCGTCCTAAGCTCAAACGCCTTATAGGTTGAGATACATCTTATATTGGGTATATTACGATGTGGATTAAATGTGGTAGTTGAGCCAAGATTAGGATCATTCCTCGAATGTATATTCGAGAGAACACTCGGATTATCATTGATATTAAGTTGACTAAGTCGTTGGCCAATGCAATAGACATATTTAGAATATTGTCTAGTTGTCAACTAATATAGATGAGATACAATGATTAAGCCATTTGGATAGACGCTTGACAAATCCTAAGCTTGATCGGGTGTGTCGTGAATGAAAGGATTTTATCTTACCATATAAAGGTTAAGTTTACTGGATTCGCGTAAACGTACTTCACATATTAAGTTCGTCTTCCGGTGCCGTCTAGGAGTTCCGCGTAGACCTTAATTTGATTAATGTCGTTATGAAAAGGCTTGTAGGGTCACACTATGTCGATTGTCCGTTTCAATCGAAGGATGTATTGAGAGAGAAATTAGATATTCTATTTGGAATCGAGATATTTAAATGAATAATGATTATTTTAATTAAGTCAAAATTAGATTTTGGATTTAATTAAGAATGCACGGAAAATAAATCGAGACAGTGCAGGAGCACATCGAGCGCCGCGGCGCAGTGCAGGAGCACGTCGAACGCCACAGCGCCCATACCCTAGGGTCGCGGCGCCTCTGCATTGATTTTGGGTCAGGCCCAAGGTCAAACCCTAATCCGGTTTTGACCTAATTTTCAACTATAATTTAGAGGCATTCCCTTCCTTATTCATACACCAATTTCATATTATCATTCTAAGCCTTAGAGACTTAGAATTAAACTCTCTCGAACCTCTGCCGGATTTCTTAGCTTTCCGAAGGAGAAATACATTGAAGCTTGGAGCTTGCAATCGGAAGGGCAACCGCATGTCCACCCCATAGTAGAAAAAGACTCCAGATATTCTAAACCTGTAAGTTTATGTTTTATGTTACAAATTTGATTGTTGTATAACCATACCAGAAATGTTGTTGGGGTAAGTAAGAAACAAAATTTTAAACTTCCGATGTGCCTTACTTATATGTTTTGAACTCAACAAACCCTACAAGTATCACTGATATGAGAAACAAGATAAATGGTCCTTAGTGCATAAGAGGTGACTTCAATGTCATCATTGACCAAGATACACATACAACATACAAAAGCATGAATTTTATTACTTGTATGGATAACTGTGGTCTTGCTGATGTTGGCTTTACTGGGCCTAAGTATACTTGGTGCAACAATTGGCCACTTAACAAGAGGGTTTGGATAACACTTGACATGATTTTAATCAATGATGACTAATCTTTAAAATATCAGAATAATTTGATTGTGCATTTACCTAGAACTGGCCAGATCATAGGCCTCTTCTTTTCAAATGTAGTGATGATCAAAATAATAATATTAAATACTTCAAATTTCTTAGCTTTTGGGCAAATCAGGAAGATTTCCTAAATATTGTGAATTATTCTTAGAACACTCATATCAGAGGTAATGCTATATGGAGGCTGTTAAAGCTAGTTAATGAATAAAGCTAGCTAAGTTGGTGTGAATGAAAAATGGAGGGAAAATGATTTTTTTTTCTTTTTCTGGAAAAAAAAGGCAAAGGCCTTTCCGAACAGTCACCAACCTATTCCAAAGAGGCACATTCGAGGCTATAAAAACTGAGGCAATGCCTCATTTTTAAAATACTGAAACAAAAATTTCTGCATTCTTTTTCCACAAATAAAACTATCGAGTCTTACTGTGTTTCGTTGCCAACTTTGAGTTCGTCGAAGTCGAAGGCGTTTGACGTACCGCTACTCCTGCAACAGGTATATCCGTTTTATCCTAGGAGGAAGTAATCCATAACCTCGGGTACAGTGAGGGGATTAAATTCCTTAAGGACACAGTGAATGAATTCTGTGGTCTTGGATATTTTCTTACTTCTGCATTATTTTTTCAGTTTCTGTTTTTCTGGTTTTTGTCTTTCCGTTTGGTTTCTGTTTTTCTTGATTCTTTGAACACAGGCCCAACAACAAGCTTAAGGAATTTACTCATTATTTATGTGTTCATTTGTTCTTGTCTAACAATTACAGAACATTGTCGGGGAAAAAAAAGTGTATGTTTGATGTTTCGATGTAACGAACTTGTAAGTTGTTTGGAGACTAAAATCTTCGGATTTTCTACTCCGGTTGAGATTAAAGTTTCCATAACTTTCTACTCATTTGGGTACTTGATTTGAAGATATAAAAACTTCATCAAGTATACAACATACAATTTACTGCATTAAAAAAAAGTGTATGTTTCTGTTTCGATGTAACGAACTTATATGTTGTTTGGAGACTAAAATCTTCGGATTTTCTACTCCGGTTGAGATTAAAGTTTCCATAACTTTCTACTCATTTGGGTACTTGATTTGAAGATATAAAAACTTCGTCAAGTATACAACATACAATTTACTGCATTTCGCTTCAAGTATTTTAAATCTGTTTGGGTAACCTTGATTCGGTTTGAAGAAATAAAATCTTCACCATTGTGTATTATATTTGTTGCGGTCAAAACTGTTTCGATTCGAAGTCTTCACCGTTTATTAAATTTTCTGTTGTTTCCTGCGACAGAAATGGGAGACATGACTCAAAATTTGAATGCTACTGCCACACCAGCCCCCATGGTTGGTTCTACGAGCAATCTTTGCGTCCTCCGGTCGTCTTGCACAAAGACCGCTCCGGCAGAGAAGCCTGGAAAATTCACCGGAATTGATTTCAAACGATGGCAACAAAAGATGTTCTTCTATTTAACTACTTTAAACCTCCAAAAATTTATTAAGGAGGTCGTTCCGGTTTTGCCGGAATCAACACCTGAGAATGAACGTTTTGTTGTAACTGAGGCGTGGAAGCACTCAGATTTTTTGTGCAAGAATTATATTCTTAGCGGACTGGATGATGATCTTTACAACGTCTATAGTAATGTGGAAACATCAAAAGAACTATGTGATGCGTTGGAAAAGAAATATAAAACAGAATATGCTGGATTAAAGAAGTTTATCGCTGCCAAGTTCCTGGACTACAAAATGGTAGATGGTAAGTCTGTTGTTACTCAAGTTCAAGAATTACAGGTTATCATCCACGATCTACTCGCTGAAGGTTTGGTGATTAGTGGGGCATTTCAAGTTGCGGTAGTAATAGAGAAGCTGCCTCCTTCATGGAAGGACTTCAAAAATTACTTGAAACACAATCGAAAGGAGATGACACTGGAAGATCTCATCGTCCGGTTGAGAATCGAGAAAGATAACAAGGCAGCGGAGAAGAAGGCAAATGGGAGATCAACCATAGGGGGAGCACATATTGTTGAAACTGCCCCAACTAATCTGAAAAAGAGGAAAAATGCATCGGGACCAAGGAGCTATCCCAACAAGAAGAAATTCAAGGGAAACTGCCACAATTGTGGAAAAATCGGACACAAGTTGCAGACTGTCGTGCTCCGAAAAAGGAAAAGAAGAAGGGTCAGGCTAATATGGTTGAAACAAACAAGGAGGTTGATGACTTGTGCGCTATGTTGTCTGAATACAACCTAGTGGGAAATTCGAAAGAGTGGTGGATTGACTCTGGCGCCACTCGCCACATTTGTGCTGTCAGAGAAGCCTTTGCTTCATATGTTCCCGACGAGACCATATATATGGGAAATTCTGCAACGGCCAAAATTGAAGGTTATAGAACCCTGAAAGAAATGATGAATGCCCTGTTAATAAGTTCTGGTTTACCCCAGAACTTGTGGGGGGAAGCCATTCTAACAGCTAGCCGAATACTCAATCAAGTGCCCCATAGCAAAACAAAATCTATTCCATACGAAAAGTGGAAAGGAAGGAAGCCTAATTTGGGATACTTCAAAGTGTGGGGGTGTTTGGCCAAGGTGCAAGTTCCTAAACCCAAAAGGGTAAAAATAGGACCTAAAACCATTGATTGTGTTTTCATAGGATATGCCACAAATAGTAAGGCATATCGATTCCTGGTTAACAAATCAGAAAATCCCGACATTCAGGTGAATACGATAATTGAATCAGATAATGCTGACTTCTTTGAAACCATATATCCGTATAAAAAGGAATGTGAGTCATCTAGCAAAGAATCTAAACGACCTCGGAAAGAAACAAAGGAAAATATTCCTGATGAGGAAAATCCAAGACGCAACAAACGTCAAAGGATGTCTACTTCCTTTGGACCAGAATTTCTAACATTTTTGTTGGAGAATGAGCCTCGAACCTTCAACGAAGCTATGTCTTCATCGGAAGCTCAATTTTGGAAAGTGGCAATCAATAGTGAGATAGAATCCATATTAAATAACCATACTTGGGAATTGGTTGACCTTCCTCCAGGGAATAAACCTTTAGGTTCCAAATGGATTTTTAAGCGGAAAATGAAAGTTGATGGTACTATTGATAAATATAAGGCAAGACTAGTTGTTAAAGGGTTTAGACAACGAGAAGGTCTTGATTACTTTGATACATACTCGCCGGTAACGAGGATTACATCCATTCGGGTGTTAGTAGCGTTAGCCGCCGTGTACGGTCTTGAAATCCATCAAATGGATGTGAAAATAGCCTTCTTAAATGGAGAGTTAGAGGAAGAAATTTATATGGAACAACCTGAGGGGTTTGTAGTTCCAGGGAAAGAGAAGAAGGTGTGTCGACTTGTTAAGTCTCTTTACGGACTAAAACAAGCACCCAAACAGTGACATGCAAAATTTGACCACACAATGCTGTCAAATGGATTCAAGATAAATGAGTGTGATAAATGTGTCTACATTAAGAACACTCCGAACCACGTAGTCATTGTTTGTTTGTACGTGGATGATATGTTGATAATGAGTAACGACATTGCTAACATAAATGCTACTAAGCGCATGCTTGCTAGTAAGTTTGATATGAAAGACTTAGGAGTTGCCGATTTAATTTCGGGAATTAAAATCCATAAGACTCCTCAAGGTCTAGCATTGTCTCAAACTCATTATATTGAAAAGGTACTTGAAAAGTTCAAGTATTTGGACTTTAAAGTTGCAAAGACGCAAATTGATATGAACCTTGCTCTTGCAAAGAATAAAGGTGAAAGTCATTCTCAATTGGATTATGCCAGAGTGTTGGAAAGTTTGATGTATATCATGAACTCGTACGCGACACGATATTGCGTGTGCTATAAGTAAACTAAGTCGCTACACTAGTAATCCCGACCAAAAACATTGGGCGGCAATGAAACGAGTTTTGGGGTATTTAAAACATACTCAAAACTTTTCTTTGCATTATAACAGTATCCCTGCAGTTATTGAAGGATACGGTGATGCAAATTGGATCACCGGTTCAACTGAAACTAAATTCACAAGTGGATATGTTTTTACCATAGGTGGAGGAGCAGTGTCTTGGAGGTCATCCAAACAGACATGTATCGCCCGCTCTACAATGGAATTTGAGTTCATAGCTTTAGACAAAGCCGGTGAAGAAGCTGAATGGCTCCGGAATTTCTTAGAAGATATTCCATTTTGGCCCAAACCGTTGGCTCCTATATGCATACATTGCGATAGCCAAGCGGCAATAGGAAGAGCCGGGAGCCTTATGTACAACGGAAAGTCTCGTCACATACGACGAAGACATAATACCGTTAGACAACTACTCTCTAGTGGAATTATCACAATTGACTATGTTAAGTCAAGAGATAATGTGTCGGATCCACTAAATAAAGGCCTAACTAGAGAGGTAGTTGAAAGATCATCAAGGGGAATGGGACTATGGCCGAGGACAAGTCATCGTGATGGTAACTCTACCTAGAAGACTGGAGATCCCAAGATCTAGATTCAAAGAGATCAAACAAAGTCATTAATGACGGTTCAACATTATCACAATAACTCTTTGGTCCATTCTCGTAATGAGACAATGTTCAGTACCAGGATAAAGCATTGCGGCTTTTTAATGGTTCCTAAGTTTGGTACGGGGTATATCAAATAGTGTATCTACGGGATGACACATTTAGAAATCACCTATGTAAGTGTGAAGTGTAAGCCGCTTCAAGGAGAATTCTGTAAGGCCAATTCTCTACGCACTTATGAACCAGGCAGTGTTCATGGCTGAACGAACAAAACAATGAGAACCAAAGACGGTTAAAGGGTTAATTGTGTGACATGTGGTTGTCTAGGTATACACCAAAGCTCGACGGTTCAAGGATATCAAATCTACCGATTGACCGAGTATATCCGACATATGTTCACTACGGAAAGTTCAAAGAGAAATCTACTTATCCATATAGCCATTCCCCATTCATGTGGGGGATTGTTAAAGCTAGTTAATGAATAAAGCTAGCTAAGTTGGTGTGAATGAGAAATGGAGGGAAAATGATTTTTTTTTCTTTTTCTGGAAAAAAAAAAGGCAAAGGCCTTTCCGAACAGTCACCAACCTATTCCGAAGAGGCACCTTCGAGGCTATATAAACTGAGGCAATGCCTCATTTTTAAAACACTGAAACAAAAATTTTGCATCCGAAATTTCGCATTCTTTTTCCACAAATAAAACTATCGAGTCTTACTGTGTTTCGTTGCCAACTTTGAGTTCGTCGAAGTCGAAGGCGTTTGACGTACCGCTACTCCTGCGATAGGTATATCCGTTTTATCTGGAGGAAGTAATCCATAACCTCGGGTACCAGTGAGGGGATTAAATTCCTTAAGGACACACAGTGAATTCTGTGGTCTCGGATATTTTCTTACTTTTGCATTATTTTTCCAATTTCTGTTTTTCTGGTTTTTGTCTTTCCGTTTGGTTTCTGTTTTTCCTGATTCTTTGAACACAGGCCCAACAACAGAGGCTCCCATGCAAGATGAAAAATCTAAGCGAGAACCTGAGTTATTGGTCAAGACACTAACTTGTACAATTGCTCCAATGCAAGTAATTATATCAAATTTAAAGTAAAATACTCTAAGTTTCACTCAAGTTCATCTTAATCAGGTGCTTCCACAATTATTATTTGAGCCGGATCTATTCGATCAAACAATACTTTTATCGATCTGATGTAATTAGGTATCCGTCGTTTTATTTAATTCACATGGTCTTACTTCTAATGTTTAAATAATTTAAATAAATTATATGGTTAAATTATATCTAAATATTAACTAAGCCCAACTCAAACTTCATAGGATCTAATACTTCGAGAATTGTTATTTGACTCGAACCTATTCTATTGAAATAATTCATTTTTGTGTAATTGGAGGTGTTCACCGTCTGATGCAGATTCAAATTGTACGTGTATACTTATAAGTTTCAAATATAATTTGAATAATTAGCGATTATATCTAATTATCTTTGGTTAAGTAATTATATCAATTCTAAAGTACAATACTCTAAGTCTCACTCGAGGTCTTCGAGAACTATTATTTAAGTCAGACCTATCAGATTGAGACAAAACTTTTATCGATCTAGTGTAATTAGGTGTTGATCGTTCCATTTAATTCACACGGTCTTACTTCTAAATTTTAAATATAATTCAAATAAATTATATAGTTAAACTTTATCTAATTAAATTTAAGTCCAATTCAAGCTTCATATGGATCTAGTACTTCGAAAATTGTTATTTGACTCGAACCTATTCTATCGAAATAATAAATTTTAGTGTAATTGGAGGTGTTCATCGTTCGATGTGATTCAAATTGTACAAGCATACTTATAAGTTTCAAATATAATTTGAATAATTAGTGATTATATCTAATTACCTTTGGTTAAGTAATAATATCAAATTTAAAGTACAATACTTTAAGTTTCACTCAAGTTCATCTTGATCAAGTGCTTTGAGAATTATTATTTGAATCAGACTTATTCGATCGAAAACATATTTTTATCAATATGGTATAATTAGGTGTTGATCATTCTATTTAATTCACATGGTCTTACTTTTAAATTTTTTAAATATAATTCAAATAAATTAAATAGTTAAATTTTATCTAATTAAATTTAATTGACAATTTTTATTTTTTTTAAACAAAGCTTAACAATTACCTATTTATTTAAATAATATTTAAATTTACAATTACAAGTACAAATAATATTACATATTTCACTATGATCTAGTGCTTCGAGGATTGTTATTTGACTTGGACATAATCCATCGGGACAATACCTTTATGATCTACTACTAATTCAATTACTTAATGATTTTTGAAAAAAATTAAATGTATTAAAGATTAATAATTTAATTTAGCTAATATAGAAGTGAATATATATATATATATATATATCAAATAAGTATTAACTTCAAACAATGTTCAATGATTAATAAGTTATAAACTAAAATGGATAAATCTAATTACTTTACATCGAATTGCAAAGACTGCAAGGTTATTCCGAAGGATGATCTTACAACCCAACATAAGCTTTTGGTGATGGATTTAGAGATCAAGATGGAGAAGAAGAAAAAGGTTGTGGATGACAAGTTAAGAATCAAATGGGGGAGTTTGACCATGGCTAGTGCAGAGGAGATGAGGGAGAGGTTGATGGCCAAAGGGGCTTGGGGGAGTAGTGGGGATGCGACCGGAATGTGGGACAAGACGGCCAGTTGCATTCGGGAGGTTACTAGAGAAGTGCTAGGGGTAGCCGTGGTGGGCATTGAGGGGATTGGTGGTGGAATGGTAAAGTTCAAGAGAACATGGAAGCGAAAAAAGCGACGTATGCGAAATTGGTAGAAAGCAAGGATGAGGTGGAGAAGTGGACGAATAGGGAATTATATAAGATGGCGCGGAAAGAGACAAAACTAGCGGTTACGGCGGCGAAAACGGCGGATTTGGAATGTCTATATGTGGAATTAGAGGAAAATGCGGGGATAAAAAGTTGTACAGACTAGCCAAGGCGGGGATAAGAAGTTGTACAGACTAGCCAAGGAAAGGGAGAGGAGGGCTCGGGACTTTGATCACGTGAGGTGCATCAAGGATGAGGACGGCAAAGTGCCGATGGAGGACGCACATATTAGGCGGAGGTGACAGTCTTACTTTCATAAACTCTTAAATGAAAAAGAAGATAGAGACATTGTGCTGGAGATCTGGAGCACTCTGGTAGGTACCAGGATTTTGGGTACTGTGAAAACATTAAGGTTGAGGAGATTCATGGGGCTCTGCGCAAGATGCGCAGGGGACGAGCGATCGGGCCTGATGAGATCCTAGTTGAATTTTGGAAAAGCGCAGGCAGGGCAGGTTTGGAGTGGCTGATGGAGTTGTTTAACGTCATTTTTAAGACGGCGAAGATGCCCGAATAATGGAGGTGGAGTACCATGATTCCTTTGTACAATAACAAAGGTGATATCCATAGTTGCAACAACTATAGGGGTATCAAGCTACTAAGCCACACTATAAAAGTTTGGGAAATAGTCGTGGATATAAGGGTGTGAAGATGAGTGTCTATCTCTGAGAACCAGTTTGGATTCATGCCGGGGCGGTCGACTACAGAAGGAGGTTGGTGGAGCAGTATAAGGAGAGGAAGAGAGACTTACATATGGTTTTCATCGACCTCGAGAAGGCATACGACAAAGTCCCTAGGGAGGTCATATAGAGATGTTTGGAGG
Source organism: Anisodus tanguticus (assembly GCA_034509755.1). Lineage (NCBI taxonomy): Eukaryota > Viridiplantae > Streptophyta > Magnoliopsida > Solanales > Solanaceae > Anisodus > Anisodus tanguticus. The sequence goes on from CM067546.1 coordinate 34,110,409, forward strand.
TTAGAGGTGTACCTGTGGAATACACTAGGACTATTAAGGATATGTATGATGGAGCCAAGACCAGGGTATGGACAGTAGGAGGAGAATCGGAGCACTTTTCAGTGATGATGGGGTTGCACCAGGGATCAGCTCTTAGCTCATTCCTATTTACCTTAGTGATGGATGGACTAACGTGGCAAATCCAAGGGGAGGTATCATGGTGTATGTTATTCGCAGACAACATAGTCCTGATTGATGAGACCCGCAGCGGAGTGAATGCTAAGCTGAAGGTTTGGAGACAGACTCTGGAGTCTAAATGGTTCAGGCTGAGTAGGACCTAGACAGAATACTTGGAGTGCAAGTTCAGTGATGGGAGCGACCTTGAGACAGGTGTGGAGGTGAGGCTCGGTACCCAGGTCATTCTAAAAAAAAGGAGCTTCAAGTACCTCAGGTCTATTATCCAAGGGAATGAAGAGATTGATGACGATGTCACACATCGTATTGGGTCAAGGTGGATGAAATGGAGGCTCGCATCTGGAGTATTGTGCGATAAAATAGTGCCACCAAAACTTAAAGGTAGGGTCGTGGATAGACCGACCATGTTGTATGGGGCACAGTGTTGGCCGGTCAAGACTTCACACACCCAAAATATGAAAGTTGCGGAGATGAGGATGCTAAGATGGATGTGTGGGCATACAAGGAGGGATAGAATTAGAAATGATGATATCAGGGACAGAGTGGGAGTGGCCTCAGTGGAGGATAAAATGCGAGAAACTAGGTTGAGATGGTTCAGACACATGCAGATGAGAGACATAAATGCCCCAGTGCGGAGGTATGAAAAGTTGTCTATGGACGGGTACATGAGGAATAGAGGTAGGCAGAGGAAGTATTGGGGAGAGGTGATTAGACGGTATATGGCGCAAGTGCAACTCACTGAGAACATGACCTTAGATAGAGGGTTATGGAGGACACGTATTAGGGTAGAAGGATAGTAGGTAGTCCAGCATAGTCCTCTCTACACTTACTAACTGGTAGTTGTAGTATAATTATTGTAGGCTCGCTTAGCCTATCATATTTTCTTATAGTCCCTTGTCGTTTGATTTATGCTGCTATGTGTATTATGTTTGTCTTATTTACTTGCATTACCTATTGCTTCTTTTTGCTTCTTTTTTGTCATTACTTACGCACTTTGTGTGTTTTCTTTCTTTGTCTTTTCCAAGGTAGAATGCGTTGTCATTACTTACGCACTTTTCGAATGTGTGTCTTACTTGCTTTTTGTGTCTTACTTTGCTTGAGCTTGTGCTTTGTCTTCAGCGAGGGTCTCTCGGAAACAACCGCTCTACCTACCAAGGTAGAGGTAAGGTCTGTGTACACTCTACCCTCCCCAGACCCCACATTGTGGGAATTTCACTGGGTATGTTGTTGTTGTTGCAAAGTATTTTTATTAAGAAAAATCTTAGCTAATCTTAGCAAATGAATAAAATATTTTGCTACAATTTTATCTCTCGTGACAAAAAGTATGGACTTTTAGCTATGAGCTTTTGAATTCGTAGCTAGACATATACTCTTATAATTGCCACATATGAAGAACATGGCTATAAATTTTCAATTTATGTAGCAAATGAAGATTCTTTTTAGCTCTATTGCTATTTATTTCATAGCTAAATGTGCGAATTCTTAGCTACAATATGAAAAAATTTGTGGCAAATACTTTAATTCATAGCTATGAATTTTTTAATTGATAACTAAATATAAGTACTATTGCCACGAAATAAAGCTATAGAAATAGCCATGAAATTTGAGTTTGTGTTGCAAATAAATTAAATCTTTTGTTGCAATACAACACCTTGTGGCTACAATATGAAGATAGCCGCAAAGTATGTTCGTCGTGGCAAAAGAATAAAATCACTTGCTATAAGTATATTTTATGTGGCATAAAGTTTCTATCATAATAGCTACAACACAAAAAAACCTCGTAGCAATAAGTATAAGTCCTTAGCCATGGGTCATGTAAAGTTTGTAGATAACTTTTAGTCACGCTACATTTTGCTACGAATGCTACGAAAAAAATTGTGGCTAAAGTGTTTAACTATGAAAATTTTTATATTTAGCTACAATGTATTCGGTAGCAATATATGTCTTGTGTTGTAGTGACTGTTATTCTTGGCTAAATCCTCCTTTTTAGGTTGTTTTATCAACCTTTTTTGTAGACTAGAGGTAAGGTTTCATGTCTCCCTCTAGTCATTAGTAAGTTATCACTTATAATATAACATGGTGGGGTCAAGCCAAACCCCCCACACCCTAGATTCACAACCTAAAGGTGATGGCTTATTAAAAAATATATAAATTTAAAATAAACTTCAAACTTAAATTGATAACATTACAAATTCAAAACATACAAACATAATTTTTCTAATTTAAATGAGATGGGACGGGGGACGGGATGATTTAAGTGGGACGGAACGGGACGTACGGGGATGGACTTAATTAAGGGGATAAGTGGGACCGGGACGGAATAGGCCCTAGATTCCCATCTCATCCACTAAGCTTACGGGAGGGGATGGGACGGGACGGTACCGGGATGAGACAAGATATTCCATCCCATTAGAAAACCTTAATTTGCATTAGGATTGAAGACCAAGACTCAAAAGAATATATTCAAAGCGCACAATGGTGTGGAGAGGGAGATGAACTATCCAAAGTGCAGTTTATAACTACCTTCCTTAGAGACTGGCAATATTTGAATGAAAATAGCCAGATTCAGCTAGGTAGTACATTAAGATAAGGTATACAAAGTGGCAATTTTGATGACGATTTTGAGAGGAATAAAATATGTAACTAGCAGAATCAAAGAATTTAAAGTAGCCTATAGAGACCTAATCATTGACAACTCCAATCATTTGAGAATTATTTATCCCTGAAATATATATTGTTTGGATAAATTTGAGTATATTTCAACAATTTCATGTATGCAACAAATACTTTACCTGCTTCCAATTCATTTCGAGTATAATGTTGAACAGAAAAATTGACTCATGACATTCAACTAGCTGCCCCAAAATTTTCTTCATCACCAGATAGTCATCGACGCAATAAGTCCAACACATAATGCTTGAAAAAATAAACTCTTCTACCTAATAGGTTGAACCTTCAGACAATATCTTGAATTTAACTTATATTCCATTGGCATCATAATAAGTTTTTTGTTCTGAGCAATATAATTTAACTTTTTATATTACCTTAATTCAGATAACCAATTTCACTTGTTCAAAGTCGTGTTATCCAAAACATCGTTATTTCAAGAATATAATTTGGAGTTATAACCAAAATAGATAATGCCAGCTTTTATACGGGATACATAATTTCATGATTTTGCTCTAAATTTTATAATGATTCAGTAAATATCTATAATTGAACATTGGATAAATTTAAACTCAAGTTTTATTTAAAAAAAAAAACTACATGTCTCCTGGATGAGTCTTACCCGTGTATCAGTTTTGTAAGATAGAATAATTTCCCTTCGGAATTCCTTTCATTATTCACAATATATATAGTTGTACAGAAGTTGATTCCTATTACAATAAGAATCCTAACTTACCTTAAATGGTTGATTCCTAATACAATAAGAATCCTAAGTTACCTTAAATATACATCTATCATAATTACAAAATATACGGTGAATATTCGCTAATACTCCCCCTCAGACGGAGCGGGAGGAGGCCAAACACTAAGGCTGGATCGGAAGTCGGTGAAGAGCTGTCTCGGTAGTCCCTTTGTGAAAATATCTGCATACTGATAGGAGTAAGGCACGTGTAATATTTTGACCTGACCAAGGGCGACCTTCTCTCGTACAAAGTGGATATCCATCTCAATATGCTTAGTCCGCTGATGTTGGACTGGATTGTGAGACATGTAGATGGCAGATATGTTGTCACAATAGACTATAGATGCCTTTCGCAGTGGACACTGGAGCTCCAAATGAAGATTTCGGAGCCAACAGATCTCAGCAACGACATTAGCAACTCCGCGATACTCTGTTTCAGCACACGAACGGGATAGCGTGGCCTGCCGCTTGGCGGACCATGAAATAAGATTATCCCCAAGAAATACACAGTAGCCAGAGGTGGAGCGACGTGTGTCTAGGCATCCTGCCCAATCTGCATCCGTGTAAGAGAGCAACTTGTTTGGGGCAGAGGGGTAGAGATGTAGTCCAAAGTCCAGTGTGCCCTTAACGTGTTTGATAATACGTTTGAGGGCCGCAAAATGGGACTCTCGAGGGTCGTGCATAAACAGACACACATGTTGAACGGCATATGCAATATCTGGCCTAGTGAATGTAAGATACCGAAGGGCACCTGCAAGACTCCGATATAGAGTGGGATCAGAAACTAGCGCACCATCATTGGCACTGAGCTTGGATTTCGAGTCAACCGGAGTTGGCATAATTTTACAATTTGTCATCTTAGCCCTGTACATTATCTCTTCTGCATACTTACGCTGACACAAGAATATAGTAGCTGCAGATCTGGTTACTGATATACCCAAAAAATAACTCAGCTTGCCCAAGTCGGTCATAGCAAATTCAGTTTTGAGTAGAGCAATGATTTCATTCTTCAAACCGTCATATGAGGCAGTAAGAACAATGTCATCCACATATAATAGCATATAAGCCGTGCTACTACCTCGATGAAAAGTGAAGAGAGAGTTATCACACCTGCTACATATAAACCCGATCTGCAGAAGATACCAGGCAAAGTGATCATACCAAGCGCGGGGTGCTTGTTTCAAGCCATATAATGACTTCCTGGGACGACATACAAACTGCAGGACTGCCGGATGAACAAAGCCAGGGGGTTGATGCATGTACACAGTTTCTTTCAAATCCCCATGAAGAGCATTTTTGACATCAAGCTGATGAATCGGCTAATGAACTATCCGAATAGTGGCCGGTTTAACAACCAGATTGAATGTCTCACTACAATACCCTCCTGCTGATTAGTGCCATTGGCAACCAGTCATGTCTTATACTATTCCAAGTCACCACTATCTCTGAACTTGTGACGATATAGCCACATACACCGGATAACATTCACACCGTCCGGTCTAGGTACCAAATCCAAAGTGTTCTGCTTGGTTAAAGCGTTAAACTCCTCACATGGCCGCATTCCAATTAGGGTCCAGTTTTGCTAGTTTTGGATTTTTTGGAATGGGTGATAAGGTTTGTGTGGAGAGGTTGAAGTGAACCTTGGGTTTGAAGATCCCGTGTTGGGCACGAGTCTCCATGCGGTGGGTAGGCAGCAGTGGAAGGTCTGGACTGGAAGGCTGGTGGTTTACTGGTTTTGGAGGCAGCAATGGTTGCAAATCGATATTGGGCTGCGGACTTGTTATTTCTGGAGGGGTGGTGGTTGGTCTTGGGTCGATGGCTGGTCGAGTAGTGGAGGTGTCGAGAAGTGGGGAGTTCGACCGAGAGAGAGGGGTGTTTGGTTGGCGACACCATCGGACAGTGTGGGTGATATAGCAGCTGGAGTAGTCTGCATCGGAATTGGAAACTGCCGGAGACATATCGACTGGAGTAGAGGAGACTCATCGAGAAATGTGTAATCCGTGGTTTGGAATTTTTGAAGGTTTGAAAATGGATAGTTCGCCTTGTCGAATGTGACGTGACGTGAGATGATGATCTTACGAGTGGTTATGTCATAGCACAAGTACCCCCGATGATTAGGTGAGAAACCGATGAAGACACGTGGCGTGGTGCGTGGGGCTAGTTTGTGAGATGCAGTAGAGGCCAGGTTGAGGTAGCATAGGCAATCGAAGATGCGTATTTGGTCATAAGAAGGGAACCTACGGTATAAGATTTCAGTTAGGGTCTTATTTTGGAGAGTGTTGGTTGGTAAAATGTTAAGGAGGTATTCTACCATTTTGACAGCGTAGACCCATAATGACGGTGGAATACTGGCATGAAAGAGAAGGGTACGCACCATGTTATTGATGGTACGGATGATTCTTTCAGCTTTGCCATTTTGGGAGGAAGTGTAGGGACAGGAAAAATGAAAACCATGCCTTGTTTAGAGAAGAAATTGTGAAATGCCGAATTATTAAATTCACGTTCATTATCACATTGAAAAGATTTTATAGATTTTTCAAACTGTATTTTAATGAATTTTTGAAATTCAAGGAACTTGGCAAACACTTCAGATTTGAACTTTAGTGGGTAGATCCATACAAAGTGTGAAAATCATCTAATAATACTATATAAAATTTGTGACCCAAAGAACTGACAACCGGAGATGTCCACAAATCAGCATGAACAATATCAAGTGGAGAAAAGGTAACACTGTTGGATGACATAAATGGAATACGAGTATGTTTGCCAAGTGGGCAAAAAAACAGTGGTGGGCAAGTTTCCCATTATTACATTGAATACGCTTATTAGTCCTAAGAATATTAAAAAATAGGATCTCTTGGGTGTCAGAGTCTGTTATGCCAAGTTGACGGAGATATAGCAGCAAGGGAGAGAGGTGAATGAGTTCTGACAGTGGAATATTGAGTGAAGGGGTAAAGGTCTCCCACACTATTGCAGCGCGTAAGAATTTTTCCCGTATTGAGATCCTTCACAGAAAAACCAAAAGGGTCAAATTCGACAGACACAATTATTGCGAGTGAATTTTCTAACAGAGATTAATTTTTTAATGATATTGGGTGTGTAAAGGACATGATTTAGGGAGAAAGGCGGGTGAGGATGTTTGGTATGTGTGTTACCGTAACCTTCAATTGGAATGCGATGACCATTGCCAATAGTAATAATTTGATGACACTTTAACCGAAGCATTTGGGATAAGTTACCTGATGACCGGGTGAGGTGAGATGTGGCTTCGGTGTTCATGTACCAATTATCGTCGGGTTGTTGAAGGTTTACGGTGCTGAAGGCCTGGCCCAAATCGGTGGGGGGGCAGCCGCCGCCTTGCGGGTGATCTTTGGACCGAGGCCAGGTGGGCTTGTTGCTGCTGATGATGGGCCTGTCTGGTGGCTGGGGCGGAGCCCAGAAGATCGGGTGCCCAAGACTGCTGCTGGAACTGGGCCCCTGTTGTTGGGTAAAGGCAGGTAGGCGAGGCCCAATTCTCAGTATTGGGCCAGGGTTGCGGTCCAGCCCACTAGAAATAAGGTGCAGGGTTTGGGCCTGTTTGTTGATTTTTGTAGCCCTTTCCGCGGCCCTTTCATTTGTTATTATTGTCGCGGCCTCTGCCGCCACGGCCTCCGTCGTGGGACTGCTGCTGCTGGTTGTCTTGCAGTGGTGGCGGGGTGGTGTTGGCCGCCGGTGGTGCCATCCCGTCAATGGCTAACGCCTTTTGATTATGCTCCTCTTGTTTAGTACGTCGGGTTTCTTCCAACAATAGTTGTGATCGTGCCTTGGTGAAACTTGGTAGTGGGTCGGCTTGTTGAATCATCGTTGCAAGTGTATCGTATTCACCTTTCGGTAAGCCAGCAACTAATTGAAGTACCATCTTGGTTTCAGAAACAGATGTCCCGACGTTGGAAAGTTGGTCGGCTATGATTTTTAGTTATTTGCAATATTCGGACATGTTGTTAAAATTCTCGATACGCGTATTGTTGAATTGCTCCTCCAAATACACGGCCCGAGTATTTTTATTGTCCTGAAAGATTTCTTCCAACCGTACCCAAAGGTCACGTGCCGTAGCACCTGTTTTCATGATAATACACAATAAGTCTTTTGAGATGGTGTCGTATATCCATTGTTTGACGATGGCGTCAAGGCGACGCCATGTCGATTCGGCTATATCGGTGGGATGAGGAACAGAGTCATCAATATGGTCGAGCACGTTGTACGCATATGCATGAATATATAACAGTTATGTCTATATGGAATATTGAGAGTCTTCTTGGTCAAGAATTATAGGAATAGAGTTCTTGATGTTGGTAACGGCGAAAGCCGGGTGAAAAGAAGACGATGATCGTTAAGTGTGGTTGTCAAAAGTGCCAGTGGAGGAACTGGAATTTGTGGGGGAAGACATGGTGGCAACCGGTCTTGCCGTCGACCGAAGGGAAAAATCGGGGGGGGGGTCGGCGGCTGTTTTTTTAGAGAGAGTAGGGATTAGGGTTAGGCTCTTGATACCATGTAAGATAGAATAATTTCCCTTCAGGATTCCTTTCATTATTCACAATATATATAGTTGTATAGAGGTTGATTCCTAATACAATAAGAATTATAACTTACCTTAAATGGTTGATTCCTAATACAATAAGAATCCTAAGTTACCTTAAATATACATTTATCATAATTACAAAATATACGGTAAAGGAGCATTCACTTGGAAAAATGATCAGAAAAGACATGTGAAGACAAATGATCCAATATGGCATGCTACTTAAGAGAAAGGAACATAAATGTTTCATTTTCATATGATTAATTAATGCTCAATTTTTTTTATTTCATCCTTTTGGAATTAATTTGTAGTGTGGGGTTACCAAAAGCACAAATAGTACGTACTGATTGACTTCTGCAACTAAGATCCAAAATCAGTCACTACCATCTCTGGGAGCTAGAGATGGCAGTGGATCTTGGATCCGATCCGAATTCAGTGGATTCAGATCCGTTTTATAAGATATGGATTTTTAAAATTTAGACCCGACGGATCCGGATCGGACCCGGATCCGTTTCTGACGGATCGGATCTGGATCTTGTATTTGAGATCCGTATCCGGTCCAGATCCGACCCGTGGATCCATTTTTTATTAAATATATTCATAATCTAGAATGTAATTTTATAAGTATTTTCTTAAAATTGCTAAGCACATCCTTGCAAGTTTAATTCTCAAAACAAGTTTAATTTATCCTCGCGTTAACTCAAAAACCAAAAAATAAATAGGTAACTTCGATAATAAAATCAATGTTATACTAGTGAATGACTAACATCTCCATAGACAAGTAGTTAAAATTATATTCACTTCATTTGTGAAGATTCCAAACACATGCAAGTTCTGCATTGTGGAAATACTAGTCACTATTTTTCACAACTATTGTCATTGTCCAACATTTTCAATTAATAGCTCACAATCAAAACGAGACAACGAACAAAATATCTCATATGAACATTTCAAAATTGAAACACAGTAAACTGTTAGCTAAGTAAAAATCGTTTGTCAGTTCAAAAAAAAATTCTTAGCAAGGTTACATTATTAGCAAGGCAAATTTTTTTACATGTGGATCCAGATCCGATCCGTCGACCCGGTGGATCCGATGGATCCGGATTTGGATCTAATTTTTTTGGACCTGATGGATCTGGATCCGGATCTGGATTCAGGTATGAAAAACGGATCTGGATCTGGATCTAGTAGGATCTGGTCCAGATCCGATCCGTTGTCATCCCTACTTGGAGCAGCATATTTAATTATGGGTTCAAATTTTAGTGTCTAATAAACCAAGACTAATTTAGGATTTAAATCTGATGGATCAATATTTAGATTCTTGATCTGGTTTTTAAATTATGGATTCAAACTTTTGATATTTTTAGTATTTTTTCACATAAATAATTACTTTTATGTCAAAAATACTACGTTCATTGAAACTTTTAATTATATGTTACATTGCGTTGCACTACTGTTTTTTATTCATAACAATTATCTCCTCCCAGGATTTCTGTACAAAAGGCAACCCAAAAAAACTGATTCTCGAAGGGAAAAAAAAGAGAAAAGAAACCTGCACTGCTATTAAACTGGAGTGGAGTAAAACATAATCAACCAAAAAGAACTAGAATCCAAAAGCAATTATCTTGGTGGCTTACCAACACGTTTTTTAAAGATATGTTGACAAAAAAAATCTCACTGCTTGTGAAATTGACACTAGCAATATCACCTAATTCTTATTAGTTTAATACAATTTGATGAGCAAAACAAGGTTTGCTAGGCCACCTCTCTATATCTTTTGCCGTGTTGCCTGAAGCTTGTTCTAATAATATAATATGAAGAAAATAGTTGACTTCATGCTATACAAACTGACTTCCATGCAAATTATATAAACCATCACATTTCTCTCCAGTTTTCCTCAAAATCGTTTTCCAATTTTCTCACTCTTTAACTTTGTACATTTTTTCATTCTTTCATTTGAAAAATGGGGAGACATCCATGTTGCAAATTAGACAATGATTTGAAGAAGGGGCCATGGACAAGTGAAGAAGATGAAAAATTAATGGAATATATTCAAGAACATGGCCATGGAAATTGGCAATTAGTCCCCAAGAGAGCAGGATTAAACAGGTGTGGCAAAAGTTGTAGATTAAGGTGGACAAATTATCTAAGGCCTGATATTAAAAGAGGGGGTTTCTCTGACGAAGAAGAAGATATGATCATCAACCTTCATTCAGTTCTTGGAAACAAGTACTCACTATTTTCCTTTTTTATATATATATTTTTTGTATTTCATGTTTTTATCCATTGTTGGTACCCCTTCAAGAGTTTAATTTCTATATAAAACAGTACAAAATTAAAAACTTTTACATTATAAAAGTGAAGGGGAGCCTTGGAGTAACTGGTAAAATTGTTGTCATGTGACCAGGAGATCATGGGTTGAATCCGTGGAAACAACCTCGGACAGAAATGCAAAGTAAGGCTGCGTACAACAGACCTTTGTGGTCCGACCCTTCCCCGACCCCGCGCATAGCGGAGCTTAGTGCACAGAACTGCCTTTTTTTTTAACATTATAAAAGTTGAAATTAGTACCCTCAAAAATGAAAATAAGGTAGGTTAGTACCTACTACAACTTGTTAGAATACAGTGGTAGTGTAAAAAATTCTTCAGACCATCAGTATATATGTGTAAGTCGAATAAATTCACATTTTATAGTTGATTTAAACTATAGTACAAGTTATGGGTTCTATACAACATGTTAAAATATATTGTTATAATGTAAAAAAAAAAATGTCAGTGTATTAAGTTAACTCTATCTTTTTACTAGTAGAATATTTTCTGTTCTTTCTTTTTCTTTTGCATTAACATGATCATATATTTTTTATCTTGTAGATGGTCAAGAATTGCAGCTCATCTTCCAGGAAGGACCGATAATGAAATCAAGAATTTGTGGAATACCCATCTCAAGAAAAAGCTTCTCAAATCTGGGATTGATCCAGTAACACATCAACCAATAACTGATCCAAATTTGCTTCTTAGCCTTTCTAATTTAATGAACCCTTTTGAATCTGCTCTTAGGTTACAAGCAGAACTGACAGAAATAGCCAAAATTCATCTTATTCAAAATATAATCCAAGTCCTAAATACTCCTCCTCCATTAATTCCATCATTACAAGAAAATTTTCCCATGCAACAATTGTACAATAATTATGTCTCATATGATCAATTTTTTACTAATGTGAAAAAAATAGATGAACCCTCTACAATTTCGAATAATTCATCAGACAATATGGTCATAAATCCAAGCATTTTGGAGAATAACCACATGATTAATGGAATTACTAAATTGTCTAATAATATTTATAATTCAGAATATTCACTTCCATCACTAATTCCAATTACACCCGAGAATTCACCCTTTGATCAGCAGATTGATATAATTCCAAGTTATGGCTTTTCAGAATCTAAGGAATTTGATGCATGGGGAAAATGCCTGGATGATGAAGCAAATAACTCCTTTTGGCAAGATCTTATTTGAAGATTATTTTTTACCTTGTCTTGTGTTATAGTGTAGATAGACCTAATTCAACTTCTATAGTTCTATGTTAATTTGTGTAGCTTCTTTTCTCCCAATCATTTTCTTGTATAAGTTTTAATCACATTTTTATTTTTCTTAATTAATTGTTGAGGATCTTTCTTTTCTTGTTTGGTAGGGAGTGGATAATAAATTAGTATCACAAAAGGTGACGCAATTATGGTGGTAATAATTTGTAGTTCTGTTTCCAATTTGTGTACGTAGTTATTGTTGAAACTGATCAAAAGGCTTTTACTTTGTGTACATTCCCACCAGTGTAAATTTGTAAAAGCATAATGTCTCAAACTATCTTCAAATGAATGAGTAGAATTGGATAAGGATTTTCATGGGGCTACTGCTCCAATAGTTAGGATAAAATTCATAAATAACCACTTTCCAATTTCTGTAATTATAAAAATGGATATTGTTATGGAATTTCAAAATATCACAAATGGAACTTCAATACACTAAGGACCCAAAAATCCAAAAAAAATAGGCCAATAAACACTACTTACACCGATTAGTTGAGGCTGGCCTTTTACATGAATTATCTAAGGATTTAATGCGCAAATATTACATATGTTTGAAATTCTAAAAAATTACTAAATTAGAACGGATAAGTGACTTTTAGTCCATATTTTGGTGGCTTCTTATTTGACTCGTAATGAGAAATCTCATGATGCCTCCTAAGCCATTGACATAAGCAATAGAGTCAAAACTCTACTATTAACAACTGCTTGTTGACCTCAAGCCCAAAAATTTAGTAGAAAAAAAAAACTGAGTAATACTCTCATCTTCCATTGTTCACTAGTCAATTAAAGTTTAACTACTTGTTGTCAACGTAACTGTTAAATCCCAGAACAGAATAATAGAGAATAAAACACAACATTAAAGATATTGAAGGACATATGAGAAAAAGCAAAAAGAAATAAAAAAAAAGTATAGTTATCTTTAAAAATTTACGTGGAACACAAAGTGCAACAACAAACATTTAATTTTATATGACCGTATTTAATTGTACACTAACTTTAAGAAAGATAGAAAGTCTTTTTGCACATAAACTAAATGTGTGTAATATAAAAAGAAGTTAAAAAGTAATTTTTTAAACATGTCATGTTATTCTGATAAGAGAGTTACTATAGATGAAAATGAAAATGTTAGAACTAAAAACTTTTAAGTATAGAAAAGATGTAATAGAACTTTTTAAAACAAACTTAAAGGTGAAGATTGTCGGAGATAAAGCCGTACGGAAAGTAAATAAATATTATAAGTGTTCGAAAGGATAAACTATCAGCCAAAGATTATAATTTCCGCAAACTTGTTGAGTTTTGAATCTTGATAACCTGAAATCAAGAAACTAAATCTGGATTGTTACAACTGTGGCTGAGTCAAGAGATGACTCTCTGTCTTTAAGACAAGATTGCCCCGTATATATGCTTTTACGTTAGCGAGCAATAATCTCCCAAGATAAAACAACAACTAATCAATACTACAAAGCAAATAGGTTGATTCTGACGAAGAAAATAAACACGAAACGACTTGCTGAACAATGGAACCATTATCAATCGTGACCCGTGACCCATGACCCATGGGGTGGCGCGCGTGTGGAGCTAGCCTCGAACTCAAGCACACCTAAGTCCTCCCTCCTTCAAACACATGGGTTACCCCTTGGGGTCCCAAACCCTTATCCATTTTTAGCCTTATAAAAAGAACAATTCTTCTTTTTTCCACCGATGTGGTAGATTTGTCTCACACCATATTTTCATGTCTCAAACACCTTACTTCGTGGATCAATATCTCTTTCATTTCTTAACGAAATTTGACGATCCTTGGCCCTACGGTCATCTACTCACTTAGTAGATCATGCACGTGTGAAGAGACAAAGCCTCCAACATGCGGAACCTTAGTGTTTAAGTCATTAAATATGAGTGGACGCAACCTCCTCACCAAAGGCAAATTTCCAACAAAGAGTGTGATATATTAATGAAATGGATGAAGTATTGAAAAAGAAAACAACAAATAAAATTTTATATATAGACTAAACAAGCAAAAGCTTTTGTCCGATATTAACTGTACTGTATTCCAGAAACGCAACACTAATTTTTTCTCGATTCAGAAGACAAACAGAAAACAACAATTGAAGAAAAACAACAAGAAAAGGTATACACAAGCGAACGAAGAAAACTATTGCCGAATATACCTTTTGAATGAATTTAATTTGATTAAAAGCTATAAATCGGGAAAAATATTGAAGAATGGACGGCCTAAAAATGGTTGGAATTAGTATGATGAATAACTGGTGTTATACACTTTACTTTGTATTTAATTGATTAATACTCCATTAAGATCCTTTCATTTGCTGAACATATACTTGAGCTAACACCCAACTATTTAAACAATAGTAGCAGATGGAACTGTTAAAAGGGGCTAGCCCAACCCAACCAAGCTCAACTAGGCCCTTGAAGGCTAGAGATTTCAACAGACTAGGACGGACTGGTCATTTTTCTAAAGGGCCTTCAAAATGTTAGCCCAACCCAACCCTAAGCGGGTTGTGGGCTAGCCCTTTAAACTATTATGACCTAATATTAAGAGAGTCGGGAACATAAAAATAATGTACATATAATAAATATATTGTCCAGCGATATTGCTGAAGACTTCTCATTCATATAATCATGTGCCTAGGGCAGCATATCGGGTGGTCCAATTCGGATTTGAAAGTTATCAGTTTGTAGACATGTCAAACTTTTAAATAATCGTTATGATATCGGTTACTGAGTTATTGGTTAATCGGTTATTGATCTTTATCGTTTCGGTTATCGGTTAATTAACCGTTAAAATTTCACACTGATGTTTTCAAGAACAACGAACCCATTTTCAAATCTGAAAGTAGCTTCGAACAAAATTTCAATTAGAATAGGAACGTAAATAAACTTGGACCAAAATTATCAAAACTTGTCACTGCAATCAGCCAAACACTAAATGCATAAGGAAAATAAGAAACATTTTCAGGCAATTAAAGTTTCAAAATGCACTTTCAAACATTCTTGGAGGAGAAGTGTTTCTATTACCGCTAGTGAGAGACTATTCTGAAGTGAGAAATCCACTGCATCAAAAGGCATTGCAAGTGTAACTATCACACAAGAAAGATAATCTCTACTTAATTGTTGACGAGATTGGCAACTACTGGAAACAAGTCAAGGACCCAAGAATCTACAGCTCATAATTCTCCATACATATTGTTAAGTAGTCGATGTGACGGAATCATAAATAGAGAATTATCACACTTGCTACATACAAACTCAATCCGCATAATGTACTGTGCAAATCGATCATACCACGCTCTAGGAGCCTGTTTCAAACCATAAAGTGACTTATGGATGTGACATACATACTGAGGGGCTGCTGGATGTACAAAGCCAGACGCCTGGTGCATGTAAACAATTTCTTTCAAATCCCCATGTAGAAATGCATTCTTCACATCAAGCTGATGAATCAACCAATGCTTACCCATAGCAATACTCAGAACTGTGCGAATGGTAGCCGGTTTAACAATCGGATTGAACGTCTCACCACAGTCAATACCCTCATGCTAATTAGTGTCATTAGCCACAAGTCTCACCTTATACCTCTCTAGATCACCATTGTCTCTGTATTTGTAACGAAAAAGCCACATGCATCGGATCACATTCACCCCCTCCGGTCTAGGAACCAAATCCCAAGTGTGTTATTTCGTTAAAGCATTAAATTTCTCACACATGGCCACATTCCAATTCGGGTCTAGTTTGGCCAATTTTGAGTTTTTGGGAATAGATAAAATGGTTTGTGCGGACAAGTTAAACTGGACTTTGGGTTTGAAAATTCCGTGTTGGGCACGAGAAGTGACTTTATATATGCAAGGTTATAATTGTAATTAAATAAATGCTTATCGGGTTATCGGTTCACCCGTTAACAAAAGTGGTCAAACCGATACCCCCAATAACCATAGGACACCACCAAATGCCCGAACTAATAACTTATTAACCCGAACCATTTCTAATAATCTAATAATCAGTTCGGGTTATTGATTTAACCGTTAATTTGCACAACCTTACGTGTGCCATAATGTGTAACTTTGTTCATTATTCGACATAAAACTCTTATGAAATTGAAAAAGAAACTATTATGAAATTGTCATTTCCCATATTCAGATTAGGGTCCATTTGAGCATGCACTTTCACAATATTTGATTGAAGACATATTTGATTTTAATTAGGAAGTGATTATAATTATTGAATTGTCAAAATGATCGTTTTATTATATAAACTTCCACAACTTTCTCTAATGATAAGTAAACTCAGTAAAGAGTAAAAAAGTAATCTGAAACGTAACCAAGTAGAAGAAAATTGATCATAAGCCAAATGGTTTCCTACCAATATGTTGAATGTAAATTATACAGCAAAATAAAGAATTTAAAAGACTCAGCACTCCCTCCGTTTTAATTTATGTAAAACCTATTTGATAACGCGCAAAATTTAAAAAGGAAAGAAAAACTTGTTGTCTTAAATATGTTATAACATTTGTGTAGCTATAAGATTTTTAAAACATGTGATACTATCTATAATAGCTATAAATTCTCATAAGTTGAGTATTTGGTTATAATAGAAACAAGATTTGTTCGTAAATCCAGAAATAGGGACCTAATACTAAAAAGGCCCAAAAATCAAGTACTACACGGACTCCTTGGGCTAGTTTCAATTTGTTGAATCAGAAATGGCGGGGTGCGCAAGCCCGTGCAATTGTGCATGTATGGACGATGGACTATGGCCCCGATGGCAAATCTTTCTCTTCTTCTTTTTTCGATGTGAAAAGCAAGGTTTAGCATGTTATACTTGGAAGTAAACATATATAACTTGCTTCAAAATAGTTTAGAAAATTATATTCAGCATGTTTCTTAGCCATCCTTTAAAGCCTTGTCCTAAAAGGAAAATGGAGGCCTAAGAAACTGAGTGTATACTGTCACTATTCATCATGCTTTTGAGCTATTTCTAGTATGTTGTAAGTAGGATGAAATTGATCATTCACCTCCTCAGTCAATTCTATTTTTAAATTGAGTTCCATATTTGGCTCTAGGAACTTCTACTTGTAGGACTTGAGTTGTTCTAATGATTTGGAGTGGCCAACACTTGCAAGAAACTCCATACATGTGCAGTTGAATTCCATTCATCAAGTCTGGTCAAAGGTTCAAGTACATTAATATTGTTTGCAGTAACTAAACAAGCCCATGCACTATCTTTAGTTAGATGGAGGAATTGAAAGATGTAGTTCAAAAATCCATATGACCGAAACCTTTTCCACTCATTGTGATATGGAAACATTCTTCTGAACTCTTAACATAAATCACATACCAACCAAGACATGTTAAGCTTTAAGAAAAGACCTCCCAAGAAGATCATCCAAACAATGCACTAAAACACAAACATAAAACGTGAATTCAGCATGGGTACACTCAAATTAACAAATTACTATGTTGTAATGTATGGGCTTGGATGGGTTTAACAGTTCAAACTTCTTTTAAACCCAATGATGCAAGCACAGTGCTGAGGACCACTGCTGGCTCAGTATATCCAACAAATGGTGCCTAGAACCCCAGTTCATGTTTAAGTAAGAGTTGACAAATCTTTGTCAGCACACCCTTAAGCATATCCTTTCTAAAAGTGGAAATGCACAAGGACATAAAAATAACAATTTAGGCAACTGAAGTCGAGACAAGTTATTCATGTCCAACGCATACACAAGTAAACCATCAACAAATAAGCTGACTAGGGCATAGTACACAAATATGTTCAATTTGGTCACAACAAGAAAAAGTACCAGACAGTGACATTCAAAATCCTTTACCAACACTGCCAGATCCCCAAGCTTTCTGGTAGGCAAAATAAGGTGCAGACATCAAGAATGATACAACACGTCAAGGTATGCAGAAAAAGAAAGATATCAGGATCGTTCAACCAATTAATAGGATGCCAATAGGTTAGATCAGCGCCTTCAGACTTCATCTACTTACCGTAACAATAATTGGAACTTCAACAATGTAAGCCACAATGCAGAAAATGATGGGAATCAAGAAACTGAACTCAACATGTTCTCCCAAACACTGTTAAGAGTATTTCACTTTTATTCCTCGTTGCTTTCTAAACAAACACACTTGTTATCTTTTCTTTACTTCCAACATGAATTTTTACTATCCTACTAGCTATACTTTAAGAATTATTCCTAAAAGGAGAACCTGAACTTTCAAAACATATATTGTACAAGTTAGACCAGGAATAGAGCTGATTATCAACTAAAGGTACATGATAAAACTGAAAGGACAAATCAAATGCATTACCAAAGTTAGGTTCGAGACTTGAAGTTCTTGAAAAGTTGTCTCAGCTTTTTATTAATTAAAGCAATTGTTGACCCTTCAACCCGAAACTTTATGCACATGTAAAAATGACATTTAACAAAAAAAAAAGTGCATTTTGACACAAGTACACACGTAGGTCCCTTAGTCAACCACTTGCTACTTAACCTTCCAGTAGTATACATATAGCATGTTAAATGATCCTCACTCTTTGAGGCCAAGCTGATCATTTTCCCGGGACAAAATCAGTAACCTAATCTAAGTTGTGATTTGGTTTGATGGGGCATACCAACTTGACAAAATATTCAATAACAAATCAACAAGGTCACCACTACGTCACTGCAGGAACACAACCTGCTTAATATTTACATGTTACCAAAATTTCAGGAGAACTATTTATACCCGAAACAAATCACAAGTTCAAGATCATAAGCTGCAGAGATGCATGCGATATGAGGAGATGTGACTGTACACTAGAATGAGGGATAGAGACACTTCAAGGAACTAACACAGTAAACATTCTCGTCCTTGCACCTGATTAATTGTCAGCACTCAGGTTACTACCAATTTTGATCCATGCAACTCATGTGAAGGCTACTGCCAATTTTGGTCCATGCAACTCATGTGAAGGTTACTGCTAACTTTGATTCATGCAAATCATGTGAACTGCCATCATTCTAATGTGTTGGAGTCAAGCAACTAAGTTTAACCTAATCCAAACCTGGGCCAGTTGTGCAACTAAACATGAAAATATAATGATAAATGAAAAAGATGCACACAATCTACATCAAACTGCTAGCATTTATTTTACTATCCAAAAATGAACAAAACACAGAAGTAAAATCAAAGATTGCCACACGTTCCTCATGCTAAATCACACAACAATGCATGTCACATTGACTAATTTTCCAGCAGTGTAACACATGAAGCCCTAAAGTATCTAATTGATAAATCACAACCCACACTGGTTTTTGGGTGTCCTTATCCTGATATGTAGCGCATATCATGTCCTCAGACTAAAACTTCAAATAAACGAGTCGGCCGGACAATTCATGCAACTTTCGAAAACAAGGCAAAACTTTCAGTATAAAATATTAACCAACACAAACCTCTTACACGAAAGGAAAAATATCAATGCAAGTAAGATGTAACTGTAACTCAAAATCACAAGACAATGATGATCTGGAAAAGTTCCCACATAATCAATATCTTTACAAAAGTTCGCTATTTGTAAGTGGCAACTCTCATCTAAAATACTAAGAACTAGATACATATATAGCAACCACAATAACTATGACTCAACCCCAAGCTATTTGGGGTCGACTATATGAATTATAATTGTTCATGTCACTCCATTTAGACTTGTCTCAATCCAATATTTAAAAAATTAAGTTCTGTAGCAGCAGAAGTTATCTACATTCTCTACTGGCATACAAATCTCTAATTTCTATAAGACTAAAAGACTCATTGCAAACATTTTTTAAAATAATTACAATACAGTAACTGGTCATGAACATTTTTTTTTTTGAATAAGTGGTCATGAACATTTTTCATCTCACATCAACTGCACTTCTGACCACAGTTGGAAAATGCTTTACATGAGAATGACACCCCCACAACTAAAGCAAAATGCATAATCACAAATTTGCCAATCATTATTTCTAGAAATGTTTGTGTATATCTAAAGTTACTTACAAAGAAGAATGAAATCCATGCCTCCAGCTGCAAGAAACTCGTAACGGATGCAACACAATTGCCCAAACGGATCCCAAACACTGTCACTCTGGATAACTACATCATAATTTTGTTTTATTTATCACTAGTAAACTTGATTCCCTTCTCCATGGAGGAGAGCAGCTCCAGCTTAAGAGCTTCAAGTCCTTTCTTCTCGTAATCTGAAAGTGGGCCCAACCTTAGGACTTCCACTACTTCATTTTTCTCAAGTCTCAACCTCGGATGCAAAGAAGGAAGCTCCGTACTGCACAAAAGACCACTTCAAACACTTACCTAAAAAAATGTACTGACAATGGCTAAACCTTCATCCAACTAGTTGGTATCACCTATATGGACCCTTTTCTCCCCTTATGCCCTATTTTTCGCTAACACTATATGGATTTCAAGAGATTGTAAATCTTTTAAGACAATCTCCTTCGGTGTATTTTTAGGTTTACCTCAGCCCTTTTAACACCTACAATCACCATAATTTTACACCCATAGACCAAACTGTCTCAAAAGACTGCCTCTCCATTTTATTCTATATGTGCTGCTTGCACTTTTTGCTTAATGTAATCAATTTTGATCTTGTATACCGCAGAACCATCTTAACATCCACATTTCTATGACACTAACCTTGTAAATGTATTGGATGTTGGATGCCCAATATTCCCTACCATTTAACCTTGCCAGTCTTGCAACCATGCAGCACAAGAATAAACTCAAAGTAAAGCTAATATCCTAATACTAATCAATCTTCAAGAAGCCCGCCAACTAACACAATCTATTGTGTCTATGACGAAGGGTTCCCTGAACACAAACAACTTGGCAGCAAATTCATAGGGTAAAAAAAAGCAAATACTACTAATAGTTTTATGTTCTCTAGACGTGTCCCAGTCATATTGCTTAATTAGCAAAAACGCAGGAATAACCGTAGAACAACAAGAGAATTCAGCATTTACTGTTAAGTGTCAAATGGAAAAGAGATACTAAAAACTACACTAAGAATTAATAATACATTAGTGCATGCCGAGCCTTACCTGTTGGTGAATCTAACTCTAAGATTTAATTTTACCCAGATTGTGTGAACATAAACATACAAAATGGGGTTCACCTTGTGGCTCATGCATGAACTAAATTTGCCTCTGACAGGACTATATAGCTTAAGATACAATCAGCTGATTTTTCCCAACATTAATAAAAACATTTACCTTCTCAAGAAAAGATACTGATATTCAACATAAATTAGTCTTAAGCTACCAAATTAAGGATTGAACTGTGGTGCAGATAAAAAATGTGGTTCAGAAAAGGAATATTCCTGTAGAAACAATCTCATAATAACTTCCACGCGAGAGACAATCAAGAATCCATCATGCCGGTGTCATAGAGATGAATCTCAGGAATCTGATTCCTCTTGCAGGAATAAACTACATAAACAATAACTGACATCATTTCAAAATGCAAAATTCATATGCAATAAGGCCACCCTGTAAAACAGCATAATAATGGGGAAAATATTTAAAAGAATAATCATTGAGGAAACAGCAAAATTCATTCATCAAAGGCACAAAGTAAGATATTTGCAGCCAGGAATTAGAATTGCCTTAAAGGAAAAACTTTGTTTTCCTGATAAAGAGTATCTGAAAAAGTACCTATCTCACTGCAACTATAGAATGTACAAGTTGAACAAGAGATTACCATCTAATGCTCTAAGAAAGACATGATATCAAAGCAAAAGAACCTACTTATTCACTGCTGTACCAACTCCCTACCTAAAATAAGTCCCTGCAACTTGCTTTAACCTTTGTAATGCAACACGCCATGCTCCTTCATCTTGAATATGGTTCTGCACTTCAAACCTGAATAGGTTTCTCATTTTCTTCCATCGTAAGTGGCAAAAGAGGCAATGTTCCTTCATCCTCACCACACCCGTTGTTCCCCACCAAAACCCTAACTTCCTTTAAACTCTTGAACCCCATATCGTTCCGATTCAATACATCCCAGAAAAAGTCCGTTAACACTCGCTCATAATTCGGCATCTTTGCGTAACCAGGGAAATAGTTAATATCAATAACAAGATACCTATTTCCAACTCTATTATCCCTAATCACATCAAAGTTAAAAAGATGCAATTTCGTCGCCCGTCTAAGTCCCCTAGCTATATCACCAAGTAACCCCAAAGGGGGCAACTCGGAATTTTCCAAATTCATCAATTTATAGTACTTATCATCCTTCTTTTCACAAGTATTCAAATTAGAAACCTGCGAAAACGATAAATAACTCTCTAATCTCCCTAAATTATCCTCATTTACATCGGGTAACGACTTCCTTTTAACACATTTCACATAATCACCAACAACATAAACCTTAAATATAACACCACCGTGATTAACAAACTCTTGTAACACAATAGGTGGTTTTAATTTCCTTAAACCATCTTTATTAAACACAAGTAACATTTTATGTGATTTTAAACTACCATCAGCAACTAACGGTTTCGCAATAACGGGAAATTTCAAACCTTCATTTTCAAGGTAATTAGCCGTTACCGTTTTCGCGTCGTAAATTACCGTTTGCTTAGGTATACCAAACGACGACGTTTTACACTCGATCTCGAGTTCCGTTACAACCTGAAGCATTGATATCCTGTTATGCAACCGTTCGATCTTTTCGAGCGAATCCATAATGAGGGATTTAGGGTTTTCGGTACCGTATTGTTTTAACTGACAATTCCAATCGTCACCGTAGATTTTATGGAGGATACAATCGAACGGTCCTTGATCGGTTAATGGTTTATCCGTATCGATTTTGATGAGATCGATACCGCGTTCTTTCGCGAGATTTAGAAGAGATATTTGAATGAAACTTGCTTGTTTTTTTGGTGCTAAAGCGTATCCTATGACGTATCTTCTCGTTCGCTCCGACATTTCGTACGATAACCCGATATAAGACCCGGTTATATAAACGACAAATAGGAAAAGGGCTAAGGTTTAGGTGAATTTGATTCGAGAAACATAGATGATAGGATTATATGAACGTACATGCTTTTTTTTTTTTAGTATATATAGTGTAGAGATTTGAGGGGAAGGGGAAGAAGAGAGGAGAGAAGGTGTTATATATATAGCGAGGTGAGGAGGATTTGCGGTGAGCCGGTAACAGATTGTGAAAATATAAACAGGTCAACTTTAATGACCATTTTTAATTTTGACTAAGGTCTTGCAAGTTGCAAGTGGATCCTTTATTTTTCCTTCAATATTCCCTCCGTTCCATAATAAGTAATATTTTTAACTTATGCATACTCTTTAAGAAATTATTCACTCTCGGAAAAATTATAACTGTTTTTACAAACTTACCCCTAATTAATACCTAGAAAAGAAAAGTTACTTAATGATTCTTGATTATGTAAATAATGGTAATTTTGAAAGAATATGGTCAATTTTCTCTTGAAATTCTAAAGCACCACTTATTTTGAAACAAAATAAAAAAAATTAAAATAACACTTATTATGAAACGGATGGAGTATTATTTTTAGGTTTGACACCTCTTTTATTTCTTTTGACGTATCACGTACGTGTGGTCTTTGATTCTATTTATTTTTTAACTTTGACGTAATTAATCATATTAAAAAATGTTTTAATCGATGTTCGGCATTGACCGCTTTAATTTTACTAATTTAAATTCGCGTAAAAAAAATCTTATTTTAAGGTAACACGGGCTCCCTATTAAATATAACTTCATATTAAGAATGAGTGAATACATTCTTATTATTGTTCATTCCAAAAATGACTAAATACATATTACAATGGTGAAGGTATAAAACTATCAATGTGAATTTAACATATATTTTTAAAATTTTAAAATGAAGTTTATGTATTTAAAATTTACATAAAAATCTGTTATCCAAATTTATTATAGTTAAATTGTGTAAAATGCTAAAATGTCTTATAACGAATTGATTTTGACTTCCGAATATTAGGATCTCATTTGTTTTAGGACGGAGGAGGTATAGTTATAAATGAGTTTAACAAATGAAACTATATTACAAAATTAAATATTGCACCATTAAAAGCACATGTGCTTTAATCAATTTCACTATTTATTTGTCAAAATGTTACTTTATTCCATGAGAATAGCATAGTTCTTTAAATCAAAGGAACTGTGGCTAACGGAACTTGACTTAATCCTTTTAATCATTTGCACTAGTTAGACAAATATTCTAGTTTTCTATCTATACAAAGTTGGATTCTTTTAGGATAGAGTAAAAATGGAATATGATAAAATATTGCTCAACTGTTTATCACTATAATAAAGAATACTCTATCGTCCCGGCATATAGCTGGATGGCAAAGGAGTGGAACTTAAAATTCAGCTGGAGGCCTACAGCGTAGGTTCGAACCCTGGTGGGAGCAATTTACTCTCTTCTAGGGTAGGAAACTTGTAGGTGATATCAATTGCTATCAATATAAAAAAAAAAAAAAAAAAAATACTCTATCGATGGTGACCTAATTGGACTGAATAAAAGTTGTGGGGCTGGATTAGCAATTTGAGTACACTTGCATGATTCAAAAGATTATAAAGAAGCCTATGTTTTAGTGGAAAAGATAATAGGAATAAGTGTATATTGACAAAGATTAATTAGGTCATCCAATTGGTGCATTGATCTTTGCCTTTTATAAATGCTTTTTTTCCGAATAGAGAATTGTAAACCTAACTTCGATGCCATAGTAATCCATGGTCGAGGGTGACGTCATTAATTTTGAAAAAAATCACAAGTATTTTATTTAATTTTATTTACTTTGTTAATAAATCTTATCCATAATCACAATTATTAGCACGATTCTAATATTTTTTATGATCCTAGTTATATGCTCGACCAGTTTGGACTTTGGATATGAACTTCAGATTGAACATAGCTATAAGTCTATAACTCTATAAGTGTAGTACAATGCGTTGTACAAGATGGCAGATCAACTAGCGAATTAACGAAAGTGAAATGCAGAATATTACTCATGCAATTTCTCTGTTGTTTTTCTTAGATATTTCGGAGGCAGACAAATTAAAATTTTCTTATAATAGTAGCATTACTATATGTATCGATATATCTAGCTCCTTGGAATTTAAGTAATTTTGATTCCAATTACAGTATTATTAGCGAATATTCTCCGTATATTTTGTAAGATAGAATTTGTATCATATTAGGAATCAACATTTGTACAACTATATATATTGTGAATAATGAAAGGAATCCTTAAGGAAAATTATTCTATCTTACATGGTATCAAGAGCCTAAAACCTAAACTCTACTCTTCTCCTTTCTCCCTGTCCTTCTCGGTCGAACCAGAAAATTTTCGGCTAGAAAATTCCCTTCCCTCGGCCGGTGGCAACCATGTCTTCCCCCACAAATTCCGGTTCATCCACTGGCACACTTGACAACCCCTCACAACGTTCATCGTCTTCTTTTCACCCGGCTTTCGCCGTTACAAACATCAAGAACTCTATCCCTATAATTCTTTATCAAGAAGACTGTCAATATTCCATGTGGACAGAACACACCAAACATCCACACCCGCATTTCTCCCTAAACCACATCCTATACACACCTAACATCATTAAAAACTTAATCTCTGTTAGAAAATTCACTAGCAATAATTATGTGTCTGTCAAATTTGATTCTTTTGGTTTTTCTGTGAAGGAACTCAATACGGGGAAAATTCTTACACGCTGCAATAGTGTGGGAGACTTCTACCCATTCACTCAATCTTCCGATGTCAGACCGCAAGCACCTCTATCCCTTGTGGCGATCTCTCCCTCAACTTGGCACAACAGACTCGGACACCCCGGAGACCCAGTTTTTACTTTTCTTAGGACTTCTAAGCGTATTCAATGTAATAATGGGAAAATTGCCCACCATTGTTTTTCTTGTCCACTAGGCAAACATCCTCGTCTTCCATTTATGTCATCAAACAGTGTTACTTTTTCTCCCTTTGATATTGTTCATGTTGATTTGTGGACATCTCCGATTGTTAGCTCTTTGGGTCATAAATTCTATCTAGTATTCTTGAATGATTTTTCACATTTTGTCTGGATTTACCCACTGAAATTCAAATCTGAAGTTTTTGCAAAATTCCTCGAGTTTCAAAAATTCATTAAAACATAATTTGAAAAATCTAGAAAATCATTCCAATGTGATAATGGACGTGAATTTAATAACTCGACATTTCACAATTTTCGTTCTAAACAAGGCATGGTTTTCCATTTTTCTTGTCCCTATACTTCTTCCCAAAACGGAAAGGCTGAAAGAATTATACGTACCATCAATAATATGGTTCGCACACTTCTGTTTCATGCCTGCCTACCACCGCATTTTTAGGTCTATGCTGTCAAAATGGTAGAATCCCTTCTTAATATTTTACCAACTAGCACACTCCAAAACAAGACCCCTACCGAAATCTTATACCGTAGGCTACCATCATATGATCACCTACGTATTTTTGGATGCTTATGCTACCCCAACATGGCCTCCACTGCACCTCACAAACTTGCCCATCGTACTCTGTCATGTGTCTTCCTTGGTCTATATCCTAATCATCGGGGCTACTTGTGCTATGACATTGCTACTCGCAAAATCATCGTCTCCCGTCACGTCACTTTTGACGAGACAACCTTTCTTTTTCAAATCTCCGGAAATTTCAGACCACCGATTACATATTTCTCGATGAACCAAGTCTGTCCCGGTCATCCAAAATCTATACCAACAGCAGCCCACTGTTCCGACAGTCTCACCTGTCGGCACCACCCCCAATGACTCCATGCTCACCCTCACGCGCCTCGGTCGAGTCTCCCGCACCACCAAGAACATCGCTCGCCCATCGGTCCAAAGAACCCGGTCCCCGAGTTTTCCAGTCCAGAACCAGTGGACATGTAGCCTCCCAGTTCCAACCTCCCACTGCTGCCATCTCACCGAATTGAGACTCGTGCACAACACGGGATCTTCAAACCCAAAGTTCACTTCAATCTCTCCACACAAACCTTATCACATATTCCAAAGAATCCAAAACTAGCTAAACTAGACCCTAATTGGAATGCGGCCATGTGCGAGGAGTTTAACGCTTTAACCAAGCAGAACACTTGGGATTTGATACCTAGACCAGCTGGTGTGAATGTTATCCGGTGTATGTGGCTATTTCGTCACAAGTTCAGAGACAGTGGTGACTTAAGAGAGGTATAAGGCAAGACTTGTTGCAAATGGCACTAATCATCAGGAGGGCATTGATTGTGGTGATATATTCAGTTCGGTTGTTAAACCGGCCACTATTCGAACAGTTCTCATTATTGCTATGGGCATGCATTGGCCGATTCATCATCTAGATGTCAAGAATGCATTTCTTCATGGGGATTTGAAAGAAACTGTGTACATGCATCAGCCCCCTGGCTTTGTTCATCCGGCAGTTCCGCGATTTGTATGTCGTCTCAGGAAATCATTAAATGGATTGAAATAGGCACCCCGCGCTTGGTATGATCATTTTGCCAGATATCTTCTGCAGATTGGTTTTCTATTTAGCAGGTGTGATAACTCTCTCTTCACTTTTCACCGAGGTAGCAGTACTGTATATTTGCTACTATATGTCGATGACATCGTTCTTACTGCATCGTCTGACGATTTGAATAATGAAACCATTGCTCTACTCAAAACTGAATTTGCTATGACTAACTTGGGCAAGCTGAGTTACTTTTTGGGTATATCGGTGACCAGATCTGTAGCCACCATGTTCCTGTGTCAGCGTAAGTATGCAGAAGAGATAGTGTACAGGGCCAAGATGACAAATTGTAAAATTATGCCAACTCCAGTGGACTCAAAATCCAAGCTTAGTGCCACTGACGGTGCTCCAGTTTCTGATCCCACTCTATATCGGAGTCTTGCAGGTGGTCTTCAGTATCTTACATTCACTAGGCCTGATATTGCATATGTCGTTCAGCAGGTGTGTCTGTTTATGCATGACCCCCGAGAGTCCCATTTTGCCGCCCTCAAACGTATTATCAGATGCGTTAAGGGCACACTAGACTTTGGTTTACATCTATACCCCTCTGCCCCAACCAAGTTGCTAGCCTACACGGATGCAGATTGGGCAGGATGCCCCGACATACGTTGCTCCACCTCAGGGTACTGTGTATTTCTTGGAGATAATCTTATCTCATGGTCCGCCAAGCGGCAGGCCAAGCTATCCCGTTCGAGTGCTGAAGCAGAATATCGCGGAGTTGCTAATGTCGTCGCTGAGATCTGTTGGCTCCGAAATCTTCTTCTGGAGCTCCAGTGTCCATTACGCAAGGCATCTATAGTCTATTGTGATAACATATCTGCTATATATATGTCTCACAATCCAGTCCAACATCAGTGGACTAAGCATATTGAGATGGATATCCACTTTGTGCGAGAGAAGGTTGCCCGTGGTCAGGTCAAAATTTTACACATGCCTTCCTCTTATCAGTATGCAGACATTTTCACAAAGGGACTACCGCGACAGCTCTTCACCGGCTTCCGATCCAACCTTAGCATTCGGCCTCCTCCCGCTCCGTCTGAGGGGGAGTATTAGCGAATATTCTCCGTATATTTTGTAATTATGATAGATGTATATTTAAGGTAACTTAGGATTCTAATTGTATTAGGAATCAACTTTTGTAAGGTAAGTTAGGATTCGTACCATATTAGGAATCAACCTTAGTACAACTATATATATTGTGAATAATTAAAAAAAAAATTCTAAGAAAAATTATTCTATCTTACAAGTATAAGTAAAGAAAATTACGTAATAAATAGGGAGAAATTAAATGGATTAGATTGGTAGGATTGTGAAGCTCCCCCTTTTCCTGGATTCGGATACTTAGGAATAAACTTGAGGAATATTATCAAATATGCGGAAAGAGAAAGATCTTTAAAAAGAACAACTTTTATTAAGAGATACGTGATTGGTGCTTGGTGACAAATTCCTTGATTTATTGAAATCGATGTGTTACATCAACAAGTTGGGATGTTTGACTTATTTGAGCAACAATTAATTATTCATAGGTTCACGTAACTAGGGAAATTAAAGATATAGTAGGAACAATTTTGGACAATTTAAAATAACATTTTTGCACAAAACGTTGTTTTTATATTCGACATTAACTATATGTTTTCCCTTATATTCATTTATTACTATTTTATAGATGTATTTATAGTAGATACTATAACTTACAACTTGTTAGTTTTTGGGAATTCCTCATGTTATCCCTCATTTGGTTACAGAAAAACGCGTTAGTTATTTCAGCAGTGGCAGACACGGAATTTAAGAGGTGTTGGTGCTTCATTTCTGCCTAAAAACCAGAGCACCCAACTATATTTTTGGTTTCTATGGTACTTTTTGAGTTTTTATACCAAATTTTTTTATATTTTTTAAATAACTATACCTAATTTGTGTCAGGTTTAACGGATGCCGGAGCACCACTAAATTAGACATAGGTCCGCCCTTGATTTCAGTTTCAAATAACTAATCAGAATCTCGTTATCATAATTCGTTCGCTGTTAAAAAAATCACAATATTTAGAATGTGTTCAAGTTTGGGAACTTTACCAATTAAGCCAAGGTGCAACTCTATGAATAACTTTTACATATTCAAAACCAACTACGTATAAAAAT
Organism: Anisodus tanguticus; assembly: GCA_034509755.1. Classification (NCBI taxonomy): domain Eukaryota; kingdom Viridiplantae; phylum Streptophyta; class Magnoliopsida; order Solanales; family Solanaceae; genus Anisodus; species Anisodus tanguticus. The sequence goes on from CM067546.1 coordinate 34,139,871, forward strand.
TGTTTACAGTAAATAATAACACAGAAAAAAGTAAAAGGGATAATAAGATTAAGTAATTTTGTCATTAGGATAATGTAAATATAGATTGCTAAATTCTCATGTTGGAATTGGATGAGAGATGAAATGGGATGTATGTTATATATCGAACTAGAAAATATAATTGGGTTGTTACAAATCATATCACCATATGGTGAGTTAAAGCCAGACCATGTCAAAATTATCTGCCTTGAGGAAGCTGTCGATGAGAATTTCTAATCATGAGGCGAAAAGAGTCGGATAATCTTGTCCAAAATCAAATTAATATTCGGCAACGGAAAATTATCTTTGAGAATATATTTTATTGAGATTGCAATCTATATTAGACGTTAACAGAAGAAGGGCGTTTTAAAACAATTTCTAATACGTTAAGGATATTTTTTACCCTTTTTCTGTATTTACTAAAGTTAATTAAGAATAAAGTCAAACCAAGCATTACGTACTTATAATTGGGAAAATGAAATGAAAAAAAAAACAGATCAACATGAAAAGAGAATTTCTCTTCCATCATTTTCATTCATTGAAAAGAGGGAATAACACATTTTAATCTAATTATGCTCTCGCAACTTGAGTGAAATCTGGTCCTCTTCCCCTTTTACAGGTGAATTTTTTTGGAAAGGAGTAGGGAATTAAGTAGGCATTTGGCCATAGAATCTAAATATTTTTTACTTTATTCAAAATATATGGAGTTGCACTTGAAGACGGAGTTGTGTATGTTTGGTTATTTATATTTTTTGCAAAAAATATTTGAAATAATATTCATACTTAAATGTACTTTTTAAATTTTAAATTTGAAAAATAACTTCAAGTTAGATTTGAAATTATTATGGCCAGTGTTGACTTTAAATAAATAAATAAAATTTCAGAGAAAATAAATAATTTGTATATCCAAACGGGTCCTAATTTTCTTGCGCAAGTAAAAATTGTTGAACAGTGCCTACAAAATTGACTAACTGGTCCAACAAAAGCTGCTTTGTTAGCATTGCCGAAAGTTTTTGCAAAAGCATCCAAAAAAAAAAGCGTGAAAATTTTGCTAAAATATCTGCGAATACCCTTGTATATAAATGTTTGGAGTATTAAGTTTATGTTTTATTCAAATAAAATATTCTCCCTTTACACCGAAAATAGTAGTAGTGAGATTTGATTAATGTGTCTAATTTTAACGTGATTGTGGTCATCAATTTTAATTTTAGGAATAAAATTTATATATATAAAATTATTATATTTCATAGTACTATTTTTTTTTAAATTGTAAGTATATTTTAGAGAATCGTATTCATACTAACTTGAGACTCCAAAATCCAAATAAGAGCATTGACATTCTTCTCGGACGGGGGAGAGAGTATAAAATACTACTCCATGTTGATTTTGTTTAAAATAGTTTTTTTCTAGCAGGTATGGAAATTGATAAGGTAAGATGAGGCCAAAAAGAATGGGCAGTCCGGTATACAAAGTATTCTGCGTTAGCAGATTCGGGGAAGGACGCGCACATTCCAAGAGTGTGATGTAGACCGTCTAACCTAATACAAATATTAGTGATTGCTTCCAACAGCTCGAAATCGTGACTAATAGATCACACAGAAATAATTTTATCGTTGCTTCAATTAACTGCACTTCCATGAGGCCAAAAGAATGTGAGGTTGAAATTTAGTTTAGTACTTGCGTTAGATATGCATAAGGTCGTGAGATAGGAAAGTATGAGACATTGGCAGAGATAAAACTTTTATTAAAGAAGTTAAACATCTATTATATTTACCTATATAAAAAATTGATCTTATGTACAAGTTTTGTCGAACATATTCGGATGAACCCCGTTTGTCTAGCTAGCTTCATCTCTGATTGTGGTGTCTATATCTATTACTATAGGTGATCATACTTCTACACTTTATCACATCACTTGTGATATGTGATTAATTCAAGATTTATATATAAAAGTTTATAGATTCGGAATTCTAGTTTTTAAAGTTACTTATTATAAATTAATAAGTTATTCATATTCAATAAATTTTTATATAAATATAAGATTGTACCAAATTTAATTATTAAGTTCAACCGAACTCATAACTGAAATGCTAGCTCCGCCACCATCTCTACATATGTCACTACTTATTTGAGTAGGAAAAAGGATAACGCGATGATATATATGTCTCTTTTATGTCATGCATGAGGTAACAAATTTTCCCTTGTCTTTCTGAAAAAAATGAGGTTGAGATATTTACATTAATTCATTTTTAATGCATGAACTCTTTAACTTCTCTTTTATCTATGCATGTTATTTATTTTGAAAGGATGTAAATGATTAACATACAATTAATCACAGGTTAAGAGATATCGTATCTCTAAAAGCTTAACACTTCTGTTTTATATTCCCCTTCACATTAAAATATTTTATAATCATAATCTTTTATTTTAATGAGAAATTAATTCTCCATAATCACGTGGGAATTAGGTTTGCTTGATATAGACAATGGTACTTTACCCACTTCAAATTTAAGGCTGTCATCCATTTAGGATAATGCTCCTCAATTATTTTTTATAAAGTTCTCTAAGTCCTTCCCCTTTGTCGATCATAGTGAGCATGTAAAAGATATTGTCAATTCTACCTTCATGCGAAAAAAGTTTAACTAATATTCGTTGATGGGGTAAATAATTTATATATTATCAGGTCATATTTATATTTTATAGTAAGTAATTTATTTTATTATAAAAATTAATTCTATCTTTTAAGAAGGATTACTTTTTGTTATATTATTAATATCTAAAAAAGAATAAGAATCAATTTTGGAATTTCTCTAACATCTGTTATTAAGTTTGGTCAAGATAATTAATACAAATATTGAATTGTTTTAATGATTTTATTAAAGAGGAAAAATGCAGTTGGCAAACGTTTGGAAATTTAGTTTGATCATTTGAATGTCTTTTATGGCCTTTATTTCTCTTAAATTTGTAGACGTTGGCAGAAGATTAAAAAGCTCAAAAGCTCACTTTTTTGCTTTAAATAATACTTTACGGGTTCATCTTTGAAGTGTGGAAAAATATAGCAGAAATACTTCTTATAATTTTGTATTACTGTTTTTTTTTAGATAATTTTTGTTAGATTTTAGCTCCCAGTTTATATTAAAAGAACTTGTTGAATTTTGGAGGATACACCCATATCGGGTGAAATATTCTTTAGGACATTGTCTTTGACGCGCCTCAGGCTTTAAAGAATTTCATACAAGTGTTTATTATCAAATATTTTCCGTAAGATTTTCAACCGTTTTTAATATATTTTGAATAGTCTTATAATGCAAAAAATTATTTACATTATCAATATTAAACCATGCGAAAAGTTAAGCTTATTATAGTCACAACCTAAAAAAATAGGAGTCTTTCTCTTGTGCGAAAGTAACGTGATTGTCATAATTTGTTGAAAGTTATTTATGGACTACAATTTAATATATCTTTATATGAGTTATGACTTAACATTCATTTTATTTATTATTGTTCATGGAGCATAAGTCCTTTAATATAAATTCTAAAGTGTTAGATTTTGATGTTTGAAATTCTATTATTTTTATTTAACTCATTATAAAATTTTATATATATAAAAATTAATGGCACTTGTCATCAATGATGTCGGGCTATCGTCTGAAAAAGTCAATTCATCTAAATTGTTATAAAATGATAGCAATAGCAATATAAGACAAGAGATGTAGACAAAGAAGTAGAGAGGAATAAACTTTCTTCTTATTTCAAGTGTATATTTTTTTTACCTTCAAAGGTGAATAACAACCCAGATTATAGGATGAACCCACCCAATGGAGATTACAAATATTAAGTGATCAAATTAATTGGTGGAGGTTACAACTATTAAGTGCCCAAATTAATAAGTACACGTAACATACAAAAGGTTAGTGAATGTGTATGGACATCCATACAAAGGATATGTATTTCATAACACTCCCCTTGGATGTCCATAGATAATGTGCCTCGTTAAAACCTTACTAGAAAAAATCCAGTGGAAAATTTTTTAGTGAAGGAAAAAGAGTACATATTTCTAATAATACACATTTTGGTTGCCTCATTAAAAACCTTACAAGAAAAATCCAATGGGACAAAACCTTATATGGAAAAAAGAGTACAACATGTATTAACTCCCTCTGATGAGAACTTCAGGCCAAGTGCTTGAGTCTTCGCATTCCAATCTTGTGTACCATCTTCTCGAAAGTTGCAGTTGGCAGAGACTTAGTGAACAAATCCGTCATATTATCACTTGAACGAATCTATTGCATGTTGATATCACCATTCTTTTGGAGCTCGTGTGTGAAGAACAACTTTGGTGAAATGTGATTTGTCCTATCTCCTTTTATGAATCCTCCCTTCAATTGAGCAATGCATGCTGCATTATCTTCATATAAGATTGCGGGTATTTTGTCACATTTCAAATCACATTTTCTTCCAAGCGATTCAAATAGTCATAACATCAATTGAATTTATTCATATTTCTTTCTTGAGTTTGCGGCTCATTGATTTCTTCAAGAATTATTAGGGTCGATCAAATCTTGCATTTCTTTATGAGATTCTTTCTTAGTGTCATCTTGACCTATTTATTTTTCTTTTTCTAGGATTCCGATCCTTAGAACTCAATGGTCTACCACGCTTCAGGCGTGTTTTGGACTCATTTGTCATGACACTAGTATATGGTCCTACAGGGACATCAATCCGAATTGGGACATTCTCTGCATGGGTATGTGATTAGGCAATCCTTTTCAAATCTATAAATGCGTATGGTATTTGATTTGCTATTTTTTGCAAGTGAATAATCTTTTAGACCTCTTGCTCACAAATAGAAGCACGTGGATCAAGATGAGATGATGATGGATTTTCCCACAAATTTCCCTTTTTATTTCATTATTCTCTCCCCTAATTTTGGAAAAATTCTCTCATCAAATCGACAATATGCAATTGATCTTATTTCAGTATCTCCATGTAAGGAAGAAATTATATCATGCAAGATAAATAAATGCATAGACCAATCTAATTTTCTCATTTCAACTTCTTTTTATAGCAAGATAAATAAATGCATAAATTGAATAAATATATGGTACTTCAATAAATATATATTAAGGTGGGACCAATCTAATTTTCCATTCATTTCAACTTCTTTTCATTTTGAAAGTCATGTGAGCCGCGAGACAATTTTCATTTAATATTTAAGTTACATGAATTTATCAAGATGTATCTACTTCGTAAATATTCCTACATCAATATGCTTTAAGAGGCGTAGAATTCAGATCCTCATAATATTATACAATATTGCGCACTATATTGTATCAAATATATCATCGACGATATATCATTTCGTATCGGTTTGCAATTAGACACAACTTACTAAGATCTTATCACTTAGTTATTTTTTCAGGTACCTAAACCTTGTACGAGGTTTTATGAAGTGTTATGTCATAGGCTCTTCAAGAGCACATTGCCTTCTTATTATGATCATTATCATTTTCTCCTCTCAATTTTCAAGGATTATTGCGTTTGAAACCAATTTGTCTACCATGCTTCACACATGTTGTAAACCATGTCTTTCAGGGATATTTAAGAGCATCTTGCAACTGAAATATGAAATAGTTGGGTCAACAAATGCTTCTAGCATTTGACTTGAATTATCGTTTGAACGAGGATCATACTAGTAATAATTCACAATATATTTCTTAGTTGTTTATTCTCTCTACCCTTATGTTAGAAAAACTAACATACATTTTCACCTTCTTTGGGAAATCCACCTGTGTGCATCGTGGTATATTCATTAATCATATACCGCACAATAAAACTATTAGATGAAAATATTTGGTTCCTGACCTTGAACCAATTGTGAGGGGAGAATTTATCATAATTTATTAGTCTGAAGCATACAAACGTCGTTGTATGCAATATATCATATTTCAGATCAACACATGAAGCTTTGTTCTCATTCGCAATGGTTTAGCTATTTATCGGAGGCATTCAACGCTGAACCAGCTTGAATATAAACCGGTATTAACAAGATGAATTATCTTGATTACATAATCAGAAAATTGTGCTCTCAACTCAATTATTTTGAGCAAACAATTTTGCATATGTCAAACTGCGGGTTGACAATAAACGCACATGTGACCGTCTTATCGATGCATCTATTTAAGACATCACATAACAGGTGAACGGGCCCTTATTCACCTTTTATATTTTTCAGAATTTAGGAAATTCAATCCCAACATTAGTCAGTATAATCAACTTATCATGAGAACAAGCAATTTAATTCTTGAAGAATCTTCTAGTTCTTCAATATATTTCGAATACAAACTTAGCACATCAGATTTAAATCAGGACAACCAAATTATCACGTCAATTAATAAAATTATATGTACTAGTAAACTTCAGGTTTACCATGTCATGTGCTATTTATTTTAGTAAACTTCTGGTTTACTATGACATGAATTCTATTTTGTACAATAAACTTCTGGTTTATCGTGACATGTGATTTCATCATGCTTATATTTGTGCAATACAATTTGGAAAATAAAGAGAGTAATATTTTAAATACATATTTCTTACCCATTGTGATTTTGTAGATATTTAGTCATCCAATCATTTATAGCTTCAATAGGATAGCCATTTACTTGAGTAAACTTCGGGTTTACTACAACTTGTATTTCGATCATAACAACTTCGTATTACAATTTAGAACGAATTATATAATAGTATATAAGCTCTTCAGGAGCCTCTAATTTATTCTCCATAATCACACATATTGTTTGGACACTATTAGTGTCATGATCTTCTAGATAGATAGTTAGCTCTTCTGGAGCACTTAATCATTAATTTTGTATAACCAAATATTGTTGGTATCATAAAAGAAATTATAGTTAGACACTACTGGTGTCATGAAATAAATAGTAATTAAATGAATATGTAAAGACAATACAATTTATAAATGATGAAAAGTAAGTTTTAAACTTTAGTATTTTAGACATCTCCTTCAGGGAGAATACCATTAACATTCGAATATTTATCATCAAAGTTGCGATAGTAGCCATAATATATCAATATGGTTATAGTAGATAGTATTCTACATAATTTGTATCCTTTTGCCTTAGAATGATACATAATAAAAGTTTTCAAGATGATTTGACATGTGACAGGTACATGGAACAATGACCTTCCTACCACAAAATAACATTTATATCCTTCGTTATTCAATCTCTGCATGAGGTGTGTTGTGGTATTTCTTCATTCACTTCGGGGAATGAAACATTGTCATTTAGATGCACTTTATACATAACTTTTAATAGCTCATTATTTCACTCAACCACAAGAAAACACCACTTCAATATATTTCTCAAACATTTTTCCGCTTGTCAAAAATCATACCAATACTTCTAGACCATCAAAATACATATAAAATCATTCCTTAGTAGTATATCCCAACACTTTAAGAAAATGACAGCAAATTAAATTTAAATATTTCCTTCATTATTTTGCCACCTTATATAACTAAAACTGAATCTTGCAAGAAAATAAGAAAAACATTTACATGCATTATAAACTCACAACAGATTTTGGGTAGTAAAAGAAGTAAATTTCAAAGTTGAACTCTTTTGAAAGTAAAATTCAAAACCTTACTACTTGGGGAGTAAAGTTCAAAGGTTTACCACTTCGGGAAATTCAAAGTTCTACTATTCGGGGGTAAGGTTCGAAATTCTACTACTTCGGAAGTAAAGTTCGAAATTCTACTAATACGAGAGTAAATTTAAGAGTTCTATTACTTCAAGAATATATTTCAGAGACTTACTGCTTCGGGAATAAATTTTGAATTCACTACGTCAAGAGTAAATTTCAGATTTACTACTTCAAGAGTAAAATTTAAAGTTTTACTACTTTCAAAGTTCTACTACTTCCGAGTAGAGTTCAAAGATTTATTACTTAAGGAGTAGAGTTTAAAATTTGCTACTTCGGGAGCAGATTTCTGAGTTTGCTACTTCGGGAGAAGAATTCTGAGTTTACTACTTCGGGAGTAAAGCATAAAATATTTAGAATATTTTTTTCTCAATTATTATACCTCTTCTAGAGGTGAGTCATGATAACTTCACAACCAAATGCACATTCGTATATATATGTTTTACTACATATTGTCACATTCACTTCAGGAAATGAATCTGTCTGTACTTATAACATTTATCAAAAGTTTTCATTCTTCAGGAATGAAACATATCTCAACGTGTCTTAAACATATCAAATAATGATAACTTAGAACTTCTTTAAGATATTGCTACTTTAGAGCAAATCGAGACATATTTATGATGTGGAGAATTTTTAAACTACAATATATAGGCCTATGTATAAATCATCACTTCTGATGATCAGGTATAAATAAATTTGGTGATACTTTAGACTTGTGAAGTATGAATGGTCATTCTAAAAACCAATACCAACTTAACCATGACATACTAATAGTAATATATAAACATAGCACGTAACATTAGAAGTGAATTAAAAATATTAAACCAATAATAATGGGCAAAAGATTCAAATTACTTTACCTGAGATGGACATCACAATTGTTTGTCAAACTTTACTAAAATCGAATCACATGAAGAACTGTAAACACCGTCAAACTTCCGAAGACGGTAGTATTAATATGGATTAAACTCCAAGGTAAGGTTAGAGAATCGTGCGGAACATGTTATAAAATAATAGCAATAATAGCAATAGCAATATAAGACAAGAGATGTAGACAAAGAAATAGAGAGGAGGAGGAGACTTTTTTCTTATTTCAAGTGTATGTTTTTCTACCTTCAAAAGCGAATAACATCCCAATTTATAGGATGAAACCACCCAATGGAGGTTACAATATTAAGTGACCAAATTAATTGGTGGAGGTTACAAATATTAAGTGCTCAAATTAATAGGTACATGTAACATACAAAAGGTTAGTAAATGTGTATGAACATCTATACAAAGGATATGTATTTCATAACATAAACGTCTTTTTTGAGATACTAGCTATGTTAGTGACAAGATCTATATTATGATGTGTATTAGTGAATATTACAACATATTCACCATATAATTTGTAATTAATCGTAGTGTATAGTTATGATAAATATAAGATCCTTATTCTATTAGGATTCAACATTGTACACACTATATATATTTGTATTAATGAGAAAGACTCCCCAAGGGAGATTAATACAATCTTACATGGTATCAAGATCCAACAATCCCTAACCCTAAATTGGCAGTCGTATACCTCCTTCTTCTTCTTTTTTCCGGCGATCTCCTCTCCTTCTTTTTTTTTTCGGCGATATACAACTATATACTACTCGTATACCCGTGATATACTACCCTATATACCGCATATATCCTTGATATACTCCCCTTCCTCTCCAACAATCTCCGTATACTGTTGATATACAATAATATACACATACAAACAACTTCATATATTCCCTGTCTGGTAGCCCGTATACATCAACTATACCGACAGTATACACCACCCGATACCCTTCTCACATAAGAAGCCCGGTATACCACTGTTATACAGCCGTTCTACAACAGCCTCTCAATCGATATTCTTTCACAAAATTATCGGTAACCCCCATGGATTCTCACGCTTCCGCTTCCTCAACTCCCGACGTCTTAAATCATTCTCATGGATATTGGGCCACCAGTACATATAGTCCGCAACATGCCTAGCAGCCCAGCATCGATCCAACATCATTCCATAAATAGTGGGCCAACTCGCTGGGCCAACACATCCGGCGGTACTCTAGTGGCCCAGCAACAACACTCTCAATGGGTTACACCGAGGCCCAGTATGCTGCCAGCCTATCCGGCGCTCCCTAGATAGACCCACTACACAGTGGCCCAACAGTAGTCATCCAGCCTTAATCCAACAGATTTGGGTCTTACTTTCGGTTCTCTCAAAATGCAGCGGCCTGACAATACATGATATATGGATACAAGCGTCACGTCTCACCTCACTAACAATTCTGGTAATATTCCACAACTGCGCAATTTAAATACTCCTCAATCAATTATGGTCGGCAATGGTCATCGCATTCTAACAAGGGTTTGGTCATACACTAACCCCACCGCATCCCCAATTCTCCCTTAAAATGTCCTATATTCCCCTAATATTATCAAAGACCTGGTCTCCGTTAGAAAATTTACCACCGATAATTTTGTATCCATCAATTATGACCAATTTGGGTTTTCTATAACGAACCTACGTACAGAGAAACTTCTTACCAGATGAAATAGTGAGGGGGACCTCTATCCTTTCCTATCCACGCCCACCGTCCATGTCACTCCTCCCACCGCTTTAGCTACAATATCTCCATCAATAAGGCATAGTAGACTTGGTCATCCGGGTGCTCATATTTTTTATTCTCTTAGAAACCGAAATCTAATCCAATGTCATAACGTGAAACTTTCCCATAGTTGCTCCTCTTGTCATCTAGGAAAACATGTTAGACTTTCATTTACGCCTTCTCTAAGTATTATTTTCTCTCCCCTTGATACTATTCATGCAGATTTATGGACTTCTTCTATAACTAACAACCTAGGCCATAAATACTATTTGGTATTTTTGGATGATTTCTCTCACTTCCTTTGGGTCTATCCGCTTAAACTCAAATCTCAAGTGTTCTCCAAATTCCTTGAATTTCGTACAATGGTTAAAACGCAGTTTGAAAAAGACATCAAAATGTTTCAATGTGATAATGGTTGTGAGTTCAATAATTCCCTTTTTCATAACTTTTGTGCGGCTAATGGCATGATCTTTCGTTTCTCGTACCCCTATACCTCCCATCGAAATGGTAAAGCCGAAAGAATTCTATGCATCATTAATAATATGATTCATATTCTTCTTTTTTCATGTGTCTCCCCCCCTCTCTTTTGGGTATATGCATTAAAAATGGTATAACACATTCTTAACATCTTACCTACCCGTGCGATTTAAAATAGGACACCCATCGAAATTCTCTACCGTCGGATCCCTACCTATGATCACCTTAGAATTTTCGGTTGTCTTTGTTACCCAAATCTGACATCTACATCCCCCCAAAATTAGCACCTCGCTCCACTCCGTGCGCCTTCCGAGGTTTCCCGTCAAACCAAAGGGGGTACTTGTGCTATGAGTTATCCACAGAAAAAATCATAAGATCACGCCACATCACGTTTGTTGAGTACGATTTCCCGTTTGACAACATCTAAAAATTCCGAGTCACTGATTAGAGATTCCTTAATGATTCAGACACCTCACCTCTAGTCCAAAATGCACTACAAAACACACTATCTGCCATCCCCCCGGCACACCTACCCATCCCGTAAATTACCACAACCCAACCACCGTCCCGCACTGCCCCGAAATGACCCGCTGCCTAATAAGTGCCAACGACACCCTAAACCACAACCTACCTCCACCCTGCCTCTGTTTGCCTCCACCCCGCCACTGCCTGCCCTATCGGGGGCACACCCAGCCAACCCGTAGTATACCTCCACCCAGCCCCCTGGCCCGCATACCCCCACATCCTCCCGCCACTAACTGCCCAACCCCACACCACATTGCCCCATCCCGAACCCCTCTTCACTCACTGCCATAGACCTCGAGGCCCACTGCCCCGCCCCCACACACCACATGGAAACTCATGCCAAATACAGGATTTTTAAACCCAAAGTCCACTTTAACCTATCCACCCAATCCATATCACTTTTACCTAAAAACCCAAAACTTGCAAAACTTGACCCAAATTAGAATGCAGTCGTGTGTAAGGAGTTTGATGCGCTTACCTCTCAGCGCATGTGGGATCTTGTTTCGAGGCCAGGGGGTGAATGTGATTCATTGTATGTGGCTCTTTCGTCATAAGTTCAGAGATAGTGGTGATCTTGAATGTCACAAGGCTAGACTTGTGGCAAATGACACAGGGCAGCAAGAGGGTGTTGATTGTGGTAAGACTTTCAGTCTGGTGGTCAAACCGGCTACTACTCGCACTATTATGAGCATATCTATGGGTAAAAACGACTGATTCATCAGCTTGATGTGAAAAATGCGTTCTTACGTGGAGATTTGAAAAAAATAGTTTACATGCACCAACCTCCAGGCTTTGTACATCCAGAGTCTCCTCATTATGTTTGTCGTCTCCGTAAGTCCTTGTATAGTTTGAAATAGCCCCCCGGGATTGGTATGAGCGCTTCGCTACTTACATTATGCGGATTGGGTTCGTGTGTAGCAAATGTGATCATTCCTTATTCATTTTTCATCGAGGTGGTGACATTGCGTACTTGTTATTATATGTGGATGATATTGTTCTAACTGCCTCGTCTGATGTCTTGAAAAATGAGATCATTCGGCTGCTCAAATCTGAATTCGCTATGACTAACTTAGGGAAGTTGAGTTACTTCCTGGGTATTTCTGTGACTAGAACTGCAAATAGCATGTTCCTATGCCAGCGTAAGTATACGGAAGAAATTGTGTACAGGGCTAAAATGACAAATTGCAAAATTATGCCTACTCCGATCGACTCGAAGTCAAAACTCAGTGTTGTTGACGGTGATCCAATGTCCGATCCCACTCTCTACGGGAGTCTTGTAGGTGCACTTCAGTATCTTACATTCACCAAGCCTGATACTGCATATGTTGTTCAACATGTTTGTTTATTCATGCATGCCTCCAGGGAGCCTCACTTTGCAGCTCTTAAACGTATCATTCGATACGTTAAGAGCACTCTTGATTATGGATTATAGCTCTACCCATCTGCACTGACCAAACTGATATCTTACACGGATGCCGATTGGGTAGGTTGTCCAGACACGCGGTGTTCCACGTCCGGCTACTGTGTGTTTTTAGGTGACAATTTTATCTCGTGTTCTTCCAAGAGGCAAGCCACATTCTCTCGATCGAGTGCAGAAGTGGAGTATAGAGGTGTTGCAAACGTTGTAGCTGAAATCTGCTGGCTTCGAACCTCCCCTTAGAGCTCCAGTGTCCCTTACGTAAGGCTTCTATGGTCTACTATGATAACATTTCTGCGGTCTACCTATCTCATAACCCGGTTCAACATTAGAGAACCAAACACATTGAGATGTATATACATTTTGTTCGTGAGAAGGTTGCTATAGGTCAAGTTAAGGGCATATGCCTTCTTCGTACCAATATGCAGATATTTTCACAAAGGATCTTCCTCGGAAGCTGTTCATCGATTTCAGATCCAGTCTCAGTGTCCGGCCTCCTCCCGCTCCGACTGAGGGGGTGTATTAGTGAATATTACAATATATTCACCATATAATTTGTAATTAATAGTAGTGTATAATTATGATAAATATAGGATCCTTATTCCATTAGGATTCAACATTGTACACACTATATATATTTGTATTAATGAGAAAGACTCCTCAAGAGAGATTAATACAATCTTACAACGTGGAGTATATATTTCACAAGTTAAAGGGAATTTTAACCCAGGCAAATGTGATGAAAGATGTTGCGAATTATGTTGTGATCTCTAATGAGGTTAAGACGTGATCTAAAAAATAGAAACAGTGAGATCCTGTGGTCTCATCGACAATAAGTTCGAAAATGAAGACCAGGGAATCATAAAAGTTTGAGCTCTTAGTGTCGCGATCATACTAAGTTAAAGGTAGTTTTTTTCAAGTTAAAGCAAGGAAAACAGAAATTGAGGGGGGAAACGGCTACCTTTATGTGCGCTTTGCGTCCGGGTTCTTTGTGTAAAGAACCACTCATTTGAAGTGAACTATTTGAGTTTTTAACCGGTGTATGCTAAGTGATTATTAATGTAAGTTTCAATATCACAATTTGTATGATTAACTCTGAAATGGACTATAAGGCAATAGTAAGTAAGTTGGAAATTGAGGAATGTGTACAAACTACAAGCAATAAAGATAAGGTCGAATTTTCTTAGAGCATATGCTTTTTGTGCACAAATGCTTCTTGACTTTAGATGTTAGTACTGGATATTATCAATGAAAAGTGATAGGCGGTGGTTAAACTCATTCCCCCACACCTATTCGAAAATGACATTAGATCTTTTGTATTGGGTGAAAAGCGCGCCTGGATGAGTTCGTGTAACCGGATAAGAGGATTTGGGGATCTTTATAACTGGCTCCCACTTCTATCAACTCGAGTCACATCTGTTAGCTTCGATTAGAACGCATCAACATATACGAACGTTGGAGCCACAAAAAGATCACATCACCCGTACTTTAGAGTTTAAAAAGTCTAATTTTAGCTTATATAAGAATAGCTTAGGATAGAACATCTTGCTCACACTTTGTAACTTTAGCTCTCTTTTCTCTTTAAGCAATATACGGAAGAATATTCATTATTTTACATACACTTTCTTGATTCATTTCTTGCCTTTTATCTTACATTGTTTTTAACCATATTATGGTTTCTTCTTTTTATCTAAGATCCTTTAATGAACGCATAAAGAATCAGCACTTCAAAGACTTTCATTATTAAGATTATGCCCCTTTTTCTCAAACTTTGCTTTGATACACCAATTATTTCATGGGATCATTATCAAGATTTATACCCTGTTATTCCAAAATGAAATATTCTGTTTTTCCCCCTTTTAAATCATGCTTTAGATTTGATTAGTCATCTTATCTTATCTTCTCAAGCTTCCCTTCCGAGTTTTTAATTTCTTTATTCTTTTATGATTCTATTTTAGTAAGTGATATTAATTAATTCTTTTGTGCATATTAAATTCCTTTGAAATTTAATAACTGAAAAAGAATCAGAAAAAGTGAGCTTGTTTATTTTATTTTTAATATGTCACTGGTAGGGGAGTTTGTTTATTTTGCTTTAATGTGTCACTGGTGGAATCTTTATAAGTAGTATTTTTCCAATGTGAACATTTTTAGTGTGAAATACTATTACAGTAAGAATGGGCAAGAAAAGTAAGTAGTACTTAATGATTTCCAAAATAGTTTGTATTTTGATCTAGTATAATCAATTATGGAAAATTTAGCACTGTCCTTTTTTTAGTATAATAGCTTATTGTTAGTACGTACAGGGAGCATGACAAAACAATATTTCCTCCGTCTCAATTTATATGACATATTTTTCTTTTTAGTCAGACAAAAAAAATGACATATTTCTTTAGTTAACAACAATTTAACTTTGAACTTTATCTTTTACACTTAATTTGATAATTATTAAGAGATGTAATTACAAGCTCTATGGTTAGCTTAACACTTAGTTAGTTAGGTAGTTGTAGTTAACTAACCATGATTAGTGTGTTGTTGATGTGTATAAATATAAACTAGTCAATGTATTGTTGACTACAAGTCATTATGATAAAATAACAAATTATGCATTTTTTCCTCTCTATAATCGTCTTCTTCCTCTCTCAATGTACAAGCTCTCTTTCTCCCCCAACTCTCTCTAAACTACAGCTACTAGAAGCTTCTATCAACCTCCATTAATGGAGTTATCATGGTATCAGAGCTATGAACGATCGTATGGTAGAATTCGAGGACACTTAAGGTATTCGAAGGTGCAAATACAATAGAGTGCTTAGGTTCATTCAAGGTTGAGTTGAATCGCGAGTAAGTACCAAAATCCTAGGGTTTGAGGTCGCAATTGCAGCTCGTTTCGAAGAAATTCAACAATGACGAGTGTAGAAACTGAAATCGCATGCAATTTAGGAACTGGAAATGCATTAACAACTGGAAATGAAACAACTGGCACATCGTTCACTTCAATTGATCATAATCATCCTCTATATCTTTAATCGACTGATACTCCAGGTAGCTCACGAATTTCTCTTCAACTTATTGCATAAGAAAATTATGCACTTTGGAGTAGGTCAATGAGGATTGGATTCTTAGGTAAAAGTAATCTTGGTTTTGTGGATGGTAGATATCCTAAAAGTAGTTTCTCATCTCAATTACATGATTTGTGGAAAAAGTGTAATGTCGTAGTGTTATCATGAATTATGAGTGTTGTGAGGCCTGGTTTACTTGGTAACATAGTATACTCGGGTGATGCACACACAGTGTGGTGTGAATTGAAGGAAAGATTTGATAAGGTCAATGAATCTCATGTGTTTTTTCTGCACAAAGAGATACATTTAAACTCAAGGAACTATGTCAGCTTCATATTATTATTCAAAATTGAGAGTTTTGTGGAATAAATTTAATGCAATGCCATGCCCTGGTTGTCCATGTCATGAATCAAGGAAGTTCTATGAACACTTTGAATAGCAGAGACTCCTTCAATTCCTTACGGAACTGAATGAGTCTTATGCTCAAGCCAGAGGTCAGATCTTTATGATGTCCCCTGCTCCAAGTGTAAATAGGGCATATTCTCTGATAAATGATCAAGTGAGCTAAAGGAACTTAACTACTAATGTACATATGAGTGCAAATCCTAGTGTAATTGAAGGAACAACTATGTTTGATCACAAAAGAGGAGAATTTGGTGGAGGTCATGTAGGTGGTGGTGGCCCAGGAGGAGGAAATAATGGACCATGAAGGAGTCATTATGGCAACCAATACAACAAAGGACAAATATAGTTTATAATTTGTGAAGTGCGTGGATACAAATGGGCATACAAGAGATCAATGTTTCAAAGTGGTTGGTTATCCAACATGGTGGAAATCAAAGAAGAAAAATAGTGGAAGTTCTTATGAAAATCAGGTGGAAACTAGTCACAATCTGGCTCCAGTTCAGATGGCTCCTGCTCCAAAATCATAGAGATCTTCCACTCCGTTCTTCGCTCAAGAACAATACAAGCAGATAATGCAAATGCTATCTCAAGGAGGTGATAGTAGAGTTCCCACAACTGAATCCTCTGACAAAGCTGCTACTGTAGGTAGAATTCTATCTGCCTTAGTATCAAAGTATGTGACAAAAGAATGAATTATTGATACTGGAGCCACTAATCATATGGCATCCAATATTGATATGTTAACCAAATGCAAATATACTTCAGAGTTTAGTAGAAGTACAGTGTCCTTACCTAATGGAAGTGTTATAGGAGTGTCCCATGGTGGAGAGGCTAGTTTTCTTAAAGATTAAGTTATTAATAATGTACTCTCTGTCCCAGAGTTCAAGTATAACTTGTTATCAGTCTCTAAACTTACTAAAGAACTACAGTGCTTAACCCTATTCTTTCATGAATTTTATGTTTTTCATGATCTTTACACTGGACATGTCAAAGGAATTGGTAAGGAGGAGTGTGGTCTTTACATACTAAATGAAGAAAGTCAGTCATCAGAAGTCTCTCACCAGTCAGTTGCATAGTGGTATCACTCACAAAGTCAGTCATACTAAGTCTAATTCTTTGTTATGGCATCAAAGATTATGTCATGTTTTCATAGATGTAATAAATAAGCATGAGTACTTTAGGAGTTTGATCATATCTGAACACCCTCACGTTCAATGTATAGTCTATCCTTTAGCTAAGCATACCAAGTTACCATTCCCTTTAAGTACTCATAGTTCAAAGTCTGTGTTTTGTCCATTGTGACATTTGGGGTCCTTATAAAGTTGCTACTCACAATAATAAAAGATATTTTGTGACTATTGTGGATGACTATTCCAAGTATACTTGAATCTTCTTAATAACATCTAAGGCATATACAATTGTGGTAATAAAAAATTTCCTTGCTCAAGTTAAGAATATATTTGGTGTCTCTGTAAAAGTCCTTAGAACTGACAATGGTAGTGAGTAGCACCAATTTTAAAGCTATGGTTGAAACTAATAGTATACTTCATCAATCTTTCTGTGTGTATACACCTCAGCAAAATGGGATAGCTGAGAGAAAATATAGATCCATTCTAGAGATGGCTAGAGCTCTCAGACTTCAGGCTTCTATTCCCTAAGGTTATGAGGTGAATGTGTTATGACTACTATATATATGCTCAATAGGTTACCTTATTCTGTTCTTCAGTTCAAGACTCCATTCGAAATGTTGTACCAACACCCTCCATCACTCACTCATCTTAAAGTCTTTGGTTGCCTATGCTATGCTGGAACACCTAGACATCTTGACAAGTTTTCTTCTAGAGTCATACCAGCAGTATTTTTAGGATACTCCTCTACTCAAAAGGGATATATTCTATATGATTTGCACAATAAAATCATGTTTGTCAATAGACATGGAGTGTTAAAAAAATAACTCTTTCCTTTCAAGCATTTGCAGATTTCCACCAATCCTATCTTCCATGTATCTAGCACCTAACCAATGCTCCACTCGGTTTGGATTGACCATGATCCTTAAGTTAATATTAGACATATTTGAAGAATTATACACATAATATATCAAGTTTAGTCGGTGACCATGGGTTCACGTGACCCATTTGTACTACATAAATTCGCTTTTGCTTGCCGTTAACAACTCAAATGATTGATTTTCAAAAAATCAGATTTGATACGTAACCTTCAATTAGAGGTTCAGATCGCTAAATTAAATCAGCCCAAATAAAATTAAAATTCGTCTCAAATAAAATTGAAACCTGATCCATATCCGACCCCACCAAAACTCGTTTAACCCAAATCTCAATTCTTATTTCCCTTATCACATTATACGATAAAAAAAAAGTCATTCGTAATACATTCACAATACTTATTTAAAAAAGATTATCATGAATAACCGAATATCACTAAAAATCTCAAAATTCTTCCATGGAAAATGAAATCAATAAGTTTTTCTGACAAATCAAATAATTTTTATTGAGTAAACCAAATTTCTCAATTCAATTTTTTTCCAGAATATTATAATTTAAAGAGAAAAACTGGCATTATGTGAACAACAACAAAGTGAGGGAACTAAAGTGTCCAAAAGATGTTGACTTTCACTTCATACATAAAAACTTTCAATTATAACAAACCAGCCCCAAAAACTTCACCTCCTTCCTCTGTCCCACCTCATCGGCGACGGCCGCCGTCAATTCACCTCCTCCGGCGAACATATCCCAAAAAGCCCCTCAATCCTTAAACCTAGTAACCTCTTCTTTCCATTTGTACAAGAATAAGGTATTCACATATAAAAAAGACAACTTTGAAATAACAGCTCAAGGAGGTACTAGAAACCCACACAATATTCAGATATGGGTTTTCAATTTGGGTTGTATTAGGAAGATTCAAAGAGTTGGGTATTAGAAAATGCATTCAAAATCAATACTTTTCAAGTTCATTAAACCAAATGTTAGCTAAGGTAAGTGTAATGGTTGTTTGTCTACCATGTTATCAATCTTTTCAGAATTTCTTAGATTTAAATATAAATTGTTGAGTATTGGTTGAAACAGGCTTAAATAGAGCAGAATGAATTAAAAGGATTCATATAACCTGAGTCTAACTAGTTTAGGATTGAAATGTAGTAAGTTTTTTTTTTTAATTATAAATAATATTGATATGTGCCAATATTATCTCCATAGCTAGCTGCAGTTATGTGGATTATACTTTTGATTGCAAATGGTGTTTGTTTTCTTGCGTTCTATGATTCTAGGCTTGTAAAAGTGCCTTTTTTGCATGTTGTGTGGATTAGGCGCACTTAGGTTTGCACCTGCGCAAACAAAAGCATTGTATTTAAGTGGAGAAGAGTAGAGGGGCGGGCCATCATGTTTCGGATAGTGCACCCTTAGTCAAGATTTTTCGGTAATAGATAAAAACCTTGTTTTCGTTGCAGATTGCATTAGGAAAGCTGGGTATGTTGTTGTTGTTATTACCTTAGGGAAGCTGAATGCCGAAATAGTAGACTAATTTCATTAGATAAGAATGGTGAAAAAATGGAATAAGAATACTCCACTTTTTGCTGTCATTTTCATGTTGAGCACAACTGAACTTATATATCTTCTGGCTTAAACATAGGTTCACTCTTTCTGTGTTTATTGGTGTAAAATGAAATGCAACGACATATTAACTGCTATAATGTTCAAGGATTAGTTGCTTTATGTGCTCATGCATCAATCAAATATGGTTAAGTATGCTAATATGGCTTTAAAACTGTTCGATCAAATATGAAACAGAAATGTATGAAAACAAAAATTATTAGCTTGATAATTTGTGATACTTCTTGAAAGATTTTCTCTTTCAATTTTTTCAAGATAGTTGAACTCATTAGGTTCTCTTCTTTCACTTGGGAAAAGGCAGGGGGAAGATATTATAATTTTGAAATGACAAGGCAGACACTTTCCTGAAATTGGTTATTAGTACAAAAAAAGGAAAGGAAGCATGTTAATGTAAAGGAAAAGGATGTGGTCAATCCTAGAATATTAGCTGAACAACAATCATTATATCAGTGGCATAGGATAAGGATAGGGATTAAAGATAGCACCTTTAAATCATTCAAACATTGATCTAGTTATCAATCATGACAAGAAACAACCGAAGTAACCATAATAAATGAAGCACAAAAGACTGCTAGAAGGATAGGAGATTTAGTAGAGAAAGGACCTAAAGGGGAGATCAAGATGTTGCTAAGAATAAGAGATTTCTAGGGGAGACGAGAGCAGGATATAGTTGAGCAGTGATTATTGCAGTGTATGACAGGAAACAGAGTAGGACAATACTTTTCCTCTCTGTGATAGGAATGACATCGCTTATTAGCTAAATGGCAATTGGCACATACAATACGCCCAGTCGCTTCTCGTGGGTTTTCATAACCCTGCTGTGCAAAAGTGGGATATGCACTTGCAATGGATGTCCGAGTGTTGATATATATCATGAGCGATACGGAAGAAGTGATGTAAATTAGTTTGGAAAATCCTCAATTTTTGCTTTTTTGTGCTGTGAAAGAAGAATGAATTTTGCTCGGTATTGAAACTTTCACTTTAGGAGACTATTTTTTTGCAGAAAAAAGAAACTCTAGGTGGGCAATGTGCTGTGGATCTGCCATCATCATGTTGATTTTTTTGGTTAAATCATCAAGTTTTTTGTTTCTTAGAAAATCGATTTTTTGGACAATTGTGATTGAACTTGAGTTGAATTGGATTGGTAAACTGAGTTGGATTAAGATTTCATATTGAATTGTGATTTGTGAATTGAATTGAGTTGAATTTTACTAGAGATTGATGCTATCATTGATGGTGTTCACTATACAAAAACTCACCGGAACGATTGTGAAGTAAATTATGTTCGTAATGATAGTTTGATACTATGTTGTTTGGTTTTAAGTCGTTATGACTGGCAAGTGTTGTGGGACAATGGGACCTTAATTCCTATCTCTGCTACTTCTATTAAATGTATTTGCAATTTTGTAGTTGCACATTATCAATCTGAAGATGGTGGTTTATCTTAATCTTGAATATTTCAGGAAAAGCAATGTCTTTGCTTACAATGACGAAACTTAAATGTGGTGATTGATAATCCAAATTGGAGAAGCTATCATGGCAGTTCTTGTAGAAGTATTTGAATCACATGTAATGGCTAGTTTCTGAAATTTCTGGACTGTCATTCCATTTGAAGGTATGCTAAAAAGGTCAAAACTTTTGATTCACATACGTGAAGAGCTAGGATCTCGGTATAAAAACCCTACTTTTACATTTTGTACTCGTGTGACTGATGACAGGTGTGGTAATACTAAAGCCAGGGGCAATGGGTTGGAGTCTGGGAATGAATGGGAAAGATTGCTTCAGCCTTTTGACTTCAAACAACTCCAAAGATCACTTAATAAAATTACCCCGTATCAGCTCAATAAATTATTGGCACTCCCTTTGGATGTACCAACATCGATGGTGCTATTCCAGTGGGCCAGTAGCCAGACAAGCTATTGCCACTCATTTGATGTCTACTATACTTTGATTGACAAACTTGAGGCTGCTAAGGAATTTAAGATTATAGATCAATTATTATTATAGATGAAAGACGAAGGGGTAGTTTTCAAAGAGCCTCTTTATTTTGATAATGAGGCATTACGGAAGAGCTGGTTTACCAGGGCAAGCAACTAGGTTACTATTGGATATGTGGAATGCTTTCTCTTGTGAACCCACATTTAAGTCATACAATCAAGCGTTGGATATTCTGTTGGCTGGAAATTGTCCAAAAGTTGCTCCAAATGTATTTTATGAAATGTTGGGGAAAGGTATTTCTCCTTCTGTATTCAC
Source organism: Anisodus tanguticus (assembly GCA_034509755.1). Classification (NCBI taxonomy): domain Eukaryota; kingdom Viridiplantae; phylum Streptophyta; class Magnoliopsida; order Solanales; family Solanaceae; genus Anisodus; species Anisodus tanguticus. The sequence goes on from CM067546.1 coordinate 34,162,003, forward strand.
TTTTGCTCGAGTAATACAAGAATTATGTATAGTCAATGAGGTAGACTCCGCTTGTTCACTTCTTAGAGACATGACAAAACATGAGTGTATACCAAATTCAGTGATTTACCAAATTCTTATTCATGCACTTTCAAAGTCTAATCGGGTAAATGATGCGTTAAAACTTTTGGAGGAGGTGTTTCTTATGGGTTGCAGACCCGACGTCAATACTTTCAATGACATTATCCATGGGCTTTGTCGAGCTGATAGGGTTCATGAGGCTGCAAAACTGGTTGATCGGATGCTTCTTCGAGATTTCACCCCCGATGCTATAACTTATGGTTTTCTGATGCATGCGTTATGTCGAACAGGAATAGTTGATGAAGCAAAGGTTCTTCTCAATAAAGCACCTGAACAGAATAATGTCCTCTTTAATACGTTGATCAATGGCTATGTGACTAATGGATGGTTTGATGAAGCAAAATCCATTCTGAATGAGAACATGTTGATTAAAGGTTATCAACCAGATGTTTATACATACAACATTTTGATTCGAGGTCTTTGCAAGAAGGGAATTTTGTCTTCAGCTCATGAAGTTGTTAACAAAATGTCATCCAAAGGTTGCAAGCCAAATGCCATTACGTACACAACCTTGATTGATGGCTTCTCCAAGGCTGACCGTCTACAGGAAGCTTATGACCTTGTTACTGAGATGTCAACTAAAAGTCTCAGCCTAAATATAGTGGGTTATAACTCTCTTATATCAGCTTTGAGTAAACAAGGAATGATCCAACAGGCGTTAGAAATTTTTGGCGATATGTCTAGTAACGGATGTAAACCAGATATTTTTACATTCAATGATTTGATTTTGGGCTTTTGCAAGGTCGACAAGATGGATGAAGCGTTGGGGACGTACCGAGATATGTTCCTGGAAGGAGTTATTGCCAATACAGTTACATACAACACGTTGATTCATGTTTTCTTGAGGAAAGGTAAAACCCAAGAGGCGCTTAAGCTTGTAAATGATATGTTATTCAGAGGATGTCTCCTTGATGAAATCACATACAATGGCCTTGTAAAAGCACTTTGCAACGATGGAGCGGTTGAGAGAGCATTAGGACTTTTTGAAGAAATGATGAGGAAGGGAACAAAACCTAATCATGTAACATGCAACATCTTGATCAACGGCTTTTGTAGAATAGGTAAGGTTCAAAATGACCTTGAGTTTCTGAGAGATCTGGTACATCGTGGGTTAACACCTGATATAGTCACATACAACAATCTAATAAATGGCCTTTGTAACACTGGTCGAATTCGAGAAGCTCAGAACCTCTTTGAAAAATTAGAATTTGAAGGAGTTTGTCCTGATACTATCACTTATAACACCTTGATTTCTTCCTATTGTAAAATGTGCATGCTTGATGATGCTTATACCCTGTTTACAAGAGGCATAATTGTTGGTTTCATTCCCAATAATGTCACATGATACATACTAGTCAGAAATTTTGTTCGAAAGAGTTATGTTTCAGTAACTACTTTGACTTAAATTAGTCAATATGAGCAAGAATCCACACTTGTCTTGGCACACTTGCTGGAGCCTCTTTTGTGTATGATTATATGTGTTTTTTTTTCTTTTTAGTGTTCTTTTGTTGTCCGTTGGAAAGAACAGACAACATATTTCAGAAATTGTCTTCTGATCAAGCGTCTTTATGATATCAAATAGACGACCATGACATTTTACGTTATATGTTTGCCTCTTCTTTTCTCTTTCTTATTCTTTGTGGGCAGGGGAAGGGGTTGTTTTTCATGGTTCAGCAAATAAATGATGCTTGTGATTCGTATCTTTGAGGCCCGGTAATAGAATAATTCATTGTGATTTTGTTATCGCTAACATTGTCTAGCTGATATGAAGCATGCCAAGGATAACCATTGGAGTAAACTAGAGCAATTATTTCTGCCTTGATTATTGGCTGTTACTAAATAATGCAGAACTTGTACTGGTGCTGAAATAAAGTCACCAGAATATCCTAGTCTGTGCACTTCTATGGTACTATTTATGCACAAACTTTGGCTTCTATACTATATTATTTTTGTTGTGTTGTGCACTGCCAAATATGGGAAGTTCACCACACATTACATGAGCTCCGAATGTATCTCTTAAATAAATTTGTGTAGATGTTAGATGTATTATCTTTTAGCTTATACTTCGCTTCACAAGTACTTAATGATGTAGTTTCTTTTTCTCTGCAACTGTAGAATTTGATTCTTTCTTTTTTCTTGTGAGCTTTATTTTGGATCTTGTAAAGTCATCTCCAGGCAAATGGATGAAAAAGAGATTCTCCTTTGTTCCTCTCTCTTTCTGGTCCTGCAATGTTGCAGACTTGCCGTTGTTGGTACAAGCATTGACATGAACTTGAAACAGGCTTGTAATTTATCCACATTTTCAGTTACCAATTCATACTTACTATTGTGAATCATATGTGATGGTTGAGTGTCTAGGCTTGGATGCTAACAATTGATTTTTATTTTTTTTGATATCCTGCTTCTTGACTTATGCCAGACTATTCATGGAGATAGTAGTCCCGGTCCCTCAACACTACTGCCAGTAAATCGCGGGATGTGCCTGAATGACCAGGGTTTGAGAACAGAGCAAATTGCTCTCACTAGGGTTTGAACCCACACTGCAAGCCTCCATCTGGATTTTAAGTTCCCCTCCTTTGCTATCCAGCTATGTCCGGGGACACTGATATTTCTTTTCTCCTTTGGTTCAAACTGTTAACCGACAACTTGACGAGTAAACTGTAGAGTTACATACTGCAACCCTGCTTAAACCAATAGATCTTTTTGGTCACATTTTGACTACTTCCTAAATTTATCACACGCGAAAGATGTTAAACATGGGATGTTTTCACAAACACATGGGTGTTACTACCAATAAATGTAGCTTTAGTTGGGATGTATAAGATCGTGCAATAAGAAAAGTATAGAGACACTTGGTCTACCTCTGCATGCATGCCTTCATTTTCATCCAAAATTTTGACCTTGTTGTAGTGGCGGAGTCAATTTTTTTTTTGAGAGGAATATATATATATATATATATTTCAAGGAGTTTGAACATATTATATGTACACATAAGAAAATTTTAACCTATTTATAGAATGTAATTTTCTGATGAAGGGGTTATGGACAATAAGTTCCTTCTTTCAATAGGTGTCCTGGGAGGGTTCCACATTGTTTTAATTTGTTCCAATTCTTTCTTTTGCACCTCTTGCGACAAAACATGAAGTTGTGCATACGGGCAATCAAAAAGCTGTAATCTAAGAGAAAAAAAAGTGAAAATGCTTTCATTGAGAGTTGTACTCTAAGACATGCTGCTTACTAAACGGGTGCTCTAACCAACTGAGCTATGAAAGCTGCTTGGCACAATATTGAAATGTCACGTATATACCCGCAAAAAACTCAAAAAATGATGTCAAATTTTCTCAGCCCTATATATGATAGGGAACATGAAAATATCAATATTCTCATTTAATTCGTCATACTGTTTCCACCATATGAGAGATGAAATAATGTGAGGACCACACAAGAACCCTTAGTGTAGTCAAATGAATATAATCACGAGATTATGATACAACCTATGCGTCTATACATGGAGTATTTATTACATGTAAATAGGTGAATACAAGACACAAGTAAGTTTGAATTTTAACTTCTATTATCACAATTATTTTTGGGAGTTCAAGAATTAATAGATAAACCCAGTTTACCAAGTAGAAGGTCCTTTTTTTCTCCAGTAAGGGCTGGTTTAAGTTCTTTTTGCCTGACGTAGTTATCAGTAGCGAAACCAGAATTTTCATTAAGGAATGTCAAAAAATAATTATTATGTTGCTAGCTAGGATCAAATCGCGACCTTAGGGAAGTTTTGCAAAACCTTAACGAATACATCAAATCTTCAATTTGTTTTAAGAGGTCTCAGTACTTAATATATACCTATAAAATATTAAAAATTTAACCTATTTATACAATATAATTTTCTGACAAAGAAGTGTAGAGACCCCTTGGGCAAGGATAGCTCCGCCCCTGGTAGTTATAGTGCCATAACATCCTTGGATACATATATACCCTATCTATTTGACTAAATTGGATAGATAAAAAACAAAAAAGCGTTGCTTTGTGTGCTAACTTATCGTTTGTAACCTTTGGGTTAATATACAAAAGTTTCACAGAAAGGAATAAAGGAATAAAAACTGAAAAGAACATGTGAACATCGCTAGTTTGTTAGTGGATTTATCCATGATTTTGATGACGTAATTGTCTTATGCTTTGTCATTATATTGCTTTAGTACGCGTGCCATCTTAACACCACCAACAACATCACTATATATAGTGACAAAATCTCTTAAACCCATTAGAAAATGTGAGAGTTGCAGTGTGAAAATGACTTATCAATATTAAAGAGAAATATGGAAGAGCTAATTAATGATGACAACACTGAAATTTATAACAGTAGCTCGATTATTAAAAAATTATTTATGACAGTAATGTTGTCCACTTTTTAAGTAATTTTTTTGTTTATAACTATTAACTAGTATAGTATGCGCGGAAAGTTTTCCTGATCATATTAAATTTTTATTATATTATAAATTGTGAAATGTAAACACTTGATCCACTACCATTGATTAGAAGCCCAGCAGGGAAGGAAAATAATTTCCTCCTTTTAAATTGATCGTACGGTCCTATGTTATGTTCAATTAAGATTCAGAGTATGTTGATAAATCTATAAAATTAAGTAAAAGTTCATCTAGATTATTGAATAAAAAGATATGAGTACTTCTCTTGATATTAAGCTCTTTCCACTATCACTTTTATATCTCTTGTGAATGATATTAGCCATTTATTTAGATCCGGCAAGGATAGAACAATTGTTCTTAGGAATAGGTAGACTTATAGTTTAACTTCAAAAATGGAAACCTTTTAATTTTAAACCTTAATCAAAGAGGATAAAAAATTTATTTCATGAAAAATGATCTTTACTCGTACAAAATAATACATTATATAACTTCAATGTCACTGCTTATCCACATTTTCATTTCGTGGCAAATGTAAGATCTAAAACAATGGCTAATAACTTAAAATAACGTTGAACTTAAGCACATAAGATGCATCCTCATATCATCTTTACTAAAGTAGTAAGCACTTAAATTCGGCAAAAAACAATCAATCAATTAATTATGACTAAATCTCAAACTAATGAAGATCAACAATTTCTTTTCTATATATTAATGTTGTATGAGTGGCATAGTAATTTAAATATTTTCCTATATATTGTTAACCTACCATGATTCCTTTACTCAAATCTGAAATTTGTTAAGAAACTCACATAGATTAATTTACATATGTGTCAAAAGCAAAAAGGATAAACACGTAATCCAAAATAAAGCAATCAATTTAAACTTTATCAAGAGAACTTCTTCCTAGCCTTTAGCTTCTTCCCAGTCGGAGTTTTCTTCTTCTTTGCTAAGTATCGGAGGCATCCTAAAGTCATTCTCCTTCCTTAGCTTCTGCAATATTAATTTTGTTGAGTCTGAAAATAAAGGATATATTGGAGATGGAACGAAGAGAAACAATATGGTTGTCTCAATTTATAATTTAGTGTCTAAGATCATTAAATCAGAAAGCAACATTTATGTGATAAGGACAGATATAACATTATAAGTACTAACCGCAAAAACAAAAAAACAGGATCATGAGAATAAGAGGAAATCATACATTAAGTAAGCAATTTTTTTTGGTAATAAAGATTTTATTAACCAAAAGTAAAGGATAGAATCCAGATTACTCAGTCTTCCTGCAAGTTTTGGCTCATTACACCCCCCCACCCCTCACCAAACATTTCGAATGATCAGCCTTATTAGAACCTCAGGAGACCTTTGCTTGCCTTGGAACACCCTACTGTATTGCTCTTTCCAGATGAAATACATACTGCGTGCCACCACGATTCTAAATACCTGAGATTGTGCAGTCATCCATGCAACCTCACTTGCCCAATCCATTGCATTTCTGTGACAGCCTTGCCAAAATAATAGCTTCTCCCAGACTGCAGTTGAAAACGTGCAGCAGCAGTTGTCCAGCGACGGAGGTCGTGGCGGTAGAGGTCGCAACAACAAAGGCAAGGGCCGCGGCAAGGGCCAACGCAACCAGTGGGCTGGACAGCAGCCAGGCCCAACTCCAGCAGTTTTCCAGTGGGCTGGACAGCAGCCAGCGTGGCCCAACCAGCAGAACTGGGCCTCGCCTGCAAGCCCATACCCGACTGCAGGGGCCCAGTTCCAGCAGCCTTGGTCGACTGGCCTCTTGGGCCCTGCCCCAGCCACCAGGCCCACCAGCAGCAGCAGCAGGCCCACCTGGTTGCAGTCCAGCAGCAGCAGCAACTGCAGCAGCAGCAGCAGCAGCAGCCCAGCAGCAGCAGCAGCCCAGCAGCCTGGCCCCGACTGATTTGGGCCAGGCCTACACCACCGTGAACCTTCAACAGCCCGACGACAATTGGTACATGGACACCGGAGCCACATCTCACCTCACCCGGTCGTCAGGTAACCTATCTCAACTACGTCGGTTAAAGTGTTCTCAATTTATTACTGTCGGCAATGGTCATCGCATTCCAATTGAAGGTTATGGTAACACACACACCAAACATCCACACTCGCCTTTCTCCCTAAACCACGTCCTATACACACCTAACATCATTAAAAACTTAATCTCTGTTAGAAAATTCACTCGCAATAATTACGTATCTGTCGAATTTGACCCTTTTGGTTTTTACGTGAAGGAACTCAATACGGGGAAAATTCTTACACGCCGCAATAGTGTGGGAGATCTCTACCCATTCACTCAATCTTCCATTTGTCGACCGCAAGCACCTCTATCCCTTGTGGCGATCTCTCCCTCAACTTGGCACAACAGACTCGGACACCCGGAGACCCGTTTTTACTTTTCTTAGGACTTCTAAGCGTATTCAATGTAATAATGGAAAATTGTCCAACATTGTTTTTCTTGTCCACTAGGCAAACATACTCGTCTTCCATTTATGTCATCAAAAAAGTGTTACTTTTTCTCCCTTTGATGTTCGTTCATGCCGATTTGTGGACATCTCCGATTGTTAGCTCTTTGGGTCATAAATTCTATCTAGTATTCTTGGATGATTTTTCACATTTTGTCTGGATTTATCCACTGAAATTCAAATCTGAAGTTTTCACAAAATTCCTTGAGTTTCAAAAATTCATTAAAACACAATTTGAAAAATTTATCAAATCATTCAAATGTGATAATGGATGTGAATTTAATAACTCGGCATTTCACAATTTCTGTTCTAAACAAGGCATGGTTTTCCGTTTTTCTTTTCCCTATACTTCTTCCCAAAATGGAAAGGCTGAAAGAATTATACGTACTATCAATAACATGGTTCGCACACTTCTGTTTCATGCCTGCCTACCACCGCCTTTTTGGGTCTATCTTTGTCAAAATGGTAGAATCCCTTCTTAATATTTTACCAACTAGCACACTCCAAAACAAGACCCCTACCGAAATCTTATACCGCAAGCTACCATCCTATGATCACCTACGTATTTTTGGATGCTTATGCTACCCCAACATAGCCTCCACTGCACCTCACAAACTTGCCCCTCGCACTCTACCATGTGTCTTCCTTGGTCTATCTCCTAATCATCGGGACTACTTGTGCTATGACATTGCTACTCGCAAAATCATCGTCTCCCGTCACGTCACCTTTGATGAGACAACCTTTCCTTTTTCAAATCTCCAAAAATTTCAGACCACTGATTATATCTTTCTCGATGAACCAAGTCTGTCTCCGGTCATCCAACATCTATACCAACAGCAACCCACTGTTCCGATAGTCTCACCATTGTCCGGCACCACCCCAACAGCTCCCTGCTCACCCCTACCGCCCCCAGTCGAGTCTCCTGCACCACCAAGAACACTGCGCCCATCATCCAAAGCAAACAGTCCCGCATAGATTCATAGTTTTCCGGTTCAAAGAACGGTCCCGTAACCGGTAGATATGCACCCTCCCAGTTCCGACCTCCCACTGCTGCCATCTCACCGAATCTCACTCGTGCACAACACGGGATCTTCAAACCCAAGGTTCACTTCAATCTCTCCATACAAACCTTATCACCCATTCCAAAGAATCCAAAACTAGCTAAACTGGACCCTAATTGGAATGCGGCCATGTGCGAGGAGTTTAACGCTTTAACCAAGCAGAACACTTGGGATTTGGTACCTAGACCAGCTGGTGTGAATGTTATCCGGTGTATGTGGTTATTTCGTTACAAGTTCAGAGACAGTAGTGACTTAGAGAGGTATAAGGCAAGACTTGTTGCAAATGACACTAATCAGCAGGAGGGTATTGATTGTGGTGAGACATTTAGTCTGGTTGTTAAACCGGCCACTATTCGGACAATTCTTAGTATTGCTATGGGCATGCATTGGCCGATTCATCAGCTAGATGTCAAGAATGCATTTCTTCATGGGGATTTGAAAGAAACTGTGTACATGCATCAGCCCCCTGGTTTTGTTCATCCGGCAGTTCCACAGTTTGTATGTCGTCTCAGGAAATCATTGTATGGATTGAAACAGGCACCCCGCGCTTGGTATGATCGTTTTGCCAAGTATCTTCTGGAGATTGGTTTTCTATGTAGCAGGTGTGATAACTCTCTCTTCACTTTTCACCGAGGTAGCAGCACTGCATATTTGCTACTATATGTCGATGACATCGTTCTTACTGCATCGTCTGATGGTTTGAAGAATGAAATCATTGCTCTACTCAAAACTGAATTTGCTATGACTGACTTGGGCAAGCTGAGTTACTTTTTGGGTATATCAGTGACCAAATCTGCAACCACCATGTTCCTGTGTCAGCGTAAGTATGCAGAAGAGATAGTGTACAGGGCCAAGATGACAAATTGTAAAATTATGCCAACTCCGGTGGACTCAAAATCCAAGCTTAGTGCCACTGACGGTGCGCCAGTTTCTGATCCCACTCTATATCAGAGTCTTGCAGGTGCTCTTTAGTATCTTACATTCACTAGGACTGATATTGCATATGCCGTTTAGCAGGTGTGTATGTTTATGCACGACCCCCGAAGTCCCATTTTTCCGCCCTCAAACGTATTATCAGATACGTTAAGGGCACACTAGACTTTGGTTTACATCTATACCCCTCTGCCCCAACCAAGTTGCTAGCCTATACGGATGCAGATTGGGCAGGATGCCCCGACAAACGTCGCTCCAACTCAGGGTACTGTGTATTTCTTGGGGATAATCTTATCTCATGGTCTGCCAAGCGGCATGCCACGCTATTCCGTTCGAGTGCTGAAGCAGAATATCGCGGAGTTGCTAACGTCGTCGCTGAGATCTGTTGGCTCCGAAATCTTCTTTTGGAGCTCCAGTGTCCATTACGCAAGGCGTCTATAGTCTATTGTGACAACATATCTGCTATCTATATGTCTCATAATCCGGTCCAACATCAGCGGACTAAGCATATTGAGATGGATATCCACTTTGTGCGAGAGAAGGTTTCCCGTGGTCAGGTCAAAATTTTACACGTGCCTTCCTCCTATCAGTATGCAGACATCTTCACAAAGGGACTACCGCGACAGCTCTTCACCGACTTCCGATCCAGCCTTAGCATTCGGCCTCCTCCCGCTCCGTCTGAGGGGGAGTATTAGCGAATATTCTCCGTATATTTTGTAATTATGATAGATGTATATTTAACGTAACTTAAGATTCTAATTGTATTAGGAATCAACCTTTGTAAGGTAAGTTAGGATTCGTACCATATTAGGAATCAACCTTTGTACAGCTATATATATTGTGAATAATTAAAGAAATCCCTAAGGAAAATCATTCTATCAAACAACCTGTATGCTTTTACAAAGCCTCAGAACTGAACAAAACCAGAGGAATGGATTTATTGAATAGAACTGCTTGCAGCTTGGGAAGAGCTATATTTCAATTCACATTATTTCAGTAGTATTAAAACACTAACACAAGAAAGGCAAACTCATAAGTTCAAACTAAGGGAAGGAAAGCAGTGTAGAAAGGCACATAAACAACATAAGAAAACATAGAGAACAATGCATTTAGATATCTATGTGGATATATCAGCAAAATTCATCAAATTTTCATCTGCAAATTTCAAAGAAATATATTACAGTGTGCATTTTAGTGTGTTAGGTGTTTGGTTGGGTTATACATAGTGTATTACAGAGTTATACATAGTTTTAAATCATGCACAGACTTTAAATTTAGATTAGCTTAATTTCCAAGAAAACTGTCCTACTTAGTTGCCTGCAGGCCTCTTCCTTTTCTTTCTTCCTCTGTTAATTTTTCCTTTTTCACAAAGAATCTTCATACTTAACACTTGCAAAAATGTAAGAAGCTTACCTTACTTTGGGTTCTCGAACTGAAGTACGCTTCTGCAGTGTTTCATTTCAACATCGTTGTTAACTTGTTTGATTCCAAAGAAGTAGACCTGCTCCAGGCAATGTTTAGATCAGTGATAATATAAAAATGATATAGAGAGGATCACTAAACTGAGCTAAAATGAAACGAACGGCAGAAGACCATGCTTTCAAAGCTCGGTTATGTTCTCTCCAGTCTATGCCTCAAATTATGAATGGAAATTCTGTAAAGCTCATAAACCATTTCTTTTCCCTGGATAAGTGAAGTAATAAGCCACTTCTAGTAAAAATGACTACTAATCAAGATTCCCACCACCTTAAAAAAAAAAGAAATAATAAACACAGCATACATAGAGCTGATTTCTTCGACATCAAGAGTTTATGAAATTTTCCTCCATTGGTTGAGGCAGTTTGGCATGACCACAAAAATGAAGCAGTCTGCGGCCTCTAGGTGGGTCAAATGTTTGGTAATATGTTTTTGTATTTAATTAGCATTGTACTCTTATCATAATTGTAGAATTCTTGTACAAATAAAATAGGATTTTGGAAGTAGAAAAGGAATATGATTTTCTATATTATGGAAATTGTAAATTGTATATATATTCATTCATTAATGAAAATAATCAAGAGATTGTTTCTTTCATGATATCAGAAGTCTAGGTCTCACTTGCTTCTACCGATTTGTCCTCTCTTCCGCTGCCTCGGTTTCCGGTCTCTTCTCGAAATCCGTGGACCTTACCTCCTCTCTTCCCAATTTTTTTTCCAAATCCCTCATTCACCTATTGTTCTTTCGTTATATATATGTCAAATAACATGTTTCATCCTGCCCTTACTGTTTCCAACATCAAGAACCACATCCTTATTGTTCTTGAGATGGAAAACGTCCAATATGCGACGTGACAGAATTGTTCAAAATTCATGCAATCTCACATCAAGTCCTCCATCACATAATTCCTCCCGATGTCCCTACATTTCGCGGAGGATCCTCAGTTGTGGATCACTTTTGATGCTACCGTCCTTCCGTGGATTTACTCCACTATTTCTACCGACCTTTTACAGACGATCATTGAACCAGACACTACAGCTATGACTACCTGGAATAGATTGTGTGATATATTCCAGGATAACCAACATTCCCGAGTTGTCACTGTTGAGCAAGAATTTTCACAAGTCAGCATGGAAAATTTTCCGAATGTTTCAGCTTATTGTAAACGACTCAAAGAATTGGTGGACCAACTCCGTAACGTTGGAGCGCCGATTACCAATAATGTCTTGTTCTCCAAATGGTTGTAGGCCTATCGGAGGCCTATAATGGAGTTGGGACTCTACACAACCGTGTATATCTCTATATTTGGTAATATATTTTTGTATGTAATTAGCATTGTACTCTTACCATAATTGTAGAATTCTTGTACAAATAGAATAGAATTTTGGGAGTAGAATAGGAATAGGATTTTCCATATTATGGAAATTGTAAATTGTATATATACTCATTCATTAATAAAAATAATCAAGAGATTATTTCTTTCACTCTTCCTTTCCTACTGGACAAAAACTCAAAGTGTTTTAAGTCCCTAGACGAACACAAAAATTCTTCTCCCTATAGAAATGAAATACGACTAACACTTTTATGATGGTGACCTTCAAGGTATGGTAAGTCAAGCATGATAAAAAGATTATTACCATAATTTTAAAATGATGGTTGATGAGTTGCTAACGATTCTGCTGGGCGCATAACTTCTTTACATCTGATTCAAGTTCCTTGACCCTATTCTTATTGTTTACATTCTCCATACAAAAAAGGTCCATATTATTATGCAAATTTTAATAGACAAAATAGTAAAAAACTTTCCAACATTTATCATTTCATTTATTCGACCTCTTCAGATATCATCTCAAACCAGCCAAACCATGATAGATGTATAGCAAGAATTAAAAAAGAAACAGTCACTTACAGACCTCGGCCCGAGTAGAAACAGGTCCCATGTTTTGGCAATCACTTTTCGCTTTCCCCGATCCATGCCAACACGCAGAGCTCCTTAAATATGCATTTCCAAGTTATAGTTGAAAGTTGAAACTTTAATAAGAAAACATATGGCCAACACATATGCCTGCGATGTTTGGTATAAAACTTACAATCTTGACTTGGTCCAACTATATGAATCTCTCTACTATTCCACACAATCAAGCATTCCAATACTAAATAAATTATTTATTAAAATAATTTAAAAATTCTCTAAGACTGTCTTATAAATATGAACGTGGAGGGAAGAGGTAATATCATGGGTGTACTTTCAGATTAATTATTTTAATTAATATTTTTGAACTCCAATTTATTTGGAGCTTTGTCCTAAAAAGTGACACTTGGGCTTTTGTGATTATGACATCTGACTTATTATAGTATCTTTTTCTTCTGCTTTTAATAATATATAGATACAAATGTTTTGTTCGTCATGTCAGCGTTGATCCTAAAGTTATGGCCTTATGGACATATATTAAAACGTAATCTAGTTGAATCAAATCTTCTCCTTTGCGAAGATGATAGAATTTTTATAAAAATATAGTCAAACATCTCTATAACAATGTTATTTGTTCAGATATTTTTTAGATGTTATAATGACATGTTGTAATAGAAAATATATAAATATATACATAACATGAAAAATAATTCCAAAGAAAATGGTTAATACAGTGAAATATAGTTATAGAGGATGACATGTATAGAGAAGTCTAACTATATATAGCCTTTACTTAATTAAAGTTGATCATATAAAATTCTCTTTTTTATTTTATTTCGTTTTGACATTGTGAATTTCTCATGAGTTATTAGCTCTAGATCTTATGATTAACTATTTTGTTGCGTATGAACATGGTTTTGGACCTACCTAATTAATGACATGTATTCTTTTTTAATTAGTTTGTAGGAGAAATTGAAAGGATTGCTTTCAAGCCAATAATGGCAAAGATTAGAATGGTGATTTCTATTTCATATTCTAGTGTTTGTCTCACGTCAATGTTGGATACTTTGTGAATTTTGCTATGATTGCTTAATTAAATAACCTTAAGCATGTGATACGCAATTCCCTGAAATATATTGCACATGAGTTCACACGCAATTTCAGGAAACAAAGAATTAATATTGTTACAAGAGGAAAAGTACTTGTCACTCTCATTTCACACTTTCAGTAGAAGATCATTTTAATAAAAATGTAAAAGAAAGGTTCTTGATTTGCCACTCGCTGAAAAATGCATCTTATAAATTTGTTAAAATATTAATCAAAATAAACTTCTTAGGATTATATATGAAAGATCCAAATAGCTTTGAGCTACTTAAGATTATATTCAAGTAAAGAAGATCGGTGCAATGTTGGTTTTATTTTTCGAGGGTCCTTATATAACAATGGGATTGCTTTTATGTGTTAAAATAAATCATAAAAAATAAGTGTTTGCAGCAAATTTTGAATATGTGGAAGTAAACTGCAACACAAACAAAATATGAAGAAATAAATTTATTGATGAATATTGTGGTGCAAATCTCTTGACCTCTTTGTGAATATCTCGAGATTTTTGAGATTTTTGAGATGTCTTGAAAGATAATATTTGATGATATATTTATGAATATCCATGAGTTTATGAGATATTCGAGATGTCTTTTCAAGGATTCTATGCCTTTTTATATGCGTGAGCCAAGGTTTAGGGTAGAGTAGTAGCATCCAAGAAACTCTAATGGACGAGTTTGAAAATGAATTGGACTCATCTTGTAGAGTATATTTTGAATCAGATAAAATTTCGGTGTCTACAACAAGTTCACCTTCATCTAACTAAATATCTTAGTTAATTCGCCCCCTTAAAAATAACCATTAATTAATGTAAAGAATTGAATTCCTTGATCAATATTCTTCCTAAGATACAATATATATACAATCCTTTTATGTATGAATAATGGAAAACTAATCTACCTTACCTAAAATAAGATATACTAATTACAATTATAATAATTTCAATATATTACATATCAATTATAAATTTATAATAAATGAGAGGTAATTGTGGGATATGTCCATAATTACTCTAACAGTTCCCCGTAGTCTTAGATGGAGGTTCTCGGATGCTGAGACTGTCCCTGAAATCATCAAACAGTACGCGTGGAAGACCATTCGTAAAGATGTCAGCTATCTGATAACGGGATGGGACATGAAGAACCCGAATTTGACCACAAATAACTTTTTCTCGGACAAACAGGATATCCATTTTAATGTGCTTCGTGCATTGATGCTGAGCAGGATTGCCAGAGAAGTATATCGCACTTACATTGTCACAATAGACCACTGTTGCCTTTTCAATTGGACAATGGAGCTCCAGTAGCAGATTCCGAAGCCAACAGGATTCAGCAACAGCATTGGCAACCCCTTTGTACTTTGCCTCTGCACTTAACCGAGATAGTGTGGACTGACGTTTGGACGACCATGATATGAGATTGTCACCCAAGAATACACAATAGACGGAAGTGGAGTCTGGGCAGCCGCCCCAATCCGCATCAGTGTAGGCAGAAGGACTCGAGATGGAGGACTTATACAGATGTAGTCCGAACTGAAGAGTACCCTTAACATACTGCATAATCCTCTTGAGAGCCCCCATATTTTCTTCATTCGGATCATGCATGTGTAAACAGACTTGCTGGACTGCATAGGAAATATCAGGCCTCGTAAAAGTGAGATACTGCAATGCATTAGCTAGGAAGCGGTAATGTGTGGGGTTGTTGTATGGAGTACCCGAAGCATTGCTCAACTTCGCATTCGTGTCCACCGGAGTATGGAAAGGTTTGCAAGAAGACAACCCTTCTTTGTCAAGTATCTCATCAGCATACTTTTTTTGACTGAGAAACAGACCACCTGTATAGTGAGTGACAGCAATGCCAAGAAAATAATTCAACGGACCTAAGTCCTTCATTGCAAATTCAGCTGCAAGAAGGGACATAATGGACTGGCAAAGTGAAGTTGAGGATGTAGTGATGATAATGTCATCAACATACAGAAGTATATAAGCCATATAAGTGCCCTTTCTATAAATAAAGAGAGACTGATCGGACTTGCTGTGAGAGAATCCCAATTTGAAAACAAATCCTGCAAACCTGTTATACCATGCCCGAAGAGCTTGTTTCAGACCATATAAGGATTTTCTCAATGGGCACACGTGATCTAGAAGGGCAGGATCGCGGAATCGCAACAGCTGATGTATATATATCATTTCCTGCAAGTGGACATGTAAAAATGCATTCTTGACATCCAACTGATGAATGAACCATGACTTGGATAGTGCCAGACTAAGAACAATCCTGATAGTTGCAGGCTTGACTACCGGACTGAATGTTTCACCGCAATCTACTCCCACCTGCTGAGACATGCCATCACCAACAAGACGAGCTTTGTATCTCGTAAAAGAATCATCAGAATTCTTTTTATGGCAAAAAACCCACATTGACTGAATTATATTCACATTAGATGGTCGTGGTACCAAATCCCACGTCTTATTTTGAATAAGAGCAGTAAATTCATCTAACATGGCAGCCTTCCAATTCGGGTATAATAAGGCAGCTTTGAGATTTTTTGGTATTGGTGAGGGTTGGACTGAGGTGGTTAGGTTAAAATGGTGTTTAGGATGAAAATCCCCTGCATTGCACGTGTTTCCATGGTCCGTTGAGGTGTTGGGCCGTTGGATGATTGGGTGGTGTTGGGATTTTGGGTCGAAACAGTGGGTAGAGTGGTTTCGGTATTTTGGGCCGAGGTAGTGGGCCCAGTACTGGTTTAGGCCAGTGTGTTGCCGAAAGGGGGGTGGGGTGACGGGTTGAGTTGTAGGGGTTAGTGATGGCCCTAAATTGTTATTTTGAGAGTTTAGATGATACCTCAAAGTTTGATGAATTTCGTCGTCCAGAAAATTATATGAAAGTGGGGATGCCGCTCTAGATATAGCAAACGGGAAGGTTGATTCATCAAAGATAACATGATGAGAAATAATGATTTTTTCTGTTGACATATCAAAGCATTTATATCCCCTATGATTTTGTGGGTACCCCAAAAACACGCAAGGAGTAGATTGAGCTTGAAGTTTATGAATGGTGGTGGACGGAAACAAGGGATAACATAAACACCCAAAAACCCGTAAATGTGTAAACGAAGGAATACAGTTGTACAATACCTGAGTATGGGACACATTGAAGAGTAGTTTACTAGGAAGAATATTTAAGAGATATGTAGCCATTTGAAGAGCATGATGCCAAAAATTTGGTGGTGTGGATGAATGCATAAGGATAGAGCGAGTCATATTATTGATTGTTCGAATTTTTCTTTCAGCTTTTCCATTTTGAGAAGATGTATACAGGAAATACAGACAGACATCCCATTTTGTTGACAAAAAATCTGAAATTGGGCATTTATAAATCCCCCCCCCCCATTTATCACATTGAAAACATTTAATGGTTTTGTCAAACTAAGTTTTGATAAACATATTAAATTATTTCAAAATGTTATAGGTCTGTGATTTTTGTTCTAAGGGAAAGGTCCACAAGAAATTCGAAAAATCATCAAGAATGAGCAAATAGTACTTATGACCTGTAACACTTAATATGGGTGAAGTCCACAAATCACAGTGCAAAATATCAAATGACATAACAATATTAGTAGTAGATGCAGAAATAGAAGTTTAATATGTTTACCAAACACACATGTTTGGCAAACAGAAGAGTCCAAACGTCCATTACAATAAATCAAATTATTCTTCTAAATTGATTAAAAACCGGTGCTCCCGGGTGTTCCAACCTATTATGCCATATACTAGGAGAGATAGCCGCAAAGGTGGAAGGTTTGACCATGTGGTTGTCGGAGACAGAGGTGATGGGGTATAAGTCCCATGTGCTATTATATCTCATGAGTTGTATCCCCGTCTGAAAATCCTTTACAGAAAAACCAAACGGATCAAAATTCACAGAAACATTGTTGTTAGTTGTAAAACGCCTAACAAAGATCAAGTTTTTAATTAATTTTGGTGCATGTAAGACATTTTTCAAGCATAGAGGTGGGTGGGGTGATGGTAGTGTTACCTTACCAATACCACGAATTGGAATTTCCAGCCCACTGCCGACAATAATATTTTTATTACCGCTCGTATTAAAATAAGACGAAAGATTACCTTGAGATGCTGTCATGTGTGATGTAGCCCCTGTATCCATGTACCACGATTCATCTGGAATATTTAGATTCATGTGACTCATGGCTTGTTCAATATCCGTGGGTGCATATCCGGCAGAGGATGGCGCCTGAGCTGCAAAAGCATGTTATGGATGAGATCCGAGAATACCGGGTTGGTGATTTGAAGAATGAGGAGGTCGGGTCCACAAAGAAGTCGGGAATGGCATGGCAGGACAGCCCACTACAGGGCCCAGGCCCATGATAGGTACTGCCCCCACTGTCCGCCGCTATTGCCTGGAAACTGTCCGCCACTGCCCGGGCTGGCTGCTGCCGCCGACGGTTTGTCCCTCACCCCGTCCACGTCCCTTTCCACTATTATTTTTTCTTTTATTGTTTCGATTTGAACCCTGTTTTTTACCTTTATTTTGATGAGTATTTTGGCCACCCGAACCAGAATTTTGGGGCTCCAAATTAGTGGAAAATGAGTTGGTAGAGACGAGAGCCATTCCACCGGTGGTTGTGCCCGATGATGCCTGCTTTGCCTTCTTCGTTTCCTCGAGGATTAACCTCGATCGGACCTCGTAAAAGGGAGGTAAAAAAATTCCTTTGCCGAATGAACGTAGAAATACCATCATACTGTTCATTCAGAACCGCAATCAACTGAAGGACTAACCTTTGATTTGTCACGGGTGAACCAACGTTCGACAGTTGGTCCGGAAGTACTTTTAATTCTTGACAATAGGATGAGATGTTAGAAAAATCATCCAATTTAATATTTGTAAATTGGTGTTCAAGATAAACGACCCTAGACATTTTGTTATCTTGAAAAATATTTTCTAATCTTTCTCACGCCTGTTTAGCCGTAGAATTGGGTTCTAAGATGGTATGAAGAAGATCATTCGAAATTGTGCCATAAATCCATTGAAGGACAATAGCATCTAAGCGGGACCATAATTTCTTGTCCACCGTAGTGGTATCCGACGGTGACTCGGATGGAAGAATATGGTCAATCACCTCATAAGCACGACAGTGAATTTTGAATAATTCCGCCCATGAGGTATACCGCCCTTTCTCCATTTCAAGAGTTAATTATGGACGGCTAGAGCGGGATGAAAGATTTATTTTTCGGCCATAAGTTCCACTTAAAATAAAAAAAAGAAGGAGAATGAAGTTGTGTTTTGATGGAAGTGGATTAGGAAAACCTAAAGAGTAGGTTATTCTAGCCGAGGGGGTGGGATAGGTTTAGGTTTAGGGTTTTAGGATTCCTAAACCTAAGTGGGATAGTTGTAATCGGCTAGGGTAGTTTAGGCTTTGGAGGAATAGTTTTAGGTTTAGAGTTTTAGGATTTCTACACCTAAGTGTTTTGGTCGAAAAACAATGTAGAAGGAAAAGGTAGAAATCGGCCGAGAGAAGGAAAAAAGAAGAGTTTAAGGCAAATGATCTTTGACTAATGATACCATGTAAAGAATTGAATCTCTTGATCAATATTCTTCCCAAGATATATATATATATATATATATATATATATATATATATATATATATATATATATATATATATAATCCTTCTATGTATAAATAATGGAAGACTAATCTACCTTACCTAAAATAAGAGATACTAATTACAATTATAATAATTTCAATATATTACATATCAATTCCCATAATTACTCTAACAATTAACAGGTCCACCATCTATCAATGTGAGACTTCAATTTAATCAACTACCCACCCCCACCCCATCCCACCACACACCATATACTTTCCTAACCACCCATCCTCCAGAAAAAAGAAAAGGGTTCTCATAATTTTAAAAAATAAAATAAAAATTACATAATAAATTTCTTGGGAAGATAGCTTATCTTTCATTTTAATACTTACTACATTTTTAATAAATCCCTTTTTGTTATATTTACAATAACAACAATAACTATACATTCAATTAAGCAACTAATTAATATAAGCCACTAAAAAAATTAAATAGTCCAATTTAAACTAATTGATGTTTTAGCCTCTAAAAATTGATTCAAAATAATTGATGTTTCGCAAAATCAAGAAAGTATTTAATCTTTTTCACAAAAACGCCGTTGACACATTCATAATCCACGTGATAATAATGTCAACCTAAAAAGAAAAGAAAATCACAATTAAGGGCAATTTAATCAAAAGTCTTCTTAATTTTTAATAGTAAGTTGAATTTCTTAATCATGTGCCCAAACCTAGCTAAAACATCAATTATTTTGGATGGAAGAGAATACTTCTTACTAAAAAAAGAAAATAGATGTATGAACTTTTCTCAATCTTTTCCCATCAATTAAAAGCAGCTAGAAAAGAACCAAGAGATATAGTGATAGAGGTCTGTCGTTGATGAGCTAATAAAACCAAAGGGAGTTGCAGAGAAATCAGAATAATTGCACAAACTGAAAGTGATAAAACATTAGAATCTCTCTCATATAACATATCATGTGGGCATTCAGAGTCTCTATCATTAAATAGATGTAAGTAATTAACGTACTAAAGAACGATGAGGGGAGAAAAAGCATGTGCTAATTCACGTTTAACGTATGTACCGCAAATCATTGCCTGTCTGTTCCCTTGGCTCCTTGACACCCCCACATGCTTATCGTCGTTTTAGACGACATAATTTATAAACATTAGGGTTGTGTTCGCAAGAAGGAAAATATCTTTTTGAAAAATAAGTAAAAAATTATATAATTTTAAAAACATTTATATATAATCTAAAAAGTAATCCTCACATAAATCTAGCAACAACAACAACATACATAATGTAATTGTTGGTTCTAATGGTGCAGGAAACAGAAATAAGTAACTGCTAACTATTACAACATAATGAAATTACAACAAACTGAAATTTCAATAGACTGGAACAAAAACTGGAACAGTTTTGATATGCTGAGTCGAGTGATGACATTCTGTCTTAAAGACAAGATTACCCCGTATATATCATTTCTACGTTCTGGACAATAGTCTCCCAAGATAAAACATCAACTCAACAAATGAGCAAAGGAAACTCAAATGTTACCTTGAAGAATTTTGAGTAATGAAATGATGCTAGAAAGTTGTAGGAAGAATCTGATTTCGTTTGTATGTTTTGTGTTCTCTCAACAATTGGCAAAGACTCCATTATATAGTTGTAGAAGAGGACTTACCAACTGCCCACATAATTGTTGTTACTGGCCAAGAAACAGCCCACAGCCCGTGGCCCGTCTAGGTCCTCCCTCCTTTAAACACATGAGATACCCCTTGAGGTCCCAAACCCCAAGCCAACTTTGAAACTTATAAACTAAACAAATCTTTCTTCCCCCACCGATGAGGGAGGATTGGTCTAAATACCACATTTTTCATGCTTCAAACACCTCACTTCGTGGACCAGTGTCTCTTTCATTTCTCAACGAAATTTGACAATCCTTGGCTCTACGGTCATCTACTTACTTAGTAGATTATGCACGTGTGAAGAACCGAAGTTTCCAACATACGGAACCCGAGTGTTTAAGTCATTAAAGATGGTTGGACGCAACTCCCGTCAAAAGCAAATTTCCAACAGTAATCTCACAAGTGAGATTTGGGAGGATAACATGTATGAAGAACTTACTCCTATCTTTGTGAGGTAGAGGCAGAGGCGGACCCACGTAGTCCCATGTGGGTGCTCGAGCACCCATTACTTCCGATGCGGAATCCGTGAATATAAATAGAAAATTGTTAAAAACTGTACAAATAAATGATCGAGCACCCAGAAACGCTTGGTGCTCTGGTTTCAGGGACAACTGATGAGCCTCTTTAGTGTCGCTGACGCGAGATCCGAACCCTCTGGTGTTTTTAGGGGTGTTTATATAGGAGAGGGAGGGGGCATTATCGCTCGAAAATCGCCTCCATAATAGCCAAATAATGGCCATTATGGAGGTAGTAAAGTCACCAACATAAATGGTGAAAGACCAACGGATTTGGCCATTATAGGAGGAGTAATTCAGCCAAAATAAATGGCTGAATTGAGTGCTTGGCTTTTTCTCGTCTTGACCGTCGAAATTCTCGAACTTCGGGGACCAAACCGTACATCTTGAAACTTCGGGGACCAAACTCGTACGGCAAAGTTTTACGGCCCAAAAAGATAATTTCGAGAAGACCCACGCCCACGTACCCCACATCCCGTGAACCCGAACCGGGACCGGACGGGACGGGCGGGCGGGCGGCGGCGCGCGCGTGTGGTCTTTCCTCGAACCGAAGCACATCTAGGTCCTCCTCCTTTAAACACATGGGATACCCTTCGGGGTCCCAAACCCCAAACCAATTTCGAATCTTATATACACAACAATTCTTTCTTCCTCTACCGATGAGGGAGAATTACACACAATACCACACTTTCCATGCTTCAAACACCTTACTTCGTGAACCAATATCTCTTTCATTTCTCAATGAAATTTGACGATTCTTGGCCCTACGGTTATCTACGTACTTAGTAGATCATGCATGTGTGAAGAACCGGATTCTCCAACATACGTTACACTAGTGTTTAAGCCGTTAAAGTTGGTCGGTCGCAACTCCCGCCAAAGGCAAATTTCCAACAGTTTTTAGTAGCCTTTTCATTGATTTTCCTTTCCTTTCCTTCTGTTTTCCCTCTTTATTTGGTTTCTTTTTTAACTTTCCTTTTCAAAAAAACAAAAAAAATCGTTCATAATACTAGATTCCACTGAGTTAGGCTCTTAAGACTATTGGGGTAATTTTTCCTTTCCTTTTTGTTTTCTCTTATGAGTTACTACAATTTAAGATGGTTTTTTGGTAATGAAAGATGTTTATTAATTTTTATAGATAAATCAAATTATACAATTTATGTTCAATTTTGTACTGATTGAATAGTCGTTTTGCAAATCAAATTGGTGTAAGCAGTGATGCAATTGTTTATTTATTATCAAAATAGGAAAACATTGAGAATAATTTTGTATTGAGTGATATTTTTTTTTTCATAATAATGTTTATTATAGTTTATATTAAAATAATTTTGCACTTATACTTGATAGTCGTAGTGATTGTGTCTTATCCGTCGTATATTAACTTTAAATTTGATGGTTCAAAATTTATATTTTTTGAAATTTTAATGATTTTTTTACTTATATCTTTACTTTGTGATAAAAAAGAATGTAGGATTCATTATATGTTATAATACGCCATGTACTTTAAATACAACGAGCATCCATTACTTTAAAATCCTGAATTCGCCACTGAATATAAGTTGTTTCCAATAGACTCTTGGCTCGAAATCTACCATTTGATATAATGTTTGGTTACTCTTTTCCTTTTCCACATAAAATATAGTATTGTTACTGCAATGTTTTGGTTTATATTTTCTTTCCGCATAACCAATACAAGCATAAATTATGCGAGAATCTATGCATTATAAAATAGTGCAAAATAGAATGTGGAATAAAATAGAATATTAATAATACATGGATTAGAATTACTAAAATGTCAAAATGACCTTCATATAGTATAACAATATTGTATTTTGATAAAAATTAAAAAATAATTTTAATTGTACACACATATTAGTTTTTGTACAATAACAAGTATTTAATAAATAAATAAACCTTATGCTACAACACTTACATTATAATTCCTGCAAATCTTAATTCCCACATTATTTTTTTATGATTATTAATTTTTGCATTATAATCCTTACATTATTAATAGATGCACTTCCAAACCAATCGACCCCTTGTGTACCCTCAGAGGATTTAAGTCTGTCAAATTTGAATTTTTAGAAGTTCTAAAATGTTATAAATATTATTTATTTATTGTGAATGTCTTAGGAGAAGAGTTAGGGTAATTGTGACTTTGAGACCAAACTTCATTTCTTTTATAAATAGAGATGTTCTCTTCATTGTATTTACATCCCTCAAGATAAATAAAGAACTCTCTTCTCTCTTTCTCCACAATATTCTTCTTCTAATTTTATTATTTCATAACACGTTATCCGCACGAGTCTCTAATCTTCGTAGTGAAGCTTGATTTTGTTCTTCACAATAACCAAAACTCCATGGGTGCACGATTGTTGTCCCCATCAAGATTTGATCGTGCAGGGTTAAAGGTCATGTATACCTCCTTTTTTTTTGCCACTTAATATTCTTATGCGTTAATACATATAGGAATCTATCATTACTTGAACATTTTTTCCTTTGGTATAATGATATTAATATATTCTGTGATGCATTCTTAACAGTGATTTAGTGGAAGACCTCTTAAAAGGATGCAGGTATTGACTTGTTCAATTAACACATGAAAACATAGTACAATCCATCTACTCTGTATAGTTTAAATATACATATATCATACGGTACATCTTATGTAAACGAAGCACTGAAACTCTGGTAGAGTTTACAGGAAATATGTAACCACTAGAAGTGGTAGTATTTTCATAAGCTTATTGTGATTACAAAGAAAGATATATTAGAGAAACAATTCTCTATAGTTATGTCTTTATTTGCTCTTAAAGTAGCAGTATCTCAAAAAAGGTTCTAAGTTATCATAATTTTATATGGTTAAAGCATGTTCAGATAATTATGTTCTATTCCTGAAAAATGAGAAAATTTAATAAATGTTATAAATACAGATCAATTTCCTGAAGTGAATATGATAATATTTAATAAAGATTATAAATACAAACGTGCTATTGATTTCACCTCCAGAAGAGGTAGTATAATTGAAAAGAAATATTCTAAATATTTTTATTCTTTAATCTTGAACTAGTAACCTCATAAATATGCTCCTGAAGTAATAAACTCACAAATCTGCTCCCGAAGTAGCAAATTTTGAACTCTACTCAAATAATAAAACTTTGAACTCAACTCTGAAAGTAGTAGAACTCTTAAATTTACTCCTAAATTAGTAGAATTTTGAACTTTACTCCCGAAGAAGTAAAACTTTAAGCTTTACTCCCCAAATGGTACGACTCTGAAATATATTCTAGAAGTAGTAAAACTTTGAAATTTAGTCATTAAATAGTAAAATACCAAAGTTTACTCCCGTTGTAGTGGAACTTTAAAGTCTTTTAATTTACTACTGTCGTAGTAAAACTTTAAAAATTATTCATGAAGTAATTAGACTTTGTTTTACTCTCAAAGTAGTAAGGTTTTGAACTTTACTTCCCAAAAGGTTCAACTTTGAAATTTATTTCTAAAAGTGGTAAATAATAGAATTTTCTCCCCAAAATCTGTTGTAAGTTTATAATGCTAAGGGTTTTTCTTACTTTTCTGCAAGCTACGATTTTAGTTAGACAAAAGACATAGATTGACCCTTAAACTATATTGAAATCTCGATATCACACTTAAACTATTATGGCGAACTATTACACTCTGACAATCTTAAAAGTGAATTTATTTAATTCTTGAGAGCTGATGTGGCACAAAAAAATTAAAATAATTAAAATAGAGGCACGTTTTGATTAAATTTTATTCATTTTTCATTTTTTTTTTGCAAATTTCAGATTTTGTAATCCTAACCTCCCTTTCTTCATCATCTTTTCCCCATCTCACAAGCTCATCCACCTCCGCCATTGTCGGAGTTCCAACGTGCTCGTCTCCGGTAACGACTCCCACAACGATCCACTTCCCCTCTTCCTTTCGTGCCCCCATCGCATTTCATTTTCCACGTTTTTCCTCTCTCTGCGGAAGATCTTATATTTTTCACCCATGAAGTCCATAAAGCTTGGCAGTGTAGGCCAAAGAATCAAATTTTACTTCCTTTCTTTGATATGGTTTTGAGGTTTTTCATTTACTTTTTTACAAGAAAGTTTAATTCAATAGCTGAGTTTGAGAAACGCCCCTTCCTGTTTTTATTGTTCTTTATTTTGAAAGAATATAACTGTAGAAGGATTTTCATAATCTGATTGAGGAAAAGTGAATTTAATACTATTACTTACTTTTGGAACAGATTTGATGCACAACACATGCTATAAAAGCTGAGGAACAAACGGGTAGTGTTTGTTGAGGGATTCAATAAGAAGAAACCAATGGGAGTCTCTTCTCTGCTTGTTGTCTTCTGCAGTTTCTGATAAGAGCTGCATTTATGAAGTTAATGGTTGTCCAATCACAATTTAAGTGTTGATTTTGTTTAATTATTGGCGGTGGCGGCCGCGACGGCGGATATGGTGTTTCCGGTGAGATGGGTGGTGCGGTGATTTAGTGATGAAGAAGTAAATTATATTGGAGGATTTTAATGGTTAATTAGGGATTAAATAATGTAAATATAATTAACAAAAGAAAATCAAATGAATAAAGAAAGGAAAAGAATATAAAATTAAAATTTAGAAGATTTTCGACGGCGTTGATGTGACGCTGACGTGGCGGCGAGTGTATACACCTTTCATTGTGTAACTGGTTATATGTGTATAGGGAGACATTAAATACACTTTTTAGATAATTAAGGGTGTAATAGATCACCATAATAATTTAAGTGTGATATCGAGATTTCGGATATAGTTTAAGGGTCGATCTATGTCTTTTGTCTTTTAGTTATTTAAGGTAGTAATATAACGAAGGACATATTTACCATAGAAGTATCAAAGATTGTATAGCTGAATGTTTAATTTTCGTCATTTATGAATCTAAGAATGTCTTTAAATATCCATTTGATTGCATTTTTTTGTCATGACACCATGATGTAAGGGTAATATTTGATAGTACAGAATCAATTAAGGGCTTCAGAAGAGCTAATTATTTATCTAGAAAATCATAACACTAGTAGTGTCCAAACAATATGTGATTATGGAGAATAAATTAAAGGCTCCTGAATAGCTTATATATTATTATGTAATTTGTTCTAGATTGTAATATATGAAGTTGTTATGAATGAAACAAGTTGTAGTAAATCCGAAGTTTACCAAAGTAAATAGTTATCATATTGAAGCTATAAATGATTGGAGGATTAAATATCTTCAAAATCATTGTGGGTAAGAAATATGTATGTGAACGGTTACCCTCTTTATTCTTCAAATTGTATTACACAAATATAAGCATGATGAAATCATATGCCATGGTAAATCATAAGTTTATTGATACAAAAAAAATCATGTAATAGTAATAAGAAATTTACTAAAAAAAATAGCACATGACATGATAAACTTGAAGTTTACTAGTATAAAGAATTTTATCAATTGGCATGAGCAAATTGGCCATCCCGATTCAAATATGATGTGGAGATTGAGTATTTGACATATATTGAAGAACTAGAAATTTTTTCAAGGATTTATTTTTGTTGCTTGTTCTCGTGATAAGTTGATTATACTGGCTAATGTTGGTACTGACTTTTCTAGATTCTGAAAAAAAATATAAAAGGTGAATATGGGCTCGTTCACCTGCTATGTGATGTCTTAAATTGATGCATCGATAAGACGGTCACATGTGCGTTTATTGTCAACCCGCAGTTTGACATATACAAAGTTACTTGCTCAAAATAATTGAATTGAGATCACAATTTCAGATTATGTAATCAAGACAATTCATCTTGTTAGTGTTGATTTATATCCAAGCTGGTTTGGCGTTGATTGCCTCCAATAAATAGATAAATCATTGCTTATGAGAACAAAGTTTCATGTGTTGATATGAAATATGATATATTGCATACAACAACACTTGTATGTTTCAGACTAATAAATTATGGTAAATTATTTCCTCACAATTGGTTCAGAGTCATTAACCATATATTTCCATCTAACAATTTTTATGTATGGTATATGATTAATTAATCTACCATGATGCACAAAGATAGATTCCCCCAAAGAAGATGGGATATGTGTTAGTTTTCTAACATAAGGGGGAGAAAATAATCAACTAAGAAATATGTTATGAATTATAATTGGTATAATCCTCATTCAAAGATAATTCAAGTCAAGTGTTAGAAGCATTTGCTGACCTAAAATAAACTTTTAATTTCAGCTGCAAAATGCTCCTATTAAATTAATGTTCCTGAAGGACAGAGTCTACAACATGCATGAAGCATGAATGATCAATCGATTTCAAATGAAATAATCTTTGAAAAAGGAGAGGAGCAAATGATCAAAATGCTAATAATAATAAGGAGGCAATGTGCACTCAAAGAGCTCACGACACAACACTTTATGAAACCTCGTGAGAGATTTAGGTAACTAAAAATAATGAAAGTGGTGAGATCTCAATAAGTTATGTCACATTGTGAATCGATACAAATGATAGATCGTAGACAATATCTTTGATACAATATAGCGCAATATTATAAAAGATTGTGAGGATCTGAATTCTATGTCTATAAAATATGTTGACGAACACATTATTATCAAGTGAAATGATTCATTTTGATAAGCTTCAAGTTTATTGGACTTGCAGTCCAGACAACAGAAAATGTCACACATTTAAATATTAATGGATATTTTTACATGACAAAATTTATGTGAAAATTCTTGAAGAATTTTAAATGCCTGAAGCATATACAAGTTCTAGAAATTTATTCATAATTCTTATTTGAATTAAGTTAAGCAAGGTGAACGCGACTTGATCACCTTAATGAATAATCACTAACTAAGGGTACAAATGACTCTATTTGTCCTTGTGTTTGTATAAAAATAAGAATTTGTTATATTGTTGTGCAAGTTGATGACTTGTATATTATTGAAAACTCTTGAAGAATTTTCAAAAGCAATAGATTATCTGCTGAAAGAAGTTGAATGAAAACTTGCAGAATTCTTTGGTCTTGAAGTGTCATGTCTTTATGCAATTGATTTATTTATATATTTTTCTATGACTATGAGGGATTACAGTCATACGATGTTATTTTACATGACAGCCAAATTATATAAAGATAACATCTGTTTATAAAGCAAGTCAGGAATGCACTTGGAGTGATTTCAACAATATTACATGCCGATGCAACTCTATCCAAAGAATGAAGATGCAACAACATACATAGCGCAACTAAAGAGATGACTCATAAAAGTATAAAGCATATTTCACCAAAGTTGTTCTTCACACATATTTTTCAAAAGAATGGTGATATCAACGTGCACCAGATTTGTTCAAGTGATAATATAGTTGATTTGTTCACCAAGTCTCTACCAACTGCAACTTTCGAGAAGATGGTGCACAAGATTGGGATGCAAAGATTCAAGTTTTGAATTGATGTTTTCATCAGGGGAGTCAATACGCGTTGTACTCTTTTTCTCTTTCAAGGTTTTTGTCCTACTGGATTTTCTTTGTAAGGTTTTTAACGAGGCAACCAAAGGGCGTATTATTAAAAATGTGTACTCTTTTTTCTTCAATGAAATTTTTCCCACTGATTTTTTTCTAGTAAGATTTTAACGAGGCTCATTATCTATCAAATAGACATTCAAGAGGGAGTGTTATAAATCATTTTTATTTATTGTGAATGTCTATCTTTAGGACAAAAGTTAGAGTTTGTGATTTTGGGACCAAACTACTTTTTCCTTTTAAACAGAGGGATTCTCTTCATTATATTTACATCCTTCAAGATAAATAAAGAATTTTCTTTCGCCGCAATATTCTTATTCCAGTTTTATTATTTCATAACATAAAAAAGTATTTTATCGAGAAAAAACACAGGAATATACAATTACATTGCTCCATGTTCTGCCATGTAATCCTCCAAATAATTGCCATTTGGTCTGCACCATATATATGTTGGTGTTTACAAAGGTTGCAGGAAACGGAATTACAAGTAACTGCAAAGTAATTCACGAACTGAAAATTACAATAGAACAATAAAACTGAAATTACAATTTTGTTGAAGAAGAAAAACTGGAAAATTGTTTTTATTTGCTTGTTGAGTCGAGTGTGGCACTCTGTCCTTAAGACAATAATGCCCCGTATGTATCCTTTATACGTCCTGGACAATTCATCTCCCAAGATAAAACAACAATGGAACACTTGAGCAAAGAAAACTCAAGAGCTACCGTGAAGAATATTGAGCAATGAAATGATGCTTGAAAGTTGTAGGAAGAAACTGTTTTGCTTGTGTATTTTCGTGTGTTGTAAGTGTTTCTCAACAATGGTGCAAGGGGTGTTTATATAGGTGAGGGAGGGTTGTTTAACTGCCTCCATAACAGCCATTATTAGCCAAATAATGGCCATTATGGAGGTAGTAAAGCCACCAAAATAAATGGTGAAAGACCAACGGATTTGGCCATTATAGGAGGAGTAATTCACCAAAATAAATGGCCGAATTGAGTGCTTGGCGTTTTCGTTTCGACCGTCGAAATTTCGACTTTCGAAAACTTCGGGGACCAAAGCGTACATCCGAAAGATTCGATCCAAACCGTACTCGGGCCGGCAAAGTTCTCTGGCCCAAAAAGATAATATCCCACAGCCCGGACCGGACGGGCGGGCGGCGGCGGCGCGCGTGTGGTCTTTCCTCGAACCGAAGCACATCTAGGTCCTCCCTCCTTTAAACACATGGGATACCCCTTGTGGTCCCAAACCCCAAACCAATTTCGAGTCTTATATACACAACAATTCTTTCTTCCTCTACCGATGAGGGAGAAGTGATCACACACCACACTTTTCCATGCTTCAAACACCTTACTTCGTGAACCAATATCTCTTTCATTTCTCAATGAAATTTGACAATTCTTGGCCCTACGGTTATCTACGTACTTAGTAGATCATGCATGTGTGAAGAACCGGATTCTACAACATACGTAACACTAGTGTTTAAGCAGTTAAAGTTGGTCGGTCGCAACTCCCGCCAAAGGCAAATTTCCAACAATATATACATGGACCACTGCTCCCACAACTGTCACACTCTCGATATGCATCACATATGTTTTAGTTCTCCAATAATAGTAATGATCAATAATTATAGTATAGTTGAAATTGATATTTGTTATTTTCGCCCATTCCTCATATATTTGACAAATAGAATCTTCGGTCACTAAACTTCTAAAACAGTTGTGAGTATTACTTTTACTTT
Source organism: Anisodus tanguticus (assembly GCA_034509755.1). Classification (NCBI taxonomy): domain Eukaryota; kingdom Viridiplantae; phylum Streptophyta; class Magnoliopsida; order Solanales; family Solanaceae; genus Anisodus; species Anisodus tanguticus. The sequence continues at coordinate 34,192,609 of CM067546.1, forward strand.
GAAGAGAAACTTGACGTTGATTGACAATTAATTTGATTAGCAAATTGAGCATTAATTAGTTTTGTTTCACTGTCATTTTCTTTCCTTTTAATTTTGCCTAACTTCTTTAATTAGCTTAATAAATTTGTTAGGTTTGAGTCTGATTTTCTAACCAAATGTAACTTCTTAAGCCTTATGTTGTCGTTTAGGTTCAATTGGCACTAGGGGTGAGCGGGTCCGGGTACCCTAACATTTTTGAACTATCCGGATCCTACCCGGTAAAAGATCGGTTCCTAAATTTACTACCCGGAACCTATCCGTAGCAATCATTACCCGGAACCGGGGTCCGGGTAGGTTCCCGGGTACCCTGTAAATAAAAAACACAGATTAAGCAACATTTTTTAGCCTATGAGAATAAAAAAGAGTTCTAAAATAATTTCATCCAGTAGTTTTTTAGCCCGCAATCGGAGTTTTTAGTACCCTTATAAGAAGTTTTAGAAAACTTATTCATTGTAGAAAAGCTAATTCTGTAACAAAAATCTAAAATTGCAAGCCAAATTTGACACTCAATTAATTGAACGTGTTGATTTCAAAATAAATTTGGAAATATCTTAATTAAACTTATTTTCGTGTTCATAAGCTTTTCGATACAAAAGAAAAGCTTTATTATACTAGTAAATCCCTAAATTTCATCTTCACAACTACAAAAATATACACAAATTTTTAAAATAGATTTACATTTCAAATCAAAAAGTAATACAAATTGAAGATGAGTATCGCCTGAAATAGAACAGAAGCATATGATATTAAAAAGAAATTGAAGAGTTAGATATGAACCCATATGCATTTTAGGAACGACGTGAACACAACCAAGGGAGAGAAAGAGGCAAAGGTGAAGCTTCAACGACGACAATGATGAAAGTACCTGAGATAAAGCTTCAACAACGACGATGATGAAGCTCGGTGGTGTAGCTAAAACGCCATTGTTATTGAGAGTTTTGGGTGTTTTCTCTTAGGGCACAAAGAGCATTCTAGAATAAAGGAGTGAAAAAGCTGAAATATTTGCATCTTGGGGTGGGGAAATATGCAGGCGTGCAACAAACAATTTTGGAGAAAGTTAAAAGTGGTCCAAATGTTTCTCAAAAAAATAAAAAAATTTAATATTTTATAGGTTCCGGGTATCGGTTCTGAGTCCGGGTACCCTGTCTCTATTTGCCGGAACCGGAACCGGACCCGATATTGATCGGTTCCTAATTTTACTATCCGGACCCTATCCGTTATTATAATATATCTACCCGGAACCTACCGTTAGTGTCGGTTCCGGTCGGATATCTGGGTACCCTGTACCCATGCTCACCCCTAATTGGCACGATTCAATAATATGTACTATCTGTCACACATGGCTTGTCAAGAGTGGTTAATCGGCTGACGTGGTTTGCAGGCTATTGCGTCAGTCCGGGGTTTACCCTGTGCGCACTCGAGAGAGTAGCGGCTGTGGTTCCTTCGTCAAAAAAAAATAAAATATGTACTATCAGCTATTGTCTTGTCATTAAAAGTTTCTATTTCTGTTTCGACTTAATTTAATCTTTCTTTGTAATATAGGTCAAATAATAGTCATTTCCCTATTGATAAATTTTCGCTGATATTATACTGTTTAAACTATTTACATTCCTCATAACATATTCTCTAAAATTAAAAGATTAATATATACATGGATCTGTCATTTTCTCTTGTCAAATTAGAGCATTGATTAGTTTATTTTTCAATTCGTTAAAAGAGAATAATTTACCCATTCATTCTTGTCATGAGGAGAGTGTCAACAATTTTACACCAATTAAAAAAAGTAACCCGGTGCACTAAATTCGAGCTATGCGCAGGGTCCGGGAAAGGCCGGACGAACCATAAGGGCCAATTATGCAGCATAAAAATAATTCGAGGGAGGTTTCTGTTGTGTAAAATTGCAAACAAAGGATAGTCTTGGAGCATTATTACAACATTTTATCACCTGAACATAGTTTCGTTACAAAACAAAAGTAATAATAATGAAGGTGAGTGCAATAATACTAACATACAAAAAGAAGTTATTGTTATAAAACTAAACCTAAAACAATATTTTCAACACATTCAAAAATAAAGTTGAGAGAGTTTTGGCGATTTTCAATTTGAGTACTTGTACTAACGTGTTATACATAGGGTCCTTAAATAGATAATAGAGATAAGGGTTAAAAATACACTTCAAGTATCACATTTTTTTTTTAGTTTTTTATCCTAACTATCGCCAATTAATTTGCAAAACATACCTCAACTATTAGTTATTTACTTTTTCTACATGAATTGTCACCAATTAGTTTGCAAAACACACCTCAACAACTTATAATTGATGTGTGTTTTGTAAACTAGTTATTGATACTTTAGGTAGGAAAAGTAAATAACTGATAATTGAGATTTCTAGATAATACTCTTATTGTTAATCATATCGTAGTAAAAACATCTTTGTCCATTATGATGTTTAATAAATTTGCAAAGGTAACCCCTCCCCCCCTCAAAAAAAAAGAATTGGAGTAGAAAACTTAATTATTTAAAAGCATTCTATTCTTAACATATTGAAATTAACTATTTCAGTATCATTTTTTGAAGGTCAATATTTAATACTTATTATAGGAAGACACCTGCGATTATTCTTTAAATAATTTGATATCGCACAAAAAAAAATTGTTTGATATGAGTGCAATATATGTAGTTACCTCTTACTTTAAAGAAAAAAGTAGTAGTAAATGGCCCAGCAAAATACGATCGCCAAACAAACGATGAAAACGTTTAACGCGTACTTACTATTTCTTATGGCAAAAAAAAAATAGGAGTACTTATTTCTTTTCTCTAACTTTCTTTAATTAGACAATTACCCCCATAAAATGTATAATATGCTAAACTTTCCCCTTCCTTTTTGTTTTTTCATTCAGAGAATGAAGGAATATGCTTTATCTTCCTCCATAAATTGATTGAACAGAGAGAATAGGAAGCCCTTTTATTTAGCACAGAGAGGGAGGGGAATGAAGAAAGAATATTCCTGAAGGAAACAAAAAGAAATTAAATTTCCTTTTCCTTTTCCTTTTTCTCTTTTCAAGAAATTTGTTTGGAAAAATATGGAGGGAGAAGTTGGAACATCATTGAAATGTGAAATGAAAGGGAATGGGAAAGGTGTTGTTGTAAATGAATCTAAGTTTCCTTTGTCCTTTTGGGAGATTGGGGTATTTGGTGTTGTTGTTTTGAGTTATGCATTGAGTCTTGCTTTTGTATATCTCACCATGCCTGCATCAGATTATAGCTTCCTTAAGCTTCCTAGAAATCTTCAAGATCTTCAAATACTCAGGTATTTTTTTTTTATATTCTAGTTGCTTATGTACATCTTTTTTTTTTTAATCTAATTTAATTCATATTTGAGCTTGCAAAGCTTTTCTTGATTTTTTTTGGTTTTATGAGAAGATGAAAATGAAGAAGTGCTGAAATGGTGCCCCCCCCACCCCCCAAAAAAAACATTTGAATAAAAGACTTTAATGAAAAGGTCATTTTTTTATGAATTAAGTTGATGTATTAAAAAGGCATCAAGAAGATGCAATAGTGTAATGAAAAGATCATAATTTGTTGATTTTGAAATGTTGGATGGTAAAGGGGATAAAAGGGTAAATGCCCATTAGTAGATTTGTAAGAAAGGTGCCATAAGCATCTGTAAATCCATTAGCATAGAAGATAATCTAGAAGGAGCTGAACTGTTCAAACTAGAGAAGTATTCACTATTCCCCAATGGTTGTAACAGATTTTCCCTTGGAAAGGAGGACCAAAAACTTAGCTTTTCAGCATTTAATGGATCTGTAGCCTTTTAGCATTTTATGGATGAAAGTAGAAAGTTTATAATATTGTGTGTGTTGAACTAAATGGTAGGTTTAGAAGCAATTGACCATGAGGTTGGATGTGGAAATTGTTGATAATTCAGTGTTAAGTTAGGGAAACAAAATATTTCTGATGTGGTATAGATGCTTCGTCGATCTCTTTTTTAAATGTGAAAAGAGGGTAGTCTACGAGCTGTGCCTTGGTTGTGAACTTGCGTCATATTGGAATGAACACTAGGGGGTTAACGTTAAATATAATCTTCTGACTTTTCAAGCATTTTCTAGTTAGTTTCAAGGATTTGGGAGTAAAGGTCTTTCCATCTGGCTATGCCTCCGTGCCTATTTTAGTTGGGGTTTTTAGGAGCATCTCAAACACTTGCAGTTACCTGCTAATAAATGGAGAGCCATAAGTAAATCCATTGAAATGGTGATAAGAATAGATTCTTAAATGCAACATGTGTAATGCAACAAATAAAGGAAAGCCATAAACTATTAATTATAAGCAGTGACGTCGCTTCCACACTCCTTGCATGAGTGGAATACTTGGCCAGGAAATTGATCAAACAACGGGTGGGAAGATCAAGTTTGTAGTTTCCAATCTCAAAAAAATCAAGTCTGTTCGCTAAACTTGTCGGTGATATCCCAAAGATGTCCTGGCTTTGAACCGTTCACTTAAAATGCTAAAGCTGTGCACTTGTGCAAGCACATACATACAAATCTACAAAAGTAGCACTTGTAGTTGAACATTTGGATTGTTATGCAAAATACTGCACTTGTAGTTGAACATGCATGCAAGTCTGCATTTTCAAATATCGATCCTAATTTTTGGAGATGATGATGTCATCTATATTTCTTTCTTCTTATTTCATACTAATTCCACATAAGACATTTGTATTATGTGCTTCAGCATCTTCTGAGAATATGAATTGTTTTTTTATTCTTATATCATTTTAAATGTTCTATAGGGATCACCTGGAGAGCTATACCAGCGACTATACTATTCAGGTCCTTGTGGGATACTGTGTAGTCTACATTTTTATGCAGACATTTATGATCCCAGGAACAGTTTTCATGTCACTTCTTGCTGGATCTCTATTTGGAGTCTTCAGAGGTGTAGCATTGGTCGTGTTCACCGCTACTGCAGGTGCATCATCTTGCTATTTCCTATCCAAACTGATCGGGCGGCCCCTCGTGTTTTCGCTATGGCCTGACAAGTTAACTTTCTTCCGGGACCAGGTGAGTTTCAACACACAACCTAGTCATCATTTCCTGCTTTCTTAAATGCTACTGTTGCAGTAAAATATCTCTGATCTATCAGGTGGCTAGAAGGAAAACGCGGCTGCTAAATTACATGCTTTTCTTGAGAGTTACACCGACACTGCCAAACACATTTATCAATGTTGCTTCACCAATCGTGGATGTGCCTTACCATACATTCTTCTTTGCAACTGTCATTGGGATCATTCCAGCAGCTTATGTCACTGTCAGGGTACTTATGCTCTTTATTCAACTCTTTATTTGATGGGGACTAAAAGTGTTAAACTTTTGGCAAACTTAAAGGATCATAAAGACTATTTTGAACCTATCCTCAAACATAAGGAACCATTTTTGTCATGTTCTCGTAGTCTTAGAATATAATGACTTACCAAATTATTTTAGATTTTGATGTGAAGAGCGAGTAGACGTATCGACTCCTGGGAAGGGGAGTTTGGGGGATGGGGTTCACCACATACAACAACATACCCAGTGAAATCCCACAACGTGGGGACTGGGGAGAGTAGAGTGTACGCACACCTTACCTCTACCTTGGCAGGTAGAGCAGATGGGGTTCACCACATCAAATTAAAAAACTAAACATCTTAAATATATTTTAACAATAAAATAAACATCTTAAATATACGATTTAAAGAGGGAGCTGATCTTTTACATGTATTTATGGAGTTCATCTGTGTAACTCTTGTCTGATTTAATGAACTCCTTGTGTGAACATAAGCTGGGATAGTAGTCAAACAGCCTATTTACATAAAATCCGGACACTACTGCACAAACTATGAGTGCGATGTTTTAGGGCATTAGTTTATTTCTGCTGTATTAAAATTAAAATTCACTCTGCTGACCAAGGATTACAATGCAGGCTGGAATAATTCTTGGTGAATTGCAGTCAGTGGGTGATCTCTATGACATGCACTCTATAGCTACTCTCTTCCTGATCGGTCTTGTAACTGTTACACCCACATTGATTGGAAACAAGAACTAGTTACAAAGCTCAGAATCAGCAGAAAACATTGTGAAGTGCCATGACTACCATTAACCTTCCTCGGCATGACTTCATTATCTGTACAGATTAGTATTAGGCAGGTGCATTGTGCCGAGTCTCAGCCACAGAAAGCTATGCAGCTATTGAATTTGATCCTGAAGCATTTGTTTAGTTATAAGTTGTAACAGCAACAAAAAAAAAAGGAAAAAGAATCTGATGTCATTTGAAAATATTGATATGTGAGCTCCAGTCATGATTCTGCAATAGTTTATTGGAAGACATCGCCCCAGATCTTATGTTCATTTATTTCATCTGTTTCCTTTTACTTAGTTTCATATTTAGATAAATGAAAAGTTAGAGAGCCAATATCTTAAACAACTTGATCGGATATGCTAAATGTTTGGTGCAATTAGACCTTTTCTGGGGGTTTTGAAAGAGAGCTTGCATGGGAGAAACGTGAGCAAAAATAGAGCAATGATTTCAGATTTCTGGATTTGCTGTGGTAGGGGCAACCTAGTGTACGAAGCATCCGGCGTTCACGTAAGGTCAGGAGAAGGGCCAAAATAGAGAACCAAGCCCCTTTCTGATCCATAGGGCCAAAATAGAGAACCAAGCCCCTTTCTGATCCATTCATTTCTGCAAGCAAGGAGGATCCAGAGCGTTGCCCCCTCCTATTCGAGGCCGGATGGCCACGTCCCACAAGCACCCAACCTTCCTTTTGCTCTTCCTTCGGTTTGCTTCCCCGAACGCGCCACTTAGGAGCCCTACCCATATTCCAAAGGCGCTACTTCAATTCAAGCGCAACCCAAACGGAGAGAGTGAGTTCAAATTTTGCCCAGGAGCTAACCAGAAGATAGCTTCTCCCCTGTCAAAAACTCCTAAAATGATTTCCAATGCTATAGTATAATGAATTGAAAAATCGATATAAGAGAGAATTCACCAGATAGAAGATATAAGAAAGAATTCACCAGCAAGAAGAGAAGAAGAATATAGGAAGGCAAAGAAATATTGCTGAAAAAATACCAAGTACAAACCAATTACTCTATTATACAAAACAGAAAATGGAATTGGAAAAACGCCATAAAGTTACCAATCTATTCATTTAGGCATGAAGCGTGGTTCAAGAGGATAATAGCACACATTTACCAGGACACTAAACCATCAATTATAACTTAACAGAGCCTCGGACGATTGTTTATTATATGTCCATACAGCAATCTAGAATAATCAGATAGACGAACAGAATCAATAACGTAAACATTGATTAATGACGGAATTGTACACGATTTAATTCTAGATGAAACAGACAGCTAAAATCCTGAAGTGAACATATGAATGAAACATTAACTCATGTATAACATTGTTGACAATGTAAAACCTATGATTTTCTAAATTTCTTCTTTCTGCCTGCCGTGTCAGGTGTTCAGTGTGCCAGCTTCCGTTTTGTCCCGCCTTGTTTCAAGCCAGAGGCAGCAGCCTTGAGTTCTTTTGCTTTTCGGGCAGCAACAGATGGTCTTTTTCCATTGCGCTCATTTGGCTTTTGTGATATCTGTGTTCTAGGTTTCAATTTTCCTGTGTCGCTCATCCTCGATTGAGTTTTCTTTTGAACACCAGATTTGCTTGCCTTCACACCCTGGTAGGATAGGGCAGACTTTGTATTCGCCTTATAGCTACTACTGCCTGGTGTAGCTGGATCTACTGCAAATTTCTTTGCTGGAGACCTGAATTTGTCTTCGATTGACAAGTTTTTCCTCTTAGATGGAGTAGAATTTGCTTTAGAATGAGACAACCTCAGCTCACGATCCCGTAGCTTCAAGTTACGCTTTCTAAAAAGAACGTTCGCAGCCTCCTGCAAACCCAAGTATAATATACAAGGAACAATTTGTCTTTCGAGTTGAGCAACCAGGATACAAAGCTACTGAAAAATTAGAGAGTCTCATCCTTACAAAAGAAACTTCAACTACTCCGTAATATTAGAAAAGAAAAAAAGATTCCTGGAAACTGAAACGTTCTTCCAATTTATAATTATTATTATTCCTTCTATGATGTTTTGTAACAAAGTACTCCTTCATTAAAAGAAGTAAAGAACCATATAGACAGAATGATACATATGAAACATGATATTCCAACATTGCAAAAGACCATCAGACTAATAAATATCTGTTTATTGGGCAACTGGCTCCAATCAACAAGACTAAGATAGGAAAGCTAGATTACCAAAACAAATCCCACAATAACGCTGATTACGCATCACCTCAAGGAAATAATTTACTCTCTACTGCTGGAAGATTAACATAAATGCGATCTTTCTTCTCCCATCTACCCCTAAATGCAGGTGTAAGCATGAGGCAAAATATTTCTCTTGTTAATGTGGAACATTAGTCATTACATCATTACAAACTAGGGTCTAATTTATTGAAAGGCAAGAACATAGGTTAATGGTCAGTTTGCTATTTATCCCGTCAGGAATTCCATCTTTCCTTGGACCTTAGACTCATTTTCTTCCTGTTCCTAAGGCGATTGGCAGTAAAGTTTCAGAGGTTGAATTTGCTTTCTACAGTTTGTAGAAGTTCGAGAAAATTACAGGCTTTAGTGCTTATGTGCAAAGCAAAGGAAAAAGGCAGTGATGGTCACTTCAGGAGGTCTCCTTTTTTAGTTGTTCTAGTTTTACTAGAATAAAGAGGATAACTACCTTTATCAAAAAATAAATAAACAAGTAACTAAACAAAGAGGACAAGTACAAGGTAGAATTACTTGATGAAAAAAGATAAAACCCCAGCAGTTTAAATTTAGATTTAGATTATGGAATAGTAACTGCTACCCACAGTTACAGGGCAGGAGAAGAGTAATAGGGGTATAACTTTTCAAAATAACTTCATAATTGAAAAGATATCCTTATGCCAAAAAAAGAAAAAGTAAAGCAGCTAAAGCACCTATGTAATTTCATCCATGAAGTCCACCAGATAACAAGTTGTGACCAAGTAAGGCGGGGAAAAGCTAGTTGAATCTTCTAGGACAAAAGGAAAAATTGAACCCCAAATAGTTAAGTGGCCATTTTTACTAGAACAAATGACCCACAACAAATCCCAACACCACAAAATTACCCTTTACTATGCAAAACCTAAAAATGCTATAACTAAAAGCAAGATACTAATCTAGAATTAAAATTTGATGCTCCAAAATAACATCTGAGGCATGCCAACAATAGCTAAAATAGTAGTCTATCTAATACAAAGCACGTAGCAGAAATCTTAAACTCCACCTAAGTCTGTACAACAATTAGATGTGAAGAAACTAAATTCTCTAAGACTTGTCTCTATTTTCCCAGGTGAAACTAAATGAGTTTTGTCTTTCTAATCTCAGATGAGGAATAAAGCAATCAATCAACTATGCCTTGATTCTAAACTAGTAGGCTATATTATTCCACTATATCCATCATTCATTCGGACGATCCTCCCAAGGTAGGGGTAAGGTCTGCGTATACTCTACCTCCCCAGACCCCACGTTGTGGGATTTTACTGGGTATGTTGTTGTTGTATCCATCATTCGGACGACCCAGATGGATTTTAAAAGCAAACATAAAAAAGTATATCCACATATAGCTATATTTCTAGTTTATCTCCAGAATCAAAGTGCCAATATTCAAGACTATGAATCACCTAGTGAGTATGATGTAGAAAAACAATAGTAATACCATTATAAATTTGAAAAGCAAGAGGAATTGATAGTATATACCCTCGTTTTTAACAAAACATAAGCAATTCCCTTTCCTAGGAGGGTATTAGGATCTCTGATCACCCGAACAGCCTCAATACTCGATTCAAACTCTTTCATACCATAGAAGAGCTGATAAATTTCTTCATCCTGTAAGGAAATGAACAAAATCATTTTGGGCTACAGAAAGAAAAGGGCCGATTAGAACACTAACAGCCATAAACCCTCGGTAACGGACCTTCACATCAAATGGAAGGTTACCAACAAAAACAGTCCTTTTGTTGTCATACAGTCCACTATTGTCTCCCTTCATCTTCTTGCGTGGTGGACATGCTCTGTTGACTCGGATATGTCTTCCTCCAACCTATATAGATAAGTAGCAATAAGCAAACCTCCTTAAATATCTGACTCCTCAAAAAGAGTTCTCATCAGAAAAATATGCAAATGAATCATCTGTAAGAGCAACTTATCATCTGTAAGAGCAACTTACCACTGCCATATTATGCGCCAAAGAAGCCTGGGCAGATTCCTCTGATTTAAAAACAACATAAGCATTAACACTGCAATTACAACCAAATAACCTTATCTACAATAAGAAATCAGATATAAAGAAATACAGTAATACAACAATGAACGAAAAGTAGCAGCATTTTATGCACAAGAAAGTTTTATCTCCCATACCCATTAAAAAGTTAGACGAATTAACCTAAATAGCCGCCCACCCAACCGCTTATATTAAAAATAGCCGGAGGACGTATAATATATGTATAATCCACATAATAATATGTGTTTTAATCGTGCATAATCAGTGAATAATCCATGTATACTGGCTAGAAAAAGAAACAGTAAATCTGCTCAGCTATTTGTGTAAAAATCCCTTAAAAGTTATTAAAAGAAACGAAAGGATGTTTCTATCAACCATATGCACGATCAATTAACTTTGCTATCTTAGTTCAATTGTTTGAACAATAATTATGAAAAGCATCATGAACGATCAATCAATGACACCTCAGTCACAAATTAGTTGGGGCCGGCTACGTGAATCCGCAGTATCCATCCTACTCAATTGGGGTACATTTAACTATTAAGAAAAGCCATAATGCAATTTAATCGTTATGCGCGTTCATCAAACCTGTCCGCATTATCATTGAGTTTCTTCTTAATGATAGCAGCCTTCCTTGGGTTGCACTCTGCCAAAAAGAACATTTCAAATCAAAATCAGACATAATTCCTAACACATAAAGCACATTGATTCAAAGAATAAATAGCTAGCTAACACTCACATCAGTTAACGGAATAGACCGAATCCTCACTGATTCTATCTCACCAAAACTCCCAAATTCCTTCATTAAGGCCTTCTTTTTTATCTTCAAATCCAAATTCCCAACAAAAATTGTCCTTAAAAGTTTACTCTCATCATCAAATCCCTCATTTGTTACCATTATATCCTCTGGATTATCCATCTTTTTCCTCTTTTCTCCTACCACCATTTCTCCAATCCCTTTCTCCACCTCATCCATATCAACCACCCCGTATTTTTTCGCCTCATATTCCGCCTCAATCTCATCCTTTTTCCTCTTCTTTTTATCTTCATTAGCTTCTTCACCTATAGATTCTTCACCCAAGATTACTTTTTTATCCTTTTTCTTCTTCAAAGAACCAAAAACTACACCATTTGATTCATCAACCTCAGATAAAGATACCCTTTTGGATTTTCCATCATTATCCTCATTAGCTTCTTCACCTACATATTCTGAACCCAACATTACTTTTTTGCCCTTTTTCTTCACAGAATAAAAACTACACCATTTGATTCTTCAACCCCAGATATGGATACCCTTTTGGATTTTCCATCTTTATCCTCATTAGTTTCTTCAAAAATTACATTTTTATCCTTTTTCTTCCTTATCTTGATTTCTGTAGTATCAGTTTGATTGTCAATAGAAGCTTCTAGAACATCTAGTTTTGGTTCTTGGGTAGCTGTTGGATTGTCATAAGGTTTTCTTTTGAAGGGATTATTGTCAGAAAAGAGTGAAGCAATGTTGGTATCTGTTGGGGTTGTTCCAAAAAGGGTATTGAAAATATCTGAAGAATTTGAGGTTTCATTATTGTTTGGTGGTGATTGTTGTTTTTGCTTCTCTTTGGATTTCTTTGCCATTGAGTTAAGGAAATTTTGTTGGATTGAAAGAGTAAAAGGGGAGAATTTGGGGGTGGTAAGAAAAAGAAAAGCTAAATTGGGATGGTTTTATTGGAGAAGAAAACAGAGGTACTTGTAGACATGGCACTGGATTCTGTATCCGGTCCGAATTTGGATCTGAATTCGTTTTATATAGGGTATGAATTTTCAAAATTTAGATTCGACCGATTCGGATTGGATCCGAATTCGTTCATGACGGATCAAATCTGGATCCGGATCTTGTATTTGAGATCCGTATCCGGTTTAGATTTGATCAGTGGATCCGTTTTTTATTAAATATATTCATAATCTAGAATGTAATTTTATAAGTATTTTCTTAAAATGATCCGGTGTATGAAAAATGGACGGATCGGATGGATTAGTAGGATCCGGTCTAGATCCGATCCGTTGCCATCCCTAGGTACTTTATTATATACGTTACGTGAACCCTAGTTTTAATGTTGTTTCAACTCATTTCTCCTTCACCCCTACACTTACTATTCAAATTATCATTTCATAATTTGATTTCAAATCACATTTATTTATGTAATTTGGATACAATTTGAATTTCAATTTCATGTAATGATTTGAAATTCTAAATCATCCAAAAAGATGTAATTTAGAATTTTAAATCATGATTTTATTTTATTTTAAATATAAATTTTAGTCCATAAATAAATATAAATTTATATTGTAAGTGCGATTATTATTTCGAGCTCAAAATTTCAAGAACCCCAGACAATATGGGCCATCATTTTTGGTGTTGCAAAGTGACCGAAGTAAGTTTTGTTGCAACATTTTACAAAGTTAATCACATTGTTTACCTATTATACTTTAAAAACTCAACTTTGTTTTTTATCTTTATAGGCAAATGGTGTGTGTAAATATTTTCGGTGGGAAAATGATGTTCTCGTGGATAAAACGGTGGTGACGAAGTTTACAAAGCTTTGGAAAGAATGTGATACCGTGACTTCACGAATCATTGTAGATACGAGAAGCTTAATTTGCAGTTTAAACTTAAGAAAGCTGAAAAAAATTGAACTTCTTGGATAGTTGCTAAAAAATCGGAAGAAAAATCTTAGAGACACTCAACGTGACGCTTTAAAAGAGAAACCTAAATTTTGGAGGATGATTTGTGGTGTTGTTTGTAATTTTGAAATATTGCATTGTCGGTTAGGTTTATTATTTTTTATGTATTTTGTTTTTATTTTTAGTAGTTGCACTTTTATGTATTATGTATTTTCTTTGGCTTTTTTAATGTATTATGTAATCAACTGTATTAATTTCTTTGTGTTTTATATAAAAATTTGAATTTTTGCACTTTGTATTTAATTTTATGTATATAATGTTTGTCATTTCTAACACACTTAAGCAAGTAAACAATAAAATATAAGAATAATGCAAAACTAAAAATACTAATTTTCTTCAATTAATGACATCATCATAAATTTAAAATATTATTAAAATCACAATATCCTTAATTATCCGAATTAAAGTTGTCAATATCGTCCTCAAATAAATATCTTGGATTTCGTAAGACAAATTTTTTTTCTGGAGATGTTAATTCCTTATTGGTTGATGATGCTTTTCTTCGACCAACTTGAGCATGTAAAATCTGAAACGTCATGCTAACATTCGGTTGTACTCTTTCCTAATCCTCTGTACCACAATCTTACAAGAATCTTGATCAGTTCGAGGCATGCTCATTGAGAATCTTGTTGGGATTGGACGTTGAGATTTTTCAAGCCACGAACAAGACGTTGTGATTCGGCATACCGATATGCCTATTCGCGACGTAAACCACAATAATATTCATGTGGATCTGAATATTTTAACTCGTCATTACGCTCTATTAAAAGATGGGGCTTCAAATTGTCTAATACGAATTCACTATTATCGGTTGAAGAATCACCTAAATAGTTGCTACAATTTGAGTTGTCATCACCACTGCTATTCCGATTTGTTGGAAAGAATACCGATCATTCTATATTTCTATTATTCGATATTGATTTTTTAGTAGTTTAGTAAGTAGTGAAAGGCTACTTATATATGTATCAAAATCAATAGGTTGTGGGATCATGACTATGACCCCACATACTTTATTTAAAACAAATATTAATAAAATCATGGGGAATCATCGTCATCGAACATTTCACAATCTGACTCCCACTTGGATGTGATGTAACCACGTCGATTATATATAACTTTGATGCAACATATTTTCACCCGGTTGTTCTCTTCGCGAAACGATTAAGAGCAAAATTCAACTCGTGTGGTGTACCATGAGGCATTGACGTAGCATGACTTTTTGAGCGTTTAAGATGATACACCCTCAAATTTTATTCCAATGTCGCAACCTCCCTAACATGCCAATTCCACTCATCTCTTATTGTATTGTTGTAACTTCGATTGTATCTCTTGTTTGGATTATTCGAGTACTCAAAACCATCACCAAATTCTTATGTCCTATCCATTGCTTCGAATATGTCTCTTGGACAGAACGATGTAATATGACTAATATTATCTAATTGGTTAAAAATGACATAATAACTCGATTGTTGAGTGATTGCTAGTTATTCGTCATTTACATTATATACTACTTGTTGGTACTTTATTTATGACGTTTTTGAATGACATCTTCGATTGACAATACAATGCACGCGATTGACCACATTTTATGACACACTTAAATAACGCTAATTTCATATGCGTTATGCATGGTGAATTTATGACATTTCTGAATGACATCTTTGATTGACAACACAATGTACATGTCTAACCACTTTATATGACACACTTATATAACACTAATTTTATATGCGTTATGCATGGTGAATTTATGACGTTTATGAATGACAACTTTTTTGACAAAACAATGCACGTGTTTGACCATTTTATATGACACACTTATATAACGCTAATTTTATGTGTTATGCATAGTGAATATATGATGTTATAACGACAACGACAATTGTATTAATTGTTGTAAAAAAATCCACATTATTAGAATGTCTAGAAATATTACATTCAATAGTTGGTTCAAAAACATACAAAAAATTGAGAGTAGTTCAAGAAAGCCTCATGGTAGGACAAAAAAAACACAATTAAATCCTATGTTGAAAAAGATATATTAGGATGTTACACAGATTTATCTGGTGAAAATGATATGGTGTTCTTTGTCCTTTTTAAAATCAACTTATTTGTATCAATGTTGATTTAAAAGTTACTGGACACATCATTGAGGGTGACACACACTCCTCAAAATCAGAGGGGGTGAAAAGATTCAATCGGTTGAATTATATTTGAAAGGTGTGATTATATGATATTATGTCATTGTCATAGTTTGATTGTGCCACAAGCATTGTCGGCTACGTTTCAGACCTCTAAACTGAAGGATGAGCCACTAGTTATCCAACACTTGATGAAAGAAATTTTAGAAATACAAAAAGAAATTGACTTGTATCATGCTCACAATCTTAATTTTCGTGGAGCGGATGAAGAAGAGCATTGGAAAATATTAGAAAATAAAAACCTTCATCGGGATTCTTCTTATCCAGTAATTCAAGAATGGATATGTCTTTCAAAATATTTACCACAAACATAATTATGAAGTGTTATATTATTGTGTAAATCAAGTAAGTGCTCCTAATGATGATAGTTGGGATCTAGAGTACGATGATTAAGATGATGAAGAAGAACAACAGAAAGACAAGGAAAACGGGAAGAAAGTAAAGAAAAAGATGAAAATGACGATGATGACTAGGTGGTACCAGAAACTGAGAAAGATTAAACATTTGTCATAATCATTGTATTCTATATGTCTTTATCTTTTTTTTAAGATAAGTTCTTTCTAAAATTACATCATTCAAAATAATTTGAAAATACTTAAAATGCATAAATCATTACATTCCAAAAATACTTAAAATACAACATCCATAATATTTTAAGAAATACTTAAAATACACCATCCATTAATGCTAAATTAAATTACATGCCACTATTAGAGGGTATGCCACCACAAGATGTTCCATCACCATGAGAGGTTCTGCCACCACGACATGTATTTTCACCACGACCCCGCTGGGACGGTGATGCTTAAAATAGACAAATTCCTTGTGAAATTGAGCATTTCAGAGAGTATCTCCCAGTTGGAACATCTATTTCATTGGGAATATAGTTGGTTGCTCGCTTACGCAATTTACAGATAAATTCTTTGTCAGCAACTCTAGCAAAATGGCCAATAACTTTCATCACCAAGTGGGAAGAATGAACCAACATATGCTTTTACATAATTTTCCATGGTATATTCTGAAGCCACATATTGTGTTTCCCTCTTTTCAATTATCTCAAAACACTTGAAGGCATGAGAACATGTCATGTGGTATGTTTTCCACTTGCCACATGTGCATGTTCTTGATCTTCATAAATGTTGTGAATGTTATAGTCACGACCTTGGTGCACACTTGTTTTGACTTCAAATATATGTTGTGTTAGGTTCTACTCAGTTATTGAGTATTGCTCACACTTAAATGTGTGATACTCTAATAGTTGTGTTGATTTTGGCATCCATTGCAGTCCGTCTGCCAAAAATCCTTTGGCCTCCTTTGATCTACTTACGAAATGCTCCACAACATAAAAGCCATTCTCACCATGCAGTAACAAATAGTATCCGTGCATATTTCAACAAGCCATTAAATGACTCATAGCTGTTTGTTATTAGTATCCCCAATCTTCTACCTCTATCCTTGTGTAATGTCCATGATAAATACCCGTGATATACACGGAATATACACCGTGTCTATCATGGGCATAATGGTATATTTTGGCTGTTAAGACCCGTGATATACACGGTATATTCCTGCCGTGTATATCACGGTTTAATGGCCTAGTTTTGGTTAGTTTAGTTATAATTAAATTAGAGTTGTACACTTACCATAATGGTATAATTATTGTACAAGTAGAATAAGGTTTTGGGAGTAGAATATGAATAAGATTTTCCTATTATGAAAATTGTAAATTGTAAATTGTATATATACTCTTTCATTAATGAAAATAATCAAGAGATTATTTCTTTCATGGTATTAGAAGTCTAGGTCTCACAAAAACCTTGAACTCTTCCACGTATTTGGCTCGAATTCCAA
Source organism: Anisodus tanguticus (assembly GCA_034509755.1). NCBI lineage: Eukaryota > Viridiplantae > Streptophyta > Magnoliopsida > Solanales > Solanaceae > Anisodus > Anisodus tanguticus. The sequence goes on from CM067546.1 coordinate 34,209,763, forward strand.
GACTCCTTCTCGGCTTTTGCTCGCCGGAAAATCCTCCTCCCATACCAAATTTTCTCCTTCTTTCTTGAATTTTTCTTCCTAATCTCTACTTCTCTTATTGTTCTTCCGTCATGTCTACATTGAAGAACATGTTTCATCATTACCTTACAGTTTCCAACATCATGAACCACATCCATATTGTTCTTGAGATGGAAAACGTCCAATATGCAACGTGGGCGGAATTGTTCAAAATTCACGCACGCTCTCATCAAGTCCTCCATCACATAATTCCCTCGACTACTGGTGCAGAGGAGGTGCCTGAACCCGAGGTGAGTCCTACGTTGTGGACAACACTTGATGCTACGGTTCTCCAGTGGATTTATTCCACTATTTCTACCAACCTTCTACAAACGATCATTGAGCCCGATGCTAAAGCAATAGAAGCTTGGAATAGGCTACGTGACATATTCCAAGATAACAAAAATTCTCGAGTTGTTACTCTTGAGCAGGAATTTTCTCATGTTCACATGGCGGATTTTCCAAACGTCTAAGCCTATTACAAAAGGCTGAAAGAGTTGGCGGACCAACTCCGCAATGTTGGTGCGCCCATTAGCAATAATCATTTTGTTCTCCAGCTGGTTGATGGCCTATCCGAGGCTTATAGTGGTGTTGGAACTCTTTTTCATCAAAGTGATCATCTCCCGCAGTTCTATCAAGTCCGGTCCATGCTTACCTTGGAAGAAGTCGGCTTGGTTAAAAGGGCGGCTACTAGTGCAACTCCAGTCGTCATGATGACCACATATGATGCTAGTCCATCATTTTCCAAAAAATCAGGCCCAAATCTCAACAACGGTGGCGGCAAAAATAGTAAAAATTCGGAAAAATAATCGGAAGAATAATGGCGGAAATCGAGGTGTGAATAACGGGGGTAGACCTCTGAGCAATGGTCCGCAAACCCACTGGCCACAACCTTAGGGTTCGTGTCCCTGGAACTGGGCTGGCAGCTCTTGGACCACTTCCCCCTATTACCCACTATCACCTTTACCGGAAACTGGGCCCAATATCCCAACCGGTCTAGTTTATCGGCCCAATAGTTCAGTCCACGACAGGTTTCTAGGCCGAGGAAGCAAGCGGGTGTGCTTGGGCCTCGGCCTCCGCAGCCCACCATTCAGCGAGCCCCACCCCTACCGACATTGAAGCCGCAATGCACACGCTTGAATTAAATCTCCCGGACACAAATTAGTACATGGACACCGGCGCCACTACTCACATGATGTCCGACCAAGGTACTCTCTCGTCTTATTCCAATTTGAGCTACACTCGTGGCATAATTGTTGGTAATGACAATTCAATTCCAATTTGTGGTTACGGTCATAAAATTGTCTCCCCTCCATCCACCTCTTGTCTTGAAAAATGCCCTTCATACCCCTAACTTAATTAAAAATTTGGTGTCTGTCCGTAAATTCACCACTGATAATTGGGTTTCTGTTGATTTTTTTGGGTTTTCTGTGAAGGATTTCAAGACGGGGATTCTCTAATGAGATGTGATAGTAGGGGAGATATTTATCTTATCAAGCCCACATCTGGTCTCTCGAGTCAAGCCTTGCCATCTACTTTTGCAGCTCTCGCTCCTTCCTTGTGGCATGCCCGTTTGGGTCACCCTGGGTCGTCTATTGTTTCTTCCTTACATAATAACAATTTTATTTCTTGTAAGGGTACGCATAGTACTTCAATTTGCCAATCTTGTCCTCTAGGAAAACTTGTTAGATTACCGTTTGTAGACTTTACTTCTCATACTTTAATGTCATTAGATATTATTCATAGCGATTTATGGACATCTCCTGTTCTCAGTTCTTTGGGCCATCGTTATTATGTTCTATTTTTGGATGATTATTCTAATTTTTATGGACTTTTCCGTTAGCAAAAAAATCTCAAGTGTTTTCCACCTTTTAAAAATTTAGAGCATTCATCCGAACCTAGTTCGAACGGGAAATAAAAAATATTTAATGTGATAATGACAAAGAATATTATAATGGATTGTTTCGGGATTTTTGTGGTACTAATGGAATAAATTTTTGTTTCTCTTGTCCTCATACGTCCTCACAAAATGGGAAAACCGAACGCAAAATTCGTACCATTAATAATATTATCCGAACTTTATTGGTCCATGCTTCCGTCCCCCTTCATTTTGGCATCATGCTCTTGAAATGACTACATATCTTCTTAACATACTTCCTACCAAAGGTTTGCATATTCATCCCCTCTTCAAATCTTATATAATAAGACTCTTTCGTATTCACATCTTAGAGTGTTTGGGTGCTTGTGTTATCCACTATTTACGTCCACCACAATTAACAAACTTCATTCCCATTATACCCCTTGTGTGTTTTTGGGTTATCCATCTAATCATCGTGGTTACAAGTGCTTTGATTTATCGTCTAATAAAATCATCATTAGTCGCCATGTTATTTTTTATAAACCCAATTTTCGTTTACTAAAGTGAGAAGTCTCGGGCCTAGTTCGTATAATTTTTTGGATGACGGGGTCCCACCGTATATTATGCATCATCTGCTGGACCAATCCCATGCGACTGTCCCGCCAGCATGCCCACTGCCTGCTGGCCCACTACCGACCCAATCCACTCTCAGGTCTGTCCCGCCCTCTTCTAGTGGGTCGTTTGTCCCGACCTCTTCCAATGGGCCGTCTGCCCACTCCAGCCTCCCGGCCCAATCTCTGCCACCTCATGCTCCAGTTTTGACCTCCAATCTTGGTCCAGCAAGCCCACTGCCTGCTGTTGGCCAGTCCGTCACCCCGCCAATTTTGTCCCAAAATCCACCCAATTCTCCCTTGAGTCATACTTCGGTCACTCGTAGTCAACGGGGTATTTTTAAACCTAAAAGACATTTTAATTTAAATTCTAATGTTCTTAAATCCCCTACCCCGTAACCCAGTGTCCGTATTAAATGACCCAAATTGGAAATTGACTATGACCGATGAATATGATGTTCTTATTGCAAATAAGACGTGGGAGTTGGTACCCCGTCCTTCTGGTGTTAATATTATTCGGTCTATGTGGATTTTTACTTATAAGGATAAATTTGACGGTTCTTTTGTGAGGCATAAGACTCGTCTTGTAGGTGATGGTAAGACTCAGTACGTTGGCGTGGATTATGGTGAGACGTTTAGTCCGGTGGTCAAACCGGATACCATTCACATTGTTCTCAATCTAGCTCTTTTGAAAGCTTGGCTCATCCATCAGTTAGATGTGAATAATACTTTCTTTCATAGTGATCTTAAGGAGATCGTTTACATCCATCAACCCTTGGGTTTTTGAGACCCCAAATATCCTCATCATGTCTGTTTATTGAAGAAATTCTTGTATGGGCTTAAGCAGGCCCCACGGGCATGGTATAGGAGATTTGCATACTATGTTTCATTTATTGGGTTTTCCACAGCAAGTATGATAATTCATTGTTCATATATCATCATGGTACTTTCCTGGCTTAAATACTTTTATATGTGGATGATATTATCTTGACTGCCTCTTTTGATGCTTTGCGAAAGTCTATCATGACAATGCTCAGTTCTGAGTTTACTATGAAAAAATTAAGGCCCTTGAGTTACTTTTTGGGGATTGTCGTCACTCATCATGCAGGTGGGTTATTCTTATCACAACAGAAGTATGCAGCTGAGATCATTGAGCGAGCTGATATGTCCTCATACAAGTCTACTTCCACTCTAGTTGATACAAAACCCAAGCTGGGTGCTGCGGCTGACTCACCTTACGAGGATCCCACTCACTATCGTAGTCTTGATGGAGCTCTTCAGTATCTTACTTTCACGAGACCAGATATTATATATGTCGTACAGCATGTGTGTTTGTTTATGCATGATCCTAGGGTTGAGCACATGAATGCGCTCAAACACATTATTCGATACCTCGAGCGGACACTTGACTATGGCTTTCATCTATATGCGTCGTCGGTCTCTACGCTCATCTCCTATATAGATGCTGATTGGGGTGGCTGTCCGGACACCAGGCGATCTATATTTGGTTATTGTATGTTTCTTGGGGATAACTTGATCTCCTGGTCTGCCAAACGACAATCTACCTTATCCCGCTCTAGTGTAGAGGCTGAATATCGAGGGTTAGCCAATGTGGTTTCTGAATCATGTTGGCTACGTAATCTTCTCGTAGAGCTTCACTTTCCAGTTCACAAAGCTACCTTGGTTTATTGTGATAATGTTAGTGCAGTATACCTTTCTGGCAATCCGGTTCAACATCAACGCACTAAACATATTGAGATGGATATACATTTTGTTCGCGAAAAGGTAGCTTGTGGACAAGTACGCGTCTTGCATGTCCCTTCCAGGTATCAAATTGTAGACATCTTTACTAAGGGTCTTCCATCGGTTCTTTTTAAAGTTTTTAGGAACAGTCTCAACATACGAAGACTGCCTGCTATGAATGCGGGGGTGTGATAAATACCCGTGATATACACGGAATATACACCGTGTATATCACAGGAAGAATGGTATATTTTGGTTGTTAAGACCCGTGATATACATGGTTTAATGGCCTAGTTTTGGTTAGTTTAGTTGTAATTAAATTAGAGTTGTGCACTTACCATAATTGTATAATTATTGTATAAGTAGAATAAGGTTTTGGGAGTAGAATAGGAATAGAATTTTCCTATTATGGAAATTGTAAATTGTATATATACTCTTTCATTAATGAAAATAATCAAGGGATTATTTCTTTCAACCCATTTCTCTTTGTCCAATGCATTCAATCAGTGGTAGGCGTTGTAACGCCCCGAATCATGGTCTGGGAGAAATACGACACTCGATGCCTGACCGCATGTGACCGAGTGAACCTCATTGCTTTCTAATCATCATTGGCATCAAAATATACAATAATAATAATTTAAAATATGTAAAGCCTAATATTGAAAATATAGTATGAAAATATGATTGCGGAATAATTTGAAAAACATGATAAGTCTGAATACTGAATATCTGACATAACATGCTAACTAGTCTTTGAACATGAGTCTGACTACTAAAACTGTTTTACCAAAACAAGGTCCTGACATACTTCTATTGCAAAACTTATCATGAAAATAACTAAACTGATACCCTAAATGAAATGGGGCTCACTAATAAATGATACCGATGAAATCCTAGAGAGCAGATCCATTGTCCTGAACTCACTACCTACACCGTGAAGTGCAAGCCCCAAGCAAAAGGGATGTAAGTACATTTGAATTGTATTGTATGTTAAACAACTGAAATAATAAGCAGGAACATGAAATAATAGGATCTGAACCTGAAATTGTAACATGAGCATGTATAATATCTGACATGAATATAATGAAACATGATAACTTATTATAAATGGGAGAGCCTTAGTATAACCAATATGTAACCACCACGTGAGAATGTAGCGTCTGATCCTTTCCTGATCAGCTAAGCCATCTCGTACCTTTTCGGGTTACGAGATATGAACATGACATGAATGGATCCAATAATCTGATGTGGGTAACATGAAGGAATCATTTTAACTGGGTGGAGAGATCCTTATCCTATGTTGGCATACGTAGTTTCAGACTATCTGATCTTTCTCGGTAATCTGTCTAACTCCCATACATGAACATGAAATATAATTGGCTAGAAAGCTCATGGTTTGTATAATCGTGATTTGTAAACATGAGTGATAAATATAAGATATAGCATGAACATAAATACATAATATACTTTGCATAAAATATGAAAATATGAAGAATTCATGGAATTGAATAATATGGGTTCATGACTTGTGTTTAACAACCCATGGAATGCAAGACATGTGTATTCATGAATTACAGACGAATTTCTAATAACCATATGGAATATCAAGAATACAATAATGAATTAGTAATACAGACATGGTATATCATGATACATGTAGTTTAGGATTATCATGAACTTGAAATAAAACCCTACATTATGGTAATTCATAGTTACATGGATGACCGTGGTGTGGAGAATAATAATAATATTCCCACATGTAGATAGAATCTCTACATACCTTAATCGCTGTAAAACTTGTAATAAAGGTCTGGACTTTCAAGAAGAACCCTAAAGTTTGAGCCTTGAGCCTTGAGATGGGTTTTCTTGAAAACCCTAGGTTAGAAACAATGCATTTCTACTTAGAGTTCATGTATATACGTTAGAATTCACTTGAAATACTTGGAATAGGCTTACCTTGGTGTATGAGAATGATGGGAGGAGAGAACCATCATGCTAAGGCTTGAAAAGAATGAAATCTGATTTTTAGAACCAAATTCGCGTATTTATATGTTCAGCTTTCGGACCCTTTTACAGTTGGATTGTACGGTCCGTACAATCTGTACGATGGAAAGTACGATCCGTATAATATTGTACGGTCTGTATAAAGTAATCATCATCAAAATTGTAAATTCCAGTGATTACCAAAAGCTGAGTGCTTACCTACGGTCTGAATGTACGGGTCCGTATAATTTTATATGGTCTGTATAAGTCACCGTATTTAATTAATTTTAACAGTGATTCGTACGGGTCCAATTCTATGGTTTGTATCCCATTATACGATCCATATAAATTTGGCATAAAATAGGGGTTACAGAACTGAAACTAGATTTTTAACTTCACACTTCCCGTGTTAGTTTTCTAAACTCCTAAATCACGAACATGGTCTAGTTTGAAGGTACAAAGTGTTATACACTTCCTCATCCATCTTCCTAATCAACTCCATCCACATATTAAACTTCTTCTTTTGATGCTCTGTTGCAGCCACCCATATCAAATTATTCAGTGGACGATAGTAGGCAAAGGGTGGCTGTCACCCCTCCAACTGCTCAAAATTAACCAATATGCCATAATGCATGTATGATAACACACATGTACCCATTTGATCCTTAATAATGTGTTGCCTCAAGCAGGTCAAAAATATACCCCATGTATGTTCGCTCTCATTAGCTGCAATGGAAAAAGCCATAGGAAATATCGACTAATTCACATTCATTTCTGCTATAATTAGTAGCTTGATGCCATATATCTCGTACACATGTATGCCATCTATTTATATTACTGGCCTACAATGAGTAAAATCATCAATGAATGGTTTGAAGAAAACACAAAATTAAAAATATTATCGGGTACATCAGATTTTGATTTGAGCTTCTATTCAACAACAATACCAGAATTGAAGTATTGTAGAGCTGACATGTATCTCGGCAACGTCTTGAAAGAGCCCTCCAAATTAACATAGACCATCTCAAAAGTGTGTCTACGCCCGAGATATACCTTTCGCCTACTTCAGTTTTGCGATATACTTTCACAACGGCTGTAATGCAGTCCTTAACGAGGAACCTAGATAATTTCCAATATTAGCATTTAGAAATGAGGAGCCTCATATTAACATCAAAATTAAAATAAAACTTGGGCAAATAGGATACCTTGGGGTTTTTCTAATGTCGCCAACTAGCACAACAACAATCATACTGATATCTAGATTGAAATGATATGCTCGGCATTTACTCATATCACAAGTATGAATTGAGTTGTATTTTTAAATGGTCCATATATGATCACGAGTCTCCTTACCACGGAGCATCCATATTTTCGCTTGCAGACCAATCAACATTATTTTTGAGTCGAATCATCAACTTTGAACTCCCTAATATTCTGCATCAAGAATGCAGAAAATCTTAGCAGCCCTTTGCAATGACTTTTTCAAGGTGAACAACATGCCTTTTTCAATATAAACTTCCTCTTTTACAAGATCACATGACTCTTTCCACATTCTTTGACGAATATGATCATCATCCATAGTATAAAAAGGCATTAGGACAACCTTAAAGATGATCAAGATAGGGAATCTTATTGAAATGCAACCGAGTAGGGCCTGCTTCCAGCATCAGTTCTTGCTGCTGAAATCAACTTTGTGGCATCGATTCTTGCTGGTGAAATGAGTGTTGTGACAGTTCTTGCTAGTGTGACGAACTTTGCATCATCACTTCTAACTATTATATTTTGACTTTGAGGATTAATACTATCCTCACTTTCACTCACTAAGAAAGGGATATCATATGATTCCTCCATATTAGGTATATCATCACTATCACTCGATGATATTTCTATATGATTTAGATAATCAATACCATATAGTAAAGTCTTTTCTTGAAGGGGAGCCTTAGAGTAACTGGTAAAGTTGCTACCATGTGACCAAGAGGTCATGGGTTCAAGCCGTGGAAATAACCTCTTGTAGAAATATGAGGTAAGACTACGTACAATAGACCCTTGTGGTCCGGTTCTTCCTTACGCGGGAGCTTAGTGCACCGGGCTGCACTTTTTTATAGTAAAGTCTTTTCTTACAGATATAAGTAAAATATATTATCTACCAAACATGAAAATATATACATTATTTCATATCAAAATGATGGACCTACTGATAAGAATCAACATTGTGTGATTTTGAGGAAGGATCCACATTTGGTATCAGGGGCTCATTTTGTGTAAAAGTTTCACTGCACAAGAAAGTAAAGTATTTTAACTACTAAACATCAAATATAATAATATTTAATCTTCAAAAACTTGATTTACCGATAATAATCAACTGGACCAAAACTTGAGGAAGGAACATCATTTTGAAAAGTTTGATAGGCTAAGGATGTTCCATCATGATTAATCCATCCTGACTGAGAGGACTACCCGTTATTACTCATATCAGGTGTCCCACCCCTAAAAAATACAAAGAACGTTACTATTACCATATAAATAATAAACATATTCTACTACACATAATAATAAGAAAAATAATGGATATTTACCACTCTCCACCATAAGTTTGAGTGAATTGATGACTTAAAGCTTCCAATGACATTTGACCCGTCAAAATGTCTCCATAAGAACTCATGTCAGGATAAGCATAAGTAGGCAGGACTTAAGCGACTTCAGGGGAATTCTGGGACTTCCTGATGAATTTTAGCCAGGCCTCCCCGACAAGTTCGATCTGAGGCTTCCCGACGAGCTCTAGCTGGGACTTCAAGATGATTTGTAAGTATGTTCTCGATATACATCTCAAGCACATTCAATTTGATACACTCCTTATATTCGTCCTGTACCGCAAAAAATCAATTAAAGACACATCGTATATGATATTCCAGAATCCATAAAATACTAAACCTTGCGGTGAAAAAGATTGTGGATATCTCTCCCTATTACAGATAAATTAAAATCTCGGTTGCTAAATTTAATTCTACTATATAAGGCTTCGAGTAGTCTTGTGTATTTCAGGTCAAGTGGAAACCTAACATAGTATTTTGATAGAATACTATAATGCACAGTATTAGATTGATGAACAATCTCCCCATCCCAAAATAATGAAACATTAACAAGTGGATGATTCTCCATTTTTAAAACTTTAGGAGTTGGTTAGATTTTTCCCCATTGAAACTCCGCTTTAAATGAGTTTGAATGATATAACGTATCATAAAACGCAAAAAATTAATGCATTATGCAACTTTATGTCAAATCGAGTACGAATGGACAGACAAATCTAGTGAAAATTCAAGTCATTTATGGAGTATAATAAATAAGTTTTCAAAAATGTAGTAACACCCATGAGAGTCGAACAACGAATTCAACCAATACCCACAAAACAACAATTATCTATGGAGCCTCTAAGATGATCAAAAGAAATAGTCTAACTTCAAGACGTAGCCCGAAAACTAATACTAATAAAATAAAGACATAATGGTGCCACACGAACAATCATGTGGGCTCACCGAATAATCTCGAAAGAAGCAAGTTCTCTTAAGTTGTAGGTGTATCATGAACCTGAGCTTCTATGTTACTTGACACACCATAAAAAACAACAATGGTATGCCTGAGTACCGGTTACTCAATGAGTGTCTCCGAGAGTACTCAGTGAGTGTTTCCGGATAATAAATAATGTAAAATAATATAATATTAAGCAGTAAAATAATGTAAGTAAAGCAGTTTGAAATACAGAGATAAAAAAGTTCACCAAACTTAGAGAAACCATTTGTAAAACCCATTAAGAGAGAATTAAATCACTTTAAATCCATTATGTCATTTATCAAGATTAAGTCTTCCATTTATGAACTCAAGATCAACTTCAAGAAACTCACGAACAATCACAATCATACCAATAAAGGCCAAATCAATGAAATGAAGGGATGACCATTAAGGTTTCCTAAAACCGCATAGAAGCACCACATCGGGGTTGTCACCCTCGATGGCTACCCTTCCTTTCGAATAGCAAGGCAACACCACATCGGGGTTATTGATCCTCGATGACTATCCTTCCTCCCGAATAGCTAGGCAAACCCCACCGAGGTTATTGTCCCTTGATTGTTATCCTTCTCCCGAATATCTAGGCGAATCACACCGGGGCTATTGGCCTCGATAGCTATCCTTCCTTCCAAATAGCTAGGCAAACCACACCGGGGCTATTGGCCCTCAATGGCTATCCTTCCTCCCAAATACTAGGCAGACCACACTAGGATCCATAGTGACTACTCTTCCTATCAAGTAGCTAGGCCAAACACATACAATAGAATCATGACAAAATAGCTGAATCACAATCATATCATAGAAGATGAATCACTCATTATGAATTATGTTCATCATCCCGTTATTAGGGGTGTGTCAAATCATTTATGGGTTTAGAAACCAAGTTCAAGTCACTAAATGAATTTGAATTCAACACAATATGTTAATAGAGCAAAACACATGAAATATCTAAGCTTCCCGAAATCAAGTTTAAGCATCTCTTATGGGGTAATCCATGTTCAAAGATTAAAGCTTTATATTTCAATTATAATTATCCTTCACAAGGAAAAAATCATTTATACATATATATATATATATATATAATATAATACACATAAAGGTTTAATGTGAGCTTGTCCCTCACTCACACAAACCTTGCAAAAGAATCACTTCAAACATTTAAAAAGTATGTTCGAAAAAGAGACATGCAAATCACCTTATAGTTAATTTTTTTAAAAAAAAGAGTGAAAAAAGATTTTTTTTAAAAAGAGACATACCTATAATTCCGCTTAAATGCTACCAAACGGAATATCCAAGGTCCAACAATCCATCTACAATGTATTTAGATGAGAAAGATTACAACTATTCAATTCTATGAGTGTTTTCACTAATTCGAAAATTAGGCCTTTTCAAGTCTTAGAACATATTCTTGAACCTCGTATGAATTATTCGTGGATCCTAATCTCTTAATATACTTCATAATAGTCTAATAATATTTAATAATATCATAAAAATCAGAGGTCTTACCTTTTAGATGAAATCCCACACACCCCTTCTTCTCCTTCATTGAGTTTTCAAGAATCTAGGGTTTGGGAAGATGAACTAATGTCAAACAAGATTGAATTCGGCGTATAATTGATAAAGATGGATTAGAAACTTACCTTAGGATTTAGAGAGGTTTCTATGGTTATTTTCCTTCTAAAGTTCATCCAAAATGAAGTGGGGAAAAGTTATGACGAGGTTTTAAACTTATAAAATTCGGAACAAGCAAAACATATCGGCTATGGTCGTGCGTCTTACTTCCATATCATAAATGGGGTCTTGATATTCTTGTGCCTCACCCATCGCATGTGCCTCTGAGAGTGATATTCAGAGACACATTTTCAGCGCGATACTTGCACGAGGGCTCTAATACTCAGTAAAATGGGCATAACTCATAGCACAGAGCTCCGATTGAGCTTCTCTATATATGGTTGGAAGGAAATTTCAATGATATACAACTTTCATGTTTTGCGTTTTCTATGATTCCCAACATAACTACCCTAAAACTGAGCATAAGTGAAAACTACCTCAGATTTAGATAAATTTAAGAACTCTTACGAACCTCACTATTTGGTTTGACTTTAAAAAGGCTATCTTCCACCCGAATTCATCCCGAAAGGATTCATATAGCTAAAATGACACATCAATACTCATTATACAAATTCACACCTAACTCAGATTTACGGAGTGTTACAGTTCCGAACTCTATTATTAAAGTATTGGTATTAGGATACTTATTATCCATTTCTAACAATTTTAATTTTAAGCACATAATTAATTGTTTTGTAGAAATAATTTTAACACTTAAAATAATGATTTATACTTATAAGTGATTTGAATCAATTAATTCGAATTGTATTGGCATGCCAAAAAAATGAAATAATACCAGAAAACGCTAATTCTCAAAGAAAATTTTCCGTAAAATTTGATGTTTTTTTCATCGTAAATTCTTTACCGTTTAATGGAAATTGGTGATTTTGATAGTGAAAGCACGTTATCGACATTCACTGTCATAACCTTCATCGAGCGAATCACAATTATATACATTACAAACCATATGTGCATGCGAACAATTAGCTTTAGAATATTTTTCCTGATAACATACTCCTTAATCACATTGAAGAAATTGCATTTTATCATAAAACAGAGAGATTTTTCTGATACACCTTAACACATTGAACAATTGCATTATCATAAAAATATCTCTGAAAATATACATGTGACAATCATCCGCAAAGTCATATAAGTGTCCATGCAGAAACATAAAATTCCACCTCTAAGGCCTCATTTGTCTTCGTTATTAAGACGTCTGAATTTGAATGCACATCTGAATGATTAAAATGTTGTCTCTAGATCTGAACACTAAATGATTATGATTATTTATTTTTCTACATATGAATGCACATAATATATTTATTTAAACATAATAAATATATAATTCAAATAAAAAAGTAATTAAATATTACAAAATAAATACAAATTTAATAATATAAAATATTATTTGATAAAAAAATAAAATACTAATGTTAGCTAGTAATGGCGGAGATGCTTTGTAGTGGTGGTGGGTGGTGGGAGGGGTAGGTGTGTGGTGGGGGTTTGGGAGTAGAGTGGGGGTGGTGGTTGGGAGTAAGGTAGGTGGGTGGTGAGAGGTTGGGTGAGACCAAATAAGTGCGTAGATCTTAATGTAAATAAATGCACTTAATGATCAAAAGTCTGAATCATTCAGATTTAGACATCCATTAAGTGCAAACAAATTAGCCTCAAGTCTATGAGCCTTTATTATGGCCTAATAAAAGAAATAATTCACGGGAATATGAATGAGGAAATGAGATTTATGGGCCTCTTACATTTGAATAAAAAAATAATTTTTTCAGATATTTTATGTGTTTTCGATCTCTTATGTATAAAAAATAAATATCTTTTAAAAAACATCATAAAACTAAAAAAAAAGTAGTCTAAGAGAATAGTAATAAACTTTTTAGTCTTCACCAAAGGGAGGGTGAAGCATACCAAAAGTAAAGAAGAGGAGATGACCACCCTAGCTCGACCAATATTTGTGCATATGATAAACATCATAGAAAATAGAGCTTTAGTATAATTCACAGTACTCAATATGTATTATTGGGCCCAAGTATTCCAGACGTGATCGAGCCGGGCCGTAGCCGCTAGAACTACTACCGCTAGGCCACCGGCCGCCGGGCCGCCACCGTTGGTTCCGGGCTCGATGGCACGGCCGCCCCACCGGCCGCCGGAATTCACCGCCGGAGTATAAGGGTTGCCGGCCCACGGCCCACCGCCCACCCCCACTGCCATGGGCCCCACTGCTGGGACCAGGGGGTGGTGGGCCACTGTTCACTAGATGGGGCCCACCACCTGCATGCTGACCACCGGAACCGCCGCGTTTGCCCCCACGGTTTTTGTTATTATTCTTACGATTATTTTTGCCGCCACCATGACTATGGTTTTGTTCCGAATTATTAACAAAACCTGAAGAACTCGGGGATGACGCCATCATGATGACGGGGCTTGCTCCGGTAACCGCCTTTTTAGCCAAACCGGCTTCTTCCAAAGTGAGCATGGAGCGGGCTTGATATAAGGCGGGAAGAGGGTTGCTTTGACGTAGGAGAGTTCCAACGCCATTAAAGGCCTCCGAAAGGCCGGCAACCAATTGTAGAACCAGACGATTATTTGTGACAGGTGCGCCCACATTACGGAGTTGGTCTGCCAACTCTTTAAGTTTCTTGCAATAGGCAGATACGTTAGGAAATTCTTCCATACGAACGAGGGAGAATTCCTGCTCGAGTGTGACGGCACGTGAATGTTGGTTATCTTGGAATATGTCACGCAATCTATTCCAAGTAGCCATAGCCGTGGTATCCGGCTCAATAATCGTTTGTAACAGGTCAACCGAAATAGTGGAATAGATCCACTCGAGAACGGTAGCATCAAGGGTAATCCATAGATGAGGATCCTCCGCGGGAAGAGGTGTAGCGGGAGGAATTATGTGATGGATAACTTGATGGGATACAGCGTGAATTTTAAACAACTCCGCCCACGTCGCATATTGGACGTTTTCCATCTCAAGCACAATAGGGATACTGTTTCTTGACGTTTAGGAGAATCATATTCCTATTCTATAGAAATATAACATATATGGATGCATGACATAATGCCGTCTTAAATGAAAAGCGAGTAGACATGTTCATGCTATCTTGTATATGTAAGTCAAGGTGAGTGAAAATAAATAATGTATTTTCACACTTGACTTCAATTAAATTTGAGTGGCTTGAGAATCCTTCTCCTCCAGAAATTTCTAACTGCTATTACTTTCCAAGTAATAACTTGTTTGGATGGTATTACCCATTGTGTTTTATTGTATTGGTATTCTAAGTAGTATAATAATTTTATTATGGTTGTTATTTAAATTTTATTGTATTGTATCGTTAAATTCGTCGCTATATAACAACGAAAATACCCATTTCGTGTAACATTGATTTAGTGTGATTGGATCGCTAAGTTATTGCTTCTTCTTCTTTTAGACATCCCCACCTTACATTTTTAGTTCGTTTGCCACTACCTTTTTCTTTCTGTCCCTTTTGCCATTCTCCATCTACGTTTTTTATGCCAAGTCTTTTTTTTTTTGCTACTAATTTTGGTTGACGATTTGTTTTTGATTAATTTTGTTGGGAGTTGCATAAATCTAATAGTTTAAATTATTTTACAAGGCATAATTGTTAAAAATTAGGAAAATGAAGTTTTAAATTATTTTTATAATAATTATTGATAAATCTAATATTTACAACAATTAAAGATATTTTATTAAGCTTATTAATAATCGTACAAATACGATATTTACAACTCAATGCTTGCCCATCATTATCTGTTGGGAGGTTTAGAAAGCTAGATGCTCAACCACATTGATGATATGCATATTTATGATCATAATGTGATTAATCAAATTGTTTACATTATGAGGTTGTTGCTTAATTCTACTTATCCTTCTAAACTGAATGGTATCGATTTGGCATAATATATGCTCCTATGTTGAGAAGATTAAACATAATTTACTCATAAAATATCATGTATTTTTCTGTGTATTATGGGAATTGCTCCAATAACTTAGCAGGAAGCCAAAAGATGTTTTATTTGGTATTGGTTGGTGTGTAAGAAGCCATTATCTTCAAGTCAACATTGAAACTGATTTTATGCTATTAGGACATACATCCAATATGGAAACTCAGCATTACCATTGTTGATATTAAGAAATATCTGGTTATGGGACATATCATAGGCAGCGACGTTTGCAAGGCGATCCAATCCTCTTCTTCCCGTGCCAGGCCGTATGCCCATGGGTGGATTCTTCGAAAAATAGCGATAGGGGGAAGAGAGGGACACAGGTTACTAAAAAAATCTCTATTTTTTCACTCTAAATTTTTTTTATTGAAAAAAACGTTTCGAGAATGTGATGGCATTTTTTCTAAATTTTTATTGAAAAACGTTAATCGGTGGAAAAAATCTAAACAATAATATTTTCACACGTAAAAATTAGAAAGTTTTCCAGCGTTTCAATGGGAACCCGTTTTCGACCATGCGTTTTCCCAGTGAGCTGGTTTAGTGGAAATGAAGTGGGAAAATCATGTTTTATAGCACAAACTTTCCATTGAATGTCAATGGAAAGAACCATAGTTTCTAGTAGTGACATTTTGACGTTACCCACAGGGAGGCTAATAAGGTAGTTGATTCATTGGCTAATATGGGAGTTACCAACAAATATAGATCGAACTTTACTGGTACATTTTCTTTGCCTAGACAAGTTAGCTGCATTGAAGATGGATCAAAAATTTGCTCATCAACATTCAGAATCAAACCTAAAAAAGGTAGTTTATTAATCACGGTTAACATCTTCATGTTAGGAATAGAAACATTTGTGATAATTCAAAAATATAAAGGAGTCGTCATTTAATTATGTCACTAGACTTAGGCTAACATGTTTATGGTTAGTTCTTTGTATAAGACTCTTGTATGCTCAAATTGTTAGTAATTTTCTTTTTTTATCGACTCACATATAATATATTCATACATAGATATGCTATCATTTAAGAAGCTCATTTTAGGATTTAATAAAGTAATATTATATGGGCATAAGAAATATCAATTATTCTTTTCACATTGTATGTTTGATGAGCACATACTTTATGAAAAGATACATTTTCATTTGAAAAGGCACCAATGTAACCTTTATAAGGGGTGATCCCTAAAGTAAGGTTGGCCAGTGGGCCGGGTCGGTCCGGTCCCGGCCCCCCCGACACCGCCCTGGTCTCGCCCCAAACCCGACCTTTAAAAAAAAACGGTATCGGGACTCGAACCGGGACGGGACATGGTTTCGTCCCAACCCGTCCTGGCCCGCCCCAGGCCCGCCAGTCCCGACCCGATTCCGGTCCGGCCCCGATCCCGCCCGAAACCCCCCCTTTTGCAAAAATAACCTTTGCACCAACGGTCATTTTACATTTTGGCCGTTGTGCAATGACCATTTTTGGCCGTTGTGCAACGACCATTTTTGGCCTCCCCCCTCCCCTACCCCCTTAATATTTATTTTTAACCCATAAGTTATTATATATCCACTTTAACCCAATTTCCCAATTATAAATACCTCATTTTCTCTTCATCTTTCTCACAAATCTTCCTACAATCTCTCTAATCTCTCAATAATCTATTTCTCTACAAGTTTACATTGTCTACTAAATATTCAATTTTATTTATTCATTTGGGAATTGGGAGTGAAGTTGGCAACTAGCTTGAGGATCTTCCATCGAGCAAAGTTTCAATTTTCAACCTCTCGAATACACGTTGATGTTACGTCGGCGTTTGGTACATTCGTTCCTTCATTAAATTATTATTGTTTGTTTCTTTTATTTAGCGCACTTAATTTCGTTTACTTTAATTATTTATTAGTATAAGTATAAATTTATAATGGAAGGATTTAAACGTATGCTTACGGGTAGGGGTCATGCTTATTCTAGTAGGGACAACAAGGGCAAGGGTCATATTTCTAGACAGAATCCTATTCCTACACATGATGATTTTGTTGATACTGAACATTTTCCTACAATACCATTAGATTTAGACGAGGAACTATTTTCTGGAACTCAAGAATACTTTAATTTAGACGATTATCTAGATGATACACCCACTAATGTAGATGAAAACACACCCACTAGTGCACCTTCAACTGAAATGTCTCCTATTCCCCCCCCCCCCCCCCCAAAGATGAGACAAGGTCCAACAAAACGACCATTAAAATCAGATGCATGGACATTTTTTGATAGGGACGTAGAGAATCAAGTAGCTAGATGTAAAATTTGTAAAGATGTTTTAAAATTTAAAATTGGAAAAGGTCACGGTGGGACGGGGGTTTAATGAGACACGTAGCAAGGGCTCATACATCTAGGTATGCCCAATACGAGGCTTCAAAACTGGGTGCGCAAACGTCCGTTCCATCGGGACAATGTTCACATACTGATACTGTCCCGGACCAAGTACATGGTCAAATTAACCCTATGACGGGGGGAATTGTAGGCCCTAAATTAGTTGCTGTAGAGGGTTTGCCTTTTTCATTTCCTTCATCTCCCGGTTTTATTCATTACATTAGAGATATGTATAATCCTGCTTTTAACGGTTTTCCTAAATCAACTGTTAAGAGAGATGTATTTAAATTCGCACATGAATATCAACAATATTTACGTTATTCATTATATCATTTTAATGGAAAAGTGGCTATCACTTCTGATATAGGCCGTAGTACTAACGACCATGATTATTTAACGGTAACCTGTCATTGGATAGATTATAAATGGTCTATGCAAAAACGTATTTTAGCGTATAGATATATAGATGATAGACACACTGGTACTTTTATTGTAGAAAATATTTATCAAGTGTGCGATTATTACGGAATAACTGATAAAATTATGACTATTACATTAGATAACGCTTCTTCTAACAATTACGCTATTACAATTTTAAAAAATAGTTTAACTCTATCTTTTCCAGATCATTTTCATATAAATGTGCATGTCATATATATAACTTAATTGTAAAGGATGGTCTATCACTTTTTGAAGACATTCTTAGTAAAATACAATTTGCTATAAACTTTATTTTAAAAAATAATAGAATACAACGAAGAAAAGAATATATAAAAACTTGTCACGATTGCCAACTACCTTATAGAAAAATTCCAGAAAAAGTATCCACTAGATGAAATTCTTTATACGAGCAACTATTTGTTGCTTATGACTATAGAAAACCTATAACTTTATATTTTAACTCTCATAATCAAAATCCAGCTGATATGGATGTAGATAACGATTGGGCAAAAATTTCTGAACTTATTGTATTTTTAGAGAATTTTTTTCAAACAACAAAAGAATTTTCCGGTATATATTATCCTACTATTTCAACTATGTTGTTTTATATAGCTCTAATATTTTTATTACTTAGTGAATATATGGAAAAACCAGCTTATATGACAAGCCTATTAAAAAATGTTTATCAAAATAAAAAAATATTGTATTCCTGTTCCCACTATTTATATTATTGGTGTTGTATTAAATCCGACTATTAAAACAGACAGTACTAAATCACTTATTGAAACTATTTACGATTGTATAGAAGTACTACCACCTCCAAGTCCCAAAAATCCAAATCACCCACCACTTATTGAACAAACTAAAGAAGAAGTGTTGTCTAGCGTAGAAGACGAATGCAAAAAAGTATATAGGTTTTACCAACAAGAAAGTGCTAGTAACCTACCGGCTTCCATACCATCTTCTTCTTCTTCTTCTTCAACACAACCTCACAAAAGACATGTTGTTTCTGCGGCTAGTATTGAAAGCCTCAGAAATAGAATGTGCAACCGTATTGCTACTAACCAAATTAGCGAATTTGATATTTTTATTTTGCAGGGTTCTGTACCGTACCAAGCATTTCTCAATGAAGAAGGACGTGAAGACTTGGTGAAATACTGGAGGGGGAATGAGAAGACCTTTCCGACACTTTCAATGATGGCCCGAGATGTTTTGAACATTCAAGCGTCATCAACGGCGTCTGAAATCGCTTTTTCTGCCGGCAGATATCAAATAGGAGAGCACAGACACTCATTAACCGGAAACAACTTGGAGATTGTAGTATTATTCAGAGATTGGATACGAGCGGAGCGGAGAAGGTGCGGTCAACCAGAGATCAACGAAGAAGAAGACGAAAACTACAACGAAATCTTATCCGAAGGTGGTGGAAGCGACGTGGAGCAATTCGACCAACAAATACCAATTCCAACCGAAGAACCACAGAAAATTATCAAGAAACTAGAACAAGTTTTTTTCAGAATGTAATTTTTTTAATTGTAATTTTACTATGTAATTTGTAACTTTTGAACAACACCACAAGGTTGCAATTTTGACAATTGTATTTGTATTACAAAAAAACCATATGTCTATTAAATAATATAAGAGGCACAAAAACAACTTTGAGATGTTTTTATTACACTATCTTGTCTTGTTTAATTATTGAGTTTTTTTTATATATATGTTATTTTTTAAATTAAGTACAAAAAAAAAAGAACCGCCCCGGATCCCGATCCCGACCCAATTACGACGGGATCGGGGCGGGACTTCGACAAATCCCGCCTATCCCGATCCCGCCTGACCCGACCCAAACCCGACCCGATCCCACCCCTTCCCCATCCTGCCCCGACCCGATCCCGCCAAACCCAGCCCGACGATCCCGAGCCTGGCCCACTGGCCAGCCATACCCTAAAGTCAGAATATGTTTTTTTTTTCATCTCTGAAAAGAACAAAAATAACAAGAGTGATTTCAGACTTAAAAGACTCACTTCTTCATCAAGTTTTCTTCAATGGATCAAGGTTAGTACCTTATTTTTCTTTATCATCGTCTATTGATTTAACTTGTGATTCTGGATTGTTATTTCCATCATGGTATCAGAGCCAGGTTTTGTTAGATCACAAATTCGGATGAGAAAGTACAAAGAATAATTTGAGCAATGAGCATTCTGTGTTTTTTTTTCTCCGCGTACGAGTCTTTGAGATTCTAAACCTTAAAATCTGTAGACTTATTGCTACTTTAAATTTCCTCAATTGTTAGTCATGGAATCTTATTTGGTTCAGTGTTTGTTTTTAAATTTAAAAAGGGATAAACACTATACTGATGGGTTAAAGGTCAGACTTGTATTTGTATTGCCGAAACATGGAACAAGATCTTATTGTGGCAGATTTTTCTTTTATGAATGTTGTGATGAATCTGCTGGTCAAGTAATGATTCTGTGCTACCAATAATTTTTCATATCTTGTATTTTGACAAGATTCTGTTGTTTTTCCTATGGAACAAGTTTCAATTTATTTTTCTTTTAAAATAGTTTTTTCAAAAGAATGGTTTGGTTAGTATGGTGTCAGTGTATTGAAAAGTCGATGATTTGAATCGATGCATTCTTTTGGTTTAATTCGTTACTTTAGAATTATTGACACCTTAACCATTCTACCATGTGTGTTTATTGTTTGTTAGATAAAATTTATTTATTTAAAATATTATATGCGAAATAATTATCCCAAAGGAGATTATTTTGGCTAGATTATGGATATTATATGTGATACATTTAGTAATATCATGCTAATAATGTGTCGGTCCAAAGAAAGGCATATTGTTAGACCGTTTTAGTAATCAATGTTCATGAACTATGTATAAGAGTACCTACTTACAAATTATTATTTCTGTCCAAAGACTAAATGATAATAGTGCTAGGTATCTTGAGATGGGCCCACTTTCATGTATATGTGTTTGATAAATATAGTTTTAAATTTATTATCATTATTACTTCAGTTTTATTTAAAATTTATCTTCACATATACATGGTTTATTTGTATGATTAATTGTGAGCATTACTTGTTTTATCTTATAGCGTCTTCTATATCTCCCAATATGAACAACATTCTTGTGCTTAACGGCATGAACTTCAAGAAATAAAAAGAGCACATCATGATTGTGCTTGGTTGCATGGATCTAGACTATGCATTAAGATTTGATCGCCCTGCAGACTTGAACGTGAACAAAAGGCCGGATACGTTTAATGGGAGCGATCAAATTGCATAAGCTTGATGATGATGCAACACTCAATTTCGGAATCCTTAAAGGGGCAGTATAATCGAGGATAAAGATGTCAATAGTTTCCTAAAGGAAATTGCAGATCGTTTCGCTACTAACGAAAAGGCTGAAACAAGTACTATTCTTAATAAGATTGTTTCAATGCGATATAAGGGCAAAGGAAACATAACGGAATACATTATGGAGATGTCTAATCTTTTGACAAAACTTAGGGTCTTTAAGCTTGAATTGTCTGATGACATACTTGTGCACCTAGTTTTGCTGCACAATTTAGTCAATTCGAAGTTTCATACAATACCCAAAAGGAAAAATGGACTTTGAATGAGTTGATAGCTCAATGTGTGCAAGAAGAAGATAGACTCAAACAAGAGAATATTGAAAGTGCTCATTTAGCATCTACCTCTGGAACTAAAATCGTTTCACATAAGCGAAAAAAGGAGTAAAAATAAAGAAATTGCAGAAGAAGGAACACAACAACCTAAGGATAAAATGAAACAGGACCCTTGTTACTTTTGTAAGAAAGTTGGTCACATAAAGAAAGATTATTCTAAGTATGTTGCGTGATTTGAAAAGAAAGGTAAACTTTTCAACTTTGTTTGTTCAGAAGTTAATTTGGCTATGGTACCTACTAACACTTGGTGGATAGATACGGTGCAACTACTCACATAAGTGTCACTATGCAGGACTGTGTAAGGAGCCGAATGCCCATTGATGCTGAAAGTTACATCTATGTGGGCAATGACAGTAAGACATTTGTTGAAGATATTGATGTCTTTAGGATTCTATTAGATACTGGTTCTTATTTGAAATTAGAGAAAACTTTTGTTGTACCGTCATTTAGATGGAACTTAATTTTTATTTCTTGTTTGGAAAAATCTGGATATACTTGTTCGTTTGAAAATGAAATTTGTAATATTTCTCAAAATTCTAATATTGTTGGAATTGGTACTCTGATTGATAAATTATATAAATTAGACAGTCAAGCCTCATACAACAATGAAAACTTACATTCAAGTAATTTTGGTACTAAGTGCCAATTAACAAATGAGAATTCATCAATGTTATGACATAAGAAATTGGGTCATATTTTAAAACAAAAAAATAAAAAGGCTTGTGTCAAATGGAATTCTTGATTCCCTTGATTTATCAGATTTTAAAATATGTAACAAATATAATAAAAATGATGCTTATAGGAGTAAAGAACCTTTAGAGTTGATACATACATATATTTTCGATCCATTCCCTACGGCTTCATGGAATGGCCAACAATATTTTATCAAACTTTTTAGATGATTACTCCCGTTATGGCTACCTGTATTTAATTCATGAGAAGTCACAATCTTTGGACGTTTTTAAAATTTTCAAAGTTGAAGTTGAAAATCAATTAGGCAAGAAAATTAAAGCTATCAAATCTGATCATGGAAGAGAATATTATGGTAGATACGATGGTTCAGGTGAACAACGTCCAAACCTTTTTGCTAAATATTTGACATAGTGTGGAATTGCTCCTCAGTACACTATGCCGGGAACTCTAAATCAAAATGGTGTAGTTGAGAGGAAAAATCGAACGCTTAAGGATATGGTGAGAAGTATGATTGGTCATTCTTCATTACATGATTCGCTTTGAGAAGAGGCATTAAAAACTGCATTTTACATATTAAACAGAGTTCCAAGCAAAGCGGTAGATAAAACCCCATACGAGTTGTGGACCGATAAGAAGCCTAGTATTAGGCACTTACATGTCTTGGGATGTTCAGCCAAGGCTAGGCCTTACAAACCTAATGAAAAGAAACTGGACATTAAGAATTGTTAGTTGCTACTTTGTAGGATACTCAGAAAGGTCGAGAGGTTTCAAATTTTACGATCCTTCAAATAGATCTTTTTTTTTGAAATTGGGAATACCAAATATATTGAGGATGTTGATTATAGTGGAAGTGATCAAAATAGACAAATTGTGTTTGAAGAAGAATTTGTTAATATTCCTTCTATGGTTACAATTAAAAGTGACCAGGTAACTTTACCTGACACTTTTCAACCAGTAAATCAGGACTGTGATGAAAATGCAATTGTACCTATGATAAATTTAAATTTAATTGACGAATCGTCATCTGTTCAAGTTGATGTATTCCAACAACCTCAAGTTGAAGGGCCTAAAAGAAGATCTGACAGAGAATGGACAAATGCAATTTCAGATGACTTTGTTGTTTATCTCCAGGAATATGATTTTGATATGAGATTAGAAGATGATCCTATTAATGTTAATCAACCAAAATCTTATCGAAACTCTGCCAAATGGATTGAAGCCATGAAAGATGAGATGAAATCTATGGAAGACAATGGTGTTTGGGATCTTGTCGAGTTACCACAAGGATCGAAACCGATTGATTATAAATGGATTTTTAAAACCAAACGTGATTCAAAAGGTAACATTGAAAGATATAAAGCACACCTAATTTCCAAGGAATTCACTCAAAAGGAAGGCATAGATTTTAAAGAGACTTTTTCGCCAGTATCTTCGAAAGACTCATTCAAAATCATTATGACACTTGTAGCTTATTATGACTTAGAGCTACACCAAATGGACATAAAAACTACATTTATCAATAGAAACATTGAAGAAACTATATACATGGTGCAACCAGAGATCTTTGAGTCCAAAGATTCAAAACACCTTGTATGTAGACTTAGGAAATCCATTCACGGTTTAAAACAGGCATCCCGTCAATGGTACCGGAAATATGATCAGGTGATAACCTCTTTTTATTTTAAGGAAAACATCGTTGATAAGTGCATATATCTCAAGTTCAGTGGAAGCAAATGCATTATCCTCGTGTTAGATGTTGATGATATTCTACTGGAAAGCAGTGATATAGATTTATTGTATGAAACCAAGAAATTTCTATCCAATAAATTTGAAATGAAGATCATGGTGAGTTGTCCTTTGTTCTAGGTATACAGATTCATAGAGATCATACAAGAGGCGTTCTTGGACTATCGCAAAAGACTTATATTGATAACGTGCTCAGTAAATTTAGTATGCAAAATTATGCATCAGGAGATACACCGGGGCAAAGGGTGATAAATTAAGTTTGCACCAAAGTACAAACTAGACATAGAGAAGAAAAAGATGGACAAAATCACAAATGCATCAGCAGTGGGGAGTCTCATGTATGCACAAGTTTGTACGCATCCGGATATAGCGTACATAGTGAGAATGTTGGGAAGATATTTAAGTAACCCGGAAATGGATCATAGGAAAGCAGCAAAACTGGTTCTAATATATCTTCAAAGAACCAAAAATTACATGCTCACTTATCAGAGGTCAGATCACTTAAAGATCGTGGGATATTCCGATTCAGATTTTGCTGGATGTCTTGATAGTAGGAGATCCACATCAGGTTACTGTCGCGCACGTTTTTAACCCGCGGGCTTCGCGACGCGATGGCTTCGATTCCTTCTCTGGATTGGGTAAAAATGTTGCTTTGTTGAGGAGTCGCCACTTAATTATTCTAAGGTGAATTAAGGCACCTACATGTTAACCAAATGCTGCAATGTAACTCCAATTTTATGGTCCACGAAACTAATGAGATTCTAGGTAAGGGTTCTTTATTATCCTAAAGGGAAGGGGCTAGGAATCCTTTAAGATCCGCTAACTTGCGGTTATCCGGTCAAACTCAGGTTAATTATTATGCTAAGGAAAATGCATGTTTAAAAGTATAAAGTTAAAATGATGTTGCAAGTATTTAGTAAAAGCATGCATTTGTATGGTATTAAAGAAAAATACATGTAAAGTTGAAAAAGTATGCATTTGTGACAATTAATAGTAAGGAGAAAAGCGAATTATTTATAATGCCAAAGAAGTAATTTTTGGAAATCATTTTGAGTTGCAAATTGAAAAAGATAAACTTATTTGTACAATTAATAAAGTGAATAGAAGATGATCAAAGTTGTTTTGAAAATTTTGAATATGCATGACGAGCCTAAAAATAAATAAGCTAACCGTGGGTTTCCAGTTTTAGACTACCCTATTAATTATCCATTCATAGCCTAATTATTCTAAATGTCCTAACAATCACATAAACCCTAAATAATTATTACAACCCCAAAAAATAGAAATAAGGGAATTAAAGAATAATAATAAAAGGGAACTAAGGCGGATGACGATGTCATCTCACCCTATTTGTTTTGAAATCCCGAGGTTGGAGAATGCAAGGAATGTGGATGCGGGTCTTAGTTTGACACTAGCCATGATGAGTCTCATAACGAGACTCTTCGTTGCTCCCGGTGCATTTCATGTAAACAAAAAAAAAGAAAATGATTAGTAGACGGAATATGAAAATATATGCATGAGAAAATATAGATAAATGAAACGGTAATATATTGTTGGGCCTCAGGTTTGATATGCTTTAACAAGCTTAACTAAATACAAAATGTTATGCACATGTGACTATTTCATGACTTAGCAGACAAAGTGTGCCATTTGATTAACTTAGGAGGTTTCATATGCTGCTATCGATGTGGTTCAACATTAAAATAGAGAATGCAAGAAAATGACCAATTCAAGAACATTTGACACGTATTGGGCTTCCGCAGGGCAGTTGAATGCATGATTCGCAAAGAGAAAGTCCAACACACCATATTTTAGAGAAAGGAAAAGGCAAACCAAACAGAATATGGGCCCAACATAGTCATATTGCCATTATACGCACATACTAGGCCAGATCTAACAGGACGTGGACCATGATATTCATAATATATGTGATATACCGAAATGACATACATACATACACAACTTGGATATACACTGGGTTCATACTTGATTTGTATGTTATGTATATCTCGAAATATATCATCCAAGACAAGGAATCACTTAGGAAAAGAATGACAAAGTCACTGCAGTGTAGAAATAAAAACAGATGCAGAGAATATTTGGATGACTCAATCAAGACAACCAATCAGAAAAGGCAAAAGTGAACAGATTTAGTTATGAGGAGAGGGGAGAAGGGGAATGTCCATTGCTTAGAATATCAAATAAAGAACCATGCTAATTCAGAAACTAATAGACATACTACAACCAATATCATATATATTTTCTTGGTGAAGACATAAAAGGAAGGCACACAATTAGTTTTAGTAGGCTAAATAGGACATCACATGACCTAGAAGACTTCTCATGCTATCACAGGGGTTATCACACTAAGACAAGCAGGGCAAACAAATAATCACCTCAAAAATGTGAAGGCAGACAAATATAATCTCATGATCATCAAATGTTGGCATCTTAGACACATAGAGGCTATTCCCCACTCACAATTGAGACACGAAGACACGCCCACAAGCAGGCATAACATGACACAACCAATCAGACATACCAGATAGAAGAAAAGGTAAATAGTCACAAGATGATACTTTTAGGAGAGCAGGAACAATTATCATAGTCTAGACATATAAGCATGTTTAAGCCACATACTGTAGGAGAGCATTTTAGTCAACCATAGCATGGTCAACATAATACTAGGTGGATTTTAAGTATGACAGACCAACATGCTAGGCTGACCAGACCAAATATAGAAGGACTCAACCAAATAACTTACTTCAACATTACTGATCTATAACATATTAATCATTTAAGATACTGACATAAGCACAAGAATTCAGGGTAATTAACTCAAATTTGTCATGTACAAACTCATAGGCATGCTAGGGAATAAGGCAAGAAGGGAAAATTTAAAGCATTATTATTGCTTAGTCATAGGGGATGATTGAAAAACCACATAACACATTTTCAAAGCTATTAAACTCCTTCCATACTTGACATGATATTAAGATAAATCAAAAAAAAAATATAGGCAGACATTCAGGACATGATCATGCATGATGTAACCCTTGAACAATGACAAACCACATGCTAGTTATTCATACTACATATTTCACCTAAAAGAATCAATACATATTTATATAAACTAGGTCTCGACTTCAACATAGTATATCTAGGCATGGATGAGCAATTAGACAAACTAGGATCAAATGGTGCTACACTGGTCATATCATAATTTTACCAAGTATTTTAAATGACTCTGTACATCAAGTAAACGTAAAACTACATGAATATCACAGAATTTCTATTTGATTATCCTCAGACTTAGGTATTAGCAGGCCAATAAATAAATAATATCCCAAGGCTCCTATCTAATCAATATTATCATTGTTCTAAACATGTTAGAACCCTAACTAATCATGATCCTAATTGAACAAACACAGAGATAATGCTCAAATCACCTAGTTCATAACATGTTTGAATATCAAAATCAATTAAGCATTGCATGAGCATTTAACCAAAGCACAGTTCTTTGAAACATATGTCAATATCACACAGCTAATATTCTACTAAAATTGAACCAGATAACATAAGGGAACCACTAATAGTGTTTAGTTAACTAAACATCCTAAAGAGCAGTATTATCCAGCACAGACTAAGCACCTGATCATACATATAAAGCATGTTTAAATATATTAGCTAATCATAACTTATGACACTTACGAAATGTTCTTATATTATCTAATCATAATTAAACAGGTTAAAGTATAACATGCAAATTTTTACTAAATCGGCAACACACACACAAGCATGGAAAGTAATAAAAAATGGGAGAAATGCGATCTTACTGACCTTCTCCAGGCAGCGAACCGAGGCGTGTTTTGAATGGTCGACCCGCTCGGAGAAGTTTGTTTATGCGATTGAAAAAGAACAAAATGTTTGTGGCTTTGCCGAGCCGGAACCGAGAGTAAAAAAATGAGGACTTTTCAAAATCAAAACATGTTCAAGAAAGGATCTTTGGCTCTAAAAAATCTTTTGTGAAACCCCCAATTAGGTCGTTTCTTCGCAAGAGGTTTAGAAAAAAAAATAGAGGGCTTTCTTTTTGTGTCTGAAATCCCCCCCCCCCTTTAACAACCCACAAAGGATTTTATTTATAGTCCCAACTGAGACCTTAATGGCTAAAGTTTGAAATTCGAATTCAAACCCAAGATTGAAATGTGACGATTTTCTTTTCATCAAAAACCGAGGCGATAATGAAGAGGTACGGGTTTGTATTCTTACCCACCGAATCCTTGATGGTATTCTAGGGATTGACCGCGACATGCATGCTTCGCAGGTCAATTTAAATCGGACGAGCTATTCCAATCTCTGAGTTTTGCAGAAAAGGGGAAAAGGACTGGGGGTGATGCGAGAGGTCTGAGGTGGAAAGGACGTGGTGGCAGGGACGTCGGTGGTGGCGAATATCCGGCGGGTAAAGGGAGGTGGAACCGATGAAGGGTTGGCGGTTTTTAGGTCATCTGTTTTTTGGTTTTGGTGGTGATTGGGTGTGTGGCTAGTTTGAAGGTATATGGACGATGGGTTAGGGAGTAAGGGGTATTGGGCTTGAGTCGACGGGTTTGGGGATTGGGACGTGGTATGGGCAGCCGATTTGGGCATGTTTTGGGAAGGAATAAATGGGATGGTTGTTTTGGGTGAGGGTTAAAATAAAAGAGTTTATTATTAAAAGGGAATGCATTGAGAAAAATATAGATTATTGAGAATGAAATAACGGTGTGATAATAATAAAAATAATATTTGCGTGATGCTTAATTCTTAAAAATAAAATGTGGTGTCGTTTTGCGAAAAATAGAAATACATAGAATATTACAGTAAAAGTTATGATTAGGATATTAAAATACAAATGATAGTAAAAATGCGAATAATAATAATAATAATAAATAAATAATGATATTGAAAATAGACGACGATATTAAAAGCCTTATATTTAAAATTGCAACTACATATCGGAAAATAGTGGACAAAATTGGGTGTCAACAGTTACGTCTTTATGATGGATGGAGGAGCTATTTCTTGGAAAAGAGTCAAACGAAAACTAATAGCTTTTTCTATCATGGAAGCTGAATTTATAGCCTGCTACGAAGCATCAAATCAGGGAATATGGATATGAAATTTTATCACTGGGCTGTAGATAGTCAGTGGAATAGAAAGACCGTTGAAAATTTATTGTGATAATAAATATATCGAGTTATATTCGAAGAATAACCGAAGTTTGTCAAAGTCAAAGCACATAGACATCAAATTTCTGATTGTGAAGGAAAGAGTTCAGAGTCGTCTTATGTTGATTGAGCATATTAGTACAAACTAGATGGTTGTGAATCCGCTCACTAAGAGTTTGCCACCTAAAGTATTTCATGAGCATGTCGCTCGTATGGGTGTTGTTAGATTCTCTGATGAGACAATTTAGTGGGAGTTTGGTATTTTGTTGTGCTATTGAGATGTCAAAGTTTATTTTCTGTACAGACTGAAGTTTTATGAAATTTATAGATTTCATGTGTTCATTGATAACTCTGAAAATAAGGATATTAACTTTCTATTGTGGTTTTACATGAGGTATAAGAAAGTGATTTTGAACTATTTAAGTCATAAAGTAGGACCCGTTGGACATAGACATGACTTAGATCATTTTACATGTAATTTTTGTGTTTGATCTATGTCATTGATTTTGCTAATATATGTGACCATTGATGGGTTTAGTTCCGAATATATATTACAAAAATTGCTTTGATCCTATATTGGTATTATCAATGGACCAGATTGTTTTGAGATATTTCAATTAAGATAGTAAAAGTTTGTGCACACTAAAGTTTTACCTATGTATGATTTTTCAGAAATATATGTGGTCCAAGTGGGATATTGTTAAATTTTCTATTTTATAGACTCCATAAAAAATATCAATTATTCTTTTCACATTGTATGTTTGATGGACACATACTTTATGAAAATATACCTTTTCATTTGAAAAGACACCAATGTAACCTTTATAAGAGGTGGTTCCTAAAGTCAGAATATGCTTCTTCTTTCTTTTCTTTCCCATCTCTAAAAATATCAAAAGTAACAAGAGCGATTCCAGACTTAGAAGATTCACTTCTTCATCAAGTTTTTTCCAATGGATCAAAGTTAGTACCTTATTGTTCTTTATCATCGTCTATTGATTTAACTTGTGATTCTGGATTGTTATTTCCATCTCTAATACACAACACACAGAACATACAGGAATCACTTCCCAACTTTGTATTTAACTCGTGCCACAAAGATGCACTTAGCCTACACAACCTTACAAAATCGCACAGCCAACACTTAGACAAATTTCTGACTCTCTGTCTAATGAAAAGTTTGCATATGCCCTTACATGGTGCCACAATCTACCTTGTCATGTGCTTAGCACATGCGGGAAACTTCCCCCTTGAGCGGTTGACATCCCCAACCACATAGGAATATCCTACAAGGCTAATTACAAGTGAAACTACCCGGCCACATAAGTTATTTTCCTTCCCCGCTCTTAGTTTGCTTTACATGAACCATTTTTTGCGAGGAAAAAAAGGTTCAATGAGTCCGAGGAAAAAAAACAGCACATTATGGCCATTCCTAAAACAAGGAAAACACCCAAAACTGCTCAACCGCCCATGTGCCTCACATATGCGTGCGTTCCCGCCGAGTTTTGGTGTGAACAACCCAATCTGGCACTAAGGTCTCGCGCCCTGCTCGCCCTCGCGCCATTTTCCTTGCACGACATGCCTTCTGCCCATGCCGACGTTTACCATACGTCTGACTCGTCCATGGCACTGTCTTTCTGTGTCGTGCCATGACCCGCCTTGTCCCGTGCATGCAATGCCATGCCATGTTTTTCCTTGACTTACCTTAGCTCACTTGCCCTTGACTTGCCTTTCCCACACACTACCTTGTCGTGTCATGCCAATGCCATGGCTGTGCCATGTCTTGGCACCTAGACCACCCATTTTAATGCCACAGACTTGCCTTGCCCACACATAGGCAGTCTTGCCAACTTGATGCCAATGCCATCATAGGATCTTGTCAAGGTGCATCAAGTAAATCCCTTTCCACGCCCATGCCATGTCGATCAACCAAGTTAAGGAGTTAAAAAACTTCCCCCACTAGATAAGCTCGTCATCCTCGACGAGACCAAATCCACGTACGTTTTGATCTGATCCTCAAACTACCACAGTGTTGGTCCTTTCTCCCAAGTTGCGTCACATTTTTGGTTTTCTGCCCATTGAACCAGACTCTCTGTCATTCTGTTCTTCTTGCTATGTCCCAATGTCCGGTGATCCAAGATTTTTCAATAGCCTCCTCAAATTGCTTACGCATCACAGAAGGAGCACGTTTGGTTGCCGCCCTTGTTGGATCGTCAACATCTTCATGGAATGCTTTTAAGAAACTGACATGAAAAGTAGGGTGTACCTTCAAATGTTTCGGCCGATTCAACCGATATGCCATTTCCCCCACCATACTCACAACTTCAAATGGACCATCATACTTTGAAATCAGCCCACGGTGACATGATTTACTATTGATCTTCTTCTAAACCTTTGGAGTTAACTTCAACAACACCTTGTCGCCAATGTTGAATTCTACATGCCGCTTATGTTTGTCGGAATATTTGTTCATCCGCTTTGATGTTTTTCTCAAGATCTCTTGTTCTTCAGCCAACACTCTTGCTTGTCATACACACATATATATAAGCGACAAGACAAGTGCCCTGACTTTGGACTTAGCCACTTTCAACGGTGTATCAGGCTGTCTCCCAAACACGATCTCAGATGGACTCATCTCCGTTGTCGATGATTTGTGCAAGTTTCGTTGACTAGAAGTCACGTAGTGCCGTAAGTACTCCTCAAGCGTAGATGATTGATCATTTCTGTATGTCCATCTGTTTGTGGATGATTAGCCGTCGAGAATTTCAAGTCGGTCCCCATGAATTTGAACAATGCAATCCAAAATCTGGCCGTAAATCTTGCATTCTCGATCACTCACAATACCATTTGGAACCCCTAAATATTTAACCACATGCTTATAGAACAATTCAACAACTACCTTAGACGAACATAGAGTTGGAGCAGCAATAAAAATATCATACTTTGAGAACCTGTCCACTATCACCATAATGGGCGTTTTCCCATCAACTTTAGGAAATTTGCTAATAAAGTCCATAGAAATAGAAGCCCACGGACGCTCAACAACCGATAGATGTTATAATAAACCTGCTTCCTTCTTCCTTTCGGTCTTGTCTTGCTGACAAACAAGACATGTTTTCACATAGGCCTCAATGTCATCTTCCATCTTCGGCCATAAATAATTTCAAGACAGTAGCGCATGCATCCTTTCAATACCATGATGACTCGCATTAGGTGTATCGTGCGTCTCTTTTAAGAAAGAGCGACACAATTGAGCACCTTGAGGAACCACGATTCTCCCCCTTTGAAATACAGTAGATCGTCATCGATCCAATACCACCTCATTGCCCCGTACCTACTTGATCCATTAGTTTTACATATAAACGATCATTTGTAGCACACAACTTTATTGTATCTAAGAAATTAGATTCAATTTGAGTTATTGAATAATTTATAGCAAATACCTCTTTGCGACTCAATACATCAGCCACTTGATTCTGCTTCCAAGGTTTGTGCACCCACACAAAGTCATACTCCACCAGAAACCCCTGCCAATGAGCCTGCTTTAGACTCAATTTCTATTGAGTCTTAAAGTATGTATTGGCCACATTATCCATCCTTACCACGAACTTGGTTCCCAACAAATAAACACTCCAAACTTGAAGACGGTGGATGACCGCAACCATTTCCTTCTCATGAGCAAAATATCATTGCTCCGCAACGTTAAGCTATCTACTTTCAAATGCTACCGTATGATCCTCTTGCACTAATATACAACCAATAGCATAATCAGAAGCATCAGTGTACCTCAAATGAAAAATCAAAGTCTGACAACTTCAAGATTGGCTCAGATGCAATGGCCTTCTTCAATGAATGGAAAGCCTTTTCACAAGAATCTGACCAAACATACTTGACATTTTTCTTCAACAAATCCGTCAAATGAGCAACCTTCTTTGGATACCCCACAATAAACTTTCGGTAATAGTTAGCCAAGCTAAGAAGTGACCTTAGTTCTTTCACCCCACTTGGTTCCTACCAATCAATAATAGCCTGCACATTTTTTGGGTCCATGTGCACTTGATTTTCACTAACCAAATGGACCGAGACACTTTACCTTCCTACTTGCATACTCGCATTTTTTCATCTTGATATAGAGTTGATAAGCTCTAAGTCTGTCTAGTACCTTTCGCAAGTGCAACAAATGTTCTTCAAGCGTCCTACTATAGAGGACTATATCGTCTAAATAAATGACTACAAACTCATCCAAGTACTCGTAAAGAACGTTATTCATTAAGTTACAGAAAGTAGTCGGGACATTAGTTAGCCCAAGCGGCATTACAAGGAATTTAAAGCTACCATATCTAGTTACATATGTGGTCTTAGGGGTATCCCCCCCGGCTATACGCACTTGCCAATAGCCCAACCTCAAATCTAACTTAGTAAAATAACTAGCCTGAGAAAGCCTATCAAGCAGATCTTGAATAAGTGGAACAAGGAACTTGTTCTTCACCGTAACCTTGTTCAATGCCTGGTAGTCGACACACATCCGCAATGACCTATCTTGCTTCTTCTAGAATAAAACAGGCGCACGATAAGGAGCCTTAGATGTATGAATCAATCCAGCACTCAACAACTCAGACAATTGTTTCCTCAATTCAGCCAGTTCCATCGGTGACATGCGGTATGGAGGCCTCGCAAGAGGAAGTGACCCAGGGTTCAACTCAATCATGTGGTCAATCTCCCTTCTCGGCAACTCCCTTCTCAGTGGCAACTCCCTTGGTAATTCTGGTGGCATAACATCTTTGTATTCCATCAACACTTAGAACTTCAACTTGTACGTCTGGTTTCACTTCAACAAGTGCGGCGAGATAAGATGTCCCGCCTTTCTCAAAATAAATAGCAGAAATAAGAGCAGTAGTCTTAGAACTCCCACAACGTTTTGCCAGTTTTAGTGATATACACTTCACGAACCCGGGGTTCTCCCCCATAAACATCAGCCTTTCTAAGTGAGGAATCGGGGCTATCTTATTCTTCTTTAAGAAATCAATACCCAACATGATATTGAAGTCATCAAGCGGCACCACCGTCAAGTTAAACTTTCTCGTCTAATATCCCAAAGTCATAGGAACATCCAGCGCCACACCATACCCTGGTTGCGCCTTAGAATTTGTAGCCTTCATCTTCGTTTTGCAACTAGTAACTTGTAGCTCATACTCTTGAACCTTTCGAGAGGCAACAAATGTGTGTGTGGCGCCAGTATCAACCATGGCCACAACACTTCTATCCCCAACCGTCAAATCTATACACGTCAACGTGGAGTAAGCATCATCAAGATCTATGTCTCCCGCAGCATTCACTAGAGCCATAACTTTCTCTTTATCGGCATCACTTTGTTCATCACCCGTCTCAGTCACGCAAGCAAGCATGTTCAACAACCTTAACGGGTTGATTTAAGTAGCAACTTCCGTCCTCTTCTCATTCTTTTCTTTAGAGGAAAGAAGAGCATTGATTTTTGCCTGCTTGGGGAAGTTTTGTGCCTGATGTCCAGACTTCTGTTAAGTCCAGCAAATGTTTTCATTACCCATTTGCTTGTTGTTTTTCGATGAAGTGGCCTCCATTTTTCCTTTTCCTTTATCATTTCTAGTTTGTTTTCGCCCATCTTTCTTCCAATCCTTATTCTTTTCCTTTTTCTTTGTCTTCAAGGAAGAATAAGTAGAATCAGAAGTCAGATTATTTGAGCGAAAATCCACTAAGTCATCCGTTGCCGCAATTGCACTCGACAGATCCTGCACCTTCTGCCTACGGAGTTCATTTTGGGCCCAGACTTGCATTCTAGAAATAAAGTTATGGAGTTTATCCTCGTCCGACATATTTTGTATGTCCAACAGCAACAAAGAGAAGTCCTTCACATATTCTCTTATAGAACCGATCTATTTTAGCCGCTTCAAACGCTCCCTAGCAACCCAAGACGGATTTCTAGGCAAAATTTCTCCCTTAAAGCATCACGAAGTTTCTCCCAAGTATCACACTTGGGTCTGTCCGCACTCTCATCATTTGTGTTCTTCGTTCGCCACCATAGTACGACATCTCCCCTAAAATATCTCACCGACATCGCCCACTTGTCTTCCTCTAAGGGACATGAGCAGTAGCAAAATAGTGCTCCAAGTCCCATAAGAAATTTTCCAGTTCTTTGGCGCCCCTCACACCATCGAACATCTTTAGCTCAGGGATTTTTACTTTGGCACTTAGTGAAGTGGGAAGACAACACCGAATCAGACGGGCACAGAAGAAGAAGTGGTTTCATCCGACCGGCGAGATAATTCGATTTCTAGTCGACTAACCGAGAATCCAATAGAGAAAATTGCTTTTCTAATGATTTCTCGATAGAACGATTTCTTGTGAGCCACGAAAGAGATAATCCAAGTCGTAAGTACGAACCACTCAATGGATAATCTCAGGCCAATAAGCTACGACTACGAAACGAATTGGATCGGGTTCAGCGCTTGAAAGCTATCGAAGAAGAGTCAATTCAATTCCCTTTCCCCCTCTAGGTACGTTTGCTACTGCCTTTTTGAGAATTAGGACCTCCGTTTTCAAATCCTCATTTTCCTTTTGTAGTGCCTCGGCCTGCGCCATCGCAGCATCTTGTGTAGTCCGAAATTCCGTCAGTTGGGCAGCCACCATATCACGAAGGTTGTTGAGTTCCTGCCTTCCGTTATGGATTTGCGTCAAGAGATCAACCAGATCATCTGTGTTGTCGGTCATGCCGACCAGGGCCTCCAGACGGGCTTCCTTCTTCTGTAGTTCGTTCGTGCTACTTCCGCCAGTCATTTTCGTGTCTCGAACCCGCACTTGGTCGTATACCAATTGTTACACCTTCCATGAAGGAATGAATCTATTCATCCTTAGATTAGCTTTGAAAAGGTCATGCTTTAAGTCCCCCTCTTTTGTATATTTTGTTGGTAACTAATAAACTGATAGGGATCCAGCCAAATCCCACTTCACCATCAGTGGCGAGCCAATTTTTTTTGTTAAGGGGTGTCAAAATATATATAAAAAAAAGACATACACAAAAAATAAGGAGAATCAACATATAATATATATACATAAAACTAAAATTTTGACATAACTAAACAATGTAATTTTCCGACGAAGGCCCTCAACATAAGGTGGCTCTGGCATTGTTCACCATAAGGAGGATTTGTTTAAAAAAACACAACAAACGATACAATTTATTCAAAATTATATGCACAAAATAATATAATACAATACGATACATTGTGAACGATGGATAGACAAGTAGTAACAGAACGGCAATAGAAGACAAAAATAGAAACAAAGACAATATGCAGACAATTGCTGAAGACAAGGGTGGGGATCATTTCAACATCAAGTGTTTTTTGACATTATTTAGACTTGTTCATTTCATGGATTAACAATGCACATTGATGGAAAAGTAGAGCACTTTGGACAAATGCACATATGTATCTCTCTGTGTGCTTTTAGTGATCTTTCAAATGGCTATTTTGGACGTTCCCTCATTGTATTAGTTATACTAGCAACATTTCAACATTGTCTCTGTCACTGCATTACTATCAAGTACTGAAAGCAACTTGACATTGGAAAAACAAAAACTTCACTTAGAAATGAAGTTTTGATAACTTTTTGCCCCAAAAACAATAACCATTTTTGTAGTATAACTAATACAATCTCAACTACCAGCTCCCTACGACAGAGAAGTATCCGACGTAGTGAAGCATTTGCTTGGTAGTTCCTGACTGCAGTCCTTCACTTGGAAATTGAATCCCGCAAACAGTAAGGTGCGAATAAATTAATTATCAACAACATAACATAAAAAATAAACACAAGGATGATATGATACTCACATGCATTATGACGGTAGTTGTGGTTTTCTCATCTTCTTTTTCCTCTAGCACCTTTTTCTTTATTTCAGAAAGCAGGCTTGAAAACTTTTCCTGAATAACCTGTTACACCACAATTATACTTAAAATATCACAGTCAAAGTGCTACAGGTACCTCTACTTTCTCACGTATTTATAGTGAAGCAGGGTTGACAACTTGAATGGTTTATAGTGAAATATGAGTTGGTTGTTTGGACTTCATGACTTTTGGTACTATACAAGAAAGAGTTTTACACACGGTTAGTATAAATAATTTTTTACACTTTCAGGTAATCGAAGGGATATCTAAGGTAAGCCTCCTTAAAAATGTGAGATTCGAAATCTTGAAAATAAGATATACTACCTGCTATAACAGGTAAAAATAACCTAACGACGTAAAAATTATTTTCACTTATAGTGTATATTACTTTAACTCAAAAGGAAAACATGTATTGATGGATTAAAGTACAAAAAGATTCAAAGAAAACTACATATAATATATTGTGAACCCTTCCTGACAAGATATGATTTTCAAAAGTAACTTGTGATTAATGCATTAATTCAACCTCTCTGCTCAACTTTTTGAGCATAGAAATATGTTGATTGGGGAAGTCACCAGGCTTCCAACCAGATGGTGGAACCCAATAAGGATCATTTACACCTGCCTCATTCCTGATGTCGACTAAGTCAGCATCTTCGAGCCAATACTCCATTACTCCCTCAGCATTGCACCTTCGGCGAAGACGCCGAGTCCTTTTTGGTGAAACCTCACCGTTCAGCTCCTCGAGTACTTCATCAATCTCCACAGGATCTTCATAATCCACTCGCAATTCTTCTTTCAGCTTTAGATGGTGAATAGGGTTATAATAAGTCATTGGACGGCCCTTTGCCTTTTTCGCACTAGTTCTTACGCTAGTAGTACTATATCCTTTTCTCTTTAAGTTCATATCGGCCTCCTCTGTAGCATCAACTTCCACATCACCTTTTTCTTCTGTTTCATCGTCGTTTTCATTTACTGATGCTTCGCTACCTCCTTCCTCCTCCTCTATTTGAAGCTTTGGAATTTCATCTCCTTGAACAAAGCCGGTATTGTTAGGAGCTGAAGTGTCTGCACAGTTTTGCTCTTTCCCTTTCAAGTAATCCATTTTCTGCATAAAGTTGAATTACAAAAGATCATCACCAAAAATAATTTTTTTTTTCCTGGTAAATAAAGATATTCTATTACCAATTGGAGTTATGTATATAAAAGAAAGATTAAGAGTTGGACAGAAGCCCCAAGTATTAGTAACTACCTAGCAACAGCTCACTACAACTAAACAATTTAAAAAAAAAAAAAGCCCGGTGCACTAAGCTCCTGCTATGCGCGGTCCGGGGAAGGGCCGGACCATAAGGGTCTATTATACGCAGTCTTACCTCACATTTTTGCAAGAGATTGTTTCCACGGCTTGAACCCATGACCTCCTGGTCAAATGGCAGGAACTTTACGTTATTCCAAGGCTCCCCTTCTAAACAAATTAAACTGCAATAATATACCACGGCCTAATATAATTTTACTCATACTAGTGCAGGACATCCCGGTGCACTAAGCTCATGCGGGGTCCGGAGAAGGCCGAACCACAAGAGTCTAATATATGCAGTCTTATCCTGCATTATATATATATATATATATATATATATATGAATCGATATGTGTGTGTGTTTGTGTGTGAGTACTTTTGATAACTGAAGAAACCCCCTAGGTATTAGGCCAGTTTCGAACTCAAGGGAGTGCCCCGCCTACCCCTCTACCGTCTACCCGTTCAAGTAAGCGGCAGAATAGAATTTTCACTAAGGGAATTCAAAATATAAAGAGGTAAACATACGAAAAAGTCAATGGATTCAATATCTACTAAATATACATTAAAAATAATTTTGATCTTATATATACAATGTGACCTGGAGGTCACGAGTTCAAGCCGTAAAAATAGTCTCTTGCAGAAATGCAAGGTAAGACTGCGTACAATCGACCCTTATGGTCCGGCCCTTTCTCGAACCCCGCGCATAGCGGGAGCTTAGTGCACCGGGCTGCCCTTTTATATACAATGTTATTATTCGATGAACCCCTTGTTGTATCCAAGCTCCGTCCATGGCTCCACTCAAATACCAGACCTTGTGCTTAATCCGCACATTATATGCTCATACTTACCACTTGAATCCATCTATACATACCACTAAATGGTGAAAGTACTGTAATTAGTGGTTAAAACAGAAATTGGAAAGAAACTAGGCATGTGATGTTGAGCTGCCATTAGAATTTTCAAAAGTGTGGAAATGATGAGTTCATTTCGTACTAACACATTTAACTTTAGTGGCTGATCAAAAGAGGAAAGATGACGGAGTTATAGTTACTTTAAAGGTTAAACAAATCAAATAAGGAAAGAATTTATATAAGTAAAATTTTATTCGATTTAAAATTTTTAAATATTAGAAATTTCTACATAACAACAACATACTAACTGTGGAGTTTGGGGATGTTTAAGTATACAACCTTACCCCTAACTCGAGGAGTAGAAAAATTGGCCCTCGACTAAAGTAGCGAATATCAAAGCAATTAGAACAAAAAAGTACAGCAATAAAAAAACATAGCAGATAGTAGAAAAATCCTTACATAGAATTCAGAACAAAGAACAGTAGCCACAACAATAATAACCGAAGCACACGAAACAACAGGTATCAACAGAAGTCGAAGGACAAGAAACTACGAGAATAATACTAATACTAATGATATGAAAAGAAAAATACATCTATCTCAGACGAAAGCGAAACAACGCTCAATTAACTACTAACCTTCTATCCTAATTTGCTACCTTCATACTCTCCTATCTAAGGTGCAATAAATCATGTCTAATCACACCCGCCGTAGCCAACCTTACATACCTACATATATAGTTCAAATAAAGAACGATTTATAGCCAATATTTAAATTAATTTTCAAAAACCCTACCCTCCTATCTAAGGTGCGCTAAATCCTATCTAATCACACCCGCCGTATCCAACCTTACATACCTACATATATAGTTCAAATAAAGAAAGATTTATAGTCAATATTTAAATTAATTTCAAAAACCCTACTAATTATTAGAACATTAATTAAATGACAACTTTGTCTAATGTGATTTTTTTTTCAAAAGAGCAAAATCACAGGCCGTGTTGGAACTAGAGATGGCAATGGATTCTGGACCCGGTCCGGATCCGGTGGATCCAGATCCGTTTTATAGGATATGGATCTTCAAAATTTGGACCCGACGGATCCGGATCGGACCCGGATCCGTTTATGACGGATCGGATCTGGATCTGGATCTTGTATTTGAGATCCGTATCCGGTCCAGATCCGACCCGTGAATCCATTTTTTATTAAATATATTCATAACATAGAATGTAATTTTATAAGTATTTTCTTAAAATTGTTAAGCACATCCTTACAAGTTTAATTCTCAAAACAAGTTTAATTTATCCCTGCGTTAACTCAAAAACCAAAAAATAAAGAGGTAACTTCGATAATAAAATCAATGTTATATTGTGAATGACTAACATCTCCAACAAATAGTTAAAATTATATTCACTTCATTTACAAGAAGACTAAAAGCATTAAGTTCGCATTGTGGAAATACTAGTCAGCATTTTCCACAACTATTGTCATTGTCCAATATTTTTAATTAATAGCTCACAATCAAAACGAGACAACGAACAAAATATTTCGTATGAACATTTCAAAAATGAAACACAGTAAACTGTTAGCTAAGTAAAAATCGTTTGTCAGTTCAAAAAAAATTCTTAGCAAGGTTACATTTTTAGCAAGGCAAATTTTTTTACATGTGGATCCAGATCCGATCCGTGGACCCGGCGAATCCGATGAATCCGGATTTGGATATGATTTTTATGGACCCGTTGGATCTGGATCTGGATTCGGATCTGGATTTAGGTATAAAAAACGAATCGAATTGTTTGTCAACAAACTGTAGGCTTGCGGAGGTGGACTCGACAGTTTTGATGGTTAATGATAAGAATAGATACATGTTTCAGCTAGTGACAATTTAGTCCTAGTGGTTCTCTATATTAGCAGTATTGTTATTTACGAATTAGTCCTTGTTATAAGTTTATTTATTTATCTTCTAGTCCCTAAGTTAGTTACAGTTGACAATAGCAGTACTAATACTTGTAATCGTTGCTGAGTTCATTATCAA
Source organism: Anisodus tanguticus (assembly GCA_034509755.1). NCBI lineage: Eukaryota > Viridiplantae > Streptophyta > Magnoliopsida > Solanales > Solanaceae > Anisodus > Anisodus tanguticus. Next base: position 34,251,410 of record CM067546.1, read on the forward strand.
AGAAAATATTCTCTTAGCTTAACCTAGTGTAGCTTCCTTCTCTTAGCTTTTTCTTCTATAATTTCCTTTACGTAACAGTGGTATCAGAGCACCTTCTTAGCTCTGTAGATCGATGACGTCAAAGATGAAAGAAATGATGAGTACGTTACAAAGAATTATGGATATGGCAAATTTTACAATCCGGCAAGATCAGCTTGAAGTTAATCAGGACATAGCCTTGCGTGAGCTTGGGGAGGCTGTGAATGGAGGAAAGCGAACGAGATAAAGGAAACACATCTAGAGGTGAGTTGTATTCTCCTTATGATCCACCTTTAGAAATTACAAATTAGACTCGCCATTAACGGGTAGAGCTTCTGCAACTTTGTGCTTGCCCACAAAATTCCCAATTAACAGTGGCGTCAAATTCCAGTTCCTACCTTTTCTCAATTCCGACAGCACAACCCACCATTAAACCAATGGATTTCGAATCCTGCGCAAATTAGCCAAGCGCTTCAGACAACCTATGCCCAATACCCTCCTATTTACCAATCATGCCCAAATCCACCTCCAATACCTCAACAACTACCATATATTCCATCTCCATTGAACCAAAACTCCACTGCCTACCCCAATACCCAATACCAGTCTATTCCAAATCAGTCGGCACAATACCCATTCAACCTAAGCAACCAAATTTATCATTCCAATTCCAATCAGTACCAACCCAACCTAAATAGTCATATTCTCTATCAACAAGCACAATACCAACCCAATTCCAATAAGTACCAACCCAAACAGTCACAACTCTCATATACCTTCACTTGCTTTCACCAAATATATCAAAATAGAGTTCCCTACGCTTAATGGAGAGGATTTAAGGACGTGGATGTATAAAGTGGAACATTTTTTTTCAGTAGAGGATGTTTCTATGCAGATGAGGTTGAGACTGGTTGCTATACATTTTGAGGGTGATGCCTGACAATGGCATCAAGGGTACTTGAGAAGTAGATCTCACCTTCCACTTCCTACATGGGAGGAGTACATTTATGCCCTTGCACACAAATTTGGGGCTGAATATATTGACCCAATGACTGAGTTGATGAGAGTTAAGTATAGCAAATCTGCCAAAGAGTACCAAACATCCTTTGATAGTGTAATGACAAGAACTTCCCTACCCCTGGAATAAGCCATTAGCATTTTTCTCAACAATTTAAAATCTGAGTTGAGTGATGTTGTACGACTGGGTAATTCTGTTAACTTACCTCAGGCTTATTACCTAGTTAGGCTGCATGAATCCAAATTTGTTGCACAAAGCAAGGCTATTATGGGAATTGTCAATAATTCTACACCAACAGCATACAAGGGACTGGCTATAATTCAAACAGTCAGCAGAAAAATCAAACAACCCACCCCAGTTTCAAGAAACCTAACAATGTTAACATGGATAGAGGAAAGAGGAGAATACTTACTCCAGCAGAGATGGATGAAAAAAAATCTAATGGGCTATGCTACTTTTGTGATGAAAAATTCTTTCCAGGGCATAAATGCAAGGCTAAGAGGCATTTGTACTGTTTAGAACTGGAGGAGCAGGAATTGGAGGTGTTGGATACAACCTGATGACACCGAGGGAATTGAGAAGTGTGAACTAGTGCAAGAAACAATTGAGGCATGTGAGGTATCCCTGCAAATATTGAATGATACTCATGGGTTCAAGACATTTTAGGTAAGAGGGTTCACAGAACAGAACCCTATCAACATCTTAATAGATTGTGGATCCACCCACAATTTCATTAATGAAAAGGCTGCTTCAAGGATAGGATGCATTACACAACTGATTGGTACACATGATGTATCAGTAGCTGATGGGAGGGTCATTCAATCTGTTGAAGGGAGTAAAAGGTTCAAATGGTTGATGCAAGAAAAGTTGTTTGAAGATGATTTCTTAATACTGCCTATAAGCAGTTGTGATATGGTGCTAGGCATACAATAGTTGAGTAAACTAGGGGATATCAAGATGAACTTTGAAAAGTTGATGATGGAATTTATGTACCAAGGGATTACATTAACTCTACAAGGGGTCTATCCATCTTTCAAAATAATGGATGCCAAGGCCTTGAACAACATTTTTGTGGAGACAGCTCAGATTTTTATGATTAAGGTTGGAGTTGATTCTGAAGGTGATACTCAGTCAATGAATGTGCAAATGGACATCCAACCTATACTAGAAGAATTTCAGTTGATGTTCAAAAAACCTGAGAAAATACCTTCAACAAGGGGTGTATTTGATCATCATATTCCCCTATTAGAAGGTAGTACACTTGTTAATGCAAGGCCATATAGATACTCTCCCATACCAAAGGATGTCATAGAAAAATGGTCCAGGAAATGTTGGAACAAGGAATCATACAACATAGTTCTCCTGTTGTGCTTGTGGGCGAGAAAGATGGATCTTGGAGGTTATGTGTGGATAATAGAGCACTGAACAAGTTAACTATAAAAGATAAGTTCCCAATCTCTATCATGGAAGAGTTATTAGATGAGTTGGGGGTGCCAAAATTTTCTCTAAAATAGATTTAAGGGTTGTATATCACCAAATAAGAATAACACCAGAAGATGTGATGCAGACAGGGTTTAAAACTCATTCAGGGCACTATGAGTTCTTGGTTATGCCATTTGGCTTGACCAATGCCCCATCTAGTTTCCAGGGATTGATGAACAATATTTTCCAAGAACATCTGAGAAAATTCATTCTTGTTTTTTATGACATTTTGGTATTTAGTAGAGACATGGAGGAACATCAGAAACACTTAAGATTCACCTTTGAGTTGCTGCTGAAACATCAAATATTTACCAAGAAGAGCAAATATGTCTTTGCAACTGAGAAAATTGAGTATTTGGGGGATTACGTCTCTGTTGATGGAGTATCAACTAACCCGAAAAAGATAGGATCAGTAAAATCTTGGCCACAACCTGCTACCTTGAAGAAGCTGAGGGATTTTTTGGGTTTAACTGGATACTACATGAGGTTCATAAGGGGGTTATGGAGTTATTAGCAAACCTCTGACAGATTTACTCAAGAAGGATGACTTTGAGTAGAATGAGAAGGCCAGTGAAGCATTCAACAAACTCAAAGAGGCCCTTACTATTGCACCAATTCTAACTCTGCCTGATTTCAAGAAAACTTTTGTGGTAGAAATAGATGCTTGTGATTAGGGCATAGGAGCAGTGTGGATGCAAAGGGGGCAGCCTATTGCTTATCTGAGTAAAGGACTATCCAATAGACATCAAGCACTACCAGTTTATGATAAGGAACTCCTAGCACTAGTGATGGTAGTAACTAAATGGAGCCAATATCTGATGGGCATGCCTTTTGTGGTGAAGACAGACCAAAAAGCTCTTAAGTTCTTATTATAACAAAAACTTCATACAGGGTCACAACTTAAATGGATTACAAAGTTGATGCAGTGTTGTGTTTTTCCATTGAATACAAGAAAGGGAGAGACAATAAGGTAGTTGATTGCTTTATCTAGGTTACCACTGGTGGAGTTGGCTGTTATGACTTTATCCACTGTAAAAACTGATTTGCTGGATCTTATAAGGTCTAGTTGGACCTTGAACCAGGTCGTCGGACAAGATCAAGGAAATCACTGATGGGAAAAATGATGATCCGGGCTATACCTTCATACATGAGCAGTTAAGGAATAGTGGGAGACTGGTGATACGGCCTGACAAACAACTGAGAGAAGATATCATAAACTTGTGGCGTGATTCTCCTGTAGAGGGTTTCTCAGGATTTGAGAATACATACAAAAGATTAGCTGTCTTGTTCTTTTGGAAGGACCTTAAGGAAGATGTACAAGACTATGTCAAATCTTGTGATGTTTGTCAAAGGCACAAATATGACAATGTACATTATCCTAGACTGCTGCAAACACTTAAGCTACCAGTCATGGCTTGGAGCAGTATTAGCATGGATTTTGTGGAGGGATTGCCATAATTCAAGGGTAAATCAGTCATCTGGGTTGTGATAGACAGATTGACTAAATATGCACATTTTATTGATTTGTCCCACCCCTATTCTGCTAAAGATATTTCATACTCGTGAAGAAGTTGAACCACTAAACATTTTATTTATAAGGTTTTGAATACTAACAGTAGAAACCACATGTTTTTTATAAGGTTGCAGCGAAGTAGTAGAAGATGGTACAGAAGCCGATTAATTATTTGCACTTTGTTGTTGGTAATACATATATATTTGTTTGCATTTAGTGTGTATGCTAGACGTAACTTCTTTTTTAGTTGTTTTGTGAGTTGGTTCTTCAGTTGGGTCTGTTGGAAGTACTTTTATACAATCATAAATCGTTTGTACAAGTGTTTTACAACCGTCTACTTTAATAGTCAGATTTAATACATCACCAATAATATAAATAGTGAGAATAGGAAAAAATATTTTAAAAATTTTAAAAACTTTTTTAATAGATGGAGCGTAAGATGGTTTTTCCATATATTCATTAAATAACAAAAATATTAGAGCTATATAAAATAACATATTTGAAATAGTATGATAATAAATACCAGAAAATTCGTTAGTATCTTGAAAAAATTTCTCTAGAAATCCATTAAGTTCTAAAAATATTTCTCAATCATTATCTATAAGCATATCCTTTGAATTTTTATTATGAGCGTTAAATAATAAAGTTATATGTTGTCTATAATCGTAAGCAACAAGTAGTTGCTCATACAGAGAATTCCACCTAGTCGAAACTTCTTCTGAAATTTTTTTATAAGGTAATCCATAATCATGACACGTTTTTTTATACTCTTTGCGTCTTTGTATTTTATTACCTTTAAAAATAAAATTTATAGCAAATTGTATTTTATCAAGAATGCTTTCAAAAAGTTTTAGGCCTTCCTTTACAACTAAGTTATAAATATAGCACGCACATCTTATATGAAAATGATTAGGATAATATGGAATTAATCAAACTTTTAAAAGTCTTATAGCATAATCATTAGAAGTAGCATTATCTAATGTAATAGTCATAATTTTATCAATTATTCCATAATAATCACAAAATTCATTAATATTTTGTGCAATAAAACATCCAGTGTGCCTATTATCAATATATCTATATGCTAAAATACGTTTTTGCATAGACCAATTTTGATATATCCAATGACATGTTACCGTTAAATAATCATTATCGTTAGTACTACGGCCTATGTCAGAAGTGATAGCCACTTTGTCATTAAAATAATACAATGCATAACGTAAATATTGTTGATATTCACTTGCAAATTTAAAAACATCCCTTCTAACAGTTGATCTAGGAAAATCATTAAAAACAGGATTATATGTTTCTCGAATATAATGAATAAAACTAATAGAGGAAGGAAATGTAAAAGGTAAACCCCCCGCCGCAACTAATTTTGTCATATTTTCCCTATCTTTGTTTTTATCAAATTTAGGACCAAAAATCCCCCCGTCGGGTTAATTTGATCATGTACTTGGTCAGGGACACTATGTGAACCTTGTCCCGACTCAGATGGCATTGGCACATCTAATTTTTTAGCATGCTATTGATTCCACCTAGTTGTGTAATCGCCATGTACATGTCTCAATAAACCTCTCGTCCCACCTTGACCTTTTCCGATTTTAAAATTATAAACATTTTTATAAATTTTACATCTAACTAGTTGATTCTCTTGGTCCCTATCAAAAAAATCTCATGCAACTTATTTTAATCTTCGTTGTGTGGGGCCTCGACTCATACAAGGGGGAATAGGAGGCATTCCAGTTTCAGTTTGAGACTGAGACTCAGTCTGAGCCTGATGTTGAGATGCACTAGTGGGTGTGTCATCTAGATTATCGTCTAAATTAAAGTTTGGTTCATCTACATCATCATCTAATGGTATATCATTAAAAAAGCAGTTTCATCTCTATGAGTGAAATCAATGAAATCATCGAGATTAGAAATAAAATTACTAGAAGAAGTACCCCTCCACTTGTTACCCCTACTAGAAGAAGCATTGTTACCCTTACCCTTACTCTTAAACATACCTCTTAATCCTTCCATTTTAATTATGTAAATAAATAATTAAAGATAATGAAATTAAGTGCGATAATTAAAATAAAGTAACAATAATAATTTAAAGAAGGAACGAATGTACCAAACGCCGACGTAACGTCGACGTGTAATCGAGATTGAAAATTGAAACTTTGCTCGATGGATGATCCTCAAGCTAGTTGTCAACTTCACTCCTAATTTTTTAAACTTTGATATAAATGAGCAAAAAAATATAATATTTAATAAGCAATGTAGAATTGTAGAGAGATAAATTGAGATATTAGAGAGATGGTAGGAAGATTTGTGAGAAAAATGAAGAGAAAATGAGGTATTTATAGTTGAGAAATAAGGTTAAAGTGTAAATATATTAACTTAGAGGTTAAAAATAAATATTAAGGGGGTAGGGGTGTTTATGGGATGGGGGCCAAAAAATTTCGTTATAGCCGTTACACAACAGCCAAAATCAAAATTTGACCGTTGTTGCAACATTTATTTTTGCAAATGGTGAGGGGGCTGGCGGGACGGGGTCAGGATGGGGCGAGTCGGGTTAGGATCGGGACGGCGGAACGATCCCAGGCCCCGTCCCGAGTTCGAACCCCGACACCGACAATATTTTTATGGGGGATCGGGGCAGGGTGGGGCGGGTAGCGGGACAGGCCGGATCGAGATCGGGCCAACTCGGCCCACTGGACAGTCTGGTTGCACGAGGCTCATACTTAGCCCGCGCTCAAACTCAAAATGTAAAAATAATAAATTTAATTAGAGAAATATAATTAGTGTAATATTTTTCTATTGCATAATTAATTTAATATTCCCTCCGGTTCAAAAACAGTGTTTACTTATCAAATCAAAAAAGAATTAATTTTATTTTTTCAGTACTCTTATTAAGTGTTAAATGACTAAATCACAATACTTAGTTAATTAGGGATAATTTAGTTAAATTATCTATTTTTACCTAGAAATTAGTATTTTCTTAAGGAGTGTCCAAATGGCTAATTGAACACTCTATTTGAACCGAAGGGAGTATAATGGCATGTTAATCATATTTTGTTGATAAGTGTTAATAATTATTAAAAGGTTTTAGTTATATATTTGATTATTTAAAGAAGGAAATTCTTTATGAGGAAAAAAGTTCAGCAAAAAAATTAGTAAATATAAAAAATAAAATACACAAGTGATTCTGATAGAGCATAAATAAATATTTTCCATATATTCTGTAATTATTATTCTAGTTTAATTAGGTAAAGTAAAGATCCTTATACAATTAGGTTTGTAATTGTAAACACCTATATATATTGCATAAATGAGAAACCTCAAAGCAAGGAGAAATACACTATTCTACATGATATCAGAAGTCAAAAATAGATTCCTCTCAAACTTCGACTAACACATGTAAATCTTCGTTCTCCGAAGGGCCAGGTTTCAAAATCCCCTTTTGCTGCAACGTACCCTCCTTGATCGACCATTTGCCTCAAATTACAATCTTCACTCCTGTCTCATTTTCCATCATCTTCTGAGTATTCCCTTTTGGACCAATAATCAGTCCAATAAAATTATAACCAGGATACTCCTTCATAGAAATATAAATCTTTTTCTGAAGCTTAGGAGGCCTATAATCAGCATGAGGCTTAAAAGCAGGGTTCTTAATAATATCCGATATAATCTCTTGTCTCTCCCTATTCAATTTTTCTCGAGCACTATACTCCCTAGTGTTTATACGAATTCCCATATTATCATATATATGTTCAGAAGAAAAGCTCACAGAAAGCCCTCTTATTTGAAAAACGTATGCTCGCTTTTAGGGTTCTTCAACAACCTTGTCTTTCTATCTAACCTACCATCCATGAACATGACACAGTATTCCTCATTGCACCCAAGCATCTTGGGCCTACGGTACACGAGCCACTAGTACCAGGCCCATTTCTCCACGGCCTAACAACAAGCCTACAGTCCCATGACCCCTGCCGAATTGAGTCAGACTTATAGCACTATGAATCTCCAGCAGCCCGATGACGCATAGTACATGGATACAGGTGCCATATCCCACCTCACTCTCGACTCTGGTAATCTCCCTCACCTATTTAATTTGAACAATCCTTAATGTATTTTGGTCGGTAATGGCAATCGCATTCCAATTCAAGGCTACGACACCACTCAAACACAACCACCTCACCCATCATTTACCCAAAAAATGTCCTATATGCTCCTAACATCATTAAAAACTTAATCTCTGTTAGAAAATTTGCTAGTGACAATTCCGTATCTATTGAGTTTGACCCTTTTGGTTTTTCTGTAAAGGACCTACGTACGGGGACAACTCTTACGAGATGTAATAGTATGGGGGACCTATATCCTTTCTCATCCAATTTCACTGCAAGTGTCAATCCACCAACCTCTCTAGCTGCAATCTCTCCATCAACTTGGCACAATAGACTCGAGCACCCGGGAGTACCAGTTTTTAATTTTCTTAGAAGTCAGAATTTCATTAAATGTAATAAAGGGAAATTTACCCACGCTTGCCACTTTTGCCCTTTAGAAAAGCATGTTAGACTTCCTTTTCAATCTTCATTAAGTGTAACATTTTATCCTTTTGATATTATTCATGCGGATTTATGGACATCTCTCATTACTAGAAAACTTAGTCACAAATATTATTTGGTATTTTTGGATGATTTCTCTCACTTTCTTTGGGTTTATCCTCTAAAATATGTCTCAAATTTACATGATCTTTCTTGAATTTCAAGCATATGTTAAAATCCAATTTGAAAAAATCATCAAAACGTTTCAATGTGATAACAGCCGCGAGTTTGACAACCTTCCCTTTCATAAATTTTGTGCGGACCACGACATAGTGTTTCGATTTTCTCGCCCCCATACCTCTCCTCAAAATGGTAAAGCCGAAAGAATTCTACACACAATCAACAATAAGATCTGCAATATGCTCTTTCATGCTCCCATCCCCCCTTCTTTTTGGGTATACGCCTTACACATGGCGGCATACCTCCTTAATATATTACCGACACGAACACTTTAAAATAAAACTCCAACCAAAATTCTCTTCCGTCGAATCCCCTCTTATGATACCTTTGGATTTTTGGTTGTATATGCTACCCGAATCTCGCCTCCATGACCCCTCACAAATTAGCTCCTAGAACTACCCCTTCCATTTTCTTAGGTTTCCCGTCAAACCATAGGGGTACTTATGCTATGATTTGTCCACAAATAAAATCCTAGTCTCTCGCCATGTCATATTTAAGGAGAACGTTTTCTCATTTGCAAACAACCAAAAATTTCAAGTCACTGATTACGACTTTCTTGATGATCCGAACACGTCTCTTCTCATTAAAAATGGCATACATTGTGCCACACATCCCGTCACTGCCCTAGCCCCACTGCCCCACCTCCAACTACCCCCCCATATCCCGTCATTTCCCTAGCCTATTGCCCTACCATCCACTTCCCCCAGCACCCGTCGACTGCCCCCCATCCCGTCGACCACCCATCGTAATCAGTCACTGCCCTACCCTCAATCAGTCACGAAAAATATCATGTCCCAAACCACCCCACTGCCCGTGACCCAAACAGTCCTGCTTCCGACCCACCGTATGAAAACTCGTGCCCAACACAGGATTTTCAAACCAAAAGTCTACTTTCACCTCTCCACTCAGACTATCTCACCTATACCTAAAACCCCAAAATTAGCCAAGCTTGACCCGAATTGGAATGCGGTCATGCGTGAGAAATTTAATGCGCTCACTACATAGCATACTTGGGATCTTATCCCGAGACCAGAGGGGGTGAATGTGATTCGTTGTATGTGGCTATATTGTCACAAATTAAGAAATAATGATGAGCTTAAACGCCATAAAGGCGAGACTTGTGGCAAATGGCACGGGGCAACAAGAGGGAGTTGATTGTGGTGTCGATCCTTCTCTTTATAGGAGTCTTATTGGTGCACTTCAGTATCTTACCTTCACTAGGCCCGATATTTCCTATGTCGTTCAACAAGTGTGTTTGTTCATGCATGCCCCGGAGAGCCTCACTTTACCTCTCTTAAACGTATAGTTGGATATTCAAATGTTGTCGAATCATCTGGAACCCTGCATCAAAGTCTTATCACCCTGCCCGCTTAAGGTCTGAGTAAAGAAAGAGATCGTAGCCACGTTATTAGGCTTGTCTTGTTGATAACCTTGAGACCGGCGAAGACTGTGCTCCAGCTGGTGGTGAAGGAAAGGGGGAAGCGATCTGAGATTAGAAGAGTTTAATGAAAAGAGAGAACAAGGCTGCTAGGCTCTTAGATGGGATTGTTCACGAATCTCCTACGTCGAGAAGAAGTTCACACTTGAATCAGAATACGCTGCTTGGATCTTTACACGACTAGGATCTTGGACCTCTGCTTGTACTTTTGATTTTGGTACGTTAAGGGCACTCTTGACTACAGATTACATCTTTATCCATCTGCACCGACCAGATTGATATCGTATACGGACGCCGATTGGGGCAGCTGTCCAGACACACGTCGATCTACTTCCGGCTACTGTGTATTTTTAGGTGATAATCTCATCTCGTGGTCCGCCAAACGACAAGCCACACTTTCCCGTTTGAGCGCAGAAGCAGAATATAGAAGTGTTGCGAATGTTGTTGCCGAGATCTGCTAGCTCTGAAACCTTCTTCTAGAGCTTCATTGTCCCTTACGTAAGGCTTGTCTTGTCTACTGTGATAACATATCTGTTGTTTACTTGTCTCATAACCCGGTTCAGCATCAACGAACCAAACATATTGAGATGAATATTCATTTTGTTCGTGAGAAGGTTGTCATGGGTCATGTTCAGGTGTTACATGTTCCTTCTTCCTATCAGTAGCAAATACATTTACTAAGGGACTTTCTCGACAGTTGTTCCTTGACTTCAGATCTAGTCTAAGCGTCTGGCCTCCTCCCGCTCCAACTGAGGGGTATGATAGAGCATAAATAAATATTCTCCATATATTCTGTAATTATTATTCTAGTGTAATTAGGTAAAGTAAAGATCACTATACAATTAGATTTGTAATTGTAAACACATATATATATTGCATAAATGAAAAGTCTCCAAGCAAGGAGAATTACACTATTCTACCGATTCAATATTCTATAAACTTTAAGTATAATTTGCAGTATGTGAAATAATTTCAACTTGGAGAAGATTATAAAATGGAAACATTCTGGCATTATATTGGTGGATGGCTATACGGTATAATATCCACACACAAAAAAGAAGAAGCTCCTAACCCTAATAGGAGTTGAAAGTGGTCAAAGAGAGTAAAAGGAATTCCTAAAGGAAATTACACGGGTCACTTCAGTATGATCAATAAGGTAAAATAAAAGATGCTCCAAGAAATTGCACTAATGAATAGCTATTTTACATTTATGTTTAATTTCCAGTTGAAGTGGACGACAAAAATATCCTTAAAGCAATTGTAAACAAAAGACAATGATATTTCTAGGAGACAACTAACAAGATCCCATAGGAAATTAACTAGGTAAAACAGTCAATATGCTTATAGTAACTATTCAATCTCTTGTTCTTTTGTTTCACTCTTCAGATATTCATTTGCCTATTCTCAGTCGATGATTACGCGTTGAGAAGATATCGTAACATGTTTGGCAGAATGCTCAGAAGCAGAAGCCAGGCCCTGCAACATTCTTAGAATCTCCGTCGTGTCCTCCAAATAATACTTAGCCTTGCTTGGTTTCTGACCAACCGTGCAAGCAAACACTTCAGCGACGGGGGAAAGTGAGGCACTTGCGACAGCACTCATTATCACCTCGAACATATCTTCATCTGATCGATCGTCCCCTATGCAGAGCACAAAATCTGCAACCGACCCTTTCTGCTGCATTGTTTCTAGGAGACGTTCTGCTACAAGACCTTTGTTGACACCCTAGGCGGTCGAAATGAATGTTCATGACAAAACAAATCATCAAAATAAGGTAAAAGCAACAAAAGGACAAGAAATTCCAAAGGTTACATGATTAACATACCTGTATGAAAAAACATGATTTATAGTGTGAAAGCTATTTCAAGAGAAGCATGCTTAGTTATAAATAGAGTTGCTAACTCTTCACACATCATGTTTTTGCTGTAAACGCAACTCTTAAGTTTCCCAAATGTGATTAGTGCCCAAATAAAACTATAAAGCTATCATATTTAATATAAGTTTCATTATAGACCCCATTCTTAAGTTTCAGTATTGTTGGCTTACTAATTAATTTTTACAAAAGGAAGCAACAAACAATTTTTTATCAGTTATCTGCCACAAGAACTCAAATGCTAGAAAACTTTTATGGTCAGAAATGTGGAATCATGAAAGTTGATGAAATGACTAACAAGGACGGGCTCGATTAATTTTAGACAGTGTAAAGGAGGTTTTCAGGTCAAAATAGTTATAGACTAGAATGAATAGGATTCTTAGACGTTTTCACCAGATACAGATTTGTGCAAGTGCTTCAAGTGAGAAACGTGGAAAAGACATCATACTGCTCACCTGAGGCTTAACTTCTACAATGTGCTGGCCACTCTTGACAGTAACCGGTTCATTTGCAAGAACGCTTTCCAAGTGATCTAGAAGCTCTTTTGCCTGACATGAGCCAAAATCTGGATCTGCGTATTGGTAATTCCAAACAAGCGTACTTTCCTTGGAATCTATGAAAGAACCATCAGTGGTTTCTGTGTAGAGTCTCATTACAGGCTCAGCAATCTGCTTCCAATAAAAATCTACCACTGAAACACAAGTTTCCCATTCTGCATCACGCTTCGGCCTGAAAAAGAATTGTTTCAGTTTCACAGAGAAAACAAAACATCAAGCACCGAGAGTGGGTGGAGAAAGGTATCAGTAAAAGCATTAACTAACTCCTCCCGACCAATTTCCCCATGAACTTAGTTGGCTCTTATACTCGGGACTAGCTCTTTTTTAGCTCAATGAATTTGTGCCAAAAGGAGTTGAAATGTCTCATGTGTTCAATGTTTTTAACTGGTGCTTGACACAACCAAACTGATGCGCAAAAGCAATTAGTCCTAATTACTTAGTACAGTAGCATGGACTGATCAATATATAATTTTTATAAGACCCCGTCTTTTCCAGTGCAACTGGGATATCCTGATTATTCTGAGAATATTGAAAATAAGAAATAAAGCTTAAAGATTGCACTTGTGTTATTTATCAGATTGGCATTGTTGATTTGGTCATTCATGAGTTAAACTAAAAACACCAGGATCCAATAGAAATGCAGTTTCATAGAATGGCCATACTGAAAACTTTCGTGTTGTTAGCCTTTTGCTCCAATGATGGAAAACCAATTAGCTGAAAGTCGAAGAATTGCAGACATGTCTTTCCAAATGTAGAAAATCTACTATTATGAAAAGAGAAGGAGGAAACTGAAAAGATGTTTAGCCCAGTCTATATTGAATGTTCACCAGTCATATCTTTTAGACATGTGAACTCTGGCTGCTGAAAGCACAGATTATGTACAGTGGCGTAGACAGGATTTTGTTCAAGAAGTGTCAGCTTATTATCACAGCTCTTTGCATGGAGTTAGGTTCTGGAGCTATAGAAGTTCTAACTTTAAGGCATTACTTCTAGTCCCAAATTAATGTTTGTTCTGCATTATTTTCAAATCAGTGATATTTAGATGTTCCCAAAAACTTTAGCCGTCCTTATCAGGTTTCTCCTCAAGCCTAGATCAATTCTGCTTTCTTGCACTCTTTGTGTGTGAGAACACTTCGCACACATGAAGGCATAAGATCTGTTAGTGATTAGCCACAGTCTTTTTACACCAGTGGAACGAATCAACTTAATGATCTCTCACTTTGGGGGGTTAACGTACAGTAGAAATCAACACGGGTAATTCCAGGATATAAAAGATTTACCTCACAAAATAGCCATGCTCTGCTGCAAGCCCTAGTGTTTCACACGAAGAAAACCACTGAGTTAAAGTCTTGGAGTCTTCTCCACTAACAACGAAAACAATATTCTTTGGTTCCCTGCACAAATTGTTTAAGATACTAATAACCTCTGCATTTGGACCTTTGCTGATAGAGTTTCTCACTGTCATTGTACCATCATAATCCAAAAGGATTGCACGGTTCTTGGTCCTTTTGTAAGCAGATACAATATGCTCAACTGAAAGTTTCCGGAAGCTAGGATCCAAAGCAACCACACGGAATCCTAAGCCAAATCCAATACCCCAACACCTCCTTCTTACATGATCCCGACACACTCTTTCAAGATCTTGCAAAAAGCTCTGAGCCCAATATGCCACATCATGAGTGCACACATATCTGTAATGCTTCTCATGACGCATCTGCTTCTCTGCCTCGGATACAATTAAAGCAGAATCCATAGCTTCAGTAACAGCATCGATATTCCACGGATTGACTCTTATTGCACCACTGAGAGACGGAGAGCAACCGATAAACTCGGAAACCACCAACATGCTCTTCTTTGGTGCTGTGGGGTCCAACCCCAAGGTAGCATCCAGCTTCTCCGTTCCTTGCCGGCATATAACATATTCATAAGGTATTAAATTCATTCCATCCCTTACTGCAGTAACGAGACAGCACCCCGCAATAGCATAGTAAGCGATCCGCTCATAGAACTGAAGAGGCTTATCAACGAGGATAACCGGTTCATATCCGGTACTTCCGAATTTCTGATTAATTCTCTTTACAGTTGCATAAGTTTCAGCCCGGACTTCCTGCACATCTTTCCCTCGGCCTCTGGCAGGATTTGCAATTTGAACCAAAACCAATTCACCTCTCTTATCAGGATGTTGAGAGAGGAGAAGCTCGAATGCCAAAAGTTTCAGGCTTATTCCTTTGAATATATCCATGTCATCAACCCCAAGTAAAACTGTCTGACCATGGAATTTATCTCGTAACTCTGCAACCCTGGTTTCCGTCTCATGAAGGTCCAGCACCGATTGAAGTTGCCCCATATGTATTCCAACTGGCAGAATCTTAATGCTAACAGTGCGGCCATAGTACTCTAATCCTATATAACCTCGTTTAGATTGATATGAAATCCCAAGCATTCTACTACAACAAGAAAGAAAATGTCTTGCATAATCAAAGGTATGGAAGCCTATCAAGTCAGAGTTCAACAGTGCTCGTAGAATTTCATCCCTTACAGGCAGAGTTCGGTATATCTCAGACGATGGAAATGGGCTATGGAGGAAGAATCCGAGCTTCACTCTATTAAACCTCTTCCTCAAGAATGTGGGTAAAACCATCAAATGGTAATCATGAACCCAAACAAAATCATCATCAGGATTAATGACTTCCATTACTTTGTCCGCGAAGATTTTGTTCACCGAGACGTAAGCTTGCCACAGCGAACGATCAAATCGACCACCAAGATCCGGAGATAGTGGAAGCATGTAGTGAAACAAAGGCCATAAATTCTGTTTGCAGAAACCATGATAGAATTTACTGAACAACTCAGGTGGTATGAAAGCCGGTACACATTTAAAAGTTTCGAGCAAAGTTTGTGCAACATCATCTTGTTCACTCGGGTCAATTTCTTCTTTAAGGCTGCCTACATAAATCACCTCTATATCTTCTCCAAGACCATCTTTAAGCTGTAAAAGAAGGGAATCCTCGTCCCAACTAAAGTTCCAACCTTTTTCACCATCTATTCTCTTATGTGCTCTAAGAGGGAGTTGATTCCCCACAATTATCATCCGTTCTTGAGAAATCGATGATGGAGCATCAGAAGCATTACTTCTACTTTCATCATCAAGCTCAGATAAAATCCCAGCTACAGTTGCTACCCTCGAAAGCTTCTTACCCCCTCGGCTAAATGTTTGTGAATCACCAGAAGTAAGATCTAGTAAGTTGGAATATGACCTTGAAGCCATTATTTGCTAACTATATGTCTCTCTTTTAATATTTTTCCTGCAATCAGGAAAAAAAAATCCTTCTATGTTCAAGTTCTTAAATCAAGTTTTACAAGGAAATGCATAAAAAGAAAAGATTGAAACAGACTCAGATCAAGGACAAGGTACAAATGCAAACAGTTACTGTAAGATATAGCAAATGGTCCCACTATATGGTCCATCAAAGACTGATAATCATAGCATTAAAGATGAAACCAGAAGGGAAAACCCCACAAATAATTACAGCTATAAAGAAATTAAAGCAGCTCAACTAAAGCACAACAAGACAAAAAGAAAATCAAAAGCATGAACCAAAGTTTTGAACTTTGATACATAACCTAAAAAAATCTGAAGACAAACATAGATATAGTAGTAATAAGTAACACAAGTCTAGCTAACCATCACCCTAGAGGATAAATCTGATGGCAACAACATTAACATATACATTATATAATCTCATCAGGTGGGTCTAGGGAGGGTACCCTACCTTGTGAAAGTCGATGGGGTTTAGGGGTAGAGTGTTCCTAAGGTAGATGGGGTTTAGAGAGGCAGAATGTATGCAGAACTTACCTATCTTGTTAAGGTCGGAGGGCTGTTTCCGATATACCCGGGCTCAATCTGGTGGCATATGCAAAAATCACAGAGTAAGAGTCAAAACTCCAAGAATGATTTACCTCAAAAGGGCAACCAAGAAACAGACAAGATACCCCACATGTTAAAGCCTAGCAAGAAAATATTTGAAACAAAAATTATTCCTTCAAGCAACAAAAAATTGGTGGAACAAAGAGTACACTTGCCAAGAGAAAAGGAAACATTTACACCCCACCCATAACAAGAAAATGGATGGTGATGAAGAAAGTGCTAATACAAGTGGTCATGCAACAAAGAACGTCATATAACACTCATAAAAGAATTAGCAGCCAATTTAGCTGAGGGGTTCAGTGGTACAAAAAAATTAAAAAAGATTTTACCTTTCAAGAAAACCAAAGAATGGTTTATTAATTTTAGAGAGCCCAAAGATTCCCACTATGAATATCTTACTATTAGATTCTCTTTCTCAAAGGGAAAACAATGGCATCAAGAATAGGCTTTATTTTTTTCCTCTTTCTTTTTTTAGCTTCGTCTAAATGCACATATGATTATATTTTTTGCTGCAACCTTCTTTACAGTACTAAAAAAAAACCCCAAAAAGGTGGTGTCTTTGTGCAAAGAATTAGATTCCTCTCTCTTTCTCTCTCTCACAGCAAACTCACTTAAAACAGTGGAAAAGTTTTTGATGAAAGCAAGAAGGAACAGAACAATAAGCACCACCTTCTGGTCTCTCTCGCTTTTTTTTTCTTTCTTTTTTTGTGTCACTAATGACTAAACTAAACTGTCTTTGTTTGAGTATAGCTTAGTCCTCAGTCCCTTTTAAAATACTTATCACATTTTTTGCATTTACACGCTTTTTTTAAAATCATTTATAAAGATAACTTTTACTATTTTACCTTCTTAACATATTTCATCATATAATTTTTTTAATAAATATTTACTCAATCAATAATAGAACCTCTTAAATATTGTTAATTAATATAAGAGTTAAAAAAACTATTTAATTTATTGTTAGTTAAATAAAATGATAATATTTTGAAATAAATATTTTAATAAAAAATATAAATATTTTGGGACAGATGGAGTACAATTCAGTATTAAAGCAATTATTAAACTCAAAATTGACATGGGTTCTACCGCCAAGCGAGTGATATGGCGCGTGTAGGTCACGCATAATAACTGAGTTAGGACTTAGGACAATCAATTGGACGAGTGAAATTAGAACGTTCTCGGATGTTTGGTGTGACTTGTCGGAGAGAGTAATGTACGCGCTATAATATCGATTGGGATATGAAAATGGATATATCTTCCTCGGCTTGTCCGCTTTGTTGTTTTCTTAATATGACAGACGAGGCAGTTGTAAATTTCAGGAGTTTTCTAATGTTGCGGGGGAATTCGATAAATACTTATCTATGTACTATTGATTTATTTACGCAAAATTAAGAATTTTTTTAAAATTATATGAATTAAAAATAAAAATAAAAATAAAAATTATACTCCAACGTTTCAAAATATTTATTTTACTTTCCTTTTTAATATATTTTAAAAAGAATGTATTTTTCCTTTTTTGCCAACTATTTTGTTTCAACTTCCACGTGATATGTTAAAGGTCATAAAATTAAATGATATTTTGGTACATTTAATATATTTTTAATTAACAATCATAAAATTGGTTTTTTTTTTAACTTTTTTAAATTCTATGTCAAATTAAAATTAGAATACAATTTAAAACGAAAGGAGTATCATTTAACCACTACTTGATTCTGGATAGTATACTGAGCCCACTTAAGGCTAGGTTGCACACCAAATAGAATGCCTCATTAGAACGAGCAGATGCTATTAATTGTTGACTAAAGTTTTTAGGTTTTGAGATTAGATCTTGAGAAATTGGCTGGTTATCTTCACTTCTTGCGATAATGTATTTATTGTTGGGTTTGAGCGTAAGATAAATGGGAAATGGAGGGAAATGTAGAGGAAAAAAATAAATTTTTGAATTGTGGTTCGGCCCTTCTCCGGATTTCGCACATAGCGGGAGCTTAATGCATCATGATGTCTATTTTTTTTACCTTGTTGCTTTTTGGATGAAGCATTTCTCTCACATTGGTTGTTGAAAGGAAAGTTCTTGTGCTTAAATAAAGAAACATTATTTCTTGTTGTTAAAGAGTTGAGAAGAAGTCAAGCCTCGCGCCGTCGTCGTTGCTCACTTGGCTTTGGATTGATTAATCTTTTTGGATCAAATTTATTTAAATAATTATTAATTAATTATTCAAATAGTGATCCGAGTTATGACTCGGATCCATTTTTGACCCGCTTCATTTTTTCCCGGCTTTTTTCAAACTTCCCGCCAACTGAAAGGTTGCAACCCTTTCGAATCAACACTTCCATGGCTATATATAACATGTTGATCCTCATAAATTCCTTATGAATTTTCTAATCTTATGCTTTCTTCTTCTTCTTGCACAATATTAAATTCTCGTGTGATTTATAGCCGTTGAGTGAGTTCGTTGTTGCCGAAGTTTGATGTACCACTACACCGGTGAGTAAATTATTTTATCTTGGAGGATATATTTCACAACCTCTGATAAATTGAGGGGAATAATTTCCTTAAGGACACATTGTGCATTCAGTGGGCTCGATTTTAGTCTTAACTATAATACTTACTGGTTTTGACATATTTAAGATTTTGTTTTTGTTTTCAAAATTATTTTTCAGTTTCTGTTTAAACATATTTTCGAATACATACTAATAACAATCTTAAGGAAATTATATTTTATCTTATAATCTGTATTCTGTTTTGGAGATTAAAATTTTTTTTGATTTTCTACTCCGTTTGAATTTTTTATTCCGGTTTGAATAATATAAACCTTCGTCGGAGTATTAAAGTTCAAAATTCTGAAACGATTTGAAGAAGATAAAAACTTCATCGTTAATACAGATTTTTAATTTGTGAAACAATTTGAACATATAAACCCTGTTTACTGTTCTAGTTTTATTTATTAAAATGTTTGTCAATTATTGACAGTGATAAGAAATGGCAATAGAACAAGATACCATTGTTCCTACTGGAACTGTTGTGGCAACAGCGATAGCCTCGTTAAGGAGATCAATTGCTGCATATGTCGTGCCATCGGCAGAGAAACCAGGGAAATTTTTTGGAATCAACTTTAAAGGATGGAAGCAAAGAATGTTCTTTTGGCTAACCACTCTTGGTATGTAGAAGTTCACCAAAGAAGATCCTCTTGTGCCTGATGAAGGAATGCCGGATAATCAGTGGTTCATGGTCGTTGAGGCTTGGAAGCATGCATATTTTCTGTGCAAGGGTTACATCCTAAGTGCTTTAGAGGATGACCTGTACAACGTCTACAGTGTTGTAAATACTTCAAAAGAATTGTGAGATGCCCTTGAGTAGAAGTATAAAACTGAAGACGCATGCTTGAAAAAATTTGTGGATGCCAAGTTTCTAGACTATAAAATGATAGACATCAAAACTGTTGGAATGCAAGTTCAAGAGCGTCAAAATTTTTTTCATGACCTAATTGTTGAAGGTATGGTAATTAACGAGGCATTTCAAGTGGCTGATGTGATTGAAAAGTTATCTCCTTAGTGAGAGACTTCAAAAACTACCTGAAACACAAATGTAAAGAAATGAAGTTTGAAGTTTCTCAAGATCGAGGAGGATAACAAAGCTACCCAAAGAAAGTCACGTGCAAACTCAACGATAATGGGAGCTAACATCGTTGACAAGACTGGTCCAAAGAATAAGAAAAGGAAGAAGCCTTTTGGACAACGGAAGAAGCAAAACAAGAAAAAATTCAAAGGCAACTGTTATAATTGTGGGAAAGCCGGACATAAGGCTCCTGATTGTTGCGCCCCCAAGAAGGACAAAAAGAAAGGTCAAGTAAATATGGTGAAAAATCATGATGAAATAGATGATCTATGTTCTATGATTTCGGAGTGCAATTTAGTTGGAAATCCAAAAGAGTGATGGATTGATTCGGAAGCCACTCGGCATGTTTGTGTTGTCAAAGAAGCATTTCCTACTTATGCTCCCGCCGGACCCGAATAATACCTTTTCATAGGAAATACTGCAACAATCAAGGTGGAAGGATATGGAAAGATATGTTTGAAGATGACGTCCGACAAGGTGTTGACTCTCAACAACATTCTCCGTGTTCCTACAATTAGGAAGAACTTAGTTTCTATCGCACTGCTCGTTAAAAATGAGTTTAAGTGCATTTTTGTTTCTGAGAAAGTCGTTATTAGCAAAAGTGAGATGTTTGTAGGAAAATGCTACCTCATTGAGGGCCTTTCCAAACTTAATGTAATGGTTGTTGATAGTATTAATAAAATTTCAGCTTCATCTTATTTATTAGAGGTAAATAATTTGTGGCATGTTCGTTAGGACACGTCAATTATAAAACCTTGCGAAAATTAATTAATTTTGAAGTATTGCCTAAATTCAAGTGCAATAAATTAAAAAGTAAAATATGTGTTGAATCTAAGTTTGTTAAACATCCTTGTAAGTCTATTGAGAGGAATTCCAATCATTTAGATTTAATTCATACAAATATTTGTGATATGAAGTCAATATCATCTAGTGGTGGAAAAAAGTATTTCATAACTTTTATTGACGATTGCACTCGATATTGCTTGTTTATTTGCTTAATAGTAAGGATGAAACAATTGAAGCATTTAAGCAATACAAAAATGAAGTTGAAAATCATTTGAATAAAAAGATAAAAATGATAAGAAGTGATAGGGGTGGAGAACATGAATCTCCTTTTGAAGATATATGTTTAGAATATGAAATTATTCATCAAACTATTGCCCCTTACACACCACAATCCAATGAAATTGATGAAAGGAAAAACCGAACATTAAAGAAAATGATGAATGCTTTATTAATAAGTTATGGTTTATCAGAACTTGTGGGGGAAGTTATTCTTACATCTAACCAAATACTCAACAGAGTGCCCCACAGTAAAACACAATCTATTCCATATGAGAAATGGAAAGAAAGAAAACCCAACTTGAAATATTTCAAAGTGTGGAGGTGTTTAGCTAAGGTGCAAGTTTCTAAACCCAAAAGGGTCAAAATAGGACCAAAATCCGTAGATTTTATTTTCATTAGATATGCTAAAAATAGTAAAGCATGTCGATTCTTGGTTCACAAATTCGAAAATCCCGACATCCATGTTAATACGATAATTGAATCAGATAATGCTGAATTTTTTGAAAATATTTATCTGTATAAAACCGGATGTGAGTCATCTAGCGAAAATTCTAAATGACCTCGGGAAGAACCAAAACAAGATACATTAAATAAAGAAGATCCAAGTCGTAGCAAACGTCAAAGGACATCTACTTCATTTGGACCAGATTTTGTGACATTTTTGCTTGAAAATGAGCCTCAAACATTTAAAACCACCATGTCTTCTTTTGATTCACCATTTTAAAAAGAGATAGTCAATAGTGAGATTGAATCAATCTTGAACAACCATACATGAGAATTGGTTGATATTCTTCTCATAAATAAACCCTTAGGTTCAAAATGGATCTTCAAAAGAAAAATGAAAGTTGATGGAACTACTGACAAATATAAGGAAAGACTTGTTGTTAAAGGTTATAGAAAAAAAGGCCTTGATTATTTTGACACCTACTCGCCGGTAACAAGGATAACATCCATTCGGGTGTTAGCAGCACTGGTGTCCGTGTATGATCTTGAAATCCATCAAATAGATTTAAGATAGTTTTCTTAAATGGAGAGTTGGAGGAAGAGATTTACATGGAACAATCTGAGGATTTCGTAATTCCTTGTAAAGAAATAAAAGTGTGAAAACTTGTTAAGTCACTTTATGGACTAAAACAAGCACCTAAATAATGGCATGTAAAATTTGACCAAACAATATTGGCAAATGAATTTAAGATCAATGAGTGTGTCAAATGTGTTTACATTAAAAATACTCCAAATTATGAAGTCATTCTTTGTTTATATGTTGATGATATGTTGATAACGAGTAGAGATATTGTCGATATAAATGCTACTAAGCGCATGCTGACTAGCAAATTTGATATGAAAGACTTAGGAGTTGTTGATTTGATCTTAGGAATTAGAATCCATAAAACACCACAAGGTCTAGCATTATCACAGTCTCATTATATTGAAAGAGTAGTTGACAAGTTCAAGTATTTGAATTTCAATATTGCAAAGACTCTGAATGATGTAAGTTTTGCACTTTAAAAGAATGAAGGAAAGTGATTCACAATTGGACTATGCACGAGTGTTGGAAAGTTTGATATATATCATAAATTGTATGCGATCAGATATAGAATGTGCTATTAATAAGTTGAGTTGGTACACAAGTAATCCCATCAAACTCACTAGATGGCAATGAAGCGAGTTTTAGGGTATTTAAAACACACCCAAAACTACGCTTTGCATTATAATAAATATCCCGCAGTAATTGAGGGATATAGTGATGCAAATTGGATCACCGGATCATCTGAAGTTAAATCCACAAGTGGATATATTTTTATCATTGGTGGTGGAGCAGTGTCTTGAAAATTATCTAAACAAATGTGCATCGCCCGCTCTATGATGAAATCTGAATTTATAGCTTTAGACAAGGCCGATGAAGAAGCTGAATTGCTCCGAAACTTTTTGGAAGATAATCCATTCTGGCCCAAACCTTTGGCACCTATATGTATACATTGTGATAGACAAGCAACAATATGTAGGACATGGAGCGTTATGTATGATAGAAAATCTCATCACATACGATGGAGATAAAATACCGTTAGACAACTACTCTCTAGTGAAGTTATCACTATTGACTATGTAAAGTCAAGAGATAATGTGTCAGATTCACTTACAAAAGGCCTAACTAGATAGGCAGTTGAAAGATCATCGAGGGGAATGAGTTTAAGGCTTAGGACAAGTCATCATGGCGGTAAATCTACCTAGTAAACTGGAGATCCCAAGAGCTAGGTTCAAAGAGATCAAACAAAATTAGGAATGACGGTTCAACATTGTCAAATAACTCAACTCATTCTCGTGATAAAGACAATGTTCAGGAACAAGGATAAAATATTAGGGCTTTTTAATGAGTTACAAAAATATTAAAGTTTTTAATGATTTCTAAGTTTGGTGGGATATGACCAGATAGTGTATCTATATGATTACACGTTTAGAAATCACCTATGTGAGTGTGAAATGGAAGTCACTTCAAAGAGAATGATATTAAAAGACCATTCTCTATACACTCATGAAACCAGGCGATGTTCATGACTGAAACGAACATAATCGTGAGAACCATAAATGGTTAGGAGTTAATTGTGTGACTTATGTTGTCTAGGTATACAACAAAGTTCGACTGGTTCAAAGATATCAAATCAACGATTAACCGAGTATAGCCGATATTAGGTCACTACGGAAAGTTCAAAGGAAAATCTACTTATCCAGATGCAATTAATCCTTACTTGTAAATCACACACTTGTCCGTACATTCCTTTATCTTATAGAAATTCTCTATTCATGTAGGGGTTGTTGGGTTTAAGTGTTAGATGAATGGAAAATGGAGGAAAAAATATGGAGGGAAAAATGAACATTTGAATTGTTCCTTGTTGCTTTTTGGATGAAGCATTTCTGCCACATTGATTGTGGAAAGGAAAGTTCTTGTGCTTAAATAAATAAGCATTCCTTCTTGTTGTTAAAGGGTTGAGAAGAAGTCAAGCCTCACGCCGCCATCGTCGCTCGACTCGACTTTGGATTTGGATTTGGTCAATTGATTGATTAATCTTTTTGGACCAAATTTATTCCTTACGAATTTTCTGATCTTCTATTTTCTTCTTCTTCTTACTCAATATTAAATTCTCGCGTGATTTACAGCATTGAGTGAGTTTGTTGTCGCTGGAGTTTGTTGTATCGCTACACCGGTGAGTAAATCGTTCTATCCTGGGAGGATATATTCCACAACCTCTTATACATTCAGGAGAATAGTTTCCTTAAGGACACATTGTGCATTCGGTGGGCTCAATTTTAGTCTTAACTATAATACTTACTGATTTTGACATATTTGAAAGAAATAATCCCTTGATTATTTTCATTAATGAATGAGAATATATACAATTTACAATTTCCATAATATGGAAAATCCTATTCATATTCTACTCCCAAAACCCTATTATACTTGTACAAGAATTCTACAATTATGGTTAGTGTACAATGCTAATTACATACAAAAATATATTACCAAATATAGTGATATACATGACTGTGTATACCGTCTATATCACGGTCTCTCACTTGTCATGGGTTTTCGTAATATACACGGGTATACACAAGGCTCCAATACCGTGTATATCGTGTATACTTTCACACCCACGCAGTCATAGCGGGCGGTTGTCGTACGCTAGACTGTCCCTAAAATCTTCAAGTAGAACCGAGGGAAGACCCTTAGTAAAAATGTGTGTGATTTGGTACCTAGAAAGGACATGTAAGACGCGTACTTGTCCATGAGCTACCTTTTCTCGAACAAAGTGGATATCCACCTCGATGTGTTTAGTGCACTGATGTTGAACCTGATTACCAAAAAAATAGACTGCACTAATGTTATCGCAATACACCAAAGTAGCGGATAATGCATTTGAGCGCATTCATGTGCTCAACCCTAGGATTATGCATAAACAAACACACCTGCTGTACGACATACATAATATTCGGTCTCGTGAAAGTAAGATACTGAAGTGCTCCAATAAGACTACGATAGTGGGTGGGATCCTCGTAAGGTGAGCCAGCCACATCACCCAGTTTGGGTTTAGTATCAACTGGAGTGAAAGTAGACTTACATGAGGACATATCAGCTCGCTCAATTATCTTAGCGGCATACTTCCTTTGGGATAAGAATAACCCACCTGCATGACGAGTGACAACAATCCTCAAGAAGTAACTCAAGTGCCCCAAGTCTTTCATAGCAAACTCAGAAGTGAGTAGTGTCATGATAGACTTGCGTAAATCATCAGAAGAAGCTGTCAAGATAATATCATCCACATATAATAGAATATATGCTAATGAAGTACCACGATGATATATGAACAGAGAATTATCAGACATGTTGTGAGAAAACCCATTAGTAGATACATAATCTACAAATCATTTATACCAGGCTCGTGGGGTCTGCTTAAGCCCATACAAGGACTTTTTCAATAAACATACATGATGAGGATATTTGGGGTCTCGAAAACCTAAGGGCTGATGCATGTAAACCATCTCCTTAAGATCACCTATGTAAGAAAATCATTCTTTACATCTAGCTGATGAATGAGCCATGATTTCAAAAGAGCCAAACTGAGAACAATGTGAATGGTAGCCGGTTTGACCATCGGACTAAATATCTCACCACAATCCACGCCAACCTGTTGAGTTTTACCATCACCTACAAGATAATCCTTATGTCCCGCAAAAGAACCATAAAAATATCCTTATGAGTAAAAATCCACATCGACCGAATAATATTAACACCAAAAGGACGGGGTACCAATTCCCACGTCTTATTTTCAATAAGAGCATTATATTCGTCATTCATAGCAATTTCAATTCGGGTCATTTAATATAGACACTGGGTTACGGGGTAGGGGGATTTAAGACTATTAGAATTTAGATTAAAATGTCTTTTCGGTTTAAAAATACCCCGTTGACTACGAGTGACAAGTCTGTGACTCGGGGGAGAATTTGGTGGATTTTGGGGAAAATTCGGATGGGTGACGGACTGGCCAGCAGGTAGTGGGCCTGCTGGCCCAACACTGGAACTAGACACGGTAAGGAAGCAGAAACCGGGGTTGAAACAGTCTCGGGATTGGGCTGGACTATCGGCCCAATAGTTGGGCCTGGGGCGGGGAAGGGATGGGCAGTGGGTATTTGCGGACCAGCAGGCAGTGGGCCCTGCGGCGTTTCGTGGTCACGGGAACGGCCCATTAAGTGGTGCATAATGTACGGTGAGAGTTCGTCATCTAAAAAATTATACGAACTAGGCACGAGACTACTCACTTTAACAAACGGAAATTGGGTTTCATAAAAAATAACATGAGGACTAATTATGATTTTATTAGACGATAAATCAAAACATTTGTAACCACGATAATTCGACGGATAACCCAAAAATACACAAGCGGTAGAACGGGCTTCAAGTTTGTTAATTGTAGTTGACGGAAATAGTGGATAGCATAAACACCCAAAGACCCTAAGATGTGAATACGAAGGATTCTTATTATAGAGGATTCAAGAGGAGATGAATATGCCAACCCTTTGGTAGGAAGTATGTTAAGGAGATAAGTAGCCATTTGTAGAGCATGATGCCAAAAGGAATGGGGTACGGAAGCATGGACCAATAAAGTTCGGACAATATTATTAATTGTACGAATTTTTTGTTCCGCTTTTCCATTTTGTGAGGACGTATGAGGACAAGAGAAACAAAAAAGTATGCCATTAGCATCACAAAATTTCTGAAACATCCCATTATTATATTCTTTGCCATTATCACATTGAATATTTTTTATTTCCTGTTTGAATTTGGTACGGATGAATGCTTTAAATTTTAAGGTGGAAAAAAATTGAGATTTCGCTAACGGAAAAGTCCATAAAAATTAGAATAATCATCCAAAAAGAGAACGTAATAACGATGGCCCAAATAACTTAAAATGGGAGATGTCCATAAATAATGAATAATCTCAAAAGGCATCAAAGTACGAGAAGTAGAGGCTACAAATGGTAATCTAACATGTTTTCCTAACGGACATGAATGACAAATTGGAGTACTACGCGTACCCTTACAAGAAATAAAATTGTTTTTATGCAAGGAAGAAACAATGGACGACACACGGTGATCCAAACGTGCATGCCACAAGGAATGAGCAAGAGCTGCAAATGTCGATGGCATGACCTAACTCGAGAAACGGTGGCGGGCATGATTGGATAAAGATCTCCCCTACTATTGCATCTCATGAGAGGTATCCCGTTTTGAAATCCTTCACTGAAAATTCAAATGGATCAAAATTAACAGAAACCCAATTATCAGTGGTGAATTTTCGAACAGACACCAAATTTTTAATTAAGTTAGGGGCATGAAGGGTATTTTTCAAGACAAGAGGTGGATGGGAGGGAGACAAAGTTGCATGACCGTAACCACGAATTGGAATTGAGTTGTCATTACCAACAATTATGCCACGATTTTTGGTCAAATTGAAATAAGACGGAGAGTACCTTGGTCGGACGTCATGTGAGAAGTGGCGTCGGTGTCCATGTACCAATTCGGGTCGGGAAGATTCAATCCAAGTGTATGCATGGCAACCATAATATTGGTGGATGTCGGGATCGGATTCGGGCCCGCAGCAGTGAAGGCATGCGGGGGCTAGGGCCCAAGCAGACCCCCTACCGAACCGGCCCAGATCATTGATTGTTGTTGCCGTAAGGACCTGAAAAATTGGGCCTATGATTGGGCTGGACGGGGGCCCAACTGCTTGGGAAATAACTGTGCAGGCAGTAGGCTGGACTGGGCCACTAGCCGCTAGTCCAGGCCCATTGCCAAGGGGCCCAGGGCTCAGACCATGCGGGCTAAGGCCCAATACCCCGAGGCCCACTGCCGGCGTTGCTACTGTTCCGTCCGCCGCGATTTTTGCCATTATTTTTATAGTTTTGACCCTTCTTGCCGCCACCGTTGTTGAGGTTTTGGCTCAAATTGTCAACAAAACCGTGAGAATTATCGGATGAAGTCATCATCGCCACGGAACTGGCATCGGTAGCCACCTTTTTTGCCAAGCCGACTTCCTCATAGTATGAAAATTATAAATTATATATATACTAATTCATTAATGAAAATAATCAATGGATTTTTCTTTCAATATTTAACATTCTGTTTCTGTTTTCAGAATTATTTTGCAGTTTCTGTTTAAACATATTTTGGAATACATATTAATAACACCTATGTTTTGTCTTTGCTTGAGTAGCTCGTAAACGTGAAGTTGGATGATACTTACATTCACTTTGTAACTATCTTAAATCAATAAAATTAAAGTTAAGAGTCGCAACTTAATTAAAATGAAAATATATACTTATCTCTTAATCATGTGTATATAAGTTATAAAAGTTATAGTTACGAAGTGCATGTAAAACTTATCCACACCAACTTTTCGAGTGTAGTATGAACTTTTTTTTCCTAAATAGTTTGCTATCTTGATGGACAGAAAGGAAAATAATCAGCCTTCCGTGGGAAAAATCACTCGATGTATTATTTCTGGGTGCGTCATTACAAATACAATTGCTTGTTTGCTTATACTTTCTATCAGAAAAAGTTCATAGAGAGGGTTTTGAGAACTTTTTTAGAAAAAAGAAAAAAGGTCATATATAGGGTACTTTTTTCAAAGAAGATCACTGAATACATTTATAAAACTTTTTAGACATAACACTCAACCAAATACGTTTTATAGTAAGAGAATTTTTCCAAAAAATTTCCCAAAACTGGCAAAAAAGTCTAAAACGAGCTAGTTACAGTAACATTCAAGTGTTACTAATCTATCTTTCATGTATTTTGTACTTAACGCACTTTTTCATTAGATATTTTGAAAAAAAATTGTCAAAAATATTGGACGTCCAGAAATGAATGAGGAATAATTGTGAAATGTGGAGCTATTACGGATATTAAACTATAGGAAAAATAATTTGCGTAAATTATTGGAGGTGATTTTAGTGAACGTGATGGAAAGTTTTGATAGAGAATACGTAAATATTCTTCATATATTATGTAATTATTATTCTAGTGTAATTATGTAAAGTAGATATCTTCATTCGATTAGGATTATAATTTTAAATACTTATATATATCGTATTAATGAGAAGACTCCAAACAAGGAGAATTACACTATTCTACATGGTATCAAGAGTCAAACCGTAACACCCTAAAATTATTTTTCTTCTCTCGGCGCCACCCCCCCTCTCTCTTTCCGGAGGTACCTCCCCCCCCAAAACCCTAAAAAAATTTCACCGCCTCCCCTCTCTTTTCAAACTTTCGACGGCAACATGGGTTCTCCTGATTCCTCCTCCTTCACCCAATACGTCACACATCCTCCTCCTCCTCCTCCTCTACCAACTCCTTTCATCCGGCATCCGCCGTAACAAATATCAAGAACTTTATCCCTTTGATTCTTGATCAAGAGGATGGACAATACTCTTCGTGGGTAGAATTATTTCACATTCATGCTTGTGTCTACAACGTTCTTGATCACATCGATACCACCATACCCCGACCGCCAGACGTTGACAACACAACGTGGAAAAGACTTGATGCTATCATCAAGCAATGGATAAATGGCACATATCCAAGGATCTACTTCATACTATTATGAAGGCAGGTGCTTCAGCTCATGAACTATGGACAAGACTAGAAGAAATCTTTCAAGACAACAAACACACTTGTATAGTCTATTTGGAGGAAAAATTCAACAACACTTGTCTTGAGAACTTTGCCAACATATTAGACTATTGTAAACAACTAAAATTGGTTGCCGATTAATTGTCTAATGTTAGCACTCCGATTTCCGAAACAAAGATGGTCTTACAACTTATCAATGATTTGCCGAAAGGTGAGCACGATACGTTTGCGATGATGATCCAACAGGTTAATCCCCTCCTCTCGCCTCTGCGGCCCCTCTCAAATTAGCACCTAGGAATACTCCCTACATCTTCTTAGGTTTCCCGTCGAACCATAGGGGGTACTTATACTACGATCTGTCCACAAATAAAATTCTACTCTCTCGTCATGTCACATTCGAGGAAATCGTTTTCCCATTTGCAAACGTCCAAAAATTTCAAGTCACTGATTACAGCTTCTTCGATGATCTTGATACCTCACCTCTAATTAGAAACGCAATACATAGTACTAGTATTCCGGCTAAAATTTCATCGCCCATGTCAGTTGTCCTTCCACAACCCCACAACCCGTCATCCACCCCCCCAATCCCGTCGACCACCCTCTACCCACTGCTCCTGTCACGACCCCACTATTCCCGAATCCCGTGACGTTACTACCTCCTTGCCCGAATCCCATGACGTCACTGCCCCACTGCCCGAATCCCATGCCATCAACCCCATAACCCACGTAGACAATCTCCCCGCCCCCGACAACCCCACTGACCAGCCCAACCCTAATGCCCCCAGTTCTCGCCACCCAAACGACCCAACTGCCCCCAGTCCCAATCCCGACCCACCGCATGGAAACCCATGCCTAGCAAAGGATTTAAAACTGAAAGTTCACTTTAACTTATCCACTCAAACTATCTCACATCTACCTAAAAACCCAAAATTAGCCAAGCTTGACCCAAATTGGAGTGCGGCCATGTGTGAGGAAATTGATGCGCTCACTACTCAGCAAAGTTGGGATCTCGTCCCAAAACCAGAGGGGGTGAATGTGATTCGTTGCATGTGCCTTTATCATCACAAATTCAGAGATAGTGGTGAGCTTGAACTCCATAAGGCAAGCCTTGTGGCAAATGGCATAAGGCAACACGAGGGAGTTGATTGTGGTGAGACCTTCCGTCCAGTGGTTAAACCAGCCACCATTCGCACTGTTTTGAGCATTGCTATGGGAAAGAATCGGTAGATTCATCAGTTTGATGTGAAAAATGCATTCTTACATTGGAATTTGAAAGAACCCGTATATATTCATCAACCACCTTACTTTGTGCATCGTACGACTCCTCAGTATGTCTGCCGGCTTCGAAAGTCACTTTATGGCTTGAAAGAAGCCCCTAGGGTTTGGTATGACCATTTTACCACTTACATCTTGCATATTGGGTTCATATGCAACAAAAGTGATAACTCACTTTTTATTTTTCATCGAGGTAATGACACTGCATACCTTTTTCTCTATGTGGATGACATTGTCCTGATTGTCTCCTCAGATGTGCTGAAAAATGAGATCATTACCATGCTCAAATTTGAATTTGACATGACAGGCTTGGGTAAGTTGAGTTATTCCTTGGGGATTTATGTGACTAGACCCAAGAATGCCATGTTCCTGTGTCAGCGTAAGTATGCCGAAGAGATTGTTTACAGGGCTAAAATGGATAACTACAAGATCATGCCCACTCCAGTAGACTCCAAATCGAAGCTTAGCGCGGATGATGGAAATTTGGTGCTTGATCCTTCTCTTTATAGGAGTCTCGCGGGTGCGCTTTCAGTATCTTACTTTCACCAGGCCCGATATTGCCTACGTTGTTCAACAGGTGTGTCTGTTCATGCACGCTCCCAGGGAGCCTCACTTCACATCTCTTAAACGTATCATTCATTATGTTAAGGGCACTCTTGACTATGGGTTGCATCTTTATCCATCTGCACCGATCAAGCTGATATAATATACGAACGCCGATTGGGGCAGTTGTCCAGACACACGTCAATCTACTTCAGGCTATTGTGTATTTTTGGGTGATAACCTCATATCGTGGTCTGCCAAACGACAAACCACGCTTTCCCGTTCGAGTGCAAAAGCAGAATATAGAGGCGCTGCGAACGTTGTTGCCAAGATTTGTTGGTTCTGAAACCTCCTTCTAGAGCTCTATTGTCCCTTACGTAGGGCATCTATTGTCTACTGTGATAATATATTTGTTGTCTACTTGTCTCATAACATGGTTCAGCATCAGCTAACCAAACATATTGAGATAGTTATTCATTTTGTTCGTGAGAAGGTTGCCATGGGCCATGTTTGGGTGTTACATGTTCTTTCTTCATATCAGTAACAAATATATTTACTAAGGGACTTTCTCGGCAGCAGTTCCTCAACTTCAGATCCAGTCTGAGCGTACGACCTCCTCCCGCTCCGACTGCGGGGGTGTGATAGAGAATACGTAAATATTCTCCATATATTATGTAATTGCACACTCTATATCCAGAATATATAAGACTTAGTATTACTCAGAAAAATAGTATTAGACTATACCAAGTAATAGACCAAGTATCTAATTTAGAATACAATCTAATTAGACACTTAAAACTTAAAGGAACTAAAAGATCCCCTTTAAGATTAACTTACCAAGATCAACCCACTACTCCAAATTACTCAGACTCTACAAATACTTTTGTGCCTTCACCGCAAAATATATGAGATGCTCATTTTTTGCTAGACACATCAGATATACGATATACTATTTACATAGAGAACGTAGAAAAAGAAATAGATACGAAAAGGCTTATACACAGCTAAAGAAATTTTGTGAACTAATAGAACTTAGAAATAAAATATTAATAGATAAATCTATTCCCCTAACTGAAGAGTATAGAAATTATATACCTGTTCAAAAATCAGATCAAATACTTATTCAACAAAACATAGTAATAACAACACTATTATTAGACCTACATAGAAAAATAGACCACTTAAAAGATAGAGTTAATAAGTTAGACAACCATATTTTCCAGATAGCTATAGACAAAGATACCAACAGTAAAGGTAAAGAAAAGGAAAATCAGGCTATAGACAACTTAATAGACCAATTAAGTAAGATAGAATTAACTCCTCAAAAAGAAAGAATTAGTAAAATAAGAAAGCCTCAAAAATGGACTTTCTTTCAAGTAGATCAAGAAACGAAAGACCAAGACAAAGTTTCTCAGAAGACAGGGTAGGAACTAGTTTAGTATCCAGAATACTAAATAGAAGAACCCCCGAAGAAACTAATAGACAGTTAAGTGAAGTTATAAATGTAGATAGAGACATTAGCATTTTTCAACAAAACCAGTTAAATTTGTTGAATCCCAGAACTCTATACAATGCTGGAAGATTAACTTCTACAGCGCAATTATATAGACATTATAGAGAAGAACAACTATCAGTATTAGGCGGACAGGCTCAGAACTTAAATTTAATTAGTGAAGACTCATTTAGACAGATTAAAAGAAATACCAGAACTCTCATGCACATGGGATTAATGGTAATAGGAATAAAAGGATTGACTAGAAAAAACTTAGGTAGTAAAGTTTTAATAATGATATACGACGATAGATGGACAGACATGAAGAAATCCATCATCGGTATGACAGAAATAGACATGACTGATAATGGAGGAATATTCTATATCAGTCCAGACTTCCTAATAAATTTAGCAGAATTTGGTAAACACATAAAAATAGGAATACAGACTAAGGGCTATGAAGAAATGCATAGCGGTAATAACCTATTATTATGTTTAGGATTTTTAGGAAAAATGACAACTAATAGTAATACAAAATTTAAAATAAAAATAAATGATGTAGTAGAACTTATGAGTAATAAAGGTATTAACTTAATTAAGCCAACTAAAATACAACCAGAAGAATATGCAGGCTTAGAATGGAAATTAGATAGATTCAATACTAAAAGGAAGATATTACAACCAGCCTCGCATTTAGAATATACAAATAGACATGGAGAAACCTCCATAAGATTTACAGAATATAATTACACTCCGCAAAAAGATTGCGAAGAAGAAAGTACAATAGCAGAAGAAGACATAAATCTAATGAACATAGAAGTTATCCCAGAAGGATATGAAGTAGACATCGCTATAGAAAAAGCTCAAGACCTGAAAAGACAGAAACCAAAGATGTTATTTAAATGCAAAGGTTGCAAACAAGATAACATGGAATTAGATGAGACAATAGAACATTTTAAATACTGTACAAAAAGAACAGACAATGAAGGTTACAGAGAAGACCGCATAGCCAGAGAAAAAACAGAAATGTTTGAAGAAATCTGGAAAGACTTCTCGATAGATAGCGAAATAGAAATAGAAGACAATCCAGAAGATCGTCAAGAAGAATTAGAAAATAACTCAGAAATTAGTTATAAAGAATTAATGGAGACCAGTGCTTCTAGCTCAAGTCCTTTCCAGAGAACAACTGGAGAGAACATAACAGTAAATACTAGTACAGGCAATGTACGTAGGAGACGCGTATATAGAACCGCAGAAGACCCGGTACAACAACAAGTTAAACCATCAGGTAAAAGACTACCCCTAGAAGAGAATATAACCCTCCAAGAAGGAGGAAACAGAGGAAAATTTTTAAATATAGCAGCACACGATCCTCAGAGATGGAATTCCGTAATAGATTTATGGAAAGGCATCGTGGTAGCAGACTACATACAGAATTATGTAGAAACAGACCCTGAAACAATGTACAAATACCTAGAAACATTCTTAGGAGAATCTACTAAAGCTTTGTGGGAAGCCTATAAGGTTAATTTCCCAGAAGAATTCCATCAGTTGGTATCAATGGGATCTAATCCCTACAACTTCACAAATAAGATTCATACTCTTATTACTGGAGAAGACCCAAACAGTGGATTAGTGATACTACAAAAGAATGCGTTAATTAAACTAGAACAACTTAGTATAAGCAATTGGATTTATATTAAGAAATTCTTAAATGATTTCTTTTATTATTGCACGATCAGCGGTAACTCGTTTGATCAAGCCCTAGGAAAGAAGCTCTTTAATAAGTTACCAGGAGCTTTAGGAAGAGAAATAGAAGACCGTTGGGGAAAGCGGGAAGGGATATTACAAAACCCTAATGCTAGATGGTCCATAGGACATAGAATCCAGCATATAATGGAAATTCTCCAAGAAAAGTGTACAAACTTGCAGATACAAAAGCAGCTCAAACAAAATGAGTTGAGTTTTTGTAAAAGCGTTATATACACAACTCAAAGCTATGACAAAGACCCACAAAAAAGAAAACCCTATAAAAAGAAGAAGAAATACGGTTACCAGAACTATGATAGATACGATAAAAAGAAATATTATCTTAGGAGATCAACTGCTAAGAAACCGTATTTAGACAAGAACAAGCATATAAGAAAATATAGAAACGATAGAACCTATAAAAACAGACTAGAATGTTTTACTTGCGGCAGTATCGAACACTTAGCTAATACCTGCCCAAAAAGAATAAATAATAATTCGAAGAATGCTCAGTTAATAGAAGACTTCCAAGAAACCCTAATTAGCGTAGATGAATACATGTCAGACACAGAGAGTATTTATTCTGTAATAAGTATACAGGATGAAGGTAATAACCAGTTAGACTCCTCAGACTCTGAAGCAGACAATTTTATAAATGAAATAGGGATAGAGCAATTACAATTAGGAGAAGACCTAAACAATTTAGTAAACACTTCGGTAGACTGTGAACATATCTTTGAGAAAAACAAAGGTATAGACAGTATAGCATGTTGCGTCTGTAAATGGTTCCCAAGTAGAAGTAAACGGGCCAGATGCAAGAAATGCTACATAGAAGGATGTATAACGTGCCTTCAGAAAGAATTAAATATCACCATAGGACAAAAAGAAGTTCTAGAGAAAATAGTAGAACATGATAAAATAGATCCAACTATTACAATAAGATTAATGACCCTAGAAACTAGAGTAAATACACTAGAAATGAGATTATCTAAAGTAGAAAAAGAAAAACAAATAGCAGTAGATAGTTCCTCAGATGAAGAGATAATAGAAAAGGAAGCGGAAACTTCTTCAGAATTGTTGAGCAGCTCTTTAATCTGTAATGAAGATAAAAAGTTTAGCTCATTAAGATTATTAACAAAGATAAAAATTAAAGACTACGAAATAACTACTTTAGCCTTAATAGACACAGGCTGTACCAGTAGTGTTCTTAACAAAAAGATTGTACCTAGTAATCTAATAAAGACTTTAGATAAACCGTCTTCAGCCATGCAGATGGATGGGACGCATAATTTTTATAAATATTATTTACAAGAAGCAAGTATAAGTTTTATAAATACTTGTGATAAATTCTATAATCCTAGCTACAAAATAAATAAAATATTAGTTAGAGATTTAAATATAAATACAGACTTTATTCTAGGATTAGATTTTTTGTTAAATAATAACGGTAGCTGTACTATCACCAGAGACGGAATAATATTCCAAAAGGATAGTACATATTCGCCAGTTCAGACTAAAAAGCTAGAAACAAAGGTTAATCAGACTTCTCAGATTAGCCAGTTAAATAAAAAAGACAGTTGCTGTAATAACTGTAGCGACAGTGAAAAATATTGTTGCCAAAACAGCAACAGGCTAGAAATAGAAGATCTAGAAGATTATCTAGAAACAGACGATTACCTAGAAAAAGACTATAATTTAATAGATATAGCCACAGATTTTTATAATTTTAAGAAAGGAATGGATAGAATAGGAATTATAAAAGATCAAAAAGATCTAGATAATATAGTAAAAATACTAGATGAACTAGAGATTATAGGTGAAAAACCACTTAGACACTGGAAAAATAATAAGATTCTTTGTGAACTAGACATTATTAATCCTGAATATATAATAAAGACAGCTTCTATAGAATCCACAAATCAAGACTTAGAAGACTTTAAGTCAACAATTAAAGAACTCTTAAATTTAGAAATCATAAGAAGATCCACTTCTAAGCATCGATTAGCAGCCTTTATAGTGAGAAACCATTCTGAACAAGTCAGGGGAAAGGCGAGGATGGTAATCAATTATAAAAGGTTAAACGATAATACTAGAAGTAATGGATATAAATTGCCAGACAAAACAGAATTAATAAATAAAATCCAAGGAAAGACTATTTTTAGTAAATTTGATTGTAAGTCAGGCTATTGGCAGGTCAAAATGCACCCAGCCAGTATTGAATGGACAGCATTCACTTGTCCAGAAGGACATTTCGAATGGCTAGTAATGCCATTTGGCCTAAAGACGGCTCCACCGATCTTCCAGAAAAAAATGGATGATATATTTGGAGAATATAAAAAATTTACTATAG
Organism: Anisodus tanguticus; assembly: GCA_034509755.1. Taxonomy (NCBI): domain Eukaryota; kingdom Viridiplantae; phylum Streptophyta; class Magnoliopsida; order Solanales; family Solanaceae; genus Anisodus; species Anisodus tanguticus. The sequence continues at coordinate 34,288,791 of CM067546.1, forward strand.
TTTATATAGACGACATCCTAGTATTTAGTAGCAATATGATAGAACACCTAGGACATCTTCAGACCGTCTTTAAACTTTTTGTTCATAATGGGTTAATTATTAGTAAGAAGAAGATGGTACTATGTAAAAAATATATAGACTTCTTAGGAGTAACAATTGGGGAAGGAAAAATTAAACTTCAACCCCATATAGCAAAAAAGGCACTAGATATGCCTGATAGATTAGAAAATACTAAAGATCTCCAAAAAATTTTAGGTATTTTAAATTACGCCAGAACTTTTATTAAAGACTTAGGGAAAGTTGCAGGACCTCTTTATTCAAAAACAGGTTCTACAGGCCAGAAAAAATTTAACGCCGAAGACATTAGAATAGTTAAGCTTTTAAAACAACAGATCCAGAATATCCCGGATCTAAGCATGCCTCTAGAGAACGACTATCTGATCATAGAGACAGATGGAAGTTTCGAAGGATGGGGCGCGGTGCTAAAAGCAAAGACAAATAAATACTGCAGTAAAACCACAGAACGTATTTGTGCCTATCAAAGCGGCAAATATCGTGAAAAAGGCAATATGAGCAGCATAGACGTAGAAATTTTAGCAGTAATTTACGCTTTAAATGCTTTTAGACTTCATATTTTAAATAAACCAGAAACATTAGTCAGAACAGTCTGTGAAGCTATAGTGAAGTTTCACCAGAAGATAAACGATAAAAGTAGTAGTAGACGAAGGTGGTTAAATTTCTTAGACACCATATCAGTATATAATTTAGTATTTGAACACATTAAAGGTAAAGACAATAATTTAGCAGACCAGCTAAGCAGATTAGCAATAACTAAAGCTAAAAGTACTATTAAACTCGACCCAGGCTAACTTTATTTGTTATTCTTAGCAGTATGAGCACGTCTCAGCAGACTCAGAAAGACAAAGGGAAAGGCCCAGTCAAACCCGTAGACAAAGGGAAAGGCCCAGCCAAACCCACAGACACTTATAGACAAGCCATATTGGGGAACCTGAATTTCAGGCCCATGGCCCAAATTGAGACACCTGTTTTAGAAAGAATTTATTTTGGTAAGAATAATTTAGTTTCTTTTCCGTCATCTAACATGACATTTAAAGTTTTGCCAGACTATGATATAGATAGACAACAAAGATGCCTCGTAGACAATTTGTGGATAGCCCACAACAAAAAAGACAACAGCCATTTTGTGGCAACCTTAAATAGTACATGTTTTTATTTTCATGAGAAAAACCGGGACAAGAAATTCAAATTTTATGTTGTTGTCCACGGAAAGACTAACGGTGTTTTTCAGACTTGGTTGGAAGTAGTAGACTCCATAAAAGACTTTAAAAATCATCTTTTCAAGGGTTTTAATGATTTTACGGAAGCTTTAGACTATGCCCGAGGAACACTCGGACCCAACTACTATCTCACTCCAGCCCTCAGACACCAACAGAACCAGACTCCCAGTATAAAATCCAGAAAGACACAGACAAAATAATCTTTTGCGATCATTGTAGCACAATGACCGAAGCCTTCAAAAGGTTAAACTAGACAAAAGAAGAGCTCCAACTACAAAATATACACCTATTGGAGAAAGTCACTACACTAGAACTCGTCCTCAGACAAACCAAATTACAGACTCAGAATCCGAGTTCTCCATCTCCCTCTAAAATGGATGAGACAGGTGTGCATTCCCTTCTGAATGCTAAGAAACCTATTGTATCAGGTATAGATACAACTAGTCCGGTGCAAACGGTTGCCGGTAAAGACTCATCAAACCCGTTGATGGCTGTCACTTTGCCCAAAAGTGAAAACGAGGAAGCTACTTCCTCTAAGACTAGACGTAAGCTCCCGCAAACTCTCACTGTATCTACATCCCGAGCAAGGAGCAAACAGACAAAGAAAAAACAACAGAAGAATATAGAACAGATTGTTAAAGACACCCTCGAACAAATATTTCGAGAACAAATAACTAATCAGACTCAAGAGCCAGAAAAAGATATACATGTAACTTCTATAGAATTAACAGAAGAACAGCCGGTTCCTTCAAATCCAGGACAAAGTTCAGGACGAAGAAATATATTCCAGGTACCGGAAGATCATGTTTCAGACACTGGTTCAGACAAAAATTATGAACAGGATGCACAGGACCCAAACGACGCCTATGACTCAGGCATGAGTTTTGATTCCGTAGCCCTACATAATTTAGACACCTAAAGCAAAAACAACGGACAGCATACAACGCTGAAAGATGTTAATGCAAGACAAAGACATAAAGAGACTATAGTGGAAAGCAGCAGCCGAAAGCAGCAGCTGAAAACGACAGACGAGACAGCATTTTCCCACTTTACGCAAAGTTTTTCAAACTTTACGGAAAGAAAATGCCACCAGCATACGACGACAAAATAAAGAAGGCAATTTTCAAAAAGAAAAAGCGACGATGGGGCCCATAGCGCACCCGGCCAAAACTATTGAAGATTCCTTTTTTGGTTTGAAATCCGAAGCTGAAGTCCGGATATCTAGTATAAATATCAGACTCCAAACTCCCTTACAATCAGAAGCAGAAGCAGGAAGTAAGAGACACACAATCCAATCCCTCACTAGAAAACTCCTCCACCCTTCTATATGTTTTTATCCTCATCTCCCATTGTATAAACTCAGATATGTAAGATAGTTTGTAGATTATCTTTCTCAGTAGCAGTAGCAGTTTCCGGGACTCCCGAAAGGGAAACCTCCTTGTACTTCTAGACATGTAAGTCTACTATTCAGTAGTTTATCTCCTACAATGTAAATTATGTTTTAAAGTTTTTTATAGAAATCTTGCAGAATTGCAAGAAGTTATGTTATTATTGTTATGATTATTTTTATCATGAATCTTGAGTTACTGTTATAATCACTGCCATGAATATCTGAAATTACTGTTGAAATCTTTATCATAACATGCCTAGACACGGTTATCTTCTTGACTTAGTATATGGTTATCGATAAGCTCCGTTATGGCCTCCATGGATTAACTTTGTAAATTCCTATGTCAACGGTGGTTGATTATTGGCTGTTGATGTCCGTCATTGAAGGACTGTTGTGGCCGCTTTTGGGTGTGGTTAAAGACGATTGCCATAGCGTGGGTAAGGCTTAGAAGAAGAGATGAACAGTTAAGAAGAAGAAGTGAATAGGTATAGTATGTTAGAGATTAAATAGTAACAAAAATATGAAGGACAGGGATGATGAATAGTAACCTAAGACTAGTAACTGGACAGAGTCCAGATTAAAAAAAAAAAAAAAATTTATTATATCATACAGGAGATAGACGTTGAATTAAAAGACTTATATGAATAGAATGTTACAAGAAGGAAGTACCGAGTAGGACTACACACCATACATACAACCCCTTTTATTGAAACAACCTTATTGAAAGTAACCCCCCTTATTATATATATATATATATATATATATATATTGTATTAATGAGAATACTCCAAATAAAGAGAATTACATTATTCTATAAGTTTCATATCGGTGAACCGAGGATATTTATTTCTTTACGCGTTAAAGCTTTCCTTTAATTCTGTCTTTATATTTTGATTACCAAAATAACACTATAACAGTATGCGATGTATCGGATATGAAACCCAACAGTTGAAGTTTACTCAAAATACCAATTAGGCGCCTAACTTCATAAAAGGCGTTGAAGAGTTAATAAGTGTTTGGTATAATATTATAGCTTTCATTGTCACTATGTCAACTATGTCCTCATTCTATGATAGAATGGCGTAATTAATGAATAATTTTCCCTTTTTGTTTGTGTCATTTTGTCGTACTTTTCTCAATGACAATCCAAGGAGTGTATAATTTATAATTATGAATAAGTCAATCGTGGAAACATGGTAAAAGAGCACAGAAAAAATTTCATCAAACATAACACGAGTAAGAAATAAGAAATTTTCTTGGCGTAGGAACCCTTCAGTTTTTGTAATTTTGTTTGCAATGCCCTTGGAAAAAATGTATAAATGTGTGAAATGTACATAAACATATAATCAATTTATGAATTAAATTGAAATATAATATTTATTTATGTATAAATTTTACATTACTATCATATATGATCTTTGAATCATATTACCACTATTACATTCTACCAGGCAGTCTTTAAGTGACTGACATTATACCTTTAGTTGTTACTGTTAATATCTCTAAATATCTACTCTAAAAAAATTTATTGCACTTTTTTTCCAAAACTTTAATACATCATTAATTTCCAAATGATAGAAGATCAGTGGTGTATGCAAAATTTAGCCCCAGTAAGTTAGTCACAGAATTTCAAGACAATTATTGCTTTAAATTTTGCTAATTACAAATAAAAATAGTAATTCTGACAATTTAAGCACAATGAACAAAATAATAAACCTAGTAGTAATAGTTTTGTTTTTATCTGGCCGTATCAAAAGTTAGTGTTGGATAAGCAGAAAAGTAACCCCAAGAAAATACCATGTCACTGAAAATCAAGCTAAACGTGTCTGACCATCTAAACAAAGTCTCATTTGTTAAAGAAGAAAGTCAAAATAAATTGAAGTCATTATGAATAAAAGAAATCCATATTCTAATAAACAGTAATTCATCTTATCAAATAAATAAAAGAGTAAAGGTGCAAATTTATCCTTTTACTTTGCGATTTAGAGCAGATATACCCCCATTATAAAAATGGTAGATATATACCCATACCGTTATAAAATAGTGCAAATATACCCTTTTTCGTTGACAATTTTTCTAAAAAATTGTTTAGCTTATTTTTAAATTTTAAAAAGTATCTCGTTGCTTTAAAAAAATTATCTATTTTTTAGTAGACATATTTTTCTAAAGCCACATGATAATTTTTTGTTCGGGTGGATCGGGTATGATTTGTTTTAAAAAATATCTTTGTGGCTTTAAAAAAATAAGTTTACCCATTTTTTTAAACGAACTAGACCCGATCCATCAGGGAAAAAAATTATCATGTTGTTTTAGAAAACATGTCTACTCAAAAAAATAAGTAGACTTTTTTTAATGGCCCGTGGTATTTTTTTAATTCAAAAATAAGATAAATAACTTTTAAAAAAATTCCATCAACAAAAAGGGTATATTTGCATCATTTTGTAACGACAAGAGTATATATCACCACTTTTATAACAGATGATATATCTGTTCTAAATCGCAAAGTTAAAGAGTATATTTGCAATTTGCCCTAAATAAATAAAAACAGTTAAGTTGCAATTACTCAAAGCTTTCTACATGGGGTTCAAGATTCAGTATATCAATATATTCTATATTCTAATGTAATCTACACAAACACATAGAGGTTAAATTGTTGAAATGGACCTCCTTTAATTTCCTTAATTTGTTTTTCCTTGCCGAAGACAAAAGGGCAAATTGCAAAACCTTGTTTTTATGGTGGTGGAGGAGAATTGTTAGGGCGGATATAGAGTTGACGGTATACATTTAGTAGAACTCAAAAATTCAGTATTATTTTTTAAAAAAAAAAAACATATATAAATTATTAATTTAAAACTCAATAAATCAAATGAACTGGAAATTGAAATACATAAACTTTATAGTCTGAATGCGCCTTTGAGAATTGGAAACGAAAATGCATTACTCCTTTGTAAGAGGACAACTACCAATAATGTTGTGTACTATTTGTTACAAAGTCTAACTGAAGACACAACTAAGATATTTCAAATATGACAGGAAAATGGTTCCCCACCAATGTACAAGAAATCATTATATTGTCACTTTTCAATAATGCATCAAAAACAAAAGAGCAACTCAAAAACTGACTAGTGGAGTACTCTAATAATCCTTTTAGTTGGTTCATCTAATTATGCACCCATTGATAAAGAGTGATGGCCATCAAAATTATTGTAATTTATGAAATAGTGGTCAATGGTCATTATATTGATAATGTGTTCTTGTCATATAGGGTGGCCAACAGGACGGCTCGGCCCCGGTCCCGATCCCACCCTGACTCCGCCCCGGTCTCGCCCCTACCCTGCTATAAAAAAAAAATCGATACTGGGACTCGAACCGGGACAGGACCTGGGCTCGTCCCGCCCCAGTCCCGCCATACCCGTCCCGCCACGGTCCCGCCCGACCCCTCCCCTTTGCACAAAATAACCGTTGCACCAACGACCATGTTATATTTTGGATGTTGTGCAACGATCATTTTTGGCCTCCCCTTCCCCAACCCCCTACCCCCTTAATATTTATTTTTAACCCCTAAGTTATTATATTTACACTTTAACCCAATTTCTCAACTATAAATACCTCATTTTATCTTCATATTTCGCACAAATCTTCCTACAATCTCTCTAATCTCTCAATCTATCTCTTTACAAGTCTACATTGTCTACTAAATATTCAATTTTATTTATTCATTTGGGAGTGAAGTTAGCAACTAGCTTAAGGATCTTCCATCGAGCAAAGTTTCAATTTTCAACCTCTCGATTACACGTCGACGTTACGTCGGTGTTTGGTACATTCGTTCATTCATTAAATTATTATTGTTTCTTTCTTTTATTTAGCGCACTTAATTTTATTTACTTTAATTATTTATTTGTATAATTAAAATGAAAGGATTGAAACGTATGATTACAGGTAAGGGTAAGGGTCAGGCTTCTTCCAGTAGGGGTAACAAGGGCAAAGGTACTTCTTCTAGTCATCCTACTCCTAGACAAGATGATTTGGTTGATACTGAATTTTTTCCTGATATACTATTAGATTTAGACGATGAGATATTTTCTGGAACTCAACATGACTTTAATTTAGAAGATGATCTAGATGACACACCTACTAATGTAGATGACACACCCACTAGTGCACCTCCAACTGGAACGCCTCATATTCCCCTAGTATGAGACGTGGCCCAACAAAACGACCATTAAAATCATATGCATGGAAATTTTTTGATAGGGACCAAGAGAATCAAGTAGTTAGATGTCAAATTTGTAAAAAAGTTTTTAAATTTAAAATGGGAAAATGTCAGGGTGGGACAGGGGGACTATTAAGACACGTACAAAACTTTCACAAAGCTAGGTGGAACCAACACCTGGCTGAAAAATCGGGTGCGCCAATGCCCTCTCAGTCGGGACAAGGTTCACATACTGTCCCGGACCAAGTACATGGTCAAATTAACCCTATGACATGGGGAGTTGTAGGCCCTAAATACGATAAACATAGAGATAGGGAAGCAATAACAAAATTAGTTGATGTGGAGGGTTTGTCATTTTCATTTCCTTCCTCTCCTGGTTTTATTCATTATATTAGACATATGTATAATCCTGCTTTTAACGGTTTTTCTAGATCAACTGTTAAGAGAGATGTATTTTAATTTGCACATGAATATCAACAGTATTTACGTTATTCCTTATATCATTTTCCTGGTAAAGTATCTATCACGTCTGATATAGGCCGTAGTACTAACGACCATGATTATTTAATGGTAACCTGTCATTTGATAGATTATAAATGGCCTATGCAAAAACGTATTTTAGCGTATAGATATATAATGATAGGCACACTGGTACTTTTATTTCAGAAAATATTTATCAAGTTTACGATTATTACGGAATAACTGATAAAATTCTGACTATTACATTAGATAATGCTTTTTCTAATAATTATGCTATTAGAATTTTAAAAGATCTTTTAACTCCATCTTTTCCAAATCATTTTCATATAAAATGTGCGTGTCATATATATAACTTAGTTGTAAAGGATGGCCTAACAATTTTTGCAGACATTCTTAATAAAATACAATTTACTATAAATTTTATTTTTTCTTAATAAAATACAATTTACTATAAACTTTATTTTTAAAAGTCATAGCCACTAGGTGGAATTCTTTATACGAGCAACTACTTGTTGCTTATGACTATAGAAGACCTATAACTTTATTTTTTAACGCCCATAATCGAACTCCAACTGATATGGTTGTTGATAGCGATTGGGAAAAAATTTCAGAACTTATTGTATTTCTAGAGAAATTGTTTCAAGCAACAAAAGAATTTTCTGGTATATATTATCCTACTATTTCAACTATCTTATTTTATATAGCTCTAATATTTTTACTACTTAGTGAATATATGAAAAAATCAGATTATAAGGCAGCTATTAAAAAATATTTATCAAAATAAAAAAATATTTTATTGAAACTATTTATGATTGTATAGCAGTACTACCTCCAAAAAATTAGTTGTCTAGCATACAAGATGAATGCAAAAATTCAAATGACCCACCACATATTGAACAAACTAAAGAAGAAGTGTTGTCTAGCGTGCAAGATGAATGCAAAAAAGTATATAGGTATAACCAACAAGAAAGTGCTAGCAACCAACCGACTTCCATACCATCTTCTTCTTGTTCAACATAACCTCAAAAAAGACATGTTGTTTCTGCGGCTAGTATTGAAAGCCTTAGAAGTAGAATGTATAGTGGTAACACTACTAACCAAGTTAGCGAGTTTATGTTTTTGTTTTGCAGGGTGTTGTACTGTACCAAACAGTTCTCAATAAAGAACGACGTAAGGAATTGTTGAAATATTGGAGGGAGAATGAGAAGACATTTTCGACACTATCAAAGATGGCCCGAGATGTGTTGAATATTCAAGTGTCTGAAAGCGCTTTTTCGGCCTGCAGATTTCAAATAGGAGAGCACATACACTAATTAGAGGGAGACAGCTTGGAGATTGCAGTATTATTCAGAGATTGGATAAGAGCGGAGCGGAGAAGGTGAGGTCAACCGGAGATCAACGAAGAAGAAGACGAAAACTACAACGAAATCTTATCCGACGGAGGTGGAAGCGACGTCGAGCAATTTGACCAACAAATACCAATTCCAACCGAAGAACCACAAGAAATTATAAAGAAACTAGAAAAGATGTTTTTAAATATGTAATTTTTTTAATTGCAATTTTACTATGTAATTTGCAACTTTCAACACCACAAAGTCGCAATTTTGACAATTGTACTACAAAAAAATTATAATTCTATTAAATAATATAAGAGGCACAAAAACAGCCTTGTGATATTTTTATTACACTATCTTGTTTATATGTTATTTTATTAAATTAAATGCACAAAAAAAATCAGAAAAAACCTGATCCCTACCCGATCCCGTCCCGCCCGACCCGATAAATACCGGGCCCCTTTAACGACGGACCCGGGACCGGGACGGGACACTGGCAAAACCCGCCAGTCCCGACCTGCCAATGTATACACTTAACAAAACCACTTCTTCTTTGAATCCCCCCGAGTCCCGGTCCCGCAAAACCCGCCCCGACCTACAGTGTATACACTTAACAAAACCACTTCTTCTTTGAATCCCCCGAACGGTCCCGTCCCGTCGAGTGGCCAGCCCTATCAGTGAATATGGTACTTATTTGAATTATTATTTTAGTTGAAACTTAATTAGCTTGAAGTAACATATGTTCTCCTCTAATGATGACTACTTTGGTCGATCACCACAAGAATTTAAGTTTTTAAGTTAGCAAAAGAGAATTGGATGATTAATTAACAATCACTAGTGCTCTGGTGTAAAAAAATTACATTTTTAATCTTGTATTGCCTTCATGACATCAAACACCTTCGTTCACTTTTTCATACATAATTTCTCCAAAATTTATAACGGGAATGGAAGAACCTTGAAAGCAATAAATTCAATAGTTTTCTCAGTCAAATGGTTGAACGCCCCTCTCCTTATTATTTAATTTTTCTTTGGATTTTTTTTCATAAATTAAACTTTCAAATTATAAAATGACGATCAAACATTTCAATCTCTCCTTAACAAAAAAAAAAGAAGAGAAAATCATTAAAGAGGGTCCTTTTTTGTTTTATATTTGGTTTTTTGTCCTTTGTCTAATTTCTTTAGTTTTTGTTAAATATACGCAATTTAGAATTCCTTTTAAGAAGTGACTGATTGAGGTTCATATCAATTTTCAGAGAAGTCTTTTGTATGAAGCTAGACAGTTTCTCGTGAAAGTTACAGAATGAATAATAATTATTTTTAGGTTAAATAATTGTAGGGATAGAATTATCTAAATTTATGACAAAGAACACCAAAAGAGTAAAAGAAGAAAAACCAACAAATGCCATTTTTAAACTTGACCATTTCGTGCACTCAAGGCCCATAGTCTCTTTTAACTATCTTTACAGCCCATAAAGGAAAAAAATCACTAATTGGGCCTCGAGTAGAAACCAGCATTGGTGATACGGATAAGAATGATTTTTCTTTGGTGTCCACCCGGTGTTTTTGAAACCAGAATTTCTAAAGATGAGTGTACTATTATGAATAGGAGGGATTTTTTAATTTAAGTTAACGAATTTAACCTTTAGGTTCTTATTATTAAATCCATTAAATATTTAAAATTATAGGTTTAAAAATTATTATTTTTAAGAAAATTTTAGTGATTAATATTAAATAAGAATTTATTGTGCAATATCTATTAGATACACCTCTACTAGTGTGGTTGATGGTTTAGTTCCCATGTCTATCTTGCTTAAATTAAGTTCTTTTTCTTGTCTGTCTTTCTTTGTTTTGTTTCTTATTTCAAATCCTCCCTATCTAATTAAGTATTTTTTTCTTATCTTTCTTTCTTTCTTTCTTATTTAAAAAGTTTTAAAGAAATAGCATTGTTATATGCCTATATATAATCTAGCGAGGGGAGTATGCTGTATGCTTGCAGGTGAATTCACACTCAGCTATTTGGCGACGTAGTGTTTGGCTCTCGCTATTAGTCCCGATTATTCTGAGTTCGCACGAGAAGTCACACTTTGAAGGTGAAAGCGTTTTTTTATCAAAGATGACTTCATTCTCAAAGTTTGAACTCGAAACTTTTGATTAACGATAAAAGGATTATAACTATCCAACCATAATCTTTGGTAATATAACAATGTTACTTAATAACAAAATTTAATATAATTAAATTAATAAGTTTTCTGTGTTAAAGTTTCACTAATTTTGACACACTATAATTGGATTAGTTCCAATTGATTAGTTAACCTCTTTTTCAGGTTTATAACATATTAATTTATAGTACTAATAGACCGTTACCTGCACATGGCTTTCGGGTGACGCAAGTAGTAAAAAATCAGCACAACTTTTAGTATCAAAGCTGAAACTCATCTCATATAACAAGTTACATGACGTACCAAGTTAAATAACATAACCCATGTATAAATGAAAGTGGACTATTATCCACTCCGAACCATGGACAAATCCTGTCCATCATATATCTGATTTTACATTAATTTATTTTGAAGTTAATACATTTGTAAAATTTCAAGGAAACACAAAAAGGAAAGAGCGTTTTAGATGCAAACCTCCTGCAAGTTGCAACATTGTATAAAGTATTTAACATGCAATCGAGATATGAATTTGATGATAATTATGATATAAAAATAGAAAACTTATCAAAATGCAAAAACCAACGCATGCTTGGCTGCACTCAAAGCATTACAAAGATAAAATTAAATAAGCATGTTCTACCATTATGCCAACTCTCTAAGCATAATTATGATTTGAATAGTTAGACGAAAAAGGAGTGAGTTACTGAAATCTATTCTTTTTCTCGTAAGATCAAATTCCAAGAGGTTGTCCTCCGTTTGATACCCACCAATGACAATTCCTTGTCCAAATGTTTGGTTTCGTTGAACAAAGGCTAGGCACACGACATCCTCGTTAACTTTTACCAATGAGTTTACACCGGTAATTGTCCATAACACATTTGGCTTATCCAATACGAAATTAATATCAGGTGCATAATAGCCAAGGCATGACATACTAATAGCAGAAGAATCAAAGCAAATTTTAAAAGGTAGCACTGCAGGCACAGTGTGCACATCTATAGGCATCACGTTAACGAACGCTTTGCTCACAACACTATAAATAGAAGCCTCCAATAATGTGTAAGGAACGACCGTCCTGATTCTCGTCCCACCTTCATTATTTTCAAGGTCTAACGAGAGGAATGTCTGATTTAGTGACACATTTAATCTGTTGATCAGAACGAAAGAAACTTGAAGATAATATTCTGGTGAGCCCCTATCGTAGTCTTGTTAGAAAAAATGGACTTACATTATTTAAAACATTATCTTTATATTTTAACTATTTCGGATTGTATGGTAGTCCATAAATGTGTGCCCAATTATAGTGTGATAATTTGTCAGGGATGTCTCAACGATATTGGTGACCTAAGGCGAAACGCTAATGCGAGGCCTTATCTTCACTAACACACATATATATATATATATATGTATATGTATATGTATATGTATGTATATGTATATGTATGTATATGTATATGTACACACACACATATATATATATATATATATATATATATATATATATATATGTATATGTATATGTATATATATATATATATATATATATATATATATATATTATAAAACTATTATATGTATATATTTTATATATGTAAATCTATGTTTTATGTAATATGTATGTATTTTGTATATGTATATAGTATATGTATATGTATGGTATATATAAGTATATATATGTATATATATTATGTATGCTTTATCTTCTATTTTTAAAACTTTTTTGAGATGGAAAGTTATTATTTTCTTATAATCAATATCCAATAATACTTTTTCAATTGATAGTATCGTTAATCCGTTTAATCTATCTTGAAGCATTTTGATCTTAAGTAAGATTTTTGACAGAACCCGTGTATATACACGGTATACCAAACCAACAATATTTAGGTTACTTACCATAATTTATAAAATTCTTGTACAAGTGTAATTATGATATAGTAGTATAGTAGGAATAAGATTTTCCATATTTAGAGATTGTAAATTGTATATATAGACCTCTTCATTAATGAAAATAATCAAGGGATTATTCTCTTTCATGGTATCAGAAGTCTAGGACAAATATTTTCCTTCTCCCGCATTCCGCAGCCCTCTCGGAAACTGTGCCTTTGCCAACGACCAGCTTTCTTCTTTTCATCCCAAAATTTTCTTCCAAATTCCTAAATTATCCTCTTGTTCTTTCAGTATGTCTACCTCAAAGAACACGTTTCATCCTGCCCTTACAGTCTCCAACATCAAGAATCACATCCCTATTGTTCTTGAAGATGGAAAACGTCCAATACGTGATGTGGGAGGAATTATTTAAAGTTCACGCACGCTTACATCAAGTCCTTCATCACATCATCCCGCAACATGCAATGAGAAGGTGCCTACCCCCGAGGATGACCCTGTGGTATGGATGACTCTTGATGCTACCGTTCTCTAGTGGATTTATTTCACTATCTCTACGGACCTCTTGTAGATGATTATTAAACCCGACGTCGCGGTGATGGAAACTTGGAATATGGTGTGTGATATATTCCAAGATAATAAAAATTTCATGCTGTCACTCTTGAGTAGGAATTTTCCCATGTCAACATCGAGGATTTTATGAATGTTTCGGTCTATTGTAAAATTCTGAAGGAATTGGCGGATCAACTTAAAAATGTTGGTGCGCCCGTCACCAATGATCGTCTTGTTCTTCAAATAATTGCAGTCCTATTCAAGGCCTATAATGGCTTTGGGACGCTTCTTCGTCAAAGTAATACACTACCACCATTCTATTTGGCCTATTTCATGCTCACACTAGAAGAAGCCAACTTGGATAAAAAGGAAAGCTATCAGAACACATTCCGTCATGATGATGGCCACGTCAGACGACCCTCACTCATTCACAGATAATTCTAGCCAAAACCGTAACAACGGTGGTAGAAAAAATGGACAAACTCGGAAAAATAGAGAAAAAATCATGGCGGTGGTAGTGGCGGTAGTGGCGGCAGTGGCAGACGTGGTGGCAGTGGGCCAGATGGGCTACAGAACCACTGGCCCTAGCCTTGGGCCAACTGGCCGTGGGGTTGGGCATGTGGCCAGTGGCCCAACTCCCCTTTCGTCTTGGGCAACTCCTAGCAAACTGGGCCAATTTCCAGAATTGGCCCAGGCCTAATTTTTCACCTAATTCAGCAAAATAGCCTGCTGGGCCTCGGCCTTAGCAGGCCTTCACTGTTGTGGGACCCAGTGGCAATACCGACGCCACGAATATCGAGGTTGCGATGCACACAATTGGATTAAATTCCTCCGACGCAAATTGGTATATGAACACCGGTGCCACTTCTCATATGACATCCACACCAGGTAATCTCTCATCTTATTTCAAATTGAGCAATAATTGTGGTATAATTGTTGGTAATGGTCAGTCAATTCCAATTCGTAGTTATGGTCACATAAATTTGTCTCCCCCGCATCCACCTATCGTCTTAAAAATATTCTTCATGCCCCTCACTTAATTAAAAATTTGGTGTACGTCCGAAAATTCATAATTGATAATTGAGTCTCTGTTAATTTTGACGCTTTTGGATTTTCTGTGAATGATTTCAAGATGGGGATACCTCTAATGAGATGTAATAGTAGGGGAGAGCTTTATCCAATCACCACCACCACCATTTCCACGAGTCAAGCCACACCTTTAACGTTTGCCGCTCTTGCTCCTTCTTTGTGGGATGCACGTTTGGGTCATTCGGGGTCGTCTATTATTTTTTCTTTGCAAAATAATAATTTTATTGATTATAAGAGTACGCATAGTACTCATATTTATCCTTCTTGTCCTCTAGGGAAACATGTTAGATTACCGTTTGTAACCTCTATTTCTAGTACGTCGATGCCTTTTGACATTATTCATAGTGATTTATGGACATCTCCCGTTTTGAGTTCTGTGGGCCATCGTTATTATGTTTTCTTTTTGGATGATTATTCTAATTTTTTGTGGACTTTTCCTTAGTCTAAAAAGTCTCTAGTTTTTTCCACATTCTTAAAATTTAGAGCTTTCATCCGTACCCAATTTGAACGGGAAATTAAAAACATTCAATGTGATAATGGTAGGGAATATGATAATGAGCCATTTTGGGAATTTTGTGACACTCATGGCATATCTTTTGGTTTTTCTGTCCTCATACGTCCTCGCAGCATGGGAAGGCCGAAAGAAAAATTTATACCATTAATAATATTATCCGAACCTTGTTAGCTCATGCTTCACTACCTCCTTCTTTTTGGCATCATGCGTTACAAATGGCTACCTACCTCCTTAGCATTCTCCCTAACAAAGGTTTAGCATATCGCTCCCCGCTTAAAATTCTTTATGATAAATATCACTCGTATTCTCATCTTCGGGTATTTGGGTGTTTGTGCTATCCACTTTTTCCGTCCACTACAATCAATAAACTTCAAGCCCGATCTACCGCTTGTGTATTTTTGGGTTATCCGTCGAATCACCGTGGGTACAAATATTTTGATTTATCTTCAAAGAAAATCATAATTAGTCATGTTATTTTTGACAACGAAACTCAATTTCCGTTTGCTAAATTGTCCACTTCCGTGTCTAGTAATTATACTTTTTTGGACGATGCCCTCTCCCCGTATATTCTCCAATAGTGGGCCCACCCTACCGTGAGTCAAATCTTCCAGCGGGCCCACTGTCTGTTGGCCCAAATAATCGCCTACCGCACCATCTAGTGACCCAGGTCCATCACCCATTTTTCTCGGCCAACGGGCCACTGCCTGCTGGCCCAATAATTCCTCCTCCAATCTAGTCCGTCTCTCCAGTACAGTCAAATTTTCAAGGCCAGCTGGCCCGGTAAATCACCCTCCTGACCCAGTGTCACGGCCGGCGAAGCCACTACGGCGGCCGCGGTCTCGAGGTAGTCCGCCAACATCCCCGGTCCAGTCCATTTCTATTCCGAGTAAAAGGGCCCGTTACTCGTAGCCAAATGGGTATTTTTAAACCTAAACGACATTTTAATTTAAATTCAAATGCCACTAAATCACCCCTATCACGTAACCCAGTGTCTGCCCTTCATGACCCGAATTGGAAAATGGCCATGGATGATGAATATAATGCTCTTATTGAAAATAAGACGTGGGAGTTAGTGCCCCATCCTTTGGTGTCAATATTATTCGTTCTATGTGGATTTTTACTCATAAGGAAAATTCTGACGGTTCGTTTGAGAGGCATAAGGCCCGTCTTGTAGGTGATGGTAAAACTCAACAGGTTGGCGTGGATTGTGGTGAGACATTTAGTCCGGTGGTCAAACCGGCTACCATTCGCACTGTTCTCAATCTGGCTCTCTCGAAAGCATGGCCTATTCATTTGTTGGATGTGAAAAATGCTTTCTTACACGATGATCTTAAGGAGACAGTCTACATGCATCAGCCCTTGGGATTTAGGGACCTCAATTATCCTCATCATGTCTATTTTGCTAAAGAAGTCTTTGTATGGGCTTCAGTAGGCCCCACGGGCTTGGTATAAGAGGTTTGCAAATTTTGTGTCTACTATTGGTTTTCTCACAGCACGTCTGATCACTCTCCATTCATCTATCGCTGTGGTACTTCTATGACATACATTCTATTATATGTGGATGATATTATTTTGACTACCTCTTCTGATAATTTGCGCAAGTCTATCATGACCCTTCTAAGTTCAGAGTTTGCTATGAAAGACTTGGGACCCTTGAGCTATTTTTTGGGTATCGCTGTCACTTGTCATGCAGGTGGTCTATTTTTATCATAGAAAAAGTATGCAGCCGAGATAATTGAAAGAGCTAGCATGTCATCTTGTAAGTCCTCGACTACTCCGGTTGATACCAAATCGAAGCTCAGTGCTCATACTAGCACACCATACGAGGATCCCACCCACTATCTCAATCTTATAGGGGCTATTCAGTATATTATCTTCACGAGACCATATATTACTTATATAGTCCTAGCAGGTGTGTTTATTCATGCATGGTCCGAGGGTTTGAGCACATGCATGCACTCAAACGCTTACATACAGGGCACACTTGATTATGGTTTGCATTTACATCCATCATTCTTATCTACTCTAGTGTCTTATACAAAAGCTGATTGGGGTGGATGTCCAGATACCAGGGGTTTGACCTCTGGTTATTGTATATTTATGGGTGACAACTTGGTTTCTTGGTCAATGAAATACCAGTCTACTTTATCGTGATCCAGTGCAGAGGCCGAGTATCGAGGGGTAGCCAATGTGGTGTCTGAGTCATATTGGCTACGTAATATTCTATTAGAGCTACATTTTCCGATTCAAAAAGCTACCTTGGTTTACTATGATAATGTCAGTGCAGTCTATCTCTCTGGGAATTCGGTCCAACATCAGCGCACTAAACATATCGAGATGGATATTCACTTTGCTCGAGAAAAGGTAGCTCGTGGACAAGTATGTGCCTTGTACGTCCCTTCAAGGTACCAAATTGATGACATCTTTACTAAGGGTCTTCCCTTGATGATGTTTGAAGATTTTAGGGACAGTCTCAGCGTACGACAACCGCCCGCTATGACTGCGAGGGTGTGACAGAACCCGTGTATATACACGGTATACCAAACCAACAATATTTAGGTTACTTACCATAATTTATAGAATTCTTGTACAAGTGTAATTATGATATTAGTAGTATAGTAGGAATATGATTTTCCATATTTAGAGATTGTAAATTGTATATATAGACTTCTTCATTAATGAAAATAATCAAGGGATTATTCTCTTTCAATTTTATCAATTTTAATTTTGATAAATTTCTTCATGCTGAGCCAACCTATTGAGTGTATTAGCCATATTCTATCACGCTTTTCCCTATTTGCAAATTTTGAATATAATGTAACAACAACAATAACATACCTAGTGAAATCCGACAAAGTGAGATTTGAGGAGGGTAAAATGTACTAGATCTTACCAATACCTTGGGAGGTAGAGTGGTTATTTCCGGTAGACCCTCAGCACAATGACAAGCAATTCAAAGTAGTACGAAAAAAGAAATAACGGAAGTGAATAAATCATATCAAATTTTTAAATATAATGTGTATTAGAAATATATATATATAGAATTTTAATAGATTCATTTATGCTAATAGATCTCTCAAAACTTTGAATCTATGCTCCTCCTCCTTCTTTGTAAGATTAAATTGCACTAATAATAAGAATAATATTTCTATATCACTAGTACTTATCGCCTTTAATAAAATAAATTCTCTATCAAAATTTATACAATAATGAATTAAATCATTAATGAAAGTTGTCACACTTTTTTTTTGTCATCATATTCTTGAAAATATAGTGAAAAATGGGTCCAAAAAGTAGTACTACTTTGTACAAAATAATATTCAAAAGTAAAAATAAATAATAACATAATAAATATAGAAATAGAAAAAAGTGGGCCTCCCAAATTATGAGGCCTTAGGCAATGGCCTTAGTAACCTAATGCACAAGACCCTGTAATTGGTATTGGGCCTTGCACTTTATGTGTTTGGTGAGTCTAGTGAGGTGGTGAGTGTAGACTTAACCTAATGAGGCCCATAATGGGAGGGTCCATTAAAGCTTCAGTAATGCAGCTATGTCCCCTCTCTAACCCTATATAAGACACTTTTATCTTCTCTATCATTTTAGATATAGAGAGTGACAGATAAGTTTGTGGTAGTTGTCCCATTGATGCCACTATATTCGGGAAGGGTACTAGAGAGGAAGGTCTAGTCATTCTATTGTCCGTTATGGCTCAAATAGATACGTCGTTCAACCTTTTTGATCTTTATTAATTTTGTGTCCTATTATCATGTTTGATCTTGGATTTATCATGTTAAATATCTTACAAGTATATATAATGTGGGTAGGTAATGATAAGTGTATAGATAAGATATCGTGAAGCATCAAAGGCAAGGCTAAGGTAATATGGGTTATGTCCAATGAAAATTACACCGTTCTATTCAGTTGATGAGCTCAAGCAAATGGCAAATTGTCTACGGAATCTAAAAGCTGACGCGAATTGAGCAGCAAATGATCGATGATGGACGTTGTCCGAAACCAACCGTTCCCTTAACGTCTTTATTGAGACATTCAGTTAAAAATGAGTCATAGCAGTTGAAGATAAATTTTGGAACGATTACTATTGGGCCTGTAACGGACCCGTCTTTTACATCACAACAGCATTACAATGACGTCAACAACATTACAACGACGTCTTCGGCGCAACATCTATCTCTTACAACAAACAGCGTTACAACAACGTCACCGACGTTACTGCAGCACAACAACTATCTCTTACAGCAAACATCATTACAATAACGTCATCGACGTTATGACAACACAACAATTATCTTTTACAGCATTACAACAACGTCCTCGACGTTACTGCAGCACAAAAACTATCTCTTACATCGAACAAGATTACAACGTCATCGACGTTACGGCAGCGCAACAACTATTTTTTACAGCATTACAACGACGTCAACAACATTACAACGACGTCTTCAGCACAACAACTTTTTTTTACAGCATTACAATGACGTCAACAACATTACAATGACATCTTCAGCACAACAACTATTTTTACAGCATTACAACGACGTCAACAATATTACAACGACGTCTTCAGCACAATAACTATTTTTTACAGCATTACAACGACGTCAACAACATTACAACGACGTCTTCAGCACAACAATTATCTTTTACAGCAAAACAACATTACAACAACGTCCTCGACGTTACGGCAACACAACAACTGTCTTTTACATCATTGCAGCGATGTCAACAACATTACAACGACGTCTTTAACACAACACGTCAATCCAACGATGTCATTTCAAGCACTCCACCTCATAATGCGGGTATTTTAATTTCAGTCAGGCGTCGACCTCATAATGCGGGTATTTTAATTTCAGTCAGGCGCCCACCTCATAATGCGGGTATTTCCAAGTTATATTCTCTACAATTGTTCTCAGCAGTTATACACTAATTTTATCTTAAGCTTTAGTTTGCAGGAGCTTTAATTTGCAGGAACTTCATCACAACGTGGAACTATCTCTTACGGCGAACCGAGGCAATTTTGGTCAGCAACCTACTTCTAATGTCGTTCCGCTCTTGAATCCGGACCAATTTCTCACATCTGCAACCAGTGTCATCATAACTCGACACTGGGGCAATATTTCTTGAATCCGCACCAACTTTTTCAATGTCTTCTCCCTCGAAATTCTATTTCTACCCATGCATCCCTAATCGTCCTTCGGGTCCCGATGATCAGAACAAAATTGGCTACTAAGTCAACTTCTTTGTCCGAAAATTCTTTCATCGTTTCCGGCCAAAGAGGGGCATATGTTGACACCCAATGTTGTCCCGTCTTTTCCGATTTATTCCCAATTTATTTTATATATATATATTTACTATTATTTTCAATATCACTATTATTATTTATTATTATTATTATTATTCACATGTCTTACTATCATTTGCCTTTTTAAAAGTCTAAATAAGAATTCTACCCTAATATTTTATGTTATTTCATTTTTGCAAAATTGCATCGCATTTTCATTTTTTATTAAGCATTAAACATTTTGCAAATACTATATTTTTATTATTATTATCACATCGTTATGTTATTTTAAATAATTTACATCTTTTTTATAATAAACTCCTTTTTATTTTAACCAACTCCCCATTTTATTCCCCCTCACCAAAACATTCTACCCAACCCACAAATTACAGCCCAAAACGCACACCCCAAACCGTGGCCCAAAACTAATTCGCCCGGCCCAAACTACAACTCTCATTTTAGTTTTGCCCATATCCACTAAACCAGCCCATTCGACCAACCCCTTTATCCCTTCTACAACCCATAAATTTCACCCCAAACCGTGGCCCAAAACTAATTCGTCCAACTCGATTCCCACCAGCCCAACTCACCCAGCCCAAGTCGAACTACCTAAACCCGTCCCCCCAACCAAACCAACAAATTCCCCCATCGTCCCAAATGAAACCAGACGCCCAAACCAAATCCCAAAACCAGATGACCCTGTCAAAACCGGCGGTCTTCCACCCGTCGCCTCCCTTTACCCGCCGGACAAACACCATCACCATGCCACTGCCACCATTTTCTCTCGACCGTCGAGCCCGCACATCGCCAGTCCCCTTTTCCCTTTTTCTGCAAACCCAGAGCCTTGAATAGCTCGTCCAAAGTGGAATCGACAGGCGAAGCATGCATGACACGGTCGATCCCCAGAATACCTTCAAGGATTCGGTGGGTAAGAGCATGAACCCGTACCCCTCATTATCATCTCGGTTTTCGATGAAAATAAACCGTCACATTTTTCTATCTTTGTTTTGAATTCGAAATTCAAATCTCAGCCATTAGGGTCCCGATTGGGGCTATAAATAGAACCCTTTGTGGGTTGTTGAAAGGGGGGGGGGGGTTCTGATTTTCGGACAACACAAAAAGACTCTCATTTTAAAAAAAAATTGTCGACCGGGAATCCATCTTGTGCATTTCTCACAAAGTTCTGGAGAAACAGAAAATCCCCTTTGAACAAGCTTCGATTCTGAAAATCCCTTTTACTCTCATTTTCAGTTCGACAAAGCCACAAAACACTAAGCCTTTGTTTCCTTTCAATCGCATAAACAAAACTTCTCCGAGCGGTCGACGATTCGAAACAACACCTTGGTTCGCCGCCCGGAGAAGGTAAACTCAAATTCCTCTAGGTGTATTGACTGCTAATTTTATTGTTGTTAATTATCTTAGCCCGTTTAAATTATGTTAGGATAATTAGGTTTTGGATCGAAGCATATATGTTAAGTCTCACTTTATACGAAATGGGATTTTGAGGTTTATTAGTTGAGTATCATATTTACTTGTTTAAATTGATTGTCATATCTAAGTATGTTGTTTGAAGCCCCATCTATTCTTATGTGATATAAAAATCAGTCTAGTACTTGTTCAAGCCTAATATGAATCTTATAGTATTGCCTTGTTTAGCCTATTTGCTTGTGCTTCAAACCTGATGTGCCGAGTGTCTTGTGCAACATGATGTGATGGTTGTATTGTTTGACAGTTGCTTGACGAAGCTGTGTTCATGTTCCCTTCTTATGCCTAAAATTTATGAGAATAGGTGAAAATTAGGACTGTGTCTAGTAAATCTAAGATATGTTAATTGCCTATGTTATTTACCTTTATTTGATGTTGGATGATAGATTAGCTTCATATTTGAGCCTTTCTTAACATGTTATCAAATCTGTATGCATAGATTTTAAGCTAGAAAATAGAATGAAATGTGTATGCCTTGACTTTATATGATTCTATGTGCTTGAAATATCTCCTGTGATTGAGGTTTAGTTCTCCTTTGTGTATTTATGTGTATATCAGCCCAAGCACATTGTTCCTTGTTCTGAGATTACCTAAAATCAGTTAATGTGAAATCTGATATATGTCTAAATGTTAGAAAACTGTAATAAAAGTGCCGGGAAAATTCTTGAAAACTTGTTTGTTCATGCTGGAGTCTCGTGTCTGGTTTACCATGCATTAGACCTATTTGGTTTAGTGTGGTTAGTTCTGAGTCTGTCTAGGTATTATATGAGTAATGCATGCATGTTCCAAAATGCCATCACATCTAGTTGCAGCTTGAATTATGAAGTGTAAATATTTCCTTTAGAATTTGTAAGCCTGCATGCTTAAGGTGTTATCTCTAGACCACCATTTAACTCCCTTTGTTATATCCATGCTCAGTTTAACCTGTTTATACACCTGTTTCCCATCTGTTTCAGCACCAGTCTATGTATTAGGACATCCCAGGTCATGTGAGTTTGTCATGGCCTAAGTAATTCCACATGCCTCGAAGCCCTCTTGTTTTGGTCATTAGGACATCCTTGTTTTCCTTCTATATTTACTAGAATAATTATATGTTTACCTTACATGTTTGGGAGTCAATATGCTTGATATATAATACATATGTGATTGTGTATGCTTAGATTAGCACCAATGTCTATGTATTTGTGTCCCTACCTTGAAACAACCCTCCTGAGTTAGTTATCTATTTGTGTTAACTTGTCTGGATATTTAGATGTATGTGTTTGGTCGAGTTGAAAACAACCTGTATTTTTAGCTCTATAGTTTGTACTATCCTCTTAAGGATTGGAATTTGGACCCCAATGTTGTGTAACATACTACAGGACTTCAGCTTTCTCATTCCTTCTGGTGTACCTCGTTCCTTTATTACTGTTTTCTTTGGAAAAGGCTGGGAACTATACCTGTTAGATACCTAAGTTATTTCCATCTATGTCGAATGTATCAAAGTGCATGATGTTTCCTTTCTTGGTTTGATATAAGCATGGTCTGCCTTCATATTCTGGATTGCACATATGTGATTTCTCATGTTTTTGCCTTTAAGTGAGATTGTCCATGAGAGGTTGTTGTTTCGTTTGCCTGTTGTAAGATTTAACTAGTATACCTTAGAGATATATATAAGGCATATATGCTCGGCATACATGATGTGTATATCCAGGTTGTATACTTTGTATATTTTTTGGTGTATACCTGTTTGGGCCTATTTTTTGCATATCGACTCTGCATCTTATTTTGCCTTGCTTGTGAATTGGGCTCAGCAGATTTCACCTTAACATATGTACACATGTGCTGAGCATAACGCATCCCTCTGTTCTGTGGACTTTCTTGCTGATGTATATTTATTTGGGCCAAGCCCACTCTTGTTGACTGCCAGTACGCCGTTGCTGTTTCAGTGAATTAAGACCATCTTGTCTTTTCGTTTCAGCTAAGAATTATGAGTATATAGCACATGTTTCTTTGCCTGCTTGCGAATGCCATCCATTTGAAATAATTTATGTCCCCTCTATTATCCAAGCTTATTTTAGATAATTTCGGGTGTGTTCTAACTGTGGTATTGAATTTCCTTCCTCTTTGCATGTCTCGCGGGCCTGTGGGCCCACACCTTGTTGTTTACACATACTCTTGAGCCGTTACAACATACTAATTTTCATGAATTATTTAGTTACATTTTATTATGTATATATTTTCATGTTCCGTCACTAATCCTTTTCTTTTCTTTCGTTTACATGAAATGCATTGGGAGCAATGAAGAGTCTCGGTATGAGACTCATCATGATCATTGTCAAGCGAAGACTCGCATCCACATTCCTTGCATTCTCCAACCTCGAGATTTCAAAACAAATAGGGCTAGATGACATCGTCATCCGCCTTAGTTCCTCTTTTATTATTACTCTTTAATTCCATTATTTCTATTTTTTGGGCATGTAATAATTATTTAACGCTTGTGTGATTGTTAGGATATTTAGAATAATTAGGCCATGAATGGATAGTTAATAGGGTAGTTTAAAACCCATTGCTAGTTTTTTGTAGGTTTGGTTAGTATAAAACATAGAAATCCTTCGCTAGTTTATTTATTTTTAGGCTCGTCATGCATATTTAAAATTTTTAAAACAATCTTTGATCATCTTCTGTTCACTTTATTAATTGGACAACTCAAAATGATTTCCAAAAATTACTTCTTTGGCATTATAAGTAATTCGTTTTCTCCTTGCTATTAATTGTCCCAAATGCATACTTTTTCAAACTTTACATGTATTTTTCTTTAATACCATGCAAATGCATACTTGTACAAAATGCATCATTTACTAAATATTTGCAAACTTTTGTTTAACTTTATATACTTTAAACATGCATTTTCCTTTGTATAATATTAACCTGAGTTTGACCGGATAACCGCAATTTAGCGGATCTTAAAGGATGCCTAACCCCTTCCCTTTAGGAGAATAAAGAACCCTTACCTAGAATTTCATTAGTTTCGCAGACCTTAAAATTGGAGTTATATTGCAGCATTATTTAATTTTTAGGTGTCCTAATTCACCATAAAAAATAATTAGGTGGTGACTCCTTAATCCAATTCCCAGGAATCACCGGACACGTTGTGTTCCGCTCTGACCTTTCGCGGGTCGGAAAAAACGGGCGTGACAGTTTATGTTATGATTTTTTGAAGAGAAATGCAAATAATAAGTCTAAAATATGAATGAAAATTGTCTCATTTAAATTTTATTAATCATAAGCCTTTATATAGACACAAAAATAAAGTAGTAGACTCCTCCTACAACTAAAGTGTAAGACTCTTATTAAAATTAGAAAATTGAATATTATACTAAATCAATTTTTAGACTTCTCCTATAACTAAACAACTACTTATTCTAAAAAAACTGTAGCAGTAACAGATGCAAAATCCAACCGTTTAACGGGACAAGAGGTGTTCTTTGGTGAATTTCAGTAATGTATTGTAGAGTGGATGGGTCTTTTTTTACTACAAGGAATAAAGTTTTAGGCTGGAATGTGGTTTTTGCTAGACAATTAGTGGATGTGATGAGAAGAAAACAAAAGTGAAAGAAGTTGTATCTGGAGGAAAGGAAAGAAAGCTAGTATGTGATTAAATCTTGGATATTTTAGGCATTTGATCTTGGATATTTTAGGCATGTATTTATAGCTGTATGTAAGTTAAGGAATTAGCCCCACTCCCTTGAATACGTGGAACTTTTTCTGGGCAGATTTAGACTTAGGTTTAGTACTAATTAATTATACATTGACCGAGAAATGGAAATTTTATATTATTAATGTAATTTATCCAGTTATAATAGGTTACTTCTCTATTGTTCAAATATATTAATATTCTCCATATATTCTACAATTATTATTCTAATGTACATATGTAAAGTAAAGATTCTTCTCAAATTAAATTTGTAAATTGTAAATACCTATAACTATTGCATCAATAAGAAGCCTCCAACCAAGGAGAATTACACTATTTTACGTCATATCAGAATTCAAACTTTAGCCCCTCTCAAACCCTAGCCTCCTCTCAAACCCCCCTGTACCGTATAATAAGTCTTCTTAACGTGTTGGTTCTATCTATCTCTCTGCAGTTCTCGAATATCTTGCTGCTGAGGTCCATTTCACTATTCTCCAAAAGTAGGTCTTCAATTCCCTGTTGGCCGTATTCTCTGACAGGGAGTCCATTCGCTAACAGGGAAATCAATTCCCCAGGGAGTCCATTCTACAAAAGCAGGTCTTCAATTCACTATTCTACAGGAAAATCAATTCTCCGTTATAATTTGATTTACTCTTGGAACATCATCTTTTTCTCTCCAATCAACGGATTCTGGCAACTTTTCATGGCCTTGAAAAGCGTATTGCTCGTCTTTAGGGTTCTTCAACAACCTCGTCTTTCTATATAACCTACCATCCATGAACATGACACGATATTACACGTTGTAGCCCAACATCATGGATCCACCTCCAGGCCCACGGTACACGGGCCAACAACACCAGACCAACTTCTCCACGACCCAACAGCAGGCCTACGATCCCATGACCCCTGTCGAACTGAGTCATACTTACAATACTATGAATCTCCAGCAACCCGACGACACATGGTACATAGATACATGTGCCATATCCCACCTCACTTGCGACTCTGGTAATCTCCCTCGCCTATTTAATTTGAACGATCCTCAATTTATTTTGGTTGGCAATGACAATTGCATTCCAATTCAAGGCTACGACACCACTCAAACACAACCACCTCACCCACTCTTTATCCTAAAAAAATGTCATATATATTCTCCTAACATCATTAAAAACTTAATCTATGTTAGGAAATTTGCTAGTAATAATAATGTACCTATTGAGTTTAACCCATTTGGGTTTTCTGTGAAAGACCTACGTACGGGGACAACTCTTACGAGATGTAGTAGTGTGGGAGACCTATATCCTTTCTCATCCATTTTTGTCGCAAGTGTCAATCTACCTACCTCTCTAGCTGCAATCTCTCCATCAACTTGGCACAATAGACTTGGACACCCGACATCACCAATTTTAAACTTTCTTAGAAGTCACAATTTAATTCAATGTAATAAAGGGAAATTTACCTAAAATTTCTATTCTTGTCCTATAGGAAAGTATGTTACACTTCCGTTTACGTCATCTTTAAGTGTTACTTTTTCTCCCTTTGACATCATTCATGTGGATTTATGGACATCTCCCATTACTAGCAAGTTGGGTCATAAATATTATTTGGTATTATTAGATGACTTCTCTCACTTTATTTGGGTCTATTGGCTCAAATATAAGTCTCAAGTTTACTCCACGTTTCTTGAATTTCGAACATATGAACACAGTTTGAAAAGGCCATAAAATCGTTTCAATGTGACAATGGTCGTGAGTTTACCAATTTCCCCTTTCATAAATTTTTTGTGGATAATGTCATGGAGTTTCAATTCTCGTTCCCCCATACCTCACCTCAAAATGGTAAAGTCGAAAGAATACTCCGCACCATTAGCAATATGATCCGTACAATGCTCTTTCATGCCTCTCTTCCCCCTCCCTTTGGGTATACGCGTTAAAAATGGTAGAATATTTTCTTAATATATTACCTACTTGTACCTTTCAAAATAAAACCCCTACTGAAATTCTATTCCGTCAGATCCCTTCATATGATCACCTTCGGATTTTGGTTGTCTATGCTACCCAAATATTGCCTCCACGGCCCCTCACAAATTAGTACCTCGCACCTCTCCTTGCATCTTCTTAGGTTTCCCGTCGAACCATAGGGGGTACTTATGCTATGATTTGTCCACACATAAAAGCCTAGTCTCTCGCCATGTCACATTAGAGAAAACGTTTTCCGTTTGCAAACGTCCAACAACTTCAAGTCGCTGATTACGGCTTTCCTAATGACCCGAACACTTCCCCTCTCTTACGAGTGCTAATATTCTGACTGTCCCATCACAATTCCCCCCCCCCTCCCGTTATCCCATCACTTCACCAAGTCCTGTCGAACACCCCCCCACTTTGCTCCGATCCACGGCCTCCCTATCTTCGTTAACTAGTACCCTGCCTCACTGCCCCAACCCCTCTGCCCCTAATGGCCATAACCCCCGCTAACCCCACTGCCCTACAATACCGTCACCCACCCGTCCCCATTTCTCGTTAGCCCAAACGTCTCGATTCCGACCCACCATATGGAAACCCGTGCCTAGCATGAGATTTTCAAATTAAAAATCCACTTTAACCTATCCACTCAGACCATCTCACATATACCTAAAAACTTAAAATTAGCCAAGCTTGACCCAAATTGGAATGCGGCCATGCGTGAGAAATTTAATGCACTTACTATACGTCGCACTTGGGATCTTGTATCGAGACCAAATGGGGTGAATGTGATTCGTTGATGTGGATATATCATCACAAATTCAGAGATAGTGGTGAGCTTTAACGCCATAAGACGAGACTTGTGGCAAATGGCACGGGGCAACAAGATGGAGTTGATTGTGGTGAGACCTTCAGTCCAGTGGTTAAACCAGCCACCATTCGCACTATTTTGAGCATATCTATGGGAAATAACTGGCCGATTCATCAACTTGATGTGAAAAATGTGTTCTTACATGGTGATTTAAAAGAAACCGTATATATGCATCAACCACCTGGCTTTGTGCATCCAGAGGCTCCTCA
Source organism: Anisodus tanguticus (assembly GCA_034509755.1). NCBI lineage: Eukaryota > Viridiplantae > Streptophyta > Magnoliopsida > Solanales > Solanaceae > Anisodus > Anisodus tanguticus. The sequence continues at coordinate 34,317,208 of CM067546.1, forward strand.
GTATGTTTGTCATATTTGAAAGTCACTCTATAGCTTGAAACAAGCCCCCAGGGCTTGGTATGAGTACTTTGCCACTTACATCATGCAGATCGGGTTCGTGGGCAGCAAAAGTGATAATTCACTTTTATTTTTCATCGAGGTAATGAAACTATATACCTTTTGCTCTATGTGGAAGATATTGTTCTGACTGCCTCATCTGATGTGTTGAAACAAGAGATCATTACCCTGCTCAAATCCGAATTTGCTATGACAGACTTAGGTAAGTTGAGTTATTTTCTGGGGATTTCAGTGGCCAGATCCAAAAATGCAATATTCCTGTGTCAGCATAAGTATGCCTAAGAAATTGTTTACAGGGCTAAAATGACAAACTAAAAGATCATGCCCACTCCAGTCGACTCAAAGTCAAAACTCAATGCCGATGACGGGGATCGGTGCTCGATCCTTCTCTTTATAGAAGTCTGGCTAATGCACTTCAGTATCTTATCTTCACTAGACCCGATATTGCATATGTCGTTCAACATGTGTGTTTGTTCATGCATGCTCCCGAGAGAGCCTCACTTTACCGCTCTTAAACGTATCATTTGATACGTTAAGGGTACTCTTGACTACGGATTACATCTTTATCCATCTGCACCGTTCAGGCTGATATCGTATACGGACGCCGATTGGGGCGGCTGTCCGGACACACGTCTATCTACTTCCGGCTACTGTGTATTTTTGGGTGATAATCTCATCTCATGGTCTGCAAAACGGCAAGCCACGCTTTCCCGTTGGAGTGCAGAAGCAGAATATAGAGGCGTTGCGAACGTTGTTGTTGAAATGTGTTGGCTCAGAAACCTCCTTCGAGAGCTTCATTGTCCCTTACGTAAGGCATCTCTTATATACTATGATAACATATCTGTTGTTTAGTTGTCTCATAACCTAGTTCAGCAATAGCGAACCAAACATATTCTGATGAATATTCATTTTGTTCGTGAGAAGGTTGCCATGAGCCATGTTCGGGAGTTACGTGTTCCCTCTTCCTATCAGTACGTAAATATATTCACTAAGGGACTTCCTCAGCAGTTGTTCCTTGACTTTAGATCTAGTCTAAGAGTCCGGCCTCCTCCCGCTCCGACTGAGAGGATGTGATAGAGAATATATTAATATTCTCCATATATTCTGTAATTATGTAAAGTAGAGATCCTTCTCCAATTAGGTTTGTAAATTGTAAACACATATATATTTTGCATAAATGAGAAGCCTCCAACCAAGAAAAGTTACATTATTCTACACAAACATATAATACTATTGAATAAACTAACTACATATTACCATTTAAGTGACATGTTTGTCTAATATGTACAAAAAAATTAAACTCTTTATATTATGTATTATAAGAATTATTTAGGACAATATGGGGCTTTAACTTTCGAACCTTGTTGTCACCTAGAGGCTAGACAGTAAGCTCTCTTTCTCTGAGTGCAGGATATCAGTCTCATCAATTTTATAATATACTTGACTAATGCCAGTTATCCAACTCATGTGGATATTTGAACAGTCCCCCTTTCCAAGGTGAAGTACTTTCCATGTGTGAAGATAATTTTGAATCGTGAACCACGCTGTATGCTTTATATATAAATTGTCAAGAGAAGCCCCTTCTAATTGAAGAAAATGGGAACTTTTATATTATTCATTACTATTAATTAATTATCTTCCCATGTTTTTCTCATGCACTGCATGTTCAGATGATGCACTAACTTATTTCTTCTTTTAAAAGTTTGAATTTAATTAAAGAGGAGCCAGGCTCCAAGTAACATGTAGTGACCAAGAGAAATAATAAATTAAATCAATATTGTGATGGGGGATTCACCTTTCTTTAAGCAATGGCGTAAGAACAAAAAGGTATTCTCGTAAACATTTTCAAAAATTAAGAATAATATTGATGGGTAAAAAGTGTATATATAGTGATCGATCTGTCATGATCCATTTCTAATAATTAATAAAGTACTAATATTATCACCTATGTTGCTCGAACTCTCCAAAATGAATATCGCACCTATGTTGGATATTCCAAAAATACACTATTTTTGGAATATCCGACATGCACTCGTCGACATATTTAAAAAGTCCGAGCAACATAGATTATCACTACGAAAGTTCTCAATCTATCTCTCTGTTTTTGTTTAACGGTAATGTGATGGAGCTAAAATAACAATTGTTATGCAAAGTGGAAAATGATTCTAATTGCTTTAAAAGGGTAGTTTGATTTTTAATTTATTTCATTGTTACAATTCACCAAAAGGTTAGTCCCAAATTCTTATCAATCTCATTCTGGCTTCTTAACAATCAATATTTTAAAGCATCATTGATTATAAAAGCAGAACAGTCTTGTATATAATATGACACTCGCGATATTCGTTCTAAGTAGACTAAATTGAAATTTTTGTTAGTTTGAAATTGATCTTTAAAAAAGTATGCATGGTCACTGTATCTTAATTTGTTAGCTAGCAATTTAAATGAAAAAATTGCTAAGAGATATCTTATCGTAACAATTAGTGTAAATATGTATGTCTATGCAACACAAGCACACGCATAGTTTAAAACAAAATATTAGAGAAAAGTCATAAATACTTGTAATTAAATAACAATGTAGGAGTAATAAATTTCCAGGATGCAGTCTCCTGCAATATAGCAAAGTATTCACGTGCATGAACTGGAGAACTCGAGATCTGAAGTTTGATTATAACGAAATGAAAATATAGAGAATTATCAAAATGCTAAAGAAACAAGATTGGCTGCATTGAAAAGCATTGTATTTCACTGCAGTATTTTATTTAGAATTGTTAATGCTTCTTCTATTTATTGGTTAGATTCAATACAATTTTATTTGATAAGAATATGATGATGTTAACAGCGTCACATATGGCACACACTGTATCATACCCTATTCAGGAAGCATCTTCATATCTTTTGAAGATTGCAGTCCTAAATCATGATCTGTAAGATCATCAAATTATGAAAATTATTCAATGAAAAAAATATACAGATAAAGTGACCTCTTTCCTTAGTCAGCAAGCCTGTTCCACCATTAAGTCAACTAGGAGCGCAATTGACGATTTTCTAAGTATAGTTGTGATTCGAACACATAGTTTGATGGAAAAAGAGCGAGTTACTAAAACCTATTCTACTTCTCGAAAGATCAAATTCCACAAGGTTGTCCTGCATTTGATAGCCACCGATGACAATTGCTTGTCCTGATGCTTTGCTCCGTTCAACAAACGCCAGACATATGACACCATCGCTAACTCTTACCAATGAATTTGCTCCGATAATTGTCCAATAAACATTTGGCTTGTGGAAAACGAGATTAATTTCAGGAGCATTGTAACCTAGCCGTGACATACCAATATACGTCGAGTCGAAACACGTTTTAAAAGGTTGCATTGCGGGGACTTTTTTCACCTCTTCCGGCATCTCATTGATAAAAGCTTTACTTACAACACTGTAAATAGAAGCTTCTAATTCAGTGTAAGGAACGGTTGTGCTGATTCTCGTCCCACCTTCTTCATTTTCATCCAACGAGAGTAACGTTTTATTTAGTGCCAAATTTTTTCCGTTAATTTTAATGGAAGAAACTTGAATGTAATACTCTGGTGAGTCACGCTTGATACGTACATAATGTGGATAGGTAATGGTAATATAACGCGGGTGAATAATGATAGGTGTATAAATAAGATCTCGAGATGCATCAAAGGCAAGGCTAAAGAAATAAGGGCTATGTCCGATGAAAATTACACCGTTCCGTTCCGTTGATGAGCTCAAGCAAATGGCAAATTGTCTGCTGAATCGAAAAGCGGATGCAAATTGAGTAGCAAGTGATACTGGACTCTGTTGCCCAAAACCAACCATTCCCTTAACATTTTTTCCTAGATTTTGTGTTAAATTGGACGTAATGCAACTAAAGACAAATCTCGGCACAGTTGCAACGGGGCCTAGAATGGATCCGTTAATTGATCGGATTGACAAAACATCCTCGGCGATTTCACCTTCAGCAGAGTTAATATCCATAGCTGGATTTGGGACAACGTTATAGCAAGCGTTGTTGTTGCAACCTGGTCGTGTGTTATTTTCGTAACAGTTTCCACATGTTGTTGACCTAGCAAGATTACATTGATTTGAATAACAAAGAGCTGGCTTGTAAGTGGAACTTTTGTACCCTTTTTCACAATCTACCCATAGGCTTTCACCACCAAGATGAACGGCTAGTTTAACAGGGACAAGAGGTGTTCTTTGGTAAATTTGAGTAATGTATTGTAATGTTGATGGATCTTTCTTGACTGCCAGGAATAAAGTTTTAGGCTGGAAAGTGGTTTTTGCTAGACAATTAGTCGATATGATGAGAATGAGAAGAAAATAAAAGTGAAAGTAGTATCTGGAGGACGACATTGGAAATAGTTTGGTGATTCTTAGGCGTGAATATGAGAATATTGCCAACTAATTAATCCGTTGAATAAAAGGATAGTGTCAAAACCTATTTATACAAACGATGTATATATATATATAAAACTTAAGCTCTTTTAATTTTCTTCTTCTTTCAACATATTGCGTTCAGTATCAACAACTATTTGGTGTACTCGATCTGATTATAACGCAAGTTATGCGACCCATGTGGATATTTTACTTGCTAGCTCCCCTTTCTTTCCCGTTAATTTATACTGTACTTCTAGTATTTAAGCTTGCTGCCCAACAAAGGAAGTTGCAAATTGCAGAACTTTCTGATTGTGTCCGTATAACTGGATCGGTTCCAAATGGCAATTTACTTAGTACTTCTATAAAAAAAAAAATTTATTTACGTCTGGTTGATCACATTCAAGTAACTTTAACTATTTTCTACCTAAAAACATAAAATCACTATTAAATACCCCTTGATTTATAAATTTATGACTTGGATTAATTTGATTCCGTTCTTTCTAATATGACAATCAACCACCTAAAAATGGACAGAACCTCTGAAGTTCCGTTTGATGGACAAAAAGTGTTCGAGTTACTTCAAGAATCATACTTTATATGCTTAGGATAATAAAATACAATAAAAATAAAAATGGATCTTTCTCCCAACTTAACTGTAACGTACTAATGAGCCTTTTCAATTGAGGAGAAGTTCCTTGAATATGAAATCTATTTGTCTCTGTGTATTTTTTGGAGTTAGTAATATTCTTCCGGTTAAGAGTTCCACATTGAAAATAGAATGAGAACATGCACTCCTTATATGAACTTGGACATTTCTCACCCTACAAGCTAGCTTTTGGGGTTGAATTATGCCCAAGATCCATTCTTTACATGGTATCAGAGTCAGACTCATTCCAATTCTTTGTTCGTCGATGTTGGGCCCCCAAATTATATTGTTCACACTCCAGTTAACGAGGTCTGGGCGTGCGAGGAAGTGTTAAGAGTCCACATCAAAAATGGAATGGGAACATAGACTCCTTATATGGATTTGGACAATCCTCACCCTACAAGTTAGCTTTTAGAGTTGAGTTAGGTCCAATATCCATTCTTTTAACAGTCAGGTTTGCCGGTCTCATCAACTTTTTAATATCCTACTTGAATAACGAGTACCAGTTATGCATGTGGATATTTGAATAGCTCCTCTTCCAACGGGAAGTATCTTTCCATATCGAAAGAGAATTTTAAATGGTGACCCCCACTGTTTACTTTATTAACTATATGTAAAACAGAAGCAATATCAAAATGCTATAAATCAAAGCATGATTGCCGGCAAAATGTATACATCTTGTAGTATAATTGAAATAACCGAAGATTAATACGACTTTCTTTGATAAGATCAATATGAAGATGTTAGCCAGCTTCACATGGCATACATGCCTAGATTATAATACGTAACTTATTTGATTAATTAAAGATCTTCATATTTTTTAAGATTGCCACACTAAATCATGATCTGAAAGATCAACAAACATGAATCGTATTGAATCAGATTTTTTTAAAATAAAATGATCCCATTCCCTAGGTATAGAACTGATTCGAGCACATAGTCTAACGGAAAAGAGCGAGTTACTGAAATGGATTCTTCTTCTCGTGTTGAAGCATTAGGGAAATGCATTCTAGTGCCTTGATTAATTGAGGATAGTCCAAGTTGTTAAGAAGGTAGTTAGTTGGTGTAGTTAGTTGCAAGGTTAGTTATAGAGTTAGTTAAGTTGTTAGAAGTAATTAACAAAAGAAAGTCATTAGAGTATTCTAGAGTAGTGGAGGTGTATCTATACACATACTTGTATAGATATTTTCTTTAACTCAAGAGAGCAATTCTCTCAAACACTTGCAATGCATTGAGTCTCAATTCTCTCCCTTCATCTCCCATTCCCCCTTTCTTATACAATGCAGCAGTAAATATTCCATCAACATAGCTTCGATTCATCAATTCAACATGGTATCAAAGCCTTGGTTATGCGATTGAACAAATTCGATTTGCAGAAAATATGTTTTCCTCTTTTTCCAGAAATTCCAGAATTAAAATTTCTATGTGCATAACTTGATGATTCATGCATGCAATAGTTTCTGGAAGTGTTGTTGTTAATATTCAAGGAGATGCAGACACATGCAGATTGAAATAAGAAGATAAAGACAGATCTGTAAAAACAGATCACTCGCGATCGATTGAACAAGTCACTGAGGTTCGATTTTTGGTTTTTTTTCTGCTGTTGTTGTTGTTTGATGTTATCACAACTTCACACGAGTTGCATAGACAAAACTCTGTGTATTGTGAATCATAATTGAAAAATAGATCAGCAATAATGGAAAATAATGAAGGCAGACCAACAGATGAAGTTCCGACAGTGATCAAAATAGATCACAATCATCCATTGTATCTATTTCCTTCAGATGTGCTTGGTTCCCTGTCTGTGGGTATTATTCTCACTGGAATGGACAACTATACATTGTGGAGTAGAGCCATGAAGTTGGCCCTCCTAGGGAAGAATAAGATAGGATTCATTGATGGAAGTGTAAAGAGAGAAACCTTCCATGGAGATTTGGCTAAACTATGGGACAGATGTAATGCAATTGTGGTGTCTTGGTTAATGGGGAATGTGAGTAAGAGCTTACTTACTGGAATGCTTTATAATTCAGATTCATACAATATATGGGAAGAATTACAAGAGAGATTTGACAAGATTAATAGTTCCAGGGCTTTCCAACTACACAAAGAAATATTTTCTATGAGGCAATGGGCACTATCTGTGTCAATGTATTACTCTCGGCTCAAGGATATGTGGGATGAATATGATTCCATCATACCAATCCCATCTTGTTGCCCCAAGTCAAGGGATTTTGTGGATCATTTACAGTATCAAAGACTACTGCAATTTCTCATGGGACTAGATGAGAGTTATAGTCCAATAAGGAGTCAAATCCTCATGATACAACAAATACCTTCATTAAACCAAGTGTATGCCATGATCAATCAGGAGGAGAGTCAGAGAATGGTAGCAGGAACTGGTAGGGTGATGTTTGAGTCAGTGGAATCATCTGCCATGTTCACATCTAGAAATGGAAATTTCAGAAGTGGAAGTGTAGTTCAAAAATAGAAGAAACAATACAATTCCAATGCATATTGTGATCATTGTCATCTTAAATGACACTCAAGATTGGAATGTTACAAACTAATGAGTGTGATTATTGTCACAAAACAGGACATGTATAGGAGGGTTGCTACAAGCTCATTGGATATCCAGAAAATTCCAACAATAAAGGGAAGAAGGCTTATGCAGTCACATGGGGGACTATGTTGTCTGAGGACACTGGACAAGAAGGGGCAGTTCAACACCACCATTCTTCAAAGTTTCTACAAAATGCACATCCATTCACAAGCCAGAAACACACTGCTGAAGCAGTGATACCATACAACCAGTTCACACCCAGCCAACATAAAAAACTCCTTGACCTGTTGAACAACAATGCAAATAATGTCAATGCCAACATGGTAGGTAAGCACATTACTAATTCAGGGAGGTTGATTCAGTGGATAGTAGACACAAGTGCAACTAATCATATGATTGCTGACCAGAAGTATTTGCATAATAACATGTTGACAGAAGGAACACGAAAAATGCAATTGCCCACAAGAGATTCAGCCAGAATCTCACATGTTGGGGAGTACCACTTATGAGGAGGTGATGTCCTTAAAAGTGTCTTATGTGTACCAACTTTCAAGTTCAATTTGCTGTCTATTTAAAAAATGACTAGAGAACTGAATTGTAGTGTTACCTTCTTCCCAACATGTTGTGTGTTTCAGGATCTCTCATCTGGGAAGGTGAGGGGAATTGGTAATGAGGAGGAAGAATTATACATACTGTCACTGGATCCTCAGAATAAAGATGGGGAGTTGAGTAGATGCATGTCTGCAACTCAACATGTTGATGCAGCTACTTGGCATCAGAGACTGTGTCATGTGCCCATGAATGTCCTGAAGAAAATAGTATGTTTCAAGAATAATATTGATTTTGTCTTGAATAACTGTGAAGTGTGTCCTTTGGCTAGACAAACTAGACTGCCCTTTATTGCTAGCACTAGTAGAGCATCAAAGTCTTTTCAACTAATACATATGGATGTATGGGGACCTTACAAAACTGAAACATATAATGGAATGAGATATTTTCTAACCATTGTGGATGATCACACTAGATGGACTTGGATTTTTTTATGAGACTGAAATCTGATGTCTCTACACTGATCAGAAATTTCCTTATTGAAGTTAACACTCAATTTGGAGCTAAAATTCAGAGAGTAAGATCAGATAATGGAACTGAGTTTTTTAATCAAAATTGTAGTGAGTTGTTTCTGAAATATGGCATCATTCATAAAAGTTCTTGTCCATACACACCACAATAGAATGGTGTGGTGGAGAGAAAACATAGACATATTTTAGAAACTGCTAGAGCCATTAAGATTCAGGGAGGATTACCAAACAAGTTCTGGGGACTATGTGTAGAGAATGCAGTGTACATAATCAACAAAATCCCCTCCATTGTTATAAAGAACATGTCTCCATTTGAAATGTTGTATAACAAGGTACCACAACTTGATCACTTGAGAGTATTAGGTTGTCTGTGTTTTGCTACTATAAATAACATACATGATAAGTTTGGTCCAAGGGCTTTAAGATCCATATTTCTGGGATATGGATCTGCTAAAAAAGGATACAAACTTTATGACTTGGAAAACAAAACTCTATTCATGAGCAGGGATGTATTGTTCATGAAGACAAATTTTCCTTTCAAAAGAGACATAACTGAAAACACCAATCACATTAAGACACATGAATTTCCTTTCTATGAAGATTTATTTTGTCAACAGGATCTTGACAATCCACAAACACATACCAGACAACATGAAGAGGATCAACACATACAAAACAACATGCAGAATGTGCATATGCCTGAGTCAGCTCAGCATCATGGCATGCTTGATACAGTTCAGAATCATGACATTGGTATCATAAACTCAGGATCACCAGGTATTGATATAGCCACAGGATCAGATCATGAAGTCAGGAGATCCAGAAGGAGCAGCAAACCACCTATATGGCACAAAGACTACATTACTACACATGGCTCTTCCAGTTGCTTGTACTCTATAATTGACAATATTGCTTATGCTGGTCTTTCAGCAGGATATCAGGAATTTATAGCCAAGGTTTCTCTTGACACAAAACCACAGAACTATTCCATAACAACAAAGGATCACAGATGGATTGAGGCAATGGAGGCAGAAATCAAAGTATTGGAGGACAATGACACCTGGAAGCTAGTCACTCTACCATAGGGAAAGAAGGCTATAGGATGCAAGTGGGTATAAAAAATAAAGTACAAGGCAACATGAGAAGTGGAGAGATTTAAAGCCAGTTTGGTGGCAAAAGGATACAATCAAAAGGAGGGCTTGATTATCAAGAGACTTTTTCACCAGTTGTAAAGATGACAACAGTAAGGACTGTGATTTCCATTGCAGCAGCACAACACTGGACAATCCATCAGATGGATGTATACAATGCATTCTTACAAGGAGACTTGTTTGAAGAAGTGTACATGGAAGTTCCAGAAGGATTTGCTGTCAAGAAAAGGAATAAGCAGGTATGCAGATTGCTGAAGTCTCTCTATGGGCTAAAACAAGCATCAAGACAATGAAATATCAAGTTGACTACAACTCTTATCTCATCTGGTTTTCAGCAGAGTCATAGAGACTATTCTCTTTTCACCAAGCAGGAAAATAGTAGTATTATGATAGTGCTGGTATATGTTGATGACTTGTTGCTCACTGGAAATGATCTAGTGATGATTCAGTCCACTAAAGAGACATTACAGTCCAACTTCAAGATAAAGGATCTAGGAGAGCTTAGATACTTTCTTGGCATTGAGTTTGCAAGAAACTCACAGGGCATCCTCATGCACCAAAGGAAAAATGCTCTAGAGCTTATATCAGATATGGGACTTGCAGGGGCAAAACCTGCATCTTCTCCTATGGATATGAATCAGAAGCTTACAACATGTGAGTTTGACAGACATATGGCTAGTGCATCACATTCAGGCCCTATATAAGGAGAAAATCCTGATTCTGAGCTGTCAGATCCTAGTGTTTACAGAAGGTTGGTTGGAAGACTGCTATATTTGACAACTACTAGACCAGACATTGCATTTGCTGTGCACTGTCTGAGTCAGTTTATGCATGCACCTAAGAAGTCACACATGGAAGCTGGTCTCAGAATTGTCAGATATATCAAGCAGGCACCAGGATTGAGAATTCTAATGTCCAGTACAAATACTCCTCAACTCAAGGTATTTTGTGATGCAGATTGGGGGGCTTGTGTTAATACTAGAAGATCAATCACTGGTTATCTGGTGATGTATGGCTCATCACCAATCTCATGGAAGTCAAAGAAGCAGGACACTATCTCCAGGAGCTCTGTAGAGGCAGAATATAGGGCTATGGCAGCATCAGGAGCAGAAGTGGTATGAATCACAGGTCTATTTCAGGATCTTGGTATGGAGATTCAGACTCCAATACCAGTGCACACAAATAGCAAATATTCTATTCAGATTGCAGCAAATCCAGTGTTCCATGAAAGAACAAAGCATATTGATATTGATTGTCATTTCATCAGGGAGAAGATACAAACAGGATTGATCAACACTATTTTTTGCCCTCTATGGACTAACCAGTTGATTTACTTACAAAGGAACTTGGTAGACAATAACATGATGCTTTACTGTCCAAGCTAGGAATGAAGAACATCTTCATGTCCTGTAGCTTGAGGGAGGGTGTTGAAGCATTAGGGAAATGCATTCTAGTGCCTTGACTAATTGAGGATAGTCCAAGTTGTTAAGAAGGTAGTTAGTTGGTGTAGTTAGTTGCAAGGTTAGTTATAGAGTTAGTTAAGTTGTTAGAAGTAATTAACAAAAGAAAGTCATTAGAGTATTCTAGAGTAGTGGAGGTGTATATATACACATACTTGTATAGATATTTTCTTTAACTCAAGAGAGCAATTCTCTCAAACACTTGCAATGCATTGAGTCTCAATTCTCTCCCTTCATCTCCCATTCTCCCTTTCTTATACAATGCAGCAGTAAATATTCCATCAACATAGCTTCGATTCATCAATTCAACATCTGGCAAGATCAAACTCTACAAGGTTGTCCTGCATTTGATACCCACCAACGACAATTGCTTGTCCAAATGTTTGGTTATCTCGCTAACTTTTACCAATGAGTTTGCTCCAATAATTCTCCAACACATTCGACTTGTGCAACACGAGATTAATTTTTGGCCTTGATAACCAAATCCCACATGTACTATCACGAGGAACTGGCTTTCGCAATAATAATAAATAAAGAGAGTGCGCCGGGAAAGCCAATTGTTGCCAAGGCGTGACATACCAATAAATGAATAATCAAAGAAAGTTTTAAAAAGTGGAGTTGGAGAGACAGTCTTCACATATTTCGGCATCTCATTGACAAAAGCTTTTCTCACAATACTGTAAATAGATGACTCCAATACAGTGTAAGGAACAACAGTGCTAATTTTTGTCCCACCTTCATCATCTTGATCCAAGAAAGCAATGTTACACTTAGTGGCAAAGTTTTCCATTAATTGTATTGGAAGAAACTTGAATATAATACTCAGGCGAAGCGCGTTTGATGATAAAGAAATTTGGGTGGGTAATGATAGGTGTATAGATAAGATCTTGAGAGGCGTCAAAGCCAAGGGCGAAAAGATAAGGCCTATGTCCAATGAATATTATTCCATTTGAGTCAGTTGATGAGCTCAAGCAAATGGCGAATTGTCAGCTGAATCTAAAAACTGATGTAAGTTGAGTAGCAAATGATACTGGACTTTGTTGTCCAAAACCAATCATTCCCTTAACATATTTGCCCAAATTTTAGGTTAAATACAAAGGAGAGCAGTTAAAGATAAACTTGGGCACAGTTACAACGGGGCCGGGATAGGATCCGTTAATGGACTGGATGGTCATAAAATCCTTGGCGATTTCACCACCAGAGTAGAAACTGTCCATAGCTGGATTTGACATAATGTTTAAGCATGAGTCATCGTTGCAACCTGGACATATGTTATTTTTGAAACAATGTCCACATGTTGTGGACCTAGCAAGATTACATTGCCTTGAATCGCAATGACCGGGCATGTAAGTTGAGCTTTTCAAGCCCGTTTCACAATCCACCCATATGTTTTCGCTCTCAACATGGACGACGAGTTTAACGGGGACAAGAGGTGTTCTTATTAGGAATAAAAAAGACCCGCAAAAGTAATATTCACGGTATTAGTGATAAACGTGAAACACTAATTTATGATAATTAGTAAGAATAAAAAGCAATAATGACACCGGGAATTTTTACGTGTAAACCCTTCTGAATAAGGGAAAAACCACGGCCCAAGAAGAGCAATTGATATCTCTATAGCAAGGAATTTTACACTGTGTAGTCACGAGCATAAATACTCTAAAGACCACTACACGCTCAAAAGAAATACCCCTCCTTCACACTCTATTTATCTTCATAGACTATTTTCTTACACAGTCTATGAAATACCTCACACTGCTCACTATGCTCTTAGATATATTTCTCTCTGAGTTTTTGGTGTGTTAAATGTGAATACGAATGCTTCTATTTATAGAAATCTTGGTCAAACCTTCAACCAATCAGAAAAAGGATAAATTACAATTTGCAATTGAGAATTGCATTCAGCGGAAAGTAGCAATTCTCAGCATAATGTTTTGCTCATTTTATTACTAAATGGGTATGGTCCCATCAATCTCCCCCTCCAGACCCATTTACCGAAATGAGGTAACATCAGACTTCTAGTTCGAGTGCATGCCGACAAGTTTTTTGCATAGCTTGAACTTGTCTCTTGATACCACCTTGGTCAACATATCCGAAGAATTCTCATTTGTAGGGATCTTTTTTACCTGCATAGATCCATCCTCTATCATTTCCCTAATCCATTAATATTGCACGTCGATGTGTTTCATCCTTGCATGGGACTTGGAGTTCTTGCTCAAGTCTATTGCACTCTGACTGTCACAATAGACAACATACTTCATTTATTGTAATCCAAGTTCTTAAAGGAATCCTTTGAACCATATCATATCTTTTCTAGATTCAGTAGCCGAAATATACTCCACTTCTGTTGTAGATAGTGCGACACAGTTCTACAACTTCGACAACTATGAAAAGCCCTCATGAAAAAGTAAACAGATATCCAGTAGTGGATTTTCTGTTATCAAGGTCACTTGCCCTATCAGAATTTGTATAGCCCTTCAATATTGGATCTGATCCTCCAAAACATAAGCATTCATTTGAGCTTCCTCTTAGATACCTGAGTATCCACTTTACAACTTCCCAATGTTTTTTCCAGGATTTTCAAGAAATCTGCTGACAACACCGTCTACATGAGCAATATCTGGTCTAGTGCATACCATTGCATACATCAAACTTCCGACGGCATAGTAATAAGGTATTTTGGCCATGCCCTCTTTCTCCTCCGTTGTTGTAGGACACATCTTCTTGCTCAATTTCAAATGACCAGCAAGAGGTGTGCTAACAAGCTTAGCACTCTTCATGTTGAAGTGCTCTAGTACACATTCAACGTATTTCTCTTAACAGATAAAACTATCTTTCCTCTCTGAAACGAGTAATCCTCATGTCCAAAATCTGCTTAGCATGACCCAAATCTTTCATAGCAAAAGACTTACCACCTGTTTCTTTAACTCGTCAATCTTGAAAGCATTCCTGTCCACAATAAACATATCATCCACATATAGCAAGAGGATGATAAAATCATCATAACATGTTCAGTAGGCGAGGCAACTAAAATGACCAACGAGTCATATGTTCGCAACCACAACGTGATTGGAATGATCTTTTCAAAATTTAAGTCTGAGCCCTCCGTAATCAAAATATTCATTGTTTTGGATACGGATCCGAAGTTTATTTATATTCAACTGTTTCTAACCGTTTGTTCCTGACAGCTTGCAAGACGTATTTATGAAAGTCAAAGAAGGCAAACACCCATCGGAGATGATTTATTGTTGTATTATGTTTTTTAATTCAGTTTTATGTTATTTTGTATTGTAATATTATTGTACTCATGAAATTATTGAAATGTTTAGAATAGGTAGATTTAGAATTAATAATCTAGAAAGACTTTAAAATTGGAAATCCGTCGCTAGTTTATTTATTATTAGGATTAGAAACCCTTCGCTAGTTATTTATTTTCAGTCTCGTCATGCATATTCAAAATTTTCAAAATAACTTTGGTCATCTTTTATTTTCTTTATTAATCATACAAATAAGTTTGTCTTTTTTTTATTTGCAACTCAAAATGATTTCCAAAACAAGAATTACTTTGGCATTATAAATAATTTGCTTTTCTATCAATTGTAAAAAATACATGTTTTTTATCCAAAATCAAACTTTACATGTATTTTATAATCAATGCAATACAAATGCATGTTCCAAAAAATCATTTTGCATATACTTTGTAAACAATGCAAATGCATGTCTTTTATCCAAAAAATTAATTTTTGCATATAGTTGTATAAAATGCCATGCATACTTTTTCCGGATTTTATTTCGGAATTTATTTCTCAAAACCGCAATCATCTTTGCGAGACCTTCAAAAGAATAAATGGTAAAATCTTTACATTATCAAAATGCATCTTTTTATTAATTATTTGCAAAATATCTTTTAACTTTATATAATTGTAAACATGCATTTCCTTAGCATAATAATTAACCTGGACAGGATAACCGCAAGTTAGCGGATCTTAAAGGATGCCCAACCCCTTCCCTTTAGGATAATAAAGAACTCTTACCCAAAATCTCATTAGTTTCGCAGACCAAAATTGGAGTTATTTTGCAGCTTTTAGTTAGCATTTAGGTGCCCTAATTCACCTTAGAATAATTAGGTGGCGACTCCTCAAAGCAATCATTATTTTTTATCAATCTAGAGGGAATCGATGCCAGTCGCGTCGCGAAACCCGTGGGTTAAAAACGGGCGCGACACTTGTCTAACTAATCAGAAAGTCAGATGACCTCCTTCACATAACATCTTTACATAACTTCCCCATTACTAATATAGATTGAGGCTTCTTAAATAAAAGGGCAGCCCGGTGCACTAAGCTCCCGCTAGGCGATGCATCTCAGAATTCATTATAGCAGGACAAAGGCATAGATATGATTTATCCCACTTATTAATAATGCCTTACATTTTATTCTTTCTTCTATACATAACTAGTGGGGAAGCGCCCGTAATGGTTCAAAAATAATTCCTTATAAATATGCTTGTTTTAGCTTTTACAAAAAAAATTGCAGCAAAATATTAGCTTGAGAAGATTTTACAAAACAACACACATCTTTTTTTTTTTTCTTTCCATTTTTAGAAAATGTTGTCAGCAGCCAGAAAGCCAACAGTTTTATGGCCATTAACCATCTGAAATGTTTTGCACTTACTACAAAACGTTTCTGCCCATGACTACACCTCTTAACACCTCTCCTCCTCTTAAACATTATATATTGAGACCTGAAACAGTTTTGAGGTGAGGAAGGAAAAAAAGACAGCAGAAAGATAAGAGAGCAGAAAAAAGAAAAGAGAGATAACACAAGTCTTGAACAAGAGAAGAAACTCTTCCTTTTCCTATAAAATTTCCATTATTTAGCAAGTCGTTTCATGTTTGTTTTCTTCGTCAAAATCAACTTATTTGCTTTGTAGTGTTGATTAGTTGTTGTTTTATCTTGGGAGACTACTGCCCACTAACGTAAAAGCATATATACGGGGCAATCTTGTCTTAAAGACAGAGAGTCATCTGTCGACTCAGCCGGTGGTGTTGTGATTATCTAATTGGTTGCTAAGTGTTTCAGGTGTGAACTTGAAACTCAAAGGACTTTAACTGTTCAGATTCTCAGCGGTTCTACAAGCCACAAGTGTAACAGTTCATGTTCTTGTATTTCTGGATACAACATCCAGATTTGAAGTTCTAGTACAAAATTAAAAGATTGAGAACTTCTAATTGTAATCTTTATTGTTTATCCTTTGAAGCACTTGTAATAGTTATTTACTATTCCCGTACCGCTTTATCTCCAACAATTTTAAGACAAGATTGTATTAGTGTTGGAATGATATCGCACAACAGAGGTGTGACCAAACCTGGCTATGGTTGTGGTTTTCTGGTAGAAGACAGTTCTGATTATGCTGTTAACGGTCAAGGTGTTCATGGTGTCACCACTCCCGAGAGTGGTGGAAACAAGTGCCCAAGATAGTCTGAGGATGTCAACTCGGACAGTAGGAGAAGGCTGAAGATGTTGTTCTATCTTGTAGCAGAGGGTCTATATCTGTCACAGACAAAGGATCCGAATTATGGTAAGGAGGAAATGGACACTCAGTCAGACTGAAGTGGGCCAGAATCCAAAAGGTCTAAGTATCTTTCTTCCTTGTAAAAATGAGATTAAATGGTGTCTGATTTAAAGGGCTTAATGTAAGGCTAGGAATATTAAAATGTTTTCTAGACAAAATTATATACCTTACACTTTAAAATCAGAAGTTGAATCTCACCTTCCTTCCCGTTTAAAGATTGGACTTTTTGTAAACAAAACTTAAAATATCCGTTCTTTTAGGTGTAATTATTAAAAGTTTGTAAATTATGTTCGCACATACGAGGGAGAAAGATCCACTGACTGTGCAAAAACTGTTAGCACTCTTAAGCAAGCGCCATGAATTGTCTAGGAACCAATCTCAAGGGAAGAAGACTAAAAGATAATGGCTTATCTTAAGACGTTGAACATGTCACACTATCTGACAGAAGACCCTTCATTTGATAGGATGGTATTGGACACTCAGTCGTACAAAGCCTACGATCGACTGGAGTGGGCCAGAGTTTCCAGGTCTTAAATGATCTGAAAGCCAAAAGAAAGGCAGAAAAGAAATTTGACACACAGTCTGCAAAAGCAACTGGAGTGGGCCAGAGTATCCAGATCACATATGATCCGGTTATGCCCTAACCACGGGCAAAAGGTTGTTCATGTGAAGCAACTCCACCTCTAAAGTAGAAGGGGTTGGAGATGTTGTCCTTAAAAAGGACTTTAGGGAATGTGATCACTATAAAAGGAGGTGATACATGTCCCAAACTTGGTTTCAGGGATGTTGTTGGTCAAGCTGGTTTGAGACTAGTACAACAGGTCTGTAATAACTAAGAATGGTATAGTATGTATGTATCCAAATGAATGATATATTTGTAATCCATGGATCTATGCCATCATAGATTAAGACACGTTAAATAGGAAGTCATCAAAAGCTAACGAAGTTGAGATTGTTGCCTTCTGTCGACATAAACCCTCAAAATGAATGTGAGGTGGGCGAAGAGGCAAAAATCACCTTTCTATTCCATCAAAGGAATAGCAAAAGAAGCACCGCTCCTCTAGATCTTAGTCACACCTACATGGGTGATTTGAAGTTTGTACAAAATAGAGGGGGGAGACACGTACTTTATGACCTTCATTGACGATGGTATAACATATTGCATTCTTTGTTTGTTGAAAAGCAAAGATGAAGCTGTTGAAGCGGATAAGCGCTACAAAGCAGAAGTTGAAAATCAACTAAGCCTACGGATTGAGAAATTCGTAGTGATAGAGGGGGAGAATGTGAAGCATCATTTATCAAACGACTGCTCCTTACTCACCTCAGTCTAATGATGTTAGCCACGCGCAAAGTCGTACGCCCAAAATATGTGGAGTAAGGAAATCCTTACCGCTAATGCAATTCTCAGAAGAACTCCGCATAAAGATAAGGATAACCCTCTATGTGAAACATGGAAATGATCCCACCTACAAATATTGTGATGTGGGGTGGCTTGGTAGAGGTTGGAATACCAAAACAGGTTAACTTGGACCTAAGACTGTAGATTGCATATCCACTGGTTCTGCAAATAACAGTAGTGCTTATCACCTCTTGGAGCAAAGAATATTGAATTCTTTGAAGATAACTTTCCTTGAGAAGGAAAAAAAAGCAATTGCTCGAGGTTAACAAGAACCCGCGAGTGCGTGATTGTCCAGAACTAGACGTTCCAGATCTACAGGACTCGGAAGTTGCTGACTATCTGCAAGTATTTCCGTAACATTAACACATGGAATACTGGATGCACCACTTCTAATTCTTGTGGAAAGGTTAGTTCGTAAGCCACATTCCCCACTCTTCATAAGATCTCATATGGTCCAATAAACCTTGGGCTCAACTTCCCTTTCTTGTCAAAACGCATCACTCCCTTCATTGGAGAGACTTTTAAAAACACTTTCTCCCCTTCTTGAAATTCGAGATCTTTTTTGCAATGGTCTGCATAAGATTTATGGCGGCTAAGAGATACCAGGAGCGATATGCGCAGGTCACATGTAGTTCAATGCATTTTACAACTAGAACCGACCTGGTATCTACTTATAAAGTAGATAAGTTGAACTAAGGTTCATTCGTGATTCTAAAAATGATCGATAGAAGGCGTTAAATCAGATATGACGATATCTGAACTATTCACTTATCTACGAATTTTGGTATTCTGGATGTCCAACGGTTCTGGGAGAACACATTGATGCAAACTGGACATCGGACTTGAAGAACACCAACGCCACAAGTGGATGTGTATGGTGTGTCTTTGAAAATCCTCTAAGCAAACTTGCATCTGCCGATTCATGATGGAATCGGAGTTTATTGCTTTAAACAAAGCATGATAAGAAGTTGAGTAACTTCATGACTCCTTAGAGGACGTCCCTTCAGGAAGGTCACGGATGACATCGTCTGGACATATCTATCAGAGACATAAGACCGTATGGTAGTTGATCACCACGGGTGTCATTCCCGTTGATTAAATCAAAGGATAATATAGCAGACCCTTTAACCAAGGGACTACCCGAAGATCAAGAGTTATGCCTATCTAGGGGAATGGGCTTAAAACCCAAACAATACGAACTTTTGCAGTGGTAACCCAACCATACTGACTTTGAGATCCCAAGAATTTGGTTCAATGGAAAAACTAAGCAGCAAAAGGTTCAGTTGAGCGATTCGGTAGAAGCAAGAGCATTTCGGATGATGATTTCTGTAAAGAAAAATGAATCCAAAGCCATTCCCGCGATAGACATTAAAGTGCTACCTGCATGGTGGGTAAATGTTAAGCTTCCAAACCTTTAACGATCCCAAAGAGGTTGAGGTTAAGGTTGGGGAAACTTTTAATGATTCCTAACACTTATGAAGTGGGGTATAGTAGGATACCTTGTAGGAGATTATCTATTTAAGTGCGAGGACATGCCGCCTCAAATGAACGTACTTAAGAATCCAAGTGTGTCCACGACCACAACGGACAGAACAATAAGAATAAAAATGAATAAGAGGAGTTATTGTGTTGGTATCATTGTCTTGGCTTACACTAAACACTAACGGTTCAAAACATCACGTTCACCGTGCAGTAAGTAAGTCCGGTGGTATTCAACTAGGAGAGGTTCAAAGCGGAAGCTACCTCTCCTGATTCAATATCTTTTCGCTGAAAGATTGCTGAAGTTTGGCACCCCGTGTGCACCAATTCTCTTTCAAGAGGGGATTGTTGGAAATTTGCCTTTGATGGAGGTTGCGTCCACCTATCTTTAATGACTTAAACACTCAGGTTCCGTATGTTGGAGTCTTTGGTTCTTCACACGTGCATAATCTACTAAGTGAGTAGATGACCGTAGGGCCAAGGATCGTCAAAATTCGTTAAGAAATGAAAGAGATATTGGTCCACTAAGTAGGTGTTTGAGGCATGAAAATATGGTGTGAGACGAATCTACCACGTCGGTGGGAAAAGGAAGAATTGTTCTTTTTATAAGCCTAAAAAATGGATAAGGGTTTGGGACCCCAAGGGGTAACCATGTGTTTGAAGGAGGGAGGACCTAGGTATGCTTGGGTTCGAGGCTAGCCCACGCGCGCGCCGCCGCCGCCGCCGCCCGTCCATCCGGTCCGGGCTACTTGGCCTATACTGATAGAGGTTACGTAACATCAAGTGAGTTTCATTTGCCAATGGTTAGTCTAAAAAAGGGAAAGAAAAGGCTTTTAAAATTTATCAAATCACTCATGATTGTGTCAAGGTATTACACGCTGTGTTATCAGAATATCTAATTGAGGCAACTATGATAATAATATTTATGCAAGTTGTTTAACTGATCATCAACTCTCCATGGAGGAACTGAATAAGATAGTGAATGTATTAATTTCCATGTGAGGCAACATCTGAATATCATGCAAAGGAAATGAGGATATTTTTGTAAACCTAAAAGTCCCACATTGGAATGAGCTAATGCATAGAGAGCCAAGAGATGCTATATAAGCTGATGCCTGTTTACAATTAAAACATACCTTTCTCGGCCTTTTGGCTAAGATCAAGTGTAGTATCTGTTCTTATCAGTTTAATATCTGATATGTGGGTCATCGGCTCACATGATATTAACTCAATTTTTAAGGGGGAAGGCCCATCAAGATAGCTTGCTATTCGGGTCTTTATGTGTCGCCTAGGCGTTGCACTACAGCCCAAGCCTGGCGCACCCCACCAAATCTAGTCCAATATTTTTCACCTAGCTAAAGTTGCATAGATCCAAAGATCAAATTCATCTCTGGTACATCACATTTGACCATAAATCTTCCTGATCAACTAATCATGGTATGCTTAAGAATGTTGTGTGTTTAGTGGGAGGCCTTTTATTTGATGTGAAATCTAAAGAATAAGTATCGCTTATAACTTGGCTGATAAAACTTTAATAGGTTTATGATTCTGATACTGACCAGCTACCGTAACCAATCGATTTCAGCAAATGCAAATTGATTTTTTCATTCCTGACCACTAGATATATCAGGTTATCGTAACTGCTATTTTACTTTTTCTTTTTCTTATTTAAGCAGTAACCTGAAGTATAGCATAAAAATACAATTACGGTAGCTGGTCAATATCAGAATCATAAATCTATTAAAGCTTTGTCACCCAATTTATAAGCGATACTAATTCTGTAGATTTCGCATCAACTACAAGTTCAACAGAACTAATAAAAGGCGTCCCACTAAACACTCAACATGCTTAAGCATACCAGTCATAGAGTTCTATGATCAGTAAGATGAATGGTCAAATGTAATAAGTACCAGAGATGAATTTGATCTTTGGGTCTTTGCAGCTTTGCAAGTTGCGATCTCCCCTGCGCAGTCGCAATATTTGCATTCTCAACGTTGGAACCATTATCATCTTCAGAAACAGAACGATAAATATCCGACAAAATTCAATATGGAAATTTGAATACAAAAACAAAATTGAGTGACCTACCAATAACTTGCTCGTGAACAAGAACAACAAGGTCCTTGAAAAATTCATTCACTTCACCAATTTGTTGCTGTATTTCTTGTATTCCCTGCTCTCTTTCTTCGATAATTGCTTTATTAAAGGCAAACTCGTTGTCCAAAAGTAAAACCTCATGTCTGCAGCACAATGGAATATAAAGTTACTAAATACGGGAAAGAAAAGGAGATGCGTCGTTTGATGAGGTGACACACTGCTCTTAGATCACAACATCACAAAAATAGTTCCATATAATGCATCTGAGCTCAACAAAATATGACTTCAGCATATGACTAACTAAAGGAAGCTTTGATATGTAAGCTTCATTAAACCAACATCCATGCTAGCACTATATTCAGTTTTTAGTAAAAATGATCACCTGTCAAAGGTTATCACTTTCGCACAGGTTAAGCAGCGTAACTTCGAAGAAGCACACTCTTTGCAAGGAGCGAGCGATGATTTGACTTTGACTTAAGAATATGAATAGGATAAAGAGAAGGAGAAGAAAAAGTACCCCTTATTCAATATGAATACAACGAATCCTCTCTAGTTACGTTCTAATATTCTAGTTATAGTACTTCTTTGTCAAACAAATATTCTAGCTATGGTAACTTTTCTTCTCCTGTTTTCACATGGTAATTCCCACATAGGGTGATCATCATTTGATTCAGCACTCTTTTTGTCTAGCAGAAACAAGCAGCTCGTGTCATGTTGCTTTCCTTCAACGTTGCAGCGCAGAAACAAGCAAGGTGAAGCAAATATCTTGAGAATCCGATGTCATGTTCAATGAAATCTTCCAACTTTGGGTCTACCAAATTGTAATGTTTGCTGAAGTAGGATTTTGCAGCATATTTATAAACATAAGGTGCATGGTCTCGAAGAAAATGGGGAAAGAGTAAATCTGGTGGATAATGGAAACAAATTAATGATTGCACCATTAAATCGAGTCTAAAGTTTTCTTGGCAACAACAATCCATTTACAGTTTTCTATAAATTCGAATATTACTAACACCCAATTAACTGCATGTATCGAGGAATAATAGCATATCTTGAATGTTAAGACATTTAATTGCTCAAAACATAGTCTATTACTGTTGTATGAAAGTCTAGCCAATATTGAACACCGTATTTATGAAAGTTGTTCAACTTAGCAGCAGCTGATATATGAAGCAAATGCAAGGGGTTCATTTTGTAAAGGCTTACATGTCCCACATCGGAATGAGCTAATGCGTAGAGGCCATCAAAATCATACCTTTCTTGGCCTTTTGGCTAAGATCAAGTGTAGTATCTGTTCTTATCAGTTTAATATCTGATATGTGGGTCATAGGCCCACACGATATTAACTCAATTTTTAAGGGTAAAGGCCCATCAGGATTACTTGCTATTCGGGTCTTCGTGTGTCGCCTAGGTGTTGCACTACAGCCCAGGCCTGGCGCACCCTACGAAATCTAGTCCATTATTTTTCATCTGGGCCCAAAGAAATCTCCCCATCCATCTCTTTTGTCACTCGTTTGAAGTTCTATGCCCCTCTTAAATTAACAAGCTCCGTTTTTAATTTAAACTTCATACGACCAGTGGATTTATCCTAGTGTTTTACAAATTACGAACTAATAGTCTAATACTAACAAAGATTTGTTGTCGTAGAGTTCGTTCTTAGTAATAGTCTAATAATTTTTACTAATATATGTAAGTTGAGTTGTTAATGACAAAATAAAATCCGTTTGAAACTTTTGTAAGAGAATGTTCGTGGAGCCATTGTTGATTAGAGAAAATTCGATAAATTACACAAATGTAGTTGAGATTAGTAATGGCAAAAGTAGCAAAACATTTTAAAACATAGATGAGCAACGGCCTATAACTGATAGAGGTTACCTAGCATCAAATAAGGTTCACCAAAAAGGGGAAAGAAAAAACCTCGGAAATTTATCAATTACTCGTGATTGTTTTAAGACATTACTTGCTATGTTACCAGAATACATAAGTGATGCAACAATGATGAGAAGAGCTCATACAACAACTGAAATAAAAGTAAAAGCAGATACAATTTCTGTGTGTTCTCGATTTTAGGGACAGTCTCAGCGTCCGAAGACCGCCCTCTATGACTGCGGGGTGTGTTAAATATAGAAGATATACACATGATATACACTTAATGTATATCACGGTTTGTCCATATTTTTGTATAATGTGGTCTTTGAATCCTGTTGGTTTCGTAATCTCCTATTAGAGCTTCATTGTTCTATTCAGAAAACTACCTTGGTTTATTGTGATAATGTTAGTGCCATCTACCTTTCTGGTAATCCGGTTCAGCATCAGCGCACTAAACACATCGAGATGGACATTTACTTTGTTCGCGAAAAGGTAGCTCGTGGACAAGTACGCGTCTGCATGTCCCTTCCAGGTATCAAATTGCAGAATCTTTACCAAGGGTCTTCCGTCAGTACTCTTTGAAGATTTTAGGGACAATCTCAGCGTCCGAAGACCGCCCGCTATGACTGCGGGTGTGTTAAATATAGAAGATATACACATGATATACACTTAATGTATATCACGGTTTTGTCCATGTTTTTGTATAAAACAGTCTGTGTCCAGTCAATTATTTTGTATAGTCCAGTCCGTGTATTACCTTAATTAGTATTGTAAACCTACATAATTATAGGAGTCTTGTACTACTAGAGTAGGGTTTTGGGATTAGAATAGGAATATGTTTTCTATTATGAAAAATTATAAATTGTATATATACTCTTTCATTAATGAAAATAATCAAGAGATTATTTCTTTCAATAAGTCTTCACTAAGAAAGGTGGTGGTGCATTTGCCCTAGGCATCGGAGCCCGTGCCGGTACCGGAGAGCCTACTCCTCCGACATCCCCAGAAGTGGACCCCATTGCTAACAAAGAAAATTTTCAGTTGGTGAAGGCAAGGCTGATCATATAAGAATGTATAGATACATATGTCCTATACGTATGTAGGAAGAGGGTTTTAGGGTTTAAGCACGGAAATTTGGAAGAAAACATAAACTAAATTTTAGAGAGAGAGAGATGCGTGTGTGAAGTAGAGAGAGAAAATATATATATTAAATAGATGTTTATGTGAAAGACACATCTTTATTTAATTTTTCGCATATATGTATTTACCAAGTATAATTATAGGAAAAATATTTAAATTTACTTTGAACTATTCATAATTATCTACTTTTGCCTTTAGTTAATATAATATAATTGGCAACAGAACTACATCAAACTGATCTACATTTGGCCCTTTTCACTATGAGAATGAGTAGCACTATAAATTACTTGATTTTAGTTGAAGAAAGGCATAAAGGATCATTTTGTATAGTTCATAAACAAAGTTTTTAGTAAGAGTGGCCATGTGGGCCGGGATTTGGTCAGTCGGGTCAGGACCGGCGGGATCAGGGCGGGACGGGGAGGGGCGTCCCGTCCCGTTTCCGATCCCGTCGGAATCGGGTCGGGGCGGGATCGGTTTTTTTTTTGTTTTGCACTTAATTTTAAAAATAACATATATATATAAAAAACTTAATAATTAAAAAAGATAGTGTAATAAAAACATACCAAAGCTATTTTTGTGCCTCTTATATTATTTAATAGACATGATTTTTTTTGTAATACAAATACAATTGTCAAAATTGCAACTTTGTGGTGTTGTTCAAAAGTTGCAAATTACATAGTAAAATTGCAATTAAAAAAATTACATTTTGAAAAAAAACATGTTCTAGTTTCTTGATAATTTCCTGTGGTTCTTCGGTTGGAATTGGTATTTGTTGGTCAAATTGCTCCGCGTCGCTTCCACCACCTTCGGATAAGATTTCGTTGTAGTTTTCGTCTTCTTCTTCGTTGATCACCGGTTGACCGCACTTTTCCGCTCCGCTCGTATCCAATCTCTGAATAATACTACAATCTCCAAGCTGTCTCCAGCTAATGAGTGTCTGTGTTCTCCTATTGATATCTGCCGGTAGAAAAAGCGCTTTCAGACGCCGTTGATGACGCTTAAATGTTCAAAATATCTCGGGCCATCATTGAAAGTGTCGGGAAGGTCTTCTCATTCCCCCTCCAGTATTTCAGCAAGTCTTCACGTCTTTCTTCATTGAGAACTGCTTGGTACGGTACAGAACCCTGCAAAATAAAAATATCAAACTCGCTAATTTGGTTAGTAGCGGTACAACCGCACATTCTATTTATGAGGCTTTTAATACTAGCCGCAGAAACAGCATGTCTTTTGTGAGGTTGTGTTGAAGAAGAAGAAGATGGTATGGAAGCCGGTAGGTTGCTAGCACTTTCTTGTTGGTAAAACCTATATACTTTTTTGCATTCGTCTTCTACGCTAGACAACACTTCTTCTTTAGTTTGTTCAATATGTGGTGGATGATTTGGATTTTTGGGACTTGGAGGTGTTAGTACTGCTATACAATCGTAAATAGTTTCAATAAGTGATTTGTACCATCTAATTTAATAGTCGGATTTAATACAACACCAATAATATAAATAGTGAGAATATGAATAAAATATTTTTTTATTTTGATAAACATTTTTTTAATAGCTGCCTTATAAGCTGGTTTATCCATATATTCATTAAGTAGTAAAAATATTAGAGCTATATAAAACAACATAGTTGAAATAGTAGGATAATATATACTAGAAATTTGTTTTGTTGCTTGAAAAAATTTCTCTAAAAATACAATAAGTTTGGAAATTTTTCCCCAATCGCTATCTACAACCATATCAACTGGATTTTGATTATGAGAGTTAAAAAATAAAGTTATAAGTTTTCTATATTCATAAGCAACAAGTAGTTGCTCGTATAAAGAATTCCACCTAGTGGATACTTCTTCTGTAATTTTTCTATAAGGTAGTTGGCAATCGTGACAAGTTTTTTTATATTCTCTTCTTCGTTGTATTCTATTATCTTTTAAAATAAAATTTATAGCAAATTGTATTTTACTAAGAATGTCTTCAAAAAGTGATAGACCATCCTTTACAATTAAGTTATATATATGACACACACATTTTATATGAAAATGTTATGGAAAATATGGAGTTAAACTATTTTTTAAAATTGTAATAGCGTAATTGTTAGAAGAAGCGTTATCTAATGTAATAGTCATAATTTTATCAGTTATTCCCTAATAATCGCACACTTGATAAATATTTTCTGCAATAAAAGTACTAGTGTGCCTATCATCTATATATCTATACGCTAAGATACGTTTTTGCATAGATCATTTATAATCTATCCAATGACAGGTTATCGTTAAATAATCATGGTCGTTAGTACTACGGCCTATAACAGAAGTGATAACCACTTTTCCATTAAAATGATATAATGAATAACGTAAATACTGTTGATATTCATGTACGAATTTAAATACACCTCCCTTAACAGTTGATCTAGGAAAACCGTTAAAAACAGGATTATACATATCTCTAATGTAATGAATAAAACCGGGAGATGAAGGAAATGAAAAAGGCAAACCCTCCACAACAACTAATTTTGCTATTGCTTCCCTATCTCTATGTTTATCGTATTTAGGGCCTACAATTTCCCCCGTCATAGAGTTAATTTGACCATGTACTTGGTCCGGGACAGTATGTGAACCTTGTTCTGATGGAGCGGACGTTTGCGCACCTGATTTTGAAGCCTCGTATTGAGCATATCTAGCTGGATGAGCCCTTGCTACGTGTCTCATTAAACCCCCCGTCCCACCGTGACCTTTTTCAGTTTTAAATTTTAAAACATCTTTACAAATTTTACATCTAGCTACTTGATTCTCTACGTCCCTATCAAACAATGTCCATGCATCTAATTTTAATGTTCATTTTGCTGGACCTCGTCTCATACTAGGGGGAATATGAGACATTTCAGTTGAAGGTGCACTAGTGGGTGTGTTGTCATCTACATTAGTGGGTGTATCATCTAGGTCATCGTCTAAATTAAAGTCTTCTTGAGTTCCAGAAAATAGCTTATCATCTAAATCTAATAGTATTGTAGGAAAATGTTCAGTATCAACAAAATCATCATGTGTAGGAATAGAATTCTGTCTAGAAATAGGATGACTAGAAGAAGTACCCTTGCCCTTGTTGCCCCTACTAGAAGAAGCATGACCCATACCCGTAAGCATACGTTTAAATCATTCCATTATAAATTTATAATTATACTAATGAATAATTAAAGTAAATAAAATTAAGTGTGCTAAATAAAGTAAGCAGACAATATTAATTTGATGAAGGAACAAATGTACCAAACGCCGACGTAACGTCGACGTGTAATCGAGAGGTTGAAAATTGAAACTTTGCTCGATGGAAGATCCTCAAGCTAGTTGCCAACTTCACTCCCAAATGAATAAATAAAATTGAATATTTAATAGACAATGTAGACATGTAGAGAGATAGATTGAGAGATTGTAGGAATATTTGTGAGAAAGATAAGAGAAAATGAGGTATTTATAGTTGAGAAATTTGGTTAAAGTGTAAATATAATAACTTATGGGTTAAAAATAAATATTAAGGGGGTAGGGGGAGGCAAAAAATGACCGTGGCACAACGACCAAAATGTAAAATGGATGTTGGTGCAACAATTATTTGTGCAAAAGGGGGTGGTTTCGGGCGGGATCGGGGCGGGCCTGGCGGGATTGGGGCGGGCCGGGACAGGTCGGGACGAGACCATGTTCCGTCTCTGTTCGAGTCACGATACCGCAATTTTTTTTTTTTAAAACAAGGTCGGGTTCGGACGGGACCGGAGCGGTGTCAGGGCGGGATTTTAGTGATTCTTGAACATTGGATTTTAGTGATTCTTGAACATTGGATTTTAGTGATTCTTGAACATTGGATTTTGTCTCCTTTCTCCACGCTCGATGGGACTAAAAGCAACAAAAAATAAAGTGTATTACTGTACTACTTTATATGAAAAAGCAAGGACAATTTTAAGTATAAATACAAAGATAAGGGACTATTTTGAAAACTAAAGTTTATAATCAAGCTCTCCTAGTTCCAGTTTGGCGGGAAAAAAAAAAGAGGTCGTCGGCGATTGAGCCGGAATCTCCCGATCTAGTGTGACAACTTGATAACGTCGATGCCCTCACTTCCGTTCGCTGGAAGAAGCAACAGGTTCCTTCTTCCTTCTCCCATTGCTTAGCTTCTCTTATACTCGTAAAATTTCAATTGGGTATCACTAATTTGCTGTTTCCTCCTCCACAATTACAATCAGGATGCAGTTTTGGAGTTATCGGAACACGGCATAGTGTTTACTTGCAACGCGAGGTTTTACAATTTCTATGTCTCTCTACTTTACCTGTTTCTTTTTTAGAGATAATAGACAAAAACACAGCTGAACTATTGTTTTTTCACAAGTTTCACACAACTATTAGCTGATCCCTTTTTCTACCTGAACTATCACTTTTTCATTAGTTTCACACCAACTATCAGTTGTCTCATTTTCCTACTAAACTTTCACCATCTATATATTAAAACACACCTCAACTAACGGTAATAGTAGTTCTGGTAGGAAAAGGGAACAACTGATAGTTGAGGTTGGGGTGTGAAACTCGCGAAAAGGTAATAGTAGTTCTGGTAGGAAAATGGAACAACCGATAATTGAGGTTGAGGTGTGAAACTCGCGAAAAAGTGATAATTCAGGTGTGTTTTGACCATTAACTCTTCTTTTTAAGTGATGTGAATTAGTAGGTTTTCTATGATACTGAATTAGGTGTTTATTATCTTGCGTAGTTATTTGTTCGTTATGAATATAGTGTTGGTTACAATGGTGCAGGAATTGAAATAAGTAACTGCTAAGTATTACAACACAATGAAATTACAACAACTGAAATTTCAATAAACTGGAACAGTTTTGATATGCTGAGTCGAGTGATGTCACTCTGTCTTTAAGACAAGATTGCCCCGTATATATCCTTTCTACGTTCTAGACAATAGTCTCCCAAGATAAAACAGCAACTCAACAAATGAGCAAAGAAAACTCAAGTGTTACTTTGAAGAATTTTGAGTAATGAAATGATGCTAGAAAGTAGTAGAAAGAATCGGATTTCGTTTTTATGTTCTGTCTAGTCTCAACAATTGGCAAAAGCTTCATGATATAGTTGTAAGGAGAGGACTTACCAACTGCCCACATAATTGTTGTTACTAGTCAAGTAATGACAATTATGGAGATAGTAATTCAGCCAAAATAAATGGTGAATTGATGTGCAACAGATTAGTTTTTAGGGAGAGTTATTCAGCCAAAATAAATGACTGAATTAAGTGCATATTAATGTTGGTTAACGTTCCAAAACCCAACAGCAAAAGCACAAGTTCTCTGCCCAATTTAACTTACTAGAAACTTCAGAGACCAAACTGTAAATATGAAGCAAAACCCACGACCCACGACCCACGACCCACGACCCGTGTGTGGGCTTATCCTCGAACCGAAGCACATCTAGGTCCTCTCTCCTTTAAACACATGGGATACCCCTTGGGGTCCCAAACCCCAAGCTAATTTTGAGACTTATAAACTAAACAAATCTTTCTTCCCCCACCGATGAGGGAGGATTGGTCTAAATACCACACTTTTTCATGCTTCAAACACCTCACTTTTGTGGACCAATATCTCTTTCATTTCTCAACGAAATTTGACGATCTTTGGCCCTATTGTTATCTACTTACTTAGTAGATTATGCACGTGTGAAGAACCGAAATTTCCAACATGCGGAACACTAGTGTTTAAGTCATTAAAGATGGTTGGACGCAACTCCCGCCAAAGGCAAATTTCCAACATATAGCGCAGAAGGGAGGCCGCGTTTCGGAGTGAGCTTAGGGTTATTTGTTGATTGTTTGAATACATTTTCAGCTCAAGGACATTCAAGTGCTATTGAAATACGCTATCCTGGTCCTGATATGAAGCTTCTTCTCAAGTAATTATCCCCCGAGACTCGATTTCTATAATTAGGTTGTTGAAATAGCTTTTGGAAGTTGGCACCTCCATTGCAGTTCTATGATTCTTGTTTGAAAATGGTCCATTGGTTTATCTAGGGCTGTTTGATCAAATGCATTTTCAATTGACTAGATAGAGTACAATTTGAAAGATTGATAGAGTGAATTGAGACCTATTAGCACCAAAAAGACTTAGAAGAAGGAAAAAAGCATCTTTAGTTATTATCTAAAAATTGAAGATAATGGATGCACCTCTTAATATAATGTGCATATTTTAAAAAGTTTCTTTAAGATTTTGATGTACATTTATAATATTCGAGTATTATACAGTGAGTTTTTTTCTTATATGCTGGATCCGTCTTTGGTCTCAAGGTCATACCAAATTACTCCTCATTTTAATTAGCATAAACATGAATTAGTGATAGAGCAAGTCTTTTTTTCATTAATGTGCATTGGTTTTCTAGAGCACACTGTTTTTCCTTTGTATACATCTGCCTTGTATTGAGTTGAAGTTTAGATAGACCTCAATAAAGAGATAAAGTGAAATGGTAATTGTCAATGTTCAAGTAATTGAGTAGTTTGTCCATTAAATCAATGTTGATGCATCACATTCTTTACAAGTTTTGTTATATGTTTATCCTTCCCTTGACTGATAGAGGAGTTATGCAGAATCTAGGTAGCAAAATCACTTTATCTTTTGGCATATTTTGCTACAAAAACCATGTGTCTGTATGCTTCACATCTTATTCACATAATATATGTTTTCGGACCAGGAGTAGCATAAAATTCTCTTATTAAAGATTGTTCTTCGTGTGTCTTTTGTTAATTTCTTTGTGTTTATGACTCTACTTGACAAATAATTCTATCTATATAATCGTACTAGTTTATTTTCTGATTATGCTCTCATAATAGACAGGATGGACTAAAGAACATATAGTAATGATAAGTCACTTAGAGGAACTCGCTTTTGTTTCCTAATATTTACTGGAAGTCGAAGCTTCTGCTGTTCTTCTTTTCTTTAGTCTTGGGAAATCAATGCTATCTATCAGGTTAGTGAGTATATCAAGCTAAATAAGTGAATCTGGTTTGTTAGGCATGCTTTCTTTGATGTTTGGTGTAAACTTGGCTTCAGTTTCTTTAATGGATTCCTAAGAGCTAAGGAATAGAAAAGGTCCGAAACATTTAAATGTATGGTTTGTATTCTAGCAAAGTATATGTTCTTTCTTCCAGGACTGTACAGTATGTACTATTTCATTTTTGTTCTATTCTTTTATCATTTGAGAAGAGGTGTAAGGGAGACTTCCACAAGGAAACTTGACAACAACATACCCAGTGAAATCCCACAATGTGGGGTCTGGGGAGGGTAGAGTGTACGCAGACCTTATCCCTACTAAGGTAGGGAGGTTGTTTCCGAAAGACCCCCGGCTCAAGGAAAAGCAGAAAAGGATGTCAGATAAAGACAAGAAATTCAAAGCAGTATGGAAATGAAAATAACGAAAGCGACTAAGCCATGATACAACAGTTTGGAAACGGGACAGTAGCTACCACAGATAAAATAAGATCATCGAAGTACAAGAAATAACAGATAGTATTAGAAATCAAAACACAAGAAACTATAGAGCGATACTACGACTACTATAATGAAAGGATAATCGAGACTACCTACTAGCTTTCTACCCTAGTCTGGGTCTTCCATAACCTCCTATCTAAGGTCATGTCCTCGGTAAGTTGTAACTGTGTCATGTCATGTCTAATCACCTCTCCCCAATACTTCTTCGGCCTACCCCTACCTCTTCTGAAACCGTCCATAGCCAACCTCTCACACCTCCACACTGGGTATCTGTGTCACTCTTCACATGTCCAAACCATCTCAGTCTTGCTTTCCGCATCTTATCCTCCACCGAGGCCACTCTCACCTTGTCCCAGATAGCCTCATTCCTAATCCGGTCTCTCCTAGTGTGCCCACACATCCATCGCAACATTCTCATCTCCGCAACTTTCATCTTTTGAACGTGAGAGATCTTAATTGGCCAACACTCCGCCCCATATCACTAGGAAACTTGTCAAATATCCAAAAATGTTTTAGGTAGTATTTCATCCATACTTCCATTTTGTGATAGATTCGGTATTCCAATACTTAGAAATGGAGTTAAGCCTCTTTTGTTGCATGAGGAAGAGTTCACTATATGTTTTGCACGCCATGAATAGGACATTTTTGCTGGTTTTTTTTTTTAAATTTCAGGCTTTGAATGCTAGGTTATTTGAAGCGGTGAAATGAATCACATACAAATTCCCTGATTTTATATGTTGAAAGATCGATATAAAAATGTCTTTTTGATGGTAGAATCAGAAACCTAATGCTTTCAAAATTCCCGGTTCAAAACACCATTACATTTAATTGACTGCGGATGGCCAAGGCAAAAAATATTTGGAGTGAGAAGTTTCTTTGCAGTTGTCTAGTATATGACTTCTCCAGCAATGTGAAATTGTGAACACCCAAACAGGTGGCTACTTAAGTATCACGGGCTCAGCTCAGTCTGCTAGTGTGCACTGCACACACTATCAAACTAACCCCATTTCCAGTTCCTTGTTCTATAGAACTTTAAACTTGAAATTTAGATTTAGTATCTTGACGACATTTGATTAGTTGAGTCGTGTAAGAGAAATTATCTGTCTCCATCTGGTATGCCTCGTTCAGGAGGCTGCATCTGGAAATATAACCTAATTTTCTGCCATTACTGTGGATTTATTATCCCTGATACTGAAATAAATGTGCCAATGGCCATCAACCAAATTCTCTGTAAATGATGCCCCAGAAGCAGCTGCTTCGTTTCAAAATGGTGTTTCCTATTTTGACTAAATTTGTCAGTCACCCTGGTTTGCAGAAGCAATCAACAAATCCAAGGGTAGTACACCGTTCATCTGGTTTCCTCTCCATATTATCTCTTAAATTTGTTCAGAAAGGAGGGAAAGGAAAAGAAAGGTAGGAGAATAGCGAGAAGGAATATAGAAGAGGAAGTGAAGGAGACCAATTTTATTTCCTTAGTTTGGTTCAAGCAGATTTTGGGAGGAAAATAAAGTTGTATTCGTCTTCCCTTCTTTTTGAAGTAAAGTCGTATTCTTCTTCGATGCTTTTAAAGTTAAGCAAGTCGACCAGAAGTAAAACTTGTTTTTCCCCCTCCTTTTATCTTCCTTGTGCTTCTTAATGGTAAAGCAAAAACAAAAAAGAATAATTTAGAATTTTCATTGATTTTGTCTCTCATTTCCTTTAATCCAAAGAAATAAGAGTTCATCAGAAGTAGAATTTAAGTCTATGGTCATGTTTTGGCTTGCTGGTCTTCAAGTCCCAAGAGAGAGCTTAAACAACATTTCTAAAGTTAGCTTACTTCACGTTTTCATGAGTGTAAAGTGCCGTGAATTCATATATGAAATGTGTTCAGAAGTAGAATTCAAGTATATGGTCAAGTTTTGGCTTGCCCAAGAGAGAACTTAAACAACCTTTCTGAAGTTAGCTTGCTTCACGTTTTCATAAGTGTAAAGTACCGTGAAATCATATGTGAAATGTGTTCTTCGTCCTTCATTGTACCACAAAGTGGTTAGCGAAAAGAGGATTATGATTACTTGAAGTCTCATTCCTTTACCTTTGAGCTAATTATCACCATATCATTGGTTCAATTGATAGTCTGCAGCTCTAAAGGAAGCCATTGACGACCTTGAGTGGCCAGGATCAAGCATTCATCTAGTCCTACAGCCTACACCACCATCAGTTACCTTTAGAGGTGAAGGCCATGGTGACTTACAGGTAGGGTTTGACCTGATGGTTTACATTCCTTTTTGCAGATAAGACTTTATGTATCATGTAAACACCGATCTTCTGGTTGCATTTCATTGTGATCGTCAAGTCTCTCACTGGTTTCTCTCCTGACAAGAGTGTGAAGTAAGAAGCCAAATGTTTTACATTTGTGCTAGACTATATGATCTGATCAAGACCTTGATACGGACAGGTATAAATACAAATTTCTCCGAGCTACAACCTCAAACATACTCAGCAGTGTCATCCGGGATAATCGAGGAAGTAAGCTGACCATTGGTAGAGGAGGAATGCTCAAAGTTCAGCATCTGGTCTCCGTTACAAAACCAGCAATGCCACACCTGCATGTTGATTCTACTGGCTATCAGCAACCCAGCCGTATTGCCTATATTGAATTCTTTGTCAAGCCAGAGGTAGATGAAGATGATGCGAATGATACATAGGAGGTTCTTGCTTAACAAAATTAGTTGCTAAATATTCGTATTGAAGGGGAGATTGGCTGCTAGAATTGACTTTTGCCATTAACTTCCTTACATGTACTTTCTAGGGGTGAGCGGGTCCGGTTACCTATTTTTTTTGAACTACCCGGACCCTACCCAGTAAAAGATCGGTTCCTAAATTTACTACTCGGAACCTACCCAGACCTTGCGGTTCCGGGTAGGTTCCCGGGTACCCCATAAAGAAATAACTTCTTAAGATGTCTTCATAGCATACGAATTTCGAGAATAACAATTCCACTCATAGTTCAAACTGTATTACAGGATTCTATATAACTCACAGCCCTCTAGTTTTATCAACGAACCAATGAACTAAAATTTGAGCATCAGTGCTTTTCTTCAATCAGTGCTTAACATCCTACAGAACATACTAATCAATCACTACATAAGCAACTGCCTTACCCTCTGCCCAAGCAGCTATCTTGATAATAGACAGTGAAGCTTTTAAAGGATTCTGCAACAATACAAAAATAATATCATCTTTTAATCGTTATGTTTGATGATACCTGAAGAACTCTTATTAAGAATCTTACAAGCTCCTATGAAAGTACGAACTAGTAAGAACTATCTACCAATATAAAGTGAAAAACTATATTAGTTTTCCTCAAGCCTCAAAGACTTCACTAACTTTTGGACCATCTCGTATAGGGGAAGTGTTATCTTGATAAGTTTGGAATTAAAAAATTAAAAAATTTTAATATTTCATAGGTTCCGGGTAACGGTTCCGCGGCTGGGTACCCCCTCTCTATTTGTCGGAACTAGAACCGGACCCGACATTGATCGGTTCCTAATTTTACTACCCGAAACCTATCCGTTGTTTTAATATATCTATCCGGAATCTACTTGTTAGTGTCGGTTCCGGTCGGGTATCTGGGTACCTTGTACCTGTGCTCACCCCTAGTACTTTCAATAATAGTCAGTGTTAGGATATGGACTAGAGCTGTTGCTCTTAATCCCAGTATTAGTGCTTGACATGTTTATGAGGATTAATGTACTGTCAAAAATCAGAAGATATACAAAATCGATGATGTATTCAACTTGTGAAAGATGCAGGTAAGAAATAAGACATTACCTTCACAATACTAAGGTTCTTTGCTCATGTAAAAATGTCCAAATCAGTTCTATATGCAACAGTACATTTAAAAGGTACACTTTTCCCATTTTGTCAAAAAGATTTTCATAGAGCTATAATACTAGCAAAGAGAATATCACACATTCAAGCCTGGCAGGAAATGATACTAAAGAATGATCCAACTCTTGGAAACTTGATAAAACACAAATCGCTGCTCTAATATTGACAAAGGTACATTTTGAATTGATTATCTAAACATAAGCGGATAGTTTTTTAAAATAGTTTTCAGAAAAACACTTCCGACAATAGAACATTTCAAAAAAATAAATTGATTTTGCATGTTTGACCAAAGACGCTGTTAATTCATTTAAGATACAAAAGCCATATGTTATGCAAGAAAATATATAGTTAGAATGAGAGCACACATAATTCTACCAGAAAAGTGTAAACTATGGTCAACAACAGCAAAAAAGGTTGGGACCGAATTGCTTCGGGGTTTTGAACCCGACGTGAATCGAACACGCAACCTTCTGATCTGGAGTCAGACGCGCTACCGTTGCGCCACGGATCCCTGTTGTTTTGGAAGACAATTAGTATTATTTTATCTTATTAGGCATATCGTAATATTGGAAGATTTTTTTATTCGAAATGAATTTAAGAAAAAAGATGTTTACCAAAATTAACTAAATGAAAGAGTATATTTCAAAAGGGAAAATTGGTCAATCATAATCTTTTTACATTAATTATAAATAGGTTAAATGAATTGTTACAAAAAATCAAAATAAGTGAGGTAAATGTAATATCGTAAACCACAAGGAAGGTTAGTGTTATAGGTTCAAATTTGGAGGGAGGTCTCTGAAATTATCCAAAAAAATAAAAAAAAGATGATGCTCGCAAGGTGAGTCGTGTTGGGCTAAAACAAATCAAATTCAAATTAAATATTGTTATCATGATGTGATATTATCCATTTGAGTCAGACTCACGTAATTTTCTCTCACGCCATCACAAGTATCACTTCATTTTACACATGTACCTTTTATTTCTTTTCATCTATCAGTGTGGGACATTTCGCACACCCAACGAGATGAGATTTGGGATAGTAAGAAGGAGCTTTTTAGGTGCAAACCTTTTGCATGCAAGTTGCAATTAGGGGTGTTTATGGGTCAGCTTGAGTCAGATTTTTGTTTACATCAAAACTAAATTAATTTAGTCAATTTTTTCTATTCAAGAAAAACAAATATAATATAAATTTATCGATTTGGTTATCGTCCGTTTGATTCGATTTTTCATTTTCTAAGAAACTTAATGGCATTTCTACCTCTTTTTATTACCATTAGAAAAGAATTTTTCATTCTTTGTCAACTTATGATCCTTTATTACCATTTTATTATGGTGAATATAATTGTTTTAGATTACGAAGAGATTATCTTGAGATCTATAAGTTTTAATTAGGTAAATAAAATTAATAAGAAATATAAAAAAAAAGGTCTAGGTGAGAATCTATAATTGTTTCTTTACGTAAATTGATTTGAATACAGTCTTTCTTTTAAGAAATGAGTTTAAAGACTAATGTTCATTAGTCTATTAAAGATAAAAATAAAATTTTGATGAAAATCAATACAAAAGACATAAAATTATTCATAAAACTTAAAATATTGTATATATAATAATATAAATTGTGTATATAATTTATCGGTTTAGTTTTATTTTTTCTTCAATTTGTCTTTAACAAAATCAAACCAAACTAATATTGTCGGATTTTTAAAAATTTAAAATCAAACCCAAAAAGATTAAATTATTTAGTCGATTTGATTTTTTATTTGGATCTAGTTTTCACAAAACCGTAAATACCCCTAATTGCAACATAGTATAAAAGTATCCACATCTAATAGAGATCTGAATTTTGATGATTATGATGCAAAAACCAAGTCATCATTAACTGCAATAAAAGCATTGTACCTCATTGCAGTATTAATACAACTTTCTCTGATTAAATATGAAGTTAGTCAGCTTAATTCACATGGCACACAATTTATTATAATAACTCATTTAGTGGAAGATCTTCACATCTTTTGAAGATTTCAACCCTAATTTTTAGTTTGAGACGATTACTTAAGAAGAAAATTACAATTACAAAGATAAATAATTAAATAACCATTTTCCTAGCCCAACAAGCCTGTTCCACCGTACCATTATGTCAACAGGTGCAAATGCGGACTTTCTAAGCATAGTTGTGATTTAAACACATAGTTTAACGGAAAAAGAGCAAGTTACTAAAACCTATTCTTTTTCTCGCAAGATCAAATTTCATAAGATTGTCATGCATTTGATACCCACCGATGACAATTGTTTGTCCCTATGGTTGGATTCATTCAACAAAGGCTAGGCACACGACATTGTCGCTAACTTTTACCAATGAGTTTGCACCGGTAATTGTCCAATACTCATTTGTCTTATGCAAAACGAAATTAATTTCAGGTGCATTGTAGCCAAGCCGTGACATACCAATAGCGGAAGAACTAAAACAAGTTTTAAAAGGTTGCACCACTGGGACAGTCTTCACATCTTTACGCATCGCGTTAACGAAAGCTTTGCTCACAACACTGTAAATAGAAGCTTCTAATATAGTATAAGGAACCCCGTGCTAATTCTCGTCCCACCTTCTGAAAGTATGTATGTCCTAGAGACAATCATTATTAGGAACAAATGTACTTGAACACATTCGTATTATTAATAAGATTAATATTTATGGCATTTGCGATTATTGAATTATTATCTGATTATTTATAATTATTCAT
The DNA here is from genome assembly GCA_034509755.1 of Anisodus tanguticus. Classification (NCBI taxonomy): domain Eukaryota; kingdom Viridiplantae; phylum Streptophyta; class Magnoliopsida; order Solanales; family Solanaceae; genus Anisodus; species Anisodus tanguticus. Next base: position 34,356,217 of record CM067546.1, read on the forward strand.
TAATGTGCATCCATTGAGCTTACGTTGTCATTAATAGAGTGAGATATTGATGATAGAGCATGACTCTTAAAATAGCCTAGACTAATGATTATCGAGAATGGGATATCAATGATATGTGATAAGTCGACATGTGGTCTGCATCACATCCTTAGAGGATGTAGTATGTCTCATCTGCTACGAGTAATGGCTACTCATGATAGACACATGGATACTTTGGAAGTATTGGTATACCCTGCTGATAAATTGTTTGTTATACTTGTCTAAAGTATGATCAACGTGTGGGAGATAGAAGTCCTTAGACTTGAGGTCAATATGCGCCTTGTCTACAAAGTAATGTACTTTGATCCCGTCCTAAGCTCAAATGCCTTATAGGTTGATATACGACTTGTATTGGGTACATTACGATTTGGATTAAAGGTGGTAGTTGATCCAAGATTATGATTCATTCCTCGAATGTATATTCGAGAAAACACTCGGATTCTCAGTGATATTAAGTTGACTAAGTCGTTGGCCAACGCAACAGACATATTTAGAATATGGTCTAGTTGTCAACTAATATAGATGAGATACAATGATTAAGTCATTTGGATAGACACTTGACAAATCCTAAGCTTGATCGGGTGTGTCGTGAATGAAATGATTTTATCTTACCACATAAAGGTTAAGTTTACTGGATTCGTGTAAACGTACTTCACATATTGAGTTCGTCTTGCGGCGCCGTCTAGGAGTTTCACGTACACCTTAATTTGATTAATGTTGATATGAGAAGGCCTGTAGGGTCACACTATGTCGATTGTCCATTTCGATCTAAGGATGTATTGAGAGAGTAATTAAATGTTCGATTTAGAAGCAAGACATTTAAATGAATAATGATTATTTTAATTAAGTCAAAATTGGATTTTTGATTTAATTAAGAATGCACGGGAAATAATATTGCTCAATTTATATTCTGAACATGGTTCCTTCAAAGTCAGTAGAGAAAACTCCAAATGAGATATGGAACGACAAGAAGCCAGCACTTAAACACATGCGACCCTGAGGTGCCCTGCATATGTAAGAAAGATGCTTACTGACAAGTTGGAATCTAAAAGTGAGAAATATTATTTTGTGGGGTATCCAAAGGAAACTAAGGGATACTACTTCTATCTTCCTGGAGAACATAAGGTCATTGTTTCCAGGAATGCAACTTTCATTGAAGAAGAATATGTCTACAAGGAACATAGCTGCACAGAGATAGACTTGAAGAAATTCAAGAACCACAAGATAACACAGAAGTTGAACCCTTGTTGAATGACCTAAACAAGGATTCAGTGGGAGTATCTGGTGAAGTTTGAGTACTTAGAGTACGTCCTTCAGCCAGTGGGAGTGATGTGAGAGATAGTGCAGAAATGCAAGGCTCTCATACACAAGCAATGAAAGTTGATACAATGGTTGTACATCATTCCATTCAGGAAATACATGAAAATGACATTCCTGAAAGCTCTCAAGGTGATGGATTGTCCAACACACAAAGACCTTCTCACAATCAGAATGCAACAGAATACTGAAACGCAGAATAATCAACTCCGTAGGACCACTGGGACTCATCGTCCACCTGAAAGACTTAATCTCCTTATTGAAACACACAATAAGATAGATATTCCTGATGACGATGAACCTACAACCTACAACGAAGCTATGTTAGACATTGATTCGCAGAGATGGCAAGAAGCCATGAAATCTGAGATGGACTCGATGTACATCAATCAAGTTTGGAACTTGGTTGATTTGCCAATAGGGGTTATACCCATAGGATGCAAATGGGTCTTCAAGAATAAGATTGATGTATATGGAAAGGTACAGACTTATAAGGCAAGATTGGTGGCTAAAGGTTATAATCAATGGCCTGGGGTCAATTATGATGAAACTTTTTCACCTGTTGCAAAGATTAAGTTCATTTGGATTTTGCTTGCAATAGCTGCATATTATGACTATGACATTTGGCAGATGGATGTCAAAACTGTTTTCCTCAATGGTAATCTAGTTGGGAAGGTGTATATGAAACAACTTGAGGGTTTTCACTTGAGTCCAAACCAAATGCCATATGCAAGCTACAAAAGTGCATTTATGGGCTTAAGCAGGCTTCAAGGAGTTGGAATATTTGCTTTGACAAAGCAGTCAAATCGTTTGACTTTGTTACAAGCAAAGAAGATCCCTGTGTTTATGGTAAGTGAAAGTAAGAGAGTATTGTCTTCATTGTTATATATATAGATGACATATTGAAAATGGGAGATAATAACTCTCATGAAATCAGTCAAGGAATGTTTATCCAGCACCTTCATGATGAAGGACTTGGGTGAAGCCTACTACATTCTTGGAATTAGGATCTATAGAGATAGACCTAATAGATTGTTAGGGCTGTCACAGTCCACATACATAGACAAAGTGCTAAGACGATTATTTATGGAAAACTCCAAGAAGGGAAATCTTCATATGGGTCAAGGGATCAAGTTATCAAAGAAGGATAGTCCTTCTACTGTTACAGAACTTGAATGCATGAAAAGAATCCCATATGCTTCAGCTATAGGATCTATCATGTATGCCATGACCTGTACGAGGCCAGATGTGGCCCATGCACTTAGTATGACTTGCAAATTCCAGCAGAATCCTGGGGAAGAACACTGGAAAGCAGTCAAGAGTATTCTTAAGTATCTTAGACGAACTAAAGAATATTTCTTAGTCTATGGTGGACAAGAGAAGCTGGTATGTACTAGGTACACTGATGCTAGCTTCCAGACAGATCTTGATGACTTCAAATCTCAGTTTGGATATGCCTTCATTTTCAATGGCGGAATAGTGAGTTGAAAAAGTTCTAAGCAAGCTACAATTGCTCTATTTTTTGTCGATCATTTTAAACCTCTCAAGCAGAGGATTCTCGAACAGCTTGTCTTCGATGCATCTCATCCATGTCATCTTCTAAATACTTTTTGACAAGGAAAACCATAGGAAGGATAGTAACTACATTACGAAGGTGGGAAAGTTTTCATCCGAGATACTTTATTTACCCAACTGCTGATTCGACAACAGAAGTTGAGTACATTGTTGGATCGGAAGTTGTTGCGATATCTGAGTTCCTGAAGGAACTAGTGGTTGTTCCAAGTGCCACCTATCCAATAATGGTTTATTGTGACAACACTGGTGCAATTGCGCAAGCTAAGGAACCAAGATCAACAAACAGAAATAAGCATGTACCAAGGAAGTACCACATACTCAGGGAGATGGTGGAGACTGGAGATATTAGATTAGACTATGTTCCCACAGATGATAGTCTAGCTGATCCGTTTACTAAATTATTAAGCTTAGTTAAGCATAATGGTCATTTTGAAAACATGGGTATTAGATACATTAGAGATTGGCTCTAGGACAAGTGGGAGATTGGTATTGAGCTTTGCAATGAATAGCCCCAAAGGTATGTTGGTAGAGCTGAGAAACTCATCATGGATCTAACCATATCTAATAGGGTTTGATTTCTCCTTTCAGCAACACCATTCATCTGTGGAATTCCAGGAGGTTTCCATTGTGATTGGACTCCATGAAGCTTCAAATAATCCAGAAATTCTTTACTAAAGTATTCACCTCCTCGATCTGATCGAAGTGTCTTGATACTTGTTTCAAGTTGCTTCTCTACTTCTGACTTGTACTCCTTGAATTTCTCAAAGGCTTCGGACTTATGTTTCATAAGATACACATGCCCAAACCTTGTGAAATCGTCTGTAAAAGTGATGAAGTAAGAGAAGCCTCTCTTAGCTTGAGTTGAAAATGGCTCACATACATCAGTATGGACCAACTCAAGTACCTCTTTGGCTCGCACCCCTTTCCCAGAAAGTGTCCTGTTGGTCATCTTTCCTCTCAAGCAAGATTCACAGTTACCATAGGACTCCAAGTCAAATGGTTCCAGGTAGTCTAACTTTCTTAATCTTGCTATCCTTGATTCATTGATGTGACCAAGTCTGTCATAAGTAGGTGGGGTTTCTTGGATTACTTATTTTAGCTCATTTATTTTGCACATTGAAAATTTTAGTACAGTTTAAAATATACAATCCATCCACAAGCGGAGCATTTCCACAAACAAAACCATTAAAAGACAGTACATAACTGCCATTGGCAATAAATGAGGAAAACCCCTCAATGTCTAACATTGGGATAGAAATGATATTCCTCGTTAATGAGGAAACAAAATAACAATTATTTAGTTCTAAACAAAAGCCTGGAGGTAAATCTAGTCTATAAGTTCCCACGCGTTCAATATCTACTCGTGCTCCATTTCTAACGCGCAGGTATACCTCCCAAGGTCCAACCTTTCTGTTGTTAATTAGGCCCTGCACATTACTACAAATGTGTGAGCCACAAGTGGTATCCAATACCCAACAGTGGGAGTTATTTATAGACATATTTATTTCAATGACAAACATACCTTGTCCAGTAGAGGTAAAAAGCACCTAGTGCTTTGCCTCCTCTTGGAGCTGTGTAGTCCTTCTTTAGAACATGCGCTGGCATTTGTCCCCTTTCATTCAGCTTACATTTGAAAGGGTCTCTCAACAGTTCATACTCTATTGTTTGAGACTGTTTTTCATAGAGACTCTTCAAGTGTTCTAGCATTTCGTTGGGGCCCATGTTTTCATATTGCATCTGTAACTCCATAGTCATGGAAGACAACATTATACATTTTTCCAAGGTAGCATCGTTCAAACGTTTTTGATAAGCCACCTTGTCAAACAGGGCATACTAATCAGAGTTTTCAGCAGGGACTGTGGGGAATATTGTGTCTAAAACATACTCAATTATTTCTAGTCTTAACACCAATCACAGATTTCTTAACCAGTCAGGGTAATTTGATCCAGTCAACTTGTTTGTCTTGACCAAAATTTTCAGTGATAGATTCGACATTTTATACAACTGAAAAAACAAATAGACTTGAAATTAAACTCTAATATAATTTCTATTGAACACATTCGTTAACTAATTTACATGACCTTTAGTTTAATTAGCTCCAACTATTTTAACATACTCTTCGACCCTATGAAAGAATACAGACTCATATCAAATATGGTCATAATGGGCCATGATCCAGGTTCATTCTATCTCCGCGTTTGTTGTGGCTGATAACTTCAACAGCACAACCTGGTAGGTCTCTAAACTAATTACAAATAATTCGTAACTCATGTTTGACCGAATGTTCTAAACAATCAATTTGCATCCCTCGGCTTGTCCGACACTGTGGCGCCAAGACAGCCTAGCAAGTCAACCTCGTTATGCGACTGTAATTATGTATCTAAGTGAGTTTTGCCTTATAGAGCAAACACTGTTGTGTAAATACTCATGAAGGTTTATCACCCACTTCTACATTTAACATGCATCTATGAAAGAGTCTGATTCCTCGTAGACTTAGAGCAAATGTTGTGGTATAAATACTCATCTCGCCGAAAAGGATTTTGCACTACAATCAATAATAACAGACGACGCATTCATTTTAATTAGGGAACATTTTAATTCAGTTTTTTAACCAAGATCAACTCTTTTACGCCATATCCAATATGGCATCTTAACATCATGCAAAACTAATGACACATATAGTTGGGAACCGTCAACCCAATATGCATGATATAAGATGGTTTAATCAAACACTGGGCGTCGCCTGCCCAAACAGTTATAGCGGACGCTATTCTACAAATGTAAATGACAAACATTTTGACATTCAGCACATAAACAATATACTTTTCAATTATATTGTATAATAATAATCTTGGGTTAAACATTCTGAACTCTAGATTTTTTTTTGTTTCTGGACAGGTGGGACAGGTGTGAAGTACGTTTACACGAATCTAGTAAACTTAACCTCTATGTGGTAAGATAAAATCCTTTCATTCACGACACACCCGATCAAGCTTAGGATTTGTCAAGTGTCTATCCAAATGGCTTAATCATTGTATCTCATCTATATTAGTTGACAACTAGACCATATTCTAAATATGTCTATTGCGTTGGCCAACGACTTAGTCAACCTAATATCACTGAGAATCCGAGTGTTATCTCGAATATACATATGAGGAATGAATCATAATATTGGCTCAACTACCACCTTCAATCCACATCGTAATGTACCCAATACAAGTCGTATCTCAACCTATAAGGCATTTGAGCTTAGGACGGGATCAAAGTACATTACTTTGTAGACAAGGCGCGTATTGACCTCAAGTCTAAGGACTTCTATCTCCCACACGCTGATCATACTTTAGACAAGTATAACAAAGAGTATATCAGCAGGGTATACCAATACTTCCAAAGTATTCATGTGTCCATCACGAGTAACCATTACTCGTAGTAGGTGAGACATACTACATCCTCTAAGGATGTGATGCAGACCACATGTCGACTTATCACATATCATCGATATCCCATTTTCGATGGTCATTAGTCAAGGCTATTTTAAGAGTTACGCTCTATCATTAATATCTCACTCTATTAATGACAACGTAAGGTCAAGGGATGCACATTAATGAATAATTACAAACAATCAATTAATAATTCAATAATTACAAATGTCAAAATATTAATCTCCATTAATAATAATATAAATGTGTATAAAGTACATTTGTCCTAATACAGATTGTCTCTAGGACATAAATATACTTTCAGCTTGTCGTTATAAAAATACACAGTAAATTGTATAAACTATAATTGCAGTTTTATAATTCATGGGTCGAGATTTTTACTTAACATATTGCACATATCACACATTCAAGAAAAAATTAACATAAATTTATGGATTTCAACTTAAATGTAAAGTTACTTTCAACCTATCTATTTTTCTACTTCTTAATTTTAATGGATATATGTTAAATTTTCTTGTGGTTTGACTGAGACTGTGTGAGAATTCTAATCAAAAGTTTCAAATCTTAATTAGTTTTCCCAATTCCAATGAAACTATGAAGGAAATTAACCCCTTATTAACTTTTTTTTTATCCAAACCTCCTAATAAGCTACTTAGGAGGGAATGGAAAATACTATAGTGTATGTGTAATTTTGCTGAAAATCTAAACTTAGATTGTCAAAATTGAATACATGAATATGTCTATATTCATGTTCAAAGAAAGTTGCTAGGTGTGTATGCTTGATTAGGTGTGTATAAGGTGTATATGTTTGACTAATAATGTTCAAATATAGCTGCTAGGTGTGTATGTTTGACTGATATCATACCATAATAGATTTAGTATGATTTTGTAAGCCTATATAAGGGGCATTAATATGTATGTTTTATTATCTCACTAGTGAATTTGACCGTACTTCGCGCGATTTCTTAGTAAATTTAAAAATGAGCTTTTATAAATTACGTTGAGATAAATGAGATAATTTATTTTACTTAGATTCAAACTTCTTTTCCTTATTAACGAATTATATAATTATAAGATGCAACATCATTGAAAACGATCAGAAGAAAAGGTATACAAATAATGATCTTTTTGGGTTGGTTATGTCATGTCAAGAAGGAAAATACAACTTCATAAAAGATGAGATAAAATAAGTGGCAACCCTCTTATATTTCTGAAATCTAAGTAGTATTCTCTTTAATTACAAACAGACAAATGATAATAAGCTTACTATTGACTCATAATTATATGTAATCAAAAGTAAAATATTGGAGCACCTAAATGACTATGCTAGCACACATAATTCTATATGATACAATATAACTATTGTAAAAAAAATGACTCTCTTTTTAACTGAACTTCTAAACTTGCAGAGATGAATAATGCATGAAACACAATTAAAAGACGAGGAAGTCTTCTTTCTTCGTGTTTGTCAATTGCCATGTAGAATTATATGCAATTATGTGTTCACCTTCTTCTCATATGGAATTAAATATGAACGAACTGCAAGAAGACAAAGACTTAGAAAACATGTAGCGTTTAATTAATCTTTTTCACTTTGAAAGTTATTGTGTGTAAACACCTTAAATAGGAAAAGAGGACCTTCTGATCATTCATTTTCCTAAATGTCTTCCTCATTTAACATTTTTTTCAATATAGCGCAATTAATCAAAATTAAGAGAGTTAAGGAGTGAGTTTGAGTTTTTTTAACATAGCACATATATAAACGGGGGGAATTAAAAAAATGCAAAAATAAATGAAGAATTTTTTTTTCTTGGTCAGAGATGGGAAAAGATATATTACCATAGCTATTTTTTTACAAATACTAAAAAAAGAAAGTTTATAAATCAGTAATATGCTAGCAATTACTAAATAAACTAAAAATTATTATAAAGAACATGAAGGAGAATAAAAATAGCAACATACCTTGTATCAAATGTCATTTTGGATGAAGAAGCTTGGTGCAAGAGACAAACATGACTTTCTTTTTTGGAGCACTTAAGTAGAGAATTTTGAAGGTAAAAGTGTAAAATCTTAGGAAAAGGAAAAATCAAAATTCCGATCAATAAATGGTGCCAAATCATCTTCACAAAAACGTCACTTATTCTAATAAAAATAATTAAGACATGCCAACAATAAGGTAAATAGGAAATATGAGGAAAAAGATTTAAAGGGGAGGAAAAAATAATTACATTTTTTTGCCAAAGAAAAGTGTCACGTCACTCTCTTTTGCCTAGCTATATAATATATATATGAATATAGATGGTAGTAGATTTTGCTAGAATTATTTGTCTTGCCAATCAAAATTATCTTAGCAACAAAATCTATATAGTTTAATTTTCATATATTACAGAGTAAATTGGACTCGGTCATCATGACGACATGCGGAGCCCCAGTGGCCGCTCGAACGGGCTTGATAAACCGCTGCGGAAGAGGACTGCTCTGACGAAGAAGCGTACCGACGCCATTATAGGCCTCAGATAGGCCTGCAACCATCTGAAGTACGAGACGGTCGTTGGTGACGGGCGCACCAACGTTGCGGAGTTGGTCCGCCAATTTTTTCAACCTTTTGCAGTATCCTGAAACGTTGGTGAACTCTTCCGTATTGACGTGTGAGAATCCTGCTCAAGGGTAACAACACGAGAATTTTGATTTCTTGGAATATGTCACGCACTTTATTCCAAGCATCCATCGTCGTAGCGTCTGGTTCAATAATTGTTTCCAATAGGTCGGTAGATATAGTAGAGTAAATCCACTTAAGAACGGTAGCATCAAGTGTCGTCCATAACTTAGGATCATCCTCGGGTTTTGGCACCTCCGTATGCGTAGGAACCGCGGGGATAATGTGATTGAGGACTTGATGCGAGCGTGCGTGAACTTTGAAAAATTCGGCCCACGTCGCGTATTGGATGTTTTCTATTTCAAGAATGATAGAGATGTGATTCTTGATGTTAGAAACAGTACGGGCAGGGTGAAACGTGTTCTTAGCCATAATAGCAATGCAAGACGTGATATAGGGATTGGGAAGAAAAAATTGGGAAGAGAAGAGAAAGGACACCGTCAGACACAAAAACCGAGAAGAGAGGCTCGGATTTTGAGAAATAGTCGACAGAATTTTGAGGGAGGAATTTGAGACCTAGACTTCTGATACCATGAAAGAAATAATCCCTTGATTATTTTCATTAACGAAAGAGTATATATACAATTTACAATTTACAATTTTCCATAATAGAAATCCTATTCCTATTCTACACCCAAAATACTATTCTAGTAATACAAGAATCCTATAATTATGGTAAGTGTACAATACTAATTAATACAATATTTACACTAAAATATTACACCAAATCGTACCTAAAATCTATCATAACCCGTGATATACATGGTGTGTATATCACCGAGTATATCACGGATTGAACTATACAAAACCTTGACAAATAAGTGTAAATCGTCTATATTTATAAAAATCGTAACAATTTGAAAACTTGATTCCATGTTTAAAATGTCAAACTGCGGTAATGTTTCTATAAATTAAAGGCTCTTTTCACCGATTACACATAGTTTAATCATGGATAATTAACAAATTCTTATAAAAAATCACTAATAGTACAATAAATAGTAGATATTAGTTAAGTATATAATGAGTTAATACTAAAAACCTTAAAGGTTGAACCCATAGAGATTAAATTCTGGATTCGTATTTGTCGCTAAGAACTTTCACTTCAATTATAACTATATAACACATTGATTAACTGTATATTACGTGCAATTATAATCAACTAAATATCACATTCAATTATTAATGTGCAACGCACATTCATAGAAACTAGTTATTTTAAAAATATGAATATAAATGTTGGTGGACCAAAATATCCTTCAAATATTGAACGACTTTTATACCCTTAATTATTTCATTAGAATGTACAAGAAAAGGACACAATTGGAACAAAATTGTAGTAGATTATGAACTTAACTAACTCTAATCCTATTATGAACTCATTAACTCAAGTTAATAGCAAGTCAATTCCAAAAAAATATTACACTAATCAGATACGATTTTAACACCTCAAGTACTCTAATCCTATTATGAACTAGTTAACTCACGTTAATAGCAAGTCAATTCCAAAAAAATATTACACTAATCAAATACGATTTTAACACCTAAAGTACTCTAATTAATTCAAATAGAATATTACACTAATATGATACAATCTAACACCTAGATTTTCCTGTGAAAATAAAAATAAAAAATAAAAAATTATCACCAGTGCTATAACTAAAATATAAGAGAGAGAGAAAAAGCACAAATAAGAAATGAAAATAAAAGGAACTCAGTCTTTTGGTTGTTGGTTAGAGTTATGCGGGTAATAGTAATATAAGAATTAGTTATGCAGAATTTAATTATTCATGTATTAATTATTTCAATGTTGATTTAATGAAATAATAAAATAATCAAAGAACGTATATTGAAGTAAAATAAGATTTGTAACTAAAACAATCAATGGAAATGTACTAAAGCAAATAAGAGATTATTCCTTTCAACCCAAAATTATTACCAACTAATTTTATATCCATGGAGAATTCAATTATTATTTTGGTATTGCGTAAACTTATAATAATTAAGGCCTTAAAGTCAACTAATAATATGTTTGTAAAAAATTATAATGGAATTTGAAGATCTAATACCACAGAAATACTACCTATATACAATATATATTTTTGCCAAAATATAATGTTCAAATACATGAGCAAGATTTCAATGGACAATGATAGGTAGAGCCTGTTTGGATTGACTTATTTTAAGTACTTTTAAGCCAAAATAACTTTTAAGCACTTTTATAGTGTTTGGGTAAAATAAAAAAAATATTTTTAAGTATTTGTTTCTAAGCCAAAATAACAAAAATAAGTCATAAGCTAAAAATTTTATATGTATATGTAGTTATTAATGGACTACATATCAATGTATCAAACATGCAATTATTAACGTATAATCGTAGAATCTAATCAAATATATAGAGATAGAGTCATCACATAATTTTCTATCAGAAAAGTGGAAACTAAAGTGGCACTTTATTGATTTATTATATATGTATATGTAGTTATTAATGGACACAAAAGCACAAACAGCTAAAAATAGTTGGGACCAAATTTCTTCAGAAAAGGGATCTTGAACCCGACGTGAATCGAACACGCAACCTTCTGATCTGGAGTCAGACGCGCTACCATTGCGCCACGGATCCCTGTTGAATGCAATTCATTTTAAATGTACACAAGCATTCTCCCACTTAGTTGTTTTTCAAAATAATTTTAATATTCGTATTGATACAATGATTTAAATCGTTTATTGTAAACTGTAAAATTGAAATTTTACTCTATTTAAAGTTGAATTGACGATTTGTTCTAAGTAAGACAAGTTTTTATGAATTGAAAAAAAAAATTGTTGATAATTATATATGTTTTTATTTTGTCAGAATAGTCCTTCGATATTTTGGTCATACTTAATCTTGGTTAGAGCATATATAATTTATGCGCAACAAATAGACTTATTACAAGACATATGTTACCTCTCTTTGCTGCATACAGGAGAAAACCGAGACAATGAAGTCATTTATATAAATTCTGCATTACATATTTTTGTTATGAAGAGAATAAGCCTATCAGCAGTCAAGAACTCATTAAAATATACTATTATGTAAAACTTAAGGTAGAGGCTAGGTTTCAAACTTTCAATTCTCAATTAGTTGCATTTTTATTTTATTACCTATGTTGTACCTAAAGTTTGATATTATGGTAAATAATGAATCTTGGGTCGAACTCAACCCAAAAGCTAGTTTGTTGGGTGATGATTGTCCAAGTGAAGTTCATGTTCCCATTCCATATCCGATGTGTGACTCTTAGCACTCGCCGCATGCCCAGACCTTGTTAACTGGAGCGTGAATAATATAATATTGGGGCCCAACATCGGTAAACAAAGAATTGAAATGAGTCTAACTCTGATACCATGTAAAGAATGAATCTTGAGCTTAACTCAACCCCAAAAGCTAGCTTGTTGGATGAGAATTGTCCAAGTTCATATAAAGAGTTCATATACACATTTTATATCCGATGGAGACTCTTAGCAATTACTTCACATATAATTTAGAAATTCACTAGCCTAATTATCCCGTTTGACCCCTTCCTCTAGAAGTGCTACTGGGCTAATAATGCTATTACGAGAGAAATTAAAGAATCCTTCTACTTCTCTTTCGGTCACTGTTAATTTATATATTTATATAATTGCAGGATATAGGCCCGCATATGTGGCGCTCTCTAAGGCATTAGATATTATTTATCTTTTTTGTTGTTTTTTTTTAGCCTTTTCCCTAAATTTTTCCCTAGTAATATACAAAAGCCCCAAAAGTCACGACTACTTAAAGCAGTCACTAAACAGTGCGTTCTTTTACTACTTATCTGTCGCTCTTTCAAACAGCGCGTTTCTACCCAAAACAAAATGGCTTTTTTTCCTGATTGGTTAAAGATTTGGCTAAGATTTCTATAAATAGAATTATTCGGCTTCTCATTTAACACACCAAAGACTCAGAGAGAAATATATCTGAGAGCATAGAGAGCAGTGTGAAGTATTTCATAGACTGTGTAAGAAAATAGTTTATGAAAAAAAAAAGAGCGAAATTGTAGTAAGGTGGAAAAATCAAAGGAGGAGTATTTTTTTTGAATGTGTAGTGGTCTTTGGAGTATTTATACTTGTGACTACACAATGTAAAATTCTTTGCTATAGTGATATCGGTTGCTCCTCTTGGCCCGTGGTTTATCCCTTATCCAGAAGGGTTTTCATGTAAAAACTTTCGGTGTCATTATTGCTTTTTATTCTTGTTAATTTACCATAACTTGTGTTTCACGTTTATTACTAATACCATGAATATTATTTTTGTGGGTCTATTTTATTCCCAACAAGATGCTCTGTGGTTGAAGCATAGTCTGAACTTCCACATCAGACAAGAATTACTTTGGTCTCCTGCTAATAAATAATATGTGTATTTGTGATAAACGATGGAAGCCAACACTAGTAGAATGATTACTTTGAGTGGTGTCAATTATGCCATTTGAAATAGCAAAATGGAAAATTTGCTCTATGTCAAGAACTTTTATCAACTAGTCTTTGCCACTAAAAAGCCTGATAATAAATGAGATGAATGGGGGAATTTGTTAAACATACAAGTATGTGGCTTTATTAGATAGTGGGCTGACGATAATGTGTTGAACCATATTTCTGGGGAGACACATGCTTGGACCCTATGGGAGCAGCTTGAAAGTTTATATGCTCGGAAGACTGATAACAACATGTTCTTGATTAAGCAAATGTTGGGTCTAAAATACATTGATGGTTCTCCGATGCTAGATCATTTGAATAACTTTCAGGGGATCATGAACCAGTTATCTGCCATGGACATTAAATTTGATAAAGAAATTCAAGGTTTGTTTCTACTTGGTTCCCTACCAGATTCTTGGAAAACTTTTAGAACTTCATTGTCAAATTCTGCTCCGGATGGTGTGACCTTTATGGATCCTGCCAAGAGTAGTGTTTTAAATGAAGAAATGAGAAGAAAATCGCAGGGTTCCTTCTCGTCAGATGTCTTGGTGACTGACTCTAGAGGGAGAAGCAAGAATTGTGATTCTCAAAATAGAGAACATAATAGAAGTAAATTCAGAAGCATAAAGATATTGAGTGTTATCATTGTGGGAAGAAAGGACATACAAAGAAGTTTTGCTAGATATTGAAGAAAGAGAACAGAGACATGGAGAAAAAGAAAGAAGATGACAGTGAAAATTGTGTGGCCACCTCACTACAGAAGATTTTGTTAATGTCCTTGATAAAAATCTGATAAATATTGCTTGTGATGAGTCAAGCTAGATTGTGGACAGTGGTGTCACATCTCATGTGACATCAAGGAAGGATTTTTTCTCATCATATACTCCATGTGATTTTAGAACCTTGAGTATGAGTAATGAGATCGTCTCTAGGGTGGCTGGTATTTGAATAATTTGTTTGGAAACTAGTATTGAAACTAAACAAGTTTTGAACAATGTGAAGCATGCACCTGATGTTTGTTTGCACGTGATATTTGTTGGTGTTCTGGATGATGAAGGTTATTTTAGTACCAATGGTGCTGAAAAGTGGAAACTCACTAAGGGTTCCTTGATTGTGGCTCGTGGTACAAAGTGTTGTGGTCTATACTGGACTACAACTTCTACTTGTGCTAATATGGTGAATGCAGTCGAGAGTAATAACTCTTCAACGCTATTGCACAAAAGGCTTAGCCACATCAGTGAGAAAGGACTCAATGTCCTGGTCAAGAAGAAATTGTTGTCAAATTTTGAAAGTGCTAAATTATAAAACTGTGAGCACTGTTTGTCTGGAAAACAAAATAGAGTATTTTTTAAGTCGCATTCTCCATCAAGAAAGATAGAGGTTCTTGAGTTGGTGTATTTATATTTATGTAGACAAAAACTTTGAGTGGTGCACTTTACTTTGCTACGTTTATTGATGATTGCTCAAGAAAACTTTGGGTCTATGTCTTGAAGACTAAAGACCAAGTGTTAGGTGTCTTTAAGCAGTTTCAGGCTTCAGTTAAAAGAGAAATAAGAAAGAAACTAAAGTGTATTCATACTGATAACAATGCTGAATATTGCAGACCGTTTGACGAATACTGCAAGCAACAGGGTATAAGACAGCAGAATACTCCTCAGCTTAATGGTTTAGCGGAGAGGATGAACATGACCTTGATGGAAAGAGTCAGATGTTTGCTTTCTAAAGCAAAATTGCCGAATTCCTTTTGGGGTGAGGCTTTATTGACCGATGCACATGTTATCAACCTATCTCCTGATGTTGCTTTGCAAAGTGATGTTCCAAACAGAGTTTGGTATGGCAAGGATGTCTCCTATGACCATCTGAAAGTATTCATCAAAATCCAGAAAATACTCAAAAAAAATTAAAAATACGAAATTATGAATAAGGGAGAAATTCCATGAAAGAAAAATTAATGATTCATATAAATCACTTAGTAATTTGGAATAAATAATTAAAATCTTCAAGGTAAAAAATAAAAGAGCTCCATATAATAACTTCTATGAATATACACTAGGTTGCATAAAAAGGTTAGTTTCCTTCGTTCCTGGAGGAGGGCCTCCTTCCTCTCTTCCAGATTGCGAATGTACCAAGACAAGACAGTGCATCTTCATTGGCTATGGCCTTGATGAGTTTGGTTACAAGCTATATGATCCAGTTGATAAGAAAGTTGTGAGAAGTCATAATGTTGTCTTCGTGGAGGATCAAACCATTGAAGATACTGACAAAGCGGAGAAGCTAAAATCTTCAAGTTCTGATGGTTTAGTTAATCTTGATCAAGTTCTGAATATAAATGTGGATGACGTGAGTGGGCTCAATGATGACGTGATGCCCATAATCATGTTCCAGGTCATCATATTGACATGAAACTATGGATGAGTTAAATACTTCACTCAGGAGGTCTACTAGACAACGCATTTCTTCTTCCCGTTATTCTCCTAATGAGTATGTATTACTCACTGATGGGGGAGAACCTGAATGTTATGAGGAGGCTATGGAAGATGAGCACCAGGATCAATGGATTAAAGCGATGCAAGATGAGATGAAATCTCTACATGAGAATCAAACTTATGAGTTTGTGAAATTGCCTAAATGCATAAGAGCTTTGAAGAACAAGTGGGTGTTCAAAGTCAAAGTTGAAGAACGAAACTTGAGGCCCAGGTACAAATCTAGATTGGTCGTTAAGGTATTTAGCCAAAGAAAAAGTATCGACTTTGACGAAATATTCTCTCCCGTTGTGAAAATGTCCTCCATTCGTACAGTCTTTGATTTGACCGCTAATCTTGATTTGGAGATTGTGTAGATGGATGTGAAGACAACTATTCTTCATGGTGACTTAGAAGAAGAGATTTATATGGAACAACCTGAGGGTTTCAAGGCAAAAGGTAAAAAAAAATATTATGTGTGCAAACTTAAGAAGAGCCTTTATGGATTGAAGTAAGCTCACAAATAGTGGTACAAGAAGTTTGAATATGTTATGGGGGAGTAAGGCTATAAGAAGACCTCTTCATATCACTGTGTTTTGCACATAAATTTTTGATGATGATTTTATCATCCTCTTGCTATATGTGGATGATATGTTGATTGTGGGCAGGAATGCTTTCAAGATTGACGAGTTAAAGAAACAGTTGGTAAGTCTTTTGTTATGAAATATTTGGGTCATGCTAAGCAGATTTTGGACATGAGGATTACTCATTTCAGAGAAGAAAGATAGTTTTATCTGTTAAGAGAAATACGTTGAATGTGTACTGGAGCACTTCAACATGAAGAGTGCTAAGCTTGTTAGCACACATATTGCTGGTCATTTGAAATTGAGCAAGAAGATGTGTCCTACAACAACGGAGGAGAAAAAGGGAATGGTAAAAATACCTTATTCCTATGCCGTCGGAAGTTTGATGTATGCAGTGGTATGCATTAGACCGGATATTGCTCATGTAGACGGTGTTGTCAGCAGGTTTCTTGAAAATCCTGGAAAAGACCATTGGGAAGCTGTGAAGTGGATGCTCAGGAATCTATGAAGAAGCTCAAATGAATGCTTATGTTTTGGAGGATCAGATCCAATCTTGAAGGGCTATACAAATTCTGATAGGGCAGGTGACCTTGATAACAGAAAATCCACTACTGGATATCTGTTTACTTTTTTTGGAGGGCTATTTCATAGTTGTCGAAGTTGTAGAATTGTGTCGCACTATCTACAACAGAAGCGGAGTATATTGCGGCTATTGAATCTAGCAAAGATATGATATGGCTCAAAGGATTCCTTCAAGAACTTGGATTATAATAAATGAAGTATGTTGTCTATTGAGACAGTCGGAGTGCAATAGGCTTGAGCAAGAACTCCAAGTCCCATGCAAGGACGAAACACATCGACGTGAGATATGTTTCATAAAAATGAGACATTCCTATAAAATGTCTCATTTGCTTCTTTCTTATGATTTCCTGCGACATTCGGACAATTTTGGGTGACTTTTTAGTTAAAAAAATACTTTAGTGACTTTCGTGATACTCAATAGGCTTTTGGACATAAAAAATGTTATATTTGAAAAAAAGTAGTATCTCAAGAGAGTTTAAAAGGGTATTTGGAACCGCTTATTTAGCAGGTACTATGCTTAGGCTATTATCTCTATTTTGGTTGCTATGACTGCAATTGTGTATCTTCAAGATCACATAGGGTGGAAACCGGGACAGAGCCAAAGATTTTATGAAGGATATGAAAAATTTAAAGAAGCAACTAACAAAAATTTTCAGTGAGTGAGTTCACATCCATCTTGCTTAACGACTTTACCATGAACGACGTCAATAATTTTTCACTTGATAGGAACCGTCTAATTTTTTTCTTCACTTTGGGTTGCTTGTAGTTATAAAAATACACAGTGAATTGTTTAAACTATAATAACAGTTTATAATTGATGGGTCGAGATTTTTACTTAACATATTGCACATATCACACATTCAAGAAAAAAATAACATAAATTTATGGATTTCAACTTAAATGTAAACTTACTTTCAACCTATCCATTTTTCTACTTCTTAATTTTAATGGATATATGTTAAATTTTCTTGTGTTTTGACAGAGAATGTGTGAGAATTCTAATCAAAAGTTTCAAATCTTAATTAGTTTTCCCGATTCCAATGAAACTATGAAAGAAATTAACCCCTTATTAACTTTTTTTTTAATCCAAACCTCCTAATAAGCTACTTAGGAGGGAATGGAAAATACTATAGTGTATGTGTAATTTTTTGAAAATCTAAACTTGATTGTCAAAATTGAATACATGAATATGTCTGTATTCATGTTCAAAGAAAGTTGCTAGGTGTGTATGCTTTATTAGGTGTGTATAAGGTGTATATGTTTGACTAATAATGTTCAAATATAGATGCTAGATGTGTATGTTTGACTAGTATCATACCATAATAGATTAAGTATGATTTTGTAAGCCTATATAAGGGGCATTAATATGTATGTTTTATTATCTCACTAGTGAATTTGACCGCCCTTCGCGCGATTTCTTAGTAAATTTAAAAATGAGATTTTATAAATTATGTTGAGATAAATGAGATAATTTATTTTACTTAGATTCAAACTTCTTTTCCTTATTAACGAATTATATAATTATAAGATGCAACATCGTTGAAAATGATCAGAAGAAAAGGTATACAAATAATGATCTTTTTGGGTTGGTTATGTCATGTCAAGAAGGAAAATACAACTTGATAAAAGATGAGATAAAATAAGTGGCAACCCTCTTATATTTCTGAATCTAAGTAGTATTCTCTTTAATTACAAACAGACAAATGATAATAAACTTACTATTGACTCATAATTATATGTAATCAAAATTAAAATATTGGAGCACCTAAATGACTATGCTAACACACATAATTCTATATGATACAAAATAACTATTGTAAAAAAAATGACTCTCTTTTTAACTGAACTTCTAAACTTGCAGAGATGAATAATGCACGAAACACAATTAAAAGATGAGGAAGTCTTCTTTCTTCATGTTTGTCAATTGCCATGTAGAATTATATGCAATTCTGTGTTCACCTTCTTCTCATATGGAATATATGAACGAACTGCAAGAAGACAAAGACTTAGAAAATATGTAGCGTTTAATTAATCTTTTTCACTTTGATTTTGATAGTTATTGTGAGTAAACACCTTAAATAAGAAAAGAGGACCTTCTGATCATTCATTTTCCTAAATATCTTCCTCATTTAACATTTTTTTAAATATAGCACAATTAATCAAAATTAAGAGAGTTTTGAGTTTTTTTAACATAACACATATATAAACGGAGGAATTAAAAAAATGCGAAATTAGATGAAGAAAAAAATATTTTTTTCTTGGTCAGAGATGAGAAAAGATATATTACCATAGCTATTTTTTTTTACAAATATTAAAAAAAAGAAAGTTTACAAATCAGTAATATGCTAGAAATTTCTAAATAAACTAAAGATTATTATAAAGAGCATGAAGGAGAATAAAAATAGCAACATACCTTGTATCAAATGTCATTTTGGATGAAGAAGCTTGGTGCAAGAGACAAACATGACTTTCTTTTTTGGAGCACCTAAATTGAGAATTTTGAAGATAAAAGTGTAAAATCTAAGGAAAAGGAAAAATCAAAATCCCGATCAATAAATGGCGCCGGATCATCTTCACAAAAACGTCACTTATTCTAATAAAAATAATTTAGACATGCCAACAATAAGGAAAATAGGAAATATGAGGGAAAAAATTTAAAAAGGAGGAAAAAATAATTACATTTTTTTGCCAAAGAAAAGTGTCACGTCACTCTCCTTTGCCTAGCTATATAATATATATATATATATATATATATATATATATATATATATATATATATATATATATATATATATATATATATATATATATATATATATATATATATATATATATATATATATATATATATATATATATATATATATATATATATATATATATATATATATATATATATATATATATATATATGAATATAGATGGTAGTAGATTTTGCTAGAATTGTTTGGCTTGCCAATCAAAATTATCTAAGCAACAAAATCTATATATTTTAATTTTCATATATTAAAGAGTAAATTGGACTCGGTCATCATGACGACAGGCGGAGCCCTAGTGGCCGCTTTTTTTGCTAATCCGGCTTATTCTAGCGTGAGCATGGAACGGGCCAGATGAAACTGCGGAAGAGGACTGCTCTGACGAAGAAGCGTACCGACGCCATTATAGGCCTGCAACCATCTGAAGTACGAGACGGTCGTTGGTGACGGGCGCACCAACGTTGCGGAGTTGGTCCGCCAATTCTTTCAACCTTTTGCAGTATGTTGAAACATTGGGGAACTCTTCCATATTGAAGTGTGAGAATCCTGCTCAAGGGTAACAACACGAGAATTTTGATTTCTTGGAATATGTCACGCACTTTATTCCAAGCATCCATCGTCGTAGCGTCTGGTTCAATAATTGTTTGCAATAGGTCGGTAGATATAGTGGAGTAAATTCACTTAAGAACGGTAGCATCAAGTGTCGTCCATAACTTAGGATCATCCTCGGGTTTTGGCACCGCCGTATCCGTAGGAGCCGCGGGGATAATGTGATTGAGGACTTGATGCGAGCGTGCGTGAACTTTGAACAATTCGGCCCACGTCGCGTATTGGACGTTTTCTATTTCAAGAATGATAGAGATGTGATTCTTGATGTTAGAAACAGTAAGGGCAGGATGAAACGTGTTCTTAGCCATAATAGCAACGCAAGACGTGATATAGGGATTGGGAAGAAAAAATTGGGAAGAGAAGAGAAAGGACATCGTTGGACACAAAAACCGAGAAGAGAGGCTCGGATTTCGAGAAATAGTCGACGAAATTTTGAGGGAGGAATTTGAGACCTAGACTTCTGATACCATGAAAGAAATAATCTCTTAATTATTTTCAAACGAAAGAGTATATATACAATTTACCATTTTCCATAATAGAAATCCTATTCCTATTCTACACCCAAAACCCTATTCTAGTAATACAAGAATCATATAATTATGGTAAGTGTACAATACTAATTAATACAATATTTACACTAAAATATTACACCAAATCGTACCTAAAATCTATCATAACCCGTGATATACATGGTGTGTATATCACCGTGTATATCACGGATTGAACTATACAAAACCTTGACAAATAAGTGTATATCGTCTATATTTATAAAAAAAAACGTAACAATTTGAAAACTTGATTCCATGTTTAAAATGTTAAACTGCGGTAATGTTTCTATAAATTAAAGGCTCTTTTCGCCGATTACATATAGTTTAATCATGGATAATTAACAAATTCTTATAAAAAATCACTAATAGTACAATAAATAGTAGATATGAGTTAAATATATAATGCGTTAATGCTAAAAACCTTAAAGGTTGAACCCATAGAGATTAAATTCTAGATTCGTATTTGTCACTAAGAACTTTCACTTCAATTATAACTATATAACACATTGATTAGCTGTATATTACGTGCAATTATAATCAACTAAATATCACGTTCAATTATTAATGTGCAACGCACATTCGTAGAAACTAGTTATTTTAAAAACATGAATATAAATGTTGGTGGACCAAAATATCCTTCAAATATTGAACGACTTTTATACCCTTAATTATTTCATTAGAATATACAAGAAAAGGACACAATTGGAACAAAATTGTAGTAGATTATGAACTTAACTAACTCTAATCCTATTATGAACTCATTAACTCACGTTAATAGCAAGTCAATTCCAAAAAAATATTACACTAATCAGATACGATTTTAACACCTCAAGTACTCTAATCCTATTATGAACTAGTTAACTCACGTTAATAGCAAGTCAATTCCAAAAAAATATTACACTAATCATATACGATTTTAACACCTAAAGTACTCTAATTAATTCAAATAGAATATTACACTAATATGATACAATCTAACACCTAGATTTTCCTGTGAAAATAAAATAAAAATTAAAAAAATTATTCACCACTGCTACAACTAAAATATAAGAGAGAGAAAAAGCACAAATAAGAACTGAAAATAAAAGGAACTCAGTCTTTTGGTTGTTGGTTAGAGTTATGCGGGTAATAGTAATGTAAGAATTAGTTATGCAGAATTTAATTATTCATGTATTAATTATTTCAATATTGATTTAATGAAATAATAAAATAATCAAAGAACGTATATTGAAGTAAAATAAGATTTGTAACTAAAACAATCAATGGAAATGTACTAAAGCAAATAAGAGATTATTCCTATCAACCCAAAATTATTACCAACTAATTTTTATCCATCGAGAATTCAATTATTATTTTGGTATTGCGTAAACTTATAATAATTAAGGCCTTAAAGTCAACTAATAATATGTTTGTAAAAAATTATATTGGAATTTGAAGTTCTAATACCACAGAAATACTGCCTATATACAATATATATTTTTTGCCAAAATATAATGTTCAAATACATGAGGAAGATTTCAATGGACAATGATAGGTAGAGCCGGTTTGGATTGACTTATTTTAAGTACTTTTAAGTCAAAATAACTTTTAAGCACTTTTATAGTGTTTGGGTAAAATAAAAAATATATTTTAAGTATTTATTTCTAAGCCAAAATAACAAAAATAAGTCATAAGCTAAAAAATTTAACTTGTCTTTTGATTTTTAAATCAAAAGTCATAAGTTCATTCAAACGGCCTATTAATCATGGGCAAAAATATGCTTGCAAGACTATATAGCAGAAGTAAACTTTAGGTATGAGTATGATGGTTCTACGTGACTTGGATGAACTAGAAACACATTCATGTATCAAACATACCCTGCAAATGTTTGACCAAGAAGCATGATAGGGTTAGTTAACGGTGTCAGTTTTATGAAGGGGACGCACGATTCATACCGCTATGATTACTATATTACAACCTTCAAATAAGAATTTATCAGTCCATACTTATACCATGAAATTACAAAAAATGTAAATTAAGATAATCATCACAAATATGTTAAAACAGAATAGTGGTGCTAAGCTAATAAGAAAATAAATTTTGATAATACGGGGAGCACATGTCGCGCCCGATTTTCGAAAACCGGAGCACGGCGTGTCCCGGTGATTCCTGGGTATTGAATTGAGGAGTCGCCACCTAATTATTTTACGGTGAATTAGGACACCTAAATATTAAATAAATGCTGCAATGTAACTCCAATTTTAAGGTCTGCGAAACTAATGAGATTCTAGGTAAGGGTTCTTTGTTATCCTAAAGGGAAGGGGTTAGGCATCCTTTAAGATCCGCTAACTTGCGGTTATCCGGTCAAACTCAGGTTAATTATTGTATTAAGAAAAATGCAAGTTTTAAAATATAAACTTAATATGATGTTTACAATTATTTAGTAAAAGGATGCATTTTGTACAAGTATGCATTTGCAGGATATTTAAAGAGAAACACATGTAAAGTTGAAAAGTATGCATTTTTAACAATTAATAGTAAGGAGAAAAACGAATTATTTATAATGCCAAATAAGTAATTTTTGGAAATCATTTTTTGAGTTGTACAATTAATAAAGTGAACAAAAGATGATCAACGATTGTTTTGAAAATTTTAAATATGCATGTCGAGCCTAAAAATAAATAAACTAACGAAGGATTTCTATGTTTGAATTAACCGAGCCTATAAGTAAATAAGCTAGCGACGGGTTTTCAGTCTTAGACTACCCTATGAATTAATTTTAAGTTTGCCTATTCTAAGCATTTCAATAATTACATAAGTGCGATAAATAATATTACAATACAGAGCGGGATAAAAGCTGAATTAAAGAAAGTAAATAAAATAAATAAACTCCGAGAAATATCTGCCTTCATTGCCTTTGTTCCGTGCAAGCTGTCAAGAACAAACGGTTAGAAACAGTTAAAAAAAACAAATAACTTTGGATCTGTAACCAAAACAGTGAGTGTTTTGGTCATGGAGGGCTCAGACTTAAATTTTGAAAAGACCATTCCAATCACGTCGTGGCTGCAAACATATGACTAAGTGGTTATTTTGATTGCCTCGCCTACTAAACGTGTTGGTCTCTCGGATGAAAAAGAAAGGATCACTATAATCACGTCGTGGCTGCGAATATATGACTTGTTGGTTATTTTAGTCACCTCGCCTACTAAACATGTTGATCCCGGATGAAATAAAGGTTTAAGCCTCATCCTTGCCCAGAAGTTATATTCTCCGTCTTTACAACTGTGGAGGCCTCAAAATCGACGGATATTTTTCATCGGCCAGTGTAGTATCGTGTTCAAATCAGCGAAATTAAATCGGAACAGTAAGCAACAGCAGTAAGCAGTAGGCAAAAAAAACAGAGAGGCAATTCCCGAGAAGGCGGGATGTTTAGTAAAACAGTAAAACAATAAATATCCGTTGCCCGGATGTTTAACCCAGTGAACAGAAAACAGAGAAACGAAAGAAGTAAATAAAGGCAGATGAAACAGTGAATTAATTCTGAAAACAGACCCGAATGAACAGTGACCCGAATGAAACGGTGAATTAATTCTGAAAACAGACCCGGAATCAAAAAATTCAAATTTTTTCAGATAACCAACAACATATAAAAAATGCCATAATTTGGAAAATACCCAAACCGGGTCGACCCGATCCGGGTCAGTGACCCGAATCAGAGATTCAAACCCGAAATCAAATATTTTCACCAATTTCAGATAACTAATCAAATAAGATACGAAATGCGATAATTCGAAAATATCCAAATCGGGTCGACCCGACCCGGGGTCAGTGACTCGACCCGAATTAAATATCAAACCCGAAATCAAGTATTTTTTCCAATTTCGGATAACCAATAACAACAAGATATGAAATGCAATAATTCTGGAAAATCCAATTCGGGTCGACCAGACCCGGGTCAGCGACCCGACCCGAATCAGCGATGCAACCCGAAATCAAGTATTTTTGCCAATTTCAGCTAACCAACATACAAAAATATGAAATGCAAGAATTCTGGAAATATTACCCAAACGGGTCGACCTGACCCGGGTCAGTGACCCGACCCGAATCAGATATTCAACCCTAAATCAAATATTTTTGCCAATTTCAGATAACCAACATACAAGATACGAAATGCAAGAATTCTAAAAAAATATCCAAATCGGGTCGACCCGACCCGGGGTCAGTGACCCGACCCGAATTAAATATCAAACCCGAATCGAATATTTCAGCAAAATTCAAATAACCAACAAGGGATGTAAAAAGGGCAAAAATATGGAATATGTCCAAACCGGGTCGACCCGACCCTACCCGACCCGAATATACCCAAATCGGAGACTCGAAAAACATTGGAGAACAAACCTTTTCTTCCGATTTTGGATCTTGTTTTCGGACTTAATTCTTGAATAACAAGGAGGGCAAATGCTTAAAATCGAGAACACAACAAAATATTTTACATAGAATCGGACCTCCGAAAAAATCCTCTCTTTGTAGAACAAAAAATGGGGGTATTTATAGATACTCACCCCGACGTTCACCCCCACCCATACCCCTTACAAAATCGAATTCGAATTTCAAAATAAAGGGGGAACAAAATCTGATTTTTGTGGCGATTTCTTGGGGCATGTGTTGCAGTGAGAGGTGATGGGTAGGTTGGTGGTGTCAGGCGGCGGTGTCGGCGATTGGTGGTGTCAGGTGTAGGGTGCGGCGACGTAGGGGTAGGGGTGTAGGGTGGAGGGTGTGCGGCGATTGGGTGGTTTAGGGGTTTTAGGTTTTTGATTTTGGGTTTTGTTTTAGGGGGATAAAAGGGGAGGGTTGTTGGGCTTCGGGTATGGGCGAAAAATAAGGGGGGTTGGGCCGGTTTAGGGATTCGGGTGGGCTTGGTAAAGGAATGGGAATTTAATTAGGGACTTTGGGCTTGGTAGAGGATGGCCGGTTGGGCTTGGGAGATAAGGGAAATAGAGGGGAATGAATTTGGGTATTGGGAATGGCCGGTTAGGCCAAAATTGGGCTTGGTTGGGTTGCGAATTTGGTTAGGGGTTTGGGCTAGTTTGTGGGAATGAAATTAGTTTTGGGTAGAAATTATTTTGGGTTGGGAAATAAAATGTGTTATGGGTTTAAAAATATAAAATGGGGTTTAATATTAAAAATGCATTGAAGAAAAAATGTAAATTATTTTGATAAAAACATAACGATGTGATAATAATAAAGATATAATATTTGCGAAATGTTTAATGCTTTAATAAAAAATGGAAATGCGATGCAATTTTGCGAGAATAAAATAACATAGAATTTTCGGATAAAACTTATGATTATGATAAAAATGCAAATGATAGTAAAAAAAATGCGAATAATAATAATAATAAAAGAATCATAATAAATATATATACGCATGTATGTATATAGATTAAAATTGTTTTGAATGTTAAAAATATTTAAAATTGCAAATAAATTGGAAAAGACGGGACAAAATTGGGTGTCAACAGCACCTATGGCGAAGCATTAAATAATCGAAACAATTATCATTATTATGAATCTGTAAGGCACTTTATTGATTTATTATATATGTATATGTAGTTATTAATCGACTGAATATCAATGTGCAATTATTAACGTATAATCGTAGAATTGATCTAGGCCTGCAACCATCTGAAGTACGAGACGGTCATTGGTGACGGGCGCACCAACGTTGCGGAGTTGGTCCGCCAATTCTTTCAACCTTTTGCAGTATACTGAAACGTTGGGGAACTCTTCCATATTGACGTGTGAGAATCCTGCTCAAGGGTAACAACACGAAATTTTGATTTCTTAGAATATGTCACACACTTTATTCTAAGCATCCATCGTCGTAGCGCCTGGTTCAATAATTGTTTGCAATATGTTGGTAGATATAGTGGAGTAAATCCACTTAAGAACGGTAGCATCAAGTGTCATCCATAACTTAGGATCATCCTCGGGTTTTGGCACCTCCGTATCCGTAGGAGCCGCGGAGATAATGTGATTGAGGACTTGATGAGAGCGTGCGTGAAATTTGAACAATTTGGCCCACGTCGCGTATTGGACGTTTTCTATTTCAAGAATGATAGAGATGTGATTCTTGATGTTAGAAACAATAAGGGCAGGGTGAAACGTGTTCTTAGCCATAATAGCAACGCAAGACGTGATATAGGGATTCGAAAGAGAAGAGAAAGGACACCGTCGGACACAAAAACCGAGAAGAGGCTCGGATTTCGAGAAATAGTCGATGAAATTTTGAGGGAGGAATTTGAGACCTAGACTTCTGATACCATGAAAGAAATAATCCCTTGATTATTTTCATTAACGAAAGAGTATATATACAATTTATAATTTTCCATAATAGAAATCCTATTCATATTCTACACCCAAAACCCTATTCTAGTAATACAAGAATCCTATAATTATGGTAAGTATACAATACTAATTAATACAATATTTACACTAAAATATTACACCAAATCGTACCTAAAATCTGTCCTATCCCGTGATATACATGGTGTGTATATCACGGATTGAACTATACAAAACCTTGACAAAACCGTAATATACACTAAGTGTATATCACGTGTATATCGTCTATATTTATCAAAAACGTAACAATTTGAAAACTTGATTCCGTGTTTAAAATGTCAAACTGCTGTAATGTTTCTATAAATTAAAAGGCTCTTTTCGCCGATTACAACTAATTTAATCATGGATAATTAACAAATTCTTATAAAAAGTCACTAATATTACAATAAATAGTAGATATGAGTTAAATATAAAATGAGTTAATGCTAAAAACCTTAAAGGTTGAACCTATAGAGATTAAATTCTGGATTCATATTTGTCGCTAAGAACTTTCACTTCAATTATAACTATATAATACATTGATTAACTGTATATTACGTGCAATTATAATCAACTAAATATCACGTTCAATTATTAATGTGCAATGCACATTCGTAGAAACTAGTTATTTTAAAAACATGAATGTAAATGTTGGTGGACCAAAATATCCTTCAAATTTTGAACGACTTTTATACCCTTAATAATTTCATTAGAATATACAAGAAAATGACACAATTGGAAACAAAATTGTAGTAGATTATGAACTTAACTAACTCTAATCCTATTATGAACTCATTAACTCACGTTAATAGCAAGTCAATTCCAAAAAAAATATTACACTAATCAGATACGATTTTAACACCTCAAGTACTCTAATCCTATTATGAACTAGTTAACTCACGTTAATAGCAAGTCAATTCCAAAAAAAATATTACACTAATCAGATACGATTTTAACACCTAAAGTACTCTAATTAATTCAAATAGAATATTACACTAATATGATACAATCTAACACCTAGATTTTCCTGTGAAAATAAAATAAAAATTAAAAAAATTATTCACCACTGCTACAACTAAAATATAAGAGAGAGAAAAAAGCACATACAAGAAATGAAAATAAAAGGAACTCATTCTTTTGGTTGTTGGTTAGAGTTATCCAGGTAATAGTAATGTAAGAATTAGTTATGCAGAATTTAATTATTCGTGTATTAATTATTTCAATGTTGATGTAATGAAATAATAAAATAATCAAACAACGTATATTGAAGTTGTTGGGATACAATTGTTGTAGGGATCGGAAAGTAAGTAACTATTACAATAATAGAAAGGATAAACTAACTATTACAATAAACTGGAAATCAAGAACTTAACCGATTGCTTGTGTGATTCGTTGAGTCGAGTGATGACACTCTTTCTTTAAGACAAGATTGCTCCGTATATCTCCTTTTACGGTATTGAGCAGTAGTCTCCCAAGATACAACAACAACTTTAACAAGTGAGCAAAGGAAACTCATGTGTTACTCTTGAAAACTTTGAGTATAGTAACTTTGCTAGAGAGGAAGAATCAGAAAATCTGGAGTATTTTTCTAAATGTTGAGTGTGGTGTTTCAATTGAGCCAAATATCTCAATTTATAGTGTAAGTAGAAGACCCCTCAACTAGACAACTAATGGCCTTCAATAGCCATGTAATTGCACTTGATTGAGGGGTTACATTCAGCCAAATAATGGTTGAATTCATGTGGCAAGTAATGAAGAAACAATGCTCCAAAACTAGCCCAAAAGTCAGGTTTTTCCAACTTCCCGTCGCAGCATCCTACCTCCGAAGCGCCGCGGCTCTAGTAGTTGACCAACCATTTTGCGCCGTGGCGCAGCCTGGGAGGTGCCGAGGCTCCGACGGTGTGGCGCCGCGGCCCTTCACGGCTCCGTGACAATTTCTGACTCGTTTTATTTTACACTTTGTACACTTCTTCCTTCATTTACCAACGTGAAATACATTGTCATTTGGCCAATAACCGCCCATAATTCTATGTCTCAAACATATTACATACGTACCAATATCTCTTTCACTAATGAAATTTGTGATACTTGGCACTACGTGTGCACGTGTGTGGAAACGACGTTTCCGACGTGTGGGCCCAATAGTTCAAGTCATAAATTAATGGAATATACTTATTTCCACATTTAGTAAATTTCCAACAATCCCCTCTTGAAAGAGATTTTGGCGCACACACACGGTGCCTTTTCTAGCAATCATTCAGCGGACCGATGTTGCATCTGGATAGGTAGCATACACTTTGAACCTTCCATAGTTGAATATCATTGGACTTACTTACTGCGCGGTGAACGTGATGTCTTGAACCGTCAGTGTTTAGTGTAAGCCAATTCAATGGTACCAACACAACAACTTCTTTTACTCAGTTCTTCGTAATGTTTTGTCCGTTGTGGCCGTGGACACTTCTTGGATTCTTAAGTGCGTTCATTTGAGGCAGCCTGTCCTCGCACTTAAATAGGTGGTCTCCTACAAGGTATCATGTTATACCCTACTTTACAAGTGTTAGGAACCATTAAAAATTTCCCCAAACCTAACCTCAACCGGTGATGATCATTAAAGGTTTTGGAAACTTAACCTCCACCCACACTGCAGATAGCACTTATAGTCTATTGCGGGAATGACTTTGGATTTGGTGTTTCTCTACAGAAATCACTATTCGAAGTGCTCATGCTTCCGCTGAAGCGATCAACTGAACCTTTACAACTTTGTTTTCCCATTGAACCTAATTCCTGGAATCTCCAGTCAGGAAGGTTGGGTTACCACCGTATTAGTCCTTATACTTTGGGTTTTAAGCCCATTCCCCTAGACAGGGAGAACATTTGATCCTTGGGTAAGCCCTTTGTCAGCGGGTCAGCTATGTTATCCTTTGATTTTATGTAATCAATGGATATTATACTTATGGTGATTAGCTGCCTAACGATCTTATGTCTCCGTCGAATATGACGAGACTTGCCGTTGTACATAGCATTCCTTGCCTTTCCTAGAGCCGACTGGCTGTCGCAGTGGATCATTACAGAAGGTACGAGTTTGTTCCAACAAGGAACATCCTCTAAGAAGTCATGAAGCCACTCAGCTTCTTCTCCTACTTTGTCTAAAGCGATAAACTCCGATTCTATTGTGGATCGGGAGATGCAAGTTTGCTTAGAGAATTTCCAAGACACAGCCCCACCACCAATTGTAAATACATACCCACTGGTGGACTTGGTGTTCTCTATATCAGATATCCAGTTTGCATCACTGTACCCCTCTAGTACAACTGGATATCTCGAATAATACAACCCGTAAGTTAGCGTGTATTTTAGGTATTGAAGTACCCGATTCAACGCCTTCCAGTGATCATCACTCGAATTATGAGTAAACCTAGCCAACTTGTTGACTGCATAAGCAATATCAGATCGGGTGTAGTTTGTTATGTACATCAAACTACAGATCACCTGTGCATATCGCTCCTGGCATATGAGTGAACCACGATTTTTATCAAGTTTTTGATTTCTATCTATTGGTGACTTTATAGGCAAACTGTCTAACATCTCAAACTTTTTCAAAACATGCTCGATGTAGTGAGACTGAGATAAGACCAGTCCGTCAGACGTCTTAGAAATTTTTATCCCTAAGATGACATCTGCGATACTCATATCCTTCATGTCGAAGCATTGTTTCAACATGTTCTTAGTCTCTAGAATTATGCTAGGACGGCTCCTTGTGATCAACATGTCGTCTACATACAAACATATCATAACAAACCATTCAGAGTTACCTTTCATGTAGACACATTTGTCACACTCATTAATGGCGAAACCCTTCGATAGTAGAGTACTATCAAATTTTTGTGACATTGCTTCAGGGCTTGTTTCAGCCCGTATAGACATTTGACAAGCCGACATACTTTCTTATTTTGCCCTTGAACCACATACCCCTCGGGTTGGTCCATATAAATTTCTTCTTCCAAATCACCATTTAGGAAGGATGTCTTTACATCCATTTGATGTATCTCAAGGTCACGCAACACTACGATCGCAATGAATACCCGTATGGACGTCATCCGAGATATCGGGGAGTATGTGTCAAAGTAGTCAAGACCTTCTTTCTGCCGATAGCCCTTGACTACCAACCTGGCCCTGTACTTATATATAGACCCATCTGCGTTATACTTCCGTTTGAGTATCCATTTACACCCCAACGGTTTATTTCCCGGAGGAAGATCAACCAACTCCCAAGTATGGTTATGCAGAATGGAGCCTATTTCACTCTCAATAGCATCTTTCCGGAGCGGTGCCTCTGGAGTTGACAATGCTTCAGCAATTGTCCTTGGTTCATCATCAACCATATAAGCTACAAAGTCAGGACCGAAGGATTTATCCTCCCTGGCCCTTTTACTTCGCCTTAGTTCCATCTCTGGAGTCTCCAAGTTCTGAGAATCTGGAACACTAGATTCTGGATATTCAGCCACCTCGATATCCACTAGATCTGAACCATCTAGATCCAGGCCGTCAACGACTCCCGGTTCCTGAGAGCTTTGTTCATAACTTCATTTGCTAGAGGTTATGTCTTTTTCCTTTCTAGGAAAGGTACCTTCAAAGAATTGAGCATTCCTTGATTCCATGATTGTACCCCCGTGGATATCTGGAATATCTTACTTATGCACTAAGAAGCGATAAGCACTACTGTTATTTGCATATCCGATGAATATGCAATCTATAGTCTTAGGCCCCAATATTGACCTGCTTTGACTTAGGTACTTCAACCTTTGCCAGACAACCCCACACCTTTAAATATTTATAGGTGGGTTTCTTTTCTTTCCACGATTCATATGGAGTTTTGTCCTTACCCTTATGTGGGACTCTGTTAAAAATCGTATTAACGGTATGGACAGCTTCTCCCACATGTTTTGGGGAAGATCGGAATTGATGAGCAAGACATTCATCATTTCCTTCAATGTACGGTTCTTACGTTCCGCCAGACCGTTCGATTGAGTTGAGTATGGAGCCGTCGTTTGATGAACAATGCCTTCTTGGGCACAATATTCCTCAAATGGCGCTACATATTCTCCCATTTTATCGCTATGAATGGATTTAATCCGTATGCTTAGTTGATTCTCAACTTCTGCTTTGTAACGTCGGAACGCTTCAAAGGCTTCATCGTTACTTTTCAATAAGTAAAGGTAACAATACCTTGCTATCATCAATGAATGTCACAAAGTACTTGTTCCCCCCTCTAATTGGTGCAAACTTCAAATCACATATATCTGTGTGAATAAGTTCTAGAGGAGCGGTATTCCTTTCGACGGATTGAAAATGAAGCTTTGTGAGTTTTGCCTCTATGCACACCTCACACTTATGTTGAGGGTTTACGTCGATAGATGACAACAACTCTAACTTTACTAACCTTTGGATGGACTTGTAGTTGACATGTCCTAATCTATGATGCCATAAATTAGAGGACTCAAGCAAGTAAGATGAAGAGGCTTCAATATTATTACTTTTACGTAATACAGACATGGTGTTCACTTTGAAGAGGCCTTCACAGACGAATCCTCTTCTCACAAATGTTTCATTCTTAGTGACTACAAATTTATTGGACTCAAACACTTGCCTAAAACCAGCATTAACCAATAAAGGACCTGAAATTAAATTTCTTCTAATCTCATGAACATGCATCACTTCCTTCAGAGTGAGCTCATTTCCAGAAGTCATATTCAGGACTCCCTTTCCTACCCAGTACGTCAGAGGAAGCATTGTTGCCCATGAATAACTTCTTGTTTGTAACCGGTGTATAAGTAGAGAATGCATCTCTGTTGGAACAGATGTGTCTTGTAGCACCTGCATCCATCCACCATTGCATAGGATTTTCGGCAGGGTTTGCTTCTAGCACCACCGCTAAGAACTCCTCAATCATGTCGTCCAGAAACTGATCCTTGACAACGTTAACCTGAGCCTTGCCCTTAGCCTTGGCCTTCTCTTGTTGCTCAGTATTGAGCTTGCGGCAGTCCTCGATCATATGACCAGGTTTCCCACAGTGGTGACAGTTTCCTTTGAACTTCTCTGATGCTTGGGTTTTGCCATCTTTCTGAAACTTCTGCTTCTTGCTTAGGTTCCCTTTGGCCTCAGCTAGATTTTCCTTTGCCTCAGCGGGTTGTTTACCCCTAGGCAATGCCTTCTTATTATCTTCCTGAATTTGGAATTTGATAATAAGTTCTTCAAAGGTCATCTCCTTTGTCTTGAGCTTTAAGTAGCTCATAAACTCATTCCACGAAGGAGGTAACTTTTCAATCAGTGATGCAACCAAAAACTGCTTGTTTGGCTTCATACCTTCCAAATCCAGGTGATGTAAAATCATTTGGAATTCCTGGACTTGGGACATCACTGTTTTACTATCCACCATTTGAAATTTCAGAAATTTCCCAACGATGAATTTCTTAGTACCTGCATCTTGTGTGTTGTACTTCTTTTGTAGTTTCTCCCACAACTCTTTGGCAGTGCCAACGGTGCAATATACCGTGTAGAGAGGGTCTGACAAGTAGTTCAATATGTAATTCTTACACATGAAATCACTATGACTCCATGCATCAAGAACCATCTTCATGTCATTAATGACATGGATACCTAGGCCCCCTTCACCTGTTTCAGAAGGCGAAGGGTCCATTTCATCTCCAGCTTGTGGAGGATCTTCTGTTAGAAAACGTGTCAGTCCCATAACAATCAGATAGAATAGTATCTTTTGTTACCATCTTTTAAAGCTTGTCCCCATGAACTTTTCAGGGCGTTCATGGTGAAATCCAGCGGGTGGAGGAGCGGCAACATTCCCTTGAGCGGAAACAAAGGCGTTGGATGAGCCTTGAGCAACCGGAAATGCATTAGGAGTGCCTTGAGAAGTGGGGAAGGCAGAGGGATTGCCTTCAGCAGCAGAATCAGAAGCAATTTGATTTATACTAGTCATCTTTCTAACTTAGTTACTTAGAAGTTACAACAAAATCTTATCTTAAAATTGTTGGGATATAATTGTTGTAGGGAACGGAAAGCAAGTAACTATTACAATAATAGAAAGGATAAACTAACTATTACAATAAACTGGAAATCAAGAACTTAACCGATTGCTTGTGTGATTCGCTGAGTCGAGTGATAACACTCTTTCTTTAAAACAAGATTGCCCCGTATATCTCCTTTTAAGGTATTGAGCAATAGTCTCCCAAGATACAACAACAACTTTAACAAGTGAGCAAAGAAAACTCAAGGGTTACTCTTGAAGAACTTTGAGTATAGTAACTTTGCTAGAGAGGAAGAATCAGAAAATCTGGAGTATTTTTCTAAGTGTTGAGTGTGGTGTTTCAATTGAGCCAAATGCCTCAATTTATAGTGTAAGTAGAAGACCCCTCAACTAGTCAACTAATGGCCTTCAATAGACATGTAATTGCACTTGATTGAGGGGTTACATTCAGCCAAATAATGGTTGAATTCATGTGGCAAGTAATGGAGAATCAATGCTCCAAAACCACCCCAAACGTCAGATTTTTTGAACTTCATGTCACAACATTCAGCCTCTGAAGCGCCGTGGCTCCAGTAGCTGACTAGCCATTTTGCGCCGCGGCACAACCTGGGAGGCGCCGAGGCTCCGACGATGTGGCGCCGCGGCCCTTCACGGCTCCGCAGCGATTTCCGACTCGTTTTATTTTACACTTTGTACACTTCTTCCTTCATTTACCAACGTGGAATACATTGTCATTTAGCCAATAACCATCCATAATTCTATGTCTCAAACGTATTACATACGTACCAATATCTTTTTGACTAATGAAATTAGCGATACTTGGCACTACGTGTGCACGTGTGTGGAAACGACGTTTCGGACGTGCGGGCCCAATAGTTCGAATCATAAATTAATGAGATATACTTATTTCCACATTTAGTAAATTTCCAACAGAAGTAAAATAAGATTTGTAACAAACAATCAATGGAAATGTACTAAAGCAAATAGGAGATTATTCCTATCAACCCAAAATTGTTACCAACTAATTTTATATCCATCGAGAATTCAATTGTTATTTTGGTATTGCGTAAACTTATAATAATTAAGGCCTTAAAGTCAACTAATAATATGTTTGTAAAAAATTATAATGGAATTTGAAGTTCTAATACCACAGAAATACTGCCTGTATACAATATATATTTTTGCCAAAATATAATGTTCAAATACATGAGCAAGATTTCAATGGACAATGATAGGTAGAGCATGTTTGGATTGACTTATTTTAAGTACTTTTAAGCCAAAATAACTTTTAAGCACTTTTATAGTGTTTGGGTAAAATAAAAAAAATATTTTTAAGTATTTGTTTCTAAGCCAAAATAACAAAAATAAGTCATAAGCTAAAAATTTTAACTTGTCTTTTAATTTTTAAATCAAAAGTCATAAGTTCATTCAAACGGCCTATTAATCATGGGCAAAAATATGCTTGCAAGACTATATAGCAG
Source organism: Anisodus tanguticus (assembly GCA_034509755.1). NCBI lineage: Eukaryota > Viridiplantae > Streptophyta > Magnoliopsida > Solanales > Solanaceae > Anisodus > Anisodus tanguticus. The sequence goes on from CM067546.1 coordinate 34,392,135, forward strand.
AAGTAAACTTTAGGTATGAGTATGATGGTTCTACGTGACTTGGATGAACTAGAAACACATTCATGTATCAAACATACCCTGCAAATGTTTGACCAAGAAGCATGATAGGGTTAGTTTATGAAGGGGACGCACGATTCATACCGCTATGATTACTATATTACAACCTTCAAATAAGAATTTATCAGTCCATACTTATACCATGAAATTACAAAAAATGTAAATTAAGATAATCATCACAAATATGTTAAAACAGAATAGTGGTGCTAAGCTAATAAGAAAATAAATTTTGATAATACGGGGAGCACCTATGACAAAGCATTAAATAATCGAAACAATTATCATTATTATGAATCTGTAAGGCACTTTATTGATTTATTATATATGTATATGTAGTTATTAATGGACTGCATATCAATGTGCAATTATTAACGTATAATCGTAGAATCTAATATATATAGAGTCTAAGTACACATAATTTTCTATCAGAAAAGTGGAAACTAAAGTGGCCACAAAGGCACAAACAGCAAAAATAGTTGGGACCAAATTTCTTCGGGGATTTTGAACCCGACGTGAATCGAACACGCAACCTTCTGATCTGGAGTCAGACGCGCTACCATTGCGCCACGGATCCCTGTTGAATGCAATTCATTTTAAATGTATACAAGCATTCTCCCACTTTTTTGTTTTTCAAAATAATTTTAATATTCATATTGATACAATGATTTAAATCGTTTATTGTAAACTGTAAAATTGAAATTTTACTCTATTTAAAGTTGAATTGACGATTTGTTCTAAGTAAGACAAGTTTTTATGAATTGAAAAAAAAAATTGTTGATAATTATATATGTTTTTATTTTGTCAGAATAGTCCTTCGATATTTTGGTCATATTAGAGCATATATAATTTATGCGCGCAACAAATAGACTTATTACAAGACATATGTTACCTCTCTTTGCTGCATACAGAAGAAAACCGAGACAATGAAGTCATTTATATAAATTCTGCATTACATATTTTTGTTATGAAGAGAATAAGCCAATCTGCAGTCAACGAACTAATTAAAATATACTATTATGTAAAACTTAAGGTAGAGGCTAGGTTTCAAACTTTCAATTCTCAATTAGTTGCATTTTTATTTTATTACCTATGTTGTACCTAAAGTTTAATATTACGGTAAATAATGAATCTTGAGTCTAACTCAACCCCAAAAGCTAGTTTGTTGGGTGATGATTGTCCAAGTGAAGTTCATGTTCCCATTCCATATCCGATGTGTGACTCTTAGCACTCCGCCACATGTCCAGACCTTGTTAACTGGAGCGTGAATAATATAATTTTGGTGTCCAACATCCGTGAACAAAGAATTGGAATGAGTCTGGCTCTAATACCATGTAAAGAATGAATCTTGAACTTAACTCAACCCCAAAAGCTAGCTTGTTGGATGAGGATTGTCCAAGTCCATATAAGGAGTCCATATTCTCATTTCATATCCGATGTGGGACTCTTAGCAATTACTTCACATATAATTTAGAAATTCACTAGCCTAATTATACCGTTTGACCCCTTCCCTTAGAAGTGCTACTAGGGTATGGGCGCAGCGGCGCTCGACGTGCTCCTGCACTGTCTCGATTTATTTTCCGTGCATTCTTAATTAAATCCAAAATCCAAAATCCAATTTTGACTTAATTAAAATAATCATTATTCATTTAAATATCTCGATTCCAAATCGAACATTTAATTACTCTCTCAATACATCCCTAGATCGAAACGGACAATCAACATAATGTGACCTTACATGCCTTCTCATATCGACATTAATCAAATTAAGGTCTACACGGAACTCCTAGACGGCGCCGGAAGACGAACTCAATATGTGAAGTACGTTTACGTGAATCTAGTAAACTAACCTTTGTGTGGTAAGATAAAATCCTTTCATTCACGACACACCCGATCAATCTTAGGATTTGTCAAGTGTCTATCCAAATGGCTTAATCATTGTATCTCATCTATATTAGTTGATGACTAGACAATATTCTAAATATGTCTATTGCGTTGGCCGACGACTTAGTCAACCTAATATCACTGAGAATCCGAGTGTTCTCTCGAATATACATTCGAGGAATGAATCCTAATCTTGGCTCAACTAACACCTTCAATCCACATCGTAATGTACCCAATACATGCCGCATCTCAATCTATAAGGCATTTATGGTGAGTTTTTTTTATTATACATACTACTTTTCTTCACGCTACTTTGCTGGCAGGATGGTTGATTGTTTCTACTCCTCTAGATGTTGCTTTAATGGATGCTCGCAAATTCTGGAGATTATAAATGGGCAAAAGAAAGCGAGAATTAGGGGGTAAGAGTGTCTGATACTGGCACGGTCTAAAGAAGTGAAGGAATCTAGCTTGCTGCTATCTTTTCTAAATGAAGAGTTCAAGGAAAAATGGAAACTATATTGCTGCCACCTTTTCCAGCATGTTTTCAAACACCATAAGCAGTTTCAATGGTGAAGGATAAGAATTTAGGCTGTCTTTGAGAATAAAGGTGTCATTTTGCTGCCACCTTTTCCAGCATGTTTCCATTTCTTTCTTTCACATTTTTTTTTCATGCACTCCAAGATTGTTTTAAATTATCACATACGATTGAAATATAGATGACACACATTTCAATTTCCTTATTTTAGAAGATATCCAGATTTATCCTTTATATTAGAATGTTGTACTGTACTAAAATAATAGCTGCATTTACATTAAATTAGGGAATTTTGTCGTTCATATATTTCAAAGACAAGTAATATAATATTTGTCAAGCACTACTTAAATGCAAATACTGATTTGCAAATAAGCACTTACGACGAGAGGGGTTGTCCAGATGATAAGCGCCCTCCACTTTCAATCCGAAAGTTGCGAATTCGAGTTACCAAGGAGCAAAGGGGAGCTGATGAATGGGCCAAGATTTGGACAAACTAATACTGAGAATAGTCCGAATAGTCGCCGATTTCACTACCGGGCTGAAAGTTTCATCATAATTCACTCCCACCTGTTAAGACATGCCATCACCTATAAGACGGGCCTTGTGCCTCCTAAAAGAACCATTAGATTTCTTTTTATGTCGAAAAATCCACATAAAATAAATAATATTAGCATCAGGAGGACGAAGTACTAATCCCACGTCTTATTTTCAATAAGAGCATTATATTCGTCAATCATTGCATTTTTCCAATTCGGATCGGACAAGGCATTTTTCGGATTACGAGGAACAGGGGAAGGGACAACCGAAGTGGACAAATTAAATAGCCGTTTGGATTTGGAAATGTCGTGCATAGCACGAGTTTCCATTGTCCGTCGGGGTGCCGCTGGAGGTTGGACGGGATTGGAAGGTGGTGGCAGCGGGACTGGGAGTAGGACCGGCAGTGGGAGGGTGTTGCTAAGATGGGGCAGTGGTGTCGGGGAGAGAGGTGGCTGTCCGAGAGGCAGCCGATACAGAAGGACGTGACGGGCTATTCCGAGGCTCAGCTAGCCGAGAGGTAGCCGAGACAGAAGGCTGTGATAGGATGGTCCGAGGCTTCCGTTGTGGGGCTAGGTGGACTGCCTGCCTGCCTCGGGACGACAGCGGTGGGGCCAATTGCCGGTGATGACGACGACTGATTTTACAAGGGATGGATTAGAAGGGGATTTAGACCATCATTTAGGAAGTCATTGGAATTTGGAGGTGGAGAAGTGAGTTTGGAAAAGGGGAATTGTGACTCATCAAATATGACATGCCTAGAAACGATTATTTTTCGGTTGACAAGTCGTAACAATTGTAACCTCTATGATTGAGGGGGTAACCACGAAAGACACACAGGGATGACCGAGGTTGCAACTTGTTGATTTGAGTGGAGGGATGTAGGGGGTAGCATTGGCATCTGAAAGTTCGTAAATGCTTATAGGAAGGATCCCAAAGATAGAGAACTTGAGTGGGTGACTTGTGTTTGAGAGACTTGTTTTGGAGAATGTTCAATATATATGTTGCCATTGAGAGTGCGTAATGCCAAAAATAGGGGGATAGAGGTGTGGGAAAGGAGGGCACGAATTAAGTTGTTTATGGTTCTAGTTTTTCGTTCAGCTTTTCCATTTTGTGGAGAGGTATGTGGACATGAAAAATGAAAAACAAGGTCGTGTTTGGCGCAGAACAGTTTGAATTGTTGATTATCGAATTCCCTTCCATTGTCACATAGAAAACATTTGATATTCTTTTCAAATTGTGTCTTTATGAAAGCACTAAAGGACGAAAAAATAGAATAGACTTGGGACTTATTACCAATGGAAAAAGTCCACAAAAATTTGGAATAATCATAAAAAAAACACATAATATTTATGCCCGGCCGTGCTTAAAATGGGAGAAGTCCATAAATCACTGTGTATTATATCAAATGGCATTAAAGTACAGGTGGATGAAGAATAAAATGGCAATTTGAAATGTTTTAAAAAAATGCAAGATTCACAAACAGGGGTAGTAGAGGCATGTTTGCACTGAATAAATTTATTTTTGCTAAGGGAGCGTAAAACAGAATCTCCTCGATGTCCTAATCTATTATGTAAAGAAGACGAAAGAGCTGTAAGGGTTGATGGAGAGGAGGCTATATAGCCGATGGTGGTGGTGATAGGATAGAGGTCCCCAGTGCTGTCACATCTCATTATTCGTGTCCCTGTCATAAGGTACTTCACAGAAAAAACCAAAAGGATCAAATTCAAGGAAAATATTATTGTCGGTTGTGAAATAATGCACAAAGATTAGATTTTTGATAAGTTTCGAGGCAGGGAGGACATTATTTAAGACTAACGGTGGATGTGGTGGGAAGAGGGATGATTGTCCATAACCTCGAATGGGAATGCCTTATCCACTTCCAATAATAATATTTCAATTTAAATTGCTCATATTGAAATAAGACGAAAGAGTACCTTGGGATGCCGTCATATGATATGTGGCGCCAGTATCCATGTACCAACCGTCAGCTGGTGCATTGAGAGACATCGTGTTCATAGTCGCCTCAATATCTGTCGGTGAGTAAGCTGAAGGAGGAGAGACATGTGCATTGTATGCCTGCTGCAGACGTGCACCGAAGATGCCTAGCTAGGGCTGTCGGGCCGAAGGTGGGGCCCATGATGACATCAGGAAGGGACATGGTGAAGCAAGCCAAGCCGGTGGGGCCCACACAACCCATGGTGAGTAGGCAGCCCATGGCGGGGGCTGCTTCCACTATTGCTGCCGCTGCAGTTGGATGTTGGCCGGCGGGGCTGTCATCTGTCGCCGCTACAACTGTTTCCGATTCGGCCACCACGACTTCGGCCAGAATTTTGCCCTTTGTTATTAGTCCGAGATTGTAATACAAAAAATCTTATTTACCGTGTTAGTATATAACTTAGATTCATTTTATTTATATATTCAAATATAAAAAAATTACCTCAGGAAAGTAGGAAAACTTGTCGGTCCATCTGAATAATGGTGCATAAGAAGAACGTGGAGAGAAACAAATAAAATATAACTTCCCCAATTCGGTGGCAAATTTCTTTTCAAGAAGCTTCCTTAATTTGACCTTGACCTTGACCTTGACCTTCATAAATATAGAGTGGGATGCATTTATAAAATGAGATGCTTATACTACACATTAATTTTAACAACATATCCCGTGTAATCTCACTGGTAAGATGTATTACACATCAATTCAACAAAATAAATTCTATAATATAATCTTTATGTGTTACAAATTTGTATATAAGTAGTATATATACTTTATGTATTGATTATACATTGAATACATAGGTGTGATTGCTACAAATTACGATTACACAAATAATATTTTTTAACCGACTAGCTAAAATGTTAAGATCCCATTTAAAATTCATCTTTAGATCTGGAAAGATACCCTTCGGCTAGTAAAGGGGCAAGTTATTCATTCAAATATATAATAACCACATGGATATTGCAGCTATTCAATTATCCACATGGGTCGTATATATAAAACTAGCATTATTAAAGAAAAAATAATTTATTGATGAGATATAAAGCAATACGTTCTACGAATACCCCATATGGAAAATTATATATTTCTAATATCAAAGGGGTTGAAAGTGCCACCTATTTGTTGGTTGGCTAATTTCCTCAAACTAGCTATAAATAAGCGCCTATCATATCCCATATTTACACACTAAAATCATTCATATTATATTCCAATGTCGTCCTCTAGCTACTACCTCTTTCACTTTTGTTTTCTTCTCACCACCTCAAATTGTAGTAAGGTGGAAAAATCAAGGGAGGAGTATTTTTTTTTGAGTGTGTAGTGGTCTTTAGAGTATTTATACTCGTGACTACACAATGTAAAATTCCTTGCTATAGTGATATCAGTTGCTCCTCTTGATCCGTGGTTTATCCATTATCCAGAAGGGTTTTCATGTAAAAAAATATCGGTGTCATTATTGCTTTTTATTCTTGTTAATTAACCATAACTTAGTGTTTCACGTTTATTACTAATACCGTGAATATTATTTTTGTGGGTCTATTTTATTCCAACAAGTGATATCAGAGCCAAGGTTCTGTCTGAGTATGCTCTGTGGTTGCAACACAATTTGAACTTCCACATCAGACAAGAATTACTTTGGTCTCTTGCTAATAAATAATATATGTATTTGTGATAAACGATGGAAGCCAACACTAGTAGAATGATTACTTTGAGTGGTGTCAATTATGTCATTTTGAAAGAGCAAAATGAAAGATTTGCTCTATGTCAAGAACTTTTATCAACTAATCTTTGCCACTAAAAGGCCTGATAATAAATCAGATGAAGGGTGGAATTTGTTACATAGACAAGTATGTGGCTTTATTAGATAGTGGGCTGACGATAATGTGTTGAACCATATTTCTGGGAAGACACATGCTCGGACCCTATGGGAGCAGCTTGAAAGTTTGTATGCTCGGAAGACTGGTAACAACAACATGTTCTTGATTAAGCAAATGTTGGGTTTAAAAGACATTGATGGTTCTCCGATGCCAGATCATTTGAATAACTTTCAGGGGATCATGAACCAATTATTTGCTATGGACATTAAATTTGATGAAGAAATTCAAGGTTTGTTTCTACTTGGTTCCCTATCAGATTCTTGAAAAACCTTTAGAACTTCATTGTCAAATTCTGCTTCGGATGGTGTGACCTCTATGGATCTTGCCAAGAGTAGTGTTTTAAATGAATAAATGAGAAGAAAATCTCAGGGTTCCTCCTCTTCAGATGTCTTGGTGACTGACTCTAGAGGGAGAAGCAAGAATTGTGATTCTCAAAATAGAGAACATAATAGAAGTAAATTCAGAAACATAAAGATATTGAGTGTTATCATTGTGGGAAGAAAGGACATACAAAGAAGTTTTGCCGGATATTGAAGAAAGAGAACAGAGATATGGAGAAAAAGAAAGAAGATGACAGTGAAAATTGTGTGGCCACCTCACTACAGAAGATTTTATTATTGTCCTTGATAAAAATCTGATAAATATTGCTTGTGATGAGTCAAGCTGGATTGTGGACAGTGGTGTCGCATCTCATGTGACATCAAGGAAGGATTTTTTCTCATCATATACTCCAGGTGATTTTGGAACCTTGAGTATGAGTAATGAGATTGTCTCTAGTGTGGCTGGTATTTGAATAATTTGTTTGGAAACTAGTATTGAAACTAAACTAGTTTTGAACAATGTGAAGCATGCACCTGATGTTCGTTTGCACTTGATATTTGTTGGTGTTCTGGATGATGAAGGTTATTTTAGTACCAATGGTGCTAGAAAGTGGAAACTCACTAAGGGTTCCTTGATTGTGGCTCGTGGTACAAAGTGTTGTGGTCTATACTGGACTACAGCTTCTACTTGTACTAATATGGTGAATGCAGTTGAGAGCAATAACTCTTCAACGCTATTGCACAAACGGATTAGCCACATCAGTGAGAAAGGACTCAATGTCCTGGTCAAGAAGAAATTATTGTCAAATTTTGAAAGTGCTAAATTAGAAAAGTGTGAGCATTGTTTGGATGGAAAATAAAATATAGTCTATTTTTAAGTCTCATTCTCCATCAAGAAAGATAGAGGTGCTTGAGTTGGTGTATTTAGATTTATGTAGTCTTACGCAGACAAGAACTATGAGTGGTGCACTTTACTTTGCTACGTTTATTGATGATTGCTCAAGAAAACTTTGGGTCTATATCTTGAAGACTAAAGACCAAGTGTTAGGTGTCTTTAAGCAGTTTCAGGCTTCAGTTGAAAGAGAAATAAGAAAGAAACTAAAGTGTATTCGTACTGATAACAGTGCTGAATATTGCAGACCGTTTGACGAATACTGCAAGCAACAAGGTATAAGACAGCAGAAAACTCCTCAGCTTAATGGTTTAGCGGAGAGAATGAACATGACCTTGATGGAAAGAGTCAGATGTTTGCTTTCTAAAGCAAAATTGCCGAATTCCTTTTGGGGTGAGGCTTTATTGACCGATGCACATGTTATCAACCTATCTCCTGATGTTGCTTTGCAAAGTGATGTTCCAAACAGAGTTTGGTATGGCAAGGATGTCTCCTATGACCATCTGAAAGTATTCATCAAAATCCAGAAAATACTCAAAAAAAATTAAAAATACGAAATTATGAATAAGGGAGAAATTCCATGAAAGATAAATTAATGATTCATATAAATCACTTAGTAATTTGGAATAAATAATTAAAATCTTCAAGGTAAAAAATAAAAGAGCTCCATATAATAACTTCTATGAATATACACTAGGTTGCATAAAAAGGTTAGTTTTCTTCGTTCCTGGAGGAGGGCCTCATTCCTCTCTTCCAGATTGCGAATGTACCAAGACAAGATAGTGTATCTTCATTGGCTATGGCCTTGATGAGTTTGGTTACAAGCTATATGATCCAGTTGATAATAAAGTTGTGAGAAGTCGTAATGTTGTCTTCGTGGAGGATCAAACAATTGAAGATACTGACAAAGCGGAGAAGCTAAAATCTTCAAGTTCTGATGGTTTAGTTAATCTTGATCAAGTTCTGAATATAAATGTGGATGACGTGAGTGGGCTCAATGATGACGTGATGCCCATAATCATGTTCCAGGTCATCATATTGACATTGATGATAACGATGTCTCTGTTGATGAGGTAGATGCTCTACTCATGAAACTATGGATGAGTTAAATACTTCACTCAAGAGGTCTACTAGACAACACATTTCTTCTTCCCGTTATTCTCCTAATGAGTATGTATTACTCACTGATGGGGGAGAACTTGAATGTTATGATGAGGCTATGGAAGATGAGCACCAGGATCAATGGATTGAAGCCATGCAAGATGAGATGAAATCTCTACATGAGAATCAAACTTATGAGTTTGTGAAATTGCCTAAAGGCATAAGAGCTTTGAAGAACAAGTGGGTGTTCAAAGTCAAAGCTGAAGAACACAACTTGAAGCCCAGGTACAAAGCTAGATTGGTCGTTAAGGTATTTAGCCAAAGAAAGGGTATCGACTTTGACGAAATATTCTCTCCCGTTGTGAAAACGTCCTCCATTCGTACAGTCCTTGATTTGACTGCTAATCTTGATTTGGAAATTGAGTAGATGGATGTGAAGACACCTATTCTTCATGGTGACTTAGAAGAAGAGATTTATATGGAAAAACCTGAGGGTTTCAAGGCAAAAGGTAAGAAAAATATTATGTGTGTAAACTTAAGAAAAGTCTATATGGATTGAAGTAAGCTCACAAATAGTGGTACAAGAAGTTTGAATATGTTATGGGGGTGTAAGGATATAAAAAGACCTCTTTATATCACTGTGTTTTGCACATAAATTTTGGTTTCTCGGATGAAAAAAAGGAGATTTAAGTTTCATCCTTTCCCAAAAGTTTTATTTTCGTCTTTCCAACTATGGAGGCCTCAAATTCGACGGAAGTTTCATCGGCCAGTGTAGTATCATGTTCAAATCAACAAAATATACCAAAAACATCAAACTGAAACCGAGAGGCAATTTCCGAAGGGGCGCGGCCTCAAATTCAATTTCATTGGCCTAAGTGTAGTATCATGTTCAAATCAACAAAATATACCAAAACAACAAACTGAAACCGAGAGGCAATTTCTGAAGGGGCGCGACCTCAAATTCAATTTCATTGGCCTAAGTGTAGTACTTGTTCAAATCAGCAAAATATACCAAAACAACAAACTAAAACCGAGAGGCAATTTTCAAAGGGGAGCGACCTCAAATTCAATTTCATTGGCCTAAGTGTAGTATTTGTTCAAATCAGTAAAACAGTAAGATATCCGTGTGAGGATGTTTAAATGCCAAAATAAACCCACAGTTCGCAATTAAAAATGTCCGACCCGAATTCTGAAATTTTTGAACCGAAACAAAACTTGAAATGCTTCTGAAAATTCGACCCGAGTTTTGAAATTTGGCCCGACTCGGATTTTGACAAAAACAGTAGAGAAAATTAGGTAATCGACCCAGTTCTGAAAAGTAGACCCGGATAGATGACCTGGATTTTGAGTCGACCCGACCCGAGAAATGCAACCCGAAACAGTGGTGACCTGGAATCAATTTTTGGATTTTCAGATAACCAACAAGATATAAAACACAAAATTTGGAAATTAATTCAAACCGGGTGGACCCGTCCCAGATCGATGACCCGACCCGAATCAGGGGTCTCGACTCGAAACAAATTTTCACTAATTTCAGGTAACCAACATGATATAAAAACACACAATTTGGAAATTTTCGAACTGGGTGGACCCGACCCGAATCAGGGGTCTCGACCCGAATAAAACTTTTCACCAATTTCAGGTAACCAACATGACATACAACACATAAATCTGGTCCTTACCCCAAATCGGGTCGACCCGACCCGAATAGTGACCCAAAAATAGTGAAGAACAAACCACAAAAAATACAGATTTTTTTGAATTGATGTTTACGGGACCCAATAGAAGTATCTAAAATCAAAGTTCAGGAATGAAACTCACCCCTTTTCCTTCCGATTTTGAACTTGTTTTCGGACTTATTTCTTGAATAACAAGGAAGGCGAATACCAAAAATCAAGAACACAACAAATATTTTTTCTTTCTTTTCGGTCTCGATCCCCTTTTCTTGAAGAACAAAAGGGGGTTTTATAGGTAGAATTCGAATTAAAATAAAAGAGGGAAAAAGTAACGGTTTTGACAGATTTCAAAACTGAGATGATGACAGTGGTACGGGTTGATGCTCTTACCCACCAAATCCTTGAAGGTTCGTCCTAGAGACCCAATGACTCATGCATGCTTTACAATTTCAGGACGATTTGATTGGACGAGCTAGGCGTGAGATTTTGAGAAAATGGAAAACGACTAGGGGTGATGCGAGAGGTCTGCGGTGGAAAGGACATGGTGGTAGGGACGTCGTTGGTGGCATTTATCTAGTGGTCCGAGGGTGATTTTGGGTGAAAGGTCACTGGTTTTGGAGAGATCTGGTTTTGGTATTTAGGTATTAGGTTTTGGGGCGATTTGAGGGGATATGAGTCGGTGAGGTTATGAGGTAGGTTAGTGGTGTCAGGTGGCGGTGTCAGGGGAGGTGACAGGATTTCGGCTACTTGGGAGGGGAGCCGCAAGGGTGTGTTTGATTTTTTTTACTTTAGGGTTGTTAGGTTTGGGTTGGGTTTTTAGGAGTAAGGGATAAAAAGGGGGGAAATGGGTATTGGGCTCGGATTTACAATGAACTTCGTGATCTACTACCACAATGATTATTGATGATCATCACGGTGATACTAATTGCCTGGATCAGCTCATGTCTCGATACCGCAATATTAAGTCAAGTAAGTGATCGAGCTGCATTATTTCTCGATACATGCAGTTCAGGTGTTAGTAATGTTTGTGATAGAAATCGGTGTTGCCTTCATTACTTGATTAACAATATATACAGGATTACCGGCCATAATCTTGGCTGAAATTATGTTGAAATTGTGCTCTATCAAATCACAGAAATATACACTAAATATACATTTCCTAAAAATAAACATATTCTTCCTATTCTATTTTACATATTCTAATACACCCCTTTAGTCGAAACGGGAGGTTTACGTACGTTGAGACTATCTCGAAAATCACCAAAGAGTTGCAGCATGAGTCCTTTAGTAAAAATATCAAAAATTTGATATCATGAAGGGACGTGTAGGACTCATACTTGACCACGAGCGACTTTCTCACGTACGAAGTGTATATCCATTTCAATGCGTTTAGTGCGTTGATGTTAAACTGGGTTGCCTGAAAGATAAACCACACTAACATTGTCACAATAGACCCACATGGCTTTCGTAACTAGACAATGAAGTTCCAAAAGTAAGTTTCGAATCCAACAAGACTCAGAGACGATATTAGCCACCTCAGCCCTAGATCGATACAATGTAGGTTGCCTTTTCGCAGACCAAGATATCAAGTTATCTCCAGGGTAAACACAATAACCAGACGTTGATCGTCTAGTGTCCGGACATCCACCCCAGTCTGCGTCAGTGTATGAGATGAGCTTACTAATCGAATAGAGGTAAATGTGAAGGCCGAATTCGAGAGTGCCCTGAACATAGCGAATGATTCATTTCAATGCGGACATGTGTTGGGTTCATGGATTGTGCATAAATAAGCACATTTATTGAACTGCATAGGAATATCTGGTCTTGTAAAAGTCAAATATTGTAAGGCGCCGACAAGACTACGATACTCAGTTGGATCATGATAGGGATTTCCTGAAGAGGTACTGGTTTTTGATTTCGTGTCCACTGATGTAGGAGATGGTTTGTAGTAAGACATACCGGCCCGGTCAATAATTTCTTCTGCATATTTCTTTTATGAAAGAAATGGACCTCCTGAATGTCGGGTGACAGAGATACCCAAAAAATAGCTTAGTGGACCTAAATCTTTCATAGCAAATTCAGAACCAAGCTTAGATATAATGGATTGTCGAAGAGCATCTGAAGAAGCAGCAAGGATGATATCATCCATATAAAGAAGAATATATGCCATAGATGTGCCCCGACGGTAAATGAATAAAGAATGATCTGAAATGCTATGAGAGAAACCCAATGTAGCCATATAATCAGCAAAACACTGGTACCAAGCATGAGGGGCTTGCTTAAGCCCATATAGAGATTTCTTGAGCAAGCACACATAATCAGGGTGTTGAGGATCACGAAAACCCGATGGTTGATACATATAGACAATTTCATTTAGGTTTCCATGTAAGAAAGCATTTTTTACATCAAGCTGAGTAAGACACCAAGATTTCGATAATGTAATGCTAAGTACCGTCCGAATAGTTACTAGTTTGACCACCAGACTGAAAGTTTCATCGCAATCTACACCAGGTTATTGTCCTGCACCATTACCTACAAGGCGGGCTTTATGTCTCTCAAATGAACCGTCAGATTTCTTTTTATGCCTGAAAATTCATAAACTTCGAATAATATTAGCATTAGACGGTTGTGGCACCAAGTCCCACGTTAAGAGCATTGTATTCATTTTTCACGGCCATTTTACAATTATGATCGTTTAATGCGTGAATGGGATTTGTGGGCAATGGAGAAATGGAATTTTTAGTAGTAGTGGGAAGATTAAGAAGTCTTCTAGGCCTAAAAATTCCATGTTGGGCTCGTGTGGTCATATGAGGAGAATGGGGAGGATTTATATGTGGACTGACTTGGGTAGATTGTTGGGCGGTTGTCAGGATTTACGGTGTGGGCTTATTTGCAGTGGGATGAGATGAGGCAGTGGGCTGAGGCGAGGCAGCGCTGAATTATTTCCTATTGGGCCTTCGGGATATTGGGCCAGTCTTGGTGGAGTAGAGGGGGCTCGAGGAGGAGAGATAGGAATGACAGTTTCCTGTTGCTGAGCCAACTCATGAGATGGAGAATGGGTTGGTATTTGCTGGGCCTGTGTGGGGGCATTTGCTAGCCTTGTATGGTCCCCTAGAGGAGGATTTGGACTTTGAGATGTGGATGTAGGTTGTGTAAAGGTGGGAGTAAAAGATAGGCCTGCATTCAGAAACTCATAAGTTGAGGAATTAGTAGCATGTAATTTGGAAAAAGGAAAGGTATTCTCATAAATATTACATGCCTCGAAATGATTATTTTTCGACTCGATAAATCATAACATTTATAACCTCTATGATTTGCTGGATATCCCAAAAAAATACAAGGTGTTGATCTAGCTTGCAATTTATTTCGAGAAGTGGAGGGAATTAACGAACAGCATAAACACCCAAAGACCCGAAGATGAGAATAAGATAGATCTTTTTGATAGAGAATTTTTGTGGTGTTTGATATGCAAGTTTTTTGTTGGGAAGTATGTTGAGTAAATAGGTAGCCATGTGTAGTGCATGATGCCAAAACGAATGAGGTAGATGGGCATGAGTAAGAAGAGTTCGGGTGATATTATTTATGGTCCGGATTTTCCTTTCGGCTTTTCCATTTTGGGAAGATATGTGAGGACAAGAAAATCGAAAGCTCATTCCATGTATTTCACAAAACTTTTGAAAGGGCTCATTAATGTATTCCCTCTCATTGTCACATTAAAAACACTTAATCTCCCTTTCAAATTGTGTTTTGATATAATTACGAAAAGATAGGAATATGGAATGTACTTGAGATTTATTAGCAATCGGAAAAGTCCATAGGAAATTCGTAAAATCATCAAGAAACAATGCATAATAACAATGACCGCCCGAACAAAGGACATGTGACGTCCAAAGATCACTATGCACAATATCAAATGGCAAAGAGGTTAATGAAAATGTGTTATAAAATGGTTGTTTAACTTGTTTCCCAAGAGGACAAGAATGACAAAAAATTATCCCGAAATTTATTACAAGCAATAAAATTGTTCCGGCAAAGGGAGCTTAAAACAAGAGCTCTTGGATGTCCTAAACGATTATGCCATAATTCTGGAGATAAAGATGCAGAGGTAGAAGGTGTTGATAGTCCAAAATAAGGTCTTATGGTTATTGGATATAGGTCACCCACGCTGTCACACCTCATTAAATGCATCCCCATCTGAAAATCCCATCTGTTAGTGCTACGGTTGGCTTCCACGACCACCGCCACCACCTCTGTTTTTTCATTTGCTGCCACGATGTCCGCCTCCACCTCTGCCACCGTGATTGGTGGAGGTACGGTTGTTGTTCTTGCGATTTCCACCCTGATTTCCACTAGAATATCCACCCAAATCATCATGAGACACATGCAGGGCAGAGTTGTCGGTGGAGTTTGCAGCCTTTTTCACCCTTGCCATTTCTTCCAAAACGAGCATAGAACGGGCTTTGTAGAAGGGGGAAGAGAGTCTCCATTGCGGATCTGAGATCCAACAGTGGAGTAAGCATCCGTTAGACCCGAAACAAGTTGAAGTACAACCTTTCATTACACATGGTTGCGCCGACGTTGGATAATTGATCGCTAGTGACTTGAGATGTTGACAATACGAAGATGCATCCGAAAAGTTTTCCATCTGAACTACTGAGAATTCTTGTTCGAGGTAGAGGACCCGAGAATTCTTGTTATCGGAGAAGACTTTAGCCGATTCCATGCGATTTTGGCCGTGGAATCTCGTTCAAGAATGGTATTAAGGAGGTCTTCGGAGATTGTACTGTAAATCCATTGTAAAACAATGGCGTCAATGCGTGACCAAAGTTCGGGATCCGTGTCCTTAAGAGACGGGAGAACCCGGTTTCACTGCTTCCTTCGATTGAGGAATGATGTGGTCTAGAACTTTATAGTTTGAATTCACACAGAAATGTTAATGATTTTTTGCAAAAGAAATCTTTAAACTCAATTCAATATTGCATTTCACCTGATTAACCATTTCCCAATCTTCTTCAGGTCCATGCACCTTATGTTGATAAATATGTTGCAAATTCCTACTTTAGCAAACATGACAATTTGGTAGACTCAAAGTTTAAAGATTTCATTGCACATGACATATTGTCCAGTGCATGTGTATCGCTGCAAGGCAATGTCAAATTTGCACCAAAGCTGACTGTTTTACATCAAAAGTTGATTGGTGAAGGCTCTCATCGCCGTCTATCATCATCTCTCAGATTGAAGAGGTCATCAGAGTCCATTTCCAGTCCCCCAAAATCTTGTGAGGTGATAATTGTTGAAAGATTGCCTTCTGGAATCTTTACAGATCCTTTTGAGCTACAACACCTTGTGCAGCGCGGCGGTAATTAACTATCCGATTTCTTTCACGTTTAATGTTGCAACTCTTCATCTGAGGCTAGTTGGTGTCCGCAATATGTTGCAGTTTTCAGGGATGCTGCTGTATTTGGAGATACAAATTTAGAGTTGCCCTAATTTCTGTCAAATCGGTCGTTTGTTGAGGTTCATCTGGAAGTGGGTTCCAATTTAACATCACCGCAGAAGGATGAACTGGAAATACACATGCAACTTCCTCTACATGCACGTTATAAGGTACATCACGTAAATGATTTTATATTCCCATGAAGTTTGCATTGATACTCTATTAAAAAAAAGTAAGTTACCACAATATTCCTCAGCCGCTCCCTTTTATCAGGGAAGCCACACACAGTCGTAGATATAGGAAGAAGCTTCTCAAATATTGACTGTAACATCCCAATTTTTTTCCTGGCAGCCACTAGGACACGGATTCTCAAGAGTCGAATTTGCTTCACCTGACTTGTTCCTGCGCTGAAACGTTGAAGGAAAACAACATGACACGAGTTGTTTGCTTCTGTTAGACAAACAGAATGCTGAATCAAATGATAATCACCCTTGTGCGAAGTACCATGTGGAAATAGACAACACACAGAAGTTGTATCTGATTTTACTTTTATATCAGCTGTTGCATCAGCTCTTCTCATCATTGTTGCCTCGCTTAGGTATTATGATAACAAACCAAGTAATGTCTTAAAACAATCACGAGTAATTGATAAATTTAAGAAGTTTTTGATTTCCCCTTTTTGGACTAATCATTGACAAGAAAACCTCATTTGATGTTAGGTAACCTCGCCGTTGCTCATTTATGTTTCACACTTTTGCTGCTTTTCCCATTACTAACCTCAACTACATTTGTGTAATTCATGGACTTTTTTCTACACAACAATAACTCCACCAACATTTTCTTACCTAAGTTGAGCATGGATTATATTTTTCGTCATTAACAACTCAACTTACACAGAAAGACTACATTTTTCGTCATTAACAACTCAATCACAGAAAAATTCTAAGCAAGTTTAACAACTAATTCATCGTGATTGGAAAACTGAAACTAGCAAACCTTCAATAAAAAGATATTCTAGTATAGAATGTCATATAACATAAAGAAATTTGCGAATTAGTTCGAGATGGTATATAATTTATTTTTCGTCATTAACAACTCAGCCATAGAAAATTTCTAAGCAAGTTTGACAACTAATTCATCGTGATTGGAAAACTGAAACTACTAGTTTGCAACACCTTCAAAAAAGATATTCTTGTATAAAATGTCATGTAACATAAATAAATTTGCGAATTATTTTGTGATGGTTCATAATTTTCAATCTACAATGTGGTTCGTACGTGCTTCATTAAGGGCAAAGCACAAAATAATTTGAGTAAGAAAAAGATTAGGCAATTTCATTGGACCCAGATGAAAAATATTGTACTAGATTTGGTGGGGTGCGCCAAGCCTAGGCTGTAGTGCAACGCCTAGGAGACACACAAAGACCCGAATAGCTAGCTACCATGATGGGCCTTCCCCCTTAAAAATTGAGTTAATATCGTGTGGACCAATGGCCCACATATCAGATATTAAACTGATAAGAACAGATACTACACTTGATCTTAGCCAAAAGGCCGAGAAAGGTATGCTTTTGATAGTTAACAGGCATCAGCTTATATAGCAGCTCTCGGCTCTCTACGCATTAGCTCATTCCAATGTGGGACATGTAAGCCTTTACAAAATGAACCCTTTGCATTTGCTTCATATATCAGCTGCTGCTAAGTTGAACAATTTTCATAAATATGGTGTTCAATATTGGCTAGACTTTCATACAACAGTAATAGACTATGTTTTGAGTAATTAAATGTCTTTAACATTCAAGATATGCTATTATTTCTCGATACATGCAGTTAATTGGGTGTTAGTAATATTCGAATTTATAGAAAACTGTAAATGGATTGTTGTTGCCAAGAAAAATTTAGACTCGATTTAATGGTGCAATCATTAATTTGTTTCCATTATCCACCATATTTACTCTTTCCCCATTTTCTTCGGGACCATGCACCTTATGTTTATAAATATGATGCAAAATCCCACTTCAGCAAACATTACAATTTGGTAGACCCAAAGTTTGAAGATTTCATTGAACATGACATTGGATTCTCAAGATATTTGCTTCACCTTGCTTGTTTCTGCGCTGCAACGTTGAAGGAAAGCAACATGACACGAGCTGCTTGTTTCTGCTAGACAAAAAGAGTGCTGAATCAAATGATGATCACCCTATGTGGGAATTACCATGTGGAAATAGAGAACACACAGAAGTTGTATCTGCTTTTACTTTTATCTCAACTGTTTTATCAGCTCTTCTTGTCATTGTTACTTTAGTTAGGTATTATCAACCTTCTACTGCCTTGATAATTAGCAAGTTTTTTGTTTTCCCTTTTTGGACTAACCATTGGCAAGAAGAGAACCTCACTTGATTTTAGGTAACCTCCATCAATTATAGCCGTTGCTTATCTATATGGTAAAATGTTTTATTGCTTTTGCCATTACTATTTTCTTAAATCAACTACAGTAATATGAATAGCTTTCATAGTATAACTTATAACACGAACACATGTCCAATAATGAATGTGCTATATGCAAAATAAGTTTTTCCTCAATTTACTTATGTCGAAGAGTAATTGTAAATTGACATGGTCATTGAGGATTCATATAGTAGACTCCAACTTGTTTGAGATTAAGGTGTAATTGTAATAGCAGCATTCTATATGCAATTTTGACAAGCCTTTAGTAAGGTAACTTCAAATGCAAATTGATTTCCATTTTTTACTTAATCAACCATAAAAAGAAGTTAAATTGCAGCATTTGATTTCATATTCAATTGTGTTGATTTGTACTAATATTTAGCTTCAAATGCACAAGTATTTGTTACTGTATCATCTCAAATGACATTTTGTTATTATATGTTTCTGACAATTAGCCTATAATCAAGCATAGGAGAATAGAATATGAAAAAAAAACAAGAAAAAGAGAAAATAATGTTTAAAGCAAGGAGACATCAGAAAAGAAGCCTAAAGGCAGAATCCGTAGAAGAAGATGCTTTACACAAAAGAACAAGATAATAATCCTAAAACAAGAAAGAAGTAAATCAATAGACGTCGGGAAACAGGAGAAGAAAAGTTACTATAGCTAGAATATTTGTTTGACAAAGAAGTACTATAACTAGATTATTAGAACGTAACTGGAGTGGATTCCTTGTATTCATATTGAATAAGGGGTACTTTTTCTTCTCCTTCTCTTTATCCTATTCATATTCTTAAGTCAAAGTCAAATCCTCGCAGTTAAATAAGTGATCTCCTACAAGGTATCCTACTATATCCCACTTCACAAGTGTTAGGAATCATTAAAAGTTTCCCAACCTTAACCTCAACCCCACCATGCAGGTAGCTCTTTAATGTCTATCGTGGGAACGGCTTTGGATTCATGTTTCTTTACAGAAATCATCATCCGAAATGTTGTTGCTTCAACCGAATCGCTCAACTGAACCTTTTGCAACTTAGTTTTTCCATTGAACCAAATTCTTGGGATGGTTGGGTTACCACCGCAAAGGTTCGTATTGTTTGGGTTTTAAGTCCATTCCCCTAGACATGCAGGACTCTTGATCTTCGGGCAGTCCCTTAGTTAAAGGGACTGCTATATTATCCTTTGATGTAATCAATGGGAATGACACCCGTGGTGATCAACTGCCATACGGTCTTATGTCTTTGATAGATATGTCCAAACGCCGTCATCCGTGACCTTCTTGAAGCCGACCGGATATCCACAATGTATAACTGATGAAGGCACGGGTTTCTTCTAGTAAGGGACGTCCTCTAAGGAGTCATGAAGTTACTCAACTTCTTATAATGCTTTGTTTAAAGCGATAAACTCTGATTCCATCATGAATCGGCCGATGCAAGTTTTCTTAGAGGATTTTCAAAGACACACCATACACATCCACTTGTGGCGTTGGTGTTCTTCAAGTCCGATGTCCAGTTTGCATCATTGTGTTCTCCCAGAACCGCTGGACATCCAGAATACCAAAATTCATAGATAAGCGAATATTTTAGATATCGTCATATCTGATTTAACATCTTTTATCGATCATTTTTAGAATCACGAATTAACCTTAGTTTAACTAATCTACTTTGTAAGCGGATACCAGGTCGGTTATAGTTGTAAAATACATTGAACTATATGTGACGTGCACATATCGCTCCTGGTATCTCTTAGCCGCCATAAATCTTATGCGGACCATTGCAAAAAAGATCTCGAATTTCAAGAAGGGGAGAATGTGTTTTAAAAGTCTCTCCAATGAAGGGAGTGATGCGTTTTGGCAAGAAAGAGAAGTTGAGCCCAAGGTTTATTGGACCATATGAGATCTTATGAAGAGTGGGGAATGTGGCTTACGAACTAACCTTTCCACAAGAATTAGAAGTGGTGCATCCAGTATTCCATGTGTTAATGTTACGGAAATACTTGCACGATCCAAGCCACGTCATCAGACCCCAAGAGATAGTTCTGAATGAAGAGTTTCAACACGAAGAAATTCCGATGGAAATACTGGATAGACTAATCAAGCGCCTTAGGAATAAAGATATTGCTTCTGTGAATGTCCTATGGAGAAATTAATCCACAAAGAAGCAACATGGGAAGCCGAAGATGCGATGAAAGTCAAATACCAATTCCTGTTTGAGTAAGGTAATAACATGTGTTAAGTTGTGTTTCATGTGTGTCTATGTGCTTATGTTACGATCTTATTCACATTCTAGGACGAATGTTGTTTAAGGAGGGGAGAATGTAAAGTCCTGATTTGTTGTTACAAAATAATAATAATAAAAATAAAACACGTCACAAATGAGTTTGGAATTAGTTCAATTGATTTATGGCTCATGGTGTTCTATGATTTATAACCATTGGTGGCTTCAACAAGACTGTTAACTACCTCACAAATGAGTTTGGAATTAGACCGGTCCGTTAGATGTCTTAGAAATCTCAATTCCTAAGATGTCATATGTGATGCTCATATCTTTCATATCGAAACTTTGTTCAATATGACTTTCATTTTCATAATATTGGCTTTCTAACTTCAGAGTCAATGTTTCTGTTGTCAGATTCATTATTTCTGTTTCATCTAAAACTTCCAGGACCAAAATGTAAACATTTGATGGACTAAAAAGAAAGTTCTTGAAGAAGCCCAACAGTTCAACAAACTAACTTTGATCCTTTCCTTCCAACTCTCCGGTTAGGAAGGATGTCTCAACATCCATGTAACGCAAGACTGCAATGGCCCTGGATGTTAAGCTATTCACAGGGGAGCACATGTCCAAGTAGTCGAGGCCTTATACTCGTTAGTAGATCCATCTACTTTGTACTCAATTTGAGTATCCACTTTTACAATCCAAATGTTCTTTTCCCGGAGGTAGGTCAACCATTACAAAAGTATGGTTTTATCTGATGGAATCTATTTCTCTCTCTGCAGCTTCTTTCCAAAGCAGTGCTTCTAGAGATGACAATTCTTTGTTAATTGTCCATGGTTCATTCTCAACCATGCAAGCTAGAAGGCCTAGAACAAGTCTTTGTCCCCTCTTTGCTCCGTCTCGGTTCAACATCTAGAATCCCTGAGTTCTATAGATCTGGAACATTAAGTTCTGGATATTCAGCAACTTACGAGTTCTGTAGATCTGGAATGTCTAGTTCCGGACAATCAAGCACTCGCGGGTTCTTGTTAACCTCGAGCAAGTGCTTCTTTTTCCTTCTCAAGGAAAGTTATCTTCAAAGAATTCAACATTCTTTGCTCCAAGAGGCAATAAGCACTACTGTTATTTGCAGAACCAGTGGATATGCAATCTAGAGTCTTAGGTCCAACTTAACCTGTTTCGGTATTCCAACCTCTACCAAGCCACCCCACATCATAATATTTGTAGGTGGGATCATTTCCATGTTTCACATATAGGGTTATCCTTATCCTTATGCGGAGTTCTTCTGAGAATAACATTAGCGGTAAGGATTGCCTTGCTCCACATATTTTGGGTGTATGGCTTTGTGCTTGGCTAACACCATTAGACTGAGGTGAGTAAGGAGCATTCATTTGATAAATGATGTTTCACATTCTCCCCATCTATCACTACGAATTCCTCAATCCGTAGGCTTAGTTGATTTTCAACTTCTGCTTTGTAGCTCTTATCCCTTCAACAGCTTCATATTTTCTTTACAACAAACAAAGAATGCAATATGTTGTACCATTGTAAATGAAGGTCACAATATACGTGTCTCCCCCCTCTATTTTGTACAAACTTCAAATCACCCATGTAGGTGTGACTAAGTTCTAGAGGAGCGGTGCTTCTTTTGCTATTCATTTGATGGAATGGAAAGGTGATTTTTGCCTCTTCACCCACCTCACATTCATTTTGAGGGTTTATGTCGACAGAAGGCAACAATCTCAACTTCGTTAGCTTTTGAATGACTCTCTATTTAACGTGTCTTAATCTATAATGGCATAGATGCATGGATTACAAATATATCATTCATTTGGATACAGACATACTGTACCATTCGTAGTTATTACAGACCTGTTGTACTAGTCTCAAACTAGCTTGACCAATAACATCCCTGAAACCAAGTTTGGGACATGTATCACCTCCTTTTATAGTGATCACATTCCCTAAAGTCCTTTTTTAAGGACAACCTCTCCAACCCCTTCTACTTTAGAGGTGGAGTTGCTTCACATGAACAACCTTTTGCCCATGGTTGGGGCGTAACCGGATCATATGTGATCTGGATACTCTGGTCCACTCCAGTTGCTTTTGCAGACTGAGTGTCCAATTTCTTTTCTGCCTTTCTTTTGGCCTTCAGATCATTTAAGACCTGAAAACTCTGGCCCACTCTAGTCGCCCGTAGGCTTTGTACGACCGAGTGTCCAATACCATCCTATCAAATGAAGGGTCTTCTGTCAGATATTGTGACAGGTTCAACGTCTTAAGATAAGCCATTATCTTTTAGTCTTCTTCCCTTGAGATTGGTGCCTAGACAATTCATGGCGCTTGCTTAAGAGTGGTAACAGTTTTCGCACAGTCAGTGGATCTTTCTCGCTCGTATATATGCTTTTACGTTAGATAATCACAACACCACCGGCTGAGTCGAGAGATGACTCTCTGTCTTTAAGATAAGATTGCCCCGTATATATGCTTTTACGTTAGCGGACAATTGTCTCTCAAGATAAAACAACAACTAATCAATACTACAAAGCAAATAGGTTGATTTTGATGAAGAAAACAAACATGAAACGACTTGCTGAATAATGGAAATTTTAGAGGAAAAGGAAGAGTTTCTGCTCTTGTTCAAGACTTTTGTTATCTCTCTTATCTTTCTGTTGTATTTTTTTTCCATCCTCTCATCAAAACTGTTTCAGGTCTCAATATATATTGTTTAGGAGGAGGAGAGGTGCTAAGAGGTTGTTTAAGAGGTGTAGTCATGGGCAGAAACGTTTTGTAGTAAGTGCAAAACATTTCAGATGGTTAATGGCCATAAAACTATTGGCTTTCTGGCTGCCGGCAACATTTTCTCAAGCTGGAAAGAAAAAAAAGATGTGTGTTGTTTTGTAAAATCTTCTCAAGCTAATATTTTGCTGCAATTTATATTTGTAAAAGCTAAAACAAGCATATTTATAAGGAATTATTTTTGAACCATTACGGGCGCTTCCCAACTAGTTATGTATAGAAGAAAGAATAAAATGTAAGGCATTATTAATAAGTGGGATAAATCATATCTATGCCTTTGTCCTGCTACAATGAATTCTGAGTTGCATCGCCTAGCGGGAGCTTAGTGCACCGGGCTGCCCTTTTTATTTAAGAAGCCTCAATCTATATTAGTAATGGGGAAGTTATGTAAAGATGTTATCTGAAGGAGGTCATCTGACTTTCTGATTAGTTAGACAAGTGTCGCGCCCGTTTTTAACCCACGGGTTTCGCGATGCGACTGGCGTCGATTCCCTCTAGATTGATAAAAAATAATGATTGCTTTGAGGAGTAGCCACCTAATTACTCTAAGGTGAATTAGGGCACCAAAATGCTAACTAAAAGCTGCAAAATAACTCCAATTTTGTTCTGCGAAACTAATGATATTCTAGGTAAGGGTTCTTTATTATCCTAAAGGGAAGGGGTTAGGCATCCTTTAAGATCCGCTAACTTGCGGTTATCCGGTCAAACTCAGGTTAATTATTATGCCAAGGAACATGCATGTTTACAAGTATATAAAGTTAAAAGATATTTTGAAAATAATTAATAAAAAGATGCATTTTGATAATGTAAAGATTTTACCATTTATTCTTTTGAAGGTCTCGCAAAGATGATTGCGGTTTTGAGAAATAAATTCCGAAATAAAATCCGGAAAGAGTATGCATGATATTTTATACAACTATATGCAAAAATTGATTTTTTGGATAAAAGACATGCATTTGCATTGTTTACAAAGTATATGCAAAATGATTTTCTGGAACATGCATTTGTGTTGCATTGATTATAAAATACATGTAAAGTTTGATTTTGGATAAAAAAAATGCATTTTTTACAATTGATAAAAAAACAAATTATTTATAATGCCAAAGTAATTCTTGTTTTAGAAATCATTTTGAGTTGCAAATCAAAAAAAGACGAACTTATTTGTATGATTAAGAAAGCAAATAAAAGATGACCAAAGTTATTTTGAAAATTTTGAATATGCATGACGAGCCTGAAAATAAATAACTAGCGGAGGGTTTATGAGCCTAAAAATAAATAAACTAGCGACGAGATTCCAATTTTAAATCTACTCTTTCTAGATTATTAATTCTAAATCTACCTATATTAAACATTTCGATAATTTCATGAATACAATAATATTACAATACAAAATAACATAAAACTGAATTAAAAAACATAATACAACAATAAATCCTCTCCGATGGGTGTTTGCCTTCTTTGACTTTCATAAATATGTCTTGCAAGCTGTCACGAACAAACGGTTAGAAACAATTGAATATAAATAAACTTCGGATCCGCATCCAAAACAATGAATGTTTTGATTACGGAGGGCTCAAACTTAAATTTTGAAAAGATCATTCCAATCACGTCGTGGCTGCGAACATATGACTCGTTGGTCATTTTAGTTGCCTCGCACACTGAACATGTTGGTCTCTCGGATGAAAAAAAAAGGGATTTAAGTTTCATCTTTGCCCGAAAGTTTTATTTCCGTGTTTCCAACTGTGGAGGCCTCAAATTCGACGGAAGTTTCATCGGCCAGTGTAGTATCATGTTCAAATCAGCAAGATATACCAAAAACAGAAAACTGAAACCGAGGCAATTTCCGAAGGGGCGCGACCTCAAATTCAATTTCATTGGCCTAAGTGTAGTATTTTTTCAAAATATCAACCGAAAAAAGCAATTTCGAAGGGCGCGACCTCAAATTCAAGATATGGCCTAAGTGTAGTATTTTTTGGTAAAACAAGAAGGATGTTTAAATGCCAAAATAAACCAACAATTCGCAATTAAAAATGTCTGACCCGAATTATGAAATTTTCGAACCGAAACAGAACTTGAAATGCTCCTGAAAATTCGACCCGAGTCCTGAAATTTGACCCGACCCGAATTTCGACAAAAACAGTAGAGAAATTGGGTAATCAATCCAGTTCTGAAAAGCAAACCTGGATAGATGACCCGGATTTCGAGTCGACCCGACCCGAGAAATGCAACCCGAAATAGTGGTGACCCGGAATCAATTTTTGGATTTTCATATAACCAACAACAAGATATAAAAGACAAAATCTGGAATTTTTTTCAAACCGGGTGGACCTGACCCGTATCGTTGACCTGAACCGAATCCGGGGTCTCGACCCGAATCAAATTTTCACTGATTTCAGGTAACCAATATGATATAAAAACACATAATCTGGAAATTTTTGAACCGTGTGGACCCGACCCAAATCAGGGGTCTCGACCCGAATCAAAATTTTCACCAATTTCAGCTAACCAACATGATATACAACACATAAATCTGGTCCTTACCCCAAACCGGGTCGACCCGACCCGAACAGTGACCCAAATTGGAGACCCAAAAATAGTGAAGAACAAACCACAAAAATCATATTTTTTTTCGGATTGGGGTTTACGGGACCCAATAAAAGTATATAAAATCAAAGTTCAAGAATGAACTCAGCCCTTTTCCTTCCGATTTTGGACTTGTTTCGGACTTATTTCTTGAATAACAAGGAAGGCGAATGCTAAAAATCAAGAACACAACAAATATTTTTTCTTTATTTTCGGTCTCGGTCCCCTTTTCTTGAAGAACAAAAGGGGGGTTTTATAGGTAGAATTCGAAATTCGAATTCAAATAAAAGAGGGAAAAAGTGACGGTTTTGACAGATTTCGAAACTGAGATGATGACAGGGGTACAGTTTGATGCTCTTACCCACCGAATCCTTGAAGGTTCATCCTAGAGACCCAACGACTCATGCATGCTTTGCAATTTCAGGAAGATTTGATTAGACGAGCTAGGCTTTGAGATTTAGAGAAAAGGGAAAAAGACTGGGGGTGATGCGAGAGGTCAGAGGTGGAAAGGACATGGTGGCAGGGACGTCGGTGGTGGCATTTATTCGGTGGACCGAGGGTGATTTCGGGTGAAAGGCTGCTGGTTTTGGAGAGGTTTGGTTTTGGTATTTAGGTATTAGGTTTTGGGGCGATTTGAGGGGATATGGGTCGGTGAGGTGATGGGTTAGGTTGGTGGTGTCAGGCGGCGTTGTTAGGGGAGGTGACGGGATTTCGGCGACTTGGGAGGGGAGCCGCAAGGGTGTGTTTGGTTTTTTTTACTTTAGGGTTGTTAGGTTTGGGTTGGGATTTTAGGGGTTAAGGGATAAAAAGGGGGGAAATTGGTATTGGGCTCGGGTTTGGGCCGACAATGGGGGTTAGATTGTTAGGTTTTGGAATAAGGGAAATAAGATAGGTTATGGGTTTAAAAATATAAAAAAGGGTTTAATATTAAAAAGGCAGTAGAGAAAAATGTAAATTATTTAAAATAAGATATAACGATGTGATAATAATAAAACATAATGTTTGTAAAATGTTTAATTCTTAAAATGGAAAATGCGATGTTGTTTTGAGAAAAATAGAATAACATAGAATATTAGGGTAAAATTATGATTACGACTTTAAAAAAGGCAAATGATAGTAAAACATGTGAATAATAATAATAATAATGATATTGAAAATAATATATATATATATATATATATGCCTATCTTAAAATTGTTTTTGAGGTGTCCGAAAATATTTAAAATTGCAAATAAATTGGAATAGACGGGACAAAATTGGGTGTCAACAAATGCCCCTCTTTGGCCGGAGATGATGAAAGAGTTTTCGGCCAAAGAAGTTGACTAAGTAGCCAATTTTGTTCTGATCATCAGGCTTTGAACGATGAGTAGGGATTCACGGGCATAGATAGAATTCTGAGGGAGAAGAAATTGAAAAAGTTGGTGCGATTCCAGGAAATATTGCCCAGTGTCGAGTTACGATGGCACTGGTGACGTGGAAAATTATTGGGGAAGGGGTGGAACGATGTTCGCAGTAGGACGCTGACCGAAATTACCTCGGTTTGTTGCAAGAATTAGTCATGCGTAGAAGCTCCTGCAAATTAACGCTACCTGCAGACTAAAGCTAAAGATAAAATTGGTGCATAATTGATGAGACAAAAATAGCAGAGAATGAGTACATAAAATATGCGACCCTGTGAGTCGAAATGATGCCCTTGAACAAACGTAATGCGATGACGTTGTTGTAAGGGTGTAATGCTGATGTCGTCATTGTATCAACGTAATGTTGATGATGATGTCATTGTATGGACGTGTTGTGTTGAAGACATCATCATGTAGATGTGTTGTATAGATATAACGCTGATGACGTTGTTATAAGAATGTAATATTGATGACGTTATTGTAAGAATGTAATGTTGATGTCGTCGTTGTATCGACGTAATGTTGTTGATGACGTCGTTGTATGGACGTGTTATGTTGAAGACATCATCGTGTAGACATAGTGCTAAAGACGCCGTTGCGTAGACGTGTCATGCTGACATAATGTTGTTGACGTCGTTGACGTCATTGTAATGCTGTAAAAGACAGTTGTTGTGCCATCGATGATGTTGTTGTAATGTTGTTTTGTGTTTGTGACACGCATGAGCAGAGATAGCATCATTGTATAGACATATTGTGCAAATGGTGTCGTTGTATAGACGTTATACTAATGACGTCGTTGTATGGATGTTGCTGATGTCATCGTTGTATAGACATTGCTGATGTCATCATTGTATGGACGTTGCTGAAGTCATCGTTGTATCGACGTTGTTGATGACATCGTTGTATAGACATTGCTGATATCGTTGTTGTATAGACGTTGCTGATGATGTCATTGTAGGGACGTTGCTGATGACGTCATTGTATAGACACTATGCAGATGACGTCATTATATGGACGTTAGGTTGATGACATCGTTGTATGGACGTTGTTGATGTCATCATTGTATAGACATTGTTGATACCGTCATTGTATAGTCATTGCTGATGTCGTCGTTGTATAGATGTTGTTGATGTCATTGTTGTATGGATGTTATGTTGATGACGTCATTGTATGGACGTTATGCCGATGACGTCATTGTATAGACGTTATACCGATGACATCATTGTATAGACATTGCTGATGACATCGTTGTATAGATGTTATGCTGATGATGTCGTTGCATAGACGTTGCTGATGATGTTGTTGTATGGACGTTGCTGATGACGTCGTTGTATAGACGTTGTTTGTGACCCGCATAGGTTGAGATGGCGTCGTTGTATAGACGTTGTTGTTTGTGATCCGCATGGGTTGAGATGGCGTCGTTGTATAGACGCATTGTGTCTGCGACCTGTATCCAAAGAAAGCTTGTGAGTTTGGGGGGGGGGGGGTCGAATCTTATTGACTTTTGTAGATTTGCCCCCTGACACTCATTTGTCCCACTGGTTTGGACCATAGCTCCTGCCTGATTTCCGATCTTGGCTAATTGTTAGTGAAAACATTTGTTGAAATAATTTGTTTATAAGAAAGTATGCATATCAATAAAATGTTTGTCGAACTCTAATGAAAATATTTTTTGAACACAATTTGCTTATACGAAAGTATGCATATATATAAATGTATGTCGAGCCGTGACATGCGGTAAAACAAAGCAAATGTCTTATCCAAAATCCTTCTTCTGGCTGAAGACTTAGCATGCCGCTGCTTTTCCATGTCTATCAACGTCTTCTTGCAGTAAACCTTTAAATTTTGCCCCGATTTTCGATATGCGAGGATGCTGAACCTTTAGACGATGCAGAGTCTTGCGTGGGTTGCTTGCTTATCCTATCAAGGGCGATCAGATGGGTGCATTTGTCATATGCAAGATAAGGGAGAAAAGATTTCCTAATGGTGGGACCGAAGACGATTTAGGCCGCCTACGTATCCTCATGAGGGAATCAGGTCATAACATAGTTCATTACAAGCAAAAGGGAATTGTAAGGTTTTCTAAAAATGGGACTGAAGCTGATGTGGCCGCCTACGTATCCCGCCGAGGGAATCAGGTCATAACGTAGTTCATGTGGCGAAAGAGATTTATAAGTGTTTTCTAAAAATGGGACCGAAGCTGATGTGGCCGCCTACGTATCCCGCCTAGGGAATCATGCCATAACGTAGTTCATGTTACAAGCAAATGGGATTTTTCAGGAAATTTTTGTCTTAAAGAGACGAAACCCTATGTGGGTTCTATGCGTATCCCGCCGAGGGAACACAACTTTTACATCATAGAAAAGGAATTACATGTAGAATAACAAATCCTAGATATAGTATCTCTTCGCTGCATCTGCATTGATAGCTTTTGGCCACACTTCGCCGTCCATTTTAGCCAAGATTAGAGCTCCTCCAGGTAACACCCGGTGAACTGTGTAACGCCCTTTCCAGTTAGGTGCAAATTTTCCTTTTGCTTCATCTTGGTGTGGGAATATGTGTTTCAACACCAACTGCTCTGGTTTGAACATCCTTGGTCTCACTTTCTTGTTGAAAGCTCTAGCGATCCTGTTATGATAAAGTTGTCCGTGACTGACTGCGTTCATTCACTTTTCATCAATCAACATCAATTGCTCGTACCGATTATGTGTCCACTTGGCCTCATTCGACTCGACTTCTTGGATAATTCTTAAGGACGGTATTTCTACCTCTGTCGGCAACACAACTTTTGTTCCATAGACCAAAAGGTACGGGGTTGCCCCAGTTGAAGTCCTGATTGTAGTGCGATATCCCCAAAGGGCAAATGCTCGTGCCAGTGCTTGTAATTATCAATCATTTTTCGTTGTATTCTCTTGATGTTTTTGTTGGCTGCTTCGACTGCTCCATTCATCTGAGGTCGGTATGGAGTGGAATTGCGGTGAATGATCTTGAACTTCTCACATATCTTATGCATCAAACCGTTGTTGAGGTTGGGTCCATTGTCTGTTACAATCTCAGGGATTCCAAATCGACATATGATGTTATTGCGAACAAAGTCGACCACCACCTTCTTTGTCACTGACTTGTATGATGATGCCTTCACCCATTTCGTGAAATAATCAATTGCTACTAAAATGAATCTGTGCCAATTTAACGTTGCGGGTTTGATAGGGCCAATGACATCCATGCCCCAAGATGCAAATGTCCAAGGAGAACTCGTCACTTTGAGTTCGTTTGGAGGCACTCGGATCAAATCGCCGTGAAATTGGCACTGGTGGCATTTTTGCATAAAGCGAATGCAATCTATCTCCATGGTCATCCAAAAATACACTACTCACGAAATCTTTTTTTGCTAAAGTGAAACCGTTCATATGAGGCCCGCACGTGCCTCTATGTATCTCTTCTACTAGGTTGCCCGCTTCCCGAGCGTCGGCATATCTTAACAAACCTAGATTCGGAGTCCTCCGAAAAGGATTCCTCCATTTAGGAAGAAATGGTTTGATAACCTCCGAAGTGTCTTCTTTTGAGTGCTGGTTATGCCTTCTGGATATTCGCCAACCTCGAAATACCTCTTAATGTCATGGTACTAGGGCTTTCCATCGGTTCTTCATCTACGTGGAAACAGTAGGTTGTTTGATCCAACAAATCCACCTTAATAGGATCAATGTAATTCTTATCCGGATGTTGAATCATGGAGGACAGAGTTGCCAAAGCATCCACAAATTCGTTCTGAGTTCATGGGAGATGCTTGAATTCTATCTTCCTGAACTTTTTGCACAACTCCTTCACACAATGCAGGTATGGAAGTATATTTACGTTCCTAGTGGCCCATTCTCCCCGTACTTGATGGATCAATAGGTCTGAATCGTCGATAGCCAATAATTATTGTACGTTCATGTCAACAACCATTCTGAGTCCAAGTATACAAGTTTCATACTCCGCCATATTGTTGGTGCATGGGAATCTGAGCTTTGCCGAAATTGGGTAATGCCGACCTGATTCTGAAATCAAAACTGTTCTGATACCAACTCCTTTGAAGTTTGCAGCTCCGTCGAAGAACATTCCCCAACCCGGGTATTCTTCTAAGATATCTTCTCCAACAAACAATACTTCCTCGTCCAGAAAATAAGTTCGGAGAGGGATGTATTCTTCATCTACGGGATTTTCGGCAAGATGATCAGCTAGTGCTTGTCCTTTGATAGCCTTCTGCGTGACATATATGATGTCGAACTCGCTTAGCAGGATTTCTCATTTTGCTAGATTCCCAGTAGGCATGGGCTTCTGAAGGATATATTTGAGTGGATCCATTCTTGAAATGAGATAGGTGGTATATGCAGACATGTAATGTCTAAACTTTTGAGCAACCTAAGTCAAAGCGCAGCAAGTGCATTCTAGCAAAGTATATCAGACTTCATAAGGCGTGAATTTCTTACTTAAGTAGTATATAGCTTGTTCCTTTTTTCATGTTTCGTCGTGTTGCCCCAGCACGCATCCAAATACATTTTCCAACACCGATAGATATAGTAACAAAGGCCTTCCGGGCTCTGGAGGCACCAAAATCGGCGGATTAGATAGATATTCCTTGATTTTGTCAAAAGCTTGCTAGCAATCTGCTGTCCAATTGATAGCAGCGTCCTTCTTTAGTAATTTGAATATCAGCTCACATATTACCGTCGACTGTGCTATGAACCTGCTGATGTAATTGAGACGACCGAGAAAACTCATCACGTCCTTTCGGCTCTTCGGAGGAGGCAAGTCTTGAATAGCTTTTATCTTCGAAGGGTCCAATTCAATGCCCCTTCTACTCACGATGAAACCTAACAGCTTCCCAGCAGGGACACCAAATGCACACTTTGTGGGATTCAGCTTCAGATTGTACTGCCTCAACCGGTCAAAGAATTTCTTCAAATCTGACAAATGATCTGAAGTCCTTCGTGACTTGATAATGACGTCATCCACGTAGACCTCGATTTCTTTGTGGATCATATCATTAAAAATGGTAGTCATGGCTCTCATGTAAGTGCCCCCTGCGTTCTTGAGTCCGAACGACATTACTCGGTAGTAGTATACTCCCCAAGGTGTGGTGAATGCTGTATTTTCTGCATCTTCCTCATCCATCAGGATTTGGTGATAACCATGCAAAGCAATCAACGAATGATTGCAACTCATGCTTCGCATAATTATCGATGAGTATGTGGATATTTGGGAGAGGGAAATCATCATTCAGGCTAGCCTTGTTGAGGTCCCGATAATCCACGCATACTCTTATCATCCCATCTTTCTTTGGCACAAGTACGATGTTGGCTAGCCAAGTTGGATACCGTGTGACTCGAATGACCTTTGCGTCGAACTGCTTGGAGACTTCTTCTTTGACCTTTAAACTCAAATCAGGCTTGATTTTCCTTGGCTTTTGCTTCACCGGATGACATGATGGCTCAATGGGTAATCTATGTGAAACAATACATGTGCTCAGACCTGACATATCATCGTAAGACCACGCAAATACGTTGATATATTGCTTCAAAAGATCCACCAGTTCTTTATTTTGGGCAGTGCTTAGATGGACACTAATTCTTGTCTCCTTTACCAGTTCTGCACTTCCCAAATTCGTGGCTTCTGTTTCATCTAGATTTGTCGTTGGCCTATTCTCAAAATGTTCCAATTCTTCGATCAATTCTTCTGATTGTAGGTCTCCCCTGAATTCTTCGTAGTCATGTTCGCAGTTTGGATTTTGTTTGCTTGTTTCACTGCATCTCACATTCATATTATCGACAGATTTATAGTTTGCATGTTGAAAGAGAAAAGAAAATTATGAAATGAAAAATAACAAAAGCGTAGTGGATTTGTCATTTAGACTTTCAAAAGATGGAGGCAAAACACATTAAAATGCATGAATGTGATTCAGGCCTCAATTTAAATCGCTTTGTTTCATTAAATAATAATAAAATTTGGGTAGGCATGATTGGAAAATAAAAAATGGGGTGCTCCGCCAGTTTTAGTCAACACGAATCAACCTTTGGGGGAAATAAATTAGACAAAATAAACCTCCTGAAAAATGAAGAAAACCAAGTTAGTATAAGGCAAGTAATTATTGTTTCAAATAATATGCACAGAGTGGAAAGCAGCAGAAAATAGCAAGCAAATTGTATGGAAATTAAATTCGCGTCCTAATATGCATGGGGCCTCTCTTATGCCAGAGGTGGACCTAAACGCCAAATATGCGAGATTATGACAGATTAATTTAAGATGTTAAACTGCAATGCTTTTGTCGGAAATGCAAACAAAATGAATGTACATTTTCCAATTTCGGTATGTCATGATTAGGCTTGAATGTACATTGCTTTGAGGAGTCGCCACCTAATTATTCTAAGGTGAACTAGGGTACCTAAATGCTAACTAAAAGCTGCAAAATAACTCCAATTTTGGTCTGCGAAACTAATGATATTCTGGATAAGGGTTCTTTATTATCCTAAAAGGAAGGGGTTAGGCATCCTTTAAGATCCGCTAACTTGCGGTTATCCGGTCAAACTCAGGTTAATTATTATGCCAAGGAACATGCATGTTTACAAGTATATAAAGTTAAAAGATATTTTGAAAATAATTAATAAAAAGATGCATTTTGATAATGTAAAGATTTTACCATTTATTCTTTTGAAGGTCTCGCAAAGATGATTGCGGTTTTGAGAAATAAATTCCGAAATAAAATCCGGAAAGAGTATGCATGGCATTGTATACAACTATATGTAAAAAATGATTTTTTGGATAAAAGACATGCATTTGCATTGTTTACAAAGTATATGCAAAATGATTTTTTGGAACATGCATTTGTATTGCATTGATTATAAAATACATGTAAAGTTTGATTTTGGATAAAAAAAAACATGCATTTTTGACAATTGATAGAAAAGTAAATTATTTATAATGCCAAAGTAATTCTTGTTTTGGAAATCATTTTGAGTTGCAAATAAAAAAGGCAAACTTATTTGTATGATTAATAAAGCAAATAAAAGATGACCAAAGTTATTTTGAAAATTTTGAGTATGCATGACGAGCCTGAAAATAAATAACTAGCGGAGGGTTTCTGAGCCTAAAAATAAATAAACTAGCGACGAGTTTCCACTTTTAAATCTACTCTTTCTAGATTATTAATTCTAAATCTACATATTCTAAACATTTCGATAATTTCATGAGTACAATAATATTATAATACAAAATAACATAAAACTGAATTAAAAACATAATACAATAATAAATCCTCTCCAAGGGTGTTTGCCTTCTTTGACTTTCATAAATACGTCTTGCAAGCTGTCAAGAACAAACGGTTAGAAACAGTTGAATATAATTAAACTTCGGATCCGTATCCAAAACAATTAATGTTTTGATTACGGAGGGCTCAGACTTAAATTTTGAAAAGATCATTCCAATCACGTCGTGGCTGCGAACATATGACTCGTTGGTCATTTTAGTTGCCTCGCCTACTAAACATGTTGGTCTCTCAGATGAAAAAAAAAAGGGATTTAAGTTTCATCCTTGTCCGGATGTTTTATTTCCGTCTTTCCAACTGTGGAGGCCTCAAATTCGACGGAAGTTTCATCGGCCAGTGTAGTATCATGTTCAAATCAGCAAAATATACCAAAATTGCAAACTGAAACAGAGAGGCAATTTTCGAAGGGGCCCGACCTCAAATTCAATTTCATTGGCTTAAGTGTAGTATATGTTCAAATCAACAAAATATACCAAAAACAGAAAACTGAAATCGAGAGGCAATTTTCGAAGGGGCGCGACCTCAAATTCAATTTCATTGGCCTAA
This sequence comes from Anisodus tanguticus, assembly GCA_034509755.1. Classification (NCBI taxonomy): domain Eukaryota; kingdom Viridiplantae; phylum Streptophyta; class Magnoliopsida; order Solanales; family Solanaceae; genus Anisodus; species Anisodus tanguticus. Next base: position 34,427,733 of record CM067546.1, read on the forward strand.
GTGTAGTATTTGTTCAAATCAGTAAAACAGTAAGATATCCGTGTGCGGATGTTTAAATGCCAAAATAAACCAACAGTTCGCAATTAAAAATGTCCGACCCGAATTTCTGTCAAACCGGTCGCTTGTTGAGGTTCATGTTGAAGTGGGTACCAATTTAACATCACAACAGAAACATGGACTAGAAATGCACATGGAACTTCCTCTACATGCACGTTATCAGGTACATCACGTATACAATTCTCAACATGATTATATTTTGTCATTAACAACTCAACTTACATATATTAGTAAAAACTATTAAGAAAAATTCTAAGCAAATTAACGACCAATTCATCCCTCCAGCAGAATAGTCTGAAATCGTGATTGAAAATAACAGCTTTTAACTTCGGAACACATCACAATAAAGATATGTTAGTATAGAAAGAAAAAGTTGTATACTACTACTAAGAACTCTGTGACAGCAAATCTTTGTTAGTATTAGTTCGTAATTTGTAAATCACTAGGATAAAGGATAAATCCACTGGTGATATGAACTTCAAATTAAAAACGGAATTTGTTAATTTAAGAGGAATAGAACTTCAAACGAGTGACAAAAGAGATGAGGCCATTTCTTTGGACACAGATGAAAAATATTGGACTAGATTTGGTGGGGTGCGCCAGGCTGGACTGTAGTGCAACGCCTAGGCGACACACGAAGACCCGAATAGCAAGCTATCCTGATGGGCCTTCCCCCTTAAAAATTGAGTTAATATCGTGTGGGCCAATGACCCACATATCAGATATTAAACTGATAAGAACAGATACTAGACTTGATCTTAGCCAAAAGGCCGAGAAAGGTAAGCTTTTAATACTAAACAGGCATCAGCTTATAGGTTTTATAACAAATTAGGAATGTATCCTTATGTGTGGAATTGGTCCTCTCAACAACTATTTTGATAAAATGTCCCAAACACGTGACTGCTCCAAGGTGTTTGCTGAAAATCCCCAAGGAGATGCAATTGGTGTGCGATGGCAATTTGAGTTGGTGAGATCAACAACAGGGAATTCGGTAATTGCTTCTTATTTTGTACCACTAATGTTCGAAGGTGTCACCCTTATGTTAGATAGCAGTCTTCAGTAATGTCTCTCATTTAATGCGTTTCATGAGATACCGACAATGAAGTTTGGAGAGAATGCGGTTGCGGCTATTGCAGACTAGTCCCTTGTTTTTACATTGGAGTTTGAAGAGGCTTTCAATCTGCCTTTTTCCATATTCAGAGCTTATGACCGTTCCGTACTTGCATATCACTGTATTTCGAAGTCTAAAGTCATGTCTCTGATTTTGCAGGCATCACATATGTTGTATTTTGCATCTGTTACTGCTACAGTTTTCTAAAATAATTAGTTATTTAGTTGTAGGAAAAGTCTAATAGTTGATTTAGTAGGATACTCAGCTTTTTAATTTTAGGAAGAGTCTAATATTTTAGCTGTAGGAGGAGTCTACTACTTAATTTTATATGACACAGTTTTCATTCATATTTTCTATTTGTTGTTTGCATCTCTCTCTAAAAAATCTACACACGACAATGCGTTCACAGAAATTCTTGTTGTAGCGTATGAAAGGGTACAGGTTGAGCTTGTTAGGAATTTTGCAATGAGTGTCTCAAACAAGACCCGAGTTCTTGCAGTTGAATCAATAGGACAAGTTCCTTTGCTGGACGCACTTGATAGCCCTATGTTTGAGAGCAATGCTATTGCTCGCTTTCGCCGAGTTGAACTCTGACAATCCTCTCTTTTGTTCTTCACTGATTGTGTTTGCTCAAATTGACCAGTGGAATAATTTTATGCTCTTGAGATTGCTATAAATGTTGGACAATGGCTGAACCCACGTCTTTCTTGTCGTTTATGTATTTCCCCGGCTGATGTACATACTCATGTTTTCTTTCGTGTGTCAAAAGTGCGTGTAAGGCAATTTGCATATCATTTCAAGCTATTAGTACATTTCTGTGTCTTAAATGTTGGGGTCAAATCTAATGGGTTCACTGAGAATTCTGTGGGGGATAACTAGCAATTATGTGGAGAAATGTGCCTCTCGGTATTTAGAGCATTTAAGTGGTCTGGAAACACTCACTATAAAGATTATGCCACCAGCTACATATGCTTTGAACCCGATTTTCTTGGTGCATCACTGGTTATTATGTTCAGTCAAGTTGCTCATGATGCTCAGAAAGGGAACAAGGAGACTATTTATGTTAAGATACTGTCAAGTGTTTTGACACCAATGAGAGAGTGGTCAGAAAAAAGGGTGCTTAGTCACCATGAAAATTTCAGCAGATGTAATGTTGGATTAATGGAAAATATTCTTCCTGTCTTATTCTCGGCCCTGAAAATATTAGAGGAAGAGGTTCTAGGATATACATCTGCCCCTTTTGAGAAAGGAGAAGAACTGAGGGATGCATTCGCTGAGATGTGGGAAGAAGTGAGCATAGATGTTGCAAGTTTTGATAGGGAAGAAGTGTATCAGACTTTCAATAAGTTAGCCGCTGAGACTGATGAACTAGCAGCTAAGGCGAAGGAAATTTTTCCTCATATACTCACAAAATGGCATTTTATTGTAGCAGAGTTGCAGCTGTAGCGCTACATTATTGTTATGAAACCTTGTTAAAGCAGTGCCTCACAAGCTCAACTTTGTTTGTGAAAGACAGATTCTTTCTATTGCAGGAGGCTGCAAGACTTAAATATTTTTTAGTTCAATTGGGTTTACTTGTTGGCTGTCTTGCTAAGGTTGGACATTTGAATGAACTAGGTTTGACTACTATTGGAATACTGTTATCATTGACTAAGTGGGCTAAACAAATAGTCGCACAACCTTCTGATGGAGTTGCTACAAACTCTAACTTTGGCTCAGGTGCTCTCTTCAGTGTATTTTAGTGAGTGGTCAAATAAATCCTACATGAAGCCTTTTGTATTCAACAGCATTTCCCTCCTTGCCTTATGTTGTCAATTTGATATACATACCTCTAGTTGGCCGTCTATCTTGTGGGCTTGGTATGGAGATATTTGGCGAGGAGCACGCTACTCACACTATTTCTAATCCGAACCTTGAGGACAAGATTCTTATTGATCCCGGAGGTATTGTTGCAAAGAGACCCATTTCTGATTATATTATTGGGCTACATGCTGGACCAGGAGTCAAAATGAGGAAAAGCTAATATATGATTTGGGATCCAGGCGGAGAAAAGCTGTCTAGATACTATTGGACTAAAGGAAATATGATAGATACAAATAGCAGGGACTGTATTGGTTAGGGTATGCTAAGACTTGAATTATTTTCTTTTCACTAGCTATTTTGTGATAGCAGTCTAGAACCTCCCTATTCTATTTTCCTTTTGTTCTTTTGTTTTACTGAAATTGATGAACAATCTTTTCTTTAATTGATCAATTCAAAGCTTAGTTTGTTACAAAGAGACGCAAGGATGTGACCGTGTAGTCAATGAAATGGGTTGAGAACAATGAGATCATCTCATGTTTAAACACCTGGGAGACAAAAAAATTAGGTGATTTTTTTTCATCTGTCTAGGTCTTATTGGACAGAGTTACCCGATGTTTGTGCTGTGGGAAGTAGCGGATACCCTGTGGAATTAGTCAAGGTGCGCTCAAGCTAGCCCAAACAAAAAAAGGGCAGCCCGGTGCACTAAGCTCCCGCTATACGCGGGGTCCGGGGAAGGGTCGGACCACAAGGATCTATTGTACGCAGTCTTACCTCACATTTCGGCAAGAGGTTGTTTCCAAAAGAGAATGCATGTAAGAGGTTATAAAAGAGAATGCATATAAGAGGTTTATATGTGCACCCACGTCTTCATTAACTTGACTAACCATCTTGATTACGACTTATCTAACTAATATCGTATCATGGAAGATCTGCTTAGCATACTTTCAGCTATACTTTTGAGTGGGACCAATCATATATTTGCGTTTGTCCTGCCACAATGAATTCTTTGAATTGCATCTAAGAAGCCTCAATCTATATTAGTAATGAGGAAGTTAAGTAATGAGGTCATGTGAAGGAGGTCATCGGACTTTCGATTAGTCTTACAAGCTTGTAGGAAGTTCTTTCAAGGGTTAAGGGTCAAAAATACACTTCTTCAAGTATCACTTTTTTTTTAGTTTCCTACCTGAACTATCAAAGTGTGAGAGTTTCTAACCTAAATTATCATCATTTAGTTTGCAAAATACACATCAACTATCGGTTGTACACTTTTTCTACATAAACTATCACTAACTAATTTGTAAAACACACCTCATTAAAAGTGAACAATCGATAGTTTCACACGAACATTCTCTTACAAAAGTTTCACACGGATTTTATTTTGTCATTAACAACTCAACTAACATATATTAGTAAAAACTATTAAGAAAAACTCTAAGCAAATTTAACAACCAACTCATCCCTCCAGCAGAATAGTCTGAAATCGTGATTGAAAATAACAGCTTTTAACTTGGAACACATCACAATAAAGATATGTTAGTACAGAAAGAAAAAGTTGTATACTACTACTAAGAACTCTATGACAGTAAATCTTTGTTAGTATTTAGACTATTAGTTCGTAATTTGTAAAACACTAGGATAAATCCACTGGTCCTATGAACTTTAAATTAAAAACGGAATTTGTTTATTCAAGAGGGGCACAAAATTTCAAACGAACGACAAAAGAGATGAGGCCATTTCTTTGGGCCAGGATGAAAAATATTGGACTAGATTTGGTGGGGTGCACCCTTTTATCAGGGAAGCCACACACAGTCGTAGATATAGGAAGAAGCTTCTCAAATATTGACTGTAACATCCCAATTTTTTTCCTGGCAGCCACTAGGACACGGATTCTCAAGAGTCGAATTTGCTTCACCTGACTTGTTCCTGCGCTGCAACGTTGAAGGAAAACAACATGACACGAGTTGTTTGCTTCTGTTAGACAAACAGAATGCTGAATCAAATGATAATCACCCTTGTGCGAAGTACCATGTGGAAATAGACAACACACAGAAGTTGTATCTGATTTTACTTTTATATCAGCTGTTGCATCAGCTCTTCTCATCATTGTTGCCTCGCTTAGGTATTATGATAACACAGCAAGTAATGTCTTAAAACAATCACGAGTAATTGATAAATTTAGGAAGTTTTTGATTTCCCCCTTTTGGACTAACCATTGACAAGAAAACCTCATTTGATGTTAGGTAACCTCTATCTGTTATAAGCCGTTGCTCATTTATGTTTCACACTTTTGCTGCTTTTCCCATTACTAACCTCAACTACATTTGTGTAATTCATGGACTTTTTTCTACTCAACAATAACTCCACCAACATTTTCTTACCTAAGTTGAGCACGGATTATATTTTTTTTCATCATTAACAACTCAACTTACACAGAAAGATTACATTTTTCGTCATTAACAACTCAATCACAGAAAAATTCTAAGCAAGTTTAACAACTAATTCATCGTGATTGGAAAACTGAAACTAGCAAACCTTCAATAAAAAGATATTCTAGTATAGAATGTCATATAACATAAAGAAATTTGCGAATTAGTTCGAGATGGTATATAATTTATTTTTCGTCATTAACAACTCAGCCATAGAAAATTTCTAAGCAAGTTTGACAACTAATTCATCGTGATTGGAAAACTGAAACTACTAGTTTGCAACACCTTCAAAAAAGATATTCTAGTATAAAATGTCATGTAACATAAAGAAATTTGCGAATTAGTTTGTGATGGGTCATAATTTTCAATCTACAATGTGGTTCGCACGTGCCTCATTAAGGGCAAAGCACAAAATAATTTGAGTAAGAAAAAGATTAGGCAATTTCATTGGGCCCAGATGAAAAATATTGGACTAGATTTGGTGGGGTGTGCCAGGCCTGGGCTGTAGTGCAACGCCTAGGCGACACACGAAGACCCGAATAGCTAGCTATCCTGATGGGCCTTCCCCCTTAAAAATTGAGTTAATATCGTGTGGACCGATGGCCCACATATCAGATATTAAACTGATAAGAACAGATACTACACTTGATCTTAGCCAAAAGGCCGAGAAAGGTATGCTTTTGATTGTTAACAGGCATCAGCTTATATAGCAGCTCTCGGCTCTCTACGCATTAGCTCATTCCAATGTGGGACATGTAAGCCTTTACAAAATGAACCCCTTGCATTTGCTTCATATATCAGCTGCTGCTAAGTTGAACAACTTTCATAAATATGGTGTTCAATATTGGCTAGACTTTCATACAACAGTAATAGACTATGTTTTGAGAAATTAAATGTCTTTAACATTCAAGATATGCTATTACTTCTCGATACATGCAGTTAATTGGGTGTTAGTAATATTCGAATTTATAGAAAACTGTAAATGGATTGTTGTTGCCAAGAAAAATTTAGACTCGATTTAATGGTGCAATCATTAATTTGTTTCCATTATCCACCAGATTTACTCTTTCCCCATTTTCTTCAGGACCATGCACCTTATGTTTATAAATATGCTGCAAAATCCCACTTCAGCAAACATTACAATTTGGTAGACCCAAAGTTTGAAGATTTCATTGAACATGACATCGGATTCTCAAGATATTTGCTTCACCTTGCTTGTTTCTGCGCTGCAACGTTGAAGGAAAGCAACATGACACGAGCTGCTTGTTTCTGCTAGACAAAAAGAGCTTGAATCAAATGATGATCACCCTATGTGGGAATTACCATGTGGAAATAGAGAACACACAGAAGTTGTATCTGCTTTTACTTTCATCTCAACTGTTTTATCAGCTCTTCTTGTCATTGTTACTTCAGTTAGGTATTATCAACCTTCTACTGCCTTGATAATTAGCAAGTTTTTTGTTTTCCCTTTTTGGACTAACCATTGGCAAGAAGATAACCTCACTTGACTTTAGGTAACCTCCATCAATTATAGCCGTTGCTTATCTATATTGTAAAACGTTTTGCTGCTTTTGCCATTACTATTTTCTTAAATCAACTACAGTAATATGAATAGCTTTCATAGTATAACTTATAACACGAACACATATCCAATAATGAATGTGCTATGTGCAAAATAAGTTTTTCCTCAATTTACTTATGTCGAAGAGTAATTGTAAATTGACATGGTCATTGAGGATTCATATAATAGACTCCAACTTGCTTGAGATTAAGGTGTAATTGTAATAGCAGCATTCTATATGCAACTTTGACAAGCCTTTAGTAAGGTAACTTCAAATGCAAATTGATTTTCATTTTTTACTTAATCAACCATAAAAAGAAGTTAAATTGCAGCATTTGATTTCATATTCAATTGTGTTGATTTGTACTAATATTTAGCTTCAAATGCACAAGTATTTGTTACTGTATCATCTCAAATGACATTTTGTTAATATATGTTTCTGACAATTAGCCTATAATCAAGCATAGGAGAATAGAATTTAAAAAAAAAACAAGAAAAAGAGAAAAAATAATGTTTAAAGCAAGGAGACATCAGAAAAGAAGCCTAAAGGCAGAATCCGTAGAAGAAGATGCTTTACACAAAAGAACAAGATAATAATCCTAAAACAAGAAAGAAGTAAATCAATAGACGCCGGGAAACAGGAGAAGAAAAGTTACTATAGCTAGAATATTTGTTTGACAAAGAAGTACTATAACTAGAATAATAGAACATAACTGGAGAGGATTCCTTGTATTCATATTGAATAAGGGGTACTTTTTCTTCTCCTTCTCTTTATCCTATTCATATTCTTAAGTCAAAGTCAAATCCTCGCTCGCTCCTTGCAAAGAGTGTGATTCTTTGAAGTTACGCTGCTTAACCTGTGCGAAAGTGATAACCTTTGACAGGCGATCATTTTTACTAAAAACTGAATATAGTGCTGGCATGGATGTTGGTTTAATGAAGCTTACATATCAAAGCTTCCTTTAGTTAGTCATATGTTGAAGTCATATTTTGTTGAGCTCAGATGCATTATATGGAACTATTTTCGTGATGTTGTGATCTAAGAGCAGTGGTGTTACCTCATCAGACGACGCATCTCCTTTTCTTTCCTGTATTTAGTAACTTTATATTCCATTGTGCTGCAGACATGAGGTTTTACTTTTGGACAACGAGTTTGCCTTTAATGAAGCAATTCTCTAAGAAATAGAGTAGGGAATACAAGAAATACAGCAACAAATTGGTGAAGTGAATGAAATTTTCAAGGACCTTGCTGTGCTTGTTCACGAGCAAGGAACTATTATTGGTAGGTCACTCAATTTTGTTTTTGTATTCAAATTTCCATATTGAATTTTGTCTGATATTTATCGTTCTGTTTCTGCAGATGAAATTGGTTCCAATGTTGAGAATGCAAATGTTGCGACTGCACAGGGGAGATCCCAACTTGCAAAGCTGCAAAGACCCAAAGATCAAATTCATCTCCGGTACTTCATCACATTTGACCACTCATCTTACTGATAATAGAACTCTATGACTAGTATTCTTAAGCATGTTGAGTGTTTAGTGGGACGCCTTTTATTAGTTCTGTTGAACTTGTAGTTGATGCGAAATCTACAGAATTAGTAACGCTTATAAATTGGGTGACAAAGCTTTAATAGATTTATGATTCTGATATTGACCTGCTACCGTAATTGTATTTTATGCTATACTTCAGGTTACTGCTTAATTAAGAAAAAGAAAACGTAAAATAGCAGTTACGGTAACTTGATATATCTGGTGGCCAGGAATGAAAATCAATTTGCATTTGCTGAAATCGAATGATTACGGTAGCTGGTCAGTATCAGAATCATAAACCTATTAAAGTTTTGTCAGCCAATTTATAAGCGATACTAATTCTTTAGATTTCGCATCAACTAAAAGGCCTCCCACTAAACACACAACATGCATTTCGCATCAACTAAAAGGCCTCCCACTAAACACACAACATGCTTAAGCATACCATGATCCGTTGATCAGTAAGATTTATGGTCAAATGTGATGGTACCAGAGATGAATTTGATCTTTTCATCTATGCAACTTTAGCTGGGTGAAAAATAATGGACTAGATTTGGTGGGGTGCGCCAAGCCTGGCCTGTAGTGCAATGCCTAGGCGACACACAAAGACCCGAATCCCCCTTAAAAATTGAGCTAATATCGTGTGGGCCGATTACCCACATATCAGATATTAAACTGATAAGAACAGTTACTACACTTTATCTTAGCCAAAAGCCGAGTAAGGTATGTTTTTATTTGTAAACAGGCATCAGCTTATATAGCAGCTCTCGGCTCTCTATGCATTAGCTCATTCCGATGTGGGACTTTTAGGTTTACAAAAATATCCCCATTTCTTTGCATGATATTCAGATGCTGCCTCACATGGAAATTAATACCTTCACTATCTTATTCGGTTCCTCCATGAAGAGTTGATGATCAGTTAAACAACTTGCATAAATATTATTATCATAGTTACCTCAATTAGATATTCTGATAACACAACGTGTAATACCTTGACACAATCATGAGTGATTTGATAAATTTTAAAAGCCTTTTCTTTCCCCTTTTTAGACTAACCATTGGCAAATGAAACTCACTTGATGTTACGTAACCTCTATCAGTATAGGCCGTAGCTTATCTATATTTTAAAATGCTTTGCTGCTTTTGCCATTACTAATTTCTCAAATCAACTGCATTTATGTGAACAGCTTTCAGAGTTGCAACACTAAACATACAATAATGGATGCTCATATTTTAAGCTAATTAAGTTTTCCCTTAACTTATTTATGTTGAATACTAAAGTAAATCACCATGGTCATGATGTTGCCTTTATTTTCTCTATTTTCATTAAATCTATCAGGTACACTATATTAGAGTGGTAAAATATATTGATGTTCTTTGGAAAATAAAATTGCATTCACCTGAAATCATGGTAAATTTCTCTTTTTATATTGGAGCCAAGATTGAACAAAGTGTTGGGTTTCATATAAAGATGGAGCTTGAATTCAATTAATGGGAAAATACAATAGATTCAAGATGATTCAATCTTGTTATGAACCCCAAAGAACTCAATATCGAGTAGAATCTAGTTTTATTGTTACTCAACAACAACAACAACAACAACAAACCCAATATAATTCCACAAATGGGGTCTGGGAGGATAGAATGTACGCAGATCTTACCTCTACCATTGAGGGGTAGAGTGAGTTTTGTTGTTACTCAAATGAATAAAATGTAAGGCATTCTTAAGAAGTAATTACAAATAGATATTTAGAACAGGAAAACAATGAAGGAGAAGAGAAGAAGAAAGAGGGAAAGGGAGATAACAAAAGAGGAAGAAGAAGAGAAGACAAGTGTTCCATGAAATGCCATTACCAGAGGATTCACCAAATTATGCAAAGACTGAGGTCCTTGTGTATACAGAAGGATATGCAGCAAATATTGTAGCCCACCTGTTAGATGAATGTTCTCAATGTGCCAACCACAACGGGTTCGTCGATGAGCAATCAGCTGCAACAATCTTTAAACATGGAGTGTCACTCCGATCTAGAATACAAAAAATCAGAGACGGTGTGCGATGTACAAGCTGAATTAGAAGGTTCAAAAGACTGGTTGCTAACGACCAAGAATTTGCTCTAAGGGATTTTGGACCATCTCAGAGAATGTTCAGTTAAATGTCCATGTTTCTGTTGTCAATCTGTATTCCAAAAAACCAGTAAATAGTACTAACTTAAAATAAACAGAATTAGTGTTGAAAAAATAAGAATATTTTTCAGAATATAATCGAGCCCACTTAGTTCAAAGTGTGTCCTTAAGGAAATTATTCCCCTCACAGTACTCGAGGTTGATGGAATATCCCCTCCCAGGATAGAACGATTATCTTACCAGAATAGTAGTACTCCAAATTCGGTAGCGGCGAACCACTCAACAGTAGTATATCACACATAATTTATTTGTGCAGAAGAAGAAGAAGTTTGTAGTTTCAGAAATTTCGTAATTAAAATTCTGAGGAATCAAACGAATTTATAGCCATGGAAGTACTGTTTCTGAAGGTTTGCAACTCTTCTGAACAACCACTAAAAACTGGTGGGAAATTTAAATGTGGGAAAGAAACCGGGTCGCGGGTCAGACACGCGGATCCGGGTCACTAATGGGTTAGATTGGATAAGTTAATTAATTTAATTAAATAATTATTAATTAAATAATTAAAATTAAAGAAAATTTGGTCCAAAAAGATTATCAATCCGAAGCCGAAGCCGAAGCCGAAGCCGAAGCCGAAGCCGAGCGACGACGACGGCGCGATGGGAGACCCTCTTCTTAACCCTTTAGCAACAAGAAGGAGTACTTCTACTTATAAGTAGAAGAACTTTTCTTTCCACTACCGATATGGGACCAATGCTCCATTTCCCATTCAATCTATCATTTAAACCCAACAATCCCCCACATGAATGGGGAATGGCTATAAGATAAAGGAATGCGCGGACAAGTGTGATATACAAGCGAGAATTGACTGCATCTGGATAAGTAAGTTTCCCTTTGAACTTTCCGTAGTGAACTTATATCGGATATACTTGATCAATCGGTAGATTTGATATCTTTGAACCGTCGAACTTTGTTGTATACCTAGACAACATAAGTCACACAATCAATCCTCAACCATTTATGGTTCTCACGGTTGTGTTCGTTTCAGCCATGAACACCTCCTGGTTTCATGAGTGCGTAGAGAATGGGCTTTCACTGTCATTCCCCTTTAAAACGGCTTACACTTAACACTCACATAGGTGATTTCTAAACATGTGGTCCTATAGCCACATTATCTGGTCATACACTGCCAGATTTAGATAATCATTAAAGAACTTTAATGCTTTATTAACTCATTAATAAGCCATAAGGTTTTATCCTTATTTCTGAACATTGTCTTCATCCGAGAATGGGTTGAGTTATTTGACAATGTTGAACCATCAATCACAACTTTGTTTGATCTCCTTGAACCTAGCTCTTGGGATCTCCAGTCTGCTAGGTAGAGTTACCGCCATGATGACTTGTCCTCGGCCTTAACCCCATTCCCATTGATGATCTACTAACTCCCTCTCTAGATAAGCCTTTTGTAAGCGGATCCGCCACGTTATCTCTTGACTTTACATAGTCAATCGTGATAACGCCACTAGAGATGAGTTGTCTAACGGTATTGTGTCTCCGTCGTATGTGACGAGATTTTCCGTTATACATTATGCTCCCTGCCCTACCTATTGCTGCTTGACTGTCACAATGTATACATATAGGAGCCAAAGGTTTGGGCCAGAATGGAATATCTTCTAAGAAATTCCGGAGCCATTCAAGCCTTCTTCACCGGCCTTGTCTAAAGCTATAAATTCAGATTCCATTGTAGAGCGGGCGATGCATGTCTGTTTTGATGATTTCCAAGACACTGCTCCTCCACCAACGGTGAAAATATATCCACTCGTGGATTTAACTTCAGATGATCCGGTGATCCAGTTTGCATCACTATATCCCTCAATTACTGCGGGATATTTATTATAATGCAAAGCATATGTTTGGGTGAGTTTTAAATACCCCAAGACTCGTTTCATTGCCATCCAATGAGTTTGATTGGGATTACTCGTGAATCGACTCAAACTTTGCTTATAGCACATGCTATATCTGGTCGTGTACAATTCATAATATACATCAAACTTCCCAAAACTCGTGCATAGTCCAATTGTGAGTCAATTTCACCTTTATTCTTTTGAAGTGCAAAACTTACATCAATTGGAGTCTTTGCAACATTGAAATTTAAATACTTAAACTTGTCAAGTACTCTTTCAATGTAATGAGACCGCGATAATGCTAGACCTTGTGGAGTTTTATGAATTCGATGCCTAAGATCAAATCGCAACTCCTAAGTCCTTCATATCAAATTTGCTAGCCGAGCAAAGATACGCTTCGTAGCATTTACATCGGTAATATCTCTACTCATTATCAACATGTCATCAACATATAAACAAACAATAACTTCATGATTTGGAGTATTTTAATGTAAACACATTTGTCACACTCATTAATCTTAAATCCATTTGCCAATATTGTTTGGTCAAATTTCGCATGCCATTGTTTGGGTGCTTGTTTAAGTCCATAAAGTGACTTAACAAGTTTGCACACTTTCCTTTCTTTACCAGGAACCACAAAACCCTCAGGTTGTTCCATGTAAATTTCTTCCTCCAATTCTCCATTGAAGAAAGCTGTCTTGACATCCATTTGATGGATTTCAAGACCATATACTACGCCGCTGGTGCCACTAACACCCGAATAGATGTTATTCTTGTTACCGGCGAGTATGTGTCAAAGTAATCAAGGCCTTCTTTTTGTCTATAACCTTTGACCACAAGTCTTGCCTTATATTTGTCAATAGTGCCATCACTTTCATTTTCCTTTTAAAAATCCATTTTGATCCTAAAGGTTTATTTCCAGGAGGAAGATCAACCAATTCCCATGTATGGTTGTTCAAAATTGATTCAATCTCACTATTGACTGCCTCTTTCCAAAATGATGAATCAGAAGAAGACATCGCTGCTTTAAATGTTTGAGGCTCATTTTCAAGCAAGAATGTCACAAAATCTGGTCCAAATGAAGTAGATGTCCTTTGACGTTTGCTACGCCTTGCATCCTCTTTACTTGGTGTATTTTGCTTTGGTTCTTCCCGCGGTCGTTTAGATCTTTCACTTGACGACTCACATTCAGTTTTATACAGATAAATGTTTTCAAAGAATTCAGCATTATCTGATTCAATTACCGTATTAACATGAATTTCGGGATTGTCCGATTTGTGAACCAAAAATCGACAAGCTTTGTTGTTTGTAGCATAGCCAATAAAAACACAATCCACAGTTTTTGGTCCGATTTTTACCCTTTTGGGCAAAGGAACTTGGACCTTTGCTAAACACCCCCACACTTTGAAATATTTCAAGTTGGGTTTTCTTCCTTTCCATAGTTCATATGGAATAGATTGTGTTTTCTTTGTGGGGCACCCCGTTGAGTATTCAGTTAGCTGTAAGGATAGCTTCCCCCACAAGCTTTGCGGTAAACCGGAACTTATTAGTAAGGCATTCATCATTTCCTTTAATGTTCGGTTTTTCCTTTCCGCAATTCTATTTGATTGTGGTGTGTAAGGGGCAGTAGTTTGATGAATAATTCCATATTCTAAACATATCTCTGCAAAAGGAGATTCGTACTCTCCACCCCTATCACTTCTAATCATTTTTATCTTTTTATTCAATTGATTTTCCACTTCGTTCTTGTATTGCTTAAATGCATCAATTGCTTCATCCTTACTATTTAGTAAATACACATAACAATATCGAGTGCAATCGTCAATAAAAGTTATAAAATATTTTTTCCCACCGCGAGATGGTATTGACTTCATATCACATATATTTGTGTGAATTAAGTCTAAAGGATTTGAATTCTTATCAATAGACTTATATGGATGTTTAACAAACTTAGATTCAACACAGATTTCACATTTAGATTTATTACACACGAATTTAGGCAATACTTCTAAATTAATCAATTTTCGCAAGATTTTGTAGTTGACATGTCCTAAACGAACATGCCATAAATCATTTGACTCCAATAAGTAAGACGAAGCTGAATTTTCATTAATACTGTCAACAACCATTACATTGAGTTTGAAAAGGCCCTCGGTGAGGTAGCCCTTTCCTATGAACAAATCATTCTTACTTATTACAATTTTTTCACTAACCAACACGCACTTAAACCCGTTTTTGACGAGTAGTCCGGCTGAAACTAAATTCTTCCGAATTGTTGGAACATGCATAACATTGTTGAGAGTCGGGACCTTGCCGGAAGTCATCTTCGAAGTATCTTCCCATATCCTTCAACCTTGTCGTTGCTGGCAAGTATTTTCCATATACGTACCTCTTTGGTCCAATGGGAGCATAGGTTGCAAATGCTTCTTTTGTAGCGCAAACATGTCGAGTGGCACCGAATCAAGCCACCACTCATTTGGGTTTCCAACCAAATTGCACTCTGATAGCATTGCACACAAATCATCCATATCATTCTTTTCCACCATATTGGCTTGTCCTTTTCCCTTGTTCTTTTTCGGGAGACGACAATCTGGGCTTTGTGGCCAGCTTTTCCACAAATAAAGCAGTTGCCCTTGAACTTTTTCTTGTTGGAATCCTTCTCCTTTCCAGAAGGCTTCTTCCTTTTCTTGTTCTTTTTCAGAGCAGCATCGTCAATGATGTTTGCCCCTTCAATTGGTGAAGTCTTACGGTACCTCTTCTCAGCGGTTTTGTTATCTTCCTCGATCTTGAGACGAATCACAAGATCTTCCAACTTCATTTCCTTTCTTTTGTGCTTAAAATAATTCTTGAAGTCTTTCCATGAGGGCGGCAACTTCTCAATCATTGTAGCCACTTGGCCATGGAACGCTTCATTTACTACCATACCTTCAAAGAATAAGGTCATGGAAGATAAGTTGAAGCTCTTGAACTTGGGTTCCAACGGTTTTTCCATCCATCATTTTGTAGTCTAGGAATTTGGCTACCACAAACTTCTTCAAGCAAGCATCTTCGGTTTTGTACTTCTTTTCAAGTGCACTCTATAGTTCTTTGGAAGTCTCTACTGCACTGTAGACGTTGTACAAGTCATCTTCTAAGGCACTCAAAATGTAGCCTTTGCACAAAAAATCGGCCTGTTTCCAAGCCTCAGTAACCATGAACTGTTGGTTGTCAGGCATGTCGGCGGCAGGCACGGGAGGGTCCTCACTGGTGAACTTTTGCATACCAAGGGTGGTAAGCCAAAATAACATTCTTTGCTGCCATTCTTTAAAGTTGGCACCGGTGAACTTCGCAGGTTTCTCAGCCGGTGGCACATCGGTGCGGGTTGTAGGAGTAACCGTATTCGCAGACGTAGTTCCAATCTCAATTGCCATTATTCGTTTGTCACTGTCAAATCGACAAACTGTTTTTAGTTAATAAAACCAGAATAGCAATTCAATCACAGACTTAAACGATGAAGATTTTATTTCTTCAAATCGCAGTATAATTATGAAACTTTAGTATTCCAATGAAGTTTTTATATCTTCGAGTCAGAATACTAATATTCGTATGGAGTATAAAACAACACAAGTTTTAATCTCCAAACCAAAATACAGCAACGATGAAGTTTTTATGTTCTTCAATCGTTGTACAAGTATGAACTTTAATATTCCAACGAAGTTTTTATGTCTTCAAGTCAGAATATGAAATTTCATACGGAGTAGAAAACCACACAGGTTTTAGTCTCCAAAACAGAATACAGATTAATCTTAAAATATAATTTCCTTAAGATTGTTGTCAATCTGTATTCCAAAAAACCAGTAAATAATAATAAATGAAAATAAACAGAATTAGTGTTGAAAAAATAAGAATATTTTTCAGAATATAATCGAGCCCACTTAGTTCAAAGTGTGTCCTTAAGGAAATTATTCCCCTCACAGTACTCGAGGTTGATGGAATATCCCCTCCCAGGATAGAACGATTATCTTACCAGAATAGTAGTACTCCAAATTCCGGTAGCGGCGAACCACTCAACAGTAATATATCACACATAATTTATTTGTGCAGAAGAAGAAGTTTGTAGTTTCAGAAAATTCGTAATTAAAATTCTGAGGAATCAAACGAATTTATAGCCATGGAAGTACTGTTTCTGAAGGTTTGCAACTCTTCCGAATGTACCACTAAAAACTCGGTGGGAAATTTAAATGTGGGAAAGAAACCGGTCGCGGGTCGACACGCGGATCCGGTCACTAACGGGTTGGATTGGATAAGTTAATTAATTTAATTAAATAATAATTAATTAAATAATTAAAATTAAAGAAAATTTGGTCCAAAAAGATTATCAATCGATCAGAAGCCGAAGCCGAAGCCGAACCCGAGCCGAGCGACGACGACGGCGCGATGGGAGACCCTCTTCGTAACCCTTTAGCAACAAGAAGGAGTACTTCTACTTATAAGTAGAAGAACTTTTCTTTCCACTACCGATGTGGAACAAATGCTTATTTTATAAAGCAAGAGGGAACTCCCACTTTTCTTTCCACTACCGATATGGGACCAATGCTCCATTTCCCATTCAATCTATCATTTAAACCCAACAGTTTCTACAACTGGGAGTCTATCCAAATGCGCATAGCCATAGCTCACACTTAATCACCAATTTCAACACTTCTGCTTCGTCCTATTACACCGGACGACACAACAAATTTGAACTCTCAGGTGAGAAGCTTCCTATTGGTCTAGTACTTGATACTTCATGTTGTTGTCATACGATGACATGCTCATATCTAGGGGGTGACAAACCGGCGGATCCAATCGGATATGAGTGGTCGAAAATGGGTTAAACAAAAAATGGATCAATTATTCGAACCCCATATTTAACACGGATAAAAAATGTGTTAATCCGACGGATAATATAAATATCCATATTATTCATATTATCCAAACTTACTTTAAAGATGTTGGCTTCATGTAGGTAATATGGAGAAGATTAATTTATCTTGTTGTCCACAAATCCAATCTCTAGTACATAGTTGCACCTTAACATTTGCGGGAAGAATAAAACTTCAAAACTTTCCAATGACACGACCTCCAAGAAAATATTTTTTGAAAAATATCCACACAAGCCCCACCATTCCCACCCCATTGCATCCACGCTCCACCACTCACCCCACCCACTCCCCAACAAATCCCTACCCCCAACCACCACCCTCGAATGCACTTTATCTTCACCTATACCACACCACCGCCCCACTCAACCCCCTCCCAAATTTTCTATTTCATATATTTTATTTTACTTTTATAAAAAAAAAAATCTTACCCCCACCCCCCCCCCCCCCTTGTCCCCCCCCCCCCAAACAACAACCCATTTCACACCAAATTTAACCACGCAAATTTCTTATTCTTTATAAGTTTTTATAAAAGTAAAATAAAATATATGAAGTAAAAATTTGGGAGGGGTAGGGGTTCGGAGGGGGAGGTGTAAAAACCGAATAAAAAATTTTAAAACTTCTTTTTTATAGGAAAATCAATTTTTTTGGAGGGTGGCGGGATGTG
This sequence comes from Anisodus tanguticus, assembly GCA_034509755.1. Classification (NCBI taxonomy): domain Eukaryota; kingdom Viridiplantae; phylum Streptophyta; class Magnoliopsida; order Solanales; family Solanaceae; genus Anisodus; species Anisodus tanguticus. The sequence goes on from CM067546.1 coordinate 34,445,814, forward strand.
TGTGTGGATGTGGGATGAGTGGTGTAGAAATCCCCCCCCCCCCCCCAAAAAAACTTTTTTTGGAGGGGAGTTGAGTGGGGTGTGGTGTGGGGTGGGGGTTTGTTAGGGGTTGGGTTGGATGGTGGTGGGGTGGTTGGTGAAATGTCATTTTTGGACTTGTTTTCCCTAATGTTATTAAGGAAGTCATTTTTTCTTATTTTTAAGAAACTTGTTTTAATAAAGTTGTGGGTTTTATCAATTTTACCCATTAAATTATTCATATTTAAGTGGATAATATGGGTTGACCCATATGGGATCCATTTTAAATGGATAGAATATCCAACCCATTTTAAATGAGTCGGATCGGACAGATAACCATATTTTTTACGCATTTTGCCACCCCTACTCATATCTCAATTTGAATCAAATACTAGGTATTTCAGTATAGACTAGATTAACCTCTTATTATCTTATGTGTTTGTCACTGATTAAGTTGTCCTGCTGCCTTCAGTATAATGTTATTAAACCAAATTACCAGATATCCATAAACAATGAGCAGAGACACATATGAGAAGGAGAAAATTCTTCACGTGAGTTCACATACACAAACAAAAAGGTTATTGTAATTTAGTTGTAATCTGACTTAATCAGTAGCTAGTTAAGCTGAAATGTTCCTAAGTTCATTCTTCTAAGTGATATTTTTTTGTGTTGTATTTCTGGTGTGTTCGAATTATTGTAAGTTTGTAACCACTGATTAGCCAAGATGTAAAGTTATCTACTTGGGTTAAGAAAACAGATTTACTTCGAAATTACTTTGTTTACCTAGGATGTATGTGCTGAGTATTGTGGGGGATTTTTTGTTTGTTCGGAATGGTTGTATTAAAAAAAGAGTTTGTATAATGCCTAAATCCATACGAGCGATCTGTTGGGGGATAAAACAGTACGGGAATAGTAAATAACTATTACAAGTGCTTCGAAAGGATAAACAATAAAGATTACAATAAGAAGTTTTCAATCTTTTAATCTTGTACTATAACTTCAAATCTGAATGTTGTATTCAGAAATACAAGAGCATGAACTGATACACTTGTGGCTTGTAGAACCGCTGAGAATCCGAACAGTTAGAGTCCTTTGAGTTTCAAGTTCACACCTAAAACACTTAGCAACCAATTAGATAATCACAGCACCACCGGCTGAGTCGAGAGATGACTCTCTGTCTTTAAGACAAGATTGCCCCGTATATATGCTTTTACGTTAGCGGGCAACAGTCTCCCAAGATAAAACAACAACTAATCAACACTACAAAGCAAATAGGTTGATTTTGATGAAGAAAACAAACATGGAACGACTTGCTGAATAATGGAAATTTTAGAGGAAAAGGAAGAGTTTCTACTCTTGTTCAAGACTTGTGTTATCTCTCTTTTCTTTTTTCTGCTCTCTTATCTTTCTGTTGTCTTTTTTTCCTTCCTCACCGCATAACTGTTTCAGGTCTCAATATATATTGTTTAGGAGGAGGAGAGGTGTTAAGAGGTTGTTTAAGAGGTGTAGTCATGGGCAGAAACGTATTGTAGTAAGTGCAAAATATTTCAGATGGTTAATGGCCATAAAACTGTTGGCTTTCTGGCTGCTGGCAACATTTTCTCAAGCTGGAAAGAAAAAAAAAGATGTGTGTTGTTTTGTAAAATCTTCTCAAGCTAATATTTTGCTGCAATTTTTATTTGTAAAAGCTAAAACAAGCATATTTATAAGGAATTATTTTTGAACCATTACGGGCGCTTCCCCACTAGTTATGTATATAAGAAAGAATAAAATGTAAGGCATTATTAATAAGTGGGATAAATCATATCTATGCCTTTGTCCTGCTACAATGAATTCTGAGTTGCATCGCCTAGCGGGAGCTTTGTGCATGGGGCTGCCCTTTTATTTAAGAAGCCTCAATCTATATTAGTAATGGGGAAGTTATGTAAAGATGTTATGTGAAGGAGGTCATCTGACTTTCTGATTAGTTAGACAAGTGTCGCGCCCGTTTTTAACCCACGGGTTTCGCAACGCGACTGGCGTCGATTCCCTCTAGATTGATAAAAAATAATGATTGCTTTGAGGAGTCGCCACCTAATTATTCTAAGGTGAACTAGGGCACCTAAATGCTAACTAAAAGCTGCAAAATAACTCCAATTTGTCTGCGAAACTAATGAGATTCTGGGTAAGGGTTCTTTATTATCCTAAAGGGAAGGGGTTAGGCATCCTTTAAGATCCGCTAACTTGCGGTTATCCGGTCAAACTCAGATTAATTATTATGCTAAGAAAAATGCATGTTTACAAGTATATAAAGTTAAAAGATATTTTGAAAATAATTAATAAAAAGATGCATTTTGATAATGTAAAGATTTTACCATTTATTCTTTTGAAATAAAATCTGGAAAGAGTATGCATGGCATTGTATACAACTATATGTAAAAAATGACTTTTTGGATAAAAGACATGCATTTGCATTGTTTACAAAGTATAGGCAAAATGATTTTTTGGAACATGCATTTGTATTGCATTGATTATAAAATACATGTAAAGTTCGATTTTGGATAAAAAACATGCATTTTTGACAATTGATAGAAAAGTAAATTATTTATAATGCCAAAGTAATTCTTGTTTTGGAAATCATTTTGAGTTGCAAATAAAAAAAAGACAAACTTATTTATATGATTAATAAAGCAAATAAAAGATGACCAAAGTTATTTTGAAAATTTTGAATATGCATGACGAGCCTGAAAATATATAACTAGCGGAGGGTTTCTGAGCCTAAAAATAAATAAACTAGCGACGAGTTTCCAATTTTAAATCTACTCTTTCTAGATTATTAATTCTAAATCTACCTATTCTAAAAATTTCGATAATTTCATGAGTACAATAATATTATGATACAAAATAACATAAAATTGAATTAAAAAACATAATACAATAATAAATCCTCTCCAAGGGTGTTTGCCTTCTTTGACTTTCATAAATACGTCTTGTAAGCTGTCAAGAACAAACGGTTAGAAACAGTTGAATATAATTAAACTTCGGATCCGTATCCAAAACAATGAATGTTTTGATTTCGGAGGGCTCAGACTTAAATTTTGAAAAGATCATTCCAATCACGTCGTGGCTGCGAACATATGGCTTGTTGGTCATTTAATTGCCTCGCCTACTGAACATGTTGGTCTCTCAGATGAAAAAAAAAAAGGGATTTAAGTTTCATCCTTGTCCGGAAGTTTTATTTCCGTCTTTCCAACTGTGGAGGCCTCAAATTCGACGGAAGTTTCATCGGCCAGTGTAGTATCATATTCAAATCAGCAAAATATACCAAAATTGCAAACTGAAACTGAAAGGCAATTTTCGAAGTGGCCCGACCTCAAATTCAATTTAATTGGCCTAAGTGTAGTATATGTTCAAATCAGCAAAATATACCAAAAATAGCAAATTGAAATCGAGAGGCAATTTCCGAAGGGCGCGACCTCAAATTCAATTTCATTGGCCTAAGTGTAGTATTTGTTCAAATCAGTAAAACAGTATGATATCCGTGTGCAGATGTTTAAATGCCAAAATAAACCAACAGTTCGCAATTAAAAATGTCCGACCCGAATTCTGAAGATGCACGCGAGGTTAATGAAAATGAGTCATAAAATGGTTGTTTAACTTGTTTCAAAACGGGACAAGAATGACAAAAAATTATCCCAAAATTTATTACAAGCAATAAAATTGTTTCGGCAAAGGGAGCTTAAAATAAGAGCTCCTGGATGTCCTAAACGATTATGCCATAATTCTGGAGATAAAGCTGCAAAGGTAGAAGGTGTTGATAGTCCAAAATAAGGTCTTGTGGTTATTGGATATAGGTCACCCACGTTGTCACACCTCATTAAATGCATCCCCGTCTGAAAATCCTTCACAGAAAAACCGAAAGGATCAAATTCAACAATAACATAGTTATCAATAGTAAATTTCCTCATGGAAACAAGATTTTTAATTAATTGTGGGACATGCAACACATTTTTTAAGGTTAAGGGAGGGTGGGGTTTGGGCAACAATGCATTTCCACAACCAATAATCGGAATTGTATGGCCACTACCAACAGTAATATTACGATTATTGCTCTTATTTAAATAAGACGTAAGATTACCTCCATTTGCAGTCATGTGAGATGTAGCTCTGGTATCCATGTACCATTGATCATCCGGAGGAGCAATCGAGAGAGTATGCATGGCTTGTTGAATGTCGGTTGGTGCATATGTAGACTGGGCTGCTGCTACATGGGCCTAAGGTGACCTGGGCCCTAATATTGACTGACGTCGGCCCAATTTTGTTTTTCGCCAATGGGCTCGTACGGTTGGATAAGGTCAAGGTGGGTTGGCCCATTTTGCCACGGCTCATATGGATAAGCCTAGTTCGTGGCCTGAAATAAGGGTTGTTGGCCTGCTACGGTCCGTTGACCTACTCTCATCTCTGTTAGTGCCGGTTGGCTTCCACGACCACCGCCACCACCTCTATTTTTTCATTTGCCGCCAAGATGTCCGCCTCCACCTCTGCCGCCGCGATTGGTGGAGGTACGGTTGTTGTTCTTGCGATTTCCACCCTGATTTCCACCAGAACATCCACCCAAATCATCATGAGACACATGCAGGGCCGAGTTGTCGGTGGAGTTTGCAGCCTTTTTCGCCCTTGTCGTTTCTTCAAAAACGAGCATAGAACGGGCTTTGTAAAAGGGGGAAGAGAGTCTCCATGGCGGATCTGAGATCCAACAGTGGAGTAAGCATCTGTTAGACCCGAAACAAGTTGAAGTACAACCTTTCATTACACACGGTTGCGCCGACGTTGGATAATTGATCGCTAGTGAATTTAGATGTTGACAATACGAAGATGCATCCGAAAAGTTTTCCATCTGAACTGCTGAGAATTCTTGTTCGAGGTAGAGGGCCCGAGAATTCTTGTTATTGGAGAAGATGTCCTTTAGCCGATTCCATGCGATTTTGGCCGTGGAATCTCGTTCAAGAATGGTATTAAGGAGGTCTTCGGAGATTGTACTGTAAATCCATTGTAAAACAGTGGCATCAATGCGTGACCAAAGTTCGGGATCCGTGTCCTTAAGAGATGGGGGAACCCGATTTCACTGCTTCCTTCGATTGAGGAATAATGTGGTCTAGAACTTTATAGTTTGAATTCACACAGAAATGTTAATGTTTTTTTGCAAAATAAATCTTTAAACTCAATTCAATATTGCATTTCACCTGATTAACCATTTCCCAATCTTCTTCAGGTCCATGCACCTTATGTTGATATATATGTTGCAGATTCCTACTTTAGCAAACATGACAATTTGGTAGACTCAAAGTTTGAAGATTTCACTGCACATGACATATTGTCCAATGCATGTGTATCGCTGCAAGGCAATGTCAAATTTGCACCAAAGCTGACTGTTTTACATCAAAAGTTGATTGGTGAAGGCTCTCATCGGCGTCTTTCATCATCTCTCAGATTGAAGAAGTCATCAGAGTCCATTTCCAGTCCCCCAAAATCTTGTGAGGTGATAATTGTTGAAAGACTGCCTTCTGGAGTCTTTGCAGATCCTTTTGAGCTACAACACCTTGTGCAGCGTGGTGGTAAATTATTATCGAATTCTATATGTTTTTAACACAAGAACTCTTCATTTTGAGGCTTGTTAGTATCCATATTATGTTGCAGTTTTCAGGGATGCTGCTGTATTTGGAGATACAAATTTAGAGTTGCCCTAATTTCTGTCAAACCGGTCGCTTGTTGAGGTTCATGTTGAAGTGGGTACCAATTTAACATCACAACAGAAACATTGACTGGAAATGCACATGGAACTTCCTCTACATGCACGTTATCAGGTACATCACGTATACAATTCTCAAAATCATATAGGAGTCTCTAAATACGTTTCAGGCATCCAAGGTAGTCAATCATTTTTATTCTCCTGAAGTTTAAGTTGATACTTACACAAGAAAAGACGTATAAGTGTCAGGAAAGCCTTTTACATATGTTCTTAGAAGCTTCTCAACTTTATTGTAAACATCCCGATTTCTTACTGACAGCCACTAGGACATGGATTCTCAAGAGTTGAATTTGCTTCACCTGACTTGTTTCTGCGCTGCAACGTTGAAGGAAAACAACATGTCACAAGCTGTTTGTTTCCACTAGACAAACAGAATGCTAAACCAAATGATGGTCACCGTGTGTAGGAAGTATCGTGTGGAAATCGAGAACACGCAGAAATTGTATCTGCTTTTACTTTTATTTCAGCTGTTGTATCAGCTCTTCTCATCATTGTTGCATCACTTAGGTATTCTGGTAACATAGCAAGTAATGTCTTAAAACAATCACGAGTAATTGATAAATTTTTGAGGTTTTTTCTTTCCCCTTTTTGGAGAACCTTATTTGATGTTAGGTAACCTCTATCGTTATAGGCCGTTGCTCATCTATGTTTTAAAATGTTTTGCTGCTTTTGTCATTACTAATCTCAACTACATTTGTGTAATTTATCGAATTTTTTCTAATCAACAATAGCTCCACGAACATTCTCTTACAAAAGTTTCACACTGATTTTATTTTGTCATTAACAACTCAACTTACATATATTAGTAAAAACTATTAAGAAAAGCTCTAAGCAAATTTAACAACCAATTCATCCCTCCAGCAGAATAGTCTGAAATCGTGATTGAAAATAACAGCTTTTAACTTCGGAACACATCACAATAAAGATATGTTAGTATAGAAAGAAAAAGTTGTATACTACTACTAAGAACTCTGTGACAACAAATCTTTGTTAGTATGAGTTCGTAATTTGTAAATCACTAGGATAAACGATAAATCCACTAGTCATATGAACTTTAAATTAAAAACGGAATTTGTTAATTTAAGAGGCATAGAACTTCAAACGAGTGACAAAAGAGATGAGGCCATTTCTTTGGGCACAGATGAAAAATATTGGACTAGATTTGGTGGGGTGCGCCAGGCTGGGTTGTAGTGCAACGCCTAGGCGACACACGAAGACCCGAATAGCAAGCTATCCTGATGGGCCTTCCCCTTAAAATTGAGTTAATATCGTGTGGGTCGATGGCCCACATATCAGATATTAAACTGATAAGAACAGTTACTACACTTGATCTTAGCCAAAAGGCCGAGAAAGGTATGCTTTTGATAGTTAACAGGCATCAGCTTATATAGCAGCTCTCAGCTCTCTACCCATTAGCTCATAGGTTTTATAACAAATTAGGAATGTATCCTTATGTGTCGAATTGGTCCTCTCAACAACTATTTTGATAAAATGTCCCAAACACGTGACTGCTCCAAGGTGTTTGCTGAAAATCTCCAAAGAGATGCAATTGGTGTGCGATGGCAATTTGAGTTGGTAAGATCAACAACAGGGAATTCGGTAATTGCTTCTTATTTTGTACCACTAATGTGCGAAGGTGTCACCCTTATGTTCAATCTGCCTTTCTCCATATTCAGAGCTTATGACCGTTCCGCACTTGCATATCACTGTATTTCGAAGGCTAAAGTGTTGGTACTCTATTGTACTTTATAAAACAGTACGGGAAGTAAATAACTATTACAAGTATTCGAAAGGAAAAACAAATATTCAATATTCAGAAATTGAATCTTGTTGAACAAATAGGCCAATGCCGCAAACTTGTTGTGTCTTGAAAACCTGAAATCAAGAAACAACTAGCGGGCAATAGTCTCCCAAGATAAAACAACACTTTAATCTCAACGCACTGATTTTCGTCACTGGTTTTGGTTCACTGTTTTGTGGCTTTTTTCCCACAGCCCACAGCCCCGAGCCTGGACGGGGCGGACGGCGGCGGCGCGTGTGTGGGCTTAGCCTTGAACCCAAGCACATCTAGGTCCTCCCTCCTTTAAACACATGGGATACTCCTTGGAGTCCCAAACCCTTTACCACATTAGAGACTTATATAGAGAGAAATTCTTCTTATTCCCACCGATGTGGTAGATTTGTCCCACACCACATTTCCATGCCTCAAACACCTTACTTCGTGGACCAATATCTCTTTCATTTCTCAACGAAATTTGACGATTCTTGGCCCTACGGTCATCTACTCACTTAGTAGATTATGCATGTGTGAAGAGATAAAGCCTCCAACATGCGGAACAGTAGTGTTTAATTCATCAAATATGGGTGGACGCATCTCCCCGCCAAAGGCAAATTTCCAACATAAAGTCGTGGCTCTGATTTTGCAGGCATCACATATGTTGTATTTTGCATCTGTTACTGCTACAGTTTTCTAAAATAATTAGTTATTTAGTTGTAGGAGAAGTCTAATAGTTATTTAGTAGGATACTCACTTTTTAATTTTAGGAAGAGTCTAATATTTTAGCTGTAGGAGGAGTCTACTACTTAATTTTATATGACACAGTTTTCATTCATATTTTCTATTTGTTGTTTGCATCTCTCTCTAAAAATCTACACACGACAATGCGTTCACAGAAATTCTTGTTGTAGCGTATGAAAGGGTACATGTTGAGCTTGTTAGGAATTTTGCAATGAGTGTCTCAAACAAGACCCGAGTTCTTGCAGTTGAATCAATAGGACAAGTTCCTTTGCTGGACGCACTTGATAGCCCTATGTTTGAGAGCAATGCTATTGCTCGCTTTCGCGGAGTTGAACTCTGACAATCCTCTCTTTTGTTCTTCACTGATTGTATGTGCTCAAATTGACCAGTGGAATAATTTTATGCTCTTGAGATTGCTATAAATGTTGGACAATGGCTGAACCCACGTCTTTCTTGTCGTTTATGTATTTCCTCGGCTGATATACATACTCATGTTTTCTTTCGTGTGTCAAAAGTGCGTGTAAGGTAATTTGCATATCATTTCAGGCTATTAGTACATTTCTGTGTCTTAAATGTTGGGGTCAAATCTAATGGGTTCACTGAGAATTCTGTGGGGGATAACTAGCAATTATGTGGAGAAATGTGCCTCTCGGTATTTAGAGCATTTAAGTGGTCTGGAAACACTCACTATAAAGATTATGCCACCAGCTACATATGCTTTGAACCCGATTTTCTTGGTGCATCACTGGTTATTATGTTCAGTCAAGTTGCTCATGATGCTCAGAAAGGGAACAAGGAGACTATTTATGTTAAGATGCTGGCAAGTGTTTTGACACCAATGAGTGAGTCTTTCTATTGCAGGAGTCTGCAAGACTTAAATATTTTTTAGTTCAATTGGGTTTACTTGTTGGCTGTCTTGCTAAGGTTGGACATTTGAATGAACTAGGTTTGACTACTATTGGAATACTGTTATCATTGACTAAGTGGGCTAAACAAATAGTCGCACAACCTTCTGATGGAGTTAGCTACAAACTCTAACTTTGGCTCAGGTGATCTCTTCAGTGTATTTTAGTGAGTGGTCAAATAAATCCTACATGAAGCCTTTTGTATTCAGCAGCATTGCCCTCCTTGCCTTATGTTGTCAATTTGATATACATACCTCTAGTTGGCCGTCTATCTTGTGGGCTTGGTATGGAGATATTTGGCGAGGAGCACGCTACTCACACTATTTCTAATCCGAACCTTGAGGACAAGATTCTTATTGATCCCGGAGGTATTGTTGCAAAGAGGCCCATTTCTGATTATATTATTGGGCTACATGCTGGACCAGGAGTCAAAATGAGGAAAAGCTAATATATGATTTGGGATCCAGGCGGAGAAAAGCTGTCTAGATACTATTGGACTAAAGGAAATATGATAGATACAAATAGCAGGGACTGTATTGGTTAGGGTATGCTAAGACTTGAATTATTTTCTTTTCACTAGCTATTTTGTGATAGCAGTCTAGAACCTCCCTATTCTATTTTCCTTTTGTTCTTTTGTTTTACTGAAATTGATGAACAATCTTTTCTTTAATTGATCAATTCAAAGCTTAGTTTGTTACAAAGAGACGCAAGGATGTGACCGTGTAGTCAATGAAATGGGTTGAGAACAATGAGATCATCTCATGTTTAAACACCTGGGAGACAAAAAAATTAGGTGATTTTTTTTCATCTGTCTAGGTCTTATTGGACAGAGTTACCCGATGTTTGTCTTTGTGGGAAGTAGCGGATACCCTGTGGAATTAGTCAAGGTGCGCTCAAGCTAGCCCAAACAAAAAAAGGGCAGCCCGGTGCACTAAGCTCCCGCTATACGCGGGGTCCGGGGAAGGGTCGGACCACAAGGATCTATTGTACGCAGTCTTACCTCACATTTCGGCAAGAGGTTGTTTCCAAAAGAGAATGCATGTAAGAGGTTATAAAAGAGAATGCATATAAGAGGTTTATATGTGCACCCACGTCTTCATTAACTTGACTAACCATCTTGATTACGACTTATCTAACTAATATCGTATCATGGAAGATCTGCTTAGCATACTTTCAGCTATACTTTTGAGTGGGACCAATCATATATTTGCGTTTGTCCTGCCACAATGAATTCTTTGAATTGCATCTAAGAAGCCTCAATCTATATTAGTAATGAGGAAGTTAAGTAATGAGGTCATGTGAAGGAGGTCATCGGACTTTCTGATTAGTCTTACAAGCTTGTAGGAAGTTCTTTCAAGGGTTAAGGGTCAAAAATACACTTCTTCAAGTATCACTTTTTTTGAGTTTCCTACCTGAACTATCAAAGTGTGAGAGTTTCTAACCTAAACTATCATCATTTAGTTTGCAAAATACACATCAACTATCGGTTGTACACTTTTTCTACATAAACTATCACTAACTAATTTGTAAAACACACCTCATTAAAAGTGAACAACTGATAGTTTCACACGAACATTCTCTTACAAAAGTTTCACACGGATTTTATTTTGTCATTAACAACTCAACTAACATATATTAGTAAAAACTATTAAGAAAAACTCTAAGCAAATTTAACAACCAACTCATCCCTCCAGCAGAATAGTCTGAAATCGTGATTGAAAATAACAGCTTTTAACTTCGGAACACATCACAATAAAGATATGTTAGTACAGAAAGAAAAAGTTGTATACTACTACTAAGAACTCTATGACAGTAAATCTTTGTTAGTATTTAGACTATTAGTTCGTAATTTGTAAAACACTAGGATAAATCCACTGGTCCTATGAACTTTAAATTAAAAACGGAATTTGTTTATTCAAGAGGGCACAAAATTTCAAACGAACGACAAAAGAGATGAGGCCATTTCTTTGGGCCAGGATGAAAAATATTGGACTAGATTTGGTGGGGTGCACCCTTTTATCAGGGAAGCCACACACAGTCGTAGATATAGGAAGAAGCTTCTCAAATATTGACTGTAACATCCCAATTTTTTTCCTGGCAGCCACTAGGACACGGATTCTCAAGAGTCGAATTTGCTTCACCTGACTTGTTCCTGCGCTGCAACGTTGAAGGAAAACAACATGACACGAGTTGTTTGCTTCTGTTAGACAAACAGAATGCTGAATCAAATGATAATCACCCTTGTGCGAAGTACCATGTGGAAATAGACAACACACAGAAGTTGTATCTGATTTTACTTTTATATCAGCTGTTGCATCAGCTCTTCTCATCATTGTTGCCTCGCTTAGGTATTATGATAACACAGCAAGTAATGTCTTAAAACAATCACGAGTAATTGATAAATTTAGGAAGTTTTTGATTTCCCCTTTTTGGACTAACCATTGACAAGAAAACCTCATTTGATGTTAGGTAACCTCTATCTGTTATAAGCCGTTGCTCATTTATGTTTCACACTTTTGCTGCTTTTCCCATTACTAACCTCAACTACATTTGTGTAATTCATGGACTTTTTTCTACTCAACAATAACTCCACCAACATTTTCTTACCTAAGTTGAGCACGGATTATATTTTTCGTCATTAACAACTCAACTTACACAGAAAGATTACATTTTTCGTCATTAACAACTCAATCACAGAAAAATTCTAAGCAAGTTTAACAACTAATTCATCGTGATTGGAAAACTGAAACTAGCAAACCTTCAATAAAAAGATATTCTAGTATAGAATGTCATATAACATAAAGAAATTTGCGAATTAGTTCGAGATGGTATATAATTTATTTTTCGTCATTAACAACTCAGCCATAGAAAATTTCTAAGCAAGTTTGACAACTAATTCATCGTGATTGGAAAACTGAAACTACTAGTTTGCAACACCTTCAAAAAAGATATTCTAGTATAAAATGTCATGTAACATAAAGAAATTTGCGAATTAGTTTGTGATGGGTCATAATTTTCAATCTACAATGTGGTTCGTACGTGCTTCATTAAGGGCAAAGCACAAAATAATTTGAGTAAGAAAAAGATTAGGCAATTTCATTGGGCCCAGATGAAAAATATTGGACTAAATTTGGTGGGGTGTGCCAGGCCTGGGCTGTAGTGCAACGCCTAGGCGACACACGAAGACCCGACTAGCTAGCTATCCTGATGGGCCTTCCCCCTTAAAAATTGAGTTAATATCGTGTGGACCGATGGCCCACATATCAGATATTAAACTGATAAGAACAGATACTACACTTGATCTTAGCCAAAAGGCCGAGAAAGGTATGCTTTTGATTGTTAACAGGCATCAGCTTATATAGCAGCTCTCGGCTCTCTACGCATTAGCTCATTCCAATGTGGGACATGTAAGCCTTTACAAAATGAACCCCTTGCATTTGCTTCATATATCAGCTGCTGCTAAGTTGAACAACTTTCATAAATATGGTGTTCAATATTGGCTAGACTTTCATACAACAGTAATAGACTATGTTTTGAGAAATTAAATGTCTTTAACATTCAAGATATGCTATTACTTCTCGATACATGCAGTTAATTGGGTGTTAGTAATATTCGAATTTATAGAAAACTGTAAATGGATTGTTGTTGCCAAGAAAAATTTAGACTCGATTTAATGGTGCAATCATTAATTTGTTTCCATTATCCACCAGATTTACTCTTTCCCCATTTTCTTCAGGACCATGCACCTTATGTTTATAAATATGCTGCAAAATCCCACTTCAGCAAACATTACAATTTGGTAGACCCAAAGTTTGAAGATTTCATTGAACATGACATCGGATTCTCAAGATATTTGCTTCACCTTGCTTGTTTTTACATTTGCAACGTTGAAGGAAAGCAACATGACACGATTTGCTTGTTTACGCTGCTAGACAAAAAGAGTGCTGAATCAAATGATGATCACCCTATGTGGGAATTACCATGTGGAAATAGAGAACACACAGAAGTTGTATCTGCTTTTACTTTCATCTCAACTGTTTTATCTAAGGGTGGCCAGTGGGCCGGGCTCGGGTCTGGCGGGCCGGGTCCGGCGGGGTCGGGGTCGGGGCGGGACGATCGGGGGGTCGGGATCGGGCCTAGCGGGCCTAGCGGGGTCGGGTGCGGGCGGGACTGCTCCGGTCCGTCCGATCCCGATCCGTCGGTATCGGGCGGGCGGGCTCGGGTCGGGGCGGGCGAGCTCGGGTTTTCCTTTTTTTTTTTTTTTTTAAATAACATATGTATAAAAAAAAACTCAATAAATAAAACAAGATAGTGTAATAAAAACATCCCAAATTTGTTTTTGTGCCTCTTATATTATTTAATAGACATATGATTTTTTTGTAATACAAATACAATTGTCTAAAATCTAAATTGCAACTTTATGGTGTTGTCCAAAAGTTGCAAATTACATAATAAAATTGCAATTAAAAAAATTACATTTTCAAAAAAATCTGTTCTAATTGCTTGATGATTTCATGTGGTTCTTCGGTTGGAATAGGTATTTGTTGGTCAAATTGATCCACGTCGCTTCCACTACCTTCGGTTAAGATTTCGTTGTAGTTTTCATCATCTTCTTCGTTGATCTCCGGTTGACCGCACCTTCTCCGCTCCGCTCGTATCCAATCTACGAATAATACGCAATTTCCAAGTGTCTCCGCCAATGAGTGTCGTGGTCTCCTATTTGATATCTGCACTGCGAGAAAAAGCGCTTTCCGACGCAGTTGACGACGCTTGAATGTTCAAAACATCTCGAGCCATCATTGAAAGTGTCGGAAAGGTCTTCTCATTCCCCTCCGAGTATTTGACAAGTCTTCTTGTCCATCTTCATTGATAACTTCTTGATACGGTACAGAACCCTGCAAAACAAAAATATCCAACTCGCTAATTTGGTTAGTAGAGGTACGGACGCACATTCTATTTACGAGGCTTTCAATACTAGCGCGAGAAACAAGCATGTCTTTTGTGAGGTTGTGTTGAAGATGAAGAAGATGGTATGGTAGCCGGTACGTTACTAGCATTTTCTTGTTGATAAAATCTATATATATTTTTGCGGTGGTGTTCTACGCTATTCAACACTTCTTCTTTAGTTTGTTCAATAGGTGGTGGGTGATTTAGATTTTTGGGACTTGGAGGTGGTAGTACTTCTATACAATCGTAAATAGTTTCAATTAGTGATTTAGTACCGTCTATTTTAATAGTAGGATTTAATACTGAGAACCAATAATATAAATAGAAGGAATAGGAATAAAATATTTTTTTATTTTGACAAACATTTTTTTAATATTTGCCTTATAATTTGGTTTTTCCATATATTCACTAAGTAATAAAAATATTAGAGTTATATAAAATAACATAGTTGAAATAGTAGGATAATATATACCGGAAAATTCTTTTGTTGCTTGAAAAAATTTCTCTAAAAATACAATAAGTTCGGAAATTTTTTCCCAATCACTATCTAAAATCATATCGGTGGCTTTTTATTATGAGAGTTAAAAAATAAAGTTATAGGTAATTTATAGTCATAAGCAACAAGGAGTTGCTCGTATAAAGAATTCCACCTAGTGGATACTTCTTGTGGAATTCTTCTAAAAGGTAGTCCACAATCATGACAAATTTTTTTATATTCTTTTCTACGTTGTACTTTATTACTTTTAAAAATAAAGTTTATAGCAAATTGTATTTTACTAAGAATGTCTTCAAAAAGTGATAGACCATCCTTTACAATTAAGTTATATATGTGGCACGCGCATTTTATATGAAAATGGTCCGGAAAAGATGGAGCTAAACTATTTTTTAACATTGTAATTGCGTAATTGTTATTAGAAGCGTTATCTAATGTAATAGTCATAATTTTATCGGTAATTAAGTAATAATCGCACACTTGATAAATATTTTACGCAATAAAAGTACCGGTGTGCCTATCATCTATATATCTATACGCTAAAATACGTTTTTGCATAGACCATTTATAATCTATCCAATGACAAGTTACGAGTTAAATAATCATGGCCGTTAGTACTACGACCTATATCGAACGTGATAGATACTTTGCCATTAAAATGATATAATGAAAAACGTAAATATTGTTTGATATTCATGCGCAAATTTAAATACATCTCTCTTAACGGTTGACCTAGGAAAACCGTTAAAAGCGAGGATTATATATATCTCTAATGTAATGAATAAAACCAGGAGATGAAGGAAATGAAAAAGGCAAACCCTCCACAAGACAACTAATTTTGATATTGCTTCCCTATCTCTATGTTTGTTGTATTTAGAGCCTACAATTCCCCCCGTCATAGGGTTAATTTGACCCTGTACTTGGTCGGGACGATATCGGTATGTGAACCTTGTCCCGATAGAGCGGCCGTTTGCGCACCCGGTTTTGAAGCTGGTATTGGGCATACCTATTTGGATGAGCACTTACTACGTGTCTAATTAAACCCCCGTCCTACCGTGACCTTTTCCAGTTTTAAATTTTAAAACATTTTTACAAATTTTACATATGGCTACTTGATTCTCTACGTCCCTATCAAAAAATGTCCATGCATCGATTTTAATGGTCGTTTTCTTTGGACCTCGTCTCATACTAGGGGGAATATGAGGTATTTCGGTTGAAGGTGCACTAGTGGGCGTGTTTTCATCAATATTAGTGGGTGTATCGTCTAGATCATCGTCTAAATTAAAGTCTTCTTGAGTTCGAGAAAATAACTCCTCGTCTAAATCTAATGGTATTGTAGGAAAATGTTGAGTATCAACAAAATCATCTGTGTAGGAATAAGATGACTAGAAGAAGTACCCTTGCCACGATTGCCCCTACTAGAAGAAGTCTTACCCTTACCCTTAAACATACCTCTAATTCCTTCCATTTTAATTATATGCTAACAAATAATTAAAGTAAATGAAATTAAGTGCGCTAAATAAAATAAACAGACAATAATAATTTAATGAAGGAACGAATGTACCAAACGCCGACGTAACGTCGACGTGTAATCGAGAGGTTGAAAATTGAAACTTTGCTCGATGGAAGATCCTCAAGCTAGTTGCCAACTTCACTCCCAATTCCCAAATGAATTAATAAAATTGAATATTTAGCAAACAATGTAGAGAGATATATTGAGAAATTAGAGAGATTGTAGGAAGATTTGTGAGAAAGATGAAGAGAAAATGAGTTATTTATAGTTGAAAAATTGGGTTAAAGTGTAAATATAATAACTTATGGGTTAAAAATAAATATTAAGGGGTAGGGGGGTTGGGGGGGGGGGGCCTAAAATGGCCGTTGGCCAACGGCCATAATCTAAAATGGTCGTGGGTGCAACGGCTATTTTTGCAAAGGTAAGGTCGGGGTCGGGGTCGGGGTCGGGGTCGGGACGGGCTCGGGGCGGTCTCGGGTCCGGCGGGCACTGGGGCGGGCTCGGGTCGGCGGGACGAGACATCGTCCGTCCCGAGTTCGAGTCCCGCCCCCGTTAATTTTTTTTTTTTTTTTTTTTTTTTTTAGAGCGGGGTCGGGTCGGGACGGGGTCGGGACGGGGTCGGTCGGGTCGGGTCGTCCCGCCCACCGGCCACCCTAGTTTTATCGGCTCTTCTTGTCATTGTTACTTCGGTTAGGTATTATCAACCTTCTCTACGCCTTGATAATTAGCAAGTTTTTTGTTTTCCCTTTTTGGACTAACCATTGGCAAGAAGATAACCTCACTTGACTTTAGGTAACCTCCATCAATTATAGCCGTTGCTTATCTATATTGTAAAACGTTTTGCTGCTTTTGCCATTACTATTTTCTTAAATCAACTACAGTAATATGAATAGCTTTCATAGTATAACTTATAACACGAACACATATCCAATAATGAATGTGCTATGTGCAAAATAAGTTTTTCCTCAATTTACTTATGTCGAAGAGTAATTGTAAATTGACATGGTCATTGAGGATTCATATAATAGACTCCAACTTGCTTGAGATTAAGGTGTAATTGTAATAGCAGCATTCTATATGCAACTTTGACAAGCCTTTAGTAAGGTAACTTCAAATGCAAATTGATTTTCATTTTTTACTTAATCAACCATAAAAAGAAGTTAAATTGCAGCATTTGATTTCATATTCAATTGTGTTGATTTGTACTAATATTTAGCTTCAAATGCACAAGTATTTGTTACTGTATCATCTCAAATGACATTTTGTTAATATATGTTTCTGACAATTAGCCTATAATCAAGCATAGGAGAATAGAATTTAAAAAAAAAAACAAGAAAAAGAGAAAAAATAATGTTTAAAGCAAGGAGACATCAGAAAAGAAGCCTAAAGGCAGAATCCGTAGAAGAAGATGCTTTACACAAAAGAACAAGATAATAATCCTAAAACAAGAAAGAAGTAAATCAATAGACGCCGGGAAACAGGAGAAGAAAAGTTACTATAGCTAGAATATTTGTTTGACAAAGAAGTACTATAACTAGAATAATAGAACATAACTGGAGAGGATTCCTTGTATTCATATTGAATAAGGGGTACTTTTTCTTCTCCTTCTCTTTATCCTATTCATATTCTTAAGTCAAAGTCAAATCCTCGCTCGCTCCTTGCAAAGAGTGTGATTCTTTGAAGTTACGCTGCTTAACCTGTGCGAAAGTGATAACCTTTGACAGGCGATCATTTTTACTAAAAACTGAATATAGTGCTGGCATGGATGTTGGTTTAATGAAGCTTACATATCAAAGCTTCCTTTAGTTAGTCATATGTTGAAGTCATATTTTGTTGAGCTCAGATGCATTATATGGAACTATTTTCGTGATGTTGTGATCTAAGAGCAGTGGTGTTACCTCATCAGACGACGCATCTCCTTTTCTTTCCTGTATTTAGTAACTTTATATTCCATTGTGCTGCAGACATGAGGTTTTACTTTTGGACAACGAGTTTGCCTTTAATGAAGCAATTCTCTAAGAAATAGAGTAGGGAATACAAGAAATACAGCAACAAATTGGTGAAGTGAATGAAATTTTCAAGGACCTTGCTGTGCTTGTTCACGAGCAAGGAACTATTATTGGTAGGTCACTCAATTTTGTTTTTGTATTCAAATTTCCATATTGAATTTTGTCTGATATTTATCGTTCTGTTTCTGCAGATGAAATTGGTTCCAATGTTGAGAATGCAAATGTTGCGACTGCACAGGGGAGATCCCAACTTGCAAAGCTGCAAAGACCCAAAGATCAAATTCATCTCCGGTACTTCATCACATTTGACCACTCATCTTACTGATAATAGAACTCTATGACTAGTATTCTTAAGCATGTTGAGTGTTTAGTGGGACGCCTTTTATTAGTTCTGTTGAACTTGTAGTTGATGCGAAATCTACAGAATTAGTATCGCTTATAAATTGGGTGACAAAGCTTTAATAGATTTATGATTCTGATATTGACCTGCTACCGTAATTGTATTTTATGCTATACTTCAGGTTACTGCTTAATTAAGAAAAAGAAAACGTAAAATAGCAGTTACGGTAACTTGATATATCTGGTGGCCAGGAATGAAAATCAATTTGCATTTGCTGAAATCGAATGATTACGGTAGCTGGTCAGTATCAGAATCATAAACCTATTAAAGTTTTGTCAGCCAATTTATAAGCGATACTAATTCTTTAGATTTCGCATCAACTAAAAGGCCTCCCACTAAACACACAACATGCATTTCGCATCAACTAAAAGGCCTCCCACTAAACACACAACATGCTTAAGCATACCATGATCCGTTGATCAGTAAGATTTATGGTCAAATGTGATGGTACCAGAGATGAATTTGATCTTTTCATCTATGCAACTTTAGCTGGGTGAAAAATAATGGACTAGATTTGGTGGGGTGCGCCAAGCCTGGCCTGTAGTGCAATGCCTAGAAGACACACAAAGACCCGAATCCCCCTTAAAAATTGAGCTAATATCGTGTGGGCCGATTACCCACATATCAGATATTAAACTGATAAGAACAGTTACTACACTTGATCTTAGCCAAAAGCCGAGTAAGGTATGTTTTTATTCGTAAACAGGCATCAGCTTATATAGCAGCTCTCGGCTCTCTATGCATTAGCTCATTCCGATGTGGGACTTTTAGGTTTACAAAAATATCCCCATTTCTTTGCATGATATTCAGATGCTGCCTCACATGGAAATTAATACCTTCACTATCTTATTCGGTTCCTCCATGAAGAGTTGATGATCAGTTAAACAACTTGCATAAATATTATTATCATAGTTACCTCAATTAGATATTCTGATAACACAACGTGTAATACCTTGACACAATCATGAGTGATTTGATAAATTTTAAAAGCCTTTTCTTTCCCCTTTTTAGACTAACCATTGGCAAATGAAACTCACTTGATGTTACGTAACCTCTATCAGTATAGGCCGTAGCTTATCTATATTTTAAAATGCTTTCTTTGCTTTTGCCATTACTAATTTCTCAAATCATTTGCATTTATGTGAACGACTTTCGAGTTGCAACACTAAACATACAATAATGGATGCTCATATTTTAAGCTAATTAAGTTTTCCCTTAACTTATTTATGTTGAATACTAAAGTAAATCACCATGGTCATGATGTTGCCTTTATTTTCTCTATTTTCATTAAATCTATCAGGTACACTATATTAGAGTGGTAAAATATATTGATGTTCTTTGGAAAATAAAATTGCATTCACCTGAAATCATGGTAAATTTCTCTTTTTATATTGGAGCCAAGATTGAACAAAGTGTTGGGTTTCATATAAAGATGGAGCTTGAATTCAATTAATGGGAAAATACAATAGATTCAAGATGATTCAATCTTGTTATGAACCCCAAAGAACTCAATATCGAGTAGAATCTAGTTTTATTGTTACTCAACAACAACAACAACAACAACAAACCCAATATAATTCCACAAATGGGGTGCGGGAGGATAGAATGTACGTGAGATCTTACCTCTACCATTGAGGGGTAGAGTGAGTTTTGTTGTTACTCAAATGAATAAAATGTAAGGCATTCTTAAGAAGTAATTACAAATAGATATTTAGAACAGGAAAACAATGAAGGAGAAGAGAAGAAGAAAGAGGGAAAGGAGATAACAAAAGAGGAAGAAGAGAGAAGACAAGTGTTCCATGAAATGCCATTACCGGAGGATTCACCAAATTATGCAAAGCGAGGTCCTTGTGTATACGAAGGATATGCAGCAAATATTGTAGCCCACCTGTTAGATGAATGTTCTCAATGTGCCAACCACAACGGGTTCGTCGATGAGCAATCAGTTGCAACAATCTTTAAACATGGAGTGTCACTCCGATCTAGAATACAAAAAATCAGAGACGGTGTGCGATGTACAAGCTGAATTAGAAGGTTCAAAAGACTGGTTGCTAATGACCAAGAATTTGCTCTAAGGGATTTTGGACCATCTCAGAGAATGTTCAGTTAAATGTCCATGTTTCTGTTGTCAATCTGTATTCCAAAAAACCAGTAAATAGTACTAACTTAAAATAAACAGAATTAGTGTTGAAAAAATAAGAATATTTTTCAGAATATAATCGAGCCCACTTAGTTCAAAGTGTGTCCTTAAGGAAATTATTCCCCTCACAGTACTCGAGGTTGATGGAATATCCCCTCCCAGGATAGAACGATTATCTTACCAGAATAGTAGTACTCCAAATTCCGGTAGCGGCGAACCACTCAACAGTAGTATATCACACATAATTTATTTGTGCAGAAGAAGAAGAAGTTTGTAGTTTCAGAAATTTCGTAATTAAAATTCTGAGGAATCAAACGAATTTATAGCCATGGAAGTACTGTTTCTGAAGGTTTGCAACTCTTCTGAACAACCACTAAAAACTGGTGGGAAATTTAAATGTGGGAAAGAAACCGGGTCGCGGGTCAGACACGCGGATCCGGGTCACTAATGGGTTAGATTGGATAAGTTAATTAATTTAATTAAATAATTATTAATTAAATAATTAAAATTAAAGAAAATTTGGTCCAAAAAGATTATCAATCAGCGGCGAAGCGGCGAAGCGAAGCCGAGCGACGACGACGGCGCGATGGGAGACCCTCTTCTTAACCCTTTAGCAACAAGAAGAGTACTTCTACTTATAAGTAGAAGAACTTTTCTTTCCACTACCGATGTGGGACAAATGCTTATTTTATAAAGCAAGAGGGAACTCCCACTTTTCTTTCCACTACCGATATGGGACCAATGCTCCATTTCCCATTCAATCTATCATTTAAACCCAACAATCCCCCACATGAATGGGGAATGGCTATAAGATAAAGGAATGCGCGGACAAGTGTGATATACAAGCGAGAATTGTTGCGTACGGATAAGTAAGTTTCCCTTTGAACTTTCCGTAGTGAACTTATATCGGATATACTTGATCAATCGGTAGATTTGATATCTTTGAACCGTCGAACTTTGTTGTATACCTAGACAACATAAGTCACACAATCAATCCTCAACCATTTATGGTTCTCACGGTTGTGTTCGTTTCAGCCATGAACACCTCCTGGTTTCATGAGTGCGTAGAGAATGGGCTTTCTTTGTCATTCCCCTTTAAAACGGCTTACACTTAACACTCACACCCAGGTGATTTCTAAACATGTGGTCCTATAGCCACATTATCTGGTCATACATCTGTTGCGATTTAGATAATCATTAAAGAACTTTAATGCTTTATTAACTCATTAATAAGCCATAAGGTTTTATCCTTATTTCTGAACATTGTCTTCATCCGAGAATGGGTTGAGTTATTTGACAATGTTGAACCATCAATCACAACTTTGTTTGATCTCCTTGAACCTAGCTCTTGGGATCTCCAGTCTGCTAGGTAGAGTTACCGCCATGATGACTTGTCCTCGGCCTTAACCCCATTCCCATTGATGATCTACTAACTCCTCTCTAGATAAGCCTTTTGTAAGCGGATCCGCCACGTTATCTCTTGACTTTACATAGTCAATCGTGATAACGCCACTAGAGATGAGTTGTCTAACGGTATTGTGTCTCGTCGTATGTGACGAGATTTTCCGTTATACATTATGCTCCACTGCCCTACCTATTCTTTGCTTTGACTTGTGTCACAATGTATACATATAGGAGCCAAAGGTTTGGGCCAGAATGGAATATCTTCTAAGAAATTCCGGAGCCATTCAGCTTCTTCACCGGCCTTGTCTAAAGCTATAAATTCAGATTCCATTGTAGAGCGGGCGATGCATGTCTGTTTTGATGATTTCCAAGACACTTGCTCCTCCACCAACGGTGAAAATATATCCACTCGTGGATTTAACTTCAGATGATCCGGTGATCCAGTTTGCATCACTATATCCCTCAATTACTGCGGGATATTTATTATAATGCAAAGCATATGTTTGGGTGAGTTTTAAATACCCCAAGACTCGTTTCATTGCCATCAATGAGTTTGATTGGGATTACTCGTGAATCGACTCGACTTGCTTATAGCACATGCTATATCGGTCGTGTACAATTCATAATATACATCAAACTTCCCAAAACTCGTGCATAGTCCAATTGTGAGTCAATTTCACCTTTATTCTTTTGAAGTGCAAAACTTACATCAATTGGAGTCTTTGACATTGAAATTTAAATACTTAAACTTGTCAAGTACTCTTTCAATGTAATGAGACTGCGATAATGCTAGACCTTGTGGAGTTTTATGAATTCTGATGCCTAAGATCAAATCAGCAACTCCTAAGTCCTTCATATCAAATTTGCTAGCCAGCATACGCTTCGTAGCATTTACATCGGTAATATCTCTACTCATTATCAACATGTCATCAACATATAAACAAACAATAACTTCATGATTTGGAGTATTTTAATGTAAACACATTTGTCACACTCATTAATCTTAAATCCATTTGCCAATATTGTTTGGTCAAATTTCGCATGCCATTGTTTGGGTGCTTGTTTAAGTCCATAAAGTGACTTAACAAGTTTGCACACTTTCCTTTCTTTACCAGGAACCACAAAACCCTCAGGTTGTTCCATGTAAATTTCTTCCTCCAATTCTCCATTGAAGAAATTTGTCTTGACATCCATTTGATGGATTTCAAGACCATATCTGACCGCCAGTGCCACTAACACCCGAATAGATGTTATTCTTGTTACCGGCGAGTATGTGTCAAAGTAATCAAGGCCTTCTTTTTGTCTATAACCTTTGACCACAAGTCTTGCCTTATATTTGTCAATAGTGCCATCGACTTTCATTTTCCTTTTAAAAATCCATTTTGATCCTAAAGGTTTATTTCCAGGAGGAAGATCAACCAATTCCCATGTATGGTTGTTCAAAATTGATTCAATCTCACTATTGATTTGCCTCTTTCCAAAATGATGAATCGAGAAGAAGACATCATTGCTTTAAATGTTTGAGGCTCATTTTCAAGCAAGAATGTCACAAAATCGGTCCAAATGAAGTAGATGTCCTTTGACGTTTGCTACGCCTTGCATCCTCTTTACTTGGTGTATTTTGCTTTGGTTCTTCCCGCGGTCGTTTAGATCTTTCACTTGACGACTCACATTCGGTTTTATACGAGATAAATGTTTTCAAAGAATTCAGCATTATCGATTCAATTACCGTATTAACATGAATTTCGGGATTGTCCGATTTGTGAACCAAAAATCGACAAGCTTTGTTGTTTGTAGCATAGCCAATAAAAACACAATCCACAGTTTTTGGTCCGATTTTTACCCTTTTGGGCAAAGGAACTTGGACCTTTGCTAAACACCCCCACACTTTGAAATATTTCAAGTTGGGTTTTCTTCCTTTCCATAGTTCATATGGAATAGATTGTGTTTTCTTTGTGGGGGCACCTGTTGAGTATTCGATTAGGTTTGTAAGGATAGCTTCCCCCACAAGCTTTGCGGTGGCGGAACTTATTAGTAAGGCATTCATCATTTCCTTTAATGTTCGGTTTTCCTTTCCGCAATTCTATTTGATTGTGGTGTGTGTAAAGGCGATAGTTTGATGAATAATTCCATATTCTAAACATATCTCTGCAAAAGGAGATTCGTACTCTCCACCCCTATCACTTCTAATCATTTTTATCTTTTTATTCAATTGATTTTCCACTTCGTTCTTGTATTGCTTAAATGCATCAATTGCTTCATCCTTACTATTTAGTAAATACACATAACAATATCGAGTGCAATCGTCAATAAAAGTTATAAAATATTTTTTTCCACCGCGAGATGGTATTGACTTCATATCACATATATTTGTGTGAATTAAGTCTAAAGGATTTGAATTCTTATCAATAGACTTATATGGATGTTTAACAAACTTAGATTCAACACAGATTTCACATTTAGATTTATTACACACGAATTTAGGCAATACTTCTAAATTAATCAATTTTCGCAAGATTTTGTAGTTGACATGTCCTAAACGAACATGCCATAAATCATTTGACTCCAATAAGTAAGACGAAGCTGAATTTTCATTAATACTGTCAACAACCATTACATTGAGTTTGAAAAGGCCCTCGGTGAGGTAGCCCTTTCCTATGAACAAATCATTCTTACTTATTACAATTTTTTCACTAACCAACACGCACTTAAACCCGTTTTTGACGAGTAGTCGAAATTTGAAACTAAATTCTTCCGAATTGTTGGAACATGCATAACATTGTTGAGAGTCGGGACCTTGCCGGAAGTCATCTTGAAGTATCTTCCCATATCCTTCAACCTTGGTTTGTTGCGAGTATTTTCCATATACAGTACCTCTTCGGGTCCAGCGGGAGCATAGGTTGCAAATGCTTCTTTTGTAGCGCAAACATGTCGAGTGGCACCAGAATCAAGCCACCACTCATTTGGGTTTCCAACCAAATTGCACTCTGATAGCATTGCACACAAATCATCCATATCATTCTTTTCCACCATATTGGCTTGTCCTTTTCCCTTGTTCTTTTTCGGGAGACGACAATCTGGGCTTTGTGGCCAGCTTTTCCACAAATAAAGCAGTTGCCCTTGAACTTTTTCTTGTTGGAATCCTTCTCCTTTCCAGAAGGCTTCTTCCTTTTCTTGTTCTTTTTCAGAGCAGCATCGTCAATGATGTTTGCCCCTTCAATTGGTGAAGTCTTACGGTACCTCTTCTCAGCGGTTTTGTTATCTTCCTCGATCTTGAGACGAATCACAAGATCTTCCAACTTCATTTCCTTTCTTTTGTGCTTAAAATAATTCTTGAAGTCTTTCCATGAGGGCGGCAACTTCTCAATCATTGTAGCCACTTGGAACGCTTCATTTACTACCATACCTTCAGCAATAAGGTCATGGAAGATAAGTTGAAGCTCTTGAACTTGGGTTCCAACGGTTTTTCCATCCATCATTTTGTAGTCTAGGAATTTGGCTACCACAAACTTCTTCAAGCAAGCATCTTCGGTTTTGTACTTCTTTTCAAGTGCACTCTATAGTTCTTTGGAAGTCTCTACTGCACTGTAGACGTTGTACAAGTCATCTTCTAAGGCACTCAAAATGTAGCCTTTGCACAAAAAATCGGCTGTTTCCAAGCCTCGGTAACCATGAAGCTGTTGGTTGTCGGGCATGTCGGCGCGAGCACGGGAGGGTCCTCACTTTGGTGAACTTTTGCATACCAAGGGTGGTAAGCCAAAATAACATTCTTTCTTTGCCATTCTTTAAAGTTGGCACCGGTGAACTTCGAGGTTTCTCGGCCGGTGGCACATCGGTGCGGGTTGTAGGAGTAACCGTATTCGCGAGACGTAGTTCCAATCTCAATTGCCATTATTCGTTTGTCCTTTGTCAAATCGACAAAACTGTTTTTAGTTAATAAAACCAGAATAGCAATTCAATCACAGACTTAAACGATGAAGATTTTATTTCTTCAAATCGCAGTATAATTATGAAACTTTAGTATTCCAATGAAGTTTTTATATCTTCGAGTCAGAATACTAATATTCGTATGGAGTATAAAACAACACAAGTTTTAATCTCCAAACCAAAATACAGCAACGATGAAGTTTTTATGTTCTTCAATCGTTGTACAAGTATGAACTTTAATATTCCAACGAAGTTTTTATGTCTTCAAGTCAGAATATGAAATTTCATACGGAGTAGAAAACCACACAGGTTTTAGTCTCCAAAACAGAATACAGATTAATCTTAAAATATAATTTCCTTAAGATTGTTGTCAATCTGTATTCCAAAAAACCAGTAAATAATAATAAATGAAAATAAACAGAATTAGTGTTGAAAAAATAAGAATATTTTTCAGAATATAATCGAGCCCACTTAGTTCAAAGTGTGTCCTTAAGGAAATTATTCCCCTCACAGTACTCGAGGTTGATGGAATATCCCCTCCCAGGATAGAACGATTATCTTACCAGAATAGTAGTACTCCAAATTCCGGTAGCGGCGAACCACTCAACAGTAATATATCACACATAATTTATTTGTGCAGAAGAAGAAGTTTGTAGTTTCAGAAAATTCGTAATTAAAATTCTGAGGAATCAAACGAATTTATAGCCATGGAAATCTTGTTTACGAAGGTTTGCAACTCTTACGAACGACCACTAAAAACTGGTGGGAAATTTAAATGTGGGAAAGAAACCGGGTCGCGGGTCAGACACGCGGATCCGGGTCACTAACGGGTTGGATTGGATAAGTTAATTAATTTAATTAAATAATAATTAATTAAATAATTAAAATTAAAGAAAATTTGGTCCAAAAAGATTATCAATCGATCGAAGCGAAGCAGAAGCCGAACCCGAGGCGAGCGACGACGACGGCGCGATGGGAGACCCTCTTCGTAACCCTTTAGCAACAAGAAGGAGTACTTCTACTTATAAGTAGAAGAACTTTTCTTTCCACTACCGATGTGGAACAAATGCTTATTTTATAAAGCAGAGGGAACTCCCACTTTTCTTTCCACTACCGATATGGGACCAATGCTCCATTTCCCATTCAATCTATCATTTAAACCCAACAGTTTCTACAGCGGGAGTCTATCCAAATGCGCATAGCCATAGCTCACACTTAATCACCAATTTCAACACTTCGCTTCGTCTATTACACCGGACGACACAACAAATTTGAACTCTCAGGTGAGAAGCTTCCTATTGGTCTAGTACTTGATACTTCATGTTGTTGTCATACGATGACATGCTCATATCTAGGGGGTGACAAACCGGCGGATCCAATCGGATATGAGTGGGTCGAAAATGGGTTAAACAAAAAATGGATCAATTATTCGAACCCCATATTTAACACGGATAAAAAATGTGTTAATCCGACGGATAATATAAATATCCATATTATTCATATTATCCAAACTTACTTTAAAGATGTTGGCTTCATGTAGGTAATATGGAGAAGATTAATTTATCTTGTTGTCCACAAATCCAATCTCTAGTACATAGTTGCACCTTAACATTTGCGGGAAGAATAAAACTTCAAAACTTTCCAATGACACGACCTCCAAGAAAATATTTTTTGAAAAATATCCACACAAGCCCCACCATTCCCACCCCATTGCATCCACGCTCCACCACTCACCCCACCCACTCCCCAACAAATCCTACCCCACAACCACCACCCTCGAATGCACTTTATCTTCACCTATACCACACCACCGCCCCACTCAACCCCCCTCCCAAATTTTCTATTTCATATATTTTATTTTACTTTTATAAAAAAAAAAATCTTACCCCCACCCCCACCCCCACCCCGCCCCCTTGTCCCCCCCCCCAAACAACAACCCATTTCACACCAAATTTAACCACGCAAATTTCTTATTCTTTATAAGTTTTTATAAAAGTAAAATAAAATATATGAAGTAAAAATTTGGGAGGGGTAGGGGTTCGGAGGGGGGAGGTGTAAAAACTGAATAAAAAATTTTAAAACTTCTTTTTTATAGGAAAATCAATTTTTTTGGAGGGTGGCGGGATGTGTGTGTGGATGTGGGATGAGTGGTGTAGAAATCCCCCCCCCCCCCCCCCCCCCCAAAAAAACTTTTTTTGGAGGGGAGTTGAGTGGGGTGTGGTGTGGGGTGGGGGTTTGTTAGGGGTTGGGTTGGATGGTGGTGGGGTGGTTGGTGAAATGTCATTTTTGGACTTGTTTTCCCTAATGTTATTAAGGAAGTCATTTTTTCTTATTTTTAAGAAACTTGTTTTAATAAAGTTGTGGGTTTTATCAATTTTACCCATTAAATTATTCATATTTAAGTGGATAATATGGGTTGACCCATATGGGATCCATTTTAAATGGATAGAATATCCAACCCATTTTAAATGAGTCGGATCGGACAGATAACCATATTTTTTACGCATTTTGCCACCCCTACTCATATCTCAATTTGAATCAAATACTAGGTATTTCAGTATAGACTAGATTAACCTCTTATTATCTTATGTGTTTGTTACTGATTAAGTTGTCCTGCTGCCTTCAGTATAATGTTATTAAACCAAATTACCAGATATCCATAAACAATGAGCAGAGACACATATGAGAAGGAGAAAATTCTTCACGTGAGTTCACATACACAAACAAAAAGGTTATTGTAATTTAGTTGTAATCTGACTTAATCAGTAGCTAGTTAAGCTGAAATGTTCCTAAGTTCATTCTTCTAAGTGATATTTTTTTGTGTTGTATTTCTGGTGTGTTCGAATTATTGTAAGTTTGTAACCACTGATTAGCCAAGATGTAAAGTTATCTACTTGGGTTAAGAAAACAGATTTACTTCGAAATTACTTTGTTTACCTAGGATGTATGTGCTGAGTATTGTGGGGGATTTTTTGTTTGTTCGGAATGGTTGTATTAAAAAAAGAGTTTGTATAATGCCTAAATCCATACGAGCGATCTGTTGGGGGATAAAACAGTACGGGAATAGTAAATAACTATTACAAGTGCTTGAAAGGATAAACAATAAAGATTACAATAAGAAGTTTTCAATCTTTTAATCTTGTACTATAACTTCAAATCTGAATGTTGTATTCAGAAATACAAGAGCATGAACTGATACACTTGTGGCTTGTAGAACCGCTGAGAATCCGAACAGTTAGAGTCCTTTGAGTTTCAAGTTCACACCTAAAACACTTAGCAACCAATTAGATAATCACAAAGCACCATAAATTTGAGTCGAGAGATGACTCTCTGTCTTTAAGACAAGATTGCCCCGTATATATGCTTTTACGTTAGCGGGCACTTGAGTCTCCCAAGATAAAACAACAACTAATCAACACTACAAAGCAAATAGGTTGATTTTGATGAAGAAAACAAACATGGAACGACTTTGCTGAATAATGGAAATTTTAGAGGAAAAGGAAGAGTTTCTACTCTTGTTCAAGACTTGTGTTATCTCTCTTTTCTTTTTTCTGCTCTCTTATCTTTCTGTTGTCTTTTTTTCCTTCCTCACCGCATAACTGTTTCAGGTCTCAATATATATTGTTTAGGAGGAGGAGAGGTGTTAAGAGGTTGTTTAAGAGGTGTAGTCATGGGCAGAAACGTATTGTAGTAAGTGCAAAATATTTCGGATGGTTAATGGCCATAAAGCTGTTGGCTTTAAATTTTGCTTTGGCAACATTTTCTCAAAATTTGGAAAGAAAAAAAAAAAGATGTGTGTTGTTTTGTAAAATCTTCTCAAGCTAATATTTTGCTGCAATTTTTATTTGTAAAAGCTAAAACAAGCATATTTATAAGGAATTATTTTTGAACCATTACGGGCGCTTCCCCACTAGTTATGTATATAAGAAAGAATAAAATGTAAGGCATTATTAATAAGTGGGATAAATCATATCTATGCCTTTGTCCTGCTACAATGAATTCGAGTTGCATCGCCTAGCGGGAGCTTTGTGCATAAATTTTTTGCCCTTTTATTTAAGAAGCCTCAATCTATATTAGTAATGGGGAAGTTATGTAAAGATGTTATGTGAAGGAGGTCATCGACTTTCGATTAGTTAGACAAGTGTCGCGCGCCGTTTTAACCCACGGGTTTCGCAACGCGACTGGCGTCGATTCCCTCTAGATTGATAAAAAATAATGATTGCTTTGAGGAGTCGCCACCTAATTATTCTAAGGTGAACTAGGGCACCTAAATGCTAACTAAAAGCTGCAAAATAACTCCAATTTGGTCTGCGAAACTAATGAGATTCTAGGTAAGGGTTCTTTATTATCCTAAAGGGAAGGGGTTAGGCATCCTTTAAGATCCGCTAACTTGCGGTTATCCGGTCAAACTCAGATTAATTATTATGCTAAGAAAAATGCATGTTTACAAGTATATAAAGTTAAAAGATATTTTGAAAATAATTAATAAAAAGATGCATTTTGATAATGTAAAGATTTTACCATTTATTCTTTTGAAATAAAATCTGGAAAGAGTATGCATGGCATTGTATACAACTATATGTAAAAAATGACTTTTTGGATAAAAGACATGCATTTGCATTGTTTACAAAGTATAGGCAAAATGATTTTTTGGAACATGCATTTGTATTGCATTGATTATAAAATACATGTAAAGTTCGATTTTGGATAAAAAACATGCATTTTTGACAATTGATAGAAAAGTAAATTATTTATAATGCCAAAGTAATTCTTGTTTTGGAAATCATTTTGAGTTGCAAATAAAAAAAAGACAAACTTATTTATATGATTAATAAAGCAAATAAAAGATGACCAAAGTTATTTTGAAAATTTTGAATATGCATGACGACGAGCACGAAAATATATAACTAGCGGAGGGTTTCGAGCCTAAAAATAAATAAACTAGCGACGAGTTTCCAATTTTAAATCTACTCTTTCTAGATTATTAATTCTAAATCTACCTATTCTAAAAATTTCGATAATTTCATGAGTACAATAATATTATGATACAAAATAACATAAAATTGAATTAAAAAACATAATACAATAATAAATCCTCTCCAAGGGTGTTTGCCTTCTTTGACTTTCATAAATACGTCTTGTAAATTTGTCAAGAACAAACGGTTAGAAACGAGTTGAATATAATTAAACTTCGGATCCGTATCCAAAACAATGAATGTTTTGATTTCGGAGGGCTCGGACTTAAATTTTGAAAAGATCATTCCAATCACGTCGTGGCTGCGAACATATGGCTTGTTGGTCATTTAATTGCCTCGCCTCGAACATGTTGGTCTCTCGGATGAAAAAAAAAAAAAGGGATTTAAGTTTCATCCTTGTCGGAAGTTTTATTTCCGTCTTTCCAGCTTGTGGAGGCCTCAAATTCGACGGAAGTTTCATCGGCCAGTGTAGTATCATATTCAAATCGACAAAATATACCAAAATTGCAAGCTGAAAGCGAAAGGCAATTTTCGAAGTGGCCCGACCTCAAATTCAATTTAATTGGCCTAAGTGTAGTATATGTTCAAATCAGCAAAATATACCAAAAATAGCAAATTGAAATCGAGAGGCAATTTCCGAAAGGCGCGACCTCAAATTCAATTTCATTGGCCTAAGTGTAGTATTTGTTCAAATCGGTAAAACGAGTATGATATCCAGGTGTGCGGATGTTTAAATGCCAAAATAAACCAACGAGTTCGCAATTAAAAATGTCCAGAGCCCGAATTCGAAGATGCACGCGAGGTTAATGAAAATGAGTCATAAAATGGTTGTTTAACTTGTTTCAAAACGGGACAAGAATGACAAAAAATTATCCCAAAATTTATTACAAGCAATAAAATTGTTTCGGCAAAGGGAGCTTAAAATAAGAGCTCTGGATGTCCTAAACGATTATGCCATAATTACGGAGATAAAGGTAAATTTGCAAAGGTAGAAGGTGTTGATAGTCCAAAATAAGGTCTTGTGGTTATTGGATATAGGTCACCCACGTTGTCACACCTCATTAAATGCATCCCCGTCTGAAAATCCTTCACAGAAAAACCGAAAGGATCAAATTCAACAATAACATAGTTATCAATAGTAAATTTCCTCATGGAAACAAGATTTTTAATTAATTGTGGGACATGCAACACATTTTTTAAGGTTAAGGGAGGGTGGGGTTTGGGCAACAATGCATTTCCACAACCAATAATCGGAATTGTATGGCCACTACCAACAGTAATATTACGATTATTGCTCTTATTTAAATAAGACGTAAGATTACCTCCATTTGCAGTCATGTGAGATGTAGCTCTGGTATCCATGTACCATTGATCATCCGGAGGAGCAATCGAGAGAGTATGCATGGCTTGTTGAATGTCGGTTGGTGCATATGTAGACTGGGCTGCTGCTACATGGGCCTAAGGTGACCTGGGCCCTAATATTGACTGACGTCGGCCCAATTTTGTTTCTGCCAATGGGCTCGTACGGTTGGATAAGGTCAAGGTGGGTTGGCCCAATTTTGCCACGGCTCGTATGGATAAGCCTAGTTCGTGGTGAAATAAGGGTTGTTGGCTGCTACGGTCGTTGACCTACTCTCATCTGTTAGTCTTTGCGGTTGGCTTCCACGACCACCGCCACCACCTCTATTTTTTCATTTGCCGCCAAGATGTCCGCCTCCACCTCTGCCGCCGCGATTGGTGGAGGTACGGTTGTTGTTCTTGCGATTTCCACCCTGATTTCCACCAGAACATCCACCCAAATCATCATGAGACACATGCGGGCGAGTTGTCGGTGGAGTTTGCAGCCTTTTTTCGCCCTTGTCGTTTCTTCAAAAACGAGCATAGAACGGGCTTTGTAAAAGGGGAAGAGAGTCTCCATGGCGGATGCGAGATCCAACGGTGGAGTAAGCATCTGTTAGACCGAAACAAGTTGAAGTACAACCTTTCATTACACACGGTTGCGCCGACGTTGGATAATTGATCGCTAGTGAATTTAGATGTTGACAATACGAAGATGCATCCGAAAAGTTTTCCATCTGAACTGCTTGAGAATTCTTGTTCGAGGTAGAGGGCCCGAGAATTCTTGTTATTGGAGAAGATGTCCTTTAGCCGATTCCATGCGATTTTGGCCGTGGAATCTCGTTCAAGAATGGTATTAAGGAGGTCTTCGGAGATTGTACTGTAAATCCATTGTAAAACAGTGGCATCAATGCGTGACCAAAGTTCGGGATCCGTGTCCTTAAGAGATGGGGGAACCCGATTTCACTGCTTCCTTCGATTGAGGAATAATGTGGTCTAGAACTTTATAGTTTGAATTCACACAGAAATGTTAATGTTTTTTTGCAAAATAAATCTTTAAACTCAATTCAATATTGCATTTCACCTGATTAACCATTTCCCAATCTTCTTCAGGTCCATGCACCTTATGTTGATATATATGTTGCAGATTCCTACTTTAGCAAACATGACAATTTGGTAGACTCAAAGTTTGAAGATTTCACTGCACATGACATATTGTCCAATGCATGTGTATCGCTGCAAGGCAATGTCAAATTTGCACCAAAGCTGACTGTTTTACATCAAAAGTTGATTGGTGAAGGCTCTCATCGGCGTCTTTCATCATCTCTCAGATTGAAGAAGTCATCAGAGTCCATTTCCAGTCCCCCAAAATCTTGTGAGGTGATAATTGTTGAAAGACTGCCTTCTGGAGTCTTTGCAGATCCTTTTGAGCTACAACACCTTGTGCAGCGTGGTGGTAAATTATTATCGAATTCTATATGTTTTTAACACAAGAACTCTTCATTTTGAGGCTTGTTAGTATCCATATTATGTTGCAGTTTTCAGGGATGCTGCTGTATTTGGAGATACAAATTTAGAGTTGCCCTAATTTCTGTCAAACCGGTCGCTTGTTGAGGTTCATGTTGAAGTGGGTACCAATTTAACATCACAACAGAAACATTGACTGGAAATGCACATGGAACTTCCTCTACATGCACGTTATCAGGTACATCACGTATACAATTCTCAAAATCATATAGGAGTCTCTAAATACGTTTCAGGCATCCAAGGTAGTCAATCATTTTTATTCTCCTGAAGTTTAAGTTGATACTTACACAAGAAAAGACGTATAAGTGTCAGGAAAGCCTTTTACATATGTTCTTAGAAGCTTCTCAACTTTATTGTAAACATCCCGATTTCTTACTGACAGCCACTAGGACATGGATTCTCAAGAGTTGAATTTGCTTCACCTGACTTGTTTCTGCGCTGCAACGTTGAAGGAAAACAACATGTCACAAGCTGTTTGTTTCCACTAGACAAACAGAATGCTAAACCAAATGATGGTCACCGTGTGTAGGAAGTATCGTGTGGAAATCGAGAACACGCAGAAATTGTATCTGCTTTTACTTTTATTTCAGCTGTTGTATCAGCTCTTCTCATCATTGTTGCATCACTTAGGTATTCTGGTAACATAGCAAGTAATGTCTTAAAACAATCACGAGTAATTGATAAATTTTTGAGGTTTTTTCTTTCCCCTTTTTGGAGAACCTTATTTGATGTTAGGTAACCTCTATCAGTTATAGGCCGTTGCTCATCTATGTTTTAAAATGTTTTGCTGCTTTTGTCATTACTAATCTCAACTACATTTGTGTAATTTATCGAATTTTTTCTAATCAACAATAGCTCCACGAACATTCTCTTACAAAAGTTTCACACTGATTTTATTTTGTCATTAACAACTCAACTTACATATATTAGTAAAAACTATTAAGAAAAGCTCTAAGCAAATTTAACAACCAATTCATCCCTCCAGCAGAATAGTCTGAAATCGTGATTGAAAATAACAGCTTTTAACTTCGGAACACATCACAATAAAGATATGTTAGTATAGAAAGAAAAAGTTGTATACTACTACTAAGAACTCTGTGACAACAAATCTTTGTTAGTATGAGTTCGTAATTTGTAAATCACTAGGATAAACGATAAATCCACTAGTCATATGAACTTTAAATTAAAAACGGAATTTGTTAATTTAAGAGGCATAGAACTTCAAACGAGTGACAAAAGAGATGAGGCCATTTCTTTGGGCACAGATGAAAAATATTGGACTAGATTTGGTGGGGTGCGCCAGGCTGGGTTGTAGTGCAACGCCTAGGCGACACACGAAGACCCGAATAGCAAGCTATCCTGATGGGCCTTCCCCCTTAAAATTGAGTTAATATCGTGTGGGTCGATGGCCCACATATCAGATATTAAACTGATAAGAACAGTTACTACACTTGATCTTAGCCAAAAGGCCGAGAAAGGTATGCTTTTGATAGTTAACAGGCATCAGCTTATATAGCAGCTCTCAGCTCTCTACCCATTAGCTCATAGGTTTTATAACAAATTAGGAATGTATCCTTATGTGTCGAATTGGTCCTCTCAACAACTATTTTGATAAAATGTCCCAAACACGTGACTGCTCCAAGGTGTTTGCTGAAAATCTCCAAAGAGATGCAATTGGTGTGCGATGGCAATTTGAGTTGGTAAGATCAACAACAGGGAATTCGGTAATTGCTTCTTATTTTGTACCACTAATGTGCGAAGGTGTCACCCTTATGTTCAATCTGCCTTTCTCCATATTCAGAGCTTATGACCGTTCCGCACTTGCATATCACTGTATTTCGAAGGCTAAAGTGTTGGTACTCTACTGTTATGCTTTATAAAACGATACGGGAAGTAAATAACTATTACAAGTATTCGAAAGGAAAAACAAATATTCAATATTCAGAAATTGAATCTTGTTGAACAAATAGGCCAATGCCGCAAACTTGTTGTGTCTTGAAAACCTGAAATCAAGAAACAACTAGCGGGCAATAGTCTCCCAAGATAAAACAACACTTTAATCTCAACGCACTGATTTTCGTCACTGGTTTTGGTTCACTGTTTTGTGGCTTTTTTCCCACAGCCCACAGCCCCGAGCTGGACGGGGCGGACGGCGGCGGCGCGTGTGTGGGCTTAGCCTTGAACCCAAGCACATCTAGGTCCTCCCTCCTTTAAACACATGGGATACTCCTTGGAGTCCCAAACCCTTTACCACATTAGAGACTTATATAGAGAGAAATTCTTCTTATTCCCACCGATGTGGTAGATTTGTCCCACACCACATTTCCATGCCTCAAACACCTTACTTCGTGGACCAATATCTCTTTCATTTCTCAACGAAATTTGACGATTCTTGGCCCTACGGTCATCTACTCACTTAGTAGATTATGCATGTGTGAAGAGATAAAGCCTCCAACATGCGGAACAGTAGTGTTTAATTCATCAAATATGGGTGGACGCATCTCCCCGCCAAAGGCAAATTTCCAACATAAAGTCGTGGCTCTGATTTTGCAGGCATCACATATGTTGTATTTTGCATCTGTTACTGCTACAGTTTTCTAAAATAATTAGTTATTTAGTTGTAGGAGAAGTCTAATAGTTATTTAGTAGGATACTCGGCTTTTTAATTTTAGGAAGAGTCTAATATTTTAGCTGTAGGAGGAGTCTACTACTTAATTTTATATGACACAGTTTTCATTCATATTTTCTATTTGTTGTTTGCATCTCTCTCTAAAAATCTACACACGACAATGCGTTCACAGAAATTCTTGTTGTAGCGTATGAAAGGGTACATGTTGAGCTTGTTAGGAATTTTGCAATGAGTGTCTCAAACAAGACCCGAGTTCTTGCAGTTGAATCAATAGGACAAGTTCCTTTGCTGGACGCACTTGATAGCCCTATGTTTGAGAGCAATGCTATTGCTCGCTTTCGCCGAGTTGAACTCTGACAATCCTCTCTTTTGTTCTTCACTGATTGTATGTGCTCAAATTGACCAGTGGAATAATTTTATGCTCTTGAGATTGCTATAAATGTTGGACAATGGCTGAACCCACGTCTTTCTTGTCGTTTATGTATTTCCTCGGCTGATATACATACTCATGTTTTCTTTCGTGTGTCAAAAGTGCGTGTAAGGTAATTTGCATATCATTTCAGGCTATTAGTACATTTCTGTGTCTTAAATGTTGGGGTCAAATCTAATGGGTTCACTGAGAATTCTGTGGGGGATAACTAGCAATTATGTGGAGAAATGTGCCTCTCGGTATTTAGAGCATTTAAGTGGTCTGGAAACACTCACTATAAAGATTATGCCACCAGCTACATATGCTTTGAACCCGATTTTCTTGGTGCATCACTGGTTATTATGTTCAGTCAAGTTGCTCATGATGCTCAGAAAGGGAACAAGGAGACTATTTATGTTAAGATGCTGGCAAGTGTTTTGACACCAATGAGTGAGTCTTTCTATTGCAGGAGTCTGCAAGACTTAAATATTTTTTAGTTCAATTGGGTTTACTTGTTGGCTGTCTTGCTAAGGTTGGACATTTGAATGAACTAGGTTTGACTACTATTGGAATACTGTTATCATTGACTAAGTGGGCTAAACAAATAGTCGCACAACCTTCTGATGGAGTTAGCTACAAACTCTAACTTTGGCTCAGGTGATCTCTTCAGTGTATTTTAGTGAGTGGTCAAATAAATCCTACATGAAGCCTTTTGTATTCAGCAGCATTGCCCTCCTTGCCTTATGTTGTCAATTTGATATACATACCTCTAGTTGGCCGTCTATCTTGTGGGCTTGGTATGGAGATATTTGGCGAGGAGCACGCTACTCACACTATTTCTAATCCGAACCTTGAGGACAAGATTCTTATTGATCCCGGAGGTATTGTTGCAAAGAGGCCCATTTCTGATTATATTATTGGGCTACATGCTGGACCAGGAGTCAAAATGAGGAAAAGCTAATATATGATTTGGGATCCAGGCGGAGAAAAGCTGTCTAGATACTATTGGACTAAAGGAAATATGATAGATACAAATAGCAGGGACTGTATTGGTTAGGGTATGCTAAGACTTGAATTATTTTCTTTTCACTAGCTATTTTGTGATAGCAGTCTAGAACCTCCCTATTCTATTTTCCTTTTGTTCTTTTGTTTTACTGAAATTGATGAACAATCTTTTCTTTAATTGATCAATTCAAAGCTTAGTTTGTTACAAAGAGACGCAAGGATGTGACCGTGTAGTCAATGAAATGGGTTGAGAACAATGAGATCATCTCATGTTTAAACACCTGGGAGACAAAAAAATTAGGTGATTTTTTTTCATCTGTCTAGGTCTTATTGGACGGAGAGTTACCCGATGTTTGTCTTGTGGGAAGTAGCGGATACCCTGTGGAATTAGTCAAGGTGCGCTCAAGCTAGCCCAAACAAAAAAAGGCAGCAGCCCGGTGCACTAAGCTCCCGCTATACGCGGGGTCGGGGAAGGGTCGGACCACAAGGATCTATTGTACGCGATCTTACCTCACATTTCGGCAAGAGGTTGTTTCCAAAAGAGAATGCATGTAAGAGGTTATAAAAGAGAATGCATATAAGAGGTTTATATGTGCACCCACGTCTTCATTAACTTGACTAACCATCTTGATTACGACTTATCTAACTAATATCGTATCATGGAAGATCTGCTTAGCATACTTTCAGCTATACTTTTGAGTGGGACCAATCATATATTTGCGTTTGTCCTGCCACAATGAATTCTTTGAATTGCATCTAAGAAGCCTCAATCTATATTAGTAATGAGGAAGTTAAGTAATGAGGTCATGTGAAGGAGGTCATCGGACTTTCTGATTAGTCTTACAAGCTTGTAGGAAGTTCTTTCAAGGGTTAAGGGTCAAAAATACACTTCTTCAAGTATCACTTTTTTTTGAGTTTCCTACTGAACTATCAAAGTGTGAGAGTTTCTAACCTAAACTATCATCATTTAGTTTGCAAAATACACATCAACTATCGGTTGTACACTTTTTCTACATAAACTATCACTAACTAATTTGTAAAACACACCTCATTAAAAGTGAACAACTGATAGTTTCACACGAACATTCTCTTACAAAAGTTTCACACGGATTTTATTTTGTCATTAACAACTCAACTAACATATATTAGTAAAAACTATTAAGAAAAACTCTAAGCAAATTTAACAACCAACTCATCCCTCCAGCAGAATAGTCTGAAATCGTGATTGAAAATAACAGCTTTTAACTTCGGAACACATCACAATAAAGATATGTTAGTACAGAAAGAAAAAGTTGTATACTACTACTAAGAACTCTATGACAGTAAATCTTTGTTAGTATTTAGACTATTAGTTCGTAATTTGTAAAACACTAGGATAAATCCACTGGTCCTATGAACTTTAAATTAAAAACGGAATTTGTTTATTCAAGAGGGGCACAAAATTTCAAACGAACGACAAAAGAGATGAGGCCATTTCTTTGGGCCAGGATGAAAAATATTGGACTAGATTTGGTGGGGTGCACCCTTTTATCAGGGAAGCCACACACAGTCGTAGATATAGGAAGAAGCTTCTCAAATATTGACTGTAACATCCCAATTTTTTTCCTGGCAGCCACTAGGACACGGATTCTCAAGAGTCGAATTTGCTTCACCTGACTTGTTCCTGCGCTGCAACGTTGAAGGAAAACAACATGACACGAGTTGTTTGCTTCTGTTAGACAAACAGAATGCTGAATCAAATGATAATCACCCTTGTGCGAAGTACCATGTGGAAATAGACAACACACAGAAGTTGTATCTGATTTTACTTTTATATCAGCTGTTGCATCAGCTCTTCTCATCATTGTTGCCTCGCTTAGGTATTATGATAACACAGCAAGTAATGTCTTAAAACAATCACGAGTAATTGATAAATTTAGGAAGTTTTTGATTTCCCCTTTTTGGACTAACCATTGACAAGAAAACCTCATTTGATGTTAGGTAACCTCTATCTGTTATAAGCCGTTGCTCATTTATGTTTCACACTTTTGCTGCTTTTCCCATTACTAACCTCAACTACATTTGTGTAATTCATGGACTTTTTTCTACTCAACAATAACTCCACCAACATTTTCTTACCTAAGTTGAGCACGGATTATATTTTTCGTCATTAACAACTCAACTTACACAGAAAGATTACATTTTTCGTCATTAACAACTCAATCACAGAAAAATTCTAAGCAAGTTTAACAACTAATTCATCGTGATTGGAAAACTGAAACTAGCAAACCTTCAATAAAAAGATATTCTAGTATAGAATGTCATATAACATAAAGAAATTTGCGAATTAGTTCGAGATGGTATATAATTTATTTTTCGTCATTAACAACTCAGCCATAGAAAATTTCTAAGCAAGTTTGACAACTAATTCATCGTGATTGGAAAACTGAAACTACTAGTTTGCAACACCTTCAAAAAAGATATTCTAGTATAAAATGTCATGTAACATAAAGAAATTTGCGAATTAGTTTGTGATGGGTCATAATTTTCAATCTACAATGTGGTTCGTACGTGCTTCATTAAGGGCAAAGCACAAAATAATTTGAGTAAGAAAAAGATTAGGCAATTTCATTGGGCCCAGATGAAAAATATTGGACTAAATTTGGTGGGGTGTGCCAGGCCTGGGCTGTAGTGCAACGCCTAGGAGACACACGAAGACCCGACTAGCTAGCTATCCTGATGGGCCTTCCCCCTTAAAAATTGAGTTAATATCGTGTGGACCAATGGCCCACATATCAGATATTAAACTGATAAGAACAGATACTACACTTGATCTTAGCCAAAAGGCCGAGAAAGGTATGCTTTTGATTGTTAACAGGCATCAGCTTATATAGCAGCTCTCGGCTCTCTACGCATTAGCTCATTCCAATGTGGGACATGTAAGCCTTTACAAAATGAACCCCTTGCATTTGCTTCATATATCAGCTGCTGCTAAGTTGAACAACTTTCATAAATATGGTGTTCAATATTGGCTAGACTTTCATACAACAGTAATAGACTATGTTTTGAGAAATTAAATGTCTTTAACATTCAAGATATGCTATTACTTCTCGATACATGCGATTAATTGGGTGTTAGTAATATTCGAATTTATAGAAAAGCGTAAATGGATTGTTGTTGCCAAGAAAAATTTAGACTCGATTTAATGGTGCAATCATTAATTTGTTTCCATTATCCACCGATTTACTCTTTCCCCATTTTCTTCGGGACCATGCACCTTATGTTTATAAATATCTTTGCAAAATCCCACTTGACAAACATTACAATTTGGTAGACCCAAAGTTTGAAGATTTCATTGAACATGACATCGGATTCTCAAGATATTTGCTTCACCTTGCTTGTTTACATTTGCAACGTTGAAGGAAAGCAACATGACACGAGTGCTTGTTTTCGCTAGACAAAAAGAGTCTTGAATCAAATGATGATCACCCTATGTGGGAATTACCATGTGGAAATAGAGAACACACGAAGTTGTATCTGCTTTTACTTTCATCTCAATTTGTTTTATCTAAGGGTGGCCGGTGGGCGGGCTCGGGTACGGCGGGCGGGTGCGGCGGGGTCGGGGTCGGGGCGGGACGATCGGGGGGTCGGGATCGGGCCTAGCGGGCCTAGCGGGGGTCGGGTGCAGGCGGGACTGCTCCGGTCCGTCCGATCCCGATCCGTCGGTATCGGGGCGGGCGGGCTCGGGTCGGGGCGGGCGAGCTCGGGTTTTCCTTTTTTTTTTTTTTTTAAATAACATATGTATAAAAAAAAACTCAATAAATAAAACAAGATAGTGTAATAAAAACATCCAGAAATTTTGTTTTTGTGCCTCTTATATTATTTAATAGACATATGATTTTTTTGTAATACAAATACAATTGTCTAAAATCTAAATTGCAACTTTATGGTGTTGTCCAAAAGTTGCAAATTACATAATAAAATTGCAATTAAAAAAATTACATTTTCAAAAAAATCATGTTCTAATTGCTTGATGATTTCATGTGGTTCTTCGGTTGGAATAGGTATTTGTTGGTCAAATTGATCCACGTCGCTTCCACTACCTTCGGTTAAGATTTCGTTGTAGTTTTCATCATCTTCTTCGTTGATCTCGGTTGACCGCACCTTCTCCGCTCCGCTCGTATCCAATCTACGAATAAATACCGCAATTTCAAAAGTCTCCGGCCAATGAGTGTCGTGGTCTCCTATTTGATATCTGCTGCCGAAAAAGCGCTTTCGACGCAGATTGACGACGCTTGAATGTTCAAAACATCTCGAGCCATCATTGAAAGTGTCGGAAAGGTCTTCTCATTCCCCTCCCGTATTTCGGCAAGTCTTCTTGTCCATCTTCATTGATAACTTCTTGATACGGTACAGAACCCGCAAAACAAAAATATCCAACTCGCTAATTTGGTTAGTAGAGGTACGGACGCACATTCTATTTACGAGGCTTTCAATACTAGCGCGAAACAGCATGTCTTTTGTGAGGTTGTGTTGAAGATGAAGAAGATGGTATGGTAGCCGGTACGTTACTAGCATTTTCTTGTTGATAAAATCTATATATATTTTTGCGGTGGTGTTCTACGCTATTCAACACTTCTTCTTTAGTTTGTTCAATAGGTGGTGGGTGATTTAGATTTTTGGGACTTGGAGGTG
Source organism: Anisodus tanguticus (assembly GCA_034509755.1). Classification (NCBI taxonomy): domain Eukaryota; kingdom Viridiplantae; phylum Streptophyta; class Magnoliopsida; order Solanales; family Solanaceae; genus Anisodus; species Anisodus tanguticus. Next base: position 34,488,434 of record CM067546.1, read on the forward strand.
GTAGTACTTCTATACAATCGTAAATAGTTTCAATTAGTGATTTAGTACCGTCTATTTTAATAGTAGGATTTAATACTGAGAACCAATAATATAAATAGAAGGAATAGGAATAAAATATTTTTTTATTTTGACAAACATTTTTTTAATATTTGCCTTATAATTTGGTTTTTCCATATATTCACTAAGTAATAAAAATATTAGAGTTATATAAAATAACATAGTTGAAATAGTAGGATAATATATACCGGAAAATTCTTTTGTTGCTTGAAAAAATTTCTCTAAAAATACAATAAGTTCGGAAATTTTTTCCCAATCACTATCTAAAATCATATCATTTGGCTTTTTATTATGAGAGTTAAAAAATAAAGTTATAGGTAATTTATAGTCATAAGCAACAAGGAGTTGCTCGTATAAAGAATTCCACCTAGTGGATACTTCTTGTGGAATTCTTCTAAAAGGTAGTCCACAATCATGACAAATTTTTTTATATTCTTTTCTACGTTGTACTTTATTACTTTTAAAAATAAAGTTTATAGCAAATTGTATTTTACTAAGAATGTCTTCAAAAAGTGATAGACCATCCTTTACAATTAAGTTATATATGTGGCACGCGCATTTTATATGAAAATGGTCTGCGGAAAAGATGGAGCTAAACTATTTTTTAACATTGTAATTGCGTAATTGTTATTAGAAGCGTTATCTAATGTAATAGTCATAATTTTATCGGTAATTAAAGTAATAATCGCACACTTGATAAATATTTTACGCAATAAAAGTACCGTGTGTGCCTATCATCTATATATCTATACGCTAAAATACGTTTTTGCATAGACCATTTATAATCTATCCAATGACAAGTTACGAGTTAAATAATCATGGCCGTTAGTACTACGACCTATATCGACGTGATAGATACTTTGCCATTAAAATGATATAATGAAAAACGTAAATATTGTTGATATTCATGCGCAAATTTAAATACATCTCTCTTAACAGTTGACCTAGGAAAACCGTTAAAAGCGAGGATTATATATATCTCTAATGTAATGAATAAAACCGGGAGATGAAGGAAATGAAAAAGGCAAACCCTCCACAAAGCAACTAATTTTGATATTGCTTCCCTATCTCTATGTTTGTTGTATTTAGAGCCTACAATTCCCCCGTCATAGGGTTAATTTGACCCCGTACTTGGTCCCGGGACGATATCGTATGTGAACCTTGTCCCGATAGAGCGGCCGTTTGCGCACCGGTTTTGAAGCCTGGTATTGGGCATACCTAGTTGGATGAGCACTTACTACGTGTCTAATTAAAACCCCCGTCCTACCGTGACCTTTTCAGTTTTAAATTTTAAAACATTTTTACAAATTTTACATATGGCTACTTGATTCTCTACGTCCCTATCAAAAAATGTCCATGCATCGATTTTAATGGTCGTTTTCTTTGGACCTCGTCTCATACTAGGGGGAATAGGAGGTATTTCGGTTGAAGGTGCACTAGTGGGCGTGTTGTCATCAATATTAGTGGGTGTATCGTCTAGATCATCGTCTAAATTAAAGTCTTCTTGAGTTCCGAAAATAACTCCTCGTCTAAATCTAATGGTATTGTAGGAAAATGTTGAGTATCAACAAAATCATCTGTGTAGGAATAAGATGACTAGAAGAAGTACCCTTGCCACGATTGCCCCTACTAGAAGAAGTCTTACCCTTACCCTTAAACATACCTCTAATTCCTTCCATTTTAATTATATGCTAACAAATAATTAAAGTAAATGAAATTAAGTGCGCTAAATAAAATAAACGAGACAATAATAATTTAATGAAGGAACGAATGTACCAAACGCCGACGTAACGTCGACGTGTAATCGAGAGGTTGAAAATTGAAACTTTGCTCGATGGAAGATCCTCAAGCTAGTTGCCAACTTCACTCCCAATTCCCAAATGAATTAATAAAATTGAATATTTAGCAAACAATGTAGAGAGATATATTGAGAAATTAGAGAGATTGTAGGAAGATTTGTGAGAAAGATGAAGAGAAAATGAGTTATTTATAGTTGAAAAATTGGGTTAAAGTGTAAATATAATAACTTATGGGTTAAAAATAAATATTAAGGGGTAGGGGGGTTGGGGGAGGGGGGGCCTAAAATGGCCGTTGGCCAACGGCCATAATCTAAAATGGTCGTGGGTGCAACGGCTATTTTTGCAAAGGTAAGGTCGGGGTCGGGGTCGGGGTCGGGACGGGCTCGGGGCGGTCTCGGGTCTGGCGGGACGAGACATCGTCCCGTCCCGAGTTCGAGTCCCGCCCCCGTTTATTTTTTTTTTTTTTTTTAGAGCGGGGTCGGGTCGGGACCGGGCCGGGGTCGGGACGGGGTCGGGCCGGGGTCGGGTCGTCCCGGCCCACTGGCCAGCCCTAGTTTTATCAGCTCTTCTTGTCATTGTTACTTCAGTTAGGTATTATCAACCTTCTACTGCCTTGATAATTAGCAAGTTTTTTGTTTTCCCTTTTTGGACTAACCATTGGCAAGAAGATAACCTCACTTGACTTTAGGTAACCTCCATCAATTATAGCCGTTGCTTATCTATATTGTAAAACGTTTTGCTGCTTTTGCCATTACTATTTTCTTAAATCAACTACAGTAATATGAATAGCTTTCATAGTATAACTTATAACACGAACACATATCCAATAATGAATGTGCTATGTGCAAAATAAGTTTTTCCTCAATTTACTTATGTCGAAGAGTAATTGTAAATTGACATGGTCATTGAGGATTCATATAATAGACTCCAACTTGCTTGAGATTAAGGTGTAATTGTAATAGCAGCATTCTATATGCAACTTTGACAAGCCTTTAGTAAGGTAACTTCAAATGCAAATTGATTTTCATTTTTTACTTAATCAACCATAAAAAGAAGTTAAATTGCAGCATTTGATTTCATATTCAATTGTGTTGATTTGTACTAATATTTAGCTTCAAATGCACAAGTATTTGTTACTGTATCATCTCAAATGACATTTTGTTAATATATGTTTCTGACAATTAGCCTATAATCAAGCATAGGAGAATAGAATTTAAAAAAAAAACAAGAAAAAGAGAAAAAATAATGTTTAAAGCAAGGAGACATCAGAAAAGAAGCCTAAAGGCAGAATCCGTAGAAGAAGATGCTTTACACAAAAGAACAAGATAATAATCCTAAAACAAGAAAGAAGTAAATCAATAGACGCCGGGAAACAGGAGAAGAAAAGTTACTATAGCTAGAATATTTGTTTGACAAAGAAGTACTATAACTAGAATAATAGAACATAACTGGAGAGGATTCCTTGTATTCATATTGAATAAGGGGTACTTTTTCTTCTCCTTCTCTTTATCCTATTCATATTCTTAAGTCAAAGTCAAATCCTCGCTCGCTCCTTGCAAAGAGTGTGATTCTTTGAAGTTACGCTGCTTAACCTGTGCGAAAGTGATAACCTTTGACAGGCGATCATTTTTACTAAAAACTGAATATAGTGCTGGCATGGATGTTGGTTTAATGAAGCTTACATATCAAAGCTTCCTTTAGTTAGTCATATGTTGAAGTCATATTTTGTTGAGCTCAGATGCATTATATGGAACTATTTTCGTGATGTTGTGATCTAAGAGCAGTGGTGTTACCTCATCAGACGACGCATCTCCTTTTCTTTCCTGTATTTAGTAACTTTATATTCCATTGTGCTGCAGACATGAGGTTTTACTTTTGGACAACGAGTTTGCCTTTAATGAAGCAATTCTCTAAGAAATAGAGTAGGGAATACAAGAAATACAGCAACAAATTGGTGAAGTGAATGAAATTTTCAAGGACCTTGCTGTGCTTGTTCACGAGCAAGGAACTATTATTGGTAGGTCACTCAATTTTGTTTTTGTATTCAAATTTCCATATTGAATTTTGTCTGATATTTATCGTTCTGTTTCTGCAGATGAAATTGGTTCCAATGTTGAGAATGCAAATGTTGCGACTGCACAGGGGAGATCCCAACTTGCAAAGCTGCAAAGACCCAAAGATCAAATTCATCTCCGGTACTTCATCACATTTGACCACTCATCTTATTGATAATAGAACTCTATGACTAGTATTCTTAAGCATGTTGAGTGTTTAGTGGGACGCCTTTTATTAGTTCTGTTGAACTTGTAGTTGATGCGAAATCTACAGAATTAGTATCGCTTATAAATTGGGTGACAAAGCTTTAATAGATTTATGATTCTGATATTGACCTGCTACCGTAATTGTATTTTATGCTATACTTCAGGTTACTGCTTAATTAAGAAAAAGAAAACGTAAAATAGCAGTTACGGTAACTTGATATATCTGGTGGCCAGGAATGAAAATCAATTTGCATTTGCTGAAATCGAATGATTACGGTAGCTGGTCAGTATCAGAATCATAAACCTATTAAAGTTTTGTCAGCCAATTTATAAGCGATACTAATTCTTTAGATTTCGCATCAACTAAAAGGCCTCCCACTAAACACACAACATGCATTTCGCATCAACTAAAAGGCCTCCCACTAAACACACAACATGCTTAAGCATACCATGATCCGTTGATCAGTAAGATTTATGGTCAAATGTGATGGTACCAGAGATGAATTTGATCTTTTCATCTATGCAACTTTAGCTGGGTGATAAATAATGGACTAGATTTGGTGGGGTGCGCCAAGCCTGGCCTGTAGTGCAATGCCTAGAAGACACACAAAGACCCGAATCCCCCTTAAAAATTGAGCTAATATCGTGTGGGCCGATTACCCACATATCAGATATTAAACTGATAAGAACAGTTACTACACTTGATCTTAGCCAAAAGCCGAGTAAGGTATGTTTTTATTTGTAAACAGGCATCAGCTTATATAGCAGCTCTCGGCTCTCTATGCATTAGCTCATTCCGATGTGGGACGTTTAGGTTTACAAAAACATCCCCATTTCTTTGCATGATATTCAGATGCTGCCTCACATGGAAATTAATACCTTCACTATCTTATTCGGTTCCTCCATGAAGAGTTGATGATCAGTTAAACAACTTGCATAAATATTATTATCATAGTTACCTCAATTAGATATTCTGATAACACAACGTGTAATACCTTGACACAATCATGAGTGATTTGATAAATTTTAAAAGCCTTTTCTTTCCCCTTTTTAGACTAACCATTGGCAAATGAAACTCACTTGATGTTACGTAACCTCTATCAGTATAGGCCGTAGCTTATCTATATTTTAAAATGCTTTGCTGCTTTTGCCATTACTAATTTCTCAAATCAATCGCATTTATGTGAACAGCTTTCAGAGTTGCAACACTAAACATACAATAATGGATGCTCATATTTTAAGCTAATTAAGTTTTCCCTTAACTTATTTATGTTGAATACTAAAGTAAATCACCATGGTCATGATGTTGCCTTTATTTTCTCTATTTTCATTAAATCTATCGTGTACACTATATTAGAGTGGTAAAATATATTGATGTTCTTTGGAAAATAAAATTGCATTCACCGAAATCATGGTAAATTTCTCTTTTTATATTGGAGCCAAGATTGAACAAAGTGTTGGGTTTCATATAAAGATGGAGCTTGAATTCAATTAATGGGAAAATACAATAGATTCAAGATGATTCAATCTTGTTATGAACCCCAAAGAACTCAATATCGAGTAGAATCTAGTTTTATTGTTACTCAACAACAACAACAACAACAACAAACCCAATATAATTCCACAAATGGGGTCTGGGAGGATAGAATGTACGAGATCTTACCTCTACCATTGAGGGGTAGAGTGAGTTTTGTTGTTACTCAAATGAATAAAATGTAAGGCATTCTTAAGAAGTAATTACAAATAGATATTTAGAACAGGAAAACAATGAAGGAGAAGAGAAGAAGAAAGAGGGAAAGGGAGATAACAAAAGAGGAAGAAGAAGAGAAGACAAGTGTTCCATGAAATGCCATTACCAGAGGATTCACCAAATTATGCAAAGACTGAGGTCCTTGTGTATACAGAAGGATATGCAGCAAATATTGTAGCCCACCTGTTAGATGAATGTTCTCAATGTGCCAACCACAACGGGTTCGTCGATGAGCAATCAGCTGCAACAATCTTTAAACATGGAGTGTCACTCCGATCTAGAATACAAAAAATCAGAGACGGTGTGCGATGTACAAGCTGAATTAGAAGGTTCAAAAGACTGGTTGCTAACGACCAAGAATTTGCTCTAAGGGATTTTGGACCATCTCAGAGAATGTTCAGTTAAATGTCCATGTTTCTGTTGTCAATCTGTATTCCAAAAAACCAGTAAATAGTACTAACTTAAAATAAACAGAATTAGTGTTGAAAAAATAAGAATATTTTTCAGAATATAATCGAGCCCACTTAGTTCAAAGTGTGTCCTTAAGGAAATTATTCCCCTCACAGTACTCGAGGTTGATGGAATATCCCCTCCCAGGATAGAACGATTATCTTACCAGAATAGTAGTACTCCAAATTCCGGTAGCGGCGAACCACTCAACAGTAGTATATCACACATAATTTATTTGTGCAGAAGAAGAAGAAGTTTGTAGTTTCAGAAATTTCGTAATTAAAATTCTGAGGAATCAAACGAATTTATAGCCATGGAAGTACTGTTTCTGAAGGTTTGCAACTCTTCTGAACAACCACTAAAAACTGGTGGGAAATTTAAATGTGGGAAAGAAACCGGGTCGCGGGTCAGACACGCGGATCCGGGTCACTAATGGGTTAGATTGGATAAGTTAATTAATTTAATTAAATAATTATTAATTAAATAATTAAAATTAAAGAAAATTTGGTCCAAAAAGATTATCAATCCGAAGCCGAAGCCGAAGCCGAAGCCGAGCGACGACGACGGCGCGATGGGAGACCCTCTTCTTAACCCTTTAGCAACAAGAAGGAGTACTTCTACTTATAAGTAGAAGAACTTTTCTTTCCACTACCGATGTGGGACAAATGCTTATTTTATAAAGCAAGAGGGAACTCCCACTTTTCTTTCCACTACCGATATGGGACCAATGCTCCATTTCCCATTCAATCTATCATTTAAACCCAACAATCCCCCACATGAATGGGGAATGGCTATAAGATAAAGGAATGCGCGGACAAGTGTGATATACAAGCGAGAATTGACTGCATCTGGATAAGTAAGTTTCCCTTTGAACTTTCCGTAGTGAACTTATATCGGATATACTTGATCAATCGGTAGATTTGATATCTTTGAACCGTCGAACTTTGTTGTATACCTAGACAACATAAGTCACACAATCAATCCTCAACCATTTATGGTTCTCACGGTTGTGTTCGTTTCAGCCATGAACACCTCCTGGTTTCATGAGTGCGTAGAGAATGGGCTTTCACTGTCATTCCCCTTTAAAACGGCTTACACTTAACACTCACATAGGTGATTTCTAAACATGTGGTCCTATAGCCACATTATCTGGTCATACACTGCCAGATTTAGATAATCATTAAAGAACTTTAATGCTTTATTAACTCATTAATAAGCCATAAGGTTTTATCCTTATTTCTGAACATTGTCTTCATCCGAGAATGGGTTGAGTTATTTGACAATGTTGAACCATCAATCACAACTTTGTTTGATCTCCTTGAACCTAGCTCTTGGGATCTCCAGTCTGCTAGGTAGAGTTACCGCCATGATGACTTGTCCTCGGCCTTAACCCCATTCCCATTGATGATCTACTAACTCCCTCTCTAGATAAGCCTTTTGTAATCGGATCCGCCACGTTATCTCTTGACTTTACATAGTCAATCGTGATAACGCCACTAGAGATGAGTTGTCTAACGGTATTGTGTCTCCGTCGTATGTGACGAGATTTTCCGTTATACATTATGCTCCCTGCCCTACCTATTGCTGCTTGACTGTCACAATGTATACATATAGGAGCCAAAGGTTTGGGCCAGAATGGAATATCTTCTAAGAAATTCGGAGCTATTCAGCCTTCTTCACCGCCTTGTCTAAAGCTATAAATTCGATTCCATTGTAGAGCGGGCGATGCATGTCCGTTTTGATGATTTCCAAGACACTGCTCCTCCACCCAACGGTGAAAATATATCCACTCGTGGATTTAACTTCAGATGATCCGGTGATCCAGTTTGCATCACTATATCCCTCAATTACTGCGGGATATTTATTATAATGCAAAGCATATGTTTGGGTGAGTTTTAAATACCCCAAGACTCGTTTCATTGCCATCCAATGAGTTTGATTGGGATTACTCGTGAATCGACTCAGCTTGCTTATAGCACATGCTATATCTGGTCGTGTACAATTCATAATATACATCAAACTTCCCAAAACTCGTGCATAGTCCAATTGTGAGTCAATTTCACCTTTATTCTTTTGAAGTGCAAAACTTACATCAATTGGAGTCTTTGCAACATTGAAATTTAAATACTTAAACTTGTCAAGTACTCTTTCAATGTAATGAGACTGCGATAATGCTAGACCTTGTGGAGTTTTATGAATTCTGATGCCTAAGATCAAATCAGCAACTCCTAAGTCCTTCATATCAAATTTGCTAGCCAGCATACGCTTCGTAGCATTTACATCGGTAATATCTCTACTCATTATCAACATGTCATCAACATATAAACAAACAATAACTTCATGATTTGGAGTATTTTAATGTAAACACATTTGTCACACTCATTAATCTTAAATCCATTTGCCAATATTGTTTGGTCAAATTTCGCATGCCATTGTTTGGGTGCTTGTTTAAGTCCATAAAGTGACTTAACAAGTTTGCACACTTTCCTTTCTTTACCAGGAACCACAAAACCCTCAGGTTGTTCCATGTAAATTTCTTCCTCCAATTCTCCATTGAAGAAAGTTTGTCTTGACATCCATTTGATGGATTTCAAGACCATATACGGCCGCCAGTGCCACTAACACCCGAATAGATGTTATTCTTGTTACCGGCGAGTATGTGTCAAAGTAATCAAGGCCTTCTTTTTGTCTATAACCTTTGACCACAAGTCTTGCCTTATATTTGTCAATAGTGCCATCAGCTTTCATTTTCCTTTTAAAAATCCATTTTGATCCTAAAGGTTTATTTCCAGGAGGAAGATCAACCAATTCCCATGTATGGTTGTTCAAAATTGATTCAATCTCACTATTGACTGCCTCTTTCCAAAATGCTGAATCAGAAGAAGACATCGCTGCTTTAAATGTTTGAGGCTCATTTTCAAGCAAGAATGTCACAAAATCTGGTCCAAATGAAGTAGATGTCCTTTGACGTTTGCTACGCCTTGCATCCTCTTTACTTGGTGTATTTTGCTTTGGTTCTTCCCGCGGTCGTTTAGATCTTTCACTTGACGACTCACATTCAGTTTTATACGATAAATGTTTTCAAAGAATTCAGCATTATCTGATTCAATTACCGTATTAACATGAATTTCGGGATTGTCCGATTTGTGAACCAAAAATCGACAAGCTTTGTTGTTTGTAGCATAGCCAATAAAAACACAATCCACAGTTTTTGGTCCGATTTTTACCCTTTTGGGCAAAGGAACTTGGACCTTTGCTAAACACCCCCACACTTTGAAATATTTCAAGTTGGGTTTTCTTCCTTTCCATAGTTCATATGGAATAGATTGTGTTTTCTTTGTGGGGCACCCCGTTGAGTATTCAAGATTAGTTTGTAAGGATAGCTTCCCCCACAAGCTTTGCGGTAAACCTAACTTATTAGTAAGGCATTCATCATTTCCTTTAATGTTCGGTTTTTCCTTTCCGCAATTCTATTTGATTGTGGTGTGTAAGGGCGTAGTTTGATGAATAATTCCATATTCTAAACATATCTCTCGCAAAAGGAGATTCGTACTCTCCACCCCTATCACTTCTAATCATTTTTATCTTTTTATTCAATTGATTTTCCACTTCGTTCTTGTATTGCTTAAATGCATCAATTGCTTCATCCTTACTATTAAGTAAATACACATAACAATATCGAGTGCAATCGTCAATAAAAGTTATAAAATATTTTTTTCCACCGCGAGATGGTATTGACTTCATATCACATATATTTGTGTGAATTAAGTCTAAAGGATTTGAATTCCTATCAATAGACTTATATGGATGTTTAACAAACTTAGATTCAACACAGATTTCACATTTAGATTTATTACACTCGAATTTAGGCAATACTTCTAAATTAATCAATTTTCGCAAGATTTTGTAGTTGACATGTCCTAAACGAACATGCCATAATTTGACTCCAATAAGTAAGACGAAGTGAATTTTCATTAATACTGTCAACAACCATTACATTGAGTTTGAAAAGGCCCTCGGTGAGGTAGCCCTTTCCTATGAACAAATCATTCTTACTTATTACAATTTTTTCACTAACCAACACGCACTTAAACCCGTTTTTGACGAGTAGTCCCGGGCGAAACTAAATTCTTCCGAATTGTTGGAACATGCATAACATTGTTGAGAGTCGACCTTGCCTAAGTCATCTTCGAAGTATCTTCCCATATCCTTCAACCTTGGTCGTTGCAAGATTTTCCATATACAAGACCTCTTCGGGTCCGGCGGGAGCATAGGATGCAAATGCTTCTTTTGTAGCGCAAACATGTCGAGTGGCACCAGAATCAAGCCACCACTCATTTGGGTTTCCAACCAAATTGCACTCTGATAGCATTGCACTCTGATAGCATTGCACACAAATCATCCATATCATTCTTTTCCACCATATTGGCTTGTCCTTTTCCCTTGTTCTTTTTCGGGAGACGACAATCTGGGCTTTGTGGCCAGCTTTTCCACAAATAAAGCAGTTGCCCTTGAACTTTTTCTTGTTGGAATCCTTCTCCTTTCCAGAAGGCTTCTTCCTTTTCTTGTTCTTTTTCAGAGCAGCATCGTCAATGATGTTTGCCCCTTTAATTGGTGAAGTCTTACGGTACCTCTTCTCAGCGGTTTTGTTATCTTCCTCGATCTTGAGACGAATCACAAGATCTTCCAACTTCATTTCCTTTCTTTTGTGCTTAAAATAATTCTTGAAGTCTTTCCATGAGGGCGGCAACTTCTCAATCATTGTAGCCACTTGGAACGCTTCATTTACTACCATACCTTCAAAGAATAAGGTCATGGAAGATAAGTTGAGCTCTTGAACTTGGGTTCCAACGGTTTTTCCATCCATCATTTTGTAGTCTAGGAATTTGGCTACCACAAACTTCTTCAAGCAAGCATCTTCGGTTTTGTACTTCTTTTCAAGTGCACTCTATAGTTCTTTGGAAGTCTCTACTGCACTGTAGACGTTGTACAAGTCATCTTCTAAGGCACTCAAAATGTAGCCTTTGCACAAAAAATCGGCCTGTTTCCAAGCCTCAGTAACCATGAACTGTTGGTTGTCAGGCATGTCGGCGGCAGAGCACGGGAGGGTCCTCATCTGGTGAACTTTTGCATACCAAGGGTGGTAAGCCAAAATAACATTCTTTCGCCATTCTTTAAAGTTGGCACCGGTGAACTTCGCAGGTTTCTCAGCCGGTGGCACATCGGTGCGGGTTGTAGGAGTAACCGTATTCGCAGACGTAGTTCCAATCTCAATTGCCATTATTCGTTTGTCACTGTCAAATCGACAAACTGTTTTTAGTTAATAAAACCAGAATAGCAATTCAATCACAGACTTAAACGATGAAGATTTTATTTCTTCAAATCGCAGTATAATTATGAAACTTTAGTATTCCAATGAAGTTTTTATATCTTCGAGTCAGAATACTAATATTCGTATGGAGTATAAAACAACACAAGTTTTAATCTCCAAACCAAAATACAGCAACGATGAAGTTTTTATGTTCTTCAATCGTTGTACAAGTATGAACTTTAATATTCCAACGAAGTTTTTATGTCTTCAAGTCAGAATATGAAATTTCATACGGAGTAGAAAACCACACAGGTTTTAGTCTCCAAAACAGAATACAGATTAATCTTAAAATATAATTTCCTTAAGATTGTTGTCAATCTGTATTCCAAAAAACCAGTAAATAATAATAAATGAAAATAAATTAATTAGTGTTGAAAAAATAAGAATATTTTTCGAATATAATCGAGCCCACTTAGTTCAAAGTGTGTCCTTAAGGAAATTATTCCCCTCACAAGACTCGAGGTTGATGGAATATCCCCTCCCAGATAGAACGATTATCTTACCGTAATAGTAGTACTCCAAATTCGGTAGCGGCGAACCACTCAACAGTAATATATCACACATAATTTATTTGTGCAGAAGAAGAAGTTTGTAGTTTCAGAAAATTCGTAATTAAAATTCTGAGGAATCAAACGAATTTATAGCCATGGAAGTACTGTTTCTGAAGGTTTGCAACTCTTCCGAACAACCACTAAAAACTGGTGGGAAATTTAAATGTGGGAAAGAAACCGGGTCGCGGGTCAGACACGCGGATCCGGGTCACTAACGGGTTGGATTGGATAAGTTAATTAATTTAATTAAATAATAATTAATTAAATAATTAAAATTAAAGAAAATTTGGTCCAAAAAGATTATCAATCGATCAGAAGCCGAAGCCGAAGCCGAACCCGAGCCGAGCGACGACGACGGCGCGATGGGAGACCCTCTTCGTAACCCTTTAGCAACAAGAAGGAGTACTTCTACTTATAAGTAGAAGAACTTTTCTTTCCACTACCGATGTGGAACAAATGCTTATTTTATAAAGCAAGAGGGAACTCCCACTTTTCTTTCCACTACCGATATGGGACCAATGCTCCATTTCCCATTCAATCTATCATTTAAACCCAACAGTTTCTACAACTGGGAGTCTATCCAAATGCGCATAGCCATAGCTCACACTTAATCACCAATTTCAACACTTCTGCTTCGTCCTATTACACCGACGACACAACAAATTTGAACTCTCAGGTGAGAAGCTTCCTATTGGTCTAGTACTTGATACTTCATGTTGTTGTCATACGATGACATGCTCATATCTAGGGGGTGACAAACCGGCGGATCCAATCGGATATGAGTGGGTCGAAAATGGGTTAAACAAAAAATGGATCAATTATTCGAACCCCATATTTAACACGGATAAAAAATGTGTTAATCCGACGGATAATATAAATATCCATATTATTCATATTATCCAAACTTACTTTAAAGATGTTGGCTTCATGTAGGTAATATGGAGAAGATTAATTTATCTTGTTGTCCACAAATCCAATCTCTAGTACATAGTTGCACCTTAACATTTGCGGGAAGAATAAAACTTCAAAACTTTCCAATGACACGACCTCCAAGAAAATATTTTTTGAAAAATATCCACACAAGCCCCACCATTCCCACCCCATTGCATCCACGCTCCACCACTCACCCCACCCACTCCCCAACAAATCCTACCCCACAACCACCACCCTCGAATGCACTTTATCTTCACCTATACCACACCACCGCCCCCACTCAACCCCCCCCTCCCAAATTTTCTATTTCATATATTTTATTTTACTTTTATAAAAAAAAAATCTTACCCCTCACCCCCCCACCCCCACCCCCCGCTTCTTGTCCCCCCCCCCCAAACAACAACCCATTTCACACCAAATTTAACCACGCAAATTTCTTATTCTTTATAAGTTTTTATAAAAGTAAAATAAAATATATGAAGTAAAAATTTGGGAGGGGTAGGGGTTCGGAGGGGGGAGGTGTAAAAACTGAATAAAAAATTTTAAAACTTCTTTTTTATAGGAAAATCAATTTTTTTGGAGGGTGGCGGGATGTGTGTGTGGATGTGGGATGAGTGGTGTAGAAATCCCCCCCCCCCCCCCCCCCAAAAAAACTTTTTTTGGAGGGGAGTTGAGTGGGGTGTGGTGTGGGGTGGGGGTTTGTTAGGGGTTGGGTTGGATGGTGGTGGGGTGGTTGGTGAAATGTCATTTTTGGACTTGTTTTCCCTAATGTTATTAAGGAAGTCATTTTTTCTTATTTTTAAGAAACTTGTTTTAATAAAGTTGTGGGTTTTATCAATTTTACCCATTAAATTATTCATATTTAAGTGGATAATATGGGTTGACCCATATGGGATCCATTTTAAATGGATAGAATATCCAACCCATTTTAAATGAGTCGGATCGGACAGATAACCATATTTTTTACGCATTTTGCCACCCCTACTCATATCTCAATTTGAATCAAATACTAGGTATTTCAGTATAGACTAGATTAACCTCTTATTATCTTATGTGTTTGTTACTGATTAAGTTGTCCTGCTGCCTTCAGTATAATGTTATTAAACCAAATTACCAGATATCCATAAACAATGAGCAGAGACACATATGAGAAGGAGAAAATTCTTCACGTGAGTTCACATACACAAACAAAAAGGTTATTGTAATTTAGTTGTAATCTGACTTAATCAGTAGCTAGTTAAGCTGAAATGTTCCTAAGTTCATTCTTCTAAGTGATATTTTTTTGTGTTGTATTTCTGGTGTGTTCGAATTATTGTAAGTTTGTAACCACTGATTAGCCAAGATGTAAAGTTATCTACTTGGGTTAAGAAAACAGATTTACTTCGAAATTACTTTGTTTACCTAGGATGTATGTGCTGAGTATTGTGGGGGATTTTTTGTTTGTTCGGAATGGTTGTATTAAAAAAAGAGTTTGTATAATGCCTAAATCCATACGAGCGATCTGTTGGGGGATAAAAAGACGGGAATAGTAAATAACTATTACAAGTGCTTCGAAAGGATAAACAATAAAGATTACAATAAGAAGTTTTCAATCTTTTAATCTTGTACTATAACTTCAAATCTGAATGTTGTATTCAGAAATACAAGAGCATGAACTGATACACTTGTGGCTTGTAGAACCGCTGAGAATCCGAACAGTTAGAGTCCTTTGAGTTTCAAGTTCACACCTAAAACACTTAGCAACCAATTAGATAATCACAGCACCACCGGCTGAGTCGAGAGATGACTCTCTGTCTTTAAGACAAGATTGCCCCGTATATATGCTTTTACGTTAGCGGGCAACAGTCTCCCAAGATAAAACAACAACTAATCAACACTACAAAGCAAATAGGTTGATTTTGATGAAGAAAACAAACATGGAACGACTTGCTGAATAATGGAAATTTTAGAGGAAAAGGAAGAGTTTCTACTCTTGTTCAAGACTTGTGTTATCTCTCTTTTCTTTTTTCTGCTCTCTTATCTTTCTGTTGTCTTTTTTTCCTTCCTCACCGCATAACTGTTTCAGGTCTCAATATATATTGTTTAGGAGGAGGAGAGGTGTTAAGAGGTTGTTTAAGAGGTGTAGTCATGGGCAGAAACGTATTGTAGTAAGTGCAAAATATTTCAGATGGTTAATGGCCATAAAACTGTTGGCTTTCTGGCTGCTGGCAACATTTTCTCAAGCTGGAAAGAAAAAAAAAGATGTGTGTTGTTTTGTAAAATCTTCTCAAGCTAATATTTTGCTGCAATTTTTATTTGTAAAAGCTAAAACAAGCATATTTATAAGGAATTATTTTTGAACCATTACGGGCGCTTCCCCACTAGTTATGTATATAAGAAAGAATAAAATGTAAGGCATTATTAATAAGTGGGATAAATCATATCTATGCCTTTGTCCTGCTACAATGAATTCTGAGTTGCATCGCCTAGCGGGAGCTTTGTGCATGGGGCTGCCCTTTTATTTAAGAAGCCTCAATCTATATTAGTAATGGGGAAGTTATGTAAAGATGTTATGTGAAGGAGGTCATCTGACTTTCTGATTAGTTAGACAAGTGTCGCGCCCGTTTTTAACCCACGGGTTTCGCAACGCGACTGGCGTCGATTCCCTCTAGATTGATAAAAAATAATGATTGCTTTGAGGAGTCGCCACCTAATTATTCTAAGGTGAACTAGGGCACCTAAATGCTAACTAAAAGCTGCAAAATAACTCCAATTTGGTCTGCGAAACTAATGAGATTCTGGGTAAGGGTTCTTTATTATCCTAAAGGGAAGGGGTTAGGCATCCTTTAAGATCCGCTAACTTGCGGTTATCCCGGTCAAACTCGCATTAATTATTATGCTAAGAAAAATGCATGTTTACAAGTATATAAAGTTAAAAGATATTTTGAAAATAATTAATAAAAAGATGCATTTTGATAATGTAAAGATTTTACCATTTATTCTTTTGAAATAAAATCTGGAAAGAGTATGCATGGCATTGTATACAACTATATGTAAAAAATGACTTTTTGGATAAAAGACATGCATTTGCATTGTTTACAAAGTATAGGCAAAATGATTTTTTGGAACATGCATTTGTATTGCATTGATTATAAAATACATGTAAAGTTCGATTTTGGATAAAAAACATGCATTTTTGACAATTGATAGAAAAGTAAATTATTTATAATGCCAAAGTAATTCTTGTTTTGGAAATCATTTTGAGTTGCAAATAAAAAAAAGACAAACTTATTTATATGATTAATAAAGCAAATAAAAGATGACCAAAGTTATTTTGAAAATTTTGAATATGCATGACGAGCCTGAAAATATATAACTAGCGGAGGGTTTCTGAGCCTAAAAATAAATAAACTAGCGACGAGTTTCCAATTTTAAATCTACTCTTTCTAGATTATTAATTCTAAATCTACCTATTCTAAAAATTTCGATAATTTCATGAGTACAATAATATTATGATACAAAATAACATAAAATTGAATTAAAAAACATAATACAATAATAAATCCTCTCCAAGGGTGTTTGCCTTCTTTGACTTTCATAAATACGTCTTGTAAGCTGTCAAGAACAAACGGTTAGAAACAGTTGAATATAATTAAACTTCGGATCCGTATCCAAAACAATGAATGTTTTGATTTCTGAGGGCT
The DNA here is from genome assembly GCA_034509755.1 of Anisodus tanguticus. Classification (NCBI taxonomy): domain Eukaryota; kingdom Viridiplantae; phylum Streptophyta; class Magnoliopsida; order Solanales; family Solanaceae; genus Anisodus; species Anisodus tanguticus. The sequence continues at coordinate 34,505,289 of CM067546.1, forward strand.
CGACTTAAATTTTGAAAAGATCATTCCAATCACGTCGTGGCTGCGAACATATGGCTTGTTGGTCATTTAATTGCCTCGCCTACTGAACATGTTGGTCTCTCAGATGAAAAAAAAAAAGGGATTTAAGTTTCATCCTTGTCCGGAAGTTTTATTTCCGTCTTTCCAACTGTGGAGGCCTCAAATTCGACGGAAGTTTCATCGGCCAGTGTAGTATCATATTCAAATCAGCAAAATATACCAAAATTGCAAACTGAAACTGAAAGGCAATTTTCGAAGTGGCCCGACCTCAAATTCAATTTAATTGGCCTAAGTGTAGTATATGTTCAAATCAGCAAAATATACCAAAAATAGCAAATTGAAATCGAGAGGCAATTTCCGAAGGGGCGCAGCCTCAAATTCAATTTCATTGGCCTAAGTGTAGTATTTGTTCAAATCAGTAAAACAGTATGATATCCGTGTGCAGATGTTTAAATGCCAAAATAAACCAACAGTTCGCAATTAAAAATGTCCGACCCGAATTCTGAAGATGCACGCGAGGTTAATGAAAATGAGTCATAAAATGGTTGTTTAACTTGTTTCAAAACGGGACAAGAATGACAAAAAATTATCCCAAAATTTATTACAAGCAATAAAATTGTTTCGGCAAAGGGAGCTTAAAATAAGAGCTCCTGGATGTCCTAAACGATTATGCCATAATTCTGGAGATAAAGCTGCAAAGGTAGAAGGTGTTGATAGTCCAAAATAAGGTCTTGTGGTTATTGGATATAGGTCACCCACGTTGTCACACCTCATTAAATGCATCCCCGTCTGAAAATCCTTCACAGAAAAACCGAAAGGATCAAATTCAACAATAACATAGTTATCAATAGTAAATTTCCTCATGGAAACAAGATTTTTAATTAATTGTGGGACATGCAACACATTTTTTAAGGTTAAGGGAGGGTGGGGTTTGGGCAACAATGCATTTCCACAACCAATAATCGGAATTGTATGGCCACTACCAACAAAAGAATATTACGATTATTGCTCTTATTTAAATAAGACGTAAGATTACCTCCATTTGCAGTCATGTGAGATGTAGCTCTGGTATCCATGTACCATTGATCATCCGGAGGAGCAATCGAGAGAGTATGCATGGCTTGTTGAATGTCGGTTGGTGCATATGTAGACTGGGCTGCTGCTACATGGGCCTAAGGTGACCTGGGCCCTAATATTGACTGACGTCGGCCCAATTTTGTTTCTGCCAATGGGCTCGTACGGTTGGATAAGGTCAAGGTGGGTTGGCCCAATTTTGCCACGGCTCATATGGATAAGCCTAGTTCGTGAGCTGAAATAAGGGTTGTTGGCCTGCTACGGTCTGTTGACCTACTCTCATCTGTTAGTGCTGCGGTTGGCTTCCACGACCACCGCCACCACCTCTATTTTTTCATTTGCCGCCAAGATGTCCGCCTCCACCTCTGCCGCCGCGATTGGTGGAGGTACGGTTGTTGTTCTTGCGATTTCCACCCTGATTTCCACCAGAACATCCACCCAAATCATCATGAGACACATGCAGGGCAGAGTTGTCGGTGGAGTTTGCAGCCTTTTTCGCCCTTGTCGTTTCTTCAAAAACGAGCATAGAACGGGCTTTGTAAAAGGGGGAAGAGAGTCTCCATGGCGGATCTGAGATCCAACAGTGGAGTAAGCATCTGTTAGACCCGAAACAAGTTGAAGTACAACCTTTCATTACACACGGTTGCGCCGACGTTGGATAATTGATCGCTAGTGAATTTAGATGTTGACAATACGAAGATGCATCCGAAAAGTTTTCCATCGAACCGCTGAGAATTCTTGTTCGAGGTAGAGGGCCCGAGAATTCTTGTTATTGGAGAAGATGTCCTTTAGCCGATTCCATGCGATTTTGGCCGTGGAATCTCGTTCAAGAATGGTATTAAGGAGGTCTTCGGAGATTGTACTGTAAATCCATTGTAAAACAGTGGCATCAATGCGTGACCAAAGTTCGGGATCCGTGTCCTTAAGAGATGGGGAACCCGATTTCACTGCTTCCTTCGATTGAGGAATAATGTGGTCTAGAACTTTATAGTTTGAATTCACACAGAAATGTTAATGTTTTTTTGCAAAATAAATCTTTAAACTCAATTCAATATTGCATTTCACCTGATTAACCATTTCCCAATCTTCTTCAGGTCCATGCACCTTATGTTGATATATATGTTGCAGATTCCTACTTTAGCAAACATGACAATTTGGTAGACTCAAAGTTTGAAGATTTCACTGCACATGACATATTGTCCAATGCATGTGTATCGCTGCAAGGCAATGTCAAATTTGCACCAAAGCTGACTGTTTTACATCAAAAGTTGATTGGTGAAGGCTCTCATCGGCGTCTTTCATCATCTCTCAGATTGAAGAAGTCATCAGAGTCCATTTCCAGTCCCCCAAAATCTTGTGAGGTGATAATTGTTGAAAGACTGCCTTCTGGAGTCTTTGCAGATCCTTTTGAGCTACAACACCTTGTGCAGCGTGGTGGTAAATTATTATCGAATTCTATATGTTTTTAACACAAGAACTCTTCATTTTGAGGCTTGTTAGTATCCATATTATGTTGCAGTTTTCAGGGATGCTGCTGTATTTGGAGATACAAATTTAGAGTTGCCCTAATTTCTGTCAAACCGGTCGCTTGTTGAGGTTCATGTTGAAGTGGGTACCAATTTAACATCACAACAGAAACATTGACTGGAAATGCACATGGAACTTCCTCTACATGCACGTTATCAGGTACATCACGTATACAATTCTCAAAATCATATAGGAGTCTCTAAATACGTTTCAGGCATCCAAGGTAGTCAATCATTTTTATTCTCCTGAAGTTTAAGTTGATACTTACACAAGAAAAGACGTATAAGTGTCAGGAAAGCCTTTTACATATGTTCTTAGAAGCTTCTCAACTTTATTGTAAACATCCCGATTTCTTACTGACAGCCACTAGGACATGGATTCTCAAGAGTTGAATTTGCTTCACCTGACTTGTTTCTGCGCTGCAACGTTGAAGGAAAACAACATGTCACAAGCTGTTTGTTTCCACTAGACAAACAGAATGCTAAACCAAATGATGGTCACCGTGTGTAGGAAGTATCGTGTGGAAATCGAGAACACAGAAATTGTATCTGCTTTTACTTTTATTTCAGCTGTTGTATCAGCTCTTCTCATCATTGTTGCATCACTTAGGTATTCTGGTAACATAGCAAGTAATGTCTTAAAACAATCACGAGTAATTGATAAATTTTTGAGGTTTTTTCTTTCCCCTTTTTGGAGAACCTTATTTGATGTTAGGTAACCTCTATCGCTTATAGGCCGTTGCTCATCTATGTTTTAAAATGTTTTGCTGCTTTTGTCATTACTAATCTCAACTACATTTGTGTAATTTATCGAATTTTTTCTAATCAACAATAGCTCCACGAACATTCTCTTACAAAAGTTTCACACTGATTTTATTTTGTCATTAACAACTCAACTTACATATATTAGTAAAAACTATTAAGAAAAGCTCTAAGCAAATTTAACAACCAATTCATCCCTCCAGCAGAATAGTCTGAAATCGTGATTGAAAATAACAGCTTTTAACTTCGGAACACATCACAATAAAGATATGTTAGTATAGAAAGAAAAAGTTGTATACTACTACTAAGAACTCTGTGACAACAAATCTTTGTTAGTATGAGTTCGTAATTTGTAAATCACTAGGATAAACGATAAATCCACTAGTCATATGAACTTTAAATTAAAAACGGAATTTGTTAATTTAAGAGGCATAGAACTTCAAACGAGTGACAAAAGAGATGAGGCCATTTCTTTGGGCACAGATGAAAAATATTGGACTAGATTTGGTGGGGTGCGCCAGGCTGGGTTGTAGTGCAACGCCTAGGCGACACACGAAGACCCGAATAGCAAGCTATCCTGATGGGCCTTCCCCTTAAAATTGAGTTAATATCGTGTGGGTCGATGGCCCACATATCAGATATTAAACTGATAAGAACAGTTACTACACTTGATCTTAGCCAAAAGGCCGAGAAAGGTATGCTTTTGATAGTTAACAGGCATCAGCTTATATAGCAGCTCTCAGCTCTCTACCCATTAGCTCATAGGTTTTATAACAAATTAGGAATGTATCCTTATGTGTCGAATTGGTCCTCTCAACAACTATTTTGATAAAATGTCCCAAACACGTGACTGCTCCAAGGTGTTTGCTGAAAATCTCCAAAGAGATGCAATTGGTGTGCGATGGCAATTTGAGTTGGTAAGATCAACAACAGGGAATTCGGTAATTGCTTCTTATTTTGTACCACTAATGTGCGAAGGTGTCACCCTTATGTTCAATCTGCCTTTCTCCATATTCAGAGCTTATGACCGTTCCGCACTTGCATATCACTGTATTTCGAAGGCTAAAGTGTTGGTACTTATCATTGTACTTTATAAAACAAGATTTTAAGTAAATAACTATTACAAGTATTCGAAAGGAAAAACAAATATTCAATATTCAGAAATTGAATCTTGTTGAACAAATAGGCCAATGCCGCAAACTTGTTGTGTCTTGAAAACCCGAAATCAAGAAACAACTAGCGGGCAATAGTCTCCCAAGATAAAACAACACTTTAATCTCAACGCACTGATTTTCGTCACTGGTTTTGGTTCACTGTTTTGTGGCTTTTTTCCCACAGCCCACAGCCCCGAGCCCGGACGGGGCGGACGGCGGCGGCGCGTGTGTGGGCTTAGCCTTGAACCCAAGCACATCTAGGTCCTCCTCCTTTAAACACATGGGATACTCCTTGGAGTCCCAAACCCTTTACCACATTAGAGACTTATATAGAGAGAAATTCTTCTTATTCCCACCGATGTGGTAGATTTGTCCCACACCACATTTCCATGCCTCAAACACCTTACTTCGTGGACCAATATCTCTTTCATTTCTCAACGAAATTTGACGATTCTTGGCCCTACGGTCATCTACTCACTTAGTAGATTATGCATGTGTGAAGAGATAAAGCCTCCAACATGCGGAACAGTAGTGTTTAATTCATCAAATATGGGTGGACGCATCTCCCCGCCAAAGGCAAATTTCCAACATAAAGTCGTGGCTCTGATTTTGCAGGCATCACATATGTTGTATTTTGCATCTGTTACTGCTACAGTTTTCTAAAATAATTAGTTATTTAGTTGTAGGAGAAGTCTAATAGTTATTTAGTAGGATACTCAGCTTTTTAATTTTAGGAAGAGTCTAATATTTTAGCTGTAGGAGGAGTCTACTACTTAATTTTATATGACACAGTTTTCATTCATATTTTCTATTTGTTGTTTGCATCTCTCTCTAAAAATCTACACACGACAATGCGTTCACAGAAATTCTTGTTGTAGCGTATGAAAGGGTACATGTTGAGCTTGTTAGGAATTTTGCAATGAGTGTCTCAAACAAGACCCGAGTTCTTGCAGTTGAATCAATAGGACAAGTTCCTTTGCTGGACGCACTTGATAGCCCTATGTTTGAGAGCAATGCTATTGCTCGCTTTCGCCGAGTTGAACTCTGACAATCCTCTCTTTTGTTCTTCACTGATTGTATGTGCTCAAATTGACCAGTGGAATAATTTTATGCTCTTGAGATTGCTATAAATGTTGGACAATGGCTGAACCCACGTCTTTCTTGTCGTTTATGTATTTCCTCGGCTGATATACATACTCATGTTTTCTTTCGTGTGTCAAAAGTGCGTGTAAGGTAATTTGCATATCATTTCAGGCTATTAGTACATTTCTGTGTCTTAAATGTTGGGGTCAAATCTAATGGGTTCACTGAGAATTCTGTGGGGGATAACTAGCAATTATGTGGAGAAATGTGCCTCTCGGTATTTAGAGCATTTAAGTGGTCTGGAAACACTCACTATAAAGATTATGCCACCAGCTACATATGCTTTGAACCCGATTTTCTTGGTGCATCACTGGTTATTATGTTCAGTCAAGTTGCTCATGATGCTCAGAAAGGGAACAAGGAGACTATTTATGTTAAGATGCTGGCAAGTGTTTTGACACCAATGAGTGAGTCTTTCTATTGCAGGAGTCTGCAAGACTTAAATATTTTTTAGTTCAATTGGGTTTACTTGTTGGCTGTCTTGCTAAGGTTGGACATTTGAATGAACTAGGTTTGACTACTATTGGAATACTGTTATCATTGACTAAGTGGGCTAAACAAATAGTCGCACAACCTTCTGATGGAGTTAGCTACAAACTCTAACTTTGGCTCAGGTGATCTCTTCAGTGTATTTTAGTGAGTGGTCAAATAAATCCTACATGAAGCCTTTTGTATTCAGCAGCATTGCCCTCCTTGCCTTATGTTGTCAATTTGATATACATACCTCTAGTTGGCCGTCTATCTTGTGGGCTTGGTATGGAGATATTTGGCGAGGAGCACGCTACTCACACTATTTCTAATCCGAACCTTGAGGACAAGATTCTTATTGATCCCGGAGGTATTGTTGCAAAGAGGCCCATTTCTGATTATATTATTGGGCTACATGCTGGACCAGGAGTCAAAATGAGGAAAAGCTAATATATGATTTGGGATCCAGGCGGAGAAAAGCTGTCTAGATACTATTGGACTAAAGGAAATATGATAGATACAAATAGCAGGGACTGTATTGGTTAGGGTATGCTAAGACTTGAATTATTTTCTTTTCACTAGCTATTTTGTGATAGCAGTCTAGAACCTCCCTATTCTATTTTCCTTTTGTTCTTTTGTTTTACTGAAATTGATGAACAATCTTTTCTTTAATTGATCAATTCAAAGCTTAGTTTGTTACAAAGAGACGCAAGGATGTGACCGTGTAGTCAATGAAATGGGTTGAGAACAATGAGATCATCTCATGTTTAAACACCTGGGAGACAAAAAAATTAGGTGATTTTTTTTCATCTGTCTAGGTCTTATTGGACAGAGTTACCCGATGTTTGTGCTGTGGGAAGTAGCGGATACCCTGTGGAATTAGTCAAGGTGCGCTCAAGCTAGCCCAAACAAAAAAAGGGCAGCCCGGTGCACTAAGCTCCCGCTATACGCGGGGTCCGGGGAAGGGTCGGACCACAAGGATCTATTGTCAGACGCGTAGCCTTACCTCACATTTCAAAAGAGGTTGTTTCCAAAAGAGAATGCATGTAAGAGGTTATAAAAGAGAATGCATATAAGAGGTTTATATGTGCACCCACGTCTTCATTAACTTGACTAACCATCTTGATTACGACTTATCTAACTAATATCGTATCATGGAAGATCTGCTTAGCATACTTTCAGCTATACTTTTGAGTGGGACCAATCATATATTTGCGTTTGTCCTGCCACAATGAATTCTTTGAATTGCATCTAAGAAGCCTCAATCTATATTAGTAATGAGGAAGTTAAGTAATGAGGTCATGTGAAGGAGGTCATCGGACTTTCTGATTAGTCTTACAAGCTTGTAGGAAGTTCTTTCAAGGGTTAAGGGTCAAAAATACACTTCTTCAAGTATCACTTTTTTTTGAGTTTCCTACCTGAACTATCAAAGTGTGAGAGTTTCTAACCTAAACTATCATCATTTAGTTTGCAAAATACACATCAACTATCGGTTGTACACTTTTTCTACATAAACTATCACTAACTAATTTGTAAAACACACCTCATTAAAAGTGAACAACTGATAGTTTCACACGAACATTCTCTTACAAAAGTTTCACACGGATTTTATTTTGTCATTAACAACTCAACTAACATATATTAGTAAAAACTATTAAGAAAAACTCTAAGCAAATTTAACAACCAACTCATCCCTCCAGCAGAATAGTCTGAAATCGTGATTGAAAATAACAGCTTTTAACTTCGGAACACATCACAATAAAGATATGTTAGTACAGAAAGAAAAAGTTGTATACTACTACTAAGAACTCTATGACAGTAAATCTTTGTTAGTATTTAGACTATTAGTTCGTAATTTGTAAAACACTAGGATAAATCCACTGGTCCTATGAACTTTAAATTAAAAACGGAATTTGTTTATTCAAGAGGGGCACAAAATTTCAAACGAACGACAAAAGAGATGAGGCCATTTCTTTGGGCCAGGATGAAAAATATTGGACTAGATTTGGTGGGGTGCACCCTTTTATCAGGGAAGCCACACACAGTCGTAGATATAGGAAGAAGCTTCTCAAATATTGACTGTAACATCCCAATTTTTTTCCTGGCAGCCACTAGGACACGGATTCTCAAGAGTCGAATTTGCTTCACCTGACTTGTTCCTGCGCTGCAACGTTGAAGGAAAACAACATGACACGAGTTGTTTGCTTCTGTTAGACAAACAGAATGCTGAATCAAATGATAATCACCCTTGTGCTAAGTACCATGTGGAAATAGACAACACACAGAAGTTGTATCTGATTTTACTTTTATATCAGCTGTTGCATCAGCTCTTCTCATCATTGTTGCCTCGCTTAGGTATTATGATAACACAGCAAGTAATGTCTTAAAACAATCACGAGTAATTGATAAATTTAGGAAGTTTTTGATTTCCCCTTTTTGGACTAACCATTGACAAGAAAACCTCATTTGATGTTAGGTAACCTCTATCTGTTATAAGCCGTTGCTCATTTATGTTTCACACTTTTGCTGCTTTTCCCATTACTAACCTCAACTACATTTGTGTAATTCATGGACTTTTTCTACTCAACAATAACTCCACCAACATTTTCTTACCTAAGTTGAGCACGGATTATATTTTTCGTCATTAACAACTCAACTTACACAGAAAGATTACATTTTTCGTCATTAACAACTCAATCACAGAAAAATTCTAAGCAAGTTTAACAACTAATTCATCGTGATTGGAAAACTGAAACTAGCAAACCTTCAATAAAAAGATATTCTAGTATAGAATGTCATATAACATAAAGAAATTTGCGAATTAGTTCGAGATGGTATATAATTTATTTTTCGTCATTAACAACTCAGCCATAGAAAATTTCTAAGCAAGTTTGACAACTAATTCATCGTGATTGGAAAACTGAAACTACTAGTTTGCAACACCTTCAAAAAAGATATTCTAGTATAAAATGTCATGTAACATAAAGAAATTTGCGAATTAGTTTGTGATGGGTCATAATTTTCAATCTACAATGTGGTTCGTACGTGCTTCATTAAGGGCAAAGCACAAAATAATTTGAGTAAGAAAAAGATTAGGCAATTTCATTGGGCCCAGATGAAAAATATTGGACTAAATTTGGTGGGGTGTGCCAGGCCTGGGCTGTAGTGCAACGCCTAGGAGACACACGAAGACCCGACTAGCTAGCTATCCTGATGGGCCTTCCCCTTAAAAATTGAGTTAATATCGTGTGGACCAATGGCCCACATATCAGATATTAAACTGATAAGAACAGATACTACACTTGATCTTAGCCAAAAGGCCGAGAAAGGTATGCTTTTGATTGTTAACAGGCATCAGCTTATATAGCAGCTCTCGGCTCTCTACGCATTAGCTCATTCCAATGTGGGACATGTAAGCCTTTACAAAATGAACCCCTTGCATTTGCTTCATATATCAGCTGCTGCTAAGTTGAACAACTTTCATAAATATGGTGTTCAATATTGGCTAGACTTTCATACAACAGTAATAGACTATGTTTTGAGAAATTAAATGTCTTTAACATTCAAGATATGCTATTACTTCTCGATACATGCAAATTAATTGGGTGTTAGTAATATTCGAATTTATAGAAAACTGTAAATGGATTGTTGTTGCCAAGAAAAATTTAGACTCGATTTAATGGTGCAATCATTAATTTGTTTCCATTATCCACCAGATTTACTCTTTCCCCATTTTCTTCAGACCATGCACCTTATGTTTATAAATATGCCGCAAAATCCCACTTCAAACAAACATTACAATTTGGTAGACCCAAAGTTTGAAGATTTCATTGAACATGACATCGGATTCTCAAGATATTTGCTTCACCTTGCTTGTTTCTCGCGCCGCAACGTTGAAGGAAAGCAACATGACACGAGTTTGCTTGTTTCGCTAGACAAAAAGAGTGCCGAATCAAATGATGATCACCCTATGTGGGAATTACCATGTGGAAATAGAGAACACACGAAGTTGTATCGCTTTTACTTTCATCTCAACCGTTTTATCTAAGGGTGGCCGCCGGGCCGGCTCGGGTCCGGCGGGCCGGTCCGGCGGGGTCGGGGTCGGGGCGGGACGATCCGGGGGGTCGGGATCGGCCTAGCGGGCCTAGCGGGGTCGGGTCCGGGCGGGACTCGGCTCGCCTGGGGCCCCCCCGATCCCGATCCCGTCGGATCGGGGCGGGGCGGGCTCGGGTCGGGGCGGGCGAGCTCGGGTTTTCCTTTTTTTTTTTTTTTTAAATAACATATGTATAAAAAAAAACTCAATAAATAAAACAAGATAGTGTAATAAAAACATCCCAAGGTCGTTTTTGTGCCTCTTATATTATTTAATAGACATATGATTTTTTTGTAATACAAATACAATTGTCTAAAATCTAAATTGCAACTTTATGGTGTTGTCCAAAAGTTGCAAATTACATAATAAAATTGCAATTAAAAAAATTACATTTTCAAAAAAATCTGTTCTAATTGCTTGATGATTTCATGTGGTTCTTCGGTTGGAATAGGTATTTGTTGGTCAAATTGATCCACGTCGCTTCCACTACCTTCGGTTAAGATTTCGTTGTAGTTTTCATCATCTTCTTCGTTGATCTCCAGGTTGACCGCACCTTTCCGCTCCGCTCGTATCCAATCTCTCGAATAATACCGCAATTTCCAAGTCGTCTCCGCCAATGAGTGTCCGTGGTCTCCTATTTGATATCCGCCGCGTTAAAAAGCGCTTTCCGACGCAAGCTTGACGACGCTTGAATGTTCAAAACATCTCGAGCCATCATTGAAAGTGTCGGAAAGGTCTTCTCATTCCCCCTCCAAGATTTCAAAGCAAGTCTTCTTGTCCATCTTCATTGATAACTTCTTGATACGGTATTTAACCCCGCAAAACAAAAATATCCAACTCGCTAATTTGGTTAGTAGAGGTACGGACGCACATTCTATTTCGAGGCTTTCAATACTAGCCGCAGAAACAGCATGTCTTTTGTGAGGTTGTGTTGAAGATGAAGAAGATGGTATGGTAGCCGGTACGTTACTAGCATTTTCTTGTTGATAAAATCTATATATATTTTTGCGGTGGTGTTCTACGCTATTCAACACTTCTTCTTTAGTTTGTTCAATAGGTGGTGGGTGATTTAGATTTTTGGGACTTGGAGGTGGTAGTACTTCTATACAATCGTAAATAGTTTCAATTAGTGATTTAGTACCGTCTATTTTAATAGTAGGATTTAATACGTAACCAATAATATAAATAGAAGGAATAGGAATAAAATATTTTTTTATTTTGACAAACATTTTTTTAATAGTGCCTTATAAGTCGGTTTTTCCATATATTCACTAAGTAATAAAAATATTAGAGTTATATAAAATAACATAGTTGAAATAGTAGGATAATATATACCGGAAAATTCTTTTGTTGCTTGAAAAAATTTCTCTAAAAATACAATAAGTTCGGAAATTTTTTCCCAATCACTATCTAAAATCATATCAATTTGGCTTTTTATTATGAGAGTTAAAAAATAAAGTTATAGGTAATTTATAGTCATAAGCAACAAGGAGTTGCTCGTATAAAGAATTCCACCTAGTGGATACTTCTTGTGGAATTCTTCTAAAAGGTAGTCCACAATCATGACAAATTTTTTTATATTCTTTTCTACGTTGTACTTTATTACTTTTAAAAATAAAGTTTATAGCAAATTGTATTTTACTAAGAATGTCTTCAAAAAGTGATAGACCATCCTTTACAATTAAGTTATATATGTGGCACGCGCATTTTATATGAAAATGGTCCTGGAAAAGATGGAGCTAAACTATTTTTTAACATTGTAATTGCGTAATTGTTATTAGAAGCGTTATCTAATGTAATAGTCATAATTTTATCGGTAATTCCGTAATAATCGCACACTTGATAAATATTTTCCGCAATAAAAGTACCAAGTGTGCCTATCATCTATATATCTATACGCTAAAATACGTTTTTGCATAGACCATTTATAATCTATCCAATGACAAGTTACGGTTAAATAATCATGGCCGTTAGTACTACGACCTATATCGACGTGATAGATACTTTGCCATTAAAATGATATAATGAAAAACGTAAATATTGTTGATATTCATGCGCAAATTTAAATACATCTCTCTTAACGAGTTGACCTAGGAAAACCGTTAAAAGCAGGATTATATATATCTCTAATGTAATGAATAAAACCGGAGATGAAGGAAATGAAAAAGGCAAACCCTCCACAAAGAACTAATTTTGATATTGCTTCCCTATCTCTATGTTTGTTGTATTTAGAGCCTACAATTCCCCCCGTCATAGGGTTAATTTGACCCCGTACTTGGTCGGGACAAGATCGTATGTGAACCTTGTCCCGATAGAGCGCCGTTTGCGCACCCGGTTTTGAAGCCCGGTATTGGGCATACCTAGTGGATGAGCACTTACTACGTGTCTAATTAAACCCCCGTCCTACCGTGACCTTTTCCAGTTTTAAATTTTAAAACATTTTTACAAATTTTACATATGGCTACTTGATTCTCTACGTCCCTATCAAAAAATGTCCATGCATCTCGATTTTAATGGTCGTTTTTGTCGGACCTCGTCTCATACTAGGGGGAATAGGAGGTATTTCGGTTGAAGGTGCACTAGTGGGCGTGTTGTCATCAATATTAGTGGGTGTATCGTCTAGATCATCGTCTAAATTAAAGTCTTCTTGAGTTCCGTAAAATAACTCCTCGTCTAAATCTAATGGTATTGTAGGAAAATGTTGAGTATCAACAAAATCATCCGTGTAGGAATAAGATGACTAGAAGAAGTACCCTTGCCCCGATTGCCCCTACTAGAAGAAGTCTTACCCTTACCCTTAAACATACCTCTAATTCCTTCCATTTTAATTATATGCTAACAAATAATTAAAGTAAATGAAATTAAGTGCGCTAAATAAAATAAACAGACAATAATAATTTAATGAAGGAACGAATGTACCAAACGCCGACGTAACGTCGACGTGTAATCGAGAGGTTGAAAATTGAAACTTTGCTCGATGGAAGATCCTCAAGCTAGTTGCCAACTTCACTCCCAATTCCCAAATGAATTAATAAAATTGAATATTTAGCAAACAATGTAGAGAGATATATTGAGAAATTAGAGAGATTGTAGGAAGATTTGTGAGAAAGATGAAGAGAAAATGAGTTATTTATAGTTGAAAAATTGGGTTAAAGTGTAAATATAATAACTTATGGGTTAAAAATAAATATTAAGGGGTAGGGGGTTGGGGGAGGGGGGGCCTAAAATGGCCGTTTGCCAACAGCCATAATCTAAAATGGTCGTTGGTGCAACGGTTATTTTTGCAAAGGTAAGGTCGGGGTCGGGGTCGGGGTCGGGACGGGCTCGGGCGGTCTCGGGTCCGGCGGGCACGGGGCGGGCTCGGGTCGGCGGGACGAGACATCGTCCCGTCCCGAGTTCGAGTCCCGCCCCCGTTAATTTTTTTTTTTTTTTTAGAGCGGGGTCGGGTCGGGACGGGGTCGGGCCGGGGTCGGGTCGTCCCGGCCCACTGGCCAGCCCTAGTTTTATCAGCTCTTCTTGTCATTGTTACTTCAGTTAGGTATTATCAACCTTCTACTGCCTTGATAATTAGCAAGTTTTTTGTTTTCCCTTTTTGGACTAACCATTGGCAAGAAGATAACCTCACTTGACTTTAGGTAACCTCCATCAATTATAGCCGTTGCTTATCTATATTGTAAAACGTTTTGCTGCTTTTGCCATTACTATTTTCTTAAATCAACTACAGTAATATGAATAGCTTTCATAGTATAACTTATAACACGAACACATATCCAATAATGAATGTGCTATGTGCAAAATAAGTTTTTCCTCAATTTACTTATGTCGAAGAGTAATTGTAAATTGACATGGTCATTGAGGATTCATATAATAGACTCCAACTTGCTTGAGATTAAGGTGTAATTGTAATAGCAGCATTCTATATGCAACTTTGACAAGCCTTTAGTAAGGTAACTTCAAATGCAAATTGATTTTCATTTTTTACTTAATCAACCATAAAAAGAAGTTAAATTGCAGCATTTGATTTCATATTCAATTGTGTTGATTTGTACTAATATTTAGCTTCAAATGCACAAGTATTTGTTACTGTATCATCTCAAATGACATTTTGTTAATATATGTTTCTGACAATTAGCCTATAATCAAGCATAGGAGAATAGAATTTAAAAAAAAAACAAGAAAAAAAGAAAAAATAATGTTTAAAGCAAGGAGACATCAGAAAAGAAGCCTAAAGGCAGAATCCGTAGAAGAAGATGCTTTACACAAAAGAACAAGATAATAATCCTAAAACAAGAAAGAAGTAAATCAATAGACGCCGGGAAACAGGAGAAGAAAAGTTACTATAGCTAGAATATTTGTTTGACAAAGAAGTACTATAACTAGAATAATAGAACATAACTGGAGAGGATTCCTTGTATTCATATTGAATAAGGGGTACTTTTTCTTCTCCTTCTCTTTATCCTATTCATATTCTTAAGTCAAAGTCAAATCCTCGCTCGCTCCTTGCAAAGAGTGTGATTCTTTGAAGTTACGCTGCTTAACCTGTGCGAAAGTGATAACCTTTGACAGGCGATCATTTTTACTAAAAACTGAATATAGTGCTGGCATGGATGTTGGTTTAATGAAGCTTACATATCAAAGCTTCCTTTAGTTAGTCATATGTTGAAGTCATATTTTGTTGAGCTCAGATGCATTATATGGAACTATTTTCGTGATGTTGTGATCTAAGAGCAGTGGTGTTACCTCATCAGACGACGCATCTCCTTTTCTTTCCTGTATTTAGTAACTTTATATTCCATTGTGCTGCAGACATGAGGTTTTACTTTTGGACAACGAGTTTGCCTTTAATGAAGCAATTCTCTAAGAAATAGAGTAGGGAATACAAGAAATACAGCAACAAATTGGTGAAGTGAATGAAATTTTCAAGGACCTTGCTGTGCTTGTTCACGAGCAAGGAACTATTATTGGTAGGTCACTCAATTTTGTTTTTGTATTCAAATTTCCATATTGAATTTTGTCTGATATTTATCGTTCTGTTTCTGCAGATGAAATTGGTTCCAATGTTGAGAATGCAAATGTTGCGACTGCACAGGGGAGATCCCAACTTGCAAAGCTGCAAAGACCCAAAGATCAAATTCATCTCCGGTACTTCATCACATTTGACCACTCATCTTACTGATAATAGAACTCTATGACTAGTATTCTTAAGCATGTTGAGTGTTTAGTGGGACGCCTTTTATTAGTTCTGTTGAACTTGTAGTTGATGCGAAATCTGAATTAAAAAACATAATACAACAATAAATCCTCTCCGAGGGTGTTTGCCTTCTTTGTCTTTCATAAATATGTCTTGCAAGCTGTCAGGAACAAACGGTTAGAAACAGTTGAATATAAATAAACTTTGATCCGCATCCAAAACAGTGAATGTTTTGATTACGGAGGGCTCAGACTTCAATTTTGAAAAGATCATTCCAATCACGTCGTGGCTGCGAACATATGACTCGTTGGTCATTTTAGTTGCCTCGCCCACTGAACATGTTGGTCTCTCGGATGAAAAAAAGGGATTTAAGATTCATCTTTGCCCGAAAGTTTTATTTCCGTGTATACAACTGTGGAGGCCTCAAATTCGACGGAAGTTTCATCGGCCACTGTAGTATCATGTTCAAATCAGCAAAATATACCAAAAATAGCAAACTGAAACCGAGAGGCAATTTCCAAAGGGGCGCGACCTCAAATTCAATTTCATTGGCCTAAGTGTAGTATTTGTTCAAATCGGCAAAATATACCAAAAACAACAAACTGAAACTGAGAAGCAATTTCCGAATGGGAGCGACCTCAAATTCAATTTCATTGGCCTAAGTGTAGTATTTGTTCAAATCAGTAAAACAGTAAGATATCCGTGTGTGGATGTTTAAATGCCAAAATAAACCAACAGTTCGCAATTAAAAATGTCCGACCTGAATTCTGTAATTTTCGAACCGAAACAGAACTTGAAATGCTCCTGAAAATTCGACCCGAGTCCTGAAATTTGACCCGACCCAGATTTCGACTAAAACAATAGAGAAATTAGGTTATCGACCCAGTTCTGAAAAGCAGACCCGGATTTCAAGTAGACCCGACCCGAGAAATGCAACCCGAAACAGTGGTGACCCGGAATCAATTTTTGGATTTTTATATAACCAACAACAAGATATAAAACACAAAATCTGCAAATTTATTCAAACCGGGTGGACTTGACCTGTATCGTTGACCCGACCCGAATCCGGGGTCTCGACCCGAATCAAATTTTCACCAATTTCAGGTAACCAACATGATATAAAAATACATAATCTGGAATTTTTTTAACCGGGTGGACCCGACCCAAATCAGGGGTCTCGACCCGAATCAAAATTTTCACCAATTTCAGCTAACCAACATGATATACAACACATAAATCTGGTCCTTACCCCAAACCGGGTCGACCCGACCCGAACAGTGACCCAAAAATAGTGAAGAACAAACCACAAAAAACATATTTTTTTCGGATTGGTGTTTACGGGACCCAATAAAAGTATATAAAATCAAAGTTCAAGAATGAAACTCAGCCCTTTTTCCTTTCGATTTTGGACTTGTTTTCGGATTTATTTCTTGAATAACAAGGAAGGCGAATGCTAAAAATCAAGAACACAACAAATATTTTTTCTTTATTTTCGGTCTCGGTCCCCTTTTCTTGAAGAACAAAAGGGGGGTTTTATAGGTAGAATTCAAAATTCGAATTCAAATAAAAGAGGGAAAAAAGTGACGATTTTGACAGATTTCGAAACTGAGATGATGACAGGGGTATGGGTTGATGCTCTTACCCACCGAATCCTTTAAGGTTCGTCCTAGAGACCCAACGACTCATGCATGCTTTGCAATTTCAGGACGATTTGATTAGACGAGCTAGGCTTTGAGATTTTGAGAAAAGGGAAAATGACTGGGGGTGATGTGAGAGGTCTAAGGTGGAAAGGACATGGTGGCATGGACGTCGGCGGTGGCATTTATCCGGCGGTCCGAGGGTGATTTTGGGTGAAAGGCCGCTGGTTTTGGTATTTAGGTATTAGGTTTTGGGGCGATTTGGGAGGATATGGGTCGGTGAGGTGATGGGGTAGGTTGGTGGTGTCAGGCGACGGTGTCAGGGGAGGTGACGGGATTTCGGCAACTTGGGAGGTGAGCCGCAAGGGTGTGTTTGGTTTTTTTTACTTTAGGGTTGTTAGGTTTGGGTTGGGATTTTAGGGGTTAAGGGATAAAAAGGGGGGAAATGGGTATTGGGCTCGGGTTTGGGCTGACGGTGGGGGTTAGATTGTTAGGTTTTGGGATAAGGGAAATAATATGGGTTATGGGTTTAAAAATATAAAAAGGGGTTTAATATTAAAAAGGCATTAGAGAAAAATGTAAATTATTTAAAATAAGATATAACGATGTGATAATAATAAAACATAATGTTTGCAAAATGTTTAATGCTTAAAATGGAAAATGCGATGTCGTTTTGCGAAAAATAGAATAACATAGAATATTAGGGTAAAATTATGATTACGAATTTAAAAAAGGCAAATGATAGTAAAACATGTGAATAATAATAATAATAATAAATAATGATATTGAAAATAATATATATATATATAAGCCTATATTAAAATTGTTTTTGAGGTGTCCGAAAATATTTAAAAATGCAAATAAATTGGAATAGACGGGACAAAATTGGGTGTCAACAAATGCCCCTCTTTGGCCGGAGACGATGAAAGAGTTTTCGGCCAAAGAAGTTGACTGAGTAGCCAATTTTGTCCTGATCATCAGGCTTTGAACGAGGAGTAGGGATGCATGGGCATAGATAGAATTCTGAGGGAGAATATATTGAAAAAGTTGGTGCGGATTCAAGAAATATTGCCCAGTGTCGAGTTACGATGGCACTGGTGACGTGGAAAATTATTGGGGAAGGGGTAGAACGATGTTCGCAGTAGGACGCTGACCGAAATTACCTTGGTTTGCTGCAAGAATTAGTCATGCGTTGAAGCTCTTGCAAATTAACGCTACCTGCAGACTAAAGCTAAAGATAAAATTAGTGCATAATTGCTGAGACAAAAATAGCAGAGAATGAGTACATAAAAAATGCGACCCTCTGAGTTGAAATGATGCCCTTGAACAAACATAATGCGATGACGTTGTTGTAAGGGCGTAATGCTAATGTCGTCGTTGTATCAACGTAATGCTGTTAATGATGTCGTTGTATGGACGTGTTGTGTTGAAGACATCATCGTGTAGATGTGTTGTGTATATATAATGTTGATGATGTTGTTGTAAGAATGTAATGATGATGACGTTGTTGTAAGAATGTAATGTTGATGTCGTCGTTGTATCGATGTAATGTTGTTGATGACGTCATTATATGGACGTGTTATGTTGAAGACGTCATCGTGTAGACGTAGTGCTAAAGACGTCGTTGCGTAGATGTGTCGTGCTGACATAATGTTGTTGACATCGTTGTAATGCTGTAAAAGACAGTTGTTGTGCCGTCGATGACGTTGTTGTAATGTTGTTTTGCGTTTGTGACGCGCATGAGCTGAGATGGCGTCGTTGTATAGACGTATTATGCAAATGGTGTCGTTGTATAGACGTATTGCGGTTGACGTCGTTGTATAGACGTTATGCTGATGACGTCGTTGTATAGATATTATTGATGTCGTCATTGTATAGACATTGCTGATGTCATCATTGTATGGACGTTGCTGAAGTCGTCGTTGTATCGACGTTGCTAAAGTCGTCGTTGTATCGACGTCGCTGATGACATCGTTATATAGACATTGCTGATGTCATTGTTGTATAGACGTTGATGATGACGTCGTTGTATGGACGTTGCTGATAACGTCATTGTATAGACATTATGCAGATGACATCATTGTATGGACATTATGTTGATGACGTCGTTGTATGGATGTTGCTGATGTCATCGTTGTATAGACGTTGTTGATGCCGTCATTGTATAGACGTTGTTGATGTCGTTGTTGTATAGATGTTGTTGATGTCGTCATTGTATGAACGTTATGCTAATGACGTCATTGTATGGACGTTATGCTGATGACATCGTTGTATGGACGTTATGCCGATGATGTCGTTATATAGACGTTGCTGATGACGTCGTTGTATAGACGTTATGCTGATGATGTCATTGCATGGACGTTGCTGATGATGTTGTTGTATGGACATTGCTGATGACGTTGTTGTTTGTGACCCGCATGGTTGAGATGGCGTCGTTGTATAGACGCATTGTGTCTGCAACCTGTATCCAAAGAAAGCTTGTGAGTTTTGGAGGGGCAAGTGGTCGATTCGTATTGACTTTTGTATATTTGCCCCTGACATTCGTTTGTCCCACTGGTTTGGACAATAGCTCCTGCCTAATTTCTGATCTTGGCTAGTTGTTAGTGAAAACATTTTTTGAAACAATTTGTTTATAAGAAAGTATGCATATCAATAAAATGTTTGTCGAACTCTAATGAAAATATTTGTTGAACACAATTTGCTTATACGAAAGTATGCATATATATAAATGTATGTCGAGCCGTGACATGCGCTAAAACAAAGCAAACGTCTTATCCAAAATCCTTCTTCTGGCTTAAGACTTAGCATGCCGATGCTTTTCCATGTCTATCAGCGTCTTCTTGCAGTAAACCTTTAAATTTTGCCTCGATTTTCGATATGCGAGGATGCCAAACCTTTAGACGATGCAGAGTCTTGCGTGGGTTGCTTGTTTGTCCTATCAAGGGCGATCAGATGGGTGCATTTGTCATATGCAAGATAAGGGAGAAAAGATTTCCGAATGGTGGGACCGAAGCCAATTTAGGCCGCCTACGTATCCTCATGAGGGAATCAGGTCATAACGTAGTTCATTACAAGCAAAAGGAAATTGTAAGGTTTTCTAAAAATGGGACCGAAGCTGATGTGGCCGCCTACGTATCCCGCCGAGGGAATCAGGTCATAACGTAGTTCATGTGGCGAAAGAGATTTATAAGGGTTTTCTAAAAATGGGACTGAAGCTGATGTTGCCGCCTACATATCCCGCCTAGGGAATCAGGTCATAACGTAGTTCATGTTACAAGCAAATGGGATTTTTTGGGAAATTTCTGTCTTAAAGAGACGAAACCCTATGTTGGTTCTATACTATCCCGCCGAGGGAACGCAACTTTTACATCATAGAAAAGATATTACATGGAGAATAACAAATCCTAGATATAGTATCTCTTCGTTGCATCTGCATTGATAGCTTTTGGCCACACTTCGTCGTCCATTTTAGCCAAGATTAGAGCTCCTCCAGGTAATACCCGGTGAACCGTGTAAGGCCCTTGCCAGTTAGGTGCAAATTTTCCTTTAGCTTCATCTTGGTGTGGGAATATGCGTTTCAACACCAACTGCTCTGGTTTGAACATCCTTGGTCTCACTTTCTTGTTGAAAGCTCTAGCCATCCTATTCTGATAAAGTTGTCCGTGACTGACTGCGTTCATTCACTTTTCATCAATCAACATCAATTGCTCGCACCGATTATGTGTCCACTTGGCCTCATTCAACTCGGCTTCTTGGATAATTCTTAAGGACGGTATTTCTACCTCTGCCGGCAACACAACTTTCGTTCCATAGACCAAAAGGTACGGGGTTGCCCCAGTAGAAGTCCTGATTGTAGTGCGATATCCCAAAAGGGCAAAGGGCAAATGCTCATGCCAGTGCTTGTAATTATCAATCATTTTTCGCAGTATTCTCTTGATGTTTTTGTTGGCTGCTTCAACTGCTCCATTCATCTGAGGTCGGTATGGAGTGGAATTGGGGTGAATGATCTTGAACTTCTCACATATCTCATGCATCAAACCGTTGTTGAGGTTGGCTCCATTGTCTGTTACAATCGACTCAGGGATTCCAAATCGACATATGATGTTATTGCGAACAAAGTCGACCACCACCTTCTTTGTCACTGACTTGTATGATGATGACTCCACCCATTTCGTGAAATAATCAATTGCTACTAAAACGAATCTATGCCCATTCGACGATGCGGGTTTGATAGGGCCAATGACATACATGCCCCCAAGCTGCAAATGGCTATGGAGAACTCGTCACATCGAGTTCGTTTGGAGGCACTCGGATCAAATCACCGTGAATTTGGCACTGGTGGATCTTTGCATAAAGCGAATGCAATCTGTCTCCATGGTCATCCAAAAATACACTACTCTCAGAATATTTTTTGCTAAAGTGAAACCGTTCATATGAGGCCCTCACGTGCCTCCATGTATCTCTTCGACTAGCTTGCCCGCTTCCCGAGCGTCGACATATCTTAACAAACCTAGATCCGGAGTCCTCCGATAAAGGATTCCTCAATTTAGGAAGAAATGGTTTGATAACCTCCGAAGTGTCTTCTTTTGAGTGCTGGTTATGCCTTCTGGATATTCGCCTGACTCGAAATACCTCTTAATGTCATGGTACTAGGGCTTTCCATCGGTTCTTCATCTACGTGGAAACAATAGGTTGGTTGATCCAACAAATCCACCTTGATAGGATCAATGTAATTCTTATCCGGATGAATCATGGAGGACAGAGTTGCCAAAGCATCCGCAAATTCGTTATGAGTTCGTGGGATATGCTTGAATTCTATCTTGCTGAACTTTTTGCACAACTCCTTCACACAATGCAGGTATGGAAGTATCTTTACGTTCCTAGTGGCCCATTCGCCCCGTATTTGATGGATCAATAGGTCTGAATCGCCGATAGCCAATAATTCTTGTACGTTCATGTCAACAACCATTCTGAGTCCAAGTATACAAGTTTCATACTCTGCCATATTATTGGTGTATGGGAATCTGAGCTTTGCCGAAATTGGGTAATGCTGACCTGATTCTGAAATCAAAACTGTTCCGATACCAACTCCTTTGAAGTTTGCAGCTCCGTCGAAGAACATTCCCCAACCCGGGTATTCTTCTAAGATATCTTCTCCAACAAACAATACTTCCTCATCCAGAAAATAAGTTCGGAGATGGATGTATTCTTTATCTACGGGATTTTCGGCAAGATGATCAGCTAGTGCTTGTCCTTTGATAGCCTTCTGGGTGACATATATGATGTCGAACTCGCTTAGCAGGATTGTCATTTTGCTAGATTCCCAGTAGGCATGGGCTTCTGAAGGATATATTTGAGCGGATCCATTCTTGAAATGAGATAGGTGGTATATGCAGACAGGTAATGTCTAAACTTTTGAGCGACCCAAGTCAAAGCACAGTAAGTGCATTCTAGCAAAGTATATCGGACTTCATAAGGCGTGAATTTCTTACTTAAGTAGTATATAGCTTGTTCCTTTTTTCATGTTTCGTCGTGTTGCCCCAACATGCATCCAAATATATTTTCCAACACCGATAGATATTACAAAGGCCTTCCGGGCTCTGGAGGCACCAAAATCGGCGGATTAGATAGATATTCCTTGATTTTGTCAAAAGCTTGCTGGCAATCTGCTATCCAATTGGTAGCAGCGTCCTTCTTTAGTAATTTAAATATCAGCTCACATATTACCGTTGACTGTGCTATGAACCTGCTGATGTAATTGAGACGACCGAGAAAACTCATCACATCCTTTCGGCTCTTCGGAGGAGGCAAGTCTTGAATAGCTTTTATCTTCGAAGGGTCCAATTCAATGCCCCTTCTACTTATGATAAAACCTAACAGCAGGGACACCAAATGCACACTTTGTGGGATTCAGCTTCAGATTGTACTGCCTCAACCAGTCAAATAATTACTTCAAATCTGACAAATGATATGAAGTCCTTCGTGACTTGATAATGATGTCATCCACGTAGACCTCGATTTCTTTGTGGATCATATCATGAAAAATGGTAGTCATGGCTCTCATGTAAGTGCCTCCTGCGTTCTTGAGTCCGAACGGCATTACTCGGTAGTAGTATACTCCCCAAGGTGTGGTGCATGCTGTATTTTCTGAATCTTCCTCATCCATCAGGATTTGGTGATAACCAATAAAGCAATCAACGAATGACTGCAACTCATGCTTCGCATAATTATCGATGAGTATGTGGATATTTGGGAGAGGGAAATCATCATTCGGGCTAGCCTTGTTGAGGTCCCGATAATCCACGCATACTCTTATCTTCCCATCTTTCTTTGGCACAGGTACGATGTTGGCTAGCCAAGTTGGATACCGTGTGACTCGAATGACCTTTGCGTCGAACTGCTTGGAGACTTCTTCTTTGACCTTTAAACTCAAATCAGACTTGATTTTCCTTGGCTTTTGCTTCACCGGATGGCTCAATGGGTAATCTACATGAAACAATACATATGCTCAGACCTGACATATCGTCGTAAGACCACGCAAAAACGTTGATATATTGCTTCAATTCTTTCTTTTGGGCAGTGCTTAGATGGACACTAATTCTTGTCTCCTTTATCAGTTCTGCACTTCCCAAATTCGCGGCTTGTGTTTCATCTAGATTTGTCGTTGGCATATTCTCAAAATGTTCCAATTCTTCGATCAATTCTTCCGATTGTGGGTCTCCCCTGAATTCTTCGTAGTCATGTTCACGGTTTGGATTTTGTTTGCTTGTTTCACTGCATGTTACATTCATATTATCGACAAATTTATTAGTTTGCATGCTGAAAGAGAAAAGAAAATTATGAAATGAAAAATAACAAAAGCGCAGTGGATTTGTCATTTAGACTTTCAAAAGATGGAGGCAAAACACATTAAAATGCATAAATGTGATTCAGGCCTCAATTTAAATCGCTTTGTTTCATTAAATAATAATAAAATTTGGGTAGGCATGATTGGAAAATAAAAAAAATGGGGTGCTCCGCCATTTTTAGTCAACACGAATCAACCTTTGGGGGAAATAAATTAGACAAAATAAACCTCCTGAAAAATGAAGAAAACCAAGTTAGTATAAGGCAAGTAATTATTGTTTCAAATAATATGTACAGAGTGGAAAGTAGCAGAAAATAGCAAGCAAATTGTATGGAAATTAAATGTGCATCCTAATATGCATGGGGCCTCTCTTATGGCAGATGTGGGCCTAGACGCCAAATATGCGAGATTATGACAGATTAATTTAAGATGTTAAACTGCAATGCTAAACAAAATGAATGTACATTTTCCAATTTCAGCATGTCATGATTAGGCTTGGATTTATCTATCATTATCACGCTACACATAATATGTTGATTGGTCATTGGGTTGCGAAACCCGTTGACAATCTCAAGGTTCCCGAGCGGACTGCTCGAGTGAGAAGGCTACACGGCCAACCGGATGGTCCGGACACTCCGCGCATATACCAACTCTCCTAAAATTTTGGAAATTTGAAAGATGTTTGCAGGTGCGCAAAACACACCTCGCGTGCATGTGTGATAGTGTCAATTTTCCAAAGTGGAAGAAATATGAGCGGAATGCCAATTTTAAGAAAAGCGGTAAAGCAAGTAGCAATTAAAGCAGTTAAGCATACAAAATTTCCACAAAGGAAACAATTTAAACAACAGATCAAATAAGGAGCAAAAATAAAGTGCAATAATAAATAACTTAGGTTTTCTATGTTTAAGAACCTGAATTCCCCAGTGGAGTCTCCATGCTGTCGCGCCCGTTTTTAACCCACGGGCTTCGCGACGCGACTGGCGTCGATTCCCTCGAGATTGATAAAAAATAATGCTTGCTTTGAGGAGTCGCCACCTAATTATTCTAAGGTGAATTAGGGCACCTAAATGCTAACTAAAAGCTGCAAAATAACTTCAATTTTAGTCTGCGAAACTAATGAGATTCTGGGTAAGGGTTCTTTATTATCCTAAAGGGAAGGGGTTAGGCATCCTTTAAGATCCGCTAACTTGCGGTTATCCGGTCAAACTCAGGTTAATTATTATGCTAAGGAAATTGCATGTTTACAAGTATATAAAGTTAAAAGATATTTTGAAAATAATTAATAAAAAGATGCATTTTGATAATGTAAAGATTTTACCATTTATTCTTTTGAAATAAAATCTGGAAAGAGTATGCATGGCATTGTATACAACTATATGTAAAAAATGACTTTTTGGATAAAAGACATGCATTTGCATTGTTTACAAAGTATAGGCAAAATGATTTTTTGGAACATGCATTTGTATTGCATTGATTATAAAATACATGTAAAGTTCGATTTTGGATAAAAAACATGCATTTTTGACAATTGATAGAAAAGTAAATTATTTATAATGCCAAAGTAATTCTTGTTTTGGAAATCATTTTGAGTTGCAAATAAAAAAGACAAACTTATTTGTATGATTAATAAAGCAAATAAAAGATGACCAAAGTTATTTTGAAAATTTTGAATATGCATGACGAGCCTGAAAATATATAACTAGCGGAGGGTTTCTGAGCCTAAAAATAAATAAACTAGCGACGAGTTTCCAATTTTAAATCTACTCTTTCTAGATTATTAATTCTAAATCTACCTATTCTAAAAATTTCGATAATTTCATGAGTACAATAATATTATGATACAAAATAACATAAAATTGAATTAAAAAACATAATACAATAATAAATCCTCTCCAATGGTGTTTGCCTTCTTTGACTTTCATAAATACGTCTTGTAAGCTGTCAAGAACAAACGGTTAGAAACAGTTGAATATAATTAAACTTCGGATCCGTATCCAAAACAATGAATGTTTTGATTTCGGAGGGCTCAGACTTAAATTTTGAAAAGATCATTCCAATCACGTCGTGGCTGCGAACATATGGCTTGTTGGTCATTTTAATTGCCTCGCCTACCGAACATGTTGGTCTCTCAGATGAAAAAAAAAAGGGATTTAAGTTTCATCCTTGTCCGGAAGTTTTATTTCCGTCTTTCCAACTGTGGAGGCCTCAAATTCGACGGAAGTTTCATCGGCCAGTGTAGTATCATATTCAAATCAGCAAAATATACCAAAATTGCAAACTGAAACTGAAAGGCAATTTTCGAAGTGGCCCGACCTCAAATTCAATTTAATTGGCCTAAGTGTAGTATATGTTCAAATCAGCAAAATATACCAAAAATAGCAAATTGAAATCGAGAGGCAATTTCGAAGGGCGCGACCTCAAATTCAATTTCATTGGCCTAAGTGTAGTATTTGTTCAAATCAAGTAAAACAAGTATGATATCCGTGTGCAGATGTTTAAATGCCAAAATAAACCAACGATTCGCAATTAAAAATGTCCGACCCGAATTCGAAGATGCACGCGAGGTTAATGAAAATGAGTCATAAAATGGTTGTTTAACTTGTTTCAAAACGGGACAAGAATGACAAAAAATTATCCCAAAATTTATTACAAGCAATAAAATTGTTTCGGCAAAGGGAGCTTAAAATAAGAGCTCCTGGATGTCCTAAACGATTATGCCATAATTACGGAGATAAAGCCGCAAAGGTAGAAGGTGTTGATAGTCCAAAATAAGGTCTTGTGGTTATTGGATATAGGTCACCCACGTTGTCACACCTCATTAAATGCATCCCCGTCGAAAATCCTTCGAGAAAAACCGAAAGGATCAAATTCAACAATAACATAGTTATCAATAGTAAATTTCCTCATGGAAACAAGATTTTTAATTAATTGTGGGACATGCAACACATTTTTTAAGGTTAAGGGAGGGTGGGGTTTGGGCAACAATGCATTTCCACAACCAATAATCGGAATTGTATGGCCACTACCAACAGTAATATTACGATTATTGCTCTTATTTAAATAAGACGTAAGATTACCTCCATTTGCAGTCATGTGAGATGTAGCTCTGGTATCCATGTACCATTGATCATCCGGAGGAGCAATCGAGAGAGTATGCATGGCTTGTTGAATGTCGGTTGGTGCATATGTAGACTGGGCTGCTGCTACATGGGCCTAAGGTGACCTGGGCCCTAATATTGACTGACGTCGGCCCAATTTTGTTTCTGCCAATGGGCTCGTACGGTTGGATAAGGTCAAGGTGGGTTGGCCCAATTTTGCCACGGCTCATATGGATAAGCCTAGTTCGTGGGTGAAATAAGGGTTGTTGGCCTGCTACGGTCTGTTGACCTACTCTCATCTGTTAGTGCTGCGGTTGGCTTCCACGACCACCGCCACCACCTCTATTTTTTCATTTGCCGCCAAGATGTCCGCCTCCACCTCTGCCGCCGCGATTGGTGGAGGTACGGTTGTTGTTCTTGCGATTTCCACCCTGATTTCCACCAGAACATCCACCCAAATCATCATGAGACACATGCAGGGCAGAGTTGTCGGTGGAGTTTGCAGCCTTTTTCGCCCTTGTCGTTTCTTCAAAAACGAGCATAGAACGGGCTTTGTAAAAGGGGGAAGAGAGTCTCCATGGCGGATCTGAGATCCAACAGTGGAGTAAGCATCTGTTAGACCCGAAACAAGTTGAAGTACAACCTTTCATTACACACGGTTGCGCCGACGTTGGATAATTGATCGCTAGTGAATTTAGATGTTGACAATACGAAGATGCATCCGAAAAGTTTTCCATCTCGAACTGCTGAGAATTCTTGTTCGAGGTAGAGGGCCCGAGAATTCTTGTTATTGGAGAAGATGTCCTTTAGCCGATTCCATGCGATTTTGGCCGTGGAATCTCGTTCAAGAATGGTATTAAGGAGGTCTTCGGAGATTGTACTGTAAATCCATTGTAAAACAAAGTGGCATCAATGCGTGACCAAAGTTCGGGATCCGTGTCCTTAAGAGATGGGGGAACCCGATTTCACCGCTTCCTTCGATTGAGGAATAATGTGGTCTAGAACTTTATAGTTTGAATTCACACAGAAATGTTAATGTTTTTTTGCAAAATAAATCTTTAAACTCAATTCAATATTGCATTTCACCTGATTAACCATTTCCCAATCTTCTTCAGGTCCATGCACCTTATGTTGATATATATGTTGCAGATTCCTACTTTAGCAAACATGACAATTTGGTAGACTCAAAGTTTGAAGATTTCACTGCACATGACATATTGTCCAATGCATGTGTATCGCTGCAAGGCAATGTCAAATTTGCACCAAAGCTGACTGTTTTACATCAAAAGTTGATTGGTGAAGGCTCTCATCGGCGTCTTTCATCATCTCTCAGATTGAAGAAGTCATCAGAGTCCATTTCCAGTCCCCCAAAATCTTGTGAGGTGATAATTGTTGAAAGACTGCCTTCTGGAGTCTTTGCAGATCCTTTTGAGCTACAACACCTTGTGCAGCGTGGTGGTAAATTATTATCGAATTCTATATGTTTTTAACACAAGAACTCTTCATTTTGAGGCTTGTTAGTATCCATATTATGTTGCAGTTTTCAGGGATGCTGCTGTATTTGGAGATACAAATTTAGAGTTGCCCTAATTTCTGTCAAACCGGTCGCTTGTTGAGGTTCATGTTGAAGTGGGTACCAATTTAACATCACAACAGAAACATTGACTGGAAATGCACATGGAACTTCCTCTACATGCACGTTATCAGGTACATCACGTATACAATTCTCAAAATCATATAGGAGTCTCTAAATACGTTTCAGGCATCCAAGGTAGTCAATCATTTTTATTCTCCTGAAGTTTAAGTTGATACTTACACAAGAAAAGACGTATAAGTGTCAGGAAAGCCTTTTACATATGTTCTTAGAAGCTTCTCAACTTTATTGTAAACATCCCGATTTCTTACTGACAGCCACTAGGACATGGATTCTCAAGAGTTGAATTTGCTTCACCTGACTTGTTTCTGCGCTGCAACGTTGAAGGAAAACAACATGTCACAAGCTGTTTGTTTCCACTAGACAAACAGAATGCTAAACCAAATGATGGTCACCGTGTGTAGGAAGTATCGTGTGGAAATCGAGAACACACAGAAATTGTATCTGCTTTTACTTTTATTTCAGCTGTTGTATCAGCTCTTCTCATCATTGTTGCATCACTTAGGTATTCTGGTAACATAGCAAGTAATGTCTTAAAACAATCACGAGTAATTGATAAATTTTTGAGGTTTTTTCTTTCCCCTTTTTGGAGAACCTTATTTGATGTTAGGTAACCTCTATCAGTTATAGGCCGTTGCTCATCTATGTTTTAAAATGTTTTGCTGCTTTTGCCATTACTAATCTCAACTACATTTGTGTAATTTATCGAATTTTTTCTAATCAACAATAGCTCCACGAACATTCTCTTACAAAAGTTTCACACTGATTTTATTTTGTCATTAACAACTCAACTTACATATATTAGTAAAAACTATTAAGAAAAGCTCTAAGCAAATTTAACAACCAATTCATCCCTCCAGCAGAATAGTCTGAAATCGTGATTGAAAATAACAGCTTTTAACTTCGGAACACATCACAATAAAGATATGTTAGTATAGAAAGAAAAAGTTGTATACTACTACAAAGAACTCTGTGACAACAAATCTTTGTTAGTATGAGTTCGTAATTTGTAAATCACTAGGATAAACGATAAATCCACTAGTCATATGAACTTTAAATTAAAAACGGAATTTGTTAATTTAAGAGGCATAGAACTTCAAACGAGTGACAAAAGAGATGAGGCCATTTCTTTGGGCACAGATGAAAAATATTGGACTAGATTTGGTGGGGTGCGCCAGGCTGGGTTGTAGTGCAACGCCTAGGCGACACACGAAGACCCGAATAGCAAGCTATCCTGATGGGCCTTCCCCTTAAAATTGAGTTAATATCGTGTGGGTCGATGGCCCACATATCAGATATTAAACTGATAAGAACAGTTACTACACTTGATCTTAGCCAAAAGGCCGAGAAAGGTATGCTTTTGATAGTTAACAGGCATCAGCTTATATAGCAGCTCTCAGCTCTCTACCCATTAGCTCATAGGTTTTATAACAAATTAGGAATGTATCCTTATGTGTCGAATTGGTCCTCTCAACAACTATTTTGATAAAATGTCCCAAACACGTGACTGCTCCAAGGTGTTTGCTGAAAATCTCCAAAGAGATGCAATTGGTGTGCGATGGCAATTTGAGTTGGTAAGATCAACAACAGGGAATTCGGTAATTGCTTCTTATTTTGTACCACTAATGTGCGAAGGTGTCACCCTTATGTTCAATCTGCCTTTCTCCATATTCAGAGCTTATGACCGTTCCGCACTTGCATATCACTGTATTTCGAAGGCTAAAGTGTTGGTACTCTATTGTACTTTATAAAACAGTACGGGAAGTAAATAACTATTACAAGTATTCGAAAGGAAAAACAAATATTCAATATTCAGAAATTGAATCTTGTTGAACAAATAGGCCAATGCCGCAAACTTGTTGTGTCTTGAAAACCTGAAATCAAGAAACAACTAGCGGGCAATAGTCTCCCAAGATAAAACAACACTTTAATCTCAACGCACTGATTTTCGTCACTGGTTTTGGTTCACTGTTTTGTGGCTTTTTTCCCACAGCCCACAGCCCCGAGCCCGGACGGGGCGGACGGCGGCGGCGCGTGTGTGGGCTTAGCCTTGAACCCAAGCACATCTAGGTCCTCCCTCCTTTAAACACATGGGATACTCCTTGGAGTCCCAAACCCTTTACCACATTAGAGACTTATATAGAGAGAAATTCTTCTTATTCCCACCGATGTGGTAGATTTGTCCCACACCACATTTCCATGCCTCAAACACCTTACTTCGTGGACCAATATCTCTTTCATTTCTCAACGAAATTTGACGATTCTTGGCCCTACGGTCATCTACTCACTTAGTAGATTATGCATGTGTGAAGAGATAAAGCCTCCAACATGCGGAACAGTAGTGTTTAATTCATCAAATATGGGTGGACGCATCTCCCCGCCAAAGGCAAATTTCCAACATAAAGTCGTGGCTCTGATTTTGCAGGCATCACATATGTTGTATTTTGCATCTGTTACTGCTACAGTTTTCTAAAATAATTAGTTATTTAGTTGTAGGAGAAGTCTAATAGTTATTTAGTAGGATACTCAGCTTTTTAATTTTAGGAAGAGTCTAATATTTTAGCTGTAGGAGGAGTCTACTACTTAATTTTATATGACACAGTTTTCATTCATATTTTCTATTTGTTGTTTGCATCTCTCTCTAAAAATCTACACACGACAATGCGTTCACAGAAATTCTTGTTGTAGCGTATGAAAGGGTACATGTTGAGCTTGTTAGGAATTTTGCAATGAGTGTCTCAAACAAGACCCGAGTTCTTGCAGTTGAATCAATAGGACAAGTTCCTTTGCTGGACGCACTTGATAGCCCTATGTTTGAGAGCAATGCTATTGCTCGCTTTCGCCGAGTTGAACTCTGACAATCCTCTCTTTTGTTCTTCACTGATTGTATGTGCTCAAATTGACCAGTGGAATAATTTTATGCTCTTGAGATTGCTATAAATGTTGGACAATGGCTGAACCCACGTCTTTCTTGTCGTTTATGTATTTCCTCGGCTGATATACATACTCATGTTTTCTTTCGTGTGTCAAAAGTGCGTGTAAGGTAATTTGCATATCATTTCAGGCTATTAGTACATTTCTGTGTCTTAAATGTTGGGGTCAAATCTAATGGGTTCACTGAGAATTCTGTGGGGGATAACTAGCAATTATGTGGAGAAATGTGCCTCTCGGTATTTAGAGCATTTAAGTGGTCTGGAAACACTCACTATAAAGATTATGCCACCAGCTACATATGCTTTGAACCCGATTTTCTTGGTGCATCACTGGTTATTATGTTCAGTCAAGTTGCTCATGATGCTCAGAAAGGGAACAAGGAGACTATTTATGTTAAGATGCTGGCAAGTGTTTTGACACCAATGAGTGAGTCTTTCTATTGCAGGAGTCTGCAAGACTTAAATATTTTTTAGTTCAATTGGGTTTACTTGTTGGCTGTCTTGCTAAGGTTGGACATTTGAATGAACTAGGTTTGACTACTATTGGAATACTGTTATCATTGACTAAGTGGGCTAAACAAATAGTCGCACAACCTTCTGATGGAGTTAGCTACAAACTCTAACTTTGGCTCAGGTGCTCTCTTCAGTGTATTTTAGTGAGTGGTCAAATAAATCCTACATGAAGCCTTTTGTATTCAGCAGCATTGCCCTCCTTGCCTTATGTTGTCAATTTGATATACATACCTCTAGTTGGCCGTCTATCTTGTGGGCTTGGTATGGAGATATTTGGCGAGGAGCACGCTACTCACACTATTTCTAATCCGAACCTTGAGGACAAGATTCTTATTGATCCCGGAGGTATTGTTGCAAAGAGGCCCATTTCTGATTATATTATTGGGCTACATGCTGGACCAGGAGTCAAAATGAGGAAAAGCTAATATATGATTTGGGATCCAGGCGGAGAAAAGCTGTCTAGATACTATTGGACTAAAGGAAATATGATAGATACAAATAGCAGGGACTGTATTGGTTAGGGTATGCTAAGACTTGAATTATTTTCTTTTCACTAGCTATTTTGTGATAGCAGTCTAGAACCTCCCTATTCTATTTTCCTTTTGTTCTTTTGTTTTACTGAAATTGATGAACAATCTTTTCTTTAATTGATCAATTCAAAGCTTAGTTTGTTACAAAGAGACGCAAGGATGTGACCGTGTAGTCAATGAAATGGGTTGAGAACAATGAGATCATCTCATGTTTAAACACCTGGGAGACAAAAAAATTAGGTGATTTTTTTTCATCTCTAGGTCTTATTGGACAGAGTTACCCGATGTTTGTGTCTTGTGGGAAGTAGCGGATACCCCGTGGAATTAGTCAAGGTGCGCTCAAGCTAGCCCAAACAAAAAAAGGGCAGCCCGGTGCACTAAGCTCCCGCTATACGCGGGGTCCGGGGAAGGGTCGGACCACAAGGATCTATTGTACGCAGTCTTACCTCACATTTCGGCAAGAGGTTGTTTCCAAAAGAGAATGCATGTAAGAGGTTATAAAAGAGAATGCATATAAGAGGTTTATATGTGCACCCACGTCTTCATTAACTTGACTAACCATCTTGATTACGACTTATCTAACTAATATCGTATCATGGAAGATCTGCTTAGCATACTTTCAGCTATACTTTTGAGTGGGACCAATCATATATTTGCGTTTGTCCTGCCACAATGAATTCTTTGAATTGCATCTAAGAAGCCTCAATCTATATTAGTAATGAGGAAGTTAAGTAATGAGGTCATGTGAAGGAGGTCATCGGACTTTCTGATTAGTCTTACAAGCTTGTAGGAAGTTCTTTCAAGGGTTTAGGGTCAAAAATACACTTCTTCAAGTATCACTTTTTTTTTTTTAGTTTCCTACCTGAACTATCAAAGTGTGAGAGTTTCTAACCTAAACTATCATCATTTAGTTTGCAAAATACACATCAACTATCGGTTGTACACTTTTTCTACATAAACTATCACTAACTAATTTGTAAAACACACCTCATTAAAAGTGAACAACTGATAGTTTCACACGAACATTCTCTTACAAAAGTTTCACACGGATTTTATTTTGTCATTAACAACTCAACTAACATATATTAGTAAAAACTATTAAGAAAAACTCTAAGCAAATTTAACAACCAACTCATCCCTCCAGCAGAATAGTCTGAAATCGTGATTGAAAATAACAGCTTTTAACTTTGGAACACATCACAATAAAGATATGTTAGTACAGAAAGAAAAAGTTGTATACTACTACTAAGAACTCTATGACAGTAAATCTTTGTTAGTATTTAGACTATTAGTTCGTAATTTGTAAAACACTAGGATAAATCCACTGGTCCTATGAACTTTAAATTAAAAACGGAATTTGTTTATTCAAGAGGGGCACAAAATTTCAAACGAACGACAAAAGAGATGAGGCCATTTCTTTGGGCCAGGATGAAAAATATTGGACTAGATTTGGTGGGGTGCACCCTTTTATCAGGGAAGCCACACACAGTCGTAGATATAGGAAGAAGCTTCTCAAATATTGACTGTAACATCCCAATTTTTTTCCTGGCAGCCACTAGGACACGGATTCTCAAGAGTCGAATTTGCTTCACCTGACTTGTTCCTGCGCTGCAACGTTGAAGGAAAACAACATGACACGAGTTGTTTGCTTCTGTTAGACAAACAGAATGCTGAATCAAATGATAATCACCCTTGTGCGAAGTACCATGTGGAAATAGACAACACACAGAAGTTGTATCTGATTTTACTTTTATATCAGCTGTTGCATCAGCTCTTCTCATCATTGTTGCCTCGCTTAGGTATTATGATAACACAGCAAGTAATGTCTTAAAACAATCACGAGTAATTGATAAATTTAGGAAGTTTTTGATTTCCCCTTTTTGGACTAACCATTGACAAGAAAACCTCATTTGATGTTAGGTAACCTCTATCTGTTATAAGCCGTTGCTCATTTATGTTTCACACTTTTGCTGCTTTTCCCATTACTAACCTCAACTACATTTGTGTAATTCATGGACTTTTTTCTACTCAACAATAACTCCACCAACATTTTCTTACCTAAGTTGAGCACGGATTATATTTTTCATCATTAACAACTCAACTTACACAGAAAGATTACATTTTTCGTCATTAACAACTCAATCACAGAAAAATTCTAAGCAAGTTTAACAACTAATTCATCGTGATTGGAAAACTGAAACTAGCAAACCTTCAATAAAAAGATATTCTAGTATAGAATGTCATATAACATAAAGAAATTTGCGAATTAGTTCGAGATGGTATATAATTTATTTTTCGTCATTAACAACTCAGCCATAGAAAATTTCTAAGCAAGTTTGACAACTAATTCATCGTGATTGGAAAACTGAAACTACTAGTTTGCAACACCTTCAAAAAAGATATTCTAGTATAAAATGTCATGTAACATAAAGAAATTTGCGAATTAGTTTGTGATGGGTCATAATTTTCAATCTACAATGTGGTTCGTACGTGCTTCATTAAGGACAAAGCACAAAATAATTTGAGTAAGAAAAAGATTAGGCAATTTCTTTGGGCCCAGATGAAAAATATTGGACTAGATTTGGTGGGGTGTGCCAGGCCTGGGCTGTAGTGCAACGCCTAGGCGACACACGCAGACCCGAATAGCTAGCTATCCTGATGGGCCTTCCCCCTTAAAAATTGAGTTAATATCGTGTGGACCAATGGCCCACATATCAGATATTAAACTGATAAGAACAGATACTACACTTGATCTTAGCCAAAAGGCCGAGAAAGGTATGCTTTTGATTGTTAACAGGCATCAGCTTATATAGCAGCTCTCGGCTCTCTACGCATTAGCTCATTCCAATGTGGGACATGTAAGCCTTTACAAAATGAACCCCTTGCATTTGCTTCATATATCAGCTGCTGCTAAGTTGAACAACTTTCATAAATATGGTGTTCAATATTGGCTAGACTTTCATACAACAGTAATAGACTATGTTTTGAGAAATTAAATGTCTTTAACATTCAAGATATGCTATTACTTCTCGATACATGCAGTTAATTGGGTGTTAGTAATATTCGAATTTATAGAAAACTGTAAATGGATTGTTGTTGCCAAGAAAAATTTAGACTCGATTTAATGGTGCAATCATTAATTTGTTTCCATTATCCACCAGATTTACTCTTTCCCCATTTTCTTCAGGACCATGCACCTTATGTTTATAAATATGTTGCAAAATCCCACTTCAGCAAACATTACAATTTGGTAGACCCAAAGTTTGAAGATTTCATTGAACATGACATCGGATTCTCAAGATATTTGCTTCACCTTGCTTGTTTCTGTATTTGCAACGTTGAAGGAAAGCAACATGACACGAGCCGCTTGTTTCGCTAGACAAAAAGAGTCTTGAATCAAATGATGATCACCCTATGTAGGAATTACCATGTGGAAATAGAGAACACACAGAAGTTGTATCTGCTTTTACTTTCATCTCAACTGTTTTATCAGCTCTTCTTGTCATTGTTACTTCAGTTAGGTATTATCAACCTTCTACTGCCTTGATAATTAGCAAGTTTTTTGTTTTCCCTTTTTGGACTAACCAT
The DNA here is from genome assembly GCA_034509755.1 of Anisodus tanguticus. Taxonomy (NCBI): domain Eukaryota; kingdom Viridiplantae; phylum Streptophyta; class Magnoliopsida; order Solanales; family Solanaceae; genus Anisodus; species Anisodus tanguticus. Next base: position 34,541,518 of record CM067546.1, read on the forward strand.
TGGCAAGAAGATAACCTCACTTGACTTTAGGTAACCTCCATCAATTATAGCCGTTGCTTATCTATATTGTAAAACGTTTTGCTGCTTTTGCCATTACTATTTTCTTAAATCAACTACAGTAATATGAATAGCTTTCATAGTATAACTTATAACACGAACACATATCCAATAATGAATGTGCTATGTGCAAAATAAGTTTTTCCTCAATTTACTTATGTCGAAGAGTAATTGTAAATTGACATGGTCATTGAGGATTCATATAATAGACTCCAACTTGCTTGAGATTAAGGTGTAATTGTTGTTGTTTAATTTCTAAATTTGATGATTTTGCACACGGAATAATGAAGACTTCACCCAGACAAGTGATTATTGAATCAGCTTCCATTTAGATGCTCGTTTTTTGTGTTTGGGTGGAGACATGGTGGCCTTTAGTGTCCGTGATAAGATAATATTATCTTCTCCACACTATATGTCATTCCTGGCCACCAGACCTGAGTTGAGCACGGATTGTATTTTTATTTCCATGGAATAAACCAACATTATGTGATACCAAAACTATACTCTCAAAATTCAGGAATTTGAGGGCCAGAAGACATTTGGTATATACAATAATATCTTAGACCCTGGTACCACCTTTAGATTTTAATCTCCTACATACAAAGTTTCCAGAACATGCTTACTAGAAGCTGGAGCAAAGCAGCTGTCTGATTTGTTTTGTTTTTGTTCACGGTGGTGTGGGTAACTTGCACACCTCGACTATTCTACCAGCACAAGTACCGCTGAACTTTGGCCACCCGCGCTTAGATAGATGAGAAGAGATCACCTAGAGTCCGTTGGGACTTGAACCCAAGACTTCACAATTCTCCCACTTCATTGGTCACTACGCCACACGCTTGGGTACATAAGTTTTATCTTATAATTACGAAAACATAAGGTTGCTTTAGCAGAACATAGAAGCAGGAAGCCTTTCATACAAGATTTATCCACCAAGGCAAGACAAAAATCAATAAATCACACTAGTGATGCTTCACACACAAGAATCAATAAAGAATTGAATGTCAAATGTCATCTGGTTCAAGGGTACCCAAAGTGCAAATATAAGAGATTGCCCCTCCAAACAAGAATAATTTTTTATTGACAGACCCACCATTACATGGCAGCAAATACATCTTGCAACCACAGCACCAGATTTACAAGTTGAACAGAAACCTTTACTCTCCCACCACCATAACTACACAATTTTTCTACGACTAGAAGAACCAAGGATCGGGACGACCGAGCCACACTCCAGGGTGCCTCTTGAAATGACTCGAATCACAACAATCACCTCTTTCTCGAATCAAAGCAATCACTTCTGTCACTGAACAGAGTGCGGGACCCTTTTCTATATCCCAGTAATCTTCAGCAGTTCAGCTCAGGCTGCAAGTACTATGATCACAATGAGGAGCACAATTCCGAAAATCACTAGGAGTAAGCAAGTCTGCAGAAAATATTATACGTTAGGGAAATCATCTATAGAGCATATATTGCTCGGTGTAAGGAATGTAAATGTGTAAAAATTAGAAGTTGTACTCAAAAGGGGAAAGAAAATAAGCAATATGAACGGTTGCTCGCCCGGAATTGATAAAAGGATAGTGTAAAAAAAGAACGGGTTGTATGACCTAAGACCGAAACCATCCAAAGTATACCCCCCAAGAAATGAAACCCCAGCCTTACCACCATTTTTCCTTTCATGACTTCCCACTCCTATCATTCCATCACAGCAAACACGCCCAGTGAGAGGACTTGTAATGACGGCATGTTAATCAAATTTGGGCTTTCTGACAACTCTACCAAACATACTCGAAAAAAAAGGTATAAGAGATGATATCCTAAAAAGCAGAGCACTGCTCACCATCTTCTAAATGGTCTTACTGCTATTTTACTTTTTCTTTTTCTTATTTAAGCAGTAACCTGAAGTATAGCATAAAAATACAATTACGGTAGCTGGTCAGTATCAGAATCATAAACCTATTAAAGCTTTGTCAGCCAATTTATAAGCGATACTAATTATGTAGATTTCGCATCAACTACAAGTTCAACAGAACTAATAAAAGGCCTCCCACTAAACACACAACATGCTTAAGCATACCAGTCATAGAGTTCTATGATCAGTAAGATGAATGGTCAAATGTGATGAAGTACCAGAGATGAATTTGATCTTTGGGTCTTTGCAGCTTTAGCAAGTTGCGATCTCCCCTGTGCAGTCGCAGCATGTGCATTCTCAACGTTGGAACCAATATCATCTGCAGAAAACAGAACTGTAAATATCAGACAAAATTCAATATGGAAATTTGAACACAAAAACAAAATTGAGTGACCTACCAATAATAGTTCCTTGCTCGTGAACAAGCACAGCAAGGTCCTTGAAAATTTCATTCACTTCACCAATTTGTTGCTGTATTTCTTGTATTCCCTGCTCTCTTTCTTCGATAATTGCTTCATTAAACGCAATCTCGTTGTCCAAAAGTAAAACCTCCTGTCTGCAGCACAATGGAATATAAAGTTACTAAATACAGGAAAGAAAAGGAGATGCATCGTCTGATGAGGTAACACCACTGCTCTTAGATCACAACATCACAAAAATAGTTCCATATAATGCATCTGAGCTCAACAAAATATGACTTCAGCATATGACCAACTAAAGGAAGCTTTGATATGTAAGCTTCATTAAACCAACATCCATGACAGCACTATATTCAGTTTTTAGTAAAAAATGATCGCCTGTCAAAGGTTATCACTTTCGCACAGGTTAAGCAGCGTAACTTCGAAGAAGCACACTCTTTGCAAGGAGCGAGGGAGGATTTGACTTTGACTTAAGAATATGAATAGGATAAAGAGAAGGAGAAGAAAAAGTACCCCTTATTCAATATGAATACAAGGAATCCTCTTCAGTTACGTTCTAATATTCTAGTTATAGTACTTCTTTGTCAAACAAATATTCTAGCTATAGTAACTTTTCTTCTTCTGTTTCCCCGCGTCTATTGATTTACTTCTTTCTTGTTTTAGGATAATTATCTTGTTCTTTTGTGTAAAGCATCTTCTTCTACGGATTCTGCCTTTAGGCTTCTTTTCTGCTGTCTCCTTGCTGTAAACATTATTTTTTCTCTTTTTCTTGTTTTTTTTCATATTCTGTTCTCCTATGCTTGATTATAGGCTAATTGTCAGAAACATATATTAACAAAATGTCATTTGAGATGATACAGTAACAAATACTTGTGCATTTGAAGCTAAATATTAGTACAAATCAACACAATTGAATATGAAATCAAATGCTGCAATTTAACTTCTTTTTATGGTTGATTAAGTCAAAAATGAAAATCAATTTGCATTTGAAGTTACCTTACTAAAGGCTTGTCAAAATTGCATATAGATAATCTTTAATTTTAATTGTTCAAAGTAATACTGTCATTGTTGTATATAGAAACTAGCAATGTTGATTGCAATTTCGATGTCTACTAAATTTATATATGTTAGCTATTTTTTGTGCTATTTGTCACACTTTATATGACAATCTTGACTACACAGTTTTAGATGTTAATGGATATTACATGAAAATATTAATTAATGCTTGAAAGGTAGTTTAAAAGAGAAAACATCACAGCACATTTCAAAACTTGAATAGTTAAATAGATTTTAAAAAATGAAAGTCGTGAAATTGCATAGAAAGAAAATTATGTCAAACCTTCTGGGACACCCCAAAATGGAAAGAGTATGGAGCATTTTATGTAAATTGTGTGCTTTATTTCGAAGAAGTGTGCGCTTTTGCTTCTTTTTCTACTCACTTAAACCCCCAAAGCTCTTTGTTTTTGCACTTTTGCTTTTAAAAATCTGCCCAAATCAAGAGGGATCTATAATTCAGAATCCTCTGATGTCCCTTCCATTAATACAACAATTTTTTTCCTTAGCATTTTATGAAACCTAAAAAATTATTGCAAAGTTCTACCTCGTAATTTCAGAAAACTATAGGAGTTGCTCCAATCCTGATTCACAGTCGAGAACAAGCCAAAATATTGGACCACTAAAGTCAGTTTGCTTTAACCAAATGACTTTAGGGTGAGCAAACAGCAAGTCGAGTCATTCATCAATAACACATTCTCCTGTACATTTTCTTCACATGTTATTACCACTAGCAAAATTATGCAACTGTTTACACAACTTGCTAAAAATTTAACACTATTAAGCCCCAAACTTCAACCGGCATCTAATTTCCCTGTGCTGCACAAAACAAATCCTGCATCTAATTTACTCTACCCAGCAGTCATCTTGGATCCAAATCCAGAGGTCAATTCATTTCCTCATATGATTGACATCAAGTCTTGCTTACAAAATTTTGCAATTAATCAAATCATCATGGTGTCTATAAACTTAATGCATAGCTTAATTTGATAATTATGATATTAACGGTCTCACAAACAAGCACAAAAGATTAAACATGTACAAGGACATGATCAGCTAACTGACCTTCTTGAATCCACAAGGAGAGCCCGCTGTTCTGGACTTTTCTCCGTAACATCTATCTCACTAGCTGTATAACTGTTTACCAAAAGATGACCAAACCAAAAATGAGAGGTATCAGTGAAATTGAAGGCAAAAAATTTCACTTGAAATTATAAACTAAAGAGACTATGAATTTATCATTCCTGCAGTGCAGCAGAAGTTGCTTATATGTATTTTTTTTGTAACCATGAAACTCCCGAGAACCTGTGGCGCAAGGTTCAAAACTCGGTGAATAATGCACCCGCCCCTCTACCCTTCTCCGCTTAAATACCAGGATTTTGTACGCAACAGGGTTAGAAGCCCTGACGTGCGCTTGACCACACATCTTGTGTTGCCCTGTTACCACTAGACAAAAGCCCTAGGGACATTACTTATATGTATTTCACGTGTTGATAACTCAGGTTTCTAACAAACAATTCATATTTTTATAAAGCTGATAGAAATTTCAAATAATAAAGTCCTATCAGGAAAAACTGACCTAGAAGGAAGAATTGCTTGGGGAACAAAAGGTGTATATGCTGTCTCTCTCTCAGCTGCAAGCCTCTGAGCCTTTTGAAACTCCTTCAAGACTGCTTGAAAATCTTTAGCGAGTTTAGCATCTGTTATTTTCTTGCTAGCCTGATAGCAGAAAGCAGGAGTTCATAGTTAATGGTGAAAGAGAAAAGTGAGTGAAGAACAAGAAGTACAGATAAGGCTAATCAAACAAAATGATGAGAACCTCATATATATAGTGAGGACAGAAGATAAAGAGCATGTGTACTCTGCAAATATATGTCATGGAAGTCCAACTGACAAAGGCAAACACAAAGAGGAAGAGGAAATAGGTGAGCTCTTAATACTTACACTGACTTCAACACGATGATCTGTTTCGCTGGCTTGCTTAAGTTTTGCAGATGTATCTTTCACTAACTGGCCAATATGTACCCTCGTCTTGTGCCTGTACTTAAGAAAATTAGCATAAGCCCCAAGCGAAACCAAGATTTTTAATTCAATAGTAATCGGTAGTATGAACTAGTACGAGATAACAGCAAAGCTGTCTATTGGCCAATTGAAACACTACACAGTCTCATTATTGCAGCACCAAACTGGAAAACAGAAATTGAACTGGAGAGGTAGTATTGACTATAGAATCTGCTCAACTAATGGTTAAAACATGAATGCCATATTCTGATTTATGATGGTCACATATCACATTTCTCCCTCCACACCCCACCTTTTCCCGCTGAACCACCACCAATTCTATGTACTTTTCACATGGGAATGTGTGACGCAACATTCAACCGCAGTCCCATTCTAGAATCACTTGATAGGCAAACCTATTTGAGTCATCCTACAAGAACTCACTCAATAACTTGGATACTATTCTGTCGATTATTGCACAATAAGCACCGTGCACACACACAGAGAAGTTTCAATATCAAACATAGTAGGGTGGCTGCATTTCTAAAAATGCTGTCCGTATCAAAATATGAGTGCACCATACAACTAGTTAATCCCTTTTTTTGAAAAGTACAACTAGTTCATGCCTTCTGTAAACCCAATTCCAGTTTGACTAAGGAGTCAAGCAAAGCCTTATTTGACCTTCTAAAAGGCTTATTAACCTAAAGTCAAACTTCTTCCAACGATATGTACAGATTTAGCCTAAAACATGTTTTTATCATTCATCAGAAGCATATACTGAACAACATATTTTTCCCAATCATCCAGACGGAGTAAAGGTGGACAAAAAATCTGAAAATGATTATTAAAATTTTGATTTATAATGTTCCCCTAGCTTACAGATTTTCTCTATATCAAAACTCTCGAGCATTCAAAAGATGCTCTCTCTGACTGTGTGTGGGTGCTAAAACCGATACACAATGAGATATAAAATTCACGAATTAACAGTTAAAGATGAAATCACCTAACAAAATATCACCATAAAACAGTATCAGTTGACCCGGTTTATCTCAGGAAATGATAATTGCTACTCCAGGACCTCAATCACCACAAAAGTTATAAACTTGTCCTAAATTGATCCATCAATTGACAATACAATAACTCAACAAAACAAGAAATAGCATAACATCAACATAAACATCAAAATTCAACATGTAGCATGCAATTCCAATTTATTACAATTAGGTCAAAATTTCGAGTTCTTACAACTTCTCACGTAGCTCGGGGGTATCTTTGGGTGTTCCAAGTGTATTGACCAGCCTTTGAAACGTCGAAACAGCAGTATTAATCTGGAATATTCCAGAAGCCACAGCTTGGGTCGGGTCTTGCTTCCCATTCATATAGCCCCGTCGGGGGCCCAAATGACGACCCGCTTCAAGATCTTGAAAACTCATCTCTTTCTCTCTTAATATAAAATTCGAATCACCCAAAAATTCCCCACAAACCCAACAATCGGCAACAAAGAACTAAATTGAAACACCGATCCAAAATTCAACAAAGGATTGAAAATGAAAACCCTAGAATTTTGGGGGGTTTGGGGAAATTTGAGGGAATAGATGGAAGAACTATGGGGTAAAGGGAAAGATAATAATTGGCCGAGAATTGAGGGATGGATTGAAGGAGTAGAGCAAAATAATAAAAATAATTGATATTTTTTAATATTTAAAATAAATATTTTATTAAAAATAATTATCTCAAAAAAATTATCGTTTTGAAAGTTCAATACATCATTAAATTTTTTTTTTCATTTTTACTTTTTTATCATTAACAAGATAACATATAAATAGAAAATTATTTAATATAAAAAAATTATAACTTAGACATAAATAAAAATAAAATATATTAAATACTTATTTTAATTAGTATAATAAGTACTACTCTTTTTGTCCCATAATAAATATCATTTTAATAGTATTATGTCTTGAATAGAGAACTTGTCAATAAATATTTTTTGAAAGAGAGTTTGACAGTCTAAGCTATAATAAAAAAAGTAACTAATTTATGTCTTGAATTTCTAAAATGATACTTATATTGAGATATTTTTTTCTAAAATAACACTTATTATGAAATAAATAGAATATTTTGTAAGGTACACGTAAACAAAAAAGGTGACAAATAATTTGAGACGGATGGAGTAGTGGGAAAGGGACGTAATGATTTGATATGCGTTGGGATTGTGGTGGGGGTTAGGTTGGTTAATGGGTTTAGCAGAATAAATTTGAATAGAATAGAATAATGTAATTGCCGGCGGGACTCGTGGTTATATAATGTGACAGGTGGATGTTGTCGGCAGTTTTATGCGTTTGTACTTTGTATTTAGTTGTTTATACTGAATTGTTAAGTCATGCTAGCCATCTTCTATGATATAAAATCAAGGAATGACCCACGATGCAAGCGAATAATAGAATTTTATATTAATATTTTTTGTAGTCACGGTGTTCAGATCAGATTAATTGATGCACGCCTCGGATAATTTTATGAAATACTTAGCTAGCGTTTGGATGTAGATTTAATTAAAATTTGAAAAAAAAAAGAATTTTTAAAATCATATTTGAATTTTGAACATGCATTTTATTTTGAAAAAATATTTAGAAGTTTTGCGAGTGGATAAAAAAAATCACCCAAAAATTAACTCAAATTAGTTTTTAAAAACTTGAAAATTTTCTTCAAAAATTGATCAAATTTCATGAACAACCAATATTTTTAAAAAATAATGAAAAACAAAAGTAATAAATAAATCTATATTCAAATGGGAGCTTAATACCTCTCATTAATATAAATAACACGAATAACTTTATCCAATAAAGCTTAATTAGATGGTAAGAAATTACCTAAAATTTTATGCTTAAACCTACTTTGATAGGAATAATTAAATAATACCGCCAGCAGGCCCACTGCCTGCTAGCCCACTTTCTGATCGTGTTCTCGATCTGCCAGCAAGCCCACTGCCTGCTGGCCCAATTTTGTCTCCTAGAGTATCTTGGTCAGCATGCCCACTGCCTGCTGGCCCAGTTTCTACGTCGCCTTCCTCTCGGCCAGCAGGTCCACTGTCTGTTGGCCTATTGCCTCGGTCCACCTCCGTCAATCCAGTCCAATCCCGTGACGTCCTTACACCTTTCATTTCGAGTTAAGGGCCCATTACCCGTAGCCAATGGGGTATCTTTAAACCGAAATGACATTTTAATCTAAGTTCTACTGTCACTAAATCACCCCTTCCACGTAACCCCATGTCTGCCCTTCATGACCCAAATTAGAAAATGGCCATGGACGATGAATATAATGCTCTTATTAAAAATAAAACGTGGGAGTTGGTGCCCCGTCCGCCTGGTGTTAATGTGATTCGTTCTATGTGGATTTTTACTCATAAAGAAAAATCTGACGGTTGTTTTGAGAGGCATAAGGCCCGTCTTGTAGGTGATGGAAAAACTCAACAGGTTGGCGTGGATTGTGGAGAGACATTTAGTCCGGTGGTCAAACCAGCTACCATTCGCATTGTTCTCAGTCTAGCTCTCTCAAAAGCATAGCTCATTCATCTGCTGGATGTGAAAAATGCTTTCTTACACGGTGATCTCAAGGAAATAGCATACATGCATCAGCCCTTGGGTTTTAGGGACCCCGATCATCCTAATCATGTATGTTTGCTGAAGAAGTCCTTATATGGGCTAAAATAGGCCCCTTGGGCCTGGTACAAAAGGTTTGTAGATTATGTGTCTATTATTGGGTTTTCTCACAACAGGTCTGATCATTCTTTGTTCATCTATCGTCGTGGTACTTCTCTAGCATAGATTCTGTTATATGTGGATGATATTATATTGACTGCCTCATCTGATAAACTACGCCAGTCTATCATGTCTCTTCCCAGCTCCGAATTTGCTATGAAAGACTTGTGCCTTTGAGTTATTTTTTAGGTATAGGTGTAACTCGTCATGCAGGTGATCTATTTCTATATCAGAGGAAGTATACAACTGAGATTATTGACTAGGCTGGCATGTCATCCTGTAAGTCATCTCTTACTCCGGTTGACATTAAACCAAAGCTGAGTGCTAATTCTAGCACACCTTACAAGGATCCTTCCCAATATCGCAGTCTTGCATGGGCTCTTCATTATATTACATTCGCGAGGCCCGATATTACTTATGCAGTGCAGTAGGTGTATTTATTTATGCATGAGTCGAGGGACGATCACATGCACGCTCTCAAACGCATTGTACGTTACATTCAGGGCACTCTTGATTATGGTTTGCACTTATATACATCCTTCGTATCTACTCTCATGTCTTATACAGATGCTGATTGGGGTGAATGTCCAGATACCAGACGTTCGACATCTGGTTATTGTATGTTTCTTGATGATAACTTGGTCTCTTGGTCGGCTAAACGCCAGGCTACTTTATTGCGATCCTGTGCGGAGGCTGAGTATCGAGGGGTAGCCAATGTGGTGTTTGAGTCGTGTTGGCTGTGTAATCTCCTATTAGAACTTCACTTTCCTATTCAGAAAGTTGTCTTGGTCTACCGTAATGTTAGTGCGGTCTATCTCTGGAAATCCGATCCAACATCAGCGCACTAAACATATCGAGATGGATATTCACTTTATTCGCGAAAATGTAGCTTGTGGATAAGTACGTGTCTTGCATGTCCCTTCATGGTACCAAATTACTGACATCTTTACTAAGTGTCTTCCCTTGGTTTTGTTTGAAGATTTTAGGGACAGTTTCATCGTACGACAATCGTCCGCTATGACTGTGGAGGTGTGAAAGATCGTGTATATGGCCTATATTTATTTACCATATTATTAGAATTCTTGTACATGTATAATTATGGTAGTAGTCTTGTATTAGAAAAATATAGTAGTTTTGTATTAGGAAAAAATAAATTTAATTTCTATAATTTCATATTGTATATCATGCATATAAATCCTTTTATTAATGAAAATAATGAGAGGATTATTCTCTTTCAGTAAATTTGTCAATGAGAAGCTTTATTGGTTTCGTATGTTGGTATTGGTAATTATGAGCTGTGCAACATCATTTCTTTTGATTTAACAGACAAGACATGGGAAAGTTGGAGCGTCCCAATTGTGGAGAAGCCGATTCTCATTTCAAATTGGGAATTGTGGGAAGTGATCTTTCTCTGCTTTATACTTGTAGTCTAGGCGCTACAACTTTTGATGTGTGGATTACGAAGGATTGTGAAGTTAATGTATTTTGGACTAAATTGTTCATCTTTGAATATCCTCAGAATGTTGGAATATACATATGTTCTCCACCCATTTACACATTCTCTATACATGTTTGCGAGTCAAAGAAGGTGAAATTTTACTTTTGCTTCCCAAATTTATTATGATATATGATGGTTCAATCAGATAACTAGAGCACACTTGATCTATTTTATTATTATTTTTTCTTGCACTACAAAATACAAACTCCTCCATTTTTTGTAAGAAAAGACGTGGAAGTATGCATTCTATATAAAAAAAAATTCACAAGAGTTTCCGAAGTCCGAACGACTAAAATCTGTCAAAACAAAAGTCGTGGCGTCAATTTTGAACAAGGTCATCACCCCTATATTTACGTGTCCGCCTGTAATGACAAAAAAAAATATTAAACCAATCACAATTCTAGAAGCCAAAAAAATGAGTAAAAAATACATAATAAACAAATCATAAATCAGCATTCAAATCCGCAACTTCATGGGACTGTTAGTATTTTGTACATTACTCCGTCAACGCCGTTAATTCTCGCCGGCTCTCCATTTTCTAAGCACCGTCAAACTCAATTCTTCATATCTTCATAAATCCTCTCTTCTCTCTGCTCCATTAATTTTTCCCGATCTCTCATCGAACGGCTGCGATATGTGAACCTACATTTTGAGCATTACACTTGCATTTTATACTGTCTATTCATCTGATTTTATAGTTTTGAATGTTGCTTCTATTGATTGCCTTTGTTGAAGTTCGTCTACGAGTTTTTTGTCAATTTAAATATTTGAGTGAGATTGAGATGTTTTGAAGTATCTAATTACTTCAAGTATAAGCTAATTTAGCTTTTTTACGTGTCTTTGATATATTTATAGACAACATTGTTGCCAGTTTTGTTGTAATAGGTATACGTATCAGATTTGTGGTTATTTGAAAAGTTGACTAGTTAAATAATTTTCCCTGTCAAATGCTAGTCTTATGAACTATGAATCTGAACAAATTTGGTGTACTATCCGAGTTGTGGCTTATAAGCGACACATTCTGCTTTAACTAAACAAAATGGAAATAAAATTGGATTCTAGTTGATGAATCTTACAATTGTATATGCCATATAATAAACCAATAGATAAAGCAAACTAGGCGGTTTGATCAAAATGAATTATTATTTTTACTAAATAGTTATTGATGACTTGACAATTTCAACTCGAATCCATTAATTGAGGAATCATATCAATCAATTGACTAAGCATGAATCTCAAATTATTTGGAGTCAGCTATAATAGAATATTTTAAAATTAATTGTACTAATTGCATATCTCCTATTTTAGGTAGAATTATAATTATTTTGTAATTAGGTTAATTAGTTACATAGTTTGTATCAAAGTAAATATTCTTGTAACCTTATATATATTGTAAATCATTCATCAATAAAATCAAGGAACATATTCCTTTATGATATCAGTAGCCTAAAACTACAAACCCTACCCTAGCCGCCGATACACCTTCTCGGCCGCCACATTTTTTCCACGTCGGCACCTAGCCCATGTCGGAACCCTAATCGCCGACCTCTCTCGGCTGCCCCCCCTTTTTCCCCATGACGGAACCTTAGTTTTTCCGGCCATTCTCCCTCCATCTTCCTCCTAAATTTCCTCTTCCATGACTGACAAAACCAAATTCCATCCGGCACTTAGTGTAAACAACATTAAAAACTTCACCGATGTGACTTTTGATATGGAAAAGGGTCAATACTCCTCGTGTGCGGAGCTTTTTAAGATCCATTGTCGTGTTTACGAAGTTATCGACCACATTATCCCTCCCACGCCAAAGTCCACAGACGTACCATCGGCTTCGACTTCTGATGATGCACTCTGGTATCGTTTGGACGCAGCCGTCCTCTAGTGGATATACGACACGATAATTAATGATCTATTACACACCATCATTGAGACCGATGCCACTGTTCGCTAAACGTGGGAACGTTTGGACAATATTTTCCTCGACAACAAAACTCAACGAGCGTTATACCTTGAAAATCAATTCAAGGACGTTCATTTGGACGATTTCCCAAATGTGTCTGCCTATTGTCAAGAACTCAAAATGCTTGCCAACCAACTCTCCAACATCGGCGCACCAGTCACTAATCAACGATTGGTCATGAAACTTATTGCTGGTTTAAACAAATCCTATGACGGCGTTGCCACCATCCTTCAGCAATGCACGTTGTTACCTCCATTTTATGAGGCCCGTTCGAAGCTCATCCATGAGAAAACCCAAAAATCAAGCGCAATATCACTCGGGCCAGCATAGTCGACGTTGTCCTCACCACCACCATTGGGCCCTCCGCCAATGGCAGGGTCTCCCGATCCAGCAACCAGAATCATCAGCCAGAGGACCCGCAATGGTCCACTTCCTTATGTAACAACCACCGGAGCAGGCAGTTTGGCAAAGGGCGCGGCAGAAGAAATTCCGGCAATAATGGTTGCGTGAAGGGGCAGTCCCCACCGATCGAAAATAGCCAACAGCGACAGCGGCAGTGGCAGCAGCCTCCGCCATGGGTTGCCTACCCGCCGTGGCCGCATGGGCCCCATCGTCATGGACCTCCTTTCCTTGCCCGCATACGACATGCTCGTGGACTCCACCCCAGAACCGACAGGCCCAACCTGGTATACTTGGCCCACGTCCACAACAGACCTACACAACACAGGCTTCCCCGATATCGACTTATGAACCGATTGACATTGAGGCAACTATGAGCACAATGTCACTCAACACTCCAGACGAAAATTGGTATATGGACATATGCGCCACATCTCACATGACAACATCACAAGGTACTCTCTCGTCTTATTCCAATTTGAGTAATTTAAATCGAAATATTATTGGTGGTAGTGGTCAAGGCATTCCCATATGTGGTTATGGTCATTCATCCCTATCCCCACCACTAATCTTAAAAAATGTCCTCCATGCCCCTAAACTCATTAAGAATCTAATCTATGTGCGCCGTTTCACAACTGACAATTGGATTTCCCTTGACTTTGATCCTTTTGGTTTTACTGTAAAGGATTTTACGGCAGCGAGATGAATAATGAGATGTGATAGCACCGAGAGATCTCTACCATATTTCAAACGTCGTCAACAATCCAGCCTCAGTTCCCTCAACCTTTGATGCTCTTTCGTCTTTTTTATGACATTCTATATTAGGACATCCGAGAGACTCTGTTTTACACTCTCTTAGGAAAAATAATTTTATTAATTGCAATCGTATTTCTAGGACTCCTATATGTGAATCCTGCGTTTTTAGGAAACATGTCAAATTACAATTTTATGCATCCACAAATTGTACTTTAATACTTTCGATATCATACATAGTGATTTGTGGACATCTCCTATTTTGAGTACGGCTGACCATCGATATTATGTATTATTTTTGGACGATTATTCCAACTTTCTATGGACTTTTCCAATTGGAAATAAATCATAGGTCTAGCGCATTTTTTCTTCATTTGAAAAAAGCATTAAATATTTTCAATGTGACAATGGCAGAGAATTCGATAATAACAATTCAAACAGTTTTGCTCCAAAAATGGTCTTACCTTTCATTTTTCCTGCCCTCACACATCCTCCCAAAATGGTAAAGCCGAACGGAAAATCCGAACCATAAACAAGTTTGTGTCCTTCATGTTCCTTCCAGATATCAAATTGCTGACATCTTCACTAAAGGACTTCCGCGCATACTATTTGATGGTTTTCGAGCCAGTCTCAGTGTTCGAGAACCTCCCGCTTCGACTGCGGGGGTGTAATAGAATATTTCTCAATATTCTTTCATTAATTGTATTAATTGTATATCTCATATTTTAGGTAGAATTATAATTCTTTTGTAATTAGGTACCTAGTTTGTATCAAAGTAAATATTCTTGTAACCTTATATATATTGTAAATCAGTTATCAATAAAATCAAGTAACATATTCCTTTAAGCTATATAAATCCTCTATATTCAGTCAACTCTATTCGGGGATGTATCATTCCAATACTTGTATGTAATTTGTTTTTGATGTATGACTGGCTAAAAAGTAATTATAATTTGATGAATCCTCTATTTTGCGGATCATGCAAAACAACAATTCTTGAACAAACAATTCGAACTTATACAAAAACATTTTCTTGGGATAAGAATATGGTGATGTGCATTTTCTAGTTCAAACTGGGAATAATTTGACTATTCTGAGACCAGATCAGTTTTTGTCTATGCTATATGAGGAATCCTATATTTCTATATGCATATGTGTATTGGGAGGGGGAGGCTGAAGGGGATGAGATTGTTGGAAATTTGCCTTTGATGGGGAGGTGCGTCCACCCATATTTGATGAATTAAATACTAGGGTTCTGCATGTTGGAGGCTTTGTCTCTTCACACGTGCGTAATCTACTAAGTGAGTAGATGACCGAAGGACCAAGAATCGTCAAATTTCATTGAGAAATGAAAGAGATATTGGTCCACTAAGTAAGGTGTTTGAGGCATGGAAATATGGTGTGGGACAAATCTACCACATCGGTGGGAAAAGGAAGAATTTCTCTCTTTATAAGTCTCTAAATTGGCTAAGGGTTTGGGACCCCAAGAGGTATCCCATGTGTTTAAAGGAGGGAAGACCTAGATGTGCTTGGGTTCAAGGCTAAGCCCACACGCGCGCCGCCGCCGCCCGCCCGTCCGGTCCGGTCGTGGGTCGTGGGTCGTGGGACTTTCTAATATTATCTATTTGGACCCCCAAATTGCTTAATATTTACAGTTTGATCCCTAGAGTTTCTGGGAAGTTGAATTTGGGAACAACGGAAGGCAGAAAGTTTCTGCCTACCGTTGGAGTTGATTTTTGGGGACGTTAATGTGCATTAACTAGCCATTACTTGGCTGATTAACTCCTCCATAATCAGCCCTCTTTCAATGACCATAACAACCTCACTAATGGCCATTAACAGCCATGTTTTAGCAGTTGAGGAGTCCCTCCCTCATGTTATATATTGATGCCTTTTGGCTCAATTGTGTAACACAAAAATACAGAAGATGACACAGTAAAGAGAGATAGAAATATATACACGGAGAAAAACATAAGAGTAAAACACAGTCCAAAACGTGAGCAGTAACGTTGGGATGAAAACAGAAAACTCTTCCTTCCTTTTCCATTTCTTCAGCAAGTCAATTCGTATTTGTTTCCTTCGTCAAGGTCAACCTATTTGCTTTGTAGTGTTGATTAAAGTGTTTCTTTATCTTGGGAGACTATTGCCCGTTAATGTAAAAACATATATACGGGGCAATCTTGTCTTAAGGATAGAGTGTTATCACTCGACTCAGCACACAGTTGTATCAATCCAGATTTAGTGTTTCTTGATTTCAGGTTATCAAGATTTAAGACTCAACAAGCTTGAAGCAGTTCTGAACATTGGCCTACTTGTTCGAACACTTGTAATATTTATTTACTTCCCGTACTGCTTTACAATATTTCTACAATTTAAGACAAGATTGTATTAGTATTCGAAAGATGTCCGTCGAAAGTTGTGTGACCAAATCTGGATATAGCTGTAGTTTACTGGTAGAAGAGAGTGATGATTATGCTTTTGAAGGTCAACGTGTTCATAGTGTCACCGCTCTCGAGAGTGGTGGGAACAAGCGCCCACGAGAGGCTGAGGATGTCAACTGGGACAAGAGGAGAAGACTGAAGATGTGGTTCTATCTTGTAGCAGAAGGCCTATATCTGTCCCAGACAAAGGATCCAAATTATGGTAAGGAGGAAATAGACACTCAGTCCGATGAAGTGACTGAAGTGGGCCAGAATCCGAAATTAGGATAAGTAATTTTCCTTCCTTGTCAAGAATAAGATTAAATGATGTCTGATTAAAAAGGGCTTAAAGTAAGGAGGAATATGAAAATATTTTACGAAATAATTTATATTCCTTACGCTTTAAAATCAGAAGTTTAATCACATATTCCTTCCCGTTTAAAGATTGGATTTTGTAAACGACTTAAAAAGATCCATTCTTTTAAGTGTAATTATTAAAAGTGTGTAAAGTATGTTCGCACATACGAGGGAGAAAGATCCACTGACTGTGCAAAAACTGTTACCACTCTTAAGTAAGCGCCAAGAATTGTCTGGGCACCAATCATAAGGGAAGAAGACTAAAAGCTAAAGATGTTGAGCCTATCACACTATTTGGCAGAAGATCCTTCATAGGATGATATTGAACACTCATTCATACAAAGCCTCCGGGCGACTGGAGTGGGGCCAAAATTCCATTGATAGGATGATATTGGACACTCAGTCATACAAAGCCTCCGGGCGACCGGAGTGGGGCCAAAATTCCTTTGATAGGATGATATTGGACGCTCAGTCATACAAAGCCTATGGGCGACTGGAGTGGGGCCAGAATTCATAGGAAAAGTAATGGACACCTAGTGTGGTGGGCCAGAGTTTCCAGGTCTTAAATGATCTGAAGGCCTAAAGAAAGGCAAAAAATAAATTGGACACTCAAACTGCCAAAGCAACTGGAGTGGGCCAGAGTATCCAGATCACATATGATTCGGTTACGCCCTAACCACGGGCAAGAGGTTGTTCATGTGAAGCAACGCCACCTCTAAAGTAGAAGGGGTTGGAGAGGTTGTCTTCAATAGGACTTTGGGGAATGAGATCACTCTAAAATGAGGTGATACATATCCCAAACTTGGTTTAAGGGACGCTGTTGGTCAAGCTGGTTTGAGACTAGTCCAATAGGTCTATAAAAACTAAGAATGGTACCGTATATCTGTAGCCAAATAAATGATATATTTGTAATCCATGCATCTATGCCATCATTGATTAAGACACGTTAAATAGCAAGTCATTCAAAAGCTAACGATGTTGAGATTGTTGCCTTCTGTCGACATAAACCCTCAAAATGAATGTAAGGTAGGCGAAGAGGCAAAATCACCTTTCCAAGTTCCGTCAAAGGAATAGCGAAAGAAGCACCGCTCCTCTAGAACTTAGTCATACCTAAATGGGTGATTTGAAGTTTATACAAAATAGAGGGGGGAGACAAGTACGTTGTGACCTTCATTGATGATGGTACAACGTATTGTATCCTTTGTTTGTTGAAAAGCAAAGATGAAGTTATTGAAGCGGATAAGCGCTACAAAGCAGAAGTTGAAAATCAACTAAGCCTACAGATTGAGGAATTCGTAGTGATAGAGGGGGAGAATGTGAAGCATCGTTCATCAAAATGACTGCTTATTACTCACCTCAGTCTAACGGTGTTAGCCAAGCGCAAAGCCGTACACCCAAATTATGTGGAAAAGGCGATTCTTACCGCTAATGCGATTCTCAACAAAACTCTGCATAAGGATAAGGATAACTCTCCATGTGAAACATGGAAAGGATCCCACATACAAATGTTATGATGTGGGGTGACTTGGTAGAAGTTGGACTACCGAAAAGGTCAAGTTGGACCTAAGACTGTAAATTGCATATCCACTAGATCTGCAAATAACAGTAGTGCTTATCGCCTCTTGGCGTCAAAGAATGCTGAATTCTTTGAAGATTACTTTCCTTGAAAAAGAAAAAAGAGTAATTTCTCAAGGTTAACAAGAACCCGCGAGTGCCTGACTTTCCGGAACTAGGCGTTCTGTATCTACAGGACTCGGAAGTTGTTGTATATTCGAACTTGATATTCCAGATCTACAGAACTCAGGGATTCTAGATGTTGAACCGAGACGGAGAAAAGAGGGGACAAAGACTTGTTCCATGCCTTCTAGCTTGTATGGTTGAGAACGAACCATGGACAATTAACAAATAATTGTCATCTCCTAAATCGATGATTTGGAAAGAAGCTAAATAGAGAAATAAATTCCATCATATAGAACCATACTTGTGTAATGGTACAAAGTAGATGGATCTACTGACGAGTATAAGGCCTCGACTACTTGTACATGTGCTCCCCGTGAGTAGCTTAACATCCAGGGCCATTGCAGTCTTGCGTGACATGGATGTTGAAACAACCTTCCTAACCGAAGAGTTGGAAGGAGAGAATCAGAGTTGGTTTGCTGGACTATTGGGCTTCTTCCTGAACTTTCATTTTGGTCCCAGAAATGTTTATATTTTGGTCCTGGAAGTTTTAGATAAAACAGAAACAATGAATCTGACCACAAGAACATTGACTCTGAAGTTAGAAATCCAACAGTTGGAAAACCAATAGTCTGAGAGTGGAAGTCATATTGAAACAAAGTCTCGATATGAAAGATATGAGTATCACAGATGACATCTTAGGAATTGAATTTCTAAGACATCTAACGGACTGGTCTAACTCCAAACTCAGTAATGAGATAGTTGACAGTCTCATTGAAGCCACCAATGGATATGAATCATATAACTGATTGAAATCATGGTGCACCCATATACAAGGAGCGATATGCGCAAGTCACATGTAGTTCAATATATGTTACACACTATAACCGACCTGGTATCGGCCTACAAAGAAGATCAGTTGAACTAAGGTTCACTGATGATTTTAATAAATGATCAATAGAAGGCGTTAAGTCGGATATGACGATATCTAAAATATTTGCTTATCTACGGATCATGGTATTCTAGATGTCCAGCAGTTTTGGGAGAACACAGTGATGCAAAATGGACATCAGATATGAAGAACACCAAAGCCACAAGTAAATGTGTATGGTGGGTCTTGGAAAATCCTCTAAGCAAACTTGCATCGGCCGATTCATGATGGAATCGGAGTTTATCGCTTTATACAAAGCATGAAAGAAGTTGAGTAACTTCACGACTCCTTAGAGGACGTCCTTTATTAGGAGAAACCCGTGCCTTCAGCAGTTATACACTGTGGCTAGCCGGTCGACTTCAGGAAGGATACGAATGACAGCGTCTGGACATATCTGTCAGGATCTGTCGGAGATATAAGACCGTATGTCAGTTGATCATCACGGGTGTCACTTCCTTGATTACTAATCAAAGGATATAGCGGTCCCTTTTAATTAAGGGACTACTCGGAGATCAAGTGTTCTGCTTGTCTAGGGGAATGGGCTTAAAACCCAAATAATACGAACCTTTGCGGTGGTAACCCAACCATACTGATTGGAGATCCCAAGAATTTGGTTCAATGGGAAAACTAGGCTGTAAAAGGTTCAGTTGAGCGCTTCGGTGGAAGCAAGATCACTTCGGATGATGATTTCTGTAGGGAAACATGAATCCAAAGTTGTTCCCGTGATAGACATTAAAGTGCTACTTGCATGGTGGGTAAAGGTTAAGCTTCCAAACCTTTTAAACGATCCTCAAACGGTTGAGGTTAAGGTTGGGGAAACTTTTAATGATTCCTAACACTTGTGAAATGGGGTATAACAGGATACCTTGTAGGAGATCACCTATTTAAGTGCGAGGACATGCCACCTCAAATGAACGCACTTAAGAATCCAAGTGTGTCTACGGCCACAACGGACAAAACCATAAGAAGAAAACAAATAAGGAGAGTTATTGTGTTGGTATCATTGTCTTGGCTTACACTAAACACTGACGATTCAAGACATCACGTTCACCGCGCAATAAGTGAGTCCGGTGGTATTCAACTAGGGAAGGTTCAAAGCGGAAGCTACCTCTCCTGATGCAATATCTTTTCGCTGAAAGATTGCTGAAAGTAGGTACCATGTGTGTGCGCCAAAATCTCTCTTTCAAAGAGGGGATTGTTGAAAATTTGCCTTTGATGGGGAGGTGCGTCCACCCATATTTAATGAATTAAACACTAGGGTTTCGCATGTTGGAGGCTTTGTCTCTTCACACGTGCGTAATCTACTAAGTGAGTAAATGACCGTAGGGCCAAGAATCGTCAAATTTTGTTGAGAAATGAAAGAGATATTAGTCCACTAAGTAAGGTGTTTGAGGCATAGAAATATGGTGTGGGACAAATCTACCACATCGGTGGGAAAAAGAAGAATTACTATCTTTATAAGTCTCTAAATTGGCTAAGGGTTTGGGACCCCAAGGGGTATCCCATGTGTTTAAAGGAGGGAGGACCTAGATGTGCTTGGATTCAAGGCTAAGCCCACACGCGCGCCGCCGTCGCCGTCCCGTCCCGTCCGGTCGGGTCGGGTCGGGTCACGGGTCGTGGGTCTTTCTGGCCATTAATAGCCCTCCCTAATGGCCATGTTTTGGCAGTTGAAGAGTCCCTCCCTCATGCTATATATTGATGCCTTTTGGCTCAATTGTGTAACACGAAAATACAGAAGATGACACAGTAAAGATAGACAGAAATATATACACAGAGACAAACAGAAGGGTAAAAAACACAGTCCAAAACGTGAGCAGTAACGTTGGGACGAAAATTGAAAACTCTTCCTTCCTTTTCCATTTCTTCAGCAAGTCGATTCGTATTTGTTTCCTTCGTCAGGGTCAACTTATTTGCTTTGTAGTGTTGATTAAAGTGTTGTTTTATCTTGGGAGACTATTGCCCGTTAACGTAAAAGCATATATACGGGGCAATCTTGTCTTAAGGACAAAGTGCCATCACTCGACTCAGCACACAGTTGTAACAATCCAGATTTAGTGTTTCTTGATTTCAGGTTATCAAGATTCAAGACTCAACAAGCTTGCGGCAAGTTCTGAGCATTGGCCTACTTGTTTATCCTTTCGAACACTTGTAATATTTATTTACTTCCCGTACTGGTTTACAATATTCCTACAGAGATTGCCCATCCTCAGATTTGAGATAGTGTAGTATAATACTGAATCTCCATCCTCAGATTTGAGATAGTGTAGTATAATACTGAATCTCCATCCTCAGATTTGAGATAGTGTAGTATAATACTGATTTTGCAACTTTCACGTTAGTTTACTAGATTTTGGCATCAATCATGTGAAATTTTTTGACTAAGGAGACCAAAGAAGTTGGACTCAACTAGATTCCGGAGGAGCGAACTTACTATAGAATGTTCTATCAAGCAATATCACAATGCTAAGTCACGAGTGGATATACATCTTTTAGGTCAAGGGCATCTTCATACATGGGGTATCGAATAAAAGTTATTTTGGGGTATGGGATAAAAGTTAATTTGATAATCTAATTGCGATTTCAACATGTTCTTTTAAAATGACTCATTCAGCAAACATTACTTTTACTTTTTGTCTGAGAAGTATAAACTATCACTGAATTACATTTCTAACAATGTCCAACAACAAACATAATTGGCAAATACATGTTGAATAGGAGCAGCAGAGTTGGGAGAATATTTTAATAGGTATTTTACAGAAAGGGGTCAAAATAACCGAGCGAAAAACTTATCATTGTATCAAATTAACCTAAGCTCAAACATTTCCGGTAAGTTTCAAGCCAAGTACCTCTCTTAACATATCTTATTCCTAGTAGTCCCAAATCTTCATTTGAAATTACTAGTACACATCTTTGCATGATCCTTTGGTGTCTAACATGTTGCTTTCTCTATTTGTTTTAAAGAATGATAAATGTTGTCCAAGTATGTCTTATTGAGAATTAGGTATAACTTAAATTTTGAAAATGACTGTCTTCCCAAGCTCTTGACAGCTTGCTGATTTCTGAGCAGGTGAAAACTGTTAAAGGTAGCAATGTCTCCCTAGGAGCATCAGAGCGTGATATCAAGGAATTCTTCTTTCTCTGGTGATATTGAATATGTTGAGATTAGCTCTTGAGATTATTTACCATTTTCTTTAAGCTAATTCCTTCAATTGTCATTAACACTGTTAATGTTAGGTTTGGTGTTGTGACATTTTAACCAACATACCTTTTTAAGGACTGATTTGAATGTATACAATGTTGGAACAAATGTCACAACATTCGGATCAACATCTTCTGAAAAAACAGTTTTGCCTTACTTCACGGAATGAAGTAGTATTTGTGGAAATATTACTACGAAGTAAAAGTGACTTGGCAAGGTAAATAAGAGCTGATGAAAAATGTGGGAAGAACAAGTCAAAGTTGTTGCTATGCGTGAGGAACAAGACCAAGAAGTTAGAGGATTTTGCTCCATGATCTTCTCCAACAAACACACTAGCTGCCCACCTTTCCCTCAACCTTCACAACGGATTGATGAGTTGTTCAAGGACGACTCTCTATAATAAATAGAGAGGCTACTGCAGTGAATCAATATCCAGAAACAAATTACAAAAATATCAAGAGAGCTCTCGAGAATTCATCTAAAAAAACTGGATCACAAGTGTTGCCTGAGCGTGTCGACAACATTCTGTCCAACATTACAATTGCAGTTTTGATTATAGATTAGCTTTGTATTGAGAAATTATAATGAGAAGTTGTCTATGTCTATTTAGGTAGATTTTTCAGGCAGAAGTCATCTACGACTTCAACATTTAATTCCTTTCCATTTCATCTTGTAAAATTGTAAAGAAAGGAATTTGTAATTTTTGTATATAATAAATATATACAATACTTTCGGTTATTGACCGTCATATGTTATATAATATATATAGTATATGTAAATTTTAAACCTTTGTGTTATTTAAATTTCCGCTGCATTGCTCTTTAAAGTTTTATGTTTTTACTAAAGTGTTATCACTGGTGCCGGACGACGTTATCACCGACATTCGGAAACTGAATTAGCATTCGAGTTAGTTTATTTGCAGGTTGTTTTTTATTGTTCCATAGCATATCCGGACCTAACAAGTGGTATCAGAGCCGACACTTAACACAATAAGTGTTTGGTCCTGTTGTCATAAGCTATGTGTCCGACAAATCCGACTATTGGTAGACTTCCTATTTTAGATGGATCAAATTATTCCTATTGGAAGATTCACCTACGTTCGCATACAAATCAATTGATATTCGTGCATGGAGATCTAAAACCAATGGGTATGTTGTTCCAATGTTGCCACCAGATGAGGAACGTGACATTATTGCTAAACCTGAATTCGAATGGACTACAGAAGAAACCAATAGTGCTAGCTTTAACCAAAAGGCCTTAAATGCAATTTTTGGATGGGTTGATCTCTATATGTTCAAACTCATTCAAAACTGCCCCACGGCTAAGGACGCATGGGATACTTTACAAATTCATTGTGAAGGTAGCTCAAGTGTTCGTCGAACAAAGCTACGCATGCTCATGAGTAAATATAAACGTTTAAGGATGGAAGAAGCAGATTATATTAAATATTATTTTGAAAAGTTGATTGACATCTCAAATGAATGTCAAGTGCTTGGTGAACCATTAACCAACACTCAACTTGTTAGGGGTAGTTTGTCTATCATACTAGATACAACAATAGATTCATCCATATTCATGTTATGTTGTTTGAAATTTCCAAGGATGCGTTCAATCTCATAGAATCGCTCCATTACTGACCTTTTATCATTCATAGAATAACTGTTAAATTGAGTAACAAGAAATTTCTTACTTGTTGCATCTTCACGCATATACCTTGCCTCTAATTGATCCCACAGTTCCTTTGCATAAGACACGGTCTGGTAAGAATCGAACAAGGCATCAGTCATCCCGTTCAGAATATGGCCTCGACATATGTATTCATCATTCTCCCATTTTGCCCTGGCGCGCGTCTCTGCAATGGTCTCATTCTCCTTTTCTTCTGGTTGTGGAGTAGTCAAAACATAAACAACGTTTAATGTGGTGAGAAGAAAGTGCATCTTTTTCTGCCATCTTCGAAAATTACCACCATCAAACTTGTCCTAGTTTGACAAAGTTTGATGTCATCTCCCTAATACTAGCCATGAAAATAAATAGTCTTAAGATTGTTAGAAACAGATTGCAGAAAAATAGAAAACCGACTTCACAAGCGAGTACGAACTCTCCCCTTAAGACTATTTCACCCCATAGAGTGCACCGGAAAGGATTGAATGTCTTAGGGATACTAAGAAGTCTAATCAAATATCGCTTGCACTAAAAAAACGTTTGATTCCTACTGTATTGAGAATTTTTTTGATCTTTCCCTTGTAAACACAATAATATAGTGTTTCCTCACCAATGTGAGACATTGCTTAGAAATCTCCAACAAATTTTTCTCATTTTAATCCGTACGGCTATATCACTTTTCCATTTTATTGTGTACATTGTTGTATGTGTTGAATGTTTACAAATATGGAAACATGAAAGAGTTCTCAATAGTGTCATTGTATTTATTTCAGGGTGCAACAATAGTAGATATGTCTGTTACTATGACTTTGGATCCAGTTTACCAGCTTCCTCCTGCTGCTTTTACAGCATCAGCGGTAAAAAAAGAAAAAAATATACATACTGGCATGTCCTTTGAACATGACAATACACTTCTCTTACATGCTATTTGTGATCTGCAGCCAACAGAAAAGAAAAGTTCTGGTAATTCAGACTCCGCTTTTCAGAAAGCAGAAGACGTTGTTAGCAGCATGCTCGCAAAAGGTTTTATCTTAGGTAAAGATGCTGTGGGCAAAGCAAAGTCTTTTGATGAGAAGCACAAGTTGACTTCAACTGCAAGTGCTAAAGTGGCCTCACTCGACCAAAAAATTGGTCTCACTGAGAAGATAAGCATTGGTACATCCATTGTTAATGAAAAAGTCCGAGAAGTGGATCAGAAACTCCAGGTTTCTGATAAAGAAAAATCAGCATATTCTGCAGCAAAGCAAAAAAGTTAGTAGCGGTGGATCAGCCATTATGAAAAACCGGTATGTTCTCACTGGAACCACTTGGGTAGCAGGCGCTTCTAGTGAAGTTGCTAAGGCAGCAGGGGAAGTGGGTCAGATGACAAAAGAGAAAGTGGTAACGACAAAGGATGAGCAAAGACAGAAAATGGTTACTGATTTTGCACAGGTTCATTTAGCTGAGTGTCCAAAAGCTTCTGATTTCACGGAGCATCAGTCAGCCAAGCCTGCACCAGCACAAGGTTTAGTCCTTTGAGTTGAAGGCCCTGTAAGTGTCTTTGAGGACTTCCAGTTCCTCGTATAACATTCATTTTCCAATTCACTGGTTTATATAAAATGGAAAGTATAAACCAATATGTCCAATATGCAATTTTTAGATGATTTCTTTTGTATTTGTACTTCTTACTGCTACAGAATTTGATTGAATTGAATATCAATGATATTTTCAAGTAGATAAATTCATATTTCTTATGTTATGCCTTGACAAACATGCATGTGCTCCCACCTTTTTGCACTTATAGGTTCTCTATCTTTCTTGTTAGTTGCATGAGACATCCTTCTTGACTTCAGTAAATTTCAAATAGATTGTAAAGAAGAGTATTTCCGGAGAGTGAGTGACCTAACATGTGAATTGTGGTTTACATCGAGTGAGGCGGTTGCTGGGAATCTCTTTTGCACTGGCATTGCAGATTCCCTTTCGAAGTTTTTAGCATACTTCTTGTTAGGATTTGGGACAGTAACTTATCTGTAAACTTTTTCACTATCACCCAAAAAAAACAAACTTTGCCTTACGTAAAGTTGGCAGAGTACGATTAACATCTGGATTTGAAATCACTACTTATATACCCGGTATTGGCCATAATTCACAAGAACATTATGTAGGCTAAAATAAAAGACTAAGAGACGCTATAAGCGAACAAAGAGTTATGCTTTCATTTCTTTGTTGAGATTGAAACTGCTCTGCTGCATTACGTAGTGTTATTTCCCTCTTATGTGCCCACCCTCGGTTCTCTATGCTCGGTTCCACAATGAATCCCATATCCATTTTATTTCTCATCCCAGTCTTTCGCAACACTTCAGGGCTTGAGATCTTGAGAATGGATCAAGGAAATCCTGATGCTCCACCAGCCATTCCTCATGCAGAACACGCTATGGGGGATCTGGATCTACCCTTGTGATTGGGTCCAAATCCTACCTAATAAGAAAACAGTAAATAAGCGAAGAATAAATAACACACACAGATTTATAGTGGTTCACCCTCAATACGAGAGCTACGTCCACTTTACCGTTGCAGATTTTCACTATTATCAAAGTAGGGAGTTTGTGTTTACAATTCTCTCTTTTCTCTCTTGCTCAACCACAAAGATAGAAAATGGCTCCCTAGAATTATATAGCGAAAACTAGGGCGAACATAATACAAGCCTGAAATTCCCAAAATACCCTCCACTAAATAATCTTACATTATAAAAATTTCAGGGGGCTCCACCCCCTACTCCCCTAGGAGGAGGAGAGGGGGGGGGGTTACCACCCCCTTCCACACTCTACGTAGGGTCTTCATAGTGTCGACGATGAATTAAGCTCCACAACTCAACAATCTCCCACTTGGAGACTAATTTCAATCACCTATCTCCATTTGCAGCGCGCGACTTCGATCCTCATCCAAGAAGTCTAACTAAAGTTATATTTGGCATAGCCTTCGTCAGCATGTCTACTGGATTCTGACTCCCTGGGATCTTCTCAAGCACTAATACTCCATCTTCCAAAGCTGATCTGATGAAATGGTACCGGAGTTGTATGTGCTTCGCGCAAGCATGGTAGACCAGGTTCTTTGCCAAATGAACGACACTCTGGCTATCAAAGTATAACACACTCCCCTCGTGGTCCTAATCCAATTCCCACAGAAAAATATTGTAGCCACATCATCTTCTTCGTGGCCTTCGTCACGGCAATGTACTCAGCCTCACAGCTAGAGAGAGCTACTATCTTCTGCAACTTTGAAACCCAGGAAATCGTAGTACCTCCGAAGGTGTACACATACCCGGATGTGCTCTTTCTGCTATCAACATCACCACCATTATCAGCATTAACATATCCCTGTAATCCCATCTCTGACTTCCGGAAACACAATGCTGAACTTGAGCTACCCTTCAGATACCTGAAAATCCACTTCACAGCCCCCCAGTGTTGCTTTCCCTGATTGCTCATAAACCTGCTAACAACTCCCACTGCATGTGCAATGTCTGGTCTCGTACATACCATTGCGTACATAAGACTGCCAATAGTAGAGACATAAGGGACCTTATCCATATGTTTTATCTCGTCCTTGGTCACATGCGACTGATCTCTGGACAAACGAAAGTGTCCAGCCAAGGGAGTACTAACTGGATTGGCATCGTCCATGTTGAACCTCTTGAGAACCTTCTTCACGTATGCTTCTTGTGAGAGCTTGTGGCCCTCCTTACTTTTGATGATTTTCATCCCAAAAATTTGTTTTGCGGTTCCCAAATCCTTAATTTCAAATTCTTCTGACAACTTCTTCTTCAGCCTATCAATCTCATGTAGATCTGATCCTACGATCATCATGTCGTCAACATAAATGAGCAGTATCATGTAGGAGTCTTCAAATCTCTTGAAGTAACAATAATGATCTGCCTCACACCTTACGAATTCGACTTTCTTCATAAAGTTGTCAAACTTCTTATACCACTGTCTTGCAGTCTGTTTTATCCTGTACAGACTCTTTTGAAGCTTGCATACCAGCTTCTCTTTCCCTATAACCTCAAATCCCTCAGGTTGCTTCATGTAGATTTCCTCATCTAAATCACCGTGAAGAAAAGCAGTTTTCACGTCCATCTGTTGAAGATGCAGATCTTCCTTTGCTACCAACCCAAGAACAGTTCTGATGGTTACCAGCTTGACTACGGGAGAGAATATCTCCGTGTAGTCAATGACTTCTTTCTGTTGGAATCCCCTCACAACCAGCCTTGCTCTAACAGTGAAATTTTCATAAACGGGTCTAGGTATTTTGTTCGTGTAGTCTACGTTTCTTAGATTGGGTAAATCTGACGTAGAATGTCTAGGTTTTGTTTTGTAATGAGTATTTACTGAATGAATCTGTGAGACTCTTCCTAAGTCTAGGGTTTCTATGGAACTAGAATCATCGTATCTACTACTCGTAGATCTTCTATGGAACGATAGACTAACTCTACCGTCTTGGTATTGGGTTACTTCTCTAAGACAGGTATTTGGTTGGAAAGTCTCTATAGGTTCAAGTTTAACTATACCTTCCAGGATCCATTCGTCTAGTAGGGTAATGTCCTTCCACCTAATAGGTCTTGGTATTACGATGTCAGATCTGGAAAGATCTGTTTGTAAAATAAGGGTTTCACCTTTCTTACTATGGTATCTGACTTTTGTAGCAAAAGCTGAAGTCATAGCTTTGTAATGGATTCTAAAAATTATTGTTACAGGAATTGATCCTTCAAGCATTTGGTAATTGTGTGTCTTTATTTGTTAGACAAGGGATTTTTTTGGATATTTTTGTCATTTAAAGAAACTGAAAAATTTGGGTAACAATAAAAAAATATTGGTCCTGTGCAGAGACTAGACTCAAAAGAACTTAATAGGGAATCTTCAAAATTTGTGACTCTGGCATCTCGTAAGATAGTAAGAATTGATATGTTTAATCCTTTCTTAGTAAGAGGTTTTATCCCTACTTGGACTAATCCAATATGAATGTATTTGTAATTTCTTTCTCTGTATTTTTCCAAGGAATTTTGAGAAAGTAATTAGATTGTTTCGAAGGGTTGAGATAATTGGATATCTCTCTCATCTGTTTTGATAGAGAAATCAGTTTTGAAGATCTGGTATCTGGAATTTTTGTAAATCTGATCTCGATTTACTCTCGGTATTTCCCAATTATCAATAGATTTTTCAAAATTTTGTATCAAGATTTCTTCGGAGTTTATTATCTTCTTTGAATCCATGGAAGAAGATGAACCAAAATCACAAGAAGTAGATCTGTTGAGAAACAGATCCATGTTATAAAACTCCTATAACAGAGCACCTGGACTCTTCCTACAATCAAAGGCTTTTCACGGACTATAACTACCTACGTTCGTTGAGGACTTACTGACCCCGGACCATCCTAATAAAAAAAACCTCAGAAGAACCCAGACTTCTAACAAGGAATCTCATCTGATCTGGACATTATTCTCTCTATATCTACCATTTATGGCTCTGATACCAAACTTAGGCCGATGATCTAAAGTATTTTGTCAAGGAGATATACCTTGGGAATTTCTAAGGTATTTTGGATCATATGATATGAGTCATATGAACTGAATCATATGAGGGGTATTTTGATCTAACCTAAATGGGATTTTATTTGAAGCTCTCACTTCTCTCTAGAAAATAGTTGAAAGAAAAAGCTTACAAGAAAGAGAACTTAGAAAAAAGAACTTATCTAACTAAGGGAGATGGAATCTCCTTTTATAGGAGTTTTACATGACATTTTGGTAAATAAAAGAGAATCTAACTATTCATCTAAGTGGGAGAATAACTATTCATCCGAGTGGAGAATGACTATTCATCTGAGTGCAGATTGACATCACGGCTTTGATACCAAACGTAGGCCGATGATCTAAAGGGGATAATAGACAAGGAAGGAATTGAGATATAAGGGATTGAAGAATCAATGGATAATTGAGATATGTAGAAAGCAAATAAAGATTAACTTACAAATTAAGTTTCCGGTTAAGGAAACCATAATCTTAAGGATATGCAGGAATTTAAATCAAATAGGTGGTAGAACCAGCCAAGTATTTAATGCAGGAATTTAAAGAATTTAAAAGCATGAAGTATTTAAAAGATTAAGAGGTAATACCGTCCATAATCATATTCATTTAAAATATTAAAATTTACAGAGATTTTTATCAAGGAGATATACCTTGGAAATTTCTAAGGTATTTTTGGAATTTTGGATCATATGATATGAATCATATGAATTGAATCATATAAGTCATATGAACTGAATCATATAAGGGTTATTTTGATCTAACCTAAAGGGAATTTTATTTGGAGCTCTCTCCCTAGAAAAGAGCTTAAAGGACTTGTGAAAAAGAACTTATGATAAAGAACTAAGAAAAAAAAACTTATCTGACTAAGGGAGATGGAGTCTCATTTTATAGGAGTTTTACATGGTATTTCTGTAATTAAAAAGGAATCTAACTATTCATCCGAGTGGAGAATGACTATTCATCTGAGTGGAGAATGACTATTCATCCGAGTGGAGAATGACTATTCATCCGAGTGGAGAGTGACGTCATCTATGACATCATTGACTTTGGCATTTTCTTGAATTATTGCTGATCTCTTTGGCTTTTACTATTTTCTTTTTGAAAGTATCTTTTTCGGGCACTTTCTTTTATCGGAATTTTGTCTGAACTCTAATCCGGGTATTTTGAATTCTTTTGGCAATTTTCTTCAGAATCCACTATTGCAAAAAACCGAACTGTCTTCAATATCAATTTTTGGCTCTTCTTCTTCTGATAAAGAGCCTTGTTTTGATGAAGACGGTGCAAACTTCAGAATTATGGCTTGCATTTCTTCTGGATTTTTAGCCGCCGCAAGCATTGAGGCCATCTGGAATTTCTGTGAAAGGAACTGGGTGTGCTCCGGTGTTTGTAGTGGTGCCGGTGGTGTTTGTAGAGATGCTTGTACCTGAATGGATTTTCGGGCATTTAACCATTCCTGGACTTTTTGTGGTGTGAGACTTACTAGTATTTTAAAGTTGTCCCACCATCTGACTTTAAACCTCCTTCGGATCGTTGGAATTTTATTTTCTGAATAATCTACAAACCATGTGAATACCCATGGTAAGTGGAATTTGGCGTGAAAAAGGTGCAGTGACACAAATCTTTTTTCTTCCTCAGAAGGTTTATATTGGGATTTAAAAAGGCTAAAAGATTTAGTGACTTGGAGTTTTTGTATTTCAAGGGTGGATTCAAATTGTTCCCACCATGAGTTCCACCATGTAGGGAATTGAGATGGAATACATGAGGTATCAAAATGTAAAAGCCAAGTATGGCGTTGGTTGGTATTTTGAATGAAAAAAGAATTGAACTAAGCTTGTTGGTAATGCCAGTAATTAAATGGATTATAAAAAACTCGGTATTTTTATGGGTATCAGGAAAATTTAGCAATTGAGATAGATCATTCCCCCAATCGCTTGGAGCAATTACGCTGAGTATTTTTCAAATAGAGTAGGAGGGATCTGTGTTATTTTTATAATAATTGTTTTTATTTGTTGTTGATCCTGATATTTCAAGGATAGCCTGGTAAAAATATGGGGGTTTTAAAATATCCCATGATTTGTAAAACCATCCCGGTCTAAAATAATTTTGCAATGCTGGATATTGAATTTTAAGAGCAATAGTAGTGATTCTAAAATGGGATGACTGAATACAATATCCTCAGTTTTCTGAATCATATAAAGGGATATCCTTAGTACCCCTCATATCCCGTTTAGATCCTCGTTATCTATCTTTCTTCCATTTATGATTGGAACATAGATGGGATGAATGAATACAATATCCTCAGTTTTCTCCAACAATTGACCATGGCTGCAAATGCCTATAAAACCCAGAAAGGTACACAAGACAAGACCATTGCAGAACTACTCATCACAGGATTCTCTGGTCAATTGAAAGGTTGGTAGGATAATTATCTCACTGATCAACAAAAGTAAGACATCATAAATTCCATCAAAACTGATGAATAAGAATTCAAATCCTCGATGATCAGGGTGAACCCCTACAAGATGCTGTATCAACCTTGATACACATAATCTCTTTAAATTTTATAGGAGATTCTTCACATTTGAAATTACAATCTCTTCGTTAGTCTTGCTGAAATCCCTCTTTTTGTAACCTCTCGATGTACTCTTAAGGGATTTATGAGTCTTGCTACAGTTTCCTGTACAACTCGGAGAAGGTTTTGTGAAATTAGTATCAAACTATTTGCAAAAAGTACCAAGTTCGCACCTAGTTCTCTTTAGCTCCAATTTGAGGTGTTTTTGTAATTTCAGGTCTTGACAGATCTTTAGACCTTCCTGTTGAGTTATACCGACTAGTTGTACGTATGTAAACTCACTGTAGGGTATAATCTATTTATCATAATTCTCTCTGATTTTGTTCCTAACCTTTTCTCCTAAAATGGTAGGTAGTCCGACCAGGAATTTCTCTTTTCGAAATGGCTGGTTGGAATCTTCCTTGTGCATAACTCTAGTTAAGAAATTATTTTTGTACCATTGGAAATCACTGAGTTTTTTGCACTTGAGGTTAGAAAGTAACTCAACATTTTTATCTTTCAGATGCGATGAATCTCCTATAAAATTTAAAGAGATTGTGAGTATCAAGGTTGATACAACATCTTGTAGGGGTTCACACTGATCATCGAGGATTTGAATTCATTCTTCATCAGTTTTGATGGAATTGATGATGTATTCCTTTTGTTGATCAGTGAGATAATTATCCCACCAACCTTTCAATTGACTAGAGAATCCTGTGATGAGCAGTTCTGCAATGGTCTTGTCTTCTGTACCTTTCTGGATTTTATAGGCATTTGCGGCCATAGTCATTTGTTGGAGAAAGCTGAAGATATTGTATTCAATTATCCCATATATGTTCCAATCATATATGGAAGAGGCATTGAAACGGGATTGAGCTAGGAGTTTTACTATTCCTAGATCTGGAGCAGGAATTATTTGCAACTATTGTTGTTGTACCTGTTGTATTGGTCTTTGCCAATCCATATGGTTAACAAAGGGTTTTTTGTTTTGGATTTGGTCTAGAGTATCACTGTCGTCGGAATCATTCGTTGGAGTTGTGATTTTATTGGATGATTGTGGGGTATCTGGAACAACGCGTTCTGTATTAGAACTGTTGGATGTCCCAATTCTACTTAATTGATCCTGTATAGCCTGAATAAATTCAGCATTGTTTTGTTGGATATTTTTGACACCATCTTCGGACACCTGAAAGGGTTTAAAGATTGGGCTTTGGATTTTCAATTTCATATTCTTAGTCGTTCCTGAGTAATCTATGGTGACTAAAGCGTTGGTTTTTATGTGTTTTTACACTCTATCGAGTTGTTTTCCAATGGTATTCAAACTGATATTGGTGAAATTATTTTGTGCGAGGATATTTCTTGTATTTGTTTTTTCATCCTCTGCTGAATTCTTAAGAGGAATCGCGTCTACAGGGCAGCCATGAATGTTTAAATTAATACCTTGTAGAGGAGGGTGGTTGGACTGGACTTTCCTAGAATCGGCTAGGGTTTCCCACTCCAGTGATTTGTTCCTAGTCGTAACGGGATTTACCATATTAGAAAAGGGATATTCTATGGAATTTTCGGAGGAATAATAATCGAACAGTCAAAGAATAGGATGTTTATCCTATGCTCATTTACAAAATCATAAATTTTTTCCTGTATTTGTGTCCTAGTACTTGAAAAGGTTTTGAGGAACCAAATTCTTTTTTCTAGGTTGTATTTTTCATAAAAATCATTTTGTAGGAATTTCTGATCTATTTGAAATTCTTTTTCTAAAACACATATTTCATTTACTATGTTCTCTGTAATCGAGGAAAATGTCGGACTAGTCGGTTCTTGGTCCTCTATTTTTTCTCTAACAGTGGAATTTTCATAAACGACTCTAGGTATTTCGTTGCTGTAATTTACGTTTCTTAGATTGGGTAAATCTGATGTAGAATGTCTAGGTTTTATTTTGTAAGGAGTATTTATCACTGAAGGAATCTGTGAGACTCTTCCTAAGTCTAGGGTTTCTATGGAACTTCCAGGCTATAAGTTTGGTATCAGATCCATAAAGGGTAGATGCGACCCTCCTCTACAAGGTATTAAGCTAAACATTCATGGTTGCCATGTAGACGCGATTCCTCTTAAGAATCTAGCAGAGGATGAAAAAATAAATACAAAGAGTATCCTCGCACAAAATAATTTCACCAATATCAGTTTAAATACCCTAGGAAAACAACTCGATAGAGTGGAAAAACACATGAAAGACCGCCCCTTAGTCACCATAAATTCCCAGGAATGACTAAGGATACGAAATTAAAAAGCCCTATCTTTAAACCCTTTCAGGTGTCCAAATATCTGTCAAAAACATCCAGCAAAATAAGTCTAAATTTATTCAGGCTATACAGGATCAATTGAGTAGAATTGGAACATCCAGCAGTTCTAATACATAACATGTTGTTCCAGATACCCCACAATTATCCAATAAATTAACAACTTTAACGTATGATTCAGATAATGATGATACATTAGAACAATTCCAAAATAATACAAATCCCAAAAGGAATGATTCCAAATACAAGTATATAACATGCTACAAATGCAGTAAAAAGGGTCACACTTCGAGATACTGTAAAATAAATAAAAAATTACAAAAACCAGGATTGGATGAAGAAGTTTCCAAAAAATCTCCGACCCTATAATAAATTCCGTTGATTCACACTCCTCTGATTCAGCCACCAAAGCAGAGTCTGATTATTTTTCTCTGTCTTCAGATGTTAATAGATGAAGTCACAACTAGTTCACGAAAATCCTGGTGCTCATAAAAGAATACGCATATGTGTATTAACCAATGATCAAGAAAAAGAGAAAAAATCTAGCATAGAAATACCCGTTCAAGAACTACAAAAAGAGATTAAACAAGTAAAAACCTTTGAGCAGTAACGAAGGATCAATTGAGATCGCTTCAAATTGGACATAATCTTTGATTTTTATCATGCTATTCTAGTTTATGCATACAAAATGTATTGGGGTTGAAAAACTTGAAAAAAACACATATTGGACTTCTTTTTTTATTTCCAGTATTATTCAATTTTCATATATCTTTTGCCTATCTCGATAATGTTTTATTTGAGGAGGACACTATTAGCTCGAAAATAAATAGTAGTATAAAAAGAATTCGTTTTGAACAATAGATGTCTTTCACATCCAGCTATAACAATGAGTATTTTTTTAATTTCTAAATGGCAGTTCCAAAAAAATGCACTTCGACATCAAAAAGCGTATTCGTAAAAATATTTGGAAAAGGAAGGGATATTGGGTAGCCCTATTCGGAAATCTCCGGATCTATGCTTATTTTCAACTCCCGAAGCATTTCGTCGATTACTACACCCTTCCTCGTCTCTGGTGCGTAGGTATCCACCGTAAGCATTTCCTCGTTATAAAAGAATTGAAAGAAAAACAAAAACGAGATTCTTTATTAATAAAAGTAATCCTTTAAAAAACTATACCATAAAACTCTGATTCTCAAAATACGAAAGAATACAAATCAGAAAAAATCCCAGAAGACTTTCTAAGTATCTTGTGATAAATCACGTAAAAAAGATACCTAATAAAAATAACCCTTCAATTCTCAAACGACTTTAGAATTCAAACAATTGCACTTTTTGACACATGAGCAGATTTAAATTAGATAAAAACAGGTATAGTATCAGAAAAATTTAGAGAAAAAACTCGTGAGAAATTAGCAACTGCTAACAACACTAAAATCAAAATTGATCCCAAAACCAGTGCGTCAATAGAAAATGATGGAGTTTCTATAGAAACATCATTTGTTATAACAAATGACATACACAATTTTATCATCTTAGGAACATCGTTCATGAATCTTATCACCCCTTATAAGGTAGATAGTGATTTTGTATCTTTTAAATTCAATTAAAAAAATTTAAAATTTCGTTTCATAACAAAACCAAAAATAAGAAGTCTCAACCTAGTGAGAGCTTGTTCAATACACGAAGATAGTATAAATGCAAAAATACAAGGAAAATCATACCATCTACAAGAACTAAAAAAATATTTTTCTTTTGAAAGATTAAAAACATAAATAGAATTACCTGGTGTTAAAGACAAAATTTCTAAACTCCAAAATTCTTTTGAAACCGAAATATGTTCTGAGATTCCAAATGCTTTCTGGAGTAGAAAGCAACATATCATAGATCTTCCTTACGAAAAGGATTTTGATGAAAAACAAATCCCAACAAAACTCAGACCAATCCAAATGAATAGTGATCTTGAACAACATTGCAGAAAAGAAATTCAAGATCTTGAAAATAAAAAACTAATTTCCAAATCAAGATCCCCTTGGAGTTGTGTTGCGTTATATGTAAACAAAAATTTGAAAATAGAAAGAGGAACTCCTAGATTAGTAATTAATTACAAACCTTTAAATACAACCCTAAAATGGATTAGATACCCAATTCCAAACAAAAAAGATTTATTACAGAAGTTACATTCTGCCTTGATATTTTCAAAATTTGATATAAAGTCCATTTTTTGGCAAATCCAAATTTCTGTAAAAGATCATTACAAAACCGCCTTTACGGTCCCCTTTGGACAATACGAGTGGAATGTAATGCCCTTTGGTCTCAAAAATGCCCCCTCTGAATTCCAACGAATAATGAATGACATCTTCAATGATTATTCCAAATTCTGCATTGTTTATATTGATGATGTCTTAATCTTCTCATATTATGTGGAAGAACATTTCAAACACCTCAAAACTTTCTTCTATGTTACAAAGAAAAATGGTTTGGTAGTTTCCAAATAAAAATGAGTCTTTTTCAGACAAATATAAGATTTCTAGGACATTATATATCCCAGGGGAAAATTACCCCTATAGAAAGATCCTTAGAATTAGCTAATAAATTTCCTGATAAATCCTTGATAAAACCCTATTACAGAGATTCCTAGGAAGCCTAAACTATGTTTTAGATTTCTGTCCAGAGATTAATAAGATGGTGAAACTACTCCATGATAGACTAAAGAAAAACCCTGCTCCATGGACTAGTAACCATACTGCTTGTGTCCAGAATATTAAAAAGAAAGTGCTAGAAATCCCGTGTCTTCATTTAGCAGATCCTCAATTTCCTAAGATCGTAGAAACAGACGCCTCTGACTTAGGTTATGGAGGGATCCTGAAACAAAAATCAGGGAGGAAAGAGTGTGTAGTCCAGTATACTTCTGCCCACTGGAATGATACCTAGAAAAACTATTCTACCATTAAAAAAGAAATTTTGAGCATCGTCTTATGCATACAAAAATTTCAAAGTGATTTACTAAATCAAAAAAATTTACTCAGAATTGATTGCAAAAGTGCTAGAGAGATTTTACAAAAAGATGTTCAAAACCTTGCATCAAAACAGATTTTTGCACGATGGCAAGAGATTCTTAGCATTTTTTATTTCGATATTGAATATATTAAAGGAGAAACAAATTCTATTCCAGATTTCTTAACCCGTGAATTCCTTCAAAACAGAGAAAAAAAAACCTAGAAAACCCTCCAGGAAAGAATACCTAAACATCTCTCACTCCTTGACAAATCCCCAAAACCACAAAGGCGATATTTGCACCATCTTCATCAAAACAAGGTTTCTTCATCAGAAGACGAAGAACCAGAAATTGATATTGAAGACAGTCCAATTTTCGGAAACATTGAATTCTGAAAAAGATTGCCAAAAAAAAAAAATACCCGGAGTAAAAGTCAGACAAAATTCCGACAAAAGAAAATGCCTGAAAAAGATACTTTCAAAAGCAAATAGTAAAAGCAAAGATTCCAGCAATAATTCAAGAAATGCCAAAAAGGATGACGTCAATCTGCACTCAGATGAATAGTCATTCTCCACTCGGATGAATAGTTATTCTCCACTTAGATGAATAGTTAGATTCCCTTTTATTTACCAAAATGCCATGTGAAACTCCTATAAAAGGAGACTCCCTCTCCCGCAGTTACAAAAGTTATTTTTCATAAGTTCTTTTTTCACAAGTCCTTTCAACTCTTTTCTAGAGAGAAGTTAGAGCTCCAAATAAAATCCCCTTTAGGTTAGATCAAAATACCCCTCATATGATTTTGTTCTCTCTAGAGAACTGAATCATCTAGATTTGGAAATTAGTTTTTTATTTTCAAGATCTTGAATTTCTTTTCTGCAGTGTTGTTCAAGATCACTATTCATTTGGAATTTTGTCTGACTTTTACTCCGGGTATTTTGTCTTTTCTTGGCAATCTTTTTCAGAATCCACTATTGCCGAAAATTGGATTGTCTTCAATATCAATTTCTGGTTCTTCGTCTTGTGATGAAGAGCCTTGTTTTGATGAAGATGGTGCAAACTTCAGAATTATGGCCTGCATTTCTTCTGGATTTTTGGTTGCTGCAAGCATTATTTTCTGAATAATCTACAAACCATGGTAAGTGGAATTTGGCGTGAAAAAGGTGCAGTGGCACAAATCTTTTTTCTTCATCAGAACGTTTATATTGGGATTTAAAGAGGCTAAAAGATTTAGTGACTTGGGGTTTTTGTATTTCAAGGGTGGATCCAAATTGTTCCACCATGAGTTCCATCATGTTGGGAATTGAGATGGAATGCATGAGGTATCAAAATGAAAAAGCCAAGTATGGCGTTGGTTGGTATTTTGAATGGAAAAGGAATTGAACCAAGCTTGTTGGTAATCCCAGTAATAAAATGAAATATTTAAAAAATCGGTATTTTTATGGGTATCGGGGAAATTTAGCTGTTGAGATAGATCAATCCCCCAATCGCTTGGAGCAATTACGTTGAGTATTTTGAAAATAAAGTAGGAGGGATCTAACTTATTTTTATAATAATTATTTTTAATAGTTGCTCTGATATTTCAAGGATAGCCTGGTAAAAATATGATGTTTTTAAAATATCCCATGATTTGTAAAACCATCCTGGTCCAAAATAATTTTGCAATGCTAAAAAAGATCTTTATTAAAAGATCATTTTTCAAGAGTCACAATATTTTGGAAAAAAAAGTTTTATGAAAAATTCAGGGGCAGGTTTTTTGGGGACTTGTGATACAACAAGTTGGGTTTTTGAAAATTGTTTTTGAGAAAGGGTTTTTGAAGATTTTCTTTCTCAAGTTGAGTTTTTGAAAATGGTTTATGAGAAAGGGTTTTTGAAGATTCTCCTTTCTCGATTTTTGTAAAAGTTTGAGAGGTTTTTTCCTCTCTTGAGCTTTGAGAAACTTCTTGTTTGGGATTTTGAAGTTGTATCAATGCCTGCTGTAGTTCTGGGGATTTCCCAAGGAGTTGCAGAAGATTCTCAGCAGTTATTTCCTGTGCGGGAGTTGCTGGTATTTTTTGCATATCTTTAAACCCTTTCATCTGTCCAAAGATGGTGTCAAAAATATCCAGCAAAACAAGTCTGAATTTATTCAGGCTATACAGGATCAATTGACTAGAATTGGGACATCCAATAGTTCTAATACAGAACACGTTGTTCCAGATACCCCACAATCATACAATAAAATCACAACTCTAATGAATGATTCCGACAACAGTGATACTCTAGAACAAATCCAAAACAAAAAACACTTTGTTAACCATACGGATTGGCAAAGACCAATACAACAAGTACAACAACAACAATTACAGATTATTCCTGCCCTAGCTCAATCCCGTTTCAATGCCTCTTCCATTTATGATTGGAACATAGATGGGATGACTGAATACAATATCCTCGACTTTCTCCAACAAATGACCATGGTTGCAAATGCCTATAAAACCCAGAATGGTACACAAGACAAGACCATTGCCGAACTGCTCATCGCAGGATTCTCTGGTCAATTGAAAGGTTGGTGGGATAATTATATCACTGATCAACAAAAGAAAACATCATCAATTCCATCAAAACTGATGAAGAAGGAATACCAATCTTTGATGACCAAGGTGAACCCCTACAAGATGTCGTAGCAACCTTGTTCTCACAATCTCTTTAAACTTCATAGGAGATTCTTCGCATTAAAAAGATAATAATGTCGAGTTACTTTCTAACCTCAAGTGCAAAAAACTCAGTGGTTTCTAATGGTACAAAAATACTTTCTTAACCAGAGTTATGCTAAGGGAAGATTCCAACCAGCCATTTTGGAAAGAGAAATTCCTGGCCGGACTACCTACCATTTTAGGAGAAAAAGTTAGGAGCAAAATCAAAGAAAATTGTGGTAAACAGATTATACCCTACAATGAGTTTACGTATGGACAACTAGTCAGTATGACTCAACAGGAAGGTCTAAAGATCTGTCAAGACCTAAAATTACAAAAAAAAACCTCAAATCAGAGATAAAGAGAACTAGGTGCGAACTTGGTACTTTTTGCAAATAGTTTGATACTAATTTCACAAAACCTTCTCCGAGTTGTACAGGAAACTGTAGCAAGACTCATAAATCCCTTAAGAGTACATCGAGAGGTTACAAAAAGAGGGATTTCAGCAAGACTAACGAAGAGTATTACAAAAATACTCGTTATTCAAAAATTGACTGAATCCCCAAAAAGCTGATTCCAAATACAAAGACAGTACGTGTTACAAATGTCACAAAAAGGTCATATTTCGAGATACTGTAAAATGAATACAAAACTACAAGAATTGAATCCCGACGATGAGGTGACCCATAAAATGTCAAATCTTCTCATTGATTCCTCCGATTCAAACGTCGAGTTAGAACCTGACTATTTTTCTCTGTCTTTTGAAGACAACAAAGCCCTCCAAATATATGAATTGCTCACGACCAGTTCATCTGAAAAATCTGATAAGGGTAAGGGAAAATATGTTTGTGCTTTAACCAAAGACCAAGAATTCATGTTAGAAATGGTTAAACACGTAGATTTTCAACACCAAAAGGATTATTTGAATAGAGTCCTAAAATCCTTTACAGACGAGGAAAAAGACATACACAACTCCGTCATCTTAGGAACACCGTTCATAAATCTTATCACCCCTTATAAGGTAGATAATGATTTCATATCTTTTAATTCCAATAATAAGAATCTAAAATTCCCTTTTCTAAACAAACCAAAACCAAGAGACATCAATCGGATAAGACTTATTTCCTGTCATCTAGGAGAATTGAGGAATGATTTTTTAGATCAGAAACCTGACTCCCCTAGAACTTATGATATATGTTCCATCAAATTAATTGATACCTTTTCATACAATGAATTTTTGAAAAATGATTTACGATGTCAAAAATATTTTCAAAATATTGCATTAAAAAATATTTTCTACAAATTGATTCCTAACATTTTTTACTTTAAAGAAAATCTCTTAACTTGTGATTTCCTCAAAAAGTAGGAGAAAAAATCCACAAATTTCTGATACTGGTTGCAACGCAAAAATGTCATATCACTGTCCCTTACCCCACTGTTGGGTTACAAGGACAAGATATCCAGGAAAGACATGCGAGAATCCGGACAAAACTGTAACCATGCGATGTGTGGAGCCTTGCTCCAAAAGAGAAAAGATGATATCCCTCCACCAATAAATACACCATTTGTTGCACCACAACAACAAACAAATTCCATGGCCCCCCAAAACCCCATAAAATCCAACACTTCCAAACCAACAAAAGAAGAAAAAGAAAAATTCCCTGAAAGAGAATAGGGATTTACCATTTTCTAGAGAGAACTGAATCATATGAGGTAGAACTGAGTTTGGTAAGTTTCTCAAAATCATATGTAATGGGATAAGAAATAGGGAAGGAATTGAAATTTAAGAGATTGAAGAATCAATGGATAATTGAGATATGCAGAAAGAAAATAAAGATTAACTTACAAATTAAGGTTCCGGTTAAGGAAACCATAATCTTAAGGATCTGCAGGAATTTAAATTAAATAGGCGGTAGAACCAGCCAAGTATTTAATGCAGGAATTTAAAAATTTAAAATTATGAAGTATTTAAAAGATTATGAGGTAATACCGTCCATAATCATATTCATTTAAAATATTAAAATTTATAGAGATTTTTATCAAGGAGATATACCTTGGGAATTTCTAAGGTATATTGGGAATTTTGGATCATATGAGTCATATGAACTGAATTATATGAGTCATATGAACTGAATCATATGAGGGGTATTTTGATCTAACCTAAAGGGGATTTTATTTGGAGCTCTCACTTCTCTCTAGAAAAGAGTTGAAATGACTTGTGAAAAAGAACTTATGAAAAAGAACTTATCTGAATAAGGCAGAGGGAGTCTCCTTTTATAGGTGTTTTATGGTATTTCTGTAATTAAAAAGGGATCTAACTATTCATCCGAGTGGAGAATGACGTCATCCATGAGATAATTGACTTTGGCATTTTCTTGAATTATTGCTGATCTTTTTTGCTTTTACTATTTTCTTTTTGAAAGTATCTTTTTCAAGCACTTTCTTTTGTCGGAATTTTGTCTGAACTCCTCTGGGTATTTTAAATTCTTTTGGCAATTTTCTTCAGAATCCACTGTTGCAAAAAATCGGACTGTCTTCAATATCAATTTCTGGTTCTTCTTCTTCTGATGAAGTGCCTTGTTTTGATGAAGACGGTGCAAATTTTAGAATTATGGCTTGCATTACTTCTTAATTTTTGGACGCCGGAAGCATTGAGGCCATCTGGGATTTCTGTGAAAGAAACTGGGTGTGCTCCGGTGTTTGTACTAGTGCCGGTGGTGTTTGTAGAGGCGCCTGTACCTGAATGGATTTTTGAACATTTAACCATTCCTGGACTTTTTATGGTGTTAGACTTACCGGTATTTTAAAGTAGTCCCACCATCTGACTTTAAACCTCCTTCGTATCGTTGGAATTTTATTTTTGAATAATCTACAAACCATGTAAATACCCATGGTAAGTGGAATTTGGCGTGAAAAAGGTGCAGTGACACAAATCGTTTTACTTCCTCAGAAGGTTTATATTGGGATTTAAAGAGGTTAAAAGATTTAGTAACTTGGAGTTTTTATATTTGAAGGGTGGATCCAAATTGTTCCCATCATGAGTTCCACCATGTAGGGAATTGGGATGGAATACATGACGTATCAAAATGAAAAAGCCAAGTATGACGTTGGTTGGTATTTTGAATGAAAAAAGAATTGAACCAAGCTTGTTGGTAATCCCATTAATTAAATGGAATTTGAAAAAACTCGATATTTTTATGGGTATCAGGGAAATATAGCAATTGAGATAGATCATTCCCCCAATCGCTTGGAGCAATTACGTTGAGTATTTGCAAATAGAGTAGGAGGGATATGGGTTATTTTTATAATAATTATTTTTAATTGTCACTGATCCTGATATTTCAAGGATAACCTGGTAAAATTATGGGGG
This sequence comes from Anisodus tanguticus, assembly GCA_034509755.1. NCBI lineage: Eukaryota > Viridiplantae > Streptophyta > Magnoliopsida > Solanales > Solanaceae > Anisodus > Anisodus tanguticus. The sequence continues at coordinate 34,585,013 of CM067546.1, forward strand.
TTTTAAAATATCCCATGATTTGTAAATCCATCCTTGGCCAAAATAAATTTGTAATGCTAAAAAGGGTCTTGGTCAAAAAATCTTTTTTCAATGGTTACAATATTTTGAAAAAATGGATTTATGAAGAATTCAGCGGCACATTTTTGGGGACTTGTGATACCACAAGTTGAGTTTTTGAAAATTATTTTTGAGAAAGGGTTTTTGAAGATTCTCCTTTCTCGATTTTTTTAAAATTTTGAGTGGGTTTTTCCTCTCCTGAGCTTTGAGCAACTTCTTATTTGGGATTTTGAAGTTGTATTAATGCTTGTTGTAGTTCCGGGGATTTCGCAAGGAGTTGCAGAAGATTCTCAACAGTTATTTCTTGTGCTGGTGTTTTTTGCACAGATGCTGCGGCATTTTCATTTTCTTCTTTCATCACTGCATCATACCATGTCAGGGGGTTTTTTTCAGTAGGAGGTTTGGCAGGGAATTTTTCTTTTTCTTCTTTTATTGGTTTGGAGTTTGCGGGTTTTTTTGGGGCCATTGAATTTGTTTGTTATTGTGGTGCAACAACTGGTATATTTATTGGTGGAGGGATATCGTCTTTTATCTTTTGGTGCAAGGCTCCACATATCGCATGGTTACAGTATTGTCCGGATTCCCGCATGTCCTTCTTGGATATTTTTTCTTTGTAGCCCAAACAGTGGGGAAGGGACAGTGATAGGACATCTCTGTGTTACAATCAGTATTAGAAATCTGTGGGTTTTCTCTCCTATTTTTGAGAAAATCATTGGTAAAAAGATTTTTAAAGCAAAAATTATTAGGAATCAATTTGCAGAAAATATTTTTTAATGCAATATTTTGAAAATATCTTTGATGTTGTAAATCATGCTTCAAAACTTTTGTGTATGTAAAGCTATCAATTATTTTGATGGAACTGGTATCACGGTATCTAGGGGACTCAAAATTCTGATCTAAAAAGCTATTCCTTGATTTTCCTAGGTGACAAGAATAAGTTTTTATTAGATTGAGGTCTCTAGTTTTTGGTTTGTCAAAAAAGAGAATTTTAAATTCTTATTATTGGAATCATTATCTACCTTATAAGGGGTGATAAGATTTATAAACTGTATCCCTAAGATAACGGTGTTGTGAATGTCTTTTACTAAAACAAACGATGTTGCTATAGAAACTCCATCGTTAATAATAGACGCACTGGTTTGGGAATTGATTTCTAACTTTGTGTTATTAGCTGCTGCTAAATTTTCCTGGGTATTTTCATAGAATTTATCAGGTATTAGACCTATTTTTATGCAATTCAAATATGCTCCTGTGTCAAAAAGAGCAATAGTAGTGATTCTAAAATTGCATGGTAATTTAAGGGTTATTTTAACAAGGTATTTTTTGACGTGATCTATCTTAAGACAGTAAGGAATTCTTTTGGGATCTCTTCAAGATGTTGGTTATCAGAAGGTCCTTCTGGATTTTCAGAGTTAGAATTGTCAGACTCAGAACTCTCCTGGGTTTCTTTTGAAAGGATTGTTTTCATTAATAGAGAATCTTTTTCTTGTTTTCTTTTAGAACCTTGATCTCTAGTTTTATTTGTTTTATCTCCTTTTGAAGTTCTAGAACTGGCGTTTCTCTGGATTATTTCATTTTTTTACCCTTCTTCAAGATTTGGTCAAGTCGTAGGTATTTTTGGAAGTATTTTGGCAAAATTGTATTTTTGGTATCTTTTTTCTCGTCTGTAAAGGATTTGAGGAGTTTATTCAAATAATCCTTTTGGTGTTCGGCATCTATGTGTTTAACTATGTATAACATAAATTCTTGGTCTTTGGTTAAAGCACAAACATATTTTCCCTTACCCTTATATGATTTTTCAGATGAACTGGTCATGAGCAATTCATCTATTTGGAGGGCTTTATTGTCTTCAGAAGACGAGAGAAAATAGTCAGGTTCTGACTCGGCATTTGAATCGGAGGAATCAATGAGAAGATTGGAGATTTTTTGGGTTACCTCGTCGTCTAGTTTCAATTCTTATAATTTTTTATTAATTTTGCAGAATCTCGAAGTATGACCTTTTTGTGACATTTGTAACACGTAATGTCTTTGTATTTGGAATCAGCTTTTTTGGGATTCGGTCTATCTTTGGAATAACAAGTATTTTTGTAATACACTTCGTTAGTCTCTCTGAAATCCCTTTTTTGTAACCTCTCGATGTACTCTTAAGGGATTTATGAGTCTTGCTACAGTTTCCTGTACAACTTGGAGAAGTTTTTGTGAAATTAGTATCAAACTATTTGCAAAAGTACCAAGTTTGCACCTAGTTCTCTTTAGCTCTAATTTGAGGTGTTTTAGTAATTTCAGGTCTTCACGGATCTTTAGACCTTCCTGTTGAGTTATACTGACTAGTTGTCGTATGTAAACTCATTGTAGGGTATAATCTATCCACAATTCTCTTTGATTTTGTTCCTAACCTTTTCTCCTAAAAGGGTAGGTAGTCCGGCCAGGAATTTCTCTTTCCAAAATGGCTGGTTGGAATCTTCCCTGAGCATAACTTTGGTTAAGAAAGTATTTTTGTACCATTGGAAATCACTAAGTTTTTTGCATTTGAGATTTGAAAGTAACTCAGCATTTTTATCCTTTAAATGCGAAGAATCTCCTATGAAGTTTAAAGAGATTGTGAGAATCAAGGTTTCTACGGCATCTTGTAGGGGTTCACATTGGTCATCAAGGATTGGTATTCTTCTTCATCAGTTTTGATTGAATTGATGATGTCTTTTTTTTTATCAGTGAGAAAATTATTCCACCAACCTTTCAATTGACCAGAGAATCCTGCGATAAACAGTTCTGCAATGGTCTTGTCTTGTGTACCATTCTGGGTTTTATAGGCATTTGCAGCTATGGTCATTTGTTGGAGAAAGCTGGGGATATTGTATTCAGTCATCCCATCTATGTTCCAATCATAAATGGAAGAGGCATTGAAACGGGATTGAGCTAGGGGTTTTACTATTCCTAGATCTGGGGCAGGAATAATCTGTAATTGTTGTTGTTGTACATGTTGTATTGGTCTTTGCCAATCCATATGGTTAACAAAGGGTTTTTTGTTTTGGATTTGTTCTAGAGTATCACTGTCGTCGGAATCATTCGTTAGAGTTGTGATTTTATTGGATGATTGTGGGGTATCTGGAACAACGTGTTATGTATTAAAATTGTTGGATGTCCCAATTCTACTCAATTAATCATGTATAGCCTGAATAAATTCAGACTTGTTTTGCTGGATATTTTTGACACCATCTTTGGACACCTGAAAGGGTTTAAAGATTGGGCTTTGGCTTTTCAATTTCATATCCTTAGTCGTTCCTGAGTAATCTATGGTGACTAAAGGATTGGTTTTTATGTGTTTTTCCACTCTATCGAGTTATTTTCCTAGGGTATTCAAACTGATATTGGTGAAATTGTTTTGTGCGAGGATAGTCCTTGTATTTGTTTTTTCATCCTCTATTGGATTCTTAAGAGGAATCGTGTCTACAGGGCAGCCATGAATGTTTAGCTTAATACCTTGTAGAGGAGGGTGGTTGGACTGGACTTTCCTAGAATCAGCTAGGGTTTCCCACTCCGGTGATTTGTTCCTAGTCGTAACGGGATTTACCATTTTAGAAAAGGGATATTCTATGGAATTTTTGGAGGAATAATAATCGAATCAGTCAAAGAATAGGATGTTTATCCTATGCTCATTTAAAAAATCATAAAAAAAATCATGTATTTGTGTCCTAGTACTTGAAAAGGTTTTGAGGAACCAAATTCTTTTTTCTAGGTTGTATTTTTCATAAAAATCATTTTGTAGGAATTTCTTGTCTATTTGGAATTCTTTTTCTAAAACAACTATTTTGTTTACTATGTTCTCTGTAATCGAGGAAAATGTCGGACTAGTCGGTTCTTGGTCCTCTATTTTTTCTCTAACAGTGGAATTTTCATAAACGGCTCTAGGTATTTCGTTGGTGTAGTCTACGTTTCTTAGGTTGGGTAAATCTTACATAAAATGTCTATGTTTTGTTTTGTAAGGAGTATTTATCACTGAAGGAATCTGTGAGGCTCTTCCTATGTCTAGGGTTTCTATGGAAGTAAAATCTAGGGTTTCTATGGAAGTAAAATCATCGTATCTACTACTCGTAGATTTTCTATAGAACGATAGACTAACTCTACCATTCTGGTGTTGGATTATTTCTCTAAGATGGGTATTTGGTTGGGAAGTCTCTACAGGTTCAGGTTTAACTACACCTTCTAGGATCCATTCGTCTGGTAGGGTAATGTCCTTCCACCTAATAGGTCTTGGTATTACGATGTTAGATCTGGAAAGATATGTTTGTAAAAGAAGGGTTTCACCTTTTTACTATGGTATCTGACTTTTGTGGAAAAAGCTGAAGTCTTAGCTTTGTAATGGATTCTAAAAGTTATTGCTACAGGAATTGATCCTTCAAGCATGTGGTAATTGTGTGTCTTTATTTGTAAGACAAGGGATTTTTGGATATTTTTGCCATTTAAAGAAACTAAGAAATTTGGGTAACAGTCAAAAGATATTGGTCATGTGCAGAGACTAGACTCAACAGAACTTAATAGGGAATCTTCAAAATTTGTAAATCCGGCATCTCGTAAGATAGCAAGGATTGAGGTGTTTAATTAGTAAGGGGTTTTATCCCTACTTGGACTAATCCAATATGGATATATTTGTAATTTCTTTCTCTGTGTTTTTTCAAGGAATTTTGAGAAAGTAATGGGATTGTTTGAAAGGGTTGAGTTAATATATCTCTCCTATGTTTTGATAGTGAAATCGATTTTGAAAAACTGGTATTTGAAATTTTTGTAAATCTGATCTCGATTTACTCTCGGTATTTCCCAATTATCAATAGATTTTTCAAAATCTTGTATCATGATTTCTTCAGTGTTTATTATCTTCTTTGAATCCAAGGAAGAAGATAAACCAAAATCACAAGAAGTAGATATGTTGAGAAACGGATCCATGTTATAAAACTCCTATAACAGAGCACCTGGACTTTCCTACAATCAAAGGCGTTTCACGGAGTATAACTGCCTACGTTCGTTGAGGACTTACTGACCCGGACCTATTCTAAGCAAAAAACCTCGGAAGAACCTAGACCTCTAACAAGGAATCTCATCTGATCTAGACACTATTCACTTTTATATATATATATATATATATATATATATTAATATCATCGTCTATTCTCAATATCATTATTTATTATTACTATTATTATTATTATTAGCAATTTTTACTATCATTTGCCTTTTAATATCCTAATCATAGTTTTTACCCTAATATTCTATGTTATTTTCTATTTTCGCAAAATGGCATCGCATTTTTTCATTTAAATTAAGCATTAAGCATTTCACAATATTATATTTTTATTATTATCACATCGTTATTTTTGTCTTTATAATTTACATTTTTTGCAAAAGCATTTACAACCCCTTTATATTTTAAACCACAACCCTTTTTCCTTAAACCCAAAACATTCTACCCAACACACCAAAATCAACCCAATTCCACAACCCCATTTCACCCAAAACAGCATAATCGAACCGGCCCAACCCCCCATTTCCTCGGCCCAATCGGCCATCTCGGCTGAACCGACTCATTTTCACCCCCCTTTATTTTCCCTAAACCTAATACACTAAAAGAAAACCTAAAACCAAAAACAAAAGAAAACCCTAGCCCCTCTTTCTCTTTCAACCCTATACCCCTGCCACCGTCGCTACCCCTACCCCCACCTACACAGACCTACACCCCTACCCCACGTCGCTGCACCCTACACCCTGACACCACCACACCTATGCCACAACCTACACCCTAAAATTCGTCTCAAAAATCATCAACTTTGCCCTTTTTTTAAATTCAAACTCGGTTCTTGGGGGGGGGGGGGGAATCCACCTATAAATACCCCCCCCCCCCCCCTTGTTCTTCATTGGGGGGATCCGAAATCGGCAAAAAAATAAATTAAGAGGTTATTTTTTGGAGTCCTTTTTCGATCGAAATCCAAGAAAAAAAGTCTGAAATCGAAAACAAAAAGGTCAAAAAACAAGAAGTAAAAATAAAAAAATGGTTTGTTTGTTCTTAAATTTTGATTAGAAAATACTCCTTTTAGTTTTTCACAAATTTTAATCCGAAATACTCATCTTTGTTTCATAAATTTCAATCCGAAAATCCCTTTGTTCTTCACCTTCGGGTCGGTTCAAAAATCCGAAAATACTCCTTTTTGGTTCCTAATTTTCAATCCGAAAAAATCTTCAAAAATCTCTTTTTTGTTCCGATCCGATTCTATTTCGGGTCGGGTCATCAGTCCGAGTCGGGTCAAAATTCGAGTCCGAAAATCAGAAAAATCAGCAGTCCAAAAATTAGAATTCCGAAAATCTCAAAAATCAGAATTCCAAATCAATTCTCCGAGCGGATGAGACGATTCGAAACACACCTCGGTTCGCTCTCCGGAAAAGGTCCGTAAATTTGAATTCCTCTCATCTTTATTTATTCGCTTTTGCTTACTTCATTTTTTGTATTTTTATGTTTGTAGTAGATTAGCTATGTAAATTAGCTTAGACTCCCTAAACATGATTAGTTTGTTGTAGTTGATAACATGTATACTAAAAATGCATTCCTGTGGACTAAGTGCTAAGGTTGTAGAACTTTGGTGGGAACAACTTTGGATTCATGTTTTCCTACAAAAATCATCATCTGAAGTGCTTTTGCTTCCACCGAAGCGCTCAACTGAACCTTTTGCAGCTTAGTTTTCCCATTGAACCAAATTCTTTGGATCTCCAGTCAGTATGGTTAGGTTACCACCACAAAGGTTCGTATTGTTTGGGTTTTAAGCCCATTCCCCTAGACAGGCCGAACACTTGATCTCCGGGTAGTCCCTTAGTTAAAAGGGTCCGCTATATCCTTTGATTAGTAATCAAGAAAGTGACACCCGTGATGATCAACCGCCATACGGTCTTATATCTCTGACAAATCCTGACATATATGTCCAGACGCCGTCATCCGTGTCCTTCCTGAAGCCGACCGGCTAGCCACAGTGTACAACTGCTGAAGGCACGGGTTTCTCCCAATAAGGGACGTCCTCTAAGGAGTCATGAAGTTACTCAACTTCTTTCATACTTTGTATAAAGCGATAAACTCGGATTCCATCATGAATCGGCCGATGCAAGTTTGCTTAGAGGATTTTCCAAGACCCATCATACACATTTACTTGTGGCTTTGGTGTTTTTCAAATCTGATATCCGGTTTGCATCACTGTGTTCTCCCAGAACTGTTGGACATCCAGAATACCATGATCCGTAGATAAGCGAATATTTCAGATATCATCAAATCCAACTTAACGCCTTCTATCGATCATTTTTAGAATCATCAGTGAACCTTAGTTCAACTGATCTGCTTTGTAAGCCGATACTAGGTAGGTTGTAGTGTGTAACATACATTGAAATACATGTGACCTGCGCATATCGCTCTTTGTATATGGGTGCACCATGATTTCAATCAGTTATATGATTCATATCCATTGGTGGTTTCAATGAGACTATCAACTATCTCATAACTAAGTTTGGAGTTAGACCAGTCCGTTAGATGTCTTAGAAATCCCAATTCCTAATATGTCATCTGTGATACCCATATCTTTCATATCGAGACTTTGTTTCAATATGACTTCCACTTTCAGACTGTCAGTTTTCCAACAGTTGGCTTTCTAACTTCAGAGTCAATGTTTCTGTGGTCAGATTCATTATTTTTGTTTTATTTGAAACTTCCAGGACCAAAATGTAAACATTTCATGGACCAAAATGAAATTTCAGGAAGAAGCCCAACAGTCCAACAAACCAACTCTAATTCTCCCCTTCCAACTCTCCGGTTATGAAGGTTGTTTTAACATCCATGCCACGCAAGACTGCAATGGCCCTGGATGTTAAGCTATTCATAGGGAAGCACATGTACAAGTAGCCGAGGCCTTATACTTGTCAGTAGATCCATCTACTTTGTACTGACTTTTGATTATCCAATTTTACAACCCAAAGGTTTTTTCCGGAGGAAGATCAACCATTACACAAGTATGATTCTATATGATGGAATCTATTTCTCTCTTTAGCTTCTTTCCAAAGCAGCGCTTTTGGAGATGACAATTCTTTGTTAATTGTCCATGGTTCATTCTCAACCATACAAGCTAGAAGGCCTGGAACAAGTCTTTGTCCCCTCTTTGCTCCGTCTCAGTTCAACATCTAGAATCCCTGAGTTATGTAGATCTGGAATATTAATTTACGGATAGACAGCAACTTCCGAGTCCTGTAGATACGGAACGTCTAGTTCCGGACAGTCAGGCCCTCGCGGGTTCTTGTTAACCTCGACCAATTACTCCTTTTTCCTTTTCAAGGAAAGTTATCTTCAAAGAATTCAGCATTCTTTGACGCCAAGAGGCGATAAGCACTACTGTTATTTGCAGATCCAGTGGATATGCAATCTACAGTCTTAGGTCCAACTTGACCTGTTTCGGTAGTCCAACTTCTACCAAGCCACCCAACATCACAACATTTGTATGTGAGATCATTTCCATGTCTCACACGGATGGTTATCCTTATCCTTATGCAGAGTTCTATTGAGAATCGCATTACCGGTAAGGATCGCATTGTCCCACATATTTTGGGCTTACGTCTTTTGCGTTTGGATAACACCGTTGGAGTGAGGTGAGTAATGAGCAGTCATTTGATAAACGATGCTTCACATTCTCCCCCTCTATCACTACGAATTCCTCAATCGTAGGCTTAGTTGATTTTCAACTTTTGCTTTGTAGCGCTTATCCGCTTCAACAACTTCATCTTTGCTTTTCTACAAACAAAGGATGCAATACATTGTACCATCATCAATGAAGGTCACAACGTACTTGTCTCCCCTCCTCTATTTTGTATAAACTTCAAATCACCAAAGTAGGTGTGACTAAGTTCTAGAGGAGTGGTGTTTATTTCGCTATTCCTTTGACGGAATTTGGAAAGGTGATTTTGCCTCTTCGCCTAACTCACATTTATTTTGAGGGTTTATGTCGACATAAGGCAACAATCTCAACTTCGTTAACTTTTGAATGACTTTCTATTTAACGTGTCTTAATCTATGATGGCATAAATGCACGGATTACAAATATATCATTCATTTGGCTACAGACATACTGTACCATTCTTAGTTATTATAGACCTGTTGGACTAGTCTCAAACCAGCTTGACCAACAACGTCCCTTAAACCAAGTTTGGGACATGTATCACCTCATTTTAGAGTGATCACATTCCATGAAGTCCTATTGAGGACAACCTCTCCAACCCCTTCTACTTTAGAGGTGGTGTTGCTTCACGTGAACAACCTCTTGCCCGTGGTTAGGGCGTACCTGGATCATATGTGATCTGGATACTCTGGCCCACTCTACTTTCTATGGCAGACTGAGTGTCCAATTTCTTTTCTGCCTTTCTTTTGGCCTTCAGATCTTTTAAGACCTGGAAACTCTGGCCCACTCCAGTCCCCCGTAGGCTTTGTATGACTGAGTGTCCAATATCATCCTATCAAAGGAATTTTGGCCCCACTCCAATCGCCCGTAGGCTTTGTATGACTAAGGGTCTAATATTATTCTATGAAGGATCTTCTGCCAAATAGTGTGACAGGCTCAACGTCTTTAGCTTTTAGTCTTCTTCCCTTATGATTGGTGCCCAGACAATTCTTGGCGCTTACTTAAGAGTGGTAACAGTCTTCGCACAGTCAGTGGATCTTTCTCCCTCGTATGTGCGACATACTTTACACATTTTTAATAATTACACTTAAAAGAACGGATCTTTTTAAGTCGTTTACAAAATCCAATCTTTAAACGGGAAGGAAGATGAGATTAAACTTCTGATTTTAAAGCATAAGGAATATAAATTATTTTGGAAAACATTTTCATATTCCTCCTTACTTTAAGCCTTTTTTAATCAGACATCATTTAATCTTATTTTTGACAAGGAAGAAAATTACTTATCCCAATTTCAGATTCTGGCCCACTTCAGTCACTTCATCGGACTGAGTGTCCATTTCTCCTTACCGTCATTCGGATCCTTTGTCTGGGACAAATATAGGCCTTCTGCTACAAGATAGAACCATATCTTCAGCCTTCTCCTCTTGTCCCAGTTGACATCCCTATCCTCTCGTGGGCATTTGTTCCTACCACTCTCAGGAGCGGTGACACCATGAACACGTTGACCTTCAACAACATAATCAAAACTCTCTTCTACCAGAAACCCACAGCCATATCCAGATTTGGTCACACAACTTTCGATCGACATCTTTCGAACACTAATACAAATCTTGTCTTAAAATTGTTGGATATGTAAAGCAATACGGGAAGTAAATAAATATTACAAGTATTCAAAAGGATAAACAAACAAGCCAATATTCAGAACTGCCGTAAACTTGTGGAGTCTTGATCTTGATAACCTGAAATCAAGAAACACTAAATCTAGATTGTTACAACTGTGGTTGAGTCGAGAGATGACTCTCTGTCTTTAAGACAAGATTGCCCCGTATATATGCTTTTACATTAACGGGCAATAGTCTCTCGAGATAAAAACAGCAACTAATCAACACTACAAAGCAAATAGGTTGATTCTGACGAAGAAACCAAACATGAAATGACTTGCTGAAGAATAGAAAATGAAGGAAGAGTTTCTGTTTTGCCACTGTTTCTGGACAGAATCTGTTGTGCTCTCTTCTATTTTGTCTATGTGTATTTAGTGTTGTCTCGTATATTTTCATCTGTTGTAGTCTTCACAATTGTGCCAAAAGACACCAATATATAGCATAAGGGGGGGACTCTTCAACTGCCAAGTAATGGCCATTAGTGAGGGGAGTAATCAGCCAAATAATGGCCATTAAACTTTCCAGAAACTCCAGGGACCAAACTGTAAATATTAAACAATTTGAGGGTCTATCAGAAGAAGCACAAGGCCCACAACCCGTGACCCGAGACCCGAGCCCAGACCGGAAGGGACGGGCGGGCGGCGGCGGCGCGTGTGGGCTTAGCCTTGAACCCAAGCACATCTAGGTCCTCCCTCCTTCAAATACATGTGTTACCCCTTGGGGTCCCAAACCCTTAGCCAATTTTGAGACTTATAAAGAGAGCAATTCTTCCTTTTCCCACCGATGTGGTAGATTTGTCCCACACCATATTTTTATGCCTCAAACACCTTACTTCGTGGACCAATATCTCTTTCATTTCTCAACGAAATTTGACGATCTTTGGCCCTACGGTCATCTACTCACTTAGTAGATTATGCACGTGTGAAGAGACAAAGCCTCCAACATGCGGAACCCTAGTATTTAATTCATTAAATATGGGTGGACACACCTCCCTACCAAAGGCAAATTTCCAACAATCCATGATTAAGAAATGCTCTAATTATATATGGTTACTGCTTTTATATTTAGTTAATTTAATTGGTTACTGATTAGCTATTAGAGTGAGTTATTAGTTTTTGAGTGTTTATGTTTGAACATGATGTAAGTCATATGAGATCTATATATGTTTGAAAGAGTTGTAGTTGGTTAAAGTTGCTTTCATAACATTTAGTTGATTATGGTTGATTAGGTAAATCATATTATGTGATGAAAATGTTGGTTTGTTGTCTCTTTAGAGATAGAAATCATGATATTGAATCGGTTGAGTCTCCAATAGGATTAGGGTAACTATGCCGTCAATTTATGAAGTCTTGAAATGTGTTGTTTCAAGCTGATTGTTTGTACTGTGTTAGGCTTATATTTAAGAATCATGTGATACAATATTGTTCCTGGTAGGCTCAAGTTCCTCTAAATTTTATTTTGATGCATTGTATGCCATGTATTTTGTTTGTTTCTGCTTAAATTGGAGTATGTTTAGCCTATGTTAGTTCAAATATGTGTGATTTTTAGTTCAAATCTCGGATTAATGAGTATTTTCTTTTTTAATTTATATTATGATAATTCTAATAAAATAAAAAGAGTATTTACGGTCTATTTATTGAATTAAATATGTATGTGAAATAATCAAAGTTGCTCAACTTAAGTTTTATGTGTGCTTGTTAGTTTATGAAAAACCAACATATTACTTTTTTCAAGAATTATTTATTTACATTTTTTTATGTATATATTTTCATATTTCGTCACTAATCCTTTTCTTTTCTTTACATGAAATGCATCGGGAGCAATGAAGAGTCTCGTTATGAGACTCATCATGGCTATTGCCAAACGAACACCCGCATCCATATTCATTGCATTCTCCGGTCTCGGGACTCCTAAACAAATAGGGCGGGGCGATATTGTCATCCTCCTTAGTCGCGGCTTTTTGATTTTTTTTTTTAATACCGTCTTTTATTTGTTTTGGGTTGTAATAATTATCTAAATTTTGTGCGATCATTAGAATACTTAGAATAATTAGGCCTGAATCGTTAGATTAATCGGGTCGTTTAAAGTTGGAAACCCGCCCCTAGTTTATTTATTTTAGGCTCGGGTAGTTTAAAAAATTGGAAATCCGCTGCTAGCTTATTTATTTTAGGCTCGTCATACACATTCAAAAATTTCAAAATAATTTGGTCACCCTTTACTCACATTATTAAACATACAAACAAGGTCTCGTTTCTTATCCGATTTGCAATTTAAAATGACTTTCATAAAAAATCACTTCTTTGCATTACAAACAACTTGCTTTTCTCCTTTACTATCAATTGCAAAAAATATGTATTTTATAAATAATGTCAAACAAATGCATACTTTTATCTAAAATCAACTTTGCATGTATTTTATCAACTTTTCCATACAAATGCATACTTTTAATCAAAAATCAACTTTACATGTATTTTATAAACAAGGTCATACAAGTGCATGCTTTTATCCAAAAAAAAAACAATTTTACATGTATTTTATAAACAATTTCATATAAATGCATATTTTTCTCTAAAAAATCAATTTTACATATAGTTGTATAAAAATGTCATGCATATTCTTTCCGAATTTTATGTCGGAATTTATTTCTCAAAGCCGCAATCACCTTTGCGAGACTCTTCAAAAGAATAAATGATAAAATCTTTACATTGTCAAAAATGCATCTTTTATTAACTATTTGTATCATCCTTTTTAAACCTTATATTTTTAAACATGTATTTTTCCTTAGCGTAGTAATTAACCTGAGTTTGACCGGATAACCGCAAGTTAGCGGATCTTAAAGGATGCCTAACCCCTTCCCTTTAGGATAATAAAGAACCCTTACCTAGAATCTCATAGTTTCGCAGACCAGTAATCGAAGTTTATTTTTTAGTATTTATGTCAACATTTAGGTGTTCTGATTCACCGTAGAATAATTAGGTGGCGACTCCTTAACAACATTGAATCAACACCAAGGAAACGCATATGAGTCACGACTGTGTTAAAAACGGGTGCGACAACAGTGAATAAGTAAATTTAAGGATGTTGAATAGCACTGTTGTACTGCTCTAGGTTATTGGTTACGCCCTTAGTTTAGAACGCTTAGGTCCTGAATTCGAGTCTAGGTACGCACACTAAAAAAATTATTTTTTTCCTCATCTTACAACAATGTTGAGGATGCTTTGAATGAAACCTTCTATGTTTCTTTTTTCAAATGAGTATTCTTTTAAAATTTAGTATGTACAAACCTACAAAACTTTCTGATTAAGTACTACAATAACAGGTTAAAATGAGCAAAGAAACCTCTTTATCAAATTAGAATAAGATTGAGATGAGATAAAGAATAAAAAAATGTTCAATAGTCCCGTAAAAATGGATATAGAGTTGTTGAATAGCATCAAGCATATTGGTTACGCCCTTAGTTTAGAACGTTTAGGTCCCAAGTTCGAGTCTAGGTACGCGCGTTTAATTAAAAAAATGGATATTTTTCCTTGTGTTACAACAACTTTGAGGATGCTTAGAAACATTCTATGTTTTTTTTTTCAAATTTAGTATGTGCAAACCTACAAAATTTTCTGATTAAGTACTACAATAATAAGTTTAAAATAAGCATATACAGTGTTGAGATGAGATAAAGGATTTGAGTTCCAAACAATTTTGTTAGGATTTTGTTTAGATATACAAGTTTATAGGTATAATGATTTGAATTATTTTCCAAAGAAAGCATGTTGTTTGTGGAAGCTCAAGATGCATTGGGAAGGTGATCTTTTTTTTGTTAATAAAAAATATATTACTAATGAAGATAGTTAATTTTTGATTGGTTGAAAATTGATTGTACAATACCATACTTGCATGACAACCAACTACTTAAACACCATTAGAGAATATACAATTTATTCTCATCCATAATCAATATTCATAATACACTATTATCGCCCATAATGGATAGGACCCTCCAGAAGCGACTTTTTGAAGAAACTAACGTATCACCTTCTTCCAAAACGATGACCGTACTGTATAATATAATTTGAGATTCTTATTACGAGCTAAAAGATGAGGTTCAACATTTGTTGGCGAGGCTTGTACGTGACAATGACAACGAAACTATCACAAGGGTTATTCTCAAAGACTCGTTTCCCATTCCGACTTTGTTTGGGATGCTAGAAAACATGCCACCCCCACTACTTATCATCATCTATGATGACACCCAAATCAAAACGGAGTCTCAGGCATCCGAACTCAGCCCCCGTTCTATTTGTGATGCTGTGGAATCAACACCATCTATTAGCGAATATTCTCAGAATATTCTCCGTATATTTTGTAATTATGATAGATGTATATTTAAGGTAACTTAGGATTCTAATTGTATTAGGAATCAACCTTTGTAAGGTAAGTTAGGATTCGTACCATATTAGGAATCAACCTTGTACAGCTATATATATTGTGAATAATGAAAGGAATCCCTAAGGGAAATTATTCTATCTTTCATGGTATCAAGAGCCTAAAACCTAAACCCTACTCTTCTCCCTTCTCTTCCTCAATTTCGGCCAACCAGAAATCTGGTTCTACCTCCCTCTCTCGGCCAACCAGAAAAATACCCTTCCCTTGGCCGGCGGCAATCATGTCTTCCCCCACGAATTCCAGTTCATCCACTGGCACACTTGACCACACATCTCCACATTTAGTATCTTCTTTTCATCTGGCATTCGCCGTTAACAACATCAAGAATTTTATCCCTATAATTCTTGACCAAGAAGACTGTCAATATTCCATGTGGATGAAACTATTCTACATTTATGCATGTGCATACAACGTGCTCGATCACATTGACGAATATGTTCCTCGTCCCACCAATGTTACAGACTCAATCTGGCGTCGTCTTGACGCCATCGTCAAACAACGGATCTACGACACCATCTCCAAAGACCTATTATGCACTATTATGAAAACATGTCTGAATATTGTAAGCAACTGAAACTCATAACTGATCAACTATCCAACGTCGGGACTTCTGATTCAGAAACCAAGATGGTGCTTCAACTTGTTGTGGGTTTACCGAAAGGTGATTATGACACACTCGCAACAATGATTCAACAAGCCGACCCTCTCCCAAGTTTCAACAAGGCACGTTCACAACTATTATTGGAAGAAACTAGACGTGCTAAACAAGAGGAACATAATCAAAAGGTGTTAGCCGTTGACGGGATGGCAACACCTGCGGCCAGCAGCAACCAGCAGTTCCAGCAGCCGCAGCAGCAGCAGCAAAGCGGCGGAGGTCATGGCGACAGAGGTCGCAACAACAAAGGCAAGGGCTGCGGAAAAGGCCAACGCAACCAGTGGACTGGACAGCAGCCAACCACTGGACAGCAGCAGCAGTGGTCCAACCAGCAATAGCAGTGGCCCAACCAGCAGAACTGGGCCTCGCCCGCATGCCCGTACCCAACCGTAGGGGCCCAATTCCAGCAGCCTTGGTCGACTGGCCTCTTGGGCCCTGGCCTCTTGGGCCCTGGCCTCTTGGGCCCTGGCCCAGCTACCAGGAAGGACCACTAGCAGCAGCAGCAGGCCCACCTGATTGCAGTCCAGAAGAAGAAGAATCGGCAGAGCCCATTGGCCCATTGCGAAGAAGCGGCGGCGCAATGCCCTAGCCCCGACTGATTTGGGCCAGGCATACAACACCGTGAACCTTCAACAGCCCGACGATAATTGGTACATGGACACCGGAGCCACATCTCACCTCACCCGGTCGTCAGGTAACCTATCTCAACTACGTCGGTTAAAGTGTCCTCAATTTATTACTGTCGGCAATGGTCATCGCATTCCAATTGAAGGTTACGGTAACACACACACCAAACATCCACACCCACCTTTCTCCCTAAACCACGTCTTATACACACCTAACATCATTAAAAACTTAATCTCTGTTAGAAAATTCACTAGCAATAATTTTGTGTCTGTCGAATTTGACCCTTTTGGTTTTTCTGTGAAGGAACTCAATACGGGGAAAATTCTTACACGCTGCAATAGTGTGGGAGATCTCTACCCATTCACTCAATCTTCCACTGACAGACTCAAGCACCTATATCCCTTGCGGCGATCTCTCCCTCCACTTGGCACAACAGACTCGGACATCCCGGAGACCCCAGTTTTTACTTTTCTTAGGACTTCTAAGCGTATTCAATGTAATATGGGAAAATTGCCCAACATTGTTTTTCTTGTCCACTAGGCAAACATACTCGACTTCCATTTACGTCATCAGACAGTGTTACTTTTTCTCCCTTTGATATTGTTCATGCTGATTTATGGACATCTCCGATTGTTAGCTCTTTGGGTCATAAATTCTATCTAGTATTCTTGGATGATTTTTCACATTTTGTCTGAATTTACCCACTGAAATTCAAATCTGAAGTTTTTGCAAAATTTCTCGAGTTTCAAAAATTCATTAAGACACAATTTGAAAAATCTATTAAATTATTGCAATGTGATAATGGACGTGAATTTAATAACTCGGCATTTCACAATTTCTGTTCTGAACAAGGCATGGTTTTTTGTTTTTCATGTCCCTATACTTCTTCCCAAAATGGAAAGGCTGAAAGAATTATACGTACCATCAATAACATGGTCCGCACACTTCTGTTTCATGCCTGCCTCCCATCGCCTTTTTGGGTCTATGCTGTCAAAATGGTAGAATCTCTTCTAAATATTTTACCAACTAGCACACTCCAAAACAAGACCCCTACCGAAATCTTATACCGTAGGCAACCATCATATGATCACCTACGTATTTTTGGATGCTTATGCTACCCCAACATAGCCTTCACTACACCTCACAAACTTGCCCCTCGCATTATGCCATGTGTCTTCCTTGGTCTGTCTCCTAATCATCGGGGCTACTTGTGCTATGACATTGCCACTCGCAAAATCATCGTCTCCCATCACGTCACCTTTAACGAGACAACCTTTCCTTTTTCCAATCTCCAAAAATTTCAGACCACCGATTACATCTTTCTCGATGAACCAAGTTTGTCTCCGGTCATCCAAAATCTATACCAACAGCAGCCCACTATTCCGACACCACTGCTGCCTCCAGCAGTGTCGTCTGACCCTCCAACAGCAATGCTGCCACCCAGACCAGCTCCCTGCTCTCGGTCCCAAACACCACATCTGTTGTACCCTGTCGAGCACCACCCACACTGCCTCCAGTCCAGCAAGTCCAGCAACCAGTCGAGTCTCCTACCTCTGCAGCAACACTGCTGCCCATCAGTCCAGCAACCAGTCCCGACCTCCCACTACTGCCCTCTCACCGCATGGAGACTCGTGCACAACACGGGATCTTCAAACCCAAGGTTCACTTCAATCTCTCCACACAAACCTTATCACCCATTCCAAAGAATCCAAAACTAGCTAAACTGGACCCCAATTGGAATGCGGCCATGTGCGAGGAGTTTAACGCTTTAACCAAGCAGAACACTTGGGATTTGGTACCTAGACCAGCTGGTGTGAATGTTATCCGGTGTATGTGGCTATTTCGTCACAAGTTCAGAGACAGTGGTGACTTAGAGAGGTATAAGGCAAGACTAGTTGCGAATGGCATTAATCAACAGGAGGGTATTGATTGTGGTGAGACATTCAGTCCGGTTGTTAAACCGGCCACTATTCGGACTGTTCTCAGTATTGCTATGGGCATGCATTGGCCGATTCATCAGCTTGATGTCAAGAATGCGTTTCTTCATGGGGAATTGAAAGAGACTGTGTACATGCATCATCCTCCTGGCTTTGTTCATCCGGCAGCTCCGCAGTTTGTGTGTCGTCTTAGGAAGTCATTGTATGGATTGAAACAGGCACCCCGTGCTGGGTATGATCGGGTTCGCCATGTATCTTCTGCAGATTGGTTTTGTATGTAGCAGGTGTGATACCTCTCTCTTCACTTTTCACCGAGGTAGCAGCACTGCATATTAGCTATTATATGTCGATGACATTATTCTTACTGCCTCATCTGATGGGTTGAAGAATGAAATCATTGCTCTACTCAAAACTGAATTTTCTATGACTGACTTGGGCAAGCTAAGTTATTTTTTGGGTATATAGGTGACCAGATCTGCAGCCACTATGTTCCTGTGTCAGCGTAAGTATGCAGAAGAGATAGTGTACACGGCCAAGATGGAAAATTGTAAAATTATGCCAACTCTGGTGGACTCAAAATCCAAGCTTAGTGCCAATGATGGTGCGCCAGTTTCTGATCCCACTCTATATCGGAGTCTAGCAGGTGCTCTTCAGTAACTTACATTCACTAGGCCTGATATTGCATATGCCATTCAGCAGGTGTGTCTGTTCATGCACGACCCCCGAGAGTCCCTTTTTGCCTCCCTCAAACGTATTATCAGATATGTTAAGGGCACACTAGATTTTGGTTTACATCTATACCCCTCTGCCCCAACCAAGTTGCTAGCCTACACGGATGCAGATTGGGCAGGATGCCCCGACACACGTCGCTCCACCTCAAGGTACTATGTATTTCTTGGGGATAATCTTATCTCATGGTCCGCCAGCGGCAGGCCACGCTATCCCGTTCAAGTGCGGAAGCAGAATATCGCGGAGTTGCTAATGTCGTCGCTGAGATCTATTGGCTCCGAAATCTTCTTTTGGAACTCCAGTGTCCATTACGCAAGGTGTCTATAGTCTATTGTGACAACATATCTGCTATCTATATGTCTCATAATCCGGTCCAACATCAGCGGACTAAGCATATTGAGATGGATATCCACTTTGTGCGAGAGAAGGTTGCCCGTGGTCAGGTCAAAATTTTACACGTGCCTTCCTCTTATTAGTATGCAGACATTTTCACAAAGGGACTACCGCGACAGCTCTTCACCGACTTCCGATCCAGCCTTAGAATTCGGCCTCCTCCCACTCCGTCTGAGGGGGAGTATTAGCGAATATTCTCCGTATATTTTGTAATTATGATAGATGTATATTTAAGGTAACTTAGGATTCTAATTGTATTAGGAATCAACCTTTGTAAGGTAAGTTAGGATTCGTACCATATTAGGAATCAATCTTGTACAGCTATATATATTGTGAATAATGAAAGGAATCCCTAAGAAAATTATTCTATCTTTCACCGTCCAATGATTTGGATGGTTATTTTGTTCTAAAGCCCACTCAATCCCTCTTTTGTTAGTATCTTGATGAACCCCCGTCAGCCCCTCTTTTGTAACCTTTATTTTTGTTTGTGTATGTGGTGTTGGATGTTTGTTTTGTTGTTAACCTTTTTAAGTATAGTTGTTGTTTGGGGCTACAATGAATGAAACCTTAATGATTACTATTGTGTTATACAAAGTAAATTTTCTTTTTTCTTTTGTTCTTAGTTATTCGTCAAAATCACTAAAGTCACGTTAAATACCTCAAAATTAAAATAAATTTGAGTGTTTTTCTGTTTTACGCTATAATTATATAATTAAGTTAGATTAAAATTGTAAGTTTATTAGAGTACATTACAATCATTCCCGACATGCCACATTAAAACGTCGCAACTATTATGAAACGCGGTATCGAGTGTGAATCATGTTGAGACGTGTCGGTTTGACAAATTATTCCTCTGTCAAACCGTTCCCCTATATTTATCCCCCTATTATTGTGTCATAAATCTCACATCCATCCATAGTTTCACTCACTCTAAAAGAAGACCGACTATTCAACTCTTCTAATGTAATTTCTTCCTTCCCATCTTTATCCTTCTATAATTAGGGTTACACTTTTTTGTAACTTCTACCTTAACTTTATTTTTTTTATTGTGTTTATATTGTTTGTGTTACTAGTGATGGCGGATTCAGTTTGGAACATAGCAATTTTATTGGACGCAGTAAAAGAATTACATGAAACAGTTAAACAACTTCGATGGGAGTTATCGGTAGGGCTGGCCAGTGGGCCGGGACGGCCCGACCTCGACCCGACCCCGTCCCGAGCCCGCCCCGGTCCCGCCCCGACCCCGCTTTAAAAAAAAAAAAAATTTAACGGGGGCGGGACTCGAACTCGGGACGGGATGATGTCTCGTCCCGCCAGACCCGAGCCCGCCCCAGGCCTGCCTGACCCGTCCCCGCCCTGAGCCCGCCCCGACCCCGCCCTTTTCCCCCCTTTGCAAAAATGGCCGTTGCACCAACGGCCATTTTAGGCCCCCCCCCTCCCCCAATCCCCCTACCCCTTAATATTTATTTTCAACCCACAAGTTATTATATTTACACTTTAACCCAATTTTTCAACTATAAATAACTCATTTTCTCTTCATCTTTCTCACAAATCTTCCTACAATCTCTCTAATTTCTCAATATATCTCTCTACATTGTTTGCTAAATATTCAATTTTATTAATTCATTTGGGAATTGGGAGTGAAGTTGGCAACTAGCTTGAGGATCTTCCATCGAGCAAAGTTTCAATTTTCAACCTCTCGATTACACGTCGACGTTACGTCGGCGTTTGGTACATTCGTTCCTTCATTAAATTATTATTGTCTGTTTATTTTATATTTTTATTTAGCGCACTTAATTTCATTGTCTTTAATTATTTATTATCATAATTAAAATGGAAGGATTAAAAGGTATGTTTAAGGGTAAGGGTAAGAGTGCTTCTTCTAGTAGGGGCAACCAGGGCAAGGGTACTTCTTCTAGTCATCTTATTCCTACACAGGATGATTTTGTTGATACTCAACATTTTCCTACAATACTATTAGATTTAGACCAGGAGCTATTTTGTGGAACTCAAGAAGACTTTAATTTAGACGATGATCTAGATGATATACCCACTAATGTTGATGACAACACACCCACTAGTGCACCTTCAACTGAAATACCTCATATTCCCCCTAGTATGAGACGAGGTCCAAGCAAAACGACCATTAAAATCGATGCATGGACATTTTTTGATAGGGACGTAGAGAATCAAGTAGCCATATGTAAAATTTGTAAAAATGTTTTAAAATTTAAAACTCGGAAAAGGTCACGGTGGGACGGGGGTTTAATTAGACACGTAGTAAGTGCTCATCCAGCTAGGTATGCCCAATACTGGGCTTCAAAACCGGGTGCGCAAACGCCCGCTCCATCGGGACAAGGTTCACATACGATACATCGTCCCGGACCAAGTACATGGTCAAATTAACCCTATGACGGGGGAAATTGTAGGCTCTAAATACAATAAACATAGAGATAGGGAAGCAATATCAAAATTAGTTGATGTGGAGGGTTTGCCTTTTTCATTTCCTTCATCTCCCGGTTTTATTCATTACATTAGAGATATATATAATCCTACTTTTAACGGTTTTCCTAGATCAACTCGTTAAGAGAGATGTATTTAAATTCGCGCATGAATATCAACAATATTTACGTTTTTCATTATATCATTTTAATGGCAAAGTATCTATCACGTCGATATAGGTCGTAGTACTAACGGCCATGATTATTTAACTCGTAACTTGTCATTGGATAGATTATAAATGGTCTATGCAAAAACGTATTTTAGCGTATAGATATATAGATGATAGGCACACCTTTGGTACTTTTATTGCAGAAAATATTTATCAAGTGTGCGATTATTACGGAATTACCGATAAAATTATGACTATTACATTAGATAACGCTTCTAATAACAATTACGCAATTACAGTGTTAAAAAATAGTTTAACTCCATCTTTTCCAGACCATTTTCATATAAAATGTGCGTGCCATATATATAACTTAATTGTAAAGGATGGTCTATCACTTTTTGAAGACATTCTTAGTAAAATACAATTTGCTATAAACTTTATTTTTAAAAGTAATAAAGTACAACGTAGAAAAGAATATAAAAAAACTTGTCACGATTGTGGACTACCTTATAGAAGAATTCCACAAGAAGTATCCACTAGGTGGAATTCTTTATACGAGCAACTACTTGTTGCTTATGACTATAAATTACCTATAACTTTATTTTTTAACTCTCATAATAAAAAGTCATCTGATATGATTTTAGATAGTGATTGGGTAAAAATTTCCGAACTTATTGTATTTTTAGAGAAATTTTTTCAAGCAACAAAAGAATTTTCCGGTATATATTATCCTACTATTTCAACTATGTTATTTTATATAACTCTAATATTTTTATTACTTAGTGAATATATGGAAAAACCAGCTTATAAGGCAGCTATTAAAAAAATATTTGTCAAAATTAAAAAATATTTTATTCCTATTCCCTCTATTTATATTATTGGTTCTGTATTAAATCCTACTATTAAAATAGACGGTACTAAATCACTAATTGAAACTATTTACGATTGTATAGAAGTACTACCACCTCCAAGTCCCAAAAATCTAAATCACCCACCACCTATTGAACAAACTAAAGAAGAAGCGGTGTCTAGCGTAGAACACCAATGCAAAAATATATATAGATTTTATCAACAAGAAAATGCTAGTAACTTACCGGCTTCCATACCATCTTCTTCATCTTCAACACAACCTCACAAAAGACATGCTGTTTTTGCGGCTAGTATTGAAAGCCTCGAAATAGAATGTGCGGCCGTACCTCTACTACTAACCAAATTAGCGAGTTGGATATTTTTATTTTGCGGGGTTCGTACCGTATCAAGAAGTTATCAATGAAGATGGACAAGAAGACTTGTTTGAAATATCTTGGAGGGGAATGACAAGACCTTTCCGACACTTTCATTGATGGCTCGAGATGTTTTGAACATTCAAGCGTCATCAAGCTGCGTCGGAAAGCGCTTTTTCTGCGAGCGAGATATCAAATAGGAGACCACAGACACTCATTGGCCGGAGACAGCTTGGAAATTGCAGTATTATTTAGAGATTGGATACGAGCGGAGCGGAGAAGGTGCGGTCAACCGGAGATCAACGAAGAAGATGATGAAAACTACAACAAAATCTTAACCGAAGGTAGTGGAAGCGACGTGGATCAATTTGACCAACAAATACCAATTCCAACCGAAGAACCACATGAAATCATCAAGCAATTAGAACATGTTTTTTTGAAAATGTAATTTTTTTAATTGCAATTTTATTATGTAATTTGCAACTTTTGGACAACACCACAAAGTTGCAATTTAGATTTTAGACAATTGTATTTGTATTACAAAAAAATCATATGTCTATTAAATAATATAAGAGGCACAAAAACAGCCTTGGGATGTTTTTATTACACTATCTTGTTTTGTTTATTGAGTTTTTTTATACATATGTTATTTTAAAAAAAAAAAAAAGGAAAACCCGACCGTACCCCGCCCCGAGCCCGACCCCGCCCCGACCCCGCCCCGCCCCGATACCGACGGGATCGGGATCGGGACGGGACTGGAGCAGGTCCCGCCCAGACCCGACCCCGCTAGGCCCGCTAGACCCGACCCCGACCCCCTGGCTCGTCCCGCCCCGACCCCGCCATACCCGGCCCGCCAGACCCGAGCCCGGCCCACTGGCCACCCCTAGTTATCGGTAACAAGTGCTAGGTTAATGGCGTAAATTTGAAGGTTGAGAGGGACGCCTAATGGAGTACCAGATGATGTTGCTCCACAAGGATATTCAGGCCCTATTAATTAGATTTTGTAATTTTTTTTGTTAGTTTATGTTGTTTTAAAGTAATTTTAAGTTGCATATTTTGGATGTAATTTTTATTTTGTTTTCAATCATCTTATGTCAACTTTTTAACTAGTATGAATTTTTTTATTTTTGGATGTTCTTTATCTTGTTTCATCTTTGCATATTTTTTTGGTTTTGTTCTCTAGTTTCATTATATGTATTCTATATGTTTTATGTCATTAAAAAAAAAGTAAAACCTAAGTGACGGCTAACAGAAATTATGTTTCAGTGACTTCTTGAGTCATTCATATACCATTTCTTGAGTCATTCATATACCATATCACTATTGAGTGCTTTGAAGATAGAAAATTCAAATCCTATAGGAATGGGAGTGGAATATGGTAATATTGAGGTGACTTGGATCAAAAACCTAATTGACTCACCATGATAATTTTTTAGCTATGTATAATATCCAAAATAAAAATTTTATTATTCATATCATATCAATCCAAAAGTAATAAAAAAAATTAAAAAATAGGATTGGGAAGGTAGGATATGGTGATATTTCGTTAAGTTGGAAGACTAACCTTATTGACTCACCAAGTAGACATTAAACCAATAGTTGGTAGGGTGAGGATTGTCCAACTCCATATAAGGAGTCCATGTTTCCATTCCATTTTCGATGTGGGACTCTTAACATTCCCCGCACGCCCAGACTTTGTTAACTGGATCGTGGATAATATAATTTGGGGGCCAACATCGGTGAACAAAGAATTAGAATGAGTCTGGCTCTGATACCATGTAAAGAATGGATCTTGGACCTAACTTGATCTCAAAAGCTAGCTTGTAGAATGAGGATTGTCCAAGTCCATAAAAGGAGTCCATGTTTTCATTTCATTTCCGATGTAGGACTCTTAACAATTAGAAATTCAGAAAATTTAATATTTTCATGTGATTATAATCAATTGCTACCAGAGTTATTTCTTTTCTACGATGAAAATGGAGTCTTACGCTATCGAATAATTTTGTCCAACAAAATTTAGTCTTTCATGTTTCAAGCATGATTCGTTCGGTAGTTTGGAACTTATGACTTCTGATTATGCAAATAATGAAAAGCTCCTCAAAGCAAAATGCTAGAAATGTTCACTCCGCGAAGTTCAAACTAAGTAAACTTGACTAAATATTTTACATGAATTATATCTGTAACGACCTATTCCGTCACTACGTGTATTTTGACCATTTTACCCCCGTAGACTCGATTCCCAGAACTTTCAGAAAATTCTAGTAGAAGTTATGAAATTAGAACCTTAAAATATGAAAACTTTGACCAAAAGTTGACTTTTGCGTGAACGGAACTTTTTTGGAATTCCGTCAATTCCGTGAGGTCCGGAGGGTCATTTATAACTTAGTGGGATAGTTGATTCGGTTCCCGAGGCCCTTGATAGCATTTTTGGCTATTTATTTGAAAACCAGTTTAGCCCTTGGAGGGTTGACTCGTAGAATTAGAACTCCGATGGGAATTCCAAGGCCACGAGTGAGTCTGTAGAGAGTTTTTACATAGGTGTGCATATCTAGTTTGTGTCGGGAGGTCTTGGGTGATTATCGAATTTCAGGTTGAAATTGCACAAGTCTTGATGTTGCTGGTTGCTGGTGTATCCGCTGGGGCGGGCCTCAATGCACCCCAGCAGAGAGAGGCCGCTGCAGCGGGCGGGGATCCGTTGCGGCGACCCTTTTTTATTTTGTAATTGGACCGCAGGCGCGGACCGGGTCCGTGGGCGCTCGTCTGTTGTAGCGTGACTGAGTCCGCTGCAGCGGACGACGGGATTCCAGATTCCTTTTTAAGTGTCATTAAAACCCTATTTTCCCTCATTTCGAAAATACATTTTCAAAGCACCATTAAGGCGATTTCAAACATCCATAAGTGATTTCTTCTTGAGGTAACCTTTCTTAACCGTGTATTACCTTTACTTAGCTTCATTATGTTGATTTAATGGTGGTCTTGACCTAGAAACTAATTGGGGAAGAAGAGTTCAACCAAATTAGGGCTTGTTGATTTGTTAAGATTAAAAGTATGAATTAATTAGTGAGTTTTGTTAATCTAAGCATGGTGAATCTTTATTTAGTACTTGTTAAGCTTAAATCTTCCATTAATGTTGATAAATTTGAATGTTGAAAACTAGGGTTCATACCCCAATTTGAGGGTTTTGCTTATAAGATGAAATTAGCCTAATGGTGAGTTGATTTAGAAATTGGTTAGTAGGGTTGGACTCGTAGTATGTTGAATTTCATAGTTCACCTTTAAAATGACTGTTTTACCCCTAAAGACTCGTTACCCTCTTCTTTGCTAATCGATTGGGATCAAGGACTAGTGTAATAATTTGGGTGTTGTGAATTTTTTATTCTAACTTAGACTTCGATAATACAAGACTTCTAGTATGATTGTGATCCGCGGAAGGGCAAGGCGCAAATGTGATTGTGTGACTCCCGCTCGGCTTTCCAGGTAGGTTATGGCTTACCTTCTGGTTAGACTTCGGTTAGTGAAGCGTATGTGTAGTTTGAATATGTTAGAGAAAGCATGTAAGCCTTCGAGTACGGAGTTGGGATGGAATACTTAGGTCGGTTACTGTGACTAAGTATGAGTTGATACTTTTTATGGTTATCGAACTTCTATGAAATACCATGATATATTGTGATGCAATTGTATCTCACCTATCTTGGCATGCTCATGTATAAAGAAATGAAATTGATGTGATACTGATATTATGATAAGTGTTCTTGTGTGGCACGACTAAGACATGATATTATCATTGCATTGCATACAATCTCATTTCATGATATATTGATGTGATCTTGCTATTGGCGTGACCGTGATAATGAGAAGGGGAGTATTTATGATTCATATGACATACTATATTGCGTAGCCATCTCTATGTTGTGTGATATGGAGTGACTAGCGGGGTGTTTGGTGGAAGAGTCATTTTAGGCTATGTGATATGGAATGACTGTTAAATGAACGTCGCGGGTCTCCCATGGGTCATGACTATTGGGACTATGATTTATACTCTCCGGAGCATGTATGTACGGATTGATCATGTGGTCATTGCATTGCATTGCACCTGCATATTTATTCATCATTCATTCATATATTTGGATCCTGACTTGACTTTTTATACTTGGTTGGTTATTCTTGGACTGTGATATTACCTGTACTTGAATGTGAGCATGTCTATCTTTCAGTTTCTTTATTACGCATATGCTAGCTAATTGTTGATGGCCTATGATATCTACCGGTACATAGTGTTTGTACTGATACTACCTTGTTGCATTCTTTTTAGTGCAGAGTATGTGACAGGCTCTACCTCTTCTCCTCGAGACTGATCGAGGTTGATGTTGAGTCTTTCTAAGGTGAGCATGCTGGACGATTCGTTGCCCGGCGACTTTTTTCCCATTATTGTCTTTATTTGGTTTCTGAGACATTATTTCCTCTACGATATTTATATTATTCAGACTTAGTGATTTGGTAGTGGCTCTTGTACGATTCAGACCATTATTCTTCGGGGTTGTATTATTATGATATTTTCGTACTTTCTATTTATGTTAAGAGTTAGACTTATGATATTCCGCTTGATTACTTTAATTAGACATTGAATTGTTGTATAAAGGAAGGGTCCTCCTACCGTGATGGGAATTGATAGGTGCCCTCACGACTTAGGAATTTTGGATCGTGATAATATCTTGTCAGAAAAATTACTAGGAGTAATAGTAATACTTTTTTACAAATATCAAAATTTTAGTTTCGAATAATAGATTAATCTAGTTCAAACTAAAACAAAGATAGTCAAACTGACAAACGATGAAATATACAAAGATATTGGAACAGAAACTTTTCGGCAACAGATCGCAATAAATTTTGTAAGAAAAATTTGTTGGAAATTAGCCTTTGGCGGGAGTTGCGACTTACCAACTTTAACGGCTTAAACACTAGTGTTACGTATGTTGGAGAATCCGGTTCTTCACACATGCATGATGTACTAAGTACGTAGATAACCGTAGGGCCAAGAATCGTCAAATTTCATTGAGAAATGAAAGAGATATTGGTTCACGAAGTAAGGTGTTTGAAGCATGGAAAAGTGTGGTGTGTGATCAATTCTCCCTCATCGGTAGAGGAAGAAAGAATTGTTGTGTATATAATACTCGAAATTGGTTTGGGGTTTGGGACCCCAAGGGGTATCCCATGTGTTTAAAGGAGGGAAGACCTAGATGTGCTTCGGTTCAAGGAAAGACCACACGCGCGCGCCGTCCGTCCGGTTCGGTCCGAGTTCCGTGTTCCGTGTTCTCGGGTTCACGGTTCACGGGTTCACGGGTTCACGGGTCGCGGGCCTTCGACTTTGCGGGCGTTTGGCCAAAAGTTTCGATATTATCTTTTTGGGCCAGAAAACTTTGCCGTAAGTACGGTTTGGTCCCCGAAGTTTCAAGATGTACGGTTTGGTCCCCGAAGTTTCAAGATGTACAGTTTGGTCCCGAAGTTTCAAATTTTTCGAAAGGCGAGAATTTCGACGGTCCGGAACGAAACGTCCAAGCACTCAATTCGGCCATTTATTTTGGCTGAATTACACCTCCTATAATGGCCAATCCGTTGGCAATTTTCTCCATTTATGTGGTGGCTTTACTACCTCCATAATGGTCATTATTTGGCCAATAATGGTTGTTATGGAGGCGATCAAACAAATCCCTCTTCCTCCTATATAAACACCCTTACACCATTGTTGAGTCACACTTGACATACACGAAATTACACAAAGCAGAAAGTTTCTTCCTAAATCTTCCAAGCATCATTTCGTTATTCAATATTCTTCACGGTAGCTTTTGAGTTTCCTTTGCTCAATAGTTCCATTCTTTGTTTTATCTTGGGAGATGAATTGTCCAGACGTATAAAGGATACATACGGGGCAATATTGTCTTAAGGACAGAGTGCCACACTCGACTCAGCAAAAACCGCTTTCCAGTTTTCTTGTTCAACAAAATAGTAATTTCAGTTTTGTTGTTATATTGTAAATTTCAGTTTTGTTGTTATATTGTAATTTTCAGTTTTATAGTTGAATTGTAATTTCAATTCTTACATACGCGCCTCTCGAGGCAATGTTTACTTGTAATTTCCGTTCTTCCCGCTGTTGGAGCAATCCTTGTAAACACCAACAAAGCCCAATGAAATGGGTGAAGGGGGCCTTGGTATCCATGTCATTAATGGTATGAAGATGGTTCGTGACGCATTGAATCATAGCGATTTCATGTGCAAGAACTATATACCGAATCGCTTAGCGAGACCCTCTCTACACGGTCTATTGCACCGTTGGCACCGCTAAAGAGCGTGGGAAAAGCGCAAAAGAAGTACAACGCACAAGATGCGGGTACTAAGAAGTTCATCGTTGGGAAATTTCTAAAATTCCAAATGGTGGACAAGAAGTAAGACAGTTGATGTCCCAAGTTCGAGAATTCCAAATGATTTTACATCACTTGGATTTGGAAGGACCGAAACCAAATGAGCGAGTTTTTGGTTGCATCGCCGATTGAAAAGTTACCTCCTTCATGGAATGAGTTTATGAGTTACTTGAAACTCAAGACAAAGGAGATGACCTTTGAAGAGCTTGTTATCAAACCGCAAATCCAGGAAGATAATAAGAAGACCTTGCCAAAGGGTAGACAACCTTTGAGGCAAAGGCGAATCGGTCGAGGCCAAAGGGAACTCAAGCAAGAAGTGGAAGTTCCGAGAAAAGACGGCAAAGCCCATGCAAAGCAGAGATGTTCGGAGGTAATTGTCATCACCGTGGGAAACCTGGTCATAGGATCAAGGAATGCCGCAAGCTCAAGGCGAGCAACAACAAGAAAGCCAAGTCAAAAGGCAAGGCTCAAGCAAACGTCGTCAAGGACACGCTCCCGGATGACATGATCGAGGAATTTCTGCGGTGGTGCTAGAAGCCAACTTGGTGGAGAATCCGATGCGGTGGTGGGTGGACACGGGTGCAACAAGATACATCTGTTCCAACAAAGATGCCTTCTCCACGTACACTCCGGTCTCCGACAAGAAGCGTTCATGGGCAACAACGCTTCCTCGGACGTGCTAGGGGTTGGAATGGTGGTCCCGAAGATGACTTCCGGCAAGGAACTCACTCGAAGGAAGTGATGCACGTCCCAGATATTAGAAGAAATCTAGTTTCTGGACCTTTATTGGTTAATGCTGGTTTTAGGCTAGTGTTTGAATCAAATAAATTTGTACTCACTAAAAATGGCACATTTGTGGGGAGGGGCTTCGTCTGTGAAGGCCTCTTCAAAGTGAATGCCATGTCTCGTATTGCGTCAAGGAAATAAAGTTGAGTCTTCTTCTTATTTGCTTGAGTCTTCTAATTTATGGCATCATAGATTAGGACACGTAAACTACAAGTCTATTCAAAGGTGGTAAAGATGGAGTTGTTGCCTTCTATCGACATAAACCCTCAACATAAGTGTGAGGTGTGCGTAGAGGCAAAACTCACCAAGCTTCCTTTTCGATCCGTCGAAAGGAATACCGCTCCTCTAGAACTTATTCACACAGATATATGTGATTTGAAGTTTGCACAAACTAGAGGGGGGAACAAGTACTTTGTGACATTTATAGATGATAGCACAAGGTATTGTTACCTTTACTTGTTGAAAAGTAAGGATGAAGCCTTTGAAGCGTTCCGACGTTACAAAGCAGAAGTTGAGAATCAACTTAGCCTACGGATTAAATCCATTCGTAGCGATAGAGGGGGAGAATATGTAGCGCCTTTTGAGGAATATTGTGCCCAAAAAGGCATTATTCATCAAATGACGGCTCCATACTCACCTCAATCAAACGGTGTGGCGGAACGTAAGAACCGCACATTAAAGGAAATGATGAATGCCTTGCTTATCAATTCCGGACTTCCCCAAAACATGTGGGGAGAAGTCGTCCTTACCGCTAATACGATTTTGAACAGAGTCCCACATAAGGGTAAGGACAAAACTCCATATGAATCATGGAAAGGAAAGAAACCCACCTACAAGTATTTTAAGGTGTGGGGTTGTCTGGCAAAGGTTGAAGTACCTAAGCCAAAGCGAGTCAAGATTGGGCCTAAGATCGTAGATTGCATATTCATCGGATATGCAAATAACAGTAGTGCTTATCGCTTCTTAGTGCATAAGTCAGATATTCCAGATATCCACCAGGGTACAATAATGGAATCAAGGAATGCTCTATTCTTTGAAAGTACCTTTCCTAGAAAGGAGAAAGACATAACCTCTCGCAAGCGAAGTTATGCACAAAGCTCTCAAGAACCGGGAGTCCTTGTTGCCCGGATCTAAATGGTTAAGATCTAGCGAATCTCGAGGTGGGTCGAACATCCGGAATCTAGTGTTCCGATTCTCGAACTTGGAGACTCCGAGAGATGGATCTAAGGCGAAGTAAAAGGGCCGGGAAGGATAAATCCTTCGGTCCCGACTTTGTAGCTTATATGGTTAATGATGAACCAAGGACAATTGCTCGGGCGTTGTCAACTCCGAGAAGCACCGCTCGGAAAGAAGCTGTTGAGAGTGAAATAAGCTCCATTACGCATAACCATACTTGGGAGTTGGTTGATCTTCCTCCGGGAAATAAATCGTTGGGTTGTAAATGGATACTCAAACGGAAATACAAGGCAGATGGGTCTATAGACAAGTACAAGGCCAGGTTGGTAGTCAAGGGCTATCGACGGACGAAGGCTTTGACTACTTTGACACATACTCTCCGGTATCCGGATGACATCCATACGGGTATTTATTGCGATCGCGGCTTTGCGTGACCTTGAGATACACCGGATGGATGTTAAGACGGCCTTCCTAAACGGTAATTTGGAAGAAGAAATTTATATGGACCAACCCGGGGGTACGTGGTTCAAGGGCAAGAGAAGAAAGTCCGTCGACTTATCAAATCTCGTACGGCTGAAACAAGCCCCGAAACAATGGCACGAAAAATTTGATAGTACTCTACTATCGAAGGGGTTCGCCATTAATGAGTGTGATAAATGTGTTTACACGAAAGGTAACTACGACTCATTTGTTATGATATGCCCGTATGTAGACGACATGTTGATCACGGGAAGCGATCCCTAGGGTAATCCTAGAGACTAAGAACATGTTGAAACAATGCTTCGACATGAAAGATATGGGTATCGCAGATGTCATCCTAGGGATTAAAATCTCTAAGACGTCCGACGGATGGTCTTATCTCGGTCTCACTACATCGAGGATGTTTTGAGAAAGTTCAAGATGTTAGACAGTTCTCCGATAGCGTCACCAATGGATACAAATCAAAAGCTTGATAAAAATCTTGGTGCACCCGTATACCATGAGCGATATGCACAGGTGATCGGTAGTTTGATGTATATCACAAAGCGCACCCGACCCGATATTGCTTATGCGGTCAATAAGTTGGCTAGGTTCACCCGTAATCCAAGTGATAATCACCGGAAGGCGTTGAATCGGGTATTATAATACCGAAATACACGTTAAATTTCGGGTTGCACTATTCGAGATATCCAAATTTGTACTAGAGGGGTACGGTGATGCTGTTGGATATCGATATAGAGAACACCAAGTCCACCGGTGGGTATATATTTACAATTGGTGGTGGGGGCCGTGTCTTGGAAATCCTCTAAGCAAACTTGCATCGCCCGGTCCACGATGGAATCGGAGTTTATCGCTTTAGACAAAGCGGGAGAAGAAGCTGAGTGGCTTCATGACTTCTTAGAGGATGTTCCGTGTTGGAACAAACCCGTACCTTCGGTAATGATCCACTGCGACGTCGGTCGGCTCTAGGAAGGGCATGGAATGCTATGTACAACGGCAAGTCTCGTCATATTCGACGGAGGCATAAGACCGTTAGGCAACCGATCACCACGGGTATAATATCCATTGATTTCATTAAGTCAAAGGATAATATAAAGACCCATTGACAAAGGGCTTACCCAAAGATCGATGGCTTGCACTGTCAGGGAATGGGCTTAAAACCCAAAATATAAGGACCAATACGGTGGTAACCCAACCTTACGAACCGGAGATCCCAGTAATTTGGTTCAATGGGAAAACGAAGTTGTAATGGTTCGATTGATCGCTTCGGTGGAAGTATGAGCACTTCGGATAGTGATTTCGAAAAGAAACACTAAATCCAAAGTCGTTCTGCGATAGACGTTAAGTGCTATACGCAGTATGGGTAAAGGTTAAGTTTTCAAAACCTGTAATGATCCTCAACAGTTGAGGTTAGGTTCTTGGAAAACTTTTAATGGTTCCTAACACTTGTGAAGTGGGGTATAGCAGGATACCTTGTAGGAGACCACCTATTTAAGTGCGAGGACAAAGCCGCCTCAAAATGAACGCACTTAAGAATCCAAGACGTTGTCCATGGCCAAAACGGACAAAACATTACGAAGAAGAGAGTAAGGGAATTTGTTGTGTTGGTATCATTGTCTTGGCTTACACTAAACACTGACGGTTCAAGACATCACGTTCACCGCGCAAAGTAAGTAAGTCCGATGGTATTCAACTATGGAAGGTTCAAAGCCGAGGCTACCTCTCCTTATGCAACATCGGTCCATTGAAATATTCTTTGGAAATGAAAAGACACCATGTGAGTGCGCCAAAATCTCTTTCAAGAGGGGATTGTTGGAAATTAGCCTTTGGCGGGAGTTGCGACCGATCAACTTTAACGGCTTAAACACTAGTGTTACGTATGTTGGAGAATCCGGTTCTTCACACATGCATGATGTACTAAGTACGTAGATAACCGTATGGCCAAGAATCGTCAAATTTCATTGAGAAATGAAAGAGATATTGGTTCACGAAGTAAGGTGTTTGAAGCATGGAAAAGTGTGGTGTGTGATCAATTCTCTCCTCATCGGTAGAGGAAGAAAGAATTGTTGTGTATATAATACTCGAAATTGGTTTGGGGTTTGGGACCCCAAGGGGTATCCCATGTGTTTAAAGGAGGGAAGACCTAGATGTGCTTCGGTTCAAGGAAAGACCACACGCGCGCGCCGCCCGCCCGTCCGGTTCGGTTCGAGTTCCGTGTTCCGTGTTCTCGGGTTCACGGTTCACGGGTTCACGGGTTCACGGGTCGCGGGTCGCGGGCGTGGGCCTTCGATATTATCTTTTTGGGCCGAAAACTTTGCCGAAGTACAGTTTGGACCAGAATTCTTTCGATGTACGGTTCGGTCCCCGAAGTTTCAAGATGTACAGTTTGGTCCCGAAATTTTTCGAAAGGCGAGAATTTCGACGGTCCGGAACGAAACGTCAAAGACTCAATTCGGCCATTTATTTTGGCTGAATTACACCTCCTATAATGGCCAATCCGTTGGCAATTTTCTCCATTTATGTGGTGGCTTTACTACCTCCATAATGGTCATTATTTGGCCAATAATGGTCGTTATGAGAGGCAATCAAACAGATCCCTCTTCCTCCTATATAAACACCCCTTACACCATTGTTGAGTCACACTTGACATACACGAAATTACACAAAGCAGAAAGTTTCTTCCTAAATCTTCCAAGCATCATTTCGTTATTCAATATTCTTCACGGTAGCTTTTGAGTTTCCTTTGCTCAATAGTTCCATTCTTTGTTTTATCTTGGGAGACGAATTGTCCGGGACGTATAAAGGATACATACGGGGCAATATTGTCTTAAGGACAGAGTGCCACACTCGACTCAGCAAAAACCGCTTTCCAGTTTTCTTGTTCAACAAAATAGTAATTTCAGTTTTGTTGTTATATTGTAAATTTCAGTTTTGTTGTTATATTGTAATTTTCAGTTTTATAGTTGAATTGTAATTTCAATTCTTACATACGCAGTTACTTGTAATTTCCGTTCCTGCAATCCTTGTAAACACCAACAAAATTACTACAATAAATCATGCACACGACCAAACATCACATGTTGAACCTTCTAATTTCAATAACCTTATATGTCCGCAAAAAAAAAAAAAAGAATGGGAAAGTTACCAAACATAGACGAATTCAAAGGACATGGTCAGAGATTTGAAAATGGAAATGGACTACCACCCATTACGATATGGACAATGAAATATATTGTAAGAATTGCAGAAGCAGATTCTTCCAACAGATGTTGAGAGAAAAGTTAGCTAGAAAGAAAACGAAAATGAAAAGCATTTATAGTGGGAAATGAGAAGTGTACTCTTTCTGTTTCCAATGAAAGTCCGGTACCCTTTTAAAGCCGATTAATTTAAATTCTAATAAAAAAATTCATTTTAAGAACGAAGTAGAGATAGATTCACGATTTTAATTTATAAAATCTGAATTCTAAGACAAAACATGAATCCGGAATTTAAATGACCTAAAAAGTAAAAACTAATGAAGTGAACCAAAATACCACACACAAAAAAGATGACAAAAATGCCTTTTGCGTCTGCCTTTTGCGCGGGATAACTCTAGTCGGCCCACATTTTTTAAAATGTCATTTTTAGTTCAATTACACAATAAATTATTGTGTTTTACAATCAATTATTCATCTACCCATTTGTACTTAATTTGACATGACACTAAGACAGTTATTGCAAGAACCATCCATTTTTCTATTTAACATGAATTTTGGATGATGTAAAGACTCATCCATTTCATAAGTTTAAGTCATCAAAATTTCAAGTTCTTGAAAAAACTATCCAACTCCAAAGTTCATAAAAAAAATGGTGCCTCCTCCTTCAACTATTAAGGTTTCTTTATTTTGGGAAGGAGAGATTATTCATGATAATAATACTGTTCATTATAGTATTCCACCAAAATACCATGTTAAGTTTTCAATTAACTTGGATTACTCAACATTGCTCAATGTCATACACAAAAGAATGAAAGTTAGTAAGCGTGAGTTTGCATTATGTGTAATAGGCAGATATCCAACATCTATTGCACCGCAAGGTTTAGTGCTTTATGGAGAGTGGAATATCATTGTTGATGAATCTTTGAGTGAATATTTGAGGGCGCCGGAAGAATATAGGGGCTTAATCACCCTGAATGTTCTTGAAATGTATGTTGAAAAGATACTTATCAGTCGTAGTGAAGTCTTGACCAGGACTCGTCAGCAAGTCCCAGAAATGCCGACTGCGCCACATCCTCAAATCCCTCAAGTTCAGCCTATTCATGGTAACACTTATCCGGACACGAGTTCTTATGGAGACATTTTGAGTGGTCAAATGTCTCTGAAAACTTTAAGCTAGCAATTTAATCAAAATTATGAAAAAATTGGAAAATATCTATTTTTTCATTATTATTTTGTGTAGTAGCACATGTATATTATACGTATTGTAATAGTAATATTTTTTTGTATCTTTTTAGGGGTTATACACCTTATATGAGTAATATTGAGCAATCCTCTCAGTTCGGTGCAGTTGCTTATTATCGGTAGCTATAGTTTTTAATAATTAAATAATATAAGTGATTTGATGTTTAGTATTTACAATACTTGAATTGGCTCTGTGGTGAAATTACTCACAAAACGCGTCAGTGGTATCAAATATTGATTTCGATGCAGTTGGTCTTTCTTCAAACCCAGATAATGTTGATTATTATCGGTAGGTTCATAATCTTGACATCAAATAATTCATATATATATATATATATATATATATATATATATATATATATATATAAAATATGTTACCTATTTTCGTGTAAGAAAAGGCCTTTACTAGATGGTAATGATTATCCAAATCATATAGAAAAATCATTGAATGATAACGATGATATACCGAATGCACAAGTATCTGATGATGATGAAATAAATATATCAGATAGTGAGGTTGATATTCATCCTCATAGACAGGAACAACAGTTAATAGAAATGATGCAACGTCGGCCACACCAGCAAGAACCGATGGCAGAAAGCTCAATTCACCAACAAGAAATAGTTCATCAAACCTCCCCAATCCAGTGGCATTCTGACGTGATTCCATATCTTGATAATCTTCAAGGTCATCCTGATGCCTTTGTCTTTACTAGAGAGGATGATCATATTCGCCAAGCAATGTGGAAAGACCGGAAGATCTTGTAAATGGTACTGTTTAATTTGCAAAAGGCATGATTTTCTCCTCCAAAAATGCACTACAAAGGGCCGTTAAAATTTATAGCATCAAATAAATAAGGGAGTGGCGATTGGTCTGCAGACGTGAGTATCAAGGTTGTCAATGAATGCTTCGGGGTAAGGAGACTCATGATAGTATGTGGACTATCTCAAAATTCCGCTCACGGCACATTTGTGATATGAATGACAATCGAGCAGATCATTTTAATTTAGATACAAATATAATTGGTCAAGTGTTAGTTGCTGACATTGCTAAAATTCCAAGGTACCTTATTCAATCAAATTCATTATAATTTTGACATCAATTAAATTATCATTGCTAAATGTTATTTGTTTAAACTTGTCCAGATTTCCCATCAAAGAATGTATTAGAACAATTTTGAGAGTATATCGTAAAACGATAAGCAGGAGAAAGGGTGTCTCGGGCGTAGATGCACTTTTGAGATGGTTTATGATACCTGATAGGGCTTTTTCCAGTAGTTGTCGGGGTATATGGCAGCTTTACAACACTTCAATCCTAGTATTATGCCTTCTTTTCTTCATATTCATGGGTGTAGCGAATTTTTGCTTATTCCTTCCGGAAAGAGTGGTAGCTTAACACCCAACCTTGTGTGCCCGGTAATATTTTTAATTTTGTGTTTTGGACATTCAAACCATGCATTCATGGTTTTGCTCATTGCCGGCCAGTAATATTCATAGATGGCATGCATGTGTACGGGATATACGACATCAAGCTATTGATTGCAGTAGGAATGGATGCCAATGGGTCGATATTCCCTCTTGCTTTCGCCATTGCCGCTAACGAGAACAATGAGATATGGGGGATGTTTTTGACATATTTGAGGCGATATGTTATTAAGGATCGAATAGGCATATGCGTGCTATCTGACCGAAATTATGGCATATTGAATAATATATTTCATTTGGAGGGGTAACAGCCTCCATTTGCTTACCATCGCTATTGTTTAAGGCATATAAAGGTAAATTTTAAAACGGTCTTTAGAAAAAGCACACTAAATAAATGAATGTGGGCGGCTGCAACAGAACATCAAGAAAAATAATTTTTTTTTTGGATGGAGATGATCAGGCCAGCGAAGCCGGAAGCATATGATTGGTTGAAGGCAATCGATGTTGACAAATAGACATTACATGCGGATGAAGGCAGGAGATGGGGGATGCTAACAACAAACAGCTCAAAGTCATTCAATGGTTTGCAAAAATCTGCACGGGAATGCCATTACTGCAATTGTGAGAATGACTTACAAGCAAGTTGTGGAGCGGTTTGTCGCTAGAACAAAACATGCCAAAGCCATATTAGCATATAGTGGGAAATTGAGGCCAAATCCTTCAAAAATGTATAGAAAACAAAATGTGAGCAACACACGATAGTAGAGTATAACTATGCTGAACGTATATTTGAAATCAAGACAGGTTCTTATCAAGGTCGGGGAGGCAACGTTCATACTACTTATGAGATTACAAAAACGTGCTCATGTGGTAAGTGACGATCATACCACATGTCGTGTTCTCATGCCATCAAGTGTTTCGAGACAATTGAAAAAATGGTATCAAATTATGTGGCATCAGAATACAGCTTGAAAAGTTATCTTAAAGTGTATGTCAATCGTTTCTACCCACTTGGTGATCAGGCTTATTGGCCAAAAGAGCCATTTTCTATGATTCCTAACAAACAGTGTATCTGTAAATTACGTGTTAACGCACGAACTCGGATTCTTAATCAAATGGATGTTCCAGATATGACATACTCTCGAAAGTGCTCAATGTGTAAGGAATTTTGCCATAATAAACGTTTGTGTCACCTACGAAATCGTGGTGCAAGTGCCTCTGGTGGTGCAAGTACCTATGGTGGTGGAAGAACCTCTCGTGGTTGAAGAACCTCATGGTTTTATGAATGTATTTTAAGTTTTCTTGATGTATTCGAATTGTCTTGAATTATGAATCTTAAGTATTTTTCTTCTTGTCCTATATGATGTATTTTTTTTAATGAAGCATCTTGAATTAAGCATTTTATCATCAAGAAAATTCTATTAAATAATTTTATAAAATATAATAATTTAATTTTCATCGCTTTTT
Organism: Anisodus tanguticus; assembly: GCA_034509755.1. Taxonomy (NCBI): domain Eukaryota; kingdom Viridiplantae; phylum Streptophyta; class Magnoliopsida; order Solanales; family Solanaceae; genus Anisodus; species Anisodus tanguticus. The sequence goes on from CM067546.1 coordinate 34,624,222, forward strand.
GGAACCACCTCGTTGTCGTCATCATTTTCATCATCCTCCTTACTTGCATTCTCTTCTTCATCGTCTTCCCCTTCATTTCTTTCTCCATCATTCTCGTTGTAGTCTAGATCTCGACTATCATCATTATGAGCACTTTCTTGGTTGACACAATAATATAACACTCCACAATTTAATGTTTGTGGTAAATATTTTGGAAGACCTATCCATTCTTGAATTATTGGATACTCTGGATAAGAAGAGTCTGAATGAAGATTTTTATTTTCTAACCGTTTCCAATGATCTTCTTCATCCGCTCCTCGAAAATTAAGATCGTCCAAATTATGATACATGTCTAGAGCTTATTTCTTTCATCAGGTGTTAGATAACCAGTGGTTCATCCTTGAATTTGAAGGTCTGAAATGTAGCAGACAAAGTTTGTGGCACAACTAAACTATGTCACTGACATAATACCTCATAATCACACCTTTTCGAATATAATTGAACTCATTGAAGCTTTTCACCCCAAATTATAGCTCCTTCGGATTTTGAGGAGTGTGTGTCACCCTCAATTATGTGTCCAATAACTTTTAGATCAACATTGATAAATATTGGTTGATTTTCAAAGGGACAAAAACACCATACCATTTTTCATCAGATAAATCCGTATAACATCCTAATATATCTTTTTCAAAATATGATTCAATTGTATTTGTTTCTATACTACCATGAGGCTTTCTTGTGCTACCCTCGTCTTTTTACATATTTCTGAACCAACTATTGAATGTAATGTTTTCATGCATTTTTAAAATGTGAGTTAGGATAAGATGCGGGAAGCGATGTTGAGATGGTTTGGGCATGTGCAGAGGAGAGACACAAATGTCCCAGTGCGGAGGTGTGAGAGGTTGGCTATGGACGGGTTCAGAAGGGGTAGAGGTAGGCCGAAGAAGTTTTGGAGAGAGGTGATTAGACGAGATATGGCGCAAGTGCAACTTACCGAGGACATGACCTTAGATATGGGGTTGTGGAGGACACGGATTAGGGTAGAAGGTTAGTAGTTAGTCGAGCGTAGTCCTACTTACGGTTACAAAATGATAATTGTAGTGTTATTACTGTAGGTTGATTAGTCTATCACACTTATAGGCGCATTATTGCTTTATACTCCCTTGTAGTTTGATTTCTGCTGCTATGTGTTCCCTAGTGTACTTTGTTGATATAATTTATCTAAGTTAGCTACTGCTTCCTTCTGTCAGAATGTGCTACCATGGCGTATTCGATTTTGTTATCAGCATGTTCATATTGCTTTAATTTCTTGTCTGGGTCTGACCGTTTCTCTTGCGTTGCTTTGCTTGCTTTACTTGTGATTATGCTTTATCTTGAGCCGAGGGTCTCCCGGAAACAGTCGCTCTACCTACCAAGGTAGAGGTAAGGTCTGTGTACACTCTATCCTCCCCAGCCTCAAATTGTGGGATTTCACTGTGTATATTGTTGTTGTTATTGACCGAATGAGTTATAGAAAAGTTGTGCAATATAAGTGTGTCATATAAAGCGGTCAAAAGCGAGCATAGTATTGTCAAATCAAGGATGTCATTCTGAAACATCATATTTTGCGCATGTAAAAGTTGTGCAATATAAGTGGTCATATAAATGAGTATAGTATTGTCAAATCAAGGATATCATTCTGAAACATCATATTTTGCGCATGTAAAAGTTGTGCAATATAAGTGTGTCATATAAAGCGATCAAAAGCGAGCATAGTATTGTCAAATCAATGATGTCATTTTGAAACATCATATTTTGCGCATGTAAAAGTTGCGCAATATAAGTGTGTCATATAAAACGGTTAAAAGCGAGCATATTGTTGTCAAATCAAGGATGTCATTCATAAACATCATATTTTTCTCATGTAAAAATTGCGCAATATAAGTGTGTCATATAAAGCGGTCAAAAGCGAGCGTAGTGTTGTTAAAATAAGGATGTAGTATATAACATGAATGAAGAACAACTAGCATTCACATTAAAATGAGTTATTATGTCAATTTGGAACCAATTTTCCATATTTTACCCCAACAGACATTCGAAGCAATGGGTAGGACATGAGAACTGGATGATGATTTTAAATACTCAAATAATCTGAACCACACATACAATCAACAATACAATAATACAATGATAGCGGAGTGGAATTGATGTGTTAGGGAGGCTGAAATGCTAGAACAAAATTTGAGGGCACTCGGACTCAAACGTCCAAAAAGTCGTACTACTTCAATGCCTCATGGTACACCACAAGAGTTCAATTATGCTCTTAACCATTTTCGCGAAGTGAACAATCGGATGAAAATGCGTTGCCTCAAGACAGAATATGATCAACATGGTTATGTCAGATTCAGATCCAAGTGGGATTCGAACTGTGAGATGTCCAATGAAGATGATTCCCCATGATCCTATTAATATTTTTTTTAAATAAAGTAGGTAGGTAGAGTCATAATGACAACCCCATGGTACTTGGAGTTTGCAACTATATAAGTAGCCTTTATTTATTATTAAATTACAACATATTCAATGTCGAGTAGTAGAAATGTAGATTGGTCGGTATTCCTTCCAAAGGATTTGAATAGTGGTGGTGATGATTGCTCAAATCATAGCAGCAATTCCAGTGATTCAAGTTATCTTGATAACAATGAATGCAAGATAAACGGTTTGAAACCCCACCTTCTTATAGAGCGTAATGATGATTTTTGCGATGTGAAATATTCAGATCCATGAGAATATTATTGTGGTTTACGTCGAGAATGGGTATATCGGTATGCTGAATCAGAACGTCTTGTTCGTGACTTGAAAAATCTCAACGCTCAAATCCCAACAAGGTTCTCAGTGACCATGCCTCGAACTGATCAACATTCTTGTGGGGTTGCAGGACGGAGGATTAGAAAAGAAAACAACAGAATGTTAGCAAGACGTTATAGATTTTACATGCTAAAGTTGGCCGAAGAACAAGCATCATCATCGGGTAGGACCTAACATCTACATAAAGAAGATATGTCTTAAGAAACCCAAAATATTGTTCTGAGTAAGATATTGAGGACTTCTATTCTGATGATGATTAGGATTAGGGGTACTATAATTTTGTTTGTATTTTAAATTTATGATGATGCCATCAATTTGAAGAAAATTAATATGTTTAATTTTGCTTTGATTGTTATAGTCTATTATTAATTTATATAAGCGGTTTACAGTTTAGAATACATAAAAAGTTCAACAATTCACAATTTTTAATGAAAATAAAAATAAATTCATACATAAAAGGTGCCGATTACATAATATGTTTAAAAATATAAAAAATACATAAAAATGTGCAACATACATAAGAGATAATAAACTTAACCGAAATACATAAAAACAAAATACATAAAAGTAATAAACAACAACAATATAGCACAAATCATCTTCCAAAATTTTAATTTATCATTCAAAGCATTTTTCTCGTGTTGAGTGTCTCTAAGGTTGTCCTTGAATTTTTTTTGTTTTTTTCGAATTCTTTTAGCAAGACCTTCAAATGGTCAATTTTTTCTTGAGCTTCCGTAAGTTTAAACTGCAAGTCAAACTTCACAGTGTCTCTAGTGATACGTGAAGTCGTGGTATCTCTATCAACATGAGGCTTTTTAAACTTCGCGACCACCGTTTTATCCACGAGAATTTTATTTTCCCATCAAAAATATTTGCAACCATCTATATCCTATAAAACATTACAAGAAAAACAGTTTTTTAAAGTAAAATATGTACATGATGTGAAAAAACTCTAAACCCATAAAAATTTGTAAAAATACTTACTTCGAGCATTTTACAACGCCAAAAACGACGACCTGGATTATCTTGGGTCCTTGATGTACTGAGCTTATAATAATAACCGCAATCACAAACATCGGGTTCTATAGCAAAGCTTAACGTTTCGGAGCTTTGAGACATGATTTTCGGGGGGCTAAAGTATGGTAAAAGAGTTAAAATTGAGAAGATAAAGAGTGCAGATGAAATGGATAAGGTTGGCTAGGGTTATAATAACCCCTTTTGCGCAGAAATTTCTTGCGCAAAAAGGTAGTATTGTCATTTGGGGGGGGGGGGGGGGGGGAAGGGGTACTTTGATTCACTTCGTTAGTATCCAAAATACTAAGGGTAGATCCACTCACGAGAATAAAACCTCCCCTATTAAAAGAGACGCTGATAGATCGTTTAGTTTGAGGATTAAGTTATTTTAGAATTTTAATTTTGAGATATAATTCTGAGATTAATTTATCTCACCTCTAAAGTAACATCCAATTTGATAAAATATTTAAAATTAATTATTCAAATAAAATACAAATTTAATATCAAACTTAATCATAGATATTTCATTTTATCTATTTGAACTAGAATATACCTCAGAATAGAGAAGTGTAATAAGCTGAGTAGCACAAAGGGAAGGTGAACTTGTGTTGTAAGAAATAAAGAGTGAGGGAATCGAGAATTTAATTAGGGAGGAGCCAATGGGGCATTTAGCGTATGAGCATATAGTCTTTCCCAGCTGGCAATTCCAAACGAAACACGAGGCACCTGTAACGGTCCGAATTTTCCAGCTGTTTCCCATTCACATCATCACTCCTCATTTCTCTCTACCTTACTCACTCCTGCCTCACATTTAGGCTTTAGCCCTCTTCCCTATCCATAACAAGATATTTTAATCTTCTATATTCTTTTGTTTCTTTATTTTAATTTTCTTTTATTTTTGATTGGTAGAGCTAAAAACGAAGATAAAGGTAAAAATTGAGATTGGTTGAACACTTGAATATAATTCAAAGGGTAATGCAAGAATTAAAACTTCGAAATAATCTTACCATGAATAATAATATAAATTATTGTTGAAATATGATATATAACTTTTTTTTCTAATTTATGTGATATTTATTTATCTAAAGTCAATTTAATTAATTTTTAAAATTAAATTAAATCTATTTAGATATTACCAAATACGAAAAATATTATACGGTGTGATATTTTTTAAAATGTTATTGAAGTTTTCATAATTTAAATATTGAAAAATAAAAAATGACATATAAATCAAAACGAAAGAAATATAGCGCAGAAATAATACAAGGGTCATTATGCAAACATTGATTCTTAAAAATATCTCTGGCTTTTTGAATACTACATTATTCTCGTGGTGCTATATAAGTACCTTATTCTACTTCTACTTTATACAAAATAACACAAATTCTACCAACATATGTATCATTTTAGTATTAGCAAATACAAGACCCTCTTTATTTCTAGTTTTAACATTGCATTAGTAAAGTAATATTATCGAATTTGATACGGATATTAATTTTTCTCATTCCTCAAACCAGATAACAAAGCAATCATTGATACTGTGTATCAACTGATTTAAATTCCCTAAAGATGGACCAAATCTTTTACTTTACATACGAGTTTTGATTAACCTACTAAAACAACTAAATACACGATAAATGGTTAATACTGGAAAGAAAAAACTGTCGGTTTCACCTAAGATCTTTTGTTATAACTTAAAACACAATTTTTCCCTTTTTAATTTCAGCTCCAGCTCAGGAATTTCCATTTACGTACCCCAAATTTGGCAGTGAATATTTTGTTTTTGGTACATCATATAAAGTCAAGTAAAATATTTACAGAGTACTGCACACGCGGTTAATTTAATTTTGCTCAGCAAACAGCCAAAACACCATAAAAATTTCACATGCACACGCGTGGTAAATACTTTTTTTTTCAAGTAAAAAAGGGTAAAAATTGGCAGGGACCGAGTTACGCACGTGGGAGAGCTCTGCAGAATTCGCTATGAACAGGTGTAGTAATATGAGAACCACAAACATCGGCTTAAAAATCGGCGAGTTTCCGGTGGAGCCGATGTTTTGGATCCTGTTTATCAATCTCTTGCAAGTTCCTTACGCTTCGGATCGCTAAAATATCGCCTTTTCCAATCTCTAACACTCTCTGCAACTCGTCAATATTTGCTGATTCTGTATACACAGCAAAAAAAAATAGAACTCATTAGAACAAACAAATAAGTACTCTCCCCAATACTTTTTGCTGAGTCAATATGACTAAACTTCAAATTTAAATTATATTAAATTAAAATAATATTTTAAAATTAAAATTTATATATTTAAAAATTATCGAATAAATATTATTTCTACAAGTTACAATTTTTGTCATATTAATTTAATAAAAAAAAATATTTTAAAATATTAATCAAAGTTCATACCATTTGAATATCTAGAAATAAAAAGTATTACGTAAATTGAAATTAAATTTTCTCACCTCAATTTATAGAAAAATATATTTTAAAATTCATGCGAATATCAAAAAACAAAAAGTATTACATAAATTGAAATAGAGCGTGTGAAACTCATTGGAGACCAAATTTTTGCGTGAAATTGATGAATACCTGAGTATAATGGAACTAAATCTAAAATATAAATTGAAAAAATCAATTGCTCAACAGCGAAACAGAATGTGCATTATTATATATACCTATAGGCTTAGCGAAGCCTTCAAATCCATGAAATTGAGCTAAATCTGAAACAAAAATCATGAAACGAGTTCGTTTTTTTCTCCAAATCACAAGGTATAAATATAAATTAAATGTAGTGTACGGTACCTTTATCAGACGGATTATGAGAAGAGAGATAAAGGATAAGGAAGCAAAAAAACGTGAGAACAGGAATAAGGTGAATGTACTTCTCAGCTCTAGACAATGACTTGTTAAGAGCCTTAATTGATTTGCGTACTTGTTCATCTTCTTCATTATAGTTGTTAGAGAGCGATGGAGAGGCTTGGTCCGTCGCCGTGACGACGGCGGCGGAGTTGTCTCTGTCGCCGACGATAACGACTCCATGTGTGTGGTGTAACTTCGATCCCGGTGAGCCAAGTGATTGTCTATGCATGTTGTTGGCCGGGCTTACGGAGATTCGAGAATGAGAGAGAGAAACGGCGATTGAGAAAGAGTAGAGGTTGGTGGCTGATGAGGTTATTTATTACTTATTAGTCTGGAATTTATTACCAAATACTCCAATATACCAAAAAGAAATTATTAGAGTACCAAATTAATGTCATTAAATTTGCCTTTAAATTTGAGAATACACTTGTATAAAAAACAAAATATAATAATAATAAATTGCATTAAATCCCGTAACTCTAGCAACACAGGTGGAAAGATACCTCCTTATTGCAAAGACACTTTAGTCCCCGATATTTATGAAAATCCTACACAGTAATTTGTCCTAGTAGGAGTAATATTTTTATTTTGCATTTTAAAGTTTTATTTACAATTTCTTTTTTATTGGAAAGGAGATGCAACATATTTTGAAATATTTAGGCCCACAAACTAACACAACCCAATCTCATTAGATCAAGACTTATAATTTTTACTTTTTTCCTAAATTTTTTTTCACTTTTTGTGGAAATTGGTGTTTGGCCATAAAAATTTCAAATATAACTTGAAGTTATATTTGGAATTTAAAAAATACCCCAAACCTTGTTTTCACAATTTTCACTTTTTATTTTTGATCATTGCTTTTATCTTTCACTTTTCAAAATTTACCTTATATTTTTTATTTTTATAAATTTGACCCGTGGTAAATTCAACTAATGAGTTTCATGATCGAAGGGATATAAAAGAGGTCGTATGCATCAGTAAACAAGCTCAAATTGTAAATTATGATGATCTTGGTGTCGAAAAACAGCATGGCAAAACAAAATAGGAACTTAATATTTCCTCGTATAATACATGAGTTGGCATCCTTGTAACCACATGTTAATCAATATGCAAAGTAAATTGATTTGCTGAATGATTTCAGATTGTCTTTATAAGGACACCGAAAGTTATTATGTTTATTAATTATTTTGGGTGATTTTGCTAGTTTTTAAAGATTGGGGAATAAATCATATTTTATATTTTTTAAGAAAAGTGCATTCCAATAACCAAATATCATTTGCAAAAACTATGGCTAAACATAACTCTAACTCCAACTCCAACTTTAAAAATTCAAAAAAAAAATGAAATTGTTTTTTATTTCTATGGCCAAACGCCTACTTAGATTGAGCTAAAAAGTCTTGATTTTATATGGATTAGAAAATATCTCATCGCAATCCAACTATTATTATGGTTTTGTAATACAGTTGCTTGGTTCCATTTTATTTGTGATTCTTTTTCCTATGCGAGACTTTCTATCTTCTTGAATAAATAATCGATCTCTTTTTATTTGAATAGTACATAATTTTTGTTATAATAAGTTAAATTAATAATATAAAATAAGAGAACTAAAAGCCATTTAACGAGTAAGAAGAGCAGCAAAAACTTAAAATGATTTGGGGACGCCACCAATATGTATATGTACACCAATTCAAGTTCCTTCTCCTTTTCCCCCGTTTAAGCTATGATCATAATGATGGTATTCTCTTATGCTATAAAAGAGAGAGGAGAAGGACCACCATTCTTCCTTTAAAGTGAAAATATACGAGGATATACACGGTATGCAATTGTTGGATATAATTGCAGTACGGAAAGTAAATAAATATTACAAGTGTTCGAAAGGATAAACAAACATCCAATATTACAATTGCCGCACGCTTGTTAAGTCTTGAATCTTGAAACCTAAAATCAAGAAACACTAAATCTGGATTGTTACAAATGTGGCTGAGTCGAGAGATGGCTCTATGTCTTTAAGACAAGATTGTCCCGTATATATCCTTTTACGTTCTAGACAATAGTCTCCCAAGATAAAATAGCAACTTAACAAATGAGCAAAGGAAACTCAAGTGTTACTTTGAAGAACTTAGAGTAATGAAATGATGTTGGATAGTAGGAAGAAGATTTATGTTTTGTTTCTGATTTTCTGTTTTTTGATTCTGTCTAGTCTCAACAATTGAGCCAAAGGCTTCAATATATAGTGCATGGAGGGGACTTATGTTTGAAGCATGAAAATGTGGCGTGGAACAATTATCCCTCATCGGTGGAGGAAGGAAGATTTATTCATTTTATAAGTCTCAAAATTGGCTAAGTGTTTGGGACCCCAAGGGGTAACCCATGTGTTTGAAGGAGGGAGGACCTAGATGTGCTTGGGTTCGAGGCTAAGTCCACACGCGCGCCGCTGCGCGCCCGTCATGTCCAGTCAGGTTCGGGCTTAGGTCGCGGATCGTGGGCCTTGGGCTTTGGGCTTCTTTTGATATTATCTTTTTGGACCCAAATTGCTTCATATTTATAGTTTGGTCCCTGAAGTTTCAGGTAAGATAAAATTGGAAAGAGAACTTGCGCCTTTTGGGTTGGTTTTGGAATGTTAAAACTCCTTTAATATGCACATCAATTCAGTCATTTACTTGGCTGAATAACTCCTCACTAAAGCTCCAATACGTTGCACATTAATTCAGTCATTTACTTGGCTGAATTACTCCTCACTAATTGTCATTATATGGCCATTAACAATAATTAGTTGGGCAGTTGAGAAGTCCCCTCCATGCACTATATATCGAAGCCTTTGGCTCAATTGTTGAGACTAGACAGAATTGAAAAACAAAAAATCAGAAACAAAACAGAAATCTTCTTCATACTACCAGCATCATTTCATTACTCTAAGTTCTTCAAAGTAACACTTGAGTTTTCTTTGCTCATTTGTTAAGTTGTTGTTTTATCTTGGGAGACTATTTTCCAGAACGTAAAAGGATATATACGGGGCAATCTTGTCTTAAAGACAGAGAGTCATCTCTCGACTCAACCACAGTTGTAACAATCCAGATTTAGTGTTTCTTGATTTCAGGTTATCAAGATTCAAGACTCAACAAACGTGCGACAATTGTAATATTGGCTGTTTGTTTATCCTTTCGAACACTTGTAATATTTATTTACTTCCCGTACTACAATTATATCCAACAACAATACCTTGTGTATATCACGGAAACCCATCACAAGTGAGAAATCGTGATATACACGGTATACACACCGTGTATATCCCTATTTTGGTAACAAATTATTTTGTATTATTTGTATATAATTAGCATTGTACACTTACCATAATTGTAGGATTCTTGTACAATTAGAATAGGATTTTGGGAGTAGAATAGGAATAGGATTTCCATATTATGGAAATTGTAAATTGTATATATACTCTTTCATTAATGAAAATAATCAAGAAATTATTTCTTTCATGGTATTAGAAGTCTAGGTTTTTCATACCTCTCCTAATTTCTTTTGCAACCTCCTCGATTTCTGAGCTTCTTCTCGGTTTTTTGTAGCCCTCTTCTCTTCCAAAATCCCTACTTCGCCTCTTGTTCTTTCGTTATGTCTAAGAATGTGTTTCATCTTGCCCTTACTGTTTCCAACATCAAGAACCACATCCCTATTGTTCTTGAAATGGAAAACATCCAGTATGCGACGTGAGCAGAGTAGTTCAAAATTCACGCAATCTCCCATCAAGTCCTCTATCACATCATTCCTCCCGCTACCCTTATTCCCGCGAAGGACCCTCAGTTATGGATTACTCTTGATGCTACCGTCCTTCAGTGGATTTATTCCACTATTTCTACCGACCTTTTACAGACGATCATTGAGTCGGACACTACGGCTATGGCTACCTGGAATAGATTGCGTGATATATTCCAAGACAACCAATATTCCCGACTCGTCACCCTTGAGCAAGAATTCTCCCAAGTATGCATGAAAGATTTCCCAAATATTTATGCGTATTGTAAATGGCTCAAGGAGTTGGCAGATCAACTCTCTAACGTTGAATCTCCTGTGACCAATAATCGTCTTGTTCTACAAATGGTTGCCGGCCTTTCTGAGGCCTATAATGGCGTTGGGACTCTCCTTCGTCAAAGCAATCCGTTTCATCTCTTTTATCAAGCCCGCTCGATGCTCACCTTAGAAGAAGTTGGCTTGGCAAAAAAGGCAGCTACCGGCGCTAGTTCCGTGGCGATGATGACTTCGTCCGATAATTCTCATGGCTTAATTAACTATTTGGGTCAAAACTGCAACAACGGTAGCGGCAAAAAGGGTCAAAATTGTAAAAATAATGGCAAAAATCATGGCGGCAACAATGGTGGCCGCCGGAACAGTGGTGGCGGCGGCAGTGGCTCTCGGGGCAGTGGGCAGCTGCCTCATTGGGCTCAGCAGTAGGCCCCCTGGCAGTGGAACTAGGCCAGTGGGCCTTGGCCCAATAGTGGATATTTTTCGTAGAGCCATTACTCGGGAAACTGGGCCCAGTTTCCACAATAGGCCAGGCCCAATTTCTCGGGTCCATCTTCGGGTGGCAGGTCATTTTATGGGCCGGGGCAACAGGGCGGTGTGCTTGGGCCTCGACCTCCGTAGGCATTCCAGGCAGTGGACCCCACACCGACTCCGATAGATATTGAGGTTGTGATTGTGTGTCAGACCATGGTAAATGAACACCGGTGCCACTTCTCACATAACATCAGACCATGGTACTTTCTCGTCTTATTTCAATTTGAGCAAAAATCGTGGCATACTTGTTGGTAATGACAACTCAATTCCAATTCATGGTTACGGTCATACTACTTTGTCTCCTCTCCATCCACCTTTTGTCTTGAAAAATGCTCTTCATGCCCTTAACGTAATTAAAAATTTGATGTTTGTCCGTAAATTAACCACTGATAATTAGATTTCTGTTCATTTTGATCCTTTTGGGTTTTCTGTGAAGGATCTCAAGACGGGGATACCTCTCATGAGATGTAATAGTAAGGGAGATCTTTATCCTATCACGCCCGCATCCAGTCTCTCGAGTCCAGTCTTGCCGTCTACCTTTGCAACTCTAGCTCCTTTCTTGTGGCATTTACGTTTGGGTCACCCTGGGTCGTCTATTGTTTCTTCTTTGCATAAAAATAATTTTATTTCTTGTAAGGGCACGCGTAGTACTCCAATTTGTCATTCTTGTCCTTTAGGAAAACATGGTATATTACCGTTTGTAGCATCTACTTCTCGTACTTTAATGCCATTTGATATTCTTCATAGCGATTTATGGACATCTCCCATTTTAAGTTCTGTGGGCCATCGTTATTATGATCTATTTTTGGATTATTATTCTATTTTTTATGGACCTTTTCGTTAGTGAAAAAATCACAAGTTGTTTCCTCATTTTTAAAATTTAGAGCATTCGTCCGCACCCAATCACAAGTTTTTTCCTCAATGTGATAATGGCAAAGAATATGACAATAGGTTGTTTCGGGATTTTTGTGATACTAATAACATCGTTTTTCGTTTCTCTTGTCCTCATACTTCCTCACAAAATGGGAAAGCCGAACGAAAAAATCGTATCATTAATAATATTGTCCGAACTTTATTAGTCCATGCTTCCGTACCCCCTTTCCTTTTGGCATCATGCTCTACAAATGGCTACTTATCTTCTTAACATTTTTCCTACCAAAGGGTTGGCATATGTGTCTCCTCTTAAAGTCCTCTATAATAAAGATCCTTCGTATTCCCATCTTAGGGTCTTTGGGTGTTTATTCTATCTGTTTTTCCCGTCAACTACTATTAACAAACTTCAAGCCCGGTCTACCGCTTGTGTGTTTTTGGGTTATCCATCTAATCATCATGATTACAAATATTTTGATTTATCCTCTAATAAAATCATCATTAGTCGCCATGTTATTTTTTATGAAATCCAATTTCTATTCTCTCTCCCAAATAAAATGAGACAGTGACAGTATTGATTCTTGACTCAAAATTTTGGGATAATTTTTGGAATTTGATTTTTTGGGATCATGTTGATCACTAATTGATCACAAATGACTTGATTACAAAATATGACAGGCGGGTACAGACATGTATTGGTGGGTGACGGATATCCACTTGGGTGGTGGAACGGGTGTGGATTTAGGAATATACCATCCTAGGCGGGTATGGATGTTGAAAATTGTACCCGCCCCGCCCAATTGCCATCCCTAACCACATCCCACTATTTCCAGTATTGTTTCTGCCCCAGTTTCGGTAGTTGGGCCGGTTGCCCAGCCCAATACCGACACTATTCCAACTTCGGTTCCTGCTTCTGCCTCGGCTACGGTTTCGGTATTAGGCCAGCAGGCCCACTGCCTACTGGCCAGCCTGTCTCCCATCTGAGTCCCTCCCAAAATCCACCCAATTCTCCACCGAGTCATAGATCGGTCACTCGTAGTCAACGGGGTATTTTTAAACCGAAAAGACATTTTAATTTAAATTCTATTGTTCTTAAATCCCCCTACCCCATAACACAGTGTCCGCCTTAAATGACCCGAATTGGAAATTGGCTATGAACGACGAATATGATGCTCTTATTGATAATAAGACGTGGGAGTTGGTACCCCGTCCTTCTAGTGTTAATATTATTCGGTCTATGTGTATTTTTACTCATAAGGATAATTTTGATGATTCTTTTACGAGGCATAAGGCTCGTCTTGTAGGTGATGGTAAGACTCAGCAAGTTGGTGTGGATTATGGTGAGACATTTAGTCCGATGGTCAAACCGGCTACCATTCGCATTATTCTCAGTCTGGCTCTTTCGAAAGCTTGGCCCATTCATCAGTTAGATGTGAAAAATGATTTCTTACATGATGATCTTAAGGAGACAGTTTACATGCATCAACCCTTGGGTTTTTGAGACCCCAAATATCCTCATCATGTATGTTTATTGAAGAAGTCCTTGTATGGGCTTAAGTAGGCCCTACGAGCTTGGTATAAGAGATTTGCAGACTATGTTTCATCTATTGGGTTTTCACACAGCAGCTCTGATAATTCATTGTTCATATATATCGTAGTACTTCCCTAGCTTATATATTGTTATATGTGGATAATATTATCTTGACTGCCTCTTTTGATGTGTTGCGAAAATCTGTCACGACAATGCTCAGTTCTAGGTTTGCTATGAAAGACTTGGGGCCCTTGAGTTACTTTTTTGGGCTTGTTGTCACTCGTCATGTAGGTGGGTTATTCTTATCCTAACGGAAGTATGCAGCTGAGATCATTCAGCGAGCTGGTATGTCCTCGTGCAAGTCTGATTCCACTCCAGTTGATACTAAACCCCAGTTGGGTGCTGCGACTGGCTCACCTTACGAGGATCTCACTCACTATCGCAGTGTTGCTGGATCTCTACAGTATCTCACTTTCACGAGACCAGATATTACGTATATCGTACATCATGTGTGTTTGTTTATGCATGATCCTGGGGTGGAGCACATGAATGCGCTCAAATGCATTATCAGATACTTCCATGGGATACTTGACTATGGCTTGCATTTATATCCATCTTCGGGCTCTACAATTGTCTCGTATACCGATGTTGATTGGGGTGGCTGTCCAGATACCAGACGCTCCACGTCAAGTTATTGCATGTTTCTTGGTGATAATTTGGTCTCGTGGTCTGCCAAACGACAAGCTACCTTATCACGCTCCAGTGCCGAGGCCGAGTATCGAGGGGTAGTCAATGTGGTTTCTAAATCATGTTGGTTACGTAATCTTCTCTTGGAGCTTCACTTTCCCATTAAAAAAGCTACCTTGGTATATTATGATAATATTAGTGTTGTTTATCTTTCAAGGAATCCGGTTTAACACCAACACACTAAACATATTGAGATGGATATCCATTTTGTTCGCGAAAAGGTAGCTCGTGGACAAGTATTATCATAATAAACCAAGATAGCTTTCTCAATAGGACAATGAAGCTCTAAAAGAAGATTACGTAACCAACAGGATTCAGAGACCACATTGGCTACCCTTCGATACTCAGCTTCTGCACTAGAGAGGGATAATGTAGACCGACGCTTCGCAGACTATGAGACCAAGTTATTACCAAGAAACATACAATAGCCAGACGTAGAACGTCTGGTGTCTGGATAGCCACCCCAATCAGCATCTGTATACGAGACAAGTGTAGACGTCGATGAAGGATATAAATGTAAGCCATAGTCAAGTGTCCCCTAGACGTATCGAATAATGCGTTTAAGTGCATTCATGTGCTCAATCCTGGGATCATGCATAAACAAGCACACCTGTTGTACGGCATACGTAATATCTGGTCTTGTGAAAGTAAGATATTGAAGAGCCCCTACATGACTGCGATAGCGGGTCGGATCCTCGTAAGGTGAGCCAGCCGCAACACCTTGCTTGGTTTTAGTATCAAATGGAGTGGAAGTGGACTTGCATGAGGACATACTAGCTCGCTCAATGATCTCAACGGCATACTTCCTCTGGGATAAGAATAACCCACTTGCATGACGAGTGACAACAATCCCAAAAAAATAACTCAAGGGCCCTAAGTCTTTCATAGCAAACTCAGAACTGAGCATCGTCATGATAGACTTGCGTAATGCATCAGAAGAGGCAGTCAAGATAATATCATCCATATTTAATAGTATATAAGTCAGGGAAGTACCACAACGATATATGAACAATGAATTATCAGACCTGTTGTGTGAAAACCCAATAGATGAAACATAGTCTGCAAATCTCTTATACCAAGCATGTGGGGCATGCTTAAGTCCATACAAGGACTTCTTCAATAAACAGACATGATGAGGATATTTGGGGTCTCGAAAATCCAACGGTTGATGCATGTAAACGGTCTCCTTAAGATCACCATGTAAGAAAACATTCTTCACATCTAACTGATGAATGGGTCATGCCTTCGAAAGATCCAAGATGAGCACAATGCGAGTGGTAGCCGGCTTGACAATCGAACTAACTGTCTCACCACAATCTACACCAACCTGTTGAGTCTTACCATCACCTACAAGTCGAGCCTTATGCCTCACAAAAGAACCGTCAGAATTTTCTTTATGAGTAAAAATCCACATAGACCGAATAATATTAACACCAGATGGACGGGGAACCAACTCCCACGTCTTATTATCAATAAGAGCATTATATCCGTCGATCATAGCAATTTTCCAATTCGGGTCATTTAAAGCAGACACATGATTATGGGGTAGAAGGGATTTAGAGATATTGGAATTAAGATTAAAATATTGTTTTGGTTTAAAAATACCCCTTTTACTAAGAGTAACCGGCCCTGGACTCGAAGAGGAGATGGATGGATTTAGGGAAATGACGGGAATGGACTAGCCAGCAGGCAGTGGCACTGCTGGCCCAATAACTGGGACATTATCGAAGGGAGCAGTGGGCTGGACCACTGGCCCAATTTCGAGAGATGGACTGGACCGTGTGTCTGGTCCACTGGACCGAGATGATGGGACAGTGGGGCCAGCGTGCAGTGGGCCCGCTGA
Organism: Anisodus tanguticus; assembly: GCA_034509755.1. NCBI lineage: Eukaryota > Viridiplantae > Streptophyta > Magnoliopsida > Solanales > Solanaceae > Anisodus > Anisodus tanguticus. The sequence continues at coordinate 34,640,473 of CM067546.1, forward strand.
CTGATTTTGGGTATGGGATAATTCCGATAAATGGTGGATAATATATGGGGAGACATCGGTATCCAAAAAATTATACGAACTAGGCACGGGACTACTCATGTTAGCAAATGGAAATTGGGATTCATAAAAAATAACATGGCGACTAATGATGATTTTATTAGATGATAAATCAAAACATTTGTAACCACGATGATTAGACGGATAACCCAAAAACACGCAAGGGATAGAACGGGCCTGGAGTTTGTTAATTGTGGTGGATGAAAATAGTGGATAACATAAACATCTAAAGACCCTAAGATGAGAATATGTATGGGCCTTATTATATAAGATTTGAATAGGGGATAAATATGTCAAACCTTTGGTAGGAAGTATGTTAAGGAGATAAGTGGCTATTTGTAGAGTATGATGCCAAAAATAAAGAGGTGCGTAAGAATGAACCAATAACGTTCGGACAATATTATTAATGGTACGAATTTTGTGTTCGGCTTTCCCATTTTGAGAGGACGTATGAAGACAAGAGAAATGAAAATTGATACCATTATCTCCACAAAAATCCTGAAATAACCCATTATCATATTCTTTTCCATTATCACATTGAATATTCTTAATTTCCCGTTTGAATTCTGTACGGATGAAAGCTCAAAATTTTAAAAAGGTGGGAAAATGTGAGATTTTTTCGTTAACGGAAAAGTCCATAAAAAATTAGAATAATCATCCAAAAAAATAGCATAATAACGATGGCCCAAAGAACTGATAACAGGAGATGTCCATAAATCGCTATGAATAATATCAAATGACATTAAAGTACGAGAATTAGAGTATACAAACGGCAATCTAATAATTTTTCCTAAAGAACAAGATTGAAAAATCGGAGTACTACGCGTACCCTTACAAGAAATAAGATTGTTTTTATCTAAGGAAGACAAAATTGACGACCCCGGATGACCTAGACGTGCATGCCACAAGGAAGGAGCAAAGGCTGCAAAATTAGATGGCAAGGCATGACTCGAGAGACCGGATGTGGGCGTGATAGGATAAAGATCTCCCCTACTATCACATCTCATGAGAGGTATCCCCGTCTTGAAATCCTTCACAGAAAACCCAAAAGGATAAAAACAACAGAAATTGAATTATCAGTGGTGAATTTACGGACAAACACCAAATTTTTAATTAATTTAGGAGCATGAAGGATATTTTTCAAGACAAGAGGTGGATGGGGGGGAGACAAAGTTTTATGACCGTAACTACGAATTGGAATTGAATTTCTATTACCAACAATTATGCCACGATTGTTGCTCAAATTGAAATAAGACGAGAGAGTACCTTGGTCGAACGTCATGTGAGTAGTGGCTCCGGTGTTCATGTACCAATGCGGGTTCGAGGGATTTAAACCAAGTCTGTGCATCGCAACTTCAATATTTGTCAGCATGAGGAGTGGATTTGGGCCGGTAGCATGGAAGGCTTGCTGGTCGAGGCCCAAGCACGCCTCACTGCTGACTCGGACCGCCACTGTTGTTTCTGTGGGCTGGAGTTGGAGCAGAAAAATTAGGTCGAAACGCGTGGCGGATCGGGCCCAATTCGCTGGAAACTGGGCTGGCTGAACATAGGGGTTGTTGGGCCAAGGGCTACCGGCCCAGCCCCATTGCCAGTGGGTCTACTGCTGGGACCAGGCAGCTTGGGGCCCACTGCCTCGAGGGCCACCATATTTACTATTTCGAGGTCCTCCACCGCTGCTGGAACCACCGCATTTGCCATCGCGATTTTTATTATTATTATTCCGAGAATTCTTGCCGCCACCGTGAGCACGGTTGCGGCCTGAATTATCAACAAGATCGTGAGGAGTGGATGATGTCATCATGACCACAGGGTTTGCACTAGTAACCGCATTTTTGGCCAAGTCGGCTTCTTCCAAAGTAAGCGTGGACCGGGCTTGGTAGAACTTCGGGAGAGGATCACTTTGATGAAAGATAGTTCTAATGCCACTATAGGCCTCGGATAGGCCAGCAACCAACTGGAGAACAAGACGATCGTCGCTAACCGGGGCACCAACGTTGCGGAGTTGGTCCGCCAATTCTTTCAGCCTTTGACAATAGGCCGATACGTTCGGAAAATCCTCCATGTTAACATGAAAAAATTCCTGCTCAAGAGTAACAATATGAGAATTTTTGTTATCTTGAAATATGTCATGCAACCTATTCCAAGATTCCATTGTTGTAGCATCGGGTTCAATAATCGTCTGTAACTGGTCGGTAGAGATAGTGGAGTAAATCCATTGTAACAGGTCGGTAGAGATAGTGGAGTAAATCCATTGAAGAACGATAGCATCAAGGGTTGTCCATAACTTAGGATCATCCTCGCGTTTAGGCACCTCCGTATCCTCAGGAGCCGCGGGGATTATGTGATGGAGAACTTGATGCGAGCGTGCGTGAATTTTGAATAGCTCGGCCCACGTCGCATATTGGACGTTTTCTATCTCAAGAATGATAGGGATGTGATTCTTGATGTTAGAAATAGTAAGGGCAGGGTGAAACGTGTTCTTTGACGATAGGTGATTGAGGGATTTTGGAAGAGAAATTTGAGAGGAAAGATTTGAAGAGGCTTGGATTTAGACGTGATGCAAGGAAACCGAGAGGGCAGCAGAACGAAGTTGTAGGATTTTGTGAACATAGACTTCTGATACCATGAAAGAAATAATCCTCTTGATTATTTTCATTAATGGAAGAGTATATATACAATTTACAATTTCCATAATAGGAAAATCTTATTCTACTCCCAAAACCTTATTCTACTTGTACAATAATTATACAATTATGATAAGTGTATAATTCTAATTTAATACAAAACTCATGTTACCTAATATACACCAAACCGTGATCTACAAGTTATGTATATCACGGCACGGACTGCTCCTATTTATCACTTTCCAAAAAGTTTTTAAATTCTTTTTTCTTAACGCTTCTTATTGAAATTGACTTCATATCTAAAATGAGAGCTCAAGACTTCGATCAAGAATGAAGGAATATTTATCTATCTACCACAATCTTTGATGATCGAGTTACTTTTCAGTCATTTTGTTCATAAAATTGCTCTCATAGTGTTACGCAATTGACTGGGCTTTAAACGAAAAGGACCCTTTCATTGCTTAAGGTGGAAGCTAAATCTCATTCAAAAATTGAAATCGGCAAGTGACTTTTGCTTTTCTTCACTTTTTAAATAAAGATAGATAACGTCGTCACTTTTTGTATGGGTTTATGAATTGGTCACTAATATTTGAGTTATCTGCTGATTTATTCCTCGGTATTAGTTAGTTTCTTGATATATTAATTTTCAATTTGACCTTCGAATAGCCTCCAACCAAAATCGATGATGAAAATCAGCAACAATTGAACAAAAAGAAATCATACCAATAATAACCACAGACATTAGTTTCATTTTCTAATCTTCAGTTTTACTCTTGTACTACTATCAATCATTGCTTTTGATGTTATTTATCGGCAGGTCAAGACCTTTTAGAAGCCTTGAAACGAAAAGATAGTATAGGAAAGAAATGAACATTAATCGCAATACTGTGGCCAATTTTAACGAACTCACTTGTTTCAAATAGAGAAGCCCATAGAACAATGACGTTTCAGATACATGTGTTCAAAATTGAAGTAATTATTTGAACTATCAATTTTTATTTTTGTCAATGCTCCAATCTTTATCGATATTTAAACTCAATTTTTATATTTGAAATTCAAGACTCACTTTTTAAAGCTTGTAATATTCGGTCGTTTTCAAGTTATATTTAACAACATCATTTTATTTAAATTGACTTTCCATTTTTTGAAATTCAAGATCAAATTTTCAAGCCTGCCTTTTTCGTGATTTGCCAATGTTTTCAAGCTTTAATTTATACCCACACATGCCGAAGAGAAAGAAGAAAGCACTACGGAAAGAGCATATACATAAATCATGCCACTTAAAATGTGTGCTTTACTTTGATTATCGGGCATGAAAATTGAAGGGCCGACAACCCACTTCTTATATTTGAAACTAGAAAAGGAAATTCCGTGCTATGCACGGGCTCAATATTTGTTTATAATTTTGATCAATATTTTGAATATTATTTAATTATATTTTTATTTAGTTTTTAAATATTTAAATAATAATATTAAAATATTAAATTAATCTAATTGAATTTAACTTCAATTAATCGAATTAACCCCGATAAGTAAAACTATCACATGAATTGAAATGGTGGAAATAACAATAATATTTTTCATTTGCTATATTTTAAGAGAATTTATTAGGTACAGCCAAGATCGAAATATACACTTATGATCATATTATTATTAATTGTAACTATCACTTTACGCATTGATATCATTATTATGCTTCTACAATACCAATATTTTAAATTTTCAATTTCATATTATATTATTCAGTTTTATACTTTAAATTTCAGACCTTGAACATTAAAAACGCTAATATATTTATTTTCTTTTTATACTATTTTTTCCTCGGATGTTCGTCGCTTATTTAGTTCTTATATTTATTTCTCCTTCTTTACTTTTCAAATACATTCTACTCTTAATTTTTGCTATTTACATTTGCTTTTCTCCTTCTTATTTTTTTAACTTTTAATTTTTTTCTTAGTACTCTCTCATTTAACGATCCAACATAAATATAGTGGGAAAGTAGTTTTCTCACTTTAAACTTATATTCCTTTAAAAAGTGTTAGTTACAATTTTAATATGAATAAGTTATTGATGAACTCAAAAACATATTTTAAATCATAAATACAAGTGTTTTTTTCTTAAACTTTGTGTCTAGTCAAGTATGATGTCACATAAATTGGGACAATCATGTACCAATAATATTGTGACTCTATAATCTAATTTGTCGCATAAAATTAAAAAAAGAGAGTTAAATTTACAAATAAAAATTCAATATTTATACAAATAAATTAGAAATTAATTCAATATGAAGTTACGGATAGAAAACTAAATTAACTTGGCTACTGAATCTAACAAGTACCATAAGTATCAAGAAAAACTTACATAGTAAATGATAATAACCAAACAGAAATTCAGTTTCATTCAAACGTTAAGTTAATAATAATATAACTAAACAATATTAGATAAATAAATAATGATAAGAAAATTTTATGAATTGTTTTGTTGAAAAATATAAAGGGTAGAAACAGCTAGCTAGGTTGGGCTGGGAGAGTTATTGGGTGGAAAGAGTGTAATGATTGATGACATCAGCAGAGGGCAATTCAGTCAAGATATTCAAGAAATTATAGTAAAACCACAGTAAGATTCCTTCTTGATCTATCATATTGTGCCCTTTTATTTGAAATGACCAAATTACCTTTGAAATGCTAAAGCAGACCTGTTGACCTCCTGTGTGCTAATTCCCTCTTCTAATATAGTAGAAAAAAAATAGAATAGAATTCAAGATCATTTCTTCAAGCATTATACTATTTATTGTACATGAATAACAACTAAGAAAATAAAGAAAAAGAAGAAGAATAGTGAAGGAGAAAACAATTTTGAAACTTATCTGTACTGACTACCAATAAAATATTTTGAAAAAATTGGTCATTGGTTAAATTAAATGGGGCGTCCAAGTAGGTTGTCCCATGAAATTTTCTCGAAACGAAACGGCTCATTCGCATAAATGTCCTTATTTCGGGTGATTTTAATTTTTGTCCCTTAAATTTGTAAATATTCTGCATAATTTAAATTGCGCAAGATATAGTTTACATTTTATTTTGGCATATGTATCATAACATCCACACATATTGTGATGTACAAGATAAAACTTTCAACACTCAATATAATCTGAAAAATGACATAATTTTAGATTCTGCTTGACATAATTTACGTTTAACTTCGGCATTAATATCATAACATTCACATAAATCATGTCGAGCAAGGCAATATTTTCAATTATCAACATAATCTGAAAAATACTACAAAATTTATGCCGCATAACTTAATTCCTACATAATTTATGTCGAGCGATGTAAAAGTTCAATTTTCAAAAATAAAAATATTACAAAAAATTTATGTTGCGAAACTGGTATGGATATTTTAATTAAATAAATAGCAGTGGTAAAATTAAAGACTACGTATATAAATTATGAAGGCCAAAAATTAAAGACCAGTGTGTTTGAACACCAATCCGTGCAAAAAAATGAAACGAAATAATAGTGGTTCAAACTTAGTCTACCATCACTTAATTGCACGGTTTTCCCTTCAAACGGACTGGTATTTAATTTTTTCCAAATTTATGTCTATTGAGACATAAATTCTTCAACCATAAGTTGCGTCGGATTCCTTAAGAACAGATATAAATTTCATTTTAGGAGCAAAAAATAATTATTAGTGCGAAATAGGGAAAAAGTGCCAATGGCCCGTCTACCATGGCTCATAACTGGCCCAAAAAATATTAGAGAAAATACGGAAAGCTTGCAACCCGAAGCCCATAGAAAGGGAAATAGCTGGGAGTTTATGGCGGCTATCCCGAAAGGGAAGACTTTAATTTGCCTTGTTGAAAACGAAAACGATATTAACATAATATATTATGCTCTTTTCTCATTTGGATATTATTTCCTGAAGAAAAAATGGTTCTATGGGAGATCACATTGGGAACGGCGTATTTCTTAGGTCTCAAACGAACTTACAAGCTGTTTTTGAGGATTCAGCGTAAGCTCATTAGTCCAAAGTATCCCAGGCTTCGTGATTTCGCTCAAAGGTATTTCGATCTGTAAATAATACCCTTTTTGTGGATATTAGGTAATTAATTTAGGCATATAGAGACCATCCATTTTACTCGCTCTGATATTGAGGTGATAATGTTATAGACTTATGCCTCGAGATAAGGTCTGTGTACATCCTAACCTCCTCAAACCCCATGGGTATGTTGTTGTAATGTTATAGACTTATAGTATTAACTTACTCCTATTGGGATGTCAAACACTCAATTTGTAATTGGGGTAAGTCTGAGAGAGAGGAATAGCATCTTCAACAGGAAAATGAAAAATTAATATCAGGACAAGCAGCTTCATAATTAATACTGTATTCAATAAGCAATAGCCTTGGAGGGGTTTTCGGTGGCTGCCATTGTCACTGGCATCATGCTTAGCTAGATTGGGGCGTCGGAAAGCAAGAGGTCGAGAGAGTTTACTGTTGGACATTAATAAGCATAGACTGTATATATTACCTGATGATTTAAGAAAGAGGCTTATAAAGAAAAGAGAGGAGAGATGGAAGGAGGGTAGAAAGATAAATGGAAGAAGATAAAAAGGAGAAATTGCTAAAGGTAGAGGAGAAAAGAGTAGTACTCGAGGCAATATCTTTGCTATCAGGAATGGGAGAACCATAAGAGAAAGAGAGTAGGGGAGATATTGGAAGAGTAATAGTAGGGTAAAACTATTTGAGAGAGAAATGTGTTAGCAAATGAGATGATCAAAGCCATAATACAATACTTACTACTCTCTGCATTGTGTGGAGCCACAATAATTCCAATCAGATGGATTATATGATAGATAGGTAAGGTCAAATGAAGTTTAGGACGATATTTAAAAGTAGAAGTTTAGGATGGATTATGAGCCTATTTTGAGGACAACCACTTTCGGTGCCCATTTAGAATGCATATGCAATTTCATTTTCTGCTATTTGTCATAGGTGCTATAAGACTTGGTGACAATATTTTCACTTCATTCCAATGCAAATGGAAAAGTTGCATCCGTGGAGGAGTCTGTCAAGAGAAGAACTTCTCATAGGTGTCTAAGCTGGAATATGATCTTGGTGGATTTTTGATAGTTCTATATTCATCTACTTTTTCTTGTTATTTTAGCTCAGCATTATGGTTCTTGATTGTAGCTGCATGCTTCTTATTCCAAAATTACATCTTTCTGCTTTTAGTCATTCTCATCAACGATGGTTGCCTCCCTCTCATAGGGAACCGCAAGCATCTGCTATTCCAGCTTCGACAATTTGATGTTGTTCTTATTTGTTTGAATATCTTTGATATCAATTTTCAGATCCATAATTCCCAATTATTGAACAAAGTTTCTCTTAGCTTTGCCATTACTTCTTTTGTGCTTAAAATGAACTCTCTTCTAGTAAGTGGTAATGGTAAAGTAGTGTCTCATTTTCGCAGTTTTGTCTCTCCGGCGTCTGACAATCTTGTTGGAATAAAGATTGTTACACATACATCTCTTTTCTTTCGTTCCTTCAATTTTGTGAATGTTGAATGTTCTATAAGCAATGGGACTAGAATACATGATTGTCTTATCTCTTAGGACAGTTGTTTGTTAAATACTTCTAGAGCTGATAATGTATGTATGTGGTGAGTTGATCACTTTTCACTTTAACATGCAAAACCAGGCCTATATTACCTGGTTTTGTGTAGACACGTTAGATCATATATGTATTTGAGGTGTTGGATTTGGCAAAGCCTTAATGTTCAAGATGCAAGAATATGGATAAGATGTTGCATGTATGTCGGAGGATTTGGCTAATAAGCACGAAATTTGAAGTTAATAGATAAATGATAAAGAGTGGATTGCTTTTACACTTTAAGGAAAATGAGGCTAATAAACTTAGAAGAAAGGATTTTCCATAATTCTCTTATTCATCAAAATCTTTGAGTCGTTGACTGTCATGAGTTGGTAGATGTCAAAGTACCTCAATTAATATGACCAAACCAACCACATCTTCACCACACTACCCATGTTATGCCATGTTGGCAAGAGTATACTATTCAAACTGGACCTGAGTAATATAGAAGCGCAATTTCTCTTGTTCATGCCTTAATGAGACTAAGGATTTTTAGTGACTAAGTAGTTTGATAAGAGATTTAGCTGGTAGTTAAGAATTCCACAAATTGAACTGTCAGGTGGGAGAGAGTTAGAGCGAGGCAGACACACGAGTAGAGCTGTGCACTGTTTGGTTATTTCGGTGAGGACCGATCAAACTGTTAACTGTTGTTAAAATTGTTTGGCTTGTGTGGTGTTTGGGTGCTCTCTAACTTCTTCAAATCCAACATTTAGTTGGTTCCGGTTCTTGAAAACGTTCAACATACTGACCTAACAAATCAAACAACTGACATCATATAATTACCATACAAGATGAATGATACTGTGTTGTAGGTGGATTTTCTACAACTAGCAATGTAGTGGGACCGAGTATCTGTGGATAACTTCCTCTACTTTTTATTCTTTTTCTTTTTAATTTTTGTTTCTTCCTTTCTTTCCAAGACAAGATTTCCCTTCTTTCTTATTTTCTCTTACCCATATTTCTTCTCCATTTCTTAAATTCTTTCTTTGTGAGAGATTCACTTTCAATAGCCTCTTATATCATTGGCCAAGTGTATTTCCCTCTTTGCCCTCCAAGATCTTGTCTAAATCAGGAGCCTGCTCATAAATCTTGACTGAATTCCCATGTGGGTTTGGTTGGCAGTCATGCCTCATTACTCCATCATAATGGCAAGTGACAAGCACCATCATTTTTATCTTTAGGTTTTTCTTTATGTAATCAATCATTCCCTTCTATATCTTTAGTGATCTTCTATTGAAAATTACCATTTATTTGATTTGCTTGTGTTGAATCTAAGCTTTGTGATTGTTTTGTGGAATATCATTGTATTCAATGGATTTGTATGAAGCATATATGAGCCAAAACCAAACCAAACCGAGGTATGATTTGGTCAAGTTTAGTTCTGGGATTTGAATTTTTGGAAACCAAAACCAACTGTTTGTTGCAGCCCTGGATGTGAGATCAAGGATTGTCGTAGTTTAATTTTAGTAATTGTGTGTACTATCACTCTTGATATGAGAAGAAGATGATGCAGGATTTAGCTCTGAATGCAGCAGGATGAGCCAAGATTGAATATTCTCTATGACCGAAATCAGTAATATAACGCCTTAAATGTATGTTGATACAAGGTAGAGAATATTCATGACATGAATTGCATGCAAAATATGATTAGGAATTTGATCTAGAAGTGTGCTCACCATCCAAGTTCTTCATATATATGAATCTGTGCAAGAGGTTTTATATGATCCATATTATGTTCTCTAGTACATAATTCCTCAGTTTCCTGTAATGGGAAGCAACTAATGAGATCAGACTCTTCACTTTGTGGAGGTGCTAGTGTCTATGGTTTATCGGTCCTCTTTTCACCCTAGTTTCATATTCGCTCAACCTTTTTATCTTTTTGAAATTTAAGACTATCCTGTTACCTGATGGTTGGAAAATTTGCAAGGTTGTCATATAGCCAATTTAGCCTAAGGATGGTCAATCCCTATTGTGGATTGCTTGTTCACGATTTTTTCTATCCATCTTGATTGCTTCGTTGCTTGTAATATTGTTTTCAAATGCTTTTTGCTTTTCCAGGCGAACACGAACTGCATTTGATGTGGCACTGACCGTTCATCGCAAGGTACAGGAAAGAGATATTGAAGCGGGTCGGAACCTTGGTAATTGGATCCTTCGATGGCTTGACAAGATGAAGCCATCAGCAAATATTCGAGGCTCAGATAACAATGCAATTACAAGTGCAGCTAAGCGGCTTAGGAACTCTTCTCACTCCCCCAAGCCTGATGGTTTCCAGAATTATGGTGCTGGCAAGGACAAGGGATCCAGCAGCAGGCATCTGTTTACCTCAGCTAGGAATACGTGGCAAAAAGCGTATCCAACCATTTCCATGATGATCAAACCAAGAAGCCCAGCTGGAACAAATATCCAGTACAGGCAGTTCAACACTGTTTTGCCAACTAGTTTCAAAGCCATGAATAATGCTAAACATGGTTTTGAGGGAGTGATCCGACCGGACATATTGCAGTGGATTCAACGAAGCTAATCCATTAACTACTCCGTTACTGTTTTGGCCTTTTCACTCGTGGAGCTGAACCGTTCAAGAAAACTTAATTTTCACAATAACTAAAAGCGTTAGATCAGTGCCATCATGGAAAAAGATGGTTTCAAATTGTAGTCTTTGTGGTTTCTGTTTTCTTTTGGCTGGACCTTGTCCTTTCCAGACAATATTGTACATTCTTTTTGGATTCTGCCCCGTGTGCACTTCAACCAACCTTGATTGTTGAGTTGTTTCTAGTTTCTACTCTGTTGTAGCCTCTTTGGGATTCGACTTTATTGTGGAAGTACATCAAGACTGAAATCATCTTCCTCAATGAAAAAAATTGAAAATCAATACAGTTTTCTTTATTTGTATTTGCATACAAATAGATAAAGGTGCTTATACTTCCCTTGATCTGCCGCATATCCCATTTTATACGAGTGAAATTATAATACTTGGTCATTTATCAATTATGTCGACTTCAAACTAGTGTTGTTTCGTCCTTTCGTGATAATAGTAAGACCTTAAATGAGAAGCTCTTTCTGAAAAAGGTTATTAAGGGATGTAGCAGAATCAAACGTTAAGTGGGGCATGGTTTGTGTCGTGAAGTTTGTTGACTCCCACATCAGTGACGGATTGGAGCATTTGCTTCTTTATATGGTGTTTGGACAATCTTCATATTTTGAGCTAGCTTTTGGGTTGAGTTAGACTCAAGTTAATTTCTTATCAAAGTTTTGTGAGTGGACTAGTGTACCCTCCTATTTGTCAAATTTACTGTCTATATTTAAACGGGTTGGACAAGTATGTGGGTATGATTATTACAAGATTCATTTCTACTCAACTAAAGAAAAATGTCTAACTAGTGCATTTGAGACTTTGAAATGATTGATACAAGATTCACATCTTGGCATGAGGTATATACAACCCAAATCTCAAATACATGAGCAAGTCCTTGTCGTATCGATAGCTAACAGTAGCGCTTGGTTTAGACAAGATGATATTTTAAATAATGAATGGAGCGTTTAAGATATGTATTTCCCAAATGAATAATAAATCATATATACGCGTTCGAGTTTTCATTTAAATATTGATATAGACTACGAGCTCTAACTTGGGATTTAGTTTCGTTGGGATTGTATGCAATAGCTATAATTCAATTTGTATATTCTTCAGCTGGCCCTGGCCACTAAAGAATATGCAACACTTAGTTAATTGTTAGAGAGGTTAGTAACGATTTTTTACTAGCCAATGCTTCCAGCAATTCTCATTGAAAATTGGTAGTCTTAATTTATACGGAGAGCAAAAAGATTCCTGATCAAGTAAGGAGTATAGAATAATCTTTTACTAGCCAATGCATTTAGGGGAAATAAAAAAGTAACCAAAAAATTAAACAAGGCGGCTAGTTTTAGGAAACCTTCTCCACATCAACTAAGGATTGGAGGATTTAATATAAGAAAGCAGCTACCCTTTGTTATTTTTCACAATCATTCAATTACAAAGTGTTGGATATCTAAAGCAATACGGGAAGTAAATAAATACTACAAGTGTTCGAAAGGATAAACAAACAAGCCAATGTTTAGAACTGCCGCAAGCTTGTTGAGTCTTGAATCTTGATAACCTGAAATTAAGAAACACTAAATCTGAATTGTTACAACTGTGTGCTGAGTCGAGAGATGGCTCTCTGTCTTTAAGACAAGATTGCCCCGTATATATGTTTTTACGTTAACGGGCAATAGTCTCCCAAGATAAAACAACACCTAATCAACACTACAAAGCAAATAGGTTGATTCTGACGAAGAAAATAAATACGAAACGACTTGTTGAAGAACGGAAAAGGAAGGGAGAGTATTGAGTTTTCTGTTCACTATTTGTGGACAGAATTCAGTTGTTATCTTCTGTTTGTCTGTGTATTATATTGTAGTCTCGTTTTCCTGTCCACTTTCTGTTTTCTGTGTGTCACAATTGAGCCAAAAGACTCCAATATATAGGGGGTGTAATTCAGCCAAGTAATGGCTGGTTAATGCACAATAATGCCCCCAAAAATCAACTCCAACGGTAGGCAACTTTCTGCCTTCCGTCGTTCCCAAATTCAACATTTCAGAAACTCCAGGGACCAAACTGTAAATATTAAACAATTTAGAGTCCAAAGAGATAATATCAGAAGAAGCCCAAGACCCAAGACCCAAGACCCGAGCCCTAGCCCGGACGGGCGGGCGGCGGCGGAGCGCGTGTGGGCTTAGCCTTGAACCCAAGCACATCTAGGTCCTCCCTCCTTTAAACACATGGGTTACCCCTTGGGGTCCCAAACCCTTAGCCAATTTTGAGACTTATAAAAAGAGCAATTCTTCATTTTCCCACCGATGTGGTAGATTTGTCCTACACCATATTTTCATGCCTCAAACACCTTACTTCGTGGACCAATATCTCTTTCATTTCTCAAAGAAATTTGACGATTCTTGGCCCTACGGTCATCTACTCACTTAGTAGATTATGCACGTGTGAAGAGACAATGCCTCCAACATGCGGAACCCTAGTGTTTAATTCATTAAATATGGGTGGACGCACCTCCCCACCATAGGCAAATTTCCAACAATCCCCTCTTGAAAGAGATTTTGGCACACACACAAGGTGCCTACTTTCAGGAATCTTTCAGCGAAAAGATATTGCATCAGGAGAGGTAGCTTCTGCTTTGAATCTTCCCTAGTTGAATACCACCGGACTTACTTACTGAGTGGTGAACGTGATGTCTTGAACCGTCAGTGTTTAGTGTAAGCCAAGACAATGATACCAACACAATAACTCTCCTTATTCGTTTTCATTCTTATTGTTTTATCCGTTGTGGCCGTGGACACACTTGGATTCTTAAGTGCGTTCATTTGAGGCGGTATGTCCTCGCACTTAAATAGGTGATCTCCTACAAGGTATCCTGCTATACCCCACTTCACGAGTGTTAGGAATTATTAAAAGTTTCCCCAACCTTAACCTCAACCGTTTGAGGATCGTTAAAGGTTTGGAAGCTTAACCTTTACCCACCATACATGTAGCACTTTAATGTCTATCGCGGGAACAACATTGGATTCATGTTTTCCTACAGAAATCATCATCTGAAGTGCTCTTGCTTCCACCGAAGCACTCAATTGAACCTTTTGCAGCTTAGTTTTCCCATTGAACCAAATTCTTGGGATATCCAGTCAGTATGGTTGGGTTACCACCGCAAAGGTTCGTATTGTTTGGGTTTTAAACTCATTCCCCTAGACAGGAAGAACACTTGATCTCCGGGTAGTCCCTTAGTTAAAAGGGTCCGCTATATCCTTTGATTAGTAATCAAGGAAGTGACACCCGTGATGATCAACTGCCATACGGTCTTAAGTCTCCGACAGATATGTCCAGACGTCGTCATCCGTGTCCTTCCTAAAGTCGACCGGCTAGCCACAGTGTATAACTGTTGAAGGCACGGGTTTCTCCCAATCAGAAGAAGCCTAAGACCCAAGACCCGTGACCCGAGCCCGGACCGGACCGGACGGGCGGGCGGCGACGGCGCGTGTGTGCTTAGCCTTGAACCCAAGCACATCTAGGTCCTCCCTCCTTTAAACACATGGGTTACCCCTTGGGGTCCCAAACCCTTAGCCAATTTTGAGACTTATAAAGAGAGCAATTCTTCATTTTCCCACCGATGTGGTAGATTTGTCCCACACCATATTTTCATGCCTCAAACACCTTACTTCGTGGACCAATATCTCTTTCATTTCTCAAAGAAATTTGACGATTCTTGACCCTACGGTCATCTACTCACTTAGTAGATTATGCACGTGTGAAGAGGCAAAGCCTCCAACATGCGGAACCCTAGTGTTTAATTTATTAAATATGGGTGGACGCACCTCCCCACCAAAGGCAAATTTCCAACACAAAGTACTAATAAGAAACTGAAAAGAGAGAAATATAATAATGGAGTATTGGGAGAAGCTTTAGAAAAATGAGTCTACCAATTAGAAAAGGTGGTCAAACTTGTCTTAAAAATAAGATTAAATTAAATGAGGTCTGAATTATAATTTTTAAAATTTATTAAATATTTACAAAATACACAACAATCCCCTTTTAATTATCTTCTCTTTTAACCCCAACCCCCCATTATTTCAAAAAAAGAAACTTCTCTCTAAACCGTCTATCTTCTCCATCCTCTCTAAACCACGATCCATTGTTGTTATTGCCGACTTCTCTCTCGTCACAGGCTTTACTTCTAATGTAACAATTTTCTCCTTTCTCTTTCACTACTATTTGTCTATTAGTGACTCGAGAGAAAATATGATTTTGAAATCATTGACTGCAAATGATGATTTTGGTTAGAGAAGAAGAAGAAGAAGAAGATGAGTTTGTCTTCAATGTCGTTTATTTTGTTGTTCCATGCTGTAGAAACTCTTATTTGGGGGTATTTGTTGCACTTGTTGGGGTTTGTGTGTTTGTAAATAATGTATGTGATTATGGTTTTTGGTGTTGTTTTTGTTCTTGTTCTCCTTAGGATTTTGAAAAAAGGGCTTGCAATTTCGTTAATTTTTTTCAACTGCTGAGTAATCTGTTGTAGCAACTTCAACAATTGTTTGACGGTTGCAAACATCTACTGAGGTTGCATGCTTAAAAAAACCTTATTTGGTGTATTTTATTTAACTTGTGAGGGTGGTGTGTTTGTAGTGAAATAAATGTTTTTGATGGTTCAAAAGTTACTAGTTTTGAAATTAAAGTATGAAAATGATGATTTTAGTTAAAGAGGAAGAGGAAGAACATGTGTTTCTCTTCAATATTGTGTATTTTGTTCAATTTTTTATGGTTGTGATCTTGTAAATGTACACTGATAATGCTGATAGTAAATAGGTTTTTTTGTTGTTGTTGTCCTTGTAAGGTTTAGGAAAAAGGGTCTTGCCTTTATTTTATTTTTATTCAACAGCTGAGTAATTTGTTGCAATAAAAACAAACAGTTGCAGAGGTTGTTGCAACAAGTGAATCTGTTTGTTGCAACAGATTCACTATCTGTTGGGAAAATATCAAAACAGTTGCTGAGGAAGCTGCAACAATTGTTCTGATATTTTCCAACAGATTGCTAAGCTATTGCAATAACTCCCTAAGATGTTAGAATACCTTACTCAGTTGTTGCAACAGATTCATAATCTGTTGAAAAAAATTAATACAATTGTTGAGGAAGCTGCAACAATTATTTTAATTTTTTTCAACAGCTGAAGAATATGCTGCAATAACTGTGGAAGATGTTGGAACATATGAGGGAGTTGTTGCAACAGATTACACACTTTTTATTACTTGTTTACTTTAATGATGCACAAATCAATTGAAATTATTTTTGTTTATCTCCTGTGTGCAGATAAAATGTCTCCACGAAAAAGAAAAGGATAAAAATCTCTGAGGAATCTACAGTTAGTAAAAGACCCAAGGGGCAAACATCATTAGAAGATCTTGCTGAACAGGCAAATATTATTTCTAAAAAAATTGTTGAACAGGAAACCTCTCAAGCAGAAGTTTCTGGCCATGAACAAATACAAGAAAGTGAAAAAGATCTAGTAGATGAAGAAAGTAGTAGAAGAAGAAAATGAAGAAGAAGATGATGAAAATGATGAAAATAAAGATGACAATGAAGGAGATGAAGGAGATGAAGAATATGAAGAATATGAAGAAAATGAAGAAAAAAATGAAGAGGATAAAACTGCTTCTTTTGAAAGGTCGACGAACGGGGCTGAAATTAGAAAACAAATGTACATGGTGAAAATTTCAAATCATGTACTGTTGAGTCTTATATTGAGACTAATATTAACAGACCTTCCACCGATGAAGTCGTCAAAAGTTTCAGTATTGAGAATTTTTGGGTGCAGATGCCATTGGATGAACACGGTGATTTGAATGGTGATATTGTTGTAAAATCAGTAATGGACAATCCCTTTGATAACTTTAGGAAGACACTTCAAGATGATGACTTGGAGACTTTCTTCAGGGACAAATGTTTTGGGATGTATCTATATTTGCCTGAGGACAATAATGCACGGTTTCAAATGACCATTGTGTATATGATCTTCTCAAGCACATAATTATTTGTAGCAAAACTTATGAGATATGGATAAACTTCTGTGGCATGCCAGTTTATTTTGACATCAAGGAGTTTTCCATAGTGACCAGATTGAGATGTCATGCTCCTTCTCAGCATATTCCTACAGTTATGTTAAAGAAGAGAGCCTATACACCCAAGTCATCCAAGACAGTCAAGAAAGGCAAAGCTAACGTTGATGATGATTTGGATTTAGTGGATGTTGTGGGAAAGAGCTACAAGGTAGAGAAGTTGCTCGAAGACTTGAAGTCAAAAACTATGTCCAAAAAGCATAAGGAGTCACTGTGCTTAGTTTGGTTTGTGCATTATATTCTTTGGGAAAAAAGATGTAAAGAATAATATACCACTTGATTTGATTAAACTCTCGGAGGATCATGAGGCATTCAATAACTATCCATGGGGTCATCAAAGTTTTCAGTTGACTGTTGAATATTTGTTGCAAGATTTCAACCCAAATGTGAAGACGATCAACCTATATGGCTTCCCTTGGGCTTTCATGGTAAACTTTCTTTCTTCAATATTTTATATTTTTAATCCTTTTGTGGCATCATTTTTTTAGGCTTGGACATTTGAAGTCATTCCTCACCTCCAGAATCAAGTCAAGGACTACTCGGAAGAAGTTTCTTTTCCAAAGATCCTCAGATGGTTGATTGCCAGAAACAAAAAAAAATGAATCTTGATCCTTTTAACCCCCCTAAGGAAGCAGTAAGTCAGAATCTGTTGGAAAATATCCTTGAATAGTTTTATAACAAGTAACTACTTGTTGCAACATATACATTTATCTTCTACAACAACCTCAGAATTTGTTGGAAAATATTGAACAAGTTTGACACCTGCCGCAACAGATCAAGTTATTTGTTAAATTGTTAACTTGTGAGTCTATTACAACAATTTGTAAATTGTTAGCACCATTTGAATATATTTGTTTGTTTGTTGTAGGTTGTGTACCCATGGCTTGTCCCGATAAAACGAGAGTTGAACATGTCATGTATTGTTACTTTAGGGCCCGTGGAATCTGTGTCGGAGAAATTGATTGATCAGATTAAAGAAGAATTGGCTGGAGCCACAACCATCATAAGGGAATCAAGGGCTTGTGTTGTTGATGGTGGTGATGTTGGTGTTGGTGATGGTGAAGGTGAATGTGATGGTGTTGATCCTCGTTGAAAATTATTCCCCGATTCCACGCCTCCTCTTTGTTCGCCTTCTTCCCGATTTGCTCGGGTTAACATATGGATGAGGTATTTCTCTCTCTAAAATTTCCAAAGGAACATCCCAAGATTATTCAGGAGGCACAAAATGAATTTCCTCACAATATGCAATTATATACTTTTCCGCCGTATAATATGGAGATAAGTACTCATAAATCCGCCTTCCAAAGTCTTCATCATACTGGAATCTTAGTGCTGCCATAGCATGTGGACATGATATTTTGTCCAAGTCAAAAATTCTACAAGTACAAGATCTTATTTGAAGATTCACCGTTGCAACTTCACCATGACCGGTGACGCTGAATCTATAATTGACAATTTAATGAGCCAATAACTTATTCCCTAGGTTGATATACTTTGATATTTTTTCCATTGAAGGAACAAAGACGGTTGGTGAGTCGATGAACTCAATACGCGTGTCATGAAATTTTTCTGCAAACCTCCTGTTGATGGAATCAAATAGAGCATTAATTGAAAATTCTCTTTCAACATTGAACATTGCGTTCACCGACTCAAAAATGTTAGTCGTGATAATATTATACCTGTTAAAATAAACAATCAATTATTCTAAAAATTTAAAAGTTAATTAATATACAAATCAAAAACTGCAACAGTAAGGTATAAATATACATTTTTTTCGGGCAGAATGCCCTGCTCCATTTTTCGGGCAGAATGCCCTGTTCGGCGGCCCCAGGTACCATATCTCTAATTTGATTGAAATGGTCATTGAACACATTATCTTTTACGCTTTTGTTGCTTTATAAAATGAGATACGACCTTATCATTGTAAAAGGTGGTTCGGATATTTTCCCCAAGGTGCCTCATACAATAACCATAATGAGTTGTAGGGTAGACAATTGAAATCACCTTTTTGATACTTGGATGCCTATCAGAAATTATGCACAACTCAGGGGTATCATCTACATAACTTCTTATTTGTTCAAAGAAATATTGGTACGAGGCATCACACTCCTTGTCCACTACACAAAATGCCATCGAAAAATATGATTTTCCGCATCCTGTGCCACAGCCGACAACAACAACACTCCTCCGTACTTCTCAAGAATGTCCCATCGACAGCTATAACTTTTCTCATTTGTGCAAAACCAAGCATCCAAGCAGCATAAGCTACAAAAAAGTACTTGAACTTCCCATTTTCATCAACCTTTAATATCGTCTTACTTCCTGAATTTATGAACCAAAGCATATAATGGTACACATCAAGCACTGCATACTCGTGCTCATGTGTCCCCCTAGTCAGAGCCTTTGCAATCTCCATGCCCTTCCAAATTTTCCAATAACTAACCTTACAACCAAATTATATACGCATTGAATGACTCATGTCTTTTGTAGAGGGGCCTTTATCATAGGGAAACCTATCTTTGAAGTATTAACCGATCATTTTCACTGTGGCATGTGGATTATGGATTGTAATATGTTCAGAACCATACATGTGATACTTTATGTAGGTTTTGATACATAATATGTCGGAAATTATAACCTTCACAGCCCTCAGCCACCACTTGCACTCATGATGTACACATTGAAAATAATACATAGTACACTAATTAATCACCTTCTTGAGTTTAAATTCCTTATTCACACAAGAAAGTTTCAACGAAGTTGCTAGTACATCCTTGTTCTTGAAAAGATTTCTTTATAAAAATCTGTTTCATCTTTTTGAACATGGCTGGACTGTGTTGATTGTGTAGTGCTCGGTGTATTGCTCGCAACTTTGGGTATAGGAATATGTTCACCCTCACTTTCATTATCTGGAATATCCATATTTACCCCATCTAATTTATCATTTAACATATCTTGTTGGTCATGATCTAAATTGTGGTTCACTACCGGGCTTTCAACCACATATACCCTTAAAATGGGTCTAGCTTCATCATTCAAATAAGCACGCAAACGAACTTGATTGGTTATCTTAAATGGAGCTACCCTCTGCTTTTCAAAAGAGTTGTGCATGTTACCGATGACAAGATCTTTCGATTCACAATAGGCGATGATTAGGTTCACAAAATCATCATACACGACATCTCTTTGGACAGTCATCGCTATTGTCTCTACAGATATAGCAACACCCTTCGAACGCCAAATAAATCGATTGTTGTTCTCGACCCATTCCCAATGGCAATCAACCCCTATTGTTATTGAATCCACCATCAATGATGTTCGTTGCACCTGAAGATATTTTGTTTAAAAAAATTGGTCATGACAGTGCATACCAAACTATAACAAAATGAAATAGTTGTAGAGGCTTCATCCAACAGATTAGTGAGTTATTGCAATAATTGTTAATTTATTGTAACAAGTAGCTTAGTTGTTACAACAACTTAGTAATCTGTTGGAGTTCATCCAAACATTGCAGAAGACATCCAACAGATTAGTGAGTTGTTGCAACAACTAAGCTACTTGTTGCAACAACTCAATCATTTGTTGGACATCTTCTACAATGTTTGAATGAATCAGAACCCAAAAAAACTGAAGCAACCTCCAACAAATTACTGAGTTGTTGCAACAACTCACTAATCTATTGGATACAACTTCAGTTTTTAGGGTTCTATTTCGTCCAAAGGTTGTAGAAAATGTCCAACAGATTACGTTGTTGCAACAACTGCATAATCTATTGTAATTGTTGCAGCAACTACAACAACTTTAGCACTTGTTGCAACAACTTTAGCACTTGTTGCAACAACTAAACTGCTGTTGTAAATTGTTTGAAAATCAGCAGCTATACCCAGATGAATTATTGAAACAAAAAAACATTGTTTTACTTACCAAATGAGGGGAAATCACCAATGAAGTAATGTCTAGTGCTCCACGAACCAAATTCAGTCTGAAAATTATGTAAATTGGGTGGATTCTATTTTTTTCTAAATGAAGAACAATGCTTTTGGGGAGGAGGAAGACAACCATGACAGCAACAGCAGTAGCAGCGGACGAAGGAGGAGAAGCAGCACCAATGGACAAAGAAACAAGAAAAAGAAGGAAGAAGGAAGAGGAGCGCCGCCGTCGATGGCAACAATGTTCGTGCGTTTTTTTTTTACCCTTTTTCGGTAATTTAGGGCTTTATATTGGTTGGGCCAAAATGTAAAACTTAAAACTTGGGGGCAAGTTCGAAAATGAGTCAAAACTCATTAATCACTAATCTAATATTTGTCACCTCCACTCAATAAAAAAAAATTGAGTTGCTCCCACTCAATTTTAAAACTTTCTTGTCACCTATAATTAATTGTCCCAAGAAACTTTACGTTCTTGGTGCTGGCTCTTATGGCAATGTGTGTTATTCAGTGAAGATCGATTCTTCTTCTTTATGTGCTTCTGCTGCTGCTGTTAAATGTGCAGATTTCAACCGTTCAATTTCGCTTCAACAAGAAGCGCAAATCTTGACAACTCTAAAAGGTTGTCCTTACGTCGTTCAATTCTTTGGAGCAGACATAAGCATCGACAATGGTAATATTCCAACTTACAGTCTGTTTCTTGAATATGCATGTGATGAATCACTACACGATTTGATCAATTCAAAGAGAGGAATAACAAATATGTCAGAATTGGAAGTAGGTTTCTATGCATATCAACTCTTAAAGGGTATTCAACACGTTCATAAGAAAGGGTGGGTTCATTGCGATATTAAATCCGATGCTAATGATGAACATGGTGGGATGCACAAGTTGAAGTTGGCTGACTTTGGATTGTCACTGAGAGTTGGTGATGGAATGGCATATGTGAGTGGAACTCCATTGAGCAATCGGGGGACTCTACTTTACACGCCCCCCGAATCTTTGACGTGTGGTTTTCATGCCAAAGCTTATGATATATAGTCGCTGGGTGCAATGTGGCAGAGATGATGACTGGGAATCATGTTTGGATTTATCGCAACACTAAAGATTTGCAATGGCAGATTATGAATGAAGACCCTGTGATTCCGAGTAATGTTTCTGAGATTGCCAGAGACTTTTTATACAAGTGTTTCATAAAGGACCCTAGAAGAAGATGGACGTCCGAACAACTACTTCAACATCCTTTTATTCAGCGAGCTTTATGTACTTCGTTTAATTTGATGCCTGAAACTCAAGGGAGGATAGCAAGGGTTAATCCTTTTGGTTGCACACTTCCAGTTCCTGAGAAGGACCTCATGAATTTACTCTTTGAAAGTAGTTTAAAGATACAATGAATCGCGGCAATAAGACTGCAAAAGCACTTATTGGCTGCTGCTGATGTACTATTATTTTACATAACTCAAATTTTGTGTAATACTACTTGGATATTGCATTTTCTTTCTATTAATGGTGTAACAGTTGCTTCTTCCTAACTACATTTAAAAAAAATTCTTCTGATTAACCAAATTTAGTTATGCTAGGAAGAAAACGTTGTTATATATGTTTCTGAAACCTTCAACTGAACGAACAGTAGTAACCTTAATGCTTTAGAGGTGAAATGGTTATACTTTTGATCCTGCGTTGTGTGTGTTAAAAAACAAAATAGATTTCGAAATCATCAATAAAAACCCAATACTGTGAAATATTCTTTCCTTTGGACGAAAAGCATGTGCATCTTATAATGATCTCTAAATGATAATTTTATGCACTGCCTGTGGTTAATTTTGTACATATGATTAATTCAATTTCACACAGATAAGGAGCTGCTCCTTGCAACTATAATTTGTGTCTTCGCCAAAAAGAAAGTGCTAGATCAAATGCAGATGTGCGTTTAAATCTGCCTAAAAGGAAAAACATCAAACTACGGTTTAAACTGAAACATATCCAATGGAACACTTGTATGAAATTTTTTTCATACAATTTCATCTACTTTGCTACACAATAGAGGCCTTTTACAGCTCTTAATGGAAGAACTGAAAATTATCACACATTTGTCTGCACATTTTACAGCTCTTAATGGAAGAACTGGAAATTATCACACATTTATCTGCACATTTTACTGCTCTTAATGGAAGAACTAGTAATTATCACCCAAGCATTGTTTAGGCCAAGAAAGTACAATGGTAGATAAAGGAAAATGCATGATAAAAAAAGCCTCTCATGCCAAGAAACAGTCTATTGGATGCTAAACTGGGATGTTGCATCATCTCAGATAGAAGCAATACATTAAGACGCGAGGACGACAACACAAACTCTGCATCTGAAATTCTCTTCTTCTTCATGGTCAACAACACTCATTTCCATCTACTTTGCTACACAATAGAGGCCTGCTACAAGTAGATAATTGAAATTCATTGATCAGAATATATAGAACATAAGTCTGTCTATTCTCCTATCTGATCATTAAAAAATTTAATGAACATCAGTATTAGCAAGGAGAGTATAAATTTCCCGGCTCGTGAATAGGTTAAAACAAAGAAGTCTTATCCCTGTGCCACCATTCCGACTGTTGCAATACTGCACCGGCAAATAAGAGAACAGCGCATAAAGAAACAAATAAAAAATTGACCTCATTATTAGAACTCAAGTTATTGAATATTTCGAATAAATCATATTGCTTTCTGCTGCCAGAAAATGTTTATTCCATTCTAACTACGTCTTAATCCCATTTTAGTTATGTTAGTATTAGCAAGGAGAGTTAAAATTTCCTAGCTCGTGGTTAGGTTAAGCACGAACAAAGTTATCCCCATGCTCACCGTCCTTGCATACAAATTCGTTTCTGCTTCCAGACAACGTTCATTTCCATTAATATAACTACGTCTCGATCCCATTCTAGTTAGGATCAGTTATATGAATCCTCTATATACAGGCTGAGCCAAGAGGCTTAGAGAAAAAGCAAGAGTAACAATCTTGCTTAGTGAAGTAAACTCCCTTTGAAAACCATTACAAATTGGATGCCTACTGTCTGTTGACTGCTGTGTTTGCTCAGCAGTTCATCATTAAATTAAACTATAACTGTGCCAAATTACTAAAATAGATAGTCTTGACCCCCGTTTGCTAGGACGTGAGTTCAATGACGTAACTACATGGAGTGAAGGGTGGTCAGTTAAACACTCTTTATCGCTAAAATTGTACTGTGTCTATTAAGTTAAAAATTACTTTTATACATATATAATAAACCTTGATCTTCCTTTAAGCAAAGAATATTTTTACAAAGATCTCCCCTTTCTATTGACAAATTCAAAGGGTGAAAGAAACAACATCCAGGATCTAACTTGTTCACTTTTTCATGTTCATTCAAAATATATGTATTACTCAAAATCACAAAATCCAGTAAATGGGAGAAAAAGTCGGGTAGAAGAGGGTATTTCAGTATAAATTCCATTAATTACACAGCAAGTACCCTTTAAAACAATATACACATTTAACTATAACCTTAACATTCACAGAGAAAGTCCAGAATTAAACTAACTAAAAAAACATACAACAAAAAGCACATTAACAAACAAAACATATAAGTATAAATCTAAACTAGATGATCAAGAAATTGACAAGATATACCACAAGGATCGGAGTTTTCACATATCAAGCCCAAGAGTTATCAAAAGCAGCCGAAGTAATCGCCTGCGTAAACTCCTGATAACTGATCCTTCCATCTCCATCAGTATCAGCTTCTCTGATCATCCCAGTAAGCTCTTCAACACTCAAAGCATGTCCAAGTTTAGCCATCGAATGCGCCAACTCAGCAGCCGTTATATAACCATTTCCATCCCTATCAAACATCTTAAACAGCTGTTTCAACTGCTCCTCTGTGTAAGGAGACTTCGCGGGAAGAAGCTCGGGTGCAACGAGTGAGACAAACTCCGAGAATTCAACGAGGCCATTGTCATTTTTATCGGCTTTTTGGATCAAAGTTTCGAGCTGATCAGCACTTGGTTTTAAACCAAGAGACCTTAATAGCGCGCCAAGCTCGAGCTGTGTTAGACTTCCATCATCATTTCTGTCGAATGATCGGAAAATTTCTCGCAGTTCAGCTAACTGCTCATCATCTAACTTAACAGGTGATTTATTGCTCATATTTCTCTCTGAAGCAATAAACCAAACACTTGATGTGCAATGTACAATTCTTGATCTGCAAGTTGAATTACTCTTGAAAATCAATATCAATGGATACCCTTTTCGTTCTTTTCTTCAAATATGGGATTTGGGGTTTGGGTTTTCTTGTTTTTTTTTTTTTTTGCTATTTGTGCCGTCCTCTTCTATTGTTGGCTACTGACTTTTTGACTACTCTAATTTGCTGATTATGGTGTCACTTTTGTATAAAAAAAATTCTTGGACTTGGTAATGGATCCACCAAATTTGATGGATTATCCGAATTATAAGGAAAATCTATATACAGATATGTAGGATCGAGATTGAAAGAAAATATGAGCGAGTCCCCAAATGAATTGGAGATGATTATTCTCATGTCCATAGAAGAGACTTTATATATTGTTTAGTTAAACTAAAGCTGGCCAGTGGGCCGGGACAGCCCGACCCCGACCCGAGCCCGTCCCGAGCCCGCCCCGATCCCGCCAAAAAAAAAAAAAAGTACGGAGGCGGGACTCGAACTCGGGACGGGACGAGGTCTCGTCCCGCGAGACCCGAGCCCGCCCCAAGCCCGCGAGACCCGAGCCCGCCCCTAGCCCGCCCCGACCCCGACCCCGACCCCGACCCCGCCCTTTGCAAAAATGGCCTTTGCACCAACGGCCATTTTAGATTATGGCCGTTGGCCAACGGCCATTTTAGCCCCCCCCCCTCCCCAACCCCCTACCCCTTAATATTTATTTTTAACCCATAAGTTATTATATTTACACTTTAACCCAATTTTTCAACTATAAATAACTCATTTTCTCTTCATCTTTCTCACAAATCTTCCTACAATCTCTCTAATTTCTCAATATATCTCTCTACAATTCTACATTGTTTGCTAAATATTCAATTTTATTTATTCATTTGGGAATTGGTAGTGAAGTTGGCAACTAGCTTGAGGATCTTCCATCGAGCAAAGTTTCAATTTTCAACCTCTCGATTACACGTCGACATTACGTCGGCATTTGGTACATTCATTCCTTCATTAAATTATTATTGTCTGTTTATTTAGTTTAGATCACTTAATTTTATTGTCTTTAATTATTTATTTATTATCATAATTAAAATGGAAGGATTAAAAGGTATGTTTAAGGGTAAAGGTAAGGGTGCTTCTTCTAGTAGGGGCAACCAGGGCAAGGGTACTTCTTCTAGTCATCTTATTCCTACACAGGATGATTTTGTTGATACTCAACATTTTCCTACAATACCATTAGATTTAGACCAGGAGCTATTTTTTCGGAACTCAAGAAGACTTTAATTTAGACGATGATCTAGATGATATACCCACTAATGTTGATGACAACACACCCACTAGTGCACCTTCAATCGAAATACCTCATATTCCCCCTAGTATGAGACGAGGTCCAGCAAAACGACCATTAAAATCAGATGCATGGACATTTTTTGATAGGGACGTAGAGAATCAAGTAGCCATATGTAAAATTTGTAAAAATGTTTTAAAATTTAAAACTCGGAAAAGGTCACGGTGGGACGGGGGGTTTAATTAGACACGTAGTAAGTGCTCATCCGGCTAGGTATGCCCAATACCTGGGCTTCAAAACCGGGTGCGCAAACGCCCGCTCCATCGAGACAAGGTTCACATACTAATATTGTCCCGGACCAAATACAAGGTCAAATTAACCCTATGACGGGGGGAATTGTAGGCCCTAAATACAATAAACATAGAGATAGGGAAGCAATATCAAAATTAGTTCTTGTGGAGGGTTTGCCTTTTTCATTTCCTTCATCTCCGGTTTTATTCATTACATTAGAGATATATATAATCCTCGCTTTTAACGGTTTTCCTAGATCAATCGTTAAGAGAGATGTATTTAAATTCGCGCATGAATATCAACAATATTTACGTTTTTCATTATATCATTTTAATGGCAAAGTATCCATCACGTCGATATAGGTCGTAGTACTAACGGCCATGATTATTTAATCGTAACTTGTCATTGGATAGATTATAAATGGTCTATGCAAAAACGTATTTTAGCGTATAGATATATAGATGATAGGCACACGGTACTTTTATTGCGAGAAAATATTTATCAAGTGTGCGATTATTACGGAATTACCGATAAAATTATGACTATTACATTAGATAACGCTTCTAGTAACAATTACGCAATTACAATTTTAAAAAATAGTTTAACTCCGTCTTTTCCGGACCATTTTCATATAAAATGCGCGTGCCATATATATAACTTAATTGTAAAGGATGGTCTATCACTTTTTGAAGACATTCTTAGTAAAATACAATTTGCTATAAACTTTATTTTTAAAAGTAATAAAGTACAACGTAGAAAAGAATATAAAAAAATTTGTCATGATTGTGGACTACCTTTTAGAAAAATTCCACAAGAAGTATCCACTAGGTGGAATTCTTTATACGAGCAACTACTTGTTGCTTATGACTATAAATTACCTATAACTTTATTTTTTAACTCTCATAATAAAAAGCCAAATTTGATATGATTTTAGATAGTGATTGGGAAAAAATTTCCGAACTTATTGTATTTTTAGAGAAATTTTTTCAAGCAACAAAAGAATTTTCCGGTATATATTATCCTACTATTTCAACTATGTTATTTTATATAACTCTAATATTTTTATTACTTAGTGAATATATGGAAAAACCGGCTTATAAGGCGGCTATTAAAAAAATGTTTGTCAAAATAAAAAAATATTTTATTCCTATTCCCTCTATTTATATTATTGGTTACGTATTAAATCCTACTATTAAAATAGACGGTACTAAATCACTAATTGAAACTATTTACGATTGTATAGAAGTACTACCACCTCCAAGTCCCAAAAATCTAAATCACCCACCACCTATTGAACAAACTAAAGAAGAAGTATTGTGTAGCGTAGAACACCAATGCAAAAATATATATAGATTTTATCAACAAGAAAATGCTAGTAACTTACCGAGCTTCCATACCATCTTCTTCATCTTCAACACAACCTCACAAAAGACATCTTGTTTTCGCGGCTAGTATTGAAAGCCTCGAAATAGAATGTGCGGTCGTACCTCTACTACTAACCAAATTAGCGAGTTGGATATTTTTGTTTTGCGGGGTTCGTACCTTATCAAGAAGTTATCAATGAAGATGGACATGAAGACTTGCCGAAATCGGAGGGGGAATGAGAAGACCTTTCCGACACTTTCAATGATGGCTCGAGATGTTTTGAACATTCAAGCGTCGTCAATGCGTCGAAAGCGCTTTTACGCGAGCGAGATATCAAATAGGAGACCACGAGACACTCATTAGCCGGAGACGACTTGGAAATTGCGGTATTATTCGAGAGATTGGATACGAGCGGAGCGGAGAAGGTGCGGTCAACCGGAGATCAACGAAGAAGATGATGAAAACTACAACGAAATCTTAACCGAAGGTAGTGGAAGCGACGTGGATCAATTTGACCAACAAATACCAATTCCAACCGAAGAACCACATGAAATCATCAAGCAATTAGAACGAGTTTTTTTGAGAATGTAATTTTTTTAATTGTAATTTTATTATGTAATTTGTAACTTTTGGACAACACCACAAAGTTGCAATTTAGATTTTAGACAATTGTATTTGTATTACAAAAAAATCATATGTCTATTAAATAATATAAGAGGCACAAAAAAAACCTTGGGATGTTTTTATTACACTATCTTGTTTTGTTTATTGAGTTTTTTTTATACATATGTTATTTTAAAATAAAAAATAAAAAAAACCCGCCGTATCCCGACCCGAGCCCGACCCCGCCCCGAGCCCGCCCCGACCCGAGCCCGACGGGATCGGGATCGGGACGGGACTTGCTCCGATCCCGCTGGACCCCGCCAGACCCGACCCCGCCCCTTCTCCCGTCCCGCTCCGACCCCGACACCGCCAGACCCGGCTCGCCAGACCCGAGCCCGGCCCACTGGCCACTCCTAAGTTAAACAGAGTTGATTTTCATTTAACTAAAAAGGTTAAATATGTACCGTGTAGTGATGAAATGAATATTTTTACTTATTGTATCTAAATTTGTGACTCGAAATTTTTACTCAAATAATTCGGTTATTCAATACTATAGACAATAGTACAATAAAATATTGTCAATGAGACCTTCTTTAGGTGATAAGGTTAGTGCTAATACTATATAATTTGTACGCATTAAATTGATAGTGTATTTTTAAAGAACTAACACTTCAACATATATATGAGAAGAATATATATTTTTAATTCATTCTTTGAATGCAAAAGGGCGAAGAAGAAAAAAGAAATATTTTTGTTTCGTACTATAGTCAATACTCTTCTTTTATTTAAAATTATTTTCTGGACATGTAAAATTATGATGATTGACGAACATGAAATAAAAGGATTTGAGAAGAGGAAAAGAGAGCAAAAAGGATAGGGATCTAGTAGCTCATTTCATTGATTTTTTTTTGTGAGAATTCGAATTCCAAATTGTAATCCCATTTCTATTTCTTCTTTCCTTCCCCTATCTAATAATAAAAAAATAATTAAAAAAGGAGCAAAGGCAAAAAGTTGCGGCACCAAACGCGGGAGTTTCGTGAGTAAAGACTAAAGAGCACGTCGTCGTTATGGAGATAATGACGGTTATGACTTTGTCAACTTTTTTTTTTTTTAATTTGTCATATTCTCTTTCTTCTAGATTTCTTATTAATTATTCGCGCTTCTGTTCAATTTATGTAACTTATTTTTTAGTATATTTAAAAAAGAGTGATTATTTTTAAAATTTTAAAAATTATAATTTAATCTTCTCATTTTATTCTTATTGAAAAACTTTTTTATCCACATAAAATTATATTATGACACGTATGCGATCATAAATTTCAAAACTTCTATAGCCACATTGATATCATGAAATGTTTAAATCATAACTTCTAAAAGAATGAAATTGTATTCAATCAAATAAATTTACATAAACGGAAGGATCACTTAATAGTTAAAATATACCTTTTTGTTATTGGCTGTGAGCCTGTTTTGGTTTTTTCAATATTTTATGACAATAAAGAAATTCTGAGGAATGTCCTTATTTTGTGGTAATTTTTAATTTTTGTCCCTTTTTATTTTTGTCTTTCGCCTAAAATTTCTGAGTTTCGGTTTTGAACCTTTGCTCAGGCAAAAAAAAAAAAAAAAAAGGCATAATTTGAAGTTCGCAAGGCAGAGTTTGCCTTAAGATAGCAAACTTTACCTAAAGGCGGACATAGTTTGTCTTCATGCATAAGACAAACTCTGTCTTGCGAATTCAAACTCAACCTTGCGAATTTTTTAAAATTTTTGACTGAGCAGAGGTTCGAACCTGAAACCTTGGGATATTTTTTAGCAAAGGGCAAAAATTAAAGATCAGTGCCTTTGAAGGGAAATCCGAGCAGGAAAAATGACATAGTGTGCCTATTTAAGACTCTTTATTACAAAATATATGGATAACTTTCTTTATTTACAAAACATAACCATATAATACGAAACATGACAAATCTTCATATTTGTTTTTCATTTTTTAATTTATTTTTTTTAAAATGATTTAAAAAAAACAATTTTAATTTTTAAAAAAAAATTGTTTTAATTATTAATTTATTAAAAAAAATTGCTCAAGGCTTAAAAAATTAACTCAAATTTTTGTGTATGAAATGTGTATATGTGAGCAAAATTTTCAATATATTTTCATACATCAATTGTGAGCGAAATTTTTAAGCCTTGAATATTATATGAAAGATGTATACAATGTTGTTGTAGTTGTATTTTGTACACCAAAAATTTGAGCGAAATTCTAAGTCTTGATCGAGATATACCTTTTTCATACATACAATTTTGAGCGTAATTTTTAAGCCCTGAACGAGATATACAAATTTCATACACAAAATTTGAGCGAACTTTTTAAGCCTTGAGCAAGATATACACATCATACATTTTTCATACATAAAATTTTGAGTGATTAACTTAAGTCTTGAATGTTGTATGAAAGTTGTATACAATGTTGTTGTAGTTGTATTAATTTTACAGAAACCTAACCTGAACTTTATACACGAAAATGTGAGTGAAATTCTAAGCCTTGAGTGAGATACAAATTTCATACCATTTTCATACACAAATTTTTGAGCGAATTTTTTAAGCCTTGAACGAGATATACATTTTTCATACACTAAATTTTGAGCGAACTTTTTAAGTCTTGAGCGAGATATACACATTTCATTCACAAAAATTTGAGCGAATTTTTAAGCCTTAAGCAGAGAAAAAATTAATTTGATTTTATAAAAAATATAATTAAAATAATTTTTAAATAATAATTTTAAAAAAATTTAAAAAAATTAAAAGTAAAATAAATTAAAATTTTAAAAAAAAATTGTATGAAATATAAAAATCCGTTATGTTCTCTAAATTAAAAAGTTTCGTCATATTTCGTAAATATTTTTCTTATTATGTATTTATATGTCATTCACCCTAAAGAAAAATAGTTTGTGGTATCAGGAGCGAAACCAAGTGGGAGCAAAGGGGTTCATCCGAACTCCTTTGTCAAAAAATTACACGATATATATACGGCTAAAATTATTATATATATATATGCCCCTTGACTTCTTTATATGCTTATTTCTTCGTATTTTGAGTTTCCTTACTAAAAATTCTTGCTCCGCTAATGAGTGATACGCTCTTTTATTTTAATTTTACATTAAGTAACTTTCAAGAAGCGACGAGCTTTTTACAAATGATCGGATAGTTACAAATTACAATGATAGATCATCCAAGTTCGATTACAAAAAAGTCAATAATCAAATATTATGCGGAGAATCCAGCAATCACAAATAATGCAAGCAAAAGGGTTAAGCCTATTGACAATTAGTTAATTTTGGAGAATGCAATTGGCTTGTCTTTTTTCCGAAGAGGATTTTCTAGTGAGCCTGCTTGTAGGACATTTGGTAGTTTGTGAGTAGCATTCAATGATTCTGAATTTAGTATACAGAGTTGTTGACATAATATATTATTCTTGGTAGATTTTGATTGTAATGAAGTCAAGAACAATGATAGAAGAATTAATGTGGTTGAGTTGATAAAAAACTTGAAAATCTATAAAATTGTTGGACAACTTTCATTTTAAGATTCCTTTTGTTTTTCTTACCTTTTAAATTGATGTATAATAAGGGTGGCCAGCGGCGGGACGGGACAGAATTTGGGGGGACGGGGTGGGGGTCGGGATCGGGACCTGGCGGGACGGGATAGGCGGAACGGGAAGAGGCGACGGGATTTGGGGGGACGGGGTGGGTCAGGTAGGGGGATTTGGGGGAATTTTAATTTTTTTATACACTTAATTTTTTTTAAAATTATATTTAAACACTTAAATAATTGAACAAGATAGTGAATAAAAACATCCCAAGGCTGTTTTTGTGCCTCTTATATTATTTATATTTAATATAAATATGATTTTTTTTAATACAATTTCAAAATTGCAACTTTGTTTCGTAGTTCAAAAGTTACAAATCACATAGTAAAATTGACATTAAAAAAACTACATATTCAACCATATATTTGTAATTTCTTCACAATCTCTTGAGGATTTTCTGTTGGAATTGAAAGTTGTTGGTCAAATTGTTCGACGTCGCTTCCTACCCCCTCGGATAAGATTTTGTTGTAGTTGTAGTCGTCTTTTTCGTTGATCTCCGATTGACCGCACCTTCTACGCTCCGCTCTAATCTAATCTCTGAATAAAACTGCAATCTCCAAGTTGTCTCCCGCTAATGAGTGTATGTGATCTCCTATTTGAAACCTTCCAACAGAAAAAACGCTTTCAGAAGCTGTTGATGACGCTTGAATATTCAACACATCTCAGGCCATCTTTGATAGTATCGGAAATATCTTCTCATTCTCCATCCAGTATTTCAACAAGTTTTCACGTCCATCTTCATTGACAATTGATTCGTACGGTACAACACCTGTAAAACATAAACATAAAACTCGCTAATTTGTGAAGAACTTGAACCACTATACATTCTATTTCTAAGGCCTTGAATACTTGAGGCAGAAACAGAATGTCTTTTATAAGGTTGCAGCGAAGTAGAAGAAGATGGTACAGAATCTGGTTGATTATTTGCACTTTGTTCTTGGTAATACATATAAATATTCTTGCATTCATTGTGTATGCTAGACATAACTTCTTATTTAGTTGGTTCGTCAGTTGGTTCTTCAGTTGGGTCTGTTGGAAATATCTCTAAGCTTTCATAAATCGTTTCAACAAGTGTTTTACAACTGTCTACTGTAATAGTAGGATTTAATACAACACCAATAAAATAAATAGTGGGAATAGAAAAAAAGTATTTTAAAAATTTTATAAACATTTTTTAATAGCTGGAGCGTAAGTTGGTTTTTGCATATATTCATTAAGTAACAAAAATATTAGAGCTATATAAAATAATATAGATGAAATAGTAGGATAATAAATCCCAAAAAATTCCTTAGTAGATAGAAAAAATTTCTCAAAAAAATGTGATAAGTTCCAAAATTTTATCTCATTCATCATCTACAAGCATATCCGTTGGATTTTGATTATAAGCGTTTAATAATAATGGTATAGGTCTTCTATACTCGTGAGCAACAAGAAGTTTCTCATACAAAGAATTTCACCTAGTCTAAACTTTTTTCTGGAATTTTTCTATAAGGTAATCCACAATCATGACAAAAAAATTTATACTCTTTGCATCTTTGTATTTTATTACCTTTAAAAATAAAGTTTATAGCAAATTATATTTTATCAAGTATGTTTTTAAAAAGTTTTAGGTCATCCTTTACAACTAAGTTATAAATATGACATGCACATCTAACATGAAAAATATCGAGAAAATATGGAGTAAATTGAGTTTTTAAAATGTTTACATCATAATCATTAGAAGAAGCATTATCTAATGTAATAGTCATAATTTTATTAGTAATTCCATAATATTCACAAATTTCATGATTATTTCTTGAAATAAAAGCTCCAGTGTGCCTATCATCAATATATCTATATGCTAATATACGTTTTTGCGCAGACCAATTTTAATCTATCCAATGACATGTGACAGTTAAATAATCATTATCGTTAGTACTACGACATATATCAAAAGTGATAGCCACTTTGCCATTAAAATGATACAATGTATAACGTAAATACTGTTGATATTCATGGGTAAATTTAAAAACATTTCTTCTAACAGTTGATCTAGGAAAATCGTTAAAATCATAATTATATGTTTCTCTAATGTAATGAATAAAACCAGGAGAGGAAGGAAATGAAAAAGGCAAATCCTCCACAGCAACTAATTTTGCTAAATTTTCTCTATCTCTGTGTTTATCATATTTAGGACATATAATTTCCCCCGTCATCGGGTTAATTCGATCATGTACTTGGTCGGGGACACTATGTGAACCTTGTCCCGACTCAGAAGTCATTTTCACACCCGATTTCAGCCATGTATTGATTATACCTTGCTTTGTGAGAGTTTTCTACATGTCTCATTAAACCCCCGTCCCACTTTGACCTTTTCAGTTTTAAATTTATAAACTTTGCGATAAATTTTACATATAGCTAGTTGATTATCAATGTCCCTATCAAAAAAATCTCATGCATGTGATTTTAATTTTCGTTGTTTTTTGCCTCGACTCATACTAAGGAGAATATGAGTCATTTCAGTTTCAGTTTGAGACTCAGTCTAGGCCTAATGTGGAGGTGCACTAGTGGGTGTGTTATCTACATTATCTTCTAATTCATTTTCTAAATTAAAGTATGGTTCACATGTACAATATACCTCATGAGCTAATGGTATATTAATATTAACATTAAAAAATTAGTTTCATCTATAGGGTGAAATCATCGTAATTAGGATTACTAGAAGATGCACTCTTACCCATGTTATCCCTAGTACCTCTACCAGAAAAACGTCCACTTCGTTCCATTATAATTGTACAAATAAATAATTAAAGATAATGAAATTAAGTACGATAATTAAAATTAAGTAACAATAATAATTTAAAGAAGGAACGAAGGTACCAAACGCCGACATAACATCGACGTATAATCGAGGTTGAAAATTGAAACTTTGCTCGATGATCCTCAAGCTAGTTGTCAACTTTACTCCCAATTTTTTAACTTTGATAGAAATTAGCAAATAAAATATAATATTTAGTAGGCAATGTAGACTTGTAGAGAGAGAGAGAGAGAGAGATTAGAGAGATGGTAGGAAGATTTGTGAGAAAAATGAAGAGGAAAATGGGTATTTATAGTTGAGAAATAGGGTTAAAGTGTAAATATACTAACTTAGGGGTTAAAAATAAATATTAACGGGTACGGAGGTTTACGGGATGGGGGCGCCAAAATGGCCGTTATAACCATTGCCAACGGCTAAAATCGAAATTGGATCGTTGTGCAACGGTTATTTCTACAAAGGGGGATGGGCGGGATCAGGACGGGGGGACGAGCCCTAGTCCCGTCCCTAGTTCGATCCCCGACACCGTCATTTTCCATCCCATTTTTTTAAGGGGGGTCGGGGCGGATAGCGAGACGGGCCGGGTTAGGATCGGGCCTAGCCGGCCCACTGAACACCCTTAATGTATAGTCTGGTCTTTTTCTCTCTTTTTCCCTTCTTTTAATTAACGAATAAGATAATATTCTTACCGTTTTATGGCTTTTATTTTTTTCAGTATATTTTAAATAATGCTACTTTTTTATATTTAGTATGTTTTTAGTTTCAACATTCTCATTTAACCCTTAGTAATATTTTCTTATAAAAATAAAAATGGCATGCCATATTAACTAAGACAACAAATTCATAGGGCATTTTTGATATGTATGCACATGTAATTTAAGATCACAACATTCTAGAGATCTCTTTACTTTATTAGATTTTGTGTGATTATGTATGGAGAAATAATATTACTAGAACACTATTGGATTTATAGTTTCAAACTTGTAAACGCCAATATCTTGAACGTTAGGTTAACTCCCAAGGAAGTGGACGTCCTTAGCTCTACACATTCTTCTTAATCATCTTATACTATCAATTTTTTTGGAAAACTTAATTCAAGCTTGATACTAGATCTTTGGATAAATATCAAAGTTAACACGTTTAGGTGTTGGTGTTGGGTGGGGTGGGGTGGGGTGGGGTGGGGGATAAGGCTGACTAAATTATGTGAAATCGAGCTGCTAACTAATGTTATGGCATATGACTCTGACTGTATTTGATTAATTATACTGGCATGCAACCGCCAAATGAGCCGTTCGATCAAATATCAGATCACTAATTATAAAATGTTCTAAAATTACTTGACTTTATTAAAGGTCCCTCACTTGATGAAGTATATCAAAACGAGGGTCTGTTTTCAGTATCATTTGGATATTGGGAAAAATACCTCCATTGACAAAACATTCACTTGTGTCTCCAAAAATTTGACTATTGGACGAACAATAGTAGATTAACTTTAAGAAGGAACTGCAAAGTACCAACTGATCGTGAAACTGGTTTACTTAAAATAAAAAGGAGTTGATTTTTCAGATGGTTACTCAACTAATAGTTATTATCTTAGAAAGTCACTTTCTTTGTTGAAAAAAATTGAAATTAAGAATAAATGTGACTTTCTAAGATAATAACTATTAGTTGGGTTACCATCCGGGAAATCAACCCAAATAAAAAGAGGAAAAGATCAAATTAAGTAAAACAAGAAAAAAATCCAAAAGGACCACCCAAGCAATGACTCTGAATTCGTCAAATTTCAAATCCACAAGTATGAATAAGACCTCAAGATTTTGTTCTTGACTTGAGATTCTCAAGTCAGTTTTTAATAGCCCATAAAAAATGAATGAAAAAGAAAGTCTCCAATTTTGAGTTATAGTTGTAAAGCAATACTACAGTTGACTTAGAGAAAGAAATAACCCAACCATTTCAATACTACTATCATTAATTTGGGAACAAAGAAAAGTTTCATCAAGTAGACTTTCAAAGACAACCTACATTAATGAGCCACTCCTTAGACTCAGTTTACCAGTACAGTTACTTTAAGCTTCTTCCATTTCTTCTTTCTGATTTTGCATATCAGTAAAATCTCTGATAGCTAAGTATGTAAAGATTTATGCACCCACGGGCGTATTACAGCTAAATCTCTATAATAAAATTAGGTGGTAACCTAGTAATGGTAACTGACCAGCTATTAAAAGTTTAATTTACACTGATAATGTAAAAAGATCTCTGCACTATTATTGTGTTAAATCCAACTGAAATTTGTGAGAGAGATAATATGAAACGCAACCAATATTTGCAGTCTTGCGAGAAGGGCATTTCAGATCAAATGTAATTGTTAGGTTTTCTTCTTTCAAGATAAGCTGAAATTACTCATTGACCTCCAAATGATTAAATGCTCATAACTTGAAATCGTCAGCTTACCACATAGGAAAATCCAGAGCTATTTCAGCAGACACTTCTACTAGGACAGATCTCACAGCTTGATCTGATCCTGAGTACTCAGATCCTAAAAGAGTGTCTACCTTGCACTGAGTACCATTTCGCAATTCAACACAGATTTGATATCGAAAGTAAGAAGACCAATGTAGGCTCTCTTAACTACTCTATCCAAATTCTACGAGAATATCAAAAATACAAATCGCATTTCATGTGGATATTCTTTCATGCACCACCTTATATCTGCAAGTAATAGCTATAATAGAATCTTATTAATAAAATAAAGACGGGTCTCTCTTTACAGCTAAGGTGGATTAAATTCATACATTCTGCACTAAGTCGATGCAGCAGTAAATACCACCGCGGTTCCTAAGACCTCTGTAAATCACAATACAGGATAACGGTACCTCTACTAATATAGAAGAGAACTCCTTCCTTAACAAGCACAAAAAGCCCACCATCTCCTCTGGAGATCCGCATATCCTTATCAAGGTATGTCGTGAGAAGGAAAGATTTTGTCCTTTCACCAGGAATTGGGATCTTGAGAGCAGGCTGACCAGAAATAGTTCGTGCTATGCCTGCAAAAGCATTTTCCAGAGGACCTAGAGATTGCTGTACTGGGAGAGAGACTTAACTTTTGCCCAAACACATCCACAGTTTCCGGCAGATCTATATTTGATTTTATATCAGGAGGTTTAAAATTCCCTTCCTTAAATTCAACCTGCAAAGGTAAGCACTTGTCAGCCAAATGTGGAAAGAAAACCTAAATATCTCCCAAAATACCCTAAAGAAGTTTATCAAGAAAACAATCATGACAGTCTACAATTTCCTGATATTTTGCACAATTAGTTCCAATATTCCAAATTAACATTTGAGTGAACTACTAACTCATTTTCTTTCGCTTTGTGCAGGATATTGTTGTAAGTACTTTTCTAAAGAAATTAGATTGTAGTCGAGAAGGGTACTTGTATTCTGAGGGGCTTCGAACTTCAAAAGTGGCAGTAGCACTAAAAGACAAGGTGGCTACAGGGCTTGATAATGTAGTAGAATTCTCTATAGTCAAGCTGCTTGTATTTATGTCTTGGCTAATCTTTTCTACCTTCAACAGAGGAATGTTGCCCACAGCAAGAAGAGGTAACAACTCAGAAAATGCAGTGAACCTGACACATTGAGAAAGAAAAATAGATTATTTGCTGCAACTACATCACTTAGCATTTACTTCAAAATGGTTTCTGCACGAAATATCACTACAAAAGATTACATCGTTCAGTGCTAACAGTAAGGAATGATTGCATTTGTTTCAATGAAACCAATATCAGCACCCATTTAATGTTTGGGAACTTGGTACATGATAACAAACAAAAATGCACCTTCCATATATCAAGAGATAGAGCTACAATATTCCGGTTCACAGCCAAGTCATCAATGAAAGTCTGGACCTTTCCTCCAACTAAAATCGCAACAACAGAAGCGAAGATTTTTTAACTACAGAGATTCTTGGCCCAAGTCAAATTCCAGACTACACACTACATTCCAAATTTCATTTCTACGTTCACTATACTGATTTTTATTTTTTTGGCAGTCCAAAAATAAGTACACTTCCTCTGGGTGAAACTTTTTAACTAAAACTATTCCAAAAATTACTTCAAAAAACCCCTTTTCATATCTCAAAAAATAAGAAATACAAATTTGACAAGCAAACTTTTGGCTATATTTAGTAAAAAAAAAAAAGGTAAGTCTCGTTTGAATAATCTACCAGGTGAAATAAGAGCACACTTCCCGGTGGAACAATCAAATAGCTGTACAGTTTTTGTTAGGCATTGGCAACTCGATCTCACATAAAAAAAGACATCAAGCTTCAGAAGTTACAGAAAGGCAGTTGAATGGTAGAGCATAATCTCTTGTTAGGAATCTGGAATGCCAAAATAGATCATTATCTCTTGTCAGTAACCGAAAGGATACTCATAATGAGTGTTCTAATTGTTGTTAAACCTCTATGGTTTGATAGTGAAAGGAATGACGCAATGGTTGGAAATCCATTCAATGTCAACAAGGCCAACTTAGGAAAACTAGAAGTTCCTATTGAGCTCAATTTTTACAGAATAATTTCGTAGAACGGTACAAGTTAGAAGCAGAAGG
This sequence comes from Anisodus tanguticus, assembly GCA_034509755.1. Taxonomy (NCBI): domain Eukaryota; kingdom Viridiplantae; phylum Streptophyta; class Magnoliopsida; order Solanales; family Solanaceae; genus Anisodus; species Anisodus tanguticus. Next base: position 34,680,217 of record CM067546.1, read on the forward strand.
CTGTTCGCAGACCATTCAAAATGTGAATATGTGCAATATCGGTCATAATCTCTTGTTAGGATTAAAAAAAAAGGGCAGTCCGGTGCACTAAGTTCCCGCTATGCGCGAGGTCCGGGGAAGGGCCGGACCACAAGGGTCTATTGTACACAGTCTTACCTTGTATTTCTGCAAGAGGTTGTTTCCACAGCTTGAACCCATGAACAAAAAATCATAATAAGGGTTGTAATTGTTGAAAAGACATTGTGGGTTGGCAATGAAAAGAATGATGTGAGGCTTGGAAATACATCCAACGTCCACAAAGCCTACTCGGATAAAATGTAATAGTAGAGGTGAGCTCCAAAATTTGACAGAAGAGAGTTTAGAAAAATCTTTAAAAGAAAGGTCTTTCAATAAGAATTTGTGGGACCATTGAAGGGGAGCATAGGAGTAACTGGTAAAGTTGTTGTCATGTAACCAGGAGCTCATGAGTTCAAGCCGTGGAAACAGACTCTTGCAGAAATGTGAGGTAAGACTGCGTACAATAGACCCTTATGGTCCGGCCCTTCCCCGGATCCTGCGCATAGCGGGAGTTTAGTGCACCGGGCTGCCCTTTTTTAATGAAATTCAAGTTTCAACAATAAACTCGAATTTCCCGCAAGAACACAGTTTGTGATTTATAGAGTATTCTGAACTATGTTGTTTTTTTTTGGGGAGGAACATGTATTTAAAATACCTTCAAGTGTCCTTTCTCAAAATTTAAAAAAAAAAAAACTTCAAACGTCTGTTAGTATTAACAGACCCATCCGTTCCTAATAGGCACCACATACTTATCCACCAATAGGCAACTATTAACAATCATCTATTTGAATTTAAAAACTTTTTAATTTAAAATAAATGTATTAAATAAATAATTATAGTATTCCGAAGATGACAAATCTCCTCTTCTCAACTACTAAATTATCAAACACTAGCTAATCTAACAATGACTATGCCCTATAGACAAGTCTTTTGATAAGAATTTGAAAAAATCTTTAAAAGAAATTTATGAAGCAATAAACTTCTAATAATGCAAATCAATTTTCTGTTACAGCAAAGAATAATCAACATCTATGCCCCAATGTGATTTTCCTACTCTATGTTATAGACGAATAAGCCCCGAACAGGAAGTCTAGTATCAATATAGTTTTAAACAGCATACTTTCAACCTTTAGGTTTACTTCTGTGCTATGTGAACCAAGACAGTAAATGTCACTAATCTTATAATGAAAGATCTAATCCTCTAAGATTGTACTTCAAAGCTATTAAAAACAGTCTATCACCACTTCCAAGCATTTTCGGTACTTAGTACAACTCTACTTTCCCAGTAGAACAAGGGCAATAATAACAACAACCACTACATAAGAGTTACGATAACAACAAAAACAGACAACTATACACTTAAGACAATCCCCCATTTATAGGAAGTTAGTTAAAACTCTTCCCTCTTTAGAGAGAAACTGATCAAATTGAGAAATTTGGAAACATAAACAACAGCACCTTTTTTTTTTTTTTTTTTGTGTGTGTGTGTGTGTGTGTGTGTGTGTGGGGGGGGGGGGGGATGATGTTGTTTTCAAAAACTTGCTTCAAGAAAGAAGCTCCAAAAAATGCAGTCATGACCATCTATAAAGTAGCAGTATGAGAAAATAAAGGTGATATTATGCAACCAACAGCCTAATGATTGGGTCCTATGCTTTATGCGGAGCTAATAACCAGAATAATGAAAATGCAAGTTTGGCCCTAAGCTGTTCCTTATGGTATAAGACCAGCTATATGAGTAGAAAATGACAATATAAACTTTAGAAGAGAGAAAAGGTTTGACAAAGAACATCTTAATCGTAGGTGAAGTGATAACATGGTTATTAGTTGTTGAAGTAAATTCTAAAAGGAGCAAAGCCAGGTGAAATTTTTCCTCCCAAGAAAGAAGCAGCAACGGGGAGGCTTTAAACCCAAATGGGCAAACCATAGAATGAATGTGAGTCGTGACTTCAGCTCCACCTACTACAAATTTTCGACCAGTACTCCTTGCAAATAGATGACCTAGTTAGACTAGCCAAAACAGTAAGGAGAATATTAGAATATAATTCATATTAGGGTTTGCAGACAATTGTTTATATTAATGTTACTTTGAAATGTGAAGGCCATACTTAGTTGAAAAGACATCTTATCAAGATTAAGATAATATAAGAAACATTGGCATGTCTGATCTTGAATTTATATTCCCAGATTAGCAGGATAATTGGTCATGGAATTCAGAATAAAATCCCAAGTCATGTTATTACAGGAAGAAGCAAAGAAGATATGGTCCTCTTAACTACTGCAGGGAACAACTGAAGGATACAGCCGAAAGCAAACATATTGACAAGTAACAGTTCACCTCATAAGGTGCTTATTTAGAGGCCAATCTCAAGTTTCCTCTTAAAAACTGTTATGATGCACCAATCCAGATTGTATAGTAAAACTCCCACCACACAATACTAGCCTTCTTCTTTACTGCTCGGGTGCTAGCCTACATTTATGGTTAACTTCTACCATGCACCTGGAATTGGAGGAGAGCAAACTTGCTTTGTGGTGTCAATGCTCAAGATAAGCATGCCACCACCTTCCATCAATGCCTTTTCCCATAATGAATTAAATCAAGGTCAATTAAACTACCGAAAACTACCAATTACCCTTTAATAGAAGCTCCCGTAAGACCAATATCAATGTGTTAGAAACTGTAATTTGCACTGTCCTGTAAACCACTCATTCTTTCCACAAACCAAAGATGGCATGCTTACAGAAAATATGAGTTGATTTCTAAGATGGTCACTCAACTAATAGTTGTTATCTCAAAAAGTCACCTTTCTTCATGATTCCAGTTTCCTTTATCAAAGAAAGTAATTTCTGGGACAACAACTATATTTGAGAATCAACTCCAGAAAATATCAAAACTCAACTAACTTCATATACCAATAAAAAACATAATAAATTACGAAATCAAAGTTAAAAAAAAAACTCTCTTTGTCCCAATTTATGTGATAAAGTCCGGATTTCGAGAGTCAAACATCTTTATTTTGACGGTAAAATTCGGAATGATTTACCTATTTAAGAAACTACAAAAAAAAAAAACATTATGAGTCACAATAATTAATAATTTAAAATATATAAAGGGCATACGAATAAATTTTGACTCTCGAAATCGAAAGGGTATCACATAAATTGGGACAAAACAGAGTAACTGAATAATGAAGCAGTGAATGAAGCAAAAACTCACACTAAAATCCAGTTCCCATCAAGCAACTCAGGACACTCATTTGGTGCTGGAGTTGGATTAGCTGCCTCCAACTGAGAAACAAACTCCAATGCCTCAGCCAGAATCTCCGATGAAGCCCGAAACCCGAAATCTGTCCCATAAACCGTATCCACTAAGCACCTTTTAAGTTCTAGAAGCTTCTCATCTTCTCCAACACTCACATCAACACCTGTACTACCACTACCCCATTCATCCTCATATTTCGGAGGATCCGAATCCGCTAACTTGGTAACCGGTTCGGGCTCCGAATCCGGAGTAATAAAGGTGGGTTTTTCCGGGTCATTGGATGAGGAAATGGAGGATTGAACTAAGAAATTGGGAAATTTTCGAAGCTTAGGGGCCGAAAGTGAAGATGGAAGATTAAGTGTGGGGTTTAAGGGTGATTTTTGGGTTTTTTATGGTGAAAATTAGAGGATTGTAGAGTGGACATGTTTTGATTGTTTTTTGGAAATGAGCGTTCTGCGGTGGTGGACGGTGGAGATGACGGCGGAAGCGGTGATTTGAGACCGTTGGTTTTATAGATGGTTGGAGGTGGATTTGGCACGTTTTACTATGATTTGAATTAAATTTCTGCTTCACACAATTTGTGGAATTTTTGTTGTCAGGAGGACACACGTCATGTTGATTTTTTATTTTTTGCTATTTACGTGTTGTTGCTAGGAATTGGTATTTTGTAGGGGTGTCAATGGTTTGGTTGGTTGGTTGTTTTATAAAATTTACATCAAATTGGTTACTCCATTTTATATAATTAAAATTAGATTTTTCTAAAAAGTTTCAATGTATCTCGAATTTTTTGGGTATCAACTTCACTAATATAACAGCAATAAAGCATAACATTGAGAAATCTTGACCAAAAATTTTTGGGTCAAGAACAGTACTTGAACATAAATGAAAATGGTAGAATGGGGTTAAAAGCACAACAGCTTTGTTACATCTGAAAAAAATTGTTACAGTAGAACTAACAATGTCCAAGTAAGAGGAAAACCAACAGGAATTGTAAAGGAGCTAAGGCAATATTTACTGAAAGCAGAAGAAGAGGAGAAAGATTACGAAGAACAGACAGCAGAATGAGCCATGAGAACCCTTGGCAATATCCATTCTCTTGTATTGGGGGTCGCAAGGCATTAAGCAAAAGGGCCTTTTTTTTCCTAACAAAAGGACCCTTCAAGTTCTGCTTTCATTGGGAGTTCCATTGGGATTATTGTAATTTGTAGCTACCATTCCTCTGACGACTTGGTTGATAAGGTGAATACTCGATCAAATAAAAGTGCAGCTCAGTTTGACCAGAAGGACCAAACATTACACCACACTACACGGCCAAAAGTTCTCACGTTAGATGCTTGTGCTTCTATCTGCATCCTAGATTTACCTCTTCATAGAGAAAATTAGAGAAGTCAATTGAAGGAAATGGGTTTAATAGCAACTACCATTGAAACTAACTCTGACTGCATTTGACACTGTTAAATGTACATCAAACAGCATCTCACAATTACGAAACAACACAAACAGAACTGTCGCAGAACAGCATTTATTATATTTCCGAACAAATTGGATTACCATATCAAAGGCAAGAGAGCAATCTAGGATAGCTACGTACACTTGACCTTAAAAGGTCAGAATTGACAGTCCCTGAAAGCTATCATGACTAACAGATTTAGATCCAACATTTAGTAGATACAACGTAAAAGCAACTGTACATCCGTGTCAAAAGAACTATCTAAGCCTGCCAAAAAAATTCTTTCGGGTTATGTAGGCTGTAACTTCGAGAATTGCTTGTTTGTATCAACTAGACAACTTTCTGCATAGACCAACCACATGCAAACATGGTGTGTGGATAGGTTGTGAGTGTTATCCTTGTGATTTGATTATAACTGACAAACAAACATCTGCAAACTCATAATATACAACAAATGTTCCAGTTTTAAATTTATTCAACAGATCTTTTGTGGTTGAAGTACATACCTAACTAAAGCAACAAGGTATGGAAAATAAAGTTGGAACAGAAGCTACTGCTGCCATGGTTGTGATAATGAAACGCTAGGAGTTGATACGTCCAGTCCTTGTTTGCCATGTATAGCAGAATTTAGCACGTTGTACTGCTGGTTTACAGAGTCATAAAGTGCCTTTGTATATACCATCTTAGCCTGCATTATTAAGAACAGTATATACTCTTGAGACCCTTCTTTGAATGATGACAGTTGAAAGAAAACAGAAGTGCAAACAGCATCTCATAAAATAAGATGCAAATCTTTGGCTGTGAAATGGGAAATCGATTTAAGCTGGAGAACCAGTGGAAATAGTAACTTCAAAGAGAGAAAGAACAATGTGAATTGGTGAAACTATTCCTTCAGTTAACAATAGGAAGCAGAGGCAAGTGGAAAATGTTTGAGCGTAAGGTCTAAAGAGTGAAGGCAGTGAAATTAGTTAAACCGTCTTATTTGTTGAATGATAGAGGAGAGGCAAAAGGAAATGTTTGAGCTGAATGTCTGAAAGGGTGAGGGAAGAGGAGAAGAATTTTGCAACAGAAAACTGAAACTACGGAAGTCGGAGGTAGAAAAACTACTAGTACGACTGGCAAGTACAACAGCTTAGGTAGCTTAAAGTAAAAAGAGAAAACACAGACACCAACGGTGGAAAGCAAAACAAGTCAGTTTACACCCAAGGGAGGTGGCTTTATATTGGCAATTAGTGGAACTGAAGTCTCATCAACCAACTTCCTGTATAATTCAACACTCTGGGCAAATTCATCTTCATTCCAATTTCATGGAAACAATAATTTCTTTTTTGGCACATTACGTTTCCATCTTATTTAAAAAGGGCAGCCGGTGCACAAGCATCCAGCGTTAGCAGGGTCCGGGGAAGGGCCGCACCCCAAGGGGTGTGATTTAGACAGTATTGTTAAAGGAAAAAAAGTATCACAACATTTCCATCTTTACTTCATTTACTTTGACTTTGATTTGGGGACAGATTTAACAATCCTCAGCAAGCTACGGATGCATATTTAGCTTCAGCTTATAGAATTTACATAAAAAAGACGAATAAAACAAAAGGGTGTTGATAGTTTCATGGAACTTTACTTCTTGACTTTTCACCAACAGGAGAATAGCTCAACTGACAACAACAACAACAACATACCCAGTGTAATCACACAAGTGGGGTCTGGGGAGGGTAGGATGTACGCAGACCATACCTCTACCTTTGTAGGGTAGAGAGGTTGTTTCCGATAGACCCTCGGCTCAATAGGTCAACTGAAGGAATCAAAAATTTTGTTGAACAGGGGCCTCTTAGCAAAGATCAATTAGCTGTTCAGTTTGATCACTTGTTCATTTTGGTCTCAAATAGGAAGCCAAAGAGCTTGTCCAACTTTCCTTCTCCTTTCATTCTCTATTAAATAGAATAAATCCCTCAAGTTTCCCAACAAATATCACTAAACCTCTCGTTAGGCTGCAGAGCTTAGTTCAAAAAGAGCTTCCATTAATTAAACCAAAGTAGACCCCCTTAACAACTAACCTCAGGGTCTTCCAAAGCACCAGCAACCTCATGAAAATTAATTTCGGGTTTCACGGATATGCCAGTTCCATGAAAAGATATCACTCTTTTCTCTCCGATATTTTTCTCAACCTGTACGTAAGCAAGCAGGGATATGTAAAAACATAAAATCATTACGAAAACATACATAATTGACACAGTGATCAACCTGGAGCGGAGGGGGCATAATATCATGGCATAATATTGCTAGAGGATAAATGTGCCCAGGGACACCAGCATGTTCTACGAGCCTCCTCATGTTGTCTGCCGAGGAAGCATCAAATGGTGCCTGAAAGAAAGACGAGCAAAATGATTCAACCACAAGCTGCTTCCTCCATCTCAATTTATGACAGTTTTTCTACTTTTGGGACTTCTCAAATGTTTTCACCAGTCCACTTATATTATTAATGTATACAACTTTCAAGAATTCAAATTCATTTGACTATTCCAATTCAAATTTGTTTCAATGTTTTCTTATTTGTTTCAAATTGTTTTCTGCATCAAATTAACTTTTGAACCACTATCTAATTTTTTTCCTATACTACCACCACTAATAAAATACAGAGTCAAATTAACATCTTAAATCCCCCCCCCCGGTTCAAACACAATCGTATAGAATGAAACGGAGAAGTACCTTCTCAAGAAAAGGATGTTGGTCATGCTTGTAAACGTACATCCATCAAAATAGAATGAAAAATAAATATACGGAAAAACAACAATAATAAAATTTAAAGAAGCATCTTACTGGATACCATTCTTTTGTAACAGGGTCTGGCCTATCTCTTCCACCACTAGGAGCAATCCATATTATTTTTGATCCACCCCTGGACCACAAGTACATATATCCTCAGATGTATGCTTCCATCAAAAAGAGCAATATTGGGATATCAAAAAGAGCAATAATGGGCTTTCTCGAATTGTCATTGGATGTCCACAGATGTTCTCTTCTATTATTGTGCTTACTCAACCAACAATTAACTAGGACTTAAAGTATGAACCAATAAAGCAGTCATATAGTGAACGGTAATTGAATTTCACATATCCATGATTATGAGAAAACCTCCATCTAGCATACACATTCCACATTAGAAATCATTTCTACCGCAACTTGCTTATGATTTTCTGCGATGCAGAATAATCTAGCAGGGCTGAAACCCCCTCATGAAAGAACTATCATACATCTGAGCAAACAAGCTTTTCCGGTAGCTAGAGAAGATGAAGATGACTACACATGAAATATTAGGTTTAGCTTTCCATTTAATCATGGAAAATACACATAGAGCTTAGAAGAGATAACCTTCTGTTTATTTGGCAACACTTACCAAAAAAATCTTAATGAGAGATTGGCACAGGATAAAATTGGATACTAATATCTCCATATTAGAACCCCGAGACTACCTGGTATTACAACTTGCAAAGTAAAAGCTTCACCAAATACTCCAAGAAAGACAGTATTAGCAGCATAAGTACCTCAATAGCAAAGCCATCTCCTTCAAGCTTCTTGTGTTTGCTCTCTTTTTCATCTCAGCAAGTTCGGGATCATCATTCATATGTTTTTTGGAATAAACACACAGGAGATTCCTATACATATTAAGTTTGTCAAATGTCTAAAAGTAAATGATGATTTCTTGACATAATCTGACAATGCTATCTAAGTAAGCACCTTCCCATGCTGAATGGCTTGCAAAGAGGATCTGTAATAACTCTATCTCCCGCAACATAGATCTGTTTACCAGAAAGCATAGTCAAGTGAATTAAGCTACTTGAGATATAATTATCTTAAAGTGCAATTGGGTGAAAAAGATTATAACAATGTTCTCAGCAATATATGGGTGCTTTGATTCAAGCAACAGTGCAATAATTGCAGGATCGGCTTCACTTTGGTGGTTTGACATCAAGACAACATTATCACCCTGAAATTAGTATAAAGAGATAGTGATTCGATAAGGGCAACAGGAAAAACGATCAAGACAATGTATAAAAAAGCCATGCAACAGAAGAACTTGCCAAATATATGGGTGACTAAGTTTGAGCTTTATTAATAGTAAATGAAATAATAAAATGAATATCAAGAGAGAATTAAAATTTTACAATAAGATTCCTTTTTGCTTTTTCTTTTATTAATTATTTTGGATAAATTGTACAACAAGCACTCAAGAGTTCTCGATGTATAGTTAGTGCTATACAACATCGAAGAAGAATATTCAACTTTATAAGAAGATCCTTTAGACGTAAACTAGTGGCTGTGCAGGCGAAAAGAAATAGTTAGTCCTCAACTTTATAAGAAGATCCTTTAGACGTAAACAAGTGGCTGTGCAGGCGATAAAGAAATAGTTGGTCCACGCACAACATTTTGAGCCAAGACTATTATTCGTATCTCTTTTTCAATTAATGAGTATATAATTTTGATGGATAAGAAGAGCACATACATCTAACTGGCAAGTAACTTTCCCTGAAGAAACACATAGAAAGAAACACCTAAAAAAATTCATCAAGAAGACGGACAAACCGCCAAAAGCAAAAGATAATAGAGTTCCTAAGTAGGAAATATGTTAATACTCCTACATCGGAGCTTCTACTATCTTTTGGAGGTTCAATCATATAAATAATGTATTAAAGCTGAGGAGTTGTGAAGTCTTATGTACATTCATCCCCCCAATCAAGGAAGCTGCTGAATAGAGTGGAAACTAGGAAAAGTATCTGGTACATCCAGCAAGGGGAATAAGAAGAAAATATGGATCTTCGTGTAAGGGGCGGGCAAAGCAAAGTCATGTTAAGCTCAAGTTTTGAGAATGTGCTCCAGAAAAATCTTCCAGCCTTGCTTTGATATTCAAGGAATTGTTAAGCAGATCTTATACCAATTTCAATTAGCAAAACCTTTTTCATCTGATTTACCAAAATCACTTAAAGAGCCACATGGAAGCAGAGCCCAACCAGTACAAGAACAACGAAATAGTTTAATGCTTCGGTGTATTACTTCATGACAGGTCTCCAGTGAGATCTCATGCATGTCAAGTATAAACTTTCAATTCAACTGTTTCACTTTAAACCGTTAACCATGGAATAGTTATCCCCTTATTATTCATATCAATTAGCATACATACAGAAGAAAATAATAAATAGAAACTCTCTGACAAAATAATAAACAGAAACACTCTTACAATCTCAAATAACGAACCTGCTTAAGCTTCTCTTCCATTTCACCAAAAACTGAAATATTGCCAACATAAGAACTCCTAAAAATTCAAAAATACCAGAGGTTAGAGTCAGAAGTAAATCATGAGATCTGCAGGGCATAAGGCTGTTCACTTCAATACGAAGAGCCAAAGAAAGATCAATTTCTAATAACCACATTTGATATGTACTCTCTAAAGCTGATAAAAAAAAAATTCAATAGCAGAGCCATGCTTGTAGAGATATTATTTGCCAGTGCCCCTGGTAGAGGTAAAGCAGGGAGTTCCTTGAACAACACAAACATCTAACATCATACTTCTTTTCATATGAAAGACCCTCTAACATCATACTTTATCCACAAGAACTACAAATTTTGAATTTCCTATCCACTACTCAATGTGCAACTTTACTCAATGTGCAACTTCACATTTAACAGAAAAGTAGTACTCCACTACCTTTGTTTCAAAATATGTGTCTTACTTTCCTTTCTGGTATGCTTAAAAAAGAATACCACTTAGTATATTTGGTAACTCTTTAATTCCAACATCCTACATGGCATGTTTAAGACCACAAGAATCAAGGGCATTTTGATACATTACCTATATCTTTAGTTTAAGATCACAAGATTCAAGAATCTCCCAAACTTAAACACCGTGCCCAGCCAAACGAAGACACAAATTGAAACGGAGGGAGTAAAACATATCCCCACACTCATAGTAATTTTACACGAAAATCTAAGCGTCGACTCTTCATTGGTAACTCGACCAAAGTGCTACAGACTAACTAGCTATTAAACAGTCAAATAGAAATCAACGACAGGACTTCGATTTGTAAGTATGTCACTAAGTATTATGCTATAATTGTTCCTCTTTTCAGGAGGCTTATTACATCCTTTTTCCCGAACTCTCTATTTACATAAAGCAATGGTATGCAATGGACACACAACAAATTTAGAAAAATATAACATTTGATAAGTCATCAAAACCAACATACTCCCACAATCCCATTTTGTTTTACATAATTACTATTTGAAGAGTCAAATAACATCTTTCTTTAATTATGATTTTCTTATCATTTTTTATATTTTTAATCTTTAAAAGACCAACAACAAATTTTTTCTTTTTGGACTGTGAGATTACTATGAGGAATGTTAATAGGATCATCGCTGGATAAAAATGATAAAGAGACAGTAGGGAATGACCAACTAAAGTAACATCATTATACCTACAATCACAATGAGGAAATATTTAGGGTAATAACAAAATTATTTTTCCCATAAATGAAGGCAAACAATTTAGGTATCCCTTTCATCAATGATCAAAATGATTTTCTGCTAACCATTAGAAGTTTAGAACAATTATTCTAACATGACATAATCCGTTTCCCCTTTAGATATAAACTACTCCAGTAGTTTAACTATCTCCTTAACCCAATCTTCCAACATGTTATTCTCTCAGATATTCACCCACCACCTTGTATGAACTAGGAAGAGCTTACCTATACCTAAATCTATATAGGCATGGTTCCACTATCTACAAGGTATAAAGAAGACATATAGAACATGCCAGGTCTGAATTCATTGATCTCAACAAGCTACACTGACAAAAAGATGTGGATCAAAGGATATCTTTAAACTGTTTACTGGAATAATACCTGTGGTTTCAGTCGTTAACCAGAATTTTTCAAGTTAGTCAAACTATTACATGGTCCTTAACACTACAGAAATAAAATTGAGACTCACCTGAAATCAACTAAAGGGCGGATATAATTTTGACCAAACTTGTAATAGTCAAAAGGTTCACGAATGGCCTTGTGATGCGGCGAGAATTCGAAAGAATCCTGAAATAAGAGTGTTGCTAAATTTACAATGTAACATTTTATGGATGGATTAAGTAAAAAGAAACAAAGATATAGATCCCAACATCTAGTGTGAATTGTAAAACCCACACGGCAGAGGACTACCTTCACATCCACAAAAACACGATCCAATACAAGAGCCATGTTATACAAAATGATCTCATCTGCTTTGGGGACTCCACTTTGTAAAACCTTAAAAAAATCAGGAAAAATCAAGAGATTTACATGACCAAAAGAAGTTTCAACAACAACAACATACCCAGTGTAGTCCCACAAGTGGGATCTGGAGAGGGTAGGATGTACGCAGACCTTACCTCTACCTTTTGTGGGGTAGAGAGGTTGTTTCCGGTAGACCCTCGGCTAGAAAGAAAAGGCGGAGCGGGGCGGGGGGTGGGGTGGGGCAACCAAAAGAAGTTTCAAACAAACAAAAAAGAAAATGTCAAATGATTCCAGCTCTCAATGGACTCATTCTCTCTCTAAGAAAAGCTATACATGGGTTTCACGGATAAAGTAAATCCTTACAGATTGACAAGATGATTAAGTCTAAAACAAGTAGTCTTTCAAGAATGAAATAAACGAAGTTCTCTACTTTTTAGTAGTGGAGTTATTCGTTGAACTTAAATTCAGATATAGCTTAAGACGGAGGAACAAGAAAGACACGTGTGGAAAAATCAGGCAAAGAAGAACATTCAAATATAAGCAACTTCTCTAAGAGATTTATCCGTTAGTTCTGCCATCCCAAGGTCATATCTTTCATGCTCCAGGAAGAATTGATACTGAACATGTCGAGTGTCAGATTATATTTAGAATCTTCACAAGGGCTTAACCTATTATCTTGAGGTCATTTTCTGAAAATACTTGGCCTCGTACAAATGTCTTTCTAGCACATAATTGTTTACAAAAAGGTCATGACATGCCAAGTTGTGGCGTCTCTCGGTGTTTTAACTTTTCCAGCTCCGGAGTGTTAACTATTGTTACTGCTACACTGGAGGAAGAGGTTTTGATGCTTTGATTTTGAAGCTTGAACTGATTTTTTTCATACCAACAGCACATAGTTATATAATACCATCCACTAAAATCCAAATGATCACATACAACAGAAGAAACAAAATAAGCATTTATCATCTTATATCTATTATACTGTCCCTTAGTAACCTATGAAAGCATGTTATATCCCAGAAAGTGTGTTCATGCAAGAAGACTCTTACATATGAGCAAACACATCTAAGTGAACACAAAAGTACATTAATCCATAAGTCCGAAGAAAGTTATTTTACTGCATTCCGATAGTTATGATACAACTCCTCCATTCCATCAGCAACATTAAGCGGCAATTTGTCATCTTCCACAGCTTTTCGAATAGCAGATAGCAAGTCTGCACAGGAAATAAAAAGCTCAATGCAGGGGGGGAAACAGAAAAAGGTTCATTCAGAACAATTAGAAATGATCTACCAAAATAATGTCACTACAAAAGGACAAGGCAATCATCTGCTGAGCAGTATGTTTAAATTTAGCAAATAAAACAAAATCAAGACACCAAAAGATGGCAAGTTGACCAGATAAGCATCGGCAGCAAAGGTCTTACACTTGCAACTGCTGCAACATCCTAGTAGGTTTCTATATCCTTTTAAGACAAGGTCTCTAGAATTTTGCAGCAATTCTGCCATTCTTGAACAGTAACTTCCAACACCAACCCACAGTAAGATGCCCACAGTTTCTCTTTTTGATAGGAAATAATATCAATAAAAAGCTCCCGATGGTAATGCAACCATACACGTTAAAGCATACAAGTATCCAAAGGACACTAAACACCACGTAACAAATCAACCTATGAGATACTTCAAAACCCAAAGAAGCACTAAGAAGACAACATATAAAAGACTCGAGCTATCTGATAACCTTGATAAATGGAAAAAAGAAGTATGTGGCACTTCTTACAACGCCAAAAAACACCCCTTGATATAGGTCTTTCTAGATTTTTACTTTGACTTCAGAAAACAATAAAGCATTGCTTGTAGTGAAACATCTGTTACTGATTCATCAATTTCCCAACTCTTTTAACCCTCAAAACCAACAAATCACTAATTAAAATAAACTCTACACTAATCCCAAATCACCTGTCAAAAATGAAAAAACTAAGCCATCAACAGCAAAAAGAGCAGCCAAACATGACATGTATTTAAGACCCTACTTTGTAGAATTTCATGTAGATAACTAGCCTCTAAGACAGCAGTGCTGGTTCAGAACTGCTTCAGACATCTGTCAAGGCACAACCCACAGCCCAAAAATAACATAAAGAAACAAGAGAAGATTATACCATGTGGTTAATGAGGTGGGTTGAGAACCACAGAGGTCTCAGATTTAAATCTCAGTGAAGGCAAAAAGACTAGGTGATTTCTTCCCATTTGTCCAAGCCTTGATGGACAGAGTTACCCGGTACATGTGTTGGTGAGAGGTAACAGGTACCTTGTGGAATTAATCGAGGGGCATGCAAGTTGGCCAAAACACCATGGTTACGAAAAAATGTGAGGAAAAAATAAGTCATAGAGAGGAAGGAAAACTGTTCCAATAAAGTCTTAGAGGAAGCATCATTTTAAGAATCATAATTTTATACCTCACCATGTTTTACAAGAAATTTAAGACCGCATTTGTACAATAATTTTAAGTTTTACTTTATGCCAAGTCACAATTCTTTAAATGTACTTCTTGCACCTTCACTCGAGTCCACCTACTATATGGTTTACAGAGTCTACACAAGAATATACCATCGGAGATTAACTAGTTTTTTTTTTTTTTAATGAAGTAATTGATTCTATTCATGGCATCCAGAAGATGCAAAGTAGTTACAAAAGAGTTAGCGCAAGCATGTTAGCTCTAGTACATAACCAGAGAGCAAACAAAATCTAAAAGGCTATCAGAGGAATCTATTGGGGATAAAAAGGCCCAACTATGTAAATACAAAAGACATTTAGCTTTGAGCATAGTTTGGGTAGTTGAGAGACCATCAAAACATCTTCTATTCCTTTCATTCCAAAATAGTCCAAAATATGGCAGCTGGTATCATCCATTGGAGATGAACTAGTTTGAAGTGCTTTATATGATTTTCTTTACATAGACTTTTCCCTTATGCCACTACGTGCACACTTTCACATGTAATAAGATAGTAACAAATATGACATCATGACGATTAGCAGGCGAATCGAAATCCTCCAGAAAGCAATAGGGAAGATCCAAAAGGAGTTGAAGACCAGAATCAGAAAGAAAACTTAGCTAATCCTTTTCACATTTTAAACTACTTATCAAAAAGAAAAACTATAAGAATAGTATAGAGACTGCAGATTGCTTCAGAATGGTATTTGTTTCTATGCCCCAACAGAATTAGAAGTCACATGCAAACATAGTAAGTGTGTGTTATGTCAGTCAAGATCCAACTAGGTCAATCATTTTACAATACATGCATGGGTTCTGAGAGATGTAAGCTACGACAAATGGAGGTGTTAAGCATCGAGCTTCACTGTAAACCTATCATAATTGATATCATCAAAGATTACTAGAAAGACCAAACATACTTTACTCGGTGCATCAAGGTTAAAATGTTCATTGAAATGCTGTTTGAACCTTCCACGGACAAGTACTCTTATTCCAATTTTAATTGCATTAATACCACTATTGAAACTGCTCTAGCAACCAACTCATCTTAGAATGGAACTTTTTTCCTAAAAGTCTATTTGATAGGAATATTAGGAAAACTGAAACAGGAAACAGACCTTAGATCTCTATCACTTTATTTTACCTTGGACATAGAGTATACTAGTTTACACGACAAAGCAATTATCACTTGACAAAATTCACACTAAACTCCATGTTAAATGCTACATAGTCTACAAAATGGGGTTAGTGTTCAGTCTTGGTTGGTTCCACCTCTTTGCAAGGTGATATACCAGTAGTTGTGGACCACATATGACCATTTCTTAGACTATTGAATTCCAACTTCGAGCTCCTTCTACTCTAAACTACTGTGTGCCTATTTGGAGCTTTTTCACAATCAAAGTCAACATCCCAACAAACAAGAAAGTTCGGTCATAGGAAAAACAAGAAATATAAGTTCTGAGAGAAAAGAAAAAGGCATAATACATAAACAAGCCCTCAAACTTGGCCTCAACTGGCAAGTACGCCCTACAATTTTAGGTGTACACAAGTAGTCACCTCAACTTGTATAAAGTTGAACATGTAAACACAAATGCTGATGTGACACATAAATTTTGGAGGTGTCTAGATGATCATTTTGCAAGTTGGAGTGTTCAACTGACAAAGTGGAGATAAGTTGAGGTGTCTACTTGTGCATATTCAAAATTGGAGGGCATGCTTGCCAGCTGAGGCCAAATTTGAGTGCATGTTTATGTATTATGCCAAAGGAAAAATATATATGTGTTTCTGCTAATGTAATAATGCGCCTTATGCGTTTAGCATCATTATTTATGAAGAGCGTTGAGAATTTCAATGCATTTAAGCGACATCGTAGCGCAAATGTGTACAATAGTCACTAACATATTACACACAAAAATGCACAAGATATTTCAACATAGAATAAGACTAAAGAGAAAAAACAAACAGGACCGAAATAGCACAAAATGCACAATATACTTCAAATTCAAAAGGAAATAAAGATGTGAGTATAAATATAAAGCAGAAAACGCACAAGATATTTCAAATTGAAGAAAAAATATATACTAATGTGTTTCTGCTAATCAGCTAATGTAATAATGCACCTTCTATGTTTATCATCGTTCGTTGTGAAGAATTTCAACGCATTCCAAACAAAACGACATCGTATCATAAATGCCCACAATATATTTCCACATAGAACGAGAGTAAAGAGAAAATAAACCGCATCGAAATAGCACAAGATACTTCAAATATAATGCAGAAAATATAACCTTCTCCAGTACGAGCATCGAGGAAGGCACGGGAGTGCGGAAGCTCGTGGTTCTCAGAAACTGCTATGGCAGCAGTAGTAGAAGTCGATTCCTTCTTCACTTCAATCATTTCCGCCATTCCACGTACTTTCGAAGCACAAAAAACCGCACATGGTAACTTCCGAATCCGCACAGTCCTCAATTTCACGCCACCGAAGCAGGAAATCGGAAATAGTCTCCAAGTTGAGAATGAAGACAACAACATCACCACAGTATGGACGGTGAGATAGAGAGCGACGGTCTTTCGTTGCGCCGGGACGAGATACAGAATGGGATATCTCAATTGGGATATATGCTATAATAACTTTACCACATCGTAGCATAAATGCATACAATAGTCATTTTTTCTTTTTTTAGGCATTTAATTATGAAGTGTAATGTTTTGTTAAGTGTTTCACCTGATGTTTTATTTAATGATACTTCACTCGTTAATGATTACTTATTAATATCCAAATTTTAATACTTAATGTTAGTTTAGAAAGTAGTAAAAATTAATTAGAGATAAATTAATAAAAATATTTTTAATTTTTAAAAAATAAATTCTTTTTTAAAAGAAATGTATATGCTAAAATAATCGCTTATTATAAAACAAATGTTGTCTTATTCTATCAATCAAACATCGATTAGCTTCAATGGCTATGATTCAAGATATAGTAGTAGCCTAAAATAAAAAATAAAAAATAAAAAATATATATATATTTAATTCAATTTTTCGGTTCGATTCGTATCCAAAATTAAAAAATCGAACCGAATCACTAAATCCTAATTCGGTTCGGTTTTTCAAAAAATCAATTTTTTTATTTTAAAAAAAAAATTGATTCTCCGAATTTTTTGCCCACACCTAAATCAAACATCGCCAGAGTTTTTTATCGGAGTGAGCACGTGCTTTCCATAGCCCAATTGTGTGTGTGTGATACAGTCATTTAAGCTTTTATTTTCTGGATTATATTTGAGTATCCCTTTTCATTTATTTCATTGGTTAGTGTGGACCTAGGCTAGACTTATCTGGACACGTGTAACACCCGTACACCTTTTCTTTTGGAATAGTGGCGATAGCCTATAGGCTTTGTTTGGACATACGTTTAAGTACCTTTTCTCCAACAGAATAGAATTCAATCTATTTGTTTCTTTAAAATTACTCCTAGGAGTACAACTTTTTTTGTAAATATCCTTCTGTTTGTCCATATTTTTCATAATTTAAAATAATATTTGAAGATTATTTCAATTTTAATTTAAAATTAAAATTAAAAAAATCTTAAATTATCAAATTTTCAACCACAGAAAATTTAATTGTGTTTTCATGTTCGGATATAATATTAACTTTCGAATACCATTTTTAATTTAACTTCAGATAATACTTTTTTTCAAACATCAACCAGTTCGCCGGGATAAATCTTTTGGAAGAGAAAAATAAAAGAAATTCTACATTTGAATTAAAAGTTAAAATAAGTTTTCAAAAATCAATAATACTCTCTCCATTCCACTAAGGGTGTGTTTTTTTATGTTTGGATGGATCAAATATTTTGAAAATATTTTTTTAAGAACATATTATTTTATTTTTAAAAAAATCATGATAAATATAGGAAGTTATTATATAAAATTTTCACAAGTCATTTCCAAAAAGGAATGAGAGGATGAATGAATAGTTTGAATATCTATCTTCAGTAGGGATTTTTAGTTTTTAAATTAAAGTAGGAGTTTCAAGAGAGCATAGTGTACTGTCATACCAAATCATTTTCGTTAAAAGGAAATTTTTTGAGGGGTATGAATCCATTTTGGCGTGTGTGTTTTGGTGAGGGTGAAAAATGAAAATTGTTTCCTACATTATCTTCTTTAGGTATATATCATAATTATAAATGAAAAATAAAAAATACTTCAACTAAAGAATATATGAAATGGGACATAAAAAAGAGCAATTTGAACACAAGTACAAGAAGTTACATGTCGCATTTAATATACATCCACACTTCAATCATTTCACATTAATTTTTGTTTACTCCATGTGTAATTTTTCCTTTATTATCAAAACAAAAGCTTTATATTCTTGTTTTTGAAAGGTAGCGGTTGTTGTGCATTTAGTTTGATGTCAACACGATTTAAGTGTATTTGTCTTTGAATGTTTACTTTTATAGCTAGTAAATACTTTGAAATTGTACCCCCAAAAGAAGGAGTAAATACTTTGAAATATACCTCTTTTACTTTATCCAAATGCAATTAAAAGCACAAAAAGAAAGTAAATCCAAGACAAGTAAGAAGAATTCGAGTATAAATAAAATGAAAAGGCTGTTATCATAATTGCATTGCTTCATTAGGATTTAGGCTGAAATTGGAGAAGGATCCTTGAAAATGACAAATTAAAATGGGAACTTTTCACTGAGAAAAAAAAAGGAACTTTTCAAAATATACCATTCAACACAATGCATTGCACTCACGTAACCATATTTTACAACATACACTGCATAGCCAACATTTTTTATTTTGCAATATTATCTATATATTCCTATACTAAGCAATGTATCTACCTGGTGTAAAAGTATATAAAAATGTATCAAAATTATATAATAATGAATAAGAGTATATAAACGTTGCTATGGCTTCGTTTATGATTTTCATTTGTAATTCTGGTTTGAAATCAGTCCAAATGACTTCAAATTTTGTAGAAAATGAAAGTATATGTATGTCCTAGAGACAATCTATACTAGGACAAATGTACTTTATACACATTCGTATTATTATTAATGGAGATTAATATTTTAGCATTTGCAATTATTGAATTATTAGTTGATTATTTGTAATATTCTATAATATGCATCCTTAGAGGTTAAGTTGTTATTAATAGTGTGAGATATTAATATTATACTCTTTAAATAGCCTCGACTAATGATCATCAAGAATGAGATATCAATGATATGTGATAAGTCGACATGTGGTCTACATCACATCCTTAGAGGAGGTAGCATGTCTCACATGCTACGAGTAATGGCTACTCGTGATGGACACATGGATACTTTGGAAGCATTGGTGTACCCTGCTAATATATTGTTTGTTATACATGTCTAAAGTATGATCAACATATGGGAGATAGAAGTCCTTAGACTTGAGGCCAATACACACCTTGTCTACAGAGTAATATACATTGATCATGTCCTAAGCTCAAATGCCTTATAGGTTGAGATACGTCTTGTATTGGGTATATTACGATGTCGATTAAAGGTGGTAGTTGAGCCAAGATTAGGATTCATTCCTCGAGTGTATATTCGAAAGAACACTCAGCTTCTCAGTGATATTGGGTTGACTAAGTCGTTGGCCAACGCAATAGACATATCTAGAATATGGTCTTATTGTCAACCAATATAGATGAGATATAATGATCAAGCCATTTGGATAGACACTTGAAAAATCCAAGCTTGATCGAGTGTGTCGAGAATGAAAGGATTTTATCTTCCCACATAGAAGTTCAGTTTACTGGATTCCTGTAAATATACTTCACATATTGAGTTCGTCTTACAGTGCCGTCTAGGAGTTCCGTGTAGACCCTAATATGATTAGTGTCGTTATGTGAAGACTTGTATGGTAACACTATGTCAATTGTTTCTTCGATCTAAGGGTGTATTGAGAAAGTGTTAAATATTCGATTTGGAATCGAGATATTTAAATTAATAATAATTATGGGATAATTTCTATTTGATGGAAATTATTTAATTAAGTCAATATTGGATTTTGGATTTAACTAAAATGTGCTGAAAATATTTTGTGAAAATGGCGAGCGCCGCAGCGCTAATTGGGCAGCAGGCCAAATCAGATTGGCCTGCTGCAATTCATTTTGGGCCAGGCTTTGAGCCCAACCCAAAATCTGAATTTTGCCCTAATTTCACTTATACATAGAGGACCTCCTAATTCATTATTATATACATTATTCATATATTATTCTAAGTCTTAGAGACCTAGAATAAAAACTCTCTCTTGAACCTCTGCTGAATTTCCTAGCTGTTCGAAGGAGGTATACATCGGAGTTCTTGGAACTTGTTGTCGAGGATCAATTGCGTACGCACCCTCGAAAATTACTAAAAGACTCCAGACTTTCCAAACCGTAAGTATTCTATCAAAGTATTACGGTTATATACATGTTATGTATTGACGTGTTTTATATTACTATATAATCATCCTACAGTTCGTCGCTTGTTGGGTTTGAAACACAAAATTTTCAAATTCCGCTGTGTACGCGAACCCAACGAAATCCTACATACAGCTCCTTAGACTATTTCCAACAAGTTTAAAACAACATTCGCTCCAAAATTTGTTTCTCACAATAATCAAATTCAAATTTTAAATCCATCTATTCAAGCTTATTCAACAATAGTGGATTACCTTTCCAATCTAATTTTCACGGCCTAAATCTTAAAAATCAATACTTTAATCACGATTTGTTATTTCTATCTTGTTCTTCGAGAAAAACAAAAGGTAAGGAACGGGTAAAAAATTGTCATGCCTTAAAAAGAGGAGGGAAAATAGGAGAAGATGAAGGGGGGTTTAAGACAGACAGAGACACTATAGTATCTGCTACAGTAGTAATAACAAAAAGGATTAAGCTCAAGTTACTATGCGACTCTATATGAGGACCTCCTTCTCTTCTGCCCACTCTCCGTTCACACGATTCTTAAAGTAGAGGAGAAAGGGTGGGCAGCAAGTATGACGAGCCCTCTGTCCCATACATCAATCCAGAAGCAAGTGTAGTTCACTGGATAATTTCAATAATATACAATACAACATAAAATATTACATCCTTGTAGCTATGTTTTTAATTTACATCTGCATAACCAATTTTTCACGGTATATAAAATAATATAACAATATACAACCTTGTATAAATATGTATAATAGTGTATAAAAGATGTTTATACACTGTTATACAAAATTATAGTACATATTTATACAAAAATTTATTTTAATTCCCTACGAACTTCAACTACAAAACTTCATCCTAAATCGGTCAAATCTTTTTCGAATAACTTCAAATCTACACATATTCTTTAAAAAATACCATTTTAACATATAATCTCTACAGATTTGAATATAAGTGTATAGGGTAAAATTCGTGTACAACAGTTGTACGAATTATGATGCGACACGTGACAATTGATGTTGAGTCGAGTCCAAGTCAGCTTGGAGCATCACCGGTAGCATTCAAGTGATATCGGGAGCGACACAAGCATAACCGGTACCGGTAATACGAAAGGATCATTTGAATTGTAACGGGCGGCCGTTACCAAACCGGCCACGTGTCTTTCAATAGAGCTTTAATGCCATTTATTGAGATATTGATTATCCAATTATTACAACATTCATTCTCATGTATTAATGAGAACATATTTTGTGGGTTGTGTACCAGTGTAGCTCATGTATAAATAGAGCATGGTATTTCATTGTAACCCATCACATTCTAGCTATTACAAGATACTTGCTTATATTCTCTCGATTTCTGTGCTTTCATCCAAGTTATCAAAGCTCTACGCAGAAGCTGTCACAAGGCTCAAGCTAATCTTTTCTTTACTTTATCTGATTATTACTTGTTTTCAGTATAATTTATTCAGAATCTTTATCTAACGTGTCACTTAAGATCCACGTGTCCTTGACCAGGTATACAAATTCAACTGTATCGTTTTACAGGTAAACAGTTTGGCGCCCACCGTGGGGCCTGGACAAGTGTGGTGTCACAAGTGACCCCTCTACTAATCTTTTTTTTTCTTTAAGTATTATTCTTTGTTCAAATCAGACAGATGGACATGAATAGGAGAAAGCAGTCGCAACATCGGGATAACACTAACAATCTCGGGCCAGATGGTTTGCCAATGGGAACCACAATGCCCGAAGACTCGATGCACACAGATGGAGTCACTTCCGAGGATGGTCAGACTCAGTATGGGGATGTTCCCACTGACGAAACACCCGAAAAAGCCATACAGAATCTTCAGGCTTAGAATGTTGTGATGAGTGAGCAGTTGGATCGTCTAAAGCGGTTTCAAGAGGACTTCATGTCCAAAAATACCGATAGTACTCCAACAGAAGAATAGGTGCCTCCACCGAATGCACATGGAGAAACTGATAATGATAAAGGCATATTAAGAAATGATGGTTCAAAGAGTGAAGCCGCCCCTGCAAATTCATTCTAGGAAAAGGTCATGAAGTTCATAAAGGACATAACAAGCAAAGTTGATACTAATGCAGAGAAGGTGAAAAAAAACCGCCCAGGACTTTCGGTGCAAGTTCAGTCAAATACCAGGGGTTTCTCCCGTGGTTGACGGTCCTGATGTAAATAAATACATTCAATTGGCATATAAGACAAATATTGCGCCCGAACTGATCTCTAAAGGTTTTAAATGCCTTATGTAGCCAAATACGACGGAACCACTGATCCACAAGAGCATATAATGGCCTATACTACGGCCGTGAAAGAAAATGATATAAGAGAACACTAAATAAAATCGGTTCTGATCAAAAAGTTCTCTAAAACACTTGCTAAGGGAGCTCTGACATGGTATTCACAACTCCATGAGCATTCGATTGCTTCATTCGCCAGCTCACTGACATGTTCATTAAGGCTCATGCAGGGGCTCGAAAAGTAAACACATGCAAGATGGATATCTTCCACATTGCACAATGAGAAACAGAACTCCTTAGAGATTTCGTTACACGGTTCCTAAAGGAACGAATGCTACTACCCATAGTCCCGGATGAATGAGCTGCAGAGGCCTTCACAAATGGTTTAAACCCTTCAAGTTCAGATGTTTCACGAAAGCTCAAAGAACATCTTTTGGAATTCCAAGCTACGACTTGAGAGAGCGTGCACAACCGGTATGAATCTAAAATCCAGATTGAGGATGATATGCTTGGATCTAAAGCCGGGAGTATCTTTGGAAAGTCAGATAAAGAAAATTCCTTGAAGAACTGTTACCAACCTTATCCTACCACTGGAAAGTAGAGAGGTGGATATGATTTTTACTCTTTTGAAAAATCAAATAACAAGGGAGGTTCTGGATGAAACAATCAAGGATTGGTGAATTCCGAGAAAGGTAACTCATCTAAGGGTACCGGATATCCAAAGTTATTCAAGTACAACTTCAATATTGATGAAGAACAAATGGTGGCAGTGTTAAGAACTCATTCGACGTCTCGACCACCAAAACCACTCTGCAGTCTGATCCAAATAAAAGAGATCAGTTCGTCTAGTGTGATTTTCATGGCACTCACGAGCATAAAATTGTACATTGCAAACACCTACGAGAAGAAGTGGAAAGAATACTAAGTAGATGCCACCTCCGAGAATATTTGAGTGATAGAGCTCAAAATAATGAGCGAGGACCACTCACAGAAGAAAAGTCAAATCTGATGCACCATCTCATGTTATTAACATGATATATAGCGGATCAATGATTGCCGCTACATCTTTCACTATTGCTAAAAAGATTAAAATGTTTGTGACCCGGGAGAAAAGATTTTGAGGGATACCTGATGAACATACTATTACGTTCACTGATGAAGACGTTATCGGCGTAATCTTCTCTCACAACGATACATTGATGGTCATGGTACCTATCAATTTCTTTCAAGTGAAGAGAGTCTTAATTGATTCCGGAAGCTCAGCTAACATAATCCGGCTGAAGGTGGTAGAAGAAATGAATATAGCAGACAATATAGTTCCGGATGCCAGAACCCTCTCAGGTTTCAACATGTCAAGCGAACCCACAAAATGGGAAGTGGATCTATCGCTGGACGTGATGAGGGTTATTAAGTTAACAAAGTTCTGCGTCCTCTATGGGGACATGTGGTATAATGCAATATTTGAAAGATAATGGATACATGTTATGAAGGCAGTCCCATCAACTCTGTATCTGTTGGTGAAATTCCCTACACCAATGGGGATTCAGCAAATTCGAGGTGAACATTTCGCTGCCATAGAAATGTACGTCATAGATGAACTGGAGGTGGAAGCAGACCCCAAATAGAAATTACAAGAAGCAGAGTCGGTACCAAAGGATGTTCATCAGGCTCCGCTAGTAGAATCAATAGCAACTTATTCGGATGAGGAGTTTTTATATCGGTATCAAGTACCCATATACTTTCAGGTACCGGATGAATCAGATGCCACCAAGTCCACATAGAGAAATTGGAGGAGATTGCACTATATCCGAAAACCCCGAAAGAAAGGTATATCTGGGCACCGGGTTAACCCAGAAGATCAGGGATTTAATTCTTAAATATCTTAAATCTAACATAGATTGCTTCTCATGGTCTCATGAAGATATGACAGACATCCCTTCAGAAGTCGTAACTCATAAGTTGGGAATGAATCTCAGCTTTCCTCCAGTACGATAGAAAAAATGGATCTCAACTTTCCTCCGTAACAAGTTTGTTAAAGAAGAGGTAGCTCGATTACTCAATATAGGGTCAATTTGGGAGATTAAATACCTTAATTGGTTAACAAACGTAGTTGTAGTATCTAAAAGGGAAACAAATTTAGAATGTGCATTAATTTCAAGGATTTAAATAAAGCATGTTCTAAAGACTCGTTTCTGCTACCGAAATCAGATGATCGATGCTACGGTCTGGCATGAGATAATGCGTGTTACACCTCGTAAGATTAAGACGATAATTAAGAACGTCATTAAGAAAGCAAGATTCAGATATTGAATATAAGGAACGCTTACATATGTTAATACGGGAAATTAGTGTATAAACGGATGCTATCCCGGAATAGTATTGTATAAAAAAAATTATGACATTGAGGATACGATGCTTATGAAATTCTCGGGAATTAAAAGAAGTGGGTTTGAGATTTACTAATTGAAGAACTTGGGGGCCAAAGTGTAAAGGAAAAAAAATCAGATTTTTCATATAACCTTACACCAACCTCTTCATCTTCTTCCTACACTTAAACAAAAAAAACAAACTCTCCTCTCATTCTCTCCTCCAAACTAATCCGAAAATCACCCTCCACCCATAACCAAAATTAAGGTTGTTATCTTCTCTTCTTATACTACATTTTTCACCAAATATTAGAAGCAAAACAACACCAAAAACAGTGGCAAAAACAGTGGCAAAGGGCCACTGTTTGGGCCGAAATCTGGCCAGAATTTTCAAATTTTTGGGATGAAATTTTGAAAAAAAAACGTGTATGGATGATGGCTTAACATTGTAGAACACTTGCATGTCAATTGGAGTTGAAGAAGTAAACAAAAATGAGGAGAAAAATTACAAAACAGTGGGAATTTTCAGACAAACAGTGGCAGAAAATTTGCGGACTGTTTTGACGAATTTGAGGTATAAAAATTCTTCTTTCTATGATATAATTGGAATGTATGTTGTTAGAATTAAGGTAATAAATTTGTGTTAAGGAATAATTGGAATTTAAGCATTGCATGTGACCATTTGGGGCTAGTTGCTAATTTGGGACAAATTTTGGTGTTGTTGGATTCGTTGGTTATTGTTGTTATTATTATCACTAATTGCATGATGAAATTGAAAGGAAACATGGAGATTTAGTTGGAATTAGTTATATGGAAGTATTAAAATCTAAAATTGGATTATAGGAATTAAGATAAGAGTTATGGAATTATGACATGTTGTGGCCAAGAACTTGCATGAAATTGTTGGACATGTTGTGATGTATATGGACTGTTTTAGGGGCTGTTTTGTGGTGTTATAATTCTGAAAATTTAGTCACCATTATGCATGTTTAAGTGTGGTAATTTCTAAGGTAAGTCCTAAAGGAATAAGGGTGTGGAAAGGCATAGAAAGGCTTCACATTCTACCCTCGTTGTTGTTGAAACATGGGCTGTTTTGTGGGCTGTTTTTAAGGTGGATTAAGAGGCTAAATTTACATGAGAAGTGGGTGTGTAAATTTCCTTTATTGTTGTCTTGGTTGTGGTCTTAATTGATGCTTGTTTATTGATGTTATTAGCCTCGTTTGGAAGTTGTGGAAGCATGTATAAATAAGGGAAGTGCTGCCCGAATTTTTATAAAATAAGAAGTCGTTATTCGATATAAAGTATGCTAGCGAACATAGAATTGACGAACGTATTACCATTATTATAGGTTGAAGTTCTAAATCGAGACGTACTCTAATATAGAGTTGATTAGTTCGTCTAAGAGGTATGTGAACTATTCCTTCTTTCTTTGGCATGATTTTTATTTAATGAAGGTACGGCGGACGTACTTGATTCTTATATAGTTTAATTCCTAAAGAGGATTGTTATGAGAAGTGCCTATGATTTTTCAGCAAAGAGTTTATTATGACATTATTATAATGATTTTATTGAGAGTCAAATGATAAATTTTACTTGCATATGGTTACTCATGATATCTACTCGTGCTAAGTGTTACTAGTTCACCTCACCGAGTCCCGGGCCAGGTTACGATTCGTGCACAACCTTGCATTGTTCACCGAGACCCTCACTAGAGGGCCGGGTTACGTAGGATGGATCCATAGATGAGATATGACTTTACCGAGTCCCAGCATGGGCGGGGTTATGATATGATTCCATCGAGTCCCGCATTAGTGGGCCGGGTTACATTACAGATGTATATATATATGTATATGGACAGACATTCATGTTTTCTTGACTTGACTCTCATTTTTATAAGGCACATATGACTTTTATAGTTTATGGCACAGTTGGATTTGGATCCTGATTTTTATACTGATCTCCTGTTTCTGTTGGCTACTTATGATCTCTTTTACAGCTTCATGTTTTACATACTCAGTACATTATTTCGTACTGACCCCCTTTCCTCGGGGGGGCTGCGTTTCATGCCCGCAGGTACATATTTTCAGTTTGGTGAACCTCAGGCCTAGGTTCCTACTCAGCAGGTTGGAAAGCTCCTTTGATCCAGAGCTTGGTCATTTTGGTACCGAACCTCTTTTAGACTTATGTTTGTATTTAGGGGCACGACGGGGCCCTGTGCCGTCATATGTCGTTATTCTTCTTATAGAGGTCTGTAGACAGTGGTGGGTTGTACGTATGTAAGGGTTATGACTCTGTTTTGGTCAGTCAGGCTATTGTATTCTGTGTTGGGGTGTTTCCATGTATATACGTTAGTATCGTTGGCCACCTTGTCGGCTTGCCTGTTATATTATATGTTGGCAGCCTTGTCGGCTTGTCTGTTATATGGTGTTGGCTAGTTGTGACTCCTCAGGAGACAGGTGCATTCGGGGGTAAAGGCAGCCTTGTCGGCTTGCCTACCTTGGCATATGTTGTTATTGCGACGTTATGCTGCCGGATTTCAGACTCATTAAGGGTTAGTTGGATTATGTGTGACAGGTTGGTATAATGACGTCATTAGGGCGGTTAGTCGCGGCCCGTCGGGTCGGGTCGTGACAATGTGTTTTCTCGATGTGTATTTCGGGTATAACCAAATAAGGATGCACCCGAAAGACCAAGAAAAAACATCTTTCTTAACTACTTTTAGTACTTATTATTATTATAATGTTATGCCTTTTGGACTAAAAAATGTCGAGGCTACTTATCAAAGGTTAGTAAATAAAATATTTGAAAAACAAATAGGCAAACAATGGAAGTGTATATAGATGATATGCTTGTTAATAGTCTTCGTGCAGAAGAACATTTAAGTCATTTGTAGGAAACCTTTGAGGTGTAGAGAAAGTATAATTGAAGCTAAACCTCGAGAAATGTGCTTTCTAGGTCAAATCCGGCTAGTTTTTGGGTTTCTTGGTTTCCCATGGAGGGATCGAGATAAACCTTGACAAAATAAAGGCTATCGAAGATATACTGGACACACTGGAAGATGTGAAAGCAGTGTAGCGGTTAACCGCACGTATGGTAACCCTAAGTAGGTTCTTCTTATTATTAAAGAAGAATAACGATTTTGTTTGGACACCTGAATGTCAGCACGTCTTACGAGACTTAAGAACTTACCTATCCAGTATTTCACTCATGTCAAAGCCAAAGGACGGAGAACAAGTACTCATATATCTAGCAGTCTCAGAGGTAGCAGTAAGTGCAGTGCTGGTACGAGAGGAAAAAATTACACAATTCCCTGTCTATTATGTAAGTAGAGTCATGTCAGGGCCGCGACCTGGTACCCGTTACTCGAAAGATTGACTTTTGCATCAGTAATGTCATCGCGAAAGCTCCGATCATATTTTCAGTGCCACCCAATTGCTGTAGTAACTACATTTTCTCTTTAAAATGTGTTGCATAAACCTGAACTTTCTGGGGGCTTAGCTAAATGGGCGGTAGAATTAAGTGAATTTGACTTTGAATATAGATCCTGGACTGTAATAAAGTTGCAAGTCCTTGCAGACTTTACGACCGATTTTAGTCCAGGAATAACCCCCATGCGGAAAAGGAAGTTATTCTAGTCTCGGGTCTACCTCCGGGATCTGGACACTCTATATAGATGGTGCCTCCAATATCAAGGGGACCGATCTAGGGATTGTACTGCGTTGGTGAAGTTTTCAGGAAAACAATACAACACTCTGTTGACTAAAATGAAGTAGAGTATGAAGCTTTGGTTGCAGGTTTGGAATTAGCCCGAGGTTTGGGCTCTCAAATTATTGAAGTCAAGTGTGACTCATTGCTAGTAGTGAACCAACTCCACAGAGTGTTCGAAGCCAAAGAGGAACTCATGTCAAGATACATAGAAAAGGCTTTGAAGATTTTTGTCTCATTTTCAAGAATGGATAGTGGTGCACATACCTCGGGAGGAAAACATAAAGGCGGATGCACTCACAAACTTAGGCTCCAGCACGGAGGTCGAAGGTTCTAAGATCGAGTCGGTTGTTCAGTTATTGCATTCGGCATTGGATCCCATCGAATACGATGAAATAAATTCAACCAGCCTAATGTGGGACTAGATAAATGAATTCTTGGACTATCTCATGAACGGAAAGCTCCCGGAGGACCCAAAAACACCCAGAGCTCTAAGAACCAAAGCTGCTCGGTACTGTGTCGTGGACGAAAAGCTTTACCGTATGTGTTTTTATGGTCCCCTTGCCCAGTGCATAGGCCCCGATGAGACAGATTATGTAAGTAGGGAAGTCCATGAAGGCATTTGTGGTAATGATTCGGGAGCATAATGTCGCGCCCGTTTTTCGACCCGCGGGTCAAAGCGGAGCACAACATATTTGGTGATTCCTGGGTTAGATTAAGGAGTCGCCACCTAATTGTTTTACGCTGAATTAGGACACCTAAATATTAAATAAATACTGCAAAATAACTCCGATTTTAAAGTCTGCGAAACTAATGGGATTCTAGGTAAGGGTTCTTTATTATCCTAATGGGAAGGGGTTAGGCATCCTTTAAGATCCGCTAACTTACGGTTATCCGATCAAACTCAGGTTAATTATTGCTAAGAAAATTACATGTTTAAAAGTATATAAAAAAGATGTTTGCAAATTTTTAGTAAAGGATGCATTTTGTACAAGTATGCATTTATATGATATTAAAGAAAAATACATGTAAAGTTGAAAAAATATGCATTTGTAACAATTAATAGTAGGGAGAAAAATGATTTATTTATAATGCCAAAGAAGTAAAAAAAAATTGGAAATCATTGAGTTGCAAATTAAAAATAAAAGATAAACCTATTTGTATAAAAAAAATAGAAGATGATCAAAGTTGTTTTTTGAAAATTTTGAATATGCATGACGAGCCTAAAAAATAAATAAACTAGCGGAGGATATCTAAGTTTGAACTAACCGAGCCTAAAAATAAATAAGCTAGCGGCGGTTTTCCAGTTTTAGACTACACTATTAATTAATTCTAAGTCTACCTATTCTAAGCATTTCAATAATTACATAAGTGCAATAAATAATATTACAATATAGAGCGAGATAAAGCTGAATTAAAGAAAGTAAAACAACAAAATAAATAAACTCTGAGGAATATCTGCCTTTATTTACTTTGTTCCCTGCAAGCTTATCAAGAACAAACGGTTAGAAACAGTTAAATACAAATAACTTCGGATCCGTGTTCAAAATAGTGAGTGTTTTGATCATGGAGGCCTCAGACTTAAATTTTGAAAGACCATTCCAATCACGTCGTGGCTGCAAACGTATGACTCGGTGGTCATTTTGATTGCCTCGCCTACTAAACGTGTTGGTCTCTCGGATGGAAAAGAAAATATCATTATAATCACGTCATGGCTGCGAACATATAACTTGTTGATTATTTTAGTCACCTCGCCTACTAAACATGTTGATCTCTCGGATGAAATAAAAATATTTAAATCTCATCCTTACCCAGAAGTTACATTTCCGTCTTTACAACTGTGGAGGCCTCAAAATCGACGGATATTTTTTATCGGCCAAGTGTAATATTTGTTCAAATCAGTAAATCAGTAAGACATCCGTACACGAATGTTTAAATGTCAAAATCAGTAAACTGAGACAGAGGCAATTTCCGAAGGGACACGACCTCAAATTCAATTTCATTAGCGTAGATGCAGTATTCAGTAAAATCAGTAAAATAGTACCAAAGCAGCAAACTGCTGAAACCGAGAGGCACTTTCCGAAGGGGCGCGATCTCAAATTCAATTTCATTGGCCTAAGTGTAGTATTGTTCAAATCAGTAAAGTATGCCAAAGCAGCACAGTTGAAACCGAGAGGCAATTTCCAAAGGGGCGCGACCTCAAATTCAATTTCATTGGCCTAAATGCAGTATTTATTTAAATCAGTAAAACAGTAAGATATCCGTATACGGATGTTTAAATGCCAAAAACAGTAAACTAAAACAGAAACGATTTTCAAAAAAGACGCGGCCTCGAATTTAATTTCATTGGCCTAAATGCAGTATTAGTTCAATCAACAAAATAACAACATAGAATGCAGTAATAGTTCAATCAATAAAACAACAAAGAGGATGCATTATTAGTTCAATCCAACAAAATAACAACAGTGCCAAAGTAACAAACAGTAAGCAATTAAAATATCCTACACAAATTCTGAAATTTCGGAAACGAAACAGGATTAGGAAATATTTATGAAAACCAGACCCGGATAGATGACCCGAGAAATACAACCCGAAGAAGTGACCGGAATCGGAATCAAAATTTAGATTTTTCAGATAACCAACAAATGAGATGTAAAATGCAAGAATCTGGAAATATACCCAAACCGGGTCGACCCGACCCGAATCAGAGATTCTAACCCGAATCAAATTCTTCTCAGATTTTTCAGATAACCAACATACAAGATGTAAAAATGCAAGAATCTGGAAAATATCCAAACTGGGTCGACACGACCCGAATCAGAGATTCAAACCCGAATCAAATTCTTCTCAGATTTTTCAGATAACCAACATACAAGATATAAAAATGCAAGAATCTGGAAATATACGCCAAACTGGGTCGACCCGACCCGAATCAGAGGTTCAACCCGAATCGATTTTTCTCAAACTTTTTAGATAACCAACATGCAAGATATAAAAGTGCAAGAATCTGGAAGAGCATCCAAATCGGGTTGACCCGACCCGAATCAGAAATTCAACTCGAACCGAACTTATTCAAGCTCTTCAGATAATCAACAACAGAATATAAACACAATTTATTCGTCGAAACAGTAACCCGAGTCGGAAAACCCGAAAGTAGTGAAGAACAACAACGAAAACAAGCAGATTTTGGATTCGACTTACGGGGCCAAATAGAAGTATTTAGAACCAAGGTTCAAGAACGAAACTCACCCCTTTTCCTTTCGGATTTTTGGACTTGGTTCGGACTTATTTCTTGAATAACAATGAAAGCAAATGCTAAAAAAAACTCAAGAACACAACAAGTATTTTTTTTGTCTCGGTCTCGTCCCCCGGTCCCTCTTTAACAGTGAACAAAGGGAAGGTTTTATAGGTGGATTCGAACTCTCCAACGCTCACCCCATACCCCCTTTCATCGAGTTTGAATTTCAAACTAAAGTGACGATTTTGGGACGGATTTGAGGGGATATGGTAGGCGTGAAGTGATGGGGTAGGGTTCGACGGTGTTAGGGACGATAGAGGGGTTGGTGGTGGCAGGCGGTGGTGTAGGCGACTGGTGGTGTCAGGCGTAGGGTGCGGCAACGTAGGGGTAGGGGTGTAGGGTGTGCGACCGGATGAGATGAAAGAGAAGGTGTTCTTAATTTTAGGTTTTTTTGGTTTTGGGGGGTGTTTGGTTTTGGGGGGAGAAATAAGGGGAAATGGGTTTGGGCTTGCAGGTTGGCTGATGGTGGGTTGGGCTTGCGGGTTGGCCGGTTGGGCTTGGGGAAAATGGGTTTTGGGTGAAATTGTTTGGGTAGAAATTGTTTTGGGTTGGGAAATGAATGGGTTATGGGTTTAAAATATAAAAAGGGTTTAATATTAAAAAATGCTTTGAAGAAAAAATGCAAATTATATAACGATGTGATAATAATAAAAATATAATATTTGCGATATGCTTAATGCTTATAAAAAGTGGAAATGCGATGTAATTTTTTGCGAAAATAAATAACATAGAATATTAGGGATAAAACTTATGATCATGATTTAAAAAAGGCAGATGATAGTAAAAAATGCAAATAATAATAATAATAATGAGAATAATAATATGCATGTATGTATATAGATTAAAATTGTTTTGAGGGTTAAAAATATTTAAAATTGTAAATAAATTGGAAAAGATGGGACAAAATTGGGTGTCAACACATAATTCTTAATAAGGAAGCTCACGAGGGATTATTATTGGCCCCGGATCGAAGAAGATACAAAAATATTTGTGAAAAAAGTGTGATAAATGTCAACGCCATGCACAACTGTTACACCAATCAGGAGAAGGATTGCATCCGGTAGTGTCTCCGTGGCCATTCATGAAGTGGGGGATGGACATTGTCGTACCCTTTCCAGCGGCACCAAGAAAGGTATGTCAAATTATTATGACTGACTATTTCTCTAAGTGGGTTGAAGCTACAGCTTATGTAAAGATACGGGAGAAAGAGGTGAAAGACTTCATTTGGCAACATATTATTTGTCATTTTGGCATCCCAAAGGAGATAGCTTGTGACAATGACCGGAATTTTATAGCCAAGGTCACGGAGTTCTAAATGGCTTAAATATCAAGCGGATTACTTATACTCCGTATCACCCTAGTGCAAATGGACAAACGGAGTCAACAAACAAGACTATAATCTAGAACTTGAAGAAGAAACTGGAAGCTGCAAAAGGAAACTAGTCGTCTAAGTTACCAAAAATATTGTGGGCATATAGAACCACGACAAAATCGAGTACTGGAGAAACTTTTTTTTTCATGGTTTACGGTGCAGAGGCCTTGATCCCAGTAGAAGTAGGAACTCCCAGCCTGAGATACCTCCGGGCTGAGGAAGAATCAAATGAAGGATCAATGTACGTACATCTGGATTTGCCGAGGAATATCGAGATTTAGCATACATTTGGATGGTAGCGCAAAAGCAAATAATGGAGTGTTACTACAACCAGCGCACAAATCTTCAACACTTCAAACTCGGGACTTGGTGCTCCGGATAGTCACTCAAAGTACCCAGGAGAGTAATGCTGAAAAGGTATGAGCAAGTTGGAGTTAGGAGCAAGTTGGAAAGGATCATATACAGTCATTGATATTGCCAGTAAAGGAGCTTTGCAGCTAGTAGACCAACAAGGAAACACACTTCCAAGTAATTGAAATGTAAGTCATTTGAAGAAATATTATGTGTAGTAGGACGAAGCATGCGCTATACTTTTTTCCCTTCGACCGGTTTTTGTACCAATTGAGTTTTTCCGGCAAGGTTTTTAATAAGATAGCATCACAACATAAACATGTTAATGATATTACTACCTAGAAGAGCTATCTAGTATCCGAGTTTTATAGCATGAACTCCCAGATACTAGGGGGCATATACACCCAAAATGGAGTGAATTTTTTTTTGAAATGAAGAAAATTTTGAATTTTAAAATTTTAACGCTTCTAAGGAAAGCACCCGATACCGAGGACTGCCTGGATATTCAAACTATATGTAACCGGACTGACTATGCTGGATGACATCCGAATTGTTCTAGCAATTGTCTTCACATTTGTAAGTCAATGGAATCAATAAAAAATTCCTTTTATGATTAATAAATATTTGCCATCACGAGCATAAAGCGTATGTTATTATCTTAAACATATCAAAAAATTTGTGCCATAATAAACAGGAGACGTCCTCTTCTACAAAACCATTAAAAATAAGGGTCATCTTTTATGAAAACCTTAATAAAAAAGTTAAGGCTCTAGATACAAGAAGTACCGGAATTTTAAGTTGTTCAAAACCAAATTAAGTCAGGAACTAACTTTGGAGGCCATGAGAAGCCCCGATTTAAAGATGAAAATAAAAAATACATCTTTGAAACCATATTAAGGTTATTGGAAAGCTTCTAAACTTCTAAAGTTTAGCCAATTCTAGTAAAATGAATCTCCAAGTTAGGTTTTGGTTCATAAAGCAAAGTGATAAAGTTTGTAACTAATGCTTGTTTGTGAAAATAAATAAAGAATAAAAACCTATGCAGAAATTGCAAAAAAAGGAAAAAAGTTCATTCATTCATATTTTCCAGACTCAAAACAGCATGAATACAAAGGATACTAACCGGGTCCAAAAGTGACCCGCGGGTAATAAAAAACAAAAAGACAAAAATAAAAATATGTGTGAAAGGTTACGGCGTGTTCTCTTCATGATTCGTCGAGGGTGTTCCAAGTGTTTCAAATAAGTTTTGAGAAATAGGGGTTGAAAAAGGTTGTTCTGAGGTTGATGCTCCATGAGCGTTATCTGAGGTAGAAGGCAT
The DNA here is from genome assembly GCA_034509755.1 of Anisodus tanguticus. Classification (NCBI taxonomy): domain Eukaryota; kingdom Viridiplantae; phylum Streptophyta; class Magnoliopsida; order Solanales; family Solanaceae; genus Anisodus; species Anisodus tanguticus. The sequence goes on from CM067546.1 coordinate 34,715,850, forward strand.
ATTTTCTTGAGGATGAGAAACCTCGGGTTCGGGGACTTCATCATCCTGCCCCCCCCCCCAAATGACACATGTTCTTCTTCCATTGGGAGGAGCCATGTGGACTGTCAGGAGAGGTCAATTCCAATTGTCGAGCCTTGGTAATTTCCTCCTCAATATCAATAAGCCCGATCTTCACTACTTCCAAGGCCTTACGGTGCATTATATAGTCGTTCCTAATTATGGATAGAGTATAACTGTCAATGGTGGCCTTGACCTCTTCTTCTGCAACTTGAACGACCTAAGTGAGCTCGGCGCTGGTAACATAGATGAGTTCGTTGGCTCGGGTGAACTCAATAATTTCTTCTCGTTGTCTCTAATTCTGAGCAGCCGAAGTAGAAAGACGAGACCTCAAGGACTCGATCTCTTTCTTCAGGGCTTCTGTTTCTATTTTTAATTTGGAGACGTTCGAAGAAGGTGCCCACACAGCCTCAAGACCGGAGAGATGCATCGTCAGATGTGACATAGTATCTGATGCCTCATTCCACTTCTTTTGCCAGTCCCCGGCCCGGTCTTCATGCAGAGTAGCATATTGCCTATAGGCCTCTTTCTCCTCTTCCAAGTTCTTAAGTTTGCCGCGCAGTTCATCAACCTTGGCAAGCATCACATTTGCAACTGACAGGCGATGAACGACGTTATCCCTTTCGATCTGCAAAGCAATTTTTTCTTCAATCATATGTTAGAGCCCTTTGCAGCACAAGAAGTTGGCTTGGATAATAAACATGATTATCAGTAAAGAATGTGAGAAAATAGCAAAGTACGAGCATATCAAGAAATGGGTGATACATTAGTTGCATCATGCATTCCTTCATTAATGACGCATTCGGAGGACACCCCGCCAGCCTTCTTCTTATCCTTGTCTGAAGCCACATGTTTCATGTAGTTAGTCACTCCAACAGGCTTAGAACAAAGGTGGCAGTTAACAGAGAGTTGGAAGGTTACGGTCTAGTATTCTACAGGTTGAGCTATCGGGGCCGGGTATTTATTTACCAACTCATCTCTATGCAAAGAGGAAACCCGATCTGGGAAGAGTGAATTTCATGATCTTCTTATTAGGCCATTGTCGGCATGACCAGAGACCCGGGATCCTCGGCAACTGGTGGTAGAGTGGCGATGGTTGGTGTATGCAGGGGTTGACGTGCAACAGTGCTTATCGGGGCGAATGAGGCATTTGTGTGACCGGGACCATGACTGACAACTTCTATCTCTGCAAAAAGCAAGGGGATTTCATTTCTCATTCTCTTCAAATGTTGTTCTTCCTCGGGACCTTCAGCATCCAGGTCCACCACGGGGAAAGAACCAACCATTAAACTGGAATTACCGAAAGCATTGGAAGGAGTTCGGTCGGAGTTATCATGGAATTTCTTCTTCAACCACTTTTGCCCCTGCGGGGGCTAGCGGAGGATTTATTTCATAGTCTTTTCCACTCACGGGCCTGTTGAATAATGAGGGTGGCCACCTCCAGATCTACGATTTCCTCTTTAGGAGGAGCAACGTCTGTCGCCTTTGAAAGGCCTAACAAAAAAAAGGTCAATTTTATTGATAGATCAAGGAATGATCGTAAGAATCTGATATAAAAATCATGATACATACCGTGGTGGCGGGGTACCCAGTTCTTCTTAAGAGCAAGTTTTTTCCACGTTCGAAGTTTCGGAGTGGATACATTGAGGATCTTCTGAACCGAAGTCTCAAGGTCATCTATATCCACAGGCTCCCATACGGTGGCTAAATGGAAGAATAAAATCCGATCAAAATTAAAACAGATTACTTGGGAAAAAGGCGTTAGAATGAATATAGTTTAGAAATAAACTTACGGTGGTGGTTCAATCGCTTCGGGATAGTGCGGCTGTCAGGGGGAAGGAGGTCGGCAGTAGGAACGATGATGTATCTTTCCGTCCAACCTCGGTCCCGGTCATCATCGAGATTGGTAAGAATGGTTTTGCTTTCCCGGTGGTGCAAATTGATGACTCTGTCATGGAAAGTACGCGGAGAGTAAAGGCGAATCAGGTGGTCCAGAGAAAAGCTAACGTCAGCTTCACGAGCGAAGTGCCGGAGGCATTCGACTGCCATCCAAATCTGAGGGCCCTCCTGAGCTATGTAGACTTTGTACTGGGAAAAAAAATCTAGAATTACGTCATCAGTAACTTTCCAGAGTTTCATGGAAAAGGGGTAAGTATAAACATAAGAATACCCTAGCTTATAAGAGGTGATCATTTCCTCACTAGTAGGAATCAAGACTTTGATTGATTCCATTCGCAATCGGTCTTCATTGTTGATAAAATATCGGCAGTAATGCGGGCTTTGTAGTCACCGGTGGGGGTATCCTTGCCACCGAGTAAAATCTTCAAAACTATTTTTTCTCGAAGGTCATGAGTAAAACACCATGCCTTTGGTAAGTAGGAAGAGGCTGAAGGGTTTTGGCTAGCAGAAGCCCCACCTTGGGGGTTGGTTTTCTTTTTGCTTGAAGGGGCATTGATGCTAGATGAAAGGTTGGTCATGATTGATATGAAAAAGGGAGATGATGATCAGAGGTTTAGCATGAGATGACTTTGCGTAAATGGAAGGTGAATGGCAAACCCTTAATTTGTTAGAATAATTATAAGGAAATAAATTATGACGTCACTTGAAGAAAATGTGTGGCGAATGTCAATTGATGGCAGCACATGCGTGTCATATCAGAAGTGATTGGATGGAAGTGGAACACCTCATCATTACTCTGCAATCTTCTGTTAATCGAGGGAAGTTGGAAAGTTGTCGTTGTTTCATCAAGATGATGATTGGAGTATTGGAATGTGTGGATGGTATTCTTCGAAGCTTCCCGCCAAAGCATGGAGTTTCGATTGGTTGATTATTTCAATCCACTTTTCGGTTGCACATGAGTCACGACCGTAAAGTGCGGAGACTATCTGTATATGACAAAATTCATGTATAAAATCTGTACGAATGATGATGTGACACGTGCCAGTTGATGCTGAGTCGAGTCAAAGTCATCTTGGAACATTACCGATAGCATTCAAGTGGTACCGGAAGCGACACACGCATAAACGGTACCGATAATTAGGAATGACCGTTTGAATTATAACGGGCGGCCGTTACCAAACCGATCACATGTCTTTCAATAGAGCTTTAATGTCATTTATTGAGATATTGATTATCCAATTATTACAACATTCATTCTCATGTATTAATGAGAACATATTTTGTGGATTGTGTACCTGTGTAGCTCATGTATAAATAGGATATGATATTTCATTGTAACCGATCACATTCTAGCTATTACAAGATACTTGCTTATATTCTCTCGATTTTTGTGCTTTCATCCAAGTTATCAAAGCTTTGCCCATTACTTTATTTGATTATTACTTCAGAATCTTTATCTAACGTGCCACTTGAGATACACGTATCTTTAATCACGTGTACAAATTCAATTGTACCGTTTTACGGGTAAACAATAAGAATCATGGAAAAAAAGAAAAATAAGAACTAGTAGTGAAGGTCTTCGCCGAAGTTTTGGCCGTGCGGGAAAAATTGATTCTTTCCCAGTTTTATCAGCAATATACATATTAGTTCCAATTGATGCTCCTACAAGCCCCATTGTTGCTGACATTTTGATATATGATCTTAGTCGTTTCTAACAGTTTTGAGATTTCTTCACTTTTGTGTGTGTGAGAGAGAAGGGGGTTGTTGGAGTATCAAGCTCGTGGTCCAGAGCTATTGTACATATCTCACCGTACAATTTCTCCGCTCTCGAAATTGCTATTGGCATTGGTGTCTCTGTTCTTGGCGTCGCTTGAGAGATTTGAGGGAAAAAGATGGAGAAGAGGGTTGAGGACGTGAAATGGCTAAAGCGGGTTAAAAAATAAAAAATGGGTTAAAACGGGTAATTAGTTTCCCTAATTATCATATAGTGTAAAAATCCCAAAGAAAAGAATAGTAAATTTCTTTATTGAAATAAACAAGGTTATATATAGACTTACATAACTAATTCAGGCTATAAAAAAAAAAAATCTAAGTCCAACAAACTCTAATGGCGTGAACGACTTAAACAAATAAAGAATTCTATAACAATAGCGATTTATTAACTGAATACTAAAGCTAAACAATTAAAGACTTATGAAATCCCACCGCCAAAGAAAAAGAGAAAAAGAACATTCAAAAGGAATATCTTAGAAATTAATGTTATTCAAACAAACACACTCCCAATGGGAATGTTCAAGTAATACTTTATTTTTAATAAAAACATGCGATTGAATCAATTAAAACTATGCAAGCCATGAGCCTCATACGACAAATGACTACAATACTAATATTGTGTTGATAATGTGTACACATATTTTCCTGTACCATTATGTATTTAATATGTATATATTAAAGATTAGTTTAACTAAGTAATTTGTCTTTGTTGCAATTTCCAATGATTATCCAAAACTTATGCGATCACATCAACAAGGATCCGACAAGATTATGATGTCTTAGAGTCGAGACAAAATTACATTATGTTAATTTGTATTTTAGGAAAGTCTCTAACTAACCATTGGCATGGTTTATATCGTTAATCCCAAATTCTTAAGCAGTTGTCGTTTATCTTTCTAACGGACAATGGTCTCATAATCTAAAACATTATCTTTCAATACTCGTTTTTTGTTGTTCTAATATCATAAAGAACTGGATTACAATATTTTTTAATCCGATATTGTTAACAGATTTACTATATTTTTTGTCCAGAGTGGAGCTAAGACTTTACTTACTAACCTGTTAATGCTCATTGTTACGTTTATAATCAACATCGGACGACCTTTAATTTTTTCTTTTGTTTTTTTTCTTTTGAGGAGTGTGTGTGTGTGTGGGGGGGGGGGGGGGGAGCATTGTATTCATTGGGTTACACAGGTAATAAAATATTTTCTCAATTGAAACACTCTTTTTATCCTTGAAGTAAAAAAATCATAACTAACCGCAAGGGTGACCGAGTAGGTTGAGTAGAAAATATCCAAAATGAGAGGTCGCGGGTCTAGAATCTCCTGCATGCTTATCGGTCAAGCTCGTTGCACTGAATTTGCCTAATGCGGTGTAACTCTCTAGCGTGATTTGCAAGTTATTACATTGGAGCGGAATTTACCTGAAAGACAATAATATTCTATGGATTGAGACATCCCATGAAATTAGCTTATCACATCTTCTATATATGATACTAAACCCACTATATTTGTACAAAGTGGTTCCAAAATCTAATTAATATTCATACGCATTGCATATCCCGGAATTATTATCTCTTATCCCACCAATCAAACAACCCCTAGAAAAGCCATAACTACGGTAAACTTGGTGGCTCAAGTTCTACAATCCATTCTAAGTCACATTTAGGGCCTGTGTTGGAAAGCCACGGTAAATTTGGTGGCTCAAGTTCTACAATCCATTCTTACTAAGTCACATTTAGGGCATGTTTGGAAATAATCAGTTTTCTTTTTATAAGGCTAAAATAATTTATTTTGGCTTTTTGACCCCGGGTGGATCTCGAAAGATATGAAAGATCTCCCTCCAAGCCGTACATACGACTTTCATCGAATACGGCTTTCCACAGAATTTTCTAGCCACCTAGGTAATTGGAATTGAGTGTAATTAAATGTAATTACCAGTTTTATTTGTTTGTTTGATCAAGTAATTATATAGTTAGGTGGGAATTGAGAGAGTGTAATTACACTCTCCAATTCTCCATGGTTGTAATTACACCATGTAATTACATGGTTACTTTTTAGTTTCTTTCTTTTTTATTTTATTTAAATTTTTAATTTTTATATATATATATATATATATTTTAAATTTTTACTTTTAAATTATTTTTAAAATATATTTTTCTTTGTATATTATTTATCTTTCATTTTTTTCTTCTCATTCCCAACCTTTACTTGTTACTCTTATTTTTTTTATTTTTTATTTTATTGATTTAGCATAACCGTGTTATTATTCTAATTTTTGAAACTAGACCTCTTAATATTAGAAATAATTAGTCATTGACAAACTTGGAATATAATTAGTGACGTTAAAATAGAACTTCGTTGTGAATGAGGTTATAGACTTGTATTTTTATTTTTTTTGAATTATTTAGTTAAGTTACGTTGGAACTTACTTATGTAATGTTGGAATTTGACATAAGAACATTATGTTAAACTTTTTCTTTTGGATTTTGAATTTAGGTTATATTTTCGATTTTAATTTATTTGCTTTAGTACTATTGACTTGTTATTTTACATTGCATGTAGTTTATTTTTAACTTACAGTTGATAGATTTTTTTTTTTGTCAAACATTTGAATAATGTTATGGCATTATATATATAAATATTATTTTTAGTCAAACATCCAATCCATGATGTTCTCACAAAAAAATTTGTTTTTAAGTTTTATAATTAATTAAAATTAATATATTATTAATTTAAAATATATATATCAAATAACAATATTAGTTACAAATATAAATTAATATATTTTCAAGAAACAATGTGTTATTAAATAACTAATTTAATATCATCTATAAAGGCACATATTTTTAAAATATTAATTTTAAAATTTTATTTTATTTTTAAATTAAACTAATTGTGTAATTACACTTGTACAACTAAACAACACGTTTATAATTACACTTTTATTACATTATGACAAACAAACAAATCATTATAATTATAATAATGTGTAATTACTACCCTAGTAATTACCCTAATTCCAATTACCATGTGGCTTTCTAAACAGACCCTTACAGAGATCATGAATCAAATAAGGAAGTAATTTCAGAGAGTCATTGAAGTAAATGTTTAGTGTAGCAAAGTAATAAAATTATATTTTGTAATTAAAGTTAACACCAATTATCCTTATACTTGGCATAAAAATGAAAATCCTCGGAAATTCATCTATCTGGCGTAAAAAATTACAACTAAAAATGTCACATGCCAAATAAGAACTACCATGTTATTAGCACAACAAAACCATATCCACTTTCTCAACTTTCTCCCCATCTACTTAAGCTATATTTCTCCATCCCACCCCACCCCTTAGTCTGGAAGCTAGAGTTTATCAGCAAACATAAGATATAAAAATTAAATTTAACTACGTGTTGATGATATGGCAGTGCTTATTAGCAATTTTATTTTATGTTATGTGTCAACTTAGTTATAATTTATGTCACCGGATTGAACTATTTTCATTTTATTCATAATATAAGAATTATTTGTTGATGAAACTCAGGTTTATGGCTTTGCTGCAAAAACCTTTCAATCGATGACCTTTTATGAAATTAACCCATCAAGTGGGGGAATGTAGAAGTTAAAAGCATAAATAAGAGAAAATGCAAGATAGTTATTAATTCAGCAGCGGACACATGACAATTGGCAACCTAAGAGAACACGCAGGTAGGTATAGTTATATTGCATACCTAAAAAGTGTTAAAGTCGTGGAAACTCTTTTTAGAAAGAAAAAGAAAAACTCTGCAGTAGAAGTGAAGAAATTTCTGTGCGACAACTGAGCAATATGATGTAGAAAAATCTATGCATGATTATTGGACACTAACAGACAATAAAGAACCTCAGTGATTACTATTACAGAATCACTACTGCACGAAACTTATAGAGTTCGCCAACTAAATGATTAAATACTATGAATCACTAATACAAGAAACCTATGGTCAATTGTCTTTCTCGACAAATCAATTCCAATAGGACCCTTAAGGAAACACACAAGTCCTAGAAAGATAGCAATAAGTCCATGGTAAATTTTCTTTTGCCGGAAGTAATGAAATTCCTCAAATGAACAAGGGAATCAGAGGTATCGAGTAACTCTGACCATCAAAGCTTAGGCACGTGAGACCACTTGTGTACCGACTACGTTGTTGCCAGCGCGCCAACATTATCAAGTGGCCAATTGTATTAGCCACAGTATAGTGATATCAAAAATACCAATAAGAAATGACTCATACAGTTCCTCACTAGAGAGTATTAATGAGGACTCTGCCCTAGGATATGCACACATAGTTCATGATCATGAGTTAGAATCTTCTACACGTTCAGGCTGCTGGTGTTACCTTTTCAGTCCCATCTGGAAAGAAAAAAGCAAAAGAATTTGATACCAAGAAAGTTCGTTTCTTTTTTGGCTATAGAACTCAAAAGGGCAAAAGTATGTCAACTTCACTGATACTCTTATAAGATTCATGAATGTTATAGTTTCATGCATGAGAATATTTCTAAAGGCCTAACAAAATCCTTCGAATTGACTCAATATTATTCTTACATATAAATTAGCAAGATTTGTAAAAGCAACATATCTTCGAGATTTGGTGCCTCAATCTAGCCAAGAAAGTTCATGATCACCAAATGGAGCACTAAATTGCAGAGAACAAAATCTGCAAAAGCACGTTCCGGGGGTAAATCCTGCAATAGTGGACCAAATATCAAGTAATGAGAATCATTGACATACTCTGTAAGTACTTGTAATTTGAAAGGAATAAACAAACATAAGCACATCTGCCTCATTTTTAGCTCTCTTTACATTTCTCTTCTTCTATGAGGAGACCGCATAACTAGAAGTGCAGGATATGCTACACATTCCTTGTTAATCTACAACTTCATACAACTTTTGCACAACTAAAGAAGAGGAGAGATTCAACGTAAAACTATAAAATGGAAGATCATATCCCAAGAAAGCTTACCTTGAATTCTTTGTTTTCTTTGTTTACTTGGATCCGAAGACAAACTGCGAAAAAGATACAAATCAATCAGTTGAAATTAACATTTTCCTAAAATGGAGTGTATCTAAATAGACCACTTAGCTCACCAGCAAGGACTGCTGTGCCAATACAAGAAAGCACCCCAGAGAGAAAAGAGTTGAATGGGAATGATCCAACAAGAGCCATGTATACCACCTGATTATTGGCAGTAGAAGTGAAAAATATGTCAACCATCAAGCAGATGGATTAAACAAATCAATAAGCAAATCAACCAAAAATATCTTAATTCTCAGAGACTGATTCATGTCTTTAACGAATGAATCAGCAGAGGAGCTATTTACACAGGCAACTTTGTTGCGTTCACAAATATTTAAACTTCACAGAGATAAGACCTTAGGAAGAATAGGTTAACAAAGAAAAAGAAAGTAGAAACTTGTGTAAAAGGAGTGCTCCATGGAAACAATACAAACTGTAATCCACAAATAAATATGTGAATTTTGCAAAAATAGGTGAATGGATAAGCTTTTAAGCTTTTTATGCAAAAACTCTAGGGGAGATAAAGCACGTTTGTTTTTTTTTCCTTTTTCTTGTGTGTCTTGGGGGGGTTTATTTGGTGTGGGTTGGGGAGAGGGCAGAGACACTTTTGGGCTGAGATTGTCCAATAGTCATTTTCGATTTTGCATGAACTATCTTTAGCAGAGGGGTTGGTTTGCCCAATCCTTATTGACCGTCACTGCAAAAGAGCAGAAAGTTGCAGGGAGCAGGTAAAACGTCTGGTATGGCACCATTGGGCTAATAAGAGGTGGACTAGCGTGCTTCATAGGAGTTCATGTTATTGATTTTTTTATGGATCAGGGGTTAACACAGCCATATGGGAGGATAATAGTTAAGGATACTGCACTCCGGCAACCAGTGATTCAACAAGATAGAAAAGATATTGGACAGGTGGAAGATGCAGTATTTAGCAAGAGGAGGAAAGATCACCCTCAATAAGGAAATCATTTTCTGAAAAATGTTCTCCAATTTTTTTATGTTTGGAGTTAAAAAATCTGGCAAACATTTTCTCTAGGATAATAAGTTCCTTAAAATTGAGGAAAAGGACTTCCCTAGTGAAAGTAGGGAAAACAAGTTCCATGAGTAGCATTTCACACTAATTGTCTCCTCCCCACTCTCCAACACACACCCCACCCCAGCCCACATTGCCACCACCCCTATCCCGGCCCCTACCCCACTCCCATAGTGTTTGAATAGGTTATATACAAATGCTTTTGAGACAATATTTGCCCTTTTTACTTACCAAATACTAGAAATTATGTAATAAAACCACTTCTTTTTCAGGTAACTTTTTCCAAGAAACGTTTTCCTTCATATCAAACACACCCTTAGTAGACACTTACCTGCACACCCTAAGATCCCACTTGTGGGACTATACTGGGTATGTTGTTGTATTCATTATCCCTCCAAGTCGGAAAAGAAAAGCTGAAATATTAATGAGAGATTTCTTAAGATATGATACAAAGGGGGAGAAATGATATCATTGGTAGAATAGGATAAGGTGATAGCCCCTCTAGAGTTCGGTGGCCTAAGTAATATTTAATCAATATCTTCAGGAAAAAGAGTTGAGATGTGAGGGTCAAATGGATACATTATGGATGAAGGTGAGATACTGGTTCAAAATCAATGGTTCCCATGGGAGGTACTACCTTGTAATAGACGAGCTTACAGAGAGGAAACATGAAGGAAGGACTGGTTTTTCCAAATTCATCGGTTTTATGGCAATATTTGGAACCAAATCCAATTTTGAATGGATGCATGGTAATGGGATCCAACTTTCAAAGATGAGTTTGCCCGATTATAGTTGTCACAACTGACAAAGAAGCAACAGTAACCGAACTCCTCAGAAGAGACGGGGCCAAGTATTGTCAAATTTATTTTTTAGGAGTTACATACAAGAGTGGAAATAACATAATGTAGATAACTTTTGAGAATATTTATAGACGTGACTGCTTTGGGGAAGAAGATGGAGTGGTGTGGAAAAGATCACAGCCTTAAAATTGTATTATGCCTGTCTTTTCGAAGTCACTGATTTAACGCACGTTAGGTATCAGTATGGGAGAAAAAGTTACCAAAAAAAGTAACTTTCTCTGCATGGTATGCAGCGTTGAGAGCCATATTTACCAGCAGATGCTTGAGAAGGAGATGGTTATAATTAGTTCACAATGGAACCATTGTCAAATATCAGACTAATCCTGCGAGTCTGACAGAGCATTGGAGAGGTGGAGACCTGAAAATAAATGCTAGGAAGGACATGTAGAGTAGCTTCCCCTTTGTGTCTTTTGGTTAATATGGAGATAAAGGAATAGAAGAACTTTCGAAGGAATAGAGTCTATTATGAAGAGGCAAGAGACCTTTATTTCCATTTTATTTATTGAGAAAAATATATCTTATATAGTACAGACGGTTGGACGGATTTCTTTGGACGTTTATTGTAAAAACATACTCTTATGAGCTGATACCATCTTGTGGTGTTATTAATGAAATTATTTTGATTTATAAAAAAGGGGATTAGAGGAATAGGATGGTAGCTACTAGATAATATTAATAGGAAAATCCATAAGAGGTGACCACCACGTTGGCGGACTGTAAAGTTAGAACTGACGGAATTGACACAAACAAACGACTCTTCATTGGATGTACAAAGGGAACAGTGAAATAGACCTCCCATATCAGCTCTGATTAGGCTAACTATTCACAACAAACCAAAGTGACAGATTCTCAGAATAAATACTATCTAACCTTATTGGTGTTGTTTGCACAATTGATAAGATTGAATTTGAATCTTCTTTACTGACAACCGAACCAGACACGAGATCAATTTCCTCTAATCATCAAATGCAGAAAAAAATCCTTTACTTTATAAGCTATTCTTTTTGACTGAGAAATTCCCTAGACATTAAGCCACATTAGAAACTTATTATGAGCGCTTCCCTCTACCCTGCTCTCACTTAAATACCAAGTCAGTGGAAGAGTTAATCTTTTAAGTGAATAAAATATTAGTTTTGCCAGTAGCAAGCACAAAAAGAATTTCAACCCGGCGAAAGATAATAAAACATCGGTATTTTCTTAAACCAAGAAAACCCCTAGAGTTAGTTGGCTCAACCTCAGTTCACCCACAGGTTCAAAACTCAAGGGATTATAGGTTCGCATATCTACCTTGCCCCACTTAAATCTAGACTTCATGTAAGTGGCAAGGTTCAAACTTGTGACATGCACCCAATCAACACATCCACTGAACCACGGCAATAGAACGCCACTAATTGTGAATCACTAATGAAGAAGTCAACGTCATTTAAAATGTGTCTATGAATCAACAAATGCATTATATTGCATCGATGTTCAACCAATAAATTTAAAAAGAAAAGAAAAAATAATGAATAGTGAAATAGCTTATGGAACTCCATGGTACAAATTAATGGTTTCAACCATGTCGCACACCATGAAGTTTATCTCAAACAGAATATGTTGAAAAGTTTATGAAGCAAATTACTTCACAGTAGTTTGAAAGGAAAACATCGCCTGCAGTTTGAATCATCTCTTATACCTTCTCTTCAATCTTCAAGCCGACGAACTAAGTCTTAAGAGTAGGGGAAAACCTTTTCTTAGTAATAGAAATCATCGTTTCTTGAAATTTACAGCGACAGAAACACAAAATCAATCATTGATTGTCTTCCAGACTTGCATACTCACACTTATATATGTCTCAAATCTCTATGCCATTTGCTGATTGTTCATGTGTCTAGGCTGGCTTTCTCTAATGACCTAGAATACCCACTCTATGCCAGTATCACCTTGAAAAGAAATTTGTATGCTGTTTCCCACAAACTGCAGAACGGTAAGCTCAAGTGCTCAATTATCATAGCTTGTTGATTTTATGGTGCAACTGCCCTCCCTAGCTTTAACATTTTAGAATTTTACCCCTTAATATTCTGAATTTTTAGAGAAAAACCTTAAAACACAAAACATACTCCCTCTATCCCAATTTAAGTGTCTTAGTTTGGCTAGACACGGACTTTGAGAAATAAAGAGACTTTTGAATCTTGTGATTTTAAATTAAAAATGTATATAATGTACTAAAATGTACTTTGAACCTTGTGGTTATAAACTTGTCATGTTGGATGTTTGAATCGTCAAATTACTAAATATAGAAAGAGGCACTATTTTTGGGACAAACCAAAAAGGAAAGTAAGACACTTAATTGGAACAGAGGGAGTAATATCCTCCCCACCACCCACCACCAACTCCCACTTTCTCCTTATAATACATCCTCCTCCCCTAAAAAAATATGCCTCAGCCACCGCCATTAGCGAATAAAATTATATCTCTAATGCATCAGATGCTCAATAAACCCAAAAATTAGACCAAGATCAAATTAACCTATGCAATGCTTGAACTAACCTCATTAAGCCATCAGCATTCAAATCACATAACAAGCATTTCCAATTAAAATTACAAACGCCAGTATAAACTTAACAGCTAATGAGAAAGTGGATCATCCAAAGTTATAGCATGACAACCACAGCAACAACACAATAATTATAGATCTATACATACAAATCAAATAGATCAATAACTGTAAAGTTGTTAAATTAAATACCTGAATTAAGGCAGTGAAGATCGCAAACACGACATATAGATCAATGATCTGTAGCAACAACAACAAAAAAATCTATTACTAGGATCTATATAGATTTGAAAGTAAATTGATGCACGGAAATCGAGGAGAGAGACGGTTTACCTTGAGATTAGTGGGAGTAGCAGCATAAGCAGAACGGAGAGATTGGAAAAGGGCTAGGGCGTCTTTGGTCGCCGAGGACTTTGCCATTTTTTGTTATTGTTTCACTTCTTCTGTGTGACCTCAAATCTGAACAATTTCGATGCACTGACAAAGGCCGTACTAAACCCCAGGCATTAACCCAAAAAATAAAACTGAAATGATCAAAATACCCTCCAACCATAGGAAATAGAACAAAAATGGTCTACATTTGGTTTTTGGTCTAAACTCTAAAAAGGCTCCTAACTCACTCCCTCTTAAATTATTTGTAACTTGTTTTTATTTACACGTTCGTTAAAAAATATTAATTATGAAAGATATTTTATTTACTTTACTTTTATTTATGTCTAAGTTATAATTTCTTTATTAAATATTAACTATATTTATGTGTCATCTTAATTAATGACAAAAGATAAATAAAAAAAAGAATTAATTATGTCTTAAACTTCTAAAACGATAAATAATTTGAGACGAATAGAGAAAATATGCTCGATAATAGAAAACTGACTTAATTAGGCTTCTATCTTGTTAATGGACCTATAAATCTCATGTATTCTCTTTATTTTTTTGTTGAGATGGACTCCATATTGAAAATTTGGATTTAAATTTTAACAAAAATAAAAAAATGTGATTTTTTTTTTACCTATTTATCTATTTCTTGAAGAATAAAGTTATTCGATGTTTGTATTGGTGGAAGCCTGAAAGGTAACACGTGATTATAAAATAGTTGAGTTGCACGTAAAGCAATTATTACAGTCGTGAATTAAGTTATTATCGAATAATTTTATTAATTGACATGTTTGTCAATTTAACAATTTTCATCCTTGTTGATCGAAAATGTTAATTTGCGCGTGATTCAATTATTTCATAAATACATGTTATCTGTCACTAGTAAAAAAAATGAATAATTTTGTCTTAAAAACTAAACATGTATATGGGAAAAAAGCAACTTATTATTTTTATTGAAATTTGAATCCGAATTTTCTATGAAACTTATAACAATTAGGTAACACATATATGTTCTGCTTTCTAATGAGAAGAAAGCTCAAGAACAACAAAAAAGTACATATTTCCGATGAAGGAGGCATATGATCCATAACAAGTCTCAAATCTCTACAAACATAGTGGAACATATGCAAATGTGATCTTTATAAAAGCTTTCAATAGTCTACTTCAAATGACCAACCTCAGTTCTCTTTCATAGCATCACCTACTATAGCAACAAACTAACGCTAAGCATAAAGCTTAGTGGCACTTAAACTTGAGTTTGGAGTCATTAAATTCTCCAATCTTGATTAAATATAATTAAATCGTATAAAATTTAGAAATATAATTTAATCAACCCTTCCTGTCAATCAGTTAGTTTTGTATCGACAAGGGTACAAGAAAGGAATTCAGAGTGGAAGTTCATCAAATCATCATCAATTAATTAACGAGGATACTATGTTTAAAGGATTATAAATCAAACTACGAAATAATTCAACATATTAATATTTATATTTTAAGTGTCAAGAAAGCTTCCCATAGTTGATTCAATAAAGTTTACTAACTAGTTTATTTCGCCTAACATATACGTCATGCAATCACATCAAGTGTATGCAATTAAGAAAAAAGACCAAGGTCCTAGTTTCAAAATTCAATAATTATGTTGAAAGTGACTTTCATTCATATTTAATGCCCATAATTAGGATGAAATATACATCGAAAGTTAAGATGAGGCAAGATCCAAACAATACCAAGAGGCATGTCAATATAAATGGCAAAGTCTCCATCATAAGAAGGACGAAGTCTCTTCAAGAATGCAATAGTGCTCAAGAAAATCGTATATGTGGACGAGTTTGTTTGTCTTATAAAAGTGTTTCACATGACACCAATATAATCTTATATATCATTAACCAAACTGCATTTTTGTATCCTCAATGGTATGCAAATTATTCAAGTGACAGATTAAAATGTTCATCATGGTATCCAGAGCTAGGTTTGAGCTTTAAAGTCTTGGTGAAGGAGAAGATGGAGTTGGGAGGGAAAAAGATATTCTTTCAATGTGAGGGCTTCTCAAGAAAGGAAAAAAATTCATCTAAGGCTAGAATTACATTTCAAAGATCCAATGGTTAGGAGATAGGTCTATTTCCTTCAAATTGCACATAACATCTTCGTTTTTTAAACAATGTAGACAATAACTCTTGGCCATTCAAATTGTATATTATACTTTACAAGATATTTTTTCACTTTTTCATCTGATTCCATAATGTTCATACATCAACATGTAATAAACTTTATCTCAGTGGAAAGAACATACGAAATGAGATAAAATGGCATTTCTGAGCAATAGATTAATTTCCGACAATGATTTATCTATGATTGATATATCTAGACTCTCTCTATTCTTTGCTCTTTATTATAGACAATTGATTTTGATAAGTTGATCAGTAAAATATTTATCATTGTATCAAAGATAGATTTGAGCTTTAGAGCCTGAGTGGAGGAGAAGATAGAGTTGGGAGGGAAAAATATATTATTTCAATGTGATGGCTTATCCAGAAAGAAAAAAATTCATCGAAGGCTATAATTACATTACAAAGATTCAATGGTTAGGACTCAAGGACTATTTTCTTCAAATTGCATATAACATCTCCATTTTTTAAACAATGTATACAATAGCTCTTGATGATTTGAATTGTATAATATACACTACAAGATATTTTTTTTTACTTTTTCATTTGATCCCCATAATGTGTTACTAATTTATTAACTGGTGGATATAAATTACTCATATATTTTAATATAAAAATATAATATTTTAAAAATAAAATATGAATAATTTATATCATATTATCGCAGTTTTCTAACAAATCTTACGGGAAAAATAATATATGAAAAAAGAGGGGGGAAATCTAAAAGTCAATAAGGAGTTAATGATTGAATAAATCTTAACGTGTCATTACATTAATGGTTTTATTGTCTGCAACGGAATGAAACACAAAAAGAAATCAAATTTATAGAGGAGAACTTTCTTTTTACTTTTCACCATAACTAGACAATCATTTCTTTTTTTTCTCTTGAGTCATGTAACATCCCCATCGCATTTCTAATAAAATTTTAGATCATGCTCAAAAGATTGATTTTTTGTTGTTGTATGAATCTGAAATACAATTATGTTTGTAGAGGAATCATTTAGTAATTAACATAAAAAAATGTGTGAAATTAAACTATATTGATTGATATATAATCATTCATTTTTGGGTTTGTCATCATACAATTAGAAAACATGAATTCAAATAAATGATATAAAATATCAATAGTTCAAATTCTCAAGTCAAGTCATTGCATAGAAAAGTTCAAATGAAAGCTACAACACATGAATCTTATCACTTGTAATAATATAGTTTTGTTTGATACCTTATCAGATAAATTGTTTCATGATACCTATACAATCTTATATATAATTAACCCAACTATTTTTCTGTATCATCAATGATATTCAAATTATTCGAGTGATTCAAAACATTCGTCCTGGTATAGAGCTAAATTTAAACTTTAGAGCATTAGTGGAGGATATGGAGTTGAGAAGAACAATGATAGTACCTATTCAATATGAGAGCTTCTAAAAAAGGAAAGAATTCATCAAAGTTTAGAATTACATCTCAAAAATTCAATGACTAGGATATAAAGACTATTTCCTTCAAATTACACATAACACCTTATTTTTTAAAACAATATAGACAATAATCATTGGCCACTCAAATTGTACAATAGTCTTCACAAGATACTTTTCACTTTCCAATTAATCTCATAATGTTTTACTAATTTGTTAATCAATATGAATGCATTGTATAAAAATATTTATTTAAACAAAAAATTTTCTTAAAAAAATAAATTTCAAGTATGATAAACAATAAGTTAATTCTCGTGGCTATGAAAAAAAAAAGATAATAGTAACTTCTCGAATATATTTGTAAATATAAATTTTATTGGAAAATTTTAAGGTCATTTATTAAAAATTGGTGTAAGTAACTTCCTTTATTGAAAATCATCTATTGAATATTTTAATGGACGATGAACATGACTTAAAGCTTCTTTATAATTTTGTTGTGTTGAATATGTGCAAGCTAATTTCCGTTATGAAAGATTTTGGATCTATTTGGGGTGAATGATCTTGATTTTTAAGGAAAATGGGAGTAATGTATGGCTAAAGTTAGTAGTGATTGAGATGGTGAGTTACTGTGTTTGTGAATTGTGAAGTTCGCATGTAGTATTTATGTATAAAAATGAGAGAGTAAGAGAATCTAAAAATTACTACACGTGACCCCTTAATAGAAAATAATGACTCTAATATAGTATATGTGTAGCCCGACAGGACCTTTTTCGACATGTTCTAATATCAGCTTGAATATCCCAGACATATAATTCGTCCAACGATTGGGTGCATTGATCCCCTTACAAACCTAAAAGATAACCAACATGGTAACAACTTGCAAGAAACAGTTAGTAAATTACTATGTAGTTTATCCTTATTAATGTGGGTGGGGAGCAGAGCCGAAATGAAAATTACTGTGAATTTCAAAGTGACATGTCTTACTTGGTTAATAAAACAGTTTACGGGACTCACTGGTTTATTTGGTTATATTTATGGTGGGTTATCTGGCTTGATTTATAAGATAATAAGTTGATTTTATCAAGACAACGCCGTATAAACATAATAAATATAGATCTATAGTAATAAGACTGACCCCATGATTAAACACAAATTAAATCAAATAGATCAATAACAACAAAATTGTAAAACAAATATTTGAATTAAGGCAGCGCAAATAGCAAACAGAACATATATATAGATCAATGATCTGTGACAAAAAATAATTATATTAGAACTTAATAGCAACACGTGAATATTGACTGTAACTATATAGATTTAAAAGTTCTTTATGCCATTGCTGCACAAAAATAAACGAGAGACAGTGACGTTGAGATGATTCACCTGGCGAAGGTGTAGGTTAGTACTAGCACTCTAACTTGCTTCCAGAAAAACAGTTTAGAAAGAGAATTCTATTATCAACTAGTACTATAATAGTAGAATACTAAAATTATTTGTTCGCTGTTTGGTTATGATTTTAAAATTACTAATTTATTTTGCTTTTAATTATATATAAATTTAAACCACAATACAAATTTTGCGAATCACAGTTTAAAAAATGAAGAGAAAGAGAAAAAAAACTTTTATTATTAAAATTAGAACTTTCAAGATTGTACACTTTAAATTAATGACATGGTCTGCAAAGAGCCAGGAGATCTTTCCAGATCTACCAAAATATCTCTTATTTATATTTCCATCCAAAATTGCATATTTTTATCACACTTTTCTTTGATTTTTTCTGTTTCCACATTTATTTTATTTAACAGAAATTAGGCAAATTACTCTTTTTCCCCTATAGCAATTTTTCAGGCCTCAAAAATATGCCCCAAGTGTGACAAATCCACCACTCAACCACTGGCCCTCATAACCTCATAAAGTCACTTCCCCCCCCCCCCCCCCCCCCCATCCCCAAGGCTGCACCATAAATCTGGCAAACAGTAACCAAATTTCAGAAAGCATTGGCTTTGCCTTTTCAATTATTTAAGTGATAGACAAATTCATCTCAATCTCATCTTTGTGAGAGAGAAAATCATGGCTACTTTCTCAAACATCGGCGCCATTTGCAAAGCTCCATCTACTCATTCGCTTAGTAGCAGTAGTAAAAGAGCTCTCTTTCCTACTTTACGCAGTTACAATTATTCACAAATATCTCGCTCCCGGTTAGTATTCCTTGATTTAGCATTTCAACTTATAATTCTCTTTGTTTTAGGGAAGTTAGTTTCCTATAGGACTTCTACTTTTTGTGTTGTAGTTTACTATTGGATGATTGAATAATTACTTACCCCCTGTTTGGATGGTGGTTTTCGTGGTTCACTATTGTATTATTTTCTATGAAATCATGTTTGTTTTCATTGTTCATTAAATTATGTTGTATGATATTGTAAATTCGTTGTAATTGTATTGTTAAATAACCATGAAAAAACTCATTTTTTATAATCACAAATTTGTTGTTTTTTGCATGGTTATGTATTTCATTTTCCGATTATCCGATTATACCCATGCACACCCAAATCCACCTCACCCCACCCTCGCGCCACCCACCCCACCACCGCTACCACCCACCCCCTCCATCACACCCAAACCCACCCAACCCCCCAACCCCCCTACCACCCATCCCCACACTACCACTCACCACCCAACCCACCAACCACCAACCGCCCCACCCACCCCCACCAACCACCCACCCGCCCCCATCCCACCCCCACCAACCACCGCCCCACCCCACCAACCACCCGCCCCCACCCCCCACCACCCACCACCACCCCACCCACCACCTACTTTTTAAAAGTTCTCATTTTATCCTTTATCTTAATTTTATTAATATATAAAAATTAGTTTGTAATTAAGAATTAAAGATATTTAGTAAACTTACATGTTATTATACAATAACATACCGTCAAAACAAACAATAAAAATATCATTAAACCATAACAAACGATACAGTCTATCCAAACATTGTGTTCATTAATACAGTACAATACAACACCATACTATACCATACCATACGGTACATTAATGAACCACAAGAAACAACCATCCAAACAGAAGGTTACTGTATATGACTAAAACGAAAAATCATGCTGATTCAGGGAAAGAGAACGAAAGTACTATTCAACCCCTAACCTAATAGAGTAGTAAATTAGTTTCATCTAGAGTTATAGGGTTAGGCTTCTCAAATGTCATACCATTTAGTACTACAAGTCAACATAGCTAATGATTCAATTTTTTAAAGAAGTTTGAGAAAATTATAGTCAACATAACACCTTCACATAAATTGGGACAAAGGGAGTTTAAGCGATTCACTTAAAATGTACATGACCATGCTGTTCCAAATCAATCAATCAATGAAGAAAACTATCTTTCAATCTCAAATTAGTTGGGGATAGTCATTTCACACTTTTAAGGTCCATTTCCTTTAAGAGGATTCATCATCGTTATACTATTTTTTTGGTTGGCTGTCAACACACAACAACCTTCTTCCTCTATCCGGTATTGAGGCTTTGCAAAACTCACATATGTGGAGTTGGTTTTCAAAATTCTAACAAAGTTGAAAATGCAAATAATACCATTAGAATTACAGCTTTAGAAAATAATAAGACAAAGCACACTAAGACTTAGTATCGTCAGTAAATATGGAAATAAAAGAGTGATCATTCAGATTGTTAATTATTTACCATTGCAAAATGTTGACATATCAGGTTCCGGAATGAACTTTTTGATCTTTTAGTTCCTTGTTAGGCATGATTGATTTTTCTTTTCCACAGCACAAGCGAGATATGTACACCTGCACAAAAAACTATGTTCTTTAACTAGTTTTCTGAGAACTGGATTAAGGTTTTCAGTAAAACTGTATGGACTGTATTTGCAATTTCCCCACATTTCCTATGTTTTTAACTGTTGAAATTTTCTTTGGGCTGATCAGATATCTAGCCTGATATGTTCGCGATGTCTCTCTTCATTTTAGTTCTTGCAGACTTGGTATCAGAAGCAGTTATGCTGAAGCTGTTAGAGAGAATCCTAACTCGGGTGCAATTGATATTGAAGCAGATGTGAAGACTGAGCGAGTATTACTTCATGACTTAAGCATCTTCGTTTTTCTCCTTTTGAGATCAAAATCCATTTAGCAACTAGATGTCATTCACTTTTTTTTTTTCAACAGATTGTAGTTATAGGAGGCAGCGGCTTTGTTGGCTCTGCAATATGCAAGGCTGCAGTATCAAAGGGTATAGAGGTCATAAGTCTGAGCAGGTGTTTGTAATATCTGACTGAGCATTTCAATAGGGATTTCAATTATTAAAAAGACTCTTTACTTATTGTTGTGATAGATCTTAAAAAGTTTCTGTTGATTCATAAAGATCCATACAATTGCTCTGTCCTCTTATTTTATTTTTACCTATTATGGGTTCTCAAATTTTAGTATCTCTTACACAGGTCGGGGCGTCCCTCTTACTCAGGCTCATGGGTGGATCAAGTCACTTGGATGACAGGCAGGTTCATTTCTTCATCATACCCTTAAGTAGGTTGACAATGAATTCAAGTGAAAATTTTGCATTGGTGAAAACTATGTGGAAGTTGGTTTTTAGGCCCTCTCTCTGATGAAAGCCATGTTTATTGAGAACGGATAACAATGTTATTTATGAATGAATAGCTTCTCCTCTACCCTCTCTTCCTCATGGGTTTGCAAGTCCAAAAGTGGGAAGCCATGTGGTGTCCTGCCAATTTACCTCAGCTCATAATAGTGACAGGTTTAAGCATAATCAGTGTTTATGTTTAATCCTATCAAGCTGGAAAGGAGACAATGGAATGGTCACTTTTGGCAGGCCAGATAAGAGGACCTGAAGGATAGTCAAGCAACCTTCCTAAAAAGTAACTTTGTTACTTGACAATTCTAGTCACTAGAAAAAAATTGATTTACCCTTGAAGATGAATGGGGGGCTGAGACTATTTTGCAACCAGTTAAAAGACCAAATCTAATTGTCTATTATTCATGCTATGATTGAATCTTGAACTGCAATTTGGACATAGAGGATTAACTAGTGGTGGCAGAAAAAAGAACAAATAGAATAATGCCTTTCTAGCCTAGAAGTACGTTGTCCAAAACTGGATATTCAATCATGTTACCAATTTGAAAACAACAAACTGGATATTCAATCTTTGTCATAGCCCATAGGTGAAGATTTACAAACGGACCAAGTTCTAAAATTCCTTTAGGCAATCGGAATCCTGGACCAAACAAGAGCAAAGAAGTGCCAAGAATCTAGAAGTACTGGATTGCTTTGCCTAGTCTGGTTGTTATGGTCAATTGATCATATGCGAACTTGAAAGAGGATCTCAATTAAACCAACCTTTATCAAAGAAAAAAAATCCCAGTTAAAACTAACAGATGTTTTCTGTGTTGGTGTAGTTTTGACTTTTGGCTTAAATCTTTTTATTGCATGTCAACAAAATAGTTTTCCACCCAATTCAGATTACTCATATGATCTTCATATCCTGCAGGAGATGTTTTCTATGCAAGCTGGGATGAAGTACTTCCTGGGGCTACTGCAGTTGTTTCAACTTTGGGAGGTTTTGGTTCTGACGAACAAATGCAGAGGATCAATGGTGAAGCTAATGTTGTGGCTGTCAATGCTGCTAAAGATTATGGTCAGTAGCTTTCGTTTTATTTATATGAAGAAATCTGTAAAGCTGTAGAGACCTTTAAAAGAATAAAGATAAGCTTTGTTCTTTTAATGTCAAGTGATAAACTTTTTGTTGCTAATAATTTTCCAGGGCTTACCTTCTCAATTTCATTTTGCCTTTAACCTGGAAAATATCTAACGAATCAGATAAGGCATACATCCCTGTGATGACGTGTGAGGCATGGTTGACTCCACTATTTACTTTAGCTCAGAGTTAAGGATATATGTTGCTAGAGAAAATTGATGCTAAAAAAAGGTATTTCTTGTTTTTTACGCATTAAGAGCAGAAAATTCCGCTCTTGTCGCTTCTAATTTATTGACATTTACCAGCTGAAGGAAAATCTTGAGTCCACCTGCAGATTGAAAGAAAATGCTTGAGTTCGCTAGCTTTTTGGTGTAAATTGTAGGATATACATGAATTAAATTATATTATAAATATTTTGCATTTCTCTTGCACTGGCTTGGTGCTGGTCTGTTTATCATTAAAACTTGCCTTACTATCAAACAAAAACAACTATTACTACACCTTAATCTCAAACTAGTTGGGGTTGGCTATTTAAATTTTACAATCTATTTCGCTTCATTTGGATATTCTTCATTCCAATATTCAAAAAAGGGAAGTAGGATTTTTGTATGACGGCAATTATGTATTTGTTTTTGTCTGCCGCTATTATAGAGAAAGGATTAGTTTCTAAGTTTTATTCTTGGTTTTTGAGTTTCTACTTGGTATATAATGTTTCATAATTGATTTGCCTACTTTGGTGCTCTTCCCGACAAAAAAAATCTTGTAGAAAATATTACCTCAAAAGCTATTTTACTTCGATTAATCCTCCCTTTTGAGAAGCAACTCCAGGTTGATTACTCTGGTATTGGGTAGTATGGACTATGGACTGACAGAAGGTCATTGTTATAGGAAAGCAATTTCATTTATTTGAGACACGTGCAATACTTGTTAGTGGCTCCCCCCTCCTCTCTCCTTGTATGTAGTTAAGAGACTCAGGGTGAATGTGAAAAAAGTCATCTCAAGGTAAACGGTCCCATAACCATATAGGGTTTGCAATGGGGTTATTGTCATCTCTCCACTCAAGGTTTTCCCATTTCATCTTACACCTTATTTTGTGTGCAGAATTTGCAAGATCACTTTGCAATTAACAGTATGGAACTGCTTTGATGTGTTTAAGAGCTTGGCTGATTTAACTAGTCTTTTTGCACATCATATCATCCTTCTCATTGTTCCCTCCTTATTTCTCCATGATTACTCATGCCAAGTCTGGGACTTATAGTTGTTTAATGTAAATAACCTTGACTCTTTCGTTACTCTTGCAGGTATTCCTAAATTTATATTGATTTCTGTGCATGATTACAATCTACCATCATTCCTCCTCCAATCAGGCTACTTCACAGGAAAAAGAAAAGCAGAATCAGAAGTTTGTTCCAAATTCCCTAACTCAGGTACTCCATAAGATGTTTACTTCTTTTTGGTGGCACCATGGAAGTCTGAAGCTTACAGTTCTAAAAGTTGTTCTAAATTGCAAAAAACACAGTGTAGTTCTTTTAAATAATTTTGTACAACAGCACCATTTCTGCAACAAGTTCGTTAATAAAAAGGAAAGAATATCAATTAAACATGGACAAAAAGATCAGTCCTGCTCGGTCTTCTCTGTTCGGGAGTTTTATCTCCTGGAAAGTATCTCAAAGCACATAAGAACTTGAAGTTGTGGATTAAACCCGTGTTTTTATTTTCGTGTGTTACTAGTTGCTGACCCTGAACTACAAATCGTAAAAAGAAAGAAAAAAGAAAGCTTGTTGCTAACCCTCAAATTTTTGTTGGTTACATACTTATATTTCTCACTGAAATTCAACAGGTGTTGTTCTTAGACCTGCCTTTATATATGGGAAGAGGAAGGTTAACGGCTTCGAGATCCCTCTAGATTTGATTGGAGAACCTCTTGAGAAATTATTACGTGCAACAGAAAGCTTCACTAAGCCATTGAATTCGCTTCCAGCATCCGATTTAGTTCTAGCCCCTCCTGTTAGCGTGGACGATGTTGCTTATGCAGCGATAAATGCTGTTAAAGATGATGACTGTTTTGGCATTTTCACCATTGACCAAATCAAAGAAGCAGCAAAAGGAGCTAAGGTGTAAGATGTTTACATTTAAAAGAAAAATGATATACATCTTGTAACAAAATTGTTAATGTAGAATATATATATCCTGTCATAAAATCTCTGGCTTATGTTATCCAGAGCAGTGTAAGTACAGATAGTCCACATATTGGACCTTTGATGCCAAAATAGCTGCAAAGACAGTTAATACTACCTTACTTTTGTCCCTTATCTCACCTTCATTTCCTGTGTGTTCTAGTCCGTAAGAGGAGCAACGCAACACTCCATCTTGCAAAACACCATGTGTTGGAGATTGAAACTCTAGCATAATTGAATGTTACACTACTGTATTTAAATAGATGGTTAATCGTGTAATACGGGTTCATCAAACCTTGTTGAAGAGAGACCTCTTAAGGTTACCAGGTGGGCATCGTGTTGGTTGCAGTTGGATCTACAGAACCATCAGAAGAAAAACTTTCTACAAAGAATATCAAAATGCTTAGACTTCTTAAAAGGGGCTTTTACTCCTATTGCAAGTCAACTTTTGAAATCATAAAAACCAATATGACGTTGAACACACCTTGATTGTCGAGAAAAACATCATATTACACCAGAACATTCAATTGACATTTGTAATACAAAATGTCTGCAAATTAACAAGAACATTTCAGATGATTTGATAAAACTAATAAAGGAAAACAAAATTTTAGGTTAGGCACATGTTCACGAGTTTGATCACGGGGCATACCAAATGTCTGATATTTAAGTGAAGGGTAGAAGAGCGGGTCTATCATCCATCGAGTTCTGAATCATGCGCCATCTGGTCCTTTGAAAGAAGAAGAAGAAGAAGAAGTTAAGGAAATATATAACAATGCCTCATCTTTGCGTTGTGCTTGATGTTGTGATACAATTGTTGTAGGGAACGGGAAGTAACTATTACAATAGTAGAAAGGATAAACAAACTATTACAATAAAACTGGAAATCAAAACCTCAACAAACTGCTTGTGTGATTTGCTGAGTCGAGTGATGACACTCTTTCTTTAAGACAAGATTGCCCTGTATATCTCCTTTTACGGTGTTGAACAATAGTCTCCCAAGATACAACAACAACTTTAAAAAGTGAGCAAAGGAAACTCAAGTGTTACTCTTGAAGAACTTTGAGTATAGTAACTTTGCTAGAGAGGAAGAAGAAGATGAACACTGAAAATTCTGGAGTATTTTCTAAGTGTTGAGTGTTGTTCAATTGAGCCAAAAGCCTCAATTTATAGTGTAAGTAGAAGACCCCTCAACTAGTCAACTAATGGCCTTCAATAGCCATGTAATTGCACTTGATTGAGAGGTTACATTCAACCAAATAATGGAGAATCAATGCTCCAAAACCAGCCCAAAGGTCAGATTGTTCCAACTTCCCATCGTAGCTTTCTGCCTTCGAAGCGCCGCGGCGCTGTGAATTAGCGCCGCTGCTCCCGTGACTGACCAACCAATTTGCGCCGCGGCTCCCGTGACTGACCAACCAATTTGCGCCGCGGCTCCGACGGTGTGGCGCCGCTTCCCTTCACGGCTCCGCGGCGATTTCCGACTCTTTTCATTTTACACTTTGTACACTTCTTCCTTCGTTTACCAACGTGGAATACTTTGTCATTTGGCCAATAACCGTCCATAATTTTATGTCTCAAACGTATTACATACGTACCAATATCTCTTTCACTAATGAAATTTGCGATACTTGGCACTACGTGTGCATGTGTGTGGAAACGACATTTCCGACGTGCGGGCCTCAATTGTTCGAGTCATAAATTAATGGGATATACTTAATTCCACATTTAGTAAATTTTCAACAATCCCCTCTTGAAAGAAATTTTGGCGCACACACTTGGTGCCTTTTCCAGCAATCTTTTAGGGGACCGATGCTGCATCTGAATAGGTAGCATACGCTTTGAACCTTCCATAGTTGAATACCATCGGACTTACTTACTGCGCGGTGAACATGATGTCTTGAACCGTCAGTGTTTAGTGTAAGCCAAGTCAATGGTACCAACACAACAATTTCCTCTACTCAGTTCTTTGTAATGTTTTATTCGTTGTGGCTGTGGACACTTCTTGGATTCGTAAGTGCGTTCATTTGAGGCGGCTTGTCCTCGCACTTAAATATGTGGTCTCCTATAAGGTATCCTGCTATACCCCACTTTACAAGTGTTAGAAACCATTAAAAATTTCCTCAAACCTAACCTCAACCGGTGAGGATCATTAAAGGTTTTGGAAACTTAACCTTCACCCACACTGCAGATAGCACTTATAGTCTATCGCGGGAACAACTTTGGATTTGGTGTTTCTTTACAGAAATCACTATCCGAAGTGCTCATGCTTCCACCGAAGCGATCAACTGAACCTTTACAACTTAGTTTTCTCATTGAACCTAATTCCTGGGATCTCCAGTCAGTAAGGTTGGGTTACCACCGTATTGGTCCTTATACCTTGGATTTTAAGCCCATTTCCTTAGATAGACAGAACATCTGATCTTTAGGTAAGCCATTTGTCAGCGGGCCTGCTATGTTATCCTTTGACTTTATGTAATCAATGGATATTATACCCGTGGTGATCAGCTGTCTAACGGTCTTATGCCTCCGTCGAATATGACGAGACTTTCCGTTGTACATAGCATTCTGTGCCCTTCCTAGAGCCGACTAGCTGTCGCAGAGGATCATTACAGAAGGTACGGGTTTGTTCCATCAATGAACATCCTCTAAGAAGTCGTGAAGCCACTCAACTTCTTCTCCTGCTTTGTCTAAAGCGATAAACTCCGATTCCATCGTGGATCGGGCGATGCAAGTTTGCTTAGAGGATTTCCAAGACACAGCCCCACCACCAATTGTAAATACATACCCACTGGTGGACTTGGTGTTCTCTATGTCAGATATCCAGTTTGCATCACTGTACCCTTCTAGTATAACTGGATATCTCGAATAATGCAACCCGTAAGTTAGCGTGTATTTCAGGTATTTAAGTACCCGATTCAACGCCTTCCAGTGATCATTACGGGTAAACCTAGCCAACTTGTTGACTGCATAAGCAATATCAGGCCGGGTGCAGTTTGTTATGTACATCAAACTATCAATCACCTGTGCATATTGCTCCTGGCATATGGGTGTACCACGATTTTTATCAAGCTTTTGATTTCTATCCATTGGTGACTTTATAGGCGAACTGTCATACATCTCGAACTTTCTCAAAACATCATCGATGTAGTGAGACTGAGATAAGGTCAGTCCGTCAGACGTCTTAGAGATTTTTATCCCTAAGATGACATCTGCGATACCCATATCCTTCACGTCGAAGCATTGTTTCAACATGTTCTTAGCCTATAGAATTATGTTAGGACTGCTCCTTATGATCAACATGTCATCTACATACATGCATATCATAACAAACGAGTCAGAGATACCTTTCATGTAGACACATTTGTCACACTCATCAATGACGAAATCCTTCGATAGTAGTGTACTATCAAATTTTTCATGCCATTGCTTCGGGGCTTGTTTCAGCCCGTACAGAGGTTTGACAAGCCGACAGACTTTCTTCTCTTGCCCTTGAACCACACACTCCTCGGGTTGGTCCATATAAATTTCTTCTTCCAAATCACCATTTAGGAAGGCTGTCTTGACATCCATTTGATGTATCTTAAGGTCACGCAACGCTGCGATCGCAATGAATACTCGTATGGACGTCATCTAGACACCGGGGAGTACGTGTCAAAGTAGTCAAGGCCTTCCTTTTGCCGATAGCCCTTAACTACCAACCTGGCCTTGTACTTATCTATAGACCCATCTGCTTTATACTTCCGTTTGAGTATCCACTTACAACCCAACAGTTTATTTCTCGGAGGAAGATCAACCAACTCCCAAGTATGGTTATGCAGAATGGAGTCTATTTCACTCTCAATAGCTTCTTTCCAGAGCGGTACCTCTGGAGTTGACAATGCTTTAACAATTGTCCTTGGTTCATCATCAACCATATAAGCTACAAAGTTAGGACCGAAGGATTTATCCTTCCTGGCCCTTTTACTTCGCCTTAGTTCCATCTCTGGAGTTTCCAAGTTCTGAGAATCTGGAACACTAGATTTCGGATATTCAGCCACTTCGAGATTCACTAGATCTAAACCATCTAGATCCGGGCCGTCAACGACTCCCGGTTCCTAAGAGCTTTGTTCATAACTTTGTTTGCGAGAGGTTATGTCTTTTTCCTTTCTAAGAAAGGTATCTTAAAAGAATTGAGCATTCCTTGATTCCATGATTGTACCCCCGTGTATATCTGAAATATCTGACTTATCCACTAAGAAATGATAAGCACTACTGTTATTTGCATATCCGATGAATATGCAATCTACAGTCTTAGGCCCAATCTTGACCTGCTTTGGCTTGGGTACTTCGACCTTTGCCAGACAACCCCACACCTTTAAATATTTATAGGTGGGTTTCTTTCCTTTCCATGATTCATATGGAGTTTTATCCTTACCCTTATGTGGGACTCTATTAAGAATCGTATTAGCGGTAAGGACAACTTCTCCCCACATGTTTTGGGGAAGACCGGAATTGATGAGCAAGGCATTCATCATTTCCTTCAATGAGCGGTTCTTACGTTTCGCCACACCGTTCGATTGAGGTGAGTATGGAGCCGTCGTTTGATGAACAATGCCTGATTGGGCACAATATTCCTCAAATGGCACTACGTATTCTCCCCATCTATCGCTACGAATTGATTTAATCCGCATGCTTAGTTGGTTCTCAACTTCCGCTTTGTAACGTCGGAACGCTTCAAAGGCTTCATCCTTACTTTTCAACAAGTAAAGGTAACAATACCTTGTGCTATCATCAATGAATGTCACAACGTACTTGTTCCCCCTCTAGTTTGTGCAAACTTCAAATCACATATATCTGTGTAAATAAGTTCTAGAGGAGCGGTATTCCTTTTGACGGATCGAAAATGAAGCTTTGTGAGTTTTGCCTCTACACACACCACATACTTATGTTGAGGGTTTACGTCGATAGACGGTAACAACTCCAACTTGACCAACCTTTGGATGGACTTGTAGTTGACATGTCCTAATCTATGATGCTATAAACTAGAGGACTCAAGCAAGTAAGATGAAAATGCTTCAATATTATTGCTTTTACGTAATACATTCATGGTGTCAACTTTGAAGAGGCCTTCACAAATGAATCCTCTTACCACAAATGTTCTATTCTTAGTGACTACAAATTTATTGGACTCAAACACTAGCCTAAAACCAGCATTAACCAATAAAGGACCTGAAATTAAACTTCTTCTAATCTCAGGAACATGCATCACTTCCTTCAGAGTGAGCTCCTTTCCAGAAGTCATCTTCAAGACTACCTTTGTTACCCCCAACACGTCAGAGGAAGCGTTGTTTCCCATGAACAACTTCTTGTTTGTAACCGGTGTATAAGTGGAGAAGGCATCTCTATTGGAACATATGTGTCTTGTAGCACCTGTGTCCATCCACCATTGCATAGGATTCTCAACCAGGTTTGATTCTAGCACCACCGCTGAGAACTCCTCAATCATGTCGTCCAGAAACTGGTCTTTGACGACGTTAACATGTGCCTTGCCCTTAGCCTTGGCCTTCTCTTGTTGCTCAGTCTTGAGCTTGCGGCAATCCTTGATCATGTGACCAGGTTTCTCACAGTGGTGACAGTTTACTTTGAACTTCTCCGCTGCTTGGGTCTTGCCGTCTTTTTGGAACTTGCGCTTCTCGCTTGGGTTGCCTCAGCGGATTGTTTACCCCTAGGCAAGGACTTCTTATTATCTTCCTGAATTTGGAGTTTGACAATAAGTTCTTCAAAGGTCATTTCCTTTGTCTTGAGTTTTAAGTAACTCATAAACTCATTCCATGAAGGAGGTAACTTTTCAATCAGTGATGCAACTAAAAACTGCTCATTTGGTTTCATTCCTTCCAAATTCAGGTGATGTAGAATCATTTGGAATTCCATGACTTGGTACATCACAGTTTTACTATCCACCATTTGAAATTTCAAAAATTTCCCAACGATGAATTTCTTAGTACCTGCATCTTGTGCGTTGTACTTATTTTGCAGCTTCTCCCACAACTCTTTGGCAGTGCCAAAGGTGCAATACACCGTGTAGAGAGGATCTGACAAGTAGTTCAATATGTAATTCAAGAACTATCTTCATGCCATTAATGACATGGATACCTAGGCCTCCTTTACCCGTTTCAGAAGGCGAAAGGTCCATTTCATCTCCAGCTTGTGGAGGATCTTCTGTTAGGAAACGTTCCATTCCCATAACAGTCAGATAAAATAACAACTTTTGTTGTCATCTTTGAAGTTTGACCCTATGAACTTTTCAGGGTGTTTATGGTGAAATCCAGCGGGTGGAGGAACGACAACGTTCCCTTGAGCGGCAATAAAGGCGTTGGATGAGCCTTGAGCAACCGAAAAGGCATTAGGAGTGCCTTGAGCAGTGGGGAAGGCAGAGGGATTGCCTTGAGCAGCAGCAGCATAATCGAAGCAGTTTAATCTATGCCAGTCATCTTTCTAACTTACTTACAACAAGTCTTGTCTTAAAATTGTTGGGATACAATTGTTGTAGGGAACGGGAAGTAAGTAACTATTACATTAGTAGAAAGGATAAACAAACTATTACAATAAAACTGGAAATAAAAACCTTAACAAACTGCTTGTATGATTTGTTGAGTCGAGTGATGACACTCTTTCTTTAAGACAAGATTGCCCCGTATATCTCCTTTTACGGTGTTGAGCAATAGTCTCCCAAGATACAACATCAAATTTAACAAGTGAGCAAAGGAAACTCAAGTGTTACTCTTGAAGAACTTTGAGTATAGTAATTTGCTAGAGAGGAAGAAGAAGATGAACTCTGAAAATTCTGGCCAATAACCGTACACTTCTTCCTTCCTTTAACAACGTGGAATACTTTGTCATTTGACCAATAATCGTCCATAATTCTATGTCTCAAACGTATTACATACGTACCAATATCTCTTTCACTAATGAAATTTGCGATACTTGGCACTGTGTGCACTTGTGGGGAAACGACGTTTCCGACGTGCGGCCCCCAATTATTCGAGTCATAAATTAATGGGATATAATTAATTCTACATTTAGTAAATTTCCAACACTTGATTGAGATGCAATTTGAACCCAAGCAAACTCTCCTTGTCACACGAGGATTCACAGGTGTACACAGCAATAGTAGCCCAATCAAGAGAATGCACATCATTTTCCACACCAAAATAATACAGTATTTGTGGTAAAACCTGAAAGCAGCAGACAAAAAGAGCATGATTCGAAAGCTAATTTAAGACACCTACTAGGCAACCATCAATTTTGGCCATAATTTTTCCAAGACAACTAGAGACATGCAAATAATTTAATTAGTTTGAGAATAGGCACTAGCTAGATTTGTAAGCAGAGGAAATGCTTCATTATACCTGAAATTCAAAAGCCCTATGGCCGCCACAATAGGTGCACTTAGGAATGTCAGCCTTTGCTGGCTGGCCACTTGACGTTGGCCATAGTGGTTTTGCTCCAACATCTCTGTAATACCTATTTTCCAAGATAATGATCGAGTCTCAATGACAAGTCATATGATCGTAATTCTTAGGGGGATAGCAAAGAATAATTTATCTATGCATGCATACAGTTTTTAGAATTAATATAGCCCAAAAAAAAGTGCAAGTATTCAGGAGTACGGGATACCCTCTCCTGGAAAGATGCCCAACTCTTCTTGTCATCTTCCCCCTCCTGTTGTAGAAACAATTATGTGAAGTTGAAAATTATAATCGATATATCCATGATCCATCAATCACTAGAAATCTAGAATAGCCTGGCATACCTCAAAGCTGTCTA
This sequence comes from Anisodus tanguticus, assembly GCA_034509755.1. Lineage (NCBI taxonomy): Eukaryota > Viridiplantae > Streptophyta > Magnoliopsida > Solanales > Solanaceae > Anisodus > Anisodus tanguticus. Next base: position 34,748,747 of record CM067546.1, read on the forward strand.
TAAGTGACTCAATTGATTCATCCACTCGGCTTGAAGAAATCAATGAGTTCACTTGTCCATTATCATCAGAAATCTTAGCAATTGCAATCTCATATTCCGGCCAGAGACTCTTGCTTGCAACTGCTCGAGGATTAAAATCTCCATGAATTTCTCATGCAGCGATAGTCTAAATATATAACATTCTAACAGTTTATCTTATCAGCTATGTAAGATTTATGAACAACACATCTACTACCCTTACCTTCTTGCACCTCCGAAACAGTCCTATTATTACTAGGTTCAGATGCATCCTGAAAATGCTCGAGGGTAAGCAGTGTCTTTTGTGACCTGATTTCCAATGAACAGCCTGCAAATTGGATTCATTTAGGAAAATTCCCATCCCAACAGAAAGGGGCAAAGCAAGCAGGGTACACATTGCTGACCTGGTGTTTCTCAGAGCAGTAATGTGCTATTCGGCAACCACCACAAACCTTATCTCCTTTCCAGGTACCACACCAGCCACAAAGAACAGCTGAGAATGCAAGAGAAGATGTATTACAAAGAATCCAGGACAATGTGTAAGTATTTTTGGGCGATCAATTAGTATGGAGTTGAAAGAATATAATCACAAATACTTAATAGAAACCAATTGTAATCTTGAGTCATTGACCAATGAAAAAGTAGATATTTCCAAGGAATTACCTCCAGTACTAGAAGGTTTATCTTTCCCGTTATTTCTCGGGGGCTCACTGGAGGAAAAAGAGTTATAACGGGGCAATTGGAACGGAAGACCTTGACACTAGAAAAACACATTCAAGCGATCAGAGTTAGATGAAAGGATACATATGCAAGGTAGTTTATAGTCACAACACAAAATTCAATTGCGAAGAAGTACCTCCTGGATGCCTTGTCTTGGTTCCTTTTCCACGGCTCATGTTGATCTTTAAGGAGACAGGCCAGTGATGTACACATGAAGAGAAATAAAGTGCGGTGAAAAGTCGAATCCTTCTCAATGAGTGGTGTGTAAACCTTTACAATAAGTGAAATTAACAAAAAGAAAGAACACAAATTCAGTTTCCTCTTTCCACTCTTTTTTTCCACAACCAAAAAAAAAAAAAAACAAAAAGAGGACAAATGGTAGAAATGAGAGCCTGTACATAATTAGATGGAGGGCCACCAGCTTTGCTTAGAAATAACTCACGTAGCAACGACCATGAATTCTCAGGCTTTTCAAGAACCTATAACCCCACAGGCTCTTTCTCTTCATCATCCTCCTCGTCTTCATCATCATCATATGAATCAACTTCTCTACTGTCATCAATTTAAGCCTCGTCTTGATCTTCCTCATCAAGGAGTGCAATTTTCACCTTTGAAGAGCCTCTGCTTCTTTCAGCATAAATTTCTTTCTCCATTTTTCACTAAACTTTCGACAGTGATGATTGTAAAAAAATTACATCTCAGAAAAATCTCACAGCCACACGAAAAGTGCAAAAAAAAAAAAAAGAACAAGAGAAATTGACATAAATAGCCGCCCACCAAAATAATAGCTAGAAAATGTATATTTTTGTATATTAATGTAGTATAATATACATAAAATATACATCCTTGATACATAATAGTGTATGTTTTGTATATTTGGGTAGGGAATGTAATTATTTTAGGCGACCAGCTAAATATGTAACTTGCCCATAAAACAAAGAGAAGAACCTCATGTTCCCAATTAATAAACTAAGGGAATTTAAAACAAGAAAAATACTATTACTCCACCACCAAGACTCAATTTTTACAGACCCAATTCATTTCAAGATGAAAGAAACAAAGATAAGGGGTGAAAAATAACAATAAGCGAAGTAAGAGACCTCCCTCACCAACATAACATTTAAACATGAAAAACATATAGATACAGTGGAGGAAAATACCTGAATTAAATGTTCCCTTTTTAGCTTTGAATTATAGTTAACAGAGCTGAAAGAGCAAACACCAGGGACAGAACAAAGAAGAGAAGGGTTAAAGGTAGAGACATAAACCCCTCGTTTATATTTGGCTTAAATACTTATGGGTTATCGTTAGAAATTGGCCCAACTCATTGATAAAAGGAAAAAATTATTTTTCAAAGCAGCAAAATTATGCATGTCAGTCTACTAGTATGATGTTCTTACATTCCTCTCTAAAATTTACTACCTAGTTTAATTTCGATAAAAGAAAAAACAGCTTTTATTTTCTGAAAATTTTGACTTGATTAATTATTATCTATTATAATTAATTAATTCATGTGATGTCTCGAACTATATAGCACATGCTCAAGTCAGGTAATTAGCTATTGATATGCTTCATTCACCGAGACACTCTTATCATAATCTATTAATTATTTGAAGCGAATTGAAAAATACAAGCCGTCAAATTTTCAGACTATAATTTGATTCTATGAGAAGTAAAAGGTCAAACAAATCAAACGTACAGTATTATATCAAATTAGAAAGAAAAATTTAAAAGAAGAAGATGCTAGGTATAGAAGTCTATCTTTCCAATATGCACTTCAAATGTCTCTTTCCGGATAGCTACATAAGTGGTGTATCAAATATTCATCATTAATCAAAGGTACATTTACTTTCTTTTTTTTGGTAATAAATTGTGAAAATATTACCATAAACAAACAAAATATTTACACCTACAGAGCTTCTAGGAAGGGTTTATCATCTCCCAAGCCTCCAAAGGGGCAAGAGCCCAACTAAGTACAAAATTTGTGAAGTAAAAAAGTACATCTAGCAGCCTTTTTTGATCCCTTTACATGCTCTACTTTAGCTTGTATCTCTTTCTGAATCTTTTCAAAAACACAATCTGAATATCTGCAATCTTGTTCTGAAATTGCTTCTCATATATGATAAATCAGTGCTCCCAATATTGCAGTGGTTAGTTCCTTTTTGAATTGTTTCCAATGCCTTCCTTTAATCCACTGAGCTACACCCTTGTTTGGAATACTGAGGCCTGATCAAGTTTCTAGCTTCCTCCTTAATTTTGTGCTCCAGCCACATTCAAAGAAGACATGTAGTGGAGTTTCCTCTTTTTGCAGCATCACATAAATAACAGTGGGTAGTATTAACAGATTTATTCAATCTACTTAACTTTTCTTTTGTCAGCAGCCTCCTTTGAGTAAGAATCTATGTCTTGGTAACATGATTGAATTCCAGATTATGTCAGCCTCCTTCCATCTTTGTAGACTTCCCAACAATGCATTGTAGCTACTGGATATAGAATAGTTTCTATTTGCTGTTAAGCAGAAAGTCCCATTGTAATACCAACTTATCATATCAGCTTTTATTGAATGCAGCCTCCTCCAATACCAGCTACTATCTGCAGGTGGTCTATGAGTCCATACATCCTGATCTACTTTCATATATAACCCATGAACCCATCTAATCCATAATAGATCTTCCTTCCTTGCAAGCAGCCAAATCAAATTTCCAACTGAGGCAATATTTCATTTTCTGCAGCTCTTAATGTTCAGGTTCAGCCCACCATAATTCTTGGGTACACATTTGTTCTCAGGAAATAAGTGTCACTTCCCTTTTGTCCTCAGAATTCCCCCATAGGTAGTCTCTACACCTCCTATGTCTTTTAAGATACTTTGAGAAAGTATAAAAACTTCCCCCCAAAAATTATAGATAGAGAACAGTACTGCATTAAGTACTTGTAATCTCCCTACATAGGAGAGAGTTCTTGAATATGCACTTGATATCCTATTTGTAATCTTGTCCACCAATTGAAAACATTCCATCTTCGACCACTTTTTTGAGGATAAGGGCAATCCAAGATATCTAATTGGAAAGGTACCCAAGGAGAAACCTGTTACTGCCAGTAGTTGCTCCTTCACAGAATCATTAACTCCTGCCACAAACATATTAGATTTGTCCTGGTTGGCTACAAGTCCAATGACTTCACTAAAATGTGATAAAACCTCCATCACCCTAGTTACTGACCTAACGTTCCCTTTACAAAAGATCATAAGATCATCAGCAAATATTAAGTGAGTCAATCTAGTTGTCTTGCACATGGGATGAAATCTAAAATCAGGAAGATCACTCATCTTTTGTAGACTTCTAGAGAGATACTCCATTACTAAAGCAAAAAGCAAGGGGGATATGAGATCTCCTTGCCTTATCCCTCTCCTCCCCTCAAAATAGCCATACCCTTCACCATTCACTTGGACAGTGGACTTAGTAGAAGTGACACAAGTCATTACCATCTTGACAAATGACTCAGGGAATCCATAGCCTCTCAATGCCTCCTCAATAAACTCCCAATTAACCATATCATAAGCTTTTCTAAGATTTATCTTCATTAGACACTTAGGAGAAGTTTTCCTATTGTAGTGCCTAAGCAAATCATGACATATCAAGATGTTATGCACCAAAGATCTTCCTTTCATAAAAGCAGTTTGGTTTTCAGACACAATAGAAGCTATAGCTATTCTCAGCCTTTTACAAATCATTTTAGAAATGCACTTGTAAAGCACATTACAACAAGAAATAGGTCGAAATTGACCTGCATTTTGAGGTACTGCCACCTTTGGAATTACTGAAAGCATAGTTGCATTTAGTTGCTTCAGAAGCTGCCCATTTGAGAAAAATTCCAGGACAGCTCTTATGATATCATCTCCAACAATCTCCCAAGCAGCTTTAAAGAATTCACTCCCATATCCATCCGGATCTGGACTCTTGTTTTTATCTATTCCAAACATAGCCTCTTTTACATCCTTAGCACAATAAGGTTGAACCAATGCCAACTGTTGAGCTAGGGTCAGTCTTGGCCCATTCTGTAGAAAACTGTTGAAAGTCTTGATTCTCTGTTGAACTTGTTGCCCTAATAATTCTTGATAAAAATCCACCAGTATGTTTGCTATATTAATAGGATCAGTTTGGATAGTATCATTCGTATCTCGCAGTTGTGTGATGGCTTGCTGCAAGGTCCTATACTTAATCACTGAGAAAAAATAGTTATGTGTTATCATCTCCTAGCTTCAACCATGTTGCTTTACTTCTTTGCTGGAGATATATTTCAGCCATATAAGATACATGTCTAAACTTCTGATGCATTTCATTCTCTTGCTTCTGCAATGCTTGGTCCCCAAGATTCATGTGTAGGGCTCTCTGAATCAGCTCTAAGGACTCCCTTGCTGCATTCACTTTACCAACTATGCTACTAGTATTTTCTCCGTTTAACTCTCTTAACCTTCTCTTCAAAATTTTGAGTTTCATGAGAACCTGAAACATACTACAACCATCTATCTGTTGAGACCAAACTTCCTTCACTTTTGTCAGGAACAAAGGGTGCTTTGACCATGTATTACAGAAATTGAAAGTCTTTCTCTTGGGGAAAGGAGCATTAGCCAGTTTGATACTTACTGGACAATGATCACTGATTCCCTCAGGAAGGAATGTAGCTGTATACACTGGCATATTATCTAATCAATTCCAATTGATAAAGACCCAATCAATCTTGGAGAATATCCTCTCCTCTTCATCTTTGTCATTCCATGTATATCTGCTCCCATGTGGAGGCATTTCTATCAACTCAATTTTTTTCACACATTCATGAAAATCCACTTCTCCCCTAGTAATAGGATTTCCTCCCATTCTATCATCCATGGTCAGTACTGAGTTGAAATCTCCCAAAAGCATGCAAGGAATAGTACAACTCTGCCACACAGTGTTGATATAACTCCATAGATCCTTCCTCTCATCCCTACTATTGAATGCATAAACAACAGTGAGGAGGAAACATTTTTTACCTGTCACATGATTCACCTTACAAGTGATAACTTGTGTTGTCTTGCTTATTATATCTATCTGATAGTAGTCTGGTCTCCAAGTGAGCCAGATACTCCCATTATAATGCTTGTCCAGGTTGGTTACATATTCCCATCCAGTAAACATATTTTTTGCCACTTTTTCTATATTATTAACTTTCACCTTGTTCTCTAACTAAAAGATATGACATATGAACTGTTTGCTTGACTGTTTCATTGATGTAGAGTCTTTTATATACAAGAATGTAATCTAGAGTTATGGATAAACCTAATCTCTAAAATCAAGCTAAATCAATCTCTAAGATTAAGCTAAATCAAATCATAATCATAATCATTGATTTCGTGCTGATTATGATTACTAAAATCAAGCTAAGGCTATCTTAATTTATTACAAGAATATACATCAGATATACAACAAATTCTATTCTAATATACCCCTTTAGTCAAAACGGGTACTTGAGATTATCTCGAAAGTCATCAAAGAGTTGCAGTGGGAGTCCTTTGGTGAAAATATCGGCAATTTGATAGCGTGATGGAACATGTAGGACGCGTACTTGACCTCGAGCGACTTTCTCACGTACGAAGTGTATATCCATTTCAATATGTTTAGTGCGTTGATGTTGAACTGGGTTGTCGGAAAGATAAACCGCACTAACATTGTCACAATAGACCCATGTGGCTTTCGTCACTGGACAGTGAAGTTCCAGGAGTAGGTTTCGAATCCAGCAGGATTCTGATACGACATTAGCCACCTCGCGGTATTCTGCTTCAGCGCTGGATCGGGATAAGGTAGGTTGCCGTTTCGCAGACCAGGATATCAAGTTATCTCCAAGGTAAACACAGTAATCAGAGGTTGATCGTCTAGTATCCGGACATCCACCCCAATCTGCATCAGTGTATGAGATGACTTTATTAATTGAAGAGGGGTAAATGTGAAGTCCGAATTCAAGTGTACCCTGAATGTATCGAATGATACGCTTCAATGCATGCATGTGTTGAGTTCTTGGGTCATGCATAAATAAGCGTACTTGTTGAACCGCATAAGAGATATCGGGTCTTGTGAAAGTCATGTATTGCAATGTGCTGGCAAGACTACGATATTCAGTCGAATCATGATAGGGATTGCCTGAAGAGATGCTTAGTTTTGCTTTTGTGTCCACCAGTGTAGGGGATGGTTTGCAGGAAGACATGTCGGCCCGCTCAATAATCTCCTCCGCATATTTCTTTTGTGAAAGAAATAATCCTCCTGAATGTCGGGTGACAGATATACCCAAAAAATAGCTTAGTGGACCCAAATCTTTCATAGCAAATTCAGAGCCCAGTTTAGACATAATGAATTGTCGAAGAGCATCTGATGAAGTGGCTAGGATGATATCATCCACATAAAGAAGAATATATGCCATATCTTTGCCTCGACGATAAATAAATAAAGAATGGTCCGAAATGCTGTGAGAGAATCCCAACGTTGCCACATAATCTGCAAAACGCTGGTACCAAGTGCGAGGGGCCTGTTTAAGGCCATATGGGGATTTCTTGAGCAAGCACACATAATCAGGGTGTTGAGGGTCACGAAAACCAGGTGGCTGGTACATATAGACAGTTTCATTGAGATGCCCATGTAAGAATGCATTTTTGACATCTAGCTGAGTGAGACACCAAGATTTTGATAGTGCAATGCTAAGTACTGTCTGTATAGTAGCCGGTTTGACCACTAGACTGAATGTTTCTCCGCAATCTACACCAGTTTGTTGTCCTGCACCATCACCTACAAGTCTAGCTTTATGCCTTTCAAAAGACCCGTCAGATTTCTTCTTATGCCTGAAAATCCACAAACTTCGATTCGATGGTCGTGGCACCAAGTCCCACGTCTTATTTTGAATAAGAACATCGTATTCATATTTCATGGCCATTTTCCAGTTATGATCGTTTAATGCATTAATGGGATTTGTGGGCAAAGGAGAAATGAAATTAGTTGTATGAAGATTGAAGAGTCTTCTGGGTTTAAAAATTCCATGTTGGGATCTTGTTTTTATTTGTGGGGATGAGGGAGGATTTATTTGTAGACTTGATTGGGTAGGTTGTTGAGTTATTATAAGCTGAGGTAGTACATAATCATTGCCGCCACTGCCTGTTGGTGATTGGATGGGAGTAGGTTGGGTGGACTCAGCTTGTGTAGGAATTGGATTTTCCTGTTGTTGTTGGACCGATTCATTAGAAGAAGAATGAGTCGGTAGCTGATGCACCTGTGGGGGGAGGATGTAGGTTGTAGCAGATGTGGGGGAGTTAGAAAACCTATATCCAAAAACTCATAGGTGGATGGATTAGAGGCGTGTAGTTTGGAGAAAGGAAATATATTTTCATCAAAAATGACATGCCTTGAAATAATTATTTTTCGACTCGATAAATCATAACACTTGTAACATCTATGATTTGCAGGGTATCCCAAAAAAACACAAGGTGTTGATCTAGCTTGCAATTTATGTCTACATGTTGAAGGAATTAAGGGATAGCAAAGACATCCAAAGACCCGGTGATGGGAATACGACGGATCTTTCTGGTAGAGAATTTTTGTGGGTGTTTGATATGCAAGCTTTTTGTTGGGAATTATATTTAGCAAATATGTAGCAATTTGTAATGCATGATTCCAGAATGTAGGAGGTAGAGAGGCATGAGTGGGGAGAGTTCGGGTGATATTGTTTATGGTTCGAATTTTCCTTTCGACTTTTCCATTTTAGGAAGATGTATGAGGACATGAAAAACGAAATCTCCTTCCATGTGATTCACAAAATTTATGAAAGGACACATTGTTGTATTTTCTCCCATTGTCGGATTGGAAACATTTAATTACCCTTTCAAATTGTGTTTTGATGTATTTATAAAATGTTATGAATATGGAGTAGACTTGAGATTTATTGGCAATTGGAAAAAGCCATAGGAAATTTTGTAAAGTCATCAAGAAATAACACATAATAACGATGACTACCTGAACTCAAGATAGGTGATGACCAAAGGTCACTATGCACAATATCAAATGACGAAGAGGTTAGAGATGGCGAGTCATAAAAAGGCAGTTTGACTTGTTTCCCAAAGGAACAAGATTGACAAAAATAATTATCCTGAAGTTTATTTCAAGCAATAAAATTATTCTGGCGAAGAGAGCTTAGAACAATAGCTCCCGGATGTCCTAAACGACTATGCCATAATTCGGGAGATAAAGCTGCAAAGGTAGAAGGTGTTGATATTCCAAATTGAGGTGTTGTTGTTATTGGATATAGGTCACCCATGCTGTTACACCTCATTAAAAGCTTCCCCGTATGAAAATCATCCACATAAAATCCGAAAGGATTAAAGTTAGCAGACACATAATTATCAACGGTAAATTTTGAACAGAAACAAGGTTTTTAATTAATTGCGGGGCATATAGAACTTTTTGCAATTTTAAAGGTGGATGGGGTTTAGGTAAAGATGCATTTCCACAACTAAGAAATCCCTTTAATTCTCAAAACTTGAAGACTATCGAGTGTTGGAATTGCAGGAAGCCTAGGCACTATAAAAATCAGTGCAAAAGTGCACCGAAGAATCAAGAAGGGAAGGTAGAAGCAAACATTACTTCCACAAATGATGCATTAATATGTTCTTTGAGAGAGCAAGCAAGAGTCTTGGGTATTAGACTCTGTAGCATCATTCCATGCCACTTCACAGAGAGAACTCTTTGAGAAATGTCCTTGGAAACCTTGGTAAAGTCTACCTTGGTAATGAACAATCTTGCGAGATTGTTGGCAAATGTATCGTAAAGATTATGTTGAATGGGTCTTTATGGGAACTGAAGGATTGAGGCATATTCCCGACCTGAGAAAGAACTTAATCTCAGTCGGCCAGTGAAAGCTATACAACAGTCTTTCACGCGATACTTGAAAGATCTCAAAGGGTGCAATGATTATTGCTCGAGACTCTTTACTTAATAGCAGAAACACGTTGTTCAATTGCAGTGGCAGCAAACACAGAAAGTTCTACTTTGTGGCACCAGAGACTTGGACACATGAGCGAAAAAGGAATGAAGGTTATGCACTCGAAAGGAAAACTACCGAGTCTTCAGTCAATTGATATTGACACGTGTGAATGATGTATTTTCGGAAAGCAGAAAAGAGTTAGATTTCAAACAGGGATTAGGCCCCCAAAGCAGGAAAAACTTGAACTTGTTCACTTTGATGTTTGGGGACCAACAACTGTCTCATCCATCGGTGGGAAACAATACTTTGTGACTTTTATTAATGATCACTCGAGAAAAGTATGGGTTTACCTTTTGAAATACAACTCAGAAGTATTTGAAGCTTTCAAGATTTGGAAAGCGATGATTGAAAATGAGACAAGGTTGAAGATAAAGAAGCTCATAATCGACAATGGTGGTGAACATGAAGACACCAAATTCAAGAAGTTCTGCTATGAGCACGGGATCAGAATGGAGAGAACCGTGCTTGGTATGCCTCAACACAACAGTGTAGCTGAGCGTAAGAACCGGACGTTGACAGAGAGAGCCAGAAGCTTGCGGGTACAGTTAGGCCTGCCAAAGCAGTTCTGGGCAGAAGTAGTCAACACAACAACTTACTTGATCAACCGAGGTCCATCGGTACCATTAGAGCATAGAATACCAGAAAAGGTATGGAGCGGAAAAGAGATAAAACTCTCACATCTTAGAGTTTTCGGTTGTGTAGCATATGTGCATATCAGTGATGCACAAAGAAATAAACTTGATCCAAAATCAAAGAAATGCACTTTCATTGGTTATGGTGAAGATGAGTTTGGCTAACGCTTATGGGATGATGAAAATAAAAAGATGATCCGCAGCAGAGATGTAATCTTCAACGGACGAGTGATGTATAAGGACATGCATAACATAGTTGCCAGTGACTCAGAACAGAGTGAGCCAGTGTATGCAGAGGTGGATGATGTCCCAGAAAGTCTTACGGAGCAGATAGTTGACATTCCTCAGTTTGGGGAATCAATTGATCAGAACACCGAGAACGTTAGTCTGATACAACACAATCTTCTGCTCCAATTCCAGAACTGAGAAGGAGTTCTCGGCCTCATGTACCTAAAATAAGGTATATGAACTATATGTTGTTAACAAAGATGGTGATGATTGATAACTTCAGTTGGCTTGCTAGACTGACAAACCGAAGTAGGGCTGCTGCATCTATCAAAGTGTGAAGACAGATTGAAATCAGTCTTCAAGTGGGAGGATTGTTGGGTTTGGGGTATTGTTGGGATCCACCCATGTGAAAGAAAATGATGGAGAAAACATCATGATGACCACTGGGTCCCACGCTCATGATGAAAGGAGAAAGTAGCAATTGAGAATTGGGCACTTTCGGCCGAGTGCATTTTGCCCTTCAATTTGATTGGTTGAAGGCTTGGCAAACTTGCCTATAAATAGAGCCCTCTTCCTTGTCATTCTACACACCAAAAAATACAATACACACCAACACAAAGAGAAATACTCTTAGTGAAAAGCTTAAGCAATAGAAGCTTTTGAGAGAATATTTTTGGGTGAGAAAAATTTCTTGGGTGTAATTGGGATTGGGGTTGAGAGGTTGAGTGTTGTAAACACTTTGTAATATTTCTCCCTTAATAATATAGCTACAGCAGCCCGGAGACGTAGGCAAAATTGGCCGAACTCCGTTATCAATTGTGTGTGTTATTTGTTCTTCGCTTAAGTAGGTTCTGTCTAAGGAGGTTGGAATTTAAGTGGTTCATCTGTGACCCTCCAGTCTTTCCTGGGAATCTGCTTAGAAAGGTGGTTATGTCTAGGAGACTGTCTGGATCTATCCTGTGTTGATAGGATCACGGTATTTAACAGTCTTTCCTGAGAATCATCTAGTTGGTATATTCCCATAAATCTGGCGAAAAGGAAATTAAGTTGGTAAATTTCCTAATAAATTGTTGAATAAATAGAGTACAAAACTCTAATTATCTCAAGAAGAAAATAAAACACACTCTAAAGAGAACTCACAAAACTCTTACTTTACAAAACCTTTCTTATTTAGCAAATAACTTTGTTTTTCTTTTGGATGAATTACAAGGCTTAAGGACTTGAGTATTTATAGAAATCCAAATGAAATCTACACCACACACATAATTAAACGAAATTTAATCACTACCACACAACCACATTAATTAAACTAATTTAATCACTACCACACAATGTGACATTGATTCTTAACATATCCTTCAAGCATTTAGTACCAAGAGTTCATAATTAGAGTTGTAAATGAATATAGCGCTTCACACAACACTCAAATTGGCACGTATAAGCTCTTATTCACTCGTTTATTACACGAATCAAGCTCGAGTTCCCTCTAAACCTCCACTGAATAATTCCAGTTCATAGAAGTTCTGGTCAATGTTAATGTTCACAAATGGTTGTTTATATTAACATCAGAAGCATAAATTTGCCCGCGTGAGTTTTGCGTGGAGGATTGTATCTAGTTAACGATCAGCGTAAGAATAGTATAATTATGGCGAATTAACCTCAGAAATATAACAGTCCTAATGTTTCCTTCACAAATACACAGCAGACAACAGAACATTGCATGCTTCGGCTCTCCTCGTCTCCCTCTTGTCTATCCTTCGTCAACATCCTCCCACATTTGGTCCGCGAATCCATTGCCCGCTATACCTCTCAACCTCAGTATTCTTCTTCCTCTTGCCTTCTCCATAGGCACCCCGTCTCCTTCTTTGGCACTCTCCTTAAATGTTTTTGGCATTTCAATCTCCCTTCTCCCTTAACCCCCCATCCAATTTCTCCTTTCACTTTCTGAATTAAAGATATAACGTCTTAGATTTGGAATTATGCCTCTAATTAAACTTCTTTTTGTTGATCAGTTATATTTCTAATTAAACTAAACCTCACAAAACCTGATAGTGTGTATATATTCCTAGCAAGAGGAGGCAAAAGTTCTTGTCTTATAAAATTTTCTACCCCTAGCTGGTCACTTTTACACCTTAAAAATATAGCAATAGTAGTCACTCCCAAAGTAAAAGAGTAAAATCTAGAGCAAATGAAGCTTCAACGTAAACTTGTAAGGAGCTTGAATCCGATTTTCGTTAGATATCCTGAGCCTAGTTTTAGCTTGAGCTATGAAAACCAAGATTGAGCTATGAAAACCAAGATTGAGCTGAGGATGTTATAAGCCAGCTTCAATAAAATCCTATCAAACTCTAAATATCTAAAGCTTCAGCTTATTTAGAACTCTATTAGGAACTAGCTTTAAATTTTGGATAGGTCAAGACAATTGTGTAGAGGCTTTGGTTACAATTAACAAGGGCAAACCACATCAATTGGGATATGGAAAGATAGTAAAATAACTCGAGAATATCTCCTCTCAAATAATTCTTGACACACCAATCAATGTCAGCTTTTTATCTATCTCACATTTTCACAATTTCTTTTACTCTCCCAAAGTAAGTCATCAACACGCAGGCCCAACTCAGAGGATGAGGACAGGTAGTATTCAGTATAGCAGGATCTGGCATCACCAACTTAGTGTTGCACGATTTGCTACCTTCAGATGCCGGATCTTGACTTCTATTGAAAGAAGATTTTTCATTGCAAACCTTGTAAAGAAAGTCTCTTATTATGCAATCTATCAATCGTGTATATCAATTCACCTTATTATGTTATAGACAATGCAAGGATCCTCCAGTCACTACCACATCACAAGGGTGTGTTTGTTATGGCAAAAATATTTTTGAATACCTGTACTGAACATCTTGATGGAAGGAGTATCCACAGGCTTAAAATGTGTGTTTGGTATGGCAGAAAATATTTTCAGAGGATTAGTTATTTTCTGATATTTTATATTTCAGGGAAAATATTTTGCACCAAAAGAGGGAAAATGACTATCATCACTTTAGGTTCATATCTTTGCCTCAAACCAACACTTGGACATTGACATCTTTAGCATTCAAAAGTTTCATCAGAACAGTATCCAATTTGCTCATATTAATATTAATCTTTATTATAATTTCCACTCTCTGGCCAAACACCGGAAAACATCTTTCATGAAAATATTTTCAAAAAATAAGTCGTCAAGTGTCTCACCAAATACACCTGAAGTGTTAAGTACTAGGGTCAGATTCCTTTGATGTCCCTCCGAAATTCTTTTTGCTTCACATGATTTTCTTTTCCCATTTGAAGGTTTACAAGGCTAAGCGTGTCGCATCAATAAAGATGATGGATAATGGCTTTGAGGAGAAAGCAGAAACTGAAAATGCAACATGAGAGAAAGGGAAGGAATAAAAAGCAGAAAAGAGAGAGTAGCAAAAGATATAGAAGATTGAGATCTCATATAGCAAAGAGTTTTGTGGGAGCTGCATTTTTCACAAGCGGCTACAAAGGAACGTGTTAATTTCATCACTCATCAGCCAAAAAGGAGAATTTCTACATCCTTCTTTTTGTCTTACACCATCATAATGTTCAAATTTTTGCTACTGATCTATTGGTCGTGCTTGACAACAGTGGAAGGGATCAACTTTTAGATGAGGGACGTGAATCTGCTTGACCCCTTGGGCTGAAAATTATTGCTTATATGTAATTTGGTTTGAAATATTATTTGCATACACTTGGTGAATGTTTTCGGCGAGATGCTATTGGATGAATCTGGTTGTCAAAATGTGTCTTAAGCCCCTGAAAATGTTCCTAGTTGAGACGTCCGAATATTTACCATTCTCATCTCATAAATTTTGAAGTTCTAGAGAAATAACGATGTTTTTTAGATGAACTGGTGGTGCATTACGTGCTCGGAAAAAAATTAACGGTAGATGGAAACGAGGTGCCAACTGAGTTTTTACAGCTTAAGATGAACTTTTTCTGATAGTTCGCATCGCTTATGAATTCGAATATTGACTTCTTAACCTTTTGAATTAAAATTCTGCTCATATAATCAAATCAAGGCATTACTACTATGTATAAATTATAATTTCAATGGTCTATCATAGTTAAAAAGAATTATTTCTAATTTGAAAGATGCTCCTTTAATTCACATCATCAGGTGCAAATCTAACATACATCTCATCTGGCACGTGTTGGTGGATGCGTCTAATTTACTACACCTAACACGCATCTTGTGGGCCTCTTCAGGTTAGGCCTGGCCCAGCTTGCTTGTAGCTGCCGCCTGACCCAATTTGGCCGTCTCATAGTGTCGTCATAGAACGGACCGTCGCCTATCTATCTGGCTTCCTTACTAAATTTGGCACTAAAAGTTTTTATTTTGTCCTCCTAATGACTGAATCGTGCTAATTAGATTATGTTAATTTCCAATTCTCTGAAGTTGAATGCGTATGCTTTATTTCACTCCCTCATGAAACATGAGTTTTTATCCTCAAAAAGTGATGCGGAGTAATTAGCTTAATGCATATGCGGACTCTTAAATTTGTCCGGGTTTTCCATTTTGTCACCTCAATTAAGCTTTGTTCCTATTGAACCTTTGAACCCGTCCTCAAGTGTGTCTATTAAACACAATCCAATTGACATGACACAAATCACAAGTTTCATTTTTTTTAACCTTGCCCGTGAATGTCAAACGCACCCTACGTGGAAAATTTTACCAACTAAAACAACTCACTCCTTGTATTCACACAGATCTTAAGCTCAACTCTTATGCATATTAATTCAAACCAAGTCCTTACAATTATCCTTTATATCGCTTCATCTGTGTCAAAGTTAAACAAATTTTATAAGTATTTTACACAAATTTTACTACCTTAACGCGTTAAACTACACATTAACTTGTCAAACTGAGCCTAGAGCCAACTTGTATGGTCAAGTGTGAATCGCTTTTAAAAATAATTAAACATAAAATACATGAATTGTTGACCAATCACGATCTACGATTTTGTGTCGTGACAGAAAAAATAAAAATAAAAAGAATGAAATGTTAGTACATTAATTTGAGTTTCTAAAGGGTCTTTCAGCTCATTTTTCTCCAAAGAAAGGAGAAGGAAACCAAAAAGAAGGGTAATTAACCTTTGGCAAATGCACAGCAGCTACGTTTAGCAGCCTACAACTTAGAGATAATTAGTCCATGCATCTTTTCTATTTTTTTTATAGTCTCAAAGTCATCTACTAGGCTATTGCCAAATGATCGTTCACAGGTCAAACATGCTTTCAAAACAACTAAACCATAAAAATCCACATTACTTTATTGACCGGGAAAATTTCATTAACTCAAAAGTAAGATAACCATGCACTAGCAGAATTGCAATTAGAATGTAGTTTTCAGTTTTACAAAGAATAAACTATTAGCAAGGTCAAGGAGTGGATAGGATATCTAAATCTGAACTCCACAAATTTATGTCATACTATCTATCTCTAGACATTATTTTCTTGACTAAATCCAATATCCGAGGATACTCAAAAAATAGAGACGACTCTTTGCCTTTAAGTCCATCCCGGCTCACTCTGTTACTGCCTGCAAGGTTGTTGCACGGGCTTCCACCAATCACTAAATCAAATCCTCCAAAGGAATCTATAAGTTACTCCAGGCGGTATCCATCCAATTGTTACACATCATCAAAATCTATAAGATTCCCTCTCTGACTAGTGTTCTCCCACCAACTTCTCACAATATTCCTGTTGACTTCAGAATTTTTCACAGAAACCACATTTTTCAGTGGATTCCCGAGACGGTAAAGAGCAACTTCAGCACCACCAATGCCTGAGAAGAGCGATAAGACGTTGATACCTTCTAGATACGGGTCTTTCTGAAACTATATTTATGTCCTAGAGATAATATGTATTAAGGCAAATGTATTTTATACACATTCGTATTATTATTAATGGAGATTAATATTTTGGCATTTGCAATTATTGAATTATTATTTGATTGTTTGTAATTATTCATTAATGTGCATCCCTTGAGCTTACGTTGTCATTAATAGAGTGAGATATTCATGATAGAGCGTAACTCTTAAAATAGCCTCGACTAATGATCATCGAGAATGGGATATCGATGATATGTGATAAGTCGACATGTGGTCTGCATCACATCCTTAGAGGATGTAGTATGTCTCACCTGCTACAAGTAATGGCTACTCGTGATGGACACATGGATACTTTGAAAGTATTGGTATACCCCCCGATATATTATTTGTTATACTTGTCTAAAGATATATTGTTTGTTATACTTGTCAAAAATGTATGATCCCGTACTAAGCTCAAATGTAGAGGGAGATACGACTTAAAGTCCTTAGACTTGAGGTCAATACTTGCTTGAGGAGCACCTAATTGTCTAAGGGAATTAGGACACAAAGTAAATGTAACGATTTTTGATCTACGAAACTAAAGCTCAAATGTTCTTTATTATCCTAAAGGGAAGGGGTTGAGATACGCTAACTTATATCAAAACTCGGGTTAATTATTGCTAATAAAAATGCATGTAAAGCTGGAAAAAAAATATAAGTATGCATTTGTATGAAAATTGATAAGAATGTATGCAAAGTGATTATTATGGGCAACGGGCCTAAAATTAGATAAACTAACGATGGGTTTCCAGTTTTAGACTACCCTATTAATTAATTATATGCCTACCTATTCTAAATATTTCAATAATTTCACGAGTACAATAATATTACAATGCAGAATGAAAATAAAGCTGAATTAAAGAAAGTAAAAGACAACATCAAAAATAAATAATCTCCGAGGGGTATTTGCCTTCTTTGACTTTATCTTTGCAAGCTGTCAAGAATAAACGGTTAGAAACAATTGAATATACATAACTTCGGATCCGTATCCAAAACAATAAATGTTTTGATTACGGAGGGCTCAGACTTAAATTTTGAAAAGATCATTCCAATCATGTCGTGGCTGCGAACATATGACTCGTTGGTCATTTTAGTTGCCTTGCCTACCGAACATATTGGTCTCTCGGGTGAAAAAGATTTAAGTTTCATCCTTGCCCAGAAGTTTTATTTTCCGTCTTTACAACTGTGGAGGCCTCAAAAATCGACGGATATTTTTTCATCGGCCAAAATGCAGTATTTAATTCAAAACAGTAAATCAGTAAGACAATCCGTGCACGGATGTTTAAATGCCAAAAAGTGAACTGAAACAGAAACGAAAGAAGAAAGAAAAAAAAGCGCGGCCTCGAATTTAATTTCATCGGACTAAATGCAATATTTATATAAATCAATAAATCAGTAAGACAATCCGTGCACGGTTGTTTAAATGCCAAAAAAATAAACTGAAACAGAAACGAAAGAAAGAAAAAAAAGCGCGGCCTCGAATTTAATTTCATCGGCCAGTGTGCAGTATTTATTTAAATCACTAAAAACAGTAAGATATCCGTGTACGGATGTTAAAATGCGAAAATAAACAAACAGTTTGCAATTAAAACGTAAGACCCGAATTCTGAAAATTTTGGACTGAAGCAGGATTCGGAAAAATCAGACCCGGGTTCTGAACAGTGAGCCGACCCGGATTTCGGGTCGACCCGACCCGGAATCAAACATTTTTTTTTTGGAATTTTCAGATAACCAACAACAAAATATTAAACACAAAATCTGGAAATTTAACCGAACCGGGTCGACCCGACCCGGGTCAGTGACCCGAATCGGATGTTTTTCAACCCGAATCGATTTCTCCAAATTTCAGGTAACCAACAACAAAATATAAAACATAAAAATCTGGAAATTTAACCAAAAACCGGGTCGACCCGACCCGACCCGGAATCCAAAAACAGTGAATAATAGCAAAAAATTCCAGATTATTCAATGCCGAAACCCCAATAATTTAACATATATTTTCGGACTCTTTAAGATGAAGAACACATGCAAAGAAGAACAAATACCTTTAAGAAGATTCCGGATTTCAAAACTTAACTACGAGATTTTCGGACCAAAAACCGACCTTTTCTTCTCGATTCCGGGCCCCCTTCTGTATTTTAAAATTGTTTTAAAGTGTCAAAAATATTAAAAACTCGCAAATAAAATCATAAAAGATGGGACAAAATTGGGTGTCAACAGGGTACATTACAATGTGGATTGAAGGTGGTAGTTGAGCCAAGATTAGGATTCATTCCTCGAATGTATATTCGAGAGAACACTCGGATTCTCAGTGATATTAGGTTGACTAAGTCGTTGGCCAACGCAATAGACATATTTAGAATATGGTCTAGTCGTCAACTAATATAGATGAGATACAATGATTGAGCCATTTGGATAGACACTTGACAAATCCTAAGCTTGATCGAGTGTGTCGTGAATGAAAGGATTTTATCTTACCACATAAATGTTAAGTTTACTGGATTCGCGTAAACGTATTTCACATATTGAGTTCGTCTTCCGGCGCCGTTTAGGAGTTCCGTGTAGACCTTAATTTGATTAATGTCGTTATGAGAAAACCTGTAGGGTCACATTATGTCGGTTGTCCGTTTAAATCTAAGGATGTATTGAGAGAGTAATTAAATGTTCGATTTGGAATCGAGATATTTAAATGAATAATGATTGTTTTAATTAAGTCAAAATTGGATTTTGGATTTAATTAAGAATGCACGGAAAATAAATCGAGACAGTGCAGGAGCATGTCGAGCGCCGCGATGCCCATACCCTAGGGCCGCGGTGCTGTGCAGGAGCACGTCGAGCGCTGCGACGCCCATACCCTAGGGCGGCTGCGCCTCTGCATCGATTTTTGGGTCAGGCCCAAGGTCAAACCCTAATCCGATTTTGACCTAATTTTTAACTATAAATAGAGGCACTCCCTTTCATTATCAACACACAATTTTTCTGAAAAACATTCTAAGCCTTAGAGACTTAGAATCAAATACTCTCTCGAACCTCTGCCAGATTTCCTAGCTTTTCGAAGGAGAAATACATTGAAGCTTGGGGCTTGCGATCGGAAGGGCAACCGCGTGTGCACCTTATAGTAGATAAAGATTCCAGATAATACAACTTGTAAGTATATGCTTTATGTTACAAGTTCTATTATTGTATAACCATACCTGAATTATTGTTGGGGTAAGTAAGAAACAAAACTTTTAAACTTCCGTTGTGCCTTATATGCTTTGTATCCAACAAAACCCTACAGTGGTATCAAAGCTAGGTTGGTTTAATGGTTATATAACAATTGAGTAGAATAATAATATGGGTTAAACATAAAATTGGATTAGAACCAGGTTTCTTAAAATCCTACGTATCTTGAACAAATGTTGACCTTTTGATATTACCCTAAATTATCTCCTACGCTAATTCGAGGAAGTCATTCCAATCTAACTCGCACTAAGCCAAAGTGCGTTGTCCGACTCATTGCACGGTGCACGGCTAAGAATGAGTAAGAACGGATGATGGTCGAATGGGCGTTATTGATAACGGTGGGTGATGATTAAAGACTTGTGAATTGATCCCTAAATTGGATTTAGGGATTGAATGAATTTTGAAAATCAACACAGAAATGTTTGTCAGGACGTTGACGCCGCGACCTTATAATAGGGCACCGCGGCGCTAGCTAGGGTTTCAAGGCGGCGCCGCGGCTCCATGGTGGAGCGTCGCAGCGCTGATACGTCATTTTAAAAATATGAACTCACTGGACAACAAGCGCCGCGACGCTAATGCAATTTTCCAGAAGCTGAAAGGCTACTGCCTCAGTGGCGCCGCGACGCTAATCAATAGCGCCGCGGCCCCACCTGTCCAGAAACAAAAAAAAATCAGAGTTCAGAATGTTTAACCCAAGATTATTATTATACAATATATTATTTGATAAGTGTACTATTTATGTGCTAAATGTCAAAATGTTTGTCATTTACATTTCTAGAATAATGCCCGTAATAACTGTCTGGGCAGGCGGCGCCCAGTGTTTGATTAAACCTTCTTCTATCATGCATATTGGGTTGACGGTTCCCAAACTATATGTGTTATTAGTTTTGCATGATGTTAAGATGTCATATTGGATGTGGCATTAAAGTGTTGATCTTGGTTAGAACCATGAATTAAAATATTACCCAAAACTTTAAATACAAGTCTAAATTAAACGCGTCGTCCATTATAATTGTTAGAGTGCAAAATCCTCTTCGACGATACGAGTATTTACGCCAAAACATTTGCTCTAAGTCTACGAGGACCCAGACTCTTTCATAGATGTGTTTTAACGTAAAAGCAAATGATAAACTTTTGTGGGTATTTACACCAAAGTGTTTGCTCACAAAGGCCAAGTTTGCTTAGATACATAAACGCAGTCGTGTAATGGGATTGACTTGCTTAGACAAATCTTGGCGCCAAAGTGTCGGACTAATCTAAGGAGGCAAGATTAAATGTAATAATTTGATCAACCAAGAGTTGCGAATAAGTTTTGCAATTGGTTTAGAACCTACCAAGATATGTTGTTGAAGTTATCAGCCAAAGCAAACGCGAGAGATAACATATGTTTGGATCTTGGCCCATTATGACCTAAATTAAAGTAGGTCCGTATTCTACCATGGGGTCGTAGAAGTATGTTAAAATAGTGGGAGCTAATTAAACAAAAAGCCTTGTTGATTAGCCTAAATGAAAATGTATAATAGGAAATAGATTTTGAATTTGAATTCCGGTTTATCTAATTCTTCAGATTATAAAAGATGTCAAGCTTGTCGTTGAAAATGTTGATTGAGATGAATAAACTTACTGGACCGAACTACCTTGATTGGTTAAGGAATTTGCGAATAGTATTGAGACAGGTGAAAATTGAATACGTGTTGGACACAGTGTTCCCAACAGTCCATGCGACAAATTATGAAGAATATGCCTCATTTGACAAAGATGCTTACCAGAAACATCTAGATAATGCCACTTCGGCACAGTGCGTAATGCTGTCTTCCATGTTTATGGAACTTCAGAGACAATACGAGAACATGGGGCCCATTGAGATGCTTGAACACCTGAAGAGCCTCTATGACTCTCAATCCCAAATAATGGAATATGAGTTGCTAATAGAACTCTTCAAGTGTAAGCTCAATGAAGGGGATCCGGTCTCACAGCATGTGCTAAAGATGATAGGGCTGATAGAGAGGCTTGCTCCAAT
This sequence comes from Anisodus tanguticus, assembly GCA_034509755.1. Lineage (NCBI taxonomy): Eukaryota > Viridiplantae > Streptophyta > Magnoliopsida > Solanales > Solanaceae > Anisodus > Anisodus tanguticus. The sequence goes on from CM067546.1 coordinate 34,770,577, forward strand.
TGGAACGAAGCTTGAAAAGAATGTCGCTACCACATTCATCCTAAACTCTCTCCCTCGTTCCTTTGAGAACTTCATAGTGAACTTCAACATGAATGGAACGAAGGCGACTTTGCCGGAGCTGCACAACATGCTCAAGACATTTGAGTCCTCCACTTCCAAAGGCAAAGTTGTGCTCATGGTGAGCTCTTCTAGCCGACCCAAGCCGAAAGGCAAGGATTGGCAGAAGAAGAAGGGCAAAATTGATGCGCCCGCAGCTATGAAGCCCAGGGGAGGTGTGAAGAAGAAGGTGAACGCGGCTAAGGATGAATGCCTCAACTGCCATAGGAAGGGGTATTGGAAAAAGGACTGCACGACACTAGGAGGAGGAAAAACACCAGGTGCTCCTGCCTTTGGTGGACAAGGTATGTACGTCATTGAAATAAATATGTCTATAGACAACTCTCATTCCTGGGTATTGGATACCGCTTGTGGCTCACACATTTGTACAAATGTGCAGGGGCTAACTGATAACAGGAATGTTGGACCAAGAGAGGTAGACCTACGCGTTGGAGATAGAGCACGAGTGGATGTTGAACACGTAGAGACTTATAGATTAAATTTAACTTTTGGATATTGTTTAGTGTTGAGTGACTGTTTTTATATTCCCTCGTTAACAAGGAATATTATTTCTATCCCAGTGTTGGACATGAATGGCTTTTCCTCGTATATTTTTAATGGCAGTCACGTACTGTCTTTTAATAATGTTATATATGAAACTGCTCATCTTGTGGATGGATTATATACACTGAATTGTAGTCGAGAGTTATTAAATGTACAAAATAAACAAGCCAAGACAAGTAATAGAAACTCCACCTACTTATGGCACTGCAGACTTGGTCATATCAATGAATCAAGGATAGCAAGATTGGGGAAGTTAGACTACCTCGAACCATTTGACTTGGAGTCTTATGGTAACTGCGAATCTTTCTTGAGAGGAAAGATGACCAATAAACCACTTTCTGGGAAAGGTGTGCGAGCCAAAAAGGTGTTTGAGTTGGTCCATACTGATGTATGTGGGCCATTCTCGACTCAAGCTAAAGGAGGCTTCCCATACTTCATCACTTTTACTGACGACTTCACAAGGTATGGATATGTGTATCTTATGAGACACAAATCCGAGGCTTTTGAGAAGTTCAAGGAGTACAAGTCGAAAGTGGAGAAGCAACTTGCAACAAGTATCAAGACCCTTCGATCGGATCGAGGATGTGAATACTTGAGCAAGGATTTTCTAGATTACTTAAAGCTACATGGAGTCCAATCTGAATGGACACCTCCAGGAACGCCATAAATGAATGGTGTTGCCGAAAGGAGAAACTGAACCTTATTGGATATGGTTCCATCCATGATGAGCTCCTCAGCTCTACCGACATACCTTTGGGGACATGCTATACAAACCTCTATATATATTCTGAACAGGATTCTCTCCAAGTAAGTAGAAAAGACAACCTATCAGATATGGTGTGGCAAGAAGCCAGCTCTTAAACATATGAGACCCTGGGGGTACCCTGCACATGTCAAGAAGATGCTCACTAACAAGTTGGAATCTAAAAGTGAGAAATGTTACTTCGTGGGGGTATCCAAATGAAACTAAGGGATACTACTTCTATCTTCCTGGAGAACATAAGGTCATTGTTTCCAGGAACGCAACTTTTCTTGAAGAAGAATATGTCTACAAGGAACATGGCTGCACAAAGATAGAACTTGAAGAAATTCAAGAACCACAAGATAACACAGAAAATAAACCTTGTCGAATGACCTAAACAGGGATTCAGTGGGAGTATCTGGTGAAGATTGGGTCATTAGAGTACGCCCTTCAGCCAGTGGGAGTGATGTGAGAGATAGTGCAGAAATGTAGTCTCTCATACACAATCAATGAAAGATGATACAATAGTTGTACATCATTCCATACAGGAGATACATGAAAATGACATTCCTGAAAGCTCTCAAGGTGATGGATTGTCCAACACACAAAGACTTTCTCACAGTCAGAATACAACGAACACTGAAACGCAAAATACTCAACTCCGTAGGACCACTAGGACTCATCGTCCACCTAAAAGACTTAATCTCCTTATTGAAACACACAATGAGATAGATATTCTTGATGACGATGAACCTACAACCTACAACGAAGCTATGTTAGAAATTGATTCGCAGAGATGGAAATAAGCTATGAAATCTGAGATGGACTCGATGTACATAAATCAAGTTTGGAACTTGGTTGATTTACCAATAGGGGTTAGACCCATAGGATGCAAATGGGTCTTCAAGAAGAAGATTGATGCATATGCAAGGTACAGACTTATAAAGCAAGACTGGTGGCTAAAGGTTATGATCAACGACCTGGGGTCGATTATGATGAAACCTTTTCACATGTTGCTAAGATTAAGTCCATTCGGATTTTGCTTACAATAGCTGCATATTATGACTATGACATTTGGCAGATGGACGTCAAAAATTGCATTCCTCAATGGTAATCTAGTTGAGGAAGTGTATATGAAACAACCTGAGGGTTTTTCAATTGAGTCCAAACCAAATGCCGTATGCAAGCTACAAAAGTCCATTTATGGGCTTAAGCAAGCCTCGAGGAGTTGGAACATTTGCTTTGACAAGGCTATCAAATCGTTTGATTTCGTCAGAAGCAAAGAGGATCCATGTGTTTATAGTAAACGCAAGGATGAGAGTATTGCCTTCATTATCATATATGTAGATGACATATTAATAATGGGAGACAATAAGGCTCTCCTGCAGTCAGTAAAAGAGTGGTTGTCCAGTACCTTCATGATGAAGGATTTAGGTAAAGCCTGCTACATTCTGGGGATTAGGATCTATAGAGATAGACTTAACAGATTGTTAGGGCTGTCACAATCAGTTTACATAGACAAAGTGCTTAGACATTTTTCTATGGAAAATTCCAAGAAAGGCGGTCTACCTGTGGGACAAGGCATCAAGTTATCTAAGAATAATAGTCCTTCTAATTCTATAGAACTTGAACGCATGAAAAGGATCCCATATGCTTCGGCTATAGGATTGATCATGTATGCCATGACTTGTACTAGGCCAGATGTGACATTTGCACTTAGTATGACTTGCAAGTTCCAGCAGAATCCTGACACTGGAAAGCAGTCAAGAGTATTCTTAAGTATTTTAGACGAACTAAAGAATATTTCTTAGTCTATGGTGGACAAGAGAAGCTGGTATGTACTTGGTACACTGATGCTAGCTTCCAGACAGATGTTGATGACTACAAATCTCAATTAGGTTACACATATTTTTTCAATGGTGGAGCAGTAAGCTGGAAAAGTTCCAAACAAGCTACAATCAACCGCCGACTCGACAATGAAGTTTCGAGTACATTGCTTTGGATCGAAAAGTGGTAAAGAAGCTGTCACGATATCTGAGTTCCTAAAGGAAGGAACTAGGGGTTGTTCCAAGTGCCACTTGTCCAATAACGGTTTATTGCGACAACACTGGTGCGATTGCATAAGCTAAGGAACCAAGATCAACCAACAGAAACAAGCATGTACCAAAAAAGTACTACATACTCAGGGAAATGGTGGAGATTGAAGAGATTAGATTAGACTATGTTCCCACAGACGATAATCTAACTGACCCATTTACTAAACCATTAAGCTTAGTCAAGCATAATGGTCATTTTGAAAATATGGGCATTAGATATGTTGGAGATTGGCTCTAGGCCAAGTGGGAGATTGAAAGTATATTTATGTCCTAGAGACAATCTGTATTAAGACAAATGTACTTTATACACATTCGTATTATTATTAATGGAGATTAATATTTTGGCATTTGCAATTATTGAATTATTATTTGATTGTTTGTAATTATTCATTAATGTGCATCCCTTGAGCTTACATTGTCATTAATAGAGTGAGATATTTATGATAAATCGTAACTCTTAAAATAGCCTCGACTAATAATCATCGAGAATGGGATATCGATGATATGTGATAAGTCGATATGTGGTTTGCATCACATCCTTAAAGGATGCAGTATGTCTCACCTGCTACGAGTAATGGCTACTCGTGATGGACACATGGATACTTTGGAAGTATTGGTATACCCTGCTGATATACCGTTTGTTATACTTGTCTAAAGTATGATCAACGTGTGGGAGATAGAAGTCCTTAGACTTGAGGTCAATACGCACCTTGTCTACAAAGTAATGTACTTTGATCCCGTCCTAAGCTCAAATGCCTTATAGGTTGAGATACGACTTGTATTGGGTACATTACGATGTGGATTGAAGGTGGTAGTTGAGCCAAGATTAGGATTCATTCCTCGAATGTATATTCGAGAGAACACTCGAATTCTCAGTGATACTAGGTTGACTAAGTCGTTGGCCAACGCAATAGACATATTTAGAATATGGTCTAGTCATCAACTAATATAGATGAGATACAATGATTGAGTCATTTGAATAGACACTTGACAAATTCTAAGCTTGATCGAGTGTGTCATGAATGAAATGATTTTATCTTACCACATAAAGGTTAAGTTTACTGGATTCGCGTAAACGTACTTCACATATTGAGTTCGTCTTCCGGCGCCGTCTAGGAGTTCCGTGTAGACCTTAATTTGATTAATGTCGATATGAGAAAGTCTGTAGGGTCACACTATGTCGGTTATCCGTTTCGACCTAAGGATGTATTGAGAGAGTAATTAAATATTCGATTTGGAATCGAGATGTTTAAATGAATAATGATTGTTTTAATTAAGTCAAAATTAGATTTTGGATTTAATTAAGAATGCATGGAAAATAAATCGAGATAGTGCAGGAGCACGTCGAGCGCCACGGCGCCTCTGCATCGATTTTTGGGCCAGGCTCAAGGTCAAATCCTAATCCAGTTTTGATCTAATTTTCAACTATAAATAGAGGCATTCCCTTTCATTATCAACACACAAATTTTCTGAAAAACATTCTAAGCCTTAGAGACTTAGAATCAAATACTCTGTCGAACCTCTGCCGGATTTCCTAGCTTTCCGAAAGGAGAAATACATTGAAGCTTGGAGCTTGCAATCGGAAGGGCAACCGCGTGTGCACCTTATAATAGATAAAGATTTCAGATAATACAACTTGTAAGTATATGCTTTATGTTACAAGTTCCATTGTTGTATAATCATACCTGAATTATTGTTGGGGTAAGTAAGAAACAAAACTTTTAAATTTCTGCTGTGCCTTACTTATATGCTTTGTACCCAACAAAACTCTACACTTTCAACACCGATAAATGGTATGCCACTGTGTAAACCTAATAATAACATTGATCCAAGTACCATGCTAAAAATTATTGACTTGGATATATACGTGAAAATCAAAAGAATGTTACGCTAACTTGGAATGAGTTACCAAGCGATTTGTATCTATCGGTCCTACTTATACCACTTCCCCTGGTATAGTTCTTCGAAAACCCCAAAAGCATTTCAACTTCATCCGGCTCCAAAGGTGCAACTTTGTTTCTCCCAACCCACACTAAATTCTACTTCCGACATTGTTCAAGAACATACTTTTGCACTCCCATAGGTGGCTCACCATCAAAGTCCTGCACAACTTTCCTGATCCTTATCCGTCAATCTTGGACTCCCGATGGCTGCTTGCAAACAATTTAAGTATTCTCGTGTATCCCAAGATGGCCACTATCTCTTTGATAGGGGAAGTGCCTCATTAATGGTACGTGGAGGAAGTGGAAGCAAAGGAAATCTACCTTCAACAGGTAGATTATGAATATATTCCCTTTTTCTTGCGGCAGCGCAGAAATACTTTGAGTCGACAAACTCGGGTTTGATATCATACAGGTGACTGGAAATTCTGTCCCACACACGCTTTGGAGCTAGAGCCACGTTTTCATAATAGAAAAAAAAATGGGGGGGGGGGGGGGGGGGGCGATAGCTTGCTTTGGAAGAGTTCTTCGGACCATTGCTGGACCTGATACTGTAGGAACCCCGAATCCAATCATAAGTTTGGGCAAACTAATTGGATCTTCATCAAAGATAGTCCTTTATTTTTTCCCTTTGCACAATTGATTGAACATCTTCCTCTTCTTGTAACCACCACTATCATTTGATATATGATTCAGTTTTGGTTGTCATAATGGAAGTGAGGCATCAATTCTATGAAAAATAATAATTGAAGCTATAAATGCGAATAAAGTTGAAAAGATTGTTAATTTACATGATTATTTCAAAAAACACAGCAAGGGGAAATGTAAAGTCCCGAATGTTAATAAAAAATTTAAAAATACTCTCTTATTTAAACTAGAAGAGCTATATCTAACTTAGACTTCTACTAGACCTGGATATCCTCTAGGTGTTTCTTACTTAGGGGTTTTGTAAGATTCAAACTCAACTTTTCACTATATCTTCAAAAGCCAAAAACTTCAAAGGAAAACCTCTCCTCTCCCCTCATATTCTTGGACAAAATTTGCCTTTTTGGTGAAGTTTTTGTCTCCTTTTTTTTGGTTTTCCAAGTGCAAGGTTGGAAAAAGATAAGTGTGCAAGAAGGAGAATAGTGGCAGTGTAATAAAAATTGTGAAGAATTAAAGGTGAGTTCTCTCACTCACAAATTCTTAGTAAAATCCTTTGGTTTTGAGTTACAATGCATGTTAAAACATAATATGGATGTTGGAAGAGAAATAAAAAAAAAAAGGGTGTAGTTAACTTGTGACGAATTATTGATATAGTATTATCTTGTAATAAGTTTGAGTCATGGTGATTGTGGATTGTTTTCGCTATGTTATCCTTGTTAGCATGAGACGAAATTTTCCAGGGTTGTATATCTCTCCTTCACGGTCAGATTGAGTCCAAACGGGGACAAAACCGATATGCGGTTTGAGAGTTATCGCTGTTTAAAATTTCTGCCTCGGATCGATTGAAATCCGGAGGGGCAGAACGTATAACGAAAAACTGTACAAATTGGTAATGAATCTGAAAGTTTATGCTAAATAAAAGTTTTAGTTTTCTCTATTCTTGACAGTTTGAGACCTTACGGTGATCGATCCAACTTACGGATAAAAAAATATGAATGTTTTAAGATTGTGTCCTTTTTTTTCAAAAATCTGGCGAGACAGTTTTCATAGGGTTGTTTCTTTCGTGAATTTGTACTAGTTACACCAAGTATTTTCAGAGAAAACTTGATATAGTGATAGGTCCCCGTGTTACTCTCAATTTGAAATAAGAAACGCCTTATTTGGGGTTACGGTTTGAGGGTTATAACCCTTGCAAGCGAGAAGGGCGAAAAGTTGAAAAAAATAATTATTAATTGAATCTTCTGGAAATATGACTAAGTATGGAAGTCTATTATTGTGATATGCATGACTTTGTGATCTTATGTTCTCAGCATTGTAATCATGTATGCTGTGATTTTTGTTGACATTGAAAGCTTCTTTCCAATAAAGATTCCCTAAGTATAACTTCCCTTCTCGGTAAAGATTTCCGAAGGTGAGCTGGGGAGGAGATTATGCCTGAAGTGATTATTGTAGACTTGAAGACTTCTTTCCAGTAAAGATTCCCTAGGATGAGTTGGGAGGATCAGAAGTATAGCTTCCCTTCTCGGTAAAGATTCCTAGGGTGAGCCGGGAGGGCCAGGAGTGGTTTTCCTCCCCAGTAAAGATTTCCGAAGGTGAGCTTGGGGAGGAGATTTGCGTGGGAATAATTATTATCGGCTTGTACATTGAAGGTGTTGTAAGATAGTTTCATAACGTGCTTATTATGTTTATAGTATGATTGTACTTAGAACATTGCAAGACTGCTTTGAATTGTAAGACGAGGTTCTCACTCAGTCCCGGATGGTAGGGCTGACTCTTTTTATCTAACATGTTTTTGGAAAGCATGACAAAGGGAAAGCTCCGCAACGGGGCTAGCAATCATCTCGCAACCTCATTGTTCCACCAATCCATTGCTTCGGATTTGGTGAATGTCATCCTTGAATGAGTATGTCTGAGGGACTAAGTTTTGTTATCTCGGGGAATGCCCCCACATGAGATTGTTTTCTTTTAGTTTCGAATTTCTCATTCTATATCTGAAACTTCCATCGAGTCTAGATAGAAATTGTGGTTGCACGAGTTGGGGCTCGCGCTTTCATTAAAGAAATACAAAGATGGAGCTAACCTGATTATATTATTTCTGCACTTAGATACATGCTTAGTTTAGAAATAAAAGATCTTAATGGGTCGCCTGGGAAGGGATAGTTGCCCAGGTGCCATCACGTCCTAAGGTAAGACTTGAGATAAGTCGGGGCGTGACAGGAAAGCAGACCTTAACATCTTCTAGCAGATAGGGATCTTCTGCTCTTGCCATTTGAGCAGCACAGGTGAAATCGGTCAATACAGCAAGTGATGCTTCTTTACCTAGAAAGTTATGAAGAGAACATTAATTACCTGGAAATGAAATCAAAAAGAGGTGCTGCAATTCTAAAAAAGATATTCGGGAATGTTGCAGCGTCAATAAGTAGATTCTGCTCTAAATGCAACAACATTGATACAAAGATAACTAGGAACTCAACTTAGTAGCATCTACACTAAAACTTGCATGAATAAGATTTCTTCGGCCAATGATAAAACCTTAGCATAATGAATACATAAAAGCCAAACTAAATATCTAACCAGATATAAGATTAAGATAACATTATTAATGTAGAGGACAAAACATAATTAATGTACGCACCACATCTCTCCATTGCTATAGAAACCTCTCCACTGGGTATCCCATATTTGCCAGAGATAATAATGTCTGCTCTTTTTCAGACAAAGAACTGCTCTCGTCTTTCAAATAACACTGCTCAGAATTCTATCACGTGTTGTAAAAGGAAAATGTTAGAAAAGCTTTACATATTTGTACCAAGACAACTCGTAACATAATTCGACCAACAAACATCTTAATGGTAAAAGAAGTATTACTTTTCTGTCCCCCAAAATTCCAGGTTTAAAAGAATATCTTGGTGTCTTCCAACTGGAAGAACCTTATGACTATCAAAGACAGCTACTAAAAGTCTAAAACCACAGATACCTTCTATTTATTTGTAGTTCTCCACAAATATGTAAAACTAAACCACCTCGTATTTTACTCATTAATCTAGTATACCATATAACTGACACTGAATACATAATGGCGCGTGACAGAGATAAAAAAAGCGATCGCATTAAAAAATGACCAAAAGTATCTTCTGAACAAAGACAAACCAGATTGATTATTTTCTAAGCCACAGTTAGACACTGAAAAGAAAAATGGAGAACGGTTTATGATTGAGGATAACATCCTATACCGTTGTCTGAGTCGGAGGACTAACTCTCTTCCTCATAAACATCATCCAGAAAGTTCTCGTTGTATTCAGAATAGCTATCATCAGAACTAATGCTGGGATCCAGCTGAGGGCTAGCAGTTGGCTGTTCTTCAGGAGAGTCTTCAATGACCTGCAATATCCAAGACAAACAAAACGTATGATTAATACTGCTAAAATTTATGCAAAGACATATCGTAATTTTCCCATGAATTTTCAAAGTTCATACAGGAATTAGAGCTCATTGACCTCACCTTTGAGGTGGCAACTGAGGGAAAAATTCTGGTGCAGTGTCAAGATTAGATAGGTTCTTGTTAAAAGCAGATTGGGATGATAGATTCAAGAATATCAAACAACATGTTCTCCCAAGAACTATCTCAGATCATCCCCAGTCGAGTTGCAATGTGGAAATTGGAGGGGAAACAAATCGTATTTCAAGTTCGAGACAATATGGCTGAGTTCAAAGGGCTTCCTCTAGTTGGTAAAAGGATGGTGGGACTCTTTTCTAGTAAGTGAATTCCTTGAGGACCCTGATTGTATTATGCTCAAGCTGAAGCTTCTACAGAAACTAAAAGAGTGAAATAGAGATTCTTTTGGCAATTTCGAGAAAAGGAAGGATGATGTGCTGAGAAAACTGCAGATGCTTGAACAGAGAAGAAGGGGAATTGACTCAAGATCAGTTAGTTGAGAAGGCTGGAATTCCGTTGGAACTACATGGGGTGGCAAAACTCAAAGAGATTTCTGGAGGCAACAACAACAACAATATACCCGATGTAATCCCACAAGTGGGGTCTGGGGAGTTATTGTTATGGCTGAAGGCTGGTGATAAGAACACCAGATTTTTCCATAAAATTGCTAATGCTAGTAGGAGATACAAAACATTTGACAAGCTAAAAATCAACAACAACAACAACATACCCAGTGTAATCCCATAAGTAGGACCTGGGAAGGGTAGAGCGTACGCAGACCTTACCCCGACTTGAGAGGTAGAGAGGTTGTTTCCGATAGACCTCGACTCAGGATAAAGCAGGACAAAAAAGGAAAAAAGAACAATAACTACAACAAAAAAGTACGCTAAAAATCATCAGTAATATAATTGAAGCACAAGAAGGCATCAAAAGGGAGATTGTGAATTTCTATAAAAAAAAATCTGTACAAAGAAACTGAAAATCGGAGGCCGTCATTCCGAGCTGAGTGTCCCAGAATCACTGTTGAAGAAAGTGAATGGTCGCAAAGGCATTTCTCAACGGAAGAAGTAGAAGAGATTATAAAAATTTGTGAAGGAAAAAGGCTCCCGGCCCAGATGATGTCAATATGGCTTTCTAGAAACTTTGCTGGTCAGTGATAAAAGTAAAATGTAGTAAGAGTTATCAATTTTATCCAGCACAGGAAGGGTAGTAAAGAATTTCAGTGCTTGCTTCATTTCTCTTATACCAGAAAATGCAGGTGCACAGGCGCTGAAAGACTTCAGGCCTATTAGCTTAGTGGGTACAAAACAGTTGCCAAGTTGTTTGCAGAAAGGGTGAAAATAGTAATGAAGAAGCTGGTGACTGACAAACAAATAGCCTTCATTAAAGGGAGACAAATTGCAGATGTTGTACTTATTGCAAATGAGTGATTGGAATTTGGATGCAAAGGAAGAGGCAAAGAGAAGATGGAATATTGTGTAAGCTTGATATAGAGAAGGCATAAGACCACGTAAATTAGGCATGCTTGATAAACTTGTTGAAGAAGATGGGTTTTGGGGTGGATCATATTTTGTATATCCACTGTTACTCTCTCAATCATTATATATGGAGCTCTGATAGAAATTTTCCCAACTCAAACGGGATCCGCTGTCTCCTTTTCTCTTCATTTCGGCTATGGAAGGATTAAGCAGAATGATACGCAAAGCAATGTCTTTAAACTGAATCAGAGGTTTTAGGTGGGTTCAGAAATGCAAGGAAGGGTGGAAATATCCCACATTTATTACCCTTATTCTCTATGGGGCCTAAAAAAGTCAAATGGGATACTTAAGGGTGATATTTTTAATTTTGAGGCTATTTCTGGGCTAAAATTAAATTTATTAAAGAGCTATTATAACCAGTAAGCAAGGTACCAGATGTGTAAAGTTTGGCTGATAACTTGGATGCCAGGTAGGTGAGCCCACCGCTTCTCTAGGAATGCCTTTGGGAACTAAATTCAATGAAAGCTCAATTTGGTAGAAGGTCATTGAAAAATTGGAAGGAAATTTGCATTTCGGAAAAGACAATACCTATGTTTTCGCCAGTCTAAATCTTTCCTATATACACAAGGAATGAGTTCTTGACATATTAATGATTTCCTAGTTCTATAGCTGTACAAGGTTGATTCCTAATATGGTACGAATCCTAACTTACCTTACAAAGGTTGATTCCTAATACAGTTAGAATCCTAAGTTACCTTAATTATACATCTACCATTATTACAAAATATACGGAGAATATTCTGAGAATATTCGCTAATACTCCCCCTCAGACGGAGCGGGAGGAGGCCGAATGCTAAGGCTGGATCGGAAGTCGGTGAAGAGCTGTCGCGGTAGTCCCTTTGTGAAAATATCTGCATACTAATAAGAGGAAGGCACGTGTAAAATTTTGACCGACCACGGGCAACCTTCTCTCGCACAAAGTGGATATCCATCTCAATATGCTTAGTCCGTTGATGTTGGGTGGATTATGAGACATATAGATAGCAGATATGTTGTCACAATAGACTATAGACGCCTTGCGCAATGGACACCTGGAGCTCCAAAAGAAGATTTCGGAGCCAACGGCTCTCGGCGACAACATTAGCAACTCCGCGATATTCGCTTCAAAGCACTCGAATGGGATAGCGTGGCTGCCGCTTGGCGGCACCATGAGATAAGATTATCCCCTAGAAATACACGGTACTCGAGGTGGAGCGACGTGTGTCGGGGCATCCCGCCCAATCTGCATCCGTGTAGGCTAGCAACTTGGTTGGGGCGAGAGGTGTATAGATGTAAACCAAAGTCTAGTGTGCCCTTAACATATCCGATAATACGTTTGAGGGCGGCAAAATGGGACTCTCGGGGGTCGTGCATGAACAGACACACCCGCCGAACGGCATATGCAATATCGAGGCCTAGTGAATGTAAGATATGCGAAGAGCACCCGCTAGACTCCGATATAGAGTGGGATCGAAAGCGGCGCACCGTCATTAGCACTAAGCTTGGATTTTGAGTCCACCGGAGTTGGCATAATTTTACAATTTGTCATCTTGGCCCCGTACACTATCTCTTCGCATACTTACGCCGACACGGGAATATAGTGGCTGCAGATCTTGTCACCGATATACCAAAAAATAACTTAGCTTGCCCAAGTCGGTCATAGCAAATTCGGTTTTGAGTAGAGCAATGATTTCATTCTTCAACCCGTCAGATGAGGCAGTAAGAACAATGTCATCGACATATAATAGCAAATATGCAGTGCTGATACCTCGGTGAAGCGTGAAGAGAGATGTATCACACCTGCTACATACAAAACCAATCTGCAGAAGATACCTTGCGAACCGATCATACCAAGCGCGGGGTGCCTGTTTCAATCCATACAATAATTTCCTGAGACGACACACAAACTGCGGAGCTGCCGGATGAACAAATCCAGGAAGCTGATGCATGTACACGATCTCTTTCAAATCCCCATGAAGAAACGCATTCTTGACATCAAGCTGATGAATCGGCCAATGCATGCCCATAGCAATATTGAGAATAGTCCGAATAGTGGCCGGTTTAACAACCGGACTGAATGTCTCACCACAATCAATACCCTCCTGCTGATTAGTGCCATTGGCAACTAGTCTTGCCTTATACCTCTCTAAGTCACCACTGTCTTTGAACTTGTGACGAAATAGCCACATACACCGGATAACATTCACACACCGGTGGTCTAGGTACCAAATCCCAAGTGTTACGCTTGGTTAAAGCGTTAAATTCCTCGCACATGGCCGCATTCCAATTTGGGTCCAGTTTTGCTAGTTTTGGATTTTTTGGAATGGGTGATAAGGTTTGTGTGGAGAGATTGAATTGAACCTTGGGTTTGAAGATCCCGTGTTGTGCACGAATCTCCATGCGATGTGAGGGCAGTGGTAGTGGGTCGGGGTTGTGAGGTTGTTGGTCCACTGGTTCTGGATGGGCAGCAGTGTCGCTGGTGGCGCAGGTGACTCGACTAGGGGCTGTAGGGGTGAGCAGGGAGCTGGTGGGGTGGTGCCGGACAGTGGGACTGTCGGAACAGTGGGCTGCTTGTTGGTATAGATTTTGGATGACCGGGGACGAGACTTGGTTCATCAAGAAAGATGTAATCGGTGGTCCGAAATTTACGGAGATTTGAAAAAGGAAAGGTTGTCTCGTCAAAGGTGACGTGACGGGAGACGATGATTTTGCGAGTAGCAATGTCATAGCACAAGTAGCCCCGATGATTAGGAGATAGACCAAGGAAGACACATGGAAGAGTGCGAGGGGCAAGTTTGTGGGGTGCGGTGGAGGCTATGTTGGGGTAGCATAAGCATCCAAAAATACGGAGGTGATCATATGATGGCTGCCTACGGTATAAGATTTCTGTAGGAGTTTTGTTTTGGAGTGTGCTAGTTGGTAAAATATTTAGAAGGGATTCTACCATTTTGACAGCATAGACCCAAAAAGGCGGTGGTAGGCGGGCATGAAACGAAGTGTGCGGACCATGTTATTGATGGTACGTATAATTCTTTCACCTTTCCGTTTTGGGAAGAAGTATAGGGACAAGAAAAACGGATAACCATGCCTTGTTTAGAACAGAAATTGTGAAATCCGAGTTATTAAATTCACGTCCATTATCACATTGGAATGATTTAATAGGTTTTTCAAATTGTGTCTTTATGAATTTTTGAAACTCGAGGAATTTTGCAAAAACTTGATTTGAATTTCGGTGGTAAATCCAGACAAAATGTGAAAAATCATCCAAAAATACTAGATAGAATTTATGACCCAAAGAGCTAGCAATCGGAGATGTCCACAAATCGACATGAACAATATCAAATGGAGAAAAAGTAACACTTGTTTGATGACATAAAGGGAAGACGAGTATGTTTGCCTAGTGGACAAGAAAAACAGTGTTGGACAATTTTCCCATTATTACAATGAATACGCTTAGAAGTCCTAAGAAAAGTAAAAACCGGGTCTCCGGGTGTCCGAGTCTGTTGTGCCAAGTTGAGGGAGAGATCGCCGCAAGGATAGAGGTGCTTGCGGTCCGTCGCGGAAGATTGAGTGAATGGGTAGAGATCTCCCACACTATTGAAGCGTGTAAGAATTTTCCCCGTATTGAGTTCCTTCACGAGAAAAGCCAAAAGGGTCAAATTCGAATGGACACGAATTATTGCTAGTGAATTTTCTAAAGAGATTAAGTTTTTAATGATGTTAGGTGTGTATAGGACGTGGTTTAGGGAGAAAGGTGGGTGTGGATGTTTGGTGTGTGTGTTACCGTAACCTTCAATTGGAATGCGATGACCATTGCCGACGGTAATAAATTGAGGACACTTTAGCCGACGTAGTTGAGATATGTTACCGACGACCGGGTGAGGTGAGATGTGGCTCCGGTGTCCATGTACCAATTTTGTCGGATTGTTGAAGGTTCACGGTGGTGTATGCCCGGCCCAAATCGGTCGGGGCAGTTTTGGCTGGCTTGCAAGTCTTCGCTGCAGTACCGCTTCGGCTTTGGATTGCGATGGGTCGTTGTAGCCGCTTCTTCTTGGCCCCGCCATCAGTGTGGGCTCGCTCAGTGGGGGGCATGGCCCAAGAGGCCGATCGACCAAGGCTGCTTTGGGAACCGGGCCCCTACGGTCGGGTATGGGCATGCAGCGAGGCCCGTTTCGCTGGTTGGGCCACCGCTTTTGCAGTCTTCTTGCGAGTCCGCTTGTCCGTGGTTGGTCTTTGTCCATCCACCGGGTGCGTTGGCCCTTTCCGCGGCCCTTGCCTTTGTTGTTGCGACCTCTCGCCGCCACGACCTTCGCCACTCTGTCGCTGCCGCCGGGCTCGCCGGTTGCCGCTTGGTCGCAGTGTTGCCATCCCGTCAACGGCTAACGCCTTTTGATTATGTTCCTCTTGTTTAGCACGTCTAGTTTCTTCCAACAATAGTTGTGAACGTGCCTTGTTGAAACTTGGGAGAGGGTCGACTTGTTGAATCATTGTTGCGAGTGTGTCATATTCACCTTTTGGTAAACCCGCAACAAGTTGAAGCACCATCTTGGTTTCGAAACGAAGTCCCGACGTTGGATAGTTGATCGGTTATGAGTTTCGATTGCTTACAATATTCGGACATGTTGTTAAAATTCTCGAGGCGGGTATTATTGAATTGCTCTTCCAAATATACGGCCCGAGTATTTTTATTGTCCTGAAAGATTTCTTCTAGCCGGACCCAAAGTTCACGTGCCGTAGCACCTGTTTTCATGATATTGCACAACAGGTCTTTGGAGATGGTGCCGTAGATCCATTGTTTGACGATGGCGTCAAGACGACGCCAGATTGAGTCTGTAACATCGGTGGGACGAGGAGCAGATTCGTCAATATGATCGAGCACGTTGTATGCACATGCATGAATGTAGAATAGTTCCATCCACATGGAATATTGACAGTCTTCTTGGTCAAGAATTATAGGGATAAAATTCTTGATGTTGTTAACGGCGAATGCCGGATGAAAAGAAGATACTGAACGTTGAGAGGGGTTGTCAATTGTGCCAGTGGATGAACCGGAATTTGGGGGGGAAGACATGGTTGCCGCCCTGCCGAGGGAAGGGAATTTTTCGATTTGGCCGAGAAAGAGAGGAAGAAAGCAGAAATTTTTTTTTTTTTCTGCAAAATCAGAAAAAAAAATTGCTAATTTCGGCCAAGAATAAGGTAGAGGAGGGATTTAGGTTTTAGGCTCTTGATACCATGAAAGATGGAATAATTTCCCTTGGGGATTCCTTTCATTATTCACAATATATATAGCTGTACAAGGTTGATTCCTAATATGGTACGAATCCTAACTTACCTTACAAAGGTTGATTCCTAATACAGTTAGAATCCTAAGTTACCTTAATTATACATCTACCATTATTACAAAATATACGGAGAATATTCTGAGAATATTCGCTAATACTTAACACTCACCTCAGGCTGGAGCGTACATATTGTGTGCTCATAACATGCCACAAATATACTCAACTCTGAAGCCACACAGTGATTTTGTAAGAATATTTGCTCAATGATGATTTGAGTTCACGAAACCAGTCACAATGCACCCCAATTCAATCTTTTGTCAAATAAAATGACAATCTACTTCTATATGCTTCATTCTTTCACGAAACAATGGATTCGAAACAATGTGTATTGCAGCTTGATTGTGACATATCAATTACATGGGTAATAGAAAGAGGTGTTTGATCCCTTACATACGATGAAGGTAGCATTCCTGTTCCATTAGTCTGAACCACCATTAATTTAATTTTTTGGAATAAGAAGAAAGTGCTTTGGTAAGAGATTAAGAAGAAGAAAAAGAAGATTTTTTTCTGGGAAAGGAAATAGTCTTTTTTAGTTGAAACAGGGAAAGCGAGGGAATTTTTGGACATGAGAGAACCTATTTAGCGGAAAAAGAATTAGAGGAAGCATTAGTAAAGGGAGAGAATTTACGGAGTAAGGAGAAAGAATTTTCAGAGTAGAAACTCAAATCCAAACTCTTGGCTCTACTAATAGAAATTTCAAAGTAGGGAGGACTGATTGAAATTCAACAGAGGGTGCCAATCGTGTAAAAAGTAGTAGGCACCGGTCGCCTAAGATATAGTGGCACCTAAATGTTCGCCGGACAGATGAACCAATTATTGGAGATAGGAGTTGTGCTAGACACCAAAAGGAAGAAGATTAGAATAATTAATTGTCAGGCGGGCAACATATAATAACCGGCACCTCGCCGGTAACGGAAGCTATTTGAGTCTCTACTAAGATCTTAAAGTCTCCGATACCATGTGAAAGAAAAGAGAAGGAAGTGAGTTTGGGGAATGAATTGCTCGACTGTTCCCTCAAGCATGTTGGTTTTCATAGTGTTTACAAGTAAATCTTAAAAACTGCACAGTAGTAGAGAATCGAGTAACGGATAAATTTACCATTTCTCAAGTTAAGTCTGAAAAGAACTCTAAATTGTTCAGCAAGAAGAATAATTGAGCAACCTACATGACACCAGAAGGTAAACGTGAAGCATTAGTAAAAATGATGCTTATTGTTTAATTATTTTTTATCAGATAAAGTAAATTTTATTCAAACCAGTCCTGTCTAGTATTACATTTCCTCCCCTATTCCTCATATCATCCAAAAAGTTCAATAGGTTTGTTAAACATACTACGCAGCAGTCCTGCCAACAGCTCAACAAGCTTTTAACATCCCTTTGCCATGACCCAACACACTCCAAAAAGGTTCAGAAACAGAAATAAAAAAGAACTTTTTTTTGAAGAAATAAACAGAGAATTTTTTTATTATGATGCCTAGCGTCCCTTGATAACCTAGGATTAATGGTGATAGGGTTGATGTGTTTTCTCGGAAATTGGGATTTGATGGTATCTGTAAAGTGGATCCCATAATGACTGGTGTTTCCCATGGACCTTTCACAGGAGAAACGTATACTACGTAGAGAAAAACCTCTCCGCTGGAGTCCATCATGAATCAAACAGGCCTCTTTAGCTGCTATCATCCAAAGCAAGCAACTTTGGGAGCTATGTAGATATACCTAGGGTGGCAAAATGGTTTAAAAAAACAAGTAATCATCCAATCTGACCCATTAGACATGAGTTGGATAACTGATCATTTAAAATGGATCAAATATGGATACTATCCATATTATCCATTAAAAATGGATATCCATATTAACAATACTCATTTGTCTGCTTGTTATTTTCATGAATTCTTGCTTTCTAGGGGTCTAAGCTTATTTTGACTTTTAACTTGTGTCTTCACATGACTATTCCTGAAACCATGACCAATCAAAAAAAAAAACCTGAAACCATGGATAATATGAATATCCATATTATTCGTTGGTTAACTCATTTTTTATCCGTGTAAAATATGGACAAGTCAGATATATTTTTCATTTTTGTTTAACCCGTTTTCAACCCGCCCATATCCGACCTTTGCCTCTCCTAGGTATACCATATCGTTTTCCAAGGCCAGCTGAAATCCCAACAACCTGTTTGTGTTTTGTAGACTGATATAACAACTCTTAAAAGAAAAATCTCCATTCTTGCTAGCCATCCAAAACATTGAGTCATTCCTGTTAGTATAAATAGACAGATTCTAGCAGCTCCAATAACAGACTGAACTCCTCTATTTCCCAGTCATTGAGAAACAGCCTCTAGAAATAGCCTCTTGCAGAAATGCAAGATAAGACTGCTACAACAGACCATTGTGGTCCGGCCCTTCCCCGGACACTGCGCATAACGGGAGCTTAGTGCACCGGGTTGTCCCTTTATGTAGATGCCATCCAGCGCTAGAGAAACATTCAGCTATCCTGCTGTTTTTATTTACTGCCACTGTACACCGTCCGGAATTCATTTTTGAGCACCCCCAACGTCCAACCAATGATCTAACCAAAATCTTATGTGATTGCCATTACCCACCTTTAGTTCAAGGTCTTGTTAGCATAACAGCAGTTCTCCCCCCTTCTTTACAGAGGAGTATTTTATCATCTTCCCAAACAATACTGCTAATATGCAACTCATACAAGTCTAAATCAAATGGCAGATACAATATTCGAGACAAGAATTTTACTGCAAAATTAGTTTCTTTTTTTATTTTTTTGGTTGGAATCAACTTCTGCAATTGGGGGATTAGATTTGAGCCACAAAATTAAAGGAAAAATATTTTTCCAGATCAGTAAAGACACACCAACGCATTCCTAACACCCACCCCCGCACTACCCACCCTACCTGCCTACCCACCCCCACCTCCCCACCCCCCGCCTACTCCCACCGCCACAAGTTGCACCACGAATTCAAAATTTTTTGTTTTGAATGTATGCAAATGCTCTTAAAATTACTTTTTTCAACTTACGTATCAAACACGAGAAAAAATGAATAAAAACCACTTATTTTCCAATAAAATGTTCTCTATGAAAACATTTCCTTCGTACCAAACACACCCCCAAATAGCCACTGAGTTAAAAGCAAATACTCAAACTAACTGAAGCACATGCATGTCAGGTTTGAGCCAACAGAAATAAAAGTTTTAAATAATAAAACTGAAAATCTCACTGAACTATACACATTTAAGTAACGAACCGAAATATGAAAGAAATTATATTCGTAGCGAATGAAAGCAAACATGAATTTAAATCATTAAATTGGAAAATTTGAATATTAGGGCAAAAATTATACAGGCAATTTTAAAAAATATACCACCCAACATAAAATATTATGTTATGTAACCCAATATACAATATTATACAACATTATACCTGGGAAAGCATTATGTAATATTCAACTTTGTATAAAAGTATATAATAATGTATAAAAGGTGTTTATACACAAATATGGGCTAAACCGAATAACAAAGCGTAAATACACAAATATGGGCTAAACCGTCTAACAAACTCAAAATATGGGTTACGTGGCGTAAATACACAAATATAATATGGGTTAATCCATGTAACAAACTCAAAATACGGGCTGCGTGGCATAAATAAACAAATATGGACTAAACCAGGTAACAAACTCAAAATATGAGCTACGTGACGTAAATATTTTCTCGCTGTAGACATCGAGCGTAATTTCCCCAATACTACTGGAACTAATTGAAGCACATGCATGTCATGTTTAAGCAGACAGAAACAAATGTTTTAAATAATAAAACTAAAAATCTCACTGAACTGTGTGCTCGCACTGAAGTAACGAACCGAAATATGAGAGAAATTATATTTAGCAACAAAAAATAAACACAAATTAGCTATTTTTTGCAAGTAAATCGAAATAATAATTAATTTAAGCCATCAAATTGAAGAAAATTAGGGGAAAAATTGAGAGACAAAATAACCTGAAATTTTGCACAGTCAAATGAGAATATTAAGAGAAATAAAAAATATATAAAAATAGATGAAATTGAATAAAATGAATTTTAAAAATATAGAAATTGAAGCAATAATTTAAGCATATATCAAGAGAAAAGTTTGCTATTGGAGTGTTTGCTGAGTCCGATCCTTCTAGATTTTTTAACCAAAGTTAAGTTACTATTTTGTCCTTATACGAATATTGAAGACAAAAATGTTCTTGGTCGACATGTGTTTGGTATAGAGAAAAATGTTTTATCGTAAAATAAGTTATTTTCTTTCTTATTATTAATGATGAATAAGTAAGGTAATATAGAGGGTGTTTGGATTGACTAACCAGCTTATAAGCTTATTTTTAACTTATTAGAGTGTTTGACAAATTAAAAAGTGCTTAAAATAAATCAAAATGGAAAAGTTGGTTAACCCCAAAAAAAATATTTGCTTAAAAACCATTCTGGTTTGACTAATGATTTTACTCTTTTATCCCTTATATTTTCTTCTAATTCCAACATTACCATCATACCTAAACAGCCCTAAATATTTTTCACGTTTCAAATATAAAAAATGGAAAATTATTTTTTTTAGAATCTGGAAATCTATTTTTTTTAAATCTGGAAAAAAATAGATTTTAAAACCCGCATTTTGTAAGAACAAATCTGGAAATTGTATTTTTTACAAAATAATCTGGAATTTTTTTAAAAAAAAATCTGGATAACTGAATTTGTTTTAAAAAGAAAGTGTCCTAAAAAGTCCAGATTTCTCAAAACCTAGAATTTTAATAAAAAAATATCTAGAAAAATAATTTTTTATCTAAAATCTAGAAAATAATAATATGTTTTCCTGATTTTTTTTTAAAAATCATTTTTTCATATTTATTTTTAAAAAAAAGGATTTCCACATATTTATTAAACTAAATAAGTTTTTCCTGATTTAAGAAAAAAAATCAATTCTTTGTAGTGTTAACAACATTAAGGGTATTTCAGTCATTTTGACAAAAAAAGTGCTTAAAAGCACTTATATACCAAACACATCAACAACTTATTTTCAACTTAAACACCTTTATCTAAACACATAACTGCTTATTTATATAAAACACATACATAAAAGCCACTTTTTTCAGCTAATCCAAACGAGCTCATAACATGCCAAGATAATATGTTTTCGTTAGAGATAAAAAAGAAATACATATCCTTCTAGATTTTATAATTAGTGATAAGGAAATTACTATTTTGCCCTTACATGAAGATTGAATACAAAAATGCCCTTGGTCGATATATGTTTGGTAGGGATGAAAATATTTTCTTGAAATGTTTTATCGGAAAATAAGTAGTTATCTTGCTTATTTTTAATGTTGGATAAGTAAGCGAAAATATAATTTCTCAAGATATTTATATGTTTCACGAGAGATAGAAAGAAAAATGTATCCTTCTAGATTTCTTAACCAGTGATAACGAAATTACTATTTTGCTCTTACATGAAGCTTGATTTTACAAAAATGTCCTTGGTTAACATGTGTTTGGTATGAAGGAAAATATTTTTCTCGAAAATATTTTATCCGGAAATAAGTAGTTTTCTTGCTTATTAATAGTGTTTGGTAACTAAGCATAAATATGTTGTCCCAATATATTTATATGTAATCTAGACAATATTATGGGATAGCGTTAGGAAATAGTGGGGTTGGAGTTGGGGTTACGTATCAATTGGTTCAACTAATGGATTATCGTTTTGTAGACATGCTAAATCATTGAAGAACTGTTAAGATATCGATTAATCAGTTATTGATCGTTATCAATTTGATTATCAGTTAAACCATTATGATTTCACATAAAAAAAAATGTGAAAGTGATTCTGGTTTAAACAAACAATGAGAGACTCTTGTAATATTAATATTGGAGAAAATTATGATGAACAAGAGCTAACTGTAACAGACTACGCAAAAGAGTTTGATGCAGGGTTGTCTAGTTATGTCTCATTGACAAATTATTAATGAATAAGATTAATCTAACCTAATCTCAGCAAAGAAACAGAATATAGCAAACAAATGTAAATTATATTACTTTAGATAGAAATCACTTGAAGAGAACATATGCTTACAACTAATTCAAACCTTAACCCAATAACCTTGGACAGAGAAATCGTAAAACTCTGATTGAGAAATGAAGTAGACTAAACCCTAAGTCACTTTATATATTGAAGGGTAAAATTATATGTAAATAAATTGTTATCGGGTAATCGATTCATCTATTAAAAAAGTGGCCAAACTGAGAACCCAAAAAATAACAATAACGTATTCAGTACAATTCCATAAAGTGAAATTTGGGGAGGGTAAGATGTACGCATACCTTACCTCTACATTTGTGGGGTGGAGAGGTTGTTTCCGATAGACCATCGGCTCAAAAGAAAAAAAAGAATTTGAAGCAAAACTAACATGTAAAAATATGACATCACAATAGCAAGATACAAGGCAAACGAGAAACTAAATAATAATACACACTAAGCGATTACTAGTTAGATACTACTGATAGAGAGAACCCTCGGCTATCTACTAACCTTTCAGTCTAATTATCGACCTCCACACATTTCTATCTAAGGTCATGTCCTCAGTGAGTTGAATCTGCGTCATATCACGTCTAATCACCTCCCCGTTCTCATTGGATCTACCTCTACCCTTTATAACTCCTGTTATCGTCAGCCTCTCACACATCCTTACCGGTGCATCCACGCACCTCCTCTTCACATGCCCAGATCATCTCAGTCTTGTTTTTATCTACCACGAGCGTCACTTCCACCTTGCCCCATAAAACTTCATTCCTAATCATATCCTTTCTAATATACCCACACATCTATCTAAGCATAATCATCTTCGTTACATTCATCTTCTGAATGTGGACGTTCTTAACTGACCAACACTCTGCCCCATACAACAATGTTAGTCGAACCAACACTTTGTAAAATCCTCACGACACCTTTTTATCGCACAACACTCTAGATATGCGAGGCTCCATTTCACCCACATTGGCCTAATACAATGTGTGACATCCTGATCAATCTCCCCATCTCTTTGAATTATGGAGCCAAGATGCTTGAATCTTTCTTTATTGGATATGACTTGATCATCGATCTTTACTTCCACCTCTGCCTCCCGTGTCACGTCACTGAACTTGCACTCCATATGCTTTATTTTAGTACTGCTCAACCTGAAATCTTTAGAGTGTAAGGTTTGTCCCCAAACATTCAGTCTATCGTTAACTTCATCATGCGTCTCGTCAATCAGCACTTTGTAATATGCGAATAACATACACCACGACACCTCTTCTTAAATAAGCCGTGTCAATTTGTCTATCATTAAGAAAAAAATGGGCTAAGGGTTGAATCCTGGTACAACCCCATCGTGATCAAAAAGTGCTCTAAGTCACCTCTCATTGTTCTAACGCGATCTTGGTTCAAACTGAGAACCCAACAAACTAATAACTAGAGACAATGAATCAATATTGAACCATTAAATTAATAACTCAAATCATTGATCTAATAACCTAATTATCAATTCAGATTATTAATTTAACCGTTAATTTGCACAACACTAATTGACGGTGACAAGGGGTGAGGTGCAAGAATATGTTGCACACTAGAAAAGGTGAACTTTGTTACTACTTCAAAATTAGTCTTATATTGAGGGGACGCTTTGTGGGCTTCTTTTTTTCTTAGAGCATGTTTTGAAAGTCATCATGTAATTGAAGTTGAGTGTAATTAGATGTAATTACACAGTTTGACATGTTTATTTGGCTAAGTAATTATTTGGTTAGGTGTGAATTAAGTGTAACTGCGATGGTGTAATTATTCTCTTCAATTCTTAAGGGCGGGTTGAGAATTGGGTGTAATTACATCATGTAATTATATGGTTACTTTTTAGTTTCTTTCTTTTTGTTTTTATTTTAATTTCTGTTGTTTTAATTTCTTTTTTATTTATACTTTTTAAATTGTATTTAATTTAAAAATTATATTTTTATATTATTTATCTTTTATTTCTTTTTTCCTCATTTCAAAATTTTTATTTCTTATGATTTCATATAATTGCTCGTATTTTTAATTTTTTTATATATATTTTCTTCATTTAGCATAACTACGTTATTATTCTAATTTTGAAACTACATTCCTAAAATTAGAAAGAATAAGTCAATAACAAACTTGGCATATAGTGAGTGATGTTATTAAAGTAGAATTTATTTGTTGAATGAAGTTATAGACTTATATTTTCCCTTTCAGTTGAATTATATTTACTTAGATTATGTTGGAACTTACTTATGTAATGTTGGAATTTGGCATAAGATTATCATGTTAAACTTTTTTTTTTGGATTTTGAATTTAGGTTATATTTTCGATTTCAATTTATTTGCTTTAGTTCTTTTGACATGTTATTTCACATTGCATGTTGTTCCTTTTTTCACTTACAATTGATAAATTATTTTCTTGTAAAAAATTTGAATAATCTTTTACGATAAATTATATCAATTATTTTTTTACGATATTAGTTACAATTATATAATTATTAATTAATATATTTTAAAGAAACAATATGTATCTGAAATACCTAATTTAATATCATTTATAAAGGAACATATTTTTTAAATATTAATTTTTAATTTTTGATAATGAAATTTTATTTTAAATTAAACTAACTGTGTAGTTATACTTGTGCAACAAAACAATATACTTGTAATTACGTTGTAATTACGTTATGACAAACAAACATGTTATCGTAATTATACTACTATGTAATTACTACTCTAGTAATTACACAAATTACAATTATCAGGTGGCTTTCTAAACAGACCCTTAATCTTTTTTTTATCTGATTTAATTCATATTTTTTTCTATTAGTAAGTCAATCTTCCATTTTAATTTGTTTTCTCTTTTCATTTCATTATAATCATATTTACCAAAATAGGCTTCCCAATTTATATGAAACACTTTCCTTTTTAGTTAGTAATGACATATTTTCTTGTTTGATAATAATTTAATTTTAAACTTTACCTTTTATGTTTAACGAGATAATCTATAATCATATAAATATCTTTAACTTATTTTTATCATAAAATCAAAAGTGTACGTCATATAAACTGGAACCGGGGGTATAGTTGGGCTCGTTACAAACGTACAACTTAAGAAAATAACACCACTCTACTACTCTCTCTCCTCAATTTCTCCTTTGAACATTTACTTCGATCCAATATTTTCTACATTGAATCTTGTAAGTATGTTAATTATTTGATTTCTCTCTTTTTCGATCAATTTACTTATGTGTGTTGTTAAGAGTCCCACATCGGATATGGAATGGGAACATGGACTCCTTATATGGACTTGGCCTAACTAAACCCCAAAAGCTAGCTTGTGGGTGAGGATTGTCCAAGTTCATTTAAGGAGTCCATGTTCCCATTTCATATCCGATGTGAGACTCTTAATACTCCCCGCACGCCCAGACCTTGTTAACTGGAGCGTGGATAATATAATTTGGGGGTCCAACATAGGTGAACAAAGAATTGGAATGGGTATGACTCTGAGACCATGTAAGAATAATTAGTTTATTTTCCTCAATCATATTCTTTCATAAAACTGGTAAATATACAACAAGAATATCCTCATCTAAGGCTCTAATTAGGCTACTAATAACTACTAATAGGATATGATTAGGCTAATTATATGTCATCTAATCTATCACCCTAAATGCTAATTTACCTACCATTTACATTCTAAAATCAATTATAATAATTACTAATTACAATCAATTATTAATTATTCTATCATTCCCCCCGCAGTCGAATCGGGAGGCAGGCGTATGCTGAGACTGACCCGACTAGTGTGGATATCGACGATGGATAGAGATGTAGGCTATACTTGAGAGTATCCTGAATTTAACGAACAATGCGTTTGAGAGCATGCATATGATCATCCATCGGATTATACATGAAAAGGCACACCTGTTGAACAACATAAGAAATATAAGGCCTGGTGAATGTAAGATACTGCACGGCCCCTGCCAAGCTGCGGTAGAGTGTCGGATCGGCAAATGGTTTGCCGGAGGATGCACTCAATTTGGATTTAGTATCCACTGGAGTTGTCGTAGGTTTACAGGAGGACATGCCAGCACGTTCAACAATCTCAGCTGCATACTTCTTTTGGGACAAAAATAAATCACATGCATGACGTGTCACCGTTATTCCTATAAAGTAGTGTAGTGACCCTAGATCCTTCATAGCAAATTCAGAGCCAAGCTATGACATGATGGACTTGCGAAGAGCATCTGACGAGGCAATTAATATAATATCATCTACATATAAAAGAAGATAAGCAATATTATTACCCTGACGATAGATAAACAGAAAGTGATCGAAATGACTGTTGGAAAAACCAATATGTGAAACAAATTCCGCAAACCACTTGTACCATGCTCGGGGGGCTTGTTTGAGCCCATATAAAGATTTCTTTAGCAGGCACACATGATTGGGATATTTGGAGTCCCTATACCCCAAAGGCTGGTACATGTACACTATTTTATTAAGTTCATCGTAGAGGAAGACATTTTTGACATCCAACTGATGAAGATGCCACGCCTTTGACTGAGCCAAGCTAAGGACCGTTCGTATAGTTACCGGTTTAACCACCAGACTGAACGTCTTACCACAATCCATACCAACCTGTTGTGTTTTTCCATCACCTACAAGACAGGCTTTATACCTCTCAAAAGTGCCATCAGATTTTTCTTTGTGAGTGAAAATCTACATAGGCCGGATTACATTAGCATGAGTTGGACGAGAAATTAGTTCCCACGTCCTATTTTTAATAAGAGCATTAAATTCAGCATTCATGGCCAATT
Source organism: Anisodus tanguticus (assembly GCA_034509755.1). Taxonomy (NCBI): domain Eukaryota; kingdom Viridiplantae; phylum Streptophyta; class Magnoliopsida; order Solanales; family Solanaceae; genus Anisodus; species Anisodus tanguticus. The sequence goes on from CM067546.1 coordinate 34,797,851, forward strand.
TCCAATTCAGGTCATTAAGAGTAGAAACAGGATTACGAGACAACAGTGATTTGAGAATTTGGAGGCTATATTTGGTGTAGGTTTGACAATGCCGTGTTGACTATGGGTGACTGGACGTTGGGCCGTGTTTTGAGGTGGGCCACTGGACGGGAGTACACTGCCTGGCATTTGGCAGTGAAATAGGTCGTGACCCAAGCCACTGCCATGCAGCTGGTTTGGGCTCGTCGATACAGTAAATAAGTTTGGGCTCAGTATGGGAAGCCTAGCTTGCTGGGCATTTGTTTGTTGCGGCTTGGCCACTGTTCCGGGGCCCAAATTACCCGAGACATGTTGGTCCGCCGAAACAGTAGGCCCAATTTATGACAAAAAATGTTGGGATAAATACCAGGGTATGCTATCATCTAGAAAATCATAGGTAGGGGGTACAGACTCATGTATTTTAGCAAATGGGAAATTTGTCTCATCAAAGATAACATGACGACTCACAATTATTTTATTGGAGGAAAGGTCGTAACATTTGTAGCCTTGATGATTAGACGGATATCCAAAAAAAATGCAAGGTTTAGACCGGGGTTGAAGTGTGGCAATTATGTGGATGGAAAATGAGGATAACATAAGCATCCGAATACCCGTAAATGAGAATAAGATGGATCCCTTAAGTATAGAATTTTTAGTGGAGCTTGATATGACAAGTTTTTATGGGGAAGTATGTTCAATAAATAAGTTGACATTTGTAGTGCATGATGCCAAAAAGATAGTGGTAGTGAGACATGAGCAAGGGATGTTCGAATTATGTTGTTGATGGTTCAGATTTTTCGTTCCGCCTTCCCATTTTGAGAGGAAGTATGTGGACAGACGAAAAGTTAAACAATTAAAATTGAAAAAATCCCAAAACTCCGATTATCAAACTCCCTACCATTATCACATTGAATATTTTTAATATCCGTTCAAAATGATTCAGGATGAATACTCTAAAAGTTAGAAATGTGGAAAAAACTTGTGATTTCTTAGCCAAAGGAAACGTCCACAAAAAATTAGAGTAATCATCTAGCAAAAATAAATAATATTTATGGCCCGAAGAGCTTAAAATGGGTGATGTCCAAATATCACAATGGATAATATCAAATGGCATAAGTGTGCATGAATTAGATGAAACAAACGGCAGTTGAACATGTTTTCCAAGTGGACATGATCGGCACAAACTTGAATTACGTGTTTGAGTACATGAAATAAAATTATTTCATTTGAGATAGGCTAAAATAGGTGCCCCTGGATGAACCAAACATTCATGCCATAATGAAGGTGCAAGAGCGGCAAAAGTGGATGGTGACTTGGTTCGTTGATTAGATGTTGTAATTCGATATAGCTCCCCATGACTATCACATATCATTAGAAGCATCTCCGTCTGAAAATCCTTCACGAAAAATCCAAAAGGTTAACGAACAACAGATACCCATTTATCAGTAGTAAACTTTCTAACTGAAACTAAGTTTTTAATTAATTATGGAGCATGAAGGACATTCTTTAAAATTAACGGTGGGTTTAGTGGAGTCAATTTGGTAGAACAATAACCACGAATTGGAATAGAATGATCATTTCCGATAATTATACCATTATTTTTGCTCAAATTAAAATAGGACGAGAGGTTACCTTGGGAGGACGTCATATGAGACGTCGCTCCCGTGTCCATGTACCAATTTGCGTCGACGGAGAGTGTGCATGGCATACTCAATATCCGTTGAGCTGGCCACTGCCGAATGGGCCTCCTGCCACTGGTTCGGCAGTGGCCCAAAGCTGCTCGGTTCGCCAAAATTTCGTGGCCCAAAAGGAGAAGGCCCAACGCCTTGGTGCTGACCGCCAGTGGCCTCGACATGTCTTGGACTAGGCCTGGCCCAATTACCCCCGGGCACAGCCCGGGACCCGATGGGGACCGGGGCCCGGCCGGCCCGATTACCCGACGGGGGGCCCGGGCGAGGTGGCACAGCCCAAGGCCACTGCAAGGCCCACTGGACTGGGCCGCCACCCCACTGTTGCCGAGGTTGCCACTGCTGGCCGTTGGTCCCGCTATTCTTGCCGCCATGTCCTCCGCCATCGGAATTCCGGTTGCCTTCATTTTTGCCATTTCGATTATTTCCATCCCGATTTTTACTACCGTTTCATCATTTTTGTCCCCGATTTGTTGTGTGGGCTCAAAATTAGTGATAATGTCATTGGTTGGGATGGCAATCATGGCGGAATTTGAGACGGTTGCGGCTGTTTTGTAGAAACCTGCCTCTTCAAGAATAAGCATAGAACGGGCTTGATAAAAATATGGTAGAGGATTACTTTGTCGGATGAGCGTTTCCACGCCACTATACGCATCGGTAAGGCCGACAACTAATTGCAGAACCAATCGATTGTTGGTAACCGGCGAACCAACATTTTTGAGTTGATCCGACAAGACTTTGAGGCGTTGACAATACGCCGACGCATGCAGAAAATCCGTCATATCGGTGGTGGAGAATTCTTGCTCCAACGTGATGGCTCGAGAATTTTTGTTGTCCTGAAAAATATCCCGCAAACGATTCCAAGCCTCGATTGTTGTAGAATCGGGTTCCATTATTGTGTGCAACAAATCACTAGAGATAGTTGCATAAATCCATGAAAGAACTGTGGCATCAAGAGTTTCCCATAGTTCTTTTTCATCATCGGTTTTTAACTCCTTTCCTTTGCCATTTGCCGGCGGGATTATGTGATGAATAACTCGGTGAGAACGACAACATATTTTGAAAAGCTCTGCCTAAGTTGCATAGTGAACATTTCCATCTCAAGAGTGACAGAAACATGTTTTTGATGTTAGAAACGGTAAGGGCGGGATGAAATATGGATTTGGAGTCAGACATTGTTGACCGAAAAGAAAGAACAATAATGGAAAAAGAAAAAAAATTAGGGTATGATATTTTCCCTAATCTTCTGATAGCATGTAAAGAATGAATCTTGGGCCTAACTCAACCCCAAAGGCTAGCTTGTAGGGTGAGGATTGTCCAATTCCATATGAGGGGTCCATGTTCCTATTCCATATCCGATGTGGGACTCTTAACATGTGTGATGGATTTTCGTATTAATTGCGTTATTTGGGTTGTCTTGTATATGTGATTTGCTTATTGGGTTGACATCGAGATTTAAATTTCTTGTCCTAGTTGTGTTATTTGCTCCCGTCAAGATAGATGTAAAGTCTGCGTACATTCTACCCTCCCCGGACCTCGAACGATTAAACTGGGTATGTTGTTGTTGTGTTATTTGCTGTATTTCTGTATATGGGTCATCTTGTATATGTGATTTTCTTATTGGGTTGATATCAAGATTTAGAAATTTGATGGTTTAGGGACAAATGTGTCATTTTTTTTATCAATTTCTCTTCTGTATACAACTGATTTTTGTCCTAGTTGTGTTATTCTCTACCACTTATTGGATTTCACTGGGTATGTTGTTGTTGTGTTATATGCTCTATTTCTCTATATGGGTCATCTCATGTTATGTTAAATGTATCCTGAGTCAGAAACAACCTCATTACATCCCAAAGTAGGGGTAAGGTATGCGTACACTCTACCCTTCTCAGATCTCACTTGTGTGATTATACTGAGTATGTTGTTGTGTTATTTGCTGGATTTCTCTATCTGGGTCATCTTGTATCTGTGATTTTCTTACTGGGTTGGCGTCAAATTTTAGGAATTTGATGGCTTAGGGCTAAATGTCTCATTCAGTTATGCTGTTTTGATCAATTTCTCTGTTTTAGTTGTGTTATTTGCTCGATTTCTCTATATGGGTAGTCTTGTATCCGTGTTTTGCTTACTGGGTTAATGTCAAACTTTAGGAGTTCGATGGTTTAGGGCTAAATGTCTCATTTAGTTATGTTATCTTGATCAATTTATGTGTCCTAGTTGGGTTATTTGCTTGATTTCTCTACCTGGGTCATTTGTATCTGTGTTTTGCTTTTTGGGTTGACATTAAACTTTAAATTTTATGCGCTAGTTCTGTTATTTGCTCGATTTCTGTATATGGGTTGTCTTGTATTTGTGCTTTTGCTTATTGGGTTGTCATCAAAGTTTATAATTTTTGTCCTAGTTCTATTCTTTGCTCGATTTCAATATCTGGGTCATCTTTTATCTATGCTCTGCTTGTTGGGTTTGACATCAAATTTTAATTTTTTCGTCCTAGTTCTGTTCTTTGCTCGATTTCACTATCTGGATCATCTTGTATCGGGTTGATGTCAAACTTTAGGAATTTGATGGTTTAGGGCTAAATGTATTGTTCACTTATGTTACTTTGATCAATTTATGGATCTGAAATAGATGGTTGAATCAGAAGTGCAGTGTGTTTTTTCATGATCTTTTCCACTTAGATGTAGTAATTCGTGGACCATTTTTATATATGCTTAAGGGTAATTATTTAATTTCAGTATCACATTTTTGTTGTGTTTTCCACTCCAATAATGTAATATAGTATTGATCTGGCTCGTAATAAAATTGAATCGAGTATTAGGGTGTCGGTTCCTTGGATCGACGAAGAATCAAACGGGCATTGCTAAAAGTAATTATCTTGCATTTTATTTCGTGCTTTCTCTCCCGGTCTTTCAGAGAGTTTTTAAATTTTTGATCTCCTTGTAAAAGATGCATCCACAGAGTTGATGTAGCATTCGTTGTTTCCATAGAACATTGCTTGTAGTATTTTAACTGGCTCAACAGAAGAAAAACTAGGACTCCTTTTCTTGAATCCTTGTGAATTTATTCCTTCTTTTGTAATTAAAGATATTGTCAGGTCGAAATTTATGAAAAAGATGCATTAATTTCAGGTTAAGGTGACTAGAATAAAATGGAGAAGTCCTGCTCATTGCTGATACATTTGGACAAGGGTACACCAGCTCTTGACAATGAGATCAAAGAAGCACTTGAAGGAAATGATGTCCCCGCCAAGATTGATGCTATGAAGAAAGCCGTAATGCTTTTATTGAATGGAGAAACCCTACCTCAGCTCTTTATTACTATTATTAGATATGTCTTGCCTTCTGAGGATCACACAATTCAAAAGCTGTTGCTTTTGTATTTGGAGATCATTGAGAAGACAGATTCTAAGGGGCGTGTGCTGCCTGAGATGATCCTAATCTGCCAGAACTTGAGAAATAATTTGCAGAATCCGAATGAGTACCTCTGTGGAGCTACTTTCAGATTTCTTTGCAGGCTGAATGAGGTTGATATAATTGAACCTCTAATTCCATCTATTATGAACAACTTGGAGCACCGACATCCATATGTGAGGAGGAATGCAATTCTTGCTGTGATGTCTGTTTACAAGCTCCCACAGGGTGAGCAGCTCCTGGTAGATGCACCAGAGAAGATTGAGAATGTTTTAACCACTGAGCAGGATCCATCGGCTAAGAGGAATGCATTTCTGATGCTATTCCAATGTGCTCAGGAGCGTGCTATCAATTACCTCTTGGCTCATGTTGATAGAGTCTCTGATTGGGGCGAGTTACTTCAGATGGTTGTATTGGATTTGATTCGAAAAGTTTGCAGGACAAACAAAGGGGAGAAAGGGAAGTATATCAAGATTATTATATCATTGCTGACTGCCCCTTCTGCTGCTGTTACATATGAATGTGCTTCAACTCTTGTTTCTTTATCTTCTGCCCCAAGTGCTATAAGAGCTGCAGCTAACACCTACTGTCAACTTCTTCAATCTCTGAGTGACAACAATGTTAAGCTTATTGTCCTTGATCGACTGAATGAATTGAAATCTTCGCATAAAGATGTCATGGTTGATATGATAATGGATGTCCTTAGAGCACTTTCCAGCCCAAACCTTGATATCAGGAGAAAAACACTCGACATTGTTCTTGAATTGATCACTCCCAGGAATATCAATGAGGTTGTTCTCACACTGAAGAAAGAAGTTGTGAAAACTCAAAGTGGTGAGCTTGAGAAAAATGGCGAGTACCGCCAAATGCTTATCCAAGCCATTCATTCATGTGCCATAAAGTTTCCAGAAATGGCAAGCACTGTGGTCCATCTATTGATGGACTTCTTGGTCGACAACAACGTTGCTTCTGCAGTTGATGTGGTCGTTTTTGTCCGGGAGATTATTGAAACAAACCCAAAATTAAGGGTTTCCATTGTGACAAGGCTACTAGACACTTTCTACCAAATTCGAGCAACACGTGTTTGTTCCTGTGTGTAGGGTTTTTGTTGGGTTCAAAACACATAAGTAAGGTACAACGAAAGTTTAAAATTGTGGTCTTACTTACCTCAACAATTGCTTATGGTATGGTTATATGACAATCGAAAACCTGTAACATAAAGCATGAACACTTACATGTTAATGAATCTGGAGTCTTTACTTGGGGATTACACGCGACTGTCCCTTCGACTGCAAGCACTATGCTATAGTGTATTCCTCTGTCAAGAAAGCCAGGAAATCTTGGCAGATGTTTGAGAGAGTTTCGTCCTAGACTCTAAGTCTAGAAAGTTTATAGAATTGATATGTGAATTAACAATAGGGAGTGTTGTATTTATAGTTGAAATTAGGACAAAAATCTGATTAGGGTTGGGCTCCAAGCTTGGCCCAAAACCAAGGTGCAGTGGGCCAGTCTGACCGGGCTCACTGCTGGGACGGCGCCGCGGCGCCCTACGTAAAATTCAGTTTTCCGTTTTCATTTAATATATATATTCAGCACATTAAATCCAACATCTAATTTTGATTTAATTAAATAATTTCCATCTAAATAGAAATTATCCCATAGTTATTATCAATTTAAATATCTCGATCCCAAATCGAATATTTAATACTTTCTCAATACACCCTTGGATCGAAGAGACAATCGACATAGTGTGACCCTATAGGCCTTCATATATCGACACTAATCCAATTAAGGTCCATACGGAACTCCTAGACTGCGTCGTACGACGAACTCAATATATGAAGTACGTTTACATGAATCCAGCAAACATAACCTTTATGTGAGATGATAAATTTCTTTCATTCGCGACACACTCGATCAAGCTTAGGATTTTCCATGTGTCTATCCAAATGGCTTGATCATTTTATCTCATATATATTAGCCGACAACTAGATCGTATTCTAAATATGTCTCTTGCATTGGCCAATGACTTTATCGACCTAATATCACTGAGAAGTTGAGTGCTCTCTCGAGTATCCAATCGAGGAATGAATCCTATTCTTGACTCAACTACCACATTAATTTACATCATAATGCACCCAACACAAGCCGTATCTTATCCTATGAGGAGTTTAAGCTTAGGACAGGGTCAAAGTACATTACTATGTAAACAAGGTGTGAATTGACCTCAAGTCAAATGACTTTCATCTCCCACACGCTGATAACACTTTAGACAAGTATAACAAATAGTTTATCAGCAGGGTATATCAATACTTTCCAAAAGTATCCATGTGTCCATCACTAGTAACCATTACTAGTAGCAGGTGAGACATACTACATTCTCTAAGAATGTGATGCAGACCACATGTCGACTTATAACATATCATCGATATCCCATTCTCGATGATCATTAGTCGAGGTTATTTTAGAGTTACGCCCTATCATCAACATCTCACTCTATTAATGACAATGTAAGCTCAAGAGATGCACATTAATGAATAATTACAAACAATCAAATAATAATTCAATAATCACAAATGTCATAAATATTAATCTTATTAATAATACGAATGTGTTCAAGTACATTTGTCCTTAATAATGATTGTCTCTAGGACATACATACTTTCAATCTCCCACTTGGCCTAGAGCCAATCTCTGATGTATCTAATACCCATGTTTTCAAAATGACCATTATGCTTAACTAAGCTTAATGGTTTAGTAAACGGGTCAGCTAGATTATCATCTGTGGGAATATAGTCTAATCTTATTTCTTTAGTTTCCACCATCTCCCTGAGTATGTGGTATTTCTTCGGTACATGCTTGTTTCTGTTTGTTGATCTTGGTTCCTTAGCTTGCGCAATCGCACCAGTGTTGTCATAATAAATCGGTATTGGACAAGTGGCACTTGAAACAACCCCTAGTTCCTTCAGGAACTTAGATATCGCGACAACTTCTTTACCAGCTTCCGATCCAGCAATGTACTCGGCTTCAGTTGTCGAATCATCAGTTGTAGCTTGCTTGGAACTTTTCCAACTCACTATTCCGCCATTGAAAATGAAGGCATATCCAGATTGAGATTTGAAGTCATCAAGATCTGTCTGGAAGCTAGCATCAGTGTACCCAGTACACATTATCTTCTTTGTCCACTATAGACTAAGAAATATTCTTTAGTTCGTCTAAGATACTTAAGAATACTCTTGACTGGTTTTCAGTGTTCTTCCCCAGGATTCTGTTGGAATTTGCAAGTCATACTAAGTGCATAGGCCACATCTGGCCTCGTACAGGTCATGGTATACATGATAGATCCTATTGCTGAAGCATATGGGATTCTTTTCATGCGTTCAAGTTCTGCAACAGTAGAAGGACTACCATGTTCCTTTTGGACAGTTCGAGTGGAATGTCATGCCCTTTGGGTTGAAAAACGCTCCTTCCGAATTCCAGAACATTATGAATAATATATTCAATAGTTTAAGTTTATTCTCAATCGTCTACATAGACGATGTTCTCATTTTCTCAGAATCTATAGACTAGCATTTTAAACATCTTAGAGCATTTATCAATGTTGTTAAGATTAATGGCTTAGCCGTAAGTGCTAAAAAGATTAAGCTTTTTCAAACGTCCATCAGATTTTTAGGCCATGACCTATACCAAGGAACTTACAAACTCATTTGCAGAGCCATAGAGTTCTCAACCAAATTTCCAGATGAGATAACTAATAAAACTCAGTTACAAAGGTTCTTAGGGAGTCTTAACTATGTTGCAGATTTTATCCCTAAAGTGAGACAGATTTGTGAACCTCTCTATAAGAGACTTAAGAAAATCCCAGTCCCTTGGTCCGAAGAACAGACCAAAGCAGTTAGGCAAGTTAAGGAAATTGTTCAAAAACTTCCATGTCTAGGGATACCCAACCCCGAAGCTTTTATGATTGTCGAAACAGACGCTTCAGATTTTGGTTATGGAGGCATTCTTAAACAAAGGATTTCTCCCCAAACTACTGAACAATTAGTAAGATTTACTTCTGGAGTCTGGAACTCTGCCCAAAAGAACTATAGCACCGTCAAAAAAGAGATTTTGTCCATAGTCCTTTGTATCACTAAGTTCCAAGACGATCTGGTGAACAAAGAAATTTTACTAAGGGTAGACTACAAAGCAGCCAAAGATGTCTTGCAAAAAGACGTTAAGAACCTCGTATCAAAACAGATCTTTGCCAGATGGCAAGCGCTATTATCTAGCTTTGATTTTCAAATCGAGTTTATTAAAGGAGAGAATAATTCTTTTCCTGATTTTTTAACCAGAGAATTTTTGCAGGGTAACAATGAGACCCGGCTTACCGGTCTCCCGCCGATAAGGCCACCGTTCCAGTTAAGACCTGAAGAAAGGATGAAAAATCCTTTTATTCCAGATAAGGCCACTAACCCTGCTCTAACAGCTGCCTATGAAAATAGGTTCACAGTGTTGGGAACTCTTCCCCCCATTACAGGTAGAACACAGCCTGTAGAAAAATCCACAGTTGCGCCTTTTAAGGCGTCTTCCTCAAAAGTCCAAACCAATGAGAGTTATGAGATGAAACCGCCAGAGTCATACTCGCAAGCGGTAAAACCAGATACTCCTATAAAAAAGGAGGCAGCATCAGCAACTACCAGTTCCCAATTACCAAAATGGGAGTTCATTGTTCATCAGGCATTGCCAATAATGGCTCGGACAAACAATATGAAAATTTCAAAGTACAGGACCTTGTGAAGCCCTGTTTTACAAACTACCAGTATGTGGATTCCCAAGATCCCCTCAAAATCAGAAAATTCTATGAATTCATCCTCGTCGATACTGACTCGATCGAAGTGGAACATAGTTATTATAAAAATAATCCTGAAAATATAGAATTCTCGAAATTCACAATAAAAAAGATTTTGAGTCCTTTTGGGTGGTTTGCAGATCACTTACACACCCCAATCCCATTTTCGAAATCTTTCAAGCCGGCAACTTATAACTGGTATGATTATAAGGATGCATGGTTTAATTTTCTATATATCAGGCCCAACACACATACCTGGTTTGTTAAGTATGCAGATGGGTTAAAAGAAAAAATTATTCCCCGCTGGTTTTACGAGTGGTGGAATATTTTCGGAGGAACACTAGAAGTAGTACCTCCCACCTTTTCAAACAAATATCCCAGTTTTATGGAAGAACAGCAAATTAGTACTCTTTCTACTCATATTAAAGATTGCAAGTTTTTTATAAACAAGCGAGTTTCATATATCATTAATTGGTCTTTTGGCATCCATGAGATTAACAGAATCAAATATTTCAGTAGATTGATCAGAATCAAAGGATAGAGTCCAAAAGTGAAAGAGGAGGCTAAAAAGAAAAGCCCCTCTACTTCGGGATCCAGCTCTGCTTCAAAGGCAAAAGTCAGAAGAAGGCTCTTAGAAGCCCTGTCCAAATTAGAAGATGATGACGAATCTGGCGAAGCCTTAGAGCTCCTAGATACGGCATCCAGTTCTGGTGAACCAAGTAATGGAGACATGCTTGTTCCAAGAGGAATAGCACAATCTTATTATTTGGAAAAACCATAAAAGAAGATAACGACAAAAAGTCGTAAAAAATATCGTGGCACAAAAGCCAAAAGAAATAACGACAAAAGTCGTAAAAGCAGGTGACACAAAAGTCGCAAAGTAAAAGCAGAAAATCAAAAGCAGAAGGAATCTCCATATAGTAGATGACCCTTCAGAAAAGCAACAGACGGATGGCCTTTCAAAAAAGCAAGAGTCATTCAATATCAGCCAGTCATTTTAAGTTGTAACTTTATTTCCGAGGCCTATTTAAGGCTCTCAATATGTAATGTTAGAGGCACGCCCCGAAATTTCCACAATAGAAATTTCTCTCTACCTCCACTGTATCTTATGTGTGCTTTTCCTTCCGCTTTCAATGTTTGAATAAAATTTGTGAGTATTTCATACACTGCTTCCAGTTTCTATTACTGTTTTTAGTATGTATACCCCCGATCCTCGGTACATGCTTGTTTCTGTTTGTTGATCTTGGTTCCTTAGCTTGCGCAATCGCACCAGTGTTGTCATAATAAATCGATATTGGACAAGTGGCACTTGAAACAACCCCTAGTTCCTTCAGGAACTTAGATATCGCGACAACTTCTTTACCAGCTTCCGATCCAGCAATGTACTCGGCTTCAGTTGTCGAATCATCAGTTGTAGCTTGCTTGGAACTTTTCCAACTCACTATTCCGCCATTGAAAATGAAGGCATATCCAGATTGAGATTTGAAGTCATCAAGATCTGTCTGGAAGCTAGCATCAGTGTACCCAGTACACATTAGCTTCTCTTGTCCACTATAGACTAAGAAATATTCTTTAGTTCGTCTAAGATACTTAAGAATACTCTTGACTGGTTTCCAATTTTCTTCCCCAGGATTCTGTTGGAATTTGTAAGTCATACTAAGTGCATAGGCCACATCTGGCCTCGTACAGGTCATGGTATACATGATAGATCCTATTGCTGAAGCATATGGGATTCTTTTCATGCGTTCAAGTTCTGCAACAGTAGAAAGACTATCCTTCTTTGATAACTTGATGACTTGACCCAAAGGAAGACTTCCATTCTTGGAGTTTTCCATAGAGAATCGTCTTAGCACTTTTTCTATGTATGTGGACTGTGACTGCCCCAATAATCTATTAGGTCTATCTCTGTAGATCCTAATTCCAAGAATGTAGCAGGCTTCACCCAAGTCCTTCATCATGAAGGTGCTGGATAACCATTCCTTGACTGAATGCATGAGATTCTTATTATCTCCCATTATTAATATGTCATCTACGTATATAACAATGAAGACAATACTCCTTCTTTGCTCTTACTATAAACGTGAGGATCTTCTTTGCTTCTAACAAAGTCAAACGATTTGACTGCTTTGTCAAAGCAAATATTCCAACTCCTTGAGGCTTGCTTAAGTCCATAAATGGACTTCTGCAGCTTGCATACTGCTTTAGGCTTAGTTTTGGATGTAAAACCCTCAGGTTGTATCATATACACCTCTTCAATTAGGTTATCATTGAGGAAAGCAGTTTTAACATCCATTTGCCAAATGTCATAATCATATTATGCGGCTATTGCAAGCAAAATCCGAATAGACTTAATTTTCGCAACATGTAAAAAGGTTTCATCATAATCGACCCCAGGCCGTTGATTATAACCTTTAGCCACCAATCTTGCCTTATAAGTCTGTACCTTGCCATATGTATCAATCTTCTTCTTGAAGACTCATTTACATCATATGGGTCTAACCCCTGTTGGCAAATCAACCAAGTTCCAAACTTGATTGATGTACATCGAGTTCATCTCAGATTTCATGGCTTCTTGCCATCTCTGCGAATTTATGTCTAACATATCTTCGATGTAGGTTGTAGGTTCATCGTCATCGGGAATATATATCTCATTGTGTGTTTCTACAAGTAGATTAAGTCTTTCAGGCAGACGATAAGTCCTAGTGGTCCTACGGAGTTGATTATTCAGTGTTTCAGTGTTTGTTGCATTCTGATTGTGAGAAGGTCTTTATGTGCTAGACAATCCATCACCTTGAGAGCTTTCAGGAATGTCATTTTCATGTATTTCCTTAATGGAATGATGTACAACCATTGTATCATCTTCCATTGGTTGTGTATGAGAGCCTTGCATTTCTGCACTTTCTCTCACAACACTCCCACTGGCTGAAAGGCGTACTCTAAGTACCCAATCTTCACCAAATACTCCCACTGAATCCTTGTCTAGGTCTTTTGACAAGGGTTCAACTTCTGTGTTATCTTGTGGTTCTTGAATTTCTTCAAGTTCTATCTTAATGCAACTTCTTTCCTTGTAGACATAGTCTTCTTCAAGGAAAGTTGCATTTCTGGAAACAGTGATCTTATGTTCTCCAGGAAGATAGAAATAGTATCCCTTAGTTTCCTTTGGATACCCCACAAAATAATATTTCTCACTTTTAGATTCCAACGTGTCATTAAGAATCTTCTTTACATATGCAGGGCACCCCAGGGTCGCATGTGCTTAAGTGCTGGCTTCTTGCCATTCCATATCTCATATGGAGTTTTCTCTACTGACTTTGAAGGAACCATGTTTAGAATATAAATTGAGCTTTGCAATGCATAGCCCCAAAGGTATGTTGGCAGAGCTGAGAAATTCATCATAGATCTAACCATATCTAATAGGGTTCGATTTCTCCTTTCAGTAACACCATTCATCTGTGGCATTCCAGGAGGTGTCCATTGTGATTAGACTCCATGAAGTTTCAAGTAATCCAGAAATTCTTTACTTAAGTACTCACCTCCTCGATCTGATCGAAGGGTCTTGATACTTGTTTCAAGTTGCTTCTCTACTTCTGACTTGTACTCCTTGAATTTCTCAAAGGCTTCGAACTTATGTTTCATAAGATACACATGCTCAAACCTTGTGAAATCGTCTATAAAAGTGATGAAGTAAGTGAAGCCTCCCTTAGCTTGAGTTGAAAATGGCCCACATACATCAGTATGGACCAACTCAAGTACCTCTTTAGCTCGCACCCCTTTCCCAGAAAGTGGCTTGTTGGTCATCTTTCCTCTCAAGCAAGATTCACAGTTACCATAGGACTACAAGTCAAATGGTTCCAGGTAGTCTAACTTTCTTAATCTTGCTATCCTTGATTCATTGATGTGACCAAGTCTATAGTGCCATAAGTGGATGGGGTTTCTTGGATTACTTATCTTAGCTCATTTATTTTGCACATTGAAAATTTCACGACTACAGTTTAGAACATACAAACCATCCATAAGCGGAGCATTTCCACAAACAAAACCATTAAACGATAGTACATAACTGCCATTGGTAATAAATGAGGAAAACCCCTCAATGTCTAACACTGCGATAGAAATAATATTCCTCGTCAATGAGGGAACAAAATAACAATTATTTAGTTCTAAACAAAAGCCTGAAGGTAAATCTAGTCTATAAGTTCCCACGCATTCAGCATCCACTCATGCTCCATTTCCAACGCGCATGTCTACCTCCCAAGTAGCCTTTCTGCTGTCAATCAAACCCACCCGTAGAGCCAGGAGCACCTAGTGCTTTGCCTCCTCCTGGAGCTGTGCAGTCCTTCTTCCAGTGCCCCTTCTTCTTGCAGTTGAGGCACACATACGAAGCTACTTTTGCCTTCTTCTGAACACCTCCTCTAGGTTTCATAACTGTAGATGCAGCAACTGTCTTACCCTTCTTCTTCTGCATGTTCTTACCCTTGGGTTTGAACTTGCTAGAAGATCCCACCATGAGCACGACTTTACCTTTAGAGGTAGATGATTCAAAAGTCTTTAACATGTTGTGAAGCTCTAGAAAACTTGTCTTGGTCTCATTCATATTGAAATTCACAATGAAATTCTCAAATGAACCAGGAAGTGAATTCAGGATCAGGTTGACGGAGACATTTATAGGCAGCTTTATTCCAATCGAAGCCAATCTTTCTATTAACCCAATCATCTTCAGAACATGTGCTGACACTTGACCCCCATCGTTCAGCTTACACTTGAAAAGGTCCCTCAACAGTTCATACTCCATTGTCTGAGACTGTGAGTCATAGAGACTCTTCAAGTGTTCTAGCATTTCGTTGGGGCCCATGTTTTCATGTTGCCTCTGTAACTTCAAGGTCATGGAGGACAATATTACACATTGTGCCGAGGTAGCATCGTCTAGATGTTTCTGATAAGCCACCTTGTCAAACAGGGCATACTCATCAGAATCTTCAACAGGGACTGTGGGGAACACCGTTCTAACACATACTCAATTCTTTCTAGTCTTAACACCAATCGCAAATTTCTTAAACAGTCAGGGTAGTTTGATCCAGTCAACTTGTTTGTCTCGACCAACATTTTCAGTGATAGATTCGACATTTTATACTACTGAAGAAACAAATAGACTTGAAATTAAACTCTAATATAATTTCTATTGAACACATTCGTTAACTAATTAACATGGCCTTTAGTTTAATTAGCTCCCACTATTTTAACATACTCTTCAACCTCATGGAAGAATACGAACTCATATCAAATATGGTCATAATGGGCCAAGATCCAGGTTCATGCTATCTCCGCGTTTGTTGTGGCTGATAACTTCAATAGCATAACCTGGTAGGTCTCCAAACCAATTACAAACAATTTGTAACTCTTGTTTGACCGAATGTTCTAAACAATCGATCTGCGTCCCTCGGCTTGTCCGACACTGTGGCGCCAAGACAGCCTAGCAAGTCAACCCCGTTATGCGACTACAATTATGTATCTAAATGAGTTTTGTCTTATAGAGCAAACATTGTGGTGTAAATACTCACGAAGGTTTATCACCTACTTCTACATTTAACATGCATCTATGAAAGAGTCTGAGTCCTCGTAGACTTAGAGCAAATGTTGTGGTATAAATACTCATCTTGCCGAAAAGGATTTTGCACTACAATTAATTATAACGGACGACGCATTCATTTTAAATGAGACTTGTATTAATTTTTTTAGGAACATTTTAATTTAGGGTTTAACCAATATCAACTCTAGCATGTTATGTCCAATAAAGCATTTTAATTATCATGCAAATGACTAAGCATATATTGGGTACCGCCTAACCAAGCATGATATTAAGCGGTTTAATAAATATTGGGCGCCGTCTACCCAGACAATTATTTGCGGACACTATTCTAGTAATCTAAATGACAATCATTTAGCACATAAATAGTATACTTATAAATATAATAATCACGGGTTAAACATTCTGAACAAAAAAAATTAGACCGATGGGGTCGCGACGCTAATCATTAGAGCCGCGACGCCAGTGAGGCAAAAGTCGAAATTCTGCTTCTGCAATGCATTAGCGTCGCGGCGCTTACAAGGCAGAAACCTTCGACTTGCATTACAGTTGCGGCGCTCCACCATGGGGCCGCGGCGCCTAATGTCCAGAAAGTCCGAAATTAAAAAAATGAAGCATTAGGGTCGCGGCGCTCCACCATGGAGCCGCGGCGCTCCACCATGGAGCCGCGGTGCCGCCTTGAAACCCTAGCACGCGTCGCAGCGCCCTACCATAGGGTCGCAGCGCCGATGTCCTGACAAAATGTTTATGTGTTGATTTTCTAAAATCGTTCGAGCCCTAAATCCAATTTAGGGATCAAATCACATATCTTTTATCCTCACCCACCATTATCAATAACACACATATCGACCATCATCCATTCATACTCGTTCTTCGCCCTGCACCATGTTCGCAATGAACCTGTTATCTGCACTTGGGTTAGTCCGAGTTAGAATGGAATGACTTTCTCGATTTAGCGTAGGAGATAATTTAGTGTGATATCAAAAGGTTAACATTCGGTCAAGATATATAGGATTTCAAGAAGCCTTGTTTTAATCCAATTTTATGTTTAACCCATATTATTATGTTATTCAATTGTTATATAACCATTGAACCAGCCTGGGCTTTGATACCACTGTAGAATTTTTGTTCGGTTCAAAACACATAAGTAAGGCACAACGCAAGTTTAATTTTTATTTTTACTTACCCCAACAATTGCTTCTGGTATGGTTATATGACAATTAAAAACCTATAACATAAAGCATGAACACTTATAGGGTAATGAATCTGGAGTCTTTACTTAGGGATTACACGCGACTGTCCCTTCAACTGCAAGCACTATGATATAGTGTATTCCTCTGTCAAGAAATCCAGGAAATCTCGGTAGAGGTTTGAGAGAGTTTCGTCCTAGACTCTAAGTCTAGAAAGTTTATAGAATTGGTATGTGAATTAACAATGGGGAGTGTTGTATTTATAGTTGAAATTAGGGCAAAAATCTGATTAGGGTTGGGCTTCGAGCCTGGCCCAAAACCAAGGTGCAGTGGGCGGTCGTGGGCCCATCTTCGGGTCGACGCGCGGCGCAGTTGACTAGCGTGCGCCGCGGTGCCTTACGTAACATTCTGTTTTCCGTTTTCATTTAATAGATATATATATATATATATATATATATATATATATATATATATATATTCAGCACATTAAATCCAAAATCTAAATTTGATTTAATTAAATAATTTCCATCTAAATAGAAATTATCCCATAGTTTTTATCAATTTAAATATCTCGATCTCAAATCGAATATTTAATACTTTCTCAATACACCCTTAGATCGAAGAGACAATCTACATAGTGTGACCCTATAGGCCTTCATATATCGACACTAATCCAATTAAGGTTCATACGAAACTCCTAGACTGCGCCGTACGACGAACTCAATATATGAAGTATGTTCACATGAATCCAGCAAACATAACGTTTATGTGAGATGATAAATTTCTTTCATTCGCGACACACTCAATCAAGCTTAGGATTTGCCATGTGTCTATCAAAATGGCTTGATCATTTTATTTCATCTATATTAGTCGACAACTAGATCATATTCTAAATATGTCTCTTGCATTGGCCAATGACTTGGTCGACCTAATATCACTGAGAAGTTGAGTGCTCTCTCGAGTATCCAATCAAGTAATGAATCCTATTCTTGGCTCAACTACCACTTTAATTTACATCATAATGCACCCAACACAAGCCGTATCTTATCCTATGAGGAGTTTAAGCTTAGGACAGGGTCAAAGTACATTACTCTGTAAACAAGGTGCGAATTGACCTCAAGTCAAAGGACTTTCATCTCCCACGCGTTGATAACACTTTAGACATGTATAACAAATAGTTTATCAACAGGGTATATCAATACTTTCCAAAAGTATTCATGTGTCCATCACAAGTAACTAGAGGTGGCCAGTGGGCCGGGCTCGGGTCTGGTGGGGTCGGGGTCGGGGCGGGACGGGCGAAGGGGTCGGGGTCGGGTCTGGCGGGCTCTGGCGGGGTCGGGTCTGGCGGGACTTGCTCCAGTCCCGATCCCGATCCCGTCGGAATCGGGGCGGGGCGGGGTCGGGATCGGGGCGGGTTCCGGCGGTTTTTTTTTTTTTTTAATAACATATATATAAAAAAAAACTCAATAAACAAGACAAGATAGTGTAATAAAAACATCCCAAGACTGTTTTTGTGCCTCTTATATTATTTAATAGACATATGATTTTTTTGTAATACAAATACAATTGTCGAAATTGCAACTTTGTGGTGTTGTCCAAAAGTTGCAAATTACATAATAAAATTGCAATTAAAAAAATTACATTCTCAAAAAAACCTGTTCTAATTGCTTGATAATTTCCTGTGGTTCTTCGGTTGGAATTGGTATTTGTTGGTCAAATTGATCCACGTCGCTTCCACCACCTTCGGATAAGATTTCGTTGTAGTTTTCGTCTTCTTCTTCGTTGATCTCCGGTTGACCGCACCTTCTCCGCTCCGCTCGTATCCAATCTCTGAATAATACTGCAATTTCCAAGCTGTCTCCGGCTAATGAGTGTCTGTGGTCTCCTATTTGATATCTGCCGGCAGAAAAAACACTTTCAGACGCAGTTGATGACGCTTGAATGTTCAAAACATCTCGGGCCATCAATGAAAGTGTCAGAAAAGTCTTCTCATTCCCCCTCCAATATTTCAGCAAGTCTTCATGTCCATCTTCATTGATAACTTCTTGGTACGGTACAGAACCCTGCAAAACAAAAATATCCAACTCGCTAATTTGGTTAGTAGTAGAGGTACGGCCGCACATTCTATTTCTGAGACTTTCAATACTAGCCGCAGAAACAACATGTCTTTTGTGAGGTTGTGTTGAAGATGGAGAAGATGGTATAGAAGCCGGTAAGTTAATAGCATTTTCTTGTTGATAAAACCTATATATTTTTTTGCATTGGTGTTCTACGCTAGACAACACTTCTTCTTTAGTTTGATCAATAGGTGGTGGGTGATTTAGATTTTTGGGACTTGGAGGTGGTAGTACTTCTATACAATCGTAAATAGTTTCAATTAGTGATTTAGTACCGTCTATTTTAATAGTAGGATTTAATACAGAACCAATAATATAAATAGTGGGAATAGGAATAAAATATTTTTTTATTTTGATAAACATTTTTTTAATAGCTGCCATATAAACTGGTTTTTCCATATATTCACTAAGTAATAAAAATATTAGAGTTATATAAAACAACATAATTGAAATAGTATGATAATATATACCGAAAAATTCTTTTGTTGCTTGAAAAATTTTCTCTAAAAAAATAAGTTCGGAAATTTTTACCCAGTCACTATCTACAATCATATGAGCTGGATTTTGATTATGAGAGTTAAAAAATAAAGTTATAAGTTTTCTATAGACATAAGCAACAAATAGTTGCTCGTATAAAGAATTTCACCTAGTGGATACTTCTTGTGGAATTTTTCTAAAAGGTAGTCCACAATCGTGACAAGTTTTTTTATATTCTTTTCTTCGTTGTACTTTATTACTTTTAAAAATAAAGTTTATAGCAAATTGTATTTTACTAAGAATGTATTCAAAAAGTGATAGACCATCCTTTACAATTAAGTTATATATATATCACGCACATATTATATGAAAATGATCTGGAAAAGATGCAGTTAAACTATTTTTTAAAATTGTAATTGCGTAATTGTTAGAAGAAGCGTTATCTAATATAATAGTCATAATTTTATCGGTTATTCCGTAATAATGACACACTTGATAAATATTATCTGCAATAAAAGTACCAGTGTGCCTATCATCTATATATCTATACGCTAAGATACGTTTTTGCATAGACCATTTATAATCTATCCAATGACAAGTTACAGTTAAATAATCATGGTTGTTAGTACTACGACCTATATCAGACGTGATAGATATTTTGCCATTAAAATGATATAATGAATAACGTAAATATTGTTGATATTCATGCGCGAATTTAAATACATCTCTCTTAACAGTTGATCTAGGAAAACCGTTAAAAACAGGATTATATATATATCTAATGTAATGAATAAAACCGAGAGATGAAGGAAATGAAAAGGCCAAACCCTCCACAGCAACTAATTTTGATATTGCTTCCATATCTCTATGTTTATTGTATTTAGGGCCTACAATTCCCCCCGTCATAGGGTTAATTTGACCCTGTACTTGGTCCGGGACAGTATCAGTATGTGAACCTTGTCCCGATGGAGCGGACGTTTGCGCACCCGGTTTTGAAGCCTGGTATTAGGCATACCTAGTTGGATGAGCACTTACTACGTGTCTAATTAAACCCCCGTCCCACCATGACCTTTTCCAGTTTTAAATTTTAAAACATTTTTACAAATTTTACATATAGCTGCTTGATTCTCTACGTCCCTATCAAAAAATGTCCATGCATCTCGATTTTAATGGTCGTTTTCTTTGGACCTCGTCTCATACTAGGGGGAATAGGAGGTATTTCAGTTGAAGGTGCACTAGTGGGTGTGTTGTCATCAACATTAGTGGGTGTATCATCTAGATCATCGTCTAAATTAAAGTCTTCTTGAGTTCCAGAAAATAGCTCCTCGTCTAAATCTAATGGTATTGTAGGAAAATGTTGAGTATCAACAAAATCATCCTGTGTAGGAATAAGATGACTAGAAGAAGTACCCTTGCCCTGGTTGCCCCTACTAGAAAAAGCACCATTACCCTTACCCTTAAACATACCTCTTAATCCTTCCATTTTAATTATGATAATAAATAATTAAAAATAATAAAATTAAGTGCGCTAAATAAAATAAACAGACAATAATAATTTAATGAAGGAACGAATGTACCAAACGCCGACGTAACGTCGACGTGTAATCGAGAGGTTGAAAATTGAAACTTTGCTCGATGGAAGATCCTCAAGCTAGTTGTCAACTTCACTCCCAATTCCCAAATGAATAAATAAGATTGAATATTTAGTAAACAATGTAGACTTGTAGAGAGATATATTGAGAGATTAGAGATATTGTAGGAAGATTTATGAGAAAGATGAAGAGAAAATGAGTTATTTATAGTTGAAATTTTGGGTTAAAGTGTAAATATAATAACTTATGGGTTAAAAATAAATATTAAGGGGTAGGGGGTGGGGGAAAGGGGGAGGCCAAAAATGGTCGTTGCCCAACGGCCAAAATCTAAAATGGTCGTTGGTGCAACGACTATATTTGCAAAGGGGGATCGGGATCGGGACGGGCTCGGGGCGGGCGGGCCTGGGGCGAGCTCGGGTCTAGCGGGATGAGACATTGTCCCGTCCCGAGTTCGAGTCCCGCTACCGTTTTTTTTTTTTTACTCGGGGTTGGGACGGGGTTTCTGACGAAGAAAACAAACCACGAAACGACTTTCAAGGTGAGACATACATGTTGAGGTCAGTCGGATTTCCTAGCTTTCCGAAAGAGAAATACATTGAAGCTTGGAGCTTGCAATCGGAAGGGCAACCGCGTGTGCACCTTATAGTAGATAAAGACTCCTGATATTCTAACTTGTAATTTTATGATTTATGTTAAAAGTTTAATTGTTATATAACCATACCAGAAATGTTGTTGGGATAAGTAAGAAACAAAACTTTAAACTTCCGTTGTGCCTTACTTATGTGCTTTGAACCCAACAAAACCCTACACATTTATTACCAACTACCACTTGAGAACGATAATTTCAGTAACTTGTGCAGCAAACAGTAACCATAAATCAGCCCCTTGACATACTAGAAACCAAAGTCAAATAAATGAAAGCACGATTAAAATAATTTACAGTGGGTCCTCATGCGATTATCATTTTCCTGTCCATCTTAATGCTTCCAATCTCTTCACAATATCCAATTGTGTAGAGCTTTGTGCAAGACTAGAGGTCAGTACCAAAAAGTTGAGCAAAAAAATTCCCACCTAGAATAAAGTAACGACGTTGCTAACAACACAAATCTAACCTCAAAACGCTAGGTAAATTCTTCTCATATAACTTGGTGAATAGTCGATGTATGCACAAGATGAATCGGAGACAACCGTTATAAGGACTAAATGACCCTCTTACATAAGTAAATCTCCTCCAGTATCGCATACCATATTCCTTTTTTCCCACATACAAGGGGATCAACACTGTAGCCCATACGAATTTCGTGTTGGTAGTCCATACTAACAAGGATAACCAAAAATGGGTTTTCTTAAATGTTCTTCCAGAATGCCTTGATTTGAAGCACAATATTAACTATTAGATTACTAATATACCTAGAAATGAGATTAATTTAACGGTTCGGGTTCGAGTTCAGCAGAACTGCATTGAAAGCAAAAAATTAAAAATACAGCTTATATGCATATGCAGATATTGAAGAGTGCTGGTAATTAGAGCAAAGGGAGTATGAATCTGATAGGTAGTAGAGAACCTTGTATTTGGATACGGCGTCGTTGAAGGCGTTGATGAGGACTGAATCATCCCATAGATCGTCTTTCCCCATTTTCTCTGCTTTCCACTTCGATGAATTGCAGCAAGAGGGGTTTAACTTTAAGCTGCGTTTTGCAAGGGTTTAACTTGCCAAGCATGAATTATTAGTTATAGAGCTAAGCACCTAAAATTAAAGTTTTAACCTTAACTTGCCATTAAATTTTATTTAGACACCTTAATTACTGCTTATTTTAATTGAGAATAAAGTATTTCGTCTATTCTCAAACTTCTATCACGTAGTTAAATTAATTATATAAAATACAGGGAAAATGTCATATTTAATTTCTCTATTTTATTTTATTAACTAATTTTATATTTAATGATTGTGAACAAATATAATTATAAAATTTATAACCTTACCCCTATTTGGATGGAAAATTCAAATTAAATTAAATTATCCGATTTTAAAAAATTTAACCCGCCTGACCAGCCTCACTTTCATCTTCTTCTCCGGGAAGAATGCTAAAAAAAAATTGATCTTATCTCCTCCAATTCTCAATCAAATGAGCTCAAATTTGAGATACAATTTCCTCACAACGCTGTAAATAAATTATTGTTGGAATCAAAGCAGTACGAAAAATAAATAAATATTACAAGTGTTAGAAAGGATAAACAAACAACGAAGATTATAATTGCCGCAAGCTTGTTGAGTCTTGAATCTTGATAACCTAAAATCAAGAAACACTAAATCTGGATTGTTACAACTGTGGCTGAGTCGAGAGATGGCTCTCTGCCTTTAACACAAGATTACCCCGTATATGTGCTTTTACGTTAGCGGGCAATAGTCTCCCAAAATAAAACATCAACTAATCAACACTACAAAGCAAATAGGTTGATTCTGACGAAAAAAATAAATATGAAACGACTAGCTGAATAATGAAAAATTTCGAGAAAAATGAAGAGTTTATGTTCTTTTCTTTCTACTGTTTCTGCTGCTCTCTTATCTTTCTACTCCACTGCCCTCAAATAAGAATAAGGTATCAATATATAGTGTTTATGAGGATAACCTCTCAAATAGCTTTCAATAGCCATGTAATGACACTCATTGAGGACTTACAATCAGCCAAATAATGGTCGAATTCAAGTGCTTTGTAACGGAGATTCAATGCTCCTAAACCAGTCCAAGAGGCAGAAACTTTCTACCTTCCTCTTCCTAATTTTATCTTTCCTGAAACTTCAGCAACCAAACTGTAAATACTAAACAGTTTGGGGTCCATAAGATAATATCAGAAGAAGACCAAGAACCGATATCCGAGCCGAACCAGATCGGACGGGACGGGTGGCTGCGTGTGTGAGCTTAGCCTCGAACCCAAGCACACCTAGATTCTCCCTCCTTCAAACACATGGGTTATACCTTGGGTCCCAAACTCTTATCCATTTTTAGGTTTATAAAAAGAACAATTCTTCTTTTTCCCACCGATATAGTAGATTTATCCCACACTATATTTTCATGCCTTAAACACCTTACTTCGTGGACTAATATATCTTTCATTTCTTAACGAAATTTTGACGATCCTTGGACCTACGGTCATCTACTCACTTAGTAGATTATGCACGTGTGAAGAGACAAAGCCTCTAACATGCGGAACCCTAGTGTTTAAGTCATTAAATATGGGTGGACGCAACCCCCTATCAAAGGTAAATTTCCAACAATCTCCTTTTGAAAGAAATTTTGGAGCACACACAAGGTGCATACTCCAAAAAGAATGCTAATATGTTTTTGATCTTATCTCCTTCAATTCTCAATCAAATGAGCTCAAATTTGAGATACAATCTCCTCACAACTCAGTAAATAAATTATTGGAATCAAAGCAGTATGGAAAGTAAATAAATATTACAAGTGTTAGAACGAATAAACAAATAACGAAGATTATAATTACCGCAAGCTTGTTTAGTCTTGAATCTTGATAACCTGAAATCAAGAAACACTAAATCTGGATTGTTACAACTGTGGCTGAGTCGAGAGATAACTCTCTGTCTTTAACACAAGATTGCCCCGTATATTTGCTTTTACGTTAGCGGGCAATAGTCTCCCAAAATAAAACAACAACTAATCAACACTACAAAGCAAATAGGTTGATTCGGACGAAGAAAATAAACATGAAACGACTTGCTGAAGAATGGAAAATTTAGAGAAAATGAAAAGTTTCTGTTCTTTTCTTTCTCTTTCTACGCTCTTTTCTTTCTATTGTTTCTTTGCTCTCTTATCTTTCTACTCCACTGCCCTCAAATAAGAGTAAGGTATCAATATATAGTGTTTATGAGGATGACCTCTCAAATAGCTTTCAATAGACATGTAATGACACTCATTGAGGACTTACAATCAGCCAAATAATGGTCGAATTCAAGTGCCTTGTAACGGAGATTCAATGCTCCTAAACCAGCCCAAGAGGCAGAAACTTTCTACCTTCCTCTTCCTAATTTTATCTTTCCTGAAAGTTCAGCAACCAAACTGTAAATACTAAACAGTTTGGGGTCCATAAGATAATATCGAAGAAGAATCCAAGACCCAAGACCAAGAACCGATATCCGAGCCGAACCAGATCGGACGGGACGGGCGGCCTTGCGTGTGTGAGCTTAGCCTCGAACCCAAGCACACCTGCGTCCTCCCTCCTTCAAACACATGGGTTATACCTTGGGTCCCAAACCCTTATCCATTTTTAGGTTTATAAAAAGAACAATTCTTCTTTTTCCCACCGATATAGTAGATTTATCCCACACTATATTTTCATGCCTCAAACACCTTACTTCGTGGACTAATATATCTTTCATTTCTTAACGAATTTTGACGATCCTTGGACCTACGGTCATCTACTCACTTAGTAGATTATGCACGTGTGAAGAGACAAAGCCTCCAACATGCGGAACCCTAGTGTTTAAGTCATTAAATATGGTGGACGTAACCCCCCACCAAAGGCAAATTTCCAACAATCCCCTTTTGAAAGAAATTTTGGAGCACACACAAGGTGCATACTCCAAAAAGAATGCTAATATGTTTTTGATCTTATCTACTTCAATTCTCAATCAAATGAGCTCAAATTTGAGATACAATCTCCTCACAACTCAGTAAATAAATTATTGGAATCAAAGCAGTATGGAAAGTAAATAAATATTACAAGTGTTAGAACGAATAAACAAATAACGAAGATTATAATTACCGCAATCCTGTTTAGTCTTGAATCTTGATAACCTGAAATCAAGAAACACTAAATCTGGATTGTTACAACTGTGGCTGAGTCCGAGAGATAACTCTCTGTCTTTAACACAAGATTGCCCCGTATATTTGCTTTTACGTTAGCGGACAATAGTCTCCCAAAATAAAACAACAACTAATCAACACTACAAAGCAAATAGGTTGATTCGGACGAAGAAAATAAACATGAAACGACTTGCTGAAGAATGGAAAATTTAGAGAAAATGAAAAGTTTCTGTTCTTTTCTTTCTACTGTTTCTGCTCTTTTCTTTCTATTGTTTCTGCTGCTCTCTTATCTTTCTACTCCACTGCCCTCAAATAAGAGTAAGGTCTCAATATATAGTGTTTATGAGGATGACCTCTCAAATAGCTTTCAATAGACATGTAATGACACTCATTGAGGACTTACAATCAACCAAAAATGGTCGAATTCAAGTGCCTTGTAACGGAGATTCAATGCTCCAAAACCAACCCAAGAGGCAGAAACTTTCTGCCTTCCTCTTCCTAATTTTATCTTTTCTGAAACTTCAGGGAGCAAACTGTAAATACTAAACAGTTTGCGGTCCATAAGATAATATTAGAAGAAGCCCAAGACCCAAGACCCAAGACTGAAGGCCCGATATCCGAGCCCGGACCGGACGGGACGGGGGCGGCGACGCGTGTGGGCTTAGCCTCGAACCCAAGCACACCTAGGTCCTCCCTCCTTCAAACACATGGTTACCCCTTGGGGTCCCAAACCCTTATCCATTTTTTAAGCTTATAAAAAGAACAATTCTTTCTTTTCCCACCGATGTTGTAGATTTGTTCAACACTATATTTCCATGCCTCAAACACCTTACTTCGTGAACTAATATCTCTTTCATTTCTTAACGAAATCTGACGATCCTTGGACATACGGTCATCTACTCACTTAGTAGATTATACACGTGTGAAGTGACAAAGCCTCCAAAATGCGGAACCCTGGTGTTTAAGTCATTAAATAAGGGTTGACGCAACCCCCTACCAAAGGCAAATTTCCAACAATCACCTTTTGAAAGAAATTTTGGTACACACACAAGGTGCATACTCCAAGAAGAATTCTAATATTTTTTAATCTTATCTCCTTCAATTCTCAATCAAATGAGCTCAAATTTGAGATACAATCTCCTCACAACTTAGTAAATAAATTGTTGGAATCAAAGTAGTACGGAAAGTAAATAAATATTAAAAGTGTTAGAAAAGGATAATAAAACAACAAAGATTATAATTGCCGCAAGCTTGTTCAGTCTTCAGTCTTGAGTCTTGATAACCTGAAATCAAGAAGCACTAAATTTGGATTGTTACAACAGTGGCTGAGTCGAGAGATGGCTCTCTGTCTTTAACACAAGATTGCCCGTATATGTACTTTTACGTTAGCGGACAATAGTCTTCCAAAATAAAACAACAACTAATCAACACTACAAAACAAATAGGTTGATTCTGACGAAGAAAATAAACATGAAACGACTTGCTGAAGAATGGAAATTTTAGAGAACAATGAAGAGTTTCTGTTCTTTTCTTTCTACTGTTTCTGCTGCTCTCTTATCTTTCTACTCCACTGCCCTCAATTAAGAGTAAGGTCTCAATATAGAGTGTTTATGAGGATAACCTCTCAAATAGCTTTCAATAGTCATGTAATGACACTCATTGAGGACTTACAATCAACCAAATAATGGTCGAATTCAAGTGCCTTGTAAAAGAGATTCAATGCTCCAAAACCAGCCCAAGAGGCAGAAACTTTCTGCCTTCCTCTTCCTAATTTTATCTTTTCTGAAACTTCAGCGAACAAACAGTAAATACTAAATAGTTTTGGGTCCATAAGATAATACCATAAGAAGCCCAAGACCCAAGACCCGATATCCGAGCCCGGACCGGACCGGACGGACGGACGGGTGGTGGCGCATGTGGGCTTAGCCTCGAACCCAAGCACACCTAGGTCCTCCCTCCTTCGAACACATGGATTACCCCTTGGGGTCCCAAACCCTTATCCATTTTTTAGGCTTATAAAAAGAACAATTCTTCATTTTTTCCCACCGATGTTGTAGATTTGTCTCACACTATATTTTCATGCCTCAAACACCTTACTTCGTGGACCAATATCTCTTTCATTTCTTAACGAAATTTGACGATCCTTGGACCTACGGTCATCGACTCACTTAGTAAATTATGCACGTGTGAAGAGACAAAGCCTCCAAAATGCAAAACCCTGGTGTTTAAGTCATTAAATATGGGTGGACGCAACCCCCCATCAAAGGCAAATTTCTAACAATCACCTTTTGAAAGAAATTTTGGTACACACACAAGGTGCATACTCCAAGAAGAATGCTAATATTTTTTTGATCTTATCTCCTTCTATTCTCAATCAAATGAGCTCAAATTTGAGATACAATCATGTCACAACTTGTAAATAAATTGCTGGAATCAAAGCAGTACGGAAAGTAAATAAATATTACAAGTGTTAGAAAGAATAAACAAACAACGAAGATTATAAATACCGCAAGCTTGTTGAGTCTTGAATCTTGATAACCTGAAATCAAGAAACACTAAATCTGGATTGTTACAACTGTGGCTGAGTCGAGAGATGGCTCTGTGTCTTTAACACAAGATTGCTCCGTATATGTGCTTTTACGTTAGCGGGCAATAGTCTCCCAAAATAAAAGAGCAACTAATTAACACTACAAAGCAAATAGGTTGATTCTGACGACGAAAATAAATATGAAACGACTTGCTGAAGAATGGAAAATTTTTAGATAAATGAAGAGTTTATGTTCTTTTCTTTCTACTGTTTCTGCTGCTCTCTTATCTTTCTACTCCACTGCCCTCAAATAAGAGTAAGGTCTCAATATATAGTGTTTATGAGGATAACCTCTCAAATAGCTTTCAATAGCCATGTAATGACACTCATTGAGGATTTACAATCAACCAAATAATGGTCGAATTCAAGTGCCTTGTAACGGAGATTCAATGCTCCAAAACCAGCCCAAGAGGCAGAAACTTTCTGCCTTCGTCTTCCTAATTTTATTTTTTCTGAAACTTCAGCGACCAAACAGTAAATACTAAACAGTTTGGGGTCCATAAGATAAAATCATAAGAAGCCCAAGACCCAAGACCCGATATCCGAGCCCGGACCGGACGGACGGGACGGGCGGTGGCGCATGTGGGCTTAGCCTCGAATCCAAGCACACCTAGATCCTCCCTCCTTCGAACACATGGGTTACCCCTTGGGGTCCCAAACCCTTATCCATTTTTTAGGCTTATAAAAAGAACAATTCTTCATTTTTCCACCGATGTTGTAGATTTGTCTCACACTATATTTTCATGCCTCAAACACCTTACTTCGTAGACCAATATCTCTTTCATTTCTTAACGAAATTTGACGATCCTTGGACCTACGGTCATCTACTCACTTGGTAGATTATGCACGTGTGAAGAGACAAAGCCTCCAACATGCGAAACCCTAGTGTTTAAGTCATTAAATATGGGTGGACGCAACCCCACACCAAAGGCAAATTTCCAAAATCCCATTTTGAAAGAGATTTTGGTGCACACACAAGGTGCCTACTCCAAGAAGAGTGCTAATATTTTTTTTGATCTTATCTCCATCAATTCTCAATCAAATGAGCTCAAATTTGAGATACAATCTCCTCACAACTCAGTAAATAAGTTGTTGGATATAATTGTTGGAATCAAAGCAGTACGGGAAGTAAATAAATATTACAAGTTTTAGAAAGGATAAACAAACAACGAAGATTATAATTGTCGCAAGCTTGTTGAGTCTTGAATCTTGATAACATCAAATCAAGAAACTCTAAATTTGGATTGTTACAACTTTGTCTGAGTCGAGAGATGGCTCTCCGTCTTTAACACAAGATTGCCCATATATGTGCTTTTAGGTTAGCGGACAATAGTCTCCCCAGAAAAAATAACAACTAATCAATACTACAAAACAAATAGGTTGATTCTAACGAAGAAAACAAGTATGAAACGACTTGCTGAATAATGAAAAATTTAGAGGAAAAATAAGAGTTTCTGTTCTTTTCTTTCTACTCCACTGCCCTCAAACACTCATTGAGGGGTTATAATCAGCCAAATAATGGCCGAATTCAAGTGCCTTCCTCTTCCTAATTTTATCTTTCTTGAAACTCTAGGGACCAAATTGTTTGGTGTCCAAAAGATAATATCAGAAGTCCAAGCCCAAGCCCAAGCCCGGAATGCAGACGCGTGTGGGCTTAGCCTCTAACCCAAGCACATCTAGGTCCTCCCTTCTTCAAACACATGGGTTACCCCTTGGGGTCCCAAACCCTTATCCATTTTTGTGGCTTATTAAAAGAACAATTCTTCCTTTTTTTTTCACCGATGTGGTAGATTTGTTACACACCATATTTTCATGCCTCAAACATCTTACTTCGTGGACCAATATCTCTTTCATTTCTTAATGAAATTTGACGATCATTGATCCTACGGTCATCTACTTACTTAGTAGATTATGCACGTGTGAAGAGACAAAGCCTCAAACATGCGGAACGCTAGTGTTTAAGTCATTAAATATAGGTGGATGCCCCTTACCAAAGACAAATTTCCAACATAAATTACCAACTATCAATTTATTCAAATAAACATTGAATCAACAAAACCCATTCTCAAGTTTTATCTTCGAGCTTCAAACTCTAACAATGGCTAAAATGTCTTTGAGCCATTTTTTTCCATCGGAAAGTGTGTGTCACAACTCACAAATAGTTTCTTTCAACAATTGCATTGCCTCAAGCCTCACTAGAACAACAAAAAAGAGAAAAAATTGTAACTCAGGGCATGTTTGTATCTTTTATAGCTGTTTAATCTTTTGATAATCCACTGAAGCTCAGCTTCGCCACTTGTTTTTCTTCTTTAACCCATTGTTCCAGTACTTGAACCACAAACAAGTTTGGGCTACCTAAGAGTGCAATTATTGCGAAGACCCAATCACAATTCTTGCGAAGACCCAGACTTGCGAAGACAAGTTTGATTTTTCAAGTTTTTTCTTCAAGTTTCAAACTCTAACAATGGCTAACATGTTTTTGAAAATGAATTTTGTTGATTCAATATTTGTTTGAAGAAATTGATAATTGAGATTTGTTCACTGATTTGTGAGGAAGTTGCATATTAAATTTGAGCTCATTTGATTGAGAATCGAAGGAGATATGATTAATTTTTTGAGCATTCTTCTTTGAGAAGAAAATGAATTCGGGGCTGAGTCGGGGCGGATTAAGGCGGGATTGGGTAATTTTTTTAAAATCGGATAATATAATTTGATTTGTAATTTTTCGTTCAAATAGAAGTAAGGGTATAAACTTTGTAGATGACATGGATATATCTATTCACAATAATTAACAAAGAATAAAGTTAACTAATAAAATAAAGTGGGGGTAAAATTATATCTATCATTTTTAGTTATATACATCAAACTCAATTGAAACATAATAAATTTGTGTCACCACCTCCTGTTCCACCACAAGTCCAGCAAAAACTACACAAATTGTCATTTTCATGAACCCCATTTAAAAAAAAAAACAGAAATTTATAATTTTTTTAAAGTTTAACGTCTCAAACAAATTCAAACTTGTGAAACTGAAATTGAAAATCACAGATAAAAAAGTTTCAAACTTCATTTAAAATTGGGCTTAATAAAGTTTAACTTCAAACCTATTGAACAACATTCGAGTTTGAAGTTAGATTTTGCTGGTTCACAACTTCAAACATTCATGAAGTTGACAAAATTATAACTTCAGCCAGAAGGTCTTAAGTTGTGAATTGACTAAAATGAATTTCAGATCAAAAGTTTAAAGTTCCAACTAGTTATAATAAAGTTCTTATTATTAGAGCTTTATGTTGATTTTCATTTACTTTCCTATCATATATAGATATTTTTACTAGCATAAAACCCACTAGTCACTCATGACTAGAGATGGCAACGGATCCTGGACTCGGTCCGGATCCGGTGGATCCAGATCCATTTTATAAAATATGGATCTTTAAAATGTGGACCCGATGGATCCGGATCGGACCCGGGTCCATTTATGACAAATCGGATCTTGATATGGATTTTGTCTTTGAGATCCGTATCCGGTCCAGATCCGACCCGTGGATTCATTTTTCATTAAATACATTATACATTTATACATCCATAAGTAAGACCAGTCCATAACCTAGAACTTCTTTTATTTTTCTCGGCCAGGCCCAAGTCCTTTAAGGAACGAAGCCCAGCCCATCTGCCTGTCTTTAAGCCAACGAAAGGGCAAAGACCTCCTCATTCATTTCGTTTCCTTATGTAAGACAAACCCTAGTCGTCGTATCTACTTGTCGTCCCTACACAACGAAAGGTGAGTTCGATTATTATTTTTTGGCTCTTTTAACTTCTGTTGTTTTCATAATCTACACAAAAAAAAATATATATATATAACTAAAAGAAGATTGATTAACCATTTATTTTAGACGAAGTTGTTTGGTCTGGGTTCTGGCATCTCTTTAATACATCTTTCTTGTTTAAGGATTTTGTTCGAGTATGAACACATTCAAAAGTTAAGTAGTCTTGGTATTGTGATGGTTTATCAAGACTGACCAGGATACATCTGTTAAAGTTAAGGTTTGATGAATGTCAAGAAATTTGCTAGAAATGTGGATTTTAGAAAATTGTAGCTAGTAAAAGTAAAATAATTGGAATATCATTTGTTGCGTGTATTTGCCTGAGAAGAAAAGGAAAGCTTAAAAACAAGAGTAAATCAGTTTTCTAAATTAGTCTGGCAAATACTTAATATGGAAGAAAGTCCATATTAACAGTTTTTCATTTATATAATATTTGATATTTTGGGATTTTGAAAGATATATTAACAGTCAAACACAAACAAAAAGAAAATACGTGTACGATTTTATCAATCCAACAAGAGCAGAGAACAAAGACTAATTTTTGCTTACAAATTTCTGCAACAAATTGAAGCGTAGATACAATTCATATTTGCACACACATCTATTATTTATGAGAAAAAGAACTTTTCAGTATCTCAATTTTGAAATTGGAAACTGGAAACTGAATGCATTGGATATGATTGTTGTTGTGTTTTGTTGATTCAGTATCTGAATGCACTGAAAATTGAATGTATTGGAACTTTCCAGTTTGCTAGTTACTGGAAACTAAATGCATTGACTTTAATATTAGATATGAATGTTGTGTTTTGTTGATTCAGTATCGTACTATCCTGGAATAGTTGTATGTTGAATGTTGGAATATTATTCAAGTCAAAAAAATTTACGTGTGGATCCAGGTCCGATCCGTGGACCCAGTGGATCCGATGGATCTGGATTTGGTTATGATTTTTATGAACCCGATGGATCTGGATCCGGATCTGGATACAGGTATGAAAAATGGATTTGAATCTGGATCTAGTAGTATCCGGTCCAGATCTTATCCGTTGCCATCCCTACTCATGACTCATGCCCACAAAAAAAGAAAAACTTTAAATTTATGAATTTGGGTTGTTTTATCGCATGTGTCGATATTTGATGTGATTAGGACTTCTGCTAATTGGACCCCAAAAGAAGCAAGAAGGAAAATAAGAACAACAACAAGATCAATTCCTCAATTATATTGTTAGTGTTGGTAAATGAGCGATTGACTATAATAACACCATTCATAATAACCTTTATTGTTATCGTCTTCATCGGTATCCTTACCTTAAGATGAATGAGGCTGAAACGTTCATTCAATATAATATTGTATTTTGATCATCTTCATTAATCAATTTTGGTTTTGTTTTCAATTCAAAAGTTGGTGGTGGAAAAAATCAAGTGTTTTAAGAGAAAGAAGCTATCTTATAGGAATAGTCATGGCAGTATGATGAGGAGGAGAATAGAAGGAAAAGAAGAATTTGTGGTGATTCGAAGTTTCCCTCTTTATACTAAAGTTTAAATATTTTGATTAAACTTTCAATGTCACATATAAAAGCATATACTTGGTAAAATTCTACCATATTATAAGACATGTCATAAGTAACTTAATAGTATGAAATATGAGAAAATATATTTTAAAAAAAATTAACTTATTTTTAAAATTTACTTTAGCAATTTAACTTTACGGATAATTTTTACCCCTAAACAACTTTAGGTGAATTTAATGCCTCATCAAAAGATATATGACAAGAGAATTGTTTTCACTCTCATAAACTCGCGTGGAAAGGAGAAAAGAAGATAAAAAATTGACCAAATCCTTTTTTACATTTCATATATTCTGAGTTAGGAGTATTAATTATGCAGACTTATACTATTTTTATGTAGTTTTCAAATATGTATAAATTTTATTATAAAATACTTTAAAAATATTTAAAATTGAGTCAAATAAATAATTATTTAACTCACAAAACTGGTCAACTCTCATATTAATTGAGACAGATAGAGTAATTTGTTAGGAAACTAGGGAGTATTTTTCCCCTCACAATCAAAAACTAAAAAATATTTTTTACTCACTATTTTTGGTTCTATCAAATAGGGGTGGGCGTATATCGGTTCGGTTCGGTTTTATATCCGAAAAATATGAACCGACTAAAAACCATTTTTTTTAAAGAAACGAATACAACTTTTTTTAAAAAAAATAAATCGATATGTTCGGTTTATATGCCGAACGTATCGGATTATATCAGTTTTTTCTAGCGGGCCGGGCCGGATCGGTTCGGTGAATTTTTAAATTTTTTAAAAAAATTGAATTTCCAAAACTGAAATTGATATTCACACCTACACTATCATGAAATTTCGATGTTGAAATCTATTGTGTATCGTGAGATGTTTACTAAAGAAAAAGGAAAATTAGAAATCAATTTGGGGGAAAACACAAATTGATTGGAAAAACGGACGATTTTGTAAAAATTGGCAACGTGGTTTGACCGGCCCCGTCTAAAAAAATACGCAAAATAAAAAAAAATCGGGTAAAACGGACATCCGAGCGTAGAGTTATGACCATTTAAAGTTTTATCAATTTATAACTACTTTTTCTCCGTACATTTTATGTCAATGCTTCCGTGATACGTTAATCAAGTTCATGCCGCATGTGACTTCCATAAAAGCTTCATAGATTAGCTTCAATGGCTATGATTCAAGAGATAGTAGTAGCCTAAAATAAAAAATAATAATAATAAAATATATATATATATATATATATTTAATTCATTTTTTTTGTTCGGTTCGGTTCGTATCCAAAATTAAAAAACCGAACCGAATCACTAAATCCTGATTCGATTCGATTTTTTTTTTAAAATTCTTCGGATTTTACAATGAAAATATGTGAAAACCCCCCTTTTTCGACAGTCTTAACTTAACTAGAGATGGCAGTGGAACCTAGATCTGGTCCGGATCCGGTGGATCAATATCCGTTTTATAGAATATGGATCTTCAAAATTTGGACCCGACGGATCTGGATCGAACCCGGATCCGTTTCTGACGGATCGGATCTGGATCTTGTATTTGATATCCGTATCCGGTCCAGATCTGACCCGTGGATCCATTTTTTATTAAATATATTCATAACCAAGAATGTAATTTTATAAGTATTTTCTTAAAATTGTTAAGCACATCCTTGCAAGTTTAATTCTCAAAACAAGTTTAATTTATCCCCGCGTTAACTCAAAAATCAAAAAATAAAGAGGTAACTTCACGATTTTTAAAGTCGACGGATTTTCCTCTTTGATAATAAAATCAATGTTATATTAGTGAATGACTAACATCTCCATAGACAAATAGTTAAAATTATATTCACTTCATTTGTGAAGATTCCAAGCACATAGAAGTTCTGCATTGTGGAAATACTAGTCAACATTTTCACAACTATATTGTCATGTCAACATTTTCAATTAATAGCTCACAATCAAAACGAGACAACGAACAAAATATCTCATATGAACATTTCAAAATTGAAACACAGTAAACTGTTAGCTAAGTAAAAATCGTTTGTCAATTCAAAAAAATATTCTTAGCAAGTAATTTCTTATCAAAGCAATTTTTTTTACATGTGGATCCAGATCCGATCCGTGGACACGGTGGACACGGTAGATCCGAATTTGGATATGATTTTTATGGACCCGACGGATCTGAATTCATGTATGAAAAATGGATCTGGATCTGAATCTGAATCTAGTAGTATCCGATCCAGATCCCATCCGTTGCCAACCCTAATCTTAACAAAAAGTCAAAAAATATACAAAACATATGCAACGACGTCGTTTAGATATTTTTATAATGCGACGGCGTAGTTCGTCAGTGCCCTATCACTAAACATCATTACATAGATAGTAGGCCTTCAATAATGGAAGAAGGAAGATACAATAATATTTCCTTCTTTCCTTCCTTTTCCGGTCAAATAATATTTATTTACATTCTCTTTCTTTCCGCCCAAGCAAACCACAATTATTCAAATTGTTGAATTTCTCAGAAACTATAAATGTTTTCTTCATTAATAATTTAGTTGATGAATTTCACAATCAATCTCCCTCTAAACGCCGCTTTGTTTGTCCTTTCCTCCTCAGTTATCTCTCTATCGGTTGCTTCTTCCTCCGAGAAAGACGACGGCGTTTAATCTATGAAAGGTATATGTTAAAACAGTAATTTTCTTCGTTCACTGTTTGGATCTGAACTGATTTGTTTCGATTTGCTGGGTTTCCGGGTAGATCGGGTCGGATTTTGTTTTGTTACTGGAATTTAACTTCTGATTAGAATATTTTTCGTATTTTTTTGCAAATTTATTGCAAATTTTTGTACTTCTTTGATTGTTACACAATTCATGATAAATTGATTTGAATTTTTGCTGGATTTTTATTTACGGCATGATAAATCATTGGAGTAGCGCGTTTTTTTAAAAAAAATGAAAGTTGCCTTTTAAGTTACAATTACATTTTTATTAATTGAGGTTTATATTTGTACATTTGAGCAATAACAACAACAATAGCATCAAGCAGCACATATCAAAGCAGTTTGAAAAGGAAAATATCGAACTAAAGAAACATAACAAATAATAGGGAAAATATCAAGTAGCATTCAGGAAAAAAGGAACAGTAACAACGACTAAATAATGTGATAACCGAAGCACAAGAAACGAGTACTTATAGAATTGAAGGACGAGAAACTATAAGAACAGTGATATTACTACTTATATGAAGGGAGAAACAGGTAAGGTGTACCAAACTACCACCAAACCTATCCCACAGAAATCGGGACAAAGCTCATGCTAGAAAATTCTGTTAGAAAAATAATGATTGCCCTTAATTCTGTTTTCTTTCTTTATTTCTTTATATCCGGAAATTTGAGTTGCAGCATTTATATGTGTATTTTTTTATCTACCAATACTAACAAAACTTATGTTTTCAGCTGAGGTGAATTAGATTAGCTCCTATGTTACCTTTGTATAAAGGAGAATTTGTTGACTTGACACCAACATTATGGCGACAACGAGCTTCTGCCGAGATGGCCACTCATTGCAGAATTTGGTAGGTTTCTCAAAGTTAGCTACATTCTGTATTGCATTAGAATAAATAATTTACTGGTTTTTATGGGAAGCAAGTAAATTTGACACATAATTAGATGCATTAAAGAGTATGAGATTTACTTTTATTTCACAAAAAATGTGACCTTTACTTCTATTTCAG
Organism: Anisodus tanguticus; assembly: GCA_034509755.1. Lineage (NCBI taxonomy): Eukaryota > Viridiplantae > Streptophyta > Magnoliopsida > Solanales > Solanaceae > Anisodus > Anisodus tanguticus. Next base: position 34,835,247 of record CM067546.1, read on the forward strand.
AAAAAAATATGAAATTTACTTCTATTGCTAGAGTTCAGGATTGTTCAGTTGGTATTAGATTACTTTAGCTATGTAGTTTATGAACTTGACATGTTCTGTTATGCTAAGAATCGTGCTGTTCGTATGAAGAAATTTTTTTCTCGTCCATTTTATTTCAAAGGAATGACTATCTAATTGCCTTTTTTCCCTGCCAGGTTTTGCATTTCGTTCTCCATGATGTGGCTTCTCAGGAATTTGTTATGCCAGACCTGTGCTATACTAGTCTAGGATTTAGTCTTTCTGTTAGAGATTTGTGAATAGTAGTTGCCTGTAGATAAATGGAGTCAAACTGGGTTAAAGTGTTAGATAGTGGCCGTAGGACAGCAGCCGTCGACTCAAGAAATAAAGTGGCATCTCAGTATGTGGCACGTATAGTTGGAGCTGGCACTAAGAAGCTTGAGGAGCTATCATTTCAACCAAATTGTGGCTCATTTTATAGCAAGCTTGGTAAGAGGAAAAGGACTGTAGACGGTGAGTCTAATTGCAGATCACATCTCAGGAAATCGATACTTAAGAACTACTCAAATTTCATGAAAAGTGGTCCGCCACAACGTGTTTTATTTCATCAGAATGGTGAATGGTATGATTTCCCTCAAGATATTGTTCGTATAGTTAAAGAGGACTTCCGCTCAAAGAAGGCTGTGATTGAGGTGAACTTTGGTGGCTTTCATGTAATACTTGATATTCTATATATGGTTCAGGTGAATCTGGTAACTGGATTAGAGAAACCTATCGCCTGGATAGACGAAGCAGGTGGCTGTTTCTTCCCTGATTTATGTCTCGTCAGTTGTAAAACGCATGACAACTTAGAAGTCCACTCACAGAGAACTGAAGAATTCAGTGCTGCTGAGCCAGATAGGGCAACTAAAATCAAGTTGCATCTTGAAATAGACTTTAATGGACCAAATAATTGCAATTTGGAAGAATATGTGGAAGAGTCAAATGTCAGTTTTAAAAGGATTAAAGTCTATCCTTTTAAAGATTATCAAGAATTTGCTGTTGATAAAAACTCATATCCTAAAATGGAAGAAGTTGCTGAAAATCAACAGAATCAGGAAAGTCTGTCTCCTAAATTAGAAGATACACTAAAGTCGGTGGATGCAGAATCTGTTAAAATTATGTTTGTTAAGGGAATGAATAATACCATTCATAAGGTGGATATAATTGAAATTAGTCAATGCTCAAGTAAATATATGAAAAATCGCTTGGAATTGTTCGAGAAACAGGTTGAGATAACCCAAAAGTATCGGGGAAACTCCAATGTTAGGTATGCTTGGCTTGCCTCTTCCAAAGAGGCAGTATCTACAATTATGAACTATGGCCTTGTGCAAGGGGCAACTGGACAGAAGACTAATCTTGGAGTCGGAGTGCACTTCATTGCACAGGACTGTACCTCTAAAAGGTTGGATAATACATTGTAATGCGACATCATTTTTATTGATGATTTCATTATTGTTTGGAGTTCCAATATTATGATCTTAGAATGGTTTGAAAGTTTATGCAGTAGTTTAATGGAGAGATCAATAATCTTTGTGATTATGTAGTTCCAAAATTTTCTCCTGTGCTACTGTTACCTTCTCAATTATTTTTCCTCCTGTGCTCCTCCTATGACAACTGGGGTGTTCAGAAAATAAAAAGGAGAAAGAAGATCCTTGCAACTTAAACAAGCATTTTGCTGTGATTATAATATCATATCTAGATATTTAATAAATGAAGCCCCCCCTAGGGATGGCATGTGGGTACAATTTTGCGGATTCCGCACCGCAACCGCCCCAGTTGGGGCGGGTATGGGTATAACTTTGGCGGGTAGTCAGCGGGTATGTGTATAACTTTGGCGGGTAGTAGGTGGGTATGTGTATAACTTTGACGGGTAGTAGGCAGGTATGGTAGGTGGTGGATTTGCAGTTATATCCGCCTGCCCCGCATCCACCCGCCCGCCCCAAATCCACCCGCCAATTATAATTTTATTTGTACATCTTTATATTTATCTAAAATCCAAATAATTTGGCACACATAATTTTAGTAGCCCATAAGCCCAATAATAATGAATTTTGAGGATATCCACTTGGGTGGTGGAGCGGGTGTGGATTTATGAATATACCCGCCGATGTTGAAAATGTACCCGCCATGGGTGGCGGGTAGGTGACGGGTATAAAATTTTCTGGCGGGTGCGGGTTAGGGGTACCCGCACCGGCCCCGCCCAATTGACATCCCTAGCCCCCCCCCCCCCCCCAAAAAAAAAAAAGAAGGAAAGAAACAATCAAACAAAAATTGTCCTCTGTATTAACTGGTTATCTTTCAGGAGGATCTAACTTCAGTTTCGTTTTACTTCTCATTTTCAGTGCAGCTGGCTGTGATATTGACGAAAATGGCGTTCGTTACATGGTTCTTTGTCGTGTCATTTTGGGCAATGAAGAACTTTTGTATTTTGGCTCTAAGCAATCTCATCCGAGCAATGAGAAATATGATAGTGGTGTTGATGATCTGAAGAGTCCTACTTATTATACTGTATGGAATATGAATATGAATACACACATATATCCAGAGTATGTTGTGAGCTTCAGGATGTCTTCAGGAGCAGCAGGTGTCTATTTATCTCCTTTTCCGTACATTTAACTGTTAGAATATCATGACATATATGAAATTAAAAAATGTATTGATTGTTAATTACTTTGAGTATGTCGCACCTTTCCTTAAAGAGAAACCACACCATAAACTGTTTGTTGTTTTGAATATTGCTTCAGACTTCAAAGTAACAGAATTTTCAGTTCTCATTTCAGCTGTGAAATCATTCAAGAAGTATCTGTTATTCTACTTTCGGGGACCTACTTCTCTTTTAAAAGACTTGCTATATAAATACAATTACTATGCTTGATCAGCTAACATATTACAATTGGATTTGCACCGTTTTGGCGATCATGTTATGGGTTACAACTTTACCTACTATATAAAGAATGGGGGTTTGAGATATTTGCTCCTTGAGTAAAGTTTTGAACACATAAATTGGCTCTGGTTTTGAATCCTTGTGATGATTATCATGAGGTGCAACTCTCTTTATCAAAAAGATCATGAGGTGCAACTCTATTATTTTGTTTTTTGTAAAGTAAATAACTGTGTAACTTTTAACAATTATCAGGTTGTGTTGCCACTTCCCCATATTAAAGTTGAAGGATTCGGATCACTATGACAATGACATATATGTCTTAGTCTTGTTATGTAATTGTTCTATTGCTAGTGCCTCACATTGAAGGATCTTGATTCTAAACTATTTATGCTCAGAGGATCATCCTTACGATGTGTAGTTTAATTCTTTTCTTTTTAAAATTTTAAAAAATGTATTTGTAACTGCTGAAGACAGCATTTAATGGAACATTGCTTGGAAACCACAGATTAATTTGTTTGGTTTCTCTTTTAGATAATTGGGTTGTGATATCCTGTTGTTAAAGAGTTTGTGGGGCTTTTGGCATACGTCATTGATATTTTATGCTCTCTTCAGGGCGTTAAACATGATGGCACGATCTATTTAGTTCCATGATGCATTATTTTAATACATAGAAACTTTTATATCATTATGGAGAAGGTTCTCGAGTAGGACTAGCTTATCAATGATAAAAAGAGACAGAAATTTGAAATTAATCACCGCTTAAAGGTATTTGAAGTAGATAGATGATATCTTCTACCCCTTTACAGCATAACATTTTGATTTATTTATCCAAGGCGAAAAAAATAAAGAGTAGTCACAACACAATTTATGTCGGTCTAATGTGCTGATCAGTAATTATGCTTTTCAAATTACTTTATTACCACTCACTGATGTATGGCGTGCTGATTGAGTAATCTTCAGGTTCAAATACATTTTACCTTTGGTAGTATTTGTTTAGCCAATCTATTTTCAGAAGTTGCTCTGAGTTTGTATTTTATTTCCCCAGGGGCTCCAATAAAAGAAGAAGGTAGGCTTGATGTCTCCGGAGTTGCTTCTCAGGGATCTGAAGAGCAGTTGGACTTGAATAAATTGCCTATAGAATTGGTAATACTTCATTCGACTTGCCCCTCATTCCACCCCATCCCCTCCCACAATAGCAGGATGAAAATAGAAAAGAGAAATTGTCTTTGTTATTTTTTTTGCTATGGTAAGGTGAACAAAAATTATTTTTAGGGGTACCTTGGCACATGTCCTATTTTTGCTATGTTATTGTCCTATTTGCCTTACTACATCAATATGGAGCAACATGAAGTACTTCTCTTGGCACAAGTTGATTGCTTCAGTGGTTACCTTCTGTGCGCTCCTCTTCAGAAAATGAGCTTTAACTTGAGATTGTATTTTTTGCCGCGGTCCGCGCATGAAGTTGCAATATGAGGTTTGAAGTCTTTGCAGCAGCGCAGAAATTTGCCTATATATGAATGTTCATACACAGACAGACCCTGGCGAACTTGTAAGAGGTTGATTAAAGTTAGCTTCTCACAGAATGTATGAATTCTAAAATTTTGATCATTTTGTCAGCAGAAATGTTTGGATGTCAAGCATGGTTGCACTTGATTTCCTCGCTTATGGTAATCTTACTGTAGGAAGAAAGAGAATGATCTAATCTCCTGTTCCCTTCTTTTAGTTGATTTTTCCTAGTCTGGATTAATAAATGAAGGATGTAGTTTCCAGTGAGGGACTGTTCTCAAGTTTTAGCTAAAGGAGCATTTGGTATGAATATATCTTGACAAAATAAGAAGCAATCTGGGTAATAAATTTCTTTCTTTTGGCTTGTGTCATACGTCAATGTGGACACGTTAATGAAATTGCGGATGCGATTGCTTTACATAGCACATATATGTTCAGAAATTTATAGGTGGCAAGGCAGCTTTGCTTGTTTTCTGGTTTGGACTGTTTTAACTCTTAACAAATAACCAAGTCATGATGTTTTCTATTTTCAGCCTCCGCCTTCTTAGTGTTGCTTTGTTGGAAGTTTTGGGGGAAAAAGTTATTTCATTTTTGCTTTATTTTTGTTCTTTCATTTAATAATTTTATCGTTCACATGCAAAGAAGCATGGAAATTTCCTTGGATTTTAGCCTAATCTTCTGAGTAAGTTAATGTCCTTGTTTAACATTTCTTGTTTTATGCGATTAGGGGAATTGTCAGCAATATCAGTTTGTAAGCAACCTACAGCAATCCCATGATGTTGGTATGAGTAGAAATAAAGCCGCCCCCAAATCTCCCTGGATGCCTTTCTCTATGTTATTTGGAGCAATTTCAGCTAATGTCTCTCCCAAAGATATGAAATTGGTTCATGCACACTATGATTTGTTCAGGGTATGTTGTGTTGTCAGTTGTGTCTAACAATTTTCTTTTTAACTTTCTTCCTGCTCCCTGAATCTCTCCTCCGTCTTTTGCTTAGAGCAAGAAAATCTCCCGGAACGATTTCATTAAAAAGCTGAGATTGATAGTGGGTGATCAGTTATTGAAGTGTACTGTGACCAATCTCCAATGCAAGGTATGATTTGAATGTGCTTTGATCCATATATAATTTGGTAATTTGGTACTTTAAATCGGGGCGTTTGTTGAGTATTGCACTTGTCTCGGAATTGATCTATTGATTTGGGTTTAAGAGAAGTGGGACAAAATGGTTTGCTCTTAGAAGCAACATACTTCTCTCAAAACGTTTAGGTGGCACATGTATTTGTTTGTTTTATATTTAATTTTTGGTCCAAGAATCTATCCTCCAGGCTCTAGCTTAAAGTGTATTGAGACTTTGCTGTTGTCACTTCAAGCTTGATCTAGTTTATGTTGGTGGTGATTGCTAAATTTTAAAATACCATTGTTGCGGCGGAACTATTATTTTGGTCTCCATTAGGTTTTACTTTTTTTCTTTCAAGAAGTGAACTTCATACTTGTGTGATATCATCATAATAAGAAAGCTCATAAGTACAGGGGAGGAGTACATTGAGGCATGATGGAATTCTTTTCTTGTATTAGTACTGATCCACTATATGCTAATGGATGAAATTATCTTAACATCATAACAAGAATCTGGTCGTTTAAAAAACCTTTAGATAATTTAGAATCTAAATGCTAGATTACATAGACACCTTAATGCGATAACATTTACGTAGGACATGCATGTCAACTGGTATCTTTGTTCTTGTTTTCAACAAACATTTCTTCTGATGATAAACTCCAAACTCCCGTCACTACAAGGAAGGGAGGTCATGTAAAATTTGTATGTCTTATCCCTTCTCTTCGTATTTTTCGTGATAACCCACTTGAGGGGATAATGTTGGGCCTATTTTTTCAGATATCTTATTGGAGGAAAGCATTTATGGTACTCTCCCTCTTCCTGAAAAAATCCCCTTTTAATGAAGTAACAACAACGTACCACGTATAATCCCACAAAGTGGGGTATGCGGAGGGTAAGAAGACGTAGGCCGATATTACCCTACCTTTGTGGGGTAGAGAGTTGTTTTCGATAGACCCTCGGCTCGGAAAAAAAGCGTTTGAAGCAAGATAACAAGTAAAAATATGAGAGCACAACAAGATACATGCAAGTGAGACAACAAATACAGCTAGATACTACTAATAGGAAGAACCCTCAGCTATCTATTAACCGTCTAGCCTATCCTCGATTTCCACACCTTTCTATCTAGGGTCATGTCCTCAATGAGCTGAAGCTGCGCCATATCTTGTCTAATTACTTCCCCTAGTTCTTCTTCGGCCTACATCTACCCCTCCTAGCTCCTGTTATCGCCAACCTCTCACGCCTCCTTACCAGTGCATCCATGCACCTCCTCTTCACATGCCCAAACCATCTCAATCTCGCTTCCCTCATCTTATCCGCCACGGGCGCCACTTCCACCTTGCCCCGTATAACTTCATTCCTTATCATATCCCTCCTAGTATGTTCACACATCCATCTAAGCATCCTCATCTTCGCTACATTCATCTTCTGAACGTGGACATTTCTTACCAGCACTCTGCCCCATACATCAAGAAGATGCAAGTATTACAAAAGATGAGAACGGCAAAAAAAAAGATCAGTGCCATTACATATGCCTAGACTGATAGGGAGCTGATAAAGTCCAGAATGTTAGTGGGGAAATTTAACAACAGATCTTAGCGGGATTCAGAAATTAATTGAGGGGTAAGTGCAATTTTGGCTCTAAATATACTATTTATTTGACCTAGAGACTGCTGCATATGGGTGAGATTTGTGAGGTCTCGGGTCCACGAAGTAATTTCTCTTTGTTAACTATGTGAAGGATGGTCAGTCACAATTACGGCCTGTCTATCACTTAAGATAACGCTGCAACGTTCATTCTTTTACTGATGCCTGAGTCCTGGGTGTAGTATATTATTTGGTGGGTACTAGGTCTTGACATGTTATTACTAAGATATGCAGTTCGTGGGTTTTGAGGTTTAAGAAGTCTGTCCTTGTGTTTGCAGGTGCCTTCTACATCTCTGTGCTCTTCGAATGTGCCCAGCAGGGAGAGTAATTGTTGAGGCTGTACCAGAAAGGTGGGTTGCTGCTTGGTGGCCTAGAGTTCCACCTTTAACAATCAATGCGTCGGCGTCGTCCTCTGGCTTATTTCTTCTTTGTTCTTGGGTGTTAATGTAGGGTGAATTTCGTTGAACATTTTCTTCTTAGATGCAGTGGTGTCAAAACTTGCCCCTTCTGTTCTTCTATATGCGACTTTCATTGTCTCCTATTTGTGATGGCAATAATTGGTGCGTGGCAGAAGTTACAAGAGCATAAGATTGGTTTTAGGTGGCAGGAGTTACAAGAGCACTAATTGTCTCCTCCTTGGCCCTGAAGAGAAAAAAAAATTATAATCTAGTAAATAGAGACATTGTATAAAAAAATCGTGGAGGCATTGAAGTCACTTTTAGGCTTGAGATTGCATTTTGCCCCTTGTGATGAACTTAGGATGGGATAAGCATAATGGTTCTATAACGTTATCGTATAAAAGGTAATCCATTTTATCCCATAATTTATGTACACGTCGTGCTATATTGGATTAAATTATGAAGATATAGTTTATGAGCCAAATAGAGACGGCTCAAATCAAGAAAGAAAAGAAGCCTCCAAGCAGAGTCCATTAATGTCCATAGAAGTTACAATTCAGACTGTAATGCTACTTATTTAAACTTCAGGAGCTTCTCGACCTCTGGTACTTAAATGAGTCTTTTTCTAATTTCCCTTTTAATTATGTGAAGAAAAAGAAACACCAATTTGACGCTTAAAAGAAAAGTTTGACCTACTGAATGTTATGAGTAAAATAGTAGCTAATAAAGATAAATTGAAAGAACTATCAAAACTACCAGAAATGGAGCAACAGATGATCTCACTAGATAAATTAGTACAAGTTGTATAACTATGATGACTTTTTGTACCCTCAAATTGTTTACTGCTTACCCTGTTTCTTTTTTCTAATTTTAAGAAAGGTAAAGGATACGTGAGGGAAACAAAGAGATGTATGTTACAATCTTATAATGTTAGTTGAGTTCCCTAGACATGCCAGGAAGTCATTTTCCAGCCTTCAAAGGAAAATTTGATGAGGAAAAATATTTTCTTAACACTTGAGCTAACCAGACATGGAAAATCAAAAAACATTTTCTTTCCTCCATACTAATAACACCCTTCAATGAAAAATGGCAAGACAGTTTCAAACAAATCCACAACCAAAACAAAAGAAAAGGCTTCAAATGAATGGCCTTTGTGTGAACCATAATTTTCCAAGGGAAAAAATTCTAGACAATCAATCGGTCTTGTCCAAGCAAAGCCAAAACCTTATTTCTCAGTTAATATAAAGAATGTGGACAACATCCAAATTGATGCCCTCAAGAAGATCCTAATTATATCATAGTATACATTGACACAAAAAATACAAGGGGGAAAGGTGAGAGAAATTGTTACAAGGTAAATGTATACACTCTGACTCTACAATGAGGAGGGAGAAGACACATCAGGGCTACTTGACGGGTCCCAACCCGGTGGTTTGATGTCTGGCCAATCACCTCGGCAGCCCAACCTTATGTATAGACTCTTTTTTCCTTCAGAACAGAAGAACAAAATAACAATCACATGACAAGCCTGTATAGAATTCCAATTTATGTCAAGGCATAGGTCTCTTTCTTTATAATGCTAGAACATTAGTGTACAATGATGACCCTCAGATTAGTTGTATATATTACCATGTGCATTATGAACAATAAACTCAAAGTTCATTTGTGAACAGCTAGGTGTACGGCAAAGCATGGCCATGAAACGTAGTGTACCTGGAAGGTCTTTTTCTGCCAAAATTAAGCGCTTAAGGGCACTAAGCACAGCCTGAGCTACTGCTTTTGAATAGTTAGGATCCCAACCTCCGAGCTTGACTACCACTTCAGCGTTAGAGTAGCCTCGACCACTATCTTGCATGTTCCTTTTTGCTTCCTCTTTTGCAGATTCTTCATCTGAAGTTGATATTAGACAAAGACAACGACAAGCTTAAAAAACATAACAAAACTTCCATTATATTTAGTGGTGCACTTGGTAATTGTTAACTGTTTCAGCACAGCAAAGGTATGGGGTGTTGTACAGTATGTACGGGGTCCTTCCGTATTAGTTCTGGTGCCATCACTAAAAGGATATACCCCAGGTCCCCCCCCCCCCCCCCCCCCCCGGCAAGAGAGGGTGATGTCACACTCCTACAATTTCAATATGGACTTGAACCCTCTTTTACTTTTGATGACTCTCCCTCTCGTCCTCCTTTCTGACTCTACTTGTTCTCAGTTTAGTGATCAATTATCCGCACTTGATCGGGTGATAGCGAGTGATTCTAATAGTAAAATTCTAAGATGCCAAAATTGGGATTCTTCCTGTAGTTGTCTACCAAGTTTGATTCACCTAGGGGTTCACATAAGCACTTAGGAGAATCTTGTTTCTACCTCAGTTTCTATTTCCTTGTCCAGTCGTCAAATCTGTGTCAGAGCTGCATAGTATCAGCAGTAGACAGATAGCTAGCAATTCAAAGACTCAAAAGAGAATCGAATAAAGAAAGTATGCAACATTTTTCTGCTAAAATAAAGATTATCAGAGGAAGACTAGTTTTTCTGATTTTTTTGTTCCTCTTCATTTGTAGTCCCACACGGCTCATGACGACTTATGTCCCTAAGTAAGTTGAACATGTGCATGCCATATTGACTTTTCAACTAAAAAGTTCCTAACTAAATGAATTTGATCTTAGTTCACCACTTCCCTGGAGTAGATTCAAAGCAGTAAAAAAGGGCAGCCTGGTGCACTAAGCTCCCGCTATGCGCGGGGTCCGGGGAAGGGCCGGACCACAAGGGTCTGTTGTACGCAGCCTTACCTTGCATTTTTGCCAGAGGCTGTTTTCACGGCTAGTAGATTCAAAGCAGTATTCACTACATATATAGTACAGAAACCAAGTAACAACATTGAGCAATTGTAGAAAAGCCAAAAAGTGGCTCGGCATTAAGAGGGATAAAGCCACATGCAGCAGAACAAAATCAGTTGTATTACTATGTAATTTAAGCTCTCCATTTCTTGTTTCCCCCTCCCGAAAACCCTAGAGAAGTTTGTCAGTTGAATTACAATGTACAGTCAAGCTCCCATTTCTTGTTCCCCCTCTCCCCCCACCCCCACCCCCAAAAAATGAAAGTTGTAGAATATGCATTGTGTAACTCCTATACAATAAGTTAAGGAAATGGAAGCACAAGGATGGACAAAAAAGATCAGTATATAACAATAGATGGCTTGTAAAACATACTTAGAAATATATTATAGAGTTTAGCTTCCTAACCTGTGGCTTCAGATAGGGAAAGCCAGACTGTGAATCCAGCAAAAATATGCCTCCATTTGTTTACTCTTCCAGCAGCACCTTCCTTCCCTCCCGAGGTTGCAATAACAGCTCGGGCATGACTAAAACAAGAATCAAATATAATATATTTCTACTTCCAATACCAAGTGAAATGAGTAAGACATACAAGACAAAGTTAATACCTACTCAGACTTTCTAGTATAGCACTTTCTGCTTCTGCTACAGCATCGGGACCCTCCTCATTAACCCCTGGAATCGGTTAGGGAACAATTTAATAAAGGAAAGAGCTACTATGCCTTTAGATGTATGAGAAAATAAATAAAATGTTTCAGTAAGCATCATCACACAAACAATGTTCAAAATATATTGGGATGCTCCAAGTTATTTGCTTTATCTCTTGCCCAAGTTATTTGCTTTATCATTGTGCAGTTATGACAATTTGATCTTCCTTGTAAACTTATTGTTTAATGATAGTTATCGTTTTCTGTGAAGAGAAAAAATGGATGCAACTCACATGATTCCATTGATTGCTTGGCATATCCTTCTAGCAGCTCCTTTGTACTAAGTGGAGTGTACCTAACCACCATAAGATTTGAACGAAGTTTTTAGAAGATCTTGACTAAAGGACCAAGCAAGACTCCCGAGAGTGCAGGGGAAAGAGTAAATGGCGTAATTTAATGTAAAAGGATGATCATGAATGTGGAAGAAGGAAAATTGATATTTAGAGAAAATCATTATCCAGGTTATTTATTATGACTCATACACATCTTTAGGCATAGGTTTGGTGAACGAGGACTAATATATGGCAGAGGCGGAACTAGGATTTTCCATGTTAAACTTTGTCCTTGAGCCGAGGGTCTACCGGAAACAGCCTCTCTACCTCCCAAGGTAGTGGTAAGGTCTGTGTACACTCTACCCTCCCCAGACCCCACTTTGTGGGATTTTACTAGGTATGTTGTTGTAAACTTTGTCGTGTAGGACCTAAATGGAAGTTTCATCCGTGTTAGCCCTGCTGAAGCTCGGCCACCAAGACGTCAACTCTGAAAGTTATAACCAACACCTTTTTGACCGAGAAAGGCTAGACGTAAATATTTATGTTCACTTGTCATGTGATTAGCAACCCAAGTGAATTTGGTATTTATACCTAAAATGTTCATTACTTGACGATCTTTGTTGTTTTTAAGTTTCAAAAGTCAAACCAAAATATGTGTTTCTGCTTATAAGAATGTATAATAAACATAACAGGGTCCAGGAGATGACGATAGTTGCAGAAATGATGAGTTAGTAACTCTGCAACATCTATCCTAAACTTGCGCGGATGAATTACTCTCTACTTCTGGACTAACTAGAGCTCTCCAGTAAATTAGCTTTCGTTAATGTAGGTCTCTGGTTTTGAATAAATTATTTATACATATTAAGTATATTTTTGAGCCAAAGCTATGGGGTTCTGCCAAACCCATAGACAGGCTTGTAGCTCCGCCCCTGATATATGGCATACCAAACGTAGGCAAAGCAGGCAAGACATACTTAGAAAATGGAATTTAGGTGAAGTCTCTATTAAGGTAAAATCTCTATTTATTTGAAAGAACATCCTTAGTGCTGGTTTCATGATGAGTAAAGTTTTTACTTAACTTTCCAAAAAAGTAAAAGCTCTATTTATTGGAGGGAGGCATATACTTGAAGCGTTCTTTTGCAGGTTCTTCCGAATTTGAGGGTTAGATATTAACAAAAGAAAGGCTAGATGCCAGCTCATAGTCTGTGTGGCCAAGCTCCTGAGAGGCCAAAAGTGTTTTTTATTTTAAAAGAAGTGCTTATTTTGGAGAGTTAAGGTGTTTGGCCAAGCTTTTAGGAGCAAAATTCGTGCTTTTGAGTAGTAGCAGAAGTTGTTTTTAATAAGCTAAAAAAGTAGGTTTTCTCTAGAAGCACTTTTGGAACCTTAACTAAGCACAAATTACTTTCTAATATTGGCAAAAGCGCTTTTAGAATTTGATTAGCCAAACAACTATGCTCCATACTTTTTTTAAAAGCACTTCTGACAAAAAGTACTCAAAATAAGTATATTTTTAAAGCTTGGCCAAACAGGCTATCACCCTTTAGTTCCCTCAATGTATATAGCATTATCCTTTACTCAAAAAAGGGAGGAACATACCCCAGTCCAACAGCTAATTCTCGAGCAATCCTCTGGTTGATTTCAGTTGATTCCCCAACTAAGTATATTGATGTTCCTGTAAGGAGTTGTGTAATTCCAGCACTTAGGGACTCCCAAGACTCCACGATGTCAGGCCATTTCAACTCGGAGTTTTGCTTCTTCAAGCTAATTACTAATTGATCTTCATCTATGTACCTACATGAAAAAGTTTATTTCAGCAAATCTTGCACAAGGTTGTAACAAGTTCAGTAAAATTTTGTTCATTGTTTACCATATTGTCTCTGCAGGCTTTATTTTCTCATACAGAGTACTGGTTTCCATGAGAGTCCGAATGATTCCGGATTGCTGTACTCTAATAGCTAATGAGCTATCATTTGCATCTACATATATGTCCTTAGGAGTTATATCTCCCTGCCCAAGTTCTAATCTCAACTCCACCTCAGAAGAACCATCGGAAAACTGCAATAAGTTTCACCATTGGGTCGGTAAAGAGAAGCTAATTCATTCGGAATAAGAGCAAATTTAGATTAAAAATAACTGATACCATGTCAGGGGGTGGTTTGGTTGGAATACAAGTTATGCAGGGATTATAATCCAAGGATTAGTAATATGTGGACTACAATGCGGAGATTATTTCTTATTGGATATTTTCAAAGAAAATGAAGATATAAACCTAAAGGGCGAAAAGGCATTTTGTCCTATTTTTATTTTAATCCATGTATTGCTAATACCTATATTCATATTCTACATTCTACCTCACACAGAACAATGCAATGCATAGATTCTTTATGTCAAGAAGAAAACAAGTAACCGAACAATATATTACTTAGTCCCAAATTGTATGCGGTGATAAAATATACTTATTTCACCAACCAAACAGTCTCTAAGAGTTTACTACCAAATGCAAAGAACATAATAAATCATAGTCACTAGCATACAACAACAACAACATACCCAGTGTAATCCTACAAGTGGGGTCTGGGAAGTGTAGAGTGTACGCAGACCTTACCTCTACCTTGAGAGGTAGAGAGGTAGAGAGGTAGAGAGGTTGTTTTCGATAGACCCTTGGCTCAAGAGAAAGCATATCAAAGCAGGTGCAAAAGAAATAAAGAGAGCATCCTATAGAAAGCAAGATAAAACATTTTGAAAAAGGACAAGGAACATCAAATAATAATAAAATCAAAGGACAAGAACTACAACAGAAATACTACGAATACTGGTAAGGAAGGATACACGAGACAACGCCCTACTACCTACTAACCTTCTACCCTAATCCGCGCCCTCCGCACCCTCCAATATAAGGTCATGTCCTCGGTGAGTTGTAACTGCGTCATGTCGCGTCTAATCCCCTCACCCCAATACTTCATAGGCCTACCTTTGCCTCTCCTGGAGCCATCCATAACCAACCTCTCACATCTCCACACTGAGACACCCACACATCTCCTCTTCACATGTCCAAATCATCTTAGCCTCATTTTCCGCATATTGTCCTCCATCGAGGCCACTCCCACCTTGTCCCGGATCTCTTAATTCCTAATTCTATCTTTCCTCGTATGCCTACACATCCACCGCAACATCCTTATTTCCGCAACTTTCATCTTCTGAACGTGAGTGTTCTTAACTTCCCAACACTCTGCCCCACACAACATAGTTGGTCTAACCATTACTCGGTAGAACTTGCCTTTAAGTTTTAGTGACACCTTATTATCACACAAGACTCCGGACGCGAGTCTCCATTTCATCCACCTACACCAATACGATGCGTGACATCCTCGTCCATCTTCCAATTTCCTTGAGTAATAGACCCAAGATACTTGAAACTCCCCCTCTTCCGGACGACATGTGTATCAAGCCTCACTTCCACACTAGCTTCATGCATTACGTCACTGAACTTGCACTCCACTTATTCAGTCTTGGTCCGGCTCAACCTGAACCCTTTAGACTCTAGGATTTGCCTCCAAACCTCCAGCTTAGCGTTAACTCCGCCACGAGTCTCGTCAATCAAAACTATGTCATCCGCAAATAATATACACCATGGTACCCCACCTTGGATATGTCGCGTCAATACATCCATCATCAGAGCAAAGAAAAAAAAGGGCTAAGAGCCGAGTCACTAGCATATTGGATGAATTAAGTTTTACAGGTTAAACATGTTGATTATAATTTATAAAGCCAATCAACTCAGCAAACTTATCAATGTACTTTTCACATATAAATATGTATTTTTTAGGGTAGCTCGAATTTGCACCTAAACTTCATTTTGTGTTCATTTCTTGTTGTGTGGTGTGTGGTGTGTGATGTTGATACTCTCCTGCCATCCCTTAATTCTTCCTAATAAAGCTACACATTAAAAATAACTGCAATTAGACTTAGGATACGTTTGGTTCTACTTCAAATATTCATCAAAATATAGGAAAATTACTCCCTTCGTCCCAAATTAGTTGTCATATTTCGCCTCTCAAGAGTCAAACTTTGTGAATTTTAAAATGTATCTTTTCATCAAATTGACATGAGAAAAGTTGCAACATTTAGTACTTCCCGTATAATTTTTGAATATCTAATTTTCATTGAAAATATTGAGTTGATCTTAATCCAATATTTAACTTTGAAAACTAGTCGAGAAGCGAAACATGACAAGTAATTGGGACGCAAGGAGTATTTACTAAATCAATATCTGGTATTTGATTGAACACAATAGTAAGTTGCATACGGCAGTGGCAAAAGGTGAGAGAACAAGGACAGCATTTTTGGTGATAGTGTGAACAACAACAACAACAACAAACCCAGTATAGTCCAACTTGTGGGGGTCTGGGGAGGGTAGTATATACGCAGACCTTACCCGTACCTTTATGAGGTAGCATTTTGGTGATAGTGTGAACAGTAAAGGTAAATAAAATGTCCCCAAAAGATGATGAATTTTGCGTAGCAGCTAAATGGGTCTATCATTAAAGTATTCACATACTTAATGAACACAATTATTACCTCGTACTGAGTATTATTTGTGGAAGCAATAGGAATATTGCTGCAGTGAAGGGGATTGATTTTCTTGAAATTGATGTAACCCAAACGGGGAATTGCAGAATAAAAGCTGGTACTAATAAATGGGAATGTTGGTTTTGAGAAAAGAGTAAAAAATTTAGGAGTTAATAGTGAAGCTTTAATGGGATTTCTGTAAAGGAAACTGAGAGCCACTGAAGAAGAAGAAGAAGCCATGTTTGTCTGAAAAAAAATGGAGCAGATAAGAAATGTAGGCTTTTTTGAAAATTTACGGATAGCTCCCGTTAGTTTGATGGAATTACATATTTAACGATATGTTTCATTTCAAATTTAACTCAAAGCATATTATTTATATTAAGGTTTATGAAACATAAATATAATTATGATGCATTTAAACTTAAAGTACTTTGGTACATCAGTCTTGTTTTATTTCTTTAAACATAAATACGATTACGAATATCTTATTACTCTGTTCTCTAAAATAAAGAAGGGGTCGATGTAAGCTCATTCCGTTCTACTGCGTAGCCACGCTAGAGGTACTACAAACTCGCGTGGTTCATCGGATCCACCGAAAACTCCCATTCCTTAAAGCAGAGAATAGTAATTTACAATTTTAGTTTGTGTGAGAGTTGCAAGCTTCCAGTTGTACAAGATTGTAAATGGCACAATTTCTTCAATTATAACATCAAGAACTGTATCACCATCGTCCATCAGTCATCAGATAATGTTGTCCAGACGGCATTGTGAAAAGGCAGGTTAAATGAACAGCCCTTTTCAAAAACTAAATCTAAACCAAATTCAAATATAATTGTTTTTACCAAAAGGTTTCCATCAACAACGTTTGTGGGCTACATAAATCTCGTGTAGTTTTTTGGGCCATTTCCATGATCTTCAATAACGTTGGATCATGTGTATAAAGCCCAGGTTGTCAATATCCATAGTATTGCTTCATAAATGAGCAAAAAATGTCATTAATCTAAATAAAGATAAATTTGAAAAAAAAAACAATTAATACATTCTTTACTATGTAAAATGCAAACTAAATATAAAAGCTAAACAACCATGTAATATGAACGAGACAATAGCAAATTTCGATTTCTTGTTAAATTTCGTGTTCCATCAAATTGTGCTATATAAATTGAAATAAATGAAACATTTGATTGGATTGCCATGATGCATACAAGGCATTGTAGGCCCAAATCTCTAAGTAGTGTCATTTCTTGTTTTTTCATGAAGAGCATGGAATTGAGAGAAAAAGGAAAAATGAGAAAAAACCATGGGTGGGAAATTAAAAGCGGATTTTTTTTTTGTGAGGAAAATAAAGACAACTTGTGAGTTGCGACCAATTAGCCATAGACACCACATAGTTAAGATCTGATTTCACCTTTCACAAGTTGTCAATTATATTGAGTTTGCTCATTACTAAAAGTTAATTAATATAATGGGGTCTTGTCAAAAATATTCTGAGCATAATTTTCAATGAGTTGTTCTCATAAGATATGAGCATTTTCTATAAAGTTCACTCGCTAAAAATATCTGGAAAGATTCAATATGTTTCCAACTTTTTTGGCGATTTTGTACTAGTCCTATAGTAATAACTAGGGCTGACCAGTGGGCCGGGACAGCCCGACCCCGACCCGAGCCCGTCCCGAGCCCGTCCCGGTCCCGCCCCGACCCCGCCAAAAAAAAATAAAAAATTTACGGGGGCGGGACTCGAACTCGGGACGGGACGAGGTCTCGTCCCGCGAGACCCGAGCCCGCCCCGACCCCGACCCCGCCCTTTGCAAAAATGGCCGTTGCACCAACGACCATTTTAGATTATGGCCGTAATGGCCAACGGCCATTTTAGCCCCCCCCTCCCCCAACCCCCTACCCCTTAATATTTATTTTTAACCCATAAGTTATTATATTTACACTTTAACCCAATTTTTCAACTATAAATAACTCATTTTCTCTTCATCTTTCTCACAAATCTTCCTACAATCTCTCTAATTTCTCAATATATCTCTCTACAATTCTACATTGTTTGCTAAATATTCAATTTTATTTATTCATTTGGGAATTGGTAGTGAAGTTGGCAACTAGCTTGAGGATCTTCCATCGAGCAAAGTTTCAATTTTCAACCTCTCGATTACACGTCGACGTTACGTCGGCGTTTGGTACATTCGTTCCTTCATTAAATTATTATTGTCTCGTTTATTTAGTTTAGATCACTTAATTTTATTGTCTTTAATTATTTATTTATTATCATAATTAAAATGGAAGGATTAAAAGGTATGTTTAAGGGTAAAGGTAAGGGTGCTTCTTCTAGTAGGGGCAACCAGGGCAAGGGTACTTCTTCTAGTCATCTTATTCCTACACGGGATGATTTTGTTGATACTCAACATTTTCCTACAATACCATTAGATTTAGACCAGGAGCTATTTTCCGGAACTCAAGAAGACTTTAATTTAGACGATGATCTAGATAATATACCCACTAATGTTGATGACAACACACCCACTAGTGCACCTTCAATCGAAATACCTCCTATTCCCCCTAGTATGAGACGAGGTCTAGCAAAACGACCATTAAAATCAGTTGCATGGACATTTTTTGATAGGGACGTAGAGAATCAAGTAGCCATATGTAAAATTTGTAAAAATGTTTTAAAATTTAAAACGGAAAAGGTCACGGTGGGACGGGGGTTTAATTAGACACGTAGTAAGTGCTCATCCAACTAGGTATGCCCAATACCAGGCTTCAAAACCGGGTGCGCAAACGCCGCTCCATCGGGACAAGGTTCACATACCGATACTCGTCCGGATCAAGTACTGAGGTCAAATTAACCCTATGACGGGGGGGAATTGTAGGCTCTAAATACAATAAACATAGAGATAGGGAAGCAATATTAAAATTAGTTCTTTGTGGAGGGTTTGCCTTTTTCATTTCCTTCATCTCCCGGTTTTATTCATTACATTAGAGATATATATAATCCCGCTTTTAACGGTTTTCCTAGATCAACTGTTAAGAGAGATGTATTTAAATTCGCGCATGAATATCAACAATATTTACGTTTTTCATTATATCATTTTAATGGCTCGAGATGTTTTGAACATTCAAGCGTCGTCAACTGCGTCTGAAAGCGCTTTTTCTGCAGGCAGATATCAAATAGGAGACCACAGACACTCATTAGCGGGAGACGACTTGGAAATTGCGGTATTATTCGAGAGATTGGATACGAGCGGAGCGAGAAGGTGCGGTCAACCGGAGATCAACGAAGAAGATGATGAAAACTACAACGAAATCTTAACCGAAGGTAGTGGAAGCGACGTGGATCAATTTGACCAACAAATACCAATTCCAACCGAAGAACCACATGAAATCATCAAGCAATTAGAACAAAGTTTTTTTGAGAATGTAATTTTTTTAATTGTAATTTTATTATGTAATTTGTAACTTTTGGACAACACCACAAAGTTGCAATTTAGATTTTAGACAATTGTATTTGTATTACAAAAAAATCATATGTCTATTAAATAATATAAGAGGCACAAAAACTTGACCTTGGGATGTTTTTATTACACTATCTTGTTTTGTTTATTGAGTTTTTTTTATACATATGTTATTTTAAAAAAAAAAAAAAAAAAAAAAACCCGCCGTATCCCGACCCGAGCCCGAGCCCGCCCGACCCGAGCCCGACGGGATCGGGATCGGACGGGACTTGCTCCGGTCCGCCGGACTCGACCCCGAGCCCGCCGGACCCGACCCCGCCCCTTCTCCCGTCCCGCCCCGACCCCGACACCGCCGGACCGGCCCGCCGGACCGAGCCGGCCCACCGGCCACTCCTAGTAATAACTAATAAGATGATCCTACACCAATGTCAAAGACAAATGGTGAAAATAATAATAGTAATAGAGAATGGCCATTACTACTTTATGTCATGTTTTATGGGTACGTACGATATGGAGAAAAAACATACTTTTATTCTTCTTTTCACAAGCACATATGGACTAGTATGAGCATTTTTTTTTTGCTTCTAAGACAAGGGTCACTTTATTTTTTTTTATTTTCCGAATCTAATACTTTCATCGAGTCCCGACTAAGTTTAGATTCGCATCGAAAAGTTTCACATGATTGATCATGAGAATAATACACTTCTTAACAAAAGCGACTTCATAACCAAAGCTCAAGTCTGAAGAATTTTCTTGGACCATTTCTATTCCTCCTTCCGTGTTCGAATCCTCTGATCAGCGAGAGTGGAACTATGTTCCCCCAAAAAAATCCCTCCATACGCGTAGGGCCAAGCGGTGTATACTAATCCGTAGGGCCAGGCCGGAGGTGGGATTTTCTGGGGTATGGGGCCGTAATGCGGTGGGACCAGTCACTTTAAAAAGTTTACTGTGTTCCCCCAAAAAAATCCCTCCATACGCGTAGGGCCAAGCGGTGTATACTAATCCGTAGGGCCAGGCCGGAGGTGGGATTTTCTGGGGTATGGGGCCGTAATGCGGTGGGACCAATCACTTTAAAAAGTTTACCCTACCACAGTTTGTCCTCCGGGGCATAGTCCAGTGGCAAAGCCTGGGCGCTATAAGGCGCTCTGGCATGGGACAGCGTGAGTTCGATTCCCCGCAAGCACGAAGAAACTCGCATGTTGGGGAATTTGACCTTGTCTCATTGATCGGTTGTACGCTCCCGTAAAACCGGCCACCGGAGCACATCCCGCGATTTACCCGGTAATAGTGTTGAAGGACCGATGCTATTACCTCCAGGACGTCTGGGTAATACCAGTGAAGTAGTCAGACAAGCTTGGAAACCTGGATTATCAAAAAAAAAAAAAAGAAGTGTTTCAAGAGTCTATTGAGATGAAAAACTTCCTCACGCAACTAGTGCCCGTGATGTGGAACACATAATAAAAAATTTCTTCTTGAATGTGTTTCATTCATGGAAATGCCAAAATTTATCTCTAGGTATGAAACTACGTATACGAGCAGTGGGCCGAGGCAAAAAATTTAACAATAAGATTCAAAAATTCGAATTTATTATCTAAAGTAATTTCTGAACTAGCTTTGTCATTACAAGGCGATCTAAAAGTTAGTAATAAAAAAAAAAAAATTATTTACGTCATGTTTGCACAGTATGATTTTTCTATGAAGTGAATTTAATTGAACCCAATATAATATGAGAATTCCATGCCAAATAAGAGGGGATTCGTGGTACATATTTGCATTTAATTTAAACTATTTAAACACAGTATACATTCCAATATTTCATGTCTCACTACCAGTAAATGGGTCCAATGTTTTAATTCACTGCCATTTTGTGGCTCAAATTTAGGCCAGTAAATGTACATGTTGACCAACTTGTTCATTTATCAATCACAAACCATGTCATTTAAAGATAGTGACATTTATTTTTAGTGTCGGTAAATTTGATATTTTTCCTTTTGTATTAAGAATTAATTTTCCTTAAAATTCTTAAAGTTTTATTGCCTTGTGATTTGACAGACCAGCCTCTAAACTTTTTTTTCCTGTTAGGTCCGGGTATGCTATGAAACAATAAAAATAAACTGGAAATAAACTAATTCGAATGTCAATTCAGTTTTCGAATATCGGTGATAATGTCATCCAACACCAGTGACAACACTTTAGTAAAAACAGAAATTTTTTAAAAGCAATGCAGCGGAAATTTAAAGAACACAAAAGTTTAAAATTTACATAAATAGGTTATATATATATATATATATATATATATATATATATATATATATATATTATATATATATATATATATATAACCTATATATAACCTAACGGTCAGTGACCGAAAGTATTGTATATATTTATTAAATACAAAAATTACAAATTCCTTTCTTTACAATTTTACAAGATGAAACGGAAAGAAATTAAATGTTGAAGTCGCAGATGACTTCTGCCTGAAAAATCTATCTAAATAGACATAGACAACTTCTCATTACAATTGCTCAATACAAAGTTAATCTAGAATCTAAACTGCAATTGTAATGTTGGACAGAATGTTGTCAACATGCTCAGGCAACACTTGTGATCCAATTTTCTGAGATGAATTCTCGAGAGCTCTCTTGGTATTTTTACAATCTGTTTCTGGATGTCGATTCACTCTTGTAGCCTCTCTATTTATAGTAGAGAGTCTTCCTTGAAAAACTCATCGATTGTTGAGTAGGTTGAGGGAAAGGTGGGCAACTTGTGTGTTTGTTGGAGAAGATCATGGAATCGAAATCTCAACAACTTTGACTTGTTCTTCACTCGAGTTCTTCCCCAAGCTTTGACTCTTTCTCCCACATTTTACACTACTCCAATTCCACACGCCTAAGTCATTTTTACCTCACAGTAAAAGTATTACTGCTTACCGTGAAGTAAGGCAAAACTGTTATATAAAAATATTGGTCTGAATGTTGTGGCATTTGTCCCAATATTTTTATGCATTCAAATCAGTACTTCAGAAGATATGTTGGGTCAAATGTCACAACATCAAACCCAACATTAACAATCTCCCACTTTTTGCCTTTCTTCACAAAACACATTTCAATGGGAACAAATGACTTAGTGCTTTGTCACGGACACTGTCCAATACCTGTGACTGTTGACACTCTCCCCCTTAACCTGTGATGGCATACATGCAAGCATGTATACACCACTCTTATAGGATTAGAAGAAACGATATCAGCATATATGTCATCCACACAAAAAACAACATTGTCAGAATAGAGCATTGTCAAGATAACCATCCACATCACTTAATAGCCAAAACAAAAATAAAACAAAGAAATTCATCAACATCATCAGCTTCTCCCTTGCTCATTATGCAGCAGTAGCAACTTCCAGCAGCTTTCTACTTCTGCATAACAACTTCAGCTTGCTTCTCCCTATGCCTAGCAGCTTCAGTTTCAGCTTCGACCTTCAACCTCAACCTCTTCAGCAAGACTTTCCTTCCAACAACTTATTCTCTATGCATAGCAGTATCCATAGCTTCTTCAGCAGTAGCAGCTTCTCCACTCGTACCTTCACCCTCTTCTCTTTGCTCCCCCTGTATAGAATTATCTCCCCCTTTTTGTGAAGAAAGCAAAAGCAACAAATAGTCTCTGGCTTGAACCAGGGCATCTCTGGCAGTATCAACCTCAGCAATTTGTAGGTTGATTTTTGCAATTTGCTAAACAAGCCAATTTGTGGACAGTATAGACTGCCTTGGACTAGTGTTGCCCTAAATATTGGGAACATTATTGGCAACATTCTTCCTTTCTGCTTCCTTTTTCCAAGGTAGGTCAATGACTTTCTCTTTGCTCTTCAGAATTGCTTTGTTGACAGTATAAAGTTCAGAAACTTTCCCCAAAGTGTCTCCTCTCATAGGCTCAAGGCCTTGGATAGTTAATATTTTGTAGATCAGAGAGGGAAAAAGAAAGATGGAAGTTGACTCTTTTTCTGCCAGGTTGGCAATTTGATAGAATACCATTTTTCCTAAATAAACTTTGAATCCTTTCCCAATTTTAAACAACATGGAGGCTTGTTCAATTGTCACAACTGACTCATTTAAAGAGGAAAACCAATTGTGAATAACAATTTTGTGGAGGGTGGAAAATAAGGCAGTGAGTTTTGATGTTGGGCATCTAGGGATCCATTTATTCAGTATACCTCCAGTGAGATATTCAATCATTATATCCCTATTTGTTGTTACTCTTTATGTTTCTCTCACTCGCTCTTCAGTATTAAGACCCATACATTGATTGATGGTTGAAGGTGTAAATTGATAAATATTGTTATAGAGATATATCTTGCCAAATTTCTTTGAGGAGGTATCCTCTACAACAGAGTTTAAGTTGGCATAAAACAACCTTATAATCTCATCAATATATAGTTCTTTTCCAATAACAGAGCCAAGAAGTTGTCTGTCTTCTAGAAATTCCATCAGACCATATTCAGAGTAGGAGGCAATATCTAACTCTCTTTCAAACCTAATTACTCTATTTCTATAATAGTCTCATTTATCATGTTTAGCTTTAGAGTAAAATTTATCGGAGAAAGCAGATACCTCATTGTCTGAATTAGACAAGTCTAGGCTGATGGATTCGGTACAATTAGAGAAAGTTGGGGTGTGTGCCTTTTCAGATATTGACTGGAATGTTGCCTGAGATGTTGTGACATCTGTGACAACATTTGTGGCAGTACTTGACTTTGTAGCCCTGGGAACTACTTTTGGAAAGAATTGTTTCTAGGGAGTTTCATATGAGATTTCCCTTTCTAGAGGCACATTTTGTGGTTCAGAAGCTGAAGGTTCTTCATCAGTTGAGAAAATGGAGTCCGTACTTTCACTATTACTGCTCGAGTAGATGGGTTTAGAGGATTCACATTTTGTTCTTTTGCTACTAGAATCTTCTCGGATATTTTTCTCGAACACTCTACTCGATCGACGAGTAGGAAAGGCAGATGATCTGGACCTCTTACCCAAGGATGTAAAATTAGTGGTTTCATCAACATCAATGGGGTTGTTGTCATCTTCAGGGTAGCTAATGTCCAAGGGTTCATCAAAACCCTTAAATACTAATGCCCTAGATAGACCTCTGTAAGATTTGAGGAAGAGGACTGGCCCGGTTGCATAGGTGTGTTCAATGGAGGACTAGTGCTCATTGGAGTGTTGGATGACATGGGTTCTGACACAGGGGGAGTTTTCATTGGTGAGAATTATGAAGAGGGTTTTGAGGAATTTAGGTTTGTGATTGAGGAAGAATATTGGAATGGTGAACAATCCATCAGATAGGTAGGGTATTACCCGAGGAGTGATTGTGATTCCCCCCCCCCCCCCCCCCCATTTTTATTTTTAATAGGAAAAATCGGATATGATAAAAAAATGCAAATGAGAGGATTTTATATACTTGGCAAATCTTTCAAAGCAACAAAAAATCCTTAGTTTTAGGAGTTTGAAATTTATCTAATAACTCACACCTAAAATTTTGGGATAAAATGATGAGCATCACGGTATGAACTTAATCTTATCATTTTAAAGTTTGAAATTCCTATAAAAACAAGGCATAAACATAGGGAGAAAAATCTGATTTTTCTGGAATAAGTTAAGAAAAACATCCCAATAAATATCACAAACTGAAAATGTCAACATCAATGTTGACAACATTTTGGACAATACAAGTATTATGATCCCGCAAGAACTTTTCATTTTGGCAACAAATCAAGACACGTTTTATATGTATTTTTATGAGTTTAACCACTGGACCAATGTAACATTTTTCCATCGTGTCTTTGATCTAATCATAAAATACATACAAAATTATTTTTTCGTGTAAAAAATAAGAATACTTATTTAGTATTCTTAAAATTCTTTTGAAGCACTCGATACTCCTATAGAATAGGAATGGTATCTTTTTAAGGGCCTTTGCCCATTTTGCACAGTTGTCAATCATTTGTTAAGACTTTGCCTTATTTTGATACCCCCTTTTATGATATATAATATCATCGCAGAGAACGGTATCACGTTAAAGACACATTCTTTATTGAAGGATCATGCTTGTGTGACCAGAAATTAATGCACTATACAGTAATAATAATTAGTTTATGATATTACATAGGTAAATGTCACCTGAAATGTTAGACAATGTTTCAGCTAACATTTACCAAAAATGTCTTTTTAGTGATTACAAAGACCAAGAGATTTCTTCAAACTATATAATCTCTCATGATCTAAAGCTTTTGTAAAAATATCAGCTAGTTGATGAATAGTGTCAACATGTTCAATATGAACTAGCTGTTTTTTGACTAAATCTCTTAAAAAGTGATGTCTAATATTAATATATTTTGTACGTGAGTGTTGAACTGGATTTTTGGAAATATTTATAGCAATCAAATTATCACAGTACAAAATCAAAATGTTGCTAGAAAATCCATAGCCATCTAACATGTATCTTATCCATATTAATTGAGAGCAACAATTTTCAGCTGCTACATATTCAGATTCAACAGTTGAAAGTGAGATACAGTTTTGTTTACGACTATACCATGAAACAAGATTATTGACAAGATAAAAACATCCTCCACTTGTACTTTTTTCTATTATCTACGTTTCCAGCCCAATCCGAGTCACTAAATCCTATTAAGTTAGGATTAGTGTCTTTGGAATACCAAATTTCCAACTCACATGTGCCAGCAACATATCACATAATACGTTTCACGATATTTAAGTGAGATATTTTGGGACAGGCTTGAAAACGGGCACAAACACAAACACTAAACATAATATCTGGGCGACTCGCATTAAGATAAAGAAGACTACCTATCATAGATCGATATAATATTGAGTCGACATTTTCACCAACATTATCCTTACATATCTTCTGCGATGAACCCATTGGCATTTTCATATGTTTAGCATTCTCCAAATCAAATCTCTTAACTAGATTCTTAGCATATTTGCTTTGTGAGATAAAAATTCCATCTTCACTTTGCTTAATCTGCAAGCCTAAGAAAAAAGTTAGTTCCCCAATCATGCTCATTTCAAAAGTTGATGTCATAGATTCAACAAATGACTTTAGATAAGACTGTGAGGTCGAGCCAAAGACTATGTCATCTACGTAGATTTGAGCAATAATAATATCTACACCGTGACGTTTAATGAATAAAGTACGATCAGCTTCACCAATGTTAAAACCAAATTCAAGAAGGAAGTTAGTTAGATGACCATACCATGCACGAGGGGATTGTTTTAACCCATACAAAACCTTTTTGAACCTGTACACATAGTGTGGATGGTGAGGATCTTCAAATCCTTTTGGTTGTTCAACATAGACTTTCTTATCTAGATAACCATTTAAGAATGCACCTTTTACATCCATTTGGTGTAAAGTAATTTTTAGGCAACAAGGAATAGCAAGTAACAATCTAATCGACTTAATTCTAGCCACGTGTAAGAAGGTTTTGTCATAGTCGATTCCTTCAACCTGAGTATAGCCTTGTGCAACTAGATGAGCTTTGTTTCTAACAACTGTTCCCTATTCGTCTGATTTATTTTTTAAAATCCACTTAGTTCCAATTACATTTGTATTATTTGTACGTGGAACTAAGTCCCATACTTCATTTCGAGAGAATTGTTCACGATCTTCTTGCATTGCTTGAATCCAAAAATCATCTTTGAGTGCTTCTAAAATAGTTTTTGGTTCTAAAGTAGATATAAAATAAGAAAGACTAACCTTTTGGTATATGGTAGACATACACACATACCTTACCATTTCTCTGTAGTTGAGTGGTTCTTTCCCTCTTATTCTAATTCCTTCAAAAAATCCCCCTATCACCTAGCCTGTTGGATGATTCTTCCTAATCCTTGATGAGGGGTCCCTTCGAACATGATCTATCAATTTAGAATTTGACTCCTCATTCATGGCCTCTGTGATCTCTATTTCAGGTTCAGATGTTACTTCGAGTGTGACAACATTTGAAGCAACATATGATTCTTCAGCAGTCTGCACATTTTCCACTAAAACTATAGTGTTATTTTCAGTTGTATTTCCTGTAAAATCAGAAAAGTCATCAAAAATAACATTTACAAACTCTTGTATAGTTTTGGTCTTCAGATTGTATACTCGATAAGCATGACTATTTTGAGAATAGCCAACAAAAATTCTTTTGTCGCTCTTAGAGTCAAACTTTGCCAAATATCTCTATCATTTAAAATGTAATAAATACACCCAAAAATATGAAAGTAACGCAAGTTAGATTTCTTTCCATTTATCAGCTCATAAGGTGTCATCTTTGTTCCTGGCCTTAAGTAGACTCTATTAGAGATGTGATAGACAATATTTAAGGCTTCGACCCAAAAACGTTTTGACAATTTTTTATAACTAAGCATAACTCTAGCCATTTTTTGCAGTGTTCTATTCTTCCTTTCTACTACCCCATTATGTTGAGGAGTTTGGGAGCAGAAAACTCATGGAAAATTCTTTTTTTCTCACAAAACTTTGTGAATGAGCTATTTTCAAATTCTTTTCCATGGTCGGATCTAATCCGAAAAATAGGAGAATAGAACAAGTTTCTAATTCTAGAGTACAAAATTTTAAACATGTCAAAAGTTTATGATTTTTCTTTCAAAAAATATATCCATGAATATCTAGAAAAATCATCTACTATCACATAGGAATACCTCATGCCTCCTAGATTGTCTACTTCAATTGGACCCATTAGATCCATATGTAATAATTGAAAACAGTGAGACGTACCTGAATGTTGTCCGTCGTGTTGACCAATATTATGAGAGACACGAGTTTGCTTACCTTTCAGACAATCTTTACAGACAGTTTTACCTTTATGGCTAAGATTGGGTAAGCTCATAACCGCTTCATATGAGACCAATTTTTCTAAATTGTGGTAGTTGACATGCCTCAACTTTTGATGCCATATTGTTGTGTCATCGATCATGACATTATTGCATGTTTCTTGTCTTGCAACAAGATAGAAATTATCACATGTTCTAGTACATGTCATGACACATTCATTAGCTTCATTCATAACTTTACAGGCATTCTTATTAAATTTTACCTCAAGATTGTCATCACACAGTTGACTAATACTAATCAAATTATCCATTAAACCCTCAACGTGTAAGACATTTCTTAAAGCTGGAAATCCAGGAACATCCAAGATCCCTTTTCCAATTATTTTACTTTTGTTGCCTCCTTCATAAGTCACGTTTCCTCCGTTGAATGACTCATAGTTCTTTAGAAAACCTTTTGTACATGTCATGTGACGAGAACATCCACTATCAAAGTACCAAGAACATGAAATATTAGTTCTTAATGCAGTTATCGCAACATTGCAAGTTACATCCTTTTTAGGAACCCAAACTCTCTTAAAATATTTTTTACCTCTTTGCTCAGAAATGTTGTTGCGATTGTTATCCGGAATGTTGGACAACAATTTAGGCAACGTTTTGCTCACATAATTTGAAGTTTGAAACAGTATGGTTTTAGGTGTTCAAGGGAGTTACAATGATGACATACAAACTTCATATTCTTTGACATATACGAGAACCTATTATTCATTCCTTTTTCTTTAACAAAGCATATTTTCTCATTTGTATCAAAGAGATTAGAGCACAAGGTTTTAAGAGAGTTTTCGTACCCAATACCTGCATGTGACGGTTTACTAAAGCTGAGTATCTCATTCAATTTCGAAGTCCTTGAGTTGAGCTTGCAGAAGGTTGCTTCGTCTAGATCCAATTTTGTACGAACCTTACCAAATTCTGTATCTTTTTTGGTAAGTGCAACCTCTAGTCAGGTTATTGTGCCTTTTAGATCTACATTCTCACGAGTTGAAGATTTTACCTTTGTGTCAAGTTGTTTGGATTCTACGATTAAGGCTTTAAAAATGTTTCGTAATTCATTAATCATATCATCTTTGCATTCTACTTGATCCATACTATCAGCCTCGCTAACTGAAATAGAGCCACTAAAGCAATTAACATCAGAATAGTTAAAGAACTCATACCTTTCGGATGTTGTTGTCGATGTTGATGTCGTCGCTGATGTTGGACCAAATGTCGTGACATCTGAGACAACATTACATATGACATCTTCTCGGTCTGACAGACTGTTCGAAAACATTGGCCAGCATTGCTTGTGATTCAGTTTCTTGATTTCCTTCATCTTCTCTTTCATCGTCACTAAGAGAGACCCACAGATTCTTGTCAAATTTTCTAAAAGTGTTTGCACATTCGTTAGCATAATGACCCTAACCCCAGCATGCATAACATTGCACAAGCTCGAGTCGTTTGGGATCAAATTTGGTCCGATCTGAGTTGGTTCTTCTGAGTGGACTTCCTTTTTGAGCACTTGGAAGGAATTTAGTGGGCTTTTGATTGAAGCCTTGGTTTTGATGCTGTTTAGATTTAAATTTATTTCTCTCATTGTTGAACTTCCTCACCATCGAATTGTATTTTTGAGTGAGTAAGGCAACATTAGCACCTTCACCAATTTCTTCAAGATTCTTATCCTCTTCTTCGATTTGATTCTCCGAGGATTGAACTTGAAGTGCCACATTCTTGCTTTTATATAGTTCCCTTTGATTCTCAATGTTCATCTCATAGGTTTTGAGAATGCTCATCAAGGTATGAAGGTCCATTGTGGCAAGATTGTGAGCTTCTTGAATGACACAAAACTTTAAATTAAACTTTTCAGGAAGAGAATAGAGAGCCTTTTCAACGAGTTGAGTGTTGGTTAAAGGTTCACCAAACACTTGACATTCATTTGAGATGTAAATCAACTTTTCAAAATAAGATTTAATGTCATCCGCTTCTTCCATTCTTAAATGTTCATATTTGCTCATGAGCATGCGTAGCTTAGTTCGACGAACACTTGAGTTACCTTCACAATGAATTTGTAAAGTATCTCATGTGTCCTTAGCCGTGAGGCAGTTTTGAATGAGTTTGAACATGTACAGATCAACCCATCTAAAAATTGCATTTAAGGCCTTTTAGTTAAAGCTAGCGTTATTGCTTTCTTCCGCCGTCCATTCAGATTCAGGTTTAACAAGAATGTCACCCTCTTCATCCGGTGGCAATATTGACCCATTGATTATAGATCTCCATTCCCTAACATCAATTGATTTGATATGAGAACGTAGGCGAATCTTCCAATAGGAATAGTTTGAACCATCTAAAATAGGAAGTCTACCAATAGTCGAATTTGCCAGATCCATAGCTTGAGACAACATGACCAATCACTTATTGTGTTAAGTGTCGGCTCTGATACCACTTGTTAGGTCCGGGTATGCTATGGAACAATAAAAACAAAATGAAAATAAACTAATTCAAATGCCAATTCACTTTCGAATGCCGGCGATAATGTCGTCCAACACCAGTGACAACATTTTAGTAAAAACAGAAAACTTTAAAGAGCAATGCAACAGAAATTTAAAGAACACAAAGGTTTAAAATATTATATAACCTATGACGGTCAGTGACCGAAAGTATTGTATATATTTATTATATACAAAAATTACAAATTCCTTTCGTTACAATTTTACAAGATGAAACGAAAAGAAATTAAATATTGAAGTCGTAGATGACTTCTGCCTGAAAAATCTATCTAAATAGACATAGACAACTTCTCATTACAATTTCTCAATACAAAGATGAAGGAAGCTAGCATTTAAAATGTACATATGTTGTCTCTTATATAACTTGCGCTAAGCTAATTTTTTTTTTTTTTAAAAAAAATAGAGTTGTATGTGACTATGTGTTGACTTAAATCATGACCAATACACAAGTTACGCTTTTCCCTTTTTTTTAAAAGATACAATTTTCTATACTATAAGGGTTTAATGAATTGGCAAACTCATGATTTATTCTTCTCCGGATTTTTCAAGATAATTCTTTTATGTTTCCTGTTGCATGATAGAAAAATTAGATACAATTGGAGAAAATGATTGAATCGACTTCTTAAGTTCTGTCATGTAATAAGTGGAATACTAATAGGATTATTTTTCCGTCTACCTTTTAACTACAAAAAATAAGTTGAATAGTTTGATGTAAACATTGGATGCGAGTAAATTTTTATTCTAATATATAGGACCAAACAATTTAGGCAGTAAAAAAAGTAGAATGGACATGGATCATCTAAATTATCACATTATAACTTCATCAGTTGCAATTATTAAGTTTAAATTACGTTTACTTATCTTTTACCCGTCTAATTAAGGATTCAGAAAAGGGAGGTAATTAGAAATTGGCTTTCTTTTTTCTTGTTATGATAGTTCGGTGATTAATAAGTTCCATTATTGGTACTTGGGAATTTGTGCAAAATCATTTCATGTGAATGTATAGTTCTAGAAATTCAGTGTTTTGTGCCACCAACAACAGTTCAAATGAAATAGCTTTGATTAGAAAGGTAAGAAATGCAGACGTTAAAAGCTTGTACTAAAATTACCTTTTCTTCCAAGTAAGAATGCCATGGGTTGAAAGCCAAACAAAAGAGAGTATAAAGTAAGGCTGGCCAGTGGGCCGGGACGACCCGACCCCGGCCCGACCCCGTCCCGACCCCGCCCCGGTCCCGCCCCGACCCCGCTCTAAAAAAAAAAAAAAAAAAAAAAATTTAACGGGGCGGGACTCGAACTCGGGACGGGACGATGTCTCGTCCCGCCGGACCCGAGCCCGCCCCGGGCCCGCCGGACCGAGCCCGCCCCGAGCCCGTCCCAGGCCCGGCCCGACCCTTAAACCCCCTTTGCAAAAATGGCCGTTGCACCAACGGCCATTTTAGATTATGGCCGTTGGCCAACGGCCATTTTAGGCCCCCCCCTCCCCCAACCCCCCCCTACCCCTTAATATTTATTTTTAACCCATAAGTTATTATATTTACACTTTAACCCAATTTTTCAACTATAAATAACTCATTTTCTCTTCATCTTTCTCACAAATCTTCCTACAATCTCTCTAATTTCTCAATATATCTCTCTACATTGTTTGCTAAATATTCAATTTTATTAATTCATTTGGGAATTGGGAGTGAAGTTGGCAACTAGCTTGAGGATCTTCCATCGAGCAAAGTTTCAATTTTCAACCTCTCGATTACACGTCGACGTTACGTCGGCGTTTGGTACATTCGTTCCTTCATTAAATTATTATTGTCTGTTTATTTTATTTAGCGCACTTAATTTTATTGTCTTTAATTATTTATTATCATAATTAAAATGGAAGGATTAAAAGGTATGTTTAAGGGTAAGGGTAAGGGTGCTTCTTCTAGTAGAGGCAACCGGGGCAAGGGTACTTCTTCTAGTCATCTTATTCCTACACGGGATGATTTTGTTGATACTCAACATTTTCCTACAATACCATTAGATTTAGACGAGGAGTTATTTTACGGAACTCAAGAAGACTTTAATTTAGACGATGATCTAGACGATACACCCACTAATATTGATGACAACACGCCCACTAGTGCACCTTTGGTGAAATACCTCCTATTCCCCCTAGTATGAGACGAGGTCCGGCAAAACGACCATTAAAATCGGATGCATGGACATTTTTTGATAGGGACGTAGAGAATCAAGTAGCCATATGTAAAATTTGTAAAAATGTTTTAAAATTTAAAAGCTGGAAAAGGTCACGGTGGGACGGGGGTTTAATTAGACACGTAGTAAGTGCTCGTCCGACTAGGTATGCCCGATACCGAGGCTTCAAAACCGGGTGCGCAAACGGCCGCTCCATCGGGACAAGGTTCACATACGATCTTTGTCCGGACCAAGTACGGGGTCAAATTAACCCTATGACGGGGGGAATTGTAGGCTCTAAATACAACAAACATAGAGATAGGGAAGCAATATCAAAATTAGTTCTTTGTGGAGGGTTTGCCTTTTTCATTTCCTTCATCTCCCGGTTTTATTCATTACATTAGAGATATATATAATCCTGCTTTTAACGGTTTTCCTAGGTCATTTGTTAAGAGAGATGTATTTAAATTTGCGCATGAATATCAACAATATTTACGTTTTTCATTATATCATTTTAATGGCAAAGTATCTATCACGTACGATATAGGTCGTAGTACTAACGGCCATGATTATTTAAACGTAACTTGTCATTGGATAGATTATAAATGGTCTATGCAAAAACGTATTTTAGCGTATAGATATATAGATGATAGGCACCTTTGGTACTTTTATTGCGGAAAATATTTATCAAGTGTGCGATTATTACGGAATTACCGATAAAATTATGACTATTACATTAGATAACGCTTCTAATAACAATTACGCAATTACAATGTTAAAAAATAGTTTAGCTCCATCTTTTCCGGACCATTTTCATATAAAATGCGCGTGCCATATATATAACTTAATTGTAAAGGATGGTCTATCACTTTTTGAAGACATTCTTAGTAAAATACAATTTGCTATAAACTTTATTTTTAAAAGTAATAAAGTACAACGTAGAAAAGAATATAAAAAAACTTGTCACGATTGTGGACTACCTTATAGAAGAATTCCACAAGAAGTATCGACTAGGTGGAATTCTTTATACGAGCAACTACTTGTTGCTTATGACTATAAATTACCTATAACTTTATTTTTTAACTCTCATAATAAAAACCCGGTGATATGATTTTAGATAGTGATTGGGTAAAAATTTCCGAACTTATTGTATTTTTAGAAATTTTTTCAAGCAACAAAAGAATTTTCCGGTATATATTATCCTACTATTTCAACTATGTTATTTTATATAACTCTAATATTTTTATTACTTAGTGAATATATGGAAAAACCGGCTTATAAGGCGACTATTAAAAAAATGTTTGTCAAAATAAAAAAATATTTTATTCCTATTCCTTCTATTTATATTATTGGTTACTGTATTAAATCCTACTATTAAAATAGACGGTACTAAATCACTAATTGAAACTATTTACGATTGTATAGAAGTACTACCACCTCCAAGTCCCAAAAATCTAAATCACCCACCACCTATTGAACAAACTAAAGAAGAAGTGTTGAATAGCGTAGAACACCAATGCAAAAATATATATAGATTTTATCAACAAGAAAATGCTAGTAACGTACGGCTACCATACCATCTTCTTCATCTTCAACACAACCTCACAAAAGACATCTTTGTTTCTGCGGCTAGTATTGAAAGCCTCGAGAAATAGAATGTGCGGCCAAATACCTCTACTAACCAAATTAGCGAGTTGGATATTTTTGTTTTGCGGGGTTCGTACCGTATCAAGAAGTTATCAATGAAGATGGACAAGAAGACTTGCTTTGAAATCTTTGGAGGGGGAATGAGAAGACCTTTCGACACTTTCATTGATGGCTCGAGATGTTTTGAACATTCAAGCGTCATCAAGCTGCGTCGGAAAGCGCTTTTTACGCGAGCGGAGATATCAAATAGGAGACCACAGAGACACTCATTGGCGGAGACGGCTTGGAAATTGCGGTATTATTCGAGAGATTGGATACGAGCGGAGCGGAGAAGGTGCGGTCAACCGGAGATCAACGAAGAAGATGATGAAAACTACAACGAAATCTTAACCGAAGGTAGTGGAAGCGACGTGGATCAATTTGACCAACAAATACCTATTCCA
The DNA here is from genome assembly GCA_034509755.1 of Anisodus tanguticus. Classification (NCBI taxonomy): domain Eukaryota; kingdom Viridiplantae; phylum Streptophyta; class Magnoliopsida; order Solanales; family Solanaceae; genus Anisodus; species Anisodus tanguticus. Next base: position 34,870,320 of record CM067546.1, read on the forward strand.
ACCGAAGAACCACATGAAATCATCAAGCAATTAGAACAGATTTTTTTGAAAATGTAATTTTTTTAATTGCAATTTTATTATGTAATTTGCAACTTTTGGACAACACCATAAAGTTGCAATTTAGATTTTAGACAATTGTATTTGTATTACAAAAAAATCATATGTCTATTAAATAATATAAGAGGCACAAAAATAGCCTTGGGATGTTTTTATTACACTATCTTGTTTTGTTTATTGAGTTTTTTTTATACATATGTTATTTTAAAAAAAAAAAGAAAAGGAAAACCCGACCCCGCCCGCCCCGACCCGACCCCCGCCCCGAGCCCGCCCGCCCCCGATACCGACGGGATCGGGATCGGGACGGGGATCGGAGCGAGTCCCGCCCGGACCCGACCCCGCTAGGCCCGCTAGTCCCGATCCCGACCCCCGGCTCGTCCCGCCCCGACCCCGACCCCCGGACCGGCCCGCCGGACCGAGCCCCGCCCACGCGGCCACCCCTAGTATAAAGAAATCAAAGCCCCCAAATCTTTTTTACTTTTCCTTTTCTTCCCATCGATCTTTTAGTCCCCTTTTTCAATTTCTTTTTATAGTCGTCATGTATGGATTTTTTTTTGATGTTTGGATAAGCTTGTTCACATTTCGATTGATTCCACGAGGTAACAATATTACTTTCCATCAACACAAATATCAAGTAACTATATCCATCAAAACTTGAATAGATATAAAGAAATTACCTTGTATTTTGTCTTTGCTATAGTTTGAATTTAAGACCTCATAATTCTCAATTTACTTAGTTAATTTATTGACAACCAGGGTCACACCTTTACCTGCCCTATTTTCATCTTACCAAGTACACAATGTCAATTGTAAGCTTGAATATGTGTGTTCATCAGAATTTAATAATTTCGATCCAAATTTTGCATACATATAATATATAAAGTTTAAATTTTGTACCTCAGACGTCCAAAAAAAAGGAAGAGACCCCACTCCCTCATAATAGCCCCTCAAGTGTCATTTTCTAACATATACTACACACAAAAGAAACAACCACTCACTTCATTTATACCTTGTCCTTTCTTCTACCTCTCTTTTTTTTTTCTCCATCTCAAATCCCTACAACTCCTCCCCTCAAATGACCATCAACCCCCAAAGGACATCCACAATTTTCTCTCCTCTTCCTATCTCTTTTTCTCAAAAATTCAGCTGGCTAGGCTTTTTGTGATAGTTTTTTTTGGATTAATACAAGAAACCTAGGGAAGAAGAAAGAAGAAAGACCCTAGAGCAACAAAAAGAGTAACAAGAAGAAAAAGGGAGAAATAAAAATTATATTTGGCTATGTGCTAAGTTTAAATATTTTCCATTTGGAAACAAGATCAATGGAACTATTCCCAGCACAACCAGACTTATCCCTAAAAATTAGCCCACCAAACATCAAACCATCTTCAACTTGGAAGAGGAAAACAAGTAGTAGTAGTGAAGATGATGAGAATATGGATTTAAGGTTTTGGAAAAGAGCTATGGAATCAACAAATAATAATACTTCTTCTTGTTTTGAGCTTTCTTTATCCAATAATCCAACAAGACCTTATTCTTGTGACCCTAGTTTTGGAGATCATTTACATCATCTCCAAAATTACATTTTACACCAAAATCATCAAGTGATAAACCCAGAGTTCAATTTCTTAAGAGGAATTCCAGTGTACCATCAAAATCCTTTTTCTCATCAAAAGCCTTTTGATAGTCCTACTACATTTCCTATACCTTCTTCTCCTTGTTCTATTATTAACAATAATAATAAAAACAGTACAATTTCTTCTTGTGCCTCTACTAGGCCTAATTTTCAGTCACATCATCAACAAGGTGGGTTTTTGAGATCAAGATTTCCAGGCAAACGGACCACGAGAGCTCCGCGGATGCGATGGACAAGTACTCTCCATTCTCGTTTTGTTCATGCTGTTGAGCTTTTGGGTGGCCATGAAAGTAGGTTCCTTTATCCTTATGTAGTACTTATCATGATTCATCTTTTTTACGAATCAGAGCAACAAAGCACTGTCATGAAAGCTAGTTTTCCGGTAGTTGTTATTATTCTTATTTTTTTTAGTACTTCTAGTAGTTCTACCTATCATGCGATCTTTGGATTATTTACAAGTGATATTGGAACCGGTTACTCAATTTTCTTTCAGATAGGCCCTGTAAGTAGAAGGAAGACTGAATATTCTTTTAATTAGTTGTACTTAAGTAGGATTCATTGTTAACTAAGTAGATTATGTGAACTTAAATCACTATAATTTTTCTTTATTTCGATATTTAGGAGCAACACCCAAATCAGTTCTTGAGCTTATGGATGTGAAAGATCTCACCTTAGCACATGTCAAATCCCATTTACAGGTAATCTTGTATAGACCTTAATTACTTGTTACTTTTCCTTATGCCTCTTCATTTGAAGTTTTTTTTCCCTTTTCTTATCTCAATGTGTTTAATTAACTATAAGAAGCTTTGAGGAAATAATTTTTGAAGATGGTGTTTTGGTTCTACAGACATTATTTCAAATTCCAATGCTATCTTTTCCTATGCATATTTTTTTTCTTTGTTCTTTTTTTTGGGCACTCAAATTCTAAGAACTGATGGTTCTGCGAGGCAATTATGCAGCTTTTTTCTTTTGCCTTTTTTACTTGGGAGAACCAAACATCCATTCATGTAGTGAAAGGAATAGTACTTGTAAAAAGTAAGGAAAAAGAAAAGACTCAGTCCAATTATATACAGGAGAGAGAAGAAAAAGTCTCCATATAATGATTCATCAATAATTACTCTGATATAGAAAAACAAGACAGACAGAGTGGACTAATTGACAAGAGTTAATTTTGGGGTTTTTCTTTTGATGGCCGAGACCAGGGTGGGTAGCTAAGTCCACACAGGTTAATTACAATTATTTGTGCGTTTTGGTTTATGTATTTGTTAGTTCCTAAAAAGATTATCACATATTTACATTTGTACAAGAACTTAATTTCAGACTTCTAATTTTACTCCTAACGAATAGCTTTTATAGTCATGTTATGACATGTTTAATAAGTTTTACAAACACTTAAATATTATGACATATTTAAGATAAATTTTTTTAAAGAAAAACTTCGGGCAAGTCAAATTATGTCCCTTAACTTGGACTCCCGACCCAATTTTTGTGATGGTGTAAGAAAGAAAGAATATTTTTCGAAATTTGTGGTATAAATAAGCATAGACATTTGTGTAACTTAAAATTGTCTCATTAAAGGTAAAATGAAAAAAAAAATTACTTTTAAATAACTGAATATGACCTTTTTAAGACAATAGAAAAAAAGAGTGTGACATAGAAATTGAGAGAAAGAGAGAGCAAATATAGTGGGGATATAATAACTCAGTTGATTGACTACCTGAACTTTCACCTTGTTGGTGAGGGTTCGAGTCCCACATTGTAATTCCCTCCCCGTTTTCTCTTTCCCTACCCCGTATGTAATAAAACAATTTAAAACAAAGAAAAGAGAGGGAGAGAGCAAATATATATTTACGGTGTAAATAATTGTACATTATTAATACTATTACTGCTAGTAGTACTAGTATTTTGAGCCACTTGTAACTTGTAAGTTTACTGTTTTTCTTTTTTCTTTTTTCTTCTTTGTATTTTTACAGAAAGAAAGTACATAACTCTGTGTTATCGTATCTCAATGATATCTCCATCTTTATGAATTGTTAGCAACACAGAAGACTTGTTTCAAAACTGTTTATTAACAAATGGTCCTTTGTAATATCATTAATGTACTATCTGCTATTTGTGCATTGTGCAAGTGTTCATGTATGGAATTGTGGTACATATATACATACATAAAACATGGGTGCATGCAGAAAGGTGTTCATCATTTCTCTATATTCTATAGAATGTATAGCCGCATATATACGTACGTTGTTCTTTTTAAACTACAAAACCTGATTGTTCATATTACAAATCAGTCATATTTACGTTTTAGTTAGTATTATTCCCTCAATTTCAATAAACAAATTTTAGAACAAACTCAGCAAACTGTTGAACCGATTAATTGTTCCAAAATCAAATTTCAAATACGTACACTAATTTCCAGCTGGAAACAAAACCTGACTAAAATCAAACACTGTCTAACCCAAATGTCCAGAAAACAGTATCAATTTTTATTGTGGTTTCATTTTTTATTTTCTGCTATCTTTGCAGATGTATCGGACGGTGAAGACAACTGATAGAGCAGCAGCTTCTTCAGGTTATATCCAATGCTTACTGCTTAATTAGCATGTGACTAAATTAGGGATAATGACACTTTTGTCATTAATATCTGACTAATCATTGCTCCGGTACTAGATTTAGCCTTTTCCCGGCAAGTTCCTGAATATTTATAATGCTATGGTAGTTCAAGGTCGAGATAGTGTTGGTCAACCAATTAATGTGACTTGTGAGGTATAATAATAATTTGTTAAATATACATAAGATATACACGATATACACGTGTATGTCCTATGTATATTTAGTCTCGGATTGTCTCAGTTTTGTATATATAGTCAGCCCACGGTTTCGGCAATTTTTGGTATATATTGTCTCAGTATTGTACACTTACCATAATTATAGAATTTTTGTACTACTAGAATAGGGTTTTGGGATTAGAATAGGAATAAGTTTTCTATTATGGCAAATTGTAAATTGTATATATTCTCTTTCATTAATGAAAATAATCAAGTGATTATGTCTTTCATGATATCAGAAGTCTAGGTTAAATTTTCCTCTCCCAAAATCTTAGTTTTCGTGCACTGTTCCCGAGACCCAACCTCGGTTCCCGTACATGGACACCGGAGCCACTACCCACATGACTTCCGATCAAGGTACTCTCTTGTCTTATTCCAATTTGAGCAACAGTCGTGGCATAATTGTTGGTAATGGTAATTCAAAATTACAATTCGTGGTTATGGTCATAAAACTTTGTCTCCCCCCATCCACCTCTTATCTTGAAAAGTATCCTTCATGCCCCTAAATTGATTAAAAATTTAGTGTCTGTCCGTAAATTCACAACTGATAATTCTGTTTCTGTTGAATTTGATCCGTTTGGGTTTTCTGTGAAGGATTTCAAGACGGGGAGTCTCTCATGAGGTGTGATAGTATGTGAGTTCTTTATCCTATCACACCACGTTCCGGTCTCTCGAGTCAAGCCTTGTCATCAACGTTTGCAGCCCTTGCTCCTTCCTTGTGGCATGCTCGTCTAGGTCATCCGGGGTCGTCTATTTTGTCTTCCTGAGATAAAAATAATTTTATTTCTTGTAAGGGTACGCGTAGTACTCCGAATTATCAATCTTATTCGTTGGGAAAAAATGTTAGATTGCCATTTGTAGACTCTAATTCTCATACTTTAATGCCATTTGATATTATTCATAGAGATTTATGGACATCTCATGTTCTCAGTTCTTTGGATCATCGGTATTATATTATATTTCTGGATGATTATTCTAATTTTTTATGGATTTTACGATAGCGAAAAAATCTCAAGTTTTTTCCACTTTCTTAAAATTTAGAGCATTCATTAGAACCCATTCGAACGGGAGATAAAAATATTCAATGTGATAATGGCAAAGAATATGATAATGGGGTATTTCGGGAATTTTGTGCTAATAATGGGATCAATTTTTATTTTTCTTGTCCTCATACGTCTTCACAAAATGGGAAAGCCGAACGAAAAATTCATACTATTAATAACATTGTCCGAACTTTATTGATTCATGCTTCATGTACTCCTTCTTTTTGGCATCATGCTTTACAAATGACTACATATCTTCTTAACATACTTCCTATCCAAGGCTTGACGTATTCCTCCCCTCTTCATATCTTATATAATAAAACTATTTCGTATTCCCATCTTAGGGTCTTTGGGTGCTTGTGCTATCCACTATTTCCGTCCACCACAATTAACAAACTTCAGGCCCGATCTACCCCTTGTGTGTTTTCAGGTTATCCGTCTAATCATCGTGGTTACAAATATTTGATTTATCATCTAATAAAATCATCATAGTCGCTAGGTTATTTTTGATAAACCTCAATTTCTATTTCTAAAGTGAGTAGTCCCGTGTCTAGTTCGTATAATTTTTTTAGAGGATGATATCTCCCTGTATATTATCCACCATTTCTCGGACAGTCCCGCACCCCAAATCCGCTAGCGGGCCCACTGCATGCTGGTTCTCCAGTCCCGTCACTGCCCACCGTCGTGGGTCCAGACTGGGCCGCCTACCCAGACCAGTTCTGGCCTAGTTTGTGTTCCTACTTCTAAGTCGGAAACAATGCCTAATTCCCGTATTGGGCCAGCATGCCCACTGCCTGCTGGCCAGTCCGTCACCAGTCCTGGTATTTCCCAAAATTCACCCAATTCTCCCCCGAGTCATAGACCAGTCACTCGGAGTCAACGAGGTATTTTTAAATCAAAAAAATATATTTTAATTTTAATTCTAATGTTCTTAAATCACCCCTGCCCCGTAACCCTGTGTCTGCCTTAAATGACCCGAATTGGAAAATTGCTATGACCGACAAATATAAAGCTCTTATTGATAATAAGACGTGGGAGTTGGTGCCCCATCCGTCTGGGTTTAATATTATTCGGTCTATGTGGATTTTTGCTCATAAAAACAATTCTGACGGTTCTTTTGCAAGGCATAAGGCTCGTCTTGTAGGTGATGGTAAGACTTAGTAGGTTGGTGTAGATTGTTGTGAGACATTTAGTCCGGTGGTCAAACCGTCTACCATTCACATTGTGCTCAGCTTGACTCTTTTGAAAGCATGGCCTATTCATCAGTTAGATGTGAAAATGCTTTCTTACATGGTGATCTCAAGGAGACAGTCTATATGCATCAGCCCTTGGGGTTTAGAGATCCCAAATACCATCATCATGTCTGTTTATTTAAGAAGTCCTTGTATGGGCTTAAGCAGTCCCCACGGACTTGGTATAAGAGGTTTGCAGACTATGTTTCGACTATTGGGTTCTCTTACAGCAGGTCTGATAATTCATTGTTCATATATCGTCGTGGTTCTTCCCTGACTTATATACTATTATATGTGGATGATATTATCTTCACTGCCTCTTCTGATGTAGTACGCTAGTATATCATGACAATGCTCAGTTTTGAGTTTGCTATGAATGACTTGGGGCCCTTGAGTTACTTTTTGGGGATTGTTGTCACTCGTCATTCAGGTGGGTTGTTCTTATCACAAAGGAAGTACGCAGCTGAGATCATTGAGCGGGTTGGTATGTCATCCTATAAGTCCACTTCTATTCCAGTTGATAATAAACCCAAATTGGGTGTTGCGACTGGCTCCCCTTACGAGGATCCGACCCGCTATCGCAGTGTTACAGGGGCACTTTAGTATCTTACTTTCACGAGATTAGATATTACGTATGTCGTACAACAGGTGTGTTTGTTTATGCATGATTCTACGGTTGAGCACATGAATGCGCTCAAACGTATTATTCGGTACATCTAGGGGACACTTGACTTTGTCTTACATTTATATCCCTCATCGATGTCTACACTTGTCTCGAATACAAATGCTGATTGGGGTGGTTGTCCAGACACCGGACGTTCTACGTCTGGCTATTGTATGTTTCTTGGTAATAACTTAGTCTCCTGGTCTGCAAAGCGTCAGTCGACGTTGTCCCGCTCTAGTGCAGAGGCTGAGTATCGAGGGGTAGCCAATGTGGTCTCTGAATCCTGTTGGTTACGTAATCTTCTTTTAGAGCTTCATTGTCCTATTCAGAAAGCTACCTTGGTTTATTGTGATAATGTTAGTGCCATCTACCTTTCTGGTAATCCAGTTCAGCACCAGCGCACTAAACATATCGAGATGGACATTCACTTTATTTGCGAAGAGGTAGCTCGTGGACAAGTAAGCGTCTGCCATGTCCCTTCCAGGTATCAAATTGCAGACATCTTTACAAAGGGTCTTCCCTCGGTCCTTTTTGAAGATTTTAGAGACAGTCTCAGCGTACGAAGACCGCCCGCTATGACTGGGGGTGTGTTAAATATACATAAGATATACACGATATACACGTGTATATCATATGTATATTTAGTCTCGGATTGTCTCGGTTTTTGTATATATAGTCAGCCCACGGTTTGGGCAATTTTTGGTAATGTTTTTTGTAATATTTTAGTGTAAATATTACATTAATTAGTATTGTACACTTACCATAATTATAGGATTCTTGTACTACTAGAATAGGATTTTGGGATTAGAATAGGAATATGTTTTTTATTATGACAAATTGTAAATTGTAAATATTCTATTTCATAAATAAAAATATTCAAAGAATTATTTCTTTCATTATTAAAAATAATTGAGTTAGGATTATAGCTATGATTGCTACAGACTCATGAGCTCTTGCATTTAACGTTCAATTAGTTGAAATAAGTATTTTTGATCCGTTTCTTGTTAATTCTTAAAAATTTACCAATTTATTAATTGTTATACTATTTAATTACATATGTATTATGTCAAGTTTATATTGTTACTTTATACCGGAAGGTAATAGAATTAATAAAATAGTCTTAAGTATAACTTATTTTCTACATTAAGGTAATAGAGTTAATAAAATAGTCATATAGCACAATCAAAATTTACCAATAGTTGATAGACCGAAGTGCTATTATCCCGATAAACTTATTTTCTTTGGCTATTATTCTAGAAAACACTAAACAGTGAGTTCTTTAAGTAGTTACTAATTACTAGAAGTACTAGTTTTTTTGTCAAGAGGGAAAATCTTAATTAAGGTGCATGCTTAGTTAGTTTTTTTGTTTTTATTTCTTCTTGTTCTATGGACATATTTTATGCCAATCAGAGATACTCGATAATGGTTCTTCTGGAGATACATCTGAGGATTTGGTGGTCGAAACTGAAGAATATTCAAGAAAGTCTGAATTAACAGTTCAACGAGGTAGATGGAATATCCATCAAGATAGAGATTTCAGGATCTTTGGAGCAACTATTCAAGGTGAACATCTATATGCTACTTAATATTTATTTTACTCTTTTCATTCTCAAAATAAATAAGTTGATTTCACTAGCGCTTAACCAAACATGTTCTAATATATTCAGTACTTACACATTTATATACCAAGGCCGACAAGGCCATACATGACAACTAACCACATGATACCTATCTACAAGGCTCTAAAGAGTACAACATACCACGACTAGATCGCAACACCGAAACAAATAGAGTGCTCCGAATACCAGCTGAACCAGCAACCTACTAGTGCGAATCATCACTCTCTCAATATGAACCTGCGGGCATAAAACACAGCGTCTCCCGGCAAAAGGGACGTCAGTACGACTGATGTACTGAGTATGTCAGGAATAAGAAATAACATAGCAGAGATATATCATAGTCTGAAACAGAAACAACTGAACATCAGTAAATGCCTCCGAGGGCCCTAACACGCATGTCTAAATGTTATGCACAATGCAGTATACATATACATCAGCCTCTTCGGGCATCTTCCTTACCCTAACAACCTCTATGGGCATCATACCATATATTGGTAAATGAAAATATGCATGATGCAAATGCGATATATATATATGTTAGTGTTGCGGATCGTGCAACCCGTCCCAGTATATGTTAGTGTTGCGGATCGTGCAACCCGTCCCAATAAGCCACACATGCATCACATCATCACATCACATCACATCACATCAGATCATCACATCATATTGGCCTTTTAGGGCACTTTTGTGATAGTCTGTACCAGCTGCAGGTGGTGTGCGTATATAACGCCTTTCCCTTTTTCCATATCCCCTATATATATAATATTTACCATATAGTAATGTGCATAGTACAAGTGGTCAAGGGTAATATATAAATGCATTGTAAATGAGAATGCATGAATGACAATACCACATCTTGGCCCTATATCCTTGTACATTTGGCTAACACTGTGAATATCAACATCTTTTCTGTATGCCTCAATAAGGACTTAGAAACATACTTAAACAGACTTTTAACATAAGAGTCAATAACATGATCATTCTTAACTACTAAGAGTAGTGTACTTTATGGAACAATATTCCGGTTATGCTTTATACGTAGAATATGCCAAAAAGAAAGAAAGAGCCTTGCATACCTTGTTGTCGAAATTATCTAAGTTTCGCGGGTCGTTGTAAGTTTTATAAGTGATTATCTACACCATATGAACGATTTACATCATAATCGGATCAATATACTAGAAATCGCTTCATTGAGACATTCTAGTGATTACTTTGTACGCGTAGAATCTATACTTCTTCTATGTCGAAACCTATGCATATAACCACATAATCAGCCCTTCTTAATCCTTCTTCCTACTGCTACAATACTTAAAACAATTCAACAACTTTCACATGCAACTCCAACACCTTACAATTACGGTAGTCCCGACAACACCCAACACAAACTTAGCATTTTTGATATTCGTCTTAAAACTAGTAAGAATCATGTTCTGTAATTCATATGAACGTAGGAACCAGAAGGATTACCTCTGTTAGATGCAGCGACCAGAGTCGTCGGAAAACCTTTCACCAATACTGGATTCCGACAAGTCGACAAACAGAAATAGAAGGCCCAACACATCGACTTCCGAAACTGTCTCGAAACTTTGGTTTTTTTGCTTGGGTTTCTGAGTTCTTAAGCTTGTTCAAGGTTTTAACTTTACTGGAATTAAAATCTAGAGCACCATGAATTTCTCCCTTATTGATTACGCGAAAATTCACGGAAATCTCCCAATTTGGTCGAAAATTTCAGAGGCTACCAATTGAGGTTTTACTTCTTCTGTTTGGATTGCAACTTACCCACAGAAAGATTTCTACAGATGCTTGATGAAGATAGTTTGAAGAGATGAAGAAGATTGAGGAGATGAAGGTCTGTTAAAATGGAGATTTTGGAGATTTATGGGCTGTCACCATTCGATTATGAGGCGTAGTCACTGGAACAATGTTTTAAAATGTAACATGTATAAATCCCCACTATATATTGTCTCCCTAATTATAATTAATTAATCCCACAATTAATTAATTATACACATAATTAAATTCCCGATCTCCATTCACTTAAATCCTGACGACTTATAAAACCTTTTTATACTTAATGTCATAATTCTTGTAATATGACACTAGCCCATAACCTCTTTGGGGATATACAATTATTATTATTGATCCCCGTCGCCATACTTGTGAGATCCAAAATTATTTTGGGATCACAACCTTTTATATACTAATCTCCTTATTAGTATACGCAAGTGCAATATAAACTTCCCGGGGTCAGGTCCACTTGCCTACGTATGTGCCCAAATTATTATCCAGAAATACGAGGCGTTACATCCTCTCCCCCTTAGAAACATTCGTCCTCGAATGTTAGTATTGACATATCCAACCCTTGTCACAATAAAATAAATACATAGTGACACCTTTCCGATTCTAGTATGTAGCAACCTTCTGTGAAGCAATCTTCACTTAACTAGTTCCCTAAATAGAAAGGTACTAGGTTGATGAGTTCTCACCTAAGTATGTAGTACATCATTAGCACAACAACCAAATTTGTACAATAGGCAGTAGTTAGGTAGCAACAAAGTGACACAACAATAGCATCAGGTAAGCAGCATACTTATCCCCAAGGTATGACATATTGAAAACATTCAAAGTGCAGCAACTATTAAGCTTAAATGGTGGCGGGGCAACAATTAACTAGCCACAGGTTTGAAGTTCTTAACGGAGCAGCAACTTGGTCAAAATTTCTCACAAATTCAGCTCATATCATCCTCAATTATGCAGCAAAATTGGGTCACAATGCAGTAACTATGTACACCATAGCACAACAGATTAGCATTCTTTTCAGCACAACAAGGCAGTTCCACAAGGCTATATGTGCAGTAAAATAACAATAATACATAACCATATTTTATCCCAAAGACAGTAACAACTTTACCCAATTTACAACAGCTCAGGAAATCATTATAACAGGTAACAACAAATAGTAAAAAAGCAGCAGCCATAACTCAAAGTGCAATATTTTAAGAGTCACACAAGTCTTAACAAAGGATACAGATAACTAAGAGAGCACAACATGTTTGAAAACATGACATTTGAGACTGAAAAAGGGCAGCAATATCTGTCACAAACTGAGGCAGCAATATATGTTTGAAGTATAACAGGGACAGTAGTAGCAACAACAAAAACATCAGCTAAACAGTAATAACAAGTGACATCAAACAACAACAAAAAATAACAGCAAACATGGTTGCTAGATGCCTCAGAAGGTAACAAATATATGCAGCAACCAAAATAAATATATGGCAGCAAACTGCTCAGTATCTAACAACTGCCCATGTTAATCTCTAGTGTAGTATTTATTCATCTTTTAAAATAACAGGGAGCAATAGGATTTTATTGTGCAACCGCTATTATAGAAAATAGAAGCAGCATCAATTTATATTTAGAGTGCAAAAGCCAGAAATGCAACAACATTGGCCTCTCAGACACCTCCATTTTTGGGCTCAATAATCATATAGCAAAGTAAGGGTCTAAAGTATAATATGAAAGTGACAGCACCAGATAACCACAGCTTAGCAAGACCACACTAGGTTTGTTCTTACATAGCCACATCAGATGGTAGAGTTCATGCCAAATATAAAGCTATAACATTTGTGACATGAACAAAATCTAACAACAACACCCAATAATTTCATTCATACTATCATTTCTTGTCTTTCATATTTAAAACAAAAAAAAAGAAGCTCACAACTCAGCTCAAGCAGTATTCATAAGCATCTGATATCCCCTTAGTGACCTTAATAAAACAATCCAACAAATCTCATATCCACACAACAGAGATAAATCAGAACATTTCATTACTGACCTCTTATATGACTTAAATATGGAATAAAGTTCAGGCAACATAAAGATTTAGACAAAACAAACAGACATACTAATAACACAAAGTAACTAGCCTAATATATGTATATTAACTGACTCTAAGAATTGGATTAGACTTTACAATCCCCCATGGACTAACAAGATAAACCAATTAAGCATGAGGTTAAGCATTCATTGAAAAAAAACTAAAGTTTATATACTTTAACAAAGTCCATCAGAGTTTTAAGTGCATGTATTACCATATGAGTATAATTCTACACAGTGAGTGAGAGGAACAAATAGGTTGACAAAAACCAAAACTGGAAGTCTGTATTTAACAGGTATAAGACAAGCTAGACTGAATTCTCCCTAGGGACTGTTAGGTTGCCCAATCAGGATTCAGATTACACTTTCAAGTGAACAAGATAGATCATGCTTATTAACCTTTCAACTGATGATTAATCCCATCATTTGCTTTTCATAAAAAGGATGAGCAACTAGTCATACCTCAAGCTAAATTAAACATCCAGACTCTTAGCATAGATATTCAACATAGGCAAAGCAAACATCAGTTGATATGCAGGGTGTTCATTTTGACCTAAACATGTGATGTCATTTAAAGCTGGACTGATGCAAATGGACATGACTGCACATAGTATTTGAGACCAAGACATGCAGCATAGCTTTGAAGTGGTCAATATAGATAAAACAGAGTCATTTATATCCCCATTTGATCTTGGCTAATCAATGTGAATAGTACAACTATAATATGGATCAAACAGACACCAAAACATGTAATACCTTATATCAAAACTAAGCAGGTCATTTTTAGGCACAAAACACACATGTTAGGAATCTAGTCAATCATATCAATAAAGGATAGGCATCCCCAGATTCAACTTGACTTTTTACAATCTTAAAGGCAACATATAATACTAAGATGATCCAACCAGACCTTTCAGGTTCAAGCTCTTAGGTACACTATTCTATTTAGGTTAACAAATCTGACACATTCTTTTAATATGCAACTTATCATTTTCAGCTTAGCATGGAAGCAGTCCAAACATATATTATCCGGAAACTGGTTATCAAAATACTACATGACATATAACTTCCAAAGTGTTAGACTTCACTCAAATAGATATTAAACTGGGTGATAAGATTTAAAACTAATATTTTTTAGACTAAAGACATAGCAATGGGCAGACATGATGTTTAACATAGTGTCCAGACTCAGATGGCCATTACTTTGAGCCCTTGAAGATTAATGTTCTTAACTTAGACTAAAATATGAACAGGGCTTTCAACCATGTCCAGATCACAGAATAAAGACATGTCACAACCATGTATGACACTAAGGCAAATATACACACATCATCACACAAGAAATGCACATATGAGTGGGATACGAATAATATTTAGAGCATACAAATGGTTGTCTAACTTAAATTGTCAGTAGAAGTCATAAGAGATACATGAATGGCTTATACAGACTCAACATGCTCATCACTTGTAGTTCCAAACAATCAATCATGTATTTCAGGCTACATAGATGGTAAAATAGATATACAACCCTACATGATTCAAGTCTAAGAAAACTTATGTAATTTTGAGCACAATGAACTAGTGCAGGAAACAACTAGGTAGTTTACACCATAGTATGCATTTATAGAAGGAAACAAAGCATTAATAGTAAGAACAACACATTATGGGATCAAATTTGAAACTCCACATGTTATTGGGAAACCACACTTAGGCTATATCACTTTAAATAATTAAATACCACATGGAAAGACCAAAACCAGTAAGCCAATATATTCTCTAGGTTTATACGAAGCAAATGTTGCTATGGTAATTTTGTGAAAAAGATAATAGGAGCTACACAAGTCTTTTCACTATAACCAATAAGTTATAGATTACATCTAGCCTCATTGATACTAATATAACAATATTAAATAATATCCGAACAAACGACATAGTTATAATTTTTTAAACTGTGATTACAAGTAGTGAAGAAGCGATTGTCACGACCCAAACCGGAGGGCCGCGACGGGCACCCGGACCCTACCCGCCGGGCACCACAAATACACTTCACCCTTAATCATATTTAAACACGGATTGAGTCGTGATAGATTATCTAAAGTTCCAACCCAAAAGCCTCAACTTACACATTTATATACCAAGGCCGACAAGACTATACATGACAACTAACCATAGGACACATATCTACAAGCCTCTAAAGAGTAGAACATACCACGACTAGATTGCAACACCGAAACAAATAGAGTACTCGAATATCAGCTGAACCAGCAACCTACTAGTGTGAACCGTCACTCTCTCAATATGAACATGCGGGCATAAAACACAACGTCCCCCGATAAAAGGGGCGTCAGTACAACTGATGTACTGAGTATGTCAGGCATAAGAAATAACATAGCAGAGATATATCATAGTCTGAAACAGAAACAACTGAACATTAGTAAATGCCTCCGAGGGACCTAACACGCATGCCTAAATGTTATGCACAATGCAGTATACATATACATTAGCCTCTTCGGGCATCTTTCTTACCCTAACAGCCTCTGTGGGCATCATACCATATATTGGTAAATGAAAATATGCATGATGCAAATGCGATATATATATATGTTAGTGTTGCGGATCGTGCAACCCGTCCCAGTATATGTTAGTGTTGCGGATCGTGCAACCCGTCCCAATAAGCCACACATGCATCACATCATCACATTAGATCATCACATCATATTGGCCTTTTAGGGCTCTTTTGTGATAGTATGTACCATCTGCAGGTGGTGTGCGTATATAACGCCTTTCTCTTTTCTCATATCTCATATATATATAATATTTACCATATAGTAATCTGCATGGCACAAGTGGTCCAAGGTAATATATAAATGTAATACAAATGAGAATGCATGAATGACAATACTACATCCTTGCCCTATATCCTTGTACCTTTGGCTAACACTGTGAATATCAATATCTTTTTCGTATGCCTCAATAAGGACTTAGAAGCATACTTTAAACATAAGTGTCACG
Organism: Anisodus tanguticus; assembly: GCA_034509755.1. Classification (NCBI taxonomy): domain Eukaryota; kingdom Viridiplantae; phylum Streptophyta; class Magnoliopsida; order Solanales; family Solanaceae; genus Anisodus; species Anisodus tanguticus. The sequence goes on from CM067546.1 coordinate 34,886,290, forward strand.
ACCCAAACCGGAGGGCCGCGACGGGCACCCGGACCCTACCCGCCAGGCACCATATTTACACTCCACCCTTAATCATATTTAACACGGACTGAGCCATGATAGATTAAATAAAGTTTTAACCCAGAAGCCCCAGCTTATCCATTTATATACCAAGGTCGGCAAGGCCTTACATGACACTAACCACATGACACCTGTCTATAAGCCTCTAAAGAGTAAACATACCACGACCAGACCGCGACTCCGAAATGAATAGAGCGCTCCCAATATCAGCTGAACCAGCAACCCACTAGGGCGAACTATCATTCTCGCAATATAAATCTGTGGGCATAAAACGCAGTGTCCCCCGACAAAAGGGACGTCAGTACGACAGATGTACTGAGTATGTCAGGCATAAGAAATAACATAGCAGAGACATATCATAGTCTAAAACAGAAACAACTGAACATCAGTAAATGCCTCTAAGGTCCCTAATACACATGTCTAAATGTTATGCACAATGCAGTATACATATATATCACCCTTTTCGGATATTTTCCTTACCATAATAGCCTTTGTGGGCATCATACCATATAATGATTAATGAATGTATGCATAATGCAAATAAGGTATGCTAATGTCCACATATGAATCCTCCCATAACCGCCTCCGTGGGCATCAGTTTATATCGCCACACAAGGGCATCACATCATATTGGCTTATTCGGGCTCTTTTTGTGATAGTCTGTACCAGCTGCAGGTGGTGTGCGTATATAATGCATTTTTCCCTTTCCCCAACTCTCATACATATATATATATATATATATAATATTTATCATATAGTAATGTGCATAACACAAGTGGTCCGGGGTAATATATTAATGCAATGCCAATGAAATGCACGAATAATAATAAACATCCGGAGTGACATAATATCCTTTACACCTTTGGTTAACATTGGGAAACATCAACATCTTTTCCGGTGTGCCTTAATAAGGTCTTAGAAACATATTTGGACATTCTTTCAACATATGAGTCAATAACTTGATCATTCCTAACTACTAAGAGTAGAGTACTTTATGTAGCAACACGATAGTTATGTTTCGCACATAGAATTATGCCAAAAGAACGAAAGAGCCTTGCATACCTTGTTGTCGAAATCATCTAAGTTTTGCGGGTCCTTGTAAGCTCTATGAACGATTGTCTACATCATACAGATGATTTAAATCATAATCGACTCAAAATATTAGAAACAAATTCTTAGGGACATTCTAACGAATACCTTGAACACGTAAAACCTATATTCCTTCTATATCGAAACCTATGTAAGTAGCAAAACATCCAACCCTCTTAATCCTTCTTTTTACTGCTACAATCCCCAAAACAGGTCAACAATTTCACGTGCAATCCCAGTAACTTACAATTACGGCAGTCCCGACAACACCCAACCCAAATTTAGCATTTTCGATAATCGTCTTAGAACTAGTGGCAAGAATCAAATTCTGAAATTGTACAAACTTTAGGAACAAGAAAGATTACCTCTGTTAAACATGGCGACGAGAATCGCCGAAACCCTTTCGCTCGTACAGGACTCCGACCAACAGAACCAGAAACACTGGAATCGTTTGCCTGAGCCTTACCGAGACTCAAAGTCTCGGCTTGGTTTCTGAACCTTCAATATTGCTTCAAGGTTTCAATTCCACTGGAACTAAGGTCTAGAACACCACGAATTTCTCCCATTTTTGGTTGTATGAAAGCTCACGGAAATCCCCAAATTCGACAGAGAATTTCAGGGAGTTTTATCAATGAGAATTTTACCCAAAAACGATTTCTACAAAGCCTAAGGAATGGAGGTTTTTAAAAATGGAGAAGATTAGAGAAGATTGGAGAAGATGGAGGCTTTAATACAGAGAAGGAGGTGAACGACTTGGAGACTTGGGAGTCTGCCACCGATCGAGTATAAGGCGTAGTCACTTGAGCCAAGTGTTATAACACTCCACGTAATGTCCCACTATGTTTTGTCCCCAAGTATAATTAATTAATCCCACAATTAATTAATTATACACACAATTAAATCCCCAATCTCAAATTATTTAAATCCCGTCAATTTATAAAATCCTCTTATACCTAAAGTTATAATTCCTGTAATGTAATACTAGTCTATAACCTCTTCGGGGATACACAATTATTATTAATGCTCCCTGTCATCGCACTTATTAAATCCAAAATTATTTCGGGATCACGTCCTTTTACATACTAATTTCCTTTTTAGCAACGTGAGTGCAACATAAACTTCCCGGAGTCCGGTCTACTTGCCTACGTTTATGTGTTCAACCGTTACTCGAAAATACGGGGTGTTACAATAAGAGTCAATAACATGATCATTCTTAACTACTAAGGGTAGAGTACTTTATGGAACAATATTCCGGTTATGCTTTATACGTAGAGTATGCCAAAAAGAAAGAAAGAGCCTTGCATACCTTGTTGTCAAAATTATCTAAGTTTCGCGGGTCCTTGTAAGCTTTATAAGTGATTATCTACACCATATGAATGATTTACATCATAATCGGATCAATATACTAGAAATCGCTTCATTGAGACATTTTAGTGAATACTTTGTACGCGTAGAATCTATACTTCTTCTATGTCGAAACCTATGCATATAACCACATAATCAGCCCTTCTTAATCCTTCTTCCTACTGCTACAATACTTAAAACAATTCAGCAATTTTCACATGCAACTCCAACACCTTACAATTACGGCAGTCCCGACAACACCCAACCCAAACTTAGCATTTTCGATAATCGTCTTAAAACTAGTAAGAATCATGTTCTGTAATTCATATGAACGTAGGAACCAGAAGGATTGCCTCTGTTAGACGCAGCGACCAGAGTCGTCGGAAAACCTTTCACCAATACTGAATTCCGACAAGTCGACAAACAGAAACAGAAGGCCCAACACATCGACTTCCGAAACTGTCTCGAAACTCTGGTTTTTTTGCTTGGGTTTCTGAGTTCTTAAGCTTGTTCAAGGTTTTAACTTTACTGGAATTAAAATCTAGAGCACCATGAATTTCTCCCTTCTTGATTACGCGAAAATTCACGGAAATCTCCCAATTTGGTCGAAAATTTCAGAGGCTACCAATTGAGGTTTTACTTCTTCTGTTTGGATTGCAACTTACCCACGGAAATATTTCTACAGATGCTTGATGAAGATAGTTTGAAGAGATGAAGAAGATTGAGGAGATGAAGGTCTGTTAAAATGGAGATTTTGGAGATTTATGGGCTGCCACCGATCGGTTATGAGGCGTAGTCACTGGAACAGTGTTTTAAAATGTAACACGTATAAATCCCCACTATATATTGTCTCCCCAATTATAATTAATTAATCCCATAATTAATTAATTATACACATAATTAAATTCCCGATCTCCATTCACTTAAATCCTTACTATTTATAAAATCTTCTTATACTCAATGTCATAATTCTTGTAATATGACACTAGTCCATAACCTCTTTGAGGATATACAATTATTATTATTGATCCCCGTCGCCATACTTGTGAAATCCAAAATTATTTCGGGATCACATTATTTTATATACTAATCTCCTTATTAGTATATGCAAGTGCAATATAAACTTTCCGGGGTCAGGTCCACTTGCCTACGTATGTGCCCAAATTATTATCCAGAAATACGCGGTGTTATAGCGATAAAAATGAGCATATATATTCCCTTTGGATTATGTGGGCTCTGATAAGACTACGAAAGAGGAACCAAAACCAGGAAACTTTGGTGTCAATCTAAACCCTAGATAGTAAAATAGTGATGGCCTCCATATGTGGAAAATTTTTGTGCCAAAAGCAAAGAGGCGCTGGTAAATAGTGTAATTTTTTTTTAGATTATTACTAATATATTATTTGACATGTTATAAATTATAGTAATAATATGTTATTACTTTGTTTTTTTATTATCATATCATGTTTGTCATAAACAGCTACGATTTGGTATTATAGTTAGCTTAACTTGATGATGTAAATTTTTTATGTAATAGTGTGTAAAACGAATTCTTTTGTAAAACATTTCTTTTTCTTTCAATGTCATTTCTGTAGCTAATGCGCTTTCACATGGGTGGGTGCAACTTTTAATTCCATCAGCATAAAAAAGAAGAAGGGATATGAGTGAAGAAAGAAAGCAAAGTAAAGAAAAAGATAGGAAAGCTATAAAAATACGACAGTATAAAAGATGGCTTTCTTTTCTCAGAGTTTGTTTCTTCTTTTTTTCTACTTGTGCATGCATGGTAGAAAAGGTTATTCTCTTCAACGGCAACGGCCTTTGTAGCAGGGAAAGCTGGAACCTGCATGGCAAACAGGGCGACTATTTAAACAACTTTCAATCTCTTGAGGTAATTTAATGTACAATATTTTAGTACAAAATACTCGCCCATGCATGTGCTTTTAGTAATATGCACAATTATTGCCTTTTCCATTCTTTATTTGGAGAACTAGATGCTACTAGATGGAGATCAATGGGGTCATGGGGATAAATTTATGTTATATCATGGATTACAGTCAGGCTGGATCTAGCTTAGAAGTTACTAGTTCACGTAAATGTAGTAGTAATTAAATTTAACATATTTCTTGTATAAATATTAAGAAATTTATCAAATATCTACAAATATTGAAAATAAATTGTATATGTATTCACTTGAGATCGCTATAAAATTCAAAAACTTCAAATCATGAATTTGACCCCGAATACAGTGCAGGGTTCTCCCGCTAGTTAGATGGCCTAATTCTTCCAATATAGCCTATTTGTTAAATATACATAATATACACACACAATATACATGTGTATATTGTCTCTTGGAATAAGACGAGAGTACCTGAATCGGATGTCATGTGGGCAGCGACACCGGTGTCCATATACCAATTCGGGTCCGATTGAGTCAAACCAAGTGTGTGCATCGCGGCCTCGATATCGGTCTGAGTGGGGCCTGCTGCGTGGTGATCTTGCCGAGGCCGGGGCCCAAGAATTCCTGCGGGCTGTCCTGGGCCTTAACTGCTGTTGGAACTGGAATTACTAGGCCAGTGGGCAGTAGGCCGTCGAGGCTGCTGGGAAGCCTACTGGCCAGATGCTGGAAATTATTGTGGAGTTGGGTCGTAGGGCCACTATCCACTGGTCCAAGCGCACGTCTCAGAGGCCCAAGGCTGAGACCAGTGGGTCGGTGGCCCACTGTAACCGGGATGGGGTCCACCACCATTGTTATGGCCACCGCGAATGTTGTCGGAGCCGCCGCAATTTTTTCCATTATTTTCCGGCCATTCTTGCTGCCCCCGTGAGATTGGTTTTGGTTCGAATTGTCACCAAAATTTTGAGGACTAGTGGAGGAAGTCATCATGACCACGAGACTAGCATTAGTAGCCGCCTTTTTAGCCAAACCGGTTTCTTTCAAGGTAAGCATGGATCAGGCTTGATAGAACCTTGGAAGAGGATTACTTTGACGAAGGAGAGTTCCAATGCTACTATAGGCCTTGGATAGGCCAGCAACCATCTGTAAAACAAGATGATCTTCACTAACTGGCGCACCAACGTTGCGGAGTTGGTCCGCCAATTCCTTCAACCTTTTGCAATATGCTGAAACATTCGGAAAATTTTCCATGTTGACGTGGGAAAAATCTTGTTCAAGGGTAACAACTATGGAATTTTGATTATCTTGGAATATGTCACGCAGTCTATCCCATGCAGCCATCGCCGTAGCGTCTGGCTCAATAATCGTCTGCAATAGATCGGTAGAGATAGTAGAATAAATCCACTGAAGGACGGTAGTATCAAGTGTTGTCCATAACTTAGAATCATCCTCGCGTTTAGGCACCTTCGTATCATCAGGAGCCGCGGGGATTATGTGATGGATGACTTGGTGCGAACGAGCGTGAATTTTGAACAACTCGGCCCACGTTGCGTATTGGACATTTTCTATTTCAAGAATTAAAGGGATATGATTTTTGATGTTAGAAACAACAAGGGTAGGGTGAAACGTGTTCTTTGATGTCGACATAAAGAAAGAACAATATGTGATAGAGGGATTTGGAAGAGAGATTTGGAGAGCGGAAACAATAAAAAAATGGTAAACCCGAGGAGGAGGGTCGGTCTTGGCCGAGAGAACAAGAATTTGTGGGAGAGAAATTTTTGTTTGACCTAAACTTCTGATACCATGAAATAAAATTATTTTTATCTAATGACAACAAAATAGATGATCCCGGATGACCAAGACGAGCATGCCACAAGGAAGGAGAAATGGCTGCAAAGGCGGATGGCAGGGCTGGACTCGATGGATCGGAAATGGGTGTGATAGGATAAAGATCTCCCATACTATCACACCTCATGAGAGGACTTCCCGTCTTGAAATCCTTCACAGAGAAACCAAATGGATCAAATTCAATAGAAACGAAATTGTCAGTAGTGAATTTACGGACATAGACTAAGTTTTTAATCAATTTGGGGGCGTGTAGGGTATTTTTCAAGATAAGAGGTGGATGAGGGGGAGACAATGTTTTATGACCATAACCACGAATTGGAACATAATTACCATTACCAACAATTATACCGCGAGGGTGGCTGTTCCGACACCAGACGGTCTACGTCTGGCTATTGTATGTTTCTTGGCAACAACTTGGTCTCCTGGTCGGTGAAGCGTCAGTCAACTCTATCCCGCTCAAGTGCCGAAGCTGAATATCGAAGGGTAGCTAATGTGGATCTCGGAATCATGTTGGTTATGTAATTTGCTTTTGGAGCTTCATTGTCTCATTCAGAAGGCAACCTTAGTTTATTGCGATAATATTAGTGCCATCTACCTTTCTGGTAATCCGGTTCAGCACCAACGCACTAAGCATATCGAGATCGACATTCACTTTGTCCGCGAAAAGGTTGCTCGGGGTCAGGTACGCGTCTGTCATGTCCCATCAAGATATCAAATTGCAGACATCTTTATAAAGGGTCTTCCCTCGGTCCTTTTTGAAGATTTTAGGGACAGTCTCAGCGTTCGAAGACCGCCCGCTATGACTGCGGGTGTGTGTTAAATATACACAATATACATGTGTATATTGTCTCTTGGAAAGCTCTCGGTTTCAGCCCCTTTTGTACCGTGTATATAGATATTTTAGTATCCTAGTTTAGGTAATATTGTAATGTAATTAGTATTATACACTTACCATAATAATTGTATTACCATAAATGTATAGTTAGTATCCAAGTAGAATAAGGTTTTAGGAATAGAATATGAATAAGATTCTCCTATTATAGAAATATGTAACTTGTATATATAATCTTTCGATCAATGAAAATAATCAAGGGATTATTTCTTTAACTATTATTAGCTTTAGTATTTTCATCCAAATAAATAACTGGTAATTCATAAAAGTAGCTTCCGAAGTGTAATTTTAGCACTTCAAGTTTATCAGTTTTGCATTTAGTATAATTTATTAAGCCAAATATGCTCTTATATACTCTTTTTTTCTCAAAAACTTTAATTGTTTTATCAAGATGAAACATGAAATTATGAATGTGTATGTAAATAACAAGATGAAAGATGCACTGCAAGAGTTACAAGGACACAGGCTTTATCATGTACTACATGAGACTGGTTATAAATATTCCCTCATGTAATTATTAATGTATTCTACCTGAGTCTATTTGTTCTTCTGATTCCTTTCATAGTTCACATTTCTTTCATGTTTATATATTCCTTTATTCCTAATTTCTTTTCTTTTTTTTTATTCACTCCCAAAAAAAAAACAGAGCAGAAAGATTCAGAAGAAAATTTCTCAAAGTGACAGAATATCTGCAGAAGTGAACTCATCAAGCATAACAGAGACAACACAAAAGATGCTTAATTTTGAGTTATTTTTTTTAAATATTTTTTATTACATGGGGGTAGGGGAAGGAAAAATAGGGAGAGGATTACAATGCGGGAATCGAACCCTCACCAACAAGGTGAAAAATCATATAATCAATCAACTGAGCTACTAGTATGTACAAGGCCCGGGAACGAATTCACTGCCGTATGGCCTGACCGGCGATTACTACCGATTCCTGCTTCATCCCTACCTAATTTTGAATTCACATTGGGAAAGTCTTCAGAATGAAAAACAAAAGTGATACTACTCATTTTGAAATCATTATACTCTGACAAGGGAGCTTTGTTAACAAAGAAGAAGAGAGAAACGGAGAATCAGAGAGAAAATAGAGGAGAAAAAAGAAGATGAAAAGATAAAAGTGAGCTAAAGGAGACAAGAAAGAAAGGTACAAAAGGAGACGAGTAGAAAATATTTATGCCCTTTTTCTTTCATTCTTGTGACCTCCAATCAAACATATATATGTGTATTATAATATTCCTCCCAAAAACACATGAAATCTGTAATTGATTTTGTGTACTACTCCAATCAGAGTAGATTAGTCACTAAGAGAGAAAAGGAGAAGAGATATTAGTTTTCATGTTTTGCTTCGATAGTCAAGTTGACTAATTTTTAAAATTAAATTAGATTAGATCAATTTAATATTTTAAAATTATAATTTAAATATTTAAAAATTATACGAAAAGTATTATATATAAGTTATAATTCTTCTCATATTAATGGTGAAAAATGTATCTCAGAATTTATATAATTTAATTTTTAAAAGAAAATTAGACAAGTAATATAGTGGGACTGAGGGAGTATTTTCTTCTTCTTTTTGACTAGTAGTAGTATCTATAAAGTGATTTCTTTTCCTCGGAAATTGTATGAGGTTCTTTATGTCAAATGTATAGTAGGACCCGTGTGTTTTTTCCTAGGCATTGTAGCATGCGTAAACTACTAGTACTACTTTCCTATTAAATGAACTAAAAGGAAAAGATAAAAGGAACTACTGGTAAAGGAGCAGAAAAAATGTAGACATATTTTTTAATATCAGTTGCGCATTTTATTCAACTTTGGAAAGGTAATACATATAATTTGAGGGAGCTGTGTATGCCTACAGAATTCCCTAATACAATCTACCTATCTGACTACAAAGAGATATGGTAAATGCAATTAGTAGAATACATAGTCTTCAAGTCTTGATGAATCTGAAATCTACCTATACTAAAGGTTGGGTACATCCAAAAATAATTTATAATTTTCGTAGTTCAAAAATGATCTTTGACTTATTTTTATTGGATATCCGGATAGCTGGAGTCCCCACCTATTCAAAGTAATGAGGCCTCTAAATTGTTTAGGCAATTCAGAGAAATTGTGAAAAAAAGTAAACTTGAGTTTATGTGTGGCTTAGAGAGGCCAATTCATCTGCAACTTAGATTACATTCTCTGAAACAATAATTATTTAGCCTACATTCTTAGTGCCCCATAGCCTTCCTAAGTCTTTCAATTTCTTTAAGAATCTTCCAAGGAGTAAGATTAATGCTATTAATACAGTACTCCACAAATAGCTTGACATCACTTTCAGCTACAAAGTACTAAAAGCCATTATCTAAGCACCATTGGATGCTAAAGAGAAGAGCCGCAACTTCTGCCCAGTTGGACCATCGTTTCCAGCCAGACGGCGAGTGATCACTTAGCAGTAAAAACTAACTGAAAGCGGTCGAGAATGAGTACATATTCCTTACAGAAGTCGAACCTGTGTCTTCTACATAAAAAGACATGTCCTAACCATTGGACGAAAGGGACTAATTTCAGGGCCCAAGGGTAGGATCTAGGCAAAAATGAGACAGGCAGCATTGTCTTTGATTACACCACCACCATAACTGCTATTTTTGCAATTATGCCATCAGAGTTAATAATTGAGAATGAAAATAACAAGATCAAAAGGACAAAGATGAAACGAAGAAAAGGATGTTATCCGGGTTCCCCTTTTATATATGCTTATTATACATTTAAGGAATTCAATTCGAGATTCTAAACTTTTAAGGAATTCAATTCGAGATGAAACTTTTTATTCTGGTATAATAAATGGCAAAATATAACTAGATAAAGAAGCACTTCCTTACCGTGGTTTCTCCATTTAAGGAATTCAATTCGAAATTTTTGATTAATGATGAAGAGATCTCATTTATTTCATCACATCCTTTGGTGGTTACATATTTTACTATTAAATTAAATTCTAAAGGTGAGAAACTTAAGCAACAATATTTTTTTATCTAAACAGTCTCCAATATCCCTCGTGTAATTAAAATTTCCACATGGTTATTAAATAACTTCACATTATTTTCTTTTACAATATAACCTGATAATAATTCGAGCACTAAAGTACAGTCCTTATGAAAAGTAAACATCAGTTTCTTGGAGGAGTTGCCCCCAAAATGGTCCTCATGGACCACCTCCCAAGTTGCACCATTTCTAGGTAAAGTCAAATCATATATCAATAGTGACAAAGGAACATCGACATTCTCTTCTTAATTAAAGTAAAAAAGAAAGAGCAGCACAAAGAAAGATCACATATGATAACGTTTCTACAAAATTTAGCTAAAAACTCGAAGAGAATAAAGCTCTGACCTATATCAGTCCCTTTATATAATAAGCATAAATTAACTGAAATTTCTCATCTTTCTTCTTTTCCCCTTTACATTTTTTTTGGTGTGTGTGTGTGTGTGGGGGGGGGGGGGGGGGGGATTCTTTTAGAATTTGGTCCTTGCACTACTCATTCTTGTGTTATGAACATGATCCTTGAAAATGCCACACTAAACCTAAAAATTAGAAGCATAATTTGAGTATTAGCGACGAAATCTTCAAATTAACAATATTTACTTGATGAAGTGAGTATAAATAAGTAAGATGAATCGAAAATGTGCACTTTAGTTGCCTTTAAAAATTGTAAATCAATATCTTATAATTACTAGGAGTAGTAATATGAAGTTAGAGTTTATTTAATTTCAAAAAAAGGGTGAAGCAGCAGGTGTCATCATTTGCAATTTGTTAGTCCTTAAACATATTTTATCGTTTTATCGTATCCTTAATCTTTCATTGAAGAAAAGGAATACTAGATCCCAAAAATTAATTTATGATTCTAGAGATACTATATACATTAGACCTTTCAAAAACTCAACAAATTATTTAGGTGATATTTTTCCATCTATCCATGTTTTGATTGATAGAGTTATATAGTATATGTGTTAGTGAGAGGTAGCAAATATTCAGTGAAATAATTGAGGTGCAAGTAAATTTACCCGAATACTACCATTATAAAGAAAAAATAGACCTCCAAGAAATAGGTGAATTTGATGCGCATAGAATATAGAAAAATATCTCATTATGTAATTAACAAAAGATGATAGTCCTATATACTAGCTCCTTGTATTTAGACTAACTGATTTTTTGGTTATTTGATAAAAAGTCACATCTCTAATTGAGCCTAAATTCTCTAGTATTCCTATAATATTTCCATAGTCACATGGTAATGGTTGTTGAACATATAAGAAAGGTAGGATGATGAGTTGCTATATTAAAGTAGCAATTCCTTTGATAGCAAAGACAATGACATAGCCTTCTAAAGGTGGGTGAATGTGACACTTTTTAAGGCAAATTAAACCTAATTAGGTGAATCACCAAGAGGACTTTTAACCTTTATCAATAATTTGCTATCATCATGAGTATACACTTTTTATGAAGAGTTTTTGAGAAAATACATATAAACCCTCATGAACTTATATCTTATTTTTAAAAAGATATTTTAATTTTTCGGGGTCTTATTACTCTCCTAAATCGATTTAAAGTTAGAATTATTTGACTTTCTTGAGTCCACATGGTATAGAGAGTGTATACCATCTCTTAGAGAGAGTGAAACATAAAAGAAAACGACTAAAATGTTATCTTTTACAGTATTTTTATTCAATGTATTTTATTACTTCATTTATTTTCAGTTTTAATCTTTCCTTTTTACTTTTTCTTTTTTTTTTTCTCCTTGGTTCTTCTTCTCCTTCCGTGAAGAGCTCTGTTGCAGCTCTTCCATTTCAACTCTCTTCTCATTTGAATATGTCAGATCTTCCATTTCCTCCAGAAAATCAATTGCCCTTTCCTTCAAATACACCATAATTTCATATTTCTTAGTCTTTTAATACAAAATTTAGAAAAAGAAAAAGAAGATAAGGGGAAAGGGTCAAATCATTCATGTTTCTGTAATGAATGTCTATTAGATCTGAAAAAAGCATTTAGATTAGTGATTAAAATGAAAAACATATTCTCTTGGCCGGGAAAAATGGCTTGACGCCGGCGAAAATACTTTCCGGAAAATAAAAAAAAATTGCAACCTCTAACTTACCCCATCGCCCTTTTTCTCTCTTTCATTTTGTCATACCCAGCAACTAATTTGTCAAGAAAAGAAGAAGATGGATGATAAGAGAAAAGGGAAAATAAAATAAAAAAGAGAAAAGAAGTAGAAATAAGGAAAATGAAAAAAAATGTAAAAATAGTTAAAAATTGAAAAATGAGGTATCAAAATAGGATTGGTGAGTGATGTTCACCCACCTCTTTAAAATTGAGATTGAGATTGAGATTGAGCTTGAAAGGTTATATTAATTCTACTTTGAATTGGTTTTAGAGGAGTAATAGAACCAGTAAAGTTTATCTGTTTTTTTTTTAAAATATGGTCCAAATTCAGAGGAGTGTAAAAATGTATTTTCTTAGTAGTGCATGTAGGATGGAAAAGAGATTATAGACTATACCTGGCCAGTGGGCCAGGATCGGAACTGGCGGCCCGGGTTTGACGGGGTCGGGTCGGAGCAGGAGGGGTGAAGGGGGCGGGATCGGGTTTGGCGTGATTTGCCGAAGTTCCGTCCCGATCCCAATCCCGTCAGAATCGGGTCGGGGCGGGATCGGGATCCTGGCGGTTTTTCCTTTTTTTTTTAATAACATATGTATAAAAAACTCAATAATTAAACAAGACAAGATAGTGTAATAAAAACATCTCAATATTATTTTTGTGCCTCTTATAATATTTAATAGACATATAATTTTTTTTGTAATACAAATACAATTATCAAAATTGCAACTTTGTGGTGTTGTTCAAAAGTTGTAAATTACATAGTAAAATTGCAATTAAAAAAATTACATTCTTAAAAACTTGTTCTAGTTTCTTGATAATTTCATGTGGTTCTTCGGTTGGAATTGGTATTTGTTGGTCAAATTGATCCACGTCGCTTCCACCACCTTCGGATAAGATTTCGTTGTAGTTTTCGTCTTCTTCTTTGTTGATCTCCGGTTGGCCGCACCTTCTCCGCTCCGCTCGTATCCAATCTCTGAATAATACTACAATCTCCAAGATGTCTCCGGCTAATGAGTGTCTGTGGTCTCCTATTTGATATATGCCGACAGAAAAAGCGCTTTCAGACGCAGTTGATGACGCTTGAATATTCAAAACATCTCGGACTATCATTGAAAGTGTCGGAAAGGTCTTCTTATTCCCCCTCCAGTATTTCAGCAAGTCTCCACGTCCTTCTTTATTGAGAACTGCTTGGTACGATACAGAACCATGCAAAACAAAAATATCAAACTTGTTAATTTGGTTAGTAGCGGTACGGTCGCACATTCTATTTCTGAGGCTTTCAATACTAGCCGCAGAAACATCATGTCTTTTGTGAGGTTGTGTTGAAGATGAAGAAGATGGTATGGAAACCGGTAGGTTACTAGCACTTTCTTGTTGGTAAAACCTATATACTTTTTTGCATTGATCTTCTACGCTAGATAACATTTCTTCTTTAGTTTGTTCAATAGGTGGTGGGTGATTTGGATTTTTGGGACTTGGAGGTGGTAGTACTTTTATACAATCGTAAATAGTTTCAATAAGTGATTTAGTACCGTCTATTTTAATAGTCGGATTTAATACAAGCACCAATAATATAAATAGTGGGAATAGGAATAAAATATTTTTTTATTTTGATAAACATTTTTTAATAGTGCCATATAAGCTGATTTTTTCATATATTCCGTAAGTAATAAAAATATTAGATCTATATAAAACAACATAGTTGAAATAGTAGGATAATATATACCGAAAAATTCTTTTGTTGCTTGAAAAAAATTCTCTAAAAATACAATAAGTTCAAAAAAAAATTACCCAATCGCTATCTACAACCATATCAGCTGGATTTTGATTATGAGAATTAAAAAAATAAAGTTATAAGTTTTCTATAGTCATAAACAACAAGTAGTTGCTCGTATAAAGAATTTCACCTAGTGGGTACTTTTTCTGGAATTTTTCTATAAGGTAGTTGGCAATCATGACAAGTTTTTTTATATTATTTTCTTCGTTGTATTCTATTATTTTTAAAAATAAAGTTTATAGCAAATTGTATTTTACTAAGAATGTCTTCAAAAAGTGATAGATCATCCTTTACAATTAAGTTATATATATGGCACGCGCATTTTATATGAAAATGATCTGGAAAAGATGGAGTTAAACTATTTTTTAAAATTGTAATAGCGTAATTGTTAGAAGAAGCGTTATCTAATGTAATAATCATAATTTTATCAATTATTCCGTAATAATCGCACACTTGATAAATATTTTTTGCAATAAAAGTATAAGTGTGCCTATCATCTATATATCTATACGCTAAGATACGTTTTTGCATAGGCCATTTATAATCTATCCAATGACAAGTTACCGTTAAATAATCATGGTCGTTAGTACTACGGCCTATATCAGAAGTGATAGCCACTTTGCCATTAAAATGATATAATGAATAACATAACTACGTTGATATTCATGTGCAAATTTAAATACATCTCTCTTAACAGTTGATCTAGGAAAACCATTAAAAGCAGGATTATACAAATCTCTAATGTAATGAATAAAATCGGGAGATGAAGGAAATGAGAAAGGCAAACCCTCCACAACAACTAATTTTGCTATTGCTTCCATATATATATGTTTATTGTATTTAGGGCCTACAATTCCCCCCGTCATAGGGTTAATTTGACCTTGTACTTGGTCGGGACAGTATCAGTATGTGAACCTTGTCCCGATGGAGCGGGCGTTTGCGCACTCGATTTTGAAGCCTCGTATTGGGCATACCTAGCTGGATGAGCCCTTATTACGTTTCTCATTAAACCCCCCGTCCCACCGTGACCTTTTCCAGTTTTAAATTTTAAAACATCTTTACAAATTTTACATCTATCTACTTGATTCTCTACGTCCCTATCAAAAAATATCCATGCATCTGATTTTAATGGTCGTTTTGCTGGACCTAGTCTCATACTAGGGAGAATATGAGACATTTCAGTTGAAGGTGCACTAGTGGGTGTGTTGTCATCAACATTAGTGGGTGTATCATCTAGATCATCGTCTAAATTAAAGTCTTCTTGAGTTTCCCAGAAAATAGCTCCTCGTCTAAATCTAATGGTATTGTAGGAAAATGTTCAGTATCAACAAAATCATCATGTGTAGGAATATGATTCTGTCTAGAAATAGGACTCTTGCCCTTGTTGCCCCTACTAGAAGAAGCATGACCCCTACCCGTAAGCATACGTTTAAATCCTTCCATTATAAATTTATAATTATACTAATAAATAATTAAAGTAAATGAAATTAAGTGCGCTAAATAAAATAAACATACAATAGTAATTTAATGAATGAACGAATGTACCAAACGCCGACGTAACGTCGACGTGTAATCGAGAGGTTGAAAATTGAAACTTTGCTCGATGGAAGATCCTCAAGCTAGTTGCCAACTTCACTCCCAATTCCCAAATGAGTAAATAAAATTGAATATTTAGTAAACAATGTAGACTTGTAGAGAGATAGATTGAGAGATTAGAGAGATTGTAGGAAGATTTGTGAGAAAGATAAAGAGAAAATGAGTTATTTATAGTTGGAAAATTGGGTTAAAGTGTAAATATAATAACTTATGGGTTAAAAATAAATATTAAGGGGGTAGGGGAGTTGAGGGAGGGGGACAGGCCAAAAATGGCCATTGCACAACGACCAAAATGTAAAATGGCCGTTGGTACAACGATTATTTTTGCAAAAGGGGGGTTTGGGGAGGGATCGGGTCGGGACTGACGGGACTGGGGCGGGCCGGGACCATGTCCCGTCCCGGTTCGAGTCCCAATACCGATTTTTTTTTTTTACAAAGGTCGAGTTCGGGGCGGTGTCTGGGCGGTATCGGGATGGTGTCTGGGCGGGATCGGGGCGGTGTCTGGGCGGGACCGGGGCGGTGTCTGGCCAGTCCTAGTATAGACCTATAAGGTGATTTTTTTAACACATTTCACTTTCGACCTAAATAATTATCATCGCTAGCCAAATATACAAAAAATATACATTAATTATATAATAAATATATATGTTATATATATATATATACACTCTAATGATATATAAATATGTATTTTTCAGTTATTATTTTAGTGGACGGTTATATAATGTAAATATCTTTTTTTCCCTTTTCTTAGTTTTAAGTGGGAAGTAGGAGTTTAGAGAAATATATATATATATTTCTCTAAATCTTAAGTTCAACTTAGATACCTTCTAAACAGAGACAAATAATGAGACGAGTGCCACTTCTCATATGATCTATTAAAATGAAGATAATGCTCCTTAGCTTGACTTTTAGAGCTGGTTTGGTAGGATGTCTTAGAGTAAATAATTATAGTATTATATGTGGTATTATTTTATATTATGTTTGACATTTTGAGGCATGTACTAATTATACATGAATTATTTAATAGATCAAAGGATGTATTATCTTATACTACCACCACTCAGGGATAGTTTATCCATGAATAACTTATTCATGAATAAAAAGCTAAAATGACAAAAGTACCTTGAATTGTTTCAAGAAATCTATAAAGCTAAGCATCCAAGGGTATAATTGTAACAAATTATTTTTAAATTTTAAAAATAAATAAATATTCAAATGGTATCTTTTGTGTCTAATTTTAGTACAATGAACCAAACACCCAACAAAAAATAATTCATGTATTACTAATTTTTATATTTCTAATAACTGCATTATTAATTCCTGTATAACTTATGTTTGAACCAAACAACCCCTTAGTCTTTTACCATAAAGCGTGTACCCAGGTGTCACTTCCCCTAACCTCAGGGGTGTAAGTGAAAACCATACATCTAGACCTCTTACAAGAACTATATTTATGTTTTGTCTAAAGCTTGAGTTCAACAAAATATGAGACAAGTGCCACTTCTGAAGTGATTGATTAAAATGAAGATAATGATCTTAACTTTTACAGAAACAAAAAACTGAGAACTATATTTATGTTTTGTCTAAAGCTCAAGTTCAACTTAGATACCTTGCTTAAACAGAAACAAAAAATGAGACAAGTGACACTTCTCAAGTGATCGATTTTTTTTTAATAATAAGTCATCACCATTAGGTTGTGAGTCTAAGGTGTGGGGGTTTGGCTTGACCCCTACCATGTCATATATATAAGCAAAAAACTTACAGAATTAGAGGAGGACATGGTGATATTGTTAGAACAATCTTAAGGAAGGATTAGCAGAGTCCTTCCCAAAGCTAACTACATCATTTATTAACTAATAAAGAAATTGCATTTTTCAAATCTTCTTCTAAAAGTAGGTAGATGCCATTTGTCAAGTTGAAATAGTCTCTTTGCCTCTCTTGGTAAGTCTTGAAGAGAATGATATAAGGTCCTATTTTCACTTGTTGAGGCCAATTTAGCAAGGAAATCTGCCACTTGATTTGCCTTCCTATAGCAGTGCTTATACTGGATGTTTTCACCATTACTGCTGTGAACAATGTTGTTGATAATGTGCTTGAGATTGAGGTTGTCAGTTCCTTTGTTGATAAGTGTTGGAAATTTGTCTTTGGTGGGAGTTGCGTCCAACCATCTTTAATGACTTAAACACTAGGGTTCCGCATATTGGAGACTTTGATTCTTCACACGTGCATAATCTACTGAGTGAGTAGATGACCGTAGGGCCAAGGATCGTCAAATTTCGTTGAGAAATGAAAGAGATATTGGTCCACGAAGTGAGGTGTTTGAAGCATGAAAATGTGGTATAGACCAATTCTCCCTCATCGGTGGGGGAAGGAAGATTTGTTTAGTTTATAAGTCTCAAAATTGGCTAAGGGTTTGGGACCCAAGGGGTAACCCATGTGTTTGAAGGAGGGAGGACCTAGATGTGCTTTGGTTCGAGGCAAAGCCCACACGCGCGCCGCCGCCCGTCCGATCCGGTCTCGGGTGCTTCAAGCTTAAGGTTTAAGGTTTGGTCCTTGGAGTTTCAAGTCCCTTCCATGCACTATATATTGAAGTCTTTGGCTCAATTGTAGAGACTACAACACACAGACGAAACATAATTATTCCTATTACTTTTCAGCATCATTTCATTACACTAAGTTCTTCAAAGTAACACTTGAGTTTCCTTTACTCATTTGTTGAGTTGTTATTTTATCTTGGGAGACTATTGTCCAGAACGTAGAAATGATATATACGGGGCAATCTTGTCTTAAAGACAGAGTCAGAACACCAGCAGCACCTACCTTTCCGTTGCCTGAAATATAGCTCCCATCTGTGTTAAGCTTCATTCCTCCTCTATCAGGTTTTTCCCTATACACAGTGTAAGTGTTGCATCTCAGTAATGGACTGAATTTCTCTATCATATCACAATGTGAATTCAGCTTCCCTCGGTATTTAATTTTAAAGTAGGAAAAGACTGCTTCAAAGCAGTTTTGATGTGCCAAACACACTGTAACTCTAGTTTGTAGTTTGAGAACTTTTTTTCATCCCCAAACCTGCAAACAGTCCATTCGTTCCACAATTGGCATAGAACAATCACTGGGCAGATTTGGAGAAGGGTCTTGTGAACTTTATTAACAGAATTTTTGGTCCACAAAGTTTCAACAAGACTCTAGTGGAGAGGTGATGAGTATTAATGCCAAGAGGTGCACCTACCTTTCTCCAGATTAGTTGAGCAGCTTGACCATCTGTTAAAAAAGGGAATGTTCCCGTGATATACACTTTCCTTATGAAGTGTATATTGCGGGTTTTATAGAGAATATCACACGGTTTTTGGTAATATTTTGTATTACTTAGCATTGTACACTTACCATATAAGTATATGATTCTTGTACTACTAGAATAGGGTTTTGGTATTAGAATAGGAATAAGATTTTTCTATTATGGAAATTGTAACTTGTATATATTCTCTTTCATTAATGAAAATAATCAAGGGATTATTTCTTTCATGGTATTAGAAATCTAGGTCTTAAAATCCTCTCCAAATTTCGTCTGTCCTAAGCCTAAAAAACCGAGCCCTTCTTCTTGGGTTTTGTGCCGACGGTTCATCCTTTCTCCCAACTTTTTCTTCCAAATCCCTCAATCACATATTGTTCTATCAGTATGTCTACATCAAAGAACACGTTTCATCCTGCCCTTGGAGTTTCTAACATCAAGAATAACATCCCTCTTGTTCTTAAAATAGAAAATGTCCAATATGCGATGTGCGCCGAACTGTTCAAAATTTACGCACGCTCGCATCAAGTCATCCATCACATAATCCCCGCGGCTCCTGAGGATACGGAGGTGCCAAAACGCGAGGATAATCCTAAGTTGTGGACGACTCTTGATGCCACTATCCTTCAGGAAATTTACTCCACGATTTCTACCACCTTTTGCAACCGATTATTGAGCCTGACGCTACGGCGAAGGCAACTTGGGATAGACTACATGATATATTCCAAGATAATCGAAATTCTAGAGTTATTACTCTTGAGCAGGAATTCTCCCACGTCAACATGGAAGATTTCCCTAATGTTTCGTCTTATTGCAAAAGATTGAAGGAATTTGGCGGACCAACTCTGCAACGTTGTCGCGTGGGTTTCGAATGATCATTTGGTCCTCCAAATGGTTTCAGGCCTCTCCGAGGCCTACAGTGATGTTGGCACGCTTCTTCGTCAAAGAAATCCTTTTCCACAATTTTATCAGGCTCGTTTTATGCTTACGCTCGAAGAAGTCGGCTTGGTAAAAAAAAGTGGCTACCGGTGCTAGTCTTGTAGTCATGATGACGTCCTCCACGAATTCTCTCGGATTTGTTGATAATTCGGACCAAAATCGTGTTCACGGTAATGGCAAGAATACTCGGAAAAATAATAGCAAAAACTGCGAGGGAAAACGCGGCGGTTCCGTGGACAAAATACCGGCAATGGGCCCCGTCCAGTCAAAAGTGGGCCACCGCCCCACTGGTCCCAGCCCTAGGCTCCCTGGTCGTGGGCTTGGGCCAATGGGCAGTGGCCTTACAACCCTTATGGTCCAGCGTCTACAGTACCAACAAATTGGGCTGGACTGTTTCAGGCCCAACAGTTTTCTCGGCCTAGTAGTGGTGTTCGCCCCAGTTATGGGCAAGGCCAACAAGCCGGTGAGCTTGGACCCCGACCTCCTCAGGCCCATCACGCAGAGGGCCCCACTCCAACCGACGTTGAGGCATCTATGCAAACACTTGGAATAAACCCCTCGGAACCCAAATTGGTACATGGACACCGGTGCGACTACCCACATGACGTCCGATCAACGTACTCTCTCATCTTATTCAATATGACCAACCCCCGTGACATAATTATTAGTAATGGTAATTCAATTCCGATTCATGGTTATGGTCATAAAACTTTGTCTCCACCCATCCATCTCTTATCTTGAAAAATACCCTTCATGCCCCTAAATTGATTAAAAATTTAGTGTATGTCCGTAAATTCACAACTGATAATTCTGTTTCGGTTGAATTTGATCCGTTTGGGTTTTCTGTGAAGGATTTCAAGACGGGGAGTCCTATCATGAGGTGTGATAGTAGGGGAGATCTTTATCCGATCACACCGAGTTTCGGTCTTTCGAGTCAAGCCTTGCCATCTACGTTTGCCGCCCTTGCTCCTTCTTTGTGGCATACCCGTCTAGATCATCCGGGGTAGTCTATTTTGTCTTCCTTAGATAAAAATAAATTTATTTCTTGTAAGGGTACGCGTAGTACTCCGAATTGTCAATCTTGTTCTTTAGGGAAAATTATTAGATTGCCATTTGTCGACTCTAATTTGCATACTCTAATGCCATTTGATATTATTTATAGCGATCTATGGACTTCTCTTGTTCTCAGTTCTTTGGGTCATCGTTATTATATTCTCATTTTGGATGATTATTCTAATTTTTTATGGACTTTTCCAATAGCGAAAAAATCTCAAGTTTTTTCCACCTTTTAAAATTTAGAGCATTCATTAAAACCCAATTCGAACGGAAAATTTAGAATATCCAATGTGATAATGTGAAAGAATATGATAATGGAGTATTTCGGAAATTTTGTGCTAATAATGAGATCAATTTTCATTTTTCTTGCCATTATACGTCTTCACAAAATGGGAAAGCCGAACGAAAAATGCGTACCATTAACAATATTTTCGAACTTTATTGATTCATGCTTTCGTACCCCTACCTTTTGACATCATGCTCTACAAATGGCTACATACCTCCTTAACATTCTTCCTTTCAAAAGTTTGACGTATTTATCCCCTTCATATGTTATATAATAAGACTCATTCGTTCTCACATCTTAGGGTCTTTGGGTGCTTATGTTATCCGTTGTTTTCGTCAACCACAATTAACAAACTTCAGGCCCGCTCTACCCCTTGTGTATTTTGGGGTTATCCATCTAATCATCGTGGTTACAAATGTTTTGATTTATCATCTAATAAAATCTTTATTAGTCGCCATGTAATTTTTTATGAATCCCAATTTTCGTTTGCTAACGTGAGTAATTTCGTGCCTGGTTCGTATAATTTTATGGATGATAGTATATCCCCGTATATTATTCACCATTTTTCGGACATGTTCCGCACCCCAAATCCTCCAGCGGGCCCACTGCCCGTTGGACCCACTATTTCGTCACCAGCTACAGTTCCAGCAACACTGTCCGCTCCAGTTACTCGGCTAGTAACGGTAAATGGGCCAATCACTCAGCCCATTATCACTAGTCCCTGTTTCCAGTTCTCGTTACTGAATTGGGCCAGCAGGCCCAATGCCTGCTGGTCAGTCCGTCCCGAGTCCCGATAATTCCCAAAATCCACCCGATTCTCCCACGAGTCAAAGACCAGTCATTCGTAGTCAACGTGGTATTTTTAAACTACAAAGACATTTTAATTTAAATTCTAATGTTCTTAAATCACCTTTACCCCGTCACCTAGTATCTGCGTTAAATGACCCGAATTGGAAAATTATTATGACCGACGAATATACTGCTCTTATTGATAATAAGACGTGGGAGTTAGTGCCTCGTCCATCTGGTGTTAATATTTTTCGGTCTATATGGATTTTTTCTCATAAGACAATTCTGACGATTCTTTTGCGAGGCATAAGGCTTGTCTTGTAGGTGATGGTAAGACTCAGCAGGTTGGTGTGGATTGTGGTGAGACATTTAGTCCAGTGGTCAAACCGGCTACCATTTGTACGGTGCTCAACTTGGCTCTTTCGAAAGCATGGCTCATTCATCAGTTAGATGTGAAGAATGTTTTCTTACATGGTGATCTCAAGGAGACAGTTTATATGCATCATCCTTTGAGGTTTAGGGATCCCAAATATCATCATCATGTCTGTTTGTTGAAGAAGTCATTGTATGGACTTAAGCAGACTCCATGGGCTTGGTATAAGAGGTTTGCAGACTATGTTTTGACTATTGGATTCTCTCACAGTAGGTCTGATAATTCATTGTTCATATATCGTCGTGGTTCTTCCTTGGCTTATATACTATTGTATGTGGATGATATTATCTTGACTGCCTCTTCTGA
This sequence comes from Anisodus tanguticus, assembly GCA_034509755.1. NCBI lineage: Eukaryota > Viridiplantae > Streptophyta > Magnoliopsida > Solanales > Solanaceae > Anisodus > Anisodus tanguticus. The sequence goes on from CM067546.1 coordinate 34,909,034, forward strand.
TGCATTACGCCAGTCTATCATGACAATGTTCAGTTCTGAGTTTGCTATGAAAGACTTAGGCCCTTGAGTTATTTTTTGGAGATTGCTGTCACTTGTCATGTAGGTGGGTTGTTCTTATCCCAGAGGAAGTATGAAGTTGAGATCATTGAGAGGGTTGGGATGTCATCATGTAACTCCACTTCCATTCCGGTTGATATTAAACCCAAGTTGCGTGCTTCGGTTGGCTCTCCTTATGAGGATCCAACCCGCTATCGCAGTCTTGGAGGGATCTTCAGTAACTTACGTTCACGAGACTAGATATTACGTATGTCATACATCATGTGTGTTTGTTTATGCATTATCCTAGGATTGAGCACATGAATGCGCTCAAACGCATTATTCGGTACATCCAGGGACACTTGACTATGACTTGCATTTATATCCTTCGTCGAGGTCTACACTTGTCTCATATACAGATGTTGATTGGGATGATTGTCCAGACACCAGACGGTCTACGTCTGGCTATTGTATGTTTCTTGGTAATAACTTGGTCTCATGGTCTGCAAAGCGTCTGTCGATGTTATCACGTTTTAGTGCAGAGGCCGAGTATCGAGGGGTAGCCAATGTGGTCTCGAATCCGTTGGTTACGTAATCTTCTCGTTAGAGCTTTATTGTCCTATTCAGAAAGCTACCTTGGTTTATTGTGATAATATTAGTGCCATCTATCTTTCTGGTAATCCGATTCAGCACCAGCGCACTAAACATATAGAGATGGATATCCACTTTGTTCGAGAAAAGGTAGCTCGTGGACAAGTACGCGTCTGTGATGTTCCTTCCGGGTATCAAATTGCAGACATCTTTACCAAAGGTCTTCCCTCGGTCCTTTTTGAAGATTTTAGGACAATCTCAGCGTACGAAGACCATCCGCTACGACTTCGGAGGTGTGTTAAAAAAGGGAATATTCCCGTGATATACACTTTCCTTATGAAGTGTATATCACGGGTTCTATAGAGAATATCACGGTTTTTGGTAAATATTTTGTATATTATTTTGTATTACTTAGCATTGTACACTTACCATAAGTATATGATTCTTGTACTACTATAATAGGATTTTGGTATTAGAATAGGAATAAGATTTTCCTATTATGAAAATTGTAACTTGTATATATTCTCTTTCATTAATGAAAATAATCAAGGAATTATTTATTTCACCATCAATAAGACAGTGCTTCTTATTATCAGGAGCAGGATTGAAGCAACATACACAGTTAATGTCTCTTCTATTAGTAATCCAAGCCATGTTTTCTTTGAAGGGGAGTTTGCTAAAGTACAGTCTCCAGCTAAGAAAAGAGAACTTAAATGGAATAGAGTTGTTCCAAATTTAGTCAACAGAGGGTTTTTAGCTCTTTGTTTTCTAACAAGTTGCCAAACATTATAGTTAGAGTATTTTCCATCACTGAAATTGTTTCAAATAGCATAATCCTCATGTTCATACTGATCAATACCAATAGAACTGATGTACAAGGCAATGTTGCAAGGAATAGTGTTGTACAACTTCATCATGTTCTAGTTTCTGTTAGAGAGAGTCTTGGACTTTGATGTTCACATTGTTGACTGGTAGTAAGTTGGGACAGAGTTGGGCAATGGGGCCTTTCTCTGTCCAATTATCCCACCAAAAGTTACAAGAATCATTACAAATTTTTCTGCTAATACACTTCTCACATTTGTCTCTTGCTTTCAAAAGTTGTTTCCAGGCTTGTGAATTGCCAGAGTACTATTTCTTGCCTGCAAGGTGCATTTTAGGACAATATTTGACACTCAAGAACTCAGCCCAGAGAGATTTTTCCGATCTAAACTTCCACCACCTTTTAATGGCAAGTGATCGATTAAAATGAAGATAATGATCTTTAGCTTAACTTTTACCATAAAGCGTGTACCCAAGTGTCACTTCCCAAAACCTCAGGGGTCTAAGTGATTATAAATACATATAGACCTCCTACAAGAACCCCATAATACAAGGCGAGATTCTCGCGGGTGAATGCCAGAAAGATACTCCTATATATCACTTTTATTCCAGAAAAGAATAGTACATATCACTTTATCAAACATGACCATATATATATATTGCGTATGCGTAAATTTATTTGTGTGAACCAAAATGACATATGCATTTTCACATAAAAGTTTACTATCACGTAAACATAATTAATTAATGGCTCAATTCTAGGGATGTCAAATGGATGGTTGGGCTGAAGTTGGATGGAAATAAAATGAGCGGGTCATTAATCCGTCCGAAAAGTTATTTGGACTGAGATAAATTTGTTAAGATGGCTAAACAATAGATAATAACTCAACCTACTAATTGTTACTACAAGTTTTAACTTTTTTATTTGTCTTCTTATAATTTATTTAAAAGAACATGTTATCATGCGTCGTTGGACTACATATTTAGCTCAACCCAACTTTTAGATAAACTGATCAATTGATGAACATATCAAAATTGATTGATAATGAGCGGTTCTTAGGCAGGTTTGCATGTCATATTTTCATGGGATAGCTTTGTCACTCCTACTCAATTTGTAACTAGTGATCTTCTTAGAGTTCAATTTAATAAGCTTTTTAGAAATATTGCTTGCAAGAAAGCAAAAGGTATATAGAATTGGTAGGGATGAAATATGGGTTTTCAAGAAGAAGAATAAGCAGGACAGACTGTGAGGGACTTGTGATTTGTGAAGAGACAAAACTAATTAAAAAGGGCAGCAAATAGATTCAAAAGGAGAGTCATGCATTACATACATACACATATATACATACATACAAATTAAACATGTATATAATGTTGGTACTCTATTGTACTTTATAAAGCAGTACGGGAAGTAAATAACTATTACAAGTATTCGAAAGGATAAACAAATGTTCAATATTCAGAAATTGAATCTTGTTGAAGAAATAGGCCAATCTTCAAAACTGCCGCAAGCTTGTTGTGTCTTGAATCTTGATAACCCGAAATCAAGAAACAACTAAATCTGTATGGTTGCAACGTTGTGTGTTGAGTCGAGTGATAGCCCTCTGTCCTTAAGACAAGATTGCCCCGTATATATGCTTTTACGTTAGCGGGCAATAGTCTCCCAAGATAAAACAACACTTTAATCTCAACGCTACAAAACCAATAGGTTGAGCCTGGCGAAGAAAACAAATATGAATCGACTTGCTGAAGATATGGAAAAGGAAGGAAGAGTTTCTCTTTACTCTTCTCTTTTGTCTCTGTGTATATAGTGTGTCTCTGTTGTGTATATCTTGTGTATATGTGAGGGTTTGGTCACTGTTTTTCAGCCACTATTTTGCTGAATTTCAGCCACTGTATTTCTATTTTTTCATATCGAATTGAGCCAAAGGAGGCTCAATATATAGCATGGAGGAGGGATAAACAACTGCCCAAAACATGGCTGTTAATGGCCATTAGGAGGGCATTAAACAACCAAGTAATGGTTGTTAATGGCCATCAAGGAGGCTGCTTAAATGGACATGAAAGATGGTGAAAATGAATGAGTTAATCAACCAAGTAATGGCTGGTTAATGCTCCATAAAACAGTCCAACGGTAGGCAGAAAGTTTTCTGCCTACCGTCACCCAAAAACCAACTTTCCAGAAACTCTGGGGACCAAACTGTAAATATTAAAACTTCAGGGACCAAACTGTACATCTGGCAGAGTTCTCTGGTCAAAAAGATAATATCAAAAAGCCCCCACAGCCCACAGCCCCGAACCCGACGGGTGGGCGGCGGCATGCGTGTGGGCTTAGCCTTGAACCCAAGCACATCTAGGTCTTCCCTCCTTTAAACACATGGGATACCCCTGGGGTCCCAAACCCTTTACCAATTAGAGACTTATATAGAGAGCAATTCTTCCTATTCCCACCGATGTGGTAGATTTGTCCACACCACATTTTCATGCCTCAAACACCTTACTTCGTGGACCACTATCTCTTTCATTTCTCAACGAAATTTGACGATTCTTGGCCCTACGGTCATCTACTCACTTCGTAGATCATGCATGTGTAAAGAGACAAAGCCTCCAACATGCGGAACACTAGTGTTTAATTCATCAAAGATGGATAGACGCATCTCTCCGCCAAAGACAAATTTCCAACATATAATCCATCCAAGGTTTGTGTCTGCAGCTAGCTGCAACTACTGATCTAAATGTCCGAATTGAAAACAAAAGACATAGATATTGATGTAACTATATTATATACTATATCAAGTAGAGTAACTTTATCTTTGCCTGCTGCCTCATTGATATAAGAGAAAGTCGAAGATCAGAAAGGGGGGACCAGAGAAAATATCATTCAATGATATTGCAATCGATTGCTTTATGATTGACACATCTATCGATGACCAACTGACCCACTTTCAGTGTTTCTGTTCTAACTCCTTAACTAAGCATGCACTGTCCCCAGGACTATTCAGTCTTAATCAATTCATTTGCATGTAAATAACATGACACAATTAGGGGTTTTTACCGATCGTTTCGGTTTGGTTTTATGTATTATCGGTTCGATTTATCAGTTTTCGATTTGTAAATACGCAAAATCAATAATCAAATAGATAAGATATTCGTTATCAATTTCGGTTTTCGATTTAACCAATAAAAAAATGCTTTATTAATTTTTTTTTGTTTTCTCTTATTTTCATTTGTTCATATATACATTGCCTTCATGCATAAAAGTCTACACAAATTACAAGACAAAAACTATAAACTGCACTGTAGCAATCAAGCCGCAAATCATCAAATGATAATTAACTTTCAAATTGTTTCATGCATTCTAAACAGTGAAAGTACAAATGATAAGCGAATTGAGAGAATAAGCGTGCCTACGGTAAGAATTTAGAAATAGGGTTTGTCAATTTAAAGCTACTATTATATAATTAGGGATAAAAAATAATTTTAATATAAGTTTATTGGGTTATCAGTTTAACCATTAACTAAATCCTTAAAATCGAAAACTGAACTAATAACCCAATAAACAAATCTACAAAACCATTTACTAACCGTTAACCCAATAACCCGAAACTGGTAAGTCGATAGCGTTTTTATTGGTTCGATTTATCGGTTAAACTGGTTTTTGCACATCCGTAGCCAAAATATACGTCACTACTAGAAAAACTCAAATTACATGGGGATTTCCCTAGGGATTATACAAGAAAATTTACAGGTACCTTAGTATCTTACCAAAAAAAATCCTATGAAAAAACCTTCATGGGTAATTGTTACCTGTGGATTTTAAAATCCCCAGGTAATTTACCTGCGAATTTGAATTCGCATGTAAGTTATTGCGGATTTTTTCGTAAGAAATTCTAAAAGTTCGCATGAAATTTCTGTCACGACCCGACCCGACGGGCCGCGACTAACCGTCCTAATGACGCCATTATACTAATTTGTCACACATAATCCAACTAACACTTAATGAGTCTGAAATCCGGTAGCATAACGCTGCAATAACAACATATGCCAGGGTAGGCAAGTCGACAAGGCTGCCTTTACCCCCGAATGTACCTGCCTCCTGAGGAGTCACAACTAGCCAACACAATACAACAGGCAAGCCGACAAGGCTGCCACTAGATAATGTCATATATACACGGGGACACCCCAACACAGAGTACAATAGTATGACTGACCAAAACAGAGTTATAACCCTTACATAAGTACAACCCACAATCGTCTACGGACCTCTATAAGAAGGACAACGACATATGATGGGACAGGCCCCGTCGTGCCCCTAAATACAAACATAAGTCTAAAAGAGGTTCGGTACCAAAATGACAAAGCTCTGGATCAAAGGAGCTTCCCAACCTGCTGAGTAGGAACCTAGGCCTGAGGTTCACCAAACTGAAAACATGTACCTACGGGCATGAAACGCAGCCCCCCGAGGAAAGGGGGTCAGTACGAAATAATGTACTGAGTATGTAAAACATGAAGCTATAAAAGAGATCATAAGTAGCCAACAGAAATGGGAGATCGGTATAAAAATCAGGATCCAAATCCAACTGTGCCATAAACCATAAAAGTCAGTTGTGCCTTATAAAAATGAGAGTCAAGTCAAGAAAACATGAATGCATGTCCATATACATATATATACCTGTAACGTAACCCGACCCACTAATGCGGGACTCGATGGAATCATATCATAACCCGGCCCATGCTGGGACTCGGTAAAGTCATATCTCATCTATGGATTCATCCTACGTAACCCGGCCCTCTAGTGAGGGTCTCGATGAAAAAATGCAAGGTTGTGCACGAACATAACCCGTCCTGGGACTCGGTGAGGTGAAGTAGTAACACTTAGCACGAGTAGATATCATGAGTAACCATATGCAAGTAAAAATTATCATTTGACTCTTAATAAAATCATTATAATAATGTCATAATAAAATCTTTGCTGAAAAATCATAGACACTTCTCATAACAATCCTCTTTAGGAATTAAACTGTATAAGAATCAAGTACGTCCGCCATACTTTCATTAAATCATGCCAAAAGAAAGAAGTAAGGGTTTCACATACCTCGTAGACGAACTAATCAACTCAATATTAGAGTACGTCTCGTTTTAGAACTTCAACCTATAATAATGGTAATACGTTCGTCAATTCTATGATTACTAGAATACTTTATATCGAATAACGACTTCTCATTCTATAAAAATTCGGGCAGCACTTCCCCTGTTTATACATGTTTCCACAACTTCCAAACGAGGCTAATAACATCAATAACCAAGCACCAATTAAGGGCACAACCAAAACAACAATAAAGAGAATTTACACACCCACTTCTCAAGTAAATTTAGCCTCTTAATCCACCTTAAAAACAACCCACAAAACAGTCCATGTTCCAACAACAACGCGGGTAGAATGTGAAGCCTTTCTACGCCTTTCTACACCCTTATTCCTTTAGGACTTACATTAGCAATTACCACACTTAAACATGCATAATGGTAACTAAATTTTCAGCATTATAACACCACAAAATAGTCCCTAAAACAGTCCATATACATCACAACATGTCCAACAATTTCATGCAAGTTCTTGGCCACAACATGTCATAATTCCATAACTCTTATCTTAACTCCTAAAATCCAATTTCGTATTTCAATACTTCCATATAACTAATTCCAACTAAATATCAATGTTTCCTTTCAATTTCATCATGCAATTAGTGACAATAATAACAACAATAACTAACGAATCCAATAACACCAAAATTTGTCCCAAATTGGCAACTAGCCCAAAATTGTTACATGCAACGCTTAAATTCCAATTTCCCCTTAACACAAATTCATTACCTTAATTCTAACAACATGCATTCCAATTATATCATAGAAAGAAGAATTTTATACCTCAAATTCGTCCTAAAACAGTCCACAATTTTCTGCCCACTGCTTGTCCGAAAATCCCCAATGTTTTCGTATTTCTTTCCCTTTTTTGTTCACTTCTTCAACTCCAATTGACATGCAAGTGTTCTACAATGTTAAGCCATCATCCCTACACGTTTTTCTTCCAAAATTTCATCCCAAAAATCTCAAATTTCTGGGCAGATTTTCGACCAGCAATGGTTGTTTTTGCCACTGTTTTTGGTGTTGTTTTGGCTTCCAATTTTTGGTGAAAATGTGATCTAAGAAGAGGAGATAAAAACCTTAAATTTGGTTATGGGTGGAGGGTTTTTTGACTGGCTTGGAGGAGAGAAGAGAGGAGAGTTTTTTTTTGGTTAAGTTGGAATGAAGATGAAGATGAAGATGAAGAGCGTAGGTTATAATAAAAATCTGAATTTTCTTATTACCCTTTGCCCCCCCCCCCCCCCCCCCCAAGTTCTTCAATTAATAAATCTCAAACCCACTTCTTTTAATTTCCGAGAATTTCATAAAGCCTCGTATCCTCAATGTCACAATTTTAATACAATACTATTCCATAACTCCATTGGAATAAATTCAACTACTAGGATTAAATCTCGTCATCACATGTATAGCACTAAAGAAAAACTATTCCGGGATAACATCCGTTTATACACTAATTTCTCGTATTAACATATGTAAGTGTTCCTTATAGTCAATATCCGAATCTTACTTCCTTAATGATGTTCTTAATTATCGTCTTAATCTTACGAGGTGTAACAATTTCGGTTTTAAGGATTTAATTAATGGTTAAACCGATAATCCAATAAGAAAATTACAAAATCATTTACTAACCGTTAACCAAATAACCCGATACTGCTAAGTCGATGGCGTTTTTATTGGTTCGATTTATCAGTTAAACTGGTTTTTGCACATCCCTAGCCTGAATATACGTCACTACTAGAAAAATTCTAATTAGGATTTTCCTAAGGATTATACAATACAATTTTCCTACCAAAAAAAAAATCATATAGAAAAACCTTCGTGGGTAATTGTTATCTGTGGATTTTAAAATCCCCATGTAATTTACCTGCGAATTTGAATTCACATGTAATTTCTTGCGGATTATTTTGTAAGAAATTCTAAAAGTTTGCATGGAATTTTTGATAAAATTTGGAAAAATCGGATATTTCTTGCGGATTTTCATAGAGAGATATTTGCAAGAAAATCCCTAGAATCTTTTTGACAAAAAATAATAATATTGTTAAATTTTGTCTAATTTCGTGTTAAATAAAATGTAGGGGCAAGCAACATCTACCCCCTACCCCCACCCCCACCCCCTTTCTACCATTTGGAGAACAACAGTATCTAATAAGTACTGGAGACACCCTCAATATTATTTCTCTTAGTTACTAATTATTAGTTAATTAGTTTTTTTTCACATAATAAACCTCAAACTTCCTTCACATTGTTCTAGAATATATATTTCTTTAGCTTTTCTTGTCTTGCAAAGAAAGGCCACAAGCGATCTGTACAATAATTTTGCACCAAAGCCTTACATTGTGCAGAAGTTCATAATAGTCAACCGATGTGGAATGTAGTTCGTCCAGTCAATTTATTGTCGTTTCTCTCTCACTTTTTTATTTCACTATTTCTTTTGTCTTGTTATTTCATTGTCATTTTTTTTTACTGAGGAAGGATGCATTAAAAAGCATTTCGCAAACCAAATAGAAACTCTATTCAAGTTAAAGTGGATCAAATTACGGCTATATAACTTATTATAAAATATTCTTAGTCATTTTTACAAAAGTTCAATTTAATATATGCCGGGAAAAAAATTTTGAATTTATTTCTTAGATGAAAAGTGCCTTAATTTACAAGGATTAAACATGTTACGGCCTGGTTAAGTAATTGATAAAAATAAAAATAGTTTCTCCAATTTTAACAACAGATACAAAATTAAGTCACTTCAATAATGTAATTAAAAAGTTAATCAAGAAATAATACTTGGAAATAGAATCATAAAATTACCGGATACATAAGTGTCAATACTAATGTTTACAAACTAATATCACTTAGTAACATACTACAATTGAATTTCATAATTTTAAATATGTGTCAAAAATAACATGAGTAGAATAGATAGTTAAATATTTGGTACATCATATATATTAATAACAAATATAACTTATTTGTTTCTCCGCTTAAGAATTAAACTTAAATTGTTCAGTAATACATATTAGTATATTTTATGATAATATTAGCTGAAAAATGTTAAATGTTATCGTATCGTAGCTTTGTTATATCCTTTTATTTTAGTCATATCAAATTCTTAATTATTAAAAAAATTATGACAATTATTTTCGTGTTGAATTTGCTCGAAACAAATTGGGGGTGAATCCCCAACTAAAACTGCGACAATAAAATTTCTAGGAAATTTTGCAGGTAATAAAATCCCTAAGTAAATCCCCAAGAAATAATCACCAGCTAAAATCGCAGCAATAAAATCCCCGGTTAATTTCGCATGTAATACGATCCCTAAGTAAATCCCCAAGAAATAATCCCCAACTAAAATCGCAGCAACAAAATTTCCAGGTAATTTCACAAGTAATAAATTCTTCGGGTAAATCCCCAGCTAAATTCGCAACAACAATATCCCCAAGTAATTTCCTATATAATAAAATCATCAGATAAATTCTCAAAAATAAATCCCCGGGTAAATCCGCAAGTATCATTACCTGGGGATTTTCTTACGAGTTCACAAAGGAAATTAAAGTTTATATATTTTTGGTTGTTTACCTGCGGAATTACCTAGGAAAATGATACTTGGGGATTATTTTCTCAAAAGAAATCCCCAAGTAATAATTTGGTGCTAAATTCACTTGCGGGTTTACCTGGAAAAATTGTATCCGTAGAAAAATATTGTAAAAATTAGGAATTTTTAGATTTCTACATGAAACTCCACAGGAATTACTTGCGGAAAATATTTCCAAGTAAAATTTCTATGTAATTCGGGTTTTTCTAGTAGTGTGTATACCTTGTCTTATGCAACATCAATTTTGCAGGCATGATTAAGGGTTGAGTTGGCAAGCCGTAGTTTAAAAAAGTTAAACAATAAAGAAGTTAATGTGATTTTAGTATAGGTATGTATAAAACAATTTTGCCCTTGTATATAAATTGCAATTTTACGATAAAAGGGATTCATTTCTTTCTCCCCTAGTTGAGGTAGCGGTTGGGTTCACGTGAATCATGCTCTCTTTCACCTCTCCTTCAATATTCAGATGAAATATTGTTGAGATATTGAAATCGAAATCACAATTGCTAGATGAATAGTTGAAGATTAAAGAAGAAGCAATTTTAAGTCTCAGAAAAAGGGGGGAAGAAAAGGGTCTATACGATGATGCCTCATACACATCTGACCAGAATAGGAAAATAAATAATTGGGCTTCTGATCATTGGGCCCTTGAACATAAGAGAAATCAGACGGCTTGTGAACAATTTGAGCCCAACAAAGTTACAAACAAATCTGGACCATCCAGAGTTGACAAACAAGATTTGGCCATCCAAACTAAAGCAATAGACACCTATACAAATATTTAACTTTCAAGCATTGTAGAGAATAAAAGTTTGTTATAGAGGTTACTAGTATTAGCCAATAGAAACTACACAAACTTAGGCATCCTTTTAAGATCACTAACTTACGATTATCCGATCGAACTTAAGTTAATTATTATGCTAAAAATACATGTTAAAAGTATAAAGCTAAAAAGATATTGCAAGTAATAGATTAAAATGATGCATTTTCTGACAACATAAAGATTTTTACCACTTATAATTATGGAGTCTCACAAAGGTGACTGCAGTTCTAAGAAATAGATTTCCGACATAAAATCTGAAAAAGTATGCATGGCGTTATTTATAAAAATACATGTAGATTGATTTTGGATAAAAATATGCATTTGTATGTCATTATTTATAAAGTACATGAAAAGTTTGAAAAAACATGCATTTATATGGCATTGTTTATAAAATACATGTAAAGTTGATAAAACATGCATTTGTATGGCATTGCCCATAAAATACCTATTTTTGGCAATTGATAGTAAGGAGAAAAGCAGATTATTTGTAATGCAAAAAAATGATTTATATGGAAGTCATTTTAAGTTGCAAATCGGATAAAAACACAACCTTATTTGCATGATTAATAATGCAAATAAAAGATGTCCAAGATGTTTTGAAATTTCTAAACATGCATGACGAGCCTAAAATAAATAAACTAGCAGCGGATTTCTAATTTTAAACTACCCGATCCTAAAATAAATAAACTAGCATTGGGTTTCTGATTTTAAACTATCCTATTAATTAAACAATTCGAGGCCTAATTATTCCAAGTGTTCCGACGACTGCACAAAATTAAGTAATTAAATTACAACAAAAATAAAAATGGGCAGGCTCAAAGAATTTAAAAGCAGCGACTAGGGCGGATGACGATATCATCCCGCCCTATTTGTTTAGAAATCCCGAAGCAGGAGGATGCAATGAATGTGGATGCGGGTCTTCGTTTGACAATGATCATGATGAGTCTCGTAACGAGACTCTTCGTTGCTCCCGATGTGTTTCATGTAAATGAAAGAAAAGAAAAGGATTAGTAGATGAGAACATATACATAAGAAAATGTAAAATAATTTCATGAAAAGCAATACACCATATGATGATTTGACCGCTTCTCATCGTTAATCCGGGTTCACCTTGGACCTCGCCAAAATACTTCTCATGTTAGCGTGTGACATTTTGACACTCAACAAAAGCCAAACCCTTCATGGATCTGGATTAACATGTAGGGGTAGGGATAGACAAATAATGGCTATACAAACACAGTTTTGACCATCAAAACTAATCTCCACATATACCCAGAAGTGTCTAAGTCAGACTAGACATGCATATTTCCTCAAAGTGGTCAAGTACCCAACACAAGAGTGAATATATTAGCCTAGACAAGACATACATATTACCCAAAATGTTGTACATGATTCAAAGAGCAAATACAAGTCCTGCTTTAGACATACTCTCTTTTTTTAGCAATTAAAAACAATCTGGACAACTTAGTGATTTAAAGTATATCCTATGCCATCACAAATATACTTGGCACCCAAAACATAATACTATTTGCAAACAATCACTTAAATAAGCATACTATAAAGCAGTATCATGAGGTGAAGCTTCACAAGTACCTAAATGGTGAACTAATGCCAAAATAAATAGGTACAGAACATATGCAAATAAAGAAAAAGCATGGGTATATCAGGAGGATGGCATGAAGGTAATAAACTAAGTATTCTCAAGCTAACAAGGTCAAGGAAGAAGTGTATACACATAACTCAAGCCTAGATGGGCATACTAATCCTTCAAATGTGCAAGAATGGACTCAGACTGACCTCCACACATCAAGTAATCCTAACACATGATAAATTAGTCATGAAAACTCTTAATACAGGCAAACATGTGCATTTGGATATATAAACCTAACTGTGCAAGATTACAATGATTAAATTAGACACATACGACCTTAATCACACTATGTGAGGCAGTGAGGCATGATGACACTTCAAATTAAGTGTGAACAAGTTAATGCAGCTATCAAACAGACCTTAAACCAACAAATATCAGAATTTCAGGCAGAGTCAACATCTCAGGATTGGACCAAACATGACATGAAATCTTAGGTAAACCAAACTATCAAACCATACAACATATTTGCCTAAAATCAAGACCTAAACATTAGTATATTGGGACATAGATAAAAACAGACCTGAAAAACCTAGTTTCGATTTCTCTTTTTCGGACTTCGAACCCTAAAAGACCCCCTTAAAATGAAGAACAGGGGGGGGGGGGTTTATAGACGGATTCCCCCCATAACATTCACCCCATACCCCTTTCGATTCGACTATGAATTTCAAATTAAAAGGGTAAAAATGCCGATTTTTTGAAGCGGATTTTGGGGGATAGGGTATGGGTGAAGTGATGGGAGGGGAGTGGTGGTGTCATGTGAGGCAGAGGGGGTTGGTGGTGGCAGGGTGTGGGGCGACGTAGGTTTGGCGGGGGGCGGTGTCGGCGGTGTCGGCGGCGTCTTTGAGGAGATAGGGTTTGGTGGAAGAGAATATAAGGGGTTTTGTTTAGGTATTAGGTTTTATGGAAATAAAAAGAGGGGTTGGGCCGATGAGTTGGGTCGATGGCCGGTTGGGCCTGTGTTTGGTGGGTTGCGGATTGGGCTTGGGCGAAAATGGGGTTGGTAGAGTGTTTTGGGTTAAGAAAAAAAATGGGTTGGGTTTAAAAGGGGTTTATTATAAAAGGATGCTTTGAAGAAAAAAATGTAAATTATTTAAATAAAAATATAACGATGTGATAATAATAAAAATATAATATTTGTGAAATGCTTAATGCTTAATTTAAATAAGAAATGTGATGTCATTTTGCGAAAATAAAATAACATAGAATATTAGGGTAAAACTATGATTAGGATATTAAAAGGCAAATGGTAGTAGAAATGCGAATAATAATAATAATAATAATAATAATAATACAAATGACATTGACAATAAACGACGATATTAAAAGCATTATATATATATTAAAATTGTCTTGAGGCGCTAAAATATTTTAAATTGCAACAAATAATTGGAAGAGGGGGACAAAATTGGGTGTCAACAATTCTGATACTGTAATCAACTTCCTATCATGGCTAACAATGAAAACACTGGAAATCTACCAGCTATTCAGATCAATGCCAACCAAAGCACCATTGATTCCAATCACTCCTACTTTCTCCATTCCTCTGATGCACCAGAAATGACTCTTGTCAACAACTCTTTTGATGAAAACAACTATCAAAGATGGAAAAGAACAATCCTAATAGCTTTATTTATAAAAAAAATAAGCTAGGATTTATCTCAGGTACTCACACAACTCCTTAACCACATTATGTAGATCACCAACTATGGAGTAGATGCAATGATATGGTGACCTCTTGGTTGCTCTATTCACTATCTAAAGAATATGAGACAGTGTGATTTACTCAAGAACTGTAAATGAACTTTGGACCAGCTTGGAGCATAGATTTGTCCAGTACAATGGGGGCAAGATTTATCACCTATAAAAGTAATTGAGTGGGTTAGTCCAAGGGACATCTAATGTTGTAGGATACTTCACCAAACTGAAAAGACTATGGGATGAACTAGAGTCACTAAATGAAAATATGAAGTGCAACTATCTATGTACCTGTGAAGGAAAGCAAAAGTTGCAGCAATCTCTTGATGATGAAAGACTAATTCAATTTTTCTTATGGGGTTGAATGATGTCTATCCACAAGCTAGAGGGAATATACTTATGTTAAACCCTTTACCTAACATCGACCATGCTTATTTACTTCTTTTACAAAATAAAAATCAAATAGAAGTGTATGTGAATCCAAATGTTTTAGCTGATTCTTCATCTTTTATGATAAGTGGTCAAGGACAAAACTCTCAAAGGGATTTTAGGCAGCAATAGAGGCCTGGTTTCACTTACCAAAAACAGGGAGGAAATGTTCAAAAACTTGAAAACAACTTTCAAAAGGATGGAAATCCTAATGCTCCCGTTTTCAAATGCAAGAAATCAAAGTATAATCCTAACGCTACTTGCACTTATTACAAGAAAACAAAACATTATGTGGATGATTGTTACAGGCTTATAGAATTTTCTGAAGATTTTCAGTTCACTAAGGTAAGAGGTAATTGAGCAATTGTAGAAGAAAGATTTGAGGAGACAAACAGGGCACCTGCACCTCCAGTTGTGGATTTAAATGCTTCACTAAGTAATTCAGTGATGACCAATACAATCAAATCAAGCAGATGATCAAGCAAGCAAAATTGGGGGATATGACAGGGACTTCGGAGATTAATATCAATGTCATAGCTGGTACTGTAATTAAATATTTTGGAATTTATTTTTCAGCTTTTAACTCCAGCTCCTGGATAATTGATTCAGGAGCATCTGAACATATGTGTTTTGATGCAAATGTTTTTTTATCTTTGACACCTCTTGATAAACCCCTAAGTATCAATTTGCCTAACTCTCATAGAATAACAATAACTCATATTGGTCAAGTGAGTATTCTTCCTAATATCATCTTAAAAATATGCTTCATGTGCCCATTTTAGGTACAATCTTCTTTCAGTTCATAGGTTTTCTATCAATTTTCTTGTATACTCTTCTTTACAATTATTGGGTGTTTGTTGTAGGCCCCTTTGATGAAGAGGGCATAAATTTTTGGTGAATCTTCAGAGGGACTTTATCTTATCCAGCCTAAAAGTGTCAAGTCAAGCCTGCTGCCTAGATCAGATATTTTTTTCCTTTCCTAGAAAAAAAGATTGTTACAGTTTCTAGTCCAGTTTCAAATTCTATTTCTATCTGTACTAGTGCAATTTCTAATGTAAGACTTTGGCATGTTAGATTAGGGCATTTTCCCTTTTCATCAATGAGAAATTTCAATTTCATTTCTTCTCCTTCCAGTTCTGATTGTTTTTGTGAAATTTGTCCTTTGGCTAAACAATCAAGACTCCTTTTCCCTTTAAGTCAAATTTATACCAAGGTTGTATTTAATCTAATTCACATAGATACTTAGGGTTGCTATATAGTTCCCATATACAATAATTAAAGATATTTTCGTACTATAGTCGATGACTTCAGTAGAGCTACTTGGACGTGTTTGTTAAGTACCAAAGGAAATGCCTTTACAGTTATTCAAAATTTCCTAAAGATGGTTGAAAGACAGTTCAAAACCAAAGTTTAGATAATAAGATCTGATAATGCCATGGAACTAGGAAAGAGTACTATTACATCAACTTTTCTTAAATCTGAAGGCATTATACATCAGCCATCTTGCATTGCCACCCCTCAACAGAATGGGATAGTTGAGAGGAAGCATATGCACCTTCTTGAAGTTGCAAGAGCTTTATTATTTCACTCTAAGGTTCCTATCATGTACTGGGGAGAGTGTATTCTGTATGCAACTTACTTAATCAATAGAATGCCTTCTACGGTGTTAAGAGGCAAAACACCTTATTAGGCTCTATTTGAGAAGAAACCAGCTTATCAGTTTTTGAAGTGTTTTGGATGTCTTGCTTATTCTTCAACATTAGCAAACAATACAGGAAAATTTGAACCAAGAGCCATGCCCGGTGTTTTTAAAGGTATCTAAGTGATAAAAAAGGGTATAAATTGTTGAACTAAAACACTAAGAAAGTTTTGATCTCTAGAGATGTACATTTGTTTGAACATATATATCTATTTGCCTCACATCCTAGCATTCATCAGGCATCTCTATTTTCCTATCCTAAAGTCACTAATATTCCTCCCATCCTTTCACCTGAACCACCACATCCTACACCGCCTAATTCACTTGATATTCCTATTCCAAACTCCCCACTTTCTACTTCAGATCATTCAGACTCTCTTGAGTCATCTATACAATTACCACAACCTGATCAGACACCACAAACTGATCGATCACCACAAACTTATCGATCACCACAAACTTATCTTCCACATCCTAATCAACATACACAAGTCCCTCACACAAATTCTACACCTGCAACTCCTCCACCAGTATCCACTAGACAATCTACTAGAGAGAACAAGTGTGTTTTACCATCTTATTTGCAGGATTAATTTTGCAACAACATTATCCTATCTGATGTCACCAATGCATGTTTCTCTATTGGTATTATTGCCCCTTCTTTGCCTATTACTGCTTTGTCTATAGCCAATAAAAATGTCTCCATTCTATTTCCACTATCAAAGAACCTTCTACTTATTATCAAGCTTATTTGCATCCTGATTGGGTAAAAGCTATGGAGGATGAATTTCAAGCTTTGGAGGACAATCAAACATGGGAAGTGGTCAACCTACCACCTGGAAGAAAATTTTTGCCTATCAAGTGGGTTTACAAGGTAAAAAACACTCAAATGGGGCAATTGAAAGACTCAATGCAAGACTAGTCATCATATGGGATATTCAAAGGGAAGGCCTAGATTACAATGAGACTTTTTCGCCAGTGATCAAAATGACCACAATCAGGAGTCTTATTGCTATTGCAATTAAAAAAGGTGGTCTATTTTACAATTTGATGTTAACAATGCCTTCTTGCATGGAGATTTTCAAGAAGTATACATGAAATTTCCACCAGGTTCTTATCCTATGTCTTCTAATCTTGTCTATAAATTGAAAAAATTCCTTTATGATTTAAACAAGCCTCAAGGCAGTGGTATGCTAGGCTTACTGGGGCATTAGGTTTTAAAGGTTTTGTTTCATCTCTTAATGATTATTAACTATTTTTAAGAGGGATACACAACTATTTTTGCAGTCTATCTGGATGATATCATAGTTACAGGGAATCATCCAACAGAAATTGCCAATCTCAAATACTTTCTTCATTCAGAATTCAGAATAAAAGACCTAGTTCAATTATATTACTTTCTAGGTATGGAAATAACAAGAGAACCAAATGGATTTATTATTAGCTAGAGAAAATATACCTTAGATTTTCTCCATGAATTTGATGTCTCTTATTTACCTTCTGTTTCCTCACCTCTTAATCCAAGTTTCAAACTTTGTGTTGATTCTGAACCTCTTCTTTCTGATCCCACTATATATCGACATTTGATTAGTAAACTTAATTACCTTACCCATACTCATCCAGATCTATCCTTTTCCTAGTCTTTCTTACTTCAATGCCATTTTAAGACTCCTCTATTATCTTCGAAATGACCCTAGACAAGGTCTCTTTATGTCTTCATCTCTTTCATTTGATTCACTAGTCTTCTGCGATGCCGACTAGGCCTCATGTCGTGATACTCGAAGATCTATAAGTGGCTTTTTCATCACCCTAGGTGGTTCACTCATCTTCTGGAAGTCAAAGAAACAAACTTCAGTTTCTTTGTCTTCTGCAGAGTCTGAATACAGATTCATGCGACGCTTGGTTACTGAGTTAACTTGGCTTACCCGAATTCTCACAGATCTTTCTGTTCCTCCATATCTACCTATTTCTATTCAATATGACAGCCAAGCAGCCTTACACATAACCCGTAATTTTGTGTTTCATGAGTGTACGAAACACATTGAGCTTGATTGCCATTTTGTCCTGCAACAGTACCTTGCCGGACTGATTTCACTCCTTCAAATAATCAGTTTGCTGATATCTTTACTAAATCCCTCTCAGGTCCATCTCACAATTTGTTATTGAGCAAGTTGGGTGTTACTTCGTCCCCCTCCAAATTGAGGGGGATGTTGAGATATTGAAATCGAAATTACAATTGCTAGATGAATAATTGAAGATTAAAGAAGAAGAAATTTCAAGTCTTAGAAAAAAGGGGAAAGAAAAGGACCATCCAGAGTTGAAAAACAAGATCTGGTTGTTCACACTAAAGCAATGGACACCCGTACAAATAGTAAGCTTCCAAACACTGTAGAGAATAAAAGTTTATTTTAGAGGTTACTAGTATTAGCTAATAGAAACTAGACAAATTTGTATAGGATTATTTTATTTTTGCATTTATTTTTTAGTAGACATACTTGTATATATACATGATCATTATTCAATGAGAATACATAGAAAATTCACAAAATACAATATTTTCTTCCTTTCAAATATCGATATTGTTAGAATAATTATGGGTCAATCCCATAATAATCTCTAATCTCCATTATTCATGACTATAATTGATATTGTAATATATATAATTTAGGAGTGTAATCTCATTAGTTGGATGATTGTAATTAGCATATTATAATTTAGATAAATTAGATAAGTCTTCCATAAGACTAGCATCTTATTATTGTATGTATATATATTTTATAATTGGAATGAAATTACTCAAGGAATCAATTTCTCTCATGGTATCAAGAGCCAAAAATATTTTGCCCTAAATATTTTTTCCCTCTCCTCCCATAGCCGATTTTTGTTTTTTTGGCCCTCACCTTCAAAACCCTAGGGTTTTCTACAAACCATAATACTAAACCACTTCAACACAAACCCTAAACTACACCATCCCCTCACCCGTCGGCCCTCGTTTTTTCATCTCTCTTTCACCCTTTTTTTCACAAACCCTAGCCGACACTTAGGGTTCTCCAAATTAATTTCACCAAACACAAAACACTGTTCTCTTCTTATTTTTGGTCTTGTTTTGTTTGTAGCATGGAGAAACTATGGGCGAAAAATAAAACTTCAATCCTGCTCTTACCGTCAAGAACGTTATTTCCATAACACTTGAAATGGAAAAAGGGCAATACACCTCTTGGGCGGAATTGTTCAAAATTCATTTCTGCGCTTATGAGGTAATAGACCATATCATCCCTTTCGAGTCATCATCGGACACCCATCGGTGGACAAAAAGCTATGGTCCTGTTTAGACGCTATAGTCCTTCAATGGATTTATGACACTATATCAAACGATCGTTTACATACCATACTAGAGCCGAACTCTACGGCTCAGCAGGCGTGGGAACATTTACAAAACATATTTCAAGATAACAAACTTTCTAGGGCCATATATCTCGAACACCAATTTACTAATGTTAAATTGGATGACTTCTCCAACGTTTCCGCCTATTGTCAGGAATTGAAGGTGCTTGCAGACCAACTATCCAACGTTGGTTCGCTGGTCACAAATGAAAGGCTGGTCCTTCAATTAATTACCGGATTGAATGAACAATATGATGAAGTCGCTACATTATTCAACAGAGCAATCCATTGCCTCCATTCTACGAGGCTCGATCGAGGTTGATTCTTAAAGAAATACGAAAAGTAAAATAGGCATCCTCTGGAGCAGTGAACGCCGGAACCGCCCTCGTTTCCACAGATTTTCAACAACAAAATTCTGGTTCGGCTAGCGGCGGAAATCGAAACAATAATGGTAAAAAACATGGCTCAAACCGTAATAATAACAAAGGAAAAATAATGGTGGAAAGGAACGGGGCAGGGGTGGCGGGAAGCCAGCACCGGTAGCAACCAAACTGGGCAGTGGGTCATCAGCAATCAGTGGAGGCAGTACCCACCGTGGGCCTGGACCCCACAGTGGACTGTCCCGTAATTACCGAACCCGACCTCAAATTGGTCCAGGCCCTATTCTTCAAACTGTCAGTCCAGAATCCTCGGGCCTCGTCCACAACATGCATTTGCAGCCCGAAGCACTATCCTCTGTTGGCTATGCTCCCACGGATATTGAACAGGCCATGAACAATATGAATTTGAATGTTCCAGATGAGTCGTGGTATATGGACACAGGAGCTACGTCTCACATGACGGCATCTCAAGGTAATCTCTCGTCTAATTTTAATATGAGCACTAATAAAAATATTATTGTCGGCAGTGAGCAGGAAATTCTAATTCGTGGTATTGGTCAGGTAAATCTACCCCCCCCTCCACACCCTATATTAAAATTGAAAAATGTCTTACACGCATCAAAACTAATTAGAAATTTGATATATGTGCGACGTTTTACAACTGACAATAATGTTTCTGTGAATTTTGATCCGTTTGGTTTTTCTGTGATGGATTTTCAGACGGGGATGCCACTAATGAGATGCAATAGAATGGGGGAGTTATATCCTCTCATGACTGTTTCCAATAATTGCATGACCAACCCATCTACTTTTATAGCCATTCTCCTACTTTGTGGCACAATCGGTTGGGACACCCGAGAGCACCAGTTTTTGATAATCTTAGGAAGAATACATATATTTCTTATAACAAACTTTTGGACTCTTCTGTTTGCCAAGCGTGCGTGCTTGGTAAACATGCTAAACTTCATTTTGCATATTCTACTTCCAGTACTCTTATGCCATTTGATCTGTTGTTTGAGTTCTGCAAGTCATAAATATTATTTTCTTATTTTAGATGATTATTCAAATTTTCTGTGGACATTTCCATTGGGTATAAATCGCAAACCTATACCATTTAAAAATAATTTAGTGTTTTTATCAAAACTCATTTTGAAAAATCCATTAAATATTTTCAATGTGACAATGAGGGGAAATTCATAAATCCCCAATTTAATATTTTTTGTCACCAAAATGGGATGTCTTTGCGTATTTTATGTCAGTATACATCTCCACAAAATGGGAAAGTCAAAAGAAAAATTCGAACAATTAACAATATGATTCGCACTCTCCTTGTGCATTCGTCCACACCACCAATTTTTTGGCACCATACTCTTCAAATGGCCACATATCTTTTAAATATTCTTCCTAATAAACTACTCTCTAATGTGTCACTCACACAAATGTTGTATCACCGTCTCCCATCATTTACACATTTACGGGTTCTTGGGTGTTTGTGTTAATCCTTTGTTTCCATCTACTACAATTAACAAACTTCAGGCACATTCCACTCCTTGTGTGTTTTTGGGATACCCACAAAATCATAGGGGATATAAGTGTTATGATATGACAAATGAGAAACTCAATATTTCTCGTCACATCATTTTTTATGGATCTACATTCCCGTTTACAACATCTCAAGTGGAATCCTTACATTCATATGATTTTCTGGACGACGGACTACATCTAATTTTGAGGTATCATCTAAACACTCAAAACAATGTGGGGCTTTCCCAAAAACCGCTGACCCAAACCCAAAATGAGACTGGGCTGGTCTTAGGAGTAGCGGTCATTCTTCCCTCGGCCTCGGCCCAATCTATCGTTGGATCAGGAAGGCTCAACAAAGGGTAAACTCTACAACCCTACCCGATACACAGGCCCAATCCAGTGGCCAAACCGAGCCCACCATTTTGGCCCGAAATCGGTCAACCACCCAGCTACCTCACATACCCGACAACCCAACTGTCCAACCTCAGACCATTAAAACTCGTGCAATGCACAAAACTTTTTACCTAAGCGTCATTTTAACCTAACCACCTCCATCCAATCATCACCAATACCAAACAATCACAAAGCTGCCTTATCCGACCCGAATTGGAAAGATGCCATGTTAGACGAATCTAATGCGCTTATTAAAAATAAGACATGGGAATTAGTTCCACGTCCATCTAATGTGAACATAATTCGGTCTATGTGGGTTTTTTGTCATAAAAAGAATTCTGATAGTTCTTTTGCGAGATACAAAGCTCGTCTTGTTGGTGATGGCAGGTTGAAGTGAATTGTGGTGAAATATTCGGTTCGGTAGTTAAGCCAACAACTATCGGACTATTCTCAGCCTAGCACTTTTAAATCTTGGCCCATTCATCAATTGGATGTCAAAAATGCATTCTTACACGGCCATTTACAGGAAATAATGTACATGCATCAGCCTTTGGGTTTTCGAGATTATACTCGTCCGAATCATGTTTGCTTGTTAAAAAAATCCTTATATGATTTGAATCAAGCTCATCGGGCATGGTATAACAGGTTTGCAGGATTTGTTTTCAAATTGGGTTTCTCTCACAGCAAATCTGATCAGTCATTGTTCATTTATAGGAAGGGCGCTGACATGGCATATATACTTCTGTATGTCGATGACATTATTCTCACGGCATCATCGACTTCATTTCGCCAGTCTATTATGTCACTTCTTGCGGCTGAATTTGCAATGAAGGATTTGGGTCCATTGAATTATTTTCTTGGCATTGATGTACCTCAACATCCAGGTGATCTATTTCTCAGTCAAAAGAAATATGCAGAAGAAATAATTGATAAAGCAAGGATGTCTTCCTGCAAACCATCACATACTCCGGTTGACACAAAGGTGAAATTGAGTAACTATGCAGGTACTCCATACATCGATCCTACATATTACCGCAGCCTAGCAGGGGCCTTGCAGTATCTGACTTTTACGAGACTCGATATTTCGTATGCGGTCCAGCAAGTTTGTTTACACATGCATGATTCGAAGGAAGAACATATGGGGGCTCTCAAAAGAATCACGTGGTATGTTAAGGGTACGCTTCATTTTGGTTTGCATCTATATAAGTCTTCCATCTCGAGTCTCTCATCCTACACCGATGATGATTGGGGTGGCTGCCCGGATACACGTCGTTCCACTTTCGGTTATTGTGTGTTCTTGGGGGATAATCTTATTTCATGGACATCAAAATGAAAATCCACATTGTCTCGGTCAAGTGTTGAGGCAGAATACCGAGGGGTAGCCAATGTGGTTGCTGAATCATGTTGGCTTCGTAATCTATTGTTAGAGTTACATTGTCCGATTGAAAAGGCAATCGTTGTCTATTGTGACAATGTGAGTGCGATATACTTATCTGGTTATCATGTTCAGCATTAGCGCACAAAACACATTGAAATAGATATCTTATTTGTCCGAGAAAATGTTGCTCGTGGACAAGTCCGTGTTCTCCATATACCGTCCCGCTATCAGATTGCAGACATCTTCACAAAAGGTCTTCCGCGTGTACTTTTTGATGATTTCAGGGATAGTCTCAGCATCCGTGAACCTCCCGCTAAGACTGTGGGGGACTGGTAGAATAATTATGGGGCAATCCCATAATTATCTTTAATCTCCATTATTCATGACTATAATTGATATCGTAATATATGTAATTTAGGAGTATAATCTCATTAGTTAGGATGATTGTAATTAACATCTTATAATTTAGGTAAATTAGATAAGTCTTCCATAAGACTAGCATCTTATGATTGTATATATATATATTTTACCATTGGAATAAAATTACTCAAGGAATCAATTTCCCTATAGATGCTATTTACGATCACTTAGATTCCATTTGTATCGGATCCTAGCTAAAGCGATTCTCGGATCAAACAAATTATATATCCAAAGAGGAGCATTTAATCGTAGCAAGACCAAAAGAAAAATTCTTCTTCGTTTCATCTAATAAGTATTGATTAGGCATGAAATTCTTTAAAAAAAATAAAGAAAACGTTCGACGACACATCTTAAAAGTAGAATTAGAAGTTATAGTCTTAATTTAAATATGCCATAATGTTATTGATGTACTAAAAAGCATATTAAAATATAAAAAATTACATTAGAGAGTTTGTACATAGAAGAAGCTAACTTAAAAAAAAATGGACGAATTAAAAAGAAATAAATTGGGTATGGCGGGGCAATTGCAGTCTTGACTCTGATAAAGACTATACTTAGCTTTTTATCACCTGAATTTTCTTCCTCATATTTGAAGATGTGCTCATGCATGCACCTTTAATTTATTTTTTTACCCCTGCCCCTCTTCATGCTCCTTTGGTGATCAAACCCATAGTTTTCGGGTTGGAGGTGGATAATGTTTACCATCAGAGCAACCCCTCTTTACTACCACCTTTAGTATAAATCTTTTATTTATATATATATATATAACTCCATTTTGCATCCATTGGTTGGCAGCAATTGACATGTCGACCAGCATGGGCAAATCCACATTATAATGAGCGGGTTCAATCAAACCTAATAGTTTCAACTCAGATATTACAATATAGGAGAAACTTGTTGATATTTACCTGTAATTATTGATTAGAGTGTATGTGAAGACATGTGTCATTAATTCATTAGATCGATACGAATAGGAAGAATCAAGAAAATCAGATTTGACAATCTACCAATGAAATACCATGGCTGCCCTCTACTCTGGCAGGAAACTATCCTACTTCTCTGAAATGGTCAGTAAAATTATCAACAAGGTTAAAGGCTTGGCATCTCAAATTCCTCTTTGTTGATGGAAGAACAATACTTACAAAGCAATGTCCTTATGCCTCTTAATGTCCATATTTATATTCTTGATGTTGAGTCTATCAATTGAAATGTTTGTATCACATTTAGTTGAGTTAACTGTTAAGCATTGAAATTTAGTTGAATTCTAAGTTTGATAAGACTAAGTGAATGAGTTGTAGGACAAACTAGGTTGAACTTAAATGTCATAACATCCTACATAAAAATCGTAAACAGGCATGAGGATTTGGAGTCGTGTTGGCAAAACACAACAAAAAAACATTGTTAGACAAGGTTAAAATGATCTACTTTTGGTTAGTAGTTTCAGATAAAAAAGAGTGTTCATTTAACCTTTATTTTTTGAGTAAAAAAAAAGAGACCGCTTACCAAATCAAGAAAGAAATAACCTTATTTTTTTAGATTTCTCCTTATAAAGTGTTAGGTGACAAAATCTCAATACATATTTAATTAAGGGCATTTTAGTCAAATTATCTATTTTGTCTAGTAGTTAGTATTTTCTTAATGAGTGTACAAATGGCTTAATTGAACACTCTTTTTTGGATCCGGCTCCTCTCCATTTTTTCCAAGTTCTTACTTGGATGAGAGACACATGACATGGGTTAAAATTAAAGGCTAAGATTTCATTAGCTAATTAAAGGCCTTAACCAAAATATAATAATAGATATTCCATATATTTAATCCCAAAATATTTGATAATTCCACAATTATAGCTAAATATTATTTTATCCATACATATATTAAAAGAATTTTTCTCTCCTACTTTTTTTACTTTGTTCTCCATTTCCGTACTTCCTCACGATCTATCTTTCATTTTTGTCATCGGTTATGAAATGAGAACATGGACTCCACTTGGATTTGAAAATCCCGTATTTGGCACGGGTTTCCATGTGGTGCGTGGGGGCAGGGGTGTTTATTTGGTCTGGATGACGGGTGAGGTTGACCGGGCAGGGTATTGGACTACCGGGACTGGGTATATGGTCTGTGGGGCAAATCTGGTTTGGTTTATCGGTGGGTTGGGTGGGGACGACGAACTGGGTAGTCCGATGTGGGTGGATGGACCAAGTGTCGGTGACAATGACGGGAAAGTGTTGGGAGGAGCATGTGGGGTCCGTTATTACAATATAGAAAAAACTTTTTGATATTTACATGTAATTATTGATTAGAGTGTATGTGAAGACATGTGTCATTAATTCATTATATCGATAAGAATAGGAAGAATATGGGAAATCAGATTTGGCAATCTTCCAATGAAATACCTTGGCTGCCCTCTACTCTGGCAGGAAACTATCCTGCTTCTCTGAAATGGTCAGTAAGATTATCAACAAGTTTAAAGGCGGCATCTCAAATTCCTCTCTGTTGATGGAAGAACAACACTTACAAAGCAATGTCCTTATTCCTCTTAATGTCCATATTTATATTCTTGATGTTGAGTCTATCAATTGAAATGTTTGTATCACATTTAGTTGAGTTAATTGTTAATCATTGAAATTTAGTTGAATTCTAAGCTTGATAAGACAAAGTGAATGAGTTGTAGGACAAACTAGGTTGAACTTAAACGCCATAACATCCTACATAAAAATCGTAAACATGCATGCGGATTTGTAGTCGTGTTGGCAAAACACAACAAAAAAATAGTGTTAGACAAGGTTAAAATGATCTACTTTTGGTTAGTAGTTTCAGATAAAAAAGAGTGTTCATTTAACCTTTATTTTTTGACAAAAAAGATAGTCCACTTACCAAATCAAGAAAGAAATAACCTTATTTTTTCAGATTTCTGCTTATAAAGTGTTAGGTGACAAAATCTCAATACATATTTAATTAATGACATTTTAGTCAAGTTATCTATTTTATCTAGTAGTTAGTATTTTCTTAATGAGTGTACAAATGGCTTACTGAACACTCTTTTTTGGGTCCGGCTCCTCTCCATTTTTTCCAAGTTCTTACTTGGATGAGAGACACATGACATGGGTTAAAATTAAAGGCGAAGATTTCATTAGCTAATTAAAGGCCTTAACCTAAATATAATAATAGATATTCCATATATTTAATCCCAAAATATTTGATAATTCCACAATTATAGCTAAATATTATTTTATCCATACATCTATTAAAAGAATTTCTCTCTCCTACTTTTTTTTTTACTATGTTCTCCATTTCCGTACTTCCTCACGGTCTATCTTTCATTTTTGTCATCGGATATGAAATGAAAACATGGACTCCACTTGGATTTGAAAATCCCGTATTTGGCACGGGTTTCCATGTGGTGCGTGGGGGCAGGGGTGTTTATTTGGTCTGGATGACGGGTGAGGTTGACCGGGCAGGGTACTGGACTGCCGGGACTGGGCATATGGTCTGTGGGGCAAATCCGGTTTGGTTTATCAGTGGGCTGGGTGGGGACGACGAACTGGGTAGTCCGATGTGGGTGGATGGACCAAGTGTCGGTGACAATGACGGGAAAGTGTTGGGAGGAGCATGTGGGGTCCGTTATTACAATATAGAAAAAACTTTTTGATATTTACCTGTAATTATTGATTAGAGTGTATGTGAAGACATGTGTCATTAATTCATTAGATCGATAAGAATATGAATAATCTAGGAAATCAGATTTGGCAATCATCCAATGAAATACCTTGGCTGCCCTCTACGCTGGCAGGAAACTATCCTACTTCTCTGAAATGTTCAGTAAGATTATCAACAAGGTTAAAGGTTGGCATCTCAAATTCCTCTCTGTTGATGGAAGAACAATACTTGAAGCAATATCCTTATGCCTCTTAATGTCCATATTTATATTCTTGATGTTGAGTCTATCAATTGAAATGTTTGTATCACATTTAGTTGAGTTAATTGTTAAGCATTGAAATTTAGTTGAATTCTAAGTTTGATAAGACTAAGTGAATGAGTTGTAGGACAAACTAGGTTGAACTTAAATGCCATAACATCCTACATAAAAATCGTAAACAGGCATGAGGATTTGGAGTCGTGTTGACAAAACACAACAAAAAAACAGTGTTAGACAAGGTTAAAATGATCTACTTTTGGTTAGTAGTTCCAGATAAAAAATAGTGTTCATTTAACCTTTATTTTTTGACTAAAAAAGAGAGTCCACTTACCAAATCAAGAAAGAAGTAATCTTATTTTTTTAGATTTCTCCTTATAAAGTGTTAGGTGACCAAATCTCAATACATATTTAATTAAGGGCATTTTAGTCAAATTATCTATTTTGTCTAGTAGTTAGTATTTTCTTAATGGGTGTACAAATGGTTAACTGAACACTCTTTTTGGGATCCGACTCCTCTCCATTTTCCCCAAGTTCTTACTTGGATGAGAGACACATGGCATGGGTTAAAATTAAAGGCTAAGATTTCATTAGCTAATTAAAGGCCTTAACCAAAATATAATAATAGATATTCCATATATTTACTCCCGAAATATTTGATAATTCCACAATTATAGCTAAATATTATTTTATCCATACATATATTAAAAGAATTTCTCTCTTCTTACTTTTTTTACACTGTTCTACATTTCCATACTTCCTCACGATCAATCTTTCATTTTTGTCATCGAATATTGAATGAGAACATGGACTCCACTTGGATTTGAAAATCCCGTGTTTGGCATGGGTTTCCATGTGGTGCGTGGGGACAGGGTGTTTATTTGGTCTGGATGACGGGTGAGGTTGACCGGGCAGGGTACTGGACTGCCGGGGTTGGGTATATGGTATGTGGGTTAAATCTGGTTTGGTTTATCGGTGGGCTGGGTGGGGACGACGAACTGGGTAGTCCGATGTGGGTGGATGGACCAAGTGTCGGTGACAATGACGGGAAAGTGTTGGGAGGAGCATGTGGGGTCCGTTGTGGGTATATATATATATATATATAATTATTAAACTCCATTTTGCATCTATTGGTTGGCAACAATTGACCTGTTATAATGAGCGGATTCAATCAAACCTAATAGCTTCAACTCAGATATTGCAATATAGGAATTTTTTTTTGATATTTACCTGTAATTATTGATTAGAGCGTATGTGAAGACATGTGTCATGAATTCATTAGATCGATACGAATAGGAAGAATCTAGGAAATCAGATTTGGCAATCTACCAAATACCTTGGCTGCCCTTTACTCTGGCAGGAAACTATCCTACTTCTTTGAAATGGTCAGTAAGATTATCAACAAGGTTAAAGGCTGGCATCTCAAATTCCTCTCTGTTGATGGAAGAACAATACTTACAAAGCAATTTCCTTAGTGCCTCTTAATGTCCATATTTATATTCTTGATATTGAGTCTATCAATTGAAATGTTTGTATCACATTTAGTTGAGTTAATTGTTAATCATTGAAATTTAGTTGAATTCTAAGCTTGATAAGACAAAGTGAATGAGTTGTAGGACAAACTAGGTTGAACTTAAACGCCATAACATCCTACATAAAAATCGTAAACATGCATGCGGATTTGTAGTCGTGTTGGCAAAACACAACAAAAAAATAGTGTTAGACAAGGTTAAAATGATCTACTTTTGGTTAGTAGTTTCAGATAAAAAAGAGTGTTCATTTAACCTTTATTTTTTGACAAAAAAGATAGTCCACTTACCAAATCAAGAAAGAAATAACCTTATTTTTTCAGATTTCTGCTTATAAAGTGTTAGGTGACAAAATCTCAATACATATTTAATTAATGACATTTTAGTCAAGTTATCTATTTTATCTAGTAGTTAGTATTTTCTTAATGAGTGTACAAATGGCTACTGAACACTCTTTTTTGGGTCCGGCTCCTCTCCATTTTTTCCAAGTTCTTACTTGGATGAGAGACACATGACATGGGTTAAAATTAAAGGCGAAGATTTCATTAGCTAATTAAAGGCCTTAACCTATATATAACAATAGATATTCCATATATTTAATCCCAAAATATTTGATAATTCCACAATTATAGCTAAATATTATTTTATCCATACATATATTAAAAGAATTTCTCTCTTCCTACTTTTTTTACTCTGTTTTCCATTTCCGTACTTCCTCACGGTCTATCTTTCATTTTTGTCATCGGATATTGAATGCGAAGATGGACTCCACTTGGATTTGAAAATGCAGTGTTGGCACGGGTTTTCATGTGGTGCGTGGGGGCAGGGGTGTTTATTTGGTGGGTATATGGTATGTGGGGTAA
The DNA here is from genome assembly GCA_034509755.1 of Anisodus tanguticus. Classification (NCBI taxonomy): domain Eukaryota; kingdom Viridiplantae; phylum Streptophyta; class Magnoliopsida; order Solanales; family Solanaceae; genus Anisodus; species Anisodus tanguticus. The sequence goes on from CM067546.1 coordinate 34,939,292, forward strand.
TTATGGTCTGGATTTATCGGTGGGTTGGATGGGGACGATGAACTGGGTAGTCCGATATGGGTGGATGGACCAAGTGTCGGTGACAATGACGGGAAAGTGTTGGAAGGAGCATGTGGGGTCCGTTGTGGGTATATATATATATATATTAAACTCCATTTTGCATCCATTGGTAGGTAGCAATTGACCTGTTATAATGAGCGGGTTCAATCGAACCTAATAGCTTCAACTCAGATAATATAGGAATTTTTTTTGATATTTACCTGTAATTAGTGATTAGAGCGTATGTGAAGACATGTGTCATGAATTCATTAGATCGATAAGAATAGGAAGAATCTAGGAAATCAAATTTGACAATCTACCAATGAAATACCTTGGTTGCCCTCTACTCTGGCAGGAAACTATCTTACTTCTACAGTAAGATTATCAACAAGGTTAAAGATTGGCATCTCAAATTCCTCTCTGTTGATGGAAGAACAATACTTACAAATCAATGTCCTTATGCCTCTAAATGTCCATATTTATATTCTTGATATTTAGTCTATCAATTGAAATATTTGTATCACATTTAGTTGAGTTAACTGTTAAGCATTGAAATTTAGTTGAATTCTAAGTTTGATAAGATTAAGTGAATGAGTTGTAGGACAAACTAGGTTGAACTTAAATGCCATAACATCCTACATAAAAATCGTAAACATGGATGAGGATTTGGAGTCGTGTTGGCAAAACACAACTAAAAAACAGTGTTAGACAGGGTTAAAATGATCCACTTTTGGTTAGTATCTACTATACTCTTTTCAGATAAAAAAGAGTGCTCATTTAACCTTTATTTTTTTAGTAAAAAGGAGAGTCCACTGACCAAATCAAGTAAAGAAATAACCTTATTTTTTTCAGATTTGTCCTTATAAAGTGTTCGGTGCCCAAATCTCAATACTTATTTAATTAAGGACATTTTAGTCAAATTATTTATTTTGTCTAGTAGTTAGTATATTTTTAATGGATGTGCAAATGGCTAACTGAACACTCTTTTTGAGATCCGGCTCCTCTCCATATTTCCCATGTTCTTACTTGGATGAGAGACACATGGCATGGGTTAAAATTAAAGGCTAAGATTTCATTAGCTAATTAAAGGTCTTAACCATGATTAGATAATAGATATTCCATATATTTACTCCTAAAATATGTCATAATCCCATGAATTTGGCTACTAAGTTTATATTTTATTATACATTAATACCACTTTGATAGAATATTATAAAATCATAATTTAATAAAATAAATTATAAGGTATTGTCAAATTTAATTAATGCATCGTTAACTCAACTGCCATAATTGTGAGAGGTTGCCAATATTTTTGGGATAAATATATGAAAATATTCATCATTTTAATCATGTTTAAGACCCTTACTTTTAATTAATTTAATCTACGCCATTCATTTTCAATGAGAATTTCTTTTCGTGAATATGAATCTATGATTCTAGCAAATTATTACTATAATAACATAATTGAGCATGATTGATATTGTTATAAAAATGATCAATTAGCATGATTAGAAGAAATGTAGTTATTAGAAATGTTGAAGTTCCGTCATCATACTAATAGCTAATTTTAAAGAGAAAGTACTTAATGGTTAAAATGAAATCAAAAACTTATCCCAAAGAGAAAATTGTAAAGGAATGGATATTGGGCCTAACTCAACCCAAAAGCTAGCTTGTAGGGTGATGATTGTTCAAGTGGAGCCCATGTTCTCATTCCATATCCGATGACACTCTCCCGCACGCCCAGACCTTATTAACTGGAGCGTAGATAATATAATTTGTGGGTCCAACAACGGTGAACAAAGAATTGAAATGAACCTGGCTCTGATACTATGTCATCGGATATGGAATAAGAACATGAACAACAAGCACACTCGCGCCGTCTATCTGGAGGAACAATTTAATAATACTCGTCTTGAAAATTTCTCCAATATGTCTGAATATTGCAAGCAGATGAAACTATTGGCTGACCAATTATCCAACGTGGGAACGCCTGTTTCCGAAACAAAAATGGTTCTCCAACTAGTCTTTGGTCTACCAAAAGGTGAATATGACACCCTAGCCACAATGATACAACAGGCCGATCCCTTACCCAGTTTCAACAAGGCTCGTTCGAAGTTAGTGTTGGAAGAAACTCGACGTGCAAAAAAGGATGAGCAAAATCAAAAGGCATTAGCAGTTAAAAATTCGACAGTCACCCAGCCCCCCACCACTGTCACGGTAACCCCGACCCCGACCTGGACCGGATTACCTCCACTGATACATCCAGCTTCACCACCACCCATCCCCAGCAGTTCAATAACCCAGCCCTCCCCCACTGTCACGGCAACACCCAGACTAAATTCGCCCCACAACGGACCCCACATGCTCCTCTCAACACTTCCCCGTCACTGGCACCGACACTTGGTCAATCCACCCACATCGGACTACCCAGTTCGTCGTCCCCACCCAGCCCACCGATAAACCCAAACCAGATTTGCCCCACATACCAAATACCCAGCCCCGACAGTCCAGTACACTGCCCGGTCAACCTCACCTGTCATCCATACCAAATAAACACCCCTGCCCCCACGCACCACATGGAAACCTGTGCCAAACACAAGATTTTTAAATCCAAGTGGAGTCCATGTTCTCATTTCATATCCGATGACAAAAATGAAAGATAGATCGTGAGGAAGTACGGAAATGAAGAACAAAGTAAAAAAAGTAGGAAGAGAGAAATTCTTTTAATATATGTATGGATAAAATAATATTTAGCTATAATTTTGGAATTATCAAATATTTTGGAACTAAATATATGGAATATCTATTATTATATTTTGGTTAAGACCTTTAATTAGCTAATGAAATTTTAGCCTTTAATTTTAAGTCATGCGATGTGTCTCTCATCCAAGTATAAGAACTTGGGAAAATGGAGATAATGAAAATGGAAAGGAGCATGATTCCTCTTTTTGATCATGAGGGAGTAGTACACATATAATTGTATGGGTATTACTAAGGGGGGAAACATAATGCTCAGGCTGCGTGTGTGTGTGGCCTCCACTTTTTCACGATTGACCCAATTGGTTTAGTAAACTTTAGCCCACATGAAAATTTCCTAGAAATGGGTCCATTGAATTCTTTACAATTAAAAACATAAGTAAATGACCCTCCAAAGATCTCTTATGTGTACTAAAAACAACATAATTTTTTAAAAAAATTGTAAAAAGCTACAAAATCAATTGGTCCATCGTTGCCTAAATATAGTCACTTCAGTCAATCATTACCAACTAAACTAATGTAATCAGTAAATTCATACTTAAGGAATGTAAATCTGAAAAAAAAAAACTATTCAATTAAAAATCTTGGGATGTTACCTGGAGCCAAGTGTAAGGAGATTTATGACAAGGAAGTATAAAGAAAACATCTAACCAAATAATAAAAGGATAGCACGGTACATTAAGCTTTCCCTATGCGTGGGGTCTCGGGAAGAGTCGGACCACAAGGTCTATTGTACGTAGCCTTATCTTGTATTTTTGCGAGAGACTGTTTCCACTGCTTAAACTCCTGGTCACACGACATCAATTTTACCAGTTACGCCAAGACTTTCCTTCTAATAATAATAACATAGTGAAAAAGTGTTTTTATTTTTCTTATACGACCAATCAAATGATTAATCTTAAATTTGTAACTGCAGAAGGAATAGAGCACGTTATCGGACAATCATTACTATAACCAAATCGGTCACCAAATCTTTGAAATTAGATAAATAGACGGCATATATCAAGATTAAAACGAATATTGAATTATATGAACGTGTCTTAAGTAGTTAAAGAGAAAGGACGAAATAACTACCAATCATATTCGCAGTGTTCTCACATTGAAAGAGAGTGGCTTACAAGAACAACATAACCGGTGAAGCCCCACGACGTGAGGTCTGAGAATGGTAGAGTGTACGCAGACCTTACCTCTACTTTGGTAAGTAGAGAGATTGTTTCTGAAAGACCATCGGTCCAAGACAAAGCATAAGCACAAGAAAAGCAAGAGAAACGGTCAAACCCGAACAAAGGAATTTAAAGCAGTATGAAAATAATGGTAACAAAAGCGAATAAGCCATGATAAATCATTCTGAACAAAGAAACAGTAACTAACGCATGTAAATAAGATTAAAAAAAATACACGCAAGAACATACATCAACAGAAATTCAATGACAGGGGACTATAAAACAATATTGCGCCTACTAGTATGATAGGCTAAGCAGTGTTACAATAATAACACTACAACTACCAGTATGTAAGCGTAAGTAGGACTACGCTCAACTACCTACTACCCTAATTCGTGTCCTCCACAACCCCCTATCTAAGGTCATGTCCTCGGTAAGTTGCACCTGCGTCATATCCCGTCTAATCACCTCTCCCCAATACTTCTTCGGCCTACCTCTACCCCTCCTGAACCCGTCCATAGCCACCTCTCACACTTCCGCACTGGGGAATTTGTGTCTCTCCTCTGCACATGCCTGAACTATCTCAACCTCGTTTCCCGCATCTTATCCTCCATAGAGGCTGCTCCCACTCTGTCCCGGATATCATTATTTCTAATCATATCTCTCCTTGTATACCCACACATCCATCTCAGTATCCTCATCTCTGCAACTTTCATCTTTTGGATGTGCGAAGTCTTGACTGGCCAACACTCAGCCCTATACAACATAGTCGGTCTAACCACCACCCTATAGAACTTGCCTTTAAGTTTTTGTGTCACTTTTTTATGGCACAAGACTCCATATGCTAGCCTCCATTTCATTCACCCTGCATCAATACGATGTATGACATCGTCATCAATCTCTCAATTCCCTTGGATAATAGACCCGAGATACTTGAAGCTTCCTTTCTTTGGAATGACCTAAGTACCAAGCCTCACTTCCACACTTGTCTCATGGTCACTCCCGTTACTGAACTTGCACTTTAAGTATTTTGTCTTGGTCCTACTCAGCCTGAACCATTTAGACTCTAGAGTCTGTCTCCAAACCTCCAGCTTAGCGTTCACTCCGCTGCGAGTCTCATCAATCAGGACTTGTCATCTGCGAATAACATACACTATGGCACCTCTTCTTGAATTTGTCGCGTCAGTTCATCCATCACCAGGGCAAATAAGAATGGGCTAAGAGCTGATCTCTGGTGCAGCCTCATCATCACTGAAAAGTGCTCCGAGTCTCCTCCTACTGTCCGTACCCCAGTCTTGGCTCCATCATACATATCCTTGATCGCCCTAGTGTACGCCACAAGTATACCTCTAACCTCAAAACATCTCCATAGAACCTCCCTCGGGACTTTGTCGTATGCCTTCTCGAGGTCGATGAAAAACATAAGTAAGTCTCGCTTCCTCTCCCTATACTGATCCACCAACCTCCTAATAAGATGAATGACTTTTGTAGTCGAATGCCCCGACATGAATTCAAACTGGTTCTCGGAAACAGACACGCCTCTTCTTACCCTCATCTCCACGATTTTTTTTCCAAACTTTCATAGTGTGGCTTAGCAACTTGATACCCTTATAGTTGTTGTAACTCTGGATGTCACCTTTGTTCGTGTACAAAGGAATCATTGTACTCCACCTCCATTCTTCGGGTGTTCGTGCCGTCTTAAAAATGACATTAAACAACTCAGTCAGCCACTCCAAACCTGCCCTGCCTGCGCTCTTCCAAAATTCAACTGGGATCTCATCCGGCCTGGTCGCTCATCCGTTGCACATCTTGCGAACATCACTCTTAACCTCCTCAACCTTAATACTTATACAATACCCAAAATCCTGGTACATTCCGAGTTGCTCCAGATCTCTCAGCACAATGTCTTTATCTCTTTCTTCGTTCAAGAATTTATTGAAGTAAGACTACCACCTCCGTCTAATACGCGCGTCCTTCACCAGTACTTTGCCGTCCTCGTCCTTGATGCACCTCACGTGATCCAAGTCACGAGTCCTCCTCTCCCCCGTCTTGGCTTGTTTGTACAACTTCTCATCCCCACCTTTTCCCTCTAATTCCACATAAAGGCATTCAAAAGCCATCGTTTTCGCTAACTTTGTCTCATTCCTCGCCATCTTATATAATTCCCTATCCGTCCACTTCTCCACCCCATCCTTGCTTTCTACCAATTTCGCATACGCCATTTTCTTTGCTTCCACCTTCTCTTGAACTTTACCATTCCACCACCAATTCCCTCGATGCCCACCACGACTACCCTTCGAGACTCCTAGCACTTCTCTAGCTACCTGGTCATCCTGTCCCACATACCGGTCTCATGCCCACCATTGAAAGAGAGTGGATTCTAATACAAAAAAAGTGGTCTAAGTTTGGGCAGGTTAATATCCGAACCATTTACTAGCTTAATCCATTGAGTCCTACCCATTCCATTTAACTCTGTCAATTTTAATCCTACCCGCCCCATTCAACAGCCATGGTAAACGGAAGCCCTCAAGATGACAGCCCATTCCAAGAGGTCAGCAGAGTAAGTTCACGTCTCAATGACTGATACGTCTTAACTCCCAAAAAATGTGAACAAAGAATATGGTAAATCAAAAGTCAGCAGTCCAAATGAAAAAAATGGAACATACAAGTGAAGACCTAAACACCAGAAAACTCTTTGGTCTTGTGGCTTTTCCCTCAAATGTGCAACTGTTACACATAGCACTTGATGGAATACAAAATCTTACTTTTAAAATCAAAGAATACCAAATTACATGTAGGTGATTGAAGACGAGAAGTAAAGGTGCAAAGGGAAAAAATTCTATGTATTTATTCATGTAGTCTCAAGCCAAAAAAAAGACCCGTAGCTACAAAAAGAATAATGAACCCTAACTAGGGAGGCAGCAGACTTCACATTAAATCAGAGGGCTAGTGGGAATGCCCATTTGCACCCTCACAAGAATCGGATCAATTTGTTAAAAATAAAATGTACATGAAAAGAGAATTCACTAATAAACCGAAATCTACTATCTGCCAGTGGAAAAGAAAGGAGAGAGGTTCTCCTGCCAAAGAAGAAAACACCCCGTATCGAGAACCATAAGAATCACCAGTGTGCTAGTTGCCCCACTTTAGAGGCCTGCACAAAGAATAAACCTCTTTAATCTAAAGCTTGAGTTAAAAAGTTGCAATGCTGCTGCACCTCCAAAATGCTTAGCTTTTTTATCGTGTTGTTAGCTCCCCCGTTAGAGAATATGTGTTAGCAAAGTCAGGTTCTATAAAGCCACCACCCCTCCAGAGGTAAGCAAGCCAAAGATGCTCTTTACTTTTTCAGTTAGCTACCTATTCAATTCATCCTGCCTCCAAACCCAAAAACTGAAGGACCTCTGACTTTCAATCGCTTCGACCCACTCTCTGTTCTGGGTGGTTCCCTCATACTTTGCCCCAATTCAAACTGGAACCTGTGATCTCTCTTGTGCTCGTCTTGCTTGCTCAATGCTTCTTCATTAGCATCCACTTTCTTCAACTTAATGGAGACCGGAACTGTACCACCTCTGGCTGACTTGTCTCTGGGATGAAAGTCCAATGCTTCTTTAGATTGGCTTGAAATAGCAACAGATCTATGATTTATATCATTAGTAGAGGAATACTCTGGCAAACACGATGACCCCAACCGTCCTGATTGATGTTTCTTTAATCTTTTGAAACTCTGGAAAGCACAGGCCAAAAATACTTATTTAGGTTATTGATTTGCTCCAAAAACAAGGAACTTCACTGCTGAAGGAAAATGATAAATACACACTAAAATTAGTCAATGAAATAAAATTCAAAAATGAAAGCATATACTATTACGTGGTCAATAGCAATTAGTTTCACTTCCTAACCGACAGATCTCGTCAAGTGAGAAATTTGTAAGCTACCAAAGAACTCCTTGTAGCAAAATCTAAAACTATATCCGATAATCCTCTAAAGCTGGATAAGAAAAGAAAATAGGAACTCCTAATGACAAACAACGGAACACAAACATACAAGGACAGAAGCGATAACTGTCCTTGCACTTTAGAAAAGTATAAATTGTGGACATATGGAACAAAGAAAGAGAAATATAGAGCATTTAATCACGCGTCTTTTACCCCTTCTGCAAACTAATTACTGAAATATTTGGATTTAACTAAGAAGTATCAATATTTCTATTAAGCTCTACCTGGTTCTCAATGTTGATAGACACTGAATCAGGTACGCTTCTATGTTCTGCTCTAGGACGTCTCTTCACCCTGAAAATTTCTGTATCTGACTCATCACTGTCTTGATCTATAACAGTTCTACAATCTGTATCATGAGCTACTTTCTGATGGACTTTAAGATTGTTATCACTTGATGAAATCTCTGATCTTTCACTCCCACAACTGGAAACATCACCATAGGGCTTAATTGATAATCTATCCCCTACATTACAGTTAGCATTTCCCTGTACCTGCAGTTGAGAGATGGATTAGCTTGAGATCAAATAAAGAAGTACTATTTCTTCAAGGCAGAACTCAAAGAAAGTTGGCATATATAGAATTAGACCACTTACATTAACACCAGTGGAAAGATTATCTGTTGGCTCCACTGAAGAGTCAAGATCAGACACAACACGGGCAGAAGCATTGGGTGCTTCCTCATGAATTGTCTGTTCAATTGAGTCCTCTGCCCGTTCAAAATTGATTTCACAATATGGAACATAACCATCTTCCTCGGCTCGTGGAAACATGTTTAAAAGAAGAGAAAAGTCATCAGTTTTTCTAGATTGCTGTTGAACTTCATGGAAAACCACTTTATCCTGCTCAAACTGTTTAGCTGCAGTTTCCATGTCCAATATATCTTCCCTTAGGCAAAGGGTTCTATTGCTGCCGCAAGGAAAATCAAGTGAGCTAGGATCTGATGAACAACAGCCATATGACCAATCATCAGTTCCAACAAGCATTGCCAATATAATTAGACAAGAAAAAGAAAGAGAAGGTTCATTTTAAATACCATGGCGAAGGCACACCGCATGTCCATAGCAGTTGCAGTTAAGATAAGCTACATAACAATCACGCTTGCATATGCTGCAAAGAATGGTACCATGTGCGAATAAGGATATGCCTGAAAATGCTTTCAACCTTGCGAGGCACCAACGAGCACAATGCTGAAATCGCATCAAATTCAAAAAAGAAACTTTGATGTTATGATGAGTGACCAAGTCTGAAGAGGAATAGTCAGGATCTTCCAATTCCAAAATCGTAGACAAAAGCATTGCTTCTTTGCAGAGAAGTTCTTCGTGGGGAAGTAAAGGCACCCGGTTCAGGTGTGCATAGCGACGGCTGGAAATTGAACCCATAGGAAACCAATCACCAGTTGCAAAGTTAACCGCCTCACCACAATTAAAACCTACATATAAAGACAAGATTTGAGAGTCCATTTTACGTCCTCAAACGAGCATAAAATAATGGATGATGAGATAATTATCTGTTTGAAATGTCTGATTAAGAAGATTTCACTCACATTTTTCCTTGGACTAAAATAAAAACAAAGACCTTTTTTCTAGGGTAAAAGAAAGGCAGACTCTTACCATGACTAAATCCTGCATGATATGCTCTAGGAAAAGTTACTACGAATTCCCCGGGTTTTTGAACAGCTTTATACACAGGTACACCATGCTCTGACAAAATATTAGGAGGAAACAGTGTTGTCTTCCCCAAAAGCACATCAAAAGCTCCATCCTCTCCATCAGCTGCTAAGATATCATTGGTATAAACATACTCCCGGACAACCTTCTCGAAGTCAAGTGCTGCATGACCTGGAATACCGTACCACGTTTTTGCTGCCCCACAGTGCTGATAATTGATACTACACACAGACAAAAAGATGATCACGCCCTGAAATAACAAGGACTAACATGGTTCAGATCAAAGAACACATACCTATATAAGTAGTGGTCTTCCACATGCCAAGCAAACATACTAAATAGCATGCCAATGTACAACATAGGTTCAGTAACTCCCTGGAAATTAACAAGTGTATCATTCAGAGACTGAGACACATTTTTTGTTTGTGCATATTTTCAATAGAAGATGGGATAAGATTATCACTGTACCGGGATCGATTTTTCAAGGAGTCGCAGTACTGATTTAGGCAACCGAGGAAGTCCCTGAAAACACAAAGTAGAGAGCATAATTAAAACTTGATAAGTAGTTATTCGAAACAATAAGGCCACCATTGACCTCCTTAGGACTACAGCTAAATGTTGACAGGAGGGGGACAGTTGTGGTCTAGGAAAACTAAGCAGGAAATTGAATAGGTGATCCATTGTTTGCCTTGGGACCAGAAAGGGAGAAAAAGAAGAAGACTAAAAGAACACAGGAGCAAACAAAAGAGGACTTAAGCAGAAGATCTTTCCAAAACATGGCAAGATTCAATGTGCATTCTTTTTTGAATGGCAACACAAGTTGACAATTTCATACAACAATTCGTTATGTATCCAGAAAGGAAAAAAATGGAAACAGTCAGAAAAACTTGTTCATAGGACTCATACCTTCAAATTCCATTTGCTTTTTCCGAGCTGATCATTGGGAGAAGATGAAAACGCACTACCATCAACATCACAGGCATATTCCACACTATCAGTCTTTCCACAAGCTATTTCATGCCAAAATTCTTTTTCCAAGTATGTAGGAGGAAGGCATCCAGCACTATAATATCGACGAGAAAATACCTTATTCGCCATTTTCTCGAAATCTCGAAATGAATAGTTCCTGGAAGACCGCACTTGTCAAAAGTGAGGCAAACAACTAACCAACAGGAGCAATTACCAATTACAAGTAAAAACTAACCTCCCACTCATGAAAAAGGTGACCTTGTCATCTGTGTCCCATTCGGCTAGACGAAGTGGCTGGACTCTGGTAGTAAATTTAAAACCAACCTTCTCTTTCATCAAAACAACTCCAGCAGGAACATCAGCTGTTATAGGGGCAACGATCTTGCATATACCTGTTACATTTCAAATATAGTATCAGCTCTTTATCAATCACATTGAAGCTACCAGCAGCACCAAAAATTGCCTACAGGAAAAAGAACACAATCCAGAAAAGTCGTATGTATAATTTACAGTCAGTAAATTGCGAGAATAGCTGGGTTAGAATTTTTTCTTTTTGGTAGAGCAACTCAAAATAAAAAAAAGGCAAAACATTCTAGATAGAGGCACAATGCAGAGAGTCATAGCAAAACCCACTGAATTTGTTTGACGAACAAATAAAAATGATGAAGCCTTACCATATTTAGAAGCTTCAGGAGCTAACTTCTGGAGATAAACTAAAGGATCCTCAAACTCCTCTTTACTTGGATAGTATACTGGACATTCTGGAATTTTATCAATCCAGTCAAGATTAGAGGTGTCGAACTTTGCAACCTTGTGCTTTGAGAAAACATCTTTCCCATTAAAAGAAGAAGCAGATCCTGGATATGAATCAGTATTAACATGGATTCTAACACCACATGAAGCAGAAGATCTTAGGGCATCTCCTCCACTTCTACTCAGCATATCGCTGACACAAGTGAGATCATTCAAAGATTCTGTTTTCATTCGTTGAAGCCTCTTTGGCTTCAAAAATTCCAATTTAGCCTCCCTTGACATGCAGACTCTCCCTTCCACCTGCCATAGTGAAAATAAGCTCAACAAGATTAACATGCAAAACAAACAGTATCACAAACCCAAGACCAGTGTTGCATATTTGGTTTTATTTCTACTACTATGTATAATGAATTAAGACATAAGCATACAAAATCTCACACAGCTATGGAATAGTAATCGTTTATAATCAGCTGTAAGAAAAACAGCCTCACAACAGCGCCAAATCAAAACAACCAGAAGATTTATCTAGAAATCAGAACAGACAGCCAATCATTCCAAGCGTTAATTTGACTTGTAAAGATGTTGAGATACAGGGAACCCACAACACAATGAGGAAAGAGGATGACCATGACTGAAATATATGGTATTCAATTATTAATAGCTCCAAAACATGTTTATTCAGAGAAACCAGCTCTCACAAGCCCTCAACCATGGAGATTTTTCAAAGTTATTTCCATAGTTACATGTAATTAACAATCCCCTGGCCTTCTGAAGCTTGCAATTACATTACCCAAGGAAGAGCGAGCGAATAAGGTGAGAGCACTAGTTATTAATCAGGCACTAAAAAGTTTACTAATGCAAAACTATCCGTACAAACTATGAAAAAGAATTTGAAGGTGTGAACACTACTAATACCCAAAACAAATGAAAAAACAGGTGTGAACACAGATAAGAATAAAAAATGTATTAAGATCGAAAATTCGTAGTAATTTTGATGTGTCTCAAAACTTGACAACTGGAAACAAGTCAAATTTCGAACCAAAATCATAGGTTCAAAGAGCAAAAATAATAAGAATTTTATAATTTTCGTCAACAGTAATATATAAGGCGAAGAAAGCATGAACTACCAAAAAAACAACAACAACAACAACAAACCCAACCCAGTGTAATGTGGAGCAAGAGAGGCTGTTTCCGATAGAAACTCGGCTCATAAAGAATGTAGTCAATGCAGGATAGCAAGAAAAGTAAGACCGGAATAAATGGAGTAATACACACATAGCCCATAATGCAACTAGTAAGATCTGAAGCAAACTGGAAAAAAATCTCTACAGTACAAAACTGAATTTCAGAAAAAAAAAACAGAAATATGGGGAAAAGTTGTTGATATTGTCAAACAAATCAATCAGGAAATTAGCTATGAACACTGAAAAAAAATCACTAAAAATAGTTCATCTTCATTCTATTTTCTCTGAATAAAATAAATATAAAAAGGAAAACTCTTAAAGTATACTTTGAGATCCAAAAAAATTACATTTCAGTACTCAAAATATTACAAAATTACAAAATACATCCAACTGATAATAACATCATACCATCTCATTACGAAGCTTTTTCTCTACTCTTCTTCGTCAAACAAAACCAAAAAAAGTGCCAAACAAGCCCTAGATCCTGATCTAGGGCACAACAATCGAGAAAAACAGACTTAAACACGCCACATTCTCTTAACACTGCATAAAACGAGTTAAACTCAGAGATCAGAACGATTCCACCAACCGAGTTGACTCAGTTACACGAAAAACGAACCAAACGACGGAGAGTGAGTGCGTTTTGAATTATGCGGCGAAGTCTGTTTGCCGGTAAACGGAAAAGTGGTTGTCCGGCGAAGAGAGAGAGGGAATTGGAACAGTATAGGGAAATCCAGAAGTAATGGCTTTTAAAATACGGAAAAAGAGAAAAGAGAAGATAATTTATAAGTTTATATTTAGGGTAATAGCTGGAAATACATTTGCTACTTTTTTATTTTATTTTCCTTGAAAATTAGAACCCTCGTCTTAATTTATATGACACTATTTAATTAAATACAAAATTTAAAAAATATAAAATAATTTTTAAATTTATAATCTAAAATAAATTTTAAAATTTGTGATTATAAATTATTATAAATTATTTTAAATATAAAAAAATGACATTATTTTGTAGACATATTAAAAAAAGTTGTTGCATAAATTGGCAGAGAATATTATTTTAATCTAAAGATGGAAAATGGTGGTTGTTAGGTTCGTTCAACCAAACGCCAGCCGTCTTTCAAACGCACCCGTTTTGTACAGTTACCGATATTTTCTTTTCCAATAATACCCCTAATATAATGACTATTGACTAGGTATGTGTATTTTCATTTTCATTTTTTTTTCAAGTAGGTAGATGATATTGGAATTACTTCGATTTAAATTTCTTTGAACTTCAAGTGTACTTCTAATTTTATCTGGAATGCAACATTCCCAAATATGACAGTTAAAAGAGATTCAATTGCAATTATAATTAAAAAAAGATTGTACTCTTTAAGTAAATTAAACGGTATTGCACTTACATATACTAAAGTTATGATATTCTTAAAGATTATATTCATAAAACATGTTTCAAGATTTTGGCCTAGTGATAAAATGACGAAAAATAATGCTTGAACTAGGTGCTTGTTACTTGTTCAAATTCTACCAAAAGAAAAGCTTGTGATAAGTTTCCTAAAAACGTGGAATGACTGATACTTATTAAACGAGTAGTATATATTTTGTGACCTTTTTTACAATAGTAAGGGTATGGATTTTGAAAAAGAAAAGGACAATTTTGGAATTAAGATTTACAATGTTACCAGAGAGTTTCGATTTCCGTTTCTGTCAATGAAGGAGAAAAGAGGGAAGAAGCGGGAGAAAAATAATCGTGTGGGCTAAAGTGTACGGGAGAAATGTGTGGACTACTCCTATAACATAAGCATTCAATTATTGTAAGGACGGTAGAGATTTGTTCTTTACGCGTTTGAATGTGAACTCGAAGGCTCATCTGTATAACAATTACCATATTTACGCGTATTGTTGTCAGTTTAAACAATTACCATATGTCCATGTTTATAATCACTATATTTAAACTGTTGAGAGGAAAGTGTGCACAGATAGATCGTTTCTAAAAGATTATCGATCATATTCTTTTATAATCACATGAATATTATAAAATATTAGAACTTTTTAAAAATGTTATTAATCTCATACCCGTTAATTAAATTCACATCAATTGAAAATAATTAATATTTTACTGGAAGAAACTTTGAAGCCTATGGATAATAGGGAGGCTAGATAGGTGTGGGGGAATCTTTTTAATGTTTTGGTTACGGGGAGGTTGGAAGAGACTAATGATTAGAAATTCCACAGTCAGCGAAAACGAAGCTTTGAAGGACACAGAGAAATGGTCCTCGCTTCGATTGGCGGCGGCTTGGATTCTTCTTAATGTACGTGCCGACGGTCAATTGGTTTACGGCTTCTTTTTTGTTCGGCTACTTTCAGCTGAGCTGAATTTTGTGGTTCCCATGACTCTTTCAGGTTTCAGCTACACTATTTAATCACATGCTATTACTGTGCTACAAAGCGTGTAGACTTCTACGAGCTAGCAACTTAACTAACCCACAAAGTGGAATTTTGAACATAAATACTCATTTTAAAAAAAAGTTACAATACCATTTTTTACGTAGGAATTTTTTTATGCAAAATGACTTAATCGTTAATGGCGCGGTTAAGTCTTTTTACGTAAAAAATTTCTGCGCAATAGGTAGTATTATAAACCCAAAGACTTGACCATTTTCAAGTCACTATTCACCTTCTCTATTTTTACTCTTTTACCATACTTTAGCCCCCGAAAAATCATGTCTCAAAGCTCCGAAACGTCAAGCTTTTCTATAGAACCGATGTTTGTAAATGCAGTTATTATTGTAAGCTAAGAACATCAAGGACTCAAGATAATCCAGGTCATCATTTTTAGCGTTGTAAAGTGCCAGAAATAAGTATTTTTATAAGTTTTTAGGGTTTAGAGTTTTTTCACATTATCTACATATTTTACTTTCAAAAATTGATTTTCTTGTAATTTTCAGCATGGTTATACACTTATACTCTACCATCTTGTGTAGCTCATATTTTTTCCTATGACACTCGAACATTTTTGCAGGATTTGACATCCATTTCCCATCATATGCTAATATGGCTTTGACATGTCTTGTTCTAGCCACAAATCGCTCCATAACTTGCTTGCAAGTCATTCTCACCATTGCAGTAACGGGTAGTCCCCGTGTAGATTTTAGCAAACCATTTAATGACTCTGAGCTGTTTGTTGTTAGCATCCCTCATCTTCTGCCTTCATCCGCATGTAATGTCCTTGCTAACGTCGAGTGCCTTCAACCAATCATATGCTTCCGGCTTCACTGCCTTCATCATCTCCATCCGCATAAGAAACTTTTTTTCTTGATGCTCTATTGCAGCCGCCTACATCAATTTGTTTAGTGTGTTATTTCTAAAGACCATTTGAAAATTTATCTTTATGTGCCTTAAACAAAAGCAATGGTAAGCAAGAGAGGTTGTCACCCCTCCAACCGAAACATATTGTTCAATATGCCGTAATTTCGATCAGATATGATGCATATGCTCATACGATCCTTAATAACATAATGCCTTAAATGTGTAAAAAACATCCCCCATGTCTTGTTGCTCTCGTTAGCGGCAATGTCAAAAGCAAGAGGGAATATCGACTCATTGGCATTTATTCCTACTGCAATCGGTAGCTTGATGTTATATATTCCGTACATATGCGTGCCATCTATGGATATGACTGGTCGGCAATGAGCAAAACCATAAATGCATGGTTTGAATAACCAAAACACAAAAATGAAAAAATTACCGGCCACACCAAGTTGGGTGTTGAGCTTCCACTCTACAACAGTACCGGGATTGAATTTTTGTAGATATGCCATATACCTCGGCAACTGCTGGAAAGAGCCTTCCCAGGTATTATAAATCATCTAAAAAATGTGCATATGCCCGAGATATCCCTTTCTCCGGCTTATCATTTCATGATATACTCTCTCAAAGTTTCTAATTCAATCGTTGATGGGGAATCTGGACAAGTTTAAACAAATAACACTTAGCAATCATAATTTAATTGATGTCAAAATTATAATGAACTTGGTCGAATAGGGTACCTTGGGGTTTCGGTAATGCCATCAAGTAACACTTGAGAAATCATATTTGTATCTAAATTAAAATGATCCGCTCGATTCTCTTCCATATCACAAGTGTGATATGGGTAGAATTTTGTGATTGTCCACATACTATCATGAGTAACAATAACCCGAAGCATCTATTGACAACTTTGATGATGTCATATGCAAATCAGTCTCCATATCTTTCGGGTTGAATCATCAACCCTAAACTCCATCATTTCCTTGAAGCTATAAATTTTGACGGCCCTTTGTAATGTCTTCTTGGATTCGAACATCATGTCTTTTGCAAGGTGAATTTTATCATTTACAAGATCGTCCGGTTCTTTTCATAATTTTTGGCGAATTGAATGATCTTCTATGGTGAAGACAAAGGCATCATCACGACCTTGAAGATTGTCAAAATATGAAATCATGTCAGAATGTCACTGAGTTGGATTTTCTGTCATCGGTTCATGCTGGTGAATTAGGCTTACTGCCATCGGTTCTTGCTGGTGTGGCCGACTTTGCATCATTTCTACTAACTATTGTTCCTGTCGATGAGGATGAACATCAACCTCATTATATGATATATTTACGTCATCATCATCGTATACCTCTACATTCGGTATATCATCGCTATCACTCGATGATATTTCTATATGATTTGGATAATAATTACCATCTACTAAAGACCTCTTCCTACACAAAAAATAGGTAACATATTTTAAATATCAACATCAAAATATATATGAACTATTTAATATCAATGTGATGAACCTACCGATAATGATCAATATTGTCAGGGTTTGAAGAAAGATAAACTGCACCGAAATCAACGTTTGGTACCACTGGCGAGTTTTGTGAATAATTTTCACTACATAGGCAGTTCAAGTATTGTAAATACTAAACATCAAAATATTTATATTATTTAATTAATAAAAAGTATACATACCGATAATAATCAACTGCACCGAACTGAGAGGATTTCCCAATATTACGCATATCAGGTGTATAACCCCTAAAAAGATACACAAAAAATTATTATTGCCATACGTACAATAAATATGTGCAACTACACAAAATAAAAAATAAAAAATATATTTACCAATTTTTTTTATAATTTTGATTAAATTGTTGGCTTAGAGTTTCCAGCGGCACTTGACCACTCAAAATGTCTCCGTAAGAACTCAAGTTCGTATAAGTGTTACCATGAGTAGGCTAGACTTGAGGGACTTCCTGACAAGTCCTGGCCAAGACTTTACTACGACTGTGATGTATCTTTTCAACATACATTTCAAGAACATTGAGGGTGATTAACCCCCTATATTCTTCTTGCGCCCTCAAATATTCCCTCAAATACTTATCATCAGTGATATTCCACTCCCCATAAAGCACTAAACCTTGCGGTGTAATGGATATTGAATATCTGCCTATTACAAATAATCCATACTCACGCTTACTTTTCATTCTTTTGTGTAATACATTGAGTAATGTTTCGTAATCCAAGGTAGTTGGAAACTTAACATGTTATTGTGGTTTAATACTATAACGAATATTATTATTATTATTATGAAAAATCTCTCCATCCCAAAATAAAGAAACCTTAACAATTGAAGGAGGAGGGGTCATTTTTTATGAACTTTGGAGTTGGATATTTTTTTCAAGAACTTGAAAAAAAGATGACTTAATATGAAATGGATGAGTCTTTACCTCATCTATAATTCATATTAAATAGAAAAATGGATGGGTTGTCATAGTGTCATGTCAAATCACGTACAAATGGGTAGATGAATAATTGATTGTAAAACGCAACAATTTATTGTGTGATTGGAGTAAAAGTGAACATTTTAAAAACGTGGGTTGCTAGAGTAAAATAATACTACCTATTGCGCAGGAATTTCCTGCACAAATGGACTTAACAACGCCGTTAACTGTTAAGTCCTTTTGTGCAGAAAATTCCTACGCAAAAGGTAGTATTGTAATTTTTTTAGTGGGTATTTTGGATCAAAATCCCACTTCGTGGGTCAATTAAGTTGCGGACTCAGACTTCTACATCTATTAAAGACCCGTTTAGTCATAAAATTATTCATTTTGTTTCGTATTAATTTTACACTTTATTTGACAATTTGTGTTTGATTATGAAAGTTCTAAATCTAATTTAAAGTTGTATGTTAAATTTGAAAAACAACCTATAATCAGTTTTTTCAATTAATTTTCACTTTTGAATTTGTATTTAAGTATATTCAAGCATGAACATTATTCTAAATATTATATGCAAAAAGTATAACCAAATAACTTCATCTTCAGCTTTAATTCCATAAATTCCAAATAAAGAGAACAATATTTAAGTTCTATGGCCAAATGCATGCTAAATTTACTTGTTTCCTAGTATCACTTGAAATTTGGAAATATTCTTTTTTAATTACTTGTTCGTTTCAATTTATGTATTTTATCTTCTTATTTAGTAATTTATTTAAAAAATAATGTTACTCTATATTAATGACCTTTTAATTCCAATATTTCAAATAGTATATTTAAAGCTACAAGATTTAAATGATATTCTGTAACATAACACACACTTTAATTTAATATAAAAAAATTCAAAAGTCTATGTTACTTTCTTAAATAACGCATTCAATCAAATTAAGACATATAAAACAAAATGAGGAAGTAATAACTTAAGTAAGAATGGAAGTGAAACAACCTTTTCTATTGTTTTTTTTTTTTTAATGATTTAAGAAAATCGGCGTTGGTAGAAATTCTTGGTTTTTAAATTTAATTGTATAGTAGTTTTTGTTGGGAGTTTTTTATTGTACTTTATAAAATGAAGTATTTAACTATAACAAGTATTCGAAAGGATAAACAAAGATTTGATAATTCAACATGATCTGTTAATTGTTCTTTACACTGTTGTCTGTTGATCATGAAAACGTTAATGTTTAGATTGTGTCGTACCTTACTCTTATTTTAAAATGTATATTTTCAGTTTTCGAATTAAATTATTTGATCCAAGATGTAAGAGAAAAGGAAGTAAAAGATTGCATGAGCAATTTCAGAAACTCTACCAAAAAGTTAATGACAATATTTTATTTGTTTAATTGTAGTACAAAATGATCATGGAAGATGAGAAAATTATTTCAATACCTTGAATCTTGTCTTACCACATGAGTATGATGCATCAATTAGACAATGACTCTATTTATAGTTTGACTTTGAAGTTAAGGGCTTATAGTGGTAAAAATGATATATTAGACAAATTTTTATAAAATGGTAATTATTTATAGTTAAGTCAAGGGCATATAGTGGTAAAAATGCTATATTACACAAATTTGTATAAAATGGTAATTTTGAGGTTAGTGACATACTCCATTATTAATCTCTTTAAAAGTCTTTTATATTGAGATAAAGGAAGTAACGGATAAATAATTCAAACGAGTCATTTAAGTACCTTCTTATCTGGTTTCATTCCGTGGATCAAACATATACACAAAAATGACCAGTATATTTTATTTAAGAATAATGACTTATCACAATTAATTTGGTTAATTTTTAATCCATATCGATCAAGTGATAATCTTTCCATATAAAAATGAGCATAATCTAGACATTTGTGAGAAAAGATTTATGGTATTATAATTTGTCATAAGAAATTAATGATGGCTTCCATAAACAAAGGCAATTCTCGACTAGAATAGTAGATTGAACTTACAGTTAATTTTTCACAAATATGTAGGCAAAGTCCATCATATTTTTAATTCCCTTTCTAGCACCCGTCCTTTGAAGGAAAGATGCAACGACAATTCACTAACTTTTTTTTTATCAGTGTCCGGTATAGCTTTAGACTCCAACTAATTTTAATTCGTTTTGTGTAGGGCACATTAAAGGAAGAAACCGTTTGCTATTGAAAAATTTCCATTCTCAAAACGTGTTCAACTTGATACCTCTAATTAAAGAGGGAGGAATCATATTAGTTCCATCACAATTCTAGATAATCAATTTACTCAAGTTTAGGCTAGGATCTAGTCTATCAAGAGTTAGTTATACTAGATTTACTTAATGAATAAATTACATAAATCAAATTGAAGCGTCACAACTTCGATACAAGGCTGGACCGAAATCAATAAAGATTGATGCTAGGAGGACGAAACAAAAATCACTTTGTGTCGCTTGTTGTGCGAGTCAAACTTCGCGGACATAAGTTAGTGTCGTCCTAAAATGATAGCCTTTGAAGACCGCCCACATGATGCATTGTATGGTAGTAGTTTTTGTTAACTATTTACCAGTGCCTTATTTACGATTTTTCGATCGAGTCTTAGTGAATAAATTAGATAAATCAAATTGAAGCGTCACAAATTCAAACCAACCCAATTTGTGTCATTTTTTTACTCTTTGTATTATATTTATTAAAAGAAGAATGTTGGGTTATTATTGTGATTGCAATATTTATGATTTGTTCACACTAACCAATCTACTCCTACATTTAATATAGAGTTATTTTGACCGATAAAGGGTTTACTTTCTTCTTTACAAAGTGAGTTAAGAATTAAGTCAACTAAAACAAAAGTTAAAAAAATGTACTCATCTACAAGGATTAAGTCAACCAAACCAATCCCAAACAAAAAAAAAGAAAGAAAAGAAATAGAAATCTCTACTCCTCTTGTTATATTCTTTGCAACAAATGACAAAATATCCCTTTTTTATAATTGAAGTAACTAGTAACTACCTATCAACTAAAAAAGGACCACTTGGCCCCACCATAACAACATAATAATTCACTCAACTAACTGCAAAAGAATTTGATTGGCTCAACGTCAAATCAGATTATCACTTTTTACTGTAATAAAGGGTACTTTCGGAATAAAAGAGTACAAATGGCGCTTCCTCCTTTCGACAAGAAAGCCTGAGTAGCGATAAGAACGATGTGAAATTTCATGAAAGGACGAAATTGCCTTGACCCGTTTCTGATAATTACAAGATTACCACACCCGTGCCCTTTTTCAGAGGTTAGTCAATTGTTTTGTGGGTTATATGTAGTTGTCCCCTACATTGGACCAACCTTGCCTTGTGAAAGAGTGGGAATCCTATGTGATTGAATCATTGAACTATATTTCTTATCCTTATTATAGGACCCTTATCTCTGAGGGGACAATTCTGAATGCGACAGTTAAAATATTACTCCATCCGTCTCAAAAAAAATTATTCTAGTTTGATAATACAAAATTTAAAAAATAAAAAAAGATTTTAAAAATATGTCGTTCAAAATAAGCCTTAGATATTTGTGTAACTGTAAATCATCTCATAAAATTAAATTATTTCTAAATATAAAACGTGTCAATCTTTTTAAAATAAATTAATAAGGAAAGTAGAACAATTTTTTTGGGACACAAGGAGTAAATTTTTTCTTTTATTTTATGTGACACTATTTGATTAAATATGAAATAAAAAAAATTAAATTAAATTTTTTGATACATAAGTTCAATATATATTACAAAAGAACATCCGTTTTTATATGAAATAGGTTTGCAATTAGTTACGCAATGTACGTTTAAATAGCTCCAAACAAATAAATGTTTCAATCTTTCATGAGGCAGATAAAAAAGAAAGATGGTCACTCACATAAATAAAAATTAATTTGATGGATTAGTCGAGATTCGGGTAAGTTGACTCAAACATTATTTTTTTACTCATCTAAATAGGTCATATTGACATAACACGCCTTCTCACCGTGCTGTTTTATTCTGTCTATTTTTTATTTATTTATTATAGCTTCTCGGCTTACGCCAGACTATTCTTGGAGATAGTAGTCCGGTCCCTCAACACTACTATCAATAAATCGCGGGATGTGCATGAATGACCAGAGTTTGAGAACAGCAACTGATATCACCTACGAGGTTCTACCCCAAAAGAGAGTAAATTGCTTCCACCAGGGTTCGAACCCACACTACAGGCCTCCAACTGAATTTTATATTAGATTTTGTCTATTCTAATATAATACTGAAGTGTCTTGATATCTTATCTAAAAATTTACTAAATTGTTAAAAAAATTATTTAATTATTATTCTACACTCTGTTGCCAGATTTAAACCCGGTAAATTATTCAAGGAAATACTGCACAATATAGGATTTTAATTGTTTCCATAAGAGATTAGAAGTATATATCAAGTTAATTAGTCTATATATGTATAAGTTGATCCAGTCGGAATTCTGTTGGCTGCACATTCCACTGGACCATTGTTTTCTTTGCATCATATGGAGTTGATTGCTCCCATATTATATTCCCAATGTGACAAAGATGAGGGCTGAGAAGCATATGTATCTGGTTCCAAGATTCCTTACCCACCCACTTTTACAGCAAACAGATGTATGCTATCCAAGTGTTTTTTGTCACCAAAGAGTTTGGCTTTGGATTGGCAGCCAAATATTACAACTCTGGAATTTATTTGTTCTTCTTCTTTCAAGTTTTAAAGAAAGGCCAACCATGTAGTCTATTGTGTGTGGAAATTTTAAAGGAAAAAGCAACATATTCTTGTGGGAGATTTCTCAGTTATTGCCATATATAGTTAGTGCTGTATCCATATTCTCACTTTTTTAATTAAACCACTACCAGAAAAATGAATTAACGAAATACAAATTCTGTAGGTAAACAATAAAATTTATTGTTAATCCTATTTATCGACTGATTATCATAAAGTTTTGCTAGCTAAGAGAAATTTAGCAGCGGATTAATGATAAAGTTTGTAGTTAATTCTAATTCTTTTTGTAATGATAGTTGGTAAAGTCTTCCATTGCATTTAGTATTTCATGCACATGTTTAATACTTAACATATTTATCAAGGTTATACGTGTACGCGTAGCCAAGTATCGTAAATTTCATTAGTGAAAGAGATATTGGTACATACGTAATACGTTTGAAACATAGAATGATGGACGTTTATTGGCCAAATGACAAGTATTCCAAGTTGGTAAACGAAGGAAGAGGTGTAAGATGAAACGAGTCAGAAATCGCCGCGGAGCCGTGAAGGGCCGCGACGCAACACCGTCGGAGTTGCGGCGCCCCCATGACAGTGCCGCTGCGCTAAATGGTGGTTTGGGCTACTGGAGCCGAGGCGCTAATTCGCAGAGCCGCGACGCTTCGGAGGTAGAATGCTGCGACGGAAAGATGGAAAGTTCTGACTTTTGGGCTAGTTTTAGAGCATTGAATCTCCATTATTTGGCACATGAATTCAACCATTATTTGGCTGAATGTAACCCCTCAATAAGTGTCATTAAATGGCTATTCAAGGCCATTAGTTGGCTAGTTGAGGGGTCATTTCCTTACACTATAAATTGAGGCCTTTGGCTCAATTGTTCAACACTTAGAAATTTCCTGAAATCTTCTTCTTCCTCTTTATCAAGTTCTCTATATTCAAAGTTTTTCAAAAGTAACACTTGAGTTTCCTTTGCTCATTTGTTAAGTTGTTGTTGTATCTTGGGAGATTATTGCCCACGAACGTAAACATATATATACGGGACAATCTTGTCTTAAAGACAGAGTGTCATCACTCGACTCAGCAAATCACATGGAGTTTTGTAATCGTTCTTATTTTTAAATTGTTGTAATATTTAGTTTATCCTTTCTAGCATTTGTAATATTTACTTACTTCCTGTTTTCAGCAATTTTTGTAACCCACAATACTTTGTTATTACTTTAGCTTTCATTAGTTGGCATACATTTTCAGGTTCATGAATGATATTAGGTGGAAGTTTACTTTCAATTTGTGAAATATAAAGTAGGCATACATCAACCAATTCTGGAAAGTTATATGATACTTTTTGAGATTACAAAAGTTGTGAGTTATAATTCTTTTATGTGATTTACAACTTTGTAAAAGGTTATTTCAAAAGAATTTAAGTCTAACATCATCATGCATGTCATTTAAAAATCAATTCCAATTAACTCTATTTAATAAGAATTGATTGATGATTTACAATAAATAACAATTAACCTACTACTATAACATAGCAAATTGCACTGATGGTACAAAACGTATATACACTGAATATGACTAATATATTCTAATGAATTTACAAATTGATGTTCAAATGTAGTATTGTTGAGATGAAGGCATCATTAGGGAGTTAAACACACTTATTTGGTGTGAGGTTGTTAGAGTTGGTTAAAAGTTGTTAGAGCTAAGTTAGATATTTTACTTTCCTTCCTTTTCATTGTATCTTTCTATCTCTCATTACTATAAATATGAGAGTATTTGCCTTGTAATGTTTTAGACAAGAAAAAAGAAAAACTCCCACAAAACTTTTCTCTATTCCGATAAACTGCAGTACACTGGATAGCATATGCAGTGATTTCTCGATCCAATTGCAGTAATTTTTATGGTATCAGAGCGACGAGTTAAGTGAATTGAAATAATTTCCGGTAGATCGCAACTGGAATTATGAGAGTATTTGCCTTGTAATGTTTTAGACAAGAAAAAATAAAAGCTCCCACAAAACTTATTCAGTGTGTTTTCGAGCTATTTTCGACCACAAAGGTTTGTCTCTAAATCTGTGAATTGTGTGAACTGCTTCTGTTTATATCAGTGTTGAATTGTATAATTGTTGTAGAATTGTGGTAAATCATGGAAAATACATTACCGAATGCATCATTAATTGTCTATGAAAGTTCAAGTTCGAATTTGAACATTGTCGACCATAATCATCCACTTTTTCTAAGTGCATATGACACACGTGGAGCTGTACAAGTAGAAATTTAATTAATAGGAATGGAAAATTATACTTTATGGAGTCGAGCCATGAAGTTAACTATGTTAACAAAGAATACAATTGGATTTATTGATGGATCAGTCAAACGAAACACTTATGGTCCAAATCAGGTGAAGCTGTGGGATAGATGCAATGCAATGGTGATCTCATAGATCATAAGAAATGTGAATAAGAATTTACTCAGTGGTATATTGTATAGATCCACATAATATGTAGTGTGGAAGGATTTGAATGAGAGGTTTGAAGAAATCAACTTGTCTAGAGTGTATCAATTGAAGAAGGAACTTGCAATGTTACATCAATGTGTTTCACATGTATCCAATTATTATTCAAGGATGAAGGATCTTTGGGATGAAATCAACTCAATCATTCCTCCACCTTCATGTGATTGTGACAGTCCTAGGGAGTATATATAACATCTAACAAATCAAAGACTACTAGAATTCCTTACGGGACTTAATGATGGCTATAATCAAGCAAGAGCCATATTCTCCTGATGTCACCTACTCCTAGTGTGAATCAAGCATATGCAATAGTTGCACAAAATGAAAGCCAAAAATTGATCACATGAGGCTACACAATTGGAGGAGAAACTGTTGAGCCCATGACATTGGCTAGCAGGTTTCCTCAACACAGGCAAATAAGCCTTACATTCCAAATGCATTTTGTGACTTTTGCCAGATGAAGGGACATACTAGGGAGACATATTACAAATTGATGTATTGTGATTTCTGCAAAAATAAGGGGCATGTCAGGGATAATTGTTATAAACTCATAGGCTATCCTTCTGACTTCAAAGGAAAAAAGAAGGTCAATGCAGTAATGACAAGTGGTTCACATGGAGAAGGAGGTAACTCATATCAACAAACTTGTAGTGGACATATGGCATATGCAAATCAGAGGAGCACATGAGGTTCAAGGCAAATGTCCCAGGATCAACATGAACATCTCAGTTTTATGTTAAGATCATGTACTCCAGAAAAGTATGAGAAGGTTCAGTTTTATGTTAAGATCATGTACTCTAGAAAAGTATGAGAAGGTTCAGTTTTATGTTAAGATCATGTACTCCAGAAAAGTATGAGAAGGTGCTTACAATGTTAAATCAATCTACAAAAGCTGGTGTCCATCATAACAGTACACCAGTACCTAAAGTTCACATGAAAGGTAAGCATGTATTCAATAAGAAAAGTAATCCTAGATGGATAGTTGATTCAGGATCAACTAATTATATGGTGAATAATGAAAACATGATTGAAAAAGGTGATTTAATAGAAAGTGCATGACAAATTCAATTGTCTACTGGTGATACAACAACAATTACTCAAACATGAAGTTGCAGGTTGACAGGAGGTGATCTCATAAAATATGTGTTATGTATACCAAGTTTTAAGTTTAATTTTCTTTCAGTTTCAAAGTTGACAAGGGAGTTAAATTGTTGTGCAAGTTTTTCCCTGATTTCTTTGTCTTACAGGATCTATTCACTGAGAAGGTGAAGGAGATTGGTAAATAAGTAGATGGATTGTATATGATAGAGTCAAAAGGAAGTTGCTCTGGCCTGATACAGGCTTAAGCTCATGCATCAACTATAGTTACAGTAGCTGAGTTGCAAGCAGGACTCTGACATAGGAGATTGGGTCATGTACCAATGAGTGTACTTAGGGAAATAGATGGTTTTGGTTATAACTCCAATTTTGCAATAAGGAACTGTGAAGTTTTTCATGTAGATAAGAAAACTAGGATGCCATTTCATGTTAGTAGTAGTAAAACATAAGTTGAGTTCAATTATTGCATCTTGGTGTGTGAGGACCTTATAGGATTTCCACTTATAATGAAATGAGGTATTTTCTCACAGTTGTTGATGATTACACCATATGGACTTGGGAATTTCTAATACATATTAAATCTGATGTGACTAATGTTCTTAAGAATCTGTTTACAATAATCAAGACACACTTTAATGTATCTGTCAAAAGTATTAGATCATATAATGGTTCTGAATTCTTTAATAGTTTATGTAATGAGTTGTTTAATCAACTTGGAATCATACATCAGAGTTCATGTCCATATATTTCACAAAAAAATGGAGTGATGGAGAGAAGACACATGCACATCTTGGAGATTGCAAGATCCATCAAATTTCAAAGTCACTTGCCAACAAGATTCTGGAGAGATTGTGAGGAAACAACAGTATATGTGATTAACAGGATTCCTTCTATGGTAATAGGGAACATGTCACCTTATGAGAGATTGTTTAAGAAAAAAACCTTCCTTGTCCCATATGAGGGTTGCAGGTTGCTTATGTTATGCCACTAACTTGGTCAAAAAGGACAAATTTGATGTCAGAGTCATCAAGTCAGTATTGATTGGTTATGCTACTAGGCAAAAGGGATATAAACTACTGGATCTAGTTAACAAAACTATCTTTGTGAGTAGGGATGTATCATTTTATGAAGATATATTTCCCTTTTGTCAAAATAGACATTGTGATGTAGAGTTACATGTCTCAGATGTAGACAAATATTACTTTCCTACTCTTGAGTCACATGTTGATGATGCAACATACAGTAATATGCAGGAACATGTTGCAGATGAAGGTTTTACTGAGCAAAGGGGAACAAATGAGTTCATTATTGGAGAAGCTATGACAGACACAATGGAGTCAGTTACTGATGGAGATAATGATGAAATGAGTGGTGACATTAATCCTCACCCATATGAGAGTGTGTTATCTCCACAAGACTTGCCTATCAATCATGCACCTTTAGAGAATATGAGGTCTGTTAGGGACAGAAAACCTCTACATGGATGAAGTATTTCATTAAACTAGCAACAGGTTCAAGGAGTATGCAGTCCTTATATCCACTGTCTGATACAGTTAGTTATGCTGGACTGTCTGTGTCTTATCAAGGTTTTATAGCTAAGATTTCAGAAGAACATGAACCATAATCATATTTTGAAGCAGCAAAAGACAAGAGATGGATAGAAGCAATGAAGGATGCAGTTCAGGCTTTAGAAGATAACAAGACTTGGGAGATAGTTGATTTACCAAGTAACAAGAAGGCAATGGGCTGCAAGTGGGTGTACAAGATTAAGTACAAGGCAACAAGTGAAGTTGAAAGATTTAAAGCAAGGTTAGTAGAAAAAGGATATAATCAGAAGGAGGACATTGATTACCAGAACGCTTTTTCACCAGCAGTGAAAATGGTAATTGTGAGATCAGTAATTTCAGTTGCTGCTGCAAATGGTTGGATTGTGCATCAGATGGATGTGTTCAATGCATTTATGCAGGGAGATCTCAATGAAGAATTCTATATGCATTTGCCACAAGCTTTGCACATGAGCAAGAGAAGGTGTGTAGGCTGCTTAAGTCATTATATGGGCTTAAGCAAGGCTCAAGACAATGGAATATTAAGTTGACTACTGCTTTGATGTCATCTGGTTTTGTACAGAGTCACTTGGACTACTCACTTCTTACAAAAAGGGATAAGGACAAGATAGTCATAGTCCTTATCTATGTATATGATTTACTCATAACTGAAAATGATGAAAATCTCATTAAAGAAACTAAGATTGCATTGCAACAACATTTCAAAATCAAAGATTTGGGAGAGTTAAGATATTTTTTGGGTTTTGAATTTTCTAGAAACAAAAGTGTTATCGTGATGCACCAAAGAAAATATTCACTTGAGTTGATAGCTGACATGAGCTTGACATGAGCCAAACCAGCTGGGTCACCAATGGAGTTAAATGTTAAGCTGACTTCTGTTGTCTTTGATAGACATGTGAATGATATGTCTGCTGCTAATGGTACTGGAAATGTGGTAGCTGATCCTCCCTACTGGTTATCAGAGACTTATTGAAAGACTTTTGTAATTGACTAACACCAGACCTGACATAGCCTTTGTTGTTAAGTGTCTAAGCCAGTTTATGCAAGCACCTAAGGTTTTTCACATGATGGCAGCCAACATAGTGGTTAGATATATCAAGCAAGCACCAGGTTTGGATATTTTCATGCATGCAGGAGATTCTCATAGTTTGTCTGCATATTGTGATGTTGATTGGGCATCCTGCCCCAACACTAGAAAATCAGTCACATGGTATTTTGTGTTCTTTGGGGATTCTCTCTTCTCTTGGAAGTCAAAGAAGTAGCCAACAATATCTAAAATTTCAATAGAGGCTGAATATAGGAGGAGTTTGGCTTTTGTTGTGGCAGAAGTGGTATGTATTTCTGGGTTGTTTGATAAATTAGATGTGTGTCTGAAGCTGCATATTCCTCTATTTTGTGATAGCAAGTCTGCTATCCAGATTGCTGCAAATTCAGTGTTTCATGAACGTACGAAACACATAGATATTGATTGTCACTTCATCAAGGAGAAAGTGCAACAAAGTTTGGTTTCAACTTTATATATGGCCATTGCTGAGCAGCCTGCATATATCCTGACTAAGGGCCTGACTCAAGGGCATCATGCATATTTGTTATCAAAGCTAAGTTTGAAAAACTTATTTCTAGTACCTAACTTGCAGGGGGTGTTGAGATGAAGGCATCATTAGGGAGTTAAACACACTTATTTGGTGTGAGGTTGTTAGAGTTAGTTAAGAGGTTGTTAGAGTTGGTTAAAAGTTGTTAGAGCTAAGTTAGATATTTTACTTTTCTTCCTTTTCATTGTAATTTTCTTTCTACCTCTCATTACTATAAATATGAGAGTATTTGCCTTATAATATTTTAGACAAAAAAGAAGAAGAAAAGCTCTCACAAAACTTTTCCGTGTTCCGGTAAACTGCAATGCACTGGATATCACATGCAGTGATTTCTCGATCCAATTGCATTAATTTTCAAGTACCTAAATTAGATTCTTTGACTTTTGTATTTTAAATGCACTATTGTTTTTAAAGGGAGAGAGTAATCGTTAAAACTCTTATCTTTCACAATAAGAAATTAAATGCGGAAAGACCACACTTGACTAATGACTTCCAACATTTTACAAGCAGCTAAAATGTCGGATCTCTAAAATGGCTAACAGTTTATGAGAATGGTTCATCTACACAAATAAGCAAATAAATATTTTGTATTAGAAATTGACCATATCTTAATGCTGTTTTCTTTTCCACACCATATCTTAATGCTTTGGATCCAAGTAAAGCGGCCTCCAAACTCTGAAGAAAAGAAAAAAAAAAAAGGAAATATGACCAAATGTATGCTTGTATCATTAATCATTATCACATGGAGAAAAATATTGATAGGGATGTTTAAGATTCCAATTTTGGGTTTATGCAATTTACAAGCGGGGCCAATATTAAGTACAATGTTAGTTTCAAGTACCCAAAAGCCAAAAGGTTTCTACTTATATCAAGTGAATAATATTAGCTCTCATCACTTATCATAAGTTGAATATTTAGAAATTTTGTGTTCGAGTTTCTGATAAGGAGGTAATTATAGTAGCGGAAGTTTTTTTTGATAGATTATATATACTGTGTGAATTTGAATTAGTCGGATTAATAATGATCGAATTGAGCCTAATCCATCCTCGGACACCGAATGATTATAAACAAATAATATACTTAAGAACTCATTGATATAGCTGAATAATCTTAGCCTGCAATTGGTGAATACTACATTGACTTGATACATTATCATTTAAAAGACAATTTTGAGGTAAGATTATCTTTGAAATTATGGAATTTTCAAGTCAAAGTAGAATTGGTCTCTCTTCATACCTTACAAAGTTGTCGTACATTCGTTTTATATCTCCAAAAATTTCATAGAAGTTTTTCACCATTCTTTCTCCTAACCCGATCCTTTCCAGCCAGAACCCCCCCCCCCCCCCTCTCAATCCCCTCCAAAAAAGAAGAAAAATAGCATTTTATACTTTGAAATTCGCGCAATAAAAATTCTAAATTTGAGACTTTCAACACCCAAAATATTTTCTTAAATGAGGATTTTTGCGTTTGAATGACGGTGTATAAATTTCACTCTCATCTTACAGAGACAAATTATAACAATATTAATACTAGTAATAATTTAATTTATGATTATGAGGATGTCTATGATACGAATAAAAATATTTCTAATTTAATAATATTTCCCTTCTTTGAGAAACTATTTTCATATTTGGTAACCTTGTTGGAAAAAACTTTTTTTTACCTTAAAAAAGTGTTTTCACCAAAAAGAAGAAAATTACTTCCACCAGTTATTAGCTGAAGTTATTTTTTTTTTTCAAAAAGTTTGAACTCTTATTCCAAGTCACTTGTCTCAACCAATACTTAAAGAACGAAGTTTCCATTATATTCTAAAGTATCACCATAACACTTTCTTCATATCCTAGAACTCCACTTTGTACCATTACCAAATATCACATATAGGAGTGTAGTAAATCTAAAATAAAATTAAAGGGCTAAAGAATATTTTAAAAACTACTTGAAAGCAAAAGAATGTCTACAAAAAATCTTATAGAGATAGCTTAAAATTGCAGGAGAATGAAAAATAAAGGAGAGGAGGGGAGGGGGGTTGAGGATCACTTTAATTAGGGGCAAAGTGACCACAAAAGGTTAGAATATTTGTAAGAAAGCACTATAGAAAAGAAAAAAACAGACTTAAAAAATGTTTTAACACAGATGATTAGTAAAGTTCGTACCAATTGAAAGAATACAATTTACATTTTTCCATAGGAAAATCATATTCCTATTCTATTCCTAAAACCTTATTCTACTTGGACACTAACTATACAAATATGGTAAGTGTACAATTCTAATAATGTAATATTTACACTAAAATATTACAACAAACAATACCAAATTATTAGCCCAAACCGTGGGCATAACAGTGACCATATATACACTATATTCACACGATATACATAAGTATACCGTTTATGTTTAACACACCCCGCAGTCATAGCGGACGGTCTTCGTACGCTGAGACTATCCCTAAAATCTTCAAAAAGGACCGAGGGAAGACCATTTGTAAAGATGTCTACAATTTGATACCTGGAAGGGACATGACAGACGCGTACTTGTCCACGAGCGACCTTTTCGCGAACAAAGTGAATGTCCATCTCGATATGTTTAGTGCGCTGGTGTTGAACCGGATTACTAGAAAGGTAGATGACACTAACATTATCACAATAAACCAAAGTCGCTTTCTAAATAGGACAATAAAGCTCTAAAAGCAGATTACGTAACCAACATGATTCAGAGACCACATTGACTACCCCTCGATACTCGGCCTCTGCACTGGAGCGGAATAAAGTCGACTAACGTTTCGCAGACTATGACTTAACTTAATGCCTATTTGGGTCAAACTTTCAAGAATTGGATTTCAAATATTAGAGTGCTAGATGATTAAGCCTTTGACGGTGGATAGTAATACAGAAAAGAAGAATGAATTAAATTTTGCAAGGCTGCTCATTGAGGTAAAAATTGGAGATCATTTGTATTAGCGAATATTCTCCGAATATTCACAATATATTTTGTAATTAAGATAGATGTATATTTAAGGTAACTTAGGATTCTTATTGTATTAGGAACCCTAACGATTTTTCCCTTCGGTCGACGGCAAGACCGGCTGCCACCATGTCTTCCCCTACAAATTTTGGTTCCTCCACTGGCACTTTTGACAACCCCTCTCAACGATCATTGTCTTCTTTTCACCCGGCTTTCGCCGTTACCAACATCAAGAACTCTATCCCTGTAATTCTTGACCAAGAAGACTGTCAATATTCCATGTTGACAAAACTGTTCTATATTCATGCATGTGCGTACAACGTGCTCGGCCATATTGATGACTCTGTTCCTTGTCCTACCGATATCGCCGAATCAACATGGCGTCGCCTTGACGCCATCGTCAAACAATGGATATACGACACCATCTCAAAAGACTTGTTGTGTACTATCATGAAAACAGGTGCTATGGCACGTGACCTTTGGGTACGGTTGGAAGAAATCTTTCAGGACAATAAAAATACTCGGACAATGTGTTTGGAGGAGCAATTCAACAATACGCGTCTCGAGAATTTTAACAACATGTCCAAATATTGTAAACAATTGAAAATCATAGCCGATCAACTGTCCAACGTCGGGACATCTGTTTCTGAAACCAAGATAGTACTTCAATTAGTTGCTGGCTTACCGAAAGGTGAATACCATACACTTGCAACAATAATTCAACAAGCCGACCCACTACCAAGTTTCACCAAGGCACGGTCACAACTATTGTTGGAAGAAACCCGACGTGCTAAACAAGAGGAGCATAATCAAAAGGTGTTAGCCGTTGACGGGATGGCACCACCGACAGCCAACACCACCCTGCCACCACCGCAAGACCACCACCAGTAGCAGTCCCACGGCGGAGGCCGCGACAATAATAACAAAGGCAAGGGCCGCGGCAAGGGCCACAAAAATCAACAAACAGGCCCAAACCATGCACTTTACTTCCAGTGGGCTGGACCGCCAGCCTAGCCTAATACCAGGAACTGGGCCTCGCCTGCCTGCCTTTACCCAATTGCAGTGGCCCATTTCCAGCAGCCTGCTTGGTCCAGTGGCCTATTAGGCTCTGGCCCAGCCAACAGGCAGGCCCACCCGCAGCAGCAGCAGGCCCACATGGCTTCGGTCTAACAGCACCGGCAAGGCAGCAGCCTGGCCCCCACTGATTTGGGACAGGCCTTCAGCACCGTGAACCTTTAACTGCCCGATGAAAATTGGTACATGGACACCAGAGCCACATCTCACCTCACCCGGTCGTTAGGTAACTTATCTCAACTACTTTAGTTAAAGTGTCCTCAATTTATTACTATCGGCAATGGTCATCGCATTCCAATTGAAGGTTACGGTAACACACATACCAAACATCCTCACCCGCATTTCTCCCTAAACCACGTCCTTTACACACCCAACATCATTAAAAATTTAATCTCTGTTAGAAAATTCACTCGCAATAATTCTGTGTCTGTCGAATTTGACCCTTTTGGTTTTTTTGTGAAGGATCTCAATACGGGGAAAATTCTTATGCGCTGCAATAGTGTGAGAGACCTCTATCCCTTCACTCAATCTTCCGCTGTCAGAACTCATTCACTTGTCTCCCTTGTTGCTATCTCTCCGTCAACTTGGCATAACAGACTCGGACACCCAGGAGATTCTGTTTTTAATATTCTTAGGACTAATAAGCATATTCAATGTAATAATGGGAAACTTGCCAAACACTGTTTTTCTTGCCCACTTGGCAAACATACTCATATTCCATTTATGTCATCCAACAGTATTACTTTTTCTCCATTTGATATTGTTCATGCTGATTTGTGGACATCCCCGATTGTCAGTTCCTTGGATCACAAATTCTATGTAGTATTATTAGATGATTTTTCACACTTTGTATGGATCTACCCACTAAAGTTCAAATATGAAGTGTTTTCCAAGTTCCTTGAATTTCAAAAATTCATTAAAATACAGTTTGAAAAATCTATAAAATATTTTCAATGTGATAATGGACGTGAATTTAATAATTCAGCATTTCACAATTTCTGCTCTAAACAAGGTATGATTTTCCATTTTTCCTGTCCCTACACTTCCTCCCAAAACGGCAAAGCTGAAAGAATCATCCGTACCATCAATAACATGGTACATACCCTTCTCTTTCATGCCAGTATTCCACTGTCATTCTGGGTCTACGCTGTCAAAATGGTAGAATACCTCCTTAACATTTTACCAACCAACACTCTTCAAAACAAGACCCCAATCGAAATCTTATACCGTAGGTTTCCCTCTTATAACCAAATACGCATCTTCGATTGCCTATGCTACCCCAACCTGGCCTCCACTGCATCTCACAAACTAGCCACACGCACCACACCATGTGTATTCGTCGGTTTCTCACCTAATCATCGGGGTTACTTGTGCTATGACATAACCACGCGTAAGGTCATTGTCTCACGTCACGTCACATTCGACGAGGCGAACTATCCATTTTCAAACCTTCGGAAATTCCAAAACACAAATTACACATTTCTAGATGAGTCTCCTCTAATCCAATCGATGTGTCTCCGAAACAGTTTTCAGTTCCGATGCAGACTGCTCCAGCAGCTACGTCACCCACACTGTCCGGTGTTGTCGCCAACCACACACACCCCTCTCTCGATTGAACCCCCCACTGCGCGACACCTCCACTGCTCGATCAGCCATCGACCCGAGACCAACCACCACCCCTCTAGAAACAGCAAGTCCGCAACCCCATATCGACCTGCAGCCATTGCTGCCTCCAGAACCAGTACCTCAACAGCCCCAAACTCCCAGTCCAGACCTCCCACTACTGCCTACCCATCGCATGGAGACTCGTGCACAACACGGGATCTTCAAACCCATGGTTCACTTCAACCTCTCCACACAAACCTTATCACCCATTCCAAAAAATCCAAAACTAGCAAAACTGGACTCTAATTGGAATGCGGCCATGTGCGATGAGTTTAACGCTTTAACCAATTTGAACATTTGGGATTTGGTACCTAGACCAGACGGTGTGAATGTTATCCGGTGTATGTGACTATTTCGTCATAAGTTCAGAGACAGTGGTGACTTGGAGCGGTATAAGGCAAGACTAGTTGCCAATGACACTAATCAGCAGGATGGTATTGATTGTGGTGAGACATTCAGTCCGGTTGTTAAACTGGTCACTATTCGGACTTTTCTCAGTATTGTTATGGGCATGCATTGGCCGATTCATCAGCTTGATGTCAAGAATGCATTTCTTCATGGAGATTTGAAAGAAAATGTGAACATGCATCAGCCCCTGGCTTTGTTCATCAGGCAGTTCCGCAGTTTGTATGTCATCTCAGGAAATCATTGTATGGATTGAAACAGGCACCCCGCGCTTGGTATGATTGCTTTGCCAGATATCTTATGCAGATCAGTTTTATATGTAGGAGGTGTGATAACTCTCTATTCACTTTTCATCGAGGTAGCAACACTGCTTATTTGCTATTATGTGTGGATGGCATTGTTCTTACTGCCTCATCTGACGGTTTGAAGAATGAAATCATTGTTTTACTCAAAACTGAATTTGCTATGACTGACTTGGGCAAGCTGAGTTATTTTTTGGGTATATCAGTGACCAGATCTGCAGCCACTATGTTTTTGTGTCAGCGTAAATATGCAGAAGAGATAGTATACAGGGCTAAGATGACAAATTATAAAATTATGCCAACTCCGGTTGACTTGAAATCCAAGCTCAATGCCAATGACGGTGCGCCAGTTTCTGATCCCACTCTATATCGGAGTCTTGCAAGTGCCCTTCAGTATCTTACATTTAGTAGGCCTGATATTGCATATGCCGTTCAGCAGGTGTGTATGTTTATGCACGACCCCTTTAGAGTCCCATTTTGCCGCCCTCAAACATATTATCAGATACGTTAAGGGCACACTGGACTTTGGATTACATCTCTACCCATCTGCCCCAACCAAGTTACTCTCCTACACGGATGCAGATTGGGTAGGATGCCCCGACACACGTCCCTCCACCTCAGGCTACTGTGTATTTCTTGGAGATAATCTTATCTCATGGTCCGCCAAGCGGTAGGCCACGCTATCCCGTTCGAGTGCTGAAGCAGAATATCGCGGAGTTGCTAATGTCGTTGCTGAAATTTGTTGGCTCCGAAATCTTCTTTTGGAACTCCAGTGTCCACTACGAAAGACGTCTATAGTTTATTGTGACAACATATCTGCCATCTATATGTCTCATAATCCGGTCCAACATCAGCGAACCAAGCATATTGAGATGGATATTCACTTTGTGCGAGAGAAGGTTGTCCGTGGTCAGGTCAAAATATTACATGTGCCTTCCTCCTATCAGTATGCAGACATTTTCACAAAGGGACTACCGAGACAGCTTTTCACCGACTTCCGATCCAGCCTTAGCGTTCGGCCTCCTCCCACTCCGACTGAGGGGGAGTATTAGTGAATATTCTCCGAATATTCACAGTATATTTTATAACTATGATAGATGTATATTTAAGGTAACTTATGATTCTTATTGTATTAGGAATCAACCATTTAAGGTAAGTTAAGATTCTTATTGTATTAAGAATCAACATCTGTACAACTATATATATTGTGAATAATGAAAGGAATTCTAAGGGAAATTATTCTATCTTACAATTTGCCTGAATTGATCTACCTCAGGAATGAGAAAGGGGATATCATTGCACAGAGTATCTGCAAGAAGTATGGCCACTCAGCTGAAGTTTGTAGGAAGAACAAGGTTAAGACTAAGGAAGAGAAGGGGACTGGGCACACAAACCAGGGTGAAGGGTGAAGGGTCAATTATGCAGGATCCTACACCTGCTGAGGCTTCTCAAATTACAGCAATGCAGAAGCCCCTAAGGAATTCACCAGTTTCTCCAAATAAGCAATTAACAGCGGGTACGACAACTATTGGATGGGTGCAACCAGTATGAACAAGGAGGACAACTAGTAGATTAGTTGGATGGGTGCAACCAGTAGATTAATTTCAAGGTAATAATTCTAGACTCCCACGTGGTGGTTATACATGATTTCTTTGAAGATAAACCGGTAAAATATGTTTTATATGTGTATCAGTTGTATGTGATATATTTAAGTCTGAATATTAATCATGTAAATCTTAAAAATTAAAGTGTGTTTAGTTTTTATTTATTTTATAACCACTTAACAAGTCTAAATAGATATGAAAGATTAACATATATAACAAAATTCTAATATTATTGGGATATCTATTCAAAGACCTCTACAAATATGGCAGTTTACCACTATCAGTCAACTTTGATTTCAACGCTAATCACTGCCATCCACCATTATCAACTATCATCGTTGCCCATCAATATTAATTATTACTATCCACCACTCACAACCAGCATTGCCGTCAATCACCACAATCAAATTATTCACCATTTACAATCATCACCACCAATTATTATTGATAATCTCCGATCAGCCACTACTATACTTTGCCAACCACCACATCATTCACCCCATCATTAATTATCTTTATCATCCACCATAATTATAGTTGCCCTCATCAGTCGCCATCGTTAACCACTATTACTGACCAACATCACCTTTAGCTACTACTCATAATCACACTATCAACTAACACCTTTCCAAATCTATACTCATAATCACAATCGCTAGCCATCGTCACCACCGCTAGCAGTCATATAATTTTTTTTTAAATATTCCGTTGTTGTTGTATTAGATTGTTATAGATTATTAAAATCTTATACTTATTAATCTTTTAATACAAACAAGTTTTATATATTGGACGTTGAGAAAACAAATAGTCTTGATTGTTTACTATTCAAATCTTAAATATAACATTTTAATATTAAGATCACATTTTCAAATTTTAATACACATCTTGATATTAAATGCAACATCTTAATTATAATAACACAGTAAAATAGAGTATCCGGAGTGCAAGTTTAGTGAAATAACGGATGAAGCAGAGGTGAAAGTGAAGATTGATACACAAGTCATACTCGAGTGGATGTTTCAAGTGTAGTGATTCTATAATCTAAGGAAAATGTGAGATTAACGATGATAAGACTAGTCTCCTCTTCTTCTCATCTTCTCCTTATTTAGTATTACACTTCTTTTGAATCGATGATCTATCAGAAATAGTGTTTATATACCCACAAAGGTAAGAATAAGGTCTACGTACATCCTACCATTCTTATACCCCATTTGTAAGATTACACCGAAATATATTATTATTATTATTAATTATAATAAGAATAAATAGGACTAAGTCACTCATCCACTACCTATATGGGAATTTAACAAACTTTAACTCGGGAATATCTTTAGTACAACTGGAATTACCAACAAGATGCAACTACAAGAACAAAACCTGCAACTCCAATTCTCCTTCGGTGACAGTTGTGATTCACAGGTCTATTTGATCTTTTCTCTTTCCAATATTTTTCTATATTCTCTCTTTGTTGGAATACTGTCACATTCGTAGTGGCTGATTTCTCAAGGAATCTTCACATATATCACCACCATTAAGGCACTACACAAGTAAACCTTTTTAAAACTATTCAATCATGCAGCCTTGTCATAACTACCAGTTTATCCACATTTAAATAAAGTTGATATAATATATAATATACTAAAGTATAAAATTATCTCTTCTTTATCCAATCAACATCTCCACCAATCACCCTACAACTAACACAGACTTTAATTTTGGAATATCTATTGATGGTAGGTGTACAACATTCAAAACTAGTTCATGACCCTTTGTGATGATTTAACCATTTCTAGTACAAATTTTTTTCCAATTACATTCCACCATTTAGACGTTTATGGTGAACCAATCACAACTTTTTGAAGCTTTTCTGGAAAGTAAAAATCTGGTGAGCCTAAACCATCATTCCTTATTAGAGTTACTCAAGTCTTTATCAACGTTAATTATGATAAAAACACAGACTATATTGAATTTGACAAGACCATAAAGAGATGAAACTTTAGGGATCAGTTGGTTGGGAACAAAGTTATTCTGGAATTAATTTTATAATTTCACATCCAATATAGGATAAACAATACCATATATTAGTCTATAATTTATATTGATTTTAGCTAATACCCCTAATCCAACGATAAATGTAATTGTAGACACTGAAATTTTACGAGACTCTACAAGACGAGTCCAATTCATCTTCAAAAAGGTTTGTTAGGATTTTTTGGAGGCTACTCTACCCTAAACTCTAGCTCACACCTATAAAAAGGATACATATTCCCTTGAAAATGCGTCTCAAAAATTTCAAAAATCCATGACATATTCATAATGAGATCAAGACATCAAATAATGCCTTTACCAAATTGCACGACGTTCTTGGAGATCAAATACATTACAAGGAGGTCTCCATCATCCTACTTTTGAGAAATATGCTACTGACGACCTCGAATCACGGAGAAAATTTATGAGAGAAAAATCAAGAGAATAAATAAAATTGTACCCGCACTATTTATCAAAAATATTCTTGTTTGTGGTTGCAATTTATTTTCCACATATCAAAATTTTGGTACAACACATTGGCACGTCCAGTGAGACCAAATCTGCTCTTCATCTCTTCTTTCACAAATCAGATTTGAAAAATCTGGAGCCACAAAATCGCAAAGATGTAAGCTCCATGTTTATGGGTACTTCAAGTCTCGTCTGTGAGTTTCGTCTAGGCCTGGCCAGTGGGCCGGGCTCGGGTCTGGCGGGGTCGGGGCGGGACGGGCGAAGGGGGCGGGGTCGGGTCTGGCGGGGTCGGGTCTCCAGTCCCGTCCCGATCCAGATCCCGTCGGAATCTGGTCGGGGCGGGTTCCGACGGATTTTCCTTTTTTTTTTTTAATAACATATGTATAAAAAAACTCAATAAACAAGATAAGATAGTGTAATAAAAACATCCCAAGGTTGTTTTTGTGCCTCTTATATTATTTAATAGACATATGATTTTTTTGTAATACAAATACAATTGTCTAAATTGCAACTTTGTGGTGTTGTCCAAAAGTTGCAAATTACATAATAAAATTGCAATTAAAAAAATTACATTCTCAAAAAAACCTGTTCTATTTGCTTGATAATTTCCTGTGGTTCTTCGGTTGGAATTGATATTTGTTGGTCAAATTGATCCATGTCGCTTCCACTACCTTCAGATAAGATTTCGTTGTAGTTTTCGTCTTCTTCTTAGTTGATCTCCGGTTCACCGCACCTTCTCCGCTCCGCTTGTATCCAATCTCTGAATAATACTGCAATTTCCAAGCTGTGTCCGGCTAATGAGTGTCTGCGGTCTCCTATTTGATATCTGCCGGCAGAAAAAGTAACATCTCGGGCCATCATTGAAAGTGTCGGAAAGGTCTTCTCATTCCCTCTCCAGTATTTCAGCAAGTCTTCATGTCCATCTTCATTGATAACTTCTTGGTACGGTACAGAACCCTGCAAAACAAAAATATCCAACTCGCTAATTTGGTTAGTAGCGGTACGACCGCACATTCTATTTCTGAGGCTTTCAATACTACCCGCAGAAACAACATGTCTTTTGTGAGGTTGTGTTGAAGATGAAGAAGATGGTATGGAAGCCGGTAAGTTACTAGCATTTTCTTGTTGGTAAAACCTATATTTTTTTGCATTGGTCTTCTACGCTAGACGACACTTCTTCTTTAGTTTGTTCAATAGGTGGTGGGTGATTTAGATTTTTGGGACTTGGAGGTAGTAGTACTTCTATACAATCGTAAATAGTTTCAATTAGTGATTTAGTTCCGTCTATTTTAATAGTCGGATTTAATACAACACCAATAATATAAATAGTGGGAATAGGAATAAAATATTTTTTTATTTTGATAAATATTTTTTTAATAGCTGCCATATAAGCTGGTTTTTCCATATATTCACTAAGTAATAAAAATATTAGAGTTATAGAAAACAACATAGTAAAAATAGTAGGATAATATATACCAGAAAATTCTTTTGTTGCTTGAAAACATTTCTCTAAAAATACAATAAGTTCGAAATTTTTTACCCAATCACTATCTACAACCATATCAACTGAATTTTGATTATGAGAGTTAAAAAATAAAGTTATAGGTTTTCTATAGTCATAAGCAACAAGTAGTTGCTCGTATAAAGAATTCCACCTAGTGGATACTTCTTTTGGAATTTTTCTATAAGGTAGTCCACAATCGTGACAAATTTTTTTTATATTCTTTTCTTCGTTGTACTCTATTACTTTTAAAAATAAAGTTTGTAGCAAATTGTATTTTACTAAGAATGTCTTGAAAAAGTGATAGACCATCCTTTACAATTAAGTTATATATATAGCACGCGCATATTATATGAAAATGATCTGGAAAAGATGGAGTTAAACTATTTTTTAAAATTGTAATAGCCTAATTATTAGAAGAAGCGTTATCTAATGTAATAGTCATAATTTTATCGGTTATTCCATAATAATGGCACACTTGATAAATATTATCTGCAATAAAAGTATCAGTGTGCCTATCATCTATATATTTATACGCTAAGATACGTTTTTGCATAGACCATTTATAATCTATCCAATGACAAGTTACCGTTAAATAATCATGGCCGTTAGTACTACGACCTATATCAGACGTGATAGATACTTTGCCATTAAAATGATATAATGAATAACATAAATATTGTTGATATTCATATGCGAATTTAAATACATCTCTCTTAACAGTTGATCTAGGAAAACCGTTAAAAGCAGGATTAT
Organism: Anisodus tanguticus; assembly: GCA_034509755.1. Lineage (NCBI taxonomy): Eukaryota > Viridiplantae > Streptophyta > Magnoliopsida > Solanales > Solanaceae > Anisodus > Anisodus tanguticus. The sequence goes on from CM067546.1 coordinate 34,981,874, forward strand.
ATATATCTCTAATGTAATGAATAAAACCGGGAGATGAGGAAATGAAAAGGGAAAACCCTCCACAACAACTAATTTTGATATTGCTTCCCTATCTCTATGTTTATTGTATTTAGGGCCTACAATTCCCCCCGCCATAGGGTTAATTTGACCCTGTACTTGGTCCGGGACAGTATCAGTATGTGAACCTTGTCCCGATGGAGCGGGCGTTTGCGCACCCGGTTTTGAAGCATGGTATTGGGCATACCTAGCTGGATGAGCACTTACTACGTGTCTAATTAAACCCCCCGTCCCACCGTGACCTTTTCCAGTTTTAAATTTTAAAACATTTTTACAAATTTTACATATAGCTACTTGATTCTCTATGTCCCTATCAAAAAATGTCCATGCATCAGATTTTAATGGTCGTTTTGCTGGACCTCGTCTCATACTAGGGGGAATAGGAGACATTTCAGTTGAAGGTGCACTAGTGGGTGTGTTGTCATCAACATTAGTGGGTGTATCATCTAGATCATCGTCTAAATTAAAGTCTTCTTGAGTTCCAAAAAATAGCTCCTCGTCTAAATCTAATGGTATTGTAGGAAAATGTTGAGTATCAACAAAATCATCCTGTGTAGGAATAAGATGACTAGAAGTACCCTTGCCCTGGTTGCCCCTACTAGAAGAAGCACCCTTACCCTTAAACATACCTCTTAATCCTTTCATTTTAATTATGATAATAATTGATTAAAGATAATAAAATTAACTGCGCTAAATAAAATAAACATACAATATTAATTTAATGAAGGAACGAATGTACCAAACGCCGACGTAACATCGACGTGTAATCGAGAGGTTGAAAATTGAAACTTTTCTCGATGGAAGATCCTCAAGCTAGTTGCCAACTTCACTCCCAATTCCCAAATGAATAAATAAAATTGAATATTTAGTAAACAATGTAGACTTGTAGAGAGATATATTGAGAGATTAGAGAGATTGTAGGAAGATTTGTGAGAAAGATGAAGAGAAAATGAGTTATTTATAGTTGGAAAATTGGGTTAAAGTGTAAATATAATAACTTATGGGTTAAAAATAAATATTAAGGGGTAAGGGGGGTTGGGGGAGGGGGGAGGCCAAAAATGGCCGTTGCCCAACGACCAAAATCTAAAATGGTCGTTGGTGCAACGACTATATTTGCAAAGGGAGGACTAGGGGCGGGATCGGGGCGGGCTTGGGGCGGGCTCGGTTCTGGCGGGCCTGGGGCGGGCTCGGGATGAGACATTGTCCCGTCCCGCTTCGAGTCCCGCTACCAATTTTTTTTTTACTAAGCGGGGTCGGGGCGGGCTCAGGACGGGGTCGGGGCGGGCTCGGGACGGGGTCGGACCGTCCCGGCCCAATGGCCAGCCTTAGTTTCGTCTAGCGTGTACTCCGATAAGCCTTGAAATAGGGGCATTTGTAGACATCAAAGTTTGTAGGACTCTACAAGGCGAGCCTAATTCATGTTCTTTAAACCCTAAAGTCTAGGATTTCTTAGAGGCTACTCTACTCTAAATCTAGATCACATCTATAAAAAGGGGCACATATTCCCTTAAAAAGACGTCTCGAAAATCTCATAAATCCCTAGGATATTCATGATGAGATCAAGACATTAAAGGTTGCCTTTATTAAAACTGCATGACATTTTTGGAGATCAAATACATTACAAGGAGGTTTGCATCATCCTACATTCGAGTAATACGCTACTAACGGCCCTCGAATCACGGAGAAAATTTATGAGAGAAGAATCAAAGAATAAACAAAAGTGTACCCGTACTATTTATCAATAAAATGTTATGGCTTATTCTTATTTTGTTTGTGGTTGCAGTTTATTTTTTTACATATCAAAATTTGTTGCAAACAAGTGAGACCAAATTTTCCCTTCATCTATTCTCTCACAAATTAGATCTGCAAAATCTGGAGCCACAAATCTGCATAGATGAAAGCTTTATTTTTTATGGGTACTTCAAGTTTCGTCTTTGTGTTTCGGTAAATATACACTCTGAAAAGCCTTGAAGTAGGGAGCATTTGTTGACACTGAAAGTTTATGGGACTCTATAAGACGAGGCCAATCCATCTTCAAACAGGTTCGTTAGGATTTGTTGGAGGCTGCTCTACCCTAAAATCTAGCTCACGCCTATAAAAAGGGACACATATTCCCTTGAAAAGTCATCTCGGAAATTTCATAAATCCCCGGGATATTCATAATGAGATCAAGACATCAAATATTATCTTTATCAAACTGCCTGACGTTCTTGGAGATCAAATACATTACAAGGAGGTCTGCATTATCCTACGTTAAAAAAATACGCTACTAACATCCCTCGAATCATGGAGAAAATTTATGAGAGAAGAATCAAGTAAATAAACAAAATTATACCTGCACTGTTTATCAATAAAATATTCTTATTTTTTCATATTTTATTTGTGGTTGCATTTTATTTTTTCACATATAAAAAATTTGTTGCAACAGTAATCTCAAATTTATACCGGAATTAGTATTCTAATCTCGATAACCAATGATCCTTAAGGTCCAAAATTTGTTCTAACCGAGACATTCAAGAAAGGAAGTTTTACTGCTTTCTTGTCATATAAATGCTTACTATCATGGATCCTACTTCTAATACAATTGAGAACAATTAAGATACCACAAATAGAGTCGAAATCATAGCAACTCTAGACCATAATCACCCACTGTTTCTTCAATCTTCAGATGTGAGTGGAGTGTCCCTCATATCATTTCAGTTACTAGGTTCTGAGAATTATGCATTGTGGAGTAAGTCAATGAAAATTGCATTGCTTGGAAGGAATAAAATAGGATTCATTAATGGGAAATGTAAAAAGGAACAATATGGAGAAGAATGGTGGGGTCAATGGGATAGGGTGAATGTTGTGGTTCAAGCTTGGCTAATGAATTCAGTCTTAAGTGGTTTACTCGGTGGTGTTTTATATGCAGACACATCATATGAGGTATGGGAAGATCTAAGAGAAATGTTTGATAAAGTAGATGGTTCAAGAACATATGATCTTCATAGAGAAATAGCCACTTTAACACAAGATAACTCAAGTGTGGCTGAGTATTTCTCTAAGCTAAAAGCACTTTGGGTGGAATTTCAGTCCTTAGTGCCCCCTCCTAGTTGTGGTTGTCCTAAGTCTAAGGAATTTGTGGAATACCTTCAAAGGCAGAAACTCTACCAGTTCTTGATGGGACTGAATGAAAATTACATGCAAGCAAGGAGTCAAATCCTATTAATGTCTCCCTTACCTACTGTGAATAAAGCCTACTCCATGGTCAGAAGTGATGAAAGACAGAAATCAAGTAACTGCTAAGTCTGCAGGTCTGTTAGGTGCTGGCCCTAATGGTTTTAGTCACAATGTAAGTCATGATCCTACTGCTATGTATTCTAAAACAGGTGCAAACACACAGAAGTTTAAAATAATGGGTAATCTGTTCTGTGAGGTATGTAAAATGAGGGGACATACTAAGGAAACATGCTATAAAGTAGTTGGTTATTCTGCAAATTTTAAGTAACAAAGAAAAGAGTATTCTGCACACAATGTATATGCAAAACATACTGATGATTTGATTGTCCAAGAAGCTCCAGTGTTGTCCAAAGCACATTATGAACAAATAGTAAAGCTGTTGAATTATAACATGGAGTAGAAGGAAACCATTCATCAATCACAAGAAGGAAGTTCAATACAACCATCTGCAAATGCAACAGGTATGAATAGCCATAAAGCCTTAGCTGTAGCTAACATCCTTAAACAATGGATTATTGATACTGGTGCCACCAATCATATGGTGTCTGATCTGAATATGTTAAATGAGGCAGTTAGAGTAGATGATACATTTGAACCTAAACAAGTACATCTACCAAATGGTGAAATAGTTAAAGTAACACATATTGGTTCAAGTATTATCTCTAACAGGAGTACTTTTAAGAATGTGTTTTTCTTACCACAATTTAAGTTCAATTTAATGTATGTGTCCCAACTAACCAAAGAATTAAATTGTGCTGCCATCTTCTACCCTGATTTTTATGTATTTCAGAATCTTTACAGTGGGGGTGAAGGAGATTGGTAGATTACAAGATGGACTATACATGTTAATGAATCAGACTCCAAGAAAACCTTTAAAAGAAGAAATGAAGATAGGACTATATGTGAGAAATATCAGAGATTCTGCTGTTGTACCTAAGGAAGAGATTGAGTTGTGGCATAAAAGATTTGGGTATACTTCTAGCAATGTACTAAGTAAACTGATTAGAGCAAGTATTAGTGATATATCCAATACCTTAAGAAACTGTAATGTGTGTCCATGTGCTAAACAATGTAGACTATCTTTTCCTATTAGTAATAGTACTAGCATATCTAGTTTTGATCTATTACATATGGATGTTTGAGGACCTTATAAGGTGCCAACTTATAATGGCAAGAAGTACTTTCTTACAATAGTAGATGACTTCACAAGAATGACATGGATATACTTGCTTAAACTAAAATCAGATGTATGTGTTGTTATTCAGCAGTTTCTCACATTTGTGCATACTCAGTTTAATAAACTAGTGAAAATTGTCAGAACTGATAATGATACAGAATTTGTAAATGAAATATGCACAAACTTATTTCTAAAACTAGGAATCCTACATCAAAAATCTTGTGCCTATACTCCACAACAGAATGGAGTGGCAGAAAGAAAACACAGGCATATACTAGAGATAACCAGAGCCGTAAGACTTCAGGCAAATATACCATTGAAATTCTGGGAAATCTGTGTACAAGCTGTTGTTTACTTGATAAATAGATTATCTTCTTCTGTTACTAGCACAACACCTTATGAGAAACTATAAAAGAAAAAACCATCAATTAGTCATCTAAAGGTGTTATGATGCCTATGTTTTGCCAGTGATTAGTTATGTCTGATAAAATACAATCTAGAGTAAAAACTTGTGTCATGATGGGATACTCTGAAAATCAGAAGGGATACATTCTTTATGACCTACAAAATATAAATTTCTTTGTCAATAGAGATGTTATCTTTAGGGAAACAAAATTTCCTTTTAAAACAGAAACATCAGAAGATCCAATTTTCTTAAATAATCCAGTTGGCAGGTCTGATGACTACTATAACACAGTATGTAATCACCAAGTGTCTGCATAAGAAGGTGGAACTGAAAGAACTCAAAGATCATCCACACCAGTAACTAATCACAATACCTCATCAGAAGAAGAATCAAATACTAATATAACATCAGAAGACAAAAATCATATTCATTCACCAGTAGATATAAATCAAATACCTCAGGATCTAGTACAACATAGTAGTACTAACTCTTTCCCTATCAGAAAATCTACAAGATCAAGACAACTACCAATTTGGCTAAAATACTTTATTACAAAGAAAACAGATGCTACAAATGTTCCATATTTTATAGCCAATTACATATCATATGAAACAATCTCACAAAAATATAGGGCTTTTCTCACCGCTTTCTCAAAAATCACAGAACCAAATAGTTATAATGAATCATCTAAAGATCCAAGATGGGTGGAAGATATGAAAGCAGAAATAAAAGCCTTACAAGACAATCACACCTGGGAGATTGTGTCACTACCTAAAGGAAAAACTCCTATAGGGTGCAAATGAGTATACAAAATAAAGTACAAAGAAACATGTGAGATTGAAAGACTAAAAGCCAGACTTGTAGCCAAAGGATACAACCAAAAAGAGGGAATAGACTATCATGAAACCTTCTCTCCTGTAGTAAAAATGGTAACTGTGAGGTCTATTCTATCAATGGCTGCATTTAGGCATTGGCACATATATCAAATGGATGTGTATAATGCCTTCCTACAAGGAGATTTACATGATGAAATATATATGGAATTACCACAAGGATTTATTAGTCATGGGGACAAACAGGTATGCAGACTAATTAAATCCTTGTATGGACTAAAACAAGCACCAAGATAATGAAACTTTAAACTTACAGAAGCACTACATAACATGAAGTTCATACAATCAGAATATGACCATTCATTATTCATAAAGAACACTGACAAAGGAATAATATTAGTGTTAGTTTATGTGGATGATATGATCACATGTGACAACATAGAACTAATATAAGAAATAAAAAAGCTCTACAACAAGTCTTCAAGATAAAAGATTTGGGAGAACTAAAATACTTCCTAGGCATAGAGTTTGCAAGGTCAGAAAAAGGAACTCTAATGCACCAAAAAAATATGCATTAGAACTTATTTCTGAACTTGGTTTAACTGCAGCCAAACCTATAAACACACCTATTGACTGCAATATAAAACTAACTACTAAGGAGTATGATGATTATATCCAAAAATAATAAGAAACAGAAACTGAAAAACCAATAACAGAAGATGAACCATTGAAGGATGTCAGTTCATATCAGAGGCTAATAGGTTAGCTACTCTATCTAACAATCACAAGACCAGATATAGCATACATTGTACAAACACTTATTCAGTTCTTACAGCAACCAAAGAAATCACATTTCAATGCTACGCTAAGAATTGTAAGATACCTAAAAAATCAGTCTGGACAAGGTATACTGATGCTTAGTAAGGAACAAAGAACAGTAACTACCTACTGTGATGCAGACTGGGCTGCTTGTCCTCACACAAGAAAATCAGTCATATGATACATTGTTAAGTTTGGTGATTCTCTTATATCATGGAAGTCAAAGAAACAAACCACAATTTACAGAAGCTCAGTTGTGGAAGAATACAGAAGTTTAGCAGGAACATTTGCTGAACTAACCTGGATACTTGGCTTACTAGAAGAGATTGGAACCAAAATTAGTATTCTCAGATAGAAAATTAGCAATGCAAATTGCTGCAAATCGTGTGTTTCATGAAAGGACCAAACATATAGAAATTGATCTACATTTCATAAGAGACAAAAATCAGAAATGAGTGGTGAAAACAGAATACATCAAAACAGAAAATCAACTTGCAGATTTACTAACCAAAGGGTTGAGCAGAATTCAACATCAGCACTTATTTTCCAAGCTTGGACTGTTGAACATCTTCACAACATCCATCTTGAGGGGGACTATTGGAGAATCAGATCAGTGTTAAATCAGTTGAAGAAGTTAGTTAACAAGTTAGTCAAGGTAGTTAGTAAGTTGTAAAGGTTGTTAGGAAGTTACAACTACTTATAATATCTAGCTAACCAATCAAGGAGAGAGGAGAGTAATCATGAAATTATATATACATGTATCTCAGATTGTAATGAACTTATTCAAATCAATTAATGAAATCTACATCTCACCACTTCTTCTTCTTTTTATTTGCTGTACAGTTCTTCTTATTTTCTGCTCTTCTGCTTACTCTCTGAAACAGTCTGTGTATACTAAGTGTATATCATAGCATATCTTGTATAGTTCATGATCTTGAATCTATTGAGTGGAGTTTATCCACAAGTATGGAAAGATAAACATAACAATGCTCAACTACCTACCAGTCTTCTACCCTAATCAGTGTCCTCCATAACTTTCAATCCATGGTCATTCCTCAACGAGCTGGAACTGCGTCATGTCCTGTCTAATTAACTCTCCCCAATACTTCTTCGGTCTACCTCTACCTCTCCTGAAATCATACATAGTCAATATCTCACACCTCAGCACTAGGGCATCCATCTCCTCTTCACACGTGAACCATCTCAGCCTCACTTTCCTCATCTTATCCTCCACCAAGGCCACCCTCACCTTGTCCCAAATATTTTCGTTCCTAATTCTATCTCTTCTCGTATGCCCGTACATCCATCACAACATCCTCATATCTTCCACCTTTATCTTCTGAACATGAGAGTTCTTGACTGGCCAACACTATGCCCCATACAATATAGTTGGTCTAACCATCACTATGTAGAAGTTGCCCTTAAGTTTTTGTGGCATCTTCTTATCACACAAGACTCCCAATGCTAGTTTAATTTTATCCACTCAACAACAATACAATGATACTTGAAACTTCTTCTCTTTTGGATGATCTGGGTATCAATTCTCACCTCCATGCCAACCTCATGTGTTACATTACTGAACTTGCACTCCAACTATTTTGTCTTGTTCTTACTCAACCTGAACCATTTAGATTTCAAAGTTTGTCTCCACACCTCCAACTTAGAGTTAAATCCACCATGTGTCTCATCGATTAGATGTATATCATCCGCAAATAACATACACCGTATCACTTCCCCCTGAATTTGCCACGTCAAAACATCCATCACTAGGGCAAATAAAAATAGGGTAAGGGATTACCCCTGTTGCAACCCCATCATAATTGGAAAATACTTCGAGTCTCCTTCCACTATCCTTATTCTGGTTTTGGCCCCATCATACATGTCCTTGATCACCCTAGTGTACGCCATATGTACCCCTCTAGCCTCCAAGCATCTCCAAAGAACCTCTTTTTGGACTTTGTCGTATGTCTTTCTTAGATCGATGAACACCATATGTAGGTCTCTCTTCTTCTCCCTATACTGCTTCACCATTCTCCTTACAAGATGAATGGCTTCTGCAGTCGAGCGCCCCAACATGAATCCAAATTAGTTCTCTGAAATAGTCAATCCTCCTCACCCTCATCTCCACCACCCTCTCCCAAATATTCATAGTGTGGCTTAGCAACTTAATACCTCTATAGTTGTTGAAACTCTGGATATCACCCTTATTCTTGTACAAAAGGATCATTGTAGTCCGCCTTTATTCTTCAGGAATCTTTGTTGTCTTAAAATGACATTTAATAACCTAGTCAGCCACTCCATACCTTTTTGGTCTGTGCATTTCTAAAATTCCACCGGGATCTCATCAGGTACGATCGCTTCACCCCTGCGTATCCTACGAATGAAACCCTTTACCTCATCAACCTTAATGCACCTACAGTACCCAAAATCGCGTTGTCTCTCGGAGTGCTCTAACTCTCCCATCATAATGTCTCTGTCTCCCTTCTCGTTCAAGAGTTTATGGAAGTATGACTGTCATCTCTAACGAATTAGTGCCTCTTCCACTAGTACTTTACTGTCCTCGTCCTTGATGCACTTCACTTGGTCCAAATCACGAGCCCTCCCCTCTCTCGCCTTGGCTAGCCTGTACAACTTCTTCTCCTCGCCTTTGTCCTCTTATTCTGCATACAAGCGTTCAAAAATTGTCGTCTTTGCTGCCATAACCGCAAGCTTTGCCTCCGTCCTCGCCATCTTATTTCTCTCCCTATTCGACCGCTTCTCCTCATTGTCTGTACTTTCCACCCACTTTGCATATGCCAAATTTTTTACTTTCACCTTCCCTTGAACTTCTCCATTCCACCACCAATCCCTCGATGTCCACCAAATTTACCTCTTGTGACCCCTAACACCTCTCTAGCTGCTTCCCTTATGCAACTTAAAATAATTGACGTTTTAGAGAAAAAAAAAGAGAAGAAATTATTTATTTATTTATTCCAAATTTACCCTCTTTGTTTTAATTATTAATGAAGTGCAAATTAAGTGAGATACTTAATAAAAGATAAAGAATATGGAAGACAAACACTCTTATCGTTAAATGACTGCTTAAAAACGTTAAAAGACAAATAATATAGAACGGTGATAGCATGAATCAATTTTTAAACTTTTCATATGCTGTTTATGTAGATAGGTTAGGTAGTGAAGCTGTGAAGCATAACCTAAAAAGATTGCCCTTTTACACGGGGCATAATGTTTATGCAATGGTTTAACATAATGTGATTCGAAGTGGCAAAGAGGGAAAATAAATATATGAAAAGAACAAAAGGGTTAATTGAATATTCGTCTCTAGAAGAAACCAACATGGAATAACAAATAAGCTGATCAGGTATGGCATATAGAATTTTCTCTTCTCCTCCTCCTGTGGTCCAAAAATCCATTGAGTAGCTTATATTCAATAGGATCATATATTTTTAGTATTTTGAGATATTTTTTTAAAAAGTATTCTTGTGTGTAACGAGACGTTAGATACATATTCTTTTACTAGAATATTCTTAAAGCACTAAAAACTACTCTAACGAAACATAACCTAACAATCGGTAGTCATGTGATGACTCTCTTACTTAAGCTAAGGTGTAAAGTAATCTCATGATCATAGATCGATTAAAAGAAAAAAAGACTTAATATATTCACCCCTGACTATTAAATTAGCCTAATTAACCTTAAAAAAAGAAATATATCCGATACGATGAACATAGATGAAGGCCGATCATAGTGATTGGGGAATCCTGTGTGGAGGGATTCTCGCCAACGAATCAAAGATAAGTAGACAAATTATTTAAAGGAACAGTAAAGAATGAATCTTGGCCTAACTCAACCCCAAAAATTAGTTTGTAGGGTGAGGATTGTCCAAGTCCATATAAAGAGTCCATGTTCCCATTTCATATCCGATGTGAGACTCTTAACACTCCTCCGCACGCCCAGACATTGTTAACTGGAGAGTGAATAATATAATCTGGTGCCCAACATCGGTGAACAAAGAATTAGAATGAGCATGACTCTGATACCATGTAAAGAATAGATTTTGGACTTGGACCTAACTCAACATCAAAAGCTAGTTTATAGGGTGAGGATTGCATACATGACATGAGATAGAGACAATTAGACATGTTTCTAGATTATTCTTGACTCTCACTTTTTATTCAATATATCAATTCAGTTTCAGTTATTCAGTTTTCTTACATACTCAATACATTGTTTCGTACCGACGACCCTTTTATCGGAGGTGCTGCATTTCATGCCTGAAGGTCCTGATAGATAGATAGATAGAAATACCTGTTGGGAGATTTTGCTCTATGGTACTTTATAAAGCAGTACGGGAAGTATTTAACTATTACAAGTATTCGAAAGGATAAACAAAGAATACAATATTTTCGACTAGAAATCTGAAAATTACAATATAACAACAAAACTGAAATTACGATTTTGTTGAAGACTGAAAAATGGAAACTGGTTTATGCTGAGTCGAGTGTGGCACTCTGTCCTTAAGACAATATTGCCGTATGTATCCTTTATACGTCCTGGACAATTTGTCTCCCAAGATAAAACAACAATGGAACCCTTGAGCAAAGGAAACTCAAGAGCTACCGTGAAGAATATTGAGTAACGAAATGATGCTTGGAAGTTGTAGGAAGAAGAAATTTCTGCTTGTGTATTTTCGTGTGTTGCCTCTACTGTTTCTGTTAGCTTCTTGTTAGTTCTCAACAATGGTGTAATGGGGTATTTATTTAGGAGAGGGAGGGGCACATCGCATGAAAATCGCCTCCATAATAGCCAAATAATGGCCATTATGGAGGTAGTAAAGTCACCAACATAAATGGTGAAAGACCAACGGATTTGGCCATTATAGGAGGAGTAATTCAGCCAAAATAAATGGCTGAATTGAGTGCTTGGATTTTCTGTCTTGACCGTCGAAATTCGAACTTCTTGGCCCAAAAAGATAATATCAAAAGACCCACAGCCCACAGCCCGTGAGCCCGTGAGCCCGTGAACCCGTGAACCCGTGAACCCGAGAACTCGAGAACCCGGAACCCGGACCGGACCGGACCGGACCGGACCGACCGGACGGGCGGCGGCGCGCGTGTGGTCTTTCCTCGAACCGAAGCACATCTAGGTCCTCCCTCCTTTAAACACATGGGATACCCCTTGGGGTCCCAAACCCCAAACCAATTTCGAATCTTATATACACAACAATTCTTTCTTCCTCTACCGATAAGGGAGAATTACACACAATACCACACTTTCCATGCTTCAAACACCTTACTTCGTGAACCAATATCTCTTTCATTTCTCAATGAAATTTGACGATTCTTGGCCCTACGGTTATCTACGTACTTAGTAGATCATGCATGTGTGAAGAACCAGATTCTCCAACATACGTTACACTAGTGTTTAAGCCGTTAAAGTTGGTCGGTCGCAACTCCCGCCAAAGGCAAATTTCCAACAATCCCCTCTTGAAAGAGATTTTGGCGCACTCACATGGTGTCTTTTCATTTCCAGCAATATTTCAGCGGACCGATGTTGCATAAGGAGAGGTAGCCTCGGCTTTGAACCTTCCATAGTTGAATACCATCGGACTTACTTACGCGCGGTGAACGTGATGTCTTGAACCGTCAGTGTTTAGTGTAAGCCAAGACTGTCGCGCCCGATTTTGACCTGCGGGCTTCGCGACGCGCTGGCGTCGATTCCCTCCGGATGGATTAAAAAATGCTTGCTTGAGGAGTCGCCACCTAATTATTCTAAGGTGAATTAGGGCACCTGAATGTTAACTAAATGCTGCAAAATAACTCCATTTTGTGGTCTACGAAACTAATGAAATTCTGGGTAAGGGTTCTTTATTATCCTAAAGGGAAGGGGTTAGGCATCCTTTAAGATCTGCTAACTCGCGGTTATCCGATCAAATTCAGGTTAATTGTTATGCTAAGAAAAATACATGTTTTTACAAATATAAAAATAATGTTACAAGATGTTAATAAAATGATGCATTTTGTACAAGTATGCATTTGTATGGCATTAATATACATGTAAAGTGGAAAAAGTATAAATATGCATTTGTATGAAAATTGATAAAAATATATGCAATGTAAATTGTATGGGTGACGAGCCTAAAAATAGATAACCTAGCGATGGGTTTCCAATTTTAGACTACCCTATCAATTAATTCTATCTACTCTAAATATTTCAATAATTTCAGTTGTACAATAATATTACAATACGAATGAAAATAAATTTGAATTAAAGAAAGTAAAAGACAACAACAAAAATAAGAAATCTCCAGGGGTATTTGCCTTCTTTGACTTTATCTTTGCAAGTCGTCAAGAATAAACGGTTAGAAACAATTGAATATACATAACTTCGGATTCGTATCCAAAACAATAAATGTTTTGATTACGGAGGGCTCAGACTCAAATTTTGAAAAGATCATTCCGATCACGTCGTGGCTGCGAACGTGTGACTCGTTGGTCATTTTAGTTGCCTTGCCTACCGGACGTGTTGGTCTCTTGGGTGAATAAGATTTAAGTTTCATCCTTGCCCAGAAGTTTTATTTTCCGTCTTTACAAATGTGGAGGCCTCAAAAATCGACGGATATTTTTTCATCGGCCAGTGTAGTATAATATTCAAATCGGGAAAATGGTGCCAAAAACAAGAAAAAGAAAAACGAGAAATTGAGAAATGATATCTCTAATGACGCGGCCTCGAATTCAATTTCATTGGCCTAAATGCAATATTTATATAAATCAAGTAAATCGTAAGGCAATCCGTGCACGGATGTTTAAATGCCGAAATAGTGAACTGAAACAGAGAAACGAGACGGAAAAAAAAGCGCGGCCTCGAATTCAATTTCATCGGCCTAAATGCGATATTAATAAAATAATAAAACAGTAAGATATCCGTTGCCCGGATTCGAAACAAGTGCTAAAACAGAGAAATGAAACAAAAGAAAAAGCGCGGCCTCGAATTCAATTTCATCGGCCTAAAGCAGTGAGATATCCGTGTATGGATATTTAAATGCCAAAATAAACAACAGTTTGCGATTAAACTATGCGACCCGAATTCTGAAATTTCAAACAGAAACAGGATTTGGAAGGTTTCGAAAATCGACCGGGTTCGGAATAGTGACCCGACCGGATTTCGGGTCGACCCACCCGGAATCAAACATTATTTATTTATTTATTTTCAGATAACCAACAACAAAGATATAAAAAATGAAATTTACTTGACCCTGGCTGACCCGACCCGAATCAAACATTATTTATTTATTTATTTTCAGATAACCAACAACAAAGATACAAAAAATGAAATTTACTTGACCCTGGCTGATCCGACCCGAATCAGGATCGATGACCCGACCCGAATCAATCATTTTTTTTTTATTTTCGGGTAAACAACAACACAATATAAACACACAACAACGGAATTTAATCGAGCCGGTCGACCCGACCCGGTCAATGACCCGACCCGAATCGGATGTTTTACAACCCGAAACGATTTTCTCCAAATTTCGTGCAACCAACAAGACAATATAAACATACAAAAATCTGGAAATTAACCGAATCGGGTCGACCCGACCCGGGTCAGTGACCCGACCCGGAACAACTTTTTTTTCCAAATCTTCAGATAACCAACAAGGAGATATAAAAGCATAAAAATATGGAAAACTTACCTAAATCGGGTTGACCCGCCCGGCCCGACAAGTGAGCAAAAAGGCGAAATAATACCCGATTTCCGACGTAAGCTCCGACCAAAACTCTCTTTTTTCGGACAAAAATCCACAAAAGTCGACCCAAGCAGTGAACAAAAAAGGGGTAATTTATGGATGGGTTTTCGGATTTTAGGGGGTGTAGATATGGGTGAAGTGATGGGGTAGGTGTAGTGGTGTTAGGGTGGTGTCGGCGTCGTGGTGTTAGGGTGGTGGTGTGTGCGGCGAGGTGACCGGCGACGTGGGGTCGCCGGTATGGGGGGTATGGCGTGTGGGTTTGGGTTTGGGAGAGAAATGGGTTGTGCGGCTGATGATTTTGAAAAGGCAGTGAGGGTTTTTGTTTGTTGGGAGAGAGATGTAGTGAGATATATGGAATGAATATGTTGTTGTAGGGTTTTGGTTTAAAAGGGGGGAAATAAAGGGAATGGGAATTGGGTTGGGTGTTATGGGCCGACTTGGGCCTTTTCGGTTGGGCCTGGGTATTTGTTTTTTGGGTTGAGGAAATAAAATGGGTGATGGGTTGGGCTTGGACGAAAATGGGTTTTAGTTTGGGTTGGGTAAGAATTGTTTTGGGGGGAAATGAAAAGGGTTATGGGTTTAAAAAATATAAAAAGAGATTTTATTATATAAAAAGAAAGCTTTGCAAAATTTATAAATTGTAAAGATGACAATATGATAAAATATAATATTTGCGAAATGCTTGATGCTTAAATAAAAAATAAAAAATAAAAATGCAAGGCCGTTTTGCGAAAAATAAAATAACATATAATATTAGGATAAAAGTATGATTATGATATAAAAATGCAAATGACAATAAAAATGTAAATAATAATAATAATAAATATAATGATATATATACATATATATGCCTATATTTTAAAATTGTTTTAAAGTGTCAAAAATATTAAAAATTGCAAATAAAATCCAAAAGATGGGACAAAATTGGGTGTCAACAGATGCCCCTCTTTGGCCGGAGACGATGAAAGAGTTTTCGGCCAAAGAATTTGACTGAGTAGCCAATTTTGTCCTGATCATCGGGACTCGAGGGGAGATTAGAGATGCGTGGGATGAAATAGAATCCCGACGGGGAGAGAAGTTGCAAAAGATTATGCACATTCAAGAAACAATGCCCCAGTGTCGACTTATGATGACACTGGTTGCAGATGTGGCGAAATACCGGGAGAAGGGTTGAACGATGTTCGAAGTATTTCCCAATGTAGATGATTATGTAGCATAAGCGTAATGAGGTGACGTCGTTGCTTAGACGTTATGCAGATGGCGCAGTTGCATAGGCGCGATTGAAATTAAAATACCCGCATTAGAAGGTGGGCGCCTGACAGAAATTGAAATACCCGCATTAGGAGGTGGGCGCCTGACTGAAATTGAAATACCCGCATTATGAGGTGGGTGCCTGACAGAAATTTAAATACCCGCATTAGGAGGTGGGTGCCTGACTGAAATTGAAATACCCGCATTAGAAGGTGGGTGCCTGACTGAAATTAAATACCCGCATTAGGAGGTGGGCGCCTGACTGAAAATAAAATACCCGCATTAGGGAGGTGGGTGCCTGACTGAAATTGAAATACCCGCATTAGGAGGTGGGCGCCTGACTGAAATTTAAATACCCGCATTAGGAGGTGGGCGCCTGACTGAAATCTAAATACCCGCATTAGGAGGTGGGCGCCTGACTGAAATAAAATACCCGCATTAGGAGGTGGGCGCCTGACAGAAATTGAAATACCCGCATTAGGAGGTGGGTTCCTGACTGAAATTGAAATACCCGCATTAGGAGGTGGGCGCCTAACTGAAATTAAAATACCCGCATTGGAAGGTGGGTGCCTGACTGAAAATGAAATACCCGCATTAGGAGGTGGGTGCCTGACTTAAATTAAAATACCCGCATTAGGAGGTGGGCGCCTGACTGAAATTGAAATACCCGCATTAGGAGGTGGGCGCGCCGACCGAAAATGAAATACCCGCATTAGGAGGTGGGCGCCTGACTGAAAATAAAATACCCGCATTAGGAGGTGGGTGCCTGACTGAAAATGAAATACCCGCATTAGGAGGTGGGTGCCTGACTGAAATTGAAATACCCGCATTAGGAGGTGGGCGCCTGACAGAAATGTAAATACCCGCATTAGGAGGTGGGTGCCTGACTGAAATTGAAATACCCGCATTAGGAGGTGGGCGCCTGACTGAAATTAAAATACCCGCATTAGGAGGTGGGCGCCTGACTGAAATTAAAATACCCGCATTAGGAGGTGGGCGCCTGACTGAAATAAAAATACCCGCATTAGGAGGTGGGCGCCTGAAATGACGTCGTTGCTTAGACGTGATGCAGATGTCGTCGTTGCATAGACTAAATGAAATGACGTCATTGTTTAGACGTGATGCAGATGTCGTCGTTGCATAGACGAAATGAAATGACGTCGTTGCTTAGACGTGATGCAGATGTCGTCGTTGCATAGACGATATGAAAAATGACGTCATTGCTTAGACGTGATGCAAAGTGTGACCCTAAGGTCGAATTGCTATGTCATCAATCTAGATTAAAAGTTAATGCTCAGACATAAGCGATGTAAAAGGAATGGATAAGGATGAGAAATATGACCTTGTGAGTCGAAATATCGTCCTTGTACGGGCATAGCAGCTGGGACCCTGTAGGTCAAGATGATGTTTTTTTTTTGTACAGACGCCCAATAGGAACGTGATCCTTGTGGTGAGCGGCGATGCGGGAATTCTTTGCGAAATTAAGCCTCATGTCGCGGCTTCCCGCCTTTGTCAACCTGAAGACCTGCACTCAAAGAAATTTGTGAGTTTGGGGGGCAGGGGCGGTTGATTCGCATTGACTTTGTAGTTTTTGCCCTTGACGCTTGCAAGCTTAGACTGGTTTAGATTGAAGACTTAGTTGTCTGTCATTTTCCAGGTCTATGCTTGCAGTGAACCCTTTAAAAAATGCCCCAGTTTCTGGTATATATGAAGATGATGAACTTCCAACTGGATAAAGCCGAGTTTGTGCGGGCCACTTGCTTGTCCTGTTAAGGCAATCATGTAAGCACATTGCGTTGTCTGCAAGATAATGGAAGAAAATTTCCAATGGTGTGACCGAAGCCGATATAGGCCGCCTACGTATTCCGACAAAGGAAATCAGGTCATAACGTAGTTCGCCGCCAGTAAAAAGGAATTATGAAGTTTTCCATAATGGGACCGAAGCCGATGTGGCTGCCTACGTATCCCGCCGAGGGAATCAGGTCATAACGTAGCTCATGTGGCAAAATAGATTGTAAGGATTTTCTGAAAATGGGACCGAAGACGATGTGGCCGCCTACGTATCCCGCCAAGGGAATCAGGTCATAACGTAGTTCATGACAAAAGGATTTTGTATGGGTTTTCTAAAAATGAGACCGAAGCTGATGTGGCCGCCTACGTATCCCGCCGAGGGAATCAGGTCATAACGTAGTTCATGCGGCAAAAGAGATTTGTAAGGATTTTCTAAAAATGGGACCGAAGCCGATGTGGCCGCCTACGTATCCCGCCGAGGGAATCAGGTCATAACGTAGTTCATGTGGCAAAAGAAATTTGTAAGGATTTTCTAAAAATGGGACCGAAGCCGATGTGGCCGCCTACGTATCCCGCCGAGGGAATCAGGTCATAACGTAGTTCATGCGGCAAAAGAGATTTGTAAGGATTTTCTAAAAATGGGACCGAAGCCGATGTGGCCGCCTACGTATCCCGCCGAGGGAATCAGGTCATAACGTAGTTCATGCGGCAAAAGAGATTGTAAGGATTTTCTGAAAATGGGACCGAAGCTGATGTGGCGGCCTACGTATCCCACCGTGGGAATCAGGTCATAACGTAGTTCATGTGGCAAAAGAGATTGTAAGGATTTTCTGAAAATGGGACCGAAGCCGATGTGGCCGCCTACGTATCCCGCCGAGGGAATCAGGTCATAACGTAGTTCATGAACAATAAGATATTTATAAGGATTTCTTTTTTAATGGGACCGAAGCCGATGTGGCCGCCTACGTATCCCGCCGAGGGAATCAGGTCATAACGTAGTTCATGCAAGCAAAAAGGTATTGTAAGGATTTTCTAAAAATGAGACCGAAGCCGATGTGGCTGCCTACGTATCCCGCCGGGGAATCAGGTCATAACGTAGTTCATGTGGCAAAAGAGATTGTAAGGTTTTTTTTTTGTTTTTTTGTTTTTTTTGAAAATATGAAAAAGACAGAATCATATTTTGACTTCAGTTGGTACCAACAATTAGTAATGTACTTAGGGTTCCCGTATCGCTCTCTCGTATAACCGAGGCTGACTTCAGTGGTAATTCCTACAGCTTCAGATGCTACCTCAGACATACCTGAGGATCAACACTTGCTTCAAGCCAAGGTTTTGACATATGCAACCTCATGTTTCAAATGCCCTCACTGAAAGAAAGTCCCTTCCTCAAATGTATTTCAGTATTTTGAACTTTGGGACGTCTAGAGAAGTACACTCACCCTCAGAAAGATGTTCAATGCATTCAATTGTGATACCATAGGCTTGGCCGTCATGTAAGTATCCACTAATGTGAGAACCCTTGGTATAGGATCATGTAGGGCTTGTTATGGGTTTGTAATGTAGGCTTGGGGAAAGGAAAGGATATCATTTGGGTAAGGAGTGACTAATCCTTCTTTGAGCGTTGGAATATGTCCGCGCTTTGTATTTGTGTGCCTTGATGCCGATTTGCTTCTTTTTGCCCCCTTTATTTTGTACCGACTTCTTTTGAATATTTCATTGGAGTTTTGTTCCCCTTTTTTGGAGTTTTTTTTTTTTTTTTTTTTTTTTTTTTTGATTTTGATATTGTCGGGGCTTTTTACTTCATTTTTTGTGAAGTCGTCCCTTTGTTTTGTTTCATTTCCTCTTTTGGGAACATTGCAACTTCAACAAGGATCTTTTTAGCAATTTGCACATTTCTGATGCGCTCAAGGAAGTTGGGCCAAGAGAGGGATAGTGCGTGTACGCACTCAGAAAGGGTATAGGCATAAGATGTGGTTGTTAAAAAAAATAGGCTTCAGGCTCAAAGGGGAAATGCTACGGATAATGTTATTTGGTAAGTTTGGAAAGGCTCAAACGAATCAAAGAAAGCCTACGATCCTTTCCTATACCAAGTGTTACTCAGGATTTCGCCTCAACAAACATTCGAGCCAAGTTCTAGATCACAATGCAATGCAATTGAACTTATTCTAAAACTCACCACACAATGCATATGAAACGATGAGGTTTGCTTCGTTCATACCTTGGAAGCATGCAAAACGATTTCTAAGCGTCAACACAGGCGTGAATAAGAGGTACCAGAAGAATCTATGGTTTACCACGAAGTCAGTCTTCTCCGCTTGTTCTTTCCTATGCACACTCCTAACTGTGTTGGTATCAACCAAGTCAATAAATGATGTTTAAAATAATTTTTTTTGTATTTTTGAATAAAGGGTACCGAACCCAAATAGGGCTGCCTACGTATCTCATCTTTGACGAGAATCAGGTGTGCGTAGTTCGTGCAGATAGGTTATAAAAATTGTATGATTGAAAAATGATTTATCCACGATAGGATAGTAAGTAAAAACTGTATAAAACAAATGATTGTCCACTATGGGACGAATGCAAAGTAAAATGATTGTCCATGATATAATGAATGTAATGAAAAAAATGATTGTCCACATTAGGATGAATGCAATGGAAAAAATAATTATCACAATAAGATGTAATGAAAGAAAAAGATTGTCCATTAGGATGTAATGAAAAAAAAAAAAAAAAGATTGTCCATTAGGATGTAATGAAAAAAGGATTATCCATTAGGATATAATGAAAAAAAAAAATTAATAAACCAGAATCTTTTTTTTTTGATTTGATTTGATTTTTTTTTTTAGGGGTTTTTTTTAGGGGTGTCGCACCCGAGAAGGGTTACCTACGTATCACACCGTATGGTGAGAATCAGACACTCGTAGTTCGTAAGGATATGTTGTAAAAATGTATGATATAAAGAAAATTATATATATATATATATATATGTAACGAAAATTAAGCATTTCAACTGAATTTGCAAAATATATATAAAAACAAGTATAGACAACTAAAGTGACGCCTCGTTGACTCTCGGTGTTGGTGACTTTTTCCAGTCAAAACATCTTCCGGTCATCTTTGTGAAAGCCTTTGGCTTTGTTCTTTCCCGGAGTATATCCGGGAATAATGTTTTAGAACGACCGCCCCCAACTGTTCGCGAGGACGATCTTCCTGCAAAAATAAGAGCACCGGGTGAAAGGAGGAAAGTCACTAAAAGAATAATAAAATGTAGGAGTGTGAAAGTATGGTCAAAAACTCCCCGATTGCCGCACGAGGTCCGAGTCTTGGATGTTCAAGAACACTTTATCCGAGGGAAGTGACTCAATTTCGTCCCTTTGTTGCAAGCGACATGGTATGATATGTAAAGAATTAAAGCGAGATATTTATTGTATTAAATAATATGTACAAAGTTAAAAGAAGAAAAATAGCAAACAAATTGTGCGATAATTAAATGTGCGTCCTAACATGCATGGAGCCTCTCTTATGCCAGAGGTGAGCCTAAACGCCAAATATGAGAGATTATAAATGAGAATAATCCAAGTTGTCAAACCGCAATGCTTTTGTTGGAAATGAAGACAAAACGTATGTACAATTTCCAATATCGGCATGTCATGATTAGGCTTGGATTAGTCTATCATTATCACGCTACAAATAATATGTTGATAGTCGTTGGGGGAGCGAGACCCGTCGACAATTTTGGTGGATTTCTTAATTGTGGAGTCAATGCCAAGTATCGACCCATCTAAGGTGTATGTATGCATGACTTAAAATAAAATGTGGTATAGCTCTATCCTAAATTTTCTAAGATTTGGCTAACTAGACTCAAGGTTCCCGAGCGGACTACTCGAGTGAGAAGGCTACGCGGCCAACCGGATGGTCCGGACACTCCGCGCATATACCAACTCTCCTAAAATTTGGAAATTTGAAAGAAGTCTGCGGGTGCGCAAAACACACCTCGCGTGTAATGTGTGATAGTGTCAATTTTCCAGTGGAAGAAATATGAGCGAAATGCCAATTTAAGAAAAGCAATAAAAGAAAGTATCAATTAAAGCAGTTAAACATACAAAATTTCAAAAAGAAAACAATTAAAAACAATAGATCAAATAAAGAGCAATATAAAGCACAATAATAATTAACCCGAATTTGTTATGGTTAAGAACACGAAAGTTCCCGCCGGAGTCGCCATTTGTCGCGCCCGATTTTGACCTGCGGGCTTCGCGACGCGATGGCGTCGATTCCCTCGGATGGATTAAAAAATGCTTGCTTGAGGAGTCGCCACCTAATTATTCTAAGGTGAATTAGGGCACCGAATGTTAACTAAATGCCGCAAAATAACTCCATTTTGTGGTCTACGAAACTAATGAAATTTCGGGTAAGGGTTCTTTATTATCCTAAAGGGAAGGGGTTAGGCATCCTTTAAGATCCGCTAACTCGCGGTTATCCGATCAAATTCGAGTTAATTGTTATGCTAAGAAAAATACATGTTTTTACAAATATAAAAATAATGTTACAAGATGTTAATAAAATGATGCATTTTGTACAAGTATGCATTTGTATGGCATTAATATACATGTAAAGTGGAAAAAGTATAAATATGCATTTGTATGAAAATTGATAAAAATATATGCAATGTAAATTGTATGGGTGACGAGCCTAAAAATAGATAACCTAGCGATGGGTTTCCAATTTTAGACTACCCTATCAATTAATTCTATCTACTCTAAATATTTCAATAATTTCGGTTGTACAATAATATTACAATACGAGAATGAAAATAAAGTCTGAATTAAAGAAAGTAAAAGACAACAACAAAAATAAGAAATCTCCGAGGGGTATTTGCCTTCTTTGACTTTATCTTTGCAAGTTTGTCAAGAATAAACGGTTAGAAACAATTGAATATACATAACTTCGGATTCGTATCCAAAACAATAAATGTTTTGATTACGGAGGGCTCGACTCAAATTTTGAAAAGATCATTCCGATCACGTCGTGGGTCGCGAACGTGTGACTCGTTGGTCATTTTAGTTGCCTTGCCTACCGGACGTGTTGGTCTCTTGGGTGAATAAGATTTAAGTTTCATCCTTGCCCAGAAGTTTTATTTTCCGTCTTTACAAATGTGGAGGCCTCAAAAATCGACGGATATTTTTTCATCGGCCGGTGTAGTATAATATTCAAATCGGAAAATGGTGCCAAAAACAAGTAA
This sequence comes from Anisodus tanguticus, assembly GCA_034509755.1. Taxonomy (NCBI): domain Eukaryota; kingdom Viridiplantae; phylum Streptophyta; class Magnoliopsida; order Solanales; family Solanaceae; genus Anisodus; species Anisodus tanguticus. Next base: position 35,004,419 of record CM067546.1, read on the forward strand.
AAAAGAAAAACAGAAATTGAGAAATGATATCTCTAATGACGCGGCCTCGAATTCAATTTCATTGGCCTAAATGCAATATTTATATAAATCGTAAATCGAAAGTAAGGCAATCCGTGCACGGATGTTTAAATGCCGAAATAGTGAACCGAAACAGAGAAACGAGACGGAAAAAAAGCGCGGCCTCGAATTCAATTTCATCGGCCTAAATGCGATATTAATAAAATAATAAAACGAGTAAGATATCCGTTGCCCGGATTCGAAAAAGATGCTAAAAACAGAGAAATGAAACAAAAGAAAAAGCGCGGCCTCGAATTCAATTTCATCGGCCTAAAGCGGTGAGATATCCGTGTATGGATATTTAAATGCCAAAATAAACAACAAGTTTGCGATTAAACTATGCGACCCGAATTCGAAATTTCAAACGAAACAGGATTTGGAAGGTTTCGAAAATCGACCGGGTTCGGAATAGTGACCCGACCGGATTTCGGTCGACCCAAACCCGGAATCAAACATTATTTATTTATTTATTTTCGGATAACCAACAACAAAGATACAAAAAATGAAATTTACTTGACCCTGGCTGATCCGACCCGAATCAGGATCGATGACCCGACCCGAATCATTTTTTTTTATTTTCAGGTAAACAACAACACAATATAAACACACAACAATCTGGAATTTAATCGAACCGGGTCGACCCGACCCGGGTCAATGACCCGACCCGAATCGGATGTTTTACAACCCGAAACGATTTTCTCCAAATTTCAGGCAACCAACAGCACAATATAAACATACAAAAATCTGGAAATTAACCGAATCGGGTCGACCCGACCCGGGTCAGTGACCCGACCCGGAACAACTTTTTTTTCCAAATCTTCAGATAACCAACAAGGAGATATAAAAGCATAAAAATATGGAAAACTTACCTAAATCGGGTTGACCCGACCCGGCCCGACAGTGAGCAAAAAGGGCGAAATAATACCCGATTTCCGACGTAAGCTCCGACCAAAACTCTCTTTTTTCGGACAAAAATCCACAAAAGTCGACCCCAAGCAGTGAACAAAAAAGGGGTAATTTATGGATGGGTTTTCGGATTTTAGGGGGTGTAGATATGGGTGAAGTGATGGGGTAGGTGTAGTGGTGTTAGGGTGGTGTCGGCGTCGTGGTGTTAGGGTGGTGGTGTGTGCGGCGAGGTGACCGGCGACGTGGGGTCGCCGGTATGGGGGGTATGGCGTGTGGGTTTGGGTTTGGGAGAGAAATGGGTTGTGCGGCTGATGATTTTGAAAAGGCAGTGAGGGTTTTTGTTTGTTGGGAGAGAGATGTAGTGAGATATATGGAATGAATATGTTGTTGTAGGGTTTTGGTTTAAAAGGGGGGAAATAAAGGGAATGGGAATTGGGTTGGGTGTTATGGGCCGACTTGGGCCTTTTCGGTTGGGCCTGGGTATTTGTTTTTTGGGTTGGGGAAATAAAATGGGTGATGGGTTGGGCTTGGACGAAAATGGGTTTTAGTTTGGGTTGGGTAAGAATTGTTTTGGGGGGAAATGAAAAGGGTTATGGGTTTAAAAAATATAAAAAGAGATTTTATTATATAAAAAGAAAGCTTTGCAAAATTTATAAATTGTAAAGATGACAATATGATAAAATATAATATTTGCGAAATGCTTGATGCTTAAATAAAAAATAAAAAATAAAAATGCAAGGCCGTTTTGCGAAAAATAAAATAACATATAATATTAGGATAAAAGTATGATTATGATATAAAAATGCAAATGACAATAAAAATGTAAATAATAATAATAATAAATATAATGATATATATACATATATATGCCTATATTTTAAAATTGTTTTAAAGTGTCAAAAATATTAAAAATTGCAAATAAAATCCAAAAGATGGGACAAAATTGGGTGTCAACAAAGACAACGGTACCAACACAACAAATTCCCTTACTCTCTTCTTCGTAATGTTTTGTCCGGCTAGCCACAGTGTATAACTGCTGAAGGCACGGGTTTCTCCTAATAAAGGACGTCCTCTAATGAGTCGTGAAGTTACTCAACTTCTTTCATGCTTTGTATAAAGCGATAAACTCCGATACCATCATGAATCGGTCGATGCAAGTTTGCTTAGAGGATTTTCCAAGAACCACCATACACATTTACTTGTGGCTTTGGTGTTCTTCGGATCCGATGTCCGCTTTGCATCTTGTGTTCTCTCGTAACCGCTGGACATCCGTAATACTATAATCCGTAGATAAGCGAATAATTCGAGATATCGTCATATCCGACTTAACGCCTTCTATTGATCTTGTATTAAGATCATCGGTGAACCTTAGTTCAAGGCGATCTGTTTGTTGGACGATACCGGGTCGGTTGTAGTGTGTACAATACATTGAACTACACGTGACCGAGCATATCGCTCCTTGTCTATGGGTGCACCATGATTCCAATCGGTTCTATGATTCATATCCATTGGTGGCTTCAACGAGACTCGTCAACTATCGACCGGTCCGTTAGATGTCTTAGAAATCCAATTCCTAAGATGTCATCTCGTGATACTCATATCTTTCATATCGAGACTTTGTTTCAATATGATTTTCACTCTAAGACCGTTGGTTTTCCAACCGTTGGCTTTCTAACTTCGAGTCAATGTTTCGTGATCGATTCATTGTTTCGTTTTATCCGAGACTTTCGGGACCAAAATGTTAACATTTCGGGGACCAAAATGAAAGTTCGGAAGAAGCCAACAGATTCAAAGAACCAATTTCGATCCTCTTCTTCCAACTCTCCAGTTTGGAAGGTCGTTTCAACACCCATGCCATGTAAGATTACAATGGCCCTGGATGTGAAGCTACTCACAGGGAGCACTTTTTACAACCCAAAGGTTCTTTTCCGGAGGAAGATTAACTATTACACGAGTATGGTTCTATATATGGAATCTATTTCTCTCTTTAGCTTCTTTCCAAAGCGGCGCTTTTGGAGATGAAAATTATTTGTTAATTGTTCATGGTTCATTATTAACCATACAAGCTAGAAGGACTCGAACAAGTCTTTGTCCCCTTCTTTGCTCCGTCTCGGTTCAACATCTAGAATCCCCGAGTTCGTAGATGTGGAGTATTAAGTTCCGGATAGCCAAAGCAACTTTCGAGTCTCGTAGATACGGAACGTCTAGTTCCGGACGATCGAGGCCCTCGCGGGTTCTTGTTAACCTTGATCGTTACTCCTTTTTCCTTTTCCAAGGAAAGTTATCTTCTAAGAATTCAAAGCATTCTTTGACGCGAAGAGGCGATGAACACTATCGTTATTTTGCAGATCCGGTAAATATGCAATCTACAGTCTTAGGTATGAAACCACCCCACATCACAACATTTGTATGTGAGATCCTTTCCATGTATCACACGGAGGGTTACCCTTATCCTTATGCGGAGTTCTATTGAGAATCGCATTAGCGGTAAGGATCCACGTGCCCCACCTAATTTGGGCGTACGGCTTAGCGCTTGGCTAACACCGTTAGACTGAGGTGAGAAATGAGCAGTCGTTTAATAAACGATGCTTCACTTTCTCCCCCTCTATCACTACGAATTTCTCAATCCGTAGGCTTAGTTGATTTTCAACTTCTGTTTTGTAGCGCTTATCCGCTTCAACAACTTCATCTTTGCTTTTCAATAAACAAAGGATACAATACGTTGTACCATTATCAATAAAGGTCATAACGTACTTGTCTCCCCCCTCTATTTTGTATAAACTTCAAATCACCCAAGTGGGTGTGACTAAGTTCTAGAGGAGCAGTGCTTCTTTCGCTATTCCCTTGACGGAATTTGGAAAGGTGATTTTGCCTCTTCATCTACCTCGCATTTATTTGAGGATTTATGTCGAAGAAGGCAACAATCTCAACATCGTTGGCTTTTGAATGACTTGCTATTTAACGTGTCTTAATCTATGATGGCATAGACGCACGGATTACAAATATATCATTCATTTGGCTACAGACATCGTACCATTCTTAGTTATCACGCACTGTTGGACTAGTCTCAAACCAGGTTTGACCAACAACGTCCCTTTAACCAAGTTTGGGACATGTATCACCTCATCTTTGAGTGATCCCAATCCATGAAGTCCTATTGAGGACAACCTCTCCAACCCCTTCTACTTTAGAGGTGGTGTTGCTTCACATGAACAACCTCTTACCCGTGGTTACGGCGTAAGCCGGATCATATGTGATCCAGATATTCGGCCCACTCCGGCTTTCTTTGGCGACCGAGTGTCCAATTTCTTTTCTGCCTTTTCTTTAGGCCTTCAGATCATTTAAGACCTGGAAACTGTGGCCCACCTTACTAGGTGTCCATTATTTTTCCTATGAAATGAAATTTTGGCCCTACTCCGATCGCCGGAGGCTTTATATGACCGAGTGTCCAATATCATCATATCAAAGAAATTTTGGCCCACTCCGTCGCCGGAGGCTTTGTATGACCGAGTGTCCAATATCATCCTATCAAAGGAGTTTTGGCCCACTCTGGGCCGCCGGAGGCTTTATGTGACCGAGTGTCCAATATCATCCTATGAAGGATCTTCGCCAAATAGTATGACAAAGCTCAACGTCTTTAGCTTTTAGACTCCTTCCGTTAAGATTGGTGCCCAGATAATTCTTGGTGCTTATTTAAGAGTGGTAAGAGTTTTCGCACGATTAGTGGATCTTTCTCCATTGTATGTGCGACATACTTTACACACTTTAGTAATTACACTTAAAAGAACGGATCTTCTTAAGTCGTTTACAAAATCCAATCTTTAGACGGAAAGAAGATGAGATTAAACTTCGATTTGTTAAAGCATAGGAATATAAATTATTTTCATATTCCTCCTTACTTTAATCCATTTTTAATCGGACATAATTTAATCTTTATTCTTGACAAGTAAGAAAAACTACTTATCCCAATTTCGGATTCTCGGCTCACTTCACCACTTCATCGACCGAGTGTCCATTTCCTTCTCACCATTATTCGGATCCTTTGTCCGGGACAATATAGGCCTTCGCTACAAGATAGAATAACATCTTCGTCTTCTCCTCTTGTCCCAGTTGACATCCTCGAGCTTTCGAGAGCGCTTGTTTCCACCGGTCTTGGTAGCGGTGACACCATGAACACGTTCATCATCATCACTCTCTTCTACCGAAAACCATTTCCATATCCGATTTGGTCACACAACTTTTGACCGACATCTTTCGAACACTAATAGTAATACAATACAATATTGTCTTAAGTTGTTGGGAGATTTTGCTCTATGGTACTTTATAAAGCGAAGACGGGAAGTATTTAACTATTACAAGTATTCGAAAGGATAAACAAAGAATACAATATTTTCGACTAGAAATCTGAAAATTACAATATAACAACAAACCGAAATTACGATTTTGTTGAAAGACCGAAAAATGAAAACGGTTTATCTTTGAGTCGAGTGTGGCACTCGTCCTTAAGACAATATTTCTCTCCGTATGTATCCTTTATACGTCCTGGACAATTTGTCTCCCAAGATAAAACGACAATGGAACCCTTGAGCAAAGGAAACTCAAGAGCTACCGTGAAGAATATTGAGTAACGAAATGATGCTTGGAAGTTGTAGGAAGAAGAAATTTACGCTTGTGTATTTTCGTGTGTTGCCTCTCTTTTCGTTAGCTTCTTGTTAGTTCTCAACAATGGTGTAATGGGGTGTTTATATAGGAGAGGGAGGGGCTATTTATCGCCTGAAAATCGCCTCCATAATAGCCAAATAATGGCCATTATGGAGGTAGTAAAGTCACCAACATAAATAGTGAAAGACCAACGGATTTGGCCATTATAGGAGGAGTAATTCAGCCAAAATAAATGGCTGAATTGAGTGCTTGGATTATCTGTCTTGACCGTCGAAATTTCGAACTTCGGGGACCAAACCGTACATCTTGAAACTTCGGGGACCAAGCGCACATCCGAAAGAATTTCGGTCCAAACTCGATATATCGAAACTTCGGGATCAAACCGTACTGCACGGCAAAGTTTTCGGCCCAAAAAGATAATATCGAAACGACGACCCACGCCCCCACGACCCACGCCCCCCACGACCACGACCCACGACCCGTGAACCCGTGAACCCGTGAACCCGTGAACCCGTGAACCCGTGAACCCGAGAACCCGGAACCCGGACCCGGAACTCGGAACCGGAACCGGACCGGACGGGACAGGCGGGCGGCGGCGGCGCGCGTGTGGTCTTTCCTCGAACCGAAGCACATCTAGGTCCTCCCTCCTTTAAGCACATGGGATACCCCTTGGGGTCCCAAACCCCAAACTAATTTCGAATCTTATATACACAACAATTCTTTCTTCCTCTACCGATGAGGGAGAATTACACACAATACCACTCTTTCCATGCTTCAAACACCTTACTTCGTGAACCAATATCTCTTTCATTTCTCAATGAAATTTGACGATTCTTGGCCCTACGGTTATCTACGTACTTAGTAGATCATGCATGTGTGAAGAACCAGATTCTCCAACATACGTTACACTAGTGTTTAAGCCGTTAAAGTTGGTCGGTCGCAACTCCCGCCAAAGGCAAATTTCCAACAATCCCCTCTTGAAAGAGATTTTGGCGCACTCACATGGTGTCTTTTCATTTCCAAAGCAATATTTCGGCGGACCGATGTTGCATAAGGAGAGGTAGCCTCGGCTTTGAACCTTCCATAGTTGAATACCATCGGACTTACTTTCTTGCGCGGTGAACGTGATGTCTTGAACCGTCGGTGTTTAGTGTAAGCCAAGACAACGGTACCAACACAACAAATTCCCTTACTCTCTTCTTCGTAATGTTTTGTCCGTTTTGGCCATGGACAACGTCTTGGATTCTTAAGTGCGTTCAATTTGAGGCGGCCCGTCCTCGCACTTAAATAGGTGGTCTCCTACAAGGTATCTGCTATACCCCACTTCACAAGTGTTAGGAACAATTAAAAGTTTCCCAAAGACCTAACCTCAACTGTTGAGGATCATTACGTGTTTTGAAAACTTAACCTTTACCCATACCGTGCAGATAGCACTTAACGTCTATCGTGGGAACGGCTTTGGATTTGGTGTTTCTTTTCGAAATCACTATCCGAAGTGCTCATGCTTCCACCGAAGCGATCAACCGAACCTTTACAACTTAGTTTTCCCATTGAACCAAATTACCGGGATCTCCAGTTCGTAAGGTTGGGTTTCCACCGTATTGGTCCGTATATTTTGGGTTTTAAGCTCATTCCCTAGACAAAGGCAGAACACTTGATCTCCGGGTAGTCCCTTAGTTAGTAAATAAGGAAGTGACACCCGTGATGATCAACGCGCCATACGGTCTTATGTCTCCGACGATCGTGATGAGATATGTCCGACGCCGTCATCCGTGTCCTTCCTAAAGCCGATCGGCTAGCCACGGTGTATAACCGCTGAAGGCATGGGTTTCTCCCAATAAGGGACGTCCTCTAATGAGTCGTGAAGTTACTCAACTTCTTTCATGCTTTGTATAAAGCGATAAACTCCGATACCATCATGAATCGGTCGATGCAAGTTTGCTTAGAGGATTTTCCAAGAACCACCATACACATTTACTTGTGGCTTTGGTGTTCTTCGATCCGATGTCAGCTTTGCATCACTTGTGTTCTCTCGAACCGCTGGACATCCGAATACTATAATCCGTAGATAAGCGAATAATTCGAGATATCGTCATATCCGACTTAACGCCTTCTATTGATCTTGTATTAAGATCATCGGTGAACCTTAGTTCAACCGATCTGTTTGTTGGACGATACCGGGTCGGTTGTAGTGTGTACAATACATTGAACTACACGTGACCCGAGCATATCGCTCCTTGTCTATGGGTGCACCATGATTCCAATCGTTCTATGATTCATATCCATTGGTGGCTTCAACGAGGACTCGTCAACTATCGACCGTCCGTTAGATGTCTTAGAAATCCAATTCCTAAGATGTCATCTCGTGATACTCATATCTTTCATATCGAGACTTTGTTTCAATATGATTTTCACTCTAAGACCGTTGGTTTTCCAACCGTTGGCTTTCTAACTTCGAGTCAATGTTTCGTGATCGATTCATTGTTTTCGTTTTATACGAGACTTTCGGGACCAAAATGTTAACATTTCGGGGACCAAAATGAAAGTTCAGGAAGAAACCCAACAGATTCAAAGAACCAATTCGATCCTCTTCTTCCAACTCTCCAGTTTGGAAGGCTGTTTCAACACCCATGCCATGTAAGATTACAATGGCCCTGGATGTGAAGCTACTCACAGGGGAGCACTTTTTACAACCCAAAGGTTCTTTTCCCGGAGGAAGATTAACTATTACACGAGTATGGTTCTATATATGGAATCTATTTCTCTCTTTAGCTTCTTTCCAAAGCAGCGCTTTTGGAGATGAAAATTATTTGTTAATTGTTCATGGTTCATTATTAACCATACAAGCTAGAAGGACTCGAACAAGTCTTTGTCCCCTTCTTTGCTCCGTCTCGGTTCAACATCTAGAATCCTTGAGTTCTGTAGATGTGGAGTATTAAGTTCCGGATAGCCAGCAACTTTCGAGTCCTGTAGATACGGAACGTCTAGTTCCGGACAGTCAGGCCCTCGCGGGTTCTTGTTAACCTTGATCAGTTACTCCTTTTTCCTTTTCCAAGGAAAGTTATCTTCTAAGAATTCAGCATTCTTTGACGCGAAGAGGCGATGAACACTACCGTTATTTGCCAGATCCAGTGAATATGCAATCTACAGTCTTAGGTATGAAACCACCCCACATCACAACATTTGTATGTGAGATCCTTTCCATGTATCACACGGAGGGTTACCCTTATCCTTATGCGGAGTTCTATTGAGAATCGCATTAGCGGTAAGGATCCACGTGCCCCACCTAATTTGGGCGTACGGCTTAGCGCTTGGCTAACACCGTTAGACCGAGGTGAGAAATGAGCAGTCGTTTAATAAACAATGCTTCACTTTCTCCCCCTCTATCACTACGAATTTCTCAATCCGTAGGCTTAGTTGATTTTCAACTTCTGTTTTGTAGCGCTTATCCGCTTCAACAACTTCATCTTTGCTTTTCAATAAACAAAGGATACAATACGTTGTACCATTATCAATAAAGGTCATAACGTACTTGTCTCCCCCCTCTATTTTGTATAAACTTCAAATCACCCACGTGGGTGTGACTAAGTTCTAGAGGAGCAGTGCTTCTTTCGCTATTCCCTTGATGGAATTTGGAAAGGTGATTTTCCCTCTTCATCTACCTCGCATTTATTTGAGGATTTATGTCGAAGAAGGCAACAATCTCAACATCGTTGGCTTTTGAATGACTTGCTATTTAACGTGTCTTAATCTATGATGGCATAGACGCACGGATTACAAATATATCATTCATTTGGCTACAGACATACTGTACCATTCTTAGTTATCACAGACCTGTTGGACTAGTCTCAAACCAGGTTTCACCAACAACGTCCCTTTAACCAAGTTTGAGACATGTATCACCTCATCTTTGAGTGATCCCAATCCATGAAGTCCTATTGAGGACAACCTCTCCAACCCCTTCTACTTTAGAGGTGGTGTTGCTTCACATGAACAACCTCTTACCCGTGGTTACGGCGTAACCGGATCATATGTGATCCAGATATTCTGGCCCACTCCAGTTGCTTTGGCAGACTGAGTGTCCAATTTCTTTTCTGCCTTTTCTTTAGGCCTTCGGATCATTTAAAACACCGGAAGCGTGGCCCACCTTACTAGGTGTCCATTATTTTTCCTATGAAATGAATTTTTGGCCCTACTCCAGTCGCCGGAGGCTTTATATGACCGAGTGTCCAATATCATCATATCAAAGAAATTTTGGCCCACCCCCGGTCGCCGGAGGCTTTGTATGATCGAGTGTCCAATATCATCCTATCAAAGGAGTTTTGGCCCACTCCAGTCGCCCGGAGGCTTTATGTGACTGAGTGTCCAATATCATCCTATGAAGGATCTTCTGGCAAATAGTATGACAGGCTCAACGTCATTAGCTTTTAGACTGTTTCCGTTAAGATTGGTGCCCAGATAATTCTTGGTGCTTATTTAAGAGTGGTAAGAGTTTTCGCACAGTTAGTGGATCTTTCTCCATTGTATGTGCGACATACTTTACACACTTTAGTAATTACACTTAAAAGAACGGATCTTCTTAAGTCGTTTACAAAATCCAATCTTTAGACGGAAAGAAGATGAGATTAAACTTCTGATTTGTTAAAGCATAGGAATATAAATTATTTTCATATTCCTCCTTACTTTAATCCATTTTTAATCAGACATAATTTAATCTTTATTCTTGACAAGTAAGAAAAACTACTTATCCCAATTTCGGATTCTGGCTCACTTCAGTCACTTTATCAGACTGAGTGTCCATTTCCTTCTCACCATTATTCGGATCCTTTGTCCGGGATGAGATATAGGCCTTCGCTACAAGATAGAATAACATCTTCGATCTTCTCCTCTTGTCCCGAGTTGACATCCTCGGAGCTTTCGAGAGCGCTTGTTTCCACCGGTCTTGGTAGCGGTGACACCATGAACACGTTCATCATCATCACTCTCTTCTACCAGAAAACCATTTCCATATCCAGATTTGGTCACACAACTTTTGACCGACATCTTTCGAACACTAATAGTAATACAATACAATATTGTCTTAAGTTGTTGGGAGATTTTGCTCTATGGTACTTTATAAAGCAGTACGGGAAGTATTTAACTATTACAAGTATTCGAAAGGATAAACAAAGAATACAATATTTTCGACTAGAAATCTGAAAATTACAATATAACAACAAAACTGAAATTACGATTTTGTTGAAGACTGAAAAATGGAAACTGGTTTATGCTGAGTCGAGTGTGGCACTCTGTCCTTAAGACAATATTGCCTCGTATGTATCCTTTATACGTCCTGGACAATTTGTCTCCCAAGATAAAAAGACAATGGAACCCTTGAGCAAAGGAAACTCAAGAGCTACCGTGAAGAATATTGAGTAACGAAATGATGCTTGGAAGTTGTAGGAAGAAGAAATTTCTCGCTTGTGTATTTTCGTGTGTTGCCTCTCTTGTTTTCGTTAGCTTCTTGTTAGTTCTCAACAATGGTGTAATGGGGTGTTTATATAGGAGAGGGAGGGGTGTTTATCGCTCGAAATCGCCTCCATAATAGCCAAATAATGGCCATTATGGAGGTAGTAAAGTCACCAACATAAATGGTGAAAGACCAACGGATTTGGCCATTATAGGAGGAGTAATTCAGCCAAAATAAATGGCTGAATTGAGTGATTGGATTTTCTGTCTTGATCGTCGAAATTCCGAACTTCGGGGACCAAGCGTACATCTTGAAACTTCGGGGACCAAAGCGCACATCCGAAAGAATTCCGGTCCAAATCGTATATCGAAACTTCGGGATCAAAGCGTACTTCGGCAAAGTTTTTCGGCCCAAAAAGATAATATCAGAAGACCCACAGCCCACAGCCCACAGCCCACAGCCCACAGCCCACGACCCGTGAACCCGTGAACCCGTGAACCCGGAACCGGACCGGACGGGACGGGCGGGCGGCGGCGGCGCGCGTGTGGTCTTTCCTCGAACCGAAGCACATCTAGGTCCTCCCTCCTTTAAACACATGGGATACCCCTTGGGGTCCCAAACCTCAAACCAATTTCGAATCTTATATACACAACAATTCTTTCTTCCTCTACCGATGAGGGAGAATTACACACAATACCACTCTTTCCATGCTTCAAACACCTTACTTCGTGAACCAATATCTCTTTCATTTCTCAATGAAATTTGACGATTCTTGGCCCTACGGTTATCTACGTACTTAGTAGATCATGCATGTGTGAAGAACCAGATTCTCCAACATACGTTACACTAGTGTTTAAGCCGTTAAAGTTGGTCGGTCGCAACTCCCGCCAAAGGCAAATTTCCAACAATACCACCCCAGTAGACGGTGTTGAGTATCAACGTGATTGGTAAGCTCCACCATATCCAGAGTTACCAGGTCCAGGTTGGTATTGTTTTGTGTATATAGAGATGATGGATATTATCCACGCTCCAATTAACAAGGTCTGGGCGTGCGGGGAGTGTTAAGAGTCCCACATCGGATATGAAATGCGAACATAGACTCCTTATATGGACTTGAACAATCCTCACCCTACAAGCTAGCTTTTGAGGTTGAGTTAGACCCAAAATCCATTCTTTACAGGAACATCCAATAAAACTGACGCAACTTAAATAACTCAAAATTTCACAACAATAATGGAGTGTGATGGTAGATTTTGGAAAGTAAATTAATGTAGTTCAAATCACAAAAGAAAACATAGTGCTATATCCGATGAACTATCCAAATTCCTTTCTAATTGTACTAAGTATTACTCCTACTCTTTATGTCATGTACAACAAGAAAAAATATATTATATTTATGTCTTCCAAAATGTGATTTTAATATGTCATGTACAACAAGATTATGCTAGTGCATTGGTAATTTAATCGCACAATGCCTTGTCTTTGCTATTTGTAGATATCAAAATATGCTCGTAATCCTAGAACTGAATATTAAGAAGTATGATAATTAAGTATACTTGATTATCTTAAAAGGATAAATTCTTTAAGGATATTGTGATGCTAATTGGATCACTAGTGTAAATGATAACAAGTTAGCGTCTGACTGGATCCTATTTTAAATGGAGAAATAGTTTTATGAACTTCTAAGAAACAAACGTGGATTACTCATTTCTTTATGAAATTTGAATTTATAGATGCAAAAAGAGAGATGCGATGGCTGAAAAAGTTATTATAAGGTTGTGGCCACAACGGAAGCTAATTGTTCTCTTTGCACTGTAATAGTTAAGCAACTATGTCTATGACATTTAGAAAAAATAAAAATCTAGACATATTACTTGAAACATGTATAAGACAACTGAATGTTGATGGATTTATCACCCGTTGTTTATGTCATGTATAAACAACTATGCCGACCCATTCACGTCTAAAATGCTCTCAAGAGGTATAATTATAGCACTATGAGTGTTGTGGGTCTAAGGCAAATTAATTTGTCACGAATAATGAAAATCTTACCTCTTACTTAGGAAAAGGAGGGTGAGTATAAAAGTACTACTAATAAAGAAATTAGAGTCCAAATTAATAACTAAGTAAAGTTCAGGGTAAGAATTTGATAAGTCCGAGTTAAGGACTTGATTTAAAACTTCACCTATATAAATACTTGAAGTGGTGCCGCTTCAAAAGTTGAGAGACAAATTTGATAAAGTGTTTATGAATCCAGGAGGTAGCACAAGACCATAATTGGGTGCTAAAACTCACGGTAAACAAGTTGTGAAGTTGGTACGATTTATGTGTATAAAACTTTTCCGTCTTGTCAAATAGAAATTGTGGTTTAATAGAATTTATTCTAACCATCAATTTCATCAAGGTTTTGAAGAGTTTATACAAGTAGTAGGTTTAAATTGAAAGACACTTACTACATGCATAAATCTCATAAATAACATCAATCACTAACTAAGTGGGGATTATAAATATTAGTTAGTGTTATTGATGAGGAAATATTGACAAGAGGTTTGGTAAATATATTTTCAGTCATTAAAATGACTGTGTGATTAAAAGGTACCTATTTCTAAAATGTTTAAATTAAAAGGTGCTTATTCCTAAAAGGTTCAAGTCTGTTGATTTGAATAGACACTTAGCTATTATAAATACCTGATTATTTCAAAAGAAAAGAAGATGGGATTTCTTTCTTTCACTTCACTACAAATCACAACATTCTGTTCTTGTGGAAAATTTAAGTTAATTGCTGAAACTTGAATTTCATAGGCTTTGTAAAATCCTAGAGGAATTCTGTCACCATCCCTGCAGCAACGAAGTGGGAGGCTTAAATTCCTTAAGGACAGAGATAACTCTATCAAAGCCGAATTATTTTCTTCCCCACTCCCGAAACCTATTTTTTCTAATAAAAACTTGTTTTCATACATCTCATATGTACAAACTATTCATACATCAATAATACTAATCATAATAAAAAAAAAACATTTTCATTGCAAACAAATCTCTCTACCTCCACAAGATAGGGGTAAAATCTGCGCGCACACTATCTTTTCTATACCTTGTGAGATTAGACTGAGTATATTGTTGCTATTGTTCAAAAGTAACACTTCCAGACATCTTTATAATTATTTCCTTAACTTTTCACCGTAATTTCTCTACTCACTAAATTTCTTCATGTTTAATTATATACAAAGCTGGTGTCTTTTTTCCGAAGTCTGAATTAACATTATACTAAAAAGAAAAAGAGCAGCTCGGTGAACTAAGTTTCCGCTATACGTGGAGTTCGGGAAAGAGTCGGACCACAAGAATCTATTGTACGCAATCTTATCTTGCATCTCTGCATGAGAATGTTTCCACGACTTAAACTCATGACCTCCTGATTAACATTAAACTTACTTACAAGTTACACCACATATACAAAATTCTTCGTTCACATTCCTAAACTAAAATAGAAAAAGAACACGTGTTAGAAAAACAAAAACCCAAAAAGAGAAAAATAATGGGAAAAAAAAGTCACGAAGCTGAAAATTTATAGCCGTCATATAAATAAGTTTGACTAGTTTTAGATTAACATAGCTATCACCAATCACACAGAAAGAAAATTGAGTGTGTGACCACAACTCTTATATATGAGGCTGGGCTGGAGCATTTTTTGGCCCGAGAACCGGGACCGTTTAAGGCCTGGTGCACCGTAACGTTTTTAGTAGCCAATTTTATTTATTTTATATTTTGGAAAATGACACGAATGTACCGCTTTAAAAACATATTGCCAGCTATGTACCCAACAATCATATTGGTAACCAGTAGGTCACTTTATTTGCATATATTACTTATATGATAAAGTTAAGCATGACAAGATGGTGTGACACCTCTTTATAACCTCAATTGTTATTTTTTTCTTTTTTGACATTTTTTTAATTTTTTTCATTTATGGCTTACTTACAAAACTTAAAATAAATTATTCATTAAACTCTCTTAATTTAATACTTCACTATTCTTCTTTAATGTAAAAATTTAATGGTCTTTATTTTTATTATTTTCACAACTTTTTATTACCATAACTCTTAAATAATTAATAGTCATGTTCATGACATCATTTGGTAATCCATATTATAGTCCTATAAATAGAAATTTGTTGCAAAAAGAAATGATTACATTATTCAAACTATAAGTGGCATTGTAGTGTAAACATAGAGATTACGACAAGTGAGTATGACATAAAATTGTGAGGGGAGTTCCTCTCTAGGATTACGTCTTTCCAAGATGGAGGTTTGTTTCTCTTAAACTTTATAGTTCTTTCTCGTCTCCATTTTCATTTTCTTCATTTCAATTTATGATACAAATCCAATAATTATGTTCTTTTAGAACCAATGAAAATAAGTTAAAAAATAATTACTATTAAACTTACAATCATCTCTTTCCTAAGATGGTTAAGTGATCACATTTTAATGTTTGTGCACGCTCTCAATTAGTTAATACCTATCTTGAATTGTTTCAACAAATATGTTTTCTTCTCAAGTACTATGTTCCTTTTTAAAATTATGGATGATGATTAGTTAATTGGTTAACTCGTAATAGATGTTAAAAGGCCTAAACACATATATAAGAGTTTTTGAAGACCTTATTTGAGGTCTTTAAAATGTTTGGTCAAATTAATATTTAAAGTATCATTTATTACAAAGATAAAACATGAGGATGAATTATGCAAAAAAATAAAAATAATAACATATGATGACTAGACCAAAATAAGGTGAATTAGTACAATGACCCCACCAAATGAAAATAATTAGTAGTATAATGTGACTTATGCATAAGAGATCTCTTTGATTATTCATATTTATCATCTTAGAACTCTGTTTTCTGATTTAATACTTTTTCTCCTACCTTTTTACTTTTTCTATGATATTTATTTCATTCTTGGTGAATAAAAATACTTTCTATGCATGTTAGAAAATGATTTTTTGTTTTTTTCTTAATATTTCATCTAGGTTAGTTATACATGTGAACAGAAAGATGAGGGATAGCCGGAACGAAAATCATGAGAAGAAAGAAGACAATTCACAAGACAACTGCAAGTCTACGACTGATGGCAAAAGACTACACAATACGTATCTTTTTCTTATTTTCTTAAATATAGATTTAATCAGGTTCAACCTTATTTATTGAGATTAATCATTATATATATAGTAATGGTCCCTTGCTAAGTGAAACTAAAATAAGAGGAATAAATATAATAAAAGATAATTGATAAGTTATTATTTAATTAAGAGATAATGAGTTAAAGGGAGTTACAATAATGTGGAATAGTCAAGGAGCATATTTCTCAGAATATAACAATAGTTTTCTCATAAATCAGGCAGTTATCTCGACAATAAATTTGTGTAAAAAAATTTCTCAATGGTGAAAAAGGCAAACATGCATTTTAGATTACGGAGAAGGCATCATTGTAATTTGTTCCAAGGTGACACTTTCGATTGTTGCAATGGATTTGGGTACTCTCTCATTTTCTATTTTAACTATTTTTTGCATACATTTTTCTATTAAATTTTCTTATTCAAATTAAAATAAAAATAAAAAAGATATTTAATTAATCTATATAAAACTATTTATGACCGCGCGAAGCGCGGCTAAGTACATTAATGCAAATATAAAACACAACTTCAAATTATTAATTGATCTTGAATATCCCTCCCCTTTTTCTAATTAATTCATTCAAATCTAATATAAAAGCATTTGAAAGTTGAAACTGCTTATGACAATATTTCACTAATATTTCAATTACTGATGAAGTTCAGTATTTACAGAGATTAAGGGTCAAATCGGTATTTGTAAATAATATCTAATGTCCAAAAGCTCCCAAATCTCACTTTTAATGTCTCAAATTCTTTGTCATTTACAAAAATCAAAAGCGTTATTGGCCTCAAAAGGTTACATTTTTTTTTATCATTTTAAAAAATATTCCACCTCCTTATTTCCCTGTTGGAAGGTGTTTTTTTTTTATACATAATTCACGCACATGATTTGCAAAAAACAGTCATTTGAAGTAATTTCTGGCCTCTAAAGAGGCCTAAAAATTTGATGTATTGAAAAAATTGGATTAGATAGACCATATAAAAAACAATCTAGCTTTCTTCAAGTATCAGAACAATCACGTCTCATTAATGTGTTCATATTGGATATACTCCCTCAGTTAACTTTTAGTTGTCTACTCTTAATTTTGCACCTCCCTTAAAAATAATAAATAAATTACATAATTTATCATGATACTTATATGAATTGATGCATAGTTTTAATAAACCTGAAAAATAATTTGAAATAAGTCGTCTTCTCTTGATATGCTAAAAATGACAAATAATTATAGTTGACAAGTAAAAATGAATTGAGAGAGTATATTTGTTTGAAAGTCTTAGACTATTTTGACTTGAGATAGGGATAAATTACCTATCTCGTTAAATTCAAGATTCCAACCATTTTCATATTTCTAGATAAGGGAAAAGAGTCAAAAATATTCATTTACTTGAGAAAAGAGTTAAAAATATTATTTGTTACGAATTTGGATAAAAAATATCCATTTTTTTAGAAAGGGCTAAAAATACCTCTTTACTTTGGAAAATAGTTAAAAATACCCTCTATTAACGGAAATTTCAAAATCACCCAAAATAACCCGATTTCATTATTAAACCTGTTCTAAAATATGAAAAATGATTTTTAAAATCTGTTTTTTTTTAAATTAAATCTGAAAAAGTGTTTTTTATTAAAAAATCTGGAAACTTTTTTTTGTCCAATTTTTTTTTAAAAGTTTTTTCTCATGTAAGATTTTTTTTTTCAGATTTTTGAATAAAAACATTTTTTCAGATTTAATTTTAAAAACTAGGTTTTAAAAAAAATCATTTTTCTATATTTTGGAGCGGATTTAAAAAATGAAATCGAGTTATTTTGGGAGATTTGGAAATTTCCGTTAAGAGGGGTGTTTTTAGCCCTTTTCCAAAGCAGAGAAGTATTTTTGACCCAAATTCATAACGGATGATATTTTAAACCATTTTTCGAAGTAAAGAGACTCTTTCCCTCTAGTTAATTGGTCTTGATAATTGGTACTGTAGGGTTTTGTTGGGTCATGAACACAATGTTCGCACAACGGAAGTTAAAATTTTACCCAACAATGAACTGGTATAGCTAGATGATAATCTAATGAATGTCAAAACATAATCAGGAATACTTACAAGTCTTTGTATGCTGGATTCACAACTATGGTATCCACGCGAGTTGTCTCTCCAATTGCAAGTTCCAACTCCAGTGTATTTATCCAACGAAGAACGCTAGGAATTCTTTTGTTAGAAGAGAGAAAGTAATTCAAGACTCTAAGTCTTGAATCCTATGTTTTGTCTGACTGACTAACTAATTATGGGGTTTGTGTTGTTTATATAATAGGTAAAGGGAAAAACCTAAATCTAAAAGGAGTACAAAAGACTAATTAGGCCCAAGTACTTTCTTTAGGTTTTCATCCAAGCCCCGTTATTATATTAACATATTTAATTAAGTCCAAAATCTAATCTTGACTTAATTTAATAATTTCCATCAAATAGAAATATATTCCATAATTATTATAAATTAAATATTTCGGTTCCTAACCGAATATTTAATACTTTCTCAATACACTCTTAGATTGAAAAGACAATCGCATATAGTGTGAACCCTATAGGCCTTCATATATCGACATTAATCTAATTAAGGCTCATACGAAACTCCTAGACGGCTTCGTATGAACGAACTCAATATGTGAAGTATGTTTACACGAATCCAACAAACTTTACCTTTATGTGAAATAATAAAATCCTTTCATTCACGACACACTCGATTAAGCTTAGGATTTGCCAAGTGTCTATCTAAATGGCTTAATCACTTTATCTTATCTTTATTAGTCGACAACTAGACCATATTCAAAATATGTCTCTTGCATTGGCCAATGACTTTATTCGACCTAATATAGAGAAGTTGAGTGTTCTCTCAAATTTTCAATCGAGGAATGAATCCAATTCTTGGCTCAACTACTGCATTTGTTTACATCGTAATGCATCCAACTGAAGTTGTATCTACCCCATAAGGAGTGCAATCTTTGAACTTGGTCAAAGTACATCATTCTGCAAACAAGACGCGTATTGACCTCAAGTTGAAGGACTTCTATAGCCCACATGCCGATAACACTATAGACATGTATAACAAATAGTTTATCGGCATGGCGTACCAATACTCTCCAAAGTATCCATGTGTCCATCACGAATAACAATTACCCGTAGTCGGGAGACTCACTACATTCTCTAAGAATGTGATGCAGACCACATGTTGACTTATAACATATCATCGATATCCCATTCTCGATGATCATTAGTCGAGGCAATTTTGAGAGTTACGCTTTATCATTAATATCTCACTCTATCAATGACAGCGCCAACTCAAGAGAGCACATATATGAATAATTGCAAATAATCAAACAATAATTCAATAACTGCAAATGCCATAAATATTAATCATTAATAATATGAATGTGTTCAAGTACATTTATCCATAATTAGGATTGTCTCTAGGACACATATACTTTCAATCTCCCACTTGGCCTAGAGCCAATCTCCAATGTATCTAATACCCATATTTTCAAAATGACCATTATGTTTAGTTTAACTTAATGGTTTGGTAAATGGGTCAGCTAGATTATCATATGTGGGAACATAATCTATATCTATTTTTTTGGATTCCACCATCTCCCTGAGTATGTGGTACTTCCTTGGTACATGCTTATTTCTGTTGGTTGATCTTGGTTCATTTGCTTGCACAATCGCACCAGTATTGTCACAATATATGGTTATTGTGCGACTGACACTTGGAATAACCCTTAGTTCTTTTAAGAACTAGATATCGCGATAGCCTCTTTACCAGCTTCCGATCCAGCAATCTATTCGGCTTCAGTTTTCGAATCAGCAGTGGTTTCTTGCTTGGAACTTTTTCCAACTTACTGCTCCACCGTTAAAAATGAAGGTATATCCAAACTGTGACTTGTAGTCATCAAGATCTGTTTGGAAGCTAGCATCAGTGTACCCAGTAGCCACTATCTTCTCTTGCCCACCATAGACTAAGAAATACTCTTTAGTTCGTCTAAGATACTTAAGAATATTCTTGACTGCTTTCTAGTGTTCCTCCCCAAGATTTTTCTGGAATTTGTAGGTCATGCTAAGTGCATAAGCCACATCGAGCCTAGTGAAAGTCATGGCATACATGACTGATCCTATAGCTGAAGCATATGGGATCTTCTTCATGCGTTCAAGTTCTGCAACGGTAGAAGGACTATCCTTCTTAGATAACTTGATGCCATGATTCACAGGAAGACCTCATTTCTTTGAGTTTTCTATAGAGAAACGTCTTAGAACTTTGTCTATGTATGTGGACTGTGAAAGCCCTAACAATCTATTAGGTCTATCTCGGTAGATCTTAATTCCAAAAATGTAACAAGCTTCACCCAAGTCCTTCATCATGAAGGTGTTGGACAACCATTCCTTCACGGATTGCATGAGAGACACATTGTTTCTCATTATTAATATGTCATCTACATATATGATAATGAAAATAATATTCCCTTCCTTGCGTTTACTATAAACGCATGGATCCTCTTTGCTTCTAACAAAGTCAAACGATTTGATAGATTTGTCAAAGCAAATGTTCCAACTCCTTGAGACTTGCTTAAGTCCATAAATGGACTTTTGTAGCTTGCATACTGTTCTGGGTTTTGACTTGGATGTAAAACCTTCAGGTTGTATCATATACACTTCCTCAATTAGCTTACCATTGAGAAAAGCAGTTTTAACATCCATCTGCCAAATTTCATAGTTATAGTATGCAGCTATTGCAAGCAAAATCCGAATGGACTTAATTTTCGCAATTGGCGAAAAGATTTCATTATAGTCGACCCCAGGTTGTTGACTATAACATTTTGCTACCAACCTAGCCTTATAGGTTTGTACATTGCCATTTGCGTCAATATTCTTTTTGAAGATCCATTTGCATCCTATGGGTCTAACCCCAGTTGGTAAATCAACCAAGTTCCAAACTTGATTATTGTACATTGAGTCCATTTTAGATTTCATGGCTTCCTGCCATCTCTTCGAGTCAATGTCTAACATAGCCTCGGTGTAGGTTGTAGGTTCATTATTGTCAGGAATTTCTATGTCATTTTGATTCTCCATTAGGAGGTTAAGTCTTTTAGGCTGACGGTGAGTCCTAGTGGACCTACGGAGTTGATTATTCTGTGTTTCTATGGTTTTTGTATTCTAATCATGAGAAGGTGCTTGTGTGTTGGACCTTCCCCCACTATGAGATATTTCAGGAATATCATATTCACGTGTTTCCTGAAGGGAAGTATGTACAACCATTGTATCATCTTCCATTGGTTGTGTATAAGAATCTTGCATATCTGCATTATTTCTTACATCACTCCCATTGGCTGAAATTGTCCTCTAAGTAACAAATCTTCACCAAATACTCCCACTGAATTCTTGTCTAGGTCATTTGACAAGGATTCAACCTCCATGTTATTTTATGGTTCTTGAACTTCTTCAAGTTCTATCTTATTGTAACTATGTTCCTTGTAGATATAGTCTTCCTCAAGGAAAATTGCATACCTGGAAACAATAATCTTATGTTCTTTAGGAAGATAGAAATAGTATCCTCTTGTTTCTTTTGGATATCCCACAAAATAACATTTCTCACTTTTAGATTTCAACTTGTCAGTAAGAATTTTCTTTACATATGTAGGACAGCCCCAGGCTCACATATGCATAAGAGCAGGCTTCTTGCAATACCATATCTCATATGGTGTTTTCTCTACTAACTTTGAAGGAACTTTATATTCATAATATAGATTCAGTTCTGTAAAGAATAACCCCAAAGGTATGTTGGAAGAGCTGAAAAACTCATTATGGATCTAACCATATCCAATAAGGTTCGATTTCTCCTTTCAGCAACACCATTCATTTGTGGTGTTTCAGGAGGCGTCCATTGTGATTGGACTCCATGAAGTTTCAAATAATCTAGAAATTATTTACTTAAGTATTCTCCTCCTCGATCCGATCGAAGAGTCTTGATACTCCTTTCAAGTTGTTTCTCCACTTATAACTTATACTCCTTGAATTTCTCAAAGGCTTCGGACTTGTGCTTCATAAGATACACATATCCAAATCTAGTGAAATCGTATGTAAAAGTAATGAAGTAAGGAAAACCTCCCTTAGCTTGAGTAGAAAATGGCCCACATACATTAGTGTGGACTAACTCAAGTACCTTTTTGGCTCGTACACCTTTCCCAGAAAGTGGCTTATTTGTCATTTTTCCTCTCAAACAAGATTCATAGTTACCATAAGACTCAAAATCAAATGGTGCTAGATAGTCTAACTTTCTTAAATTTTGCTATCCTTGTTTAATTAATATGACCAAGCCTACAATGCCATAAGTAGGTAGGATTTCTCAGATTACTTATCTTAGCTCGCTTGTTTTGCACATTGAGAATATCATGATTACAATTAAGTGTATATAAATCATTCACAAGTGGAGCATTCCCATAAACAATACCATTATGCGATAGTATATAATTACTATTAGTAATAAATGAGGAAAACCCTTCAATGTCTAACATAGGAATGGAAATAATATTTCTCGTAATCGAGGGAACAAAATAATAATTATTTAATTCTAGTCTATAACCCGAGGGTAGATCTAATCTATAAGTTCCTACACGCTCAGCATCAACTCGTGCTCAATTTCCTACACGTAGGTCAACTTTCTCTGGTCTAACCATCCTGCTGTTAATTAGCCCCTGCACATTATTACAAATGTGTGATCCACAAGCAGTATCCAATACCCAACAGTGAGAGTTATTCATAAACATATTTATCTCAATGACAAACATACCTTTTCCGGCAGAGCCAGAAGCACCTAGTGCCTTATCGCCCCCTGGAGCAGTGTAGTCTTTCTTCCAATGCCCTTTCTATTTACAGTTGAGGCATACATCCTTAGGCAACCTTGACTTCTTTTGAACAACCCCTTTTGGTTTCAAAGCTGTGGGTTTGGCACCAGCCTTACCCTTCTTCTTATGCATGTTCTTATCCTTAGGCTTGAACCTAACAGATGAGCTCACCATGAGCACAACTTTGCCCTTTGAGCTAGGAAGCGAGTTCAATATTAGGTTGACTGAGACATTTTCATGCATCTTCATTCCAATCGAAGCCAATCGCTCAATCAATCCAATCATCTTCAAAACATGATCAGACACCTGGCCCCCTTTATTAAGCTTGGACTTGAAGAGATCTCTTAGCAGTTCATACTCCATTGTCTGAAATTGTGAAGCATAAAGACACTTCAAATGTTCCAACATCTCATAGGGACCCATGTTCTCATGCTGCCTTTGTAACTCTGTAGTCATAGAGGACAACATAACACATTGTGCCGATGTCGCATCATCCTGATGCTTCTGATAAGCAGCTTTGTCAAACGTAGCATACTCAACAGACTTCTCATAAGGAATCTTAGGAACAACTGTGTCCAACACATACTCAATCTTTTCATGCCTTAGAACCAAACGCAAATTTTGCAATCAATCCGGATAGTTTGATCCAGTCAACTTGTTCGTTTTAACCAAACATTTCAATGATAAATTTGACATTTTAAATAATATGAAGAAATAGATAGAACGAAACTAAACTCAAATATAGTTTCTTGAACACATTCAATAACTAATTAACATAGACTTTATTTTAATTCGCTCCCACTATTTTAACATATTCTACGACCACAGGGAAGAATACAGACACATATCAAATATGATCATAATGGGTCCCAAGATCCAAGTTCATACCATCGTGGCCTCTGCTAGGGTTGATGACCACAACAACACAACCTGGTAGGTCTCAAAACCAATTACAAACAATTCGTAATTCTTGGTTGATCGAGTTTAGTCGATCTGCGTCCTTAGATTATTCTGACACTAGGGCGCCAAGATATAACTAAGTAAGTCAACTCCGTTACACGACTGCAATTTTGCATAAGTTTCACCTTGAAGACCAGAGCAAACAATAGGGTGTAAATACTCACGGACGAAAAGGTTTCCCACATTGCAAACAAATGCATTTATGAATGAGTGCAAAATCCTCGTAGACCGGAGCAAACACTGGGGTGTAAATACTCATGGTCGAAAAAGGGTCTTGTACTCATTTAATTATAACGGACGACGCGTTCATTCCAAATGAGACTTATATTAAAATTTTGGGGAACATTTTAAGCGGGATTTTAACAAGATTCAGGTTTTACATGCTTGATCAAAAGCACATATTGGGCGCCGCCTACCGAAACATAATATAATGCGGTCCGACAAATACCGGACGCCGTCTACGCAGACATAAATTTACGGACTCTATACTAATTATTTAAATGACAATCAATTTAATAATTAGGAGAAACAATTAATATAAGAGCATATTATCAAATAACATGCTAAATAAAAATAATCGTGAGTTATTAATTTGTTTCAATTTAGAAAACATTTAAATTCCAAATTTAAACCTCAATTTTTTTTAGAATTTTCTGCCTATCCAAACAGTCCCTTAAATTTCAGAAACTAAAATTAATTTTCAGGGACCTTTTTGCAATTTTTAGATTCTTCAAAATTTCCTCGAGGGCTATTCTGCAATTTTAGAAACTTTTAAATTTTTAGAAAAACCTCAGGGACCAAATTGCAATTTCAGAACCCTAATTTTAATTGCAAATAGGTCCCTACAATGTCTCAAATTCTCAAAATTAATCCAATCCCTAAATCAAATTTGGGGATCCGTTTTCGGCCCACCTCGCCGGGAACCACCACCACCGTTTTTTTTTTCTTTTTTCGAAAATCAGTTTAAACAAATTATTGAAATTAATTAACTCATCTAAATGTTATTAAATATTATCACATAATCATTAAACCAGCCCCAACTCTGATGCCACTGTAGGATTTTGTTGGGTCATGAACACAATGTTCGCACATCGGAAGTTAAAATTTTAGCCAACAATGAACTGATATAGCTATATGATAATCTAATGAATGTCAAAACATAATCAGGAATACTTACAAGTCTTTGTATGCTGGATTCACAACTATGATATCCACACGAGTTGTCTCTCCAATTGCAAGTTCCAACTCCAGTGTATTTATCTAACGAAGAACGCTAGAAATTCTTTTGTTAGAAGAGAGAAAGTAATTCAAGACTCTAAGTCTTGAATCCTCTGTTTTGTCTGACTGACTAACTAATTATGAGGTTTGTGTTGTTTATATAATAGGTGAAGGGAAAAACCTAAACCTAAAAGGAGTACAAAAGACTAATTAGGCTCAAGTACTTTCTTTAGGTTTTCATCCAAGCCCCTTTATTATATTAACATATTTAATTATGTCCAAAATTCAATCTTGACTTAATTAAATAATTTCTATCAAATAGAAATATATTCCATAATTATTATAAATTAAATATTTCGGTTCCTAACCGAATATTCAATACTTTCTCAATACACTCTTAGATTGAAAAGACAATCACATACAGTGTGACCCTATAGGCCTTCACATATCGACATTAATTAAGGTTCATACGACACTCCTAGACGGCTTCGTATGAACGAACTCAATATGTGAAGTACGTTTACTTGAATCCAACAAACTTTACCTTTATGTGGAATAATAAAATCCTTTCATTCACGACACACTCGATTAAGCTTAGGATTTGCCAAGTGTCTATTTAAATGGATTAATCACTTTATCTCCACTTTATTAGTCGACAACTAGACCATATTCAAAATATGTCTCTTGCATTGGCCAATGACTTTATTCGACCTAATATAGAGAAGTTGAGTGTTCTCTCGAATTTCCAATCGAGGAATGAATCATATTCTTGGCTCTACTACTGCCTTTGTTTAAATCGTAATGCACCCAACTTAAGCCGTATCTACCCCATAAGGAGTGCAAGCTTTGAACTTAGTCAAAGTACATCATTCTGCAAACAAGACACGTATTGACCTCAAGTTGAAGGACTTTTATATCCCACATGCCGATAACACTATAGACATGTATAACAAATAGTTTATCGGCATGGTGTACCAATACTCTCCAAAATATCCATGTGTCCATCACGAATAACAATTACCCGTAGTCGGGAGACTCACTACATTCTCTAAGAATGTGATGCAGACCACATGTCAACTTATAACATATCATCGATATCCCATTCTCGATGATTATTAGTCGAGACAATTTTGAGAGTTACGCTTTATCATTAATATCTCACTCTATCAATGACAGCGCCAACTCAAGGGAACACATATATGAATAATTACAAACAATCAAATAATAATTCAATAACTGTAAATGCCATAAATATTAATCATTAATAATATGAACGTGTTCAAGTACATTTATCCATAATTAAAATTGTCTCTAGTACACATATACTTTCAGGTACTACTATCACAATCTTTTAACAATATTTAGAATTTACATGACAAAAGCATGTTTCCATTTTATCGTATCAGTAACTCGTCACTGCCTTACAATTGGTAGACAACAAAATGAGATGTGTTTACATAAACCTACTTGAATTAGTTTGGCCAACTTTTGTGGAATTCAAAACACTTCACTTAAAGTGGTTAATTAGTTAATTAGTATAAGGTTCTAGAAAGTGTCACTGTTCTTTTTGCATCTATTGCACTAATGATCGATGACAAATATATATATATCAACTACTACTTTTTTCAGAAATTCCTGAATCAGCAAATGAGGAAGGAATTAATATAGACATATTTCAGGCTTTTGAAAAGACATAAGTTATCATTTTTGTTCCTATTTAAGAAAATAAATAAAATTATAATTCCGAACTCTTAGTAGTTTTAATTTATAAAAATGTAACTTGGGAGTAATACATTATGCAGTTTCTAATTTTATAATTGGGAATAAAGATGCAAATTTATCTGAGTATTTTCTCCGAGATTGTTCAATTTCGCCTGGTTAGACTTTTGGCCTATTCATAATTTCATATAGTTATTGTTAACAAATCATCTCCTATTCTCCCTTATTATTAAGAAGCTCCGGTAATAAATGGATGAACTCTACATATCTAAATGTTTCCAGAAAAACGATTCATATTTTCCCATCAACTTTTAATTAATAATTTAAAAAGTTATATTGGACCTCCGTTAGGAATTAAAGACAAAATTAATATTTTTTTACATGGAATTTGCTAAAGATATTTTTCCTATTTTTCCTGATTAGACTAGGGGAAGAATCCCGAAATTTATAGAGAAACATATAGTCCCAAAAGCCGAAACAATTAAACTCATTAAATTAAATTCCGGACCCCATCATTATGGCTGATTAAAGCACTGCCAGTCTCGGTAATTAGCGTGTCTTTTGGGCATTGGAATTAGTCCAAATCATCAAACTTTTTCTTTTATCCAATGATGATTTGTGCAGAGAAGTTGGTAGGAACTCTAACTCTATAATTATACATACATCTCTTTCTTATAACAGAAAAGATATTGGCCTGGGAAGTAGTACTTTTTAAGTCATTTCTTTTTCTGGAGAAATATCTATCATGAGTCTAAATTTACAATATCCTCCGTTGATCAAGAGAAAAAATAATGTGATTTTAATATTTTTAACTAGTCGGCTAGAAAAATGTCACTGCTTTTGGTGGGAATAATTTCACCAATATATATTCAGTATATACAAGTGCATAACAAGTATATAATTAATATTATTTAAACGATAACTAATTAGAATTTATAAAAAATAAATATTAATAATACTTTCTTTATTGTCTAGAGTAAATTTCCAAAAAAAATATTAGAAAAGATGTTTGAATAGGAATTCTCTTGGTGCATTTAGCATCATAGTCGTTTATGTTGCTTTTGTTTTATTCCTGATTTTACAATCATGAAGCATTCTTCGATTTTTATGTGATACTAGTACAATTTTTCAAGTAGACTAGGGGGAAAATCCAAGGTCAGAATCATAATGCAATCTTTTACATGGAATTTGCTAAAGATATTTTTCCGGATTAGAATTGTTGAATCTATAAACCAAAGGCGTAAATTATACGAATAGTTAGAGCTGGCAATGGATCGGAGGTGGATCGGGTGGAGCTCAATCCGCCTCCACCCGCCAACGATCCATCCACCACCCGACCCATCCATCACCCTATTTTTTTTAATCCACATCCAATCCACCCATCATCCACGGGTGAATCGGGTGGAGCGGGTGCTTCGCGGTTGTAAAATTCTGCAACCCAACACAATAAGCAGACTGTAAGAAACTGAAGGGCAAGGGCAATCCCTCTAAAAATCTCTTAGTCATAGCAGACATTATTGATTAAACTATTGATAGCAGAAACTCTGAAACAGTGAGAAATAGCAGCTGAAAGCCCGAAACTCTATTAATAAATAGCGAAACTCGAAACGGTGAAACACTATTGATAAAACAAAGCTTAAATTACATTTCACTTCTAATATCGACATTATTTCGAGAAATAGCATTGAAACTACGATAAAACCAGCTTATAGCGATGGAGTCCGATTATACACTTATTGAGAAATAGCAGAAACTCTGAAATAAAACTAGCTAAACTCTGAAATAAAACCAGCTGAAATTCTGAAATAAAACCAGCTAAACTCTGAAATAAAACCAGCTAAACTCTGAAATAAAACCAGCTTATGTTCCGTCTTCATATCACATCATTGAAGATCCATTCATTTTCTAAATCACATATACATGTCCTCTCCATCCTGTCGTTAATGAAATAAAAGCATATAAAAAACAAAACATTATTAAAACAAACATTATCGTAGGAAATAAATGTGATTAGTTTACCGAGTTAACATCAATGAATTCACTTGTAGTTGTAGAGCTTCCATCACCTCCCACATCGGCATCATCCAAAATAATTGCACATGTGTGTGCATTATCAAAAGAAGATTCTAAAAAAAATCCACCCGAACTCATAAATTATCATCATATCAATTTTAAAAAAAAAGGTTCAAGTGAGTGTAAATAAAAAATATATATTACCTGAATACTCTCCAAGAATCCAATTTTGCATGCACATAAGTGCTTCCACTGTATCGGCATGAAGGCTCGAACGATGGGGACTAACCACCCTACCGCCCATACTAAAAGCACTCTCAGAAGCTACTGTTGATGCAGGTATTGCTAATATATCTTTAGCAATTTTTCTCAAAGTTGGATACTTCAAGTCAGTCTTCCAAAAATTAAGGACATCAAACTCACTACTCTCTGGTAATGCATCCTCTTCAAGGTAGTGGTCTAACTCACACCGCACATTGCCTTTTCTTTTCTTAGTCTTTTTCATCAAAGTCCATTTATCAGAAGCATTGCAATCACTAGGTCGCTTCCCAAGAAGTACATTATGTCTACAAGGTGGAGACACAACATCCTCTATTTCGGATTTCTCATGGTACTCATGCAACAAATCATACAACAAACTCTTTATCCTAGATACCTCAACATAAGCTTTATCACCAAATATTTCATTAAAATAAAACTCCACACATTCCAACTTATTTCTAGGGTCTAAAATTGCAGCAACCGACAGTATTCCATTGATATTAGACTAATACTTGTCAAATTTTTCAACCATTTTTTGAGTCATATCCTTAACAACCTGCTCATTACTATTTCTCCAAAAGCACAAAGCTAATTTAATCTCACATACTTGACGAAAGAACAAGTTGGCAGTGGGATATTTTCTGCCAGAGAACAACTGAGTCACTATGTGAAATCTTTTCAATTTATCACATATAATTTCAGCCAACTCCCAATCACGTTGAGTAGGAACCACAAATTTAAACTTCGGATTTTGAGTTTTCAAGTTAGCAAAAACATTCTTATATGGTAGAGCACTTTCAAGCATTAAAAAAGTCAAGTTCCATCTTGTTTTACAATCAAGAGACAACTTTCTAGAACAATCAACTTTCGAACATCTCGCCTTATCCTCAAACTTTTGAAGTCTTTTTTGTGTTGAACCCCAAAAAACAACACAATTACGTATCATTTCTATTCCAGATCCAATCACCTCCAAACCATCATGGACAATCAAATTTAATATATGTGCACTACAACGCACATGCAAAAATTGACCAGAACACAAAAGACTATCCGAATCAAACTTTTCTTGTAATAGATCAACCATGGCATCATTTGTGGAACAATTATCAAGAACCACAGAAGATATTTTCTCAGCTATATTGTATACATTCAACGTATCCACCAGAACTTGAGCAAGCATATTGGCAGTGTGTGGACAAGGAACGTAAACAAACCTATTTTGAAAATAATATATCAATTTGGTGGAAAACAATATGCATAAAATTAAACAAGCATATATACATCCACTAATCAGTAAATAATAAATAACAAGAAGCTTCAAATTTTAAGTACCTCAAAGTTTTGTTCCGCAAAATCCATTGATCATCAATGAAATGTGATGTGACGGCCATATAACCTTTCTTTTGGTGTGAAGCAGTCCACATATCGGTTGTAATAGCTACTCTTCCCACATGACCATCAAACAACTTCTTAAGATTTGCTTTCTCAATCACAAACATCTTCATAATATCACTTTTTAAAGTGTTGCGACTTATTATCTTGAAGTTAGGATTCAAGCAATTAACAAATCTCTTAAACCCAATATGCTCTACAATTGACAATGGGTACTCATGGAGAACAACCATGTGAGCCAACTCTTTTCTTGCTTCTTCTTGACTAAAGACATGGTTTTCTAGACTTAAGCTTGAATCTTGTCTATGATTAACCGACAACAATTTTTGACGTATATCACCCTTAATGTATTTTTTAGTGCATCTACGATCAAGATGGTATTTCAAATGAGAAGTCCCATTCTTACTATTGCCCGAAAATAATAACTTACAGTGCAAACATCTAGCTTTTTGTTCACCATTGATTACGGTCTTCTCGAAGTGATTCCACACTTCTGATTTAAGTCTCCTTGGTTGACGTAGAAGTGACAGTTCCATTTCTTCTTCTCCCTCTCCTTGTTGAGGTTGAGTAGTTAGCCGAGAAGGAATTGGGACTGAGATTTCAGGAGACAACGGAGAAGGGGATAATGAGACAGACTTGGAGCCAGCACTACTATCTCCCGTGTCTATCACTGTCATACATTAACATTACAAAAAATAATTAGAAAACCTCTTCTACAGACAACACAACCTGAATATTGGTAATTTCTACAGGCAAATACAGAACAACACAACCTGAATGTTGGTAATTTCGACAGACAAATACAGAACAACACAACCTGAATGTTGGTAATTTCTACAGAGAAATAACAGAAACTAATTGTCAAAAGGAATAAAAGATTTATCGCAGAGAAATAACAGTTGTAGCGTAGAGTCGTAGCCTTAACTACAGAGAAATAACAGCCTTACAGCCGTATGAATGTGCTGAAAATGCACAAAAACACCTCCAAAATGCACAAAAAGTAAAACACCTCCAAAATGCACAAAAAGAAAAATACCTCCAACATGCACAAAAACACCTCCAACATGCACAAAAAAAAACTTAAAATCTTGAATTTTAGTACTATTACCTCAACAATATTGGGTGAAGAGTGAACTGTGAAGACGAGCGAGGATTTTACCTTGTGTGGTGGCGATTTGTCGCATTAAATGTTCAGGAGGACTTGTCATTTCTGGCTGAAGAACGGCTGATGAGAGGGCTGCTTGGCTGAAAACTGGCTGAAGAACGGCTGATGAGAGGGCTGTGTTCTTTCAGTTCAACGGCGGCTGGCTGAGGTGAAGAGATGAGGATTTTCTGGTTTAGGTCGTCTTTAGGACTTAGGAGTTGAGTGTTTGTGATTTTGTGTTATTGTGTGTGTATAGTGAAGACTGAAGAATGAAGATAGGGTTTTCTCTTTTCTGGTATAGTGAAGAATTAAGATGGATTTAAATTGGGCTTTGATATTTTGGGCTTTACAATAATTTAATTTAAGAGAGGGTGGGCCGCGGGGTGGACTGGATCAGGATCACTGCCTCACTGGACTGCTGGACTATTAAAGTATAACGGGTGGGTTGGTGGGTCGGGTGATGGGTTGGATGTATGTCCACCCGAATCCGACCCGATCCGTCACCCGATCCATCCGTCACCCGATTAAAATCCATGTTTTGTCGGGTTTTCGTCCGTATAATCGAGTCGGGTGGATGGATATCCATCGGGTTATGGTGAAATTGCCAGCCTTACGAATAGTACGTTATTTATTACATATGGACGAGAGGTACAGTGAACTACTGAACTTTTGGTGAACTATCACTTTGTCAATTAATTTTTTATGTAACTTTAATTCAACAATTTAAAAAGGTCTAGAAAGCTAAAGAAACACTAGTTGTGATTAATCTAAAGTCTATGTCTAGGAGGTATTTAATGAAAAAATAACATTCAGTCATCAGAAAAAATGTGATTATTTTTCTCAGAGAATTAAAATAGAAGTTTCTTGGTTTGGTTCTTAGCGTAGAAACCACTGTCTAAAATATTGAGTCGGTTAAACAAAGTATATATCCATGATATACACTTGGTATACATAGTGTATATCACGGGTATAATAGGAATGATTCAGCCCATTTCGGCAGTGGCCTTGAAGCCCATCTCGGCAGTGGCCTTCAGCCCATCTCGGCAGTGGCCTTCAGCCCATCTCGGCAGTGGCCTTCAGCCCATCTCGGCAGTGGCCTTTACCCCATCACGAGCAGTGTAGTATATTAGGAATGTATATTGATGTAATATTGTAGTGTAAAGGTTACCTTAATTAGTCTTGTACACTTATCATAATTGTATAGTTAGAATTATGGTAGAATAAGGTTTTAGGAATAGAATAGGAATAGGATTCTCCAATTATGGAAATATGTAACTTGTATATATACCTTTCAATTAATGAAAATAATCAAGGGGATTATTTCTTTCATGGTATCAAAAGTCTAGGTTAAACAAAATTTTCTCTCCCAAATTTTTGTTGTTCCTCTCGGCCAAGAACCCCCCTCGGGTTTACCAAATTGTTCTTCCGCTCTCAAAATCTCTCTTACAAATCCCTCTTTCACCTCTTGTTCTTTCGTTATGTCTACGTCAAAGAACACGTTTCACCCTGCCCTTATGTTTCTAACATCAAGAATCATATCCCGTTAATTCTTGAAATAGAAAACGTCCAATACGCGATGTGGGCCGAGTTGTTCAAAATTCACGCTCGTTCGCATCAAGTCATCCATCACATAATCCCTGCGGCTCCTGATGTTACAGAGGTGCCTAAATGCGAGGATGATGCTAAGTTATGGACAACACTTGATGCCACCGTCCTTCAGTGGATTTATTCTACTATGTCCACCGACCTATTGCAGACGATTATTGAGCCAGACGCTACGACGATGGCTGCATGGGATAGATTGCGTGGCATATTCCAGGATAATCAAAATTCCAGAGCTGTTACTCTTGAACATGATTTTTCCCACGTCAACATGGAAAATTTCCCGAACATTTCAGCATATTGCAAAAGGTTGAAGGAATTGGCGGACCAACTCCGCAACGTTGGTGCGCCAGTTAGTGACGATCGTCTTGTTTTACAGATGATTGCTGGCCTATCCGAGGCCTATAGTGGCGTTGGAACTCTCCTTCGTCAAAGTAATCCTCTTCCAAGGTTCTATCAAGCCCGCTCCATGCTTACCTTGAAAGAAGCCGGGTTGGCTAAAAAGGCGGCTACTAATGCTAGTCTCGTGGTCATGATGACTTCCTCCACTAGTCCTCAAAATTTTGGTAACAATTCGCACCAAAACCAATCCCACGGGGGCAGCAATAATGGCCAGTAAAATAATGGGAAAAATCGCGGTGGCAAACGCGGCTGCACATGCAGCAGTCACGGTGGCCAAAACAGTAGCAGTGGACCCCATCCAGGTTACAGTGGGCCACCGAACCCCTGGTCTCAGCCTTGGGCCTCGGGCCGTGGGCTTGGACTAGTGGACCGTTGGCCCTACGGCCCACCTCCACAGCGATTTCCAACATCTGGCCAGTGGGCTTTCCATCAGCCCAGACGGCCCACTGCCCACTAGCCCAGTAACGCTAGTTCCAGCAGTTACGGCCCAGGACAACCCAGTTCTGGAATACTTGGGCCCCTGCCTCCACAAGCTCACCACGCAGCAGGCCCCACTCAGACCGATATCGAGGCTGCGAGGCACACATTAGGTTTGACTCAACCGGACCTGAATTGGTATATGGATACCGGTGCCACTACCCACATGACATCCGATTCAGGTACTCTCTCATCTTATTCCAATTTGAGCAACCCTCGGGGTATAATTGTTAGTAATTGTAACTCTATTCCAATTCAGGGTTATGGTCAAAAAACGTTGTCTCCCCCCAATCCACCCCTTATCTTGAAAAATACTTTACATGCCCCCAAATTGATTAAAAACTTAGTGTTTTTCCGAAAGTTCATCACTGACAATTCCGTTTCTGTTGAATTTGATCCTTTTGGTTTCTTTGTGAAGGATTTCAAGACGGGGAGTCCTCTCATGAGGTGTGATAGTATGGGAGATCTTTATCCTATCACGTCCAGTTTCAGTCCATCGAGTCAAGCCTTGTCATCAGCCTTTGAAGCCATTTCTCCTTCCTTGTGGCATGCTCGCCTTGGTCATCCGGGATCCTCTATTTTGTCAGTTTTAGATAAAAATAATTTTATTTCTTGTAAGGGTACGAGTCGTACTCCAATTTGTCAATCTTGATCGTTAGGAAAAATTGTTAAGTTACCATTTGTAGACTCAGATTCTCGTTCTTCAATGCCATTTGATATTATTCATAGCGACCTATGGACGTCTCATGTTCTAAGTTCGTTGGGTCATCGGTATTATGTTCTCTTTTTGGATGATTATTCTAAATTTTCGTGGACGTTTCCAATTGCAAATAAATCTCAAGTGTTTTTCGTCTTCGTAAAATTTAGAGCATTCATTAGAATCCAATTCGAAAGAGAAATAAAAAATATTCAGTGTGATAATGGGAAAGAGTATGACAATAGGGTGTTTCGGGAGTTCTGTGCTAATAATGAGATCAATTTTCATTTTTCTTGTCTTCATACATCTTCACAAAATGGGAAAACCGAACGCAAAATTCGTTCCATAAATAACATTGTCTGCACTCTCTTAATTCATGCTTCCATACCCCCATATTTTTGGCATCATGCTCTATAAATGGCCACGTATCTGCTAAACATAATTCCTTCCAAAGGTCTGACATATTCTTCCCCCCTCCAAATTTTATATAATAAGAAACCTTCTTATTCTCATCTTCGGGTTTTTGGGTGCTTGTGTTATCCATTAATCCCGTCCACCATAATTAACAAACTTCAGGCCCGGTCTTCTTTGTGTGTGTTTTTGGGTTATCCATTTAATCATCGTGGTTACAAATGCTTTGATTTATCCTCCAAGAAAATCATCATTAATCGCCATGTAATGTTTGATGAAACTCAATTTCCCTTTACTAAAGTGCATACTACCAAGCCTAGTTCGTATAATTTTTTGGATGATGGTATATCCCCGTATATTACTCACCATTTTTCGGACATACCCCGCACCCAAAATTCTCCAGCGGGCCCACTGCCCGCTGGCTCCACTATTCCGTCGCAATTTCCCGTCACTGGATCAGTTCCAGCGATTGGGCCAGTCCAATCCAATTCTGGAACTGGTCCACTTCCTGCTCCAGTTTGCCGATTTGGGCCAGCAGGCAATGTGCCTGCTGGCCATCCATCCCGAGCCCAAAAAATTCCCAAAATCCACCCACTTCTTCCTCGAGTCATAGACCAGTCACTCGTAGTCAATGAGGTATTTTTACACCAAAAAGATATTTTAATTTACATTGGAATGTCTCTAAATCCCCCTTGCCCCGTAATCCTGTGTCTGCCTTAAACAACCCGAATTGGAAAATTGCTATGACTGATGAATATAATGCTCTTATTGATAATAAGTTGTGGGAGTTGGTGCCCCATCCATATGGTATTAATGTTATCAGGTCTATGTGGATTTTTGCTCATAAGGAGAATTCAGATGGTTCATTTGCTCGACATAAGGCGCGGCTTGTAGGTGATGGTAAGACTCAGCAGGTTGAGATAGATTGTGGAGAGACGTTTAGTCCAGTGGTCAAGCCGGCTACCATTTGCACGGTGCTTAGCTTGGCTCTTTCGAAGGCATGGCCTATTCATCATTTGGATGTCAAGAATGCTTTCCTACATGGTGATCTCAAGGAAACAATATATATGCATCAACCGTTGGGGTTCAGGGATCCCAACCATCCTCATCATGTCTGTTTGTTAAAGAAGTCCTTATATGGGCTTAAGCAGTCACCATGGGCCTAGTATACAAGGTTTGCTGACTATGTTTCGACTATTGGGTTCACTCACAACAGGTCAGATAATTCATTGTTCATCTACCGTCGTGGTTCATCCTTGGCCTACATTCTATTGTATGTGGATGATATCATTTTGACTGCCTCTTCCTATGCCTTACGCCAGTCTATCATGACCCTGCTCAGCTCTGAGTTTGCTATGAAAGACTTAGGGCCCTTGAGTTATTTTTTGGGGATTGCCGTCAATCGCCATTCAGATGGATTGTTCTTGTCTCAATGAAAGTATGCAGCTGAGATCATCGAGAGGGCTAGGATGTCATCCTGTAAGTCCACTTCCACTCTAGTTAATACAAAGCCCAAGCTTAGTACCGCGGCCGGCGTACCCTACGAAGATCCGTCCCGCTATCACAGTCTTGCAGGGGCCCTTCAGTATCTTACCTTTATAAGACCGGATATTACGTATGCCGTCCAGTAGGTGTGTTTATTCATGCATGATCCCAGAATTGAGCACATGAATGCACTCAAACGCATCATTCGGTATATTCAGGGTACACTGGACTATGGTTTGCTTTTGTATCCTTCCTCGACATCCACACTTATCTCATACACAGATGCTGATTGGGGTGGTTGTCCAGACACCAGACGGTCTACGTCTGGCTATTGTATGTTCTTTGGCAATAACTTGGTCTCATGGTCTGCGAAGCGTCAGGCAACTCTATCCCGCTCAAGTGCCGAGGCTGAATATCAGGGTGGGTACCTAATGTGGTCTCATAATCATGTTGGTTACGTAATTTGCTTTTGGAGATTCATTGTCCCATTCAGAAGGCAACCTTAGTATATTGCGATAATATTAGTGTCATCTACCTTTAAGGTAATCCGGTTCAACACCAACGCACTAAGCATATCGAAATGGACATTCACTTTGTCCGTGAAAAGGTTGCTCGTGGTCAAGTTCACGTATGCCATGTCCCGTCATGATATCAAATTGCAGACATCTTTACAAAGGGTCTGCCCGCCGTCTTTTTTGAAGATTTTAGGGACAGTCTCAGCGTTCAAAGACCGCCCGCTATGACTGCGGGGATGTGTTAAACACGGTATATACCTGTGATATACACTTGGTATACAAGTGTATATCACGGGTACAGTAGGAACGATTCAGCTCATCTCGACAGTGGCCTTCAGCCCATCACGGGCATTGTAGCAGTGTAGTACATTAGGAATGTATATTGATGTAATATTGTAGTGTAAAGGTTACCTTAATTAGTCTTGTACACTTACCATAATTGTATAGTTAGAATTATGATAGAATAAGGTTTTAGGAATAGAATAGGAATAGGATTCTCCTATTATGAAAATATGTAACTTGTATATATACCTTTCAATTAATGAAAATAATCAAGGGGATTATTTCTTTCAGAGTCAAACATTGTGAAAGACGAATCGACTAATACTTTTGACATGTTTATGCATTAATGATTAATCAACTGTGATGGGGTTTTGGATTATTTTTGATAAGTTGATATGCATACAAATTCTTTCAGTCTAATAATGGGCAACATTGAAGGAAAGAAACCAGAGACAAGTTTAGATTCTATAGTTAGTACTGTCTCAGATCATTTTTACATTTCCACTTGTTAGATATGTTAAATATACTTGTGATATACACAAAATATACGCCGTGTATATCATGGGTTGCCTTCGGATAATTGGACTGTTGGGCCGTGATATACATGGTGATCTCAAGGAAACAGTGTAAATGCATCAGCCCTTTGAGTTTAGGGACCCCGAATATCCTAATCATGTCTGTTTGTTGAAGAAGTCCTTATATGGGCTTAAGCAGTCTCCACGGGCCTGGTATAAGAGGTTTGCCTACTATGTCTCGACTATTGGGTTCATTCACAACAGATCGGATAATTCCTTGCTCATATATCGTCGTGGTTCGTCCTTGGCTTATATATTATTATATGTGGATGATATTAGCTTGACTGCCTTTTCCGATGCCTTACGCCAGTCTATCATGACAATGCTCAGTTCTGAGTTTGCTATGAAAGACTTGGGGCCCTTGAGTTATTTTTTGGGGATTGTTGTCACTCGTCATGCAGGTGGATTGTTTTTATCACAGAGGAAGCACGCAGCCGAGATAATTGAGAGGCAACTCAATTATTTTTACTTTTTGTTATTTAGTTTTTATTTTATTTTATTCCATTATGTGCTTTAATCGTTTGTCTAAGTGTGTAGGAACGGGAAAAAACTGGTGTATGGAAGTTGGAGATGGAAGTGTCGAAGAAAAAAGAAGCTAAAATGAGGATCATTAAACGACCCCTTTTGCAGACCGTAAATATGGTTTGCATACCGCATTTTGATCCGCAAATCCTCCCAGACGAATTAAAAAATGAAACTTGAAAAAGTTCAAAAATAAGGACCATTCTACGGTCCGCATTCCTAGTATGCGGCTCGTACTTTCGACCGCAAAATAAGTTAGACCCCTGGGAGGTTGAGCATAAAACTACGGCGGAAAGGATCCATTATGCGAACAACAGAACAGTTTCACGACCTGTTCTGCAATCGCATTTTGGGTGTTATGCAGTCGATGAAAAAATAGGTGTATCTCACGTCTCTACTACCTTTGGGCACCACTTCACCTGCCCGTGCTACTAGTCCTACACCACCAGAGTCCGAGAAGGATAGTTCAGAGTTACCCGCTCCCATTTCACAGTCTGAGGTCATTGATGCCCCGACATATCCAAACTCAAGAGAGCTCTTAGTGCTCCACATGAAGCCCCTCAAACGTTTTTCTTACATTTTGATTTTATGCATTGAGGACACTGCATGCTTTTAAAGTTGGGGGTGTGGTAACATGTTTCGTTTGCCTTGGATTTGTTTCTTTGATCCCCCTTGGTTTTTCTTTGCCTGATTCTTTCCCAAGGGTGTATGTTCAGTAACCATGGCTTAATGATAGAGTAGTTTGACTTTGTTGGTACTTGTATGTAGTTTCTAGCATGTGTATCTTATTTTTGGTTTTGATAACTCCCCTCAAAAAGTAGTGTTTTGAGAAAAGAGAGTAACTATTCACTTGAATGATCTTTTGTGAAAGCATGCCTCATTTTGTGACTCTATGTCTACTTGTGTTTTAATCTTCATGAGATGATAGCCTTGTATTCAATAGAAAGCTAAAAATGTAGCGGTTTTTGTAGTTCATGTGCATTGTGTGGTGAGAATTTGATTGCTCTCTTGTGCTTGCTTGTATTATCTAGAAGTTGCCTCGTTGGTTTGTAACTATGAAACTAGGAATTACTTGGTTGAAGAAGGGATCTTAGAATTTCATATGGGAGTGAACCTTCTTGATAGAGACTTTTTTTTACCTACTCGTGAGTTGAGAGAACTAGTTGTCCCCTTTTGAGCTTCTTAACTTTTTCTGTGGCTACCACATTACAAACCGAAACCCTTTTGAAATGAACCATCTTTTGAACCAAAATCCCTCTTTGTAAGCATGAGAAGTGAGAATTGAGGCCAAAAGCCTAAGTTGGGGGTGGAACATGAGAAAAAAGAAGGGAAGAAGATTGTGATGTGTGTAGTACTAAAAAAATGAGAAAAAGAAGAAAATGAAATGCAAAAGCAATAGAAAAGAAAAGAGAAAATGAATCACAAAAAGAGTGAAATAAATTTGGGATACTTGCATAAAATGGGTGAGAAAAGAAAGTTGGAAGACAAAACATGGAATTGAGCAAAATGAATGAAAAATATGTAGTGCAAAAGGAGGGAAAAATCACTCGTACCTAAATGAATATCCTACACATCCCTAAGCCTACATTACAAGCTTGAAAAAATCCTTAGAAATCCGAAACCGAGCACTCTTTGAGTAGTGGTGACTTAAAATGGCAAGCCTATGACATGATACTTGTGACACTTGACATTCTTTATGAGTGAGTGATTTGGCATATGTCCCATATTTTGAATTGTTATTAATGAGTGTTGGGACTTGCTTTGTTGTGAGGCACATGAATTACATGAACTTTGTGATTCGAGCTTCTCACATTATTGTACTTTTGCACATCTAGTCACTAATAGCATTTAGTCATCGATTGAGGCTT
Organism: Anisodus tanguticus; assembly: GCA_034509755.1. NCBI lineage: Eukaryota > Viridiplantae > Streptophyta > Magnoliopsida > Solanales > Solanaceae > Anisodus > Anisodus tanguticus. Next base: position 35,045,073 of record CM067546.1, read on the forward strand.
GATTTTCATAAAATGATTGTTTATAGCTATGCACTCTCAGGTTATTTTTGAGAAAATTGAGGTGTTGTTAACATTTTAAATCGCATGCTTGTGAACTCATAGGTAGAACCAACCATAGTCATTCTTGCTTTGTTTTTAGTCGTAACTTTTAGCTTTGTTTTTAGTTGCTTGAGGACAAGGAAGAGTTTAAGTTGGGGGTGTTGATGTGCGGTGAAATTACGCATTTTTGATACCCTTTCCTTAAGATTTTCTAGCCCTTTAATTAAGTTTTAATGTAATTTCTTATATTTATTTTGTGTTTGTAGGATTTTTACCTCGGGACACCAGAAATGAGGAAAAAAAAACATAAATGTGGACAAAAGTGTTGTAAAAGGGGAAGAATTGCAACAAAGACCAGATATGCGAAACACAGAAACAGACTGCGAACCGCAGATGGGAAAGCTACATCGCAGTTTTAGCCAGTGATTAGAGGATTTTGGAGCCCCAAAGTGCGACCCATTATGTGGACCACACTTTCATTCTGCAGACAACATTTCGGTCTACGAACCATTGCTCCACAACAGTTCCAGCTCGCGATGCTTAGAAGCATTTTTGCGGATCGCAGTTCAAATTCTACGGATCGCACTTCCTGCCACAGTTCGAGATAGTCCAATCTTGAATACACTCTGCGAACCCTAAGCCAATTTTACGCACCACAGATCAATTATGCGGCTGCAGAGTGGATGGCGGTGATTTTTTTGTAATTAAGTGTAGTCCAAAATTTTGGGTCTCTATATATGTCTTGTCTAGGGTTTTGGGAAAAAAGAGAGGGAATACATTACACAATACACTAACTCAATAAGAAACACTCTCCAACCTATTTTGAGACCTTAAAAGAGGGAGAACAAGCTTTGGAGGCTAGGGTTTCATCACCCATCACCTTGGAAGTGAAGACTTGAAGCCATTAATGAGAATTTCGTACTTCATCTCTTTATTTCCTTGCTTTATATTGTTATATTTGGTGTGGGTGATGACTTTGGACAACAAAGTTGTAAGACTTGTTGAGTAGTATTTGTATTTAACTTTTGTTGCTTTTGTATTGATTATTTCTTGCTATTTATGAAATGGGTCTATTGTTTATTTAATTAATCTTGTTCTTCAATGTTTCCAAAGGGATTGGTTAATCCCAGGACTTTCCCATCTATCCTTAATTAAACTTGAGAGAGGAAATTAGGATTTCAGATAGATTGATTATCATGATTTGCGGCTTTAACTCTCATCTAATGGGATTGACCTTTAGATAGGAAAAACCATAGCGTAGCCTAAAATTGGAATGTGATTAATTCTCCTTAATTTGATTCGAGAGAATAAGCTAAGACAGACCCGCTAAATAGTTGAGAGACATTAGTGGGTAATTGAGCTTCCTAGGCTAATTTGCTACACCCATGATTAATTAGTGATAGATAATTACTTGCAATGGATAATTATTGAGTATAAGTTAATTTACTATATTTCAAAGCCCCGAATTTCCATAGCTTGTGATCCCCATTAGGTAGTTTTATCTTTATTAGTTTTTAAACAAAATCAAATATTTAAAAATCATTTGGCTTGGCTTATTTGGCGATAATTCCATAACTAGATTAATTGCCCAAGTATATTGTTCTTTGTGGATTCGACCCCAACTCCTAGTTGGGTAAATTATATTGCGACGACCGTTTATAATTTTTCTTTAAGGAGTGGATTTGGACGTCATCATCTACCCGAGAGCTTTGATCTGACACATCTCGCAACGCTAATATTTCGTTACCTACCTTTATTCCAAACCTTCTAGTCTGTCTACTGGTTAATTCTTCCTCACCTTTACTTGTTATTGACGAACCTTGGTTAACTAATATGATAATGGGATTCTTGGTCTCTCAAAAGGTCTAACCTGTGGGGGCATCTGAACATGATCATGTTCTGGAAAGATGACCGGGGGCGCTGTTGTATACATAGCACCACTCACATCTAACCCGACTAAAAATGACCGTTGCGCGGATAATTTTAGTATGGTGCGAGCCCTATTATAATCTGGCAACATCACTGGAATTGATAGCGCTCGGAAGGGCGATTCTTCTAGGGCCTCCGATGGGTCCTCCTCCATAAACGGATCTTCAAACAGATCTTATTCCATAGACAAATCTTCTTCCATAGACAGATCTTCTTACATAGATAGATCTTATTCCATAAATGAATCTTCTTCCATAAAATAACTCATATTTATTTCTGGTGCCCTTATAGTCCTCGGATCCATATCAATGGGTGGTACCTTATCCCGCATTCCTGACCAATTTCTTGTTGATGATACTATCCTTTGATTTTGGCATTACTGAAAAAGAGACTCAAGGTGAGAGAATAGGAATTGAAATACTCACAACTCCGCTCTAACGCACGATTTAGATTTCAAAGAAGGTAACATCTTAAATGTCCTATAACCTCCTGTTTATAAGTGTGGCATGCAACACACCTATAAGCAAGACTCTACTAGACATGTCTTGTAGACACCCCTAGGACTGACCTACTCTGATACCAAGTTTGTCACACCCCAGCCTTGGGGGGGTGGTGGCCGACACCCATTTCCCTAAGGCTCGAGTGTACCAATCCCAATATCTGTGACATACTCAACAACACATAGGCCGACATGGCCTCTGATAAATGATTCTCTGAAAAAAGAACACAATCACATGCACGCAGAAAAGGCCCAACTTAAACACACGCGCGCGCGCGCGCGCGCACACACACACACACACACACACATATATATATATATATATATCAACAAGGACAACATAAACACAACATGTCTACTGGAGAGGCTGACAAGGGCACACGCAAGACCATAATACACAACACGACTGTTTACAAGCCTCTAAAGAGTATAACGATAATATCTGGTTGGGATAGGGTCCCGCCATACACAACTATATATATATATATATATATATCAACTCACTAGACAGCTCCGGAAGAAAGGAGCATGACAACCTTCAGTTGAGTCGAGTCACCTATTGCGAGGAATCATCCGCAGCTCTATTTGTACTTGCGGGCATGAAATGCAGTGTCCTCGGAATGGAACACCTATACAAAAGATGTACTAAATATGTAAGGCATATAACAAATATAGACAGAAAATGTAACATAAGACATAAGGGTACATAAGTGAACCTAAAACTTATAACAAGCCTCTGAGGGCCTACTTGTCACAATCATGAAGATATATGCATGTAAGTAAAATTCAAGTCGCTCAAGGGGCCATATAATGTAATATCCAGCCTATGTGTGGGGAAAATCATATCATATTATATATATCATACCTGGCCTCGATGATGACTCTGTCGTATCCAGCCCAGATGTGGGACTCGGTAATACCAAAACCAGCTGCAGTGGTGTGCATAAATAGGTACCATACCCGGCCAACTATAGTGCATCTCGGTAAGAAAATAACTACATATATATAAGTGCAATGCAAGGATCGACTTTGAAGGCCTTATGAATCCAATCAGAGTGTCTCAAGGTCGTTCTCCTCCTATTATCGTTATGTAACTGTGTTGGTATCAATTATCTAACAGTCAATAAGGATCATAAAAAGACATAAGATTCAAGATGCTATCAAGGCGGGAAGTTATATCGACAAAGAACCATAAGAGTTATGAACTATAACAATATGAAACAATAAGGTTCACAAGCTTAATTCTTGAGACTAGAGTTCCTTTTGAAGTAACGGCGTTATGATTACTTTTCTTCGTAGGTCATGCCAAAGAAAGAAAGAGTGAACCTTAACATACCTTTGTTTCTTGAACGATGCTAGCTTGTAACTCTCCGGCCACTCTTTGAATGATATCCTACGTATTAGAGATGTTTCAGATCAATCATGGTTCAAGTTCAATATATTCTATCACAACAACTTTCATTGTCACTCCTAATTATCACCACCATGCTATCCATGTACTTACAACTCCATTCAATAGCTTAAATCTTACAAAATCAGCCCAACATAAGTTAACATCAACAAGAACAACCTTTACGTGATTTCTAGCTTATAGTTCCATTACCGAAACCAACACTTTAGACGACCTCAACAACAATATCTACAACATAATAAAGTTACATCCCATAATTTTCAGTCATAATTAGTCATTTATGCAACCTCCAAACAGCCCAACAACAAACCCTAACATCCTTTTGTCAATTAAGGTACTAACTTGTAGATTCTTCACCCAAATGCTTAATTAACACATGAATAAGCATAGGCACAAGAAAGGGAGTGAAATCTTACTTTACACAACAAATATAACCTTGGATACAATCTCCTTAGTTCCAAGAACAACTCTCAAATGCACAACAACTTCATGGAAGCATGGTCCTTCACTTAACCTAGCTTTTGATGTGGGTTTGTGATGTAATCACCTTGAAATCATCTTAAAATTACCTTGAAACCTTAGAAATATGTTGGAAGGGTTAGGGAGAGAGTTTGGGAATTGTTTGGTCGAAAATGGATCATAAATGGCCTAAAAATTATTTAAACCCGAAGCTAAGTCGGCCACAGACCAATTTGACGGTTCGTACATTTTTGTACAGTCCGTAAATTTGGATCGTAAAATCTATCCTTAAATATATGGTAGGGGTCCCATTTTGACAGTCCGTCAATTTTTTACGGTCCGTCCTTTTGGGTCGTCAAATTGGGATTCTGTAGATTTTCGTCGAAATATATTCCATCCGCTCCGTTTAACTTCCATAGACAACCTGTAAACTCTCATTATTCTTTCGTAAGGTCACATATCTTTCCGGAATGCCGGTATCAATCGACAACGCGATGAAACGTAAAACTCTGAGGCGTAACAACTTTATGACGAACTAATTCTGTCACAAATTTTGGAAAAACAAATCTCCCACATCGAAAGACAAGCACAAATGAAGGCAATGTGTGTATATAAAGGAGTAAGATGGGTAGCGTTTTAAAATATGATTTTTCTATTAAGTTATTATTAATTTAATCACAATTTAGTAATAAATAACTAATAAATAATTAAATATAAATTTAATTATTTATTAAATATTGATAATAAATAAAAATAAAAATTAATTATTATATTTAAAAAAATAAAAATATGAAGGCAATGTGGTGTGTATAAAGGAGTAAGATGGGTAGCATTTTAAAATATGAATTTATCTATTAAGTTATTATTAATTTAATCATAATTTAATAAATAACTAATAAATAATCAAATATAAATTTAATTATACATTAAATATTGATAATAAATAAAAATATTAATTAACTATTATATTTTTTTAAAAATAAAATTTTGTCATGGAATTTGTCCGTCATAAATTTGTCACAGAGTTTTCTGTCTCTAATCCATCACAATTTGTGACGATTTTAATATATTTTATATTAAATGCTTTGTGACAGAATGACACATCTTTCACAATTTTGTGATGGACAGATCCGTCATAAATTCGTCACTAAAATTTTGTGACGGGATTATTTTTTATCTCAAAAATTTACGACGAGCGATTATATGATGGTCCAAAATCCGTCACAAATTTGTTATTTTCTTGTAGCGAATAAATCGCAAAGAGGTCCAAATCATTCTATTTTCGAGAAATACGCTACTAACGGTCCTCGAATTATAGAGAAAAATAGGAGAGAAGAATCAAGGGATTACACAGATTTGAACTCACAATCTTGATATATAAAATTATTATTTTGTGGTTGCAATTTATTTTCAGAACTTGAAATTTTGTTGCCAATAAATTGACACGCCCAGTGGGACCAAATATGTTCTTCATATCTTCTCTCACAAATCAAATCCGCAGTGAAAGATGGAAGTTTTATGGATACTTCAAGTGTCGTCTCTAATTTTTGACAAGTTTACAGTCCGACAAGCCTTGAAGTAGGGGCATTTATATACATCAAAAATTTATAGGACTCTACAAGACGAGTCCATTCCATCTCCAAACTCTAAATTTGTTAGGGTTTGTTGGAGGCTACTCTACCCTAAACCCTAACTCATGCGAGGGTTTGTTGGAGGCTACTCTACCCTAAACCCTAACTCATGCGCACCTATATAAAGGGACACATGCATATTCCCCTGAAAAGATATCTAGAAACCCCCCCCCCACTAATTATGGGATATTCACAAAGAGATCAATGCATGCTATGCATCAAATATTGTCTTTCTTAAAACTAAAGTGATCAAGTAGAGGTGTTCTTCATCAAGATGATATTCACAAAGAGATCAATGCATGATATGCATCAAATATTGTCTTTCTTAAAACTAAAGTGATCAAGTAGAGGTGTTCTTCATCAAGATCAACTCGAAGTGTTGCTTCGACCTTCTTGGCAATCAAACACATCGCAGAGAGGTCCAAATCATCGTACGTTCGAGAAATACGCTATTAACGACCCTCGAATTATAGAGAAAATAGGAGAGAAAAATCAAGGGAATACATAGATTTGTACTCACAATCTTGATATATAAAATTATTATTTTGTGGTTGCAATTTATTTTCAGAACTTGAAATTTTTGCAAATACCACTATACTAAAAGTAAATGTTTGTTTTTACTTGTTCTGTTTAAAAAATCAAGATAAAATTTATCACTTAATTCCTAATTTATCCTTATTATTAATTATAATAATTTTCATTAAATTTATTAAATTTAAAGGGAGATATATATAATAAATTTATTATTTTATTAATTACTTTTTAAGAAGTGTGTCATGTCAAACATAGAAAAATAAAAATAAACAGATTGAGTGTAAATAGAGTAGCAAGGTCTTGGTGGGTCCGTGTATTGAAACTTGTGAAGAATTATTGATGCCTTGACTCCCTTTTTGATGATGGAATTAAGTTGGACTCTAAAATGATTCGCAACAATTATGATTTGTTTTGCACAGATTTCCCTTCAAGCGCACTAGTCTTTAATTTTTGTACATGTTCTTCATTATGTGGTCTTTAATTTCTGTTCTTATTGATTATTTAATAAAAAATATTTAGTGCTTCGCTCAGTATAAGTTTTATAATATTTATTTTTAGAAATTGAACTATTGATTCACTCAGTATAAGTTCTATAAAGATAAATTATACAGTATAAGTTGTGTAAGTATTTTTAGAATTTATTGTAGTGTTCAAAAATTAGAGTTATGCTTTTTGAGACACATGTTCTTTATTCTTTTTGAGTTGAATAACGTACATGATATTGTGAAGTTTGATGTGTTTTCAGTCATTTTATATTCGACATAACTTGTGAGATATTATGATACGAATATATAAACTTGCACCGCGCCAAAAATATTAAAAAGCAAAATTAAAGACCACATATTAGAGGGGTAGAAATTGAGTACCACCCTGAAATAGGGGCATTTGTTCAAATGACGCAACAAGTATTGCCCAGTAAATAAGATAGTTTTCAAATAGTTTACGCCAAATCATATTAATTTACTTAGATTAATAACTTAATTAAGTGAAAAATACATATACTTTTTCCGGTCCATATTATATATGTTGTTTTTTAGCTTTTACATTATCAAGATGATATTAATTATTTTTCCTTCAAATTTATCCTTACTTCGATAAGTATAATTTTTACATAATCAAGAAACCATATTTTTTTGGCAAATAATTTTATTATGCCAAAAGTGAACGCTAAATACAGAGATGAACATGCTGTTGGGATTTGTTGGGTTCGTAAATCAAATAATAAGCACATCGGAAGTTTAAAATTTTTACCCAACAACAATCCTGACATGACTTATACGATTATCATGTTGTACGTTCAAAACATGATAAAAGAAAACTTACAGGTTTTCGTACGCGAGATTCAACACTAAGGTATCCACGCGATTTGTTTCCTCGATTGCAAGATCTAACTCTAGTGTATTTTCTATTCAAGAAAGCTAGATAATCTTGCTTTAGGAACTGAGAAGTTATTTTTGTAACACCATAATTATGGGGTATGTGTTGTATATATAGGAGTTCAAGACAAAATCTAAATAGATCTAAAATAGGAAAACCTGGGCCCATGTTAATGTTCAGTGGACCAACCCAGATGGTCCACTTCACATGCCCAAAGTCACGGCCAAACTCCCATTTTGGGCAAGTAATTTCTGGCTCAATTACTTCTATGTATTTGTTCGAGTACCCATATAATATATCCAACACAATTAAATCCAAAATCCAATTTGACTTAATTAAATAATTTCTATCAAATAGAAATATTCCATAATTATTATAAATTAAATATCTCGATTCTCAATCGAATATTTAATACTTTCTCAATACACTCTTAGATCGAAGAAACAATCGTATATAGTGTGACCCTATAAGCCTTCACATATCGACATTAATCTAATTAAGGTCCATACGAAACTCCTAGACTGCGTCGTATGACGAACTCAATATGTGAAGTTCGTTTACATGAATCCAGCAAACTTGACCTTTATGCGGAACTATAAATTCCTTTCATTTGCACACACTCGATTAAACTTATGATTTGTCAAGTGTCTATCCAAATGGCTTAATCACTTTATCTCACATTTATTCGTTAACAACTTGACCATATTCTAAATATGTCTCTTGCACTGGCCAGTGACTTTAGTCAACCTAATAACATTGAGAAGTTGAGTGCTCTCTCGAATTTCCAATCGAGGAATGAATCATATTCTTGGCTCAACTACCACATTGATTTACATCCTGATGCACCCAACACAAGCCGTATCTTTTCCAAGAGGAGTTTAAACTTAGAACTTGGTCAAAGTACGTCATTCTGTAAACAAGGTGCGTATTGACCTCAAGTCAAAGGACATTTATAATCCACACGCCGATAACACTATAGACATGTATAACAAATAGTTTATCGTCAGGGTATACCAATACTTCTCCAAAGTATCCATGTATCCATCACGAATAACCATTACTCGTAGTTGTGAGACATACTACATTCTCCAAGAATGTGATGCAGACCACATGTCGATTTATAGCATATCATCGATAGCTCATTCTCGATGATCATTAGTCGAGGCTATTTTGAGAGTTACGTTCTATCATTAATATCTCACTCTATTAATGACAACGTAAGCTCAAGGGATGCACATATATCAATAATTGCAAACAATCAAACAATAAATCAATAAATGCAAATGCCATAATTATTAATATCATTAATAATACGAATGTGTTCAAGTACATTTTTGTCCCTAATATAGATTGTCTCTAAGAAATACATACTTTCACATTCAACTAGACACTGTCCCAATAATCAGTTCTAACTAAACAACCATTAGAACATATCAGCTACATGCCATCTCTTGCTTACACAGGGTAATAATTTAACTTTTCAAACCATTTAGCAATTCTACTCAGATTACTAGCCTTGAAATGGATCTCCTGTATAGTACATTTGATCATGATATGAAGATGCTGCTTCGTGTTTTGGAATATCCTCGTATTTCTCTCTTTTCATATGTAATAAGTAGCTCCAGCTAACATCATTCTATATACTTGCGCTTGTGGACTTCTTCCTCTGGCCATCTTTTATGCCCATTTCAATTCTTCATTCCATTGTAGTGGACATCTATTTATATTGAGCCATTACAGTAACTTCCTCCACACATAAGTTGATCCCTCACACTCAAAGAATAAGTGATTAGTTCTATCATCCTTCTGCAAACATTAAGGACACACCTTTTCTGTAGTAATTCACCATTTGAACAATCTGTCTCTAGTAGTCAGTCTCTTATGAGTATCTAATTGCATTATAAAAATATATCTGCACAGCTCCATATTGTTGCAAATCAGCTTCCTCTAGGTCACCTTCTCATACTCACCTCTGAGCTTGGTAGAGAATGTGTTCATTTGCATAATGTCATCTGTTGAATAACCTGCCTGAGTGAAGTACTTTGTGGTTTTCAAAATCCTTTGTATAATTCATGAAATCTGCTTTGGTACACCATCTAACATGTTCCTTCGGTGGGAAACAACAATTGCAGGGAACGGAAAGTAAGTAAATATTACAATTGCTAGAAATGATAAACTAAAGATTACAACAAAACTGGAAATCAAGAATGAAACAAACTCCTTGTGTGATTTGCTGAGTCGAGTGATGACACTCTGTCTTTAAGACAAGATTGCCCCATATATCTCCTTTTACGTTGTCGGGCAATAGTCTCCCAAGATACAACAACAACTTAACAATTGAGCAAAGGAAACTCAAGTGTTACTCTTGAAGAACTTTGAGTATAGTAAACTTGCTAGAGAGGAAGAAGATGAATTCAGAAATTCTGTAGTATTTTCTAAGTGTAGTGTTCAACAATTGAGCCAAAAGCCTCAATTTATAGTGTAAGGAGATGACCCCTTAACTAGCCAACTAGTGGCCTTCAATAGCCAATGTAATGGCCTTCACGGCTCTGCGGCGATTTCCGACTCGTTTCATCTTACACTTCGTACACTTCTTCCTTCGTTTACCAACGTGGAATACTTTGTCATTTGGCCAATAACTGTCCATCATTCTATGTCTCAAATGTATTACATACATACAAATATCTCTTTCACTAATGAAATTTGCGATACTTGGCACTACGTGTGCACGTGTGTGGAAACGACGTTTCCGACGTGCGGGGCCCCAATTGTTTGAGTCATAAATAATGGAATATACTTAATTCCACATTAGTAAATTTCCAACAATCCCCTCTTGAAAGAGATTTTGGCGCACTCACATAGTGCCTTTTCCAGCAATCTTTCAGCGGATCGATGTTGCATCTGGATAGGTAGCTTCTGCTTTGAACCTTCCATAGTTGAATACAATCAGACTTATTTACTGTGTGGTGAACGTGATGTCTTGAACCGTCAGTGTTTTGTGTAAGCCAAGTCAGCAGTACCAACACAACAACTTTCCTTACTCTGTTCTTCATAATATTTTGTCCATTGTGGCTTGTAGGAGACCATTAAAAGTGTTAGGAATCATTAAAAGGAATCCTGCTATACCCCACCGTATTGGTCCTTATACCTTTGGTTTTAAGCCCATTCCCCTAGACAAGCAGAACATCTGATCTTTGGGTAAGCCCTTTGTCAGTGGGTCCGCTATATTATCCTTTGATTTTATGTAATACATACCCACTGGTGAACTTGGTGTTCTCTATATCAGATATCCAGTTTGCATCACTGTACCCCTCTAGTACAACTGGATATCTTGAATAATGCAACCCGTAAGTTAGCGTGTATTTCAGGTATCGTAGTACCCGATTCAACGCCTTCAAATGATCATTACTCGAATTACGGGTAAACCTAGCCAACTTGTTGACTGCATAAGCAATATCAGGTCGGGTGCAGTTTGTTATGTACATCAAACTACCAATCACCTGTGCATATTGCTCCTGACATACGGGTGCACCACGATTTTTATCAAGCTTTTGATTTCTATCCATTGGTGACTTCATAGGCGAACTGTCAAACATCTTAAACTTTCTCAACACATCCTCGATGTAGTGAGACTGAGATAAGACCAGTCCGTTAGACGTCTTAGAGATATTTATCCCTAAGATGACATCTGCGATACCCATATCCTTCATGTCGAAGCATTGTTTCAACATGTTCTTAGTCTCTAGAATCAAGCTAGGACTGCTCCCTGTGATCAACATGTCATCTACGTATAGGCATATCATGATGAACGAGTCAGAGTTACCTTTCGTGTAGACACATTTGTCACACTCATTAATGGCGAAACCCTTCGATAGTAGAGTACTATCAATTTTTTCGTGCCATTACTTCGGGGCTTGTTTCAGCCCGTACAGAGATTTGACAAGCCGACAGACTTTCTTCTCTTGCCGTGGAACCACATACCCCTCGGGTTGTTCCATATAAATTTCTTCTTCCAAATCACCATTTAGGAAGGCTGTCTTGACATCCATTAGATGTATCTCAAGGTCACGCAACGCTGCGATCACAATGAATACTCGTATGAACGTTATCCTAGACACCAGGGAGTACATGTCAAAATAGTCAAGGCCTTCTTTCTGCCGATACCCCTTGATTACCAACCTGTCCTTGTACTTATGTATAAACCCATCTGCTTTATACTTCCGTTTGAGTATCCATTTACTACCCAATGGTTTATTTTCCGGAGGAAGATCAACCAACTCCCAAGTATGGTTATGCAAAATGGACTTTATTTCACTCTCAATAGCTTTTTTCCAGAGTTATTCCTCTGGAGTTGACAATATTTCAGCAATTGTCCTTGGTTCGTCATCAACCATATAAGCTACAAAGTCAAGACCGAAGGATTTATCCTTCCTGGCCCTTTTACTTTGCCTTGGTTCCACCTCTGGAGTCTCCAAGTTCTGAGAATCTAGAACACTAGATTCTGGATATTCAGACACTTTGAAGTCCACTAGATTTGAACCATCTAGATCCGGGCAGTCAATGACTCCCGGTTCCTGAGAGCTTTGTTCATAACTTCATTTGCGAGAGGTTATGTCTTTTTCCTTTCTAGGAAAAGTATCTTCAAAGAATTGAGCATTCCTTGATTCCATGATTGTACCCCCGTGGATATCTGGAATATCTGACTTATGCACTAAGAAGCGATAAGCACTACTGTTATTTGCATATCCGATGAAAATGCAATCTATAGTCTTAGGCCCAATCTTGACCTGCTTTGGCTTGGGTACTTCGACCTTTGCCAAACAACCCCACACCTTTAAATATTTATAGGTGGGTTTCTTTCCCTTTCATAATTCATATCGAGTTTTGTCCTTACCCTTATGTGCGACTCTATTAAGAATTGTATTAGCGGTAAGGACGGCTTCTCCCCACATGTTTTGGGGAAGACCGGAATTGATGAGCAAAGCATTCATCATTTCCTTCAATGTGCGGTTCTTACGTTCCGCCACACCATTCACCTTTGGTGAGTATGGAGTCGTCGTTTGATGAACAATGCCTGATTGGGCACAATATTCCTCAAATGACGCTACATATTCTCCCCCTCTATCGCTACGAATGGATTTAATCTGCATGCTTAGTTGGTTCTCAACTTCTGCTTTGTAACGTCGGAACGCTTCATCTTTACTTTTCAACAGGTAAAGGTAACAATACATTGTACTATCATCAATGAATGTCACAAAGTACTTGTTCCCCCCTCTAGTTTGTGCAAACTTCAAATCATATATATCTGTGTGAATAAGTTCTAGAGGAGCGGTATTTCTTTCGACGGATCGAAAAGGAATCTTTGTGAGTTTTGCCTCTACGCACACCTCACACTTATGTTGAGGGTTTACGTCGATAGACGGCAACAACTCCAACTTTACCAACCTTTGGATGGACTTGTAGTTACATGTCCTAATCTATTATGCCATAAATTAGAGGACTCAAGCAAGTAAGAAGAAACTTCAATATTATTGCTTGCACATAATACATACATGGCGTTAACTTTTAAGAGGCCTTCACAGACGAAGCCCCTTCCCACAAACATTCCATTCTTGGTGATTTCAAATTTATTAGACTCTAACACTAGCCTAAAACCAACATTAACCAATAAATGACCTGAAATTAAATTTCTCCTAATCTCAGGGACATGCATCACCTCCTTCAGAGTGAGCTCCTTTCCAGAAGTCATCTTCAGGACTACCTTTACTACCCCCAGCACGTCAGAGGAAGTGTTGTTACCCATGAACAACTTCTTGTTTGTAACTGGTGTATAAGTGGATAAGGCATCTCTATTGGAACAGATGTACTTGTAGCACCCGTGTCCATCCACCATTGCATGGGATTCTCAACAAAGTTTGCTTCAAGCACCACCACTGAGAGCTCCTCAATCATGTCGTCCAGAAGCCTATATTTGATGATGTTAGCTTGTGCCTTGCCCTTAGTCTTGTCCTTCTCTTGTTGCTCAGTCTTGAGCTTGCGGCAATCCTTGATCATGTGACCAGGTTTTCCACAGTGGTGACAGTTTCCTTTGAACTTCTTCGCTGCTTGGGTCTTGCCGTCTTTCTGAAACTTGCGCTTCTTGCTTGGGTTCCCTTTTGCCTCAGCCAGATTTGCCTTTGCCTTAGCGGGTTGTTTTCCCTTAGGCAAGGCCTTCTTATTATTTTCCTGAATTTGGAGTTTGATAATAAGTTCTTCAAAGGTCATTTCCTTTGTCTTGAGTTTTAAATAACTCATAAACTCATTCCACGAGGGATGTAACTTTTCAATCAGTGATGCAACCAAAAACTGCTCATTTGGTTTCATACCTTCCAAATCCAAGTGATGTAGAATCATTTGGAATTCCTGGACTTGGGACATCACTGTTTTACTATCCACCATTTGAAATTTCAGAAATTTTCCAACGATGAATTTCTTTGTTCCATCATCTTGTGCGTTGTACTTCTTCTGCTGCTTCTCCCATAACTCTTTGGCGGTGCCAACGGTGCAATACACCGTGTAGAGTGGGTCTGACAGGCACTTCAAAATATAGTTCTTACACATGAAATCACTATGACTCCATGCATTAAGAATCATCTTCATGCCATTAATGACATGGATACCTTGGCCCCCTTCAACCGTTTCAGTAGGCAAAGGGTCCATTTCATCTCCAACTTGTGGAGGATCTTCTGTTAGGAAATGAGCCATTCCCATAACAGTCAGATATAATAACATCTTCTTTTGCCATCTCTTGAAGTTGGAGCCCATGAACTTTTCAGGGTGTTCATGGTGAAATCCAGCGGGTGGAGGAACGACAATGTTCCCTTGAGCAGCAGAAAAGGCGTTGGATGAGCCTTGAGCATCCGGAAAGGCATTGGGTGTGCCTTGAGCAGTAGGGAAGGCAGAGGGGTTGCCTAGAGTAGCAACAGCAGCGGCGGCAGCAGAATCAGAAGCGAGTTGTTCTCTTCCAGTCATCTTTCTAAGCACTTACAATAATCTTGTCTTAAAATTGTGGGATACAACAATTGCAGGGAAGGGGAAGTAAGTAAATATTATAATTGCTAGAAAGGATAAACTAAAGATTACAACAAAACTGGAAATCAAGAATGAAACAAACTCCTTGTGTGATTTGCCGAGTCGAGTGATGACACTCTGTCTTTAAGACAAGATTGCCCCGTATATCTCATTTTACGTTGTCGGGCAATAGTCTCCCAAGATACAACAACAACTTACCAATTGAGCAAATGAAACTCAAGTGTTACTCTTGAAGAACTTTGAGTATAGTAAACTTGCTAAAGAGGAAGATGATGAATTCAGAAATTCTGTAGTATTTTCTAAGTGTAGTGTTCAACAATTGAGCCAAATGCCTCAATTTATAGTGTAAGGAGATGACCCCCTTAACTAGCCAACTAGTGGCCTTCAATAGCTAATGTAATGACACTTATTGAGGGGTTACATTCAGCCAAATAATGACTGAATTAATGTGCCAAGTAATGGAGATTCAATGCTCCAAAACCATCCCAAAAGTCAGAACTTTCCAACTTCCTGTCGCAGCATTCTGCTTCCGAAGCGCCGCGGCGCTGCCTGGGAGGCGCCGCGGCCCTTCACGGCAATTTCCGACTCGTTTCATCTTACATTTCGTACACTTCTTCCTTCGTTTACCAACGTGGAATACTTTGTCATTTGACCAATAACCGCCCATCGTTCTCTAACTCAAACGTATTACATACGTACCAATATCTCTTTCACTAATGAAATTTGCAATACTTGGCACTACGTGTGCACGTGTGTGGAAACGACGTTTCCGACGTGCGGAGCCCCAATTGTTTGTCATAAATAATGGGATATACTTAATTCCACATTAGTAAATTTCCAACACCTTCTTCTCCCATAGTATGAATGGATCCATTGAATAATTTATCCTTTTAATGCAAATGTTCCAAAGTAATATACTAATTGCAGCTTTGTTCCAAATAGTAATAACCAAAATGATTTTGTCCTAAGACAGAAGTGCTATTTTAGACATTTCAGTACCGTCCCGTCCATAGAAAGTTTCTACAAGTAACCTCAATCATGTTGATAACAGTTTTTGGAAGCACAAACACTTATGCCCAGCACATTTGGACTGAGAATAGAACAAACTTATTAAGTTGAGCTCTCCTTGCATAGGAGAGAAACCATATTAAATAAATATTATTTAATTAAGAATAATTTAGTAAAAACATCTTACTTTTTAAGAATGAATGAATGAATTTTAATAAAGTGTGTCCGAACTATACATTATATAATATGAATTGAAGGGGAGTACTAGTTATTTATAGTTAGCTGCTAAGAAAGTTTATACACAAAAACATGTCATGCATTTACTAATATGATATTAATATCCGATACAAATAAAATTTTATCATATGTTTGACAAATGAAAAAAGTTAGGTATTTTTCATGATATTCTTACCCATATTTTGATTTCCTTTTTATCTAAGAGAAGCGCAATATGAAGATCATAATTATTTTTTATATTTCCGAAAAGATAAATATAATTATCTTTCATTTTGTGTTTGAAAAAAAGTTTTGAACATCTATAAATTGAAGATATTTTTATTTTCAATTCTCACTTTTATATCATTCACGATATAGTTATTTAGCCTGGGAGAGTCTTGTATAGGGGAGAATTTCTCTCTCCGTATCTTATACTCTTTTTTTATTATTTAGTAAATTGCTTATATAGTTATATATAATTAATTGATCAAATCATATTATTTATTATATCGCTTTAAATAGATTTTTCTTTATTATTTTATTTGTCATAATTTAAAATTTGTTTTATTAGCTTCCGCGTGACTTCGGCCTATTTCGATTCTAAGATAAGATGCTTTAGGCTTCCTTCCATGGCAATATAAGAATAGTTTTAGACCGTAGCCTCTTATAAAAAAGAAAAATACCAAATCATGAATATTGCTGAAATCTCTTGATAGGCTTGTCTATTAGAAGATGCCGAGTTTTCTGTTGCCACATATTTGAGGATTCAATTTCTATCTAAAAATAGACACTATTAAATTCATCGAACTGTAGCTCTAAAAGGGAACCTCCACCCACCAACTACTTACGAGTACTCAGAGAGAAGAGAAAGCTCTTCCCAATATAATAAATGCCAAAAATTTGTATTTAATCATCTGCTGAGCTCCTTTTTTTTTTTTTTTTGGCAAGTTAAACTACTAGAATATATTTTTAGGGAAAACATTAAGTTTTATTAGCTCATACTTCTTCCGTCTCAATTTATGTGTCAGTGTTTTACTTGACACAAAATTTAAGAAAGAAAAGTTTACTTTTGAAATGTATGGTCTAGAACAAACCTAAGACAATTGTGTAACTATAAATCATTTCATTAGGATAAAAGAAATTTTTTAAAGTTAAATTTCTTTTAATTATAGAAAAATTTTATTCATTTTGAGACAGACTAAAAAGAAAATGGCGCCACCTAAATTAAGACAGAGGGAGTAAGTTGGAGCAATTGGTTAACAACTTTTTTGTATTGTGGAATTCCTAAAATTATTATCAAAATCAAAATCGTTTAATTGATTCAAAATATTAAAAAGTAAATACACAAAAAATAAAAAAAGCTCATGCTCATTGTCTTTAAATGTCATGTAACTAATATGGGTGTTTTAGAGTCTCTTGATTCTTTGAGTTAGTGGGAGTCTGTTATGTTCTGTTGATGTGCACTTTTATTATATGAAATAAAATGCGCGTTACTTTCATATTTTGTGTTATGATTATTATCATTATTGTTCACATATTGGTTAGTCACATCATGGTATCTTGAGGTGGAAATTGGCTCCCCAAGAGGTAATTCAGGTGTGCAATGGTTTGCAACGTTAGTTGCTCTATATTTTGGATGTATTTCGATAATACAGTATCTTGAGATAAAAGTTGGTTCTTTCAAGAGGGCATCCATTTCTGGTATATGATGCGATTCGGTAATACGATATCTTGAGGTGAAACTGGTTTGCCCAAGATGTGCATCATTTATATGCTTTTATGGCATATGGAGGACCGATAAGGTAATAGTGCTTGAGTACATAATCTTGTGCATATATATCACATGTGGCACTATTCCTTACTACACTGCTAGATCATGATCTTGTTGGCTTAATTGAAAAATTGTGATTATGGAAGATCTTGTGTTCCAAAGAACATAAAGATCGCCATAGTCCGATATTTAAGATTGAGACTGCAAATGTCTATTAAAGTTATAGACTGTTTTCTAAAAATGTGGCCACAAATGTTTTCTTTCATCAACTCGGAAAAATCTCTTTTCAAAAACATCAATTTTTTTTGTTTTCGAAAATAAAGTTTTTTTTGTCGATGTAGTCCAAGTGCGAGAATGTTAGAAAAAAATGGTCTTACATTATTTAAAATATTTTCTTTATATTTTAATTATTTCGGGTTATGGAAGTCCATTAGTATGGTAGTCCATTACATGAGTCCAATTATAAGTGTGATAATTGGATATTAGGCAAGCACTTTATGTGCTTGGCGGGTCTAGTGAGACGGCGAGTGTAGGCTAGGTCCCCTCCTCTAACCTTATATTAAGGCACCTCTTGGCTCTATTATATTATCACAATACAGAGAGAAAATGTGCGAGGTTGCTGTCCCATTGACACCGTTTTAACGAGAAAGATAATAAGGAGAAATACCTAGTCCGTTTTGTTGTCCGATATGGCTCAAACAGGTACGCCGTTTGAACCTACTGATCTTTATTAATTTTCTATCACATTATCATGTTCGATCTTGAATTTATCAAGTTAAATATCTTATATAATAAATATTTTATCTTTATTTACTTAATATAAACACCTAAAAAGAAACTAAAGTTAAAAGGATTAGGTCCCACAACACAAGGAAAGGTGAACCGAAAAGTTGACAGATTAGGTCTCACAACACAAGGAAAGGTGAATCGAAAAGTTAGCCATGTCAACTTTTACGTGGTGCTCTTATAACCACTGACAAAAGCCCTATACGTATTAACAAACAAATAAATAAACAAATACGTAGTACGTACTAGTTTCAGAAATACATTAACGGGAAATGATTAGGAGTTTTAATCATTCAAAGAAGTGCTCATCAATTGATCATAACCAACCCAAGGAGCGGATTTAGTCATGGCCCAGGTGTTCACCCGAACATGAACAAAAAATTACAGTGTATATCTATGGTAAATTTTCTGTTTTCATGTATATATATATATATATTAACTTTTGAACATCCTGAATAAATGCAAAATGCTAGCTCAAGTGATCCATTTGTTTTTTCGAACACTTTAAGTGAAAAATTCTGGATTAGCCACTTACCCAAGTAAATAAAATTTTGTACTATGTCTCGTTACACAATTCACTCTTGAATTTTTTTATCTCGGGAAATCTATGTAGGCCGAAACTTTCTGTAAAATCAAATGACTAATAATTTGCAAACCACTAATAAAACCGATGTATGTTCGTTCTATCTACGAAAAGCAACCAAATACTTCAGTATACTGCATAATTTAACATAAAAATCCCACTTCTTGAATCATAGCAGTCCAAAGGAGGAAAAAGGAAAAAAAGATTAAATTAAAATATATATTCGAAAAGGGCAAGGAGGAGGCAGAAATTAAATGTCTGACCAGAAAATGTAATTCTATGGGACCAACCACACTTTCAATATTGTATGAATGTGAATGAATTTGATGCATTGAAGGCTTTGGAGCAACAAGTCCATAAGATTGCTTTGGAAATTAATGTATAGGGGCTTTTTGGTTTGCAAAGGGATTAGATAATGACGGAAACACCGTCAAAGATGTGATGCAACGGATGAGTTTGCTCTTTTCTTAATCAAAAGGAGTTTGAGCTATGGGTATGAAAAAATCTTTGGTAGGAAACGCTTTCCCCTAAAGAGCCTATGCGGTGCGAATCCAGATATAGTCGGGCTCCAATACGGAAATCGAGTGGAAAACCAAAAAAATAATAATGACGGAAATGGAATATAGCGGATTTTTAGCACGTACGACCATCAAATCGAAGACCAAAGCAGGGCTCGCCAACTACGGTATATATGTTTTGCCAGTCGAAAGAGATTCAAAGTCTATCGCTCGCCAAATGCAATCTCTCAAGATTGGTTCTTTCAAAATTTTCGAATCCACTTTAGGAATTGAGCAAATGTCATCAATCGTTCGGGTGATTTCTACCAAAATTGACTATATTTTTATTAATAGATATTTTGCTGTTAAATTAAAAATGGATAAATACTTCAATTGTGATATGACAAATTTTGAAACTAAATCATACCAAACGTGAAATAAAATAATGCCTCATTTTATCTCAAAAAAATAATCCCTTATCTCTGTAACCAAACAACTCCTAATATATTACTCCCAATAGATCAGTATAATATAAACTTCCCCAGGTTACTAGCAAGAAATCACATTTTTGCCGTGATCTCTGTGAAGTTCCAACTTGAGAATATATAATTCTAAACTACATCAAAGGTCGAAGAGTAAATTTGTACTTTTTTTCTCTAAAAATTGCAATACGTAAAGTCCCCATTTCACATTGGACTTTGTTAATGACAATAATAAATATAAAATAATTTGTTAACGATAAGAATATAAAAAAAATCAAATATACAATAAAGGATAAATTGAGCAACTTCCATTAATACAAAGATGATTTGAACCTTTTCCCTAGATCAATTTAGTAGAAATTTAAAACTTGTGGCATTCCTGGTTGCAAATTTGTGGCGTGAATTACTGAAATTATCAAAACGTCACTATCACAAAATTGAGTTCTAATAATTTCATGACAAAGAAAAAAAGCAACTCAAATCATAATGTCAAGAGTTTATTAGTCACTGCACTCTGACTGGATCTTTAAATTTCGTCTATTAAGTATGCATTAAATAGAAAAAGAAAGAAACTAAGTTGAATTTTTCTTTAGGTGATTGTTGATGAGGTTTAAATTAGCCAAACTTGTTTAGCTGGCGGCTTAAAGAGTTACAACTTTTTTTTAAAAAAAATCTTTTAAATTATACTTCTTTTACCTTTTTGGTTCTTTTGCACGTTTTTTATTTTGGGTTTATGAATGTGGAAAAAGAGGATTTGGTATGTGTGGTGGAAATAAAGTCAGAGTTGACAACATTTGGTAAAAGCGATAAGGGAAATACGTGTCTGCTATATTTTGTGTTATTTTGATTTTGTATTTAAATTAGATCATACGAGGTTTCTTGTTTGTACATACTTCTTGAATTCGTCTTCCTTGCCTCACAAAATAGTCATCTTATGAGGAATTTACACCTCTTTTGAATTGTATTTTTCAGAATATTATATTAGAATTTAAGTTATATATACATCATTAATATAAAAAATCACATCATCAAATTATAGTTATCTATTATCACGAGCAATGAGTCATACTTTCTTCTTTCTTTCTCTAGCTCACTTTTTAGATGGGTCAACCCCCAAAAAAATTATTAAAAAATGACTGAGAAATAAGATATGACCTTGGTATAGAAAGAGATTGGGAGTATAATTTTAAAATATTAGGAAAACCAGAAGAGATTACATCACCTTAGAATTTAGATTTGATTAGTCAAATAAATTTGAATTCTAAAATCGTGTGAAATTATATGAAATAATATTATTAGCGTGCAAAATATTTTGGAATATCCAAAAAGAGAAGCGGCATATATTAGGTCGGTGGAATATTTTATTATTAAGTGTAGTCTCCTATGCATTTGGAACAAATTTTTGAGATGTAAATAAAAAATTGATCGTGGGTATAACTCAACCTCAAAAGTAAGCTCAAGAGGGGAGGATTGCCCAAAAGACTATATAAGGAGATCACAAATCTCTTGAACCACCGATGTGGTACTCTTCAACAACCCATCTCATGCCCAGAGCTAAACATTTGGAGCATGAGCAATTTAATATGGGCCCAACATCGAAAACAAAAATTTGGATGTGTCTGTTTAATACCGAAATGAATTTTGAAACTAGTTCACCCCTAAAAGCTATCTCAAAAGAGGAGATTGTCCAAAATCATATAAGAAGACCACACCTCCCTTAACACACATGTGGGACTCTTCAACCGGAAAAAAACATGAAATATTCATCTAAAAAACTAAATAATAGGAGAAAGAGTAACTAGAAACGAAGAAAAACTAATAAGACTTGGAAAGAATCTGAGTATTCAACTAAAATCTTAAAGCAATGTTTTTACCCAAGATATGATAAGTCCCTTAGAAATCTTTATACAATGACGAAGAATACGAGTATTTCTCTATCACACTCTTAGACGTGTAACGCCATATTTTGAGTTTAAATGCGGATTGAAGTTATTTTTATTTGATTTTTTTTTAAAGCTAAGACTGAAGAGAGAGATTCATGCTCAATAGAGTGAAGAGTGGGTCTAGAGCTTAGAGGAGAGTAGACTTAGCATGCTAAGAAGTGAAGTTATAGCAAAGCTTGTGGCTCGATCGGTTAAATTGAGAGAGAGAGAGACGCACAAAAGGAAGAAGTCTAGAGCTGCTCGAGGGACTTAGTTGAGAGATGGTGGAGTGACGAATATGATGATATGAAGCGATTGTATAAATGGGATCTGTAGAATAGTATTAATCTTTCTTGGGGAGACTTTCTAATTAATACAAATATATATAATGTATAATGTGTAGAACCCTAGTACAATAATGAATCATCTACTTATCATAATTCTATATCACTAAATATATACAAAATATATGAGATATATTATAATTATGGAGGTGAGATTGAATTGGGATTCTAAACCTATTGGTACACGTTAATACACTCCCTCAGTGTAAGCGGGAGGAGGTTGGACGCCGAGACTGGATCTGAAGTCGAGGAATAGCTGTCGAGGAAGACCCTTCATGAAGATATCCACGTATTGATATGAGGAAGACACATGCAACACCTTAACATGACCGAGAGCAACCTTCTCACGAACAAAGTGTATATCCATCTCAATATGCTTGGTCCGCTGATGTTGAACCGGATTATGAGATAAATAAATAGCGGATATGTTATCACAATAGACGATAGACGCCTAACGCAAGGGACATTAAAGCTCCAAAAGAAGGTTTCAGAGCCAGCAGATCTCAGCAACAACATTTGCAACTCCTATATACACTGCTTCTGCACTCGAACGAGATAATGTGGCTTGCCTCTTGGCAGACCATAAAATGAGATTATCCCCTAAAGACACGCAGTAGCCTGAGGTGGAGCGTTGTGTGTCCGGACAACCTGCCCAATCAACATCCGTGTAGGCTAACAATCTGATCGGTGCTGAAGGGTATAGATGTAATCCATAATCAATGGTGCCCTTAACATATCAGATGATGCGTTTAAGGGCAGTGTAATGAGGCTCTCTGGAGGCATGCATAAACAAGCATACATGTTGAACAACATAAGCGATGTCAGGCATGGTGAATGTAAGATACTGGAGTGCACCTGCAAGACTTCTGTAAAGACTGGGATCGGACACTAGGTTACCATCATCAGCACTAAGTAGACTTGTTCAAAGGTCGGGTCGGGCCGGGTCGGATGGCTTTATTTTTCCTGCTTGCCCGACCCTGACCCTATATTTTTAAAAAATTCCAACCCTGGCCTTGACCCTTCGGGGACCCTACGGGTCACGGGTCGGCCCTGACCCGTCGAATCTTTTTGGCGGGCCAGGGTCGGGCCGGGTTGAGGATTTTTTATAAAAAAAAAAATAGAATTTCCAAAACTGAAATTGGCATTCACCCCTACATTACCACAAAATTTCAACATTGAAATGTATTGTATATCGTGAGATCTTGACTAAAGAAAAAGAAAATTAGAAATCGATTTGGGGAAAACACAAATTGATTAGAAAAATAGATGTTTTACTAAAAATTGGCTACGCCACCGGCCCTGTCTCGAAACAATACGCAAAATTTAAAAAAAATCGGGTAAAACAGACATCCGAGCGCAGAGTTATGACCATTTAAAGTTTCACCAATTTACAACTACTTTCTCTCCCTACATTATGCTTCCGTGATATTAACAGAATGACTAATAATATAAATATATAATTAATAATCAGCTACCGTTTTTATCTTATTTTATGTCGAGCTCAATGTAGATTAGAGCAATACATATATATATAAACATGCATTATATCACTTATTAATGAGAAAAATATATATAAGTACAAAATAAATATTAATGAAGGAAAAATAATATAAATTATATTAAAAAATATGCGGGTCGGGGTCGGGTCGGGGTGGGCCGGGTCAGACGGGTAAAATTTTCTGACCCTGGCCCGACCCTGACCCTGATCGGGTCCCCGATTTTTCGGGTCGAGTGGCTCGCGGGTCAGCTATAAGCTGACCCTGACCCTAGTTTTTTCTGGTCGGGTCGGGCGGGTCCCCGACCCGGTGGATAGGTCTAGCACTAAGCTTTGATTTATAATCAACCGGAGTGGACATAATTTTACAGTTTGCCATTTTAGCCATGTACACTATCTCCTCTGCATACTTGCGCTGACACAGGAACATAGAATCTACAGACCGAGTCACTGATATGCCCCAAAAATAGCTCAACTTCCCCAAGTCAGTCATAGCAAATTCGGTTTTAAGGAGTGCAATAATCTCATTCTTTAACACATCAGAGGAGGCAGTGAGCACAATATCATCCACATATAACAACAAATAAGCAATGTTACTACCTCGATGGAAAATAAAAAAAGAATTATCGCACTTGCTGCAGATAAACCCAATCTGTATAATGTACTGTGCAAAGAGATCATACCACGCTCGAGGGGCCTGTTTCAACTCATATAGTGACTTACGAAGACGGTAGACATACTGAGGGGCGTCAGGGTGGACAAATCCAGGTGGCTGATGCATATAAACAGTTTCTTTCAGATCCCTGTGTAGAAATGCATTTTTCACATCAAGCTGATGAATGGACCAATGCTTACCCATAACAATACTCAGAACGGTGCGGATAGTGGCCGGTTTGACCACCGGACTGAATGTCTCACCACAATCAATACCTGCCTGTTGATTAGTGCCATTAGCCATAAGCCTGACCTTATATATCTATAAGTCACCACTATCCCTGTACTTGTGACAAAAAAGCCACATGCATCGGACCACATTCACGCCCTCTGGTCTAGGAACCAAGTCCCAAGTATGCTGTTTCGTTAAAGCATTAAACTCCTCACACATGGCCGCATTCCAATTTGGGTCCAGTTTGGCTAATTTTGGGCTTTTGGGAATAGGGGAAATTGTGTGGGTAGACAAGTTAAATTGGACTTTAGGTTTGAAAATACCATGTTGGGCACGAGTTTCCATACGATGTGAGGGTGCTGGGTTTGCAAGGGGATGGGTCAATTTGTCAGTTGAACTGGGTAGGGTGGGACTAGTGAAGGGTGGTACCAATGACGGGTCGATGGTGGTGGCAGGGTCTGGGGATCGTTGTCGGTGTACCAAGACTGATGGAATATGGTATAGTAGGGTACGACGTCGGTGGTGGAGTGATTCCGTAATGGGGTTGGTTGACTGGTTGTCGGTGGATGAGTCGATGTTGGCGGAATGGGGAGACTGTAGCGACGATACAGGGGCAGGGATGACACCCGGTGGACTAGTGGAAATAGATGGAGTCGGCACACGTGGCAGTGACATCGATGGGTAGTTCCGGTATGAGGCAGTGGGTGACCGAGACTGACCGACGGTGTTTGGCACAGGTGACTGGGTGGTGGTGTTTGGCTGACACAGTTCCGTAAGAATGACGGGAGAAATGTTTGACTCGTCTAAAAAATTGTAATCCGGTTTCCGAAACTTTTGGATATTCAAAAATGGGAATGTGGTCTCATCAAAGGTGACGTGACAAGATACGTGAATTTGACGAGCGACCAAGTCATAGCAAAGATAACCTCTATGGTTCGATGGAAATCCTAAAAAGACACACGGAGTGGTGCGGGAGGCTAATTTGTGAGGGGCAGTGGAAGTGAGATTAGGATAACATAGGCAATCGAATATCCAAAGGTGATTATAAGAGGGAATCCGACGGTGTAAGATTTCGGTTGGAGTCATGTTATGCAGGGTACTAGTGGGTAAAATATTGAGGATGTATTCTATCATTTTGACTGCATATACCCAAAAAGAGGGAGGGAGAGAGTCATGAAACAGAAAAGTCCGGACCATGTTATTTATTGTACGGATGATACGCTTGGATTTACCATTTTGAGGGGACGTGTGAGGACACGAAAAATGAAAGATCATGCCATTTTTTGCAAAAAAATTTAAACGCGAAATTGTTAAATTCACGTCCATTGTCACATTGGAAAGATTTTATGGCTCGTTCAAATTGTGTTTTGATAAGTGTGCAAAATTCTAAAAATTTGTCAAAGACTTCGGACTTGAATTTTAGTGGGTAAATCCAAATAAAGTGAGAGTAGTCATCCAATAGTATGATATAATATTTATGACCCAGGGAGCTGGTAATTGAGGATGTCCACAAATCAGCATGAACAATATCAAACGGAGAAAACATAATGCTAACAGATGGATTAAAGGGAAGACGAACATGTTTGCCTAATTGACAAGACTTGCAGTTTTTGGCAAGTTTCCCATTACAATGAATAAAATTATTGCTTCTAAGGAAATTAAAAACAGGAGCTCTTGGGTGTCCAAACCTATTGTGCCAAATTGACGGAGACAAAGCAGCTAGGACGGAGTGTGAATGAGGACTGTCAGCCGATGTGGGTGTGAATGGATATATGTCCCCTGTGCTATTGCATCTCGTAAGAGGAGTCCCTACGTAGATCCTTCACAGTAAAACCAAATGGGTCAAAATCAACAGACACAAAGTTATGACGAGTAAATTTCATAATGAAGATTAAATTTTTGATGATGTTTGGTGCATATAGGACGTTATTTAGGGAGAAGGGTGGGTGAGGTGCCGGAGTGTGGGTGTCACTATAACCCTAAATTGGAATGCAATGACCGTTTCCAACTGTGATAAATTGAGGAGACTTTAAATGAAATAATTTGGAAAGATTACCTGCAGACGGGTGAGGTGAGATGAGGCTCCGTAGTCCATGTACCAATTTTCATCGGGCTGCTGCAAATTCATACTGCTGAATGCGTGGCCCAAATTAGTGGGCATCTGATTTATGGACTGCTGCGAGAACTGGGCTTGTGCGACATGGGCCTGGTGCTGTTGATATTAGGCTAGTCGAGAGCCTGGAATTGGGCCCAGTACCCCTTGCTGCTGAAACGGATAGTGGGCTGAAGGGTAATATGGGAAAGAGGCCCACTACGGGTTCTGGGTGTTGGGCGTTGGGCTGGTCCATGAAGGAAACCGATTGGGCTATTGCGGTTGCTGACCCTTTTATTTACCGTGGCCCTTGCCGCCTCGCCCACTGTCGTGCCCCCTTTCACCCCTACCGTCGCGATTCTGCCGCGGCTGGCTGTTCTCCGGCAGAGGCTGCTGGTCAGCGGCAGTGTGATTTGGTGCAGACGTTTCAACCTCTAACGCCTTATGGTTGTGCTTGTCTTGCTTTGCACGACAAATTTCTTCCAATAATAATCGCGAGCGGGCTTTGTTGAAACTAGTAAGAGGGTCAGCCTGCTGAATCATCGTGTCTAGGGTATCGTATTCACCTTTTGGGAGACTTGCAATTAGTTGCAACACCATCTTTGTCTTGGACACGGGCGTACCAACGTTGGACAATTGGTCTGCCACCAGTTTCAACTGCTTGCAATATTCGGACATATTAGAAAAAATTTCAAGACAGGTAGTGTTAAATTGTTCTTCTAAGTACACTGCACGAGTGTTCTTGTTGTCTTGAAATATGTCTTGCAGCCGTGTCCATAGGTCACGGGCGGATGCACCCGTTTTCATGATGGTGAAGAGTAAATCCTTGGATATAGTGCCATATATCCACTATTTGACCACGACATCAAGGCGACGTCATGTTGTGTCATCCATATCGGGAGGACGAGGTACAAAGTCGTCAATATGGTCAAGCACATGATATACACATGTGTCACGACCCGACCCGACGGGCTCGACTAACCGCCCTAATAACGTCATTACACTAACCTGTCACACATAATCCAACTCACACTTAATAAGTCTGAAATTCGGCAGCATAACGCTGCAATATCAACATATGCCAGGGTAGGCAAGCCGACAAGGCTGCCTTTACCCCCGAATGTACCTGCCTCCTGAGGAGTCACAACTAGCCAACGCAATATACAGGCAAGCCGACAAGGCTGCCAACAGATAGTAACGTTTAAACATGGGAACACCCCAGCACATAATACAATAACATGACTGACCCAAACAGAGTCATAACCCTTACATACGTACAACCCACCACCGTCTACGTACTATAAGAAGAAGAACGACATATGACGGGACGGGCCCCGTCGTGCCCCTAAATACAAACATAAGTCTAAAAGAGGTTCGGTACCAAAATGACAAAGCTCGGATCAAAGGAGCTTCCCAACCCGCCGAGTAGGGACCTAAACCGGAGGACCACCAACACGAGCACCCGTACTGCGGGCATGAACGCAGCCCCCGAGGAGGGGGGGGTCACGAAATAATGTACCGAGTATGTAAACATGAAATACCGCATATGAGATCATAAGTAGCCAACAGAAACATGAGATCAGTATAAAAGTCAGGATCCAAATCCAACTGTGCCATAAACAATAAAAGTTAGTTGCCTTATAAAAATGAGAGTCAAGTCAAGAAAACATGAGTGTACGTCCATATACATATATATACATCTGTAACGTAACCCGGCCCACTAGTGCGGGACTCGGTGGAATCATATCATAACCCGGCCCATGCTGGGACTCGGTAAAGTCATCTCTCATCTATGGATCCATCCTACGTAACCCGGCCCCCTAGTGAGGGTCTCGGTGAACAATGCAAGGCCGTGCACGAGTCGTAACCGGCCGGGACTCGGTGAGGTGAAGTAGTAACACTTAGCACGAACAGATATCATGAGTAACCATATGCAAGTAAAAATTATCATTTGACTCTCAATAAAATCATTATAATAATGTCATAATAAACTCTTTGCTGAAAAATCATAGGCACTTCTCATAACAATCCTCTTTAGGAATTAAACTGTATAAGAATCAAGTACGTCCGCCGTACCTTCATTAAAATAAAAATCATGCCAAAGAAAGAAGGAATAGTTCACATACCTCTTAGACGAACTAATCAACTCTATATTAGAGTTCGTCTCGTCTAGCACTTCAACCTATAACAATGGTAATACGTTCGTCAATTTTATGATTACTAGCATACTTTATATCGAATAACGACTTCTTATTCTATAAAAAAAATCGGGCAGCACTTCCCCCGTTTATACATGTTTCCACAACTTCCAAACGAGGCTAATAACATCAATAACCAAGTACCAATTAAGGGCACAACCAAAACAACAATAAAGGGAATTTACACACCCACTTCTCATGTAAATTTAGCCTCTTATTCCACCTTAAAAACAGCCCATGTTCCAACAACAACGAGGGTAGAATGTGAAGCCTTTCTATGCCTTTCCACACCCTTATTCCTTTAGGGCTTACCTTAGCAATTACCACACTTAAACATGCATAATGGTGACTAAATTTTCAGAATTATAACACCACAACACAGTCCCTAAAACAGTCCATATACATCACCACATGTCCAACAATTTCATGCAAGTTCTTGGCCACAACATGTCATAATTCCATAACCCTTATCTTAACTCCTAAAATCCAATTTCGTATTTCAATACTTCCATATAACTAATTCCAACTAAATATCAATGTTTCCTTTCAATTTCATCATGCAATTAGTGATAATAATAACCACAATAACCAACGAATCCAACAACACCAACATTTGTCCCAAGTTGGCAACTAGCCAAAAATGGTCACATGCAATGCTTAAATTTCAATTCTTCCTTAACACAAATTCATTACCTTAATTCTAACAACATGCATTCCAATTATATCATAGAAAGAAGAATTTTTATACCTCAAATTCGTCAAAACAGTCCGCAAATTTCTGCCACTGTTTGTCCAAAAATTCCCCACTGTTTTGTAATTTTCTCCTCCTTTTTGTTCACTTCTTCAACTCCAATTGACATGCAAGTGTTCTACCATGTTAAGCCATCATCCCTACACGTTTTTCTTCCAAGATTTCATCCCAAAAATCCCAATTTTCTGGGCAATTTTCGCCCAAGCAGTGGGCTGTTTTGCCATCGCTTTCGCCATCGATTTTGGTGTGGTTTTGCTTCTAATTTTTGGTGAAAAATGTAGTCTAGGAAGAGAAGATAACAACCTTAATTTTGGTTATGGGTGGAGGGTGATTTTCGGATTAGTGTAGAGGAGAGAATGAGAGGAGAGTATTTTTTTTGGTTAAGTTTGGAAGAAGATGAAGAGGTAAGTGTAGGTTATATAAAAAAAAATCTGATTTTTTTTCTCCTTTTTTTTTACACTTTGGCCCCCAAGTTCTTCAATTAGTAAAACTCAAACCCACTTCTTTTAATTCCCGAGAATTCCATAAGCCTCGTATCCTCAATGCCATAATTTTTTTAATACAAAACTATTCCATAACTCCATTGGAATAAATTCATCTTCTAGGATTAATTCTCGTCGTCACGTGTATAGCACTAAAGAAAAATTATTCCGGGATAACATCCGCTTATACACTAATTTCCCGTATTAACATATGTAAGCGTTCCTTATATTCAATATCCGAATCTTGCTTTCTTAATGACGTTCTTAATTATCGTCTTAATCTTACGAGGTGTAACATACTTCCTCCTTAGAAACATTCGTTCTCGAATGTTCATAACAAGTCTAATGCTAGAAAAATTTCGGCAGAGTCTCCTTTATAACTATGCCTATCCGCCTATATTCAGCCAACCAACAGATGCCACACAGGGCCACAATATATCACACATATGCAATTCACCAATTACAATAATCAAATGGGGAGTTGAATTGAATTACCCGGAGGCACGGGGAACAAATGAGGATACTTCTTCTTCATCTCATCCTCTCGCCTCCCAAGTCATTTCCTCCCTATTGTGGTTCCTCCACAATACCTTGACGGAAGCCACATCCTTCGTCCGTAATCTCCCGACCGGCGATCAAGTATGGCTACTGGGGCTTTCCTCGTATGACAACTCTTTCGTCACCTGGACGTCATCTACCGGGAAGACTCGGAAGGATCACCAATACACTTACGCAACATAGATACATGGAAGACTCGGATGTACCTTGCTTCCAAATCAAAGCGGTAGATCCAACTCATAGGCAACATTGCCTATCCTACGAATGATCCGGTAAGGCCCGATGTACCTTGGGCTAAGCTTCCCTTTCTTGCCAAACCTCATCACACCCTTCATGGGTGACACCTTTAGGAACACCCAATCATCAACCCGAAACTCTAAGTGTCGACGTCGATTATCGCATATGACTTCGTCGACTCGTGTCGCTAATAACCTCTCCCGAATGAGTTTCACCTTATCAACACCTTGCCGAACCATGTCTCCGGGCCGATCAACTTAGTCTCACCTACATCAAACCAACCAATAGGTGACCCGCATTTCCTCCCATATAAAGCCTCATACGGTGCCATCCGGATGCTAGAGTGGTAGTTGTTGTTATAAGCAAACTCAATGAGTGGTAAATGGTCATCCCGGCTACCTCTAAAGTCAATAATACTGTGCCCTCGCATATCCTCTAATGTTTGGATTGTACGCTCCGCCGCCCGTCCGTCCGAGGGTGAAATGCGTGCCGAGACTCACTTGTGTCCCCAATCCCTCCGGAATGATCTCCGAAGTTAGGCGTAAACCGAGCTCCTGGCCCGATATAATAGATGTGGGGACCCCGTGCGGTCTCACTATCTCCCCGATGTACTGCACCCCCTAGCATAGTCCTCAGCTGAGTAAGTAGTCCTTACTGGAAGAAAATGGGCTGATTTCGTCAGCCTATCCACGATAACCCATATGGAATCACACCTCCGCTGAGTGCGAGGTAAGCCTGTAATGAAGTCCATATTGATCACTTCCCACTTCCAAGTCGGGATCTCAATCTCCTGCAATAATCCACCAGGCTTCTGATGTTCAACCTTAACTTGCTGACAATTCGGGCACTGGGCAACAAATTCTGCTATGTCTCTTTTCATGCCATCCCACCAATACAAGCATCTAAGGTCATGGTACATCTTCGTCGATCCTGGATGAATGGAGTAACGGGCATTGTGTGCCTCTCCCATAACTCGCCGTCGTAGCCCCGCAACATCGTGTACACATAATCGCCCTCATACCTCAAAGCACATCATCAGGTGTAACCTCAAATAGAGTCTTTCCCTTTCGGAGAGCTGCATCTCTATACCGGGCCAGAACAGGATCCTCATACTGACGTCCCTTTACCTCTTCCACGATAGAGGAATCCGCAACATCCCGAATAAGAATCCCGCTATCTCCCGAATCCGCCACTCGGACTCCAAGTCTCGCTAGCCTATGTATCTCACGAACCATCTCCCTTTTGTCTGGCTGCACATCCACCAAGCTACCCATGGATCTACGGCTAAGAGCATCTGCCACAACGTTGGCCTTTCCCGGGTGGTACAAGATATCAACATCATAGTCCTTTAGCAACTCTAACCACCGCCTCTGCCGTAGGTTCAACTCTTTCTGCTTAAAGATATATTGGAGACTCTTGTGATCCGTATAAATATCAACATGAACCCCATACAAATAATGTCTCCAAATCTTCAAGGCATGAATCACCGCTGCTAGCTCCAAATCATGAGTGGGATAATTCTTTTCATGCTTTCTGAGCTGTCGAGAGGCATAAGCTATGACTTTGCCATGCTGCATCAACACACAACCTAGCCCAATGCCTGAAGCATCACAATAAACGACATAACCATCCGGTCCCTCAGGAAAAGTCAGAACTGGAGCGTAGTCAATTTATCCTTCAACAACTGGAAGCTGTGCTCACAAGCATCCGTCCACTGAAACTTAGCTGCCTTCTGGGTTAGCCTAGTCAAAGGCGCTGAGATCGAGGCAAACCTCTCCACAAACCTTCGTAATACCCCGCTAGCCCCGTAAAACCGCGTACCTCGTAGGTGTCGTAGGTCCGGGCCAAGTCTTTACCGACTCAATTTTTCGTGTATCCACCCGAATACCATCGCCCCGATAATATGCCCTAAGAATGCCACCGAAGTCAACCAGAACTCACACTTGGAAAACTTGGCATACAACCGTGGTGCCGGAGGACCCTAAGTACCGTCCTCAAATGGCCCGCATGCTCCCGCTCCGAACGGGAATAAACCAGGATATCATCAATGAATACAATGACGAACATGTCTAAGAACTACCGAATACCCGGTTCATCAAATCCATAAACACCGCTGGAGCATTGGTCGTCCAAAAGACATCACCCTAAACTCATAATGTCCATATCGGGTTCGAATGTTGTCTTTGGAATATCCGCCTCCCTTACCCGCACCGATGATAACCGACCGCAAGTCTATCTTCGAGAAGCACTTAGCACCCCGCAACCGGTCAAATAAATCATCAATCCCGGGAAGGGGTACCTGTTCTTGATGGTTACCTTATTCACCGCCTATAATCCATACACATCCGCAAAGTGATCCATCTTTCTTCCTCACAAATAACACCGGTGCTCCCCATGGAGATGTACTTGGCCTAATAAAGCCTTTCTCCAACAAGTCCCTCGATTGTTCCTTCAACTCCTTCACTCCGCAGTGCCATTCTATAAGGAGGAATGGATATAGGTTGGGTACCGGCAATACATCTATATCGAAATCTATCTCCCGCTCCGGAGGGAGACTGGAAGATCATCCGGGAATACAACCGGAAACTCACTAACTACCGGAATCGATCGAAGAGCCGGTACCTCCGCTTTCGTATCATGCACCCGAACCAAATGATAGATACAACCTTTTCTCGACCACCTTCCTTGCCTTGAGGTATGAAATAAACTTACCCCTCGGCGATGCTGCGCATTCCCTTTCCATTCTATAACGGCTCGCCGGAAACCGAAATCGAACCAACTTTTCTCTACAATCAACGTTGGCAAAACAAGAAGCCAACCAATCCATGCCCATAATGACATCAAAGTCGGCCATATCCAACTCTATCAAATCTCGCTAAGGTATGACGGCTATATATCACCACCGAACAATTTTTATACACACGTTCGGCCTATAACCGAATCTCCTACCGGTGTAGCTACCTCGAATGGTTCTATCGGCTCGGATTCTATCCCTATTCTATTAGCAACAAGAGGGGATATGTAGGACAAGGTGGAACCCGGATCTATCGAGCATATACATTACGAAAAAAGACCGATAGTATACCCGTAACAACATCCGGTGACGCTCCCGATCACGTCACGTGGCCAAAGCATATATGCGGTTCGGAGGACCGCCGGGACTAGAAACTCGCCACGACCTCTACCACGGCTCGCCGTCGGCGTCGACTACCCCACCCGGTGGGGCGCATAGCTATAGATGACGACGAACCAAAGCACCCGACCCCGTAGGCCGAGCCAGCCCACCTGAACCACCTATGTTGGGACACTCTCTCATCATATGGCCCTGACGGCCGCAAGAGAAACAAGCACCTGTGGTAGAACGACATTCTCCCATATGAAACTTACCACACCGAGAGCACCGAGGATAAGGTGGTCTCAACTGACTAGGGCCCCTATTCCTCTGAGAACCCGAAGCCCTGGAGTTCTGTCCGGCTCCTGAATACCGGGGCGGTCGAACCTCCTGCCCGTAGACTGTAGAGGAGCACTCGTGGCTGGCTGAGGTGAATATCTGACCTGCTGCTGGAACTGTCTGGCCTCGAGATTCGCCGAATAAGCTGCCGACCTAGCCCTCTTATGCTGGTCCCCGTCATGACCTCCATCTAGTTGTCGCCCTCTATGTCGGTCCTCAACCCCCGTGCATATGCCCGGACACGAGCAATATCCATACCCGCCGGAGAGCTACCGCCATACAACCATCGATCGATAATGGTCCACCCCCATCACAAAACGATGCACCCTATCTCGCCATATCTCGCTACAATAGTGGGTGCATATCCGGCCAATGAATCAAACTCAAGGCTATACTCACGAATGGTCCCGCCACTCTGCCTCAACCGTAAGAATCCGTCCACTCTAGCTCTCCTCATCTCTCGGAGGCAAGAAGTGACCAAGGAAGGCCTCGTGAACTCATCCCATGTAGCCGGAGGGACATCCTCTCCCCTAGACAACTCCCAAGACTCGTACCGGTTTGTAGCTATATCCCGCATTCTATACGAAGCCAACTCCACGGACTCGCCCGAAGCCCCGATTACCCTCAAGGTACGCCGCATCCGCCGGGATAAACTCCTCGCGGGTCCTCCTCGGCCGAGACCCGAAAAACTCGGAGGGTTACAACTCAAGAAATCACGAACCCTCAAACCGCCGGACCTAGGGTCGGCTCACGGTTCCTGTCTACGCGTTCGCCCTCGCTACCAAGCTAGTGAGCACTGAACCGCATCTCTCATGGCCCCGTCCTCTCGCCCCGGCCGAAGAACCGGAGGCTCGTGTGCCGGGGCCTCGAAACCGGTGATGTTGCCCCCCGAACCGGAGCCCCCGGTGGTGGCGATGACGCGAGCTCGTCGACCGGGGCATAGATGGGTACGGGACCTAGTAACTCTCTCGAACTGGGCCGGTATCCCCCGCTGTAGACTTGCCCTTCTGGGCCGCTGTCGCCTTCTTCGGAGGCATAGCTGTAAACATCGTAAGTCGTCAGAAAGGAATCATCCTAATAACATAGCTCTATTGCACGATCTAAGAGATGAAAGAATAGAAACCAATCCTAGATGCCCCGTGAGCCTCCTCGCGTATAAGTATGGTGCACAACATACCCATACACAAGACTCTACTAGACACGGTCTGTAGACATTCCGAGGACTAACTGCTCTGATACCACTTTGTCACGACCCGACCCGACGGGCCGCGACTAACCGCCCTAATAACGTCATTACACTAACCTGTCACACATAATCCAACTCACACTTAATAAGTCTGAAATTCGGCAGCATAACGCTGCAATATCAACATATGCCAGGGTAGGCAAGCCGACAAGGCTGCCTTTACCCCCGAATGTACCTGGCTCCTGAGGAGTCACAACTAGCCAACACAATATACAGGCAAGCCGACAAGGCTGCCAACAGATAGTAACGTTTAAACATGGGAACACCCCAGCACAGAATACAATAACATGACTGACCCAAACAGAGTCATAACCCTTACATACGTACAACCCACCACTGTCTACAGACCTCTATAAGAAGAAGAACGACATATGACGGGACAGGGCCCCGTCGTGCCCCTAAATACAAACATAAGTCTAAAAGAGGTTCAGTACCAAAATGACAAAGCTCTGGATCAAAGGAGCTTCCCAACCTGCTGAGTAGGGACCTAAACCGGAGGACCACCAACCTGAGCACCTGTACCTGCGGGCATGAACGCAGCCCCCCGAGGAAAGGGGGTCAGTACGAAATAATGTACTGAGTATGTAAACATGAAATACTGCATATGAGATCATAAGTAGCCAACAGAAACATGAGATCAGTATAAAAGTCAGGATCCAAATCCAACTGTGCCATAAACAATAAAAGTTAGTTGCCTTATAAAAATGAGAGTCAAGTCAAGAAAACATGAGTGTCTGTCCATATACATATATATACATCTGGTAACGTAACCCGGCCCACTAGTGCGGGACTCGGTGGAATCATATCATAACCCGGCCCATGCGGGACTCGGTAAAGTCATCTCTCATCTATGGATCCATCCTACGTAACCCGGCCCCCTAGTGAGGGTCTCGGTGAACAATGCAAGGCTGTGCACGAGTCGTAACCCGGCCCGGGACTCGGTGAGGTGAAGTAGTAACACTTAGCACGAACAGATATCATGAGTAACCATATGCAAGTAAAAATTATCATTTGACTCTCAATAAAATCATTATAATAATGTCATAATAAACTCTTTGCTGAAAAATCATAGGCACTTCTCATAACAATCCTCTTTAGGAATTAAACTGTATAAGAATCAAGTACGTCCGTCGTACCTTCATTAAAATAAAAATCATGCCAAAGAAAGAAGGAATAGTTCACATACCTCTTAGACGAACTAATCAACTCTATATTAGAGTTCGTCTCGTCTAGCACTTCAACCTATAACAATGGTAATACGTTCGTCAATTTTATGATTACTAGCATACTTTATATCGAATAACGACTTCTTATTCTATAAAAAAAATCGGGCAGCACTTCCCCCGTTTATACATGTTTCCACAACTTCCAAACGAGGCTAATAACATCAATAACCAAGTACCAATTAAGGGCACAACCAAAACAACAATAAAGGGAATTTACACACCCACTTCTCATGTAAATTTAGCCTCTTATTCCACCTTAAAAACAGCCCATGTTCCAACAACAACGAGGGTAGAATGTGAAGCCTTTCTATGCCTTTCCACACCCTTATTCCTTTAGGGCTTACCTTAGCAATTACCATACTTAAACATGCATAATGGTGACTAAATTTTCAGAATTATAACACCACAACACAGTCCCTAAAACAGTCCATATACATCACCACATGTCCAACAATTTCATGCAAGTTCTTGGCCACAACATGTCATAATTCCATAACCCTTATCTTAACTCCTAAAATCCAATTTCGTATTTCAATACTTCCATATAACTAATTCCAACTAAATATCAATGTTTCCTTTCAATTTCATCATGCAATTAGTGATAATAATAACCACAATAACCAACGAATCCAACAACACCAACATTTGTCCCAAGTTGGCAACTAGCCAAAAATGGTCACATGCAATGCTTAAATTTCAATTCTTCCTTAACACAAATTCATTACCTTAATTCTAAC
This sequence comes from Anisodus tanguticus, assembly GCA_034509755.1. Taxonomy (NCBI): domain Eukaryota; kingdom Viridiplantae; phylum Streptophyta; class Magnoliopsida; order Solanales; family Solanaceae; genus Anisodus; species Anisodus tanguticus. Next base: position 35,082,991 of record CM067546.1, read on the forward strand.
AACATGCATTCCAATTATATCATAGAAAGAAGAATTTTTATACCTCAAATTCGTCAAAACAGTCCGCAAATTTCTGCCACTGTTTGTCCAAAAATTCCCCACTGTTTTGTAATTTTCTCCTCCTTTTTGTTCACTTCTTCAACTCCAATTGACATGCAAGTGTTCTACCATGTTAAGCCATCATCCCTACACGTTTTTCTTCCAAGATTTCATCCCAAAAATCCCAATTTTCTGGGCAATTTTCGTCCAAGCAGTGGCTGTTTTGCCACTGCTTTCGCCACTGATTTTGGTGTGGTTTTGCTTCTAATTTTTGGTGAAAAATGTAGTCTAGGAAGAGAAGATAACAACCTTAATTTTGGTTATGGGTGGAGGGTGATTTTCGGATTAGTGTAGAGGAGAGAATGAGAGGAGAGTATTTTTTTTTGGTTAAGTTTGGAAGAAGATGAAGAGGTAAGTGTAGGTTATATAAAAAAAAATCTGATTTTTTTTCTCCTTTTTTTACACTTTGGCCCCCAAGTTCTTCAATTAGTAAAACTCAAACCCACTTCTTTTAATTCCCGAGAATTCCATAAGCCTCGTATCCTCAATGCCATAATTTTTTTAATACAAAACTATTCCATAACTCCATTGGAATAAATTCATCTTCTAGGATTAATTCTCGTCGTCACGTGTATAGCACTAAAGAAAAATTATTCCGGGATAACATCCGCTTATACACTAATTTCCCGTATTAACATATGTAAGCGTTCCTTATATTCAATATCCGAATCTTGCTTTCTTAATGACGTTCTTAATTATCGTCTTAATCTTACGAGGTGTAACAACATGCATGAATTCAGAACACTTCCACTCATGACCAGTATTGGCCATCTTCCTGATCAAGAATCAACGGGATGAAGTTCTTGATGTGGGTGACGGCGAGAGCCGGATGGAAAGATGGAGATGAGAGAGTTATGGGAGGAGTTTGGATGACGATTGGGTTAGAAGCGGAAGCATCAGAAGAGGTGGGAGTAGCTAATATATCCATTAAATTGGAATCGAATGGAAGAGAAGAAAAATTTAAGAGTGGAAAAAAAATCTAGCAGTGGCCGAGAGAAAAAGAATTGTGATTTAGAGTAGGGTTTTGGCTTTTGATACCATGTAGAATAGTATTAATCTCCCTTGGGGAGGCTTTTCATTAATACAAATATATATAGTGTACAATGTGTAGAACCCTAGTACAATAATGAATCCTCTACTTACCATAATTCTATATCACTAAATATATACAAAATATATGGGATATATTCTAATTATGGAGGTGAGATTGAATTGAGATTCTAAACCTATTAGTACACGTTAATAGGATCATCAAACTTTGGCGCCAATACCGTTTGAAACAGTCTTAAGTATGCAACCCAATATCTTAAAACAATAACTAAAGTGCTAGGACATTATAAACCCTTTTGAAGACCTTTCACAACTGATAGACGAGGAACATTTTGTATTTATCTAAGTGTTCACATTGTTGATGATGTATTATCTGTATCCTTATATTATCTTGGGACATCTGTATCCGTACTTCATTATGTAATGTTTGGGGTTGAGTTAGACCGACTCAATGTTCATTTCTTAATATGGTATTAGGTTAGATCCATGATTATTATTGTATGTCCAAATACGATTGAGGTAAAAAGGGGCTAAGTTTCAATACGCGATATGAAAAGTACCTACACTTGTTAATTTCTTTTAGCCATGTTATGTTTTACACGCTCCAATTGACAGTGACCCAGGTTGATTGAGGGATAGTTATGTATCTTTTTATATGATTTTAAACAATATTCACGTTATAAACTAGTTTGTCCATTATTTCAAGGGGATATAAGGGGGGGAGGGATTCCACTCCTTTTCCTTGCAAGCCCAATTCTCATGTGAGAGATGTCACTCTCTTGTTTTAGTCCATTTACTAACTCAATAATACACAATTCAATATAAAAATGAAGAATCTATTTCCATCACCAATGTGGAAGAAAATGTATTTCACATAAGATAAGAATGAATAAAGGAAAAGGGACCCACGATAATAAAAAAGGAATGAGAATTTCCTTATTCTTTGCATTATTATTTAGTTTTGAAAGAATTAATCTCTTGATTATTTTTATTGAATGAATAGGTATATATACAAGTTGCAATCTCCAAATATGAAAAATCCTATTCCTACTAAACTTTTAATATCCTAGTTTTACTTGTACAAGAATTCTACAATTATGGTAATTATACAACATAATTTAATACTTCTATTTATGGTACAAGACTAGCCAAAATCGTGTATATCATAGGGATATACACAGTATATTATATCACACCCCGCAGTCATAGCGGGCGATTGTCATACGTTGAGACTGTCCCTAAAATCTTAAAATAAAACCGAGAGAAGGCCCTTCGTAAAGATGTCAGCAATTTGGTATTGCGATTGCACATGTAAGATGCGTACTTGTCTACGAGCTACCTTTTCGCGAACAAAGTGAATATCCATCTTGATATGTTTAGTGTGTTGATGTTGGACCGGATTTCTAGAATGATAAACTGCACTAACATTATCACAGTAGACCAATGTAGCTTTCTGAATAGGAAAGTGTAGTTCTAACAAAAGATTACGCATCCAACATGATTCTGACATCACATTCATCACGCCTCGATACTCGGCCTCTGCTCTGGATCTTGATAATGTAGCTTGTCATTTTGCAGATCACGAGATCAAGTTATCCCCAAGAAATAACAATAACTAGAATTCGAGCGTCTGGTATCATGACATCCACCCCAATCAATATTTGTATAAGACACAAATGTAGAAACAGACGTAGGATACAAATGCAAATCATAATCAAGTATGCCCTGGATGTATCATATAATGCATTTGAGCGCATTCATATGCTTAATTCGTGGATCATACATAAACAAACACACATGTTGAACTACATAAGTAATATAAGGCCTTGTAAATGTAAGATACTGAAGTGCCCCTGCAAGGCTACGATAGTGGGTGAGATCCTTGAACTTAGTGCCAGATGTAGCACTCAGCTTTGGGTTAGTATCAACCGGAGTTGAAGTAGATTTATACGATGACATACCAGCTCTTTCAATGATCTCAACAGCATACTTCCTTTGTGATAAAAATAGACCACCTGAATGACGAGTGACAACAATCCCCAAGAAATAACTCAAGGGCCCCAAGTCTTTCATAGCAAATTCAAAACTGAGAAGTGTCATGATAGACTTGCGCAGATTATCAGATGAAGCAGTCAATATAATACCACAGACATACAACAAAATGTATGCCAAAGAAGTACCACGATGATATATAAAGAGAGAATGATCAGACCGACTGTGAGAAAAACCAATAGAAGATACATAATCTGCAAACTTTTATACTAAGCTCGTGGGTCCTGATTAAGTCCATATAAGGACTTCTTCAGCAAACAGACATGATGAGGATGATTGGGATCTCGAAAACCCAAGGGCTGATGCATATAAATTGTCTCCTTAAGGTCATCGTGTAAAAATGCATTTTTCACTTCCAACTGATGAATGGGCCATGCTTTTGAGAGAGTTAATCTGAGAACAATATAAATAGTAGCTGGTTTGACCACCGGACTAAATGTTTCACCACAATCTATGCCAACATGTTGAGTTTTACCATCACCTACAAGACGAGCCTTATGCCTCTCGAAAGAACCGTCATAATTTTCTTTATGAGTAAAAATTCACATAGACCGAATAATATTAACACCAGAAGGACGGGGCACCAACTCCCACATCTTATTTTCAATAAGAGCATTATATTTGTCAGTCATAGACAATTTCCGATTCTGGTCATTTAATGCGGACACAGGGTTACGCGGGAGGGTGGATTTAAGGATATTAGAATTGAGATTAAAATGTCGTTTTGGTTTAAAATACTCCTTTGACTATGAGTAACGAGCCTTTTACTAGAGGATAAAATGGATGGATTTTAGGCAATATGTTGAACGGGGACGGACTAGCCAACAGGCAGTGGGCCTGCTAGCCTAACAACTGGAACAAGAACAGTAACAAGCTTGGGATTGGGCTGAAACACGGGAACAATACCGAGATCAGTACTGGACCATGTCATCGGCCCACTGGGCAGAACAATGGTTGCGGTAAACTGTGGGCCAGCAGGCAGTGGGCTTGCTGGCGTATTTTGGTCACGGGACAAGTCGAAAAAATGGTGTATAATATATGGTGAGACCTCGTCATCTAAAAAATTATACGAACTCGGCACAAGACTTCTCACTTTAGCAAAAGGAAATTGGGTTTCATAAAAAATAACATGACGACTAATTATGATTTTATTAGATGATAAATCAAAAAATTTGTAACCACGATGATTAGACGGATAACCCAAAAACACACAAGTGGTAGAATGAGCCTGAAGTTTGTTAATTGTAGTTGACGGAAAAAATGGATAGCATAAACACCCAAAGACCATAAGATGAGAATACGAAGGATCCTTATTATAGAGAACTTTAAGGGGAGATTTAGATGCTAATCCTTTGGTAGGAAGTACGTTAAGGAGTAAGTAGCCATTTGTAGTGCATGATGCCAAAAAGAAGGGGGTACAGAAGCATGTGCTAATAAAGTTCGGACAATAATGATACGAATTTTTCATTCGGCTTTCCCATTTTTTGAGGACGTATGAGGACAAGAAAAATGAAAAACTATGCCATTAGCATCACAAAATTCCCGAAACAACCCATTATCATATTCCTTGCCATATCACATTGAATACTTTTAATTTTCCGTGCAAATTGGGTATGAGTGAATGCTCTAAATTTTAAGAATGTGGAAAAAATATGAGACTTTTCGATAAAGTAAAGGTCCACAAAAAATTAGAATAATCATCCAAAAATAAGATATAATAACGATGGTCCACAGAACTTAACACGAGGGATGTCCATAAATCACTATGAATAATGTCAAACGACATAAAGTACTAGAAGTAGAGGCTACAAATGGTAATCTAACATGTTTCCCTAATGGAAAAGAAGGACAAAGTGGAGTACTACGCGTACCCTTACAAGAAATAAAATTATTTTTATGCAAAGAGGAAATAATAGACGATTCCGGATGACCCAAATATGCATGCCACAAGGAAGGAGCAAGGGCGGCAAAAGTAGACGGCGTGGCTTGAATCGCGAAAGTGGTGGTATTTGTGATAGGATAAAGTTGTACCTTACTATTACATCTCATTAGAGGTATTCCCATCTTGAAATCCATCACAGAAAAGCCAAATGGATCAAAATTAACAGAAACCCAATTATCAGTGGTGAATTTTAGGACATACGCCAAATTTTTAATTAAGCTAAGAGCATGAAGGGTATTTTTCAAAATCAGAGGTGGATATGGGGAAGACAAAGTTGTATGTCCATAACCGTCAATTGGAATTGAATTGCCATTACAAACAATAATACCACAATTTTTTCTCAAATTGAAATAAGACGAGAGAGTACCTTGATCAGACGTCATGTGAGATGTGGCTCTCATGTCCATATACTAATTCACTTCTGGAGGATTTAATCCAAGAGTGTGTATTGCGGCCTCAATATCTGTAGGAGTTGGTGTGGGGCCCACTGCCTGGAACGCCTGTGGAGGTCGAGGCCCAAGCAAACCTGCCTGCGACCCCAGCTCAGAAGTGAATCGGCTGCCAGTATTCGGATCCGAGAAACTGGGTCGTCCTGTTGCTGGAACTGGGCCTAGTTACCCGGGTAAGGGTTGGGAGGAAAATAGGGACTGTTGGACCAATGGCCACTGACCTAGTTCCATGGCCAGGGGGCCCACGGTTGGGATCAGTTGGCCTGCGGCCCACGGCCCCGAGGCCCACTGTCGCTGCCACCATTGTTTCGGCCACCTCCGTTACCACCACGATTGCCACCGCGGTTTTTGCCATTATTTTTACGATTTTGACCCTTTTTGACACTACCTTTGTTGCGGTGTCGGCCAGAATTCTCGGAGAATGAGTGAGGGTCGTCTGACATGGTTCTCATAGTGACGGAATTTGCACATGTAGTTGCCTTTTTAGCTAAGTCGATTTCTTCTAACGTGAGCATGGAACAAGCATGATAAAAGGGTGGTAGAGGGTTACTTTGACGAAGTAGTGTGCCAACGTCGTTATAGGCCTCAGACAGGCCTACAACCATTTGGAGATTAAGACGATCATTGCTAACCGGCACACCAACGTTGCGGAGTTGGTCTGCCTATTCCTTCAGCCTTTTACAATAGGTCGAAACGTTATGAAAATCTACCATGTGGACATGTGAAAATTCCTGCTCGAGGGTGACAACACAAGAATTCTTGTTATCTTGGAATATATCATGCACCCTATTCCAAGTTTCCATTGCCGTAGTGTCGGGCTCAATGATCGTTTGTAGGAGGTCGGTAGAAATAGTGGAATAAATCCATTGGAAAACGGTAGCATCAAGTGTCGTCCATAACGTAAGATTTTCCTCGGGGTTAGGCACCTCCTCTGTGTCAGGTGTCGAGGAAATTATGTGATGGAGGACTTGACGCGAGCATGCGTGAATTTTGAATAATTCCGCCCATGTCGCGTATTGGACGTTTTCCATCTCAAGAACAATATGGATGCGGTTCCTGATGTTGAAAACTGTAATGGATGGATGAAACAGGTTCTTTGACGTAGACATAACGAAAGAACAATAGTAGAATTAGGGATTTGGAAGAAAATTTGGGAAGGGAGGAGGAAGAAGTCAACCGGAAACCGAGAAGGGTTCTCGGAATTTGAGCCGAGAGTAGCGGAAGAAAATTGGGAAGGGAGGTAGTTTAGACATAGATCCTGGTACCATGAAAGAATTAATCCCTTGATTATTCTTATTGAATGAATATGTATATATACAAGTTACAATCTCCAAATATGAAAAATCCTATTCCTACTAAACTTCTAATATCGTAGTTCTACTTGTACAAGAATTTTACAATTATGGTGATTATACAACATAATTTAATACTTCTATTTATGGTACAAGACTAGTCAAAACCGTGTATATCATAGGGATATACACGGTATATTCTATCAGGTTTATTTTTCCAACATCGAGTCCAGTTGAAATTTTCATCTTCGATACATAATATATGAAACATAACTAAAATTTTAAACTTGGAACTTTAAAATAAAAAGTGTAATGAAGTCATTGATGAAAATCTAAAAATTGAACCTTTTAAATTTTTAATTCTGAACATCCGCATCTCTTTATATGTTTGGTCAGTGCTTCAACTACTTTGTTAAAGTCGTGGGAACTCATAATTTAGTTTAAAATGGTAATAATGTTCCTTTAAACAGTCAAACTTTTCTCCCTAGTAGAAAAGAAACAAAAGCTTAAACTTAATTATTCATATGTGTATAATTATATTTTAATTTGGAAAAAAGTATATTACTAAAATGCAATTATCTAGGATATTAAAGTGAATAAAGAGGGAAGCAGTAAAGGAATTGGAATCTTCCTTTCTGTCAGCGATAATGAGCTCAAACTTTCGGTATAATTTTAATTGAACTTTATAGGTAGGGTATTGAGTTGTCGAACTTCCATTAATCAGGATCGGAGGACAAGGACTATTCTGTAACTAGTGCTCCAAATTGTTTATACATGGTTTGGTTCGAGTTTTGAATATGAAAACAATCATAATAAGAATATTTTCTTGTTTAATAAACTTTACACAATGTGAGTTTGAATTAATTAAAATCCCCAATCAAATATCAAACAGCCCGTGAGAAACAAAACAAAAGTGTTAAATTAAACTGTCAGTAGCTAATCTAGAGGTCAATTTTATAACCACCATAGTACTGATTTTATGTGTTCGTGTTTGACTCATCATGAAAAATTAAAAATAAAAGAAATAGATTCGATACTTCATCAGTATATGATATATATATATATATATATTTTTTATAGAGAAAAGAGATGCCATAGTTTAACTATGGTGATACACTAATCAGTTTGGTTCAACCGTTCAAGTAATCAAATGAGAAGGTAAACTTTTGAGAATGAAAACTCTTCATAGAGAATTTTTATTTTCATTAATTAACTTATCCGACGTCAATTTAAATTAAGGCATCGGTGCTTCACTAAGTGAAATTATTGCCATAAATATTTTTTATCACCTGGAATTTGTTTTTTATTCTTTGATTCCATATCAAAATTCTTTCCGTATAGATGACTCAATAATAATCTAGACGTGGTGATGAGTAAAGACTACGGCTGGCCAGTGGGCCGGGACAGCCCGACCCCGAGCCCGCCCCGACCCCGCAAAAAAAAAAAAAAAAAAAAATTACGGGGGCGGGACTCGAACTCGGGATGGGACGATGTCTCGTCCCGCGAGACCCGACCCCGCGAGACCCGACCCCGCCCCGACCCCGACCCCGCCCCTTTGCAAAAATGTCCGTTGCACCAACGGCCATTTTAGATTATGGCCGTTGACCAACGGCCATTTTAGCCCCCCCCCCCTCCCCCAACCCCCTACCCCTTAATATTTATTTTTAACCCATAAGTTATTATATTTATACTTTAACTCAATTTTCCAACTATAAATAACTCATTTTCTCTTCATCTTTCTCACAAATTTTTCTACAATCTCTCTAATTTCTCAATCTATCTCTCTACAAGTCTACATTGTTTACTAAATATTCAATTTTATTTATTCATTTGGGAATTGGTAGTGAAGTTGGCAACTAGCTTGAGGATCTTCCATTATTGTCTGTTTATTTAGTTTAGATCACTTAATTTTATTGTCTTTAATTATTTATTTACTTATTTATTATCATAATTAAAATGGAAGGATTAAAAGGTATGTTTAAGGGTAAGGGTGCTTCTTCTAGTAGGGGCAACCATGGCAAGGGTACTTCTTCTAGTCATCTTATTCCTACACAGGATGATTTTGTTGATACTCAACATTTTCCTACAATACCATTAGATTTAGACCAGGAGCTATTTTCTGGAACTCAAGAAGACTTTAATTTAGACGATGATCTAGATGATATACCCACTAATGTTGATGACAACACACCCACTAGTGCACCTTCAACTGAAATACCTCCTATTCCCCCTAGTATGAGACGAGGTCCAAAGAAACGACCATTAAAATCGATGCATGGACATTTTTTGATAGGGACGTAGAGAATCAAGTAGCCATATGTAAAATTTGTAAAAATGTTTTAAAATTTAAAGCGGAAAAGGTCACGGTGGGACGGGGGTTTAATTAGACACGTAGTAAGTGCTCATCCAGCCTAGGTATGCCCAATACCAGGCTTCAAAACCGGGTGCGCAAACGCCGCTCCATCGGGACAAGGTTCACATACCGAGATCGTCCGGACCAAGTACATGGTCAAATTAACCCTATGACGGGGGAATTGTAGGCTCTAAATACAATAAACATAGAGATAGGGAAGCAATATCAAAATTAGTTGCTGTGGAGGGTTTGCCTTTTTCATTTCCTTCATCTCCCGGTTTTATTCATTACATTAGAGATATATATAATCCTGTTTTTAACGGTTTTCCTAGATCAACTGTTAAGAGAGATGTATTTAAATTCGCGCATGAATATCAACAATATTTACGTTTTTCATTATATCATTTTAATGGCAAAGTATCCATCACGTCTGATATAGGTCGTAGTACTAACGGCCATGATTATTTAACCGTAACTTGTCATTGGATAGATTATAAATGGTCTATGCAAAAACGTATTTTAGCGTATAGATATATAGATGATAGGCACACCGGTACTTTTATTGCGAGAAAATATTTATCAAGTGTGCGATTATTACGGAATTACCGATAAAATTATGACTATTACATTAGATAACGCTTCTAATAACAATTACGCAATTACAATTTTAAAAAATAGTTTAACTCCTTCTTTTCCAGACCATTTTCATATAAAATGTGTGTGCCATATATATAACTTAATTGTAAAGGATGGTCTATCACTTTTTGAAGACATTCTTAGTAAAATACAATTTGCTATAAACTTTATTTTTAAAAGTAATAAAGTACAACGTAGAAAAGAATATAAAAAAATTTGTCATGATTGTGGACTACCTTTTAGAAAAATTCCACAAGAAGTATCCACTAGGTGGAATTCTTTATACGAGCAACTACTTGTTGCTTATGACTATAAATTACCTATAACTTTATTTTTTAACTCTCATAATAAAAAGCCAAAGTGATATGATTTTAGATAGTGATTGGGAAAAAATCTCCGAACTTATTGTATTTTTAGAGAAATTTTTTCAAGCAACAAAAGAATTTTCCGGTATATATTATCCTACTATTTCAACTATGTTATTTTATATAACTCTAATATTTTTATTACTTAGTGAATATATGGAAAAACCAAACTTATAAGGCAAACTATTAAAAAAATGTTTCTCAAAATAAAAAAATATTTTATTCCTATTCCCTCTATTTATATTATTGGTTTCGTATTAAATCCTACTATTAAAATAGACGGTACTAAATCACTAATTGAAACTATTTACGATTGTATAGAAGTACTACCACCTCCAAGTCCCAAAAATCTAAATCACCCACCACCTATTGAACAAACTAAAGAAGAAGTATTGTCTAGCGTAGAACACCAATGCAAAAATATATATAGATTTTATCAACAAGAAAATGCTAGTAACTTACCAGCTTCCATACCATCTTCTTCATCTTCAATACAACCTCACAAAAGACATCTTTGTTTCGCGGCTAGTATTGAAAGTCTCGAAATAGAATGTGCGGTCGTACCTCTACTACTAACCAAATTAGCGAGTTGGATATTTTTGTTTTACGGGGTTCGTACCGTATCAAGAAGTTATCAATGAAGATGGATATGAAGACTTGCCGAAATACCGGAGGGGAATGAGAAGACCTTTCCGACACTTTCATTGATGGCTCGAGATGTTTTGAACATTCAAGCGTCGTCAATCTGCGTCGAAAGCGCTTTTTTCTGCGTGCAAATATCAAATAGGAGACCACAGACACTCATTAGCCGGAGACGACTTGGAAATTGCGTATTATTCGAGAGATTGGATACGAGCGGAGCGGAGAAGGTGCGGTCAACCGGAGATCAACGAAGAAGATGATGAAAACTACAACGAAATCTTAACCGAAGGTAGTGGAAGCGACGTGGATCAATTTGACCAACAAATACCAATTCCAACCAAAGAACCACATGAAATCATCAAGCAATTAGAACAGGTTTTTTTGAGAATGTAATTTTTTTAATTGTAATTTTATTATGTAATTTGTAACTTTTGGACAACACCACAAAGTTGCAATTTAGATTTTAGACAATTGTATTTGTATTACAAAAAAATCATGTCTATTAAATAATATAAGAGGCACAAAAAAAATGACCTTGGGATGTTTTTATTACACTATCTTATTTTGTTTATTGAGTTTTTTTATACATATGTTATTTAAAAAAAAAAAAAAAATGAAAACCCGCCGTATCCCGCCCCGAGCCCGACCCCGCCCCGAGCCCGCCCCGACCCGAGCCCGACGGGATCGGGATCGGGATCGGACGGACTTGCTCCGCCTCCCCGCGGACCCGACCCCCGCCGAGCCCGCCGGACCCGACCCCGCCCCTTCTCCCGTCCCGCCCCGACCCCGACCCCGCTAGACCCGGCCCGCCAGACCCGAGCCCGGCCCACTGGCCACTCTTAGTAAAGACTAGGGTTGGATCTTAGTTTTGACCTAATCAAGATATTAATGATCCGATGACTTCCATAAACAAGAAAAACTAATTACTGGTGATTGTTTAATTAAATTCACTTTAGAGAAATCATTAAACTACATCTTACTTAATTAACTGACAAATTGATACTTCCTTCGTCTCAAATTTTTTGTCGTGATTATTAAAAATAGATGTCTCAAATTATTTATCGTTTTCGAAGTTCAACTTTACCCTCGATAGAATTTTTCTTGAAGACTAGGAACTCCTTGATTATGGTGTTATTACTATTGTACAAGTACCAACAACAAGTCAACCTTGTTATCTTAAACACCACGTTTTACAAAATGTAATTACTACAGTGAACAACTTCCACCATATTAGGAGTATAAAATTGGTTCTTAACCCATATTCGTTCTATTGCATTTACTTACAGCACACATTTGCATTTACTATAGATAATGTCATTAACACATACTCATTTAATGGAGGAAGTTAAACTGAATATTGTTTTACTATAACCTTAATTATTACTACTAAAATTTGGGAAATTCATGAATATCACACCGAGCTTTTGATATATATATATATATTGGCAGTTTTTGGTACTACCAATCTTGAACCAATTATTCTCTTATTCTTTTACTTCCTCTTTTACCAAGTTAAGAATCAAGTTACTATAACTTGCTTTCTTTAGAATATAGGTATACTGTATATAGTAATAGTAGTAAATTCTTCACTAGTTATAATTATGACAAAAAATAAATGTGAAAAAACAAATCAGACTATGCAACATTGTACCCCAGATAAAATGGAGAAAAAGGGTTAAAAATATCATCTACTTTCTTTTATTAGCTAAGTTTGTCCTCCGTTATAAGTTAGAGCTATTTATACCCCGCCGTTATCAAAGAAATTGACCTTCAATTGGATGAAATCCCCCAAATCAACCCAATTCCCCAATTTCACTTAAAATTATCCGATTTTTTCTTTTTAACCCAACCTGACCCATTAGAAGGAAAAAGTTATGTAAGGATAGAAACCTCACATTTAATTTCTTGTTGTAAAGTCATCAAGGAGGATTAGCCGTTATATTTTCTGATTATACCCAAAGAAGCCAGAAGAGGAGTATTATACAAACATTAAGAAGAAAACGTTTACAAGTTAACTCATTCTTTCCGGTGATAATCATCCATTATTGTAATTATCAACAGTAATAAGAATACTAAGCATAGTTCAAAATTTGTGAGTACTAAAAAGTAAGGCATACATATGTGGCCATAGTGTAATGAATGGGTGGTGTAACGTCGTCCATGACGGCGAAGTTGGCTTTCTTCCCACCATTCTCAAGACAAACATGTTTTAATAATATTTTACAGCTTTTTGGTCGGAGTTCTTGGCCGGAACGTTGCCGGACGTATTCTTCCCTTAGTGTATTGTCATGGCCATTTTCCACTTGAACCTTTTGATGATCAAATGGCAGATTCAGTCATTTTTAAGGGAAATGAAATGGGAAAATGGGTTTTAGACTTTAATTTCTATGGGTTAAATTCGTTTTAATGGATCGGGTCGGGTTAAAAAGAAAAAAATGATAATTTTAAGTGAAATTGGGGAATTAAGATTGATTTGAGGATTTCATTTAATTAGGATTAATTTTATTAATTTTAATAATGACAAAAATATAAATAATCCTAATTTGTAACGGAAGAAAAACCCTTTTCCCAATGGAGAATCTCCAAATTAATGGCCAAGAAGTAAGAAGTTATTGAACGGACTTTTTTTAAATATCCCCCTTGATAATCAATTAAAGCGACTAAGCGGACTTTATTGAACCAACTTGGCAGGACTTTAAGAGGATATGGTTCAACCGCACATGATAAACAAAGCAATATTTGGTATTAGAAATTGACCAATGATTAACGGTTGTGAATCCTACGTACCACCAAGCTTATAGTAAAACAAAAGAGAAAAAGACAAAAACATAATGTGAAATAGGATCAACTGTATGTTTGTATACCATCAAGATATGTGATTGATGAGATAAGGTTATTCCACACTTAATTATAGTAGATAAATATTTTGAATTCAACTTTTAAAATTAAAATTTTTTTTGGTAGGGAACGTTTTATCTCTAAAATAAGCCTTATGTAACGTGAAACTAATTAATCAAGTTAATGAGTTTTGGATAGCAACAACAACTAGATCTAAGTCCTAATTAAGTTATGATCATCTATAAAATCTTCACTTCTCCATATATAAAGTAAGAGTAAAAATAAGTTAAATATATATAAATAATAGTGATAATAATAATAATAATTATAATATTAGAAGTCCTCTAACAAAACTAAAACATATTTAGATACCAGATGGTTAAAAAAAATTATATGCAATCAATAACACTCTGTTTGGATGGTCGTTACCCATGGTTTCATAATGTATCATATCGTATTGTATAATATTGTATTGTATTGTATTAATTAATTCAATGACTGGATAGACTGTATTTTTTGTTGTGGTTTGAAAACATTTTTATTATTTTGGTTTGATTGTATCGTACTGTATAATAACATGTAAGTTTACTAAAATACTCTTAACCCTTAATTACAAACTAGTTATATCTATTAATAAAATTAGAGTAAAAGATAAAATAGAAACTTTTAAAAATAAGTATGTGGTGGTGGGGGGAGGGAGTTAGGGGGTAGTGAGTGGTGGTGGGGTGGGATGTGTAGGGGTAGGGTGGGTGTTATAATGGGTAAATAAAATCTGAAATCACACAAAAATCACCAAATTCATGATTATAAAATTGAATTTTTTAGGGTTATATAACCATGGATTTACAACACCATATAACATCATTTTAAAAACAATGAAAACAAATATGATATTAATGAAAACCATACCATAATGAACCACAGAAACAACCATCCAAACAAGGGGTAAATGATATGATATGGAGGAAATTAATATATTGATGTAGGTGTTTAAAAATCCAAGTAGGGATTATGTAAATGACCAGCTAATATTCAAATAAGTATATACATGTACGACTGAAGGACCAAATACCAATAGTTTTCTACTGATTATATATATTCAAGCGAAGTTTCCTATTATCATCATCCATCATCACCTAATTATTTGTAAGCTCATTAATTTAGTCCATTTGTTTCATAGTTCTCTTAAAATAAAATAAAATATGGGGAGGCCTGCAATTGGTCAATGATACCACCATTAAGACTTTAAGATTTAGCTCTTACTAATTAATTAGTATACTATAGTAATTTAGTTTTTATTTCCTACGAAACCTTGAGCGGGAAATTAAAAATTTATTACTACCGCATTCTTATAAACTATAATACATTATCAATGATCCCTCGACGAATCTTCACACGTTGAGCCATACCACCACTAAGGCACTACACAAGCAAGATATTTTCTAAAACTATTCAATCATGTAGCTTATGATAACTTTCATTGCCTACCATTTTATTCCTACTAGAAAAAGGAGGATATTGCGCACAAAAAAAAGAAGTAAAGAGGAGGATATATACAATATACTATAAATATACCGTTATCCAATCAACACCATAATCACAAACACAAATTTGTGGGAATCTCTATGGATAGTAGGATTAAATTAGCCCAAACTAGTTCAATACCATTTTAATATAATTTAACTATTTTGTAAAACAAAGCTTTCTCCGATTATAGTTTACCAAACACATAACTTTGGATCGGAGCTTATGTAGAAAGTAAAAAGTTGGTGAGTTTCAACTTCAACTACAACCCTAAGCATGTTGAATAATCTTTAGGGTTTCTATCATTTCACTGATTCGTACTAAATAACAAGATAATTATTCACAAAAACTAACTCATTTGATATATGGAGATTATCAAAGAGTTTATAAAAAAAATTAATTACTGCTCACGATACACTTAATCGACGTGAGATTCTAGCATTATGTTCTTTCCCTTAAACACTCAAGACTGATCATTGGAATAACATACGATTTTTCTAAAATATGGATGCACAATTAATCAAAGAACAGAGAAAAAAGAAAGTATTAAATAAAAACCAATCCATATTCATCTGGGTAAATAACTCACATTCAACTAAGTGCATCATTCAACCTTTTTGAAGCACGAAACCAATAGATAATATCAAATCAATTTTAGAAAATATGTAGAGAGGCCATTAGTTTACTTGCTGATAACTCCACTAATGGAGATTCATAGAATCTTGTAGAAGCAGTTAACAAGAAGCAATAGAAGGAAGAAGAGAAATTAGATAGAAATGGAAGAGAGCAGTCGGTTAAAGAGAGAGAAATATTATATAGTTGGTTACATCAAATAATGACTCATGGTAAAAAATACATTGACCTTAATTTATGTATACACACACTAACTACTAATTAACTAGAGTTAGTTAACTCTAACCAACTAACCAACTAGGCCTTAAGCTAACCATGTAGCTTGTAAACTACATCTCTTAACACTCCCCCTCAAACTCGTGTTTGAAACAAATCTATAACTACAAGCTTGTTTAAAAGATGTTGGCGCTGTACTCTGCCCAATCCTTTGGTAAGCAAGTCTGCAAGTTGCTCTTTAGTGTGAACATACTCAGTCTTCAACATTTATTGGCATATCCTTTCTCTAACAAAATGACAATCAATGTCAATATTTTTAGTCCTCTCATGGAAGATTGGATTAACAATTATTTGAATTGCTTATTTGCTATCACATATCATCTTGACATACAGTTTAATTTGCACACCAAGTTCTTTGAATAACCCAATCAGCCAAGTTATCTTTGTTACACAAGTTGTCATGCTTCTAAATTCTGCATCTGCTAAACTTCTAGACACAATATCTTGTTTATTGGATTCCAAGACACAAGTGCTCCTCCAAATTTAACCAGATAGCCTGTAACAGACCTTATAGTCTCCAACCCCAATCTGAATCACAATAAGCTACTAGTTGATTTTTGTTTTCTGCATGTATCAACAAACCTAAACTTGGTGATTCTTTGATATATCTAACCACCATGAGTGCTGCTTCCATATGAGATACTTTAGGACAATGCATACTGAGAATGAGAGATCAGGTCTAGTCATTGTAAGATATAACAGCCTCCCCACAAGTCTTTGATATCTGCTAGGATCTTGCAAGATTGGATCATCATTGGTCTTGTTGTTCTGAATACACTGATCATACTGAGAAGAAGTTAACTTTTGACTTAGCTCAAGAGGTGTTGCATCAGTCTTAGTTCCCCCTAGCCCAGACTCTGCTATCAACTCTAGAGCATATTTTCTCCGAGACAACACAATTTTTTAACTTGATCTTTCACATTCAATTCCAAGAAAGAACTTTAACTCTCCCAAATCTTTCATTTTTAATTTTTTCTATAAGTCTTTTCTAGTTGCAGACAACATCTGAGGATTGTTGCTAGTGATCAGCAAGTCATCAACATAGACTAGAATAACTACAATAGCTTAACTAATATTCTTTGTAAATATTGAATAGTCATGATGATTCTAGTTGAAGCCTAGATCAATCAAACACTCAATAAGCTTCAAATTTCATTGCCTAGGAGCTTTTTTTAGTCTATATCTTTTCTAGTTGTAGACAATAACTAAGGATTGTTGCCAGTGATCAGCAAGTCATCAACATAGACTAGAATAACTACAATGTCTGAACTAATATTCTTTGTAAACAATTAATAGTCATGATGACTCTGGTTGAAACCTAGATCAATCAAACACCTAGTAAACTTCAAATTCTACCGCGTAAGAGCCTGTTTTAGCCCATATAGAGACTTATGTAATTTTCATACCTACTTAATCTCCTCTTGTCTATCAAACCCATTAGAAACATCCATATACACATCTTCTAGTAGATCACCATTAAGAAATGCATTATGAACATCCATCTAATATATAAACCAGTGTTTTGCAGTTGCTAAGGCCGCCACAGTCCTAATAGTGACCATCTTGGTTACTGGACTGAAAGTTTCACTTAATTCAAGACCCTCCTTTTGACTATAGCCCTTGGATACTAGTCTGATTTTATACCTTTCAACTTCACCATTAGACTTGTACTAGATTTTATATAAATTTGCCTACACTCAATTGGTTGTTTGCCTGGTGGTAAATCAACTAGACTCCAAGTGTTATTTTCTTCTAGAGTTGCAATCTCTAATTTCATAGCTTCAACCCATTTAGGATCATGGGATGCTTTTATAAAGGAGGAAGGCTCAAATTGAGCTGAGTATGCAGCTAACACATGCTGATAGGAATAAGAGATGTGTTTGTAGGATAGATAAGAAGAGATATGATATAGAGAAGTATTGCCTTTGGAAGTGGTAATATAATATTGCATACACAAGGGTTGTTTGGTAGATCTAGAGGACTTTCTTGATGGAATATTACTTTGTGAAGAAGTTTGAGGCATATCAAAAGTGGAGGAAGAAAAAGGTACTAAAGCATCTGAGGGATTAATAAATGGTGCAATAGGTGTAGTTGTATTGGTGAATGTACCATTAGTGAAGTAAGTGATAGGATCTGGAGAAAAATGTGCATCAGATGTGGAGGAAGTAGGTATGGTTTCAGTGTGAGTAATAGGGGTAGAAGATCTAAAGTAGGAAAAAAAAGATTAGGAGAAACATGCATTTGATGGAAAAAACTCTTCTTTGAACACAACATGTCTATTGACAAAGAAAGTTTTAGAGTGTAGATCATACAGTACATACCCCTTTTAAGTTGAAGAATGTCCTAAGAACACATCAGGTATAGCTCTATAAGAGAACTTGTCAAGATTTCTAGGAGAGGCAACATAACACAAGCAACCAAAGGCCTTAAGATGAGTGAGTGATAGAGGATGTTTATACAACAGTTCAAATGGGGATTTGAACTTTAGTACAGAGAAAGGTAATCTATTAAGGAGATATAGAGAAGTCAGGACACACTCACCCCAAAATCTTAGAGGAGTGGAAGCCTGAAAACTAAGAGCTCTAGCTATCACTAGAATAGATCTATGTTTCCTCTCATCAATTTCATTTTGTTGAGGTGTATACACACAAAAGGACTGATGAATTATGCCATTATTATCAACCATAGTTTTGAATTCAGAATTGAAAACTTCACTGCCATTATCAGTTTTAAGGACCTTGACAGATGCACCAAATATATTTATGACTTGTGCAATGAAGTTTTTTTTACTACAATAATTGTATCTGCTTTGGAAGGTATCAAGAAAATCCATGTGTATCTAGAATAATCATCCACTAGAGTCACAAAATACCTTTTATTATTGTGAGTAGATACTCTGCAAGGTCCCCAAATATCACAATGGACTAGTTCAAACATAAACTTTGATGTATGAGTACTCAAAGAAATGGTAGTTTAGATACTTAGCTAGAGGACATACAATACAATTAGAGTGAGAATGCTCAGATATTACCAAGTTCCTAAAGTACTCATGCTTCTTTATTACAACTACGAGAGCATGACCTAATCTTTGGTGCCATAACAAAGAACTAGACTCGATAGAATTGACTTTTTTAACTTCTTTTTTGGCTTGAAAATGGCTTCTGTTGAATTCCTTCTTTTAGTATGTAGAAACCACACTCCTCCTTATCAATTCTATTGACCTGTCTAGTGTAGTGATCCTGGAAAACACAAAATTCAGAAAAGAATAGAGCTGGGCATTGCAATTCTTTTGTGATTTTTGACACTGATAACAAATTATATTTGAACTCTAGGACAAAGAGCACATTAGTAATAACTTAATCCTTAAGAACACTAGCTTCTCCAATATGAACCACTCCTACAATATTTCTATTAGGTAGTGATATTGTACTCCTATTTGACTCTGAAGTATATTTGTATTTGGTTAGCATATCAATTTTGGATGTCATGTGCTTAGTGGCTCCAGTGTCAATAATTCACTCTTTGGTCATATAGTTTGACACTAAAGCAGATAGAATTCTACCTGCAACATCAGCTTTGTCAGATGATTCAGCTATGGTGGTTCTACTTTCACCTCTTTGAGACAACATTTGCATTATTTGCTTGTACTATTCCTGAGTGAAGAATGGAGTAGAACTATGTGTATGTGGAGTAGGAGCCATCTGAATTAGAGATAGTCTCCACCTGATTTGCATAAGAATCACTTTTCTTCTTTGACTTCCACCCTGGTGGATATCCAACTACGTTAAAGAACTGATCTCTTGTATGACCCTTGTATCCACACACTTCACATATTATGAATTGTTTCTATCCTTTGTTGTGATGATTTCCATAATGACCTCCTCTTGGTCCATTTTTCCCACTTCTTGGACCACTTCCATCTGATTGACCTCTACCAATTTCACTTCAGTTTTTATTGAAGATAGTTGTTCCTTCTATTACACTAGGAATTACAGTAACATGTGCAGTTGTAGCCAAGTTTCTTTGACTTTCCTAATCAATCATTAGTGAATATGCCTTGTTCACATTTGAGCCGAGGACATCATGAAGATCTGGCCTCTAGCTTGAGCATATGACTCATTCAATTCCATAAGAAATTGAAGAAGTCTCTGATATGCAAAATGCTCATAGAATTTTCTTGACTCATGACAAGACAACCAGGACAAGGCATTATTGCATCCAACTCATTTCACAAATCCCTATGTTTTGAATAATAGTCTGATACTGACATGGTTCCTTGAGTGCAAGTATGAATTTCTTTATGCAAGTGAAACACATGAGATCCATTCACCTTATCAACTCTCTCCTTCAATTCACACTACACTTTATGTGCATCACATGAATACACTATACTACCAAGTAATTCATGTCTCACAACACTCATAATCCATGAAAGTACTATGGTATTACACTTCTCCCACAAATCATGTAAGTCTGATGAGAAACTACTTTTAGAATATCGACCATCAATAAAACCTAGCTTACTTTTTCCTAACAATTCAATTCTCATTGATCTACTCCAAAGTGCACAATTCTCTGATTAAATTATTTGAAGAGAAATTAGTGAGCTACCTGGAGTGTCAGTTGATTGAAGATATAGAGGATGATTATGATCGATTGATGGAAATGTTGTGCCTATTGTTCTATTTGAAGCATTTGATGGTGTATTTCCAGTTCTTGGATTGCCTGCGATTTCAGTTGCTACATTCGCCATTGATGAACTTCTTTGAATGAGCTTCGAGCGCGATCGTAAACCTTAGAATTTTGGTACTTACTTGTGATTCAATTCAAGCTCAATTGAACCTAAGTACTCTACTGCATTTGCACCTTCAAATACCTAAATTATACTAGAGTTCTATCCTACGATCATTCGAGGCTCTGATACCATGATAACTCCACTAATGGAGATTCATAGAAGCTTATAGAAGCAGTTAACAAGCAGTAGAAGGAAGAAGAGAAAGTAGACAGAAATGGAAGAGAGAAGTAAGTTATAAAGAGAGAAAAATTATATAGTTGGTTATCTCAAATAATGACTCGTGATAAAAAACACATTGACCTCAATCTATTTATACACACTAACTAATAATTTATTAGAATTAGTTAACTCTAACCAACTAGGCCTTAAGCTAACCATGTAGCTTGAAAACTACATCTCTTAACACTTGCACCATAAATTGGGCAATAAATCTACCCCTAAAACCAATATTGGGTAGTCTCAATTATCTGTAATGAGTCAGATCCATATCAAAGAAAATGAATCTTGAACTTAATCATAAGTATAAAAGTTTTCACTCTCTAAAAAGAACTTATATTTTATTAAAATGTCGACACAAAAGGGTCTCATAGTACATGCTCAAAAGAGAATTTTATTGGTCCTTCAATGTGAAGTGGCTAAAAGCAGTAAGTTTGGGGTCCAAAGTATTGTTTGATTGTCCTATTATTCTTTGGTCAATTGCTACAAGAAATACTAAGTAGTATATTATTTAATATCAAATGATGTTTTCCTTTGTCCAACTAAAGTTCAAAACTTCAAATTGACCAGCGACACATTTGATGTGGTACAATAAGCTGATAGTACTAGCTAGTATATTTTTTGAAAGAGTTATGAAATCGAGGTAGTCCACCAATAATAATAGAGGAATTATTTCGTTTTTCCCAACTTTTACAAGGCCAAGAGACAATATTTTCAGAAAAGGAGCCTAATGAAGTGGTCATGACTCATATTCCTACAACATTATTTTGCCCGTATAATTCTCAAGCCTTTTTGTCCTCTCCTTTATCTTTTTCTTATTTTTGAGCCTCTCTATTAATGATCAAATCAAAATTATCCCATTCAATATGTTAAGTTAGATAGAAAATCATCAGCTTTGTTTGGATTGAAGGAAATGAAAATTATATGGAACGGAAAAAGAAAGACGTACGAATAGCAACAAAAATTTGTGCTTCCAAATCACAATTTCCATCATTCTCAATTTTAATAAAATTATGATCAAGTTACTAGCATAGTAAGAGAAGGGAAAATTAATAACCACACATCAAAGAATCAATAAAAACAAAAGAAATCAATGTTGAAATTTGCACGCTATTGCAGTCAAAAAGAGAAGGGAAGGAAAAAAAAATCATAGTATGTATATTGAACTGGTAAGAATATTTTCCTCAATATTATTCTTCAAAAAATGTGGTAATTATACAACAAGTAGAGCCACATCATAAGCTATAATTAGGCTACTAATAAGATATGATTAGGCTAATATCATGTCATCTAATATGTCTACTTTAATGCTAATTTAACTACCATTTACATATGATTCTAAAATCAATTATAATAATTACTAATTACAATATTAATTACTAATTATTCTATCACTCCCCTGCAATCGAAGCGGGAGGCAGGCGTATGCTGAGACTGTCCCGATAATCTTCAAATAATACCAGTGGAAGACCTTAGGTAAAAATATTTGCAATCTGATAGCGCGACGGGTAGAGATGGCAGTGGATCCTAGACCCGGTGGATCCAGATCCGTTTTATAGGATATGAATCTTTAAAATTTGGACCCGACGGATCCGGATCGGACCCGGATTCATTTCTGACGGATCAGATCTGGATCTTGTATTTGAGATCCGTATCCGGTCCAGATCCGACCCGTGGATCCATTTTTTATTAATATATTCATAACCTAGAATGTAATTTTATAAGTATATTCTTAAAATTGCTAAGCACACCCTTGCAGGTTTTATTCTCAAAACAAGTTTAATTTATCCCCGCGTTAACTCAAAAACCAAAACATAAAGAGGTAACTTCGATAATAAAATCAATGTTATATTAGTGAATGACTAACATCTCCATAGACAAGTAGTTAAAATTATATTCACAAGCACATGCAAGTTCAGTATTGTGGAAATACTAGTCAGCATTTTCCACAACTATTGTCATTGTCTAACATTTTCAATTAATAGCTCACAATCAAAACGAGACAACGAACAAAATATCTCATATGAACATTTCAAAATTGAAACACAGTAAATTGTTAGCTAAGTAAAAAACGTTTGTCAGTTCAAAAAAAATTCTTAGCAAGGCAAATTTTTTTACATGTGGATCCAGATCCGATCCGTGGACCCGGTGGATCCGATGGATCCGGATCTGATTTTTATGAACCCGATGGATCTGGATCCTGATCTGGATTCAGGTATGAATATGGATCTGGATCTAGTAGGATTCTGTCCAGATCTATTTGTTGCCATCCCTAGCGACGGGACATGTAAGACACACACTTGTCTGTGTGAGACCTTTTCACGAACAAAGTGGATATCAAGCTCAATATGTTCAGTGCGTTGGTGATTGATTGGATTCCCAAAGAGATAGATAGCACTAACATTATCACAGTACACTAATGTGGCCTTCAGAATTAGGCAATGGAGTTCTAGAAGAAGATTCTGAAGCCAACAAGATTCAGACACAACATTGGCAACACCTCGGTATTCTGCTTCGGCACCGGATCTGGACAACGTTGCTTGCCGTTTTGAGGACCAAGATACCAAGTTATCACAAAAAATATACCATAACCAGAAGTGGAGCATCTGGTGTCCGAACATCCTCCCCAGTCGGCATCCGTATAGGAGACAAGTATGGATGTCGATGATGGATATAAATGTAAGCCATACTCTAGAGTACCCTGCATATAACACACAATGCATTTTAGAGCATACGTATGATTATCCATCAGATTATGCATGAATAGGTACACATGTTGCACAACATAAGAAATATCCGACCTGGTGATTGTAAGATATTACATGGCCCTGCCAGGCTGCGGTAAAGTATCGGATCAGCAAATGGCTTGCCGGATGATGCACTCAATTTGGGTTTAGTATCCACCGGAGTAGCCGATAGTTTACATGAGGACATGCCAACACGTTCAACAATCTCAGTTGCATACTTCTTTTGGGATAAAAATAAACCACTTGAATGACGTGTCACAACTATTTCTAGAAAGTAGTGTAGTGGTCTTAGATTCTTCATAGCAAATTCAGAGCCAAGATGTGACATGATGGACTTGCTAAGAGCATCTGATGAAGTAGTTAATATAATATCATCCACATATAAGAGAAGATAAGCAATATCATCACCCTAACGGTAGATAAACAGAGAATGATCGGAACAGCTGTTGGAAAACCCAATATGTGAAAAAACAATTGCAAATCGCTTGTACCAGGCCCGGGGGGCTTGTTTTAGCCCATATAATGATTTCTTTAGCAGACACACATGATTGGGATATTTGGAGTCCCTGTATCCCAAAGGCTGGTACATGCACACTGTTTCATTTAGTTGGCCATGGAGGAAGGCATTTTTGACATCTAACTGATGAAGTGTCCATGCCTTTGAGAGAGCCAAACTAAGAATTGTTCTAATAGTTGATGGTTTAACCACCGGACTGAACGTCTCACCGCAATTCACACCAAACTATTGTGTTTTTCCATCACCTACAAAATGAGTTTTATGCCGCTTAAAAGTACCATCAGATTTTTCTTTGTGACTGAAAATCCACATAGACCGAATTGTATTAGCATTAGGAGGACGAGGTACCAATTCACATGTCCTATTTTTGATAAGAGCATTAAATTCATCATCCATAGCCATTTTTCAATTCGTGTCATGAAGAGCAGACACAGTATTACTAGGTAATGATGATTTTGAGACTCGGGTGTGTAGGCTATATTTGGTGCTGGGTTTGACAATACTGTGTTGACTACGGGTGATAGGACGTTGGGCCGAATTTTGGATGGGTGGGGCTGCACTGCCTGGTAGTTAACAGTGAACTGGTCATGAACAAAGCCATTGCCAGGCAGTTGGACTGGGGGAAACGGTACAATGGGGTGATGTGGGTTTCGAACAGGAGGCCTAGTCTGCTAGGCAGTGTTGTGTCGCGGCTGGGCCACTGTTTCGGGGCCCAAGTTTACCAAATTATTTGGGCTAGCCAAAAAAGTGGGTTCGGTTGGGGATGAGAAAGGTTGGGACAAATACGGGGCCAGACCATCATTAAGGAAATCATAGGTAGGGGGTCCGGACTCATGCATTTTGGTAAATGAGAAATTTGTTTCATAAAAAATTACATGACGACTCACAATTATTTTATTGGAGGAGATGTCGTAACATTTGTAACATCGATGATTAGAGGGATATCCCAAGAAAACACAAGAAGTAGGCCGGGGTTAAAGTTTGGTGATTGTGGTGGATGGAAAAAGAGGATAGCATAAGCACCCGAATACCCGTAAATTAGAATAAGATGGGTCCTGTAAGTAGAGGATTTTTAGAGGAACTTGATAGGACAAATTTTTGTGGGGAAGTATGTGTAATAAATATGTGGTCATTTGTAGTGCATGATGCCAAAACGAGGTGGGTAATGATGCATGGGTAAGGGATGTTCGAACAATGTTATTAATAGTTCGTATCTTTCGTTCCGTCTTTCTATTTTGTGAGGATGAGTGGGGAAATGAAAGGTGAAAGTTTAAACCATTAGAGTTGCAAAAATGCCAAAAATGCCTATTATCAAACTCTCTACCATTATCACATTGAATATTTTTGATATCCCGTTCAAATTTGTTTCGGATGAATGCTCTAAAATTGAGAAATGTGGAAAAAACTTGTGATTTTTTAGACAAGGAAAACGTCCACAAAAAATTAGAATAATCATCTAACAAGAACAAATAATATCTATGGCGTGAAGATCTCAAAACGGGTGATTTCCAAATATCAGAATGGATAATAGCAAAAGGCATAAGTGTGCATGAATTAGATGAAACAAATGGCAATTGAATATGTTTACCAAGTGGACATGAATGACACTTATTCAAAGTACGTGTTTGAGTACATGAAATAAAATTATTTTATTTGAGGGAGGCTAAAATAGGTGCTCCCGGATGACCCAAACGTTCATGCCATAACGAAGGTGCGAAAGCTGCAAAAATGGATGGTAACTTGGATCGTTGAATTGGTGAGCTAATTGGATAGAGCTCCCCTTAACTATCACATCTCATTAGAAGCGTCCTCGTCTGAAAAATACTTTGCGAAAAATCCAAAAAGGTCAAAAGTAATAGACACTCAATTATCAGTAGTAAACTTTCTAACAAATACCAAGTTTTAAATTAATTTTGGAGCATGAAGAACATTCTTTAAGGTTAGTGGTGGGTTTAGTGGAGACAATTTAGTAGAACCATAACCTCGAATTGGAATAGAATGACCATTTCCGACAATTATATCTTTATTTTTGCTCAAATTAAAATAGGACGAGAGATTACTTTGTGAGGACGTCATGTGAGACGTCGCTCCAGAGTCCATTTACCAATTCGCGTCGGGCATATTAAGTCCAAGAGTGAGCATGGCGGACTCAATATTGGTTGGGCTAGCCACTGCCGAGTGGGCGTCCTGCCACTGGGTCGGCTATGGCCCAAAACTGCCTGTTCCGCTACTATTTCTCGGCCCAAAGGAGTTTCGCCCACCCATTGTGTGGAATTCCAGAGCCTTGGACTGGGCCTGGCCTATTTACCCATCGGGAATGGATAGGGTGGCACAACCCAAGGCCACTGCCATGCCCACTGGCTAGTCCGCCGCGGGGCTGCCACTGCTGTCCGCCGGTACTGTTGTTCCTGCCGCAGTGTCCTCCGCCACTCGAATTCCGGTGGCCTCCACTTTTGTTATTTCCGCGATTTCCACCCCGATTTTTACCATCATTTTATCATTTTTGTCCCCGATTTTGTTGTACAGGTTCAAAATTGATAGTAGCTTCATTGGTTGGGGTGGCAATCATGGCGGAATTTGAGACGGTTGCAGCCTTTTTGGCGAAACGCCCCTCTTCAATAATAACCATTGAACGGGCTTGGTAAAAAAGTGGTAGAGGATTGTTTTGTCAGATGAGCATTCCCACACCACTATACGCGTCGGTAAGGCCGGCAACCAATTGTAGAACCATTCGATTGTTGGTAATCGGCGAACAAACATTCTTGAGTTGATCCGATAAAAGTTTGAGGTGTTGACAATACGTCGACACATTCAAAAAATCCGCCATGTCGGTGGTGGAGAATTCTTGCTCCAACATGACGGCTAGGGAATTTTTGTTGTCTTGAAAAATACCCCGCAAGCGATTCTAGGCCTCCATCATTGTAGAATCGAGTTACATTATTTTGTGCAACAAATCACTAGAGATAGTTGCATAAATCCACGAGAGAACTGTCGCATCAAGAGTTACCCAAAGT
The DNA here is from genome assembly GCA_034509755.1 of Anisodus tanguticus. Classification (NCBI taxonomy): domain Eukaryota; kingdom Viridiplantae; phylum Streptophyta; class Magnoliopsida; order Solanales; family Solanaceae; genus Anisodus; species Anisodus tanguticus. The sequence goes on from CM067546.1 coordinate 35,110,431, forward strand.
TCGTTTTCATCATCGATTTTAAACACATTTTCTTTGCTTTTTTCCGGTGGGATTATGTGATGAATAACCCGGTGGGAGCGACAACAGATTTTAAATAGCTCTGCCCAAGTTGTATAATGAACATTTTCCATCTCAAGAGTGACGGAAATATGCGTTTTGATGTTAGAGGCGGCAATAGCGGGATGAAATGTGCATTTAGAGTCAGACATTGTTGACCGGAAAATGAAAAGAATAATGGAAAAAAGAAAAAATAAATAAATAAGGGTGGTGGTCGGACGGTTGTAATGGAGTAAGGGTGGCCGAATTTCGGAAAATAAATTGTTTAGGGTAGGATCTTTTCCCTAATCTTCTGATACCATGTAAGAATATTTTTCTCAATATTATTCTTCTAAAAATGTGGTAATTATACAACAAGTAGAGCCACATCTTAGGCTACAATTAGGCTACTAATAAGATATAATTAAGCTAATATCATGTCATCTAATCTATATACTTTAATGCTAATTTATGATTCTAAAATCAATTATAATAATTACTAATTATAATATTAATTACTAATTATTCTATAGAACTCTATGACTTCTTTTTCACCGCACCACCTTCATCTTGCTCTTCTTTCCCCATTTCCCCCTTCTTTGACTTGCTTTACCATATCTCCTTTTTCCTTCTTCTTTTTTGCCAAATTTAATTAGCATTTTCTCATATTGACAAATTTTATGGAATCCGGTTGGGAATGGGAAAAAAAAATCTATTAGAGAGTATTTTCTCTTTCAATGATTTTTACTTGAGATATATTCAACATTTAAACATTATGGTTTAACTTTCAATGTTTTTAGCATTGAAACCGTTATATTTTTAAAATTTTGAGTTAATAAAAATTATTTATTGAAATTTGAGTAGATTTTACATGTAAATTTATACTCCGTTGTAAAAGTATTGAGTTCATATAAATCAAGTACCGACAAGCTATATCCGCTCCTGGGTCTTACTCGACGGAAATTAGAGTTAGTTGGGACTCCAAAACAGACACCGAATAAGAAACTAAATAAAGTGATATATTCTTACAATCATTTGTTTATTTTATCCTAGTTAATTTCTCTATATGTTATTGCCTATTGTTCCGTAAAATCCAATTCAAAGGAGGTGTAAAATCCTGGAATGATGATATATATGAAGTACTTCATCCGTCTCAATTGAAGTGTATTAGTTTGATTTGTCATGGAGTTTAAGAAATAAAGGAAGACTTTTGAATTTTGTTGTCTTAAATTAAAGATGTATGAGGTCTTTTAAATCTTGTGATCTTAAACTTGCATTGTAATTGAAAAACTTACTAAATATAGAAAGATACATTCTTTTTTGGACAGATCAAAAAAGAAAATAAGACACTTAAATTGAAAGGGATGGAGTAAGAAGAATCCAAGTGTGCAAACTAGAATTAAACCTCGTATACCTCATAACACTAACAAAGCATACACGTATTAACCTTATACCTTTTACCAAACGTTGTAAACTCGGGCTTTACTTCCACCACATACACCCAATCCTCTTTTCACATTCATTTAAAAAGAAAAGACAAGTTCAAAACCAAAAAGATCTATAGAAAGATTATAAAAAACTAAAAAAGTCAAGAAACTGAAACTTTGAACTGCCAGCAATGAAGTTTGACTAATTTTCAAAACTAGATTAATGTAGCTATCAGCTATAAAACTGAAAGAAAGAATTCTCAAAGTGCATCATGATCACAACTCTCATTTTAGTTTTTCGCATGATTAATAGGGTATTAAAATAAATTACTTAATAGAATGAGGTAATTATGAAGTATTTAATCCAACTAATTAGGAACAGAGTGATATATGACGGAATCTATCTAAAAGGCATGATCAGAAGAATTGTGTTGGCACGATCCAAAATCGCAAAGTCGTGATGGCACTAACCTCAAGGATTAGTAAGCCAACCACAGTCATCCAACTAGAATTAAATAGAAAAATACAATGAGGAAATTGTTAAGTAAATTAATTTAAGTCTTATGAAATTTCATAGTATAAATAATACAAAAATAATACAAACTCCCAAGACTGGTGTCACTCGTACAAGAACTATCTATGGAATACAGGTTGGAATATACCCTTAAATACATAATTATCCCGAAATGCGAAGACAAAATTAAGAAGTAAGGAAGAAGCATCCGGTACCACAGATCTCCATGTAGCTCACCCCGAATCCTTCGAAATAGCTCCACAACGGCTGGATAGTCGCAACCTCCACTAGAACTAGGAATAGAACCTGCACACGAAAAGGTACAACAAGTGTAGCGTGAGTACAAAAATAACGGGTACTCAGCAACATCGTCGACCGATCCTATCTTAAACGGAGGCGAGGGATGACCTACCGATTACTACTTCCACACATACTGCCATCAGTTTACTATAATGACGCAATATCTGAATCCACTTAAACCAAGAGTCCAGGCCTAGGTTATAGAATCTAGTTCCCCAAGCCAAATAAGGTATTCACAATTCATATCAATAGAGTCTAATCAATTAAATATTTAAGCCTAAGAATAAGAACCTCTCACTACTCAGGAACATTCAGATAGCCAAGTAGAATGATAAATCGACAATTACTCAGTTTAGGAAAACAAGCAACAAGGAAGGAATGAGTAAATGATATGAAATGTAGATGTTATGCAATGCAAGGCCTTTGTTTCTCATCACCGGTACACACACGTTCGAATGTCAACAAATCGTGACCCATGGAAACTCGCGAGGTCCATATACCACTTAGGCTCACATAAGTATAATCACACAGAAGGCTCACACATTACCTAAGTATGCTCACAAAGCAGGCTCACACAGTGCCTAAGTATAATCACCCTGCAGGCTCACACAACACCTAAGTATGCTCCCATAATATCTAAGTATAATCACACAACTCTTATACTCGTCTATTGCCACACATGTTTATACATTATGAAGCGTAATTATGATATGCACAACAGCAAGAAGCAACTATAGGCCACACAGTTTAGTACATTATGAAGCATAAATATAGTATGCTAAAAAACAAGAAGCATTTATAGGCCACGCAGGTTCTGACTTAGTCATTTATACAATAAAGACTCGATCTTTAATTTCTTTTTATTTTAAACAAGTATGATGGAATGAAAGGGTACACACGGTCACAAAGCACACAAAAAAATAATAATATCATAGAAAGTACAAGCTCCATACCCCACTCACGGATCCAAAAGATCATACTATACTATCAGCTAGTGCCCAAAGCATGACATTCTTCTAAGTAATTTAAGCAAAAATACCCATAACATGGCACCGGTACCCGATATGAGTGCTCGTCACCTCACACATATCAGGACCCCCTTATAAATCCATTACTCCTCTCTTTAGTTAATTCAAATCAACCATGACGCTTAAGTATGGAACAAGATCTCAAGTTGTCTGGAATGGGAAGTCCAAAGTCACGATGTCGCTTTGCCTTTTCGAATAGCCTCCTCGCGGTGCCAATCTGCTCAAACATAGATTAAGCATCAAAATATGATACAAGCGATTCCCATATTACTTTATGCAAGATTTGGGTTTAGAAAGTCCACCCAAAAACCCCATTCTAAAAACTCCAAGATCAAATTTGTAATTGTACTAGGAAATCGGGGTTAATATATAGTACTCTAATAGTTCACACGATCCCAACGGTACCCATAATGGCATTCTTTAAAACAAAACCCAAAATGACACCCAAAAAGTGATTTCCGAGCCCAAAGGCAAAATAGAAATTTCTTTCTCAAATTCATCTACTCATAGTCTAAGGAACCTAGATATGCAATATCATGAAATTCTAACCTCATAATCATGCTTAATCAATAATTTATAGCTTTTCAAGCCTAGGGTTTATTCTCTTAAGTTTCTCCATCCTAAACATGGATTATAGCGTGGAAAATCCAAATAATTGAAGACTTAATCATAAAATGGGAGTTGGAATCTTACCCTCTTGAAGAACTAGAACAATCCTCTCCAAAATCTCCTTAATCCGAAGTCTAGGGTTCAAAATGAGTGAATGGGAGGTCAAAACACGTTTTGGGGATTTTATAATCTGCCTAGTGACTCACCCTTGACGATCGCAGGACCTAACCTCACGATTGCGAGGACACGAAATTGATACACATCGCGTTCGCGGGAAGACCATCGCGATCGCGATGGCCAACAGACCCGAGGACCGCTTTCGCGATGCCTTCTCCACGAACGCGAAGAAGAACACAAGCAAAAGCTGGTTTCCATAACATCCTCCCGGAAACCCCAAAACTCATTCGGAACCTCCCGGATACAAATAAGATATGCAAACCACTCCTAAATCACGTAACAAATTTGCTCACGCACTCAAAATCATCATACGAGGTCATATTGACCAAGGGTCCCACCAATTCACACTATATAGTTCTTAAATCTAGAATTTCAACCACACACCCAAAATGCTTCCGAGTGCCTCAGGAACTGAACTAATGGTTCGACTATACCATACCCGACATTCTGGACCTGATGAAATCAATGAAACTTCAAAAAAGATTCAAATGTCCTCAAGATTTACTTTAGTCAATCAAAGCTTATTTCTTAAACTTAAGACTTTTCAATTGTCACAATCTTACCCATAACTCTTTCAAAACATTTGATTTCCGAGCACAAAGGCAAAATATAAACTTCTTTCTCAATTTCGTTTACTCATAGTCTAAGGAACCTAGATACGCAATATCATCAAATTCTAGCCTCATAATCATGCTTAATCAAGAATTTATAGCTTTTCAAGCCTAGGGTTTATTCTCTTAAGGTTCTCCATCCTAAACATGGATTCTAGCATGGAAAACCCAAATAATTGAAGACTTAATCATAAAATAGGAGTTGTAATCTTATCCTCTTGAAGAACTTGAACAATCCTCTCCAAATTATCCTTAATCCGAAGTCTAAAGGTTCAAAATGAGTGAATGGGAGGTCAAAACACATTTTGGGGATTTTATAACATGTCCAGTGACTCACCCTTTGCGATCACGGGACCTTACCTTGCGATCGTGGGGACACGGAATTGATACACATCGCGTTCGAGGTAGGACCCTCACAATCGCGATGGCCAACAGACCTGAGGGTCACGTTTGCGATGCCTTCCCTGTGAACGCGAAGAAGGACACTAGCAGAAGCTGAAACCCAAAATATCTGGTTTCCATAACATCCTCTTATAACCCCAAAACTCATCCAAAACCTCCCGCATACAAACCAGATATGCAAATCACTTTTAAAATACACAACAAATCTGCTCGTGCACTCAAAATTATCATACAAGGTCATTTTGACCAAGGGTCCTACCAACACACACTATAAAGCTCTTAAACCTAGAATTTCAACCATACACCCGAATGCTTCTGAGTGCCTCAAGAACTAAACCAATGGCTCAACTATACCATACCCGACATTCTGGACTTGATGAAATCGACGAAACTTCGAAAAAGACTCAAATACCCTCAATATTGACTTTAGTCAACCAAAGCTTATTTATTAACTTAAGACTTTCTAATTTTCACAATCTTAACCTAAACTCTTTCAAAAAACTTGGGACCCATTCCAACAGTCCACCTAAGTCATAAATTACGTTCCAGAGCTAATGGAACCATCAAAATTCAATTCCGGACGCATTTACTCTAAAGTCAACTCCTAGTCAAACTTTCTAAACATGAAACTCCCAAAATTCAAACCATTGATTCTCTCATTATTCTCATTTGATTGCCTCGTAAGTCGCGCCACCTACCTCCACACATCAAAATCACCATAACTAGGCTAGAGAAAATGGTGTTTTCAAGAGAATACGCTAAATGGCCAAAATGACCGAATAGGTCGTTGCATTATCCACCACTTAAACACGTATTCATCCTCGAGCATAAAAGAGAAAAAAATATCAGAATCTCCGAAAGGCTGAGGGCATCTAATCTGCATGTCCATCTCAGCCTCCCAGGTAGCCTCCTCTACCAGATGATGCCTCTACCAAACCTTTATTGAAGTAACCTCTTAAGGCCTCACTCATGAATCTCCCTACCGAGAATAGCGACCGACTTCTTTTTATGAGTCAATTCCTAATCAAGAAATACTGAAATATATTGAATCACATGTGAACCACCAAAGTGGTACCTTTTAAGCATGAAATACCAAAACACAATATGAACACTCGATAACCCAGGAGACAACACCAACTCATAGGTTACCCCACTAATACGCCAAACAATCGCGAATGGCCATAATATCTATGGCTCAAACTGCCCCTCTTTCCGAATTTCTCATACCCTTTATGGGCGAAACTCCTAGCAAAAACCGCTCACCAACATGAAATCTAAGTCACGAACCCTCCAATCTGCATAACCTCTTTTTCCTCCTCTGAGCCGTAAGAATCTCCTACCATATTATGTCTCAAACGGTGCTATCACTATGTTTGAATGATAGATGTTATCCCTGTAAGCAACTCAACCAAACACAAGAATTGCTCTCATTGACCACCGAAGTAAATCACACATGCCCGCAACATGTCCTCTAGGACTTGAATAGTCCGCTCGGACTAATCATCTGTTTGAGGGTGAAATGCTATGCTAAGCTACACCCGTGAGCCAATTCCTTTTGCAATTATCCCAGAAATAGAGTATGTACTGCGTGCCTCTATCCGAAATGATAGAAATGGGCACTCCATGAAATCAATTATCTCTCAAATGAAAATCTTGACCAACTCTTCTAAATTGCATTTGGTCTGATCCGATACAGAATGAGCTGACTTTGTCAAACAATCTATACTTACCCAAGTAGCACTAGGATTTTTTTAAATCGATGGAAATCCTACAACAAGGTCCATAGCATTCCGCTTCTCCACTTAATCCCTCAAGTCTCGTCAAACCTTCCTTTCATTTCGTACCAATTGTTTGGTCCCATCCAAAGCCAATTATGCAAATTTCAAATCTATTAACTCTGTCCCGATGGGTTGAAACTCATGAGTCACCACTCATAGTTCAAATCCTTTTGATCCTATCATAGTGTGTCACACACATCATCCTAGTGACTATCTTGTTGTCCCAGACTTATAAAAATCGACCATTCACTCCTAAGACTTACCATATTCATTTGTACCTCTTCCCAAAACATGACCAAGTAAATATGTTGACCATTAGAACATTTCGTATACCTTGCATCGACAAAAATAGTATCAAACCTCCTTGTAAACTCCAATCACACTTGGTAAATACGTCGTACCTCTACTTTAAACCAAAAACTCATCAATCCTCCAGAAGTGGGTTACTACAATAACCATAAATCCATCTCGGTAGTATGACCATACGCCACTCGACTTTAAATGAATGGTCCTGATTTGGTTAAAATGCATCATTCCCTGAATGTCGTCAATAATCATCCGAACTATTTTTGAACCTTTATAAAATAGAGAGTAAGCCTTTCATAAATTTGCGGTGACCCGTTCTGATCTGTTGTTCCTGAAACCCCAATCTTGTGTCATTGCTCCCAACCTCAAAAGCTGAAACTTGCCTAAGTCATCAACCAAGTACCGATGAACTATACCTTATGACTTTGAATCTTCAGGGAATTGAATTACATCGAACCCTCTTTCTTGTACTTTCACTAAACTCATTCATCATCCTGACACTCCAATATAAGGCCTATGGCCCCATACTTCACCATTCACAACTATAAGATCTCTGAGTGCAATATCTTCTAACATATTTAGCAAATCCAAAAGTATCAATTTTACAATCCACGCGTCTTACCATACATAAATACTCTCTAGTCATTCATATATGAAATACTCAACCATATTAAATATCGGCCGTCGCTTCAACTCATTCTACTACCACGTACAAGGTCTTATCTCGAATTTATAACTTTAACCTTTATTTGTAGAGAATTCTCCTGATCAATCAATTGTAGCTCACCCATTCAAGAATGCCATAAATTTACCCCTCTTGGTAACGCGCAAGTTACCTCCTCATCAATCTTTAATCACCCAGTCTCATTGGCACTTGCCGTACACCATGTCAAATTTTCCGTAGACATTCATTCCTCAATCGTACTTATTACTTTTACACCAAATTTGAATGATATAAGATAGTGCCATCATAACCCGTACACGGTTCGAGTAGCTAATCTGCTTCAATTCTGAGTCTTACAAAAATTTATCCTCTAAAACCACTAGTGAGATGCCTTTTCCTTGATTCCTCAACTAACATGTTCCCTTAAAAATCACTCTTATCATCATCAATCGAAATCACTTAAACCCACATGTGGGGTGAGTCAAAATACTGTACATCCTTTAAAGTAGCTATGCCATTTATGAAGATAGTAGTAAAGCTTAATCTGGAGCATATGAAAGTTTCCCTTGCCTTACTCGAATCTTTAATGGAGTACTCCTCTAAAACATCCACAATCATACAGGCCATTTGCCACCAAACCTGATCATACCAACAAAGTTGATTACTGCCGATGTAATACTTTCAACCACCCCTGAACTAGTCCATAAACCGTAAGGTGATCCTCAATTATGACACATAAAATCCTATCGATGTCTTCATATAGCTCAGAATAATTTTCTTGAAAATTTCTTAATGGATGAGTTTTTATCACTAGAGTATTTTCCATTTCGCAGTTATCGCTTGCGACGCAATCCATCTTATCGATCAAATCATGCTCCTGAAACGTCCCTTTCATAAATAGAGTAGTCTCATACGGAATGAACAAGCTCATAATCCAACAAAGATTTCTCAGAACCCTATACCAAAATATCAAGAAAACTTAAAACCATTTGGCTCACCAAAAGGTTACACCCGATTACTCCTGCAAGATTCAATCTTCCATTGAAACTTTTACCGTACGAGCCCATCCACCACTTGAGCTAATCATATAACTGATATTGATCCATTCAAATTTCTTCCATTACATTTGTGTCATGTCAAGTAGCTGAAGGACCTTCACATGCAATCCGATACGAAGTCCTACTCCCTCATGTCTTGTCATAAAAGTCACCTCCCATGTTAGTATGCCTTTCCAAAATCTCTTTCATAGCCTCATTATCTATTCCCTCTGCCCGAGCAAAGATTCGTCCTGGTTTGTCCTTCGCCTTCAAGATATTAGTATATGTCACATCTCATTGCATTCCAAAAAATTTTATGTCCTGCCGGGATCTCTCAATCGTAATCTTTAAAAACACAAGGCTCGTTTCCTGGTTAATCTGATAACCGCACCAATTAGAATCGTCAAATCTCTCCTTATCGCTCGCTATACCACAAATATACTTCCTCGACCTCCGAGCTACTAATCGTTGAATTTGGCTATCATTAGTCTTTTGCACCATCACTCCCAAATCATAGGGTCATCACCCAACTAAAAAGGTCTGAAACATAATTCCTCCCAATCGAAATTCGAACAATAGTTATAACATGAACTTGATCACGCGTCTTTATCATGGTGACACATCTCTTACCATACCACGCACTATCAAAACCATCGTTCATGAGCGAACCTAAGAACGTATCCTCATCATCAGTGAGATATTGGAACAAAAAAGCTGAATCGCATATGCACGATAAGGAATGAAATAATGGAATTTTCTTAAGTGTCTTATAGCCTCTCGAAGATAAGTACAGATGTCTCCGTACCTATCCGCAAGACTCTACTAGAAATTTTCTTGTACTTGTGAGACTGGAGAACCTAACACTCTGATACTAATTTGTCACTAACAAAAATTTCAGAGTCATGATGGCACTAACCCCAAGGATCAGTAAGTCAACCATAACCATCCAACTAGAATTAAATAGAAAAATACAATGAGGAAATTGTTAAGTAAATCAATTTAAGTCTTATGAAATCTCATAGTATAAATAATACAAAAATAATACAAACTCCCAAGAATGGTGTCACTCGTACAAGAACTATCTATCGAATACAGGTTGGGAATATATCGTTAAATACATAATTATCCCGAAATGCGAAGACAAAATTAAGAAGTAAGGAAGAAGCATCTGGTACCACGGATCTCTATGTAGCTCACTCCGAATCCTTCGAAATAGCTCCACAACGGCTAGATAGTCGCAACCTCCACAACTAGGAATAGAACCTGCATACGAAAAGGTGCAGCAAGTGTAGCACGAGTACAAAAATAACGGGTACTTAGCAGCATCGTCGATCGATCCTAGCTTAAACATAGACGAGGGCTGGCCTACGGATTACTACGTCCACACTATCTGCCATTAGTTTACTATAATGGCGCAATATCCGAATCCACTCAAACCAAGAGTCCAAGCCTATGTTATAGCATATAGTTTCCCAAGCCTAATAAGGTATTCACGATTCATATCAATAGATTCTAATCAATCCAATATTTAAGCATAAGAATAAGAACCTCTCACTACTTAGGAACACTCAGACAACCAAGTAGCAAGATAAATCAACAATTACACAGTTTAGGAAAACAAGCAACAAGGAAGAAATGAGTAAATGATAGGAAATGTAGATGATATGCAATGGAAGTCCTTTGTTTCTCATCATCGGTATACACACGTTTGAAAATCAACAAATCGTGACTCATGGGAACTCGCGAGGTCCATATACCACTTAGGCTCACATAAGTATAATCACACAGTAGGCTCACACATTACCTAAGTATGCTCACAAAGCAGGCTCACAAAACACCTAAGTATGCTCTCATAATATTTAAGTATAATCACACAACTCTTATACTCGTCTATTGCCACACATGTTTATACATTATGAAACGTAATTATGATATGCACAACAGCAGGAAGAAACTATAGGCCACACAGTTTAGTATATATGAAGCATAAATATAGTATGCTAAAAAACAAGAAGCAATTATAGGCCACACAGGTTCTGACTTAGTCATTTATACAATAAAGACTCGATCTTTAACTTCTTTTTATTTTAAAAGAGTATGATGGAATGAAAGGGCACACATAGTGACAAAGCACACAGATAAATAATAATATCACGGAAAGTACAGGCTTCATACCCCACTCACGGATCTAAAAGATCGTACTATACTATCGGCTAGTGCCCAAAGCATGACATTCTTCTAAGTAATTTAAGCACAAATACCCATAACATGGCACTGGTACCCGATACGAGTGCTTGTCACCTCACGCATATCGGGACCCCTTTATAATCCCATTACTCCCCTCTTTAGTTCATTCATTCAAATCAACCATGACGCTTAAGTAAGGAACAAGATCTCAACTTGTCTGGAATGGGAGTCCAAAGTCACGATGTCGCTTTGCCTTTTCGAATAGCCTCCTCACGGTGCCAATCTGCTAAAACTTAGATTAACTGTCAAAATAGGAGACAAGTGATGCCCACATTAATTTATGCAAGATTTGGGTTTAGAAAGTCCACCTAAAAACCCCATTCTAAAAACCCCAAGATCAAATTTGTAATTATACTAGGAAATCAGGGTTAATATATAGTACTCTAATAGTTCAAACGATCCCAACGGTACCCATAATGGCATTCTTTGAAACAAAACCCAAAATGACACCCAACGGTAAAATAGAAATTTCTTTCTCAAATTCGTTTACTCATAGTTTAAGGAACCTAGATACACAATATCATCAAATTCTAGCCTCATAATCATGCTTAATCAATAATTTATAGCTTTTCAAGCCTATGGTTTATTCTCTTAAGTTTCTCCATCCTAAACATGGATTCTAGCATGGAAAACCCAAATAATTGAAGACTTAATCATAAAATGGGAGTTGGAATCTTACCCTCTTGAAGAACTTGAACAATCCTCTCCAAAATCTCCTTAATCCGAAGTCTAGGGTTCAAAATGAGTGAATGGGAGGTCAAAACATGTTTTGGGGATTTTATAATCTGCCTAGTGACTCACCCTTGGCGATCGCAGGACCTAACCTCACGATTGCGAGGACACGAAATTGATACACATCGCGTTCGCGGCAAGACCATCGCGATTGCGATGGCCAACAGACCCGAGGACCGCATTCGCGATTCCTTCTCCACGAACGCGAAGAAGAACACCAGCAAAAGCTGGTTTCCATAACATCCTCCCGGAAACCCCAAAACTCATTCGGAACCTCCCGGATACAAATAAGATATGCAAACCACTCCTAAATCACGTAACAAATTTGCTCACGCACTCAAAATCATCATACGAGGTCATATTAACCAAGGGTCCCACCAATTCACATTATATAGTTCTTAAAGCTAGAATTTCAACCACACACCCGAAATGCTTCTGAGTGCCTCAGGAACTGAACCAATGGCTCGACTATACCATACCCTACATTCTGAACTTGATGAAATCAATGAAACTTCAAAAAAGACTCAAATGTCCTTAATATTGACTTTAGTCAACCGAAGCTTATTTCTTAAACTTAAGTCTTTTCAATTTTCACAATCTTACCCATAACTCTTTCAAAACACTCGGGACTCGTTCCAACAGTCCGCCTAAGTGATAAATCATGTTCCGCAGCTGATGGAAACATCAGAATTCGATTCCGGATACATTTTACTCAAAAGTCAACTCCTAGTCAAACTTTTCAAACATGAAACTTCCGAAACTCAAATCATAGGTTTTCTCTCGTTATTCTCATCCGATTGCCTCGGAAGTCGCGCCACCCACCTCCGCATATCAAAATCACCATAACAAGGCTAGAGAAAAGAGTGTTTTCAAGAAAATACGCCAATTGACCAAAACGACCGAACGGATCGTTACATATCTAAAATGAGTGAATATATTTATTGATACATTCTTGATTGATTGAGATAAAACGATTCTTTCAATACAAAACTCGTGATACAACAAAATATGAACATGTTTGATAATTGATTTGCTAAAACTAGGCATGTGAAGCAATAATTCCGGCCTATAATAAACAATCCGAAGAATTAATTTAAACTTGAAAATGTCAAATGTTACAGTTTAGACTTTAGAGTGTTAGAAATCTTACAGAAAATACACTACCACGAACATTGTAGGGTATTCTTAAACAATCTCATAGCTTGATGCGTGTCAAGTAAGACACTGTCCTGAAGGATATTTCACCCGGTATGAGTGTATCCCCCAGAATTCAACACTCTTCTAGTATAAAATTAGGAGCCAAAACTAACAAATATTTATTTTTGCATACACAAAACCCAGCAGAAAGAAGGAGAGTATTTTCTCTATATTTGGTTTCTTATTTATGTGTACAAATGAAAGGACTTCTAGAATATATATATATATATATATATATAAATACCTCACTCCCATCAGAATGGCGGAAGGAAAAATATATATGTGACCAAGAAGAACAACGGTCACATCTGATCATTGTAACCATTCAGACAATAAAAGCCATTTAAGTCAATTGAATATAATTTGATATGAATTGACTTCAAAGCTAAATTAAATGGGTCAAGAGGTCCAACGGGTTATAACTAAATATAGGGTCAATAAAGATTATTAAAGGGCTAATTATAATAGCAAGGGTCTGTTACAATTGGAAGTCAAACATTAGAAATATATTAAAAAATAATAATATAGTAAAGATTAATTTGGAAATTCCTTTTTGAGATATCACATTCGTTGTTTTTTCAACATAGAGTACTATGAAATGTAGCATAATTTTCGTCCAAATTTTAAAACTGAACTAATTAAGATCCCATTAATAATGCGTTTATGGATATATTTGTTTTTTTTTGGGGGGGGGGGGGGGTAAAAGGTTACTTTTATTAAATATTAAAGAGTTTTACAAACTTGTTTGTTTATTTTTTGTTTATGCGTATATATGGGGAGAAAGGGAAAGTGTTTCTTTCAGTGGCTATAAAGAGCACCACGTAAAAGATCTGAAATTCCTTTAGCTCCTTTGTAGAGTCCATATTTTAAGCAAAAATTCCATCCTCTTTTAAATTAAAAAAAATTATGACGTAATTTTAACTTTACAAGTCATTCAAGAAAGCGAAAAATATTATTTATTTAGGATCTAATCCATTTTAAAATCTAAGTAGTAATAAGATTGGTTTTAGTCATCTCTTTTCATACTAACAAGTGGGCAAAAGTTATAGCCTATTTTGAGGTGGGATAGAGATAAATAACCTATCTATTGGATTTAGATTCCGACCACTTTGATACTTTTAGTAAATTGGTTTGCATTATTGGAGTGATTAATTAAATTATTTTATTAAGAATTTGCATTACAGAACAGCATGTTTGTCTTTGTCCTTACAAATGACTCATCAATACTTTACAATTGGTGGACAACAAATGATGAACTTACTCCTAATTTGTTGGATCATTTTGGCCAATCACTTCGTGGCCTTCAAAACTCAAACATACAAGGATTTAATTGATGTTCTTTCTTAATTACTAGTAGTAGTAAGGTTTTGAAAGGGCCACTATTGTTTTTGAAGTTTTTTTTTAAAACAATAATTTAATATTCGGTATCTATTAGTCCGACTAATATAGATTCACTCTACATAAGAACAATTAAAGAAGAAAGTGATTTTTATTAGGAGTTTTTCAAGTTGTAGAGATCGAACTCGAAACCTATGATTAAAATTTGAGAGATCCTATTCATCTCACCATACTTAGTGATTTTTGCTGTCTATAATTGAATATCATTATCTAAGATAAATAGTTAAAGTCAACTACTTATTTCAGAAATCTCTGAATTAGCAAAATCATGACAAAAGAAATTGATATTTATTCAATTAAGGCACTTCTTGAAAACAAAACATTTCAGGCATGTAACAAGAGAAATTTTCTTACCCAATCTACCTAGTAGTATGAACTAGGGGTGGCCAGTGGGCCGGAGCGGGTCCCAGTGGGCCGGAGCGGGTCCCAGCGGGACGGGGAAGGGTTGGGACCGGGGCTCCGGCGGGATTAGCGGGCTGGAATTAGCGGGACAGGCAGATGTCCCGTCCCGTCCCACATCCCGCCGAAAAAGGGGACCGGTGTTGGGGGACGAGTCGGGTCCGGGTCGGGTCGGTAGGGGGATTTTGGATTTTTTAGACACTTAATTTAATATATATATATATATATATATATTATATATATATATATATATATATAAACACTTATAATTGAACAAGATAGTGTAATAAAAACATCCCAAGGCTGTTTTTGTGACTCTTATATTATTTAATAGAATATGATTTTTTTGTAATACAATTTCAAAATTGCAACTTTGTGGTGTTGTTCAAAAGTTGCAAATCACATAGTAAAATTGTAATTAAAAAAATTACATATTTAACCATACTTTTTTTAATTTCCTCACAATGTCTTGAGGATCTTCGGTTGAAATTGAAGTTGTTGGTCAAATTGTTCGACGTCGCTTCCTGTTCCCTCAGACAAGATTTTGTTGTAGTTGTAGTCTTCTTCTTCGTTGATCTTCGGTTGATCGCACCTTCTACGCTCCGCTCTAATCCAATCTCTGAATAGAACTACAATCTCCAATGTGTCTCCCGCCAATGAATGTTTGCACTCTCCTATTTGAAATCTTCCCGCAGAAAAAGCGCTTTCAGACGTTGTTGATGATGCTTGAATGTTCAACACATCTCGGGTCATCTTTGATAGAGTCGGAAATGTCTTATCATTCTCCTTCCAGTATTTCAGCAAATTTTCATGTCCTTCATCATTGACAATTAATTCGTACGGTACAACACCCTGCGAAACATAAACATCAAATTTGCTAACTTGTGAAGAAGTTGAACCACTAAACATTTTATTTCTAAGGCCTTGAATACTAGCAGCAGAAACCACATATTTTTATAAGGTTGCAGCGAAGTAGTAGAAGATAGTACAAAAGTCGGTTGATTGTTTGCATTTTGTTGTTGGTAATACATATATACTTTTTTGCATTCAGTGTGTATGCTAGACGTAACTTCTTATTTAGTTGGTTCTTCATTTGGACTTGGAGGTGGAAGTACTGCCATACAATCATAAATCGTTTCAGCAAGTGTTTTACAACCGTCTACTAGATGCCTTATAAGTTTGTTTTTCCATATATTCATTAAGTAACAAAAATATTAGAGCTATATAAAATAACATAGTTGAAATAGTAGGATAATAAATACCAGGAATTTTTTTAGTACCTTGAAAAAATTTCTTTAAAAATCCAATAAGTTTTCAAAAAATTCCCAATCATTATCTACAAGCATATCCTTTGGAATTTATTATGGGCGTTAAATAATAAAGTTATAGGTCTTCTATAATCGTAAGCAACAAGTAGTTGTTCATATAGAGAATTCCACCTAGTCGCTACTTCTTCAGAATTTTTCTATAAGGTAATCCACAATCGTGTCAAAGTTTTTTTTATACTCTTTGCGTCTTTGTATATTTTTACCTTTAAAAATTAAGTTTATAGAAAATTATATTTTATCAAGAATTTTTTCAAAAAGTTTTAGGTCATCCTTTACAACTAAGTTATAAAAATGGCACACACATCTTATATAAAAATTATCAGGAAAAGATGGAGTTAATCGAATTTTTAAAAGTCTTATAGCATAATCATTAGAAGTATCATTATCTAATGTAATAGTTATAATTTTGTCAATTATTTCATAATAATCACAAATTTCATGAATATTTTGTGCAATAAAAGTTCCAGTGTGCCTATCATCAATATATCTATATGCTAAAATACATTTTTGCATAGACCAATTATGATCTATCCAATGACATGTTACAGTTACATAATCATTACCGTTAGTACTACGGCCTATGTCAAAAGTGATAGACACTTTGCCATTAAAATGATACAATGCATAACGTAGTTGATATTCATGCGCAAATTTAAAAACATCTCTTCTAACAGTTGATCTAGGAAAACCATTAAAAGTAGGATTATATGTTTCTCGAATGTAATGAATAAAACCAGGAGAGGAAGGAAATGAAAAAGGCAAACCCTCCACCGCAACTAATTTTGTCATATTTTCTCTATCTTTGTTTTCATCATATTTAGGACCAAAAATTTCCCCCGTCGTCGGGTTAATTTGACCATATACTTGGTCGGGGACACTATGTGAACCTTGTCCCGACTCATATGGCATTGGCACACCCGATTTTTAGCCTGTTATTGATTCCACTTAGTTGTGTGCTCGTCTTGTACATGCCTCAATAAACCTCCCGTCCCACCTTGACCTTTTCCGATTTTAAATTTATAAACATTTTTACAAATTTTACAGTTAACTACTTGATTTTCTTGGTCCCTATCAAAAAAATCTCATGCATCTGATTTTAATTTTCGTTGTGTGGAGCCTCGACTCATACTAGGGGGAATATGAGGTATTCCAGTTTCAGTTTGAGACTGAGACTCAGTCTGAGCTTGAGGTTGAGGTACACTAGTGGGTGTGTCATTATTGTTAAAATTAAAGTCTGGTTCAGATGCAGAATATATCTCATCATCTAATAGTATATTATTAAAAAAAGCAGTTTCATCTATATGAGTGAAATCAATCAAATCATCGGGACTAAGAATATGATTACTAGAAGAAGTATCCTTATCCTTGTTACCTTTTACTAGAAGAAGCACCCTTACCCTTAATCATACGTCCAAAGCGTTCTATTATAATTATGTACATAAAATTAAGTACGATAATTAAAATTAAGTAACAATAATAATTTAAAGAAGGAACGAAGGTACCAAACACCGACGTAACGTTGATGTGTAATCGAGGTTGAAAATTGAAACTTTGCTCAATGGATGATCCTCAAGCTAGTTGTCAACTTCACTCCCAATTTTTGAACTTTGATATAAATGAGAAAAAAATATAATATTTAGTAGGCAATGTAGAATAGTAGAGAGATAAATTGAGAGATTAGAGAGATGGTAGGCAGATTTGTGAGAAAAATGAAGAGGAAAATGAGGTATTTATAGTTGAGAAATAGGGTTAAAGTGTAAATATACTAACTTAGGGGTTAAAATTAAATATTAAGAGGTAGGGAGGGTTTATGGGGTGGGGGGCCAAAAATAAAATCGAAATTTGACCGTTGTTGCATCATATATTTTTGAAAAGGGGGAGGGGGCTGGCGGGGCGGGACCGGGGAGGGGAGGGGTGGGGCGGGGTCGAGTTGCGGTGGGTCTTATCGGGATCTGGACGGGCGAGACGAGCCCAGGTCCCGTCCCGAATTCGAACCCCGACACCAATTTTTTTTAAGGGGGGATCGGGGCGGGTGTATATCGGGTCGGGTCGACCCGGCCCACTGGCTAGCTTTAGTATTAACTAATGAGAGTAAGGTTATTTGCCAAATATGGAGAAAATGTCCTTTTTCTTTAACCACTAAAAATAATGTATTTAAAAATCCAAGGAACCCAAACTTCTTTAGATCTCTTATAGGAAATAGATTATTAAGAATTATCACTCTTAAATCCAGCATCAGAAGGGAGTCCAAGATCTTATTAGCAATAAATGATGGAGAATTGTTATTGTTATGTAAAGAATAAAGGATAGGGGAATTGTTACGTGAAGAATAAAAATGGGGGGACTATTATACGGAGAATATTATACACATATTGCTAATTACGGATTACCTATTGTAAGTGCATTTTAACTTTAGAATTTAGATCCTTTTATCCAACATATTGCTAATATTTCATCTTCTATTTTGTAAAAAATAATATATAAATTCTCATATAACTTATGTCCATATTAATTATGTTTTGTTTCCAGTATTAAACTCCATATAAGTTAAATGATGTTAGATTAGTTATACAAAAATTAATTCGATATATTAGTACAAAATTTTCCTAATTTTTATAACCAAAACATTGCTCTCTTGCACAGTATATTTGACTGGGTATTTTGGATAGCGCTGTTTCTATTATACCAAGTACTACTATATGACTTGAAGTCACTCTTCAACCACAGGATCTTTGGGGCATTGGAACAAGTCCCAAGAAACTTCTGTCTTGGATTCTTAATGATCTGAACACAAAGGGTAAGGGTTGGTAGAAGACTTGAAGTCAATAGTCCAAAACAAGAAACTTCTATTTCTTCCATGTTTCATAGAAGAAGAAAAAAAAGATTTTTTAAGAAGTTGTACTTTTCAAGTCCCTTATTTACTAGGGGAAGTACCTTTCATGAATTTATAAGGTCCTTCATTCTCAAGTCAAGGTTTAAATTTGAAGAAAAAACAAAGATTGTTAGAACTGGAATTCTCTCTGGGCATTAAGTAGTACAAAAGCACCTTCACCCGTTGTCTCTTTTGTTTTCTTTTCAATTCTAATTGCCATATGTGCTTTTTTGTGGTTAAAATCATACAGCGATCTTCCAAAGTGGCTTGGCAAAAATTCTTGGTTTGACAACAGCTGTATCTACACGAGTCTGCAACCTAAATGACACACTTTGTGGGCTGATGAACCAAAATACCTTATAAAAACAAATTACATAACTAACTTTTGCGAATGAAATTACTACCCAAAAGGAGTTAACTATAACCAAGGTAGAAGTAAGTTTTGCGTACACTCTACCTTTCCCAGACCTCACGTTGTGGGATTCCACTGGTTATGTTGTAGTTGTATAATGGCGCAGTTAACTCCATTTACGCAGGAATTTCATGCGCAATACGGTTTATTATAAATCCTAACCAGCCTTCTCCATTTCATCTTCACTTTTCACCTTTAACATTTTCACTCTTTTACCATACTTTAACCCCCCCCCCCCCCCGAAAATCATGTCTCAAAGCTCCAAAACGTCAAACTTTGCTATAGAACGTGATGTTTGTGAATGAGGTTATTATTGTAAGCTAAGAACATCAAGGACCCAATATAATCCGAGTCGTCGTTTTTGGCGTTGTAAAGTGCCTGAAGTAAGTATTTTTACAAGTTTTTAGGGTTTAAAGTTTTTTCACGTTATCTACATATTTTACTTTCAAAAACTAATTTTCTTGTAATGTTTATAGGATATGAATGGTTGCAAACATTTTCGATGGGAAGATGACATTCCCGTGGATAAAATGGTGGCGGCGAAGTTTAAAAAGCCTCTTGTTGATAGAGATACCGCGACTTCACGTATCACTAGAGATACCGTGAAGTTTGACTTACAGTTTAAACTTATGAAAGCTCAAGAAAAAATTGACCTTCTGGAGGGCTTGCTAAAAGAATCCGAAGAAAACAAAGGTTTTTCAAGGATAATCTTAGAGACACTCAATACGAGAAAAATGCTTTGAAAGAAAAACTGAAATTTTGGAAGATTATTTGTGTTATCTTGTTGTTCTGTATTATTTCTATGTATTTTATTTTTATATATTTTCGGTTTAGTTTATTATTTTTATGTGTTTTATTTTTACTAGTTGGACGTTTTCATGTATTATGTATTTTCTATGTTTTTTAAAGTGTATTATGTAATCAACACCTTTTATGTACTAATTTATTTGTGTTTTCATTAAAAATTGTGAATTGTTGAACTTTTTATGTATTATTAACTCTAAGACGCTTATATAAATTAATAATAGACTATAACAACCAAAACAAAATTAAACATACTAATTTTCTTCAAATTAATGACTACATCATAAATTTAAAATACAAATTAAATCATGAGTTCGAAACTTAAATGACCCAAAAACTAAGCAAGTGAACCAAAATAACCCCTAATCATCATCAGAATAGAAGTCCTCAATATCGTCCTCAGAATAATATTTTGGGTTTCTTAAGACATATCTTCTTTCTGCAAATGTTAGTTCTCTACCATTGATGATGCTTGTTCTTCTGCCAACTTTAGCATGTAAAATCTACAACGTCTTGATAGCATTCTGTTGTTTTCTTTTCTAATCCTCCGTATGACAACCTTGCAAGAATGCTGATCATTTTGAGGCATGGTCATTGAGAACCTTGTTGGGATTTGAGTGTAGAGATTTTCGAAGTCATGAACAAGGCGTTCTAATTCGGCATGCCGATATCCCATTCTCGGCGTAACCCGCAATAATATTCTCATGAATATGAATATTTGACATTGCAAAAATCATCATTACGCTCTATAAGAAGGTTTGAGTTTCAAATCGTCTATCTTGAATTCATTGTTATCAAGATAACTCCAATCACCGGAATAGATACTATGAGTTGAGCTACCATCACCATTGTTATTCGGATCATTTGAAAGGAATACTGACCAATCTACATTTCTACTACTCGACATTGAATATGTTGTAGTTTAATAACAAATAAAAGACTACTTATCTTGCAAACCCCAAGTACCCTTGGGTCGTCCTTATGACCATACCTACCTACTTTATTATAAAAAAATATTAATAGGATCACGGGGAATCATCGAACATCTAACAGTCTGAATTCCACTTGGATCTGAATATGACGTAACCATGTTGAATATATTCTACCTTGAGGGAGCGTATTTTCATCCGATTGTTCTCTTCGCAAAAATGGTTAAGAGAACAACTGAACTCTTATGGTGTACCACGAGGCATTGACGTAACATGATTTTTTGGATGATTGAGTCTGAGTGCCCTCAAGTTTTATTCTGGCATTTCAGCCTCCCTAACACGCCAATTTCACTCAGCTCTCATTGTATTATTGTATTCTTGATTGTATCTGTGGTTCGGATTATTTGAGTATTTAAAATAATCATCTAGTTCTCATGTCCTACCCATTGCTTCGAATATGTATGCTAGGGTAAAACATGTAATAGAAGCAATATCAAAAAATTGATTCCAAATTGACATAATAACTCATTTTAATGTGAATACTGGTTGTTCGCCATTCATGTTATATACTACTCCATGATTTGACAACACTATGCTCGCTTTTGATCGTTTTATATGACACGTTTATATTGCGCAACTTTTACATGTGCAATATATGAGTTACCGGAATGACGTCCTTGATTTGACAACAATATGCTCACTTTTGACCGCTTTATATGACATATTTATATTGCGCAACTTTTACATGCGTAAAATATGACACACTTATATAACAGAACTTTTCTATAAATCATTCGGTTAAGAACTTTTATATAACTCATTCGGTTAAAAAATTCACATTTTAAACATGTCTAGAAAACTTACATTCAATAGTTGGTTCAAAAATAGATAAAAAGGCGAGGGTAGCTCAAGAAGGCCTCATGGTAGAACATAAACAAACACAAACACAATTGAATTATAATTTGAAAAAGAGATATTAGGATGTTACACTAATTTATCTGATGAAAAATGGTATGGTGTTCTTCGTCCCTTTGAAAATCAACCAATTTGTATCAATGTTGATTTAAAAGTTGTTGGACACATAATTGAGGGTGACACACTCTCCTCAAAACCCGAAGGAGCTATAATTTCGGGTGAAAACTTCAAGGGGTTCAATTGTATTAAAAATGTGTGATTATGAGGTATTATGTCGATGGCATAGTTTAGTTGTGTCACAAGCTTTGTCTACTACATATCAGACTTTTAAATTCAAGGTTGAACCACTGGTTATCCAACACTTGATGAAAGAAATTTCAGAAATGCAGAAAGCACTAGATATGTATCATACTTTGGACGATCTTAATTTTCGAGGAGCGGATGAAGAAGATCATTGGAAACTGTTAGAAAATAAAAATCTTCATCGAGACTCTTCATATTCAGTTTATCCAATAATTCAAGAATGGATAGGTTTTCTAAAATATTTATCACAAATATTAAATTGTGGAGTATCATATTGTTGTGTCAACCAAGCAAGTGCTCCTAATGATAATAGTTGGGATCTATACTACAACGAGGATGATGGAGAAAGAAATGAAGGGGAAGAGATGAAGAAGAGAATGCAAGTAAGGAGGATGATGAAAATGAAGACGACGATGAGGTAGTTCCAGAAAGCGACAAAGATTAAATTACTTTTCTAATTTTTGTATGTTATAAAAGTTCTCAATAGAACTTTCTTGATGATAAAAATGCCTAATTCAATATGCTTCATTACAAAAATACATCATTCATCACAAGAAGAAAAATATTTAAGATTCATAATTCAAGACAATTCGAATACATCAACAAGAATTAAGTACATTCATAAAATCATGAGGTTCTTTAACCACGAGAAGCTCTTCCACCACGAGAGGTTCTTCCACCACCAGAGGTACTTGCACCACCACTACCCTGTAGGTTACACAAACGCTTATCATGGCCAAACTCCTTACACGTCGAGCACCTTCGAGAGTATGTCCTATCCAGAACATCCATTTGATTGGGAATCCGAGTTCATGCGTTAACACGCAATTTACTAATATACTCTTTATTAGCAATCATTGAAAATGGCTCGTTTGGCCACATAATTTGATACTATTTATTAATTGCCTCGAAATACTTGATGGCATGAGAACATGACATGTGGTATGATTGTCACTTACCACAACTACACGTTCTTGTAATCTCATAAATAATATGAATGTTGCCTCCCCGACCTTGGTAAGAACCTGTCCTGACTTCAAACACACGTTCATCGTGGTTATACTCTTCCATCTTGTGTTTCTTACATTTTTTACTATGATGCTAGAATATTTTTGCAGGATTTGGCATCCATTTCCCACCATCTGCTAATATGGATTTGGCCTGTTTTGTTCTAGCCATAAATCGCTCCACAACTTGCTTGTAAGTCAGTCTCACCATTGCAGTAATGAGCAACTCCGTGCAGATTTTAGCAAACCATGGAATGACTCCGAGTTGTTTGTTGTTAGCACCCTTTATCTCCCGCCTTCATCCACATGTAGTGTCCATTTGTCAACGTCGATTGCCTTCAACCAATCGTATACTTTCGGATTCACTGCCTTGATCATATCCATCCGCACAAGAAACTTTTTTTCTTGATGCTCTATTGAAGCCGCCCACATCAATTTGTTTAGTGTACTGTTTCTAAAGGCCATTTGAAATTTTGTCTTTATGTGCCTGAAACAATAGCGATGGTAAGCAAAGAGAGGCTATTACTCCTCCAAACGAAATACATTGTTCAATATGTCATAATTTCGATCAGATAGCACGCATATGCCCATACGATCCTTAATAACATATTTCCTCAAATGTGTCAAAAATATCCCCCATGTCTAATTGCTCTCGTTAGTGGAAATGGTGAAAGCAAGAGGGAATATCAACTCATTGGCATCCATTTCTACTACAATATGTAGCTTGATATCGTATATCTCGTACACATGTGTGCCATCTATGGATTTGAATATCCAAAATACAAAATTAAAAATATTACTGACCACACCAGGTTGGGTGTTGAGCTTCTACTCTACAACAGTACCAGGATTGAAGCGTTGTAGAGCTTCCATATACCTTGGTAACTAGATGAAAGAGCCCTCCCATGTACCATAAATCATCTCAAAAACGCGCTCTATAAGTCGACATGATTTAATTCTCCTGCAGATTCAAGACAGAACGACATGTACCACAACCACACGCCCGAGATATCCCTTTCTCTTACTTATCATTTTATGATAAACTCTCAGAATTATTCTGATGTATTCTTTGATGAGGAACCTAGACAAGTGTAAACAAACAACATTTAGAAATGATAATTTAATTGATGTCAAAATTATAATGAACTTGGTCGAATAGGGTATCTTGGGGTTTCGATAATGTCATCAATTAACACTTGAGCAATCATATTTGTATCTAAATTAAAATGATCTTCTCGATTGTCATCTATATCACAAGTGTGATGAGCAAAATTTTGTGATAGTCTGCATACTATCATGAGTAATAATACCCCGAAGCATCCATTGACAACCTTGATGCTCACGTCTGCAGATTAATCTCCATAGCTTTTGGGTTGAATCATCAACTCTAAACTCCCTCATTTCTTTATGCTATAAATTTTGACGGCCCTTTGCATTGCCTTTTTGAAAGGGAAAAGCATGCCTTTTGCAAGGTGAAATTCATCGTTTACAAGATCGTCCGGTTCTTTTCATATTTTTTGGCGAATTGGATCATCTTCTATGGTGAAGAAAAGGCATCAGGATGACGTTGAAGATTGTCATGATATATAATCACGTCAGAATGTCACTGAATTAGGCTTTCTACCATCGTTCGTGCTGGTGAATTGGGCTTTCTACCAGCGGTTTTTGCTGGTGTGACCGAATTTGCATCATTTCTACTAACTGTTGTTCTTTCCTATGAGGATGAATATCAACCTCATTATCTAATATATTTGCATCATCATCATCGGATACCTCTGTATTCGGTATATCATCGCTATCACTAGATGATATTTCTATATGATTTAGATAATGTTCACCATCTAGTAAAGGCCTCTTCCTATACAAAAAATAGGTAACAAATTTTAAATACCAACATCAAAATATATATGGATTATTTAATATCAAGGTGATGAACCTACCGATAATGATCAATATTGTCATGGTTTGAAGAAAGATTAAATGCACCAAAATTAACGTTTGATACCACTGGCGAGTTTTGTGAATAATTCTCACTACAGCGGCAGTTCAAGTATTTAAATACTAAACATCAAAATACTTATATTATTTAATTATTAAAAAGTATACCTACTGATAATAATCACCGAACTGAGAGGATTGTCCAATATTACGTATATCCGGTGTATAATCCCTAAAAATATACAAAAGACATTACTATTACCATACATATAATAAACATGTGCTACTACATAAATAATAATGAAAAAATGAATATTTATCAATTTTTTCCGTAATTTTGATTAAATTGTTGGCTTAGAGTTTCCAGCAGTACTTGACCACTCAAAATGTCTCCATAAGAACTCATGTTCGTATAAGTGTTACCACGAGTAGACTGGATTTGAGGACGAGGCGCAGTCGGCATTTCTGGAATTTCCTGACGAGTCCTAGCCAAGACTTCACTATGACTGTGAGGTATCTTCTCAACATACATTTCAAGAACATTGAGGGTGATTAACCCCATATATTTTTCCGGCGCCCTCAAATATTCCCTCAAAGACTCATTTTCAGTGATATTCCACTTTCCATAAAGCACTAAACCCTGCGGTGCAATGGATATTGGATATTTGCCTATTACAGATAATTCATACTCACGCTTACTTTTCATTCTTTTGTGTATGGTATTGAGTAATGTTTCGTAATCCAAGGTAATTGAAAACTTAACATGGTATTGTGGTAGAATACTATAACGAACAGTATTATTATCATAAAGAATCTCTCCATCCCAAAATAAAGAAACCTTAACAGTTGAAGGAGGAGAGACCATTTTTATGAACTTTAGAGTTGAATATTTTTTTTCAAGAACTTGAAAAAAAGATGACTTAAACTTATGAAATGTACGAGTCTTTACCTCATTCAAAATTCATATTAAATGGAATAACGAATGTGTTGTCATAGTGTCTTATCAAATCAAGTACAACTGGGTAAATGAACAATTGATTGTAAAATGCAATAATTTATTACGTAATTAGACTAAAAGTAAACATTTAAAAAATGTGGGCTGCTAGGGTTTATAATAACCCCTTTTGCACATGAATTTCCTACAGAAAAGATAATTATGTAACTTTTTATGGAGTATTTATGTTCAAATGCCCTCAAAGAGGGTTATTTAAGTTGCGGACTCGTATCTACACATTCTAGCATGCATATTTACTCCCTCCATTTTAGATTATGTGATTATTTACTTTTTTAATTCATCTCAAATGAATAAAATATTTTTAAATTTAAAAATAATTATCACAGATTATAACATGTTTTAGATAATTAGTTATATATGTTTTCATTTCTTTCTTAAGCTCCGTATCAATTCAAACTATGTCACATAAATTGTACCGGAGAGAGTATAATTTGAGTATACATTTTATACTTGACTTAGTTTTTCTTCCTTTTGTGTGGTTTCCCCCCCCCCCCCCCTTTGATACATTGCTCTCTTATTCCCATTAAAATTTAAGTTTGAATAAATAAATGAACTTGAATTTTTTAAACTTATAGAAGTTCTAAAACGTCATATTATACAAAGATATACATATAATTTAGGAATATAGGTGGGGCACAATGATCCCTTTGTACAAGAAGGTGATATTCAGAGTTGAAAAAACTATAGGGGTATCAAGCTGCTAAGCCAGACTATGAAAGTTTGGAAAAGGGTCGTGGAGATAAGGGTGAGAAGAGGCGTGCCTATTTTCGAGAATCAGTTTGGATTTATGCTGGGGCGTTCGACCACTGAAGCCATTCATCTTATTAGGAGGTTGGTGGAGCAGTATAGGGAGAGGAAGAGAGACTTACATATGGTTTTCATCAACCTCGAGAAGGCATACGATAAAGTTCCCAGGGAGGTTCTATGGAGATGTTTGGAGGTTAGAAGTGTACATGTGGCATACACTAGGGCGATCAAGCATATGTATGATGGATCCAAGACCAGGGTACGGACAGTAGGAGGAAACTCAGAGCACTTTCCAGTGATGATGGGGCTGCACCAGGGATCAACTCTTAGCCCATTCTTATTTTCCTTGGTGATGGATGGACTGACGTGACAAATCCAAGGGGAGATGCCATAGTGTATGTTATTCACAGATAACATAGTCCTGATTGATGAGACTCACAGTAGAGTGAGCACTAAGCTGGAGGTTTGGAGACAAACTCTGGAATCTAAAGGGTTCATGCTGAGTATGACCAAGACAGAACACTTGGAGTGCAAGTTCAGTAACAGGAATGATCCTGAGACAGAAATGGAGGTGAGACTTGGTACTCAGGTCATTCCAATAAAAGAAAGCTTCAAGTACCTCAGGTCTATTATCGAAGGGGATGGAGATATTGATGACGATGTCACACATCGTATTGGGAAAGGGTGGATGAAATGGAGGCTCGCATCTGGAGTCTTATGCAATAAAAAGGTGCCACCAAAACTTACAGACAAGTTCTATAGGGCGGTGGTTAGATCGACTATGTTGTATGGGGCGGAGTGTTGGCTAGTCAAGACTTCGCACATTCAAAAGATGAAAGTTGCATAGATGAGGATGCTGAGATGGATGTGCAGGCATACAAGGAGGGATATGATTAGAAATGATGATATCCGGAATAGAGTGGGAGTGGCCTCGGTGGAGGATAAGATGCTGGAAGCGATGTTGAGGTGGTTTGGGCATGTGCAGAGGAGAGACGCAAATGCCTTAGTACGGAGGTGTGAGAGGTTGGCTTTGGACAGGTTCAAGAGGGGTAGAGGTAGGTCGAAGAAGTATTGGGGAGAGGTGATTAGACAGGATATGACGCAGGTGCAACTTACTGAGGACATGACGTTAGATAGGGGGTTGTGGAGGACACAGATTAGGGTAGAAGGGTAGTAGTAGTTGAGCGTAGTCCTACTTACGCTTGTAAACTGGTAGTTGTAGTGTTATTATTGTAGGCCCGCTTATCATATCATATTAATAGGCGCAGTATTGTTTTATAGTCCTTGTAGTTTGATTCTGGCTGCTATGTGTCCTTTAGTGTGCTTTGTTTAGATTATTTACCTGCGCTAGTTACTGCTTACTTTTTCAGAATGCGCTATCATGACTTATTCACTTTTGATACCAACATTTTCATATTGTATAGATTTTTTTTACCGGGTCTGATCGTTTCTCTTGCTTTGCTCTTTCTTTGTTTTTGTTTTTATTTTTTCTTTGCTTGTGCCTATGCTTTGTCTTGAGCCGGGTGTCTCTCGGAAACAACCGCCTACCAACCAAAGTAGAGGTAAGGTCTGCGTACACTCTACCCTCCCCAGATCTCACGTTGTGGGATTTCACTGATATGTTGTTGTTGTTGTATACATATAATTTAGCTTTGAAGCAACGGTAAAATTAATCTATAGATCATGTGTGTTGAGTTGTGAAAGCAGTCACTAATACTTGCATTAGAATAGACTATCTACATCATACCCCTTGGGATTGAGCTCTTCCCCGAACCCTGCTTTGTGCACGGCGTGCTCTTTGTATATAATTTAGCCAAACATTAGTAATATTCCATCGAAGGATCTTTTTGCAGTAGAAAAATTGAAACAAAATCATTCAGATGCTTTAACTAATATTTTTTAATGTAAAATAAAAATTTGGTACTAGTACTAGTACCAAGTATCTAGGAGATTAGAGTGAATAAAGTCGAGACCCCAGTTCCCTTTTCAGCAGAGTTAATGGGCTCAAACTTTTAGCCTTATTACGGGTTAGGTGGAAAAGATAGTGTACTTCTCTACTTATTTTTCAGATAACTAAAAAAGTTGAAAAGCAGAAATTGATTTCCAATCCTCACTTTTGTCCTGCACCAATCTAAACCCAATGGGTATAAGTAGGGTTGCTGAAGAAAAATAAAAAAATCATAGCAAACATTGATGTGTATATTTTGATTTTTGTGGTGGGTGGTAATTACTTATCCTTCTTTAATTAGAGATTTCGGGTTCAAGCTCGGGGAATGAAGTCAGTTTTGATATGGAACGGTTTGGGACTTTCTAACACGAATCAGGATACCTGATACCAGGCAGGAAACCAAAATAAAAAATGAACACCTACACTTTTATACTTTGTTAGTAGGATTGCATCACAAGCAGGATTGTCTCATTTTTCTGGTTCTTAAACTATGATCTTGGATCGAATGTTTGCCTACTCGGCCCAAACGAAGAAAATGGAGATGTGGTTTCATTTAATTTGCTTTATAAATAGGAATACTATCAGCAATTATAGGACATTAATAAAAGTCTTTAAAGTGTAGAATCACGAACAATTCTTAGTTTTTTCTTGCGTAATTAGTAAATAAATAAGAAAAACTCAATCGGATGTTAGTCACACACTTATACTCATGACAAGATTTGTGGCTTATTATCCTACGTAGGAATAAGTTCATAGACCCCCTATTTATACATCCTCATGTTCGCCACATGTGGCGGCATAGGGGCGAGAAAAGGATAGAGGGGGATGGAGTTTCTCTCCCTTTTGGAACAACCGGCCCATGACGGGTTATTAGCTCAGTTTTAGAGCGTGCACCTGATAATTGTGTTGCTGTGTATGGACTGTGAGGGCTCTCACGAGACCTCAACTTTCAAATACTCTGTTTCAACTTCAATTTTAAAATATCATCTTTTCCGACTTCAACCAAATATTGTCCAAATTATGACCTCTTCATAACTTCAGTAATTCATGTGTAGAATACCGCAACTCTTTTTGGTATAATCCATCTATTTAGTATTGAGGACTTCCAATGCAGTAAGTAGTCTATGCAACTGTTATTGGCCCTCCAAAGCCTCTATGTCACTCATAATGCCTCAAATCTTCTATGTAAACTTAGCATATCTTCTAATAAAAGCTGCCTGAAGAACTTTAGCTAATGCAAGGGGATAGAAAAAAAAACTTGTCCACTTAGCAAGTTGTGATTATATCATAGGAAATATTGTATGACAATGAAAGGAGAGGATATCACTTTGAGGATCTTAAGGGCCCGTTTGGACATAATATTCAAAGTTGAAATTTTATTTGGGCATGTAATTTGGATTTCTTATGTTGTATTGTTCTCATAAACATGAAAACCCCACAATTTGTGAAAACTATTAAAACTTCCTCAACTCTAATACAATCCTAAGAAATGAGCAAATCATAGTTAATTAACAAGGTAGCGGAATATCCTAAGGCGCCGCATTACTAAATGGCATATCTCCACGCTCGTCTTATAAATAAATGCTTGCAATTATATGTTATTACAAATTTTAAAATACACATAATTTGACAAAGACTCATTGATCCAAAAAAGTAATAATAGTAGCAACTAGCTATTTTTTTTAATATAATCATTCCACATGATGTGGATAATTTTTTCACATTGGGTATGGGTCTTTTTTTTATTATTTTTTTTTGCAAAATTCAGAAAGATAAGTCTTTTTTACAGAATATAAACTTATGAGTCAAGTTTTACATTTTTTAAAAAATGAAATCATGATTTGAAATTCCAAATCCTAGTTTTTGGAGAATTTGGGATTTAAAATCATGATATGAAGTTGAAGTTGAAATTTTGTATAAATTTCATAAACAAATGCTGATTTGAAATCAAAATATGAAATCATGATTCCAAATAGCATGGCCAAAACTACTAAAGAGTGTGTTACAACCCCTAAAAAGCTCAACTAAAAGTTCTTCCCCTGGTTCAAAAGAAGAAGAAAAAAAGTTGTAACCAAACAAAAGGGAAAACAACAGAAACCATACTATATTTGACATTTATCAAGAGAGCTGTTTTTCACACACAAATTTCACAACCCCTAGTACTGTACCAGCCAACTATCTTTTTTTTGGACAAGTTAACAGTGTACCAGCCAACTAAATTTTGCATGAATAATGGGGATTTAAGTGAATCAAGCTGATCGATCAAACCAAACATTCTTAGTATGACCTTAATGTCAAATATAAAGATTCAATACAACTATGAACTATAAGCCTCAATAATAACAGCTACTATTTGATCGATCACTGTTGGACTAAAACAAGCAATGCAGACCTTTTTGTTCCAAGAAAGGGAACTATTTCACAATCATATACCTTGATGCTATTGACAGAGCAAGGAAGCGAAACACAACATTTCATATGGCTAATTATGAATAGAAAAGTGGCTTATCGGCTCATCTTGATAGGTCCAGGAAAACAAGAGTTGCAGGAAATCTCAATGCACATGTACAGCACAAAAAATGCAACAAACAAAAAGCTTCATGAGAAACGAAGCTACCATAATATTTGGTATGCCATAAGGGTAAGTTCAAAAGGATAGTAATTACTTACATAGAGTGGTTAAAGATTCATGATTACATGAGCAGTATATGCAAACTCAACATAAGGTGACATTTCTCATATACAGAGAAAGAAAACTACTTGTAGTCTTGTCATGGAAAGCTCATTCTTGGAAGATAATCACACAATTGGTGGAGGATCTTGAGCAACCTAGCAACTTCTCAGCCAATTGAAATAAATATTGGGACACACAATTCATCGAACATAGCTCACACCTTCTTCTCTTTGATATGAAAACGAACTTCTCCGAAACAGACGCACTCTTTAACAGAAATTCTGAAAATTTGAAAAGCTTCTTGCCATAGCCCCATTTGATATAATTCTTCATGCACATCCCGGAAGAAATGAGAATCTTTACATTCTTGAGCTTGGGAAAGGCAAAGCTTGAAACCAGACTCTGCAAATAAATATTATCTCCCTCGACCAAATATCTTAACTCAAAGCGGCAGGGGGAATGTGTAGAGTTTTGTTGGGTTCAAAACATATAAGTAGGCATAGCGAATGTTTAAAATTTTGTTCTACTTACCCCAACAATTTCTTCTAGTATAGTTATATGACAATTGAAACCTGTAACATAAAACATGAACACTTACATGTTAATAAATCTGGAGTCTTTACTTAGGGATTACACGCGACTGTCTCTTCGACTTCAAGCACTATGCTATGGTGTATTACTCTGTCAAGAAAGCCAGGAAATCTTGGCAGAGGTTTGAGAGAGTTTCGTCCTAGACTCTAAGTCTAGAATTGGTTTATAAAATTGGTGTGTTTTAATTAACAATGGGAGTGTTGTATTTATAGTTAAAATTAAGTCACAAATCATATTAGGGTTGGGCTCTAAGCCTGGCCCAAAAACCGAGTTGCAGTGGGCCAGTCAGTCAAGTTGCAAATAGTTAGTTACTAAGATCTGATTATGAGTTATTAAACGGTAAGATGAATAAAAATTCTCAATTGGAAGGGTGAGCTTTATTTATTGTTGAGAGAATAGGGAGTGAATCGAATTCCGTTTCTGTTCTTCCCACTGCCGGGTCGGCGCTCTTACATAAAATTCCATTTCCGTTTTCATTTAATATATATATATATATATATATATATATATATTCAGCACATTAAATCCAAAATCTAATTTTGATTTATTTAAATAATTTCCATCTAATAGAAATTATTCCATAGTTATTATCAATTTAAATATCTCGATCCCAAATAGAATATTTAATACTTTCTCAATACACGCTTAGATCGAAGAGACAATCGACATATTGCACCCTATAGGCCTTCATATATCGACACTAATCCAAATAATGTCCATACGGAACTCCTAGACTGCATCGTACGACGAACTCAATATATGAAGTACGTTTACATGAATCCAGCAAATATAACCTTTATGTGAGATGATAAATTCATTTCATTCGCGACACACTCGATCAAGCTTAGGATTTGACATGTGTCTATCCAAATGGCTTGATCACTTTATCTCATCCATATTAGTCGACAACTAGACCATATTCTAAATATGTCTCTTGCATTGGCCAATGACTTGGTCGACCTAATATCACTGAGAAGTTGAGTGTTCTCTCGAATATCCAATCGAGGAATGAATCTTATTCTTGGCTCAACTACTACCTTAGTTTACATTATAATGCACCCAACACAAGTCGTATCTTATCCTATAAGGAGTTTAAGCTTGGGACATGGTCAAAGTATATTACTCTGTAAACAAGGTGCGTATTGACCTCGAGTCAAAGGACCTTTATCTCTCATACGCTGATAACACTTTAGACATGTATAACAAATAGTTTATCAGAAGGGTATACCAATACTTTCCAAAAGTATCCATGTGTCCATCACTAGTAACCATTACTAGTAGCAGGTGAGACATACTACATTCTATAAGAATGTGACGCAGACCACATGTCGACTTATAACATATCATCGATATCCCATTCTCAATGATCATTAGTCGAGGCTATTTCAGAGTTACGCTCTATCATCAATATCTCACTCTATTAATGACAATGCAAGCTCAAGGGATGCACATTAGTGAATAATTACAAATAATCAAATAATAATTCAATAATTTCAAATGCCATAAATATTAATCTTATTAATAATACGAATGTGTTCAAATATATTTGTCCCTAATAATGATTGTCTCTAGGACATACATACTTTCAATCTCCCACTTGGCCTAGAGCCAATCTCCGATGTATCTAATACCCATGTTTTCAAAATGACCATTATGCTTAACTAATCTTAATGGTTTAGTAAACGGGTCGGCTAGATTATCATCTGTGGGACATAGTCTAATCTTATTTCTTCAGTTTCCACCATCTCTCTGAGTATGTGGTATTTCCTTGGTACATGTTTGTTTCTCTTTGTTGATCTTGGTTCCTTAGCCTGCGCAATCGCACTAGTGTTGTCACAATAAATTGTTATTGGACAAGTGGTACTTGGAACAACCCCTAGTTCCTTCTGAAACTCAGATATCGCAACAACTTCTTTACCAGCTTCCGATCCAGCAATGTACTCGACTTCAGTTGTCGAATCAGCAGTTGTAGCTTGCTTGGAACTTTTCCAACTCACTATTCCGCCATTGAAAATGAAGGCATATCCAAATTGAGATTTGAAGTCATCAAGATCTGTCTAGAAGCTAGCATCAGTGTACCCAGTACACACTAGCTTCTCTTGTCCACCATAGACTAAGAAATATTATTTAGTTCATCTAAGATACTTAAGAATACTCTTGATTGCTTTCTAGTGTTCTTCCCCAGGATTCTGCTGGAATTTGCAAGTCATACTAAGTGCATAGGCCACATCTGGCCTCGTACAGGTCATGAAATACATGATAAATCCTATAGCTGAAGCATATGAGATTCTTTTCATGTGTTCAAGTTCTGCAACAGTAGAAGGACTATCATTTTTTGATAACTTGATGCCTTGACCCATAGGAAGACTTCCCCTTTTGGAGTTTTCCATAGAGAATCGTCTTAGCACTTTGTCTATGTATATGGACTGTGACAACACCAACAATCTATTAGGTCTATCTCTATAGATCCTAATTCTAAGAATGTAGCAAGCTTCACCCAAGTCCTTCATCATGAAGGTGCTGGTTAACCATTTCTTGACTGATTGCATGAGAGTCTTATTGTCTTCCATTATTAATATGTCATCTACATATATAACAATGAAGACAATACTCCCTTCCTTGCTTTTACTATAAACGCATGGATCTTCTTTGCTTCTAACAAAGTCAAACGATTTGACTGCTTTGTCAAAGCAAATATTCCAACTCTTTGAGGCTTGCTTAAGTCCATAAATGGACTTCTGTAGCTTGCATACTACTTTGGGCTTAGTCTTGGATGTAAAACCCTCAGGGTGTATCATATACACCTCCTCAATTAGGTTACCATTGAGGAAAACAATTTTAATATCCATTTGCCAAATGTCATAATCATAGTATGCGGCTATTGCATGCAAAATCCGAATGGACTTAATTTTCCCAACAGGTGAAAAGGCTTCATCATAATCGACCTCAGGCCATTTATCGTAACCTTTAGCCATCAATCTTGTCGTATAAGTTTGTACCTTGCCATATGCATCAATCTTCTTCTTGAAGACCCATTGCATCATATGGGTCTAACCTATGTTGGCAAATCAACTAAGTTCCAAACTTGATTGATGTACATCGAGTCCATCTCAGATTTCATAGCTTTTTGTCATCTCTGCGAATCAATGTCTAACATAGCTTCGTTGTAGGTTGCAGGTTCATCGTCATCAAGAATATCTATCTCATTGTGTATTTCAACAAGGAGATTAAGTCTTTCAGGCGGACGATGAGTCCTAGTGGTCCTACGTAGTTGATTATTCCGCATTTCAATATTTGTTGCATTCTGATTGTGAGAATGTCTTTGTGTGCTGGAAAATCCATCACCTTGAGAGCTTTCAGGAATGTCATTTTCATGTATTTCTTGAATGGAATGATGTACAATCATTGTATCATCTTCCATTGGTTGTGTATGAGAGCCTTCCATTTCTGCACTATCTCTCACAACACTCCTACTGGCTGAAGGGCGTACTCTAAGTACCCAATCTTCACCAAATACTCCCACTGAATTCTTGTCTAGGTCTTTTGATAAGGGTTCAACTTCTGTGTTATCTTGTGGTTGTGGTTCTTGAATTTCTTCAAGTTCTATATTATTGCAGGTCCGTTCCTTGTAGACATAGTCTTCTTCAAGGAAAGTTGCATTTCTGGAAACAATGACCTTATGTTCTCCAGAAAGATAGAAATAGTATCCCTTGTTTTCTTTGGATACCCCACAAAATAATATTTCTCACTTTTAGATTCCAACTTGTCAGTAAACATCTTCTTTACATATGCAGGGCACCCCCAGGGTCACATGTTTAAGTGTTAGCTTCTTGCCATTCCATATCTCATATGGAGTTTTCTCTACCGACTTTGACGGAACCCTGTTCAGAATATAAATTGAGCTTTGAAATACATAGCCCCAAAGGTATGTTGGTAGAGCTAAGAAACTCATCATGGATCTAACCATATCTAATAGGGTTCACTTTCTCCTTTCAGCAACACCATTCATCTGTGGCGTTCCAGGAGGTGTCCATTGTGATTGGACTCCATGAAGCTTTAAGTAATCCATAAATTCTTTACTTAAGTATTCACCTCCACGATCTGATCGAAGGGTCTTGATACTTGTTTCAAGTTGCTTCTCTACTTCTGACTTGTACTCCTTGAATTTCTCAAAGGATTCAGACTTGTGTTTCATAAGATACACATGCCCAAACCTTGTGAAATCGTTTGTAAAAGTGATGAAGTAAGAGAAGCCTCCCTTAGCTTGAGTTGAAAATGGCCCACATACATTAGTATAGACTAACTCAAGTACCTCTTTGGCTCGCACCCCTTTCCCAGAAAGTGGATTGTTAGTCATCTTTCCTCTCAAGCAAGATTCATAGTTCCCATAGGACTCCAAGTCAAATGGTTCTAGGTAGTCTAACTTTCTTAATCTTGCTATCCTTGATTCATTGATGTGACCAAGTCTACAGTGCCATAAGTAGGTGGGGTATTTTGGATTACTTATCTTAGCT
Source organism: Anisodus tanguticus (assembly GCA_034509755.1). NCBI lineage: Eukaryota > Viridiplantae > Streptophyta > Magnoliopsida > Solanales > Solanaceae > Anisodus > Anisodus tanguticus. Next base: position 35,147,290 of record CM067546.1, read on the forward strand.
CATTTGTTTTACACATTAAAAATTTCACGACTACAGTTTAGAACATACAAAACATCCACAAGTGGAGCATTTTCACAAACAAAACCATTAAAAGATAGTACATAATTGCCATTGGAAATAAATGAGGAAAACCCCTCAATGTCTAACACTGGGATAGAAATAATATTCCTCATCAATGAGGGAACAAAGTAACAATTATTTAGTTCTAAACAAAAGCCTGAAGGTAAATCTAGTCTATAAGTTCCCACACGTTCAACATCCACTCGTGCTCCATTTCCAACGCGCAGGTCTACCTCCCAAGGTCCAACCTTTCTGTTGTCAATCAGACCCTGCATATTATTACAAATGTGTGAGCCACATGCGGTATCCAATACCCAACAGTGAGAGTTATTTATAGACATATTTATCTCAATGACAAACATACCTTGTCCAGTAGAGCCAGGAGCACCTAGTGCTTTGCCTCCTCCTGGAGCTGTGCAGTTCTTCTTCCAATGCCCCTTCTTCTTGCAGTTGAGGCACACATCCGAAGCTATCTTTGCCTTCTTCTGAACACCTCATCTAGGTTTCATAATTATAAGTGCAGCAACTGTCTTACCCTTCTTCTTTTGCATGTTCTTATCCTTGGGTTTGAACTTGCTAGAAGAGCCCACCATGAGCACGGTTTTACCTTTAGAGGTAGATAGTTCAAAGGTCTTCAACATGTTGTGAAGCTCTAGAAGACTTGCCTTGGTCCCATTCATATTGAAGTTCATAATGAAATTCTCAAATGAACCAGAGAATGAATTCAGGATCAGGTTGACATAGACATTTATAGGCAGCTTCGTTCCAATCGAAGCTAACCTTTCTATCAGCCCAATCATCTTCAGAACATGTGCTGACACTTGACCTCCATCGTTCAACTTACACTTGAAAAGGTCCCTCAATAGTTCATACTCCATTGTCTGAGACTGTGAGTCATAGAGACTTTTCAAGTGTTCTAGCATTTCGTTGGGGCCCATGTTTTTATGTTGCCTCTGTAACTCTAAGGTCATGGAGGACAACATTACACATTGTGCCGAGGTAGCATCGTCTAGATATTTCTGATAAGACACCTTGTCAAACAGGGCATACTCAGCAGAATCTTCAGCAGTGACTGTGGGGAATACCTAATTTTTTCTAGTCTTAACACCAATCATAGATTTCTTAACCAGTCAGGGTAATTTGCTCTACTTAGCTTGTTTGTCTCGACCAACATTTTCAGTGATAGATTCGACATTCTTTATATAGTCTGAAGAAATCGATAGACTTGAAATCAAACTCTAATAGAATTTCTATTTGAACATATTCGTTAACTAATTAACATGGCCTTTAGTTTAATTAGCTCCCACTATTTTAACATACTCTTCGACCCCATGGAAGAATACGGACTCATATCAAATATGGTCATAATGGGCCATGATCCAGGTTCATGCTATCTCCGCATTTGATGTGGCTGATAACTTCAACAGTACAACCTGGTATGTCTCTAAACCAATTTTAAACATTTTGTAACTCATGTTTGACCAAATATTCTAAACAAACGATCTGCGTCTCTCGGCTTGTCCGACACTGTGGCGCCAAGATAGCCTAGCAAGTCAACCCCGTTATGCGACTGCAATTATGTATCTAAGTGAGTTTTTCCTTATACATCAAATATTGTGGTGTAAATACACATGAAGGTTTATCACCCACTTCTACATTTAACATGCATCTATGAAAAAGTCTGAGTCCTCGTAGACTTATAGCAAATGCCGTGGCATAAATACTCATCTCGCCGAAAAGGATTTTGCACTACAATCAATTATAACGAACGACGCGTTCATTTCAAATGAGGCTTGTAATAAAATTTTAGGGAACATTTTAATTCAGAGTTTTAACCAAGATCAACTCTAGTATGTTATATCAACTATAACATCTTAATGCAAAGTCTATTAAGCACTTATTGGGTACCGCCTGCCCAAGCATGACATTAAGCAGTTTAACAAATACCGGGCGCCGTCTACCTAGACAATTATTTGCGGACACTATTCTAGCAATCTAAATGACAATCATTTAGCACATAAACAGTATACTTATCAAATATATTATATAATAATAATTATGGGTTAAACATTCTGAATAATTTATTTATTTTTTGACTGATGGGGCCGCGACACTAATCATTAGAGCCCCAGCGCCAGTGAGGCAGAAGTCGAATTTCGGCTTATGCAATGCATTTAGCGTCGCGCCGCTCCACTATGGAGTCGCGGTGCCACCGGGTGCTCCACTATGGAGCCGCGACGCCACCTTGAAACCTTAGCAAGCGCCACGACGCCCTACCATAGGGTCGCGGCACCGACGTCCTGACAAAACATTTCTGTGTTGATTTTTCTAAAATCATTTGAGCCCTAAATCCAATTTATGGATCAAATCACAGATCCTTTATCATCACCCACCATTATCAATAACGCACATATCGACCATCATCCATTCTTACATGTTCTTTGCCGTGCACCGTGCAATGAGACGGATATCCGCACTTTTAGCTTAGTTCGAGTTAGAACGGAATGACTTCCTCGAGTTAGCGTAGGAGATAATTTAGGGTGACATAAAAAGGTCTACTTTGTTCTGCCAAAATTTGTAGGATTTCAAGAAGCCTTATTTTAATCCAATTTTATGTTTAACCCATATTATTATGTTATTCAATTTGTTATATAACCATTGAACCAGCCTGGTCTCTGATGCCACTGTAAGGGTTTTGTTGGGTTCAAAACATATAAGTAGGCACATCGGAAGTTTAAAATTTTATTCTACTTACCACAACAATTTCTTCTGGTATAGTTATATGACAATTGAAACATGTATCATAAAATAGGAACACTTACAGGTTAATAAATCTAAAGTCTTTACTTAGGGATTACACGCGACTGTCCCTTTGACTGCAAGCACTATGCTATGGTGTATTTCTCTGTCAAGAAAGCCAGGAAATCTTGGCAGAGGTTTGAGAGAGTTTCGTCCTAGCCTCTAAGTCTAGAATTGGTTTATAGAATTGGTGTGTTTAAATTAACAATGGGGGTGTTGTATTTATAGTTAAAATTAGGTCACAAAGAAGATTAGGGTTGGGCTCTAAGCCTGGCCCAAAAACTGAGGTGCTGTGGGCCAGTCTGACTGGGCCCACTGTCGGGTCGGTGCCGCGGCGCATTATGTAAAATTATGTTTCCGTTTTCATTTAATATATATACATTCAGCACATTAAATCAAAAATCAAATTTTGATTTATTTAAATAATTTCCATCTAATAGAAATTATCCCATAGTTATTATCAATTTAAATATCTCGATCCCAAATCGAATATTTAATACTTTCTCAATACACCCTTAGATCGAAGAGACAATCGACATAGTGTGACGCTATAGGCCTTCATATATCGACACTAATCCAATTAAGGTCCATACGGAACTCCTATATTGCACCGTACGACGAACTCAATATATGAAGTACGTTTACATGAATCCAGCAAATATAACCTTTATGTGAGATGATAAATTCCTTTCATTCGCGACACACTCGATCAAGCTTAGGATTTTCCATGTGTCTATCCAAATGGCTTGATCACTTTATCTCATCCATATTAGTCGACAACTAGACCATATTCTAAATATGTCTCTTATATTGGCCAATGACTTAGTCAACCTAATATAACTGAGAAGTTGAGTGTTCTCTCGAATATCCAATCGAGGAGTGAATCCTATTCTTGGCTCAACTACCATCTTAGTTTACATCATAATGCACCCAACACAAGCCGTATCTTATCCTATAAGGAGTTTAAGCTTGGGACAGGGTCAAAGTACATCACTCTGTAAACAAGGTGCGTATTGACCTCAAGTCAAATGACTTTTATCTCCCATACGCTGATAACACTTTAGACATGTATAACAAATAGTTTATCAGCAGGGTATACCAATACTTTCCAAAAGTATCCATGTGTCCATCACTAGTAACTATTACTAGTAGCAGGTGAGACATACTACATTCTCTAAGAATGTGACGCAGACCACATGTCGACTTATAACATATCATCGATATCCCATTCTCGATGATCATTAGTCGAGGCTATTTTAGAGTTACGCTCTATCATCAATATCTCACTCTATTAATGACAATGTAAGCTCAAGGGATGCACATTAATGAATAATTACAAACAATCAAATAATAATTCAATAATTTCAAATGTCATAAATATTAATCTTATTAATAATACAAATGTGTTCAAGTACATTTGTCTCTAATAATGATTGACTCTAGAACATACATACTTTCAGAATGTTCAGGCCGGAGAGAGAATATAATCAGAACCAAATGCAGGTCAGCCTAATGGAAATTGCGCAAAAGTGAAAAAAATATGATTTCACAGTAGAAGTGTTCCGTACAGAAAAATTTGTGAACCAACAAATTTAATGGTATTTATAATTGCTATTCCTATTATGAAGATTCATGGCATAGGTAACCCAAGAAAATATTGATAGCACAATAATCCTTTTCGTCTCAGAGCTCATTTGCCACAAGAAAGCAACAAGATCCACCATACTAGCGTGAAGCTTTACAATGACATAAGTAACTAATGGGGGGAGGGTCGTTAAATCTTCATAAAATGAAAAGATAAATAAAGAAGATAAAAAGCAACAGGAAGTTACAAGCGTAGCTGTTATGTCTATGTTGAGTGTCCCCACTTGAGGCGAGGTTTGCAAAAGGACAGCTTCTGCATACAAATTAAACTCATTCATATGCAACTCCAGCGTTAAATATTTGCATTCCAATTTTGGAATTGCCACCCCTTTGAACTGCAACATGCACAGGACCTGGCAGTAATCCCAATGAAACTAGTAAAGATCGGAGAAAGCAATAACAACAAAAAGAAAGTACTTCACAACATAGAGTTAAGTGATACTATATCGTTTACCGGTATGATAAAAGAAGTATGGACCATCGAAAAATTGCAAAAGGACACAAACTTCTGTAATTAATCTAAGTTGCTTTAGTGAAATTTGTGCAGAGGTTCTCAATTGTATCAATCAGAAAAACTAAGGACTTTTGAATTAAAAAAGAACCTCTGTGAACCAAGTTCCCATTGTTAACTCGACTGCACAACTCAACTTCTGAAGATAATCTTGAACGAGGGTCATAAAAACTTGATGATAGTCACAACTGTCTTCCGCATGATCAAATTCTCGGCCAGCCATAGTGTAGACGTCTTTGATACATACAATGTTGAAAGTAAGCTTGGCATTCACCACGGAGGACACATCTACAAGCCTACATTTGAGATCATAAAGATCTCCTAAAATTTCCAATTCCTGAAGATGCGGGGCATTAATTTCCAAGGAATGATCTCTTCCATCATCAACCGACGAATAACGATTCAACTTCAATCTCTTCAACTTCGAAGACCTAACATCCAGGCGACTAAAACCCTCAACACAATACAATTCCATAGTTTCCAATGCAGGACAACCTGACAGTACATTCACAATATGTTCATCCCATACCCCCATACACTCAAAATATATCCTCCTCAGTGACTTCCACGATACAACCACGTCATGATCAAAGCAACAACTTGAAAATACTAAAGTTATCAAAGATGAATAGGTGCAGAAAGATTCAGGCAATGTGATACTTCCATTCTTTTCATTTGAGCATAATACAACATCTTCTACATTTTTTTCAACAGCAAAACTAAGCCATTTGCTGTTCAGCGAGTCGTGCGCATGTAACCCCCGTACTTTCGGGTCACGGTTTGAATGCGTATGTAAAATCTCTAGGCATGTGTAAATAGACCCGAGCGTTGGAAAAATTTATGTTATATTTACGTATGCTAATAAAGAGTTTAGCATATAAAAGGATAAAACCCCGAAATAACTTTGGACGTAACAAGTGTGATGACGGGGATCGGAAATAAATTTGGTGTGCGCACAAAGAGGTTATGGACTAGTGTCATATCACAAAATGATGACATTGAGTGTATGAAGGTCTTATAAGTTATCAAGGTTTAAGTGAATTGAGATCGCAAAATTAATTATGTGTGTGATTGATAAATTATACGGAGGCAGGTCACTTAATGCATGTTGGTGCAATGTGGCGTGAAATAAGGGACTCCACCGCCAAGGGTGGCTTGGTGGGAGACATAATCATGAGAATCATTAAAGGGCACTCGGAAAGAGTTCAATACATTAGTAAACCATTTCAGTACCTTAGAGAAGCAAATAGTGAATTGCTTTCTCCAACCCCTTTTCTTTGTAGTGAAACAGAAACCAACAATGTTACTTTTGAATTGGGAAACCCACGAAGTAGTAATAGTAGAACACCTCCATCCAGGTATTTCGTTCTTAATTGTTGATTAGAGCAAAAGTCCTGCAATATTATTTCAAAAGTAACGTTTCAGCAAGCAACATTAAAAGGGACTGGTTCCGTTAGTAATCGAGGTATGTTAAGGCAAATTATTTCTTTCTTTTGGCATGTCCCATGTAACAAAATATAACCGTGATATTGTTCCATAATTTATACAGTCTAGTAGTTAAAAATATTTGTGTTATTGATTCCTATGCTAAAAGCATGTCTAAAGATGTTTCCAAGACCTTATTGAGGCAAACGGAAAATATGTTGATATTGACAGTGTTAGCCAAAGATGCATGGATATTATGTCACTCAAGGTGTTTTATTGTTGTGCATGCATTTTCATATATTACCCTGGACCCACATGTGCTATGCACACTACAATATGGTAAATATTGTATATATAGGGGATATGGGGAAAGGGGAAGGCGTTATATACGCGCACCACCTGCAGCTGATACAGACTATCACAAAAGAGCCCGAAGAGTCCTATATTGACACCTGTGTGGCATGCATGTGTGGCCGATATAACCTGATGCCCACAGAGGCGGTTATGGAAGGATGCATGTGTGGCCATTAGTATACCGCATTTGCATCATGCATACATTCATTAACGATTATAAGGTATGATGCCCACAGAGGATGTTATGGTAAGGAAGATACCCGATAAGGCTGATTGATATGTGTATTGCATTACGCATAACATTTAGGCATGTGTATTAGGGCCCTCAGAGGCAATTACTGTTGGTCAGTTGTTTCGGTTTCAGTTATTGGTATATCCCTATTATGCTATTATTCATGCCTGACATACTCAGTACATCAATCGTACCGACGTCCCTTTTGTCGGAGGACGCTACGTTTCATGCCCACAGGTTCAGTTAAAGAGGATGACGGTTCACGCTAGTAGGTTGCTGGTTCAGCTGATGTTGGAGCACTCTATTTGTTTCATAGTTGCATTCTGGTCGTGGTACAGTATTTTTGCATACGCATATGGGTATGGTGGGGTCCTGTCCCGTCCTTGTGATGTCATGTATTCTTTAGAGGCTTGTAGACAGGTGTCCTGTGTGTGGTAGTCATGTACGGCCTCATCGGCCTTGGTATGGGTATGTATATATATATAAGTTGGTTATCTGATTTTATATAGTCTATTTTCCTGCTTAGTCCGTATGTTATTATGATTCGGTTTTGGATAGTGTGATTGGCGGTACCCGGCAGGTGGTATCCGGGTGCCCGTCGCGGCCCTCCGGTTCGGGTCGTGATAGCGCATCAGTAGTTACCGGAAAGTAATGTCCATATCGGGGAGTGCAGTCGAGCACAAATTTTTTAATTTTGGGAGAAACGAAATGAGTTAACACATAGTCAACAATGGATGCAAATTTTTCACTTCTATTGTAATTTTATTAGTGAAATTGATGTTATAATCAAAAGTCCCGAGATACTGCCAAAAGAGGATACTGTTAAGAGTCCCACATCGGATATGGAATGAGAATATAGATTCCTTATATGGACTTGGACAATTCTCACCTTACAAGCTAGCTTTTGGGGTTGAGTTAGACCCAAAATCCATTTTTTACAAATCGAATCAGTGGGCCAGAATGATTTCTTGCAAGGACTAATTAAGTGCATTTTTCTTTCTATAGTTTCCTGGACTTACAGTATATCATACAACTTTTCAGTATAGGTGGTGAAATAATTGGAATGAAGACTCGTTTATCCGATTAATCATGTCATTAGTTATTAGTTTGTATAGGGTGATTTTCTGATGTTAAATCTTGGAATTGCTTATGAAAATTGGCATGCACTTGGTTTTTGCCATCTAAATTATGTGTTCATGTCAAAGCTAGTCATTGCGTTATTTCCTCTGTATTCAATTGCTGCAACGTCATAAGCTCAAGTTGTCTCCTCTCGAGTACCTATTGAAAATAAACACAAGGATTCTGAGACAGAATACCATTTTAATGCAATGTTGATTTGATCAGAACTTGAAATTAATTAATTAAAGAGGGTCAAATTACTTACTATAAGTATCTAAGAATAAACATTTGCTCCCAAAAACTCGTCCAAGTCTTGCTTCTCGTATGCTATTAATGATGCCTGAAGCTAATTAAATTCAATGAACTTTATGTACAAAAATTTAGTAAAGGACCGGAATAATACGGGCTGATCGATAAGGTGTCAATTTACCTTGCAGCTCCTCTATACTTAGATACACCTCTGGCAAAACCACTGCTTCTTGGTAATGAAAGTATTTAAAGTACTCGGTGAATTAGTTGAGGTGCAACAAGTTAGTCGATAAAGAAACACGTACTTGATGCTTCTTCCTTATGGAAAATTCGGCATGATGCCTAAATCATGCATCATATTTGCTAGTTTGAATGCTATGTTCACTATTTAAAAGTTTATTCATCAGAAAGCAAGAATAAGTCGGAAACTTTTGTCAAAATTTGAGAGGAAAAGATAGTCCAGTCTAATAGCCACTTTGCATATTTCCGTTTTCCTAATTTTGATAATTCGTTCAAAAGTATATATGTTCCTTACAAACAGTACTATATTCAAAAGGTACATAATACCATTTAAAACAGTACTTTCATGTTCTGCAAAATACTAAATCTGGAAATGTTTTGTAAACTCTGCTTCATATTTTAAGCTTTTATACGTATATTTAAGTTTGGGTTCATCAATATAGTCGGCAGGTTAGATGAGCAAAATTAACCAATATATACTGACTTACCTTCACAAAGTGGTTATAATAACCATTAATCACTAGACAATAAAGTTACTCAAGTTTAAATAGTATTTCAACAAAGTCATTATAATCAAAAAGGAATATTACATAAATCTCTCCTTAAGTTTGATTTTGTTTAACTTACCTTTTTTGTGGCTATGTTTACTCTCTTTTTTAATTTTTTTATAATAATTTTTTAACCTAATTATTATTAATATAAAAAAATATTATCTAATTAATTTGTCTTTTATGATACATTCTTTTGTTTAATTAATTTTGTAAACATTTTAAGAAAGACTTTCAACTGCATTATTATTCACATGCATACATTTTTTTTTTAAAATTGTCTTGGTTTATCTTAGATTTAAAAATTATTTAACACTGAGATTTTTTTAAATTTCTAAATTTTGTCAGGTGTATGCAATACATTAAATGTAATGCATACACCTGTTAAAATAAATGTAGTACATTCAATTTTGTGAAGAAAAAATAATTCTGTAGTACATACACTTGATAAATTTTTAATTTCTAAATTTTGAAACAATAAATATTTAATGGAGAATTGAAATATAACAGGTAGGGAGCTAATAAATATACCAAAAATCGTGGCAACATTAAAATTAATATATTGTAGAAAATATAAGCACCTTATATAGAAAAGCATCATAAGCAAGCAAATAGTTGTTACATAGGTGAGATGCCAATTTTTTTTAAAAAAATAAAAAAATCTTTATTATTAAATAATTTTTTAATCTAGATATATCAAGACAAAAAAAAAGAATTTAGATATGTATATCACGTGAATAACAATTGAGTTGGAAATAATTTATTTAAAAAAATATATATATTTACAAACTTATTTAAACAAAAGAATATATCGTAAAGGATAAATATTAATACTATATAATTAATTAAAAAAATTATTACAATAAAAATTAAAATAAGAGAAGTAAGCATATCTACAAAGGAGGTAAGTTAAACAAAATCAAACTTGGAGTGAGATTTATGTAATTATTTCTTTAGCTTTTAGACATAATACTTTGTTAATATACTACTCTAACTTGAGTGGCTTTATTGATATCAAATAAACATAAATGACTTTCATAGTGAATTTGGTATAGCGAATGACCTTTTAGTTATTCACTCAGTATATGTCTCAACCACTATCTTTTTTGTGAAGTGTATACCATATTGTTCTGTTCATGGCTTCTAAAGGGTCACTTGATTGTGCAATATGCTTACTGAAATTTGAAGGATTGTGATCATATATGAGAAACAGTGAAAGAGTATCGAAATCAGAAGATGAAGGAAAAAAGATATAGCTTTCAGAAAGAGCTACTTTCTTATTTCACTTTTACTTGTCCACTATTGATTTTGCACATCCCAACTATGATACCCATATTAATTGGAGTATAGTTTTAATGGACTTGAAAAATGATTTGAAATGAGTAATTAATACTATGGGTAAAAAACAGAAAAAAACAAATTGTCTTCTCTTAATATGCGAAAAGTGACAAATAAAATTAAAAATCGTATTTTTAGTATATTGAACAAGTAAAAGTGAACGGAAGGAGTATATTACTATCTGGATTGAATAGAGGGTATTGTCATGTAGTTTTCCAGCTGCTTTTGTGTTTTCCCCGAGGCAGTTTTTCTAATTATTGATGCTCGAATAACAGAACATGTTAAAGGAATAAGTTATCAGCTTTTTCATTCATTATTGTGTACAATATATGGTAGTATATGGTTATTGACAAAGCTACAAACTAGGTAACTAATCTTACTAATTATAATGAGAATATTAACTAACCAAATATAAAAGATATACAATGATACGGTAAGATTCTGGTAATATTCTATCACACACCAGCAGTTGAAGCGGGAAGTTTTCGTACGCTGAGACTGGCTCGGAAATCATCAATGAGTATGCGTGGAAGTCCTTTAGTAAATATGTTAGCGATTTGATACCAGGAAGGAACATGAAGGACACAAACTTGTCCACGAGCAACTTTCTCACGTACAAAGTGAATATCAATTTCAATGTGTTTAGTGCGCTGATGTTGAACGGGACTGCCGGAAAGATATATTGCACTTATATTGTCACAGTAAACTAATATAGCCTTGCGTATTGGGCAGTGAAGTTCCAACAAAAGGTTGCGTACCCAACAAGACACAGAAACAACATTCGCTACTCCTCTGTACTCGAATTCGGTACTAGATCGAGACAAAGTAGGTTGTCTTTTAGAAAATCAAGAAAACAAGTTATCTCCCAGGAAGACACAGTCACCTAACGTGGACCGTCGAGTGTCTGGATATCCACCCCAGTCAGCATCAGTGTAAGAGGTGAGACCAGAGATTGAGGACTTGTACAGGTGTAAGCCGAAGTGGAGAGTACCTTGGATATATCGCAAAATATGTATAAGCGCATGCATATGTTCATCATTCGGGTTGTGCATATGTAAGCATATTTGTTGCACGGCATAGGATATATGCAGTCTCATGAAAGTGAGTTACTGCAATGCTCCTGCTAAACTGCGACAGTGAGTCGGATCTGCATACGGAGAACCCGAAAAGGCACTGAGTTTAGAATTAGTGTACACCGGTGTGGGGGGCGGTTTACAAGACATCATGTATGCTCATTCAAGAATATCTTCGGCGTACTTCCTTTGACAAAGAAATAAGCCACATGCATGTCTCGTAACATCAATACCCAAAGAATTGCTTAGAGGGCCCAAATTCTTCATAGCAAACTCAGAAGCAATGAGTGACATAACGGATCGGCGAAGTGCATCAGAAGATGTAGTTAGGATGATATCATCAACATATAACAGAATGTATGTCGTATCATTACCCTTGCTATAGATGTAAAGTGAATGATCAGATTTGCTATGTGAAAAACCGATAGAGGATACAAAGTCAACAAACTGTTGGTACCATGCACGAGGAGCCTGTTTCAGTCCATAGAGTGATTTCTTCAAATGACACATATAATCTGGATGAACCGGATCCCTGAATCCCATAGGCTGATGCATATAATGGTTTCATGAAGGTCTACATACAAGAAGGCATTTTTGACATCAAGTTGATGAATAGGCAATGATTTGGACAAAGCAATAATGAGAACGGCCCGAATAGTTGCCATTTTCACCACCGGCTTGAAAGTTTCATCAGAATTCACTCCCACCTATTGAGACCTGCCATAACCTACAAGACGGGCCTTGTGCCTCTCAAAATAACCATCATATTTCTTTTTATATCGAAAAATCTACATAGAACGAATAACATTAGCATTAGGATGACGGGGCACTAGATCTCACGTCTTATATTCAATAAGAGCATTATATTCGTCAATCATGGCAGTTTTCCAATTTGGATCGGACAAGGCATTTTTTGGGTTGCGAGGAAGAGGTGAAGGGGCAACCGAATTCGACAAATTAAATTACCGTTTGGGTTTTGAAATGTCGTGCATAGAATGAGTTTCCATTATCCGTAGGGGTGCCATGGGGGGTAGACTAGATGTGGCTGGGCAGGCGGTTGGCTAAGAGGGAAGTCGGGAGAGCGAGGATCGGGAAGGTGGGGCGTATGCGCTAGCCGAGAAGTGGCAGTGGGATCGAGAAGATGGGGCGGGGCGCTGGCCGAGAGGAGGCAGCGGTATCGGGAAGCTAAAAAAGGTTATTCCGAGGTTCCCGTGGCCGATTTTGTTGGCGCACTCGAAACGGGATGGTGGGAATTGGGTCGGGCGCCGGTGACGGTAGCGACTGATTTTTCAAGTGATAAATTAAAAGGGGATTGAGGCCATCATTTAAGAAGTCATAGGAATTCGGAGGTGGAGAATGTAGTTTGGCAAAGGGAAATTGGGACTCATCAAATATGACATTCCTAGAAACGATTATTTTTTGGCTGGATAGGTCATAAAAGTTGTAACCTCGATGATTATATGGGTAACCAAGAAAGACACACAGGGTGGACCGAGGTTGCAGCTTATTGATATTGGTGGAGGGATGAAGGGGGTAGCATATACATTCGAATGTTTGTAAATGCTTATAGGAAGGATCTCGAAGATAGAGAACTTGAGTGGGAGACTTGTGTTTGAGAGATTTGTTTGGGAGAATGTTTAAGAGATAGGTTTCCATTGATAGAGCGTAATGCCAAAAATAGGGGGATAGAGGCGTGGGCAAGGAGGCCACGAACTAAGTTATTTATGGTTCTTATTTTTCGTTCGGCTTTGCCATTTTATGGAGAGGTGTGGGGACAAGAAAATCGAAAGACAAGACTGTGTTTGGCGTAAAAAAGTTTGAATTATTTATTGTCGAATTCCCTTCCATTGTCACATTGAAAATATTTGATATTCTTTTCAAATTGTGTCTTAATTAAAGCATTAAAGGATGAAAAATAGAATAGACTTGAGACTTATTGCTAATAGGAAATGTTCACAGAAAGTTGGAATCTATGTGTATGATATCAAATGAAGTTAAAGTACATGAGAATGAAGAATAAAACGACAACTTGACATGTTTCCCAAAAACACAAGATTCACAAACATGAGGGCAAGAGACATGTTTGCAATCAATAAATTTATTTTTGCTAAGAGAGCGTAAAACAGAGTCTCCCGGATATCGTAATCTATTATGCCATAAAACAGGCGAAAGAGCTGCAAAGGTTAATGGAGAGAAGACTAGATGGCTGACGGTGGTGGTGATAGGATAAATGTTCCCAGTGCTATCACATCTCATTATTTGCATCCCTTTCATAAGGTCCTTCATAGAAAAATCAAAAGGATCAAATTCAAGAGAAACATTATTGTCGGTTGTGAAATGACGCACAAATATTAGATTTTTAATAAGTTTCGGGTCATGGAGGACTTTTTTTTAAAGATAATAGGGGATGTGGTGGGGAAAACGATGATTGTTCATAACCTCGAATGGGAATGCCTTGTTCACTATCAATAATAATGTTACGATTTAAATTGTTGTAAGACGAGAGAGTACCTTGGGATGTCGTCATATGAGATGTGGCACATGTATCCATATACCAACTGTTGTCTCGAATATTTAGAGACATCGTGTTCATTGCCGCCTCAATATCCGTCGGTGCGTAGGTTAAAGGAGGAGAGACATGTGATATGGGCCAGAAACCGAGCCTCTTGTGTCAGCAGGTGGGTCGCCGGTGGTAAGGAGGCGGCGTCGGCGGTGCTCGCGTTAGCCGCTGCCCACTTGGTTTTTTAGGTTTCTTCAAGGATAAGTCTCGAACGAGCCTCATAGAACGGAGGCAACGACGTGCTTTGTTAGAGGATGGTAGCGACACTGCCATAATTTTCATTTAAACCCGCAATGAGTTGCATCACCAATCGTTGATTTGTGACCGGTACACCGACGTTGGAGAGTTGATCGGCGATGATCTTAAGTTCTTGACAATAGGCCGACGCATTAGGAAAATTGTCCTACTAAATGTCCTTAAATTGATTTTTCAAATACAAGGCATGATGTGTCTTGTTATCATGAAAAATACTTTCTAATCACTCCCATGTTTGTCGTGAAGTAGCGTCGGTTTCAATGATTGTATGTAATAGATCATTCAAGATTGTGCTGTAGATCCATTGTAAAACAACCGTATCTAAGTGTGACCAAATTTTATCATCAGAACCATCATATTTCTCCGGGGCACGACAATGGGCTTTGATTTAGGAGAGATGATGTGATCGATGACTTTTTACACACGACAATGGATCTTAAACAATTCCGCCCAGGAGGAATACTAAACTTTTTCCATCTCAAGAGTAATGAGAATGAAGTTCTTGATATTGTTAACAGTAAGAGCATGATGGAATTTGGGTTGTTCAGCCATTAAAAATTGGGAAGAAAGGGAGAGATATGGAGAGAGAGAAGGGGGGGGGGGGCGAGAGGTCGGCGACAGTAAGTGTCACGACCCAAATCGAAGGGCTGCGACGGGCACCCGGACCCTACCTGTCGGGCACCACAGATACACCTCATCCTTAATCATATTTAAACACGGACTGAGTCGTGATAGATTATATAAAGTTTCAACCCAAAAGCCCCAATTTATATACCAAGGACAACAAGGCCTTACATGACCACTAACCACAGGACACCTATCTACAAGCCTCTAAAGATTAGAACATACCACGACCAGATCGCAACTCCAAAACAAATAGATTGCTCTGAATACCAGCTGAACCAGCAAGCTACTAGTGTGAATCGTCACCCTCTCAATATGAACCTGCTGGCATAAAACACAGCGTCCCCCGACAAAAGGGACGTCAGTACGATTGATATACTGAGTATGGCAGGCATGAACAACAGTATAACAGGAATATAACAACAACTGAAACAGAAACAATTGACCAGCAATAAATGCCTCTGAGGGCCCTAATACATATGCCTAAATGTTATCCATAATGCAGTTTCCATATACATTAGCCTCATTGGGCATTTTCCTTACCATAACAGCCTATGTGGGCATCATACCCTATAATGGTTAATGAATGTATGCATGATGCAAATGCAGTTTACATATATATTGGCCACACATGGACTCTTCCTTCCCATAACCGCCTCTTTGGGTATCAGGTTATATCGGCCACACATGGGCATCACATCATTTTGGCCTCATAGGACTCTTTCTTTACGTGATAGTATGTACCAGCTGCAGGTGGTGTGAGTATATAACGCCTTTTTCCATTTCCCCAATTCTTATACATATATATATAATATTTACCATATTGTAATGTGCATAGCACAAGTGGTCCAAGGTAATATATAAATGCAATGCAAATGAGAATGCATGAGTGACAATAACACATCCTGGCCCTATATCCTTGTACCTTTGGCTAACACTGTGAACATCAACATCTTTTTCGTATGCCTCAATAAGAACTTAGAAACATACTTAAACATGCTTTTAACATAAGACTCAATAACATAAAAATTCTTCACTACTAAGAGTAGAGTACTTTATGGAACAATATTCCGGTTATGCTTTGTAAGTAGAATATGCCAAAAAGGAAGAAAGAGCCTTGCATACCTTGTTGTCAAAATTATCTAAGTTATACGGGTCCTTGTAAGCTTTATAAGTGATTATCTACACCATATGAATGATTTACATCATAATCGGATCAATATACTAGAAATTGCTTCATTGAGACATTCTAGCGAGTACTTTGTACGCGTAGAATCTATATTCCATTTATATCGAAACCTAAGCGTGTAGCGAGACACCAAGCCCTCTTAATCCTTCTTCTTACTGTTATAATATCCAAAACAGCACAACAATTTCACATGCAACTCCAATACCTTACAATTACGGCAGTCCCGACAACACCCAACCCAAACTTAGTATTTTTTATAATCATTTTAGATCTAATGGCAAGAATCATGTTCTGTAATTGTATAAACTTTAGGAACAGGAAAGATTACCTTTGTTAGACATAGCGACGAGAATCGTCGGAAAACCTTTCACCCAAATCAGTTTCCGACAAGCAGGAACATCAGAACCCAAAATCGAGTCGCGCCAGAATCTTTTCGAATTCAAGGTTCTTGTTTAGCTTCTGAGTTTCTAGGCTTGTTTAAGGCTTCGGTTCTACTTGAATTAAAGTTCAGAACGCTCTGAATTTCTCCCGTAGAAGCTTACGGGAATCCCTAATTTGGTCGAGAACTTCCAGCAATTATCAATTGAGACTTATTCTTTCTAATTGAAGTGTGGTAAGTGCTTTTCTATGGGAGGATTTCTTCAAAATCATATGAAGATGAAGGCTTTTAGTAGAAGAGAAGGGTGCATATGTGGAGACTGGTGAAGCTCTGAAGCTGCTAGCGATCGGCTGTTAGACTAAGTCACCCCAACCGTATGTTATAAGACAACACGTAATATTCCACTGAATTTGGTCCTCCGCTTATAATGAATTAATCTCATAATTAATTAATTATACACGCAACTAAATTCTCGATCCTGATTCACTTAAATCCCATCGACTTATAAAATCCTCTTATACTTAATGTCATAATCCCTGTAATATGACACTAGTCTATAACCTCCTTGGGGATATAAAATTATTATTATTACTCACCGCCATCGCACTTATCAAATCTAAAATTATTTCGGGATCACGTCCTTTTATATACTAATTTTCTTATTAGCCTACGTAAGTACAACATAAACCTCCCGGAGTCCGGTCTACTTGCCTACGTTTATGCGTTCAACCGTTACCCGAAAGTATGGGGTGTTACAGTAAGAGGGAGGCTGACGACGACTAGGGGGGATTTAGGTTTAGGGTTTGGCCTCTGATACCATAAAAGAATATGTTCCATGCCTTTTCATTCATTATTGTGTACAATATATAGTAATACTTGGTTATTGACAAAGCTACAAACTAGGTAACTAATTTTACTTATTACAATGAGAATATTAACTAACCAAATATAAAAGATATACAATGATACGGTAAGATTCTAGTAATATTCTATCACATGTGCCAAACAACTATTTTCGCAAAAATTATCACTGAGGTCATCACATTACCACTCATAAAGAACTTAGATGAACTGTGCTAGTTTTAGACTTGTCATAGGGTTTTAGTTTTGTCATCAATAAATTTTTCCTTTTGTATTGAAGACAAGTAAAGAAATGGAAGCAGGGCAACAATTTTACAAGAACGAATCCAAAATTTTCAAGTAGGTAGCATAAATTTTTTCTAGAAACATTTGCTTCCTGTTTTATGTCTTGGATTCATCAACATAGTCAGCAAGTTAGATCGAGGGTCATCTTGTGAAGCTTTAGAAATGAGAGAATTTCATAAATTTATTATTAAAAGAAATAATTCCTTCATTATTCTTATTAATGAAGAGGTCTATATATACAATAAATAATCTCTAAATATAGAAAATTGTATTCCTACTATAATACTAATATCATAATTACACTTGTACAAGACTTTTACAAAATATGGTAAGTAACCTAAATATACACACAATTTCTATCACACCCCCGCAGTCATAGAGGGCGGTTGTCGTACGCGGAGACTGTCCCTAAAATCTTCAAAAAGAACTAAGGGAAGACCTTAAAGATGTCAGCAATTTGGTACCTTGAAGGGACATGTAAGACACGTACTTGTCCACGAGCTACCTTTTCACGAACAAAGTGAATATCCACCTCGATATGTTTAGTATGCTGATGTTGGACCGGATTCCCAGAGAGATAGACAGCGGGTAGGAATCATCACGAACCGACCATACCACCCCAGGTCATGATCATCCTCGAAATTTGTGATAAGGGCCGTGGAGCCCCTAAAAGGAAAGTTATTTTTTCCCCCGCGAAGTATCCGTGGGGAATAAAGGAGGATCAAGTGATCCAAAGTAAATGAGAGATGGACTAGATCCGCCAAATGTTTCAGGCAGTGGACTATTATCCATGCCTGCGGGGCTAGCTACCCCGGATAGATGTCATATCTTCGGCAGAAGGCCTCCATCACCCGGTGGATTGGAAGGCCAAAACCAAGCGACATCCCAGGGATATGCTGATTAATGCTGGTGTTGAACGAAGGGGGAAAACATCGACGTCCAAGCCCCATCTGCAATCGATACGATCTTGGGGGATGATGGAATCATCGATTAATGAGATCATGTTCTCCAGGAATTCGAGGCAAAGATATACACGATAGTCCCTCTCAAAATAGAAATTGGAAGGGATGATCTCGAAAGCAGTAGAGCCCAAATCTATGACTTGAGTAACGTTGGATGATGACGGTCGAAGGCGGGACGGACCTAACTCTGCCCTCATTCTTGCAAGGTTCAGGTTGTGAGAAGTACCAGATATAGATGAAGAAGACGTAGACATTTTTTGAAGGAAAGAAGTGAAAGAAGCAGGGAACTGAAATTGCAATAAGGAGGCTCGAAGTAAGCCTATCACCCAACCAAAAATGTCATGTAATGGCTCAGGGGCCGCTACAAAGATAAGAGACAAATCGGTCAAAGAAAAACCTGAAGTATGGGGAAGAAAAAGTTACTCACGAGTGTTGTTCCAGTGCTTTGGAAGAGGGCTGAAGTTGGTTCCCTGAAGACAGCTGGTAGGAATCATCACGAATCGATCATACCACACCCGGTCATGATCATCCTCGACATTTGTGATAAGGGCCCTGGAGCCCCTGAAAGCAAAGTTAATTTTTCCCCCGCGAAGTATCCGGGGGGAATAAAGGAGGATCAAGTGATCCAAAGTAAATGAGAGATGGACTAGATCTGCCAAATATTTCAGGCAGTTGACTATTCTCCATGCATGCGGGGCTAGCTACCCCGGATAGATGCCATATCTTTGGCAGAAGGCCTCCATCACCCGGTGGATTTGGAGGCCAAAACCAAGCGACATCCCAGGGATGTGCTTATTAATGCCGGTGTTGAACGGAGGGGGAAAACATCAACGTCCAAGCCCCATCTGCAATCGATACGGTCTTGGGGGATGATGGAATCATCAATTAATGAGATCATGTCCTCCACGAATTCGAGGCAAAGGTATGCACGAAAATCCCTCTCAAAATAGAAATTGGGAGGGATGATCTCGAAAGCAATAGAGCCTAGATCTATGACTTGAGTAACGTTGGATGATGACGGTTGAAGGCGGGCCGGACCTAACTCTGCCCTCATTCTTGCAAGGTTCAGGTCGTCAGAAGTACCAGATATAGATGAAGAAGACGTAGACATTTTTTGAAGGAAAGAAGTGAAAAAAGCAGGAAACTAAAATTGCAATAAGGAGGTTGAAAATGAAAGTAAGGAAAAATGATTGGGGTTGTCGGTTTATATAGCCAAAGGAATAATCATTGTTCTTGGAAATCGGAGAGGCATGCCTTATCAGTAGGCGTCAATCGGTGTCTCAAAACAGGCGTCGTCGATTTAGTGACTGAGTACATTTAATGATCAAGTGACGAAACGTCTGACAGTGAAAATATGTGACATTTTGGTTCCCGCAAAAAGGTCATTTTTGAAAAGGCGCGCAGACTCTTCCACTTCCCGGTTCTTTTAAAGAGATTTAACGTGGTGGTATTTTTCTGATAAAATACTAAGCCTAAGGATACATAACATCCCAAGGATATCTATTTTTTTTTTCCTAACATCTAAATTCTAATAGAAACTTTCTCTAATAGTTTAATGCATTTGGATCTTTTAGCTAACAAAGGGAAAGCAATGTAAATACAACCTTGTTAGTGTGGCTACATTTTCATCCCAACTATATTATGAAGAATATCAAAATGAAGACAGATGCGTTGTCAAAGGATCTAGTGATGGAAATAGTTCTATTAATTCCAAGATTTACATTCTTACAGTTAATTGCCCTTTCTCATGTACAATCCTGTGAAGAAACTACAACTCATCTATTACTAGATGACTACCAAGTTTCAGTGATTCTTTTCTCCTTCAAACTGTTAACAAGTAAAGTGATTTAAGATATCAGATTCCAAAAGAACTGTTCTTCTCTGTCACACAAAGCTGAAGAAGAAGTTGCACCATTCTCCAAACACTCCAATTTTGGAAACTTATCATTTGTGTAGAACACAAACTCATTTTGCGTACTTAATTGTGCTTGTTTCTTCATGTTATTCTCTTCACTCTCTTCAGAATCAGTGCTCGAATTCTTCTCAACGAGCTCTTGAAACAAGGAGGACCGAAACAAAAGGCTCAGAGCAGTAGGCGAGGTTGATTTCTTGCAAGGACTAATTAAGGGCATTTTTCTTTCTATAGGTTCCTGGCTTTGTGGTATAGCATACAGTTTTTCAGTATTGGTGGTGAAATAATTGGGGTTAAACGAGTATGAAGAGTCGTTTATCGGATTAGTCATATCATTAGTTTTATTAATTTGTATAGGCTGATTTTCTGATGTTAAACCTTGGAATGTCATTTGAGAATTGGGACTTGGTTTTAGCCATCTAATGTATGTGTTCATGTTGAAGTTAGTCATCGTGTTAGTTCCCCAGTATTCAATTGCTGCAATGTCATAAGCTAGAGCTGCCTCTTCTTGCGTACCTATAAAAATATCTCGTGTTAGATCCAATTTGAATGCATTCTTGACTTGATCAGAAATTAGTTAAAGGGGGTGAAATCACTTACTGTAAGTACCTAAGTATAGATATTTGTTACCAAAACCTCGTGCGATTCTTGCTTCCCATCTGTTATTGTGATGATGCCTGAAATTAAGTAAATTCAAAGGATCTTTGTTAGTTATGAACAAAAAGGTTGTAAAGGACTGGCAATATCGACTAGTTAATTTATTTACCTTGCAACTCCTCTATACTTAGATACACCTCTGGCAAAACCACTGCTTCTTCTGTACAAAAAGAACAAGATTTGGTTATGGAAAAGATTTATTGATTTTGAGGTGTAAATTCTGGTGATTGATAATTTTAATGAACGTGTACCTTCTTAAAGAGGCTAAATGCTCTTCCTTTGACATATTTTGCATGATTTCTATTTCCTTCTCATAATCAGATACCTGCATATTAAGCAGAATTGGAACAATATGTTTATATTAAATTGCAAAAAGAATGAAACTCGATAAAAGTACGAGCTGTTCTGAGGTGAATATCATACCGCAAAATTGGTGAAAGTTGATGTGCCCCAGTATTTGATTGCAGCCAAATCATAAGCTCTTGCTGCTGATTCTTCTTCGTCGTAAGCTCCTGCTCATTTAACACATACATAAAAATCTGCTAGCACATCATATGACAAAATTTGCTTTTTAGCACAAGTTATTAGTAGTACTCACCTAGATAGACTTGTTTTCCCTTCTTTTTCTGAGTAACATTCCAAGAAGCCTTATCCCACAAATGAGCTTCATATCGCCCTGTCCATCGATGCCTAAAATTCAATTATTTTATCAAATTTTAGCTTTCTAAATCAACCCCACAAGAAAAAATTGAACTTATGAACATGTTTAAGTAGTACCTGCTAACACCTCTGAATCTTGAACTTCTCTTCACAGTAGGAGTTTGTACAATGCTATTCTGATCAGCTTTCGATGAGTCCAATTTTTGGCGATTGTTGTTATCATTCACTATAACTGCAGCAGGAGGAGATTTTCGTCGCCTTTTAACACATTTATTAACTGGAATATCATAATCAGGCATACACAAGCTTCTTCTATCAGGGTTTACCATCTCACATTTAACAGTACTTGCATTCATCTCCAATATTGTATTGTGCAAAAGAGAGATTATTAATTCTTCTGCCTTTTGCTTTAATTTAATGCTTTGCTACACTACAGGTTATCAGTATATATATAAAACAACAAAACTTTTGTCTTCTACTTTGATGTCGATGATTTCTATAGTTACAAATTTAAATTGCTATGGTTTAATTCCAGGATTCAAAATATAAATAAATTACTGAACTCTCTTTATCCACGTACATAGTTTTATTTAGATTATTTTTTGAGACGTGGAAACCAATAAAAAGGAAAAAATATTAGATATTAGGTTGGACAACTTCTGTCGCTAAACAACAAAAAATTATCACTAATCCTATTTAACGACGGATAATAAAAAAATCCTATTAGATACGAGCTAGATTTAGCAACGATGTTTTTTAGCTAATTTCTGTCTTTTTTATAGTGAATAAAAGAAAATCCGACACTTTCAAGGTTCTGCCAAAGACTTTAAAGCCACTTAAAAGTAGATTAAACAACAATTCTCCCCGTATAATTCTATATAGTAACTATTAATATTCCCATAATGAGCCCTTTGTCTTAACTCTTATGTATAAATTCCACTTTTGAGAGATTCTTCTCTTGAATTTAATTAAAGAAGGAAATACTCTCATATTTTAACAAAATTTCCTACTTTCTTTGATGGACAATTTGTTTGGGATAATAAAGAAAATGAGACAAAAAGGAGAAGAATAAATCAAAAGTATGTGATCCTTCTAAGATGAATTCAAAGCAAACAAGTAAATACTTCCTTTGTCTTAATTTATGTGATGTACTTTTATTGAACACAAAGTTTAAGAAATAAAGAATTTGATATCTAAAACAAGTACAACATATCCAGTGAAATCCCATAACGTGAGGTTTGGGAAGGATAGAGTGTACGCAGACCTTACCTCTGATATTTATATGATTATAAATTATCTCATTAAGAACAAAATGAAAAATTTTAAATTAAATTATTTTATAGAAATTTATCATTTTTTGAGTACAAATTAAAAAGAAAAACACATCACATAAGTTGACACAAGAGGATAATAAAATTTTGAAGAAGTCAAAAACAAGTCATCCACTTTTGTCTTTGCCTTATAGCTGTTTTGTTTTCTCTAATAAATCCATTTTCAGAATTTGTCTTCAGCTAATAATTCGACAAATGATTAAGTTGTTAATTACCCTTTGTTTTTAGCTGTTTCCTAGGATTCTTCGTTATTTTGAAGATCCACTTGGCTTTATTTGTCTTTGAGCTGTTCGAGTTGTGAAATTGAAGTATGTTCCCACCACGGAATTAAGTTTATTAATCGTTATTTACTATGAAGTGGACCTTATATTATTCTCTCAAAACTACATGGTTACAATTTATTTTTAGTGTTTATGTTGTTGACATGATGATAGTGAAATGTTATTAAGATATCATTTTTTTCGTATTTTGTATATAGGTCAATGCATTGAAGATCGTTCTGTTTTTAAGCTGATTGCTTTTACAACTAAAATTTAATAATTAGTTTATACCAATATAGTCATTACTGCATAGTACATATTTATTTAACGATAAATATTCGAGTTTAATTTGTATCTACAGTAAGTGTAACAATGTTTTACTGAAAGGTTATTTAAAAGAAAATTACAAATAACTATTGTAGTAATAATAACTATCATCTAAAAAATTGAGAAATAGAATATATAACATGCTATAAATATAGGTCAACATCACGAACCGACCATACCACTAACATTATCACAGTAGACCAATGTAGCTTTCTGAATAGGAAAGTGAAGCTCTAATAAAAGATTACACAGTCAACATGACTCAGACACCACATTGGCTACTCCTCGATACTCGGCCTCCACACTGGATCGCGATAAAGTAGCCTGACGTTTTGCCGACCAAGAGACCAAGTTATCACCAAAAAACATACAATAACCAGATTTTGAACGTCATGTATTTGGACATCCACCCCAATCAACATCTGTATATGACATGAGAGTAGAGACTGATGATGGATATAAATGCTAACTCATAATCAAATGTGCCCTGTATGTGTCGTATAATGTGTTTGATAGCATGCATGTGCTCAATCCGTGGATCATGCATAAATAAACACACTTGCTAAACTGCATAAGTAATCTAGTCTCGTGAATGTAAGATACTAAAGAGCCCCTGCAAGACTACGATAGTGGGTTGGATCCTCATATGATGTATTAGACGTAGCACTCAACTTCGGTTTGGTATCAACCGGAGTAGAAGAGGACTTACAAGATGACATGTCAGATCTCTCAATAATCTCAGCCGCATACTTCCTCTGTAATAAAAATAGACCACCTGCATGACGAGTGACAGTTATTCCCAAAAAATAACTCAAGGGCCCCAAGTCTTTCATAGCAAATTCTGAACTGAGAAGGGTCATGATAGACTTGCGCAAACTATCAGAG
The DNA here is from genome assembly GCA_034509755.1 of Anisodus tanguticus. Taxonomy (NCBI): domain Eukaryota; kingdom Viridiplantae; phylum Streptophyta; class Magnoliopsida; order Solanales; family Solanaceae; genus Anisodus; species Anisodus tanguticus. The sequence continues at coordinate 35,172,029 of CM067546.1, forward strand.
GAGGCAGTCAAAATAATATCATCTACATACAATAGAATGTATGCTAGAGAAGTACCACGACGATAGATGAATAGAGAATGATCAGACCTGCTGTGAGAAAACCCAATAGTGAACACATAATATGCAAACCTCTTATACCAAGCCTGTGAGACCTGCTTAAGCCCATATAAGGACTTTTTCAGCAAACAGACATGGTGAGGATAATTGGGGTCCTTAAAACCCAAGGGTTGATGCATATATATTGTCTCCTTAAGATCACCATGTAAGAAAGCATTTTTCACATCCAACTGATGAATGGGCCATGCTTTCGAGAGAGCCAGACTAAGCACAGTGCGAATAGTTGCCAGTTTGACCACCGGACTAAACGCCTCTCCACAATCCACGCCAACCTATTGTGTTTTACCATCACCTACAAGAAGTGCATTATGCCTCTCAAAAGAACCGTCAGAATTTTCTTTATGAGTAAAAAAATTCACATAGAACGAATAATATTGACACCAGACGGACGGGGCACCAACTCCCACGTCTTATTTTCAATAAGAGCATTATATTCATCATCCATAACTATTTTTCAATTCGGGTCATGAAGGGCATACACATGATTACGCGGTAGGGGTGATTTGTTGACATTAAAATTTAGATAAAAATGTCTTTTAGATTTAAAAATACCACGTTGTTTACGAGTAACAGACCCTTGACTCGAAATAGGAGGGGACGTGTTTTGGGTAGGTGTCGGGTCGGTTAAAACTAGATCAGTAGGTAATGGACCTGCTGGCCCAGTGGCATAAGGTTGTGATGGTAAAACTGGGCCAGCAGGCAGTGGGCCTGCTGGCCGAGAATCAGATAATGGATCAGTAATATTTGGGCCAGCAGGCCGTAGGCCTGCTGGCTGAATTTGGTCACGGGACAGACCAGATAGTGGTGGATAATATACGGTGAGAGCCCATCATTCAAAAAATTATACGAACTAGACACGGAATTATACAATTTAGTAAACGGAAATTGACTTTCATAAAAAATGACATGGCGACTAGTTATGATTTTATTAGCGGATAAATCAAAATATTTGTAACTACGATGATTAGACGGATAATCCAAAAACACACAAGCGGTAGAACGGGCTTGTAGTTTGTTAATTGTAGTAGACGGAAAAAGCAGATTGTACAAACACCCAAACACCCTAAGATGAGAATACGAGGGATCCTTATTATAAAGAATTTTTATGGGTGATTGATATGCTAAACCTTTGTCAAGGAGTATGTTAAGGAGGTAGGTAGCCATTTGTAACACATGATGCCAAAAGGACGGAGGTAATGAAGCATGGGCTAGTAAGGTTCGGACAATATTATTAATGGTACGAATTTTTCTTTCGACATTCCCATTTTGTGAGGATGTATCAGGACAGGAAAATCGAAAAGATATCCCATGAGTGTCATAAAATTCCCGAAATGGCCTATTATCATATTCCCTACCATTATCACATTGAATGTTTTTAATTTTCCGTTCAAATTGGGTACGGATGGAAGCTCTAAATTTTAAGAATGTGAAAAAAACTTGAGATTTTTTTAGACAAAGGAAAAGTCCATAAAAAATTAGAATAATCATCCAAAAATAAAATATAATAACAATGGCCCAAAGAACTCAAAGGGGAGATGTCCATAAATCACTATGAATAATGTCAAAAGGCATCGACGTACTAGAAGTAGAGGCTACAAACGGTAATCTAACATGTTTCCCTAGAGGACAAAAAGGAAAAATATGAGAACTACGCGTACACTTACAATCAATAAAATTATTATTTTTAAGAGAAGAAATAATAGACGACCCTGGATGATCCAAACGTGCATGCCACAAAGAAGCAGCAAGAGTGACAATTGTAGAAGGTGTGGCTTGATTTGTGGAAATAGTGGTGGTGGTGATTGGATAAATCTCTCCCCGACTATTACACCACATTAGAGGTATCCCCGTCATCAAATCCTTCACAGAAAAACCAAAAGGGTCAAAGTTAACAGAAATCCAATTATCAGTTGTGAATTTTCGGACAGACACTAAATTTTTAATTAAGTGAGGGGCATGAAGAACATTTTTTAGGACTAGAGGTGGATGTTGGGGGGGACAATTTTTTGTGACCATAACCACGAATTGGAATTGAATTGCTATCACCAACAATTATGCCACGATTATTGCTCAAATTTAAATAAGACGAGAGATTACCTTGGGCGGACATCATATGAGAAGTGGCTCCGGTGTCCATATACAAATTTACATCCGGGGGATTTAATCCAAGTGTATGCATCGCGACCTCAATATCTGTAGGTGTCGGACCGGAAACTAGGCCCGCAACAGCGGAGGCCTGCCGAGGTCGAGGCCCAAGCAGTCCAGCCTGCTACCAGGGCCCAACCGACTGCTTGGGCCGGGCTCGCGGGCCCGGGAATTGGGCCTCTGGCTGGCCCAATTTGCTGGAACGCCTGGGTAACTAGGAAATGCCATGTTGGGCCACTAGCCACTGGCCCAACAGCCCCACGGCCATTGTGCAGTGGCCTAAGGCTGTGGCCCAGCTGACCCACTACCGCTAAGTCCGCCACTGCTCCGACCATCGCTATTGTCGCGACCGCCGCCGCGATTCTTGCCATCGTTTTTTGATTTTGACCCTTGTTGCCACCACCATTGTTACGGTTTTGACTAGAATTGGCCGAGAATGAGTGATGGTCATCAGACGTAGCCATCATCATGATAGAATTAGCTCCAGTAGCCGTCTTTTTAGCCAAGCCGGCCTCTTCTAATGTGAGCATGGAATGGGCCTGGTAGGACGGTGAAAGAGGATTACTTTGACGAAAAAGCGTCCCAACGCCGTTATAAGCCTCGGATAGGCCTGCAACCATCTGAAGAACGAGAAGATCATTAGTGACGGGCGCACCAATGTTCTTGAGTTGATCCGCCAATTTCTTCAGCCTTTTACAATAGGCTGAGACAGTCGAAAAATCCTCCATATTGACATGGGAAAATTCCTGCTCAAGAGTGACGGCACATGAATTTTTGTTATCTTGGAATATATCACACACCCGATTCCAAATTTCCATTGTAGTGACGTCGGGTTAAATAATCGTCTGCAACAGGTCCGTAGAGATAGTGGAATAAATCCACTGGAGTACCGTCGCATCAAGAGTCGTCCATAACATAGGGTCATCATCGGCGGTAGGCACCTTCTCCTTGCCTGCTTCCGCGGGTATGATGTGATGAAGGACTTGATGCGAGGGTGCGTGAACTTTAAATAATTTCGCCCACATCGCGTATTGGACGTTTTCCATCTCAAGAACGATAGAGATGTGATTCTTGATGTTGGACACAGTAAGGGCAGGATGAAACGTGTTCTTTGAGGTAGACATTATGAAAGAACAAGAGGAGAATGATGGATTTGGAAGAAAAATGTGGGAGAAAAAAAAACAACTTTGGCCGGTGGCCTGACGGTTGCCGAGAATGAAGAGGGCAGCGGAAGGTTTTGGGAGAAGGTATTTTTGTCCTTGACTTCTTGACTTCTGATACCATGAAAGAAATAATCTCTTGATTATTTTCATTAATAAAGAGGTCTATATATACAATATACAATCTCTAAATATGAAAAATTATATTCCTACTATAATACTAATATCCTAATTACTCTTGTGCAAGACTTCTACAAAATTTGATAAGTAACCTAAATATACATAGGGTTTCTATTAATTCTCTCCAACCTTTTCTATCTATTTTTAGAAGGATTTAAATTCGTTGTGTGATTGTTCGAGCTAGGTATACAGCCAAAACAAGTTGGACTGTACCCTCTCTTTGTGTCTTGGGATTATTGGGGCATGAGTTAAGCATTTAAGTGATTGCTCCACAATTGAGCTGCACGTCGATGCTTTTAGAATCTCTCTGTAGCCGTCCAAAACCACAGAGTAGTGAACAATATTTGTTATCCCATATGTGCATCTCTTCGGCCTGTTAGTACCTTAGACAAAAATTTGTGGCAACACGAACTTTTTTCCATTCATGGCTAGAACAAAGAAATGAAGCTAGGTATTAATGATATTGAATATAATGCAAAATTTTCAAATCGTATGTTGAGGTCTAACAAACTAGTTCTGAAATTGTAAGCAAGAATCAACAGAAATATACTTTGATTTAAATACCGCACTTTTGCAAAGCTCACTTCAATTGGTCCTTTATCATCCTTAATGAATTTCTACTATGTTCAACCAAACCAAAACCGTTGTTCAGAACAGAAACAAACTATTTTTTTACAAATCTTTTACAAGCCCTTGTAAGCTGTCGCAGGCAAAAAGAATGGAGGTTTTGAACGAATCAAATGAATAGATTTAAACATTCTTACAATGACCTTAACATCAAATAAAAAGATTCAGATTGCATGAGCATGAGCAGCTTATCAATTTGTAGTCTAGTCATGGAAAGCTCACTCTTGGAAGATAACGATGGAATTGGTGGAGGATCTTGGGAGATCTGACAACTTCTCAGCCAATTGAAATAAATATTTGGACACACAGTTCATTAAACAACTCTCGCACTTACTTCTCTTTGATATGATACAAACTTCTCTAAAACCGTTGCATTCTTTAACAGAACTTCAGCAAGCTTGTCAAAGCTCGATCTTAAATTCACCTTCACACCCCATCTGAAATCCTCCTTCAAACACACCCTGAGGGAGTTGGCAATCTTAACATTCTTGAGGTTGGGAAAGGCAATGCTTGAAATCCAACTCGGCAGATCAATATTATCTTCTTCAAAGTTGCAGTATAAATTATCACACTGGAGACAGAAATTAATGACCAAATGCAGGTCGTCAGCCTTATGGAAATTGATGATTTCAAAGTACAAGTGTCCAATACAAAAAAATTCAGAACCAACTAATCATAATGGTATTTGGAAAATAATTATAATGGGTTGTTCCTATCAAAATTCATGACATAGTTAACCAAAGTAAAGAGTGATAGCCCAACAATTTTTTTCTTTCAGAGGTCATTTGCCACACAAAGAAAGCAATAAGACAACCATATGAAAATGTAGCTTTACAATGACAAAAGCAAAGCTTCTCACTGATAATTAAAGATATATTTGCATTCTCCTTCAGAAACAACTTCCTAAGGACGGGGAGGGGGGTTGTTAAAACATCAGTTAAATGAATAGATATAAAAAGATAAGAAAAAGTTCCAGGAAGTTACAAGGATATCTGCCATGTCTACGTTTAGTGTCTCCACATGATGCGAGGCTCGCAGAAATCCAGCTACTCCATACAAATTAAACTTTTCCATATGCAACTCTAGCGTTAGATATTTGCATTTGAATTCTGGAATGGGCAACCCTTTGAACAGCAACATGCAGGGGACCTGGTCCAGTAATTCCAATGAAACTAGTAAAGAATGGAGAAAGCAACAACAACAAAAAGAAAGTACTTCACAACAGAGAAATGATGTTGTGACAAATCTAACTGGCTAAACACTCTAAGCAACATCAATGTAAAAAATCCTCGTTTCTAGGTAGATCTTTTGCGGGAATAATAAAAGAAATACCCAACTTCCGAAAGTTGACAAAAGGATAGCATAAAGACGCAAAAGTCCACAAGTTTCTGTAACTAGTCCAGTTGCTGTAGTGAAATTTGTCCAAAAGGTTCTCAATTGTATTTAGATTCTGTAACTGTGCTAAAAATCAATCTCAGAAAACAAGAACTGTTGAGTTTCTTAGAAAGGTAAGGTAATTACAATAACTTGACAGCACTGAGTGTTGAAATACAAAAGTTATGTACAACATAACTACGCAGTGCAGTAATGAGGTTTAATACAAACAAGTACACTAAAGGACTTTTGAGTTAAAAACAAACCTCTATGAACCAAGATCCGATTGTTAGCTCAGTTGCACAACTCAACTTTTGAAGAAAATCTTGGATATAGTCATGAAAACTGTCTTCCTCATCATCAACAACTCCACCATTTTGGATACATTTAATGCTGAAAGTAAGCTTAGCATTGACCAAGGAGGACACATCTAAAAGCCTACACTCGAGATCATCAATTTCTCCTGAAATCTCTAAATGTTGAAGATACAGGGCAAAAATTTCCAAGGAACGATCCGTATTTTTCAAATTCAGTCTCTTGAATTTTGAAGAATTAATTTCCACGCGATGAAAACCCCCAGCATCATATAATTCCGTCGTTTCCAAAGCAGGACAGCCAGATTGTAAGTTCAAAATTTCATCATCGTTTGACCTCACACACTCCAGCTTTATTCTCTTTAGAGACTTCCTGAAAAAAATAATTCCCTTGATTATTTTCATTAATTGAAAGGTATTTATACAAGTTACAAAATAGGAGAATCATATTCCTATTCTATTCCTAAAACCTTATTCTACCATAATTCTAACTATACAATTATGGTAAGTGTTATACACTAATTAAGGTAACCTTTACACTATAATATATTAACCATATATACCAAATATACATTGCCTAATATACATTTCCTGCATGATGGGCTTCTGTTCACCGGAGATGCCCACTGCTGGGCTGCTACCGAGATGGGCCAGATTGGCCAGAATTCACTGCTTTGCCTGTGATATACACTGCTGTTTATTGGGTGTATATCACGGGTGTATATCACGAGTATATTGCTCTGTTTAACACACCCCAGCAGTCATAGCGGGCGGTCTTCGAACGCTGAGATTGTCCCTAAAATCTTCAAAAAGGACTGCGGGTAGACCCTTTGTAAAGATGTCTGCAACTTGATAACGAGAAGGGACATGGCATACGCGAACGTGACCCTTAGCAACCTTTTCACGGACAAAGTGAATGTCCATTTCGATATGCTTAGTGCGTTGGTGCTGAACCGGGTTACCTGAAAGGTAGATGACACTAATGTTATCGCAATATACCAAGGTTGCCTTCTAAATTGGACAATGAAGCTCCAAAAGCAAATTACGTAGCCAACATGATTCGGAGACCACATTCGCTACCCCTCGATATTCGGCCTCTGCACTTGAGCATGATAGAGTTTCCTGACGCTTTGCCGACCAGGAGACCAAGTTGTTGCCAAGGAACATACAGTAGCCAGACGTCGAACGTCTGGTGTCGGGACAGCCACCCCAATCAGCATCTGTGTATGAGACAAGCGTGGATGTAGATGAAGGATACAAATGCAAACCATAGTCCAGTGTCCCCTGAATATACCGAATGATGCGTTTGACTGCATTCATGTGCTCAACTCTGGATCATGCATGAATAAACACACTTGCTGAACAACATACGTAATATCCGATCTGGTAAAGGTAAGATACTGGAGGGCCCCTGCAAGACTGCGATAGCGGGTCGGGTCCTCGTATGGTGCACCTGCCGCGACACTAAGCTTAGGTTTTGCATCAACTGGAGTGGAAGTGGACTTACAGGATGACATCCCAGCCCTCTCAATGATCTCAGCCGCATACTTTCTTTGGGACAAAAACAAACCACCTGAATGACGCTTGACGGCAATCCCCAAAAAGTAACTCAAGGGCCCTAAGTCTTTCATAGCAAACTCAGAAGTGAGCATGGCCATGATAGACTGGCGCAAGGCATCAGAAGAAGCAGTCAAAATGATATCATCCACATACAACAGAATGTAGGCCAAGGACGAACCACGATGGTAGATGAACAAGGAATTATCTGACCTGCTGTGAGTGAACCCAATAGTCAAAATAAAGTCAGCAAACCTCGTATACCAGGCCCGTGGAGACTGCTTAAGCCCATATAAGGACTTCTTCAACAAACAGACATGATGAGGACGGTTGGGATCCCTGAAACCCAACGGCTGATGCGTATAGACTGTTTCCTTGATATCACCATGTAGGAAAGCATTCTTGACATCCAACTGATGCATAGGCCAAGTCTTTGAAAGAGCCAAGCTATGCACAATGCGAATAGTAGCCGGCTTGACTACCGGGCTAAACGTCTCCCCACAATCTATCCCAACCTGCTGAGTCTTACCATCACCCACTAGCCGCGCCTCATGTCGAGCAAATGACCCATCCGAATTCTCTTTATGAGCAAAAATCCATATAGACCTGATAACATTAATACCAGAAGGACGGGACACCAACTCCCACGTCTTATTATCATTAAGATCATTATATTAATCAGCCATAGCAATCTTTCAATTAGGGTCATTTAAGGCGGACACGGGATTACGGGGAAAGGGGGATTTAGAGACATCAGAATGTAAATTAAAATGTCTTTTAGGTGTAAAAATACCCCGCTGACTACGAGTGACCGGTCTATGACTCGTGGAAGAATTGAGTGAATTTTGGAAATTTGCTGGGCTAGGGATGGACTGGCCAGCAGGCAGTGGGCCTGCTGGCCCAAATCGGGAATCTGGAGCAGCCACTAGACCAGTTCCAGAATTGGGCTGGACTGGCCCAATTGCTGGGACTGATCCAGTAACTGGAATGTGGGAGAGTACAGTGGGGCCAGCGGGCAGTGGGCCCGTTGGAGAGTTTTGGGTGCAAGAGATGTCCGAAAAATACCAAATAATATACGGGGATATTTGGTCATCCAAAAAATTATAGGACCTAGGCTCGGGAGTATGAACTTTCGTAAAAGGAAATTGGGTTTCATCAAAAATGACATGGCGATTAATTATGATTTTCTTGGAGGATAAATCAAAGCATTTATAACCACGATGATTAGACGGATAACCCAAAAATACACACGGAGTAGACCGAGCCTGAAGTTTGTTAATTGTGGTGGATGGGAATAACGGATAACATAAGCACCCAAAAACCCGAAGATGAGAATAAGAAGGGTTCTTATTATATAGGATTTGGAGGGGGGAAGAATATGTCAGACCTTTGGATGGAATTATGTTAAGGAGATATGTTGCCATTTGCAGAGCATGATGCCAAAAATATGGGGGTACGGAAGCATGAAGTAAGAGAGTGCGGACAATGTTATTTATGGAACGAATTTTGCGTTCGGCTTTTCCGTTTTGAGAAGATGTATGAGGGCACGAAAAACAAAAATTGATCCCATTATTATCACAGAACTCCCGAAATACCCTATTGTCATACTCTTTCCCATTATCACATTGAATATTTTTTATTTCTCTTTCGAACTGTGTTCTAATGAATGCTCTAAATTTTATGAAGACAGAAAACACTTGAGATTTATTGGCAATTGGAAACGTCCATAAAAATTTAGAATAATCATCCAAAAACATAACATAATATCGATGACCAAACGAACTTAGAACATGAGACGTCCATAGGTCGCTATGAATAATATCAAAAGGCTTTGAAGTATGAGAATTTGAATCCACAAATGGCAACTTAACAATTTTTCCTAACGAACAAGATTGAAAAAGTTGAGTACGACTCGTACCCTTACAAGAAATAAAGCTATTTTTATCTAAAACTGATAAAATAGAATATCCCGGATGACCATGGCGAGCATGCCACAAGAAAGGAGAAATGGCTGCAAAAGCTGACGGCAAGGCTTGACTCGATGGACTGAAACCGGGCATGATAGGATAAAGGTCCCCCCTACTATCACACCTTATGAGATGACTCCCCGTCTTGAAATCCTTCACAGAGAAACCAAAAGGATCAAATTCAACAGAAACGGAATTGTCAGTGGTGAACTTTCGGACAAACACTAAATTTTTAATCAATTTAGGGGCATGTAAAGTATTTTTCAAGATAAGGGGTGGATTGGGGGGAGACAACGTTTTCTGACCATAACCCTGAATTGGAATAGAGTTGCCATTACCAACAATTATACCCCGAGGGTTGCTCAAATTGGAATAAAATGAGAGAGTACCTGAATCGAAAGTCATGTGAGTAGTGGCACTGGTGTCCATATACCAATTTGGGTCCGGTTGAGTCAACCCCAATGTGTGCATCGCAGCCTCGATATTGATCTGAGTGGGGCCTGCTGCGTGGTGGGCTTGCGGAGGTCGGGGCCCAAGTATTCCAGGACGTGACTGAGCTGGGCCATAGCCGCGGAACCGGGCGCCGGCCTTTGGCCACCGGCCGGTGGGCCGCCACCGCCTGGTTGCTAGGCTCGAATTGCTGGCCATCCACCGGCCGCCGGAATTCGCCGCCGGAGTATAAGGGCTGCCGGCCCATGGCCCACCGCCCCGCCCCCCCGCCATGGGCCCCACCTTTCTGGGACCAGTAGGGTGGTGGGCTACTGTTCACTGGACGGGGCCCACTGCCTGCTTGCTGACCACCGGAACCGTTGCGTTTTCCCCCGCGGTTTTTGTTATTATTCTTCCGATTATTTTTGCCGCCACCATGATTACGATTTTGGCATGAATTATCAACAAAACTTGAAGAGCTTGGGGAGGACACCATCATGACAACGGGGCTTGCTCCGGTAGCCGCTTTTTTAGCCAAACCGGCTTCTTCCAAAGTAAGCATGAAGCGGGCTTGATAAAAGGCGGGAATAGGGTTGCTTTGACGAAGGAGAGTTCCAACGCCATTATAGGCCTCCGAAAGGCCGGCAACCAATTGTAGAACCAGACGATTATTGGTTACAGGTGCGCCAACATTACGGAGTTGATCCGCCAACTCCTTGAGTTTCTTGCAATATGCCGATACGTTTGGAAAGTCTTCCATGCGAACTAGAGAGAATTTCTGTTCGAGTGTGACGATACATGAATGTTGGTTATCTTGAAATATGTCACGCAATCTATTCCAGGTAGCCATAGTCGTGGTATCTGGCTCAATAATCGTATGTAAAAGGTCAACCAAAATAGTGGAATAGATCCACTGGAGAACGGTAGCATCAAGCGTAATCCATAATTGAGGATCCTCCGCGGGAAGAGGTGTAGCGGGAGGAATGATATGATGGATAACTTGATGGGAGATAACGTGTATTTTAAACAATTCTGCCCACATCGCATATTGGACGTTTTCCATTTCAAGTATAATAGGGATACTGTTCTTGACGTTAGAAACCATGAGGGCAGGATGATAATTGTTCTTAGACATATTGAAAGAACAAAGAAGGAGGGGAAATTTAAGAGAGGTTTTTGAGAGCGGAAGACGAAATTTGGGAGAGAAACCCGAGGGGGGGTCTCGGCCTAGAGAGGACAAAAGTTGGGAGAGAAAACTTTTGTTTAGACCTAGTCTCTTGATACCATGAAAGAAATAATCCCCTTGATTATTTTCATTAATTGAAAGGTATTTATACAAGTTACAAAATAGGAGAATCATATTCCTATTCTATTCCTAAAACCTTATTCTACCATAATTCTAACTATACAATTATGGTAAGTGTTATACACTAATTAAGGTAACCTTTACACTATAATATATTAACCATATATACCAAATATACATTGCCTAATATACATTTCCTGCGTGATGGGCTTCTGTTCACTGGAGATGCCCACTGCTGGGCTGCTACCGAGATGGGGCAGATTGGCCAGAATTCACTGCTTTGCCTGTGATATACACTGCTGTATATTGGGTGTATATCACAGGTATATTTCTCTGTTTAACACTTCCATGCTATGACCACTTCATTAAATTCACAATAATTCAAATGCAATGTTATCAACAACGAACATGTGCAGAAAGATTCAGGGAATGTGTGAGTTAGTGGACAGTAACAGGACAAGAATACAACATGTTCCACTTTTCTTTCAACAGCAAAACTAAGCCATCGTCTAATTTGAGAGCAGTATGTAATTGTTAATTCTTTTTGTTTCCCGCTTAGAACGGCAGTATCTGTTTTTGGGCCAATTAATGGATTCGGGTAAATAAGTTATACTTTGGGTATGGGATAACTCTTACCGTTGGTGTGGGCTATCAAAGACGATTCAGTTTCGAGATTCGAACTCAAACAATATAGGACAATTATGTATGAGATTTTTTTGTTAATACACTTTTTATTTCATAAAAAAAGAAATACATAGATTCTCGCATTGCGAGTTTATTTTAATACTGCCAACTAAACATCGGATAAGTTATTCAGGTATATATTTTTTGTTGGGTATTGATATTGGTGAATGGGAAATGATGGGATGAAAAGTGAAGGGAATGTAAAAGGTCCCTTTTGCCTTGGGTAAACCAGTTGTCCCACATCGGAAAAAGAAAGGAAAAGAGAGGTGTATATATTACATTACACCTTCTCTAGTCACTAAAAGGGTTGAGGGGGCAAGGACCCCTCGCGCCGTCGTCGTCGCTCGCTCGGCTCGGCTTCGGTAAGTTCAAAACCGAAGATGCTTGCTTGAAGAAGTTTGTGGTTTCCAAATTCCTAGACTACAAAATGGTAGGTGGAAAAACCGTTGGAACCCAAGTTCAAGAGCTTCAACTTATCTTCCATGACCTTATTGCTGAAGGTATGGTAGTAAATGAAGCGTTCCAAGTGGTTGCAATGATTGAGAAGTTGCCGCCCTTATGGAAAGATTTCAAGAATTATCTTAAGCACAAAAGAAAGGAAATGAAGTTGGAAGATCTTGTGATTCATCTCAAGATTGAAGAAGATAACAAAACCGCTGAGAAGAGGTACCGTAAGACTTCACCAATTGAAGGGGCAAACATAGGTGAAGATGCTGCTCTAAAAAAGAACAAGAAAAGGAAGAGGCCTTCTGGAAAGGAGAAGGATTCCAACAAGAAAAAATTCAAGGGCAACTGCTATAATTGTGGGAAAGCTGGACATAAAGCCCCAGATTGTCGTCTCCCGAAAAAGAACAAGGGAAAAGGACAAGCCAATATGGTGGAAAAGAATGATGATATGAATGATCTGTGTGCAATGCTATCGGAGTGCAATTTGGTTGGAAACCCAAATGAGTGGTGGCTTGATTCTGGTGCCACTCGACATGCTTGCGCTGTAAAAGAAGCATTTGCAACCTACGCTCCCGCTGGACCCGAAGAGGTACTGTTTATGGGAAATACTGCAACAACCAAGGTTGAAGGATATGGGAAGATACTTCTGAAAATGACTTCCGGCAATGTCCTGACTCTCAACAATGTTCTGCACGTTACCACAATCAGGAAGAATTTAGTTTCAGCCGGACTACTCGTCAAAAATGGGTTTAAGTGCGTGTTGGTTAGTGAGAAAATTATTAATAAGTAAGAATGATATGTTCATAGGAAAGGGCTACCTCACTGAGGGCCTTTTCAAACTCAATGTAATGGTTGTTGAAAGTATTAATGAAAATTCAGCTTCGTCTTACTTATTGGAGTCAAATGATTTATGGTATGTTCGTTTAGGACATGTCAACTACAAAACCTTGCGAAAATTGATTAATTTAGAAGTTTGCCTAAATTCAAGTGTAATAAATCTAAATGTGAAATCTGTGTTGAATCTAAGTTTGTTAAACATCCATATAAGTCTATTGATAGGAATTCAAATCCTTTAGACTTAATTCACACAGATATATGTGATATGAAGTCAATACCATCTCGCGGTGGGAAAAAGTATTTTATAACTTTTATTGACGATTGCACTCGATATTGTTATGTGTATTTGCTTAATAGTAAGGATGAAGCAATTTATGCTTTTAAGCAATACAAGAACGAAGTAGAAAATCAATTGAATAAAAAGATAAAAATGATTAGAAGTGATAGGGGTGGAGAGTACGAATCTCCTTTTGCAGAGATATGTTTAGAATATGGAATTATTCATCAAATTACTGCCCCTTACACACCACAATCAAATGGAATTGCAGAAAGGAAAAACCGAACATTAAAGGAAATGATGAATGCCTTACTAATAAGTTCCGGTTTACCGCAAAGCTTGTGGGAGGAAGCTATCCTTACAGCTAACCGAATACTCAATAGGGTGCCCAACAGCAAAACACAATATATTCCATATGAACTATGGAAAGGAAGAAAACCCAACTTGAAATATTTCAAAGTGTAGGAGTGTTTAGCAAAGGTCCAAGTTCCTTTGCCCAAAAGGGTAAAAATCGGACCAAAAACTGTGGATTGTGTTTTTATTGGCTATGCTACAAACAACAAAGCTTGTCGATTTTTGGTTCACAAATCGGATAATCCCGAAATTCATGTTAATATGGTAATTGAATCAGATAATGCTGAATTCTTTGAAAACATGTATCCGTATAAAATTGAATGTGAGTCGTCAAGTGAAAGATCTAAACGACCGCGGGAAGAACCAAAGGAAAATACACCAAGTAAAGAGGATGCAAGGCGTAGCAAACGTCAAAGGACATATACTTCTTTTGGACAAGATTTTGTGACATTCTTGCTTGAAAATGAGCCTCAAACATTTAAAGCAGCGATGTCTTCTTCTGATTCAGTATTTTGGAAAGAGGCAGTCAATAGTGAGATTGAATCAATTTTGAACAACCATACATGGGAATTGGTTGATCTTCCTCCTGGAAATAAACCTTTAGGATCAAAGTGGATTTTTAAAAGGAAAATGAAAGTTGATGGCACTATTGACAAATATAAGGCAAGACTTGTGGTCAAAGGTTATAGACAAAAAGAAGGCATTGATTACTTTGACACATACTCGCCGGTAACAAGAATAGCATCTATTCGGGTGTTAGTGGCACTGGCGGCCGTATATGGTCTTAAAATCCATCAAATGGATGTCAAGACAGCTTTCTTAAATGGAGAATTGGAGGAAGAAATTTACATGGAACAACCTGAGGGTTTTGTGGTTCTTGGTAAAGAAAGGAAAGTGTGCAAACTTGTTAAGTCACTTTATGGACTTAAACAAGCACCCAAACAATGGCATGCGAAATTTGACCAAACAATGTTGGCAAGTGGATTTAAGATTAATGAGTGTGACAAATGTGTTTACATTAAAAATACTCTAATTTATGAAGTCATTGTTTGTTTATATGTTGATGACATGTTGATAATGAGTAGAGATATTACCGATGTAAATGCTACGACGCGTATGCTGGCTAGCAAATTTGATATGAAGGACTTAGGAGTTGCTGATTTGATCTTAGGCATCAGAATTCATAAAACTCCACAAGGTCTAGCATTATCGCAGTCTCATTATATTGAAAGAGTACTTGACAAGTTTAAGTATTTAAATTTCAATGTTGCAAAGACTCCAATTGATGTAAGTTTTGCACTTCAAAAGAATGAAGGTGAAAGTGACTCACAATTGGACTATGCACGAGTTTTGGGAAGTTTGATGTATATTATGAATTGTACACGACCAGATGTAGCATGTGCTATAAGCAAGCTGAGTCGATTCACGAGTAATCCCAATCAAACTCATTGGATGGCAATGAAACAAGTCTTGGGGTATTTAAAACACACCCAAACCTATGCTTTGCATTATAATAAATATCCCGCAGTAATTGAGGGATATAGTGATGCAAACTGGATCACCGGATCATCTGAAGTTAAATCCACGAGTGTATATATTTTCACTGTTGGTGGAGGAGCAGTGTCTTGGAAATCATCAAAACATACAAGCATCGCCCGCTCCAATGGAATCTGAATTTATAGCTTTAGACAAGGCCCGTGAAGAAGCTGAATGGCTCCGAAATTTCTTAGAAGATATTCCATTCTAGCCCAAACCTTTGGTTCCTATATGTATACATTGTGACAGTCAAACAGCAACAGGTAGGACAGGGAGCGTAATGTACAACGAAAAATCTCGTCACATACGACGAAGACACAATACCGTTAGACAACTCCTCTCTAGTGGCGTTATCACGATTGACTATGTAAAGTCAAGAGATAACGTGGCGGATCCGTTTACAAAAAGTTTATCTAGAGAGGGAGTTAGTAGATCATTAATAGGAATGGGGTTAAGGCCGAGGACAAACCATCATGGCGGTAACTCTATCTAGCAGACTGGAGATCCCAAGAGCTAGGTTCAAGGAGATCAAACAAAGTTGTGACTGACGGTTCAACATTGTCAAATAACTCAACCCATTCTCGGATGAAGACAATGTTCAGAAATAAGGATAAAACCTTATGGCTTGTTAATAAAGCATTAAGGTTCTTTAATGATTATCTAAATCTGGTAGTGTATGACCAGATAATGTGGCTATAGGACCACATGTTTAGAAATCACCTATGTGAGTGTTAAGTGTAAGCCGTTTTAAAGGGGAATGACAGTGAAGGCCCATTCTCTATGCACTCATGAAACCAGGAGGTGTTCATGGCTGAAACGAACACAACCGTGAGAACCATAAACGGTTGAGGGTTGATTGTGTGACTTATGTTGTCTAGGTATACAACAAAGTTCGACGGTTCAAAGATATCAAATCTACCGATTGATCGAATATATCCGATATAAGTTCACTACGGAAAGTTCAAAGGGAAACCTACTTATCTAGATGCAGTCAATCCTCGCTTGTATATCACACTTGTCCGCACATTCTTTTATATTATAGCCATTTCCATTCATGTGGGGGATTGTTGGGTATTGATATTGGTGAATGGGAAATGATGGGATGAAAAGTGAAGGGAATGTAAAAGGTCCCTTTTGCCTTGGGTAAACCAGTTGTCCCACATCGGAAAAAGAAAGGAAAAGAGAGGTGTATATATTACATTACACTTTCTCTAGTAACTAAAAGGTTTGAGGGGGCAAGTACCCCTCGCGCCGTCGTCGTCGCTCGCTCGGCTCGGCTCGACTTCAGATTCGGATTCGGTCAAATGATCTGATTGATTGATAATCTTTTTGGACCAAATTTTCTTTACTTTTAATTATTTAATTAATTATTATTTAATTAAATTAATTAACTTATCCAATCCTACCCGTTAGTGACCCGGATCCGCGTGTCTGACCCGCGACCCCGGCCGGATCCGCGTGATTGACCCGCGACCCGGTTTCTTTCCCATATTTAAATTTCCCACCAGTTTTTAGTAGCTGTTCAGAAGGGTTGCAAACCTTCAGAAATAGTACTTCCATGGCTATAATTGATTCCTCAGAATTTTACTTACTAATTTTCTGAACAACAAAAACTTCTTCTTCTGCACAAATAAATTATGTGTGATATACTGCCGTTGAGTGGTTCGCCGCTACCTGAATTTGGAGTACTACTATCCTTGTAAGATAATCGTTCTATCCTGGGAGGGGATATTCCATCAACCTCGAGTACTGTGAGGGAAATAATTTTCTTAAGGACACACTTTGGACTAAGTGGGTTCGATTATATTCTGAAAAATTATTCTTATTTTTCAACACTGATTCTGTTTATTTTCAGTTATTATTATTTACTGGTTTTTTGGAATACATATTAATAACATTTTTCTTATACGATCAACCAAACAATGCATTATGAGAACCAAGTTCCGATTGTTAAAATATCTCTGTGAACCAAGTTCCGAATGTTTATTGGTTGCACAACTCAATTTCGGGTCCTAAAAACTTAGATGATAGTCACGATAACTATCTCCCTCGTCATCAAATTCTTCACCAAAATCAGCCTGGATGTCTATGATACATGAAATATTGAAATTAAGCTTTGCATGGAATTGTTTTTATTACTTCAGTTTTGTCATTGTTAAAATTCTCGCGCACTGTCCCTTGTGGTTTCTTTTCCAATTCTGATTGCGATATGGGCATTTTGTGGTTTGCAGCATGAAACAAGCTTCCAATTAGTTTCAATTATTCATTTCTCCTTCAAATTCTTACATTAGAATTGTTAACAAGCAAAGTGATTTAAGACATCACAAACCAAAGGGACTGTCCTGCTCTATGGCACAAAGCTGAACAAGAAGTACCATTCTCCAAATTAGACTGTGTAAAACAAAAACTCATTTTGATGAGAACTTGAAAGAAATCAAAGGGGGTGAAAACACTTAAATATAAGTACCTAAGTATAGATACTTGATTGTACAACATTAAGCTCCTGCTGCTGCAGATTCTTCTTCGTCATAAGCTCCTACTTAGTTAGCAAATTACAGTGAAGTTTAGTTTATATACGTAAAAAGAATCATGACAAAATTGCATACTTTTACTAGCAATTAAGTTATATACGTACTGTTTGGAATATGTAAAGCAACAACGGGAATAGTAAATAACTATTACAGTGATCGAAAGGATAAACAACAATGAGAACAACAACAAGTTGTCAATATCTTGATCTTTAATGAAACTTCAAATATAGAACTTGTATTCGGAAATACAAGAACATGAACTGCTACTCTTCTACTTTGTAGATCCGCTGAGAATACGAACGGTTAGAGTCCTTCGTCTGTTAAGTTTATACTTGAAACACTTCGCAATCAATTAAATAGACACAACACCACCGGCTAAGTCGAGAGATGACTCTCTGTCTTTAAGACAAGATTTCCCCTGTATATAGGCTTCACGGAAGTGTGGACAATAGTCTCCCAAGATGAAACAACAAACTATCAAGTGTGCAAAGCCTACACAAATGATCTCAGCGAAGAACACGAATAATGAAGATTGCTAAGAGAAGGATTGATATCAGGAAAATCTGATCTCTTTGTGGTGTTGTATACTTGTATGTATATTTTTTTTCTTCATCTATAGAATTTAGCCAAAGGCCTCAATTTATAGGTGTGCAAGATGGTCCTTCCAAATTCCCCACAATGGTAATCAATTGTCATGTAATGGATGACATTTAACCCCCAAGTAATGCAGCAACATAATGGTCATTATTGGGTGGATTCAATGCCATTGAAACCCCATCAACAACCAAAACTTTTGGGATTCCGTCGAGCAGTCACTGCCAATGAAGCGCCGCGGCTCTGCCACATTAGCGCCGCGACGCTAATTCAACACAGAACTTACTGCCACTCCGGCGCCGCGGCCTAGTCCGGGAGGCGCCGCGGCCCTTCTCGGCTCCGCGGCCCTTTTTCGTCCCGTTCCATCTTACACTTCGCACAATCCTTCCTTCGTTTACCAACGTGGAACACATGTCATTTAGCAAATAACCATCCATCATTCTATGTTTCAAACATTTCACTTATGTACCAATAACTCTTTCATTAACGAAATTTACGATACTTGGCACTAAGATTGCACGTGTGTGGAAACGATATTTTCGACGTGCGGGGCCCACTTGTTCGAGTCATAAATAATGGGATAAACTTAATTCCACATTAGTAAATTTCTAACAATCCCCTCTTGAAAGAGATTTTGGCACACACACAATGTGCCTACTTTCAGCAATCTTACAACGAAAAGATATTGCATCAGGAGAGGTGGCTTACGCTTTGAACCTTTCCTAGTTGAATACCATCGAACTTACTTACTGTGTTGTGAACGTGATGTCTTGAACCATCAGTGTTTAATGTAAGCCAAGACAATGGTACCAACACAATAACTCCCTTTTATTCGTTTCTCCTTTTGTTCTGTCCGTTGTGGTCGTGGACACACTTGGATTCTTAAGTGCGTTCTCTTGAGGCGGCCTGTCCTCGCACTTAAATAGGTGATCTCCTACAAGGTATCCTGCTATACCACATTTCACAAGTGTTAGGAATCATTAAAAGTTTCCCTAACCTTAACCTCAACCTCAACCATTTGAGGATCGTTAAAGGTTTGAAAGCTTAACCTTTACCCACCATGCAGGTAGCACTTCAATGTCTATCGTGGGAACGACTTTGGATTTATGTTTCTTAACAGAAATTATAATCTGAAGTGCTCTTGCTTCCATCGAAGCGCTCAATTGAACCTTTTGCAGCTTAGTTTTCCCATTGAACTAAATTCTTGGGATCTCCAATCAGTATGATTGGGTTACCACCGCAAAGGTTCGTATTGTTTGGGTTTTTAAGCCCATTCCCCTAGACAGGCAGAACTCTTGATCTTTGGGTAGTCCCTTAGTTAAAGAGTCCGCTATATCCTTTGATTAGTAATCAAGGAAGTGACACCCGTGATGATCAATTGTCATACGGTCTCATGTCTCCGACAGATCTGACAGATATGTCCAAACGTCGTCATCCATGCCCTTCCTGAAGCCGACCGGCTAGCCACAGTGTATAACTGCTGAAGGCACGGGTTTTTCCCAATAAGGAATGTCCTCTAAGGAGTCGCGAAGTTACTCAACTTCTTTCATGCTTTGTTTAAAGTGATAAACTCTGATTTTATTATGAATCAGTCGATGCAAGTTTTCTTAGAGGATTTTCCAAGACCCACCATACACATTTACTTATGGCTTTGGTGTTCTTCATAGTTGATGTCCAGTTTGCATCACTCTGTTCTCCCAGAACCGCTGGACTTCCAGAATACCATAATCTGTAAATAAGCGAATATTTCAGATATCGTCATATCCGACTTAACGCCTTCTATCGATCATTTCCAGAATCACGAGTGAACCTTAGTTCAACTGATCTGCTTTGTAGGACGATAGCAGGTCATTTGTAGTATGTACAATACATTGAACTACATGTGACATGCATATATCGCTCCTTGTATATGGGTGCACCATAATTCCAATCAGTCCTATGATTCATATCCATTGGTGGCTTTAACGAGACTGTCAACTATCTCACAACTGAGTTTGGAGTTAGACCAGTCCGTTAGATGTCTTAGAAATCCCAATTCCTAAGATGTCATCTGTGATACCCATATCTTTCATATTGAGACTTTTGTTTCAATATGACTTCCACTTTCAGACTGTTGATTTTCCAGCTGTTGGCTTTCTAACTTCAGAGTCAATGTTTCTGTTGTCAGATTCATTGTTTCTGTTTTAACTTAAACTTCCAGGACCAAAATGTAAACATTTCAGGGACCAAAATGAAAGTTCAGGAAGAAACCCAACAGTCCAACAAATCAACTCTGATCCTCTCTTTCCAACTCTCCGATTAGGAAAGCTGTTTCAACATCCATGTCACGCAAGACTGCAATGGCCCTGGATGTTAAGATATTCACAGGGGAGCACATGTACAAGTAGCCGAAGCCTTATACTCATCAGTAGATCCATCTACTTTGTACTCACTTTTGAGTACCCACTTTTATAACCCAAAGGTTCTTTTCCCGGAGGAAGGTCAACCATTACACAAGTATGGTTCTATATGATGGAATCTATTTCTCTCTGTAGCTTCTTTCCAAAGCAGCGCTTCTGGAGATGACAATTCTCTGTTAATTGTCCATGGTTCATTCTCAACCATACAAGCTAGAAGGCCTGGAACAAGTCTTTGTCCCCTCTTTGCTCCGTCTCGGTTCAACATCTAGAATCCCTGAGTTCTGTAGATCTGGAATATTAAGTTCCGGATAGTCAACAACTTCCGAGTCCTGTAGATACGGAACGTCTAGTTCCGGACAGTCAGGCCCTCGCGGGTTCTTGTTAACCTCGAGCAATTACTTCTTTTTCCTTCTCAAGGAAAGTTATCCTCAAAGAATTCAGCATTCTTTGACACCAAGAGGCGATAAGCACTACTGTTATTTGCAGATCCAGTGGATATGCAATCTACAGTCTTAGGTCCAACTTGACCTGTTTTGGTATTCCAACTTCTACCAAGCCACCCCACATCACAACATTTGTATGTGAGATCCTTTCCATGTTTGACACGGAGGGTTATCCTTATCCTTATGCGTAGTTCTGTTGAGAATCGCATTAGTGGTAAGGATCACATTGCCCCATATATTTTGGGCGTACGACTTTGCGCTTGGCTAAAACCGTTAGACTGAGGTGAGAAATAAATAGTCATTTGATGCTTCACATTTCCCCCTCTATCACTACGAATTCCTCAATCCGTAGGCTTAGTTGATTTTCAACTACTGCTTTGTAGCACTTATCTGCTTCAACAGGTTCATCTTTGTTTTTCAACAAACAAAGGATGCAATACGTTGTACCATCATCAATAAAGGTCACAAAGTACTTGTCTCCCCCTCTATATTGTATAAACTTCAAATCACCCATAAAGGTGTGAGTAAGTTCTAGAGGAGCGGTGTTTCTTTCGCTATTCCTTTTACGGAACTTGGAAAGGTGATTTTGCCTCTTCGCCTACCTCACATTCATTTTGAGGGTTTATGTCGACAGAAGGCAACAATATCAACTTCGTTAGCTTTTGAATGACTTTCTATTTAACGTGTCTTAATCTATGTTGGCATAGATGCACGGATTACAAATATATCATTCATTTTGCTACAGACATACTGTACCATTCTTAGTTATTACAGACCTGTTGGACTAGTCTCAAACCACCTTGACCAACAACGTCCCTTAAACCAAGTTTGGGACATGTATCACCTCAATTTAGAGTGACCCATTCCCTGAAGTCCTATTGAGGACAACCCCTTCTACTTTAGAGGTGGCGTTGCTTCACATAAATAACCTCTTGCCCGTGGTTAGGGCATAACCGGATCATATGTGATCTGGATACTCTGGCCCACTCCAGTTGCTTAGGCAGACTGAGTGTCCAATTTATTTTCTGCCTTTCTTTTGGCCTTCAGATCATTTAAGACCTGGAAACTCTGGCCCACCTCACTAGATGTCCATTACTTTTCTGTCAAATGAATTCTACGTAGGCTTTGTACAACTGAGTGTCCAATATCATCATATCAAATGTATTCTGGCCCACTCCAGTTGCCCGTAGGCTTTGTACGACTGAGTGTCCAATATCATTCTATCAAATGAATGATCTTTTGTCAGATAGTGTGACATGTTCAACGTCTTAAGATAAGTCATTATCTTTTAGTCTTCTTCCCTTGTGATTAGTGCCCAGGAAAATCTCTGGCGCTTACTTAAGAGTGGTAACAGTTTTCGCACAGTAAGTGAATCTCTATCCTTCGTATGTGCGAACATACTTTACACACTTTTAATAATTACACCCAAAAGAACAGATCTTTTAAGTTTTGTTTACAATAGTCCAATCTTTAACCGGGAAGGAAAGAGATTCAATATCTGATTTTAGAGTGTAGGGAATATAAGTTTTTAATGAAAACACTTTCATATTTCCAACCTTGCTTTACACACCTTTATTCAGATATTAACCAAACACATATATAGATAAGGAAGGATTATTAACTTAGACCTTTTGGATTCTGGCCCACTTCAGTTAGACTGAGTGTCCATATCCTCCTTACCATAATTCGGATCCTCTGTCTGGGAAAGATATATGACTTTTGCTATATGATAGAACATCATCTTCAGCCTTCTCCTCTTGTCCCAGTTGACATCCTCAGCCTCTCATGGGCGCTTGTTTCCACCACCCTCGAGAGCGGTGACACCAACTCGTCCTTGATATTTAGCCGTACTAGCATGACTATCAGCAGTATCTTAAATCTCATCAGCATATCCAGAGATCCCACATTTGACGAAAACAGACTTGTAACTGTCGTCAAAGAAAGAACCATAACTAGGACAAATCTTGAAAGCACGGTTGTTGTTTGAACTGTTAGCAAAACTGTCAACAGAACTGTTTTCAAGAAGAAAACCACAGCCAGATTTGATCACACACTTGTCGACCAACATCTTTCGAATCACTAATACAAGTCTTGTCTTAAAACTATTGGAATATGTAAAGCAACAACATGAATAGTAAATAACTATTACAGTGATCGAAAGGATAAACAACAATGAGAACAACAACGAGTTGTCAATAACTTGATCTTTAATGAAACTTCAAATATAGAACTTGTATTCGGAAATACAAGAACATGAACTGCTACTCTTCTGCTTTGTAGATCCGCTGAGAATACGAACGGTTAGAGTCCTTCGTCTGTTAAGTTTATACTTGAAACACTTAGCAATCAATTAAATAGACACAACACCACCGGCTGAGTCGAGAGATGGCTTTCTGTCTTTAAGACAAGATTTCCCCTGTATATAGGCTTCACGGAAGTATGGACAATAGTCTCCCAAGATGAAACAACAAACTATCAAGTGTGCAAAGCCTACACAAATGATCTCAGCGAAGAACACGAATAATGAAGATTGCTAAGAGAAGGATTGATATCAGGAAAATCTGATCTCTTTGTGGTGTTGTATACTTGTATGTATATTGTTTTTCTTCATTTATAGAATTGAGCCAAAGGCCTAAATTTATAGGTGTGCAAGATGGTCCTTCCAAATGCCCCACAATGGCAATCAATTGCCATGTAATGGATGACATATAACCCCCAAGTAATGCAGCAACATAATGGTCCAAGTAATGGCCATTATTGGGTGGATTCAATGCCATTTAAAACCCCTTAACAGCCAAAACTTTTGGGATTCCGTCGAGCAGTCACTGCCAATGAATCGTCGCGGCTCTGCCACATTAGCGCCGCAACGCTAATTCAACACAGACCTTACTGCCACTCCGGCGCAGTAAGGTGATGGTATAAGGCACTTCTTGTAGGTGATGGTAAAACACAACAGGTTGGAGTGGATTGTGGAGAGACGTTTAGTCCGGTGATCAAATCGGCAACTATTCGCACTGTGCTTAGTCTGGCTCTCTCGAAAGCATGGCCCATTCATCAGTTGGATGTGAAAAATGCTTTCTTACATGGTGATCTTAAGGAGACAATATATATGCATCAACCCTTGGGTTTTAAGGACCCCAATTATCCTCACCATGTCTGTTTGCTGAAGAAGTCCTTATATGGGCTTAAGCAGGCCTCACGGGCTTGGTATAAGAGGTTTGCATATTATGTGTTCACTATTGGGTTTTCTCACAGCAGGTCTGATCATTCTCAATTCATCTATCGTCGTGGTACTTCTCTAGCATACATTCTATTGTATGTAGATGGTATTATTTTGACTGCCTCCTCTGATAGTTTGCGCAAGTCTATCATGACCCTTTTCAGTTCAGAATTTGCTATGAAAGACTTGGGGCCCTTGAGTTATTTTTTGGGAATAACTGTCACTCGTCATGCAGGTGGTCTATTTTTATTACAGAGGAAGTATGCGGCTGAGATTATTGAGAGATCTGACATGTCATCTTGTAAGTCCTCTTCTACTCCGGTTGATACCAAACCGAAGTTGAGTGCTACGTCTAATACATCATATGAGGATCCAACGCACTATCGTAGTCTTGGAGGGGCTCTTTAGTATCTTACACTCATGAGACTAGATTACTTATGCAGTTCAGCAAGTGTGTTTATTTATGCATGATCCACGGATTGAGCACATGCATGCTATCAAACACATTATACGATACATACAGGGCACACTTGATTATGAGTTGCATTTATATCCATCATCAGTCTCTACTCTCGTGTCATATACAGATGTTGATTGAGGTGGATGTCCAGATAAATGACGTTCAAAATCTGGTTATTGTATGCTTTTTGGTGATAACTTGGTCTCTTGGTCGGCAAAACGCCAGGTTACTTTATCGCGATCCAGTGTGGAGGCCGAGTATCGAGGAGTAGCCAATGTGGTGTCTGAGTCATGTTGACTGCGTAATCTTTTATTAGAGCTTCACTTTCCTATTCAGAAAGCTACATTGGTCTACTGTGATAATGTTGGTATGGTCGGTTCGTGATGTTGACCTATATTTATAGCATGTTATATATTCTATTTCTCAATTTTTTAGATGATAGTTATTATTACTACAATAGTTATTTGTAATTCTCTTTTAAATAACATTTCAGTAAAACATTGTTACACTTACTGTAGATACAAATTAAACTCGAATATTTATCGTTAAATAAATATGTACTATACAGTAATGACTATATTGGTATAAACTAATTATTAAACTTTAGTAGTAAAAGCAATCAGCTTAAAAACAGAACGATCTTCAATGCATTGACCTATATACAAAATACGAAAAAAATGATATCTTAATAACATTTCACTATCATCATGTCAACAACATAAACACTAAAAATAAATTGTAACCATGTAGTTTTGAGAGAATAATATAAGGTCCACTTCATAGTAAATAACGATTAATAAACTTAATTCCGTGGTGGGAACATACTTCAATTTCACAACTCGAACAGCTCAAAGACAAATAAAGCCAAGTGGATCTTCAAAATAACGAAGAATCCTAGGAAACAGCTAAAAACAAAGGGTAATTAACAACTTAATCATTTGTCGAATTATTAGCAGAAGACAAATTCTGAAAATGGATTTATTAGAGAAAACAAAACAGCTATAAGGCAAAGACAAAAGTGGATGACTTGTTTTTGACTTCTTCAAAATTTTATTATCCTCTTGTGTCAACTTATGTGATGTGTTTTTCTTTTTAATTTGTGCTCAAAAAATGAAATTTCTATAAAATAATTTAATTTTAAAATTTTCATTTTGTTCTTAATGAGATAATTTATAATCATATAAATATCAGAGGTAAGGTCTGCGTACACTCTATCCTTCCCAAACCTCACGTTGTGGGATTTCACTGGGTATGTTGTACTTGTTTTAGATATCAAATTCTTTATTTCTTAAACTTTGTGTTCAATAAAAGTACATCACATAAATTAAGACAGATGAAGTATTTACTTGTTTGCTTTGAATTCATCTTAGAAGGATCACATACTTTTGATTTATTCTTCTCCTTTTTGTCTCATTTTCTTTATTATCCCAAACAAATTGTCCATCAAAGAAAGTAGGAAATTTTGTTAAAATATGAGACTATTTCCTTCTTTAATTAAATCCAAGAGAAGAATCTCTCAAAAGTGGAATTTATACATAAGAGTTAAGACAAAGGGCTCATTATGGGAATATTAATAGTTACTATATAGAATTATACGGGGAGAATTGTTGTTTAATCTACTTTTAAGTGGCTTTAAAGTCTTTGGCAGAACCTTGAAAGTGTCGGATTTTCTTTTATTCACTATAAAAAAGACAGAAATTAGCTTAAAAAAATCGTTGCTAAATCTAGCTCGTATCTAATAGGATTTTTTTATTATCCGTCATTAAATAGGATTAGTGATAATTTTTTGTTTGTTTAGCGACAGAAGTTGTCCAACCTAATATCTAATATTTTTTCCTTTTTATTGGTTTCCAAGTCTCAAAAAATAATCTAAATAAAACTCTGTACGTGGATAAAGAGAGTTCAGTAATTTATTTATATTTAGAATCCTGGAATTAAACCATAGCAATTTAAATTTGTAACTATAGAAATCATCGACATCAAAGTAGAAGACAAAAGTTGTTGTTTTTATATATATACTGATAACCTGTAGTGTTGTAAAGCATTAAATTAAAGCAAAAGGCAGAAGAATTAATACTCTCTCTTTTGCACAATACAATATTGGAGATGAATGCAAGTACTGTTAAATGTGAGATGGTAAACCCTGGAAGAAGAAGCTTGTGTATGCCTGATTATGATATTCCAGTTAATAAATGTGTTAAAAGGCGACGAAAATCTCCTCCTGCTGCAGTTATAGTGAATGATAACAACAATCGCCAAAAATTGGACTCATCGAAAGCTGATCAGAATAGCATTGTACAAACTCCTACTGTGAAGAGAAGTTCAAGATTCAGAGGTGTTAGCAGGTACTACTTAAACATGTTCATAAGTTCAATTTTTTCTTGTGGGGTTGATTTAGAAAGCTAAAATTTGATAAAATAATTGAATTTTAGGCATCGATGGACAGGGCGATATGAAGCTCATTTGTGGGATAAGGCTTCTTGGAATGTTACTCAGAAAAAGAAGGGAAAACAAGTCTATCTAGGTGAGTACTACTAATAACTTGTGCTAAAAAGCAAATTTTGTCATATGATGTGCTAGCAGATTTTTATGTATGTGTTAAATGAGCAGGAGCTTACGACGAAGAAGAATCAGCAGCAAGAGCTTATGATTTGGCTGCAATCAAATACTGGGGCACATCAACTTTCACCAATTTTGCGGTATGATATTCACCTCAGAACAGCTCGTACTTTTATCGAGTTTCATTCTTTTTGCAATTTAATATAAACATATTGTTCCAATTCTGCTTAATATGCAGGTATCTGATTATGAGAAGGAAATAGAAATCATGCAAAATATGTCAAAGGAAGAGCATTTAGCCTCTTTAAGAAGGTACACGTTCATTAAAATTATCAATCACCAGAATTTACACCTCAAAATCAATAAATCTTTTCCATAACCAAATCTTGTTCTTTTTGTACAGAAGAAGCAGTGGTTTTGCCAGAGGTGTATCTAAGTATAGAGGAGTTGCAAGGTAAATAAATTAACTAGTCGATATTGCCAGTCCTTTACAACCTTTTTGTTCATAACTAACAAAGATCCTTTGAATTTACTTAATTTCAGGCATCATCACAATAACAGATGGGAAGCAAGAATCGCACGAGGTTTTGGTAACAAATATCTATACTTAGGTACTTACAGTAAGTGATTTCACCCCCTTTAACTAATTTCTGATCAAGTCAAGAATGCATTCAAATTGGATCTAACACGAGATATTTTTATAGGTACGCAAGAAGAGGCAGCTCTAGCTTATGACATTGCAGCAATTGAATACAGGGGAACTAACACGATGACTAACTTCAACATGAACACATACATTAGATGGCTAAAACAAAGTCCCAATTCTCAAATGACATTCCAAGATTTAACATCAGAAAATCAGCCTATACAAATTAATAAAACTAATGATATGACTAATCCGATAAACGACTCTTCATACTCGTTTAACCCCAATTATTTCACCACCAATACTGAAAAACTGTATGCTATACCACAAAGCCAGGAACCTATAGAAAGAAAAATGCCCTTAATTAGTCCTTGCAAGAAATCAACCTCGCCTACTGCTCTGAGCCTTTTGCTTCGGTCCTCCATGTTTCAAGAGCTCGTTGAGAAGAATTCGAGCACTGATTCTGAAGAGAGTGAAGAGAATAACATGAGGAAACAAGCACAATTAAGTACGCAAAATGAGTTTGTGTTCTACACAAATGATAAGTTTCCAAAATTGGAGTGTTTGGAGAATGGTGCAACTTCTTCTTCAGCTTTGTGTGATAGAGAAGAACAGTTCTTTTGGAATCTGATGTCTTAAATCACTTTACTTGTTAACAGTTTAAAGGAGAAAAGAATAACTGAAACTTGGTAGTCATCTAGTAATAGATGAGTTGTAGTTTCTTCACAGGATTGTACATGAGAAAGGGCAATTAACTGTAAGAATGTAAATCTTGGAATTAATAGAACTATTTCCATCACTAGATCCTTTGACAACGCATCTGTCTTCATTTTGATATTCTTCATAATATAGTTGGGATGAAAATGTAGCCACACTAACAAGGTTGTATTTACATTGCTTTCCCTTTGTTAGCTAAAAGATCCAAATGCATTAAACTATTAGAGAAAGTTTCTATTAGAATTTAGATGTCAGGAAAAAGAAAAAAATAGATATCCTTGGGATGTTATGTATCCTTAGGCTTAGTATTTTATCAGAAAAATATCACCACGTTAAATCTCTTTAAATGAACCGGGAAGTGGAAGAGTCTGCGCGCCTTTTCAAAAATGACCTTTTTGGGGGAACCAAAATGTCACATATTTTCACTGTCAGACGTTTCGTCAGTTGATCATTAAATGTACTCAGTCACTAAATCGACGATGCCTGTTTTGAGACACCGATTGACGCCTACTGATAAGGCATGCCTCTCCGATTTCCAAGAACAATGATTATTCCTTTGGCTATATAAACCGACAACCCCAATCATTTTTCCTTACTTTCATTTTCAACCTCCTTATTGCAATTTTAGTTTCCTACTTTTTTCACTTCTTTCCTTCAAAAAATGTCTACGTCATTTTCATCTATATCTGGTACTTCTGACGACCTGAACCTTGCAAGAATGAGGGCAGAGTTAGGTCCGGCCCGCCTTCAACCGTCATCATCCAACGTTACTCAAGTCATAGATCTAGGCTCTATTGCTTTCGAGATCATCCCTCCCAATTTCTATTTTGAGAGGGATTTTCGTGCATACCTTTGCCTCGAATTCGTGGAGGACATGATCGCATTAATTGATGATTCCATCATCCCCCAAGACCGTATCGATTGCAGATGGGGCTTGGACGTCGATGTTTTCCCCCTTCGTTCAACACCGGCATTAATAAGCACATCCCTGGGATGTCGCTTGGTTTTGGCCTCCAAATCCATCGGGTGATGGAGGCCTTCTGCCAAAGATATGGCATCTATCCGGGGTAGCTAGCCCCGCAGGCATGGAGAATAGTCAACTGCCTGAAATATTTGGCAGATCTAGTCCATCTCTCATTTACTTTGGATCACTTGATCCTCCTTTATTCCCCCCGGATACTTCGCGGGGGAAAAATTAACTTTGCTTTCAGGGGCTCCAGGGCCCTTATCACAAATGTCGAGGATGATCATGACCGGGTGTGGTATGATCGATTCGTGATGATTCCTACCAGCTGTCTTCAGGGAACCAACTTCAGCCCTCTTCCAAAGCACTGGAACAACACTCGTGAGTAACTTTTTCTTCCCCATACTTCAGGTTTTTCTTTGACCGATTTGTCTCTTATCTTTGTAGCGGCCCCTGAGCCATTACATGACATTTTTGGTTGGGTGATAGGCTTACTTCGAGCCTCCTAGGGTACCGAACAGATATGGAGGGCCCTTTTCGCCAAAGAATGGAAGGGCAAAAGCCATGGTGAGATTCTTTTGCATTATTAACTGTTTGCGCATTTATGTTTTGTCCTAACATATTTTTCTACTATTCTCTTCGAAGGCCTCTCTGCTAAAGGGGGTTCAGCCAGAAAGGTGCCCACCTAAGATGAGGCTCGGGCTTGTTTTGCCAAAGCCACCGCAGAAGCCAAGTCCAGCAGGAAGCGAGAGCTTCTAAGGGATACCGAGGCATCCACCTCCGGGATCAGTCTGCGTGTGAGGACGCGCCGCTAATTTAATGAACCCGAGATAGAGGATGTGAAGAGTGTGGTTCTCGTGGAGGATGATGAGGAATGAGCTGCACCATCTGGGGATGCGGGGGTCCTATTGACCGAAGTTGTTAGGGAGCCAGGGACCAGCAGTGGTTAACCCCCGAGCATAGAAAGTGGAGATGCGGGCACGAGACCTTTTGTTCCTCCGCCAACTACCATTGGTTCTGATCTCAGCTTGGAAGCATAATTAGCCCATCTTTCGGACATCTTTCTTCAGGTAATTCGGGTCGTTTTTACCATATCCTCTATTCTTAATGCAAATGTGTATACTAAATTCACTTTTCTTAACTTTTCAGGGGCACACTGTCGTCTCTTCTGCCATTGAGCGTTTTAGAAATGTGCCTTCGTCCTCCTAGAATGTAGAGAGGTTGTCAGAGGAGAACTGCCACCTCCGGGAGGAGGTTGCTTAGCTTCGAGTTGAGCACAAAGATCTTCTTAAGTAGAGGATCGTCTTGGAGGGAAGATGGAAGGATGCTAAGCAAGCTTTGGCTGCCAGAGAGGAGACCTTTCGAATTATGTCCCAGGCTCGTCAGTTGATGGGAGAGTGGGTAGTTCAGATCGAGCATGATCGCGACACTGCTTGGGAGAGGATGCAAGCTCTTAAGGCTTCTCATGCCTGTCTCAGGCCCAGTTCCCACAGCAGCCCTTCAATCAAATCCCCACCGACTTGGGTCAGGCATTCAGCAGTATGAGTATGCAGCAGCCCGATGAAAATTGGTAAATGGACTCCGGAGCCTCATCTCACCTCACCCCGTCCGCAGGTAATCTTTCCTAAGTGTATCATTTAAAGTCTCCATAATTTATTACAGTTGGCAATGGTCCGGCGGAGGCTGTTGGCCGGCGGTGGCCTGATGTTGTGTGGGCAGTTCAACTGTTAAACTATGGATTAGGTGGAAAATTCAGCACCCATAACCTCTAAATTCTAGCTCGCCTCTGTATTTCATAGTCACACATCAATCAGTTAAATTCAGTTTTGGTAAGCATTATTATTCTGGTTTGCCCGGACTCTCTAAAATTATTGCATCATCCTTGTTGAATCCTTAAAAAAGACACTGTTTTGGAGTATCCGACACGTGCTCGTCGACGTTTTTGAAGAGTCACGTCAACATAGATTACTATTCCTCAACAATCATCTTGAATGTTATATATACAAAAAGAATAGTACATTTCGGGCCTACCTTGTGCTTATTGCTCTCATGTAAAATGTAGAATGCCCTAGATGTCGTTGTTCTTGATCTTACAATCTTATCCGCACCTCTTCTGCTACTTTCATTGGAAGGAGTCACTCAGCCGCCTCTGCATTGCTCTGCTTCTACCGGCATCTCAATGAGGGAGATTTCACCGATATTTTTGTGCCAACGAATACATTGGTTAAGAATAGGTCATTTTGGGGAGAGAAGAGGCTAGTAATTCATTTTATCTGCAGAAGATGAAACATAACTTTTAACTACATTTACGGGTTCATGTAAATAAGAGGAAGATAATAAAAACGTTTTGAAGAGTAACCTCTTCCTAACTTTTATTTTATTGGGTAACTGCCTTTCCCTTTAATTGAATATTATGAAACATTTTTAGACTTTTTAAAAATTAAGATAAGCAGAAAAATAATGAGAAAAAACAAGGAAAAAAAGATTAAAAAAATAAACGAGTTTCTTGGCCAAAGAGAGGTGTTAATTCACCCTGTCTATGCCCACAATTATAAAAGATATAGAGAATTGTAAGATTAGAATAATTTCCCTTCGGGATTCCTTTCATTAATCACAATATATATAGTTGTACAGAGGTTGATTCCCAATACAATAAGAATCATAACTTACCTTAAATGGTTGATTCCTAATACAATAAGAATTCTAAGTTACCTTAAATATACATCTATCATAATTACAAAATATACTGTGAATATTCAAAGAATATTCGCTAATACTCCCCCTCAGTCGGAGTGGGAGGAGGCCGAACGCTAAGGCTAGATCGGAAGTCGGTGAAGAGCTGTCTCGGTAGTCCCTTTATGAAAATATCTGCATACTGATAGGAGGAAGGCACGTGTAAGGACCAAGGGCAACCTTCTCACGCACAGAATATCCATCTCGATATGCTTGGTCCGTTGATGTTGGATCGGATTGTGAGACATATAGATGGCAGATATGTTGTTACAGTAGACTATAGACGCCTTTCGCAGTAGACACTGAAGCTCCAAAAAAAGGTTTCGGAGCCAACAGATCTCAGCAACGACATTAGCAACTCCGCGATACTCTGTTTCAGCACTCGAACGAGATAGCGTGGCCTGCCGCTTAGCGGACCAAGAAATACACAGTAGCCTAAGATAGAGCGACGTGTGTCCGGGCATCCTGCCCAATCTGCATCCGTGTATGAGAGTAACTTGGTTGGGGAAGAGGGGTAGAAATGCAGTCCAAAGTCCAGTGTGCCCTTAACGTATCTGATAATACGTTTGAGGGCCGTAAAATTGGACTCTCGAGGGTCGTGCATAAACAGACACACCTGCTGAACGGCATATGCAATATCAGGCCTAGTGAATGTAAGATACTGAAGGACACCTGCAAGACTTCGTTATAGAGTGGGATCAGAAACTGGCGCACCCTCATTGGCGTTGAGCTTGGATTTCAAGTCAACTAAAGTTGGCATAATTTTACAATTTGCCATCTTAGCCATGTACACCATCTCTTCTGCATATTTGCGCTGACACAAAAACATAGTAGCTGCAGATCTGGTCACGGATATACCCAAGAAATAACTCAGTTTGCCCAAGTCTATCATAGCAAATTCAGTTTTGAGTAGAGCAATGATTTCATTCTTCAACCCGTCAGAGGAGGCAGTAAGAACAATGTCATCCACATATAATAGCAAATAAGCAATACTGCTACCTCGATGAAAAGTGAAGAGAGAGTTATCACGCCTGCTACATATAAATCCGATCTGCATAATATACCTGGCAAAACAATCATACCAAGCGTATGGTGCCTATTTCAAGCCATACAATGACTTCTTGAGACGACGTACAAACTGCGGAACTGCCGGATGAACAAAGCCGGGGGCAGATGCATGTACACAGTTTCCTTCAAATCCCCATGAAGAAATGCATTCTTGACATCAAGCTGATGAATCGGCCAATGCATGCCCATAGAAATACTGAGAACATTCTGAATAGTAGTCGGTTTAACAACCGGACTGAATGTCTCACCATAATCAATACCCTCCTGCTAATTAGTGCCATTGGCAACCAGTCTTGCCTTATACCGTTCCAAGTCACCACTGTCTCTGAACTTGTGACGAAATAGCCACATACACCGGATAACATTCACACCGTCCGGTCTAGGTACCAAATCCCAAGTGTTCTGCTTGGTTACAACATTAAACTCCTCGCACATGGCCGCATTCCAATTAGGGTCCAGTTTGGCTAGTTTTGGATTTTTTGGAATGGGGTGATAAGATTTGTGTGGAGAGGTTGAAGTGAACCTTGGGTTTGAAAATCCCGTGTTAGGCACGAGTCTCCATGCGGTGGGTAGGCAGCAGTAGTTGTTTAGTGGTTTGAGGAGGCTGGCTTACGGGATCTAGCTGGGTGGTGGTTAGGCTCGGGGCGATGACTGGTCGAGTAGGAGACAGTGGGGGTCGAACAATGGAAGGTTCGAGCGAGATCTAGGTGGTGCCTAGTCGGAGACGTCGCCGAACAGCAGTCGACGGAGCTGCTGGAGCAGTGTCTGTCGAGGCAGTGAACTGCTGCGTGGGCTGGTGGTACATCGACTGGACCATGGGGGACAGAGTAGACTCATCGAGAAATGTGTAATCCGTGGGTTGAAATTTTCAGAGATTTGAAAATAGATAGTTCTCCTCGTCAAATGTGACGGGACGTGAGACAATGATTTTACAAGTGGCTATGTCATAGCACAGGTAACCCCGATGTTTAGATGAGAAACCAATGAAGACACAGGGCGTGGTACGTGGTGCTAGTTTGTGGGGTGCAGTAGAGGCCAGGTTAGGGTAGCACAGGAACTCGAATATGTGAAGTTGGTCATAGGATGGGAACCTACGATATAAGATTTCGGTGGGGGTCATATTTTGGAGAGTGTTGGTTGGTAAAAAATTAAGGAGGTACTCTACCATTTTAACAGCATAGACCTAGAATGGTGGTGGAAGACTGGCATGAAATAGCAGGGTACGAACCATGTTATTGATGGTACGTATGATTCGTTCAGCCTTGCCGTTTTTGGAAGAAGTGTAGGGACAGGAAAAACGGAAAACCATGCCTTGTTTAGAGCAGAAATTGTGAAATGCCGAGTTATTAAATTCACGTCCATTATCACATTGGAAAGCTTTAATGGATTTTTCAAACTGTGTTTTAATGAATTTTTGAAATTCAAGGAACTTGGCAAAAACATCAGATTTGAACTTCAGTGGGTAAATCCAAACAAAGTGTGAAAAATCATCTAAGAATACTTGATAAAATTTGTGACCCAAGTAACTAACAACCGGAGATGTCCACAAATCAGCATGAACAATATCAAATGGAGAAAAAGTAACACTATTGGATGTCATAAATGGAAGACGAATATGTTTGTCAAGCAGGCAAGAAAAATAGTGTTGGGCAAGTTTTCCATTATTACATTGAATATGCTGACCGAGAGATGGCTACAAGGGAGATGGGTGACTGTGGTCTGACAATAGAAGATTGAGTAAAGGGGTAGAGGTCTCCCACACTATTGCAGCGCGTAAAAATTTTCCCCGTATTGAGATCCTTCACAGAAAAACCAATAGGGTCAAATTCAACAGACACAGAATTATTGCGAGTGAATTTTCTTACAGAGATTAAGTTTTTAATGATGTTAGGTGTGTAGAGGACATGATTTAGGGAGAAAGGTGGGTGGGGATGTTTGGTATGTGTGTTACCGCAACCTTCAATTGGAATGCGGTGACCATTGCCAACAGTAATAAATTGAGGACACTTTAACTGATGCGTTTGAGACAAATTACCTGACGACCGGGTGAGATGATATGTGGCTCCGGTGTCCATGTACCAATTATCATCGGGTGGTTGAAGGTTCAGTGTGTTGAAGGCCTGTCCCAAATTAGTGGGGGCCAGGTTGCTGGATTACGGATGCGGAGTGGCCGAAGACAGTGGGCCTGCTGTGTGGACTGGTGGGCCTGCCTGCTGGGGGCGTGGCCCAAAACACCTGGTGCACGTGCTTGCTGGAACTGGGTCCCTGCAGTTGGGTAGGGGCATGCAGGCGAGGCCTAGTTCCCTTGATTGGGCCACTGTTGTTGTCCAGGCCATGGGAGATAGGGAGCAGAGGTTGGGCCTGGCTGCTGGTTTCGGTTGCCCTTGTCGCGGCCCTTCCCTTTATTTTTATTACCGCGGCCTCTGCCAACACGCCCTCCGCCCGCGGGACTGCTGCTGATGGTGGTCTTACGGTAGTGGCTGGGTGGTGTTGGCCGCCAGTGGTGTCATGCCGTCAATGGCTAATGCCTTGTGATTGTGCTCCTCTTGTTTAGCACGGCGGGTCTCTTCTAACAAAAGTTGTGAACATGCTTTGTTGAAACTTGGGAGGGGGTCGGCCTGTTGAATCATCGTTGCAAGTGTATCATATTTACCTTTCGGTAAACCAGCAACTAGTTGAAGTACCATCTTGGTTTCTGAAACCGAAGTACCGACGTTGGAAAGTTGGTCGGTTATGAGTTTCAGTTGTGTACAATATTCTGACATGTTGTTAAAATTCTCGAGACATGTATTGTTGAACTACTCTTCCAAATACACGACCCGAGTGTTTTTATTATCCTGAAAAATTTCTTCTAGCCGTACCCAAAGTTCACGTGTCGTAGCATCTGTTTTCATAATAGTGCACAACAAGTCTTTAGAGATGGTGTCGTAGATCCACTGTTTGACGATGGCGTCAAGGCGACGCCAGGTCGAGTCTGCAACATCGGTTGGACGAGGAACAGAATCATCAATATGGTCGAGCACATTGTACGCATATGCATGAATATAGAACAGTTCTATCCACATGGAATATTGACAGTCTTCTTGGTCAAGAATTATAGGGATAAAATTCTTGATGTTGTTAACGGCGAATGCCGGATGAAAAGAAGACAATGAATGTTGAGGGGGTTGTCAAGGGTGCCAGTGGATGAACCGGAATTAGTGGGGGAAGTATGGCGAGACATGGTGGCAATACTGTTGCCGCCGACCGATAGAAAGGGAAAAGAAAATTTTGGGTGGTGGTCGGCCGAGAGGAAAAGAATAGAGAAGAGTAGGGATTAGGGTTTGGCTCTTGATACCATGTAAGATTGGAATAATTTCCCTTAAGGATTCCTTTCATTAATCACAATATATATAGTTGTACAGAGGTTGATTCCTAATACAATAAAAATCCTAACTTACCTTAAATGATTGATTTCTAATACAATAAGAATCTTAAGTTACCTTAATTATACATCTATCATAATTACAAAATTTACTGTAAATATTCGCTAATAAGAATATATCCGCCTTTCTCGCAACTTTAAAAATGTTCTACATGTATTAGCTATAAAACAAACTTTTTTAAAATCTCATTTGATGTTCGATTTCTTATATAGGGGTCTTGGCTAATTCGAATTCCGAGCATAAGATCCATTAAAGAGGAAAATACTTCCTATTACAATTTTTTTTTTCATTCCAATGCTCGAACCAGAAATCTCTAATTAAGTTGAACTGATGATATTCATCCATAACAACCCTCGATGATACTAAAGCAACTCAAAATTTTCCCTCGCTTAAATATGTTATGGAGTATATGACAATCAAGACCAACAAAAGGAAAGTTGCACAGAGGAAATATTAAAGGAAAATATCCCAAAACCTTATTGCATTCATGGTTACACTTACACGAAATATCAACATATATTTTTAAGAAAATCTTTGAGAAAGAATATCAAAGAATAGAAGAGAAATATGAACACACTCACATTCCCTTCTTCTTATCTCCGTTCTGGTTTTGATGCCCATGAAATTTCTTTTCGTTCTTTATTAGAAGTAAAACTGAGAGAAGGAAAACTTTACCAAAGAATAGTACCTTAACCATGGAATATCCCTGTTTTGTCAAATCTTGAATAAGAATATAAGAGAGGGTAGGAATTCAGAGAGGTGCCAAAGAAGTCGTGAAGAATGAGTAACCGGTTACAAATAAAATTAGTAAACGGTTTGGAATAAATTAGTGTAAACGTTTAATTAAAGAAATATTTTAGTAATAATGAGAGAAGATAAATAAGGGGTATATGTATTTTTTCAACAGATTTCTTTGCACAACAAATAAGGAAAAATGTCAAAAAAAATGAGGAAAAAGATAATTCTGAACCTTAGAGAGGTATCATGTAAGCATTTATTTTCCCTGCTTCACGGGGCATTAGGACCCCGCAAAGTCTCAGTATTTTTTTTAAAAAATGTTTCGGGGGGGGAGGGGGGAGGGGGTTAATGTATTTTCTCCTATTATATTAATAAAACATGAAAAATATTAGTTTGAACAAGAAATACAGATTAAAAAATTGTGCCTAGGTAATAATAGATTTTTCTATTTATATATGGGTTAAGAGATTTTTTTATGTATAAAAATGGATTGAAAAAAGGTCATGTTTCAGGGGGGGGGGTTTATGTATTTTCTCCTATTATATTAATAAAACATGAAAAATATTAGTTTGAACAAGAAATACAGATAAAAAAGTTGTGCCTAGGTAATAATAGATTTTTCTATTTATATATGGGTTAAGAGATTTTTTTATGTATAAAAATGGATTGGTTTAAATACATAAATTTCCCCTTTAACTTGTTTTCAACGTGAGTGACAAATATATAGAGAAGACATTTAGTTATTTAATTAAGTCTTATACGTGCACCTGAGGACTGGAGGTACAGTCACAGGTTGCCATGTCTTGTGCTGAGAAGATGAGTCGGAAACTTCAAGTCCGGTAATATTTCCGGCCGGATCTGAGTAGAAGAAAGGAGAGTGGTGAATTAAAAAAGGAAAAAGAAAGAAGATGAGATTTGAAGTATTGTAACGAGCTTGAAACGATGGGGAAGAGGGATAGAGGGGGAATTTCTTTATTTTTTTTATTTTTTATTTTACATATATCAGTGGGCCCACCTGAATTTTATGAAATTTACTTGCTTAGATTTCTTTCTTTTTTTGTCACGTCAACATTTGAGTGGTATTTATTCCCCTTTAAATAAGAATAGGGAGGTAAATAAATACCCGCAAGGGTAGCCAAGTTTGTGTAGCAGTAGAGCGCGAGACCGCAAGGTCACGAGTTCGATCCCCTGCATAAACTTTCTTGGTTGAGCCTGTCACACATGACTTGCCAAGTGTGGTTAATCGGTTGACGTGGTTTGCAAGCTGTTGCGTCAGTCCGGGGTTTACACTGTGCGCACTCGAGAGAGTAGCGGTTGCGGGTTCCTTCATCAACAAAAAAAAAAAGGGGAGGTAAATAAATGTCTTTAAAATTAAATTGCTAAACTTAATTTTTGAGACAAGTTAAACTTTAATCACTATTTAAGAAATTAACTCATTAAATACTCATTTCCAATCACCTCTCAAAGATAGACATTTTAAAAAGGTTCTTAAAGTCATCTCTGTTTCCTTATTGCCAAGATTAATTTACCCTTTCTTTTTCACTTTAAAGATTGTCATTTAACAAACGTCTCAATCGGTCCAGCAAACTTTTGGACCAGACAAATATGCAAAAGGGATATGATAGTTTCAAAGGATACCAAAGTGAAAATGACAACGACAACATACCCAGTAAAATCTCACACCGTAGAGTCTAGGGAGGGTAGAGTGTACACAGATTTTACATTCATCTTGATAGGTAGAGCGACTGTTTTCAAGAGACCCTCGGCTCAAGAGAAAGTGAAAATGACATGAATTCAATAATATTTATCACCAAAATGAGATCTTGGTTTGGTTCATGGGGCATATTAATATGAAAAATTGAAAGCTATGAATCCCAAATGCAAGCACATACATATCTCGTGTTTATATTGATCAGAGACGAGGGTCCAAGTTCTTTATATCAAGGGCTTGTTTGGTATGAGGGATAAGAGATATTTAATCTCGAAATTAAATTTAAGATGAGTTTATCTCATGTTTGGTTGAGAAAAAAATCATGCTATAACTAATCTCAGGATTAGTTATCCTGGGATTATAGTGTTATTCTTATCCCTGTGGAAGTGTGGAATAACTAATCCCGGGATAACTTGTTCCCAACCAAACGACCCCTAAATGTACACATAACCTGACTAATATATATCTACTTCTCCGTTCATCTCGATTAAGAGCATGTTTGGAAAGCCATCCATGTATTTGAAATTGAGTGTAATTACACAGTTTAACTTGTTTGTTTGATCAAATAATTACTTGGTTAAGTGAGAATTTGATGTAGTTGAGATGGTGTAATTACACTCTCCAATTCTCAAGGAGGATTGAGAATTAGGTGTAATTAAAGGGTTACTTTTTTTTGTTCTAGTTTAATTTCTTTTGAGATCTACTATTTTAACTTCTTTTTTCTTTTTTCTTTTAAATTATTTTTATTTTTTAAAAACATATATATTTTATATTATTTATCTTTCATTTCCTTTTTTCTTATTTCCAACCTTTATTTCTTGTGATTCCATGTAAATTGCTTGTATTTTTTTTATACATTTTATCATAATTGTGTTATTATTCTAATTTTTTAAACTACAACTCTTAGTATTAGAAAGAATGAGTCAATATTCATGCGAGGATTGGTCATTGAGGATCTCTAAAAAATCTTTTTTTTATGAAATTTCTGAGAGGTCAACCGGGGCAATAAAAAATTCTTATTAAGGATAAAATGAAAAATTTAAATTAAATTATTTTCAGATTTAGGAAGAGGTAAATCTTTTTTATAGTACCCAAGTTAAAATCAAAATTTTCATGTCAAGATATACAGCAGAAAGATAATTCTCTCTAAATACCAGTCAAAACATAAACTATATAAGAAGACTCTTGAAGAGCAAAAATCATAAATCCCTTTAGACAAGGCAAATCATTAGTATTAGCAAGATAGTATAGTCATTGAAGTATGAAAAAACAATCCACCAAAATAAAGGATAGATATATAAGAGGGAACAAGATCAGAGTAATAAACAGAGTACTACTACGTAATTAAATTTTACTAATGTTTACTACTACAATTAGTGTCATTGCAGAAACAGCTGCAAACTCTAATTCTTCTCAACAACACCAAAATTAATCACTAGTAGGGGGAGCTAGGGGGACATAAAACAAGAAGTCAATACCCGAACCATAGTCTTTTTGTGGGGTAATTTTCTCACCATTCACCAAGGATTTCACCTGGTTCGTTCTTGACTTCCCAAAAATCTCATCACAACAACATATTCAAAAAGAAAGCACACACAACAGAGACACAAACAATCATTTCACTGGATTTTCCCACCTACCTAGCAACTACTTTCTGACTCTTGTCATTTATTTACTTGGGGTCCAGCCATGCACATGCACAGGCTATTAACCTTCATTTACATGGGGCCCCACATCCCTACTATGCAAATAGTACTACTAGTCCTAATGTTGCCACCCCCACACCCTACCCCGCTTCTCATTTTTCACCAATTACTCATAACCTCCCCTTACAAAAAATAAATTGTTAGAGGGAGGTTTTGGGTAATTAGGAATTTGAGTTTTCGTCCGCTTGCTTGGACTCTGATTGTTGTTGTTGTGGTGGTGGTGATGGTACCGTTACCCCTGCAGGCTCGGGGTAAAAAGCAGCAAGTGCAGCATTGATTTGCTGTACAGTGTTGCATAAATGGTGGTTAATAGCAGTGACGCTAGAGAGATTGAGCTTTGCAGTTGGGATTGTGCTCGCGAGGACTTGTAATCCAACGGTTAGTAGGCAGCCTCCTGAATATTCTTGGATTGATGACAAGTTCCGCTTTTCGGAAGATTGGGCTGAATTAGCTTCACTACTGGAAATGTTGGTGTCACAGTTGTTAATATTGGTTTGTGCATTAACTGGTGTTATGACAAAGCCTAAGGGAAGCAGAGGGATGCATGACGGGTCCTCCCCGTTCATGGCTAGCTGGATGGCGTCGACGTCCACGGTGGTGTAGACCACCAGGCTGCCGGAATCATCCGTGCAGCTCTCTTGTAGCATTAGCTCTACACTCTGGGATGAATTGCTGGCCACCTGTGTGAAATCCAAAAATCATAGACCTAATTAAAATATGTTGAAGTACGGCACAATTTGAGTCTTGAAATTTCACAAAAACTTGTAGCATGATTATAATAAGAGATGAAGAAATATCATTTATCTGTCCGTCTGTCACTATTCGGCCTTCTCTTTGAAATTTAGCCAATGTCATAGAGTTTCGAATTTCACTGGTGAAGCTCCATGAAAATGTCTTGGAATTTCACGTGTAAAAATTGAAATTTCACAACAGTGATTAATTTTCAATCACATACGGTGAAAGGTTTGCAATTTGTGAAATTTACACCGAGAGAGATTATTCCAAAGCCTGAGCACAAGAAAACTTAATTTCGACAAAGGATTTTTGTATATAAACCAAGCCTTGTTCTATTCAGATTGAATTCAGATGCCACATTGTTTATTCATTAATGAAAATTCAGATGCCACATTAAATTCAAGCAATAGCTAGTACTAATTTCACAATTACAAGTACTGCCGCTTTTAATTGCCTACTTATGAGATAAATTTAGTGTGGGGACTGTTAATTCCTATAGTAAAGTTTACGGCCAAAACGGATATTTACATATAATTTGTTCAACAAAGTGAAATAATGTACTTACATTAATGCGAAGAAGTGAGATGCAATTCCCTGGATGAGAACCATTTGCAATGTGGGCAACCTCATGCAATGAGTTTCCATTTGAAAGCACATCCAACTGCAATATTAGATAGACAAAATCAACTTAATTCTCACAAATTGCTCAAATAATCTGGGTGAAACTGGGGTTCTTTAAAAATGCAAATTACCTGAGCTCTTCGACGTTCATCCCTCAAGAGATCGAACACCTGGAAATGATTATATGGAAGCCAAAAGGTTGAAACTGCACTAAGGATTAGTCCATTGGGTTGGCCTGGTTCAGTGACTTTTCTGGTAGTAATTCGAACGGTGTCTTCAAGAGAATCAGAAAGAGCTGTCCAGGATTGCCCACAACAAGTGCTAATGTTCATACAAAACGTTTTGATCATCCTTTGTGCCAAATTCATCAAGCTCTTTCGCGCTTCTGGAGATGGTATCACTGCACAAATTAACAAAATCGTGTTGTTCAAATAGGAAATTGTTTGTACAAAAAGGCCGAATCAAATTATGATGTAATTGAAAAATAGATTAAGTACCTCCAACGTCAGATATATTTCTAGCCATAAGGCTAGCAAGCCTTTCACATTGTCGCTGCAAGATTGCTAACCATCTTTGTGCTCCAAATGCGGTACCACTAGTTACAAAGTGATTAAATACCTGATTCACTGGATTTTCCTCAACCTCAGCATGTTCAACCCATGTAACCTAGTAATTTTTTTTCAAGAAGAACAAAAAATTTAACTTCAATTATTCATTTTACTTCAATGATTTTTAATGTGTTAAGGTCAAAGC
Organism: Anisodus tanguticus; assembly: GCA_034509755.1. Lineage (NCBI taxonomy): Eukaryota > Viridiplantae > Streptophyta > Magnoliopsida > Solanales > Solanaceae > Anisodus > Anisodus tanguticus. The sequence goes on from CM067546.1 coordinate 35,215,363, forward strand.
CATTGTTGGAGCTGAATTTAACTAAGATGGATCAAATTATAAAGAAGTATATATACATTGTGTCAAGTGGAATCAATATTGGTTTATATACATAAAATATTTCTTTGACCTATCTACACATCGTAATTTTCTGGCGAAGGGGTGTAAATTGACTCCCTTTGGACAAGAATAGCTCAGCCCCTGATCACAACACTACTCAAAACTGGAGGGTCGTACTTGATCATTACTGCATTATACGTATATTAACTTTTCCACAATAATCAAATACTTTTATCTGTAAATATTGTACACTAATGTAACACAAAGATGGGGAAGAAAAGAAGACAAGAAATTAAAACTTACCCTGGAGTATCCATTGGGCATGTCTTGAATGATGCACCCAGAAGGTCTTCTCTTGAAATAAGGGAAAGGAGCTGGGAAATTGTTGTGAAGACTATCAAGTGGAAAATCAACTATTGCCCAACTCCCTTCCTCCGCATTCTGCTGACAATAACGGAGGAAATAACATTCTCGTGTAGACACTAAGGGTGTGAGAACTTGCATTTCCATAAACATCTGAAACAATAGGAAAATTTAGCAAAAATCCGATATTTATAACTATCTATACGGATAATAAAGACATGAAAATTAAGTCTTGTTTTCTTAAAAGTACTTACCAATTGAAGAGAACCATTCGCATGTCCATTAACTCCTGAGGTTACAATTTGAATAGTTTTGGCTCTTGAAATGATAGATGGGAAAAGTTCTATACATTTATTCTGGAAAAGAAAAAAAAAAGGTAAAAAATGACAGTATTAGTAAATTGAGAAGATAAATGGTAGTAAATGAATAGCTTCAATTTTGCAACCCTCCCTCCTACTATATCATGAAGAAGCAATGCACAATCTAGTTACTTATAAAATAATGACATAAAAATCTCTATAATATGCAAAAATTAGTAAATATGATAACCAATCAGCTATAAGTATAAAATGTCTATTATACTGTCAATGTATTAACTTACTGCATCCAAGAACGCATCAACCAGAGTAATGCTATTCATAATAACAACAGCACTGCTACGAGTCGCTTCAATCCTAAGTTCACTGCTATTCTGCTTAAGCCCAACAGGCCATGGAAACATTCTAGAATATTCTTCCACATTGAGCACTTCTTTTCCAGAATCATTAGCCCGAATCCAAAGCGGGTCAGCAGCTGTGCACATCTTAACTAATTCGTCCACCGACGAAAGAGCGAGTTCCATTGCAAGAGATTTTTCTTCTTCTAGGATCATTGGACCACCAGAGAATTGAGAGTTGTTTTCAGGCATGAGTAACGGAACAGGAACCATATCGTTGCAATTCGCGATTGGTTGGTCCTCGAATTTCCTTGGGAAATTATTGATGGACATGTCGAGTTCCAGTGATGGAGGAAGAAGTGGAGTTGTTGGTCCTAGTCCTTGCATTGGCCCCCGGCCATTGTATTGAGATACAAGATAACATACTCGCTCAAACTGTACAAGAATTACAAAGAAAAAGAGAAATACATAAGCTAGGGGTTGAAGAGCAAATTGTGCATATAAATTTGCTATATGAACATAAGAATAGTACATACTCAATCAGTCAATAGTCATTGTTAATTAATTTTCATTAAGCGTGTGGGGACGATATTTTCCTTTTTAAATCAGTTGTCATTCCATTGTCGCAATTTATGTGTCAATATTTAAATAGACATGAAATTTAAGAGAGGAAGAATTTTTTTGAAACTTGTGAATCAAATAAGCCTTAGAAATTTGTGTGTTTATAAATAATCTCAATAAGAGTGATAAAATGAGAAATTTAAAGTTAAATTATTAGTATTAAATATAGAAATATTATGACTTTTTTTTAAAATGGAGTAAAAAGAACAATGTGTCATATAAATTTAGACAGATGTGTACTATTTTCAAGACATGCCTTTATAGTTTATGAAATATTAAAGTAAACAACACATCCTAGATTTGTTGAATCGTTTATGCTTCTTTTATCTTAATGAACTTGGTGTTACTTAATTGAAAGTACTTGTTTGTGCAATTAACATAAAATAAGGAATACTGTAAGATCTGTAGAAAATTTCCTCAATCTTTTTTGTCAAAAACTAGTCTATTTAAGTTGTCCTCGTTTTGGGCATATCACTATATGAATTCTTGGCAAGCATATAATTTGTCCAAGTAAGCACTTAAAGCACAAAAAAAAAAAATATTGACAATTTATATAACTTAAACTCAGATATTCATACCAATAATAACCAAAAACGAATTAAAAAACTAGAAAGAATATTTAGGAAAATGGAAAAACACCTCTTCTTTGAGACGGGCATTTTCGAGGCGAAGCTGCTGCTCATCATATCCCATTTCTCCAAGCATTGCAGGACCTCCACAAGTGGGACACATAATACTGCGTAGAGCTGCTTGCAGCCGATAATTCTCATTCTTTAAATTGTCATTCTCAGCTCTAAGTATAGCATTATCTGATCGGTCTTGTTGAGCCTATATCATTAAATAATTATTAGCACTACCAAAATCAATTAACAAACAACAAAAAAGAGTAAACAATTGACCCCCCCCCCCTTAACTTAATAGTCTTATCCCTCACATAATGGAGCCATTTAAGTCAATCAAGAGACAAAATTAGTATTCAGAATCCGTACACATTGTTATCGTTTTTTCACTATTAAAAACATGAATATATTAGCTATGAAATTCAATCACGAAATAGTCCGTAGCTAACAGAGTTTTTTTCATTATTCATTGCTACTTTATTGATAAATAGGATTATCGACAGATCATCGATAATTCTTGGTCTTTTTCTTTTAGCTTATGTAACAAAATTTGACGAAAACAATGTATTCAATTAAACCTGTAAAATCGCTCTTGATCTAATTTTAACATCATTCAATTTAAGACTTAGATAAATAATGAAAGTCTTTCTCTTTTTCATGTCCATAACCCTAAATGGGGTGCATTAAAGATAGTGTCTCCTAATGGAAGCTCAATGTTGCAGAGAAAAGGGGGGATCGACTGCGCACTCAACAACTAGGGCCAGGCACATATTAATGGAATGCATTGGCCATACAATACAATACATACAATTGAAAGTGAAAGCAACCCCGGTAGTTAATGTAGTCACTCTCTACAGCTCTCATTGTAATGGTGCACTATTCTACACTCTTTCTTCAACCATTTTTGGTCTTTGACAAATTTTAACGTATGTAAATAAAAATTTTGGGAAATCGTGCATCTGCCCCCTCATGCATGAAGGTTTAATTATTTAACAGCTGGAAAAAACATTTATAGGGTTTTCTGTTTACCGCGTAAAAAGCAAAAAAAAAATAACGGACCGTGTAAAAGATTTGATTTTTATACAGGTACTATGCTAACATGCGCACCTTCATTTGAGTTCGTCGGTTTTGAAACCAGAATTTGACTTGACGTGGTTTAAGGCCAAGGTCTTGGCTTAGTTTGAGCCTTTGCTTGTCATCTGGATGTGGGCATTCCTTAAATAACCTAAACATCACATAAATTAAGCTTATTCCGTTAGAAAATAAGTCTAAATTTAAGTAACCAAAAAGTTACTTGATCAAGATCTTGAAAATGGAACAAAATTATTAAAAAGTATTGGCTATCTTACGCCTCCATTTCTTGGATCTGGCGAACAGTGTGCCGATGATAACGTTTCTTTTTGCCCGGTTGTTGTTGTTGCTGCTTGGGTTCGAGTTCATTTCCGGACATTCCTTCAATATGTTCACTTCCTGAGCCACTTTCCATTTCTTCTTTGCTTTTCAATAGTCCATTTTCTTCTTTCTGAAAACAAAAAGGGGAAATCAAATTTAAAAAATCATGCATGCAAGTGATAAAGGGAATAATTAAAAGAAAAACTTACAGGAATGATATTGGGAGGGAAAATGTTGGAAGGTAAGTTATTTCCTCCCATGGCCATGAAGTTAAAATTAGGGTTTTGGATTGAGGAAGAATAGAGTGAGTCGGAAGATACAGTATTATTTCCACCCATCCCCATGGATGAAAATAGTTGACAATCACCAAACATCTTGTTGCACTTGAATTTCAAGAATTAAAAAAACTCAGACTAGGGTTAGGTTATATTTCTTCCTTTCCCAAGTCAAACCTGCAAAAAAAAAAGAGAAAAAAAAAGTTAGAACTAAACGAAAGCCTTACACATGAAATATAAGAAAATAAACTTTTAGAAACACACCGTTGAAGCTAAGAAGAAAAATCCATAGAGGGAAAGTTAAATAATTTCTCTAAAACGTTAGATGATAAACAAAGATAGAAAGGATATATATGAAGTTGTTTTTTTTCCCACATTATATAAGAAAAGTGAGACAAGAAGAGACTACATTACAAAAGTATTTGACTCCACACTTCAAAAAGATAAAAAGAAAGGGTCAGCTCCTTGTGAGTCTTCAAAGAAAAAAAATCCATTAAAGCACAAACCGAGTATTAAATTCCTAATACCAAGAAAATTAAAAGCAAAATGTTGTAGGTAAACGAAGAGAATTGAATACGCAAATTTAATTTACTATGTAATTAATTAAATGTGAGAGAAGAAAAAAGAAACAAAGAAAACGTATTACAAATAATAAATTGTTAGTAACTGTGTCGGTGTTGTTTTTCAAAGCCTTTCTTCATCTTCTTCACTACCACCAAACTCTTTCTAGTTTTCTTCTCTCAGTCTATATGTATAGTAAAATCTTGGGTTTTTTTTTTTTTTAAATTTTTGCTTGTTATGTTTTTTGTGGGGTGGGGGGTGGGGGTAGATGCAAGCTTTAACTAGGGGAGTTGAAAAAAAGAAAGAAACTGATCCAACGCCTATTGATATGTGAGTCAGCTGGAACAATGCTACACGTGGCGTATTTTTATTGGAGAAAGGACCGTTTCAGCTACAAAATTCAAACCTTTTACTCAAGAGTTTGAAACGCTTCGCTCTATCTACGCGCGCGTGGTGCTACCTTCCTGGTTTTAGATTTAAAAAAGAAAATTAGAATATGGTTAGATGGTGGTAATTGAGTATGTTGGTTGAGTTAGCAAAATTTTAGATTAAATTAGTCGCTATGTCTTGGGCAGAATTGTGTAACGTCCCATACTTTCGGGCCATGGTTTGAATTGCTAGACGTATGTAAATAGACCCGAGCATTGGAGATTTTTTATATCATATTCACGTGCGCAAATGAAGAGCTTAATATATAAAAGGATGTGGTTCCGAAATAATTTAAGACTTAATAAGCGTGACGATGAAAATTAATAATAATAGTTGTATGTGCCAAAAGAGGTTATGAACTAGTGCTACATTACATGATCGTGATAATGAGTGTATGAAGTGTGTTAAAAATGATAATATTTATGTGAATTGAGTTCAAAAATTAATTATATAGATAATTGATTAAATGATGGGATAAAGAGGAAGAGTAGGGGATTAAATATGGTATTAATTAGAATTATATGGACACGTTTCATTTTGGTTGGCTTCACGGGGAAACAAGGGAATAAATAGGTAGACAATGTATACAAGGATGATTAGGTGCCATCTCTAATAGGAAAATCTTTTTGCAAGAATTATCTTTTGAGGTGGGCCCCACTTTCCACTATGATAAAGTTAATTCCATACCTAATTAAGTAAGATAGTTCAGCATCTATATTTTTAGAAAGTTATCACAAATATTGTTCTTCTTTGTACTTTAATCGAAGAGAGGAGCAACAACATATTAATGGTTTCCTTTAGGAAAATTTCTAAGGGTGGCCAGTGGGCCGGGACGGCCCGACCCCGTCCCGAGCCCGCCTCGGTCCGGCCTCGAGCCCGCCCCAGGCCCGCTCGCCCCGAGCCCGCCCCCGATCCCGGCCGAGAGCCCCCTTTGCAAATATATCCGTTGCACCAACAACCATTTTAGATTTTGGCCGTTGGGCAACTGTCATTTTTGGCCTCCCCCCCCTCCCCCTTAATATTTATTTTTAACCCATAAGTTATTATATTTACACTTTAACCCAATTTTCCAACTATAAATAACTCATTTTCTCTTCATCTTTCTCACAAATCTTCTACAATCTCTCTAATCTCTCAATATATCTCTCTACAAGTCTACATTGTTTACTAAATATTCAATTTTATTTATTCATTTGGGAATTGGGAGTGAAGTTAGCAACTAGCTTGAGGATCTTCCATCGAGCAAAGTTTCAATTTTCAACCTCTTGATTACACGTCGACGTTACGTCGGCGTTTGGTACATTCGTTCCTTCATTAAATTATTATTGTCTGTTTATTTTATTTAACGCACTTAATTTTATTATCTTTAATTATTTATTATCATAATTAAAATGGAAGGATTAAGAGGTATGTTTAAGGGTAAGGGTAAGGGTGTTTCTTCTAGTAGGAGCAACCATGGCAATGCTACTTCTTCTAGTCATCTTATTTCTACACATGATGATTTTGTTGATACTCAACATTTTCCTACAATACCATTAGATTTAGACGAGGAGCTATTTTTTGGAACTCAAGAAGACTTTAATTTAGACGATGATCTAGATGATACACCCATTAATGTTGATGACAACACACCCACTAGTGCACCTTCAATTGAAATACCTCTTATTCCCCCTAGTATGAGACGAGGTCCAGCAAAATGACCATTAGAATCAGATGCATGGACATTTTTTGCTAGGGACGTAGAGAATCAAGTAGCTATATGTAAAATTTGTAAAAATGTTTTAAAATTTAAAACTGGAAAAGGTCACGATGGGACGGGGGGTTTAATTAGACACGTAGTAAGTGCTCATCCAGCTAGGTATGCCCAATACCAGGCTTCAAAACCGGGTGCGCAAACGCCCGCTCCATCCGGACAAGGTTCACATACTGATACTGTCCCGGACCAAGTATAGGGTCAAATTAACCCTATGACGGGGGGAATTGTAGGCCCTAAATACAATAAACATAGAGATAGGGAAGCAATATCAAAATTAGTTGTTGTGGAGGGTTTGCCCTTTTCATTTCCGTCATCTCCCGGTTTTAGTCATTACATTAGAGATATATGTAATCCCCGCTTTTAACGGTTTTCCTAGATCAACTGTTAAGAGAGATGTATTTAAATTCGCGCATGAATATCAACAATATTTACGTTATTCATTATATCATTTTAATGGCAAAGTATCTATCACGTCTGATATAGGTCGTAGTACTAACGACCATGATTATTTAACTGTAACTTGTCATTGGATAGATTATAAATGATCTATGCAAAAACGTATCTTAGCGTATAGATATATAGATGATAGGCAAAATTAGTTGTTGTGGAGGGTTTGCCCTTTTCATTTCCGTCATCTCCCGGTTTTATTCATTACATTAGAGATATATGTAATCCTGCTTTTAACGGTTTTCCTAGATCAACTGTTAAGAGAGATGTATTTAAATTCGCGCATGAATATCAACAATATTTACGTTATTCATTATATCATTTTAATGGCAAAGTATCTATCACGTCTGATATAGGTCGTAGTACTAACGACCATGATTATTTAACTGTAACTTGTCATTGGATAGATTATAAATGATCTATGCAAAAACGTATCTTAGCGTATAGTTATATAGATGATAGGCACACTGGTACTTTTATTGCAGATAATATTTATCAAGTGTGCCACTATTACGGAATAACCGATAAAATTATGACTATTACATTAGATAACGCTTCTTCTAACAATTACGCAATTACAATTTTAAAAAATAGTTTAACTCCATCTTTTCCAGATCATTTTCATATAAAATGTGTGTGCCATATATATAACTTAATTATAAAGGATGGTCTATCACTTTTTGAAGACATTCTTAGTAAAATACAATTTACTATAAACTTTATTTTTAAAAGTAATAAAGTACAACGAAGAAAAGAATATAAAAAAACTTGTCACGGTTGTGAACTACCTTTTAGAAAAATTTCACAAGAAGTATCCACTAGGTGGAATTCTTTATACGAGCAACTACTTGTTGCTTATGACTATAGAAAACCTATAACTTTATTTTTTAACTCTCATAATCAAAATTCAGCTGATATGATTGTAGATAGTGATTGGGTAAAAATTTCCGAACTTATTGTATTTTTAGAGAAATTTTTTCAAGCAACAAAAGAATTTTCCGGTATATATTATCCTACTATTTCAACTATGTTGTTTTATATAACTTTAATATTTTTATTACTTAGTGAATATATGGAAAAACCAACTTATATGGCAGCTATTAAAAAAATGTTTATCAAAATAAAAAAATATTTTATTCCTATTCCCACTATTTATATTATTGGTTCTGTATTAAATCCGATTATTAAAATAGACGGTACTAAATCACTAATTGAAACTATTTACGATTGTATAGAAGCACTACCACCTCCAAGTCCCAAAAATCTAAATCACACACCACCTATTGAACAAACTAAAGAAGAAGTGTTGTCTAGCGTAGAACACCAATGCAAAAAAATATATAGGTTTTATCAACAAGAAAATGCTAGTAACGTACCGGCTTTCATACCATCTTCTTCATCTTCAACACAACCTCACAAAAGATATGTTGTTTCTGCGGCTAGTATTGAAAGCCTCAGAAATAGAATGTGCGGCCGTACCTCTACTACTAACCAAATTAGCGAGTTGGATATTTTTGTTTTGCAGGGTTCTGTACCGTACCAAGAACTTATCAATGAAGATGGACATGAAGACTTGCTGAAATACTGGAGGGGGAATAAGAAGACCTTTCCAACACTTTCATTGATGGCCCGAGATGTTTTGAACATTCAAGCGTCATCAACTGCGTTTGAAAGTGCTTTTTCTACCGGCAGATATCAAATAGGAGACCACAGACACTCATTAGCCGGAGACAGCTTGGAAATTGCAGTATTATTCAGAGATTGGATACGAGCGGAGCGGAGAAGGTGCGGTCAACCGGAGATCAACGAAGAAGAAGACGAAAACTACAACGAAATCTTATCCGGAGGTGGTGGAAGCGACGTGGATCAATTTGACCAACAAATACCAATTCCAACCGAAGAACCACAGGAAATTATCAAGCAATTAGAACAGGTTTTTTTGAGAATGTAATTTTTTAAATTGCAATTTTATAATGTAATTTGTAACTTTTGGACAACACCACAAAGTTGCAATTTCGACAATTGTATTTGTATTACAAAAAAATCATATGTCTATTAAATAATATAAGAGGCACAAAAACAGCCTTGGGATGTTTTTTATTACACTATCTTGTCTTGTTTATTGAGTTTTTTTTATACATATGTTATTTTTTTTAAAAAAAAGGAAAACCAGCCGGAACCCGCCCCGATTCCGACGGGATCGGGATCGGGAAGGGACTGGAGCAAGTCCCTCCAGACCCGACCCCGACCCCTTCGCCCGTCCCTCCCCGACCCCGACCCCGCCAGACCCGAGCCCGGCCCACTGGCCACCACTAAAAATTTCTCAACTCTTTGAAAGGTAAATTTGTTCTAGATCAAATATAGTTGTATTCTTCCATCAGTTTGATGATTATAACCTCAAATTCTTCCGGGTTATAGCAAATCAGAGATTACTCTATAGTAAAGTAAGGTATCAGGGAGCTTTAAAAAAAGGAAACTCAAGTATGATTAATCGTTTACAATCTTCTACGAGCTCGTATGAGCGTCAAATGGATGTTAAGGAAAATCATTTCTTCTTTTGGCATGTTCTAAGTACGAAACGTAAACGTAATATTGTCCCATAAATGATTCTACTCTTAGTAGTTAAGAATATTCATGTTATTCATTTCTGTTGTCAAAGCATGTCTAAATATGTTTCTAAATCCTTATTGAGGTATATGGGAAAGATGTTAGTATTCATAATGTAAATCGGAGGTGAAGCGATATTACATCACTCTGACAAACTTATAGTGTATTATGATCATATAATTCATGCATTATATTCATGTACATACCTTGACCTCAAAGGAGTTATATACTCTACTATATGTATGCATTATATATGTATGGGATATGGGAGAAAGGGAAGGTGTTATATACGCACACCAGATGCAGTTGGTACATATACACGATAATGACTATGCCCACAAAGACCGATATGATATGATGGGGTGCCCACAGAGGCTTGATGGCGTTATATACACATCTGTATATGCATGACCGCATTGTGCATGACATTTTGGCATATTATGGTCCTCAGAGGCATTCTGCACAGACATGATACTTATGCATATTATGGCCCTCAGAGGCATTCACTACTAGTTGGTTGTTTCTTGTCTCTGTTATGCTATTCTTCATACTTGGCATACTCGGTACATCAGTCGTACTGCCGTCTCTTTTGTCGGGGGACACTGTGTTTCATGCCCCAGGCTCACGTAGGCTAGGCGACGATCTGCATTAGTAGGTTGCTGACTCAACGGATATTGGAGCACTCCCCTTGTTTTAGAGTGTCGGTCTAATCTCGGTACGGTATTTTTGCATGTACATATGGGTATGGCGGGGCCCTGTCCTTATGATATTGCGTACTCTATAGAGGCTTGTAGACAATATCGTGTGTATAGCAGTCGGTTATGGCCTTGTCGGCCTTAGTATGTATTTATGCATGGGTTGAGTCCTTCTGTTGGTAAGGTTTTACATAGCTTCTTTCCAGGTTATCGTTTCTATGTGTCAGCAGGGCACTTGGTGACGGCCCTTGGGGCCATAATTAATTATGGTTAGATGTTAACTGTATGATTAGTGGTACTCGACAAGTAAGGCCCGGATGTCCGTCGTGGTCCTCCGATTTGAATCGTAACAAATTGATTGATTGATGCATGCCTTAATCACATTCTAAAAAGGTAGTACAAGAGAAACAGTACCTTAAAAATATGTTCTATACTTCTATAGCTAAATATATTTAAACATTATGGTATAATTTATTTGTGCTAAAAAAGAATGAGGGGACACAAGCTACTTGGTCAGATCATATTACTCTGTAAGTCCCATTTAATGTAAAGGTATTATTATTAGTGATTTAAATATTTATTTTATTATAATTTTTTTAAAATATTACTTTTTCCGGATAAAAAAGAGTGTCCACTTAATCTTTTTTTTTCTTGAGTAAAAAAGAGTGTCCACTTATCAAATCAAGAAAGAATTAACCTTATTTTTTCATAATTGTCCTTATTAAGTGCTATGTAATCAAATTTCAATATATATTTAATTAGGGGCAGTTTAGTCAAATTACCTATTTTTTAGGAGTTAGTATTTTCTTAAGGGGTGTACAAATGGCTAAGTGCACACTCTTTTTTATCCGGAGGGAGTACTACTAATTAGCTATACGTGTTAAACTTGTGGTACTTTTCATGAATAATTATTTTTAAAAAATTATATGGTGGTTGTGATGGACTAATGGCTAACAGTGATGGTTATGGGTGCCGAATGAGGTGGTTGGCGGTGGTGGTTTGGCTGATAGTAGTGGTTGTAGGCAGTGGTGCGGAGCCAATATATATATATATATATATATATATTATAATACGTGATAATTCATATGTATACATGGTATTATTTTTCGGCGAATGGTATTAAGTTGAACACCCTCTCTGAGTTATGGGTCCGCCACCAGTTGTATGTAGTAGCTACTATAACGGTGGTCGACAGTAGCAGTTTGAGGTGATGGTTGCTAGCTAAGTATTGGTGGATTATGTGGTAATAATATTCGGTGGTTATGATTGTAAATGGTGATTATATAGGCTGAGCTAGAGGGGCATAAGAGTATCATTTGAATTCCCTTTGTACAAAAATCACACGATATAAGATTATATATATATTTTGTTTGTACCACTGGCTCCTCTAGCTAGAGCAAGGGGTACATTCGAATAAAAGGCTAATGACGAGAGAATATTTGTTGAAAAAGTATAACAAAAGTTATATATATAATATATATATATATATATATATATGACATGCTTCTCAAAGTATATGCGTAAATTTATTGTCTTAAGACTTAGATATAATTTCTTCATATTTTTCTTTCGTCACATATTTTTCACACAAAATCTTTGAGATAATTTATTTTAATTGCCTGATAAAGTAGTTAAACTTCAACTCTAGATAAGAAAATCTAAATTAAATATTTATCTAATTTTTTTAAAATATGAAATAAAAATGCATATATTTAGTCAAACAACTTAATTATAGACCATGTAAAACGCACACGTTCTTCTGGTACGGCTAATTATACTATTTTCTGATACGGCTAACACTATATTCTCAACGTTGCTCAACTTGGGTGTAGACCATGTAAAACGCATGCATATTAATCCTTTGGTATTTAGTCAAACAACTTAATTATAGAGGATCTGTAAGAAGAAAAAGAACATCCTATAGAAGGATCAACTAACTAATTCTAATGTAACTCCAAAAATGTGGGACTGTTAAATACACACAATATACATGTGTATATTTTGTATATTAGTCTCTCGGCTGACTCTCGGTTTTGTCCCCTTTGTACCGTGTAATTTATGGTAAATATTTAGTATCCTAGTTTAGGTAATGTTGTAATGTAATTAGTATTGTACACTTACCATAATAATTGTATTACCATAAATGTATAGTTAGTATCCAAGTAGAATAAGGTTTTAGGAATAGAATAGGAATAGGATTCTCCTATTATGGAAATATGTAACTTGTATAAATAGTCTTTCAATCAATGAAAATAATCAACGGATAGAATTACGGGGTAAGGGGGATTTAGGGACATTAGAATGTAAATTAAAATGTCTTTTTGGTTTAAAAATACCTCGTTGACTACGAGTGACCGGTATATGACTCGAGGAAGAATTGGGCGGATTTTGGGAATTTGCTGGGCTCGGAACGGACTGGCCAGCAGGCAGTGAGCCTGCTGGCCCAACTCGGTAAACTGGAGCAGGAACTGGACCCGTTCCAGAATTGGGCCGGACGGCCCAATCGCCGGAACCGGCCCGATGGCGGTGCGGGACCGGGCAGGGGGTGACAGACCAGTGGGGCCAGCGGGCAGTGGGCCCGCTGGAGAATTTTGGGTGCGGTATACGTACGAAAAATGCTGAATAACATACGGGGATATACTATCATCCAAAAAATTATACGAACTAGGCACGGGAGTATTACCTTTAGAAAATGGAAATTGGGATTCAAAAAAAATGACATGGCGATTAATGATGATTTTATTAGAGGATAAATCAAAGAATTTGTAGCCACGATGATTAGATGGAAAACTCAAAAACACACACGGAGTAGATCGGGCCTGAAGTTTGTTAATTGTGGTGGACGGGAATAACGGATAACACAAACACCCAAAAACTCGAAGATGTGAATATGAAGGAATTTTATTATATAAAATTTGAAGGGGGGGAGATTATGTCAAACCGTTGGAAATAATTATGTTAAGGAGATAGGTAGCCATTTGGAGAGCATGATGCCAAAAAGACGGGGGTACGGAAGCATGAATTAATAAAGCTCGGACAATTTTATTTGTAGAACGAATTCTGCGTTCGGCTTTCCCATTTTGTGAAGACGTATGAGGATAAGAAAAATGAAATTTGATCCCATTATTAGCACAGAATTCCCGAAAACACCCTATTGTCATATTCTTTGCCATTATCACACTGAATATTTTTTATTTCTCGGTCGAATTGGGTTCTAATGAATGCTCTAAATTTTAAGAAGAAGGAAAAAACTTGAGATTTTTTCGCTATCGGAAACGTCCATAAAAATTAGAATAATCATCCAAAAAAAAGAACATAATACCGATGACCCACAGAACTAAGAACATGAGACGTCCATAAGTCGCTATGAATAATATCAAATGGCATTAAAGTATGAGAATTTGAGTCTATAAATGGCAACTTAACAATTTTTCCTAAAGAACAAAACTGACAATTTGGAGTACTACTCGTACTCTTACATGAAATAAAACTATTTTTATCTGATGACGACAAAATAGAGGACCCCGGATGACCAAGACGAGCATGCCATAAGGAAGGAGAAATGGCTGCAAAGGCGGATGACAGGGCTTGACTCGATGGATCGGAACCGGGTGTGATAGGATAAAGATCACCCCTACTATCACACCTCATGAGATGACACCCCGTCTTGAAATCTTTCAGAGAGAAACCAAATGGATCAAATTCAATAGAAACAGAATTGTCAGTAGTGAATTTACGGACATAGACTAAGTTTTTAATCAATTTGGGGGCGTGTAGGGTGTTTTTCAAGATAAGAGGTGGATGAGGGGGAGACAAAGTTTTATGACCATAACCACGAATTGGAATAGAATTACCATTACCAACAATTATACCACGAGGGTTACTCAAATTGAAATAAGACTAGAGCGTACCTGAATCGGATGTCATGCGGGTAGTGGCACCAGTATCCATATACCAATTTGGGTCCGGAAGAGTTAAACCAAGCGTGTGCATTGCGGCTTCGATGTTGGTAGAAGTGGGTGCCGCTGCATGATGGGCCTGCGAGGGCCGAGGCCCAAGCATCCCTGCTTGAGGCCTCGGCCCAGACTACTGATTGTATGTGGACCAGGTTGAATTAGTCCGGATCGCTGGCTGCTTTGGGCCGCCCACCGCGCCGTTGGGCGAGAAGCGGGCCGGGCCTGCCGCTTTGTGGGGAAACCGGGCGGGCCCAAACCGCTGCTGTTGTGGGGCCCGAACTCTATTCGTTCGTTGCTGCTGCTGACCACCGCGAGGACCCCCACTGCCACCACCATTCTGCCGGCTGCCGTCGCGATTCTTGCCATTATTTTTCTTATTTCCACCCTTTTTGCCGCCACCGTTGTTGCGGTTTTGGCCCGAGTTGTTGGAATCGATAGGATACACCGTGGACTCGGTCATCATGACTACGGGACTAGCACCGGTAGCCGCTCGTTTTGCCATGCCTGCTTCTTCGAGTGATAAAATTGCGAAAGCGGATTGCTTTGCCGAAGAAGCGTTCCCACACCACTATAGGCCTCGGAGAGTCCGAAAACCATTTGGAGGACCAAACGATCGTTTGAAACTGGCGCGCCAACGTTGCGAAGTTGGTCCACCAATTCCTTTAATCTTTTGCAATAAGCCGAAACATTAGGGAATCTTCCATATTGACGTGGGAGAAATCCTGCTCAAGGGTAACGGCTCTAGAATTTTGATTATCTTGGAATATATCACGCAGTCTATCCCAAGTCGCATGTGCCGTAGCGCCAGGCTCAATAATTGTTTGCAAAAGGTCAGTAGAGATTGTGGAATATTCCACTGAAGGACGGTAGCATCAAGAGTCGTCCACAACTTAGGATCATCCTCGCATTTTGGCACCTCCGTATCCTCAGGAGTCGCGGGGATTATGTGATGGATGAATTGATGTGATCGTGCGTGAATTTTGAATAGCTCGGCCCACGTCGCATATTGGACGTTTTCTATTTCAAGAACAAGAGGGATGTTATTCTTGATGCTAGAAAATGTAAGGGCATGATGAAACGTGTTCCGGGATGTAGACATATTGATAGAACAATATGTGATTGAGAGATTTTGGGGAGAAAAAATTTGGGAAGTAGAGGTACCGTCGGAATCAATCAATCCGAGAACAAGTTGCGGAAAAACTTTGGTCTCGGCTTTGTGCACTGGTTAGTCGACGGCAAAGAGGAAGAAAAGGGGGAGAGGATTTTAAGACCTAGACTTCTTATACCATGAAAGAAATAATCCCTTGATTATTTTCATTGATTGAAAGACTATTTATACAAGTTACATATTTCCATAATAGGAGAATCCTATTCCTATTCTATTCCTCAAAACCTTATTCTACTTGGATACTAACTATACATTTATGGTAATACAATTATGTTGGTAAGTGTACAATACTAATTATATTACAACATTATCTAAACTAGGATACTAAATATTTATCATAAATTACACGGTGCAAAGGGGACAAAACCGAGAGCCATCCGAGAGACTAATATACACAATATACACATGTATATTGTGTATATTTAACAAGGACTTTGGTGACAACATCAAGTTAATTTCTTCAAAATTTAGAAGTAGATGGAGTATTAGGGGTGGACACTGGAGAGTACAATTTTGTCTAATGATGATGTCCATAGTTCCATACGTACATTTGATACATCTTTTTTAGTTGAATCAACACTTGGACTAGTTGAAAAATCTAACTCTAAGATTCTATTTATTGTGTAGTTGTACCTAATTTAACAATAGAATCTAAGAAAGCAGCCGATTGGAATGTACAATGTATTGAACAGTGAAATTATTGTATTTTGAAATAATATTGATGGCTAAACTATTATATATTTGCAAATACTTATATATTGGAGTATTATTTATGATCAAACGGAGCCTATAATGTACGAACAAGCAATGTCTATCAATGCTTGGTAGAAGCTCACTCGTCAACATATTACAATTAGTTCGAGAAAAGCATATTGTTAATTAATTTAAAGAGTTTAATCAAAACCGAAAATATGCTCATGAGCCTAAACCAAATTAGTCAGTGAAAAATTATACTCCCTCTGTTTTAATTTATGTGAACCTTTTCGGAGTACGAGGGTCAAACTTTATAACTTTGATCTTAAATTTTGACATAGATTTTTTAAGTTTGTAAAAAGAAAATTTATATATTTAGAAATTACATTAAAATTACTATAAGTCATGATAATTTATAATTCAAATAATTTAGAAAAATTATAAGAAAAATATGACCAAAGAATCACCTCGTAGACTCTCAAATAGTAAATGGTTCACATAAATTGAAACAGAGAAAGTAGTATATTTTACTATGTTTTACATTTTATTTGTACGTTTCATACGATAGTTCCAACCTGAGTTAGGATGGCTAGTTTCCAGGCATGTTTTGAGTTTTTAATCGCTATTTGAAAAGTAGTAAGAAAATAGTAAATAGCCATACTTTAATGTGAAAAATAAAATTTGGATAAAAATACCCTATATAAAGTACAGAAGAACTTATAGAGGTTTGAACCTCATGAATCATTTTTTGGATTTGAACTTATAAAAGTTTGAATCCTATTAATCGTTCATACGATTTCAAACTTTAGAAAATATTTGAACCCCATGAATCAATTTTTTGGGTTTAAATTTATAAAAGTTTGAACCTTATTAATTGTTCGTGGGTTTTGAGACTAGAGCAATTTTTTTAAAGCGCATGAATCGTTCCTTGGATTTGACCTTATAAATATTTGAACCCCATGAATTGTCAATGGGATTTCAAACTCCAGGAAATTTTTGAACCACATGAATCATTCTTTTGGTTTGAACATATAAAGGTTTAAATCTCATGAATCATCCCTGGGTTTTTAAACATCATCAAATTTTTTATTCCCATGAATCGTTCCTTGGATTTACTTATTAATCTTCAGAATACTAGTACTGTCGGTTGGAGTTGTTCCATGTTTTAGTTGAGAATATTTTTATCCAAAAGAAAAAAACACTTGGAAAAGAATATGATGTGGCCATCAACAAAAATAAAAGACCCAAGAAAATTTCATTTTAAGTAAATAATTCGAAATAGCCCTTAGGATCAAAATAAAGACAAATTTAGTCAAATCCTATTTTATCACTTTCTCCTCTCAATGGACGAACACTCAAGCTTCACTAGACGACCACGACGCCGCTGCTTCTCCGGCAAACTCCAACGTCGATGAATCTCCGGCGTCCGTAAAATGAGAACACAGAAGATTGTTCATATATTACTTGAAAGTTGCCTTTAGTTATATTGCTGGCAGTATCAATGCTCTTGTTGCTTTGTAGGTAGCAACACCAATAAGGATTTGCTTGCTCATCACGGCGATAAATTATATCCATCTCATCACATCAGAAAATTTAAATGTTTTATAATATTATGTGCATGTGTGTATTATATCGTGTATTCTATGTAATTACTCTACATCCTTTCAAACAATTATATAAGATAATTAATAGTTAAGGTCACCATTAAATTGGTGAAGAAAATTTTAGAACCTATCGAGAAATAGCAATTTTATTTTCATTAGACTCCTGAAATTTAAAGATTACAATGGTGCATCTCAGCATCACTCTTTGTCCTGATTTTATCGATCGAGTCGGATCTGTTGTCTGGAAATTTGGATTATTTTTTCTTTTTCTTTAATTCATAGATGCAATACTCAAGTTTCTCCAACAAATCAGTGGACATGCACACACTCAGTTCTCTGCATACTTCATTCTCTATAATTTATGGCAAATTAAACCACCAAATCGACTCGATAATGGATGAAGATATTATGTTTTTGTATCCCTCCAGATCTATCTAACTTTCGGACTTTATTAATCCTTCGAAAAAATTCCCAAAACATGTATAATATGTAATAACTGTATAATAAGTGTATAATTAGCTAGTTAGTAAAGGGCAGCCCGGTGCACTAAGCTTCCGCTATGCGCGAGGTCCGGGGAAGGGCCGGACCACAAGAGTCTATTGTACGCAGTCTTACCTTGCATTTCTTTAAGAGGTTGTTTCCACGGCTTGAACCTGTGACCTCAAGGTCACATGGCAACAACTTTACCAATTACTCCAAGACTCCCCTTCTAATTAGCTAGTGAATATACGTTGATTATATAAAAATTATACAACAATATATTTTATATATACATACTGTAGGAATACATATTCTATACAACAATGATACAATTTCTATATGTATGATACATTTTCTATACATATACAGTAGTGATACATTTTCATACAACAATGATACAATTTCTACTGAAATTAGTGGAAAAAGTGTATAAAATGAAATTATTTTGGAAAAACTAAAAAATATCTTTTAAATTTCTTGGGATATCTGGCGTCAATAGTTTCACCCTGATGGCCATTTATGTCTTCATCCCAAAAAAAAAATCCCTCGATTGCAATAGCTGAAAGATCAACTTCATATGGCCCTTTGACAATTTCAATAGGCCTCTTAAATTACCAAAGTCCAATATAAAGTCCAAATTTGTCAATATCAAGTGGGCCCCGTGCTTTGCTTTCAGCATTCAAAGCCCAAGTTGAACATTACAGTACCAGTACATTGACCTTCTAGCAAGCTAACATGAGTATTTACTTTCCTAGTATTCAATATCTGCTTTCTCAATTAAATTATTGGTATAGCTAGTTATTCTTCTATTTACTTTCCTAATTTAATTATCGATATACTCATTGTTCTATTTGCTTTCTCAATCATGTTATCTCCAACTTTACTCAATTATTTTTGCTTTATTGAAAGATCTCATTTCAGAGATCGACATTTCACTTAAAGCTTAACTATATATCAACATCATGATAATAATTAGTTATAACTAAGTAATTAAAATTGAATGTTGTATAGTATACATGGTGAAAAGCATAAAACATACCTAGAGCGTTTGTGAGGCGTGGGCTAGATAACTCAAAGAAGCGTGCATGGGGTTTCGTCTCCTTTTATCGGAACTTTTGACCTAAATAATCCAATATTAAAAATATTTAACGAAAAAAATACAGTTTTCAGATTTTTTATCAAAATAGAATAAACGTATTTGTGAGTAACGTTTTATATATTATTTTATTAAAAAAATTCTAACAATTAAAAAATAACAATAGAAGAACTAAACGGATGTATGAAATGTTACCACAAGTAACGACTTAACCTTAAAATGTTACTGGGAGTAACGATTTTCTGCTCCGGTAAGAAACCTTTTTAAAGCTTACACACAATATGATTCTCTATGGAATAGTCATGTCTCTTAATTATTTCTGTACTTTTTCTGGTGATTTTGCTCAACCTTTTATCTAATTCAACTGTAAAAAATCAGCAAGTGTTCCTTCTCTCTTAATCTTCATTTCACCTTCTCATTCTTTCACCTTTTCCCCTATTTTACCCCCACCACCTTAAAGTTTAGCATTTTACAAGCAAAATTGAAAACCCATTTTGCAAAATCATCTAATTAGCATTTTGAATTTCAAATTCAATACCTATTTTGCAGCAAGATTGATTTTCAGAATGTTACCATTACCTTAAATAAATTTCAACTGCATTCAAGCAAAGATAGAAAATAAATCACGTTAGTCGGCTACTTAAATTATACATCACAATATTAGGATAAGAAAATTAGCATCAGCCAGCAAAAATGAACATCTTTAACAAATATCGCAACATCATTTTGATAATACACCAAAAAGAACATGTTTAATCTTTGCACTAACTGATAATACATGGAAAATGGGGGGTCATTTTTAAAAAAAGAATTCCTATATCGCACCATTTTTTCCATCTATGGCACTATTGTGTGAGTTCGTTGCAACAAGTGAGATTTGAGAAATCGAAATAATATCCAAATTTTTCATTCCATTGGCAACAAGATCTCATCCAAACTACATTTTTTGATGTATCACAACTGAAATTTGAGAAACGAGATGGAGATGACATTTTTCCGGCTACAAAACCTAAAACATATGTTTGGTTCTCCAAACTCTTATGGCTGCCCAGAAAATGATGTCATTGACAACATGCGGACAACTTTTGTTACCCAAAAAAAATTAATCGAATGAACTAAAACGTGACTGGAGAATACGTATTAATCATATGTCGTAATTGGTGATTACGTATATATTTTTCAAACACCGTCCGGTTTTATTTTTTGCTGTTAATTTTTTAAATAAAATAACTCATAAAACGTTACTGAGAAATATATTTATTCTATATTGGTAAAAATTCAAAAAAAATGTGTTATTGTTGTTAAATGTTTTAAATATTGAATTATTTAGGTTAAAAATTCTTTTTATCGAGGCGTTGGCCCCATGTAATTTTAAGTAGGCGTTTGGCCATATATTTCAAACATTTTCATTTTTTTGAAATTTATGGAGTTGGAGTTGAAAATGAAGTTGGGTTTAGTTATATTTTTTGTAAAAAATATTTTGAAATAATATTCATGCTTGAATGTGCTTTTCAAATTTGAAATATAGCTTCAAAAGTAAAAAAAGTGAGTTGAAAAACAGGTTATAAGTTGTTTTCCAAATTTAAAATACAACTTCAAATTGGATTTTAAAATTTTCATCGCCAAACACTGATTTTCAAATAAAGTAAAAAGGAGTCCTAATTAACTCCCCATAAATGTTTCTGAAAGAAATAATCCCTTGATTATTCTCATTAATGAAAGAGTATATATACAATTTACAAATTGCCATAATAGAAAACCTATTCCTATTCTACTCCAAAACCCTATTCTAGTAGTACAAGTGTATACAATCCCGTGATGGGCTGTTGATTTACAATCCGAGATGGCGGTCCAATATACATAAGTATACACGTGTATATCGTGTGTATACTTATGTATATTTAACACACCCCCGCAATCATAGCGGGTGGTCTTCGGACAATGAGACTGTCCCTAAAATCTTCAAAAAGGACCGAGGGAAGACCTTTTGTAAAGATGTCTGCAATTTGATACTTGAAAGGGACATGGCAGACGCGTACTTGACCACGAGCAACCTTTTCGCGAATAAAGTGAATGTCCATCTCGATATGTTTAGTGCATTGGTGCTGAACCGGATTACCAGAAAGGTAGATGACACTAACATTATCACAATAAACCAAGGTCGCTTTCTGAATATGACAATGAAGCTCTAACAACAAATTACGTAACCAACATGATTCAGAGATCACATTAGCTACCCCTCGATATTCAGCATTAGCACTAGAGCGGGACAAAGTCGACTGACGTTTCGCAGACCATGAGACCAAGTTATTACCAAGAAACATACAATAGCCAGATGTAGACTGTCTGGTGTCCGGACAGTCACCCCAATCAGCATTTGTATACGAGACAAGTGTTGACGTTGATGAAGGATATAAATGCAAGCCATAGTCAAGTGATATACCGAATGATGCGTTTGAGCGCATTCATGTGCTCAACTCTGGGATCATGCATAAATAAACACACCTGATGTACGACATACGTAATATCTGGTCTCGTGAATATAAGATACTGAAGGGTCCCTGCAAGACTGCGATAGCGGGTCGGATCCTCGTATGGTGCGCCGGCCGCAGCACCAAGCTTGGGCTTAGTATCAATTAAAGTGAAAGTGGACTTATAGGATGACATCACAGCCCCTCTCAATGATCTCAGTTGCATACTTCCTTTGGGATAAGAACAACCCACCTGCATGACGAGTGACAACAATCCCCAAAAAATAACTCAAAGGCCCCAAGTCTTTCCAGCAAACTCAGAACTGAGCATTGTCATGATAGACTGACGTAATACATCGGAAGAGGCAGTCAAGATAATATCATCCACATATAATAGTATATAAGCCAAGGAAGAACCACGACGATAGATGAACAAGGAATTATCCGACCTGCTGTGAGTGAACCCAATAGTCGAAACATAGTCGGCAAACCTCTTATACCAGGCCCGTGGAGACTGCTTAAGCCCATATAAGGACTTTTTCAACAAACAGACATGATGAGGATATTTGGGATCCCTAAACCCTAAGTGCTGATGCATATAGATTGTTTCCTTGAGATTAGCATGTAAGAAAACATTCTTCACATCTAACTGATGACTGGGCCATGCTTTCGAAAGAGCCAAGCTGAGCACAGTGTGAATGGTAGCCGGCTTAACCACCGGACTAAGCGTCTCACCACAATCCATACCAACCTGCTGAGTCTTACCATCACCCACAAGCCGCGCCTTATGCATTGCAAACAAACCGTCTGAATTGTCCTTATGAGAAAAAATCCACATAGACCTAATAATATTAATACCAGATGGATGGGGCACCACCTCCCACGTTTTATTATCAATAAGAGCATTATATTCATCGGTCATAGCAAATTTTCAATTCGGGTCTTTAACGCAGACACAGGATTACGGGGTAAGGGTGATTTAAACATATTAGAATTTAAATTAAAATGTTTTTTGGTTTAAAAATACCCCGTTGACTACGAGTGATTGGTCTATGACTCGGAGGAGAATTGGGTGAATTTTGGGAATTCTCAGGACCAGGGACGGACTAGCCAGCAGGCAGTGAGCCTGTTGGCCCAACACGGTAAGCAGGTATCGGAACTGGAATGGGGTCGGGCAAGCGGCCCAATTCCTTAAATCAAGGCGGATCGACCCGGCCATCGGACCGGACCCGATGTAGGTGACAACATAGCAGTGAGGCCAGTGGGCAGTGGGCCTGGTGGTGGATTTTGGGTACGTGATAGGTCTGATAAATGGTGAATAATATACGGGGAGATACCGTCATTCAAAAAATTATACGAACTAGGCATGAGACTACTCAATTTTGCAAACGGGAATTGGGACTCATAAAAAATAACATGGCAACTAATGATGATTTTGTGAGATGATAAATCAAAACATTTGTAACCACGATGATTAGACGGATAGCCCAAAAATACACAAGAGGTAGAACGAGCCTGGAATTTGTTAATTGTGGTGGATGGAAACAACGGATAACATAAACACCCAAAAACCCTAAAATGTGAAAACGAAGGAGTTTTATTAAATAAAATTTGAAGAGGGGATGAGTACGTCAACCTTTTGAGAGGAAGAATGTTAAGAAGATATGTAGCCATTTGTAGAGCATGATGCCAAAAAGTAGGGGGTACGGAATCATGAATCAATAAAGTTCGGACAATATTGTTAATTGTACGAATTTTTCGTTTGGCTTTCCCATTTTGTGAAGACGTATGAGGACAAGAAAAACAAAAACTAATCTCATTAGTAGCACAAAACTCCCGAAAGACCCCATTATCATATTCTTTGCCATTATCACATTGAATATTCTTAATTTCCCGTTCGAATTTTAAGAAGGTGGAAAAACATGAGATTTTTTCGCTATTGAAAAAGTCCATAAAAAATTAGAATAATCATCCAAAAATATAACATAATAACGATGACCCAAAGAACTGAGAACACAAGATGTCCATATATCGCTATGAATAATATCAAATGGCATTAGAGTACGAGAATTAGATTCTACAAACAACAATCTAACAATTTTCCCTAAAGAACAAGATTGACAATTCGGAGTACTACGCGTACCCTTACAAGAAATAAATTTATTTTTATCTAAGGAAGACAAAATGGACGATCCCGGATGACCTAGACGAGCATGCCACAAGGCAGGAGCAAGGGCGGCAAACGTAGATGGCAAGGCTTGACTCGAAAGACCAAAACTTGGTGTGATCGGATAAAGATCTCCCCTTACTATCACACCTCATGGGAGGACTCCCCGTCTTGAAATCCTTCACAGAAAATCCAAAGGGATCAAATTCAACAGAAACCGAATTATCAGTTGTGAATTTACGGACATACACTAAATTTTTAATCAATTTAGGGGCATGAAGGGTATTTTTCAAGATAAGTGGTGGATGGGGTGGAGACAAAGTTTTATGACCATAACCACTAATCGGAATAGAATTATCATTCCCAGCAATTATACCACGTGGGTTGCTCAAATTGGAATAAGACGAGAGAGTACCTTGATTGGACGTCATGTGGGTAGTCACATCGGTGTCCATGTACCAATTTAGGTCCGGTGGTGTTAAACCAAGTGTGAGTAGGGCCCGCTGTATGGTGGGCCTGGTGGGGCCGAGGCCCAAGCACGCTGGCTTGCTGCCCCGGCCCAGTCACTGTTCTCGGACTCCACTGTTGGTTAGAAAAATTAGTCCTGAGGGGCTGCTGAAACTGAGCCCAATTCGGGTGGCCAGTGGGCTGCTGAAACTAAGCCCAATTCAGGTGGGCAGTAGACTGCAAATAGGGGCTGTTGAGCCCAGGTCCACTAGTCCAGTTCCTGTACCATGGGCCCCAGGGCTGTGGCGAGTGGGCTTGCGGCCCACTACACAGAGGTCCATTGCCACCCCCGTTATTTTCACCTCGATTTTTGCCAATTTTTTTTGCAATTCTGACCCTTTTTGTTGCCACCGTTGTTGCGGTTTTGATCGTAATTGGGAACAAATCATGAGAATTGTCGGATGATGTCATCATGACCACATGACTTGAAGTAGTAGCCGTCTTTTTAGCCAAACGGCTTCTTCCAAAGTAAGCATGGAGCGAGCTTGATGGAACTTAGGGAGAGGATCATTTTAACGAAGGATAGTACCAACGCCACTATAGGCCTCGGATAGGCCAGCAACCATTCGCAAAACAAGATGATTGTCGCTAACGGGCGCACCAACGTTGCGGAGTTGGTCCGCCAATTCTTTCAATCTCTTGCAATATGCTGAAACGTTTGGGAAATTTTCCATGTTGACGTGGGAAAATTCCTGCTCAAGGATAACAACTATGGAATTTTGATTATCTTGTAATATGTCACGCCGCCTATCCCAAGCAGCCATCGCTGTAGCATCAGACTCAATAATCGTCTACAATATGTCGGTAGAAATAGTGGAGTAAATCCACTGAAGGACGGTGGCATCAAGAGTCGTCCACAACTTAGGATCATCCTCGCGCTGAGGCACCTCCATATCCTCAGGAGCTGCGGGGATTATATGATGGATGACTTGATGCGAACGTGCGTGAATTTTGAACAGTTCGGCCCACGTCACATATTGGACGTTTTCTATTTCAAGAATAAGAGAGATGTGATTCTTGATGTTAGAATTGTAAGGGCAGGATGAAACGTGTTCTTTGATGTAGACATACTGATAGAACAATATGTGATTAAGGGATTTGGAAGATAGAGGAGGTACTGTCGGAATAAACCAATCCGAGAACAAATTGCGGAAAAACTTGGTCTCGGTTTTGTTCACTGTTTGGTCGACGGCAATAGGAAAAAAACTAGGAGAGGATTTTAAGACCTAGATTTCTGATACAATAAAAGAAATAATCTCTTGATTATTCTCATTAATGAAAGAGTATATATACAATTTACAAATTGCCATAATAGAAAACATATTCCTATTCTACTCCCAAAACCCTATTCTAGTAGTACAAGACTCCTACAACTATGGTAAGTATACAATGCTAATTAAGGTAACATTTACACTACAATATTACAACAATATACACATAATAATCTGCCAATCCCGTGATGGGCTTCTACTGCCCAAGCCCGTGATGGGCTGTTGATTTACAATCCGAGATGGCGGTCCAATATACATAAGTATACACGTGTATATCGTGTGTATACTTATGTATATTTAACAGTTTCTTACACGTTTATAGGTTGCCTCGCCCTAAGGTAAGTCTCGAGCAAGTACCAACTTCACTTTTTTCTTTACTAATACTTTGATTTTAGGTAGTATCATGTGTTATACGTAACATACAGAGGCAGATTCCTACATTTTTAAATCAGTAAGTGCAGAGTACTATTACACTCACTTCTCTTTTTGACATTAATGAATACAAATTTAGCATTGTGTACGTTTGTGTTTTATTTATTTATTTTCAATACAAAGACATCAAAATGTGGATGGCTCGTTGTTAATAGACTATTGTGTTTCAATTTATGTGACATATTCTTATTAGTCTATCTAAAAAATGTCATTTTATAAATTTAGTAACTCTTTAATTCTAACATCTCACATGACATATTTAAGATCATAAAATTCAAAAAAATTTAATACATTACATATCTCTTGAGTTTCAAAGGGCTTGGGTGCACTAAGCTCCCGCTAAAACCACAAAATTCTAGAGTCTCTCCTAACTTTTTAAATTTTGTGTTCAACCGTCAAACTAAGACACATCATATGAATCATACGGGCATATCCTTTCATTTTTGTGGTGATAATTTATAGTGAAATGTACATGAACGTCTCAATCCATAGCAAATTATGAACTAGGAAGCTTTACTAATTTGAAGGATATGTATGAATGAACAAAATCTTGGCATTAAGGTGATGAATAATGAGACAAAGAAGGTCCCCAGGGCATAGCTGGATGGCAAAGGAGGGAAACTTAAAATTCAGCTGGAGGCCTGCAGCGTGGGTTCGAACCCTGGTGGGAGCAATTTGCTCTCTTCTGGGGTAGGAACTTGTAGGTGATATCAGCTGCTCTGTTGGAATCCTATTTTGTCTATTTCTTAAGTATAAATGCTAGGTATCTTAGCAACGATCCTTCCTGACCATGATTTATGTGTCCTTACAAGCCAAACACATAATATTGCGATTGTATTCAATTGCAAAAGAGCAATTTTTGTTGGTACTATGTTGTACTTTATAAAGCAGTACGGGAAGTAAATAACTATAACAAGTATTCGAAAGGGTGAACAAATATTCAATATTCAGAAATTGAATCTTGTTGAACAAATAGGTCAATCTTCAAAACTGTCGCAAGCTTGTTGTGTCTTGAATCTTGATAACCTGAAATCAAGAAACAACTAAATCTGGATGGTTACAACGTTGTGTGTTGAGTCGAGTGATAGCCCTCTGTCCTTAAGACAAGATTGCCCCGTATATATGCTTTTACGTTAGCGGGCAATAGTCTCCCAAGATAAAACAACACTTTAATCTCAACACTACAAAGCCAATAGGTTGAGCCTGGCGAAGAAAATAAATATGAATCGACTTGCTGAAGATATGGAATAGGAAGGAAGAGTTTCTCTTTACTCTTCTCTTTTGTCTCTGTGTATATAGTGTGTCTCTGTAGTGTATATCTTGTGTATACGTGAGGGTTTGGTCACTGTTTTTCAGCCACTGTTTTGCTGAATTTCAGCCACTGTTTTGCTGAATTTTCAGCCACTGTTTTGCTGAATTTTCAGCCATTGTTTTGCTGAATTTCAACCACTGTTTTGCTGAATTTTCAGCCACTATTTTGCTGATTTTCTGTGTCTTTTTCCGTCACTGAATTGAGCCAAGGGAGGCTCAATATATATCAAGAGGAGGGGCTGATCAACTGCCCAAAACATGGTTGTTAATGGCCATTAGGAGGGCATTAAACAACCAAGTAATAGATGTGAAAGACCATTGAAGAAGGCTGCTCAACTGCCCAAGTAATGGGTTGTTAATGGAGGAGTTAATCAGCCAAATAATGGCTGGTTAATGCTCCAAAAAAATAGTCCAACGGTAGGCAGAAAGCTTTACCGGACGGGACGGGCGGCGCGCGTGTGGGCTTAGCCTTGAACCCAAGCACATCTAGGTCCTCCCTCCTTTAAACACATGGGATACCCCTTGGGGTCCCAAACCCTTTACCAATTAGAGACTTATATAGAGAGCAATTCTTCATATTCCCACCGATGTGGTAGATTTGTCCCACACCACATTTCCATGCCTCAAACACCTTACTTCGTGGACCAATATCTCTTTCATTTCTCAACGAAATTAGACGATTCTTGGCCCTACGGTCATCTACTCACTTCGTAGATCATGCATGTGCGAAGAGACAAGGTCTCCAACATGCGGAACACTAGTGTTTAATTCATCAAAGATGGGTGGACGCATCTCCCCGCCAAAGACTAATTTCCAACAATTTTCATCACCATCAAGATTTACGATGGAATGGATATATAGAATCTTTTCACTCTCGAGGTCATGAATGCAAGTCTTGAGAATGAAAAAGATTTGGTTGATTTACCCGAATGTCCCTTTTTAGGTTACTATACAAAAATAGTCCTTGAAATATATTACTATTACGGATATCGTGGAACTCGAGTCTAATGTTTGCTCATATATTGCTCAATCTTATAAATAAAATATTAAATTATGATCTAGTGTTTATAATGACGTACAAAATTTTAGACCATGACCTGATATTTTTTCACAAAATTTTCAGTTTGTTCAAAAAATTTATAAGTTACAAGAAAAAAAAAGGATCACTTATTAAACGGTTGCACCTAAAAGGGACAACCGGCGAAAATTCTACGAAAAAGTCCTGGTACGAAGCGTTTTCCCCTTAAATGAATCTTACATATGCGACACGATTTCAAACTAAGCAAGTTCTGATTCGAATACTGAACAGCAGATAAATAATAGAGGAATAATTTTCATTAATACCGTCTTCGGGTGCCTGCATGAATTATTGAGTTGTATGGTTGTCCAAAGGATGAAAGGATAGACAGATTCATGAGGACCCCCACCTATTCTCTACTGTTCAAGCAAATATTCCATAATATCGCATATTCTACGTATAGTTTATCAAATTTACTTTTACTGTATTTATCAAATTGTTGTTATTTGATGATACATTATAACAGTAATCAGTTGTCATTAATATTAAATTTGGTTAACTTTGGAAAATTATATAAAAGAACTCGAGTTGGGTTCAAGTTGACTTCAAAATTACTAAATTTAAGCAATCAAGATCGTTTTTCTTCGGACACTTTTTTTTCTACAAGAAACCAAAATCGCATATTCTAAAGCAATTATTGTATGTTTGCGTATTCACATATCTGAGCAATTATTGTCTGTAATGTTTAGTAAAAACTAAAAAGAGACAAGTGCATTGTCTCCTTTGACTATGTCATAGTGGTCTTCTCGTTCTTTTTTTTTATATTTAGCTTCCGACTTACGTCAGACTATCAGGGATTGAACACAAAGCAACTGATATCACCTACAAGCTCCTACCCCAGAAGAGAGCAAATTGCTCCCACCAGGGTTCGAACCCACATGCAGCTGAGGCCTCAAAATTTGAATTTTAAGTTTCCTCCTTTGCCATCCAATTTATGCCATGCCAGGGACCTTCTTTGTCTCATTATTCATCACCTTAATGCCAAGATTTTGTTCATTCATACATATCCTTCAAATTAGTAAAGCTTCCTAGTTCATAATTTGCTATGGATTGAGACGTTCATGTACATTTCACTATAAATTATCACCACAAAAATGAAAGGATATGCCCGTATGATTCATATGATGTGTCTTAGTTTGACGGTTGAACACAAAATTTAAAAAGTTAGGAGAGACTCTAGAATTTTGTGGTTTTAGCGGGAGCTTAGTGCACCTGGTGCCCTTTGAAACTCAAGAGATATGTAATGTATTAAATTTTTTTGAATTTTATGATCTTAAATATGTCATGTGAGATGTTAGAATTAAAGAGTTACTCAATTTATAAAATGACATTTTTTAGATAGACTAATAAGAATATGTCACATAAATTGAAACACAATAGTCTATTAACAACGAGCCATCCACATGTTGATGTCTTTGTATTGAAAATAAATAAATAAAACACAAACGTACACAATGCTAAATTTGTATTCATTAATGTCAAAAAGAGAAGTGAGTGTAATAGTACTCTGCACTTACTGATTTAAAAATGTAGGAATCTGCCTCTGTATGTTACGTATAACACATGATACTACCTAAAATCAAAGTATTAGTAAAGAAAAAAGTGAAGTTGGTACTTGCTCGAGACTTACCTTAGGGCGAGGCAACCTATAAACGTGTAAGAAACATTTATGGGGAGTTAATTAGGACCTCGATAAAAAATTCAAATCCAATTTGAAGTTGTATTTTAAATTTGGAAAACAACTTATAATCTGTTTTTCAACTCACTTTTTTATTTTTGAAGCTATATTTCAAATTTGAAAAGCATATTCAAGCATGAATATTATTTCAAAATATTTTTTACAAAAATTATAACTAAACCCAACTTGATCTCCAACTCCAACTCCAACTCCATAAATTTCAAAAAAAGTGAAAAATATTTGAAATATATGGCCAAACGCCTACTTAAAATTACATGGGGCCAACACCTCGATAAAAAGATTTTTTGACCTAAATAATTCAATATTTAAAAAAGTTAACAACAATAACACATTT
Source organism: Anisodus tanguticus (assembly GCA_034509755.1). Taxonomy (NCBI): domain Eukaryota; kingdom Viridiplantae; phylum Streptophyta; class Magnoliopsida; order Solanales; family Solanaceae; genus Anisodus; species Anisodus tanguticus. Next base: position 35,246,090 of record CM067546.1, read on the forward strand.
TTTGAATTTTTACCAATATAGAATAAATGTATTTCTCAGTAACGTTTTATTAGTTATTTTATTTAAAAAATTTAACGGCAAAAAATCAAACCGGATGGCATTTTAAAAATATATATGTAATCACCAATTACGACATATGATTAATACGTATTCTCCAATCACGTTTATAATTTTGGTATTTTTGAAAACTTGCTAAATCGCCATGTTATTAAGACTATTGAAGAATTTGTCCAAATGGATAATCAAGAAAAAACTATACAGTGATTTTCTGATACTGTTATTGAAAGATATCAAAAATTGCATTATAATTTTTTGCATATTGGATTAGTGCAAATTGCATTTAAACCTTTAACTTTAAAGGGTTTACCTGAAAGTTTTATGATTGTTTTAAGAGATGCTAGAAATTTAAATTGGAAATAATCTCCTATGGGTGCTATGCAATCCAGTCTGGCTTATGTACCAGTTTATTTTGATGTAAGACCAAATCTTACTTTATCTTTGTCTGATCCAAATATTTTGCATGCTTTAACTTTATATGTAAAAGCTCATGGTTATAATTATATGCCTAAAACAGAAGTTATGTGCATATGTTATCGTATCTATTTCTGTGTGTTAGACACTTTGAATCCTAATTGTAAGATTATGGATGATAAGAGAAATAGACAAACGGTTCTTATAGAAACCAACCTAGCCAAAAGGTCTAAGATAACAACTAGAAGACATATCAGTTGGGATGAAATAAATTATCCCGACGATTGGCTAATTGAGAAGCCAATCCCTGTCCAACCTAGGATAGATACTCGGATTGCTCAGGTAGTTCAAACTACTGATGGAAATATCCATCTCCAATTCGCTACTCAACCACCTAAATTAGGTAGATCAATGTCATCTCATTATTATCTCTCTCCTCTCGATGACATTCCAGACCTTCTACTGCTAGAGCATCAACCTCTTAGGTTAACGAAGATCTTTATAAGGTTACCACTCCATCAAAAATCTCTCAAGATGAAAAGATTGATAAAATAAAGATATGAGATAACCAAATTCCTGTAGGAATTAACACAAACCCTACTCCCAGTGAAATGGGATTCACTGATTATTTTAAAAATGGATATCGACCATATTCGTGCTTCTCTTCTGGATTATAGTCCAGGTTCAGGTCTGAGAAAAATTATTTCGAAAGACTTTCTGAGTGAAGATTATTATCTTTTTAGAAAATGATTTTTTTCATTTTTTACTACAAAAGAACAATGTCTCATTAGAGATCAATTTTACGATGAGTTGCAAACCAAGCAGGATTATAAGCATTTTGTTAGATGGTTTGTCGAAGACTATGCTCTACCCAATATCAACGTTATTGAAAGACAATGGCATTTAGATTCTAAAAAAAATCCTTAGGAGTATATACCCTCCAAATGAACCATTTTCGTTAAAAAGGACAATAGTAACAATGATTTACAGGCCCAACCTTTTATGAAGCTAATATATCAGACCCTTCATAATGGTCCTACTATTGATCATATCAACACCCTGTTCAAGCAACATAACCACACCAATATCCATCTTAAGGTTATTAGTGAATATATGAGCTTATTACATAACAAGGTAGACAAGCTCAGATCTCTTATAGTGAGCCAACGAGTCAAGATTGATGCTACTACCGACCCGCCTCCAAAATCTCTGGAAATTCCATAAAATATCTAGCCTCCTCCTTCAAGGGAAGGAATTTTCCTGACAAAAAAGACCACAGAACCATTAGTAAAAAATCTTGAAAATCTACTCTCTCAATTTCAGAGTAAGTTGAAGATTTCTCCAACAGATGTTTCTACATCTACTGTTACGATGATTAGTACAAATAAATTATCTGAGTCTGACAATGAAGCACAAATTGTTGCGATGAGAAAGGGTAAATGGAAATCCAAGTTTAATTCAGAAAATTACTACTATCCGAGACCTACACCCATGAATGTTCTAATTGAAGAACAAGCTTATAAGAATGAGCCTACCGCTTATACCGATACATAAATTATTGAATGGAATATAGATGGTGGCGTTGATAGTCAAATCTTCAGGACTTGCCAAAAAATCATCATGTATGCTGCAGCAGACAAAGGTAATCACCAAACCGATGCTCACATCGTTAAGATGATAACTGCATGATTCACAGGTTAGCTTAAAGCATGGTGGGATAATTATCTCACACCAGACCAAAAAGCTTCTATTCATAATGTTGTAAAGCAAGAGGGTAATGAGGTCCAACCTTATGCAGTTTTTACTCTCGTTCTAACCATTTTAGATCACTTTACAGGAAATTATTCAACCAATTATGATAATATCATAATTCTTCTGCAAAACCATAGGTGCCCCACCTTAACTTCATTTAGATGGTATAAGAATATTTTCCTTATCATAGTGTTAAACCTCCTAGAAGCCAATAGTAGTTTATGGAAAGCCAGATTCATAGATGAAATTCCCTCTCTTTTTGCTGAAAAGATTAAGAGAACCTTAAGAAAGGATTCAGGAGATTCTCAGATCTAATGGGATCTTTATTCTTACGGTCAGCTAATAGGCAAATGCATGGAAGAAGGATTAGCTCTATGCAATGATCTGAAATTATAGAAACAACTTAAAAAGCAGAAATTGACAGAAAAAATCCAATTAGGAGAATTCTGGCAACAGTTCGCATTCGATGAACCAACCTCTCACCAAATGGGGAAAAAGAGGAAAAATCCGGTTAAACCTCATAAAAATAGTATTATGAGAAGTACAAATCTGACTCTTACAAGAAGTATGCTGCAAAGAAAAGAGCCAGAAATGCAAAAAATGGTTATAGCCCTAAGAGAGAGAAAAAGTCTCCTACATGTTATGCATGTGGTGAAAAAGGACATTACGCCAATAGGTGTAAGAAGAAAAAGATCGACAAGATCAAGAATCTCAATATAGATGAAAGCATTAAAGATGCTTTGATGAAAATTGTTGTCTCATCGGATGAGTCTAATGACTCAGAGGAGATTACGAGTTCAGACTATGAAGATCCTTACTCCTTCTCTACAGAAGAAGAAGCTCATTGCACCTTCATTTCAAAAGATAAATGTCAGTCTATCAAGGACAATGAAGAAACTGATGATGAATTTTATAAACTTCAAGCACAATTCTCCAGTTGCAATATAAATGTCATAAACGGAGAAGAAGTCAGTGACCCACTGGATAATATTCAAGACAAAGCTCAGATCAAAAATTGATCCACCTTATAAATTTTCTGAACTTATTCAAGAATTATAGAAAAAAATGAGTCCTAATAGTCCTATAACAGTCCAGGAACTGAAAACTGAGATATATGATCTCAAAACAGAACTAAATCTACTACGACGACATTACACTACTCTGGATGATAGAGTTACTTCATTAGAATCAGGACAGGCTAGTCATACTCCTCTTCCTGATACTCCTATAGAGTTAGGTTATACTCCTATACTCGACCAACCAACTACCTATGATAATCCAAATGAGGCAGACTTTATGGGAGCCATTAATTTGTATTCCCGTCAAAGATGGATTACCCATATTAATTTGTTAATTAATAGAGGTATCATATATAGACATGTCCCTGCATTGATTGATTCAGGGAAGATCTTAACTGCATTAGGGAAGGACTTATCCCTACCAAATACTTCACCAAGACGACTCGTAGAGTAAGTGGTGCAGATGAGAGCAAATTAGATGTCTCCTACAAATTACCAAGTGTCAATGTTTGCCATGATAGAATGTGTATGGAACATTCTTTCGTCTTAGTCAAAAATTTGGCTCATGATATTATCTTAGGCATACCTTTTATTAATGGACTAATGCCTCTTACACATATTGATGATAAGGTTTTCACATGTACCCTTGAGAATAATTCTATCACTTTTCCTTAGGTTCCTGCATCAAATACAGTAAGCCTTATTAGTCTTGTGCAGAACAAGAAGCAACATCTTGATTATCTACAGCAAGAATTAATGTCTTATAATATCATAGACCAGTTGCAGAATCCTAAATTACAAGATAAAATAAAAGGAATAGAGCATGATTTTTCTATTTCTATTTGCAATGATTTACCTACTGCTTTTTGGAACAGAAAAAAGATATAGTTAGTCTTCCATATGAAGAAGGGTTCCATGAACAAAATATTCCAACAAAGGCTAGACCTTGCCAGACGAATATGATATCTAGAGATTTGCAAAAAAGAAATTGCAACTCTAATAGAGAAAAGGTTAATTAGACCTTCAAACTCCCCATGGAGTTGTACAACATTTTATGTTAATAAGCATGCTGAACAGGAACGATGAGTTTCCAGATTAGTTATTAATTATAAACCATTGAATAAAGTTCTAAAATGGATTAGATATCCAATTTCTAATAAAAAGGATTTGCTTGACAAGTTATACTAGTCTAACATATTTTCAAAATTTGATTTAAAATCAGGATTTTGGCAGATACAGGTCAATGATTCTGACAGGTATAAAATTGTTTTTACAGTCCCATTCGGACATTATGAATGGAATGTCATGCCTTTTGGGCTAAAAAAAATGCTCCATCAAAATTTCAGCATGTCATGAATGATATTTTTACTTCATATAGTGATTTTATCATTGTTTACATAGATGACATATTAGTCTTTTAAAAAAGTATACAAGATCATATCAAGCATCTTGAAATTTTTAAGAATTTCAAATGGTTTGGTTATATCAAAACCCAAAATGAATATTTTCCAAATAAAAGTCCGATTTGTTGGTCATAATATTGAACATGGGAAAATCATTCCTATTACTAGGAGTATAGAATTTGCTTCTAAATTTTCTGATGAAATTCTTGATAAAACCCAATTACAAAGGTTTTTAGGGAGTCTAAACTATATTTCTCCTTATTATAAGAATTTTTCTGTGGATGCAACCATCTTATATGATAGGTTGAAAAAAATTGTCACTCCGTGGACAAATGCCCACACAGAAGCGGTACAAAATATTAAGAAGAATGTACAAGCTTTGCCATGCCTTATGCTTGCTAACCCAAATTGGGGGAAGATTATTGAGACTGATGCTTCAGACATCGGTTATGGTGGGATACTTCAACAAATAAATCCCCAAACCAAACAACAATATCTTGTTCGGTATCATTCAGGAAAATGTACTACTAGTCAAAAGAATTATGCCACTATAGCTAAAGAAATTCTTGCTATAGTTAAGTGCGTCCTGAAATTCCAGGATGATCTTTATAATACAAAGTTCTTAATAAGAACAGACTGCAATGCAACTAAATTCATGTTTCAAAAGGATTTTAAACATGATGTATCCAAACAAATGTTTGCAAGATGGCAGACCCATTTGGCCCCATTTGATTTTGAAATTCAATATCTTAAAGGTGAAGATAATTCACTCCCTGATTTTCTTACTCGTGAATATTTGCAAGGATAAGATGCGTCCAGAATGGACACCACCTACTCCTAATAGGGGTAGAGGCAGAGGCTCAGGCCGAGGCTCTAGCAAATCTAGTTCCACTGGAAATAATATTTCTAATATTCCAAGAGTAATACTCGTGGACAAAGCAGGCTCTTCTAGTAATCAACAACAAGGCTCATATACCGAAAAACTCCATCAATCGGAGAAAGAAAACATAGACCAATATTTGGTCAAGGGTCATAAAGAGACAATTGTCTACCTACATCATGAAGATAAGAATTATCTAAATGATCCTTGGATTCTAATGAATCGATATGTAAAAAATTTCTACAATCCTTTCCTAGAAGGAAAGAACATGATGTATTATGAATATATCCTTATTGCGACCAGCACTGCTGAGATCACATCGTTCCTGGATAATAAGCCTGGAGCTGAAAGGAAATTTTCAAAATTATATCTTAAGAAGATTATATCTCCTTATGAGTGGGGAATTAGCCAATTCAGATCAAAGAAATTTATAATTCCTCGAACGCCATTAAAGTGACGTTTAATTATTATGATTATATCAATGCTTTCATGCATGTTTTTACTATGAAAATCGCAAGCATGGTCATTCTTGGTGGATTAAAATTAATCCTGATATTTTTAAAAACAGCCAGAATAATTTATTACTTTCAGGATGGATATTTCCGTGGTGGAGTGTCATCGGACCTGAAATTCAGGTCTTACATGAGCCTTATACGACTTTCTACAAAGAATGGGTTCAAGTAACACCATGTGTTACCCCAGAAAATCCTTCTGATTATATCAAAGGATCTGCTTCATTATTTTTCTTCATGCAGGCAGGAATCCCTTGGATATGGAAATGGATTCCAGAAGCAGGAAGGAATCAGCAAGGCATTAAATGTCTCAAAAAGAAATTCCTTTGTAAGTTTTGGTCCAAATTGTTAGATAAAGATCCACAGGACAAAACTTGTCATTATGGGTGGCAATTAGAAGACGATATATCTTCACTGGTTAAAAGTCTTAAAAATATCCATCATATGGAGAAAGAGACTAGAGAAGATGAATCATCTTTCTTTTTCAAATTGGAAAAAACTATTAAGGTTCGAAATCCCCAAGCATCCGACGAAGATCTCATGTCAGCATACCTTGATAAGGTAAAAGAGGATTTCATAAAGAATTTTAAGGCAAAAGTGGATGATAGTCCCTATTCCAAGACATTTACCGCATCCATGAGAGATGTCCCTGATGACAATTGGAGGATTATACTTACCATCCAACAACAGAAGATCTGTTTGATAGCTAATAGAGGCAATCAAGCAAAAACACAAATCCAAGAAGGAGGACACCAATTCAAAGGGAAAAGCAAAAATGTCAGAGTGAAATGACATTGGTGGCCACACGGAATCAATAATGGCCGGATATGACAAATGTCCTCTCACAACTTTAATAAAGTTTTTAACTTTTTATAAAAGTTTTCTTTTTTTTCAAGATAAGAAAGCGACGTATGTCGGGGAATCTTATCTTACTTTATGTAAAGTTTTCTTTTCCGCAAAGTTGTTTGTCCATATGTAATTATTAGATTCGTTTACTGTTTCCATTTTATAAATTGTATTTCGTTTTGAGGTCCGCCTTCACCTATAAAAGGGGACTCTCTTTCATTTGTCAAGCAAGCCTTGGAAGAAAATCACCAAGCATTGTAAAAATTCTCTTCATAATAATATTTCAGTTTTCGTTGTATACTTTCTCTCTCTTGGACACAACTTAGGTAATATTCTCTACCCTTCTCTTTTTTATTTCATATTTCGTATGATATGCTAATAAGCCTATACTGTCTGAGATGCTCTGCAATGATATGGTTTAATTAAAAAAAAAAGGATAGAATGAAATAGAATTCTACACTGAAATTCTGGGAAGGATATTAGTACATATCACCATGGGTTCTGAGGTATTCTAACAATTATGCTCTTGTCGTACGGAGTGCCCTTTCAGCCGTCGCCGTGGTTAGGCATAAGGCATTTTCATGGGCCATTTTTTGTATTGATCTATGTATAACTATTGGAATATGCTCGGATTAAAATCCCTATTTATGAATAGTACTATGATCCATCTTGGTTGTAGATTTCTTTTGTTTTGTTCTATTCTTTATTATTATTCAAATGGTACAATAAATCCTTGTGGTCTGGCCCTTCCCTGGACCCCGCGCATAGCGGGAGCTTAGTGCACCGGACTGCCCTATAATTTTGGCCTACGATAGACAGAGTAGTCATTTAATAATTTTTCTGATATTTAAAACTTAAAAAATTATATATACTATATATGTTTTCCAAAGAATTCAATTTCTTACCAGTCATTACATATAAGGTAAAATATTAATAAACTAAATTTTACATTGCAATTTAAGTTAAAATATTTGTAATGGAAGAAATATCCTCTTATCTCATTGTCATTAATTTTCCGTTCTTTTTTTATTTCTCTTCGTTGTAATTTGCTTTTTTCAATATAAGAGGAAAAAAAGTCTCCTACATCTAAATGAAATTGATTATGTTCTTCTAATTATTAGCATTCTACTCCACTGCTAATTGTCTATATTTAGTAGCCTTTTCTGGTACATAATATGATCTCCCGGTGGGAAATTTACTAATGTGGAATTAAGTTTATCCTATTATTTATGACTCGAACAATTGGGGCCCCACACGTCGGAAACGTCGTTTCCAAACACGTGTACACGTAGTGCCAAGTATCGTAAATTTCATTAGTGAAAGAGATATTGGTACATACGTAATACGTTTGAGACATAAAATGATGGACGGTTATTGGCCAAATGACAAGTATCCCACATTGATAAACGAAGGAAGAAGTTTACTAAGTGTAAGATGAAACGAGTCGGAAATCGCCGCAGAGCCATGAAGGGCCGCGGTGCAACACTGTCGGAGCCGCGGTGCAACACCGTCGGAGCCGTGGCGCCCACATGGAAGCGCCGCGACGCTAAATGGTGGCTTGGGCTACTGGAGCCGAGGCATGGCGACGCTAATTAGGGATGGCAATTGGGCAGGGCGGGTACCCCCTTCCCCGCATCCGTACCCGCCAGAAAATTTTATACCCGCTACCGTGGCGGGTACAATTTCAACATCCATACCCGCCTAGGCCCAAGTGGATATCCGTCACCCGCCTGTACCCGCCAGCCATATCAGCCTATTCTCTTTCTCTTCTCTATTGAAACCTCACCTGTTGTGTATTTTCTCTGCAAACCAAAACAGTAAACTCCCAAAAATTAAGAACTTCTTCACTTAAGACATCAATATAAGAAAATACACATAATTAAAATACTTTTCCTCGACTAAAAGAACACGAAAAATATCAGGAACTTCAATTAAACATCAAAATAAAGAAAAACTCATAATTTACAATAGTCTTCCTTGACTAGATAACGGATCTCACAAAAATAACATCAAACATATTAGGAACTTCTGCCCTTGAACTTCAAATTAAGAAATACTCTTAATTGAAAATAATAAATGCTTACATTGGAAGAAGTTGAAAAAATAGGAAGAGGCGGCTTGTTCTAGTTCTTCGGAGCCATTTGAAATTATTATGCTATGTAACAAAATGATCTTTTGTAAGGATATTGCAATGAAGGACAAAGAGCGGGACGAGAACAGGGAGAGTAATGATCTTTTGTAAGGATATTGTAGTGAGAGCAAATAGCAAGACGAAGGTGGCGAGCAACAACGAAATTAGCCTGATGAACCTTAGCATCACATGGAAAACAGAGAAAAGCCGAATCAGATGGGCAAAATAGTGCGGATTCGTGCGTCTAGGGTTTCCACACCTTTTGAAGGGAAAAGAATAAATGGGCATTTTACCCTTCTCTTCTTTGCCTTTGACGAATTGATATTGGGCGTGGGCTTAATCGGCCTGGGCTCAATTTAAAATGACTTGAAACAAAAAATGAAAAATCAGTTTGTAATGGGCTTATGGGGTGGGTAGGCGGGCGGTTGGATGCGGGGCGGTGGAGGCGGGTATGAGGCGGATATAACTGCAAATCCACCACCTACCCGCCTACCCGTGGCAGGTACATTTTCAATACCCATACCTGCCTACTACCCGCCAAAGTTATACCCATCCCTAGCGCTAATTCGCAGAGCCGCGACGCTTTGGAGGCAGAATGCTGCGACGGAAAGATGAACAGTTCTGACCTTTGGGCTGGTTTTGGAGCATTGAATCTCCATTATTTGGCACTTGAATTCATCCATTATTTGGATGAGTGTAACCCCTCAATAAGTGCCATTACATGGCTATTGAAGGCCATTAGTTGGCTAGTTGAGGGGTCATTTCCTTACACTATAAATTGAGGCCTTTGGCTCAATTGTTCAACACTTAGAAATTTTCTGAAATCTTCTTCTTTCTCTCTAGCAAGTTTTCTATATTCAAAGTTCTTCAAGAGTAACACTTGAGTTTCCTTTGCTAATTTGTTAGTTGCTGTTGTATCTTGGGAAACTATTGCCCACGAACGTAAAAGGATATATATGGGGCAATCTTGTCTTAAAGACAAAGTATCATCACTCGACTCAGCAAATCACAAGGAGTTTGTATCGTTCTTGATTCTAGTTTGTTGAAATCTTTGGTTTATCCTTTATAGAAATCTGTAATATTTACTTACTTCCCATTTCCTGCAATTATTGTAACCCACAATTTTAAGACAAGATTGTTGTAAGTGCTTAGAAAGATGACTGGAAGAGAACAACTAGTTTCTGATTCTGCTGCTGCTGCTACTCAATGTAACCCCTCTGCCTTCCCCACTACTCAAGTCAACCCCAATGCCATTCCTGCTGCTCAAGGTACACCCAATGCCTTTTCGGTTGCTCAAGGGAACGTTATTGTTCCTCCACCCTCCGATTTCCACAATGAACGCCCAGAGAAGTTTATGGGCTCCAACTTCAAGAGATGGCAACAGAATATGTTGTTTTATCTGACTGTTATGGGAATGGATCATTTCCTAACAGAAGATCCTCCACAAGCTGGAGATAAAATGGACCCTCAGCCTACTGAAACGGTTGGAGGGGGCCAAGGTATCCATGTCGTCAATGGCATGAAGATGGTTCTTAATGCTTGGAGTCATAGTGACTTCATATGTAAGAACTATATTCTGAACTGTCTGTCAGACCCACTCTACATGGTGTATTGCGCCGTAGGCACCGCCAAAGAGTTATGGCAAAAGCTACAGAAGAAGTACAATGCACAAGATGCTGGTACGAAGAAATTCATCATTGGGAAATTCCTGAAATTCAAATTGTGGATAGCAAAAATGTGATGTCCCAAGTCCAGGAATTCCAAATGATTCTACATCACATAGATTTGGAAGGTATGAAACCAAATGAGCAGTTTTCGGTTGCATCACTGATTGAGAAGTTACCTCCCTCGTGGAATGAGTTTATGAGTTACTTAAAACTCAAGACAAAGGAAATGACCTTTGAGGAACTTATTATCAAACTTCAGATTCAGGAAGATAATAAGAAGGTCTTTCCTAGGGGAAAGAAACCCACCGAGGGAAAGGAAAATCTGGCTGAGGCTAAAGGGAACCCAAGTAAGAAGCGCAAGTTCCAGAAAGACGGCAAGACCCAGGCGGCGGAGAAGTTCAAGGGGAACTGTCACCACTGTGGGAAACTTGGTCACATGATCAAGGACTGCCGCAAGCTCAAGACTGAGCAACAAGAGAAGGCCAAGGCCAAAGGCAAGGCACAGACGAACGTCTTCGAAGACACGCTTCTTGACGACATGATTGAGGAGTTCTCGGCGGTAGTGCTTAAATCAAACCTTGTTGAGAATCCCATGCAATGGTGAATGGACACGGGTGCTACCAAACACATCTGTTCCAATAGATATGCCTTCTCCACATATACACAAGTTACAAACAAGAAGTTGTTCATGGGTAACAATGCTTGTTCTGACGTGCTGGGGGTAGGAAATGTAGTCTTGAAGATTACTTCTGGAAATGAGCTCACTCTGAAGGAGGTGATGCATGTCCTTGAGATTAGGAGGAATTTAATTTCAGATCATTTATTGGTTAATGATGGTTTTAGGCTAGTATTTGAGTCTAATAAATTTGTAATCACCAAGAATGGAACTTTTGTGGAAAGAGGCTTCGTCTGTGAAGGCCTCTTCAAAGTTAACGCCATGTTTGTAATACGTCCAAGCAATAAAATTGAAGTTTTTTCTTACTTGCTTGAGTCTTCTAATTTATGGCATCATAAATTAGGACATGTTAACTACAAGTCCATCCAAAGGTTGGTGAAGTTGGAGTTGTTGGCGCCTATCGATGTAAACCCTCAACATAAGTGTGAGGTGTGCATAGAGGCAAAACTCACAAAGATTCCTTTTCGATCAGTCGAAAGGAATACCTCTCCTCTAGAACTTATTCACACAGATATATGTGATTTGAAGTTTGCACAAACTAGGGGGAACAAGTACTTTGTGACATTCATTGATGATAGCACTAGGTATTGTTACCTTTACTTGCTAAAAAGTAAAGATGAAGCCTTTGAAGTGTTCTGACGTTACAAAGCAGCAGTTGAAAACCAACTAAGCATACGGATTAAATCCATTCGTAGCGATAGAGGGGGAGAATACGTAGCGCCATTTGAGGAATATTGTGCCGAATCAGGCATTGTTCATCAAACGACGGCTCCATACTCACCTCAGTCGAATGGTGTTATTGAACGCAAGAACCGCACGTTGAAGGAAATGAATGCCTTGCTCATCACTTCCGGTCTTCCCCAAAACATATGGGGAGAAGCCGTCCTCACCGCTAATATAATTCTTAATAGAGTCCCACATAAGGGTAAGGACAAAACTCCATATGAATCATGGAAGGGAAAGAAACCGACATATAAATATTTAAAGGTGTATGGTTGTTTGGCAAAGGTCGAAGTGCCCAAGCCAAAGCAGGTCAAGATAGGGCCTAAGAATGTAGATTGCATATTCATCAGATATGCAAATAACAGTAGTGTTTATCGCTTCTTAGTGCATAAGTCAGATATTCCAGATATCCACGGGGGTACAATCATGGAATCAAGGAATACATAATTCTTTGAAGACACCTTTTCGAGAAAGGAAAAAGACATAACCTCTCGCAAACTAGTTATGAACAAAGCTCTCAGGAACCGAGAGTCGTTCACGCCCCAGATTTAGATGATTCAGATCTAGTGGACTTCAAAGTGGCTGAATATCCGAAATCTAGTATTCCAGATTCTCAAAACTTGGAGACTCTAGAGATAGAACCGAGGTGAAGTAAAAGGGCCAGGAAGGATAAATCATTCGGTCCTGACTTTGTAGCTTATATGGTTAATGATGAACCAAGGGCAATTGATGAAGCATTGTCAACTCCAGAGGCACCACTCTGGAAAGAAGCTATTGAGAGTGAAATAGACTCCATCCTGCATAACCATACTTGGGAGTTGGTTGACCTTCCTCCGGAAAATAAATCATTGAGTTGTAAATGGATACTCAAACGGAAGTATAAACCAAATGGGTCTATAGACAAGTACAAAGCCAGGTTGGTAGTCAAAGGTTATCGACAGAAAGAAGACCTTGACTATTTTGACACGTACTCCCAGGTGTCTAGGATGACGTCCATACGAGTATTCATTGCGATTGCAGCATTGCATGACCTTGAGATACATCAACTGGATGTTAAAACAACCTTCCTAAATGGTTATTTGAAAGAAGAAATCTATATGGAACAACCCGAGGGGTATGTGGTTCCAGGGCAAGAGAAGAAAGACTGTCGACTTGTCAAATCTCTATACGAACTGAAACAAGCCCCGAAGCAATGACACAAAAAGTTTGATAGTACTCTACTATCAAAGGATTTCTCCATTAATGAGTGTGACAAATGTGTCTACACGAAAGGTAACTTTGACTCGTTCATCATTATATGCATGTACGTAGATGACATGTTGATCACATGAAGCAGTCCTAGCTTAATCCTAGAGACTAAGAACATATTGAAAAAATATTTCGACATGAAGGATATGGGTATCGCAGATGTCATCTTAGGGATAAAAATATCTAAGACGTCTGACAGACTGGTCTTATCTCAGTCTCACTACATCGAGGATGTTTTGAGAAAGTTTGAGGTGTTTGACAGTTCGCCTATGAAGTCACCACTGGATAGAAATCAAAAGCTTGATAAAAATCGTGGTGCACCCGTATGCCAGGAGCTATATGCACAAGTGATTGGGAGTTTGATGTACATAACAAACTGCACCCGACCTGATATTGCTTATGTAGTTAACAAGTTGGCTAGGTTTATCCGCAATCCGAGTAATGATCATTGGAAGGAATTGAATCGGGTACTACAATACCTGAAATATACGCTAACTTACGGGTTGCATTATTCGAGATATCCAGTTGTACTAGAGGGGTACAGTAATGCAAACTGGATATCTGATATAGAGAACACCAAGTCCACCAGTGGGTATATATTTACAATTGGTGGTGGGGCTGTGTCTTCGAAATCCTCTAAGCAAACTTGCATCACCCGATCCACGATGTAATCAAAGTTTATCGCTTTAGACAAAGCATGAGAAGAAGCTGAGTGGCTTCACGACTTCTTAGCGGATGTCTCTTGTTGGGACAAATATGTACCTTCTATAATAATCCACTGCGACAGTCAGTCGGCTCTAGAAAGGGCACAAAGTTCTATGTACCATGGCAAGTCTCGTGATATTCGACGGAGACATAAGACCATTAGGCAGCTGATCACCACGAGTATAATATCCATTAATTACATAAAAGCAAAGAATAACATAGCAGACCCACTGACAAAGGGCTTACCCAAAGATCAGATTTTCTGTTTATCTAGGGGAATAGGCTTAAAACCTAAGCTTTAAGGACCAATACAGTGGTAACCCAACCTTACTGACTGGAGATCCCAGGAATTTGGTTCAATGGAAAAATTAAGCTATAAAGGTTCAGTTAAGCGCTTCGGTGGAAGCAAGAGCACTTTGGATTATGACACTGTAAGGAACATAAACCTAAAGTCGTTCCTCCGATAGACGTTAAGTGCTATCTACAGTATGGGTAAATGTTAAGTTTCCAAAACCTTTAATGATCCTCAACGGTTGAGGTTAGGTTTGGGGAAACTTTTAATGGTTCCTAACACTTGTAAAGCGGGGTATAGCAGGATACCTTGTAAGAGACCACCTATTTAAGTGCGAGGATAAACCGCCTCAATTGAACGTACTTAAGAATCCAAGAAGTGTCAACGGCCACAACGAACAAAACATTACGAAAAACAGAGTAAGGAAAGTTGTTGTGTTGGTACCATTGACTTGGTGTACACTAAACACTGATGGTTCAAGACATCATGTTCACCGCGTAGTAAGTAAGTCCGGTGGTATTCAACTATGGGAGGTTCAAAGCGGAAGCTACCTATCTAGATGCAATATATGTCCGCTGAAAGATTTCTGGAAATAGGCACCTTATGAGTGCGCCAAAATCTCTTTCTAGAGGGGATTGTTGGAAATTTATTAATGTGGAATTAAATTTATCCCATTATTTATGACTCGAATAATTGGGGGCCCGCACGTCGGAAACGTCATTTTCACACACGTGTACACGTAGTGCCAAGTATCGTAAATTTCATTAGTGAAAGAGATATTAGTACATACGTAATACGTTTGAGACATAAAATGATGGACGGTTATTGGCCAAATGACAAGTATTCCACGTTGGTAAACAAAGGAAGAAGTGTACGAAGTGTAAGATGAAATGAGTTGGAAATTGCCGTGGAGCCGTGAAGGGCCGCGGTGCAACACTGTCGGAGCCGCGACGCTAATTCGCAGAGCCGCGGCACTTCGGAGGCAGAATGCCGCGACGGGAAGATGGACAGTTCTGACTTTTGGGCTGGTTTTGGAGCATTGAATCTCTATTATTTGGCACATGAATTCAACCATTATTTGGCTGAATGTAACCCCTCAATAAGTGCCATTACATGGCTATTGAAGGTCATTAGTTGGCTAGTTGAGGGGTCATTTCCTTACACTATAAATTGAGGCATTTGGCTCAATTGTTCAACACTTAGAAATTTTCTGAAATCTTCTTCTTCCTCTCTAGCAAGTTTTCTATATTCAAATTTCTTCAAGAGTAACACTTGAGTTTCCTTTGCTCATTTGTTAGTTGTTATTGTATCTTGGGAGACTATTGCCCGCGAACGTAAAAAGATATATACGGGGCAATCTCGTCTTAAAGACAGAGTGTCATCAATCGACTCAGCAAATCACAAGGAGTTTGTATTGTTCTTGATTCCAGTTTGTTGTAATCTTTAGTTTATCCGTTCTAACAATCTGTAATATTTACTTACTTCCCGTTTTCTGCAATTATTGTAACCCACGCTCCCAACTTTAAGTAAGTTATCACTACCTCTAATATTAATGAGGAAATTTGGCCTACTTGTGCGCTATTGACTGCATAGATAGATTTTTAGCAATGTACCTTATGAAGAGGAATTGACTATTAAGTTATGATTAATGAATAAATATAAGTCATCACTGCCTCTAATATTAATGAGGAAATTTGGTCTACCTATTCGCTATTGACTGCATAGATAGATTTTTAGCAATGTACCTTATGAAGAGGAATTTTCATAAATGACTATGTAATGACTATTAAGTTATGATTAATGAATAAATATCCTCTTTACCAAAACAACAAGATGATACTTTGGGTTTTTTTAGGCATAGCTACACTTTTGCTAATTACAATTCGTAGATACAATAACTTGTATTCAATATGGTTGTATTCCGTTGTATTCAATTCTGATGTATTTAATTCGACTTTCTTCATTCGTAACTACCTTTATACTATATTCAACTTATTGTATTTAAATTCGATTATATTCAAATAACATAAATACAAAAACATACAAGGAAATTAGTCTCTCGGCTTCAATTGGCGTTGGAAAAGCGTCAAAGGAGAGTGTTTTTTCCTTTCCTCCGCAATCAGCTCCAATATCAACAGCACCAAAGTTCATATTTTGATGTTAGGTTCCACGACAGTTAGAGAAAACGTAGAATTATGATGAAATTGTTGGAAATTTACTAAATGTGGAATTAAGTATATCCCATTAATTTAACTGTCGAACAATTGGGGCCCACACGTCGGAAACGTCGTTTCCACACACGTGCACACGTAGTGCCAAGTATCGCAAATTTCATTAGTGAAAGAGATATTGGTACGTATGTAATACGTTTGAGACATAGAATTATGGACGGTTATTGGCCAAATGATAAAGTATTCCACGTTGGTAAACGAAGGAAGAAGTGTATGAAGTGTAAGATGAAACGAGTCGGAAATCGCTGCGAAGCTGTGAAGGGCCGCGGCGCCACACCGTCGGAGCCGCAGCGCCGGAGCGTCGCGGCGCCTCCCAGGCAGCGTCGCGGTGCTAATTGGTTGGCTAGTCACTGGAGCCGCGGCGCTTTGGAGGCAGAATGTTGCGACGGAAAGTTGGAAAAATCTGACATTTGGGCTGGTTTTGGAGCATTGATTCTCCATTACTTGGCACATGAATTCAGCCATTATTTGGCTGAATGTAACCCCTCAATCAAGTGCCATTACATGGCTATTGAAGGCCATTAGTTGGCTAGTTGAGGGGTCTTCTACTTACACTCTAAATTGAGGCCTTTGGCTCAATTGAACAACACTCAACACTTGGAAATACTCCAAATTTTCTGAATTCATCTCCTTCCTCTCTAGCAAAGTTACTATACTCAAAGTTCTTCAAGAGTAACACTTGAGTTTCCTTTGCTCATTTGTTAAGTTGTTGTTGTATCATGGGATACTATTGCTCAACACCGTAAAAGGAGATATACGAGGCAATCTTGTCTTAAAGACAGAGTGTCATCACTCGACTCAGTAAATCACACAAGCAGTTTGTTAAGTTCTTGATTTCCAGTTTATTGTAATATTTAATTTATCCTTTCTTACTATTGTAGTAGTTACTTACTTCACATTCCTGCAACTATTGTATCCCTACAATTTTAAGACAAGATTTGTGTTGTAAGTACCTAGAAAGATGACTGGAGGATATCAAACTGCTTCTGATTATGCTGTTGCTACTCAAGGCAATCCCTCAGCCTTCCCCACTGCTCAAGGCACCCCTAATGCCTTTCTGGTTGCTCAAGGCTCATCCAACGCCTTTACTGCCGCTCCAGGGAACGTTGTCGTTCCTCCACCACTGGATTTCACCATGAACGCCCTGAAAAGTTCATAGGCTCAAACTTCAAGAGATGGCAACAGAAGATGCTATTCTACCTGACTGTTATGGGAATGACACGTTTCCTAACAGAAGATCCTCTACAAGCTGGATATGAAATGGACCCTTCGCCTTCTGAAATGGCTGAAGGGGGCCTAGGTATCCATGTCATTAATGGCATGAAGATGGTTAACCTTGTTGAGAATCCCATGCAATGGTGTATGGACACGTGTGCTACAAGACACATCTGTTCCAATAGAGATGCCTTCTCCACTTATACACCGGTTACAAATAACAAGTTGTTCATGGGCAACAACGTTTCCTCTGACGTGCTGGGGGTAGAAAAGGTAATCCTGAAGATGACTTCTGGAAAGGAGCTCACTCTGAAGGAAGTGATGCATGTTCCTGAGATTAGAAGAAATTTAATTTCAGGTCATTTATTGGTTAATGTTGGTTTTAGGCTAGTGTTTGAGTCCAATAAATTTGTTATCACTAAGAATGAAGCGTTTTCGGGAAGAGGATTCGTCTGTGAAGGCCTCTTCAAAGTTAACGCCATGTCTGTATTACGTACAAGCAATAATATTGAAGTTTATTCTTACTTGCTTGAGTCATCTAATTTATGGCATCATAGATTAGGACTTGTCAACTACAAGTCCATCCAAAGGTTGGTAAAGTTGGAGTTGTTGCTTTCTATCGACGTAAACCCTCAACATAAGTGTGAGGTGTGCGTAGAGGCAAAACTCACAAAGCTTCATTTTCGATCTGTCGAAAGGAATATCGCTCCTCTAGAACTGATTCACACAAATATATGTGATTTGAAGTTTGCACAAACTAGGGGGAACAAGTACTTTGTGACATTCATTGATGATAACACAAGGTATTTTTACCTTTACTTGTTGAGAAGGAAGGATGAAGCCTTTGAAGCGTTCCGACGTTACAAAGCAGAAGTTGAGAACCAACTAAGCATGCAGATTAAATCCATTCGTAGCGATAGAGGGGGAGAATATGTAGCGCCATTTGAGGAATAATGTGCCCAATCAGGCATTGTTCATCAAAAGACAGCTCCATACTCACCTCAATCGAATGGTGTAACGGAACGTAAGAACTGCATATTGAAGGAAAAGATAAATGTCTTGCTCATCAATTCCGGACTTTCCCAAAACATGTGGGGAAAAGTTGTCCTTACTGCTAATACGATTCTTAACAGAGTCCCACATAAAGGTAAGGACAAAACTCCATATGAATCATGGAAAGGAAATAAACCCACCTATAAATATTTAAAGATGTGGGGTTCTCTGGCAAAGGTCGAAGTAACCAAGCCAAAGCAGGTCAAGATTGGGCATAAGACTGTAGATTGCATATTCATCGGATATGCAAATAACAGTAGTGTTTATCGCTTCTTAGTGCATAAGTCAGATATTCCAGATATCCACGGGGGTACAATCAAGGAATACACAATTCTTTGAAGATACCTTTTCGAGAAAGGAAAAAGACATAACCTCTCGCAAACTAAGTTATGAACAAAGCTCTTAGGAACCGAGAGTTGTTGACGGCCCAGATCTAGATGATTCAGATCTAGTGGATCTCGAAATGGCTGAATATCCGGAATCTAGTGTTACAAATTCTCAAAACTTGGAGACTCCAGTGATGGAACTAAGGCGAAGTAAAAGGGCCAGGAAGGATAAATTCTTCGGTCCTGACTTTGTAGCTTATATGGTTGATGATGAACCAAGGACAATTGCTGAAGCATTGTCAACTCTAGAGGCACCGCTCTGGAAAGAAGCTATTGAGAGTGACATAGGCTCCATTCTGCATAACCATACTTGGGAGTTGGTTGATCTTCCTCCGGGAAATAAACCGTTGGGTTGTAAGTGGATACTCAAATGGAAGTATAAAGCAGATGGGTTTATAGATAAGTACAAGGTCATGTTGGTAGTCAAGGGCTATCAGCAAAAGGAATGCCTTGACTACGTTGACACATACTCCCCGGTGTCGAGGATGACATTCATACGAGTATTTATTGCGATCGCAACATTGCGTGACCTTGAGATACATCAAATGGATGTCAAGATAGCCTTCCGAAATGGTGATTTGGAAGAAGAAATCTATATGGAACAACCCGAGGGGTATGTGGTTCCAGGGCAAGAGAAGAAAGTCTGTCGGCTTGTCAAATCTCTGTACGGGCTGAAACAAGCCCAGAAGCAATGACACGAAAAATTTGATAGTACTCTACTATCGAAGGGTTTCATTATTAATGAGTGTGACAAATGTGTCTACATGAAAGGTAACTCTGACTCATTCGTTATGCTATGCCTATATGTAGACGACATGTTGATCACAGAGAGCAATCCTAGCATAATTCTAAAGACTAAGAATATATTGAAACAATGCTTCGACATGAAGGATATGGGTATCGCAGATGTCATCTTAGGGATAAAAATCTCTAAGACGTCTGACGGACTGGTCTTATCTCAGTCTCACTACATCGAGGATGTTTTGAGAAAGTTTGAGATATTTGACAGTTCACATATAAAGGCACCACTGGATTGAAATCAAAAGCTTGATAAACATCGTGGTGCACCCGTATGCCAGGAGCAATATGCACAGGTAATTGGTAGTTTGATGTACATAACAAACTGCACCCAACTTGATATTGCTTATACAGTCAACAAGTTAGCTAGGTTTACCCGTAATCCGAGTAATGGTCATTGGAAGATACCTTTCGTAATCCCACTAACAAAGGGCTTACCCAAGGATCAGATGTTCGGCGTCTAGGGGAATGGGCTTAAAACCCAAAGTATAAGGACCAATACGGTGGTAACCCAACCTTACTGACTGGAGATCCCGGGAATTAGGTTCAATGGGAAAACTAAGTTGTAAAGGTTCAATTGAGCGCTTTGGTGGAAGCATGAGCACTTCAGATAGTGATTTCTGTAAAGAAACACCAAATCCAAAGTCGTTCCCGTGATAGACTATAAGTGTTATCTGCAGTGTGGGTAAAGGTTAAGTTTTCAAAACCCTTAATGATCCTCATCGGTTGAGATTAGGTTTAGGGAAACTTTTAATGGTTCCTAGCACTTATAAAGTGGGGTATAGCATGATACCTTGTAGGAGACCACATATTTAAGTGCAAGGACATGCCGCCTCAATTGAACGCACTTAAGTATCCAAGAAGTGTCCACGGCCACAACGGACAAAACATTACGAAGAACTGAGTAGAGGAAGTTGTTATATTGGTACCGTTGACTTGGCTTACACTAAATACTGACGGTTCAAGACATCACGTTCACCGTGCAGTAAGTAAGTCCGATGGTATTCAACTATGGAAGGTTCAAAGCGTATGCTACCTATTCAGATGCAACATCGGTCCGCTGAAAAATTACTGGAAAAGGCACCAAGTGTGTGCGCCAAAATCTCTTTCAATTGGGGATTGTTGGAAATTTACTAAATGTGGAATTAAATATATCCCATTAATTTATGACTCGAACAATTGGGGGCCGCACGTCGGAAACGTCGTTTCCACACACGTGCACACGTAGTGCCAAGTATCGCAAATTTCATTAGTGAAAGAGATATTGGTACGTATGTAATACGTTTGAGACATAGAATTATGGACGGTTATTGGCCAAATGACAAAGTATTCCATGTTGGTAAACGAAAGAAGAAGTGTACGAAGTGTAAGATGAAACGAGTTGGAAATCACCGCGGAGCCGTGAAGAGCCGCGGCGCTATTCACAGAGCCGCGGCGCTTCGGAGGCAGAATGCTGCGACGGGAAGTTGGAAAAATCTGACCTTTGGGCTGGTTTTGGAGCATTGATTCTCCATTACTTGGCACATGAATTTAGCCATTATTTGGCTGAATGTAACCCCTCAATCAAGTGTCATTACATGGCTATTGAAGGCCATTAGTTGGCTAGTTGAGGGGTCTTCTACTTACACTATAAATTGAGGTCTTTGGCTCAATTGAACAACACTCGACACTTAGAAAATACTGAGACTATTGCTCAACACCGTAAAAGGAGATATACGGGGCAATCTTGTCTTAAAGACAAAGTGCCATCACTCGACTCAGCAAATTACACAAGCAGTTTGTTAAGTTCTTGATTTCCAGTTTATTGTAATATTTAGTTTATCCTTTCTTACTATTGTAATAGTTACTTACTTCCCGTTTCCTACCACTATTGTATCCCTACAGAAATTTACCAAATAATCATGTTAGTTCAAATATATTTTTTTCTTCAACATTGTTACTAATTTTGTCCAACTCAAATGTACATTCCTTTTGCAATTATACTTCATAGTTCAAGTTCTAATATTAGAATTTTATTCAGTATTGGATTCGTTTTTGAAGGAGTAACACTAGGTTTATCCAACATGAGATTCCTAATAAGATTGTATTGCAACAGTTAGGCCATGGGATAGCAACTCATTTATTCCAAAGCAACAGAACAATCACCTTCTGCCTGCCATCACAAGCAAGTAAACTATATCGAACAATTAATATGAATTCTCAAAAGTGAAATAAACAAAATTTGCAAGCAAAATATCAACACCCAAATTGATAAAACTTCATTGATACTGAATGTATATCACAAGCATAATCATATCGACAAATACATGATGCAAACTTCTAATCCCTTCTTAATTAATTGATAGAATATAGTCCTAACTTATTTGAAAATACATATTTGCTTGGATGTATTTTCGGTGGAAAAGGACTATTAGTAGCTCTTGAATTTTTTAGACCTAATTTTTAGATGGGAACGTATATAATAAATATACGCGGTGGACTGAACAAACTGAACCTAGACAAAATACAAAATAATATGGAATGGAAGTAGCAATTATCAAAATCAAAATCAAAATTTTGTAGTAAATCCTTTTGGCCGTGCTAGAAATAGTCAAATATACTTAATAGCACAGGACTTCTAGAAAAGGGTTTATTCAAGGTAAATCTTAATAGATTATAATGTTAAATAAGAAAAGAATTATATAAGGTAAAGTCCTAACTGATTTTAATGTCCGAAATTTTTTGCCAAAAATAACGACAAGTTTTTATTGAAATTTTTTAAAAGAAAATTTATATTATTAGTAGTTATGTATATTAATTTGAGGAAATTGTAAATGACAACTTTATCTATTGTAGAGTCTTTTAATGAAGGAAAAAAAATCAATCAATATTTCTAAGACCCTTCTTTCTTTTAATATAATATAGATGTAGATTACAGGTATACTATAGATATACTATACATATTTATACATAACATATACACTGATAGTATATTGTTATGTACATTTTGGTCATATTGTTAAACTAACCGGTCAAACCGTAAATATCCGTAACTTCCCAAAAATGTAACTGTTCTATATTCTTATCATCTTATGTATCACATAAAACACTATCTCGGCATGTTCTCTCTCTTAATTGGGCTAGTGGCCCAATCGTAAAAAAAATGTAAAGAGCAGCAAAAAAAAAAAGCCCTTTGCACCAAGGACAAGGTCTAATTTGAGGACCCAAATGGACATTGTAAGTACCCCTCATAAAAAATTTCTGGAATTCGATAGGTGCTAGTAGAACTCCTAGAAATTTTCACAATGATCCAAACAAAATTCCAAGAATAAATAAAAATCAAGTTTGGCTGTGGGAGTAATTTTGACATCCATGAGATCTAAACTTATTAGACGTCTGCACAAAGGGATTATAGTTTGGTATTATAATTTTTGAGCTAATTTATTTCATTTGGGAGGTGGATAGGTAGAATAAATAAAATCAAGTTTGATCCAATAATGTTAAATATTCACGACTAAATTTGAGATTAGATTTATACTTTGAAGGTATAAATTTATCTCCAAATCACTCTATCCCATAAACCGAACCCAAATGACCCCTAAGAGCTTCATTAATTATATTCTTTCGCAACAAGAATTCTTTTTTTAGAAATTTTATTTTTTCATTATTTAATTACTTTAAATTGTTGAATATGTACTATATTCCTTATAAAACCAATTTTGACTTCAATCATCCTTCACTGTCGGGCCCTTCAATTCTTCAAATTAATCACGAAATATTTTGAATGAAATTGTCTAGTCAAAATGATAACATCAAAGATTTGGCTTTAGGATAAATCTTGACCACTCAAGGAGTCGTGATTGGGTGGGACTAGCAATGATTGGGGATTGAAGGCGATTGAGTTTTAGGGTGGAGAATTAGGGGTGTGAAAAAACCGATTTAACCGATAAATCGAATTAATAAAAATGTTATTAATTTATCGGTATCGGATTATTGAATTAATAATTTGTAAATGGTTTTGTAAAAATTGGGTTATCGGTTCGGTTTTCGGTTTTAAGAATTTAGTTCATGGTTAAACCGATAACCCAATAAGTTTATATTAAAATTATCTTTTTATTCCTAATTATATAGTAGTGGCTTTAAATTTTAGTTTTTAACTACAAACTCTATTTCTAAATTCTTACCGCATGCACACTTATTCTCTCAATTTTCAATTTACTTATCATTTGTACTTTTAATGTTTAGAAGCATTAAACAATTTGAAAGTTCATATCATTTGATGATTTGTTGCTCGATTAATACAGTGCATTTTATAAGTTTTATCTTATAATTTGTGTAGGCTTTTATGTATGAAGACAATGTATATATGAATAAATAAAAATAAGAGAAAGCAAAAAAAATTAACCGAGCATTTTCTTATTGGTTAAATCGAAAACCGAACCGTTAAGGACCAAAAATCGATAACGAATATCTTATCAATTTGATTATTGATTTAGCATATTTACAAACCGAAAATCGATAAACTGAACCAATAGTACACAAAATCGAACCTAACCGACCGATAATCACCCCTACTGGAAACAATATTCCATTCACATGTTGAATGAGAATAGTACTCTAATTCCCTTATGCAATTTTTTTCGTTCAGAATTTTTTTCATAAATATTTTGTTTGTAAAACTAAAATACGAAAATAAATAACTTTTATTTAGTAAATATAAGCTGTAATATATTTGCATAATCATAAACTCTCAAATAATATGTCGGTTGATTTCATGTAACCAAACATTTTTTTTCATAATCTTGAAGAAATTGCTTATATAAATATAATTAGAATTTTTTTGATATAGATAAAATTTGGATTGATTTTTCAGGAAATGAATAAAAAATCTGCTTGGCTCATCTGAGTGGTTTTCAAAATAAAAAATATATTCTTAAATAATAAATTTTATATTAAAATTTTGGAAATGTATATTAAATGATGGAATTGCTACTATACAAAATATTAACTATTTTTGTGTGTTCTTTGTATACTAACATTTTTATGTTCCAATTATTATTGAACATATTATCTTGAAAAAATCTTTCTTGAATAGGACTCATGGTTAACAAGATCACGTTAGAAATTCATTATTTGAGAATCGTTTTAAAAGTATTTAGTTGAGTGTTATGGAAGAATGCTTGGTCACATAAAATCGATCAACATCTTATTAGAGTGATTGTATTTATACAAATATATAAATAACTTAAATCTAATAAATAAGAATTACGGAGTATATATTTTCGTATCATAATTCTAGAAATAAAATCTTTATTCAAAAAAAAAAAAGTCTCACCGGAGGAGTTACCTGGAGAAGGTATTATTTCTCTATCCTTAAACATTAAAGGGGAAGTGGAATTGACTCTTAAAAATGTGCAGAAGCTAAAAAGATATAGTAATAAAATAAAAAAAGAACGAAAAAAATAAAGATAGATAAATTTAGAGGATGTTTGTATTGACTTTTTAAAAATGACTTATAAGCTAAAAGTTAAAAGTCATATGTTGATCTTATCCAACTATTGTCTTTAGGCTTATTTTTGTACTTTTTTTTAGCTTAAAACTAAGTACTTAAAAACACTTTTATCTCACTCAAATACCTTTAAAAGTAAAAAAAATGGCAAAAAAACACTTAAAGTAAACCAATTCAAACATCCCATAGTAGGCGTTTGGCCATAGATTCCAAACAATTTTCACTTTATTGGAAATTAATAGAGTTAGAGTTGAAGTTGAATATCGAATTGTGTTTGATTATATTTTTCACACAAAGTATTTGGAATCATGTTCATGCTTGAATTTATTTAAAAATAAAAATAAAGTAAGAAAACTGTTTAAAAGTTGTTTTCAAAATTTGAAATACAACTTCTAATTGAATTTTGAATTTTTAAATAAAATAAAAACATTATTCAATAATTTTAATGGTCAGGTCCTTAATAACTCATTCTTAAATTGAAAGCGAATACAAAGGAGGGAAAACTCTTGTGATGTTAATCTAGCTAGTCAATTGATTTGATGTTTGCTGTACAAATAAAGATATGACTTGTCCCATGCTAATAGAAAACAAATACGGGAAAAAAATTAAAATTTATGAGACAAAAAAGATAGAATTAAAATTTGTGGACACAAAAGTGTAAGCCCAAAATTGTTGTCAGTTTCCAAATCACAAAAAAGATTAAAAAGGCCACTTCATCTCGAAATTGGAAACAATTCTTTGCCATTGCTTCACCTTCATTCGTTGAATCACTGCTCTCAAAATTATATATATATATATATAGTACTTATAATGTTGAGCAGCACGTGTTATTCCACTTTTTCCATCCAATCCCTTAACCCCACGTGTCCCTTCACTCTCCATAAACCCCAGATTCACAATATTAGTATCAGTCAAATTACAAGAACAAGAATCCTTACTTGTATTATTAATAATAGTACTAGTAGTAAAAGAATGGCTAGTGTTGCTGCTACGAATGAAGTTGGAGTAGAGGATCAAAATGAGTTGAAAAAAGGAATAGCAGAATTATATGATGATTCATCTGGTATTTGGGAAGATATATGGGGTGACCATATGCATCATGGTTATTATGAACCTCAATCATCTGTTGAACTTTCTGATCATCGTGCTGCTCAGATCCGTATGATTGAACAGGCTCTAAGTTTTGCTTCTCTTTCTGGTAAATTAATGGGCTTTTCTTTCTTTGATAGTTGTTTGTTTCTTCGATGTATTTTGGTTGTTATAGAGCAACATGAAAGATCGGCTCCACATTAAACATGCATGTTATAGAGAATGACTGTTTTTTTTGTAAACTAGGAAACCTGCGGCGGCTACCTCTTGGGTGCGCTCTGTGTAAACCCAGGGCTAAGCCACTAAAGTGGTGGCTTTTGGGCCCCTTTTTTTTTTTCATCCGGGTGTATCTGTATTAAAAATTTCAATTAATTTAATTTTGAGAGACACAAGACCGATTAAGAGGGAAGCACTCCCTAGCAAGATTATTTTTATTCTGCGGCTCGAACCCAATACCTTTGGTTAAGGGAGAATGAGGCCTAATTTTTACTTACAATAGATTTATAGGTTAATTTTTCTTTGACAAAATATTGAGTAGAAAAAATAAGGCCTCCCGTTAAAGTTGGCTTTAGGCCACCGATCTTATTGAGTCGTCGCTAGGTAAACCCCGCTCCTAGTACAATAGCCCGCTAACATAAGCCCCGTGCGATGAGCGCAACTGAGAAGTTTGTTGACGAGGGGGAATCGATCCCAGGGAATCTCCCATGTGGGAAACCACTCGATGAACCAACTCAGCCACCCTTGTGGGTATAGAGAATGACTGTTATAGAAAGATCTGATTGTATTCATACTAATCTATATTGTGGAAATCTTGATATCTGCATCTAGGTTTAGACCCTTTTGTTATTATCCATTAAAGAAGCTAAAATTTTGGAATTTTTGGGACAAATGAAGAGTGTTTGACTTTGAGTCCAAGAAATTGGGAAAAAAAGATGTTGAGGAGAAGAGGGGTGAAGGGTATTAATAGATGATGTTTTTCAGATTGTGTGGGAAAGATTTGATTTCTTGTTTCAGTTCTTAATATATTGATTGCTAGTAACAGCTACATGCGATTTCTTGTTAAAGTAACAACATACATTTGGTTTTAGGTTGTGCAATATTCAGTAAGTTTACTTGTCACTTTTGTAAAGATGAACTCTTTTTTTTTTTGCTAATTGTGCTATATTACATGATGCAACAATCTGATTTTTCATTATAAGCTGTATACAAGGGTTGTTTTGTAGATCCTTCTTATGTCAGCTATATTGTATTTTAGCCCCAATTAGTGGTAAGTTTTGCACATGCATAAACTTGGGATTTTCTTGATTGGAAAATTAGTGAGAAGTAAGGTTGTTCACTCATTCTTGTGACTGGCTAAGACAAAATTGTCCTCAATGAACCTAGTTCTACAAAGGCAATTTGTACAGTGTAAATTAGTTTCTCCTCCCATAGGACAGACAATCTATGTTTCAGGACTTATATTGGAAACTTAGATTGGCTAAATATAGTCAGACCTCTCTATATCAACGTCATTTGTATGGATATTTTTTGGTTGATATAGCAAAATGTTGTTATAGAGAACATATAATATAACATAATATGAAAAATAAGTTTCAAAGTAAACTTGGCACTTATAAGAAAGTGTTGTTATAGAGGATGACTGTTATAGAGAACATATAATATAACATAACATGAAAAATCAGTTCCAAAGAGAACTTGGCCGTTATAGTAAAACCTACCACTGGCAGGTGCTCGTGCTTTTCATATGATTTTTTGGTTAGTCATGTCAGGGCACTTGGTTGTAGTTTAGCATGTTGTAAGATTAATCCTGCTTCTCATTTAATGAGAGACATCTCCCTGCAATCTGCCCCATTCTTTTTCCTACATAAATGATGAGACACTGTGTTATTGAAGCTTCCTTCTTTACTAGTTATATATTCTGAAATTGACCACTCTTTTGTTCTTCTTTTATACGAGTACCTTAATTTCCGAGTATATAATATGCAGAAGATTCAGCGAAGAAACCAACATCTATAGTTGATGTTGGATGCGGCATAGGAGGCAGTTCTAGATACCTTGCAAAGAAATATGGCTCTACAGCTGAAGGTATCACTTTGAGTCCTGTACAAGCACAGAGGGCCCAAGCTCTTGCTGATGCTCAAGGATTAGGCGATAAGGTATCTGCTTTTTAGCTAGAATTTGCTTCAAAAGCTATGTGTGAGCTACTTTAATCACTTGAATTTTTCATGAATAACTTAAAAGAAATGGTATTGTACTGAATCATAGAGCTGAGGATAGTTTATAGTATGCTTTTTAATGAGCTACGCCCATTGTACAAAACTTCTGCTCGTTTATGTGAATTATTATAACATACTTATCAGGAGATTCTGAACTGAAACATAAGGCTGCGTGATAATTTTTACACAGTATAATGGCTCTATATTGCGGTATCCACCTGAAAATGTTTATCTAAAAGGACACAGTATGATCACTTCTTCAATTAGTTCTGAAACACTTGAGTTTGCATTAGTTCTGAAACCTTCTTTCAACTAGACTGATTCTTAAAGGAAGCTAATAAGAGGAGAGTTAATTAGTTTCTCCTCAATATAATTTTGATGTCATAGTAATATTGTAACCTTCTTTAGATATTTTGCACTTGGAATTTACGCTCTCATTTTATTAACTTGAATGCAAATGAGCAGGTTTCTTTTCAAGTCGCAGACGCCTTGAATCAGCCATTTCCAGATGGGAAATTCGACTTGGTTTGGTCCATGGAGAGTGGAGAACACATGCCAAATAAAGAAAAGGTTCATCATATCTGAAACCTCTTTTTTACTTATCCATTGTATATTCAAACTTCTCGCTAATTGTTGTGTAGTGTTTTTCTAACCTAATTTCCGTAATTGTTAGTTTGTTGGCGAATTAGCACGAGTGGCAGCACCTGGAGGCACAATCATCCTAGTCACATGGTGCCACAGGGATCTTTTGCCTTCAGAAGAATCTCTGCTTCCAGAGGAGAAAGAACTGTTAAATAAGATATGTAAAGCCTTCTATCTTCCTGCATGGTGTTCCACTGCTGATTATGTGAAGTTACTTCAATCTAACTCTCTTCAGGTAACTAATTCTACTAACTACTATCCACTTGACATACTGTTTCTAGCAAAACTCTTCTCGTTCCCGGCTAATCGGTTGTGGCTAATATGGCAGGATATCAAGGCAGCAGATTGGTCTGAGAATGTTGCTCCATTTTGGCCAGCAGTTATAAAATCAGCACTGACATGGAAGGGATTCACATCAGTAATACGCAGTGGTAAGTTGTGTTTGTGCCAAAATGTGTACTGAGTACCCCTTTTCTGTATTTGATTCATTGGAGTTAATACCTTATCAGGATGGAAGACAATCAAAGCTGCACTGGCAATGCCACTGATGATTGAAGGATACAAGAAAGGTCTCATTAAATTTGCCATCATCACATGTCAAAAACCTGAATAGTAAGTGACATCTTCAATTAACTAGCTAGCTTCTTACCTGTCATTATTTTCTCAACTTTAAATGACTGATCTGTCAGAATCTTGTAGTTTTTAGTTAGCTGAGTATGAAGCTTGATGGTATTGATGCTTTCTTCTTTGAGATACCAAAGTTGTTTTGGATGGTGGCTTCATTTTAGAGTGTCATGTTCAAATGAGAATTTCCTTAGGGTATCTAAAAATAGAAAGCCTTTCTCAAACAAGTAGAACAAATGATGTTGGAGGAGGATTCTCAATATTGTTTGTTTATCTTTCATAAATTGAATAAGAGAATCTAATCCAAGATATGTCCATTTGAGTTTCTAAACCCCCTTACAAACTCTTTTTTTAAATCCATAAGGTACTCAATTGTATTATTACAATTTGTTTCTGTTTGAAGACCAACGACCTCGTTGGTCTTGGCTGGCACCATTTCTTGGATAAGGGCAACCATTGCTCCTTTTTTTTGGTTGGTCCAATTGGTTACGACTGACACCTCTCATGAGTCCATTCGACCACTCCTGGTGCATACTAGTTGGTCACTGCTTGCACCTCTTCTAGGTCGAGGCTTTCACCCTCGACCTTCAAAATTTTAGCCTAAGTCACTGCCTCAGGTGTTGATCAACTTGCTCTAGTAGCAAATGTTATAGACTGAACAATAGTAGACTGACCTATTAGATGAGAGGACCTAATCAACTAATGAAGATCTGATAAACTTTCTTTCTAATCCATGTGGATTCAATTGGTTCATTACATTTTATCCAATTGGACTACAATTCTCCACTTCTCTAGTTGGTGAAGTCTAATTCTACAGAAAGGATTGATTTTTGCTTGCATAATCTTTAGCCGACGCCAACTGGTTTGGGATTGAGATGTAGACATGTTGTTGATTGATATTTGAATAAATATTTTGAGAATTGGTTGTAGCATATATACTATAGAGTAATTGACACTTTCCTTTTCTTTATCAACTTTAATCTCTTTTCTTCCAATTCGATTTGCATATTTTGTTCTTCTCAAGTCATAATCAGTTGCAACTTTCTGATTAGTGATTTCTTACTGCAGATTCTTTGCGTGGCTACTGATTAATAAATTCCATGGATCTTTCTGATTAGCAATACTGTTTCTGATTCAATTTCCAGTTTATGAACAAGTCACATGAGCAATCTGTTTGAGGAATTTCTGAAAGTTTATGCCTTATTTATTGAAACTCTTTCTTTAATCACCCAGATTAAATGCAATGTATACTATTTGGATGATAATGCTGCTCATGATGATGATGATATGGAGACTTATTTGTCAAAGTTGGTTTCTATCTTTTACTATTCTATGATTATTCAACAAAATTGATCAATTGTAATTAAGAAAAACAAGTTCTTAAAAATCTTTCCTTGTAAGCTTTTGCTTTCTGAATATATCATGATGTATAGAAGTTTAACTCTGTTCAATTTAACATTTTGTGCAAATGGATGAACGTATCCCAGCTGAGAGATTAGAAACAAGTAGAGTCGTTAACTTGATCAGGTTCAGCCAAAAAAAAAAATACTTCACGTTTGATGATAGTAGGAAACAAGGGGTGGATTTAAATGCACCGACTTTTCAACACAGAAATTGATGATTGGATAGACACCTCTACATTGATAATATATATTCCCTCGATCTTAAATTATTTATCTTTTTTTATTTATATTCCCTTTAATAAATAATGATGGTATTTAATCTATTTTACCCATATTTATTTCTAACTTATAATCTTTCTCCATTAAATATTAACTATATTTATGTGTCATCTTCATTAATGATAAAAGGTAAAATGGAGAAAAATAATTAATTATGTATTGAACTTCTAAAATGATAAATAATTTGAGATAACTATTTTTATCAATCACGACAAATAATTTTCATCTAATGAAATATTGTTTAAGCCAAAAGAGTAATGTATATTGTTAATGATGGTGGGGAAGAGCGTGGTCCAATAGACTCATTATGTCATTGCTTTTGGTACATCTAAACATGTTTTGTAACATATTATTGATCCGCTGAAATAAATCTTTACATGTTCACCAGTAATTTTTCTGACTTATCTTCTTTAATATATAAACAAATGTTATATAACTCTATAAACTCTAGATAAGATGTTGAGTCTAAAAATAATATGTAATTTTTTGTGCCATGAAAGATTATATTCTGTGCTTAGACATAATTGAAATTGATACAAAAGGTGAACATGGATAACAATTCTCAATTTTTTGTTTTTCCATTTTGTTTCATTGCTATCATTATTCTAATTTCTCCTCTGCTATCCTTATTGTGATAAGATTTATATCATGATGATGTCATTGACCTATTGATTCAACATTTTTTTTTAATTTTTAGACAGTTTACAGATCACTTAACTCTTCTTCTCTTGCATTATAGTCAGTGTGTACTATTCCATTCTCTTTTTTCATTAAGAGATCGAGAAGTTTTCGAATTATATCTGTTGTACTTAAGATGTTTGCAAAAGTCGTACCACAATTAATCTTAGCGTGCATAATACATTGTAGTAGAAGAATGAGTTTCAATAGGCATTTCTGGTGACTGAGGTGACTGTGAAGGATTAGAACGAGAAGAAGAATGAATTGAATCACTAGTAAAGAAGGTGTAGAGTTCTGTGAGAATGATGTTGGAAACAAAGTAGTAGGCATGGAATCAGAAAATTAATTAGTTTTGAAAGGAAAAATAGATTCAAGGAACATAACATCTCTAGAAACAAAAAAAATTCTAGTTTCTAGTGTTAAAAGTTTATAACCCTTATGTCCAGGAGGGTAACCAATAAATACACACGCTATTGTTGTTGGTTCGGTAGGATTTTGTTGGGTACAAAGCATATAAGTAAGGCAAAGCGGGAGTTTAAAAGTTTGTTTCTTACTTACCCCAACAACATTTCTGGTGTGGTTATACAACAATTAAACTTGTAACATAAAGTATAAACTTACAAGTTTGAATATTTGTAGTCTTTTTCTACTATAAGGTGCACACGCAGTTGCCCTTCCGATTGCAAGCTCCAAGCTTCAATGTATTTCTCTTTCGGAAAGCTAGGAAATCCGGCAGAGGTTCGAGAGAATATTTGATTCTAAGTCTCTAAGGCTTAGAATGATTTTCAGAAAATTGGTGTGTGAATAATGAAATGAATGTCACTATTTATAGTTAAAAAATAGGTCAAAATCGGATTAGGATTTGACCTTGGGCCTGACCCAAAATTCGAGGCAGAGGCGCCGCGGCCCTAGGGTATGGGTGCCACGGCGCTCGACGTGCTCCTGCACTGCGCCGTGGCGCTCGACGTACACCTGCACTGTCTCGATTTATTTTCCGTACATTCTTAATTAAATCCGAAATCCAATTTTGACTTAATTAAAATAATCATTATTCATTTAAATATCTCGATTCCAAATCGAACATTTAATTACTCTCTCAATACATCCTTAGATCGAAACGGACAATCGACATAGTGTGACCCTACATGCCTTCTCATATCGACATTAATCAAATTAAGGTCTACACGGAACTCCTAAACGGCGCCGGAAGACGAACTCAATATGTGAAGTACGTTTACGCGAATCCAGTAAACTTAACCTTTATGTGGTAAGATAAAATCATTTCATTCACGACACACCCGATCAAGCTTAGAATTTGTCAAGTGTCTATCCAAATGGCTTAATCATTGTATCTCATCTATATTAGTTGACAACTAGACCATATTCTAAATACGTCTATTGCGTTGGCCAACGACTTAGTCAACCTAATATCACTGAGAATCCGAGTGTTCTCTCGAATATACATCCGAGGAATGAATCCTAATCTTGGCTCAACTACCACCTTCAATCCACATCGTAATGTACCCAATACAAGCCGTATCTCAACCTATAAGGCATTTGAGCTTAGGGCGGGATCAAAGTGCATTATTTTGTAGACAAGACGTGTATTGACCTCAAGTCTAACGACTTCTATCTCCCACACGTTGATCATAGTTTAGACAAGTATAACAAACAGTATATCAACAGGGTATACCAATACTTCCAAAGTATCCATGTGTCCATCACGAGTAGCCATTACTCGTAGCAGGTGAGACATACTACATCCTCTAAGGATGTGATGCTGACCACATATCGACTTATCACATATCATTGATATCCCATTCTCGATGATCATTAGTCGAGGTTATTTAAGAGTTACGCTCTATCATCAATATCTCACTCTATTAATGACAAAGTAGGCTTAAGGGATTAACATTAAATAATAATTACAAATAATCAAATAATAATCCAATAATTGCAAATGTCAAAATAATAATCTCCATTAATAATAATACGAATGTGTATAAAGTACATTTGTCCTAATACAGATAGTCTCTAGGACATAAATATACTTTCAATCTCCCACTTGGCCTATAGCCAATCTCCAACATATCTAATGTCCATGTTCTCAAAATGACCATTATGATTGACTAAGCTTAATGGTTTAGTGAATGGGTCAGCTAGATTATCGTCTGTGGGAACATAGTCTAATCTAATCTCTTCAGTCTCCACCATCTCCCTGAGTATGTGATACTTCTTTGGTACATGCTTGTTTCTGTTGGTTGATTTTGGTTCCTTAGCTTGCGCAATCGCACAAGTGTTTTCACCCGTTATTGGACAATTGGCACTTGGAACAACCCCTAGTTCCTTCAGGAACTCAGATATCGCGACAGCTTCTTTACCGACTTTCCGATCCAATGTACTCAAACACATTGTTGTCGAATCAGCAGTTGTAGCTTGCTTGGAACTTTTCCAGCTTACTGCTCCACTATTGAAAATGAATGTGTATCCTGATTGGGATTTGTAGTCATCAACATCTGTCTGAAAGCTAGCATCAGTGTACCCAGTAGCAGCTAGCTTTTCTTCCCCACCATAGACTAAGAAGTAATCTTTAGTTCATCTAAGATACTTAAGAATACTCTTGACTGTCTTCCAATGTTCTTCCCCAAGATTCTGCTGGAACTTGCAAGTCATGCTAAGTGCAAAGGCCACATCTGGCCTAGTACAAGTCATGACATACATGATCGATCCTATAGCCGAAGCATATGGGATCCTTTTCATGCGTTCAAGTTCCATAGTATTAGAAAAACTATCCTTCTAAGATAACTTGATGCCTTGTCCCATAGGTAGACCACCTTTCTTGGAATTTTCCATAGAAAAACGTCTAAGCATTTTGTCTATGTAGACTGACTGTGACAGTCCAACAATCTGTTAGGTATATCTCTATAGATCCTAATCCCCATAATGTAGCAGGCTTCACCTAGATCCTTCATCATGAAGGTATTGGACAACCACTCATTGACTGACTGCATGAGAGTCTTATTGTCTCTCATTATTAATATGTCATCTACACATATGATAATGAAGGCAATACTCTTATCCTTGCGTTTACTATAAACACATGGATCCTCTTTGCTTCTAACGAAATCAAATGACTTAATAGCCTTGTCAAAGCAAATGTTCCAACTCCTCGAGGCTTGCTTAAGCCCATAAATGGACTTTTGTAGCTTGTACACAACATTTGGTTTGGACTCAATTGAAAAACCCTCAGGTTGTTTCATATACACTTCCTCAACTACATTACCATTGAGGAAAGCAGTTTTGACGTCCATCGGCCAAATGTCATAGTCATAATATGCAGCTATTGCAAGCAAAATCCGAATGGACTTAATCTTAGCAACAAGTGAAAAGGTTGCATCATAATCGACCTCAGGCCGTTGATTATAACCTTTAGCCACCAGCCTTGCTTTATAAGTCTATACATTGCCATATGCATCAATCTTCTTCTTAAAGAACCATTTGCATCCTATGGGTCTAACCCCTGTTGGCAAATCAACCAAGTTCCAAACTTGATTTATGTACATCGAGTCCATCTCAGATTTCATGGCTTCTTGCCATCTCTGCGAATCAATGTCTAACATAGCTTCGTTGTAGGTTGTAGGTTCATCGTCATCAGAAATATCTATCTCATTGTGTGTTTCAACAAGGAGATTAAGTCTTTCAGACGGACGATGAGTCCTAGTGGTCCTACGGAGTTGAGTATTTTGTGTTTCAGTGTTTGTTGCATTCTGATTGTGAGAAGGTCTTTGTGTATTGGACAATCCATCACCTTGAGAGCTTTCAGGAATGCGATTTTCATGTATTTCCTTAATGGAATGATGTACAACCATTGTACCATCATCCATTGGTTGTGTATGAGAGCTTTGCATTTCTGCACTATCTCTCACAGCACTCCCACTGGCTAAAGGGCGTACTCTAAGTACCCAATCATCACCAGATACTCCCACTGAATCATTGTTTAGGTCATTCGACAAGGGTTCAATTTCTGTGTTATCTTGTGGTTCTTGTATTTCTTCAAGTTCTATCTCTGTGCAACCATGTTCCTTGTAGATATATTCTTCTTCAAGGAAAGTTGTGTTCCTGGAAATAATGGCCTTATGTTCTCCAGGAAGATAGAAGTAGTATCCCTTAGTTTCTTTTGGATACCCCATGAAGTAACATTTCTCACGTTTAGATTCCAACTTGTCAGTGAGCATCTTCTTAACATATGCAGGGCACTCCCAGGGTCTCATATGTTTAAGAGTTGCCTTCTTGCCACACCATATTTGATAGAGTGTCTTTTCTACTAACTTTGAAGGAACCATGTTCATAATATATATAGAGGTTTGTATAGCATGTCCCCAAAGATATGTAGATAGAGCTGATGTTGTTGTCCAGGAGGGTAACCAATAAATACACAAGCTATTGTTGTTGGTTCAAATTTGGACCTAAAGTTGATGCACAACAAAGGCATCCTAAACTTTTCAAATTAGTACAAGGTGAGTGAACATAGAGTATATTGTAAGGAGTAGTACCTTTTAAAACTCTAGATGGAAGCCTATTGATTAGGTGAGTTGCAATAAGTACACGATCTCCCCAAAAAGAAATAGATAGACCTGGAGGTTTTCGAAAGATGGTTATGTTTTCTCTCGACTACCCTATTTTGTTGTGAGGTAGTTGTACAAGATGTTTGATATAGAATTTCTTTAGAATGAAAAAATTCAGTGGCAATGGTACTTTTTCCTAACTCAAGAGCATTATCAGACCTTATGATTTTTACTTGTGTGCTGAATCATGGCTAGAAATATTTTGAGCATAAAGAAGTCATTGCTTTTGGTTATCAAAAGGAAAGTCCAAGTGGCCCTACTAAAGTCATCTACCACAGTTAAAAATACTAAAAATCATTATAGATAGCAGATTTATAGGTACCCCATGTGTCAATATGAATCATTTCAAAAATGGACTTAGTTTTGATTTCACTGTTAGAAAATGGGAGTTTATATTGCCTAGCAAAGAGACATATATCACAAGAACAATTTGCCATAGATTTGAAAATAAAGAACTTGATATTTTTCATTGCAGTAATGGGCAAATACCCTAATCTATTGTGTCAAAGCACCACATCAGAATCTCTATTAATTACTACAGAACTAGAAACTGAATCAGAAACAGGAATGCTAGAAAGTAAGGTTCTATTCTTGACTTTGTTCTTGAAAAAAAAGCCGGTTGACTCATAGTTGATATAGCCCATCATCACTAAGCACCAGTGGCCTCTTCATTGAAGGGCTCTGCAAGACAAATTAAGTGAAAGAAAAAATGATAAGAAACTTCAATTGGACACATAACTTGTGGACTGATAATAGATTTACCTTAAAAGAAGGGACATACAACACATTATGAATGATTAGATCAGGAAAGAGTGACACACTGCATGTGTGAGTGGCTTTTACCTTAGTAGATTAACATAAACAGAAACAGGTAAGAGTTGAAGATTAATGAATATGCCTGAATTGAAAGAAAGATGTTCTGTTGCTCCTGAATCTAATATTCAGTGTGTAGATTTTATTGTAATGAGATAAGACATGAAAATTATACCAGCAGAATTGACAAACATCTGAAAATGAGGCCTCAGGTTGACTAATTTTGACTTGGTAAAGTAGTTGAACCAGCTGAGAAAACTGCTCCTTACTTCGCTGGTTTAGCCCTGCAGTAGAATCCATAGCAGACTGGCTCATCACATCTCCTTCACTAGGAGCAAAAGTTGATTTGCTTCTCATATTTTCTTGCAACCTCTTAGATCTAGCAGAATTAAAATCTGTTGGAAAATCAATGATTCTGTAAGACTTATCCACATTGTGATCAAGTTTCTTACAATGTGAGCATACTAGACCATTTTTCTTTCTTTTATATTCACTTGGTCCTGCAGCAACATAAGATGTATGATTCCCTGCAAAGTGTGAATGAATAGGAGCTTCTCTTTGATGATTAGTAGCTAAGTAAGAAGTAGAATTTTCTGAAAATTGTGAATGAACAAAGACTTCTCTCCTGCATAATGAGAGAGTAAGCCAAGCTAACTGAAGGTAATGAGTTTATCATGAGAATATTGCTTTTAGCAGGGGAGTAAGTGTCATTTAACCTCATTAAAAATTGAATCAACCTCTCATCTTGTAGGAATTTGCTTGACACAATCTTTCCTCCACAAGAACAACAACTCTTTGCATTTAAAATATCCAATTCATTCCATAGACCTTTCATTTTAGTATAGTATCCTGCTATGTCATTGATTCCTTGAACTAAATCACTTAATTCTTTTTGTAGGTGATAAAGTTTTGTTCCATTTGGTTGATCAAATCTATCTTCAAGATCTTTCCAAAGATCCTAAGTTGTTTTTGAATAAATAATACTATCAACATTATATTTGAAAAGAGAATTGAGTAACCAAAATCTGTTTCAGAGTTTAAAATCTGGAGAAATCAGAGATCTCTAGGGCCTTGCAGGTACCATCAGTGAAACTCAACTTATTTTTTGTTGAGAGAGCAATGATGATGGACCTGCCCCATCTAGTATATCCTCTTCCTTTCACATAGAGGGTTGGTCAGTGGGTCGGGCTCGGGAACGTCGGGCCGGGTTTGGTGGGGTCGGGCGGGACGGGATCGGGTTTGGCGTGATTTGCCGAAGTCCCGTCCCGATCCCGATCCCGATCCAGTCGGGGCGGGATCGGGTCGGGGGCGGGATCGGGATAGAGATCCGGGCGTTTTTTTTAATAACATATATATAAAAAAAACTCAATAATTAAACAAGATAGTGTAATAAAAACATCCCAAGACTATTTTTGTGCCTCTTATATTATTTAATAGACATATGATTTTTTTTGTAATAGAAATACAATTGTCAAAATTGCAACTTTGTGGTGTTGTTCAAAAGTTGCAAATTACATCTTCCTCTTCGTTGATCTCCGGTTGACAGCACCTTCTCCGCTCCGCTTGTATCCAATCTCTGAATAATACTACAATCTCCAAGCTGTCTCCGGCTAGTGAGTGTCTGTGCTCTCCTATTTGATATCTGTCGGCAGAAAAAGCATTTTCAGACGCCGTTGATGACATCTCAGGTCATCATTGAAAGTGTCGGAAAGGTCTTTCTCATTCCCCTTCCAGTATTTCAGCAAGTCTTCACGTCATCTTTCATTGAGAACTGCTTGATACGGTATAGAACCTTGCAAAACAAAAATATCAAACTCGATAATTTGGTTAGTAGCGGTACGACCGCACATTCTATTTCTGAGGCTTTCAATACTAGCCGCAGAAACAGCATGTCTTTTGTGAGGTTGTGTTGAAGAAGAAGAAGATGGTATGGAAGCCGGTAGGTTGCTAGCACTTTCTTGTTGGTAAAACCTATATATTTTTTTTGCATTCGTCTTCTACGCTAGACAACACTTCTTCTTTAGTTTGTTCAATAGGTGGTGGGTGATTTGAATTTTTGGGACTTGGAGGTGGTAGTACTGCTATACAATCGTAAATAGTTTCAATAAGTGATTTAGTACCGTCAATTTTAATAGTCGGATTTAATATAACACAAATAATATAAATAGTGGGAATAAGAATAAAATATTTTTTAATTTTGATAAACATATTTTAATAGCTGCCTTATAAGCTGGTTTATCCATATATTCATTAAACAGTAAAAATATTAGAGTTATATAAAACAACATAGTTGAAATAGTAAGATAATATATACCAGAAAATTCTTTCGTTGCTTGAAAAAAATTCTCTAAAAATACAATAAGTTCGAAATTTTTTCCCTAATCGCTATCTACAACCATATCAGCTGGATTTTGATTATGAGAGTTAAAAAATAAAGTTATAGGTTTTCTATAGTCATAAGCAACAAGTAGTTGCTCGTTTAAATAATTCTACCTAGTGGGTACTTCTTCTGAAATTTTTTTATAAGATAGTTGACAATCGTGACAAGTTTTTTTATATTATTTTCTTCGTTGTATTCTATTATTTTAAAAAATAAAGTTTATAGCAAATTGTATTTTACTAAGAATGTCTTCAAAAAGTGATAGACCATCCTTTACAATTAAGTTATATATATATGGCACACACATTTTATATGAAAATGATCTGAAAAAGATGGAGTTAAACAATTTTTTAAAATTGTAATAGCGTAATTGTTAGAAGAAGCGTTATCTAATGTAATAGTCATAATTTTATCAGTTATTCTGTAATAATCGCACACTTGATAAATACTTTCTACAATAAAAGTACTAGTGTGCCTATCATCTATATATCTATACGTTAAGATACGTTTTTGCATAGATCATTTATAATCTATCCAATGACAGGTCACCGTTAAATAATCATGGTCGTTAGTACTACGACCTATATCAGAAGTGATAGCCGCTTTTCCATTAAAATGATATAATGAATAACGTAAATATTGTTGATATCATGTGCGAATTTAAATACATCTCTCTTAACAATTGATCTAGGAAAACTGTTAAAAGCAGGATTATACATATCTCTAATGTAATGAATAAAACCGGGAGATGAAGGAAATGAAAAAGGCAAACCCTACATATCAACTAATTTTTCTATTGCTTCATTATCTCTATGTTTATTGTATTTAGGGCTTACAATTCCCCTCGTCATAGGGTTAATTTGATCATGTACTTGATCCGGGACAGTATCAGTATGTGAACCTTGTCCAAAAAGAGCAGACGTTTGCGCACCCGATTTTGAAGCCTCGTATTGGGCATACCTAGCTGGATGAAACATTGCTATGTGTCTCATTAAACCCCCCCCCCCCCCCCCCCGTCCCACCGTGACCTTTTTCAGTTTTAAATTTTAAAACATCTTTACAAATTTTACATCTAGCTACTTTATTCTCTACGTCCCTATCAAAAAATGTCCATGCATCTGATTTTAATGTTCGTTTTGCTGGACCTTGTATCATACTAGGGGTAATAGGAGGCATTTCAGTTGAAGGTGCACTAGTTGGTGTGTTGTCATCTACATTAGTGGGTGTATCATCTAGATCATTGTCTAAATTGAAGTCTTCTTGAGTCCAGAAAATAGCTCATCGTCTAAATCTAATGGTATTGTAGGAAAATGTTCAGTATCAACAAAATCATCTTATGTAGGAATATAATTCTGTCTAAAAATAGGATGACTAGAAGAAGTACCCTTGCCGTTGTTTCCCCTACTAGAAGAAGCATGACCCCTACCCGTAAGCATACGTTTAAATCCTTCCATTATAAATTTATAATTAAACTAATAAATAATTAAATTAAATGAAATTAAGTGCGCTAAATAAAATAAACAGACAATAATAATTTAATGAAGGAACG
The DNA here is from genome assembly GCA_034509755.1 of Anisodus tanguticus. NCBI lineage: Eukaryota > Viridiplantae > Streptophyta > Magnoliopsida > Solanales > Solanaceae > Anisodus > Anisodus tanguticus. The sequence continues at coordinate 35,287,884 of CM067546.1, forward strand.
AATGTATCAAACGCCGACGTAACGTCGACGTGTAATCGAGAGGTTGAAAATTGAAACTTTGCTCGATGGAAGATCCTCAAGCTAGTTGCCAACTTCACTCCCAATTCTCAAATGAATAAATAAAATTGAATATTTAGTAGACAATGTAGACTTGTAGAGAGATAAATTGAGAGATTAGAGAAATTGTAGGAAGATTTGTGAGAAAGATGAAGAGAAAATGAAGTATTTATAGTTGGAAAATTGGGTTAAAGTGTAAATATAATAACTTACGGGTTAAAATAAATATTAATGGGGTAGGGGGTAGGGGGTAGGGGTGGGGGAGGGGAGGCCAAAAATGGCCGTTGTACCACGGCCAAAATGTAAAATGACCGTTGATGCAACGATTATTATTGCAAAAGGGAGGTTTCGGGCGGGATCGGGTCGGGATTGGCAGGCCGGGACGGGTCGGGACGAAACCATGTCCCGTCCCGGTTCGAGTTCCGATACCGGTTTTTTTTTAAAAAAAAAATGGTCGGGTTCGGGACGGGATAAGGGCAGGACCAGGCCGGGACCGGGCCGACCTGGCCCACTGGCCCGCCTTACTCTCACAAGAGACATTTCTGGATGAATCTGAAGAGTGAAGAAAAAATGGATTACTGGTATCCATTGAATTGAATCCAGCAGTCCCAGTAGCTACAACAGAAGAATTAGGAACAATACCCATTGTTAAGGAATTTCACCTAAATAAAGAGAAGACAGACTTGGGAAATTTTCTGATGATTGTACTGATTCACTGTTCATGTATTTATACAAGTAAATACTGAATAAAAATAAATCTAAACCAAATGTATTTTTTTTCAAGTGTCTTATTTCTATTGCTTGGGCCATAACTAAATGTATTTCTATACAAGTGTCTTATTTTTATTATTTGGGCCATAACAATATTTACCCAACTTCTATCGGCCCAATTGGTTTTAATAATTGCTTTGATTCCTTTTGATTAAACGGCTGAGGATATGCCCAGCACATGTTTGATTGATGATTCCACGTGTCTCTTCTCAAACAAAGAGGGAATAAATGTTGAATTTCCCTCGACAATATCGATCCCACGTGTCTCTCCTCTTGTCAATATTGTCAGTCAAAGTACAAGAACAAAAATCCTTACTTGTATTGTATTAATAATAATAGTACTAGTAGTAAAAGAATGGCTAGTGTTGCTGCTATGAATGATGTGTCATCATCACCACAAGAAGTTGGTGTACAGAGGATCACAAGGAGTTAGAAAAAAGGAATAGCAGAATTATATGATGATTCATCTGGTATTTGGGAAGATATATGGGGTGACCATATGCATCATGGTTATTATGAACCTCAATCATCTGTTGAACTTTCTGATCATCCTGTTGCTCAGATCCGTATGATTGAACATGCTCTAAGTTTTGCTTCTCTTTCTGGTAAATTAATGGGCTTGTCCTTTCTTTCATAGTTTTACACATACAGTCAAACCTATTTATAATGTCATTGTTTGTTTCTATATATTTTCGCTGCTATAGCGGAAGGCTGTTATAAAGGAACATGAAGGATCCGTTCCACAAAAAACATAGATGTTATAGTGAGATGTTACAGAGAATGACTATTTTTTGTTGTTGTAAACTAGGGGTAAATCAGCTCTTACTGCAATAGCCGGCAAAGCACATAGGAGATATAAACCGCACTAGCCAGGCCCTGTGCGACGAGCTAGGTTGTTAGCGAGGGAAATCATCACAGGTCTCCCATGTGAGAAACCACTCACTCGATGAACCTGTTGGTTACAATGGTGCAGGAAACGAAAATAAGTAACTGCTAAATATTACAATAAACTGAAAATTATAATAAACTTGAACAAGAAACTGGAACAATTTTTGGTATACTGAGTCGAGTGATTGCACTCTGTCTTTAAGACAAGATTGCCCCGTATGTATCATTTCTACGTCTTGAAAAATTGTCTCCCAAGATAAAACAACAAATGAACAAATGAGCAAAGGAAACTCAAGTGCTACCTTGAAGAATTTTGAGCAATGAAATGATGCTAGAAGATAGTGGGAAGAATTTGATTCGTTTGTATGTTTCTGTGTGTCTCAACAATTGTGCAAAGGCTCCTTTATATAGTTGAAGGAGAGGACTTACCAACTGCCCACATAATTGTTGTTACTGGCCAAGTAATGGTAATTATGGAAGTAGTAATTCACAAAAATAAATGGTGAATTGATGTGTAACGGATTGGAAAGTTCTCTGCCCAATTTTGACTTACTTGAAACTTCAGGGATCAAACTGTAAATATGAAATAATTCTGGTCCAAAAAGATAATATCAGAAGAAGCACAGCCCACAGCCCGTAACCCGAGCCCGGACCGGACAGGCGGGCGGCGGCGGCGCGCGTGTGGGCTTTCCCTCGAACCGAAGCACATCTAGGTCTTCCCTCCTCTAAACACATGGGATACCCTTTGGGGTTTCAAACCCCAAGCCAATTATGAGACTTATAAACTAAACAAATTTTTCTTCCCCCATCGATGAGGGAGGATTGGTCTAAATACCACACTTTCCATACTTCAAACATCTCACTTCGTGGACCAATATCTCTTTCATTTCTCAACGAAATTTGACGATCCTTGGCCCTACGGTCATCTACTTACTTAGTAGATTATGCACGTGTGAAGAACCGGATTCTCCAACATGTGGAATACTAGTTTTTAAGCCGTTAAAGTTGGTTGGATGCAACTCCCGCCAAAGGCAAATTTCCAACAGAACCAACTCTGTCACCCTTGCGGGTATAGAGAATGACTATTATAGAAATATCTCATTGTATTTATACTAATCTATATTGTTGCCCAAAAAAATTTATACTAATCTATATAATTAAAATCTTGAATCTGCATCTAGGTTTAGACCCTTCTGTTATTATTCATTGAAGAAGCTAAAAAGTTGGAATTTTGGGAAGAAATGAAGGGGCTTTGACTTTGAGTCCACGAAATTGGGAAAAAATGATGTTGATGAGAAAAGGGATGAAGGGTGCAATTGATGATGTTTTTTCAGATTATGTGAGAAAGATTTGAACTTTCATGTTACAGTACTGAATATATTGATTGCTAGTAACAACTACATGTGATTTCCTGTTATAGTAACAATATACATTTGGTTTTAGGTTGTGCAATATTCAGTAAGTTTACTTGTCACTTTTGTAAAGATGAACTCTGTTTTTTTGCTATTTGTTAAGTATATTACATGATGCAACAATCTGATTTTTCATTATGAGTTGTATACAAGGGTTGTTTTGTAGATCCTTCTTATGTCAGCTATATTGTATTTTAACTCCATGTATTGGTATATCCACATGCATAAACTTACGATTTTCATGGTTGGAAAAATAGTGAAAAGTAAGGTTATTGATTCAATTTTGTTACTGGCTAAGACAAAATTGTGTTGAATGAACCTAGTTGTACAAAGGCAATTTGTACATGGTAAATTAGTTTCTCCTCCCATAGGATAGCCAATCTAAGTTTCAGGACGTAGATTGGCTAAATACAATCATACCATATGATAGCGTAGTTTTTCTGGATACTTTTTGGCTGCTATAACGAAATGTTGTTATAGAGAACATAAAATATAACATAACATGAAATATCAGTTCCAAAAAAAATTGGCCGTTATAGTGAATTGTTGTTATAGAGGATGGCTATTATAGAGACATATAATATAACAACATACGCAGTATATTCCCAAAAGTGGGGTCTGAAGATATCTAATATAAAATAACATGAAGGAAAACTTTGTCGTTATAGTGAAACCTTCACTGACAGGTGATCGTGCTTTTCATATAATTTTTTTTGGTTACTCATGTCGGGCAAGGAAAATTTTTTCTAACTATCTGACTTGATTATAGTTTAGCTAAGTCAATCGTTGTCTTTGAAAGGGCGCACCAAAATGGGTGTAGAGATGCATTAAATGGTGTCCTGACAAAACGTCTAATCGTGTGAAAAGTGGGGACGTTGACGTTTCAGTTCCCCATAAAGTTTAAAAAAGAGTAGACTTTTCCACTTTCCGGGCTCATGGAATGAAGGTCTCGGAAAGTGGGGGACTATCTGTATTGGGTGAAAGGTGCACTTTAGGTGCTCAGAGAACTCGGGTACATCCTACCGTTGTTCCTCACTTCCACCAACTCATATCACATCCGTCATAGTGCCGCGTCGCGCATGGATATTAGGACATCAGCAAGATTACGACATCATAACTTTGGGGCTAAGAAAGTCCAATCTTGACTTATATATGTAAAACTTATGAAGGAAGAAATGACATCTGACTCACTTTGTAACCTTAACATTATTTCTCTCTCAAAGCAATATACACTGAGATTCATTACGTATTCACTTATTTTTACTTGAATCATAGTTTGTTCATTACAATGTTTTACTTGAATCATAGTTTGTTACAATGTTTTACTTATCAGTCATACATTTAATTTTTGGGTTCCGGATCGGATACAACTCATTTGTTTCAAATTCTATAAAATTAATCTCTAATTGATTTTTTGGTTAGAATTATTTTCATCAGAAAACACTCTTTTCTCTCGCATTATAGTCGGTGTGTACTATCTAATTCTTTTTTTTCATTAAGAGATGGAGAAGTTTTAGAACTATATTTGTTGTCCTTGAGATGTTTGCAAAAGTTACCACAATTGATTGTGGAACTTCCGTGGCATAATAATCTTAGCGTACATAATACATTATTTTCATGTACTTTTTTGGAAATTCTTTAACCACTTGATCCTCACCCTAAAGGATAGTGAGTTATCAAAGAATGGCCTACCTAAGATAATTGAAATTCCATGATAAACGGCACAATCAAGAATGACATAGTTCGCCGGGAATACCAACCTATCAACTTTCACAACACATCATCAACCACAAATCTAATAAACCTTTTGAAAGATCTATCGGCCATTTAAAGCCACATGGAATGTGTGCGAGTAAGTTCAAATTGAAAGACACGTAAAAGTAAATGATTAGATCAGATTAAATGGACAAACAAGTGCAAAATTGTTGATTTATAATTTTTTAAATCTATGTTGGAATACACACTCAATCTATTAAAATATCAGTCTAGTAATACCATATTAGCATATAATTAAACTTGTATTTGAATAAACATAAAAAACATAAAACATATGTTATGATCATAAAAGTTTTAATTTACACATTATTACATATTTAAATTGTAGAAGGAGGAGCAGTAGGTTTATTAAACAAGAAATCTGCCAAATGTTTTTACCAATACAAATATTGCTGCTATTTTTTGAGTAGTAGATTCTTCAACAATTAGGATTCTCTCCATCTCAAAGTACTATGAATATAAATGTGGAAGAAGTGTGAAAGATTGCAAATTCGTATAAAGCTCCTATTTGTTATTTAAAATAGTATATTCTTAAAAGAAAAGAAAAGAGAAAAAACAGTTCACAGAATACACAAAGTGGACTTGTCCTCATATGTTGGCTTAATGGGCCTGAAAGAGTTTTATAGGCCCAAAAACTGTTTCCCATTGTTCCACCAATGGAAACCTCGTTTATATGTGTGAGAAACTGAGAATTAACTTCTGCCGGCATAGTAATTACTGGCTCTCTCTCATACAACAACAACATACCCAGTGAAATCTCACAATATGAGATTTTGGAAGAGTAGAGTGTACCCAGACCTTACCTCTACTTTGGTAGGTAGATCGATTGTTTTCGGAAGACCCTCGACTCAAGACAAAGCACAATCACAAGCAAAGCAAGAGAAGCGGTCAGACTCAGACAAGAAATTAAAGCAGTATGAACATGTTGGTAACAAAATCAAATATGCCATAGTAGCGCATTCTAACAAAAGGAAGCAGTAGCTAACACAGCTAAATAAGATAAACAAAGTACATTAAAGCAGCAGAAAATAAACTACATGAGACTATAAAGTAATGATGTGCCTATAAGTGTGATAGGCTAATCGGACATACAATAATTATCATTTTGTAACCGTAAGTAGCACTACGCTCGATTACCTACTATCCTTCTACCATAATCTGTGTCTTCCACAACCCCATCTCGAAGGTCATGTCCTCAATAAGTTGCACATGTGCCATATCCTGTCTACTCACTTCTCCCCAATACTTCTTTGGCCTACCTCTACCCCTCCTGAACCCATCCATAGCCAACCTCTCACACCTCCGCACTAGGGCATCTGTGTCTCTCCTCTGTACATGACCGAACCATCTCAACCTCGCTTCCCGCATCTTATCCTCCACCGAGATCACTCCCATTTTGTCCTGAATATCATCATTTCTAATCATATCTCTCCTTGTATGCCCACACATTCATCTCAGCATCCTCATCTCCGAAACTTTCATCTTTTGTATGTGCGAAGTCTGGCCAACACTCCGCCTCATACAACATAGTCGGTCTAATCATAACTTGCCTTTAAGTTGGCGCTCTCTCATTTATTTGACAATTTTTATTGGCCACAAAATTCAAGAAAATTTAATTTGTGCACATTTTATAAGTAAATATAGGGAAAAAAATTAAAGTATAATTAAGAAGTTAGATTAAAGAACAAATAACCTTTTGTTATTGACAGTCTGTTAGGTTCAAATGGTGCAAATTAAATACCGCACAAAAAAAAAGTGTGAAAACTTGTTATTTGTAGGTAAAAAAAAAGATCTTTTGTTATTTATCTTTGAAAGGCTAATTGAGTAACTCTTCATTCTGAAATTACTGTCTTATTTTATTTCTGAAGAAAAAAAAAGAAACATTATGAAATATTTAGAATGGCGAAATTCTAATTTATCACTAGATTTTTGTGTTGTGCAAAAAAATAAAAATCTTGAAATTTTGATAGTACTATATAATATGGGAGTCATGCTATTTTCCAAAAGATTCTACGGTACTTTCCAGTAGTAGTTCTTTTTTCGGTAATCAATTCTATGAAGTACTACGTTACAGTTAAGATCATTTTCTGATGAGTAAAAATAGGAGGAAAATGAAAAGGAAAAACGGCATCTTTTAATTAAGCTTCTCTTACTAATAGTATTTTACAGCAAAATATATAAAAAAAAATCCTCAATTACTAATAAGTACTTTTTTAGTTTTAAAAATTTGGTTCAAAATAATTATTTTTTTAGAAATTAAGAAAATATTAATTTTATTTTCTTAAATATATCCATGTCTAATAAATGATTTGAGATATTTTAAAAAGTCTTTCAATGATTCTATACGTTTTCCTATGAGTAGATTAGAGAATTTTTGTCAAATAACTTTCTTAATTAATATTTAATGAGTATGGGAACCTTTAAAAATTACTTATTGTGAATCTGATGGAGCAATGATTTATCAAATACTTTATGAAAAATGTATTCATAGAGTTTAAATAAAACAAGTACACCGATTATTAAATAATGTGGTGCAGAGGATGAGATTACTTCTTCTTAATCAGAAGTCTCGATTTCAAATTTTGGATATGAAAAAATTCTTAATAGAAAATACTTTCCCCCAATGAAAGTCTTATGGTGAGCGAATCCAAATTAATTGGAGTCAAATGTGAATATAGAGTACCGGATAGAAGAAAAAAAAAACAATTACACCGTAGTCACGAGGTGGTGACCCTCACGTGCCATGCTTAAAGACAAGAAAGTAGGAAAGATCCTAACTCCTTAGAGTCTACTCAAAAGGGTTCTTATAAAAAACAAATAAAAAAATAATACACTTCATGTTTTGCTCAATAAATGCACTGCAACTTTGAAGAAAATAAAAAATACACTGCAACTTTGCATCTGTCCCTTCTTTTTGGTGTTTACTTCTTATGTGAAGGGAAGATCACAAGCACTTTCCCCACTCCAACAGCATCTTTAAAAACATAAAAATAAAAAAATTATGTCTCTCCCAAAATAATAGATTTTGTTTTTGTGTGTTTTTTTCTTGTTTGTGGATAAGAAGAAACAGCTATAACAAAAGACACTTGCCCTACACTTTCAATGAATTCAAATTAATCAATCAAAATGACATGTTTGAACTTTGAATTGCTTTAATTTTCTCTTTTTGGAATGATTAGTGAAGGAGCATTAGTGAGAGTACATTAATTGTGATTAACTCTGGTCCATTTCAATGAACTAGCTAGCTGATCGATTGATGGAATAGAAGTTTAATTCTCTATTCGTGTCAAATTATTTGTCGTGGTTATTAAAAATAATTGTCTCAAATTATTTATTGTTTTAGAAGTTGAAGACATAATTAATTATTTTTCTCCATTTTACACTTTGTCATTAATGAAGATAGACACAAAAATAGAATAAATATTTAATGGAGAAAAATTATAACTTAAATATAAATAGGGGTAAAGTATGTCAAATATCCTTCCTAATTAATACTCCATTCGGATAAAAAATAGTGTCCACTTAGCCATTTACACACCCTTTAAGAAAATACAAAATTCTATGCAAAAATGGATAATTTGACTAAAATCCCCCTAATTAAATAGGTATTGAGATTTGGTCACCTAACACTAGAGTTGGCCAGTGGGCCGGGACGTCCCGGTCCCGCCCCGAACCCGAGTTTTAAAAATAAATAAATTGCGGTATCGGGACTCGAACCGGGATGAGACAATGTCTCGTCCCGACCCGTCCTGGCCCGCCCCAGTCCTGCGAATCCCGACCCGATCCCGATCCAGCTCGTAAGCCCCCCTTTTGCAAAAATAACTGTTGCACCAACAACCATTTTACATTTTGGCCGTTGTGTAACGGCCATTTTGGGCCTCCCCCCTCCCCCAACCCCCCCCCCCACCCCCTTAATATTTATTTTTAACCCATAAGTTATTATATTTACACTTTAACCCAATTTTCCAACTATAAATAACTCATTTTCTCTTCATCTTTCTCACAAATCTTCCTACAATCTCTCAATCTATCTCTCTACAAGTCTACATTGTTTATTAAATATTCAATTTTATTTAGTCATTTGGGAATTGGGAGTGAAGTTGACAACTAGCTTGAGGATCTTCCATCGAGCAAAGTTTCAATTTTCAACCTCTCGATTACACGTCGAGGTTACATCGGCGTTTGGTACATTCGTTCCTTCATTAAATTATTATTGTCTGTTTATTTTATTTAGCGCTCTTAATTTCATTTACTTTAATTATTTATTAGTATAATTATAAATTTATAATGGAAGGATTTAAACGTATGCTTACGGGTAGGGGTCAGGCTTCTTCTAGTAGGGGCAACAAGGGTAAGGGTACTTCTTCTAGTCATCCTATTCCTACACAGGATGATTTTGTTGATACTGAACATTTTCCTACAATACCATTAGATTTAGACGATTAGCTATTTTCTGGAACTCAAGAAGACTTTAATTTAGATGATGATCTAGATGATACACCCACTAATGTTGATGACAACACACCACTAGTGCACCTTCAACTGAAATGTCTCCTATTCCCCCTAGTATGAGATGAGGTCCAGCAAAACGACCATTAAAATCAGATGCATGGATATTTTTTGATAGGGACGTAGAGAATCAAGTAGCTAGATGTAAAATTTGTAAAGATGTTTTAAAATTTAAACTGGAAAAGGTCACGGTGGGACGGGGGGGGGGGGGGGGGGGGTAATGAGACACGTAGTAAGGGCTCATCCTACTAGGTATGCCCAATACCAGGCTTCAAAACCGAGTGCGCAAACGCCCGCTCCATCGAGACAAGGTTCACATACTGATACTGTCCCGGACCAAGTACAAGGTCAAATTAACCCTATGACGGGGGTAATTGTAGGCCCTAAATACAATAAACATAGAGATAGGGAAGAAATATCAAAATTAGTTGCTGTAGAGGGTTTGCCTTTTTGATTTCATTCATCTCCCGGTTTTATTCATTACATTAGAGATATATATAATCCTGCTTTTAACGGTTTTCCTAGATCATTTGTTAAGAGAGATGTATTTAAAATCGCACATGAATATCAACAATATTTACGTTATTCATTATATCATTTTAATGGCAAAGTGGCTATCACTTCTGATATAGGCCGTAGTACTAACGGCCATGATTATTTAAAGGTAACTTGTCATTGGATAGATTATAATTGGTCTATGTAAAAACGTATCTTAGCGCATAGATATATAAATGATAGGCACACTGGTACTTTTATTTCAGAAAATATTTATCAAGTGTGCCATTATTATGGAATAACCGATAAAATTATGACTATTACATTAGATAACGCTTCTTCTAACAATTACGCTATATATAATGACTTTTCCAGATCATTTTCATATAAAATGTGTGTGTCATATATATAACTTAATTGTAAATGATGGTCTATCACTTTTTGAAGACATTCTTAGTAAAATACAATTTGCTATAAACATTATTTTTAAAAGTAATAAAATACAATGAAAAAAAGAATATAAAAAAACTTGTCACGATTACCAACTACCTTATAGAAAAATTCCCGAAGAAGTAGCAACTAGGTGGAATTCTTTATACGAGCAACTACTTGTTGCTTATGACTATAGAAAACCTATAACTTTATTTTTTTAACTCTCATAATCAAAATCTAGCTGATATGGTTGTAGATAGTGATTGGGTAAAAATTTCCGAACCTATTGTATTTTTAGAAAAAAAATTTCAAGTAACAAAAGAATTTTCCGGTATATATTATCCTACTATTTCAACTATGTTGTTTTATATAGCTCTAATATTTTTATTACTTAGTGAATATACGGAAAAACCAGCTTATATGGCACTATTAAAATAAAAAAATATTTTATTCCTATTCCCACTATTTATATTATTGGTGTTGTATTAAATCCGACTATTAACATAGACGGTACTAAATCACTTATTGAAACTATTTACGATTGTATAGAAGTACTACCACCTCTAAGTCCCAAAAATCCAAATCACCCACCACCTATTGAACAAACTAAAGAAGAAGTGTTGTCTAGCGTAGAAGACCAATGCAAAAAAGTATATAGATTTTACCAACAAGAAAGTGCTAGTAACCTACCGACTTCCATACCATCTTCTTCATCTTCAACACAACCTCACAAAAGACATGTTGTTTCTGCGGCTAGTATTGAAAGCCTCAGAAATAGAATGTGCGGTCGTACCGCTACTAACCAAATTAGCGAGTTTGATATTTTTGTTTTGCAGGGTTCTATACCGTACCAAGCAGTTCTCAATGAAGAAGGACATGAAGATTTGCTGAAATACTGTAGGGGGAATGAGAAGACCTTTCCGACAATTTCAATGATGGCCCGAGATGTTTTGAACATTCAAGCGTCATCAACTGCGTCTGAAAGCGCTTTTTCTGCCGGCAGATATCAAATAGGAGACCACAGACACTCATTAGCCGTAGACAGCTTGGAAATTGCAGTATTATTCAGAGATTGGATACGAGCGAAGTGGAGATGGTGCGGTCAACCGGAGATCAACGAAGAAGAAGAAGAAAACTACAACGAAATCTTATCTGAAGGTGGTGGAAGCGACGTGGATCAATTTGACCAACAAATACCAATTCCAACCGAAGAACCACAGGAAATTATCAAGAAACTAGAACAGATTTTTTTCAGAATGTAATTTTTTTAATTGCAATTTTATTATGTAATTTGTAACTTTTGGACAACACTACAAAGTTACAATTTCGACAATTGTATTTGAATTACAAAAAAATCATGTCTATTAAATAATATAAGAGGCACAAAAACAACATTGGGATGTTTTTATTACACTATCTTGTCTTGTTTAATTATTCAGTTTTTTATACATATGTTAAATAAATAAAAAAACACCGCCCGGATCCCGATCTCAATCCCGCCCCGATCCGATCTCGCCCGACCCGATTCCGACGGGAACGGGATGGGACTTCGGCAAAATTCTGCCAAACCCGATCCCGCCCCCTTCACCCGTCCCGCCCCGACCCGACCCCGCCAAACTCGGCCAGCCTGTCCCGTGCCCGGCCCACTGGCCAGCTCTACCTAACACTTGATAAGGGCAAATCTGAAAAAGTAAGGTTAATTATTTTCTGATTTGGTAAGTGGACACTCTTTTTGACTCAAAAAATAAAGGCTAAGTAGACACTCTTTTTTATCCGGAAGAAGTATTTCTTAAGAGGCGTGTAAACTTAAAAATGACAAATAATTTGAGACGGAGGGAGTAATAGGCTGAATATATCTACGTTTTCATAAATTTATCAGTAAATTTTACCTCACTTCGTTTACAGTTACTTGTCCACTATACTTAAAATAGATTTTCACTTTTACTTGTCCACTTTAGCATATCAAGAGAAACAAAAGCTTTTTTATTTTTATTTTTCCCTTGACATTAGTTACTCATTTTTAAATATTTTTCAAGTCTATTGAAATTATACACCAATTAACATGGGTATTATGGTAAAATACATACTCCGTTTATTAGTTCTTAAGGGGCGTGTAAAGTCAAAAGTGAACGGAGGGAGTATTAAAAAACTAGAATATGACTTATTTCAATTAAGTACCTGAATATATAATTATATATATTAAACACTTTCGACTCGTATTTTAAAAAGTGTTTACATGTGTTCTCAAGTGCTCATTACGTTGATAAATTAATCGAATAAAATACATCTCTTTCTTTAATTATACACATCAACATCAATTGGAATAGGCTTGAGATTTTACCATTTAATGATTGTTAATGCATATAATTAAAAGATATTACACATTTTAATTTTTAAATGGTTAACTTTCTACCTAATGAGTGTTTGACAACACGTGTAAAAGCTTTTGAAAGATTCCGAACCTAAAGTGACTTATATAAACATTTTATTACGTGTTAATATGATCAATCAAAATAGGTCATGAAAGAAATAATCCCTTGATTATTTTCATTAATAAATGAGTATATATACAATTTACAATTTTCATAATATGGAAAATCCTATTCCTATTCTACTCCCAAAACCCTATTCTATTTGTACAAGAATTCTATAATTATGGTAAGTGTACAATACTTAATTATATACAAAAACCTATTACCAAAATTATCATATACACGGTGTGTAAACTGTGTATATCACGGTCTCCCAATTGCCTTGGGTTTCCGTGATATACACGGTATACACAAGAGAGTATACCGTGTATATGATGCACGTATATTGTGGTATATTTTCACACACTCGCAGTCATAGCTGACGGTCTTCGTACGCTGAGACTGTCCCTAAAATCTTCAAATAGGACCGAGGGAATACCCTTAGTGAAGATGTCTGCAATTTGATACCTGGAAGGGACATGTAAGACGCGTACTTGTCCACGAGCTATCTTTTCGCGAACGAAATAGATACTCATCTCAATATGTTCAGTGCGTTGGTGTTGAACCGGATTCCCAGAAAGATATACGACACTAACATTATCACAATATACCAAGGTAGCTTTTTGAATGGGAAAGTGAAGCTCTAAGAGAAGATTATGTAACCAACATGATTCAGAAACCACATTGTCTACCCCTCGATACTCGGCCGCTGCATTAGAGTGGGATAAGGTAGTTTGTTGTTTGGAAGACCATGAGACTAAGTTATCGCCAAGAAATATACAGTATCCAGATGTAGAACGTCTGGTGTTCAGATAGCCCCTCCAATCAACATCGGTGTACGAGACAAGTGTAGAGGCTGATGACGGATATAGATGCAAATCATAGTCAAGTGTTCCCTGGATGTATCAAATAATGTGTTTGAGCGCATTCATGTGCTCCACCCTAGGATCATGCATAAACAGACACACATATTGTACGACATACGTAATATCCGATCTCGTGAAAGTAAGTTACTGAAGAGCTCCAATAACACTGTGATAGTGAATGGGATCCTCGTAAGGTGAGCTAGCCGCAACACCTAGCTTGGGCTTGGTATCAACTGTAATGGAAGTAGACTTACAAGAGGACATATCAGCGTGCTCAATGATCTGAACGACATACTTCCGTTGGGATAAGAATAACCCCACCTGCATGACGAGTGACAGCAATCCCCAAAAAGTAACTCAAGGGCCCCGAGTCTTTCATAGCAAACTCAGAACAGAGCATTGTCATGATAGACTTGCGCAAAACATCAGAAGAGGCAGTCAAGATAATATCATCCACATATAATAGAATATAAGCGAGGGAAGTACCACGACGATATATGAACAGTGAATTATCAGACCTGCTGTGAGAAAACCCAATAGACGAAACATAGTCTGCAAATCTCTTATACCAAGCTCGTGGGGCTTGCTTAATCTCATACAAGGACTTCTTTAATAAACAGACATGATGAGGATATTTGGGGTCTCGAAAACCCAAAGGCTGATGCATGTAAACGGTCTCCTTAAGATCATCATGTAAGAAATCATTCTTCACATCTAACTGATGAATGGGCCATGACTTTGAAAGAGACAGATTGAGAACAGTGCGAATGGTAGCCGGTTTGACCATCAAACTAAATGTCTCACCGTAATCCACGCCAACCTGCTGAGTCTTACCATCACCTACAAGACGAGCCTTATATATCGCAAAAGAACCATCAGAATTATCTTGATGAGTAAAAATTCACATAGATCGAATAATATTAACACTAGAAGCACGGGGCACCAACTCCCACGTCTTATTTGCAATAAGAGCATCATATTCGTCGTCCATAACCAATTTCTAATTCGGGTCACTTAATGCAGACACTAGGTTACGGGGTAGTGGAGGATTTAAGAACATTAGAATTTAGATTAAAGTGTCTCTTTGGTTTAAAAATACCCCGTTGACTATGAGTGACATGTATGTGACTCGGGAGAGAATTGAGTGGATTTTAGGGGAAAATCAGATGGGTGATGGACTGGCCAACATGTAGTGGGCCTGCTAGCCTAAAATTGGAAACAGTAGTTAGGTCAGAAGCAGAACTCGAAGCAGAACACGAAGCAGAAGCAGTTTCGATATTGGGCTGGGCAACCGGCCCAATAGCCGAAACTGGGGCAGAAACAGTGGGTTGTGGCGGAATACTGGAACGGCTCATTAAGTGGTGTACGATGTACGGGAAGACGTCGTCATCCAAAATATTATACGAACTAGGCACGAGACTACTCATTTTAGCAAACGAAAATTGAGTTTCATAAAAAATAACATGGCGACTAATGATGATTTTATTAGATTATAAATCAAAGCATTTGTAACGACGATAATTAGATGGATAACCCAAAAATACACAAACGGTAGAACGAGCATGAAGTTTGTTAATAGTAGTTGACCGAAAAAATGGATAACATAAGCACTCAAAGACCCTAAGATGGGAATACGAAGGATTCTTATTATAGAGGACTTTAAGAGGAGACGCATTTGCCAACCCTTTGGTAGGAAATATGTTAAGAAGATAGGTAGCCATTTATAGAGCATGATGCCAAAAGGAAGGAGGTATGGAAGCATGGACCAATATGGTTCAGACAATATTGTTAATGGTATGAAATTTTTGTTCGGCTTTCCCATTTTGTGAGGACGTATGAGGACAAGAGAAGTGAAAAACTATGCCATTATTTTTACAAAATTCCCGAAACAACCCATTATTATATTTTTTGCCATTATCACATTGAATATTTTGACTTCTCGTTCAAATTGGGTACAGATGAATGCTTGAAAATTTAAGAATGTGAAAAAAACTTGAGATTTTTTCGCTAACGGAAAAGTCCATAAAAATTAGAATAATCATCCAAAAATAGAACATAATAACGATGACTCACAGAACTAAGAACGTCAGAGGTCCATAAATCGCTATGAATAATATCAAAAGGCAACAAAGTACGAGAAGTAGAGGCTACAAATGATAATCTAACATGTTCTCGTAAAGGATAGGAATGACAAATTGGAGTATTACGCGTACCCTTACAAGAAATAAAATTGTTTGTATGCAAAGAAGAAACAATGGACGACCCAGGGTGACCCAAACGTGCATGCCATAAGGAAGGAGCTAGAGCTGCAAAAGTAGACGGCAAGGCTTGACTCGAGAGACTGGATGTGGGCGTGATAGGATAAAGATCTCCCCTACAATTACATCTCATGAGAGGTATCCCTGTCTTGAAATCCTTCACAGAAAACCCAAAAGGATTAAAATTAATAGAAATCCAATTATTACTGGTGAATTTACGGACACACATAAAATTTTTAATTAAGTTAGGGGCATGAATGACGTTTTTCAAGACAAGAGGTGGATGGAGGGGGAGACAAAGTTGTATGACCGTAACCACGAATTGGAATTGAGTTGCCATTACCAATAATTATGCCACGATTATTGCTTAAATTGGAATAAGACGAGAGAGTACTTTGGTCGAACGTCATGTGAGAAGTGGCGCCGGTGTCCATGTACCAATTCGCGTCTGGAGGATTTAATCCCAGTGTATGCATGGCGGCCTCAATATCTGTCGGAGTCGGGATTAGATTAGGGCCCGTAGAATGGTAAGCCTGCGGGGGCCAAGGCCCAAGCAGTCCTCATTGTTGTCCAGGCCCATCAGTGTTCCAAAACCTCGGGGTAGGTGGAAAACATTGAGCCTAAAGGGCTGCTGAGAGGCCCACTGCCCGGGGTACGCTGAAGCTGGAAAATAGGGGTTGTTGGGCCACTGCCCACTGGCCCAGCTCCACTGCTAGGGGGCCCATAGCTGGGACCAGTTGGGATGTGGCTAGGGATGGCAACGGATCGGATCTAGACCGGATCCTACTAGATCCAGTTTTCATACCTGGATCCAGATCCGTCGGGTCCATAAAAATCAGATCCAAATTCGGATCCACCTGGTCCACGGATCGGATCTGGATCCACATGTAAAAAAATTTATCTTGCTAAGAATGTAACCTTGCTAAGAATTTTTTTAAAACTGACAAACGATTTTTACTTAGCTAACAGTTTATTGTGTTTCAATTTTGAAATGTTCATATGAGATATTTTGTTCGTTGTCTCGTTTTGATTGTGAGCTATTAATTAAAAATGTTGGACAATGATAATAGTTGTGGAAAATGATGACTAGTATTTCCACAATGCAGAACTTGCATGTGCTTGGAATCTTCACAAATGAAGTGAATGTAATTTTAACTACTTGTGTATGGAGATGTTAGTCATTCACTAATATAACATTGATTTTATTATCGAAGTTACCTATTTATTTTTTGGTTTTTGAGTTAACGCGGGGATAAATTAAACTTGTTTTGAGAATTAAACTTGCAAGGATGTGCTTAGCAAGTTTAAGAAAATACTTATAAAATTACATTCTAGGTTATGAATATATTTAATAAAAAATAGATCCACGGGTCGGATCTAGACCGGATACAGATCTCAAATACAAGATCCAGATCCGATCCGTCAGAATGGATCCGGGTCCGATCTGGATCCGTCGGGTCCAAATTTTGAAGATCCATATCCTATAAAACGGATCTGGATCCACCGGATCCGGATCAGGTCCAAGATCCATTGCCATCTCTAGCTGTGGCCCACTGCCACCGTGCCGAGGCCCGCCGCCACTATTTTGGCCTCTCCCACCACCGCCGGTACTACCACGATTGCCACCGCGATATTTGCTATTATTTTTTCGATTCTTCTTGCCTCTACCGTGAGCACGGTTTTGGCCCGAATTTTTAACAAAAGCTTGAGAATTATCGGATGACATCATCATTACCACGGGACTAGCGTCGATAGCCGCCTTTTTGGCCAAGTCGGCTTCTTCTAACTTAAGCATTGAACATGCTTGATAAAAATATGGAAGTGGATTACTTTGACGGAGGAGATTCCCAATGACATTATATGCCTCATAGAGGCATGTAACCATTTGTAGAATAAGACGATTATTGGTAACAGGAGCTCCGACGTTACAGAGTTGGTCCGCTAGATCCTTGAGTCGTTTATAATAACCTGAAACATCCGAAAAATCTTCCATGCTGACTTGGGAAAATTCCTGCTCAAGGGTGACAATAAGAGAATGTTGGTTATCGTGGAATATATCACGCAATCTATTCCAGGTAGCCATAGCCGTAGTGTCTGGTTCAATGATCGTTTGTAAGAGGTCGGTAGAAATAGTGGAGTAAATCCACTGAAGGACGGTAGCATCAAGAGTAATCCATAACTGAGGATCCTGATGAGGGATAATCAGAGGAATTATGTGATGGAGGACTTGATGAGAGATTGCGTGAATTTTGAACAATTCTGCCCACGTTGCATGTTGGACGTTTTCCATCTCAAGAACAATAGGGATGTGGTTCTTGATGTTGGAAACAATAAATGCAGGATGAAATATGTTCTTAGACATAACGAAAGAATGAATGGATTGGGATGAAAATTTGGGAAGAGAGGAGGTAAAATTGGCACGAAATCTGAGAAGAGGCACGGATTCCGATGCAAGCTTGACCGAGAAGGGAAGATCGGAAAATCGAGAATAAATTGCGGAAATAATTTAGACCTAGACTTCTGATACAATGAAAGAAATAATCTCTTGATTATTTTCATTAATGAATGAATATATATTATAGTTGGCCAGTGGGCCGGGTCGGCTCGGTCCCGCCCTGAACCCTACTTTTTTTAAAAAAATTGCGGTATCGAGACTCGAACCGGGACAGGACATGTTCTCGTCCCGACCAATCCCACCATGCCCGACACGGTACCGGTACCGGCACCGGTCTCGGTCCCGACCCCCGATCCTGCCCAAAATTCCCCCTTTGCACAAATAACCTTTGCACCAACGACTATTTTACATTTTAGCCGTTGTGCAACGATCATTTTTGGCTTCCACCCTCCCCCTACCCCCTTAATATTTATTTTTAACCCATAAGTTATTATATTTATACTTTAACCCAATTTCCCAACTATAAATACCTCATTTTCTCTTCATCTTTCTCACAAATCTTCCTACAATCTCTCTATTCTCTCAATCTATCTCTCTACAAGTCTACATTGTCTACTAAATATTGAATTTTATTTATTCATTTGGGAGTGAAGTTGGAAACTAGATTGAGGATCTTTCATCGAGCAAAGTTTCAATTTTCAACCTCTCGATTACACGTCGACGTTACGTCGGCGTTTGGTACATTCATTCCTTCATTAAATTATTATTGTCTGCTTATTTTATTTAGCGCACTTAATTTCATTTAATTTAATTATTTATTAGTATAATTATAAATTTATAATGGAAGGATTTAAACGTATGCTTACGGGTAGGGGTCAGACTTCTTCTAATAGGGGCAACAAGGGCAAGGGTACTTCTTCTAGTCATCCTATTTCTAGACAGAATTCTATTCCTACACAGGATGATTTTGTTGATACTGAATATTTTCCTACAATACCATTAGATTTAGACGAGGAGCTATTTTTTTAAACTCAAAAAGACTTTAATTTAGACGATGATACACCCACTAATGTAGATGACAACACACCCACTAGTGCACCTTCAACTGAAATGCCTCTTATTCCCCTAGTATGAGACGAGGTCCAGCAAAACGACCATTAAAATCAAATGCATGGACATTTTTTGATAGGGACGTAGAGAATCAAGTAGCTAGATGTAAAATTTGTAAAGATATTTTGAAATTTAAACTGGAAAAGGTCACGGTGGGATGGGGGGTTTAATGAGACACATAGCAAGGGCTCATCTAGCTAGGTATGCCCAATACGAGGCTTCAAAACCGGGTTCGCAAATGCCCGCTCCATCGGGACAAGGTTCACATACTGTCCCGGACCAAGTACATGGTCAAATTAACCCCACAACGGGGGGAATTGTAGGCCCTAATTACAATAAACATAGAGATAGAGAAGCAATAGCAAAATTAGTTGATGTGGAGGGTTTGCCTTTTTCATTTCCTTCATCTTCCGATTTTATTCATTACATTACAGATATGTATAATCCTGTTTTTAACGGTTTTCCTAGATCAACTGTTAAGAGATATGTATTTAAATTTGCACATGAATATCAACAGTATTTACGTTATTCATTATATCATTTTAATGGCAAAGTGGCTATCACTTCTGATATAGGCCGCAGTACTAACGACCATGATTATTTAACAGTAACTTGTCATTGGATAGATTATAAATGGTCTATGCAAAAACGTATCTTACGTATAGATATATAGATGATAGGCACACTAGTACTTTTATTGTAGAAAATATTTATCAAGTGTGCGATTATTACGGAATAACTGATAAAATTATGACTATTACATTAGATAATGCTTCTTCTAACAATTATGCTATTACAATTTTAAAAATAGTTTAACTCCATCTTTTCCAGATCATTTTCATATAAAATGTGTGTGTCATATATATAACTTAGTTGTAAAGGATGGTCTATCAATTTTTGAAGACATTCTTAGTAAAATACAATTTGCTATAAACTTTATTTTAAAAAATAATAGAATACAACGAAGAAAAGAATATAAAAAAACTTGTCATGATTGTCAACTACCTTATAGAAAAATTTCAGAAGAAGTACACACTAGGTGGAATTCTTTATACGAGCAACTACTTGTGGCTTATGACTATAGAAAACCTATAACTTTATTTTTTAACTCTCATAATCAAAATCCAGCTGATATGGTTGTAGATAGCGATTGAGGAAAAATTTCCGAACTTATTGTATTTTTAAAGAATTTTTTTCAAGCAACAAAAGAATTTTCCGGTATGTATTATCCTACTATTTCAACTATGTTATTTTATAGAGGTCTAATATTTTTACTGCTTAATGAATATATGGATAAACCAGCTTATAAGACGGCTATTAAAAAAATATTTATCAAAATAAAAAAAATATTTTATTCATATTCCCACTATTTATATTATTGGTGTTGTATTAAATCCGACAATTAAAATAGACGGTACTAAATCACTTATTGAAACTATTTACGATTGTATAGAAGTACTACCACCTCCAAGTCCCAAAAATCCAAATCACCCACCACATATTGAACAAACTAAAGAAGAAGTGTTGTCTAACGTAGAAGTCGAATGCAAAAAAGTATATAGGTTTCCTCCTCCTCCTCCTCAACTTCTTCTTCTTCAACACAACCTCACAAAAGACATGTTGTTTCTGCGGCTAGTATTGAAAGTCTCAGAAATAGAATGTGTGGTCGTACCGCTACTAACCAAATTAGCGAGTTTGATATTTTTGTTTTGCAGGATTCTGTACCGTACCAAACAGTTCTCAATGAAGAAGGATGTGAAGACTTGCTGAAATACTGGAGGGGGAATGAGAAGACCTTCCCGACACTTTCAATGACGACCCGAGATGTTTTGAACATTCAAGCGTCATCAACGGCATCTGAAAGCGCTTTTTCTGCCGGCAGATATCAAATAGGAGAACACAGACACTCATGAGCCGGAGATAGTTTGGAGATTGTAGTATTATTCAGAGATTGGATACGAGCGGAGCGGAGAAGGTGCGGTCAACCGGAGATGAAAGAAGAGGAAGACGAAAACTACGATGAAATCTTATTCGAAGGTGGTGGAAGCGAAGTGGAGCAATTTGACCAACAAATACCAATTTCAACCGAAGAACCACCGGAAATTATCAAGAAACAAGAACATGTTTTTTTCAAAATGTAATTTTTTAATTGCAATTTTACTATGTAATTTGCAAATTTTGAACAACACCACAAAGTTGCAATTTTGACAATTGTATTTGTATTACAAAAAAAAATCATATGTCTATTAAATACTATAAGAGGCACAAAAACAGTCTTGAGATGTTTTTATTACACTATCTTGTTTAATTATTGATTTTTTTTATATATATGTTATTTTTTAAATTAAGTGCAAAAAAAACAAAACCGGCCCGAACCCGATCCCACCCCGACCCGATTCCGACGGGATCGGGATCGGGATGGGACTTCGGCAAAATCCTGCCAAACTCGATCCCGCCGATCCCGACCATATCCCGCCCCTCCACCCTATCCCGCCCCGACCCGATCCCAGTCCACTGGCCACTCCTAGTATATATACAATTTACAATTTCCATAATATGGAAAATTCTATTCCTACTTCACTCTCAAAATCCTATTCTATTTGTACAAGAATTCTATAATTATGGTAAGTGTACAATGCTTAATTATATACAAAAACCTATTACCAAAATTATCATATACACGGTGTGTATACCGTGTATATCACGGTCTCCCAACTGTCTTGGGTTCGTTTTCCGCATTACGGCTAAAAACATTGAGAATAGCCTACCATATATAAGAAATGCATTTTCTTCTTAGAAATTCTTGGTTGTCTGCTCTGTTGAATATTGACTTTTGGGATCGAAATACGGAAGGTTGTTGGATTTTTTCCAACAAAGAAATGGGATTTTTTCTCGCACGTCACAGCTACTATGTTGTCTCTGAAGAGAGTATACCGTGTATATGATGCACGTATATGGTGGTATATTTTCAGGTCATAATTTAAATATTTAAATATTAAAAATTATCGATGTCAATGTATTGTTTTCTTATGCGGATAAGAAGAAACAACTAACAAAAGACACTTACCTTACATTTTCAATGAAGGCAAGATAAAACAATCAAGATGACAAGTTGCTTTATTTATTTTCTTGGAAATAATTAGTGAAAGAAAAAAGTGAGAGTCGGCTTAACTCATTAATTGTGGTTGACTCTTGTCCATTTCAATGAACTAGCTGCTCGACTGATGGTACTTTAATCAAGTCTCCAAATTAAAAGGTTCACTTCATGTGAAAGAATGTGAGGGAGTGAATGTGATTATTTATTCGTTAATTATAGGTTTCGGGTTCGAGTCTTGAGTATGAATAAATCTTTAGTAAGAAGCGCTTTTCAAAAAATAGACCCTACGCGGCACGAATTTGGATATAATCAAATTTCAATGCGTATATCGGACACCGAATAAAAAACCAAAAACAAAATTGAGATAAACCATCAAAAAGAAAACCAAATGTTATTTTTAGGATCTCAAATATTAGCCGTTTTAACAAATTAAATTTTTTGTATATTTGATCAAGCTACCGTAATTTTGATTAAAAAAGTCATTGAGACTGTACTTTTTGAAAAAGTAATGTTGAAAGAGTAGCAATTTATATTTGTTAGATAGTGTATATTCCCGTGATATACATAGTGTATATCACGTGACTTTGGTCTGTTTTAGGATTGTAGTTAGTGTAGAATACTTGTATTACTTAGCATTGTACACTTACCATAATTATAGAAGTCTTGTACTACTAGAATAGGGTTTTAGGAGTAGAATAGGAAAATGATTTTCCTATTATGAAAATATGTAAATTGTATATATACTCTTTCAATTAATGAAAATAATCAAGTGATTATTTCTTTCATGGTATCAGAAGTCTAGGACTAAATTGCTTCCGCTCTTCTCCAAAATTTCTCTCGGTTTTTCGTGCCCCTTCTCGGCCAAAAACTACATCGATTTCCGTGCCCCTTCCTCAGATTTCGTGTTAAATTTTACCTCATCTCTTACCAAATTTTCTACAAAATCACCTATTGTTCTTTCGTTATGTCGACGACAAAGAACACGTTTTATCCTGCCCGTGTTGTTTCTAACATCAAGAATCACATACCTCTCATTCTTGAAATAGAAAACGTCCAATACGCGACGTGGGCCGAGTTGTTTAAAATTCACGCTCGCTTCATCCATCACATAATCCCTGCGGCTCTTGAGGATACGGGGGTGCCTCAATGTGAGGATGATCCTAAGTTATGGACAACGCTTGATGCCATCGTCCTTCAGTGAATTTATTCCACTATCTCTACTGACCTGTTGCAGACGATTATTGAGTCAGACGCTACAACAATAGCTGCTTGGGATAGGTTGCGTGACATATTCCAAGATAATAAGAATTCCAGAGTTGTTACTCTTGAGCAGGACTTTTCCCACGTCAACATGGAAAATTTCCCGAATGTTTCAGCGTATTGCAAAAGGTTGAAGGAATTGGTGGACCAGCTCCGCAACGTTGGTGCGCCCATTAGTGCAGATCGTCTGGTTCTACAGATGGTTGCTGGCCTCTCCGAGGCATTTAGTGGCATTGGGACCCTACTTCGTCAAAGTAACTCTCTCCCAACGTTCTATCAAGCCCGCTCCATACTTACTTTGGAAGAAGCCGGATTGGCTACGAAGGTGGCCACCCGGGCAAGTCCCGTGGTCATGATGATGTCCTCCACAAAATCCCCAGGGTGTGTTGATAATTCGGGCAAAAAACGTGCTCACGGTGGCGGCAAGAATACCAGGAAAAATAATGGAAGAAACCGCAGTGGCAAACGCGGTGGTAACGTCAGCAGTACCGGCGATAGTAGGCCCCACCCCATCAACAGTGGGCCTCAGCCCCACTGGTCCCAGCCTTAGGCCCCCTGGCCGTGGGCTTGGACCAGTAGGCAGTGGCCCAACAATCTCGGTTTTTCAGCAACTCCTGCCCACGGTAATTGGGCCCAATTTCAGCCTTCTTTTCGGCCCAGCTACTCCAGCCCAGTCTCTGTCTAGCGATCTAGTGGGGTACCGGGTCAGCAGGGAGGTAGGCCTAGCCCCACCAGACCCATCATGCAGCGACCCCCACTTCTACCGATATCGAAGCCGCGATGCACACACTTGGAATAAATCCTTCGGACCCAAATTGGTACATGAACACCGGTGCCACTACTCATATGACATCCGATTCAGGTACTCTCTCGTCTTATTCCAATTTGAGAAACAATCGTGATATAATTGTTGGTAATGGTAATTCAATTCCAATTCGTGGTTATGGTCATAAAACTTTGTCTCCCCCTCATCCACCCCTTATTTTGAAAAATACCCTTCACGCTCCAAAATTGATTAAAAATTTGGTGTATGTTCAAAAATTCACCACTGATAATTCCGTGTCCATAGAATTTGATCCATTTGGGTTCTCTGTGAAGGATTTCCAAACGGGGAGTCCTCTCATGAGGTGTGATGGTAGGGGAGATCTTTATCCTATCATGCCATGTTCCGGTCCATAGAGTCAAGCCTTGACGTCAGCATTTGCAGCCCTTGCTCCTTCCTTGTGGCATGCTCGTCTAGGTCATCCGGGATCGTCCATTTTGTCTTCCTTAGAGAAAAACAATTTTATTTCTTGTAAGGGTGAGCGTAGCACGCCGAATTGCCAATCTTGTTCTTTACGGAAAATAGTTAAGTTGCCATTTGTAGACTCTAATTCTCATACTGTAATGCCATTCGATATTATTCATAATGATCTATGGACGTCTCCTATTCTTAGTTCTTTGGGTCATCGGTATTATGTTCTCTTTTTGGATGATTATGCTAAATTTTTGTGGACTTTTCCAATAGCAAAAAAATCTCAAGTTTTTTCCATCTTCTTAAAATTTAGAGCATTCATTAGAACCCAATTTGAATGTGAAATAAAAAATATCCAATGTGATAATGGCAAAGAATATGACAATGGGGTGTTTCGGGAATTTTGTGCAAATAGTGGGATCGATTTTCATTTTTCTAGCCCTCATACGTCTTCACAAAATGGAAAATCCAAACGCAAAATTCGCAACATTAATAATATTGTCCGCACTTTACTAATTCATGATTCCATACCCCCGTCTTTTTGACATCATGCTCTACAAATGACAACATATCTTCTTAACATTATTCTTTCCAAAGGTTTGACATATTCGTCTCCCCTTCAAATTTTATATAATAAGACTCCTTCGCATTCACATCTTAGGGTCTTTAGGTGCTTGTGTTATCCACTCTTTCCATCCACCACAATTAACAAATTTTAGGCCCGTTCTACCCCATGTGTGTTCTTCGGTTATCAGTCCAATCATCGTGATTACAAATATTTTGATTTATCTTCTATAAAATCATCATTAGTCGCTATGTATTTTTTGATGAATCCCAATTCCCATTTGCTAAGGTTAGTACTCCCGTGCCTAGTTCGTATAATTTTTTGGATGATGGTATTTCCCCAAAACTTATTCACTATTTTTCGGACGTGTCCCGCACCCCAACTCCGCCAGCGGGCCCATCGCTCGCTTTGGTCCTCCCCAACAAACGAGCGTCGTCTTTAAATACGGGTCCAAAGAATCGGGCCATCCATTCTACCCGGTTTCGTGCACTCGTTTTCGGGTCCGAGTGTTGGCCCGAGTTCCGTGCCCGCTCTCCGCTTCGGTTCGATTTGGGCAGAGGCCCACCGCCCTGCTTGCGCCGGTCCGTCCTGAATCTCGAAAATTCCCAAAATCCACCCGCCTCTGCCCCGATTCATAGACCAGTCACTCGTAATCAACAGGAGATTTTTAAACCAAAAGTACATTTTAATTTATATTCTAATGTTCTTAAATCACTCTTACCCCATAATCCTGTGTCTGCATTAAATGACCCAAATTGGAAAATTACTATGATCGATGAATATAATGCTCTTATTGATAATAAGACGTGAGAGTTGGTGCCCCGTCCATCTGGTATTAATATTATTAGGTCTATGTGGATTTTTTCTCATAAGAAAAATTCAGATGGTTCATTTTCCCGACATAAGGCGCGGCTTGTGGGTGATGGTAAGACTCAACAGGTTGGTGTGGATTGTGGTGAGACGTTTAGTCCGGTGGTCAAGCCGGCTACCATTCGCACTGTGCTTAGCTTAGCTCTTTCGAAAACATGGCTTATTCATCAGTTAGATGTAAAGAATGATTTCCTCCATGGCGATCTCAAGGAAACAACCTATATGCATCAGCCTTTGGAATTTAGGAATCCCAAACATCCTCATCATGTCTGTTTGTGAAGAAGTCCTTATATGAGCTTAAGCAGTCTCCACGGGCCTGGTATACGCGATTTGCCGACTATGTTTTGACTATTGTGTTCACTCATAGCAAGTCGGATAATTCCTTGTTCATCTATCATCGTGGTTCGTCCTTGGCCTATATTCTGTTATATGTGGATGATATTATTCCATCCGCCTCTTCCGATGCCTTACACCAGTCTATCATGACAATGCTCAGCTCTGAGTTTGCTATGAAAGACTTTGGGCCCTTGAGTTATTTTTTGGGGATTGCTGTCACTCGTCATGCAGGTGGGTTATTCTTATCTCAACAGAAGTATGCAACTGAGATCATTGAGATGGCTGGGATGACATCATGTAAGTCCACTTCTACTCCCGTTGATACTAAGCCCAAGCTTATTTTTGCGGCAGGCGCACCATACAAGGATCCGACTCGATATCACAGTCTTGCAGGGGCCCTTCAGTAACTTACATTCACGAGACCAATTATTACGTATGTTGTACAACAGGTGTATTTGTTTATTCATGATCCCAGAGTTGAGCACATGAATGCGCTCAAATGCATCATTCGGTATATTCAGGGTACACTTGACTATGGCTTGCATTTATATCCTTCTTCGACGTCAGCACTTGTCTCGTATACAGATGCTCATTGGGATGGCTGTCCAGACACCAGACGGTCTACGTCTAGATATTGTATGTTTCTTGGTAATAACTTGGTCTCATGGTCTGCCAACCGTCAGTCCACTTTGTCACGCTCTAGTGCAGAGGCCGAGTATCGAGGGGTAGCCAATGTGGTGTTTGAATCATGTTGGTTACGTAATCTTCTTTTAGAGCTTCATTGTCCTATTCCGAAAGCTACCTTGGTTTATTGTGATAATATTAGTGCCATCTATCTGTCTGGGAATCCGGTTCAGCACCAGCGCACTAAACATATCGAGCTGGACATTCATTTTGTTCGCGAAAAGGTAGCTCGTGGACAAGTACGCGTCTATCATGTCCCTTCCAGGTATCAAATTGCAGACATCTTTACAAAGGGTCTTCCCTCAGTCCTTTTTGAAGATTTTAGGGACAGTCTCAGCGATCGAAGACCGCCCGCTATGACTGCGGGTGTGTGTTAGATAGTGTATATTCCCGTGATATACATAGTGTATATCACGGGACTTTGGTATGTTTTAGGATTGTAATTAGTGTAGAATATTTGTATTATTTAGCATTGTACACTTACCATAATTATAGAAGTCTTGTACTACTAGAATAGGATTTTAGGAGTAGAATAGGAAAAAGATTTTCCTATTATGGAAATATGTAAATTGTATATATACTCTTTCAATTAATGAAAATAATCAAGGGATTATTACTTTCAATATTTGTCTAAGTAATTTTGTTAGTAATTTTTGTTAGATAAATATTTTCGAAAAGTGCTTTAAAGCATCAACTATGAAAAAAGAAAGTTACTACTAATAATTTCTTTTGCAAATATCAGTTTTTTATGAGTAATCTGTCTTTAAAAAATAAATAATAGTTTAAAAAATTACTCTTTTCAAACTTAAAAAATTTAAAAATAAATTCTGATACTACTCAAAAACACTTATTTTTTTCTTTAAAGCTTGGTCGCATATCTTCATTTGTAACATAAGTGTTTTTTGGATAATAAATATTTTGATCTTTCAGGAGCTTGGCCAAACAGACTATTAATCAAAATATTAATCTTTTAGAAAAATCAGATGCCATTTATCTTCTTTTAGTTATTGTTACTATTCCAATTAATGGCGGGTCAATTTAGTGAAACATTTAAATAAATGTTTTTATGATTAGTGATATGAAATAATTTTTCAGGGTGTTTGTAACTCTTAAAAGATACTTCGTCCATTTAAAAATATTTGTCTTACTTTTTTTTTGGTCCGTTTTAAAATGTTTGCCTCTTCCCTTTTTTGACAACTCTTTAGTTTCAACTTTTCACATGACATGTTTAAGACCACCAGATTAAATGACCTTTTGGTATATTTTTCATATATTTAATTTAAGACTACAAGATTCAAAAGTCTTCTTTACTTTCTTAAACTCCGTACCAAATCAAAACCAGAAAAACATTTTGAAACGAAGGAAGTACATAGTAAATAATATGAATCTAATGGAGTATTACTCATGTTATATTTCTCATTTAATTCTATTTCTCTTTTAAAATTAATTAATATCATTACAGAAATCATTTAAGTACAAGGTGTTCATTCATCTTGTAAGGAAATTGATGGAGTAGTATACAAAGAGGAAGAGGAACCTACATGTGGTATCCGTCGACCTAGAAAAGACATACGACAAAGTCCCAAGAAAAATTCTATGGCGATGATTGGAGGTTAGATGTGTACTTGTGGCGTACATTAGAGTGGTCAAGGACATGTATGATGGAGCCACGACCAGGGTACGGACAGTGGGAGGAGATTCGGAACACTTCCAAGTGGTGATGGAATTGCATCAGGGATCAACTCTTAATCCATTTTTATTTTCCTTGGTGATGGATGGACTGACGCGACAAATTCAGAGGGGGCTATGGTGTATCTTATTCGCATATGACATAGTTTGATTGACGAGAGCTGGAGGTTTGGAGACAGACTCCTGAGTATAAATGGTACATGTTGAGTAGGACCAAACATAATACTTAGAGTGCAAGTTCAGTAACGTTATGCGTGAGGCGGGGGTGGAAGTGAGTCTTAGTACTCAGGTCATTGAAAAGAAAGGTAGTTTTTAGTATCTTGGGTCTATTATCCAAGAGAATAGAGAGAATAACGATGATGTCACACATCTTATTGGTGCAGAGTGGATAAAATGGAGGATAGCATCCAGAGTCTTATGTGATAAGAATGTGTCATCAAAACTTAAAGGCAAGTTCTACAGAGTTGTGGTTGGACCAACTATGTTGTATGGAGCGGAGCGTTGGCTAGTCAGAAACTCTTACGTTCAAAAGATGAAAGTTACGGAAATGAAGATGTTGCGATGGATGTGTGGGCACACTAGAAGAGATAGTATTAGAAATGATGAGATCCGAGACTAGGTGTGAGTGACCTCGGTGGATGATAAGTTATAGGAAACGAGTTTGAGATAATTGGGGCATGTGCAGAGGAATGCAGGAATGCCCAGTGCAGAGGTGTGAGAGATTGACTATGAATGGTTTTAGAAGAGGTAGAGATAGGCCGAAGAAGTATTGGTGAGAGGTGATTAGACAGGACATGGCGCAGGTTCAACTTACCAATGACATGACATTAGATAAAAAGTTATGGATTACACAAATTAGGGCAAAATGTTAGTAGGTAATTAAGACTTATCATTTCATACTAGTAGTCGTAGTATTATTCTTATTTCGATTTCTGCTACTATTTGTTGTTTTTTTATACTTTTATTATAGTATTAATTTGTGATAGTTATAACTTTTTTCCGGATAATTTTATCATGCTTTTTTAGTATACCGCCATGACTTTTTACATTGCTTTGAGTTACTTGTCCTTGTGCCGAGAGTCTATCGGAAATAACCTATGTACCTCCCAAGATAGGAATAAAATATGCGTAAACTCTACCCTCCCATACTCACTTTATGAGATTTCATTGATTATATTATTATTATTATTGTATTTAAGTAAAAGGTGCGTCTTCTTAAAAACATTAAGAGGAAAGAAAAATGGGATAAGAAAAACTAAGCGTATGGTCATAGTTTCAAATAGCTTTTAATTTATTTGGAATTTATAAAGTTGAGATTGTGTTTGGTTATACTTTTTATATAAAAAAAGAAAGAGAGCAAAATTTATAAAAATGGAGTTAGAAAAATATATTTGAAGCAATGTTCCAGATTTGAAATCCAACTTAGAGTTGAATTTCAAAATTTTATAACCAAACACTATTTTTGAACTAAAGTAAAAAATTGTTCAAAAAAAAAACGATCTCATAACCAAACGGACCCTCTAAATCTCTATACAACGTCTGGCTGAATAGAATCAACATCATACGAGGACAAATCTTTGTTTATTAATGAAATACAAACAAAGTAATGTTGGTTACACGAGGTTAAAGAATCATCTCACGTTGATCTTCCAAAAAAAAAGAATCATCTCACATTCAAATGTAATTGTACAGCCTTCATTATTTTGTTTTCTAATATAAGTTCACATGCCAATGTCTATTTAATCAATTTATTACTGTAGGTGTGCCGTAAGGGGCATAGTACTCTTTAATATACTATTACTAGTAAAAGAATAATTGAAAATTTATGACCAAGATAAATAAATTATTAAAAGAAGAAAAAGGGAAAAAGAGGAGATTCCAGAAAATGATTGTCATACGTCTACTCTCTCTAATTTAAAAAACTTCCTCAATAAGAAGTGGTGAAGTTATCCATTCTTGTTGCTATAATTATTATTCTTGACAATGTTATCTTAATTATTTGCTTCAATTATCAGAATTATGGCTGAAGTTACCTTGTTCTTTTTATGATAGCAGAATTATTTAATGAGGTAAAGAGGCGTTAGTCAGATGTGAGATTCTGATTTTATTAATTTGTAAATGCATTAGCATAAAATGCCTCTGTATATTATCGTTAATGTTTCTGTTTATCATTACTAGTAGGGTGATGTCTTGAAATTCTGATGACATTTTTCGTTTGTAAATAGTTAAAAGTTACAAGCATTAATTAAAAATTGATGTTAGACTGAAGTATAATGGTTGCTAGCCTCACCAAGCACCTAAATATAACATTGAAGTATTTGCAAGTTAAGGTGTTTCACCGATTCTTTAAAAAATATTTCATTTTTTATTGGGTTTTGATAAAAATCAAAAGTGTTGAGCGATCGATCCGGCAAAATAACTATATATATAATCTTTTCATACTCGTTCCAAATTCAAAATAGCTTTTGTACAAATAAGAATTTTTTGTATTACACAATTTCTTCTTCATATAAATGAATATAGGATATATTTATATATTCTGTGTGAGGAAAAAGTCCAAAATTTCTCTTGACTTTGTGAAATGATTTGAATTTGTCAATTATTAATTTTAGGGTCAAATATACCACTATCGTTAGACGATTGATCCAAATGTCTTCTTACTCACTAACTACATAAAGCTTTCTGATACATCATTTTTATGAAGGAAAACAATCAAATTTTCTTTTGAACTATGTGAAATGGTCCATATCCGCCTTGTTTGCAAAGTTATGCATATTTCATTTTCCTCAGTTATTGTACCACCTCATCTAGATGACATATAACACACAAAAATTTTACCATATTCAAACATTCTCTCTCACACCTCTATCTTTATTGTTTTTTCTTGTCACTATTTTAGATATGTCGTAAGATCACAAGTCCTCAACCATTATCACCCCACCTTGACCGTCATAATATTATTGAAAATAATTTAGAAGTCAAATATTGTGTACCTTAATTTATTTTAGCATTAAAAAGCTGATATGAAGCTCTGACATAGCTATTGATTAGCTTAGAAGGATTGATGACGGAGTTCCGACAAAGCTGGAAATTCAACTTAGTGTAATTTATCATTTTTGAGTTTTTTTTTATGGTGATTTGATGCTTAAGGGTGGTTAATTTGAGTTAGAGATAAAGACCTTATTGTTGAAGAACACGATATTGTTGTTGTCGGAACAACAACCCCTTCTTTAAAGTTAATTCAAGGACAAATTTGATCATATTCCTTTGTGAAAAAGGTCCATGTATTGGAAAGCTTCCCTTATTAGTGAATATGGACATATTTGAATCAATATTATAATAAGAGAGATATATTTGATCTCAACTATTAACAAAGAAAAAATTGAATCATTTCGCAAAGTTAAGGTCATCCCATTTATGTGAAGGATATTCAGGAGTCCAACCGTTTTTTTTAACTATAATTTTATTAAACTTTTTCTAAAAATATTTTTAATTACTTTTAAATATGTTGACTTATATATTATATTTTATTTAGTTTTTAAATATGTAAATTTTATATATAAATTCACATAAATATTTAAATATTTCACTTTCATAATTCGTGCCCTTTATATAAATTAGGACATAGAAAATATAAATACTCCATAATTTCTTTTTTCTCCATTGAGTTTGACCTTTTATTTAGGCCTGTCGCTGCTTAATCTTAATACATGTTTTAAGTTTTTGTTGCTCACTGAAAAACTAGATCCCACGTAGACGGCCTTGAACGTTTCCTCCACCTCTTTCAAGTGGATTTTAGTTTTTTCCTTCCTTTTTTATATTTTAGATAATCGGCTATACATATTAGTGGTAGTCTTAAGCACCATATCTATTGTAGTATTAGTCTTATTCATTTAGTTTTTTGCTTTTTGATATTTGTTTGTTATTTATTGTGTATTGATTATTACATTATTTTGCTATTATTACTATTATTTTTTTGAGTACTCTGTATTACTCTCTTTATTACTCCAAAGGTGGAATCTCCCATCCCAGGAGCCCCCACACCCCGGTCCGACAGGTCTGTGAATGAGGTAAATTATGGTGACTTAATTGATTTCAAAGGTTAGACCAGTATCACGCTGCGCACAAGGGGCCCTCCTTTA
The DNA here is from genome assembly GCA_034509755.1 of Anisodus tanguticus. Taxonomy (NCBI): domain Eukaryota; kingdom Viridiplantae; phylum Streptophyta; class Magnoliopsida; order Solanales; family Solanaceae; genus Anisodus; species Anisodus tanguticus. The sequence goes on from CM067546.1 coordinate 35,321,201, forward strand.
TTTCAAGAAGAAACCCCCACACTGCCGCTGATGGGATTCGATCCTTGGTCCTTACTCCAAATATCCCCTTGAAACCAATTGAGCTGCCCAAGCGGACTAAAACTATAGTAGGGTAAACTATTTAAAGTGACTGGTCCCACTGCATTAAGGCTCCATACCCCAGAAAATCCCACCTCCTGCATGGCCTTACAGATTAGTATACACCGCTTGGCCCTACGCATATGGAGTGATTTTTTTTGGGAAACACAGTTCCACTCTCGCTGATCAAATGACTCGAACACGAAACCTCAGACAGCAATACCCTAATGTATTGGTCACTGGGCCAAACACTTTGGATTGTATTACTCTCTTTATTAGTTGTCAAATTTGGTGTACTTGAGCTATCGTCTTTAGAAACGGGTTAGCAGTATGTTGTTGTCGTTGTAGCTGCTAGCTATACATATTACAGCGAACCCTAACACAACACGTGGCGTTATATGGAAGGGTGACACATCTAGTTACCATCACCTTCAGATGCGCAAAATCTAACGTGTACACAGACCAACTTCTAGTTTGCTTTGCTGGCATGTCCAAGAGATTTTCCTCAAAAAAAGAAATCAAATGGCCCCCCACACTCATCACGAAAATTCTTGCAAGTCAAACGCCAAATGATTATTCAGGCCGATTTGACATGACTATAGGATACGTGGGCCTACGTGTTCCTCACGTGGTGAACTGATGCGAGACTGCACAATTGAATCTGTGTGGTGCAGTTGCAGCAGGAAACCCACCTGTGAACCCCACTTTGCCTTAACCGGGTCGGGTCAGTTATTCGGTCTACATTTTTCCTGGATAAGATGATAAGTCTAATCTAATCTAGTATTCTGTCAATCAAACATTATGGATTTGGAGAAGACGTTGCCTAATTGGCTTTGTATTTTTATATCACCATTAATAATAATTATGTAGAATATAGTTATTTCATCTTTTATCTTATATAATAATAATAATAATAAAATAATATATATATATATATATATATAATTATTTTTTTGGTTAAAAAAGATTACTTCTAATTAAAGGTTAAGGTACTACAGGGAGCTACCCAGAGGCATTACAGTTACAACAGAGGGAGATATCCCTACTAGAACTAGTTATACTATTACAACAACAAAGAGATGGCTGTGATATAGCCAAAGTAGACAAAACAGTAAAGTTGCTACAGTAGAAACTACGCTATCAGCAACACCTCCATTCCTGTCATCCTGAAGGAGCTTAAGCACAAAGGGTGGAGGATCGGCCAAAAAAGGTAATATTGCTTTCCGAAATTTGAGCACCAAAACGAGCTAGACTATGATAACGTCCAAATCCACTCCTCAAAGAGAGTGTAAACAGTCAGCGTAATATAATTTACCCAACTAGAAGTCGGGATCGATCCCACAAAAAACAATATGCTTGGGCTCAATTAAGCTAAGCCAAACGATTTTCAAATATTTGATTTTGTTTAGAAACTAATAAAAATTAAAACTAACTAATGGGAAGCACAAGCTATGGAAATTCGGGGCTTTGGAACATAGTAATTTAACTTAAACTCAATAATGATGGGTCTAGCAAATTAGACTAGGAATCTAAATTACCACTAATGCCTCTCGACTATTTAGGGGTCTATCTTAGCTTATTCTCTCGAAAGTCGAATCAAACTACTAAGGAGCATTAATCACATTCCAATATTAGGCTACACTAGAGTTTTTTCTATCTAAAGGTCAAACTCATTAGATGAGGATTAAAGCCTCAAATTGTGATAATCAATCTAACCCAAATCCTAATTTCCTCTCTCAAGTTTAATTAAGGATAAATGAACAAGTCCTAGGGTTAGCTACTCCCTTTGGAAACATTCAATAACAAGATTAATTAAATAAGCAAGAGACCCATTTCATAAATAGCAAGAAATAATCAATACAAAGAGTTAAATACAAGTACTACCCAACAAGTCTTTACAATTTTATTGTCCAAAGTCACCACCCACACCAAATATTATAATACAATGCAAGGAAATAAAGAGATGCAGTAAGAAATTTTCATTAATGGCTTCAAGTCTTCACTTCCAAGGTGAGGGGTGATGAAAGTCTAGCCTCCAAGGCTTGTTCTCCCTCTTCTAATCTCTCCAAATGTGTTGGGAGAATGATTCTTGAAATTTGATATGAGTTGGTGTATTGTGTAATTTATCCTTTTCTCAAAATTCTAGATAAGGCTTATATAGAGACCCAAAAATTTAGAATACACTTAATTACAAAAATGCCACCGCCATCCATTCTGCGACTGCAGAACTAATCTGAGGTCCGCAAAATTATCTTAGGATTCACACAGTGTCTTCATGCTTGGACTGTCTCGAACTGCGATCTGCAGAACTGAACTACGGTCCGTAGCAATGCTCCGAAGCATCGCAATCTGAGTTGGGACTATTGTAGAGCAGTGGTTCACAGACCGAACTACGATCTGCAGAACGAAAGTGCGGTCCGCATAATGGGTCGCACTTCGGGGATCTAAAATCCTCTAATCACTGGCTAAAACTACGATGTAGCTTTCCTATTTGCGGTCCACAAATCTGGTCTTTGTTGCACTTCTTCCATTTTTACGACACGTTTGTCCATATATATATATATATTATTTTCCTCATTTCTGGTGTCCTGAGGCAAAAATTCTACAAACATAAATAAACATAAAAAATGACATTAAAACTTACTTAAAGGACTAGAAAAGTTTAAGAAAAGGGTATTATAAATGCGTAATTTTACCGCACATCAACTATCTGCTACCGTGTTATGCTCCATGTACGAGTGCTGAAGCAAGGGACTATCCAGCTTGTTAAGAGTCTCACATCGGAAATGAAATGAGAATATGGACTCTTTATATGGACTTGAACAATCCTCAACCTACAAACTAGCTTTTGGGGTTGAGTTAGGCCAAAGATTCATTATTTACATAGGGTTGAGTTAGGCCCAAGATCGACGAACAAAGAATTGGAATGGGCCTCACTCTTATACCATGTAAAAAATGAATATTGGGTCTAACTCAACCCCAAAAGCTAGCTTGTAGGGTGAGTATTGTTCAAGTTCATATAAGGAGTTCATGTTCCCATTTCATTTTCGATCTGGGACTCTTAACACAGCTCAAGTAGAAGGGACATGCAACCATTAACAAAATGTCATCGGATTGTAGAAGAGGTATTTAATATAGTAAGAATATTCGCGACATCCAATGTAATCTGCAAGTTATGGAGCTTATGGTTCACTGCCAATCCACGTAATAAAGCCATGAATTTCTGCATAGTAGTGTTAGTCTCAGCTATTATCCCTGCAAATCCCATGATCCAGCGACCATTGATGTCACCAAAAACACCTCCTATACCAGTATGAGTGGCATGATTTGGCGTGGCTGCGTCGGTGTGGAGGAAAATGGTTGAAGTTGACGTGGTATTGTTTGTAGGAAACATCCGATGCCAAGAGTTTTTCCGAGAGGCTTTGGGTGTAGATGGTACATGATAGAATTCAGAACTTAGTCGAAAGACGACATCAAGTGACGGGGCCGGTTTTTGTTTATCAAGAGCATTCTTATTACGTGTCCATAAGTGCCATAGCAAGTTTGGAAAGAAGATAGATGAGGGAATATTCCAAGTGTAGAAAATATTAGGAAGGTGAAGAAGCTGCCGGAGCCATGTGGAAGAAGGAAGCAGTGGTGATGGCATGCAAAATGATCTGAAAAGAGGTTGTAATTGATGCCAACACCTTTGAGAGTGAGGGCATTGAAAAAATAAATGATGTGTTGTTTCTAGGAGAGTATGGCATAGAGGACAGAGTGGAGACAGAAGGAAATCAATGTGATGGAGGTAAGCAGTGGTCGGAATCTATCATGATGGAGAAGCCAAAGGAAGGTTTTAAGTTTCGGTGGGAGTTGAAGCTTCCATATCCATGTGAATATGGTGTTGAAAATTTACTAATGTGGAATTAAGTTTATCCCATTATTTATGACTCGAACAAATGGAGCCCCGCACATCGGAAACGTCGTTTCCACACACGTGCACACGTAGTGCCAAGTATCGCAAATTTCATTAGTGAAAGAGATATTTGTACGTAAGTAATACGTTTGAGACATAAAATGATGGATGGTTATTGATCAAATGACAAGTATTCCACGTTGGTAAACGAAGGAAGAAGTGTAAGATAAAACGAGTCGGAAATCACCGTGGAGCCGCGAAGCAACCCCGTCGGAGCCGAGGCGCCGGAGCGCCGCGACGCTAATTGAGAGTTCAACCACTGGAGCTGAGGCGCCGCGGCGCTAATTCGCAGAGCCGCGACGCTTCGGAGGTAGAATGCTGCGACGGGGAGATGGAAAGTTATGACTTTTGGGCTGATTTTGGAGCATTGAATCTCCATTATTTTGCACATGAATTCAACCATATATTTGGCTGAATGTAACCCCTCAATAAGTGTCATTACATGACTATTGAAGGCCATTAGTTGGCTAGTTGAGGGGTCATTTCCTTACACTATAAATTGAGGCCTTTGGCTCAATTGTTCAACACTTAGAGAATTTTCTGAAATCTTCTTCTTCCTTTCTAGCAAGTTTACTATATTCAAAGTTCTTCAAGAGTAACACTTGAATTTCCTTTGCTCATTTGTTAAGTTGTTGTTGTATCTTAGGAGACTATTGTCCGACAACATAAAAGGATATATACGGGGCAATCTTGTCTTAAAGATAGAGTGTCATCACCCGACTCAGCAAATCACAAGGAGTTTGTAACGTTCTTGATTCCAGTTTGTTGTAATCTTAGCAGAAATAATATGAATAGCGAGCCAGTACTATATTTATAGATTGGAAAGAAGGGACTCTCCAAAAAGAGGCCCGAGCGGAGCTGGATTTAGAAAGGATCAGCAGCGGTGCATATATGATAGTTTAAGGACAAGAAATATTGGACTAGACTATTCCTTATGTAGATGTAGTGGATAAGCTCGCTCCCTCTCTCTCAGCTATTTGAGTCCAATAAATTTGTAATCACCAAGAATGAAACTTTTGTGGTAAGAGGCTTCGTCTGTGAAGGCCTCTTCAAAGTTAACGACATGTCTGTAATGCGTGCAAGCAATAATATTGAAGTTTCTTCTTACTTGCTTGAGTCATCTAATTTATGGCATCATAAGTTATGACATGTTAACTATAAGTCCACCCAAAGGTTGGTTAAGTTGGAGTTATTGCCGTATATTGACGTAAACCCTCAACATAAGTGTGAGGTGTGCGTAGAGGCAAAACTCACAAAGATTCCTTTTCGATCCGTAGAAAGGAATACCTAGTTTGAAGGACGAATGCCGGAGGGCAGCTTTTTAGAGCGGGCGCTCCTCTAGAGCTTATTCACACAGATATATGTGATTTGAAGTTTGCATGAACTAGAGGGGGGAACAAGTACTTTGTGGCATTCATTGATGATAGCACAAGGTATTGTTACCTAGTTGAAAAGTAATGATGAAGCCTTTGAAGAGTTCCGACGCTACAAAGCAGAAGTTGAAAACCAACTAAGCATGCAGATTAAATCCATTCGTAGCGATAGAGGGGGAGAATATGTAGCGCCATTTGAGGAATATTGTGTCGAATTGGGCATTGTTCATCAAACGACGGCTCCATACTCACCTCAGCCGAACGGTGTTGCAGAACGCAAGAATCGCACATTGAAGGAAATGATAAATACCTTGGTCATCAATTCCGATCTTCCCCAAAATATATGGGGAGAAGCCGTCCTTACCGCTAATATGATTCTTAATAGAGTCCCACATAATGGTAAGGACAAAACTCCATATGAATCATGGAAGGTAAAGAAACCCACCTATAAATATTTAAAGGTGGGGGGTTGTTTGGCAAAGGTCGAAGTGCCCAAGCCAAAGCAGATCAAGATTGGGCCTAAGACTGTAGATTGCATTTTTATCGGATATGCAAATAACAGTAGTGCTTATCGCTTCTTAGTGCATAAGTCAGATATTCCAGATATCTACGGAGGTACGATCATGGAATCATGGAATTAAGGAATGCTCAATTCTTTGAGGATACATTTCCTAGAAAGAAAAAAAGACATAACCTCTCACAAACGAAGTTATGAACAAAGCTCTCAGGAACCAGGAGTCGTTGACTGCCCGGATCTAAATGGTTCATATCTAGTGGATCGAAGTGGCTAAATATCCGGAATCTAGTGTTCCAGATTCTCAGAACTTGGAGACTCCAGAGATGGAACCGAGGCGAAGTAAAAGGGCCAGAAATGATGAATCTTCCAGTCCTGACTTTGTAGCTTATATGGTTGATGACGAACCAAGGACAATTGTTGAAGCATTGTCAACTCCAGAGGCACCATTCTGGAAAGAAGCTATTGAGAGCGAAATAGACTACATCCTGTATAACCATACATGGGAGTTGGTTGATCTTTCTCTAGGAAATAAACCATTTTTTGGGTTCTAAATGGATACTAAAACGAAAGTATAAAGCAAATGTGTTTATAGGTAAGTACAAGGCCAGACTGGTAGTCAAGGGCTATCGGCAGAAGGAAGGCCTTGACTATTTTGACACGTACTCCCCGGTGTCTAGGATGACATCCATATGAGTATTTATTGCGATCGCAGTGTTGTGTGACATTGAGATACATCAAATGGATGTTAAGATAACCTTTCTAAATGGTGATTTGGAAGAAGAAATTTATATGGAACAACCCGAGGGGTATGTGGTTCCAGGGCAAGAGAAGAAAGTCTATCGACTTGTCAAATCTCTGTACGGGCTGAAACAGGCCCCAAAGCAATGACACGAAAAATTTGATAGTACTCTACTATCGAAGGTTTCATCCATTAATGAGTGTGACAAATGTGTCTACACGAAAGGTAACTCTGACTCGTTCGTCATGATATACTTGTACGTAGATGACATGTTGATCACAGGGAGAAGTCCTAGCTTGATCCTAGAGACTAAGAACATGTTGAAACAATCCTTCGACATGAAGGATATGGGTATCACAGATGTCATCTTAGGGATAAAAATATCTAAGACGTCTGACAGACTGGTCTTATCTCAGTCTCACTACATCAAGGATGTGTTGAGAAAGTTCGAGATGTTTGACAGTTCGCCTATGAAGTTAACAATGGATAGAAATCAAAAGCTTGATAAAAATCGTGGTGCACCCGCATGCCAAGAGCAATATGCACATGTGATTGGGAGTTTGATGTACATAACAAACTGCACCCGACCAGATATTGCTTATGCAGTCAACAAGTTGGCTAGAATTACCCGTAATCCGAGTAATGATCATTGGAAAGCGTTGAATCGGGTACTACGATAACTAAAATACATGCTAACTTATGGGTTGCATTATTCGAGATATCCAGCTGTACTAGAGGGGTACAGTGATGCAAACTGGATATCTGATATAGAGAACACCAAGTCCACCAGTGGGTATATATTTACAATTGGTGGTGGGCTGTGTCTTGGAAATCCTCTAAGCAAACTTGCATCGCCCGATCCACGATGAAATCGGAGTTTATTGCTTTTAGACAAAGTAGGAGAAGAAGCTGAGTGGCTTCACGACTTCTTAGAGGATGTCCCTTGTTGGAACAAACACGTACCTTCTGTAATGATCCACTGCGACAGTCAGTCGTCGGTGAAAGTTAACAACTTGCCAATCATGATCAGTGCAAGATTCGGTTAGAGTATGAGAGTTGAGGGTGGTGACATTTGGAGATGGAGGGGAATGGGAGGTCAAGACAGTGGTGGTGGGTGGAGGGATGTGAGGGCAATCTTGTGGTCCATGACCAACACAACCAGAACGGGTACATAACAGATTAAGTCCTTCATAAAGGATTTGTTGTCGATGATTTTCTATGAAGATATGAGATTTTAGAGGCTTTTCAAATGGAACTTCGACACAAAATCTAGCATAACAACCTTTTGTGGTGGTGGAGGTTCAAGTATTGACTTTAAGTAATTTGCGAAGCTTGTGCCCCATTCGTTGTAATTTTTCACAATCATAGAATTTTGTTGGCAATTCTGGTAATCTTGTCCAGATGGATGTATATGTAAGGTGAGCGTTGGACGCAATGAACTTAGGTTCCCAACGTTGAACTAATAAGAAATGATTGAGTACAAACCATGGCCCTCCGTGAAATGGTAGGGTCATATTTAGAGATGGCAATGGATCTTGAACCTGATCCGGATCCGGTGGATCCATATCCATTTTATAGGATATGGATCTTCAATATTTGAACTCGACGAATCCGGATCGGACCCAGATCCATTTCTGACGGATCGGATCTGAATCTTGTATTTGAGATCCGTATCCGGTCCAGATCCGATTTGTGAATCCATTTTTTATTAAATATATCCATAACCTATAATGTAATTTTATAAGTATTTTTTCATAATTTATGTATTAGGTAAAGGGTTGAACCAGGATAAGACACAAGTCACACAGCCATGTAATTTATCTTTGAAGTTTTATTTCTTTTACATATATGCTCTCTGCAGTTTCCTATATTTTCATTTCTATAAAAAGAAAAAATTATCACTCTTCTTTAAATTTTCCTTTCATGAACCTGCTAACCGTAAGCTTTAAGTATCTTTCTCTCATTTGTTTGATCAGCAAAAAAAATTGAAACTTTTGATATATGACTGACATTGTTTTACGTTGTTTAATGAAGTCAATCAGTATCACTACAAGTGGAGTATCACTAAAGCCTCCAAAAATTAGCTCAAAGTTGCAACCTGTTCAACATCACTAATGAAGTCAATCGTCTTTATTTTATTGTGATGTTAAAACTTTGTTCAGTATTTTGGAAGAATGGTGTCATGTTTGTGTAGGTTGATTGAATGAACTCAATCATTTTTTTCAATCAGATTGCGTTTCATTTTGTCATAAAGTTTCAACATGTGGGAATATTATTCAAGCCAAAAAAATTTACATGTAGATCCAGATCTGATCCGTGGACCCGGTGGATCCGATGGATCCGGATTTGGATATGATTTTTATGGACCCGATGGATCTAGATCTGGATCCAGGTATGAAAAGTGGATCTGGATCTAGTAGGATCCGATCCAGATCCGATCTGTTGCCATCCCTAGTCATATTCTCCTCTTTTAGGAAGTAAACTAGGGAAAAGTCATTTCCAGAACAATGAGGGTAAAATGCTCTGTAGGTTTCTGTCATGACCCAAACACCTAGTCATGCGGGCACCTATCATTTCCCTTCCCTTAATCAATAATTCAACAATAATAAAGTAAATAGAACATAATAAGTGAAAGTATAAATCATAAATACCATAAGTGCGGATTACAACTACCCAATGGATCTGGTCTAAATAGTACAAGAGCTTCTAAGTATACAACTGGAATAAATATTACAAGGACAACCTGAATACAACTTCTGTTTAGATTGAAAATTAAATAGAAAAGTCTAGATGAACTTCACGAGATCCTCGAAGGCTGATCGAACCTCGCTCAGGAAAGGTCCCAATGCCCAAAGGCTGGCTTCAACAGCACATTGCTGAACCGGACAGGCAAATTCAAGAACTAGTGCGAGCCAGAAACTATTATATGGGCTTACTTTTTTCACAAAAAGGGGGAGATGATGCTGATGCCGGAAACAGACAGATAGGGAGAGCTGCTGATGATGCTGCTGGAAGCAGACAGACAGGGGGAGGGTGCAGGCAATGATGCAGGGGGGAAGAGTTGTGATGGTTGCTGACTACTTCTGATGCCGAAGATGAAGATGGAGCTGCACAATGTTGCGACAGAGTGATCGATTACATAAAGCGGCTGGAAGCTACTGTGATCATCATGCTGATGGAGTTGGTGATTCAATGATGAGTGTTTATTTGAATTGTGGATATACTGACATTACCGACATTTGGAATATTATTTGTGTTTGTAATATTTTACTTTGGGACATTTGGTCTATTTTTACAGACATTATAATTGCTTTCTAAAGCTTTTTATATATGGTTTCCTGATGTGGATTGGTATGAATGATTAATGTAGACTGATTACGCAATTGTTGTAAGTAAGTCTACAGTCTAATCAAATCATTGATACTACACTGCTTGAAATTTAACACTGCAGGTTAAGGGGGAGAGCATAGCATTGATCCTACTGATTCTTGGAATGTAAGGACTACATCGAAAATCAGTATCCTAGTCATTTTCGCTTTGTATGGAGTTTTGTGAAGAAAGACAAAAAAGGGAAGATTGTTGATATTGGATGGATGTTGTGACAACATCTGGAAATGCTCAGAACAATATCTTATGAAAATAAGAATGTTGCATGCGATGTTGTGACAACATTCCTGACAACATTTCTGTAACGATTTTGCCTATTCTTCCGGCCAAAACAGGTTATGTTACTGTGAGTAAAAAATGACCTAGGCAAGCTAACAATGATGCTGTGTTGAAAACGTGGTAAAAGAAATAGTCAAAGCTTGGAGAGGAAGCAGCGTGAAGACCAAGTCTAGAACGTTGAGCTTTTGAAGGAGCAAGAACCGGTCCAAGTTGAAGCCTTCTTTTACTCAGCCTCCGCAATCAACCAGTGAGGATTTCAAGGGAAGTTCCACACTATAAATAGATGAGAACTTCAGAGTATCGATATCCAGATTGAAAACGAGAAGAATTATCAACAGAGCTCTCGCATAATTACCTTAGAAACTGGATCAACACACTTGGCCTAAAGTAGTATAACAACATCTAGTCCCACATTACTATTGTTGCCCAGATTCTAGATCAAGCTTATATTTCAAGCAATAGTAATGAAGATATTGTATTTGTCTTTTTAGATCTTTTAACTTTGGGCTGAAGTCATCTGCGACTTCACTTTTGTTTGTAATTTCTTTTTCGCATTTATTGTTCAACCTTGCATAAAGAAATTCATTTTAATTGTATATAATTTATACAATTCTTTGGTCATTGACCATCAAGGGATATATTAATATATACCCTTGAAAATATAAATCTTGTGTCTCTTTACTTTTCCGCTGCATTTACTCTATAAAGGTTTAAAACTGTTTTATCACAATGTTGCCTCAGATGTTGACACAACATTGAAGGCAACATCCAGAAACTGTTTGAATTGTTCTAGCTGTTACGGTTTTATTCTTACATATTATTGCTTATCCGTAGCCCCTGACCAAACACATACTAAGATCTATGTGTGTATTGCATAGAAAGATACATGCTTTATGTTAAAGTTCATTTGTTGAAAAATAGAGAGCTTACGGGTGAGAACAAATAATCGGACCGGATGACATGAAGAACACAATTTTTTCTCTAAATCTAAACAAAAGGGAAAAAATAAAGTAGAGCAAATTGAATTTAAAACTTCGTGTTTACAAAAAACTTTACAAAAAAAGGAGTAAGCTATGTTTTAGCTTTAAAGCAAACAATTGTAATCCAGGACTGCACTCCCACGGCCTGTAGAGTTGAGCAAACATCCTAGTATACATTCAATTGATAATTTTCGGGTTGTACCTGACATTTAGCAGTGTCAAGGGTAGTCCTTAGGTCTCCGCATAGCGCATCGGATTTTCAGCGACCAGAAGTATCCTTCAACACATTAATCCATGTTCTATAAGTTGATTCCATCCTTGAAAAGAAAATTAAACGAATATTTCAATAAACACAGCAATAACCCGAAAATGAAAACCAACAAAAGCTTCAATCTTGGCACCACTATCATAGAGAAATTCACACAAAATTCTAACAACTAAATTCAATAATATCTCTTAACAAAACTAATTCAAACCTACCAAAAAAAAATTACGCATCACATACATCCATTCAACTCTATTAGAGCACATTTCATTTCAATATCAGAAAATAATTTGAGCTTTCAAGGAAAACTATTGGTTTAAAATTCATACCTAAACAAATTAGCAACATTTCAGAAAAAATTAATTACAAAAAAAAATGTCAATTACCTGAAGATATTTAATTTCTCAATGTAGAGAAGAATGAAGCACATATTTTCACAGGCTTAGACTTTTCTGCTGCTCCACTACCAGAATCCCTCTTTGTGCTCTTATTTGAGTAAATCTTCTCATTAGATATCACCGTCTGTCATACAAATAATGAGCAACCATTGTTGAGAAAGATTACCATTAATTCATGAACAAAGTGGGAAATAACATCATTATGCTAGCTGTTACAGAATTTGATACCAATAACTCAAAAATTAACATGCATCTGCAGTATCAAATAAGAAATCACTTAAACACCCATAAATCTAAAATTCTTAAAGAATCCAAAAAAATAAGTAAAATCTGAAATACGAAAGACTAACTAATATACAACAACAAAATACCCGTGAAATCCCACAACGGACGGGATACAGTTTATGCAGACCTTACCTCTAAAGCGTTGTGTCCAAGAGACAAAGACTAACTAATATCTCACAAACAAATAAGAGGCTTTGTTTCAGTAAATCAAAGGACAAAATCAGAAAAATAAAATAGAAAGACACAGTAGAAAAAAAGAAAATTCTCAGAATAGAAATTCATACAGGTAAATAATGAAGAAGCAATTGAGTACTAAATCAATAGCTTGAGACGAAGCATCCAAGGTTGGAGAATGAAAGACGGGAAGAAAAGAAAAGCGGTGCTTGAGAAGATGAAAACTGATTAGCATAGATAAGGGCAATAAAGTGGAGTAGTGTGTAGTGGTTACACGTGTGCATAGTCAAAGGGCAAAGGGATTTAATATTTAATTTAATGGGTACACGTGTTCTTTCACTTTACATTATGATCACAATTTTTTTTTTTATATCGAGCTTTTCAACAAATTTTTATAGATAGTAATTCCGATTCTTCAACACTACTATCTGTAAATCATGGAAACAAAGTAACTAATTTCAGAAAAAAGTAAATTATTTTTATCATGATTCAAACTCACACTATAAGCCTCCAGCTGAATTTTAAATTTTCATTTAACAGCCGGCTATGCTCATAGAAAAAAACTTTTTGTAAAATCAATATATGCAGTGTTTGTCCAACTTATAGTACAATTTATTGTGCTTTCTGTACAGTCACATAGAGCAGTGTTCGTACACTTGCTTGTTGGCTTCTAAATATTAGAAATATGCGTTTTACTTTTCTATTTTCTTCCTTCTATTTATTTTACTCGTTATGTTTTTCTTGTGCATGTCCTTAAAAATATATTAACTAAAAGTAATTTAAATTATTTTTATTTATTTCTTGATCTCAATTTAATATTACTCTATTTTTTCACCATATTAATCTTTTTCTACATTTATTTAGTAAGAATAAAAATGAAAACTAATAATATCTTAATTTTTATAAAATGACGACGGCTTTGGACCAGTTATTTTTAATAAGCACGACATCTAAAATGGATCGAGAGAGTAATTTATTTGGGAGAAAAACACATTATATGTTTACGTCCACAATATTCAAAGGTCGTTGGTCTATTATACACGTATTTAGTTTTAAGACCTCAAAATTCAAAAATCTTTCTTACTCTTTTTAAATTATGTATTCGATCAAAATAAAAAATAAAAAATAAGGTTATTAATTGAAATTTTATTGAATATTACATATGTACTTGCCCCATTCAATAAACCTGCTGGGAAAGCTTAATAGAGTGATCATGTTAAGATCTTAGACGAGAAATGTATTTAATTAAGAAAATGAGGTTATTAATTAAAATTTTATTAAATATTACATGTTTGTATTGTACCTCATTCAATAAACTTGTAGGAAAGCTTAATAGAGTGACCAAATTAAGATCTTATACGAGAAAAGCGTCCAACCATTTACGACAAGTAATTATGTCGGAAATGAGTTATGGAAGAGAACAAATCAAGAAGCAAGCAAAATTGGAAGGAACGTAGAAAATTCTGAATAGTATCCCTTACTTATTTGTGGTGGTTTGAATTATTTGATTGAACAAACTTGAAGAACATCATATCATTACTGAATTTTGTTGAGCTTCATTATTGAAGAAGACAAATTAGTCTGTTGATTTCGAAGTTTTTGAGTTACATCCGACATTTCAATTGTTTCAAACTCACGACATAATTTATACTAAATTCACGGTGATTCGTCATGTGATAAGCCCATTCATCAAAAATCCCTTATGATATGCCATAACATTTTATACTAAACTTTTGGTAATGGACTTTAAACAGCGGCAAACAAGTATTTTGATAATCTTTCAGGATTTGAACTCAGGAGCGAGATAGATCACGCCTAAAAATTGTCATTTCTATTAAATATGATATCACATCCGATTCAACTTCTAACGTAGAAATAATTTTTGCACCACTAATTTAATTAGAGTCAAAACTTAAATAGCAACCCAAAATCTTCCTATTTGAGCGTATCACATGATCACATATGTTTTATAGATTTATTCACATTTATGCATTATTTTTAATAATAATTATCTACAAAAATGACCGCATAATTAAAATAGCATTTATAATGAATTACACGTTGACACTATTGTCACCATACCAGCTCAGAAAATATTCACAAATTTCTATAAATAAAATTTCAGAATGCTATCATAAATTTTATTTAAAACTCCGAAACATAGTTCTATATTTTTTAATTACATTGCTAAGAAATGGCTAACCAACCCAATTACTATACTATCAGCTAGCCTGATAGGAAGTGTCAATCTGTTGCTTTGCCAACCCCCATTGGTCAATCTGACACACTTCAATTAATAACTCCTTCAAACTCTTTTTTTTTTTTTTAGGGGAAAGTGCAGAAGGCGAAACCTGTATCAGAGACCCTTTGATCAGGTGGGATATAAATCAAGAGATATGGGCGAATGATAGTCCTGCAAGGGAGAGAACCAACGGAATACAAATCCAGCAACATCCTTGTAATATTTCAGCAAAGACTGTCACCACACGAATTCGAATCCGTGACGTCGGAGTGGTTGTACTCAATAACCTTGTCATTTTTAAGTGCGGTATGCTCAATCCCACCCCCACCACCACCCCCCACACCCAATTTCTCTTAGACCCGGAAAATTGCTTATAACATCAATCAGCTAGGTCCCCCACCTCCACCCCACCCAAAAAAACAGAAAAGCAACCCAATTTTTTTTTTTTTTTTTTTTGCTCTCTGGTTCCAAAGAAAAAGAAAACCAGAAACCTTTCAAAATAAAGGCAGTGTCTCACGCACACACACTCATTTGCTCTCTCAACTAAGGCTGGCCAGTGGGCCGGGACGACCCGACCCCGTCCCGACCCCGCCCCGACCCCGCTCTAAAAAAAAAATAAAATTTAACGGGGGCGGGACTCGAACTCGGGACGGGACGATGTCTCGTCCCGCCAGACCCGAGCCCGCCCCAGGCCCGCCGGACCCGACCCCGACCCTTAAACCCCCTTTGCAAAAATAGCTGTTGCACCAACGGCCATTTTAGATTATGGCCGTTGGCCAACGGCCATTTTAGGCCCCCCCTCCCCCAACCCCCCTACCCCTTAATATTTATTTTTAACCCATAAGTTATTATATTTACACTTTAACCCAATTTTTCAACTATAAATAACTCATTTTCTCTTCATCTTTCTCACAAATCTTCCTACAATCTCTCTAATTTCTCAATATATCTCTCTACATTGTTTGCTAAATATTCAATTTTATTAATTCATTTGGGAATTGGGAGTGAAGTTGGCAACTAGCTTGAGGATCTTCCATCGAGCAAAGTTTCAATTTTCAACCTCTCGATTACACGTCGACGTTACGTCGGCGTTTGGTACATTCGTTCCTTCATTAAATTATTATTGTCTCGTTTATTTTATTTAGCGCACTTAATTTTATTGTCTTTAATTATTTATTATCATAATTAAAATGGAAGGATTAAAAGGTATGTTTAAGGGTAAGGGTAAGGGTGCTTCTTCTAGTAGAGGCAACCTGGGCAAGGGTACTTCTTCTAGTCATCTTATTCCTACACGGGATGATTTTGTTGATACTCAACATTTTCCTACAATACCATTAGATTTAGACGAGGAGTTATTTTCTCGGAACTCAAGAAGACTTTAATTTAGACGATGATCTAGACGATACACCCACTAATATTGATGACAACACGCCCACTAGTGCACCTTCAACCGAAATACCTCCTATTCCCCCTAGTATGAGACGAGGTCCAAGCAAAACGACCATTAAAATCGGATGCATGGACATTTTTTTATAGGGACGTAGAGAATCAAGTAGCCATATGTAAAATTTGTAAAAATGTTTTAAAATTTAAAACTCGGAAAAGGTCACGGTGGGACGGGGGTTTAATTAGACACGTAGTAAGTGCTCATCCACTAGGTATGCCCAATACCAAAGGGCTTCAAAACCGGGTGCGCAAACGGCCGCTCCATCGGGACAAGGTTCACATACATCGATACATCGTCCGGGACCAAGTACATGGTCAAATTAACCCTATGACGGGGGGAATTGTAGGCTCTAAATACAACAAACATAGAGATAGGGAAGCAATATCAAAATTAGTTCTTTGTGGAGGGTTTGCCTTTTTCATTTCCTTCATCTCCCGTTTTATTCATTACATTAGAGATATATATAATCCTCGCTTTTAACGGTTTTCCTAGGTCAACTCGTTAAGAGAGATGTATTTAAATTTGCGCATGAATATCAACAATATTTACGTTTTTCATTATATCATTTTAATGGCAAAGTATCTATCACGTCCGATATAGGTCGTAGTACTAACGGCCATGATTATTTAACCGTAACTTGTCATTGGATAGATTATAAATGGTCTATGCAAAAACGTATTTTAGCGTATAGATATATAGATGATAGGCACATAATCGGTACTTTTATTGCGTAAAATATTTATCAAGTGTGCGATTATTACGGAATTACCGATAAAATTATGACTATTACATTAGATAACGCTTCTAATAACAATTACGCAATTACAATGTTAAAAAATAGTTTAGCTCCATCTTTTCCAGACCATTTTCATATAAAATGCGCGTGCCATATATATAACTTAATTGTAAAGGATGGTCTATCACTTTTTGAAGACATTCTTAGTAAAATACAATTTGCTATAAACTTTATTTTTAAAAGTAATAAAGTACAACGTAGAAAAGAATATAAAAAAATTTGTCATGATTGTGGACTACCTTTTAGAAGAATTCCACAAGAAGTATCCACTAGGTGGAATTCTTTATACGAGCAACTACTTGTTGCTTATGACTATAAATTACCTATAACTTTATTTTTTAACTCTCATAATAAAAAGTCAGCTGATATGATTTTAGATAGTGATTGGAAAAAAATTTCCGAACTTATTGTATTTTTAGAGAAATTTTTTCAAGCAACAAAAGAATTTTCCGGTATATATTATCCTACTATTTCAACTATGTTATTTTATATAACTCTAATATTTTTATTACTTAGTGAATATATGGAAAAATCGGCTTATAAGGCAGCCTATTAAAAAAATGTTTGTCAAAATAAAAAAATATTTTATTCCTATTCCTTCTATTTATATTATTGGTTCGTATTAAATCCTACTATTAAAATAGACGGTACTAAATCACTAATTGAAACTATTTACGATTGTATAGAAGTACTACCACCTCCAAGTCCCAAAAATCTAAATCACCCACCACCTATTGAACAAACTAAAGAAGAAGTGTTGAATAGCGTAGAACACCACCGCAAAAATATATATAGATTTTATCAACAAGAAAATGCTAGTAACGTACGGCTACCATACCATCTTCTTCATCTTCAACACAACCTCACAAAAGACATGCTTGTTTCGCGGCTAGTATTGAAAGCCTCGAAATAGAATGTGCGGCCGTACCTCTACTAACCAAATTAGCGAGTTGGATTTTTTTGTTTTGCGGGGTTCTGTACCGTATCAAGAAGTTATCAATGAAGATGGACAAGAAGACTTGTCGAAATATCTTGGAGGGGAATGAGAAGACCTTTCCGACACTTTCATTGATGGCTCGAGATGTTTTGAACATTCAAGCGTCATCAATCGCGTCGGAAAGCGCTTTTTCTCGCAGCAGATATCAAATAGGAGACCACGAGACACTCATTGGCGGAGACGACTTGGAAATTGCGTATTATTCGAGAGATTGGATACGAGCGGAGCGGAGAAGGTGCGGTCAACCGGAGATCAACGAAGAAGATGATGAAAACTACAACGAAATCTTAACCGAAGGTAGTGGAAGCGACGTGGATCAATTTGACCAACAAATACCTATTCCAACCGAAGAACCACATGAAATCATCAAGCAATTAGAACGATTTTTTTTGAAAATGTAATTTTTTTAATTGCAATTTTATTATGTAATTTGCAACTTTTGGACAACACCATAAAGTTGTAATTTAGATTTTAGACAATTGTATTTGTATTACAAAAAAATCATATGTCTATTAAATAATATAAGAGGCACAAAAAAAAACCTTGGGATGTTTTTATTACACTATCTTATTTTATTTATTGAGTTTTTTTTATACATATGTTATTTAAAAAAAAAAAAAAAAAAAAAAGGAAAACCCGACCCGCCCCGCCCCGACCCGAGCCCGCCCCGCCCCGATACCGACGGGATCGGGATCGGACGGACCGGAGCAGTCCCGCCCGGACCCGACCCCGCTAGGCCCGCTAGTCCTGATCCCGACCCCCCGGATCGTCTCGCCCCGACCCCGACCCCGCCAGACCCGGCCCGCCAGACCCGAGCCCGGCCCAGGCCACCCATACTCTCAACAGTCAACACCCTTTCTTTTTCTTTTTTTCTTGTTTTTTAATGTGAGTAATGTGAATACCAACAAAATATATCTCATGATATCATCTTTTACGTTTATTTAGCCAAACATACAGTCCAAAACTCCGAACTCTTGGAATACTCACCCTCCTCTTTTACCCACTTCTTTCTTCCCCCTCCAATAATCAAACAAAAATTCAAGAAACACCCCATTTACCCTTTTTCAACCATTTTTGCCTCTACATTTTTCAACCCCACATGCAATATTCATGAGTTTGGTCTGTAGAGACCATTATTCAGCTACTGCTAAGGTGGTGGATTTCCTCTTGAACCGAAAGTCTATCGGAAACAAACTCTCTGCTCTGTAAAGGTAGAGTTAAGTTTTGCGTGTATTCTATCCTATCAGACCCACAAAGTGGGAGGTTTGTTGTACTAAGGTGGTGGAGCATAATGAGTTGTTGTATATCTCAACTGGCAGCAACGTTTGCTTTTTTTCCACCATCACCAGCTACATATCAAGTCAAGAAAAGGGATGATGGAAAGCTTGTTGCTGTTTCAACTACTTCATCTATTCCTATTTGTGGTGCTTCAGATGACCTTTCACTTGATGTGTTGTATGTTGATACTAAAAGGGGCAACAAGATTGTAGCTTTTTACTTGAAAAATCCATATGCTAAACTTACTGTGCTTTACTCTCATGGAAATGCTGCTGATCTAGGACAGCTCTATGACTTGTTTGTTCAACTTAAAGCTAATCTCAGAGTCAACCTTATGGGGTCTGTGCTCTTTCCTTATTTATTTTTCACTATTTTTCCCTTTTTGCCCCTTTTGTTTAAGTAAATGTTAGGTTCTTGGTTTAGAATCTTATGTAGGACATGTGTATAAGAATCTTGAGTTAAAGTACTGGTTACTGTCTTCAATGTTTGAGGTTGTTTTCTATGGTGATTTTGTAAAAAGTTGATCTTGATATGGTAAATCTTGTTTTTCAAGAATTTTTATTTTCTTTGTTTTTGGGGCTTGTCCAAGACGTGCAAGCCACCCTTGGGTTCCAGTCCTTCTCCGAACCTTGACATAGCAAGAGCTTAGTGCATGGGCTGCCCTTTTGGGGCCTGTAGGTGAGATATGGGTCTTTGTCTCCTCTCCCTTTTTTGCCCTGTATCTATGTTGCTATATTCTCTCTCATGGGGTTTGGTAAAGGTCACTTTTTTCACCATTTTCTGTAGTTAGAAAAAAGAGAATTTTTTTCACATTTTTGTTTAGTTTAAAGATTTATTAATTTCCATTGCTCTTTCATTTCCCTATTGCTAGTTACTAGTACTATGTTGATCTCATGGTTTTCAGGAACTTCTATTGTTTTCTTGGAGGTTATCTGATTTACTTTCTCCTCTCATCAGTCCCTTTTGATCTGTGTAAAATTTTGTTGTGTTTTGACAGTGAGTTATCATCTTTTTTAACTGAGATTTGGAAAAGTAAAAGTAGTGCCGTGTGAATTTTCATTGTTGTCACAAATCACTGGTCCCTTTCCAACAGTTACAAGTTTTTTATTTCTTTGCAATATGTAGTGTGATAGATTTCACTAGCTATTCATTCACCCACAGAATGAAATGTAAAAGTAAAATGGGTTTTAACTCTGGTGCTTTTGGATAGAGACATGGATCCCTAGTTTGTAGAGGGAATAAATCTTTGATCTTTATACTGAAACTTGCCTTTGATCTTGCTCTATCATGTGTTTTTCCAATATACATTAACAATGGCGGGGTCACATAGACCGAGGGGTGGTCACTTGAACACTCTTTGTTGGAAAATTACACTGCATATATAGGTTAAAAATTACTTTTGATCATATATATTAAATCTTTAACACCCTTGATGAAATTCCTGGGTTTGCCACTGTATACAGCCAGTGTCCATATGACATGTTCCTCTTTGGTAAGTTTGAGAAAAATGTCCTATTGCTGCCTATCAAGGATGCAATTAGAGTCTAGTAATTTTGTTTTTGTGAGCTTGGCACAGTCGGGACAATTAATCTGAACTGTTAATTTGTATTAAAAGGTAAAAATTATCAGACTACCCTTGCATTTCATGGTAGGTACCAGTGTATCACACGTGTCCCGGACTAACCAAAGAGGAAACAATTTACATCCTTGATTTAAACAGAATGATTTCTTAATTACCTTTTTTGGAACATTTAGCTAATGAATTTGCCGATTTGTTCTGTACCTGACTCGTGTTCTTGCACATTCTCATGTTGCAATGCAGTTTATAGGCTTTTACACTTTGACCAGTTTCCTTATAAATTGTGTTGATTCTGCTCTAACAAAAATACCATCTCAATTACTATGCAGATATGATTATTCTGGCTATGGAGCATCCACAGGGAAGGTATGCCATTCAATTCGTTATGCAAGAATTTAAAGATGTGGGTGTCAGATTTGATTTGTGCTGTCAAGTCACTTCTCCTCATTGTCTTTTTGTTTCTTTTTCCCCCCATGATCTAGCCAAGCGAATTTGATACATACGCGGACATAGAAGCGGTGTATGAGTGCCTTCAAACAGAGTATGGAATTAGCCAGGAAGATTTGATTCTCTATGGGCAATCTGTTGGAAGTGGCCCAACATTACACTTGGCAGCTAAATTACCACGTTTGAGAGGTGTGGTTCTGCACAGTGGCATTCTTTCTGGCCTTCGTGTGCTTTGCCATGCAAACTTCTCTTTTTGCTTTGACATTTACAAGGTAACTAACACCCTTCAAGGATGATTAAATCGTGGAACATAACATTGCTTTGGCACCGTTCTCTATATATAGCTTTAGGTTGAAGAATAAATTATGGAAGTTTCCTCGGCTTCAAGATACCCAAATTACTTTCACTGACTGGAAGTTAAGTGGTGCTTGGTTATGAGTAACTCATGGTTTTGATAAATCAAACAAGTAACTTTAAGGTTTAGACCTATGAAGAATGGACATATAATTACTATACCACGATAGTTAAAGAAAAGTTGCAGTCAAAAGTTTTGAGCTAATTCTCATGCACTTCATGTGAAACTTGTAGTGACTTCGAAATGTTTGCGACTTAATTTGCCAATGGCCTGAGTAATTTATTAGGGGAACAATTTGAATACCTTGTATATTCTTTTCTGTATTTTCCTTGCTGCCATCTTAAGCATCTAACAGTTATGTTCTTGTGCAGAATTTAAACAAGATTCAGAAGGTGAAAAGCCCTGTGCTTGTTATACATGTAAGTTATTCTTCGCGTTAGTTGACATTTAGATCCAAATTTCTTATGCAATGTTTACTTGTTAAGGAAATTGAACTTCCATTGGAAAATGATTGAAGTTTAATGAGATAAATATAATAGAGAAGAGAACACATGGGTATGAACTTTTATTTCTTTTCAGCTAAAGAATCCTATCTGCCATGAATACAATCAGAGTTCAGATATATAAGAAAAACTTCTTTATCTCTTTTAAGTTCTGTTGTCTTGATTCGTGATATCCATATGTGACATCTTGTGGATATCCTTTTGGCATGAAACCTTTTGGATCCGTTGTTGTCTAAACATGATAAGATTCTATCTACTGTATAATATATAATGGTTCTAAATATAAGTTAAGAAGGATTGAGTTTGGAACGAAGATTTTGGTTTGTTTTTTCATCAGGTGGATTTTTTTGGTTATGGAAATTTAAGTAATGTCGAACTGATGACAGCATTTTTATTCTTTTGGTTGGTGGGATGGGGGAGTGAGGGGACGTAAGAATGATATCAACATTGTTAAAGTACATTGTCTGATCTTATACTTTATCTCATAATTTGTGCAGTCAGGTGTGGCATGTACTAACCAAACCTTGTTTGACAGTCAGATATTTACCTCACTCAACTTGCAATGTTCTTTTGATTACTAAGGAAGAAACAGTATTCATATGCATAATATATTATGGTAATACTGAAAGCTGAACAATTGGAATTAGACCAGCTACATTTAATGTTTGATGTTGAAATTTTCTTGTATTAATTTGTCCTACCAGATTTGAAGTCACTGAACTATTAATAGTTAATACTTTACATAAAAGTTTCTGGTTAGTTGTTATAAGCATCCATTTACATCCCTCTAGCATTTTGTGGTAATAATTTCTCGGCTATGTTTTATTATAATTATAATTTTAGCAGTACATCTTTCTTTCATTTGCAAACTGATGCGCATCCTTTTGGATGAGGCTCTCTAAGTGTGCCTTTGTCTTGAAATTACTCAATTTCAAGTCTCTTCATGGTTCTTCTTGATTCTTTAAATATTCCAGTTGTTGAACTTTGGGGCTTTAAACAACCTAGTTCCTCTTCTCTTATGGCACTTTGCTTATTTATCGTTCCCATCTTAATGTTTTGATTGAGACTTAAGATTACTGGAGCAATAAGCACCCAAGTGTATGACCTAGTGATAAATAGGTACCCAATGGTATAATCTAATGATCAATAAAGTGGGTGAAGACAATGGGTGAGATGGGTTCAAATCCCAACAGAGACAATGCTAGATGGTTTCTTCTTATCTACCAAAGCCTTGTTAAGCAGAGTTACGAGGTTCCTGTGTTGGTAGGAGGTAGAAGTTATCGGTCGAATAGTCAAGGTGCACTCAGGTGGCCCGAACATCACTTTTATTGACAAAAGAAAAAAGATATCAGCGGATCAATAAGTCAAGCATTATCTAGTTGGCCATTTGAAAAGAAGGAAATGTGAGTTAAGAAGCACTCTTGAGTTTCGAGTATCTGGTCTTGCATGATGCTAAATTGGAAAGAGGCATGTGAAACATCAAAAAATCTATTTCTTGCTATTAGATCACTTTTGTTTGGACTTACAGTTGCACTAGCACTCTTTTAGAGAGCTGTGCATTTGCAGCTTCATCTAGTAGCGTGTCTGAAGTGTATGTGGCATTTGATAGATGGTTTCTGATACTGGACTTTTGTCTATTCATTTACTGGGAAAGTCAAAAGCTGATAAATACAGAGTTTTGGGCAGGAGCTGTTGAGTCTTTCTAGTTGAATTATTTGCATCTTCTCTATGATTGTGTGCATGCCGCATGGTAAACGTAGTGAATTATCAAAAAATTCTTTGTTGTTGCAACGTAGATTTGTGTCAGCGCAAGAAATTTGTACTTCAGCTGATAAAAATGGCATGATAATGAAGATGAAACTCATAAAACATAGAACTAGAATGAGATGATTAAAATAGAGGGAGTGCTCCAGAACGGTACCTGATAAAATAAAAGGCAGGTTTTATAAAATTGTTGTGAGACTAACAAGGATGAGTGGTCATCAACTGTTGATCACATTATGTTGAATTTAGTCTGATGCATCATCTTTATTCAGCATTTATGAACCTCCTTTTGAAGATTAGTCCATCTACCTCTGTTTTCCATACATTCCACGACCACAGTGATCCGGTTTGCTTTTTTACTTGTGAAAGATAGAATAATTTTTCTTGGGGATTTCTTTCATTATTCACAATTTATATAGTTGTACCAAGGTTGATTTCTAATATGGTACAAATTCTAACTTACCTTACAAAAATTGATTCCTAATACAATTAGAATCCTAAGTTACCTTAAATATACATCTGTTATAATTACAAAATATATGGAGAATATTCGTTAATACTCCCCTCAGACAGAGCGGGAGGAGGCCGAACGCTAAGGTTGGATCGGAAGTCGGTAAAGAGCTGTCACGATAGTCCCAATATTCGCTAATACTCCCCCTCAGACGGAGCGGGAGGAGGCCGATCGCTAAGGCTGGATCGGAAGTTGGTGAAGAGCTGTTGCGGTAGTCCCTTTGTGAAGATGTTTGCATACTGATAGAAGGAAGGCACGTGTAATATTTTGACCTGACCACGGGCAACCGTCTCTCACACAAAGTGGATATCCATCTTAATATGCTTAGTCCGCTAATGTTGGACCGGATTATGAGACATATAGATGGTAGATATGTTGTCACAATAGACTATAGACGCCTTGCAGAGTGGACACTGGAGCTCCAAAAGAAGATTTCGGAGCCAACAGATCTCAGCAACTATACACCGCGATATTTTGCTTCAGCACTTGAACGGGATAGTGTGGCTTGCCTCTTGGCGGACCATGAGATAAGATTATCCCCAAGAAATACACAGTACTCTGTGGTGGAGCGACGTGTGTCGGGGTATCCTGCGCAATCTGCATCCGTGTAGTCAAGTAGCTTGGTTGGGGCAGAGGGGTATAGGTGTAATCCAAAGTCTAGTGTGCCCTTAATGTATTTGATAATACGTTTAAGGGCGGCAAAATGGGACTCTCGGGGATCGTGCATGAACAGACACACCTGCTGAACGGCATATGCAATATCAGGCCTAGTGAATGTAAGATACTGAAGAGCACCAGCTAGACTCCGATATAGAGTGGGATCAGAAACTAGCGCATCGTCATCGGCACTAAGCTTGGATTTTGAGTCCACCGGAGTTGGCATAATTTTGCAATTTTCCATCTTGGCCCTGTACACTATCTCTTCTGCATACTTACGCTAACACAGGAACATAGTGGCTGCAGATCTGGTTACTGATATACCCAAAAAATAACTTAGCTTGCCCAAGTCAGTCATAGCAAATTTCGTTTTGAGTAGAACAATGATTTCATTCTTCAAACCGTCAGATGAGGCAGTAAGAACAATGTCATCGACATATAATAGCAAATATGCAGTGCCGCTACCTCAGTAAAAAGTGAAGAGAGAGTTATCACACATGCTACATACAAAATCAATCTGCAGAAGATACCTGGCAAAACGATCATACCAAGCGCGGGGTGGCTGTTCAATCCATACAATGACTTTCTGAGACGACATACAAACTGCGGAATTGCCGGATGAACAAAGCCAGGAGGCTGATGCATGTACACAGTCTCTTTCAAGTCCTCTTGAAGAAATGCATTCTTGACATCAAGCTGATGAATCGGCCAATGCATGCCCATAGCAATACTGAGAACAGTCCGAATAGTGGCCGGTTTAACAACCAGACTGAATGTCTCACCACAATCAATACCCTCCTGCTGATTAGTGTCATTGGCAACTAGTCTTGCCTTATACTTCTCTAAGTCACCACTGTCTTTGAACTTGTGCCAAAATAGCCACATACACCGGATAACATTCACACCTTCTGGTCTAGGTATCAAATCCCAAGTGTTCTGCTTGGTTAAAGCGTTAAATTCCTCGCATATGGCCGCATTCCAATTTGGGTCCAGTTTTACTAGTTTTGGATTTTTTGGAATGGGTGATAAGGTTTGTGTGGAGAGATTGAAGTGAACCTTGGGTTTGAAGATCCCGTGTTGTGCACGAGTCTCCATGCGATGAGAAGGCAGTGGTGGTGGGTCGGGGTTGTGAGGTTCTTTGGTCCATCGGTTCGGGACCCGGCGCAGCGCCAGTCACCCGGACCGGGTTTCGGACCGTGGGGACTGGGAGGCTGCAGGGGGCGGCGCGTGGGTGCGATAGGCGATAGCGAGGAACTGGAGGCAGCAGTGGTGGGGACAGGGCCGTGTCCACTGCCGGAACAGATGGCAGCGGTATTGTCTTTTGTCGGAGACACATCGACTGGAGTAGAGGAGACATAGGAGACTCATTGAGAAATGTGTAATCCATTATTTGGAATTTTCGAAGGTTTGAAAAAGGGAAGGTTGTCTCGTTAAAGGTGACGTGACGGGAGACGATGATTTTGCGAGTGACAATGTCATAGCACAAGTAGCCCCGATGATTACGAGACAGACCGAGGAAGACACATGGCAGAGTGCGAGGGGCAAATTTGTGAGGTGCAGTGGAGGCTATGTTGGGGTAGCATAAGCATCCAAAAATACGTAGGTAATCATATGATGGTAGCCTACGGTATAAGATTTCGGTAGGGGTCTTGTTTTGGAGTGTGCTAGTTGGTAAAATATTAAGAAGGGATTTTACCATTTTGACAGCATAGACCCAAAAAGGCGGTGGTAGGCAGGCATGAAATAGAAGTGTGCGGATCATGTTATTGATGTTACGTATAATTCTTTCAGTCTTTCCGTTTTGGGAAGAAGTATAGGGACAAGAAAAATGGAAAATCATGCCTTGTTTAGAACATAAATTGTGAAATGCCGAGTTATTAAATTCACGTCCATTATCACATTGGAATGATTTGATAGATTTTTCAAATTGAGTTTTAATGAATTTTTGAAACTCTGAGGAATTTTGCAAAAACTTCAGATTTGAATTTCAGTGGGTAAATCCAGACAAAATGTGAAAAATCATCCAAGAATACTAGATAGAATTTATGACCTAAAGAGCTAACAATCGGAAATGTCCACAAATCAGCATGAACAATATCAAAGGGAGAAAAGGTAACACTGTTTGATGCCATAAATGGAAGACGAGTATGTTTGCCTAGTGGACAAGAAAAACAGTGGTGGACAATTTGCCCATTATTACATTGAATACGCTTGGAAGTCCTAAGAAAAGTAAAAACGGGGTCTCCGGGGTGTCTGAGTCTGTTGTGCCAAGTTGAAGGAGAGATCGCCGCAAGGGATAGATGTGTTTGCGGTCTGACAACGGAAGATTGAGTGAATGGGTATAGATCTCCCACACTATTGCAGCGTGTAAGAATTTTTCCCGTATTGAGTTCCTTCACAGAAAAACCAAAAGGGTCAAATTCGACAGACACATAATTATTGCTAGTGAATTTTCTAACAGAGATTAAGTTTTTAATGATGTTAGGTGTGTATATGATGTGGTTTAGGGAGAAAGGCTGGTGTGCATGTTTAGTGTGTTACCGTAACCTTCAATTGGAATGCGATGACCATTGCCGACAGTAATAAATTGAGGACACTTTAACCGACGTAGTTGAGATAGGTTACCTGACGATCGGGTGAGGTGAGATGTGGCTCCGGTGTCCATGTACCAGTTGTCGTCGGGCTGTTGAAGGTTCACGGTGGTGTACGCCTGACCCAAATCAGTCGGGGCCGAGCTGGCCGAGGTGTCGCTTCGCTGGCGGAACGCAACCAGGTGGGCTTGCTCGATGGCCGGGGCAGGGCCCAAGAGGCCGATCGACCAATGTTCTTTGGAACCGGGCCCCCGGTCGGGTATGGGCTTGCAGGGGAGGCCCAGTTCTGCTGGTTGGGCCACCCTGGCTGCTGTCCATCCCACTGGAAATTCGCAAGCTGCGGGACTGGCTGCTGTCCAGTCCACTGGTTGCGTTGGCCCTTGCTTTTGTTGTTGCGACCTTTGCCGCCACGACCTCCGCCGCTTTGCTGCTGCTGCTGCTGGACATGCGGTGGTGGTCGGGTGGTGTTGGTTGCCGGTAGTGCTAACCCGTCAACGGCTAACGCCTTTTAATTATGTTCCTCTTGTTTGACACGTCGGGTTTCTTCCAACAATAATTGTGATCGTGCCTTGGTGAAACTTGGTAGTGGGTCGGCCTGTTGAATCATTGTTGCAAGTGTATCATATTCACCTTTCGGTAAACCCGCAACTAATTGGAGTACCATCTTGGTTTCAGAAACAGAATTTCCGACGTTAGATAGTTGGTCGGCTATGAGTTTCAATTGTTTGCAATATTCAGACATATTGTTGAAATTCTCGAGACGCGTATTGTTGAATTGCTCCTCCAAATACACTACCCGAATATTTTTATTGTCCTGAAAAATTTCTTCCAACCGCACCCAAAGATTACGTGCCGTAGCACCTGTTTTCATGATGGTACAGAACAAGTCTTTGGAGATGGTGTCGTATATCCATTGTTTGACGATGGCGTCAAGGCGGCGCCATGTCGATTCGTCAATGTCGGTGGGACGAGGAACATAGTCATCAATGTGGTCGAGCACGTTGTACGCACATGCATGAATATAGAACATTTCTGTCCAAATGGAATATTGACAGTCTTCTTGATCAAGAATTATAGGGATAGAGTTCTTGATGTTTGTAACGGCGAAAGTCGGGTGAAAAGAAGACGATGAACGTTGAGAGGGGTTGTCAAAGGTGCCCTTGTAGGGGAAGACATGGTGCCTTGGTGCTGTTTTCGGCCGAGGGAAATGGACAGAAAAAAATCTGTTTTGGCCGAGAAAGAGAAAGAGAAAGAGAAGGGAGAAGAGTAGGGTTTAGGTTTTAGGCTCTTGATACCATGAAAGATAGAATAATTTTCCTTGGGGATTCCTTTCATTATTCACAATATATATAGTTGTACAAAAGTTGATTCCTAATATGGTACGAATCCTAACTTACCTTACAAAGGTTGATTCCTAATACAATTAGAATCCTAAGCTACCTTAAATATACATCTATCATAATTACAGAATATACGGAGAATATTCGCTAATAACTTGTGCCAATCTTGTCTTTTACATATTACCAATATTAAAACAGGAATAAGAAAATAGAAGAGGATAAAAGTAACACATAGCCCTGTTGTGCCCACCATATCTCCTCCGTGAGGTGGTTATGAAACAAGTGGTTTCAAAGTTAGAAACACTGGTTTTGCATGTAGGACCATCTACCTCTCTTTGTCTCAAAAGGAGACTCTCAGAGTTCTATTGCGTTACTACAGTTTCCTGTATGGAATATTGAAGGCTAAAGTTATAAAGATGAGCACTACCCAAATTGGTAAGAGCCAAGTTGGTTACCAGAATAACTATTAAAATCATGGAGACTTTTCCTATTTTTTTCAATTGAAGATATGCACAATGCACTAATAATATGACACTTGCTAAATCCCTCAAGTCTCAACAGAAAAGATAGCTCATGTTACGCCATGTTCATGTTATGCTAATTTATGCATCCAACATTGTCTGCTTTATCAATAGCATGCCATAACGTTTATTAGCTTATGTTGAAATGTATAAGATTGATTAGGTGGAACTTGCAAGCTGATTTCATTATTTCTTGAGGGGTTTCCTACCTCCCTTGATGGGGAGGGCGGCGAGTAGTTGGAGGTTAGAACTAAAAAGGTGATTCTAGATACTCTTAGTGATGCAATAAATGTCTGTTTGGTTAGACATGCTTTTTTCATGGTGTATGGCTTATGTTCAAATTCGTTGTCACATCAAAAGCCTCTAAACTTAACCCTTATTTTGACGGAATATGAATGACCAAGGATTACAATGCTTCTCTTTGTTGATAATGAGCCTTGTAGACATGTATCCGTAGAAAGGGTTAACAACATTCAACCAGTGCTTGTCAATTTTGTTTCAGACCTTCCACTATGTGTTCCTTGACAACTATGTATCATGTAGCTTACAAAAAAGTATGAATAAATGATACTCCCTCCGTCCCAATTTGTTTGAAGGTTGACCAGTTTTGGGAGTCAAACAACTTTTTCTTTGACTTAATTTTAAATATAGATTCTTCGAATATTTTATAATAAAATTTACATATTGGAAAACTACATAAAAGTACTTTAAGTCTGCATAATTAATAATTCACAATAT
This sequence comes from Anisodus tanguticus, assembly GCA_034509755.1. Classification (NCBI taxonomy): domain Eukaryota; kingdom Viridiplantae; phylum Streptophyta; class Magnoliopsida; order Solanales; family Solanaceae; genus Anisodus; species Anisodus tanguticus. The sequence goes on from CM067546.1 coordinate 35,351,397, forward strand.
ATGAAAAGAGTTGGAAAAAATTGTAGTCAAAGAAAGAGCTGTTTGACTCCCCAAACTAGTCAACCTTCAAACAAATTGGGACGCAGGGAGTACTAAGTTTATAATGGTGACTAAAAAATTTTAAAAATATATAAATAAATTGAACAAATCGGGCGTGCTTGGTTGATTTAAAATTCCAACTGTATACATGATATTTGCTTAAAATATAATTGATATCTGCAATCCTTGTCTACAATCGCCTTAATTAATTACTGATGATCCAACAAAGAAGTTCTTTGCTATTGATGCATCATCTTGACAACTTCCTACTAATATGTTTTACAGGGCACGGAGGATGATGTCGTCAATTGGCTACACGGTAATGGACTTTGGAAAATGTCGAGGGATCCATATGAGCCTTTATGGATCAAAGGAGGAGGCCACTGCAACTTGGAACTTTACCCGGATTACATCCGCCACCTTTGCAGGTTTATCCAAGAAATGGAGTGCATGACCACTGAAGTCAGGCTTAAAAAGATTAGACAAACGTTACGTCTACCAAAGAGATCAGATACCACCATTTCTACCAACTGCTGTTGTCAAGTTAAATGCAGACTACCTAATTGTCTGAATTGCTCAAAAATGAGCTGCACAAAATGCTGCTCTTGGCCGAAATGCCCTAAATGGAAACCCAAATGCTTGGTATGTTGGAAACCTGGCTGCCTCAAATGTTCCTGCACGTTGCCAAAATGTTCATGCGCGTGTCCAGAATGTTCATGTGCATGCCCAAAATGTTCGTGCACATGTCCAAAATGCTGTTGTTGGAGCGTAAAATGTTCATGTTGGTGATTGTTAGCGGTGGGTGGGTATACGTAATTGGTTCAGGTGAAAGACAATAGTTTTGTATAGTATGCACAAGTTGTTATGGACCTCCAAAGATGTGCAGTAGTCTAGACAGTTAAAAGTAGTAGTATTTATTTAGAAATTTAAACCTATAGAGTTTATATTCTTATCATTTCCTGGACACTTCTAAGTTATTGTATCTTCTATTTTAGTCCTACTCATTCAATTTAGATCATAGTTATTCCTCTTTGATTGCTGAATTCACATTTCTCACCAAAGAAATGTTCTTTGGAATCTGGACCATTAGATGCACTATACAAGATAAATGTGAAGCTCAGATACTGCAATTCATGATATATCATTATATATCTAATGATATATCATGAATCAACTTGGCATTGTTATGTTTGCCTTTATTACGATATGAAAGATAATAATTCCTTGGTTATTTTTATTAATGTAAATGGTTTATATACATAATATATAATATTTAATTATATAAATTAAATTTATATTTTCCTAATACAAGACTACTACATTTTTTTAATACAAGACTACTACCATAATTACACATGTACAAGAATTCTAATAATATCAAGTGAATATATGTGTATATTACTCACACCCCCGTAGTCATAGCGGGCGGTTGTCGTACGTTGAGACTGTTCCTAAATTTTTTAAACAGAACTAAGGAATACCTTTAGTAAAGATGTCAGCAATTTGGTACCGTGAAAGGACATGCAAACACGTACTTGTCCACGAGCTACCTTTTCGCGAATAAAGTGAATATTCATCTCGATATATTTAGTGCGCTGATGTTGGACCGGATTCCCAGAGAGATATACCGCACTAACATTATCGCAATAGACCAATGTAGCTTTCTGAATAGGAAAGTGAAGCTCTAACAGGAGGTTACGTAACCAACAGGACTCAGACACCACATTAGCTACCCTTCGATACTCGGCCTCCGCGCTGGAACGCGATAAAGTAGCCTGGAGTTTAGCTGACCAAGAGATCAGGTTATCACCAAGAAACATACAATAACCAGATATCGAGCGCCTGGTATCTGGACATCTACCTGATTCAGCATTTGTATAAGACATAAAAGTAGATACGGAGGATGGATATAAGTGTAAACAATAATCAAGAGTGCCCTGAATGTAACGCACAATGCGTTTGAGAGTATGCACATGTTCTTCCCTCGGATCATGCATGAATAAACATACATGCTGCACTGCATAAGTAATATTGGGCCTCGTGAATGTAAGATATTGAAGAGCCCCTGCAAGACTAAGATAGTGGCAGAGATCCTCGTAGGGTGGTCTAGAATTAACACTCAACTTCGGTTTGGTATCAACCGGAGTAGGAGATGACTTACAAGATGACATGTCAGTCCGTTAAATAATCTCGGTTGCATACTTCCTCTGGGATAGAAATACACCACCTGCATGACGAGTTACAACTATACCAAAAAAATAACTCCAAGGCCCCAAGTCTTTCATAGCAAAATTAGAGCTGATAAGAGATATGATAGACTTCCGCAGTTTATCAGAGGAGACAGTCAATATAATATCATTCACATATAACAAAATATATGCCAGAGAAGTACTGCGACAATGGATGAACAGAGAATGATCAGACATGCTGTGAGAGAATCCAATAGTAGACACATAATTTGCTAACCTTTTGTACTAGGCCCGAGGGACCTATTTTAGCCCATACAAGGACTTCTTCAGCAGACACACATGATTAGGATGATCGGGGTCCCTGAAACCTAAGGGTTGATGCATGTATACCGTTTTCTTGAGATCATCGTGTAAGAATGCATTTTCACGTATAGCTGATGAATGAGTCATGCCTTGGAGAGAGCTAGACTGAGAACAATGTGAATAGTTGTCGGTTTGACCAGCGACTAAATGTCTCTCCACAATCCACGCCAACTTGTTGAGTGTTCACATTGACACCAGGCGGACGGGGCACCACCTCCCACGTCTTATTTTCAATAAGAGCATTATATTCATCATCCATGACAATTTTCCAATTCGGCTCATGAAGGGCAAACACGGGGTTACGTGGTAGGGGTGATTTAGTGATATTAGAATTGAGATTAAATTGTTGTTTTGGTTTAAAAATATCCCGTTGGCTACGAATAACGGACCCTTGACTTGAAATAGAAGTGGGCTAGACCTGGGTCGGTTTGGGAGGAATACGCTCGAGTTGGGAGGTGGGCCAGTAGGTAGTGGGCTTGCTGGCCGAGAAACTGGACCGAGGTGTGGGACATTTGGGCCAGCAAGCAGTGGGCCTGCTGGCTATAATTGATCATGGGAAGGGGCTAATCCAGTAGTCACTGGGCATGCCGATGTCTGCTAGTCCAAATCCCGAGACTAGGGCCGGACCAAATAGTGGACCACATATGGTGAGAGCCCATCATCCAGAAAATTATAGGAATTAGACACGGAATTATGCAACTTAGCAAATGGAAATTGAGTTTCATAAAAAATTACATGACGACTAATGATGATTTTATTAGAGGATAAATCATAACATTTATAACCACGATGATTAGACAGATAACCCAAAAACACACAAGCGATAGAGCGGGCTTGTAGTTTGTTTATTGTAGTGAAGGGAAAGAGAGGATAACATAAACACTCAAACACCCTAAGATGAGAATAGGACAGATCTTTGTGATAAAGATTTTTGAGTGGAGATTTGTATGCTAATCCTTTGCTAGGGAGTATGTTAAGTAGGTAAGTGGCCATTTGTAAGGCATGCTACCGAAATGAAGGTGGTAATGAAGCATGGGCTAGTAATGTTCGAACAATATTATTAATGGTGCGTATTTTTCGCTCGGCTTTCCCATTTTGTGAGGATGTATGTGGACAAGAAAACCAGAAAGATATGCCATTAATGTTACAAAATTCTCTAAACGGCCCATTATCAAATTCCTTTTCATTATCACATTGAATGTTTTTAATTTTCCGTTCAAATTGGGTACGGATGAATGCTATAAATGAGATGAATGTGGAATAAACTTGAGACTTTTTAGATAACGGAAAAGTCCATAAATAATTAGAATAATCATTAAAAAATAACACATAATAATAGTGGCCTAAAGAGCTCAAAACGGGAGATGTCCACAAATCACTATGAATAATATCAAATGGCAACATAGTACTAGAATTTGAGGCAACAAACGATAATTTAACATGTTTCCCAAGTGGACAAGAAGGACAAACATTAGTACTACTTGTACTATTACACTTAATAAAATTATTGTTTTTAAGAGAAGAAAGAACAGACGCCTCCGGATGACCCAAACACGCATGCCACAAGGAAGGTGCTAAGGCGGCAAACGTTGACGGCCTGGCTTGATTAGTGGTGGTGGAAGTGGTGATGGGATAGAGCTCGCCCCGACTATCACATCTCATTAGAGGTATCCCCGTCGAAAAATCCTTCACAGAAAATCCAAAAGGGTCAAAATCAATAGAAACCCAATTATCAGTTGTAAATTTTTGAACAGACACCAAATTTTTAATTAAGTGAGGAGCATGAAGGACATTTTTCAAGGCTCAAGGTGGGTTCGGGGGAGACAAATTTGTGTGATCATAACCACGAATTGGAATTACCAACTATTATGCCACAATTTTTGCTCAAATTGAAATAAGACGAGAGATTACCTGGTGCGGACGTTATGTGAGAAGCAGCACTGGTGTCCATGTACCAATTAGCATCCGGATGATTTAATCCAAGTATGTGCATCGTTGTCTCATATCCGTGGGACTCATGGCCATTGCTGAGGACGCAACAACTAAGGCTTGTTGTGGCGAGGCCCAAGCAGGGCAGCCTGCTACAGGCCCCATTTGTCCAAGCCCTGTCTACCGAAGGCCATTGGGCCTGGTCCAATATGGTGCTGGAAATTGCTGAAATGATGGACTGGGCCACTGCCCACTGGCTAGCCTTACAGTCACTGTGCACCGACCCAGTATTGCGGCCAGTGGTGCTGCGGCCCAGTCTGCTTGCCACTGCCACCCCGTCCTCCGCCACTGCCACCACTACCGCCGTCGTGGCTGCTGCCACCGCCGCGGTTTTGCCATCATTTTTCCGCTTTTGGCCTTTTTTGCCACCACAATTATTACGGTTTTGGCTAGAATTTTCTGAGAATGAGTGAGGGTTATCGGTGTCGCGTGACGTAGCCACTATTATGGCGGAATTGGCTTCGGTTGCCGCCTTTTTAGCCAACCCGGCCTCTTCTAAGGTGAGCATGAAACGTGCGTGGTAGAACAACGGGAGAGGATTGCTTTGACGAAGAAGAGTTCCAACACCATTATAAGCCTCGGAGAGGCCTGCAATCATCTGAAGAACAAGACGATCATTAGTGACGAGCCCGCCAACGGTCTTGAATTGATCCGACAACTCCTTGAGCCTTTGACAATAGGATGAGGCATTCAGAAAATTCTCCATGTTTATGTGGGAGAATTCCTGCTCAAGGGTCACGACACGAGAATTTTTGTTATCCTGGAATATATCACGCAACCTATTCCAGGCTTCCATTGCCGTGAAATCGGGTTTGATAATAGTCTGTAAGAGGTCCTTAGAGATGGTGGGATAAATCCATTGGAGCACCGTAGCATCAAACGTTGCCCACAACTCTATTTCATCATCGGTGGTAGGCACCTTCTCCTTGCCTTTTTTCGGTGTGACGATGTGATGGATGACTCTATTAGACCTTGCGTGAATTTTAAATAGTTTTGCCCACGTCGGTATTAGACGTTTTCTATCTTAAGAACAATATGGATGTTGTTCTTGATATTAAAGACTGCAAGGACATGATGAAACGTGTTCTTTGTGGTAGACATGATGAAATAATAAGAGGAGAATTAGGGATTCAGAAGAAATATTTGAAGGGATGGGGGGGGGGGGGGGTTTCAGCCGTCGAACGAGGTTGAGGAATCCGATGAGGGCGGCAGAAGATGGTATTATTTGGAGAAGAAAAAGTTTGCCCTACACTGCTGATACCATGAAAGAGAATAATCACTTGATTATTTTCATTAATGTAAATGGTTTATATACATCATATACAATATTTAATTATGAAAATTAAATCTACCTTTTCCTAATACAATACTACAACCTTTTCCTAATACAAGACTATTACCATAATTACACATGTACAAGAACTCTAATAATATCAAGTAAATATATGTGTATACTAGGAATTTACACGGAATATACACGGCATATACACATATACTCTTTCACTCTATTCTTATAAACATCGGCCCGAACAATTGTTTTAGGATCAAGTGGTTATAATCATGGCAAAAGCTATAAGCCTATAACTATTAGAAAAGACGCAACTTATTTCTTAACCAAGCAATTAAGCAAGTGCCACATTTGACCCGAGCCATCCTCGACCTATCACATGGATCTCGTCATAGGCAGCATGTTGGCGTTTAATAAGTTTCTTATTGGTGATCACATATATTAGATCAAACTCAATAGAACGGTGTAAAAATCCATTAAATTTGGTTATATCATTTGGAATAACTTAGATGGTCATCTTTTGAACATTATCACTCACATGATTGTTTTTTGATAAAACTCAATCGGAATGTCTGGGTTACAATTTGTTGCATTGCTTGTTCTGTTGTTTTTGTTTTACAATTTGTTGCATTGCTCATGTATCAATTAGCATACTTTAGAGTTCAAAAGTCTCGAATCCAGATTGGTCGAATTTTCTGCATCTTAACCAGAAGTCTTGAGTTCTAAATTTGAGAACAAAGAATTTCTATGTAGGGAGCGTTTTACCCTTTAATAGGCCCGTCCAACACAAATCTAAATTAGTCGGCCAATAACCTCGGGTATACAATAAACAATATTGTATTCTTGAATATAATATGTGTCCCTATCAACTCTGTCAACATTGATTAACAACAACACCAACATATCAGTGAAATCCCACAAAGTGGGGTTTGAGATGGTAGAGTGTATGCTGACCTTACCTCTACCTTGGGAGATAGACAGATTGTTTCCAGTAGACCCTCAGCATAAGAACAAGCATGTTATAGCAGTAATAAATACAAAAGGGATAGTGATAAGCACAAATTAATACGATAATCAAAGTATAATAAACTACAAATAGAAACAGGAATCGAAGGAAAAGAAACTACAAAAGTAATACTACGAATAATAATATGAAATGATAAGTGAGATAACGCTTAACTACCTATTAACCTTCTACTCTAATTTGCGTCCTCCATAACTTCCTAGCTAAGGTCATGTCCTCGGTAAGTTAAAACTGCGCCATGTCCTGTCGAATCACCTCGCCAGGACTTCTTCGGCCTACCTCTACCTCTCCTTAAAGCATCCATAGCCAACCTCTCACACCTCCGCACTGGGACATCCCGTTCATCTACTCTTAACATGCCCGAACCATCTACTCTTAACATGCCCAAACCATCTTAGTCTCGCTTCCCGCATCTTGTCCTCCACCGAGGCCACTCTCACTTTGTCCCGGATATCGTCATTTCTTATCATATCTCTCATAGTATGCCTACACATCCATCGCAACATCCTCATTTCTGCAACTTTCATCTTTTGAATGTGAGATTTGTATTCGATAAAGTATTTATCAAACTCAATAGTGGGATTTTAATTCATCTTTGACTTGTGAACATATAACAACAGGAAAATTGTAAATATTTCAACAATATTGTATTAAGAATTTAAAACCAAAAAAAGTAGTGAGAATTAACTATACTCGATAGGATCAAACATATAAGTGTAACAAAAATAAAGGACCCTTAGGTATTCTTATCAAATAGTATAATACATATGTCTACATAACTCGTTATGTCAGTTTGATTTGGTTTTCCAATTGGATTACGTATTTTGGGCCATCGTTCATATGGCCCATGTTGTTTTCTCATGAAGGCCCAGTAGAGTTGAATAGCTTACCAGGTTCCTATAAATTCATCTTAATTTCCCCCAAAACCCTAACCCTAACCCTAGAGCAGCGACTCAGAAATCAATCAACCATGGGTAAGCTCTTGAATACAGTCTTCATTCTCAAATTACAATGGTATTGATTTGTGATGTTGTTAATTGTGTAGGTAAGGTACACGGATCACTAGCTCGTGCTGGTAAGGTGAGAGGACAAACACCAAAGGTAGCAAAGCAGGATAAGAAAAAGAAACCAAGAGGACGTGCACACAAACGTATGCAATACAATCGCAGATTCGTCACTGCTGGTAACCTTACTTGTTTTTCTTTCCCTTATTTAACTTAAAAACTGTTGTTCCATTTGGCAAATATATGTTAGTTTACAGACACACATATTGTTGTTCTGGAAAGCTTAAAGCATATTCCAACTGTTAACTAACTGGAGAAATAATTGACAATGAAACATAAGAGTATATGTGACTGAATCTCTTATGTCTGATCAATAATACTTGAGTATGCAAGATTGTGCATTTCTGAAGAATTTGCTTGCGCCTGGCGTATAAATGTTCCAGTGAAATTGGGTAGGGTGTATTAGGTAGAATAATGCTGGTACTAAATTCTAGTACAATGTTTGGTTGCAAATTTAAGTCTGGTACAACTAACACCAGTGTTAATTATACACAACCCTATTCATTACTTTCTTATACATAGTAAAACATGACATTAACAATATCAGTACTGTTCTTATTTTAATACAACCTGTTTAAAACTATTTAGAAATTATGCAATGCATGTTATTTACAACAAACCAAAATAGTCTATAAAAAATAATCCCGACATTATTAATTACCTTATTCAGTAAGTATTCTTATACGCCCTACCAAACGACCCATACATAGTATTCTTTTCTGATTGTCAAATCTAAGCAGTTTAATCTGAGTTTCCTGATTTCTCTGCTTATCATTGTATGATCCTAACGGTAGATTTATTGTATATATATAAATAAACAAGTATGTTAATTGTTCAAAGATAAGAAAGACTTTGTTAGTTTGAGTGTCAAATCTGTGCGGTTTAATCGGAGTTTTCCTATTTCTCTGCTCATCATTGTATGATCTTGTCATTAGATTTATTGTATTTCTATAAATAAACAAGTATGTTAATTGCTGGTGTGTTTACCTCTAATTGATATTTTTATATCTGTATTTGGTGGATACTGGCATGTGTGCTTTATTTTGCTTTGGAACATATTGAAGCTTCTCCCGTTGACATTCAAAATTTGTTGATAATGGAGTGTTGCTAATGTTTGCTTGCAGTTGTTGGATTTGGAAAGAAGAGAGGACCAAACTCTTCTGAGAAGTAGAGGAGGACATGAGTTAGTTCAAGAGTTTTCACCTTTGTTTTGTTTTGTTTGTAAATTTGATTCTCAGACCTCAGTATGGGAGGAGACTAGTTTACTACTGGTTTTTTTAGGATGGATGACTACTAATGTTTTGCAAGAATTAATTGAATTTTATCCTTGGGTCTTTTATATTTTGTCAAATCATTTTTATTCATTGCTTGAATGTTTTATGCTATTCACAGTTTGGGTGGCTACTTGTGGTTCCTTGAGTGACTCCCTTGATGTTATTACGATGCTATTAAATCTATAAACATGCTGGGATTGTTTTCTGAAAGATCTTCATTCAGATGGTTCCATTTAGTAAGCATTTGGACAACAATTTGTGCATTTAAAATATCTTATGACTTGGCCATATATTGATTTAGTCTGGGAATAATTTCCTGCCTTTGCTGACATTAACAATTAATTTGGAACATTGTTTCTCTATTATATTTATAGAGATGACCATGTCGATCATAACTTTATTAAGCAGAGATGATCTTGAAGTGACGTGAAATTTTGTTACTACTAGATTTTAGTTACAATGAACGCTGAAACTATTAGCCAAGTCTATGGTGGTCCACAGGCCCCGGTCTTGCCCCTCCCCGCTATAAAAAAAAATAAAAATAATCGATAACGGACTCGAACCAGGATGGGACTTGTTCTCGTCCCGCTATAAAAAATAATAATCTAGCCCGCTCCCTCCCTTTTGCAAAGAATGACCGTCGCACAATGATCATTTTATATTTTGATCGTTGTGCAACAACCATTTTTGGCTTACGCCCTACTCCTTTAGTATTTATTTTTAACACCTTAAGTTAATATATTTACACTTTAACATAATTTTCCAACTACTTCATTTTTTCTTTATCTTTATCACAAATTTTCCTACAGTCTCTCTAATCTTTCAATCTATCTTTTTATAAGTCTACATTGTCTACTAAATATTAAATTTTATTTATTCATTTGTAATTTGTATAACTACATCAAAGTAGAGCTGACCAGTGGGCCGGGCTCGGGTCTGGCGGGGTCGGGTCGGGGCGGGACGGGTGAAGGGGGCTGGATTGGGGCTGGGCGGGTCAGGCGGGATAGGGTTTGGCGGGACTTTCCGAAGTCCCGTCCCGATCCCGATCCAGTTGTAATCGGGTCGGGGCGGGGTCGGGTCGGGGGCGGGATCGGTATCGGGTTCCAGCGGTTTTTTTTTAATGACATATGTATAAAAAAACTTAATAAACAAGACAAGATAGTGTAATAAAAATATCCCAAGGCTGTTTTTGTGCCTCTTATATTATTTAATAGACATGATTTTTTGTAATACAAATACAATTGTCTAAATTGCAACTTTGTGGTATTGTCCAAAAGTTGCAAATTACATAATAAAATTGCAATTAAAAATATTATATTCTCAAAAAAACCTGTTCTAATTGCTTGATAATTTCCTGTGGTTCTTCCTTAGAATTGGTATTTGTTGGTCAAATTGATCCACGTCGCTTCCACCACATCCGGATAAGATTTCGTTGTAGTTTTTGTCTTCTTCTTCGTTGATCTCCGGTTGACCGCACCTTCTCCGCTCCGCTCGTATCCAATCTCTAAATAATACTGCAATTTCCAATTTGTCCGGCTAATGAGTGTCTGTGGTCTTCTATTTGATATCTACCTGCAGAAAAAGTGCTTTCAGACGCAGTTGATGACGCTTGAATGTTCAAAACATCCCGGGCCATCATTCAAAGTGTCGGAAAGGTCTTCTCATTCTCCCTCCAGTATTTCAGCAAGTCTTCATGTCTATCTTCATTGATAACTTCTTGGTACGGTACAGAACCCTGCAAAACAAAAATATCAAACTCGCTAATTTGGTTAGTAGCGGTACGGCCGCACATTCTATTTCTGAGGCTTTCAATACTAGTCACAGAAACAACATGTCTTTTGTGAGGTTGAGTTGAAGATGAAGAAAATGGTATGGAAGCCGGTATGTGTACTAGCACTTTCTTGTTGGTAAAACCTATATATTTTTTTGCATTGGTCTTCTACGCTAGACAACACTTCTTCTTTAGTTTGTTCAATAGGTGGTGAGTGATTTAGATTTTTTGGACTTGGAGGTGATAGTACTTCTATACAATCGTAAATAGTTTCAGTAAGTGATTTAATACCGTCTATTTTAATAGTCGAATTTAGTACAACACCAATAATATAAATAGTGGGAATAGGAATAAAATATTTTTTTATTTTGATAAACATTTTTTTAATAGCTGCCATATAAGTTGGTTTTTCCATATATTCACTAAGTAATAAAAATATTAGAGTTATATAAAACAACATAGTTGAAATAGTAGGATAATATATACCGAAAAATTCTTTTGTTGCTTGAAAAAATTTCTCTAAAAATACAATAGGTTCGGAAATTTTTACCCAATAACTAGCTACAACCATATCAGCTGGATTTTGATTATGAGAGTTAAAAAATAAAGTTATAGGTTTAGTGGATACTTCTTCTGAAATTTTTCTATAAGGTAGTCCACAATTGTGACAAGTTTTTTATATTATTTTCTTCGTTGTACTCTATTACTTTAAAAAATAAAGTTTATAGCAAATTGTATTTTACTAAGAATGTCTTCAAAAAGTGATAGAGCATCATTTACAATTAAGTTATATATATGGCACGCGCTTTATATATGAAAATGATCTGGAAAGGATGGAGTTAAACTATTTTTTAAAATTGTAATAGCGTAATTGTAGATGAAGCGTTATCTAATGTAATAGTAGGAATATACAAAAGACACCTACAATAAGATGATTTTTTTAAAAGTAGTTTTTCAAGTTATTAGGAATATACACGGCATATACACATAAAAGATGATCTTTTTGTGTAAAGAAGACACCAGAAGACACATGCAAAAGATGTCTTTGTGCAAAGAAATGCATGTGGAAGAAAGCAACCGACCTCAATGTAAAAGCCGTCGGACCCACGAGGAATCAAAGACAAAAGATGACAAGCCAACAAACGTTGAATAAATGGCAACAACGACAAACAACTTTAAAAAAAGCATGAAATGACAAGAGACAAAGTACTATTTACTTTATGATTTTTGTAACAAAAATATTATTTGCTTGTTAGACTTTTAGGCATGCCAATAATGTAAGGCAGCCGGGGTTATCTATAAAAGGAGCCTCTATGTAATCTTGAAAGATAACTTCTGAATACAAGAAAATCTTCAAAATATTCTCTCTCATGTCTAGCTAAACCCCATTCTAGTCTATAACCCATATCAAGAATAATATCACAATACCAGAGAGTAGATATTTTGAAAGCTTATACTTAGAACCATACTAGTCCATAAAAGACTGTCTCTTAAAAGAAATTTTAAGAAATAGTCTGTCGAACAACTCCCAATACCTACGCCATTTATCCCGTCGAATCTAGTGAGGAAAAAGGGAGGCAGAGCCAGGGTGAGTTGAGTATCTCCGGTGATCTTGAAATTCTACTAAGAGGTATGTTTTCAGACTATGTGTTTCTAATTATAATCTTGATAAGTATAGGTCTCTGCAATTATGATGTTAAATATTGATAGAAAGTTATAGACTTTTATTTAAAAATGAATTTTGAGTTAATAATACCTGCTTCCGTACTACATGCCTATTATTTGATAAACTTACCTGTAACTATGTTAATATACCATCTAATTCCTACCATCTTCGGGGTTGTTAGATGATGAAAAGATCCGCCCGTAAAAATGGTATCAGAGCTTGTAAAAGGAATATGTTATAAACAATGAAGAAACGTTTAGAATTTAGACAAACTATAATGATAAATAAAAGAATTTTTTTACATAAAGCACTAAAGAACCTCTTAATACAAAGAAGAAACCACAATGAAATACTGTTAAGATATTATAGTGATTTAATAGAATTAAGGAAAAAAGAATTAGCAATGGAAGATTATGAAATGATAGATGTAGAGACTAACTTAGCAGAAATAAGTGCAAATTTGGATGAGGTTATAAGAATATACAGAGAATTATGATGTTAAATATTGATAGAAGGTTATAGACTTTTATTTAAAAAATAAATTTTGAGTTAATAATATCTGCTTCCGTACTACATGCCTATTATTTGATAAACTTATCTGTAATTATGTTAATATACCATCTATATTCTTACCCTCTTCAGGGTTGTTAGATGATGAAAAGATCTGCCCGTAAACTTCAGTGGATTTACTCCACTATTTCTACCGACCTTTTACAGACGATCATTGAACCGGACACTACGGCTATGGCTACCTGGAATAGATTGCGTGATATATTCTAGGATAATCAACATTCCCGAGTTGTTACTCTTGAGCAAGAATTTTCACAAGTCAGCATGGATTTTCTTTTTAATTTTCAGCTTATTATAAACGGCTCAAGGAATTGGCGGACCAACTCCGTAACGTTGGAGCGCCTGTTACCAATAATCGTTTTGTTCTCCGAATGGTTCCAGGCCTATCTGAGGCCTATAATGGAGTTGGGACTCTACTCCGATAAAGTAATCCGCTTCCCCCTTTTTATCAAGCCCGTTCGATGCTCACGTTAGAAAAAGCCGACTTGACAAAAAAAGGCGGCTACCGGCGCAAGTTCCCTGGCGATGATAACTTCATCCGATAACTCACACGGTTTTGTTGGCAATTCAGGCCAAAAACCACAACAACGGTAGAGGCAAGAAGGGTCAAAATTGTAAAAATAATGGCAAAAATCAAGGCGGCAACAACGGTGGCAGATGAAATAGTAGCAACACCGGCAGTGGGCCTCGGGGTACTGGGCCCCAGCCTGCCTAGTCTCAGCCCTAGGCCCCTTGGCAGTGGGCCTGGACCAGCGGCCAGAGGCCCAGTCCACCCTATCGCCCGCCCAATTATTTTTCAAGCAGTTGAGCCCCGGTCCAGCACAGTCACATGCCCAATTTTTCTGGTCCTTCAGGCAACATCCAACAACAATATGGGTCTGGTCAGCACGACGGTCTACTTGGGCCTCGGCCCACGCATGCTTTCACTGCTGCGGGCCTGACTCCGACCCGACTCCCACCGATATTGAGGCCACCATGCTTACACTTGGATTAAATCCTCCGAACGCGAATTGGTACATGGACACCGATGCAACTTCTCAAATGACGTCCGACCAAGGTACTCTCTCGTCTTATTTCAATTTGAGCAAAAATCGTGGCATTATTTTTGGTAATGACAATACAATTTCAATTTGTGGTTACGGTAATACAACTTTGTCTCCCCCACGTTCGCCTCTTGTCTTGAAAAATACCCTTCATGCTCCTAACATAATTAAAAATTTGGTGTCTGTCTTCAAATTCACCATTGATAATTGGGTTTCCGTTAATTTTAATCCTTTTGGATTTTCTGTGAAAGATTTCAAAACGGGGATACCTCTCGTGAGATTCAATAGTAGGGAAGATCTTTATCCAATCACGCCCGCCTCCAGTTTCTCGAGTCAAGCCATGCCATCAACATTTGCAGCTCTAGCTCATTCCTTATGGCATGCACGTTTGGGTCACCTTGGGCAGTCTATTGTTTCTTCCCTGCATAAAAACAATTTTATTTCTTGTAAGGGTACGCGTAGTACTCCAATTTGTCATTCATGTCTGTTCGGAAAATATGCTATATTACCATTTGTAACCTCTACTTCTCGTACTTTGATGCCTTTTGACATTATTCATAGCAATTTATGGACTTCTCCGTTCTAAGTTCTGTGGGCCATCGTTGTTATGTTCTATTTTTGTATGATTATTCTAATTTTTTATAGACCTTTCCGTTAGCGAAGAAATCTCATGTTTTTCCATATTCTTAAAATTTAGAGCATTCATCCGCACCTAATTCGAATGGAAAATAAAAAATATTCAATGTGATAATAGCAAAAAATATGATAATGGGTTGTTTCTGGAATTTTGTGATGCTAATGGCATAGCTTTTCGTTTCTCTTATCCTCATACGCCTCACAAAATGGGAAAGCTGAACGAAAAATTCATACCATTAATAATATTGTCTGAACTTTATTGGTCCATGCTTCTGTACCCCCTTCCTTTTGGCATCATGCTCTACAAACGACTACTTATCTCCTTAACATACTTCCTAACAAAGGGTTGGCATATGCATCTCCTCTTAAAATCCTCTATAATAAGAATCCTTCGTATTCACATCTTAGGGTCTTTGAGTGTCTATGCTATCCACTATTTTCGTCAACTACAATTAACAAACTTCAAGCCCGTTCTACCGCTTGTGTTTTTTTGGGTTATCCATCTAATCATCGTGGTTATAAAACCCAATTTCCGTTTACTAAAATCATAATTAGTCGCCATGTTATTTTTTATGAAACCCAATTTCCGTTTGCTAAAGTGAGTAGTCCCGTGCCTAGTTTGTATAATTTTTTAGATGACGAAGTCTCACCGTACATTATGCACCACTTAATGGGCGATCCAGTAACCACGAAACGCCAGCAGGCCCACTGCCTGCTGGCCCGCCACAACCCACTGCTTCTACCCCGGTTTCTTGTTGGGCCGATCGACCAGCCCACTGCCGAGACTACTTCTGCCCCAGTTTCTGCTCCAGTCCCATCTCCGGTTTCCAGTTTTGGGGCAGTAGGCCCACTGCCTGCTGGCTAGTCCATCACCCATTCGGCCTTTCCCCAAAATCCACCCAATTCTCCCCCAACACATAGACATGTTACTCGTAGTCAAGAGGGTATTTAAACTAAAAAGACATTTTAATCTTAATTCTAATGTTCTTAAATCCCCACTACCCCGTAACCCAGTGTTTGCACTAAATGACCCGAATTGGAAATTGGCTATGAACGACGAATATAATGCTCTTATTGAGAATAAGACGTGAGAATTGGTACCCCATCCTTCTGGTGTTAATATTATTCGCTCGATGTGGATTCTTACTCATAATGATAATGATAATGGTTCTTTTTTGAGACATAAGGCTCGACTTGTAGGTGATGGTAAAACTCAACAGGTTGGCGTGGATTGTGGTGAAATGTTTAGTATGGTGGTCAAACAGGCTACCATTCACATAGTTCTCAGTTTGGCTCTTTCGAAAGCATGACCCATTCATCAGCTAGATGTGAAGAATACTTTCTTACATGATGATCTTAAGGAGACAATATACATGCATCCGTCCTTGGGTTTTAGAGACCCCACATATCCTAATCATGTCTGTTTATTAAAAGAGTCCTTGTATGGGCTTCAGCAGGCCCCACTGTCCTGGTATAAGCGATTTGCAGACTATGTATCTACTATTGAGTTTTCTCACAGCCGGTCTGATAATTCTATGTTCATTTATCGTCGTGGTACTTCCTTGACATATATTCTATTGTATGTGGATGATATTATCTTGACAGCTTCTTCTGATGATTTATGCCGGTCTATCATGACACTACTCAGTTCTGAGTTTGCTATGAAAGACTTGGGGCCCTTGAGTTACTTCTTGGGGATTGCCGCCACTCGTCATGCATGTGAGTTATTCTTATACCAACGGAAGTATGCCGCTGAGATAATTCAGCGAGCTAGTATGTCCTCGTGTAAGTCTACTTCCACTCCAGTTGATACCAAACCCAAGCTGGGTGCTGCGGCTGGCTCCCCTTACGAGGATCCCACTCACTATCGCATTCTTGCTGGAGCTCTTCAGTATCTTACTTTCACGCGATTGGATATTACGTATGTCGTACAACAAATGTTTTTGTTTATGCATGATCCTCGGGTTGAGAACATGAATGCGCTTAAACACAATATCTGATACATCCAAGGTAGACTTGACTATGGTTTGCATCTATATCCATCATCAGCCTCTACACTTGTCTCGTATACCGATGTTGATTGGAGTGTATGTCCGGACACCAGACGCTCTACATCTGGATACTGTTTGTTTCTTGGCGATAACTTGGTCTCATGGTCTAGAAAATGCCAGGCTACTTTATCACGATCCAGTGCGGAGGTCGAGTATCGAGGGGTAGCCAAGTGGTGTCTGAGTCATGTTGGCTACATAATCTTCTACTAGAGCTACATTATCCTATTCAAAAAGCTACATTGGTCTACTGTGATAATGTGAGTGCAGTCTATCTTTCTGGAAATCCGGTCCAACATCAGCGCACTAAACATATCGAGATGGACATACACTTTGTTCGAAAAAAGGTAGCTCGTGGACAAGTACACGTCCTCCATGTCCCTTCGCGATACCAGATTGCAGACATATTTACTAAGAGTCTTCCCTTGGTTCTATTTGAAGATTTTAGGATCAGTCTCAGCATACGTCAACCACCCGCTATGACTACGGGGTGTAAAAGAGCTTGTGTATCATGGTCCGATTTGGACTAAACAAAATATAATTCATGTATAATTGTAATTGTGGTATTAGTCTTGTACTAGGAAAATGTATTAGAATTAGAATAGGAAAAGATAGAATTATTTTCCTATATTGTCCATATTTAAAAATTGTATATTTGTATATATACCTCTCATTATCAATGAAAATAATCAAGATTATTTCTTTCGGTAAGCAAGACACATACTTAATACAAGATAAATTACATAATAGCGCAATAACAATATCACCTTTTTGTTCCGTTTCAACTTGAAATGCAAATGAATTGACATTATTGGGAGTTGACAATTGACATGCACAGAAAAGAAAAAGTAGATCCAAAATTTAATCATCAATTAAAGGCGTCATTCTTTGACAATTGGTTTCAACAGAAGTTGACAATTTACAACAGAAGGTGCTCATAAATCATAACTTGCTTCAATCATCCATTTCAATTACATTCATATCCTAATATTAATATGCTTCACCCTTAAACTTTTATTGTAGCAAACTGGTATTGGACGTAGGGGTAACTGCGGGCCAACTCAGATTATATTATTTGAATTTTATTTTTTTAAATATGGATTTGCACTAAGATGACATTATTATTACGAAAAAGTAGTATTAATGTTTCCTCTACTTTGGTTTTTCATAAACCTTGGAATATTTTCTTCTCGTTTTTCTGATTTACGTGTTGTAGTTTTATACATCTAAGCTTTTATCTTTTGCTAATTAAACAAAGAAAGCAATGTGTTACACAATAATAAGTCAAAAAATTCAAAGATACAGAAAAGATATAGAATAACAACAATTATTTACATAAGCATCACAAAACGTAGTTCAAATAATTCTTCCCTAGGATGACATTATAATTTATACGTCCAATTATTAATATGAATAATATTTATTGATAGGTGATATTGAGATAATTAATAAAAATGGAAGGACCGACCCAATCCCATTACTGACGTGTTCAAACGTTTTTCCGGTCTGATAATACTTATAGCTACAGTTCTAATGGAAAGTATGTATGTCCTAGAGACAATCTATATTAGGGACAAAATGTACTTGAACACATTCGTATTATTAATGAGATTAATATTTATGGCATTTGTAATTATTGAATTATTGTTTGATTGTTTGTAATTATTCATATATGTGCATCCCTTGAGCTTACTTTATCATTAATAGAGTGAGATATTAATGATAGAACGTAACCCTCAAAATAACCTCGACTAATGATCATCGAGAATGGAATATCGATGATATGCTATAAGTCGACATGTGGTCTGCATCACGTTCTTGGAGAATGTAGTATGTCTCACAACTATGAGTAATGGTTACTCGTGATGGGCACATGGATACTTTGGAGAAGTATTGATATACCCTGCCGATAAACTATTTGTTATACATGTCTATAGTGTTATCGGAGTGTGGAATATAAAGGTCCTTTGACTTGAGGTCAATACGCACCTTATTTACATAATGATGTACTTTGACCAAGTTCTAAGCATAAATTCCTTCTGGATAAGATACGACTTGTGTTGGGTGCAACAGGATGTAAATCAAGGTGGTAGTTGAGCCAAAAATAGGATTCATTCCTCGATTGGAAATTCGAGAGAGCGCTCAATTTCTTAATGTTATTAGGTGACTAAAGTCACTAGCCAGTGCAAGAGATATATTTAGAATATGGTCTAGTTGTCAACTAATAAATGTGCGATAAAGTGATTAAGCCATTTGGATAGACACTTGGCAAATCCTAAGCTTAATCGAGAATCAAAGAAATTTATAGTTCCGCATAAAGGTTAAGTTTGCTGGATTCATGTACACGTACTTCACATATTGAGTTCGTCATACAACGCAGTCTAGGAGTTTCGTATGGACCTTAATTAGATTACTGTCGATATGTGAAGGCCTATAGGGTCACACTATATGTGATTGTTTCTTCGATCTAAGAGTGTATTGAGAAAGTATTAAATATTCGATTGAGAGTTGAGATATTTAATTTATAATAATTATGGAATATTTTTATTTGATAGAAATTATTTAATTAAGTCGAATTGGATTTTAGATTTAATTAAATGTGTTGGATATATTATATGGGTACTCGGACAAATACAGGGAAGCAATTGGGCCAGAAATTACTGGCCCAAAATTGGGGCATGGCCGTCCACCTTGGACGTATGGGGTGGACCAGTTGGAGTGGTCCACTGAACATTAATATGGGCCAGGTTTTCCTATTTTAAATCTACTTAGGTTTTGTCCTGAACTCCTATATAAACAACATATACCCCATAATTGTAATGTTAAAGAAAATAACTTCTCAGTTCCTAAAGCAAGATTTCCTAGCTTTCCTACAAAGGAAATACATTGGAGTTGGAACTAGAGATGGCAGTGGATCCTGGACCCGGTCCGGATCCGGATTGGATCCGGATCCATTTCTGACGGATCAGATCTGGATCTGGATCTTGTATTTGAGATCCGTATCCGGTCCAGATCTGACCCGTGTATCCATTTTTATTAAATATATCCATTACCTAGAATGAATTTTGGTCTTCCTTTAGTTTTCTCGGCCAGGGCCCAAGTTCATAAAGGACCCAAGATCATGTTCGATTTAGAATTATGATGAGTTCATCATACATTAAATTCATATTATGATCTTAACTATGTTAGTTGGTTAATGGATTAGATTAGAATGTGTTCATCTTGCTTGAACTTAACCTATGTAATGTTTATTTATTCACATAGATACAAAATGTTGTAGGGAGTAGTAATGCTCATTATTTGTGGTTAAGACTAAATAGCATGTTTGAGCCCTGTTTGTAGTCAATCAAATCTACTATAAATCATTTGCATAACCTATCTTATACATACAGTTCATCTAAGTCATGTGCACATCCTGTTTAGACTAAATAAGCTCAATAAATCAAGTTGATTTGGTACTGCCTTTGTCTCAGAGTTAAATGTTTCTGTGACTGAATTTCACTTTGATCAAGTCAAGTAGGATGATTTGAGGTTAATATGTTAGTCTATGCTACACCTCTTAGGTCAATCATTTTTAGTCTTAAAATAGCTAATTCAAAGTTGCTTCATGTGATGGATATAAATTCTGGTTCTAAGTAAAATAGATTAAGGTGTTGACATGATTTGTTTTTACATGTGGATCCAGATCCGATCCGTGGACCCGGTGGATCCGGATTTGGATATGATTTTTATAGACCCGATGGATCTGGATCCAGGTATGAAAAACGGATCTAGTAGGATCCAGTCCAGATCCGATCCGTTGCCATCCCTAGTTGGAACTTGCAGTCGAGGATTCAAATCGCGTGGATACCTTAGTATTGAATCCCGCGCTTGAAAACATGTAAGTTTTATTTTGTTATGTTTTGAACATAAGTATGATTATCATATAAGTCATGACAAGATCATTGTTGGGTAAAAAAAAATAAACTTCCCTGTGCTTACGAACCCAACAAAAACCTACAGTGGTATCAGAGACTATGCTGGCTTAATGATTATACAATAATCAGTGATAACTATAACGTGAGAAAATTAGTTGTTTCGATTCATTAAATAAATTTTTGAAATATATATAAAAAAACAATGAAGGGGGCGGGGAAGTGTCTTTCCTGCGGGTTTTTGGCGATTCGTAGTTGTTCTACCACCGTCTCCACTATTATCGAGAAATCCACTTTATTAGATGGTCGATAAAGGTGTTAAGAGGTGACGGGACGCGGCGTAGACGCCGAAAAAGCCGCCGGAAGGCCGCCACGGCGGGGCTATTTCCGGCCGCCTCGGACGTCGAAATGGTTAAGTAATACCACCACCGTGATCGTCTCGAACAGAGGAATCGAACGGAGGTGGTGTTACATGACGAAAGTCGCCGAAAAGGGGCCACTGCCGACTGTTTTGGAAACAGCTGGCGGCGGCTCGAATTTCGGCCGCAGTAGGCCACCAAACCGGTGATGAAAACCACCAGTGAGTTCAGCCCGAAGTGGGCTGTCGACCAGTGGTGTTCAATTCCGTCAATTTCGCCCCGAAATCCGAATTTCAAATTTGATTTGGGGTTGGAATTGATTTTGAAATTTGAAATAGTTCAAGGACCTATTTGAAATTAAATTAGGGTTTCCGAAATTGCTATTTAGCTCTTGGGGCAAATTTGAAATTTTTAGAAGCTTATGGAATTGCAATTTGATCCCTGGAAATTTTCTAAAAATTTAAAAGGGTTTTAAAATCAGCAGATTTGGTCCTTGGGAAAATCTGTAAATTTCAGAAAAGCAGATTCAGTCCCTCAGTAAATCTGTAAATTTCAAAAAAGCAGACGTGGTCCCTGGGGTAGATCTGTAAATTTCTGAAAAGCAGATTTGGTCCCTGGACGAATATGTAATTATTTTAAGGTTCTGAAAATTGCAGAAAACCCCGGAAAATTAAATTTTAATTTCTGAATTATTTAGGGGCTGTTTGGATAAGCAGAAAATTCCGAAAATTGAAAAATTGAGTTTTAAATTTGGAATTTAAATGTTTTCTAAATTGAAAAAAATTAATTAGCCCACAGTTATTGTTATTTAGCATATTATTTGATAATATGCGCTTGAATTAATTGTTTTCTCCTAATAGTTTAATTGATTGCCATTTAAATAATTAGTATAGAGTCCGCATTATATATGTCTGGGTAGGTGACACCCAGTATTTTTTAGACCGCATTATGCATGTCTGGGTAGGCGGCGCTCAGTATTTGTCGGACAACATTAAATCATGTTTTGGTAGCGGCACCCAAAATATGTGCTCTATTTGATCTAGCATGTGTAATAAGGATCTTGATAAAACCCCGATTAAAATGTTTTCCAATTTAATATAAGTCTTATTTGGAATTCACGCGTCGTCTGTTATAATTGAATGAGTGCAAAATCCTTTTTGTCTATAAGAGTATTTACACCCTAGTGTTTGCTCTAAGTCTACGAGGACTCAGACTCTTCATAGATACATGTGTTTGCAGTAGCGAGTGAGAAACCTTTGTGAGTATTTACGCCCTAGCGTTTGTTCTACAAGGCCAAACTTGCTTAGATGCACGATTGCATTCGCGTAACGGGGTTGACTTACTTAGTTATGTCTTGACGCCCTAGCGTCAGAATAATCTAAAGGCGCAGATCGATTGTTTAGAACAGTCGGTCAAACCAAGAGTTGTAAATTGTTTGTAATTGGTTTGGAGACCTACCAGGTTGTACTATTGAAGTTATCAGCCCTAGCAAACGCGGAGACAATATGAACTTGAAACTTGACCCATTATGATCATATTTGATATGAGTCCGTATTCTTCTATGGGGTCATAGAATATGTTAAAATAATGGGAGCTAATTAAACTAAATGCCATGTTAATTAGTTAACGAATATGTTCATATAAATTATATTTTAATTTCAATCTATCTATTTCTTCAGATTATTTAAAATGTCAAATCTGTCATTGAAATGCTTGGTTGAGACTAATAAGTTGACTGGAGCTAATTATCCGGACTGATTGCGTAATTTGCGTTTGGTACTGAGACAAGAGAAAATTGAGTATGTGTTAGACACAACTGTTCCAAAAGTTCATGATGAAGAGTATGTTGAGTATGCTTTGTTTGACAAGGCTGTTTATCAGAAGCATTTGGATGATGCTACCTTGACACAGTGTGTCATGTTGTCCTCTATGACTGTAGAGTTACAGAGGCAACATGAGAACATGGCCCCCTATGAGATGCTAGAACATTTGAGGAGTCTTTATGATTCACAGTCTCAGACTATGGAGTATGAGCTATTGAGAGACCTTTTCAAATGTAAGTTGAATAATGAGAGCCAAGTGTGTGGTTATGTTCTGAAGATGATTGGGTTGATAGAAAGGTTGGCTTCGATTGGAACTAAGATGCCCCAGAATGTGTCTGTTAACCCGATTTTGAATTCACTTCCTGGTTCGTTTAAGAATTTCATTGTGAACTTCAACATGAATGGAACCAAGGTGAATCTTCTAGAAGTTCACAATATGATAAAGTCTTATGAATCATCTACTTCAAAAGGGAAGAATGTGTTCATGGTGGGCTCATCTACTATGTTCAAACTTAAAGGTAAGAACAAGAAGAATAAGGGTAAGGCTGGTGCCAAACCCACAATCTTGAAACCTACGGAGCTGTTCAGAAGAAGTCTAGGTTGGCCAGGGACGTATGCCTTAACTGCAAGCAAAAGGGGCATTGGAAGAAAAATTGCACCGCTCCAGGAGGAGACAAGGCACTAGGTGCTTCTGGACCTGCTGGACAAGGTATGTTTGTCATTGATATTAATATGTCTATAAGTAACTCTCATTGTTGGGTATTGGATACAGCCTGTGGCTCACACATTTGTAATATTGTGCAGGGCCTAATGGACAACAGAAAGGTTAGACCATGAGAGGTGGACCTAAGCGTTGGAAATTGAGCACGAGTTGATGCTGAGTGTGTGGGAACTTATAGATTAGATTTACCTTTGGGTTTTACATTAGAACTTAATAATTGTTATTTTGTTCCCTCGATTACGAGGAATATTATTTCCATTCCAATGTTAGACATTGAGGATTTTCCTCATATATTGCTAATGACAGTTATATACTATCTTTGAATGGTATTATTTATGGAAATGCTCCGCTTGTGAATGGTTTATATATTCTCAATTGTAATCGTGAAATTCTCAATGTGCAAAACAAACAAGCTAAAACAAGTAATCCAAGAAATCTCACCTACTTATGGCACTGTAGACTTGGTTATATCAATGAATCAAGGATAGCAAGATTAAGAAAGTTAGACTATCTCCAATCATTTGACTTGGAGTCCTATGGTGACTATGAATCTTGCTTGAGAGAAAAGATGACCAACAAACCATTTTCTGGGAAAGGTGTGCGAGCCAAAGAGGCACTTGAGTTGGTCCATACAGATGTATGTGGGCCATTTTCCACTCAAGATAAGGGAGATTTTCCTTATTTTATAACTTTTACAGACGATTTCACAAGGTTTGGATATGTGTATCTTATAAAGCACAAGTCCGAAGCCTTTGAGAAATTCAAGGAGTATAAGTTAGAAGTAGAGAAACAACTTGAAAAGAGTATCAAGACTCTTCGATCAGATCGAGGAGGTGAATACTTGAGTAGAGAATTTCTAGATTACTTGAAACTTCATGGAGTCCAATCAGAATGGACACCTCCTGGAACACCACAAATGAATGACATTGCTGAAAGGAGAAATCAAACCTTATTGGATATGGTCAGATCCATGATGAGTTTTTCAGCTCTATACCTTTGGGGCTATGCTTTACAAAACTCAATCTATATTTTAAATAGAGTTCCTTCAAAGTCAGTAGAGAAAACGTCATATGAGATATGGCATGGCAAGAAGCCTGCTCTTACATATATGCGAGCCTAGGGCTGCCCTGCATATGTAAAGAAGATGCTTACTGACAAGTTGGAATCTAAAGTGAGAAATGTTACTTTGTGGGATATCATAAGTAATATCTTCCCGAAGAACATAAGGTTATTGTTTCCAGAAATGCAACTTTCCTTGAGGAAGACTATGTCTACAAGGAATAGAGTTATAATAAGATAGAACTTGAAGAAATTCAAGAACCACAAAACAACATAGAGGTTGAATCCTTGTCGAATGACCTAGACAAGAATTTAGTGGGAGTATTTGGTGAAGGTGTGTTACTTAGAGTATAGCCTTCAGCCAGTAGGAGTGATGTGAGGATTGATGCAGAAATGCAAGATTCTCATACACAACTAATGGAAGATGATACAATGGTTGTACATCTTTCCATTCAGAAAACACATGTAGATGATATTCCTGAAAACCTTCATAGTGGTGGAAACACACAAGAACCTTCTCATGATCAGAATACAAGAACCACATAAACGCATAATAACCAACTTCATAGGTCCACTAGGACTCAGCGTCAGCCTGAAAGACTTAATCTCCTTGTTGAAAGTCAAAATGAGATAGATATTCCTGATGATGATGAGCCTACAACCAACATCGAGGCTATGTTAGACATTGACTCGCAAAGAGGGCAAGAAGCCATGAAATCTGAAATGGACTCAATGTATGTCAATCAAGTTTGGAATTGTTTGATTTGCCAACAGGGGTTAGACCCATAGGATGCAAATGGGTCTTTCAAGAAGAAGATTGATGTATTTGGCAAGGTGAAAACCTACAAGGCTAGGTTGGTAGAAAAAGGTTACAATCAAAGGCCTGGGGTCGATTATGATGAAACCTTTTCGCCAGTTGCAAAGATTAAGTCCATTCGAATTTTGCTTGCAGTAGTTGCATACTGTGATTATGAGATTTGGCAAATGGATGTTAAGACCGTTTTCCTCAATAGAAATCTAAGTGAGGAAGTGTATATAATACAACATGAAGGTTTTACGTCCAAGTCAAAACCCAAAGCAGTATGCAAACTACAAAAGTCTATTTATGGACTTAAGCAAGCCTCAAGGAGTTGGAATATTTGCTTTGACAAAGCTATCAAATCGTTTGACTTTTCCATAAGCAAGGAGGATCCATGCGTTTATAGTAACTGCAAGGAGGGGAGTATTGTTTTCATTATCATATATGTAGATGACATATTAATAATGAGAAACGATAAGTCCCTTATGCAATCAGTGAAGGAATGGTTGTCCAGCACCTTCATGATGAAGGACTTAGGTGAAGCCTGCTACATTCTTGGAATTAGAATCTACAGAGATAGACCTAATAGATTGTTAGGGCTGTCACAGTCTACATACATAGACGAAGTGCTAAGACGTTTCTCAATGGAAAACTCTAAGAGAGGAGGCCTTCCTATGGGTCAAGGCATCAAGTTATCTAAGAAGGATAGTCCTTCTACTGTTACAGAACTTGAACGCATGAAGAAGATCCTGTATGATTCAAGTATAGGATCAATCATATATGCCATGACCTGCATTAGGCCAGATGTGGCTTTTGCACTCAACATGACTTGCAAATTCCAGCAGAATCCTGGAGAAGAACACTGAAAAGCAGTCAAGAATATTCTTAAGTATCTTAGACGAACTAAAGAATATTTCTTAGTCTATGGTGGGCAAGAGAAGCTAATCGCTACTGGGTACACTGATGCTAGCTTCCAAACAAATCTTGATGATTTTAAGTCACAGTCTGGATATGCCTTCATTTTCAATGGTGGAGCAGTAAGTTGGAAAATTTCCAAGCAAGAAACCAGTGCTGATTCGACAACTGAAGTCGAGTACATTGCTGGATCGGAAGTTGGTAAAGAAGCTGTCTCGATATCTGAGTTCTTAAAAGAACTAGGGGTTGATCCAAGTGCTAGTCATCCAATAACGATATATGGTGATAACACTGGTGCGATTGCGCAAGATAATGAACCAAGATCAATAAACAGAAATAAGCAAGTACAGAGGAAATACCACATACTCAGAGAGATGGTGGAATCTAAAGAAATAGATCTAGACTATATTCCCACAAATGATAATCTAGCTAACCCATTTACTAAACCATTAAGCTTAGCTAAGCATAATGGTCATTTCAAAAACATGGGTATTAGATACATTGGAGATTGGCTCTAGGTCAAGTGGGAGATTGAAAGTATGTATGTCCTAGAGACAATCTATATTAGGGACAAAATGTACTTGAACACATTCGTATTATTGATGAGATTAATATTTATGGCATTTGTAATTATTGAATTATTGTTTGATTGTTTGCAATTATTCATATATATGCATCACTTGAGCTTACGTTGTCATTAATAGAGTGAGATATTAATGATAGAACGTAACTCTCAAAGTAGCCTCGACTAATGATCATCGAGAATGGGATATCGATGATATGCTATAAGTCGACATGTGGTTTGCATCACATTCTTGGAGAATGTAGTATGTCTCACAACTATGAGTAATGGTTACTCGTGATGGACACATGGATACTTTGAGAAGTATTGATATACCCTGCCGATAAACTATTTGTTATACATATCTATAGTGTTATCAGCGTGTGAAATATAAAGGTCCTTTGACTTGAGATTAATACACACCTTGTTTACAGAATGATGTACTTTGACCAAGTTCTAAGCTTAAATTCCTTCTGGATAAGATACGACTTGTGTTGGGTGTATCCGGATGTAAATCAAGGTGGTAGTTGACTAAAGTCACTCAACTTCTCAATGTTATTAGGTTGACTAAAGTCACTAGCCAGTGCAAGAGACATATTTAGAATATTGTCTAGTTGTCAACTAATAAATGTGAGATAAAGTGATTAATCCATTTAGATAGACACTTGAAAAATCCTAAGCTTAATCGAGTGTGTCGAGAATGAAAGAAATTTATAGTTCCGCATAAAGGTTAAGCTTGCTGGATTCATGTACACGTACTTCACATATTGAGTTCGTCATACGACGCAGTCTAGGAGTTTCGTATGGACCTTAATTAGATTAATGTCGATATGTGAAGGCCTATAGGGTCACACTATATGCGATTGTTTCTTCAATCTAAGAGTGTATTGAGAAAATATTAAATATTCGATTGAGAGTCGAGATATTTAATTTATAATAATTATGGAATATTTCTATTTGATAGAAATTATTTAATCAAGTCGAATTGCATTTCGGATTTAATTAAATGTGTTGGATATATTATATGGGTACTCGCACAAATACAAGGAAGCAATTGGGCTAGAAATTACTGGCCCAAAATTGGGGCATGGCCGTCCACCTTGGACGTATGGGGTGGATCAGTTGGGCTGGTCCACTGAACATTAACATGGGCCATGTTTTCCTGTTTTAAATCTACTTAGGTTTTGTCCTGAACTCCTATATAAACAACACATACCCCATAATTATAATGTTAAAGAAAATAACTTCTCAGTTCCTAAAGCAAGATTTCCTAGCTTTCTTGCAAAGGAAATACACTGGAGTTGGAACTTGCAGTCGAGGATTCAAATCGCGTGGATAGTATTGAATCCCGCGCTCGAAAACCTGTAAGTTTTCTTTTGTTATGTTTTGAACATAAACATGATTATCGTATAAGCCATGCCAGGATCATTGTTGGGTAAGAAAATTTTAAACTTCCGTTGTGCTTACGAACCCAACAAAAACCTACACTAACATGATTGACTTAATCCATTAAATTAATATGTACTAGTAATTGTTTTGTTAAATCAGTTATTCAAATTATTTTCATTAATAATTTTCATATTTTAATACTTGTGACTGCAGCAGAGAGCTTTTTATTTTTATGTATAACGAGAATTATCTACTTCATTACACAGCATTTATAAATAAGAATATTTTAAAGAATTTCAAAATTCAACTAAAATTTATGTGCTGGTCCATTTAATTTATTCACTCCAGAACTATACTAAATGTAGGGTGTGAAGGAATCAACTAGTATAATGAATTATTAGTATATGTACCCGCGCGTTGCGCGGAGAACCAATTCAGATGAAATAAAATGAAGTTCTTCGAGTTGTTAAAATCTTAACTTCTTGAAACTGATAAAATACCAATGCGCTTAAATAATCTACTGCTAAACACACATCAAGTCTATCATTCAAATGGTACTAAGGCAAATGCGTAATTCTAATTTAAAGATAATGTCAGAGTAAATGTGACGTGAAAATAAGTCGCATATATTCAATAGCATAATATTGTGAGGGAAGAAACATAAATGGGGAAGTCGCATCTCCCGCGAACATCTGTGCACTCATATGTCTCTTAATAGAAAAGTCTATGGCCACAAATATATGTCTATATCTGCCCAGATGCTATGAGATCTCTCATCAATCCTTTTCCGTTACGTCATAAGTAGGAAAGAGAGGTGTACGATCTCGCAAATTACTTCTGTATAAATTCAGAAATTATATGTAAGAACCATAGCATTTAATTTCAGAAATGATTCAAACAAACATTTAGCTACAGGTCCAAGCTGAGGCCTTATTACAAAAAATAGTTGGGGCCTTTTTTCCAGATCAAATGAGCCTGTTGAAGGTGGCTTGTAAAACCGTGACATAACATTATAAAATTGTGCAGGCTCAGGCCTATGTAAACTGTTTTGAGCAGGAGCAATTGTTGGAAATTTGCCTTTGGCGGGAGTTGCGACCGACCAACTTTAACGGCTTAAACACTAGTGTTACGTATGTTGGAGAATTCGGTTCTTCACACATGCATGATCTACTAAGTACGTAGATAACCGTAGGGCCAAGAATCGTCAAATTTCATTAAGAAATGAAAGAGATATTGGTCCACGAAGTGAGGTGTTTGAAGCATGGAAAGTGTGGTATTGGGTTCAATTCTCCCACATCGGTAGAGGAAGAAAGAATTGTTGTGTATATATTACTCGAAATTGGTTTGGGGTTTGGGACCCCAAGGGGTATCCCATGTGTTTAAAGGAGGGAGGACCTAGATGTGCTTCGGTTCGAGGAAAGACCACACGCGCGCCGCCGCCGCCCGCCCGTCCGGTTCCGTGTTCCGGGCTGTGGGATGATATTATCTTTTTGGGCCAGAAAACTTTGCCAGAAGTGCAGTTTGATCCCAGAAGTTTCAGATGTACAGTTTGGACCAGAATTCTTTCAGATGTACAGTTTGGTCCCAGAAGTTTCAAGATGTACAGTTTAGTCCCTGAAGTTTCAAGATGTACAGTTTGGTCCCTGAAGGTTTTCAGAAAATCAAAATTTCGACGGTCAAAACAGAAACGCCAAAGCACTCAATTCAGCCATTTATTTTGGCTGAATTACTCCTCCTATAATGGCCAATTCCGTTGGTCTTTTCACCATTTAATTTGGTGGCTTTACTACCTCCATAATGGCCATTATTTTGCCAATAATGGCTGTTATGGAGGCAGCTAAACAGCCCTCCCTCACCTATATAAACACCCCTTCACCATTGTTGACAAACACAGAAAATATACTAGCTATATACACGAAAATACACAAGCAAAACAGTTTCTTCCTACACCTTCCTTGCATCATTTCTTGCTCAATATTCTTCAAGGTAGCATTTGAGTTTCCTTTGCTCAAGTGTTCCATTGCTGTTTTATCTTGGGAGACAAATTGTCCAGGACGTATAAAGGATACATACGGGGCAATATTGTCTTAAGGACAGAGTGCCACACTCGACTCAGCAAAAACAGAAAAATAGTTTTTCATTTTCATCTTTGTAATTTCCAGTTTTCTAGTTGAATTGTAATTTCAATTCTTACATTAGCAGTTGTTTGTAATTTCCGTTTCCTGCAACTTTTGTAACAACCAACAACTTAAGACAATATCTCGCTTCTTGAAACGCTATAACATGTTTGGAAATATGTCCGAGACAATCGCTTCGCTCAAGGCGGTAAGCAACACCGCCGCCTTTGCTGCTGCTGCTGCTGCCACTGCTCAAGGCAGTAACACCGCTGCCTTCCCGGCTACTGGAGCTCCACCCTCTTCTTCACACCACCATGATCGCCCTGAAAAATTCATGGGATCAGAATTCAAAAGATGGCAGCAAAAGATGCTGTTTTATCTAACAGTTATGGGCATGGCCCGATTCCTTACGGAAGATCCTCCACAATTTGGAGATGAAATGGACTCTTCGCCTGCTGAAACGGGTGAAGGGGGCCTTGGTATCCATGTCGTTAACGGCATGAAGATGGTTCGTGATGCATGGAATCATAGCGATTTCATGTGCAAGAACTATATACTTAACTGCTTGGCAGACCCTCTCTACACGGTCTATTGCACCGTTGGCACCGCCAAAGAGTTGTGGGAAAAACTGCAAAAGAAGTACAACGCACAAGATGCGGGTACTAAGAAGTTCATCGTTGGGAAATTTCTAAAATTCCAAATGGTGGACAGCAAGACAGTGATGTCCCAAGTCCGGGAATTTCGAGATGATTCTACATCACCTGGATTTGGAAGGACTAAAACCAAACGAGCGAGTTTTTGGTTGCATCCCGATTGAGAAGTTACCTCCTTCATGGAATGAGTTTATGAGTTACTTGAAACTCAAGACAAAGGAGATGACCTTTGAAGAGCTTGTTATCAAAGCGCAAATCCAGGAAGATAATAAGAAGACCTTGCCAAAGGGTAGACAACCCGCCGAGGCGAAGGCGAATCTGGCCGAGGCCAAAGGGAACTCAAGCAAGAAGCGGAAGTTCCGGAAAGACGGCAAAGCCCCTGCAGCGAGAGATGTTCGGAGGTAATTGTCATCACCTTTGTGGGAAACCTGGTCATAGGATCAAGGAATGCCGCAAGCTCAAGGCGAGCAACAACAGAAAGCCAAGTCAAAAGGCAAGGCTCAAGCAAACGTCGTCAAGGACACGCTCCCGGATGACATGATCGAGGAATTCTCTGCGGTGGTGCTAGAAGCCAACTTGGTGGAGAATCCGATGCGGTGGTGGGTGGACACGGGTGCAACAAGACACATCTGTTCCAACAAAGATGCCTTCTCCACGTACACTCCGGTCTCCGACAAGAAGCTGTTCATGGGCAACAACGCTTCCTCGGACGTGCTAGGGGTTGGAAAGGTGGTCCGAAGATGACTTCCGACAAGGAACTCACTCGAAGGAAGTGATGCACGTCCCGGATATTAGAAGAAATCTAGTTTACGGACCTTTATTGGTCAATGCTTTGGTTTTAGGCTAGTGTTTGAATCAAATAAATTTGTACTCACTAAAAATGGCACATTTGTGGGGAGGGGCTTCGTCTGTGAAGGCCTCTTCAAAGTGAATGCCATGTCTGTATTGCGTCAAGGAAATAAAGTTGAGTCTTCTTCTTATTTGCTTGAGTCTTCTAATTTATGGCATCATAGATTAGGACACGTAAACTACAAGTCTATTCAAAGGCTGGTAAAGATGGAGTTGTTGCCTTCTATCGACATAAACCCTCAACATAAGTGTGAGGTGTGCGTAGAGGCAAAACTCACCAAGCTTCCTTTTCGATCCGTCGAAAGGAATACCGCTCCTCCTCTAGAACTTATTCACACAGATATATGTGATTTGAAGTTTGCACAAACTAGAGGGGGGAACAAGTACTTTGTGACATTTATAGATGATAGCACAAGGTATTGTTACCTTTACTTGTTGAAAAGTAAGGATGAAGCCTTTGAAGCGTTTCGACGTTACAAAGCAGAAGTTGAGAATCAACTTAGCCTACGGATTAAATCCATTCGTAGCGATAGAGGGGGAGAATATGTAGCGCCATTTGAGGAATACTGTGCCCAAGAAGGCATTATTCATCAAACGACGGCTCCATACTCACCTCAATCAAACGGTGTGGCGGAACGAAAGAACCGCACATTAAAGGAAATGATGAATGCCTTGCTTATCAATTCGGTCTTCCCCAAAACATGTGGG
Source organism: Anisodus tanguticus (assembly GCA_034509755.1). Lineage (NCBI taxonomy): Eukaryota > Viridiplantae > Streptophyta > Magnoliopsida > Solanales > Solanaceae > Anisodus > Anisodus tanguticus. The sequence goes on from CM067546.1 coordinate 35,384,229, forward strand.
GAGAAGCTGTCCTTACTGCTAATACGATTCTTAACAGAGTCCCACATAAGAGTAAGGATAAAACTCCATATGAATCATGGAAGGGAAAGAAACCCACCTACAAATATTTTAAGGTGTGGGGTTGTCTGGCAAAGGTAGAAGTACCCAAGCCAAAGCAGGTCAAGATTGGGCCTAAGACTGTAGATTGCATATTCATTGGATATGCAAATAACAGTAGTGCTTATCGCTTCTTAGTGCATAAGTCAGATATTCCAGATATCCACCAGGGTACAATAATGGAATCAAGGAATGCTCTATTCTTTGAAAGTACCTTTCCTAGAAAGGAAAAAGACATAACCTCTCTCAAACGAAGTTATGCACAAAGCTCTCAAGAACCGGGAGTCCTTGACTGCCCGGATCTGAATGGTTCAGATCTAGCGAATCCCGAGGTGGCTGAACATCCGGAATCTAGTGTTCCAGATTCTCAGAACTTGGAGACTCCAGATATGGATCTAAGGCGAAGTAAAAGGGCCAGGAAGGATAAATCCTTTGGTCCTGACTTTGTAGCTTATATGGTTAATGATGAACCTAGGACAATTGCTCAGGCGTTGTCAACTCCGGAAGCACCGCTCTGGAAAGAAGCTATTGAGAGTGAAATAGGCTCCATTCTGCATAACCATACGTGGGAGTTGGTTGATCTTCCTCCGGGAAATAAACCGTTGGGGTGTAAGTGGATACTCAAACGGAAATACAAAGCAGATGGGTCTATAGACAAGTACAAAGCCAGGCTGGTAGTCAAGGGCTATCGGCAAATAGAAGGCTTTGACTACTTTGATACCTACTCCCGGTATCCGGATGACATCCATACGGGTATTCATTGCGATCGCACTTTGCGTGACCTTGAGATACACCAAATGGACGTCAAGACAGCCTTCCTAAATGGTGATTTGGAAGAAGAAATATATATGGACCAACCCGAGGGGTACGTGGTTCAAGGACAAGAGAAGAAAGTCCGTCGACTTGTCAAATCTCTGTCGTACGGGCTGAAACAAGCCCCGAAGCAATGGCACAAAAAATTTGATAGTACTCTACTATCGAAGGGTTTCGCCATTAATGAGTGTGATAAATGTGTCTACATGAAAGGTAACTCGACTCGTTTGTTATGATATGCCCGTATGTAGACGACATGTTAATCACGAGGAAGCGATCCTAGGGTCATCCTAGAGACTAAGAACATGTTGAAACAATGCTTCGACATGAAGGATATGGGTATCGCAGATGTCATCTTAGGGATTAAAATCTCTAAGACGTCGACGGCTGGTCTTATCTCGGTCTCACTACATCGAGGATGTTTTGAGAAAATTCGAGATGTTAGACAGTTCACCGATAAAGTCACCAATGGATTCAAATCAAAAGCTTGATAAAAATCTTGGTGCACTGTATACCGGGAGCGATATGCACGGGTGATCGGTAGTTTGATGTATATAACAACCGCACCCGACACGATATTGCTTACGCAGTCAATAAGTTGGCTAGGTTCACCCGTAATCCAAGTGATAATCACCGGAAGGCGTTGAATCGGGTATTACAATACCGAAATACACGTTAAATTACGGGTTACACTATTCGAGATATCCAAATTTGTACTAGAGGGGTATGGTGATGCAAACTGGATATCGATATAGAGAACACCAAGTCCACCCGGTGGGTATGTATTTACAATTGGTGGTGGAGAGCGTGTCTTGGAAATCCTCTAAGCAAACTTGCATCGCCCGATCCATAATGGAATCGGAGTTTATCGCTTTAGACAAAGCGGGGAGAAGAAGCCGAGTGGCTTCATGACTTCTTAGAGGATGTTCCGTGTTGGAACAAACCCGTACCTTCGGTAATGATCCACTGCGACAGTCAGTCGGCTCTAGGAAGGGCACGGAATGCTATGTACAACGGCAAGTCTCGTCATATTCGACGGAGGCATAAGACCGTTAGGCAACTGATCACCACGGGTATAATATCCATTGATTACATTAAATCAAAGGATAATATAGCAGAACCCATTGACAAAGGGCTTACCCAAAGATCGATGACTTGGTTCTGTCTAGGGGAATGGGCTTAAAACCCAAAATATAAGGACGATACGGCGGTAACCCAACCTTACTAACCGGAGATCCCGTAATTCGGTTCAATGGGAAAACTAAGTTGTAAAGGTTCAGTTGATCGCTTCGGTGGAAGTATGAGCACTTCGGATAGTGATTTCTGAAAAGAAACACCAAATCCAAAGCCGTTCCCGCGATAGACTTTAAGTGCTATCTGCAGTGTGGGTAAAGGTTAAGTTTTCAAAACTCGTAATGCTCCTCAACAACGGTTGAGGTTAGGTTTGGGAAACTTTTAATGGTTCCTAACACTTGTGAAGTGGGGTATAGCAGGATACCTTGTAGGAGACCATCTATTTAAGTGCGAGGACGGGCCGCCTCAAAATGAACGCAGATTAAGAATCCAAGACGTTGTCCATGGCCAAAACGGACAAAACATTACGAAGAAGAGAGTAAGGGAATTTGTTGTGTTGGTACCATTGACTTGGCTTACACTAAACAACGATGGTTCAAGACATCACGTTCACCGCGATAAGTAAGTCCGATGGTATTCAACTATGGAAGGTTCAAAGTGAAGCTACCTCTCCTTATGCAACATCGGTCCGCTCGAAATATTGCTTTGGAAATGGAAAAGGCACCATGTGAGTGCGCCAAAATCTCTTTCAAGAGGGGATTGTTGGAAATTTGCCTTTGGCGGGAGTTGCGACCGACCAACTTTAACGGCTTAAACACTAGTGTTACGTATGTTGGAGAATTCGGTTCTTCACACATGCATGATCTACTAAGTACGTAGATAACCGTAGGGCCAAGAATCGTCAAATTTCATTAAGAAATGAAAGAGATATTGGTCCACGAAGTGAGGTGTTTGAAGCATGGAAAGTGTGGTATTGGGTTCAATTCTCCCACATCGGTAGAGGAAGAAAGAATTGTTGTGTATATATTACTCGAAATTGGTTTGGGGTTTGGGACCCCAAGGGGTATCCCATGTGTTTAAAGGAGGGAGGACCTAGATGTGCTTCGGTTCGAGGAAAGACCACACGCGCGCCGCCGCCCGCCCGTCCGGTTCCGTGTTCCGGCCGTGGGATGATATTATCTTTTTGGGCCGAGAAAACTTTGCCGAAGTGCGGTTTGATCCCGAAGTTTCGGATGTACAGTTTGGACCAGAATTCTTTCGGATGTACAGTTTGGTCCCGAAGTTTCAAGATGTACAGTTTAGTCCCGAAGTTTCAAGATGTACGAGTTTGGTCCCCGAAGGTTTTGAGAAAATCAAAATTTCGACGGTCAAAACGAAACGCCAAAGCACTCAATTCAGCCATTTATTTTGGCTGAATTACTCCTCCTATAATGGCCAATTCCGTTGGTCTTTTCACCATTTAATTTGGTGGCTTTACTACCTCCATAATGGCCATTATTTTGCCAATAATGGCTGTTATGGAGGCAGCTAAACAGCCCTCCCTCACCTATATAAACACCCCTTCACCATTGTTGACAAACACAGAAAATATACTAGCTATATACACGAAAATACACAAGCAAAACAGTTTCTTCCTACACCTTCCTTGCATCATTTCTTGCTCAATATTCTTCAAGGTAGCATTTGAGTTTCCTTTGCTCAAGTGTTCCATTGCTGTTTTATCTTGGGAGACAAATTGTCCAGGACGTATAAAGGATACATACGGGGCAATATTGTCTTAAGGACAGAGTGCCACACTCGACTCAGCAAAAACAGAAAAATAGTTTTTCATTTTCATCTTTGTAATTTCCAGTTTTCTAGTTGAATTGTAATTTCAATTCTTACATTAGCAATTGTTTGTAATTTCCGTTTCCTGCAACTTTTGTAACAACCAACAGCAATTACTGGAATTGGAAGAGTATTGGGGACCCCTAAATTAACATGGCTATTGTTGCGAGTTGTAGGAACATCGTGGTTCTGCTTTCATTCGTAAGTGTAATCATCGACTTCAAGTCATGAGAGACCATCTAAACATGCTTCCTGACATTGCAGCCAACACTCGTGCAATTATAGTATCTCATGGCAAAGGAGAAATCCACTACTTTTAGCAAACTTCACAAATCAAATTGTTAGTTCTGACGTAATACAATTTTTATGAATGTGACGAATTACCTTAAATTTAGATTCCCTTCTAACAATATTTTGCCCATACTCACGCCAATGATATCCATCATCATAGATGTCCACCTCATTTACAGTTTGCAGCACAACTAAATAGATTTTATGCAGTTTTCAGCTTCAAATATGCAGTAATTTCCTGTCGGATATAACTGTTGCAATCAAAGCAGTACGGGAAGTAAATAAATATTACAAGTGTTCGATAGGATAAAGAAACAACCAAGATTATAATTGTCGCAAGCTTGTTGAGTCTTGAACTTGATGTTGAGTCTTGAACTTGATAACCTGAAATCAAGAAACACTAAATCTTGATTGTTACAACTATGGCTGAGTCGAGAGATGACTCTCTGTCTTTAAGACAAGATTGCCCCGTATATATGCTTTTACGTTAGTGGACAATAGTCTCCCAAGATAAAACAACAACTAATCAACACTACAAAGCAAATAGGTTGATTTTGACGAAGAAAACAAACACGAAACGACTTGCTGAAGAATGGAAAAATTTAGAGGAAAAGGAAGGAAGAGTTTATGTTTTCTATTTTTTACAGTTTTTTGCACACTATTTCTGCTCTCTTTTTAATCCTTCCTCTCTACCTCAAATCTGTTTCAGGCAATATATAGTGTTTAGGAGGAGGAGATGTGATTAAGAGGTGTATTCATGGGTATTCATGGCCATAAACGTTTTATAGTAAGTGCAAAACGTTTCAGAAGTTTAATGTCATAAATTGTTGGCTTTCTGACTGCTGACCACCATTGGTGAGTAAACATTATTGGTCCAAAAGATAATATTAGAAGTAGCCCAGAAGCCCATGACCCGAGACCCTGAACCGGACGGGCGGCGGCGCTCGTGGGGCTAACCTCGAACCCAAGCACACCTAGGTCCTCCCTCCTTCAAACACATGGGTTACCCCTTAGGGTCCCAAACCCTTATCCATTTTTAGGCTTATAACGAGAACAATTCTTCATTTTCCCACCGATGTGGTAGATTTGTCCCACACCATATTTCCATGCCTCAAACACCTTACTTAGTGGACCAATATCTCTTTCATTTCTTAACGAAATTTGACGATCCTTGGCACTACGGTCATCTACTCACTTAGTAGATTATGCACGTGTGAAGAGACAAAGCCTACAACATGCGGAACCTTAGTGTTTAAGTCATTAAATATGTGTGGACGAAACCTCCCCACCAAAAGCAAATTTCCAACATTTCCAACTTAGTCTTAGTATTAAACTTTCGGACAATGTACTTTGACACAATTATAACATAACACAAAAGCTATAATGATACATTTTTCTAACCTGGGAAATGAAGTAATGTGTAATGGACACAATCAATCACTAAATCCTAAAAGTTTAAGCATACGCCAGAGTACAAATTGGTGAGTAAACATTAGCTTGAATTGGTGATTGTTGGTCTTATATTTTAGTTTATCCGGCCATGGATTGATTCTCGTCTCGTGTCCACCCTTCTTGAGTCTGGTCTTCAAAGCCTTGTCTTCATTCTCAGTCTTTTTGTCCAACAACGAAATTTTCATATAATATAGTCCTAGTTCATTTATTTCTGTCTGAAACTGATTCATAAAAGATCTTCCGATAGATGCCTGAATATGATCCCCCTAGAAATAAATAATTATTTGTCAACATTGAGTTAGTTTAAATTTACTAATACAAATAAATGAGATATGTAGCCTTCCAGAATCGCACTACGCGAACTTTTACACTCTATATCATCTTAAAACTCGACATATTGGACAGCGTATTTGTTTTCCAAGGTTGAAATTGAACTATGTTATGGACATTCTTAGAAGACCAGTTTATATAAGAAATTGAAGAGCTGTATTCGGATAGGACTCTTTCACTAAAATGCATCCTAGTAGAAGTGTAGAACTTTGTTTCAGGCTTAGGACTCTTTTAGGATAGAGTCAAATACACAGATTATACTTCAATCTGTGCAATTGAAAATAATTAGTTTGTAGTAGGAGTAATATCTGCGGGCATAGAACTCTTGCAGATTATATTTCCATCCATTATTTTTCCTGTTCTTTTCGTTAATTAACAAAGCAAAATTAGTTTCTTTATTATTGTTATGACATTATTGCTGTCTTGGCAATTTTTATTGTTATTATTATTATTATTAAATGATTATTCAACTAAAGATAATGACAAAAGAAAAGGAGATAAACATGAGATTTTTTTAATGTGAACCAAGGTGAGTGTACTCCTTTTTGAAAACTTATGATTATTGTTCTTCGAGTGGCACCTGATTATATGTAGAGGATTATTATAATCACTTTATTATTATTATTATTATTATTATTATTATGATTATTATTATTATTATTATTATGATTATTATTATTATTATTATTATTATTATTATTATTATTATTATTATTATTATTATTACTTAATGAAGCTACGGATAACTTGCAACTAACTAAGAGATATCATGTTCAAATCTAATGGATATGGATTCTTCCTTTTAATTTAATTTAAATTTAAAAGATTTATCTTCCAATTCAAATTTCAATTCTTCTAAATTTTAATTTTAATTCAACCTTATTACATAGCCAAATAAACTGTCTTAGAATTGCCAAGTGACTTGTTATTAGCTTGTCACTTGCCTTAACCACATTGATTGCACCTCTTCTATTTTATATACTAGTATTGGTATTCGCATATGAAAGTATATTTATGTCGTAGAGACAATCTGTATTAGGACAAATGTACTTTATACACATTCATATTATTATTAATGGAGATTAATATTTTGGCATTTGCAATTATTGAATTATTATTTGATTGTTTGTAATTATTCATTAATGTGCATCCTTTGAGCTTACGTTGTCATTAATAGAGTGATATATTTTATGATAGAGCGTAACTCTTAAAATAGCCTCGACTAATGATCATCGAGAATGGGATATCGATGATATGTGATAAGTTGACATGTGGTTTGCATCACATCCTTAGAGTATGTAGTAATAGAAACTCTACCTACCTATGGCACTGCAGACTTGGTCATATCAACAAATCAAGGATAGCAAGATTGAGGAAGTTAGACTACCTCGAACCATTTGACTTAGAGTCTTATGGTAACTGCGAATCTTGCTTGAGAGGAAAGATGACCAATAACCCACTTTCTGGGAAAGGTGTGCGAGCCAAGGAGGTGTTTGAGTTGGTCCATGCTGATGTATATAGGCCATTCTCGATTCAAGCTAGAGGAGGCTTCCCATACTTCATCACTTTTACTGACGACTTCACAAGGTATGGATATGTGTATCTTATGAGACACAAATCCGAGGCTTTTGAGAAGTTCAAGGAGTACAAGTCGAAAGAGGAGAAGCAACTTGCAAAAAGTATCAAGACCCTTCGATCAGATCGAGGAGGTGAATACTTGAGCAATGATTTTCTAGATTACTTAAAGCTACATGGAGTCCAATCTGAATGGACACCTCCAGGAACGCCACAGATGAATGGTGTTGCCGAAAGGAGAAACCGAACCTTATTAGATATGGTTCGATCCATGATGAGCTCCTCAGCTCTACCGACATACCTTTGGGGACATGTTATACAAACCTCTATATACATTCTCAACAGAGTTCCCTTCAACTCAGTAGAAAAGACACCCTATCTGATATGGTGTGGCAATAAGCCAGCTCTTAAACATATGAGACCCTGGGGGTGCCCTGCATATGTCAAGAAGATGCTCACTGACAAGTTGGAATCTAAAAGTGAGAAATGTTACTTCGTGGGGTATCCAAAGGAAAATAAGGGATACTACTTCTATCTTCCTGGAGAACATAAGGTCATTATTTCCAGGAACGCAACTTTCCTTGAAGAAAAATATGTCTACAAGGAACATAGCTGCACAGAGATAGAATTTGAAGAAATTCAAGAACCACAAGATAACACAGAAAATGAACCCTTATCAAATGACCTAAACAAGGATTAAGTGGGAGTATCTGGTGAAGATTGGGTACTTAGAGTACGCCCTTCAACCAGTGGGAGTGCTGTGAGAGATGGTGCAGAAATACAAGGCTCTCATACACAACCAATGGAAGACTATACAATGGTTGTACATCATTCCGTTCAGGAAATACATGAAAATGACATTCCTGAAAGCTCTCAAGGTGATGGATTGTCCAACACACAAAGACCTTCTCACAGTCAGAATGCAACAAACACTAAAACGCAGAATACTCAACTCTGTAGGTCCACTAGGACTCATCGTCCGCCTGAAAGACTTAATCTCCTTGTTGAAACACACAATGAGATAGATATTCCTGATGACGATAAACCTACAACCTACAGCGAAGCTATGTTAGACATTGATTCGCAGAGATGGCAAGAAGCCATGAAATCTGAGATGGACTCGATGTACATAAATCAAGTTTGGAACTTGGTGGATTTGCCAACAGGGGTTAGACCCATAGGATGCAAATGGGTCTTCAAGAAGAAGATTGATGCATATGGCAAGGTACAAACTTATAAAGAAAAACTAGTGGCTAAAGGTTATAATCAACGGCCCGGGGTCGATTATGATGAAACCTTTTCACTTGTTGCTAAGATTAAGTCCATTCGGATTTTGCTTGCAATAGCTGCATATTATGACTATGACATTTGGCAGATGGACGTCAAAACTGCATTCCTCAATGGTAATCTAGTTGAGGAAGTGTATATGAAACAACCTGAGGGTTTTTCAATTGAGTCCAAACCGAATGCCGTATGCAAGCTACAAAAGTCAATTTATGGGCTTAAGCAAGCCTCGAGGAGTTGGAACATTTGCTTTGACAAGGCTATCAAATCGTTTGATTTCTTCAGAAGCAAAGAAGATCCATATGTTTATAGTAAACGCAAGAATGGGAGTATTACCTTCATTATCATATATGTAGATGACATATTAATAATGGGAGACAAAAAGACTCTCCTGCAGTCAGTAAAAGAGTGGTTGTCCAGTACCTTCATGATGAAGGATTTAGGTGAAGCCTGCTACATTCTGGAGATTAGGATCTATAGAGATAGACCTAACAGATTATTGGGGCTGTCACAATCAGTCTACATAGACAAAGTGCTTAGACGTTTTTCTAAGGAAAATTCCAAGAAAGGCGGTCTACCTATAGGACAAGGCATCAAGTTATCTAAGAAGGACAGTCCTTCTAATTCTATAGAACTTGAACGCATGAAAAGGATCCCATATGCTTTGGCTATAGGATCGATCATGTATGCCATGACCTGTACTAGGCCAGATGTGGCATTTGCACTTAACATGACTTGCAAGTTCCAGCAGAATCCTGGGGGAGAACACTGGAAAGCAGTCAAGAGTATTCTTAAGTATCTTAGACGAACTAAAGAATATTTCTTAGTCTATGGTGGACAAGAGAAGCTGGTATGTACTGGGTACACTGATGCTAGCTTCCAGACAGATGTTGATGACTACAAATCTCAATCAGGTTACACATACAATTTCAATGGTGGAGCAGTGAGCTGGAAAAGTTCCAAACAAGCCACAACTGTCGACTCGACAATAGAAGCTGAGTACATTGCTGGATTGGAAGCTGGTAAAGAAGCTGTCGCGATATCTGAGTTCCTGAAGGAACTAGGGGTTGTTCCAAGTGCCACTTGTCCAATAACGGTTTATTGCGACAACACTGGTGCGATTGCGCAAGCTAAGAAACCAAGATCAACCAACAGAAATAAGCATGTACCAAGGAAGTACCACATACTCAGGGAGATGGTGGAGACTGAAGAGATTAGATTAGACTATGTTGCCACAAACGATAATCTAGTTGACCCATTCACTAAAACATTAAGCTTAGTCAAGCATAATGGTCATTTTGAGAATATGGGCATTAGTTATGTTGGAGATTGGCTCTAGGCTAAGTGGGAGATTGAAAGTATATTTATGTCCTAGAGATAATTTGTATTAGGACAAATGTATTTTATACACATTCATATTATTATTAATGGAGATTAATATTTTGGCATTTGCAATTATTGAATTATTATTTGATTGTTCGTAATTATTCACTAATGTGTATCCCTTGAGCTTACGTTGTCATTAATAGAGTGAGATATTTTATGATAGCGTAATTCTTAAAATAGCCTCGACTAATGATCATCGAGAATGGGATATCGATGATATGTGATAAGTCGACATGTGGTCTGCATCACATCTTTAGAGGATGTAGTGTGTCTCACCTGCTACGAGTAATGGTTACTCGTGATGGACACATGGATGCTTTGGAAGTATTGGTATACCTTGCTGATATATTATTTGTTATACTTGTCTAATGTATGATTAGCGTGTGGGAGATAGAAGTCCTTAGACTTGAGGTCAATACACGTCTTATCTACAAAGTAATGTACTTTGATCCCGTCCTAAGCTCAAATGCCTTGTAGGTTGAGATACGACTTGTATTGGGTACATTATGATGTGGATTGAAGGTGGTAGTTGAGCCAAGATTAGGATTCATTCCTCGAATGTATATTCGAGAGAACACTCGAATTCTCAGTGATATTAGGTTGACTAAGTCGTTGGCCAACGCAATAGATATATTTAGAATATGGTCTATTCGTCAACTAATATAAATGAGATACAATGATTAAGCCATTTGGATAGACACTTGACAAATCCTAAGCTTGATCGGGTGTGTCGTGAATGAAAGGATTTTATCTTACCACATAAAGGTTAAGTTTACTGGATTCGTGTAAACGTACTTCACATATTGAGTTCGTCTTTCGGCGCCCTTTAGGAGTTCCGTGTAGACCTTAATTTGATTAATGTCGATATGAGAAGGCATGTAGGGTCACACTATGTAGGTTGTCCGTTTCGATCTAAAGATGTAATGAGAGAATAACTAAAATGTTTGATTTGGAATCGAGACATTTAAATGAATAATGATTACAATAGTTAAGTCAAAATTGGATTTTGGATTTAATTAAGAATGCACAGAAATTAAATCGAGGTAGTGCAACTGCACGTCGAGCGCAGCGGCGCCCATACCCTAGGGCCGCGGAGCAGTGCATGAATTCATCAAGCGCCGCAGTGCCCATACCCTAGGGTCGCGGCGCCTCTGCATCGACTTGGGCCAGGCCCAAGGTCAAACCCTAATCCAGTTTTTTGACCTAATTTTCAACTATAAATAGAGGCATTCATTTTCATTATTCTACACCAATTTTCAGAATAACATTCTAAGCCTTAGAGACTTAGAATAAAATACTCTCTCGAACCTCTGCCGGATTTCTTAGCTTTCCGAAGGAGGAGTACCTTGAAGCTTGGAGCTTGCAAATTGGAAGGGCAATCGCGTGTGCACCTCACAGTTGATAAAGACTCCGGATAATCTAGATTTGTAAGTAAATGTTTTTATGTTACAAGTTCCAATTATTGTATAACCATACCAGAAATTATTGTTGGGGTAAGTAAGAAACAAACTTTTAAACTTCCGATGTGCCTTACTTATGTGTTTTGTACCCAACAATTCCCTACAGCGCGACGCGCGGTTAAAATTTATAAAGGGTAACCGTAGTAAATTATTATTATTATTATATGGGAATATTAAATCTGATTGTTGAACAGAATTGTAAGTGTCCTTTTTCTTCTACACATAATGTCCTTAGGAATCATTTTTTATGATACAAAAAAACTTGAATAGCATGATTCAAAATAAATAATTTGACATATTTGTTTTTCAATTTGATTGTAGGTTTCTTGACATGTTAATAATAATAAACCTTAGATGTTTTTAAGTTCCATAAAATATTAGACCTACATAGCTACTGCATGCCTGCGTACATATTTTTATTTTCATTTTTGATTTACAACAATTTAATTTATCCAGTACACAAAAATATAACATTCATTTACATTATATAATAAATATAGCATATTATAAGTTTAATCTCCTTTCATATTTTGTGATAAAAATAATAAACTTATAAATATGTAAAAATATTAAAATAATAAATATGAAAGCAATCACATTATCTAACGCTTTATAAGAATTAAATCATTGTCATGGAGTAGATATAGTCATTTAAAGGACAACACAATTTTATTTATAAACAAATCCAGTATAGTTCTTCTACCATATAAATAGTCAGGCTTCTTTAATCTTGATCTAGATATATGCATGCTTAGCTAATTTTATGCCCATAAAGTCTGCTTTAAGGGACAACACGATTTTATTTATAAACAAACCAAGTATAAATCTTCTACCACATATGAATTCTCTATGCATTACCAAAAAAAAAAAAAAGGAATATTCTCTTAGGCTTCTTTAATCTTGACCTAGATATGCTTAGCGAATAATTTTAAGCCTATGAGTTCTGTTTGAACACTAATTTTTCAAAAATGCAGAATAAACCAAATCCAAAACGACAGTTAGATCATGATTGAAATAGTAAAAACTTAAGTACTGGAGACTACTTAAATATTGTAATTAAGGTCCCAATAAGGATTAAGAAGGATTACATTAATCATAAAGTCATTCATTCTTATTCTTGAATTGTTTATGTTAAAACTATTGGATTTTTTAAATTAATTATGTTAAGCTATAAATAGAAAAATTAAAAGAAAGGAGAACTACTCCCAAATGTCTACAATTTAATAAACTATGTTCGTCAATTGAGTTAGTTTAGTGGTCATAAGTATATTAATCTTATTTAAATTCTTAATTTGATAAACACGTTAAACATTTCATATTCGCGAAGTCAAACAATAAACTGATCATGAGAAATCTTTCAACCTTACAGGCACAATTAGGATTGAAATCATCTTTATAAAATACCACCATGTTATCTTTAGGATTAAATCTAACTTTTGAGAAGTAATGAACAGAACTAATGAGAGAAAAATATATCATCGTCTCGCAAAATTAAATTAGCTTTGTCTTATCAAATATGCATACTATCTGACTTCATTTATTTACAACCAATTGATGTTTAACTAAGTGAAGCAACTTGCACCTATTCATCTGTTAGTTATGTTCTAAATAGACATCATTATACTCGATGTTCGCATATGTGTGAACCTTGTCCATCACGGAAGAAGTTTACATCTCCTCTCCCTACTTTTGTTCCTGCCTCATTTGTTTTTGAAGCAATGAATCTTGGACCTAACTCAACCCCAAAAGCTAGCTTGTAGAGTGAGGATTGTCCAAGTCCATCTAATGAGTCCATGTTCCCATGCCATTTTCGATGTGTGGCTCTTAACACTCCCTCGCACACCCAGACCTCGTTAACTGGAGCGTGTACAATATAATTTGGGGGCCCAACATCGACTCTCTTGCACACCCAGACCTCGTTAGCTGGAGCGTGGACAATATAATTTGGGGGTCCAACATCGACGAACAAAGAGTTGAAATGAGTTTGGCTATGATACCATGTAAAGAATGGATCTTGGGCTTAATTCAACTCCAAAAGCTAGCTTGTAGGGTGAGGGTTGTCCAAGTCCATATAAGGAGTTCATGTTCCTATTCAATTTCCGATGTGGGACTCTTAACCGTTTTAAATTGGATAGATCTGTAATTAAAAATATAAAATATGAGAATATGAGAAAATAAGATTAAAAGAGATTGATTAAATGTGAAGCTAAGTATCAATTTTTTTAACGTCTATGCTATTACTAATGCCTAATAATCACATCAATAAAATCATTTATCGTTGAAACTCAAAAGTAACTACGTAATAGCTAATGATTAGTCTCTTCATTACCCTAATTTATCTTCCATTTATTTAGCATGTAAGTCTCTACATTGTAAGCCCTGAAACTTACAAAATCGAAGTTAATAGTTGACAAAAAATCTGCAATTCTTATTACTATATATTCATCGTGAGAAACTTAATAAGAATGAATAGAGTTAATGATCAACAATATAAAAAAAAAAACATAATACTGATTTATGTATCATGGGAGGGGTATATATAAGTGGCAAAACTTAAAAAATGAAATAACCATAAGTAAAGGCACACTTCAAAAATTGCTTTATACTATGTCATTATTGAAAAAAATTATATTTCGTCAAAACTTAAAATAGAAGCACCATGTACTTGAATAACAAAGATGTCATTTTAACTCTGTAGTTAACCGTAAGTTGTTAGTTGGTAGTATGGTTCTCCTTCATAAGGTCTTCTAAATCTATTTTTAATGCTCTTGCCTCCTCTTTAGCCTAGCCCTGCAAAGATTACACCAATTTCGTTTATCAAGATAAGTTCATTAAATAAGGATTCACAGAGAAAAAACATGAATCTCATTCAAATTAAAAAGTTAAATATCATCTAATGAAAAAACTATCAATTCAAAGGAAGCAGGGAGATGAGAAGAATTGCACGTTTTCAATTCCTCTTTGCTGCATTATTTATATAAATGTATTGTTGTGCATTTGAAATTCAAAATTACCGTCATACCAATCTAATATGCTAGAATAAGATATGGTGTAATACACCATATTTGAATGAGGGCAAAGTGGTCATTTAGTCTAAACTAAAAAAAAAAGATTTACAAGTCTTAGGGGTCGTTTCGTACCTGGTATAAGCCGGTAAAAGGTATAAATCTATACCTTGTACCAAACAAAGTATAAAATGAAGTCCAAACTCAAAGATGGGATATCCCACCTTATTCCATTAACCTTGGGATTATTTTATCACATCTCCTAGATGGAATAAATTAATCTCAGAAATTATAATCCCGGGATAATTTTGTTTGCGTACCAAACGACCCCTAAGGGCCAAAGCCCACCAAAGTGTTATACCCTACGTTGAATAAGGGATTCAGAAGAAAAGTTTAGTTCTCCAAAATTCAAAGAAACAAAGTTGTACACAACAATAAAAAATTTGCGAAGAGAAAACCACGGGATCAATTTCAACTCTTTCGAAGGGCCGGTTAAGGAGCTTTGGCATATATTTGGACTTATACCACTTCTATCAAAACGCAAGGTAATAGTTTATTTTATTTATTTGACATGAGCAGTATCATCATATAGGATTTATAGATGGATTTGGTTTAATTCGTGTTAGTGGTGTAAAGATACAATTGTTGTAGGAAACGGGAAGTAAGTAATTATTACAATGGTAGAAAGGATAAACTAATTATTACATTAAAACTGGAAATCAAGAACTTATCAACATGCTTGTGTAATTTGCTGAGTCGAGTGATATCACTCTGTCTTTAAGATAAGATTGCCCCGTATATCTCATTTTACATTGTCGGGCAATAGTCTCCCAAGATACAACAACAACTTAACAATTGAGCAAAGGAAACTCAAGTGTTACTCTTGAAGAACTTTGAGTATAGTAACATTGCTAGAGAGGAAGAAGATGAATTCAGAAAATATGGAGTATTTTCTAAGTGTTGAGTAGTGTTCTTCAATTGAGCCAAATGCCTCAATTTATAGTGTAAGGAGAAGACCCCTCAACTAGCCAACTAATGGCCTTCAATAGCCATGTAATGACACTTGATTGAGGGGTTGAATTCAGCCAAATAATAGTTGAATTCATGTGCCAAGTAATGGAGAATCAATGCTCCAAAACCAACCCAAAGGTCAGATCTTTTCAACTTTTCGTCGCAGCATTCTGCCTCCGAAGCATCGCGACTCTGTGAATTAGCGTCGCGGCTCCAGTGACTGGCTAACCAATTAGCGTCGCGGCGCTTCCTGGGAGGCGCCGCGGCCCTTCGCGGCTCCGCGGCGATTTCTGACACGTTTCATCTTACACTTCTTCATTCTTTTACCAACGTGGAATACTTTGTCATTTGGCCAATAACCGTCCATAATTCTATGTCTCAAACGTATTATGTAAATACCAATATCTCTTTCACTAATGAAATTTGCGATATTTGGCACTAATGTGCACGTGTGTGGAAACAACATTTCCGACGTGCAGGCCCCAATTGTTCGAGTCATAAATTAATAGGATATACTTAATTCTATATTAGTAAATTTCCAACAATCCCCTCTTGAAAGAGATTTTGGCGCACACACATGGTGTCTTTTCCAGCAATCTTTCAGCGGACCGATGTTGCATCTGGATAGGTAGCATACGCTTTGAACATTCCATAGTTGAATACCATCGGACTTACTTACTGCGCGGTGAACGTGATGTCTTGAACCATCAGTGTTTAGTGTAAGCCAAGTCAACAGTACCAACACAACAACTTCCTTTACTCAGTTCTTCGTAATGTTTTATCCGTTGTGGTCGTGGACACTTCTTGAATTCTTTAGTGCGTTCATTTGAGTCGGCATGTCCTTGCACTTAAATAGGTGGTCTCCTACAAGGTATCCTGCTATACCCCACTTTACAAGTGTTAGGAACCATTAAAAGTTTCCCTAAACCTAACCTTAATTGGTGAGGACCATTAAAGGTTTTGGAAACTTAACCTTCACCCACACTGTAGATAGCACTTATTGTCTATCGCGGGAATGACTTTAGATTTGGTGTTTCTTCACAGAAATCACTATCCGAAGTGCTCATGCTTCCACCGAAGCGATCAACTGAACCTTTACAGCTTAGTTTTTCCATTGAACATAATTCTTGGGATCTCTAGTCAGTAAGGTTGGGTTACCACCGATTGGTCCTTATACCTTGGGTTTTAAGCCCATTCTCCTAGACAAGCAGAACATATGATCCTTGGGTAAGCCCTTTGTCAGTGGGTCTGCTATGTTATCATTTGATTTTATGTAATCAATGGATATTATACCCGTGGTGATCAGCTGCCTAACGGTCTTATATCTCCATTGAATATGATGAGACTTGCCATTGTACATAGAATTTCGTGCCCTTCCTAGAGTCGACTAGCTATCGCAGTGGATCATTACAAAAGGTACGGGTTTGTTCCAACAAGGAACATCCTCTAAAAAGTCGTAAAGCCACTCAGCTTCTTCTCCTGCTTTGTCTAAAGCGATAAACTCTTATTCCATCGTGGATCGGGCGATGCAAGTTTGCTTAGAGGATTTCCAAGACACAGCTCCACCACCAATTGTAAATACATACCCACTGGTGGACTTAGTGTTCTCTATATCAAATATCCAGTTTGCATCACTATACCTCTCTAGTACAACTGGATATCTCGAATAATGCAACCCGTAAGTTAGCGTATATTTCAGGTATTGTAGTACCCGATTCAACGCCTTCCAATGACCATTACTCGGATTACGGGTAAACCTAGCTAACTTGTTGACTGTATAAGCAATATCAAGTTGGGTGCAGTTTGTTATGTACATCAAACTACCAATTACCTGTGCATATTGCTCCTGGCATACGGGTGCACCACGATGTTTATCAAGCTTTTGATTTCAATCCAGTGGTGCCTTTATATGTGAACTGTCAAACATCTCAAACTTTCTCAAAACATCCTCGATGTAGTGAGACTGAGATAAGACCAGTCTGTCAGACGTCTTAGAAATTTTTATCGCTAAGATGACATCTGTGATACCCATATCCTTCATGTCGAAGCATTATTTCAACATGTTCTTAGTATCTAGAATTATGCTAGGACTGCTCCATGTGATCAACATGTCGTCTACATACAAGCATATCATAACAAACAAGTTAGAGTTACCTTTAATGTAGACACATTTGTCACACTCATTAATGGCGAAACCCTTCGATAGTAGAGTACTATCAAATTTTTCGTGCCATTGCTTCGGGGCTTGTTTCAGCCCGTACAGAGATTTGACAAGCCGACAGACTTTCTTCTCTTGCCCTGGAACCACATACCCCTCGGGTTGTTCCATATAGATTTCTTCTTCAAAATCACTATTTAGAAAGGTTGTCTTGACATCTATTTGATGTATCTCAAGGTTACCCAACGCTGCGATCGCAATAAATACTCGTGTGGACGTCATCCTAGACACCGGGGAGTACGTGTCAAAGTAGTCAAGGCCTTCCTTTTGCAGATAGCCCTTGACTACCAACCTGGCCTTGTACTTATCTATAGACTCATCTGCTTTATACTTCCATTTGAGTATCCACTTACAACCCAATGATTTATTTTCCGGAGGAAGATCAACCAACTCCCAAGTATGGTTATGCAGAATGGAGCCTATTTCACTCTCAATAGCTTCTTTCCAGAGCGGTGCCTCTGGAGTTGACAATGCTTCAGCAATTTTCCTTGGTTCATCATCAACCATATAAGCTACAAAGTCAGGACCGAAGGATTTATCCTTCTTGGCCCTTTTACTTCGCCTTAGTTCCATATCTGGAGTCTCTAAGTTCTGAGAATATGGAACACTAGATTGCGGATATTCAGCCACTTTGAGATCCACTAGATCTGAACCATCTAGATTCGGGCCGTCAACGACTCTCGATTCCTGAGAGCTTTGTTCATAACTACGTTTGCGAGAGGTTATATCTTTTTCCTTTCTTGGAAAGGTATCTTCAAAGAATTGAGCATTCCTTGATTCCATGATTGTACCCCGATGGATATCTGGAATATCTGACTTATGCACTAAGAAGCGATATGTAACATCCCATACTTTCAGATCACAGTTTAAATCGCTAGGCGTATGTAAAATCGCTAAGCGTTTGTAAATAGACCCGAGCGTTGGGAAAATTTATGTTATATTTACGTATGCTAATAAAGAGATTAGTATATAAAAGGGATTAGACCCCGAAATAATTTTGGACGTAAGAAGTGTGACAACGGGAACCGAAAATAATTTGGTGTGAGCATAAAGAAATTATGGACTAGTGTCATATTACAAATTATGACATTTAGTGTATAAAGATCCTATAAGTTATCAAGATTTAAGTGAATTAGGATCACATAATTAATTATGTGTGTGATTGATAAATCATACGGAGGCATGGTCACTTAACTAAATTAAGTGACCATGCATGTGAGGGCAATGTGGCATCAATTGAGGCTCCCTACCGCCAAGAATTAGCTGGTGGGAGACCGAATCATAACAGTCATTTAAGGCTAATTAAAGATTCCATCCAAAGCATTGTTTTTTTATAAGAAAAGTTAGGAAGCATTTCATTTTGCTTGGGTTAGAAAATAGAGTCATTTAGTTTTGCTGTGGATTAGAAAATAGAGAGTCATTTCATTTTGCTTTGGGGTTAGGAAATAGAGAGTATACTAAGTCCTAACATTTCATTTTGGGTAAACTTTTTACGCTTTGGAAATGATGCAAAGGTGAAGGTGATCAGTGAGTAATCCGTGGGTAGAACAAATTGTCACAGCGGATTCAACACAGTATTAAGTTAAATCGAGGTATGCTAAGGCAAATTATTTATTTCTTTTGGCATGTTCCATGTAATAAAATATAACTGTGATATTGCTCCATAATTTATTCTACTCCTAGTGGTTAATAATGTTCATGTTATTGATTCCTATGCTAAAAGCATGTCTAAAATTATTTCTAAGTCCTTATTGAGTCATACAGAAAAGGTGTTGATATTCTCAATGTTAGCCGAAGGTATAAAGGTATTATGTCACCATTGAGATTGGAATATTGTGTTATCATTCATGCATTTTCATTTGCATTGCATTCATATACTACCATGGACCACTTGTGTTATGCACACTACTATATGGTAAATATTGTATATTTATGTAGGGGATATGGGAAAAGGGAAATGTATTATATACGCACACCACCTGCAGCTGTTATAGACTATCATAAAAGAGCCCGAAGAGGCCAATATGATGTGATGCCCTTGTGTGGCGATATAACCTGATGCCCACAGAGGCGGTTATAGGAGGATTCCTGTATGGACATTAGTATACCGCATTTGCATTATGCATACATTCATTAATCATTACATGGTATGGTGCCCACAGAGGCTGTTATGGTAAGGAACATGCCCGAAGAGGCTGATGTATATGTATACTGCATTGTGCATAACATTTAGGCATATGTATTAGGGCCCTCAGAGGCATTTATTGCTGGTTAGTTGTCTCTGTTTCAGTTATTGGTATATTCATGTTATGCTGTTATTTATGCCTGACATACTCAGTACATCAGTCGTACTGACGTCCCTTTTGTCGAGGGACGCTGCGTTTCATGCCCGCAAGTTCGCATAGGTAAGGTGACGACCCACATGAATAGGTTGCAGATTTCAGCAGATTTTTGGAAGCACTCCTCTCTTTCCGGAGTGTCGGTCTAATTTTGGTATGATACAGTTTTGCGTGTCTATATGGGTATGCCGGGGCCTTGTCCCGACCTTTAATGTTGCTACTCTTAGAGGCTTGTAGACATGTGTCTTATGTGTAGTAGTCTTGTATGGCCTTGTCAGCCTTGGTATAGGTATATATATAAGGTGGTTACCTGGTTTTTCATAATTTTCTTTTGGCTTAGTTTGTAATTATTAACGACCAGATGTTCGTTGTGAGAATAGCGGTACCCGGCGGGTGGGATCCGGTTGCCCGTCGTCGCCCTACGGTTTGGGTCGTGACACGATAAGCACTAATGTTATTTGCATATCCGATGAAAATGCAATCTACAGTCTTAGGCCCAATCTTGACCTGTTTTGACTTGGGTACTTCGACCTTTGTCAAACAACTCTACACCTTTAAATATTTATAGGTGGGTTTCTTTCATTTCCATGATTCATATGGAGTTTTGTCCTTACCTTTATGTGGGACTCTGTTAAGAATCGTATTAGCGGTAAGGACGGCTTCTCCCCACATATTTTGGGGAAGATCGAAATTGATGAGCAAGGCATTCATCATTTCCTTCAATATGTGGTTCTTACGTTCCACCACACCATTCGACTGAGGTGAGTATGGAGTTGTCGTTTGATGAACAATGCCCAATTCGGCATAATATTCCTCAAATGGCGCTACATATTCTCCCCTTCTATCGCTACGAATGGATTTGATCTGCATGCTTAGTTAGTTCTCAACTTCTGCTTTGTAACGTCAGAACGCTTCAAAGGCTTCATCCTTACTCTTTAACAAGTAAATGTAACAATACCTTGTGCTATCATCAATGAATGTCACAAAGTACTTGTTCCCTCCTCTAGTTTGTGCAAACTTCAAATCACATATATCTGTGTGAATAAGTTCTAGATAAGTGGTATTCCTTTCGATGGATCGAAAATGAAGCTTTGTGAGTTTTGCCTCTACGCACACCTCACACTTATGTTGAGGGTTTACATCGATAGACGGCAACAACTCCAACTTTACCAACCTTTGGATGTATTTGTAGTTGACATATCCTAATCTATGATGCTATAAATTAGAGGACTCAAGCAAGTAAGAAAAAGAGACTTCAATATTATTGCTTGTACGTAATACAGACATGGCGTTAACTTTGAAGAGGCCTTCACAGACGAATCTTCTTCCCACAAACGTTTCATTCTTAGTGATTACAAATTTATTGGACTCAAACACTAGCCTAAAACCAGTATTAACCAATAAATGACCTAACATTAATTTTTTTCTAATCTCAGGAACATGCATCACTTCCATTAGAGTGAGCTCCTTACCAGAAGTCATCTTCAGGACTACCTTTCCTACCCCCAGCACGTCAGAGGAAGTGTTGTTGCCCATGAACAACTTCTTATTTGTAACCGGTGTATAAGTGGAGAAGGCATCTCTATTGGAACAGATGTGTCTTGTAGCACATGTGTCCATCCACCATTGTATGGGATTCTCAACAAGGTTTGCTTCTAGCACCACCGCTGAGAACTCCTCAATCATGTCATCCAAAAATTGGTCTTTGACGACGTTAACTTGTGTCTTGCACTTAGCCTTGGCCTTCTCTTGTTGCTCAGTCTTGAGCTTGCGGCAGTCCTTGATCATGTGACCAGGTTTCCCACAGTGGTGATAGTTTTCTTTGAACTTCTCCGTTGATCGGGTCTTGCCGTCTTTCTAGAACTTGCGCTTCTTGCTTGGGTTCCCTTTGGCCTCAGCCAGATTTGTCTTTGCTTCAACGGGTTGTTTACCCCTAGGCAATGCCTTCTTATTATCTTCCTGGATTTGGAGTTTGATAATAAGTTCTTCAAAGGTCATCTCCTTTGTCTTGAGTTTTAAGTAACTCATTCCACGAAGGAGGTAACTTTTCAATCAGTGATGCAACCAAGAACTGCTCATTTAGCTTCATACCTTCCAAATTCAGGTGATGTAAAATCATTTGGAATTCCTGAACTTGGGACATCACTGTTTTACTATCCACCATTTAAAATTTCAGAAACTTCCCAACGATGAATTTCTTAGTACCTGATTCTTGTGCGTTGTACTTCTTTTGTTGTTTCTCCCACAACTCTTTGGCAGTGCTAACGGTGCAATACACCATGTAGAAATGGTCTGACAAGCAGTTCAATATGTAATTCTTACACATGAAATTATTATGACTCCATGCATCAAGAACCATCTTCATGCCATTAATGACATGGATACCTAGGCCCTCTTCAGCCATTTCAGAAGGCGAAGGGTCCATTTCATCTCCATCTTGTGGAGGATCTTCTGTTAGGAAACGTGTCATTCCCATAACAGTCAGATAGAGTAGCATCTTCTGTTGCCATCTCTTGAAGTTTGAGCCCATGAACTTTTCAGGGCGTTCATGGTGAAATCCAACGGGTGAAGGAACAACAACATTCCCTTGAACGGCAGTAAAGGCGTTGGATGAGCCTTGAGCAACCGAAAAGGCATTAGGTGTGCCTTGAGCAGTAGGGAAGGCAGATGGATTGCCTTGAGTAGCAGCAACAGCAGAATCAGAAGCAGTTTGATCTCTTCCGGTCATCTTTCTAGGTACTTACAACACAATCTTGTCTTAAAATTGTTGGGATACAATTATTGTATGGAACGGGAAGTAAGTAACTATTACAATGGTAGAAAGGATAAACTAACAATTATAATAAAACTGGAAATCAAGAACTTGTCAACCTGCTTGTGTGATTTGCTGAGTCGAGTGATGTCACTCTGTCTTTAAGACAAGATTGCCCCGTAAATCTCCTTTTACATTGTCGAGCAATAGTCCCCCAAGATACAACAACAACTTAACAATTGAGCAAAGGAAACTCAAGTGTTATTCTTGAAGAACTTTGAGTATAGTAACTTTGCTAGAGAGGAAGAAGATGAATTCAGAAAATTTGGAGTATTTTCTAAGTGTTGAGTAGTGTTCTTCAATTGAGCCAAATGCCTCAATTTATAGTGTAAGGAGAAGACCCCTCAACTAGCCAACTAATGACCTTCAATAGCCATGTAATGACACTTGATTGAGGGGTTACATTCAGTCAAATAATGGTTGAATTCATGTGGCAAGTAATGGAGAATCAATGCTCCAAAACCAGCTTGTCAGACCATCTCTACATGGTCAAGAATTTAAGTAGTCTTTATAATTGGGAAGTTAAGGAAGTTAGCAAAACAAAAACAGAGAAGTAAACTTTTTGGGAAAAAGCTTAATAAGAAGCTTTAAAGAACGAGAAAAAGAATAAGAATTATTGAGAAATACAGTGGACGATAAGACCATGACGGGTTTGGTTAATCACTGATTTGGTATAAGTTCGAGTGAAAAATTGGATGAAAAATTATATGAATAGGCCGAAATTGACAGATGCCGGACTAATTGAATTACTCAAGGTGTGGGTATATATAATTCGACGAATTTAGAGTTGCACATGAAATTCCAAGGGATGGGTATTTTAAATTAGTTACGATTTAGCCTAAACGAGAAAATTAACCCGAGATCGATATAATGTGATTATATATTGATCGAAGGAAGTCGTACGGATTGCTCGAGGCGACACGTTTGGTATTTCGACAACAATAATGTGAGTAGTAATCTTACCGCAATCTGTGTTTTTATAACCTACATAGTTTATACATGTTTTTGAAAATAAAATGTGTTACCGAATGCTTTGAAATTGCATGTGGGACAAGTCTTTTACTTGATATGATACCGAAATATCTATTGAGACGTTTATCGTTATTTTAGATATATTCTACTGTTACCAGACATGTTTTACTGATACTTTGAGATATAATTTCCGTTACCGAACTGGATTTACATGAATTGATAAGAACTGAAATATCCTGTACTATTTTGAAAATGCTTTCATATGAGTATTTACCATTTACAAAGAAAAGTATTAATGTGAGGACATTTTGAAGAATCCCGCAGCTAACAGGGGGTTCGTTAAACCTAGTGCACCTTATATTTATTACAGTTACAATCCTCGCTATTGGAAAGGTAGAACTAGCATACATGTACCGTTTTCCCTCGAGTAGGGATCTACTGATATATTTGGCTCATTTTACAAAGGAGTCCACGGAGATACCAATTACATGATTCTTTCATGGAAACCTTCCAAATATAAGATTTGACATGATAGTGAACACAAATTTTATTATCGATTTTGTTAATTAATTTCTGCTTACATGAATATAGAAAAGACGGATTAGTGTTAATGTTTCTGAAAGGAATATTTATTTCATTAATATAGATCCAAATGGCATCAAGTGTATGCAACTTTTTTTGTTATACTGCTGCAGGTACATGTATGTAGAGAATCTAGGAATTAGAGTAAACCTAGGCTGTGGTATGGTCATTATACTTCAACTTTCTGAATCCCGTCCTTTGTTCTTTAGAGTACTATAGTTTAATTTCCACTTTTAAAAAAGATGAGTATATCATATGATTTTCATATTCTCCTTTAGATGGGTCAATAGATGTTTGGCCTGCCACTAGGGAATATCTCATACCATTCGTCCATTACTTCCAAACTATAGGGGTCGTTTGATTCAAACGATCCCTATCGTTATAAACGACTCCTTTTGAGGGGTCGTTTGATTGGTGAATTCAAAATTTAAAATTATGAGTTATTATAGTTATTTTAAATGAAATATATATATAATCTGTGCAGGAGCTATTGAATTCTCGTAAATTCATATCTCATGGTCTAGATCGGCCACAGATCATTTGGTTAAAATAATTATATGAAAGGATTAGTAACACACAGATTTATAATGCATGGATTACTAATATAAAAATTATTAAAATCTTAAGAATGCAGAAATTGTGTTATAGGGATTAACAATGAAAAATTATTTCTTGTTAGATAATATTTTTAAAAGACTGAAGTTATTGACAGACTTTTTAACTTAACTAACATTTGTATTTCATTTAGACCAGAAACCCCTATCTATCCTTTGAACACTCCAAGAAAATCTTTAATGTACCATTTAGACTAGGGGTGAGCACGGGTACAGGGTACCCAGATACCCGATCGGAACCGACACTAACGGGTAGGTTCCGGGTAGATATATTATAATAACGGGTAGGGTCCGGGTAGTAAAATTAGGAACCGATCAATGTAGGGTCCGGTTCCGGCAAATAGAGACAGGGTACCCGGACCCGGAACTGATACCCGACACCTATAAAATATTAAATATTTTTATTTTTTTTAGAAACATTTGGACCACTTTTAACTTTCTCCAAAATTATTTGTTGCACGCCTGCACATTGATTTTCCCCACCCCAAGACGTAAATATTTTAGTTTTTTCACCCCTTTATTCTAGAATGCTCTTTGTGCCCTAAGAGAAAACACCCAAAACTCTCTCAATAACAATGACGTTTTAGCTACACCACCGAGTTTCATCGTCGTCGTTGTTGAAGCTTTCTTTCAGGTACTTTCATCGTTGTCGTCATTGAAGCTTCACATTTGCCTCTTTCTCTCCTTTGGTTGTGTTCACGTCATTCCTAAAATGCATATGGGTTCATATCTAACTCTTCAATTTCTTTTTAATATCATATGCTTCTGTTCTATTTCAGGCGATACTCATCTTCAATTTGTATTACTTTTTTATTTGAAATGTAAATCTATTTTTAAAATTTGTGTATATGTTTGTAGTTGTGAAGATGAAATTTAGGGATTTACTAGTATAATAAAGCTTTTCTTTTGTATCGAAGAGCTTATGAACACGAAAATAAGTTTAATTCAGATATTTTCAAATTTATTTTGAAATCAACACGTTCAATTAATTGAGTGTCAAATTTGGCTTGCAATTTTAGATTTTGGTAACAGAATTAGCTTTTCTACAATGAATAAATTTTCTAAAACTTCTTATAAGGGTACTAAAAACTCCGATTGCAGGCTAAAAAATTACTTGATGAAATTATTTTAGAACTCTTTTTTATTCTCATAGGCTTAAAAATTATTGCTTAATTTGTGTTTTTTATTTACAGGGTACCCGGAAACCTACCCGGATAGGTTCAGGGTAATGATTGCTACAGGTAGGTTCCGGGTAGTAAATTTAGGAATCGATCTTTTACCGAGTAGGGTCCGGATAGTTAAAAAATGTTAGGGTACCCGGACCCGCTCACCCCTAATTTAGACACACAACTAATATGAAGTCAAACATAAACAAATTCACACACCAAAACAATCAATAAAAGGGATACACGTGGATTTTAAATTTAAAGAATAAAAATTACAAAAAAGAAAAATATTATTCTCTTTCTTACGCAAACAGTTGCCCCCTCTCTTTCCCTCTTCTCCGACACAATTCTCTTTTCCGGCGGCAAAAGAAGATTCAATTCATCTGTAAATACGAATCAATTTTTCTTGTTCCTCCTCTCTTCAAAAAATCCATTCCTTGCAATGCTTGTGGGAAGAAAATCAATTTCTGGGTTTTCTCTGGATTTTGAGATTTGAAGAAGAAGAAGAAATTGGGTATTTTTGTTTTTGATGTAGGGAATTTGTGGGCTCCAACGTTGATCAAGTGAAAAGGAGAAGAGTGATGAAAATCGAAAGTGCACAAATTGAAATTGTGGATTGTGCTTTTGAGAGAAGATGAGTTGAATTTGAGCGTTTGAGAATTGCGTTAATGGATTTGAAAGAAAGTGAAGAAAAAGAATAAGAATTGGAACAAGAGAAATTGGGTTTTTCTTGCTGTTATTATTTTCATCTTCTTCAGGGAAAAATAGGAAGAGATAACACATTCTTTGGTTTTTGCTGTAAATCCCATACCCATATCACTTTCGGCCTCTCCCAAATAAAATGGAAAGAAAAAAGCGGTGGCGGTAGCGACGGTGACGGTGACGGCGACGACGAAGTGGATCCGGCTTCAGATCGGGGAGGGTGGGCTGGGTTTTCAGATTATTTTTTTTATTTGAAATGTTTTTTTAATTAGTTAAATAGATTTAAAATAAGTTTTTTTCTTAAAACTATTTTTTAATGCTTAAAAATATTTAAAAAGGAAAAATGTGGTATTTCACGCCTAGGGATGACAATGAATCGAATCTGGAGCGGATCCTACTAGATCCAGATCCATTGGATCCACAAAAATCAAATCCAAATTCGGATCCACCGGGTCTACGGATCGGATCTGGATCCACATGTAAAAAAAATTGCCTTGAATAATATTTTCACATGTTGAATTTTTTTTGACAAAATGAAACTCAATCTGATTGAAAATTATGGGCACAAAATAAAGGACTCATCTCATTCAATAAGATAATCGAGAATTATGGGCACAAAATAAATGAAATACTTATAAAAAATTTACATTATAAGAAAATAGAAATTATGGGCACAAAATAAATGACTCATCCTTAATTGATTATGAGCACAAAAGATAATCGAGAATTATGGGCACAAAAGATAAACTACCGTAAAAAAGAGATACTCCACTCATTCAAATTTAGATATAATATCTACAAAAGAAGGCATGTAGGCTATTGTGAATTTTATGGTTAATATATATATATAATTTACAACACTTGTTCTACACCACAAAAAAGTGGAAGAATATAAAACAGAGAAAGCAAACTTACTACTACTAATAAGTAGAAGCATTATTTTCAAATGAATTTATTAAAAGTTCTTCTAACAAGTCAGCACCTAAGTCTTCAAAATTCAGAACTGTTTTCTTTTTCCTATTTCTCCTTCTCTTCACATTTTTCATTCTCATTTTATGTGTTTCCTTTAAAGCAACTGCCGGAGACAATCCATCTTGGCTAAAAAAATTAGGGCTGGCCAGTGGGCCGGGACAGCCCGACCCCGACCCGAGCCCGCCCCGGTCCCCTAAAAAAAAAAAAAAAAAAAAAAAAAAAATTACGGGGGCGGGACTCGAACTCGGGACGGACGATGTCTCGTCCCGCGAGACCCGAGCCCGCCCTGAGCCCGCGAGACCCGAGCCCGCCCCGAGCCCGCCCCGACCCCGACCCCGCCCTCGCCTTTGCAAAAATGACCGTTGCACCAACGACCATTTTAGATTATAGCCGTTGGCAACGGCCATTTTAGCCCCCCCCTCCCCCAACCCCTACCCCTTAATATTTATTTTTAACCCATAAGTTATTATATTTACACTTTAACCCAATTTTTCAACTATAAATAACTCATTTTCTCTTCATCTTTCTCACAAATCTTCCTACAATCTCTCTAATTTCTCAATATATCTCTCTACAATTCTACATTGTTTGCTAAATATTCAATTTTATTTATTCATTTGGGAATTGGTAGTGAAGTTGGCAACTAGCTTGAGGATCTTCCATCGAGCAAAGTTTCAATTTTCAACCTCTCGATTACACGTCGACGTTACGTCGGCGTTTGGTACATTCGTTCCTTCATTAAATTATTATTGTCTGTTTATTTAGTTTAGATCACTTAATTTTATTGTCTTTAATTATTTATTTATTATCATAATTAAAATGGAAGGATTAAAAGGTATGTTTAAGGGTAAGGGTAAGGGTGCTTCTTCTAGTAGGGGCAACCAGGGCAAGGGTACTTCTTCTAGTCATCTTATTCCTACACATGATGATTTTGTTGATACTCAACATTTTCCTACAATACCATTAGATTTAGACCAGGAGCTATTTTCTGGAACTCAAGAAGACTTTAATTTAGACGATGATCTAGATGATATACCCACTAATGTTGATGACAACACACCCACTAGTGCACCTTCAACTGAAATACCTCCTATTCCCCTAGTATGAGACGAGGTCCAGCAAAACGACCATTAAAATCAGATGCATGGACATTTTTTGATAGGGACGTAGAGAATCAAGTAGCCATATGTAAAATTTGTAAAAATGTTTTAAAATTTAAAAGCGGAAAAGGTCACGGTGGGACGGGGGTTTAATTAGACACGTAGTAAGTG
Source organism: Anisodus tanguticus (assembly GCA_034509755.1). Classification (NCBI taxonomy): domain Eukaryota; kingdom Viridiplantae; phylum Streptophyta; class Magnoliopsida; order Solanales; family Solanaceae; genus Anisodus; species Anisodus tanguticus. The sequence continues at coordinate 35,413,481 of CM067546.1, forward strand.
CTCATCCAGCTAGGTATGCCCAATACCAGGCTTCAAAACCGGGTGCGCAAACGCCCGCTCCATCCGGACAAGGTTCACATACCGATATCGTTGGGACCAAGTACGTGGTCAAATTAACCCTATGACGGGGGGAATTGTAGGCTCTAAATACAATAAACATAGAGATAGGGAAGCAATATCAAAATTAGTTCTTTGTGGAGGGTTTGCCTTTTTCATTTCCTTCATCTCCCGGTTTTATTCATTACATTAGAGATATATATAATCCTGCTTTTAACGGTTTTCCTAGATCAACTGCTAAGAGAGATGTATTTAAATTCGCGCATGAATATCAACAATATTTACGTTTTTCATTATATCATTTTAATGGCAAAGTATCCATCACGTCTGATATAGGTCGTAGTACTAACGGCCATGATTATTTAACCGTAACTTGTCATTGGATAGATTATAAATGGTCTATGCAAAAACGTATTTTAGCGTATAGATATATAGATGATAGGCACACTGGTACTTTTATTGCAGAAAATATTTATCAAGTGTGCGATTATTACGGAATTACCGATAAAATTATGACTACTACATTAGATAACGCTTCTAGTAACAATTACGCAATTACAATTTTAAAAAATAGTTTAACTCCGTCTTTTCCAGACCATTTTCATATAAAATGCGCGTGCCATATATATAACTTAATTGTAAAGGATGGTCTATCACTTTTTGAAGACATTCTTAGTAAAATACAATTTGCTATAAACTTTATTTTTAAAAGTAATAAAGTACAACGTAGAAAAGAATATAAAAAAATTTGTCATGATTGCCAACTATCTTTTAGAAAAATTCCACAAGAAGTATCCACTAGGTGGAATTCTTTATACGAGCAACTACTTGTTGCTTATGACTATAAATTACCTATAACTTTATTTTTTAACTCTCATAATAAAAAGCCGGTGATATGATTTTAGATAGTGATTGGGAAAAAATTTCCGAACTTATTGTATTTTTAGAGAAATTTTTTCAAGCAACAAAAGAATTTTCCGGTATATATTATCCTACTATTTCAACTATGTTATTTTATATAACTCTAATATTTTTATTACTTAGTGAATATATGGAAAAACCAAACTTATAAGGCAGCTATTAAAAAAATGTTTCTCAAAATAAAAAAATATTTTATTCCTATTCCCTCTATTTATATTATTGGTTCTCGTATTAAATCCTACTATTAAAATAGACGGTACAAAATCACTAATTGAAACTATTTACGATTGTATAGAAGTACTACCACCTCCAAGTCCCAAAAATCTAAATCACCCACCACCTATTGAACAAACTAAAGAAGAAGTATTGTCTAGCGTAGAACACCAATGCAAAAATATATATAGATTTTATCAACAAGAAAATGCTAGTAACTTACCGGCTTCCATACCATCTTCTTCATCTTCAACACAACCTCACAAAAGACATGATGTTTCGCGGCTAGTATTGAAAGCCTCGAAATAGAATGTGCGGCCGTACCTCTACTACTAACCAAATTAGCGAGTTGGATATTTTTGTTTTGCGGGGTTCGTACCGTATCAAGAAGTTATCAATGAAGATGGACATGAAGACTTCTTCGAAATCTTTGGAGGGGAATGAGAAGACCTTTCCGACACTTTCAATGATGGCTCGAGATGTTTTGAACATTCAAGCATCGTCAAGCTGCGTCTCGAAAGCGCTTTTTCTCGAGCGAGATATCAAATAGGAGACCACGGACACTCATTAGCCGGAGACGGCTTGGAAATTGCAAGTATTATTCGAGAGATTGGATACGAGCGGAGCGGAGAAGGTGCGGTCAATCGGAGATCAACGAAGAAGATGATGAAAACTACAACGAAATCTTAACCGAAGGTAGTGGAAGCGACGTGGATCAATTTGACCAACAAATACCAATTCCAACCGAAGAACCACATGAAATCATCAAGCAATTAGAACAGGTTTTTTTGAGAATGTAATTTTTTTAATTGTAATTTTATTATGTAATTTGTAACTTTTGGACAACACCACAAAGTTGCAATTTAGATTTTAGACAATTGTATTTGTATTACAAAAAAATCATATGTCTATTAAATAATATAAGAGGCACAAAAACACCTTGGGATGTTTTTATTACACTATCTTGTTTTGTTTATTGAGTTTTTTTTATACATATGTTATTTTTTTTTTTTTTTTTTAAAAAAAAAAAAACCCGCCATATCCCGACCCGAGCCCGACCCCGACCCGAGCCCGCCCCGACCCGAGCCCGACGGGATCGGGACCGGACTTGCTCCGTCCCGCCAAACCCGACCCCGCCGAGCCCGCCGACCCGACCCCGCCCCTTCTCCCGTCCCGCCCCGACCCCGACACCGCCAGACCCGGCCCGCCAGACCCGAGCCCGGCCCACTGGCCAGCCCTAAAAAAAATCAACATTTTCTAGTGATTTTTGTACTTTTTCCATAGGAAAATTGAGAAGTGCTAAAGGACCACGCATTGAAAATGCAGCTTGATCATAAGCTAAAGCAGCTTCTTCAGCAGTATCGAATGTTTTCTAGCCATACCCTAACTCCACTTCTTGTTGAATCCCTTATTTCTGCTGCATATTTTTCACATGGTCTCTTTCTGACTCCTATATAATGCTTTTCTTCATCTTTTTCTTCTTTGTGTTCTACGTCTTTTCTCTTGATGGAATATGATGTCACATTTTCGTCGTTATTTCCTTTTGAGGAATTAATAGTCTCCGAGGATGGCGAACTTCTTGGTATCCGATGATTATGATCATTCAGCTCGGAGTCAAATTCCCATATCCGAAATTGGTCTAGCAAGAAATTGAAATTTGTGAATTGAAGGGATAAAATACAGAAATTATGAAAAACTTTAAGAAAATACTTATAAAATTACATTATAGGTTATGGATATATTTAATAAAAAATGAATCCACGGGTCGGATCTAGATCAGATACGGATCTCAAATACAAGATCCAGATCTAGATCCGATGCGCCAGAAATGGATTCGGATCCGTCGGGTCCAAATTTTAAAAATCCATATCCTATAAAATGGATCTGAATCCACCAGGTCCAGGGTCCACTGCCATCTCTACTCACACCCTTTTGGAGTAGTATATTGCACGCACTTTGACACCTCAACAATTGAGTTCAAGTGACACATTAAAATTGGTTCTGAAGGATTCAAGTGCTAGAGGTCTCACTTGAAGGGGTAAGTTAGGGGGTGTGAATGACTTCAGCCTTTTTAAAAGGTAAGGTATGAGTTTGACGTGATGAGAGTATTTTTGTTATTTTTGAATTCTAATGCAAGTGTAACTAATGCTCATATTTTTATTCCATATTTTATACCATAATATGCGATGTTGAATTACCAACCAAACAAAGTATATGCAATGTTAGAATTATTCCGTAATTTTTTATACCAAGATTAGTTCTTAAAAAGGGAAAATTTCATAAAAGTATAATTCGGTGATTTACATGTAAAAATATAGTTCATAATTTACATTGTTAAGTTTTAGCCCAAATACACTTTTATAAAATGTTATACACTTATATGCAAAGACAGATACATTATATATATCGATGTATAAAAGTGTATAATGTTTAGGTATATACATTAAAAAATATTATATATAAAAATACGCATTTACACACATTTATACAATATTGTATAAGTGGGTATAAACATAGATCTGGTTCAGAGATGTGACTTCTTTGCTAGCCGGTGGTGATTGGTGTTGAGTTTTTTCGGTGAGGTTTTGACATTCGAATCTACGCACTAATTGCACAAGGATGAACAAAAAATACGGAATACAAGACGAGGTCATTGGAAAAACTTTTTCTGGCCAGATTTAATAGTTTTTGAATTGCAGATCGTTGAATCACACCTACTCCACGCACCACCGTAGAGGTGTAGGCGGCGTCGGAAAGTGAGTATGGTGAGTTAGACTTGATTTTTCTGAGACAAAGTCTCATCAATGAGCATAGTTTAATAGCCCTTTTTAAAACAAAAGCACCAAGCCTGATTAGAAATGCAACATCGTCGAGAGTTAGTAAACTTAAGGAAATCTCTTCATATTCAGCCTGTATGCCTCTTTTCACACCTTCCTTTCCAGCGATAGATGTAGTCAATGGGGTAGAGGGGTTTTTAGTTCCAACATTCTGTTGTGAAAAATCATTAATTGGCAAAATAATTATTTGGTTATGCTATTTTGGGATTTGCTCTTTTTTGTTAAAATGAATGCGGATGGGTTCTTTGAGAATTTGGATTGTACAACCAAGAATATGGCTGAATTTTGTACGGTCCGTGCGCCGTTTTTCTTCTCTACCATGACATATTTTGAACCCTTTTGGACTGGAGGTCCGGGTCAGAAGGATCGAGATTGATCTCAGATTGGGGTCAGTAGAGTTTCATTTATCGAATTTGCGGTCCAACATTGCTAAATAATATTTATTCTTAATATGCGCTCTTCTGTACTTCACTTCTGGTAAGTGTCGTCGGTCTTTTCTTTCCTAACTTCACCAATCCTTGGAATCAACTAGTTAGGCTATATGATTCACACATTAATGTGAGTCTGTTTTTCGGGGAAAAGATAAGGCTTACAGAAGACATTTTAGGAACGAGGCCCCCTCCATCCTATGTTGCAAAATATGCTCTTTGATCAGTGATTCACCAGCCACTACATCTGTGGATCCTACCGTATTCTCAAACCTGCTGGCTCAGTTGATTTGCACTCCTGTAGCCAAGCCCGGTGAAAAAAAGAAGCATAAGAAGAGTCCGATGATTCCATAAGAGTGATATCCAGGTCCAGGAATGGCATTGATGCCGAGAATCCGCACTTTGACACATCAAATAGCTATATAATTAAGGTATCCTAGGCCTTGATTGTAAGGAAGGAGAGGAGCAAGAAACCAATATCTTGGGGAAAGGCCTCTACTCTACGAACCAAGTCTTTCTAACAAGGCACCAACTTTCTTTTTTGATCCCTGAGTAGCGGTTGAGCAACTCAAGCGAACTGCCTTACTTTATTCCAACATAGGGACAGAAGGGAGAAGGCGTTTTTTCGTGGTCGTAATAATCACTTCAAGTAGTGGAAAGAACAAAAGATGTGCTCCAAGTCCTTGGGCTGTTGAACAGAATCCAACCACACCCACTTTATGCAAAGTTCCACTTCTTCGTTCCCTTCCATTAGTAGCCGCTCCCGGCCAAACAAACAAATCTTTCTTACCAAGCGAAGCCCCCAAGCCAGGAATAGAAAGAAGGCTCGCTCAGAATATGGATTTTGTAACGTAATCTAATATGCGGAAGACTTTGAATTAGATGATGGTCCTATAGCCGGGTCCTTTTCCTCTTATTTTTGTCGAAAAAAGGATCAGGGGCCCAGCTAACGCGTGAAACACCCACTGGGGAGTACGGTCGCAAGACCAAAACTCAAAGGAATTGATGGGGGTCTGCATAAGCGGTGGAGCATGTGGTTTAATGAGGTTCGAAGCCTTTTTTCTCCCAATTTCCCACGCTTTCTGTGAGGGTGGATGTAATTCAGCTCGAACGAAGTGAGATGGCGACTGAAAGGAGGCTCGACCTACAGGGAGAGGGACCTTTCTTTCTGAGTTATTGGCTACCGGTCTTACTTCTCTTGGTCAGGTCTAAAGGTCTAAGGGGAAGACCTCTTTAGCTTTCAATTCGCATGTTACAAATAGTCCCTTTTTAGCTTTCAATTCACATGTTACAAATAGTCATTTTTTTTAATATCGTATACAGTAGAAACTCTATAAATTAATGATCTTGGGACCATCATAATTTATTAATTAAAAGAGGTATTAATTAATTGATAAATTAATAATTATTAATTTATATATTAATTAATACTTTATCAATTTATAGATAAATTTATAATGAAATACCCAATTTACAAATACCCTTCAATCTTCCATTTCATTATTGTTCAATGTACTATATCAAATGAAGCACCCTTCAATCTCCCACTTTATTATGCTTCTTGTGTTCAATGTATTACTTTATGGATATTAAAAAATATTTCCTATATAAACACAAGATCAAATCACGCTAACACAAACAATGGATGTCGAACATGTCCTGAACGGCCCAGAAGAAAATGTAGTTGCACAGTTGATGAGTGATGAAGAAATAATTGAGAGTGTTATGGGAACTGATAAAGGTGATGAAGATGATGATGAAAGTTCTACAGTAGAGCCCCCTTCACGAAATGAGGCTATTAAAGCGGCAATCATATTGAATAATTTCATGTTGAGTTATGAAAAAACAACACCAGAAGTTCTTACAATGATAAGAAAAATTAGAGATAAGATTCAATGTGACACTGATTTCAACAAAAAATAAAAGACAATTGAGTCATTTTTCAAGAAGTCTTCATAAATCACTCATGTATTATGTAGTATATAAGGAATTATTAATTTATATTTTACATGGGTCTATATGAGTAATAAAAAAATGTATTATCTTATAATTTTAGCGAATTATTAATTTAGCACGTTATCCTCGAGTCGGGACCAACCAAAAATATTATCTAAGAGAGTTTATTAAATAATCGAGTATTAATTAATAGAGTTTCTACTGTATAATGTATTTAGTATATATAACGTACTTTTTGACTTTATTTAATTATTTAAAGAATGAAAATAATTGTTGATAAAAAGAACGAGGGGAAGAATCGACAAGGCGAGTGTTCTCGAAGAGAAAATCCTGCTGATAATGAAAAAAGCGCGAGGAGAATTCGAGATTCAAATGTTAAAAGGTGCAAAATCAATCGGTGCAGGAGCTGCTATAATTGCTTCAGCGGGAGCTGCTATCGGTATTGGAAACGTCCTAGTTCCAGCTAGGTCCGGAGTGGTGCCGGGTGAGGGCGACGCTATGCCTTTTAATAAATCGAATGGTCCTTCGACCTCCGTTTGATTCCCACGGACGTCATAGATCTTATGAGACCAAAGTTCTAAATAATTTACTGATCAAATGATGTAAGGGTGGACTGCTCTACATTCAGCCACACTACAATGACCCCGAAGCGATCTTCTTCTAGTTGTGGGACGAAATCCATTAACCAATTGATAGCTCTGAATAACCAACCTAGCAATAAGCTCAATTGTTCCATAACTTGCTCCTTCATTTGCTAGGATGGGAAGTATAAATAGAAAGGCAGAAAAGGCGACCTGCAACTGAATGGGGCGAACTCGTTTGTCTACCGACGATTTCTACGATGCCTCATTTCGACAAAATTTATTAAACCCACCTACCTATTTTTAGTTACCGCCCGAACCAGCAAAACTAATGTCTACTTATACCTTTGAGAGGTCCACTTATACTATTAATAACGTCTCTTAATTAATAAGGCTCCGGTTGTTATATAAGATTCAATTCAATCTAACACAATCCCATATTGTGGAATAAGAGCAGCGACACTTGCGGAAATAGATTTTGAGGAAGGGACTGATTGAACTAAGGAACTGAACTAATGGATGAGGAGGAATAATAAGTCAACCCGCCGAGTCGCTTCTCGTGGAGTTTCATAACCCTGTTGTGCAAATAGTCTTATAGGATAGATCACCATTCAAGTAAGTCATTTTACCCGTCCCTTACTATCTTCTTTCTACCCTAATTGGTAGCAGTCCCTTTTTAGTACCCCTTTATTTAGAATTTCTGTTTAATTATGTAAAAGTCAAGTTTTCCCGGTCCGGCCGCCCCTGAACTAAGAAGAACTATTATCCTTATGACCAAACAAGGATCAGTTTCATACTTCCGACGAGGAAGAGAAGACGCTGCAACAAAGAGAAAGAGAGGAGAATGAGTAGGAGGCAATCGAAGTAGTGTCGTTATTCGATCTCTAATTTCGACGGTGACGATGGCAAAAAATTAGAGAGAGAGGAGGGGAGTAAAGCAGTGGAGCTATGACAAAGCAGCGTCGTCGCTCGATCTTTTGTTCCGCCGGCGGTGATAGTAAAAAATAAATGTGGGTCAGTCTTTGTAGATTTTTAAAAACAAGCCTAATTTAATAATATTATTACCTCAATTAATATACAGTGTAATTATTCTTTCTTAAAACACAATCAATTAATTAAACGTGCTATTAATCTAGGAAACTTCATTTGTTACTTTGTTATACACGCGTATTTAGAGCCGTCAAAATGGGCTTGGGCATTGAGGCCAGCCTTGCCCAACCCGCTATTGAGGTAGGGTTGGACTAAAATTTCTTAAGCTCATTTAAAACTGAGGCTTATAAGTCGACCCTAAGTCAACCCGTTGGCCCTTGAGGCCTGACTGAGGCTGGGCCGAGGCCGGCCCGTGGGCCAAAAGACTATCTAGATTAATTAAAAATAAAAAAATTATGAAAAAGAAGTAAAAATAGAAATAATGATCACCGAATAAGTCTTAATATCTTACACAATACTTTACTCATTTAACATTAAATTCTAATCACCAAGTTAGAAGTTGTATGCATGATTGCAATTTATTTTTAACTTGAAATTTTAAAAGAAAATTATGAAAAAATAAATAAAAAATAGGAATAGTGATTACCGAATTAGTTTTAGTATCTTACACAATACATTTCTCATTTAGAGTTAAATTTCTAATCACCAAGTATATCGTAATACTAAAATTTCTAATCACAAAGCATGTAAGTTGCATCCATCATGAAATTGTCAAATACTTATAGGTTCGAATTTAGATACTTATAGGCTAATTATATGTTAAAAATGTTAACTAATTAGCATACTTATAGGTTCGAATTTAGATTGAAAATAATTTTTTTTATAAAAAATATTTAAAAAAATGAAGGGCAGTCCCAGCTCACCGCCCTTGTAGAGCTGGGTTGGGATGGCCATTTTAAGGCCCTTTCAATTGAAGGGCAGGCCCGCCCCAACCCATCAAATTCCTCAGTCGCGAGGCTTGGATTGGGTTAGGCTGTGCTGGCCCGTTTTGACAGCTCTATGCATATTGTTATACACAAGTGGTTCCATCCCAATTTGTCTAGTAGTATTTAACTGAAATGAAATAAGTGTTGTGTTGGATATGTAAAGCACGTACGGGAATAGTAAATAACTATTACAGTGATCGAAAGGATAAACAACAAAGATTACAACAATAAGTTGACAATATCTTGATCTTGAAATTGGAACTTCAAATATGGATATTGTATTCGGAAATACAAGAACATGAACTGCTACACTTGTGGCTTGTAGATCCGCTGAGAATCCGAACAGTTAGAGTCCTTTGAGAATCAAGTTCACACTTGAAACACTTAGCAAACGATTAGATAATCACAACACCACCGGCTGAGTCGAGAGATGGTTCTCTGTCTTTAAGACAAGATTGCCCCCGTATATAGGCTTTACAGAAGTGTGGACAATAGTTTCCCAAGATGAAACAACAAACTATCAAGTGTGCAAAGCCTACACAAATGACCTCAGCGAAGAATACGAACAATGAAGATTGCTAAGAGAAGGATTGCTTATCAGAAAAACTGATCTCTTTGTGGTGTTCTATACTTGTATGTATTTCTGTTCATGTTTCATATATGTTCATCCATAGAATTGAGCCAAAGGCCTCAATTCATAGGTGTGCAAGATGACCTTTCAAATTCCCCATAATGGCAATCAATTTCCATGTACTGGATGACATTTAACCCCCAAGTAATGCAACAACATAATGGTACAAGTAATGGCCATTATTGGGTGGATACAACGCCATTGAAACCCCCTCAACAACTAAACCTTTTGGGATTCCGTCGAGCAGTCACTGCCAATGAAGCGCCGCGGCGCTAATTCAGCCAAAAAGTCACTGCCATTCAGGCGCCGCGGCGCTGCTGCGCAGTCCGGGAGGCGACACGGCCCTTCTCGGCTCCGCGGCCCTTTTCCGACCCGTACCATCTTACACTTCGCACAATCCTTCCTTCGTTTACCAACGTGGAACACTTGTCATTTAGCAAATAACCGTCCATCATTCTATGTCTCAAACATTTCACTTATGTACCAATATCTCTTTCATTAACGAAATTTACGATACTTGGCACTAAGATTGCACGTGTGTGAAAACGACATTTCCGACGTGCGGGGCCCCAATTATTCGAGTCATAAATAATGGGATAAACTTTGTTCCACATTAGTAAATTTCCAACATGTTATATGTTGACATATAAATTAAATTTGCATAAAATACTAAAAAACACCTTTAGCGTCAAATAAAATATTGAAATGTACAATGAGATCAATATTTTTTCATATTAGTAATACGTCAATTTTTTTATTGACAAATAGAAAACAGAACATGAACCAAATTGAGACAGATGGAGTATCACGATCTAAGCTTTGTTGATTTGTTTCTTGTCTTGAGCAAAGGTTATAAAAGACTTGTCAATTGCAAACATCACCATCTACTTAGATCATATCGTAATGCGATGCCTGCTAAACAGAACGTAATCTTTTTTTACATGGAAATATACCTTCTTACTTGGATTTGTTCACTTCAGAATTGACTCGGTTCTCTTATATTATTTCGTACAACTTAAAACAAATATTAGTAGTAATATTTTTAGTAACCCAATAGCTCGATAATTTAGAGCCGCATTAGAAGGTCACTAAAGCAGCTTAGAGTCGGTTTAAATGAGCTTATGACTTTTTGACTTATAAGCTGAAAATCATAAGCTAGAAATTCTAGCTTATGACTTATTTTTGCTATTTTAGCTTAAAAATAAAAGCTTAAAAGCACTTTTTTATTTTATTAAATCACCACAAAAGTACTTATAAGTTATTTTAATTTAAAAATACTTAAAATAAGTCAATCTAAACTGGCTCTAAAATGCTTCTTATCGTCGAGTTTTCATTCTTATATACATTCAAGGTCTAATTTTAATTATTCCATCATATTCAATGGTAGACCACGTAACAAAAATGGCATATGTATACACATGAATAAAAAGGGGAAAAGGCGAAGAATGAAGAAAAATAGAAAAATGGGGAATCAGCTCACACGTGGCAAATGCTCAATGCAGCAATTCCTCCTCCAGTTTTGCCATCAAATCTGCCGTTGATTAAAAAATCAGCAATTTAGATTGGATTTCTGATTTGTTCCAATGGACCTCCCTCATCCATATTGACCAAAGTCCAAAACTTTGTAACTTTCTTAATTACTAGTACTAATCATGGCCTTAATCCCACCAAATATTGGTGTCATTATCATTTTATCTAAGGAAAAAATCCTAATGGGATCAATAAAATTAACAGATAATTTTTATTACCCATTAATCGGTCACAAATAATATTTTATTAAAATATTAAAAAATCTTGACCGACAAATATTTTAAGTAAAATAATAATTTTTATTCTCAAACCTTAATTATCCTATGTATGCCCAATTAACCCTAACTCTAAAACCCCCTTTTTTTTAATTGTCGAAATGCATAATCATCATTGTGGAGTTTGAAAGATGGAATAATTTCCCTTGGGATTCCTTTCATTATTCACAATATATATAGCTGTACAAGGTTGATTCCTAATATGGTACGAATCCTAACTTACCTTACAAAGGTTGATTCCTAATACAGTTAGAATCATAAGTTACCTTAATTATACATCTACCATTATTACAAAATATACGGAGAATATTCTGAGAATATTCGCTAATATGGTATCAGAGCAAAGGTTGATGTATAATTAAGGTAACTTAGGATTCTAACTGTATTAGGAATCAACCTTTGTAAGGTAAGTTAGGATTCGTACCATATTAGGAATCAACCTTGTACAGAATATACGGAGAATATTCTGAGAATATTCGCTAATAGAGTTCATCAATCATCACAACATTTGAGAAATTTCTTGTGGTTATCTACCTATCATAATCATGATCCCAAGATATAATGAAGTTCAATTGTCAATTTCAAAGATGTACTACAATTAGAAGTTCAAATAAGAATATTCTTTCTTTGAAGCCGAAAGATAAACTTTTCCAACACACTTTCCTACTTCTGTCTGATCTTATATAATTAACAAGCTCAACTCCATTTAGCATGAAATGATAATAATTTACCAGTACGAAGTTCAAGTGTAGGTTCTAATAAGCATTTTAATATTAAAAAATAAGTTATATTAAAGTGGTTCAATTACAACATTTCGTTGGTGGCAGAATAGTGTCCCTTTGGTTTCTATCTCATTACATATTTTAGTCAGTGAGAGTGGTGGCCATTATTTTTATTTGTAACCTCTAACTCATTATTCACCCACATTCTTCTGGTAGTGTAACCTTAAGTCATAATTTTCTCGTTATCTGCTCACTTTATTATTTCACTTTCATCCATTCATTTTAAGGATGAATTTCTTCACCTATAAATAAAAATCATCCTTAGCTTTTAATAGGTAGAGAAAAATTAAGAGTGCATGAAAAAATGTGTTAAAAAGAGAGTTTTATTTAGTTGAAGAAAGGTGTTCTTTTGGTGGAGCTTTAGACTCAACATCTTGTCCAGAGTTTGTTAAGTTGTACGACGTGGTCGGACTGTTGTATCCTGAAGGAGACATGTCAGGAAGATTACTGCTGGACCGGTAAACATTTGTTGCAGTATGCTTGAAGCTCCTTAAAAAGAGCGAGATATTCGCGCCTCGGTCTGAAGATATTATTTTCTTCATTTTTTTTCAATTGTAATTGTATTTCAGTTGTAATTTCACCAACAATTTTAAGGAGAATCAATTGCAACAATTGAAAAATCTGCGGATGTCAAAGTGGGAGATCTTATCAAGCCATTTCGGTTCAACGATACACATATTAAGAGATGGAAGAGTAAAGTATTTTTCTACTTAAGTCTTCTCAATGTTTCTTATGTGTTAACTGAGAAGAATCCAAACAAAGTAGACAACTCTTCCATAAATGATAAATAATTTATTTCTCTTCAAGAGAAAGTTGAAAAGTACGATGAAGATTCAGACAAGTGTCGGTATTATTTACTTAATTATCTATCTGATAATTTTTATGATTATTATGATAGAACTTACTCTAGTGCAAAGAAAATTTGGAAAGCACTACAGAGTAAATATGATACTGAAGAGGTTGGAGCGAAAAAATATGCGGCTAGTAGATTTTTTCATTTTCAAATGGTGGACAACAAATCAGTGGTAGACAAAGCTCAAGATTTTATAATGATTGTTGGAAAGCTCAGGTCCGAGGAGATCAAGATTGGAGATAACCTTATTGTTTGTGGCATACTAGATAAACTTCGACCTTCTTAGAAGGAATTTCAATAAACTATGCGCCCAAACAAAATGAAACTACACTTGAGACGTTGATTATGCGAATTCACATGGAAGAAGAGGCAGGGGCTAAGATGCACTTTTGCAACCGGAAGAGAGCACCTTACATCCCGTCACAAACAAGGTAAATTTAATTACTTCAAATAATGTTACTCCTAATGCTGACCAAATACCTCTTTGAAGCCTAAGAAAAAAAACGTTCAAGAAAAATCATGGTAGACCTCCCAATTTAATGGTGGAAAGAACCAAGCACAAAATCGACAAGTTCAAAATGGAGGACCATGCTCTGTCTGTGGCAAGAGTGGGCATATTGCTCGATTTTGTAAATTTAAAAAATGTGGTCCTACACCTCAAGCGAACATTATCGAAGAGCCACTTATTGCGGTGATAACAAGCATACATATGGTTGAAAATGTTGATGGATGGTGGGCTGATTCTGGTGCAAACCGTCATGTCTGCTATGACAAAGATTGGTTTAATGTGTATACTCCTTTTGAGGAGTCCAAAACCATCATGCTTGGTGATTCTCGCTGTTAAACAGAGCAATATACATGTGATATACACTGAATATACATCAGTGTATATCACATGTATATCGATGGACCTGAAGCAAAGAAGAAGCAATGCGTTCCAAAGAAGAAGTGCCCGATTGGGCCTCTCGATCGTGGCCCAACACGTCCACCCATGGCGTATTTAGGACAGCAAAACAGTGGACAAGATTTTTATATTAAGGAAAGTATATTGTGTGTATATTGTAGTATATTTGTTACCTAGATTAGGTTATACACTTACCATAATTAGGATATACACTTACCATAATTAGGATATACACTTACCATATTGTATAGTTAAAATTATGATAGAAGAAGGTTTTGTAACTTGTATATATATCTATTCAATCAATGAAAATAATCAAGAGGATTATTTCTTTCATGGTATCAAGAGACTAGGTCTACACAAAAGTTTTTCTCTCAAACTTTTGCCCTCCCTTTGGCTGAGACCCCCCCCTCCTCGGGTTTCTCTTCCAAATTTCGTCTTCCGCTCTCAAAAACACCTCTCTTAAATTTCCCTTTCTTCTTTGTTCTTTCAATATGTCTAAGAACAATTTTCACCCTGCCCTCACGGTTTCCAATATCAAGAGCAGTATCCCTCATGTCCTTGAGATGGAAAACGTCCAACATGCGACGTGGGCGGAGTTGTTTAAAATTCACGCTATATCTTATCAAGTTCTTCATCACATCATTCCTCCCGCTTGACCCCTTCCTGCGGAGGATCCTGAGTTATGGATTACACTTGATGCTACCGTTCTTCGGTGGATATACGCCACTATTTTGGTGGACCTTCTACAGACGATTATTGAGCCGGATACCACGGCTATGGCTGCATGGAATAGATTGAGTGACATATTCCAAGACAACCAACATTCCCGTGTCGTCACACTAGAGCAGGAATTCTTTCTCGTTCGAATGGACGAATTTCCGAACGTTTCTGCATATTGCAAGAAACTAAAGGAGTTGGCAGATCAACTCCGTAATGTTGGCGCACCAGTAACAAATAATCGTCTAGTTCTACAGTTGGTTGCCGGTCTTTCGGAGGCCTATAATGGTGTTGGAACTCTCCTTCGCCAAAGCAACCCACTTCCCGACTTCCATCAAGCCCGCTCCATGCTTACGTTGGAAGAAGCCGGTTTGGCTAAAAAGGTGGCTACCGGAGCAAGCCCAATTGTCATGGTGGCGTCCTCTCCTAATCCTTCGGGTTTTGTTAATAATTCGGGCCAAAACTATAATAATGGTGGCGGCAAGAATAATCGAAAGAATAATAACAAAAACCGCGGGGGCAAACACGGCGGTTTTAGTGGTGGTTCCGGTGGTCAGCAAGCAGGCGGTGGGTCCCATCCAGTGAACAGTGGTCCACCACCCCTCTGGGCCCAGCAGTGGGGCCCATGGCAGTGGGTCGTGGGCCAACAACCCTTACAATCAAGCAGTGCCGTCCAGCAGCCAGTGGGCTGGCCAACAGTCCAGGCCCAACGCCCAGCAGTGGCGGCCCATTGGTCAGTGGTCCAACAGCAGCAACTCCAGCGGCTACGGCCCAGCACCATCACAGACAGGAGTTTTTGGGCCCCGACCTCCGCAAGCCCATCATGCAGCAGGCCCCACTCAGACTGATATCGAGGCCGCGATGCACACGTTGGGGTTGACTCAACCGGACCCAAATTGGTACATGGACACCGGGGCAACTACTCACATGACTTCCGAATCAGGTACTCTCTCCTCTTATTCCAATTTGAGCACCTCTCGGGGTATAATTATTGGTAATGGCAACTCTATTCCAATTCAGGGTTATGGTCAGAAAACGTTGTCCCCCCCCAATCCACCCCTTCTCTTGAAAAATACTTTACATACTCCTAAATTGATTAAAAATTTGGTGTCTGTCCAGAAGTTCACTACTGACAATTCTGTTTCCGTTGAATTTGATCCTTTTGGTTTTTCTGTGACGGATTTTAAGACGGGGAGTCATCTCATGAGGTGTGATAGTAGGGGAGGTCTGTATCCTATCATGCCTGGTTTCAGTCCATCGAGTCAAACCTTGCCGTCAGCCTTTGCAGCCATCTCTCCTTCCATGTGGCATGCTCGTCTGGGTCATGTTATCAGTTTTAGATAAAAATAGCTTTATTTCCTGTAAGGGTACGAGTCGTACTCCACTTTGTTAGTCTTGTTCATTAGGGAAAATTGTTAAGTTGCCATTTGTAGACTCCAATTCTCATACTTCAATGCCATTTGAGATTATTCATAGCGACTTATGGACGTCTCCTGTTCTTAGTTCATTGGGTCATCGATATTATGTTCTCTTTTTAGATGATTATTCTAGATTCTTGTGGACGTTTCCAATTGCGAATAAATCACAAGTGTTTTCCATCTTCATCCAATATAGAGCGTTCATTCGTACTCAATTCGACAGAGAAATAAAAAATATTCAATGTGATAATGGGAAAGAGTATGACAATAGGGAATTTTGTGCTAATAATGGGATAAATTTTCGTTTTTCATGTCCTCATACATCTTCACAAAATGGGAAAGCCGAACGCAAAATTTGTTCCATCAATAACATTGTCCGAACTCTCCTAATTCATGCCTCCATACCTCCATATTTTTGGCATCATGCTCTACAAATGGCCACATATCTTCTTAACATAATTCCTTCTAAAGGTCTGACATATTCTTCCCCTAAAAATCCTATATAATAAGAACCCGTCTTATTCTCATCTTCGAATTTTTGGGTGCTTGTGTTATCCGTTATTCCCATCCACCACAATTAACAAACATCAGGCTCGGTCTACCCCATGTGTGTTTTTGGGTTATCCGTCGAATCATTGTGGTTATAAGTGTTTTGATTTATCCTTCAAGAAAATCATAATCAATCGCCATGTCATTTTTGATGAAACTCAATTCCCATTTACGAAAGTTCATACTCCCGAACCTAAGTCGTATAATTTTTTGGTTGACCAAATATCCCTGTATATTATTCGGAATTTTTCGGACATCTCCCATACCCAAAATCCTCCAACGGGCCCACTGCCCGCTGGACCCACAGAAGCGCCACGCCCAGCAAATCCAGCCACTGGAACAGTTCCAGCAATTGGGCCAGTCCAGCCCAATTCTGGAATTGGTCCAGAAGTCGAATCCAGTATTTACCGATTTGGGCCAGCAGGCCCACTGCCTGCTGTCCAGTCCGTGCCGAGCCCAGAAAATTCTCAAAAATCCCTCAATTCTTCCTCGAGTCATAGACCGATCACTCGTAGTCAGCGGGGTATTTTTACACCTAAAAGACATTTTAATTTACATTCTGATGTCTCTAGATCCCCCTTGCCCCGCAATCCTGTGTCCGCATTAAATGACCCTAATTGGAAAATTGCTATGAGTGATGAATATAATGCTCTTATTGATAATAAGACGTGGGAGTTGGTGCCCCGTCCATATGGTATTAATGTTATCATGTCTATGTGGATTTTTGCTCATAAGGAGAATTCAGATGGGTCCTTTGCTCGACATAAGGCGCGACTTGTTGGTGATGGTAAGACTCATCAGGTTGGAATTAATTGTGGTGAGACGTTTAGCCCGGTGGTCAAATCGGCTACCATTTGCACTGTGCTTAGCTTGGCTCTTTCAAAGACTTGGCCAATTCATCAGTTGGATGTCAAGAATGCTTTTCTACATGGTAATCTCAAGGAAACAATCTATATGCATCAGCCGTTGGGTTTCAGGGATCCCAACCGCCCTCATCATGTCTGTTTGTTGAAGAAATCATTATATGGGCTTAAGCAGTCTCCACGGGCCTGGTATACACGATTTGCTGACTTTGTTTTGACTATTGGGTTCACTCACAGCATGTCAGATAATTCCTTGTTCATCTACTGTCGTGGTTCATCATTGGCCTATATTCTGTTGTATGTAGATGATATCATCTTGACTGCCTCTTCCGATGCCTTGCGCCAGTCTATCATGACCACGCTCAGTTCTGAGTTTGCCATGAAAGACTTAGGGCCTTTGAGTTATTTTTTGGGGATTGCCGTCAAGCGTCATTCAGGTGGCTTCTTTTTGTCTCAACGAAAATATGCCGCTGAGATCATAGAGAGGGCTGGGATGTCATCCTGCAAGTCCACTTCCACGCCAGTTGATGCAAACCCTAAGCTAAGTGCCGCAGCAGGTGCACCATACGAGGACCCGACCCGCTATCGCAGTTTGGCAGGGCCCCTCCAGTATCTTACCTTTACCAGACCGAATATTACATATGCAGTTCAGCAGGTGTGTTTATTCATGCATGATCCCAGAGTTGACCACATGAATGCAATCAAACGCATCATTCGATATATTCAGGGGACACTAGACTATGGGTTGCACTTGTATCCTTCATCTACATCCACACTTGTCTCTTACACGGATGCTGATTGGGGTGGGTGTCCCGACACCAGACGGTAAACTTCTGGCTACTGTATGTTCCTTGGCAACAACTTGGTCTCCTGGTCAGCAAAACGTCAGGCAACTCTATCACGCTCAAGTGCCGAGGCCGAATATCGAGGGGTAGCGAATGTGGTCTCCGAATTATGTTGGCTACGTAATTTGCTTTTGGAGCTTCATTGTCCCATTCAGAAGGCAACCTTGGTATATTGCGATAATATTAGTGCCATCTACCTCTCAGGTAACCCAGTTCAACACCAACGCACCAAGCATATCGAAATGGACATTCA
The DNA here is from genome assembly GCA_034509755.1 of Anisodus tanguticus. Classification (NCBI taxonomy): domain Eukaryota; kingdom Viridiplantae; phylum Streptophyta; class Magnoliopsida; order Solanales; family Solanaceae; genus Anisodus; species Anisodus tanguticus. The sequence continues at coordinate 35,432,013 of CM067546.1, forward strand.
CTTTGTCCGTGAAAAGGTTGCAAAGGGTCAAGTTCGCGTATGCCATGTCCCGTCTCGTTATCAAATTGCAGACATCTTTACAAAGGGTCTACCAGCGGTTCTCTTTGAAGATTTTAGGGACGATCTCGGCGTTCGAAAACCGCCCGCTATGATTGCGGGGGTGTGTTAAACGAGCAATATACATGTGATATACACCGAATATACAACAGTGTATATCACATGTATATCGATGGACTGAAGCGACAAGCGAGCGGTGCGGTCCAGAAGAAGATGGCCCGATTGGGCCTTTCGGCGGTGGCCTCAAAGACGTCCAGCCCCATGGCGTATTTAGGGCAGCAAAACAGTGGACAAGATTTGTATATTAAGGAAAATATATTGTGTGTATATTGTAGTATATTTGTTACCTAGATTAGGTTATACACTTACCATAATTAGGATATACACTTACCATATTGTATAGTTAGAATTATGGTAGAAGAAAGTTTTGTAACTTGTATATATATCTATTCAATCAATGAAAATAATCAAGAGGATTATTTCTTTCACTCGCACCACTCAGGTGCTTGAAAAGGGAGATGTCGAGTTGAGCTTCACTTTTGGAAGGATATTAACATTAAAAGATGTACTTTTTACTCCTTCCATGAGAAAAAAATTTGATGTCTAGTTTTCTTCTTAATAAAGCAGTCTTCAAACAAATTATTGAGTCTAATCAATATATAATAGTGAAAAGGGTATTTTATGGTAAAGGAGTATGCTTGTGATGAAATATTCAAGTTAATGTTGAAATGAATAAAGTTGCTAATTCTGTTTACATGCTTTCTTCTACTAATTTTTGGCATGCTCGTTTGTGTCATATTAATAATCGTTATGTGGGAATCATGAGCAGTTTAGGATTAATCCCAATGATTAAAAATAATTTTGAAAAATATGAGGCTTGTAGCAAAGCCAAAATCACTAAAAGACCTCATTTTCAAATTGAAAGATAATTCGAATTGTTAGAGTTAATTCACATTGATATTTTTGAACTTGTAGGAATTTTAACTCGTGGAGAAAATAGGTATTTTATCACTTTTATTGATGATTTTTTTAAGTATACAAATGTTTGCTTGATGAAAAATAAAAGTGATGCTTTTGAAAATTTTAAAATTTTTCTCCGTGAGGTTGAAACTCAATTTGGTAGAAAAATAAAAGAATTAGAAGTGATAGAGGTCGTGAATATGAGTCTAATGAGTTTAATTCTTTTGTTAGATCATTGGGAATAATTAAACTACTCCACCTTATTCTCCTACATCTAACGGTGTAGCAGAAAGAACAAATATAACTTTAGTTGAGTTAACAAATGTCATGCTTACTTAGTCAAGTGCACCTCTAAGTTTTTGGGGTGAAGCTATTTTAATTGCTTGTTATGTGATGAATTGTGTGCCTCATAAAAAGACTAAATTAACACCATTTGAGTTGTGGAAATGTCACAAGCCAAATTTAAGATATCTAAGAGTTTGGGGTTGTTTAGCCTATGTGAGGTTAATGGATCCCAAAATTTTTAAGTTGGGTAAAAGAGTTACTACTTGTGCTTTTCTTAGTTAGGCTTCAAATAGTACAATCTATAGAATTTTTAGTCTGGAAGATAATATTATAATAGAATCAGATTATACTATTTTTCATGAAAATAAATTTTCATTTGATTCTAAAAATAGTGGAGGCCTTAGGACTAAAGAAAATATTTTGTCACCACCTAGTTCTTCTACTTCTGTTTTAGAAAATGAAAAAAAATGATGAGTTTGAGTTAAGAATAAGTAAAAGAGCTAGAGTAGAAAATATTTTGATCCTGATTTTTATGTTTTTAATGTTGGAGATGACCCTCTCAATTTAGAAGAAGCTTTATTTTCACATGATGCTATTTTTTAGAAAGAGATTGTAAATGATGAATGAAATCACTAATTTATAATAAAACTTGAAAGTTAGTTGATCTACCATCGAGTTGTAAAATAATTGGGTATAAATGGGTCTTAAGAAAAAAAGTTAAAACCAGATGGTTCAGTTGATAAATACAAGGCTAGACTAGTTGCTAAGGGATATAAGCAATTAGAAGGCCTAGAATATTTTAATACTTTTTCTTCGGTTATTAGAATTACATCCATCAGATTTTTAATTGCTATTGGTGTAATTTTTTATTTACATATTCCTCAAATGGATGTAATTTTTTTTTTTAAATGGGGACCTAAATGAGGAGATTTATATGAAACAACCCGAAGATTTTGTTGAAGCAGGCCAAGAAAGCAAAGTGTGTAAATTTACTAAATTCATATATGGCTTGAAACATGCACCAAAGCAATGACACAAAAAATTGATTCATGCATGATTGAGAATGGTTTTAAAAACAAATGAGTGTGATAAGTGAATCTATCATAAGTGTTGGAATAATTCACATGTTATTGTTTGTCTCTGTGTTGATGATTTATTGATCTTTGGTTCTAACATGAATATTTTTGGTGAAACTAAAAATATTCTTAGAAGCCATTTTGATATGAAAGATCTTGGTGAGACAAATTTTATTCTTGGAATAAAAATTACTAGAACATGTGATGAAATTTTCCTTGACCAGTCACATTATGTTGAGAAAATTTTGAAAAAATATAACTTTCTTGATTGCAAGCATGTTGCAACCCATTTGATTCTAGCTTAATTGAAAGTTTAAAATATGTGACTGATTGCACTCGACCTGATATTGTGTATGCGGTTGAAGTACTTAGCAGGTTTACAAGCAAGTCAGGTAATGAACATTGGCATGCCATAACGAGATTATGAAATATTAGTTGATACAAAATTTTATGGGCTTGTTTTACAAAAAATATTCTACTGTACTTGAAGGCTTTTCTGATGCAGATTGGAATACTTTATCTAGTGATTCCTGTTCTACTACTAACTATATTTTACTTTGGGACTTGGTGCTATTTGTTAGAAATAAATAAAACAAACGACTATTGCTAACCCTACCATAGAGTCTGAACTAATTGTGTTAGCTTTAGTCAGTGAGAAAGCGAATTGGTTAAGAGATTTATTATTTCAAATACCTTATTTTGAAAAATCAATTCCTCCAATTTTAATTCGTTGTGATAATATGCTGCAATTGGTAGAATTCAAAATTGTTATTACAACGGTAAATCCAGATCAATAAGGAGAAAACACAGTACTGTGAGATCATATTTTACAAGTGGTACCATTAATGTTGATTAAGTCAAATCTTGTGATAATCTTGCAGATACACTAACCAAGACATGGAAAGAGAAAAGGTCTGGAGTACATCGAGGGAGATGGAAATGAAGCCCATAAATTCATGAGTCATATATAGAAAACCCAAATTGGGGACTAGAGATCCTATAAATCAGGTTTAATGGAAAAAATGAATTATATGATGACTTGTTGTGAAATGCACTAAATTTTTTATTCCCTCCCTATGGCGTGGGTGTATTATTTCTGTAACGATTTGTGGAGGTTGAGTCTATGAACTCTTAATGAAATTATGTAGCTCGTATATGTGGGATGTTACAGAAGCATCCTTGACTGATTTCACCTATGTGAGTGTGAAAGTAAGTCGCTTCCTATGAGATTTAGGCTCGTTCTCAAAAGCATTCATGAAACTGGATAGCATAAGACCGTAATGTGTTGGCTATTAAAACTCATGTCAACACCTTGATTATTATGGGTAAGCAATAATTCTTTATTTCCCTTAAGCGGTCATAGTTTAAGTCTGAGACCACTACGACTCTCGAGTAAAAATTATTGTTTTACTAGTGAAGATTTAATGCAGAGCACACCTTCATAATGTATAATAATCTATCTTCAGCTAATATACTCTTTTATTTTAATATTAAAATGAGTAGGGGATTGAAGGTTCTAATACACATTTTAATATTAAAAAATAAGTTATATTAAAGTGCTTCAATTACCACATTTCGTTGGTGGCAGAATAGTGTCCCTTTGGTTTCTATCTCATTACATATTTTAGTTAGTGGGAGTGGTGGCCGTTATTTTTATTTGTAACCTCCAACTCATTATTCACTCACATTCTTATTGTAACTCATGTAACTTCTAAGCCATAATTCTCCCATTATTTGCTCATTTATTACCCCACTTTCATCCATTCATTTCAAGGATGAATTTTTTCACTTATAAAAAGAAATCATACTTAGCGTTTAGTGGGAAGAGAAAATTTGGAATGCATGAAAAAAGTGAGTTAAAAGGAGAGTTTTATTTAGTCAAAGGAACGTGTTCTTTTGGTGGAGTTTTGGACTCAACATCTTGTCCAGAATTTGTTGAGTTGTACGATGTGGTCGAGCTGTTGTATCTTGAGGGGGACAAGTCAGGAAGATTACCGCTGGTCCGGTAAACATTTGATGCAGTGAGCTTGAATCTCTTTGAAGAGAGCGAGATATCCACATCTCAGCCTGAAAATAATATTTTCTTCATTTTTTATTTTTTAATTGTTATTGTATTTCAGTTGTAATTTCACCAACATCCAGAATAGAAACGAGGCTAGAATTTTACTAAGGGGGTTCAAAATATTAAAAAGCAAACATATGAAGAAGTCAAGGATTCAATGTCTATTATATATACATAAAAAATAATTTTAATCTTGTATATATATTGTAACTTTTCACCGGATATGGTTCTGATGAACTCCTTCCCCGCACTTGGCTCCTCCCCTGATTTAGGAGATTTAAAAACATAAATATAAGTACTATTATTTTAAACGCTTTGTTCTTGTTGAGAGTTGAACTCAAGATCTCCCACTTACTAAACGGATGCTCTAACCAACTAAGCTACAAAAGCTTTGCACACTGACATCGTATCGTTCTTACTGAACATCAGTACACTACGCACACCGTTAAGTAAAATGAAGCACCTTATCTTTAGAAATCTATAATGTACACAGTACACTCCCTCAACTTAGTTAAATAGTTAAATGTATGACGTAAAAACAAATACTATATTTTACTCCTTTTTTACTCTTGTACAAAATTTGATTCCTCAATCGTTGTGTCGAGGGTCCACCGAAAAAAGGTCTCTTGTTACAAAATTTTCATTGTACCTTTGGTGGAATGGATTGAACAAAACTTATTTGCATGTCCAGAGAGTCAAAATACTGAATAAGCAACTCTCCTTAAAGTGTGATATCGTAGACTGTATCACTCTTGACAAGAGCAACTCATAATCATCGACGAGAGGACTTAGAAAAATCTATAATGAGAAATGATTGTAGGAAAAAATGTTGTCTGAAAGGTTAAACAAAATGAAAGTTGAGTCTAGAGATGACTCTTTGTTTTTAAGATAAAATTGCTCTGTATAAATACTTTTACGGTAATGAACAATAGTCTCCCAAGATAAAACATCAACAATCAACAATACAAAGCAAATAAAGTTGATTCTAGCGAAGAAAATAAATATAGAACAGACTGCTGAAGAGGAGATGATTTTTGTGTTTCTGTTTCTGTATTTCGAACAGAATTGAACTGAACAGAACTGAACTGTGTTTCTATTTGAGTTTTTGTGTTATTTATGTAAACAGAAGAGTTTTTCGTTATTTTTTCTAAAATGAACAGTAATGTTCAATTTATAGAAGAAGAGGAGGGTCGTTGCAACGTTTCTGAAATCTTCCAAACCGTTGCAACGTTTTGCAAATCTTCAGGGACCAAAGTGTAAATAAGAAATACTTCAGGGACTAAAAAGAAAATTTCGGAAGAAAGCTCACAGCCCGTGACCCTAGTCTGAGGAGGACCAGACTGGATGGGCGGGCGGCGATGACGCGCGTGTGGGGCTTAGCCCCGAACCCAAGCTCACCTAGGTCCTCCCTCTTCTAAAAACATGGGTTACCCCTTGGGGTCTCAAACCCTTACTCAAAAATAGAGTTTATATAGTGCTCAATCCTTCAATCTTCTACCTATGTGGGAGATTTGTTATTTTTGGCCAAAACAATCCATTTATTCATGTCTCAAACACCTTACTTTGTGTACTAATATATCTTTCATTTCTTAACGAAATTTGACGATACTTGGAACTAATATCATCTACTCATTTAGTAGATTAAGCATGTGCAAAGAAATAATGTTTTTGACATGCGGGACCCACGTGTTTAAGAAACTAAATATGGGAAAAACTCAATCCCACACAGTTAAATTTCCAACAATCCCCTTTTGAAAGAGAATTGGTGCACACATGGTGCCAAAGTTCACCAATCTTCCAGCGAAAAGATATTGCATCAGGAAAGGTAGCTTTCGGCTATGAACCTTCCTTAGTCGATTCCCATTGAATTTACTTACTGCGCGGTGAACGTGATGTCTTGAACCGTCAGTGTTTAGTGTAAGCCAAGACAATGATATCAACACACTAACTTCTCTTATTTATTTCTTCTTATAGTTTTGTCCGTTATGGCCATGGAAAACTCTTGGATTCTTAAGTGCGAACATTTGAAGCGGCCTGTCTTCGCACTTAAATAGGTGATCTCCTATAATGTATCCTGCTATACCCCACTCGCAAGTGTTAGGAATCAATAAAAGTTTTAGAAACTTATCATTTACCCATTATGCAGGTAGCACTTAATGTCTATCGCGAAAACAGCTTTGGAATTATATTTCTTTAAAGAATAATAACCTGAAGTGCTCTTACTTCAAGTGAAGCGCAAAACTGAACCTCTACAGTTTAGTTGTCCCATTGAACCAAATTCTTGGGATCTCCAATCAGTAAGGTTGGGTTACCACCATAAAGATTTTTATTGTTTGGGTTTCAAGCCCATTCCCCTAGACAGACAAAATATTTGATCTTTGGGTAGGCCTTAGTTAATGGATCCTCTATATTATCCTTTGATCTGACGTAATCAATGGAAATGACACCCATGGTGATCAACTTCCTAACGGTATTATGTCTCCGAAGAATATGTCTAGACTTGCCGTTGTACATATTACTTCGGGCCCTTCATAAAGCCGATTGGTTGTCACAGTGAATCATCACCGAAGGCACGGGTTTATCCCAACAAGGGATATCCTCTAAGAAGTCGTGAAGCCATTCTGCTTCTTCTCCCACTTTGTCTAAAGCGATAAACTTTTATTCCATCGTGGATCGGGTGATGCATATTTGCTTGGAAGACTTCCAAGACACAACCCCACTACCAATTGTAAAAACATACACACTGGTAGATTTGGTGTTTTTTATGTCCGATATCCAGTTTGCATCACTGTATCCTTCTAATACGGCTGGAAATCTTGAATAATGTATTCTGTAAGTCAACGAATATTTCAGATATCATAGTATCCGATTTAATGCATTCCAGTGATCATTTCCAGGATTACGAGTAAACTTAGCCAACTTATTGACTGGATAAGCGATATCGGGTTGGATGCAGTTTGTAATGTACATTAAGGTACCAATGACCTGCGCATATCGCTCTTGGGATACGGGTGCACCACGATTTTTATCAATTCTATGATTCATATCCATCGGTGACTTCATAGAGGATTGTCAAATACATCAAATTTCCTCAAAATATCTTCAATATAATAAGATTGAGATAAGACCAATCCGTCAGATGTCTTAGAAATCTTAATTCCTAAGATTACATCTGCAATACCCATATCCTTCATGTCGAAACATTGTTTCAGCATATTTTTGGTTTCTAGGATCAAGTTTAGACTACTTCAGGTGATGAGCATGTCATCTACATAAAGTCATATCATGACAAATGAGTCAGAGTTCCCTTTGATATAGATACATTTATTACATTCATTTATGGAGAAACCTTTTGATAATAAAGTATTATCAAACTTTTCGGGGCTTGTTTGAGTCCGTACAAAGACTTAACAAGTCGACATACTTTCTTTTCTTGTCCTGGAACCACATATCCTTCGGGTTGTTCCATGTATATTTCATCTTTTAACTCTCCATTTAGGAAGGCTGTCTTAATATCCATTTTATATATCTCAAGATCACACAAAGCTGCAATGGATATGAATACCCTTATAGACGTTAATCTAGACACAATGGAGTATGTATCGAAGTAATCGAGACCTTTCTTTTGTCTGTAGCCTTTGACTACTAATCTGGCCTTATATTTTTCAATAGTTCCATATGCTTTGTACTTTCTTTTGAGTATCTACTTGCAACCCAAATGTTTGCTTCCCGGAGGAAGCTCAACCATTTCCCAAGTATAGTTTTGCATGATGGAATCTATTTCACTTTCTATAGCTTCTTTCCAAAGCGGTGCTTCTGGAGTTGACAATGCTTCCTTAATTATCATCGGTTCATTTTCATCCATATAGGTAGAAAATATGGACCAAAGGTTTTGTCCTTTTTGACCCTTTTTCTCTGTCTTAGTTCAACCTCTGGAACCCCTAAGTTATGTAGGTCTACAACATTAAGTTTCGGATAGTCAGTAACTTCTGAGTCCTATAGATCTGGAACGTCTAGTTCCGGATAATCAAAAACTCCCGGATCTTGTTGATTTTGAGCATTTTGTTCATAACTTCGTTTGTGAGGAATTATTTTTTTCCTTTCTATGAATGATTTGTTCAAATAATTCAGCGTTCCTTGATTCCATGATCGTACCCTCATGGATATCAGGTATCTCCAACTTATACACTAAGAAGCGATAAGCACTGCTGTTATTTGCATATCCGATGAATATGCAATCTATAGTCTTAGGTCCAATTTTGACCTATTTTGGTTTAGGTACTTCGACCTTTGCCAAACAACCCCACACTTTCAAATATTTGTAAGTGGGTTTCTTTTCTTTCCATGATTCATATGGAGTTTTATCCTTACGCTTATGCGGAACTCTATTGAGAACTGTATTAGCGGTAAGAATCGTTTCGCCCCACATATTTTAGGCTAAACCAGAATTGATAAGTAAAGCATTCATCATCTGAATACGTTTGACTGAAGTGAGTAAGGAGCGATCGTTTGATGAACAATGTCGAATTGAGCACAGTATTCTTCAAACGGTGCTACGTATTCTCCCCCTCTATCACTACAAATTTCTTTAATCCATAGGTTTAGTTGATTTTCAACTTCTGCTTTGTAACGTTTAAATGCTTCAAACGCTTCATCTTTACTTTTCAACAAGTAAACATAACAATACCTTGTACTATCATCAATGAAAGTCACAAAGTACTTGTTTCCCCCTCTAGTTTGCACAAACTTTAAATCACATATGTCGGTGTGAATATGTTCTAGAGGAGCGCTGTTTCTTTCGACTGAATAGAAAGACGATTTGATTAATTTTGCCTTTACGCACACCTCACATTTATGTTGAGGGTTTATGTCGAAAGAAGGCAAAAATTCCAACTTTACTAACTTTTGAATGGATTTATAGTTAACATGTCCTAATCTATGATGACATAAATTAGAGGACTCAGGCAAGTAGGTAGAAGACTTTATTTCATTAGATGAACGGATTACAGACATAACATTCATTTTGAAGAGGTCGTCACACGCGAAGCCCCTTCCTACAAATATACCATTCTTAGTTATTACAAATTCATTGGACTCAAAAACTAGTCTAAAGCCAGCCTGGACCAACAGTGACCCTGAAACCAAGTTCTTGCGGATGTCAGGGACGTGCATTACTTCCTTCAGAGTAAGCTCTTTGCCTGAAGTCATTTTGAGGACAACATTTCCAACCCCTTGCACTTCAGAGGTAGTGTCGTTGTCCATGAACATCTTTTTGCCCGAGATTGAGGCGTAAGAGGAGAATGTACTCTTGTTAGAGCAGATGTGGCGGGTTGCACCCGTGTCTATCTACCATTGCCTTGGATTCTCTACCAGATTTGCCTCCAACACTACAGCCGAGAAATCCACAATCATGTAGTTAAGGTTCGAAAGATCATCCTTGTCTTGCACAACGTTAGCCTTGGCCTTGCCTTTGTTCTTGGCCTTTTCCTTCTGCTCTCGCTTCAGTTTGCGGCATTCTTTGATCATATGGCCAGACTTTCCACAGTGATGACAGTTTCCTTTGAACTTCTCCATCGTTTGGCTTTTGCCACCTCCCTGGTACTTACATGTTTTGTTGGTGTTTCCCATTGAATCAACCAGATTCGCCTTTGCCTCCATTGGCTGATTTTCCTTAGATATAGTCATTTTATTGTCCTCTTGTATTTGCAGTTTGACATTAAGATCTTCAAACCCCATTTTCTTTGTCTTTAGTTTGAGATAACTCATGAACTCGTTCCATGAGGGAGGCAATTTCTAAATCAAAGACGCAACCAGAAACTGCTCATTTGGCTTCATTCCTTCCAAATCCAGATGATGAAGAATCATTTGAAACTCTTGGATTTAGGACATCACTGATTTACCATCCACCATTTGAAATTTTAGAAACTTTCTAACGATGAATTTCTTTGTACCCGTATCCCGTGCGCTGTACTTTTTCTCGAGTTTTTCCCACAACTCATTTGCCGTCTTCACGGTGCAATACACAGTATAGAGTGTATCTGACAGACCGTTCAGAATGCAATTTTTGCACATGAAATCACTATGATTTCAAGCATCCAAAGTTAACTTCAGGGCATTTGTGACCTGGATATCTTCGCCCACTTCAGCCGTTGTGTTATATTGAGTGTCTATTGCATCCCCATCAAAATGAGGATCTTCTATCAGAAAGTGTGACAGGTTCAACGTAGTAAGATAGAACAACATCTTTTGTTGTTATCTCTTGAAATTTGTACCCAGAAATTTTTCAGGGCGTTCTCCTTGGAAACTGGCAGGAGCAGGACAACAACATTCCCTTGAGTAGCAGCAGCATTCGCGTGTGGGGCTTAGCCCCGAACCCAAGATCACCTAGGTCCTCCCTCTTCTAAACACATGGGTTACCCCTTGGGGTCCCAAACCTTTACTCAAAAATAGAGCTTATATAGTGCTCAACCCTTCCATCTTCTACATATGAGGGAGATTTGTTATTTTTTGCCAAAACAATTTATATATTCATGTCTCAAACACCTTACTTTGTGTATCAATATCTCTTTCATTTCTTAACGAAATTTGATGATACTTGACACTAATATCATCTACTCATTTAGTATATTAGGCATGTGCGAAGAAACGATGGTTTCGACATGCGGGGACCACATATTTAAATCACTAAAGACGGAAAAAACTCAATCCACATAGTTAAATTTCCAATAATGATTAATACAACTTCTATGAATTTTATAACTGAAACTAGATTTTGAGGGTATTTTGGTGATACTAAATAATTTGATCCCCCGTCCTACCAATGTTGGATTGGATTATGATAGACGTCAATTAGGATAATAGATAGTATCCCCTCAGCCGAATGGCATAGATAATACATACATTGTGTTTCCCCATTAAGAAAGAAACGTATGAAAAAGAAAAATAATTACACCTTCTGTCTCAATTTAAGTGTCTTCTTTATTTATTTTTTATTTATCCCAAAAAAATTGTCATTTTTTATATTTAGTAAATTTTGACAAGTTTAAGATCACAAGATTTACAAGATTCAACAAATCTTTAGTTAAAGACTACAAAATTCAAAAAACTTCTTCTATTTATTAAACTTCATACCTAATCAAACAAAAAAAAATTAAACGGAGGGAGTAAATAAAAAGGCAATGAAATTCATATTCTTTGAACCTTAAAAAAATATATTTACTAAAACAGTGACCCTATTGCATTATTTTGGAGAAACAAACAAGTTTCTGAGAGTTGTAATTAATACAGCTAGCGTTCTCACATCCAGATTAAAGAAACACGTAAAGGGAGACGGTTAGGTTTACGTTTGAAATTTTGCTTTTCTGTTGTAGACAGAATTGAATTAGCAGTAATTGTTTTTTAATTTTTGCTAATTTCTTAGGGAATCAATGTTGACCCCAAATATATGTTGTTCATTTCACATTGCCTCCTGAAATCATGCATACAAGTGTTTTGGTTGAATTTATGATTTTCACTTGACCAATGTTCAGTTTGCATTATTAATTTTACAAGACAATAGCTTTTTTGGAGCTTTATAACTATGTTTAATATATTTAGCAAGATGGTGAAAGTAGAAGGGTTTTATAACTTTGTATATCTCAACATTTATTACGATATTCTTGGGCACCCAACTAAAAGATTATCAAAATTATCCTCTTAATATTTTTGTTCTCTTTTTTATTAGTAGATTATTTATCTCCTCCAGTATGAATGTCGGTCAATTTTCCAAATTATATTATAAATAATTTTTAATTTATCATGGTTCGAAGTTTGCTAGTTGTGCACGACATCTAATAATTTTAGAGTGTTTGAATTGACTTTCTAAAAGTGGCTTATAAGCTAAAAGTCAAATGTCATAAATTGGTCCTACCCAACTTTTAACTTTTGGCTTATTTTGTACATTTTTAACTTAAAAATAAGTATTTAACAACACTTTTTATCTCACTTTAAAGCCAGAAAAACACTTAAAATAAGTCAATCCAAACACCCCTTAGTTGCAACATGAACCACTTTATATGAACTGAAACAAAAGAAGTACTCCCTCAAACCCAAAAAGATTGACCTAGTTTGACTTGACATAAAATTTAAGAAATAAATGAAGACTTTTGAAATGTATAGTCCAAAATAAATCTTAGATATTTGTGTGGTTGTAAATGATCTCAACAACAACAACACCATACCCAGTAAAATTCCACAACGTGGGGTCTGGGGAGGGTAGAGTGTACGCAGACCTTACATTTACCTTGGTAGGTAGAACGGCTATTTCCGAGAGACCCTCGGCTCAAGACAAAGCATAAGCATAAGCATAAGCAAAAGCAAAAGCAAGGCAAGCACAACAAGGCAAGACAAGAGAAACAGTCAGACCCGGATAAGAAATTTAAAGCAATATGAAAAGCGAATAAGCTTAGATAGCGCATTCTGAAAAAAGAAGCAGTAACTACCGCAAGTACATTAGATAAACAAAGTACACTAAAGAACACATATCAGCAGAAATCAAACTACGAGGGATTATAAAGTAATACTGTGCATATTATTATGATAGGCGAAGCGGGCCTACAGTAACAACACTACACTACCAGTTTGTAAGCGTACGTAGGACTACGCTCGACTACCTACTGCCCTTCTACTCTAATTCACGTCCTCCACAACCCACTATCTAAGGTCATGTCCTCAGTAAGTTGCACATGCGCCATATCTTGTCTAATCACCTCTCCTCAATACTTCTTCGGCCTATCTCTACCCCTCCTGAATCCGTCCATAGCCAACCTCTACCCCTCGTGAACCCGTCCATAGCCAATCTCTCACACTTCCGCACTGGGGCATTTGTGTCTCTTCTCTGCGCATGCCCAAATCATCTCAACCTCGTTTCCTGCATCTTATCCTCCACTGAGGCCACGCTCACTCTGTCCCGGATATCATCATTTCTAATCATATCCCTCCTTGTGTGCCCGAACATCCATCTTAGCATCCTCATCTCCGCAACTTTCATCTTTTTGGATGTGCGAAGTCTTGACTGGCCAACACTCCGCCCCATACAACATAGTCGGTCTAACCACCACCATACAAAACTTGCCTTTAAGTTTTTGTGACACCATTTTGTCGTACAAGACTCCAGATGTGAGCCTCAATTTCATCCACCCTGCCCCAATACGATGCGTGACATCGTCATCAATCTCTCCATTCCCTTGGATAATAGACCTGTGGAACTTGAAGCTTTCTTTCTTTGGAATGACCTGAGTACCAAGCTTCACCTCCTCGCCTGTCTCAAGGCCGCTCCAGTTACTGAATTTGCACTCTATGTATTATGTCTTGGTCCTACTTAGCATGAACCCTTTAGATTTCAGAGTCTATCTCCAAACCTCCAGCTTAACATTCACTTCGCTGTGAGTCTCATCAATCAGGACTATGTCATCTGCGAATAATATACACCATGACACCTCCCCTTGGATTTGTCGCGTCAGTCCATCCATCACCAAGGCAAATAAGAATGAGTTAAGATCTGATATCTGGTGCAGCCTCATCATCAATGGAAAATGCTCCGAATCTCCTCCTACTGTCTGTACCCTGGTCTTGGCTCCATCATACATATCCTTGATCGCCCTAGTGTACGCCACAGGTACACCTCTAACCTCCAAACATCTTCATATAATCTCCCTAGGTACTCTATCGTATGCCTTCTCGAGGTCGATGAAAACCATATGTAAGTCTCTCTTCCTTTCCTATACTGCTCCACCAATCTCCTAATAAGATGAATGGCTTCTATAGTCGAACGCCCCAGCATGAATCAAAACTGGTTCTCGGAGATGGACACGCCTCTTCTCACCCTCATCTCCACGACCATTTCCCAAACTTTCATAGTGTGGCTTAGCAGTTTGATACCCCTATAGTTGTTGCATCTCTGAATATCACCTTTGTTCTTTTACAAAGAAATCATTGTACTCCACCTCCATTATTCGAGCATTCTTGCCATTTTAAAAATGATGTTAAACAACTTAGTCAACCACTCCAAACCTGTCATGCCTGCGCTCTTTCAAAATTCAACTGCGATCTCATCAAGTCTAGTCGCTCGTCCCCTGTGCATTCTGCGAACAACACCCTTAACCTCCTCAACCTTAATGCTTCTACAATACTTAAAATCCTGATACCTACCATATTGCTCCAGATCTCCCAGCACAATGTATCTATCTCCTTTCTCATAAAAAGGGTTTATGAAAGTAAGACTGCCACCTCCGCCTAATATGCTCGTCCTCCACTATTATTTTGTCATCCTCGTCCTTGATGCACCTCATGTGATACAAGTCACGGGCCTTCCTATCCATCACCTTGGCTAGTCTGTACAACTTCTTATCTCTGCATTTTTCCTCTAATTCCACATACATGCTTTCAAAAGTCATCGTTTTTGCCGCTGTAACTGCAAGCTTTGCCTCCTTCCTCATCATCTTATAGAGTTCCCTATTCGTCCACTTCTCCACCTCATCCTTGCTTTATACCAATTTCGCATACGTCGCTTTCTTCGCTTCTACCTTCTCTTTAATTTTATCATTCCACCACCAGTTCCCTTGATGTCCACCACGGCTACCCCGCGAAACCCCTAGCAAGTACTTAGCCACCTCTCGAATGCAGCTGGCTGTCTTGTCCCACATACCGATCGCATCCCCACTACTCTCCCAAGCCCCCTTGGCCAGCAACCTCTCCCACATCTCCTTTGCACTAGCCATAAAGTTAAATTATTTCTAAATATAGAAATGAGCCAATATTTTTAGAATAAACTAATAAGGAAAATAGGTCAATCTTTTTTAGACGGATGGAATAACATTTACTATAGATAATTTAGCAAAAAAGGTGGTATAAAATTTGGATAACAAGACGATAAAATATAAAAGCTTGGATAGCTTCTATTTTATTTTTATTTTTTATCCGGTATTTAACATTCAAATTAGAGCTTGACTAAATTTGAATCGCTCACTAAAAGGCCCATTTATGGGGATGACACTCAACAAAAAAAATTCTTTCCTAAAGCGATGAACCTGAAACATCTAGTAATTAAGAGTGGAGACCCAACCTTTTCACCGCAACCTATGTTGGTAACTTGGATAGCGTTATCATATTGGATGAATGGTCACGACACTATACTTCTTTCCTTTTTGGGATGTATGGTGAGCTGGAGGCTGTCTGGCGCAAACATTCCCAAGTATGGAAGCTAAACTGATCAAACTCCTACTACTACTATTTATTTGCTATTCCCCCAAACGCGTAGTTATTACAAATATCCTTTTGTTTGGCATTTGAAATTCGAAATTCGAAATTTGCTCAGGGGTAGGTATGGTAATTATCCGAAACACGGTGGATAATATTGGTAAAAAAAAAATCGAACAGAGAATTATGGTTCAACGTAGTCTGCATGAACCAAACTGATGCCTGTTATATACCTCGTTACGGTGGATCCATGAGAATAACGCTGGACCAGGAAATTATCTCCTATAGCTGAGGACCACCACAATGACCGATGCAGCCAATCATAATCAAAGTATGGAGAAAAATGCTGGAAAATGACACGTTGCCTGTTTCCACTTTTTAGTTTTTCAAGTTTGGAGCTACTCCCTATGTTTTTGAAAAAGTCAATAATTATTATTTTGGCAAAAGTTTATGCAATAATTTAACAGTGTTATTATTTATACGTACAAAGAGTCATTTGGTTAGCTTGCAAATTTATCTTCAAAGTTGAAAGTTGAAACTATATACTACTCCCTCTAAATAAAAAAGAGTGTCCACTTAATTTTTATTTTTTTTATTCAAAAAATGTGTCTACTTATCAAATAAAAAAAAATTGATCTCAATCTTTTAGATTTGCCCTTATTAAGTGTTACGTGATCAAATCCAATACTATTTAATTAGGACTATTTTAGTCAAATTATCTATTTTTTTTAGGAGAGTTAGTATTTTCTTAAAGAGATTGTAAATGAGTAAGTGAACACTCTTTTTGATCTGAATGAAGTATAATGCAAGGATTAAATACTTAAATTAATATTCTTTGAATTATTAGTACTTTTGACTTGTTGATTTATTTCCTTAATAATAGAATAAATTAGATGTGTCTGTTTTGAATGAATAAATTTTCGGACAAATTTTTATTTTAACATTGACAATGTTAATAACAATTAGAGAAAGGTTTTGACAGAAGAGAATTTTGTCGTTTTCACTGTTTTTGTTCAATTATAGCTAATTATTGGATTGATATTTCTATTATATCTGATATAAAATAAATATCTCAGGATTTTAAACATATTCATTCTTGGTCTGATTACTGCAAATCTAGCGAGTCTTTCTAACAGTCTATGGTGTAGCTTGACTGTTGAAAACAGTAACATAAATAACTCAGTACTTTATATGGAGGAAATAAAAGAAGAATTCATTTGAAAACTCAAATGGGTGAACAAAATGAAAAGTTTTCTCGATTAAACAATTTTCACTAAACCACTGCAAGTCTATACATACGATAGGCAAGAAAAAAGACCCATTTCATAGAGCCTAAGTTACAGTGTTACACTGGTGTTTCTTATGCTAAAAAAAATGTAACTAAATGAAATATAAAATACAATAATTAGCGAATTTTATACTGGGAAATAATCTCGGTACTACCCACACGAGCAAGAAAGAATGAAGATCGCCCCAGGACACAGACGAGTTGGTAAGTGGTAAGGTGATTGGGGTACAACCACTCCGATGTCGCGGGTTCGAATTCGTGTTGTGACAGTCTTTGCTGAAATATTACAAGAGTTATTGCTAGATTCGTGTCCGGTCCTCTCTCTTGCAGAACTACCACTCGCGCATATCCCTCAATTTATATCTCATCTGACCAAAGGACCTTTGATACGGGAGTTTCGCTTTCGGACTTTCACCTTTACAGAAAAGAATGAAGACCGATTGTAGAAGGCTGCACACGAAACAAATCACCTGTACCGCGTATCAAGCGTGCTCAGACCGACCCCCTATATTCCCGTAAATTACTTTTTAATCCCCACAAATCCCGTTTAAAAAAGGAAAGCCCCCTCATAAATTTCATTCTCTCTCTCTCTCTCTCAATATAATCTTTCTTTCCTTAAAATCAAACCAGCAAACAACAGTAAAAAGCTTCCATATCAACATCTTCAACACCCTACCACCAAATGCACATACTACTTTGGCTAGTTGGCTAATAATAACTACATAGCAGTGAAGATAAGGTAAAAATTACATAAATCTGTCTTTTTTTTTTTGAATGTTTCAAGAACCCCACATATGGAAACTTATTTATTCAGATCTTCTTAACTTGTCATACATACACATTTTTTGAACCCCTATATGTTTTTTTTATAAAATTTTTATTACATAGAGGTAGGGTAAGAAAATGAGGGAGGAGATTATAACGTTGTAATTCGAACCTATCATTAAGGTGATAGTCGAGTGGAGCCAACCAACTGAGTTAATAGATCTTACCGAACACTATGTATTTAGGTATCAGGGCTTCATTTTTTATGAAAAAAAGAGTTTTTTTAGTTTTTTTTAAAAAAAATAAAAGATTGAATCTTTCTTAGCTGATGTTATCTTTTATTCAAGATTTTGAGGTTAGTAAGTACTAACTACTCATTTTATTTTTTTTATTTTATAAGGGATGACAAAAGAAAGAGGGAGGAAGATGGGGATTGGGTAGTTTTTTAATAATTTAATTTACAGTCCTTTTGATTTAATTGGACAATGGAAGAGGGACCCCATGAAAGCTTGTTACAGTTGTATTAATTTGTAGTGTGTATATGTTTGCAAGTAGTGTGTGTGTGTGTGTGTATTTTATTGGTATTTATGTTTTGAATGTTTCTTACACGCCTTTAGGAGGCTGATTCTCTTGTATTTACAAACAATGTTTTCTGTATCTTTACATTAATTGTCTTATAAGTATTGGGTGACTATTGGAAGGACACATATCTCTCTACTTATGCAAAATTATTTTGATTCAGATGTATATAGGGGAGATTTGTATGTGAAGAGAAGGATCTGGTTGTGTACTTGTACTTGCGTTTGTTCCACCTTGGTAAATGGTCTAGGAAAATCTTGATTCTTAGTTGTTGTATGTATCTTATCAAGATTTGGGTGAATCTTCTCTTATGTGTTTTTTGTTATGTTTTGAACTGTTTTGATGCTTTTCACACAAAATGATCAGGTGTTTTTTGCTAAACAAAGGTGACCCTTTAATGTTTTTTTAGCTAATAAATAGAGAGGATTGGCTTTGGAGAAAGAGAAAAGGGGTGGGGGTAGGGGGTTGATCATGCTTTTGTTCAGCATCATTGACCTGCACAAAATGTTTACTATTTTTTCCCCTTTTTTTATGCTGGGATTTTCCAAAAGATTTCATTTTGAATTATTTGAAACCAAGAGTTTGTATATCCTTTGCACTATTGTTTTTAGTTTTGAGCTTGTCAACTTAGAGTTAACTAATTCGCTTGTTGCTTCTTTGGTGTTGTGCAGTTTCAGGTTTTGTTGGTCATCAAGTAATCTTTTAGCACAACTTTTAGCAACATGACTTCAAGATCCTTCAAACCCTCTGATTCCCAACAAGGTAAGCCTTCTGGTGTTACCTTTGCAAGGAGGACGTCATCGGGTCGGTATGTGAACTTATCAAGGGAATCACTGGATAGTGAGGTTAGTGGCATTGAATTTGCAAACTACACAGTGCATATCCCTCCAACCCCTGATAACCAACCTATGGATCCTTCAATTTCTCAGAGGGTTGAAGAGCAGTATGTGTCGAATTCCTTGTTTACCGGTGGTTATAACAGTGTGACTCGTGCTCACTTGATGGATAAGGTAATTGAATCAGAAACTAACCATCCTCAGATGGCTGGTGCTAAAGGTTCTTCTTGTGCTATACCGGGTTGTGATGGGAAAGTCATGAGTGACGAAAGGGGTGAAGATATTCTTCCTTGTGAGTGTGATTTTAAAATTTGTCGGGATTGTTACGTTGATGCTGTTAAAACTGGTGATGGTATATGTCCTGGTTGTAAAGAGTCTTACAAGAACACTGATTTGGCTGAGAATGCTGTGGATCCTTCTGGACGACCTCTGACTTTAACTTCAAATGTTAGCATGTCTAAAATGGAAAAGAGGTTGTCGTTGATGCGATCAGGTAATAAGTCAGCGATAATAAGAAGCCACTCAGGGTTGATGAGGAGTCAAACAGGGGATTTTGATCATAATAAATGGTTATTTGAGACAAAAGGGACGTATGGCTATGGAAATGCTATATGGCCAAAGGATGAGGGATTTGGAAATGACAAAGAAGATAATGGCGGTGAGCCTTCCGAACTTCTGAACAAGCCTTGGAGGCCGCTTACACGTAAACTGAAGATACCCGCTGCGGTTATTAGCCCATACCGGTAATTTCTCGTCCCTAACAGTTTCTATTGCCATCTTTCTTCTCTACTTCTTTGAATTCAAGAACAAAATTTGGTGAAATTACCCATGTCCAAGTGGCTAGTGAACTTACAAATTAGTTTTAACATGAATGCTTCTTCCTTCTAATCAAAGAAACATGCTAAAACAGTGATCGTAATTTTATATGTGGATGGCCCTCTAAAAACATGTGTGGGACTTGCATCTTTTATCTTGTAAGACTACATTGCAAACTTAGCTTCTTGAGTATACCATATTTAAGAGACGAGTTAAATCTAGCTTTTTTGGTGGGTGCCATTAGATAGTCCTGTGCTTTAGATATTGGTCGGTTGCTTAATGCATGCTGCGCTTAATTGGTGCTATGTTTTATTATAGTCTGTACTCCTGTTCATAAGGTTTCCTGTTTGTTTATATTCTTTTATCTTGAAATAATAATAATTTTGGATGTCGGGGTAGTGTTTATCTTATTATTGCTTTTCTTCAACCTATTTGAGAACTTTCTTGACACAACTCAATTTGTACAGGCTCTTGATTCTTATTCGCGTTGTTGTTCTTGGACTATTTCTTCAATGGAGGATTACCCATCCTAACAATGATGCTATATGGTTATGGTATATGTCCATAATCTGTGAGATTTGGTTTGCAATCTCTTGGCTACTTGACCAGCTTCCAAAGTTATGCCCCGTTAACCGTGCTACCGATCTTAATATTTTGAAAGAAAAATTTGAAACACCAACTCCTACCAATCCCACAGGAAAATCTGATCTTCCAGGTATAGACATATTTGTCTCTACAGCAGATCCTGAGAAAGAGCCACCACTAGTCACTGCAAACACAATACTGTCTATCCTTGCTGCTGATTACCCAGTTGAAAAGCTTTCATGCTATATTTCTGATGATGGAGGTGCTCTTCTGACGTTTGAAGCAATGGCAGAAGCTGCAAGTTTTGCCAACACTTGGGTTCCTTTTTGTCGTAAACATAATATTGAACCAAGGAACCCAGAAACCTACTTCAGCTTGAAGAAAGACCCTTACAAGAACAAAGTACGTCAAGATTTTGTGAAGGATCGGAGACGAGTGAAGCGTGAATATGATGAATTTAAGGTTCGAATCAATAGCCTCCCTGATTCAATTCGCCGGCGTTCTGATGCATATAATGCTCGAGAAGAAATCAAGGCCATGAAGCTTCAGCGAGAGGCAGCTGGGGATGAGCTTTTGGAACCCATCAAGATAACAAAGGCCACTTGGATGGCAGATGGGACCCACTGGCCTGGTACTTGGATGGTTTCTGGTCCTGAGCATTCTAGGGGTGATCATGCTGGAATCATACAGGTATTAATGATGTCTAGTTATTTGTTGCTTCCATCATATTTACTGATAAGGAAATAATTGTTTGATGCATATGATCACCATGCTGAATGCACTCCTTTTTGTTCATCCCTCCAAGGATGAGAAAAAAGAGGAAAGAAACTTATAGTTATTTTCTTCTCCCTGATTATTGTTAACTCTGTCTCTAGGGGGCTTCACATTTTGCCAATTGTATGTTTATTTTGCTATTTTATACACTTGGACAGCTGTCAATGACTTGTATGTTAGATTGTTGAAGTAATAGATTTGGTTTAACATTGTTAGTATTTTTTCTTGTCTTGGGTACAGGTTATGTTAAAACCTCCAAGTGATGAACCCTTACATGGAAACTCTGCTGATGACGGTCTAATAGATTCAACAGAAGTTGATATTCGTCTCCCCTTGCTGGTGTATGTATCTCGTGAGAAGCGTCCTGGCTATGATCATAACAAAAAGGCTGGAGCCATGAACGCCTTGGTCCGAGCTTCAGCCATCATGTCTAATGGTCCCTTTATTCTCAACCTTGATTGTGATCACTACATCTACAACTCGCAGGCTATTAGGGAGGGAATGTGTTTTATGATGGACCGGGGTGGGGATAGAATCTGTTACGTTCAGTTTCCTCAACGTTTTGAAGGAATTGATCCTTCTGACCGTTATGCAAATCACAATACTGTTTTCTTTGATGTAAACATGCGTGCTCTTGATGGCCTTCAAGGTCCAATGTATGTGGGGACTGGTTGCCTCTTCCGCAGGACTGCTCTTTATGGTTTTGACCCACCACGAACCAAGGAACACCACCCTGGTTGCTGCAGCTGTTGTTTTGGTCGGCGCAAGAGTAAGGCCACTGTGTCTTCTGTCTCAGATAATGACAACAGGGCGCTTAGAATGGCAGATTTTGATGACGAGGAGATGAATCTTGCTGCCTTTCCTAAAAGGTTTGGTAACTCAAGTTTCCTCATTGATTCCATTCCAGTCGCAGAATTCCAAGGTAGACCACTTGCTGATCACCCTGCAGTAAAGAATGGACGGCCACGTGGTGCTTTAACTATCCCGAGGGAACTTCTTGATGCCTCCACGGTTGCTGAAGCGATCAGTGTCATTTCATGTTGGTATGAGGACAAAACTGAATGGGGTAATAGAGTTGGATGGATTTATGGGTCTGTTACTGAAGATGTGGTGACGGGGTATAGGATGCATAATAGGGGTTGGAGATCTATTTACTGTGTGACAAAGAGAGATGCATTCCGTGGTACTGCACCAATCAATCTCACTGACAGACTTCACCAAGTGCTTCGATGGGCCACTGGTTCTGTTGAAATCTTCTTCTCTCGCAACAATGCTTTTTTGGCTAGTCCCAGGATGAAAATTTTGCAGCGGATTGCCTACCTCAATGTCGGTATCTACCCTTTCACCTCGATATTCTTAATTGTTTACTGCTTCCTCCCAGCACTTTCACTATTCTCTGGTCAGTTCATCGTCCAGTCCCTGAACGTCACCTTCCTCACATATCTACTTGTGATCACATTGACTCTCTGCGCGCTCGCGGTTCTCGAGATCAAGTGGTCTGGGATTGCCTTGGAAGAGTGGTGGCGTAACGAGCAATTTTGGTTAATTGGGGGCACAAGTGCCCATCTTGCTGCTGTGCTTCAAGGGCTGCTAAAAGTGATTGCTGGCATTGAGATTTCATTTACACTGACATCAAAATCTGCAGCTGATGATGATGATGAATTTGCTGACCTCTATATTATCAAATGGACATCCCTTTTTATCCCACCTATTGTGATCATGATGACTAACTTGATCGCAATAGCTGTTGGTGTAAGCCGGACAATATATAGCACGATACCACAATGGAGCCGTTTGCTAGGAGGAGTTTTCTTCAGTTTTTGGGTACTGGCTCATCTCTATCCTTTTGCAAAGGGGTTGATGGGAAGGCGTGGAAGGACACCAACAATTGTATTTGTCTGGTCAGGACTTATTGCCATTACAATTTCGCTCCTGTGGGTTGCGATCAACCCGCCTGCTGGTAGCACTGAAATTGGAGGGTCATTCCAGTTCCCTTGATTGATTTTCCTAACAGGCATATGCCAAATTAGCTCCTGCACATTCCATTTAGATTATTCTTTAGTTTCTACTTCTTTTTCTTCTCTCTCTGTAACAAAATGTGGACACAAAGGCCTTGAAATTTATGTGGATTTTGCCATCACTATTGTCCTTGAATTTTTGTTTATTATTCAATGTTCATAGGAAAGGGCAAAACATAAAATACATCGTTTGTAATCAAAGCCTCAGAATAGATAAATATTTAAAGTTAGATTCTTTTTGATAATGTTTAGCATCATTCTTGTTTCTTTGAAGTTTTAGCTCTTCTTGCAATTCCTTTTAGGAACTTCAGAGTTCAACAACACCAACGTACTCATAGAGAGAGGTTTTTGATATACCTTCTG
Source organism: Anisodus tanguticus (assembly GCA_034509755.1). Lineage (NCBI taxonomy): Eukaryota > Viridiplantae > Streptophyta > Magnoliopsida > Solanales > Solanaceae > Anisodus > Anisodus tanguticus. The sequence goes on from CM067546.1 coordinate 35,455,712, forward strand.
CTCCAAAAAAAGAGAAGAATTTGAAGCATGGTATCAAGTAAAATATGACAACACAATAACAAGATACAAAGCAAATGAAACAACAAATAATAATATACGTGGAAGAAAAGAAAAACTACTCTAATTTCAAACAAATTTGTTTTCAACCTAAAATTTGGTGCATAGTGCATGCAATTTGAACAAGTCTTGTTGCTTGTGCTTACATAAGAAATACTATCATAATTCGTCCTTGATAATACAGTTTGTCAATTCTCAAGTCATCTACTGAGTATTACCAAATCCATAAAGTCAATTTTCAAACCAATTCCATGACTTCTTTTAATCGAATTAGTAAAGTGGAGTGGCTCATGCATTTTGAGGAATATGAAGGGATGTCCTCCTATTTCAATTCAATCAATTAGTATAAGAATGAAAAGGGGCAAATACATTGTCTCAGCTTGGTGCAAATAGGGCACGGCAAGGTCCAAACAGTGAAGAGTTACTCGTTACATGTAATGTGAAAGACAGCACGTATCTGGTAGAATAATTGAGGTGTGCAGATGTTGACACCACCAATACCCGAGCCATCCTTGTATAAAAGGTGTCAATTCACTATTAATTATATATACTATATGTTAAATTTTCTTGACTTTTTCGTGTGCTTCTTTATATTTTAACCTCCTTAATGAATATCGTGGCTCTGCTACTAGACACCACCATTATTCCCCAAAAGATAAACAAAAGGTCAACACGTTAAATCTTTTTAAGTATAATCTTTTAACTCTTCAAATGGATAAAGTAGGTTCAGGTGGTTGAACAAAACAACTACTAGTCAGCTCAGGACTATGTTCTCCGGCTTATTAGTTAGGTAGTAGCATATTTTTACCTATGGACATAGTTTCTGAACCTTCCATTCTCAAAAGTTGAGAGAACTCACCAAACTTTGGTTGAAAAAGTAAACCTTGGAGTAGCCAACAAATATGTTTTGGTCAAAAATACGAACAAGTTTACTGAATCAATTAGATTTTAAATTTAATATGTTAGTTGCTGATATGTTCATAAAGACATAGTCCACAATTGTCACCTAAGCCATTAGATTTGAGGGCCAAAACATGGTCACTTTAATTAATTGGTTCCGTAAAAATTACAGTTCGGATGATCAGTTTTGAATAGCTTGTTAATATTTAGCGTTCATTACAAATACAATTGAGAAATAATCACTTTTTAAAGTGGAAGTAACATTTAAATAAAAATACTTTCAGCTAAAACACAGAACAACTCTAGCATAAATTAAAGTGTTTTGAGTTTGAAACTTTGATTGCGAATTCGAAAAATTCATAGAATTTCAAATGTACAATTCAAGATTCAAAATTCCAATATTTGCTGCTAATAGACCAGAACTCAGTTGTCAAGGATACTTACCTAACACATGGATTTAATGGACTCATGCTAAAGTTATGTTGAGTGTCAAAATGCTATTCATACAATCAATATCAAAACTAGAAACTTTGTTAGAGGTATTCTAAATTTAATATTGTTAAATATACACAATATACACACAATATACATGTGTATATTATTGTTAAATATACAAATATACACACAATATACATGTGTATATTGTGTATATTAGGTCTCGGCTATGCTCACGGATTGGCCCTCGGATGGGCTGATTATTATGTGTTATTTATGGTAATACACTAATTATGGTAATACAATACTAATTATATTACAACCTTACCTAAACTGGGATACTAATGATTTACCATAAATTACACATAATAATCAGCCCATCCGAGGGCCAATCTGTGAGCATAGCCGAGACCTAATATACACAATATTCACATGTATATTGTGTGTATATTGTGTATATTAATAAATATTTACGTATAAAAATATTTTATCACAGTATAATCAATTGATGAAGTAACCTTTCAAGTTTCAGCATACCTCTCGGCCCGCATACGATGTATTAGGCTGCTCAACTATTGAATTACGGGTCATTTGAACTTTTGTCCTATTTGTGAGATTGGAATAATTTCCCTTGGAGATTCCTTTCATTATTCACAATATATATAATTGTACAGAGGTTGATTCCTAATACAATAAGAATCCTAACTTACCTTAAATGGTTGATTCCTAATACAATAAGAATTCTAAGTTACCTTAAATATACATCTATCATAATTACAAAATATAATGTGAATATTTGGAGAATATTCGCTAATACTCCCCCTCAGACGGAGCGGGAAGAGGCCGAACGCTAAGGCTGGATCGGAAGTCGGTGAAGAGCTGTCTTGGTAGTCCATTTGTGAAAATATCTGCATACTGATGGAGGAAGGCACGTGTAATAGTTTGACCTAACCAAGGGCGACCTTCTCTCGGACAAAGTGGATATCCATCTCAATATGCTTAGTCTGCAGATGTTGGATCGGATTGTGCGACATGTAGATGACAGATATGTTGTCACAATAGACTATAGACGCCTTTCGCAGTGGACACTGGAGCTCCAAAAGAAGATTTCTGAGCCAACAGAGCTCAGCAACGACATTAGCAACTCCGCGATACTCTACTTCAGCACTCGAACGCGATAGCGTGGCCTGCCGCTTCGCGGACCATGAAATAAGATTATCCCTAAGAAATACACAGTAGCCTGAGGTGGAGCGACGTGTGTTCGGGCATCCTGCCCAATCTGCATCCGTGTAGGAGAGTAACTTGGTTGGGGTAGAGGGGTAGAGAGGTAGTCCAAAGTCGAGTGTGCCCTTAACGTATCTGATAATACGTTTGAAGGCCGCAAAATGGGACTCTCGAGGGTCGTAGATAAACAGACACACTTGCTGAACGACATATGCAATGTCAGGCCTAGTGAATGTAAGATACTGAAGGGCACCTGCAAGACTCCGATATAGAGTGGGATCAGAAACTGGCGCACACTCACTGGCACTGAGCTTGGATTTTGAGTCAACCGGAGTTGGCATAATTTTACAATTTGCCATCTTAGCCCGTACACTATATCTTCTGCATATTTGCGCTGACACAAAAATATAGTAGCTGCAGATATGGTCACTGATATACCCAAGAAATAACTCAGCTTGCCCAAGTCAGTCATAGCAAATTCAGTTTTGAGTAGAGCAATGATTTCATTCTTCAAACCGTCAGATAAGGCAGTAAGGACAATGTCATTCACATATAATAGCAAATAAGCAGTGCTGCTACCTCGATGAAAAGTGAAAAGAGAGTTATCACACCTGCTACATATAAAACCGATCTGCAGAAGATACTTGGAAAAGAGATCATACCAAGCGCGGGGTGCCTGTTTTAAGCCATACAATGACTTTCTGAGATGACATACAAACTGCGGGATTGCCGGATGAACAAAGACAAGAGGCTGATGCATGTACACAGTTTCTTTCAAATCCCCATGAAGAAATGCATTCTTGACGTAAAGCTGATGAATCGGCCAGTGCATGCCTATAGCAATACTTAGAACAGTCTGAATAGTGACCGGTTTAACAATCGGACTGAATGTCTCACCACAATCAATACCCTGCTGTTGATTAGTGCCATTAGCAACCAGTCTTGCCTTGTACCGCTCTAAGTCACCATTGTCTCTGAACTTGTGACGATATAGCTACAAACATCGGATAAAATTCACACCGTTCGGTCTAGGTACCAACTCTCAAGTGTTCTGCTTGGTTAAAACATTAAACTCTTCACACATGACCGCATTCCAATTAGGGTCCAGTTTGGCTAGTTTTGGATTTTTTGGAATGAGTGATAAGATTTGTGTGGAGAGATTGAAGTGAACCTTGAGTTTGAAGATCCCGTGTTGGGCATGAGTCTCCATGCGGTTGGTAGGCAGCAGCGTTTGGACTAGGGTTTGGGGTTGTTGAGTTACGGGTTCTAGGGGCAGCAGTGGTGGCAGGTCGATATGGGGCTGCGGACTTGCTGTTCTTGGAGAGGTGATGGTTGGTCTCGGGTCGATGGCTGGTCGAGCAGTGGGGGTTCGACCGAGAAATAATGGGTGTTTGGTTGTTGACAACACCAGACATTGGTGGTGACGGAGCTGCTGGAGCAGTCTGCATCAGAACAGGAAACTGCCGGAGACACATCGACTGGATTAGAGGAGACAGAGGAGACTCATCGAGAAATGTGTAATCCGTGGTTTTGAATTTTCGAAGGTTTGAAAATGGATAGTGCGCCTCGTCGAATGTGACGCGATGTGAGATGATGATCTTACAAGTGGTTATGTCATAGCACAAGTAACCCCGATGATTAGGTGAGAAACCGACGAATACACATGGCGTGGTGCGTGGGGCTAGTTTGTGAGATGTAGTAGAGGCCAGGTTAGGGTAGCATAGGCAACCGAAGATGCGTAGTTGGCCATAAGAAGTGAACCTACAGTATAAGATTTCGGTTGGGGTCATGTTTTGGAGAGTGCTGGTTGGTAAAATGTTAAGGAGGTATTCTACCATTTTGATAGCGTAGACCCAGAATGACGGTGGAAGACTGGCATGAAAGAGAAGGGAACGCACCATGTTATTGATGGTACGGATGATTCTTTTAGCTTTGCCATTTTGGGAGGAAGTGTAGGGACAGGAAAAACGGAAAACCATGCCTTGTTTAGAGCAGAAATTGTGAAAGGCCGAATTATTAAATTCACGTCCATTATCACATTGAAAAGATTTTATAGATTTTTCAAACTGTATTTTAATGAATTTTTGAAATTCAAAGAACTTGGCAAACACTTCAGATTTAAACTTTAGTGGGTAGATCCATACAAATTATGAAAAATCATCTAATAATACTAGATAGAATTTGTGATCCAAGGAACTAACAACCGGAGATGTCCACAAATCAGCATGAACAATATCAAATGGAGAAAAAGTAATATTGTTGGATGACATAAATATAATACGAGTATGTTTGCCAAGTGGGCAAGAAAAACAGTGTTGGGCAAGTTTCCCATTATTACATTGAATACGCTTATTAGTCCTAAGAATATTAAAAACAGGATCTCTTGGGTGTCCGAGTCTGTTATGCCAAGTTGACGGAGAGATAACAACAAGGGAGATAAGTGAATGAGTTCTGACAACGGAAGATTGAGTGAAGGGGTAGAGGTCTCTCACACTATTGCAACGCGTAAGAATTTTCCCCGTATTTAGATCCTTCACAGAAAAACCAAAAGGGTCAAATTCGACAGACACAGAATTATTGCGAGTGAATTTTCTAACAGAGATTTAATTTTTAATGATGTTGGGTGTGTAAAGGACATGATTTAGGGAGAAAGGCGGGTGGGGATGTTTGGTATGTGTGTTACCGTAACCTTCAATTGGAATGCGATGACCATTGCCAACAGTAATAAATTGAGGACATTGTAACCGAAGTATTTGGGATAACTTACCTGATGACCGGTTGAGGTGAGATGTGGCTCCCGTGTCCATGTATCAATTATCGTCGGGCTGTTGAAGGTTTACTGTGCTGAAGGCCTGTCCCAAATCGATGGGGGCCAGACTGCCATCTTGCGGGTGATGCTGGACCGAGGCCATGTGGGCCTGTTGCTACTGCTGATGGGCCTACCTGTTGGCTGGAGAGGAGCCCAGAAGACCGGGCGACCAAGACTGTTGTTGGAACTGGGCCCCTACTGTTGGGTAAGGGCAGGCAGGCGAGGCCCAGTTCCCGGTATTGGGCTAGGGTTGCGATCCAACCCACTGGAAGGAAGCTGTTGGGTTTGGGCATGTTTGTTGGTTTTTGTGGCCCTTGCCGCGACCCTTCTCTTTATTATTTCCGCGGCCTCTGCCACCACGCCCTCGGCCGCAGGACTGTTGCTGGTGGTGGTCTTGCGGTGGCGGCGGGGTGGTGATGGCCGCCGGTGGTGCCATCCCGTCAACGGCTAACGACTTTTGATTATGCTCCTCTTGTTTAACACGTCGGGTTTCTTCCAACAATAGTTGTGACCGTGCTTTGGTAAAACTTGGTAGTGGGTCGTCCTGTTGAATCATCATTGCAAGTGTATCGTATTCACCTTTCGGTAAACCAGCAACTAATTGAAGTACCATCTTGGTTTCAGAAACAGATGTCCCGACGTTGGAAAGTTGATCGGCTATGAGTTTCAGTTGTTTGCAATATTTGGACATGTTGTTAAAATTCTCAAGACGCGTATTGTTGAATTGCTCCTCCAAATACACGGCCCGAGTATTTTTATTATCCTGAAAGATTTCTTCCAACCGTACCCAAAGGTCACGTGTCGTAGCACCTATTTTCATGATAGGACACAACAAGTCTTTTGAGATGGTGCCGTATATTCACTGTTTGACGATGGCGACAAGGCGTCGGCAATATCGGTGGGACGAGGAACAGAGTCATCAATATGGTCGAGCACGTTGTACGCATATGCATGAATATAGAACAGTTTTGTCCACATGAAATATTGACAGTCTTCTTGGTCAAGAATTATAGAGATAGAATTCTTGATGTTGGTAACGGCGAAAGCCGGGTGAAAAGAAGACGATGATTGTTGAGAAGGGTTGTCAAAAGTGCCAGTAGAGGAACCATAATTTGTGGGGGAAGACATGGTGGCAACCAGGCGTGCCGTCGGTCGAAGGGAGAAATTGAGGGGTCGGTGGCGGTTTTTGAGAGAAAGAAGAGTAGGGATTAGGGTTAGGCTCTTGATACCATGTGAGATTGGAATAATTTCCCTTGGGGATTCCTTTCATTATTCATAATATATATAGTTGTACAGATGTTGATTCCTAATACAATAAGAATCCTAACTTACCTTAAATGGTTGATTCCCAATACAATAAGAATACTAAGTTATCTTACATATACATCTATCATAATTACAAAATATACTGTGAGTATTAAGAAAATATTCGCTAATACTATTTTGTGCTGGTCTTTATTTTTGCCCTCAAAACAAATGGAGTAGTAATTTTTTCGCAAGTCATAAGTTCATATTTTCGCATTATAATATATTACAAGTTATGTCTGTGCCCTTAAAGAACTTATGTCTCGAGGCATAAGTTTGATTTTAAGGGGACAAAAATTAAAGATCGGTCCATTTAAAGGAAAACCGTACAATTAGATGTTGAATTACTGATGGAGGATACAGTTTAGCTACATGCTATCAGAAGAGTGTAATTCGATATAACTTAATGGAAAACAATACGTTTCACCTTTTGAATGTGAAAAAAATAATAATCTCCCTTGAACTATTTTTTTTTTGTAATTTCCAACTACTACATAAATCATTATGAACTTCCTGTTTGTAATTTATACCCCAATTGACTCTATTGTTTTCTGGAGAATAACAAGGACAATAATACGAGTTAGAGAACAACTCTTCTTGAAACATGTTCGGATGCAGTAATATAATTGCGCAAGAAATTGCACGGTCTTCCCTTCAAATGGGCTGGTCTTTAATTTTTTCCCCATAAATGGAACTTATGCCTTCTGGGGCATAAGTTCTTTACGGGATTTGGCATAACTTGTATTGGATTCCGTAAAGAACTTATGCCCGAAAGACATAATTTCCATTTGAGGGGAAAAATTAAAGACCAGTACAAAACAGGGACTAAAGTGCAAATGACCCATTCTTCTCTGAGGGTGAAGTATGGACTTAGCCCATTTTTTTAAGTATGTGGGTCGGATTGATCTCCATATCGGGATTAAGTTGACCCAACTGAACCCAAATTATTAGAAATTGTCAAATAATATGTGGAGTGGAGGGAAATTTATCCTCATTTCAATTCGAAAATCCTTAACATTCCTCCACTATAATGAAATGATATCAGAGATAAGTAAGTATCAATTCGAAATTAATTAGTCTTTTGAGACAACTTCAATCCATGTGATTCTAGGTATTTTGTATCCTCTTTTAGCTCATTAAATCACCAAAGTGTCACACTTACACACTAGAGAATACATGGGAAGGTTTATGTAGCACATGACCAAATCATCTCAGACGATCTTCTTTAAACTTATTTTGTTATATTCATTTGTGGTACTTGGATCCACCGTAAGATGTGATAAAAAGAATATGACTGCAAATCTATCGTAATATTTTAATTTATAACACTCATCTTTTGGATATGTTGAATTATAGAACAATAACAGTTACTCCAATATAATACTTTCAGTGACAATTATAGTAGTCCAATCTACCTACCTCTTCACCCCACAATGCCTCGAGTATTTACTATGGTGATTACATTTTCTCGCAAGTGATATTTGGATATATAATTGAGTCCTTATGGAGGGGTAAAGCAAGGTGCTCCTACACTTAATTTCGTTATATTTGTAGATAGTTACCATATACTATACAAAGTCAACAAGAATAAGAGTCATTTGGATGAATATAAAGTGCCAATAATACACCTAGTGAAGAAAACCATTATAAGAATAATGGATATTGTTTTTACTCCTCACCCAACCACCACATTGATATTTATACCACTCACGTATATATACTAATCTCTTTGATACACCACCAACAGGAGTATAATTTGTTTTTACAAACCACTATATATTCACCTTGTATACCTTAATTATACAAATTATTACATTGCAGCAGCAGAACCACGTTGGCCAGACTTTGATGAACCACCACCACTAGCCACCCTATTTCGCCGCCTAGAGCTCCGTCCCGGGCGGTGTTTCCGGTGGATGTGGCTCCCACCAAACTTCATCTTCTGCCTAAGTCTTCCACTGTCCTTAAACAAGTCCCTTTCAGACTGAACAGTCACACATTCTGGTGGTGTCACAGGGTACCTAAGGTTATCATAACAATAAGAATAATACATATATCTTTCCCTAAAAAAATTCATGGATTTTCGCCTTTTGGGTGTGATGTTAGAGTAGTTTTTAGAAAGTAATTTGGCAATCCTATCAGTGCAATTTGTAGATGAAATTTGCTCAATGGGATCTACTATGCATCCTTCAAGAACTAAGTCTTTTAGCTCTGTTGCAAAAGGTTCATGTTTGTAGTCCACTTTAGCTTTGCCACCATTTGTAGCCCAAGATGATGCATCCCATATTGTGGCATATAAAGACATTGGCTTTGATGGAAAGTCTCCTCCCATTGCTGGATGGCGGTTTACTTCTCTAATTGGTGTCTCATCAATGTAAAATCTGTAAAAGAAAGGACACAAAATCAAGATTTTGGGGGTTAGTTGAAAGACTCAAAAATGAAGAAAAAAAAAACAAATCTTTTGCCTTCTGATAATGATTTAACTTCTATAACTATAGTAATATGTTGCTCAAACTTTTCAAGAATGCTGATGTGTACGTGTGGGATTCCAAGAAGTAGTGCATTTTTTGAGGATCCGATAGGGGTGCGGCAACATTTTTGTGCGGCAAAATCTTTGAAGAGTCGAACAACATATATTATAGGTGACTGCTCGTAATAAGTGTAACTAGTTACTTGAAAAATATACCAGGCAATATGTTGCAAACAGGTTAAATTACACTTTAGTGTAAAAATTCTTAACACTGTCAATATGTATATGTTTAATCCTCTGATAATCATGTAATTCAATCCTTTTGATAATCATTACGTTGATTATTTTGACATGTTATGCAACTAAAAAGGCTAGTTGCAAAGTGTTGAAGTTGTTATCATACAATCTTCAACAAGTTAAGGAAAAATTGTAGATGTACAAATGTTGTGAATTTGAGCAACTGTAAAGGGGAATTTTTTTAATTTCTTAAGAATCAAGAAAAGCAAATAGAAGCAAGTTCTCAATTACTTAGCTAAATTGCCCATTTAGTTAGACTTCACATATTTTATAAACAAACAGTTAAATGAATAGTTGAAGCGTACGATAAAAAGCAAAAAACAAAATAATTCACTATTGAATACAAGCCCGTAAATAGATGATTATGAGTAGTTCATGTGTGCTTAAAATCACTTTAATGGTTTTTCAAATCTAGATTATATTGGAGATATCACCAAATATTTCAGAAAAATCTTTTAAAAGAGCAATATTGATACATATCTACCATGATTACTTGGCATTAAGAGCTTAAGCCAAATAAATTTCAAGCTGGCGCATGCAAGGTATACCCCCAAAACATGCATTATTAATAGGGAGTTGCAGAGTTAAAAATGAAGCAAAAATAAACAAATCTGTGACTTTAATAATATTGTGATATCAAATAGTAAGTCATATTTTCAAGGAAAACATACTCAAGGAAAAGTTGGGGCAATAATCATTTTCAACTTTATAAACAACTTGCAAACTTTAGCTCAGAAAAGGAGGACCAAAACAGGGAAAAAATATGACTGAACCTTCCTTGTAGCTAGTGAGATATTTGGTTTTGTACTTCATTACAAATTTATTTTTGTTATATGAACTTTTTCACATGATATTAATAAAGATAATACAGATTAAAATCTTTGTAGGATCATTTTATTATGATCAAATTGGAAGTAGACATAAGAGATTATTTCGTCGTATCCAGCCAGGAAGCACATTGATATTTCCTACTTATGTGGTCCTTTATTTACTGTACTCTTGGCTTAATATGTATTTCAGAGGCACAAACAAGTTTTTCTTTACAACCTATTCGGTCGGCCGTATATCGAGCAGTTCACATTATATAAAGGCTTAGGGGAAGGGTGGTCAGGTGCACACTTTTTGTGAAAAAATTATGCTGTGTACATAGGTTATATGTTGTATATATTAATTTTATACATTCTTAATACAATTGAGAAGAAGATTTGCACCCCTTCGTCAAATTTCTAACTCTGCCACTGAAAAAGGTAAATGTTGTGGCAATGTAAACTAAAAAAAACTTGTTACACTTAGAATATTCGGCATTCAATGACGTTCAAGTCAAGATTATTGAATTTTTTTTCAAAGTGTAGACACTCTTGAAGTACATATGCAATTAGTGAGATTTTTTTTTTCAAATGTCATTTGTGAAACAGCCCATCACGCCAGGTTTCCAGCTTTTAATTAAAGAATTTTGCTAGAAAAGAAAAAAGTAAAAGTTGCATTACCATAAACCGTGCAATTAGAACTTTATACCCTTTATGAAGACTAGTCACTCTCATTAATTAATGAGATAATAAACAATTTACTGCACTTAATTGTGTGAATTAGGTGGCCCAATAATTGACACTCCCATAAACTGGACCATAACAACTTTGGCATGTTATGGTCACCTCTTTCAACACTAATTAACGTTCCCTACCCCAAATCACCAGCAAAGGGGAAAAAAAAAAAAAAAGAGTAAAGACAGTACGATGCATTAAGCTTTCGCTATGCGCGGGGTCAGTAAAAGGGCTGGAGCATAAATGTGTATTGTATGCCGCCTTAACCTGCATTTCTGCACAAAGGATGTTTCCCCGGCTTGCCCATGACCTGATGGTCACATTGCAACAACTTTACCAGTTATTTCAAGACTCCCTTTTAAAGGAAAAAAAAAGAGTGCAAAGAAAAATCCACAAAAAAAATTATTTACTCCCTCCATCCCATATTACTTGTCCACTTTCCCCTTTACACGTCCATTAAAAATTTATAAATAGAAGTGCATTTTTATGACATTACTCTTATCTCTCTTCAATTAATTGCACTCTAATCAATATTGATTACTTTAAAAAACAATTAATGTTAAGGACAAAATAGGAAAACTTTACTTAATTCTATCTTTGTTTTATAAATTGATAAATATTTTGAGACAATTATTTTTAATAATTTGGACAATTAATATGAGACGGAAGAAATACTAAATTAACTGTCAGAAAAGACCGACTATATATAAATTACCTAAAGCAGAAGCTCAACACTATCTTATTCAACAAAAGCTATAATAAACAACCAAATTATTTGAGTGATTCACTTTTTCAAAAACCAGTCGAAACTTTTCTTTCTTAGTACTTTCTCTCTCCGCGTTTGGCCAAAAAGTAGGCACAATAGCATTTACAACATATTTCTTGCTGCATACTGTTTTTCATGGAGTAATAACTAAGAGAATTATTATTACATTAAAAGGAATAAGAGAACCATATGGGGATGTTATGAAATAGATGAAACTCTTCTACTTTAAATGTTTTGAGTGTTTGAATCCTGAGAATATAATTTTTTTTGATATGAAACACTTTCCCTAATAAGTTTTATGTGGTGTAAATCTAAATTAGTCAATTAGAAAATTAGGCTACCAAATAGTGATACCAAAAAATAACAAGAGTCGGTTTGGTTTGGCTTAGTTAATGAACATCAAGTATTAAAAGGTAGAAGTATTGAAACCATGGATTCTATAAATAATCAATTACTTATATGGATTGAAGCACTGAAACTAATAATAAGCGGAAGAGAATATAATAAGCAATATAATTAGGCAGCTTACATGATGTTTTTGGGGGTCCAAAGAATGCTGTACTGATGGAACTCTTTGCTTGGATCAAACCACATTCTATACCTCTCTTCTCTGCCACGGCTAACGCTTCCATTTCCATACAAGTTAGTCTGAAACCTCCATGGCTGCCCATTCACATTCCCCAAAAACTCTATATCTAACTCGTCATGATTCTTCTCAAATGTATCCACATTTGACGTCTACATATATCCACATTCAATAAAATTCAATATGTATGTATATACCATTCTTATTCTTAAGTTCCAATAAATAAATGAAAAATACAACACCTAGCAACAAAACACAAAAAAAGGAGTTTGGTTGCATTAAGCTTTGGCTATGAGCATAAGCTAAGAAAGAGTCGTAGCCAAAGGCAAATTCAGGGTTTGAATTTTATCGGTTATAGATTTTAAGTTAGAGACCTCAAATGTTAGTAACTGAGTTCTGAATTTAATATTTGTACATATTTTAATGAATTTCTTAACACATATAGAGGGTTTTGGGTTCTACCGAACTCATATATTGAAGCCTACTTCCATCCTAGTTGGATCATAACAACAGTATAAAAAGAATTTACGTACTGTTAATTTTCATGTCCAAAATAAGATATTTCATCTAAATAAATACATGTATCAAAGAAGAAGAACCCGGTACACGAAGCATTCTCCATTCACCTAGGGTATGGCATAAAGGATTGTATGCATGCCTTGATGTAAGTATTAATGGCTGATTGTACGGCTCAAACACATAACCTATAGGTCACAAGTATAGAAATAACTTTACCGTTTCTCTAAGACTCTTCTCCAAAATTAATACTTGTATGTCACTTATTTTAAACTCCAATGAACAATAGAAAAGTGAGTTAAACATGAAGCATTAATAATCGAACTACATGCATTTTCATAGACCTCTTTCTCCATGCAAAATAACAAATGTTCTTCTTCCTTAAAACAAAAGCAGTCCCTGTGGATTTCAGAACATGTACATCATACATGCATATATTATGACTAAAATAGGTAGTCAAAATCATGGTTCTTAATTAAACAATATCTCAAATGATATTTAATTGTATGCATATATATATAAAAAAAACTATACACATACAAAACCATGCATATATTAATCTTTGTTAGATGCTTACATAAAATGCGACAACGATGCCTGCAGTATATATGGCCGGCAACTTAATACTAGCGCTAAAAAATCCATAATTGTAATATTCTGTTGAGATTACACCAGACCCTGAAAATAAATACATACAAATAGTCAATATTACATATATGAATATAAATGTAATATTGGGGAAAAGGTTAATTAATTACCTGAGAAACGATTAAGGAGGAGACGAAAGCTTCGATCATCAGGAGATCTTTCAATATTGAAATCACTAAAAAGAGGGGAATATCCTTCTTCAAATGTGATGGTTGACAGATTAAAAGCCTTCGTGGTGGTGGTCGCCGCCGATGACGTTGCCGTCCGAAAAATGTATAACAATATAAGGAGAGAGAAGGGTGTTAATGATTTTGATAGAGATGAAAGAACTCGATAATCCATGCCTTCTTTTTTTTTTTTTTTTTTTTTTTTTTTTGGTTTTTGTATATATATTGGGTTCCTCTCTTCTACCTTATATATGGTTCTCTTCTCTGCTCTTTTTGTTCTTTGGATTGTTGGTTTCATAAACGAGAGAGATTTGGCAGGTTTCGGTTTTTAAGGGTGTTAATTACAGATTAGTCATCGTGGTTAGTATTATTTACTAATTTGCCACGACAACTTTTTGTTTTGTTGCATTTTTGGACTCTTACGGGATAAAATTCGCTAATTAAAAAGTTACACTACACAGTTTTATTTGTTGTATAAGGGTAACCCGTGGGGAAGTCAGGATTTTTACTAAGGGGTGTCAAAACATAAAAAAATAAACCTACAAAAAAATTAAGGGGATCAATATAGCATATATACATATAAAAAAGTACATAGCTACCACAATATAATTTTCCTATGAAAGAATGTCAAATCCCTTAAATGCATGTGGCTCCACCACTGGGTATTACTATTCAATAATTGTATACCCGGAAGGTATATAGCAACAAGAATAGTTGAATCACACTATTGTATACAATTTGTGAATTGTATATTTCGAAGGTATATAATGTACATATAACATACCTATTATGTGTTATATAAGTATGTTTCTCTAACTAGTTATGAAATGTATTATTTTTTAAATGACTATCTTTGTATAATTATTTTTGATTGCATGGGCATTCCAGTTAATTTCCTTTGTTCAAGAAAGGAAAATTATGTATTTGCACGATAAAAGGAGAATAAAATATGAAAGAGTTCATTTCAACGACCAAGACGTATTGAATATTGAATTGTAATATTGCAATTTCGATCTCATTATTAGTCGAGTTACTCTTTCCGCTAATAGTGTAAAGAAATTACTGTTATTGTATTAGATGAAGTTGATTTACAATAATAAGTAAGTCTCTATATAAAATTTGAAAATAGAATATAAGTTTTTACCATTAATATCCTATTTTTTTATACGGTCAGCATATATAATTTAAATTCTAAGTATGGCATGTAGTGATGTATGCAGCTTCCTAATATGAAAGGCAGCTATATGCAAATGGACAACTCAAAGGAAATCAACATTGAGTGTTGTTAAAGTTTGTGTAGGCACGAGTTTCCTAATATGGAAGGGAGAGCTGCAAATGGTCAATTAAAAAGGAAAGCAACATCGAGTATTGTTTGTGTATATACACAAGAATTGAGTTCGAGGAAGAGGCAATGTTAGATGATATTAATCTTCCTTGGGGAGTCCTTAATTAATATCAATGTATATATAGAGTACAATATTCATCCCTTATACAATAGGAATTTTAAGCCAATACAAAAGAGGAATCCTAGTCTTACCATAATTATATTTACACAATATATGGAAATATTCTAATTATGGGTAGGGAATATATTATTTCCTATATTTACACGTTTACACACCCCCTCAGTCGGAGCGGGAGGAGGCCGGACGCTGAGACCGGATCCGAAGTCAAGAAATAAGCGTGCGGGAAGTCCTTTGGTAAATATGTCTGCATATTGATAGGATGATGGAACATGTAACACTCTGACATGGCCTAACGCAACTTTCTCACGAACGAAGTGTAGGTCTATCTCAGTATGCTTGGTTCGCTGATGTTGAACCGGATTATGAGAAAGATAGATGGCAGAGATGTTATCACAATACACAATAGATGCCTGACGCAAAGGACACTGAAGTTCTAACAGTAAATTTCTGAGCAAACAAATCTCAGCTACTACATTTGCAACGCCTCTCGTACTCACCTCAAGACCTTTGGAGCGAGATAGGGTAGCTTTGTCGCTTGGCGGACCAAGAAATCAGATTATCCCCTAAGAAAACACAAAAGCCGGAGGTGGAGCGTCGCGTGTCCGGACACCCTGCCCAATTTGCATCCGTATATGAAAACAACTTGTCTGGTGCAGAGGGATTTAGGTGCAAACCATAATCAAGAGTGCCCTTAATGTACGAATAATACGCTTAAGAGCAGTGAAATGAGACTCCCTGGGGGCATGCATGAATAAGCACACCGCCGAACAAAGATAAGCTATGTCTGGCATGGTGAATGTGAGATACTGAAGTGCACCTGCAAGGCTCCTATACAGAGTAGGATCAGAGACTGGAGCACCATCCATAGCATTGAGGTGGGGGCGAAGCCGTCGGAAGCGCCGCAGCTCCTGGATCGAGAGTCGCGGCGCTAGAAGGTTGACAGGCTTCTCTGAAGTTTGGGCACCGTGGCGCCTCAGCACAGGGCCGCGGCGCTGTCGACGGTGTTTCAAAAGATTGCTCTCTGGAAATCAGGCACCGCGGCGCCTCCCCTCGAGGCCGCGGCTCTGACGACGGAACAGAGGATGTGAGTTGTTCGATTATGAGGGGAGAGATGGTAGACTTGTCAAGAAATGAGTAGTCCTGTTTTTGGAATTTTGGAAGATTCGAAAATGGGAATGTTGTCTCGTCGAATGTGACGTGACGAGATATGGTGATCTGACGAGTCGACAAGTCATAGCATAAATAGCCCCTATGGTTCGGCGGGAATCCTAGAAAGACACATGGAGTGGACCTAGGATCGAGCTTGTGAGGGGCGGTGGAGCTAAGGTTGGGATAGCACAGACAACCAAAAATCCGTAGATGATCATAAGAGGGGATTCTATAGTAGAGGATTTCGGTAGGGGTCATATTGTGAAGAGTGCTAGTAGGGAGAATATTTAGAGTGTATTCTGACATTTTAGCAGCATAGACCCAGAAGGATGGAGGGAGGGAGGCATGAATCAATAGGATGCGAATCATATTGTTAATGGTGCGGATGATTCTTTCAGCTTTATCGTTTTGTGGTGAGGTGTGAGGGCAGGAGAAGCGAAATACCATGCTATTATTGGTACAAAAGCAGTGAAACATAGAGTTATTGAATTCACAACCATTATCGCACTGAAATGATTTTATGCCTTTTCCAAATTGTGTTTGAATGAACTTGCGAAACTCAAGAAATTTGACAAACACTTTCGATTTAAATTTAAGAGGGTATAACCAAACGTAGTGTGAAAAATCATCAAGCAACACAATATAATATTTATGACCGAGAGAACTAGAGATAGGAGATGTCCATAAATCGGCATGTATGATATCAAAAGGAGCAAATGTAACACTAGTAGATGATTTGAACGGAAGACGAATATGTTTGCCGAAAGAGCAAGAAACATAATTTTGGGCAAGTTTCCCATTACAAGCAATGAAATTGTTGCTTCTAAGAAAATTAAAAACTGGGACTCCTGGATGACCAAGCCTATTATGCTAAGTTGAAGAAGAAACAACCGCTAGAGTGACGGGAGAGCAAGATCTGGCAGCGGAGGTGGAAGTGAATGGATAGAGATCCCCCGTGCTATTGCATCTCGTAAGAGGTGTCCCCGTATGAAGATCTTTTACAGTAAAACCAAAAGGGTCAAAATCCATAGAGACAGAATTATTGCGAGTAAATTGGCGGACATATATGAGGTTCTTAATCATGTATGGGACATATAGGGTGTTTTTGAGGGAGAAGGGTGGATGATGAGGTTGTGTGTATGAGGTACCATAACCCTTAACTAGAATGCGTTGTCCACTACCAACTGTAACATATTGAGGATGCTTTAAATGAAACAGTTTAGGAATAGTACCTGCAAACTGGGTGACGTGAGATGTGGCGCCTGAGTCCATGTACCAAGTATTGTCAGGCTGTTGCATAGAGAGGGTGCTGAATGCCTGACCCAACTCAGTGGGTGTCATGCCGGAGGAGGGCTGCGGGACCTGACCTTGCATGAAGTAGGCCTGCTGTGGGGCTGGAGCGAAGCCTAACAAATCGGGGTAAGAATACGAATTGTATGGCTGCTGGTACTGGAATGGACTTGGCGCCGCGGCTCTAAACTGGGGCACCGCGGCTCTGTACTGGGGCGCCGCGACGCTGTAGACGAACTGCTGAGGAGCCACGGCCCAGTTGTTCTACGATCTCTGTTGCTGTTGTTGTTGTTGGTTCTGTTGACCGCGACCCTTTCCACGACCGCGGCCTCCTCTACCGCCGCAGCCTTTTCCACCCTTGCCGCCGCGGCCATGTCACTGTTGGGAGTTGTCTGGTGGCATCTGATCTTGGGGTTGCGTGTCGACAGCTAACACCTGCTGGGCGTGCTCATCCTGCTTAGCACGACGGGTTTCTTCGAGCAACAATTGTGAGCGAGCTTTGTTAAAACTCAGTAGCGGATCTGCCTGTTGAATAATGGTGGCCAAAGTATCATATTCGCCCTTAGTAAGGCCATAAATCATTTGTAGCACCATTTTATTGTCAGTGACAGGCGTGCCGATGTTGGAGAGTTGATCCGCTAGAAGTTTAAGCTGCTTGCAGTACTCAGAGACATTGGAGAAGTTTTCAAGACGTGTTTTGTTGAACTGTTCTTCCAAATACACGACACGAAGGTGCTTGTTGTCCTGAAAAATTTCCTCCAAACGATTCCACAAGTCAAGGGCTGTGGAGTCAGATTTCATGATAGTAAGGAGCAAATCCTGAGAGATACTACCATATATCCATTGTTTGACGCCGGCGTCGAGACGATGCTAGATAGAATCATCAACCTCCGTAGGGCGCGGAATAGTATCATCAATATGGTCAAGCACGTTATAGAGACATGCATGATTGTGAAAAAGTTCAACCCAGGGAGAATACTGATTGTTTTCTTGATCAAGAATAATGGGAATATGGTTCTTGATGTTGGAAACAGTAAAGGCGGGATGAAATGGGGGTGATGACTCTGTGGTGGGATTTGTGGAGGTAGAGGCGTCAGAAAGTGTGGAAGAATCAGGGATGGCCATTTAGAGAAGAGAAGAAAGGAAGAACAAAACCCGAAAAACAAGAAGAAAATCCAGGAGGGCCGCGGTGTAGGAGAGGCAGCCGGCGGCTGTGGAAGAGAAAGGTTTTTAGGGTTTTGTTTATTTGGCTCTTGATACCATGTTAGATGATATTAATCTCTCTTGGGGAGTCTTTCATTAATATCAAGGTATATATAGAGTACAATATTCATCCCTTATACAATAGGAATCCTAAGCCTATACAAAAGAGGAATCCTAGTCTTACCATAATTATATTTACACAATAGATGGAAATATTCTAATTATGGGTAGGGAATATATTGTTTCCTATATTTACACGTTTACAGGCAAGCTCCATGTATATGAGTTTAACTTAAATATGCTGATATTATAAAAGAAATATTGTACTACTGATTGTACTTTTTATAGAAAATTAGCAAAAAAATTACGTATTTACCTTATTAATGTATATAAGTTAAACTCTCGACCTAGCTTTAGCATTTACTCATGAGTCATGTTGTCCTACATTTACGCACTATAAATATATCAATTTGTTACCTAATTTTTATTTTATTTTATCAAGAGCTATTAGTGTAGATAGTCTATATTAGAAACTTGGAACTTTGAGTAAAGGAACTCATCATTTCTGTTGGATATGTAAAACACGTACGAGAATAGTAAATAACTATTACAGTGATCAAAAGGATAAATAACAAAGATTACAACAACAAGTTATCAATATCTTGATCTTGAATTGGAACTTCAAATATGGATCTTGTATTCGGAAATACAAGAACATGAACTGCTACACTTGTGGCTTGTAGATCCGCTGAGAATCTGAACGGTTAGAGTTCTTTGAGATTCAAGTTCACACCTGAAACACTTAGCAACCAATTAGATAATCACAATACCACCGATTGAGTCGAGAGATGGCTCTCTGTCTTTAAGACAAGATTGTCCCCGTGTATAGGCTTTACGGAAGTGTGGACAATAGTCTCCCAAGATGAAGCCTACACAAATGATCCCAGCGAAGAACACGAATAATGAAGATTGCTAAGAGAAGGATTGCTTATCAGAAATTTGATCTCTTTGTGGTGTTGTTAACTTGTAAGTATGTTTATATGTTCATTTATGTTCATCTATAGAATTGAGCCAAATGCCTCAATTTATAGGTGTGCAAGATGGCCTTTCAAATGCCCCATAATGGCATTCAATTGTCATGTAATTGATGACATTTAACCCTCAAGTAATGCAGCAACATAATGGTCCAATTAATGACCATTATTGTGTGGATTCATTGCCATTGAATCCACCTCAACAACCAAACATTTGGGATTCCGTCGAGCAGTCACTGCCAATGAAGCGCCGCGGCTCTGCCACATTAGCGCTGCAGCGCTAGTTCAGCCAGAAACTCACGATACTCACTGCCAATCAGGCGTCGCGGCGCTGCAAGGGGGTGCCGCAGTGCTCCGGCGCCGCGGCCCTTTTCGGCTCTACGACCCTTTTCCGACCCGTACCATGTTACACTTCGCACAATCCTTCCTTCGTTTACCAACGTGGAACACTTGTTATTTAGCCAATAACCGTCCATCATTCTATGTCTCAAACATTTCACTTACGTACCAATATCTCTTTCATTAACGAAATTTACGATACTTGGCACTAAGATTGCACGTGTGTGGAAACGACATTTCCGACGTGCGGAGCCCCAATTGTTCGAGTCATAAATAATGAGATAAACTTAATTCCACATTAGTAAATTTTCAACAATTTCTTCTTTGAGTGAAATTTCTGATACAAAACAAACACACCATGTGAGAATCAAAATGAATTTATCAACTACTCGTATTAATATATGCAGCAATGGAACACAGAAAATATAAGTTCTTTCGTAATGTTAAATTCTTCAGTTTGAGTGATTAGCTGTCAAACTCAACTTCAGTATTCATTCTCACACTTTTGATCAAACTTTTGAAGCATCAACTTATTTTTTTGAGATTAGAGTAAATTTAATACGTAAAAATGAAACAAACAAAAAGCACTTTTCTCATAACTTATTAAAATATTGATCGTTTGGAACGAATCCTTATTTTGGAACTGCAAATGAAACGCCGAAAAGGACTAATAAATTTCCGAAAATTGGTCGTGTTAGGGGGCCAAAGTCAAATTAATGAAAAAGTAGAAGGAAAAATTTGGGGACCAAAGTCAAGTTGAGCAAAGCTCATTCTCGTAAAGTGGATGGGAAGTAGACATTTTAGTGAAACTCTTCAATTTGTCAAAAAGATTGTAAAAAGGAAGTAACTTTATAGAGTTTGGTACATATGATTTAATATGTTACAATCCATTGATTGTGGTGATAAAAGAATTAGGATTTTCTGCAACTGCTAATTGGTTGCACTGATTAACAAACAGAATTTGGTAAATGTATTACCAAGGGTATAATCCAAAAGCCAGCATTACTCCAATGCCTGCAAATGAGGTCTAATCAAATTTTGACGGGTGAGGGTGAACTCGCGAATAATGAGGATAGAAAGGTAAAAAGTCACAGTCTACCGTAAATAGAAAGTTACACTTACGTAAGGTAGAATCACAATCACTGGACTACAACTCCAAACTTCAATTAAGACTCATAAAACCTCGAGGCTGGAAATGGAGTTTAACTACTCAAATGTCAATAAGGAATTCGTGCTTTGAAGTTGGTCTATGGTTATTCACAGAATTAACAATATTTTAACTTTATTATATTTTGTGCATTAGTCACTTAACGAGGAGAACAACTAGGATAACTCTTGCAACCATGGGTGAGTCGTCAATGAAGTGGGTTGAAAAATATGAGGTCTCAAGTTCTAATCTCTATTGAGGCAAAAACACTAGGTGATTTCCTCCCACCAAACTTCGGTGGACGTAATTACTCGATACTTATGTTGGTGGGAGATAGCAGGTATCTCGTGCAATTAGTCGAGGTGCGTGCAAGCTGACCAAACACCACTTTCATAATAAAAAAAAAAAGCAACTAGGATAACTCTTGAGTCATCATTAGGCATGTCTGTCTGAACCTAGTTCAAGATGGCCAATATATGTAAAATACAATATACAGTGTTATCTTCCCTTTACTGTCTTCATGTAGGCCCAGTGATGGAAGCACTCAATTCAATCTTGCATCGCAAAATCATTTCAGTAAAGCTTTTGGCTTTTCTAGTTTTCTAGGTGTGGCACCAAATGAACATTGCACTTCTAATTCTGGATTCATGAAACTCCCAAAACATAACAAGAAGTTATGGAACTCCCTCAAAGAAAGATAACTGACCTGGCAACTCTTTATAGATAGGGTTCATTAGCTGGCTGCATCATCTATGTGAATAAGAAAATCCCACTTCATTGCAGTGATGATTATGTGCAACGGGCAGGAGAAAGACTGTATATCAGCATGCCTGCTTTTCTCTTTAACAAGGTAAAAATAAGTCAGACATCTCAATCATAGTTGGGGCTAAAGTTGTGACACAAACTGTATGTGCAATTTAGAAGCTTCCACTAGAATTGTAATGATGGCTCCATGAGATCAGCAATATCAGACGGACTCCACTATTCAACAGGATATAAGAAGCTGAAGTCAGAAATACCATTACCAGATAATCATATAAGTAAACAAATTTGAGGACCAAAGAGGCAAACAATAAAGTTTTTCCTTTTCTTTTTAATTTGGCTGTTCGACGACCAGAAAGGAACCCTTAAAAGAACCATTCCCTGTCCGTCCCTTGGCCAACATGGGGCGACCTGCTCTTGCTGCAGGAGCAGCTCGAACCATCCACTGACAACCGATAGGTTCGGGCCTGGGACCCGTGCCAAACCCACAGAGCCAATTTTCCCAAGTTATGGAGCCATTTTACCTGGGTTTCCCCGATCAGTGGCTGTTCACTTTGGAGACCCGAAGGGTTTTGATCGTGAATGTCACTCAGAGTGCTCTGCATTTTCATGACTTCCAGAACCACACTGAAAACCAGCATTTCCTGGAGTTGGAAGCTTAGAAATTTGGTTTTGTATCGTCCAGCAGTATACGCGTAAAAAAGGTGAATATGAGCTTGATGAATATCAGATACAAATTCATGCTTATGGGTTCGAACAAGTAAACAATTACAGAGCTAGAAGATAAATAAATATTTCCTGTTGAAGTACAAAAGAATATCTCTAGCTATTAATATGGTATTTAGACTCAACATAGCTTTCTGCCTCCCATAGAAATAATCCAAAAGCAACTGCCTCCAGCACCAGCATTGTCAAACCAGAGTATGTAACAGAAAGCACTTCATCATTAGATACATCTAGGGTACCATCACCAGAAACTTTAATAGCTGGCCTTCCAAACAATGTTTGCGTCTGCTTTTCGATCACAGTAACTGCTTCCTTTGATCTTAAGGTTGCATATCTCTGTAGTGTCTCCGCATCCAAATACATCACATAGGATCTCAGCCTCTCTGGTTTACTCTCAAAATCAGAATCTGCAAATCCTTCTCGGTCACCATCTTCAGGGTACATTTCTATCAATGAATCTGGATCCCATAGTTGTCTTGGTTTTTCTGGCTCATCAGGATTCGCTGAGATCTCGAAACTCTCAGGAGGCTTACTCATAGTTCTCTCAAGTTGGTAACGTTCATCAACCCTTTTGAGGAAATATCCGTACATAATAGAAGCAGCACAGAGCTTACCAAGTTTGATTTTGCTCATTTGAACAATGCTATCGAGAGGCCCCACCTCACGCTCACCAAGAACTATAGATATGTGGCTGATGATCATTTCAAATGCATCAGGGGAGTGTACAGATTCTAGCTTCTGCTCTTGATTTGGCCAAAAACCCACACTTCCAGTAGGATCTGATGTTTCAGACATTTTTGGGATCATTGAAATGTCATTGTCTACAAATTTATGTACAATTAAGCAGTACAGAATCTCCTGTAATACTTTCCGCCTTTCTTTCTCTTTGACTTCAGCTATTCTCCTGAAATTCAAAATGTATTTATATCAGTCATGTCCATATAAATAGACTTGCGGTTATGTTTTCGTTGGGCAGGAAACAACAACTGAAATATG
The DNA here is from genome assembly GCA_034509755.1 of Anisodus tanguticus. Lineage (NCBI taxonomy): Eukaryota > Viridiplantae > Streptophyta > Magnoliopsida > Solanales > Solanaceae > Anisodus > Anisodus tanguticus. Next base: position 35,479,545 of record CM067546.1, read on the forward strand.
TCACCCTAAGCAAACATAAAGAAGCAAAGGGCACATAAGTTACTTCTGGAGGACATCTTTGGATGAAGACTGATTTTCCTTTATTTGGGTATCCCTCTCATTCTGAAGGTTCTCCAGCTGCTGTTCAATAGCTGCAGGGAGTAGATGGGGATGGGTTTGTAACATCTGTGCTAAAAATTAACCAACAGCTGACTCCAACCGAACAGGAGCAACTGGGACAAAATCACCTCCTGAACTTCCTGATGCTGTTGCTCTTGTCGTCCAGCTTCTGGTTTGGGCCTTTCCTGGCCCAATTCCTAGCCTCGGAGCAGAAAAGCATGGAGAATTCTGCAGAAGAAAGTACCATTACTATAGGCAATAAATGTAAGATTGCTACAGGTACTAAAGAAATTTCTCTTCTGAGATACTGGAAGCTAGAAAGTATTGCACTTCATGACCCTCCATCAAGAACATCGACATACAATTATATAATCAGCTAAATGGTCAAATTGAACCATTATTTTTTACTTCTTGAGGAAAGATGTATTGCATAAAGCCACAGAGAGTACAATGACACACATATTATTTGACCACACAAGCCCTCCCACCCACCCACCCCACCCAAACCCTAACAACCTTCTCTTCTCTAAAGCCCCTGACCCCAAAAAGGAAGGGCTAAACAAGGAACCCATATATCTATAAGCCCTTAAATCAGATTAAATGTTTCCAAATTCCATCACTTAAGCATACAAGATGGATCAAAATAAAGCTATACTTTTAGTCATAGATATATTTACAGGAGAAACATCCAAATTTCATAACTTTTCAGCTGATCAAATAAGTTTCCAACAGGGACCGCTCAAGTGGTAAGCAGTAAGCACCCTCCACCTTCAACCCTAAGGTTGCGGGTTCGAGTCACTAAGGGAACAAAAATGGGAAGCTCCTGGGGAGGGGTAAGAAAAATAATAACTTTTCAACACAAACAAGATGTTTCATGCACTGATTAGCCAATTTTTTTCTAAAGAGCACTAAACAAAACAATCCCGAGAAGATATCTTTACACATTCTAAGTTTACCAAACCACACGATGTTCAAGAACAAGTGATATAGCTTGAAATATTAGTGATAGATAGATGTTTCTGTTGGGATACAATTGTTGTAGGGAACGGGAAGTAAGTAACTATTACAATAGTAAGAAAGGATAAACTAATTATTACAATAAACTGGAAATCAAGAACTTAACCGATTGCTTGTGTGATTCGTTGAGTCGAGTGATGTCACTTTTTCTTTAAGACAAGATTGTCCCGTATATCTCCTTTTACGTTATTGGGCAATAGTCTTCCAAGATACAACAATAACTTAACAATTTAGTAAAGGAAACTCAAGTGTTACTCTTGAAGAACTTTGAGTATAGTAACTTTGCTAGAGAGGAAGAAGATGAATTCAGGAAATCTGGAAATATTTTCTAAGTGTTGTGTAGTATTCTTCAATTGAGCCAAAGCCCTCAATTTATAGTGTAAGGAGAAGACCCCTCAACTAGCCAACTAATGGCCTTCAATAGCCATGTAATGACACTTGATTGAGGGATTACATTCAGCCAAATAATGGCTGAATTCATGTGCCAAGTAATGGAGAATCAATGCTCCAAAACTAGCCCAAATGTCAGATTTTTCCAACTTCCCGTCGCAGCTTTCTGCCTCCGAAGCGCCGCGGCTCTGTGAATTAGCGCCGCGGCGATTTCCGACACGTTTCATCTTACACTTCTTCCTTCTTTTACCAATGTGGAATACTTTGTCATTTGGTCAATAACCGTCCATAATTCTATGTCTCAAACGTATTACATACGTACCAATATCTTTTTCACTAATGAAATTTGCGATACTTGGCACTACGTGTGCACGTGTGTGGAAACGACGTTTCCGACGTGCGGACCCCAATTGTTCGAGTCATAAATTAATGGGATATACTTAATTCCACATTTAGTAAATTTCCAACAGTTTCTCCTCGATCAGATGCATAATGCAACCACCTCTATCAGTCACTTCTATGCTCCTAAAAGACCATTTTATTAATTACCAATTCAATGTCAGTTACATAAAACGAATTCAACTTTTAATGGCTGACTCGGGGAGAAAGTATAATCTTGCACCATTGGTGAAATAGATCTTTCTTAAGCTTTCCAAATTGAAAATATACCAATTCAGCCTACTTGTCCATCAAATTTGCTAGTTAGTTTTTGATATTCTAATATTTATTTATGAAATGGAAGCCATAGGTCCAAGTTTGATTGTAATCTCAGGCTTTAGCTTCTATAGCCTCAAAGATTAAAACCTGAAGCTAGGCTAGAATGAGCCACTCTGATGTGGCTCATAGAGCCCAATTGACAGCTGTAATTATAAGGGATAGTAATATCAGAAAGATATTTGTAGTTTCTGTCTCTATGTGTTGTATATTTTACTTCAATTATCATATTAGTTTGCTGCAGTTTTACTGTTACTTTTCATCATAATGCTTATTTATCATTTTTTTTGTCATGGCCATTTTACTTTCATCGATTTTTGTCTGACCTTTTTTGTCATGTTTTCTCTTGAGCCGGGGTCTTTTGGAAACAACCTCTCTACCTCCCAAGGTAGGGGTAAGGTCTGCGTAATCTACCCTCCTCAGACCCCACTTGTGGGTTTACACTGGGTATGTTATTGTTGTAGTTATATCAGAAAAATGACTGAACATGCATATCACCCTTGGGCACCAAGGCAATGGTTAGTACTGAGGGTGGGTCAACGGTAAGAAGATCATAATGTGTCACCTGTCAAGAACAGAGAGAAACAAGAGAGAAATTGAAGAATGAATATCTCAATTTGTTCATCTAATACATCATACTACATAGATATTTATACACAAGAGGAGTAAGAGATAAAAGGCATAAAAATATCCTACACTTAATGTAAATCCTACTAAATATTCTACATAATATTCTATAGTTAATTCTACACAATATTCTACAATAAATATAAAATATCTCTAAGTATATTTTCATATATCTAGAGTATCTCTATTTATGTTTCCAATATTCACAATATCATGTCCATCATGTTAACATCCCCCTTCAAATTGATGCTGGTGAATCAAGAAGCATCAATTTGCCTACTAGAAACGGATGACGTTGTCGTGTCATAAATTTTGTGAACACATCAGCTATCGGAAGATCACTAGACACATGTGGAAGAGTAATGACTCCCTTAACTACAACTTCCCGGATATAATGACAGTCCACCTCGATGTGTTTGATCCTTTCATGATAAATCGGGTTTATGGCAATCTGAATGGCACTTGTGTTGTCAGCGTGGAGAGGAGTAGGATTAGACTGAGAAAATCCAATCTCCGCAAGTAGACCCCGAAGCCAAACAATCTCGGAGCAAGCAACAGACATGGCTAGATATTCAGACTCTGTTGAAGATTTCAAAACGCGAGCTTGCTTCTTGCTCTTCCAAGATATCAAGGAATCCCTAATAAATATGCACCAACCTATGACGGAGCGGCGAGTATCAGGACATCCAACCCAATCAGAATCACTAAATGCATCAAGCCGAATTGGAGAACCACTAGGAAAGAATAATCCACGAGTAGATGTGCCCAAGAGATATCGAATGATGCGATGAACAACCACCAAATGTAGATGACGGGGAGCCTGCATAAATTGACTCACTTGTTGAACTGTAAAAGAGATATCAGGCCGAGTAATAGTAAGATAATTTAGGCTCCCAACTAATTGCCGAAATAAAGTTGGATCAGGAAGAAGATCTCTTTTCTCACGCCAATACTTTACATTCAATTCCAATAGAATATCTACAGAGGAAGATTTTTGAAGACCAGCCAAAGCAATCAAATCCTGAGTATATTTGTGCTGGTTTAAGAATACACCTAAAGAATCATAATGAACTTCCAACCCCAAAAAGTATGTAAGAGTACCAAGATCTTTCATATGAAAAGAATCCTTAAGCTGCTGCTGGAGGCTAGTGATTAATGAAGAATCAATTCCTGTAATAATAATGTCATCTACATATACCAAAAGAAGAACACAACATGTAGATGTTTTACGAAGAAACAAAGATGAGTCAAATTTCTCTGCTCAAAAGAGAATTGAAGCAAAGTAGACCGAAACTTGTCAAACCAAGCTCTGGGAGCTTGTTTTAATCCATACAAAGACCGGTTCAACTTGCATACATCTGATGTAGATGATGAGAACAAACCAGGCATGGAGAAAAGCATTTTTCACATCCATTTGATGAAGAGGCCAGTTTTGTGAAGCAGCAATGGCAATAATAGTTCGCGCCGTAGTCATTTTTGCTACTGGTGCAAATGTCTCCTCATAGTCCACACCATACTCCTGTCTGTTACCAAGGGCAACCAATCAAGCTTTATACCGATCAAGAGTTCCACCAGAATGAAGTTTAATGGAATAGACCCATTTACATCCAATTGGGCGGACATTTGGATGACATGAAACAATGTCCCATGTGTCATTTTCTTTAAAAGCCAAAAGTTCTTCCTTCATTGCTTTTTGCCAACATTCAAGCTTGGAAGCTTGTGAGTAATGGGTTGGAACATAAATGGTGGATAAAGTAGAAGAAAAACCATACCAATTAGGAGTACGAGATACTCTGGTAGATCGCCGAGTGGGCTCAAGAGGAGCAGAAGAAATCTCAGGTTCTGGTTGTGGAGCAGTCTCAGGTGGCGGATCAGTTTCGGGATGGGGTAAAGTTGGCCGACGTCGTTCATACACAAATCCAGGTTTGAACCCCTCAGAAGAAGATGACAAATCCTCAAAAGTAGGAAAAATAGGAGAAACAGAAGATGACTCAACATGAGTAGGAAAGAAATACCGATTCTCAAAGAAAACGACATTTCGAGAAACACGAAATTTGTTCGAACTTGGATCATAACAAATAAAACCTTTATGTGAAGTACTATAACCCATAAAAGCACATTTAGTAGATTGAGTAGAAAGTTTATTGCGTTGAGAAGGAGGCAGATGCACAAAACAAACACAACCAAATGTATGAAAATTATGATAGCTTGGATTTTTGTGATAAAGACGATAATATGGAGACTCAAGATTTAACCCTTTAGATGGGAGTCTATTAATTAAATAGACAGCAGTATACAAAGCTTCTACCCAGTATTTAGATGGGACAGAGGACTCAATCAATAAAGTACGAGTGACATCTAAAAGATGACGATTTTTAGGCTCAGCAACCCCATTTTGTTGTGGCGTATATGGGCATGAGCGTTGCGAGACGATTCCTTTCTCAAGCAAAAAATTATTGAATTCATGAGACATATATTCTCCACCAGAATCAGATCTAAATATTTTGATACAAGTAGAAAACTGAGTCTCAATGTAAGCCAAAAATGTCTTGAATATGGAAAATACCTCAGATTTGGAACGGAGAAAATACACCCATGTAAACCAACTATAATCATCAATGAATGTCACAAAGTACTTGAAATGAGCATGAGAAATAACTGGTGAAATATATCAAACATCACTATGAATGACGTCAAAACATTTTGCAGCACGACTACCAATATTAGGAAAAGGAAGAGTTTTACTTTTGCCTAATTTACAAGTAGAACAATCAAAGGAAGCAACTGAAATAGATTTTTATTTCCTAATAAACCGGAATTCGATAAATGAGATAACGCAGTAGAATTTGGATGTCCTAAATGCTTATGCCAAACCTCAGTCTTACTAGTTGTAGACGAACAAGCAAAAGAAAGAACACGGGGAATGGAAAAGTGTATAGTAAATAATCTTCCAACTTTAGGTCCCTTCGCGATTATCGTCCCCGACACCTAATCCTACACAAGACAACCATTACAAGAAAAATTCACATCACAATTGTTATCCACCAATGACCAACTGAAATAAGACTAGTGAAGAGCTTAGGTGATACAAAAACATTTTTGAGTCTTGTACGGCCTGAGATTAAGAACTATTAGAGGATCAATTGACCCTAAAATACATGTCATCACCCGAGCATCTTTAACCTTCCATTGACCTAACTTTGTAGGATCAATAGGAGTAGGATCACTTCCATCAATATGGCCCCATAATTCTTTTCCGGTGACAAATATTTGAAATTGAAATTCCCAGGCAGAATAATTTTTTTTCAGTGAAACGAACATTGAAGGATTCAAACTGATGTGACGTCATGTTCTTAACTAGCTAAGAACACCAGAAACACAATGATCCAAGAAAATAACTAGAATGACCAAGACCAAAAGCCCTAGATGTGTAGGACTGACTCTTGATGAATAGTCAAGAGAACAAAGACTTTAAAAAAAAAAATCACAGATGAAAGAACTAAGACTCAACAGTGAAAAGATGGTTCTGATACCATGTCAAGAACAGAGAAAAACAAGAGAGAAATTGAAAAATGACTATCTCAATTTGTTCATCTAATACATCATACTACATAGGTATTTATACACAAGAGGAGTAAGAGATAAAAGGCAGAAAAATATCTTATACTTAATGTAAATCCTACTAAATATTCTACGTAATATTCTATAGTTAATGTTACACAATATTCTACAATAAATATAAAATATCTCTAAGTATATTTTCATATATCAAGAGTATCTCTATTTATGTTTCCAATATTCACAATATCATGTCTATTATGCTAACATCACCATGTATGTTTATATGATGACCCCTTAAAGGAAACATATCCTGATCTGTATGCATTACCACAGATCAAGATTTTATCGTCGGATGCAGCAAGATAGATAATAGACAAGCTAAAATTCAGAAGGAATTTGCAGGATTGTGAAATGGATAGGGTGGTTTAGTTTATCCTGAAACGGGAGAATGTCCTATATTGATCCCAAAAGCCTAATCCCTTAACATGGAAAGCAGTGAAGACGGCTCTTTCTCTGTCAGGTCATGCTATAACCTAATGGGAGAAAGTGGTAGAGAAAGATATGGCCCTGGGAAGTCTGTAGAAGAAGAACGTACCTCTAAAGGTGGACTGATTCGCATGGACAGCAATGCACAAATAGGGCCTCACTCAACAGAAACTACAGAGAAGGGGCCCTATATCCCGCAGTAGATGCTATCTTTGTTCCAGGGAAATAGAAGACTCAGAGCATCCGTTTCTTCATTTTAAAGAGCATGTTCAAAAGCCTTTTCGGAGTACGATAGACAATGCTAAACAATGTGAAGGATGCAGAGGTCAGAGAATGGAAAAGCAGCTCAAGGCTTTACAGGACACTATACCTCTGTGCACCTTATGGACAATGTGGAAGGAGAGGGACTCCAGATGTTTTGAAGGAAAAACAACTGCACTTCATTACATAAAATCTAAATGTTTACTTTCTCTATCATTTTGATGTAAAATGATAGATGTATATCATTACGACAGTCTTTTGGGCTTAAATTTAATAGACTCCTTTATCATAGATAGGAGCTCAAGTCCTTTAGCTTGTTTAGATTCCCAATTTGTTAGTGCTGTTTTGTGAGAAAAACTTACAACAACTTATACTTGGAAAAAAAAAAGAGACTAAACATGCAGATTCCACTTAGGGATATTCATTCTATTTTCATTTTAAACTTTTGGAAATTGATAACAATTATATGGTTCATTGCAAAAAGATACATGCAATGTCCTAGTGCTCTGGAGACTGGAAGCCTTTTTCCTTATCCAGTTTCAAGGACCTCCCAGCTTATTTCCTTGATGATTATAAGTATCAGCTTGCTAGGCTAGACTCTTGTATTTCAACATTTTCTTGCAAAATTGAAGAGTAAGCAAATAATGTTTCTCAAATCTATGAAGCAATGAATTTGGCTTAAGCAAATACCATTATGCTGTGAGTACTTTTCAATCTGCATTATGCTCGGGAGGGCCAACTCTTCAACCAAAGTTGTATTTTCAACTAAAATAGCAATAATAAGCAAATACAGTCAAATTTTTGTTCTCTAACTCGTCAACTAAGTTGTATTTTCAACTAAATATAGCAACAATAAACAAATTCTGATGTATGTAAGGAGGGGTGTAAGTGGGTAGGTGGGTCAGAGTTTGGTTGGACACGGGTTGACACGAAAATGGGGGCAAGTGAAGGTTGTCGGGTGGGACGTTTTAAGTCGGGCAGTGTGGTGTTATGGGGTTTGGACGGGTTGTATAGGGTGGAAGTGGGCTAAGGCATTTTGTGGGGTTGTTATAGATAAGTTGAGGGTTGTATTGGTGGTTGGATGGTGGTAAGATGACGGAACCTGGTCAGAATAGTGAGGTTGTCGGTAAAGGGTGCTTTGCGGATTGTTTGGTTTTGTGAAGGGTGTACGGGTATTTGTGGGTGGTTTCGGTTAGTGACATTTTATGTGGAGGTTAGGAAAGTGTTGTGGTGTATGGTGGTGAGATGAATAGGGTTATTTGCACAAGGAATGGACACGAGGTTGCTAAGTGCAATCCCGGGTACAAACCAAGTAAGGGTTGGTCGAAATAGACAAGGATAGAGACGCGAGGTTGCTATGGGCAAGCTCGGGTCGACACCAAGTGAGGTAGGCTGATTGGACAAGGATTTGACCGAGGTTTATAAGTACAAGCTCAAGAACAAACCAAGTGAGGGAGGCCGATGACCTTGTGATAGTGACTGAATAGGCCCTTTGCTTGGGTTTAGTTAGATCACAAAAGTTCCAACTTCAACTTGCACCGAGGGGAACCTTAGTTTGGATTTAGCTAGATCACAAAAGTTCTAACTAGACTTACACCAAGGGGCTGACCAAAAAAAGGATCGAGGTTCGGACCACAAAAGGATTGATGGTCCACAAAAGGACCAACTAAGATAAACAACACAAAAGTTGAGTAACTTAGCAAATGAGTAAGACTCAAATATTTTTCATAAATCTTCCACTCTTTTTTACATCAACTATATGTCCTATTTATACTAGTATTTAGACATTTCTAGAAGATAACTAAATAGACAAAAACTTGAACCACTCTCGGCCAAATAGGAAAGGAATGGGGGGTTTGGCCGAATGTGAAAGGGATGGGCTAGTTCGACCAACTCTTGATGTTCTCTAGGACACTCTTTTGTGTCTTCCATGTAGATAAGTGTATGAACTTAGGCCATTCACGAATCATCCCCTTGGAATACATTTGGAAGCTTCCATCTCTAGCATATACCTTGGCCGAATGGAAAGGGGAAATGCTCGGCCAACCATTCATATTCCCTAGGCCATATTCCCTAGGCCATTCTTGGTGTCTTCTATGTAGCCAAGTACATGAACTAGTTAGTTCAGGAATTATCTAGTTCATAAGATACTATGAACTAGATACTATGTATCCTAAGGATGGGATACAAGTAATCATAAGAGAATACTTCTCTAACTTGCCACACAACCTTACATCTTCCTTCAAATACAAGTCTGCAATATGTGTTGCATCATCGGTCTTGTGAAAAACAATGAAGTGAGCCATCTTTGTGAATCTATCCACAACTACCATGATAGAGTTTTTGCCCCGTTGTGTTCTTAGTAAGCCGGGGATGAAATCCAAGTTCATATCTTCCCAAGGTCGCTCCGGAGCCAGTAAAGAAGTATATGATTCCTTGTGGAAGAATTTTTTAGCCTTTCAACAAGTGGAACACTTTCGTACCACTCCATTTACATCTTTGAACTCGGGATCTCGTTCATGGCACTCCTTTACCACTTCAAAACCCACCAATTTTTGTTCAAACATGGTCAACATTATGTCCCTTCGGGAAAATGCATTCTCTACTATGTTAGGCTTGCCATCTTTGCATCTCGTAGAGAATGTGAAAGTTTGCAAGTGTGCTACCCACTCAGCATGCTTTGGATTCAATTTTCTTTGCCCATGTAAATACTTCCAAGATTCATAATCCGAATATAAGACAAAAGGTTTTGGCCTCATGAAAGAGCTTGGAGTATTACACAATTCGAATGGCATCACAAGCCATTCGTACAAACCATACTTGGCTTTGAAAGCCATATTCCATTCACCTTCCTCTCGGATCCTCATGTGATGGTAGCCACTCCTCAAATCTATTGTGGTGAACAAATTGGCCCCACCAAATACATCCAAAAGATCTTTCAATCTCGGCATAGGAAATATGCACGCCATGGTGATGTTATCGACCGCTCAGCTACCAATACACATGTGCCAAATTTTATTTTTCTTTGGCACCAATAAGGCAGGTGCCGCACATGGACTAAGGCTCTCTTAGACAAAGCCTTTGACTAGTGATTCTTGCAACTCCTTAGACTCTTCCAGATTATATCTATAGTCAGGATGATTAGGTAATTGACTCCCGGGGATAACATCAATAGTACGGTCAATACCTTTGGTTGAGGGTAATCCGGGTGCAAGGTCATCCGGAAGTACATCTTCCAAGAGTTCCTTTAAGTATTTACAACCGCATCTCCCACTAGACTCTTCTCCTCCTCGCACACCAATGCATATATAGGACTCCCCTTCTTTGACTCTTCTTCTATCTTCCAGGCATCAAGTAAGAGGGTCTCAGATTTCTCCTTACGTTTCTTGGCAATTTTGATTTTCATTTTCTTCACCTCACTAGGTGACAATGGTACCAATCAGATTCTCTTACCATCCTTTTGAAAAGAATATATATTATTTTCCATTATGTTGCACCTTCCGATCAAGTTGCCATGGCCGACCCAATAAAATATGACACGCATTCATAGGTAGGATGTCACACCATATTTCATCTTCATACTTACCAACCCGAAAACTAACAAGAGCTTATTTCACTACCTTTAGCTCTTCGTCTTCGTTCAACCATGGGAGAGCATATGGCTTCAGATGGTTGTGGGTAGGCAAGTTCAATTTGTTCACCATTTCTACGGAGGTCGCATTGGTACAACTTCTTCCATCAATGATCACGTTGCATACCTTGGCATTCACCTTGCATTGAGTGTAAAATAGTTTCTCTGTTTGTGCCTCCTCATGTTCTTCAAGTTGAACATTCAACACATGTTGGAGTACTAAACTTTCACTCTTCTCCGCATGATTAACACCTTCCTTTAAGACCTCATTGACTTCGGGTTCCTTAATAACAAAGGAATCTCTATAATATTGATACTCTTTCCTTTCATGCCTTGGCCTATTTTGTACAACCCCGAACTTGACATTATTTGTCACGGCATGCCCCGCAAATTCTCTTCTCAAGATTTGCGTTTTTTACACAAAGATGTCACTCACGATCCTTCGAAGTTATTTTGTCGTGTAAGCCATAGCGTCAAGGCGTGGGACGGAATTGCCTTGCTTTGATACCAAACTGATGTATATAAGGAGGGGTGTAAGTTGGTAGGTGGGTCGGAGTTTGGTTGGACACGGTTGACACAAAAATAGGGGCAAGTGAAGGTTGTCAGGTGGGACTTATTAAGCCGGGCAGTGTGGTGTTGTGGGGCTTGGACGGGTAGTTTAGGGTGGAAGTGGGCTAATGCATTTTGTGGGGTTGTTCTAGATACGTTGTGGGTTGTATTAGTGGTTGGGGTTTGGTGGTTGGATGGTGGTAAGGTGACGGAACCTAGTCGGAATAGTAAAGTTGTCGGTAAATGGTGCTTTGCGGATTGTTTGGTTTTGTGAGGGGTGTACGGGTATTTGTGGGTGGTTTCGGTTAGTGACCTTTTATGTGGAGGTTAGGTAAGTGTTGTGGTGTATGGTGGTGAGATGAATAGGGTTGTTTGCACAAGGAATGGACACGAGGTTGCTAAGTGCAAGCCCGGGTACAAACCAAGTGAGGGTCGGTCCAAATAGATAAAAATAGAGACGTGAGGTTACTATGGGCAAGCTCGGGTCGACACCAAGTGAGGTAGGCCGATTGGACAAGTATTTGACTGAGGTTGATAAGTACAAGCTTTAGAAAAAACCAAGTGAGGGAGGCCGATGACCTTGTGATAGTAACCGGATAGGCCCTTGGCTTAGGTTTAGTTAGATCACAAAAGTTCCAACTCCAACTTGCACCGATGGGAACATTAGTTTGGGTTTAGCTAGATCACAAAAGTTCTAACTAGAATTGCACCAAGGGGTTGACCCACAAAAGGATCGAGGTTCGGACCACAAAAGGACCGATGGCCCACAAAAGGACCAACTAAGATAAACAACACAAAAGTTAAGTAACTTAGCAAATGAGTAAAACTCAAATATTTTTCATAAATATTCCACACTTTTTTACATCAACTATATGTCCTATTTATACTAGTATTTAGACCTTTCTAGAAGACAAATAAATAGACAAAAACTTGAACCACTCTCGGCCAAATGGGAAAGGAATGGGGGGTTTGGCCGAATGTGAAAGGGAAGGGGTGGTTCGGCCAACTCTTGATGTTTTCTAGGCCACTCTTTTGTGTCTTCCATGTAGATGAGTGCATGAACTTAGGCCATTCACGAATCATCCTCTAGGAATACATTTGGAAGCTTCCATCTCTAGCATGTACCTTGGCCGAATGGAAAGGGAAAATGTTCGGCCAACCCTTCATGTTCCCTAGGCCATTCTTGGTATCTTTTATGTAGCCAAGTATATGAACTAGTTTGTTCATGAATTATCTCCTTGGAAGCTTCTTCTTCTAGATGGTTCTTAACCTTGTCACCATATTCTATTACACGGCACATTAACTATGTCCTAAGGAGAGCTAGTAGTTATTACATGGCATATTAACTATGTCCTAAGGAGAGTTAGTAGTTAAGCTAGGAATTAAATAAACTAAAAGAAAAATGGTCTTGGCCAAGACCTACATAAAGCCCGAAAATAAACATGTTCTTTTTTGGATCTTCACGTCCAATCTTCAATTCCACTCCACAATCCATTCCATATTAAGCATATCACCCTATGACGGACAACAATCTTTGGCACTCTTCGCAAGTCACCTCGTGCCTCATGTTGGGAGAGTAGGCTCGCGACCTTTCTTTCATCATATTCCACTGTATTTGTATGTATTTACACTAAAAAATAACGAAATCAAGAATACAGTCAAATCTCTAGCGAAAATACAAAATACAATGTATTTAAAAAGGAAGAATACTATCAAAATCGGTCGGATCTCCGACGAAATATAAAATACCACTGTATTTACCCTAAAAATGAAAAATACATTCAAATCCTTTTTAAAAAAATACATTGTATTCGGGTGTTAATACATTATTTCTCCTTGGAAATACAGAATAGCAATGGAGGAGGAAGAGGTGGCTTCGCTTTTCGATGTGAACAAGCAGTGTAGGAGGAGAGAGGTAGAGGCACGATGGAGATGGCGAACTCACGACTGCAACTTCACTGGACAACCAAACGCCGACAAAATCTGTGTTTTCCGGTAGAAACCAGAGCTAACCAGATTTGGCTGGATTTGTGTTTTCCGACAGAGACCACTAATGTCGTGAACCAGAAGAAGGTGAAGTAATTGACGGAAGGCCGACGATAACGGTGAAGAACTAAATGGTGATAATATAAGCCATCGTAAGAAATGTCATCGTACCAATACAAACTCCTTAGTGAAAGTGCTTCTTCTAGCTTCCAATTTGAAGTATTTTCCGATTTTGCTCTTTGAAATTACTTCTTTTACTTTCATCTCCATTTTGTTCAAAGATTTTGTAAGTCTAGTGAAAGAACAAGTTGAACAAAGCTCTCCCCCCATTTTTTTTGTTTGTCTTTTTACTTTGATTTGTTTGTTTGAATGGACTTCCTCCACCATATGGCACCAGAAGAGAGTGAAAGGAGAGAGAAAGGTGAGAGCCGAGGGAGAGAGAACGACAAGAGATAGGTAAGATAGAAAGGAGAGAGGTGAGGGGGAAATAAGCCATAAAACTTAATGTATTTGAATAGCTATGGTAGTTAAATTGAAAATTTATTATAGCTATGAAAAGTAATTAAATTAAATAGTAGTTACTAACTATAAGTACCTCTTAGAGTTTGCTATGCCAAGTAATTATTCCTTTTTTGTTGCTCCCCCATGTCCCAATATAAGTGTCTTACTTTCCTTTTTGATTTGTCTAAAAAAGAGTGTCTCTTTCTATATTTAGTAAGTTTTGGCAAATTTATGACCATAAGATTTAAAGGTCTACAACAACAACAACAACAACAACATACTCAGTTTAATTCCACAAAGTGGCGTTTACACATATCTTTAATTTAAGACCGCAAGATTCAAAAGTCTTCCTTTATTTCTTAAATTTGCGACTAGTCAAACTAAGACACTTAAATTGGGACAGATGAAGTATTTAATTATAATTTATTAATATAATAACATATCCGCTGTAATTTTATAAGTGGGACCTGGAGAGGATATGATATACGCAGACTTATCTCTATCTTTTGATGAGTAGAGATGTTATTTCTGATAGCCCATCAACACAACAATGCATTACCAAAAAGGCTAGAAGCAAAAAAAAAAAAAAACAGGAAAATGACAAGATAGACACAGCCAATGGAGTACTAACAAGTAACAATAAAACAGAAACAAAAGACACTCTGCAAGTATTAAATAGTAATACTACAAATAAAGAGAAAAGGAGAACCCCCTATCTTTTTTTCCCACTTAAAAATGTTACAACACTCGGCTACTTAATATATATACTTATTTTATTTAATTACTTAATTGTGATAAGTTATATAATTTTATGTAATCAGCAGAATCAAAAAGTATATCCCCTCTTTAAATGTTTAATTGCTAGCCTAGATTCATATCTATAATCCAATGAAGAGTTAATTGTCTTGTTGGCACGTCCAGTTTTGTATTCTTCCAAAATATATGCACACTTTAATAAGTATTTCTGAAAGGTTTTTATTTAGAGAAAATAGCCAAAAGTCTTCCTAAGTTAGGAATGGCAGGTGGGTATAATTTTGCGGATTCCGCACCGCACCCGTCCCAAAGTATAATTTTGCGGATTCTGCACCGCACCCGCCCCAGTTGGGGCGGGTAGTAGGCGAGTATGTGTATAACTTTGGCGGGTATTGGCGGGTATGGGTAGGTGGTGGATTCGCAGTTATACCCGCCTCATACCCGTCTGCCCCGCCCCGCATCCAACCGCCCGCCCCATACCCGCACCCGCCTGCCTTATACCCATCCCAAGTCCAAAATGTTAGCAGCCCATAAGTCGTGCCTTCAGCCCATAAGTCACGACAAACACGACAAGTCTCTCATTCTTCGTCAAAATTCAAAACCCTATGCCTCTTCAGTCCTTCACGCCTCCCTCTCTCGTTCCCCTTCACGCCGTCTCTCCTCCCTCTCTCATTCTCCGTCACGCCGTCATCACAGAGCTTTTACCACTGGTAGTTATACATTTCACGAACCACCTCGACATCTCTGCTTTTTTCTTTAAAGGAGATGCTGATTGGGAAATATTGGAAAATATTATTGTCTTTGCTTTGTGTTTTGGATTTATTAATGTGTTTGGTCTTATTCATAATATGTCCATTTGTGTCTGTTATGGCTCATCCAATTTTGGTTTGAGAATAGTGCATAGATGGGTTGTTTGACTCATCTCGTAGTTTATATTGTATTTATTTGGCTATCTGTGTTTAAGAGTTGGTCTAATTAGGCCTTTTACACTTTGTCTAGTTGTGAAATGTAAACGTTGTTAAGTTTGTGTACCTATTTAGTATCCCCTGCCAGCCTAGAATCCATGTTGGTCTGATTTGAGTCATATAAGAGGGTCATGATCTGTGTTGATAGCTTGAAACCAAGTAATGTTGCAGAACTATAATGATTTTTCCTTGTTTACATGTAGTTTCTCCTGTGTGGCATCCCTGATATTATAATGTCACCATGATGTTTTGTGGATTTGAAGTCCTGATTGAATGACTTATTTTTTGCACTTTAATTTATGTTAATGGGTATTAGATCCTTTAGAAGCTCAAAATGATGTCTAGATGTGATGAAATGTTATGTTGAATATCATGTCTGTATATTTCAGTGTTCATGTTGAATTTGTTAGTTTAAAGTCCGAGTCACCTAATTTAATGCCTAGTTTGAATGAGTTCTAAATCAGAATGTTGCATGCCATACAATAATGTTGTGCTAAGTACTTTGATGTGCATATGTTTGGTTTAAAGTTAAGATGAATCATTGCTTGTTTGTTTAGAAGAATAGATAAAAAAGTTGGTTTGATTATATGAATTTGACTAGGTAAAACAGTCAATAGACTGTATGAACATGTCAAGTTTGATATCTATCTTGATTATTTTGTCTGCTCTGTGAATATGTCCATTAGATACATATGGAATTTTTATGATGGAGCCTTGAATCTGTCCATTAGATGTCCATTATCTGCTCTGTACTTGTTTATGATATTCATCATCATGAATCTGTCCTCAAATTCTGAATTATTAAGATGAATCATTGCTTGTTTGTTTAGAAGAATAGATAAAAAGGTTGGTTTGATTATATGAATTTGACTAGGTAAAACAGTATAAAAATTCTTCAATTTGATTTGATTAACATGCTCTTAGTCCTATACCATGTATGAATTTGCTTCTGTTAAACATGATTAGACTTTAGGATGTCTGAAGGTTGTTGTGTACTCTGTGAACCTATCTGCTCTGTGAATCGGTCCATTAGATACATATGGATTTTTTATGAATCTGTCCTCAAATTCTGATTGTATATATGTAATTGCATAGGGAAGAATGGCAAGCAAGGGTAATTCTGCAGATCCTTCTACGGCAAGTTGTACTCCGAATACAGTAGAAAACAGTGAAGAAATTGAAGAGAGTCAAGAGCGGACTAATTCTGTAGATCCTTCTGTTTTGTCCCGAACTAGTAGACATAGATCAAAAGATTGGGATGATTTTACAAGGAAACGAGTAGGGGAAGAAATAAAAGCGGAGTGCAACCATTGTTTGAAGCAACTTGTTGGAGGACCGAGAGCGGGAACAAGTCACTTGAAAGAGCATTCAAGTAAATGTCCAAAAAAGAAATGCATGGATCTTCGACAAACAAGGATGTTTTGTACACTTGATAGCCCTTGTGATACGAATGAGACGCTGACATTGTCCCTGTATGAGTTCTGCCAAGATAATGGGAGACAAGACTTAGCGGAAGTGATTATTCTCCATGAATACCCATTAAGCATGGTTGAGCATTATGGATTTATAAAGTACTCTAAGACTCTTCAACCAGATTTCAAGGTTCTATGCCGCAACACAACAAAAAAAGACATTCTCCAACGATACAATGTCGAAAAAAAGAGTATAAGTGTTTTGTTAAGGAAAGTCAAAGGAAGGGTTGCATTGACTACCGACATGTGGACTGCAAACTATAAAAAAAAGGATACATGGCTGTCACCGCACACTTCGTTGATAATTCATGAAAACTCCAAAGCTGAATCATCAGGTATAATTTTGCTCCAAATTTTTATGCTTAATATTTCTATTTCTTGTGTGATTATACAAGTTTTGATAGGTCTGGTCTTCTTTGATTATGTGATTATGCAAGTTTTTTATTTCTCTTTCTTGTGTTCATATCAATCTAATAGGTTCTTGTATGTCCCGGCACCTCATACAACTGAGGTGTTTGCTGAGTCTTTAAAAGAATGCATTCAATCTTGGAATCTTGATCTTAGGTTGTCTTCTATAACGGTTGATAATTGCACTACAAATGATGCGATGATAGATTTATTGCGTGAGGAGTTTCCTTATGGTTCATTGATGTTGCATGGGCATTTTCTTCATATGTGTTGTTGTGCACACATACTTAATTTGATTGTTCAAAATGACTTATGTGTTGTGTTCAAAGAGGGTATTGAAAGAATTAGGGAAAGTGTTGCCTTTTGGACTTCATCACATAAGAGAGCTCAAAAATTTGAACAAGTAGCTAAGCAAGTTGTTCCTGATTGTTCAAAATTGCTAATACTTGATTGTAAAACTCGATGGAATTCGACGTATGACATGCTTCTAGTTGCTATGAAGTTTATGGAGGTGTTTGTTGTTTTAAGTGCTCGAGATAATTTGTACAAATATCCACCACTTAGTGAAGATTGGGATAAAGTTGTGAAAATATGTGAATTATTGAAAGTGTTTAATGAGATTGGAATCTTATTAACCAACTGGTTGTCCTCACCTACCATTTATATAGGAAAAATGGTCGAGGTAATGCTAGAGAAATACAATAAGTATTGGTTAGATGTTAATGGTCTTATGGGCGTGGCAACTATACTTGATCCTAGGTTCAAGATGGCCCTCGTTCGGTTTTACTTTGCTAAAATTTACGATGCAAGTAATGTTGATGTTGAGATAAAAAAGATTTATGATTTTCTAAAGGAACGGGTGGATGAGTATGGGTACAAAAATGGTAATAATTCAGCTAGTAGTAGCCACGTGTCTTCAATTGATGTTACAAGTAATATGGGAATGGGGTACATGCAAGAGTTTGCACAATTTGTGTCACAAGACAATAGTAAAGTTGGACTAAAATCTGATTTGGAGAAGTACTTGGAAGCTGAAACTGTACCACTTGTGGATGATTTCGATATTCTTAATTGGTGGAAAACAAATGAAAATAATTATCATGTTCTCCAACAAATAGCAAGGAATATATTGAGCATTCCAGTTTCTACCGTCTCATCGGAATCCTCATTTAGCATTAGTGGACGTGTACTTGATCCTTATCGTAGTCGACTTCTTCCGAAAATGGTGGAGGCATTGATGTGTGCTCAAAACTGAATTTGGGCGGATATTAAAGGTTAACGTTAATTTGATTAAATTATTTATGTTGTATTAAATTGAAGTTAGACTCTAATTACTTTAAGTATACATTATGCAGGTGGTAGTGACGTCAAGGAGATGGAAATATGCGATCTTGAAGATTAATATGATACAAGAATGGATACGGGAGCAAATGTTGTGTGTATCGATTGTGATTTTTGTATTGCTTTAAGTATTTATGGAGACACTAGTATTTTTTATGTAGTTTGTCGTGTTTATATAATGTACTAATTTAATTTATAAGACTATTTTATTTTAGATTTGATCACTAATTGAGAAGTATACTTGCTTTGTTGCCAATTTGCTATATTGGTAAAGTATAGTAGTAGTAGATACAGTATAATAGAGGCGTCACATGCACGCGGTATTGGCGGGTACATGCATGTATTGACGGGTGACGGATATTCACTTGGGTGGTGGAGCGGGAGTGGATTTAGAAATATACTCACCTAGGTGAATATAGATGTTAAAAATGTACCCGTCACGGGTGGCGGGTATAAAATTATCTGGCGAATACGGGTGCGGGGGAGGGGTACCCGCACCCGCACCCGCACCCGCCCCCGCCTCACCTAATTGCCATCCCTGCTCCTAACGTTTGAACGAATTTTCAATTATACACATTTACTATAACGGGATAATATTACTTCTGAATATTTTAAAACTGAAATATATACCTGACAACACATATGTGTTGTTGGACAGTATAGTGCACGTGTCTGACACGTGTACATTTGAAAAAAAACTTTTTTCATTTATTTTCTTTTTTGTTTCCTTATTTTTTCTTTTTCTTTCCTTCGTTCTTCCTCACTTCCATGCCACAATTTCGAATTCACCTTTTGGGCACATATTACTGAATATATCACGAGCACTAGGGCTGACAATGGATCGGAGGTGGATCGGGTAGAGCTCAATCCGCCTCCACCTGCCAACCATCTATCCACCACCGACCCATCCGTCACCCTATTTTTTCTTCATCCACATCCGATACATCCATCATCCACGGGTGAATCGGGTGCTTCGCAGAAGAAAATTATAGCACAATCAGTTTGGTACTTTTGGTTTATTTTACAGTTTTCATACTATCTTGCTTTTCATACTATCTTGCTTTATCATTATAATTTGATCTTGATCACATTGTAATATTCCTCAACCTATTATATTGCTAACAATTATAGTCATATATAGAGTGATGTTCAACATAGAAAATGTCAATTATGTATAATGTAATACAAAAATAACATTTTTGATATTAGGAATCATCGTTATTGTCATGTTGAAATTGAAAAAGAATTTCCGTTCACTTTAGAAAAATAAAGACAACTATTGGAAATAAAACCAAGTACTAGTAACGACATGAGTCAGGGATATGTTATCACTGAACTACACAAAAAATAACTAATTTATAAACGGGTGGATGGATGGGTCAGGTGGTAGGTTGGATGTATGTGAACCCGAATCCAACCCGATCCGTCACGCGATTAAAATTCGTGTTTTATCGATTTTTTATCCATATAATCAAATCGGGTGGATGAATAATCATCCGTTTAGGATGAAATTGTGAGCCCTAACGAGCACTGGGCATTGAGGAGAAAAAAAATATAGAGAGCATAAGCACTACACACAAAATCGGAGAAAGAGCATCAAAATGGGGGAGGTTGAAGCACTGTGAGTTTCTTTGCATAAAGGAGCTCACGTTTTTTTGGAGAAAAACACTAGAAATTGGCATACAGATTTATTGAGAGGAGAGAATTCAGAGATTTTTGCTCAACTTTTCATTGTTTTTTCACACAAAACAGAGACTAATTTCTGGTGGGGGTTCTTCTTCATCATTTTGCTGCCGGAAAACTTCATCTGAAACCCCAATCATTAATTTGTATCCCATTCCACCATGAAAATCAGCCCAAAACCCCCCATAAACTACCACCCACGCTGGTTTTAGAAGAGGTCGCGGAACACCATTATTTCCGACTTCGAGCTCACCGGAAATTTCAAATTCGGCAATTAGGACCGTCAAACTGACTGAAATTTGGTGGAGAGAAATATTTTCAGGTGATTAAGAGATTGTCAAGTTTAAATTTGCTCAAAATTCCCGAAGTGACTGCGGATTTAAAAAAAAAAGGGACGGCCGGTAATGGTGGCCGGTGGCCTGTGAAAAAAAAGATAGAGAAAATGAAATATATATATAATTATAATAAAAATAATTTTTTACACATTTTTTCTTCTTCTCTCTCAAAGAGTGTGTTCACTCGGTGCCATATCAGCACTTAAAAGGGATATATATTTAGGTTTTAAAATGATCAAGGGAGTAATAGGAGTAGTGTATAGTAAATGTGTGTAGTTAAAAATTCGGTCAAATATTGAGGGAGCATTTGGTTATTTATTTATTTATTTATTCTTAAAGCTTAAATTGAAGTTAAAATTAAAATTAAAATTAAATTAAATCAAATATAATACATATTCATCGGTTTAATTCGGTTTTTTGATTTTTAAAAAATTTAATGGTATTTATCTCTTTAATTTTTTTTTCTATGATTACGCAAGACTTTTCATTCTTTTCCAATTTATAATCTTTTTTTTTTTATTGTGGGAGCTATAATTTTCTTGGATTATGGAGAAAATATCTATCTATATACTTTAATCAAGTGAATAAAGTTTATAAGAAACACAATCTTTTTTAGATAAATCTCATAAATGTTTCTTTGAATTAATGAAATTGGATTTCATAAATCTCTTTTAGTTAGAAATGAGCTTAAGACGTAAAGTTCATTAGCCTTTTAGAGATATTGAAAATTTGATAAAAAAGTAAACAAAATATATACAATTACTTATAAAAATTAATATTTCTTATATATATAATTATAAAAATTATGTATATGATTTGTCATTTGGCTCGATTTTTTCTTCGGTTTATTTTTACTAAAATCAAAACCAAATAAAATATTATTGATTTTAAAAAATTTAAAATCAAATCAAACCAAACCCAAACAACTATAATTTATTTGATCCGTTTCTAACCTAACCGCGAACACCCCTATTCTCAGTGAAGTACCTTTTACAGTTACTGTAGCAATGAAGATCTCTTGCCTTACTAACATATCATTTAATTTTTGTAAATTATATTTTTTGCTAGACAAGTCTCATTAGAAAGCTATTGTATGCTGGAAAAAATCGTATTGCACGTCAATTCATCAGGAAACATAGAGCAAGAATGCATTATTGAACAACGTCAAATGTATTTGTTAAATCATTTTCTATCTTCTTATTATTGGATGAAGATTGAAGAGTCTTCTAAGAAGTAATACGGCAGAATATAGAGAAGGAAGTCCATTCAACAGAAAAATAAAGCAAAGATGCAGTAGTCCCAGTTTAACATTTTTCGTTTATGGAATGTGCCATTTTTGTTTTAGAAGTAAATCAGAGTAGATTCATTTTTCACGATTAAAAATTATTAGTTGGTCCAAGTTTCCAGCGAAAGCACCATTCACTTTTTCAAAAAAACAAAAGTGATCAATGCAAATGAAAAATGCCACCAAGGTGATATCTTGTTGAATTTCTGCATGGACTATGTTTTTTGAGCCGAGGGTCTATCGGAAACAATATCTCTACCCTACAAAGGTAGGGTAAGATCTGCATATCCCACTGTGTGAAATTACATTGGTATGTTGTTGTAGAAATAACACCAACAGTTCTCTGAGGGAAGGACAAAGGAAAATGATTCCAAAAGGGGTATATATTATATAATATATTGAAAATTATTACTCCCACTAGTACTTATTAGTTCTAAGAGGAGCAGAATCATCAACTATTTCAGTACATACAAATTTGAGCAAACAGAG
Organism: Anisodus tanguticus; assembly: GCA_034509755.1. NCBI lineage: Eukaryota > Viridiplantae > Streptophyta > Magnoliopsida > Solanales > Solanaceae > Anisodus > Anisodus tanguticus. Next base: position 35,502,098 of record CM067546.1, read on the forward strand.
ACACCACCTATTTGGCACAGAACAAAAACGCGCCATCAATCACATACTCTACATATTATCCAGGTTCCTCGACCATAAATGGTTGGTCCAAACTGAGAAACAATGGACAGTTTTGGACAACAAATCCTGATACTAAAAAGCCTCAGGTTTCACAGATTTTAAACTACATAATATGACTGTTACTAAGTTTGTTAGGTTAAGCCCTAATTTTCAATCCACGATAATGTAGCCAGAACTTCACTGACCACCCTGTGTGGGCTCTGTTTGTGACGAGTGCTGGATATCTTTGTTTAGAGATATGTCATTTCTACTAGGTCTCGGATCATCTCGGCCTGGAACTTCACCAAGTCTCTCCTGCAAAGTCAAATCCAGTGACTCATGGCACACAAGTTTCCAAAAGCAAGGACAGGTAAAAGAGAAATAGAATTTCATTTCACTTCCGCAATTAGAAGGTGACAAATAAAGTATGTTCATCATTTACCTTTGAAGTTAGAACCATGTAAATATTACAGCCTGGTTGGTTCTGCAACCAAGACCATTAATCCTTTGACTTACCACTCTCAGTTTCACGTTGTGTGTTCGCAATTGGTTGACAACTATCGGATCTGTCATTCTTTTTATCTTCATTAGAGAGAAAACTAAAGAAAGGAAAGGAGAAAATACCTTAAGAGAAGCATTCTGAGCAGCAAGTTGGTCATGCTCACTCCTTAGACGACTCAGTTCTGCTCTAAGAGAGGCATTTTCTTCCTTTAGAACTTCAGCACGCTGTGCTAGTTCATCACTCCGCCTGGCTCCGAAAGGCAAAGTGGAGTCAGGGGTCAATCCAGATAGACAAAGAAACAAGAGAAGAATTATCCGTACCTGCTTCCGTAACCTAGACCTACGCGCAGATTCCCTGTTGGACTGCTTTCTTCTCTGCCTTTTGAGTTCCTTTTCATCCTAAATTCGAGGAAAAGAAATATCATCAGTTGCTATGAAAAAAATTACAAACAGAAACGAAAGTCAAGGGAGACATGTCCACAGTTAGAAACGGAAGAAAAGGACATCCGAGAAGCATGCAGTTAGGGCATTCAACCCTGAGAACCCAGCAAATATCTGTGGCATGAATAAGCACAGTGATGCAGACTTTTTTATCCACTTCTATAACTTGTGCCTTATAAGGCAAAACTTTAGTATCAGACAGATGCGACCTGGAGAGTTTTAAACAACTTATGCCATAGGGCATAAGTATACTCAGCTATCTACACTTCTGTATAGAAAAGAAAAAGAACAAACTTGATCCTGATAAGACAATTAATTGTTTCCTTGATCTAATTGTTTCCTAGATCTTGCTTGTGCCTGACTAAACAAAAGTAATGAGTGAATTCTTCCCTCGGTTTTTTTTCCATTTCTTTTTTATTAAACTGATATCTTCTTAGTTGAGATAATAAAAAAGTATATAAAAACAGGTGAGAAATAGATTAAATGAGTTCTCAAGTTGTTTTACACAAAAAAAATGAATACATAATTATACAACACAAAAAGAAAAATACATCTAAACTACAATAGAGAAAACACACAACTCTAATGACCAAGCCTAGACCATCAGTGATGTGAACAAATTTAAAAAACAAGTATCTCCTTCCGGTAGGTCATTCATAGCAAGAAAGATCACCAGCCTTTACAAAGTTGCATGTGTACACCAGGTTTAAAAGTCATTTTGTAACAATTCTCGGGAAAAAAGATATAGGCAATGCACTGTGTTTGGAAGCCTAGGCCAGATAGTATTTGGAAGGATCTGCAAACAATTAGCATTACTAAAAATAACATACACACTAAATAACAAGAGATGAAACAAAATTAGTAGATGCAAAATTTTACACAATAACGATCTTGTCAACTTTTTACAAAATAATTCTGCATATTTATAATCTAAGAATTATTTATGAATTTGAACTTAAAAATATTGTGTATTCTCTTGAACAACTAAAGGTTATTTATAGTCTAAGGACGATTTCTCGTCAAATACCTTGATGCGGAAAATAAATGTCTTTTTGAAGAGGGGCTGATGATTCTTTCTTCTTTAACTCATGACAAAACAATTTAAAAACAAAAAACTGGAGATTATTTGCCCTTTCACTTTTGCTGTTTGTATTCTTTCTTTACTTGCATTAGTTGTTTAAAACTCTCCCGGTCATGAATCAGCACAATGATGCCCCACACGACCGTTGCCTAGGCAAGACTTGAAATTTTAAAAAACAAGATTAATCAAATGCATATACTTTAATGTTCTGCTGTATTAATTTCACACCACAAGAATTAAAGTCTTCGGCCAAAAAGTAGTTGGCTAGATAAGCATTGAATAATTATCAGCCACTTTTTTTATCTAGTTTTATAACTTGTGCCTCGAGTGGCAAGTATAACAATTTGTGCCGGAAAGGGCAAAACTTTAGTATCAGAATGACTGAGACCCGGAAAGTTTTAAACAACTTATGTCGTAGAGCATAAGTATATTATTTCCTCTGTTGTTTTTCATTAAGAAAAAACTTGTGGCTGATAAGGCAATTAATTGTTTCCTACATCCTAGTTGTGTCTAACTAGGTAAAAGTAAAATGTAAATTCTTTTCTCGGTTGCTTTTTCATTAATTGATATCTTTCTTAGTTGAGATGATAAAAAAGTAGGTGAAATAAATAGATTAAATGATACAATATAATTCAGTCATAAGAGCCTCAGAAAGTTCGCATAATAAAATTCATTCATTATAAACTAAGGATAAAAAGATACGATGACATTGCATAAAATAATAATAAGGGAAACTTAAAAAAAACTAATCACTCTCATGCTAGTCTATAAAGTGTGAGGATTCATCATCAGAAGAATCGTTGGATATGATAATATGATTCTGAGGCAAAACACTCCTAAGCTCCATAACCGCAGCCTTCAAATCATTCAATTCCTCATTTAACTTCTTCTATTGAAATTAAATTTATATTGTTTAAAACTCTTATGAGCTTGGCTTTGTCAACCGTAATAGACTGCCTCAAAGAATCAAACTGGCTCGACATCCTATCAAATGGGGTTTCACTTCCTAATTTAATCTGTCCTCTTCGCAATCATTTCTTGAAACAACAATCAAACAAAGAATTTAGTCTGATTTTATCAACTCCCACCTCCTGATGACATTTTCCACTTGCGTGAGACATTTTTCTCTTAGAAAGATATTACTTTGATAACTCAATTATTTTTCTTAAAAGTGGATGTGTATGTATTGCAACGGACAATGCTATTTATAGCCTAAGTCTGCAAACCAAAGGAGGTAGTTGGCTACTTAAAAGTTCATTCAATCTTTGTTAAACTGACACCACCAAAATTAAAGTTTTCAGCCAAAGGGGTAGTTGGCTAGCTGATCTGCCGTAGAATTACGGCACATTTATGCTTTTTGACTATAAGTTTTACTTATTTTTAAGTAAGTTTGTGTCGTTTTGATGTTTTTTCCTTTTTTTTCCACGTAATTGTCGTTAAGGAAGCAAAAATAAGGAAATTCAAGCAAGTCCCCAGAATTGAGGATTGTACGGACCGGAAAAGCTTTGATGGCTAGAAGAAGAGAAATTGCAAGTTAACAGAGGGTTGAAGGTGGGTTTTGACGGTCCGTAAATATATTTACGGACTGGATAAACATGTAGTCCTTTCCAGATAAAATATCAGATATTTTGACGGACCGTCGATTTGTACCGTCGAAGTTCACTGTCACAGTTTATACGGACAATACTTAATTCTACAGTCCGTTGAATTAAGCAAAAGGGGCAATTTTGACGATTTTTAATTTGAGTTTTTGACTAGTATAAATACTTTTTAGGGTTTTATAAATTATTTATCATCAGTCCCAAGACTTATATCGATAATATCAAGTACTTAAGAGTATTTTGAGGCTTTCAAGATTGCCTAAGATCACTTCACAACTAAACTTATCCTAAAAAACAAGGCACGACTAACCGAGCAAGTTCTAGATTGCACATATAATAATAGAACATATACAAAGATCTCACAACACACTGGCAGAAGGATTGTTCCCCACACTGACTTCCCCGTTAAGCATTCAACACACAAGGTAACGCAATACTCTAAATGTCACACAAAGAACCATGCATGTCAATTAAGCAACACATTCGGAGTATACATCACAAAAAATTCGGAGGGGAGTATTTTTTAACTATCAAACATCGAACATGCCCTGAGTTCCTCAAACCACCCCCACATAAGCCATAATTAATCTATTTTATCTAAACACGACCTAAACATCCACGGTTCAACATAAATAAAATTCCTCGGGAAAAGAACCAAGGCAAAGAAAAGTTGAGGGGGGTCCTAAACACATATTTACACTACATACAATCAAATAGCCTCATCCCCAACCGATAAATCATGCATTGTCCCTAATGCATCAAAATAAAGATAAGGGAGTAAGAACTACCTGAAGCGCTCTAGGCGCACTGCTCATCTCGAGGCGATGTGGCCTCCGAGGCATCAATCTTAGTATCCGCAAAAGCAACAATAATAGGCTCTGGCAGGGTAGGGGCGGATGCAGGGTCACTCTGGCCAAAGCATTACTAGTCAAGACACCTACAACCTCGTTGGGAACTGAAGTGGGGTAATTATCGACGAGGGACTTCTGCATGGCTAGTTGTACATTTCGCTCTTCTATTCGGTCTAACCGAGCTCGAGTCACCTCCATTGGCTCATCACTCAACTCATAATGTTTCCTCTTCCCCCTAGTGTCTGCCAGAGTAGCAATCGGGGAGTCATCATCTTCAATCAAGTGCTGAACCTGGACATATGCAACTAGGGGTGGCCAACGGGCCGGGAAGAGTCGGGGCGGGTTTGGTGGGATCGGGTCGGGGCGGGACAGGTAGGATCGGGAGATGCGAGATTCGCTGAAGTCCCATCCCGGTTCCGGTACCGTCGGGAAAGGGGTGGGGCGGGATCTGGTCGGGGCGGGAATTTTTTTTTACACTTAATTTAAAAAATAACATATATATAAACAACTCAATAATTGAACAAGATAGTGCAATAAAAACGTCCCAAGGCTGTTTTTGTGCCTCTTATATTATTTAATAGATATATGATTTTTTTGTAATACAAATACAATTGTCAAAATTGAAACTTTGTGGTGTTGTTCAAAAGTTGCAAATAACATAGTAAAATTGCAATTAAAAATTACATTGAAAAAAACCTATTCTAGTTTCTTGATAATTTTAGGTGGTTCTTCGGTTGGAACTGGTATTTGTTGGTCAAATTTCTCCACGTCGCTTCCACCACCTTCGGATAAGATGTCGTTGTAGTTTTCATCTTCTTCTTCGTTGATCTCCGGTTGACCGCACCTTCTCCGCTCCCCTCATATCCAATCTCTGAATAATACTGCAATCTCCAAGCTGTCTTCGGCTAATGAGTGTATGTGCTCTCCTATTTGATATCTACCGGCAGAAAAGCGCTTTCAGACGCCGTTGATGACGCTTGAATATTCAAAACATCCCGGGCCATCATTGAAAGTGTCGGAAAGGTCTTCTCATTCCCCCTCCAATATTTCAGCAAGTCTTCACGTCCTTCTTCATTGAGAACTGCTTGGTACGGTATAGAACCCTGCAAAACAAAAATATCAAAATCGCTAATTTGGTTAGTAGTGTTACCACCGCACATTCTATTTCTGAGGCTTTCAATACTAGCCGCAGAAACAACATGTCTTTTGTGAGGTTGTGTTGAAGAAGAAGAAGAAGATGGTATGGAAGCCGGTAAGTTGCTAGCACTTTCTTGTTGGTAAAACCTACATACTTTTTTGCATTCGTCTTCTACGCTAGACAACACTTCTTCTTTAGTTTGTTCAATAGGTGGTGAGTGATTTGGATTTTTGGGACTTGGAGGTGATAGTACTGCTATACAATCATAAATAGTTTCAATAAGTGATTTAGTACCGTCTATTTTAATAGTCGGATATAATACAACACCAATAATATAAATAGTGGGAATAGGAATACACTATTTTTTTTATTTTGATAAATATTTTTTAATAGCTGCCTTATAAGTTGATTTATCCATATATTTATTAAGCAGTAAAAATATTAGAGCTTTATAAAATAACATAGTTGAAATAGTAGGATAATATATACCAGAAAATTCTTTTGTTGCTTGAAAAAATTTCTCTAGAAATACAATAGGTTCGGAAATTTTCCCCCAATTGCTATCTACAACCATATTAGCTGGATTTTGATTATGAGAGTTAAAAAATAAAGTTATAGGTTTTCTATAGTCATAAGTAACAAGTAGTTGCTCGTATAAAGAATCTCATCTAATGAGTACTTCTTCTGGAATTTTTCTATAAGGTAGTTGACAATCGTGACAAGTTTTTTTTATATTCTTTTTTTCATTGTATTCTATTACTTTTAAAAATAAAGTTTATAGCAAATTGTATTTTACTAAAAATGTCTTCAAAAAGTGATAGACCATCCTTTACAACTAAGTTATATATATGACACACATTTTTTATGAAAATAATCTGAAAAAGATGGAGTTAAACTATTTTTTAAAATTATAATAGCATAATTGTTAGAAGAAGTGTTATCTAATGTAATAGTCATAATTTTATCAGTTATTCCGTAATAATCGCATACTTGATAAATATTTTCTGCAATAAAAACACATGTGCGCCTATCATCTATATATCTATATGCTAAAATACATTTTTGCATAGACCATTTATAATCTATCCAATGACAGGTTACCGTTAAATAATCATGACCGTTAGTACTACGGCCTATATTAGCCACTTTGCCATTAAAATGATATAATGAATAACATAAATACTGTTGATATTCATGTGCAAATTTAAATACATCATTCTTAACAGTTGATCTAGGAGAACCGTTAAAAGCAGGATTATACATTTCTCTAATGTAATGAATAAAACCAGGAGATGAAGAAAATGAAAAAGGCAAACCCTCCACAACAACTAATTTTGCTATTGCTTCCCTATCTCTATGTTTATTGTAATTAGGCCTACAATTCCCCCCGTCGTGGGTTAATTTGACCCTATACTTGGTCCGGGACAATATGTGAATCTTATCCCGATGGAGTGGGCGTTTGCGCACCCAGTTTTGAAGCCTCGTATTGGGCATACCTAGCTGGATGAGCCCTTGCTACGTGTCTCATTAAACCCCCATCCCACCGTGACTTTTTCCAGTTTTAAATTTTAAAACATCTTTACAAATTTTACATCTAGCTACTTGATTCTCTACGTCCCTATCAAAAATTATCAATGCATCTGATTTTAATGGTCAATTTGTTAGACCTCGTCTCATATTAGGGGGAATAAGAGGCATTTCAGTTGAAGGTGCACTAGTGGGTGTGTTGTCATCTACATTAGTGGGTGTATCATCTAGACCATCGTCTAAATTAAAGTCTTCTTGAGTTCCAGAAGATAGCTCATCGTCTAAATCTAATGGTATTGCAATAAAATGTTCAGTATCAACAAAATCATCCAGTGCAGGAATATGATTCTGTCTAGAAATAGGATGACTAGAAGAAGTACCCTTGCCCTTGTTGCCCCTACTAGAAGAAGCCTGACCCTTACCCTTACCCGTAAGCATACGTTTAAATCCTTTCATTTTAATTATACTAATAAATAATTAAAGTAAATGAAATTAAGTGCGTTAAATAAAATAAACAGACAATAATAATTTAATAAAGGAACGAATGTACCAAACGTCGACGTAACGTCGACGTGTAATCGAGAGGTTGAAAATTGAAACTTTGCTCGATGGAAGATCCTCAAGCTAGTTGCCAACTTCACTCCCAAATGAATAAATAAAATTCAATATTTAGTAGACAATGTAGACTTGTAGAGAGATAGATTGAGAGATTATAGGAAGATTTGTGAGAAAGATGAAGAGAAAATGAGGTATTTATAGTTGGAAAATTGGGTTAAATTATAAATAAAATAACTTATGGGTTAAAAATAAATATTTAGGGGGTAGGGGGAGGCCAAAACGGTCGTTGCACAACGGCCAAATTGTAAAATGGTCACTAGTGCAACAGTTATTTGTGCAAAGTGGGGGTTTCGGGCGGGACCGGGACCGGGTCGGGCCTGGCGGGAATGGGGCAGGTCGGGACGAGACCATGTCCCGACCCGGTTCAAGTTCCGGTACCGTAAAAAATTTTAAAAAAAATATCGGGGTCGGGGTAGGACCAGACTGACCCAGCCCACTGGCCAGCCTTATATGCAACCAAGTCCACCTGTGTGGTCAAAGTCGGATCCTCCAACGTAACCTGATCACAAGCCTGCTTTGCCCGAAATGCGACTCTCAACTTCTGTAACTTTGTCTGAAGTGACCCAGCATCACTACTCGGACATGATCTCTCCAGTGCTGCTACCATAATCTCAAACCCATCTAGGCAAGCATGCAATAACTCATGAGACGCCGTTGTGGTTGTCTTCAATGGCTCAAGAACTGTACTAATCTCATTTGCAATGAACATACGGAGCTGCCCCATGATAATAGTGGTTTGCTAATACGCCCTCTCCACTTTGATAACAACCTGTCTGAAGTTGTCTCTGATCAGGGGAAATGGGTCAGCGACTTTGGCTGCAACCTGTGGTTGTGTGGTGGTAGGAATCTGACTCGAAAATGTGCTAGGTGCGGTTGCATGTGGTGGCACAGTGGCAGTGGTAGGTACAGCCTCCGGGACAGGGGCAGTAGTGGCAGGAGACACCTCTATAGTAGTATCCTCTGCGGCCCCAAATGTCTGATCATCCTGAGGCTCCTCATGTCTCTCAAGTAGCACTGGAAAAACATCCTCAGCATCCCGGCCCTCCCTAAGGGTCTCATCCTTGCTCTTTCGTAAATTATACACATGTGAATTTGGGATGCGGTGATCTCTGTTAGGTAAGAAATGAACACATGCTCGCTAACAGAGATCAGTAATCAAGCATGGTAGAATCAAGGAAGTGGATGGCTAGGATGCTCTCAAATGGATCTCTTCCGCCATACACCGTCCAAAATTGGCTGGGACATCAATGCTAAGACTAGAATAGCTCGATCCATGGTGAGTGCATTATCGACCTGAGTGGGAAGGATTCAGAATTGCACAACACTCTACCAAAATTTTGCCTCGAGAGTCGAAAAACATTTGAGCATCCTTTACGTCATATCCGTTACCAAACTCTGCTTGCTAGCTTTTGTGATCATTGAAGCCACCTACTCACGTACACTCTACGACTTTATTCGGGTCACTTTATCCGTCAACTCAGCCTCCTAGGCTGGTGCAATATAATCATCTCCAAAGTAGACTCGATTGATTGCAGTGCTGGATATATCAACTTTCAAACCCCGTACCTTAACCTCGTCGAGTGGCTTAATCTGATATATTTGTTGGTTCAACTTCTATATTTTATTTAGCCTAGCCCCATAGGCAGCATAAAACTCTTAACCCAGAACATGACAATACTCCTCATGAGCGTTGTCTATAAAGCCCAACCTATAGAACTCCAAGGTCTCAACAGTGCGGGGGAGAACCTCTAACCCAACAAAACTGATATGTCTCTTATCAAATATGCTACTCTGGCGGTTCTACCCACCCCTCTTAGTCAACTGGATACCCCGATCAAAACATTATTTGGCACTCTCAACCGTGAACCGAAATCGATCTTTCTCCAACTGTTTACTTCGTATCTCCTGAGCTCTTCCTTCCTTATCATCACAATCAGCTTTCGGCGTGATGGAATGAGTTTTAGTAGCCAACTAGGTTGCGGAAGCCTGGTTAGAGTCCTCATCATTAGATCGAGATGAGGACGGTCCCTCTTCTTTAGACTGGGAGAAATCGAAAGGTGATGTACCCAGGTTGGATACCGGTGTGGATGACCGATGTACAATTGCGGCAGCGACCCTATTTTCTTGGCAAGAATAACCTTAACCTCTTGGTCTGACGCTTCATCCCATAACCTTGTTTGCACGTTATATTTACCTCTACACCTGCCTTTTCTCGGTAGTTGGGACCCGCCACCTCTCGTGCTTTGAATTTTAGGAGCCATGCATGAATTCATTTATGACGTGGCCAAAAAAGACGGACCGACAAATTTTATATGGTCCGTTGAATTCGACTGTCACCCAAGTCGAGCAAAACAGTGAGCTGCTTAAAGCCACCCTTCTTAGACGGTGGAAATTGACGGTCCGTCTTTTTTCCTGTGACCTGAACAACTAACACATGAACTCCTGCACATTTTTCCTGAGATCTAGAATTCCTAGTACATCAGCAAACATTACACAATCCAAAAAACACTAAAAATAACTGAATTAAAAAACAACAAAGAAAAATACAGAAATTTAAACTTGGGTTTGCTTCCCATGAAGCGCTTGATTTAACGTCACGGCATGACGGTGTTACCAATTTACTTTTGATCAAAATCTAGCGTGTACCCATGCTTAAGACGGTGCCTATGAACAATTTTGTCACCGTCAATACACCCATGGTAGTGCTTCACCTTGTGGCCATTCACTCTGAAAGTTTGAGTTTCATCTCCGGACTTCAATTCCATCGAACCATTGGGTGAAACACTCACCACTTAGAAAGATCTGGACCATCTTGATTTCAGTTTGCCCGAAAAAAAATTTAACCTTGAAATTAATAGCAGGACATCATCCTTCGGTCGTAAGTCCCATTTAAGGATCTTTTTATCATAATTTTGCTTCATCTTCTCCTTAAATTCGGTTGCGCTCTCATACGCATAATATCTGAACTCGTCCAATTCGTTGAGCTGAAACATGCAGAGTTTGGCTGCATCATCCCAATCTATATTCAGCTTCTTCAGTGCCCACATGGCTTTGTGTTCGAGCTCAACAGACATGTGGCATGCCTTACCAAAAATCAGACGGTAAGGTGAAGTCCTAATGGGCTTCTTGAACGTCATTTTGTATGTCCAAAAAACATCATCTAGATTACTCGACGAGTCGGTCCTGATTGCATTAACTGATTTTGTTAGTATGTTCTTTATTTCTTGATTCGAAACTTCAACATGGCCACTCATTTAGGGGTGGGCGTATATCGGTTCGGTTCGGTTTTGTATTCGAAAAATATGAACCGAATAAAAATCATTTTTAAAAAAAAAAATGAATACGACTTTTTTAAAAAAAAAACCGATATGTTCGGTTTATATCGCCGAACGTATCGGATTATATCGGTTTTTTCTAGTGGGCCGGGCCGGGTCGGGTCGGGATTTTTTTTATTTTTTTTAAAAATTGAAATTGACATTCATACCTACACTACCACGAAATTTCGACGTTGAAATCTATTGTGTATCGTGAGATGTTTACTAAAGAAAAAGGAAAATTATAAATCGATTTGGGGGAAACCATAATTGATTGGAAAAATAGACGTTTTTCTAAAAATTGGTTGCGCCAAATTGCCGGCCCCGTCTCGAAAAAATACCCAAAATAAAAAAACATCGGGTAAAACGGACATCCGAGCGCAGAGTTATGACCATTTAAAGTTTCACCAATTTACAACTACTTTCTCTCCCTACATTTTATGTCAATGCGTCTGTGATATGTTAATTAAGTTCATGCCGCATTCGACTTCCATAAAAGCTTCATAGATTGACTTCAATGACTATGATTCAAGAGATAGTAGTAGCCTAAAATAAAAAATAAGAATAATTATATATTTAATTTGATTTTTTCGGTTCGGTTCGTATCCAAAATAAAAAAACCAAATAAAAATAGAACCGAATTTCGGTTCGGTTCGGTTTTTTTTGTTCTCCGGATTTTTTGCCCACCCCTACACTCATTTGAGGATGATATGGAGTGGCCACTCGATGATTCACCCTAAACTTCTCTAGTAGCCCAGCAAATGCCCTATTGCAAAAATGTGAAACCCCATCATTGATAATCGCCCTCGGTGTGCCAAAACAGATGAAAATATTCTTTCTCAAGAACCCCGTCACACTTCTCGCTTCATTGTTGGGTAAAGCCACTACTTCTACCCACATTGAGACATAGTCAACACCCACCAAAATATATTTCATTCCACAGCTGCAATCAATAAAGTCTACTCTGGGGATGATTATATTGCATCAGCGAATCTTTACGTTTGATACAGTCCTCTCTCTCCTCTCTCCCCAACAGTAAGATTTATAATCCCCACTCCTTCCCATACGGTAACCCATCCCTGCACGCCACTCCGATCGACGACTAGGTAAAGCCGACGGACTACTACACGACGCTGCTCCAATCAGGCACGCCGACAACTTTTACGGCCAAAATTTTCTTCTCTTCTCGTCTTCTTTTTTCTTTTTCTGTCGCTCCGACCGGTGGCCAAGTAACGCCGCTGCTCAAATGCCGACGTCTCTTTCCGACCTCGTTTTCCAGGCAGATTTTTCTCCTCTTTTCTCTTTTCCTCTTTTTTTTCCTTTTCTTTTTCTGCCGCTTCTTTTTCGTTTGCAACCGAAAACTCTGCTCCAGTAGGTTTCCGGTCAATTATGCACAAGTACAAAAGTTTTCCGGCAACGAACAGTGGTTTCCGACAAGAAACAATGATTTTAAGCAGTGAACAATGTTTTCCGGCGTGTGAAAAGTGATTTCCGGCGGCGAACAGGTTCTATCAGCCTGGAGTTGGTACCTCCAGTTTCCCATACTCAAAAATTTTCTTATCCACTGCTCCTCACAGCAGCCACCACAACGGCCGCCACTGTATCACCGGTAGCTTATTTCAGCAGTTCTCAAGCGACCCTTCTCCCTATATCTCTTCCCTTTCCCCTTTTTGTTTTTCTTTGCTTTGCTTTTGCAAGTACCAACAGATATATATCCAAAGCATCAACTATCAGAACACGACTGTCGAGACCAAATTTTTCACGACGTTGCATCTGGGCTCTATTTCTCCTGTCTTCCACCTAACATCTAGGTTCTATCTCTTTGGTCTTTTTTCTTGTTGTTAATTTATCTGTGCTTGGCTGTCGAATTTGTTTCATAATAAATTGATTCATGTCCTTAGTATATTACGTTCTTTAATTTACTCTTGTTGCCTTTAGTTATATCATTTTTGGCGTTCCTATTTTAGGTGTAAACATTTGATTAGTCTATTAGTTTATATCCGCTTTGGTGACTGATGGTAGACTAGGGTCATGTTCTCGGGTTGGGGACGGAGGCGAGGGTTAGGGGGGTAAGTAGGGTAAGGGAGATGATAGGTTGAGAATAGGGTTTTGGAACATTGGGACTTTAACGGGGAAGTCCATATAGCTAGTTAATATTCTTAAGAAGATGAGAATTAATATAGCATGTGTCTAGGAGACCAAATAGGTAGGACCTAAGGCCAAGGATGTGAACGAGTATAAATTATGGTTCTCGGGTAGGTCGAGGTATAGGAATGGGGTAGGCATTTTGGTAGACAACGAGCTAAGAAATCAGGTGGTAGAGGTCAAGAGGGCCAATGACAGGATGATGGCAATTAAGTTAGTAGTTGGAGGATTCACTATGAACATTATTAGTGCTTACGCGCTGCAGACGGGCTTGTAAGAGAAGGAGAAGAGGCTCTTTTGGGAGGAATTGGATGAGGTGGTGGGAGGTATACCACCCACTGAGAAGTTATTTGCATGAAGGGATTTCAATGAACATATCGGGTCACTTCCGGAGGGTTATGACGACGTGTATGGAGGCTTTGGCCTCGGGAATGGGATATGCGTCTCGTTTTTGGAGTTCGCTAAAGCTTTTGGGATGCTGATAGCCAATTCGAGGTTCATGAAGAAGGAGGAGCACTTGGTGACTTTCCGTAGTTCAGTGGATAAGACTCATATAGACTTTTTGCTCTTTAGAAAGGTTGACAACGATCTTTGTAAATACTGTAAGGTTATTCTGAGTGAGTATCTTACAACCCGACATAAGCTTTTGGTGATGGATTTGGAGATCAAAATGGAGAATAAGAGGAGGGTTGTGGATGACATGCTAAAAATCAAATGTGGGAGTTTGACCATGGCTAGTGCAAAAGAGATGAGGGAGAGGTTGATGGCCAGGGGGCTTGGGGGATAGCGGGGATGCGACCGGTATGTGGGACAGGACGACCAGTTGCATTCGGGAGGTAGTTAGAGAAGTGATAGGGGTCTCGCGGGATAGTTGTGGTGGGCATCTAGGGGACTGGTGGTGGAATGGCAAAGTTCAAGAGAAAGTGGAAGCAAAGAAAGTAGCGTATGTGAAATTGCTAGAAAGCAAAGATGAGGTGGAAAAGTGAAAGAATAGGGAATTATATAAGATGACGAGGATAAACAGTTTTTTACCCCAAAAGTACTTTTCGAAAAACACTTTTTTAAAAATACTTATCAAAATAAGCAATTTTTTACCGCTTGGCCAAACAGGCTCTACGTTCTTACTGTCTTTTTTGGTTTGTCTAAAAAAAAGTATCTCTTTCTATATTTATATATAGTAAATTTTTCAATTTCAACATATAAATGACAAGTTTAAGACCGTTAGATTTAAAATACTCCACAAATTTTTAATGACCACAAGATTAAGAAATCTTTATTTATTTTTTAAATTTTATTATAAATGAAATCAAAACACTTAAATTGAGACGGAGGAATTATTTTATAAAATGTTCTGCAAGTTATAGTAACCGGCCCAGTTTACCTGAAAGGTAAAGAAGTGATGGTTTATGTAATTTTAAGAACTTCATGCCTCATGGAAGGAAGCTTTCCCATATGGGGGAACAAACGGTACACGGTGGAGTGATTGCGAGCAAATCTGCATAAAAACCCACGAATATTCAAATACGTCTCGCATAGGATTTTTTTTAAAAATTTTCAACCGGCCCCCCCCCCCCCCCCCGCCCTGCCCTGCATATTTTTTAAATTTTTTTTCTTAAATTAAGTTTGATACTAATATTGAAGTTCATGAAATTCTTTTAATTTTTCTGCTAAGTAATTTTAATTTAATAGATAATGAGTTGAAATTAATTTTTTAGATTCCAACCAGTATTTACACCTCAAAATTGTTTCAGAAACGACTTAGCCTTTTTTTTTTTTACGAAGTAACCCGCAGCCGCTACTCTCTCGAGTGCGCACAGGGTAAACCCCTGACTGACGCAATTAGCCTGCAAACCACGTTAGCCGATTAACCACACTTGGCAAGCCATGCGTGGCAGACTTAACCAAGAAGATTTACGCAGGGAATCGAACTCGCGACCTTGCGGTCCTGCGCTCTACTGCTACACCAACTTAGCAACCCTTGCGGGTTAGAAACGACTTAGCCTGTGTTATTCTAAATTCTTGACATACAAACTCCTCACCTATATTTTATTTATTTATTTATTGAAGTTATGAGATTTTACACCCTTGCTATATAGCAATACTTACTATTCAGTATATAGTAAAAAAGAATAAAATTAGTCCCCATATAATAATTTTAGATTGTTCTTCTTAATATTTATTTTACATATTTCTTCTTGGTGAATGATTGATCATCATATAGCTCTAGCCTACAAAATTATCAAATTTATACTAATTCATTTGTTGAAAGCTTTTTTTCTGACACACTTGATAGTCTTAAACGAACAAATTGTTTCTGTATAGAAACTGAAATCTAACATTATAAGAATTAATCTAATAGCACGAACATAAACTAGATAATTAATCACATGTGATCCCCGCCCCACATTTTCTTTCCCAATTTGACTTTGCCAGCCAACCTCGTCCTAATAAAAAAAGGAATACAAAATAAATAGACATTTTTAGGTCCCAAAGATTTAGGAGATGTTATTATTGCCCGCCAACATCCTCTTTCATCCACCATCTCTCTCTGCTAGGCTCTAGCTCGTTCCAGTTCTTTTGCCTCACCAAGTACAGTTTTTTTTTTCAGATTGGAAATTGAACTTGTAAGTAAAATATATTAAGATCATATACTTTTCTTGTTTTTTTTTTATTGAATTTGTGATTTTTAACTTGACCCCTTATACCTATTATTGTTTCTTGAAAAATTCCCCCGACCCTTGAGAAAATTTGTGATTTTGTATGTTTATTCACGTGGGTATGGAGTAATTGTCTTATTCTAGTTATGTATCATAGGTCTCTTATTGCACACCCTTCTCACAGTTTGCCCAAAATTAGTTTTGAATAACTCTTTTTTTGTTAGTTTATTTGATTTTTTTTGGCAACTGGGCATCTAGTAATTCATTGTTTGCTTCAGTTTTGATAATGGTGGTAAGTATATTTTGTGATATTGTTTTTGTGAAAGGAAAAAGATGCATTTTTAGCTGATACAACAACAACAACATACCCAGTGTCTCAGGAGGGTAGGATGTACGCTGATCTTACCTCTACAAAACCTTTGTGGGGGCAGAGAGGCTGTTTCCGATAGACTCTCGGCTCAAGAAAAACAAGTTTGAAGTTTATTGGAATTATTTTGCTTAGAAGTTGGCTTTGCATGTATTTCTTTACAGACATCAGTACTGGAGAGTGAATCTTATACAAGTCAGCACTGAAAATGGTTTCTGAATTAATAAATGCCAATCCCGTTGTGTATGAAAAGAAGGAGCGCCGAGATAGAGGTGCGACGAATGTTGTGGATGAATATGCAGCTGAACCTATCGACCAGCTAGAAATTTTTGATATCCTTCTGAATGATTGCATTGATGACTGAAATTGGATGTTCTTCTTAATTTGTTATGTCAATATGTTAAGGAAATGTCTACGAGGCAAGAACTCATCCACTTCAGAATATGTGATAATCTTATGTTCAATCATTTAGATTTCGAAATGGGGCAGTACATATGAGCCATACTAAACCAGCACACTAAGTCTCTGAGTAGCATTAACATATTACGCTGCAAATACCTAGAGATATACTTAAATTTGCAAGCTAGAGTTAATTCCTTTATGCTAGTTGTTTTTTATATTTATTGTTCTGCCATGTAGTTCAATGTGAAAGATGAAGTGAAAAAATATTTTGTACCTTGGTGCACGAAATATGTTTATAAGCTTTCTCTTTTCTGGTATGATAAGATTTTTTTTTGTCATTCATAATTTTGGTGAAAGCCCAAAGAATTTAGTTGGAATGAAGTAGGCATATTGAGTGTCTGGTTAGTTTGCAGAAAGAGGGGAGACGTAGAGGGATAAGTGTACAAGTTTGATTTGTTGGCGAAACTTCATAGCAATGAAAATTTAATTATTCCTTAACATTCTTACACCATATTAGAGATATAAAAGATCCAGAGCATCCCTATTCTCTGGAAGAGCTGAAAGTTATAACAGAAGATGCCGTTGAGGTAGATGATGAACGAAGCTACGTAAGGTGAGAAACAAATCTCTTTCATATGTTTCTGTTTTGATTCCTCTTAGGTCCATTTCGTGTTGTCTAAGAAGAGTAAGTTTTCTGATTCAGGGTAACATTCACGCCTACTGTTGAACACTGCAGCATGGCGACTGTTATTGGTTTATGCTTGCGTGTGAAGCTTTTGCGAAGTTTGCCTTCCCGTTACAAGGTAGAATTATCACCCTTCTATATTTAATTCAACAGACTTGTATATGTTACACGTCTTTTCCTGTAAAAATCATATTTCAATTGATAGAATGTTATGTTAGAGAGAGCGGATTTATTAGTAGCTCAGGAGCATATAGCTGATGCTCAGATCTATCTCCTTATGGTTCTTGACTTTTACTACTATATCTTAAACATCCCTAACTGTGTGGCATCTTTTAGCTTCACTGTAGCTGCCTGGTGACACCAAAATCAAATCAACAACATACCCAGTGTAATCCCACAAGTAGGGTCTCGGGAGGGTAGGATGTACGCAGACCTTACCCCTAGACCCTCGGCTCAAAAGAAATGTACCAACACAAGATTGTAAGAAAAATAAGACAGCAAGATACAAGACAAGTGCAACAACATATAGTAATACACATTGAAGAGAAAGAAACTATGCGATAACTAAATATTGCAACTAAAAGGAAGACGAGGAGAGGAGGGTGATAATCCCTCTGCCTCTCCCACACAGCGTGACACCATAATCATAATCAAATCATTTTATAAAAAACTACTCCTTCCATCCCAATTAATGTGGCACTATTTCCTTTTCAGTTTGTCCCACAAAGAATGTCACATTTCCTTATTTGGCAACTATTTAATGGCACCATCCCTATTTTACCCTTATTGGGCCCCACTTAATTTTGAAGATGTACTTATTGTGGAAGGCACTAAAGTAAGGACAATTTTGTAAACATAACAAAGTATTCTTTTATTTGTTAAACTCCATGCCCCGTCAAATGATGCCACATAAATTGGGATGGAGGGAGTAGTTGGGAAACTTGGAACTGCGTTGTGCTGGTTTTCGAAACCACAGCCGAACTTTGTAATTCTGAGTTCTTCTATCCCAGTCCCTTCCAAATTCTTATGAGTAGCTGATGACAAGCAGGCTTAGTTCTGGTTTATCTTCATTGTTGATATGTTTCCTTTTAGATGCTCTAATGATATTCAATCTGATCACCTATGGCTGTCGATTTGCTTCAATTGAGAGGGAGGTGGAAAGAGTAAAAGCTGCGGGGGAAAATGTTGAAATGGAATTTGATAATATAGTCTGATTGTGGTGTAAATCATCGTTTTAGGTGTAATATGTTATGTAGAAAGTAGCTCAAAAAATGATAACAGTTATTACATCAGTGAATTTGTGTCATGTCAAATTACGTTATTTTGTATATCATGATTTTCTAAAAAGGAAGTGCTACTGGAGGAAGACCTTCTCCTTTGCGTAATGTAGTGAACAATGTTGTTTTATCCTTACTCCGGTTCAAGTAGATCAAATCACTTTAGAAGTGTTTGTTAAAGTGATTCCTTTTACACTTTCTCACAGAAAATGTGATTTTTGCAAACTATTTTACCACTTTCTAGCTTGGTAAAAGCAGTCCAACTATTTGTAAGAAGTTTTCTCTGATTATTGTCACAAAACTTTATTTACAAACCGCTAAGTGGTCACACTTTTTGACAAATCTTGATTTACCTTGCTACTCTTCTAAATGGCGGTATTCGAGCCAGTTGCGAGCACATCAACTAATCTTTTCTTCTTGCTATCTAACGTTCTTATACTTGAAAATGTTTTAGCCATTCTACTTGGTTATAACTTCTCCCAGCACTCTATTTATGTTGATATATCAATGGAAGTTACACTTAATCAATCAAAAGAAAAAAAGGATTTAGCCATTGTAAGGGAATTCTAGGGTTTCTCATTAGTGAAAAGAACAAAACATTTATGATTATGCTAGTTATTTTTTTTTTCCCAACAGTTCTCCCTGATATCAAAATTGGCATTGTGATTCCTATAACTTCGTGTTAATATAGCAGCCTAACCTTTTAACCCATTAGCCAATCGAAATTAGTTAACTAGTATTGACGTATTGAACACTGAAGTTCTAAATATGATACCTAAGCTGCCATGTTCTTGCTTTCCGTTTATTAAAAGGGTGTTCTGAGTTCGATCAGTATATTATGAATATTCTTCTCCATTGCACACATAAAAACTGCGCTTTAATTTTTATCTGCTTAAAACCAATAGCAGTTTAAACAAGGCATTTTACTAAAAGATTAATGAAATATTTAGACAGTATGACCTGAATTTGAGCCCACTCTGCAGACTAACATATAAGCTAAAATCTTATAATAAGACAACATGTAGTTTCTAGGTAGTCAACATAGGCTAGACATTCATCTTAAGGCCTCTGCACTTCGAGGCCTCTCTCAGAATCTGAACGATCCCTTCCAATGTCTTCCTATTCAGAGATACCCTTGTAATGAAATTCCCACTCCTTTCCGTCCAATCAAACCAAGAATCTGCAGTGTTAGTGGATCTCACGGTGTCATAAGATTTAAAACCAACTGCAAAATAAATGCTATTATCCATAGAAACACACTAGAAGCAATGAAGAAAAAGCTTTCCAGTGATCAGAAGGACCACCGGAATCCAACCCCTGATTCGGAAAGCAACTTTAATGCATTACCTCGAACTAGTGCCTGGGAGAAAAAGTATCTCCTAGGGATCTCTTATATTTGTGACTATAAGCAGGATGAACTTCTCTCATTTATAGCAGTCTTAAATTTGGTGCTGTTTTCATATCGCCTTGTTTGTCCTGCTAAATCTTTGAAGATTTGGTGGTTTACTCTGTTGGGTGAGGAATAACTAAATGAGCTCAGCTATCCTGAAAGTGTAGAATTCGTTTATCTTCCTTCAAAAGTAAAAAGTTGGGCTTGATATGAATTGTGATATAGCTTGTATGGTGAAGGTACAAAAGGAGTCGGGTGGCTTCTTTTGGCTGCCAGGAATGAGGTCAATGAGCTTGTGGAATTTTCTTGTGCTTTAATTACTTGTGTCGTTTTCCTGCATGATGTGGGTAACCTGTATCAGACCTTTAACCGAGTCTGCAATTTCAACTTTTTAGTTGCATTCTTAACTTACAAGAATGAAATAATGATGCAAAGAATTCTGTTGGAAGTCAACTATTTTGTTGTAATATAATGCAAATATTTCAACATTGAAGTTTTTTCTTGATAGCTAGTTATGTCTTTAAATTGTTTGAAATTGTTTCCCTGTCCGCAAGTATTCGGTCTGCTTGTTTTTAATAACATATACTTTCTCGGCCTTTTGGCTAAGATCAAGTGTAATAACATTTCCTTGTTGTCTTGCCAGGTGGATATTCGAGTAGCACCTGGGACTCATGCTACGGAAGCTGCAGGTTATCTATTTGTCTTTCTGTATCTGTCATACAACATCCGATATTTAGCCACCAATTACCCTCTAACCACTAACCAGAACTTTCTGGAGCTCCAATTCTTTAGCTGTCACTCTGCTGGACTTCTCCCATTTGAACCCACCTAGGCCTGCATTTGTAGCTTCCTCTTTACTTTCACAAAAGGGCGCCTTCCTTTTCCCCGGCAAAGCTCATGAATCGTAATTGTTACATTCGCCCCTTTTAACATATCACACGGGTTTTGGTATCCTTTTTTCTAAGTTATAAACATATCCCAGTCGAAAGGAGATGGAGGAAAAGAAAACCATACAACCTTCTTGTTTATTATCATAAAGCAGCTTTTTTCAAGAGTAGTCCGCGCTTGCTTTATATCCGGCAACTGATAATTTGTTATCTGCCTGCAGTAAATAAGCAGTTGAATGATAAAGAGCGGGTAGCTGCAGCATTGGAGAATCCTAACCTTGTCGACATGGTTGACGAATGCCTCGCTCCATCTTATGCATGAGGAAGCTTTCGTTTAGTATATGGAGATCCAACCTGAGGCTTTTCCTCAAGCATGTTATACCTGTTGTGTGGTAGATTACTAGCTACAGGTTAAAAACAATATACACTGAGGGGTTGTTTGGTTCACTTATTAAGTTATTCAAAAATTGTAATGTAGGGATAAACTGGTGACTAAAAATGAAGGGATTTTCATGTGGTGATTAATAAAGACGGAATTGTTATACATGAATTACTAACTTAAAAGGATATGTTTTGTATTTAAATAGTTTAATCGCCACATTGTTAATATATAAATTTTTATTCTATATTATATCCCACCTAAAGTAATATTATAAATTTCTCATAATTTAATACATATATTTGTAATGTTGTAAATTGAACTATGCATTAGTCATGCGGTGATTATATTTTTCTTATGCAGCAAACCGAACATTACATATATATTTTGTGCGAATTTATATTGAGATTAATTGCTTCAATACCACAATCAAATGATCCCTTATAGCATAAAACCATAAAGATCTTTTGCGGTGTTACTATATACATACATACATACAAGGACGAATTTGAGTAGTAAGTTTGGGGTATGTGAATTCATGCTCCCATAAAATTAAGTATTTTATTTATATATTTTTTTAAATTGGAATAATACTACATGCCAGAATCTATGCTACAAAAAGGCTAAAAGATGCACTTGGTTGAAGGCTGAGTTACGTTATAAAAATCATGAATTCGCCTTTACATATATACACGACATAAACGAATTTATTATATGTGTAAACAATAGTGTGAACCCAATTTGACAAAAAATAGATCTAAAAGTCCCTTATTTTTCTCTCCCTCCCATTTTAGTGGTAGAAAAGATAAAACTTGTATTAAATTACGTAAGGAGCACATGAAAGCCATTTGTTGTTATGGCTGAATACAAAGAGAGTATTAATCACTACCTATTGTTAGTATTCAGTGACACATTACTACTATCACTAGCTGCTGATGCACTATTACAAAAAAATTGGGTTATAAAAAGGTGTAGCAGCTTGTTGAGATGATATCGTATCTTCTACTCCTTCCCCCACCCCCCAACCCCCTCTCTATTTTCGTTACCCAGTAAATTTCAAAGTTCTTTCTTGATCTTCTGCAACAATGGCTGAATAATTGTTACAACAGTTGAGAATTGACTCTGAACTCAACAAATTTTCCTCAGTTAAACCCCTCTATAATAACAACGTTTGTCTGAAAATTTCATAGTTGCTATAGTGAGGCGTTGTTATGTATGTATGCTGCATTTGATGTTTAGAGTCTCATTTAGATGTTATAACACCATATTACTAGTTTCTTGACACGTGTATGCCGAGTCATGTAATACATGAATTATTAAAATAAGTATCAATATTATTAAAATAAGTTTTAAATAATAATTGTTCGGAAAAAATAAAGTACAAGTTTCTATGAATAATCAAGATGAATTGTCATATGATGAGTGATGACTTATTTGTCGAGTTTCATTAATTGGATATTATCTGCATTTACAAAAATGAAAAATCAAATTTAATTGGATCCATGTGCAACAACAACATACCCAGTAAAACCTCAGGATAATTCCATTCAAATACCATATTTGAAAGTTCGTTTCATATAATCGCTACTTTTTTCAAACAAATAATTAACTTAAGCTAAACAACATAATATGTGAGAGTGTGTAATAATGTGAAATATTGTTCTTCATTTGAGACAAAATAAGTACTTAGATCTTAATGTAAATAAATGCACCGACTCCATTTAGTGCAAACAAATAAGGCCCAAGTGTATTTAAATATATTATTTTGAGTTATTTTTTACAGTGTTTTTTTTCGTAATGTTACAACAACAATAATAACTATGCTTCAATTCCAAACAAATTTTTTTTTTACATTAAAAGCATTAATCCACTCTCCAAGTTTTATCATTTAATCACACTTTCATATGCTATTGGATATGTATGGAACTTGATTATTAGTCTGGCCAAAATTTTAAAATTAGCTTATTTTGAAAAGCGTTTTTTTAATAGTGTTTTTCAAAAAAGTATTTTTGGTGAGAAATAGTTTGTGTTTGGCCAATCAATTTAAAAAACACTTTTGAACAGCAATTAGTGTTTGATCAAGCGTTTAAAAAGTGATTTTAAGTGTATTTTTTTCAAAAGTGCTTTTTTAAAAAAGTGCTTCTGGGCAAAAACGGTTCTTTTTAGCTTCTGAAAAACTGCTTCTACTACTCCTCGAAAACACTTATTTTCTCTCATAAGCTTGGCCAAACACCTGGATTTTTTAGAATAAGCATTTTTTGAAAAAAATAAGTACTTTTTGAAAAAAAATAAACACTTTTGGAGAAAAATAAACTTTGCCAAACAAGCTATGTGACACTTTGAGTAGCATAATTTTATTTTAATTTGTTTGTCATGACTTGGTGTTCAATACTCATATTGAGGTTGGGGCTAATTCTAATTCATATTGTGTAAAGCCCATTTAAAATGGATAGTGCTCCTAATCAAAATTTTGTCATTCCTGACTCGAATTCCAAATCATTGGGAGCTTGTGCTGCTCCAATACACCATATTAATAGGAAAATTTATGGTTAACCTGTCTCACTATTTCCTTTTTATTTTTTTTATTTTTTATGTTTGTGCAGTAATTTTTAATTTCTCAACTTCCATTAATATAATTTCTTCTGATTTAAAAAGAGTGTCCACTTAGCTAGTTTTTTATTTTGATAAAAAAGAATGTTGACTTAACAAATTAAGAAAGAATTAACCTTACTTTTTCATATTTGTCCTTAATAAGTTGGAAGTGACCAACTATCAATACTTATTTAATTAGGATTAGTTTAATCAAATTATTTATTTTTGTCTAGGATTTAACATTTTCTTAAGGAGTGTGCAAATAACTAAGTGGACACTTTTTTTTAACCGAAGGAAATATTAATCACAATTAACAATGTATACGAACCACCATCATATTAGCAACATATTTAGAAATTTAACATAAATAATCTCATATTTATGCATATAACCATATATAATATGTCTAATTTTGATATTTTATTTTTATTCCTTTAGGTTTATGTTTGTTGTAAATTTGTTAGATTTTTCACATATACGTGTATAACATAAAGAAAGACAGGAGTCTAAATTGTCATTACAGTGCGGAACTTATTATTTACCAACATATAAGTGTTGATAGTGTCGCGTCCCATTTTAACCATGGTCAAAGCAGAGCACAACGTGTTGGTGATTCCTGGGTTGGATTAAGGAGTCGCCATCTAATTATTCTAAGGTGAATTAGGGCACCTAAATGTTAACAAAATGCTTCAAAATAACTCAAATTTTAAGGTCTGCGAAACTAATGAAATTCTAGGTAAGGGTTCTTTATTATCCTAAAGGGAAGGGGTTAGGCATCCTTTAAAATCCGCTAACTTGCGGTTATCCGGTCAAACTCAGGTTAATTATTGTGCTAAGGGAAATGCATGTTTAAAAGTATATAAAGTTAAAAAGATGTTTGCAAATAATTAAAAAAGATGCATTTGATAATGTAAAGATTTGCATTTTTATACAACTATATGCAAAATTAATTTTTTGAGATAAAAGACATGCATTTGACAATTGATAGAAAAGCGATTTATTTATAATGCCAAAGAAGTAATTCTTTTTTTTGAAAATCATTTTTTGAGTTGCAAATCGGAAAAGACAAACTTATTTGTAAGATTAATAAGGTGGATAAAAGATAACCAAAGTTGTTTTTTAATTTTTTTTTGAATATGCATGACGAGCCTAGAAATAAATAAACTAACGGAGGATTTATATGTTTGAATTAACCGAGCCTACAAGTAAATAAGCTAGCGACGGGTTTCCAGTCTTAGATTACCCTATGAATTAATTCTAAGTCTACCTATTCTAAGCATTTCAATAATTACATAAGTGCAATAAATAATGTTACAATACAGAACGAGATAAAGCTGAATTAAACAAAGTAAAAACACAAAATAAATAATCTCCGAGGAGTATTTGCCTTAATTGACTTTGTTCCTGGCAAGCTGTTAAGAACAAACGGTTAGAAACAATTGAAAATAAATAACTTCGGATCCGTATCCAAAACAGTAAATGTTTTGATTACGGCGGGCTCAGACTTAAATTTTGAAAAGATCATTCCAATCACGTCGTGGCTGCGAACATATAACTCATTGGTCATTTTAGTCGCCTCGCCTACTAAACATGTTGATCTCTCGGATGAAAAAAGAAAGAAAAAAATATTTAAGTTTCATCCTTGCCCAGAAGTTTTATTTTCCGTCTTTCCAACTGTGGAGGCCTAAAAAATCGACGGATATTTTTTCATCGGCCAGTGTAGTATCATGTTCAAATCAGCAAAATTATACCAAAGCATCAAATCGAAACCGAGAGACAATTACCGAAGGGACGCGATCTCAAATTCAATTTCATTGGCCTAAGTATAGTATTTGTTCAAACCAGTAAATCAGTAAGGCATCCGTGCACGGATGTTTAAATGCCAGAAACAGAAACAGAGGTAATTTCCGAAGGGGCGCGACCTCAAATTCAATTTCATTGGCCTCAGTGTAGTATTTGTTCAAATCAGTAAAATAATACCAAAATAGCAAAACTGAAACTGAAGGGTAATTTCCGAGGGGGTGCAGTCTCAAATTCAATTTCATTGTCCTAAATCCAGTATTTATTTAAATCAGTAAAATAGTAAGATATCCGTGCACGGACGTTTAAATGTCAAAATAAACCAACAGTTTGCAATTGATACGTACAACCCGAATTCTGAAGTTTTCGAACCGAAGCAGGATTCGGAGTCTCTGAAAAATCCGACCCGGAAAGACGACGAAACAGTGAAGAAAACATTAGGTAATCGACCCAGTTCTGAAAAATAGACCAGGATAGATGACCCGGATTTTGGGTCGACCCGACCCGAGAAATGCAACCCGGAACAGTGTGACCAGGAATCCAGAATCAATTTTTTTTTTGATTTTTTCAGATAACCAACAAATAAGATGTAAAACACAAAATCTAGAAATATACCCAAACCGGGTCAACCCGACCCGAATCAGAGGTCTCAACCCGAATCAGTTTCTTCTCAGATTTTTCAGATAACCAACAACAAGATATAAAACATATAAATATGGAAATTTACCCAAACCGGGTCGACCCGACCCAAATCAAAGGTTCCAACCCGAATCGATTTCTACTCAGATTTTCAGATAACCAACAACAAGATATAATACATATAAATCTGGAAATTTACCCAAACTGGGTCGACCCGACCCGGATCGGTGACCCGACCTGAATCAGAGGTTCCAACCCGAATCGATTTCTTCTCAGATTTTCAGATAACCAACAACCAGATATAAAACATATAAATCTGGAAATTTACCCAAACCGGAACCCAAAAACAGTGAAGAACAACAAATAAAAAGCAGATTTTTGGAGTAGGGTTCACGAAGCAAATAGGAGTATTTTAACCCCAAATTTTAAGAACAAAACTCACCATTTCTTTCGGATTTTTGGACTTGTTTTCGGACTTATTTCTTGAATAACAAGGAAGGCGAATGTTAAAAATCAAGAACACAACAGATATTTTTCTTTCTTTTTAGTCTCGGTCCCCTTTTCTTGAAGAACAAAGGGGGGGGGGTTTATAGGTAGAAATCGAAATTCGAATTCAAATAAAAGAGAGAAAAAAGTGACGGTTTTGACAGATTTTGAAACTGAGATGATGACAGGGGTACAGGTTGATGCTCTTACCCACCAAATCCTTACAGGTTCGTCTTAGAGACCCAACGACTAATGCATGATTTGCAATTTCAGGACGATTTGATTGGACGAGCTAGGCTCTGAGATTTTGAGAAAGGGGAAAAGGACTGGGGGTGATGCGAGAGGTCTGAGGTGGAAAGGACATGGTGGTAGGGACGTCGGTGGTGGCATTTATTCGGCGGTCCGAGGGTGATTTCGGGTGAAAGGCTGCTGGTTTGGAGAGGTCTGGTTTTGGGGCGATTTGAGGGTATATGGGTCGGTGAGGTGATAGGGTAGGTTGGTGGTGTCAGGCGGCGGTGTCGGCGACTGCTGGTGTCAGGCGTAGGGTGTGGCGACGTGGGGGGTAGGAGCGTAGGGGTGTGCGATCGATTGGGGGGTTAGGGTGTTAGGTTTGAGGGGTAAAGGAAAATAAGGGTGTTGGGAGTTAAAAGGGATGTGGGCCGAGTGGGTATGGGCCGGTTCGGGTGAGGGGATTGGTTAGGACGACTTGGGTCGGTTCGGTTTGGGTTGTTTTTGTGGTAAAGGGAAATAAAATGGGTTATGGGTTTAAAACATAAGGAGTTTTATTAGAGAAAAAAAATGTTTGGCAAAAATTATAAATTGCAAAGATGACAATATGATAATAATAAAAAAAAAAATATTTGTGAAATGCTTAATGCTTAATAAAAATAAAAAACGATGCCGTTTTGCGAAATGAAAATAATATAGAATATTAGGATAAAGATTATGATCATGATTTAAAAAGGCAAATGGTTGTAGAAATACGAATAATAATAATATTGAGAATAATAACCTATATGTATATATATATAAAAATGTCTTGAGGTGTCAAAAATATTTAAAATTGCGAATAAATCGGAAAAGACGGGACAAAATTGGGTGTCAACAAATGCCCCTCTTTGGCTGGAAACGATGAAAGAGTTTTCAGACAAAGAAGTTGGCTGAGTAGCCAATTTTGTCCCGACCCTTGGGCTTTGAACGAGAAGTAGGGATGCACGGGTAGAGATAGAATCCCGAGGGAGAAGAAATTGTAAAAGTTGGTGCGGATTCAAGAAGTATTTCCCCAGTGTCGAGTTACGATGACATTATTTGTAGATGTGGCAAAATTATTGGGGAATGAGTGGAACGATGTTCGCAGTAGGACGCTGATCGAAATTGCCTTCGAACTTAACGAACTTGCCTCAAACTTCCTTGTCGAGGGTATGACGGTCCCCTAGTGTTTGCATTCGAAGCATGAGAACTCAAACATTATTTTCTTCTTCCATACCGGGCAGTCTCCGGTCCCCAACGCTTGGCTGGTCGTCAACTCTGAAGTAAGTAACACGCTTTACATTGTTGTCTCATTAAAAACCTTGTCAGAAAAACCCTTCTAGATAAAAACCGTGTTAAGGGAAAAAGAGTGCAACACATGTTTTCAGACCTAATTCTAACTTGGCTCGACTTTTTGAATGATTGATCTGAGCTGGACCTGTATGAGTTAACCATAATGTAGTAATATCTATAAAATAGAAACAATTAGCAATAATATCGCTTCAAGTGAGTGATGTTCCAGTTATTCGATAGTTTCTGACCGTCTTCAGATTCTAACTGATACGATCCTTTACCGGTGATTCCTGACACTTTGTAGATACCTTCCCAGTTCGGACCCAATTTTTCTTCGTTAGGATTTTTGGTGTTAAGGGTCACTTTTCGCAGAACTAGGCCTCCTACTTGAAAGTGCCGAAGATTAGTCCTACGATTATAATATCTTCTCATCCTTTACTTTTGAGCAACTAGCCGAAGTAAAGTCAATTCACGATGTTCATCCATATAGTCGAGCTTTACGACCATTGCTTCATTAATTGAATCTTCGGTTGCATGGTTGAACCTTAAGCTCAGCTCAACCACTTCCACCAGAATTAATGCCTCCGCACCATAAACCAAAGAAAATGGAGTCTCCCAGTGCTAGATTTTGGCGTTATCATGTATGCCCACAACACCTCAGGTAAAATTTCTTTCCATTTGCCTTTTGACTCCTACAATTTTTTTCTCAGATTCTAAATAATTATTTTGTTTGTTGACTCTGCTTGCTTGTTTGTACTTGGATGGTATGGAGTCGACACAATCTGCTTAATTTTCAACCCTTCGAGGAAGTCATTTACCTTCTTCCCAAAGAACTGTCGCCCATTATCGCAAGTGATCTACGTTGGTATGTCGAACCGACAAATGATATGATCCAATATAAAATTAATGACTTGTTTTTCTTTGACTTTGTTGAAGGTCGTTGCTTCAACCCACTTAGAAAAATAATCAGTCATAAATAAGATAAAGTGTACCATTTTGGGTGCCCATGGGAATGGTCCCACAATGTCTATCCCTCATTTCATAAATGGACATGGAGATAAAACCGGATGCATTAACTCCGCCAGTTGGTGAATCATAGGAGCATGCCTTTGAAACTCGTTGCATTTTCGGACGAAGTTCTTCGCGTCTTCTTCCATCTAAACCCAATAATATCTGACCCTAATAAATTTTTGGACCAAAAGTTCTACTCCTGAATGATTATCGCAAGTTCCCTCGTGAACCTCGTACATCATATAATTAGTTTCTTCGGGCCCTAAGCACCTTGCTAAAGGGCCGTAAAAAGACCTTCGGTACAACTGACCACCTTCGGTATAACTGACCATCAACCAAACAAAACCTAGCCGACTTATTCTAAAGTGCTCTTGAATCATTCGGATCCGTAGGCAACTTCCCATCTCGAAGGTAGTCAATAAATTTGTTATGCTAATCTCAAGTTAAGCTCGTTGTGTTTACTTCAGCATGACCTCCATTAATCGCGGAGTTTAGCAGTTGCACAACTGTCCCTGAGTTAAATTCCTCCTCATCCATGGACGACCCCAAATTAGCCAAGGCATCAGCTTCATTATTTTGCTCCTGAGATACATGCTCCATGGTCTAATCTTTGAACCGATGCAATATCACTTGAATCTTCTCTAAGTATTTTTGCATCCTTTCCTCCCTTACTTCGAACACGTCGTTGACTTGATTAACTACCAAAAGTACATATTGCTTCAATGACCTTAGCTCCCAAGCTCCTTGCTAATTCTAAACCTACAATCATAGCCTCATACTCGGCTTCATTATTAGTCAATTTCACAGTTCTTATCGACTGTCGAATAATATCTCCTGCAGGTGACTTCAGTACTACCCCAAGCCCAGACCTTTTCACATTCGAAACTCCATCCGTGTACAAGGTCCAGACCCCCGAGGTTGCTCCCTAGGTTAATAAAGGTTGTTTTTCTACCTCAGGAATCATTCCAGGTGTAATATTCGCTACGAAATCTGCTAAAACCTGAGACTTTATAGTTGTTCTTGGTTTATACTCTATGTCATATCTACTAATATCTACTCCCCATTTGGCTAGCCTACCGGACAATTTCGGTTTATGCATCACATTTTTAGTGGATAAGTTGTTACTACACATATGGGATGACATTGAAAATACTGTCTTAATTTTCTAGAAGCCGTTACTAATGCTAAAGCCAATTTTTTCAAGTGAGGATACCTAGTCTCTGCACTAGCCAAAGTTCTACTCACATAATAAATCAGAAATTGAGTACTTTTTTTTTCTCGAACCAACACTACGCTTACCGCTACTTCGAATACTGGCAGGTATAGGAACAACTGTTCATCTACCTTCAGTGTATGCAGTAACGACAGACTAGACATGTACTTCTTCAAATCCCTCAAAGCCTGCTGACACTCCGGTGTCCACTCGAAGTCATTCTTCTTTTTCAACAAAGAGAAGAACCGGTGACTTTTCTCCGATGACTGAGAGATAAACCTACTTAAAGAGGCTATCCTTTCGGTGAGTCTTTGCACCACTTTCACATTGTC
The DNA here is from genome assembly GCA_034509755.1 of Anisodus tanguticus. Classification (NCBI taxonomy): domain Eukaryota; kingdom Viridiplantae; phylum Streptophyta; class Magnoliopsida; order Solanales; family Solanaceae; genus Anisodus; species Anisodus tanguticus. The sequence goes on from CM067546.1 coordinate 35,533,013, forward strand.
AAGCACCTATGGTATCTCCTCGATGGCTTTGATCTTATCTGGATTAATCTACATTCCCTGGTTTGAAACCATGAAGCCTAAGAACTTACACGAGCCCACTCCAAAAGCACATTTTTCAGGATTCAACTTCATGTTGTATTTTCGGAGCACGTCAAATGTTTCATGCAAATGCTTTAAATGATCCTCTGCTTCCAGGGACTTAACTAACATATCATCAATGTAAACTTTCATTGTGTGTCCTATTTGATGTTCGAACATGTGGTTAACTAAGCGTTGATATGTCACCCTAACATTTTTTTAAATCAAATGGCATCACATTATAGAAATAAGTCTCATACCTAGTTATGAAAGAAGTTTTCTCTTGATTCTCTAGGTTCATCCGAATCTGGTTGTATCCGGAGTAAGCGTCAAGAAAACTTAGCATTTCATGTCTTGCCGTAGCATCAATCATTCGATCGATGTGCGGCAAATGAAAAGAGTCCTTCGGGCATGTTTTGTTTAAATCTTTAAAATCTATTAACATTCATAACTTATTAGCCTTCTTAGGTACGACCACTATGTTAGCTAGCCAATCCAGATACTCTACTTCCCGGATGGAACCTATATTTAAAAGCTTTATTACCTCCTCATTGATGAATTTATGCTTGAATTCGGCCATTGGCCTCCTCTTTTGCTTTATCGGGGGAAAGCTCGAATCCAAACTCAGCTTGTGAGTCATGATCTCCAGTGGAATACCTGTCATGTCTAAAATGAACTAGGCAAAACAATCGGAGTTAGTTTTAAGAAATTCAATTAATTTAAGCATGAGCTTCGAGGTTAACCCGGTGCCCATATATACCTTCTTATCCAGTAGATTCACGAACAAGATGACTTGCTACAATTCCTATACAGTTGACTTTGTGGCATATGTGTCATCTGGCAAGACAAATGACCTCGGGACATGGAAGTAATCCTCTTCATCTTCGAAGTTTATCTTGTCCTCCTTTTCTTTCTTCGGACTTGAAGAGTCCGAGTCCTGTGATTGCTACTAAACTTATTTGTCTTTACTTAAATCCATTACTTCTTTTGGTGCTTGTACCATTTCTTCTACCTCAAACATTTCCCTTGATGCCGGTTGCTCACCATGAACTGTTTTTATTCCCTCCAGGGTCAGGAACTTTAGCATCATATGTAACGTCGAAGGCGCGACCCTCATGTCATGTATCCAAGGCTTGCCAAATAGCGCGTTGTACCTCATTTCACCTTTGATAACATAGAACTTCGTTTGCTAAACTTTTCCGATTGTATTTACTGGAAGAGTAATTCCCCCCACCCCATAGTCTCGTTTGCCATGTTGCATCCATTGAGGACCCGAGCCGCCGGCACAATTTGATCCAACAGCCCTAACTGCTCTACCACTTTCCAATGGATAATGTAGGTCGAGCTACCTGGATCAATCAAAATACGCTTAATCTGAAATTTATTGATAAAGACAGTAAGTACCAAAGCATCATTATGAGGTTGAATGATGCCCTCCGCGTCTTCATCATTGAAGAAAATTGTTCCCTCCGATACATAATCTCTGGATCTTTTCTCCCGAGTGATTGACATTTTCCTCTTCTTTGCAGTCATGATCGCTCTCTTCAGAACGTCAATTTTGCTAATAATCATGTTGATGATATGATGGGGTTCAATCGGATTCACTTATTTTTTGCCTCTCTATTTCTATAGTTTCCCTTTGCTCGATCACTTAAGAACTCGCGCATGTGGTTATTTTTTAACAACCGGGCAACTTCATCCCTCAATTGACGATAGTCCTCAGTTCGATGACCATGAGTTCCATGATAATCAAAAACCAAACTTGGATCCATTTGAGCCGGATCCGACCGGAATGGTCTTGGACATCTTATTTCCTTGATATGCCTAATAGTTGAGACGAGCCCGGTATCATCGATGTTGAAATTATATTAAGATAACCTCGGGTTCTCAACATTATTAGAAGAAGACCCGCCGGTATCATTCCAGAATTACAAGCCTCTACTAGTAGACCCTTTATCATTTTGCCTATCACTTCTGTCCGACTGAAAATTGCGATTGTTTTGATCCCTATCTGACCTAAAATTAGACCTCCCCGATTTCCCGTAGGGCTGATATCTATCCTTCAAAGATTTTGACTCTTACTCAACTACCCTTTTTGACTTAGCAAAATTCTTGTTCCGACCTGATGACTGCGGTGGAAGATTGAGTTAATCATCCTCCACCCTGATTTTGGATTTGTACCAGTTATGCACGTCTGCCCAAGTTACTGTCGGGAATTCCAATAAGTTCTCCTTCAACTTGAACGAGGCATTAGAGCTCCTACGATTCAACCTCTTAGTGAAAGCTTCAGCTGCCCATTCATCTAGTACCCGTGGAAGAAACATATGTTCCTTTTGAAACTAAGACACGAACTCCTGCAGCAACTCCGTATCCTTCTGAGAAATTTTGAATATATCTGTCTTTCTTATTTGAACCTTCCGCGCTTCAGCATGTGCCTTTATAAAAGCATCTTCAAGTATTTCAAACGAGTTAATAGAGTGTTCAGGCAATATAGTGTACTAGGTTATCTTTCATTTAGACAGTGTTTCGCCAAAATTCTTCAGCAACACCGATTCAATCTCGTCTGGATATATGTCATTTCCCTTTACTGCACAAGTATACGAAGTCACATGCTCTTATTGGATCTGTTGTCCCATCATACTTTGGGAGGTCCGACATCTTAAACCTCTTTGGGATTAGTTTCGGTGCCGCACTTGGTGGAAATGACAATTGGATATATCTCTTCAAGTTCTGGCCCTTCAAGATCGGAGGAGCTCCCGGGATCTTGTCTACCTGTGAGTTGTAAGTTTCTACCTTCTTTTCATTGTTGTTGATCCATTTGGTTAAGGCTTCGAGCATCTTCAAAACCTCCTAGGACTCATTAGTCCTCGAGCCATTAGCATTCTCATCGACCCGATCCTCTTCCCGTCCTGGATCATCATTGCGGACTGGCTGAGGCTCCTCCGCCGCACTCATTCCGCTGCTTTTCTTTTGCAACTGAGTTATTGCCTCTTTTTGCTCCTTCATCATGTGAAAGATCCGAGCTAAACTAATTTCTTCCTCTGCGTCCTCCGATGTTTTTTACGTGACCTCCTGGACCGTTGGGGTAAAATCACAGGGTTGTGATTCAACGGATCAACATGCGGAACACCGTTGTTGTTATGTATTTTGTTAGCACCACTGTCCCTGTTGTTGTCATCATGGTTGCTAACCTCAACTTGAATGTCACTAGCCATTCTGTAGCACTTAGTTTTAACCTGAAATCACAAAATCTCAAAAGAAACAAGTGAAATTTGAGTTTGAACAAATCACCACTATTATCCTCAGCCCCGCGGTGGGCGCCAAACTATTTGCCCCAAAAAAGGTACAGTTGAATTTGTAAGTGGTTTTAAGGATACATTGATTGATTCGTAAGCTAACGTAAGAAATGATTAAAAATAAATCAGCAAATGTAAATAATAAGCAATAGAAATAGCCTGAATTGATGTAATCTTGATTGAAACTTGACACTGAGATTGGCCCGGTCCTTAGCTGAATTGATTTTGAATCCGAGCCAATACTTAGAGCTTGAGAATCCTAAGTTCATAATGAAATCGTGCAAGTATATGTAATGAAAATCAGATCCCCTTCTGACATGAAGGTTGGACTCCTTTTATATTAGATAATACAAGGCATCAACGCCCAAGAATCACTCCCTAATTAAATATACATAAATGACAATAATGACCACTTAATGGCTAAAACGTAACGACTGGCACCGTATCCGCAACGGATACGTGTTGGGCCTCATCGGTATCTTAATCCCTCGCTCTCCTGGCTCAGTCACTATCCGGTCTTACTCAAACATCCGAACTCACTCTGACACCTAGTCTCACCCCGAGGCAACTCACATCGGGTGTACACCATCGTTACTCCCTTCGACCTCACACCTAAACCATGCCACGTGTCGTGCTGGTTTCCACCGTATACAATTATTGAAATTGTTAATATGTGCTAATATTAAGTCACATATCAATTTTGTACTGACAAATTAGAAGAATGAATAACTACTTTAACTCGACTTGAAAATTTTGAAATCTGATTCTGACCTTCATCTAGACTATAAATATGTCTAGGTTCGTCCAATGTTACCAAATCATGTAGTGAGAAGAGTTGATGAGATACTTCACAAATCTGTAAGGAATAGTGAAAACTCTTGTTTCGATTAGGGCTGGTTATCGGACGGATAGAGCGGATAACTACGCTTAACGGTTCGGCTTAACGATTATCGGCTTTTAAATGTACTAATCCGCTAGCCAACCGATAAGATATCAGTTGGTTTGGTATCAGGTTAGCAAATATCAGGCGGTGTATCGGTTAAATTATGTAACAACGATCTTTTTTTGCCTTGCAAGACAAACATTTTATTCATAATTAACAGCTTGGAAGCCAATTAGGGACCATAGCCACAGGCCAGGACTTAACAGTTAACAATCGATAAGTTTAATCTCAACACTTTTGATGGTGATCACTTCGCCACCTTTCTTTGGAACCACATTTACTGTAATAAGGACTTCATCTTCCAACCCAAAGCAAAATTGTTGTTGAGAAGAGATTTAGAAGATTACTCGTTGTTGTTTAAGAGAAAACTGAAAAGTCGCCGTTGCTGCTTTTGAGAAATTACTTAGGGTTATTTCCTAAGAACTAAGTGAATAATAGCTACTGAGGGTTCAGCCTTTTCACTTTAGTGCTATAGCTTTAGATTTTAGTGCTTTAGCCTTTAGGTTTACATACATATTTTATATGTTTAGGGATAAAAATCTAAGTATGATAAATTCTTAACGGGTTAACAATTTACTCAATAAGAAAATTGTGTAATCCGTTCCCGCACCGATAAGTCGTTAACTATAAAAAAAATTATCAGTTCCCTAACCGCTAATCCAATAAGCCAATTTTGCGGCTGGGTTATCGGTAACGGTTCGGTTTTGAACAACCCTAATTTCGATGTTCCTTCATTAGATACACAATATGCAAAGTATGAGCCTCCATTGGAGTGCATTGTGCTGCTGGAACAACTGATCCATCGTTTCACCACACAAGAGAACCCTAAGAAAACTGTTAAGAGCTTAAAAGTGCATTAGTTAATATCTTGAGAAAAATAGAAATAAAATCTTTCAAAATTACAAGTCACAATCTTTTGCTAACAAATTGATTTGTGTTGGGTGAAGGAATATAGGGCATATATATACCGATATATGTGCAAAAAAAAAAAGTCACAATCCAGCAAACAAAAAAAAGTCACAATCTTTTGCTAATAAATTGATTTGTGTTGTGTGAAGGAATATAGGGCATATATACCTATACATATGGAAAATTAGTGTCGCCTTTTTTTCATAATTATTTATAGTACAATATTCTTAAAAAATTGAAGCCTTAACTTCACATAATAATATTCTTGTTTATATAGAAAGTTATCAGTAAGATGTTACCCATGTATTTGCAATACATTACCTTAAAATTTGATATAAAAAAATCATCTACTAATTTAAAGATTTGAATAGTTTAATTTAGAATTATAGAATATTTCTTCTATTAATTAAAAGGTAGGCAACTTTCCTTTCTTTCTTTTTTTACATAATAAAGATTTTACACATTTTTATTTCCCCCTATTAACTTCAATATTTGTTGAAAAATTAAAAATCATAAAATTCATTATTAACTTTAGTATTTTTAATATTGTGTGTTCGATCGTGGAATGGTCCCGTTGTCGTGCTTTTGTAAAATAGAAGTTGATCCGGTAACTGCCATTTAGGTTCGTCTCAAACTCTAGTCTCTACTCTACATACAGTGCAATTAATAATGTTTTTTTTTTAACAACGACAGTTTAATTGTTTAAAGCTGAATCTGATCTCACTAGCATGGCATCAGTTTTTTGTTACAACTACTACTCTAGGATAGTTTACCTAAATTAAGAAGGAAAAGGCAAATTAATTATAAAGTTATATTCCTAATTAAGAGGCAAATTACGAGTCATGCTCAATCCACCCTATCAAATCATCTCTCTTTAAACATCTTATTAAACATGCTCAAGACTTTTTTATCTCTCTTTAAACATCTTATTAAGATTTTTTTATCTCTCTTTAAACATCTTATTAAACGCTTCACTAATTGAAACAGTAAAGGTAGATATGAAGAAAAAAACAAATATTCAAAAACAAGACAAAATAACTAATACTTGAGACTTTTTTTTTTTTTGGTTAAAAGAGTAGATTATATTATATATTATAACATAGCGAAAGCTTAGTACATCAAACTGTATTTTTTAATTATAAAATAGCTTGCGTAGCTGCATAACCCGTACTTTCACTATCAGGAGTAGTGATAATACTAAGGTTTCCAAGACTAGCTAGATTATTACAAAATGGAATATTGCTACTAGGCAGGCGTTTAGACTTGCGATTTCATCTCATGAGATGAAATCAGCGTTTGGATATGCAATATGAGATGAAATCCCAAATCATCCAAAAAGCATGATTTGGAATTTCAAATCATGTTTTCAAAATTTTTAAATATAAAAGTTGACTCATAAGTTTATATTTTGTAAAAATAGATTCATAAGTTGATAGGTATATTTACCAATCTATTACCAGTCATTTATATCAAATATTAAATGATCTCCAAGTTGATAGTATAATTATAACAAATTTACTCTTATCAACTATGTGAGTGGATTATATTAAAGAGTAATCATACTACACTCATGTTCAATTTTTCATTTTATTGAACTAAAGTTTGATCAATTAATGTTATATTTTTGTAGAAAGGTCTTCTAGTAGCGTATTAATCTTGTTATGAACTATGGTTTGCTCATTTGGTAAGATTGTATAAGAATTAAGAAAGTTTTGATAGTTTTCACAACATATGAGATTTTTATGTCTATAAGAAAAAATACAACTTAAGAAATTCAAATTACATGTCAAAACAAAACTTTAACTTAAAATCATCATGATTTTAAATCATGTCCAAACGGTAGCTTCCTAGATATTACACCATCCTTATCTGCTATACAATTTTTTCCATTGCAGGTGCTGAGGGAACTAATATTTGAGACTAGATGTAGATGGAGTACCACTTAAGAAGAAGGTTGGAAGATTTGACATTACAATTTTGGGAATTCTGCAAATTCTACTTCCATAATTTACATATGATTCTGCAATACACAAAGTAGTCAAGCAAGAATTCAATATTCACTCTACTTGGAATCAAAATAGTCCAGTAAGGTATCTGTAATATCACATGAAACCATGCAAATTCTACTTCCATAATTTACATATGATTCTGCAATACACAAAGTAGTCAAGCAAGAATTCAATAATCACTCTACTTGGAATCAAAATAGTCCAGTAAGGTATCTGTAATATCACATGAAACCATTTTATCCCAGTTTGACCCCATAAAGAATTTCACAAGTGCTCGTGTATACGAACTTTCTCGCTCATTGTACAGAAAAACAGTCCACCAAGGTGGTTTACAGAGAAAATTTGACACCTTCATCATCAGCTGAACTTCCCTTAAATATTGCAAGCTTCCCCTTATGTTCGAGCAGCTTCAAAGCTCGCATAAGAACTGGACGGTCCATTCCTTGAAGCTCTGAGCAATAAAACGCCAAAGAAACAGATGAATGAATAGAAAATAATAAAAAAAAAAAAAGATAAGAGCATAAGATCCATAAAGTTTGCCGGAACAAAACCTAGTTAAACCATGTACGGGAATTCACTACTAACATAATATACGTACAGAATAGAGAGATGTTAAACGTAAAATGTTTGATATAATGATTCACTAATATTTCCATTACATGTTTATAACCGAGCAGTTCAAGATGGAATCATGGTAACAAGCATATGATCATATTAGAAAAGGAAAGATTGAAAGCGTTAACTCTTCTCAGTCAAAATATGCTTCGTGCATATAGGCAAGTGAAATGCCAACACACAAGCTAATATATGCAAAAGATTTAAAGAAAGAAGACGAAAATAGTAACCAATATGTGGTACCTAATAATTTGTAGATTCTAAAACCCAAACTTTACCTGTTCCACGGGACTCCGTCCCAGAACGTATTTCTTCAACTGTCATAACACTGTCCTCCAGCCCATACTCCTTCACCTAATCAGATAGATAATACTTCCATAAGAAATCCGATAAGGCTCGAGACTAGCAGTAGATTACCAACACAACCACAATGTGAACAAGGTTAAATAATACTCAAGTTCATCAAACATCTCCACTACTAGACACCACGTCTTTCTGCATCCACCCCCAAATATGGTATATAGCAGTCTTTCAACAAGAAACCTATTGATGATAAACAAGACCCTGCAGAGTTGCAGCGCCACCCTTTATATAAATGAATAACCCCTAGAGAAACAAAATGGTTCTAGACAAAGATAGATGAGGCAGTAGGTATGGAACGAGGGAGAGCATGGATGATCGGGATTATAAAACTTATAAAGAAGGGACAATAGGAACGGAAATCAGGGGTTTTCCATTTGCCCAAACTTTCTTCACTTCATAATTTCAATTCCAATTCAGATGTCTACTATATGCAATCTTCACCTTGTTAATTGATCTGGAACTGTTCAAAAATGTATTCAAGAAACAACTTATGAATTAAACAACAGACACGTAACTCATAAGGTGGCTATATGATTCTCTTCTCCTTTCCTTTTTTTTTTTGGGTCGGGTGGGGGTGGTGGTTGGTTTAGGGACCAGCCAAAAGAGGGAAACCCTTCCCGTCCAAAATGCCGTAGAAGTTTAAAAACATTTGTGAAACAATTCAATAGATGGTTTAAAAGTAAAAAGAGGCTCTTTCAGATCATCTGTACTTGGTTTGCTGGTATGATAACAGCATATGATATTTGAGTATGATAGCAAAGAATGAATCCTATATCCACTCAACTAATCATAGTATAGTCCCCACAAATGCGGACCCATTCCTAAACCCTACCAGGTTATATAATCAGACAGAAACCATTGTAAGGTTGCACTACTCACAAAGTTTACGATCAAGTCTGCCCAGTCTTGGATACTATGCCATAGGACTAGACATTTTCTATGACCTTTGTCCATCCATTCTGCACGACCTGTCAGATAGATCAGAGTCAGAGATCTAGCTTTCAGTAGTATAATACTCTCATACAATAATTAGGTTCGTTACAATCGTTAATTTATCAAGATTGCTTACTATCAGAAACCAAAGCCGAGAGAAATGCCATCCTAGCTTCATGACTCACAGTTCCTGCACTATCAGAGATCATCTGTATTCAGTTGTGGCATACTAAAATTGCCACGATTCCAGATTACAAAAGATACTCATCCGGTCAGCGGCAAGCTATACCACATAAAGAAATAATCACATTTTCTTTTAGCTAAAAAGATGCAAGGATTTTGCAAACTTATTAAAAGAAATCATCCAGTACCGGCAAGCTTTACCACCTAATGCTATTACAATTGACAATTACTTTTGGTTAACATGGTCTATGAATGGGCATGCATACTTGATGGTAGCCCTCAACGCTCAAGACCATTCACAAGGTCACAAGCCAAGGCTCTGAAAGACTTGCAAGCCATCACATTCAACATGGAAGCCTTGGAGGAGTCGTGGGAGAAACCTACTAAGTTGTACCACATGTTACAAATGGTAGGTGGTGATGGAAACCAAGGATCAAAGCTAGAAGAGGCCCAAGGGAGCAAATCACTAATATAATATAAGTCAAATTAGCATCTCAAATTTCACATAAGTAGGAAAGTAGGAGGTACTATTTTAAGTTCCACTGGCGTCCAAGATCAATAGCTGTTGTTATGGATTTTAAACCACCTTAAGTTGATTTTTACCCAAAGCAATAATTTGGGGAATACATAAAATAACACAGCCCATTGGCTGAACATCAGATATATAAAACACTAATAAGAAGAAGCACTCACTTTCAATAGCAGGATTGCTGAACAATGGGAAGTCTTCCTCCAGCCCAATTACAAAGATCTTTTGGGTTCGACAGAAATCAATTATGAGCTCCTTCCATAGCTGTATCTGCTTCTCCCTAGTTTCCCTCATAGGCTGCAAACTAGGAAAGAACAAAAATTATCCTATGTGCAAAACATAAACTCCAGATCAGAAATCTTCTAATATTGCTCGAAGAAAAGTCTAATTTCATGCACAGAAAATAAAGATAATTATTTCTGTGAACAACCATCTTAAATCCCTGTTAAATATATCTTACCACCATGCTTAAAGCTACGAGTCAAACATTCACACATAAATGTCATTTTTTTTGTATACCATCAAATGTTTAAACAAAATCCTCCACTTTAGGAAAAAGAATCCTACAGTGTTAGCTTTATTACGTCCTAATTATGGGGTCTAAGATCAAAGATTTAAAATTCCAGCTGAATTCTTAGACCATAATATAACTGCAGTATTTATCATTTCTTTGCCTAAACTTGCTCGAATATTTTGAAATTTACGTTTCAATATACACATTTTTTTTGATTAGTCGTTACTATATAACAATATTAAATAGTAAATACAAGCTTGTTCCACAAAACTGAAGACTATATTAAAAGATCCAAACTAAATTTCTGCAGGTATAATCTAACTGATTTTGTCATCCAAATGGTGAGACTATGACGCCATTCCCTGATTAGAACCTTTCTCTAGCAATCGTTCTATTTACTTTTCCTCATAAGCTAAAGAATATGTCCAAGATGCACCCATAACAAATTTAGTCCTGGAGTGGATTGGATACAGAGGACTCATATAGCCAATCTCCACTGATTTAGGAAATTGGGATTGAGGCCTAGTTGATTGATATTTACTGCTGTCAAAGTGCAGGTTCACCACACCGTCCGAGAAAAGGTTTTCCATACTTTTGACCAGACAAGTTCAAATACTTAAACACAGTAACTAAATTAAATAGCCATGTATTTATACATACAGACATGGAAATAAGGGAAGGAGCAAATTACGTGAAGTAAGGTGGATAATTAAAGAAGTTAGGCAGCTTGAATTCACCCATCTTCTGCATCTTTCTCAAACTACTTCCTTTTCTACCTTACACCTGCTCACAAAAGAACTCCTCGTAACAAATAAAGATATAAAATAAAGAAAGGAAAGAAACAATATCACAATTGAACCTGATACTAGAAGTGGTAAATGACTGGTTGGGATGGATTTGGACAGGTAAAAATGAGTTAAATAAAAAAAAAAGGGGTCATACTCAACCCATCCATATCTACACGTGTTGGTTTGCAGATAATTCTGGTCGAGCCAACAGTTTAAAGAATAAATTTACCAAAAAAAATAAGAGCAAGTCCGAATTCTTAAAAGCATATTTACTGTGGGCTATTCCATTTCCTCCAAGAACATATGTTCCGCTTGATATTGTCAAAATGGCATCAGAAACAACTTCATATTCTTTTCTCCTGCATATCACATATCAATTTGTTGCCAGGGACTGGCTTATTTGCACAGATAATTGGATAGGAAGTTCAGGTGATATATCATGATTTCAAGTCATCAAATGTGCTTTTGAGTGATGACTTCAAGCCAAAAAGCGAGAGACGGGAGAGGAGAGAGTCTTTGGTCCAAGAAAAAAGGTTAACCCAAAAGGAGTTGAAGAACGAGATTTAGGATACTCTACGAATGTGAAGAAAATTAAAGAACAAGGTAGGACCTGTATAAACTATGGAATTCTATGGCTGTTCCTGGACTCCATGAGTTAAAAATTGATTTTTTTGCTCTATTTGTTAAGGGAGGAAATGAAGTGTTCTTTTACTTCAAGGATAAAACTAGGAATAGGGAAAGGAAATCAGCACCAGTGGTACTTCACGATTAGAGCAACTAATTTAAGATTGGAGGGCGTCTTGGATGTGTATACAAGAGTACCATTAAGCCTGCGGGTGAATCAACTGTTGTTACCATTAAAAATTCATTGGAGATGGTTATCATGGTCATAAACAATGAACAGTAGAAGTCCGATTTCTTGTTATGGTACATCACCCATACCTTGTCAAACTAATTGGATATTGTACACATGATGGAGGTATTCAGAGGCTACTTGTGTATGGATTCATGTCAAATAGAAGCCTAGAAAATCATCTCTTCAATAGCGCATTTCCTATTCTTTCTTGGCAAAAAAGACGGGAAATAATGCTTGGAGCAGCTCAGACACTGGCTTATTTGGATAAAGAATTGGAAGTTCAGGTGACATTTCGTGATTTCAAGTTATCAAATGTGCTTTTGGATAATGACTTCAAGTCAAAGCTTTCAGACATCGAGCTTGCCAGAGAGGGCCAACTGGTATAGCACAACCATGTTTCCACAGAGGTTGTGGGGAATTGGGGGTATGCAGACCCTAAATACATAGAAACAGGACATCACACAGCTAAGAGTGATGTGTGGAGGTTTGGTGTTGTATTGGATGAGATCCTAACATGTTGACGCCCTAGAAAGGAACACACCAAGATCAGAAAAGAAACTTTTGGATTGAGTTACATAATTACATTACCCTGCTGATAGCAGGAAATTGGTATGACCATGGATCTAGGACTGGAAAATCAGTATTTGCTCAATGCAGCTCATATTGCAATTTTTTTCTGAGGACTCATATTGCAATTAGCTGACACTTGTTCACTAAAAACTGCAGAAGATCGGTCCAAGATTGAGTCGGGTAGTAGAAACTCATTCAGGTTTCTGGTGAAAAGAGCCCCACAGAAACAAGTTCAGAGTGTTGAAGATGATCCTGTTGCGGATGAAAAGCCAAAGCAGATGCAAGTCACAGAATTAGCCAAGAGGCGAATGGCTCACTTGGCTAAACTTAGTGAATGTTGGTGGGATTAATCCGAAAAAGATTTCTGATCATGCAGAAGGCTAAAGTTACACTGAAGGTTCTTTCTTCCTGCATGTCAGATATCAATTTGTTGAGAATTCTGGTTCACTGAATAACAGAATATAGTAATTAGCTTGATAAGTAAATGAGGCATCACAATTTCAATTCATTAGAGGCTACGACTAGAGGCACCCATCAGTAGCCTAGAGTTTTTGCATCCCATCAGATTATGCATTTGCAGTGTAAGCCACTAGTCTAACTTAAATCTTACCTTATAAAAATAACCACTATTCGAACTTATCAGAGGGAAAAAATCTACTACTACAATATCATTAAGCAACAAAATTTTCATAAACTCCCACTCAGAGCTCCACGAGTCAAAACAATATCTCACATTATCTTGAGATATGAAAATACAGGTGTAGTAAAGCTAAATCAGGGAAAATGGAGAAGAACGAATCAGGTAAAACTTGGGCACATTCCATTCAAATTACCAAATTCCATCTCCTAAAAATTCTGAAAGGGAAGAAGAAAAAATCCAGAATTCAAAGTCTAAAGCATAAGCTCTTACTAAGTTCGAAGGCGGAAATAAACACAATCACCATGTGTATCAAGATACTGATCTGGACCACAGAGAAGCATATATGATATGTGTTTAGTATAACAGCAAATGTTTTCTGCCATAATGGGAAAATGATTTCCAACATTTATTCTAACTCCTATTCAATCTAGCACTATTAACCTTTAATACCAAAAAGTATCACCAATACACAATCTTATACTGCTTCCGTCCTAATTTAAGTGTCTTACTATCCTTTTTGGCATGTCTCAAAAAGTGTGTATCTTTCCATAGTTAGTAAGTTGAAAATTCAACCATTATAACCACAAGATTCAAAGGACATTTTAGTATATTATACACATTTTTAATTTAGGACCATAAGATTGGGAGTACCTTATTCTACTGTCTACACCTTGTATAATTACTGTATGTCACCACAACTACAGGAAAATGATCCACAAAATGTTTTCTCAAGAGAGAACAATTTACTCTTCCTCAATACACTTCAAGAAAAATAAAAAAAAGAAAACCTTTTTTAGAAAATATGCATCTGGGTGTCTTTAAAAGTTGTCAAAACAATTAAAAGAACAACCAAATTCCCAATTGTAGCTCGATATTTCACAACTTTAAAGAACCCCATTAAAAGCATATTGAAATTACTTTATGAATATCCCTATGACCTTCAAAATCATAAGCTTATAGTAGAGAGAATACCTGAATGAGAGATGAAGAGAAGATCACACCGTTAAAGTTGAGTCGTTTTCAAGGGGGAAACTGAAAAAGAATTGTAAAGATTGGAGTTTGAATGCAATAATGAAAAAAAGTTTAGACCTTGTAAGAACAAACTAAGAAAATTGTGAAAATGCAAATAAGTCCCAATAGTATAATAGATAGACTATCTGGCCCCTATAGCTTTTGGTTGTGATGGTGCACTTACATCTGGTTCAGTATTGCTAATCCCTCTATCCACAATTTACGTGCTACTATTTGACTAAGCACGGAGTTAAGAAGAACGGAAGGCTTTTGAAACCTTGTGATCTAGAACAAGCCTTTGACATTTGTGTAGCTATAAGTAATCTCATTAAAGGTAAAATGAACATTTTATAGTTAAATTTATTTTTGAATATAGAACGGTGATATTGTTTCTGGAACAAACTAAAAGGGAATGTGTGACAAGTAAATTGGGACAGAGGGAGTAGTAGGTTTTGTAGTTTTGTTAGAAATAAGTTGAAATGGAGCAGAATGGAGGATTCATAGATATGATCCCGGCTAGTTGGGGATTAAAGGCATATTTATTCTGGTCGTTAAATTGGAGGGGTTTATGTTCTTTATTATGCTTCATTTTGTCTCTTTGTATTTTTCCCAAGAAAAACAAGTACGTTATTGGATATTTCGGGTTTGCAGCTTATCTTCGTGGATTGCAGATTCAAGCTTTACAAAGTGAGAATTGCTAAATTATGGCAGTGTAAGTTTGGGATGTTTATCATCTGGATTTTTCCATTTTATGTTGCTTTTATAATCGAGTAGCTTTTGTATGCATCAATATGTCTGATTTTCAGCTTATTGATGTCTAAACAGAGTTGCCTCTGCTCCTGGAAAGGTTTTGATGACTGGAGGTTATCTTGTTTTAGAGAGACCTAATGCTGGTATTGTACTGAGCACTAATGCTCGTTTTTATGCTATTGTGAAGCCACTTTATGAGGAACTTGTTGGATATGTAAAGCAGTACGGAAAGTAAATAAATATTACAAGTGTTCGAAAGGATAAACAAATAAGTCAATGTTCAAAACTGCCGCAAGGTTGTTGAGTCTTGAATCTTGATAACCTGAAATCAAGAAACACTAAATCTGGATTGTTACAACTGTGGCTGAGTCGAGAGATGGCTCTCTGTCTTTAAGACAAGATTGTCCCGTATATATGCTTTTACGTTAACGGGCAATAGTCTCCCAAGATAAAACAGCAACTAATCAACACTACAAAGCAAATAGGTTTATTCTGACGAAGAAAAACAAACACGAAACGACTTGCTGAAGAATGGAAAAGGAAGGAAGAGTTTTCTGTTGCTCACGTTTTTTGACTGAATTTCAGTTGTTCTCTTTCTGTTTGTCTCTATGTATATATCTTGTAGTCTCTACAATTGAGCTAAAAGGCTTCAATATATAGCATAAGGGGAGACTTCTCATCAGCCAAATAATGGTTGTTTATGGCCATTAGTGAGGGAGTTAATCAGCCAAGTAATGGATGTTTATGGCCATTAGTGATGGAGTTAATGCCGTAATGGTTGTTTATGGCCATTAGTGAGGGAGTTAATCAGCCAAGTAATGGCTGATTTAATGTGCAGCATAAAGGAGCTGTTAGGGAGGTTTAAGGTGCAGATTAATGGAGTTTTAACGCTCCAAAAATCAACTCCAACGGCAGGCCGAAACTTTCTGCCTTCCGTCGTTCCCAATTTCAGCTTTTCAGAAACTCCAGGGATCAAACTGTAAATATTAAACAATCTGGGGGTCTATCAGAAGAAGCCCAAGGCCCAAGGCCCAAGTCCCACGACCCGTGACCCGTGACCCGAGACCCGAGCTCGGACCGGACAGGCGGGCGGCGGCGACGCGCGTGTGGACTTAGCCTTGAACCCAAGCATATCTAGGTCCTTCCTCCTTCAAACACATGGGTTACCCCTTGGGATCCCAAACCCTTAGCCAATTTTGAGACTTATAAAGAGATTAATTCTTCCTTTTCCCACTGATGTGGTAGATTTGTCCCATACCATATTTCCATGCCTCAAACACCTTACTTCGTGAACCAATATCTCTTTCATTTTTAATGAAATTTGACGATTCTTGGCCCTACAGTCATCTACTCACTTAGTAGATTATGCACGTGTGAAGAGACAAAGCCTCCAACTACGGAACCCTAGTGTTTAAGTCATTAAATACGGGTGGACGCACCTCCCCACCAAAGGCAAATTTCCAACAATCCCCTCTTGAAAGAGATTTTGGCACACACACAAGGTGCCTACTTTCAGCAATCTTTCGGCGAAAGAATATTGCATCGGGAGAGGTAGTTTCTGCTTTGAACCTTCCCTAGTTGAATACCACCGGACTTACTTACTGCGCGGTGAACGTGATGTCTTGAACCGTCAGTGTTTAGTGTAAGCCAAGACAATGATACCAACACAATAACTCTCCTTATTCATTTTCTTCTTATTGTTTTATCCATTGTGGCCGTGGACACACTTGGATTCTTAAGTGCGTTCATTTGAGGCGGCCTGTCCTCGCACTTAAATAAGTGATCTCCTACAAGGTATCCTGCTATACCCCACTTCACAAGTGTTAGGAATTATTAAAAGTTTCCCCAACCTTCACCTCAACCATTTGAGGATCGTTAAAGGTTTGGAAGCTTAACCTTTACCTATCATGCAGGTAGCACTTTAATGTCTATCGCGGGAACAGCTTTGGATTCATGTTTCCTTATAGATATCATCATCCGAAGTGCTCTTGCTTCCACCGAAGCGCTCAACTGAACCTTTTGTAGCTTAGTTTTCCCATTGAACCAAATTCTTGGGATCTCCAGTCAGTATGGTTGGGTTACCACCGCAAAGGTTTGTATTGTTTGGGTTTTAAGCTCATTCCCCTAGACAGGCAAAACACTTGATCTCCGGATAGTCCCTTAGTTAAAAGGGTCCGCTATATCCTTTGATTAGTAATCAAGGAAGTGACACCCGTGATGATCAACTGCCATACGGTCTTATGTCTCCGACATATCCTGACAGATATGTCCAGATGCCGTCATCCGTGTCCTTCCTAAAGCCGACCAGCTAGCCACAGTGTATAACTGCTAAAGGCACATATTTCTCCCAATAAGAGACGTCCTCTAAGGAGTCGTGAAGTTACTCAACTTCTTTCATGCTTTGTATAAAGCGATAAACTCTGATTCCGTCATGAATCGGCCGATGCAAGTTTGCTTAGAGGTCTTTCCAAGACCCACCATACACATTTTCTTGTGGTTTTGGTGTTCTTCACATCTGATGTCCAGTTTGCATCACTGTGTTCTCCCAGAACCGCTGGACATCCAGAATACCATAATCCGAAGATAAGCGAATATTTCAGATATCGTCATATCCGACTCAATGCCTTCTATTGATCATTTATTAAAATCATCAGTGAACCTTAGTTCAACTGATCTGCTTTGTAGGCCGATACCAGGTCGGTTGTAGTGTGTAACATACATTGAACTACATATGACCTGCGCATATCGCTCCTTGTATATAAGTGCACCATGATTTCAATCAGTTATATGATTTATATCCATTGGTGGCTTCAACGAGACTGTCAACTATCTCACAACTGAGTTTGGAGTTAGGCCAGTCCGTTAGATGTCTTAGAATCCAATTCCTAAGATGTCATTTGTGATACCCATATCCTTTGTTTCAATATAACTTCCACTCTCAGACTGTTGGTTTTCCAACTGTTGGCTTTCTAACTTCAGAGTCAATATTTTGGTGGTCAGATTCATTGTTTCTGTTTTATCTTAAACTTCCAGGACCAAAATGTAAACATTTCAGGGACCAAAATGTAAACATTTCAGGAAGAAGCCCAACAGTCCAGCAAATCAACTTTGATCCTCCCCTTCGAACTCTCCGGTTAGGAAGGTTGTTTCAACATCCATGTCACGCAAGACTACAATGGCCCTGGATGTTAAGCTATTCACAGGGAAGCACATGTACAAGTAGCCGAGGCCTTATACTCGTCAGTAGATCCATCTACTTTGTACTCACTTTTGAGTATCCTTTTTCACAACCCAAAGGTTCTTTTCCCGGAGGAAGATCAACCATTACACAAGTATGGTTCTATATGATGGAATCTAGTTCTCTCTTTGTAGCTTCTTTCCAAAGCAACGCTTCTGGAGATGATAATTATTTGTTAATTGTCCATGGTTCATTCTCAACCATACAAGCTAGAAGGCCTGGAACAAATACGTTGTACCATCATCAATGAAGGTCACAACGTACTTGTCTCCCCCTTCTATTTTGTATAAACTCCAAATCACCCATGTAGATGTGACTAAGTTCTAGAGGAGCGGTGCTTCTTTCGCTATTCCTTCGACGGAACTTGGAAAGGTGATTTTGCCTCTTCGCCTACCTCACATTTATTTTGAGGTTTTATGTCGACAGAAGGCAACAATCTCAACTTCGTTAGCTTTTGAATGACTTTCTATTTAATGTATCTTAATCTATGATGTCATAGATGCACGGATTACAAATATATCATTCATTTGGCTACAGACATACTCTACCATTCTTAGTTATTATAGACATGTTGGACTAGTCTCAAACCAGCTTGACCAACAATTTCCCTTAAACCAAGTTTGGGACATGTATCACCTTCTTTTAGAGTGATCCCATTCCCTGAAGTCCTATTGAGGACGACCTCTCCAACCCCTTCTACTTTAGAGGTGGCGTTGCTTCACATGAACAACCTTTTGCCTGTGGTTAGGGCGTAACCGGATCATATGTGATCTGGATACTCTGGCCCACTCCAGTTGCTTTGGCAGACTAAGTGTCCAATTTCTTTTATGCCTTTCTTTTGGCCTTCAGATCATTTAAGACCTGGAAACTCTGGCCCACCTCACTAGGTGTCCATTACTCTTCTGCCTTTCTTTTGGCCTTCAGATCATTAGAGACCTGGAAATTCCGGCCCACCACACTAGGTGTCCATTACTTTTCCTATGAAGTGAATTCTGGCCCCACTCCAGTTGCCCGTAAGCTTTGTATAACTGAGTGTCCAATATCATCCTATCAAAGGAATTTTGGCCCCACTCCAGTCGCCCGTAGGCTTTGTATGACTGAGTGTCCAATATAATCCTACGAAGGATCTTCTGCCAAAGAGTGTGACAGGCTCAACATCTTTAGCTTTTAGTCTTCTTCCCTTATGATTGATGCCCAGACAATTCTTGGCGCTTACTTAAAAGTGGTAACAGTTTTCGCACAGTCAGTGGATCCTTCTCCCTCGTATGTACGAACATACATTACACACTTTTAATAATTACACTTAAAGGAACGGATCTTTTTAAGTCGTTTACAAAATTCAATCTTTAAACGGGAAGAAAGATGAGATTAAACTTCTGATTTTAAAGCGTAAGGAATATAAATTATTTCGGAAAACATTTTCATATTCCTCCTTACTTTAAGTCATTTTTAATCAGACATCATTTAATCTTATTTTTTACAAGGAAGAAAAATTACTTATCCCAATTTCGGATTCTGGCCCACTTCAGTCACTTTATCGGACTGAGTGTCCATTTCCTCCTTAACATAGTTCGGATCCTTTGTCTGGGACAGATATAGGTCTTCTGCTATAAGATAGAACCACATCTTCAGCCTTCTCCTCTTGTCCCAGTTGACATCCCCAGTCTCTCGTGGGCACTTGTTCTCACCACTCTTAGGAGCGGTGACACCATGAACACGTTGACCTTCAACAGCATAATCACAAGTCTCTTCTACCAGAAAACCACAGCCATATCCAGATTTGGTCACACAAATTTCGACCGACATCTTTCGAACACTAATAGAATCTTGTCATAAAATTATTGGATATGTAAAGCAGTAACGGAAGTAAATAATTATTACAAGTGTTCAAAAGGATAAACAAACAAGTCAATGTTTAAAACTGCCGCAAGCTTGTTGAGTCTTGAATCTTGATAACCTGAAATCAAGAAACACTAAATCTGGATTGTTACAACTGTGGCTGCGTCGAGAGATGGCTCTCTGTCTTTAAGACAAGATTGCCCCGTATATATGCTTTTACGTTAACGGGCAATAGTCTCCCAAGATAAAACAACAACTAATCAACACTACAAAGCAAATAGGTTGATTCTGACGAAGAAAAACAAACACGAAACGACTTGCTGAATAATGGAAAAGGAAGGAAGAGTTTTCTGTTGCTCACGTTTTTGGACAGAATTTCAGTTGTTCTCTGTGTATATATCTTGTAGTCTCTACAATTGAGCCAAAAGGCTTCAATATATAGCATAAGGGGAGACTTCTCAACTGCCAAGTAATGGCTGTTTATGGCCATTAGTGAGGGAGTTAATCAGCCAGGCTGATTTAATGTGCAGCATAAAGGAGTTGTTAGGGAGGTTTAAGGTGCAGATTAACTTTCTGCCTTCCGTCGTTCCCAATTTCAGCTTTTCAGAAATTCCAGGGATCAAACTGTAAATATTAAACAATCTGGGGGTCTATCAGAAGAAGTCCAAGGCCCACGACCCACGACCCGAGCCCGGACCGGACGGGCGGGCGGCGGCGGCGCGCGTGTGGACTTAGCCTTGAACCCAAGCACATCTAGGTCCTCCCTCCTTCAAACACATGGGTTACCCCTTGGGGTCCCAAACCCTTAGCCAATTTTGAGACTTATAAAGAGATCAATTCTTCTTTTTCCCACCGATGTGGTAGATTTGTTCCACACCATATTTCCATGCCTCAAACACCTTACTTCGTGGATCAATATCTCTTTCATTTCTTAATGAAATTTGACGATTCTTGGCCCTACGGTCATCTACTCACTTAGTAGATTATGCACGTGTGAAGAGACAAAGCCTCCAACATATGAAACCCTAGTGTTTAAGTCATTAAATACGGGTGGACGCACCTCCCCACCATAGGCAAATTTCCAACAGAACTTAAACCTGAAAGTTGGGCATGGGTGAGTGATATTTGCTGTACTTAACTGAATGATCATTTATCTGAAGTATGTATGACCATTTTTTCCTTCTCTTTTCTTGAGAAGCACTTTTGTTATGTATTCCCCTCTGTCTTTTTCCCTCTGTAAGGTAGTTTCTTTAATCGTTTTCAGGCATGGGCAGATGTTAAATTGACTTCCCCTCAGATGGCAAGAGAAACCATGTATAAACTGTCTCTTAGACACTTAAAGCTTCAGCCTGTTTCTTCAAGGTAAGTAGTTTAAGTCTCGTTAGTGAAAATAATATTTTTCTTTTTATGTTTGTGAATTTTCAAAATAGTCTCTTGTTTCTAGTTTCTTTTTGGTGTACTATACTACTATGGGCCATGAGCTCCCTATGTGTCTTGATGATTGGGTTTCTTTTGTAGAGAACTATATTTTGGTGTAGGTTCTCTATTTTTTTGTATACTTTATCAAAAATGTATGTGAATTTGCTATTGAAGTATTCAAATGTAACCTGGCTACTGTATTATTGATTAATTTGATTTGTTTTGTTATAACATGTAAGTCATCTAAATGGCAAGCAATACAGTAACTTATATTTTTTATGAAACATCAGTGGATCAAGAAGCCCTTTTGTAGAACATGCGGTGCAGTATGCCATTGCAGCAGCTCATGCAACACTTGACAAAGATAAGAAGGACACATTGCAGAAACTACTTCTGCCAGGTAATGTCTAACGCTCTCGCCTTTATTATCTCAGGATGATGACATTTCTTGAAAGGACACTTTACCACATAATTTATTGTTAAAGAAATTAGAAACATAATGTCTCAACTACATTGTCCATGCAGGTCTTGACATAACTATCTTGGGTTGCAATGAGTTCTAATCGTATCGGAATCAGGTGCTTTTGCAGCTCTCTTATATTTCTGATATGGCATTACAGCACGTAGTTCAGTGATATATAATTAGCAGGAATCTCCATCCAGAAGTTGAAAATGAATTGTCTAGTCCTGTTTTACCGCTGGTGTAAACAAGAATGTATAGCAGAGGCAGAAAGTATTTTTCATGCTTTGGATTACATTTTTGTGTCAGGAACCATCTTGTAGCTCTTACTTTTGAGCTTGACCATACAACTTGTGTGGTCAATTTTAGATATAAAACTGTTACCATTCTCAAAAATAAGTATAATTACCTGAGAGTCCAGCTTGTTGCACATGAAGTAAAAATTGATATTCACTAATAAGTAATAACCATACCCAAAGTTGTTTAACTTGATATTTTCTAATTTGTTGCAGCTGTCGCAAGATTTACAGTTGGGGCAGGAAAAAATCATACGAGACTATATATTGCATGCCAGTTTTTTAATTTAGGTTTTCCCAATTAGTTGAATGGGAAAATAGTACGGAGTACTACCTCAATCCCAGAAAGTGACCTAAGTTGGCTTAATAATCAATTTGACCAATTGCTGGACTAATGTTTGACTAAAAATTTTCTAAGTTCAGAAGATAACACTGGACAAGAAATATAATTCTTATTGGAAATACTGTGAAATAATGAAAATTTGGTTACACTACGTCAGTTTATTTATGAATAATTGATGTTCAAATTCGTAAGTTTGAGATGAAGTAAAACTAGAATAGACAACTTGGGTAGAAATCACAGCTGCAGAAGTAGTAAAAAGGAGTGGTTAGTCATGCACCAAGTGAACACAACATTTGTAAGATTTACTTAACCCATGGAAACAGATTTCTGCTAATTAGATTTATTAATCAAGTTATAGTATTTTATTCAGAATATAAAAACAATTGTATAAGGATTTGTATAGAATATTAAAACAAAAAGTGGTACAAGCTTTCAATTATCCTGATCTTATTGAGGAGACTCAAATATCTTGATCACGTCAACTTAGTGCTGGACTATAGGGACTAGAAATTGCAATGACATTGATACAGGGATTTTGTGTGGCTGGAACTAATCAACTCGGATTACTCCTTTATAATATTCATTGACTGAAATATTCAACTTTCTATCAAATTACATCATGGACTTCTCAGCTGCACAAGCTAAGACACCGTCCAAGATGTTATGCTACAAGCTAGTTTGCCTGTATTCTCTTGTTTGATAATAATTGAGACTGCTCTGTTAATTATTTATGTAGATTGAAGCACGCGGGCTCCCTCTTACACCTGAGTCATTGGCTTCCCTTCCACCTTTCGCGTCAATCACCTTTAATGCAGAAGAATCGACTGGAGAAAATCGCAAGCCTGAAGTTGCAAAGACTGGATTAGGGTCATCAGCAGCTATGACAACTGCAGTTGTTGCCGCCTTGCTTCATTATCTTGGCGTTGTGAACCTCTCCTCTTTGGATGAGGACCAACTCCAAGGAAAGAAAGATGTCGCTGATCTTGATGTAATTCATGTGATAGCTCAAACTGCTCATTGCATTGCACAGGGTAAAGTTGGCAGTGGGTTTGATGTTAGTTCTGCAGTTTATGGTAGTCAGCGCTATATCAGGTTTTCGCCTGAAGTGCTCTCTTCTGCTCAGGTCTTCTTCACTTTCCATCTATTTGATTAATTTGTTGGCATAGTTTTGCTGATGTTAAGTTTTCTTAAAGTCTCGGTTAGGGGAAAATAGCATGAACAGGTTCAGTATATGTATTTTATAGTTTAATCTGCCAAAAACTTATTCTTTGAAGCTCATTATGAATCCATGTTTGAATTTCATAGCTAAGAGGTGATAATTAAAGTTAATGTACTCTATCCAAATTGAGATAACGTCATATGAAGATGGTGAATATATCACTTCCAGCCCTTGGCCTTGGCTCAATGGTATGTGTAAACGTGTAAATATATTCCCTACCCATAATTAGAATATTTTCATATATTGTGTAAATATAATTATGGTAAGACTAGGATTCCTCTTTTGTATAGGTTTAGGATTCCTCTTTTGTATAGGCTTAGGATTCCTCTTTTGTATAGGCTTAGGATTCCTCTTTTGTATAGGCTTAGGATTCCTATTGTATAAGGGATGATTATTGTACTCTATATATACCTTGATATTAATGAAAGACTCCTCAAGGGAGATTAATATCATCTTACATGGTATCAAGAGCCAAATAAACAAAACCCTAAAAACCTTTCTCTTCCACAGCCGTTGGCTGCCTCTCCTACGCCGCGGCCCTCCCGGATTTTCTTCTTGTTTTTCGGGTTTTGTTCTTCCTTTCTTCTCTTCTCTAAATGGCTATCCCTGATTCTTCCACACTTTCTGACACCTCTACCTCCACAAATCCCACCACAAAGTCATCACCCCCGTTTCATCCCGCCCTTACTGTTTCCAACATCAAGAACCATATTCCCATTATTCTTGATCAAGAAAACAACCAGTATTCTCCCTGGGTTGAACTTTTTCGCAATCATGCATGTCTCTATAACGTGCTTGACCATATTGATGACACTATTCCGCGCCTACGGAGGTTGATGATTCTATCTGGCACCGTCTCGACGCCGGCGTCAAACAATGGATATATGGTAGTATCTCTCAGGATTTGCTCCTTACTATCATGAAATCTGACTCCACAGCCCTTGACTTGTGGAATCGTTTGGAGGAAATTTTTCAGGACAACAAGCACACTTGTGCCGGGGTATTGGAAGAAACAGTTCAACAAAACACGTCTTGAAAACTTCTCCAATGTCTCCGAGTACTGCAAGCAGCTTAAACTTCTAGCGGATCACTCTCCAACATCGGCACGCTGTCACTGACGATAAAATGGTGCTACAAATGATTTCTGGCCTTACTAAGGGCGAATATGATACTTTGGCCACCATTATTCAACAGGCAGATCCGCTACCGAGTTTTAACAAAGCTCGCTCACAATTGTTGCTCGAAGAAACCCGTCGTGCTAAGCGGTGATGAGCACGCCCAAGCGGTGTTAGTGTCGACACGCAACCTCAAGATCGACGCCACCGGACAACTCCCAACAACGGCGGGCGAGGGCGCGGCGGCAAGGGTGGAAAAGGCCGCGGCGGTAGAAGAGGCCGTGGTCGTGGCAAGGGTCGCGGTCACCGAACCAACAAGAAGAACAAGAACAGAGATCGCAGAACAACCGGGCCGCGGCTCCTCGGCCAGTTCGTCTACAGCGTCGCGGCGCCCCGGTTCGAGCCGCGACGCCAAGTCCATTCCAGCACCGCGCAGCCCATACAATCCGTATTCTTACCCCGGTTTGCTAGGCCCCCGCTCCGGCCCCACAACAGCCCACTTCATGCAAGGTCAAGTCTCGCAGCCCTCCTCCGGCATGACACCCACCGAGTTGGGTCGGGCGTTCAAAGACCCTCTCTATGCAAATGTACCGACAATACTTGGTACATGGACTCGGGCGCCACATCTCACGTCACCCGGTCTGCAGTACTATTCCTAAACTGTTTCATGTAAAGCATCCTCAATATGTTACAGTTGGTAGTGGACAACGCATTCCAGTTAAGGGTTATGGTACCTCATACACACAACCTCCTCATCCACCCTTCTCCCTCAAAAACACCCTATATGCCCCACACATGATTAAGAACCTCATATCGTCCGCCAATTTACTCGTAATAATTCGTCTCTGTGGATTTTGACCCTTTTGGTTTTACTGTAAAAGATCTTCATACGGGGACACCTCTTACGAGATGCAATAGCACGGGGGATCTCTATCTATTCACTTCCACCTCCGCTGCCAGATCTTGCTCTCCCGTCACTCTAGCGGTTGTTTCTTCTTCAACCTGGCATAATAGGGTTGGTCATCCAGGAGTCCCAGTTTTTAATTTTCTTAGAGGCAACAATTTCATTGCTTGTAATGGGAAACTTGCCCAAAATTGTGTTTCTTGCTCTTTAGGCAAACATATTCGTCTTCCGTTCAAATCATCTACTAGTGTTACATTTGCTCCTTTTGATATTATACATGCCGATTTATAGACATCTCCTATCACTAGTTCTCTCGGTCATAAATACTATCTTGTGTTGCTTGATGATTTTTCACACTACGTTTGGTTATACCCTCTTAAATTTAAATCGGAAGTGTTTGTCAAATTTCTTGAGTTTCGCAAGTTCATTCAAACACAATTTGGAAAAGGCATAAAATCATTTCAGTGCGATAATGGTCGTGAATTCAATAACTCTATGTTTCACCATTTTTGTACCAATAATGGCATGGTCTTTCGCTTCTCCTGCCCTTACACCTCACCACAAAACGGTAAAGCTGAAAGAATCATCCGCACCATTAACAATATGATTCGCACCCTATTGATTCATGCCTCCCTCCCTCCACCCTCTCTGGGTTTATGCTGCTAAAATGTCAGAATACACTCTAAATATTCTCCCTACTAGCACTCTTCACAATATGACCCCTACCGAAATCCTCTACCATAGAATCCCCTCTTATGATCATCTACGAATTTTTGGTTGTCTGTGCTATCCCAACCTTAGCTCCACCGCCCCTCACAAGCTCGCTCCTAGGTCCACTCCATGTGTTTTTCTAGGATTTCCGCCGAACCATAGGGGCTATCTATGCTATGACTTGTCGACTCGTCAGATCCACATATCTCGTCACGTCACATTCGACGAGACCACATTCCCGTTTTCGAATCTTCCAAAATTCCAAAAACAGGACTACTCATTTCTTGACGAGTCTGCCATCTCTCCCCTCATAATCGAACAACTCACATCCTCTGTTCCGTCGTCAGAGCCGCGGCGCCCAAACTTCAGAGAAGCCTGTCAACCTTCTAGCACCACGACTCTCGATCCAGGAGCCGCGACACCTCCGACGGCTTCGCCCCCACCCTCTCCTTATCCGACTTTACCCCCCGTCTCAGACACTACTCCGCCACCCACTGTCCCTACCCATCCAATGGAAACTCGTTCAAAGCATGGAATCTTCAAACCCAAAGTCCATTTTAACTTGTCTGCCCAAACCATCTCTCCACTTCCAAAGAACCCAAAATTGGCCAAACAAGACCCTAATTGGAATGCGGCTATGTATGAGGAATTCAATGCTTTAACTAAACAAAGACACGTGGGATCTAGTACCTAGACACGAGGGGGTGAATGTCATTCGTTGTATGTGGCTATTTCGTCACAAGTTCAGAGACAATGGGGATCTTGAGAGGTATAAGGCCCGTCTTGTGGCTAATGTCACAAATCAGCAGGAGGGCATTGATTGTGGTGAGACCTTCAGCCCGGTTGTCAAACCGACTACCATCCGCACAGTTTTGAGCATAGCCATGGCAAACATTGGCCGATCCATCAGCTTGATGTGAAGAATGCATTCTTACATGGGGATCTGAGAGAGACAGTCTACATGCATCAGCCACCGGGGTTCACCCATCCAACAGTTCCTCACTATGTGTGCCGTCTCCGTAAGTCACTATATGGCCCGAAGCAGGCCCCCCGTGCGTGGTATGATCGCTTTGCCAGGTATATCTTGAAGATTGGGTTTGTATGCAAAGCAAGAGTGATACATCACTTTTCATTTTTCATCGAGGTAGTAGCACGGCTTACTTATTACTTTACATGGATGATATTGTTCTTCGCCTCCTCCGACGGATTGAAAAATGAGATTATTGCCTTGCTCAAGTCCGAATTTGCAATGACCGATTTGGGAAAGCCGAGTTACTTTTTGGGGATATCGGTGACCGTGTCCGCCAATCATATGTTCTTGTGTCGGCGTAAGTAAGCGAGAAGAGATTGTGTACGGGGCTAAGATGGCGAACCGCAAAGAGGTGCCTACTCCGTTGATTCCAAATCTAAGCTCGGTGCTATGGATGGTGCTCCGGTCTCGATCCTACTCGTATAGGAGCCTTGCAGTGCACTTCGCATCTCACATTCACCGGAGCCGACATAGCTTATGCTTGTTCGGCGGTGTGCTTATTCATGCATGCCCCCGGGGAGTCTCATTTCATCGCTCTTAAGCGTATCATTCGATACATTAAGGGCACTCTTGATTATGGTTTACACCTATACCCCTCTCGCACCGGACAAGTTGCTTTCATATACGGATGCAGATTGGGCGGGGTGTCCGGACACGCGACGCTCCACCTCCGGCTTTTGTGTTTTCTTAGGGGATAATCGATTTCTTGGTCCGCAAGCGACAGCTACCCTATCTCGTTCCGGTCGAGGCCGAGTACAGAGGCGTTGCAAATGTAGTAGCCGAGATTTGTTGACTCGAAATTTCATGTTAGAACTTCGGTGTCCTTTGCGTCGGGCATCTATTGTGTATTGTGATAACATCTCGCCATCTATCTTTCTCATAATCCGGTTCAACATCGCCGAACCAAGCATATTGAGATAGACCTACACTTCGTTCGTGAGAAAGTTGCGTTAGGCCATGTCCGAGTGTTACATGATCTATCATCCTATCGTATGCGGTACATATTTACCAAAGGACTTCCCGAGACGTTATTTCTTGACTTCGAGCCGAGTCTCTCGGCGTCCGGCCTCCTCCCGCTCCGACTGAGGGGGTGTGTAAACGTGTAAATATATTCCCTACCCATAATTAGAATATTTTCATATATTGTGTAAATATAATTATGGTAAGACTAGGATTCCTCTTTTGTATAGGTTTAGGATTCCTCTTTTGTATAGGCTTAGGATTCCTCTTTTGTATAGGCTTAGGATTCCTATTGTATAAGGGATGAATATTGTACTCTATATATACCTTGATATTAATGAAAGACTCCTCAAGGGAGATTAATATCATCTTACAGTATGTGTGCAGCGTGTCATGTGTGGATTATGTAGATTAGGTGCACCTCTAACCTAAACTGCCACCCAAATCTCAGATTTGGTCTCTAGCAAATTACCTCAGGGTTAAATCATTTTCCTTCCGCCGCACCCAAGGGTGTGGCCTAGTGGTCAATGAAGTGGGTTGGGAACCATGAGGTCTCAGGTTCAAATTCCAGTGTACAACAACAACAACAACATACCTAGTGAAATCCTACAACGTGGGGTCTGGGAGAGTAGAGTGTACGCAGACCTTACCTCTACCTTGGTAGGTAGAGCGGTTGTTTTTTAGAGACCCTCGGCTCAAGATAGAGCATAAGCACAATAAAAGCAACAACAAAAGCAAAGCAAGAAAAACGATCAGACCCGGTCAGAAAAAATTTAAAGTAGTATGAAAATGCTGGTATCAAAAGCGAATAAGCCATGATAGCGCATTCCAAAAAAGTAAGCAGTAACTAGTGCAGGTAAATAAGCTAAACAAAGTACACTAAATGACACATAGCAGCAGAAATCAAACTACATGGGACTATAAATCAATACTGCGCCTATTAGTATGATAGGCTAAGCGGGCCTACAATAATAACACTACAACTACCAGTTTGCAAGCGTAAGTAGGACTAAGCTCGACTACCTACTACCTACTACCTACTACCTACTACCCTTCTACCCTAATCTGTGTCCTCTACAACCCCCTATCTAAGGTCATGTCCTCAGTTAGTTGCACCTGCGCCATATCCCGTCTAATCACCTCTCCCCAATATTCTTCGGCCTACCTCTACCCCTCTTGAACCCGTCCATAGCCAACCTCACACACCTCCGCACTGGGGCATTTGTGTCTCTCCTCTGCACATGCCCAAACCATCTCAACCTCGCTTCCCGCATCTTATCCTCCACCGAGGCCACTCTCACTCTATCTCGAATATCATCATTTCTAATCCTATCCCTCCTTGTATGCCCGCACATCCATCTCAGCATCCTCATCTCCGCAACTTTCATCTTTTGGATGTGCGAAGTCTTGACTGGCTAACACTCCGCCACATACAACATAGTCGGTCTAACCACCGCCCTATATAACTTGCCTTTAAGTTTTGGTGGCACCTTTTTGTTGCATAAGACTCCAGATGCTAGTCTTCATTCATCCACCCTGCCCCAATACGATGTGTGACATCGTCATCAATCTCTCCATCCCCTTGGAGACCCGAGGTACTTGAAGCTTCTTTTCTTTGGAATGACCTGAGTACCAAGCCTCACCTCTACGCCTGGCTCAAGGTCGCTCCCGTTACTGAACTTGCACTCCAAGTATTCTGTCTTGGTCCTACTCAGCCTGAACCCTTTAGATTCCAGAGTCTGTCTCCAAACCTCCAGCTTAGCGTTTACTCCATTGCGAGTCTCATCAATCAGGATTATGTGGTCTGCGAATAACATACACCATGGCACCTCCCCTCGGATTTGTCGCGTCAGTCCATCCATCACCAAGGCAAATAAGAATGGGCTAAGAGTTGATCCCTGGTGCAGCCGCATCATCACTGAAAAGTGCTCCGAGTCTCCTCCCACTGTCTGTACCCTGGTCTTGGCTCCATCATACATATCCTTGATTTCCCTAGTGTACGCCACATCATTACTGGAAACACTATGTGATTTCTTCAAATCTGTTTTGATGGACAGAGTTACTCGGTACCTGTGTTGTGGTGAGGTAGTAGGTATCC
The DNA here is from genome assembly GCA_034509755.1 of Anisodus tanguticus. Lineage (NCBI taxonomy): Eukaryota > Viridiplantae > Streptophyta > Magnoliopsida > Solanales > Solanaceae > Anisodus > Anisodus tanguticus. The sequence goes on from CM067546.1 coordinate 35,563,632, forward strand.
CATGGAATTAGTCGAGGTGCGTGCAAGTTGGCCCGGACACCAGGGTTATAAAACATAAATTATTTTTCGTTCGCGTCTAAAGCTCGGGTTTGACCCACTTGTGGGATTTCACTGGGTATGTTATTGTTGTTGTCTAAAGCTCGTGTTGCTGCATTGAGAAGTGCATGACACGTCAGTACGAAATGAGCTCTTGGGTTTTGCTAATTGTCAGACCACTTTTGATTATCCATGTAAAGTTAATTCTTTGTCAACAATTAATAGAGCTGTTTTACCTTTAGGTGGATAATTCATCTTCTCTTTTTCATCATTGTTGGCATAATAAACTTGTTGTTGGTCTTAGCAAAGGCTTGGAAAACTTCATTCTTGATTCTATGAGAACTTTTATGAAAGCCTTGATATAATCAAAATTCTTTTCTGTTGGTTCTTTTCCTGAGCTCGACCTGTATAAGATTAAGGAATGATGCCAGTGTTTCTATTACCTGTCAGCGGAAAATGTTTATATCAATTCTTCAGTTAGTATGAACGAATAATTTATCTTCAATCAATCATTCAACTATACCTCATTTACCAAACTAGTTGGTGTCAGCTATATAAATCTTCTATCCATTTCACTCTATTCGGGCAGATTTCATCCCAAACATCTGCTGATTGATATACGGAGTGATGAGATTTGTGGATTTGCATCTAAATCTTGTTAATCTAGTTTCACAACTGTTCTGGCATTATTTTGGATTAGCAGAATGCAGGTATGGCAACACCACTAACAGAAGTCATTGATGATGTCGTAAAAGCCAAGTGGGACCACGAGAGGACCAAGTTTTCATTGCCTCCTTTGATGACTTTAGTGAGTCTGATATTCTATATTCCACAACATTATTAACGTTTATCTGGTTAAGAATAGTGGATTTCTCATCTGCTATAAGCTGGATGATCAAAATTCCTATTTACATGCTACGCGACCTTTAATGACTCATATTTCCATCCTCTTTTAATCTCCATACTTTTAGCTGTCTACCTAGCTGATTGACAATCACACTGTCAAATAGAACTATAAAACTTGTTGCAGCTTCAATTGCTGAATATTGACGTCAAGTGTAAATTTCTTTTCCAGAAGATACTTAGCCGTATTTTATGATGAAAATGATAATTAACTTTCACATAGGTCAATGATCCAACCTAGCACGCTTTTTCTGTCCCTCTTTGATTGGATCCCCTGATTGGCTGTAAAAATGTTATAACTGAAGATGTTTGCCTGACTTAATTTTTTTTCCTTATACTTGCCACTTTAATGGATTTGTTCTTTCTCTTCCAAGGCATCCTACTCCAGCAGAAGTTTTCTCAAGATTAAAGTGTTAATTGTATGTGGTACACGTTGTTTCTTCTTTTAAGTTGCTAGAGCTAACAGCTGAGCACTTGCAGTTACTTGGAGAACCAGGAAGTGGAGGATCTTCAACACCATCAATGGTTGGGGCTGTTAAGAAATGGCAGAGGTCTGACCCTCAGGTTTCTCTAGAAACATGGAGAAGGTTGTCGGAAGGAAACTCTGCTCTTGAATTGCACCTTAATACCTTAAAGTAAATTGGCAGAGAGACATTATAATGCTTATGAATGCATCATCAATGCATGCAGCCTGCTTCCTGCTGAAAAGGTAAAACTCTTGTGGAACTAGTGCGGATCTGAAAAGCTTGTGCTATCTTAAATGGAAGTTTTGCCTCATTTTATCATAAATGGCATGTGGTAACTACCCTTGACGCCTGTTAGATGCCAATATGTTCTGTGAAGGTTTAAACTAATATAAATCCCCGGGTGTTGAGGATGCCGAAAGTTGTCTTATGTAAACTCACTAAGTTGACTAGAGGATATTCCTAATCATAGTTATTATTATCATTTGCCTTCTTGATTAGTCAATTTTATTATAAGGCATACGAAAAAATCTACTGCTTAATAGATGAAAAATGCATATCCACAGCTAATTAAACCAGATAGCAAATGTAATTCAAAGACATGGATTGAAAGAAAAAGAATTCCTCCTGGTTCTGGTTTTCCTTATTGTTTTTACTGTTCCTTTGTTGTCATGGTGTAGAATTTCTAACCTTCATAAGTTCATGGCTTCCCTCTTTCTGCCTCATTGTTTACTTGTGCCCTTTCTACCTCCAGTCACCAATTTTCAGCTTTTCTTGGTCTTGCTCAAAACCAACAACAAAACATTCTCAAAAATCTTTGCAGTTATTTCTTCCCAAGTTTAAGGAGCAGTTGATTAGCTTTTGATTTGAACTTTCATCGTATCATCTTTAGGTCCTCCACCTTTCTGTTCATAGTCCTCCTTCTCAGGCATTTTTCTGTGAGTCCTGATCTTGCGTTACATCTGATGTCCGATTTATGTCTTCTCCATTAACATTTTGCTCTCATTCGTACTAGAAAAGCTGTCCCTCTGATGTCTTATATCAGGAAATTAGAGTTACCTTGCAGAAGTATGCATCTAAGGGATAATATAATTATTCAATTTGCATTTTGTCCTGCCTGACACAAGTTATCATACTTGAGATCGACCAATTAGCTACTTTCTAATTCTATTAACCGAATACCAAAAAGAGTTTTTCAAAGGTCAGATTATATTTATAGCCCAAATTTCAAATGTAATCATTTTGAATCTTTGCAGTAATTGAATTCTCGTTATATTTTGGTATACTTGTGGAATTACTCTTTGCAGTAATTGTAGAATATTATTCTAAAGTTTAGAGATTCCTTTTCATTTCGAATTTTGAGTTATTCTGCCATGAACAGTGGTTGGAGAGAGCGAATGAACCAACTCAAGCAGAAATTGTTAAAGAATTATTAGGAGCTCGAGATGCTATGCTTCGGATTAGGTATCAGATGCGCAAGATGGGAGAAGCTGCTAGATTATTATTTTTTTGAAACTGGTAAATATTGTATTCCTCAGCATTAAGGACATGCTGGAGACCTTCAAAAAGAAACAAAAAAAGTAATACGAAATACTTACAGTGATTCTAATAAGTCTACAAGTTGATTTAAATCTTCTATGCCTTTCTCTTTACACCAAAAATAAAAAGATACTATACAATTCCACTTGACTTTTTGAATGAAATTGGATTTATCTTCAAAACATCTCTCGTTTCTTTCTCTCCAAACAGTCCACCAAATGCATTGGGGTATTATCCTCCACCATTTCTTCTGGATTTTGCTACCTCCTCTTCTGATCAAACAGCTTAGTAAGTCTGCAGTGTGCTCAGACATGGTCCACTTGGCTGAGAAAAAATGCCCATATTTGTGTTGTGAATTTGCAGTGCAGAAATAGATGGTTGTTAGTCTCATCTGTTTCTTTGCAAAGAAAGCATCTGGAAACTATAATTTTACCCTTTTTCTTCAAAACTTCATGAGTCAAACATGCTTTCTTGGCTACCAGCCATGTGAAGCACTTTACTTTAGTTGGTGCACATATGTTTTTCCATGCTTTCTGGTACACCCCATTCCGGTAAGTTCTCCAGTACCATGTAACTAGATTGTTTCTTCTCTTTTCTTTCACTTATCATTCCTCACCTAACTTCAGATGAAAATTTATCAAGACGTCACTCTATCTCAATAATGAAAAAAGTAGGCTTTGTTTCTGAAATAATTTAATCTCTAGACGACTTCTATATGAAGTGTCTATTTCCTTAGGGTTCTATAGATGTCCAAAAAATAAGAAGAACAAGTGTTAATGAAGTAAATGAAAAATAATGTTCTTGCATGTGTTTGTTTCAGTGGAAAATAATTCCAAATGAGAGAAAAATAGGTTCCGTGCAAGATCTTTACAAGTGTTGCAAAGGTGTAGGAATTTGTAGGAAAATGGTTTCTTATTCTAAACTTTCTTCTTCCTTCCAACAGACACTTGCAGGAGAATTATTTTTTCGTCTAATTTACTTTTACTGCAATTTTCCCGAGAAAATACTTCAACGACCTTGACATCAAACAATGTCCGCGAGGTCAAATATCTGCCTTGTTCCATGTTTATGACCATTTCTTTCACCTTGTACACAATTCACAGATAGAACCAGAATTACAGTCTCAGCTTCTGGATGCTACAATGAATATGGAGGGAGTTTTATTGGCTGGCATTCCTGGTGCTGGTGGATTTGATGAGGTTTTTGCAGTCACCTTGGGGGCTTCAAGCAAAAATGTGACTCAAACTTGGAGTTCGCTCAATGTTCTTGCAATGCCAGTAAGAGAAGATCCTCATGGTGTGTCCTTGGAAAACAATGATCCTCGAGCAAAGGAAATTACTACAGCTGTTTCTTCAATTCAGCTTGAATAATGATCTGGAAGTTGGAGATCGCTTGCAGTAGTTTACTGTACTATGCTATATGACTATAACATGAGATCTTATAATATTAAAATGTATAGATCACCTTTCTACTTCAGGTAGGATTTATCAGCTAGGTTGAAGTTTCAAAACTGTAAGGTCGCAGCGACCTTCTATTAGTTGAAGAGGGCAAATATTTGCCACGAAAAAATAAGCGCCAAATGAGAGCCTGCTCTAGTCTTATGGATCATTGAATGGAAATTAGATCTTGTTGGAATTAAATTTCCCTTTAACTTCATTATTCAAATTGATTGTTGTCAAGTTTTGTGGATCAAATATTTAGCTCCAGCAGTGAGAGAGAGCCTAAATAGGACTATATGATTTCTTGTCGATTTCTCTGCTCCTCTTACCCCTGTTCTCACCCATTCAAGAACTAAATTTTAGTTCTTGCTACGAGCCAAAAGTGCTCTTTGGGAAACCCCCTATTTGGGGTGATTCTGAAGGAAGTTGCTAATATTGTTTACATCTTTGAACTACAGAAAATATGAATGTAACAAAGACGGGAGTTCTAAGGGAAAAAGAATATGTATTCACCAGTAGTCTTTACAAGAGCAAGTTCCATCTTTGAAATGGTGGAACCTATTTCTGTCCCTAACAACGATATCTCTTTCGTAAGTCATGGAAATTAGTTTAGTGTATGTGTGACAATCACTACACATTCTGACATTTCTCACTATCCTTATAGGAGAACGTTGAGATGTTTTTATAAGTGCAAATGCAATTGCCAGCTTTTGACAATGAGTGCTCAATCTTTGCCTCTTCTCTTCTTCATCTACATCAAACAATACCAATGATGTATCTGGTGAATACCCTTCAAATTTCAGTTGCCATTCCATTTGGTGAAGCATCTCATAGACCTCATCGTTGCAGGTATGTGACCTATCTTGTGACACGAACTTGTAGAACTTTCTATTTACTTCAACCAAGCAAGAACCAGGTACTTGACTTATTCCTTCATTAACCATTTTTGTCCGAATTTCAGCCATCTTTTCCCACATTTTAGCTTGTGCATACATGTTGCAGAGCATCACATAGTCACTAGCATTTCTTGAGTTCAACTGGAAAAGATTCTTGGCTGCTACTTCTCCCAACTCAACGTTCTGATGAACTCTGCAAGCACTTAGCAGACTTCTCCACAATACATCATTTGGCTCCATTGGCATACCTTTGATGAGCTCCAAAGCTTCCTCGAGCCTCCCAGCTCGCCCCAATAGATCAACCATGCACCCATAATGCTGAATTGTTGGCTCTATCCGATGCTCCAGTCTCATTCTGTCAAAACATTTTAGCCCTTCTTCAACCAGTCCAGCATGACTACAAGCACTCAAAATCCCTACATAAACAACATCATCTGGTTCCAATCTTTCTTTGAGCATTTCATGGTAGATCCTTAGAGCTTCCTCTCCACGACCGTGCAAGGCCAGCCCTGAAATTATTGCACTATAGGACATATGATTCTTGTTTTCCATTCTTTGGAAGAGAATCAACCCTTTCTCTAGACATCCACATTTAACATACATGTCTATTAAGGAAGTCTCTACTATAACATTGAGACCACTCATGTTCCTTACAAGATATCCATGTGTGGATTTCCCATAATCAAGGGCATCCAAATGAGTACAAGCAGAAATAACACTCACCAATGTACTTTCCTCTGCCCTCCAACATCCCTCAGACTTCATTTCACCAAAAACTTTAAGGCAATCAGACCATAGTCCCAAATTAGCATGAGCTGCTATAAGTGCACTCCAAGAAGCTATAGTCCTTTGATCCATTTGCTCAAAGACAGTGCAAGATTCCTTAATTTCTCCACACTTTCCATACATATTGATCAAACTGTTCTGCACAAACACATCATCCTCATGTCCAAACTTGAAAATTTGACCATGAATCTGCTTTCCTTGTTTGAGTGCCCGAAATCGAGCACATACCTTAAGAAGTGCAGGATATGAGAAATTACCTGGTTCAACCCCATCTTCAATCATATGAATATACCAAAGAATTGCTTCTTCCAAGTTCATATCTTTGACATGTCCTCTTATTACAGTATTGTATTCAAATGATCCTGGATCACTGATCTCGCCGAAAATCGAACAAGCATAGTCCATGCTGCCCCATTCTGATAGTGCACAAGTGGATAAAAGATTGCCTGCACAGAAAGAGCTACAAATGAATCCAAGTTTCAAGATTTGGCCATGGACTTGCTTCAACTCCTTCATATTGTTGCATTTCTTGATCATAGAAATCCATTCTTGTTCCTTCAAGCTGAAGTTGAATTCTGGAGCTTTTGCATGATCTTCTTGAGGTATCAGCAGTGGAATCTTATTAAGGACTGAAGTCCTCACCATCATGTTTTACACCATCATTTAATTTCAAGAATTAATGAGCTTGATGAACTGATAAACTCACTAGTATAGTAGTATCAAGATTAAAAGTTTGTGCTATGAAAATATTAAAATTTTGGAATTGGAATAGAATTGAAGGTAGCTTGGATTCTTGAAAATTTTCTTGATAGGGACATGTGGAAAGTGTGCTCTCATCCATGAGATTTGGAAAGTGAATTTAAACCAGAAAAAATCTGCCAAGTCATGAGACATGTAGAAGTTGATAGGATAATGTTTTTGAGTAGATGGGACCACAAAGTATGGAGTTAAAATATATGTAGCCACTCCTATAGTCCTATTGCACTTTTAGTAAATGTTCTAACGATTTCATTGGTTAGCCCAAAATGGGATCAATGGATACAATATCTTTGTGAAGGGAAAGTCCGGAAGGCAAAATCCCCACATGTACCGGAGGCTAGGTGGGATGTAAATAGAGGTATATGCGCGAGTGGCAGCCCTGCAAGTGAGAGGATCAACGGGACACGAACCCCTTGCAATATTTCAGCAAAGACTGTCACCACACGGATTCGAATCCGCGACGTCGGAGTGGTTGTAGCCAATCACCTTGCCACTTACCAACTCGCTTGTGTCCTGGGGATACAATATCTAAACTTGTGCCCATAAAAATAGAAAAAACAGGAATGCCCCTGATGGTGGACCCATTATCCTATCCAAAGTCACAATACAAAGGATGAAAAGAAAAGATAATTTGAGGGCTATCCCATTATCATCCAACACCTTTTTACCCCTCCCTCTCAAGAAATAAGATAGTGAGGACTTTCTATAACGAAAGAAATGATTAATGATTGTGCATTGGAAGTGTAAAAGTTAATGTATTTTTTAATTTTTTATATAAATCTTGGTGTCCTAAATGTACTCCCCTTCCGTCCCCCATATCCTTGGTTACCTTCATTCTTTTAACAAGAGTTATATGAAGTGGAAGCCCTTCATCTGAAAACAAACTGAACAAATTAGACATGGAGGAATATGAATTTTTGAGATGGGAGAACTGAAAGATTATATTGGCGTTTGGCCATGAAAGCCAAATATTTTTTACTTTATTTGGAATTTTGAAGTTGGAGTTGGAGTTGAAGTTGAAGTTGAAGATAGAGTTGTGTTTGATTATAGTTTTTTGCAAAGAATATTTGGTTGTTTGAATGTACTGAAAGTAAAAAAAAATGAAAATAACATTTTAGGTCACGGCTAAAAATAAAGATTTTTTCCATCGACATTCAGTGAAAATTTTGTGTTATAAAACATGATTTTTCCACTTCATTCCCACCAAATCAGTTCACTAGGAAAACACATGGAAATAGGTTCTCATTGAAACTCTGAGAAAATTCTTAATTTTTCTGTGTGAAAATACTACTTTTTAAGTTTTTTCCACCGATATCCAATGAGAAATAATCACCGAACATTTTTTAGTGGGAAAATATTTTTTTTAATGTAGGTGTTTTTCAAATTTCAAATACAACTTCAAATTGTATTTAGAATTTTCATAGTCAAACGCTAATTTTCAAATAAAGTAAAAAACATTCAAAAATAAAGTAAAAAATTGTCGTGGCCAAACAAATCCTCATCACCCTCATTTTTCACTTTTCTCTTTTCTTTAGAACTTTTCACAAAATGAGACATAGTAACTAGTTATTTGACCATTAAAGAGTATGTAATTAAACTTTGAGATTTAGTATATGGTAATGCGAGTTTTACATAATTATAAATCTTCTTTATACATGCTAGATTTACGAGAAAATCATATTGTATAAAAAGTTTTTCGAATTTCAAGAACAACAATCGTGATATATTAGATCGTTTACTCCTTCCCTTAAAATCAATTCTCCGTTACATCTAATATGAATATTGCGTTATCTGTTTATTTACTTGTCGATTTAGTAACTAGTTATCTTCTTCAACATCTAATATTTTCCCATTATTCATAGAGCTTTCTTTTTCTTTTCTTTTTTTCTTCTTTTCTTTCTTAAATTTTAAATGGATAGAGTTAATGTTCCCAAAAGCCCAAATCTTTTTCTCAGGCGAGGCTCCAATTTCCAGCTTGAGCCCAATTGTCTTTGTAGTTGGAATAGTTAGGCTTATCGCCCTCCAATTCTTTTGGGTCCCTAAGCCCAAAATTTTTGGACCTCACTTCCAAGCAATTCTCTGCTAAATAATTATTTCTTAGATAATACTATTCATACGGGGATCTTAGTAACTTAGTTCCCTGGCTACTGAACTTTCACTTTGTTAATGAGAGTTCGATTTCCCATCGAGTAATTCCCTCCCCCATTTTCCCTTCCCCTTCCCCATTAATAAAAAAAATACATTCGTACAATTTGGATGACCTTATTTTGACTTTGCTAAACATTATTTACACGGTTCATATAGAAGTAGGGAATACGTACTAGATCAATTGTGATGAGAAGGTCATTAAATTCTGAAAGAAATAATCCTTTGTATATAATTAACAGTGTACATTTACCATAATTATAGAATTCTTGTACAAATAGAATAGGATTTTGGGAGTAGAATAGGAATAGGATTTTTCATATTATGGAAATTATAAATTGTATATATACTCATTCATTAATTAAAATAATCACAGATTTTCTTTCAAATTCTATTTTTAACAGTATTGTTCGAATTATGACTGTTAGGTACTGGATTGCTGACACAATTCGTTTTTCTTATAATAAGCTTGTTCGATTTTGGTCTTAACATTAGAACATAAATTTTGATATGATGAATATAAATCGTATATTCCTAGTTAAAACTGTGTGAAGTGCACTACCAATGATATTTGAACTAAAATAATTAGAAACGTCATGATCAAAGAAGAATGTCCAAATAAAGGGGGGGGGGGGGGGGGAATAAGTTGAAAGGAGTATGTACTTTGTTTTAAGATGGAAAAACTTGGAGTAGTATCAATATGTTATAAAAGCACTGTATGAAAATAGGAGAGCAATAAGAGGGAGAGAGAGGATACAAAGTAATAGTTTTTCTTTCTTGGTGTCTTTCATTTCAAAATAAGTACAAGGCTATTTATAAGCCTAAAGATGACAAAGAGAATTGGAGGACTTAGTAAACTAGTGGACATGATCATCCACGTATGAATTGGAGCACTTAGTAAGTTAGTGGACATAATCATCCACATATGAATTGGAGCACTTAGTAAGGATATCCACCATTGTAAGTGGTCATTTACACTAATTAAGATTGTTTCATAACACTCCCCCTTGGATGTCCGATGATGTGCCTCGTTAAAACTTTACTAGAAGAAACCCAATGAGAAAAATTCTAATGAAGGAAAAAGAGTACACATATCTTGTGATACACATTGCTTGTTGCCTCGTTAAAATCCTTATCAAGAAAAATTCAATGGGACAAAACCTTGATTAAGGGAAAAAGAGTACAACGTGTATTACTCTCCCTAATAAAAACTTCACTTAATGTCCCGGAGATGACGCATCCCAATGTTGTATATCATCTTCTCAAATGTTGAGGTTGGTAATGCCTTAGTAAACAAGTCTGCTAATTTGTCACTTGAATGAATTTGTTGAATATCTATTTCGCCTTTCTTTTGAAGATCATGAGTGAAAAAGAATTTTGGCGAAATGTGTTTTGGTTTGTCTCTTTTAATGTATCCCCTCTTAATTGAGCTATGCATGCAACATTGTCTTTGTACAATGTTGTTGGAATATTCTTTTCCAAAGAAAAACCACATGTTTCTTGGATGTGTTGAATTATTAACCTCAATCAAACTCATTCCCGACTAGGGGATGGAGCAAATCCAGTGGGACGGGATTCATGATGTTTCATAAACAAAGTATTGTTCTGATCAACCACAAGTAGGCAGGTAGTTAAATCATGATATTTCTTAAACCCTTTTTCACGGTATTGTTGTTGTAGCAGCACATTTGAAGCATGAAAAGTGATAAAAGTTTTCTCATAGTGAGTCATCATCAGTGATAGTGTCTCCACATAATTTTAATACAGAACTTACTTTATGAATAGCAGAATTATAATCAATTACAGTTTTAAAATCTTCGAATTGAAGGTGTATCCAGTCATATCGAGCTTTCGGTGTTCATATAGATCCTTCAAATTATTCTACATTTTAAGTGAATCTTTCACGGTTAAATATTCAGTTTTTAATCCTTCATGAAGGTGATGACGAAGAAAAATCATAGCTTTGGCTTTATCTTGACTTGATGTTTCATTTTCTTGTTTAATAGTATCCCCAAGACCTTTAGCGTTAAGGTGAACTTCAGCATCAAGGACCCATGATAAATAATTATTTCCAGTGATGTCAAGTGTCACAAATTTAAGCTTTGATAAATTCGACATAGTAAAGCTATCATAAAAGATAAATAAGTTAGAGATAACATAATCTCAAATTAATAGCTTTATTTTCACAAAAGGAAAACATTTTTTTTACAAAGAGTAGTCAATAGAATCCAATTGAACTAACAGTAACATAAATTCATGGTCTTATGTAAGGGTGGTCAGTGGGACGGGATGGGACGGGACTGGACGGGATTTGGGGGAACGGGGTGGGGTTTGGTGGGATATGGCGGGCCGGGATATGGGGGACGGGAAGAGGTCTCGTCCCATCCCACATCCCGCCGACAGAGGGGACGGGTCGGGTCAGGTAGGGAGATTTGTGGGGACTTGAATTTTTTTTTTATAAACACTTGATTTTAAAAATATATATATTTAAATACTTAAATAATTAAACAAAATAGTGAAAAAATATCCCAAGGCTAATTGCCTATTATATTATTTAATAGAAATATGATTTTTTTGTAATACAATTTCAAAATTGCAACTTTGTTTCGTAGTTCAAAAGTTGCAAATCACATAGTAAAACTGTCATTAAAAAAATTACATATTCAACCATACTTTTTCTAATTTTCTAACAATCTCTTGAGGATCTTCTGTTGGAATTGAAAGTTGTTGGTCAAATCGTTCAACGTCGATTCCTGCTCCCTCGGATAAGATTTCATTGTAGTTGTAGTCGTCTTCTTCATTAATCTCTGGTTGACCGCACCTTCTACGCTCCGCTCTAATCCAATCTCTAAATAAAACTGCAATCTCCAAACTGTCTCCCGCTAACAAGTGTTTGTGCTCTCCTATTTGAAATCTTCCAACAGAAAAAAGCGCTTTGAGAAGCTGTTGATGACGCTTGAATATTCAACACATCTCGAGCCATCTTTGATAGAGTCAGAAATGTCTTCTCATTCTCCCTCCAATATTTCAGCAAGTCTTCACGTCCATTTTTTTTGGCAATTGATTCGAACGGTACAACACCCTACAAAACATAAACATCAAACTCGCTAATTTGTAAAGAACTTGAACCACTATACATTCTATTTCGAATGTCTTGAATACTTGAAGTAGAACCCACATGTTTTTTATAAGGTTAAAGTGAAGTAGAAGAAGATGGTACAAAAGCCGGTTGACTTTGCTCTTGGTAATACATATACATATTTTTGCATTGTATTTGTATGCTAGACATAACTTCTTCTTTATTTGGTTTGTAAGTTGGTTCTTCAGTTGGGTCTGTTGAAGTATTTCTAAGCATTCATAAATCGTTTCAATAAGGGCATTACAACTGTCTACTTTCATAGTACGATTTAATAAGCACCAATAAAATAAATAGTGGGAATAGGTAAAAAAATATTTTTAAAATTTTACAAACATTTTTTGCAATAGCTGGAGCGTAAGTTGGTTTTTTCATATATTCATTAAATAACAAAAATATTAGAGCTATATAAAATAGCATAGATGAAATAGTAGGATAATAAATACCAGAAAATTCCTTAGTACCTAGAAAAAATTTCTCTAAGAATACAATAAGTTCCAAAATTTTATCTCAATCACCATCTACAAGCATATCTATTAGATTTTGATTGTGGGCGTTAAATAATAAAGTTATAGGTCTTCTATACTCGTGAGCAACAAGTCATTGTTCATACAAAAAATTCCACCTAGTCGCAACTTCTTATGGAATTTTCCTATAAGGTAATCCACAATCATGACAAGTTTTTTATACTCTTTGCGTCTTTGTATTTTATTACCTTTAAAAATAAAGTTGATAGCAAATTGTACTTTATCAAGGATGTTTTTAAAAAGTTTTAGGTCATCCTTTACAACTAAGTTATAAATATGACATGCACATCTAACATGAAAAATATGGGGAAAAGATGGAGTCAATCGAGTTTTTAAAATGTTTATAACATAATCACTAGAAGTAGCATTATCTAATGTAATAATCATAATTTTATCAGTAATTCCATAATATTCACTAATTTCATGAATATTTTTTGAAACAAAAACTCTAGTGTGTCTTTCATCAATATATCTATATGCTAATATACATTTTTGCATAGACCAATTGTGATCTATCCAATGACATGTAACAGTTAAATAATCATTATCATTAGTACTACGGCCTATGTCAAAATTGATAGCCACTTTGACATTAAAATGATACAATGCATAACGTAAATATTATTGATATTCATGCGCAAATTTAAAAACATCTCTTCTAATAGTTGATCTAGGAAAACTGTTAAAAGCATGATTATATGTTTCTTGAATGTAATGAATAAAACCATGAGAGGGAGGAAATGAAAAGGGCAAACCCCCCACAGCAACTAATTTTTCTAAATTTTCCCGATCTTTGTGTTTATCATATTTCAGACCTATAACTCCCCCGTCATTGGGTTAATTCAACCATGTACTTGGTCGAGACACTATGTGAACCTTGTCCCGACTCAGAAGGCATTTGCACACCCATTTTTTTAGCCAAGTATTGGTTATACCTTGCTTTATGAGAGTTTTCTACATGTCTCATTAAACCACTTGTCCCACCTTGACCTTTTTCAGTTATAAATTTATAAACTTTGTGACAAATTTTACAAATAGCTAGTTCATTAGGAATGTCCCTTTCAAAAAAATCTCATGCATGTGATTTTAATTTTCATTATTTTTGTCATCTTCTCATACTATGGGGAATAGGAAGGATTCCAGTTTCAGTTTCAATCTGAGACTCATTCTGATCCTGAGGTGGAGGTGCACTAGTGGGCGTGTTATCTAAATTATCTTCTAATTCATTTTCTAAGTCAAAGTCTGGTTCAGATGCAGAATTTACCTCATGATCTAATGGTATATTAATATTAACATTAAAAAGATCATTTTCATCTACATGAGTGAAATCATCATAATTAGGATTACTAGAAGATGCACCCTTACCCCTGCTACCCCTAATACCTCTCTACCAGAAAAATGTCCACCTCGTTCCATTATAATTATGTAAATAAATAATTAAAGTTAGTAAAATTAAGTATGATAATTAAAATTAAGTAACAATAATAATTTAAATAAAAGAAGGAATGAATGTACCAAACGCTGACGTAACGTCGACGTGCAATCAAGGTTGAAAATTGAAACTTTGTTCGATGATCCTCAAACTAGTTGCCAACTTCACTCTCAATTTTTGAACTTTTGATAGAAATTAGCAAATGAAATATAATATTTAGTGTGCAATTTAGACTTGTAGAGAGAGAGAGATAGGATTAGAGAGAGATAGTAGGAAGATTTGTGAGAAAAATTAAGAGGAGAATGAGGTATTTATAGTTGAAAAATAGGGTCAATGTGTAAATATACTAACTTAGGAGTTAAAAATAAATATTAAGGGGTAGGGGGTTTATGGGGTGTGGGGGGGCCAAAATGGCCGTTACTAGCCGTTTTCAACGGCTAAAATTGAAAGTGGTTGTTTGTGCAACGGCTAGTTTCTGCAAAGGGGGTGGGACGGAGTGGGACAGGGCGGGCCGGGACGGGTTGGGTCGGGGGCCGGATGGGGCAGGATCGGGACGGACGGGACGAGTCCTAGTCCTGTCCCGAGTTCGAACCCCACTACCAACATTTTTTATCCCGTATTTTAAAAGGGGGGTCGGGGCGGAGCGAGTACCTAGACTGGTCGGGGCGGGATCGGGTCGTCCCGCCCACTAGGCAGCCTTAGTCTTAGGTAAAGAAAAACTTATTCACAACCATCAATCAAATCTTTAAATATTTATTTAACCTTTTCATGGAACGTATGCTAAGTGAACAAAAATATATAAATAATATATAAGCATACACATAATTTGCATTGTGCAATAAGTCAAGCACAAGAGAAAAGGACAAAACTTTCAATAAACCTATAACCAATTAGCTAGCTAGGTTTATGGTTTATTACATTAGATAAACTGAAAATATTTAGTCATCAATCAAATATTATAATGGTCTTCTGGTTTATATCATGAGATAAGATAAATGATCATTTTGTTTTCACGGTTAGATTATAATGAGTATAATCACAAATAAAACATAAAGCAGATTTCATATGAAAGAAATGCGTACCAACAGTTTGATAATTTTAACACTAGATCGGAGTTTGTTAAACCTCATTTTGTTCAACCTTGATATTAAAGACTTCGTGCTGATAACATGTTATAAAAGCAGTGTATTAAAATAGGAGAGCAATAAGAGGGAGACAGAGGACACAAAGTAATGGTTTTTCTTAGGACTTGGTAAACTAGTGGACATGATCATCCACGTATGAATTGGAGCACTTAGTAAGGATATCCACCATTGTAAGTGATCATTTACACTAATTAATCTTGTTTGATAACAAAATACAATTTTTTTTAGACATTATATTCGAAAAAAGCAAGATAACTCATTAACAATCGGTGCAGGTGCAGTATTGAGTACTCAGCTATTCAAGTTATGTAAAAGATACATTTTTAGTTTTTTCTGAGATGTTTCCTTGACCTATCATATGTATCAAATTGGTTTCGTTCCAATCTAAGAAGCATTTTAGGGGATGCAAGCATGTAGGAAGGCCGACGACTATACAAGAAAAGTCAAGATATCTAGAAAACGAAAAGGACTTGATGTTGAAAGAAAAGAAAAAGGGACATCATAAGCTCTTCTTGATAAATCAAATATGTGGAATTCTAGAGGAAGTATACTGAAAATAAGTAATAATAAGACAAAGTAAGATAATGATTAGCCTGAGCCTTGTGACAGCTTCTGAGTAAATTTACGATAACTTGTATGCAAGCACAGAAATCGAGAGAATAATTGAACAATCAATATCTTAATAAATGTCATTAAAGCTCCATTGGAAGACGTATGAGTGGTTTCAGTAATGGACATCCGTTGCAATTCAAATGCTTATTTCCACCCTTTCGAGCCACCGGTGCCAAACATACACGTGTTGCCCCCGGTACTGATTGAATGCTACCGGTAATGTCTCAAGCCGATCTGGACTCGACTTAGCATCAATGGCCACATGTCGCATTATAATTCGTACATCTATCTTATACAAATTTTGCCTTATACAGATAGTCCCCGCACTTTTCAGGTGTAACTATCGTGTACCCGGGAAGTGGATTTGAATTCTCGACCGGACAAACCTCATACTTCAGCGGGAAATTTGAATCGTAATGTTTACCAAACTTGTCAAACGTCACATTCATTCAATACTTCTGAAATGGCGACACCTAAACCATCACTTTGATCGACGTGAACTGCAACAATGATAGTGCACACCTTTTCACTTCCAAAACATTATATTTTTTTACCATAAATAGGAGGCCAAATCTTCTCACAAAAGATAATTACAAATATTACAACATTTTTCCTTCCTTCTTAAATTATTCTACCATAATGTCATCCACCAAATCTTCTACTTCTCATTCTTCTGAGAACCACGACAATCCTCCAAGCCATCGCCATGGGGAAGAACCTGCCTCCCCTACGACTCAGAAGATCGACTTGCACTACACTGCTGCCGAAATCCTACCTTAGGGTTTTGATTTCTCAGGAGATCTTTGTATTCAAAACAAATATGAACATATTGAGAACTTTGAATCTAAGATAATTGTCAGGGTTCTTCCTGATGTTATAAAAGATTGTGGTTTTTTCTTCTGACATAGTTATCAGAGCAATTAACCCCATCGATCGAGTGCACCAACACGTCGAAGGGTTTTCATGACTTATACTTACCTATTCACCATTGGTTTCAAGCTCCTTATTCCAAAGATTATCGAAGACATTCGTCGCCGCTATAGAATCTGCCTGGGCCAAGTTGCTCCATAGATTTGGAGATTAGTCTACTGTATACATATGTTAGCCAATAATGCTGATGTTCTATTTACTATCGATCACATTTTGCTCCTTTACTACCCTAGGGTTTTTCGAGGTGAAATTATCCATCTATGAGGACGACTTCGATCGCAGTTGGCTAACCCGCTTTATTTTAATCAAGATCGACCAAATACACCAGCCTTCTTCATACCCTTTTCCAGAATTGTGGAATCTCTCCCGTGAGTATTTCTTACTGCAAATTTCACTTATTTGGCTTTTTGAGTAAAGGGAAATCTCTTTCTTATGCAAACATTATAACTTTTCAGCCGTTTTAGTTGAACCACAACTGATTAAAAGGATTTTTGAGTGGGTAATTAGTCTTCTTTGTGCCTCCTCAGACATCACCCGATCATGGAAGAGTATCACCTCCGAGTGGTGGAAAGGGAAATACCATGGTAAATTTTAGCCCTAACTCTTCCTTTTACCCCGGACTTCCTGGATTCTCTTTCATTCTATCTTTTTGATTTGCAGGGCTCTCGGTACGAAAATCTCCAACCCAGAAAGTTCCATTTTGTGCAGCCACTTTATCTAACATTCTCTAGTCCGCTTCTAGCAATCAGAAGGGGAAGGCTCAAGATGAAGTTCCTGAGACACCGGTGGGAATTGGTTCCCGGGTGAGAAATCGCCACCGGCTCATGAAGTACTGAAAAGAGCTGCGTGTATAAGCTAAAGTGGGTGTTATTCAGATTGATTATGAGGAAAAAGTGAACAATGACAATACCTGCCCGGGGAGTCCCTAGCGAGGTTCTCCGGCGGCAGAGACAATCGCTCCTCCCGAAGATCCTTCCAAGCACAGCTCAATTTCTACTTCCGGTACTCGGGTCAAGAAATCTGATTTTTCTCCACGAAAATCTCCCAATGCTACCCTTGAAGCTCCCCTTGCACATTTCACAGATTTGTTTTTGCAGGAAAAATACTTCTTTTTTTACTATTCTTTACGTACTTCGTACTTCATACTTCTTCACCGGACGTAACCCTTTTATCCAGGGTCATACCACTGCTCTCTCCACTGCGAATTTGGCTAAAGTGATAGGCTCGTCCCCTGATGAAGAGAAGTTGAAGAAGGACATCCAGCATATCAGGGCAGAAGTTGAAAACCTCCGAATTGGTCTTAGAGACTCGGATTCTCTTCGAGCCTCACTTTCGTTGCGCTTACAGGACAATGTTGACTCTCTTCAGGATCTGGAGAATTTACTTCAGGCTTTAACCACTTCTTACGTGACCCTTCAAGGGAGGACAATAAGGTTGGCAACTGATTCGGCAGAAGCCCACAGACAGCTCCACACCTCCCAACACACCATTAATGAGCTCCAGGCTAAATGCCAAAGATGGAAGCTTCCGAGGGATTTGTCTATCCTAAAGAGACATGTGGACACCCTTGAGGAAGCCAACAGGCCGAGGATTGATATTCTTTCTAAACTCCTGGACGCATAAATTGACCTCCACAGTGCTGAGTTATCATTGGAAACTCTATGGCGATATAGAGAGGATTCAGATGCAGAAGCTGGTGGAGAGGCTGGTGATGAACCCCCTAACTGATCTTATTGATCTCTTTGATTTTGTTGACAACACTTGAAACACCCCCGGTGGACCACGGAGCGTGCAGGCCATAACCTTTCTGCGGGTTTTATTTTAATTTTTTTGTTACCGGTCACTTTTGGGCCTGGTTAGTATCTTTTGTAACCGAATCTACTTCGGTCCTGAAAAAGTATGAATGAAAAGCTTTTCCCGTTTGCAGCAATGTGCAAGATTTTCATCCTTTATTTATTTTCAGAAGCAAGTATTAGTTACAGACTTTATTACTTTTCTTTATGAACCAGAACCTATCTTTGAGGTTTATTTTACCGGGATAGGCTAGACTTTGGAAGTATAAAAACTTTCTGATAATCCTAATTTGGTTCCAAAGATGTATTTTTCTTTTCATCTTAAATCGGGCATATCATGAGAAGTCCCCAATATATGAGAAATCTCCAGTATTGGGTGCAAGCTTGAAGCACTAGAATTTCGTAAAATTTTCACTCTATTTCGGGTGTATATGTATGGCCCCCAGTATCTGAGAGTTCATGCTATGAAAACTCAGTTACTGGATAGCTCTCCTCTATAGTAAGACTATTAACATGCTTATTTCCTGATGTTGCCTCATTAAAAACCTTGTTGGAAAAACCCAATTGGGACAAAAACTGAATGAAGGGAAAAAGAGTGCAGCGCATGCTTTGACCTACTACACATAGTATTCCTTCAAATGTCTCACATTCCAATTACTTGGAAGTGTATTTCTTTATTGGTCTGTTAGCTGATAAGCTCTTTTACCGACAATATCGGTGACCGTATATGGTCCTTCCCAGTTTGCTTCTAACTTTCCAACATTACGTTCTTGGGTACTCCGAGTGACTCTCCAGAGCACCAAGTCCTCGAGTTTAAAGTGTCAGAGATTTGCACGCCGGTTGTAATAATGTTTCATTCTTTATTTTTGGGCTACCATCTGGACGTATGATAAATCTCGATATTCCTCGAGCAAATCCAGGTGCATGGACATTGATTCTATATTTGATTTGTCCTCAACCCGGAGATATCTCAGGCTTGGAGTTCCTACTTCTATCGGGATCAAGGCCTCTACACCGAAGACCGGGAAAAAAGGAGTTTCTCCGATACTCATTTTTGTCGTGGTTCAATATGCCTATAATATCTTCGGTACCATAGAACACCAATTTCTTTTTGCAGCTTCCAGTTTTTTCTTCAAGTTTTAGATGATAGTCTTATTTGTTGACTCCGCTTGTCTATTTGCACTGGGGTGATAGAGAGTAGAGGTGATCCGCTTGATATTAAGCCATCTAGGAACTCCGTAACTTTGGCTCCGATAAAATTTCGGCCGTTGTCACAAGCTATCTCCTTAGGGATGCCAAAATGACAAATAATGTGTTGCCAAATGAAGTCATTTACCTCTTTCTCCCGTATTTTCTATAAGCTGCAGCTCTAACCCATTTAGAAAAATAGTCAGTCATAAATATAATTTGACATACATGTCCGGGTGCTGCTGGCAAGGGTTCGACTATGTACATCCCTCACTTTATGAACGGCCATGGGGACACTACCGGATGCAATTACTCACCCCCGGTGTAACAGTTGTGCATGGCACTGACACTTATCGCATTTCCTTACAAATATTTTTGTATCTTGTTCGATTCGGGGACAATAATAATTGTCCCTCATGAGCTTCCTCATTAAAGATTCCGCTCCTGAATGATTTCCATAAATGCCTTCATGTACTTCCCTCGTTACGTAATCAGCTTCATCGAGGCCTACGCACCGGACTAGGGGACCATAAAAACACCTATGATAAAGTTTCCCATCTACGGCGTAGTACCGAGCAGCCTTGGTCCTTAGAGCTCTGGATTCTTTCGGGTCCTCCGGGAGCTTTCCGTTCACGAGGTAGTCTAAGAACTCATTTCTCTAGTACCAAGTTAGGCTGTTGAATTAACCTCGTCATACCCGATGGGATCCAGCGCCGAATGCAACAGCTGAATAACCGACTAGATTTTGAAACCCTCAGCTTCCATGCTGAAACCTAAGTTTGCGGGTGCATCTGCCTCTATGTTCTTTTCCCTAGGTATATGTACCACCATCCATTCTTGAAAACGAGATAACAACTTCAGAGTATTTTTAAGGTATCTTGGCATGCACTCATCTTTGGCTTCGAACACTCCGTGGATTTGGTTCACTACCAGCAGTGATTTGGACTTAACTTTAATAATTTGTAAGCCTAAACCTTGGGCCAGCTCCAAACCTGCAACCAAAGCCTCGTACTCTGCTTCGTTATTAGTTAACAGAGTGTTATTTATTGCTTGCCTTAAAATTTCACCGGTGGGAGTTCGCAATACTACCCCCAGACCAGTCCCCTTGACGTTGGAGGCACCATCAGTGTGGAGTGTCTGAATCTCGAGGGCAGTCCCCGAGACCAAGATAGCCTCATTTTCCGCCTGTAGGGTTACTCTCGGACTGAAATTGGCCACAAAGTCTACGACAACTTGTGACTTTATTGCAGTCCGAGATCTATATTCAATGTCAAATTCACTTAATTCTACCACCAATTTAGCCAAGCGCCCAAAAATTTCGAGCTTATGCAATACATTTTTAAGATGGAACGTAGTTACTACGGCAATTGGATGGCATTGAAAATATCGTCCAAGCTTTCGCGACGATATTACTAAGGAAAAATCCAACCTTTCGAATAATGGGTACCGAGTCTAGGCCCCTGATATTACTCTACTTATGTAATAGACAGTAAGTGCCTAAAGTAGTTAAGAAAGATGTTTTATCTTGGTCTTTCAGGTTATTTCTTATTTGGTTATACCCGGAATACGCATCGCGAAAACTCATGATCTCGTGTCCGGTGGTAGCATCGACATTTGATTAATGTTCTGTAGCAGAAACGAATCTTTAGGACATTCTTTATTCAAATCCTTATAATCAATGTACATTCTAAATTTGTTTTTCTTTTTAGGTACTACGACTATGTTTGCTAACCAATCCGGATATTTTACTTCCCGTATTGACCCTATATTGAGTAATCTAGCTACCTCTTCTTTAACAAACCTACTACGGAATTCGACTATCGACCATTTTTTCTACCGCACTAGAGGAAAACTGAAATCCAAGCCCAACTTATGAGTTGTGACTTCTAGAGAGATGTCTGGCATATCTTCATGAGACCATGCAAAGCATTCAACGTTAGATATAAGATATTTAAGAATCAAATCACTGAGCCTCGGGGTTAACCCGATGCCCAGGTATACCTTCTTATCAAGGGGTTTCGGATGTAGTGCAATTTGCTCCAGTTCCTCTACACTGGACTTGGTAGTGCCTGATTCATTCGGTACCTGAAAGTATCTGGGTACTTGGTACCAATCCGAAAGCTCCTCATCCGGATAAGCTAATTTTGTTTCCACCGGTGGAACCTGGTGAACATCTTTTGGCACCGATTCCTCTTCCTGTAGTTGCTATTTGGGGTCTACCATCTCCTTTGGTTCCTCTATGGCGTACATTTTCCTGGCAGCGAGTTGTTCACCTCGGATTTGTTGAATCCCCTCTGGTGTAAAAAATGTCACCAATATGAGTAACGTCGACGGGACCGCCTTCATATCATGTATCCACGGTCTCTCAAATATTACATTTTACCTCATGTCATTGTCGAGAATATAAAATTTTGTCATCTTAATAACCCCTATCGCGTCCAGCCGTCCACCGGTAGATCCATTTCCCCTTTTGTAGTTTCACTTGACATGTTGAAACCTGAGAGGGTTCTGACAACCGGGCCTATCTTGTCTGCCATATTCACTTCTTCTACCACCTTCAGGCAGATTATATTAGTTGAGCTTCCCAGATTAATTAATACTCTCTTCATCTTGAAGCAATCGATGGGTACCATGACCACCAGTGCGTCGTTGTGAGGGAAGATTACACACATGCAGCGTCTTCTTCGGTGAACGTAATAGTATGTTCATCAGGTATTTCCCAAAACCTCTTCTCCCGGGTTATAGAGATTTTCATTTTCTTAGCCGCAATG
Organism: Anisodus tanguticus; assembly: GCA_034509755.1. NCBI lineage: Eukaryota > Viridiplantae > Streptophyta > Magnoliopsida > Solanales > Solanaceae > Anisodus > Anisodus tanguticus. The sequence goes on from CM067546.1 coordinate 35,586,133, forward strand.
AAAGATGTAGCGGCAATCATTGATCCACCATAGATCATAATTATTTTGAGCTCTCTGGCTCAAATATTCCCGAAGATGCCCCCTGCTTAGCATTCCTGCCACCTCCTCTCGTAGATGTCTGCAATTCGTAGTTTTATGCCTATGAGTGCCATGGAAATCGCACCATATGGACTGCTCTCTCTTGTTAGGATCATATTGCAGTGGTTTCGATGGACGGGATACTGAATGAGTTCTCAGTACCGCCACCATTTGCTCTTCATCGATGTTGAAGTTATACTCAGATAATTTTAGGTACCCGATACCCTTAGATGAGTTACCTTTATCGGAATTCACCAATCCTTAATTGTTTCGTCCGGGACCTCATTTGTTATTTGGCTTTTCTAATGAGCAAAAACCATATCCTCCTCCCTATTTTTCGGGAGTAGGATAAGATTGGTAACTATTTTTTGAGGAATTTCGATTGGTTTCTTTATCAGATTTTTGGAAGATACTCCCAACTTTAGATCCTAGCATATCATCCTCAATTCGGATCTTGGATTCGTACCGAATTTGCACGTCCTCCCAAGTTGTAGCCTGGAATTCCAAAAGATTTTTCTTGAGCTTCCAGGAAGCATCTAAACTCGAAGGGTTCAAACCCTTTGTGGAAGCCTCTGCAGCCCATTCATCTAGGACTGTGGAACAGCATCCGCTCCTTCTGGAACCGTGTGACGAAGTCCCTAAGGAGTTTTGATTCTCCCTGTGCAATGCGAAAGATATCCGTCTTGCGCTTTTTAACCTTTCGATCCACCGCATGAGCTTTTATGAACATATCGGCGAGCTGAGCGAACGATTCGATTGAATGCTTAGGGAGTTGTGAATACCATGTCAAAGCTCATATAGCAAGTGTTTCAGAAAACTTCTTAATCAGAACCGATTCTATTTTGTGTTCTCTTAGATCATTTCCTTTCACAACCGTAGTATAGGCCATTATATGCTCTTGTGGATCAGTAGTTCTATCATATTTGACTACAAAAGGTATTTTGAACCTCTTGGAAATCAGTTCGGGCACAGCCTCTGGCTGATATGCCAACTGATATACTTATTCGCATCTGGACCGTCTACCACTAAAGGAGCCCCGGTATTTGACTGAACTGACATCGGAACTCCTGAGCAGTTTTTTTGCCTTCTCAGCATTTGTATCAACTTTGCTCGTCATGTCTTTCATGAATTTTAAGACCTTTTCCTGGAATGAATCTCCAAGGGTGGCTTTGCTTTCTATACTGTCATTCATTAATCTACCCTGGCCATTTTTTGTACGGAACCTTATCTTTTTTATTTATGTATATTTAGGGGCACGACGGGGCCATGTCCCGTCATATGGCGTTATCCTTCTTGTAGAGGTCTGTAGACAGTTGTGGGTTGCACTGGTGTAAGGGTCAGAAATCTATTTCGGTCAGCCATATCATTGCACTCTATGTTGGGGGTGTTCCCGTGTATATGTGATATTATCTGTTGGCAGCCTTGTCGGCTTGCCTGTTATATTATCTGTTGGCAGCCTTGTCGGCTTGCCTGTTATATTGTGTTGGCTAGTTGTGACTCCTCAGGAGGCAGGTACATTCGGGGGTAAAGACAGCCTTGTCGGCTTGCCTACCCTGGCATATGTTGTTATTGCAGCGTTATGCTGCCGGATTTCAGACTCAGTAAGTGTTAATTGGATTATGTGTGACAGGTTAGTATTATGACGTCATTAGGGCGGTTAGTCGCGGCCCGTCGGGTCGGGTCGTGACAATAAGCTAGTCCCGACTCCATCGCACAAAGATGTGCTAGTTACATAAATCGTAGTTGGGTTACCACGAGCCTATCCTAGTAGTATTTCCTAGTCAAGAATGAGTTACCATTATCCACGTTAGCTAAGTACTTAGAATGGTAGAAAGCATAATTATAGACTATACAGAGTGATAGTGATAGTTGCCTTCGAGGCCATGATGCCGCCTTCAGGCTATAATAGCTGCCTTCGGGGCTATGATGTTTGTCTTCGGGACTATGACTGATTGCCTTCGGGGCGGGATATTTACCATACAATCTTCCTATATGGTTATACCGATTGCCTTCGGGGCTAAACAGATGTGCGCTTGCCTTCGGGGCTATATAAGTACAACTTGCCTGCGGAGCTATGCATTCATATCTAAGTGTCTTATACGAGGCTAAGTAACGGATATTAGTTTACTTAGTTAGTAGACAACAGAGGCATGTAAGTGTAGCCAACACTTCATTTAGTAATTCTTTAGTTTATATTCAGATTGCTCTGTATTTCAGTTTAGTTCCATTTCAGTCGTCTTACATACTTGGTACATTATCTCGTAATGATGTCTCTTTGCCTGGGAACACTGTGTTCATGCTCGCGGGTTCAGACAGATTGCAGGAAGGATTACACCAGTAGGACCCACCGAGTACCAGCTATTTTGGTAAGCTCGAGATCATTCGAAGTTGTCAGGTCTAGTTTTTGGTATGTTTATAAATTATGGGTAGAGCGGGGCCCTATCCCAGTCATGATACAGTATGACTCATTAGAGGCTTGTAGACGTATTTGTACATAATAGTGTAAGTGTGGTGGCTTAGTCGGCCCTTATATATAGTTTGTTTTGGATTTTTCTGCGTTTAGGGACTAGGGTAGGCCTTGTAATTAATTGAAAACTTTTTTTTGAAAATACTCTGATCGACTTGTAGAAATATAAAGTTCCCTTCATTAATATCACAATATACAATTGATTTGTAGAACCACATGCATTGCAAATTGCAACCATTTCAAAGAACACAACCAAACCAATTCAATTGTGAAGTAGTTCACTAGATGCAAAAAAAAAAATGAAATGCCGTAGGCAATTATGCATGTAGACAATCTAGTCCAATAAAAACAAGATGCAGATATATTAGTACAAAAAGAAAAGATTTTTTATCATGTACTCTTTGGACACTAATTCAACTGCACAACTCCCAAAAGTGCAATTGATTATCTTTGTTCTGTTTTGACCAGTCCACAATATGGCTAATGTCCCCACCTTACATTTCACATTAATTACATGGTCCTCCACTTGCTTTAATCTTTCAACACCATTTATTACTTGGAATATATATGTATATGTATATGTATATGGTTGAAAGAGAACACTGTAAATTTGACTAATTCAACTTTGTTACAACGTGGCAGTTAACTTTTGTTTAGTAAAACCGTTTGATATCTACAACACTATGAGAGGTAGAGGTATATAGATCGAAGAAGAACTAATAAGGTGATGAGACATGATATGATACAACTTCAGCTTATTGAGAACATGATTTATATAAGAAGGTATAGAGGTATATAGACCGAAGAAGAAATGAGGAAGGTGATGAGATATGACATGGTACAATTGAGGAAGGTAGAGTATACCGTGGCGGATCTTGCTCAAAATATTAAGGGAGGCGGTACCTACTAACAAAAATATTATAATTGAAATTTATAAGAACAAAATATAATTTTATCAAAGATTCAAAATAACATCAACACAACAAAAATATAATACATAAAAGGAAAAACGTACCTAGAATTAAAGTGCTACCCTTCGTTCTTTTAAAGACTTGAAATCATTAATAATTGAATCAGAGCTAAAGCTTTCAACTATCACTTTTTCAATATAAACCATCATATTGTCAGCAAGAAATTCATCCTCCATCTTATTACGCAACCTTGTCTTGATTATCTTCATTGCCGAAAATGATTTTTCTATAATAGCCGTAGAAACTGGAAAAGTTAAGATAAAGCGGATTATCCGGTCAATCAAGTAATATGTATTCGCCTTCCCTGTTTTTTCCAAAGCTTCACACAATTCAAACATAGTTGACAAGCTATTCAATTTTGGATGACTAACTGCCTCAAGAATAAAGTGTTGAAGTTGAAATCTCAAATTTGTTTTCTCTTGCTCACTAAAATCCACTAGATAGAATTTTTCTACAAGAGCACATATATCATCCATATTAAATGTTTCGTAAATATCTTTAGGAATCAAATTATTGCTTAGGCTGAAAAGCTCCATTGTTTGAACATTAAACATGTGATTCAATTCTTGCAATTGTTGATCAATAGTAACACAAAAGAGATTCACTCTAAAATGTTGACCCACTGTGATGTGATCCTTCTGATGATGAGCACGCCCTTGATGCTCTATATAAACATCATTACAATCAGGAGAATCAATATCATGTTGTTCACAAAATAATGTCACATTTTTCAATAATTGATCCCATCCTTCATCTCTCAACTTCTGAATTAATGTTTTTGTAGTGCTGACTAAATGTATAACATTAAGTATATCTTGGGATTTCTGTTGTAAAGCTTGACAAAGACAATTTGTAATTCTCATAATCTCTTTTATCATTTGCAAAATCAATATGAACTCAAATGAATTCATAATCTTATAAGCAGCATTAGCATCCCCTCGTTGAGAGTAAGTTGATCCATTTTTCCTTATATTTTGAAGAACCACACAAGTTGCATCATGCGTATTTATCATACTACAAACAGAAGAAAAATGTGAGCTCCAACAAGTATCTCCAGCTCGTTTCAAAGTGCCTATCTGATTTTGTCCTTTACCAATATCAAGTTCACCAATCTCTAGCAAAAGTGATGTCTCTTCTAATTTGACAGCTTGCAGCTCATCATGACGCTTGCTAGAGGAACATACAATATTGACAACAAAAGTCAAGTTTGAAAAGAAATCATGAATAAGGTAAACTTCTCTGGAAGCAGCAACCAAAACAAGTTGTAATCTATGTGCAAAGCAATGTATGTAATAAGCATAAGGACAATCTTTGAGAAATAATGTTTCCATTTCACTTTCCTCTCATATTACTAGCACAATCATACCCTTGCCCATGGATATTTGAAACATCAAGATGATACCGAGAAAGAACATCACAAACTGCTTTTTTTAAGAGTGATAGCCATAGTGTCCTTAACATGCACAAGATCAAAAAAACATTCTTGTATACAACCTTTTTTATCAACAAACCTCAAAATAATAGCCATTTGCTCCCTTAGAGATTCATCACGTGATTCATCAACAATTATGCAAAATTTAGAATCCCCAATCTCTTCTCGGATATAGCTTTTCACTTTACTAGGAATGATATGCAAGATTTCCTTTTGAATTTGATGAGAAGTATACTTTGAATTATATGAAGCATTCTCTAGCACTACTTTTGCAAGCTCATCATTATATGATGCTAAGAGTTTGATCATTTCAAGAAAGTTACCTCTATTTTGTGATCCCAGTGATTCGTCATGGCCTCTAAAAAAGCACAAGCTTGAAACGTGAGCCAATGAATTGAATCAATAGAGCTCTTGAGATGAAGTCTATTTTTGCTAATTTGATCGGAACTCTGCACATTAAGGACATTTCTGATGTGCATAGACTGATTGAACAAGTCTTGAGAAGATTTCAATGCATAATTGTGAGACGAACAGGGGCTCTCACCAATATGATTAAGCAAAGCACAACTCTTCCCATTATTGACCTTTTTCCATGCTTTAAATCATTTTCTAGTAAAGACATCAGCTCCAGGATGTCCACTTGACTTTTTACTGAACAAGTAACAAAGCAAACAATAAGCAGCATCATTAGTCGGTGAGTACTCTAGCCATGAAGGGAAAATTTTGAACCAAGATGCTTGAAATCGCCTTGGATGCTTATCTCTATTGAGGGGATACTTTTCAACTTGACATTGATAGGGACCCCAATTGAGATAAGCTCTTCGAACTTCATCTCTTCGATTCACTGGATATTCCCAAATTTGGGGACGCTTTCCGGGGTCACGTTCTAAACAATTGACATCAAATTCATCCATGGTGACTTTTTGAATCTTGTAAGGTTGCTCATCCAGTTGAACCGTTTGATCATCAGAATAGTGCTTTTCAAGTGTCAATGTTGAAGCTATATAATTTTCATCTTTGTTGGAAGCTTTCCTCTTGAAAAATGCATCAATTTTCTTAAGTTAGACCATCGTACCAAGTACCACTCCTAAAAAATACATAAATCAATTATCAAAGAAACAAACATAAAAGAATAGTTAATATGTTAAAGCATTAATCTGTTTTCTGCGAGCAAACTGGATAGGAACACAAACTGGAATTTAAAATCTCTTATTTTGTCTAAGGTATCTTCTATCTTGATCCAAAATAATTAGAAAGATATCCTTTAACACACAACTCATCAACTTAAACCAAGGAACTAACTGAGCATAAATGCTTAAATAAATTAGGCAACTAACTGATAAGGGTGTTCAATAAAGATTGTGAAGAACCTGAATATACAAAGTCTCTGAAGTCTGAAGGCAAAGGGTATTAAATTAAGAGGGAGAATTACCTGAAATGTGGTGAGATTAGATGAACAGAGGGTACATGTTACTAATTTTGCAGAACAAGCTAGTGTTTGAAGTAGTTGTAAGTTTAACTAGTTAAAATTCAACTCACATTTTAATGTTATTGTCTATAGTTTTCTCAAAAAAAAAATTAAAACGAAAGGGTAGGGTTCTTTATATAGAACCTCAAAACCCCAATTTTCCCTTTGTAAATTGGTGTGGGAAAAACTAATTTCAAGGGTTTCTTATTAAATCCTTGTGATTCATTGAGAGAACCAATAGGAATTGAGAACGAATGGACAAAAATCACTAAGTTTTATCCTTGTTTGAGCAGAAAAGCAACAAAAAAGAGATAGAAGGGTTTTACCTCTTTCCTTGGCAGAATCGCGATGAATTGGAGAGTTAGGGAAAGAGCATTAATTACTCTTGCTGAAATGAAAACACAAAGTCTGTAAAAAGCGAACCGCGCCAAAACTTTGCCATCTCCAGCGAAATCGCGAGAGGGGCGAGGGTGGCTAGGTTTTGTGATTGAGGGCAAAAAAATTGAGTTATATAAAATTATGTATTTTGAGTTGTATAAAAAAAATTAAGTTTTTTGAGGGGGCCACAACCCCCATCTAAAATCCGCCACTGAGAGTATATAGACCGAAGAAGAACTGAGGAAGGTGATGAGACATGACATGGTATAACTTCAGCTTACTGAGAACATGACTTATATAAAAAGGTATGGAGGTCGAGGATTAGGCTAAACGGTTATTTGGCCCCCTCATCTAAAATCCGCCACTGAGAGTATATAGACCGAAGAAGAACTGAGGAAGGTGATAAGACATGACATGGTATAACTTCAGCTTATTGAGAACATGACTTATATAAAAAGGTATGGAGGTCGAGGATTAGGCTAAACGGTTATTAGGTAGTCGAATATTGTCACACTTCATGTGGGAGAGTTAGGGGCTAGCTCCTCCCCGCTTCTCCTTATTAGTAGTATTATTTAGTAATTGCGTTATTTCCTTTTTTTCAGTGTTTATTACTATCTGTTGCTTCATTTGTTTTGTATCTTATTATTTTGCTGTCTTATTTGCTTGTGACCCTGTTTTAATTTTTTTCTTTTGAGCCGAGGGTCTATCGAAAACAATGTCTATACCACACAAAGGTAGGGGTAAGGTTTGCGTATATACTACCCTCACAGACTTCATTTTTAAAACTACGTTGGTATGTTATTGTTTGTTGTACATTTGCATTTTTCTTGTTATTTTACTGATACTTTTTCATATTTTATCCAGATTACTTTTATTTTCTTTTCTTCTCTTTTTCTTTCTTTGAGGGAGGGTCTTTTAGAAACATCTCTGCTCCACAAAAGCAGAGGTAAGGTCTGGTACATCCTACCCTCTCCAGATCACACTTGTGAGATCACATTGGATATGAACGACCGGGTATGTTGTTGTTATAAAGTATTTATCCAACTAATGAATTCAGATTTATACTATGCAGGATCCATTTAACCATTTCTTATCAGAGGTTTCTCCACTTTTGATGCTCGAAGTCTTAATTGGTCTGCTAGAAAGGGTTATCCACAGGTTATTCACTGGATAGAAAATTATTTTCCCATGACCAAACATTTAAAAATAATTTTATTATGAGAAACATTTATTTGATGCTCGAAGTCTTAATGAATTCTTTGATATTAAATGCTTTACTTCTTCGACGATATAATTTTATGTAAGTTTTGCTAGCCGTAAATTTTAATAAAATATTTGGCGGAAATTGGATGCAATGTTACCATTATTATGTCCGACTTGATTAACTTACAAATTAAAACGAAAAGATAATAGAAAAAAATATTTAGAAATAATTTAATATGTAAAAAACATTTAAAATGTACGACATTACTATTGTATACTAAAATTTTCAATTTCAACAACATTTGAGAAGTGTTATCTCATAAATTTATTCAAAGTCACTGAAGTTTGACTCTTGAAATAGTAAATATGCAATTTGGTTTCAGAGAAAAGAGCATTAAACATACCATAATTTCTTCATAAACTTTTAAAAGGTAAATTTTTTAAGAAAAGTAAAATAGGTCCAAATCTAAAACCTACCAATTTTCTTTGAAAGTTTAAAAAACAATGGACTTAGAATTGTATTATTCCATTGTCAGTTATACGGTCAAACATTCTCCTCCTTTCCCCCTAAATTTCAATAAGTTGTTGTAGCCACTTTATTTGTATTTTGTTTGAAAATTTAATTACAATATTATAGACTTCCAATATAATACGAAAGAATGTTTCAAGAGTTTGACAGTGCAAGAATATAAGAAATTTGTGGATGGTTACAAGTCAAAAGAATGAGCCAATTAATCCTAGGTTTTAAATTAAGATAACTGAAGAAAATAAAATACATAATCTTTTAATGAAATTGACGTGCATATTATACGTGAAGAATATGATTAAATTTGACGGAAGCACTTACGCAAAAATAAAAAAATAAAAATTGAAGAGTCAATGATTAATATACCCAAAACTGTTTTTCTTAGTGGGTAAGTACTAAGTTGTTCTCAATGATTAATGTCTTACTTGCGTTATTAACTTTTCTTAAATGGAAGCCATTAGCTTTCCACTGCAAAATAAATAAAACATGTAATTTTTGAAATTATCCAAGATGATGTATTATTCAAGTGAAAATAAGACGAGAAATAGTCATTTTGTATACGGACCTCTCTATAACAACATTCTTACTACTAAAAAATATTATTTTTCACTAAAAGTTTCTACTAAAATCTTTTACTGCAAAATGTTCATGTAACACCTCGTAATTCCGGGCTAATGTTTGACCCGTACGATGGAAACATAATGGAACCAAGATGAAGAGTTTAGTAAGTGTTTTGAAAACTAATCAAGTTATAATAAGAGTCTTTGGAGAAAAGCATAGTCGGAAGCTACTCTACGAGCCACGTTTTCAAGTGAGTTTGCACAAAGCCTCACTTCAGTGAGCATTCGGAAAATTCTATAAGGAATATGGGAAAACTTTATTCATAAAAGTTGTAGCCCTTTGAAATACCTTTCCATCCATATATGATGGAGCTCCAACGAAGCTCTCTGCTATGAGTTATGACCATTTTATCGAAATGTTGTTCAGTATAGTCGAAAAATGTGAAAATTCGTCTAAGTATAAAACGGACAGGGGAGCTCGCCCGACGAAGCCCAGAGCGAGACAACACCTCGCCATAGACCTTGCGCAGCGAGGTGGGATGTCCAAAATGCATTTTTTATCAACAAATTGTCTAAGTGTAAAATTGACAAGGGAACTCACCCGGCGAAGCCCAAAGCGAGACAACACCTCGCCCAGCGAAACAGGGGATCCAAAATGCTCATCCTTTTAAATATAACACTTAGTCCGAAAAAACTCATTCACCAACTCGTCCAACCTTGTAGAAAACCCTCTCAATAGCATTTTTCTCTCCTCTCGACCTCCCACAACAAAGTAAGTTCGCTCCTAACAATTCCTTAGTAATTCTAGAATTAAATCATGATTAGTAATATGACCCTCTAACTAAAGCATAAGATTATAACAAAAATCTTCGCAAGTGATTCAAGCTAGGGTTTGAAGCGTTCTTCGTCAGAAAACAACATAGTTTGTTGCTAGGAGTGATTACAGGTATGTGAGGATAACTCTCTACGTGTGGAAACATTATTAATCATCCCCACGCCTTGTTCATCAAGATTACTACAAACTTCTCCAGATATAGAGATTATGCCCCAGTTCATGAAAAGTCTAAAACTTCTATCTTTTAAGGATATAACCTCATAGTTGTTCATAATTATCACTTTGAATATTGTGAAATCATTACGTAATCAGTATAGACTCGTGTTCGATATCCACAAGTCTCAATCGTGAAAATTTAGTACTATGAATAGTTAATGCTTCAAACTTCATAATCAGTCTATAAATACATGTCTTAGTCTAATTACGTTCAGTATTCCAGTGTCATGCATTACAATATCGTTCCTCAACTTATGATACTTCTTCGAAAAGGGCAGAAATATGATGAATTCATATGTTACATACTTACATTATGATGACGATATAGTTTAGGAACTCATGACAGGATTCACGAAATCATAAAGAGTTTAAGAAACATAATTGTATCAATTGACAAGCATGCCTAAATTCAAGAACGCGTATGCATAGTAACACTCTATATCCCATGAATAGTTCATGAGTTCATGTCTTAATTCAGCATAGTAATAGTCAGGACTGCATATCAGCACCTCATTATGTTTCATGTCTCATATAGAAACTCTCAGTATCCCATAACAATGTTACATTATGACTCTAAAGATTCAATTTAGAACTACAGTTACGTACATAGCCCGATAATGGACGATGTTACCCGTCATGTTATGAAGCGTGGTGCATGATGATATGTATATAGCCTGACAGTGAATGATGATACCTGCCATGTTATGAACCATGGTGCATTATGATATATAGTTTGGCAGTAGATGATGATCCATGCATTGTTATGAATCATGGTGCATTATGATGTATAGTCTTGCCGTGGATGATGTTGCTCATCATGTTATAAACCATAGTGCATTATGATACATAGTCTAGTAGTGGATGATGTTACTCATCATATTATGAAGCATGGTGCATTGTTTGAGATATAGACTGGTAGTGGGTGATGTTGCATGTCATGTCACGACTCATGGTGCATTGTTTGAGACACATATTCTCTAAGTTAAAATGGATTATGAACCCCATTATGATTCATTACAGAACAGAGGTGACTCTCCCTTATATTAAACAAACTATTATGCTTAATGACACCTATGTCTATGTTTCAGTTTCAGTTCAGCCTTCAGTATTCATATTTATCTTATGTTTATATATTTGGACTACCCATTCCCCCGAGCACCCCGCAACTATTTATTGTTTCCATTGGTTTTACATACTTGTAAAATTTAAATGTACTAACGTTTCTTTTTTATGGGGCATGCACTTCACGATGCAGGTAACGATTTTCGGGATGACACATTTGCACGCTAGGATCTCTGGTATCAGCTTAATTAGTGAGCTATAGTCTTTAGGGGCCTTATAATTTACTTTGCAATAGTTATAGTTTACTACAAACAGTCAGGTATATCGGGGATTTTGTCCCGACAAATAGTTAGCATCTCAGTACTCTTCAGAGGCTTCATAGACTAAAGTAATGGTTAGATAGAGTTTATTAGATTTTCATATTTATCGTGTTGGAATTTTTACTATGTTCAAACGTATTCAGTATTTTCCGCACTTAATGATTATTTAGTCAGATTTTAGTACATCAACATGTGTTAGTTTAATTCTGCTTTCAGTATATTTTGATATCACTTGTTGATGAACCCATATGTTAAAAGGGCATAAATATGATGAACCCATATGTTACATACTTACATTATGATTTAAATGATGATGAAATATGATGACTCTATAGTTTAGGAACTCATGACATGATTCACAAAATCATAAAGAGTTTAAGAAACATAATTGTATCAATTGACAAGCATGTCTAAATTCAATAACGCTTATGCATAGTAACACTCTATATCCCATCAATAGTTCATGAGTTCATGTCTTAGTTCAGCATAGTAGTAGTCAGTATTGCATATCAGCACCTCATTATGTTTTCATGTCTCAGTATAGAAACTCTCAGTATTCCATAACAATGTTACATTATAACTCTAAAGATTCACATTAGAACTATAGTTACGTATATAGCCTGGTAGTGGATGATGCTACCCGCCATGTTATGAAGCGTGGTGCATGATATGATATATAGCCTGGCAGTGTATGATGTTGCATGTCATGTTATGAACCATGATGCATTATGATGTATAGCTTGGCAGTTGATGTTGCTGCCCATCATGTTATGAACCATGGTGCATTATGATGTATAGTCTGGCAGTGGATGATGTTGCCCGCCATATTATAAATCATAGTGCATTATGATACATAGTCTGATAGTGAATGATGCTACCCACCATATTATGAAGCATGGTGCATTGTTTGAGATATAGTCTGATAGTGGGTGTTGTTGTCTGCCATGTCACGGCCCATGGTGCATTGTTTGAGATACATATTCTCTAAGTTAAAATAGATTACGAATCCCAGTATAGTTCATTACAGAACAGAGATGGCTTCCCCTATGTTAAACAAATTACTATGTTCAATGACACTTATGCCTATGTTTCAGTTCAACCTTCAATACTCATATTTATCTTATGTTCATGTATTTGGACTTCCTATTCTCCCGAGTACCCCACAACTATTTATTGTTTTCGTTGGTTTTACATATTAGTGCAATTTAAATGTACTAACGTCCCTTTTACCCGAGGTCTGCACTTCACGGTGCAGGTAATGACTTTCAAGATAACGTATCTGCACGCTAGGATCTCTGATATCAGCATAATTTATTTTGCAGTATTTATAGTTTACTACAGACAGTCAGGTATGTCAGGGGCCTTGTCCCGACAATCAATTAGCATCTCAATACTCTTCAGAGGCTTCATAGACTAGCGTAATGGTTAGACATAGTTTATCAATTTTTTATGTTTGTCGTGTTGGCACTTTTACTATGTTCAGACGTATTCAGTATTTTCCGGACTTAATAATTATTCAGTCAGACTTTTAGTACATCAACATGTGTTAGTTTAATTCTGCTTTCAGTATGTTTTGATATCACTTGTTGATTTAGCCAGCCAGTTGGTTCGTTCGATCACATGCAGTCAGGCATTGAGTGTCGTGTTACGTTCAGGCCATAGTTTGGGGCGTGACAATTCAGTGGTATTCCCTTAAATATTTTGATTGAATCAACAAGAAAAGAAAAACTAGTAGTGTTTTCACACGCAAAAATTGGAAAGTTTTCAAGCGTTTCAATGGGAACCTGTTTTCCACCATGAGTTTTATGAGTGAGCTGATTCGATGAGAATGAGGTGGAAAATCATATTATATAAAACAAATTTCTCACTGATCGTCGGTTGAAAAAGCCTCTGTTTCTAGTAGTGTCTCATATAACAACATCTCACTATAACAACCAAGTTTTCTCTGAATCATTTTTTTATGTTATGTTTGACCTCCTATAACAACTGTTTATCTATAACAACAATAACCATCTATTTAGTAGTACACTCTTTGTAAATTTAACCCCTGTAACAACTATCTTTTTTTTATATATAATATAAGAATTAACCATCTTAGCTTTATAGAAATATAACATCGAAAATTATTAATAATAGGTGTAGAAATGTTGACCAAATATTTTAATACATTAATACACTATATATGATAAAAGAACATATGAGCATCATTCAAAGATTTTCCTTCTTTATAAAAAGTGTGATTAAATTTAGAATTTGACATTAAACATCTATATAACAATCAAATACTATTTTTTAAATATCAAACATTATTATAGGTGTATAACATCTATTCGCTATAACAATAAAATAATCTCGGAACCAACCATACTATTATAGAGATGTTTGACTTTACATACCAACAACTAATAGGTTAATACAATATTATTGAAAAATAGTTTTCTAAAGACTAATAAATGCGATACACTAACAATATACGATAGTCAAAATCCATATTTTTCGTAAGAAATATCTGTAATCTCTTGATTCTGAGACTTTTTGGTTAATCCCTAATAGCATAGTTAACATGTACTTCATTAGTCCATTTCGACTAATTCTTATTGAAAATTTTAGTTTAGGAAATAAATAAATTAGTTTAGAATTTGGTGAATCTGATGCTCTATAAGTTGGAAATTTTGAATCACTAATTGAGTCAGACATATCAACATACAAAAAAAAAAATTAAAAATCATTTTTTCATGATTATAATGTCCAAATTAATTTGTATGTAACACAATTAATTTATCAGGCATATTATTACAATTAACGCATTTTCTTTCTTTCATCACGTGTTAGGTATTCAGCTATTTGGATTCGTCCCGTACGACCTATTAAAGGAGAAAACACTTAAAATTATATATTTTTTCTATTTCAAGGCTCGAATCAAAAATCTAATTTGATTAATAGTAATAGAAGAATTTATTTATATGTCCATAATCCTTCGTGTTTAATACACATTCAATGAAGTAGACCTAGATTAGATAAAAGGAAATTACAAGTTAGTATTGAATAAGATTTATATTTTGATCTTGGTAGGGAGCACTTTCTCGAATGGATTTTATACTACATAAATTTAAATTAGTTGGGCTCTAAGGCAAATATCGAACGCTCAATGAGAAATTATAAAAAAAAAAAAAAAAAACTTACCTTAAAAAACTTAACCTAGCACGGTGTCCAAAAGGACCAAAAAATCAAAAACAAAGTCAACAAACATTTATAAAAATTGAAGAGACATGACTCAGCCGAAGGTCCCACTTTGGTCCCAAACTTTAATAGAGACCATTATTCACACGCGCTAACAATAACGTGTGATTCAGGTTCAAATCTCTTTGCCACTTGAAAGGAAAATCTTCCTTTATGTAGTACTAGTATTTACCTAACTCACACTCGCTTCCACTAACCCGTGCATCACACGCCTCTATTACATTCTTCTTTCATCATCACCACCACTTACTTTCTCATAAATAAAAATTGTGGTGGAGAAATAAATAATTTCTTCATTTTCAATTAGAGTTAGTTCGAGTCTTGGGATATGAAGTCGCCTAACATTAGGGGAGAGAAGCGAAATCAAAATTTAAAGTTTATTACTTTTGAATTTATCACCAAATTCATAGCTTGTTATAATTATTGATTCGCAATTAAGTACTAATAGCATATTTAATATATGTTTTTAATATAAAAACATGATCTATGCAATAACTGCAATAATATTGTAACATTTGCTTGTGTACCTCATAGTTGGGTTGTACTTTTTTAGGTGTTAAATGTGATGTTGTATCGTTTAAATCAGATTTTTATTTCGATACAACGAAAAAGAGTTTACTATTATCAATACAATATACAAACCCATAAATTATACTCCCTCCGATTTAAAGTAAATATCCATCTAACTTTTCTATTCGGTCCAAAATAAGTGTCCATTAATAAAAACAAGAAGAAATTAACTTCACAAGAATCCTATTAGATAAAGATAGTTTGGTTAAGATATTTATTTTTTCAAGAGTTGGTATTTTTGTAAGGAAAAAAAAAACTATTTTGAATCGGATGAAGTACTCTACAATCGTCCTGATTAGGGTGCGCTTTCAACACAAAGTCACGGGAGGGAGATTAAAGAAAAGTCCCCCAACCATGTACATCTTCATATGGACCCCCACTCACCCTTCTCTCTATTATTGTATTCACCAGCACATCATATGTCAATAGTACAATTTCTCTCTCTATATACATAGCTTTTACATTGTACATAATACATATACATTATGTATCTTTTAGCACCTTCTTTTCTTCTTCTTCTTCTTCTTCTTCAGAAGTGTAGATTCCCCAAAAGATTAGGCTTTTATAACCCCATTTTGGTTCTTTTTATTAACCATCTTTTACCCTCCCACCCCACTTAACTCTCAACTCAAGATTCATGTCCTCAGCTTTGCTTGTCACTTTCTAAGGTACACATGTTCAACCCTTTTCTTTCTTTTTTCTTTTACCCTTTTTTGTTTGTTGTTATTTTGTATCAAAGTTAAAACCTTTTTACTCCTTTCTTGACATTTCTAAAGACCATCTTTCAACTTTAATTTATCTTTGTGTATACATGTGTTTGGTTGAAAGTTGAAACTTTCTAAAAACATTTTGAGGGTTGGGAACTTAGAATAGTTTTGTTTAAGTTTGACTCTTGAACTTTGGGACACATCAACCTTCAAAGTTGTTGATTCCCATTTCAAGCTGCCAACTTTGGTTTTATTCTCTCTCTCTCTCTCATATGTATTTGTTTGGCTTGAAAATTTTGTGGTTGGACTGTTGGATTTTCAGATTTCAAAGGTTTGATCAACTGAGGTGATTGAATCTTTCCAAATTGAGGGCTTTTGAAGGTTGTTGTGACTTTGCTGAAAAGGATCTTTTTGTGTGCAAATCTTGGTCTTCATTTGAAAAGATTGAATTTTGTAGCATTCTTGGTTTTGGTTTATGTTAAGAAGTTTTTGTCGAGAAATTGTAAATAGTGGTATTGAGGCTGAAACTGAGTATAGAGTAGGAAAAGATTGATAATCTTTGGATGAGAGAGATGGAGAAAAAAGAGGGAAAGGATTGGAGGGAGATGGTGAAGAGAATGCTTCCTCCAGGAGTTTCTCTCCCAGAGGATGGTGAAAATATCGAATACTCAATAGCAATGGAGTATACTGGTCCTGTTTTGTCATATGAGGTTCCTAAAGTAGAGCCCCTTGATGTGAATAATTCTAGTGCAATTCCAACAGCAGAACCTCTTTCGGAATCAAGAAGATTGTTGAGTCGTGGCGTTGCCCCGGTTATAGAACCCATTCCGTTGCCAGTATCTCGTATTGCTGGTGTAACAAATCCCCTTAGTCAGAGTCCGAGGATGTCTAATAGTTCTGAGTCCCAAGTGTCTGTCTTGCAGAACCCTGATTCTTCTTCGGGTTCCCCCTCAGCATCCCCGGGTTCCGTGCTGAATCACCAGGCCAATGAGGGGAGAAGAGCCCCAGTAGTCACCTTTGTTGATAGATCGGAAAGTAAAACGGTGGAAATTGAGAATCAAGTTTTTCCGGAATATGTTGGAGTTTCTAAGGAAAGGAAGAAGAAAAAGAAGTCAAGAGTCTGTTATAGGTGTGGTAAAGGGAAGTGGGAAAGTAAAGAGTCTTGCTTGGTTTGTGATGCAAAGTATTGTAGCAATTGTGTGCTCAGAGCAATGGGTTCAATGCCTGAAGGACGCAAATGTGTGAGTTGCATTGGCCAGCCAATTGATGAGTCGAAGAGGTCCAAACTTGGTAAAAAGTCTAGAGTGTTATCACGTTTGCTTAGTCCTTTGGAAGTCAAGCAGATAATGAAAGCAGAAAAAGAATGTGCTGCTAATCAGCTCCGTCCAGAGCAGCTGATTGTGAATGGATTTCCTTTGAAGCCAGATGAGATGGCAGAACTATTTGGGTGCCCTTTACCTCCTCGAAAGTTGAAGCCTGGGAGGTATTGGTATGATAAGGAATCTGGACTATGGGGAAAGGTAACTTTTTCTGTTGAGTTAAATCAAATTCTTCTATTTATTCCTTATGTCAGATGGAAGAAGCTAATATAGTTTTGACTTAATTAAACAGGAAGGAGAAAAACCAGACAGAGTTGTTAGTTCAAACCTAAATTTTACGGGAAAACTTAGTGCTCATGCCAGCAATGGAAGTACTCAGGTTTACATTAACGGCCGAGAGATAACAAGACGTGAACTCAGAGTGCTGAAGGTTTGTTCTTTTTATTACAAATAAATCACGCATATGTCAGACAAATATGTAAGGCAATATATTTAATTCTAAAACCGTTGTTATCCATATTTAAAGGCCAACCTCCTATTTATAGCTTGTCGTTATGTGTTCATGACAGCTTGTATGTTTGAATTTGGTGAAGAATGTGTCCCGAGTCTTTGGTATAATTTTGTCACTAATTGAGATTCCATAACTTTTGTGGCATTTTTCCACCCAACATTGATGCTGGATTAATTGTTTCTTTCCCTATTTATGCTTGAATTATGTGTTTTGTCCCGTTCCTCCCAATCTGTTTAACTATTAGGGAATTTCACTAATGGTAGATTTTAATAGCGTCCGTCCATGTAATCTTTTATAGGTCTTAGATTTTTTCCTGTTCATCTGTTCTCTTAAATTTGTCGCACATGGAGACGCCGTAACTTAACAGCTTTCGTTCACCCAATCTATACATCTTTCTCCACCTATTATTGCTACAATCATTTGTTTCTGCTCTGTCATGGGATAATCTTAGCAGGTAGCGTTAAGAAATTAATCATAAGAAAAAAAAACTGGTAGGAGCATGAGAGCGCGGACTTTCACATGTCCATTTCATGTGGATTTTCACTAATTCTGGAATTAATAATGTACATCCAAAAAATCATTTATAGATTCGAGTGTCTTTACTTCATCTTAGATTGTGAAAATAACATTTTTGCCTTATATTAGTAAATTATAACTTTTGTTTTCTAGAGCTAGTGCATTAAGTAACTTTGATATCTCTAAACTTGTATTTTGCTTTTAATTATCTGATCTAGTTATTTGACTGATTGTCATTCTACAATCTGATAGGGAACCTTGGAGTAACTGGTAAGTTGCCTCCATGTGACCAGGAGGTCATGGGTTCAAGCCGTGGAAACAGCCTCTTGCAGAAATGTGAGGTAAGGCTGCGTACAATAGACCCTTGTGGTCCGGCCCTTCCCTGGATCCCGCGCATAGCGAGAGCTTAGTGCACCGGGCTGCCCTTTTTTTCATTCTACAATCTACAATTCTGGATTTAAACAGATTTTCCGTGTACCTTCTCACCAAAGGAAACAAATGGATTTTGGCTGACCTTCCAACCTTTTTCAAGCACTTTGATTATTCCCTTGAACTTCTTTTTTCGCTAAAATTATAGAATCTCAAATATCCTGGTGAATCATGTTGAAAGTCTGGAATTTCCATAATGAACCTTGTCAATCACTGCAACATAATCAATCAGCCAGGTTTATCATTATTGCACAGTGACTTAAGGTGGTTCCAGAAATTACAGTTAGGCGTGGTTCAAAATTACCCAGTATGTAAAGAAAAGTCTGAAGTATCTGACGAGAAGATTGGAAGTATTTATGACTTTTGCCATTGTGATACACCGTACACCAAGTCCTCCCTCTCCTTTAATTTCAGAATCAAAAGAAAGTATCTCCACAGTAGTTGCCGACTCACCGGGAAATCTCCATGCACCACATATGTAAAAAACCAACGGAACAACCTAATTACCATTATTGTGCTGCCTGTTTGAAACAGCCACCTATTGAGAAGAAGTCCACTCTGTGACAGCCTCTTGCTTCTTTAA
The DNA here is from genome assembly GCA_034509755.1 of Anisodus tanguticus. Classification (NCBI taxonomy): domain Eukaryota; kingdom Viridiplantae; phylum Streptophyta; class Magnoliopsida; order Solanales; family Solanaceae; genus Anisodus; species Anisodus tanguticus. Next base: position 35,605,524 of record CM067546.1, read on the forward strand.
CATATGGACACGTGAACGACAACTAACATCACCCAGAATTGATGCCTTCAATCTAGTCATAATCTTCCATGTTCTAATAGTCCAGTTCTCAATCAACTCTCTGAACCCTAGTGCTGGCAATTCCGGACTTTCAGTCAAACCTCTACCGCACATGGCCTTCATTGGTTCCAGAAATTTAAGTGATACCCAATTCAGGACGATCCAGTGTCATTGGTAAATGACTGCCTGATCCATACCAATGCAGAACAATTAATCATATAACACTAGCTCCTGGAAAAGGGGCTACAGTTTCAAGGGTATTTTCTTCTCATGAAAGAGAAAACAAGTCCTTAACAAATCCCCTGAATATCTAAATGCTTTATCGGATCACTAGTTTGATAAGAACCACAAGGTAACAGAAGTTCCATCTCACAAATATCTAGATCCTTTACCCTCTGATCACCTAGTTTGGTAAGAGTCACGAGGGAAACAGAAGATTAAGATGTCTCATGTTTGACTTTAGGAAAAAGGAAAAGGAAAATCAATGTTTTCTTGTCCAACTGGATATAGGTGAAAAAGGAGAAGAAAAGAAAACAGCCACTTATTTTTCACAATCATGTATATGTTAATGCCTTAATGAGGTTTTGATAGATTCTAAAGAGAAATATTACTTCCATATATAAGATAGCGACAACAGTATTGAGCACTTGAACCTTCAAAAGTAAAACCTGCATTGAAATTGATGCATCTTCATGGAATTTCCTTGAAGGACTTATTTGTAATATGATCATTGCTTGAGAGTAGGTAATGAGCAGAACAGATGTTGTTTTGTCCAGGTTGTGAGCAGAATCTTCCGACAAGAGAACTCGTACAAACTCGAGATAAAATTTCACCTTTAATTTAGTTGCAGAGATGATATCATTTACTCGCCAACTAGCGCATACATTGTTGTAGCATTCAACTTAATTCTCTTCCTAGAATGAAACTCTGTGCATGCTTATTTGCTTCCTCATCCCTTTATGTACAGTGAGTCCTGACATAAGTTTCATTTCAGTTTGCAAAAGTGCAATGCCCTCGTGACACTCACTTTTGGGTATATGATGATGGTCGTTACGAGGAAGAAGGGCAAAACAACATTCGGGGTAACATATGGGAAAAGGTAGCGACATAGATTTGATTGTAGGGTATGGTTTCGACTATGCTACCCAGCGAAGTTTTTGATTTAATATCTAATATAATTGACATGCAGGCAACCACACGGTTTGTTTCCTCTCTGTTTTCCTTGCCTGTACCACATGGTCAACCCTATGGACAGAGAGACGAGCCTAGCAATTATACTACTGTTCCAAATTACTTAGAGCAGAAAAGGGTTCAAAAGCTACTTTTACTTGGGCTTGAAGGTTCTGGAACAAGCACTATTTTCAAACAGGTATTGGCCTTATGCAGCATTCCTTTTCAGGAAAAAGGGTTATAATTTTCTTGATTAATTGTTGAACTCAAGTTTCTTTCTATTCATAGGTCAAATCTCTATGATTTATTTCTTAGAGGTTTTATCTTCTCTCTAAATAACGATTACTGTTTTCAAATATCTGTAGTATAGCTTGCTAAGCTGCTTGTTGATTTATTCATTTGTTTAGTGGACTTGAATCTGCTAGCACCCTCGTATTTCGCTTTGCTGCCAGAAAAACATCTAGTATCATATTGCAGCTCAATTTCCCAATCAGTTTGGGAAAAATATCTGTGTTTGAGCAGGACCAATAATTGAAAAAAATATATTGGATTCAAGAGGCTTCACCGAGAAGTATAAAAGTGGGATACATGTATGAAAGAATTTTATTAGACGGGATATGGCGCAGGTGCAACTTACTGAGCACATGACCTTAGATGGGGGGTTGTGGAGGACACGGATTAGGGTAGGAGAGTAGTAGGTACTCGAGCGTAGTCCTACTTATGCTTACAAATTGATAGTTGTAGTGTTATTACTGTAGGCCCGATTAGCCTATCACACTTATAGGCACATTATTGCTTTATAATCCATTGTAGTTTGATTTCTGATGCTATGTGTTCTTTGGTGTATTTTGTTTAGCTTATTTAGTTGTGTTAGCTACTGCTCCCTTTTGTTCGAATGCACTTTATACTGCTTTAATTCTTTATATGAGTTTAACTGTTTCTCTTGCTTTACTCTTTACTCTTGCTTTGTTTTAATTGCCTTGCTTGTGATTATACTTTGTCTTGAGCCGAGGGTCTCCCATAAACAGCCGCTCTACCTACCAAGGTGGAGGTAAGGTATGTGTACACTCTACCCTCCCCAGACCCCCACGGTGTGGGACCTCACTGGGTATGTTGTTGTTGTTGTTGTTTGTAGTTAAAAAGACAATATTTGAGGCTAGAAGAAAGCAGAAAGTCTTACTTAATGCGGAAGGGAAGGAGTGTCAGATTTGATGACGATGTATTGAGGGGTTGACCATGTACTTGCATGTCTCTATAGCTATTCCCTTTTCTTCTCCTCCGTTGTTTTGTCCTTTGCTCCCTTCCTGCTCTTCGGTATAGCTTATTATTGCATTCCGAACGTGAAATGAAAAGAACGCTTTTCTTTACCATTTAAGTGTTTGGTGGTGCTCCGTTGCTGCCTATCACTTGTTTGAACTCATTTGCTTCTATCTATAACCTTATTGTGTAGGCAAAAATTTTGTATGGAAACAAGTTTACCTCTGAAGAAATTCAAGACATCAAGTTGATGATTCAAAGCAATATTTACAAGTATCTGAGCATTCTCCTTGATGGAAGGGAGCGCTTTGAGGAGGAGGCTTTGTCAAGAATAAAAGCTGAAGGTACTTTAAAATATATACTTGAAGTATTGATAGAAAGGGTGCACTGCTAATTAACACAGAGTTGCTCTAGATGGGGTTTTGCCTGCCCCCCCCCCCCCCCCCACAAACCAATGCCTTTGAACTCCATTTCCACTATGTTATATGCTCCAAGTTTCATCTATTCAATTAGTCAAATCTGCTCAAGATTTTACCTTGCCTTGGTCTTGTCTATTCTTGATCAAGTTCTTTCCAAAGAAAAGAATCTTCAAGGAGTTCAGCTAATTGGTACTTATTCAATTATTGATACTCCTTTCACTTTTTGATCTAATTCAGGACAGTAATGTCTCTTAGTCTTGCCCAATATCACATTGAAGTTAAATACTGCATAACAGTTTATTAAGGTTTAAGATATCCTTCTGTAAATTATGGTCAGATGTTCGGTTTTCAATTGCCCACTACTGGCAATGGCACGGGCAAAGGACCAGTTGATACACTTTATTAACTGATTTCAATTTTATAGGTTGTAACACAGAATCTGTGGAAGACAGCCAGTGTGTCTATTCCTTAAATCAAAGGTTGAAGCATTTCTCTGATTGGCTACTGGATATTATAGCCACCGGAGATTTGGATGCTTTCTTCCCTGCAGCAACACGTGAATATGCTCCGTTGGTTGAAGAGGTCTGGAAGGATTCTGCTATACAGGAAACATACAAGAGAAGAAATGAGCTTCATTTTCTTCCAGATGTGGCGGATTACTTCTTGAGCAAGGTATTGCATACTCATTTCTTGAACCAAGATGTCCAATATAGTCTTTATAATTAGTTTAGTCCACCAACATACTTTTAACTAACTGTGTCGGATGTTGATGGAGGAATTATTCAAGTATCTAGTTGATCCCAGTGGGAGGACCAATCATTTAACACTTTTCACTTGCTAATTTCTTTAACCATATTCTGGTTTTGTATAACAGTTGTGTGCTATGATAAGATCAATATCAAGATTTTTTTCTCTATTCTATTTATTTATTCTTTTGATAAGTAAGTTTGTGTTTATTTATTCCCTGGTCTTTTTGAGTAATTTTCTTTTCACTATTGGGGTGAGAAGGTAGCTTCATAGACATCCTACTGTTAAGACTGCCAGAAGGTCATTCCTTTCCGTGGTTTGAAATTTATATCCTTCCTCAAGGCACCATAAGTGAATATGTAGCCCTATTTTTCGTTATTCTTGATTACACTTTCTTGAATGAGTTAGTTTTCTCATCATTGTGGAAGATAAAAATGGATATTTAACTTGTCTCTTTTTAGGCTGTTGAGGTATCAAGCAATGAGTATGAACCTTCGGAGCAAGACATTCTGTATGCAGAAGGAGTTACCCAAGGGAATGGGTTGGCCTTTATGGAGTTCCAATTGGATGAACGTAGTCCAATGTCTGAAACCTACGGAGACAATTTGGAAGCTCCTCCCCCTCTCACCAGGTAGCCATCCTCGCCTTACTATGATATTTGTATTTGTTGGCCTTGAATCTATTCCTTAGTTTTTTGTTCTACAAATGTTTGGAGTTCTCTGGAAGTACTGTATGCTGATCCATAATTTGATGGGCAGTATAATTGTTTGTATAAATATAGACGCCATATGATGATGATTTAACTACATCTGCAATTACTTTTGTTGTTAACTTCTAATGGTTCAGCATTTCACTAGATATAACTAGTGAATGATTATATGATCAACATTCAAGTAAAGGAAAATATTGTGCAAAAGGTCTTTTCTGGAGGTTAGGACTATTGTAGCTCAAATTAGGATGCCTTTGGAGATGTTTGGAGGTTAGAGGTGTACCTGTGGCGTGCACTAAGGTGATCAAGGATATGTATGATGGAGCCAAGACCAAGGTACGGACATCAGGAAGAGACTCGGAGCACTTCCCAGTGATGATGGGGTTGCACCATGGATCAGCTCTTAGCCCATTCTTATTTGCCTTGGTGATTGATGGACTGATGCGACAAATTCAAGGAGAGGTGCCATGGTGTATGTTATTCGCAGACGACATAGTCCTGATTGAAGAGACTTGCAGCGGAGTGAACGTTAAGCTAGAGGTTTGGAGACAGACCCTAGAGTCTAAAGGGTTTAGACTGAGTAGGACCAAGACAGAATATTTGGAGTGCAAGTTCAGTAACGGTAGCGACTCTGAGACAGGCGTGGAGGTGAAACTTGGTACTCAGGTCATTCCAAAGAAAGGAAGCTTCAAGTACCTCGAGTCTATTATCCAAGGGAATGGAGAGATTGATGACGATGTCACACATCGTATTGGGGCAGAGTGGATGAAATGAAAGCTTGCATCTGGTGTTTTGTGCGATAAAAAGGTGCCACTAAAACTTAAAGGCAAGTTCTATAGGGTGGTGGTCAGACCGACTATATTGTATGGGGCGTAGTGTTGGTCGATCAAGATTTCACAAACCCACAAGATGAAAGTTGCGGAGATGAGGATGTTAAGATGGATGTGTGGGCATACAAGGAGGGATAAAATTAGAAATGATGATATTCGGAAAAGAGTGGGAGTGGCCTCGGTGGAGGATAAGATGCGGGAAGCGAGGTTGCGATGGTTCGGGCATGTGCATAGGAGAGACACGGATGCCCCAGTGCGGAGTTGTGAGAGGTTGGCTATTGACGGTTCAAGAGGGGTAGAGGTAGGCCGAATAAGTATTGGGGAGAGGTGATTAGACGGGATATGACGCAGGTGCAACTTAATGAGGATATGCCCTTAGATAGGGGTTGTGGAGGACACGGATTAGGGTAGTAGGTAGTCGAGCGTAGTCCTACTTACGCTTACAAAATGATAGTTATAGTATTATTACTGTAGGTCCGATTAGCCTATCACACTTATAGGCGCAGTATTGCTTTTATAGTCCCATGTAGTTTGATTTATGCTGATATGTATTTTCTTGTGTATCTTGTTTGTCTTATTTACCTGCATTAGTTATTTCTTCTTTTTAAGAATGAGATATCATGACTTATTCCCTTTGTTTGTCTTACTTTGCTTGTGCGTGTGCTTTGTTTTGAGCCGAGGGTCTCTCGGAAATAACCGCTCTACCTGCCAAGTTAGAGGTAAGATCTGCGTACATTCTACCCTCCCCAGACCCCACGTTGTGGGATTTCACTGGGTATGTTGTTGTTGTTGTTGTTGTGTTAAGCAGGTGCTTACACAAAAAATATGCTAGTTCTGTTCTCAAGATATCCAGAAGGAGACGGTTAATCAGCACCAAGGGTGTGGCTCAGTGGTCTGTGAAGTGGGATGAGAACCATTAAGTCTTAGGTTCAAATTTTCGCGGAGGAAAAGACACAAGATGATATCTTTCCATCTGACTAAGTCTTGGTGGACAAAGTTGCCCGGTATCTATACTGGTGGGAGGTAGTAAATGTCCCGTGGAACTACTCGAGGTGCGCGCAAGCTGGCCTTGACACCGTAATATCACAAAAAAAAGAAAAGGAGACAGTTGACCTGGCAAAGAGGTCATCTTTCGCTCCGCACTAAAAAGAGCATAAATATATTAGGCTCAAGGACCTGAGCTTTATTGTAAAATGGAGGTGGAAAACTCTCTGGAGTTTCCTTTTACAGTGTCAGGAAGAACTATCCACTGGAACATCTTCATAGTCCCAGAGCTTTCACTTTGCCTTCACATACTGACTTCACTCTTAATTGGACAAACATGTGTCTTTCGTATGGAACCTCGATCTTTCATCTACAGTGAGAACTTGCTAAAAGTTACATGCACTGATGATACATACATTCACATGTCCAATAGTCTTAACTTCGAGTCTAGGGACATACACTAAATTACTAATCAGCATCAGAGATACAATGAAAATAGTTTAATGGAGTACAGCTTCTCGAATATAATGGGTGTACTTATACAACTTATTCATTAACTTTGTATGCTTTTATGTCATTTTGAACAGGTACCAGCTAATTCGACTAAATGCCAAGGGAATGAACGAAGGATGCAAGTGGGTGGAGATGTTTGAAGATGTCCGTGTCGTAGTATTCTGTGTTTCCCTTAGCGATTATGATCAGATGTGGGTTGCTCCAGAGGAAAGTGGTAGTGGTGCACTACTCCAGAACAAGATGATGCACAACAGGGAACTTTTTGAAACAATGATCAGGCATCCTTGTTTCAAAGAGACCCCATTTGTTTTAGTATTGAATAAGTATGACCTGTTCGAGGAAAAGGTCAACCGTGTGCCATTGGGCACTTGTGAATGGTTCACTGATTTCAGTCCATTGAGACCTCACAATAATAGCCAGTCACTAGCTCACCAAGCATATTACTATGTAGCGATGAAGTTCAAAGACCTCTATGCTTCCCTCACAGGTAGAAAGCTATTTGTGTGGCAAGCTCGGGCAAGGGAACGAATAACTGTTGATGAGGCATTCAAGTATATAAGGGAGGTTGTTAAGTGGGACGAGGAAAAAGAAGAGACCTACTATGGTGGAGCAGAAGATTCATTTTACAGTACAACTGATATTAGCTCGTCTCCGTTCATCCACCAGCAGGAGTGAAATAATTTATAACATATGTTGATATTGTAGATAGGACAAAGAAAGAGGGATGTAATATGGAAATAAGTTGAATTTAATTTTTTCTGCCATCGCCTTTTCATGGTTTTTGCAGAGATGGTGTTGTTTCAAGTGATTATCTGAGGTTTTTGTCACCCTAGTATATGTTCTGATGCTCCTCAAATTTCTTGGATGGCAATGCAAGGTTGAGAATAAATACTTATTTGCCTTTTACCTCATCTTTCTGTTGTAAATGTAAATTTAGCTGTTGCTTTTAATTGACATGAGCTGGAATAGTAGTTAGTACTATATCATTTCTTCCTTTTCCTGAATTTTGCCCTTAACAGAAATGTATGCTTAAAATGGAATTAATGTCCTTGCCCCCCCCCCCCCCCGGGCTAAGATTAGTACACTTACCTACAAAAGGCACTATCAGAAACCTCAATGGGAATTTTCGACGGAATTTGGCTCGTTGGAAACCTCTTACTGATGAGTCAAATTTCTATGGGATGTTTCAAAATTAGGAATTTGCTATAATATCTATATATATATTATATATATATATATATATATATATATATATATATATAATAGATACTGGACCCTGCGCTAGCGGGGTTCACTAAACATTTTTAATTTTATCTCTATGCAATTTTAAAAAAATCAACATATTTTATAACGTTTCTTGAAAGTCACGGGTGAAAAAGCTAGAAATTTTAATAGTATGCATAGCTAACTTGTGCTATAAATATATTTTTTTATTTCAAATTATTTGAAATAATGGAAAAGTTATATATTTATATTTATGTGATAGTAAATTATCTCATTAAGCGTAAAATGAATAGTGAATAAATATTATTAAGAATATTAATAATCAATGTTTATGGTGTGCACATACAAATCCATGTATTAGTATTAGTGTGTTGCCCCCAGGGCACATGCGAGTTGGTAAGTGACAAGGTGATTGGGGTACAACTACTCCGACGTCGCGGGTTCGAATCTGTGTGGTGACAGTATTTGTTGAAATATTGTAAGGGATGTTGCTGGTTTCGTGTCCCGTTGGTCCTCTTCCTTGCATGGCTGCCACTCACACATATCCCTCGATTTACATCCCACCTGGCCAAGAAGCCTCTGATACAGGTGGTGGGGGATTTCGTCTTCGGACTTTCCCCTTCCCAAAGTATTAGTGTGTCCGAATAAAGTGTTACATAGAGAGATATAGCTGTGTATGTCAGAACAAAAGGATAGTCCCAGGAACTATTCATGCTTTTGGACCATTTTTAAAGGCTCAAATAGATACAAAATTTACATAAATACCAACAGCAGCTACAGTAATAAAGCTATAAGTAAAGGGTATGAATAACAAGCTTAAATGGGTCCCATAATTTGTGAAAAGTTGTACGCAGCTTTTTTTCTCAAACACAAACGCAAGTAAACTAAAATGGACTGGGCTTTTTTGTCCAATAGATCAAACATACAAGTATAAAGAAATTAGGTACAACGCCTTAAAACATGAAAAGCGAGAAAAACCGAAACTACCCTTGTCTAGAAGCATGCATGTCGACCAAGAGCATCAATTTTATACATCCTAATCAAATTTGAAATATTGCTTTTAAAAGCAACAAACTTAGCCCGTCACTGCAATTGAGAGGTGCTCATGGGAAATGTAGACTAAAGTTGTGAAAATTGGATTGTTAGAGTGGGTATATAATTAGTTTTAATAGTTTGGTCCTCGGGTCTTACATAGTATCTGGTCTCGTATATGGTGTTTATACAAAATTTTATTATTTAATCATGATTAAATGAAATGTATTTCATTTTAATTTATGATTACTAATATTAACTTGCTTGACTTTGTATAAATAGTTAGTGCGCATAAATATTTTCAATCACATAGATAGTAGAGGAACACATCATAATTTGTCTTGATATAGCTACTTCCACCAAATTCAATACATCTTTTTTTCCTTTTTCTTCTTTGTTTCCTTTTCCATGTAGAAGGCGATGGTGACTTGGTTACAGATAATATTGAAGGAATAATTTATTGTTAGCTTCAACAATAGATAGTCAATTGTGATTTGGTAATTAGAGATGCTAACTAAACAACTAAAAGACTGTGTGGATATTAGGTGGTTATTGATTCTAAAACTGACAAGTACACCACATAAAAGCTTAGTGGATATATATGAGAAGGGGTTATTGATTGTGACTTGACTAATCCACCACTTAAGCTTAGTGGATATTAACCTCTCTTGATTTTGACTAATAGCGTGTTTGGCTAAGTTTTCTAACTTGTTTATTGAAGTATATTTTGGTAAAGAAGTATTTTTTAAAAGATACTTTTGGAGATAGCTATTTGTATTTGGATAATTAATTTGAAAAATACTTTTGCCAATATTATAGCAGTAATTTGTACTTGGCCAAAATTCCAAAAGTACTTTAGAGAAAAAGTAGTTGTTTTTTAGTTTCTGAAAAACAACATCTGATATTACTCAAACATTTAAGTTTGGCCAAACAGACTATAAGTTGCTCCACCGCCAATTTTTTAAAACTGTCACAAAAGTTATTCTCCATTTGTCCAATTTTACGTGACGCACTCTTTTAAAATAAAAAGGACATATAAAACTTTTGTCATCACCTATTTAGTCAATTAACGTATTTTTGGTATTTTAGTATATTTGATTTATATATTGAAAAATATCTTTAACTTCTTAAATTTTGTGTCCAATCAAAAATTTTATATAAGATTGGAGGAGCTATTCCCTCAATCCCAATTTATATGATGTAGTTTGACCGAGCACAAAATTTAAGAAATAATGGAAGGTTTTTGAATTTTGTGGTCAAAAATATTTGTGTGGTTATAAATTATCTCTTTAAGCGTAAAATGTATAGTTTAAGTTAGATTATTATCAAATAAGGAATGTGTCATTCTTTTTTGTACTGATTAAAAATAAAAGTGTGTCGTGTAAATTGAGACAGAAGAAGTAATAAGTAAGAGAGAGCTATACACTTGAGTGTCGCAACTAAATCACAAATGCATTAATTTAGCAGATGAACTTCACCAAAAGAATGATGATAGCAACACAAGTAGATCATTACCAACAAAACAAATCAACAATAACCAAACAACTACTACAACAATTATGGCCAAGGAATTTTAAAAGAAAAAAAACTACTACAACAATAATCATGGTCCAACAAAAGCAATCAATATACAGAGTGATACCTGTGAGCTGAAAAGAAATTTCTTGTGACTTCAAAGTGAAGTAAAGCAACCCTTTTTTCCTCTATAAAAACCCTTTCAACTCTCACAAGAATTCAATCTAAAACCTTAACACAAAATGGTATTCAAGTTGAGACCTTTTTGCACTTTGCTTCTTATTCTTGTCTCAACTTTTAGTTCATCAGTTCATTCAAGTAGTGTTGTTCATGTGAAACAAGGTACAAGACATGTCCATGGAGTTCATCAAAGGTGGCAAAAGGAGACATGGATGAATCATGGGAGCAACAGAGGGCCTCGAAAACACCTTGTTAATCCAACGATTAATCATCGATTTGATATACCCGAATTGCCCGTTTAGCTCTTCTCAATCCTGAATCTTGATGTTAGTTTTAGGCTTTTACACTTACCATATATTGGTATTTACAAAGTCTTGTAACAAAGCATATTGAATAAATGTAGAATCTTTATTCCTTTTGTTTGGCTCATTTCTGGAGTATCTATTCATTATCACAAGGCTCATGATATGGTAACCTTTCGGGTTCTGTGCTAATGAGGACTTGCTTAAAATATTGATGAACATTGTAATTCTGTGAAAGAAATGTTAAAAATCTAAACAAAAAATCATGAACTGTTATAGCATATACCAAGAATTATTTTTTTCTATAATGATGGTTTTCGAATCAGCTTAAACAGAAAGTAAAGTTGTCCCTCGTGATCAATTCGAAGCATGTTTGATAGCTACAGTTCTATTTCTAGAAAGGAGAAGATTGTCGGGAAGCTCTTTCTCGGCTGAGTTCAAAGCAGAAGGTAGCGTAATATCTTCATCAAACTATTACAAAAGAGTCTAATGGAGACGAAGAAAGAAGTCATTTTTACAGTATTTTGCCACATATTGGTCAATGAGAAATTATATAACCAAGCCCATCTTGCTTAGGAGTCGAGATAAAGGCGTAGTAATAGAATAGGGATACTCAGGTCAAGTTAGTGTGCACCTCGATTATTCCATAGAATATCTGTGACCTCCCACCAACACATATACAAAATAACTTTACCCACCAAAAACTATCATACTATCACATGGTTTCTCTCATAAGTAGTCAACAATATTAATTTATTTCGTGTGTTACAGAGATGAAGCTTCTTCCTAGATAGGCATGCCAAAAGTGGAAGCAATTGAAGTATTCCCCCTTCTTGTTGAAGCAAAGGATAATATGACAGAGAGCATTGCTTAGTGCATAGCAATCAGATGCAGCACACATAGTTTACTAATAAAAACACTCTGTCCCCACTTTGAATATCTTGCCAAATTTTTTAGTAGAACTGCAGAGTCAACATTTTGTGTGGGACTACGTTTTCAAAGAAACAACGTACCAATGCATAAGTCCTTGCAAATCCTTTAAAGTTCCATTTCTAGATTAGAAATTGTTGTTCCATTAATTCGTTTTCTTTTTTGCTTTCCTCTCGGTATGTGGTACCCGTTCTAAGGCCTGATTAATTCAAATTCGCGCCAGAAAGTCTCAAATTGAGGTAAAATACTCCCTATCAAAAGCGGCTCCATATGCAGGAACTCGAAACCTCCGTTGAAGATGGCAGGGTACTTGTCAAAGATATAAGAAAGAGATAGAAGGTTAATTGGATACTATTTGCCGACACATACCTGAGATATGACGAGAAAAATAATAATTTGAGAATCAAGACATCCAACAGTACAATTAATGTTGATGTTGAGTTTGTTACTGTTTGAATGTAAAGAAGAAAAGGTCAACAAAATGAAGAGAATACAGATAGCATTTCTTTTCTTGATCTTTTATTCTTAAGACTCAAAAGATATAGTACAAGGGACTAGCGGCAATTGACTCTTTCTCATTGCCAAATTAAATAAAAAGATTCAACATAAAGTTTCTCAATATGTAGTAATATCAAATTAAGAAGAAAAACAAAACAAACAAAAAGAGATTGATTTGTGTCATGTAGATTCCAAAATTTCCTCGTCCATGCTGGGATTCTTCCTTCACACGGTAGGTAGAAGTAATTGTTTTCTTTTCACCTTTTCCGTCACTAATGATGCCTGTTTAATACTAAGTACTATTTTTTTAATAAATGGTTTAACTTATATGCACCGACAATCTAAAAATATTTTACTACTATTGGCAAAGAACTTTTATACTATCAGTATTTTTTAGCTGTTATAGGTTACCTCCGTTACTTTTAGTTACCAATCCTTATGCAAACAGTTCCCTTTAGTAATCGACTGTGTGACTTTGATAGTAGAGAAGTAATTTTATTCTCCCGATGTATAAAAGTTAAACTCATTTATAGAATAAGAAGAGATAATTGTCCACTCAAATGTCATGATTCAATCCTAAATGCATTCATTTCAGCAACACAACTTCACCAACAGAATGATGACAGCAACACAAGTAGATTATGACCCCCACAATAAAACAAAACATCAATAATCACAGGCTCTAATTAACACAAGCAATCAATATTCAGAGTGTGACTTATTGTGTGATCCAAAATGATATTTGTTGCGACTTCTTTCTTAAAATGAAGAAAAAGTAGCACTTTTTCCTCTATAAGAAGCCTCAATTATCCAAGAAATGCATATCAATTACAAAGCCACAACATAATGGTCCTGCAGTTTAGACCTTTTAGCTACCTTCTTCTTCTTGTCTTCATTTTCAGCTCTTCTGCATCAGTTTATTCAACTGATATGGGAGTTGGTCATGCGAAACTTGATACGAGCCATGTCCACGACACGCATCAAGGATGGCAATGGAGGTCATGGATGAATCATGGGAGCTTCCGGGGACCTCGAAAACATCTTATGAATCCCACAGTTAAGCATAATTCATTTGATGTTCCAAAATTGCCCCTTTAGCTCTTCTAAATTTCCATGTCAACTCTACGGTCTTATCAGTTGGTGGAAGAATCGCGCCATGTGTTTTTTCTTATAATGGTTGTGTCCGCTCCCGTTTGTGCATACCTTGATTGTTTCACATGTACTTGTCAGCTCCCACTAGCTCAAGTATCGAATAACTCTATCCATCAAGACTTAGGTGGATGGGACGAAATCAATATATCATAGTGTAAAATGCATGCATATTTTGATCAATGAAAATATCTTTCTTCCCCTCCCCTTAATTTACTTTTGCTCATGCCTTCAATGTCAACTCATTAGTATACAGCTCATACAGGTCACTTCTTTCCTAATGAGGACATATAACCATTACTTTCACTAACCTTACCGCCAGTATGTCTATTTATCTTATTTGTCTCTCCAAGAAAACAGATATCTATAGTTTTTTTTTATTTCTCTCCACCTGGACCAACCCAGCTTTCACTTCGTGAGGTATTCATGATGTATTGACACCTCACTAGAAGTCGGTTCGAAGAAAGGAAGGAAAAAGAAGAAGAAAAGAGTCTGCAAAATCCCAGCTTAATGTTGCTAATGTGAGAAGCTTGACCTACCATTCCTGACAAACAAATTATATCAGCACATGGTTTCTCCTAGAGAAGGAATTGACTTTGCTAATCAACTGCTGTATTTCAGAGATTAAACTCAAATCAAACATGCCAAAGAAAATCATTGAATACCAGCCCCTCATCCACGCCCACCTCCACCCCCACCCCCACCCCCACCCCCTTTTCCTTGTTAAAGGAAAGGATAATATGAGAATGCATGCACACTGAGCAAGGGCATAACCAACAAAAATTATGCCTCAATCCCAAACAAGTTGAGGTCGGCTATATGAATTCTTACGGACCCTGTTACTCTATATGAGAGGCATAAACATTTATGCTTTTTTTTTCCTGTGATAAACCAATTTATCTGTAGCTCGACTATTTCATCGAGTATTTGTTACCTCTCCCCAATACAGGTATCAATTAACTCAGTCAACTAAGGCTTAGATAGATGGAAAATTTCATCTAGTGTTTTTCTAAACGTGATCTTCATAGTTTTCTTCACACGTCATTGACCTTAATAGCCATCACGTTTCATTGACCACTAGGCCACACCCTTGGTTATTTAAATCCTATACTTTCTTTCTCCACAATATACCATCAGATGCTATACATAGTCTACAATGAAAAAGATAGTTTACAATGAAGAAAGATCAACTCCATGTTCTGAGTGCAAATGCAGAGTGAAAGAACATTCTGTGTCAGCTTTTCAAAACAAGTGCACAATTTCAAAGTCAGCGTCTATGGAAAAGAATGTAAAAGGGCTGCATCTGGATCGATCAATTTGATATCTATGAATTCACACGAATTCACATGCATAATCTCTATTTGACCTCAAATCTAGTCTTAAATCTCAATATCCAAGGTTTTCCACATTCCTTTCACTGGATTTTTTTTTTGAAACAGTAAACATTATTCCTTTCACTGGATTTGCGATTCCTTCATTGTAGATGACATTTCAAATCCCCGTCCACTACAAATTATGGAGTTCAAAAGTTCCAAATTTCTGATCCTCTCAAAATTTACAAACCCAGTTATCCAGTGTATACTAAAAGAAATTCATACTTCAGGGTAAGTGCATAGACAGCTATAGGTAATACCATAAACAACATTAGATGCTGTTCCAAATTTTCAAAAGATTTACATGCATTTTTTAATTCAAATCACCATATAACTTCCTTGGCATGTCTTGTGAGTAAATTTATTACAGATGGTATCATTAAAAAACATGCATAGAAGATAATATCAGCTAATGAAAACCATAGTAAGCAATTGGAAACTATATTTCAATCAAGTATGAAAAGAAATATTTACATTCACATGTGTCAAGTTTCCTATAAAAATAAAAGTACAAATATATCATTTGAAAGCAAGAAGAGAAACTTGGGAAGAAGTAAAGTATGAAATATCAGGTTTATCTGGTATAACGAAGGTACTCTGAGACAGGTTCAGCAATGCATCAGCTAAATTCCAGACTCCTCCAGTAGTTTGAGGATACTGTGTTCAGGTGCACTTATTGATGGAAGAATAACCCGATTCACAGGTGGTCTAGGTTTTGTTCCAGCTGCCTCAGGCGCTGCAGTTGTTCCTTCCTGCATAACTGGAATATCAGCCCTTCTTCGCACTGCAGACACTCGCTCCTTCCATATTCTCCCATCCTGTGAGTGATGAAATACATATGTTCCCAATTAGCAGTCCTAAAAAGTAGAATAAACAGGTATAAATTGGAGCTGGAGAGAGAAAGTGATACTATTATTTCCTGAGCAATACAAAGTAATCCTGCTATTCTCTCAAACAGGGTACTTAAATGCTTCATTGGTTTTGACAAACCATACCACTATATCCAACTGATGAACCTAAACACCTTATATAACCAACAGAGGAAGAAACAAGTGAAGCAGATACATAGAAACTGGCATGAGATTTTCTAATCATATTATCCTTTAGCCACCAAACTTTAGATCACTCAAAAAGTGACTAATCGTGTCTTATGACTCTGCCAACTCTCAAATCATTTGTGTACACTCGCAGGAAAAGTATAGTTTTTGTTCAGCAATTGCAGCAAACCCCTTTTTTCATTATTCATGTTGACATGCAGATGCAGAAAGGAATAATCAAGGAAGGCTTCCCTTTTGAGATTGTTTTTCTCATCAGGGATATAACCCTTCCTTGACACAATGACACGTCTCCATTGCCAGACATATTTAATGCTCATGATATAATCATAACCAACTCAAAAACCGATATTACAGAAGGCAAAGAAGAATTATTCAATCTGGCATCTTAAATACAGAAATAAAAACTTTATTACT
Organism: Anisodus tanguticus; assembly: GCA_034509755.1. Lineage (NCBI taxonomy): Eukaryota > Viridiplantae > Streptophyta > Magnoliopsida > Solanales > Solanaceae > Anisodus > Anisodus tanguticus. The sequence goes on from CM067546.1 coordinate 35,621,867, forward strand.
CAATTGATGAGCATACAAGAATGTGACTTTGTGCATCACAGCTGTATAACACGGCACGGAATAGAGTCAAAAAGCTGACTAGTCTGTAGATGTTTAATAATAAGAAAACTGGTTAAAAATGTTTTGTACAGGAAAGAAACAAAGATGCTTTCCAACTGGAAATTGTCTGACACTATTGATGTAAAATCTGAAACAAGAGAAATCAATTAAAAACAAGATATCTGACAAAACAATCTCAAGGTTGACTGTGAATATCAGTTTGTTTTGTTTAGATGGACATAAGAAGAAAGATCAATGAAGTGAGAGGAATGAAAGGCAGAGAAGGGTGCAAAGAAGTTGACAACATTTCTTTTCCTTGCTTTTCCATTCTTAGATTTCTTAATTTCCTATATTATCTTTTTACTCCCCCACCCAAAAGGAAAATGTGCACGAAGCATGCATTCTCTAGAAAATATTTGTCAGTGAAATTCAATAAACAGAATTCTGTAACCAATCACAATCAATCATGTTTACTTTTGGAAAACCTACACATTATGATGGATAATTCATGTCTTGCAGCTAATAAGATTCTTAACTTCTGTGCTTAGAGCAAAGATACTAATAACCAATAAAAGCTAATTAACCAAATAATTTATGAAAGCTGGAAATGAGTCAACAGCTTGCAGGTAGAGAAACAAACAATGTCAAGAGCTGACATGAGTCATTGTGTCTCTCTGTATTAATGCAATATAGTTAACTCCAACTCATATAGAAGAGTTTCAGTGGTGACATGCCATTACTAATATATATGTTAAATGCTGGATATAGCCATCATCTCTAAAGATGACACTTGACAGTAGGATTAGGAAGAACTATTTTGCAGACTGCAGAAGACTAGACTGAGTAATCACCAAATTAGACAGTACCAACGTTTTCACTTCATGTAGTTGAATGACTGGCTTACATAACTACATCACACTTCATATGTCCATAGATTGAAGAGTCAGCAGACTATAAAATTTGCAAGTTTTTGAATCTCATCTCTTAAACCCACATAATTGCAAATTGAGTCCATTCCACGTACAGAAACTTACTGTCGAAGAAATTTTATGTGGAAAGGGGGGATGAGTAACGGCAATCAATTAAGCATCTTTGATAGGGAAAACCAACAGCATACTTCCATATCTATCTACACAACTTCATGATACAGAATAATAGCAAAGTTATATTCAGTATTGAAGGTTCTGGTAACGGACATTGAATTGGGCGATCATTGTGTAGAGGCTCAGTCGGCTGTTCAACTGGTTTGAACTCAACTGCAATTCAAAATTGGATTTTGATTGTTGGATTGGAATCCATAGATTATGGGTACTGCGTCCATACGATCAATTACGGATTTCATATAGTTGACCCAAGAGGTAGGTTGAGTTGACCAAGAATTGACTTTGAAACGAGTCGTACTAAAATTATGGGATTAGTTTCCCTAGAATAATTTGGACCATTATTTGTGTTCTTGAATAGATTAAGGCTATTGGATGTTGTTTGAGGGGATTTCAACATTTTAAGAAAGGTTTGTGTACCGGTTATAAGGCAAGTGAGACTTTAACCTCTCGAATCCTTGTTTTCCAACGTCATGATTTGAAAATTATTTTATTTGGCTTTCAAACACCTAGTGTGTTGTGCGGTGAGCGCGTACTAAGTTACGTATACTATTTTGTGTCATATATTGTAATCTGGAGTTGTTTCTTCTATGAAACCATACTGATTGATTTAAACGCTTAATATAATGAACTTTATGATACTTCAACATGATTTATAATTGATTTGATATATTTATCATGGCATACTACTTTGCACTGAATGTGGAATTGTTAATAGTGTTGAGACCCAGAGCATAACTCCTTTTCCTTTATTGATATTGTTGTTGCGATGCTTGTTTTGTGTGCATTTGTTTGATGAGTTGAGTTGGTACTAATGACTTATCGGCTGGGGGCAACACTTAGTTCACGCATAATCTGGTTAGCTATCACGGGGGATGGTATGGTGTTACGCACAGTTGATAGGGTTATTGATAGGATGAGGTTGATTATGTACGGACTGTTGAAATGCATAGTTAAATGCAGGTAAAGATGTGCCTTATGGATGGTCTAATGCAACACATAGGTGCCACTGCGTTGTTATATTGAGTTGAACATGTACATGTTGTTCTACTCATATTATGTATATTGTATTCCACATATGGCATGCATATTATTTTTGGAGACTTTCTCCATGGGGTATGAAGGCGGGGCGGGTCTAACACCGGCTTAAGGGTGAACCTAATAAAGCTACCGCTTTAGGCCCCAAAAATATAATTATTACACATAACATATAACTTATATAGTGGAGAACATATGCCCCAGTGAAGAGGTGCGAAAGGTTGGTAGTGATAGATCTAAGAAGAGGTCAAGGTAGACCGAGGAAGAATTAGGGTGAGGTGATTAGACATGACATGACTCATCTTCAATTCACCGCGGACATGACCCTAGATATTAAGGTATAGAGGTCGAGGATTAGGGTAGAGGGTTAGTAGTTTTCTCTTTCTTATGGGTGAGTATGTTTCTAGTGTAAAGAACCTTGCCTGCTCCCTTTTCTACTTATCAGTATCATTATTAATATTATTCTATAAACTATTTTATTCTTCACATTATAGTACTGATGTTGTTCCATTTACTTGGGTTACCCTTCTGATTTTTGTTGTCAGTACTTTTCTTTTCTACAGTATTTTCACCACAACTTTTACTTTTGAATTTGTTAAGCCATTTTTTTTGTAAACATTTTTCTTGAGCCGGGGGTCTATTGGAAACAACCTCTCTACCCCCACAAGGTAGGGGTAAGGTTTGTGTACACCCCACCTTCCCCATACGGCCATACCCCAACCATGTGGGATCATACTGTATGTTGTTGTAGTTATTTTTATTTATCTCATTTGATTGATCCATAGATCATAAAGCAGGTTTTTTGTGTCTCATTAGTCATTAGTAATGTAAATTTTATGTTTTTTTGTTGTAAAGTAATAAAATTTCATTAGAAAAGCATTAAGAAGATGCAAGGTTACAGATAGGCAAAAAGCAGCTTCAAACAAAACATGAAGCAGACAAAACAAAACCTGTAAAACAGTCTAAAGAAATCCCTGCATCTCTACTATGTTAGAGACAGGGCACACTGTTTACAGGGGCAAAAAAGTGTCAACTAAAAAGACTAACTAAACACTTAGACTTTATAGTGGAAATAGGAGTTGAGAATCCATCAAACCATCTCCTATTTCTCTCCTTCCATAGGGTCCAAAAAATTACTGCTGGGATCATTCTCCAGATCCTTTTGATGGATTTGTCAATTCTCCAAAGTATCCAGCTAGCATAGGCATCTTTGATGTTGGAAGGCATTACCCATTAAAGTCCAAGCATAGAATAGAAGAAATACCAAAGGCTAGTTGTTGTAGGCCAGTGCAAAAATAGGTGGTTGACACTTTCATTGGTCTGCTTGCACATGGCACACATGTTGACGACGATTACACCTCTCCTCCTAAGATTGTCTTGTGTTAGGCATGCTTCCTTCAAAGCATTCCAAATGAAGCAAGTAACTTTGAGAGATTGTCTGGTTTTCCATACATGTTTCTACGGTCAAACCTCTAAAAGGCTATTTTGAGAACTCCAGTAGTTGTAACATTCTTTCACAGTGAAAATATTTTCCTTGGAATTGCCCCATAGGATTTTATCTTGAGATTCTGCCACCAAAGTACTTTGTCCCAATGTTTGTAAGAGAGAAAGAAATTCATCAAATTCCCAGTTCTATAAGTTTTTTCTGAAAATTGGTGTCCAATGTTGTCTCTATATTGAGCTAATGTTGCTTAGTGAAGGAAATAAGTCTTTTACTAGAGCGTCCCCAAGTCACTTGTCCTGTCAAAATCTAATCTTGAGCCCATTTCCAGCCTTGAATGAGACATTCTGGAGGAATTCCTCTTGGAGACTACTGATGTGCTTCCATACTCCAACACCATGAAGTTCACTACTTCTCTTTGCAGTCCAATGGTCTTGAATACCATATTTAGCCTTGATGATATCCTTCCAGTACCCTGCCTCATTTTGACCATATCTCCAGAGCCACTTCATGAGAAGGCTATTCTTATGAAGCTTAAGATTTTTGATTCCCAGCCCTCCTTGGCCTTTGGGCTGAATAACTGATTGTCATTTGACCAAAGAGAATTTGTGAGTAACATTATTTCCCTCCCATAAGAATATTCTTCTGAGTTTGTCAATTTGTTTTAGGACTGAGCTTGGAATAGGGAAGAGTGACATTGTAGTAAGTCGGAATGTTGTCTAGGACACTGTTGATGAGGTCTATCTCCCAAAGAGAGGTATTGCATCTGCCAAGTGGCTAGTCTCTTCTCTATTTTTTTCAATGACTCCACTCCATATCCTAGATGATTTGAATTTAGCACCTAAAGGGCCTCTTATTATGACTTGGCATTAGGCCACCAATTCCATTGAGCCGCCCCTGAGCAGGTCGATGATCTTGATGGGCTTTATGCTCACCCTTATTGTTGTTTCTGTTTCGTACAAATCCTAACTCTAGTACCGCAAAGGGTGCTCTCAAATCTGATTCAAGGCAGTTTAATGTACTGTTGAGGTGAGCCAACCGCACTTGATCGTGGTGTAGACCGTCAACTTTTTTCCTTTTCTATTGCCTTGTTTGTCTATTCGGGTTGCATCCCACATTTGTACTCAAATATTCTTAGATGCTCCTTGACCGGTATTATGAGTTTTGAGGTGTATATTCAGACTTACCTTATTTTCTATCCTTCCACTTTATAACAGTATTCACTCTTTATGTTATGGATGATTTGAACTTATCCTTTCTTTAGTGATTCTTCGGACACCAGTCATGGCCTACGATTTCGGGTCGTGACAATATTACGGTGCAACTTCGAATTGATGATTTTTCTTTTTTGTCCCAAATTAAAATATAAAAAGAATTATAATACAAAATTCCTAGATTTTATACTCCACAACAGTTAAAAATAATTTTGATATTTATATAATCTTCTCGTAGACATTATGCTCCATGACAGTTATTAATAAATACAACAAGATCAATATAATCTTTTCGTGGATTCTATGCTCCACAATAAACACGATAATAAATGCAATAATATCAACATAATCTTCTCCTAGATTTTGTGATCCACAACCGCTATAAATACAATTACAAATTTTACCTTTTATACATGGGGTTCATTACTTCTCAAATGACTTTTCTCTATTTTTCTTCTCTAGTTTTCTCTATAAGGAAGTATTTCATGAGAAACTTTGTTTGTGAAAGGCTTCATCAATCATGGAAAGTCCTTATTCATGGCATATCAAAAATCTTGAAGATGAATTCTAGAGAAGTTGTTTTCGCAAGGAGGATGTTGTCCCTCATTCTAACCATGGTAAAATTTCAATAGTAAAGTATTATGTAATATTTTTTTGTTTATAAGATTTTAACTTGTTATTTCTTTATAACTTGCATTCTATCTTTATTAGCGCTTGTTATTCTGTGTAGATTTTATAGTTTCATCCTTGTCTCCCACAAATTTTTGGCTTAATATATATTTTACCCTAAGTTGCTCGGATTAGGGTGCGGGTGTCCGACACGGGTGCGAATCTAGAGGTCGGATTCTTCGTGATCTAAATTTTAAGATTCAGGGATATGGATCTATAATTCTTTTTCCTATGAAAGCAAGAGGTGGAAAGTTTTGTTAGAAATTCTGTCTTATTCCATGAGATCTAGAAACACTTCTGCAACTTTCTCTCTTCCCTAGCGCTCTTTTTTTTTTACTTCTTTCAAATGGCAATGAAGGCCTTCCTCCAGGTACGGATACGGGTATGGGGGTTCGGCTAAAAATAATTCAAATATCTAAAAATAGAGTTATAAAACCTAAATTATGAGGTATTATGTGAAAAACTGGAGGAGAAAATATTGATCAAGAGGAGAATTCCAGAAGAAGATAAAAGGAAAAGGAGTGACATAGAAATTTCTATATTAAGGTATTCCATTTTTCTTCAATTTCACCTTAGCTTTTATTTTGATTAAGGAAATCATTGAATATGTCCGGAATTTCTCCGTCGACTTTGGTCAAAGTACCCAAAATCAGTTGACTAGATCGGGTACGAATCCCACACCCATGTCGTGTTGAAAGCTCCTCTTAACCTTTTTAAATATTCCTTTACGCATTTTACCTTCCATTTTTCATAGCTAAAACCTCGCTAAATAGCCTAATACCAGTTTTTGCATGACACGTGTTACTCTGTGAGCAGAGTGACACGTCTCAAAGGTAAGACATAAAATAAATTATTTTTACTTCTTCTCTTTCACGTGAGCTTCATTTTCTTCTGGCGGATTACTGCTTGAGCAAGGTAAAACATTAGACTCGTTTCTTGAACCAAGCTGTCCAACTTGTAATTAGTTTTGTCCACCAATATACTTTGTACTAATTGTGTCGGATGTTTATGGAGGAATTATTCAACGATCTATTTGATCCCAGTGGAAAACCATGCATGTAACACTTTCACCTGCTAATTTCTTTTAACCATATTCTAGTTTCATATTCCAGTTGTGTGCTATAATAAGATCTATATCAAGATTTTTCTCTCTAAAGATTCTATTTATATATTCTTTTGATAAGTAAGTTTGTATTTATTTATTCCCTGATCCTTTTAAGTAATTTTCTTTTCTCTATTGGGATGAGTGCCCGGGTATCTTCATAGACATCCTACTGTTATGACTGCCAGAAGGTTACAATCCTAGATCCTTCCTCAAAGGACCATAATTGAATATGTAGCCCCACTTTTTTTTATTCTTGATTACACTTTCTTGAATGAGTTGAGTTTGCTTATCATTGTGGAAGGTGAAAATGGATATTTAACTTGTCTCCTTTTAGGCTGTGGAGGTATCAAGCAATGAGTATGAACCTTCGGAGCAAGACATTCTGTACGCAGAAGGAGTTACACAAGGGAATGGGTTGGCCTTTATGGTGTTCCAATTGGATGAACGCAGTCCAATGTCTGAAACCTATGGAGACAATCTGGAAGCTCCTCCCCCTCTCACCAGGTACCCGTTCTCCCTCTACCATGATATTTGTATTTCTTGGCCTTGAAGCTACTATTCAGTAGCTTTTTGTTCTATAAATGTTTGGAATTCTCTGGAGGTACTGTATATATGCTGATCCATAATTTGATGGGCAGTCTAATTATCTGTATTGATATAGACGACACCCGATGATGATTTAAATACATCTGTAATTACTGTTGTTAACTTCTGATGGTTCGGTATTTCACTAGATATATCTAGTGAATGATCATATGATCAACATTAAAGTAAAGGAAAATATTGTGGAAAAGGTTCGTTTGGAAGGTTAATGCAATTGTAGATCAAATTAGGAGGGGACAGTTGATCGGCACCCAAGGGTGTGGCCTAGTGGTCAGCGAAGTGGGTTTAGTAACCATGAAGTCTCAGGTTCAAATCCGAGTGGAGGCAAAAACACTAGGTGATTTCTTTCTATCTTCACCAAGTCTTGGAGGACAGAGTTACCCGTATTTGTACCGGTGGGAGGTAGCAAGTGTCCCATAGAATTAGTCAAGGTGTGCGCAAGCTGACCTTGACACCACAATATCACCCAAAAAAAGGGACTAAAATATATTAGGCTCAAGGACATGACCTTTCTTGTAAAATGATGGAGGTGGAAAACTTTCTGAAGTTTCCTTTACAGTATCAGGAAGAACAATCCACAGGAACATCTTCTTAGGGTGTGTTAGGTATGAAGGAAAATGTTTTCCATAAAAAACAAGTGTATTTCTTACTTATTTTCTAGAGTTTGGTAAGTAAGCAGAAAAATATTATATCAAGAGCATTTATATGTAATCTAGCAAAACATTGTGGGTGAGATGGGGTGGAAAGTGGGATTTCAGGGGCGGCAGGGAGTGGGATGGTCAAGGGGCGGGGAGGAGAAAATGAACTTGGAACATCACTTATGGAGCTTGTTTTCCCTACTTCCATAAGGGAAGTCATTTTCCTCATTTTTAAGGAACTTATTTTCCTAGCGGAAGATTAGTGCACCGGGCTGCCCTTTTTTATTTTCCTATGACCAACCAAACTTGAGAAAATTGGAGAACATTTTCGGGTGTTTTCCACCATACTAAACACACCCTTAGTCTGAGATTTTTCACTTTGCCGTCACATACTAGTGTTACTCTGAATTGGACAAACATGTGTTTTAAGGAACCTTGATCTTTCATCTATACTGAAAGCTTGCTAAAAGTTAAATGCACTGACGATACATACACTCACATGTCTAATAGTCTATTCAAGTCTAGGGACAGAGAATATAATTATGCTTTTATGTCATTTTGAACAGGTACCAGCTAATTCAACTAAATGCCAAGGGAATGAATGAAGGATGCAAGTGGGTGGAGATGTTTGAAGATGTCCTTGTCGTAGTATTCTGTGTTTTCCTTAGTGATTATGATCAGATGTGGATTGCTCCAGAGGAAACTGGTAGTGGTGCACTGCTTCAGAACAAGATGATGCATAACCGGGAACTTTTTGAAACAATGATCAGGCATCTTTGTTTCAAAGAGACCCCATTTGTTTTAGTATTGAACAAGTATGACCTGTTCGAGGAAAAGGTCAACCGTGTGCCATTAGGCGCTTGTGAATGGTTCACCGATTTCAGTCCACTAAGACCTCACAATAATAGCCAGTCACTAGCTCACCAAGCATATTACTATGTAGCAATGAAGTTCAAAGACCTCTATGCTTCCCTCACAGGTAGAAAGCTATTTGTGTGGCAAGCTTGGGAAAGGAAACGAACAACTGCTGATGAGGCATTCAAGTATATAAGGGAGGTCGTGAAGTGGGACGAGGAAAAAGAAGAGACCTACTATGTGTTCCTTTTGCAGACTGCTTTGTCATGCTTTATATTGTATTTTGTAGGTCTTTACCACTGTTGTTTCTTTTCTGCACTGCTTCGGTTTGTTTTCTTTGAGCCGAGGGTCTATCGGATACAGCCTCTCTACCTCTCTCAAGGTAGGGGTAAGGTCTGCGTACACTCTATCCTCCCCATACACTACTTGTGTGATTACACTGGGTATGTTGTTGTTTCTCTCGAAGGAAAGTCAATTGCTTTTACTATTCCTGAAAGGAAAATATAAATCTCTTCCATATTTGACTATTCCTTGAGGAAAAGTTTTGGACATCTATAAATTGAAGACCTCTTTCCCACAACTAGAACACAATAGCATCCACAATGCAGTCATTGGTTTGAGAAACCATACCACTATATCCAACAGTTGAACTTAAACACCTTATATAACCAACAAAGGAAGAAAACAAGCGAAGCAGATACATAGTAACTGGTTATCTAATCACATTAACTTTTAGCCACCAAACTTCAGATCACTCAGAAAGTGACTAATCATGTCTTATGACTCTGCCAACTCTCAAATCATTTGTGTACACTCGCTTGAAAAGTATACTTTTTTTGTTCAACAATTGCAGCAAACCCCTTCTTTCCTTATTCATGATGACATGCAGAAAGGAATAACCAAGGCAGGCTTCCCTTTCTATGCAGAGATTGTATTTCCCATACAGAATCGAGGAAGGGATCCCTTCCTTGGTGTGCTGCAATTGTATTCCAATAGGATACCACCCTTCCTTAACACAATGCAGATCTACATTGGCAGACATACCCCAATGCTCATGACGTAATCCTAACCAACTCAAAAGCCGACATATTACAGAAGGCAAAGAAGAATTATTCAATCTGGCATCTTAATAATTTCTGCCTCAGTATCATGAGCATACAAGAATGTGACTTGTGTATCACAGCTACCTAACAAGGCACAAAATAGAGTCAAAAAGCAGACTAGTCTGTAGATGTTTAATGATAAGAAAACTGGTTACAATGTTTTGAACAGGAAAAAATAAAAGAAAAAAGCAAAGATGCTTTCCAACTGGAAATTGTCTAACATATTGATGTAAAACTCTGAAACAAGAGAAAACAATTCAAAACAAGATATCTGACAAAACAATTGCAAGATTGATCGTGAATATCGGTCTTCTTTTTTGTTTAGATGGGTGTAAGAAGAAAAATCAATGAAATGAAAGGAATGGAAGGCATAGAAGGGTGATATGAAGTTGACAACATCACTTTTCCTTGCTTTTCAATTCTTAGATTTCTTAATTTCTTATATTGTCTTTTTACTCCCCCACCCAAAAGGAAAAAGAGCACGAAGCATTCATTCTCTAGAATATATTTCTCAGTGAAGTCCAATAAACAGAATTTGATAGCCAATCACGATCAGTCATGTTTACTATTGGAAAACCTACAAAAATTATGATGGTTAATTCATGTCTTGCAGCTGACAAAACTCTTAACTTCTGGACAGTGGAAGCTTGGAGCAAAGATACTAAGAACCAATAAAAGCCAATTAACAAATTAATTCTGAAAGATAGAAATGGATCAACCGCTTGCAGCTATAAAGAAACAAACAATGTCAAAAGTTGATTCTTTCATGAGTCCAGGGGCGGATGTACAGTTCCGGCTACGGGTTTGGCCAAACCTAGTAGTTTTGGCCTATACCTTGAAATTGACTTAATAAATACAAATTAATAATAGTTTAGAACTCATAAGTAACTCAAAAGCGCTAGAATCTTGACTCATAAACTTCAAATTCTGAGTCCGCCTCTGCATGAGTCATTGTGTTTCTCTGTATTAGTGCAATATAGTTAACGCCAACTCATATAAACAGAGTTTTACTAGCGACATGCCATTATTAATATATATGTTAGATGCTAGATATAGCCATCATCTCTAAGCTGACAGTCAGATTAGGAAGGACTATCTTGCAGGCTGCAGAAGACTTGACTGAGTAATCACCAAATTAGACAGTACCAAAGTTTTCACTTCATGTAATTGAATGACTGACTTACATAACCTCACATGTACGTAGATTGAAAAATCAGCAGACTATATAATTTGCAAGTTTTTGAGTCTCGTCTGTTAAACTCTCATAATTGCATATGGAGTCCATTCCACATAGTGAAACTTACAGTAGAAGATAAACATGTTTGATAGGAATAACAGCATACTTGCATATCTTATTTAACACAACTTCATGATGCAAACTTACATTCAGTATTGAAGGTTCTGGTAATGGACATTGAATTGGCCGATCATTGTGCAGAGGTTCAGTCGGGTGTTCAACTGGTTTGAACTCAATTGCAATTTCAATACCATGAGGGGTGATAGAGGGAGCTCCAGCTATAGTAGCAGCACCTATTGTCTCTGTATTTGGAGGCAACACTTCTGTTTCATCCTGCATTTCCGTATGGACCAGAAATTAGTCAATTACTATAAACGAAACCAGATGATATAGTATTGGATCCAAAATTAAAATAAAGACACTACAGTTTATTTTAATGGTTAAGAACACTAAGGGTGTGTTTGGTATTTCCAATTTTCATTTGGTTGGTCAAATTTTTTTTTAAATGTTTTTTATAGGAAAACAAGTTCCTTACAAAATACGGAAAACGACCTCCCTAATTGAAGTAGGAAAAACAAGTTCCAAAAGTAACATTCCACACTAATTGTCTAATACCACCCTCCAATACACCCCACCCCGACCCTCAACCCCTATAGCGCCCATTCCCACTACCCCCACACCCTTAGCCCCCTTGCCAACCCCAATAGTGTTTACCAAACATCATAAAATAAGTAAGAATGCCACTTATTTTCCAAGAAAACATTTTCCTTCATACCAAACACACCCTAAGACAAAAATGTCAGTAGCAAAACAACATTTCATAGTTAAATATCCAAATCAAACTCAATTTGAGAGACACCTACACACCATGAACTAGTCAACCCCACATTTCAAAAATCTCAAAAGGACCTAATTAAATTACAATAATAACAACAACAACAACAGACCCAGTGAAATCCCATAAAGTGAGGTCTGGGAAGGTTACGCAGACCTTAACCCTACCTTGGGAGGTAGAGAGGTTGTTTTCGGTAGATCCTCGGCACAAGGACAAGCAGTTCAAAGCAGTATATAAAGCCATGGGAAAATACTTAAAAACATGATAAAGCTGACTGAAAAGAAAAAAAAAGGCATCTAACTACATAAATCAATACGATAATCGAAATATAAGAAAAAACAGATAATAGCAGAATTCATACTAAAACAGAAAACTAACCCATTAACAATCTAAAGACAATATCTTTTTCTTGTATGTGATCAGTTGATCTAAAGCTAAGATCTTTTCAAGCAAAAAGGAGCAAATAACTCATATCTTTATCAAATTAACATAAAAAGATATTACAGAAGCAATTCTTGATACCCAGATCAAAAAACAACCCAATTTACACAAAGAAAGTTAGACTTAATCAAAAACAAACTAATAAAAAAAAAGAATAGAGAAAGAAGCTCACAAGTGCACTTTGAGCACGACGATGCCCGGCTCTGCTGACAGAAAATCTTGAAAAAATTCCCACCATATTACTATCAGAACAAAATTACAACCAAAAGGGTGTGTTTGATCTTAATATTTTGCAGAAATATAGTGAGGGAAAGTGGTAAAGAAAGAAAAGGGAAGATAAGTTAGTTTGTATTGATGGGTTTTGTCTGGATTCGATTTGATTATATTAATGAGTTTAAATTCATGAAAATTATAAAATTTGTATAAAAAAGAAAGACTTGAGAGTTGAGTAGAATGCTTTGAAAAGTTGTTTAAAGAAAAGAAATGTATCGTAAATTGGATGGAGGAAAATAGTGTATTTATTTGGAAGTTGAAACTTGAAAGTGATGAAATTGAGAGCTGCCAATAAACACGAAGGGACGGTTTGTCGAGAATCATTGAATAGAAAAAAGGGCAAATAAATAAATCTAATTGGTTGAAGGAGAAGCTAAGAACTTTAAAGTAGCACTTAGTGTCATGTGATTGTGGAGATAATTATTTCATATTTATACCAGTGAAAAATAGTAGTTGCGTTTATAAATTTAGGTGTTTGATTCAAGGGATAAGGCGCACGATTAAGTTTGAATTAAATTTTTAAATATATATATATATATATATATATATATATATATATATATTGTATATTAATTAGGATAATAATGCTATCAAAATTAACTCACACTTTTAAAATTTACAAAAAAATGACTCACTCCCTCCCCTCTTCTCTCTCTGTGTGTGTGTCACGCCTCCTCTCTCTTTTTCCTCCGCCTCCTCTCTCTGTCGTGTTCTTCTTTTTTCTTCGCCGGTAGTGGAGTGCAAGTGTCAGAAATGAAGTTATCGGCGGTGAAGACATCGTCGGAGGTAGTTGAGTTATCGGTGGAGAAGAGGCTCGAGAAAGAAGATAACCTCGGAAGCTATAGGATTTATTTGTATATTGTTGTATAATATTGTATATGGGTGTATACACACCTCTTATACACTATTATACATTTTATACACCTATATATAATGTATATGTCTTGTATAAAAGCACAATTCTTAAAATCAGTCCAAATCAATGTTTATACCCACTTATACAATAATGTATAAATGTGTGTATAAGTGCGTATTTTCGTGTATAATATTGTATAATTATATTTTTAGTGTATATACCAACACATTATACACTTCCATACACTTATATACATAATGTACTCGTCTTTTATATATAAGTGTATAACATTGTATAAAAGTGTTTTTGGGCTATATTTTTGCAATGTAAGTTATGAGCTACATTTTTGCAATGTAAGTCACAAAAGTGTTTTTCTGAAATTTCTCCTTAAATGTATACTCTATTTGGTTGAAGGTATAACTAATCTCATGATAAATTTATATCTTTAATCAAACAACGTATAAATTTAGCGCAAACTTAATCCTAGGATATCCCACCTTATTTCATCAAACTTAATGTTATTTTATTCCACCTGAGGGGTGGAATAAGTTAGTCCAAGAATTATAATTTCAAAACTATAATCCGAGATAATTTAGTCTGGAAAAAGTATATGTTTGATGGAAGGTAGGCAAATATAGAATTTAAGAAGTGTGCGTACTCACAATGACCTTAACTTAATATAATAATAATTGAGTTTATGATAAAATTTTTAGTAAAATTTTTAGTTTACATATAAAGTATGGAAAAAAGCTATCGGATTTGCGTAAATTCATAGACGATATTCTAGATCCGCTTCTTACCTCGTGAAATTAATCGTCGTGCCGGGGAGAGGTAGTAAATCTCATAAAATTAATTAAATTGCACACAAACTATCACACCATGTGATTGTCTTCTTTTTTGTTCACAGTGGGGTAGACAACCTTTTTTCTGAGGAGATTATCCTTCAAAGGCATTGGTCTATAATTGTTGCCCCTCAAATTTGAAACTTTTAACTTTTTTCTTTTGCTTAAAAATACATCAAGTTTTCAGGTTCGAACCCGTGCTCAATTAAAAATTTAAAAAAAATTTGCAAAATTGAATTTGGATTCACAAAGCAGAATTTGCCTTAGGTAGAGTTTACATGCCTTGAGGTAAAATTTGTTATCTTAAGGCAAACTTTGTTGGATAAACTATGTCTTACGATTTTATTTTTTTTAGTTTTTACCTGAGTGAGAGTTCGGACTCAGAATCCAAGAATTTTAAGTGAAAGACAAAAATTAAAAATTCTCAATTTTGAGGAGCAAAAATTAAAGACCATCCCAAAATAAAGGCATTCGGGCTAATTGCCCGAAAACTATTGGGAGTTAGATATGCAATCTATTTCCTTCTCTTGCTCTCTTTAGGCCCACCAGTTTGATCTGCCGTATCCCTAAGGCAGCAAATGTCAAAATTAAAAAATTCCAAAATTTTAAGGATCAATTAGATTTTTTTAATAGGAGTATGATTTTTTAAAAACTCTTCATTATTGTTCGGTGCATTAACCTATGATACGTTATGCAATGATTATAGTGTTTGATTATCACACAGCAAATAAAAATATAGATATTATTATACAATAAATGATGTTAAGTAAATTGTTATAGGTGTTGTTAATTGCTAGTGCACGTATTATTCCATTTCATAATGCATGAATAGCATAGATGTTTCACATAACTTATGTTGGTATTGCTAATAAAGAGTTCTATATTAAAAACGATATAGCATTAGTTATGCATAATTTTTGTCCTTGTTCTCATTATATAGAAAGTCTAAAGACCCAAAAATAATATATCTTTTTTGTTGTTGTTGTTACTCAAATTTTTAATTCAAGTAAATCACATGGTTCTTGAATTATTGGGGATCGTGGAATAGAAAAGTTTATATATTTGACCTTTCATATTCACAAGATATAGTAATTTAATACTAATAGTTAAATATCTCCTTTCATTAAGATTGCCCGTGTGAACTTTTCCGTATGGCTCAAGTACTCGAGCCATTTATTTCATGATTGATAAGTGCCTCGTTGTAGTAACAAAAATTTACAATTAATAATTAAAGTTTATTTTGTTCAAGATACAAGACAAAATATCTAATTTAAACTAAAGTATGTACCGTCATTACTTCAAGATGCTTCGTCTTTGAATTGAAGTGTAGTAAACGAATTGAAGTTTTAAAAGTCCAAAGAAAATTTTAGAGATAAAAAAATATTCTCAAGCAATCATCTCTATATTATAATTAATTTATCGAATAACTGTCATTTTTCCTTAAATTTATGAAATTAAGATAAATGTTCTAACTAGACAATTTTTTTCTGTCACAAAGCTACACAATTTTGTAATATTAACCGTAAAGAATGGATATTTGGCCTAACTCAACCCAAAAAGTTAACTTGTAGGGTGATGATTGTTCAAGTCCATATCAGGAGTTCTCATTCCAAATCCGATGAGGGATTCTTAACACTCCTCCGCACGCCCAGACCTTGTTAACTGGAGCGTGGATAACATAATTTGGGGGCCCAATATTGATGGACAAATAATTGAAACGGGTCTGGCTCTGATACCGTGTAAAGAATTGATATTGAGCCTAACTAAACCCCAAAAGCTAGCTTGTAGGATGGGATTGTCCAAGTTCATATAAGGAGTTCATGTTCTCATTCTATATCCGATATGAGACTCTTAACACTCCCCGCACGCCCAGACCTTGTTAACTGGAGCGTGAATAATATAATTTGGGGGCCCAACATCGGTGAACAAAGAATTTGAATGAGTCTGACTCTGATACCATGTAAATAATGGATCTTGAGCCTAACTTTTACTTCATAATATAGTCATTCATTTTTTTTTGCGCACACATTAACAAGAAGTACTACATTGCTTTGGCAATTACATTAGGTTATAATTGTCTCTATAAAATAATTGTTACAAAAGAATCAAAATACGAAAGACTAATATGACAAAGCAAAATCTGGAAGAACTCTCTGAAATTATACCTTTATATTTTATTTTTTCCTAGGTGAGTTAGGAAACTAATATCTCATCAAGTAAAATGTATATTATGAGCTGATCAGCAACATGAAAAAATTGACTAAGTATGACTATTACATGTGAGTCAACTTCAACTTGTTATTTGAATTAAAGTTTATTATATAGATGTTAAAATAATAACATTTTTATGAGTTATCATGTGAAATAACAAAAAAAAATGTTTTATTTTTTTCAATTTTGTTGAATCAAGACTCTTAAAATCCCAATTATACGAACCATACCAAAATTAAACTTTGTATTTATGCAAATTTTAATATTACAATCAAACATTATATCAATTACACAAATTTATACGAGGGTTATTTTTCTTTATCAGTGTTTTAAAAGGCAGTTTTAGGACTCATCTCGAGGATCGCCCCGTGGTGGGGCACTGGCAAAATGCCTCGAGGTTCAAGTGTGGGGCTAAGTTTTGTGAGATTTACACCCTAAGCGCCCGACTATACGCCCTAAATACGCCTAATGCCCAATGTTCAGGACTCGCCTAACAGTTCTTACACAAATTAAATTATCTGTCAATTTTTTTAGTTAATATTAGACCCTCCTAATTATTTAATAAATGAATGATGCTTAATAGTTTTTTACGTCTATAGAAATAGAAGATTGAGAGTAACTCAAATATTGCTATTTCCGCAATATATTCCTATTTGTTGCGATATTTTTGCTATTTCTCGTGATATTTGCAATTTCTCGTGATATTTTTGCTATTTCTCGCGATATTTTGCGATATTCTTGTTATTTCCCACGATATTTTTTCTATCTCTTGCAATATATTGCAATTTCTCACCATATTTTATCATTTTTGTGATATTTTGATATTGATTGCGATATTCTTCTTGCAATATTTTAATATTTATCACGATATTTTGCTATTTCTCATGATATATTGCAATTTCTCGATATATTTTGCTATTTCTCTCGATATATTGCAATTTCTCTCGGTATATTGCATTTTCTCATGATATATTGATATTTCTCGCAATATTTTACAGGTTCTGACGATATTTTATTATTTCTCGTAATATTATTATCATTCTCGCGATATCATGAAATCTCTCGTGAGTGTTGCTCTTTCTCGCGGTATAGTTTCTCGCGATATATTGTTATTTCTCGCTATATATTACTATTTATCGTAATATTATGCAATATCTCGTGACTTTTTGCTTTTTTCGCGATATTTTGCCATTTTTGGCAATTTTTTGTAGTTTCTCATAATATATTACTATTTCTCGCGATTTTTTGCCCGTTCTCATGATATTTTATCATTTATCGTGTCGCAATATATTGCAATTTCTCATGATAATTTTGCTATCTCTCGCGATATTTTGCTATTTATCGCGCTATTCTTCTCGCAATATTTTAATATTTATAACGATATTTTGCTATTTCTCACGATATATTACAATTTCTCGAGATATTTTGCTATTTCTCTCGATGTATTGCAATTTCTCATGATATATTGCTATTTCTCATGATATTTTACAGGTTCTGACGATTTTTTGTTATGTCTCGTGATATTCTTGTAATTTCTCATGATATTATATAATATCATCTTATTTTTGCTCTTTCTCACGATATATTGCTATTTCTCGCGATATCTTGCTATTTATCGCGATATTATGCAATATATAGTGATATTTCATGACTTCTCACATTTTTCTGCTATTTCTCACGATATTTTGCCATTTCAGGCAATTTTTTGTAATTTCTCGTGATATATGCAATTTCTCATGATATATTATTATTTCTCATTGTCGCACCCGATTTTGACCTGCGGGCTTCGCGACGCGATGGGTCGTTTCCCTCCGGATTGGATAAAAATGCTTGTTTTGAGGAGTCGCCACCTAATTATTCTAAGGTGAATTAGGGCACCTGAATGTTAACTAAATGCTGTAAAATAACTCCGATTTTATGGTTTGCGAAACTAATGAGATTCTAGGTAAGGGTTCTTTATTATCCTAAAGGGAAGGGGCTAGGCATCCTTTAAGATCCGCTAACTTGCGGCTATCCGATCAAACTCAGGTTAATTATTGTGCTAAGAAAATGCATGTTTTTACAAGTATAAAAATAATGTTGCAAAAATGATGCATTTTGTACATGTAAAGTTGAGAGAAAAATAAATAAATATGCATCTGTATGAAAATTGATAAAAATATATGCAAGGTGATTTTTTATGGGCAACGGGCCTAAAAATAGATAAACTAGCGATTAACGATTTTAAAACTAACCGAGCCTAAAAATAAATAAACTAGCGATGGGTTTCAAGTTTTTGACTACCTATTAATTAATCTACCTATTCTAAATATTTCAATAATTTCAGGAGTACAATAATATTACAATACATAATGAAATAAAGTTGAATTAAAGAAAGTAAAAAAAACAACAACAAAATAAATAATCTCCGAGGGACATTTGCCTTTTCTGACTTTATCACTTGCAAGCTGTCAAGAACAAACGGTTAGAAATAATTGAATATAAATAACTTCGGATCCGCAACCAAAACAAGAATGTTTTGATCACGGAGGGCTCATATTTAAATTTTGAAAAGATCATTCCAATCACGTCGTGGCTGCAAACATATGACTCGGTGGTCATTTTAATTGCCTTGCCTACTAAACATGTTGGTCTCTCGGATGAAAAAGAAAGATCATTCTAATCACGTCGTGGCTGCAAACATATGACTCGGTGGTCATTTTAATTGCCTCGCCTACTAACGTGGTGATCTCTCGGATGGAATAAGAAAAAGATTTAAGTTTCATCCTTGCCCAGAAGTTTTATTTTCCGTCTTTACAACTGTGGAGGCCTAAAAAATTGACGGATATTTTTTCATCGGCCAGTATAGTATCGTGTTCAGCAAAATTAAATTGGAACAAGAAGAAGCGACAACGATGGCGATGTGAAAGGCAATTCCCGAGAAGACGGGATGTTTAGTAAAACAGTAAAACAGTAAATATCCTTTGCCCGGATGCTAAAACAGTGAACTGAAACAGGGAAAACAATACCCGAAAAGCGCGGCCTCGAATTCAATTTCATTGGCCTAAATGTAGTACTTAATTCAAAAACAGTAAACTAAACCAAAACAGTAAAAACTGAAATCGAGAAGCAATTCCCGAAAAGACGCGATATTTAGTTTAAAACAGTAAGACAGTAAATATATGTTGCACGGATGTTTAAAACAGTAAACAGAAAACAAAGAAACAAAAAAAAAGCGCGGCCTCGAATTTAATTTCATCGGCCTAAATGTAGTATTAGTTAAAAATAACAAAACAGTAAAACAACAAGATATCTGTTGCACGGATGTTTAAAACAGTAAACAGAAAACAGAGAAACGAAACGAAAAAAAAGCGACTCGAATTTAATTTCATCGGCCTAAAGCAGTATTTATTCAAAGCGGTAAAGCAGTAAAATCAAAAACCGAGAAATGATGTCCGAAGGGACGCAACCTCGAATTCAATTTCATTGGCCTAAATGCGATATTAGTTAAAAATAATAAAACAGTAAAACAACAAGATATCCATTGCACGGATGTTTAAAATGCCAAAAAAAAACAGCGGCAGTTCGCAATTAAAAATGTCCAGCCCGAATTCTGAAATTTTACCCAACCCGTATCCTGAACACTGACCCGAAACAGGATTCAGAATCCAATTTTTTTTTATTTTCAGATAGCCAACAACAATATATAAAACATATAAATCTGGAAATTCATTCGAACCGGGTCGACCCGACCCGGATCAGTGACCGACCCGAACCGGATGTTTTCAACCCGACTCGATTTTCCTCTAAATTTCAGGTAACCAACAACACATATAAAACATGAAATCTAGAAATTCATTCGAATCGGGTCGACCCGACCCGGATCAGTGACCCGACCCGAATCGGATATTTCAACCCGAATCAATTTCTTTCCAAATTTTTGAGATAACCAACAAGAAGATATAAAAGCATGAAATATGGAAATCTTACCCAAATCGGGTTGACCCGACCCGACAGTGAACAAAGGGCAAAATAATACCCAATTTCCGACATAAACTCCGACCAAAACTCCATCTTTTCGGACAAAAAATCCACAAAACCGACCCCCAAAATAGAGAACAAAAGGGGGTATTTATAGATGAGTTTCGGGTTTTAGAGGGTGTAGGTATGGGTGAAGTGATGGTGTCGGCGTAGGGGTGACCGACGGTGTGGGGTCGTGGTGGTGTGTGCGGCGACTGGTTGGTGTCGTGGTGAGTTGGCCGGCGACGTGAGGTCGCGGGTATGGGTGGTGTAGGGTGTCCGGCGTAGGTGGGGTAGGGTGGCCGGTGGTGTGGGGTCACGTCGGGGTTAGGGTGTTATGGGGGTGTGTGCGACTGATTTTTGAAAAAAAAGGGAGAGTGAGAGTTGTTTGTTTTTTGTTGTGTTGTGTTTTAGGTTTAAGGGGGTATAAGGAAATGGGATGGGTGTTTGGTCGAATGGGCCGATCCGAGTGGGCCGATTTGGGTCAATTTTTTGGGCTGAAATTTGGGTTGGTTTGAGGGTTAGGGATAAAATAGGTTATGGGTTTTGTTTTGAGTTAAGATATAAAAAGGGTTGAAATGGGTTATACGTTTAAAATATAAAAAGAGTTTTATTATATAAAAAGAAAGCTTTGCAAAATTTATAAATTGTAAAGATGACAATATGATAAAAAATATAATATTTGCGAAATGCTTGATGCTTAAATAAAAAATAAAAAATGTGATGCCGTTTTGTCAACATAAAATAGCATACAATATTAGGATAAAAGTATGATTATGATATAAAAATGCAAATGACAAATAAAATGCAAATAATAATAATAATGATGATATATATACATATATATGCCTATATTTTAAAATTGTCTTAAGTTGTCAAAAATATTTAAAATTGCAAATAAAATCAGAAAAGATGGGACAAAATTGGGTGTCAACACTCATGATATTTTATCACTTATCGCGTCGCGGTATATTGCAATTTCTCATGATATTTTGCTACATCTCGTGATATTTTGCTATTTATCGCGATATTCTTCTGGCAATATTTATATTACAGTTTCTTGAGATATTTTACTATTTCTCTCGATATTTTGCTATATCTCACAATATTTTGCTAGTTCTCGTGATATTCTTGTCATTTCTCCCGATATTATGCAATATCTCGTGATTTTTGCTCTTTCGATATTTTACCGTTTCTCACGATATACTATTATTTCTTGCGATATTATGCAATATCTCGTGATATTTTACCATTTCTCACGATTTTTTGCTATTTCATGCGATATTTGTTATTTATGGCGATATTTTGCCATTTATGGCAATATTTTACAATTGCTCGCGATATATTATAATTTCTCGCAATATATTACTATTTCTCGCGATTCTTTGCCGGTTCTCGTGATATTTTTATAATTTATCGCAATTTTTTTGCATTTTATGATGATATATTATAATTTCTCATGATATTTTGCTATATCTCGCGATATTTTGCTATTTATCGCGATATTCCTCTCGCAACATTTTAATTTATCGTGATATTTTGCTATTTCTCTCAATATGTTGCAACTTCTCATGATATATTACTATCTCTCGTGATATTTTGCTGGTTCTGACGTTATATTCTTGTTATTTCTTGCGATATTATGCAATATCTCGTATTTTTTGCTCTTTCTCATGATATTTTATCATTTCTAGCAATATATTGCTATTTCTCGCAATATTATGCAATATCTCGTGATATTTTGCCATCTCTCCCATTATTATGTAATATCTCATGATTTTTTGCTATTTCTCGCGATATTTTGCAGTTCCTCGCGGTATTTACTATTTTCCGCGATCTTTTGCCATTTCTGGCAATATTTTGCTATTTCTTGCGATTCTTCTTATTATTGCGATACTTTACCATTTCTCGCCATATATTGCAATTTCTTATTATATTACTATTTCTCGATATATTTTTGCTATTTCTCGTGATATATTGCAATTTCTCATGATATTTTTATATATCTCGCTATGTTTTATAATTTCTCGCTGTTGCAATATCTCGCAATATTTTGAAACTTCTAGCGATTTTTTTTTCCCGGTGATATTGTGTCATTTTTTGCTATATATTGTAGTTTATCATGATATTTTTGTTTAATTCTCGCGATATATTATTATTTCTTTTTATATTTTTCTATTCCTCGTGATATTCTTGCAGCTCGCGATATATTGATATTTGTCGCAAATCTTTATCGGACGAATCATATTTTTATTGTCTTTCCTCAAATTCGTGTCAAATCAAATCAAACAATGACACATAAATAAATTGAATCTAGAGGGAGTGAGTATCATTTTCCCCAAAACAAAAAATATAAACCTCAACCTCAACCTTTGCATCAATGGGGGACGAGGGTTTCGATGAAGAATGGGACGCAGATTTCGTCGACGAACTCGTCAAACTCGAAGAGCTAGCCTTAGCCACTCAGAAATCTCTTCCACCTCATCCGCAATCGCCGCCGCATATGGAGGTGTCCAACGTCGGCGTTAGCTATTCGCCTCCGCGAGAGTTGTCTCAGAGAGTTCCAGAAGCTTCTAAAAGTATCAATCAATCACCCGATGTCGACGTTTTCTCAGATGCCGCTCGCGGGTCCCACACTGCCAAAGAACAAGTAATTGATAAGTTGAAGGTTAGAAAAACACTACTAGTATGTTGTTGTTGTTAGTATTATTATGAACTAGTATAGTACATGCGCGATGCACGGAAAATGTTAGAGAAAAAAAATTATACTCCCTTTGTTCTAATTCATGTAGGGTGGTGGTTAGACCGACTATGTTTTATGGGGTGGAGTGTTGGCTAGTTGCACATACAAAAGATGAAAGTTGCGGAGATGAGTATGCTGAGATAGATGTGTGGGCATACAAGGAGAGATAATATTAGAAATGATGATATCCAAGAGAAAGTGAGAGTGGCCTTGGTGGATGATAAGATGCGGAAAGCGAGTTTGA
Source organism: Anisodus tanguticus (assembly GCA_034509755.1). Classification (NCBI taxonomy): domain Eukaryota; kingdom Viridiplantae; phylum Streptophyta; class Magnoliopsida; order Solanales; family Solanaceae; genus Anisodus; species Anisodus tanguticus. Next base: position 35,645,353 of record CM067546.1, read on the forward strand.
GGTGGTTCAGGCATGTGCAGAGGAGACACATATGCCCCAGTACGGAGGTGTGAGGGGTTGACTATGGACGAGTTCAGGGGTAGAGGTAGGCCGAATAAGTATTGGGGAGAGATGATTAGACGAGATATGACGCACGTGTAACTTACTGAGGACACAGGGGGTTGTAGAGGATACAAATTAGGGTAGAAGAGTAGTAGGTACTCGAGCGTAGTCCTATTTATGCTTACAAATTGATAGTTGTAGTGTTATTACTGTAGGCCCAATTAGCCTATCACACTTTTAGACACATTATTGCTTTATAATCCAATGTAGTTTGATTTATGCTGCTATGTGTTCTTCAGTGTATTTTGTTTAGCTTATTTAGTTGTGTCAGCTACTGCTCCCTTTTGTTCGAATGCACTTTATACTACTTTAATTCCTTATCTGAGTCTGACCTTTACTTTTGTTTTACTCTTTACTCTTGCTTTGTTTTGGTTGCCTTGCTTGTGATTATACTTTGTCTTGAGCGGAGGGTCTCCCGAAAACAGCCGCTCTACCTACCAAGGTGGAGATAATGTCTGTGTACACTCTACCCTCCTTAGACCCCACGGTGTGTGATTTCACTAGGTATGTTGTTGTTGTTCTAATTTATGTGATATTGTTCGAATTTGGAGAGTCAAACTTCTTTATTTTGATCGTACCGTGAATTTGGACATACAATCTTTAAGTTTTTCTTTTAAAAAATAATTTACATATTTAAAAACTTTATACAACAACATACCCTGTGAAATCCCACATAGTGGGGTCTGGGTAGGGTAGAGTGTATCTGGGAGGGTAGAGTTTACGTAGACGGTAGACCCTCGGATATTTAGAAACTACATAATAATTACTATAAATCACAATAATTAACAATTTAAAATATTTAAAGGGCATACGAATAAATAACAGTCAAAGATTTTCTTACTTGACTCTCGAAATCCGAACTATATCACATAAATTGGGACAGAGCGAGTAATAAACTATTATTTTATTTACTTGACCACCTTATATTATTTGATCAATTGTAAAATTTAAAATATTTGATTCATGGTCGTTGATAAGAAGGTCACCAAGGATGGAAAAGTCATTTCCTCCATCTTAAATTGCTGGTAAGTTCTCGTGTTATGTGAAATAAAATTCGAAGGTTGTTGATAAATTAATAAAATTTTCCAAGAATTGATTTCATAAGCTATTCACATATCCAGGCTAAGGTTACCAAGTAACACATTATTGTCTTGTTTTTCTGTATACAACTTAAACAGATTCCAAGCTATAGTTACCAAATTCATATATAAAAGCAGTTTACCGTTAACAAGGTAAGTAAAATGCTCATTCAAGTACTCATAAAGAGAAGTACTTACCAAGCTAAGAGAGAAGGTTCATCCAGATTAGTGAATAGAAAGATACGAGTATTTCTCTAGATCTCAAGCTCTTCCTACAATCATGTTCATATCTCTTATGAATAATATTAGTCATTTGTTTTACATCGTGCAAGGAAAGAAAATTTATTTTCATGACTAAGATGACTTGTGGTTTAACTTCTGAAAAGAAAACCCTTTAGTTTTAAACCTTATGTTAGGAGGATAAAAAATTTATGCCATATGCTATTTTTCCGCTACAAAAATATATCCCCCGATGAAGAGTAAGTAATCTTGCAGTATGTTCAAAGGCTCTTATGGATTATATTATACTATTTCAGTTGACATAAACAGATGCAGGATGCCACATTACTGAATTCGAAATCATTAAAATGGTAAAAGGCGATTCTTTTAACCTCGGTTAATTACATCAAAATTGAACCTCCAAATAACTGAAGCATTAACATCAAAAAGCGAATGAACAGGAAACTTATTCTCGTTCTTGCTGATAAGTATAATCGAAATAGGTCTAAAGCAAAAAATTAAAGCAAGGAAGAAGAATGATTTTTTTGATCAAGTAAAGGGTTTCATTGATAATAACAAGGCCAACTTGGCCATATACAATAAGTATACTAAGAACAAGAGGAAGAAGAATGATAAAAACGCAAAACAAAAATAGCTTCATGAAATGTGAGTTTTATTTCAGAATGAAAGGAATATTATTTCAGAATGAAAGGAATATATACAATATCATAGTTATGAGTCCTTTTTCAGGATTTTAAATAGAGTAAAGCTTCGTGAATTAAAAGCTCTATTTCAGAGTAACTATAAACTGTTTGAATTTAATAGTTGTGATGAAGATGCTTTAATCTTGTTCAAACAATCATGAATGCCTTCTGCCAATCGTCCAATTTCTCAGAGAGTTCCAGAATTCCCTAAAGGTTCAAATCAGTCATCCAATGTCGACATTTTCTCCGTTGCCGCTGACTGCTCCACCCTCCCTGCTCGCAGGTCTTACTCTGCCAAAGAACATGACATTGATAGTTTAAAGGTTAGTAAATACTAGTATGTTGTTGTTAATATTAGTATGGATAAATGAAGTAGTCAGCCTCTAACTGATTGGCTGGGGCACCAGACTACATTTGCCCGCCCATTTTTTGTATTCTAGAATGTTCTTTGAATGGATTGGTTCAGTAGACATTTTTTTTTGTTTCTAAATTTGTTATTGCTATTCTGGTTTTTTTCGATCGCAGAGGGAGCTTGATCGAATTTCAGAGCAGCGGACTCGTCTGGTACGTCATATACGCCACCCACCAAGCCCCACATGTATGTGGTATAAAATTTAATTTATGAAGTTCTAGAATTGAAATTGTCTTTCTAAGGTTTCTGTATGATTTTAGAGATATTAGATTATTAGATAGATGTTTGAGTTGATTTTCATCAGTAATTGAGTTTCAGTTGAGTTTATATGTTATGGAGATGAACAGATTCACACAAGGCAAAAATCTTGAACTTGAGTGCATGACCTTGTTGGAGAAACCTCTTAATTTGAAGCCCCACTTTGTGTTGTATTTATTTAGCTGGTGCTGTCATTTGGTATTCCACTTGGATTGTGCCTGTTTCATCTCACTCGACTTAGCATACTTTACACTGGTTCTAGATGGGTAATTCTTATTAACTTGACATTGACATCTAGCAGATGCTGAATACTTATAATGGTTTTATCATTTATGACGAATGTTGTCTTCAATACATTTCTGATGAAAATTCCTAGTAGGTAATGATCTTTTGCACCGCTTCAGGAGCAAGAGTGCATTGAGCTAAGAAAAGAAAGAGATAAGAAAGAGAAGGGACTCGAGCGTGATTCTCCAAAGATTTTGAACTTGTAAGTGCCTGGTAGGATTTGTGTTAGACAGGTAGTTGAAGGAAAAATTGATTGTGGTTCTCTTCTTCTAGGGCAAACCTATATGAGATACATAACAGAAGTTGACAGAAATTCTTATAGATTAAGGTGCACCACATACGATAATAAGGTGATAGCCTAATCCGATAGGCAATAAGTAGACATACTTTAATTACTCTAATCCGCAGAAGATTCCTTATAGCCTGAAGTCACTTTATGTATAGCCTGATCTTATAGCCTGAACTCACTTTATAGTGCCCCTTGTTATGCTCAGTCCACCACAAACAGTCCACCCCATCCTTCAGCCCTTGGAAAGACTCCAAATGTTTATAAAGCTCAACTAGTCTAGGTATTTCCCAGTCATTCAACATTCTCTTAAAGATCAAGTCCCAACGGTGACCTCATTCCGGCCACTGTTTTGTTATGATGTTGTGTAAGAGCAAACATATCAGAAAATAGCTCCTCCAAACTTCTGTTTCCGAACCACCTATCCTTCCAGAAAATTGTTTTATTACCATTATATACTCTTATAACAGTGTGGCTCTTTAAAAATGCCACCATGCTCTGATTGACCTCCAGACAGTTACACCATATGTGATGTTGACCTCCTTAGAAGCCCAAAAGTCCAGCTCCCCATACTTCAATTTAATCACTTTTCCCCATAAAGAATATGAATCTTGAGCATATGTCCATAGCCACTTCAATTTTAAAGACTTTGATTCTTCAGATTTTTGATACCAAGACCACCTTGTTTTTTACTACGGAGTAGAACTTTCCACTTTACCAAATGATAACCTTTTTTTTCCTTGTTTCCTTGCCAGAAGAAAGACCTTCTGAGCTTGTCCGGTCTTTGGACTACACTTGAAGGGATATGAAATAAGGATAACATATATGTTGGAAGAGCATCAATAACTGCATTGATCAAAGTTAGCCTGCCACCCAAAGACAAATACTGTGCTTTCCATCTAGACAACTTCTTCTCACACTTTTCCAGAACCGCATCCCAAATGTTTTTTGATTTTGATTTAGCACCCAATGGCATCCCAAGATATATAATGGGTAGAGAACCTACTTCACCTCCCAGGATAATGGCCAGAAACTCTATATTATGGATTGAATTGATGGGATATATATGGCTTTTCCCCGGTTGATGTGAAGCCCTGAGATGTCTTCAAAGAGTAACAGAGCGACTCTCAAATATTTTAGTTGTTCCTCCTCTGCATCACAGAAAATTCGAGTGTCATCTGCATATTGGAGATGGGTCACCTCCAAACTCCTTTCATTATTTGTGGAAATCTCGAAACCTGTGATCCATCCATTTGCTTTTGCCGTTTTGATCATGTTGTTTAAACCCTCCATAGCTAGAATGAATAGGAAAGGAGATAAGGGGTCCCCTTGCCTAATTCCTTTTTAGCATCAAAAAAACCTTTTAGGGCTCCATTAACTATGACAGAATTTCACAGTAGATATACAAAACCTGATCCACTTGATCCATTTATCCCCAAAACCCATTTGCACGAGGATTCTAAGTAGAAATTCCCAGTTAACATGATCATATGCTTTCTCAATATCCAATTTATACAAAATGCCAGACTTATTTTGTGATAATCTTGAATCTACTGCTTCATTAGCAATCAATATAGCGTCCATGATTTGTCTTCCTCTAATGAAAGCCATCTGTTGAGAATCAGCTTATCTACCATCCCTTTTAATCTCTCAGTCAGTACCTTAGACAAAAGCTTATAGAAACTACCTATCAAGCTTATATGTCTGAAGTCTTTCAGTTCCTTCGCCCCTTTCTTCTTGGGAATTAACGCAATATATAAGTAGCATTGAAGCTCTTCTTAAACATGTCCTGGTCATGAAAATTGTGAAAAGCCTCCATGATGTCTTGTTTAAGAATTTCCCAACATTTGATAAAGAATCCCATAGTGTATCCATCAGGGCCAGGAGTAGCTTTATCAGTGGCACGCTTTTTCAAGCAATTATATACTTCTTGTTCCTCAAATCTAGCTTGTAAATTGTTCTTTTCTGATTCTGTTATTGAGGGACAATTGATCAGATTCCCAGCAGGCCTCCAGTTCTCTGTCTCAGTGTAGAGTTTCTTGTAATATAATTCGATCTCCTCCTTAACTCGTTTAGGTTCCATAATGGTTTCCTCTTGCACTTTCAGATGATCAATAAAGTTTCTCTTATAAGCATTGACTGTATTGTGAAAGAACTTTGTATTGTTGTCCCCTTCTTTCAACCATAGGGTCCTAGATTTGTCACCATGCAATTTCCTCATTATTGAGAAGTTCTTCATACTCCATAATTATTGCTGCCTTCCTGATTGATTCCTGCTCCGTCAATGCTCTGCTATCTAGTAATGAATCCAAACTTGCCATTTGACTTAACAATTTAGACATTTGAATGTTAAGGTTCCCTTGTTCATTTTTACTCCATTCTTTTAACTTGCCTTTTAGAGCTTTAGTTTGCAAACTAAAATGTAATCCGGCCTCCCATAGAACACAAAAGAATTCCACCAAGAACTAATTCTATCAACAAAACATTATGTATTTAACCACCAATTTTCGAACTTGAAATATGACTTATTGTGTTCCCAAGCTCCACAAAAGATAGCAATAGGGACATGGTCAGAAGTCGGCCTTTGAAGAGTTTTTTGTTTTATCTTACTGAAATGATCATTCCAATCCGATGAGAATAAGATCCTATCTATCCTAGAGGTTGTGATATGAGTATCACCTCTGAACCAAGTGTAAGTACCCCCTTCCAGGTGTAAATCAATAAGTTCCAAGTCTTCAATGAAGTCTGAAAATTCTACCATGGCTGAAGATCTCCTCCGACAATTCCTCTTTTCAGAAGGAAACCTACAAACATTAAAATCACCACACACTGCCCAAGGCCCCTCCATAAGTCCTCTAACAGCCCCCAATTCATCCCATACAACTCTCCTTTCCACTTTATAGTTTGGGGCATAGACCCCAGATATATGGCAATTGGAATTCTGAAGCATAACCTCAAACTTGCAAGTTAAAGTGTAAACTCCCGTTTGTAAAAACTCCCCCTTCCAAACTCTACCATCCCATAGCATAATAATTCCACCTCTAGTACCACTTGCTTCTAGACAAGCATATCTTACCCCCCCCCCCCCCCCCCCCCCCCCCCCCCCACACACACAAACACAAATTTGTTTTACTAAATCTTGAATGTTCCCCTCTAGCTTGGTTTCCTGAAAACACAGAATGTCTGCTCTCCAATGATCTACAAGGCTCTTTATCATCCTTCTTTTCCCCACATCATTTAATCCCTACATTCCATGACACAAGATTAAGCTTCATTACTTAGACTGTTTTTTCCCCTTTCCCGTTGTTCCTACTCCCGTTACTTTTGAATCTAACATCAAAAGTAATTAGTTTCTTTAACTCTTGTGATCCTTTGGCTCTGGATTTTTAATTTTCATGGCAGGTTCCATCCTTCTAGTTTGCCTACACGCATCAATTTGCATAAGAAGTTCCAGGGCTTCTTCTTCATGTCCCTTGAAGTCGGTGCCAAAAATCTTGCCTAGCTTGATAAGATTTTGGCGAACCCAAGCAATCGTATCTCTCTCCTTGTCAATAGCAAGAACTTCCTTCTCTGTTAGAATATGTATGGCCTCTTCCACATCCCATAACTCCCCATTAGTGCTTGAATCGAGATTTACTAATTGTTGTTCTTTGTGAAAATCAAGAACCCCCTCTTTTTCCACCATGTTTTCCCCCTCTGCCCTTGTAGGTAGCTGAGGGGATACCTGGAGTGCATTCTTATTCTCCTTTCCTTCTCCTTTAGTAGTAGGGCAGCCCGGTGCGCTAAGCTCCCGCTATGCGCGGGGTCCGGGGAAGGGCCGGACCACAAGGGTCTATTGTACGCAGCCTCACATTTCTGCAAGAGGCTGTTTCCACGGCTTGAACTCATGACTTCCTGGTCACATTTCGATGTGTATTAATATTTGTTACTGCATTTTTTTTTGCATCTTGCTATTTTGTTGTCTATTTTCTTACAATCTTGCGTTGGATACATTTCTTTTGAGCCGAGGGTCTATCGGAAACACCTCTATCCCACAAAGGTAGGAGTAAGGTCTGTGTACATCCTACCCTCCCCAGACCCCACTTGTGGGATTGCACTGGGTATGTTGTTGTCGGGTATGTGGAGGGAAAGAAATACGGTAGCCTTTGAATGGGTGGAAATGGATTATGTACAGTTGAGGAACAGCCTCTTATCCTTTATTTCCTTTTGGTGCACCTGTCAGATCCCTGTAGGCGTAAAAGATTGGGTGGCTTTCGTAGAAAACTTTTTTTTATAAGGTTGTCTACATTTTGGTATACTTCTTGTATACTGGCGGTTGTTTTTACCCAAACATCAATAAAATCTTATTACTTAATCAAAAGGGAAACATACACATTAAGGGTGCAATAAATTTTGGTTTATGAAAAAAATAAGGGTACAGTAAATTTTGAAAAACAGAATATAAAAGTTTTAATTTTTTAAAGGTTTTGGAAGTTAAGATATCAAATTTATTTATCTGAATCAGTAACATCTTTCTCTAATATTTGTCTAAACCAAATATGGTACAATTGTTTTTTTAACAAACCATGCTCACACGTGTACAACCTACTGCTAGTTGACTATGTAAGTGCCAAACATTTTGCAACTATACCGGCCCTTTTGACACTTTCGAAAAAGATGCATATATTGTGTGATTAGAGAGGAACTTTGTGATGCAACATCATGTTCTTTCTCATACTTTTTGGTGAAATTTTTAACTTTTCAGTTGGACAATAAAAGGGAAATAGAAGAATTTTACTGAAGGTTGTCTCTTGCAGTGTGTATTTGAAGTAGTCAGCGTTGAAGAAGTTCATATCTTTGCTAATATGCATTTTTTGAGTTATATATTTTGTTGCTAATTTCCTTATTCATTGACATTTGACTTCTATGTGTCTGTTTTACTTGGATGAGAATGATTAGGTTCTAACGGTCATGATGTGCTTGCACTGCAAATGAGGTTATGTCATGTTAAAATTACGGTCTCCTCTATGTTTACAGCAATACAGATTCGGGTATCAACATCCAAGGACACCAAAAAAAATCCCTAGAATGCCAAAATGCACGCTCTATGAATGACCATATTGGCTCTAGCACAGAAGTTGGTTAGTTCAATTATTGGTTATGGTTCCTGAAAATCAGTTTCTTCCTGTTCTGCTTAACCATTCTTCATTTCCTGTTGAATCATAGGTACAATATCCTCCAAGGATGTCGGGATCCAGACTGAAAAACATGATGAATCTATCAGTTTATCAGCTGAAAGCATTTTATCTGCTACTTTATGCCGTAGAAAGAAGTTGGATGCATGGAACTCGTCTAGTGGCCAAAGATTAGGAAGGCTTCTCATTTCAAAGTTGTACACAACATGTGAAGTTGATCTCCGTGTCCTTTCTGGATACCTGAACATGGGTTTGCCCTTAAGGACAAGTATGGAGTCAAATATTTCCTTGAAGGATAATCTGCAGTATACTCATTCTGGTGAGAGTGCAAAAGTGTCTCATCTTTTCTCTGTATTGACCAAGGTATATGCATTAAGTGATGTATCCTTTCACTTTCACTACACTTCACCTTCAGGTTCCTGCTTCTGATTATTTTGCTTCTCTAAATGTGCGCACTAACAATCATTAACCAGACAATAGATCTCTCTCAATGTCTCGTTTTTCTTATGAATTGGTATTTCTGATATCTTTTGCTGAGTCACTATTTACCTTCCACTCAGCCAGGAAAAAGGAAGTTAAGAGACTGGAATTTAAGATTTTTCTTATTTTCACTTGCTTGAACTGTTCACCTCAAAACTAATAAAGAATTTATTGATAAAATTGAAATTAAAGTTGAAACTTGTTAAATTTTAAGTTATTGTATATTGACGATCACTACATAATTTTAGTTTTACACTGTTGTAATAATGAAATATTCTAACACAAACCTTCACATTACTTCTGATGGTATAATGTGCCTATAAATATTAAGACTGCTTTCTGTTAAGTGTTACACTAATACAATAAAGCAAAAGTATAAATGACTAAATGAGTTAAAATGTTTACATATCAAATATGAAATTTCAGGAAATTGGACCTGGATGAGTTTCAAGTCTATTCACCAATTCTGGTTTTAGTGACAATTCAAGTCATTTACCCTATTGCCTTTTAAGTGGCACTATGGTTAGTTTTGAATTCACCAGTTTAACGAATGAGTTACAAAGATTACACAAACAAGTTTGTCTTAGATCAATTGTATTTCTTTTTTCTTTTACTTATTTATTTTAGTTTTCTTTCTTGAAATCTTGCAGAATAACTTCTTATAAATTCCTTTTCATTTTCTACTGATATACAAATTTCTTACAACTAAAGACTTGCTAAACACTGGACCTAATATAAGAGTACCAACCTGATTAAGCCTTAATCTTTACTTCTTGTTGGTGGTTTCGTTTATATGGATCTTTTGCTTCTATTGACTATGCTTTAATATCAAACTAGTTGGGATTGATTTTGTGAATCGTCTCTATACATTTTGCTCCACCTGGACACGTCTCTTTCCAATATTCAATAGTTTGGGATTCTTTAGCATTAGATTTTTTTTAACTGACATACAAATTTCTAAACAGACTTTGTAAAAACTTGACCTAATGTAAGCATACCAACCTGACTAAGCTTTAATCCTCACTATTTAGCATTGCCTATACGAATCTTTTGCTTCCATCATGTTCTACCTTTTACTTTGTTAGCATAAATTCCATGAAATTACAATAAACTGAGATAAATAAAGGTGTTTGCTATTGCCTTTACTTAATAAAAAAAGTTTTCCTGCACTTGATCTGCACCATGTTTCTTTATTTTGCAAATACTATGCATGGCTTGTTTGCCTTATTCTGTCTTAGTAGGGTTTAACTCTCATTTTTTGTGGTTTTATTGTGTCTTGTAGATTACTGATGAAATGGTGAGATTTGAAGATTTGTTAGACGCATTGGTTGGTCTTTGCAGACTTAAAAATGTGCGATTGTAAGCTTATATATTTATCATTTTTCCTTCTGTTTTAGTTGCTAATGTGGGGATTTACATTTCTAAACAACAATAACATACCCAGTGTATTCCCACACGGTGGGGTCTGGGTAGGGTGTATGCAGACCTTACCTTGGGAGAGGGAGGCTATTTCCGGAAGACCCTCGACTCAAGAGAAGACATAACAAAGAAAGTCAGATAAGGTTTGAAGCGAAGCGAAGCAAATCAAATCAAATCAAATAGATCATGTCACAACAAATACCACATAATACTAGGAATGAAAGGACAAGAAACTACACGAGTAATACAAAGTGTGACATGCCCAACTACCTACTAGCCTTCTACCCTGATCCGTGTCCTCCATACCCTCCTATCTAAGGTTACGTCTTCGGTGAGCTGAAACTGTGCCATGTCCTGTCTAATCACCTCTCCCCAATACTTCTTTGGCTTATCTCTACCCCTCCTGAAACCATCCATAGCCAATATTTCACACCTCCGCACTGTGGTATCCACGCCTCTCCTCTACACATGTCTGAACCATCACAACCTCGCTTCCCTCATCTTGTCCTCCATCGAGGCTACCCCCACCTTATTCCGAATATCTTCATTCCTAATCCTGTCTCTCCTCGTGTGCCCATACATCCACCACAACATCCTCATTTCTGCCACCTTCATTTTCTGAATGTGAGAATTCTTGACTGGCCAATACTCCGCCCCATACAACATAGTTGGTGTAACCACCGCTCTGTAGAACTTGCTTTTAAGTTTTGGTGGCACCTTCTTGTCACACAAGACTTCGGATACGAGTCTCCATTTCATCCACCCTGCATCAATACGATGTGTGACATCATCGTCAATCTCTCAATTACTTGGGATAATCGACCCAAGGTATTTGAAACTTCCTTTCGTTTGAATTGCCCGAGTACCAAGCCTCACTTCTACGCTAATCTCATGCGATACATTGCTGAATTTGCACTAAGTACTCTGTCTTGGTGCTACTCAACCTAAACCCTTTAGACTCTAGAGTATATCTCCAAACCTCCAACTTAGCATTCACTCCGCTGCGAGTCTCGTCAATCATGACACCTTGCCTTGGATTTGCCGCGTCAGACCATCTATCACCAAGACAAATAAAAATGGGCTAAGAGTTTATTGGTGATGCAACCCCATCATCATAGGGAAGTGTTCCGAGTCCCCTCCCACTGCCCTTACCCTGGTCTGGACTCCATCATACATATCTTTGATCGCCTTAATGTACGCCATAGTTACGCCTCTAGTCTCCAAACATCTTCATAGAACCTCATTTGGGACTTTGTCGTATGCCTTTAATAGATCGATAAAAACCATGTGCAAGTTCCTCTTCCTCTCCCTATACTGCTCCACCACTCTCCTCATAAGATCAATGGCTTCAGTAGTTGAACAACCCGGCATGAAATCGAACTGGTTCTCTGAAATAGACACGCCTCTCCTAACCCTTATCTCTACTGCCCTTTCCCACACTTTCATAGTGCGGCTTAACAACTTAATACCTCTATAGTTATTGCAACTCTGTATGTCCCCTTTGTTCTTGTACAAAGAGATCATTGTACTCCACCTCCATTATTCGGGCATCTTCGCCGTCTTAAAAATGACATTAAAGAACTCAGTCAGCCACTCCAGACCTTCCCTGCCCGCGCTCTTCCAAAATTCCCCCGAAATCTCATCTGGCCTGGTCGCTCTTCCCCTACGCATCCTACGAACAACACCCTTAACCTCTTCAACTTTTATGCTCATACAATACCCAAAATCACGATGCCTCTCGGAGTGCTCCAAATCTCTCAACACAATCTCTCCGCTTCATTAAGGAGTTTATGAAAGTATAAATGCCATCTCCGTCTAATGAGAGCATCATCCACCAATACTTTGCCTTCCTCGTCCTTGATGCACTTTACTTGATCTAGATTACGTGCCCTCCTCTCCCTTGCCTTGACTAACCTGTACAACTTCTTATCCCACCTTTGCCCTTTAGTTCTGCATACAAGGGTTCAAAAGCTGTCGTCTTTGTCGCCGTAACCGCTAACTTCGCCTTCTTCCTCGCCATCTTGTATTTTTCCCTATTCGTTTATTTCTCCTCATCATCCTTGCTGTCTACCAACTTTGCATACACCACCTTCTTTGCTTTCACCTTCCCTTGGACTTCTATATTCCACCACCAGTCTTCTCGATCCCCACCACGACTACCTCTCAAGACCCCAACACCTCTCTAGTTGCTTCCCTAATGCAACTGGTCGTCCTGTCCCACATATTGTCGCATCTCCCCTACTCTTTCAGGGCCCCATATCCATCAACTTCTCCCCCATTTCTTGGGCACTAGCCATAGTCAAACTTTCCCATTTGATCCTTGGTCGGTCATCCACGACCCTCTTCTTTCTCTTCCTCTTGATCGCCAAATCCATTACCAAAGTCTTATGCTGGGTCGTAAGGTTCTCACCCGGAGTGACCTTGCAGTGTTTACATAGACCTTTATCATCTTTTCTAAGAAGCAAATAGTCTATTTGAATCTCAAGTTCTCAACCACTGAACTACGGAAGGTTAGCAAATGCTCCTCCTCCTTCGGGAAACTCGAGTTGGCTACCACCAATCCAAAAGCTCTTGCGAAATCTCGAAGTGCGACTCCTCCTCCGTTCCTGTCCCGAAGGCAAAACCTCCATGGACATCGCCATACCCCCCCCCCCCCCCCCCCCCCCCCCCCGAACATGTAAATTTTTTAATCAATATCCATTTCTCTCTAAGTGAAGTGTCCAGATTAATAATGCAGATTTCTAATAAGAGCAAGGATATACTTTGTTTTTTTTGAATGGTAAATATGGCTTCCAGCATAGCCTTTATGCGGATGATATGTGATATTGTTACCTTTCTCAAGGAAAATAAGTGTCCAGAATAATAGTGGATGCAGTACACAGGGTTAGTAAACTCGTTGACTAATTCACAGGTCTGCGAAGCTGTACCCATCCGATATTCCTGAAAAGAAATGGAGAAAGTTGAGAAAGCTGGTATAAGCACTGTCATGAACTTTGGATGTAGGAATTGCCGATGGAAGGCCAAAAGTTTTAGCAATGATTTTGAAAATTATTTTATAGTATACACAATTGCCTAATGAACTTAAAAAGTGAAAAAGCTTGGTTTAATTTGTGAAAGTTCTGAATATATCTGAAAATCTTGATAGCACATGACCTGATCCTTTTTTTTAAAACTGGTAACTTGTATTCCTCGCATTAAGGATATGCTGGCCACCTCCATAAAAAAGAGCTTACAAGGAGAATACAACAACCACAACATACCCAGTGTAATCCCAACAAGTGGGGTCTGGGGAGGGTAGAGTGTACGCAGACCTTACCCCTATCTTGGCAGGTAAAGAGGTTGTTTCCGATCGGCTCAAGTAAAGCAGAAGGAGAATATTAATCACAAAACTCCTAAGAAGTCCACTATCTGTACTTCATCTTCTATACATTACAAAACTCCTAAGAGCTCCTAAGAAGCACATGACCTGATCCTTAGCGTACTAGGTGTGTGAAATCTATCCCGTTTTTCAAATAGCCTTTGATTGAGGATGAACCCCAAATCCGTACGTTCTGCTACTATGCCTATTTCCTTTTCTTCTTTCTAGTGAAAGATAAGGAAGGACGCCCTTGTTGGGCCCACTTTACATCATTGAAATATTCCTTGCACACCTATTATACCGGTTTTTGCATCAATTGGCAGGCTGGTCCGTGGGAGTTCACCTTCTTTGTTCTACCACTTAGATCCTAATCTTCATTATACACCTGCTCTCTATGCAACTGATACATACCGACAGAACCCTCACCTCCTCCGGAGGATAGATAGGGCGATCTGGGTGACAATGTAAATCCAACTTTTGATTCACTCGTGAGATCCTCACCCTGCCTTCCACAAATAAGTTAAATAACATGAGAATCTAAAATTGAGGCTCAAGCCCTACCCAAAATCACCCAAATTCCCACATAACAAGTGACTTGTGGCAAGACCAAGAGAGTACCAGGAAATCAGATTAGGATTGGTGGTGACTGATTGGCCAAGGAGCAATGAACTATGCAAACAACAAAAACCATAGGAATAAGGGAAATATATAAATATAAGTATGCATTAACTATCAATGTTTTCCATATATTTACCTTATCAAAATAATTAATTACTAAGGCTTTTCCTTAATTAAAGTACTATGTTTTTATTTGGTTTTATTTTTTATAATTCTGTTGAATGATTGCAACAATTATGCCTCAATCCCAATCAAGTGTGGGTCGGCTATATAATTTTTTTTGAATGATTACTAATATGTTATGTTGAAGTAAATGGGAAGTCATACTTTTATCATTCTGTAGAAATTTCTTGTCACTAGGCTTCATAACATTATTCATTCCATACAGGTTTCTATTATTCATAGGTCTTTGCATATACTGCAAGAGCTTTTGAGTTTCACTTTCAGTATGGAAAGAAAATTCGGTAAAAGGTATATATTACTTACTCAAATGCATGCTCTTGTATCTTCATTCTGTTTCTGAGCTATTGTCGTGGATTCTTTCTGCATCAATGCAGAAGAATGATTTGATTTAAGCATTTGACAACTGTTTAACCATTCCCTTTATGTAAGAAGCTTGCATTTGTCTGGATTCATAAGGAAGTTCAAGTAAAAAGACGGAAACAAGAGTTAGAAACTACTGATGATCATGCAAACTAGTTCTTCAGTCTTCTGATCCTTCATATTTCAAGATAGATCTTCAGGCATTTTGTAATTCTCTTGCTAGTGCTAGTTGTATAATTCCTTATTGGGCTCAAACTCATGCTTGCATAACCCCAAGAAACTAAAAAAAATAGAGGAAAGGAAAAGGAGAACAGATAGTCCCCATCATCTGATCCAGAATTTCCTTATATGCTTTGATTTGATCTTTCCAGTTTTACTGTACCAGGGACAATATTGTGGTTGTTGGATCTGTTTGTTGGAATAATGCATCAGAACTGTATGAATATGGATATCCTGGAAATAGAGGACTGCCCCATGTCCATGCTGAGAAAATATTTGATCAAGATCATGCTGATGGCCTGAGATTGGATACTCTTGAAACTTGCGCTAGGATAGGATTCATCAATTGCGGATCTAGCTGTTTGTTATCACCTTGTTTCAACTACGATCCTCTGTTTGAATTAATATGCGAAATTGTCATGATTCATGACGTAGAGCATGCAAGACTCGAAGCAGTTTCAGTCATGAATCTTATTGTTGCAAGGAGTAATGCCTACTTGGAGAGGGACAAGTAAGTTCATATCCTTTTCTAAGTAACTTACACATATTTTTAGAGCTCCGTGATATGCTTACACTATTTCCTCTTTTATATAGGTACGGAACTGAAATACTATTCCAAAGTATTGTCAAATTATTGAAGAAGGGAGCTAGCTTGCATGTAAAGAAGAAAGCTGTGCATCTTCTTCATATGCTACTAAATTGTAAGTACACATTTCTGTTTGGTCACGTGATGGGCACTTGTTCATATATCAATTCGATGTTATCTGCCTCCTGGAAGTTCTTTCTTGAACTAGCTTACTGCACCTCAATGTTCAAAATGTAGCCTTTACTGCTTGGGCTACCACATTTTTGTTATTTATATCATATTTTCTCTTCCAGCAGTGTCTATACTACTATCGTATGGAGAATAAGCCAATATATTCTTTCTGATCCAAGTTAAAGATTGATGCACCTTCTCCAAGTTTATTATGCTAAGGGCTCATTAAATCTTTTGTATTTTACCCATGCACCACAGTGGTAGTTGTGGTAGATTGCTGCTAACACTAAGCTATAGTCTGTAGATGTAAAGGTTATTGCTGAGATCAAATCCATCTCCGAATCACTATCAGTTTGTTTTTGCTTTGTGTAATGGTTTTCCTGACTATACTATTCAATAAAGGTCCAAGAGTAATGGCCTCATTCTGCAGCTGCTTCATGGAGGGAGATGGCAGTGGCATGGTTGATACCAATGCCAATAAAACTTCACTTTTTTCCGTAATCAGTGTGATCTTTGAGAGTTTGGCAGAGTGTATCACCTGCACCGGAAGTAATACAGAGGTTAGCCTAGTATTTTTAACTTCAATTATCCTATCTTCTCCCCTTTCCTCATTTCGTATTCTCAATGTGGATCTCGAAACTCCTCTGAAATATTGCTATCGTATTTAACATGGATTCTGTCTTGAATTTTCCAAGAATGGAATTTTCCCCTTCCTGCTTTTTGTTACCCTTGATTCTCTAATTTATCAGGAACTACAGCTTCGGAGGCACACTATTATTTTGCTAGCTTTCTTCGCATCATCCGGAAAATGTGGTGTTGAGATTCTATTAAATTTTGGGCTTCCAAAAGGAAAGGATTTCCCTGCAATTATTTTGCAAAGCTTGGTATGCGATTTGGATCTAGAAGAATTGGATACTACTCAGCAGCCTGAAGTATTCAAAGAGAGGTATCCTTGGCATTTAAATGTGTTTGAGGTGTATTTTTGTCTTCAAAACATATGCATGAAATGGAGTTTGTTTTTTCACTCTATTTGTAGCTGCATCGATGTATACTCTATATAGTTGAATATTTCTTCCCATTTCTTGTTTCATTTACCTTGTCAGATTGCATTTATTATTTGAGTTTTCCATGAGGTAAGTTCAATGGTTGGCTAGAACTGAACATCACAATGCTTTTTTGTTTTTTTTTACCTTTTAGTTTGACAACCCACTTGTTCACCACCTTGGGTGTGGGTCTACCTTAATTCATGGCGTTTCTCATTACTAGTTCTTTTTGTTTTTTCTGTTTTTTCTGAAAGACCTCATATTCCAAAAAAATTTCAATTTGATTGTAATGAAATTTCATTTTCTCAATCTTTTTTATTTGTTCTACTTGCCAGGACCTTGCTGATACGAGAGGTACTCATACTCTTGAATAGACTGGTTTCACATCCCAAGTACTCCAGCCACGCTCTGCGGGCATTAACAAACAGTCGTGAGAAGGCCACTTCGACTGTTGATGTAACAAGCAGATTATCCAGTAAGCGCACGTTCTTGTCGCAGGATGTCAGCATGACTCGGCAGATAAGGGAATCTGAAATCATAGATTTAGCTCAGGTGTTGAGAAGAAGAGTCTTCACATTTCTTGGAGGTAGCAGCCAATGAAAGAAGCATGAAAACTTTATTGTTCCGAGAAGTGCATAGGCGCTTAAAGAATCGCCCATGAAACTATTCGAGTTATGATACTTTACAAGAATGGGCATGGAGCAATGTCGCAGCTTCTCTGTGCTGAGATTCCTTTGAATAGGTTTTTCAGCAAAGCTGCATTTCAGATCACCCTGATGTATGAGGTGTAGTGTAGTTGTATCAGCTTTTCTGTATATATTTGTAATGTATGTTTGTCATTGGCTGAAGAATAATGTTAGCAATCACATTAAATGTATAATGTTCGAGCTCCGGAGGGGACACATCAGTCTTTCCATTCTCCAAGCCATCGTTGGTAGGGGGATTCTTCTTTATTTGCTCTTTCTTCATGGTGCAAACACATACCCGTGTCAGCCTGGTTCTTCCCAAGCCCCCCCCCCCCTCCACCCTCTCCCCGACTGGGGCCTGCTCTCCATCCCCATCATTCTCTTGTCGTACAAGAAGAGATCTCGCAGGATGCAATTTTTTCTGTTGTACAGACTTCAGAGATAAAACAATGGAAGACCTTCGTCCAAGAAGTGGTAGTTAACAGACCACCCATTTCACCCTAACTTCCTCCATCTACCTAAACTTTTCATGTTGCAAAGCTCAATCCAATGCACAGATAAAGAGTGGATCTGTAATGAAATCTTTTTTACACCAACTTTTTAATCTACTCGTAATCTTTAACGAGCTAACGTGATGGATTAAGATTGAATTGAAATATAATGATCTCTGCTTGAAACAGAAATATAACTGCATTTTGCCTTTGATTGTCAACTGAAGAAATCAATAACAAGTGTTAAGGCCATTCAGCTTAAAGAACGTTTATGCTAATTGTCAACAGTGAGAACAGTATCATTACGGATCTTGCCACTGACATTGACCATTAATCCACATTAGAATGATAACCCTATAATGAGCCAATAGTATTTTCTTCCTCACAAAGTTTGGAGAAGTGCACGTCAGAAGTTTGAGCACAGTTGCAGACAAGTTTGGTATTTTAATGAATGTCTATTATCCACTAAATTCTGGTACGTGCATCGTTGGAAATCAAAGCATGTTGGAGGTTTACTTTTCCAGCTACTTTTTTGAGTGTAGAACAGAAAGTAATTAACCAAACATGTTTCTCCAAATAACATTTTCAAAAAACTTTTCCAAAGACATCCTGAAGAAAACCAAACAGCACTCATAAGCAACAACGTACCCCAGTGTAACCTCACAAGGATGGGTCTGAAAAGGTAGAGTGTACGCATACCTTACTCTTACCATGGAGATAGAGAGGTTATTTCCGACAGACCCTCGACTCAAAGAAAAAGCAAACCACATAAACATTGCAAATAATTAAGCAAATGATTATACAAACACGAGCACGTAATACCTTAAAGGGCAAAGTTAGATAGGCGTCACAGAGAAAACAAAACAACACTGAGGGTGTGTTCGGTATGGAGGAGAACATTTTTCTTAAAATGTTTTCCAATGTTCTCATGTTCGTTTGCTCTAAACTTTGAAAAATATTTTCTTTAGGAAAACAAGGAAAGTAGGGAAAACAAATCACACAAGTGACATTCCATCAACCACCCCACCAAACTCCCAACCACCCCTCCACCATCCCACCCACCACCAACCCTCTTTAATTTTTTTTGTTGGTTTTCTACACCACCACACTCCACAAAAATTTAATTTCTTTAAAAAAAAACATTTTAAAAGTTTTTTTGGTTTTTTTACATCACCCACCCCTTGGTACCCCTCCAAAAAAATATTTTTTATTAGAAAAACGTATTTAAAAGTTCTTTTGATTTTTTTACATCACCCCCCCTCCCCTGCGACCCCCGACCCAACATCCCAACATTTTTTTTTTAAAGTTTTTAAAAGTTTTTTTTTCTACATCACCCACCCACCCCCTCCTCCCACTTCCTCCCGAATTTTCTACTTCATATATTTTACTTTTATAAAAAATAAAAAAATTGTGTGGGGTGGTGGGGTTGTGGATGGAGGGGGTGGGGGGTGGGGGGAAGGGAACGTGATGGAGGTAAGAAATTTCCATATTTAATTTTTTTATAAAAGTAAAATAAAATATATGAAATAGAAAATTTGGAAAGGGGATGGATGAGGGTTGGGTGGAGCGGTGGTGTGGGGTAGTGGTGGTGTGAGGTAGGGGGTGGGTGAAGATGAAATGCATTCGAGAGTGGTAGTTGGGTTGGGGGTGCTTGGGTGGGAGTGGGGTGGTGGGATTGGTGGGGCTCGGGTGAGTATTTTTTCAAAAAATATTTCCTATTAATCAATCGAACATGAAAAAATAAGTAAGAAATTCACTTATTTTTCAAGAACACATTTCCCGTAGAAAATATTTTCCTCGATACCGAACACACTCTGAGACATACGCCAATTAAGCTGCGAAACTTTTATTTAAGTATTGATATATTAGTAATTTCCCAGATCTTTTCAGTCTAATATTGAATAAAGTGGGTCAGAATAGAATAGGTCTGCATAATCCTTTTAAGCAAATAATTAACATAAAACTTTTTACTAGCACATTTAAAATATAGCTAATAATTTTGTACCACTTTTGGAACTCATTTTTGCAAAAACAAGCACTTTTTGAGCTTATAGCATGGAATGCCATCTCCAGCATGTTGCAAGGTGCAACCAAATATACTTCAAGAGTTACATTTGCATCCTGGAAATGACATAAAAGAATATTAAGATTCTAAAACACTATTATCTATGACGTTGCAGCACAATCTGTGGGTCATGTGTATCTATTCATCACTTTCCAATCAGACAAATTATGCCAGCAAGCAAATAGGAGAACACAAACTATAGCTTGTAATAGTACGTTGTTGCTACACCATCTGATGTCCAAATTGATATTGTAATCTTCTAGAGGTAAGAGTGACAAAATAATGACCTGTCCAATTTACTCAAATTTTAACCCGCTCAATTCAGTCAATCTAAAAGTTGAGCTGATATGTTGGAGTTAATTGATCAATAAGATTTTTTGTTAAAATATTTTTTTGATATGTTATATATAACCATAATAAAGACAAAATTCATTAACTACTTAAGCAAATTATAAAAAAGAAAAAAGAGGAAAAGACAGAAAGATGGTGAAGTAATTGATAAGTAAATTGTGTTTGGTGCATTTTTTCAAAAATGCTTTTAAGTGTAAAGTTATGAAAAAAGACATGTCAAGTTTTACTATTAGAATTATGGGTAAAAGATCAAACATATCTCTCTATTTTATTTTATTAGTTAATTTTATCCGTAAGTAATTGTGAACAAATATACTCCTTCGTCTTCAAACTTTACTCTCATGACCCTATTTGAATAGAAAACCCTAAATCCCATTAAATTATCCTATTCAAATTAAAATTATCCGATTATATTTTTAACCCGATCCATGACCCACCAAACCGGTGGTCTTCTTCCTTGGACCCACAAACTTCCTTCTCTCTTATTTCTTCTACGTCTTAATTTTGAAGAGTAAAGCTCATGATCAGAAAATTAGGAAAGATGGTGGTAGAAGGCCGAGAATGGAGAAATTTGGGCAAAGTAGAAAAAGAGAGAAGGAAGTTTGTGGGTCCAAGGAAGAAGACCACTGGTTTGATGGGTCATGGGTCGGGTTAAAAGAGATAAGCGGATAATTTTAATTTAAATCGAATAATTTAATAGAATTTGGAATTTTTCATCTAAACAGGGGCATAAATGTAAAGTTTAAAGACGAGAGGGATATATTTGTTCACAATTACTAACGGAAGATAAAATTAGCTAATAAAATAAAATAGAGGAATATATTTGACATTTCCCCCTATAATTATTTACACATAAAAACTATTTAAAATATTTATTATGAAAACCTTAAAATTATGTGAAAAAATATTAACCCTATATTCTTTCTAGCAATACTTTTTTATTCCAAGACGGAGAGGAGAAATAAAGGAAATGGCGGTTGGAAAACGAGAGATGAAACTCAACATTCACAGTTGACAAACTATTATGTTTAACCCAAAAAGATACAATTGAAGGATATATGGATTGATTCATAAGCTAATGTAAGAAATGATTAAAGATAAATTAGCAATGTAAATAATAAGCAATAGAAATAGCATGAATTGATGTAATCTTGGTTGAAACTTGACACTGAGATTGATCCGATCCTTAGCTGAATTGCTTTGAACCCGAGCCAATACTGAGAGCTTGAGAATCTTAAGTTCACAATGAAATCGTCCAAGTATATGTAATGAAAATCAGATCCCCTTCCAACATGAAGGTTGAGCTCCTTTTATAGTAGTTAATACAAGGCATCAATCACTCCCTAATTAAGTGTACATAAATGACAATAATGACTGAAATGTAATGGCTGACACCGTATCCGCAACAAATACGTGCTGAGCCTCTCCGGTATCTTGATCCCTCGATCTCTTGGCTCGGACGTAACGACTGGCACCCGACTCACTCTGTCACCTAGTCTTACCCCGAGACAACTCACATCGGGCGCACACCAACATTACTTCCTTCAATTTCACACCTAAACCATGTCACATATCGTGCTAGTTTCCACTGTATACATATTCCAAAGAGGAAAAGTTAAAGGAAGAGATAAAAAAAAAGGTGGAAACCAAAAGAGAAAAAGGTTTGTGTTTTAACTGAAAGATATAATATATGTTAAATTAATGAGCCATAATTTGATAAATATAAATTTAAGATAAGGATATCTTTGGTTTGAAAAAATTAATTTTTTGCCTTGGAAAAAACAAAAAGTTGTAGCTTCTTTCAAACAATAGAAAATTGCTTTTCAAAAACACTTTTTCTTTGTTGGTCAAACATTTTAAATTTAGGAAAAAATGATTTTAGTCTCCAAGAAGCCAAATAAGATATAACTTCACGGAAAAATCAGACAATAATACTTTTGATTGATTTTATCTTCAATCACCAATAGAGTAGGGATGACCGTTGGGGTAAGGTGGGGCGAATTCTTAATCAGGCAGGATATGGGAAAATTTAAATACTTAAAACTTGTTATTGATCTTTTCATCAACGTTCATGTCACGCCTCGAATCATGGACTGGACGGAACACGACACTCGGTGCCTGACTGCATGTGACCGAGCGAACTACATGGCTTGCTTGTCAACACGGGCATCAAAACATGCTAAAATAATGATTTAAAATATGTAAAACATAATGCCGGAAGTAGTCTAAAATAATCATAGCGAAAATAATCTGAGTAAAACATGATAAGTCTGAAAATAAAATGCTGACATGATATGATACTGGACTAGTCTATGAAACCTCTGAACATGAGTCTGTAAAACTGTTTGCCAGGACAAGGCCTTGACATACCTCTGCTAATAAAATATAATCATAAGACACTAGTTTGACACCCCGAATGAGGTGATGCTCACCAAAATAGCTGGTACTTAAGCAATCCTATTGAGCAGATTCGTCTCCCTGAAACTCAGCACCTACACTGTGAAGTGCAGGACCCATACAAAGGGACGTTAGTACATTGGAGTTGTATTGTATGTAAAGCAACTGAAGGAAATAAGCAGGCACATGATATAAGAGAAACATGAAACTGAAACTGAAACATGAACATGAACATGAACATGAACATGAACATGAACATGAACATGAGTATAGTAACATGAGTAAAGTCTGAAAAACTGTATGTATATATATAACTGTCTATCCGTGGGGGGAAGTAGGAGCATAACCGACAACATGAAACACCACGTGGGTACGTGGAGTCTGGTACATGGCCCGACCAACATAGCTTTCTCATACCTTCCCGGGGTATGAGACATGAACATGGCAAAAAAAGATCCAATCTGCAAATCTGAAGGTATCGTCCTCTAGGCGGAGCGACCCTTATCCTACAGTGGCATACGTAGTTTCAGGCTACTAGAGCCTTCTCGATAAACTATGCAACTCCCAAAAGTATGTACTTTAAAATAGTGACTTGTAAGCCCATAAATATCTTGAAATAACTTGTAAACATGATCTGAGATAGTTTAACATGAACATAATTTCATAATATATATATATATATCTTGTGAGAAAACTTATATAACTTCATAAGTTAAGTAATAATAATTCATGACTTGATAATTAAGAATTCATGAAAATCAAAACACGGGTTCATGAATTATAGGCAGATTCATGACAATCACAATTGACACATCATGAATATAATGAATGACAACATGTTATAAAATATATAATCGAACATGTATAAGGTTAATATAAACTTGAGAAAACCCTAAGTTTAAAGAATTCGTATTTCATGGATTACGTGTGACGTGGGAAAGAATAATGATGTCCCCACATGGATAGAATCTCTACATACCTGACTTTCTTTAAAACTTGTATTAAAAATCCTGACTTTGAAGAAGAATTCCAAATATTGCACCTTGAAACCTTAAATTGAGTTTATCTTGAAAATTCTAGATTAAGAGTAATGAAATTCACTTAAGAATTGATTATACTATGTTAAAATTGCATGAAAATACATGGAAATGGCTTACCTTGATGTAGGAGATGGTTGGGAAGAGAGAACATTCGTTCTAGGGCTTGGGAATATGAAAACCTGATTTTGAAACTAAGTCTGTGTATTTATACTGTTTGCTGTCGGAGAAGGTTGATGGTCAATTCGACGATCCGTCAAATTTTTGACGGTTTGAGTCTGGGCCATCAATATTTTGATGGTCCATATTGATGGTCCGTCGATAGTTTGAAGGTCCGTAAAATGTACCGTATTGTTATTTTTCTAAAATTTCCTGAGAGTTGTGAAATCTGGAATTTAGAGACGGAGAAGGTTGACGGGACGTCAATAATTTGTCAGTCCATACAATTGACCAACATGCCGTTAATTTCAAAAATGAAATCGACGGTTCACTTTGACGGGCTGTAAAATATTTTACGGTCCATACTTATTGCCGTCAAATTTCATCTGTAGAGCTGAATTTGGTGTTTCGACTTTAAACTCCCTGTTTCAATTTCTGGTACTCGTGGATCATGAACAAGGCTTAGTTTGAAGGTATGAGGTGTTACAATATCCCTCACTGAGATCATTCGTCCTCTAATGATCATGGTTAGGAATATGACTAACTTTGGAATTTTTACAAAAAATTTGGCAGTTTTTCCTTTTAAATAGGACTATCTCAACATTTTCCAAACACCTGTCAGCTAATCAAATCACAACACAAGCCTCACATGGCATCTTAATACGCATGACATGACATAACATGGTAATTGAAACATGGATGTGACTAATATGAATACTGAGTTGGCATGAACACATGGATATTGAACTGAATGAATACATGAATACTATACATGAGATTTCAAAAAGAACTTGTAGGCACGAATGACATGAGTAATGGAACATAAGCATGAACATGGCATGATTATATGGACGTGAAGAGTATGACATGGGACATGAATACTGTATTGCCATAAATACTGGCTCACATAGATATATGAGTGCTGAACTTAGCATGAGGTCTGCAACATGGCTATCATAACATGAAATCTGAATGCCAAAAACATGAATGTCACAACAGGATATCTGAATGTTGAGCGGAGAATATGAACGCTGAACTGATTATGAGGTCTGAATACTTGAGGCAGTTTATGAATTTGACGATCTTTCGTAGGGTTCTGTATGGTCTAATATATTTGGGACTGACTTCTCTTTCTTCTCAAATCATATGACGTCTTTCATCGGTAAAACTTTCTAGAAACACCCAATCATTAACATGAAACTCTAAATCTCTGCGATGTACCTTCACATAAGATTGTTGCGACTTTGAGCAATTTTCAAATGCTCCGGAATTAATTTAACTTTTTTCAACTGCCTTAGGGACCAAGTCTGGGCCTAGCAATTCTGTTTTTCCAACTATATACCAACTAATAGGTGGTCTATACCTTCACTTATACAAGGTTTC
Source organism: Anisodus tanguticus (assembly GCA_034509755.1). Lineage (NCBI taxonomy): Eukaryota > Viridiplantae > Streptophyta > Magnoliopsida > Solanales > Solanaceae > Anisodus > Anisodus tanguticus. The sequence goes on from CM067546.1 coordinate 35,670,878, forward strand.
AAACGGTGTCATATTGATATTGGAATGATATCTATATTTAGAAACAACTTAATAAAATGCAATTGATCACCTCATTTACCTTTAAAGTCCAGGACACATGCGCTCAACATATTTTTGAGCGTTTAAGTAGTGCAATCTGCCTGACATCTGAATATATAACTTTGGCATTATCTTCTACTGAACCGACTTTCGCTTGCTACCAATTTGGAAACTTAGCCATGAAATTGGCTACATTATTCTTCATGTCATTCCACTAATAAACTCCCCTCGAGGTCATGATACATTTTCGTGGAGATTAAATAGATAGAATATCTGAAATTGTGTGCCTCTACTAAATATCTCTTTTTGCGTCTATCTACATATGAGACGTAAAATTTTCATTGGTACCTTGGAGTACCATCATCTCCCCTTTGTTCAAAAGCCATGGATTTATGTATGTGAATCCCTTCCTTTAGCTGCAATAGATAGGGGTCATGAAACTATTTTCCTCTTTTGCTCAACTACAAGGAGGATTTGACTCTGTTCTGCACCACCATTCTATCATCTTCGGGGTCTAAAAGTTGAGCTCCTAGGTTTGCTAAACAATGGACTTCTTTCATCATGATTCTCTTGTCTGTCATAATATAAGCTCAACTACTGATACTTGATATCTTTCTGGGATACTTCCTGAAATACTCATAGTACTATTGTGCGCTAAGTCTTTGACCAACACCCTGAAGAATAGAGTCTCGTGCGATAGCACTACCTTTGTGACACATAACTGGGCATGATCTTATAACTTTTCTGTGACCACTTAATTGATAATAACTGATTTTGACATGAGTCAATCGACGATCATTCTACTTACTTCGGGGTTTTTGTACATACAAGGCATAACTTTATGGAGACTATCTCATTATGCCCTCATTACTGAACTGAGGTTCTTCATATCTCATGCTAACCCTTCGGATTTTCAAATATTCAACTGCATTTCTTGACAATTTACACATCTCTCTCTTGGACCAAATATTAAGATCTTATATTTGGGAATCCTTCTCTCATTGGGATCCAACCAACTTTCCTCATCTTTTGCAACTTTGTGCACTTTATTTCACTAGCGGCTCATCTTTCGACTCACATCCGAGCGATCTCCTTACTAGGAAAACTGAATTACTTACATGAACTGAATTACTGGCATATTTTGTCTTAATGACTTTACTTTGCTCCTACTGCTAGTATTACGGAAAACCCCCTTTTTAATAACTCTAAAAGACCGTGCTTCTATACTTTGCTCTCTTACTTCCTAGATGATTTTTTCTTCCACTTCCACTATGCTCCATGTTTATCTTAAACTCTTTGGGTTCTAACACGTATTCGGTGTATTCAAACTGCTACTTTCTCACTAGTGTTAACCTAACTAAGGAAATCAAATCGTACCTCTACTAGCTCTGCTGAAATTGCTAATTCACTGAATCTACTCAAAACTTACTCACTATTCTCTATTAACCACCTGCTAGCATCATGTTCTCTTCTTATGTCCTGAATACTAAAGTGAAGCGTAAGATTATTTCTAACTTCTCTTATCATCTGACCCTGTTCTGCGATCATATACTATTTTTTCTGAGCTATAAACATGGATCAAACTTAGGACAATTATGTTCTCTTAAATGAAAGGTTGCAATATCTAACCCCAACTTTCTATACACCTTAAGATCATGTCAAAGTATACACACATGGGATAAACACTTAAATCACATAACCTTAGAGGGAACTGCCACATCTTATTATCTTATAGTAATATCTACTTTTTGTAGTAACTTACTAACGTCATACTCTCTGGTTCTGATATGAATAAACTTTAATAATTTAAACTATCCTCAGAAATTTAATATCGCTTGCTCATGGTTCTCTTGTCGTACACAATCTCTTCTTAGTCATGTGCATGAGTCATACGATAAAATATACATCTTTGAAAACTCGAGACATTCTAAAATCACAAGTGATTTGCTCTTAGGTTATTTTCTGTCAAAAACTATCGTGGTGTCACTACCCAAATTGGAGGGTCGCGACGGGCATCCGAACCCCACCCGCCGGGTACAGCTAATCATACAACCAACTTCTAATCACAATTAAATATGGACTAAGCCGAAAAAGATTATAAAACTCTTAACCAGAAAACTGACATATATATATATTTACATCCCAAAGGCCGATAAGGCCACACAATACTACCACACAGGACACCGTCTACAAGCCTCTAAAGAATACATGACATCATATGGACGGGACAGGACCCCGCCATATCCATATACGTATGCAAAAATACCGTACCACGACCAGATTGCAACTCTGAAACAAATAGAACAAATAGAGTGCTCCAGAAATCTGCTGAGTTAGCAACCTACTAACGTGAATCATTATCCTCTTTAACTGAACCTGAGGGCATGAAACGCAGCGTCTCCCGACAAAAGGGACGTTAGTACGACTGATGTACCGAGTATGTCAGGCATGGATAATAACATAACATAGATATAACAATAACTGAAACAGAAATAACCGACCAACTGTAAATACCTCTGAGGGTCCTAATACATGTGCCTAAATGTTATGCATGATGCAGTATAATATTGGCCACACAGGCATCTTCCTTACCATAACAGCCTCTGTGGGCATAATCATCTCATATCGGCTTCTGTGGGCATAATATGCTTAAATGTCATGCATAATGCGGTAAATACATATATACCGGCCACACAAGGGCATCTTCCTCCCAATCAGGCATTTTCCTTCATTAAGCCACACATGCTTTATCATTATAATATCCCAGCTGATCAGGTGGTCTGCGTATCCCGTTTCCCATCCCCAATATATAGTCTCGGGTGAAACATGAATGCAATGCAAATGAAAATGCATGAATCACAATAAAATATCATGAATGACATAATTTTCTTGTACCTTCGGTTAACGTTGTAATTATTAACATCTTTTCCGTATCCCTTAATAAGGACTTAGGAACATATTTAGACATGCTTTCAACATAGGAATAAAAAATATGAACATTCCTTAACTTCTAGGAGTAGAGTAATTTTTGGAGCAATATCACGGTTACGTTTCGTACATGGAACATGCTAAAAGAAAGAAATAATTTATCTTAACATACTTTCGTTTCGCTAAAGTAGAAGCAACATGGCTACAAAAGGACCAGTTGCATGTGAAAGAGAAGACTCAATCACAAGTAATCCGGGTTTGCCACTTCAAGATACGGGCCGAGTAGTATCCTACGCACCAAAAATCAGCCCATATGGAAAAAATGGAATTTTTCCCATAAGAGCTTGTTCAGACAACTTTAGTAAGAAATTTTAATAAAACAAATGAGACCCACATCTATGAGTGTTTCAGATCAAAAAACATTTTGTTTAGGCTAGCTCATAAAAATGAGAAAAAGTTGGACAGTATCAAAGTTTCTCACAGACACAAAGCACTCCTTCAAGGCAAATGTGGATGATGGTCTTAAAATATCGAACAAAGCTTCTCACAACTTGCCACCTTAACTCTAAAATTGCATTGTCATTTACTACATGTTCTCACGATGCCACATACTCCCAAAGGGCATGATCACTTAATTAATTCAGTAACCTACCTCTGTGTAATTTATCAATCACACACATAATTAATTCCGTGATCCCAATTCACTTAAACCTTGATAACTTATAAGACCTTCATATACTCAATGTCATAATTTGTAAAATGACACTAGTCCATAATCTCTTTATGCACACACCAAATTTATTTTCTTTCCCCGTCGTCACACTTGTTACGTCCAAAATTATTTCGGGGTTTAATCCTTTTATATACCAATCTCCTTATTAACATACATAACTACAACATAAATTTTCCCAACGCTCGGGTCTATTTATAAACGCCTAGCGATTTTACATACGCCTAGCGATTCAAACTATGACCCGAAAGTACGAGATGTTACTCGTAGGCAGTTTATGCCTGCTGCGGCTAACTTCATAACGTGTTACCCTGTAGGGTCTTCAATATGAACTATCATCCTCATACTGGTATCTCCATGGTCTAAAAATCCAATTAAACTTATTCTGTAAGGTATAGAGCATATGTATACTATCATGCCGATACTTGTCCTTCAAATGATACTATCACCTGATAAATACATCATGCATCATTTGGCGAGTCTTGGGTCTCAACGCAGACTTGAAAACATGTTGACACCTAATTTTGTCCCATCTTTTTCGATTTATTTACAATTTTAAATATTTTTTGACACCTCAAAAAATATTTTTTATATATATACATATAGGCATATATATTATTATTCTCGATGTTATTATTATTATTATTATTCGTATTTCTACAACCATTTGCCTTTTTAAATCATGATCGTAGTTTCTATTGTAATATTCTACATTATTTTTATTTTTAGCAAAACGACATCGTATTTTCATTTTTTAATTAAGCATTAAGCATTTCACATATATTATGTTTTATTATTATCACATCTTATACTATATTCTAAATAATTCATATTTTTATTCACAACATTTTTAATATTAAACCCCTTTTATATTTTTAAATCCATAACCCCATTTCATTTCCTAACCCAAAACATTTTCTACCCAAACTAATTTCATTCCCACAAACTAGCCCAAACCCCTAACCAAATTCGCAACCCCCCCCCAAAACAAAGGCCCAATCAGCCAAGCCCAATTCAACTCCCCCTTTTATTTTTCGGCCCTCCCGAAACCCCCCTTTACCAAGCCCAACCGACCACCCCATTACCCGTCGGCCCAAAACCCCAACCAAATCCCTAAACCGACCCAACACCCTTTAAAAAACCCAACCCCCAAATCCCCCATTCCCCAAAACCTAAAACCTAAATCGACGCACACCCTACGCCCCTGCCCCCCTATGTCGCCACCACCCTACCCCGAGGTTGCCGAACCCGTCACCTCCCCTTGACACCGCCGAACCCCATCACCTCACCAACACATCCCCACAAAATCCGCAACACATGCCCCAAGAAATCGCCCAAAAAAATTAGATTTTTGTCCCCTTTATTTTGAAATTCGAATTCATTTTAAGGGGTATGGGGGGTGAACGTTGGGTTTGAGTATCTATAAAAACCCCCCCTTTGCTCACTGTTTTGGGGGGTCGGATCTTAGGTTTTTTTGGTCGATTTTAGGTCCGAAAATTTAAGTTTAAGAATCTGAAATCTTCTTAAAGGTTTGCATTGTATTTTGTTTGTGTTCTTCACTATTGGGAAGATTCCGGATTTCAAAATCTGAAATCTGCTTAAGAGTATTTGTTGTTGCATGTGTTCTTCAACTTAAAGATTCCAAAAATATAGTTCAAAATTATTGGGTTTTGGTGTTGAAAAATCTGGAATTTTTGCTATTTTCCCATTGTTTTTCGGCTTCCGGGTCGGGTCAAAATATCAGAAACAGACTTACAAAAACAGAATCCTGTTTCAGAGAAAATCAGTACCCTTTTCAGAATTACAAATTCAGAATTTGGTGATCAAAAATCCAAAAATCTGAATTCCAAACTTCTCCGAGCGGGTCGACGATTCGAAACACGCCTCGGTTCGCTGTCCGGAGAAGGTCAGTAAAACAAATTCCTCTCAGTGTATTTTCTGTATTGTTGTGTGTTTTGTTGTTGATTATGTGATAAGATAGTCATTTTATTATTATGTTCATTAATGCGTTAAGTCTGTTAGCTTGTTTAATTGGCAATTAATGTCTAGAAATGCTTTCCTTGTATTATTAGTTTTATACTTAATACGGTAAGAAGCTTTGTGTGTGTGTTGATTTATGGACCTTGTGTGATCATGTTGTTGGTTAGCTGAGGAGTGTTAAGTTACCTAACTTATAATCTGCTTAGTAATCATATTTGCTGCCTTGTGCTTTGTTTAGAAGTGTCATTATGTCTAATATATATAATGAATATGGTCATATATGTTTAGTTTAGCATATCTGAAGTGCTGCCTTTAAGTGGTTATTTGGCTCAACTCTGTTCGTCTCACCAATGTCTACTGAACTGATTGCACACTTGCCTTGACTGTTTAAGTGTTAAAATGCCTCGATATTAACATGTGAAGTCTCCTAAGTTATCTTGTATCATGCCCTATCTCTAGAGTTTGTTTGAATGACATTTGCATTAGTGATTTACACCATTTTGAACCAGTTTATACCCTGTTAAACCATAGTCTCTAATGCATTACACACCTGGTTTGTGACTATGTCTCATGTAGTAAGCATGTATATGATATAGTCTAATGTTAAAACTGCTTAAGTGAATAGAAAGGTCTAAGTATTGGTTTAAACTTAGGGATATGGAGGTCTTTGATTCTTATTGAGTTAAGCATTATCTACCTGTGAGTGTGGGTTATCTTTTCTTGGTATGAATCTGAATCACAAGCATGCCTATCTATGTCAAACAGTTTGTTAAGTAAAGGACATGTTAGGGTTAATTCTAGTTTTGTTTGTGCTGCTGCTGTCAAGTTCCCCCCTGATGTATGTTAAATAAGAAAGAGTGCTTGTATGAGATTGCAATGACTTTGATTTCTTGCTAAGTGTATAAACTGGTTTTGTCTTTCTAATTCTTGATTAGATTTGACCTAAAAATCATGAAACATGCTACATGATCTAAAATAGGTGCCCTAAGTTCTCTGTGTTAATATATGTTGCTTGTTTTTTTTAATATTCGAGTCTTATACATGGATATGATAACAGAATTTGTTTGATTTGGTGTTAAGATATCTGGGTATTCTTTCCTGTTGTGTCTGGATCTACTCTTCATACATGCACTGGCCTTATATTTGTGCAATTGTTTCATTTCCCTTGCTGGAATTGAGTCTGCTCATTCTGCCTAATGCTAGTTTGTTTGTTTGTTTGTTTGCTCTAAAACATGTAGGGTATCTTTGTATTTTTTTTACTGATGCATGAACTTGCTCGTGTTGGTCAGTTTCTTCCCATTTGCTGAACCTGCGATGATATACTTCAAAAGTATACAGGATATATAGACTTCAGTATACACAAGGTGTATATCAAAGTTGTATGTCCTTGTATACCTTCAAGTATATCATGTATATTATGAATATCATGTATACCAACTCTTATGTATGTCTCCTTCAAGTATATCATGTATATTATGAATATCATGTATACCAACACTTATGTATGTCTAAGTGTATATATGTGCATGTGTTGAATTGGGCCTTTATGTATCTAATTTGTTTCTTTCTCTTTAAAACTGAAAGTCGTTATATTGGGCTTGCTTGTTATGTATAGCTGGTGAATGTTATTTTCTTTAAATCATGTGGGATATCCCTCCATCTTCTTTCTGTTAATTGATGATTTAATCTGTTCATGGTGGTCTGTCTTCCCGTGATTTGGACTTGCAATGATATACTTAAAAGTATATAAGGTATAGACATAGGTATAAATCAGCTATATGCCGAGGTTGTATATTTCTAAGTATATCATATGTGTATTTGGAAATATCTTGTGTATATCAACCCTTATATGTTAATTGAATATTTGAAAGTGGGCCTGGTATATTCTCGAATCTGATTCTCTGAGTTTGGGCATGTTTTCTCCTCATTTTTTTTGAGATAGGGCCCATGACTCCCAATAGTATAGATAATTTTCGATTGGGCCTTTGTTGGGTTCTATTTTTTTTTTATATCAATTGTTGATTGGATTATGTACATATTTTCATATTCCGTCTCCTAATCCTTTTCTTTCTTTCGTTTACATGAAATGCATCGGGAGCAACGAAGAGTCTCGTTACGAAACTCATCATGATCATTGCCGAACAAAGACCCACATCCACATTCCTTGCATTCTCCGGCCTCGGGATTTCCAAACAAAATAGGGCGAGATGACATCGTCATCCGCTTCGGTTCCCTTTCATTGTTATTCTTAAATTTCATTATCTCTATTTGGGTTTGTAATAATTATTTAATGCTTGTGTGATTGTTAGGATATTTAGAATAATTAGGCCACGAATGGATAATTAATAGGGTAGTTTAAAACCCGCCGCTAGTTTATTCACTTGTAGGCTCGGTTGATTCAAACTGAGAAACTCTCCGCTAGTTTGTTTATTTTAGGCTCGTCATGTATATTTAAAATTTTCAAAACAAACTTTGATCACCTTCTGTTCACTTCATTAATTGTACAACTCAAAATGATTTCCAAAAATTACTTCTTTGGCATTATAAATAATTCGTTTTTCTCCTTGCAATTAATTGTCCCAAATGCATACTTTTCACATTTACAAATATTTATCTTTAATACCATACAAATGCATACTTGTACAAAATGCATCCTTTTACAAAAATCTCGCAAATATCATTTTTAAGCTTATATTTTAAAACATGCATTTTTTTATACATAATTGACCTGAGTCTGACCGGATAACCGCAAGTTAGCAAATCTTAAAGGATGCCTAACCCCTTTCCTTTAGGATAATAAAGAACCCTTACTTAGAATCTCATTAGTTTCGCAGACCTTAGAATTGGAGTTACATTGCAGCATTATTTAATAATTAGGTGTCCTAATTCACCGTAAAATAATTAGGTGGCGACTCCTTTAATCAATACCCAGGAATAACCAATACGTTGTGCTTCGCTTTGACCTCGCGGGTCGAAAAACGGGCGCGACAGCATGGCGACTCCACTGGGGACCTCAAGTTATTGACTAAAGCAAACCCAGGTTAATTATAATTGTGCTTTACTTTCACTCTTTATTTGATGTAATGCTTTGATTTGTTTCCTTTGTGAAATTTTGCATGCATAACTGCTTTAATTGCTATATTGTTTTACTGTTTTCCTTAAATTGGCATTCCGCTCATATTTCTTCCACTCTGGAAAATTGACACTATCACACATTACACGCGAGGTGTGTTTTGCGCACCCACAAAATTTCTTTCAATTTACCAAATTTTAGGAGAGTTGGCATATGCGTGGAGTGTCCGGACCATCCGGTGGCCGCGTAGCCTTCTCACTCGAGTAGTCCACTCGGGAACCTTAAGTCTAGTCAGCCAAATCTTAGAAAATTTAGGATAGAGCTATACCACCCTTTATTTAAGTCATGCATGCATACACCTTAGGTGGGTCGATCCTTGGCATCGACTCCACAATTAAGAAATCCACCAAATTATCGACGTGTCTCACAACCCAGCAACCATTCGGCATATTAGATGTAGCTGGATAATGATAGACGGATCCAAGCCTAAACATTATGCCAAAATAGGAAAATGCATATTCATTTTTTGTATATTTATGTTATAGATGGAGTCTGTGCCGCAAGTCAGGATGGTGAGTGAGATTTCGAGTAAACTGAAAATATGGTGGACAAGCTTCGACCTTGGCAGCCAGATGGCGATTAGGAGGAGATTGGGTTGCCTCATTTCATTATTCGACATCTTCCCCGATCAGCATTTAGTCAGAGCACTAATCTATTTTTGGGATCCAGATCGAGTTGTCTTTAAATTCATAGATTTTGAGATGACTCCTACTTTGGAAGAAATCAACTATTTCACCAACTTAATCTACCAGGGTAGAGGACAAATTATCCCGCACTGTCAATCCGAAAAGAAATTTCTCCGCTACTTGGGGCTGAAGAACACTAAGAAACTCCGGTGCTTTGAAAATAACTGGGTCTCTTTGGATTATCTTTATGAGAGATACGGTTGTCGAGATGGTTATAAGATATCCAAAAATGAATTTTCCTGCACCCCCGACCATTGGCAGACCAAACGGCCTATTGCATTTACTGTCGCTTTACTAGGGTCTTTGATATTCCCACTTGAGTATGGAAAGATCAATACTTGCATATGTTTCGTGGCACGGGCACTTTTCGAAGGAGTAGACGGCGCACAACTCGCTTTGGCCCCTATGATCTTAGCAGAGATATTTCGGGCTTTAGGGAAATGCAAAAGAGGTGAAACAAGTTTCTTCGAAGGCTGCAACCTTATTCTGCAGATATGGGCAATGGAACACTTTTATCAGCGCCCGAATATGGTAGACATATGCTTCAGTGAGTCAAACAAAATCATCAGCTTTTACGACAGGACGAAACGGTTTGTGTCGCCGGTCGGCGTCAATGATTGGTATGAGTTTTTGGCATCCCGCACTGGCGATCAGATCCAATGGAAGTACCCGATGCTCCCGAACACTAAGAAAGCCTATGTAAGATGCAAAAGGCTTTATTTTATTGAGCTGATCGGATTGAAAGGCCTCCAACCATACGCTCCCCTCCGCATACTCCGACAGTTTGGACAAGAGCAAATAATCCCCCTCCAAGCAAATATGAGGGTTTTTGAAGTTCAATTCGGGCCGAATTTAATTATCCCCAGAGCTAGGCAAGTCCTCGATGAATGGAACGATATTGACACAATGGATATTGGAGATAGTCAGGCAGGAGGTACCCCCGAATATCACGCTTGGCTACGAGAAGATCGCGGTAGTACAGGCCATAGTCCTGAAGGCGAGCAAGGTTTTGAAGATATTGGCACAACAATTTGGGTAAGAAATTTTCGGCTCCGAGACACAGTAGTTACCCCTGAAATGTGGCATCAAATGCAAAACATAGTGCAGTATCTAGAGGACGCAGGAGCCGGACCTAGCAGTGTTAGGGTTTCATCTTCATCTCTATGATCAAGAGCAAGATTTAAAACTTGATCATAAGAATATCTTATGTTATCAGCTTTATTATTGTGCGCATTATTATTACAGTAAAAGTCAAACTTTATTTCCAACAAAAGGCATCACAATCACTGGCTTGGATCAATTTATCAGTATCTCGCATATTTGGCGTTTAGGCCCACCTCTGGCATAAGAGAGGCCCTATGCATATTAGGACGCGCATTGAATTTCCCTACAATCTGCTTGCCATTTGTTTACTGCTTCACACTCTGTACATGTTATTTAAAGCAATAATTACTCGTCTCGTACTAACTTAGTTTGCTTCATTTTTGAAAAAGGTTTATTTTTCCTGCTTTATTTTCCAAAAGTTGATTCGCGTTGATTGAAACTGGTGGAACACCCCTACTTCACGAGATCCAAGGCACAATCATCCGACAAAATGACTGATTCAGGAGCATCCGAACAAACTGGCCTGGGACTTGTCGCTCTCCCAGGAGGTGAACCAGAGACATCGGAAAGAAGAAATACTACCGTCCAGGATGAATACCTCGCCCAACTATTGCAGCAAATGGCAACCATGCAGACTGAGATCGAGCGGCTCTGAAATCTTACTAATCTTTCCATCAGCCTCAATACTCCACTCCCTGAACAAGGGACGAGCGCGACTGCACCACAAACCTTTCCATCTCCTGAACCGCCATTTCCCCAGAACCTTCCCCAAAATCCCTTACTAAACAAAACCAATCCTCAACTCGCCAGCCCTCAACACACTAATCCGCATCCTATCAACCCACAGGCCATTCCACAACAAAGCCCGCTACAAAATGACCCAATATCCTTCACAACTCCATATGCGCCTCAAGCTCCACTTATCCAAACTACCCCACTCATCCAAAATATCCCTCCCACGCAAAATTACCAGGCAACCCAACAAATACCGATGGCACACATCGCTAACAAAAAGTATGTGCCACCAGTATATGCAACGGAAGCCCAACCTTCTACTTCCACCATACCAAACATACCTCCTTAGGAAATAGACCAATATGAAGAGATGGAAAGGCAAACAAGGATCAGAACTGATGAAATTATGGCGAGAGAAATTCATAGCCTAAAAGAAGCATTCAAAAACATCCAAACCAGCAAGGGGCATGAAGGACTCGAGTACGAAGATCTCTGCATGCATCCCGACGTTCAGTTGCCTATCGGATATAAGGTGCCAAAATTTGACTTATTTGATGGAAAGGGAAATCCTCGCGCTCATTTAAGATCGTACTGTGGCAAGCTGGTTGGAGTGGGTAAGGACCAGGCCATCATAATGAAGTTGTTCATAAGGAGTTTGACAGGTGAAGCGCTTGACTGGTACACAAGTCAGGACCCGTGAAAATGGCATAACTGGGGCACAATGGCACAGGATTTTGTGGATAGGTTCAGGTTTAACACCGACACAGTCTTGGATAGATTTTATTTAATGAAATTGGATAAAAAATCTACAGAGACCTTCAGAGAATATTCCATGAGGTGGAGGGCGGAAGCAGCAAAGGTTCAACCCCCGATAGCAGAAAGTGAGATGACCACTCTCTTTGTGAAATCTATGAAAGATGTAACATACTATGAAAAAATGATAAGCGTCATAGGATGGAGTTTCTCTGAAGTGGTAAGGATGGGAGATTTCATAGAAGAGGGTATCAAAACAGGAAGAATCATGAGCTTAGCAGCATTGCAGGCCACGAGTAAGGCAATTCAGTCAGACTCATTTGGGGGAGCAATTAAGAAGAGGAGACACGGAGCGTCTCATGTTATGATGGTCCAGGACCATAGGTCAAACCAAATGCCAACCTACCAAAGCCCATTATCCCAGCCTCCCTACTACAATCAAAACACCCAAAATCCTCAGCCCTCCTACTATAGTCAAAACACACAAAGCCCTCAGCCTTATTGTCAACACTCACCTACTCCCTACCCTGTCTACCATACCCAACCAATATACAGTCCACCACAAGCGCCTACCTATCCAAATTCCCCGCAGTATCAACCCACATATCCACCTCAGCCACGAGCTCATCCACCAAATACTCCCAGACCCCGTGCGAATCACGAAAGAAGGCCAGTCAAAACATATACACCTTTAGTCGAACCTCTAGCCCAGTTGTACGAAAGATTGAGGACCGCGGGAATACTCCAGCCCATCCCAGGGCATATCCCCAATCCTATTCCCAGATTGTACGACGCGACTAAGCATTGTGCATACCACTCCGGAATCACTGGACATAACACTGGGGTTTTCTTTGCCCTCAAAGACAAGATTGAGGCGTTGATCAAAGAAGGAATTATCCAACTGAAGGGACCTCCCCCTAATGTAAACAATAACCCTTTGCCAAATCATGACAATGCCAATGTAAACATGATTACCGTTGATGAAGAAAACAGTTTGGAAGGGACTATTGTGCCGGTTCGAAGAGAGGAAAAGGTTGAATCATCGGCCTTTATCACCCTTATAATTACAGTTCAAGTGAGGGCACCGTTTGAAGTGGAAGTACTTCCTCCGAAATCGCGGATAGTGACACCGTCTTTTGATACAAAAACTGTCCCTTGGAGCTATTCGACTGGGGAAAGGAGCAGGGGAAAAGAGAAACAAATTATAGAAGTTGTCGTTGTTGGTATGACAAGATCCGGGCGGTGTTATGCCCCTGCAGACAATCCAAAAAAGGCTGTAACAGAGACCGAAGTGGAAGAGTTCTGGAGGAAAATGCCAACCAAGGAGTATTCCGTTGTGGAACAATTGAAGAAAACACCAGCTCAAATTTCTTTGCTGTCATTGTTGATGAATTCCGCGACCCACAGACATGCTTTATTGGAAGTACTCAAAGAAGCTTATGTTCCGAGAGAGACCACTGGCGAGAAACTCTCAGCCTTGGTCGGACAGATTTTAGAGGCCCATAAAGTCTCTTTTTATGACAAAGAGTTGCCCCCTGAGGGTTTGGGCCACAACAAAGCGTTGAACATAACAGTAAAATGCATGGACAAGTTCATTTCCAAGGTGTTGATTGATGGAGGTTCAGCCGTCAACATTTGTCCTATGGCGACTCTCCAAGCCCTTGGAATTAGCATTGGAAAGATCCGCAAAAATCAGGTGAGGGTTAAAGGTTTTGATGGAGCCCAAATGAGCGTTATGGGAGAAATGGATTTGACATTACAAGTAGGACTCGTAGAGTTCGTTGTGGAATTCCAAGCGTTAGACATATCTACCGTCTATAACTTGCTAATGGGGAGACCTTGGATCCATATGGCTGGTGCAGTTCCTTCTACCCTACATCAGAGCTTGAAGTTTGTCTGGGATCATCACGAGGTCGTGATACACGGAGAAGGGAGCAATTCAATATGTCCCGAGGACCAAATCCCAGTTGTTGAAAGCGTAGATATATTGGATGGGTCTATTTTCCATATCAAAGAAATTACATGTGCCTCCAAAGCTGAAAAATTGAAATTACCCCGGGTTCTCATGATGGTGGCCTAGGAAATGTTGAAGAATGGCTTTAAGTCTGGTCAAGGCTTCGGATTAAACTTAGAAGGTATAGTAGAACCGGTTCACTTGCTCAGTAAAAAGGATACTTTTGGTCTCGGATACGAACCCACTTTTGAAGAAGTCTTGTCAGTCAATCTCCGAAGGAAAAAGGACACTCCCCTGCCAAAGCCTGTTCCGCCTCTGAATCAGTCATTTGTCAAAGCATATGATGCTCATGAGTCAAAGGAAGATGATGCAGACAACCTCGCGGAAGGACTCAAAAGTCTTTTCATTACAGGAGAAGAAGTGGAATGCAATGTAATTCTAGATGATTTTGCTGAAGGCCCAACCATTTGGGATGCAGAACATGGAGATATTTTGAAAAATTGGACATGTGCCCCGGCCCTGTTTCTCCGGGAAGCTTGGGAGAAATTACCTTAGTACTTTATGAAACAATGCGATTCTAATTGAGGCTTGAATCGCATCTATGCATCTTAATGTGTTTTGCCTCCATCTTTTGAAAGCTTAAATGACAAATCCACATTGCTTTTGTTATTTCAGAATTTATTTTTGTTTACTAATTTTCTTTTCTCTTTCAGCATGCAAACTAATAAATCTGTCTATAATGTGAATATGACATGTAATGAAACAAATAAAAAAAATCCAAACAACGAACAAGACTTCGAAGTGTATGAGGAAGACTTCCAGTCAGAGGAATTGGCAGAGGAATTGGAGCATTTTGAGAGTAAGCCAAAGCCAAATTTAGATGAAACAGAGGCAGTAAATTTGGGAGATGCAAAATATGTGAAAGAAACAAGAATCAGCGTCCATCTGATCGCCCCACAAAGGAAAGAACTGACGGATCTTTTGAGGTAATATATCGACGTATTTGCTTGGTCTTATGACGATATGCCAGGTCTGAGCACGGATATTGTTTCGCATAGATTGCCTATTGATCCATCCTGCCCTCCGGTGAAACAAAAACCAAGGAAAATCAAGCATGATTTGAGTTTAAAGGTCAAGGAAGAGGTGTCCAAGCAATTCGATGCAAAGGTCATTCGAGTCACAAGATACCCCACTTGGTTGGCCAACATTGTACCAGTGCCCAAGAAAGATGGAAAGATACGGGTGTGCGTGGATTATCGGGATCTCAACAAGGCCAGCCCGAAGGATGATTTCCCTCTCCCAAATATTCACATACTCATTGATAACTGTGCGAAGCATGAATTGCAATCATTTGTTGATTGCTTTGCTGGTTACCACCAAATCTTGATGGATGAAGAAGACACAGAAAAGACAGCATTCACTACACCTTGGGGAGTATCTATTGTTACCGGGTAATGCCGTTCGGACTCAAGAATGCAGGTACCACCTATATGAGGGCCATGACTACCATTTTTCATGATATGATCCACAAAGAAATAGAGGTCTACGTGGATGATGTTATTATCAAGTCGCGAAGGGCTTCAGATCACTTGACAGAGTTGAAGAAGTTCTTTGACCGGCTAAGGCGGTACAACCTGAAATTAAATCCTGCAAAGTGTGCATTTGGTGTCCCTGCTGGGAAGCTGTTAGGTTTCATCGTGAGTAGAAGGGGTATTGAATTGGACCCCTCGAAGGTAAAAGTTATTCAAGACTTGCCTCCTCCAAAGAGTCGAAAGGACGTGATGAGTTTCCTTGGTCGCCTCAACTACATCAGCAGGTTCATAGCGCAATCAACAGTGATATGTGAGCCGATATTCAGGTTACTGAAGAAAGACGCTGCTACCAAGTGGACAACGGATTGCCAACAAGCTTTTGATAGAATCAAAGAATACTTGTCTAACCCACCTGTATTGGTGCCTCCAGAACCCGGAAGGCCGTTGCTGTTATATCTGTCTGTGTTAGAAAATGCATTTGGATGCGTGCTGGGACAACATGATGAAACATGAAAGAAAGAGCAAGCTATATACTACTTGAGCAAGAAGTTCACACCTTATGAAGCTCGGTATACTTTGCTGGAACACATTTGTTGTGCCTTGACATGGATTGCACAAAAGTTTAGACATTATCTGTCTGCATATACCACTTATCGCATCTCAAGGATGGACCCACTCAAATACATCTTTCAGAAGCCCATGGCCACTGGAAAGCTAGCAAAGTGGCAAATCTTGCTAAGTGAGTTCGATATCATATATGTTACCCAAAAAGCTATCAAAGGACAAGCACTAGCCAACCATCTTGCTGAAAACCCCGTAGATGAAGAATATATGCCCCTCCGGACTTATTTTTCAGACGAGGAGGTATTGTTTGTTGGGGAAGATATCTTCGAAGAGTACCCGGGTTGGAGAATGTTCTTCGACGGAGCTGCAAACTTCAAAGGAGTTGGTATCAGAGCAGTTTTGATTTCAGAATCAGGTCAACACTACCCAATTTCGGCGAAGCTCCGATTTCCATGCACCAACACTATGGCGGAATATGAAGCTTGTATACTCGGACTTAGAATGGCCGTCGATATGAGCATTCAAGAATTATTGGTTATAGGTGATTCAGACTTATTGATTCATCAGGTACAAGACGAATGGGCCACCAAGAACGTGAAGATACTTTCTTACCTGTATTGCGTGAAAGAATTGTGCAAAAGGTTCGGCGAGATAGAATTCAAGCATATCCCACGAACTCAAAATGAGTTCGCTGACGCTCTGGCAACTCTGTCCTCCATGATTCAACATCCGGACAAGAATTACATTGATCCCATCAAGGTAAACTTGTTGGATCAACCAGCCTATTGTTTCCACATAGATGAAGAACTGGATGGAAAACCCTGGTACCATGACATTAAGAGATATCTCAAGTCAAGTGAATATCCAAAAGGCATAATCAACACACAAAAGAAGACACTTCGGAGGTTTGCAAACCATTTCTTCCTGAACGGAGAAATCCTTTATCGGAGGACTCCGGATCTAGGTTTGTTAAGATATGTTGATGTCCGAGAGGCAAGCAGTTTAGTTTAAGAGATACACGGAGGCTCGTGCGGGCCACATATGAATGGTTTCACTTTAGCAAAGAAGATTCTAAGAGCAGGGTACTTTTGGATGACCATGGAAACATATTGCATTCACTTTGTGCAAAGATGCCATCAATGTCAGATTCATGGCGATTTAATCAGGGTACCTCCTAACGAACTCAATGTGATGAGCTCTCCTTGGCCATTCGCAGCTTGGGGCATGGATATCATTGGCCCTATTGAACCTGCCGCATCAAATGGACACAGATTTATTCTAGTGGCAATTGACTATTTCACAAAGTGGGTAGAGGCATCGTCCCACAAGTCAGTGACAAAGAAAGTGGTAGTTGATTTTGTCCGCAATAACATCATTTGTCGATTTAGAATCCCTGAGTCGATTATAACAGACAATGGAGCAAATATCAACAGTAATCTGATGAATGAGATATGCGAAAAGTTTAAGATCACTCACCGCAATTTCACTCCATACCGACCTCAGATGAACGGAGCAGTCAAAGCAGCCAACAAGAACATCAAAAGAATACTGCGAAAGATGATTGATAATTACAAGCACTGGCATGAGCATTTGCCCTTTGCACTTATGGGCTATCGCACTACAATCAGGACTTCTACTGGGGCAACGCCGTATCTTTTGGTCTATGGACCAGAAGCTGTGTTACCAGCAGAAGTGGAAATACCATCTTTGAGAATTATCCAAGAAGCCGAGCTGAGCGAAACAAAATGGATACAGAATCGGTACGAACAATTGATGTTGATTGATGAAAAGCGATTGAACGCAGTCTGTCACGGGCAACTTTATCAAAACAGAATGGCCAAAGCTTTCAACAGGAAAGTAAAACCAAGGACTTTCAAACCGGGGCAATTGGTGCTAAAACGTATATTCCCGCACCAAAATGAAGCTAAAGGGAAATTCGCACCTAACTGGCAAGGGCCTTATATGGTTCACCGGGTGTTAACAGGAGGAGCATTAATTCTAGCTGAAATGGATGGCAAAGTATGGTCAAAAGCTATCAACGCAGATGCGATGAAAAGATACTACATTTAGGATTTTTCTATGTAATGCACTTCTTATGATTGTAAAAGTTGCGCTCCCTGGCGGGATACGCAAAGAACCCATGTCGGGTTCCGTTTCTTTAGATCACAAATTTCCCCAAGTTCCCTTTTACTTCTAATATGAACTACGTTATGACCTGATTCCCTCGGCGAGATACGTAGGCGGCCACATCGGCTTCGGTCCCATCTTTAGAAAACCGTTACAATCTCCTTTGCTTGTAATGAACTACGTTATGACCTGATTCCCTCATGGGGATACGTAGGCGGCCTAAATCGGCTTCGGTCCCACTATTAGGAAATCTTTTTCCTTTATCTCACATATGACAAAATGCACCCATCTGATCGCCTCGATTGGCCAGGCAAACAACCCACTCAAGACTCGACTGGGTCCAGTTGAAAGTTCAGCATCCTCACATATCAGAAACTGGGGAAATTTTTTAAGAGATCACTGCGAGAAGACGCCGATAGATATGGAAAGTGTTGACCAACCAAATCTCTAGTCATCAGAAGGACGTTGGACAAGACGTTTGCTCTGTTTCACTACATGTCATTATTCGAGAGTTCGACAGTAATTCTTATAAACAAATTGTTTTCAACAAACATTTTCATCAAAATTCGACAATTTTTTTTTTATTTTTCAACATGCATTCTACAAATTGTTTTCAAATGTTTTCATTAACGGCTAGCCAAGATTGGAAACCAGAGAGGGGCTACAGGTCCGAATCACCAGGACATGCAAGTATCAAGGTCAAAGCTACAAAGTCAACGCGAATCAACTCCCCCTCCCCAAACTCATAAATTTATTTGAGTACAGGTTCTTCAGGTGGAAAGAAGCAGGGAAGCTACAATATTTATGAGCAAATTCGCAAGGGATCTCCACATCGCAACTCACCACAAGGAGCACTTTCCTGTTTGGAGATTGTACAAAGATGTCATGCTGACCTACAGGTTCCCAACCGCATTGTGTCCATACAAAGATCGGTATTTCGACTTACAGGGTCGCAGTCTCATCTACTCAATTTGTTGCATCGCTTATGTCCACGCATTAACTTTTCATGGCATAACAGTTCGCCCATAGGGTCACACTTTACATTGCGTCAATACGATGACATAAATAAGGCGCCCACCTTCTAATGCGGGTATTTTATTTTCAGGCGCCCACCTCCTAATGCGGGTATTTGATTTTAAATCAGGCGCCCACCTCCTAATGCGGGTATTTTAAGTTAAATCAGGCGCCCAACTCCTAATGTGGGTATTTTATTTTAAATCAGGCGCCCACCTCCTAATGCGGGTATTTTAAGTTAAATCAGGCGCCCACCTCCTAATGCGGGTATTTTATTTTAAATCAGGCGCCCACCTCCTAATGCAGGTATTTTAAGTTAAATCAGGCGCCCACCTCCTAATGCGTGTATTTCATTTTAAATCAGGCGCACACCTTCTAATGCGGGTATTTTATTTTAAATCAGGCGCCCACCTTCTAATGCGGGTATGTTATTTTATATCAGGCGCCCACCTTCTAATGCGGGTATTTTATTTTAAGTCAGGCGCCCACCTTCTAATGCGGGTATTTTAAGTTAAATCAGGCGCCCAACTCCTAATGCGGGTATTTTATTATAATTCAGGCGCCCACCTCCTAATGCGAGTATGTTATTTTAAATCAGGCGCCCACCTCCTAATGCGGGTATTTTATTTAAAATCAGGCGCCCACCTTCTAATGCGGGTATTTTATTTTTAAGTCAGGCGCCCACCTCCTAATGCGGGTATTTTATTTTAAATCAGTCGCCCACCTCCTAATGCGGGTATTTTATTTTAAATCAGGCGCCCACCTCCTAATGCGGGTATTTTATTTTAAATCAGGCGCCCACCTCCTAATGCGGGTATGTTATTTAAATCAGGCGCCCACCTTCTAATGTGGGTATTTTATTTTAAATCAGGCGCCCACCTCCTAATGCGGGTATGTTATTAAAAATCAGGCGTCCACCTCCTAATGCGGGTATTTTATTTTAAATCAGGCGCTCACCTCCTAATGCGGGTATTTTATTTTAAGTCAGGCGCCCACCTTCTAATGTGGGTATTTTATTTTTAACAGGCGCCCACCAACGGCGTCATCTGCATAACGTTTGAGCAACGACATCATTTTAGTATTCTCACATACCCATTGTATGCAATAGTTATGCACTAACTTTTGTCTTAGCTTTAGTCCGCAGGAGTTCGAATCGGCGGGAGCTTTCAGTACAACGTGGAACTATCTCTTACGGCGAACCGAGGCAACTTTGGTCAGCGGCCTACTTCGAACGTCGATCCGCTCTTTTCCAATATGTTGTCACACCTTCAACCAGTGTCATCATAACCCGACACTGGGACAATATTTCTCGAATCTGCATCATATTTTGCAACTTCTCTCCCATCGGAATTCTATTTCTACCTATGTGTCCCTAATCTTCCTTCGAGTCCCGTTGATCAGGACAAAATTGGCTACTCAGTCAACTTCTTTGTCCGAAAATTCTTTCATCGTTTCCGACCAAAGAGGGGCATTTGTTGACACCCAATTTTGTCCCGTCTTTTTCGATTTATTTGCAATTTTAAATATTTTTTGACACCTCAAAAAATATTTTTTTTATATATACATATAGGCATATATATTATTATTCTCGATGTTATTATTATTATTATTATTATTATTATTATTCGTATTTCTACAACCATTTGCCTTTTTAAATCATGATCGTAGTTTCTATTGTAATATTCAACATTATTTTTATTTTTAGCAAAACGACATCGTATTTTCATTTTTTAATTAAGCATTAAGCATTTCACATATATTATGTTTTATTATTATCACATCTTATACTATATTCTAAATAATTCATATTTTTATTCAAAGCATTTTTAATATTAAACCCCTTTTATATTTTTAAATCCATAACCCCATTTCATTTCCTAATCCAAAACATTTTCTACCCAAAATAATTTCATTCCCACAAACTAGCCCAAACCCCTAACCAAATTCGCAACCCCCCCCCCCCCCAAAACAAAGGCCCAATCGGCCAAACCCAATTCAACTCCCCCTTTTATTTTTCAGCCCTCCCGAAACCCTCCTTTACCAAGCCCAACCGGCCACCCCATCACCCGTCGGCCCAAAACCCCAACCAAATCCCTAAACCGGCCCAACACCCTTTTCGACCAAACACCCTTTAAAAAACCTAACCCCCAAATCCCCCATTCCCCAAAACCTAAAACCCAAATCGCCGCACACCCTACGCCCCTGCCCCCTACGTCGCCACCACCCTACCCCGAGGTCGCCGAACCCGTCACCTCCCCCTGACACCGCCGAACCCCATCACCTCACCAACACATCCCCCCAAAATCCGCAACACATTCCCCAAGAAATCGCCCAAAAAAATCAAATTTTTGTCCCCTTTATTTTGAAATTCGAATTCATTTTTAAGGGGTATGGGGGGTGAACGTTGGGCTTGAGTATCTATAAAAACCCCCCTTTGCTCACTGTTTTGGGGGGTCGGATCTTAGGTTTTTTTTGGTCAATTTTAGGTCCGAAAATTTAAGTTTAAGAATCTGAAATCTTCTTAAAGGTTTGCATTGTATTTTGTTTGTGTTCTTCACTATTGGGAAGATTCCGGATTTCAAAATCTGAAATCTGCTCAAGAGTATTTGTTCTTGCATGTGTTCTTCAACTTAAAGATTCCGAAAATATAGTTCGAAATTATTGGGTTTTGGTGTTGAAAATCTGGAATTTTTGCTATTTTCCCATTGTTTTTCGGGTTTCGGGTCGGGTCAAAATATCATAAACAGACTTACAAAAACAGAATCCTGTTTCAGAGAAAATCAGTACCCTTTTCAGAATTACAAATTCAGAATTCGGTGATCAAAAATCCAAAAATCTGAATTCCAAACTTCTCCGAACGGGTCAACGATTCGAAACACGCCTCGGTTCGCTGCCCGGAGAAGGTCAGTAAAACAAATTCCTCTCAGTGTATTTTCTGTATTGTTGTGTGTTTTGTTGTTGATTATGTGATAAGATAGTCATTTTATTATTATGTTCATTAATGCGTTAAGTCTGTTAGCTTGTTTAATTGGCAATTAATGTCTAGAAATGCTTTCCTTGTATTATTAGATTTATACTTACTACAGTAAGAAGCTTTGTGTGTGTGTTGATTTATGGACCTTGTGTGATCATGTTGTTGGTTAGCTGAGGAGTGTTAAGTTACCTAACTTATAATCTGCTTAGTAATCATATTTTCTGCCTTGTGCTTTGTTTAGAAGTGTCATTATGCCTAAGTTATCTTGTATCATGCCCTATCTCTATAGTTTGTTTGAATGACATTTGCATTAGTGATTTGCACCATTTTGAACCAGTTTATACCCTGTTAAGTCATAGTCTCTAATGCATTCCACACCTGGTTTGTGACTATGTCTCATGTAGTAAGCATGTATAGGATATAGTCTAATGTTAAAACTGCTTAAGTGAATAGAAAGGTCTAAGGATTGGTTTAAACTTAGGGATATGGAGGTCTTTGATTCTTATTGAGTTAAGCATTATCTACCTGTGAGTGTGGGTTATCTTTTCTTGATTGGATTATGTACATATTTTCATATTCCGTCTCCTAATCCTTTTCTTTCTTTCGTTTACATGAAATGCATCGGGAGCAACGAAGAGTCTCGTTACGAGACTGATCGTGATCATTGCCGAACAAAGACCCGCATCCACATTCCTTGCATTCTCCGGCCTCGGGATTTCCAAACAAAATAGGGTGAGATGACATCATCATCCGCTTCGGTTCCCTTTCATTGTTATTCTTAAATTTCATTATCTCTATTTGGGTTTGTAATAATTATTTAATGCTTGTGTGATTGTTAGGATATTTAGAATAATTAGGCCACGAATGGATAATTAATAGGGTAGTTTAAAACCCGCCGCTAGTTTATTCACTTGTAGGCTCGGTTGATTCAAACTGAGAAACTCTCCGCTAGTTTGTTTATTTTAGGCTCGTCATGCATATTTAAAATTTTCAAAACAAGCTTTGATCACCTTCTGTTCACTTCTTAATTGTACAACTCAAAATGATTTCAAAAAATTACTTCTTTGGCATTATAAATAATTCGTTTTTCTCCTTGCAATTAATTGTCCCAAATGCATACTTTTTCAACTTTACATATATTTATCTTTAATACCATACAAATGCATACTTGTACAAAATGCATCCTTTTACTAAAAACTCGCAAATATCATTTTTAAGCTTATATTTTAAAACATGCATTTTTTTTATACATAATTGACCCGAGTCTGACCGGATAACCGCAAGTTAGCGGATCTTAAAGGATGCCTAACCCCTTCCCTTTAGGATAATAAAGAACCCTTACTTAGAATCTCATTAGTTTCGCAGACCTTAGAATTGGAGTTACATTGCAGCATTATTTAATATTTAGGTGTCCTAATTCACCGTAAAATAATTAGGTGGCGACTCCTTTAATCAATACCCAGGAATAACCAATACGCTGTGCTCCGCTTTGACCCTATGGGTAAAAAAACGGGCGCGACAAAACATACAAAGATTTTTGCTATAGTCAATGTTACTTACACTTCCTTTTAGCACTCATAGGCATCACTATATACTCATAAGTCACAAGAATCTCGATACACTAAAAATTTGAAAGGGTGGTAACTACATATCCGAACATTGGTGTATTGAATAACCATAATCTTGTTAACTGAAATACTATATAACTGGTAACTAAAGTTAACTGATAATCATAAATCATGATAATTGTTCTTCTATTTTCTGATAAGGGTTATGCTCTAGTCTGTAGTAACTATGCATTTCGTCACACTTTTAATATCATCTCAGGTCTCATCTGTCACCAATATGTACCTCACAATTATATCCCAATGTGTAATCATACTCACACGGACCTTAAATTTCCTTCTTGTCACTTATGCATTTGATACGTTCGGGATTCGATGGAAAGAGAACGTTACTTACTGCTTTAGGCTTCATGGCACGAGTTAGAAGAATTCCTGAAGGTACCGCTCTAATTGCACGATCCAGAGTATGAAAGAAGTGAGACAATCGTAAATGTCTTGGTGGTCAACTATTTACATGTGTGGGCGCCTACACACATATAAAAGAGACCTCACTGGACACGGTTCATAGACTCCGTAAGACACTTGAACCTAGGCTTTGATACCAACTTTTGTGACGCCCCGAACCATGGCCTGGGTGGAACACGACACTCGATGCCTGATTGCATGTGCCCGAGCGAACCACATGGCTTGCTTGTCAATATGAGCACCAAAACATGCTAAAATTATAATTTAAAATATGTAAAATATAATGCTAGAAGTAGTCTGAAATAATCATAGCGGAAATAATCTAAGTAAAACATGATAAGTCTGAAAATATAATGCTGACATGACTGACATAATATCATACAGGACTAGTCTATGAAACCTCTGAACATGAGTCTGCAAAACTGTCTGCCAGGACAAGGCCTTGACATACCTCTGCTAATAAAATATAATCATAAGACACTAGACTAACACCCAGAATGAGGTGATACTCACCAAAATAGCTGGTACTTAAGTAATCCTATTGAGCAGATCCGTCTCCCTGAAACTCAGCACCTACATTGTGAAGTGCAGGACCCATGCAAAGGGACGTTAATACATTTGAATTGTACTATATGTAAAGCAACTGAAGGAAATAAGCAGGCACATGATATAAGAGAAACATGAAACTGAATCTAAAACATGAACATGAGTATAGTAACATGAGTAAAGTTTGAAAAACTGTATGTCTGTATATATATAACTGTATATCCGTGGGGGGAGTAGTAGCATAACCGACAACATGAAACACCACGTGGGTACGTGGAGTCTGGTACCTAACCCGACCAGCAGAGCTTTCTCATACCTTGCCGAGGTATGAGACATGAATATGGCAAGAAAGGATCCAATATGCAAATCTGAAGGTATCGTCCTCTGGGCGGAGCAACCCTTATCCTACGATGGCATACGTAGTTTCAGACTACTACATCCTTCTCGATAAACTATGTAACTCCCAAAAGTATGTACTTGAAAATAGTGGCTTGTAAGCCCATATATTTCATGAAATAACTTGTAAACATGATCTGAGATAGTTTAACATGAACATAATTTCATAATATATATATATATATATATATATATATATAACTTCATAGGTTAAGTAATAATAATTCATGACTTGATAATTAAGAATTCATGAAAATCAAAACACTGGTTCATGGATTAAGGATAGGTTCATGACAATCACAATTGACACATCATGAATATAATGAATGACAACATGTTATAAATATGTATAATCGAACATGTATAAGGTTAATATGAACTTGAC
The DNA here is from genome assembly GCA_034509755.1 of Anisodus tanguticus. Classification (NCBI taxonomy): domain Eukaryota; kingdom Viridiplantae; phylum Streptophyta; class Magnoliopsida; order Solanales; family Solanaceae; genus Anisodus; species Anisodus tanguticus. The sequence continues at coordinate 35,696,488 of CM067546.1, forward strand.
CAAACCCTAGGTTTAAATAATTCCTCTTTCATGGATTACGTGTGGCGTGGAGAAGAACAATGATGTCCCCACGTGGATAGAATCTCTACATACCTCACTTGTATTAAAAATTCTGACTTTGAAGAAGAATTCTAAAGATTGCACCAAGAAACTTAAATTGGATTTATCTTGAAAACCCTAGGTTAAGAGTTATGGAATTCACTTAGGAATTGATTATACTATGTTAAAATCGCATGGAAATATATGCAAAGGGCTTACCTTGATGTAGGGGATGGTTGGGAAGAGAGAACCTTCGTTCTAGGGCTTGGGAATATGAAAACCTCATTTTGAAACTAAGTCTGCGTATTTATACTGTTTGCTGTCGGAGAAGGTTGACGGTCAATTCGACAGCCCGTCGAATTTCTGACGGTCTGAGTCTGGGCCGACAATATTTTGACGGTCCATATTGACAGGCCGTCGATAGTTTGACGGTCCTTAAAATGGACCGTATTGTTATTTTTTTGAAATTTCCAGAGAGTTGTGAAACCTGGAATTTAGAGACAGAGAAGGTTGACGGGCCGTCAATAATTTGACGGTCCGTACAATTGACCAACATGCCGTCAATTTCATAAATGAAATTGACGGTTCACTTTGATGGGCAGTAAAATATTTTACGGTCCGTACTTCTTGCCGTCAAATTTCACCTGTAGAGCTGAATCTAGTTTTTCAACTTTAAACTCCTCGTTTTAATTTCTTATACTCGTGGATCATGAATAAGACTTAGTTTGAAGGTACGAGGTGTTACCGTTCAAAGGAAAAATGGAGTTGCATTTCTGTTGAGATCATATATTCCGAGTCAGTCTCAATCCAACTCGTTAAGAGTTACAAGTAGATTCGTGATCAGTGTAACAAAGGCTTCAACCATAGATACCCTCTTCATCTGTGCATTGGATTGATCTTTGCAACATGAGAAGTTAAAAGGTAGTTCAGCAAAGCACAGAAATTAGACATTTTACGCGACTGCTACCATTATTCTTCAGCCAATGACAAACACACATTTCAGATGTTTTACACTACACCTTATACACGGGGGTAATCGGAGATGCTGCTTTTGGTGAAAAAACTACTCAAAAGTTGTCAGCACACTGATGGTTTCAGCACAGAAGCTGCAACATTGCTCCACGGCTATTCCTGTCAAGTGTCATAACTCCGACTATAAAAGCACTATTTAGTGCCCATTAACTGTAAAATGAGCTCCTTTAATCGGGAGAGAGAGAGAGCCCATATAACAAATTTGAGCAAAGGAAATAAGGACATGGAGTAATTAACCATAAAAAGTCAAGAGAAACAATGCCTTGAACACTTAATTGCATCAACATATTACATACATCACCAAAATACATGCACTTCACAAATAAGCTCAAGCTACAAAAACTCCTATAGAAGAAGAGAAGAGCCAAACTATTGCCTAAACTGCAACATCATGTAAAGCATAAAATATTGCAGTGTGGCATATACTGTAGAGGCTGTTGACTGTACCGAAAATCAGAAACTTGGTACTCAGAAAAGCAAAATACTGGCTTGCAGTAAAAGAATATAGATGGAGCACCAAGACATGATGCAAATCGCGAGATGTCATAGAATACTCCATTGACTGTCACTTCAGCCCCAGCACCCGGACCACGCACTGCTAGAGGTTGCTTAGCACATCTTTCAGTCGTGAATGCACATGTTATCCAATCCTGAGAGTTGTGCAAATGGGTAACGATCCTCACTGTATCTTTGCCTCTAGACGGCCCCATTTCTGTTGACACGTCCGCGACTCCAATGTATCTCAAGACTTTCATATGCATCAATTTTGTCAGATAAAATTAGCACAAATACAAGTAAAGAAAACATATATTACAAGCTTGTGACCTACTCAATCTAGTGACAAAAGAGAATATTCTGTCATGCAAGGGCTGCTGCTGAACTAGATTGAATCACACAAAGACAATTCTTTTGACCTAATCAAATGTTACGTACTTTAGAAATTAGCAACTTAAAATCTCTTGACATATTCCAGAGACATGATCAAACGTTACATACTCCAAAGATTGCATCAAGTCAGTAGTCAATTAAAGAAGAACAACTCTACGTACCATGACTAATGTGGTACTTCTGCGATTAAAATTTTAACAGCATTTTCAAATCCACATATTTAATGATTTTCTTCCCTACTGTTCATTATTTTATAAAATGTTAATTTGCTCCCTACATCCTAACTGAATCTCCACATTTGACTTGGTACATATATGGAAGTAGCTTGCCCCCAGAGCTTAGTTTAACTGGCAAAGTTGAGGGATTTGTGACTTAGATTAGAGGTTCGGGCCCAATTAAGCTGCCAGAGTAACATACAACAAATCCCAACATGTTATCACATACGTACCAATTTTCATGCAACTTGACAGATACTTCTATCCGTTCCCTGATAGTGGAACCAGCTTGAGATCTTCTCAGGATGCACAATGGTAAGCACTCTTTGTGACAAGGAATCTGAAGCGGATATGTCATGCTGCAAGGAAGAAATATTCTGACACGGGGCATGTGCAAACGAATTATAGATGGAATATGCTCCAATCTGCATACAATTCATCTAATTCTGGTGGAAGTTCTGGCAACTGTGTAAGACACTTACTCTATGTTAAGTCCAATGATAGAAGAGTACCAAGTTGGGCTATACTTCGAGGCAAATGCTCAAAATTATTACGCCTGAAATATAACTCTTTCAAAGAGGATAAGCATATCCATTGTCTTCCAGAAGTCCTCCATATATTAGGTTGCAGTAACTGACAACCAGAATTTTCAATGAGAAACACAAACTACACGAAGTAACCGAATAGATGATGGTAGTTCCTTTATCCCAGAGCCTTCCAGGGAAATCTCAAACTTCATCTTACTTCTTCCGAGGATCTCTGGAAATAACTCTAAACTAGAGCAACCCTCTAGATCCAGATATTCGAGAGATTCCACGTTAAGACGTGGAAACCTTTCAAGGTATCCACAATACTTCAAATTTAACAGAATCAGTTTTCTTCAAGATTACTACATTCTTGCAGATTCACATATTCCAAATTTGGCATCCCCGTGAAATCTGGTGTTCGCAACAGGCTTCTAGAGCTACTGAGATGAAGTGTTCGTAGAAGTGGAAAATGCTGGTATTCAAAAGACAGAAAGAATGAGATAGAAACACAAGAACAACCTGGAAAAACAATTATCATAAAATTATGGTGTTCTCCAGGATTTCGGTAATTAAAGATATAGATGCTTATCTTATTTATTTAGAAATGACTGACAAGAAAATATAGCCGAAGAGAGAAATATTTGATTCTATAAAGAAGTGTAATATAAAATGGGAAAACAAATGTTTAAATTCGGAAGCAATGTATGGAAGCTCATAACAGTATACAGGGTCGGCTCAAGGCCAAAGCCACTAACGCAATGGCTTTGTTTGGGCCCCATTTTTTATTAAATTTTATGGCTAATTTGTAATACTTCTATGTAGTTTTAAATCTGTAAATTATTTTTCAAAAAACATAAAGATTGTATGTCTGAATTCACCATAGAAATAAGAAAATTTGACTCTCGAAATCCAAATTGTGACACATAAATTGAGATATAGAGAGTACACAACCTTTATATAAAAAAAAAAGAATTTTTTTAGTGACGTGATTGATTAGCTATATTGTCAATTGAATTTTTTTAGAATAAATTGATTTGAAAAAATTGTTAACAACTTTGCATTGTTCTTGACGATTATAAAACAATAATTAATGAATTCTGTAACATCTCGTACTTTCGGGTCACGGTTTGAACCGCTAGGCGTGTGTAAATAGACACGAGCGTTGGAAAAATTTATGTTATATTTACGTATGCTAATAAAGAGCTTAGCATATAGAAGGATAAAACCCCGGAATAATTTTGGACGTAACAAGTGTGACAACGGGGAGCAGAAATAAATTTGGTGTGTGCACAAAGAGATTATGGGCTAGTGTCATATCACAAATTTATGACATTGAGCATATGAAGGTTTTATAAGTTATTAAGATTTAAGTGAATTGAGATCACGAAATTAATTATGTGTATAATTAATTAATTGTGGGATTAATTAATTAAGAGGAGGGGACAAAGTGAGTGGAGTATTGCATGTGTAACCTTGTAGTAATTAGTCCTAAATGACTAAGCTTAAGGAGCACATGGGGTGGAAGCCGTGAGAATTGGTGGGAGACCAAATCATAACATAATGCTAACTTATTGTCATCTTTTAAAGAGGGAGTTTATATCTTTGTTGAGAATTCATTTGGTGGACTAAAAAGAGGCGTTCAGCAAATATTGCATTTAGAAGCATTTCATCCTAGGTAGTAATTAGATAGCAACTCACGATTAGTGTTAGGAAATTGGGAAAGAAAAATCGTGCAAGTACAGGAAGCTCGTAAATTTTGGTTTCATTCGAAAAGGAGAAATCATTCTAGCAACGTTCCAGCAGGATTAAAAGGGTTGGTTCCGTTATTATCGAGGTATGTTAAGGCAAATTATTTCTTTCTTTTGGCATGTTCCATGTAACGAAATATAACCGTGATATTGCTCTATAATTTATTCTACTCCTAGTAATTAAGAATATTCATGTTATTGATTCCTATGCTAAAAACATGTCTAAATATGTTCCTAAGTCCTTATTGAGGCATACGGAAAAGGTGTTGACATTCACAGTGTTAACCAAAGGGGCAAGGATATTATTGTCATCCGATAAATTCAGGAAATGTTTTATTGTTATTCATGCATTTTCATTTGCATTGCATTCATATATTACCCTGGACCCACCGGTGCTATGCACACTACTATATGGTAAATATTATATATATAGGGGATATGGGGAAAGGAAAATGCGTTATATACGCACACCACCTGCAGCTGGTACAGACTATCACAAAAGAGCCCGAAGAGGCCAATATGATGTGATGCATGTGTGTCTTATTGGGACGGGTTGCACGATCTGCAACACTAACATATGTTGGGACGGGTTGCACGATCCGCAACACTAACATATATATATACCGCATTTGCATCATGCATACATTCATTAACCATTATAATGGTATGATGCCCACAGAGGCTGTTATGGTAAGGAAGATTCCCAAGGGGCTAATGTAAATGTATACCGCATTGTGCATAACATTTAGGCATATATATTAGGGCCCTCAGAGGCATTTACTGTTGGTCAGTTGTTTCGGTTTCAGTTATTGGTATATCCATGTTATGCTATTATTCATGCCTGACATACTCAGTACATCAGTCGTACTGACGTCCCTTTTGTTGGGGGACGCTGCGTTTCATGCCTGCAGGTTCAGTTAAAGAAGGCGACGGTTCACGCTAGTAGGTTGCTGGTTCAGCTGATGTTGGAACACGCTATTTGTTTCAGAGTTGCAGTTTGGTCGTGGTACATTATTTTTACATCCGCATATGGGTATGGCAGGGTTCTGTCCCATCCTTGTGATGTCATGTATTCTTTAGAGGCTTGTAGACATATGTCTTGTGGTTAATTGTCATGTGTGGCCTTGTCGGCCTTGGTATGGGTATGTATATATGAAAATTGGATTTCTGGTTAAGATTTTCTATAATCTTTTTTAGCTTAATCCGTATTTAATTATGATTAGGTGTTGGATGTACGATTGGTGGGATCCGGGTGCCCGTCGCGGCCCCTACGGTTTGGGTCGTGACAACTTCGCATCTAAAAAAGCTAGAAAATAGACTTTAAATAAAAATATATTTCACGATCTTTTTTTTAAAAAATAGGGTCTCTCTCTGAAGTTTGACTTTAGATCTCCAATCTTGTTGAGACGACCCTACCAGTATACAATTTAGGAAAATTGTTATACAAAATGAACTCATTTTGTTTTAATTAGCATTTATTCTGTCACGTTAGGTACAACCTATGATGACATACATATCTTACTAGGAAATGTTTGAATGAGTTTTAAAATTGAGATTCTAAGTTAAAACGAGGATCGGAATGTCACGACCCAAATCGGAGGGTCATGACGGGCATCCGGACCTTACTTGTTGAGTACCACTAATCATATATATATCATATATCTGTAATTTCGCATGGCCCACGAGGCCACCACGAGATACCCCGCTGACATATGAAAATAGTAAATTGGAAATGAGCTATGTAAAATCTTAATCAAAAGGACACAACCAATATACATATACATACTAAGGCTGACAAGGTCATACACGAATACTATACACAGGACATCTGTCTACAAGTCTTTAAAGAGTATGTGACATCACAAGGTCGGGACAGGGGCCCGCTATACCCCAACGCATAACAAAAATATTGTATCACTACTAGACTGCAACTATGGAACAAATAGAGTGCTCTAATAGCAGCTGGACCAGCAACCCACTAGTGCAGACCGTCTCCATGTCTACCTGAGCCTACGAGCATGAAACGCAGTGTCCCCCAACAAAAGGAACGTCAGTACGACTGATGTATCGAGTATGTCTGTTACACCCTGTATTTTTCGCACTCGTATGCATCGTAAATAAAGTAACATAAAGTCCAGTGAGGCTAAGATCTAATATTAGGATGAAAATAAGCTTAAACAAGTATTATGAAAGCTTCGTAAGATTTCTGGGTCAAACGAATCAAAGAAACTAAGTTCGTAGAAACTCGGGTCAAACGAATCAAAGAAAATAAACTTAAATAAGTGTTATGAAAGCTTCATAAAATTCATAGTATATAAGTTTTTATGGGGTGCATAATATATCTACATTCAATTTCAGTGAGTCTACTTTCCAATGCAATAAACCGTTCGGCAAACGAAGCTCTGTATAAAAGGTTATGCGCGTTTTAACAACACTGCACTGCAAAGCAGCCGCCCGGGTCTCACTCGAGGCAGTGGCCGACCTTTGGCCCTTTGAATTAAGATGTAGACTTCATTTCAACCAAATTCTTCACCAAACTTCGTCCACAACTCTCCAACATCCTTATCTACATGTATCCAAGGTTTAAAGCCAAATTGAAGAGAAATCAATCCAATCTTTCATCAAAGTGTTGGAAACCACAAGAACAACAAGGCTATGGTATTGTGGTGTGATTTAGGGTTATGGTAAGCTGAAACAGCCGTGGGGTTTGAGTCATATATACTTATTAAGGTAAGTTTAACATCCATGTGGTTGTGCATAAGCTTAATTCCATGTTGGTGAGGTTGTTGAAGAAAAACACTACAAGATGGCATTGAAATAGCATAAGCTATGACTATTGTTTTGTTGGACTGTTTTGAGATTATAAATATGGGTTCTAATGTCTGGAAACTATGGAATATCATCTGGTTATATTGTGATTATTGTTGTTAAGACTATCCATGTATTAATTAAGTGAAATAGAGTGAAAAACGTATAGAAACTACGAATAGAAAGTAGAGTTTAAAGGGTAAACTTGTGGACTATTTTGGAAGCATGTTGTAGATGTTTTAAACTAGGAATCATATGGTACACATAAGTGGTCGGAAGGCTATGAACTGATTTATGGAATAAGACTTGGATTCGAATTATGTTTGTTATTCGTTAAAAAAAGAGCTTGCTGCTCAAAGTGGTTGTTGAAGAAATCGGAAAGCTTATTGTGAATTGTATTGATGTTGTTTGAATTGTCGGAATTTTCTTATATTGTTGAGGGTATGGATGGATGGGATTGGTTATTGATATTGTTGTTTGGTGCTATTTTGAATTTGGGGAAGTGAGGAAATGTAGGGGAAATGCTGCTCGATTTTCCGCAAGAGAGTTACTAGCTTAGGAATACGTTTGAGTCCTTCCGTGGCATTAACCATAGTTCAAATACCTTGATGTAGGTTGAAGTACTACAGGCAATACATGGAGTCTTTAGAAACAAGGTATGTTAAGGTAAATTATTTCTTTCTTTGGCATATTCTAAGTACGAAACGTAAACGTAATAATGTCCAATAAATGATTCTACTTTTAGTAGTGAAGAATGTTCATGTTATTCATTCCTATTGTCAAAGCATGTCTAAATACATTCCTAAATCTCTATTGAGGTATATGAAAAAGATGTTAGTATTCATAATGTTAATCGGAGGTGAAGCGACATTACATCACTCCGACAAACTTATAGTGTCATATTATCATATCATTCATGCATTATATTCATGTACATACCTTGACCTCAAAGGAGTTATATACTCTACTATATGTATGCATTATATATGTATGGGGCATGGAAAAAGGGATACGGCGTTATATACGCACACCACCTGCAGTTGCTACATATATACATGATGATGATTATGCCTACAGAGGCTGATATGATATGATAGGATGCTCACAGAGGCTTGATAGCATTTTATACGCGGATGTATATGTATGACAACATTGTGCATGACATTTAGGCATATTATGGCCCTCAGAGGCATTCTACACAGACATGATACTTATGCATATTATGGCCCTCAGAGGCATTCTGCACAGACATGGTACTTAGGCATATTATGGCCCTCAAAGGCATTCTCTACTGGTTGGTTGTTTCTTGTCTCATGTTACTTTCATGTGTATGTTATGTTATTCTTCATGTCTGACATACTAGGTACATCAGTCGTACCGACGTCCCTTTTGTTGAGGGACGCTGCGTTTCATGCCAGCAGGCTCAGGTAAAGAGTGTGACGGTTCGCACTAGTAGGTTGCTGGTTCAGCTGATATTAGAGCACTCTATTTGTTCCAGAGTTGAAGTCTGGTCGTGATATGATATTTTGGATATGCATAGGGGTATGACGGGGCCCTGTCCCGACCTTATGATGTTACGTACTCTTTAGAGGCTTGTAGACAGTTATCATGTGTATAGTAGTCATGTATGGCCTTGTGGGCCTTAGTATGTATATATCCATAGGTTGGGTTCTTCCGTTTGCAAGAGTTTACACAGTATATTTTCAGTTTATTGTTCCCATGTGTCAGTAGGATATTTGGTGACGGTCCTCGTGGCCATGATTAATTATGATTAGATGCTAATTATAGGATTAGTGGTACTCGGCAAGTAAGGTCCGGGTGCCCGTCATGACCCTCTATTTTGGGTCGTGACAATGTCAGGAATGAAGAACAATATAATAGAGACCGGAAAGTAACATGAGACAAGAAACAACCAACCAGTAGAGAATGCCTCTGAGGGCCATAATATGCATAAGTATCATGTCTGTGTAGAATGCCTCTGAGGGCCATAATACGCCTAAATGCCATGCACAATGCGGTTATGCATATACATATGCGTGTATAACGCCATCAAGCCTCTGTGGGCATCCCATCATATCATATCCGCCTATGTGAGCATAATCATTATCGTGTATATCTATATCAGCTGCAGGTGGTGTACGTATATAACGCCGTATCCATTTTCCCATTCCCTATACATATATAATGCATACATATAGTAGAGTATATAACTCCTATGGGGTCAAGGTATGTACATGAATATAATGCATGAATGATATGATAATAAGACACTATAAGTTTTTCGGAGTGATGCAAAGTCGCTTCACCTCCGATTAACATTATAACTACTAACATCTTTTCCATATACCTCAATAGGGATTTAGGAACATATTTAGACATGCTTTGAAAAATAGGAATGAATAACATGAACATCCTTAACTACTAAGAGTAGAATCATTTATGAGACAATATCACATTTACGTTTCATACTTAGAACATGCTAAACGAAAGAAGGATTTGCCTTAACATACCTTAGTCATTTTGTGTCCATAATACAACTAAAGCAACCCGTAATGCACCCCAATCATATTTTCCAAAAAATCCTCTTCTTCCACCTTACTTCACTTCGAAGAAAGCCGGGATTACAACTCAACGATAAACGGAACAACGAGATTAAAGCGGTGAGCAAAACCCATAAGTTGTTTGTGAGAAGAATTAAATGTGTTCTTTAAAATATAACCCACGTTATTTGTTGGTGAGAATCTCACGTTCCTGGTTCCATAAGTATTTACAGCAAAAGTTGTTTTTTCCCTAAGTGAAGTTATCAATACAACTTGTTCATAAGAGACTTAAGAATCTTTTGCCCTTACATGTGGGGCCCTATGGCCATGTATTATCAATTACTCACTAAAGTTTCCACCAAACTTATCATTTTGGTGCCACACATTCAACATTCACGTGAATATGTCCCCAACTATTTATGCACCAACCTCAATTAATGTGTTTATTTCCACTACAATTTATCAAATTACATACGTAATTAATTTCCTGATCTCAATTCACTCTAACATTAATCATTTTTAACAAACTTCATATATTCATTATCATAATCATATTATATATAGTACTAATCCATAGCCTCTTTGGTACACAAGAATTATTATTTCCAACCATCATCGTCACACTTTTAAGTATGAATTCATTTCGGGACTTCATCTTCTTGTACAATGAGCTCTTTATTTGCATACGTAAATATGACCAAAATTCTTTAAGGTCTTTATAACTTGTTTCATATTCCGTACCTTGACGAAACTTGTTTCTCTAACTCGTTTAACCTCTAATTCCCCCGTAACCTCTTCAACATTGATATAAATCTTCTATAAATTCATGAATGACCTCAATCTCATTAAACGCATGTGTATTTACCACAATGTATCCTAAAGATAAAGCACGGGGTGTTACACGGAAGATTTGAGGTTTTGGAATTAATAACTTTTTCATCATAGTTCTAGGACATATCAATTTAGAAAGTATCTCAAATTAAACGGGAAGAAAGAAATAATATTTGCTCAATGTCACTAAATTAAAGGATAATTATATTTGAGAGAAAAACAAATATAAAATAAAATTCAGCTATTGTACCTTTATTTCTCTCGATAAAATGAGGAACCAGTGAACTGTGCATGAGATCAACATGAACAAGTCTTTGGGCTTCAAAAGTTGCGGGCAATGACTCATAAGGATAGTCATTCCAGACTAACCAACGCAAGTTGTTGGGCAGATACTCAATGTAGCCGTTATGGCGATTGGATCAACCATTATTGTACGAATTAAAGGGCATCCCGGTGCACTAAGCTCGCAGGGTCCGAGGAAGGGTCGAACCATTGTTGGTTACAAATATGCAGAAAATGAAAATTACAAGTAACTGCTAAGGATTACAAGAACTGAAATTACAATTGAACAATAAACTGAAATTACAATGAACTTGAAGAATAAACTGAAACAGTTTTTGGTATGCTGAGTCGAGTGTTTGCACTCTGTCTTTAAGACAATATTGCCCTGTATGTATCATTTCTACATCCTGGACAATTGTCTCTCAAGATAAAACAGCAAATGAACAAGTGAGCAAAGGAAACTCAAATGCTACCGTGAAGAATTTTGAGTAATGAAATGATGTTGGAAGGTTTGTAGGAAGACTGATTTCGTTTCTGTTTGTGTTAAGTGTAGCTCAACAATGGTGACAAAGGGTCCTTTATATAGTTGAAAGAGAGGCTCATGAACTGCCCACATAAGTGTCATTACTGGCCAAGTAATGGCAATTATGGAGGTAGTAATTCACCAAAATAAATGGTGAATTTGATGTACAACAGATGGCATTTAGGAAGAGTAATTCACCCAAAATAAATGGCTGAATTGAGTGTTGTTGACGTTTCTGTTTTCTGCCCAATCTGACTTTCTTGAAACTTCAGAGACCAAACCGTACATATTGAAAGTTCAGAGACCAAACTGTACATATGAAACTTCAGGGACCAAACTGTACATATGGCAAAGTTCTCTGGTCCCCGGACCCGGACCGGACGGGAGGGCGGGCGGCGGCGGCGCGCGTGTGGGCTTTCCTGGAACCGAAGAACACGCCTAGAGAACCAGAGAACCCGGAACCCGGACCCGGACCGGACCGGATGGGACGGGCGAGCGGCGGCGCGTGTGTGGGCTTTCCTCGAACTGAAGCGCATCTAGGTCCTCCCTCCTTTAAACACATAGGATACCCCTTGGGGTCCCAAACCCCAAGCCAACTTTGAGACTTATAAACAAAACAATTCTTTCTTCCTCCATCGATGAGGGAGAATTGATCTCAATACCACACTTTTCTATGCTTCAAACACCTCACTTCGTGGACCAATATCTCTTTCATTTCTCAACGAAATTTGACGATCCTTGGCCCTATGGTCATCTACTTACTTAGTAGATTATGCATATGTGAAGAACCGAATTCTCCAACATGCGAAACACTAGTGTTTAAGCCGTTAAAGTTGGTCGGAAGTAACTCCCACCAAAGGCAAATTTCCAACAATCCCCTCTTGAAAGAGATTTTGGCGCTCACATGGTGCCTTTTCATTTCCAGCAATATTTCAGCGGACCGATGTTGCATAAGGAGAGGTAGCTTCAGCTTTGAACCTTCCATAGTTAAATACCATTGGACTTACTTATTGCGCGGTGAACGTGATGTCTTGAACCGTCAGTGTTTAGTGTAAGCCAAGTCAATAGTACCAACACAACAAATTCCCTTACTCTCTTCTTCGTAATGTTTTGTCCGTTGTGGCCATGGACAACTTCTTGGACTCTTAAGTGCGTTCATTTGAGGCGGCCCGTCCTCACACTTAAATAGGTGGTCTCCTACAAGGTATCCTGCTATACCCCATTTCACAAGTGTTAGGAACCATTAAAAGTTTTCCAAAACCTAACCTCAGCTGTTGAGGATCATTAAAAGTTTTGAAAACTTAACCTTTACCTATACTGCAGATAGCACTTAACGTCTATCGTGGGAACGACTTTGAATTTGGTGTTTCTTTACAGAAATCACTATCCGAAGTGCTCATGCTTCCACTGAAGCGATCAACTGAACCTTTACAACTTAGTTTTCCCATTGAACCAAATTACTGGGATCTCCAATTAGTAAGGTTGGGTTACCACCGTATTGGTCCTTATTCTTTGGGTTTTAAGCCCATTCCCCTAGACAGGCAGACCATCTGATCCTTGGGTAAGCCCTTTGTCAATGGGTCTACTATATTATCCTTTGACTTAATGTAATAAATGGATATTATACCCGTAGTGATCAGCTGCCTAACGGTCTTATGCCTCCGTCGAATATGACGAGACTTACCGTTGTACATAGCATTCTGTGCCCTTCCTAGAGCCGACTGGCTGTCGCAGTGGATCATTACCGAAGGTACGGGTTTGTTCCAACACGGAACATCCTCTAAGAAGTCATAAAGCCACTCAGCTTCTTCTCCTGCTTTGTCTAAAGCGATAAACTCTGATTCCATTGTGGATCGGGCGATGCAAGTTTGCTTAGAGGATTTCCAAGACACAGCCTCACCACCAATTGTAAATACATACACACTGGTGGACTTGGTGTTCTCTATATCAGATATCCAGTTTGCATCACTGTATCCTTCTAGTATAACTGGATATCTCGAATAATGTAACCCAAAAGTTAACGTATATTTCAGGTATTGTAATACCCGATTCAATGCCTTCCAGTGATCATCACTTGGATTACGGGTAAACCTAGCCAATTTATTGACTGCATAAGCAATATCAGGTAGGGTGCAGTTTGTTATATATATCAAACTACCGATCACATGTGCATATCTCTCCTGGTATACGGGTGCACCAAGATTTTTATCAAGCTTTTGATTTGTATCCATTGGTGACTTTATCGGTAAACTGTCTAACATCTCGAACTTTCTCAGAATATCTCGAACTTTCTCAGAACATCCTCGATGTAGTGAGACTGAGATAAGACCAGTCCGTCAGACTTCTTAGACACTTTTATCCCTAAGATGACATCTGTGATACCCATATCCTTCATGTCGAAGCATTGTTTCAACATGTTCTTAGTCTCTAGGATTACCGTAGGACTTCTTCCTGTGATCAACATGTCGTCTACATACAGGCACATCATAACAAATGAGTCAGAGTTACCTTTCGTGTAGACACATTTATCACACTCATTAATGGCGAAACCCTTCGATAGTAGAGTACTATCAAATTTTCCGTGCCATTGCTTCGGGGCTTGTTTCAGGCCGTACAGAGATTTGACAAGCCGACAGACTTTCTTCTCTTGCCCTTGAACCACATACCCCTCGGGTTGGTCCATATAAATTTCTTCTTCCAAATCACCATTTAGGAAGGCTGTCTTGACATCCATTTGATGTATATCAAGGTCACGCAAAGCTGCGATCGCAATGAATACCCGTATGGATGTCATCCGAGATACCGGGGAGTATGTGTCAAAGTAGTCAAGACCTTCTGTCTGCCGATAGCCCTTGACTACCAACCTGGCCTTGTACTTGTCTATAGACCCATCTGCTTTGTATTTTCGTTTGAGTATCCATTTACAACCCAACGGTTTATTTCCCGGAGGAAGATCAACCAACTCCCAAGTATGGTTATGCAGAATGGAGCCTATTTCACTCTCAATAGCTTATTTCCAGAGCGGTGCTTCTGGAGTTGACAACGCTTTAGCAATTGTCCTTGGTTCATCATTAACCATATAAGCTACAAAGTCAGGACCGAAGGATTTATCCTTCCTGGCCCTTTTACTTCGCCTTAGATCCATCTCTGGAGTCTCCAAGTTCTGAGAGTCTGGAATACTAGATTCCTGATGTTCAGCCACCTCGAGATCCGCTAGATCTGAACCATCTAGATCCGGGCCGTCAACGACTCCCGATTCTTGAGAGCTTTGTTCATAACTTCGTTTACGAGAGGTTATATCTTTTTCCTTTCTAGGAAAGGTACCTTCAAAGAATTGAGCATTCATTGATTTCATGATTGTACCCTGGTGGTTATCTGGAATATCTGACTTATGCACTAAGAAGCGATAAGCACTACTGTTATTTACATATCCGATGAATATGCAATCTACAGTCTTAGGCCCAATCTTGACTTGCTTTAGCTTGGGTACTTCAACCTTTGTCAAACAACCCCACACCTTAAAATATTTGTAGGTGGGTTTCTTTCCCTTCTATGATTGATATGGAGTTTTGTCCTTACCCTTATGTGGGACTCTGTTAAGAATTAGCGGTAAGGACGGCTTCTTCCCACATGTTTTGGGGAAGACCGGAATTGATGAGCAAGGCATTCATCATTTCCTTCAATGTACGGTTCTTACGTTCCGCCACACCGTTCGATTGAGGTGAGTATGGAGCCGTCGTTTGATGAACAATGCCTTCTTGAGCACAGTATTCCTCAAATGGCGTTATTTATTCTCCTCCTCTATCGCTACGAATGGATTTAATCCGTAGGCTTAGTTGGTTCTCAACTTCTGCTTTGTAACGTCGGAACGCTTCAAAGGCTTCATCCTTACTTTTTAACAAGTAAAGGTAATAATACCTTGTGTTATCATCAATGAATGTCACAAAGTACTTGTTCCCCCCTCTAGTTTGTGCGAACTTCAAATCACATATATCTGTGTGAATAAGTTCTATAGGAGCGGTATTCCTTTCGACGGATCGAAAAGGAAGCTTGGTGAGTTTTGCCTCTATGCACACCTCACACTTATGTTGAGGGTTTACGTCGATAGACGGTAATAACTCCATCTTTACCAGCCTTTGGATAGACTTGTAGTTAACGTGTCCTAATATATGATGTCATAAATTAGAAGATTCAAGCAAATAAAAAGAAGGTTCAACTTTATTACTTGGACGCATTACAGACATGGCATTTACTTTGAAGAGGCCTTCACAGACGAAGCATCTCCCTACAAAATTGTCATTCTTAGTGAGTACAAACTTATTGGATTCAAACACTAGCCTAAAACCAACATTAACCAATAAAGGTCCAGAAATTAAATTTCTTCTAATCTCTGGGACGTGCATCACTTCCTTCAGAGTGAGCTCCTTTCTGAAAGTCATCTTCAGGACCACCTTTCCTACCCCAGCAAGTCAGACGAAGCGTTGTTGCCCATGAACAGCTTCTTGTCGGTGACCGGTGTGTAGGTAGAGAAGGCATCTCTGTTGGAACAGATGTGTCTGGTAGCACCTGTATCCATCTACCACTGCATCGGATTCTCAACCAGGTTGGCTTCTAGCACCACTGCTGAGAACTCCTCAATCATGTCATCCAGGAGCGTGTCCTTGACGACGTTAGCATGCGCCTTGCCTTTAGACTTGGCTTTCTGTTGTTGCTCAGTCTTGAGCTTGCGGTATTCCTTGATCTTATGACCAGGTTTCCCACAGTGGTAACAGTTACCTCTGAACATCTCCATTGCATGGGCCTTGCCGTCTTTCTGGAACTTCTACTTCTTACTTGAGTTCCCTTTGGCCTCAGCCAGATTTGCCTTTGCCTCAGGAGGTTATTTACCCCTAGGCAAGGCCTTCTTATTATCTTCCTGGATTTGGAGTTTGATAACAAGCTCTTCAAAGGTCATCTCCTTTGTCTTGAGTTTCAAGTAACTCATAAACTCATTCCACGAAGGAGGTAACTTTTCAATCAGCGATGCAACCAAAAACTGCTCATTTGGTTTCATTCCTTCCAAATCCAGGTGATGTAAAATCATTTGGAATTCCTGGACTTGGGACATCACTGTCTTGCTATCCACCATTTGGAATTTTAGAAATTTTCCAACGATGAACTTCTTAGTACCCGCATCTTGTGCGTTGTACTTCTTTTGCAGTTTTTCCCACAACTCTTTGGCAGCGCCAACGGTGCAATAGACCGTGTAGAGAGGGTCTTCCAAGCAGTTCAGTATGTAATTCTTACACATGAAATCGCTATGATTCCACGCATCAAGAACCATCTTCATGTCGTTAACGACATGGATACCAAGGCCCCCTTCAACCGTTTCAATAGGCGAAGAGTCCATTTCATCTCCAACTTGTGGAGGATTTTCCGTTAGGAATCGGGCCATGCCCATAACTGTCAAGTAGAATAGCATCTTTTGCTGCCTTCTCTTAAAGTTTGAGCCCATGAATTTTTCAGGGCGATCATGTAAGAGGCAGAAGGTGGAGCAGCAGCAGTCGGGAAGGCAGCGGAGTTGCTGCCTTGAACAGTTGCGGCAGCAGCAGTGAAGGCAGCAGAGTTTCTGCCTTGGATAATAGCGGCAGTAGCAGGGAAGGCAGAATTGTTGCCTTGAGAGGCAGCATCAGCAGCATTAGAATCAGTCATGTTTCCAGCCATGTTGCAGCAGTTACAGTAAGCTAAATATTGTCTTAAATGTGTTGGTTACAAAGATGCAGGAAACGGAAATTACAAGTAACTGCTAAGGATTACAAGAACTGAAATTACAATTGAACAATAAACTGAAATTACAATTGAACAATAAACTGAAATTACATTGAACTTGAAGAATAAACTGGAACAGTTTTTGGTATGCTGAGTCGAGTGTTTGCACTCTGTCTTTAAGACAATATTGCCCCGTATGTATTCTTTCTACGTCCTGGACAATTGTCTCCCAAGGTAAAACAGCAAATGAACCCGAGAACCCGGACCGGACAGGCGGGCGGCGGCGCGCGTATGGGCTTTCCTCGAACCGAAGCAGAGAACCAGAGAACCCGGACCGGACGGGCAGGAGGCGGCACGCGTGTGGGTTTTCCTCGAACCGAAGCACATCTAGGTCCTCCCTCCTTTAAACACATAGGATACCCCTTGGGGTCC
Organism: Anisodus tanguticus; assembly: GCA_034509755.1. Taxonomy (NCBI): domain Eukaryota; kingdom Viridiplantae; phylum Streptophyta; class Magnoliopsida; order Solanales; family Solanaceae; genus Anisodus; species Anisodus tanguticus. Next base: position 35,714,101 of record CM067546.1, read on the forward strand.
CAAACCCCAAGCCAACTTTGAGACTTATAAACAAAACAATTCGTTCTTCCTCCACCGATGAGGGAGAATTGATCTCAATACCACACTTTTCTATGCTTCAAATACCTCACTTCGTGGACCAATATCTCTTTCATTTCTCAACGAAATTTGACGATCCTTGGCCCTACGGTCATCTACTTATTTAGTAGATTATGCATATGTGAAGAACCGAACTCTCCAACATGCGGAGCACTAGTGTTTAAGCCGTTAAAGTTGGTCGGACGCAACTCCCGCCAAAGGCAAATTTTCAACAACCACAAGGATCTGTTGTACGAATTAAAGAATTGTTGTACGAATTCTTTATGTATAAAATCCTAAGCATTTTCATATTATTGAGGGCCTTTTTGCTAAAGCATAGATTTTTAAAATTGGGAAAACCAATCGCTTCTATTGCTTTGGTCCCCTGGAAAAAAAGATCATTAATCTACAAACTACAACAAGAGCATATCCAGTAAAATCCAACAACGTGGGTCTGGAAAATAACTTCAAATATCGTATAAAATAAGCTTTCAAATATGATTACTTTCTCACTACTGGTAGTGCCAAACTTCTGTCATGTTTTGTATTTATTATTGCACTATCAAATGTTAGTGTCTTTCTTAAGAAATATGTTGGTTGATATAAATACTGTGCAATTAATACTATTTTCTAGATGTTCTTTAGAGTCAAGTCTAAAACATGTAATGTATAGTGATAGAACGAATTGCAATTGAAATATTACCAAGAAAATTCATTATGTACAAAAAGTCTTACGCATTTAAAGTTAATCTAAAGAATGAAACCGGATTAGACAGATTAAGTGGCTACTAGACTAACCCATGGCCTAATAACATAAGAAAAATGAATCAGGCAGTGTTAATTAAAGTGGCTACTTGAGGAATTAGGTAGTGTTAGACAATTAATGTTACTTTTGCTTCTTCCACTAAAGTAAACAACTAAAATGACTTACATGAGAGAGTATAAAGCAAGACAGACAAATAATTGGATTTGACCCTATATGTCCAAATTGTTGATCACCGTTTCTTCAAAATCTTCAGCGAGCCATAGTCTGCTACGTTCTCCCGGATCCTTTTTTTGTATTTACAGCAAAAAAACCCTACACTTTGAGGATTAGCATGATTTACTATCTCCAATGAGAGCTACTTCATTTTTGAAAGCATGCTGACTGAACAAATTTGTAGCTTCATGATCAGGCAGAGGCAGTGGAGTCACTTCACAGATTGCCGCATCCTTTATCAAATATTTATCTCTAGTTGTTACAACAATTCTACTTCCATTACCAAACCAACCAAGATCACCTGCTAAATACTCCAAATTATCAAGCACAATTAACACCTTCTCGGAATCATGCACTTCCTAACAGTTTAGAGAGAAGGGTGTTTTGTAAAGAATGTACAGTATCAAAAATGACTCTTGCTACACCCCCCAAGGCCCCAGATCCCTGTGATTCGAACATCATTGGTTTCTACCTCAAGTAGGGTATTTATTTATTCCCACAACACCTCGCAAAGAAGATACAACAGCACTCTTGCATAATATGGAAGAAATTTGATCGACAATCTGCTGAATATTCTCTCATTCAATCCTACATAAATAAGAAAGATTAATGGTGGATAAATGTAAGAATGTCAAGTAGTATGTAGTATGTATTTCATATTGTTATTGTGCATAAATATGATAAAAATATAAAGCACATAAATCAAACTCTTGAAGGGACCACTCGGAATTATCTTGTAAGAATATTACCGAGAAATTGAAGTGATACGAACTATAGTGTCTTCCTGCTGATAGAAAGATATAAATCAACTGCCATTCTTTTTTCAGGAAATTATTATTTTTAAAAAACTTTGGACATCTAAAGTACATATAAAAAATTGTTGCATATATTCTTGGGATAATTTCAAAGACTTTCTTCAGGAATTATCTGCACCTCTTTGGTTTTTACTTAAGAAAATTAATGAAACGAAATAAAATAGAGTACTATAAAGGGCATATTAATCAAAACCATAGTTTTTTTAAATTAAAATAAGTTAAAAGAATTATAATCACGATCATAAGTTTTCAAACGGAAAAGGTCCAAAAAAATCCTAACGTTCAAATAATAGCTCACAAATAACTTTCTTCCACCTTTTGGTCCAAAAATAAACCTTTCTTTTTTGCTCAAGGATACCCTCCTTCTACGATCTAAAAATGACCTCAACCTTGACAATTTTTCAATATTTAGAGGTTTGAAAATTTCTTTTCTTTACTTTTTATTTTAGGAATTAGTAAAATCGATAAGAGTGTGGCAAAGCTTTTATTAAAACCAACATGTTCAATTTTTTGCTTTCATAAAAGAAATTTTGTTTTCTTCCGACTAATATGAAAGAGGAAAAATATTGGGTCAAAAGAAAATGATATTTTACAGTTTAATTTTTAATGTATAAATAGTTAATTGTAGCTGATATTCTCGAAATCCTTATATAAAAATTACTCCCTCCGTCTCAAATTATTTCACTTTTTTTTTATCTTACATGCCCTTTAAGAAATATTAATTATGAAGGTATTTGACCTACTTTAACCTTATATAATTTAAGTTATAATCTCTCTTTATTAAATGTTAAATCTATTTTATGTGTCATCTTTATTAATGATCAAATTTTACAGGGTAAAATGGAAAAAGTATAATTAATTTTTTCTTAACTTCTAAAACTACAAATAATTTGAGAGGGCGGAAGTACAAATTAACATTCTTTTAACAAAGATGTGATTCACGGGAATTAGAAAAAATTAGCAGATACATATTAGTACACAAAGACAAAACTTTAAGATACACTAAAAATTTAAGGGTGACTTTCTAGTTTCTACTCACTCTTGAGGAAAGTCATATCTTTTTAGTTTTGGCGCAGCAGTTAGGGCAGTCCTCCATATTTGCACCTTCTCCATTCCTTCAACATCATCATCTACCTCGCACCTTGATTGATGTTTTTCAAAGGCTTCAGAAAAGCTCCTCTTTTGGTATTGAATCTGTTAAGAATCTTACATCGAATATGGAATGGTAACATGAACTTCTTATATGATTTGGACAATCCTCATCCTACAAGCTAGCTTTTGGGGTTGAGTTAGGCTCAGGTGTCATATCTTTACATGGTATCAGAGTCATGATCATTCCAATTCTTTATTCACCGATGTTGGGCCCCCAAATTATATTATCCACACTCCAGTTAACAAGATCTGGGCGTGCGGGAGAGTGTTAAGAGTCCACATCGGATATGGCGTGCGGGGTACTGTTAAGAGTAACACATCGGATATAGTTTGGGAACGTGAACTCTTTATATGGACTTAGACAATCCTCACCCTACAAGCTAGTTTTTGGGGTTGAGTTAGGCCCAAGATCCATTCTTTACAGAATCGTTGATGGATCCACATCATAGAATACCGGTATGACAATTTGTCCTTATTTATCCCTGCATTCCATTATCTTCACTAGTTCATCTAAGCACCATCTCGATGTAGCATAATTCTTTGAGAAAATAATGACAGCAAGTTGAGACCTTTCGATAGCTTTCAAGAGCTCTTCTGAGATGGATGCACCATGCTCTAGCCTTTTGTCATCTTTAAAGGTGAATATTCCCTTGTTTTTCAAACCTTCGTACAATTTACCTGTTAATGTTTTTCGAGTGTCTATACCTTTAAAACTTAGAAAGACACCGTACTTCCATCGAGGCCAGTAGTGTGAATTGTTGGAAATTAGCCTTTGGCGGGAGTTGCGACCGACCAACTTTAACGGCTTAAACACTAGTGTTACGCATATTGGAGAATTCGGTTCTTCACACATGCATGATCTACTAAGTACGTAGATAACCGTAGGGCCAAGGATCGTCAAATTTCATTGAGAAATGAAAGAGATATTGGTTCACGAAGTAAGGTGTTTGAAGCATGGAAAGTGTGGTATTGTGTTCAATTCTCCCTCATCGGTAGAGGAAGAAAGAATTGTTGTGTATATAAGACTCGAAATTGGTTTGGGGTTTGGGACCCCAAGGGGTATCCCATGTGTTTAAAGGAGGGAGGACCTAGATGTGCTTCGGTTCAAGGAAAGACCACACGCGCGCCGCCGCCGCCCGCCCGTCCGGTCCGGTTCCGAGTTCCGGGTTCTCGGGCCACGGGTCTTCTGATATTATCTTTTTGGGCCAGAGAACTTTGCCAGAAGTACAGTTTGATCCCAGAAGTTTCCAGATGTACGATTCGGACGAATTCGGATGTACGGTTTGGTCCCCGAAGTTTCCGAACGTCGAATTTGGACATCAAAGCAGAAACGCCAAGCACTCAATTCACCATTTATTTTGGTGAATTACTCCTCCTATAATGGCCAAATCCACCGGTCTTTCACCATTTATGTGGTGGCTTTACTACCTCCATAATGGCCATTATTTGGTCTGTTATGGAGGCGATTTTCAGCCCCTCCCTCACCTATATAAACACCCCCTTACACCATTGTTGAGCACTACTAAGAACAGTTCATACAACACACGAAAATACACAACCAAAACAGTTTTCTTCCTACAACTTCCAAGCATCATTTCGTTACTCAATATTCTTCACGGTAGCATTTGAGTTTCCTTTGCTCAAGTGTTCCATTGTTGTTTTATCTTGGGAGACAAATTGTCCAGGACGTATAAAGGATACATACGTGGCAATATTGTCTTAAGGACAGAGTGCCACACTCGACTCAGCAAAAACAGTTTCTATTTTTCCGTCTTCAACAAAATTGTAATTTCAGTTTTGTGATTCTATTGTAATTTTCAGATTTCTAGCTGAATTATTGAATCTTTGTTTATCCTTTCGAATACTTGTAATAGTAATATACTTCCCGTACTGCATTATAAAGTACCATAGAGTAAAAATACGCAACAACTTAAGACAATATTGTATTGTATTACTATTAGTGTTCGAAAGATGTCGGTCAAAAGTTGTGTGACCAAATCTGGATATGGCAATGGTTTTCTGGTAGAAGAGAGTGATGATGATGAACGTGTTCATGGTGTCACCGCTACCAAGACTGGTGGAAACAAGCGCTCTCGAGAGCCTGAGGATGTCAATTGGGACAAGAGGAGAAGACTGAAGATGTTATTCTATCTTGCAGCAGAAGGCCTATATCTGTTCCAGACAAAAGATCCGAATAATGGTGAGAAGGAAATGGACACTCAGTCTGATGAAGTGACTGAAGTGAGCCAGAATCCGAAATTGGGATAAGTATTTTTCTTACTTGTCAAGAATAAAGATTAAATGATAAGTATTTTTCTTACTTGTCAAGAATAAAGATTAAATGATGTCTGATTAAAAATGAATTAAAGTAAGGAGGAATATGAAAATAATTTATATTCCTTACGCTTTAACAAATCAGAAGTTTAATCTCATCTTCTTTTCCGTTTAAAGATTGGATTTTGTAAACGACTTAAAAAGATCCGTTCTTTTAAGTGTAATTATTAAAGTGTGTAAAGTATGTTCGCACATACGAGGGAGAAAGATCCACTGACTGTGCGAAAACTGTTACCACACTTAAGTAAGCGCCAAGAATTATCTGGGCACCAATCATAACGGAAGAAGTCTAAAAGTTAATGACGTTGAGCCTGTCATATTATTTGGCAGAAGATCCTTCATAGGATGATATTGGACACTCAGTCATACAAAGCCTCCGGGCGACTGGAGTGGGGCCAGAATTCATTTCATAGAAAAAGTAATGGACACCTAGTAAGGTGGGCCAGAGTTTCCAGGTCCTAAATGATCTGAAGGCCTAAAGAAAGGCAGTAAAGAAATTGGACACTCAGTCTGCCAAAGCAACTGGAGTGGGCCAGAGTATCTAGATCACATATGATCCGGTTACGCCCTAACCACGGGCAAGAGGTTGTTCATGTGAAGCAACGCCACCTCTAAAGTAGAAGGGGTTGGAGAGGTTGTCCTCAATAGGACTTCATGGATTGTGATCACTCTAAGATGAGGTGATACATATTCCAAACTTGGTTAAAGGGACGCTGTTGGTCAAACCTGGTTTGAGACTAGTCCAACAGGTCTGTAATAACTAAGAATGATACAATATGTCTGTAGCCAAATGAGTGATATATTTGTAATCCGTGCATCTATGCCATCATAGATTAAGACACATTAAATAGCAAGTCATTCAAAAGCTAACGATATTGAGATTGTTGCCTTCTGTCGACATAAACCCTCAAAATAAATGTGAGGTAGATGAAGAGGCAAAATCACCTTTCCAAATTCCGTCAAGGGAATAGCGAAAGAAGCAGCGCTCCTCTAGAACTTAGTCACACCTAATTGGGTGATTTGAAGTTTATACAAAATAGAGGAGGGAGACAAGTACGCTGTGATCTTCATTGATGATGGTACAACGTATGAAATCCTTTGTTTGTTAAAAAGCAAAGATGAAGTTGTTGAAGCGGATAAGCGCTACAAAGCAGAAGTTGAAAATCAACTAAGCCTACGGATTGAGAAATTTGTAGTGATAGAGGGGGAGAATGTGAAGCATCGTTCATTAAACGACTGTTCATTACTCACCTCAGTCTAACGGTGTTAGCCAAGCGCAAACCCGTACGCCTAAATTATGTGGGGCAAGGCGATCCTTACCGCTAATGCGATTCTCAACAGAACTCCGCATAAGGATAAGGATAACTCTCCGTGTGAGACATGGAAAGGATCTCACATACAAAAGTTGTGATGTGGGGTGGCTTGGTAGAAGTTGGACTACCGAGACAGGTCAAGTTCGACCTAAGACTGTAGATTGCATATCCACTGGATCTGTAAATAACAGTAGTGTTGATCGCCTCTTGGCATCAAAGAATGTTGAATTCTTTTAAGATAGCTTTCCTTGAAAAAGGAAAAAGGAGTAATTGCTCAAGGTTAACAAGAACCCACGAGGGCCTGACTGTCCGGAACTAGACGTTCCGTATCTACAGGACTCGAAAGTTGCTGGCTATCCGGAACTTAATATTCCAGATCTGCAGAACTCAGGGATTCTAGATGTTGAACCGAGACGGAGCAAAGAAGGGGACAAAGACTTGTTCCAGTCCTTCTAGCTTGTATGGTTAATAATGAACAATTAACAAATAATTGTCATCTCCAAAAGCGCTGCTTTGGAAAAAAAGCTAAAGAGATAAATATATTCCATCATATAGAACCATACTTATGTAATGGTTGATCTTCCTCCGGGAAAAGAACCTTTGGGTTGTAAAATGTGCTCCCTTGTGAGTAGCTTAACATCTAGGGCCATTGCAGTCTTGTGTGGCATGGATGTTGAAACTGCCTTCCCAACCGGAGAGTTGGAAGAAGAGAATTAGAGTTGATTTGCTGAACTGTTGGGCTTCTTCCTGAACTTTCATTTTGGTCCCTGAAATGTTTACATTTTGGTCCGAAAGTTTCGATAAAACAGAAACAATGAATCGACCACGAAACATTGGCTCTGAAGTTAGAAAGCCAACAGTTGGAAAACCAACGGTCTGAGAGTGAAAATCATATTGAAACAAAGTCTCAATATGAAAGATATGGGTATCACAGATGACATCTTAGGAATTGGATTTATAAGACATCTAACGGACTGGTCGATAGTTGACAGTCACGTTGAAGCCACCAATGGATATGAATCATAGAACTGATTGGAATCATGGTGCACCCATAGACAAGGAGCGATATGCACTGGTCACGTGTAGTTCAATGTATTGTACACACTACAACCGACCTGGTATCGTCCTACAAACATATTAGTTGAACTAAGGTTCACTGATGATTTCAATACATGATTAATAGAAAGGCGTTAAGTCGGATATGACGATATCTGAATTATTTGCTTATCTACAGATTATAGTATTCGGATGTCCGGTTCGAGAGAACACCGTGATGCAAACCGGACATCGATCGAAGAACACCAAAGCCACAAGTAAATGTGTATGGTGGTTCTTATAAAATCCTCTAAGCAAACTTGCATCGGCTGATTCATGGTGGAATCAGAGTTTATCGCTTTATACAAAGCATGAAAGAAGTTGAGTAACTTCACGGCTCCTTAGAGGACGTCCCTTATTGGGAGAAACCCGTGCCTTCAGCAGTTATACACTGTGGCTAGCCGGTCGGCTTCAGGAAGGACACGGATGACGGCGTCCGGACATATCTCGTCGGGGATCCGTCGAAGACATAAGACCGTATGGCGGTTGATCATCACGGGTGTCACTTCCTTGTTTACAAACTAAGGGACTACCCAGAGATCAAGCGTTCTGCCTGTCTAGGGAAATGAGCTTAAAACCCAAAATATACGGACCAATACAGTGGAAACCCAACCTTACGAACCGGAGATCCCAGTAATTTGGTTCAATGGGAAAACTAAGTTGTAAAGGTTCAGTTGATCGCTTCGGTGGAAGCATGAGCACTTCGGATAGTGATTTTCGAAAAGAAACACCAAATCCAAAGCCGCGTTCCCGCGATAGACGTTAAGTGCTATCTCGCAGTGTGGGTAAAGGTTAAGTTTTCAAAACCTGTAATGCTCCTCAACAGTTGAGGTTAGGTCTTTGGGAAACTTTTAATGGTTCCTAACACTTGTGAAGTGGGGTATAGCAGGATACCTTGTAGGAGACCACCTATTTAAGTGTGAGGACGGGTCGCCTCAAATGAACGCACTTAAGAATCCAAGACGTTGTCCATGGCCAAAACGGATAAAACATTACGAAAAAGAGAGTAAGGGAATTTGTTGTGTTGGTACCATTGACTTGGCTTACACTAAACATTGACGGTTCAAGACATCACGTTCACCGCGCAGTAAGTAAGTCCGATGGTATTCAACTATGGAAGGTTCAAAGCTGAGGCTACCTCTCCTTATGCAACATCGGTCCGCTGAAATATTGCTGGAAATGAAAAGACACCATGTGAGTGCGCCAAAATCTCTTTCAAGCGGGGATTGTTGGAAATTAGCCTTTGGCGGGAGTTGCGACCGACCAACTTTAACGGCTTAAACACTAGTGTTACGCATATTGGAGAATTCGTAGATAACCGTAGGGCCAAGGATCGTCAAATTTCATTGAGAAATGAAAGAGATATTGGTTCACGAAGTAAGGTGTTTGAAGCATGGAAAGTGTGGTATTGTGTTCAATTCTCCCTCATCGGTAGAGGAAGAAAGAATTGTTGTGTATATAAGACTCGAAATTGGTTTGGGGTTTGGGACCCCAAGGGGTATCCCATGTGTTTAAAGGAGGGAGGACCTAGATGTGCTCCGGGTTCACGGGTTCACGGGTCACGGGTCACGGGTCACGGGTCACGGGTCGTGGGCTGTGGGTCTTCTGATATTATCTTTTTGGGCCAGAGAACTTTGCCAGAAGTACAGTTTGATCCTAGAAGTTTCCAGATGTACAGTTCGGACCAGAATTCTTTCAGATGTACAGTTTGGTCCCTGAAGTTTCAAGATGTACAGTTTGGTTCCTGAAGTTTCCAGAACGTCAGAATTTGGACAGTCAAAGCAGAAACGCCAAGCACTCAATTCAGCCATTTATTTTGGCTGAATTACTCCTCCTATAATGGCCAAATCCACTGGTCTTTCACCATTTATGTGGTGGCTTTACTACCTCCATAATGGCCATTATTTGGCTGTTATGGAGGCAATTTTCAGCCCCTCCCTCACCTATATAAACACCCCCTTACACCATTGTTGAGCACTACTAAGAACAGTTCATACAACACACGAAAATACACAACCAAAACAGTTTTCTTCCTACAACTTCCAAGCATCATTTCGTTACTCAATATTCTTCACGGTAGCATTTGAGTTGCCTTTGCTCAAGTGTTCCATTGTTGTTTTATCTTGGGAGACAAATTGTCCAGGACGTATAAAGGATACATACGGGGCAATATTGTCTTAAGGACAGAGTGTCACACTCGACTCAGCAAAAACAGTTTCTATTTTTCCGTCTTAAACAAAATTGTAATTTCAGTTTTGTGATTCTATTGTAATTTTCAGATTTCTAGCTGAATTATTGAATCTTTGTTTATCCTTTCGAATACTTGTAATAGTAATATACTTCCCGTACTGCATTATAAAGTACCATAGAGCAAAAATACCCAACATGAATTAGTCACAGAAGAAGAAGATGTCATGGATTCAATTGTACCTACAAACATAACTGATAGAATATATGGCAATATATTTTTTGGTATAATTAGTGATCGTGTATATCTGTAATTAGTGTAGCAATTTTTTAAAATAGTTAGGTAAATATTTAATTTCCGTAAGTATAGCCTAGAATTACTATTGTATACCATGAAAGAGAATAACTGAATTTGATGACGGGAAGGTTCTAGGCCAGTAGACATTGGGCCTGCCGGTGTCTGCTGGTCCAAATCCCGAGATATGGGCCGGACCAAATGATGGACCACATACGGTGAGAGTCCATCATCCAAAAAATTATAAGAATTAGACACGGAATTATGCAACTTAGCAAACGGAAATTGGGTTTCATCAAAAATGACATGGCGACTAATTATGATTTTATTAGAGGATAAATCATAACATTTGTAACCACGATGATTAGACGGATAACCCAAAAACACACAAGCGGTAGAACGGGCTTGTAGTTTGTTTATTGTAGTGGACGGAAAGAGATGATATCATAAACATCCAAACACCCTAAGATGAGAATACGACGAATCTTTGTGATAAAGAATTTTGAGTGGAAATCGGTATGCTAATCCTCTGCTAGGGAGTATGTTAAGAAGGTAAGTAGTCATTTGTAATGCATGATGCCAAAATGAAGGTGTTAATGAAGCATGAGCTAGTAATGTCCGAACAATATTATTAATGGTGCGTATTTTTCTCTCGACTTTCCCATTTTGTGAGGATGTATGTGGACAAAAAAAAATGAAAAGATATACCATTAACCTTACAAAATTCTCTAAATGGCCCATTATCAAATTCTCTTTCATTATCAGATTGAATGTTTTTAACTTCCCGTTCAAATTGGGCACGGGTGAATGCTCTAAATGATAGGAATATGGAATAAACTTGAGAATTTTTAGATAACAGAAATGTCCACAAAAATTAGAATAATCATCTAAAAATAACACATAATAACGGTGGCCCAAAGAGCTCAAAATAAGAGATGTCCCCAAATCACTGTGAATAATATCAAATGGCAACAAAGTACTAGAATTTGAGGCAACAAACGACAATTTACATGTTGACTAAGCGGACAAGAAGGACAAACATTAATACTACGCGTACTATTACACTCAATAAATTTCAGACGCTCCCGGATGACCCAAACGTGCATGTCATAAGAAAGGTGCTAAGGCGGCAAACATTGACGGTGTGGCTTGTTTAGTGGTGGTGATGGGATAGAGCTCGCCCCCACTATCATATGTTATTAGAGGTATCCCCGTCGAGAAATCCTTCACAGAAAATCCAAAAGAATCAAAGTCAACAGAAATTCAATTATCAGTTGTAAATTTCCGAACATACACCAAATTTTTAATTAAGTGAGGAGCATGAAGGACATTTTTCAATGCTAAAGGTGGGTTCGGGGAAAATAAATTTGTGTGACCATAACCACGAATTGGGATTGAATTACCATTACCAATAATTATGCCACCATTTTTGCTCAAATTAAAATAAGACGAGAGATTACCTGGTGCGGACGACATGTAAGAAGTAGCACCGGTGTCCATGTACCAATTTGCATTCGGAGGATTTAGCACAAATGTATGCATTATCGCCTCGATATCCGTGTGGGTCGGGGTTCCTGTTGGGCCCACAGCAATGAAGGCAGGCCAGGCTGCAGCCAGGCCGTGTAATTGCGAGGCACAGGCTGTTGCTGCCTCTGTTGTCCATTGGACCTGGCCCAATTTGAAACTGGAACTGGGTAGGGCGACATGGGCCATTGCCCGTTGGCCTAAGGCCGGGCCCAAGACTACTGCCAAGGGTTCAATAGCCCGATCCCCTGTTGACCGCCACTGTCGGCTGCTCGTCCAGCACTGCCACCTTCGTTGCCGCCGCGGCCACCACCCTTGCCACCGCTATGTCTGCCACCACAATTTTTTCCACAGTTTTGACCATTTTTATCACCCCGTTGTTACTGTTTTGTCAATAATTTTCGGAGAACAATTGAGAGTCATCAGTTTCGCGGGACATGTCCACCATCATGGCGGAATTTTCTTCGATAGCCGAATTTTTAAGCCAATCCTGCTTCTTTGAAGGTGAGCAAGAAACATGCTTGGTGGGAGAGAATTATTTTGGCGAAGAAGTGTGTCAACCCCATTATATGCATCGGAGAGGCCTGCAAACATCTAAAGAACTAGAGGATCATTCATGACTGGCGCACCAACGTTTTTTAGTTGATTCGACAACTTCTTGAGCCTTTGACAATAGGCTGAGGGATTCGGAAAATCCTCCATATTTATGTGGGAGAATTCTTGTTCAAGGGTCACGACACGGGAATTTTTGTTATCTTAGAATATATCACGCAACATATTCCAAACTTCCATTGTCGTGGCGTCGGGTTCGGTTACTGTTTGTTAAGAGGTCCGTAGAGATAGTGGAATAAATTCATTGGAGCACCGTAGCATCCAGAGTTTCCCACAACTCTATTTCATCATCGATGGAAGGCACATTCTCCTTGTCTTTTTCCGATTTGACGATGTGATGGAGGACTCTATTAGACCTTGCGTGAATTTTAAATAGTTCTGCCCAGGTTGCGTATTGGACATTTTCCATCTCAACAACGATAGGGATGTTGTTCTTGATATTTAAGACTGCAAGGGCAGGATGAAATGTGTTCTTTGTGGTAGACATGATGGAAGAACAAGAGGAGAATTAGGGTTTCTTTGTGACCCTTAAGCAAGAATTCTCCCACATAAATATGAAGGATTTTCCGAATGCCTCAGCCTATTGTCAAAGACTCAAGGAGTTGTCATATCAACTCAAGGAGTTGTCGGATCAACTCAAAAACGTTGGCGCGCCAGTCACGAATGATCGTCTAGTTCTTCAGATGGTTGCAGGCCTCTCCGAGGCATATAATGGGATTGGCACACTTCTTCACCAAAGCGATCCTCTCCCACTGTTCTACTAGGCATGTTCCATGCTCACCTTAGAAGAAGCAGGATTGGCTAAAAAGACGGCTATCGGAGCTAATTCCGCCATGATTGTGGCCACGTCCCGCGAAACTGATGACTCTCAATCGTTCTCCAAAAATTATGGTCAAACCCGTAACGAGGGTGGCAAAAAGGGTCAAAATCGCGGTAGCAAGGGTGGTGGCCGCGGCAGCAGTGGCGGACAAGCAGCCGGCAGTGGCGGTCAGCAGAGGATTATTCTCTTTCATGGTATGAGAGAAAAATATGCACCATTAATAATATTGTTCGGACATTACTAGCACATGTTTCATTACCACCTTCATTTTGGCATCATGCATTACAAATAGCTACTTACCTTTTTAACATACTCTCTAGCAAAGAATTAGCATACCAATCTCCACTCAAAATTCTTTATCACAAAGATATGTCTTACCTGCCAAGGTAGAGGTAAGGTCTGCGTACACTCTACCCTCCCCAAACCCCATGTTGTGGAATTTCACTGGGTATGTTGTTGTTGTTGTTGTTGTTGTTGTTGTCTCTTTCCCTCCACTACAATAAACAAACTACAAGTCCGCTCTACCGCTTGTGTGTTTTTGAGTTATCCGTCTAATCATCGTGGTTACAAATGTTATGATTTATCATCTAATAAAATCATAATTAGTCGTCATGTCATTTTTTATGAAACCCAATTTCCGTTTGCTAAGTTGCATAATTCCGTGTCTAATTTTTATAATTTTCTGGATGATGGGCTCTCACCGTATGTGGTCCATCATTTGGTATGGCCCACATCTCGAGATTTGGACTAGCAGACACCGGCATGTCCACTGCCTGCTAAGGTTAAGTAGTAAATATTTAATTTTCGTAATTATAGCTTAGAATTACTATTGTATACAATAAAATAGAATAATTCCCTGATCATTTTTATTAATGTAAACAGTTTATATACATGATATACAATAGTAATTCTATGCTATAATTACATAAATTAAATATTTACCTAACTAATATAAAAGATTGATATACTAATTACAAATATACAAAATTACTAATTATACAAAAAGAATATATTTACATATATTCTATCAATAACAAATTGATGAATTGAGAGAAGAAATAGAAACAAAGGAATGATGAATGTTTCTGTAAAGCAGTTTATTCGAATGATTGGGGTTTTATTTTGAACTGTAATAAGGACGTAGGAAATTACCTCAGGGACCCATTCTTTGTAGGGATGACAATTGGACAGAGAAGGGCAAGATAAGCCGGGACCCGCTATAATTTTGACCCGTTCTGTGCGTTCTGCTTTGTATTTTTTGAAAATTTGCCCTGCTCTATCCCGCCTTATCAAGTCCTGCTCCACCATGTCCGTCTTGTCTTGTTTAATCTACAAATTCTCTTTATTTTTCATTTTGTATATTGTATTCAATTTTTGCAAGACCTCTTAATTTTTAGAGTTAAAGCCAAAGGGTCAAAAACACCTCTCAAGTATGTTCTTTTTTTAGAATTTTCTATTTGAATTATTATGTGTGAGTTTTTCCTACCTAAATTATCATCAACTAGTGAGCAAAACACACCTCAATTATCAATTGTTCATTTTTTTCTACTTCAACTGCCAGGTTGAAAACCTGCTTTTGAGATGTTATTAAGTTAAATCTTAAGATATTTTTTTCAAAATCATCAAAATAAACACTATTTTGCAATGAGACTAATAAAGAGAAAGTGTCATATAAAATTGAAATGAGGGAATACCATTATTGACAATGAACAAAATTTTAGGAAGAAGGAGAATTTACTTTTTTCTATTGTTCCAGTACAAATATTATGCATCTCATTTTCGTTTGTCGGAGTTACATTTCTAAATTAACAGTACTGTGGTTTAATGAATTCTCAAATGTAAATTACGAATTTGCATTAAAAAAAAAAAAGGGTGATCATAATTGACTGCCATTTGTGTTCCAAAATCTCGTAAGGTTGAAGAACGACATTAATTATTTTTAATAATCGAATTAACAACTGAGACAGATTTAATTTCATTTCCTCCACTTATATTAGCTTAAAGGTGAAGTTAGTATCTGTTAAATATACACAATATACATGTGTATATTGTCTCTTGGAAAGATCTCAGGTTTTATCCCCTTTGTACCGTGTATATGGGTAGATATTTTAGTATTCTAGTTTAGGTAATATTGTAATGTAATTAGTATTGTACACTTATCATAATAATTGTATTACCATAAATGTATAGTTAGTATCCAAGTAGAATAAGGTTTTAGGAATATGATTCTCCTATTATGGAAATATGTAACTTGTATAAATAGTCTTTCAATCAATGAAAATAATCGAGAGATTATTTCTTTCATGGTATCAGAAGTCTAGGTCTTAAAATCCTCTCCAATTTCTCCACAAATTCCGTCGACCTTCTCTTCCAAATCCGAGCATCTATTCTCGGTTTTGTGTGTCCAACGGAACCCTCTTCTTCCTAAATTTTTCTCCCAAATCCCTCAATCACATATTGTTCTATCAATATGTCTACATCCCGGAACACGTTTCATCCTGCCCTTACCGTTTCTAACATCAAGAATAACATCCCTCTCGTTCTTGAAATAGAAAACGTCCAATATGCGACGTGGGCCGAATTGTTCAACATTCACGCACGCTCGCATCAAGTCATCCATCACATAATCCCCGCGACTCCTGAGGATACGGAAGTACCAAAACGCGAGGATGACCCTAAGTTGTGGACGACTCTTGATGTCACTATCGTCTAGTGGATATATTCCACAATCTCTACCGACCTTTTGCAAACAATTATTGAGCATGACGCTACGGCACAGGCGACTTGGGATAGACTGCGTGATATATTCCAAGATAATCAAAATTCTAGAGCTGTTACCTTTGAGCAGGATTTCTCCCATGTTAATATGAAAGATTTTCCTAATGTTTCGGCTTATTGCAAAAGATTAAAGGAATTGGCGGACCAACTTCGCAACGTTGGCGCGCCAGTTTCGAACGATCGTTTGGTCCTCCAAATGGTTTCCGGCTTCTCTGAGGCCTATAATGGTGTTGGAACGCTTCTTCGGTAAAGTAATCCGCTTCCGCAATTTTATCAAGTCCGTTCTATGCTTACACTCGAAGAAGCATGCATGGCAAAAAGGGCGGTTACCGGTGCTAGTCCCGTGGTCATAATGACCGAGTCCACCGCGTATCCTATCGGTTCCAACAACTCGAGTCAAAACCGCAACAACGGTACCGGCAAAAAGGGCGGAAATAAGAAAAATAATGGCAAAAACCGTTGCGGCAGTCGGCATAATGGTGGTGGCGGTGGTGGTTCCCGCAGTGGTCAGCAACAGCAGCAACAGGTCTGGGGCCCACAGTGGGCCCCTATGCCACAGTTTGGGCCCAGCCAATTTTCGAGCCCAGCAGCAGTTCCGGCCCAACTCCTCCTGGCCCAACTACATTCAGTAGTCTGGGCCGAGACCGCAAGCAGGGGTGTTTGGGCCTCGACCCCCGCAGGCCCATCACGCAGCGGCCCCCACATCCACCGACATCGAAACCGCAATGCACACGCTTGGTTTAAATCCTCCAGACCCAAATTGATATATGGACACCGGTGCCACTACCCATATGACATCCAATTCAGGTACTCTCTCGTCTTATTTCAATTTGAGCAACCCTCGCGGTATAATTATTAGTAATGGTAATTCTATTCCAATTCGTGGTTATGGTCATAAAACGGTATCTCCCCCTCATCCACCTCTTATCCTGAAAAACACCCTACACGCCCCCAAATTGATTAAAAACTTAGTCTCTGTCCGTAAATTCACTACTGATAATTCTGTTTCTATTGAATTTGATCCGTTTGGTTTCTCTGTGAAGGATTTCAAGACTGGGAGTCCTCTCATGAGGTGTGATAGTAGGGGAGATCTTTATCCTATCACACCCAGTTCCGATCCATCGAGTCAAGTCATGATATCCGCTTTTGCAGCCATTTCTCCTTTCTTGTGCATGCTCGTCTTGGTCATCCGGGATCATCTATTTTGTCGTCTTTAGATAAAAATAGCTTTATTTTTTGTAAGGGTACGAGTAGTACTCCAAATTGTCAGTCTTGTTCTTTAGGAAAAACTATCAAGTTGCCATTTGTAGACTCCAATTCTCATACTTTAATGTCATTTGATATTATTCATAGTGACTTATGGACGTCTTATGTTCTTAGTTATGTGGGTCATCGATATTATGTTCTTTTTTTGGATGATTATTCTAAGTTTTTATGGACGTTTCCGATAGCGAAAAAATCTCAAATTTTTTTCATCTTCTTAAAATTTAGAGCATTCATTAGAACCAATTCGATCGAGAAATAAAAAATATTCAATGTGATAATGGCAAAGAATATGACAATGGGGTGTTTCGGAAATTCTGTTCTCATAATGGGATCAATTTTCATTTTTTTGTCCTCATACGTCTTCACAAAATGAGAAAGCCGAACGCAAAATTCGTTCCATAAATAACATTGTCCGAACGTTATTAATTCATGCTTTCGTACCCCCGTATTTTTGGCATCATGCTCTCCAAATGGCTACCTATCTCCGTAACATAATTTCTTCCAAAGGTTTGACATATTCTTCCCCCCTTCAAATTTTATATAATAAAATTTCGTCATATTCACATCTTCGGATTTTTGGGTGTTTATGTTATCTGTTATTCCCATCCACCATAATTACAAACTTCAGGCACGGTCTACTCTGTGTGTGTTTTTGGGTTTTCCATCTAATCATCGTGGCTACAAATGCTTTGATTTATCCTTTATAAAATCATCATTAATCGCCATGTCATTTTTTATGAATCCCAATTTCCATTTTCTAAAGGTAATACTCTTGTGCCTAGTTCGTATAATTTTTTGGATGATAATATATCCCCATATGTTATTCAGCATTTTTTCAGATGTATACCGCACCCAAAATTCTCCAACGGGCCCACTGCCCGCTGGCCCCACTGGTCCGTCGCCTCCTGCCTATACCAGCACCACCACTGGACCAGTTCCAGCGATTGGGCCAGTCCAGCCCAATTCTGGAACGGGTCCAGTCATTGCTCCAGATTACCGAGTTGGGCCAGCAGGCCCACTGCCTGCTGGCCAGTCCGTCCCGAACTCAGCAAATTCCCAAAATCCGTCCAATTCTCCCTCGAGTCATAGACCGGTCACTCGTAGTCAACGGGGTGTTTCTAGACCAAAAAGACATTTTAATTTACATTTTAATGTCCCTAAATCCCCCTTACCCCATAATCCTGTGTCTGCCTTAAATGACCAGAATTGGAAAATTGCTATGACCGATTAATATAATGCTCTTATTGATAATAACATGTGGGAGTTGGTGCCCCGTCCATCTGGTATTAATATTATCAGGTCTATGTGTATTTTTGCTCATAAGGAGAACTCATATGGTTCATTTGCTCGACATAAGGCACGACTTGTGGGTGATGGTAAGACTCAACAGGTTGGTGTATATTGTGGTGAGACATTTAGTCCGGTAGTCAAGCCGACTACCATTCGCACGGTGCTAAGCTTGTCTTTTTCGAAGGCATGGCCTATTCATCAGTTAGATGTAAAGAATGTTTTCCTACATGGGGACCTCAAGGAAACAGTCTATATGCATCAGCCTTTAGGATTCAGGGATCCCAAATATCCTCATCATGTCTGTTTATTGAAGAAGTCCGTATATGGGCTTAAGCAGTCTCCCCGGACCTGGTATACAAGGTTTGCTGACTATGTTTCGACTATTGGGTTCACTCACAGTAGGTCAGATAATTCCTTGTTCATCTACCGTCGTGGTTCGTCCTTGGCCTACATTTTGTTGTATGTGGATGATATCATTTTGACTGCCTCTTCCGATGCCTTACGCCAGTCTATCATGACCATGCTCAGCTCTGAGTTTCTATGAAAGACTTAGGGCCCTTGAGTTACTTTTTGGGGATTGCCGTCACTCGTCATTCCGATGGATTGTTCTTGTCTCAACGGAAGTATGCAGCTGAGATCATCGAGAGGTATGGGATGTCATCCTGTAAGTCCACTTCCACTCCAGTTGATACGAAGCCCAAGCTTAGTGTCGCGACCGGCGTACCTTACGAGGATCCGACCCGCTATCGCAGTCTTGTAGGGGCCCTTCAGGAACTTACCTTTACGAGACCGGATATTACATATGTTGTCCAACAAGTGTGTTTGTTCATGCATGATCCCAGAATTGAGCACATGAATGCACTCAAACGCATCATTCGGTATATTCATGGTACACTTGACTATGGTTTGCATCTATATCCTTCCTCGATATCCACACTTGTCTCATATACGGATGTTGATTGGGGTGGCTGTCCCGACACCAGACGATCTACGTCTGGCTATTGTATGTTTCTTGGCAACAACTTGGTCTCCTGGTCGGCGAAGCGTCAGTCAACTCTATCCCGCTCAAGTGCCGAAGCTGAATATCGAGGGGTAGCTAATATGGTCTCGGAATCATGTTGGTTACGTAATTTGTTTTTGGAGCTTCATTGTCCCATTCAGAAGGCAACCTTAGTTTATTGCGATAATATTAGTGTCATCTACCTTTCTGGTAATCCGGTTCAGCACCAACGCACTAAGCATATCGAGATGGACATTCACTTTGTTCACGAAAAGGTTGTTCGGGGTCAGGTACGCATCTGTCATGTCCCATCAAGATATCAAATTGCAGACATCTTTACAAAGGGTCTTCCCTCGGTCCTTTTTGAAGATTTTTGGGACAGTCTCAGCATTCGAAGACCGCCCGCTATGACTGCGGGGGTGTGTTAAATATACACAATATACATGTGCGTATATTGTGTATATTGTCTCTTGGAAAGCTCTCGGGTTTCAACCCCTTTGTACCGTGTATATGGGTAGATATTTTAGTATCCTAGTTTAGGTAATATTGTATGTAATTAGTATTGTACACTTACCATAATAATTGTATTACCATAAATGTATAGTTTGTATCCAAGTAGAATAAGGTTTTAGGAATAGAATAGGAATAGGATTCTCCTATTATGGAAATATGTAACTTGTATAAATAGTCTTTCAGTCAATGAAAATAATCAAGGGATTATTTCTTTCAGTATCTACTTGGGAGCGAAGAGCTGCAGGCTGCTATAAGCGGATCATTTTGGTTTACCTGATTCATCTTCTAACCAGGACCTTGCCCTGCCTTGTCCTAACCCGTTAAATTTTTTTTAAAATAATGTTTTGTTCTGGCCCACCCTGCCCTGCTCCACCCATTCAGCTTAAAGAACGTGTACGATAATTATCAATAGTGAAAGCAGTACCATTACACATTTTGCCACTGAATTGACCGTTAATCGCCTCTTAAATGGTAATCCTATGCTTAAACAATACTGTTATCTTCTCACAAGTTCGGAATGATCTGAAATCTTATGAGAGATTGTCTTGAATTTTCTCGTACATTCAAAACTTCTTCTGGTGCCATTTCTTCATTGACTCTTAGTTGTTTGCTCCTTTAATCCAAAACACTACCAACAACAACAACATAGCTAGTGTAAACCCATAAGTGAGGTCTGAAGAGGGTAGCATGTATGCAGACCTTATCTCTATCTTTGTGGTTTAGAGGTTGTTTCCGGTAGACCCTCTTGCTCGAAAGAAAAGGCAGGGTGGGTGACAACAACTAGCACGATAAAATGCATGGTATCAAGAAAATATGACAACAAAATAGCAAGATAAATGCGACAACGTATAATAATACACATTGGGGAACAGAAACTACGCAATTCCTACATAAATACTATGCCCTCCGTCCCAATTTATGTGATGTACTTTCATTTGGTACATACTTTAAGAAATAAATGAAGACTTTTGAATCTAATGATATAAAATAAGTCAAAGATATTTGTGTGGTTAGAGATATGCGTAAAAGGTAAAGTTTAAAGATAAATTGTTGTCAAATAAAAAAATATATCATTCTTTTTTGGACGAATTAAAAAGGAAAGTGAGTCATTCTTTTTTAAACAGATGGAGTACTAATACGAAAACTATTCAGATACCTATTGACATAGCTTGATATCTTGGAAAGGTTCACGAAATATTAAAAGAAAAAAATTGGGCTTCTGTCCAGTTATTTGAGCTTAAGAGCGTTTATGATAATTATCAACAGTGAGAACAATATTATTACAGATCTAACCACTGACATTGACCATTAATCCCCTTTGGAATGATAATCCAATAGTATTATCTTCCTCATAAGCACGGAAAAAGGGCACGTCACAAGTCTGGTATTAGAAGGGTGAGCCTATTGTTCCACCAAATTCCGCAATGTGCGCCACCGACTCACGGTTTTTAGTTTATCAATTCCTTTTAAGATGTTTCAAATTTGTGTTTCTGTGGCTTGATATTTTAAAAGGGCATTAGCAATTAAAACATTTCAAGGCAGTACTTTTCCAGCAACCTGTTTTAGTGAAGAACAGAAAATAATTAACCATACATGTTTTTTATTTTACATAGTTTCTCCAAATAACATTTTCAAAAACCTTCTCCAAAACCAAACAGCATTGATCAGCATATGAAATAATTAAGCGACGGACTAATCAAATGCGAGCATGTAATACCTTAAAAGATCAAGAGAAACAAAACAGCACTGTTTGCGCCAAGATGTGAAACTTTTATTCAAGTAATTGATATAATCTGTAACTTCCTAGATATTTTCAAGCTAATGTTGAATAAACTTGGCCACAGATTAGAACAGGTTACCATAGAATCTACTGCAAAGATATTTGCATATCAGTTTTAAACAAATGATATAACTTTACTAGCACATTCAAAATATCAGTAATAGACACTTGCTAATAATGCTGTACCACTTTTGGATCTTGTTTTTTTCAAAAACTCACCACCTTTTGAGCTATAGCATGGAATCCCATCTACAGCATTTTCCAAGGTGGAATCAAATGTCACAAAAAAAATCACAATCAGTCAGCATTATACTTTAAGAGTTACATTTGAATCCTGGAAATGAAATGAATCACATAAACGAATATTAAGATTCTAAAAACTATATTTCAATCTCATATCAATGACATAGCAGCGCCAATAGATTTAGGCATCTGTAGACGTACATGAGCAGATAGCTGCGAGATATCTCTTGCATTATTCCCACAGTGATTCACTTCTCCATGTATTCACCAAATGATTATATAGAATATCAGGATATTGAAGCGAGGAACCAATTCAAAAGAGTTGCGCTGCTAAACTCAATGACAAATTGGCAACGATGACATTGGTTTTCTCAATCTTCATTATCAGAATCACCAAATTTTATCTTGGTAGCCTTTGGAGCATTTGCATCAATTTCTCTAAAATGAGCACCATAGAGCTTGGACTCCTGCAAATAGCAACTCAACAATGTAACAAAGAACATGCGCAGAAATATAGAACTAGCAACGCAGTGGCGGAGAAACAGGATTCAGTTGACAATTAGAAATTGTCAATTACTAACAAAAAGTGTATCTATCCATTCATCATTTTCAATCAGACAAATTATGCCAGCAAGAAAAAGGGTGAACACAGATTGCTTTGTAATAATATGTTGTTGTTTCACCGTCTATATTGATTTCTAGATGTCCAAATTGATATTGTAATCTTCCGGAGGTAGGGGTGGCAACCAACTCACTTAAATTTATTACCCGTACATTTAATAACTCAGCCCATTTTGACCATCCAATTTAGTACATCTAAAAGTTGGGCGGTAAATACCTCACGTATTCATGTCCTATGTTTTGTCTTGAGCCACTCTCCCCAGACTCCACGTTGTGGGATTTCACTGGGTATGTTGTTGTATTCATGTCATATGTTATGACGTTCACGTTTCCACAAACTCATATCTCATGTTATGATATCCATGTTTCCATGTGCACGTGTTATTCCAGGTATTCATGTTCAATGTTGTAGCCCGAATTGACCAATATATTAACATATTTTAAAAGAAATTTCTTGTTTGATATGTTATATATTACCATGATAAAGACAAATTTTGTTAGGTATTTAAACAAATTATAATTTAAAAAAAGAGATTAAAACATAGTAAGAATTATGTGGGTTGGTTTATGACCCATTCGTTAGCTCATTTCAGCCCAACTCATTTTTGCCCAAGTAACTTTAGGTGGGATGATTAGGGTTGGGTTATGACCCGTTTGTTAGCCTACTTCCGTCCAGCTCATTTAAGGCCAAGTAAATTTTGGTTAGTCAATGACCCACCCATTTATTAAGTCAGCTCATTGCAAACCACCCAAATTCAATCCAACCCACTCATTTGACACCCTTATCCAGAGGTACTATTATGTTGTACAACTACGCACAAGCAACTGATAATAACATAAAACATAGTAAGAATTATATGGGTTGGGTTATGACCCGTTTGTTAGCCCATTTCAGCCCAAGTAACTTTAAGTGGGTCATTAGGGTTGGGTTAACCTACTACCGTCCAGGTCATTTAAGGCCAAGTAAATTTTGTTTGAATCAATTACCCACTCATTTATTAAGTCAACTCATTTTAACCCGCCCAAATTCAATTCAATCCACCCATATGACACCTTTATCCATATGTACTATTATGTTGTACGACTATGCACAAGCAACTGATAATAACACAAATCCTAGCTTCCTGGCCTATCATGATTCTTTTTTTGGGGGGTCACACTATTCTTCATTTTTTCATCGATTCTACTTGCAACCCTAGCACATTATGGGATACAAATCCAGTTACTAGTATATCAAAAACTAGGAAAATCCTTATGTTCAACTCCTTGGTTAAAATCGGGAAAAAGGTAGATATAAGGGTTCTCAAGTTCAAACTACACTGATATCGCCCTTCCACCCTTGAAATCCAACTTCATCAAAATAGTTTCTTTTTGGTCATATGCACAACCTCCGGTCAGGAATTCCTAGGTTTTCATCATTGTCGGGCTAACATCAATGGGAAAATCTGGTGATTCTAGAATCATATCGAAATTGTGGAAGACAATGAGCAACATCTAACTCTCAAACTCAAAGATTTACTACTGACTCGGGTTCTTACATCACTTCAGTATATGCTAAATGCACAAAAATGGACTTATGGGAAAGTATTGAGACTATGAACAACATTATTAATGGGAAAGTATCCAGATTGGCCTCCTAATGCAATTAAGGTCGTCAAACAATCACTCTTTCTTTTATCTTGAACCTTTTTATAGAAAGAGCAAAATATTTTAACCTTATTTTAATATATTATTTATAAATTTTTAACATTGGACAAAAGAAAGAAAAATAGATCAAGAATTGATTGCAAGTAATCATAATATTAAACAATCACTATGTTGTTTTCTCTTCCTCAGAATAACTTGAAACATATTTCTTTTTAAGTACGTGGATAAAATTCATTGCGATCAAATAGATTCAGTGAGAGAAAGATGTGTTATCACAACATTCGCTGCACTTTTTCTTGTACCCTTCCGAGAAACACTTCTAGCTCTCCCAATTTTCTGAGTACCTCCCTCCACTTCTATATCATCCTCATGCATATTCAAATCAAAAATCATATCACTTGTGATCAAATAAATTCAGTGAGAGAAATATGTGTTACCACAACTGTCCTTGCACTTTTTCTTGTACTCTTCTGAGGAGCAGCTTTTTTAGCTCGACTTCTCTGTGGAGTAAGACTTCTATGAGGAAAAACACTTCGACTTCTCCGAGAGTAATACTTCTCTTAGCAGTAGGACTTCTCCGAGAAGAAACACTTCGACTTCTCCGAGGAGAAACACTTCGACTTCTCCGAGGAGAAACACTTCGACTTCTCTGGGGAGTAACACTTCTCCTGGGAGAAACTCTTCTCCCAAGAGTTCTCTACATATGGTCAAAAATCATATTGACTCAGACAGTGAGAAATATATTATAATGTGTTCAATATTCTCACCACATGAGCATCAACTTTCGGAGACATGCGCATGACATGTTTACCTTTGGCCACTCTAACATGCGCTTCAAGAGCCCTAATTCTCTCTCTAAGCTTCATTACTTGTCTGTTCATTTTGTTTTTCAATTCTCTAATTTCCTGTCTTTTTGCCACTGTTAACAAATCAATTTATGTCAAGTGACCCAATGATTAAAATAAAAGTGACATTCAAATAGTTGTTGTTTGAACTTACTTTCGATGAACTAACACCTTTTTGGTTGTACCGCCTAACCGGTCTTTCAATAACCATTTTAATTCAAAAAGACGGTACCGAACCCAAATCTTCCTGTCTAGCTCATTAATACTTCTTAAGAGATAAATCTTCATTAATTTGGTATACTACTCATTTCAGCCATTAAATGTTTACACATTATGCACTCACGGCCATCAAGAGATGTATTACCAGCATTAGGACAAAGTGGACAGATCATGGCTAGGGTTTTCTTGTTTCCGTAGAATCCCAAAAAGGATTTAGCGAATCCCTAAAACGATGCAGAAAATAAGACACTCAACTTGAAAGTTTTTATTCCACTTTTAGATGAAAAAGCATGGCTAGGTTTTCTTTTGTATCAATAATGCAAACTTTTGGTACCAAATGTTATATGACAAGAAGAAAGGTTAATTTTTGGTACCATTAATGAAGACTCTTGTACCAATAATCAACCGCGTTTCTTGCTACGAGAACGAAAACTATGTTATAAGAAAAGCAAGAAAATGTATACTAAATTGTTGAAGGGGCATATGGTGGTGGCGGAAGGAAAAAAGTTCACCATACATTTGTGACCATTTTGATCGTTTTCTCTTTTCAAAACCCTATAATAAATGGGTTAAAACACAATTCTCTGCATCGATTTAGGGATTTACAAAATCGTTTTGGGATTCTTCAAGAACAAGAAATAAAGGACCTTATAATAAATGGGTTAACACACAAAATTCTCTGCATCGATTTAGGAATTTGCAAAATCGTTTTTGTGATTCTTCAGGAACAAGAAAATCTAGTCGTGTTTTTCCATCTAAAAGTGGAATAAAAACTTTCAAGTTGAGTGCCTTATTTTCTGTATCGTTTTAGGGATTCGTTAAATCCTTTTTGGGATTCTACGAGAACAAAAAAACCCTAGCCATGATCTGTCAACTTTGTCCTAACGTTGATAATACATCTCCTGATGACCGTGTGTGCCTAATATGTGTAACATTCAATGGCCAAAATGAGGAGTATACCAAATTAATGCAGATTTTTCGATCTCACCAAATCATCTATCTCTTAAGAACTAGACAGTGAGATTTGGATTCGGTACCGTCTTCTTGAATTGAAATGGTTATTGAAAGACCGAGTAGGCGGTGCAGCCAAAAAGGTGTTATTTCATAGAAAGTAAGTTCAAACACAACTATTTGAATGTCACTTTTTTTAATCATTGGGTCACTTGACACATTGATTTGTTAACCGCTAACAGCAGCAAAAAGAAAGGAAATTAGAGAATTGAAAAACAAAATGAACAGACAAGTAATGAAGCGTAGAGAAAAAGAAAAGAGAATTAGGGCTCTCGGAGCGTAGGTTAGAGTGGCCAAAGGTAAACAAGTCATGCGCGGGTCTTCGAAAGCTGATGCTCGTGTGGTGAGCATATTGCACCAAAAATAGTAACACATTATAACATATTTCTTTCACCGACTCTGTCCGAGTCAGTATAATTTTTTATTGTACGCAGAGAAGTCTTACTCATATTCCCGAAGAAGTCCTGATGTTACTACTAGGAGAAGTGTTACTCCCTAGAGAAGTCAAAGTGTTTCTCCTCGAAGAAGTCTTACTACTAGGAGAAGTGTTACTCCCCAGAGAAGTCGAAGTATTATTCCCTGGAGAAGTCTCCTCGGAGCAGTCCTACTCCTCCAAGAAGTCGCTAAAAAGCTGCTCTTCGAAAGAGTACACGAAAAAATACAGGGACAGTTGTTGTAACACATATTTCTTTCACTGAATCTATTTGATCGCAAGAGTGAGTATGATTTTTTATTTTGAATACGCATGAGGATGATACAGAAGTGGAGGGAGCTACTCAAAAAACTGAAAGAGCTTGAGGTGCTTCTCAGAAGGGTACAAGAAATAGTGCAACGACTGTTGTGATGACACATCTTTCTCTCACTGAATCTATTTGATCGCAATGATATTTATCCACATAATGTTGTATACAAGTCATATGTACCGAGCTTGTTACAGGTGTATTAATACGAGGATCAGTGAGGGACTTGATGAATATATCAGCAAGCTGATCACTTGACTTCACAAATTTTGTAATATAACTGGAGTATACCTGATCTGGATTGAGCAACCTCAATACCAAGAAAATACTTCAGACTGTTGAGATCTTTAGTATGAGTCATGCCAAACTCCTGAATTACTGTGCTGAATTTCCCAAATCAGGCTCTAGGAGACGGTTTCAAACCATAAAGTGACCGACGCAATCGACATAACAAGTTAGATTCCCCTTGAGCAACAAAACCAGGTGGTTGCTCCATATAAACTTCCTCCTCAAGGTCACAATGGAGAGAATAGCATACTTCACGAATGTGTCCAAGCCTATTACAATAATTACACCTAGGTCGAGATCTTCCATGGAGAACTCATCGTCGCTTTTTCATGGATTGTGATGTGCGATTTTCTAATCTCCTCAAGAAATTTGAAGTAATGATAGGACTTGAACTTTCAATTCTCATGTTTTTGGAGTTAAACATATCAAAACTAAGAGACGTGGCGAAATCTGTCTTGAAAAATGAATGGAATCTGGCGAACACAACTCAAGAAGAAAATCACTGAGATCTGGTCGAAAAAAGGTTCATGTGTGGTGTGGATCTGACGCGCTAGCCAGACCTGGCACTTCGAGCGGCACGTGGTGGTGCATTAGTGTGTATTTGTCGGAGCTGTTGACTGGGTTTTGGTTGGAAGGAATTGATCTACCTCGTGGTGGTGTTGAAATTTGCGCAACACTACCCAAAAGTAATTTTGACGCAGACAGCTATGCTGTCACCGGGAATATTGCACGATGACTGATTTGCTTTCCCGAAAATTGTTGAAAAGTTGCACAACAATTAATTTCTCACTAGCTTGAACCTAATCTATGTTGTGGTGGTGTTGAATCTGCACAACACCAGTGAATAGAGATGTGACACTAGTAGCCACCAAAAAACATTATGCGCGGTGGTGATTTTTTTCCCGAATCTTCGCTGATATATTGCACAACGGGTACTTTCTTACTAATACTTAGGAAAATGACGCAAAACAGTCATCGAAATTGAGGCACGGGACTGTGATGGTATTTTATGAGTAGTATCGAAATGATGATACGACCCTAGGGGACACAAAAAAGTCACAGGAATTAAGGCTCGGGACAGTGATGGTATTGTGGGTAGGATCGGAATAATGACACGATCCTAGGAGACAAGAAATTATGCCAAAAAAATTGTCAAACCTCGAAGAAAGTGGTATGTGTCAACTCGGAATCTCTGCTCGATGCTGACAGTAAAAACCATTCTTAAAAGAATGGCCAGAAATAGCCTGAAATCACCGAAACCCTAATTTCGACAATCAAAATCTGATAATTGTTCACGCCAAAAAAACATTGTTCATGCGCCACTGTTTATGCAGTACTGTTCACGCTGATTTTTTTGTTCCGGTGATAATATACTATTATCTGAAGGAGAATATTTTATTTATAAATATATGAAAGTTCTCTACAATTTTCACTCTACCATTATCTTTGGTCAGACGGGCGACAAACATTTTCTAGTGTCGCCCACCAGTAGATCTTTGATTCTCTACCAAGATAGTACATGCTCTGATACCATGTGAGAAATCATGAAAAAATATATTATTGAATTGTTGTATCTACATGATTACACAGAGCTCTATTTATAGACTCCATTACCATCCTTTTTTTAGTAGGTACAATATATGAAATTCTATTCTTATTCTAACAAGAAATATGTTTCAAGTTATTCCGAGGAAGAGAAAACAACATAGTGATTGTTTAATATTATGATTACTTGCAATCGGTTCTTGATCTATTTTTCTTCCTTTTGTCTAATGTTAAATATAAATGTATCAAATAAGTTAATAATCATATAATTAAAATAAGGTTAAAATATTTTGTTCTTTCTATAAAAAGGGGGGAAAAGGTTCAAGATAACAAAAAATTAAAAAAAAAGTGATTTTTGACGACCTTAATTGCATTAGGAGGTCAATCTGGATACTTTCCTATCAATAATGTTGTTCAGTCTCAAAACTTTCCCATAAGTCCATTCTTTGTGTAGTTGTGCATTTAGCATATACTGAAGTGATGTAAGAACCTGAGTCAATAGTAGAATCTTCGAGTTTGAGAGTTAGATGTTGCTCATTGTCTACCACAATTTCGATATGATCCATATGATTCCAGAAACACCAGATTTTCCCATTGATGTTAGCCCAACAATGATGAAAACCTGGGAATTTCCTGTGACCTTCAATCTTTCTTTGCTTAATCCGAAGAGGATTAGCATATTTCCCAACATAAATCCATTCTCTTAAAAGTTCTCAATACTACAGGTCCCCACTGGGACAAAGATTCGAATCCTCGAGGACTTGGGAGGCAAAATTACCCAATACTTGTATTGGACCGTAACGAATGCCTAACAAGGCATGAAACGCACAAGTCACTCCGTGAAAGCGAGGAAATAATTAATGAATAGGACAGTTTCCAAGTAAACTACAGCAAAATGAAATAAACTGAAATTTGAGAGACTTAACACATTTGCATTTCAAATCACAAGGTAGCATACTCATGGAGAGCCCTTGTCACATCAAAGGGTTTGAAGCACCTTAAGCATTACTACTATCATGGACTTGCCCGCCCGTCCATCCCCCACACACTAGGTCCGTAAAAAAGGGAAGAAGATCTTAGTACTTTCCTATAACTGTCCCCATAGCAATAACATTCTCGGCCCATCATCTCTAGCTATGTCCATGAAGAAGACAACCTTGCTCAAAGTCCTAAGCCATGCCAACCAATCCAAAGAAAGGTGCCAGTGGCGGGAAGCAAGCTACAACTTAACCCTCAACAGCTTGGTCCCACACCAGTGTCTCTACAAACCTGCCTAAAACTCCACAAGCATGTATTGCTACGCTTTGGCTACCCCACAAGCGCACATCATCAATGATGGCATTAGGTAAACGGTAACATACTCGCAATATGCAAACAAAAAGCTTACCTTTTTCTTTACATGGGTTCCAAAATTGAGAAGGGCAGCTGGAACATTCTGTCCAGCTTCTCTGAGGACATTTATCAACTCCCCAGAAAGTCCCTGTGATATACACGTTCAATATAAAAATCAAAATAGCAGAGCATTGGAGACAATAGTACCAACGAAAATAAAGGTGAGATCTCTATTATAGAGATCAAACAGTACCTTGTTATCCTTAGTGAAGAATGTATGAGCTACACCTTTTTTACCAGCTCTTCCAGTTCTTCCAATTCTATGAACATAATCCTCTGTTGTCAAAGGGAAACTATAATTTATCACAACTTCAACATCAGGGATATCCAGTCCTCGAGCAGCTACATCAGTAGCTATCTGCAGAAGCATAACAATTATGTTAATGAGGCTTTAGCATGTTTCAACATTCACAAAAGAAAACCGAGAAAACACCGCAAAAGATCAGTCATCAGCAGTCGATCCAAATTCAACTGGAAGTCACAACACAATTTCCAGCCAGCACCAGAGCAACACAACTAGAAGTCACAGAAAGTATCAGGAAATCAATCTTGCAGGAAGGAGGAAGAAGCAAAATATGGCAGACATTTTAATGGAAACAGATTAAGCATCCTCTTATTCTTGGACAGAAGAGGATTGGCTAGAAACCAGTACTCCAAGATTCAGCGGAGGAATCCTAGCTGGTAAGTCCAACTACTGTGACGCTGTTGCATTATCAAAAGGCCATCAATCAAACAGCCAACATGTGAAAAATCAGACAAACAAAAGCCATTTCATGAGGAAGGAAAAGATAGAGGCGATTTATTCATCTGAATGAAGATTTTGGTAGTAAATTGGCCATCTATATCTGAACTGTGACTCTAATGCAGCGGCTGATATTATAAACACCAGCGGGTGAACCTTGCAAAAAATCTTGCCAGATGTGGATTACCATCATGCCTCATACAATCACACAGATAAACAGAACAATAGATCAAATGTTGGATTTGCAATTAAATGTTTCAAAGCTTCAAGGAATCTTGGCATGAATATATGTGATAATGAAGAGAAAGAGAGTGAGCTAACCACAATGTTTAAACAGCAAAATTGTACAATAATGAAGGAAGCAAACCAAACATAAGAAGTTAAGAACTAAAGAGGGAGTAAACTGATGGAAATTAGGATAATAAAAGAAAAATAAAAATACAGCAATTCTGCATCCTAGCTTGATTAAGAACTTGTATCAGTTGTTAGTCAAGAGTATCAAACACATCTGAGGTATTTTTACTTAAAGCACATTTTCTTTGGGTTCTTATATACTTGATTAGTTGGCAGTATATGGTTTGCATCCCCTTGAGATGTTATTCCAATAGTTATCTACCTATCAAATAAACATCACTGGAAGTGGAAACAAAGACGATAACAGGAAAGCAGTGTGTACCATTAGAGGACAGCTTCCGTCCTTGAAAAGTGACAGTGCCTTAGTACGAGCATGCTGTTGCTTATCACCACTAATGGACACGACTTTCCAACCCCTGAAGCAAAGACACATCAAAGATTCAAACAAAATGTAAACCAGATATGACATTGGTTCATACTACTACATGTACCAATTTTGCCAGGGTCAAATTAGTTCGACCATGTATTACCAGGAGGTAATTGGAAGCTAGGCATTGGTATCTAATGTTTTACTCAACTAAACAGAAGAGTCAAATTACCTTTTCTGTAGCATCATTTCAACACGAGATGCTTCCTTCTTGTATAAAACAAAAACCAATACTCTATTCCTGTTCAAAGTTTGCAACCTCTTGTAAGCATCAATTATAAAGAGAGTTTAGAAAAAAATCAATATCCAGGTTAGACGCCAAAACAGGATACAAGTGATGCAAACACTATCCGCAAAAACTGATGATTGGCAACAACCAACAACAGCATACCCAATGTAAACAACAAAAGTGGGTTCTGGGGGGTAGAGTGTACACAGAGCTTACCCCTACCTTGGAGGTAGAGGCTGATGATTGACGAATGTAACCATTGCCACGAAGAAAAATTGTGTTGGACCATGATAAGGAACTAAAGAAGAATGATAACGAAAATCCACTGCAGAAGTATAATGAACTCATCCACAATTTTTTTTGAAAAAAGGGAGATAATAGTGTGTGTGTGTTGTGTGAGAGAGAGAGAGAGCGATGCACTTTTTCCCCATGGTTTAATAAACCTACTAACTACCTCCTGGTAGACAAATGGAAACACTACTTTTAGGATAAACCCCTCACTTGGTCCACCATCTGAAATAAACATGACACCAGACAACTGTGTTTAGACAACATTAGCCACCACACATGAGCAGATTAATCATTTCACACTTTTTATGAGAAAGATGACATTATATTAAACGTCAGCACAAAGGCAGTGCTGGGCTGGTCATTTCGCACTGTAGTCACTTTAGAGTGATTTCAAAATAAGGAAAATTGCTCTAGTTGACTTAACAAGAAGGAAGCAATCCATTCAATTCCTAAAAGTACAAGGGAGTTACAAGCCTATTTTGTACACAAGGAGATAATCAGGATATTAAAACCACATGCAAAGACTTAACAGGAAGCAAACAATACATTCAATTCCTAAAAGTAGAAGGGAGTTGCAAGCCTATTTTGTACACAAGGAGGTAATTAGGATATAAAAACCATACGCATAGAAACTTTACCAGTATATAACAGTTGCTACTGCATTAAGAGATGATTAAATGCATGCTTTTCAAAAGATCAGTAGCTTTCACATGAAATATTTCAACCAAAGAAATCCACAAGAGAGTCTGAGAGATAATGGTCAAAAACACACCTCAAGTATCGCCTTTTTTTGAGTTTCCTACATGAACTATCAGGTGTGAGAATTTCCTACCTAAACTATTACCAATTAGTTTGCAAAACACACCTCAACTATCAGTTGTTCACTTTTCCTACCTAAACAATCACCAACTAGTCCGCAAAACACACCTCAACTATCAGTTGTTCACTTTTAATGAGGTGTGTCTTGCAAACTAGTTGGTGATAGTTCAGGTAGGAAAAGTGACAACTGATAGTTGAGGTGTGTTTTGAAAACTAGTTAGTGATAGTTTAGGTAGGAAATTCTGACACATGATAGTTCAGGTAGGAAACTCAAAAAAAGGTGATACTTGAGGTGTGTTTTTGACCCTTAACACAAAACAAAATCAACAAAAAGTTCCACCTCTAACCTATGGACACTGTTGACTAGCATAATTCACGAACATCATCATTCATGAATATCATTATTCATATACTATAATATAGCGGGAGTTATCATTGATGTCAGCAAGAGACAAGGAGTGCAAGCTTGAGAGCTGGAAATAGATCAGAAATCTGCCAGTAGAGATTTCTACTAAGATATACCTTCTAGACTTGTGGTATTTTTCCAGCAAGCACTGTAAACGCTCATCACGTGCTCGATCTTCTAAGACCTATCAATGTAAAAGGAAGTGGACAAGCAGTTCAGTAGGAAGAAACGGAGATGAACTAGTAAGTCTTCTCCTATTCTCTTTTGAGTTTGATTTTTCGTTTTCTTTGTTAGTCGATTGGCTCGGAATGAAGGCAACAATATGCTATCACATGAAAGAGCTGGAAAAATAAAAAGAACCTGCATATTAAGAAGTTTTTAGAATTTTTATAATGGGGTTTACCTCGACAATTTGCATGACATCATGGTTGGCAGCCAAATCTTCTGAACCTACAACTACCTGAATAGACTTCAGTTTTAAGACAGGAAAGGAACTACAACAAATTTGAGAATATATTCCGAATGCTGAATCAGACCTTGATTGGATTGGGGTCCATGAATTCTTGAGCTAATTGATGAACAGCCACAGGCCATGTAGCACTGAACATAACACTCTGCCGAACTGCACAATTTGATGGGATTTCAATAGTGGACAGAAAAAATGCATGTTCACAAAATTGAAACTTCATCTAGCTAATATCTGAAGTGCAGAAAACAAGGAGCAAAGGCCACAATGTAACGTGGAAGGACAAGGATATGAATCAAAAAATACAAGCCTTGAAATATTTACAAGATTCAATTTTTTAAAATCCCTTTTTTGGTTACATATATACTGATAAAAAGTGAAACAAAAATAAACTTTAACATATGGCTGTGCTTCATTTACAAAAAGGATAGAAAATGAAACCACAAATTGTACTTGGAGCAAATACAATAAGCTGTGAAAGGCATTCAGATGCAAACATTTCATTACAAACAAAAGAAAAAAGATAGTACAACAGGTTAAATCTATCTAATGAGATGTCCATTAAAGCTCCAGCCCAAATAATTCAAGAGACGGAACCAAATGCAAAGAGCGATATTCATACCAGAACATGTTTGGCTCAATATGGCACGTACTGCTGGTTCAAAACCTAAATCGAGCATGCGATCAGCTTCATCTAGCACCTATAGCAATATTAGTCACATCAGTCAACGTAAAGGAGCATGACAGTTGACGTGTATTCCACTTACATTAAAATACTAGCAAGAAAATTGAATTAAGTCACATTTAAGAAGTTATCTTGTAAACATGTACGAGAAATGGAAACATTCAATTTCTTAATTTGTGATCACATTACTAAAAATAAAGGATACTACAATCTCTATGTTTGCTTCTGTCACATTACAATAATATACTCACTTGCATCTCAATGGTAACTTTGAAATTTATTACAGGGAGCTAATTTTTAAAAGGTCTCATCAAATGCCACTTTGTTTCTGAATAAGCTAAAAATAAAGGAAATTGGCATAGTTTACGACAATCCAGAATAAGAATGGCAAAGCTTTGGGCCATGAGAAGCATATCATTTGTAAGCTCTACAACAGCTAAGCTACAGAAATATGTACCTCTGTAAAATTTCTAGCGCCAACCACCAAAATATTTCATCAGCCCAAGGATAAACTCCACAAACAATCAAGTGATAGTACATAGATGCTAAGTAGAATGTTAAACATAAGATGATTTTCAAGCATATTTTCAGTTTTTATTTTTCAGTTTTTATTTTAAACAAGACCAACATTTACATACCTCACAAAATGCATATTTAGCAACTTGAAAAGACGAGATTACAAAATCTGGAAAGTAAAAATACTACTCCTAAATCCAATAAAATAAATTCAAAACAGCATGTGTACACATTCGATGACCACAAATACAGAACAGAAGCATCCAAACTAACTACAGTAATTGAACAAACAAAATTTCACGACGTCATGCTTACTCCGACTTCATCAAATATCAAGAAAGTCAAAAAAATGAAGGGCATAAACGCACTCACCACAAAAGAAACCTCTTTTAAGTTGCAAGCTCCCATTTCCATCAAATCCTGCAAACGACCAGGGGTTCCAATAACAATATCCTGCAAGCAGAGGATATGATCTGAGGTACCGACAAGCAACTCTAAGTCAAAGAATCAAAAGTGTGAAGCATGTATAACATCCATTTAAAAAGTCTAAGAAAGCAACCATAAGGCCTTAAATTGACTTACAGATAGTAATTATATGATATTGAAAAGATCATCATTCAAGACTCATTATAACAATAAATACAGCACGAATAACCAAAAGAATCCTTACCACACCAGATCTAAGAGAAGCCTTTTGACGGTGCTTATCAACTCCACCATATAGACAAACTGACTGAATGCCAGTAGGCTTCCCAGCCTCGCAGAGAACATCTGATATCTATTAGAATGAGCAAGATCGTTCAATAAAGCGTAAAAATCCACATCAGCATTTTGTATTTGATAGTACGAGGCAAAACATGTATATTGATTTAATAAAAGAAAACAAAAGAGAGAACTTAGAAGATATGTTGGCCAGATACTAAAAGACATCTAGAGATAAAACCCACATAAAATTAGCCCCTTTTGCACCTTTCATTATGCATGGTATAAGCTCTATCTCGATAAATGGGATGCCGGTTGGATTTTTCCCTGCTCATGTGGGTATAAGGCAAGGTGACCTCATATATCACTTTTTAATCTTGTTAATCAAGGTATGTCTTAGTAGAATGATTGAGGAGGCAGCAAAGAGGGGTTGCGTTTAAGGGCTTCCATGCAGAAGTCAGAGGACAGGAGCCATGTTGATCTCTCACTTGCTTTACACGTATGAAACTCTCATTATGTGCAACACAAGCGGAGAACAAATACTATATCTGAAGACAGTTTTATTGCTGTTTGCTCTTTGAAGCAATAAAATATCAGGTGTACATATAAATTATGCTAAAAGGGTCGTATTTTCCTGTGACAAGGTTTCCAACATTCAAGACTTGGCAGATTCACTGGGATGCAATGTGGGCTGGTTACCAAGTAAATAATTAGGTATACTCTTTGGATGCCAATCAAAAAGAATACTTGGAAGTTGGAAGGAATGATAGAAAAGTGCGAAAAAGAGATTAGCAAATCTACTTGTCCTTGGGAGGAAGGTTTATAATCAATATTGTTTTGGATGCACTCCCGACTTACAATATGTCTATATTTCAATACCAAACAAAATGCATAAAAGAGTCAATAAATTAAAGAGGAATGTTTTGTGCCAAGGAAACAACTAAAAAGTCTTTCATTTAGGTTGTGTGGGAAACAGTGATCACCAGTAAGGAGGCTTGGAAGTCAAAAATCTAAGGGCACAAAACATTATCTTTCTGAAATGGCTATGGAGATTTTGCAATGAGGAGGAGGCACTGGACACAAGTGATTATATAGAGAAGAACAAAATGGAAAATTCTTGGAACACATGAACACCAAGGCATTCATATGCAATTGGGAACTGAATATATCAGAAACTTATTGAATATATTCTAAGAAAACATTCACATTAATATAGGTGATGGTAGAAAACTTTAATTTGGAAAGAAAGATGTTAGGACATACACTCCTAAAAGATCAGTTTCCTATCATTTCCTGCAAAGTAAATAACCATGATACCAAAGTAGAAGATTACTAGTCTACTCAAGAATGGAACACTTTTAACAAGGATGGAACCTTCCCCTTTAAAGAACATGTAATAACACATTCATTTGCCTTTTGCCATGCTAAATTTGAACTACAAAGTTCAATCTTTAACGAATGGAAATATTATTCAGTAAGTGAAGCTCAAGTGAAATCAAACTCACACAACAGAATCAGTAAAAATACCAATAATGCAAGAAAGCAGACAGTTTTAAACACAATTCCAGGTATAAATTTGAGGAACATACTTGTTGAGCTAGCTCCCTTGTAGGCGAAAGCACAAGACAAAGGGGATTCTTAGACTTTTTACTCTTTCGCTTGCCCATGATGTGCATAATAGCCGGAATACCAAAAGCCAATGTCTTACCTAATCATACAAAAACATAATAAAACTAAAAAAAACCACAAACCATAATCCACTATTACACTAAAGACCCTCAATTCCAATGTTATACCTGATCCAGTTTTCGCGATTCCAATGAAATCACGGCCATCTAAAAGAAAAGGCCAAGAATGAGATTGAATTGGTGACGGTTTTTCGAAATTCTTGCAACATTCCAATACCTCACTTGGAAGCCCTGCATCCACAAATTTTGCTAAAGCTTTGTACTTTAACTCATTAGCACCCTTACCAGTAACCATCACATTTGTACTACTTTCTTTAACCTCCTCATTAACAACACTTCCATCAATGTTCTTTGTATCATCTTCAACTTCCTCTACCTTATTCTTCTTCTTCTTCTTCTTTTCAGCTGATCGATCAATTGTTTTAGTATTTCCATTCGACCCACTTAAAGTTTCATTATTTCCATTAGACCCACTTGAAGTTTCAGTGTTTCCGTTAGACCATTCTCGTTCTTGCTTCTTCTTCCTTTTCTCTTTTTTGTTGGACTCTACAACAACTTCAGGTTCGGGATCTTCGAGTTTTCTCTTCTGTTTCTTATGAGATTTGGATTCAGATGATGAGAAATTGTTGAGGGTTTGTGGTTCCTCATCCAACTGTTTTGCTACCATGGCTGCTGAACGTGTGGAGAAGACAAAAACCCTAAGGTTTAAGGAAATAAAATGTAAGTGTATTTGTAGCAGTAGTTTTCCCAAATTCACCTCTGGTTTAAAGTGAAATTACAATGAGAACGTCATCATAATGGTCCCTAACCTATTGGTTAATTCATTTTGATCCTTATATATATAAGTTAAGCCGATATGGTCCCTAACCTATTGGTTAATTCATTTTGATCCTTATATATATAAGTTAAGCCGATATGGTCCTTGATATGGAAAATGGAAAAGGGTTATATTTGTCTTTATAGTCTCACAAATAAGCTTTTTTTTTGTCCTTTCTTATACTTTGTCAAGATATTTACCTTTATCATCCAAGAGTTTTCGGATTCGATAAATATTAGTACTACTTTCTTAATGGAGTAGGATAAATATTATTTTTTTAGAGTAAATATTAGAGTACTTTTTAGTGGAACATGTGGATTTAACGGAGTAGGATAATATTACTAGTTTTAGAGTACAAGGGTAAATATGACCCTAAATTTGAATGACGGGGACAACTATATTATAAAAGTATAATGAAAAACATATATAACTTATTTGTGAGAGTACAAAGATATATAAGACTTTTTTGTATGGAAAACACGTTCATTCTTCAACCCTAAGGGGTCGTTTGGTTCAATGGATTAGGTGTGTTATTTTTGATAAAAAATTTTGTAATTAAATTTATTATGTATTTGATTGAAAGTATTACTCAATATATATTGTTCTTATGCCAAGATTTTGGTATAATTTCTCTTATAGAATGTTGGATTGGCTTCATTTGTTTTGTATTGTGATATCTACAGTTTTATTTTCCTTGAATATTTTGCATTGACTATGTTTTTTTTATCTGATGGTCTATCGGAAACAAACTCTCTACCTCACAAAGATAAATGTAAGGTCTGCGTACATTCTACCATTCCCAAACCTCACTTACGAGAATACATTGGGTATGTTGTTGTATAAAATGTGGAATTGATTATCCAAATTATTATCTCAAGATTATAATCCTGAATGTCTGATTTGAATTAAACGACTCATAGAAATAACAGAGTTTTCATATTTTTTTGTTGCCACTTTTCATGTGTTATAGTTTTAGTGGCGAGACATTTTTACTTTAATTTGTCTCATGTTTTCTAATGTAATGTAGCTTCAATGGTGAGACGATTTTTTCTCATTAAAACTTCAAAGCTTATTAGTTTTATAAAAAATGAATAATTGACATTTGCTTCAATTTACACGCACCTTAATTATTCTATCTGATACATGTTAGTTTCCTCCAACACATGTATTAGGTATTATGCCCAAGATTTAGATCGATACAGTGAAATTATCTAATATTGTTTCGTCTCTCTATATGTAAATATTAGTCTTCATGATTTTCACTCACTTTTTTAACTATTATGTCACATATTAGGTATGAAAGTTTTACTTATTTTTGGCTTAATATTTTTCGGAGACAAAATTGTATGCAACCACATTAACTCTTCAAGAGATTTAATGTTCGCTCTTTATTTTAGTTTATTTATTTTTTATTATCGTATTTTAGTTGATACGATTCTCAAAAAACTGGATGGCATGGAGCACATTATGGATGATCTTGATATGTTTAATTGTTGACTAGTTTTAAAATTAAAGTGTTCGTAAAAAACACCTCAAGGAGTTGCATGATCTTCATGAATTGGTTAGAAGAAGTTTAGGTAGTCATTTTGATGATTCATGTAAAGAATTACATATTTGAAAACTTGGAGATTGCCTGGAACAAGTGTTGGAAATTTACTAATGTGGAATTAAGTTTATCCCATTATTTATGACTCGAACAATTGGGCCCCGCACGTCGGAAATATCGTTTCCACACACGTGCAATCTTAGTGTCAAGTATCGTAAATTTCGTTAATGAAAGAGATATTTGTACGTAAGTGAAATGTTTGAGAAATAGGATAATGGATGGTTATTAGATGAATAACAAGTGTTCCACGTTGGTAAACGAATGAAGGATTGTGCGAGGTGCAAGATGGTACGGGTCGAACCGAGGAGCCGAGAAGGGCCGCGGTGCCCCACTAGCTGAGTCGCGACGCTAATTCCAACAATTTTTCCTCCATAACTCAGCCATTATTTGGCTGCATTAGTTGGTGGTTTAAAGGGCCATTACATGAAATTTAAATGACCATTATATGGGAACTTGAAGGGACCATCTTGCACACCTATAAATTGAGGCCTTTGGCTCAATTCTATAGATGAAGAAGAGACAATATACATACAAGTATATAACACCACAAGAGGTCAGATTTTTCTGATAAGCAATCATTCTCTTAGCAATTTTCATTGTTCGGGTTCTTCGCTGAGGTCATTTGTGTAGGCTTTGCACACTTGATAGTTTGTTGTTTCATTTTGGGAGACTATTGTCCATACTTCCGTAAAGCCTATATACGGGGGCAATCTTGTCTTAAAGACATAGAGTCATCTCTCGACTCAACCGGTGGTGTTGTGGTTATCTAATTGGTTGCTAAGTGTTTCAGGTGTTAACTTAACAGACGAAGGACTCTAACTGTTCGTCTTCTCAACAGATCTACAAGCCACAAGTGTAGCAGTTCATGTCCTTCTATTTCTGAATACAAAATCCATATTTGAAATTTCATTCAAGATAAGATATTGATAACTTGTTGTTGTCCTCATTGTTGTTTATCCTTTCGATCACTGTAATAGTTATTTACTATTTCCGTTGTTGCTTTACATATTCCAACAACTTTAAGACAAGATATGTATTAGTGATTCGAAAGATGTTGGTCGACAAATGTGTGACCAAATCTGGGTGTGATTTTCTTCTTGAAAACAGTTTTGTTGACAGTTTTGCTAACAGTTCAAACAACAACCATGCTTGCAAATCTGGTCCTAGTTTTAGTTCTCTCTTTGACGACAGTTACAAATCTGTTTTCGTCAAATGAGGGATCTCTGGATCTGATGCTGAGCTTTAAGATACTGATGATAGTCATGCTAGTACGACTAAAGATCAAGGATGAGTTGGTGTCACCGCTCCTGAGTGTGGTGGAAACAAACGTCAACGAGAAGCTGAGGATGTCAACTGGGACAAGAGGAGAAGGCTGAAGATGATGTTCTATCATATAGCAAAAGTCCTATATATGTCCCCAGACAGAGGATATGAATTATGGTAAGGAGGATATGGACACTCAGTCTAACTGAAGTGGGCCAGAATCCAAAAGGTCTAAGTTAATCCTTCCTTATTCAATAAAATATTTAGTTAATATCTGAATAAAAGTGTGTAAAGCAAAGCTGGGAATATGAAAGTATTTTCATTAAAAACTTATATTCCCTACACTATAAAATCAGATATTGAATCTATTTTCTTCCCGGTTAAAGATTGGACTATTGTAAACAAAACTTAAAAGATCCGTTCTTTTGGATGTAATTATTAAAAGTGTGTAAAGTATGTTCGCACATATGAAGAAGAAATATCCACTGACTGTGCGAAAATTGTTACCACTCTTAAGTAAGCGTCAGGGATTTACCTGGGCACCAATCACAAGGGAAGAAGACTAAAAGCTAAAGACATTGAACATGTCACACTATTTGGCAAAAGATCCTTCATTTGATAAGATGATATTAGACACTCAGTCGTACCAAGCCTAGGGCGACTGGAGTGGGGCAAAAATTTATTTGATAAGATGATATTGGACACTCAGTCATACAAAGCCTACGGGCGACTAGAGTGGGCCAAAATTCAGTTAATAGGATGGTAATGGACACCTAGTGAGGTGGGCCAGAATTTCCAGGTCTTAAATGATCTGAAGGCCAAAAGAAAGGCAGAAAAGTACTGGACACCTAGTGAGGTGGGCCAGAGTTTTCCAGGTCTTAAATGATCTGATGGCCAAAAGAAAGACAGAAAAGTAATTGGACACTCAGTCTGCCAAAGCAACTAGAGTGGGCCAGAGTATCCAGATCACTTATGATCCGATTACGCCCTAACCACGGGCAAGATGTTGTTCATGTGAAGCAACAATATCTCTAAAGTAGAAGGGGTTGGAAAGGTTGTCATCAATAGGACTTCAGGGAATGGGATTACTCTAAAATGAGGTGATACATGTCCTAAACTTGGTTTAAGGGACGTTGTTGGTCAAGCTGGTTTGAGACTAGTCCAACAGATCTGTAATAACTAAGAATGGTATAGTATGTATGTAGCTAAATGAATGATATATGTGTAATCCGTGCATCTACGCCATCATAGATTAAGACACGTTAAATAAAAAGTGATTCAAAAGCTAACGAAGTTGAGATTGTTGCCTTCTGTCGACAGAAACCCTCAAAATGAATGTGAGGTAGGTGAAGAGGCAAAATCACATTTCCATTCCGTCAAAGGAATAGCGAAAGAAGCACCGCTCCTCTAGAGCTTAGTCACACCTACATGGGTGATTTGAAGTTTGTACAAAATAGAGGGGGGAGACAAGTACTTTGTGACCTTTATTGATAATGGTACAACGTATTGCATCCTTTGTTTGTTGAAAAGCAAATATGAAGTTGTTGAAGCGGATAAGTGCTACAAAGTAGAAATTGAAGTTGGAATACCGAAACAGGTCAAGTTGGACCTAAGACTGTATATTGTGTATCAATTGGATCTGCAAATAATAGCAGTGCTTATCGCCTCTTGGTGTCAAAGAATGCTGAATTCTTTGAAGATAACTTTCCTTAAGAAGGGAAAAATAAGTAATTGCTCGAGGTTAACAAGAACCCGCGAGGGCCTAACTATCCGAAAGTAGACATTCTGTGTCTACAGGACTCGGAAATTGCTGACTATCCAGAACTTAATATTCCAGATCTACGGAACTCAGGGATTCTAGATGTTGAACCGAGACGGAGCAAAGAGGGGACATGGACTTGTTCCAGGCCTTCTGGCTTGTATGGTTGAGAATAAACCATGGACAATTAGCAAATAATTGTCATCTCCAAAAGCGTTGCCTTGGAAAGAAGCTACAATGAGAGAAATAGATTCTATCATATAGAATCATACTTGTGTAATGGTTAATCTTCCTCCGGGAAAAGAACCTTTGGGTTGTAAAAGTGGATATTCAAAAGTGAGTACAAAGTAGATGGATCTACTGACGAGTATAAGGCCTTGGCTACTTGTACATGTGCTCCCATGTGAATAACTTAACATCTAGGGTCATTGCAGTCTTGCGTGGCATGGATGTTGAAATAACCTTCCTAATCGGAGAGTTGGAAGGGGAGGATCAGAGTTGGTTTGTTGGACTGTTGGGCTTCTTCCTAAACTTTCATTTTGGTCTATGAAATATTTACATTTTGTCCTGGAAGTTTCAGTTAAAACAGAAACAATGAATTTGACAACAGAAACATTGAATCTGAAGTTAGAAAGTCAATAGTTAGAAAAACCAACAGTCTGAAAGTAAAAGTCATATTGAAACAAAAGTCTCGATATGAAAGATATGGGTATCACAGATGACATCTTAGGAATTGGGATTTCTAAGACATCTAACGGACTGGTCTAACTCCAAACTCAGTTGTGACAGTCTTGTTGAAGCCACCAATGGATATGAATCATATAACTGATTGTAATTATGGTGCACCCATATACAAGGAGCGATATGCGCAGGTCACATGTAGCTCAATGTATTGTACACATCATAACTGACCTGGTATCGGCTTACAAAGTAGATCAGTTGAACTAAGGTTCAGTTGTGATTCAGGACATGATCGATAGAAGGTGTTGAGTCGGATATGACTATATCTGAAATATTCGCTTATCTACGGATTAGGTTATTCTGGATGTCCAGCGGTTCTAGGAGAACACAATGATGCAAACTAGACACCAAAGCCACAAGTAAATGTGTATGGTGGGTCTTGGAAAATCATCTAAAGCAAACTTGCATCGGCCGATTCATGATGGAATCGGAGTTTATCGCTTTAAACAAAGCATGAAAGAAGTTGAGTAACTTCTCGACTCCTTAGAGGACGTCCCTTATTGGGAGAAACCCGTGCCTTCAGCAGTTATACATTGTGGCTAGCCGGTCGGCTTTAGGAAGGGCATGGATAACGGCGTCTGGACATATATGTCAGATATGTCGGAGATATGAGACAGTATGGCAGTTGATCATCACGGATGTCACTTCTTTGATTACTAAACAAAGGATATAGCGGACCCTTTAACTAAGGGACTATCCGAAGATCAAGAGTTCTGCCTGTCTAGGGGAATGGGCTTAAAAACCCAAATAATACGAACCTTTGCGGTGGTAACCCAACCATACTGACTGGAGAGCCTAATAATTTGGTTCTATGGGAAAACTAAGCTGCAAAAGGTTCAGTTGAGCGCTTCGGTGGAAGCAAGAGCACTTCAGATCATGATTTATGTTAAGAAACATGAATCCAA
The DNA here is from genome assembly GCA_034509755.1 of Anisodus tanguticus. Classification (NCBI taxonomy): domain Eukaryota; kingdom Viridiplantae; phylum Streptophyta; class Magnoliopsida; order Solanales; family Solanaceae; genus Anisodus; species Anisodus tanguticus. The sequence goes on from CM067546.1 coordinate 35,758,878, forward strand.
AGTCGTTCCTGCGATAGACATTAAAGTGCTACCTGCATGGTGGGTAAAGGTTAAGCTTCCAAACCTTTAACGATCATAAAAATGTTGAGGTTAATGTTGGAGAAACTTTTAATGATTCCTAATACTTATGAAGTGGGGTATAACATGATACCTTGTAGGAGATCACCTATTTAAGGGCGAGGACAAGCCGCTTCAAAAGAACGCACTTAAGAATCCAAGTGTGTCCACGACCAAAATGGACAGAACAAAAGAAGAAACGAATAAAATGGAGGTATTGTGTTGGTACCGTTGTCTTGGATTACATTAAACATTGACGGTTCAAGACATCACGTTCACCGCGCAGTAAGTAAGTCCAATGGTATTCAACTAGGGAAGGTTCAAAGTGGAAGCTATCTCTCCTAATGCAATATCTTTTCGCTGAAAGATTGCTAAAAGTAGACACTGTGTGTGCGCCAAAATATTTTTTTCAAGAGGGGATTGTTGAAAATTTACTAATGTGGAATTAAGTTTATCCCATTATTTATGACTTGAACAATTGGGCCCCGCACGTCGGAAATATCGTTTCCACACACGTGCAATCTTAGTGCCAAGTATCGTAAATTTCGTTAATGAAAGAGATATTGGTACGTTAGTGAAATGTTTGAGACATAGGATGATGGATGGTTATTGGATGAATAACAAGTGTTCCACGTTGGTAAACGAATGAAGGATTGTGCGAGGTGCAAGATGGTAGGGGTCGAACCGCGGAGCTGAGAAGGGTCGTGGCGCCGACCGGACTGGGCCATGGCGCTGGAGCGCCGCGAAGCCCCACTAGCTGAGCCGCAGTGCTAATTCTAACTTTTGTTTCTTGGAGCCGCGACGCTAAATGCTGCAGCGCCGCGACGCTTCCCAGTCAGTGTTTGCTCGACGGAAGTCCAAAGTTTGGCTGATTATAGAGAGGTTTTGAAGCATTAACTTGACAGTTTTTCCTCCATAACTCAGCCATTATTTGGCTGCATTAGTTGGTGGTTTAAAGGGCCATTACATGAAATTTAAATGACCATTATATGGGAACTTGAAGGGACCATCTTTCACACCTATAAATTGAGGCCTTTGACTCAATTCTATAGATGAAGAAGAGACAATATACATACAAGTATATAACACCACAAGAGGTCAGATTTTCCTGATAAGCAATCATTCTCTTAGCAATTTTCATTGTTCGGGTTCTTCGCTGAGGTCATTTGTGTAGGCTTTGCACACTTGATAGTTTATTATTTCACTTTGGGAGACTATTGTCCACACTTCCGTAAAGCCTATATATGGGGGCAATCTTGTCTTAAAGACATAGAGTCATCTCTCGACTCAACCGGTGGTGTTGTGGTTATCCAATTGGTTGCTAAGTGTTTCAGGTGTTAACTTAACAGACGAAGGACTCTAACTGTTCGTCTTCTCAACGGATCTACAAGCCACAAGTGTAGCAGTTCATGTCCTTCTATTTCCGAATACAAGATCCATATTTGAAGTTTCATTCAAGATAAGATATTGATAACTTGTTGTTGTCCTTGTTGTTGTTTATCATTTCGATCACTGTAATAGTTATTTACTATTTCCGTTGTTGCTTTACATATTCCAACAACAAGTAATTAGGATCAAGTGTTAGAAGCTGGATTAACGCAAGGTTCTATGTTACATCTTAGAATCCAACACAAATAATGAAGCAATATGTCAAGTATGGCACGAAACTATGCTACATTGCAAAACGTCCACATAGAAATTTATATATTGCAATGCAAAACATCTTTACCGTTACTTGTTCGATAAAGCTTTGTTGGTTGCTTCTCCGCCGGTTGTTTCCATCATCACTATTTGAGGTGTATAACTCACGCTATGTTGTCAACATAAGTATTTTTTTTAAGCAATTCCCAAATTGTCTCCTAATATGGAGTGTGTTCATTTTCTATTTTTACATTAGAGAGGTGTGGTGGATCCTTATGATCAGACTATTTAATCAGGAATGACGGCTTTGTGACTTTACCACTTGTTCAGAATGCTTTCCGCACTAATGTTGTCAAATACAATGTGACTGGTGTAAGTAGATAAGTATGCTCATGTTCAGTGTTTCAGTGACTACATTATACATAACGATGTTATATTGCAGAGTGTTCGTAATGACACAATATCACAGGAGGACACATGGGCAGCTCAAGAGAGAGACTTGTAAAGCTTTTGCTTTAGACCTTCAAAATTTTGAGGCCCTAATAATTTTTAGTAGTAAATTTTATGATTTTATTTTTTCTTGACAATACTAAGAATTGTAAAATAAAAGTAAAAATGTATATAAGAAAGAAAGAAAACTATTTACTTTTTTATTAAAATATTTTAGAACTTTGAACTAAACTATCCAAATCTTTATATTAATAAATAAAAATTTTACAACAATATTCAAGGTAATGTATTAAAAACACATGACTAATATCTTATTAACTTGAATCAACAAACTTCACTAAAGCTTTGTGTTTTGACTCATTAGCACCCTTACCAGTAACCATCACATTTGTACTACTTTCTTTAACTTCCCCATTAACAACAACATACCATCATTCAAATTTTTAATATTTCCATATAACTCAACTGATCCATCAAAATTTTCAGTATTTTCATTACACCTAATAGAATATTTCCCGAATATTCTTTCATTAATTGTATATTTCTTATTTTAGGTAGAATTGTATTCCTATTGTAATTAGGTCTCCTATTTTAGGTAGAATTATATTCCTATTGTAATTAGGTTGATTGATTACCTAGTTTAAATATTTTTGTACTACTATATATATTGTACATTATTGATGAACACAATCAAGGAACATATTCCTTTATGGTATCAGTAACCTAACAATACCTCCGCCGCCGCCGACCAAAGCTCTCGGTCGCCACCCCCACGGAACCCTAGTTTTTTTCCAGCCATTCTCTCTCCCTTCTCCTCCTAAATTTCATCTTCCATGACTAACAAAACCAAATTCCATCATGCACTTGCAGTAAACAACATCAAAAACTTCATCTCTATCATACTTGAGATGGAAAAGGGTCAATACTCCTCGTGGGCAGAGCTTTTTAAGATCCATTGTCGTGTTTACGAAGTTATCGACCACATCATCCCTCCTACACCGAAGTCCACAGACCTACCCTCCGCTTCGACTTCTGATGATGCACTCTGGTCTCGTTTGAACGCAGCCGTCCTCCGGTAGATATATGGCACAATCTCTAATGATCTGTTGCACACCATCATTGAGATCGATGCCACTGTCCGCCAAACATGGGAACGTTTGGAAAGTATTTTCCACAATAACAAAACTCAAAGAGTGTTATACCTTGAAAATCAGTTCAAGGACATTCATCATGACGATTTTCCAAATGTACCTGCATATTGTCAAGAACTCAAGATGTTTGCCGACCAACTATCCAACGTCGGCGCACCAGTCATTAATCAATGACTGGTTATGCAACTTATTGTAGGCTTGAACGAATTCTATGACCGTGTTTCTACCATCATTCATCAATGCACGTCGTTACCTCCGTTTTATGAGGCCCGTTAAAAGCTTATTCTTGAGAAAACCCGGAAAATTAAGCGCAACACCACTCAAGCCAACATTGCCGACGCCGCCCTCACTACCACCGTCGGACCCTCCGCCGACGGCAGGGCCTCCAACTCCGGTAACCAGAACGGCCTACCCGAGGACCCACATCAGCCCGCATCCACCCACAACAACCGCCGGAGTAGGCAGTCCGGCAAGGGCTATGGCGGATGAAATTTCGGCAACAATGGCGGCGGGAAGGGGCAATCCCCGCTGGCAAGAAACAGCCAGTAGCGACCATGGTAGTGGCAGCAACCTCCGTCGTGGGCTACTTACCCGCCATAGGTTGTGTGGACCCCAACGTCATGTGTCTCTCCTCCTAGCCCGTATACGACATCCTCGTGGACTCCACCTCAGAGCTGACATGCCCACCCTGGAATACTCGGCCCACGTCCCCAACAGACCTACACAGCACAGGCCCCCCGCCCTCAACTTATGAACCGACTGACATTGAGGCGGCTATGAATACAATGTCACTCAATGCTCCAGATGAAAATTGGTATATGGACACAGACGCCACATCTCACATGACGGCATCACCAGGTACTCTCTCGTCTTATTCCAATTTGAGTTATTTAAATCAAAATATTATTATTGGTAGTGGACAAGGCATTCCCATTCGCGGTTTTGATCATTCATCCTTATCCCCACCACATCCACTGCTAATCTAAAAATATGTTCTTCATGTCCCTAAACTCATTAAGAATCTTATCTTTGTGCGACGTTTCACAACTGATAATACTTTTTCCCTTGACTTTGATCCTTTTGGTTTTTCTGTGAATGATTTTACGACAGGTAGACGAATAATGAGATGTGACAATACATGAGATCTCTACCCAATTTCAAAACCCGTCAACAATCCAGCCTCAGTTCTATCAACCTTTGCTGCTCTTTCGTCTTCCTTATGTCACTCTAGATTAGGACATCCGAGAGATTTTGTTTTACACTCCCTTTGAAAAAATAATTTTATTAATTGCAACCGTATTTCTAAGACTTCTATATGTGAATCCTGTGTTTTTTGGAAACATGTTAAATTACCATTTTCTGCATCCACAAATTGTACTTTAATACGTTTCGATATCATACATAGTGATTTGTGGATGTCTCCTATTTTAAGTACAATTGGGCATCGATATTATATGTTGTTTTATACGATTATTCCAACTTTCTATGGAATTTTTCAATTGGCAATAAATCTTAGGTCTATCCCATTTTTTTCTCATTTAGTGTTCGCGTAAAAATACAAATTGAAAAGAGCATTAAATGTTTTCAATGTGAAAATGGTAGAGAATTCAATAATAATTAATTCAAACAATTTTGCTCCAATAACAGTCTTACCTTTCGTTTTTCCTGCCCTCACATCTCCTCCCAAAATGGCAAGGCCGAACGGAAAATCCGAACCATAAACAACCTAATTCGTGCTCTACTTGCTCACGCCTCAATTCCCCATAAATTCTGGCATTACGCACTCTCCATGGCCACATATCTCCTAAACATAATCTCAAACAAGTCTCTAGCTCAACGGTCGCCCACTCAAGTTCTGTTTCGTAGGAACCCCTCCTACTAACACTTGCGTATCTTTGGATGTCTCTGATATCCTCTCCATCCGATCACTCACAAACTCCAACACGGGTCTTCCCTGTGTGTGTTTCTGGGTTACCCCGCCAATCATCGTGGTCACTCGTGGTATGACTTGTCAAGCCATAAAATTATTATTTCACGCCATGTCCTATTTGATGACTCTCAATTCCTTTTTGCCTCCCTAAACGCACCACCTCGGCATTCCTATGGCTTCTTAAATGATGGCCTGAACCCTCTTCTAATTCATCATTTACATAGTCTGTTGTCCCAGACCCCGACACCCACCCTCACATCGGACAATTCGAGACACACTGCCCACCAGGTTCTGGCAACGGTGGCCCAGAACAGCCCATCTCAGGATGATTCCGCAGCCACCTCTCGGCAAACCGAGCATCAGCCAGCCGGTACAGCCACCACTGTTCTTCATCCTCTTCCCGGCAGTCCCACGGCACACCCCCTCCCATCCCGCATCCCAAGACACGATCTCGGACCATGAAAATTTGTGCCATGCACGGAATTCATAAACCTAAACGGTTGTTTAACCTATCTGTTTCAGTTGTCCCTTCCATGTCCCTCGAAATTCGAATGATGCCTTGTCCGACCCTAATTGGAAAGCCGCAATAATTGACAAATATAATGCTCTTATTGATAATAAGATGTGGAACCCAGTACCCCATCCACCTGATGCTAACATTATTCGTTCTATGTCGATTTTTAAACATAAAAGAAATCTTATGGTTCTTTTAAGAGGTACAAGGCTCATCTTATAGGTGATGGCAGGTCTCAACATGTGGGAGTAGACTGTGATGAAACGTTCAGCCCGGTCATAAAGCCCACAACCATTCGGACCGTCCTCAGCATTGATCTATCCAAGTCTTGACTCATTCATCAACTTGATGTCAAGAATGCCTTCTTACATGTGGATCTTCATGAAATGGTATATATGCATCAGCCTATGGGTTTCAGGAATCCTATTCATCCGAATTATGTGTGTCTGTTGCGAAAATCGTTCTATGGACTGAAACATGCTCCTTAAGCATGGTACCAGCGGTTCGCTGATTATGTATTCTCTTTCGGGTTTTCACACAGCAGATCCGGTCATTCCTTGTTCATCTACAACAAAGGTGCATACATGGCTTACCTATTATTATATGTTGATGGCATCATCCTCACCACATTGTATGATGCTCTCCGCCGGTACATTATGTCTCTCATTTCCTCTGAGTTTGCTATGATTTGGGCCCCCTGAGTTATTTCTTGGGCATCTCTGTCACTCGACATTCTGGCGGCCTATTTCTATGTCAGAAGAAATACGTCGAAGATATCCTTAACCATGTAGACATGACATCTTGCAAACCATCTTACACGCCAGTAGACACCAATTTCAACTTCAACACTGATTCTAGCCCCCTATTCAGACCCGACTCACTATCGTAGCCTGGTTGGGGCCATGTAGTACCTCACATTCACGAGATCTGACATATCCTATGTTGTGCAACAAATCTGCCTACACATGCACAATCCGACAGAAGCACACATGCATGCCCTCAAATGTATTTTACGATACGTCCAAGGTACACTTCACTTCGGATTACATCTATACAGGTCATCACTCATTGGTCTCACTGCTTATTCTGATGTTGACTGGAGTGGATGTCCAAACAACCGACACTCCACGTCTGGTTACTACATTTTTTCTCGGAGATAACCTACTGTCTTGGTCTTCCAAAAGGCAACCTACACTATCCCGATCCAGTGCCGAAACAGAGTACAGAGGTGTCGCCAACGTCATCTTTGAGTCTTGTTGGATTCGTAACCTTCTACTTGAGCTTCACTGCCCGATTCAAAAGGCAACAATGGTCTACTGCGATATATCTTTCCGTCAATCCCATCCAATATCAGCGCACTAAAACACATTGAGATGAACATTCAATTCGTTCGCGAAAAAATGGCTCGTGGTCAAGTTCGTGTCCTTCATATTCCTTCCAGATATCAGATTGACAACATTTTCACCAAAGGACTTCCGCGCATACTATTTTATGATTTTCGAGTCAGTCTCAATGTTCGTGAACCTCCCACTTCGACTGCGGGGTGTAATAGAATATTTTCCTGAATATTCTTTCATTAATTGTATATCTCTTATTTTATGTAGAATTGTATTCATATTGTAATTAGGTCTCCTATTTTATGTAGAATTATATTCCATATTGTAATTAAGTTGATTGGTTATTTAATTTAAATATTTTTGTACTACTATATATATTGTACATTATTGATGAATACATCTTAATTTTAAGACCACAAAAAGTTTCGGTCTTTCCATTAAAGCCTTCTTCTTGTTCTTGATTGTGCTTCTTCTCCTTCTTCTTCCCATCAGATATTTCAATATTTCCATTAGACCCACTTAAAGTTTCAGTCTTTTATCAACCCTTCTTGTTCTTATTTCTTGTTTCTTTTTCTTTTTCTTTTTCTCTTTCTTGGACTCTACAACAACCTCAGGGTTTGTGGAATTTGGATCTTCGAGTTTTCTCTTGTGTTTCTTATGAAATTTTGATTCATAGTTTGCTGAATTGGTGAGGGTACGTGGTTCGTCATCTAACTGTTTTGCTACCATGGCTGCTGAACGTGTGGAGAAGATGAAAAATCCTAAGGTTTAAGGAAACAAATTGTTGTTGTATTTGTAGGAGTTTGCTGTTTCCTGTCTTCCCAAATCCACCTCTATTTTGAGTAGTTTCCAGTGAAATTACAACGAGAAAATAATCGAAATGGTCCCTAGTGTATTGGAAATGGTCCCTAGTGTACTGGGTTAGTTCATTTTGATACTTGATATATATAGGTTAACAAATATAGTCCTTTTTATATATGAAAAAAGTGCACTTTTTTCGTTTTTCAACCTAAGGGGTTGTTTAGTGCAACAAATTAGGTGGGTTATTTCGATATAAATTTAAATTTAATTTTAAATTTATTACATATCTAGTTGAAATTATTAGTTAAGACGTATTATTTTTATATAATATATTTGTATAATTTATTCTTTATAATGGTGGATTGATTGTTTAGATTGTAATATCAGGATTATAATATCCTGATTTTGAACTAAACGGCCCCTAAAAGTAATAGAAATTTCATATATTTTTGTTAACTGGTGCATTAGTTTTATGTTTTGTAGCTTCGATGGCAAGACAAATTCACATATATTTTTATGTAATTTAGCTTCAACGGTGAGATAATTTTTCTATTGAAACTTCTAAGCTTGCTAGTTTGTACAAAAATGTACATTAGTACAAACAATAATGATATATGCCCCGATTTACACACACTATTTTGTCGAGTGCTTGTTATCTCCGACCAACACATTTATTAGATACTAGTTCATGACATGTGCGTTGCATATATGTGCCGAGTCATGTACCACATGATCTTTAAAAATAATGTCATATTATCAAAATAAAGTTCAAGAAAATAATTATACATGAAAGAATAAAGAAAAAAAATTGAATAATCAATGTGGATTGTCGCACCATAATTGTTGGTGTCTATGCATTTAATATGAAAGTGCAATATATCTTGTCAAGTTAGTGGTCATAAATTGACAAGAAAGTGGTGGCATAACTCGGCCTACTAATTACCCCACTAAGACTTAAATCTTGTAACATCAAACGTAAGTAACTCAGTGCTCCATACGGGGGAAATGAAAGCAGAATTCGTTCGGATCCTCCCACATGTTCAATCTTTTTTTAGCGGTTTCCCCAGAGATCTTTATCATTAATGCAACCTTCATTTTGCTCATTCATGGAGTTGGACTAGCCTCATTACTTCCCACTGGGCGAGAGGTGCACCTAACCCACCTACCCACTCATCAATCACGGTGTTCAGCTGACTTGCTTTCTCATGTTCTACCTCAATATCTCACTACTCTCTAATTTACTTCTTGGAATAATTCCTACAACTATATATAGAGGTGTTTCTGTTGTATATAGTCTTCAATTGTATTTGTTAGGAAGATGTGTATGGGAGTTTGTCCCACATTGAAAATAAGTATCAATATTTTTATTTTGATACTTATGCTCATGTAGCTAGAATTGCATCTATAAGAATATTGATAGCTTTAGCCTCTCTATATGATTTGCATATTCATCAAATGGATGTAAAAACTGATTTTCTAAATGGTGATTTAGATGAAGAGGTGTACATGAGACAACTTGAAGGTTTTGTCCTTCCGGGTTATGAACATAAAGTTTGTAAGTTAGTTAAATCATTGTATGATTTAAAACAAGCTCCGAAGCAATGGCATGAGAAATTTAATTATGCTGTCTAATGGTTTTATACATAACTCTGCTGATATGTGTATATATTCTAAGTTTACAAAAGATTATGGTGTAATCTTGTGCCTTTATGTAGATGATATGTTAATCTTTGGAACAAACATAAATGACATAAATGAAGTCAAAGCCTATTTGAGTTCCTGTTTCAAAATGAAGGACTTAAATGAGGTTGATACCATATTGGGTATCAAAGTTAGAAGAACTAGTGGGGGTTATTCCTTGAGTCAGTCTCATTATGTTGAGAAGATTCTTAAGAAATTTGAACATTTGAACTTCAAGGAAGCTAACACTCCATATGAAACATCATGCAAACTTAGTATGAACAGTGGAAGATCGTGGCTCGGCTAGAGTATGCTAGTGCAATAGGTAGCTTGATGTATGCTACACATTGTACTAGGCCTGATATTGCATTTGCAGTTTGCAAACTTTCTAGATTTACTAGTAATCCGGGTACAGAACATTGGCGAGCAATTGAAAGAATTTTTGGTTATTTGAAAAGAACCAAAAGTTATGCTTTGCATTATGGAAATTTTACAGCTGTACTTGATGGATATACAGATGCTAGTTGGATATCTAGTGATGGAGATAATAAATCCACAAGTGGTTGGATTTTTATGCTCGGTGGTGATGATGTTTCTTGGGCCTCAAAGAAACAGACATGTATCACACATTCTACCATGGAAGCTGAATTTTTAGCTTTGGGGGCAGCAGTGCTGCAAAGAAGCAGAGTGGCTGTGAAATATGTTATTGGATATAAAGTTGTGGCCACAACCGATGCCAGCCATTTCTTTGCACTGTGATAGTGAGGCAACTCTGTCTAGAGCTTATAATAAGATTTAGAATGGTAAGTCTAGACACATCAGTTTGAGACATGCGTATGTGAGACAGTTAATATCCGACGGGATTGTAATTGTGATTTATGTAAGGTCTTGTAACAATTTGGCAGATCCTTTTACTAAAGGACTTCCAAGAGAAATGATTTATGGAACAAGTCAAGAAATGGGCTTGCGACCAGTTTGAATTAATCAAAGCAACAATGGAAACCCAACCTTTTTCTATGAATACCCATGGTTAAAAGGTTCAATGTGGTAATAACAAGTTGTTGATGACTGATTAGGTCACACTAGTGTAACTATTGTTCTAGTGTATGTTTTATAGGGTGAGTAATTTACTCTTAATGAAATTCAGGTAATGGAAGAACTTCACCTATATAGACATACGAAGTGGTGCCGCTTCTAACAAGAGTTTTGGGTCGAACTTTTGTAAATGTCTATGAAACCAGGTGGAGCACATGGCCATAATGGTGCTACCTCGATATGAACATGAAAATAATAATTGTGTGTTCAGTCTTCCGATTCTAGCATAAGGAATTTTGGCTCAAACGCTTTAAGCGGCCATTAATTTCGTTAGGATTTTGAAGAACTGTAACTAAGTGAAAGTTCAAATCGCAAGATACTTTCATCTAAGCACTTTTGTTAAATTGAAGACTAAGTGGGGGATTGTTGTATATAGTATTCAATTGTGTTTGTTAGGAAGATGTGTATGGGAGTTTGTCCCACATTAGAAGATTAAGAAAAGCTTGATGTGTTTATAAATACTTTTGTACTTGGTATATTAAATTGAAAAGAGTTCATTTAGTTGGGCCAAACATGCATTGGGCTTGGATGTGCTTATAATTGGATTAATAATATGCTAATATATTATTGATCAAAGACTAGCACTTAGCACTTTGCACGAACACGAGCTTAAATATCATTTAATCTTTTGCTGTTTTAAAGAACGTTGATTTCATGAAAAGTCACAATTGTTCATGAAAGATTACAATTGTTCCTGAAAGGGTACTTGATTCCTTTAAATATGGAATGACACATGATTAAAAGATCACTTGCAATCTATATCTTCCAACCAAGAAAACCTTATTTCTTTCAAGCAATTCATGTTCATGAAGAACGAATAAGTTGCTGTAAAATTCATTCTTAAGATTAGGGAATCCTGGGGGTAATTAGCAAGTTAATCCCATCAACAATATAGTGGGGGCTAATATTATCCTAAGGACAGAATCATCTCGTCCTAATCTAGTTTCTACAATTCATTTCTTATCATACAGATCTCATTTTCTAACAGTTTCTTCCACAACTGAAAAATATTATAGTGTGTAGTGAGGTTAAAGTAATGAAAGAAAGAGTTGAGAAAAAGAAAAATATCCAACTTATTCACTATAAAAGAAAATGTTTTTATATTAAAGCAAAGTGTTTTTATGGTGGTGTTTTGGACTCTTCAACTAATTCGGAGTCGTTTGAGTCACATGACGTTGTCAGACTGTTGTATTTTAGAGGGGACAAGTCAAGAGATATATTGTTGGACCGGTGAAGATTATGACGCAGTGGACTTGAATCTCCTTAAAGAGAGCGAAATATTCGCGCCTCAGACTGAATATTTATTTTTATTTATTTTGTTATAATTTTCAACTGTAATGATTTATGATATATATGATATTAAACATTGATCCATAAATTCATTTATTGTTTATGAAAATTTGTAGCTCATATGAGTGGTGTGTCAAAATTACAGGAGCGCCCTTGATAAAATTTCACCTATATGAGTGTGGAGATAGGCAACTTCCTATGAGAATTGAGCTTTTTCACAAAAACACTCATGAGATTCTTTCCGTAATTAATGTTATTAGAATTTAGAACAGCTTAAACCCCAAAAAAATTAGAATCACGCAAAGGCTATCCATGCCTTAATTTAAGGTTTCAAAAATTTAGAATCATGCAAAGGCTATCTCTGTCATAATTTAAGGTTAGGAAATAGTACTATAAACAGCAGAGTATAGTTTCTGCAATGAAAATACGTTCATCCATAAATTGATTTAATATATAATTTAATACATATGGCTTCAACAAAAATGAATTTGTATTGTTTATGGTTGTGCCGACGGTTAAAACTTATCTCAACACCTTGATTATTATGTGTAAGCAGTGATACTTTATTTTCCCTAAGCAGTCATAGTTTAATGCGGAGCATTCTACTGACTTTGGTGTAGAAATCGTTATTTTACTAAGTGAAGGTTCAATGAAGAGAACACCTTCATTAGGTATAATAGTCTCACTTCAACTAATTTGGTGAAATCTCTTTTTTAATATTAAAATGAGTGGGGAATATTGGTGTTTATGCATTTTAATATTAAAATCAAAATATTGAAGTGCATTATATCTTGTCATTTTAGTAGTCATAAATTGACAAGAAAGTGGTGCTGTAACTCATCCTACTAATTACCCCTCTAAGACTTAAATCTTGTAAACTCATTTTCATATTCTATCTCACTTAATATTCCACTACTCTCTAATTTACTTCTTTGAAGAATTTCTACAACTATATATAGAGGTGTTTCTTCTTTGAGTTGTGAAATGAAAAATATTTAGTGTGTAGTGAGGTTAGAGTAGTGAAAGAAAGAGCCGAGAAAAAGAAAAATACTATAAGTCTCCAATTTATTCACTACAAAAGAGAGTATTTTTATATTAAAGGAAGATTTTTATGAGGGAGCTTTGGACTCTTCAACTAGGCCAGAATTGTTTGAGTCACACGACGTTATCGGGCTGATGTATTCTGGAGTGGGCGAGTCAAGAGATATATTGTTGGACCGGTGAAGATTATGTGGCAATGGGCTTGAATCTCCTTAAAGAGAGCGAGATATCCGCCCATCGGCCTGAATATTTATTTATTCATTTTGTTATAATTTTCAACTGTAATATTTTGTGGTATTTTTACCAACAACAACTTATTAGTAGCTAAAAATGATTGGATGCCATCCAAACCTCCAAAGATAAGCAATCATGGATTTAATTAGATACATATAAGAGAAAAAATGATTGTTGTAACTCCAACGGGCGAATCTACTGAGGTAGGGGTTGCACCGCCACCCTTACACCTCAGGTCGAGACTTTGTGTGTGTGAAAGAAATAATCTCTTGATTCTTTTCATTAATTGAAAGGCTATATATAAAAGTTACATAATAGGCGAATCTTATTCCTAAAACCTTATTCTATACATTTATGGTAATACACTAATTATGGTAATACAATACTAATTATATTACAACCTTACCTAAACTAGAATACTAAATATTTACCATAAATTACACATAATTGTGTATAGTTAACACACCCTCGCAGTCATAGCGGGCGATCTTCGAACGCTGAGACTGTCCCTAAAATATCTTAAAAAGGACCGAGGGAAGACCCTTTGTAAATATGTCGGCAATTTGATATCTCGACGGGACATGGCATATGCGAACTTGACCACGGGCAACCTTTTCACGAACAAAGTGAATGTTCATCTCGATATGTTTAGTGCGTTGTTGCTGAACCGGATTATCAGAAAGGTAGATGGCACTAATATTATCGCAATAAACCAAGGCTGCCTTCTGAATGGGACAATGAAGCTCCAAAACCAAATTACATAACCAACATGATTCTGAGTCCACATTGGCTACCCCTCTATATTCAGTGTCGGCACATGAGCGAGATAGAGTCGCCTGACGCTTCGCAGACCAGGAGACCAAGTTGTCGCCAAGGAGCATACAGTAGCCAGACGTAGACCGTCTGGTGTCTGGACACCCACCCCAATCAGTATCTGTGTATGAGACAAGTGTGGATGTCGATGAAGGATACAAATGCAACCCATAGTCTAGTGTACCCTGAATATACCGGATGATGCGTTTGAGTGCATTCATGTGCTCAATTCGGGGATCATGCATGAATAAACACACCTGCTGGACATCATACGTAATATCCGGTCTGGTAAAGGTAAGATGCTGAAGGCCCCCTGCAAGACTGCGATAGCGGGTCGGATCCTCGTAAGGTGTGCCAACCGTGGCACTAAGCTTGGGCTTCGTATCAACTGGAGTGGAAGTGGACTTACAGGATGACATCCCAACCCTCTCGATGATCTCGGCGGCATACTTCCGTTGTGACAAGAATAACCCATCGGAATGACGAGTGACAGCAATCCCCAAAAAATAACTCAAGGGCCCCATGTCTTTCATAGCAAACTCGGAGCTAAGCATGGTCATGATGGACTAGCGCAAGGCATCGGAAGAGGCAGTCAAGATAATATCGTCCACATATAACATAATGTAGGCTACGGACGAACCACGACGGTAGATGAACAAGGAATTATCCGACCTGTTGTGAGTGAACCCAATAGTTGAAACATAGTCAGCAAACCTTGTATACCAAGCCCGTGGAGACTGCTTAAGCCCATATAAGGACTTCTTCAATAGACATACATGATGAGGATGGTTGGGATCCCTGAATCATATCGGCTGATGCATATAGACAGTTTCCTTGAGATCACCATGTAGGAAAGCATTTTTGACATCCAACTGATGAATAGGCCATGTCTTCGAAAGAGCCAAGCTAAGCACAGTGCGAATGGTAGCCGGCTTGACCACCAGACTAAACGTCTCCCCATAATCTATACCAACCTGCTGAGTCTTATCATCACCCATAAGCTGCGCCTTATGTCAAGTAAATGAACCATCTGAATTCTCCTTATGAGCAAAAATCCACATAGACCTGATAACATTAATACCATATGGACGGGGCACCAACTCCCACGTCTTATTATCAATAAGAGCATTATATTCATCAGTCATAGCAATTTTTCAATTCGGGTCGTTTAAGGCAGACATAGGATTATGGGGCAAGGGGGATTTAGAGACATTAGAATGTAAATTAAAATGTCTTTTAGGTGTAACAATACCCCGCTGACTACGAGTGACTGGTCTATGGCTCGAGGAAGAATTGAGTGGATGTCGGGAATTTGCTGGGCTCGGGACGGACTGGCCAGCAGGCATTTTCGGGGAGCTGGGCAGAAGGAAAAGAGGCTCCTAGCTAAAGGTAGCTTGACGGGTGTAGAGGAAAAGAAAGAGTATGCTTTTCATACTTCCTTCTGTTGATTGAAAATAAGCTCTTTGCCTTAAAGAATCTTTTGCAATAAGCCGAAACATTAGGGAAATCTTCCATATTGACGTGGGAGAAATCCCGCTCAAGGGTAACGGCTCTAGAATTTTGATTATTTTGGAATATATCACGCAGTCTATCCCAAGTCGCATGTGCCGTAGAGTCAGGCTCAATAATTGTTTGCAAAAGGTCGGTAGATATTGTGAAATATATCCACTGAAGGACGGTAGCATCAATAGTCGTCCACAACTTAGGATCATCCTCGCGTTTTGGCACCTTCGTATCCTCAGGAGCCGCGGGGATTATGTGATGGATGACTTGATGCGATCGTGCGTGAATTTTGAACAGTTCGGCCCACATTGCATATTGGACGTTTTCTATTTTCAAGAACGAGAGGGATGTTATTCTTGATGTTAGAAACTGTAAGGGCCGGATGAAACATGTTCCGGGATGTAGACATATTGATAGAACAATATGTGATTGAGGGATTAGGGAGAAAATTTTGGGAAGAAAAGAGGTCCCGTCGGCACATAAACCGAGAGCAAAACGTCTCGGAAGTGGAGGGAAGTCGACGGAAAATTTAGGAGAGTAGAGAGAGGATTTTAAGACCTAGACTCTTGATATCATGAAAGAAATAATCCCTTGATTATTTTCATTAATTGAAAGGCTATATATACAAGTTACATAATAGGAGAATCATATTCCTATTCTATTCCTAAAACCTTATTCTATACATTTATGGTAATACACTAATTATGGTAATACAATACTAATTATATTACAACCTTACCTAAACTAGGATACTAAATGTTTATCATAAATTACACATAATTGTGTATATTTAACCGTGTGTATATAATGTAAAAACTTTGAATAAATATATAAAGTGGTATCCAAATTAACAAAAGGTATTTGTGGAGCCACCGGTGAAGCACGGAAAGTTTCACCTCTATAGGGTCTTGAGATTCACTCCAGCCAACTTTTTCCTCTTAAACTATTCCGTTTTCTGCAATTAGGTGACTAATTGTTTCAAAGTTCAGAGTGCTTATTAATAATTTTTTTGCTTGGAGTATCTAAATGTGCATCTATAGTCGTGTAGCTTAGTTGTCCATACTTGAGTTAGATGATAGCTTCATAATATAAAAACTCGCCGAACACGTAGAATTGTTAATGGATGATATATTTTTATTGATACCGGTAATAGTATCGAAATTTTATGCTTTGCTCCAAAAAATTTTAATATCATGATCTTTTGTTTGATCGATTTGTGTATATACATCAAAAAATCAAATGACTTGAACTAAATATCAAAATAGATTAAATTGAAACTCAAAGTAGTATGACATCCGAAACCTTCAAATTCTGGATTCACATTCGAACTCCAACATCCAACATGTTTTAAACTGGCTACTTAAAAATTCAATATTATTATGTTTCTCTAACTACTATATCAAGCAAAAGAATAGCTTTCAACTGAAACATATTTCTTTTTCATTTCAAGGCAAATGTCCGTGTGGCATAAATAAGTATGAGCGGAGAACAACAATTAAAAAACATATTTAAGCACGGTGGAAAAAGCACATTAGTAAAAGCAAGCTTAGGACAAAAAAAACATTTTCTTCCTAGAAACCTCAACATTTAACAACTAAACTTTACATCCAAAACTTTAAACTTCATTTACCTACATGGAAAAAAAAATCAACGCCAAGTGGTAACTGAAATATATAAGTACAAAAGAATAACCGTGAGATGAACTTCACCTACGGGCTTGCAACGACCATGCAAAGTACTCTCTCCGTCCCAATTTGTTTGAAAGTTGATTAACTTGGAGAGTCAAACTGCTTTTTTTTTTTTACTACGATTTTTTTCAGCTCTTTTCATATATTGTGTATTATTAATTATGTTGTCACGACCCCTTTTCAGGAATCATTGTGGTAACTACATGGTCCCACTAGTAGGTGAACCACTTCCCAAATCTTTAACAAGATATGATCTAAACAAAAGCGGAAGAATACCAATACTATAATCCTTGTCTCATAATATAACGCGGAAGAAAAATGATAGTATGAAACATCCAATAACACCACAAGTGATCTAGTCTGGGCATACAATAGCACTAATCAAGCAATACACGTCTGAGTAAATTGGCACGCATGCCAAAGTCGAATACATCGTCTGAATATGTCAATCAAATACGAGCAAAAGACATTAAGTAGAGATAAAGTGTCAAAGGGCATGCTGGAAGGAGCATCCTCATCATGTATACTGAGGATCACAGCTCTGACTCGGTCACGTGGTCCTACGGAGGTGAAAGGACTGAATCTGCATCAAAAAATAATGCAACAAGTGTAGCATGAGTATACAACGTACCTCTGTAGACATCATAGGCCGACAACGAATGAAGATACATAATCAGAGATAAATATCAAGTTGACACCAAATAATCATGTGCTAACAGTTCAATAACCCAAGTACGTCACATAGACAACATGTTGTTCACAGAGTTCAACAGTATATCAGATATCAATAACATGAATAAACCTTCCAAATTCAGAATTCAACCATAGTATTCATAATCTCTCAATACACAGTTCATCACGGTTCATCAATGAAATGGCATAAGTATGTATGATATGGATGCAATGCATATGCAAGGTACATTTCTCAATCTGCAATCATCTTAAGTTCCTGACAATAAGCCGACGCATTCAGAAAATCATCATGTTGAATGTCCTTAAATTGATTTTTCAGGTACAAGGCATGTTGTGTCTTGTTATCTTGAAAAATACTTTCCAAGCGCTCCCACGTTTGTCGGGCAGTGGCGTCGGATTCAATAATGGTATGCAACAGATAGTTCGAGATCGTGTCGTAGATCCATTGTAGGACAATCGAATATAAGCGAGACCAAAGTTCATCAGCAGAATCAGCAGGGTGTTCCAGGGGCGTTGATTTATGAGGGATGATATGGTAGATGACTTTGTACACACGACAATGAATCTTAAACAATTCTGCCCAAGAGGAATACTGACCTTTTTCCATCTCAAGATTTATGAGAATGAAGTTCTTGATGTTGTTAACTGCAAGAGCATGATGAAATTTAGGTTGTTAAGCCATTGAAAAAATTGGGGAAGAGGAGAGAGATGTAGCGACTGAGATGTAGTAGAAAGAAGAGGGGGACGACATGCCTTTCATTGATTATTATGTACAATATATATAGTGTTACATAATTATTTACTCATTTACAAAATAGGTAACTAATCTTCCTAATTACAATTGGACTACACTTCCTAATTACAATTGGACTACACTTACTAATTACAATTAGACTACAATTTTACATAATATAGGAAATGTACAAAGAATATTCTAGGAATATTCTATCAAGTACACATATCCAACATCCAACACTGTATTGAGAATTACTGGACCATAATATACTGGAGGTGATCCCATCTCATCCCCCTCTCTATTCGGGTTGACTCTAGAAAGAATTACATTTGAGCTTGAATCTTGCGGTAGTTCCTATAACAATAACAACATACTCAGTGAAATTCTAGAACGTAAGATCTGAGGAGGATAAAATATACGTAGGTAGAGCGGTTATTTCCGAAAGACATTTGGTAGTTCCTATATTCTTTAAATCATTATATCTTGGGTTCGTTTTTATCGTTCCTCGGGAGTAGTTGATTTTGTCTACTAATTATTATCTTAGACGTTCAAATATGGTATGAGGTTTATTCTATTTCATCAATTCTCGTTGGAATTTCTATTTTATTATTATCTCATGATTATCTATTTTTAATTATTCTACTGACGTATAACCCGAATCACATCACTAGTCTTTTCATGCTTTACTTGTCGTCTAATATATGATTTTTTACCATTTTCTTAACAATACTCCTTTTTCTCCTTCAAACTCCCTTATTCAGTACACACAATCATACACGACATAATTAAAGATAAAAAAGATGGAAGATAGAAAAACATCTAATAGCCCGTAAATAGTTCATAATTATTGATCACCATGCCAATCTCATTTGAAACACAATATAGTTTCAGCTTCTTTGTAGTTAATATATATATAATCTAATTTTATGTATGTTGGTAATTTATATGCATATGATTTAACATGTGCATTAAACGTAAATATTTTTAAGACATCTAGTGATGATTCTTTGCATCATACATTTTGAGCATGACAATATTTTCGTTCACGACTTTTAATAAAATGTTAATAAAGAAATATGAAATGATTCCACAATAATCATCGAGGATCACTTTTTGAATGTCTAATGACATATTTTCTGGCATCTAATGCGTCTTTTTATATATTTACGTGTGTTCACTAACTTAAATATTTCATTAACATACGCGACTTTATTTGAAAAAATCAAGGTAATTAAAAAACAAACGACAAAAAGCGAAATACATATATTTGTTTATACATACACGTACGATATTTAAAATAATATATAATCACCTTACTCATAAGTTGTGTTATATTAACTCATAATAATAAATACTTCATGATCAAATCTATTTTTTTGTACGCAATCATTTAAGTTATCAAAAGTGAACTTACAGAACACGAATGCCTATTTCTGCAACAACAACTAAGCTCCCGTTAGATCATAGATTTTGAAATCATGTTTTTTTTTTAAAATTGTTTGACTATAAAATTTTGACAAATTTTAAAAATAAATATTCAAATTCAAATTCTAGCTCAAACCTATTTTTGGGATAAATCTACCCATTGGTCTTTTTAAATAAAAAAACTATCCAAAACTTTTGTATTTTGTAAACCCCCAATTTATTTATGATCCAACTAATCCGTATCTACCATGTTTCCCCCATTAATAAAGACTACTTCAAAACATAACAATTATTTGAAAGTTTGAAGCTATCTCATAAGCAATCACTATTGTTTTAATCCTAAAAATTATGTCACTGCTTGTAATGTCCAATAACTAATTATCGAGTCTCCATATTCAAAGACGTCTCACCTTTGTACAAATTGAAATACGGAAAACAACACGATTCAGTAACAAAATTACACAAATTGAGATGCATTCAATAAAAAAATTATGAAATTAGTAAAATAAGAGCACTAGAACCAAATTCAACAACAAAATTAAAACACATAGAAATAATTTTGGATTATCAAGTATGTTTGTTTGATATAATTTGGTATTCTTAATAGTTTTTAGAATTTATGGGTATAAGTCATGTTTTTTTTTCTTTAAAAAGTGAAATATCTTTTGAAAACCTACGACCAAATACATTTTCAAAATTTGAAAAACTTCACCCAAATTAAGTTTTTCATTTTTTAATTGGAAATCTATCACCAAACACTAGCTAAATAAGTATCTAAAAAGTAGAAGCACTTTAAACTGTAATATCAACAGTTCTAATACCTTTTAACCAAAAAAAGAAATTAGTTCTGATACCAAATTTCTCAGTTCTCGCTAGTAATAAACAGTTAAATCTTCACTCCTCTTTTTTGGCTTTCCCTTTTCCTTTTAAAAAAACTCGCAAACAACAAAAACAAAATAATAATAATAATAATAATAGAAAAAACAGATAGGAGTCGAGGATAAATTGCACCTAAGAATTTCTATTCCCATTATATCCATTGAAGACAAGAGACGTGTTGGGCTAAAATAGCCCAAGACACTCTTACATGGTGTGATATTGTCCGCTTTGAATCAAGGTCGTACAATTTTTTTCAAAAAACCTCACACCATTAAGAGAATTATACACCTTATATGTAAGTTCTTTTTTCCCACTTCTGATGTGGGACTTTGTTCGCACACCCCAACAGGACCTGCCATTCGGTAAAGGGATAAACTCATCATTCCATATCAATTGTCGAGCAACAAAGTAGTATGTTTGGTGAAGCTTCTTAAATTAGCTTATTAGTGTTTGATCAAGCTTTTAAAAAGTGTTTCTAAGTATATTTTTCTCAAAAGTACTTTTCAAAAAATGCTATTGGGCAAAACCATTATTTTTAGCTACTTAAAAAATGATTCTTGTTATGAAATAATAATAAAGCTAGAACAAGAATATTGTTGAGAAAGAGAGAAGAGAGAAGAGTTCTTATTTTTCTTGAGAGATGTAAATACAATGAAGAGAACCCCTCTATTTATAAGGTCTAAGTAGCTTGATCTCAAATTCACTAACCCTAGCTTTCCTTATAGAGATAGACATTCATAATAATATTTATAACACTTCCCTTGAATATCTATTTGGTAGATAATATGCCTCATTAAAACCTTACTAGAAAAAAACTCAGTGGGAAAAATTCTAGTGAAGGAAAAAGAGTACACATTTCTAATAATACACATTTTGGTTGCCTCATTGAAAACCTTACAAGGAAAACCCAGTGTGATAAAACCTTATACGGAAAAAAGAGTACAATATGTATTAACTCCACATGATGAGAACTTCAGTCCAAATGCTTGAATCTTCACATTCCAATTTTTTGCACCATCTTCTCGAAAGTTGCAGTTGGTAGAGACTTATTGAACAAATCAGTCATATTATCACTTAAACGAATATGTTGCATGTTGATATCACCATTCTTTTGAAGCTCGTGTGTGAAGAACAACTTTGGTGAAATGTGCTTTGTCCTATCTCCTTTTATGAATCTCGCCTTCAATTGAGCAATGCATGATGCGTTATCTTCATATAAGGTTGTGAATATTTTGTCACATTTCAAACAACATTTATTTTGAAGCGATTTAAATTAGTCCTAACTTCAATTGGATTTAATCATATTTTTTCATTTTCTTGAGTTTGTGGCTCATTGATTTCTTCAAGAATATCAGGATTGATCAAATCTTGCATTTCTTTATGAGATTCTCTCTTAGTGTCGTCTTGACCGTTTCTTTTTCTAGAATTCCGATCCTTAGAACCCAATGGTCTATCATGCTTCAGGCGTGCTTTGGACTCATTTGCCATGGCACTAGTAGATGGTCCTACAAGAACATCAATCCGAATTGGAACATTTTCTGCAGGGATATGTGATTTAATCTTTTTTAAATATGTAAATGTGTCTGGCATTTAATTTGCTATCTTCTGCAAGTGAATAATCTTTTGGACCTCTTGCTCACAAATAGAAGCACGTGGATCAAGATAAGACAATTATGGATTATTCCACAAAAAAATCTTTTATTTCATTATTCTCTCCCCTTAATTTTGGAAAAATTATCTCATCAAATCGACAATATGCAATTGATCTTATTTCAGTATCTCCATGTAAGGAAGAAATTATATCATGCTCATAGTTATATCAAGATAAATAAATGCATCAATTGAGCAAATATATGATACTTCATGACCAATCTAATTTACTCATTTCAACTTCTTTTAGCATGTAGTCTACTACTTTTCGAAAAAGCTCCAATAATATTCAAGTCAACAACTTGCACAACATTATGAAAGATTTTGAATATCATAAAGGGATAAGGGTAAACATAGTCATCTTTGTACTCTTCATCAATAAATATTTATTAAGGTGATTTCAGTACATCAACCTTAGTTCATTTAATCCGTTTAAGGATTACAAACAAGTTTTTTCAATAACTTGTATGTGCTTCATGCATTTTGAATCCTTCAATTTCATATAAATTTTGTCACGTAAACCATATAGGCTGAGACAATTTTCATTTAGTGTTTAATTTACATGACATCTTCTGATGTCAGAACTGCAGGTCCAGTAAATTTACACTTACCAAGATGAATCTATTTGGTAATTATTTCTATATCAACATGCTTTAAGAGACGCAGAATTCAGATCCACATAATATTATACAATATTACGCACTATATTGTATTAGAGATATCGTCGATGAGATATCATTTTGTATCAGTTTGCAATTAGACATAACTTATTGAGATCTTATCACTCCATTATTTTTCAGGTACCTGAACCTCGTATGAGGTTTTATGAAGTGTTATGTTGTAGGCTCTTCAAGAGCACATTGCCTCCTTATTATGATCATTTTGATCATTTGCTCCTCTAATTTTTCAAGGATTATTGCATTTGAAACCGATTTGTCTACTATGCTTCACGCATATTGTAAACCCTGTCCTTCATGGACATTCAGGAGCATCTTGCAGCCGTAATATGAAATAGTTGGGTCAGCAAATGCTTGTAGCATTTTATTTAAATTATCGTTTGAATAAGGATCACACTTATGATAATTCACAATATATTTCTTAGTTGTTTATTCTCTCCCCCCTTATGTTGAAAAACTAACATACATTTCCACATTCTCTAGGAATCCATCTGTGTGTGCATCGTGGTAGATTCATTAATCATTTACTGCACAACAAAAAATATTAGATGAAAACATTTGGTTCCTGACCTTGAACCAATTATGAGAGGAGAATTTATCATAATTTATTAGTATGAAGTATACAAGTGATGTTGTATATAATATATCATATTTCAGATCAGCACATGAAGCTTTGTTCTCATTCACAATAGTTTAGCTATTTATCGGAGGCATTCAATGCTAAACCATCATTAACAAGATGAATTATCTTGATTACATAATTTGAAAATTGTGCTCTCAACTCAATTATTTTGAGCAAGTAACTTTGCATATGTCAAACTGTGGGTTGACAATAAACACACATGTGACCGTCTTATCGATGCATCTATTTAAGACATCACATAACATGTGAACGGGCCCTTATTCACCTTTTATATTTTTCAAAATTTAGGGATTTAGTTCCAATATTTGGCTGGTGTAACCAATATATCCTGAGAACAAGCAATAAAATATTTTTTTGAAGAATCTTCCAATTCTTCAATATATGTCAAATACTTAATGTGCACATCATATTTGAATCGGGATGGCCAAATCACTCATGCCGACTTATAAAATTATTTATACTAGTAAACTTCAAGTTTACCACGTCATATGCTATTTGTTTTAGTAAACTTCAGATTTACTGTGACATGAATTATTTTATTTTTGTACCAATAAACTTCTGATTTACCGTGACATGTGATTTCATCATGCTTATATTTCTGTAGTACAATTTGAAGAATAAAGAGGGTAACCATTCAAAAACATATTTCTTACCCACTATGATTTTGTATATATATAATCCTCAAATCATTTATAACTTCAATAAGATAGCCATTTACTTTAGTAAACTTTTGGTTTACTATAACTTGTGCTTCGATCATAACAACTTTGTATATTACAATCTACAACGAATAACATAATAGTATATAAGCTCTTCAGGGGTCTTTAATCTATTTTCCATAATCACATATTGTTTGGACACTACTAGTGACATGATTTTCTAGATAAATAGTCAGCTCTTCTGGAGCCCTTAATTGATTTTATACTATCAAATATTTCTTAGTCATTGTTGGTGTCATGAAAGGAAATTTTAATTAGACAATGCTGATGTTATGAAAAAAAAACAATAACCAAATGAATATTTAAAAACAATTGTAAATTCATAAAGAACTAAAAGTAAACGTTATTTTCTAAACTTCAGTATTTTAAACGTCTTCTTCAGGGGAGCTAATTAACATCTATTTTTTTTTATCAAAACGACAACAGTATAGTTATCACTTCCTTCAAGAAAAAAATTATGATTCAAGCTAGCACATGTCAAACGTTCGATTGATCCATGTAGTAATTGCGACATTGTCAAGTAACAAAAACTTAAAGCTCATGTCCGTGAGACTAAAGAAATAAAAGAAAGGAATTCAAATCTTAATTTAATTACTCAACCAATCTGTCATAAGGTACTCTATGAGAGAATTCAACCACATGTTATAAAATTAATCAATATATTTTTACGTACGACATGTACGTAGTACAATAACTTTTATACCACATGAATAGTATGTATCTATCTCTCCAAGAGGAAAGTGCTTGATATACAATGTTCAACTATATCTCATTATTTTGCTCAAGCACAAGAAAACATTGCTTCAAAATATTTCTCGGATATTTTACCAATTCTTTCTTCTTCTGGAGCAAAGTTTCAGAGTTTAACGACCGCTTCGGAAAGTTTATAGGTTTACTACTTCGAGAGTAAATTTCAAAGTCTCACTACTTCAGGAGTAGATTTCAAGGTCTTACTACTTTAGGAGTAGATTTCAAGGTCTTACTACTTCAAGAGTAAATTTAAAATTTTCACTACTTCGAGAGCAGAGTTCAATGTTCTACTACTTAGGGAGTAGAGTTCAAACTTTTATTACTTCGGAAGTAAAGTTCCAAGTTCTACTACTTCAGGAGTAGAGTTCAAAGTTTGCTACTTCGGGAGCAGATTTATGAGTTTACTACTTCGGGAGTGAAACTTAAAATATTTAGAATATTTCTTCTTAATTATTCTAACTCTTCTGGTGAGGTGTGGTATTTTCACAACCAAGAGTACTATATTTATAATATTTACTAAATATATAACATTCACTTCAGATAATTGATTTGTATTTATAACTTTTATTAAAAGTTCTCATTTTTCATGAATAAAACATAATCAATTGAAAGTGCCTTAAGCATATCAAACCATGATAACTTAGAATCTCTTTTAAGATATTGCTACTTCGGGAGCAAATAGTGACATGCATATAATATAGAGATTTCCCCTAACATATTTTTAATTATAATCACAACATGCCTATAAAAATATTATCACTTCTAATGGTTATTGGCGTAATTTAGTCTCAAGGAGACTATGACTATATCACCACTTCGGGTGGTTATATACGTAAATCTTAGTCATGAGTCTCCGAAATAAACTGAAAACAAAAAATAATACAGTAATTTAATAAATTGTTAAAAGGATAAATCAGAGAATATTGTGATAATAATCCTTTGTCATGTTAGTAGTTGAACAACCTGTTGGCAATAGAATTGTGGTTATATCACTTGGTAATCATAGTGATTTACTGTATTTACATATTTCAGTATGCGTGTTCATGTCTGGCAAAACATGTATTTAAACAAAAAATTTCCAGTATCTTTGTATTAATATGTATATTCAAAGAGATATCAAAGTAGTGCAACATAGATAACTCAACCGGGGAGATCTCTTACGTTTGGTATCATATTTAGATTTGAATATATCAGTAAATACGCTATTAACCATACTCGTATTGATAATATTTTATAAAATAATAATAAAGTTAGAACAAGAATATTATTGAGAAAGAGAAAAGAGACCAAAATTCTATTTCTCATATGTAAATACAATGAAGATAACCTCTATTTATAATGTCTAAGTAGCTTGGTTTCAAATTCATTAACTCTAATTTTTCTTGTAAAGATACATATTCATAATAATATTTATAACACTTATGATATTATTCAAAAGCACTCATTTTCATTTAAAAATTTAACCAAACAATTCACTTTTCTAAAATAAGCACTTATTAAAGAAAATATAAGCAAAATAGGCACTTTTAGAAAAAAATAATATTGGCCAAACGGGTTAAAAATCCATTATACGCAACACCCACACAATAATAAACAAAAGTCTCCACCACAGCCAATTAATATGCACCACGTCACGAACTCATCAACGTGTCTTCCTGGGATGGCAAGTACCACACCCTTCTAATAAACACGAAGCACACCATAACAAAACCCAACCGCTTTACAAATGGCATTCACTCGTAATTTTACAACTCCATAATGGGCAAATATGTAAATTCACACCCTCGATTCACTATCCCGCTTCACCACCAACTAAAAAGGTGTCGTAACAGAGCAGAAATCTAGTAGTACTTCAGTCACCTTTGCTTTCTATCTCTGCAACATTATATATATATATATATATATACAGATTCGTCCATAAATTTTGCTGTAATTTTCACTTTGATACCTTCAAATCAAAATTCTCTGGAAATTCCAATTCGGAAGAAAAAAATGAGAGGAAACGATCCAAATCCGTTTGATGAAGAGGAACCTGAAGTCAATCCCTTTTCAGTAACCGACTTTCTCTCCATTCCCTTTATGTATTTATTATTATTATTTTATATAATACTAGGAATTTCCTGTTTCCCTTAGATCTAGCTATTTTTTAAAAGTTAATTCTTTTAGAATTATCACTTTTCAATGTTTATGTGATAATTTATCGGCTATTTTAGTGGAATTTGAAATGTGTGGTTTAATCTAGATCTGAGTACTCGTTTGTTAAGGAATATAGAAAAATTGAATAACATTTTATTAGTACATTGTGGTGTATAAGATTGTCTTGTCGGTGTGGTAAAGTTATACAGTATTTTAGTGAGATTGTATAAAAAATGGGATTTTTTTTTAAATATACATCTTTTGATAATTATTACACCACATAGACCAATATACAATATTAAACAACATTATATCTGGGTAAAAGCAGTATACATAATGTATCAACTTTGTATAAAGTGTATAAAAGGTGTTTATAAACAATCATGGGCTAAATCGGGTAACAAAGGGTAACAAACTCAAAGTATGGGTTACGTGGCGTAAATATTTTCGAAAACAGACATAGAGCGTAATTTTCCCTTTTTTCCCACTTTCTAAAGGAATTTAGAAAATTTGAATATCATATTTTGAGTACATTGTGGTGCTTAAGATTGGCTTGTCTGTGTGGTAAAGTTATACAGTATTTTAGTGAGATTATATAAAAAATTAGCTGATTTTCCACTTGGCAACATTTTTTTTTTTTTTAGTTTAGTTGTTGTTAATGCGGTTTGCATCAACTAAATTAGAAGCTTAATTTGAAAAACTAGAGTAGGATCGAGGAGGATCAAAAGGATTAATTCTTGATTTAGGTGAGAACTCTTAAATGAAGGATGTTTATTTTTGAGGTTTGTTTGTTATTTTTAGGTATGCAAATGTTCTTTTTCACGCGTTTAAGGGAAAAGAGGCAGTCTAAACATTTAAAATTTATATTTATTCTTTACAAAGAAAGAAAAAGAAAAAGAAAAATAAGCAATGAAGGATTAGTTGGCTATTATGCTGCTGGCAAGGGACCTATGATATATGTGTGTGTATATATATTGATAACAAGGTATCTGCGATATGTTTCGAGTTAAGTGAGAAAGCTACAAACTTTTTTTTTAAAAATTTTTGCTAACCAAAACAAATAAAATTTAACTAGAAAGCTACAAACTTTTACCATTGCATGTCTTGAAACAACTTGGTATATGGAAAAATACCAAGTCAGTAAGTGGACATTAGGCAAGCTTTAATACCTAAAGGGCTTAAGAGGGGTCTTACTTTAACTAGAACGGATTTTGTAGCCCGTACCAGTGAGTTGCATTTTATTTTGTTTTATAAAGAGTACCAGTGAGTTGCATAAAATGGTTCTCTTTATCAAATGTCACTTTCTGCCCTGCCCTGTTGGAACTTGGCTTCCATATCCTTCAGCAGCCTCTCTTCGTACCTCCTTATTTGGACCCACAATCACGCATAAATCCCATAGGACCTGGAAATACCTAGAACAATTAACACCCAATATTCGTCCTCTCTTAGAGATCATACGAACTTTCTACTAATCCTTCAAGGTTGAGTATCGTTAGTGCCAAAGTGGCCAAACTTCACGTCTGGAACTATTATAGTTAATCTATGATCAACTTAAAGTTGTTTTGTTGAAGCGCAGAATTTATAGCTACATTAAAATTCCAATTATAACTTCCTACACACTATTTACTTTGACTCTTCTCTGAATGTGCAAGATCCCTCCTCATTTGTCATCTGTATTTTCTTGCAGAAAGGTGGTTCTGCTCCTGCATCTAAATCACGCTTTCCTCAAATGATTGCTAGTACTCTTGGTTTTGGCCAAAAGCATGATGCAACTGTTGACATCCCATTGGATTCAATGAATGTAATGAAGCTGATATGTTCTTGTTTGCAGTTTTGTAAAAGAGCATTGATTGTTCTGAATATGTCTTCTGAATTGTGTTTCAGGGTACCAATAACAAGAAAAAAGAATTAGCAACTTGGGAAGCAGATCTGCAAAGGAAAGAAAGAGTTGGTTTTTTTCTTTTCCGCAAAAATTGTTGTTTGCAATGTTCATTGCTGCAAATTATATTTTTTTCATTGATTTCTGATCATCTACTTTTGCAAGAATGCAATTTTTTTGAAAAGTTTAGTTCTTAGTTTTTGGCTAAACTATTTACTACAAGCTCCTCAACTTTTAGTCTATATTTTTTCCCAATTCAGTTTAGGCTTACTCCTTTTTAGCCAAATGTGTTATGAGTTCCTTAACTTATGTTAGTTGATTCTAGTTCATATTTGCCTCAACTCAATTTGAGGCTTGTGCATGATTCTCATTTAGTGCCGGTTTGTCAGGATATTAAACGAAGAGAAGATGCTGTTGCTGGCGGTAAGAAATGACTTGAGCTAGTTTCAGATTGTTATTAGATTGACTTATTCCTGTTTACATGCTGAGGTAATGTGTTTCTATGATTCAATTCAGCTGGTGTTCCAACTGATGATAGGAATTGGCCTCCCTTTTTTCCAATTATTCATCATGATATAGCAAATGAAATACCAGCTCATTCTCAGCGGCTGCAGTATTTGGCTTTTGCGAGTTGGTTAGGTAGCGTCTTCATTTCTGATTTATTTTCTTCAATAGAAGAATGTTTATTTGAATATCAAGAGGTTTTGTTCTGCAAATGTTTCTCTAATTTCCACTTGTCATTGTGTACCTGCACATTTACCTCCTCATTATGATTTGAGGAATTTGTACTTTACTAGTGCAGAATTTGGAGTTTTACATGAAATTCTTCGTCGCCTCTTTACTTTTCGTTGTGATCAATATGTGCAGTGTGCATTGGTTTCTCTGCTTCTCTTTTTTTCTTCTTCTGGATTTTGCTTAAAAGATGTAATGCATGAAATATACTACTCACTCTGTTTCATTTTATGTGACCCTGTTTGATTGGGCACAATTTAAAAAAGAAACGAAGACATGGTTTTAGACATGCCATAGATAACATTTGTGTGGCGGTAAAAGCTTGTCATTAGGATAAAATAGCAAGTTTAATATAGGCTGTCTCCAACTGTAGAAAGGGATCATTTTTTTTGGAA
Organism: Anisodus tanguticus; assembly: GCA_034509755.1. Classification (NCBI taxonomy): domain Eukaryota; kingdom Viridiplantae; phylum Streptophyta; class Magnoliopsida; order Solanales; family Solanaceae; genus Anisodus; species Anisodus tanguticus. Next base: position 35,789,417 of record CM067546.1, read on the forward strand.
CAGACTAAAAGAGGGTCACTAACAGAGAGAATATCTGCTTTTTCAGCCCAATCTTATGGCAAGAAAAGAAATTCCTTTCCATCTGTTTCTGCCTACTGTCTGTTGAAACAAGAACCAATCTAACCGAATGAAACTCGACTCATTCAGGTGCTTGACAGAATTAAGACCCTATGTCCCGATGCCGTTCAGACTACTAATAGACCGGAAGTGCAACCCTAAACTCCTCTATAAAACTGATAGCTGAATGTTATTTCTGTAAAAGTAAACACATACAGTGAGCACCAGTAGCTTCATCTCACATAGTTACTAGTTTGATGCTATCAAATGTCTCTTTCTAGATCGAGCTAGTATTTTAAGACATAAGTTAATAATCAGTTGCTTTCATCCTTTGTCAAACTACATTTGCTTGTTCCACCTTTTTTTCCTACCTATTCCTTTATTTATTTTCTTTTGATTTTTCCTTTAAGGTACTTTGAGGTTCCCCTCTATTTCGCAAACCTCATTATCAGAACCCACAGAGAATATAGTGTAGGAGAGAAGTAGAATGATGGTATTCATTAGCTCATTCAAGGAGTAACTTTTGTACAGATGTGATCCCATCTTTAGTTTTTGTAAAATGGATGGCCTATTTTTGTGTTCGCCAGCCTCCATCTTATTTGTTGGCTTATCATTATCATTGATGGAATTTGCTCACTGATCTAAAAAGTAGTGTTAGGGAAACTGATGGAATAAACATACTTCTATTTTTTGACACTGCTGCCATCTGTGATTAGGGGTCAAAAGGCTTTAGACGTTCTGTTCACACATCTTTTTGGGATCCAAGCAGCATAAAATTAGTAGTTGCAAGTATTAAGTTTGTCTTTTTGAACTTCAACAGTAGTTCAGCTCTGAAGTTCCAATTGTCCAATGTTTATATTGAAATTCCACAAAAACTTTCTTCACTACGAGTAACAAAGCCACAATTGATATGGAGCTTAAGAGTAAGCAGATTGGCAACTTCATTCACGTGACTCAACATTTTAGGTTGAGATGTGAGTAACTTTTATATGATATAGCGAAACTAGTAGATTGTTTTTTTGTTACTTTCCGGGTTTATAGCTGTTGTGTAAAAGAATAAACTGGGATAGATGACTATCTGGTTTATGGGCTATAATACTTCGTTCCACAGTTGTCTTCTCTCTCACAAATGTTACTCTTTCTTTCAAGTGCTATGTTCTTTTGTATTTCCTTACTCTTTCTTTTGAGTGTTGTATAAATCTTCTTCTATTTCATCACCTCTTTGGGTTTGCTGCAAATCTTTCTGCAGGTATTGTTTTTTGTCTGGTGTTCAATGTTCTTGCTGTGACTATCTGTTGGATTAAGGATGGTGGTAAGCTTTATTCTCTTTTTGCTGTGGCTCATGTGGGATTCCTTTTTATTGGTCTAAAGATCTGAAAGTAAATTCAAGTTCAGTTCAGCTAACATTATCTAGTTCTTGCTTTCTCTAGGTGTTAAAATCTTTTTCCTGGCTGTAATATATGCTTTAACGGGATGTCCCCTTTCGTACATTTTGTGGTACAGGCCTCTGTATAACGCGATGAGGTATGTAGAGTTGTTTCACTTCCATTTCATCCCCCTTTCGCCTTTATAAAATTTCCCCTCAGTTGTTTCCTTTAGTTTTGATTTCCACATCATAGACTGGCTTTTCACTCTATGATCTTGTGCTGATGTGCAGGACTGACAGTGCACTGAAGTTTGGATGGTTTTTCATGTTCTACTTGGTTCGTTCTGCTGACAAAAGTGATAAAGATGCTGTCTGTTTTGTGCCAGGATTTGATTTTTAGTGATTTAATTTTTTGTTTTTGTACGTGCAGTTTCACATTGGGTTTTGCATACTTGCTGCTATTGCTCCTCCCATAGTATTTCATGGAAAATCCTTGACGTAAGTTTATAATTTCAGCGCATTAACCTCGCATTATAGAGTTCAATGTTCTATAGAAGCTTCTAGTTCTGAATCTGATAGGCTGTTTTAGTTTAGTAGAAATTTGCTAGTCTATATGGATGCACCTTTAGGTGAAAATATATTTTACAAGCTGCATTATCCTAGAAGACTGCTGGCAGCTAAAGTAGATGCAGTGGCCTTGTTGCCTTCTTCCCCTTGTTTGTTCAAATATTTTGGTTCATAGGGTGATGATAGAAGAGCTGAATATCCCAAGAACCCCCTGGTGTCATGCACCACAAAAAGAACATGCTTTAGTTTTGTGATCAACGGATTACCGCTTCCCTTGTTTTGGTGCATCAATTTTCCTGTGTTTGTACCATATTGATTTTTTTTGATAAGGATATTCATACCATATTGATATTTTTTTTTGATAACTGTGGTGTCCGGGCCATCTTGTGCGTGCACTTTCACACCATATTGATATGAAAACAGATAAAAGCAAACTGACCCCTTAAAGTTCTGGTTGTACCATGTAATGTGATTTTTAAAATGAAACGAGTGAGTTATACGAATCTTGGATGGTGGGAAATGCTCTTTAGGAGCATGAATAAGAGAACGAAGAAATATTGATGCCTTTTAAATGCAATGGACTGTTATCAAGGGTTTTCCATTTTCCCTTGGATTGTCATTGTCATTTTTCATTTTTCATTTTCTTCACTAATTATTTCTGCTTCCTTTTTACTTTATTCCAGGGGTATCCTTGCAGCAATTGATGTCTTCTCTGACCATGCGTTGGTTGGGGTAAGTTTAGTTTTTTGCTCTTTTTTTATTGAGGAAAAAATTAATAAATTCTTTGACACATTCCTTTGAAACAAAAATTGCACCTCCCACTGTTGTAACTTGTATGTGTTTACTTGGTTGCATTTGTTATGACTAAGTTTTTTTGGTATGACCATCAGGTATCCACTGCCTGACTAGTTTAGATTCGTGCTGCATAAGGCCCATTAAAGGGATAAACACTTCCTACTAGGGGTGTTTCCATTCCCAAGGACTCGAACTATAGACCTATGATTAAGAGTGGAGGGATCCTATCCATCCCAACATACCGTTGAAAGTATTTTATGACGATAAGTTTGTGTCATGGAGCTGCTTCTTAGGTAAGAGATATTAATGGAATTCATGAGTAACATTAGGTGTCAAGAGTTGATAAGAAGATAGATTATTATTTCGAGGTTTCCTCTAAGTTAAGTTCAAGGCTTCACCAATATATGATGAATTTGTTTTTTTATATGGAGTCTTTTGCATTCCTGGTAAAAAAATAAAGAATAACTCTCCCACAAACAGAGGAAGCATATCTTCCAATACATACCAAAGGAAGAGGGAACTCCTGATTTATACGTAAAAAAGAGCACATGTATGCATGAGATTTTGCCGAGGGAGTTTTCGATGGAGTTAACCTCCTTTTACCAACTCCCACTCAGCAAGAAGAAAAGGGAATAATTGAAGAGAATCGTTTACCTTGAGCACAAAAGCTGCATTCGGAACTCTCCCAATGTTCTTACATCAACCATTCGGTGCATTCATTCAGTACATGGTCAATATTTGGTTTAGTAGTTAACTAATAAGTTACCCACACAATTTAATGAAATAGAAATTTTAAGTTGATTTTTTTTTAAAATGATGAATTTGTGTACTATAATTGAGTTTATCAGGCTGTTTGATCTTTATCTTTTTAATATATATTCTTTTGTTGTCCTTTTCTTTTTTTTGCAGATCTTTTATTTGATTGGATTTGGCTTCTTCTGCTTGGAAGTTTTGCTTAGCTTGTGGGTGCTGCAGGTGAGGTTTTTACTGTGTTGAGATCTTCATGTCAGGTTCATTTAATAAATAAATAGTGTGACAATCAACTGGGGCAATGTTCCACCTAGTGTTCTGGTATTTGCTGTTTTCTTTTTCCCCTGTTCCATTTTTTAGCTTTTATAGTTTTGCTCATCTTTGCCTTGCGGCTTGAGCTTCATGTGTATGTGGCCTAAAAGTGAAATCTACCAAGGGAAAGAGAGAAATTGTACTTCAATTCATATTTAAGTTCTTGCTTGCTGTGTGAAGGGTAGGCTTTTTCGGGGAGGGGAGGACAGGGTATCATCTGGTTTCTTTCATATATCAAGAAAAATGCATCTTCATTTCTTTGATGATTTGCTAGGTTTTCCTTTGTCACAAGAAAAGAAAAAGATAATTTGCTAGGTTTTCAATCAGATATAGATATCTAAGTAGTTCTTTTGGAGCATGTACATATTTTGAACAGTGAAGGTATCAAGTGAAGAGTCAATGTTGGAGGTCACTTGGGGTGGGGTGGGGGGTGGGTCGCATCTTTTGGTAGCCCTATTCAGAACCTAAAATCGAATTTAAGTTGTATGTGTTAGGTGACTAGACTTTTCTATGCCTGATAACAAGTTCTTCTATACTAAAATTTAAAATGCTATACAACTATAGGGGAAAAGAGCAATCTTAAAATTCAAATGGGTACTATCTTGACAGTTGATTCCCGGGGAAGTTAGCGGACCTAGAACCGGCCCTCACATTAACATCGGACAATTCTAGTAGAGAGAGAAAGATCTCTTTCCATCTGGCTAAAAAGGGAGAGTTACCGGGTACCTGTCCTACCTGTGCTGGTAGGAGGTAGCAGGTACCCGGTAGAATAGTCAAGGTGCTCCGCAAGTTGGCCCGGACACACTCATTATTTAAAAAGGAAAAGACCAAATCCAAGCAATTTGATTCCTCTTCCCTATGATAGTATGATATGGAGGGGGAAAATGTTGGATGCTGACAGTCCTTTCATCTTGTGACGTTTTCTTCTGTACTATCATTGCAGAAAGTGTACATGTATTTCCGAGGGCACAAGTGATGCACGAGTTTGGGACTCAAGACCTGAGCATCCTAGCCACAATTCTTTCCAGAGGAAGCCAAATATATGCCTTTATCTCTTCATCATCGTTTTGGCTGAGTTATGACTTGCGTGATATAGTTGCATGTTTTGTAGGTTTAATAGATATCTTTGCTTCATTCAAGCTTGTTCCTTTTTATTGTCATTTCTGTATGTAATCGCAGCTTGACCTTTGATCATTAGACTACCGTGTTATTATACCTATATCATACCTTTTGGACTCGGTTTGAATCAAATATGTCTATTTGGTCCCGATCTTACTAGGATTGAGTCATTCTCATGGTATGTGCTGTAGAAAACAGGGGAACGAATTGTACATTGCATAGTAACTTGACTGTCTTCTGAGTCTGGGACGACGATGTCTTGATTAGTATAAACTAATTCAAGTGAAATTGTGAAACTAGTGTAGTTAAATTTAATTTTGTCAAGTACGCAGATAAATTTAATTTCGTTCTTATTACTGTGAGAGCAATAGAAGATGAAAAAATTCCTGTGTCCTAATCTAAAAGATCTATTTTGTCGTTCAGTAGACATTTCGAGCAGGTTTTGAGTAAAGTCCAATTTCTTCCTAAAAGTATGTTACTAATAGGAGATCTTTGAGAAAATAACAAAGAAATGGTACCTTTTGTTTTGGGTAGGTTCAAAGTAGTCTCTTAAATGTACTTTCGAGTGGTTTATGTCCTTTAAATTTGTTAGAAGTTGGCACTGTCTTTGTCAAATATTTTATCTATTCGTTAGATTTGACAGAAATCATGAAAAAAAGAAAGGTTTAGTTGGTACTTATATTTGGAGGTTGAAGGATTTCATTGAACTTTCTTGGCGTTTCCCGTTAAATATCCTTAAGGGATTTGCTAGCATGCATCAATTAAATTATTTAGTGTTACTCTATACATGCTGGAAAGGCCTCATATTCTGAGAAGATATTTTGAGTGTGGTAATATGGTATTGTTGTGAAATTTAGTTTTTTCCAGTTGTCGACGTGGATATGTTCGAAATGGAAGCTTGCTAAAATAGGACACGTTGCTGGGACTATCTAAATATAATACTGAATATGGCGAATATACTATGAAATAAAAAACCGGGTTAAGCATGTTCCTTTTCCCCCCCTTTTAATTTCTAATTTCATGATTAACTTTCCAGAATTAATGTTCAATTCCCTTCTCTTTCTTTTATTGTTAGTGAAATTTCTTGTATTTATCACTCGAAATGTCAAAATTGGAGGTACAAAAAATATTTTTTAGGCAGAGTTTTCCCCATAAAATTGATTAAATTTGAGTTGAGAATGAACTCATACTAATGCTAGGAGTAGTAGGCGTTGCAAATTAGACGATACACAATTTGGTTTTAAAAAGTATATGTCACATTAGGTCAAATCAATATTAGGATGAATTATTTGACATTAAGCATACTTTAATCTTATAAAAGAAACTAAAAAAAGACTTCCAGTCTCCACTTTGTTGAGATAATATCATCAATTTCCTAACTAAAGATCGTCATTGTTATATATGGGCAATAACAATTGATCAATTAACCATAACCTATGCGTTGTGGATGAAATCCCTGAGCAGAGTTAGAATGGAAATTCCCTTATATTTTTTGGGTCACCTCTCACTCGACTACTTATAGTGTTGTAAAATTTAGGTGTTTTTTCTTTAAATATTGAAGGTATATAAGCCATAAATTTTAATTATGAGCTAAGTTAAGCTTTACCAAACTTAGTTATCACTAGGTAGTGTAGCTCCTCCTTTTGCTACTTTTGTTCCTTTTCTATTGCACTTCAGTTATTTTCTAGTCAAAGAAGAATGTGCTATGTTCCATCTAAAAATTAAAATATATCTGATTTGGTCCTAAGAATCATTTTTAATTATTGAAAACAACAATTATCGCTTCCTCTTTTGGGCTTTACGCAATGCGAATTCGAATGAGTGAGAACCTAAAAATGAGTACTTCAAGGCAGGGTAAAAAAATACACTCTTTCAATTCACGTCATTGGGTGAAAATGAAAAAAAAACAACTATCAACAGATATATCTTTAAACTTTAACTATGTAAGTGGAACTTAAAAGGATGTTGCTAACAAATTCAAATGTGAAATCTCATGTAAGTCATGTTAATAAACAAGAGAAAACAAGGCCTAAAAATTGGTTTATTGTTATCTAATAGGTGCATAAATTGAGTCACTTCCACTTGTATAAACATTAGTTCCAAGATTTCTAATACCATAACTAAATAAAAAGTTGTGATATTAACTTAATTACCTGATATATTAGGCTAAACAATTCAAGCAAATGATACTCTTATGTTGAATTAGGAGCTTTCTTTGCATATATCTCTACCTAAATTTAAATTTATCTAATATTAATTGCTAATGCTTCTTAAGAACATAAGGGGTCATTTGGTACGCAAAATAAGGAATAAAATTCCGTGAAAAAAATATGAGATAATATTATCCTACAACACTTGGTTGAACTATTAATTTTGGATTAGCAATTTCAGGATTACTTATATCATAATTATGGTGTTTTTTCCATACGACACACAAGGGGAGATAACAATTATGGAACAGAATATTAAAATAATAAAGATACACTTCTTCAAAATTCTTCTCTAAAGTTCTTAACAAATATTAAAGCTAAAATTTAAAATAAAAATTTATCTCATACAAAATATGACGCACGCTTTATTATAATTCATATATTTTAATTTTAACAATCCACTAAACTTAATATTTATCAGGTAAAGTATATTCACTAAATAATCATATATAACATAATTTGTTCACCAACAAAATGAACCTAAGAGTTTTAATCACCAAGTAAACAATGCAAAGCAGTGCCTAAAATTCTTTGAATTTTGATTACACATTCTCCTCCACACCCCTCTTCTCCTCATCTTCTTTCATGCCATCATCCTACTGCCACGTGTCCTAGCAAATATCCAAACTGAAATAAATCACCACCAAAGCTTTTCTCCATTCCTCTTTATCCATCACAAACATCATCAACCCATCATCTTCAATCCTTGTAACAGAAAAAAAATATTATTTTATTCTACATTGGGGGCTAAGGGGTGGGGGTGTTTTTTCCAAGTCAAATTACAATTACATCCCTAAACAAGTTCTAAAATTACAACCATGTCCTCTCTATTCTTAGCCTTAAAATAATTATCCATCTAAAAGAATTAACCTTCCCATCCAACCTCTTAAACTAAAAGTAGTCTTCCGATGTACAATATATGTGTAATTCATGTTATAATCAGTGTATAACCGTGTATAATTAATGTATACTGGTTAGAAAAGTAAATAGTGATCCCTGCTATTTTTGTAAAAATATCTTATCCAAAATTTACGTTACTCGGACTCTTAAAAAATAGTGACGGACATGTATCAAATTCTCCAAAAATGCATTATTTAGAAAATTCTACACGAGTTCAACAATATTTTTGAGAGATTCCAGGCAACTTAAAGTTAAAAGTACCTCCAAATTTGTCCAAAACCAAGGGTATTCACATAAACACTGTCCTATCTAAGCAAAAGCCATCTGTTTTCCAGTTTTCCTCTAACCATAACCATAGCCTTTCCTTCTTACAAATTTTGTGCCTCACACATTTTCCTTATACCAGGACAAAATATCCTAAAACCCAAAAAAAAAGAAAAAAAAAGAAGAGATCATCAATGCCCATTCATTCATTACATGTCACTCCTTTAATCTTTCAGCTCTATCAGTAAGTCAGAGAGAAAGAAATAGCCTCCATAATTCTATCTCTTTCTCTCTAAAAAAAACTGAGAGGAAAAATCAAGAAAATATGGCAGTTTGTACAGTGTACACAGCTCAATCACTCAATTCTACTTGTTCAATCTCAACACACTCAAAATCCCATTTAGGATTTCACCAAAGACAAGTAATTTTCTACACAAAAAGAACAAACAAAAGACACAACACTAGTACTACTAGTAGTGTCAAGATAACATGTTCATCATCAGCTGATAAAACTGTTGTGATAGGTTTAGCAGCTGATTCAGGTTGTGGAAAAAGTACATTTATGAGGAGATTAACAAGTGTTTTTGGTGGTGCTGCTGAGCCACCAAAAGGTGGAAATCCAGATTCAAACACATTGATATCAGATATGACAACTGTGATTTGTCTTGATGATTATCATTCACTTGATAGAACTGGAAGGAAAGAAAAGGGAGTTACTGCTCTTGATCCTAGAGCTAATGATTTTGACCTTATGTATGAACAAGTTAAGGCTATTAAGGATGGTGTTGCTGTTGATAAACCTATTTATAATCATGTTAGTGGTCTTCTTGATCCTCCTGAGCTAATTAAGCCTCCCAAGATTCTTGTCATTGAAGGATTACACCCCATGTAAGTATTCATGGATTTAACTTACATCTACTAACAGTATTTTGAATTTTTTAGACTATTAATGTAATTTAATCTGTTATCTTTCTTTGTCTTAATTTATGTCAAAATGTTTGCTTTCAGAGGCGAAATTAGAATTTTGAGTATGAGTTCTGAATTGTAGAAAACGTACTGTTCTTGATAATTTATTTATGGAAAATTTAAGCCAAAGCTATTGGATTCTGCCGAACTCGTAGGCAAAGCTCTAACTCCGCACTTGTAATTGATTGGAGACGGAGTTTAAGATTTATTTTATGAAATTTCTGGTCTAAAACATATTATATACTACATTTATATGACTATGAAATCATGTCTTAAGAGTAAAATGAAAAATTTAAAGCTAAATTATTTTTAAATATAGAAAAAGTTTCGTACTTTTTGGGATAGACTAAAAACAAAATTATGAAATAAGGGAAGTAAAAGAAAGATTGCTTGACTTAGTTTAGGGTTATTAAGTTCACTTATTATAGTAACTATTTGTAATTATCTTTACATGATCCGGGTAATATAAATTTCTTTTTACTGCCGATATATCGAAATTAAACTCTTACTATATTATTGTTCAATTCTTGGAGGAATGCAATGATGTTTTTCTCTTTCTAATGTTAACACACACATGCATATTTAACACATTGAGAAGAACTTTGGTTTCTCCGTATAATCAAAATCTGTAGTTCTTCTTGTCGTTTGTGTAACCAAACATACTTTACTTCCCTATAAAAGGGGAAAAAGAAGGAAAAAATGACAATAGTAAAGGGAATTCTTTTAATCTCTTCTTTCAAAATATTTACATTTTTAAAGAATTCGATACGGTTGCGACAATATACTTAAAAGGTCCGAGGAAACCTTGTTGAGGGATAATCAAAATGGCAAAAATAATAGCGTTCAATAGGCACTTTTCGATATAAACTTTGAAAAATAATTAGTCTTGGAATTTCAAATGCATCAAGCGAATCTCCCTAACATTATATTGGACTTCCACTTGTAGACAATGACTATTTCTTATAGAGGCTAAATATTTGAGATTTTTTCCCCATCCAAATGTATGGTTGAGGAGTTAAAGTCACTTTCATCATCCTATTTTAGTGTTGGTATTATATTATGATATTTTTTTTGCTGAAAAATCTACAATATTTCCTTCTTAAGGAACTCCAACACACATTCAGCAGACAGTATATATAACACCTATAATGCAGATATTTAATGGCCTTTTCAACATTACTGATTGATTTTTTTTATTTGAAGAAAACACATTCTTTTTTGTTTTCCATTCGGTATTCGGTGCCTCGCTTTAGGGCTCCATTAGTCCAGATTCGGACTGCGCAAGACCCATTAAAAGGGAAAGCCTCCCTACCAAATTTTTTTGGTTGCTAATGTTTGAACTCGAAATCTCTGATAAGAGTAAATGAATCCTATCCAACCCACCACAATCCTTAGAGGTAAGAAAAAAATACTAGATATAAATGATCTGGGGTACCTCTATTAAGCATAGTAGAAAAAGAAAAAACACCAATCCACGTTCCCTTCTTGTTAAATAAATTAGGTGAAGTTAATAAATACTTACGAGCTTATTACAGAATTAATATCAGTGCTTTTCTCTATCGTATCGTTGTTAATTTGTAACTTGACTTGGTTGAGATGTAATCATACACATAATGTAGTAAATCTGATCATTTATTTTTCATTTTCTATGGTATAAAGGTACGATGAGCGCGTGAGGGAGCTCTTGGACTTCAGTATCTACTTGGATATCAGCAATGAGGTTAAGTTCGCTTGGAAGATCCAGGTAACTATCACTACAATTTAACATATTGTAGTAGATTAGTTACAATCTTTACTAAGTTACAATTAAAGCTTTTAATAATAGGGTTTACCTGTTATAAGTGACTCGATTATGTAAATATATTTTACGTTGTCAATGCAAGAACTCAAAACTCAAGTGAAATATGTGTGGCATGGTTCTTTTCGACCTAAAGTGTACAACAACATACCCAGTGAAATCCCACAACGTGGGATCTGAGGAGGGTAGAGTGTACGCAGACCTTACCTCTATCTTGATAAGTAGAGCGGTTGTTTTCGACCTAAAGTGTATTTCTTGAAAATGCAGAGAGATATGGCTGAGAGAGGACACAGCCTTGAGAGCATTAAGGCCAGTATTGAAGCCAGGAAACCAGATTTTGATGCTTACATTGGTGGAGTACTTTGCCTTTGAAAAATTAATTAGCTATGTTGCTCGACTCTTAAAAAAAAAACCTCTGGGTGCGTGTCGGATCCTCCAAAAGCTATACATTTTTGGAGGATCTGCACGGGTGCAGCAATATTATGGAGAGTCCGAGCAACATAGATAATTACTACATGATTAATGAATGAAAATGAATAAGATTAGTAAAGTGGCAATATTTTTGTGTTTTTGTGCAGACCCGCAAAAGCAATATGCAGATGCAGTAATTGAAGTGCTCCCAACTCAGCTCATCCCAGATGACAATGAAGGCAAAGTTTTGAGAGTGAGATTGATAATGAAGGAAGGAGTGAAAAACTTCAACCCAGTTTACCTGTTTGATGAAGGCTCCACAATCTCATGGATTCCTTGTGGTAGGAAGTTGACTTGTTCTTACCCTGGCATCAAGTTCACCTATGGCCCTGACACCTACTTTGGCAATGAGGTATGCCAAAACTTGATCATACTAATCAATCAATTATCTTGCCCTATGGTCGACATTCCATTCCCTTTAGCCGTAGGTGCTCATTCTATTTTGATTTGAACGAGCTAGAGCTCCGGAGGTACATATGTATGGCCCTTCTGGCGTCTGGGTGATAAAAACAAAGAAAAACTTGAAAAGGATCTTCCTTATTCTTGATCTTGAAGAATGAGGGACAAAGGGATTAATCAAGGCGGCAAGCAACTCCTCTTTCCGAAGAAGAGTGCCTGAGCTATCTTAAAGTAAAATTCTCTAGGTTAACTATAGGTAACTCCTTCGGAAACCGGGAATCTGCAAGGAAGTATAGGACACTGAATAACTAATTATGTCATGTACTTGTGCACTGAGTATTGAGATAGGTCGGATCAATTTGTACTAAACTGTTAACATGGTGCGTCAGATGGTAAACCGTTTTCTTTTCCACCTGTCTATACTCAACCGGAGGAACTCAATTGCCAGGACTTTAGTTGCTGATTACTAGTCAGGCTAGAAAATTTAGCTTTGTATCGTGAGGATTCATCTTAAATTGACTAGTTTTTCACTAGTCATCAACCTACCGACCATCCTTTATCCGGGTTTGGCGCCAACAATGTGAACTAGCAAGCTAACACAGGTGGAATTAGGCTGGAATATATTGTTATACAATCTAATATGTATAGATAAACACTAAAAGAACGTTAAAGCTTACCTCTCAATGACATGTCTTAGTTCTTTAAAGACAACATGCTAGAAATTACCTGGCTAATGCAGAAAGCGGGTCTGCACATTGCTCAGCTATTCTTCGAGAAATCATACCTGATTTTCACAATTTGGTTTTCTTCCTACTTGCAGGTATCTGTCTTGGAGATGGATGGCCAATTTGACAGACTAGATGAGCTCATCTATGTAGAAAGCCATTTGAGCAACCTCTCCACCAAATTCTATGGTGAAGTTACTCAACAAATGTTGAAGCATGCTGACTTCCCTGGCAGCAACAATGGAACAGGTTTCTTCCAGACCATTGTTGGTTTGAAGATCAGAGACCTCTACGAGCAAATCGTTGCCAGCAGAGCTGGAGCTCCAGTCACAGCTGCAAAGGCCTAAACTTTGCCACAACTCTATTAACAGCTAGGCACCAGAATCATCATCTGTTGTACCTTGTGTTCCCCCCTCTTCCCTAAATTTTATTTGCCGACTTCTTTCCCCCACTTTCATGTTTCAGTTTCACAGTAGATAATTCCCCATAAATGAGAAAATACACTTTGTTATTTATTTATTTGTAGCAGCAAATGTGTTGAGAGTTGTAACATGGATAATAAAAAGGTGAAATGAATTTCAATTCCAAGCAGTTTCTACACTATCTACTGGACAATAAAAGATCAGAAAATCTCAGTCACTACTGCTGAGACCTAACATAGCATTTCATGTTAAACATTGAGACTAAATGCAACAAAACGTGAGTTTCGGAATTACCTCAAGACTAATATTGAGAAACATGATGATATTACCAGAATTTATCAGTACTAAGTTAAACATATTAACACCTACTACTCAAGGTTCCTACGCTGCTTATCCACGGAAACAACAGTTGGAGAGTAAAATAATATATACATAATACAGTGCATACGTTTCAGTCAACTTTCCTCGTGTTTACTTGAGAGTAATAAACTTGTTGCTACCAAGTTTTGCCCAATGGTTCTTCAGGTCAACTGGATTAGAAAGATCACGACCTTCAGTTGCAAGTGTACAAAGAAGCTTATTGTATGCTCCATTAGTCATTTTTCTCCCAGCCACACGATTCCCGGGTTTTGACAGATTCAATGGGAGGGGATACTCAGATAAGGAGGTGGTACAGCATGATGATTGCCATCCACCTCCACATTTGTAGCACTTTCTAGAAACACCTGTACAGGAACAAAACGGTGGTGGCAGACCAGAAAAATCAGCCCTAGCTCCACTGTGAACTGAATTTGGATTCTTTGTTACCGAGGCCTCTCCACATCTAGCTTCTCTTTTCGTTCTTTTAGAGGCAGAAGGCTTATTTTCAGGCCGTTTCACTTTCAAAAGTTCCGATACAATTTCACGAATTCCCTTCGCAGATGTCTTGTTTTTCTTAACATTTTGTGATTTGGCCTTGGACTTGACATTCACATTTTGTTCACCTGTCGGGGTAACAGAACGGATAGGAACAGCAGCACAAGGTTTTGATTCGGATCCAAATTTTGTTGCCGGGGGAAACTTATCTCGATGAATCCATGGAAAATGTGAATCAAATGTCTCTTCTTTGTGGTTAACTCCAGATGCCATTCGGTAGCTTCCGGGAAGAGGTTGCATCCTCGTTTGTTCCAGTCCTGCACATATTGTAATTTGTGAAAATTTTAGAACAACAACAAAAACAACTATGACTTAGCCCCAAACAACTTGGGGTTAGCTATATGAATCAACATTTCTTCATTTAAGCTCGTATCATATCACCATCATACTAAATGAAATAAAAATGAAAAATAAGATATATAACAAATAATAATAATATTAGAAGTTTTCTAACAAGTCTAAAACTCAGTCTGTGTGAGCTTGCTTACATTGCCGGTCCCAAGCCTGGATAAAGGAGGAAGGTTGTGGTAGGCTGACAGCCGGCGCCAAACTTGCCAAAACATGTGAGAATTTCAGTAACCATATTTTTTAATTTTCAAACAAGACTACGAAGATGGTTTCAGTACGATTAAACATAGATCCTGAAATCAGCCACAATAATTTACAAATGGAGAAGTTATTTTATCCTAAATCCTAATCAATGAAATGCAGATGCAAAACCAGGGCAAAAGCAATTACACATGAACGATTGCAAACGTTGAAAGCGTTACAAGTCAAAGTCATTCAGAAATTGCTGTAACTATAGTAGCTAAGCGTATTCCCGATAACTTTCAAGCAAACACTGATAAAGTATCATTTCATTTTGTTTCAAGCATTTAAAAGGAATGAGCGCCAAGAAACAGAAAAACCAGTAACTACATTATAGCATGGAATGCAAGAGACTGCATTAGGTGTAATCCAAATGTCAAACAGGTATGCAGGCACAGTTCCATCCAAGGCAAAACTGTTTTTACAGATAAATTATAGTTGTATGTAATTAACATTTTAGTAAATTACTTTTTGCTCTAAATACCCTTGTACTATGACTTGGCCATGATACACTTCTTGCATTCCAAAATCAAGTACTTAACCCTTATAAATGGAATATGAACATTGAATTTTGTATCATTTCTAATGTTCTGTTTGCATTTTAATTATTTCAGTATAGTTTATAGTAATTTACTCAATCACAGATATACTTGTTATTCAAAATCAAACACTAGCAGTCCTTATACAATGAATATCTTATCACAAACGGTTGTGGTGGGGTGGTAAGAATCCCATTTGTCATTAACCAGAGGTCTCGGGTTCGAGCCATGAGGAGGGAGTCACTTTTGATAGGGAGTGCTTTAACCTCAATTCACAAAGTGTGACTTCACAGCGCGAAACCGGATAAGTCAGGTCCCAAAGGGACATCGAACACCGGGTTGAATAAATACCCAGGGGTCTGGAGAGGATAGAGTGTACTTAGACCTTACCCTACCTTGGAAGGTAGAGAGGTTGTTTCCGGTAGACCCTCGGACACCATGTGGAAACCAAAAAAAATAATCTTACATAGCATTTCGTATATAACTGCCATCGAAATATATGGATGATCGGCTATTTGTAGGATTTCAACTATAACATGAACATTTAGGATGTTTTCTTTCAAAATTTTGAAGTGGGTAACTAGCACAAGTGGAACATGCTTTCTCTATGCCCCAGGATTTAGTTCAAGTGGCAAAGTTGCCCACAAATTCCAACCTTGCGCCATGCAAACTAAGCTTGGTATTTAAGTGGAGAAGGGTAGAGGCCAGGGGTCTGACCCATTATCTCCGAGTTTTGAAGGCTACGATTGGTCAAAGGGTTGACCCAAGCGGATTTTTCTATCATGAAAAAGAATCACACCAGAAATGAAATTGTAGAAATTCCAAGAATACAATCTCGCCAGAAATGAGAACAAAAGCAACTAATTTCCATACTTCTAAACTCAGAGAAAACACCCACATAAGGTAAAAGAAAACAAATTTAAAAAATCCTTACTTTTAAAGCATAAACACCTAAGTCCACACTTATACTATCTAAATAAATCAGATAATGCACAGAAAAAAAATTCATTATCTCAAGAAACAAAGTTTCAAAGGCAGAACACTTACAGAGAGTTGGAGCAAGTGATAGAAAGGTCTAATGGGTTTCTTGTTTTACTTCTTTGCTTGTTAGTACATCTAAAAGTGACACAGTTGTCGTCAAAGTGGAGCACAAAAGTCATGGCAAAGTCCCAAATCCCAACATAGTCGTTTGGTAGGTGGAATAGAAATGACATCTTATTCTAGGCCTGGCCAGTGGGCCGGGCTCGGGTTTGGCGGGGTCGGGGTCGGGGCGGGACGGGCGAAGGGGGCGGGATCGGGTCTGGCGGGGTCGGGTTTGATGGGATTTGCTCCAGTCCCGTCCCGATCCCGTTGGAATCGGGTCGGGCCGGGGTCGAGGTGGGTTCCTGCGGGTTTTCCTTTCTTTTTTTAAAAATAACATATGTATAAAAAAACTCAATAAACAAGATAAGATAATGTAATAAAAACATCTTAAGGTTGTTTTTGTGCCTCTTATATTATTTAATAGACATACGATTTTTTTGTAATACAAATACAATTGTCTAAATTGCAACTTTGTGGTATTGTCCAAAAGTTGCAAATTACATAATAAAATTGCAATTTAAAAAATTACATTCTCAAAAAAACCTGTTCTAATTGCTTGATAATTTCCTGTGGTTCTTCGGTTGGAATTGGTATTTGTTGGTCAAATTGATCCATGTCGCTTCCACTGCCTTCGGATAAGATTTCATTGTAGTTTTCGTCTTCTTCTTCGTTGATCTCCAGTTGACCGCACCTTCTCCGCTCCGCTCGTATCCAATCTCTGAATAATACTGCAATTTCCAAGCTGTCTCCGGCTAATGAGTGTCTGTGGTCTCCTATTTGATATCTGCCGGCAGAAAAAGCGCTTTCAGACACAGGTGATGACGCTTGAATGTTCAAAACATCTCGGACCATCATTGAAAGTGTCGGAAAGGTCTTCTCATTCCCCCTCCAGTATTTCAGCAAGTCTTCATGTCCATCTTCATTGATAACTTCTTGGTACGGTACAGAACCCTGCAAAACAAAAATATCCAACTCGCTAATTTGGTTAGTAGCGGTATGACCGCACATTCTATTTCTGAGGCTTTCAATACTAGCCGCAGAAACAACATGTCTTTTGTGAGGTTGTGTTGAAGATGAAGAAGATGGTATGGAAGCCGGTAAGTTACTAGCATTTTCTTGTTGGTAAAACTTATATATTTTTTTGCATTGGTCTTCTACGCTAAACAACACTTTTTCTTTAGTTTGTTCAATAAGTGGTGGGTGATTTAGATTTTTGGGACTTGGAGGTGGTAGTACTTCTATACAATCGTAAATAGTTTCAATTAGTGATTTAGTATCGTCTATTTTAATAGTCGGATTTAATACAGCACCAATAATATAAATAGTGGGAATAAGAATAAAATATTTTTTTAATAGTTGCCATATAAGCTGGTTTTTCAATATATTCACTAAGTAATAAAAATATTAGAGTTATATAAAACAACATAGTTGAAATAATAGGATAATATATACCGGAAAATTCTTTTGTTGGTTGAAAAAAATTCTCTAAAAATACAATAATTTCAGAAATTTTTACCCAATCACTATCTACAACCATATCAGCTGGATTTTGATTATGAGAGTTAAAAAATAAAGTTATAGGTTTTCTATAGTCATAAGCAACAAGTAGTTGCTCGTATAAAGAATTTCACCTAGTGGATACTTCTTCTGGAATTTTTCTATAAGGTAGTCCACAATCGTGACAAATTTTTTTATATTCTTTTCTTCGTTGTACTCTATTACTTTTAAAAATAAAGTTTATAACAAATTGTATTTTACTAAGAATGTCTTGAAAAAGTGATAGACCATCCTTTACAATTAAGTTATATATATGGCACGCGCATTTTATATGAAAATGATATGAAAAAAGATGGAGTTAAACTATTTTTTAAAATTGTAATAGCGTAACTGTTAGAAGAAGCGTTATCTAATGTAATAGTCATAATTTTATCGGTTATTCCATAATAATGGCACACTTGATAAATATTATCTGTAATAAAAGTACCAATGTGCCTATCATCTATATATCTATACGCTAAGATACGTTTTTGCATAGACCATTTATAATCTATCCAATGACAAGTTACCGTTAAATAATCATGGTCGTTAGTGCTACGACCTATATCAGACGTGATAGATACTTTTCCATTAAAATGATATAATGAATAACGTAAATATTGTTGATATTCATGTGCGAATTTAAATACATCTCTCTTAACAGTTGATCTAGGAAAACCGTTAAAAGCATGATTATATATATCTCTAATGTAATGAATAAAACCGGGAGATGAAAGAAATGAAAAAGGCAAACCCTCCACAGCAACTAATTTTGATATTGTTTCCCTATCTCTATGTTTATTGTATTTAGGGCCTACAATTCCCCCCGTCATAGGGTTAATTTGACCCTATACTTGGTCCGGGACAGTATCAGTATGTGAACCTTGTCCCGATGGAGCGGACGTTTGCGCACCCGATTTTGAAGCATGATATTGGGCATACCTAGCTGGATGAGCACTTACTACGTGTATAATTAAACCCTCCGTCCCACCGTGACCTTTTCCAGTTTTAAATTTTAAAACATTTTTACAAATTTTACATCTAGCTACTTGATTCTCTATGTCCCTATCAAAAAATATCCATGCATCTGATTTTAATGGTCGATTTGCTGGACCTCGTCTCATACTAGGGGGAATAGAAGACATTTCAGTTGAAGGTGCACTAGTGGGTGTGTTGTCATCAACATTAGTGGGTGTATCATCTAGATCATCGTCTAAATTAAAGTCTTCTTGAGTTCCAGAAAATAGCTCCTCGTCTAAATCTAAAGGTATTGTAGGAAAATGTTGAGTATCAACAAAATCATCTTGTGTAGGAATAAGATGACTAGAAGAAGTACCCTTGCACTGGTTACCCCTACTAGAAGAAGCACCCTTACCCTTACCCTTAAACATACCTCTTAATCCTTCCATTTTAATTATGATAATAAATAATTAAAGATAATAAAATTAAGTGCGCTAGATAAAATAAACAGACAATAATAATTTAATGAAGGAACGAATGTACCAAACGCCAACGTAATGTCGACGTGTAATCGAGAGGTTGAAAATTGAAACTTTGCTCGATGAAAGATCCTCAAGCTAGTTGCCAACTTCACTCCCAATTCCCAAATGAATAAATAAAATTGAATATTTAGTAAACAATGTAGACTTGTAGAGAGATATATTGAGAGATTGTAGGAAGATTTGTGAGAAAAATGAAGAGAAAATGAGTTATTTTTAGTTGAAAAATTGGGTTAAAGTGTAAATATAATAACTTATGGGTTAAAAATAAATATTAAGAGGTTGGGGGGGGGGGTTGGGGGAGGGGGGAGGCCAAAAATGGCCGTTGCCCAACGGCCAAAATCTAAAATGGTCGTTGGTGCAACGGTTATATTTGCAAAGGGGGGACTAGGGGCGGGATCGGGTCTGGCGGGCCTGGGGCGGGCTCGGGACGAGACATTGTCCCGTCCCGGTTCGAGTCCCGCTACCGATTTTTTTTTTTTTTACTAATCCGGGTCGGGGCGGGCTCGGGACGGGGTTGGGTTGGGGTCGGGCCGTCCCGGCCCACTGGCCAGCCTTACCTTATTCCATCTTTTTATACCATTAACCCACACTTCAGGCCTCCGGCTAGATTTTAAGAACATCTTTTTTGCCAGCTAGCTATGTCGGGGGACAACTTATTTCATCTTTTATCCCATATAAATGGTATGGGATGGGATACCACTCCAACTAAACATGGGAAATTCCAATACCATGAGACTAATAATCTCATTCCACCCTATCCCTCCTACCCAATGACCCCATATATCCTTATAAAACTAGTCACTACCGCCTCCGTCCCACATTAGTTATCCAGATAACTAAAATAATACCAAAATATTTATCAATTTATAAAATCAAGATAAAATTAATTAAACTTTTTCTATTTTATCATTTCCATTAATTATTTTATAAGTAACTTATATTGATTAGAGTGTAATTTGTTGAAGACAGATAAGAATAATGCGTAAAAACACACTTTCACTTATGATTTATTAATTAAGAACACATAAAAGAAAAATGGACAAGTAATATGAGCCGGAGAGAGTAATATCTAGATATCGGTCTAAAATAATTCTTCAAATATGTATTTGAATAATTTTAGTTTTTTATATTTATAAAACTTAAACACTGTTAATCTTTTGAATATTAACACTGGTGTTAATTTTATTTAATGAAATTAACTCGCAAAAAGCATGTAAGCCATTTAAACTGAAATAAGAATTATTTTCAACAACAAAGAATATTAATGAGGGTTCGAGGGGGATATAAATGTTGGTTCATTCGCTATCTCATGTACTTGGGGGTCGAAGGAAGCACATAATATATTGTATTTAATTGCCTTGAAATACTATTTTTCGGTATGAATTGGGGGGTTAATTCCGTAGAAGGTTATCCTGACGGTTTTCTTTAATTTAAGATAAAAGAGTAAAAAAATACTTCTTTACTTTATTATAATAGCTAAAAAAATATTATTCGTTATGAATTTGAGTGAAAAATGCACCTCACGTCATTAAAGTTTTCATATAAATCCCTATCTTAACGGAAATCCTCAAATATCCAAAATTATTTGATTTTATTTTTTAAACTCACTCCATAATTGAAATCCGACCCAACTAAACAGACGACTCACAAACTAATTCCGTTAAGATATCGATCATTATGTCTTCTAAATATAAAGACGAAAGTGATCAATTTCCATAAATATAAAAAACAAAACTTCTTGGTATCGTGATAGACTAAGTTGTAACTTTAAATTATTTGATCAAATTAAATAAGCTTTTCATGGGAAGCATTGATCACTTAACTCCAATATTAAAGACATAAAAGTAGTATAGCTAAAGAGAGACAAATGAAGCTGCATGATAAATAGTTAAATATATTTTCTAAAAGTCCTTTTTTAGGAGATATTGTTCGCAAATATCACACCTTTGTATACCTTTTTTTTAGATCATGCGATCGAGCCAATAAAGAAAAAGAATATTCATGATGCGCTGCGGCCTAGGATCGAATTGGGACCTTTAGTGCGTAAGACTAACATGATAACCACTACACCACAGCAACTTGCACATTGTGGGCTAAAAACTATAATCATTCAAAAAAGACATGATTTAAGATTTCAAATCATAATTTTTAAATGTAAAAATTGACTAATAAATTTATATTTTTTAATAATAAATTTATATTTTTTAATAATAAATTCATAAGTTGGTAGTTTATCAACAATTTATATCAAATATTAAAAGATCTACAAATTAGTAATATATTTACAACAAATTTACTCTTACCAATTATGTGAGAGGATTATATTAAAGAGTAGTTACACTACAACTCATGTTCAATTTTTTATTTTATTGAACTAAAGTTTGATCAATTGATATTGTATTTCTCATAAAGGCCTTCTAGTATCATATTAATTTTGTTATGAACTATGACTTGCACATTTGATAAGAATATATAAGAATTGAGAAAGTTTTGATGATTTTCACAACTTCTGGGTTTTTATTATAAGAAAAAATTACAACTTAAGAAATTCAAATTGCATGTCTAAACAAGACTTCAACATTCAAATCTTCATGATTTCATCTTATGATTGCAAATCATGTCCAAACGGCTCCTAAGTAGACATTTGGCCATATGATTTGGGAACCTGATTTCATACTTTGATTTCAAATCAACGTTTGTTTATCGTGATTTCAAATCTCAAATTCTCTAAAAAGCAGGATTTGAAATTTCAAGTTGTGATTTTTTTAAATGTAAAATTTAACCCAAAAGTTTATATTTTGTAAAAAATATATTCATACGTTGATAGATGTATTTATTTGATAGATATATTTATATCTACCAACCATATATACCAACCATTTATATGAAATGTAGAAAAAGATTTGTAACTTTACCAATCATCGAGAAATACATGCTCGATGTGAAGATATTGTCCGTATCATGTAGGAAGATTATATTAAAAAATAATTACACTGCAACTCATGTTCAATTTTCTTTTTTATTGAACTAAAGTTCGATCAATAAAAGTTGTACTTTTTATAAAGGTATTTTGATAACGTATTAACTTTATTATTATGAATTATGTTTTACTCATTTTGTAAGATTAATGTATAAGAATTGAGGAAGTTTGATAGTTTTCAGTTTCACAACTTATGGGTTTTCATGTTAATGAGAAAAAAATATAACTTAAGAAATTCAAATTGTATATTCAAACAAAATTTTAATTTTAAACTAAAAGAAATAACTCATATACACCACTCGCACATCTAGCCCACTGTATCATTCTAGTCAATTATTGTATCATCGACGTATAAATAATATATATTTATTGTATAAATATATTTATACATTAATATACTTTGTATACATATTGTATATATTTTGTATAAACACATGAAACAACTCAAATTAGAGTGTATACAAAATATAGCTACATATTTAAAGAAAATATATTTTTTCAGTCCTAAACTTGAATAGAAAATTCACTTTAATCATTTTACTGATATTTATATATCCCTAAATAGCTTTCAAGTGAATTAAATAATACCTTATATATGCCATACCAATTTCATGATTAAGGAGTGATATACATAAGCGCCATCTGAACGACACGTCTGATGGCAAATAAATTCAATTTTCATTTCTTTCTTCTTCCCCACGTCATTTTTTCCTAGACATCTTGTCTCTGGCCAAACACCAAGACCATCACGCTCCACAAGTTCCCCAATTCCCTGTTCTCTGAGCTCCGATCAACACCCACAACAACCCCAGCTCTTTTGCTTTCCTTCGTCACTGCCAGGCCTCACCGGAGACGCCATCTCCGACGAAACCCAGCCATTAACGAAGCCACCAGCCCCAAATTTGTTCCCCTTGGCCGGATCTACCAGATCTGAACGGAAAAAATGACTCCGGCGAAGTTTTGGCCCTTGTAGAGATCCTCCTTTCACTTTTACTCCATTTGCTTCAAGATTGCAGCTTGTGGCATCTTGTTTGATTTTCTAATAGCCATTTTTATGATTTCTTGAAGAAATTTAAAAGGAAGTTGAGAGCTTTAGGAAGAAGAAAAAAAAAAGTGAAAGATTAATCAGTCATTTCAGAAGGAGGATTTTGGTATTTGAAATTAAATCTACATCATCAAATTTTAAATTAATGTATATTTTTGTTCTGGTTCACCATAAATGGTGGGTGATGTGTTATTTGGATCTTCACCATGTATCAGAAATTTGTGTTGAAGAACGGATGGAACAAATAAGACGAAGTGGGCTCCACTTGTTTTTTCTCCTCGATTTTTAGCTATTTACTTGCTGTTTTTTTTTTATTTGACACCGTCATCAACTATTTAATTCATTTAAAAATTATTTAGAGGGTTATATATAAATAAAAAGTTAAATTGCTTAAGTGAGTTATGAGACAAGTTAAGGAGAGAAAAAAAATGTATCTCACACATTTATATTAATATACTTTCTATATATAATATAGAGAAAATACATCTTTTTATCTTTAAATTTATTTTAAAAATTTAATTTAGTAATTTAACTTTACGGGTGTTTATATACCTTTTATTCTAATTTGAAGTGAAATTAATACACTTTTAATGGGTGACGTGACAAACAAAATATTATTAATTTTCGGGAAGAGCATGAGAAAGGAAAAAAAATACTAAACATGGTCCAAAATGTACATATGTAATCTTTTAATTGGATGATACACAATTAATATACTTAATTATATTTTTAATTTTTTTTATTTTCATTTAGATTCTTTTCTCTTTTCTTTATTTCACTTTCTCTTTCTTATTCTTTTCCACTCTTCCTCTTTCTTATTCTTTTTTTTTCCGATGCCATTTCCGTTAGTATCGTTCATTCTCTTTTTCGTTTTGTTTCATTATAAATAAATTTGGTTAATGAGTTTCATTATATAATAAATCCATCATCTCCTTGTCAATTGAGGTGTCAATATAACAAGCTAGAGTAAACAAATACAAAATATGCAATTCTTCGTGAAATCCATAGTGTTACCATTCAAAATTAGTAGAACCATGATAACACCAACGAATTTGATCACAATCATCAGATGAACGTGTTTCTGTGATACCTAATATATACATATAAAATATACACTGATATAATAATAAGGGGTGGAATGCACAAATCACCACTTTTAAGACAACAATTTAAAGCCTAACATGTACTAAATAATTATTTAAAATTTAGCTACTTTTAATATGTAAAAATATCTGGACAAAAATACCCTAAAGTTGTTCTTCCTCATTCTTTACCATGCTTCCTCATCAAATTCCTCGTTTCTAAAGTTTGTTTCTCACCAGTCCTTATTTCTTTGCAGCTTTCGTCTTTATCTTCATTGTTTGTGATATTTTTGTTGTTGCACCAAGTGACATTCTTGGCGCTTTTGAGATTCTGAGGTTGAGGTCTTATATGGTATTTACAATTTCAGACCTTTACACTGTTTCACTTCTAATTGATAAAGTTACTGTTATCTGATCAGGAGGTCACAAGTTCAAGCCGTAAAAATATTATTTTGCATAAATGTAGGATGAGACTGTGTATAATATGAAAGAGAATAATCCCTTGATTATTTTTATTAATGTAATATGTTTATATACATGATATACAATAGTAAATCTAGCATATCATTACGAAAATCAAATATACATTTTCCTAATACTAAAGATTACTACCATCATTATATATGTATAATATCACTAATAATATCAAGAAATATACGTAGTATATTAGGAATATACTACGTATATTATATCACACCCCCGCAATCATAGCGGGCATTTGTAATGCATGATGTTAAAACGAAGGTTTTAATGAAGCATGGGCTAGTAAAGTTCGAAAAATATTATTAATGGTGCGAATTTTTATTTCGGCTTTCTCATTTTGTGAGGACACATGTGGACAAGAAAATCGAAAAGATATACCATTAACCGTACAAAATTCCCTAAATGGCCCATTATCAAATTTTCTTCCATTATCACATTGAATGTTCTTAATTTTCTGTTCAAATTGGGTACAGATGAATGCTCTAAATGATAGGAATGTGGAATAAACTTGAGACATTTTAAATAGTGGAAAGGTCCACAAAAAATTAAAATAATCATAAAAAAATAACACATAATAACGGTGGCCCAAAGAACTCAAAATGGGAGATGTCCACAAATCACTATGAATAATATCAAATGACAATAAAGTACTAGAATTGGAGGAAACAAACGGTAATTTAACATGTTTCC
Organism: Anisodus tanguticus; assembly: GCA_034509755.1. Classification (NCBI taxonomy): domain Eukaryota; kingdom Viridiplantae; phylum Streptophyta; class Magnoliopsida; order Solanales; family Solanaceae; genus Anisodus; species Anisodus tanguticus. Next base: position 35,814,981 of record CM067546.1, read on the forward strand.
CAAGCGGACAAGAAAGACAAACATTAGTACTACTCGTACTATTACACTCAATAAAATTATTGTTTTTAAGAGATGAAAGAATAGACGCTCCCGGATGACCAAAAAGCGCATGCCATAAGGAAGGTGCTAAAGCGGCAAACGTTGGCGGTGTGGCTTGTTTAGTGGTGGTGGTGGTGATGATGGGATAGAGCTCGCCCCGACTATCACATCTCATTAGAGGTATACCCGTCGAGAAATCATTCACAGAAAATCCAAAATGGTCAAAGTCAACAGAAACCCAGTTATTAGTTGTACATTTCTGAACAGACACCAATTTTTTAATTAATTGAGGAGCATGAAGGATATTTTTCAACTCTAAAGGTGGGTTTGGGGGGGAGATAAACTTGTGTGACCATAACCATGAATTTGAATTAAATTACCATTACCAACAATTATGCCACGATTTTTTCTCAAATTGAAATAAGACGAGAGATTACCTAGCACAGACGTCATATGAGAAGTGACACCAGTGTCCATGTACTAATTTACATTCGGAGGATTTAATCCAAGTGTGTGCATTGCTGCCTCGATATCCGTAGGAGTCGGGGCTGTTGATGGGCCCACAACAGCGAAGGCCTGCTAAGGCCGAGGCCTAAGTAGGTGGTTCCGCCAAGCGTGTTGCTGGTTGCCATTGGGCCTAACACAAAATTGAAGTGGAAAGGCCTAATACGGTGGAGTGGGCCACTGCCCACTGGCCCAGTCCCACGGCCACTGTCCACTGGCCCAAGGCTGTGGCCCATACCCCTGCTGGCCACTGCCGCCACCCCCTACTCCGTCACTGCCACCACCGTCGCCACCGAGGCTGCCACCATTGCCATCGCCACCGCCACCATCGGGCTGCTACCATTACCACCGTCGCGGCTGCCACCATTAGCATCTAACTTATTTTAATACTAGTGAGAAGATAAGATCCTTTATTTTTTTCTCTTAATTCCATTTAACAGGAAAAGTATGTATATATATGATTAGTGAAGAGCGTATATAACAAATTCCGTTATCGTCCAGCGGTTAGGATATCTGGCTTTCACCCAGGAGACCCGGGTTCGATTCCCGGTAACGGAATTTATTTTTTAATTTTCCTAATTTTAATTTTACTTCTTTTTGTTTCTCCATTTTTCTCAGAGGCTGTATTGTACCATAAGATATAACCAGCATTTGATGGCTTTTAGGAAAGTAAAAAAAAACTAGTACTATTGATTTTACACCATAATCCTTCATATTATTTCTAACATCACGTCACGTAAAATTTCACTAGCTCTTATTACCACACAATTAGGAATCAACAATGAATAAACACACCTTAACCAAGCTTAACATCAACGAATATAGAAACAAAAAGAGAGAAAACAAATACTCACTTCGCTATGAAAAGACTAAGCCATGCCTTTACTAAAGAATTCTCACCATCTCAGAGATTTAAATCTGGTGTGGAGCCCAGGCTAGCCAACGTAGTCTTATCAAACACTAGTACTATTTGAAAAGTTCTTTTAGAGAATTTTAAACTGAATTCTTGTGATCAGCAAAAAGCAAGGTGGGAAGTATTACTTACGCAAGAATCCATTTGCGAGCAGAGTCAAAGCCTCAGTGGTTGCCGGGGTTGGGTTCTTCGACTCAAGCTGAGAGATTAATTCAAGTCTAGAGTTTTTTTTTAACAATAACTGGACCTTATTCTGGATGAACATTGCATTATACCATGTTTACAACAATCCAAGTTCATTCCAGAACAAACTATGATTTGTAAGGTCATAAATACATTTGAGTTTCATCTTATTTCAGCCGCGCTTACTTTCATCATTGAAGTAGCAATTCAAGTCAATTTACAAAACCAAAAAAACTTTGCAACAAAACAAATGTGAAATGGATATGTACCTCTATACACATCCTAAGTAAACCAAAAACTAGATAGATCCCCAAGAGTGATCGAAAAACAATGAAAACTTAACTTTAAACACCTTGCATCTAGAAGAAACAGCTCGCCCATTGCCTTCTGAACCTTAACTTGGGCGATTTTGTTGGTATCATCCCAACAGAATGATCGAATTGGTATGAAGAAAGATGAATATGAAGACTGCCAGTTTAGCCGACAATTGCCAGTAGGCTCTGTCTTACTGCTGGAACGGAGCATATAAGAGAGCCAAATATACCAGTCAGGGCATATGCTATAGCACAGAATGGAAGAGCTTCAGGTTCCTTCGCTGACAAAGCTGCTGTTCCGAGCCCATGAGCACTTAAAGCAGGAGAAAAATAATCATTAGAGCAATATTATACAGCTTGGATCTTCTTCTAAGTAAAATTTTCAATGCATAGTTTTTCTCAAACATAAAAGTCGATCTTCAATTGATTAAAAGATAGTTTTGCCAATTCAACTCAGAGTTGCTGATCCTAAAAGAGGAAAAAAAGTTTATCATTAACTGAGCTAGCAAAAGCCAGTTTTTATAGCTCTCTCATTGTAAGCTAAATGGTTAAGATTGTTATTTGCACAATGAAAATGGCTACTACCTTGATGCAGTTGCAATTCCTCGAGCAATAGGATCGTTGAAGCCTAGTTTGTCGAGCACTGCCTGAACAAAGTTTGCTCCCACCAGACCAGTTAGTACAACGACAGCTGCTGTTAGAGACGAATTCACACCTGAATATCACACATTTAAAAGAAGGTTTAGCATCTCGATTTCCCGATAATCCATGATTAGTTAAGCTTCCAGAGACAAGATCATCAAGGAGATGTTCCTAACCATCAAAGAGAGAAACAATGCTGAGAGCTAGTGCGACAGTTATGCATCGTGGTAGGATTGATACAGTTAAATTTGGCTCCAACCCAATCAGCCGTCCAATGAGAGCGGTTGAATATAGTGAAAATAGCGTGGATATAATGACAGAGGTGAAAATCTCAGCAGCATGCCGTTTAACCAACTGAGAGTAGGAAATAGATAATTAGCATAAGAGAAATCAGGGACAGATGAGAAACTGAAAGCGCGTGAATCCTCTGAAGGACCACCTATCATACACCCTCCCTCGCCAGTCATCCTCAGTAAGCAACAAAATTCCTCTATAACTTTGAAGTTACGTTAAATTTTGTCCTGTTAGCAGCCTTAGTTGCAGCTCATTTTTAGTTACCTTTCTCTGCTTGAACATTGAGAAGGCAAAGGAGATGATGACTGATCCCAAAAATCCCATAAGAATGTCACCCGCTCCAGGATTAGATGCAGCCTTTGTGAGATAATCCCCTGAATAAATAAGCAACGCAAAAGTACAATTTTGATTAGCTGAACAAAGCAAATAACATTGTTCAGAAAGTTCGAAACCTCATGCCCCTAATGCTGATGTATTACACAAGTAAAGAAGAGGGCAGCAGCTGTAATATCTTACTATACATGTAGAATGACCAATAAAGTAACTGTTAATGAACTTTGATCTCTTGAACACTAAACTTAATGTAAGTGGCCTTGAGAATATCAAAACAGCAAAAGAGTCTTGGTCTACCAACATATTAAAACAAGTGAAAACGACTATTTCAACTATTATGGGCAGTCCTACTAAGCCAAATGGCTAATCTAAGTTGATACAGTTGTAGTCAACTTTCATGTTAGCAATGTAAGAATAAAAAAGTAAATAAATTATAACATAAAAGTAAGATGTTCACCAATAACTGGATCAAGTCCAGACTTAGAAAGGTATCCAAAAGCAATTGCTGCAAGATCTGCAGAGACCGCACAACAGATAATTGGATGGAAAACCTTCTTTATAGCCGATGGAAGCCTGAGGATATAAACCTTATGAATGTACACACCAGATGAACAAGAAAAAGGAAGAAAGTGTCCACGCTAAATTGAAAAGTAGATTTATTCACGCTGAGATGCTGAATCATACCCTGATCCAACTAGATAGCCTAATACAGTAGATGATAGTAGAAACGGTAGGCATGTTCTAGCACTTGTTCCCAGTGCTGTTGGATAGTAAAGTGCACCAACAAATGATGCCAAAAAGATCACACTCCAACTCCACACCTCCAAAGAAGAAAACGGAGAAGGCTTTGACATGGGCTCAGCAGGTATCATCTCGGTCTTTACCATTTTCCTCACAGATATAGCTGTGAAACCCGCAACACAAAGTGAAGCCAACCAGCCTCCAACTGCAGATAGGTCAAAATCAGTTACATCTCTGTTGGCATGAGGAAAGAGACTTACAGAGAGGGGGAGAGGAAAAGGAAGGAAGCTGCAATTTTTCATAACCATATGTAATGACTGATTTGGTGTGATCACGTCGTTACCTTATTTTTATTTTATTTTCCCCTAATTTATTTAATAATCTTATTTTACCCATTACTCTACTTTTCCATTATAATGCTACCCCATATCTTACTTTATTTCTTAATAATATTGTAAGCTTATTCTTCAAATTGTTGGTGCGTTGTATTATGACACGATGTGAAACCATACAATCTATCCAAATTTTGTATTCATCAAAATAATACTATACAATATAATACAATATGGTACAATACATTATGAAACAATATGTAACAATCATCCAAACAAGTCGTAAGGATAACTTATCGAGCAACTTACAATATGTTAGGGTACAAGTTAGTAGGAACATGCTCAACTCTAAACAGGTCTCACTGAGTTCAATGTCCAAAATCTTTGTTTTCAGTTATGAGTAACTAATAGGAGTAGCATTTTCTTATACACACCACCTTAAAGTGTGATTATTATTTACCAAGGCAAGGGACTCTAGAAGCTAAATAGGCATCAAACTTGAAGTTAGTTGATCTTAATAGCTCTATCTGCAAAAGAACCAAACACATTGCAATTTATCGGATAGGTAAGATATTGTACCTAGTATAAAACATATCTTGGCCCCAGAAGCTGCAGGAATATCCTTGACAGCAAGAGGGAGAACAACCAAAGAGGGTACATAAAACAATGGAAGCCATCTCTGGATAAACAAAAGTGCAGGCTCAAAAAAGTACACCAATTCTGCTGCAGCCTTAGGAACAATGGAATCAAGAACCATTAGAACAGTAAATGTGCAAAACATTCCAAATAGAGCACTTGGGAACTTAATAGCAGCAGTCACAAATGCTTGTTTTAACAATTTATCCATAGCCAGTATGAGTCCCAGTGAAACTAATAAATGCAATGCTCCAAACACCTACAACAAAACAAACACCCAAAAACATCAAAACTCAAGCTATTCATGGCATGTTTAGCCAAGCTTCCGGGAAGCCAAAAGTGCTTATTTTAGAAAGTTGACGTGTTTGGCCAAGCTTTTAGGGAAAATATAAGTGTTGTGTTTGGCCAAGCTTTTAGGGAAAATATAAGTTCTTCCGAGTAGTAGCAGAAGCTAAAAATGTAGCTTTCCCAAAAATTATTGCACTAATATTGGAAAAAGTATTTTTCAAATTGATTAGTCAAATACGAACTGCAAGCACTTTTCAAAATAATAAACAGATTTTTAAAGTTTGGCCAAAACGTGCTATTGATGAAATTTTCACAATATCAAAGAGGAAAAGATTCAATATTTTGCCTTGTTTGATAACCCTGTGGATGTAATACTACTGTCTGATCCCATGGATCTAACAACAACTCTTCTACTAGAGTGAGTTTTCTTGACACCCACTTCATGGGATTGCGAATTTTCGACGAAATTTCTCTTGATAGGGACTCCATTAGAGCTCAAACTGGATTCTTGAGAAAGGATTCTAAGTGGAGTTTGTAAAGATTTGATCTTTATTTGAGAAAGAGTAGTTGGGTAATGAAGATTGGGAAGAAATAAACTCTTTGGAACAGCTGAAGCTGTTGCCATGGTGATTCTTGATAATAAGAGAATGTAGTTGGTAAATGTGGAGCCATTTTTTGAATTGGGCAGTTGAGAAATTTGTGTGGATGTGAGAAGATGAATCTTATTCTCTTCAAATCTTCCTCCATCACATATACAACACTAAGAATGACTCTTCTTTGTCCTTTTACAAAACTTGTTAGTTGCTTCTGCGGGTGGCCAAAGGTGTACGGGGCGGGGCGGGGCGGGTCCCGACGGGATGGGGTAGGGTGGGACCAGGCCTCCGGCCGGACTGGTAGGCCAGGATCGGCGGGATACGCCCATGTCCCGTCCCGTTCCCGGTCGCGTCAGAAAATGAGACCGATATTATCGGGTCGGGGCGGGACGGGGTTGGGTCGGGATCAGTTTTTTTTGCATTTAATTTTAAAAAATAACATATATAAAAACACCTCAATAATTGAACAAGATAGTGTAATAAAAACATCACAAGACTGTTTTTGTGCCTCTTATATTATTTAATAGAAATATGATTTGTTTTGTAATACAATTGTCAAAATTGTAACTTTTTGTTGTTGAAAGTTACAAATAACATAGTAAAATTGCAATAAAAAAATTACATATATAAAAACACCTTTTCTAGTTTCTTTATAATTTCTTGTGGTTCTTCAGTTGTAATTGATATTTGTTGGTCAAATTGCTCGACGTCGCTTCCACCTCCGTCGGATAAGATTTCGTTGTAGTTTTCGTCTTCTTCTTCGTTGATCTCCGGTTGACCGCACTTTCTCCGCTCCGCTCGTATCCAATCTCTGAATAATACTGCAATCTCCAAGTTGTCTCCCGCTAATGAGTGTATGTGCTCTCCTATTTGAAATCTGCCGGCAGAAAAAACGCTTTCAGACGCTGTTGATGACGCTTGAATGTTCAACACATCTCGGGCCATCTTTGATAGTGTTGGAAATATCATCTCATTCTCCCTCCAATATTTCAGCAAGTCTTCACGTCCTTCTTCATTGAAAACTATTTGGTCCGGTACAACACCCTGCAAAACAAAAACATCAAACTCGCTAACTTGGTTAGTAGTGTTACCACTATACATTCTATGTCTAAGGCTTTCAATACTAGCCGTAGAAACGACATGTCTTTTTTGAGGTTGTGTTGAAGAAGAAGATGATATGAAAGCAGGTCAGTTGCTAGCACTTTCTTGTTGGTAATGCCTATATACTTTTTTTGTATTCTTGTATGCTAGACAACACTTCTTCTTTAGTTTGTTCAATAGGTGGTGGGTTGGGAGGAAACACTTCTACTCCAAACAGTGCCCTTAACTGGACTGTAATCATAGGGGTGATAAAGGCCGATGATTCAACCTTTTCCTTTCTCTGGACTGGCACAATAGTTCCTTCCAAATTGTGTTTTTCATCAACATTAATCATGTTCACATTGGCATCGTCATGATTTGGCAAAGGGTTATTGTTTACATTAGAGGAAGGTCGTTTCAGTTGGATAACTCCTTCTTTGATTAATGCTTCGATTTTGTCTCTGAGGGCACAATAATTTCCAGTGTCGTGTCCAGGGATTCCCGAGTGGTATGCGCAATGCTTAGTCTCATCGTGCCATTTGGGAACAGGATTGGGGACATTTCCTGGGATGGACTGGAGTATTCCCGTGGTTCTCAGTCGTTCATACAACTGGGCTCGAGGTTCGGCTAAAGGTGTATAGGTTTTTACTGGCTTTCTTTCGGGTTTTACAGGGGGTCCGGGTGCGTTTGGTGGATAGACTCGTGGCTGAGGTAAGTATGCGGGCTGACATTGTGGGGGATTCGGATAGACAGGTGCTCGAGGCAGGCTATATATTGGCTGGGTATGGTAGACAGGGTAGGGAGCAGGTGAGTGTTGATAATAAGGTTGAGGGCTTTGGATGTATGGGCTATAATAGGAAAGCTGAGGACTTTGGTTGTTTTGATTGTAGTAGGGAGGCTGGATGATGGCATTTGGTAGGTTGACATTTGATTTGGCCTATGTTTCTGAACCGTCATGACAGGGGACACTCCGTCTCTCTTCCTCTTTATTGCTCCCCAAATGAGTCCGACTGAATTGCCTCACTCGTTGCTTGCAATGCTACAAAGTTTGTAATTCTTCCAGTTCTGATACCATGTTCTATGAAATCTCCCATCCTTACAACTTCAGAGAAACTCCGTCCTATGACGCTTATCATTCTTTCATAGTAGGTTGCATCTTTCAAAGATTGTACAAAGAGAGTGGTCATCTCACTTTCCGCTATCGGGGGTTGAACTTTTGTTGCTTATGCCCTCCATTTCATGGCATATTCTCTGAAGGTCTCTGTGGATTTCTTTTCCAACTTCATCAGATAAAATCTATCCAAGATTGTGTCAGTGTTGAACTTAAATCTGTCCACGAAATCTTGATCCATCGTGCCCCAATTATGCCATTTTCGCGGGTCGTGGTTCGCGTACCAGTCGAATGCATCTCCTGTCAAACTCCTTACGAACAACTTTATTATGATGGCTTAGTCTTTACCTACCCCAACCAGTTTGTCGCAGTACAATCTTAATGAGAGTGAGGATTTCCCTTCCCATCAAACAAGTCAAATTTTGGCACTTTATATCAGTCAGACAATTCAATGTCGGGATGCATGCAGAGATCTTCATACTCGAGTCCTTCATGTCCCTTTCTGGTTTGGATGTTCTTGAATGCTTCTTTTAGGCTATGAATTTCTCTCGCCACACTTTCATCGGTTCTGGTCCTTACTTGCCTTCCCACCCCCTCATACTGGTCAATTCCTTGAGGAGCCATGTTTGGTATTGTGGTAGTAAAAGGTTGAGCTTCCGTTACATATACTGGTGGCATATACTGTTTGTTGTGATCAGCGACGTGTGCCATCAATATGTGCTGGGCTGCGTGGTGATTTTGTGTGGGAGGGGTGTTTTGGATGAGTTGGGTAATTTGGGTAAGTGGGGCTTGAAGTGCATGTAGAGTTGTGAAGGATGCCAAATCATTTTGTAGCAGGCTTTGTTGTGGACTAGCCTGTGGGTTGATAGGTTGTGGGTTAGTGTGGTGCGGATTGATTTTGCTTAGTGGCGAATTTTCGGGGAGGTTTTGGGGAAATGGCTGTTCAGGAGATGAAAAAGTTTGTGGTGCAGTTGCATTCGTCCCTTGTTCAGGAAGTGGGGTATTGACGCTAATGGACAGGTTGGTGAGATTTTGGAGCCACTCAATCTCAATCTGCATGGCTGCCATCTGTTGCAACAGTTGGGCGAGGTATTTTTCCTGGACGGTAGTATTTCTCCTTTCTGAAGCTTCTGGTTCATCCCTCGGAAGAGCGATAAATCCCAGGCCAGTCTGTTCGGATGCACCTGAATCAGTCATTTTGCTGAATGATCGTGCCTTTGATCTCGTGAAGTAGGGATGTTCCGCCAGTTTTAGTCAACGCAAATCAACCTTTGGGAAAAATAATTTAGGCAAAATAAACCTTTTGAAAAATGAAGAAACCAAGTTAGTATAAGGCGGACAATTATTGCTTCAAATAACATGCATAGAGTGTAAGCAGCAAAAAAAAAAAAATAGCAAACAAATTTTATGGAAATTAAATGCGCATCCTAATATGTATGGGGCCTCTCTTATGCCAGAGGTGGGCCTAAACGCCAGATATGCGAGATTACGACAGATTGATCCAAGATGTTAAACTACATGCTTTTGTCGGAAATGAGACAAAATGAATGTACATTTTCCAATTTCGGCATGTCATGATTAGACTTAGATTTGTCTATAATTATCATGCTACACATAATATGCTGATTGGTCGTTGGGTTGCGAGACCCGTTGACAATTTTTGTGGATTTCTTAATTGTGGAGTCGATACCAAGGATCGACCCACCTAAGGTATAAACATGCATGACTTAAGATAAAGGGTGGTATAGTTCTAAACTAAATTTTCTAAGATTTGGCTGACTAGACTCAAGGTTCCCGAGCGAACTGCTCAAGTGAGAAGGCTACGCGGCCAACCGGATGGTCCGGACGCTCCGCGCATATACCAACTCTCCTAAAATTTGGAAATTTGAAAGAAGTTTGCGGGTGCGCGAAACACACCTCGCGTGCATGTGTGATAGTGTCAATTTTCCGAAGTGGAAGAAATATGAGAGGAATGCCAATTTAAGAAAATAGTAAAGAAAGTAGCAATTAAAGCAGTTAAACATACAGAATTTCAAGAAGGAAACAATTTAAAGCAGTAGATTAAATAAGGAGCAAAATAAAATGCGATAATAATTAACCTGAGTTTGCTATGGTTAAGAACCTGAAATCCCCAGCGGAGTCGCCATGCTGTCGCGTCCGTTTTTAACTACGGTCAAAGCAGAGTACAATATATTGGTGATTCCTGGGTATTGGATTAATGAGACGCCACCTAATTATTCTAAGGTGAATTAGGGCACCTAAATGTTGACTATAAATGCTGCAATGTAACTCCAATTTTAAGGTCTACGAAACTAATGAGATTCTAGATAAGTGTTCTTTATTATCATAAAGGGAAGGGGTTAGGCATCCTTTAAGATCCGCTAACTTGCGGTTATCCGGTCAAACTCAGGTTAATTATTGTGCTAAGGAAAACGCATGTTTAAAAGTATATAAAGTTAAAAAAATGTTTGCAAATAATTAAAAAGATGCATTTGATAATGTAAAAATTTGCATTTTTATGCAACTATATGTAAAATTGACTTTTTGAGATAAAAGACATGCATTTGTAGCATCATGTATAAAAATACATGTAAAGTGATTTTGAATAAAAACATGCATTTTTGACAATTGATAGAAAAACAATTTATTTATAATGCCAAAGAAGTAATTCCTTTTTTTTTTAAAATCATTTTTTGAGTTGCAAATCGGAAAAGACAAACTTATTTGTAAGATTAATAAAGCGAATAAAAGATGACCAAAGTTGTTTTGAAAATCTTGAATATGCATGACGAGCCTAAAAATAAATAACCAGCGGAGGGTTTCTAAGTTTGAACTAACCAAGCCTACACAAGTAAATAAGCTAGCGACGTCCAGTTTTAGACTACCCTATTAATTAATTCTAAGTCTACCTATTCTAAGCATTTCAATAATTACAAGTACAATAAATAATATTACAATACAGAACGAGATAAAGCTAAATTAAAGAAAGTAAAAACAACAACAAAATAAATAATCTCCGAGGAGTATTTGCCTTCGTTGACTTTGTTCCTTGCAAGCTGTCAAGAACAAATGGTTAGAAACAGTTGAATATAAATAACTTCGGATTCGTATCCAAAACAGTGAATGTTTTGATCACGGAGGGCTCAGACTTAAATTTTGAAAAGACCATTCCAATCATGTCGTGGCTGCAAACATATGACTCGGTGGTCATTTTAGTTGTCTCGCCTACTAAACATGTTGGTCTCTCGGATGAAAAAGAAAAAAAAAGATTTAAGTTTCATCCTTGCCCAGAAGTTTTATTTCCGTCTTTCCAACTGTGGAGGCCTCAAAATCGATGGATATTTTCATCGGCCAGTGTAGTATCATGTTCAAATCAATAAATTATACCAAAGCAGTAAGTCGAAATCGAGAGGCATTTTCCGAAGGGATGCGGCCTCAAATTCAATTTCATCGGCCTAAGTGTAGTATTTGTTCTGATCAGTAAAATAAAACTGAAAATAGCAAACTGAAACCAAGAAACGATTTTCGAAGGGACGTGACCTCGAATTCAATTTCATTGGCCTAAAAATAGTATTTGTTCAGATCAGTAAAATAAATCGAAAACAGTAAACTGAAATCGAGAAACGATTTCCGAAGGGACGCGACCTCAAATTCAATTTGATTGGCCTAAATGCAGTATTTGTTCAGATCAGTAAAATAAACCGTAAACAGTAAACTGAAACCAAGAAGCAATTTCCGAAGGGACGCGACCTCAAATTCAATTTCATTGGCCTAAATGCAGTATTTATTCAAATCAATAAAACAGTAAGATATCCGTGCACGGATGTTTAAATGCCAAAAACAGCAAACTAAAACAGAGAAATGATTTCCGAAGGGACGCGATCTCGAATTCAATTTCATTGGCCTAAATGCAGTATTTATTCAAATCCGCAGAATAATATCAAAGTAATAAACTGAAACAGAGAAACGATTTCCGAAGGGACGCGACCTCGAATTCAATTTCATTGGCCTAAATGCATTATTAGTTCAAATCAGTAAAATAAACAACATAGCCGCATAACGGATGTTCAAGTGCTAAAGTAAACCAATAGTAAGCAATTAAAATATCCGATCCGAATTCTGAAATTTTCAAACCGAAACAGGATTCAGAACGTTTATGAAAACCCGATCCGGATTTCTGGACAGTGACCCGAATCAGGAAACAGCGACCTGATCTGGTGCTAAAAATAGACTTGGATAGACGACCCGGATTTCGGGTCAATCCGACCCGAGAAATGCAACCCGAAGTAGTGACCGGAATTGGAATCAATTTTTTTGATTTTTCAGATAACCAACAAATAAGATGTAAAACACAAAATCCGGAAATATACCCAAATCGGGTCGACCCGACCCGGATCTGTGACCCGACCCGAATCAGAGGTCTCAATCCAAATCGACTTCTTTCCAAATGTCAGATAACCAGCAAATAAGATGTAAAACACAAAATCTGGAAATATACCCAAACTGGGTCGACCCGACCCGAATCAGAGGTCTCAACCCGAATAGACTTCTTTCCAAATGTCAGATAACCAACCACAAAATATAAAGCATATAAACCTGGAAATCTTACCCCTTTTTAGTGAAGAACAACAACAACAAAACAAAACAGATTTCGGATTGGGATTCACGAAGCCAATAGAAGTATTTAACCCCAAAATTTAAGAATGAAACTCATCCCTTTTCGTTCAGATTTTAGACTTGTTTTCGGACTTATTTCTTTGAATAATAAGGAAGGCGAATGCTAAAAATCAAGAACACAACATATAATTTTTCTTTCTTTTCGGTCTCTGTTCCTTTTTTTTCGGTCAAAGATAATGAAAGATAAAAGATGATATCAAACCCAAAAATATTTAACCCGTCGGACCCAAATAAGAGATGGTATGCGGAATCAAGAGTAGAAAATCCGACTTCCTATGAAGAACAAAAATGGGGGGGGGGGGTTATAGGTGGATCTCCCCTAAAATGGAGCTTGAATTCAAAATAAAGGGCCCCAAAAGCAACGATTTTGGAACGGATTTTAGGGAATTGGGTCGCAGATTTTGGGGGGATAGGGTATGTGTCGAAGGGTTGATGGTGTCGGCATAACAGAGGGGGGTTGGTAGTGTCAGGGGTTGGTGGTGTCAGGGGTGAGGTGACCGGCGATGGGGTGTGTGGCACCGATTTGGGGGGGGGGGTTAGGGGTGTGTTTTGATATTTTGGTTTAGGGTTATGTTTGGTTAGGGGGATAAAAGGGAAGGGGAGTTGGGCTTCGGTTTTTGGGCCGGTTCGAGTCGGGTTGGCCGACTTGGGCCTTTTTTGGTTGGGCTCGGGTATGCAGAAAATGGGGGTGGCCAAATGGGCCGCCCCTTTTAAAATGGGTGTTTGTTTGTTTTTGGTAGAAATTATTTTTAAGTTGGGAAATAAAATGGGTTATGGGTTAAAAATATAAAAAAGGGGTTAGTATTAAAAATGCTTTGAAGAAAAAATGTAAATCATTTAAAATAAAATATAATGATGTGATAATAATAAAACACAATATTTGCGAAATGTTTAAAATGCTTAAAATGAAAAATGCGATGCCAATTTGCAAAAATAAAATAACATAGAATTTTCGGATAAAATTGTGATTATGATAAAAAATGCAAATGTCAGTAAAGAATGCGAATAATAATAATAATATTAATAATAATAATATATATATATACACATGTATGTATATAGATAAAAATTGTTTGAGGTGTTAAAAAAAATTAAAACTGCAACAAATTCAGAAAAGATGGGACAAAAATGGATGTCAACAATCTAATGTAATAGTCATAATTTTATCAGTTATGCCATAATAATCGCAAACTGAATAAATATTTTCTGCAATAAAAGTACCAGTGTGCCTATCATCTATATATCTATACACTAAAATACGTTTTTGCATAGACCATTTATAATCTATCCAATGACATGTTACCGTTAAATAATCAAGGCCGTTAGTACTATGGCCATATATCAGACGTGATAGATACTTTACCAGGAAAATGATATAAGGAATAACGTAAATACTGTTGATATTCATGTGCATATTTAAATACATCTCTCATAACAATTGATCTAGAAAACCCGTTAAAAACATGATTATACATATCTCTAATGTAATGAATAAAATCAGGAGAAGAAGGAAATGAAAAAGGCAAACCCTCCACCACAACTAATTTTGCTATTGTTTCCCTATCTCTATGTTTATCGTATTTAGGGCCTACAATTCCCCCAAATTCCCCCGTCATAGGGTTAATTTGACCATCTACTTGATCCGGGACAATATGTGAACCTTGTCCCGATTGAGAGCACATTGGCGCACCCAATTTTTCAGCCATGTATTGATCCTACCTAGCTTTGTGAAAGTTTTGTACATGTCTCAGTAACCCTCCGTCCCACCCTGACCTTTTCCCATTTTAAATTTATATACGTTTTTTACAAATTTGACATCTAACTACTTGATTCTCTTAGTCCATATAAAAAAAATTCATGCATCTGATTTTAATTTTCGTTTTATTAGGCCTCGTCTCATACTATGGGGAATATGAGGTGTTCAAGTTGAAGGTGCACTAGTGGGTGTGTCATCTAGATTAGTGGATGTGTCATCTAGATTATCTTCTAAATTAAAGTCTGGTTGAGTTGCAGAATATCTCGTCGTCTAAATCTAATGGTATTTCAGGAAAAAAATCAGCTTGATCTATATGCGTGTAATCAACCAAATACATCTAACTACTTGATTCTCTTAGTCCATATCAAAAAAATTCATGCATCTGATTTTAATTTTCGTTTTATTGGGCATCGTCTCATACTATGGGGAATATGAGGCGTTCAAGTTGGAGGTGCACTATTGGGTGTGTCTTCTAGATTAGTGTGTGTGTCATCTAGATTATCTTCTAAATTAAAGTCTGGTTGAGTTGCAGAAAATATCTCGCCGTCTAAATCTAATGGTATTTCAGGAAAAAAATCAGTTTGATCTATATGTGTGTAATCAACCAAATCATCATATCTAGGAATAGGATGACTAGAAGAAGTACCCCTGCCATTGTTACCCCTACTAGAAGAAGCCTTACCCTTAAACATACCTCTTAATTCTTCCATTTTAATTATGCTATTAAATAGTTAAAGATAATGAAATTAAGTGCGCTAATTAAAATAAAGTAACAATAATAATTTAAAGAAGGAACAAATGTACCAAACGTCGACGTCGTCGACGTGTAATCGAGGTTGAAAATTGAAACTTTGCTTGATGGATGATCCTCAAGCTAGTTGCCAGCTTCACTCCCAACTTTTGAACTTTGATGTAGTTATACAAATGTATAAATAAAATTTAATATTTAGTAGACAATGTAGACTTGTAGGGAGATAGATTGAGAGATTGTAAGAAGATTTGTGAAAAAGATGAAGAGAAAATAAAGTATTTATAGTTGGAAAATTGGGTTAAAGTGTAAATATATTAACTTAGGGGTTAAAAATAAATATTAAGAGGGTAGGGGTAGGGGGGTTGGGGGAGGCAAAAAATGGCTGTTGCACAACGGCCATTTTATATTTTGGCTATTGTGCATGGTGATCGTAAGCCACGTGATGATCTTAAGGAGACCGTCTACATGCATCAACCCATGGGTTTTCGAGACCCCAAATATCCTCATCATGTCTGTTTATTGAAGAAATTCTTGTATGGGCTTAAGCAGGCCCCTCAGACTTGGTATAAGAGATTTGCAGACTATGTTTAATCTATTGGGTTTACTCACAGCATGTCTGATAATTCATTGTTCATATATCGTTGTGGTACCTCCCTGGCTTATATTCTATTATATGTGGATGATATTATTTTGACCGCCTCTTCTGATGCTTTGCGCAAGTCTATCATGACATTGCTCAGTTCTGAGTTTGCTATGAAAGACTTAGGGGCCCTTCAGTTACTTTTTGGGGATTGCTGTGACTCGTTGAGGTGGGTTATTTTTATCACAACGAAAGTATGCAACTGAGATCATTGAGCGAGCTGGTATGTCCTCGTGTAAATCTACTTCCACTCCAGTTGATACTAAACCCAAGCTGGGCGTTGCGGCCGAAGTTTCATATGAGGACCCCACCCACTATCGTAGTCTTGCAAGGGATCTTCAATAACTCACTTTTAACTCGACTGGATATTACGTATATTATGCAGCATGTGTGCTTGTTTATGCATGATCCTCGGATTGAGCACACAAATGCGCTGAAACGCATTATACGCTACCTACAGGGCACTTTTGATTATGGCTTGCATCTTTATCCGTCGTCGGTCTCTACACGTGTCTCTTACACAGATGCTGATTGGGGTGGCTGCCCGGACACCAGATTCTTTACGTATGGTTACTGTATGTTTCTTGGGAATAACTTGGTCTCATGGTCTGCCAAACGGCAAGCTACCTTATCCCGCTCTAGTGCAGAGGCCGAGTATCGAGGGTGACCAATGTGGTTTCTGAATCTTGTTGGCTACGAAATCTTCACTTGGAGCTTCACTTTCCAGTTCACAAAGCTACCTTGGTTTATTGTTATAATGTTAGTGCTGTATACCTTTCTGGCAATCCAGTTCAACATCAGCGCACTAAACATATTGAGATGAATATACATTTTATTCGCGAAAAGGTAGCTCGTGGACAATTACGCGTCCTCCATGTCCCTTCCAGGTATCAGATTGCCGACATCTTTACTAAGGGTCTTCCATCAGTTCTCTTTGAAGATTTTAGGGACAATCTCAGCATACGAAGATCGCCCGCTATGACTGTGGGGGTGTGATAAATATAATCGGCTGTCGGCTGTTATAATTAGTTGTTCAATCCCGTGATATACACAGTATATACATGCCGTGTATATCACGGTTTAGTAGTCTATTTTTGGTTATGATTTGTTGTAATTAAATTAGAGTTGTACACTTACCATAATTGTATAATTATTGTACAAGTAGAATAAGGTTTTAGGAGTAGAATAGGAATAGGATTTTCCTATTATGAAAATTGTAAATTGTATATTTACTCTTTCATTAATGAAAATAATCAAGGGATTATTTCTTTCAACAATTATTAAATGGAAGGAGGGAAAATGTAAATTTATGTAAAGGGAATACCAACCCCATCAATGCTTCTTCCCTTTTCAGATATTTTTATATGCAGTTTCTTGTATCATGTATTTTTACATCGAACTACCCTAATTTACCATTGTTTAGTCATACTCATAAACTAAGGTGAGAACGTGTGAAATTTACTAAGTTAATTATGGTTTAGTGATAAGAATATATGTGAAGGCATGTGCCATGTATTTATTGGATTAGTGTAAATAGCGTCTGATGATAAGCTTTTACTTTTGTGCAGTCTCCATTTAACTAGTTTGTTCGTCAATTTATTCTTTTTAATTTCCCAATTTAGAAGTTCTAAAAAATATTTGACCAGCTTCTCTTTGAATTTTCACCTTCCTTTATGTAAGAATGTCTCATAAGAACTAATAGTTTACTGACATATTTCTTTACTAATTGATTTTTTCCCATTAGACTAAGTTCCTTTAGACAATTTGGACTAATAGATCAAAATTTGAAGAATTGGTTATGTTAAGAACAGATAAAGTAATAGTAGCGAGAGTGTTTCCCCATGATCTTTTAGAAATCAATAAAGAGGTAGCCCAATGCACTCAGCTTTTGCTATGTGAGGGTCCATAATTGATCGAACCACATTAGATCTATTGTACGCAATGTTGTCCCAGGATCCTTCAAAATTCAGTAAAATGGCAGCTCAATACACTAAGCTCAGACTATGCAAGAGGTTCGAAAAGGATCAAACCACATTGAGTCTTTTGTACCAATAGAAGTCTTCGAATTATCTGATGAAAATAGTTGTGTTAGCCGTTCTTGAATAGTGTTTGGGTATATATTTTCATGTTCATTGTTGATCCATTTCACTTAGGCATAGTGGTTAAAAATTAAAGGCTTGCCAAAAATGTGGGCAGCCAGATTCTGTTTTTTCTATGGTATAATGGTGATCTTGCTCCAGTCTTGGCATTTGGCACCAACCTCAAGACTTACATAATATGTGGGCAAAAAGAGAAATCTCAATCCAATTAGAAGAAAATTGCTATCTATCCTCAATGACTTTCTTTAGATCTCATTTTTTTCAACTTAGGAGTCAACATTGTTGCGTCACTCAATTCCAATTTCCTTATGTGACACAGTCCGGAACACATGACAAGAAGTGTAGTTTCACCTGAGAGGTAAAGAAGAAATTTGCTCTCAATTTCAGGCAAATATCAGCCAAGGATGGCAACCGATCAGATTTGGACCAGATCCGTTTTTCATACCTAGATCCAGATCCATCGGGTCAATAAAAATCATATCCAAATTCGTATCCACCGGGTCTACGGATCGGATCTGGATCCACATGTAAAATGTTTGCCTTCAATAATATTCCCACATGTTGAAACTTTTTTGACAAAATGAAACCCAATTTGATTGAAAAATTTGAATGTAAAATACAAAAATTTGAATGAAAAAAATGCTTGAAAATTTTGAATGTAAAAAATAAAGACCAAATCTGAATGTAAAATACAGAAATTATGAAAAAATTTAAGAAAATAGTTATAAAATTACATTCTAGGTTATGAATATATTTAATAAAAATGGATACATGAATCAGATCTGTACCGGATACGGATCTCAAATACAAGATGCAGATCCAGATCCGATCCATCGGGTCCAAATTTTGAAGATCCATATCCTATAAAACGGATCTGGATCCACCGGTGAAACCGAAAGATTGATCGAGATTTTGTACATAATGCCAAGGGCAACTGGTGTTTCCCCAATATATATTTTCATCTGCAAGAAAACACAAAAAAGTATCTTCATCTGTCATTGGTATCTTTTAGATTTCACCAGCGCGCCGAACGTTGTTAGGCAACACTAGAGCTGAACAGTTGGTGAAGAGGCTCTATAATTTGGAAGTTAATAAGTTCTTCAACTCCTTTCTAAGAATCTTTCCAGCTGCAGACCGGGGTATTGAAGCTCTGAAGTAAACCCTTCTAATCTTCTTGTATGGTGCAACCTGATATAAAGAATATGAAGCTATCAGCAATGGAAACACATATATACCTAGGCGTTCACAATGCACCATATACATGTATTCCTGAAAATCATAAAAATAGCCATGTCATACTAGCAAGGAGGAATGATTTGCTGACAGATGAAGCAACACAAAGAACACCGAAAATATAGACCAAGAAGCAAACTATTACCTGCTTTGAAACAAAGTCGATCACATCTGTTTGGGAAAGTGTACACCCGTCTCTCTTGACGACAAATGCAACTGGAATTTCTCCAGTTACCTCATCTCTGGCTCTGAACACTCGAATAACAACAAAGTGGATGAGCTCCAGCAACATGACCATGCTAAAAGCGGCATAAAGAAATAGATCTGCATGGATACTTGGTGACAAATAACCAAGGAGTAGTTGACTAACATTGCCTCCAACATCTTCCACAAATTTAGAGGAAAGGAATTTATGAGACCGATGAATTTTACCATGCAACTTGTTGCTACGACTTAATGAATGCATCCTTATAAAATATTAGAAGTTCTAAAAATTCGAACATCTGGGCATGTTCAGAATTATAGTCCGACTCGTTTTCATTATATCTTCATAAAGGGAATAAGTAAAGAAAAAGCTCCTTTTGGTATGGTTGGACAATTCTCATAATTCAATATCTTTCAGGATTGTATAGACCAGTGATACTACTCGCTGTAGGTACAAAGTGATGAGAGCATAACTAAATACATCAGTCTAGACACCAAAAAGATGCGCAGGACTACCAGATATACTCTGGGCCAAATTGATATTAGCAGCAGTGTAAGATTGGAATAATTTCCCTTAGGGAATCCTTTCATTAATCACAATATATATAGTTGTACAGAGGTTGATTCCTAATACAATAAGAATCCTAACTTACCTTAAATGATTGATTCCTAATACAATAAGAATCCTAAGTTACCTTAAATATACATCTATCATAATTACAAATATACCGTGAATATTCGCTAATACTCCCCCTCAGTCGGAACGGGAGGAGGTCGAACGCTAAGGCTAGATCGGAAGTCGGTGAATAGCTGTCGCGGTAGACCCTTTGTGAAAATATCTGCATACTGATAGGAGAAAGGTACATGTAATATTTTGACCTGACCAAGGGCAACCTTCTTATGCACAAAGTGAATATCCATCTCGATATGCTTGGTCCGCTGATGTTGGACCGGATTGTGAGACATATAGATGACAGATATGTTGTCACAGTAGACTATAGATGCCTTACGCAGTGGACACTGGAGCTACAAAAGAAGATTTCGGAGCCAACAGAGCTCAGCAACGACATTAGCAACTCCGCGATACTCTGCTTCAGCACTCGAACGGGATAGAGTGGCCTGCCGCTTGGCGGACCATGAAATGAGATTATCCCCAAGAAATACACAGTAGCCTGAGGTGGAGCGACGTGTGTCCGGACATCCTGCCCAATCTGCATCCGTGTAGGAGAGTAACTTGGTCGGGGCAGATGGGTAGAGATGCAGTCCAAAGTCCAGTGTGCCCTTAACGTATCTGATAATACGTTTGATGGCCGCAAAATGGGACTCTCGAGGGTCATGCATAAACAAACACACCTGCTGAATGACATATGCAATATCAGGCCTAGTAAATGTAAGATACTGAAGGGCACCTGCAAGACTCCGATATAGAGTGGGATCAGAAACTGGCGCACCCTCATTGGCACTGAGCTTGGATTTCGAATCAACTGGAGTTGGCATAATTTTACAATTTGCCATCTTAGCCATGTACACTATCTCTTCCGCATATTTGCGCTGACACAAAAACATAGTAGATTCGGATCTGGTCACGGATATACCCAAGAAATAACTCAGCTTGCCCAAGTCGATCATAGCAAATTCAGTTTTGAGTAGAGCAATGATTTCATACTTCAAACCGTCAGAGGAGGCAGTAAGAACAATGTCATCCACATATAATAGCAAGTAAGCAGTGCTGCTACCTCAATGAAAAGTGAAGAGAGAGTTATCACACCTGCTACATACAAATTCGATCTGCATAAGATACCTGGCAAAGCGATCATACCAAGCGCGGGGTGCCTGTTTCAAGCCATACAATGACTTCCTAAGACGATATACAAACTGCGGAATTGCCGGATGAACAAAGGTAGAGGGCTGATGCATGTACACAGTTTCTTTCAAATCCCCATGAAGAAATGCATTCTTGACATCAAGCTGATGAATCGGCCAATGCATGCCCATAGCAATACTGAGAACAATCCGAATAGTAGCCGGTTTAACAACCGGACTGAATGTCTCACCACAATCAATACCCTCCTGCTGATTAGTGCCATTAACAACCAGTCTTGCCTTATACCGCTCCAAGTCACCACTGTCTCTGTACTTGTGACGAAATAACCACATACACCGGATAACATTCACACCGTTCGGTCTAGGTACCAAATCCCAAGTGTTCTGCTTGGTTAAAGCATTACATTCCTCGCACATGACCGCATTCCAATTAGGGTCCAGTTTGGCTAGTTGCGGATTTTTTGGAATGGGTGATATGATTTGTGTAGAGAGGTTAAAATGGACCTTGGGTTTGAAAATCTCATGTTGTGCACGAGTCTCCATACGGTGGGTAGGCTGCAGTGGGTGGTTTGGAATTTGTGGCTGTGGGCTGTCGGGTTCTGGAGGCAGTAGCGGTACTGGAGGGCAGGAGACAAAGTCTGGTCGAGCAATGGGGTGGTCGACCGAGAGGCAGGAGGTGTCTGGTCGGGGACAATGCCGGACAGTGGCGGGGACTGAGCTGCTGGAGCAGGCTCTGTCGGGACAGTGGACTGCCGGTGGTACAATGATTGGATAGCCGGGGACAGACTCGATTCATCGAGAAAGGTGTAATTGGGGGTCTGAAATTTTTGGAGATTGGAAAAAGGAAAGGTCGTCTCGTCAAATGTGACGTGACGGGAGACAATGATTTTGTGAGTGGCTATGTCATAGCACAGGTAGCCCCGATGAGTAGGAGAGAGACCAACGAAGACACAGTGCTTAGTGCGAGGGGCTAGTTTGTGAGGTGCAGTGGAGGCTAAGTTAGGGTAGCATAAGCAGCCGAAAATACGGAGATGGTCATAGGATGGGAACCTATGGTATAAGATTTCGGCAGGGGTCTTGTTTTGGAGAGTGGTAGTTGGTAAAATATTAAGAAGGAATTCTACCATTTTAACAGCATAGACCCAAAAAGGGGAGGAAGACAGGCATGAAATAGAAGGGTGCGAACCATGTTATTGATGGTATGTATAATTCGTTCAGCCTTTCCGTTTTGGGAGGAAGTATAGGGGCAGGAAAAGCAAAAAACCATGCCGAGTTATTAAATTCACGTCCATTATCACATTGGAACGATTTGATAGATTTTTCAAACTGTGTTTGAATGAATTTTTGAAATTTAAGGAATTTGACAAAAACTTTAGATTTGAATTTCAGTGGGTAAATCTAGGCAAAGTGTGAAAAATCATCTAAGAATACTAGATAAAATTTGTGACCTAAAGAGCTAACAACCGGAGATGTCCACAAATCAGCATGAACAATATCAAAAGGAGAAAAAGTAACACTGTTGGATGACATAAATGGAAGACGAGTATGCTTGCCAAGCGGGCAAGAGAAATAGTGTTGGGCACGTTTCCCATTATTACATTGAATACGCTTAGCAGTCCTAAGAAAAGTAAAAACAGGGTCTCCGGGGTGTCCGAGTCTGTTGTGCCAAGTTGAGGGAGAGATAGCCGCAAGAAATAGAGGTGATTGCGGTCTGACAGCGGAAGATTGAGTGAAGGGGTAGAGGTCTCCCACACTATTGCAGTGCGTAAGATTTTTTCCCGTATTGAGATCCTTCACAGAAAAATCAAAAGGGTCAAATTCGACAGACACAAAATTATTGCTAGTGAATTTTCTAACAGAGATTAAGTTTTTAATGATGTTAGGGGTGTAAAGGATGTGATTTAGGGAAAAGGGTGGGTGGAGATGTTTGGTATGTGTGTTACCGTAACCTTCAATTGGAATGCGATGACCATTGCCGACAGTAATAAATTGAGGACACTTTAACCGAAGCAGTTGAGATAAGTTACCTGACGATCAAGTGAGATGTGGCTCCGGTGTCCATGTACCAATTTTCATCAGGCTGTTGAAGGTTCACGGTGTTGAAGGCCTGACCCAAATCAGTGGAGGTCGAGTGGCGTCTTGCGGAGTCTTTGAGCCGCCGCTGGGCTCGCCGATTGGTGGGGGCGGAGCCCAAGAGGCCTGGCTGCCAGCCTTGCTGGAATAGGGCCCCTGATGTCGGGTAAGGGCATGCAGGCGAGGCCCAGTTCCAGGTATTGGGCCAAGGAGGCCGTCCGGCCCATCGATAGTAGGCGACGAGGGTCTTTGGACCTGTCGGCTGCTGGTTCCGGTTGCCCTTGTCGCGGCCCTTTCCTTTATTGTTGTTACCCCGAACTCTGCCGCTGCGCCCTCCGTCGCGGGACTGCTGCGGTTGGTGGTCTTGCGGTGGTGGCTGGGTGGAGGTGGCCGCCGGTGGTGTCATGCCATCAACGGCTAATGCCTTGTGATTGTGCTCCTCTTGTTTAGCACAGCGGGTCTCTTCCAACAAAAGTTGCGAACGTGCTTTATTGAAGCTTGGTAGGGGGTCGGCCTGTTGAATCATCGTTGCAAGTGTATCATATTCACCTTTCGGTAAATCCGCAACTAGTTGAAGTACCATCTTGGTCTCTGAAACAAATGTCCCTACGTTGGATAGTTGGTCGGTTATGAGTTTCAGTTGTTTACAGTATTCAGACATGTTAAAATTTTCGAGACGCGTATTATTGAACTGCTCTTCCAAATACACGGCCCGAGTATTTTTATTATCATGAAAAATTTCTTCTAACCGTATCCAAAGTTCATGTGCCGTAGCACCTGTTTTCATGATAGTACACAACAAGTCTTTAGAGATGGTGCCGTAGATCCATTGTTTGACGATGGCGTCAAGGCGATGCCAGGTCGAATCTGCAACATCGGTTGGACGAGAAACAGAATCATCAATATGGTCGAGCACATTGTACGCACGTGCATGAATATAGAACGGTTCTATCCAC
Source organism: Anisodus tanguticus (assembly GCA_034509755.1). Taxonomy (NCBI): domain Eukaryota; kingdom Viridiplantae; phylum Streptophyta; class Magnoliopsida; order Solanales; family Solanaceae; genus Anisodus; species Anisodus tanguticus. The sequence continues at coordinate 35,839,197 of CM067546.1, forward strand.
ATGGAATATTGACAGTCTTATAAAATTCTTGATGTTGGTTGGTAACGGCGAATGCCGGATGAAAAGAAGACGATGAACGTTGATGGGGGTTGTCAAGTGTGCCAGTGGAAGAACCGGAATTGGTGGGGGAAGTAGGGCAAGACATGGTGGCAAATAGTGCCGTCGGCCGAGAGGGAAATAGGAGTTGGGGTGGCGTCAGCCGAGAGGAAGAAAATAGGAGAGTAGGGATTAGGGTTTGACTCTTGATACCATGTAAGATTGGAATAATTTCCCTTAGGGAATCCTTTCATTAATCACAATATATATAGTTGTACAGAGGTTGATTCCTAATACAATAAGAATCCTAACTTACCTTAAATGGTTGATTCCTAATACAATAAGAATCCTAAGTTACCTTAAATATACATCTATCATAATTACAAATATACTGTGAATATTCGGAGAATATTCACTAATAAGCAGGAAATCAAATTTCTTCTACAACTCGAACAAGAGCATCTATCCCGAATTCTATTTTAAAGAAGTTCACTATCATGGTTAACCACGAGAAGGAATTGTTACATGTGATTGAAAAATAAGTTTTCCCCTATTCGTGCTTCTACCAGGCATTAGATGCTGATATCCATTTTTCCAAGCAAGTCACCTTTATTTTGACATTTTCATATTTGGCATACCCTTCTTAGGAACGAAATATGAATTTGTATTCAAATTACATGTATTCCTCTAACAGGTTTGCATCAACATCTGAAGCACAGGTCAAGCTTACTTACCCTGTTACTGCAGCATCAATGATATCTGGATGTGAGACTAATACAGCTTCTAAATCAGCAGGAGCTATCTGCAAAATTATACACAGCTAGAGAATCCATCCATCAATCTCAACAAAAAATTTAAAAAAATTATTGAATTAACAATACAAGCCTTAGTTCTCATAGTAAATTCTCTGAATGCTACTCAAACATGAAGCACAGGGAAGAAATTGACTAATGAGCTACAACTCAGATCTATAATTATGAATATAAGATATCAGAAGCAGGCAAGCAGCATTACATGTTTCAGATCTCAGAAAATGGGCACGAACTCCAATTCAAGAAATTGAAAGATCTACCTGAAAGCCATTATATTTGATAATCTCTTTCAGACGGTCAATGACATAAATATATCCTTCTTCATCAAAATACGCAATATCACCGGTATGGAGCCAACCATTGCCATCAACCGTAGACTTAGTAGCCTCTAAGTTATTCAAGTATCCTGGAAATTGAAGTGCCAAATACAAAATTCTTTTACTTGCTGTTTAGAGAGCATAAATAGAAGAAACCAAAACAAGGATATATGGTTGGCACTTGGCACTAACTTTTCAAATCGACTTTTGCTAAGCGTTAGTTCAAGCAATTATCATACACATCAGAGATACATGATGGATATATGAGCTAAAAATTTCACAGTTTTTCACCCAAATTATTTCTAAGAAAAATCTAAGGATGATGCATATCCACCAGAAAATCTAAAAAGGGCAGCCCGGTGCACTAAGCTCCCGCTATGCGCGGGGTCTGGGGAAGGGCCGGACCACAAGGGTCTATTGTATGCAGCCTTACCTTACATTTCTGCAAGAGGCTGTTTCCACGGCTTGAACCCATGAACTCCTGGTCACATGGCAACAACTTTACCAGTTACTCCAAGGCTCCCCTTCTTCCACCAGAAAATCTATTTTACAAAATTTCGCGGCAAAGAAAATTCTCTTATGGTTTAGCGGGCATAAATAGCATTTCAGTATCTTCAGATAAATAGCACCAGTAGCATTAAAGAAACTAAGTACCTTTCATTACACCAGGTCCAGAAAGCCAGAACTCGCCCATGGAGTTGGGAGGTAAGGGTGAACCAGTGATCCAATCCACTACTTTAGCTTGCATGTTTGGAGATAAAAGCCCTACTGAAGAATAATTATGGAGCTTTTCAGCATTGTAACCACGTGTTGCAATAGCAGTTGACTCAGTCATGCCATATCCCTGGAGAACAAATTATGACATATTTTTCTGAAAAGTGAAAGCAAAAACATACAACAGATAATTTTGCAAATACTTCCATCTTTTTGGATGAGTAATGCATTTTCCATGTTCGCAATATTCTAACACAACTCATTTGGCTCAGCGGACGGTGGACTCAGAAGAAGAAACAAAGATATATTGTTGAAGGGTTCAACTGAGATAAAGAGCTTTGATTAGACTCATATCTAGAGTTAATATCATACAACCCAATTGAATTTTTTTTCTAATGCATGCTTTAAAAGATGAGAGCAAGTAATCTGATTTAATCCATATCAAATAAAACAAAAACGAAAAAGGGAAGTTAAGCAGATCAAAGGCCATAAGTAGAGCACTTCTTCTACTTTGAACCTATGTTGCTCGGACTCGGGTGCGGGTATCTGATCCGGGTGCAGAGATCGGATTCTTCATCACATAAAATTTACGATTCCGGGGTATGGATTTGAGTGCGGATACGGGTGATGGGTTACGGCCAATAAAAGTACATTATGACATATAAAGTGTATACTTCGATTAGTTAAAGTTATTGAACTAAAACTAATAAAACTTCATTCTTTATAAACACCATTTATTCTTATCTCGCATAGTAGAAATACATCTCATACTTCATATAACTATATGTATATACATATATATGATATAAACCCAAAAATCAAACCAAATACCTAATCAATCTATACTTCTTGGTCATAGAATGTGGTCAAAGTACCCAAGATAAGTTGATCAAATACGGTATGGGGTCTCACAACCACACTCATGTCATGTCTACAGGGGTGCGGAGCAGGGATTTTGAAGAGTCCGTGCAACATAGTTTTGAACTAACTGGTAACTTTATTGATTTCCATAATGGTACCTACCTTGTCATATATGGTTTAAGATGCATCCAATTGACAGTAAATAATTGAGGACACATACCTGAATGAAATCAACATTGGGAAGAGTGCGAACAAAGTCTTCAATCAATTTCGTGCTTACTGGAGCTGCACCACACGAAACCTGTTTCAAGCTCTTCATACTAGTCAAAGCACCATCTTTTGCTCTTCTAGTCAAAGCCATTAATAACGGCGGGACTGTGGGGAAGTGAGTTACGCCATATCTTTCGATAGCTTTCACCATCTCATCAGCATTAAATTTTCTCATCACAACGATAGTAGTTCCCAACGACAACAATCCCATCACAAAGAGAGAAAGCCCGTACACATGAAACATCGGTACAACAGCCAAGTACACATTCTCACTACTCAAATACTCATATTGTGAAGCTTCAAACCTCACAAAAAGTTCCATCATGGCTATGAAGTTCCCATGAGTCAAGATAACACCTTTTCCCTCACCCGTAGTACCCGATGAATACAGAATGGCTGCTGTATCTTGCTGACTTATTTTAACTCTCGAATCCCAATTCGGATCACACGAAATCAGCTCATAAAAATCAGAACTTTCACTATAATTATCACAAGAAACCAAAATTTCTGGCACCCTTATGACAGGAACACCTATCGTAGACAATTTATCAACTTTATCATTAGTAGTAAATGCTAAAGTTACACCACAATCAAGGGCTTGTTTCTTTATCTCTAACAAACTACTAAAAGGATTCATAGTAGTTACAATTGCACCAAGACTCAAAACACCAAGCAAAATAACAGGGAAATAAATTGAATTTGGGAGGAGAATTAACACAACATCACCTTGTGAGACACCCCTTTGATGAAGACCATTAGCCATGGACTTAACCAAAGGGTAAAGCTCTAAATAGGAAATTGAAATGCCAGAAATGGAATCAACAAGAGCTAAAACCCCACCATGTTTATGAGAAAAAATAAAGGAAACAACATCAAGAAAAGGATCATCTGGCAATTTAATGGAAGGGTGTTTACTGCTATATATACCTGTTTTAGCACAGTACCAAAATGGAAATGACCCTTCTTTCCCTTTTGGGTAAAGGGTTTTAGAAGGGTTTTTCACAACTTCACCATTCACACTACCATTGGAATTCAAATGGGGTTTCAAGAATGTTGCCATTAATCACAAGATTAGGCTAATTACTGTGTATTCAAAAAAAATCAAGAAAGCTCATTTATATAAGCATAAAAATGTAGTCTTTGCCATTCTTTTTTGGGTATGAGACAATTAGACAAACTAGACCAATTCTTTAATTGAACAAAAATTGTAAGACAAGTTAGATAAGTACCAGAAGATAATTTATAATCTGAAGATTAAAGTAGGAATTGACCAAGATATGATTTCACTGAACTGGCAGATTGTTTTGGTATTTTTGGGACAAAAATTTCTTTGGATTTTTGTTGTAAGCCACAAATATATTGTTGCTTTTTAAGTGACATTTGAATCGAAGCCACATACATTTGGAGTATGTATTATGAGTTCAATTAAATTCAATATTTCCAATATATAGTACTCATCTATCTCAATTTATGTGACATTATTTGATCGAACACGAAATTTATTTTAATTTATGTAGTATTATTTGATCGAATACGAATTTTGAGAAATAAGATAATATTTTGTTATGTTTATCAAATTATTTCTACTTTTGTGCTTACTTTTGTTAGACTTTCTTGGCACTAAGTACTCCCTTGCTCCATTACTTATTCATTTTCCTTTTTACATGTCTTTTAAGAAATTATAAATAAAAATATATTATCTTTCTCCAATAAATTGTATTTTAATCCATATTAGTTACTTTCAATAATAATTAATGTTAAATACAAAATAGAAAAAAATAATTAGTTCTATCTTGGTTTTGTAAATGGACAAATATTTTGAGACAAATATTTTTAGTAATATGGACAACTAATATGAGACAACGGGAGTACATCTTTATAATTAAGTAGAATCCAACAAGGATAGAATAGAGATGGTGTAATTAAATAGTTGTTAAATAAGAAAATGTGACATTCATTTTGGGACAGACTAAAAAATAAATTGTGTCACATAAATTAGAGCAGAGGAAGTAATAAATATATTTACATAAAACTTATTAACATTTTAATACTTATAAAATTTAGAAGCCGGGATGATAAAAGTACAGTAAATTCAATAGTAAAATTTTAAAAATTGAGTCTATCAAATTTAAAACGCACATCTGTCTCTTTTTTTTTTTTATCGAAGACACGTATATTTTGCTCTTTAAATTACTTACTTCACATGTTCTCCTTCTTTTTATTTTTTTATTTTCACAACTTTTTTTTTTTACCTATTATGTGGACCTATTTATTGTGTACTCAATTGGAGTTCTTTATCGTATTTGTTCATGTTGAGTTTTCTAATTCAAACAGTCCTTAAGTTTGGAAGTTACTCGATTTTTACACGTTCTTTTATAAAACATTGTTCTTTAAGTTTACAAAGTAGTATATATTTATGTAAGAATTATTAAAAATTTGAACTCATAACATTTAAAGTATTTTGCTCTTTAATTTACCTATTTTACGTATTCTCTTTCTCTTTCTTTTTTTAGCCACAGCCTCTTTTACGTTTTACCTATTATGTCGACCTAATTACTGCATATTCAGTTGGAGTTCTTCATCGTTGAGTTTTCTAATTCAAATAGTCCCTTAAGTTTAGAAATTACTTTATTGGTGGAATATCGAAAGTTCGAAACCACAAATACTTGGCACTTTAACTAACCTAGTTTTACGTGTTCTCTTTCTATTTATTTTGTCATGCGTCACAACTTCTTTTACTATTACGTGGACCTAATTATTGCGTAGTTGGAGCTCTTTATTGCATTTGTTCATTGTTGAGTTACTACTCCATCCGTCTCAAATTATTGCTTTATTTATGTGTCATTTTCATTAATGATAAAATTATATTATTGATAAGATGAGGAAGAAGTAATTAATTGTGTCTAGAACTTTTAAAACAAGAAATAAGTTTAGATAACTATTTTTAGTAATCTAGATAAATAATTTGAGACGGAGGTAATAATTTAAATAGCTCCTTAAATTTGAAAGTTACTCTATTGGTGGAATACATCGAAGCCATAAAATACTTTGTGCTTTAACAAACCTATTTTACGTGTTCTCTTTCTTTTTTTCTTTTTTAAGTCACACGTCACAATCTCCTTTACCTATTTTGTGCACCTAATTATTCTCATGAGTTGGAGCTCTGTATAGCATTTATTCATTATTGAGTATTTTAATTCAAATAGTTCTTTAAGTTTTGAAGTCAATTACTCTATTAGCGGAATACATAGAACTTAGCCACAAATACTTGCATTTTAACTAACCTATTTTGTGTGTTCTTTTTCTTTTTTCTTTTTTTAGTCACATGTCACTTGTGTTTACCTATTCTGTGAACCTAATTATCACGTACTCAGTTGGAGCCTTTATCACATTTTTCTTTTTGCTTGAGCTCATTAACACATGATAAAGTGTTTGTAAATGAATTGTTTCTCATAACAGAAATAGTCAGATTATATTTTCTTTGTCTGCTCCTCCCCAAAAAAAGAAGAGAGACTTGTTGGAAATCGCCGGTTGGGTTTATCCAACCAAGAAAGGCATGGGACTTTTGGGCATTGCTTGGGCTAAGTCAAACTTGGGACGAGTGTTGTATGACTACCTAGTGATTTAGAAGTACCCTCACTGCACTGACCATAGTAAACCCTTCTTGTTGTACCGAAATAGAGATCTGATTTAAACGACCAGGTACAACATATGAGTTCGATCCATTAGGTTCTTTTTTTTTCAGAAAAGAAACGAGAGACAAGAAAACATCTTTGATTACGATTAAATTGGACACTTTCGGCTCAAATTTTAAGAAATAATGTGTGTGTGTTCTCAAGAACTTAATATGTAGGCAAGTTAACTAAAAGAGAATAATCTCTTGATTATTTTTATTAACGTAATTGATTTATATACATGATATACAATAGTAAACCTAGCCTATAATTACGAAAATCAAATATACATTTTTCGAATACAAAAGATTACTACCATAGCTACAGATGTACAAGATCTCTAATAATATCACAGGAATATACGGTGTATATTCTATTACACCCCCGCAGTCGTAGCAGGCGGTCTTCGGACGCTGAGACTGTCCCTAAAATCTTCAAATAGAAGTATAGAACTAAAGGAAGACTCTTAGTAAATATGTCAGCAATATGATACCGTGAAGGGACATGCAATACACGTACTTGTCCACGAGCTACCTTTTCGCGAACAAAGTGAATATCCATCTCGATATGTTTAGTGCGCTGATGTTGGACCAGATTCTCAGAGAGATATATCGCACTAACATTATCGTAGTAGACCAATGTAGCTTTTCGATTCGGAAAATAAAGCTCTAAGATGAGGTTACGCAACCAACATGACTCAAACACCATATTGGCTACCCCTCGATATTCGGCCTTCGCGCTGGAACGCGACAAAGTAGCCTGACGTTTAGTTGACCAAGATACCAAGTTATCATCAAGAAACATACAATAACCAGATGTCGAACGCTTGGTATCTAGACATCCACCCCATTCAGCATCTTTATAAGAGATGAGAGTAGATACCGATGACGGATATAAGTGTAACCCATAATCAAGAGTTCCCTGAATGTAACGCACAATGCGTTTGAGAGTGCACATGTGTTCTTCCCTCAGATCATGCATAAATAAACGCACCTGTTGTACTGCATAAGTAATATCGGGCCTCGTAAACGTAAGATATTGAAGAACCCCGCAAGACAACGATAGTGGGAGGGATTCTCGTAAGGTGTGCTAGAAGTAGCACTCAACTTCAGTTTACTGTCAACCGGCGTGGGAGATGACTTACAGGATGACATGCCAACCCGTTCAATAATCTCTGTTGTATAATTCCTCTGGGATAAAAATAGACCATTTGCATGATGAGTTATAGCTATACCCAAAAAATAACTCAAAGGCCCCAAGTCTTTCATAGCGAGTTCGGAGCTGAGAAGAGATATGATAGACTTGCATAGTTTATCCGAAGAAGCAGTCAATAGAATATCATCCATATATAACAGAATATATGCCAGAGAAGAACCGCGATGATAGATGAACATAGATTGATCAGACCTGCTATGAGAAAACCCAAGAGTAGACACATAATCTGCAAACCTTTTGTATCAGGCCCGATGAGCCTATTTGAGCCCATATAAGGACTTACTCAGCAAGCACACATGGTTTGGATGATCGGGGTCGCTGAAACCCAAGGGCTGATGCATGTATACATTTTTCTTGAGTTTGCCATGCAAGAACGCATTTTTACGTCTAGTTGATGAATGTGCCATGCTTTTGAGAGAGATAGACTGAGAACAATGCAAATAGTTGCTGGTTTGACCACCAGACTGAATGTCTCGCCACAATCAATGCCAACCTGTTGAGTTTTGCCATCACCAACAAGACATGCCTTATGCCTCTCAAAACAACCATCAGATTTTTCCTTATGAGTAAAAATCTACGTAGAACGAATTACATTGACACCAGGCGGACGGGGCACCAACTCTCACGGGGTTATGTGGTAAGGGTGATATAGTGCCATTAGAGTTGAGATTAAATTGTTATTTTGGTCTAAAAATATCCCGTTGGCAACGAGTAACGGGCCCTTGACCCAAAATAGAATTGGGGTGGAGCTGGGTCGTTATGGTGTTCTCGGTATCATTCTAGGTTGGAAGGAGTTGGGCCGGCTGAAAGGTGGACATGTTTGGGCTAGCAGGCAGAAGGCTTGCTGGTTGTGATTCAGGGGCGAAGAGAGATGTGCCAACAGGCAGTGGGCTTGCTGGCAGAGTGTGAGGATGGGCAATTTTTGGGCCGGCAGGCAATGGGCATGCCAGTGTCTGCTAGTCTAAAAGTCGAAGTGTGGGCCATACCAAATGGTGGACCACATACGGGGAGAGCCCATCATAAAAAAATTATAAGAATTGGACACGGGATTATGCAACTTAGCAAACGGAAATTGGGTTTAATAAAAAATGACATGACGACTAATTATAATTTTATTAGAGGATAAATCATAACATTTGTAACCACGATGATTAGACGGATAACCCAAAAACACACACGCAGTAGAGCAGGCTTGAAGTTTATTGATGGCAGAAGAGGGGAATAGAGGATAACATAAACACCCAAACACCCTAAGATGAGAATACGAATGATCTTTTTGATAAAGAATTTTGAGTGGGGATTGGTATGCTAATCCTTTGATAGGGAGTATGTTAAGGAGGTACGTTGCCATTTGCAATGCATGATGCCAAAAGAAAGGTGGTAATGATGCATGTACTAGTAGTGTGCGAACAATATTATTAATGGTGCGGATTTTTCTTTCGGCTTTCCCATTTTGTGATGATGTATGTGGACATGAAAAAATGAAAAGATATACCATTAACCTTACAAAATTCTCTAAATGACCCATTATCAAATTCCCTTCCATTATCACATTTAATATTCTTAATTTCTCATTCAAATTGTGTACGGATGAATGCTCTAAATGATAGGAATGTGAAAAAACCCTGAGACTTTTTAGATAACGGAAATGCCCACAAAAAATTAGAATAATCATTCAAAAATAACACATAATAACGGTGATCAGTAGAGCTTAAAACCGGAGATGTCCAAAGATCACTATGAATAATATCAAATGGCAACAAAGTACTAGAATTGAAAGCAACAAACGACAATTTAACATGTTTTCCAAGCAGACAAGAAGGACAAAAATTAGTGCAACGATCACTATTACACTCAGTAAATTTATTATTTTTAAGGGAGGAAAACATAGACACTCCCGGATGACCCAAACGTGCATGCCATAAGGAAGGTGCTAAAGCGTCAAACGTTGACATTGTGTCTTGTTTAGTGGTGGTGGGGGTGGTGATGGGATAGAGCTCGCCCCGATTATCACATCTCATTAGAGGTGTCCCCGTCTATAAATCCTTCACAGAAAATTCAAAAGGGTCAATGTCAACATAAACTGAGTTATCAGTTGTAAATTTTTGAACATACACCAAATTTTTAATTAAGTGAGGAGCATGAAAGACATTTTTCAGGGCTAAAGGCGGGTTCGGGGAGACAATTAAGTGTGAACATAACCACGAATTGGAATTGAATTACCATTACCAATAATTATGCCATGATTTTTCCTCAAATTGAAAAAAGACGAGAGATTACCTGGTGAGGACGTTATGTGAGAAGTAGCACCGGTGTCCATGTACCAATTTGCATCCGGAGGATTTAGTTCAAGTGTATGCATCGCTGCCTCGATATTCATATGGGTTGGGGCTGCTATTGGGCCTGCAGCAGCGAAAGTCTGCTGAGGCCGAGGCCCAAACAGTCGGTCGCCGCTATCTTCGAATTATTTCGAGGCCCAGGCCGGCCTTGCTACTGCCTTTGTTGTCCACTGGGTCTGGCCCAGTTTGATCCTGGAAACGGGCAGGGCGACATGGGCCACTGCCCATTGGCCCAAGGCAAGCCCCAGGGCCACTGCCCATTGGCCCAAGGCAAGCCCCAGGGCCACTTTCCAGCTGCCAGGGTTCAGTGGCTCCGTCCCCTGCTGACCGCCTAAATAAACAACTAATCTGATTCTAGATCGAGACTAAATCCTCTTTAAGTTGATCTAATTTACATAATCTGGAGGAATGATAAATGTAAAATGTTAATGCCAAAAATGGTATCCTTTAATTTCGGTCGTCTCAATTATTGCCCTACTTTGAATTATATGGTCAAATGATGTAATATTTGACCATTTTAATGTCACTGTTATTAAATTAGACAAAAAATAATAATATTATGTACATCTTTGGAGACGATTAAGTGGAGTGAGGAAAAGTTGACGGTCAAAATGTAATTTGATTCTATTAAGATAAAGCTAGGCAGATAGATTTGAACATAGAAAATTTATTGTTGCTCGTTTAAGAAATTTTAATTCTAAATTTATTTTCAGTGTTTGTAAAAAATTAAAAGTTAATTCTTCATATTGTTGCGCGTTTGGAAAAAAAATATTGATTACACCATGTTTCTATATCTTTATATTTTTGTATGTACTGCCCCTAGTTCATCCCAAAATAATAACAAAGCTCAAACTAACCACCAAAGTATGTGGTGTCGTAAATGAGAATGTTCCTTCCTTAATCAGAGGTCTCGGATTCAATCCTTGGATATGCACAAATTTGTGGTAGGAAGCGCATCCCCCCATTTCGAATGGGCCATACGCGGCGCGAATCCGGATATAGTCGAACTCCAATGCATATACCGGACATCAAATGAAAAAAAAAACTCTAACTAATAATTTTTTAAAACTAGTGTCTTAATCATTAATGGAGTAATTTTTAATGTGAGATTCAACATCAACTTGCTATTAATGTCTTCCAAAAAAATTTATCCTATAAATAAAATTATTTAATATTAAGAGGAAATAAAAAGCATAGCCAAAGACAATTGTTTTGTGGAAAAAAAAGCAAGTCTGAAGAGGCCATGCATGCACAATTGTCAAGGGCTTCTAATGCATGTAATACACTTGTTTTGGGAGAAAATACATTAAAAAAAACCCTGAAGTATGACTTTTATTTTTTAAAAGATACTTTAATTTTATTCGAAGTGGAATTAATATGACCTTTACATCTCACTATCAGTTTTAACTTTCTCTCATCCGCATCTCTTCAAAGTTGAGAGAACTTTATTTCCCCTACACCTATTCTCTCTTCTTCTTTTCTTTATAGATAAATTAATTGCTGCGTTTAATAAATGAAAGAAAGGAAATGGGCAATCAAATAGGTTAGGAGATGCAAAATCTTTTTTATTTGCCAAAAAAATTATTCACCGACATCAACCATTTTTTCCGACAAAGTGAATATATTTTTCTCTTAAAACAATAAACTAAAACACTTTCTCAGATCTAATAGAATTTCATTACAGAAAGATAACTGATTTTGACCCTTCCCGCTTATTTTTTTTTAATTTTGCATCAAAAAATTAAAGGAAAATGGAATATGAAATCATGGGTGTATTTGAAGAGAAAGGGGACGCTGATTTCTTGGAGGAAAAGAGAACAGAGGAAGCACTTATCTGATCAATTCAAAAGAGAAGAGAAGAAAAAAAAAAGAGAAAGAATAAACAAAGAGAAATAAAAGAAATTTTATTAAATGAGTAGGAGAAGTGGCTACTATCGAGAGGTATCGGCCGATCTTCAGGCTACTATCGAGGCACCATCGACTGTAGTGGCTGAGCCTTTGCTGGGTGCTGAGAGAGAGGTCCAAGTAGGAGCGAGGGCGGCTGAGGTAGTAGCCGTTGTTGAAGCTGAGAGAGGAAGGGAGATTGTGGGTACCCAAGATGCCCAAGCAGTCGTGGACTTGGCTAATCTTGAAACTTCTATTACTGTTGATGTGTTGCAACCTCTATCCGGTGGAACGCAGACTGACTCGGCTTCCTAGTTTTATCGATCCCAAATCGAAAGGTCTGTTATTGTGACCAGGAAACCGGTCTGTGGCTGTCATTTGCATGTACATTCCCAAATCGAATGGAAATTAACCTTCTTTGCGACCAGGAGGCCGGTCTGTGGTTGTCGATTAATTATGCATGCCCCCTAATCGATAAAAATGTCTACAATTTCTTTTCCATGCATATTTATCATTTTGATATGTGCTGCCGGTAACCCGTGGGTTCGCTACGAAGGGTCCTTTCTTAGCTCGACGACCATTTGCCGATTTTACGATCTTTCATCCTAATCGGCGAAATGGTTTTCCAAACTAAGTTTCCTTCGGCAAACCTCTTAGGCTTAATATGTTTGTTGTATGCTTTAGTCATTTTACGTTTACCGGTGTTCTCTATGATTGTCAGTCGATTTTCATCCAACTGACCCACCTCCGTTAGAATGGCCTGCTGATATGTTTCCAAACTTAGAAAATTTGGTTTGTCCATCCGTATTGATATTAACTTCTGAGGTCACCACTCTATCTTGGCCATAAATTTAGCCGATAGGATGTCTTCCCCGAAGCTGTAGATTTGGAGTTTATGATTGCCCATTTCATTTAAGACATGTCTTTGTAAAATGAGTTTGTTCAAACTTTGCACAAAACATACATAACACGGGGTATTAAATAATGCTCGAGTTTTGTACAAGCATAGAACAAAGACAAACAAAACTAGTCGTAAGACTCCTATAGGTAGCTCAAATGTTGTTGGATGCCGGATCTAGTTTTCCATCGTGGTTCCCCCATCTGCGAAGCCTCGGCTATCCTTGCCTCAGAACTTGGGGCGGTCAGCCGATGCCACCTGTCATGTATGAGTTGGGTCTCCTCAATCATTTAGATCCTCCAAGGTAAGCCGAGGTCAGATTACAGGATTCCCAAGAACTTTCTTCATACTGCTCCATGACGGCTATGGGAGCCACGTAGGGTGAATAAAGGATAGCCTCTACGTTCTGAACCCTTGGTCGGAACGGGTTATCATCCGTTGGGATGATTTCTATCTTGTATCCTTCCCAAAATATGAGCTTTTGATGCATAGTAGAAGGAAGGTATCGGCTGGTGTGAATCCAGTCCCTACCCAACAGAATGGTGTAGGATGGTTTGCCATCTATTACAAAGAAGGCAGACCTGACCGTCTTAAGACCTACAGTGATTTCTGCTACTAGAATCCCCAATGCTTCATAGGCCTCTCCCATAAAGCTAGCCATTTTCATGTTAGTTTGGATGAGATCCTCATTTGTTTTATTGAGATCCTTCAAAGTAAGCAGCGACATCACATTCAGCACAACCCCATTGTCGACGAACACTCGGCTAATGGATTTGCCGTTGATGTAAGCCTTCACATAGAGGGGCTTGAGGTGTTTAACCATATCTTGTGTAGGTGTACCAAATACGGTGCTCAAAGAGTCCCTAGTAGGGGTATCAGCTATTGTTGCTCATTCTGTGTCTACTACGCAAATATCACCTTCTAGGCTATCCAACGTGGAGCGGCTGGCCCAGAACTCACATGGGATTAAGCTGACCATTTCAATGTCTGCCCACATCACATCAACCAGGTCTTGGCTAAATAAATCAAGGATGGAGTCTCCCACCTCGTTGAATTCGGTTGAAGAGAAATCGATACCTTCCATCTCCTAGAGACAAATGGAGATCGGCTGGGGATCATCTGACTGAGTCCTCTGCATGATTTGTGGGATTTCCTCGGTTAGAGGTCCATTCGTGGCCACATTCTCTTACCGGGGTTTTTCCATCGGGTTGTCGGTAGGTTATTCACCCAGATCTGATTGACCCGACGTCTCTCCTTCAGGTGACATTGCCCTTGAATCAAATGAGCCGAATGCCCTCTCGATAGCCTCGACTACAGTAGACTCAGGAATCTTCTGATTTTCGACTACCTTGGTGCTGGAAATTAGATGCAATGTCTGTTGCATCTTACGCAAGGCCTTGGCACGTTGCATCCTTCTTTTCTGAGTTCTGGATGCGACTCTCGGTGGTACCTCTTTCTTTCTGAGAGCCTGATTGACAAACCACTTCATCTCTTCTGTGTTGGCGATTGGTTTAACCATTCTCTAGGGTCTCCTCTGGTCCTCATTTCTTGCCGTGATATGCAAGGACGAAACACCCTCATTTACGTTAAACTCAACTACTATCTGTTTGGCTTTAAGTAGTGGCTCTTCATCTATTCGAGGCATGCTCGGCTGCTGGTTGGTAAACATCTGTACTTGCCCCTCAGGCTTGTGCCTAGCGTCGATATGGACACTTCTGAACCTCATGGTTTGTTCTTGAAGCTCTCGTTCAACGTCCCTCGAGTATTTAGGGAGGCCATGAAAACTGCTCCTAGCTAGCTGTCTGTCATCACGAATGTCATATAGGCTGCCTAACCAGTTGAACACGGAGGTCCTTGTGGCCTTCTCCCCTTCAGGAGGTTTCTTAGGGACCCATACCCTTTTCATCGATTGTTTCCCTTTGGTGTCCCGTGACTCGTCGGGCTTAGCAAAAGATACCATAGAGATTGGTACCGCGGGAAAGGGGTCGGTATCAATGGACATTTCAGCCATACTCTTATAGGCTAGCTTGAACCTCCCCTCTCTGATGCCCTTTTGGATCGCCTTTCTGAAGACCACACAATTAGAAGTAGAGTGACTGTATGTATTATGCCACTTGCAGTACTTCTTATCTTTGAGTTCCTCGGCAGGCGGAATCCTATGACCATTAAGTAACCGAATCTGCTTATCTTTGAGTAGATGATCAAAGATCTGATCTTCCTTCGTGATGTCAAATGAGTAACCGACCCTGTCATCAGATGGACTCGTCTCCTTGCCTTTTACGATTTTTAGGCTGGGCAAGAGTAAATCTTACCCCTAATAATCTCGGCCACAATTGTGTCTGTCGTACAGTCGGCTGACTCTGAGTCGGACTCATCTGCTTCAATGATGGATACCAAGTGGGAGTCTTGATTTCGGCTGGTTCTTCTCCACTCCTTCTCCTGGACGTACCGCTCTATTTGGCTAGCCTTTTTGGAAAACTGGCTCAGGTCAGAGCAAGATTGTCTCACCAACTTCTCCTTTAACTGAGGGTGAATGTTGTTGATTATCATGTGGGCACACTCAGATTTGGGGAAGTGTACGGTGCATTTCCCAACCTTCTTTCTGAATCTCTCGATAAAATCGACAACCGATTCATTGACCTGTTGTTTGAGATTCGTTAGATCAGTCACAGTAACCTGAGGTTAAGGCCAGTAGAACTTATCATCGAAGCAACCCTTTATGTCAGCCCAACTCTACACAGAATCAGGAGCCAAAGAGGAGTACCATGCAAAGGATGTCTCGTTAGAGAAAGAGGGAATAGCTGCAATTTGTGGTACTCATTCTGGCCAGCCTCGCCATATTGGGCAGTAAATCTAGCGATGTGCTCGATAGTAGATTTGTCGTCGTCACCAGAGAAAATGGCAAACTTCAGTATTTTGAAACCCCTCGGCTAAGGTGCTATATGATCTACCCAATCGGGGTAGGGCTTCTTATACACAGGCATGTCCAAATGTTTCAGTTGGATGCCGAAATACCTATGTATTGTATTAGCAATGATTTCCGAGTTTATCAGTTGTGACGTCCCCTGCCGATTCTCGATTGGATTCGACTGGTAGGCGTTCTGTACTGGCGGCCTCCATTCTGCACTCTATTGGATAGGGTTTTGAAGGTTGTAGGTGGTCTGGTGGTCATTACTAATAGGTGGGGTGATGCCCCATGGCTGCTGTTGGGTATGGCCACCAAAGCCTGCAACCTGAGCTCCTGGAATGGCTAACGGAAACTGAGGATGAGGTGGAACAGTCTTCCATGGCTGCTCTCCTCGGATGTCGTCCGTTCTTAGCAAATTTATGCTTCCTGAAAGGTATGGATTGGGTACTGGCAATGACTGTTGGAATGGTGCTCCACTATAAACAGCGTCACCAGATAGCCGAGCTAAGTCATAGCCAGGGGCCATCGGCTGACCAACATTGTTCACCTGCATTGTAGGGCCGTTCATAGAAACGTACGACATAACGAGCGGCAACCCAAAGTGTCTTGGGGCCTGAACTAGTCTCCGGGCCATGTTAATCTACCCATACTGCAGACTCGCTTGGTCAGGCGACACATTTTCCCCCCCAAGGTTTGGCGGTAACCATGCAGTGTGCTGGTTGCCAGACGATTGGGCTTGTGTTCTTAGGTGTGCTATCGGCTGCACCTGAGAAGGCACTAGCTGATGCACATGCGGCTGAGGAACAATACCGGGAGTCACGGTCTCATGCTGAACAACACCGCTCGTCAGAGGGATGGCAGAACTGCCGAACATTGTCCTGGGTGCATTCAATTGCTTTCCATCTCCCTCGCTTGTTGAACCTCATTATGTACCATCGGCTTTACAATGTCAGCTAATTATTTAGAAACTTGGTACATAATGTCGTGGATACCCAAGTCGATCTGTTGTCTAATAAAAGACGTGGTCATTATGGTTGGACCTTCAGATTGACTGGAATCTTCCACAGCTTGGGTTGATAGAGGAAGTGGAGGGGTATCAACCGATGTAGGCATACCCGAGGGGGATGCTGACTCGTTGTTCCTTCTGGGAGGATTTTGTGTAGGATGTGGAGTGGACTCGAGGTTCATTTTCTTACCGGACCTTAGGCGTATACGCCAAGAATGATCCTGACCTGGGGAATCAAACTTTGCTATTAATTCACCTATGGTCCCACTGGGCGTGCCAAATTTGTTCTCGCCCCGGATTCTGCCTTCTGCCGTCGTATCGGCTGATGAAATTGGGAGACAAATTGATTCCTTAACTTAAGCGATTTGGGTTGGAAACAGAACTTTAATTTCCAGCAATGGATTCTCCAACTACTCCAGAAAGTGTTAAGACGGTGGTGTGAGTAAACTAAGAGGTAAGAAACATGAATACAACCGAGTAAAGTAAAAGTAAAGGATAAAGTAAGGGATAAAAAATAAAGATAGATAAGATTTGAGTTGTTTGATTGATTGTGTGTGTCTATATACAGAAATGCGTTCTATTTATAGTACAAAAAGGAAGAAAAAACTGTACAAACGTGACCCCCCCATGTCGACTATCAAGTAACCCACGAAGATCAACGGCTGACTATGGGGGAGGTGGTGCCGATTTTTTCTCCCTCTACTCCTCTTGCTCGGATAATGGCCATTTCTTTTAGCTGTTGTTGGCCGTTACCGTTTTTAGGGGTCTGGAAACCCTTTTGACTTGGTCGTTGAGGCGTCTGCGTCTGAGTGGGTCTCAATCGTACCTCTGACTAACAACTTCGGCTGAGATGTCTTAGTAGACGATGAAGTTCTTGTAGTTGAGGGCTAGGAGTAAATTCGGCTCCGGAATGATTCGGCTGTCACTGAATTCGGCTAAACACTTAATTATTTTTGAGTGTTAACACCTTTCAATTCAAAATATCTCCATTTTTTTTTTTTGTATGTAGATCTTTGGATTTTGCTTAAATTTTCTCTTTTCCTTTCTTGATGAGCATGTAAACGTTCAATTCTATTATTTTTGGAGATTATTGATTTTTAATCCAGATTTATTTTTCAAGAACTATACTTCACGGTGCACTATGCAATTTATTGCTTCATTTCATTTATATTTCAAATTAGATTGGAGAACGTATATAAATGTAATTCTTTTTGTAGCTTATAATGATTTTATTTTCTTATTTCCTGTTACAAATTTTGGCATGGCACTTCCACACTGATCTTTTCACCGGGTAAATGCCTAATACATATAGGGTCATATTGTAAGTGAACCATTACTTTGTGGATCCTACAAGCATTTTCCTTTTATGTCCCTGTATTCTACTGCATATATAATTTGTAGTCCTGAAAGCTGCTCAGGTGATATGAGGAGATAATGGTTTTTCCATATCTTAGTCATTTGATTTATCAGAATACTTACATGTGTTAATTAATAATTGTGACCTAAGGAACATCCAACATGGTGACATTTGTCTAGAGAAACCATCACAATGGTTAATGTTTATAACCCCCAACTTGATTTTCTCTCCTCTTTGACCTCACACAACTAAACTCCATAATCACATGAATTGTCACTGTATACCATTGTTATTTCTGATAGAATTCATGAAAGTCTTTTATTCATAACATGAATTCTTACAAAGCAATAACAAGATAATAAAATAATATTATTCTTGAGAGCTAAAAGTGCAAGTAAAAGAAAAGCAAGTAAAGCCCTTTATATAGGGTCTATTACATGGGATACAAATATGTTTTTCCAATGTGGGACAAAAGCAAATGCTAATATCTCCTCTCAAACTCGCGATGGTGTAGACAGAAGCATCGAGAGTTTGCCAAGAAAGAACCGGTGACGCTTTAAGGTATGCGCCTTTGTGAAGAAATCGCAAGTTGCATCGAAGATGAGACAAATGGCAAGGATAGAGTGCGGCTACGCTTGAAGATGATATCGAATAATATGACAATCAATCTCAATATGCTTGGTACGTTCATGAAAGAGCGTGTTGTGCGCAATCGAATAGAACTCTTATTATCACAATACATCGGTGTTGGTGAAGAAAGACAGACACCCATATCAACCAATAACCGACATAACCATACAATCTCACACGTAGTAGAAGCCATAGCACGATACTCGCCTCGGTTGAAGAGCGAGAAACCACATCTTGTTTCTTACTTTTCCATGAGATGAGTGAATCTCCTAAAAATACACAATAACCGGTAGTTGATTTCCGATCGGTTAGGTCACCACCCAATCGCATCGAGAAAATGCACGAAGCTCCAAGGATGAGGTCGATGGAAACAAGAGACTCGATAAATCGTTCCTCGAAGATAGCGAAGAATACGCATAAGCTGCAGCCCAATGTACGGATGTAGGAGAGCAAACAAGGCGGACCGACAATGTGAACAAAGCATATGCAATGTCGGGCGAGTAATGGTGAGGTACACCGGACTCCCTACAACCGAACGATATAAAGTGGGATCGGGGAAGAGGATCCCCGTCGTAGGTGTATATCGAACATTAACCTCAAGAGGAGAGTCAACTATACGAGTATACGTGAGACGGGCCCGCTCAAGAATATCTGCGGTGTACTTAGGCGAGAGAGAAGATATCCCTTCTCGAATAAGCTACCTCAATGCCTAAAAAGTAACGTAGATGACCTAAATCTTTCATCTCAAAACGGCGAGATAAAGTAGATTTTAGGTTTGCAATACCATCAATATCATCACTGTAATGATCATGTCATCAACATACAACAAAAGCAAAATACAACTGCGGGGGATGATTTAACAAATAACGCCGAATCATGAAAGCTGGAAATAAACCCAAGAGATGATACTACGGTGGAGAACTTGTCGAACCAAGCTCTTGGAGCTTGTTTGAGACCATACGAGCTTTCTTAAGCCTCGCACACTTGTCCTGGACTATGTGAAACACCAGGTGGAGGGACCATGTAGATTTCTTCTTGAAGATCCCCATTTAAAAAAAGCATTTTTAACATCCATTTGTGAAATATGCCAATGACGAACGAGAGGCCACCGCAATAAGAACCGGACAGATGTCATCTTTGCAACGGGTGCAAAAGTCTCTTCATAATCCATACCATATTCTTGAGCAAAACCCTTTGCAACCAAACGAGCTTTATATCGCTCAATAGAACCATCAGACTTTGTCTTAATCTTGTACACCCATCGAGAACCAATAGTTTTCTTACCAGTCGGTAGAGAAACCAAATCCCAAGTACCAGTTTTGTTCAAAGCAACCGGTTCCTCATTCATAGCCTCTTGCCAAAGAGGATCACGAGCGCCTCGAGTAGGATGTAGGCTCGCGAGAGAATTAATAGAAACTAGAAAGGAAGCGAATGATGGAGCATAGCAAGAATAATCAAAATCGGATACACGAGTAGATCGCGAGTGCGTTTAGGATAGCGAGGTGGATGCGGATCCGCAACCACAAGAGGTTCGAAATAGGCGTAGGAGGGGGCCGAGTATCAATATCATGGGACCGAGAAGGCGAGAAGGAACAGATGATATAGATGTAGAATCAGATGGACAATCAGCATCAAAGGGATCAATATCAATAAGGTCAGATTTTGTCATACCATGTGAGGTAGGTGGGATGGAAAAGAAAGGAACATGCTCAATAAAGGAAACATTACGAGACACATACAATTTTCCAGAAACTGGATCATGACAACGATAACCTTTCTGCCCAACCCCATATCCAAGAAAAACACAAATGGCGACACGAGAAGATGACTTAGTACGCTCTGCATGTGGACGTAGAACAAAACATGTAGAACCAAAAACTCTCAAATGGGAATATAGTGGGGTGTGACCAAATAGTCTAGCATACGGAGAAATACTAGAATTATGAGAGGTAGGGATCCTATTAATAAGATAAACAGATGTAAGGACAGCTTCTCCCCAAAATTCACTAGGTACACTAGCGGACAAAAGCATGGATCTAGCTGTCTCAACAATATGCCTATGTTTTCTTTCGGCTACCCCATTTTGTTGTGGTGTATCGGTACAGAGAAGACTGATGTATTCTACCATCACTTTGAAAATATCGAAAGATCCCCACTAGTATATTCACCTCCTAAATCGGCCCGAAAACATTTAATAATGGCGAGAATGTTGAGTTTTCACATAGGCTTGAAACTCAACATAAGTATGAACAAAATCGAGCGTCTTTTCAACAAATAAACCCAACAATGACGAGTATAATCATCAATAAAAGAAACATAATATACGGAGCCACCCTTAGTAGGGATAGGTGCGGCCCCCAAACATCCGAATGAACTAGATCAAATGGTGCGAAGAAGTAGAAGTACTAAGATTAAAAGGCAAAGCGAGAAAATTTTCCAAGTTTACATCCACTACAATCGAAATATCATCGGATTGTAAATCACCAAGAACACCGTATTACACATAAAACGCGGCGAGAACACGATACATGACCAAGTCTAGAGTGCCACAAATAAAACTTCGAAGAGGAATGTGTTAAATGAAAAGAAGACATTAACGAGGCATAGTTTGCGCATGAGTAGGAAGATGCGACTCATCCAAAACATATAGACCTCTCCCCTTTCTACGCCCTGTCCCAATCACTCTCTTGGATTTTAGATCCTGCACATAACAAGAATTAGGGAAGAGTCCAATAAAACATCCGAGTCACATATTTGACCGTGAGAAGCAAGATCTATATGTAATTTTGGAATGCAATAAACATCGGTAATGATATAGTGGATGTATGAATGGTGCCAATGCTGTCAATGGCATAGGTGTGCCATCGCGAGTCACAACGAAGTGGAAGGGGAGTCGGAAGACATAGATACAAAGACGGAAGAATCGGGAGACATATGATTTCCGGCTCCGAGTCCAAGATCCAAGAAGGCGAAATGATACCGAACCAATAGATGGTGATGAGCGGAAGGAACGAGAAAGAGCATAAGGCGAGAATTCTGTTGAAAGCTGTTGGAAGGCGAGGAACTTCGAAATTGGTCGGCTACGAGAATCGATCATCGTGACTCACGAGAGGCTCCTGAAGTGGGTGATCAAGAGAGGGCACAAAGGCACTGAGTCGGTGGATATAAGTTCTGGAATTGACCCCTAGAATATGGCTTCTGTTGAGAAGACTTCTGTCCTTGTCCCGAATGTGGAGGCTTAGAACACGACATCTTCCGTAGCTCGGGACATTGATTCTTCCGGTGTCCCGGTTTCTTACAATAATTACAATTACCTACGATAGATGTTCTATACTGGTGTGTAGGAGCTGCAAGGACCGGTGTAGACGAAGGAGCTGCCAGTACAAAAGTAGAAGCCTTATGTACCCCTTTTAGAGTCTTCAAACATGTTTCTTCACCATAAGTTCATTTACCACATCTTCAACAGATGGTAAGGGTTTGCGGTGCAATAAGCACGAACGACAATTCTCAAATTCGACCGAAGACCCATCAATAGGCCGAACAAGACGATCTTCATCTCTGCATTTTATATAAGCATCGCATGCTTGCAATTCGAGAGATTCTGTCATAGCTAAGCGATCCCACAAAGTGGTCATTGCACGAGAAATAATCTTGAATGCCCAAGTCATTTTGTACTAGTGCACGAATTTCATATTGTAATCGATATTTAACAAACAAAATTATTCGCACAAACAATCTTGACAAATAATCCCAAATCTCTTTAGCGAGTTTTGAACTTAGCCAATTGAACACCAATTCTTTGTTCAACGAGTTATTAATCCAAGTAATAATCTTTGAATTATTGGTCTCCCAAGTCCTAAATAATTCATCAAAATTTTCATCTCCAATTTTAGGACATTTGGTTTTTCCAGACATATAATCCCAAAGCCCTTTTCCCTTCAGAAAATTTACCATGACATAGCTCCAATAGGAATAATTTTTTCCATCTAACCTAACACCAATAGTTTGCAAAGAATCATCACCTCCAGCCATTATGAATTTTAAACAGAAAGTCCCAAATAACAAGCAGCAATCCCAAATAACAAGCAGCAATCCCAAATAACAAGCAGCAATCCCAAGCAACAAAATAAAAAAAAGGGCAGATCTCACCAATCAGATGCGGAAGCCAAAAAGACGAAACCCAGATGTGGAAGCCAAGATCAGAACGAGCACGAGCAGCCAAAACGAGCACGAGCTTCCAAAACAAGCCAAATTTTTTTTTAATTCTTACAAAGCAATAACAAGATAATAAAATAATATTATTCTTGAGAGCTAAAAGTGCAAGTAAAAGAAAAGCAAGTAAATCCCTTTATATAGGGTCTATTACATGGGATACAAATATGTTTTTCCAATGTGGGACAAAAGCAAATGCTAATAATTTCCACTCTGCAGCGTCTGATTTGTTTTGGGGGTTTCTCCATCAGTGGTGGAAGAGGAGTGAACTAGCTTATGATTTTCAGATTTTTTCTACTTTTCTTTTTTGGAAGCTTTATCATTTATGTTTGTGGATGAGAGTGACATTGCAACTCTCTCCATTTGCTCTTATTTTTTGGATTCTGAAATGGAGGGAGGGGAGAAAAGAAAATGTAGAATTATAATTAATAGTAGTGTATAATTATAGGATTCTTATTTCATTAGGATTCAACATTGTACATACTATATATATTTGTATTAATGAGAAAGACTCCCCAATGGAGAATTTCATAATTCTACATGTTATCAGAGTCAGACTCATTCCAATTCTATGTTCACCGATGTTTGGTCCCCAAATTATGTCATCCACTCTTCAGTTAATGGGGTCTGGGCGTGCAAGGGAGTGTTAAGAGTCTCACATCGGTAATGGAATAGAAACATGGATTCCTTATATGGACTTGGACAATCCTCACCCTACAAGCGAGCTTTTGGGGTTGAGTTAGGCACAAAATCCATTCTACATTTATCATAATTATATATTATTGTTCATTACAAAATATATGGTATATTCACTGATAGAAAATGAGGACTTTATGAACATGGGTTATAAATTAGAAGCGGCCATCATTTATCTTTGTTGAAGCAGGTGGATTATGTATATATGTTGAGCATGATCTAGCGGAGATGATTGCGGACAAGGCTTAAGAGATTGAATTGCTAATTATGAAAGTTGGAGTCTCAAAACTCTTTTGAGAATTAAGAGTTATATGATATTGTAACGCCCCGAATCATGACATGGGTAAAACACGGCACTCGGTGCCTGACTGCGTGTGATCGAGCGTACCATATGGTTGGCTGATCATCATGGGCATCAAAACATGTTATAATAATACTTTAAAATATGTAAAACATAATAATGTATTTGTAGTCTAAATAATCATAGCGAAAATAATTTGAATATATATAATAAATCTGAAAAAGCCAATGCTGACATGACATGATAACTAGACTAGTCTATGAAACCTCTAACAACATGAGTCTGCAAAACTGTTTATCAGGACAAGGTCTTGGCATACCTATACTAAATATTGCATAATCATAAAGATAACTAGACTGACACCTTAAATGAGATGGGGCTCACCAAATTGCTGATACTGAAGCAATCCTACAAAGCGGATTCGTCTCTCTGAAATTCAGCACCTACACCGTGAAGTGCATACCCTATGCAAGGGGACGTTAGTACATTTGAATTATATTGTATGTAAAGCAACTGAAAGAATAAACAGACACATGAAATAATAGGAACATGATGTAGTGCGTCTGGAAAAAATTTGATTCCACCAAGGTTCTATGTCTTTATATTTTTGTATGTACTGCCCCGTAATTCGTCCTAAAAGAATAACAAAGCTCAAATTAATCACCAAATGATGTAGTGCAGTGAATGAGCTCCTCCTCCCAGAGATCTCGAGTTCGATCTTTGAGTATGGAAAAATCCTTGGTAGAAAGCGCTTCTCTAGAATGGGCCCTACGCAGAGCGAATCCGAATATAATCGGGCTCCAATGAAAGTACATGACACCGAGCGGGACATCCAAAAAATTACTAATTTTTTATAAACTATTGTAATTTATTAATAATTTTTAATGTGAGATTCAACATCAACTTATTATTAATGTTATTCAAAAAATTCGTCCTATAAATAAAAATATTTAATATTAGGAGGAAATAAAAAGCATAGCCAAAGACAAAATTGTTTTGTGCACAATTGTCAAGGCTCCTATGCATGTAATACACTTGTTTTAAGCTTTTCATTATTTCATGGCTTTATAATTGGACCCTTCTTTGGAAAAGTTAGATGCATAAGGCCAACTCATTAGGTCCTCATTAGTTGTCTTCTTCTTTCGGTGTGTTTGGTAAAAAGAAAAATATATTTTCTTAAAAATAAGTTATTTTCTTACTTATTGTACATTACTCCTTTTCCCGGATTCTATTAATACATGATGTTTTTGTACACCGAGTTATCCTTGATAAATAAAAAATATTAAACATAAGTGGATGTGTGTCACACTCCAACCTTGGATGGTGTGGTCGGCATTCGGTGCCTAACGGCCCGAGCGTATCACGTCTCCTCCGTATCTGGATACATATGAATTTGAGGCCAACAAGGCCTCAGTATAACTCTCAATAGGCAACAAGATGTGATAACATGTAGAAGCAGGAAAACCCAACATATATAATATGAAGAAAGCCTACAGGGCCACCGTACACATCAAATGACTAACACAGAGACCGATACGACCATACATGACTTCGACACACAAGATGATTGTCTACAAGTCTCTAAGAGTGCATAACACCATCATGTCGGGACAGGACCCCGCCATACCCATAACTATATATATAAAATCATACTGACTCCGAGTAGCATCTCCGAAACAAATGGAGAGATCTGACATCACTAATGAGCTAGTATCCTATGAGAAATGAGCGTTACTCCATCTACCTGAACTTGCGGGCATGAAACGTAGCTCCCCAGCAAGGGAGGTCAGTATGAACAATGTACTGAATATGTAAGACAAGTAAAGCGTAAAGAGGTACAGTAAAGTAAAGAGAGATAAGGAGACAACCTGTAACGTTGAATGCCACTGATGGCGTATGATATACATGATTTCCTTTTAAAAACATAGTCATGCGTATATAAATAGGCCACACTATGGGGCAATATCATCATCATATCGTACCCGATCATAATAGAAATTAGTGTTATCGTACCCGATCATGATAGGACTCGGTATTATCGTACCCAACTGCAGTGGTGTGCACATATAAGTGTCGTATCCCGACCGACTATAGTGCGATGTGGTGTCATAATATATATATATATATATATATATATATATATATATATATAATGGGTAAATAACCTCAGAAAAACATCATGAACAGTCAGAGTGACATAAGGTCGTTACCCTCCGACTATCATTATGTAGCGATGTGTGTCAGTTGTTATAAAACCAATAAGGAGCATAGAACATCACATAATGAAAGATAATACAAAATTTACAAATTGCGGAAAAGTACTCCCAACAAGGCAAGGGACAAACAAGAGCCATGAAATCTTTTTCAGAGTCCATAATACAGAACAAACATAACTTCAATAATTAAGAATAGAGTTTTCTTTTGCGGACGTTTCGTCATATGTCATTATTTCAAGGATCATGCCAAAAGAAAGGAAAGGATAGACTTAAAATATCTTAGATACTCATACAAGCTCGTAGACTAAAGATCATACTCGGGTCTCCTTCTTTAAAGCTTCTCGATACCTTAGTATTCTACAACTTGCTAGGATTTTTGGCAAACTTGAGAGAATTTATATGAATTGTAACTTCAAAATTTTAGCAGCACTTCGTTAACTAGAAAGGAAAAAGAAAGAAAGGACGTCCAACACCTTATGTTTCTTAGCAATTGAACGAGGTGTGTATATATGTATATGACTTAGCCAAAAGGGAATTTAAAGATACCAAGTGGGTAGCTCTTCTTTCTTTCTAGTTGAAGAACGAACAAGAAAGGTTGGGAGTAATTATCTTTAACTATACAAATAAAGTAAAATATTTCATCATACTATGATAAAACAAAGAAATTAAGTAAATATCAATTTGTGCATGTAATATTTTAATCCCTTTTCTAAATAGCTAGACATCAAGGTATAATTCTCATACATCTTATAATATTAAGACATTCATAAATATTTAAAAAGCATTTAGAGAATACATTTTTATCAAATTATATTTTTCCCATTTAGTCTCAAGAATACAAATTTTTGCACCAAAACATGAAAAGATAATTGTTTTTCTTGTAATAACTACAATCTCATTTATAAACTTTTTCATGTCATGTATATACTTTATGGCATATCCAAACAAAATAGTAACAATAAAAAACTACCTAAAATTATATTTATGAAATGCTTATAAAAATCTAACTTAAAATAAAATATTTATCATGTCAAAATTATATAAAATCATATTTATTAAATTTTTTACTAAAAGAATTCACATAAAAATATTTATATATCATATCAAACTAATATCAAACGGTATTACGTCTGTCAAACTTACGAGGTGTTAAACCCTCCCCCTTAGAAACACTCGTCCTCGAATGTTGGATTGCAACTCGAGGCTCTAATACCATACCTGCGCAGCTAGGGCATACCGATCTGATAGACACTTCACTTTTACTTATCGCAATCGCACAAAGTAGAATGATTTCTTAAGGCACAGCTCTGTTGCACAATCTAGAGTATGAAAGAACGGTAACAAATCCTAGATGCCCTATAGCCTCTTGCTTATAAGTGTGGTGCACTACACACTCATAAACAAGACTACTAGACATAGTTTGTGAACATCCCTAGGATATACCTACTCTGATACCAAATTTGTCACACCCCAATCTTGGGAGGAGTGGCCAGTACCCGGTGCCTAACGGCCCGAGTGTACCACGTCTCCTCCGTACCTGGATATATATGAATTTGAGGCCAACAAGGCCTCAGAATAACTCTCAATAGGCAACAAGATGTGATAACCTGTAGAAGAAGGAAAACCCAACATGTATAATATTAAGAAAGCCTACAGGGTCACCGTACACACCAACTGACTAACAGAGAGGCCAGCAAGGCCATACATAACTTTGACACACAGGACGGCTGTCTACAAGCCTCTAAGAGTGCATAACACCATCAGGTCGGGATAGGATCCCGCCATACCCATAACTATATATATAAAATCATATCGACTTTGAGTGGCATCTCCGAAACAAATGAAGAGCTCTTACATCACCGCTAAGCTGATATCCTATTGAAAATGAGCATCGCTCCGTCTACCTGAATATGCGAGCATGAAACGCAGCGCCCCAACAAGGGACGTCAGTACGAACAATGTACCGAATATGTAATACAAGTAAAGTGTAAAGAGGTACAGTAAAGTAAAAAGAAATATGGAGACAACATGTAACTCTGGATGCCACTAAGGGCGTATGATATGCATGCTTTCCTTTTAAAAACATAGTCAAACGTGTGTATATATATATATATATATATATATATATATATATATGCCACATTATGGGGAAATATCATCATCATATCGTACCCGGTCATAATAGGACTCGGTGTTATCGTACCCAACTGCAGTGGTGTGCACATATAAGTGTCGTACTCGTCCGATTATAGCGCGACTTGGTATATATATATATATAACCTCAGGAAAACATCATGAACAGTCAGAGTGACATGAGGTCGTTACCCTCTGACTAGCATTATGTAGCTACGTGTGTCAGCTCTTGTAAAACCAATAAGGAGCATAAAATATCACATAATGAAAGATAATACAAAGTGCGGAAAAGTACTCCCGGCAAGGCAATGGACAAAAAAGAGCCATGAAATCTTTTCCAGAATATAAAACGTATAACTTCAATAGTTAAGAGTAGAGTTCTCTTTTGCGGACATTTCGTCATAGGTCGTTAAATACCTTAGATGTTCATACGAGCTCGTAGAAGATTGTAGACTAGGGATCATATTTGGATCTCCTTCTTTAAAGCTTCTCGATACCTTACTTCACTACGATATATTCTACTACTTGCTAGGAATTTTGGCAAACTTGAGAGAATTTATATGAATTGTAACTTCAAAATTTTAGCAGCACTTCGTTAACTACAAAGAAAAAAAAAGAAAGGACGTCCAACACCTTCTGTTTCTTAGCAATTGAACGAGGTGTGTATATATGTATATGACTTAGCCAAAAGAGAATTTAAAGATACCAAGTGGGCAGCTCTTCTTTCTAGTTGAAGAACGAACAAGAAAGGTTGGGATTTTCTTTTCTTTTTATAAACTTTCCAAGTTCACTTCTTGTAGAAGATAAGATATATACAATGTCTGTATGTCTGTATCATGTTACACGTGTAGACCACTACAATTCCCATAATTCTTTAATCCAACACTAAGGTAGGGGAGTAATTATCTTTAACTATACAAATAAAGTAAAATATTTCATCATAATATGATAAAACAAAGAAATTAAATAAATATCAATTTGTGCATGTAATATTTTAATCCCTTTTCTAAATAGCTAGACAACAAGGTATAATTATCATACATCTTATAAAATTAAGACATCTGAATATTTAAAAATCATTTAGAGAATACATTTTTATCAAATTATATTTTTCCCATTAGTCTCTAGGGTACAATTTTTTGCACCATTAATTCTCATAACGTGAAAAGATAATTTTTTTCCTATAATAACTACAATCTCATTTATAAACGTCCTCATGTCATGTATATACTTTATGACATATTCAAAAAATATAATAACAATAAAAATTAGCTAAAATTATATTTATTAAATTCTTATAAAAATCTAACTTAAAAGAATATTTATCATGTCAAAACTATATAAAATTATATTTATCAATTTTTTACTAAAAGGTTTCACATAAAAAATATATATATATCATATCAAAATAATATCAAACGGTATTACGACTATCAAACTTATGAGGTAATACAGTTGGTTAGTGTGGGTTGGGGTGCACTTGGTGGCTGGAAGCAGGGATGGAATTAATGAAGATATCATTTATGGTTTGTTTTCCCTACTACCAACAAAGCCATTTTTTTAATTTTTAAAGAACTTATCTACTTATAGAAAATATTTTTCAATACATTTTGACCAAATAAACATTAAAAAAAAATTAAAAAAATTCCTTCATACCAAACACACCCTAGCAAAAATCCTAAAAATTTCAACAAATATTAATTTTGAATTTATCTATATTATTTTAAAAGCATGAATATAAATGTTGGTTGACCAAAATATCATTTAAATATTAACTTTTATGCCCTTAATAAACTCTAATCCTATTTCTTTTATAAAACATGGAGTAGTACTTAAACCTAAAAAAAGTGAAAAGAAGTTAGGAATATTCTTTTGGACCTACTTAATCCTATTACAACTAGAACCTAACTCACGTAATTAGGCCTAATTTTACTTCTTTACGTTTTTTTAACCTACAAAATTTTCATATCAATTTTAGTTAAATGATCTCCTTTTCTATCCTTACCTATTTACATCTTTTAATTATTTTTCTTTTACTATAATTATACACGACGACCAGACCCCACGTTGTGAAATTTCACTAGATATGTTAATACAATCATATACGACGCTTTAGAATCAATTACGGATTACATAAGGAAACGAGTAGCAAGGAAATGTCAGACTACCGTGTGAAGTGAGGAAATCTGACTGAAATTAAAGGACACAATTTTTCGAGAGAAAAAAACACATCTTAGTTTTTATGATTAATTTAATTTTTTTTGAAGATAAAGATATGTCAAAACTAAACTAAATTACCTAATATATTTTGTTATGATTGTCTAACATGCATAGAGACTAGTAATCTTAAAAGTACAATGAACTTAGAGCAAAGAACCTTAAGAGTCGAACCCATTAAGTTAAAATTCTAAATCCGTCTTTATGTTTCATGACGGTTTATAGCAGTTATCAGAATTGAATAGGGCCCAAGATCTTCCTATTTCACCTTGATATCTACTTAACCATCAAAGATGAAAATAACACATGTATTCATTCATCAAGAGAACTCCTGGAAAAATGTAAAAAAAGCCCAAATGCATTTACATTGATGGACAAAAATTACAACTAGAGGGGCTTAATCTAGTTAGCAAATGTTAAGCTAGTCTAGACATGGTGGTCAAGACAATTGAGTTGCTAAACATCAGTCGAACTAAGGATGAAAGGTTCAATAATGATATCCGTTATGCTGATATTGCGAATCATGGTGATATTGTGACTCGAAATCATAGTGATATACGTGACTCGTTTGTTCGTAT
The DNA here is from genome assembly GCA_034509755.1 of Anisodus tanguticus. Lineage (NCBI taxonomy): Eukaryota > Viridiplantae > Streptophyta > Magnoliopsida > Solanales > Solanaceae > Anisodus > Anisodus tanguticus. The sequence continues at coordinate 35,870,471 of CM067546.1, forward strand.
TCATAGTGAAACAAGTCCCCTGGCTGTCCAACTTCATAGTGCTGGATATTATGAGATGTTTGAGACGTCCCAGAGGGCTCGGCTTCTTCATGATGCTTGGCATCGTGAGTTGGAGATGGAGAACTCAGTTCGCTCAGCGGGGTGCTGGGGCTTTTAGGAGGCGGCTTTTTGTCGACTTTAACTTCCTCCAATTCAATCTCTTCAAATGAGTGGAAAATAGGATGTAGATATGCATCCGCCAAGTACGCTTTCAAGTTGGCATCAGATTCAGAAGATCGGTCTTGCAAGTCCTTTTCCATCGCTTCCTGAAAATTATGAGAACATAGAAGAGATGTACTTCCATTACTTTTTGTTGAAGATACAAGCAAGTAAATAATTGTGTATCTCTCTATCAGCTTAAGCTTTTAGATGAGATGGTTACACAATTCAACACGTTGTCAAAGCATGCAAAGATTCTCACCAACACACATTACCAAAAAGAATTTCCACGTGTTTGACTGATGAAAAAGAAACAGAGCTACACGTAAGAGGCAGGTTGAAGATATAACTAAATAAATAAAAATGTGTTCTCTCTAATAGCTTAAGCTTATAGACGAGACAGTCACACAATGCAATAATACTAAAATCAGTGATCGCTTAAGATAAAGCTATCTTTGATCCGGTACAGAACAACAAAGCTGAGGTAGGAATCTAGCATTCTTTTTATCTAGGGCTGGCCAGTGGGCCGGGACAGCCCGACCCCGACCCTAGCCCGTCCCGAGCCCGCCCCGACCCCGCCAAAAAAAAAAAAAATAATAATTTACGGGGGCGGGACTCGAACTCGGGACGGGACGATGTCTCGTCCCGCGAGACCCGAGCCCGCCCCAGGCCCGCGAGACCCGAGCCCGCCCCAGGCCCGCGAGACCCGACCCCGACCCCGCCCCTTTGCAAAAATGGCCGTTGCACCAACGGCCATTTTAGATTATGGCCGTTGACCAACGGCCATTTTAGCCCCCCCCCCCCTCCCCCAACCCCCTACCCCTTAATATTTATTTTTAACCCATAAGTTATTATATTTACACTTTAACCCAATTTTTCAACTATAAATAACTCATTTTCTCTTCATCTTTCTCACAAATCTTCCTACAATCTCTCTAATTTCTCAATATATCTCTCTACAAGTCTACATTGTTTGCTAAATATTCAATTTTATTTATTCATTTGGGAATTGGTAGTGAAGTTGGCAACTAGCTTGAGGATCTTCCATCGAGCAAAGTTTCAATTTTCAACCTCTCGATTACACGTCGACGTTACGTCGGCGTTTGGTACATTCGTTCCTTCATTAAATTATTATTTTCTGTTTATTTAGTTTAGATCACTTAATTTTATTGTCTTTAATTATTTATTTATTTATTTATTTATTTATTATCATAATTAAAATGGAAGGATTAAAAGGTATGTTTAAGGGTAAGGGTGCTTCTTCTAGTAGGGGCAATCAGGGCAAGGGTACTTTTTCTAGTCATCTTATTCCTACACAGGATGATTTTGTTGATACTCAACATTTTCCTACAATACCATTAGATTTAGACCAGGAGCTATTTTCTGGAACTCAAGAAGACTTTAATTTAGACGATGATCTAGATATACCCACTAATGTTGATGACAACACACCCACTAGTGCACCTTCAACTGAAATACCTCCTATTCCCCCTAGTATGAGACGAGGTCCAAGCAAAACGACCATTAAAATCGGATGCATGGACATTTTTTGATAGGGACGTAGAGAATCAAGTAGCCATATGTAAAATTTGTAAAAATGTTTTAAAATTTAAAAGCGGAAAAGGTCACGGTGGGACGGGGGTTTAATTAGACACGTAGTAAGTGCTCATCCCGGCTAGGTATGCCCAATACCGGGCTTCAAAACCGGGTGCGCAAACGCCGCTCCATCGGGACAAGGTTCACATACGATATCGTCCGGACCAATGCTGGTGGTCAAATTAACCCTATGACGGGGGGAATTGTAGGCTCTAAATACAATAAACATAGAGATAGGGAAGCAATATCAAAATTAGTTGTTGTGGAGGGTTTGCCTTTTTCATTTCCTTCATCTCCCGATTTTATTCATTACATTAGAGATATATATAATCCTGCTTTTAACGATTTTCCTAGATCAATCGTTAAGAGAGATGTATTTAAATTCGCGCATGAATATCAACAATATTTACGTTTTTCATTATATCATTTTAATGGCAAAGTATCCATCACGTACGATATAGGTCGTAGTACTAACGGCCATGATTATTTAACTCGTAACTTGTCATTGGATAGATTATAAATGGTCTATGCAAAAACGTATTTTAGCGTATAGATATATAGATGATAGGCACACTTGGTACTTTTATTGCGAGAAAATATTTATCAAGTGTGCGATTATTACGGAATTACCGATAAAATTATGACTATTACATTAGATAACGCTTCTAATAACAATTACGCAATTACAATTTTAAAAAATAGTTTAACTCCTTCTTTTCCGGACCATTTTCATATAAAATGTGCGTGCCATATATATAACTTAATTGTAAAGGATGGTCTATCACTTTTTGAAGACATTCTTAGTAAAATACAATTTGCTATAAACTTTATTTTTAAAAGTAATAAAGTACAACGTAGAAAAGAATATAAAAAAATTTGTCATGATTGTGGACTACCTTTTAGAAAAATTCCACAAGAAGTATCCACTAGGTGGAATTCTTTATACGAGCAACTACTTGTTGCTTATGACTATAAATTACCTATAACTTTATTTTTTAACTCTCATAATAAAAAGCCGGTGATATGATTTTAGATAGTGATTGGGAAAAAATCTCCGAACTTATTGTATTTTTAGAGAAATTTTTTCAAGCAACAAAAGAATTTTCCGGTATATATTATCCTACTATTTCAACTATGTTATTTTATATAACTCTAATATTTTTATTACTTAGTGAATATATGGAAAAACCAAACTTATAAGTGACTATTAAAAAATGTTTCTCAAAATAAAAAAATATTTTATTCCTATTCCCTCTATTTATATTATTGGTTACGTATTAAATCCTACTATTAAAATAGACGGTACTAAATCACTAATTGAAACTATTTACGATTGTATAGAAGTACTACCACCTCCAAGTCCCAAAAATCTAAATCACCCACCACCTATTGAACAAACTAAAGAAGAAGTATTGTCTAGCGTAGAACACCAATGCAAAAATATATATAGATTTTATCAACAAGAAAATGCTAGTAACTTACCGGCTTCCATACCATCTTCTTCATCTTCAACACAACCTCACAAAAGACATCTTGTTTCGCGGCTAGTATTGAAAGCCTCGAAATAGAATGTGCGGTCGTACCTCTACTACTAACCAAATTAGCGAGTTGGATATTTTTGTTTTACGGGGTTACATGTACCGTATCAAGAAGTTATCAATGAAGATGGACATGAAGACTTTTTGAAATACTTGGAGGGGAATGAGAAGACCTTTTGACACTTTCATTGATGGCTCGAGATGTTTTGAACATTCAAGCGTCGTCAAGCTGCGTACGAAAGCGCTTTTTCGCGAGCGAGATATCAAATAGGAGACCACGAGACACTCATTAGCGGAGACGACTTGGAAATTGTAGTATTATTCGAGAGATTGGATACGAGCGGAGCGGAGGAAAGGTGCGGTCAACCGGAGATCAACGAAGAAGATGATGAAAACTACAACGAAATCTTAACCGAAGGTAGTGGAAGAGACGTGGATCAATTTGACCAACAAATACCAATTCCAACCGAAGAACCACATGAAATCATCAAGCAATTAGAACATGTTTTTTTGAGAATGTAATTTTTTTAATTGTAATTTTATTATGTAATTTGTAACTTTTGGACAACACCACAAAGTTGCAATTTAGATTTTAGACAATTGTATTTGTATTACAAAAAAATCATATGTCTATTAAATAATATAAGAGGCACAAAAACAGCCTTGGGATGTTTTTATTACACTATCTTATTTTGTTTATTGAGTTTTTTTTATACATATGTTATTTAAAAAAAAAAAAAATGAAAACCCGCCGTATCCCGCCCCGACCCGAGCCCGACGGGATCGGGATCGGGACGGGACTTGCTCCAGTCCCGCCAGACCCGACCCCGCCCCTTCTCCCGTCCCGCCCCGACCCGACCCCGCCAGACCCGGCCCGCCAGACCCGAGCCCGGCCCACTGGCCACTCCTATTTTTATCTAGTTAGGAAAATTATGATGAAATGGCGGCACACATTACATCCGACAAACATTCACAAAGATGTATATACAACTAACAAGGGAAGCTTACCTCAACGGGATATTTTCTGAATGCAGGTTCAAATCGACTCTTACAGTACTTATGGAACGTTAAGGTTAAAACAGGCAACACCACGAGGAACGGAGTTGACTTTGCAGCTTTTTTTGTGCTCAATAGACCCATCAGGAGCAGTTGAGATATCACTAAGCTTGCTATAATGCGCCCATGAACATGGGGCCAAAAAGCAGCACAACTTTCATACCGTTGGTTGTACACATTGATTACCTGTATAAACAAACTAATAATCAGAAATCACCAACTCACTGAAACTTCTATAAATAGTATAGGTTGATTCCAACACTCAATCAATCCTTTGTTGTGAACACCCAGAATACGTTCCCCATAATTTTCCACATGACTCCTTCGGTTACTCAGTTTGATTACTGAATGAATTGCTCTTTTATGCATTAAATACATAAAGAGCTCCTTCCGGGTATGGGCTCTAATAAGCTTAATAAACAATTAACAAGCTAAGAAGAAAGGGAATAAATGGATAAGGACTAACCTGATGACGATAAACAAGATAAGCAAAGGCAAAGAAGACCAGTATGAATGGAAGAAGGATCGGAGTAACCACAACATAGACTATACCCAGAAGAAAGTATAGTTGAAGACTCGGAAGTGTCTCCGGAAAATCTACACTCCCGGGGTCCATTGCTCTATCCACGTCCCTTTCGGTTTTCACAAGGAACATGTTCTTAAGATGAAAAATAACCAGAGGTTTCAATCTGAGAATTTCACCAGCGATACCAGCCCAACCATCAACCATTATATACGTAATAAAGAAAGTTGCTTTCATTGGTATTGATACTCCTATATTTCTCGGTATCCTGCATGAAAGATTACAAAATGCTATAAATCTCAGGGAAACAACTTTCTAGAAAAGAAAGCAACTTCTGTGTCAGAAAGTGTCTTTTCATATTTAACCTAGTAAAGAAACATTTCTTTTCTCGAGCTTACAAAACCTTTTTCTTTTTTCTCCAAATTTGCACCCTTCAAGTTTAATGTCTTACTGAACAGTATGTGTTTTAAACAGAGCGCCTTATTTAAATTTTTGAAAAAAAGATCAATTTAAGCTGAAACTCAAGGGGCAGAAAAGCAAATGAAAACAATACAGTTGATTATTGAGTTGCATGTTTTCTCGTTTAAAAGGGAAAAGATTCACAGGGTCCACGAGGCCCATATAGAATTTACTATGCTATGATGATGTTGGCTTCAGGATTGCCCAAGTTCTATTATAAACTCAACATTTGATTCTGATGCAGGAATATAATCAAGGTTAGTGGAGGTATAGAAAAATAAGGAAAACAAGAATTCTAAAACATTCCATAGATACAATAAAACATAACACAAGTTCAACAGATTATATATTCAACTCACATAACAACATTAACAACAACACACCCAATGAAATCCCACAAAGTGGGGTCTGGGGAGGGTAGAGTGTACGCAGACCTTACCCCTACCTTGGGAGGTAGAGAGGATGTTTCCAGTAGACCCTCGGCACAAGAACAAGCAAATAACATAACACAAGGTTAGAACTAGGGAGTTCAATAAGCATCTTTTTTATCAATAGGGAAGTTTAAGAAGCGTATAACTGAAAAACTTCTACATATTTAAACTAAAAATTCCAAGCGCAAAAGCATGTCTCTATATATACAAGGTAAATAAGTATCACTTTTGACAATAACTTCAAGCACTTGGCACATTGCATACTCTATCATAATACTTTGTTTTATCAGCATAGCTAAGATATAAGACAGAAAAAACGTTTCCTCCAGCAATAAGCTTAATTTGGAAACTTCAAGATCACACGATTGACGATATTTGATTTAATCTAGTGTTGCTCCTTCCACTCGGACCATCTCTTGGACAATATTCACTGAAGTTCTAGTTTCATATGCTCATTCTTAATCATTGTGAGAACTTTTTTTTTTTTTGATAAGGAATCATTGTGAGAACTTTTATAACATAGAATTATATTCTCCGAGCTTACACTGATAATCGCATCACCAAAGAATGAGGTTAGCAATATTCCTTCCCACAGGCATACAGTTTTCATTGATAGACCAAGCTAATCTATCATGTTTCAAAAACTCAGTGAACATAGTCCAGTCATCATAATTTCTGAACTATGAGAATGCACCTAAATTACCATTAAGAGTACTGGATAGTTGCAGCAAAATCACCCAATAACATAGTATCCAACAGGGTTTGAGTATGTGTTTTTTTTTTTTTGTGTGTGTGTGTGTGTGTGTGAGAGAGAGAGAGAGAGAGATTACTGAGTAGCTGATTCGTGAAGGAAAGCATGAAGTTGCTGGAAAGCTGTCCCAGCTACTATGCTCCCCAGGAATACATTGACCAACATAAAATAATAATATTTTGCTGCTGTTTTCCTCTCAAGCACTGATAACGCCACATGTCCCTCAATCTTTGACATAAACATCAGAATGGCAGGAAGAATAAACAAGAAGACTTTAAGCGCTAAACCAGGAAGAAAACCCTGTAGAAATGACTTGATAACCTTCCTGCAAGCGTTTCGAGAAACTTTGCATCACAAAAAACTCTTTTAAGAAAAAATCAACAAATGCCGATATGAAGGAAGAATTAAAATACAAGCAAATAGAAATAAAAGAAACGAACTTAGTCAAGAGAATATGAATTCTTCTCTGAAAGCAGAGAAAACGTTCTTACCATTCAATTAGTGGCCTGAGAAAAGGAGCAACCTTTTCTAAACCTTCCAGATTAGCCAACGATTGCACAAAGGCAATAGGTATCATGTAAAAGAATACCAAAGCAAACACTGCCACAGAAATCAAAAGCTTGCGAAGGCTGAGAGAAAAGAAAGATATAGACAGATTGTTCCAATATACATCTCGTGGTTCGGGGGCCCAATGAGTCAGCCACAATGTGGGGTTCTTGCTTTGCTGTGTTTGTGCACAAACAGCTGCCCCGCATCTTGAATTAAATGATACAAAGGCAGCAGGCATGATAGATTTTGAGTCCTTGAGAATCCTTTCACGTTCCATTGTCAACTAGAAAAAGCAACATAAATACAAAGGATAAGTGAATTGATGAAGGAGCCTGTAGTAAAGCTTGACTTACGAGAGAAAACAAACGGTTCCAAAAACATATTTGTGGGGGAGGGAGAAAAAGGGCAACTATATGCAACAAATATAATAAAGATGTTGACTAGAATTTTCATTTGGTCAAGGACAACAAATAGGCTAATCAAACTAGCAACTACACTCACTCTTCTATCAAACTCCTTAAGCTGCTGTTTGTAGTAGTCGATAGAATCAACTTTCTCACCCCAAAGTCCAAGGAAGCCTTTCTGCAGAAAGAGGAAATATAATATGGTGTTAAAACATAAATAAAATAAAAATAAAAATAAAAAAAGATGAAAACCGTAGCATGAGAATTTTTTTCTTTTTAAAAAAAAAAACAGTAGCAGTACCATGAGAAGTTCAAGCTAAAATGTCACTTTTCCTGAGTTCTATCAGCTAAAAAAGTACCTTTTTGGTTGGCCTCTTTTCTGGATTTCTTTCAAACTTAAGCTGGTTGTAGTCCAGCCAATTTTGAAGCCTAGCCCTTTTTCTGACAAGTTTGGCAAACTTGTTGGCATTGTAGACAGCCTAATAGAGATAAGACCGACGCAACCACATGAAGTAAGCAATTCCAGCTCACGAAAAAGTAGCAAACTAGTAAACACCTTATTTTTAAAAATGATGAAAATTACCCACTGTAGGAGCGCCATGTTACCTGGTGACAAAGATAGTGGTCTGGATGGTTCTTCTTAAAGAAATTTTCAACACTGTCTGTTATTGAGCGTTTAGATTCATGAGGAACATTTCTAACCAGAACCTGAAAGACAAGATATGCAAAGGTTTATTGTAGAATGCACTAAATATTACTATCTCAAGTTCACAAAAACAGAGATCTCAAGTTCATAAAAACAGAGTCGATAAACCTGTAAGCATTAATTTTCTGTCCACGTTTGATAAAATATTGAGCTCATTGATTAAGAATGTAAAATTTACGAACAAGGAAACCGATCCTCGTTTACCCACCGTGAACTGTTCAGCACGCCTGTCTTGTGAAGCAATAAATTTTAATCTCATCGCAGCTACTCTACCATATTCCTTGTACAGCATAAAGCAGGTCCAAAACGTGAATAAGTATTCCATTGCTATGTGGACAAAGAACCTGATTCATGTGAACAACAAATTGCAGCTCCTTATTAGCATGAGATCCAACAGGAATACACAGAAGAAGGAAATTCAAACAAAGAGAGGATGGAACAAATTACATTACTATTTCGAATATGCATATCTTCGTTCCACTTGAAAATTGTCAAGTACTCATTCAGTTAATATATTCCTTCATTTTTCCCTTTTAGCAGGAACATAAATTTTCCTCCATCAGTTCAAGGTGCTTTCTACTAGCAAATTAGTCCTGCCCACCCGTGTGATTTTATTGACAGGATTAAGGACAAATGGAAAATTATTAATTAGAGACCCCAACTTTTCTAAAAGACAAATCGAAGCATCACTCTTCTCAATCTATGAAAGAGCAATGTGCACATAATTTACATTTGGCTCTTAAAGAAGGAACTTTGGGAACACCATTCCCTTTCCTCAGGAACTTTTAAAAATATATGCCTTTGTTTATTAACATACTTCTGGTGCTCCTCAACAATTTAGACAACACAAATTCCCTGATAAGTAAATCTTCCCCTGTATAATACTAAGCATTTAGACAACACAAATTAGAGAACACAATAACAGCATGCAAGGAGAGGAATCTGAGTAAGCAATAGTAAAAGCACAAATTTAGCAGTCATCATTCCTCAGAAACATTTATATAAATGGATGTGATTATTATAGATCAAATGAGAGGCAATGATTTAAGAGGAGACTTACTTCCAGGATTTGGGCTTAATATTGGATATAGATAGCTTATCAATATCACTGACAACCAAATCTTTTCTGAGGAAAAACAATGTCCCATCTGACACGTTAACTGGAATAAGAACCAGAAGTGCCACAATTGCAGTTGGCGCAAAAATCTTTAAGCTGTCAAAGACAAGAATGCAGTTATATTAGATAAATTTAAAGCAGCAGCTTTCATTGAATCTAAAGAGCCCAAAAAGGAAAAAAAGAAAAAGAAGAAAAGAAAAGATGTATACAAGGCAATATGCATGAAGTTTGGGAATTGGTAGACTTTTTACACTATGTTTTTCAGTTCATTCTAGACTACACTATCTTATGTGGTCGAATATGCTGGTAACTTGTTCTGCTAAACTACAAACAAAAATGGATCAGTTGTAACGGAAAAGAAAAGAGAGATAAATCATATACGACTTGAACCAACTCTGGATAAGGAAAAGCATTGTAAATCAAGCAAACACATTAAATGTCACAGAAATTCTTGAGCAGGGAAACTGCACAAAGTACAGATTAACATATAGAGATTTGTAATAATTACTCCCTTTGTACCAATTTATGTGAAGGAGTTCAGAGTACGAGGTAATCTTTACTATAAATTCGGGTATATATTCTCCAAAATTTCTAAAATAAAATTACAAATTTAAAAATTACACGAAAAGTACTACACATCAACATACCTAATGATTCAAAATAGCTAATGATTCAAAATATTTTATAAAAACTGAGAAAATTATAGTCAAAGGAAAAACTGTTTGACTCTCCAAACAGTAACACCTTCACATAAAATGTGATGGAGGGAGTAAAAAAGAAGAGAAAAAGAACATTTAACAACTGAAAGATTCTGCATTCGTGGGCCAAAATTGAATTGGGGAAAACTAAAGTTCTCATGGCCAGACCTTTATTCTGAAAAAATTCTAATTGAGGATTACAAAGTCTATCTTCAGATAAGTAATTCTTAAGCAAAGGAAGAATCCCAAGCTAATTTCTCCATCAATATCCACCCTCCACCCCCCAACCCCCCTTCCCTCTCCTCTCTATAAAGAAAGGGGGAGCCAAATTAAGTTCAAAATTCCAAATTCTGAAACTTAAAGACCATTGCAATTCATCAATTAAAAAGGTTTAAACCAAAAGATTGAATCTTTACACCACCCCAGATACATAAATTCCCAGAAAACATAAAGCAACACAAAAAAGGTTGACATACAAACCAAATTAAGTTCAAAATTCCAAATTCTGAAACTTAAAGACCATTGCAATTCATCAATTAAAAATGTTTACACCAAAAGATTGAATCTTTACACCACCCCAGATACAAAAATTCCCACAAAAAACATAAAGCAACACAAAAATAGTTGACATATAAGCCAATTAAGTTCAAAATTCCAAATTCTGAAACTTAAAGACAATTACAATTCATCAACTGAAAAGATTTAAGCCAAAAGCTTGAATCTTTACACCACCCCAGATAGAAAATTCCCAAAAAAAACATAAAGCAAGGCAGAAAAGTTGACATACATTAAGTTGAAAATTCTTAAACTTTTCAGCAGAAAGACAGTTGCAATTCATCAATTGAAAAGATTACACCACCCAACAACAACAACATACCCAGTGTAATCCCACAAAGTGGGGTCCAGTGAGGATAGGATGTACACCGACCTTAACTCTAACTTTGTGGGGTAGAGAGACTGTTTTCGATAAACCCTCGGCTCAAAAGGATGGATCTTTACACCACCCCAGATAGAAAATTCCCAGAAAACATAAAGCAACACAAAAAAAAATTGACATACAAGCCAAATTAAGTTCAACATTCCAAATTCTGAAACTTAAAGACCATTGCAATTCATCAATTGAAAAGATTTAAGCCAAAAGCATGAATCTTTACACTAACCCAGATAGAAATTTCCAAGAAAACATAAAGTAACACAAAACAAGTTGACATACAAACCAAATTAAGTTCAAAATTCCAAATTCTGAAACTTAAAGACCATTGCAATTCATCAATTGAAAAGATTTAAGAAAAAAATTGGATCTTCACACCACCCCAGATAGAAAATTCCCAGAAAACATAAAGCAACACAAAAAAGTTAGACATACAAACCAAATTAAGTTCAAAATTCCAAATTCTGAAACTTAAAGACCATTGCAATTCATCAATTGAAAAGATTTAAGCAAAAAGCTTGAATCTTTACCCTGCCCAACAACAACATACCCGGTGTAATCGCACAAAGTGGGGTCTGATGAGGGTAGAATGTACACAGAACTTACCTCTACCTTTGTTGGTTTTGTGGGGATAGAGAGGTTGTTTTCGATAGACCCTCGACTCAAAAAACGATGGATCTTTACACCACCCCAGATAGAAAATTCCCAGAAAACATAAAGTAACACACAAAAAAGTTGACATACAAGCCAAGTAAAGTTCAAAATTCCAAAATTCTTAAACTTTTCAGCATAATGACCATTGCAGTTCATCAATTGAAAAGGTTAAAGCCAAAAGCTTGAATCTTTACACCGCCCAACATAGAAAATTCCCACAAAACACAAAGCAATACAAAAAAGTTGACAACTCTACAGCCAAAAACAACAGAATTCAAGAAAAGGGAGGACTGTTTGTTGTTTTTCAGCAGAAAATCCATTGCAGTCAATCAATTGAAAAGGTTTAATCCAAAAAGCTTGAATCTTTACACCACCCCAGATAGAAAATTCCAAGAAAACACAAAGCAATACAAAAAAGTTGACAACTTTACAGCCAAAAACAACAAAATTCAAGAAAAGAGAGGAGAGTTTGCCATACCCAAGAGTGTAAATCCTCAAGAAAACAGCAGAATCAAGTCCAGCATGTTCAATAATATTAGATTCACTCATCTTCATAGCTTCTGGCATCCAGTTAAGGAAAGTAAGATAAGTCTTGAAATTGAGATTAACAAATTTTCCCACAAAATTCCCAACATGTCTAGGTGCACTTCTTTTTCCACTAATGTACCACTTGGGAAAGTAAACCCTGTCATTGATTGGTTGAAGTCTAAGCAAAGCAAAAGCTAACAAGAATGCAAAAGCACCAAGAATGTTTATAAATGCTGATACCCCAATGTCACTTAGAGTTGCCATAGTAGTTGTTCAACAGAGAAGAACACAAAGAACTACTAATAGAAGAAGGTGAATTAAAAGTTTGGGTTTAAAATGGAAGATTGGTATATAAACAGCAAGTAAATAAAAGAATACTCTTTTTTTCTTCTTCTTTTTTTTCTGGATGGATATATGGGAGTTCTTATCAATTGGCAATGGTGAATGGCCTGCTACTTTTTTCAGTTTTCAACTAAATTTTTTCGTGATGTGTATCTTTGTGGGGTTTAAGAAAAGTGGTTCTTTTTAATATTGGGATTGTGTGTGGAGTGGTTTTATGTATTTTTTTTTTATATACAGTTTAGGACTTACTTAATATTATTTATAAAGATAGTAATTCTGATTCCTCAGTACTATTATCATTAAATTACGGATGTGTCTGAATGATTAAAATTTAAGATATAGTAATTTCGATCACTCAGTACTACTACCAATAAATCACGGATGTTTCTTAATGACTAAAATTTAAAAACAGAGCAACTGATATCACCTAAAAAGTCCTAACTCATATCTCTAGCTGAATTTTAAGTTCCTCTCCTTTTGACATCGAGCTAGGTCGGGGACATCTGTAGCTTATTTGGTTTATGAGGAGTGGCGAATTTATATATAAAAAAAAATAGTCGAATCATCGTCATTTGATTAAATTTAATATATTATATATATTTTTTAAAATATGTTTAAGTATTATTTGAAGGATCACCGTCACGGATCACTCTGTTTCTAAGTAACTCAAGAAAATTAAGAAAAAACAAAAGGAGACCCTCTAAATTGTTTGTTGGCTAATAAAAAATATGTGGCTGACTCAAGTGGCTTCTGGTTTTGTTCATGCTCAATGCGGTGTTCGTGTCGGTTTCAGTACTTATCAATAAATAAAGTACTTTATAATTTTTTTTTGCACTAAATTCCCATTATATATAAAGATCAGGAAAAAAGACCGGACTACAAATATTTATTAAATGCAGTCTTATCCTATATTTTTGAAAGAAATATTTTTCACAGCTTAAATTCACCTCATGATTACATGACAATAACTTTATCAGTTACATCAAAGCTCCCCTCCATAATGATTTTAATTGAAAAAAAGAATGTGTAATGATTTTTAGGCACAATTTTTTAAAGATGATCGCTTCTGAATTATGTATTACTCAGTATTTAAGTTTTCTGATCACATCATTAGATAATTTACTAAAAGAATTATTTATAAAAAAAGTAATTTTATCAGGGGATAAGCAGATAACAACGGGACAAAGATAACTTGATGTTTAGTAACATAATATAAAGTATGCAAACTGATTTTAAACGGACTATAATCATAAATTTAAAAGACATTTTAAATATTTTATAAATTGTGAGCATATAATTTTAAGATAAAAATAAATTATTTTGATATTTATTGATTAATTACTCATAATGTCATGTGACAACGGTTTATGTTAGAGAAATATTATCATTAAATCTAGATTTGGATAAAATTTAGAAAAATTTAAATTTAATTAAACAAAATTCGTGAATTCATTAAGTTCATTGACTCGTTGATGCTCTATTCTTAAAAGAAAATTTTCTTACCCAACCAATAAGGATTATATGGTGTTTGACAAATTAAATTGTTTGGCAGAAGAAATTTATATTTTTATTTCAATTGTATATGACCATCAACCGTATTTAATATTAAATGTGGGATTGAGGAGCCGATCACTTGGTAAGAAGCTTTTCCTTTTCCTCTTTTCTACCCCAACTTAATTAAGAAAATTGAATACAATATTTAAGGGTTCTTTTAAATTTTTAAAGAGATCTGAAATTTATTTTCTATTGTATAATTGTGTTAAATCATTAAATCTAAATTTATATTTTTAAAATATTGTTTTTACTAAAAATAAGATTAAGATAAATTTAATTGTATTTTACCATTACTAAAAAGGTTTAATCGACGCTCTCTCAATATCAAATGAGTTCTTCAAAGTTATTATTATCATTATTTTAGATTATTTCTTTTTACAATTATTTTCATTAGATGACATTATCACCATTCACAGCACTTTAAGCATTTTAAAGGGCTCAAAGTGTATTATATTTATTAAATTAATGTGACAACCTAAGTAAAAAAGAAACAAAATAAGGAGGAAAATAAGACAGAGAAAAGTTATGATACATGCTTCACCTATACAAAAAGTTAGTCTAAGGAGCAAAGTATTTGAATTTAATGGAAACATACTTTGGTACATGATATAATAAATAACAAATACAAGGGCATATTTGAAAGAGCAGAACAAGATAGTTAGAATCTAACTATGTGAAGTGGAAAGTCCCGAAGGCGAAACCCCCACATGTACCAGAGGCTCCTTGGCTAGGTGGGATGTAAATCGAGGGATATGCGCGAGTGGCAGCCCTGCAAGGGAGAGGACCAACGGGACACGAACCCAGCAACAAACCTTGCAATATTTCAGCAAAGACTGTCACCACACGGATTCGAACCCGTGACGTCGGAGTGGTTGCCACTTATCAATATTTCAGCAAAGACTGTCATCACACGGAATCTAACTAAGTACTACAAAACTCTTTACATTGTCCCTTATATATATTAGTAATTGCAGCAATGTTGCTGGTTTGATTTGGTTCGATTTTTATTAAAATTAAAATCAATCTAATTATATCATATTGGTTCGGGATTTTTTCTTACTTTTTATTGTCATAAAATAAATGTATCTCTTTATTAGAGTTAATAATAAAAATTTGGTAAGTTTATTTATATTTAATAAGAACTTAATGAATTGATCAGAGAAATATTAAGTAAATATCTCATGTACATTAGAATTAAGTATTATTTAAAGTACATAAAATAGATACATATATCTATATGAGGAGGAAGTTTAATTTTTAAAATAAAGTTGGGGATATAATAATTTTACTCCTTTATTATTATTATTATATATGAAAATATATTTATGTCCTAGAGACAATTTGTATTAGGACAAATGTACTTTATACACATTAGATTATTATTAATGGAGATTAATATTTTGGCATTTGCAATTATTGAATTATTAATTGATTGTTTGTAATATTTTATAATATGCATTCCTGGAGGTTACGATGTTATTAATAGTGTGAGATATTAATATTATAACGTAACTCTTAAATAGCCTCGACTAATGATCATCGAGAATGGGATATCGATGATATGTGATAAGTCGACATGTGGTCTGCATCACATCCTTAGAGGATGTGATATGCCTCACCTGCTACGAGTAATGGCTACTCGTGATGGACACAAGGATACTTTGGAAATATTGGCATACCCTGATGATATACTGCTTGTTATACTTATCTAAAGTATGATCAGCATGTGTGAGATATAAGTCCTTAGACTTGAGGTCAATACGCGCCTTGTCTGCAAAGTAATGTACTTTGATCCCGTCCTAAGCTCAAATGTCTTATAGGTTGAGATACGGCTTGTATTTGGTACATTACGATGTAGATAAAAGGTGGTAGTTGAGCCAAGAATAGGATTCATTCCTCGAATGTATATTCGGGAGAACACTCGGATTCTCAGTGATATTAAGTTGACTAAGTCGTTGGCCAACGCAATAGACATATTTAGAATATGGTATAATTGTCAACTAATATAGATGAGATACAATGATTAAGCCATTTGGATAGACACTTGACAAATCATAAGCTTGATCGGGTGTGTCGTGAATGAAAGTATTTTATCTTACCACATAAATGTTAAGTTTACTGGATTCGCATAAACGTACTTCACATATTGAGTTCGTCTTCCGGCGCCGTCTAGGAGTTCCGCGTAGACCTTAATTTGATTAATGTCGATATGAGAAGGCATGTAGGGTCACACTATGTCGATTGTCTTTTCGATCTAAGGATGTATTGAGAGAGTAATTAAATGTTCGATTTGGAATCAAGATATTTAAATGAATAATGATTATTTTAATTAAGTTAAAATTGAATTTTGGATTTAATTAAGTATGCACGGAAAATAAATTGAGACAGTGCAGGAGCACGTCGAGCGCTGCAGCACCCATACCCTAGGGTCGCGGCGTAGTGTAGGAGCACGTCGAGCGCCGCGGCACCTCTGCATCGATTTTTGGGTCAGGCCCAAGGACCTAGTTTTCAACTATAAATAGAGGCATTCCCTTCATTATTCATACACTAATTTTCTGAAAATCATTCTAAGCCTTACAGACTTAGAATCAAATACTCTCTCGAACCTCTATCGGATTTCCTAGCTGTACGAAAGAGAAATACATTGAAGCTTGGAGCTTGCAATCGGAAGGGTAACCGCGTGTCCACCCTATAGTAGATAAAGATTCCAGATACTATAACTTGTAAGTTTATGATTTATGTTACAAGTTTAATTGTTGTATAACCATACCAGAAATGTTGTTACGGTAAGTAAGAAACAAAATTTTAAACTTTCGATGTGCCTTACTTATGTGTTTTGAACACAACAAAACCCTACATTGTTATCAGAGCCCATGCTGGTTCAATGGTTATATAACAATTGAATAGAATAATAATATGAGTTAAACATAAAATTGGATTAAAACGAGGTTTCTTGAAATCCTACATGTCTTGAACAAATGTTGACCTTTTGATATCACCCTAAATTATCTCCTACGCTAACTCGAGGAAGTCATTCCACTCTAACTCGAACTAAGCCAAAGTGCGTTGTCCGGCTCATTGCACGATGCACGACTAAGAACGAGTAAGAACGGATGATGGTCGATATGGACGTTATTGATAATGGTGGGTGATGATAAAGGACCTGTGAATTGATCCCTAAATTGGATTTAGGGGTTGAACGATTTTTTTGAAAATCAACACAGAAACGTTTGTCAGGACATCGACGCCGCAGCCTTATGGTAGGGCGCCGCGTCGCTTGCAAGGGTTTCAGGGAGGCGTCGCGGCTCTATGGTAGAGTGTCGCGGCTCCATGGTAGAGCGTCGCGGCGCTAATGCCTCGTTTTAAAAACTTGGACTCACTGGACAATAGGCGACGCGACTCCATGGTGGAGCGCCGCAGCGCTAATGCATTTACAGAAGCAGAAATGTTTTTGCCTCTGCAGCGCCGCGGCGCTAATGCATTTTTTTAGAAACCGAAAGGCTACCGCCTCAGTGGCGCCGCGGCGCTAATCATTAGCGCCATGGCCCCACCTATCCAGAAACAAAAAAAAATTGTTTTCAGAGTTCAGAATGTTTAACCTAAGATTATTATTATACGGTATATTATTTGATAAGTATATTGTTTATGTGCTAAATGTCAAAATGTTTGTCATTTACATTTCTAGAATAGTGTCCGCTATAACTGTCTAGGCAGGCGGCGCCCAGTATTTGATTAAACCATCTTATATCATGCATATTGGGTTGACGGTTTCCAACTATATGTGTCATTAGTTTTACATGATGTTAAGATGTCGTATTGGATATGGCGTAAAAGAGTTGATCTTGGTTAAAACCCCGAATTAAAATATTCCCCAAAACTTTAAATATAAGTATAAATTAAAACGTGTCGTCCATTATAATTGTTAGAGTGCAAAATCCTTTTCGGCAATACGAGTATTTATGCCAAAGCATTTGCTCTAAGTCTACGAGGACCCAGACTTTTTCATAGATGTGTTTTAATGTAAAGATAATGATAAACTTTTGTGGGTATTTACACCAAAGTGTTTGCTCACAAAGGCTAAATTTGCTTAGATACATAAACGCAGTCGTGTAATGGGGTTGACTTACTTAGACAAATCTTGGCACCAAAGTGTCGGACTAATCTAAGGACGCAAGATTAAATGTAATATTTGATCAACCAAGAGTTGCGAATAAGTTTTGCAATTGGTTTAGAACCTACCAAGATATGTTGTTGAAGTTATCAGCCAAAGCAAACGCGGAGATAGCATAGGCTTGGATCTTGACCCATTATGACCTCAATTAATATAGGTCCGTATTCTACCATGGGATCGTAGAAGTATGTCAAAATAGTGGGAGCTAATTAAACAAAAGGCCTTGTTGATTAGCCTAAATGAATGTGCATAATAGGAAATAGATTTTGAGTTTGATTTCCGATCTATCTAATTCTTCAGATTATAAAAGATGTCGAGCTTATCATTGAAAATGTTGATTGAGATGAAGAAACTTACGGGACCAAACTACCTTGACTGGCTAAGGAATTTACGAATAGTACTGAGACAAGAGAAAATAGAATACGTGTTGGACACGGTGTTCCCAACAGTCCCTGCAACTGACTCTGCTGAACATGTCTCATTTGATAAGGATGATTACCAGAAACATCTAGATGATGCCACTTCAGTGCAATGCGTAATGTTGTCTTCCATGTCTATGGAACTTCAGAGACAACATGAGAACATGGGCCCCAATGAGATGCTCGAACACTTGAAGAGTCTCTATGACTCTCAATCCCAGACTATGGAATATGAGTTGCTAATAGAACTATTTAAGTGTAAGCTCAATGAAGGGGGTCATGTCTCGCAGCATGTGTTGAAGATGATAGGGCTGATAGAGAGGCTTGCTTCAATTGGAACGAAGCTTGAAAAGAATGTCGCTACCACCCTCATCCTGAACTCTCTCCCTCGTTCCTTTAAGAACTTCATAGTGAATTTCAATATGAATGGAATGAAGGCGACTCTGCCGGAGGTGCACAACATGCTCAAGACCTTTGAGTCTTCCACTTTCAAAAGCAAAGCTGTGCTCATAGTGAGCTCTTCAAGTGAGGTGTGAAGAAGAAGGTAAATGCGGCTAGGGATGAATGCCTCAACTGCCATAGGAAGGGGCATTGGAAGAAGGACTGCACGACACTAGGAGGAGGAAAAACACTAGGTGCTCCTGCCTTTGGTGGACAAGGTATGTACATCATTGAAATAAATATGTCTATAAATAACTCTCATTCCTGGGTATTGGATACCGCTTGTGGCTCACACATTTGTACAAATGTGCAGGGGCTAACTGATAGCAGGAAGGTAGGACCAATGGAGGTAGACCTACGCATTGGAAACGGAGCACGAGTGGATGCTGAGCGCGTAGGGACTTATAGATTAAATTTACCTTCCGGCTATTGTTTAGTGTTGAATGATTGCTTTTATATACCCTAGTTAAAGAGGAATATCATTTCTATCCCAGAGTTTGGACATGAAAGGTTTTTCCTCGTATATTTATAATGGCAGTCAAGTACTGTCTTTTGATAATATTATATATGGAGCTGCTCCTCTTGTGGATGGATTATATACACTAAATTGTAGTCGAGAGATATTCAATGTACATAATAAACGAGCCAAGATAAGTAATAGAAACTCTACCTACCTATGGCACTATAGACTTGGTCATATCAACGAATCAAGGATAGCAAGATTGAGAAAGTTAGACTACCTCGAACCATTTGACTTGGAGTCTTATGATAACTGCGAATCTTGCTTGAGAGAAAATATGACCAATAAACTACTTTATGGGAAAGATGTGCGAGCCAATGAGGTGCTTGAGTTGGTCCATACTGATGTATGTGGGCCATTCTCGACTCAAGCTAAAGGAGGCTTCCCATACTTCATCACTTTTACTGATGACTTCACAAGGTATGGGTATGTGTATCTTATGAGACACAAATTCGAGGCTTTTGAGAAGTTTAAGGAGTACAAGTCGGAAGTAGAGAAGCAACTTGCAACAAGTATCAAGACCCTTCGATCGGATCGAGGAGGTGAATACTTGAGCAAGGATTTTCTAGATTACTTAAAGCTACATGGAGTCCAGTCAGAATGGACACCTCCTGGAACACCACAGATGAATGGTGTTGCCGAAAGGAGAAACCAAACCTTATTGAATATGGTTCGATCCATGATGAGCTCTTCAGCTCTACCGATATACCTTTGAGGACATGCTATACAAACCTATAGTATATTCTGAACAGGGTTCCTTTCAAGTTAGTAGAAAAGACACCCTATGAGATATGGTGTGGCAAGAAGCCAGCTCTTAAACATATGAGACTCTGAGGGTGCCCTGCATATGTTAAAAAGATGTCCACTGATAAGTTGGAATCCAAAAGTGAGAAATGTTACTTCGTGGGGTATCCAAAGGAAACTAAGGGATACTACTTCTATCTTCCTGGAGAACATAAGGTCATTGTTTCCAGGAATGCAACTTTCCTTGAAGAAGAGTATGTCTACAAGGAACATAGTTGCACAGAGATAGAACTTGAAGAAATTCAAGAACCACAAGATAACACAGAAATTGAACCCTTGTCGAATGACCTAAACAAGGATTCAGTGGAGAATCTGATGAAGATTGGGTACTTAGAGTACGCCCTTCAGCCAGTGGGAGTGCTGTGAGAGATAGTGCAGAATTGCAAGGATCTCATACACAACTAATGGAAGATGATACAATGGTTGTACATCATTCCATTCAGGAAATACATGAAAATGACATTCCTGAAAGCTCTCAAGGTGATGGATTGTCCAACACACAAAGACCTTCTCACAGTCAGAATGCAACAAACACTGAAGCGCAGAATACTCAACTCCGTAGGTCCGCTAGGACTCATCGTCCACCTGAAAGACTTAATCTCCTTGTTGAAACACACAATGAGACATATATTCCTGATGACGATGAACCTACAACCTACAACAAAGCTATGTTAGACAGTGATTCGCAGAGATGGCAAGAATCCATAAAATCTTAGATGGACTCGATGTACATAAATCAAGTTTGGAACTTGGTGGATTTGCCAACAGGGGTTAGATCCATAGGATGCAAATGGGTCTTCAAGAAGAAGATTGATGCATATGGCAAGGTACAGACTTATAAAGCAAGATTGGTGGCTAAAGGTTATAATCAATGGCCTGGGTCGATTATGATGAAACCTTCTCACCTGTTGCTAAGATTAAGTCCATTCGGATTTTGCTTGCTATAGCTGGATATTATGACCATGACATTTGGCAGATGGACGTCAAAATTGCTTTTCTCAATGGTAATCTAGTTGAGAAGGTGTATATGAAATAACCTGATAGTTTTTCAATGAAGTCCAAACCAAATGTTGTGTGCAAGCTACAAAAGTCCATTTATGGGCTTAAGCAAGCCTCGAGGAGTTGGAACATTTGCTTCGACAAAGCTATCAAGTCATTTGATTTCGTCAGAAGCAAAGAGGATCCATGTGTTTATAGTAAACGCAAGGATGGGAGTATTGCATTCATTATCATATATGTAGATGACATATTAATAATGGGAGACAATAAGACTCTCCTACAATCAGTCAAGTAGTGGTTGTCTAGTACCTTCATGATGAAGGATTTAGGTGAAGCCTGCTACATTATAGGATTAGGATCTATAGAGATACACCTAACAGATTGTTGGGGCTGTCACAGTCAGTCTACATAGACAAAATGCTTAGACATTTTTCTATGGAAAATTCCAAGAAAGACGGTCTACCTATGGGACAAGGCATCAAGTTATCTAAGAAGGATAGTCCTTCTAATTCTATAGAACTTGAACGCATGAAAATGATCACACATGCTTCGGCTATAGGATCGATCATGTATGCCATGACATGTACTAGGCCAGATGTGGCATTTGCACTTAGTATGACTTGCAAGTTCCAGCAGAATCCTGGGGAAGAACACTGGAAGGCAGTCAAGAGTATTCTTAAGTATCTTAGATGAACTAAAAATTACTTCTTAGTCTATGGTTGGAAAGAAAATCTAGATGTTACTGGGTACACTGATGCTAGCTTCCAGACAGATGTTGATGACTACAAATCTCAATCTGGGTACACGTTCATTTTCAATGGTGGAGAAGTAAGCTGAAAAAGTTCCAAACAACCTACAACTGCTGATTTGACAACAGAAGCTGAGTACATTGCTGGTAAAGAAGTTGTCGCGATATCTGAGTTCCTGAAGGAACTAGGGGTTATTCCAAGTGCCACTTGTCCAATAACGATTTATTAGGACAACACTGGTGCGATTGCGCAAGCTAAAGAACCAAGATCAACCAACATAAATAAGCATGTACCAAGGAAGTACCACATACTCAGGGAGATGGTGGAGACTAAAGAGATTAGATTAGACTATGTTCCCACAGACGATAATCTAGCTGACCCATTCACTAAACCATTAAGCTTAGTCAAGCATAATGGTCATTTTGAGAATATGGGCATTAGATATGTTGGAGATTGACTCTAGGCCAAGTGGGAGATTGAAAGTATATTTATGTCCTAGAGACAATCTGTATTAGGACAAATGTACTTTATACACATTCGTATTATTATTAATGGAGATTAATATTTTTGCATTTGCAATTATTGAATTATTAATTGATTATTTGTAATATTCTATAATATGCATCCCTGGAGGTTACGCTGTTATTAATAGTGTGAGATATTAATATTATAATGTAACTCTTAAATAGCCTCGACTAATAATCATCGAGAATGGGATATCGATGAAATATGATAAGTCGACATGTGGTCTGCATCACATCCTTAGAGGATGTAGTATGTCTCACCTGCTACGAGTAATGGCTACTCATGATGGACACAAGGATACTTTGGAAGTATTGGCATACCCTCCTGATATACTGTTTGTTATACTTGTCTAAAGTATGATCATCATGTGGGAGATAGAAGTCCTTAGACTTGAGGTCAATACGCGCCTTGTCTGCAAAGTAATGTACTTTGATCCCGTCCTAAGCTCAAATGCCTTATAGGTTGAGATACAGCTTGTATTGGGTACGTTACGATGTGGATTAAAGGTGGTAGTTGAGCTAAGATTAGGATTCATTCCTCGAATGTATATTCGGGAGAACACTCGGACTCTCAATGATATTAAGCTAACTAAGTCGTTGGCCAACGCAATAGACATATTTAGAACATGGTCTAGTTGTCAACTAATATAGATGAGATACAAGGATTAAGCCATTTAGATAGACACTTGACAAATCCTAAGCTTGATCGGGTGTGTCGTGAATGAAAAGATTTTATCTTACCACATAAAGGTTAAGTTTACTGGATTCGCGTAAACGTACTTCACATATTGAGTTCATCTTCCGGCGCCATCTAGGAGTTTCACGTAGACCTTAATTTGATTAATGTCGATATGAGAAGGCATGTAGGGTCACACTATGTCGATTGTCTTTTCGATCTAAGGATATATTGAGAGAGTAATTAAATGTTTGGAATTGAGATATTTAAATGAATAATGATTATTTTAATTAAGTCAAAATTGGATTTTGTATTTAATTAAAAATGCACGAAAAATAAATCGAGACAGTGCAGGAGCACGTCGAGCGACGCGGCACCCATACCCTAGGGCCGCGGCACAGTGCAGGAGCACGTCGAGCGCCGTGATGCCTCTACATTGATTTTTGGGTCAGACCCAAGGTCAAACCCTAATTCGATATTGACCTAATTTTCAACTATAAATAGAGGCATTCCCTTCATTATTCATACACTAATTTTCTGAAAATCATTCTAAGCTGTAGAGACTATGAATCAAATACTCTCTCGAACCTCTGCCGGATTTCCTAGCTTTCCGAAAGAGAAATACATTGAAGCTTGGAGCTTGCAATCGGAAGGGTAACCGCGTGTCCACCCTATAGTAGATAAAGATTCCAGATACTATAACTTGTAAGTTTATGTTTTATGTTACAAGTTTAATTGTTGTATAACCATACCAGAAATGTTGTTGGGGTAAGTAAGAAACAAAATTTTAAACTTCCGTTGTGCCTTACTTATGTGTTTTGAACCCAACAAAACCCTACAATATATATATATATATATATATATACAGTAAAACCTCTATAAATTAATAACTTTGGGACCATGAAATTTTATTAATTTAGAGAGATATTAATATATCGATAAATTAATATTTTATTAATTAAAAGAGAGACTTTTTAAATTCGGCAAATTTAGTACATACATATGTATTGAAAATAAATGAATTCATATATATTTCATTGATTATATTCATGCATCAACCAATTCTTTGTAACTAATTAAATATATTCATGTATAATATCAATTCATTGTATACAATTAACTATTATATTCATGGACGCATGTATCAATTCATTGGAATTACTTAAATAATGTATACATGTTTACATTAATTCGTTGCACTTAAATAACTATTATAGCCAATTAAATATATTCATGCATGATGAATGAAACATATACTATATAAATCTCAATATGGAAATAAAATAATTCATAACACCCAACCATGTCTTCTCATCTAAAAGGCATCGCAAAATCATCCATGAATGATCAAATGCGTAAAGCATTATGTGAGTATAAGAGAGACCATCCCACATGCACTCAAAAAGATTTACAAGAGTGGGTTGATGAAAAATATCGTTTGAAAGTTAGTCAAGGTACAATATCAAACACTCTCAAGAGATCATCGGAGTACCTTTCACCAACTTTGAGAAGGGTGGGGATATTAAGCGACATAAATCGGCGAAATATCCGGATATGGAGAAGGTTCTTTATGAATGGTTTCTTGATACCAAGATCGAGTCAACATGACCTAGGAGAGCTTATTTTGGAGAAAGCAAAGGATATAATGAAGCTTTTGCATCCTCAACACCCTCATGAACATCAATTTTCTCAAGGTGGCTTGAAAAATTCAAGGTAAGACATGGTATTAAATCATTCCGTCGCTTTGGAGAAAGTGGTTCGGTTGACATGCAGGACATGGAAATGAAACTGGAGGCTATAAGGGAGAAAATAAACCAATTTTCCATTAAAAATATTTTTAATTTGGATGAAACAGGTCTGTTTTACAGGTTACAAGTGATCACTCTCTTGCAACCAAGCAACTTGAGGGAAGAAAGCAAGACAAAGAGAGGCTTACAATTGTTATTTGTTGCAACGAGGATGGTTCGGAAAAAATTCATTTATGGATTATTGGAAAATATGCAAAGCCACGTTGCTTCAAAAATATCAACATGAGCAACATCAATTGTCATTATCGTGCCAACAAGAGGGCATGGATGACTAGTGTGCTTTTTGATGAATATGTTCGCTGGTTTGATCACAAAATGAATGACAAAAGAATCTTGTTGATGGTTGACAATTGTCCAGCCCATCCAAAAAATATTGAAGGGTTACGGAATGTTGAGTTATTTTTTTTGCCACCTAACATGACATCAAAGATTCAACCATGTGATGCAGGAATAATTAGAGCTTTCAAGATGCACTATCGTAGGAGATTCTACAAAAATCTACTTTGGAAGGTCATGAGTTGGGGCTACCTAATCACGAAAAGATTAATGTTTTAGATGCCATCAATTTTGCGGTCTCCGCTTGGACAACCAATGTTTCTCAATTGTCAATAGCAAATTGCTTTCGGCACTGCAAAATCCGTTCAAATGAAGAAATCTCAAGTGAGACAAACTTTGAAGAAAGCCTACATGAGTTTGAGAATATGGTCAAGGATGTTGGTTATCGCAATGAAATGGACGTCAACAAATTGGTGGACTATCCGGGTGAAAATGATGAATGTTCAATGGTTCAAAGTTTAGAGGAAATTGTTGCTGATATTATTGAAGATCCTACTAATGATGAAGCTGAAGATGATTCAATACCGTTGGAACCAGTCACGAGAAAGGAGGCTTTGAGCACGACAACAACTCTTCAAAAAATTTTGTTGCAGCTAGAGAACTCGACACCGGAACTCTTGGCTGCAATTAAAAAAGTTAGGGATGAAATCCAATTAGATTTAAATTTTAAGAAAAATCAAGTAACAATAGATTCATATTCGAGCAAATTACCATAATATTTATAATTGTAATATTTATGAATTATTAATTTAGAGTTTTAATGGGACCTAATATTTATAAAGGGATTTTCTGAAAAATTATTATCTTATCGAATTTGATGATTTTTTACAAAGGTCCAAGTCGGGACCGGAAAATTTTATTATTTTAGAGAGCTTATTAATTTATAGAGTATTAATTTATCGAGGTTTACTATATATATATATATATATTGATTTGGTTCGGGTTTTCTTTGCTCAAAATCGCCAAACCAAACCAAATGTATTCAGTTTTTTAATCAGTTTGGTGTGATCTTTCAATTTGAGTTATGTACTTGATTTGAACAGTCCAATTTATGTGACAAGTAGAAAAATAAATTTTAAGAAAACTGTAGCATAAATTAAATATTTTTAAAATTTTGTAGTTTTCCATGTTACTAATGGTTTTTGCCTTGCGGGGGAAACGTGAAATAGGGGTCTTCTTCCTGTTATAATTATTACAAATCCCTGATTAATCGCCGTAACATTATCTTCATTTAAGGACTCGTATTAAAGTTCTCTTCTTTCTTTCACTTTTATTTTTGGTTCTTTTTTTTTTCTTTCTGATAAAGTTCTCTTTTTCCTTCTTTTTAAGTACATGCTCATATTCAAGAAGTCACCAGAAAGCAACAATTGAAAAATCCCCAAAAGCTACCTAGTTAATTACTACTTAAAATACTTTTTCTTTGTAGTACCTAGTAGCTTTTCAAAGACAAAAGTAATATATGTCTACAATGTCAATATATCATTTACTTCCTTCCGTTTAAAAACATTGTATACTTAGCTTTTTATTTTTAGTTTTAAAACAATGTTCATTTATCAAATCAAGAAGGAATTTATCATATATTAAGTGTTAAGTGACCAAATTTCATTACATATTTAATTAGAGATAGTTTAGTGAAATTACTTATGTTTTTCTACGAGTTAGTATTTTATTAAGATGCGTGCAAATGACTAAATGAACACTTTTTTGGAAAAAAGGAAGTAATAATTTGTGACACTTTTGAGTTTCCCATTTAATAATTTAACCTTTTTAAGAAAAGTTTATTTACTAATAATTTGATAGGATGTGAAAATATCATGCCTACCCTTAAAAAAAATAGAACATGTAGTAACAACTGTATCACAATTTTCTCAACTTTATTTTAAATACTTCTTCTCCCATATTAAGGCTTTTACTATACGAATCCGAATTAATTGTGTTATTGAGTTCTGATTATCGAATCAATATTTTTTTTAAATATCCATTTATCCAGCAATGGAGAATAAGAAGTAATTCATCATACATAAAATTTCTTTTATTTATTTTCATTCAGAATTTCATTTTATTACAACTTTACAAGAAAGCAAAATGTAAGTAGGACAAGCATAGTGATAAAATGGATAGGATTGATGTGGATCAAGAAAAGAGAATAATAGCATAGTTGTAGAATTTGTGGTCCCTTGGTCGAATGAACGTAAAAGAATAAACTTTTTCTTCATCATACAAACAGCAAACAATCACTGGATTACTCAAAAGATACACAAACTTTTATTATTGATTTATTTATTACATTTATTAATCCATATTTGATGGAGTATTTGTTGAAAGTAAGAATGTAAAGGAACTTTTGGGTTATGTGGGGTTGTTTACTAATGGTTTCTATTGTTTAATCATTATTCCTCGTCCTCTATAATTAATGTAATTAAAAATAATTTTATTCTTTCTATTTTTTAATTACTTACTGGATTGTAAGTTAAGATAATGCTCATTACCCACGATCTCACGATTCTTGGTGCTTTTGTGTTCAAGATTTCTTCCATCTGTTGTTGTTTCTACTAGGGCTTTTCGCAGGATTTAAGAATAGGAAAATAGCAAAGATCTACGCATGTACTCGATTTTTTTGGGTGAAAACTCCGGTGAACAGTACCCCGGTGCTCGTCAACAGTACGGAGCAGTATCGTGAACAGTACACGACAGTACCGTGAACAGTCGGCGGCGACGGACAAACAGTACTTCCGGGCCGGTGAACAGTATAGGGAACAAGGATTTTCGTCGGCAAACAAGTTCGATTCAACTGGAGTTGGTACCTCCGGTTGCCTATATTCATTATTTGTCCTTAACCTTGTTAAATTTTATCGTTTCTTGTCTTTAGTTATAGCATTATTAGCGTAGTGGTTTTACTTGTTTCCAGATTTTTGTTAACTTGTGCTTGCACTTTGATCCCTCCATGTTTAGGGTAAACGTTTGAGTAGTTTATTATTTTATATTTGCTTTAGTGGCTTTGGTAAATGATCGTAGGCTAGGGTTATGTTCTTGGTCGGGGACGGAGGCGAGGATTAGGGTGGGTAAGTGGAGTAAGGGAGAGACTAGGCTGAGAATGGGGTCTTGGAACATTGAGACTTTAACAGGGAAGTCCAT
Organism: Anisodus tanguticus; assembly: GCA_034509755.1. Taxonomy (NCBI): domain Eukaryota; kingdom Viridiplantae; phylum Streptophyta; class Magnoliopsida; order Solanales; family Solanaceae; genus Anisodus; species Anisodus tanguticus. The sequence continues at coordinate 35,899,088 of CM067546.1, forward strand.
AGAGCTAGTTAAGATTCTTAAGAAAATGATGATTAATATACCTTGTGTCTAGGAGACCAAATGGGTAGGACCTAAGGCTAAGGATGTAGACGGGCATAAACTATAGTTCTCGGGTAGGTCGAAGAATAGGAATGAAGTAGGCATTTTGGTAGACATCGAGCTAAAGAATCAGGTGGTAGAGGTGATGAGAGTCAATGACAGGATGATGGGGATTAAGTTTTTAGTTGGATGGTGCACTATGAACATATTAGTGTTTATGCGCCGCATGCGGACTTGGACGAAGAGGAGAAGAGACGCTTTTGAGAGGATTTGGACGGAGTGGTGGGAGGTATATTACCCACTGAGAAGTTATTTGTATGAGGGGATTCCAATGGACATATCAGGTCACTTCCGGGGGTTATGACGACGTGCATGGAGGCTTTGGATTCGGGGACAGGAACGGGGGAGGCGTCTCACTTTTGGAGTTCGCTAGAGCTAGTGGGATGGTGATAGCCAATTCAAGATTTCTGAAGAAGGAGGAACACTTGGTGACTTTCCGTAGTTCGGTGGCTAAGACTCATATAGACTTTTTGCTCCTTAGGAAGGTTGACAAAGGTCTTTGTAAAGACTGCAAAATTATTCCGAATGAGAGTCTTACAACCTGACATAAGCTTTTGGTGATGGATTTGGAGATCAAGTTGGAGAAGAAGAAGAGGGTTGTGGATGACATGTTAAAAATCAAATGGGGGAGTTTGACTATGGCTAGTGCAAAGGAGGTGGGGGGGGGGGAGGTTGATGGCCAAGGGGGCTTGGGGGAGTAGTGGGGATGCGATCGGTATGTGGGACAGGACGACCAATTGCATTTGGGAGGTAGTTAGAGAAGTGCTAGGGGCCTCACAAGGTAACCGTGGTGGGCATCGAGGGGACTGGTAGTGGAATGGTAAAGTTCAAGAGAAGGCGGAAGCGAAAAAAGTGGCGTATGTGAAATTGGTAGAAAGCAATGATGAGGTAGAGAAGTGGACGAATAGGGAATTGTATAAGATAGCGAGGAAGGAGGCAAAGCTAGTGGTTACGGCGGTGAAAATGGCGGCGAAACAACGACTTTTAAACGCATGTATGTGGAAATAGATGAGAAATGCGGGGATAAAAAGTTGTACATACTAGCCAAGGAAAGAGAGATGAGGGCCCGCGACGTACACCACGTGAGGTGCATCAAGGACAAGGACGGCAAAGTACTGGTGGAGGAAGCGCATATTAGGCGAAGGTGGCGGTCTTACTTCCATAATCTCTTAAATGAAAAAAAAAATAGAGACATTGTGCTGGGAGATATAAAGCATTCTGGTAGGTACCTGGATTTTAGGTATTGTAGAAGCATTAAGGTTGAGGAGGTTAAGGGTGTTGTTCGCAGGATGCGCAGGGGATGAGCGATCGGGCCTGATGAGATCCTAGTTGAATTTTGGAAGAGCGCAGGCAGGGAAGATTTGGAGTGGCTGACTGAGTTGTTTGACGTTATTTTTAAGATGGCGAGAATGCCCGAAGAATGGAGGTGGAGTACAATGATTCTCTTGTACAAAAACAAAGGTGATATCCAGAGTTGCAACAACTATAGGGGTATTAAGCTGCTGAGCCACACTATGAAAGTTTGGGAAAGGGTTGTGGAGATGAGAGTGAAGAGAGACGTGTCAATTTCTGAGAACCAGTTTGGATTCATGCCGGGGCGTTCTACTACCGAAGCATTGCATCTTATTAGGAGGTTGATGGAGCAGTATAGGGAGAGGAAGAAAGATTTACATATGGTTTTCATTGACCTCGAGAAGGCTTACAACAAAGTCCATGGGGAGGTTCTATGGAGATGTTTGGAGGTTAGAGGTGTACATGTGGCGTACACTAGGGCGAACAAGGATATGTATGATGGATCCAAGATTAGGGTACGGACAGTAGGAGGAGACTCAGAGCACTTTCCAGTGACGATAGGGCTGCACCAGGGTTCAACTCTTAGCCTATTCCTATTTGCCTTGGTGATGGACGGACTGATGCGATAAATCTAACATGAGGTACCATGGTGTATGTTATTCGCAGACGACATGGTCCTGATTGATGAGACTCGCAGCGGAGTGAACGTCAGGCTGGAGGTTTGGAGACAGACTCTAGAGTCTAAAGGGTTCATGTTGAGTAGGACCAAGACATAATATTTGGAGTGCAAGTTCAACAACGGGAGCGACTCTGAGACATGCGTGGAGGTGAGGCTTGGTACTCAGGTCATTCCAAAAAAAAAAAGCTTCAAGTACCTAGGGTCTATTATCCAAGGGAATGGAAAGATTGATGATAACGTCACACATCGTATTGGGGAAGGGTGGATGAAATGGAGGATCACATCTGGGGTCTTGTACGACAAAAAGGTGCCACAAAAACTTAAAGGCAAGTTTTATAGGGTTGTGGTTAGACCGACTATGTTGTATGGGGCGGAGTGTTGGCCAGTCAAGACTTCCCACATACAAAAGATAAAAGTTGTTGAGATGAGGATGCTGAGATGGATGTGTGGGTATACAAGGAGAGATACAATTAGAAATGATGATATCCTGAGTAAAGTAGGAGTGGCCCCGGTGGAGGATAAGATGCGGGAAGCGAGGTTGAGATGGTTCGGGCATGTGCAGAGGAGAGACATGTATGCCCTAGTGCAGAGGTGTGAGAAGTTGGCTATGGATGGGTTCAGGAGGGGTAGAGGTAGGCCGAAGAAGTATTGGGAGAGGTGATTATACGGGATATGGCGCAGGTGCAACTTAATGAGGACATGACCTTAGATAGGGGGTTGTGGAGGACACAGATTAAGGTAGAAGGGTAGTAGGTAGTCGAGCGTAGTTCTACTTACGCTTACAAAATGATAGTGTAGTGTTATTACTGTAGGCTCGATTAGCCTATCACACTTATATGCGCATTATTGCTTTATAGTCCTATGTAGTTTGATTTCTGCTGCTATGTGTTCTTTAGTGTACTTTGTTTATCCTATTTAAATGTGTTAGCTACTGCTTCCTGTTGATAGAATGCGCTACCATGACGTATTCGATGTTATTATCTACATGTTCATACTGCTTTAATTTCTCGTCTGAGTCTGCCGTCTGTCTTGCTTTGCTTGTTTTGCCTGTGATTATGCTTTCTCTTGAGCCGATTGTCTCCCGGAAACAGCTGTTCTACCTATCAAGGTAGAGGTAAGGTCTGTGTACACTCTACCCTCTCTAGACCCCACTGTGTAAAATTTCACTGGATATTTTGTTATTGTTGGAGTAGTTTAGAGTGTTCTGTCATACATGTGACGCACCAAAATTTCTCTAGGACAGCAAGACAAAATGTGAGTAAACTTTAATGATAAATATAATATTTAAGTATAATAAGATCACAAAAATCTTAAGAAGGTTTTGTTCACAAATAACTTTCACTGGTGTAATTTTCAGGGAATCTGGTCTGCTGAATCCTCAACAGCTAAATAACATCTTTTAATCACGAGATTAGTTAAAAGCTGACTAATGAAAGCTTTGCAGTGGTCCATTTTCTATATACTCCATGGTTCCTATCATTGTCAATTTTCCACAAATAAACGAAAGGCATGTGCATTATTTTGTTGGGGTCCATATGTGATATGAGTATGCCTGTGCTAATTGTCAACATCAATCATTTGGAGTACCTTATTTCCAAAAAAAAAAAAAATTGGTTTATAACGTGTAATTTTTTAGGGCATGACCTTGTATGGCCACTTGCAAATGAATAGAAGAAATGAGCTTTTTTTTTTTTGTATAAAAATAAAGATTTCTTATAAAATAAAATTTAAAATTAAAAGATAAATTTGTAAAAGTCTATAATTAAATTAATCCATAATTTTCAATCAATTAGCTTACTTGTTACCTCCTTCATCATCGGGTGTAATTTTCTCTAATTAAGTATATGTGTTAGTTAAAAAAAAAAATTATGATCGCATGATCACAAATAGATACAAATGGTGTTGCTTCCCTTAGTGAGCTCGAAAAACAAGACGGAAGGAGAGGATGCATCCCTGACCTTATTTAAGAATTATTTTTGATCCAATCCGCAGAAATCAATAGAAAGACAAATTAGTTATGATAATCTCTTGATAAATGAAAAGTATTGATCAATGAAAACATTTACTTGCGTGAGGATTTTTAGTTTTTACCAAACAAATGGATGCAAAATATATATCTGATATACATTTTAATCACCTAAATTACAATTAAGTGATATTTTTTCTTTAAAAATTAAATTATTTGTTTAAATATATAAATATCGAATACAAATAAATATTTTTATTCAAATGACATAAAATGAAAAGATAAAGTGAAAATATTCCAAACTTGGACCAGCAATAGACTGTACATGCCCTCAGGGGTACATGCGAGTTGGTAAGTGGCAAGATGATTGGGGTACAACCACTCCGACTTCGCGGGTTCGAATCCGTGTGGTGACAGTCTTTGCTGAAATATTACAAGAGTTGTTGCTGGGTTCGTGTCCAGTTGGTGCTCTCCCTTGCAGGGCTGCCACTCGCGCATATCCCTCGATTTACATCCCACCTGGCCAAGAGGCCTTTAGTATAGGTGGGGATTTCGCCTTCGAGACTTTCCCCTTCACAAAGCAATAGACTGTACATAGTAGTAGTTGGTTTTAACAGCTCATAGTATCCAATATAATGACCAAAACTAAGTGACAATATTATCTCTTTCACGGCGTGATTCAATTATGACATTTGTCTTTTTTCCTCTCCCTTTTTTTTCTTTTCTCTAATAATATAAAAATAATACTTTTTTGCTTTGTTGGGGGGTGGGGGTAGTTGGTCTTTCTCATGAAAGCATAAAGCTGCAAATATAATTACTACTTAGTCCATATATACTTTTTAATAAGTCAACAATCATCATGCTTTAAAGAGGAACACTTCAGTCCACACTAGTTAGGATGAATTTTTGGTCTAAAACTCTAAATTAAGAAGAAATATACTGATTGGACAAATATTGTATTTTGTTGGAAAAAAATCAATTTAAAATGTAAAAAGATCAATATTTCGTGGAAATCAAACATAAAAAAATGACTTACTTTCTGAAAATAATTTCCGGAAAATATTTTCCATATAGCCAACACACCTGTACAAGACACTAATTAGTACAACAATATTGTTAAGGAAAATGAATAAATGGAAGTGTTGATTAGTAAATCCTTTGTACTGTTCGTTTTCTTGTTTTTAAGGTGCTGTTTTGAAAGCCACTTAGGGATTGAATTTGTGACTAATTTAGTGTAATTACACCGTTGGACAACGACTAGCTACAAGTTGAAACTCCATAATTGTGTCCTGGAGTTGAAACGAGCCTTGCTATAAAATTGCAACATGATAGTTTTTTTTAAAAAAGAGTGAAAAATGTAGTACAGTGTGCTGGAGTTTCCAGCCACAGAGTCGGAGTTTCACCTGTGATGGAATTTCAGACTCCAATATAGTGTGATGAAGTTTCACTTGTAAAGGCTTCGAACTCCGGCACATCACATTACATCACACTGGAGCTTTTCTGTGCTTTAGATAAGAATGTTTTTGTCTAAATACTTTTTTTCGCATTAAAGAGTTGCTAAACACTAAATTGTTTTGAAATCGAGGCTGAAGTCGGGTTCCAAATCTCTTCGCGACCTCATCACTTAATCTCCAGAAGGGACTTTGAGTCTCCTAAATCTTTCATATCAAACTGGGTTCTTAATCTTCTCTTAAACTCATTTATCAAAGCTAAAAGTCATTACTAGAGAAAGCAATGCCATCCACGCAGAAGAAGCACAATGCCTGATGCCAACCTCCAACTAAATATTAAATGATCCGATTTACTTATCTGAAAACCGGCTCCTTCCTCTACTCGTATTTCAGATCGTAGTGATCCGAACTATGATCCGAAAAATGGCTATTTCGTCAATATTTCCCGGAATGTGCTGCCCTTGGGTTCAGACTGAAGGGGTCATATTGGGCCAGTTCGTTTGGTAGGGTCATTATTAAGCCCATTTAATGGTATCTAAAGTCCATAGGCCAATTCCTATGATTACCCCTATTTTAGGGTGGTCTTTAAATTTTGCCCCTCAAATTGGAGGTCTTTAATTTTTTCTTTCGTCTAAAAAAAATGACCGAAAATATCCTTGAGGTTGAGGGTTTGAATCTCAGCAGAGTAAAAAAGAATGAAAATATGCAAGGCAAGATTTCATTAGAAAATATGACTATTAGGTCAAAGTTGTATAGAAATTATGCTTTAAGGGATATAGTTTCTATATAATTATGCCTTCAAAAATACCTCTGGGGTTGTGGGTTCGAATTCCAGAAGAGTCAAAAAGAAAAAGAAAAAAATCACAAGGCAAGATTTCATAAAAACTATGCATGTTCGGCCAAAGTTGTATAGAGATTATGCTTTAAGGAGCATAGTTTCAATGCGCTATCATGGCTTATTCCTCACCTAATCCTGAGTCAGAGGCCCCCGAAGGAGCCATCATGTTACACGATTCAGAAATGCAATTGACATTTCTCACTAAGTTTTTAGGAGATTCTCGAGAGTTCGGCGACTAAGAGGCTTTCACCGAGGTCTATTTTTGACTTTTATGTGAAAATTGCATAATAGTGGAAATAAAAAAAGCAGATGCGGATATTTCCGGGTGATTGAATATGACTCAACAAAATTAGTAAGGCTCAACCTTAGCGGCCTCCTTTACTTCATGCCTTTGCTTTAGCAAAGGCAAAAAATGTCGACTTTACTAAACAAGCGAGAAATGCCCTTTCTATCTAGATACCAACATTTTCATACCGCTGTAAAAAAAAAATTACCGCGTCTGACCGTTTCTCTTGCTTTGCTTTTGCTTTGCTTGTGCTTATGATTTGTCTTAAACCGAGGGTCTCTCGGAAACAACTGCTCTACCTATCAAGGTAGAGGTAAGGTCTGCGTATACTCTACCCTTCCCAGACCCACATTGTGGAGTTTCACTGGGTATGTTGTTGTTGTTGTTTGGGCATAGTTTCTATGTAACTATGCTTGAAGGCAAAGTTTCGTTGAAAATTTAAGATTATGTCTTGTCCGGGTAGTTACATAGAAACTATGCTCCAAGGGGCATAGTCTCTATATAACTTTGGCCGAATACGCATATTTCTATGAAAAATTTGCCTTACGAATTTATTTTATTTTATTTTATTGCCTCTGCGGGAATTCGAACTCAGAATCTCTGATTTAGTAGACTTGCGAATAAAGAATACTTTGATCCACAAATTGTCATTAAATGAGAAGGAGGAGCAAAAGTATAAAGGGAATCCACAAATTGTCATTAAATACCAGCTAATTTGAGGCCAAAATTAAAGACCAGCCCGTATGAAGGGAATCCACGCAATTTTTTGAAGTCCATACTTAAGTAAGGCAATTCATCAGCTAGGCATTAGAAAATATAAATGGTTGATTGTTTTCACCAACTCTTAATTAGTCAATAATAGTTAGTTACTGAATCAAAAGATTTACTCCCTCTACTCTAAAATGATTATCACATCCTTTTCTTAACCTAAGCCAAATAAAAGAACTCTTGAAAAACTTGTCAATGCAAGTTTTTGACTTTTTGATATGGAAAGACTGTAACGTATTGCATTTGTTGTGTAATTACCTAAACATCTAAACTTTAACTTTTAAGAAACAAATTGAATAATGAACAGATTCAACTCCCTTAGCATTATTTAGTAGTTAAGTTAGGTACTGTATACTTGAGAAATAGAAGATGAACAGGATCTACTACAAGTACTGTATGCTTGTAGGCTAGTGAATGATACCATGTTTCTTTTTTCTGTTATTGTATAGAGTAGTTGTCAATGCAAGGTGGAATTGAGTCATTCCCCCAATTAAGCAATTTTATTTTGTACTAGTAATTGGCAAATGACAAGATATCTTCCTGTTGTATTTAATCAGTTAAATAAATATGCAAGGTAAAAACTGTCTCGTCGAATTATGAAAACAAGACAAGAGAAAAGTTATCCACTAAATAATCCTGTCATTATTAATGATAATATTATAGTCCAATCATTATTAATCCCGAATAATTAACTTGTTCACCAGCCAAATGACTCCTAATTATTGTAGGCACTGTCTAAATTTGTGGTTGATGACTCTAGAAAGTCAGCTGTTTTATTGCACAAAAAAGACTAGTCGTCTAAAGTGGCTAAACATTTCATGCCAATGCTCTCAACTCTTTACTTTTATATGAAATTGATAGTTCAACAGTCTCAACAACAAACAACAACAAACCCAGTGATCCCACAAGTGAGGTATGAGGAGAGTAGGATGTACGCATACCTTACTTTATCTTTGTGGGGTACAGAGGTTGTTTCCGGTAGATCCTTGTCTCACAAGGATAGTACCTGCGGCAGGAATGTAAGGAAAGAGACAACAAAATAGCGAGATAAAAAACAAATGTGACAACAACTAATAGTACACATCAAAGAATAATAAACTATGTGATAACTAAATACTATTACTAGAAGAAAGGGAGGAGAGGAGTAGACTCGCCCCCTCCCTCCTCACACAAAAGGCGACAACACTTAGCTACCTACTAACCTAATACTCAACCTCAAAATCTTCCTCTCTAAGGTCATGTCCTCAGTCAGCTAAAGTAATGTCATGTATTGTCTAATCACCCCCCCCCCCCCCTCCCGGTGCTCTTCTTCAGCCTACCTCTACCTCTCCTAAATCCTGCTACAGCCAACCGCTCGCACCTCCTATTTGCATGCCCGAACCACCTTAGCCTTGCTTCCCTCATCTTGTCTGCCACTGATGTCACTCCCAACTTGTCCCGTATAACTTCATTCCTAATCATATCTCTCCAAGTATACTCACACATCCATCTGAGCATCCTCATCTCCGCAACCTTCATCTTCTAAACTTGGGCATTCTTGACCGGCCATTACTCTACCCCATATTTAAGTGTCTCTACTTCTTATGGGTGATATAGGTAGCTCATATTGTCAATGATGAGGCTAATCTGGTTTCAGTAACTAAACACCTTGTATACTTAACCTACTGTTCCCTGAGTACTAAATCTGAAAAAAGAGGTTTAGCCTGTACTGCAGTCATTAGGACTATTTATCTGATTCAAAATGCAGGTTGTATTTGTCTTTCTGATCAACCTTGTGGTGATGAATGAGAATTCGAGGAAGATAATCCGAGAACTTAAAGGTGCAATGAATGAGTCTGTTGATGCGTTGGGCCAACCATACTGTGCCCAAGTCCTAGTATTTCAGAAGCAGATCAAATAGATAGTATATAAATTTATTAGTATCACTAACTTTCAAATTTAACTTGCAGAAGATAAGATTAACATGTCTCTTAGATGTTCAAGTTTCAAATCCTAATGACTATCATTTAAGTTCTACACATGGTGCCATTAACATACAGAATGACCGATGTATTGACGTTTCTGCAATTGACTTGATTATTGTCGATGCAATTGGATTCCCCTTGTTATTTCACAATAAAAGTTGAATGAATTTATATCACAAGGAAACATGCTTTTCTTGTATAGTTACTGAGTTCTGACGAACACATAAAAATTAAGTGATGACTATGTAGAATCCGGTTACAGCGACAAAATGTGTCAGAAATCTTATCTTGCTTCAAGGACAGTGATGGACAAATCATTAATCGAACATTATTTTGCTTTGATACCAGATGAATTTGATTCAGTTTCATTTTGTTAGAGAATCATAGAATTATATGTTTCCTTGTATATAATATACAAGTTATTCTCCATACCTTGTCTCAGTTACATGGTATCAGAGCCAATGTCTGAGTTGGTAATTGTCTTTGTCGGAAGTCATTGGAACTTCGCCGGAACCCACTGTGGCTTAACCGAAAGTGATTGAGATTTCTAACAAAAAAAAAATCTGTCACCACCCACTTTGGAAGAAGCGACCTCTCACGATCTACAAAACCCTAGATTCCGGCGGCTGGAAGTCACTCGCGTGAGGCTCACGCTCCGGTACTACCCTTTCATGCGAGATAACACTAGTGGCGCGTGTGAGTGCGTGCTGCATCAGAGATTTGCGCTTTTTGTTGTTCCGACGTCGCCGTGACATCTTCGGACAGGATTTGGTGTTAGTTTGCTCAAAAGATCTCATTTTGGGAGATTCGTGTTCAGAAGAAATCCTTGTCGGTTGTGTTCTTGAGTTTTGATGATTTCAGGTTTTGTCTTTGTCAATCTACTCTTCTGTCTTCTAGTTCGAATTTTGCTACTGGAATCTGGTTTGTTTTATTTGAGCATCCATAATAATTCATTTGTGGGACACATCTAGTTTGAGGGTTTGTTGGATTGTTTTATTCCACTTCAAGTCTTGTTCTGGTTGGGTTCTCACATCTACTATTTCGGAAAAATAACTGATCATAGAAATCAAATGTCTAAAGTTGTGGGTTCACAAATATAGGTGATTTTAGGTGATTTTAATATTTTCTCTATCTTTTAATCACACAAAGCACCCTCTTCAGTTATTGTAGCTGACGGATTAACTTGTAACAATGTTGGATTTGGGACCATTAAACCAACCTCCTCTATTACCATGCCATCTGTATTAAGTCTACCAAAATTGACATTTAATTTGATTTCTGTTAGTAAACTTACCAAAGACCTTAATTGTTATATTTCATTCTTTTTCGATTATTGTTTGTTTTGGGATCTTAAGACGAATCAGGTTATTAGTAAATGACATGTATCTGATGATCTCTATATCCTTGATGAATGGGAGTCTCGGTTTGTTGCATGCTCCACTATCATTTCTCCATTTGAAGCGCATTGTCGATTGGGACACCTTTCTTTTGACTCTGTTGAAGAAGCTCTATCCTCAGTTTCATAATATTTCTTTATTGGATTGTGAGTCATGTCGATTTGCAAAACATCATCGCATCTCATTATCTCCAAGGGTTAATAAGTGGCCTGAGTCAGCATTTGAATTGGCTCATTATGATGTTTGGGGACCATGTCCTGTTGTTTCTAAAACTGGGCATAAGTGTGTTATCATCTTCGTGGCTCTCGGATGACTTGGATTTATTTTATGAAGAATCGCTCTGAAGTGTTTACTCACTTTTGTGCCTTCCATCCTGAAGTCAAAACTCAATTCAATGTTTCGATACGTATTCTAAGAAGTGATAACGCCAAAGAATACATGTCAGAATTGTTTCAGTCGTACATGAGACAACACGGTATTCTCTATCAATCTTCTTGTGTTGATACACCCTCTCAGAATGGAGTTGTAGAGAGGAAGAATAGGCATCTACTTGAGACAGCTCAGGCAATTTTGTTCCAAATGAAGGTTCCTAAACCGTTTTGGGCAGATGCGGTCTCTACGGATTGTTTTTTTTTATCAATCGCATGCCATCTACTGTGCTTGTTGGTAATATGCATTACAATATTCTTTTTCCAAACAAATCACTATTTTCGGTGGAACCTAAGGTGTTTGGAAGCACATATTATGTTCGAGATGTTAGTCCATCTATTACCAAGTTGGATTTTAAGGCATTGAAGTGTGTTTTTCTGGGCTATTCTCGCCTCCAGAAGGAGTATCAAATTTATTCTACTGAACTTAAAAAATATTTGGTGTCGACTGATGTGGTATTTTAAGAGACTACACCATTTTTCTATGCAACTCCCGTTTCTACAAGTCGGGGAGAGGAAGATGAGTGGTTAGTCTATCAGGTCATTCGTTCTTTGACAGAACAATCAGATGATATTGTTCCTCCACCTTTTAGTCCTTCTATTGAGCACCAATCAACTATTGTGCCTTTAGCACCTGCTCCATCTGCATTGGCAAGACCGCCAATTAATCAATTTTACTCGAGAAGGTAAGAGACCAATGATACAGGTCATGCATCAGTTTCTTCGTCATCAAATCTTCCTCCGTCTGATTCTCCAGAAGATCTTGACTTCCGTATTGATCTTCGCAAAGGTACACGTAGTTGCAAATTCACATATTCCATTGCTAATTTTGTTTCCTATGGTTGTTTATCCTCTACGTTTAGATCTTTGATTGCTTCTCTAGACTCCATCTCTGTACCCAAAACAGTGAACGAGGCTTTGAATCATCCTGGATAGTCTGATGCAATGCTAGATGAAATACATCTATATCTATAAAGTGTCCTCTCTTTTGCTCAAATTTATCACCACGCTTTCGGCACTCAGGCAACTGAGTAGAGACACAACCATCGTCACTTTCATAACCATAACAGAACTTACTATAACGGGTGTATATATGACTATTTCCACCAACAATAGCTCCATCTGAAAACAACTCAAGACTTGGGAAACATCCCTCTGTAGCCTCAAACTGGAAGAACATCCCATCTGTACCATATATCCCTCTGTAGCCTCAAGCAGAATCATGGAATGAAGGTAAGAATGACAAATTTGATTGTTCCAAGCCCCACTAGTCCAATAAAGCTTGCCCCTTCGACGAATAACCAACTGAAATGCATCTTGAATGGACTCCAAACTTAAAGTAAAAGCCCCCGAGGCAGAAATACTAAAACTCAACCAAGAAGTTAAAGTCCAATTCTGCCTTGTGGTAAGGTTATAACCAAGCTTCATGCCAGGCAAAAGACAACCTGGTAGTATGATCGAAGCTTTGCCATAACGTCCTGTTCCGAGTTTCATCTTGAACCACAAAATTGCCAGAATCTTGAAGCCTGACTATTAAACTTCCTGTTAATAAAGGAGAGGCAATATTCACAACTGTCTTCCCTCCACTGGTTGTTTTCAATGTTCCTGTAGAATCTAGTGTTAACAGTCCTGAGTTGTTCAATATAGGTGTGTCTGGATTTGCTATCCATAATTTCTTATCCTGTGGTGATCCTGCATACCATATTCCAAGATAATATTTATCTGTTTGTGGGATGGAGAAAAATCTTAACTTTTTTCCATTTTTTGAGTCAAGTGCTTGTGAGTTATTGAGTACATCACCAGGCTTCATTGAGTTTATTGCACCTACATATGGAAGGTTAATAATACATGTATGGATGCAGAACAAGGTCAAGATGAGGAAGAAAATGGAATTGGTTAAAGATATCATATTTGCTGCCAGAAAGAAAAAAATTGCTGCAGATGATATGTTACATGATCATTTCTTTTTAGGTTGTTTGATGTTCAAAGCCAGTAATGTATTGGAGAATAGTCAACACTTCGAAACAATTCTCTAACACAATATTTGAAGATTTTTGCAAGTACAAAACAGTGTAGGAAAGCTTGCAGAAAGAGACAATACAACAACAACATACCCAGTGAAATCCCACCGTGGGGTATGGGGAGGATAGAGTGTACGCAGACCTTACCTCTACCTTGATAGGTAGAGCGGCTGTTTCCAAGAGACCCTCGGCTCAAGACAAAGCACAAGCACAAGCAAAGTAAGACAGCAGAAAGAGACAATCTTGGATTTTAAAGCAAAAATGTTGACCCAATGTTCTTTTCTCTTTGACTTACACTTGTTCATTTTTTTTCCTTTTTTCAAAGTGGGGTTTCAATCTTAACTGAGTAGTATTTCCTTTTAATACACAAATTGAATCATTTTTTAAAGCCGGGCCCTAACTTAGACGTATGTCAATTTAACACCTCAACTTGTTCAAACTCCACATAATAAACACCGCTTACCGTTGACAATGCCAATATGACATTAATTTGGTTGATGTAACCAGAGTACGTCTAAATCGCGTATGAACTCATAACGTATAGTCTACATCCATCCTTGCATCTAGTTGTTGTTAATAAAATACAGAAAATAGGATTTAGTTTGAGGCAGTCAAGAACACTGTACCTCCTGGACTGGACCTATTCTAATTCTGAAATATATGTTGTTATACGTTGTTCCTAAGGACTAGCGAAATTCTTGGATTATCTCAATAGGTTCAGAAACCACACGTCCCTCTGAATCGTATCCCGACAAGCTTGTCCAGTTATAAACTGGAAGCAGAAACAACACAATGTCAAGAAAGAAAACCCAACTTAGAAAAATTCTGGCATTAGCTCTACAAACTAGCCAGTATAATCTTTGGCTTCTTTCGCGTGTTTATTGTTTTGAATGGCCTTCGTGACGTATTACCTTTGGGATCAGCAAGCTAAGGAGAAAATCCAGCTAGGTCTTCAATCTGCAGGCCTTCAGTTGAGTCCCTTTGTCTTAAGCTTAGTAATTTTCCTGTTTGCTTATGGAGCCAACCCATGTTTACTAGCAAAGAGCTAAAGTTACAGCCTGTTATAGGAGTTGGACTATTTTGATTACTAACGTCTATCCAACAACAACAACAGTATACCCAGGGAAATCACACGATGTGAGGTCCTAATGTCTATCCCTATCAGAAATTTTCCTTGAAGTATACAAAAGGTGGACATTTTTAGTCCTAAACCCTAAAACTAACATAGCCCTGATTCTCACTTTTAGGGTTTAAAATTATCCCTTATAATAATCTCAAATACTGAAATCCAATTCCCAAGAACATGAAGGCACACCATTAAGATCACACCTACAGAAAGCTTCATTTCGAAAGAAAACCACATGGCTGTGATTCTCAAGTCCTCTGAATGTGATAAAACTTAAAGAAATTGAGATCTTTTAGCATAAAACTTGAACTTTGTTAACATTTTATATAGATACAAAAGGGTAAAAGCATCAGATTGTGATTGGCTGCAGTCGTTCAGACAGCCTTTGGTCAGCAAGTAATGAAGAGAAAACAGTACATGGGCACCCAAGTTCAGTTCGAACATTTGAACATTAAAGGCTTAGAAGGTAAAAATATGAAAAAGAATGTAGTATTCAGAACATCTAGCATCGCTCACTGATTAAAGTTAAACAGCGTTCTATCATCCCCACTGCGATGGAGAACCTTCTTTACATTTTAATGAGTGGCATAAAGCAGTCCACTGAATGTTAGTGAGCATTTTGTATATATATATCTCTGTGCAAGAATAATTCGAGTCAGTTTTGGTATATCGAGGTGATGTGTATTTGTTTCTTAAATGTTTGATAACTCTGTTTGCACTTTGCATTCTTTACTTTTATATCAAACTGGTACCTTCATCAATTTTAGCTCCTAACAATGTGACGTATCAGAACCACTTCAATCATACAATTACTAATCTGATTAATGTGTCCAGATGTAATTGTCTTTTTGATCAACTTTTTAGTGATTGATGAGAATTCTTGTAGGATCTTTTGAAAATTTAAAGGAGCATAAGGAAAGAATGAGAAGCTATGTTAAAGAATGGTTACATGGTTTTTGCAGCGATCTGTAGCTTTTTCTCCCCGAGCTGCAGAACTAGCGAGTCTGATCAATAGAGTTCATCATTTTTCGTATCTCTTCATACGTCTTCCTCTATTATGTACTTTTATTACTTTAACGATGAAATAGACTTGTATGAAACCAGCCGTTGATTATGTTATTCCCAAGTCCTAGTATGTATGAAGCAGACGAAATTAGCTTTTAGACCTTACCAAAAAGAGCCTAAAAGTTACTATTAGAGGTCATTAAAACTTCGGTGATCTATTTGCAATCCTATTACAGCAAAACAACATCACTAATCTTATCTTGCTTCAATGACAGTGATGGAACAATCATTAACCGAACACGAATTTGATTCAGCTTCTTCTCTTCCTGTGAAAAATGCAGGCTGTTTTGCAATTGGAAGTGACATACTTTCATTACCAAGCATTGAGATAACATCGGACATTGTTGGCCTATCTGTTGCGCTTTCTTGTACACATAATAGTCCAACATGAATAACTCGTAATAATTGTTGACTGTCACAAATATCTCCAATAGCTGGATCCTTCAGTTCTAGTGCACACCCTTCTTTCCATAGTTCCCATGCCTGAACCAGAATGATCAATCATCTCAAACTTTGTAGATTTTAGTACTTAAAATAAAAAAAGATGTCAAGAAAAACTTACATAGCCTATTAAGTTCAGCGGACGATCAAATTGTTGTAAGCTAGCATTTCTCCTACCACTCAAAATTTCAAGCATCAAGACTCCAAAGCTGAAGACATCAGACTTGATTGAGAAAGCTCCTTCCATGGCGAACTCCGGAGCCATGTAACCACTGTGTAGAGGATAGAAAACATTTCCCAATTAACCAGTATGGATATATACACATGTTCTCTAGATCTATCAAGAATTGACTAGGCTCAACTCACTATGTTCCAACAACCCTGCCAGTCACTGCCTCCGTCTCATTCTGTTTGAAAATTCTTGCCATACCAAAATCAGCTATCTTAGGATTCATGTTTTCATCCAAGAGCACATTACTGGCCTTCAGATCTCTATGTATTACTCTCATTCTTGAGTATTTGTGAAGATAGAGCAATCCTTGAGCAATTCCTTCTATAATCTCAAAGCGTTTCTGCCAATCCAGTAGCTTCTTTGTTGCAGGATCTGTCAATGACTGGAAGCATTTCATCAAAATTTTCAAAAATTACTTGAAAGATTAGGTCTTATTTTGAAATGGTTACATACCAAATAGGAAGAAGTCCAAGCTCTTGTTAGGCATGTACTCATAGATCAACATTTTCTCATCTCCATGAATACAACATCCTAGAACGCGAACTAGATTTGTATGCTGAACTTTGGCGATTAGTATAAGCTCATTCTTGAACTCTACAAGCCCTTGACCTGATGTTCTTGAAAGTCTCTTGACTGCTACCACTCTCCCATCTGGAAATTGTCCCTGTCATACAGTTTTATGGGTTATTAGGTCATATAGTGAGAGTATTAGGAAAGTTTTTGGGGTACATATAACATACTGTAAATATACCATATAAACTGCTCCAAAACCACCCTCTCCGAGCTTGTTTTCACATGAGAAGTTGTTTGTGGCTGCCAATATCAATCCAAAGCTAAATATCTTCAAATCTTGTACTTCCCTTCCATCTTCTTCTTTCAGATTTGTGTTGTTGAAGCTGTCTGCTGCTGTTAACTCACGTATATACTCTTCCTTCTTTCTTTTCTCATCTATGTAAGCGAAGTATGTAGAGATACATGCATGCTTAAAATAATTGAATAAACAAACATACTAGTTACTAAATCACTTTTGGGAGACTTACCTTGTAGTTTGAGTATTCTCGTTTTAATGAAGCAGATGAAACCACATATTACCATTGTGATAAAAATAGCTAATACTATCCACATCCAAGGTTTTCCTGCACACATAGCATATTGAAAATTATACAGCTGACTCTTCACTAATACGTCCATTGGATACAACCTCTCTACCCCACAAAGGTAGGGGTGAGGTCTGTACATTCCACACTCCCCAGCCCCACTTGTGGGCTATACTGGGTATATTGTTGTTGTACTCTTCACTAATACAGTATATTTTAGTTCATAAACAAGGTGCATTTATACGTAAGTACTAACCTTTAGATGATTTTGGTGAAACCAGAACATATCTTTGCACTGCATTACCACTCTCGTCGACTCTAAAATCCCTCTTTCCATTCCAAATCAGGCAGCCTGTCCCATTGCTGCTGAGAGTGGTGAATCCAACACAACTGCAGTGCTCCCAGCACTTCTGCATACAATCACCAAGACTAATGCTTGCATTATCATAATAATTAGTAGTAGTACCAGATATATCTATAAAGTCTCCTCTCTTTTGCTCAAATTTATCACCACCCTGTCGGCACTCAGGCAACTGACTAGAGACACAACCATCGTCAATTTCATAACCATAACAGAACTTATTAAAACGGGTGAATATACGACTATCGCCAGCAAAAATAGCTCCATCTGAAAACAACTCAAGACTTGGGAAACTTCCCTCTGTAGCGTCAAATTGGAAGAACATCCCATCTTTATCGGATACCATGTTGAGATTGTACTGATAAATAGTAGCAGAATCATAGAATGAAGGTAAGAATGGAAAACCTTGATTGTTCCAAGCCCCACTAGACCAATAAACCTCGTCCCTTCGACGTATAACCAACTGAAATGCATCTTGAATGGACTCCAAACTTAAAGTAAAAGCACCTGAGGCCGGAATATAATCACTCAACCAAGAAGTTAAAGTCCAATTCTGCCTTATGGTAAGGTTATAACCAATCTTCATGCCAGGCAAAAGACAACTTGTAGGATGATCAAAGCTTTGCCATAAAGTCGTGTTCCGAGTTTCATCCTGAAGCACAAAATTTCCAGAATCTTGAAGCCTGGCTATTAAACTTCCTGTCAATAAAGGAGGAGCAATATTCACAACTGTCTTCCCTCCACTGGTGATTTTCAATGATCCTGCAGAATCTAATGTGAGCAATCCTGAGTTGTTCAATATAGGTGTGTTTGGATTTGCTATCCATAATTTCTTCTCTACAGGATCACCTGCATACCATATTCCAAGATAACTTTTATCTGTCTGTGGGATAGAGAAATATCCTAACTTGAACTTTCCCCTTGCTGAATGAAGTACTTGTGAGTGATTGAGTACATCACCAGGCTTCAATGAGGTTATTGAAGCTACAGATGGAATGTTAATGATACATGTTTGGTTGCAGAATAAGGTCAATATTAAGATGAAGATGGTCTTGGCTAAAGATTTCATTTTGGCTGCCAGAAAAAAAAAAAAGTTGCTGCAGATAATATTATGATCATTCCTTTTTATGTTATTTGCTGTTGAAAGCCAATAATGCATTGGAGAATAGTCAATTCTATTGAACATTTTTTAGCCAGAATTTTTGAATACTTTTCAGAGTAAAAATGTTACTGTGCTTGTAGGAAAGATTGTGGAAAGAGACAATCTTGTATTTTTTAGCTGAAATGTAGACCCAATTTGCACTTGGTTTCTATTCTCTTTTCTTTGACTATTCTTAGTCTTTTTCTCTTCCTCATATTTCTATGGGTTTTTTGCTGCTTGCAGATATAACTCAAAAAAATATCATATCTATTTGGCTTTTTGGTTTTCTGCCGTAGTCGTGTCTTGAAATACAATTGTGAACCTCATTGATGCCTTGTTGAACAAGTTCTTCTGGAAAATTATTATCATAAGCATTAACATTGTCCATCGAAGAACCAAGATTGAGATTATCCTAACTCATCGAATATGTTGTTGGACTAGATCAGTTTATAGTCATCCTTATGAATTATGATCCACATATAAGTTATCCATCTATTTATATGGACCACAAAAAATATCATCATTGACGAGACTCCTAAGCTGTAGTATCATTATCAAGCAAAAGGTCAAATTTTAAAAATGTCCAGGAGGCAATAACTGAAGAGGAATTTACAATTAAGGTTGCTTATTAATAAACGTAGTATTACATTTAAGAGAAGAAATGTACATAATTTTATTTGTTGATAATTATAGTCTTTATTGGAGAGTGACAATGTATTGTTACAAAGACAGCTATACAACTGTTTTTATATGCTTTGTAACTTCACTTGATTTTCAAAAGAACTGTTTCACTAGCCTTCAGTAAAAAAGGCAGCCCGGTGCACTAAGCTCCCGCTATGCGCGGGGTTCGGGGAAGGACCGGACCACAAGGATCTATTGTACGCATCCTTACCTCACATTTCTGCAAGAGGCTGTTTCCACGGTTTGAACTCATGACCTCCTGGTCACATGACATCAACTTTACCAGTTACTCCAAGGCTCTCCTTCGTTTCTAGTGTATTTCTAGTGTAGTGGAACAATTAGCTGCGGAGACATAGATTTGAGGTTTCTTGCTAGAAAAAAACCTTACTCGCACTCGCTATTTATACAAAATCAATAAATGCATGACATGTGTTTGCACATAAACTTTTAAACTTGTATACTTATACCATATGCTCCATAAGTTTTGATTTGCTCAACTGTAGAATTTGCTCGTGATTTATTTGCCATAGTTTTCTTTTTTCATGTTGATATATTACTTACAACAACAACAACATACCCAGTGAAATCCCACAATGTGGGGTCTGGGGAGGGTAGAGTGTACGCAGACCTTACCTCTACCTTGGTAGGTAGAGCGACTGTTTCCGACAGACCCTCGGCTCAAGACAGACCGTAAGCACAAGCAAAGAAAAAGCAAAAGCAAAGCAAGAGAAACGGTCAGACCCGGTCATAAAAAAAAATTAAGCAATATGAAAATGCTGGTATCAAAAGCGAATAAGTCATGATAGCGCATTCCGAAAAAGTAAGCACTAACTAGCGCATGTAAATAAGCTAAACAAAGTACACTAAAGGATACATAGCAGTAGACATCAAACTACAGGGGACTATAAAGCAATATTGCGCCTATTAGTATTATAGGCTAAGCGGGCCTACAATAATAACACTACCACTACCAGTTTGCAAGCGTAAGTAGGACTACGCTCGACTACCTACTACCCTAATCCATGTCCTCCACAACCCCCTATCTAAGGTCATGTCCTTGGTAAGTTGCACCTGCACCATATCCCGTCTAATCACCTCTCCCCAATACTTCTTCGGCCTACCTCTACCCCTCCTGAACCCGTCCATAGTCAAACTCTCACACCTCCGCACTGGGGCATCCATGTCTCTCCTCTGCACATGCCCGAACCATCTCAACCTCGCTTCCCGCATCTTATCCTCCATCGGGGCCACTCCCACTTTACTCCGGATATCATCATTTCTAATCCTATCTCTCCTTATATGCCCACACATCCATCTCAGCATCCTCATCTCCGCAACTTTCATCTTTTGTATGTGCGAAATCTTGACTGGCCAACACTCCGCCCCATACAACATAGTCGGTCTAACCACCGCCCTATAAAACTTTCCTTTAAGTTTTGGTGGCACCTTTTTGTCGCATAAGACTCCAGATGCGAGCCTCCATTTCATCCACCCTGCCCCAATACGATGTGTGACATCGTCATCAATCTCTCCATCCCCTTGGATAATAAACCCGAGGTACTTGAAGCTTCATTTCTTTGGAATGACCTGAGTACCAAGCCTCACCTCCACGTCTGTCTCAAGGTTGCTCCCGTTACTGAACTTGCACTCCAAGTATTCTGTCTTGGTCCTACTCAGCCTGGACCCTTTAGATTCTAGAGTATGTCTCCAAACCTCCAGCTTAGTGTTCACTCCATTGCAAGTCTCATCAATCAGGACTATATCGTCTGCGAATAACATACACCATGGCACCTCCCCTTTGATTTGTCGTGTCAGTCCATCACCAAGGCAAATAAGAATGGGCTAAGAGTTGATCCCTGGTGCAGCCCCATCATCACTGAAAAGTGCTCCGAGTCTCCTGTAGTTTGATATATTACTTCTATATTAATATATGTTATGAGGTGGTTTGGTGTAATATACCTTATGAACCCCCCGCGCCTCCTTGCCTTTCAGCTAAGTCCCCCGGCATCTTTGATAATCTTGTCTCTCAGTCTCTACTCTACAACAGATACTGTCAGACCGGTTTGCCCCTGGACATTCCACTAAGTTGGGTGCTGGTCTCGTAGTTTCTATTTAACATAAACAAATAGTTACTAAGAAAAAAAACTACATATGGCACTAGGGATGACATGTGGGTATAATTTTGCGAATTTCGCACCGCACCCTCCCCAGTTGGGGCGGGTATGGGTATAACTTTGGCGGGTAGTAGGCGGGTATAGGTATTGAAAATGTACCCGCCAGGGGTAGGCGGGTAGATGGTAGATCTGCAGTTATACCCGCCGCCTCCCCCGCCCCGTATCCAACCGCCAGCCTACCCGCCCCATAAGCCCAGTACAAACTGATTTTTCATTTTTTATTTCAAGTCATTTTAAATTGAGCCCAGGCCGATTAAGCCCAATATCAATTCGTCAAAGGCAAAGAAGAGAAGGGTAAAATGCTCATTTGTTCTTTTCCCTTCAAAAGGCGTGGTAACCGTAGACGCACGAAGCCGCACTATTTTGCCCATCTGATTCGGCTTTTCTCTGTTTTCCATGTGATGCTAAGGTTCATCAGTCTAATTTCCTTGTTGCTCGCCACCTTCGTCTTGCTATTTGCTCTCACTGCAATATCCTTACAAAATATCATTACTCTCCCTGTTTTCGTCCCGCTCTTTATCCTTCACTGCAAAATTCTTACAAAAGATCATTTTGTTACATAACATAATAATTTCAAATGGCTCCGAAGAACCAGAACAAGCCGCCTCTTCCTAATTTTTCAACTCCTTCCAATGTAAGCATTTAGTATTTTCAATTAAGAGTATTTCTTATTTTGAAGTTCAAGGGCAGAAGTTCCTAATGTGTTTGATGTTATTTTTGTGAGATCCGTTATCTGGTCAAGGAAGACTACTGTAAATTCTGAGTTTTTCTTTATTTTGATGTTTAATTGAAGTTCCTAATTTTTTTTTGTGTTCTTTTAGTCGAGGAAAAGTACTGTAATTCTGTGTATTTTCTTATTTTGATGTCTTAAATGAAGAAGTTCTTAATTTTTGGAAGTTTACTGTTTTGGTTTGCAGATAAAATACACAGCAGGTGAGGTTTCAATAGAGAAGAGAAGGAGAATAGGTTGATATGGCTGGCGGGTACAGGCGGGTATTGGCGAGTGGCGGATATTCACTTAGGTGGTGGAGCGGGTGTGGATTTAGGAATATACCCGCCTAGGTGGGTATGGATGTTGAAATTGTACCCACCACGGGTGGCGCGTATAAAAATTTCTGGCGGGTACGGGTGCGGGGGAGGGGTACCCACACCCGCCCCGCCCAATTTCATCCCTATATGGCACCATAACATAAAGAATGCCCAAGTAACTCTTCTGCAACTGATTTTATCACTGTCAATGCATTTGAATTCCAAAGTGGAAGTCATTTCATAATAAAAATGGCTAATTTATACCATAAGGACACATGCTTTTCGTGTATACTTAAAACTTGTGCCATTAACACAAATAACAAAGAATCCTTCCTACTACATAATTAAAACTTGTGTCCTATTTTTTCTATTCCAAATCCAAAGGTCTCTATGTGTTTAAAGCCCCTAGTTACTGAGTGTTGCACAACACAATACATAAAACTTCGGTGATCTATGCGCAATCCTGTAAGAGCAAAACAATGTCTCTAATACTATCTTGCTTCTATGACAGTGATGGAACAATCATTAACTGAACATTGTTCTGCTTTGATTCCGGATGAATTTGATTCTGCTTCAATTCTTCCTGTGAAAAATGCTGGTTGTTTTGGCGTGGGCAGTGGCATACTTTCATTACCAAGCATTGAGATAACATCAGACATTGTTGGTCTATCTATTGCGCCTTCTTGGACACATAATAGTCCGACATGAATAACTCGTAACAATTGTTTAGTGTCACATAGATCTCCCAGAGCTGGATCCTTCAATTCCAGTGCACACCCTTCTTTCCATAGTTCCCATGCCTGAACCAGAATGATCAGTATTCTCAAACTTTATGTATTTTAGTACTAGGGAAAAGGGGGTCAAGAAAAACTTACATAACCTATTAAGTTCATTGGACAATCGAATTGTTGTAAGCTAGTAGTTCTCCTACCACTCGCAATTTCCAGCATTAAGACGCCAAAACTAAAGACATCAGACTTGATTGAGAAAGCTCCTTCCATGGCGAACTCCGGAGCCATGTAACCACTGTGTAGTGGACAGAAAACATTTCCTACTCAGTCAGTATGAAAAATGTCTACATGTTGAATAAACCTATATAAAGAAATAATGAACCTCAACTCACTATGTTCCTACAACCCTGTCAGTCACTGCCTCCGTCTCGTTCTGCTTGAAAATTCTTGCCAGACCAAAATCAGCTATCTTAGGATTCATGTTTTCATCCAAGAGTACGTTACTGGCTTTTAGATCTCTATGTATCACTCGCATTCTTGAGTATTTGTGAAGATAAAGCAATCCTTGAGCAATTCCTTCGATAATTTCAAAACGTTTCTGCCAATCCAGTAGTTTCTTTCTTTCAGGATCTGTCAAAGACAGAGCATTTCACGTCAAAATTTTCAAAATTTACTTGAACTGTTATTTCTTTGTTTTGAAATGGTAACGAACCAAAGAGGAAGAAGTCCAAGCTTTTGTTTGGCATGTACTCATAAATCAACATTTTTTCATCTCCATGAATACAACATCCTAGAACTCGAACTAGATTTGTGTGCTGAACTTTTGCAATTAGTATAAGCTCATTCTTGAACTCTACAAGCCCTTGACCTGATGTTCGTGAAAGTCTCTTGACTGCCACCTCTCTCCCATCTGGAAACTTTCCCTGTGATACAATTTTACAAGTAATTCAGTTATGCAATGAAGGCACTGAAGTTACGCATTTCTGGAAACAGCCTCTGGCAGAAATGCAAGGTAAGGCTGCGTATAACAGACCCTTGTGGTCCGGCCCTTCCCCGGACCCCGCGCATAGTGTGAGCTTAGTGCACCGGGATGCCCTTTTAATGAAGGCACTGAAGTTTTTCGGATGCATAATGTACTGGTACCTTATAAACAGGTCCAAAACCACCTTCTCCGAGCTTGTTTTCACTTGAGAAGTTGTATGTGGCTGCCAATATGAATCCAAAGCTAAATATCTTCAAATCCTGTACTTCCCTTCCATCCTTTTCTTTCAAATTAGTGTCGTTGAAGCTATCTGATGATGTCAACTCACGTATATACTCTTCCTCCTTTCTTTTCTCATCTGTGCAAGAGAAGTTTGTAGTTATTTATACATGCTTAACATAATTGACAAAACAACATACCAGTTACTAAATCACTTTGTGGAGATCTACCTTGTTGTTTGCGTCTTCTCACTATAATGTAGCAGATGAAACCAGATATTAGCAAAGTGATTAAAATAGCTACAACAATTACTATCCATATCCCAGGTTTTCCTGCACCCATAGCATGCTGAGAGTTATACAGTTGACCCTTGACCTATACAAAATATATTAATTCATGAATAAGGTGTACTCCTGATATAAGGACTTACCTTTAGATGATTTTGATGAAACCAGAACATATTTTTTCACTGTGTTACCACTCTCATCGACTCGAAACTCCCCATTTCCATTCCAAATTATGCAGCCTGTTCCATTGCTGGTGGTGGTGAAGCCAACACAACTGCAGTGCTCCCAACACTTCTGCATACAATCACCAAGACTAATACTTGCATTATCATAATCGTTAGTGTTAGATCTATCAATAAAGTCTCCACTCTTTTGCTCAAATTTATCCCCATCCTGGTGGCACTCAGGTAACTGAGTAGATACACAACCATCATTACTTTCATAACCATAACAGAACTCATTATAAAGGGCATATATACGACCGTCTTCTCTGCCACCAAGAATAGCCCCATTTGAAGACAACTCTAGACTTGGGAAACTTCCCTCTGGAGCATCAAATTGGAAGAACACTCCATCTTTTTCAGACACCAAGCTGAGATTATACTGATATCTGTTAGAAGAATCATTCAGTGCAGCTAAGAATGGAAAACCTAGATTTTTTCAAGCGCCACTAGTCCAATAAACCTCGTCCCTTCGACGTATAACCAACTGAAATGCATCTTGAATGGACTCCAAACTTAAAGTAAAAGCACCTGAGGCCGGAATATAATCACTCAACCAAGAAGTTAAAGTCCAATTCTGCCTTATGGTAAGGTTATAACCAAGCTTCATACCAGGCAAAAGACAACTTGTAGGATGATCGAAGCTTTGCCATAAAGTCGTGTTCCGAGTTTCATCCTGAAGCACAAAATTTCCAGAATCTTGAAGCCTGGCTATTAAACTTCCTGTCAATAAAGGAGGAGCAATATTCACAATGTCTTCCCTCCACTGGTGATTTTCAATGATCCTGCAGAATCTAATGTGAGCAATCCTGAGTTGTTCAATATAGGTGTGTTTGGATTTGCTATCCATAATTTCTTCTCTACAGGATCACCTGCATACCATATTCCAAGATAACTTTTATCTGTTTGTGGGATAGAGAAATATCCTAACTTGAACTTTCCCCTTGCTGAATGAAGTACTTGTGAGTGATTGAGTACATCACCAGGCTTCAATGAGGTTATTGCAGCTACAGATGGAATGTTAATGATACATGTTTGGCCACAGAATAAGGTCACTAGTAAAATGAATATGGAATTGTCTAAAGATTTCATTTTTGGCAGCTAGACACAAAAAAAATGTTGCTGCAGATAATAATATGATCCTCTCTTTATATGGCTGTCTGTTGTTCTAAGCCAAAAGTGAACTTAAGAATAGTCAATGCTTTGAAACATTTTTCAGCCAGAATGTTTCAAGATTTTTCTGAGTGCAAATGATATTTGGACATGTTACTTGTAGGAAAGCTTATGGAAAGAGACAATCTTGACTTTTCATAGCAACAATTTTGACCAACTAATATTTGGTGTCTGTTATTTTTTTCCTTGACTTTTCCTTTTTTTTTTCCTTCCTTTGTTTAAAATAAAACCAGCAGGAAGTGGTTTATTTTATTGATAAAACCAAAAAGAGAACAAACAATTCGCGGAGGGGGACTAGATCAAAGCCTCCAAAACTATAGTACTATGACCAAGCAAAAGATCAAATTTTAAGAACAGACGGGACACAATATACGAAAAGGATTTTTATATCTTAAGGTAGCCTACTAATGAATGTAGTAACATTTAAGAGAAGAAAAGCAGAAAACTGTACTCAAATCTTAATCTGATGAATGCTGCCAACTTTGAAGTAAAGTCTGTACAACAAGAAAAACACGTCTTTTATGTTCTACTTTCTGCGATGTTCGTTAAACTTAATATCTCAAGCAACTCCTAGTAAAAGGAATTGAAGTTCACTTGAATTTTTCTTTTATAGCTACAATTCTCTTCCTTTTCTCATGCTGAAATTTATATGGAAATTTTATTCTAGTGATTACAACTTAGAATTGTAAACGTTACACATTGAATTACTAAGGCCTATAGTATTGGTGTTAATTTCCAGCAATCAGAGAATGAAGCTACCCTTTGGTACCAAGCCCATGACAAAGTAGCTAAACTAAGTACCATCTTTTGGTACAAACTCAGAAGAGCCAAAAAGTGACAGTTTATACTTCATATTTGATTATCGACTTCTAATGGTGTTTCGGTCTCTAGTATCCTAAAAATCCATTAATCTTAAACAAATTCATGAAATGGTGTACAAATCATAGCAATCTGTAAACTTTTTGAACAACTCAATATGTATTCTACATTTTTCCCCTGATCATATTGTCACAGAAAATGGTCCACAATTTTGTTGAGACATTATACTCTATGTTCTGTTATTTCGATTTCACACATGATAATGTACAGATATCTTTGATCATGCACTTGCCTAGAACTTCTCTTAAAATGATTGCCCTTCAACTTATTCTTTCTTTGATTATCACAAGGGTTTTGTTTTGTTTTGTTTTCAATACTAGTCACTATCAAACATCCTATGGTATTTTCTTTTTTTAAATATAATAGTGTCATGTAAACCATTTTGTTTTAAGAATATTCTCCCATATACTACGGTTTTCACGAAGCCATCAAGCTGCCAATTCTAACTTATTCCAATATTACATAATTTGATGACTCAAACACACAAAATAGAAAGAATTGTTAGGTTTCCCCTGAATTTTTTACCTTATTTGGATTCTATCATAATTGTGTTTTATTTCAAGAAAGATTTCTTGGTAGAGAAGGTTTTCTTTGTGGAAAAGACTACCATAATTATCCCTTTCTTGGAGCAAACGTTTTGGACTTCTATAAATAGAAGATTTTTCTTCTCATAAACAACAAAATAGTATCCACAATGTAGTCTGTTAAGAGTCCCACATCGGAAATGGAATGGTAACATGGACTCCTTTTATGGACTTGGACAATACTCACCCTACAAGCTAGCTTTTGGGGTTGAGTTAGGTCCGAGATCCATTCTTTACATAGTATCAGAGCCATGCCCATTCAAATTCTTTGTTCGTCGATGTTGGACCCCCAAATTATATTGTCCACGCTCCAGTTAACAAGGTATGGGCGTGCGGGGGAGTGTTAAGAGTCCCACATCGAAAATGGAATGGGAACATGGACTCCTTATATGGACTTGGACAATCGTCACCCTACAAGCTAGCTTTTGGGGTTGAGTTAGTCCCGAGATCCATTCTTTACATAGTCGTTTAGAGAGTTTTGTTTAAGAGGAGATTATTCTCTCAATAATTTTTATGCTTTTTATATTAGTTTTCTCAATACGTAGTTCACTTGACCAAATCATATTAAATATTATGTTTCTTTTAGTATAGTTTTTGTGTGATCTGATTTATCACCGCCAAGCTTTGCAATTATTAACTTCCGCAGAACGCCTGATTATTTCGATCCCAACAAGAATAACCAGAGATAAACAATAGAAAAACAACATAATGACAAAAACTTATTTTTGTTTTTATACAAATTGATGAAAAAAGGTATGCCACCCATGCATATATCCTTGGAAGTTTCACACAACCAGCTGTTTCTTGCACATACAAATTTCACCTTGTTAAGGCCCTTAGTGTCCTACAAATACTCCTTACACCCTACTAGACAAAACAAAAAAAATCATTGTTTTCTTCTCTTTTAAGTGCGAATATGGAAGAAAATACGTATGAGATGGAAAGCACTTCAACTCAGAGGCCAAAATCAATGGAAGATGAAGAGGACATATCTAGACAAGATGTTCATAAAGTAGGGATGAAACTCCAGAGCGCTGATTATGAGGAGGATTATAGAGGAGATGATCAAGAAATGAAGCCAACAAAAACTGAAGTTTTTGGCTGGCATTTGTATGGGATGTGCTCCTACTTCATTCATACAGTGTTAATTCCAATTGTTTTTCCCCTCATAATTAGCCAGACTTTGTCTTGGCCACAGCAACCTCAGCTTGGCATTGTGAAGAATGCCAAGGGATTGAAGTGCAAACAAAGGGAGTTAGAACTGTAAATTCTTAAACTATCCCGGCAAGTTTCAAATATTAGTCATTTTGACAAACTGAACTTGTTTGAAAAGATTTGGCGTTTTAGAGGAAAAAAGAACTCATTTATTACTGTTTTCCAGATTTGACCCGTATTTTTTCAAATAGTGAAATATAACTAAGTGAGTGATGAAGTGTAATTTAGACAAATAAATTTGTGATTAAGGCCATATTATGTTAGTGTTTCTTAACTTTCCACCAGTAAGTAATGATATGCAATGGAAATATAGGATAAAACACTATACATATGTTTTTTTTTAGCAAGGAGGGAAGATAAATGATAAGGAAACATAGTTGGTGAAGTATAGGTGATTTTTCTTTTATGTTTGCATCACTAGAACAGAAGAATATTTCTTCTTGACTTTCCGACATAATTTATCTTGAAGAATTAACCTAATGTATAATATACATATAATCCATGTATAACATATGTATAACTGTGTATAATCAATGTATAACTGTGTATAATCTATGTCTACCGGCCAGCAAAAGTAAACAGTGAATCCGGTCGGCTATCATCTAGGAAGCAGTATTTTCATTTCTTTTCCATTATTTGGTGTAATTACTTCTAATCAGCATTCTGTCTCACTTGGCCAATACAATGTCATCTATTATTTACATGTTGCATCGGACTTTGGAGGAACAACAAAACGAAACACGAAACAGATAGTGATTAATTAAAGCCTATATCTACTTCCAGGTATGAAATGTTAACAAAACACAGAATAAATCTCTCTGGTATTGAGTATTCAGCAATGGAGTGGACCTCAATATCTTGGATCATTGGCCTAATTCTAGCAGCACCAGTTCTTGGATTTCTTTCCATCCATCTAGACTATGGCAGAAACCAACAGCTCATTGCAGCTGCATCAACAGCCATTGGAGCATTGTTTTGTCTTCCAGCAGGTTTTTTCAAGACAAGATGGATCTTTCCACCCTATATCTCTGCCATCGTTGCTGCCAACACCATTGCTTCCTCCTGTCACGCCCGCTACCTTGGCCTAATGGTACGAGGCCTCGTTGGTTCACCTATCCGAAAAAGCCAATTCCCTGATAGAAGAGCTGTTGCTAGTTGGCTTTCACTTCATTCCACTGCTGCAGGCTGCTTAGGTGCTGCTATTATGTCTGCTTTTACTTACCATATGCTCAGGAAATCTGATAGTTTCACTAGCTTGTGGGTTGTATCTATCTTTAGTGGCTTAATCTGGTTTATTGGAATGGTTCACATTGCTACTGAAAAAAGGCCTGGTCAAAATGCAAACTTGCACCCGAATTCTGCTCCAAAAACTCATGTCGTTTCGATTTTCAAGTACCCTCATGCAGCTGGAAGTCTAGCTGGAGTTTTCCTTTCATCTTTCACAACAATGTGCATTTTCACAGCAGGGGTACTTTATTCGATCGGAGACCTTTGCATTGCACCAGTGAACATATTGTACCTCTGGCTAACCTATTTTATCTTCCCATTGGTTTCCCTTCCACTTATTCATCCACTACAGCAACTGATAAAAGCTGATGCAGTGAAAATGCAGCTTCTTGGATTCATACTATCAGCAATTGTCTCAGGATTCGGATTCTATTATCGCCACGACAATTGGAATAAAGTTCACATATTCATCTTTGCTGCAGTTCAGACAACTGCCACAGGGCTATTGCATGCATTTGGTAGAGTCCTTTGGCTGGATTGCTCACCATCTGGTAAAGAAGGTGCTTTTTCTGTTTGGTTCTCTTGGGTGAGAGCTTTAGGTACTTGTGCTGGTTTTGCACTTGCATCAAGTTCACCTCTAAACATTGAATTGTCATTTGGAGTTGCATTTTGTGCTGCAATTCTTGGAAAAATCATTCTCATATTTGGGAATATTAGTAACTTTGGAGGTGCAAAAGCTGCAGGACATGTTAAAGAGTATAGTGAGAAAGGTTCACCAATGCCTACTGGATAGTGGTGTTGAAATCAAGGTGCCAGTGTCAACAGAAGTTCAAGAAGTAAAAGTTCAAATCTAGTGCTGCATTTTAATGCTACTAATATTTTTTTGTGTGTTTTTCATTTTTTTTGTCTTTTGTCTTGATCTCTTTCTTGGTTGTTTCAAAAGAATATTTTAACTTGCATATCCTGCATGAACAAAGTGTGTAAAATCTACCTAATCATGAATTTTATCTGAGAATCTTCCATTCTTTTCTTGTGATTAAGAGCCCGTCTGACTTAGCTGATTTAAAGTAGTTGATAAGCATTACGTGCAGATAAGCATTTTTAAATGTTGAAGCTGATTTGATAAATAAGCAGTTACTCGTTTGGATAAAAGTGTTGAAACTGATAATAAGGCAAAAAAAAGTTTTGATAAGCATTTTTCTGTTAAAATGACTTAAATGCCCTTAAAGTTGTTTACACTAATAAGAACGTTATTTTTTTAAGTTCTTAAATTCCAAATTAATTCAATACAAAATAATTTATGCCTCATTTTATTTTTCATACAAGATTGATTAGATAAAATTATTTCTTACGAATATATATTATTTTATGATAAGCTAAATTACAATCATAAGCTATAATAAAATAGTTAATAATTATACTAAAGTTCGTTAGTATAACATAAAATTATTTTTTGAGTTTTTGCAGTTTTTACTAGCACAAGCCTAAAAGAAGAAGAACTACTGGGTACAGATTCTCGTATGTTTTTAACATAGGTAAAGGGAGCTACTGGGTTTGAAAGACGTAGGACGAGGAAGTGACGTGATGGAGAGGGTTAGGGTTTTATTAGAATTCGGGTATTTCAAGGATTACGAAATAATATTAGGGATAAAATAGTAAAAGTTTTGGTCAAACTAAAAGTGCTTATAAGTTCAAAAATAATAAGTTGGGAGAGACCAACTTATGGCTTATGACTTATGACTTATTTTTGGCTTATAAGCACTTTCATTTTTATCAAATGCATATATAAGTCGAAAAGTGCTTATAAGCTAGTTGGATCAACTTATAAGCTAACCAAACACCCTCTATGACCTTACCCTTTTTTATTGCATTCACAAAGAAATAGTCAATCAAGTATATGTCAGCCTTAAATTAGTCTATTCAAGTCCATATCATTGCAATACTGAATTAAACATTCATCAGATTTAAGTTATTTGATATTTCTACCCTACCAATGTTCTATCACAACTCTTCTTTTCCAACTTTAAGAATAATTAAGACTTTGCAAAAGGAACATAAACAAAGTTAACTGTAAAGTAATAGTAATACATGAAAAAATATACTAGTAAAAGGCAGTTCAATCTTACTACAACTAACTAATAGATAGATTTCATGTTGGAAGAACAAAAGGCTGAGCAATCTTTTTGCTCATTTTTTGTAAGTTAAGGATACTTACAGAGGAGACATAACCTAGTTTTAGTACGTCAATATACAGTTCTCATAATGTCAGAAGTTAGAAAAAACTAAGCAAACTGTAATATCTACAGAAAGCTTCTCATACTCAGAAAGTCATAAAAGGGCTATAAATACTCCTCATGAACACCTCCTGCTTATGATGAATATGTCTTTCACAGGCACACATGTAACATAAGGCAGTACTGTTCTTGGTTTATTCTTTGACGTGTTTGGCTTCTTCGATAACTTCCCACGAGACTTAGTATTAACAGGACCATTTCCCCTAGCTTGGGAACTCGAATCTCCAAATTTCTTGTTGCTTTGTTGAATGTTCTCATGCTTAGTTGCAAAAGAAGAGGTAGAGCTTGTGTAACAAACGGGAGTTCTCTTTGACTTTCTCCAAACAAGTTGAGGCATTCTGCTGTTGTTTTTCAGCTGATAAGAGCTCTCCTTTTTAACAGGAAGCGTTGAACTATCATATACTACTTCTATGTTGATGGGATGCCCAATGATTGCCTAACAAACGGGAGTTCTCTTTGACTTTCTCCAAACAAGTTGAGGCATTCTGCTGTTGTTTTTCAGCTGATAAGAGCTCTCCTTTTTAACAGGAAGTGTTGAACTATCATATAATACTTCTATGTTGATGGGATGCCCAATGATTGCCTTCCCGCTTAATCTACTCATTAATGAAACAAGGGGAGTATGCTCTCCTCTATAGGTGCCTTGAACTGTCATATGCACATCTATTAATGTCTTGGTATTGTTCTTCCACGTGATGAACTTTGAACTAAGGCTTTGGCTGCTACTGTCCTCTGAGATCCCTGGACTAGGCTGAGACATCTTATTGACTTCAAACTCAGTACTTCTTTCATTAGTTGAAACAACTGATCTGCTCCTTAAATGTTGATTATGAATTTTTCCTTTGTGCTTCCATTTGTTGACTGCTGGACGACTTACAACCTTGAAGCTCATCTTTATTGGTTTCAATGCGTTGTTACCTGAATTTTCAGAATAAATCAAAACAGCACAACAAATAGTATCCAATTAATTGTTTGGTCCTGAAAGTATTCAATGAGTTTTGCTCTTCCATTAAACAGAATCATTCTGAAGGAAAGAAAAGGAAAGATTTTCCATCTTTCATCAAAGTGATTTGCTCCAATGATGTTAAGGGATTCTTAGATGTAAATTTTCTAGAATGTAATCACCAATAATGCCATTAGCATGTCATCACAGTAGCACACTGATGTAATAACTTTAAAGAAAACAAAAGCAAATAAAGGAAAGTGTGCTAGTGCCTTAGGTAATTCAGAATTGGTGGTGTCATTGCAAAGAAATATATCAAATATGAGAAAGGCAACACTTTATCATCTTGAGAAGGAGTTAATAAATATCAGCTCGAATGATGCTAATTAAGCAAAGATGAATGTTTGAACTGCAAACACACAACTTCCTCAAAGAAGATGGAATAGAAAGGTGATGTGCATGTATCAAAACCATAAGCAAGGTGATCAAACAAAAGTAAGGATAAACATTAACCTGCAGTTGTTTCTCTCTTTCTATGTGAACTCTTTGAATCGCTCTTCAAGGAACTCGTGGGCTTGGAAGAAGAATTTTCTGCAGCATGATTAGAGGTGGGAATCATCAAATGAACTGATTTCTCCAAGAAAGATATCGAGTTGATAGGAGTGTAAAAATGTCTGCTTCTCTTTGCTCTTTGATTACTTTCTCCATGTGTCTCATCCTCTTTGAATCCACATGCAATGTACAAACAATATTTACCAACAGATTCCTTTCTTAATTTTATTTAAGAAACTTTCAAAATTAGGATGATGAGACACTTTTTTTCCCTATTCCTTTCTTAATGTAGCATCATGAACATAAAATTTAATAGCCATCTTAATTGAGGTCAAATTCCCTCCCTATCACTGTTCTGCGAGCTAAAACATCATCTTATGCTCGATAAGCATCAATATCACGCCTATTTATCATTGTTAGTTTGTTAGTACTATACTGGTTATCAAATACTGGTACAGTCAAACCTCTCTATAATGACGTCGTTTGTCCGTATATTAACGAAATCCTGTTATAGAGAACATATAATATAACATAACATGAGAAATCGGTTTCAAAACATAACTAGACCGATATAGTGAAATGTTGTTATAGCGGATCATTGTTACAGAGAGGTCTGACTGTACTAGTAACAATGAGCTGGCAGTCTAATACAACAAAGATACTAAAGCCGTGAGTCAAACAGCTAAAATACCTGGCCTTTCCAGTTTCTCCTGATCTTGCTTCTCAAGTTCAAGAGCATGAAGAATGGCATCTTCTCTATGTGCATATTTCAGGCTTTTAGTATAGGTAAAAGTCTTGGATGATTCAGCCTTTTCGATACAATCATCAAACTCACCACATCGAAATGCCTTTACGCGACTAGACTTCTCCAAATTGTACCAATACCTAATAATGTGTCATACAATTGCACACAAACATGATCTCAAATTCACAAAAGATTTCAAGAAGCATATTAAAGGAAAAAAGCAACAACATATATGACAACAGTTTTGTCCTGTTCCTCTGTTTCTTCTGTGATAAAGAAGCTGTCTAGACTCTAGAGGTACACAAGTTAAATATACCAAAAGTATCAAGAAGAAAATCACAAATTAAACTGAGGAAAACAAACTATAATGCTCTAGCTAAGCTGTTAAACCAGCAAGAGTAACATTCCTATGATTATAGGATAAAAAGGGTCTTAAGTCCAAAAGTTTGATTTCACAACATATTAGTTTCTTGTCTCGGAAGCGAAACAAAATAAACAATATTCAACCTTCATTTCTATGAGAATAAAAACACTCAAGAAGATACAAAACAAGAAATTCTGCTATATTTATTTCTTACTACTTAACAGCAAAAAACAACTGTTCACTTAAGAACTTAGAATAATACCTCCATATATTCTTGTTCTTACCAAAAAATCCACCAAATCTTAACTACTTACCAAGAATGAACCAAAGGGGTACTCAAGAATCCCATATTATAACACAAAACAACATACCCAGTGCAATCACACAAGTGTAATCTGGAGAGGATACAATGTACTCATACCTTACCTCTAACTTTGTGGGTAGAGAAGCTGTTTCCCATACACCCTCGGCTCAAAAAGACACAAAAATAAACAGAAAATATGAGGTAAAAGAGCATACACAGAAGCATTATCTCGACCAAGAAGCTTGATAGGAAATCTTGAACTGGAACTAGAAGTTGTTATTGTTAGTATTTGAGTCTCAAATAATAACTAATCAGAAAACAGCAGAACAACAAATAACACACACAGATTAGTGACCCTCAATGTGCATTGAGAGGTACGTCCACTGTGCCGCATAAAATTACCAAAATACACTCCACTAAATAATCTTACATTATAAAAAAATTCGGGCAGAGCCCCCTACTCCCCCGGGAGGGGGTTTAACACCCCTTCCAACCCCCACGTCAACCTGACGGCTCAGGTCGATCAGCAACACAGGTCTTCATAGTGTCGGGATTATTTCATTGCTACACAATATTCTCCCATGCCACTATGTTCCATTTTTCCTTTGCACCCAAACTACACTACCTGCTTTGCTTTCTATCAATAGCCCTCCCATTTCAAAGGTTTATTTTCAAGATTCTCAACTCCTTAGAGAAGGAGATATTAAAAGGGGTTTATGCAAAGTTTAGTACTAGTACTGTCATCATTATCATCATCAGAGACAAGTAAAAAACAAACAAATCTAGAGGGTCAGCTTGCTGGCAGGGAGTCAACTTTGCGGTCTTAGGGTCGCAAGTTCGATTCTCCCCTCCGGATATCGTCCTCCGGGGCACATACATGTGGTAAAGCCTGGGCGCTAAAAGCCGCGCGGGCATGTTGCAGTGTGGGTTCGGTCTCCGCCAAGCCTTGTGGATGGAGCCTGTGGGGGGGTCAACCTTGTAGCATTGATCCGTTGGACGCAAGCGAGACACCGACCATGTGTGCACATCCCGCGATTTAAGCGGTGGTGGGGTCTTTGAAGGACCGGTCCCATCATCTCCGGGACGTCCGGTTAATACCGGTGAAGTAGTCAGGCGCAAGCCTGGAAACCTGGATTATCAAAAAAAAAAAAAAAAAAAAACAAACAAAAAAAGAGTTGCAGAGCTAAGAATAAAGCAACCAATGGGGCTGTGCTACCTGTTTGTTTTTATTTTTGAATGTACGATAAACGTACCGTTGCCTCTCTTTTTGGTTTTGTCTTTTTTTTTTTTTTTTTTTTTTTTTGTGTTAACCCAGGTCTCAAGGCCGACTTGTGCTTCCCTATCGCTAGTACCTGCACAAGTACTGATACTAGACACGGGGATGATGGGACCGGTCTTCAAAGACCCCACCACTGTGTAAATCGCGGGATGTGCACCCCGTGGTCAGTGTCTGTTTGCGTCCAACGGATCAATGCTACAAGGTTGACCCCCTCTTTTGGCTTGGCGGGGAACGAACTCACACTGCAACATGCCCGCGCGGCTTTTAGCGCCCATGCTTTACCACAAGGTATATGCCCCGGAGGACGATATCCATTGAGGGAATTCGAACCTGCGACCGTAGGGTACAGGCAAGAACATTTCACCAGCAAGTTGGAGCTCTTTGGATTGGTTTTGTCTTTTTCTTAGTAGCATGGACGGAAGCTATATTTCTTAGCCAAAATATTTGTCACATTTTCCATTTACACGCTAGTTAACAAAATATTTATGAGAGTAGTATTTTGACTGTTTT
The DNA here is from genome assembly GCA_034509755.1 of Anisodus tanguticus. Lineage (NCBI taxonomy): Eukaryota > Viridiplantae > Streptophyta > Magnoliopsida > Solanales > Solanaceae > Anisodus > Anisodus tanguticus. Next base: position 35,936,134 of record CM067546.1, read on the forward strand.
ACCCTTAACATATTTCATCATATTATCTCTCTTCAATAAATATTTACTCTGTCAATGATGAGAATCTCTTAAATGTTATTAATTACCGTAAGGGTAAAATGAGAAAAAGCATACCTAATTTTATCTTAATTGAATAAAATAACAAGTATTTTTAGCAATAACGATAAGTATTTTTAGTAAGAACGACAAATATTTTGGGACGGAGAGAATAATACTGAAAGGTATCAAATTTTTAGTTCAAAAAAATTGTGCTCATTAACCTTCAAATCCTACCTATTACAACATGTCTTTTTTTAACTTAATAGTTCCATCCATATGATGGAGGAGTTTAGGCATGACTCTGATTTATATATTTACCGCAAATCATAAGTAGAGGAGAACATAAACCTTAGCCTCCATAATATTGTGAGAATTGGAGTTACCCAATATGATACAGATTTGTACGCAAAAAAATAGCTCGACGTTGAGGGTTAGAATCTCCCAATCGACATTAGAGTTACCAAATATTACAACATGTCTTTACTCTTTACTTTTTGGTTTATGTGATACGTTTACTTTTAAAAAAATGACTTGTTTTTAAATTTAGAAATAATTAAACTTTTTTTTAATATTAACCATATATTTCTCATTTTACCCTTTAAGTTTTCACAAAGATGACCGGGAGATATTTTGATTGGGAGAAGTCAGCCAATACCAGATTCAACGAGTCATCACTCTGAGTTTGTCTATACTTTTTTTTTTTTACATATTTGCAAATTCAATTGATATGTTTAATTTTTGTTACATAATTTCTTTATATCATACATTTTTACAACATATCTTCCCGAACTACGTGTGTCTGATTCTCACCATACGGTGCGATACGTAGGTAACCCTTCTCGGGTTCGACACCGCTAAAAATATAAATCTAGTCCTTGCGGAACGCTACCCAACGAAAGTGGAACGAACCTGCCAAAGGGACACACTTCCTTGTCCACCTGAAAAAGGGACGCATTTCTCTGTCCACCTTAGAAAGGGACATACTTCCGCATCCACCTTAACAATGGATGTACTCGCCTTATCCACCTTAGAAAGGGACATATCTGGCTTACCCATCTTTTCATTCATCCTGTCATGGACAGTCATTTTTTCATTACATTTATCCTATTGTGGCCGTAAGTTTCGTTTTTTGTCTCACTTTATGTGATGATGCAGTTACTATTTGGAGAGTCAAAAGAGTTTTTCGTTGATCGAATTTTTTTCATTTCATTTAAATATTTTAAATTATGAATTATTGTGATTTATAATTATTTAATTCTAAATATCGAAAGTTTATTTTATAAAAAATTAGAAGATTCTAGGTTGGTATTTCACACCAAAAATGAGATAGTTCGACTTTTGTACTTTGAATCGTCTCACTCTCACTTAAAGTGAGACGGAAAGAGTGTTCATTTTTAAAAAAAAAATCATTTAATTTATAGCTCACCGAATTATGTTCATTATATACGTTTATTTATAGTTGTTGATCAATTTACATGATGGAGTAAAAAATACATTGTTAGTGTAGAGAAGTTTAACTCTTCCATAAATAAAAGAAACTTTTTCTTTGTTTGGTGATCAAATAAATTACTGGTTTGACTTCGAGAGATTGGGTTATTACAAATTTGTTCAACCAGGGCTGTCCGATTCCAAATTATCTGAAATTATACTGACCCTTTATTATGATACTACGGGACTGTAAGGTTAATTAACCCTTGATGTGTATACCATAGAACTATAATAATTGTCTATACTTTGAGATTCTCTAGTTGTGAAAGCAAAAGTGTTGGTTACAAAGGTGCAGAAAACGGAAATTACAAATAACTGCTAAGTAATAGAAAACTGAAATTACAATTCAACAAAAAACTGAAATTACAATTATGTTGAACAAGAAAACTAGAACTGTTTTTGTGTATGCTGAGTCGAGTGTGGCACTGTCTTTAAGACAATATTGCTCCGTATGTATCATTTATACGTCCTGGACAATTGTCTCCCAAGATAAAACAGCAATGGAACAATTGAGCAAAGGAAACTCAAGTGCTACCGTGAAGAATTTTGAGTAATGAAATGATGGTTGGAAGTTGTAGGAAGAACTGAAATTCTGTTTCTGTTTATGTATTTTCGTGTGTTTTTTTGTTTGTTTTTTTGTGTACCTCAACAATGGTGACAAGGGGGTCTTTATATAGTAGAAGAAGGGGTTGATGAACTGCCTCCATAAGTGTCATTACCGGCCAAGTAATGGCCATTATGGAGGTAGTAATACCACCAAAATAAATGGTGAAGATGTGCAACGGATTGGCCATTTAGGAGGAGTAATTCAGCCAAAATAAATGGCTGAATTGAGTGATGTTGACGTTTATGATCTCTCTGCCCAATTCTGACTTTCTTGAAACTTCAGAGACCAAACTGTACATATGAAAGAATTCTGGTCCAAACTGTACATCTGAAACTTCAGGGATCAAACTATACATCTGGCAAAGTTCTCTGGTCCAAAAAGATAATATCAGAAGAAGCCCGTGAACCCATGAACCGGACGGGCGGGCGGCGCGCGTAGGCTTTCCTCAAACCGAAACACATCTAGATCCTCCCTCCTTTAAACACATGGGATACCCCTTGGGGTCCCAAACCCCAAGCCAACTTTGAGTCTTATAAACAAAACAATTCTTTCTTCCTCCACCGATGAGGGAGAATTGATCACATACCACACTTTTCCATGCTTCAAACACCTCACTTCGTGGACCAATATCTCTTTCATTTCTCAACGAAATTTGACGATTCTTGACCCTACGGTTATCTACGTACTTAGTAGATCATGCACGTGTGAAGAACCGAATTCTGCAACATGCGTAACACTAGTGTTTAAGCCGTTAAAGTTGGTCGGACGCAACTCCCGCCAAAGGCAAATTTCCAACAAAAAGTAGGATCATTTAAGTTGAAATTTGATTAACAAAATTCTGTAATGAAAAGTTAAGTTATCCTTGCAGAAATTTGCTAGCAAACTAGTAATTGTTAATCCCAGTTGACAATCACTTGGCTTGAGGTAGTAAACTGGGGTTGAAATAACCCGCACCTTGTGTTTACACTAAATCATATTAATTTACCATAACTACTAGTAATAAATTAAGATGAGAAAAGGACAGTCTGGTGCGCAAAAAATCTTGCGCTTATGCAACACCCCAAGAGGATGAGAATGTGGATTTATCAACTATCTCCAATGATGACAATATATTTGAAGACGCAAGTTATTAGTCGATTGTAAACATAAAAGAGTACGGGTACGAAAACGACAAGAATTATAACTGCAGTAAAATAAGACAAGTTAGTTTATCATATGATTCAGAACTTAGCAGTAGAAACAGGATGGAAGAAATCAATTAAACATTTGTAACACAAAAAATTTAATGGCCTGGCTACAAATGCAGCTGATCAAAGATGTACAATGACCTCTATCCAAAAGAATAGTCAAAATAGATAGAAAAGAATAGAACTTTACAATACTAGGATCTAAAAGAACTGTGTGACCACCATAACCTCTCTATCACCTGGAAGGGGTTTCTGATGGCTGACTATTCAATGCAGAACTTGAAGGAATAGAAGGCATAGCTCCATTATCTTGAGACGATGAACCGCCCCACTTGGGCTCTGCATCTGATGGCTCGATCACATGCACTGTGCCATCACTCATACCGAGAGCGAATTGGTTGGAATCAGATGGATGTGCAGCTATCACCACAGGAAATGCAACGCCACTGCTTAAACAAGTGAAATTCAGATTAGTTGGCCACAGTTCTGAAATACTACCTCTAAGTTCAGATAAGGTAATGGGCATGTCATTATTTCATGTCACTGCGTAGAGAGCCTCGTGCCCTCTTCACCAAATATAAGCGGAAATCCAAGTGCTAACTTTGTTTTAACAAATGTATTGTGCATTCACGCAAGAACTTATCTTAAAATTGTCCTCTAGATAGTGCAAAATTTTACGGGGGAAATGATCATTTCTTTTAGAATTTCATTTTCCTTTTGAACAAACACATGCAAGAAAATCATTTTCCTTTACAGTCGCATACCATTATTTTCTTGAGAAATATATTTTCCAGCAACTAAGTTGGCGTCCAAGTTTCCGAGAGATCAATTAAGATCTGGCATCAGCAATTAGGCAACATGTACTCTAGTATATCATTCAATGTAAAGATAGAAAGATGAATGTTTTGTTTGCTTGGAATAGTACAGGTCCCATTCAAGGTCTGTTTTACACGTTTGATAAATCAAATATAGGAAACTTTCTGAGCACTATAGTTATCTGTTTGTCACTTCGCTCCTCTCCGGGACTGTATTCTTTGGGTTTTGGGGGAAAGGGGTGGTTAAGGTTGGACCTAGACTTGAGAAAAAGTTGAACTCGGGATATCCGAGCTAGGTAACAGCTGGACAAGGTGACTAAGCTGGCCACTTAACTCTCATAATTGCCACTATTGTTCAAAACACGTGCAATACTACCATTTATATGTGTGGAAACAATGAAGGTTTACCTGCCAACTGAAGATAAGTAAGATGAGGGTGCAATTCTACATCTAAGTCTGAGACTGTCTGCATCAAATATTCCGATTGCACCATCGCAGAATCCAGTAAAGATCAGCAGGCCATCACATGAATATATAGCACTTGAAATGGGAGCAGAAAGTGAATCTCTTGGATACCACTGCAACCAATTAACACTCAAATCATTTATATTTGAACTAGGAAAAGTAGGGAACTTACGAGTCAAATTTTGAGTGCGTGATAATAACTGTATCATGTTCACAATGAATTATGCAACACGAAAGTTCTCTTTTGTTGAGCCATGCCAAGCGATTTATATGCAGCTACACTGCCAAGGTATGAAAAGCAAGAAAGGAAAATAGAAACTAGGAAGATCTAAAATCTCATCACAGTAAATTAGTAAATGAATTTACAACCAATATTGATAATGGGAACAAAGAACACAGACAACCGCATTGGTCCCCAGTAATTCTAGTTAGCATTGCCATAATAGATCCTAAGCGTTAAATGATTATTTCCTATCGCATTCTTGAAATATAGCTAACCTTTGTAACACGGGACCCTTATTCCAATCAAACAAGAAACACAAATATCTAAAATATCCATTCCAACATTTGGCCATGGTATAATCACGATTAAAGATGATGAGAATGATATATACTGATAAGTAGAATTTAGTTAACCTAAAACACCGAATTTCTGAGCAATCAATACATTTCTACGTGCATTTAACAATAAAATACAATAAATTAATGTGAAGACTTACTGAACGCTGACATTCAAGTTGGGTATCATAGATTCCAATTTGGCTTTCATGAACTACTAGTATATGAGATTGGTCATTATGGAATTGGACTCTAGTTTCTCCAACTAATGGAGCTTGGTGACCTGGTGGCGCTTGGATAGGCCTTGCTTTTTTCTTTTCCCAGCCATCAACACTCCAGATACATAGCTGCATCACAGAACAAGCACCAAATATTGTCCTATTAGCATGAATTGAAATTATACCACATTACTACTATAGCATCAAGATTGCAAAGTTGCAAAGGAAGTACCATTGCCCATCCTAAAGAAATAACAAACTAAGACTCGTGAATAAATGCGACATATAAATCCAAATGGTACCAGCAGTGCTGTGCATTGAAAAGGAAATGAATGCAAAGCGGAGAAAACCACCAACTTGCCTGTGCATCTGCACCTGAAGATACCAGTACATTCAAACTCTGTGAAAATGCTAGGCCTGTAATCCGTTTCTGGTGACCCTTGAGCTTGGTTTTGACCTATGAAAGGGTCAGATAACCAAAAGGGTGCAATATTATTTCACAATGAAACCATAAAGAAGCAAACAGAAAAGATCCGTTACCACAAAGTTCTAAGGAATAAGAAAAACAGAAAACAAAGTTGATAAGCGTAAGGCTTGAAAGAAATATAATAAAATAAGGCTCTTGCTTTGATAATTCGATGGTTCTATGTCTTCCTGACCTTAAAAGTATGTCTATATTGATGAGGAGAAAAAACATGGTTGGTTACTGTGAAATATTAATGATTAACATCCATTTGTCTAAGAATAAAGATAAGTAAAGGTATTATACTTTCACGCTTTTGTCCAATTTTAATTAATTGATAATGGTGACAAGGAGGGCACCCAACCCCTCAATAATTACTTTCTTCCCAAACAAACCTCATCCTTCGAGATTTACCTCCCACTCCAACAATCCCTCCTCTTTACAATCGAAAACCAAACATAGATTTCTTCCAAATTCATTATCTACAACTTTACTAAAACAATGAAGTCTAACGTAAACTCTGAGTTGTTAGCAGGCATATTTAAAGACAAACATGTCTGATGATATTCCCACCACGCATGACTAATAACCATTGTAAAAAAGAGAACATAGAAGCTACAAAATTAAGTTTCAGTATCAGAATAAACAGTGAGAAATTAAAGAAGTAATATTGTCGCTTCAAAGTGAAATGTGCAGCCTAGGACCAACACAAAAAAAAAAAGTACCTCATCAACCCTAACATTGTATATCTGGATAGTGGAGTCCTCCATTCCTACTGCGATAACGTTGTTATCTTGAGGATGAAATGCCAAATAGGTGGCTGCAGGGGGTGGCGGCATGAAAGTTGTCATCACCTGACCAAAATTCATGTGTCAGTTTAGATAAACCAATTTATCATCGTCAAAGAAGGGACAAGTCAATATTGTACATAATGATCTTCAAGTTCAAGAACTAAACGAGATCTTCGTCCACTTCTTTTCCTAGAGAGGGTCAACATACCTTAAAGGTCATCATGTTAAACAAGGAGACCTTCCCCCCAGAAGCAGACATGACATAAGAATCATTTTTAGATAAAGCAATACATGCAGCCGCATCTTCAGCAGATTTTGCATCACCGACATCATTAGACATGAGTGCTCCATTTGTCGGCTGCCACAGTTGAGGAGCAACTGCCGCGGAGGACTGAAAGAAAAAAATAAGGAAAGGAAACCAGTCAGAATTTTCTGACAAGAACTAACGAGAAATTTGATGTGAGCCATATCGATACTCCAACTTAACCTTTCCAGATGGATTTCGCTCATTTCTCTGCCATTTCCAGAGCTTATGAATGGCATTGGAGCCCAGTGCCAGCACAGCAAGCCCAGAATTCGTATAGAGCAGCCGCAGCACCTGTCATCATTACAATTCAAATGTCTTTAGGTTACTGACAAAGACCATTAATCAAAGAAGCATATTGTGCCTCAACGTTACTAATAGCAACAATTCATATTCCATCAAGAAAGACATAAACATGCAGTAGGAGATTCAACACTAGTCTCCAGGAACAATTAAGAGTTGTTAAAGATCTAATCGAGCAAATAAGAATGGCCCCATCTAACAGTATAAGATATTAATGAGGTAGTCAAACAATTCGACGGTATTAGAGCAAGCAGAGATAGTAGGTTCAAGTCTCTCTGTCACCCTTCACCAAAAGGAGTTTATTCATGCTTGGCCATGAAAAAGAATCAGATCCGCACATGAGAGGGAGTATTGGTGAAACAATAGAGCAAATAAAAAAGGACTTCACTACTGCTTAACCTTTTATAGAAAGTAGTCACATAATTCATTCAACAAGAGAGGATTATGACAAAAGAAGCCACCATTTTTATTCTTCAAAAGAAAAACTACCACAAGCAAGTGAAAATAAAAATGCAGATGAAGTTTTATAACAACCTTGCTGGCTGACAGAGGGTCTGGCAACTTTAGAGTTTTAAGTTGAGATGAGTCAGCAATGTCAGAGAACTTCCAGCTTTTAATCTTGTCCATACTTTCTGCAATTCTAGGTTTCGCGTCAGGAACTCTGCTGTTTTCCATGCTGGCCTATTGATATAACAAGCATGATAAATCAAATATAATAGAATCATACTTCAAATGACGAGATCAGGAAGCACCATTCACTTCCCTTCAAGGGTAATAAAGAAGGGGAGGGGGAGGGGGAGGGGGAGAATCATAGCAGATAATATACCAGATTGCCGATGGACATTGATTGCTGAGTTCTATCACTACGTTCCATGATTTGAGGTGCAGAGCCAGAAATATTAGGCATTGGACCTAAGGAACCAGCAATTGGTGGCTGCAGATGCATCAAGATTAAAGACAACAATTATATTGGTGGTATGAATATGACAATTTAAATTAGTTAAGGGCCTTGTGTAGTACGAAACCATTCTGCCCAAACGAGGAGCAATACTACCTTAACATTGACTTCAGAATGTGCACGAGAACCCTCAAATGCCCTGCTCTCTAGCATCCTCAGCATTCGCTGTCCATCAGTGTTTGCCAGAACCTTGATTCCATTATCACTCGTCGTGACAGCCAGCAATGAGCCTTCCTTATTGAATCGTAGTCTAGGACTGGCCTGAAAAGAAAATTGGAGTTCAAGAATTCTCAGTTTCAACAATATGTCCTCTATCAAACAAATGAATTCAAATAACAGAAATACTAACAGGCAATCCACCATCGCCATCAGTAGATGTAAGCATGTTGGTATTATCCATTTCCCAAAACTTTATCTGGAACTCATCGCCTGCAGCTAAGAAACGATTCCTCGTTGTGTCAAACTGCACAACACCTAATGAACGCTTTCTAAAGCCAGAGAACGTCCTCTTGATTGCTCCTTCACTCTCATTCCACTCTACAAGGTGGGATTCACCTTCTTTACTTGTCCCACAAGAGAAGAGTCTGAAAGAGGATAGGAAAAGTTAAGAATGACTATATATAACATCAAATGCAAACAAAGTCTGTCTTGTTCAGACTTTTTTCTCAAAAAAGTTTGTCTTGTTTTAGAGCATTAGTCATAAAATCCCATAGGCCTCTTTCCAATTCATTTTTTCTACCTTGTTCAGAGTTCCTTCTCAAAAAAGTGTCTTGTTTTAGAGCATTAGTCATAAAATCCATAGGCCTCTTTCCAATTCATTTTTTCTACCTTCAATAAGCACCTTTAACTCATTCACTATGGCTGTCGAATCATTTATCATGGCACCTTCTGAGTATAAAACTCACCTTGATGAGTGTCCTCCAATGGAGTCATGTTTTACCTTAGGGAGTACCCATAACTTTAGCCTTTTTTTATTTTTGGGGCAATGGTATGTTTGATAGACTGCCAAAGAAGGGGCTTCTGAGTTCTGGAAAATCTACTAGGAGTACTCTACCGGGAGAATGTATGCATTCAAAAAATAATATGATGAAGAATGATGAAGTCTATAATCACCTCATTTAAAAGCTTAAGTTGTTAAAGAGAGCATTTTTATTTAGTTAATAATGTCTGACAACACGCCCCCCTCAAGTACGGCCTTGTCTTTTTCACAAGTCAAGTACATGAATTTCTTTTTTTTTATAATGGGTGACTCGAGAACTCTGCCTACTCTGCTACCCATGTTGAAGTGTGTGACCATCTCATCCAACAGCTTAAGCTAGAGAGACTTTTATTTATATAATTATGTCTTTCAACAAAGAAACCAAAATTAGAGCTAAGAGGAAGAGCACTGATGAAATCACCAAACAGCAAAGGAATTAAAGATGCTCGAGTTCAATGTGGTAGGTAAAGGCAGATTTTTGCTAACATGAAGCTAAGTTTTATTAGTTGGAGTGCACGCGGATTTGGCAGCAGAAACAAAAAAGGAGAATTATCGAACTATTGGCACAGAGATGGAGAGCTGACATTTACTGTTTGCAAGAGACTAAGATGGACCATTGGGACGTATCCTCGGTTCAAATAATCTGCATGACTTTTTGGACACGAAATGAATGGAACTTGACCAACAAGGCGGGCTCAAAGCCAGCAGCAAGATCTGGAACAGGGGCATTAGGGTACATTTGTTGTCTAATTGGAAGGGAGGATTATATAGCAGGGTCAATCGAAGGTTTTGTAGATCAGGATTGGGTATGGATGTGCCTCGATTGGGCCAACATTGATGAGTAAAAGAAAAACTTGCCCCATCACATTTTTTGCTTTATGCAAGAAGTTGTCTGTAAAGGGAGTACAGTGGAATTGTTGGAAACGACACCATTCAAAACCACCATTTGATTCAGCGTCAAAATTCTAGACAATCTAGAGTATGTTTCTTAACTTATATGGCCAATGCTAGGTGATGCCTGGGACAGTAACAGAGCTTGTTGAATTGGACTGTACGAAAGCTGAGCAAACAACGGGAGGCTATGGTTCACTACTCCAGCAAGTAATTTTTGGTCAACTGGCTAAATAGAATCAAGGTGTTTCAATGGCAGGAGAAACTTGTTTATAGACCTCCTTTTTTTTAATAAGGTAAGGTAGAAAACTTGTTCAGACTTAGTTACAAATGTTTGTACTTTTAGGTTTTTTGGTATGACATGCTGAATGTATATGATATATAAAATCTGACTGAATCCTTCTGTTCCCCAAATTAATAAATAAAAACATTTTATTTGTCAAAAGTACTGCAGAGGACAAGTACAAAGAGACAAAAAGAAAGTGCAGAAACATAAAACAGAAAAGAAAATGAATAGAGAGAAAATGTGGCAGCAATAAAATAAAAGGGGTTATACCAAATTTGAAGATAAAGAAGATGGTAGATTTTAGAATATTTATACTACTTTAGCTTGGTATAAGGATGGAGAAATAAAATGTACTACCAAAATTTGCATCACAAGGATAAGTCTTGTCAACAAAAAAAATGTGGTAAGATTCCTTGCATTGCATAAAAATCGCCAAAGCTTCCTTGCTTGTTTGAAACAAATAAGGTCACTTACTAAACAAAGATCAAATTGTACTGGCTTTTGGACCAACCTGGTTCCATCAGCACTATATGCCATTGTTGTGCACCAAAGACCAGGGGCATCATAATCTACTCTTGATCCCATGCAATCATACAGCCAAGCTTTTATTTTACCATCAATGGCCGTAGAGAAAATAAACTGCGAAATATAAATTCAGAAAATGGTCTTCTTTATCAAACACAACATCGTAAAATTATAAGACGGCTTCGTTGACTCTAATTTTAAGAAGCCCCATGAAAATCATTCAGCAGCCCAAGAGTCAATATTGTGAAAAGTAACCACATAATGCAATTGGTTTACCTGGATATTCTCTTTATAGTGAGGGCAGACAGAATATACAGGAGCTTCATGCCCCTCAAACATATATTGTCTACGACCACCTACTGCATCCCAGACCTGTTATAAGAGAGCAAATAATGAAGAAAGTAAATCCTACAAAATTTCAGAATAACAATACCAACAGTTTTCTTCCCTTTTTTCAATATAAAGGAAAGCATAACACCCATATTATGTTATCATGTCATAGAGAAAACCTTGATTGTCTTGTCATCCCCGCACGTTACTATGCAGAGTTGCTTATTAGGGTGGGCAAATGCAATATCATTAACGCCACCAGCATGAGCATCAATCTACAACATGGAAGAATAATGAAGACTTGATGAGTTATGTAATAATTGATGTGAGGATGTGAGTACAAAGAGACAGGATCTTTTCATGGCTTACTTCTAGATGTTGTCTCAATTCTCCCGCTGAGCTGTATGTATATATTTGAACAATGTGCTTCGAAAAGGCAACTCCTACAAAAAGCAAAATGACAAACTCATGGGTACAATTGAGTTCCTAAAGCTGCAAAAACATATCACATAAAAGAATGAACCAATAAAAGTCCATCTTACCAAGTATAGAACCATCTGGGGCCCATACACAACGATTGACTGATATAGTGGCATCTTTGACCAAAGCTGACTGAATGATAGGCAACCAAGGATATTAATTTGGGAAGCAAAAGTGAATCTTACAACCCAAAGAAGAAAAGGGAGAAATATGCTATAAATTGAGTAAATAAGACTTAATATAGACAACTCCTTCCATCCCAAATCAATTGAATCCTATTAATAAGCTGAAAAATAAGAAAAAGAGTTTTTGGAGTTGCTTATTCGGGCGTATTTAGATTAATGCTAAAAAGTTTGTTAATATGTGAAGTAAGGTAGTTCACTGAATGATGACATGCCAAGACCAAATAATATACAGTACAATACAGAATTAGTTTGGCATCTCATTTAGGGGACAGAATTCACACTAAAGTATGCGGACAGGAAAGAAAGTTGTTCACTTATTGAGGGATCAAAGAAGCAATATTGGAATTCAGAAGTCAAAACCCGCAAGAAACTCTTACCTGGTATGGCATTGAGCATGCAGATATATCCCAAACCTTGAAGGCTTTATGTGCTAACCGTTCTCGAGATCCAACTTCCCAAATGCTAATGTCACCAACATTGGTACCCACTACATGGTGATACAGGAAAAGATGGAAATTAGGACCAACCGAAATTGGAAGCCACACAATGCCCCCTTCTCAACCATGGGTCTCACTTACAAAATACTTAAATGATATATCACAATTTTGAATAGGAATATGCACATAAACGCCCAATAATCGTAAGTAACCCTTCCCATACTAACTATAGAAGGGCCAATCAGAATCAACCTAGAAGAACAGTCTGTTGTTGTGGATGGAAATCCATGCTCATAACATTAGATCCTTGGTTAAGGTTCCGCACAACAGTTTTGGGAAGGTCATCCGGTGAATACATATTGGGAGGAGGATGAGTTGAACCAGAAAACGATACCTGGAAAATAACAAAAAAAGATATCGTGTTTACTTGCCTTGTTAATCAATTAGGTAAAGTAATCACGCAAACTTGTTATTTCCATCTTACTTCAATCTCACCTCATCAGATTGACCGGCACGCATTCGTTTCATCAAATGCTCTGAATCGGCCATTTGAAAGTCCATTCCAGGACCGCCTGGGTTAGTTCTTGGATGTTTTAGAAAGGCAGCTGATGACATTACAATAGACAACTTTAGTTTTTAAAAAAACTAATTTTTGGAAATGCAACCACAGTGTCCTCCAAACCAATAACAATATAACAGACCAGCGCCAGGAGGAGCCTGCACAAGTCCAGGGGGACCAGGAGCAACAGCAGCGTGAGGCATAGAAGGATTTGCACTTGACATCCACCCTGCTATGGCACTTGGTGAAGGAGAAACAACTGGTTGGAATGGCTGCAATAAGAAAACTAAAATAACTGAGACACCACATGGAATATAACAAATGGTTTAGCAGATAAGTAAGAGATTTTGTTCTCAAGGGAATAACATGTTTAATGAACTCTACTCACACTGTGAGCTCCAAGAGGAGGAAATACCCCAGGCTTTGGAACTGGTCCAGCAAGAGGCGTATTTGGAGGAGGAGGCCGAGTTCCATTGCTAGAAGCACAAGTATGATCAGTAAAAAGTGTTTTAATATCAGGGTTTGGACGCGGATTCTTGCATAGCTGATGCTGCCAGTTGAGACTGAAATTCAAATGACACAAAACTTAATAATGTAGTCTTAACAAGAAAATTAGATTATCACAGAAGGGGGTTGATCTCATCCCCTACTAACAATATCAACAGCTAACAGTAAACAATTGTATTAGTACTGGTGGAATAATGGACCCCCATGCCATTGCTTAGCTAGGAATTGAAACTAACTCAATTGGCATTTCTATTTGAGGTAATCTTTAAATGATTGATGGTACATAAGATCATGCCAAATCTTTCTCATATTATGGAAATATAAGAAGTATTAAATATCCCCAGATAGATAACTTAAGCGGATTAAATGCAAGATAGAAAGCATGTTTTAGCATAGAACCTTTGATTAATCAATGTCCGCAGACGTGACGCTTTGAAAGAAGGAAAAGCTAACTTGTCACGGAACAGAGGGTTTGCCTCGATAAGCTTTTTTAGTTCTACCAGCATAATATTTCTTGCCGACTTTGTATCCCCATATTTGGAGAGCTGCTCGTTCTGCCTAGGGACACAACAAAAGATTTTCAATTAATCATCAACAAAAGGAAAGAGCACACATCACACTTCAAATGCCAAAATATAATACCTAAAATTGTCAAGAGTCAATAACTGGGTGATCTCCTTGAAAAGATCTTCATTGAAAGAAGCAAAAACCTTAAGGTCCTTCACAAGAATCTCAACTGCTTTTACGCGGTCATGCCTGACAAATATATTTCCGAAACCAACCAAATGATTAGAGGTGCTGACGAAACTATGAAACAATTAATTGGTGAATGACATTTGAACTCACTTGTCAAGAGCTTCAAGATATTTTTGTTTCCTTATTTCAAAGAAGATCTTCATCGAATATCGGTTGTCCTCAACCTTTGTGAACCCACTTAGGTATTTCTCAACTTCATCCCATTCACCAGCTTGCACTTGATCCTCAAAGTATTTCATGTTGAAGAAGAAACCAGATTCTTGCTCCAACCTAAAGTTAATAGTCATGCAATTTCATGGTACAATGGAGCATGAGAAGAGAACAAGATAATTAACATTACATCTCCTTAGGAGTTATGGCATCTAACTTCTTTAGACTCGAGCTAAATGATGAAATGAGACTGTACAAACAAATAACCAGTGGTGGAGACGGGATTTTCACTAAGGAGATTCAAATTATAAAAACGTAAACATACAAAGAAGACAAGTGGATTCAACATCTACTTTATATACCTAAAAAATAATTTCGACCTTGTATATATAATATAATTTTCCGACAGAACCGATACCCTAGCTCCGCCCATGCAAATAAACCAAAAGGAAACAATCATAAGATTTCCCCATTAAGCTGAAAAATTCCTTAACCAAAGTATATCTATATCTGACTCAAGGTGATCAAGTTGGCTACATCATTCATCGGGTCTAATCGAAACAAACTAGAAAACGAAAAATTATTTTAGAATACTAAATCAGATTTCATTTGCTAGATTATATAGGCATTTAAATTTAAATAATAAAGGCTTATAGAGAAACTTACTTATGAACTGTCTCTTTGAACTTCTCCTCATCCAAAAACTGGAGGATTAAGAAAACCAGTTCCCTACTCAAGGAAGACATGGTGACAGCTCCAGGAACTCCTAGCCACTCCAGTGCAAATATTTGGATGTTAAATTAGCAAAAGCAAAGAAAAAGTAACCTAATTTTTCCACCAAACGGAGCCCCTTTGCTCCAAGTAATCAATCACCTACTTAATTTAGATCACTTCCACAAAAACCAACAAAACATTCATCCAAAGAATGCTCAAATTTTTCACAACCTTCCAGAAATAATAACTATCATAGGCTTAAAAACACAATGTACCAACACAAAGGATCCAACAAAATCACTTCAATCCTTGCTCCTTCACCACCAAATTGCATAAACCTCTCAAATCAATGCATCCAATTCAAATCCCAATAAAATGCCAACCCCAAAACCCCAATTAAACCACCACAATAACTAATGTCCAAAACTTTCTTGGAAAATGAGCTCCTCAAAAAATTACCCCAAAATCCTCAAATTCCTAGAACAAAGTCATAAAAATTCAATCTTTAACCTACCCAACACATTAAACAAACAACCCCACTTCAGTTTTCCTCTAAAGAACACATTTTTTTCAAGAACCAACAATAATGAGAGCAAAAGCACCACAAAACAAAGTCCAGAACTTTCTTGGAAAATGAGCTCCACCAAAAAAAATTACCCCAAATTCCTAAACCAAACTCATAAAAAATCAATCTTTAACCTATCCGACACATTAAACAAACAACCCCACTTCAGTTTTTTATTAAAGAACACATTTTTATCAAGAACCAACAACAATTAGAGCAAAAAGTAGTCTTTTTCAGATCTGGGTACATATAATATCTCAACAAGAATGCATATATTGAAGAGTTAGAGACTACTTTACTTGTTTATGACAACCCCACATGATATTTAACCACAAAAAAAAAAAAAAGGACTACTAACTGAAACAGACTTGCTTTTTCCTTTGCAGACACAACCACCCACTACTCTTTTTTACTTTTTCTTTCTATATATATATATAGCATGTGTTACATTTTTTTCTCTCACTAAAAGTGCTCATTCTTGCCTTTTTATATATATGAGGGTGGGTGCAGTTGCAGAGCTGTAAAGTGCTTCGCTAAAAATTACGCTCCATATATAAAGTTAAAATTATTTTATACATATATTTAAGTATTTAACAGATATAGAATCAATTAAATTTTTATATATTTACCTATTTATATTTTTAAAACCTAATTAAAAATTGTGGCTCCGTTGGATTTTTGTTTGGTTAATGATTTTTGTTTTCCATAAAAAACACGAGTGATCTCAATTTTTTTGCAGGTTGATAAAGTGACATGCTGGTGAGGACAGAGAATGTCACAGTATGTTGTGTTGAAGTTCTTGATATACACGTGTCTGATTTTAATTGGTTAGTTGTTAGATATATTGAAAAAAGTTGGTAAACTAAGCACTGTTTTATTATTTTTTTACTACTATATAAGTTTTTTTGGGGGGAGAGTTCAAGCAAAGACCAAAAAAAAATCTTTTTTTTCCCTGAACTTTTCCAATCAAACTGCTCTCATAATTAAGTCATGTCCTTTGACGTAATAATTGTTAAATCCTTCACTTTATGATGAGAATATTCATTATCTTTAATTGAAAAATAATGTTTCATATGGAGTAATATTTTCATAATTTCTTAACTTTGAAGATCGTATTTGCGTTTTTCGTATTTTAGAAGTAATCCTCTTGAAGATCATACGATAAGAAGTTATTGAACCTTTAAGAAGTAAAAGAGTTATACTTAAACCTTTTGACATGATATTTAGAGGTTGCTGATGGGATAACAAGAATATTGAGATTATAATGCATAAATTAAATATTAATAAAATTATTTATTGAATATATTTTTATTAGCCGATGTTTGATTCATTTGATTGATTAAGAAATAGAATACATAAAGTATAATACAAAAAAGTATTGAGCTAAGTAAATTGCGATGATTTAATTTTATTTAAATTTAATCTTGATTTTTCTAAAATGGCTTTGGAGAAGAGGATGTTTCTCGGGATTAACAATTCTAAAATAAGAAATTCAATCAAAATGTGGGGTAAAGATAATTTTGTATTTTATTCCGGAATGTTATCCTTTTATCTCACGAATCCCTTTGAAGTATTACTAGTAATGACATTGCACTTTTATAGTTTACTTCTATATTTTTTAATTTTTTATGTAGTTTAAAGTTTAAACTAGAAAGAAAAATCAAAAGTGGAAAGTGACCAAATTTATCTCCTTTTAGCGCTTTCCTTGCCTTTTCCTTATTCCTACTTTTTCATTATAAGTGGGAATCAAAGGACAAAAATAAAAAACTTTTTCTCAATGGAGTAAATTTAAGATTAATGGCATGTTTTGTCAAGCTTATAAAATTATTTTATTTTTAAAAGTGCTTTTAAAAAAATATTTTTGGCGAAAAGTAGTTTGTGTTTAGCCAATTAATTCTTAAAGCACTTTTGAACATCAATTAGTATTGAGTCAAACTTTTAAAAAGTGCTTCTAAGTGTATTTTTTTCAAAGTGTTTTTGGCAAAAATAATTTTTTTTTGCTTCAGAAAAACTGCTTCTGATACTCCCCATAAACATTTATTTTTTCCGAAAAGCTTGGTCAAACACCTCACTTTTTAAAAATAAGCACTTATTGAAAGAAAAAAAACACTTTTGAAAAATAATTAGTTTGGTCAAACATGCTATAAATGGGGTACTTTTTTTTAATGGGTAAAAATCCTTTTTTAGTCTTGATGCATTTCTTTGAGATTAATCATATAATCAAGATTAATCATTTAATCACATTTGTGAGTGATTAATATAAAGGATAATATTTACTTATTTATTTTATATGTTGTGGATACTGCTGACATAATTAATATGATGTAGCTATTGCTTAGATGAAAATTTTGAAGTCGTTTGTCATTGTCTCATATCTTCCCTCTTGAAGCTTTTTATTATTCTTTGAGGCTTTTCCTTCTTAGTATTTTACACAATCTAGCAAAAAATTATAGGAAAAGGAGAAACATAATTAAGTACGAGGTGCAAAGAGTTTTTCTTTTTTAAATGAAAAGAATGAAAAAACTCATATGCACTCGTAGGTTACATAAACTCAATTAATATGAGGTTTATGTTTTGTTATACGTTTTTATCACTTAATCCTAATTAAATGATAAAAACTTTTACTTTACGCTGATGTAAATACCAAGTACAAGTAATTATATTTAGAAAAGAAGTAGTATTTAATTATAAATAAATAAAAATTGCACATGTATTTGGAGGGTAATAAATTAGCAGTACAAATTGTTCGGGTGTTCTAACCTCTCTTGTGAGGAGAAAATAAATGTCACTTTTCATATGAATATTTCGAAAATCGATTATGTTTTAAATAGATTTTAGGGAAAAGGGTCAAATTTATCTTGTATTTTGAGAAAAGATATATATTTATCCCTAATAAGCTATACTACTAGCTTCGTTAATAAAATATTAACATTTACCTCCATTCCTAACGGTTGTCCACTAGGGATGGCAACGGATCGGATCTGGACCGGATCCTACTAGATCCAGATCCAGATCCATTTTTCATACCTGAATCCAGATCCATCGGGTCCATAAAAATCATATCCAAATTCAGATCCATCGGGTCCACGGATCGGATCTGGATCCACATGTAAAAAAAAATGTCTTGCTAAGAATGTAACCTTGCTAAGAATTTTTTTTTTGAACTGACAAACGATTTTTACTTAGCTAACAGTTTACTGTGTTTCAATTTTGAAATGTTCATATGAGATATTTTATTCGTTGTCTCGTTTTGATTGTGAGTTATTAATTGAAAATGTTGGACAATGACAATAGTTGTGAAAAATGCTGACTAGTATTTCCACAATGCAGAACTTGCATGTGCTTGGAATCTTCAAAAATGAAATGAATATAATTTTAACTACTTGTCTATGGAGATGTTAGTCATTCACTAATATAACATTGATTTTATTATCGAAATTACCTCTTTATTTTTTAGTTTTTGAGTTAACACGGGGATAAATAACACTTGTTTTGAGAATTAAACTTGCAAGGATGTGCTTAGTAATTTTAAGAAAATACTTATAAAATTACATTCTAGGTTATGAATATATTTAATAAAAAATGGATCCACGGGTCGGATCTGGACCGGATACGGATCTCAAATACAAGATCCAGATCCAGATCCGATCCGTCAGAAATGGATCCGGGTCCGATTCGGATCCGTCGGGTCTAAATTTTGAAGATCCATATCCTATAAAATGGATCTGGATCCACCGGATCCGGACCGGGTCCAGTATCCACTGCCATCTCTATTGTCCACTGTGGAATTGTCATGTCAATTAATGAATCCACGTTGGCGGTCCACCGTGGCACCCCAAAATCTCAAACTTATACATGTGTCATTTCCTTATTGGACATTGAATAACCAAGTATTTTCAAGCTTATTTTCTTAATAATATCTCTTATTTTGTGAAAGAATTAATCCCTTGATTATTCTTATTGAATGAATAGGTTTATATACAATTTACAATCTCCAAATATGAAAAATTATATTCCTACTATACTTCTAATATTCTAATTATACTTGTACAAGAATTCTACAATTATGGTAATTATACAACATTACTTTAATAATTAATTTTGGTAAAGAACTTTTCGATAACCATGATATACACGGTATTCTATCACACCCCCACTGGTGAAGTCTTGAGGCAAGCAATACATAATGTTCCATAGACTAACAATGAAGCAGAGTATGAATGTTTCATTGCAGATTTAGAACTAGCTCGGGGGCTAGGTTCACAAATCATCGAAGCCAAATGTGACTCACTACTGGTAGTAAACTAAATCCACGAAGTGTTCGAGGCCAAATAGGAGCGTATGTCGAGATACCTTGAAAAGGCTTTGAAGTTATTGTCCCATTTCCAAGAATAGACGGTGGTACATATACCCCGAGAGGAAACACAAAAGTGGATGCACTCACAAATTTAGACTCTATCACGGAGGTCGAGGGTTCTAAAACCATGTCGGTTGTTCAGTTGTTGCATTTGGCGCTTGATCCCATTGGATATTATGAAATAAATTCAATCAGTCTAACTTGGGACTGGAGAAATAAATTCTTGGATTATCTCATAAACGGAAAGCTCCATGAGGACCCAAAGACATCCAGAGCTCCGAGGACCATGGCTGACCGGTACTGTATCGTAGATGGAAACCTTTATTGTATGTGTTTTTATAGTTCCCTAGGCCGATGCATATGCCTCGATGAAGCAAATTATGTAATAAGAGAAGTTCATGGAGACATCTGTGGAAATCATTCGAGAGCAGAATCCCTAATGAGGAAGCTCATGAGGGCTGGTTACTGTTGGTTCTGAATCGAGAAAGATACAAAGGTATTTATGCAAAAATGTGATAAGTGTCAGTGCCATGCAAAACGGTTACCGGTCGGGAGAAGAGTTGCATCCGGGTCCCCGTAGTCGTCTATGAAGTGGGAGATGGACATCGTCGGACCCTTGCTAGCGGCTCCAAGACATGTATCTCAAATTGTTTTTATGACTGACTATTTTCTAAATGGGTTGAAGATGTAGCTTACGCAAAGATACGTGAGAAAGAGTTAGCCCAAAAGCAGAGAATGGGACGTTACTACAACCGACGCACAAATCTCTGATACTTTATACTCGAGGACTTGGTGCTCCAAAGAGTCACTCAAAGTAGCAGGAGCGTAACGCTGGAAAGTTTGGAGCAAATTGGGAAGGGTTACCGGTATTGCCTGTAAAGGAGCTTATCAGCTAGCAAAACAACAAGAAAGTTTACTTTCTAGCAATTGGAATGTAAGTCATTTGAAGAAATATTATGTGTAATAGATCGAAGCATGCACTACACTCTTTTTTCCTTTGACCGATTTTTGTCTCAATTGGGTTTTTCCGATAAAATTTTTAATGAGGCAGCATCACAATATAAGTATGTTCATGATCTTGCTACCTAAAGAATTATCCAGTATCCAAGTCTTCATAGCATGAAGTCTCAGGTACTAGGGGCCATACACACCCGGAATGGAGTGAAGATTTTGAAATTTTAACGTTTCTAAGGAGCATTGACACTGGGACTTCCCAGATGTTGGGGACTACCCGAATATTCAACATTTATGTAATCGGACTGACCACACTAGATGACAGCCGAATTATTCTTGCAACTGTCTTCACATTTGTAAGTCAAGGGAATCAATAAAAAAAATTCTTTTATGATAAATAAATCTTTGCCATCACAAACATAAAATGTATGTTGTTATATTAAACATATCAAAAATTCCATGCCATAATAAACATGAGACGTCATTTTCTACAGCACCATTAAAATAAGGGCTCTCTTATATTAAAACCTTAACAAAAAAGTTAAGGCTCCGTATATAAAAAGTATCGGAGTTTTAAGTTGTTCGGAGAGAAGTTAAGTCCATAATTAACTTTAGAGGCCATAAGAGGCCCCGGTTAAAGATAAAAAGAAAAACACATCTTTGGAATTTAAGTAAGGTTATTGGAAAGTTTGTAAACTTTAAGTCTTAACCTATTCTGATAAAGAGAACCTCAAAGCTAGGTTCCGGATCATAAAGCAAAGTAGTGAAGTCTGAACTTATGCTTGCTTATGAAAATAAATAAAGAGTGAAAACTTGAAGTAGAGTTGCGAAAGGGAAATTCATTCATTCATGTTCTTCCAGACTGAAATCAGATCGGATACAAAAGATATTAAATCGGGCCCAAAAAATGTTACACCTCGTATGCTTTTTTTCTCGCGCGCTAGTATGCATTGTGCTACAACCCACACTTTCGGGCTATGGTTTGAACCACTCAACATATGTAAGTAGAGCCGAGTTCCGGAGAATTTTGATCATATTTAAATTGACGGATCAAGAGTTCGGTGTATAAAAAGACGAAGTACCAAAATGATTTATGATTTAAAAATGTGACGACGAGGATAAGAAATAATATTTTGTGTGTCTAAAAAAGAGTGTACGTACTAGTACTATATCATATGATTATGATATTGAGTATAGAAAGTATGTTTTTTTTTTTTTTAAATGAATTGAAATCAAGAATTAATTACTAGTTATAGTGGGAGTCAAAATGATCTAATTAAACAAATAATGAGATAAGTCTTAGAATTGTGATGTCCACGTGGGACCACTACAACATAAATCAATATATGACTAATGCTATGTGTGGAATCTAGTGTGGACACGTTATTAGATAAACATTGATGATAGACAATTAAATTGTTAAGTGATGTCCACTAAGAAGGTTATGCTTTGGATATTTTCTTAGTAGCATGTTGCCATAGAATAACATATGTTTTATTAGCAACGTGATTTATTTCTAAAAAGCAACAGTCATCTATTTCTTAGCAGCCAGCGGCAAGCTAATTTTCAGTTCTTAGGGAACGTTTTCTATTGGAAGCGGATTGAAATTTTTTTCATAGTGAAGTAAGGTAACGGAAAGCTCTAAACAAAACAACTAATTTTAAGCAATTGTCAGAAGGATTGACTCGTCGTAGTCATTCGAGGGTCGGAAATCGAGGTATGTAATGGCTATTCTTTCATTTGAAATGACTCATTAGAAATATACTCAACTAGAAAATTTACGAAAAGTAATTGGTGATAAGTACTCTACTCTTGTAGTTCTCGCTACCTTGAAATTTAGAGGTGTATAGTTGAATTGAGAGTTTTGTGATTTGTAGGTCTGTTCCTAAGTTCATTAGCATGTACTTGATTCGTTGTAATAGAATTATCGTCAATAGTAAGTAAACCGGCTTGTAGGAGTTGGGTCACACATTTGTTAGTCGTACAATTGTATGCGCGGGCAACATTAGTAGTATTACTTCCTAAGTTGCATTACTTGTAAACAGTTGTACGTATCGTATGTTGTACCCTCAGAAGGGGAAACTTTAGTTGGATGAGTTAACATACATAAATCTTAGTTTCATTGAGCGATACGACCTGTTGGACCTTGCGGCTTATTTGTCAACTTTTGATCTTATTTGCTATCCTTCAGGCTTATTTGCTAGCCGTCGAGGCTTATTTGACGGCCATCGGGGCCTACTTGTCACTCTATGAGACCTATTTGTTGCTCTAAACGGAGCATATCTGCGAGACCGAGCTTAGTTCTGCAAGTAGATAAGATCTAAGTTTGTTATGATATTCTCGTGATATAGTTGATAAGCGTTTTTAGTATAATATAGCTTACAAGTAAGTGTACGTTCTTTTATACTTGTCGTTACTCGTTTACTTGTTTTACTTTAAGTTTCAGCCTTGTCATTAGATTTATTCATCTTACATATTCGATGCATTATTCGTACTAACGTCCCTTTTGCCAGAGATGCTGCAT
Source organism: Anisodus tanguticus (assembly GCA_034509755.1). Taxonomy (NCBI): domain Eukaryota; kingdom Viridiplantae; phylum Streptophyta; class Magnoliopsida; order Solanales; family Solanaceae; genus Anisodus; species Anisodus tanguticus. The sequence goes on from CM067546.1 coordinate 35,959,529, forward strand.
GTCCAAGTTCACAGGTGACAAGTGTGTGAGTAGACGCTCCAGTTGATCATCACAATTTTGGTGAGCTCCACTTCCTTCTGGAGTAGCCGAGTCGAGTCACTTGTGATATAGTTGTACATGCTAGTTGGGTAGGCCGGGGCCTTGTCCCGACCAAGTTATTCTGTCAAACACTCTTAGAGGCTTTAGAGGTTTTTGTAGACAGATGGTCACATGTGGTCAGTAGTGTTATGTGATGTTGGGTTATACAATTGAGGCATTGTAGGCCCACGTATCTATATACTTGTTTTGGGCTCTTATGTTTTCATGTAATTGAACATGGTAGATTACTTGTATTACCGAGCATATTACTCGTATAGATGTGGCACTAAGCACCCCGTCCACCCCACCGAGGTTAGGGTGTGACAAAAATGACCTGGTGACAAAGTTAAAAATTGAAATAAAAATATGAGTGAAAGATTATGACCCGCCCGCTCCATAGTTCATCGGGGGTGTTTCTGGTGTTCTAACAAAAACAAGAGTTTCAAAAAGATTAGTTTGGGGGGTCATCGTCATCTCTAGCCTCTCCATCGACCTCCACATTCGAATCATCTCCGTCTCTACGAAGAGCCTCCAAGGATAACTCGGCATCAGTAAGATCAATTTCAGCATCCAGGATTTCTATTGCAACGATCATGTCTCTTTGGAGCTTCCACCTTTGGCACTTTTCTTGAAGTTCAGTGATGGTATGCTCGGAAGTATGGAGTTATCCCTGGGCACTGGCTAGGTTGGCAGCAAGTTGGGTCGTTCGTGATTGAATGGTCGTGTAAGAGGTGGTCAGGACTTGAAGAGAATTTTTTTGGTCCTTCAGAACATCAACTGCATCCTGCAAATGCAACCAGAGTGAAGCTTGGAGGGAGCCTGAGTCCCTAAGTTCAGCGCATAAGGCTTCAACCTCTGCCCTGAGATGCTGGATTTCTTCCTTCAGTTTCTTCTCTTCAACAGAAGGGTCGATTGCTTTAGCCAAATCCGTAGTGGAGAGAGCAGAGGCGTGACCCTGAATGAAGGGATTACGATCGGTAAATAAGAGTAAGATTGTGGAAAATGAAGGGATATTCTACATGTAGGAACAAGTCTGCATGATGAGCGATAGAAGCCTCGAGGGTAGCATATGGAGATTTTCAAGGGGAAAAAAACATATGTCCCAGCCTCGATTTCGGATGTATGGATTGAGTTATGCTTAGAATGGCCCTCAGGGGGAATAAAAGTTTCTGCCTCTGGAGCTTCCTGACGTGGACTATCCGAAATGGGGATCTCTTTATTCACATTCTCTTATTCATCAATGTGAATGACACCCGCCTTATCTTTCGCCTGCAGCTCCTTCAAACACTCTGTGAGTTGGTGACGGCTTCTCACCCGGGAACCAATTCCCACTGGGGGCTCGACAGCCTCATCTTGAGCTTTTTATTTTCGGTTGCCAGAAGCAGACTTAATATCTGACAAGGCAGGCGCACGAGATGACACTTTTTGGAGTCAGGAGTTTCGAGCTGGGAATCCTAATAATAGAGGGAAAATATTGAAAAAGGAGTTCGGGAAAATCTGGGATAAAATATGAATAGGAGGGGAGTGTTAGGGTCAAAAGCTTACCATGGTATTTTCCCTTCCACCATTTTAAGATGATACTCTTCCAAGTCCTGGTAGTGTTGGGGGAGGCATAGAGAAGACTTACTACCCACTCAAAAATTCCTTCGATTAGTTGTGACTCGACAAAAATGACTGAATGAGTTGTAAAACTTTGAGTTAGAAAAGAATTATCCTTTATTTGGATAACCATGAAAATAAGCATGTAAGGGAGAAAAAAATAAAATACTCACATGAGGGATTTCACTATTTCGGGAAATGATATGAAGAAGACTGGTGAATGTGATCAGTCCTAATCAGAATATAATGGGTCTGCCAACCACAGTCGTGATCATCCTCCGCAATAATTTTCTAAGATTTGGCTTACTAGACTCCAGGATCCCGAGCGGACTACTCGAGTGAGAAGGCTACGCGGCCACCGGATGGTCCGGTCACTCCGCGCATACGCCAACTCTCCTAAAATTTGGTAATTTGAAAGAATTTGCGGGTGCGCAAAACACACCTCGCGTGTAATGTGTGATAGTGTCAACTTTCCATAATGGAAGAAATATGAGCGGAATGCCAATTTAAGGAAAGCAGTAAAAGAATATAGCAATTAAAGCAGTTAAACATACAAAATTTCAAAAAGAAAACAATTAAAAATAATAAATCAAATAAGGAGCAATATAAAGCATAATAATAATTAACCTGAATTTGCTATGGTTAAGAACCCGAAAGTATCCCCGGCGGAGTCGCCATGCTTTGTCGCGCCGATTTTGACCTCGCGGGCTTCGCGACGCGATGGCGTCGATTCCCTCCGGATGGATTAAAAAATGCTTGCTTGAGGAGTCGCCACCTAATTATTCTAAGGTGAATTAGGGCACCTGAATGCTAACTAAATGCCGCAAAATAACTCCGATTTTATGGTCTACGAAACTAATGAGATTCTAGGTAAGGGTTCTTTATTATCCTAAAGGGAAGGGGTTAGGCATCCTTTAAGATCCGCTAACTTGCGGTTATCCGATCAAATTCAAAGTTAATTGTTATGCTAAGAAAAATGCATGTTTTTATACATATAAAAAATAATATTACAAGGTGTTAATAAAATGATGCATTTTGTACAAGTATGCATTTGTATGGCATTAATATACATGTAAAGTGGAAAAAAATATAAGTATGCATTGGTATGAAAATTGATAAGAATGTATGCAAAGTGATTATTATGGGCAACGGGCCTAAAATTAGATAAACTAACGATGGGTTTCAGTTTTAGACTACCCTATTAATTAATTCTATGCCTACCTATTCTAAATATTTCAATAATTTCACGAGTACAATAATATTACAATGCGAGAATGAAAATAAAGTCGAATTAAAGAAAGTAAAAGACAACATCAAAAATAAATAATCTCCGAGGGGTATTTGCCTTCTTTGACTTTATCTTTGCAAGTCGTCAAGAATAAACGGTTAGAAACAATTGAATATACATAACTTCGGATCCGTATCCAAAACAATAAATGTTTTGATTACGGAGGGCTCGACTTAAATTTTGAAAAGATCATTCCAATCATGTCGTGGTCGCGAACATATGACTCGTTGGTCATTTTAGTTGCCTTGCCTACCGAACATATTGGTCTCTCGGGTGAAAAAGATTTAAGTTTCATCCTTGCCCAGAAGTTTTATTTTCCGTCTTTACAAATGTGGAGGCCTCAAAAATCGACGGATATTTTTTCATCGGCCAATGTAGTATAATATTCAAATCAGTAAAATGGTGTCAAAACAGTAAAAAGAAAAACAGAAATTGAGAAATGATATCCGAAGGGACGTGGCCTCAAATTCAATTTCATTGGCCTAAATGCAGTATTTATATAAATCAGTAAATCAGTAAGACAATCCGTGCACGGAGGTTTAAATGCCAAAAAAGTGAACTGAAACAGAAACGAAAGAAGAAGAAAAAAAGCGCGGCCTCGAATTTAATTTCATCGGCCATAATGCGATATAAATAAGGCAATAAAACAGCAGAACAGTAAGATATCCGTTGACCGGATACTTAAACAGTAAACTAAAAAAAACAGAGGAACGAAAAATAAAATAAAAAGCGCAGCCTCAAATTCAATTTCATCGGCCTAAGTTTAGTGTTAGTTAAAACAAATAAAACATTAATCCATTGCACGGATGTTAAAGAAAACAGTAAACAGAGAAACGAAACGAAAGAAGAAAAAAAGTGTGGCCTCGAATTTAATTTCATCGGCCTAAAGCAGTGAGATATCCGTGTATGGATATTTAAATGCCAAAATAAACAACAGTTTGCGATTAAACTATGCGACCCGAATTCTGAAATTTCAAACAGAAACGGGGTTTGGAAGGTTTCGAAAATCAACCGGGTTCGGAATAGTGACCCGACCCGGATTTCGGGTCGACCCACCCGGAATCAAACATTATTTATTTATTTATTTTCGATAACCAACAACAAAGATACAAAAAATGAAATTTACTTGACTCGGCCGACCCGACCCGAATCAGATCGATGACCCGACCCGAATCATTTTTTTTTTATTTTCGTGTAAACAACAACACAATATAAACACACAACAATCCGGAATTTAATCGAACCGGTCGACCCGACCCGGTCAATGACCCGACCGAATCGGATGTTTTACAACCCGAAACGATTTTCTCCAAATTTCGGGTAACCAACAAGACAATATAAACATACAAAAATCGGAAATTAACCGATCGGGTCGACCCGAACCGGGTCAGTGACCCGACCCGAATCGGATGTTTTTCAACCCGAATCGATTTTCTCCAAATTTCAGGTAACCAACAACACTATAAACACAACAAAAATCTGGAATTTAACCGAACCGGGTCGACCCGACACGGTCGTGACCCTAACATTTTAACAAAGTGACCCCACCCGGAACAACTTTTTTTTTTTCAAATCTTCAGATAACCAACAAGGAGATATAAAAGCATAAAAAATATGGAAAACTTACCTAAATCGGGTTGACCCGACCCGGCCCGACAGTGAGCAAAAAAGGCAAAATAATACCCGATTTCCGACATAAGCTCCGACCAAAACTCCCTCTTTTCGGACAAAAAATCCACAAAATCGACCCCCCCCCAAAACAGTGAACGAAAATGGGGGTATTTATAGATGGGTTTCGGATTTTGGGGGGTGTAGGTATGGGTGTGGCGTATGGGTGACCGACGGTGTGGGGTCGTGGTGGTGTGTACGGCGACTGGTGGCGGCAATGGTTGAGGTGACCGGCGTGTAGGGGTCACGGGTATGGGGGGCTGTCGACTGTGGGTATGGTAGTGGTGAGGGTGTGGTGACCGGCGTAGGTGGGGTAGAGTGGCTGGTGGTGTGGTGGTGTTGGCGAGGTGACCGGGTGTGGGGGTGTGCGGCGGCTGAGCTGAAAAAAGGGAGAGTGAGAGTTGTTTTCTTTTTTGTTGTGTTTGTGGAGTTAGATGTTGTAGGGTTTTGGTTTAAAGGGGGGAAATAAAGGATATTGGGAGTTAAAAGGGAAGTGGGCCGATCCGGATGGGCTTCGGATGGGTTTGGAATTATTTTGGGTTGGGGAAATAAATGGGTGATGGATTGGGCTTGGACGAAAATGGGTTTTAGTTTGGGTTGGGTAGAAATTGTTTTGGGTTGAGTAGAAGTTGTTTTAGGGGAAATGAAATGGGTTATGGTTTAAAAATACAAAAAGGGTTTTATTACATAAAAAGAAAGCTTTGTAAAATTTATAAATTGTAAAGATGATAATATGATAAAATATAATATTTACGAAATGCTTGATGCTTAAATAAAAAAAATAAAAATGCAATGCCGTTTTGCGAAAATAAAAATAACATATAATATTAGGATAAAAGTATGCTTGTGATATAAAAATGCAAATGACAATAAAAAATGCAAATAATACTAATAATAATGATATATATACATATATATGCCTATATTTTAAAATTGTTTTAAAGTGTCAAAAAATATTAAAAATTGCAAATAAAATCATAGAAGATGGGACAAAATTGGGTGTCAACAAAGACATTATTGAGAAGGTTGGTTAAAAAGGAAAGCAAAGTTATGAAAAAAAACTTGTAGATGGTGTGGTTGCCTTATGTGAAAGATTTGCCCTCCATTTATGATAAAATAATATAATGTTGGACAGTGTCACCGTTTCAGAAGCATTAAATGGATGTGACGCTTGAAATGAAATACAGTTATTACTCTTCAAATTTTTCCGCCAAAGTATGATGAACTTGAAGGCTGGTAGTTCAAATACACTTTCCGGTTACACAAGAGTCGCGACCGGAAAGTGCTAGGACTATTTATATGTGGCAAAATTCGTATAAGACAAATGTATGAATTATGGTGTGACACGTGGAGCATGATGCTGAGTCAGACTCATGTCAGATTACAACGCTACTGGTTTGGTATGCATGGTACCGGGAGCGACATAAGCAAGGCCGATATCGGTAATAAAGAAGGCTAAGAGTCGTTTGCATCGTAACAGACGACCGTTACTAAAGCCGGTCATACAACTTCCAACAGACTTTTAATGACATTTATTGAGAGATTGATTGTCCAATTATTATAATATTCATTTTCCTATGTTTATGAGGACATATTTCATGGGTTGTGTACTCGTGTAGCTCATGTATAAATAGGACACTTCATACCATTGTAACCCATCAGATTCTAGCTATTACAAAAAAATGATTGTTATTCTCTTGATTTTTGTGCTTTCATACAAGTTACCGTCAATTTGCCCAGAAGTTGTCATAAGGCTCATGCTACGCTTTACTTTATCTTGTCTTGTTATTATTCATTTTTAGTATAATTCATCTAGAATTCCTATCTAACCTGTTACTTGAGATTCACGTGTCTTTGATCACGTATATAAATTCAACTGTTCCATTTTACGGATAAACAATGACCTTATGTATTACTACCTCTCCATTTGTATCAAAGAATATAATGAAGGGTTTGAATTCAGAAATACGAAATCAGCGTATTAATTTCAAATATGGTTCCATCATTGGTTTTTATATTTCTTGAATTAATATTTACAAATTAAAAAATTACATAAAAGTTATTATTATAACTTGAGTTCATAGCGAAATCAAAATTATTTAATTAACTGCTCAAATAATAATAGTATCATTTTCTGGATTGAATATAATACACTAACAGTGACACTAGACGTTCAACGACAAGGAAATGAGTATAAGCTAAATATATAATTAGTATTTTTGAAAAATTGTGTCCAATGATTTTACTCCTTGAGGTAATTTTAGTAATTTTGAAGATCCCTTCGGTCTTGATTCCTGAATTCTTAATCTCATTTTCAAACAAAACTAATTAAGTACCATAAAAATTAATGAAACCAAATTGTAATTCATAGTTCGAAATTTACCTCGCAAATACTCATAAAATGTTAATGGCTAAAATTTAGGCAATAACTAAGCAATTTCTTTGTTAACAAGTCAATTCACGACGACTTGACTTAATTCACTGTGATTGAGATAATAATCAATCAAAAGTTGTATAATCTTGTTAAATATACACAATATACATGTGTATATTGTGTATATTAGGTCTCGGCTATGCTCACGGATTGGCCCTCGGATGGGCTGATTATTATGTGTAATTTATGGTAAATGAAAGAAATAATCCCTTTGTTTATTTTCATTACTTGAATAGATATATATACAAGATACAAAATATTCCTATTCTATTCCTAAAATCTTATTCTACCATAATTCTAACTCTACAATTATGGTAGTGTATAATCCTAATTTAGGTAACAAATACATTACAATATACTACACATATATTTTCCTAATATACAATATTCTTACTACATTGTTTATTTACCCTAACTATATTTCCTAAAATAAGTTAGCCCAAACCGAGAGCTTCCAGCTGGGCAGACGAGCATCAATATACAATACACACACATGTATATTGTATATTTAACACACACACCGCAGTCATAGCGGGCGGTCTTCGAAAGCTAAGACTGTTCCTAAAATCTTCAAAAAGGACCGCGGGTAGACCCTTTGTAAAGATGTCTGCAACTTGATAACGAGATGGGACATGGCATACTCGAACGTGACCCCTAGCAACCTTTTCACGGACAAAGTGAATGTCCATTTCGATATGCTTAGTGCGTTGGTGCTGAACCGGGTTACCTGAAAGGTAGATGACACTAATGTTATCGCAATATACCAAGGTTGCCTTCTGAATTGGACAATGAAGCTCCAAAAGCAAATTACGTAGCCAACATGATTCAGAGACCACATTTGCTACCCCTCGATATTCGGCCTCTGCACTTGAGTGTGATAGAGTTGCCTGACGCTTCGCTGACCAGGAGACCAAGTTGTTGCCAAGGAACATACAGTAGCCAGACGTCGACCGTCTGGTGTCGGGACAACCACCCCAATCAACATCTGTGTATGAGACAAGTGTGGATGTAAATGAAGGATATAAGTGCAAACCATAATCCAGTGTCCCATGAATATATCGAATGATGCGTTTGATTGAATTCATGTGCTCAACTCTGGGATCATGCATGAACAAACACATCTGCTGAACAACATACGTAATATCTGGTCTAGTAAAGGTAAGATACTGGAGGGCCTCTGCCAGACTGCGATAGCGGGTCGGATCCTCGTATGGTGCTCCTGCTGCGGCACTAAGCTTGGGTTTTGCATCAACTGGAGTGGAAGTGAACTTACAGGATGACATCACAGCCCTCTCTATGATCTCAGCAGCATACTTTCGTTGAGACAAAAATAAACCACCTGAATGACGTTTGACAGCAATCCCCAAAAAATAACTCAAGGGCCCTAAGTCTTTCATAGCAAACTCAGAACTGAGCATGGTCAAGATAGACTGGCGCAAGGCATCGGAAGAGGCTGTCAAGATGATATCATCCACATACAACAGAATGTAGGCCAATGACGAACCACAGCGGTAGATGAACAAGGAATTATCTGACCTGCTGTGAGTGAACCCAATAGTCGAAACAAAGTCAGCAAACCTCGTATACCAGGCCCGTGGAGACTGCTTAAGCCCATATAATGACTTCTTCAACAAACATACATGATGAGGACGGTTGGGATCCCTGAAACCCAACGGCTGATGCATATAGACTATTTCCTTGAGATCACCATGTAGGAAAGCATTCTTGACATCCAACTTGATGGATAGGCCATGCCTTTGATAGAGCCAAGCTGAGCACAGTGCGAATGGTAGCCGGTTTGACCACCGGACTAAACGTCTCACCACAATCTATCCCAACTTGTTGAGTCTTACCATCACCCACAAGCCGTGCCTTATGTCGAGCAAATGAACCTTCTGAATTCTCTTTATGAGCAAAAATCCACATAGACCTGATAACATTAATACCATATGGACGGGGCACCAACTCCCACATCTTATTATCAATAAGAACATTATATTCATCAGTCATAGCAAATTAAGGTCATTTAAGGCGGACACAGGATTACGGGGCAAGGGGGATTTAGAGACATTGGAATGTAAATTAAAATGTATTTTAGGCGTAAAAATACCTCGTTGACTACGAGTGACCGGTCTATGACTCGACGAAGAATTTAGTGAATTTTGGGAATTTGCCGGGTTCGGGACGGACTGGCCAACAGGCAGTGGGCCTGCTGGCCCAAATCGAGAAACGGGGCAGATTCTGGAACAGTTCCAGAATTGGGCTGGACTGGCCCAATTGCTGGAACTATTTCAGTGACTGGAAACTGTGACGGAGCAGTGGGTCCAGCGGGCAGTGGACCCGCTGGAGGATTTTGGATGCGGTATATGTCTGAAAAATGATGAGTAATATACGGAGATATACCAAATTATACGAACTAGGCTTGGGAGTATGGACTTTAGTAAATGGAAATTGAGTTTCATCAAAAATTACATGGCGATTAATGATGATTTTCTTAGATGATAAATCAAAACATTTATAACCACGATGATTAGACGGATAACCCAAAAACACACACGGAGTAGACCGGGCCTGAAGTTTGTTAATTGTGGTGGATGAGAATAACGGATAACACAAGCACCCAAAAACCCGAAGATGAGAATAAGAAGGATTCTTATTATACAGTATTTGGATGGGGGAAGAATATGTCAGACCTTTAGAAGGAATTATGTTAAGAAGATATGTGGCCATTTGTAGAGCATGATGCAAAAATATGGGGGTATGGAGGAATGAATTAAGAGAGTTCGGACAATGTTATTTATTGAACGAATTTTGCGTTCGGCCTTCCCATTTTGTGAAGATGTATGAGGACACGAAAGCCGAAAATTGATCCCATTATTAACACAGAATTCCCGAAACTCCCTATTGTCATACTCTTTCCCATTATCACATTGAATATTTTTTATTTCTCTTTCGAATTAGATACGAATGAACGCTCTAAATTTGACGAAGACGGAAAACACTTGTGATTTATTTGCAATTGGAAACGTCCACAAAAATTTAAAATAATCATCTAAAAAGAGAACATAATATCGATGACCCAATGAACTAAGAACAGGAGACGTCCATATGTCGCTATGAATAATATCAAATGACATTGAAGTATGAGAATTAGAGTCTACAAAAGGCAACTTAACAATTTTTCCTAATGAACAAGATTGAAAAAGTGGAGTACGACTCGTACCCTTACAAGAAATAAAGCTATTTTTATCTAAAACTGATAAAATAGAAGAGCCCGGATGACCAAGGCGAGCATGCCACAAGGAATGAGAAATGGCTGCAAAGGCTGACGGCAAGGCTTGACTCGATGGACTGAAACCGGGCATGATAGGATAAAGACCCCCCTACTATCACACCTCATGAGATGACTCCCCGTCTTGAAATCCTTCACAGAGAAACCAAAAGGATCAAATTCAACAGACACGGAATTGTCAGTGGTGAACTTTCGGACAGACACTAAATTTTTAATCAATTTGGGGGCATGTAAAGTATTTTTCAAGATAAGGGGTGGATTAGGGGGAGACAACGTTTTCTAACCATACCCTAGAATTGGAATAGAATTGCCATTACCAACAATTATCCCCCGAGGGGTGCTCAAATTGGAATAAGATGAGAGAGTACCTGATTTGGAAGTCATGTGAGTAGTGACACCGGTGTCCATATACCAATTTGTGTTCGGTTGAGTTAAACCCAATGTGTGCATCGCGGCCTCGATATCGGTCTGAGTGGGGCCTGCTGCATGATGGGCTTGCGGGGGTCAGGGCCCAAGTATTCCCGGACGTGACTGAAATGGGCCGTAGCCGCTGAAACCGCCGCCGGCGCCGCCGGGACACCGGCCGGCCGGGCCGCCACCGCCGGTTGCCGGGCTCGATTATTGGCCGCCCCACCGGCCGCCGGAATACGTTGGGCGAGGGCCGCCGGCCCACGGCCCACGGCCCCATCCTCACTGCCATGGGCCCCACTGTTGGGACCAGGGGTGGTGGGCCACTGTTCACCAGACGGGGCCCACTGCCTGCTTGCTGACCACCGGAACTGCCACCGGAATCGCCGCGTTTGCCCCCGCGATTTTTGTTATTATTTTTGCGATTATTTTTGCCGCCACCTTGGGTACGGTTTTGGCCTGAATTCTCAACAAAACCCGAAGAACTTGGGGAGGACGCCATCATGACGACGGGGCTTGCTCCGGTAGCTGCCTTTTTAGCCAAACTGGCTTCTTCCAAAGTAAGCATGGAGCGGGCTTGATAAAAGTCGGGAAGAGGGTTGCTTTGACGAAGGAGAGTTCCAACGCCATTATAGGCATCCGAAAGGCCGGCAACCAATTGTAGAACCAGTCGACTATTTGTTATAGGTGCGCCAACATTACGAAGTTGACGACACGAGAATGTTGGTTATCTTGGAATATGTCACGCAATCTATTCCAGGCAGCCATAGCCGTGGTATCCGGCTCAATAATCGTCTGTAGAAGGTCAACCGAAATAGTGGAGTATATCCACTGGAGAACGGTAGCATCAAGAGTAATCCATAACTGAGGATCCTCCGCGGGAAGAGGTGTAGCGGCGGAATGATATGATGGATAACTTGATAGGAGATAGCGTGTATTTTAAACAGTTCTGCCCACGTCGCATATTGGTCGTTTTCCATTTCAAGTACAATAGGGATACTGTTCTTGACATTAGAAACCATAAGGGCAGGATGATAGTTCTTAGACATATTGAAAGAAAAAAGGAGGGGAAATTTAAGAGAGGTTTTTTAGAGCGGAAAATGAATTTTTGGGAGAGAAACCCGAGTGGGGGTGGGGTGTCTCGGCCGAAAAAGAGAGGACAAAAGTTGGGAGAGAAAAACTTTTGTTTAGACCTAGTCTCTTGATACCATGAAAGTAATAATCTCCTTGATTATTTTCATTACTTGAATAGGTATATATACAAGATACAAAATATTCCTATTCTATTCCTAAAATCTTATTCTACCATAATTCTAACTCTACAATTATGGTAGTGTATAATCCTAATTTAGGTAACAAATACATTACAATATACTACACATATAATTTCCTAATATACAATATTCTTACTACATTATTTATTTACCCTAACTATATTTCCTAAAATAAGTTAGCCAAAACCGAGAGCTTCCAGCTGGGCAGACGAGCATCAGTATACAATATACATACATGTATATTGTGTGTATATTGTATATTTAACAGTAAATATCTAGTATCCTAGTTTAGGTAATGTTATAATATAATTAGTATTGTATTGCCATAATTAGTGTATTACCATAAATGTATAGAATAAGGTTTTAGGAATAGAATTCTCCTATTATGTAACTTGTATATATAGCCTTTCAATTAATGAAAATAATCAAGGGGATTATTTCTTTCATGGTATACTTGTAAGGGTATGAGTCGTACTCCAATTTGTCAATCTTGTTCGTTAGGAAAAATTGTTAAGTTGCCATTTGTAGACTCAAATTCTCATACTTCAATGCCATTTGATATTATTCATAGCGACCTATGGACGTCTCCTGTTCTAAGTTCGTTGGGTCATCGGTATTATGTTCTCTTTTTGGATGATTATTCTAAATTTTTGTGGACGTTTTCAATTGCAAATAAATCTCAAGTGTTTTCCGTCTTCGTAAAATTGAGAGCATTCATTAGAACACAATTCGAAAGAGAAATAAAAAATATTCAGTGTGATAACATTGTCCGCACTCTCTTAATTCATGCTTCCGTACCCCCATATTTTTGGCATCATGCGCTTCAAATAGCGACATATCTCCTTAACATAATTCCTTCCAAAGGTCTGACATATTCTTCCCCCCTTCAAATTTTATATAATAAGAATCCTTTGTTCTCATCTTTGGGTTTTTGGGTGCTTGTGTTATCCGTTATTCCCATCCACAGAATCCTTCTTACTCCATGTGTGTTTTTAGGTTATCCGTCTAATCATCGTGGTTACAAATGCTTTGATTTATCCTCCAAGAAAATCGTCATTAATCGCCATGTAATTTTTTATGAAACCCAATTTCCATTTACTAAAGTTCATACTCCCGAGCCTAGTTCGTATAATTTTTTGGATGATGGTATATCCCCGTATATTACTCATCATTTTTCGGACATGTCCCGCACCCAAAAATCCTCCAGCGGGCCCACTGCCCGCTGGCCCCAGCGAGCCCACTGCCCGCTGGCCCCAGCGGTCCGTCACAAACTACCCTCACTGGATCAGTTCCAGTGATTGGGCCAGTCCACCCCAATTCTGGAACTGGTCCAGTTCCAGTGTCAATTTACCGTCGTGGGCCAACAGGCCCACTGCCTGCTGGCCAGTCCATCCCGAGCCCAGAAAATTTCCAAAATCCGCCCACTTCTTCCTTCAGTCATAGACCAGTCACTCGTAGTCAGAGGGGTGTTTTTAAACCAAAGAGACATTTAATTTAAATTCTAATGTTCTTAAGTCACCCTTACCCTGTACTCATGTGTCTGCATTAAATGACCCAAATTGGAAAATTGTTATGACCGATGAATATAATGCTCTTATTTATAATAAGACGTGAGAGTTGGTGCCCCGTTCTTCTGGTATTAATATTATTAGGTCTATGTGGATTTTTGCTCACAAAGAAAATTCAGATGGTTTGTTCGCACGACATAAGGCGCGGCTTGTGGGTGATGGTAAGACTCAACAGGTTAGGGTGGATTGTGGTGACACATTTAGTCCGGTGGTCAAGCCGGCTACCATTCACACTGTACTCAGCTTGGCTCTTTCAAAAGCATGGCCTATTCATCAGTTAGATGTAAAGAATGCTTTCCTACATGGTGATCTCAAGGAAACAATTTATATGCATCAGCCGTTGGGATTCAGGGATCCCAAACATCCTCATCATGTCTGTTTGTTGAAGAAGTCCTTATATGGGCTTAAGCAGTCTCCACGGGCCTGGTATACAGGGTTTGCTGACTATGTTTCGACTATTGGGTTCACTCACAGCAAGTCGGATAATTCCTTGTTCATCTACCGTCGTGGTTCGTCTTTGGCCTACATTCTGTTGTATGTAGATGCTATCATTTTGACTGCCTCTACAGATGTCTTACGTCAGTCTATCATGACCATGCTCAGCTCTGAGTTTGCTATGAAAGACTTAGTGCCCTTGAATTACTTTTTGGGGATTGTCGTCACTCGTCATTCCGATGGATTGTTCTTGTCTCAACGGAAGTATGCTGCTGAGATCATCGAGAGGGCTGGGATGTCATCCTGTAAGTCCACTTCCACTCCAGATGATACAAAGCCCAAGCTTGGTGCCGCGACTGGCGTACCCTACGAGGATCCGACCCGCTATCGCAGTCTTGCAGGGGCCCTTCAGTATCTTACCTTTACGAGACCAGATATTACATATGTTGTCCAGCAGGTGTGTTTGTTCATGCATGATCCCCGAATTGAGCACATGAATGCGCTCAAACGCATCATTCGGTATATTCAGGAAACATTTGACTATGTTTTACATTTATATCCTTCCTCGACGGCCACACTTGTCTCGTATACAGATGTTGATTGGTAGGGCTGGCAATGGATCGGAGGTGGATCGTGTGGAGCTCAATCCGCCTTCACCTGCAAATGATCCATCCACCACCCGACCCATCCATCACTCTATTTTTTTTAATCCACATCTGATCCACCCATCATCCACGGGTGAATCGGGTGGATCGGATGCTTCGCGGATGGAAGCGACGAAGACTTATGAAAATTGGTCGATACTCAAGTCTTGTAGGTAATTTATGACAGTTAATAAATATGTCAGTTCAAATTTCACAAAAATGAACTTTACTTTGTTCATTTTATTGGAAGTAGAGAATTGTACTGATTAATTCGAGAATGACATGGTCTGGTAAACCCACAAAGTTGCATTTGATTATATCAACTGTTAAGATAAAATAAATATCATTAATCCTCATAGTACTGTGAGTTCATATTTTTATGTGAAAACGATCAACATTTGTTTTTCCCCTTTCTTATGTTGTTCAATGTACGTTTTACTTAATCAAACTTAGAGTGATATAATTAGCAGATAAAAATATAATTTGTTCAATCTGTTTAAATTTGGACGAGTTAGCGATCCACATATTTCTTAACTCAAGTTATTTTGATTAGCCTGATTCAATCAAATTAAAAATAGCATTTATTAAGCGTTTGGACATGCAATTTCATCTTATGAGATGAAATCATCGTTTGGACATGCGATTTCATCTCATGAGATGAAATTCCAAATCATTCAAAAAGACATGATTTGAGATTTCAAATTTTAAATGTAAAAGTTGACCACAAGTTTATATTTTGTAAAAATAGATCCATAAATTGGTAGATATAATTAGCAATCATGTTTATCAATTATTTATATCAACTATTAAAAGATCTACAAGAGGGGTGGATTGAAAATAATTAATTTATAACGGGTGGATGGGTGGGTCGGGTGGTGGGTTGGATGTATGTCCACCCGAATCCGACCCTGTCCGTCACCCGATCCATCCGTCACCCGATTAAATCCATGTTTTATTCGTCCATATAATCGGGTCGGATGGATCGGATATTCATCGGGTTAGGGTGAAATTGTCAGCCCTACTGATTGGGGTGGTTGTCCCGACACCTGACGATCTACGTCTGACTATTGTGTGTTCTTGGCAACAACTTGGTCTCCTAGTCTGTGAAGCGTCAGGCGACTCTCTCCCGCTCAAGTGCCGAGACTGAATATCGAGGGGTAGCTAATGTGGTCTCGGAATCATGTTGGTTACGTAATTTACTATTAGAGCTTCATTGTCCCATTCCGAAGGCAACCTTGGTGTATTGCGATAATATTAGTGCCATTTACCTTTCGGGTAATCCGGTTCAGCACCAACGCACTAAACATATCGAGATGGACATTCACTTTGTCCGTGAAAAGGTTGCCCGTGGTCAAGTTCGCGTATGCCATGTCCCGTCGAGATATCAAATTGCCGACATCTTTACAAAGGGTCTTCCCTCGGTCTTTTTTGAAGATTTTAGGGACAGTCTCAGCGTTCGAAGAGTGTCCGCTATGACTGCGGGTGTGTGTTAAATATACACAATATACACACAATATACATGTGTATATTGTGTATATTAGGTCTCGGCTATGCTCACGGATTGGCCCTCGGATGGGCTGATTATTATGTGTAATTTATGATAAATATTAAGTATCCTAGTTTAGGTAATTTTGTAATATAGTTAGTATTGTATTACCATAATTAGTGTATTACCATAAATGTATAGAATAAGGAGATTATTTCTTTCAAATCTATTTAGCACCTTACATTTTATCCTGTATATAAACTGAAAATAAATGTAGGCCTAAAAATAACAAAGAATGTATCTAGGGATGGCAACGGATCGGATCTGGACCGAATCCTACTAGATCCAGATCCAGATCCATTTTTCATACCTGGATTCAGATCCGGATCCAGATCCGTCGGGTCCATAAAAATCAAATCCAAACCCGGATCCACAGGATCCACGGATCGGATCTGGATCCACATGTAAAAAAATTTGTCTTGCTAAGATTGTAACTTTGCTAAGATTTTTTTTTTGAACTGACAAACGATTTTTACTTAGCTAACAGTTTACTGTGTTTCAATTTTGAAATGTTCATATGAGATATTTTGTTCGTTGTCTCGTTTTGATTATGAGCTATTAATTGAAAATGTTGGACAATGACAATAGTTGTGAAAAATGCTGACTAGTATTTTCACAATGCATAACTTGCATGTGCTTGAAATCTTCACAAATGAAGTGAATATAATTTTAACTACTTGTTTATGGAGATGTTAGTTATTCACTGATATAACATTGATTTTATTATCGAAGTTACCTCTTTATTTTTTGGTTTTTGAGTTAACGCGAGGATAAATTAAACTTGTTTTGAGAATTAAACTTGCAATGATGTGCTTAGAAATTTTAAGAAAATACTTATAAAATTACATTCTAGGTTATGAATATATTTAGTAAAAAAAGGATTCACGGGTCGGATCTGGACCGGATACGGATCTCAAATACAAGATCCAGATCCAGATCCGATCCGTCAGAAACGGATCCGGTCCAAATTTTGAAAATCCATATCCTATAAAACGTCCACCGGGTCCGGGATCCACTGCCATCTCTAAATGTATCTTTCCTATTTGGAGTTTTATTAAGAAATATTAAATCTTTTCTATTTAAATTTCTAAGAGGTCTTGAGTATTGAAAAGCCATAAATAGTGAAAGAAAGAGTTCTCTCTGAACTTAGTAGGAAATTCCTTCAAAGACTCCCACCCTCCCTTAACGAAAACTCCACCGTAATATGTATACAACAGATAACTAAAAGTACAAGCCAATATATGATGCTACAAAGAAAAAGAAGGGTAATATCCCAATAATTTATTTGTCAACGATAATAATTGCACGACGATTTTATTTCATTCATTCATTGAGACGGAAGATAATGATCTATCAAAAGTAGTACAATGGTCCTATTTTTTTTATGCAGATGAAAAGTGAAAATGAAAGTGGATCCATAAATAAGAAAGAAATTTACTCATCCCAATTTGGAAAAGAAGAATCGACAACTATAATTTGGAATGAATTCTAATGTCATTCTTCGAGTATCATTGTCAAATAACATTTGCTTTCCAAAGATTCATAAAGTGTCACATAACACTTGTTAAAGGATTACAAAATAAATCAAATAATTAATCGGGATCGTTTTATGTATATATAAGTTATAGAAATGTTGATAGCCGAAGTTAATTTTACCTTGTTTGCTTATTGGTGATTAAGTAACAAGTTAATATATGACACATTTTTTGTGTACTAGAATTACTACTGTTTGCGACAACAATATTGTGATTTGGGCGAGACAAGGAAAGCAACTTCCAACAGTTTGACAATTGGATTACCCAATTAATAAATTAATCTTTCTCGGGAAACTTTTTTTTTTTTTTTAGGTCTTTTCAGTTTATGTTGTTAGTTTATATCAAAAAGGAAAGTTGCGAGTAAAGTCAGATGCACATTTATGAATTATGACTTATCAGTTAAAATTCTTCCTGGTACAAAGGCAAACTGACTATTGTCCACAAGAAAATACATTAACTTTTTGCAGCCTGTTAGTCAAGACTTTAGAAATGATCTTGTACAGCACAATAGAACATGAAATGGGCCTATACTTTCTATAAATGATATCTTCAGAAGTTTCAAATTTCTTCATACATGTTTCATCTTACACACACACTTTTCCTGTTTATGACCATCTCTGTGCCACTATCTTCATATAATCCCCATGTTCTGCCTAGATATTAAAGAACCTGAAAGGCAAATTAGGGGTTCAATTCATTTGTGAAATATGCAGCAGCATAGGTGAATGATCAGACTCATTTGGCAAGTCATATTCAGCGGTGATGTGCCCCAATTTCAGCATCCATTCATCATTCCCAAACATCTTATCTATTCTGCTATATATTCTATCATTAGTAGTTTGTTTATAATTAGTCCTAGTATAAAAGTCACCTCTCTATAGCAACTTTGTGAGGGTAGCATTATTGACACATTCAACAAAGTCCTTAGTTTCTGAGCCTGATACAGGATTGCCATACAGTCTATCTTGTGAAGTGAGAACAACATTAAAGTTACCTCCCATTAACCGAGGCATAGTAGTACTCTGAGCAATGATTAGTAGGTTTTTCTTTGTTCCAGTGCATTAAAGCCATACACCACTGTAAAGACACACTCCATTCTACCCCTTCTATCTCTGATATGACAATGGATATCCTGAGTTGCAGCTTTGATAAGTATAACCTCTAATGCTTTATCATCCCACATAACCCATATTCTTCCATTAAAAGCAAATGGATAATTATTGTAAGTCTGTCATCCTGGTGCTATATGGTGCATGATTTTTGCAGCCTTATGTTCATTCACTCTAGTCTCCACTAATCCTGCCAGTTGAATATGCTTGGTAAACAGGTATCTCTTCAACTCCTTCTGCTTATACCACTTATTTGCTCCCCTCACATTTCATGTAACCCAATTCATTAAGAGGACAAGGTCCCCACTTTTATCAGTGGGCTTATGCTTATCCACCACAGCCTCACTTATTCTTAATGTACCATAACTATTTCTTGTTGGAGTGGGTGTCAACAATGGAAACTCCTCAAGACTTAGTCCATCCACGATAGTATCATGCATCTTTCATTTCCCTCTATCCACCACCTTAGCAGGCTCTTTAGGATCTGTAGTCACCACAATAGTTTGAGGGATGGATTCTGGAGCAGGTCTCACCTGGGGGTGCTACTTCTACATGTTGTCCCATCATATTCACTTTTGACATCCATTGTTGGACAGACTTCTAAGATCTCCTATTCTTCTTTGGTTGCATAAATGCCTTGTCCTGGGCAGTAGGAGGTGCAGGCACTTTAGGAGGAGTAGGTGGTCTTGGCAGAGGACATACATGTCCAACTTTCAAGCACTGTGAACAATACTTAGGTTTCCAAACAAACTCCACCTCCTGTATGAATTGCTTTCCATTAGGATCCTTGACCTTCACTGTCCCAGTTAATCCTTTGATAACATTAACTTCAATCAGGATCTTAGCAAATGATAGTCTATTCTGTTTAGAGGTATACTCATCATCAAATATAGGCTTCCAATTGCACTTGCAACTCTACTCAAAGAATCTCCTCCCAACCAACTCATTGGCAATTTAGGGAAGCTGACCCAAAATGGAATTTCAGTAAGAAACCCCAATGTAAAATCAAAATCAGCAGTCCATTTTTGAGGATGATTGGTCTGTTATTGATAGTATGAGGGCCATAGTATAATATATTTTGCATATCCTCCAGACTTTGAAAGTTTACCACATAATACCATCCTGATGAAGGTAAAGAGCATGTTCTACAACATCATCCCAAGTTCTGTTTATAAACCTTGGCATATAACTATTCCCTGGAACTTCCCCTATCACATAGGCTATCAAAGCACACCTCCATTTAGCATTCTCCTTTTCTACCTCATGTTTATCTAATTGAACCACAACCACACCATGTACAGTACTATGAGGAATATAGGTAAGAGGCAAACCATGTGAAGCCAGTCGATTCTTCTTAAACGAGTTATCCCATGGATTTGCCAGCTGGACTGTAGGGTTTTGTTGGGTTGTTGTACGCAGCGGATATTGAAAACTTGTTTCAAACCCAACAAACGTAGAACTGTTTGACTATAGGATAATTTTAGACTGTAAACATAAGACTTGAATGGTACTTACATGTTTACAATATCTGAAATCTTTATCAACTGTGGATGCGCACGCGAATGACCTTTCGATTGCAAGCTCCAAGCTTCAATGTATTCCTCCTTTGGAAAACTAGAAAATCCGGCAGAGGTTCGAGAGAATGTTTTGATTCTGAATCTCTAAGACTTAGAATAGTGATATGAAAATTAAGTGTAATGAATAATGAAGTGTAGGTCTGTATTTATAGGTGAAAAATTATGTCAAACCGGATTAAGGTTTGACCTTGGGCCTGACCCAAAAATTTTCAACATATTCTTAATTAAATCCAAAATCCAATTTTAACTTAATTAAAACAATCATCGTTCATTTAAATATCTCAATTCTAAATTGAATATTTAATATTCTCTCAATACATCCTTAGATCGAAAGGACAATCGACATAGTGTGACCCACCCTACATGCCTTCTCATATCGACACTAATCAAATTAAGGTCTACGCGGAACTCCTAGACGGCGCCGCAAGACGAACTCAATATGTGAAGTACATTTACATGAATCCAGTAAACTTAACCTCTATGTGGTAAGATAAAATCATTTCATTCACGATACACTTGATCAAGCTTAGGATTTGCCAAGTGTCTATCCAAATAGCTTGATCATTATATCTCATCTATATTGGTTGACAACAAGACTATATTCTATATATGTCTATTGCGTTGGCCAACGACTTAGTCAACACAATATCAATGAGAAGCTGAGCGTTCTCTCGAATATACATTCGAGTAATGAATCCTAATTTTGGCTCAACTACCACCTTTAATCCACATCGTAATGTACCCAATACAAGTCGTATCTCAACCTATAAGTCATTTGAGCTTAGGACATGATCAAAATATATTACTATATAGACAAGGTGTGTATTGAACTCAAGTCTAAGGACTTCTATCTTCCACACGCTAATCATACTTTAGACATGTATAACAAACAATATATCAACAGGGTATACCAATACTTCCAAAGTATCTATGTGTCCATCACGAGTAGCCATTACTCATAGCAAGTGAGACATACTATATCTCATTCTTGATGATCATTAGTCGAGGTTATTTTAAGGATTACGTTATAATATTGATATCTCACATTATTAATAACGTAACCTCTAGGGAGTCATATTATGGAATATTATAAACAATCAACTAATAATTCAATAATTGTAAATGTCAAAATACTAATCTCTATTAATAATAATATGAATATATATAAATTACATTTGTTCTAATACATATTGTCTCTAGTACATAAATATATTTTCATGAACATCTCATGTCTCAATTGTTTCTTGCAATTGTTGCTGCATAATTTGACCAGTCTCTATGGATACTCGAACTGGGCTTTTATTAGTCTCCGGCCTTTCTGATTCAGCTACCCCTAAATTAGGGGTTACTGAGTTAGGGTTTACGTCAACAACAACAGACTTCTACACAGCCACCGTATCTGCATCCACTATACTCTTCGGGAGCTGTTCCATTGGTGTAGTATTCTTAAAATTAGGTTCCTCAGCCATCTTTGTTTCAATTGGCCCTCCATGCGTGCTTTGTATTGGCTCTTAGCTCCAATTGGTGTGATCTTGCTTGCGTGAACAGAACCCTTAGTACGCGAACTAGAAGATCCTGTTTGTGTTCCTTTCTTACTCTTTATTAGTCAAATTGCTAACGGAACTGACAAACACAACTATCTGATTCTTCTTAGGTCGAGCTCGAGCCACTCCTCCTCCCTTTCCATGGTAAATCCACAGTGGCGTACGAAATACTATCGTGCGCCGAGAGCATGGAGAAGAGAGAAAAAGTTGAACTGCTATTTTTTTTTTCAATTTTACCTTTTGCGATAAATAGCTATTGGAGTACTAATAGTTAAGTTTATTTTTTTTTAAAGTAGCGAATATAAATAAATTGGTAAAACAAACATATAATAACTGATATTTTAAAGGGAGGGCAGAGTCAATATTGGACTAGCAAAGGCAACAAAAGGAGTGCGATTTTAGAAAAATAAGAAACAATTAATTCTCTTTTTTGATTTATTCTTATTTTAATAAATATGGAGAAATATTAATCTCCTTAATCTCTCTACCTTCCAACTTAGGATAAAGTTTACATACGCACTACCATTTTCAAACTCCACTTATGAAATTATACTAGTTATGTTATTGTTGTTGTTGTATGGAGAGCCAGACGCCACTTGTGTTATTGCATTAGGTGTGTTGTTGTTGTTGTATTGAGAGAGATTAATGTGATAAAAATAAAATACTAATATATAAATTCAGCTCAAATAAATAAATAAAAAAAGCAGCCCGGTGCACTAACTTCCTTCACTATGAGCGGGGTTCGGGGAAGGGGAAGGGGCATACCATCAGGGTCTATTGTATGCAGCATTATCTTGCTTTTCTACAAATGATTGTTTCCACACCTTGAACTCGTGACCTCCTGGTCATATGTGAGTAATTTTATCAGATCAAATAAAAAATTCAATCAAATTACTTTTAATTGATATTTTTAAAAAAGTAGTGCAATTTGACAAAAGTGAGAGATGAGTATATTTACCTTTGTGCTTTTGCCATGAAAAGAAAACAAATTTCTTCCGACCCCAAGTTTTACTTTTTGTTATCTCATGAGAAAGAAAAGAAAGGAAGTAGATTTGTTTCCCTTTAAATCCACCATGTCTCCTTCTCCCTTTTCTCTTTTTCAGATACGCATGACCACTCAAAATTAATGGCCATATGACCTTAATTACAGTATTTATTTTGTTTTATTAGAACTCATTTCATTCTAATAACCAGTAACAATTAAAAGATTTGAAAAAAATGAACAGTAGTAATTGTGCATCGCACAAATTATAACTTATACTCAGTCAGTCCCATTTTATGTGGATTCACTATTTGGGAAGCTGAACAATTGGTGTATTTTTACAATATATTACTTTGAAAAACTAATTAGTTACTCGACTACAAGTCTTGTAGTCACAATTTTTTTTTAACGTAAAACGGATCTTGGGTGCCACATGGGAATTTAAATGCCAATAAGGATTTTTTCCGTAAAAGAATAGTACACAATTTTGATTGCCCTTATTTTCTAAAATACAAATTACAAGTTGAATGATTTTAGTCTGACTAAACAAAACGATGTTACTTTACTGCATAATTTTCTTAACTTGAGAAATTTTATTGTGATAAGACAAATTAAAGCGATTTTACTGCATAATTTCGATAACTTAAGTGATCATTTGATGAAGTTACTCCTTAATAATGACACATCCAATTAATAGACAAAAAAAACAGGCCAACTTTTAAAAGCCATGTTTTCTGGTTTAAGTTTTTTTGTGTGTGGTTATTTTAGTGTTAGAAGTGGCTGATTCACAACATGAACTCTCGTTTACTAAGTTTTATCGTTTCTGGTATCATTATTTTTGTTATTGTTTTGGCTAAGCTTATAAGCTCGTCAAACTAACTTATAAGCATTTTTTGGCTTATCTACACATTTGGTAAAAATAAAAGTGCTTATAAGTCAAGTGCTTGTAAGTAAAAAATAAGCCACAATCCATAAGTTGGTCTCCCCAAACTTATTATTTTTTAGTTTATAAGCATTTTTAGTTTGACCAAGACTTTTACTATTTTCTCCCTAATATTATTTTGTAATCCTTGAAATACCCGTATTCTAATAAAACCCTAACCCTCTCCATCACGTCACTTCCTCATCTTACGTCTTTAAAACCCAGTAGCTCCCTTTACAGACGTTAAAAACATACAAGAATATGTACCCAATAGTTCTTCTTCTTTTAGGTTTGTGCTACTGAAAATTGCAAAAACTCAAGAAATAATTTTATGTTATACTAACGAACTTTAGTATAATTATTAACTATTTTATTATAGCTTATGATTGTAATTTAGCTTATCCTAAAATAATATATATTCATAAGAAATAATTTTATCTAATCAATTTTGTATGAAAAATAAAATGAGGCATAAATCATTCTGTGTTGAATTAATTTGGTATGTAAGAACTTCTAAAAATAATGTTTTTATTAGAGTAATCAACTTTAAGGGTATTTAAGTCATTTTAACAGAAACAATGCTTATCAACACTTTTTTTGTCTTAATTATCAGTTTCAACACTTTTATTCAAACGCGTAATTGCTTATTTATCAAATCAACTTCGACACTTTAAAATGCTTATCAACACTTAATTAATGCTTATCAGCTAAGCCAAACAGGCTCATATATCAAAAAGAAATTTAATCTAGAACCATATCAATTATGGTTGTAAGAGTACCTTTTCTTTTTCAAGAAAAAGGGATATGTTATTTCTTATAAGACTACTCCAAAAGTAGGATATTTCTTTTCTTATAAAACTACTCCAGGTGTGTGTTCGGTAGGGAGGAAAATGCTTCTCACGGAAAATAAGTTCTTGAAAAACAAGTGATTTTCATATATTTTGTTCTCATGTTCGTCTGATTAGTGAAAAATAAGTGAATTTCTTACTTATTTTCTCATGCCAGTTGGTTAGTAGATATAATATTTTTTGAAAAATACTCACCCAAGCCACATCTAACTCCACCACCCAACCAAATCCCACCCCCACCACCCTCGAACACACTTAATCTTCACCCACCCTACCCCACCCTTGAACACGCTTAATCTTCACCCATCTCTACCCCCGCACCACCACACCCACCCCAACCCCACTCCACACTATCGTTCTAACTAACTGTAACATCCCGTACTTTCGGATTACGATTTAAATTGCTAAGCGTATATAAAATCGCTAAGCAGGTGTAAATAGACCCGAGCGTTGGGAAAATTTTGTTATATTTACATATGCGAATAAGAGATTAGTAATTAAACATATGAAATCCTGGAATAATTTTGGAAGTAACAAGTGTGACGACGGGGATCGGGAATAAATTTGGTGGGCACATAAAGAGGTTATGGACTAATGTCATAATACAAGAATTATGACATGGAGTATAAAAAGATTTTATAAATCCTTAAAATTTAAGTGAATTGGGATTACGAAATTAATTAAGTGTGTGATTGATAAATTATACGGAGACAAATCACTTACTTAATTAAGTGGAGTGCATGTAGTGTGTATGTGTCGTGATTAGGGGTATCCCACCGCCGAAGAATTGGCTAGTGAGAGACATGATGATAGAATTCACTTGGTAATGAAAGTTATACCTTGCTTTAAGAATTCTTTGGAGATCAAAGAGACGTTCAGCCGCCCTTGCAATTTCATTTAGAAAACTTATACATTTCAAAAGACATATCAAATGTCTTTATCGTTCCAGTAACAAGGAAGGGAAAGATTGTCCTTTTTAGTTAGTGGTGATTAACAATTGTGGTAGCAGATATCTAATATCCATCCCAGCAACGTGGTTAACTTTTAAGCTCGGAATCGAGGTGTGTTAAAGTAAATTATTTCTTTATTTTGGCATGTTCCACGTAACGAAATATAACTGTGATATTGCTTCATAATTTATTCTACTCCAAGTAGTTAAGAATATTCATGTTATTGATTCCTATGCTAAAACCATGTCTAAATATGTTCCTAAGTCCTTATTGAGGCATACGGAAAAGGTGTTAACATTCACCGTGTTAGACAAATGGGCAAGGATATTATTGTCATCCGATAAATTCGGGAAATGTTTTACTGATATTCATGCATTTTCATTTGCATTGCATTCATATATTACTCTGGACCCACTGGTGCTATGCACACTACTATATGGTAAATATTATATATATAGGGGATATGGGGAAAGGGAAATGCGTTATATACGCACACCACCTGCAGCTGGTACAGACTATCACAAAAGAGTCCGAAGAGGCCAATATGATGTGATGATGTGATGTGATGCCTGTATGACTTATTGGGACGGGTTGCACGATCCGTAACACTAACATATATATACCGCACTTGCATCATGCATATATTCGTTAACCATTACATAGTATGATGCCCACAGAGCTGTCATGATACGGAAATTGCCCGATGAGGCCAATGAATATGGACACTGCATTGTGCATAACATGTAGGCAAGTGTATTAGGGCCCTCACACACAGTTACTGTTGGTTAGTTGTTTATGTTTCAGTTATCGGTATATTCATGTTATGCTTTTATTTATGCCTGACATACCCAGTACATCAGTCGTACTGACGTTTCTTTTGTAGGGGGACGTTGCGTTTCATGCCCGCAGGTTCGCATAGACAAGGCGACGGCCCACGAGAATAGGTTGCAGATTTCAACGGATTTTTGGAAGCACTTCTCTATTTTCGGAGTGTCGGTCTGATTTTGGTATGATACAGTCTTGCGTGTCTATATGGGTATGGCGAGGCCTTGTCCCGACCTGTTGATGTTGTGTACTCTCTTAGAGGCTTGTAGACAGGTGTCATGTGTAGTAGTTTTGTATGGCCTTATCGGCCTTAGTATATTATATATATAAGTTGGATTTCTGGGTTACTATTTCCACCATCCTTTTTCGCCTGAGTCGGTAATTAATTATGAATAGGTGTTGATAGTGTGATTAGCGGTACCGGACGGGTGGGTTCCGGATGCCCGTCGTGGCCCTACGGTTTGGGTCGTGACACTAACCCCCCACCCCCCCACCTACCACACTATCAAATTTTTATTTCATATATTTTATTTTATTTTATTTTTATAAAAAAATAAAAAAAAATCTTACCCCCATCTTCGCCCCTTGGACCCTCTCCCCAACCACAACCCACCCATACCAAATTTAACCATATTTTTTTTATTTTTAATAAAAAATTATAAAAATAAAATAAAATATATGAACTAGAAAATTCAGGAGGGGGGTAGAGGGGGTGGGGGATTGGTGGGTGGTGTAGAAACAAAAAAAATGTAAAAGCTCTTTTTAAAAAACGTTAATTTTTTAAGGGGTGGTGGGTGAAAAACTAAAAAAAAAATTAAAAACGTTTTTTTAAAAAAAAATTAAAAATTTTCAGAGGGTGGAGAGGGTGGGTGTAGAAAACCAAAAAAAATAAAAAAAAATCGGGGTGGAGTGGTGTAGAAAATAAAAAAAAAACATTAAAACTTTTTACAAAATAAAATATTTTCGAGGGGGGAGGGGAGGGGTTGGTGTGGTGGGGGGTCGGGGGTGGAGGTGGGGAAGGTCGGGGTAGGAGGTTCGTAGTGGGGGGTGGGGTTAGTGGTGTAGGAAACAAAAAAAATCTAATTTTTTTGGGGGATGGGGGTGGATGTGGTGGGGGTGGGGTAGTTGATTGGATTCCACTTGTGAGACTTGTTTTTCCTACTTTAATTAGAGAAGTCATTTTTCATTTTTGAGGAAATTGTTTTTCTAAAAAAAGTATTTTTCAATTTTTTTGACTAAACGAACATGAGAATAATGAAAAACTTCATACCGAAACACCCTAAATGTAGGATATTTCGTTTCTTACATAACCAAGGATGGAATGTTATATTTCCCTTATCGAGAGAACCCTTGTATAAATATTAGTATATCGTAAGGATGTAACATCCCGTACTTTTGGATCACGGTTTAACGCGCTAGGCGTATGTAGAATCGCTAAGCGTATGTAAATGGACCTGAGCGTTGGAAAAAAAAATCATGTTTACGTATGGTAATAAAGAGACTAGAATATAAAAGAATTAGAACTCGAAATAATTTTGGACGTGGCAAGTGTGACGACGGGGATCGAAAATAAATTTGGCGCGTGCACAAAGAGGTTATGGACTAGTGGCATATTAGGAAATTATGACATTGGGCATACGAAGATCTTATGAGTTTTTTTAGAATTTAAATGAAGTGAGATCTAGAATTAATTATGTGTATAATTGATTAATTATGAGATAATTAATAATTGTGGGGGGACAATATTTGGTAGGGTGTTACGTGTGGCATGTAGAGTTAATCCTTAACTGACTAAGTGATGGGCATTATAGGTGGTATTAGCTCGTAGACTCCACCGCCAAATTGGCTAAATGGAAGACAATAATGAGATTCACTTAATGACATTTAATGATTAGTAGATCCCATCTTTAAAAGAAGCATACTGTGATACTTTGTCAAATCCTCTAACCCTTTTTGTATGATATTGAGACAAAACACTTCACCATAAAAGACTTGTACAGGTCTTTGTTAAATTAATGGGTAAGGGTAGGCTGTAACACGTCCTAATACTCGCTATTAAAAAAACATAGGCAGCATATCATTTCTTTTCAATCTTAACAAATCAGTTAGGAAAAGTTCTTCTTAGTTAGGAAAAGTTCTTTTAGTTACGGAGGGTTAACAAAACGTGAAGCAGTATTTGGAGTATTTAATCACGCCAAGAATTGTTAGCGAAGCAGTCCATTTCTCGTTCCAGTAGCAAGAATTGTTCTTAGCAAGTTCAGGTATGTTAAGATAGATTTTTTTTTTCTTTTGGCATGTTCCAAATAACGAAATATAACCGTGATATTGCTCCATAATTTATTCTACTCCTAGTAGTTAAGAATATTCATGTTATTGATTCTTATGCTAAAAGCATGTCTAAATTTGGTTCAAAATCCTTATTGAGGCATACGAAAAATGGGTTGATATTCACAGTGTTAGTCAAAGGTACAAGGATATTATGTCATCCGATAAATTCAGGAAAATGTTTTATTGTCATTTATGCATTTTCACTTGCATTGTTTTCATATATTACCCTGGACCACTGGCGCTATGCACATTACTATATGGTAAATATTATATATATATATATATATGTATGGGAATTGGGGAAAGGGAAAAAGGCGTTATATACGCACACCACCTGCAGCTGCTATAGACTATCACAAAAGAGCCCGAAGAGGCCAATATGATGTGATGATGTGATGCCATTGTGTGGCGATATAACCTGATGCCCACAGAGGCGATTATGTGAGGATTCCTATGTGGACATTAGTATACCGCATTTGCATTATGCATACATTCATTAACCGTTATATGATATGATGCCCACAGAGGCTGTTATGGTAAGGAAGATGCCCGATGAGGCCGATGTATATGGAAACTGCATTGTGCATCACATTTATGCATATGTATTAGGGCCCTCAGAGACATTTACTGCTGGTCAGTTGTTTCTGTTTCAGTTGTTGTTATATCCATGTTATACTATTGTTCATGCCTGACATACTCAGTACATCAGTCGTACTGACGTCCCTTTTGTCGGGGGCCGCTGCGTTTTATGCCCGCATGTTCAGTTAAAGAGGGTGACGGTTCACACTAGTAGGTTGCTGGTTCAATTGATATTGGAGCACTCTATTTGTTTCAGAGTTGCAGTTAGTCATGGTACAATATTTTTACATCCGCATATGGGTATGGCGAGGTCTTGTCCCGTCCTTGTGATGTCATCTATTCTTTAGAGGTTTGTAGACAGGTGTCATGTGGATAGTAGTCTTGTATGGCCTTGGTATGAGTATGCATATATGAAAATTGGATTTCTGATTAAAATTTTTTATAATATTTTTCGGCTTAGTCCGTATTTAATTACGATTAGGTGTTGGATGTACGGTTGGCGGTACCCGGCGGGTGGGATCCGGGTGCCCGTCGCGGCCCTACGATTTGGGTCGTGACAGATACATATTAAATTGTTAAGCTTTCCTAACTCATAATTTAAAGTTGTGTTTAAACATGTGTTTCACTTGTAAAAATATTGGAGTTTTGTGAGAGAATTATTTGTTTTTAGTTGAAAAAAATGGTTAGAATCAATTTTTGAAGAAAACCTCAACTTCAAGTGTCACAACCCAAACCGGAGGGTCATGACGGGCACCTGGACCTTCCTTGACGAGTACCATTAATCACATATGTAACATCTAACCATAATTAATCATGGGTCACGAGGGCCGCCACGAGATACCATGCTAACATTTGGAAATAGTAAACCGGAAATGACCTATGTAAAATTCTGCAACCAAAAGGACCCAATCTATATAAATATACATACCAAGGCCGACAAGGCCATACACGACTACTCTACACAGGACAACTGTCTACAAGCCTCTAAAGAGTACATAACATCATAAGGTCGGGACAGGGCCCCGTCATACCCCTATGCATATCCAAAATATCGTACCACGACTAGACTGCAACTCTGGACCCAATAGAGTGCTCCAATATCAACTGAACCAACAACCTACTAGTGCGGACCGTCACCTTGTCTACCTAAGCCTGCGGGCATGAAACACAACGTTTCCTAACAAAAGGGACGTCAGTACAACTGATGTACCGAGTATGTCAGGCATAAAGAAATAGCATAATAGAGACCTTAAAGTAACATGAGGCAAGAAACAACCAACTAGTAGAGAATGTCTCTGAAAGCCATAATATGCCTAAGTACCATGTCTGTGTAGAATGCCTCTGAGGGCTATAATATGCCTAAATTCCATGTACCGTGCAAATGCGGTCATACATATACATATGCGTATACAACACCATCAAGTCTCTGTAGGCATCCCATCATATCATATCGGCCTCTGTGGGCGCTGCAGGTGGTGTGCGTATATAACGTCTTCCCTTTTCCCATGCCCCATACATATATAATGCATACATATAGTAGAGTATATAACTCATATGAGGTCAAGGTATGTACATGAATATAATGCATGAATGTTATGATAATAAGACACTATAAGCTTGTCGGAGTAATGTAATATCGCTTCACCTCCGATTAACATTATGAATACTAACATACCTCAACAGGGATTTAGGAACGTATTTAGACATGCTTTGACAACATGAATGAATAACATGGACATTCTTAACTACTAAGAGTATAATCATTTATGAGACAATATTACGTTTACGTTTCGTAACTTAGAACATGTCAAAAGAAAGAAGGATTTGCCTTAACATACCTTTGGTTCTTGGTCCGGCATTACGATACACCCACGAGTCCCAACTGAATCAACGGACATTAATCTCTTGAAAAACAATCTCTAAAATCTCCATATAAACGTTTTCTTGAGATTTCTTAAAACCAAACATGTCTTATGTCGTTGTCATACTATCAATTTCCTTTGAACCTAGGCTAATACCAATTGATTTCTCCTCTTAAAGATCCCTTCAATCACGTTGCAACTGTAGTGATGTTTGGACAAAGATACCACATTGTAGTGTTATGTTCTTGAATTAAAAAATGACTTAGCAAATTGTTGATATCCTCTTTATAAGTCAATTATATATGACCATTTTGTCCCTACAATCCTTATATGTACAACACTCATGTTGCTCCTACCCTTCATTACTTCTTTAAGAATTACACCTACGCAATATAGTACATAGTCATTAGATGCTACACTTTATAAGGCTACACGTGGATGATTCCATATTCCTCATTATCCACTTATTAATTTCTTTAGACCACACTCCACATTTAACTTATCACACACATAATTAAATTCTTGATCCTACTTCACTTAAATAGTAATCATTTTAGCACGTTTCATATACTCATTATTACGTTCATGTAATATATCACTAATCCATAGCCTCTTTATCCACACACCAAATATTATTCTTTACCGCCGTCGTCTCACTTTTAAGTCCTAAATTATTTCGGGACCGCATTCTTTTATATACTAAGCTTCTTTATTTGCATACGTGAACATGACCAAAAATCCTCCAACGCTCGGGTCTATTTACATACGTCTAGCGATTCAAACCATGACCCGAAAGTACGAGATGTTACATCAAGTTGGAGCGAAACATGGACTATAATATACAACCAACATTTTAAAAAAAAAAAACTAATTATTTTATTTCCAGCATTTGAAATACTGATAAAATACTTCAAAGATGATTTTCACTCATAATTTTTTTTCAAAAGAAGGTAAAATAAAGATAGTACATCCTATAATTACAAAATCACTTGTTTGAAAAAAGTCAGAAATTTTACAAAATAGTTTTTTCATAAGTTTTTTCTTCTTTCACTTTTACTAACAAATCAATGAAACTAGGGAAAATGGTCAAAATGTCCTTAAACTATGTGAAATTTAATAAAAATGTCATCCGTTAATAGTTTAGTCCAAAAATGTCCCATATAGTTATTTTATTGGGTAAAAAAATGTCATTTTCCTAATAAACATATTGCTTATTTTCCTTCTAAATACATTCTTTTTATAATAAACATACTATTTTTAAAGAACCTCTCTTTTATTTCTTTTCTTTTAAAATTTGATTCCTAAAAATGATATTTTATTAGGAAAATGTATTTAAAGAGTAAAATAATAATAATATTATCAGAAAAAGGATTGTTTTGACCCAATTAAGTAACTATAATCGACAAAACTATTTTTGAAAAAGACATTTTTGATCAAACTATTAATGGAAGGTATCTTTGTTCAATTTCACATAGTTTAAGGACATTTTTGACTCTTTTCCGATTAAACTATTACTCATTAGCAAACACATTAGATATTAATTCTAAAAAGATTATTTTAGTTTGACTTGACACGAAGTTTAAAAAATAAAATGTTTTTTTAAAAAAATATGTGGTCTAAATAAATTTTTAATATTTACATGATTGTAAATAATTTAATAAATTAAATACAAAAAAGTCTTTCTCTTTTGAGCTCGATATAAATGAACTGCCAACACAAAAGCCCCAATTAGGGTTTAAGCTTAATTTTGACAGTTGTCTAGAATGGCTACCCTCAGATACTTAGTCTCCAAATCATCATCAACCCCTCTAAAACTTAACCATCATCGTTCCAACAACTTCCTTAGAGCTCTTCACTCGTTCGTTTCCAGAGAATTCCATAGTCATTCACCTAATTCTAGAAGCTTCTCAACTCTTCCTGAATACGTCCCCCAAGCTTCAGTCCTTGCCGCGTTGAATCTTGATAGTCGCGTTCCCGCCACTATTATTACTGGTTTCCTTGGCTCTGGAAAGGTTCGGGGAATCAAACTGTTTTTTTTCTTCCAATTTTATCTATGTTAACCTAGTTTATTGAATATTACTCCCTCCGTACCAATTTATACGATGTAGTTTTACTGGCCACGGAACTTAAGAGATGAATTAATACTTTTGAATCTTGTGGTCTAAAATAACCTAAATATATTTGTGTGGTTGTAGAAAGTAAAATTGTTGCCAAATAATTAAATGTGTCATTCTTTCTTTTTGGTACTGACTAAAAATGAAATTGTGTAGAATGAAACAAATCAAATGAAGCAATATGGATAGGGAGGGTTTATATAGCTAGCTCGGAATTGGGGCATAGTTATTGTTGATAGCAAATTACTCCCTCCGTCTCATATCACTTATCCACTTTTCCCCTTTACACGCCGTTTAAGATATCATAAATAGAAGTGTATTTTTACGACATTATCATTATCTATCTCTAATAAGTTATACTCTAATCAATATTGGCTACTTTAAAAAGCAATTAATGTCAAAATAGAAAAAACTTTAATTAATTTTATGTTGGTTTTATAAATGGACAAGTATTTTGGGACGGATATTTTTAGTAATGTGGACAACTAATATGGGACGGAGGAAATATTGAATATGGGAATTAAACGGATGTACAAAAATGATCACATTTTTCTCTGGTTTTTTAATTTTAGTTTTATTGTGTTGTTAGTTTAAGTATGGTGATTGTTACTTAAATTTTATTGTATTTAAATCCGTGGCGAAAAGCCTCATTTAATGTAACGGCCAATTTGGTGTGATCGCATCACTGAGCTCAACTAGCTCGGGATTGGGGTAAAATTATTGTCAATGGTAAATTATTGAATATTAGAATGAAACGGATGAAAATCGGTGCTTAGTAGGACATTTTTGTATAGATTTCAAATGTGTACATTTATTCACAATGAGAATTATATAAGTTGATCCTCGTGTTTTGAATCCGTTGTTTTGTGAATTTTGGGGGAAGGAGGGTAGGTCAGTTCGGTTCAGGAAGTAAAAGCTACCACACACTTGAGGTTTACGTGTTCTTATCTGAACTTACTTTAAAAACTATTTATATTCAACTGAAAGTTAGGGAAGTGTTTTTCCCCTTTTCCTTGTTTGTGCTAGTGTTAGTTCTAGTATCGTTGAAAAAATTATGGCAATACATTGTAAGCCAGTTACCGCATATATGTCATCAATCCCATGTTAGCTGTAAGTTTCAAATGAAGCATATTAAGTGAAATCTCGCATGAAAGTAAGGCTAATGAAATTATGCCTAATGCAAAATTAGAACTAAATGATTTGTTTTGTTAATATCACACCCCTGTTTTCCTTTTCCTTCTTTTTTTAACTTATAATGACAGGGAATGTAGTGTTTCTTTATGTTGAATTGAGATAACTGAACCACTTTGCATGTATAAGATGTTGGGGTTACTATGCTTATGAGAAAATGTGTCTTGCTTTTCTTTCATGGACACTCTGGCAGACTACTCTATTGAACCATATACTGACATCTCAGCATGGGAAGCGGATTGCTGTGATCGAAAATGAGGTATTCTGGGATTTTTCTTGTCTTATCCAGTTATTGTTAGCTTTATAGTTATTGTTAACTTTTATATCCTAAGATGTTTTTTCTTCCGTTTAATGGATGCCTTTGACTTCCGTTTTGCGTTTAATTAAATTATGTCTTTTTATATGACTAATCCAATTGCAGTTTGGTGAGGTGGACATTGATGGCTCATTGGTTGCTAGTCATTCTTCATCTAATGAGGACATTCTCATGGTTAATAATGGCTGTCTATGTTGTACTGTACGTGGTGACCTTGTTAAGATGCTTTTGGAGCTTGTTAAGAACAGGAGAGACAAATTTGATCACATAGTTATAGAGACAACAGGTATGTGAAACTATTTAATAAAATATATTAACTGTTGTTCTCAAATATGCTCAAGTGCACTGGTGGACCCAAGTTTGTTAATAACACCTAGCGAACATCTGATTATGAAGTACTTATCAAAAGGAAAAAAATCTGATTATGTAGTTTAGCACTTGCAAATCACTTCAATACGTAAATGGATAACTTTGCCTGGTAAATGCAGGTCATCTTATGAGCAATAGCTAAGGCTCTGCTATAAAGTATGTGAAAACTTTTTAATAGAGGGTTATGTTATCATTCTCAAAACATATCAATAGAGGGGTCTTTGTTAATCTCTTTCATTGACTGGATGGATTGATTTTGTGTTCCTTAAACACATCCACATAGAAGTAGATTTGCATTAATTCAAATGGTAGGTTGTACTGAATTGCTCCCTTATCCTCCAAATGATGCTGATGCAGTGATAAGAACAGGAAAAAAGAGGGAAACATATGCATATGTAGTGTTGGTCTTACGTTTTGATAATTGTCTGTTCCTGATGGTGATTCAAGTGAAATTCCAATGGTTGGAAGTATGTAACTTCATTTAATTTGCAATGACTACTGCAGTTTCGCTATTTCTGTTATCCCTCTGATCTTTCACTGTATTGTATGAAGCCTTGTTTAGGTCTGTTGTAACTTCATGGATAACTTCAATTGCTCTCTAAGTGGTCTGAGAAAGTTAATGTCCACTGGCATTGCTAACAGAAAAGTTTTTCAATTTTGCTGAATGTTGCTTACCAGCTTTCTGCTATGATCAATCCTTTGTAGACCCGCTTTCCCATGGGGAGAAACAGGGCAAAGGAAAAAGGAAAACCACGAAAGGTGTCGGTTCTGTGGTTTAGCCCATTATGAGCCCCCTGTAGAATGCTGACTAAATACTCATTATGCATCTTGGTCTGACTATATCCCTGTAGCATGTTGTTCTTCAGAAGTTGAAATTTGGAACGCATAGTTTAGTGAGTGTTTATCATCTTTCTAACCGCTCCTTTGAGTTGCTACTTGTTTTCCAGGTCTTGCAAAGCCTGGTCCAGTTATTGAAACATTTTGTTCTGATGAATTGGTTTCAAGACATGTCAAACTTGACGGAGTCGTTACATTGGTTGACTGCAAGCACGCCTTGCAGCATTTAAATGAGGTAAAACCCAGATTCGTGGTGAATGAGGCTGTCGAACAAGTGGCTTATGCAGATCGTATTATCTTGAACAAGGTAAGGTAGCGTCTAGATTTTACTTGGTTACTCTTTTCCTAGCCTGCTGTAGGTTCAAGCAATCTTGCGAAGCCTATATTTCAGTTTATGTTGACAGATAGACTTGGTAACTGAAGCTGAGCTCGATGTGTTAACAAAGAGAATCAAGGTAGAATCTCCTATTTTCTAGCTTATTTGTCTTTCTTCTGGAATTGCAGTGCAGGGAGTTGATCTAATATAACTATGACTTACAATGTCGCAATATTATGTATATGAATCGTTCAATGATATTAACTTTGGAAACTGCCCTCTAACATATGGAGTTTTAAGAACTAATCTGCTTAATGTGAATAAAGAATCTCCTTCTGAGGCTCTTCTCGCTGCTTTCTTATTGTATTCCCTTAATCTCTTCCGTAATGATTGTTCCAGTATGACTTGTTAATGCATTTTGAGCTATTGCAACCTTGAACCTGTTTTTAAAATTTTGATTTATGTGGCATCTGTTTCGTGTTTTTAATAGCTTTGACAGCTAGGTAAAGATCTGTATAGCCATTTCTGGTGGATATGCAATGTGTAGTGTGTACCCCTTTATAAAAAAATGCATAGTGTGTACCCCTTGAGCCTGCATTAGTTTTATTTTTCCCTTTTATCGATTGTGACTCCATTTTTGAATACAAAGTCTTGATTGCCGTGATTTTCCAGCATATCAATGGGATGGCACAAATAAAGAGAGCAAAGCATGGGGTGGTTGATATGGACTTTGTTTTGGGAGTTGGTGGCTACGATCTTGACAGGTGATTCTGCTTAAAGAACTTGCTCCTTAAATTGTTTCCTCTTCCTTGGCTCAGAATAGTATCTTGAGTTATTGTTGCTGAGGTTCCAAGGATGCTTGCTTTTCAGAATTGATTCTCAAGTTCAATCAGAGGGCTCCCACTGTGGGCACAAACATGAAGATGGGCATGGTAATGAATAGTGATTAACTTTTTGAAACATTTCTTTGTTGTTGTCCCTGTTCTTTCCAACGTCTCCCCCACTCTCTTTGTTTACACTCTCTGTTTTCCTTTTTTTTTTTTTTTTTTGAGATTCTCAAGTACAAGTGAGTTGTTTGATATGTTTGATTCTTTTTTATTGCTAATGTGACTTCTCATCTTATCAGAAGATAAACATAAAGCTCCTTCAAGTTTTTGATAGCATGCCTCATTGTTTGCAGAACATCACAAGGGCCACCACCATCATGAGCATGTACATGATTCTGCTGTATCCAGTGTTAGTATTGTGTCTGAAGGAACCTTAGATTTAGATGAGGTATGTGCTCTTTCCAGTTAACTTCTTGTTTTTCGTATCATTAACTGATTATTGTCGAGTTACCAAGTTCACTGGCCACTGCATGCTTAACGTCCAGCTACTCTGCCCTAATATAACGCTCATTGATATTTTAACAAGACCTGCTCTTCTAAACACTTTAAGGTGCTAGAGATAAACATGAACTTTGTAGTTGAAAATGCTTCATTGTTCATGTTTTGTCCAAAATTTGTTCGTTATGTATGAGCAACATTTTTGTGTGGGTACGTATCCAGGTTGATGATTGGCTTGAAAGACTGATTGAAAAGAATGGGGAGGACCTATATAGGATGAAAGGGGTTTTATCTGTGAGTGGTTCTGAAGAGCGCTATGTTTTCCAGGTTCTCTTCAGTTTGTCTGGTATTTTTTTCCTCTTGATGCTTTGTCATTCTCGATTCTGATTTTGGTCTTTTTTGCTTTTCTTTAATCTCTTCCGAAGGGGGTACATTCCATTTTAGATGGATGCCCAGGAAAGACATGGGAACCAAGTGAGAAGAGAATAAACAAGTTAGTATTCATAGGCAGAAACCTAGATGAAACTGCATTAAGAAAAGGTTTCAAAGGCTGCTTAGCATGAGGAATAGACGATGGACACATGTTATCCACCGGTAAGCTATGGTTCAGCTTGAGCATAAATGCATACTGATAGCCGTGGGGTGACCTCCATGAAACCGTGAGAGTTCAGTTATGTGATCTATATAGGATATGATCTCATTTGACAGTGTCCTCTTGTATCTTGGTTCTCTCTCTTGATTTTTCCCCTAGTCTCCTTCTCCCCTCTGCCCCTTCGGGAGCTTGTCTCGTGTAAAAAAAATTGTGATGAATGATGTATTGTCTCATTTGAAATGTACATTCAAGTTCATTGGTTTGTCCTTCATGTTTTCTCTATCTTCTGTTTGTATTTCATTTTGTGCTGTACATGTTTCCCCCCTCTCGTATGGGTCTGAACATGGTAGTTCAACATTTGTTAGAAAGTAAAAAAGTGTGTTATCCTGGGCCTGCATAATGCTTTTTGGTTCAACTCGAAGAAGCCATACAAGTGTCATTTCTTAGATTTCCAGGAAATTATAGACTTGATAGCATAGAGAAAAATCCTATTCTCGCACCCTGTGTTAATACGGGATGCTTTGTGCACTGTGTTTCAGTTGTAGCATATATAAAATTCTATTTGGATGGAATTGAAAAATGCAGTAAAAAAGAGGTACTGGTAGTTAAAAAGGATACGGGAAGATCTTGGGAAAATGTCTAATGGTTAATAAAGTGTGTTAAGAACCACGATGTCTTAAGTTCAAATCCTAACGGAAGCTTGGTGATGGAGTTATCCGGTCAAAGGAGCATTATAGCTGGCTCATTGCTGTCAATAATAATATTCTAACAAGACATTTCTTGTTGTTGTCTTGTGTTACATTTTCTTGGAAGAATATTCTACTGTCGTCCTTCCCCTTCTGTCACTGTTCCCTTCTTTTTTGCTTTCCTGCAATATTCTTATAGAAAGTGCCGTTTTCAGTCTGATTTCTGAGCTTTGCATTTTTGTTTTTCCATATAAAGATAATAATGTTGAGATTCTTTAAGGAGTAAAATAAAGAGAACATTGTGCTAGTACTACAACATGTTTTGTTTGATAAATTTACTTCTTACAGAATTTAGATCCTCCATTATTCTTAAAAAAAGTATTGACATTCAATTTGGGAAGGACAGTATTATTTTTGAATCATGATCACTGATTGCTCACATTCTTCCCTCTTTCAAAGGTTCCAGATACATTTAACATTCATTAAAAAAACAGTACGATCTTTTTTCTTATTGTCTTCGTTTTGGGGAGATTACATGTGCGAGCTGGCTGAAACTTCATACAAAAGAGAATATATAATTATCTTTTTTTGCGCGGATTTCCCTTCAAAGGCACTGGTCTTTAATTTTTCCGTCAAATTATTGATCTTTAATTTTTGTCATTCGCTTCAAAGATGTGACCGAAAATACACTGAGGTTTCGGGTTCGAATTTTGTTCAGTCAAAATTTTTTAAAAAAGTCTGCAAGATAAAATTTGAATTTGTAAGGTAGACAAACTCTATCTTATAATACAAAGAACATCCGAAATAAGGGCATTCCTTTGAATTGTCCTATGTTAGTTTCTAATCTTTTAACTCACAAAAAGCCCAAAGATGCATCACATAGAGACAAAATTTATGTAGTGAGAAATGTAACGTGGAGTTGGTAGATTAAAAGACACACGAGTTTATTAAATGCATTTTGTTATAGTATAAGTTGTTGAATAAACGTGGTTTCTTTCACAATAATTTGCACAAGGCTATTTTTTGTTGTTGTTTTGAGGTGGTAAAGATGGTGGTGGCAAATTGCGGTTGTAGGAGATTTTAAAAAAAACAACTAGAAACGTGGAAAGCGTAGTATTAATCGAAACTCATAACTTCTTTTGATTCTTTAGCAATTTGTTTTCTGTGGTACAAATAAATAAAAGTTGTCCTGATTTTTCTTTCCTACTTTCTACTGAATTTTAAGTAGTTAATATACAATAACTATTCCCTCCGTCTCAAATTATTTCCTACTTTAAGATCGCAAGCAGCTGATGTTGTACATATATCTATGAAATGTGTACTTGAATGGAGTTAGTTCGACAAAAAGTAACTGGCATTGAAGCAAAAATACCCATAGTCCACTTGGTGCGAGGGCCTTTGATATTTTCTTGAAGGTTAAAGATTTTTTATGCTCCAAATTTGAATATTGTATAAATATTTTTTTTTTTAAAAAAATTAAGCCTGCGGGCAGATGATATTGTACTATATATAAATAAACACTTGAGTTGAACTTAATTTATTTTAAGTACTTGAAATAGAAGAAAGTATTAGCTTTATGATTTAATCAATATAATAAAATTAAATTTTATGTCTTCTATCTCTACTAAATTTATAAAAATATTTTTTAAAATTTATTAATATCAGAAACCGCTCGAAGCGCAGGCAAATTCACTAGTATATAATATAAAGTTAGGAATAGACAAACCTATGTGGCACCTCTCTATGGCCAAGAGTTCTATTTATCTTTTTTCTCCTTTTTTTTTGGATTTTATATCATTTTAATTAATTTATTTTAATTTAAAAGGTCATCTCCATAACTCACACCCATTCATCTTCATAATTAACTTCTACTCTTAATTAATATTAGTAATTAATTTCGTAATTTCTAATTTAATGTACAATTTCTCACACATACACCCACATCTATGGATAGGGGCATACTGCATAGCCTCCTTTTCGTACGAAATTTCCCCATTTTTCACTCTTATTACATTCAATGTGTGTGTATATACAGAAAATAGGAGAGTGATGTGGTACCTCTCTTTGGCCAATGATTCTATTTTTTTTTTGATAATTTCTCATATTTCTTTATTTTACAAGAATAAATATATCAATTACTCCTCCATTCATCCCTATTCTTTAATCTAAAAACTAAATGGTATTTATTTTCATTACACCCACAATTTTTTATTATCATAACCTCTAAATAATTAGTCTTTATTTTCATTATTCCCACAACTTTTCATTACCATAACCTCTAAATAATTAATAGCCACGTTCATGACATTATTTAATATTGCAAAGAAAATGATCACATTAGTTTAGTCAAGAATGTCACCCTCTTATAACACCACATATTGTAAATTCATATTTTTGTTTCGTGAGATCCTATCCAAAGTTGTTATATTTACTACAATATTATATTCATGCTTTAGTTTGAGATGAAGAAAAAAGAGGAGAAGACTCATGAATGGTGATCGACTTATAGGAGTGGATCAACAAGAGCTCGGCAAATTATGCATTAATTTCGTATTTTTTCTTCTATTTTTTATGATTAAGGTCGTAAGAATGATGTATTTTGTATTATTCTCTTCTATATTTTTTTCCGTATGTTCTCTTTATAATTTCTTTTTAGTTTGATTTTTATATGAATTTCTGATGATTGTAACTTGCAAGTATATAATTTTTTTTGGTTCAAAATAGCAACTTATGACTTTGTAGGAAGTCTACTACTAATAACCAAACATTTTTCTTTATGAAATCAATTGTATTTCTGGTATTTATATAGAAACATCCAAGCGAATGTATTTGTTTTCTTCATATATATATATATATATATATATTTTGTAAGTACCCCTTCTATGTATATTATATTTAGTAAATTGCACGAATAAATTCACTAGTTTCCATAGTATAATAAGTATAAGTATTTGATTTTAAAATACAAGGAGTATTCAAAACTAGATCATATTATATGAGCGTTTAATATAATTAATCCTAAAATTTATCATTAACAGAATGATCAAATATGTTACTCTCTGTTAGGGCTGGCAATGGATCGGAGGTGGATCGAGTGGAGCTCAATCCGCCTCCACCCGCCAACGATTCATCTACCACCCGATCCATCCATCACCCTATTATTTTAATCCACATCCGATCCACCCATCATCGGGGTGGATCGGGTGCTTCACGGATGGAAGCGACGAAGACTTATGAAAATTGGTCAATACTCAAGTCTTGTAGATAATTTATGACATTTAATAAATATGTCAGTTCAAATTTCACAAAAATGAACTTTACTTTGTTCATTTTATTGGAAGTTGAGAATTGTACGGATTAATTCGAGCATGACATGGTTTGGTAAACCCATAAAGTTGCATTTGATTATATCAACTATTAAGATAAAATAAATATCATCAATCCTCCTAGTACTGTGAGTTCATA
Organism: Anisodus tanguticus; assembly: GCA_034509755.1. NCBI lineage: Eukaryota > Viridiplantae > Streptophyta > Magnoliopsida > Solanales > Solanaceae > Anisodus > Anisodus tanguticus. The sequence continues at coordinate 36,002,035 of CM067546.1, forward strand.
TTTTTATGTGAAAACGATCAACATTTGTTTTTTCCCTTTCTTATGTTGTTCAATGTACGTTTTACTTGATCAAACCTAGAGTGGTATAATTAGCAGATAAAAATATAATTTGTTAAATCTGTTTAAATTTGGACGAGTTAGCAACACACATATTTCTTAACTCAAGTTATTTTGATTAGCCTGATTCAGTCAAATTAAAAATAACATTTATTAAGCGTTTGGACATGCAATTTCATCTTATGAGATGAAATCATCCTTTGGACATGTGATTTCATCTCATGAGATGAAATTCCAAATCATCCAAAAAGGCATGATTTGAGATTTCAAATTTTAAATGTAAAAGTTGACCACAAGTTTATATTTTGTAAAGATAGATCCATAAATTGGTAGATATAATTAGCAATCATGTTTATCTATTATTTATATCAAATATTAAAAGATCTACAAGAGGGGTGAATTGAAATTAATTAATTTATAACTGGTGGATGAGTGTGTCGGGTGGTGGGTTGGATTTATGTCCACCCGAATCCGACCCAATCCGTCACCCGATTAAATCCATGTTTTGTCGGATTTTCGTCTATATAATCGGATCGGGTGGATCAAATATCCATCGGGTTAGGGTGAAATTGTCAGTCCTACTCTCTGTGTCACAATTTATGTGACATACTTTGAATTTCGAGAGTTAAATCTATTAATTTTGGCTGTATCTTCGAACGAAGAATCTTTAAGTTTTACATATTTAAAAGCTACTTAAAAAATATTATAAATCTAATAATTAATAATTTAAATATATAAAAAGATTATGAAGCTAAATCTCACACATAAATTGACCAGACCGAGTGTTATTTCCTTCAAATAAATTCACACATCTGCATCAAACTGACCTATCACCTATTGGTTAGTAATAGCATTTGGGAGGACGTGGCACGTGATTGTACGAATATTCTCTTTTCCTCATTCTTCGGCGAATATTCCACGCGTCACTATCGGGCCCCACACACAAACTTCCTCATCACCGACTGCGACTATAGAGTAAGTCATACAGCTGAGCAACACAGTATCTTAACTCCAACATTTTTATATTAATAATAAATAAATAAATTTTCGGCGCTCATATGTTTCTTCAGATTCCACGCCGATCTTTACTCTCCGTGTTGCTTTTTATTTTATCAAAATTGATTCCCTTTTCCTGTAAAATTTAAATATTTATCACGCCTGCACGTACGGATTATTACTGGCTTATTCTTAATTTATGTGATGTTTTTTCTAATTTTGAAAATTAAATAACTTTTTTGATAACTTTAATTTTTTAATGTCTTATAAATATTTTAAATTATCAATTTTAATGGCTTATGTTCCACCTGTCTCAATTTATGTGATACCTTTTGAATTTCGAGAGTCAAATAACTTTTTCTCTAACCTTCATTTTTTCATATGCCTTATAAATATTTTAAGTTGTCAATTATAGTGACTTAATATTTCTTCTGTCTCAATCTATGTTGCATCCTTGGAATGTCGAGAGTCAACCAACCTTTTCTCTAATTTTTCATATGTTTTAAAAATATCGTAAGTTATCAATTATAGTGTCTTAATACTCCCCCAGTCTTAATCTATGTTGATCTTTAGAATGTCGAGAGTCAAATAACTTTTTTTTTAATCTCGATTTTTTCATATGCCTTATAAATTTCTTGAATTGCCAATTATAATGATTTATACTCTCTCCATCTTAATTGTGTGACACCTTTCGGATTTCAAGAGTCAAATAACTTTTTCTCTAACCTCAATTTTTCATATGCGTTATAAATATTTTGAATTATCAATTATAGTGACGTATACTACATTCGTCCCAATTTATATGACACTTTTCGAATTTCGAGAGTAAACTATTTTTTTTATCTAACCTCAATTTTTTTCATATGCCTTATAAATATTTTGAATTGACAATTATAGTGACTTATACTCCATCCGTCTCAAGTTGTGTGACACCTTCCAATTTCGAGAGTCAACCATGTTTGGATTTTTATATTCCTTTTAAATATTTTAACTTGTTAATTATTGTGATTTATAATATTTTTACGTAATTTTCAAATATATAAATTTTGTTTAAGAAACATAAAGCTTCTAGTATGTTCTAATTTACGAATAAAATTTAGAAATTTGAGTCTCGAAATTTTAGTTGTGCCACATAAACTGGAACAGAAGGAGTAATATTTTTTACATAGTTTTTAAATGTATAATTTTTTTTTAAAAATTTCATGTTTAAATTCACAGATAAAATTGAAAAATTACTCTTAATTATGACACATAAATTGAGACACAGAGTATGTAAAGAATTTTTTGTATTTGCTTCTTTCTTTAAAAGCCCATTTGACTCTCTTATCACACCAAAAAAACAAAAAAAGATTCAATTTTTTGTTGATCATTTGCTTTATTTTCCTCTTGGGAATTCTTGGAATAATTCATTCTACTTAATAAACTTTCTTGGTACTTTCTCTTCTCTCTATTTATAAACATTTTTTAAAAAAGATTTTCTTGGTGTTTAAATTGTGTGTTTTTGGTGTGTGGGATTAATGAATAGGATGTATAATGGGTATGAAAATGGGGTGGTGATGACAAGGGACCCAAAGCCAAGATTGAGGTGGACTGCTGATCTACATGATCGTTTTGTTGATGCTGTCACTAAGCTTGGTGGACCTGATAGTGAGTTACTCCTTTTCTTTTGTTCTGTTTGTTTCTTTACATATAATGTTCTGTTTATTGTAGTGAAATCAGTAATAACATCCATGGATGTGGCTTAGTCGTCAGTGAAGTGAGTTATCAGGTAGTGGTGGTGGGAGGTAGAAACTAGAACGTACTCGTGGAATTAGTCGAATTACGCAAAGGCTAGCCTGGAGATTATAGTTACATTGTGGGGTGTCATTGAATTAGTCGAATTACGCACTAGCTTTCCTGGAGATTATAGTTACATTTGTGGGGGTGTAGTTATAAGTTTTAGTTGTATGTGGTTGTCAATGACTTGATTTCTATGCATATGTTTTCCATTTGTTGGGGATTCTTAGTTCTTTTTTGATACTTATTTTTTTGGTTGAATGATCAATTTGTATGCTGCTTAGTTGGAAATAAAGGAACTGCAACAAATGAGATGAGCCAAACAGTTTTAAAGCTATTTCCTTTTAAGAAAAGAAAGATGGAGGAAAAAGTAGAAAGGTACCCCATAATTGTAACTTTATTTGAAACCAAAATTTGTGGGAGCTGGAGAAAGTACTAAATGAGTGTGCTTACATAGTATTGCAAACATTTCCAATCTTTTGCCGTAAGTAGCTCTGGATTATGTGTTTTCCACTTTTGTTCACTTCTTGAATCAATATTGACCTGATCATGTATTTTAATTAAGTTGATTGTTACTGTGTTATAGCTAAAACAACGACAACGACAACAACAACAACAACAACAACAACATACCCAGTGTATGGGTCTGAGGAGGGTAGGATGTACGCAGACCTTAACTCTACCTTTACAGGATAGAGAGGTTGTTTCCAATAGACCCTCGGCTCAAAAGAAATGTACCCAACGCATGAATATAGGAAAGAAAAAAGAGACAATAAAATAACGAATGTGCAAAACTACTGTGTCATAGCTGATTATGTCTTTTTGTCTCCTTATGTAATTGATTTCAAATATCTTATATCTCAAACAATCCCTCATGATGTATAATCTAACTCTAGCTGGCTTTGGAAGTCTTTACTGGTTCATAGAATTAATAGTCTGATGACTAAGTACAACTTAGAATTGAGGTCAATGCTAAAGAGTAGAGGCTAGAGTATGTCCTCCCCTTGAGTTTCACAGGGACAGGGATTTTTGGTTTACTTTCTCACTTGTGCTAGTGAATTAACGATGTTTTGGATTTTTGGTTTCAATTTTAGAGTCTGCAATGTTTGATAAAAAGGTCTTGAATTTGCAGAAGCAACTCCCAAGTCAGTACTAAGGTTAATGGGATTGAAAGGCCTGACACTGTATCATTTGAAGAGTCATTTGCAGGTAGAGTCGGGCTTCTTCATCTCTATTCGTTAATTGTTTTGCCCTATCGAAAACTCATTAGGTGGTTTTGTCCCTTTGTTATTTTGCAGAAGTATAGGCTTGGACAACATGCAAAGAAACAAAATGCAGCAGAGCAAAACAGAGAGAATATTGGTAAGTTCTGGGTGACTTTGGAAACTCAGTTAAGCAAAGATGATATAAGCTCCTTTCTAAAATTGGTATTGTAATTCTTGACAACTGTATTAAGTGCTATATTTAACATATAAATGGTCTAACAGTGGTGGAAATATAGTAAATTTGTAATGCTTCTCCTGGTAACTAGCGGTTTTGCATGATCCTTTTCTTTTATTGAGAATTTTTCTTTCATTCTAGTTTCCAAGGAAAAAAATCTCATGATTACCTTATGTTTTTCAATGTGGTCAGGGGAGTCACAATTCAGTTTTCATTCCTCAGGACCAAGTATCACTTCATCAAGCATGAATAGTATGCCAGGGTAGGTGCCAGGAAATTCATCTGTTGGTTATACTTATACCGTCTTTCCACTTGTCTAAAATCTCTCCATGAAACTATCTTAATTACTTGCCTCTAAACTATGTTAACGAGGGAGATAGCATCTCAAACTTCGGTCGTTTATAGATTTATGTTTGAACTGCATTTTCTCGGTTGAATTTTAAAATTGGTTCAAGTGCAGTTACCTACACTGGTATTTAACACTAATGTATGTGATTTAACCATGCCTATAGTGGACTTTATGAAGTTTATATACATTAAAACACATTGTGTTCCTGATAATATATGCTTATATCTGAGCAGAGAAGCTACAATTAGTGAGGCAGTGAGGTGTCAAATTGAAGTCCAGAAAAGATTACACGAGCAGCTTGAGGTACAACATTAAACCTTTTCTCTAGAAGAATTCCTAGTCGCGACGAGCAAAAACCATGAAAACACATGCACAAAACACTCTGCTGTTATCATCCAATTTTAGTTCTTTGATATCGTACTTATTATTAGACCTCGTTTGTTTAGTTTCTGGGAAAACATTCACTTCTGTCTTAACTTTCTTGTTAATGACATAAATATTGTTTATTCTAAAGGTTCAACAGAAACTACAAATGAGAATAGAGGCACAGGGCAAGTACTTGCAGGCAATATTAGATAAAGCTCAGAGGAGCTTTTCCACTGATATGAACTCTCCTAATGCTGTCGATGAAACAAGAGCTCAACTTACTGATTTCAATTTAGCTCTGTCAAATTTAATGGGTTACATGCACGGAGACAACCGGGATGAAACTGTTGCAGGTAAACGGATACAAGATGATGCTAACGATCTACCAAGGTCTACATACTTAAGGGAGGGGGAACAAAAGAACATTATGAATATTAAGCTTGAAGAAACTTCCATTAACTTCGATTTGAACTCGAGAAGTAGCTATGACTTTATTGGCATGAATTCAGCTGCATTGGAAGCCAAACCACTTTCAAATGGAAGATTGGAAATATAATGTCTTAGTTTTTTTTCTCTTTTTCTAATCATACAAGGTCAAGAGTTCTGTATTTGACTCAAAAAAGTTCTAGGAAGTATAACTTGTTACATGAAGCTTTTATTCAAGATATATTGTCATTTATCTATGTAAATTAGTGATTTCGTTTCTGCCAAGGATAATTTATAGTACAGGGAAATGGTGAGGCTCTATTTTTGACAGAATAGATTGAAACAGGACACCTGGAATTATATACTCTACTAGTTGCTTGAATATGTTTTTAATTTAAATTTCTTTTGAGAGAAAGCTGATCCAAATGGTTTTGTTTATAATTCACAATCTTCAAACTTAATATACCAGAAACAGTTTCCTCTCACCTTTATCGTCCTGTCAGATAACACACAGGTAATTTATGTTTAAGGTTACATCTTAATCTTGGTTAATTAGTTACTAAATCACGCCAGTTTCAGTTGGAGTTATTTTTTCCTATTAGAGGAACTTGTCGTTTTAAAGTTAATATAATGACTATTTTTTGTTCAAGTTGATCTTATTGACCTGGTTTTATATTTACCATACGCAGAAGCGAACCCCAAACCAATATGATTCATCCCCAAAGTGGTAATCCATTTTTGTCAGCAAAAAATTATAACTGCTACATAGCAAAAGTACTACAACAGTCTTTGAGGATGAATAGCTTTTTTATTGATAAGTCTAACATGCACACGACAAGATACCCAATGTAATCCCACAAGTGGGGTCTGAGAGGGTAGAATGTATGTAGACCTTACCCCTACCATGAGAAGGGTAGAGAGACTGTTTCTGATAGACCCTCAGCTCAGAAGAAAGCAATAACAAAACATGTCAAATAACAGTAACTTGAACAAAACAGTATACAACAGTCTTGAGGATGAATAGTTTTTCAATTGATATACGGATTTAGTTACTACTTACTACAAAATATGCAGGGGAGAATCCCCTGCATCGCTGCATCACAGTGAATGTCAAGTGTATGCAAGGCTTACCTGAAAAGAACTCTAGAAGAATTACAAATAAAACTAACTGATATACACATTTGGAATGTGAGCAATTTTGCTCCAGTCCTCCCCTATCACCTTTTCACAGCGCTTTGCCAGTTGTGGACAATAGACAATTCGCAACGCCTGCAGATTCTTCAATTCCATAATGCCTGTCGGAAGTGATTGCAGGTGAGGGCAATTCCAAATCACCAGTGATTGAAGAGAGTGTAAGTTTTGAATCCCAAAAGGCAAGGCCACCATCTCCTGACAAAGAGCAACTACTAATCTTGTCAGGGCTGTCAGGTGTTGCAATCCCTCTGATAAAGATTTTAGTATCTCACAATCTTGAACAAATAACTCCGCCAGTGAAGTTAAACCTTCCAGTGCTTGCTCGGGGAGACTCTCTAGTGAATGACAACGTCGAATGTCCAAACACTTCAAAGCATTTAGACTGGCCAGGCTGGTTGGCAGCTCTTTGAGTTTTTTGAAGGATGAAATACTCAGGGACTCGAGATTTGCAAGGCAAATGAACATTTCTTCGGGGAGTGAAGTCTGTTCGATGTTATGACTAATGTGGAGGGAGGTGAGAGTGCTAAGATTAGATATGGAGCTCAAAGTTGTTGCATCTGTGTTGCCCCAAATTTCCAATTTCTTGACACAAGAAAGGGTTGGAAAAACAAGCAGAGGGCAATCATGAATCTCCATTTCCTCAAGTATGGGGAATTGATCTTTTCGTTCATTTTTTAGAAATCCTTTCAGATTAGGAAAGCCTTTTATGACAAGTCGTCTCAAAGATGGGAACCTTCCACTATCATGAACATTGTCTTCAACATACTCCACGTCCATAGACCCGCCAAATAAGGAAAAACTTTCTAGACAAGGCAGCTCCCCAAAGGATGGAAGGCACACGCACTTTTTACAGCTATCAATTTCAATTGATACAACATTGTTCAAAACTGAACCGTTCATCCAGTCTGGGAGACGGAGACCTCTGAAGCCAGTTACATTTAAAGATTTCAGATTGGGGTGCGGTTTGAGGGCTTTAAGCACTTTATCATCCAAATCATTTTCTGATTCATATCCATCGGACCTATCCCAACTCATACATAACGAGTGCAGATTTGCTTTTATACATAAATTGGCTTCTTTTGCATCCAGATCCTTCTTCACTTTCTCAAGGTGTGTGATTGAAAGTGAGCCACTAAGGTTTAGGTTTCGTAGTTCACGAAGTTGATAACCTTTTCTCTTGCCAATAATAAAGCAATCTAGAGTCTTAAGGCATGTCAACAATCCTATTCTTGGTGACATTGAAGTCAGTGGACAGTAATAGAGAAGAAGATTCCGAAGACTACTTAGTTTACTTGTTTGCTTTGGCAAACAAGAAAGTGAGCGACAAGATCTTAGATTAAGAGTCTGCAGATTTTGAAGCTTGCATAACCTCTTGGGAAGACTACGAATTCTAGTGCCAGACAGGTTCAAGAGCCTTAAATGTATTAGATTTCCGATGGAAGATGATAACTGATTTACTCTCGAGTAACTCATATCAAGCACCCTTAAAGACACAAACATTTTCAAGAGCGAAGGAGAGTAAGAAGACACTATTTTAGAAAAACCAATGGGAAATATGATATTTTCCTCTCCTACTCTTACTTGGCGGATATTTGTGCTTGATGTGTCTGTTGAAATCAGAGATGTAGCCAAATCATGAATTAGATCATGCATCTTGAAATAAGTTTTACCAAATTCATCTTCTTCAATCTCTTGGAAAAAGGACCTCAAGTATAATTCTTTCCATACTTCATTACCCACATCCTCTAGCTCCAAGTTTCCTTTTGATAAAAGAAAACCGTGTGCCATCCAGAGAGTGATGAGATTGTCCTTTTCCATTTTGGTGTCCTTCGGGAACACTGCACAATACGCAAAACATTGTCTCAAATTAAGTGGAAGGTGATGATAACTCAGTCTCAGGGCAGGCAAAATAGAACTTTCATCTTGAGGCAAACTCCAAATCTCGTTATCTCTCACACGTTCCCATTCACTTTCTTCTCTCTTGAAGCGTAAAAGACCTCCAAGAGTCTTGGCTGCTAGAGGCACACCCCCACATTTCTTCACAATCTCCTTTCCAATAGGGACAAGCTTAGGATTTATTTCTTCTTGGTGCCCAAATGCACGTTGCATGAACAACAACCAACAATCTTCTTGAGACAAATTGGATAACTGATATGGTTGCAAAGTTCCCACAATTGATCCAACCTTTTCAAGACGAGTAGTGACTAGAACTGAAGCACCACTTGCTCCAACCTTCAATACTGCTCTTAGATTAGCCCACTTTTCTTGATCTTCATTCCAAACATCATCCAAAACAAGAAAGTATCTTTTTCCATTCAACAACTCATGAAGCTTCTTTTGGAGGGGAGCCAAGTCCATGTCACCACCAAGTGGCCTTCCTTCTATAGATTCTACAATTGCCTTTATCAACCTTTTCTCGTCAAAATCATCTGAGACACAAACCCATATCTTTAGATTGAAATGCTCAGTCACTTTCTGATCATTGAAGACCATTTGGGCAAGTGTAGTCTTTCCAAGTCCTCCCATACCAAGTATTGGGAGCACTGGAAGTTCTTGGGCAACATTAACATTGTTTATCAGAATTTTCATTATCTCATCCTCCTCTTTGTCCCTCCCATAGACTTCTGGTTCAGTTAAAACAAAACCTGTTCCAAACAGTGTGGACACGCAAATTTTGTTACAATTGAACTCATTAGAAGGAGACAACAAGAAATATAGCAAACTTTTGCAAAATAAAGTGACAAACAAACATGTAGAGAAAATCTCTAAACTAAGCTACTCCCTCCGTTCACTTTTACTTGTCACATTTGGTTATCGAGAGTCAAATTACATGAACTTTGACCATCATTTAAGATATATTTTTTCATATTATTAATATGAGAAGAATTGCAACTTATAGTATTTTTCGTATAGTTTTCAAACATCTAAATTTTAATATTAACATGTTGTATTAATCTAATTCCATTTAGCTCCGATGATTGGTCAAATTGACTCTCGAGAAGCGTAACGTGACAAGTAAAAGTGAACGAAGGGAGTATTAGTTAGTACTGGCACCTGTTTCACGTGTAGTGGCTTGTCTCTCTACAATTTTTTCAAGGAAATGAAACTTCCTTCTTTCCTCAGCAATTGCATCTAGTTTCTCCATAATCTCTTTCATCTTTTTCCCGATCTTGTGACGGAAAGTAATAATCCCTGGATGATAGCGTCCTAATCGAGACTGCTCGAATTGTGCTGCCTCATTTTTACATTCGTCCAATATGTCATCAACTTCATATGCAGCAGCATTGAGTTTGTGCAACCAATTTTCTATTGCCTTGTCCTTTACTTGCTTCTCCTGAGCATCTTCAAGAACAGTTTGGATTGTGGAAAACATGCTTGAAAGCTTTTCAAATTCCTTTTCGAAACCGAAAAACAATACAAGTTTCCCTTGGATGAAAGAACTGAGATTGTCTACCAGAACCTGAAGGAAAGCTTCAGCCATATTTTATTGAATTCAATATAGATATGAATTAATACAACAATGTATTTATATTTGTGAAACAAAGTATGTTGCTGGAATGAAATAGGCAATTCAATGTGTGGACTATATGTGTGTGGAACTGTGGATGCATATCATGAAAACTGCAGATGCCTAGACTTTTCTTTCACCTTTGTTTGCCAAACATCTTCCACTGGACCCATAAAAGGGTGGCTTTTTGGTCCTATCATACTCTCAAGTTGTCGACTTGGTGCTCCTATATATATATTCCTTTGAAAAAAGAATTTTCTTTATAGAAAATTATTTGTTGTGTTTGTATACCTTTTTGAAATTATGTTTGGTAAACATAGTATAAAGTTAGTCTTTCTACTCCATCTATTATAATTTATGTGATGATTTTTAATTGAACATGACTATAACAAAAGATATAAAGATTTTAAACTTGTTTTCTAACATAAAACTATATATATATATATATATATTTGTGTGGCTATAATTTATCAGTAAAATTATTTATAAATAAAGAAATATGTGTTTTTCTTAAACAAATTAAAAAGAAAATATGACATAAATTGGGAGGTGGGGGAGGGGGTGGTAGAATAAAAATCCACCTTTGATTACTTTTAATTTTTGAAAATTATTTTGTTTTCATTTGTTTAAAAGTCAAACTCGTCATATTCCAAATTGCTCTGTTGGTTTTGGTGCTTAAAAGATCATTTTAAAGACTGAATGGTGCATCAGTCTCGCAAGGTTGGTTCATCAAATATTTGATCTGAATTTTCTATTTATAATCTTCAGAAACATTCCTCGTGCTTTATGATATTATGCTCATCTCTTATTTTATGTCAAGATCTAAGTATGATTCCTCAATTAATTAACAAATAAATGAAGAACAATTGTTTTTGGGGAAGTTTTCAGTTTATATCAAAATGGAAATGAAGTTCGATTACAAGATAGTAGCTAACTAAATTGAACTAGAAATAGCAACAATAGATAATCGTCTTCGTATACCCAATATTAGGGGTGGGCAAAAAACTCGGACCGAAAAAACCGAACCTAACCGAAATTTGGTTCGGTTTTTTCTCGGTTTTTTTTTAAAAAAAAAATCAATTTTTTGAAAAACCGAACCGAATCAGGATTTAGTGATTCGGTTCGATTTTTTTATTTTGGATACGACCGAACCGAAAAACCGAATTAAATATATATTTATTTTTATTTTTTATTTTATGCTACTACTATCTCTTGAATCATAACCATTGAAGCTAATCTATGAAGCTTTTATGGAAGTCGCATGCGACATGAACTTGATTAACATATCACGGAAGCATTGACATAAAATGTAGGGAGAAAAAGTAATTATAAATTGATAAAACTTTAAATGGTTATAACTCTGCGCTCGGATGTCCGTTTTACCCGATCAATTTGTGTTTTCTCCAAATCGATTTCTAATTTTCTTTTTTCTTTAGTAAACATCTCACGATACACAATAGATTTCAACGTCAAAATTTTATGATAGTGTAGGTGTGAATGTCAATTTCAGTTTTGGAAATTCAATTTTTTTTTAAAAAAATAAATTCCCGACCCAACCCGGCCCGACCCACTAGAAAAAACCGATATAATCCGATACGTTCGGCATATAAACCGAACATATCATTTTTTTTAAAAAAGTTGTATTCGTTTTTTTTAAAAAATCGATTTTTATTCGGTTCATATTTTTCGGATACAAAACCGAACCGAACCGATATACGACCATCCCGAAAGAGGAAAGATCGAGGAAGAAAGGAAGAGAGAAATTTCAGAAAGGAAATTGATATCGTCAATTCACATGGAGCCGCGGCGCTGCAGAGGCCGAAACATTTCTGTTTCTGAAAATGCATTAGCGCCGCGACGCTCCACCATGGAGCCGCGGCGCCTCCTTGAAACCCTAGTCAAAGCTGCGGCGCCGATGTCCTTACAAATATTTCTGTGTTGATTTTCAAAAAATCGTTCAACCCCTAAATCCAATATAGGGATCAATACATATGTCCTTTATCATCACCCACCATTATCAATAACACCCATATCGACCACCATCCGTTCTTTACTCGTTCTTAGCCGTGCACCATGCAATGAGCCGGACAACGCACTTGGCTTAGTTCGAGTTAGAGCGGAATGACTTCCTCGAGTTAGCGTAGAAGATAATTTAGGGTGATACCAAAAGGTCAACATTCGTTCAAGACATAGGATTTCAAAAAACCTCATTTTAATCTAATTTTATGTTTAACCCATATTATTATTCTATTCAATTGTTATATAACCATTGAACCAGTCTGCGCTCTTGATACCTCTGTAGGTTTTTGTTGAATTCAAAACACATAAATAAGCCACAACAGAAGTTTAAAAGTTTTGTTTCTTACTTACCCCAACAATAATTTCTTGTATGGTTATACAACGATGAAACTTGTAACATAAAATATTTACTTACAAGTTATATTATCTGGAATCTTTATCTACTATAAGGTGCACACGCGGTTTCCCTTCCGATTGCAAGCTCCAAGCTTCAATGTACTTCTCTTTCGGAAAGCTAGAAAATCCGGCAGAGGTTCGAGGGTATTTGATTCTAAGCCTCTAAGGCTTAGAATGTTTTTCAGAAATTGGTGTGTTGAATAATGAGGTGAATGACTCTATTTATAGTTGAAAAATAGGTCAAAATCGGATTAGGGTTTGACCTTGGGCCTGACCAAAAATCGAGGCAGAGGCGCCGCGGCCCTAGTGTATGAGCGTCGCGGCGCTCGGCATGCGCTTGCACTGCGCCGCGGCCCTAGGGTATGGGCGCCGCGACGCTCGACTTTATTTTTCATGCATTATTAATTAAATCTAAAATCCAATTTTGACTTAATTAAAATAATCATTATTCATTTAAATGTCTCGATTCCAAATCGAACATTTCAATTATTCTCTCAATACATCCTTAGATCGAAACGGACAATCGACATAGTGTGATTCTATGTGCCTTTTCATATCGACATTAATCAAATTAAGGTCTACACAGAATTCCTAGACTCCGCCGGAAGAAACTCAATATGTGAAGTACGTTTATACGAATCCAGTAAACTTAACCTTTGTGTGTTAATATAAAATCCTTTCATGCTGAACTTTATTTTTCCACCATTTGTTAGATTTGCTTTGTTGCACATGACTTTCACTGCTTTAGTTTTCTTTTTTTCTTTGAAATGAATTTTTCTCCGTCTCTTTAAAAAATAGGTGCTACCCTGGTCCATGGAAAGTTTTCCGAAGAGTAGGAAATACATACATGTGCCTGCATCAACAGGAATCGATGCCATCCTTGAAAGAAGTTGCTTTGAATTACATGGTGAGAATGTTCAGTTTGCCTTCTTTCTCCTGTAATTTGAAGGATGAAAACTTTTCATATCTGTGTTCTTTTGAGGACTATGTTATTGCAGAATTCTATATTACAGATTCAAATTTCAAATGAGTACTAGTCTATTGAGTGAATTTAATTGAAATTCCTGAAAATAAGAGCATTGTGTTGGGATACAATTGTTGCAGGGAACGGTAAGTAAGTAACTATTACAATAGTAAGAAATGATAAACTAAATATTACAATAAACTGGAAATCAAGAACTTAACAAACTGTTTGTGTGATTTGCTGAGCCGAGTGATGGCACTCTGTCTTTAAGACAAGATTGCCCCGTATATCTCCTTTTACGGTGTTGGGCAATAGTCTCCCAAGATAGAACAACAACTTAACAAATGAGTAAAAGAAACTCAAGTGTTACTCTTGAAGAACTTGGAGTATAGTAACTTTGTTAGAGAGGAAGAAGATGAATTCAGAAAATCTGGAGTATTTTCTAAGTGTTTAGTGTTTTTTCAATTGAGCCAAAGGCCTCAATTTATAGTGTAAGTAGAAGACCCCTCAACTAGCCAACTAATGGCCTTCAATAGCCATGTAATGACACTTGATTGAGGGGTTACATTCAGCCAAATAATGGCTGAATGCATGTGTCAAGTAATGGAGAATCAATGCTCCAAAACCAGCCCAAAGGTCAGATTTTTCCAACTTTCCGTCGCAGCATTCTGCCTCCGAAGCGCCGCAGCTCTGTGAATTAGCGCCGCGGCTCCAGTGACTGCCCAACCAATTAGCGCCGCGGCCCTCCACGGCTCCGCGGCGAAATCCGAGTCGTTTCATCTTACACTTCTTCCTTCGTTTACCAACGTGGAATACTTTGTCATTTGACCAATAACCGTCCATAATTCTATGTCTCAAACGTATTACATACGTACCAATATCTCTTTCACTAATGAAATTTGCGATACTTGGCACTACGTGTGCACGTGTGTGGAAACAACGTTTCCGACGTGCGGGCCCCAATTGTTCGAGTCATAAATTAATGGGATATACTTAATTCCACATTTAGTAAAGTTCCAACAATCCCCTCTTGAAAGAGATTTTGGCGCACACATTCAAATTTCAAATGAGTACTAGTCTATTGAGTGAATTTAATTGAAATTCCTGAAAATAAGAGCCTTGTTCATTTGAATAGGTACACACATGACACAACGCATGTGCCCAAATATTAGTAAACTATAAATGAAGGAGAAAATAACTAGGAGTATGTAACATGCGCTAATACAAGAATACATGGATATTGTACTGGAAGATATTGACAATTCTACATAAATTAGTTTGATTGAATAAAATAAGCAAATAAGTTACGCGAATTTGCATTTAAATACTGTGTATAATATTGTACTTATTGGTAAGCAGTACCTTTCAATATATAATAAATAGGATAGAAATATGGTACCTCAGTAACTAAATTTTGTCAAAAGCAAATGCTCAAAGGAAAGGAAGCATCAAGTCTACAACTTGAGATATCAATAATACCAGAAAAGGTGTATTTTGTGGTCAGACAAATTAATTAATTTAATTAAAAAAAAAGTCTCTGTGGTAGGAAGAGAGAGACCTATAATTGAGCCCCATCTGCAGTTTTCATGAGATCATTGAATAATTTAGTTTGTAATTAATATAATTCCAGGCCCTGCTCAAGTCAAGCTTTGAACTGCCCATATTTCATTCCAACATCTTACATTGTTTCAAAAATATAGATTCATTGTTTAATCACATAATTTTGTGTTACACTTCCAGTAATCTAGACTCTCTCCTAATATCTGATATCCGTTATAGTGAATTCAACATATGGCAGAAGCTTTCCTTCAGGTTCTGCTAGACAAATTGAGTTCTTTCATCCAAGGGGAACTTGGATTGTTTTTTGGTTTTAAGAAGGAGTTCGAAAAACTTTCAAGCATGTTTTCTATGATTCAAGCTGTGCTAGAAGATGCTCAGGAGAAGCAATTGAAGTACAAGGCAATAAAGAACTGGTTACAGAAACTCAGCGCTGCTGCATACGAAGTTGATGACATCTTGGACGAATGTAAAACTGAGGCAGCAAGATTCAAGCGGGCTGTATTGGGGCGTCATCATCCATGGACCATCACTTTCCGTTACAAGGTGGGAAAACGAATGAAAGAAATGATGGACAAACTAGATGCAATTGCGGAGGAACGAAGGAATTTTCAGTTGCATGAAAAGATTATAGAGAGACAAGTTGCTAGACGGGAAACAGGTGCCCTCATCTTATATTTTTTAAACACAAATTAATATTACAACAACTTAGTTTATATTCATATTTTTTGGCAATTATCAAATTCATGTGTGTTCATGGGCTGAGGGAAAGTTTCAAAGATTTCCTCTAATCTAAATGTTTGTCTCAAGTCTAACTGACAAAAAAGTCTTAGTTGTTTTAGACCTTATAAATTTGATGCATTTTTCAGTTTGAAAATGACAGCACCAAAAAATAATCTGTTTTAGTTAGCGGTACATAAAATATTCTGAAAATGATTGCAGAAAATACAGAGGAACTTCAAAAATATATTTTTTCATCTTAAAATCACATTCTGCCTAGTGGAACTCAGCATGATTTTCTCAATCCTGAAGCTCATGCGTCTCTCTTATTGTGCAAAAATCTTCTCTATTTTCTGCTGACTCGTAATGTGCTTGGATGTAACAACATTCTCGTGTGGCTACTGTTTGCAACAGGTTTTGTTTTAACTGAACCAGAAGTTTATGGAAGGGACAAAGAGGAGGATGAGATAGTGAAAATCTTGATAAACAATGTTAGTGATGCCCAAGAACTTCCCGTGCTCCCAATACTTGGCATGGGGGGGCTAGGAAAGACGGCACTTGCTCAAATGGTCTTCAATGATCAGAGAGTGACTGAGCATTTTAATCTAAAGATATGGGTTTGTGTCTCAGATGATTTTGATGAGAAGAGATTGATAAAGGCAATCGTAGAATCTATTGAAGGAAGGTCATTTGGTGACATGGACTTGGCTCCCCTCCAAAAGAAGCTTCATGAGTTGTTGAATGGAAAAAGATACTTTCTTGTTTTGGATGATGTTTGGAATGAAGATCAAGAAAAGTGGGAAAATCTAAGAGCAGTATTGAAGGTTGGAGCAAGTGGTGCTTCAATTCTAATTACTACTCGTCTTGAAAAGATTGGATCAATAATGGGAACTTTGCAACTATATCAGTTGTCAAATTTGTCTCAAGAAGATTGTTGGTTGTTGTTCAAGCAACGTGCATTTGGCCACCAAACAGTAAAAAATCCTAAACTTGTGGCAATTGGAGAGGAGATTGTTAAGAAATGTGGGGGTGTGCCTCTAGCAGCCAAAACTCTTGGAGGTCTTTTACGCTTCAAGAGGGAAGAAAGTGAATGGGAACATGTGAGAGAAAGTGAGATTTGGAATTTACCTCAAGATGAAAATTCTGTTTTGCCTGCCCTGAGGCTGAGTTATCATCATCTTCCACTTGATTTGAGACAATGTTTTGCGTATTGCGCGGTATTCCCAAAGGACACCAAAATAGAAAAGGAAAATCTCACCACTCTCTGGATGGCACACGGTTTTCTTTTATCAAAAGGAAACTTGGAGCTAGAGGATGTGGGTAATGAAGTATGGAAAGAATTATACTTGAGGTCTTTTTTCCAAGAGATTGAAGTTAAATCTGGTAAAACTTATTTCAAGATGCATGATCTCATCCATGATTTGGCTACATCTATTTTCTCAGCAAGCACATCAAGCAGCAATATCCGCCAAGTAAATGTAAAAGACGATGAAGATATGATGCTCATTGTAAAAGATTATAAAAATATGATGTCCATTGGTTTCGCTGAAGTTGTGTATTCTTACTCTCCTTTGCTCTTTAAAAGATTTGTCTCGTTAAGGGTGCTTAATCTAAGTAACACACAATTTAAGCAGTTATCGTCTTCCATTGGAGATCTAGTACATTTAAGATATCTGGACCTGTCTGGCAATAAAATTTGTAGTCTTCCCAAGAGGTTATGCAAGCTTCAAAATCTGCAGACTCTTGATCTATATAATTGCCAGTCACTTTCTTGTTTGCCAAAACAATCAAGTAAACTTGGTAGTCTCCGAAACCTTGTACTTGATCACTGTCCATTGACTTCTATGCCACCAAAACTAGGATTAATGACATGCCTTAAAACACTAAGTTATTTTGTTGTGGGTGAAAGGAAAGGTTATCAGCTTGGTGAACTACGAAACTTAAATCTACGTGGCTCAATTGCAATAACACACCTTGAGAGAGTGAAGAATGATACGGATGCAAAAGAAGCCAATTTATCTGCAAAAGCAAATCTTCACTCTTTAAGCATGAGTTGGGATGGACCACATAGATATGAATCAGATCAAGTTAAAGTGCTTGAAGCCCTTGAACCACACCCCAATCTGAAATATTTGGAAATCATTGGCTTCAGAGGATTCTGTTTTCCAAACTGGATGAATCACTCAGTTTTGGAAAGGGTCGTCTCTATTATAATTAACGGTTGCGAAAACTGCTCGTACTTACCACCCTTTGGTGAGCTGCCTTGTCTAGAAAGTCTAGAGTTACAAGACGGGTCTGTGGAGGTGGAGTATGTTGAAGAGGATTATGTTCATTCTGGATTCCCCATAAGAAGAAGGTTCCCATCCCTGAGAAAACTTCATATATGCGGCTTTTGTAATCTGAAAGGATTGCAGAGAACGGAAGGAGAAGATCTATTCTCCATGCTTGAAGAGATGAAGATCTCGGATTGCCCTATGTTTGTTTTTCCAACCCTTCCTTTTGTCAAGAAATTGGAAATTTGGGGGGAGACAGATGCAACAGGTTTGAACTCCATATCTAATCTTAACACTCTTACTTCCCTCAAGATTTTTAGTAACCACGAAGCGATTTCACTCCAAGAAGAGATATTCAAAAGCCTTGCAAATCTCAAATACTTGAGTATCTCTTACTTCGAGAATCTCAAAGAGTTACCTAGCAGCCTGGTCAGTCTCAATGATTTGAAGCGTCTGGATATTCGTTATTGTTACGCACTAGAGAGTCTCCCCGAGGAAGGGCTGGAAGGTTTAACGTCACTCATGGAGTTATTTGTTGAACACTGTAACATGCTAACATCTTTACCCGAGGGACTGCAGCACCTAACAGCCCTCACAAGTTTAAGAGTTGTTGGCTGTCCAGAAGTGGAAAAGCGCTGTGAGAAGGGGATAGGAGAGGACTGGCACAAAATTGCTCACATTCCAAATGTGTTTATTCGGTAGTCTTGATCTGTTCTTTTCTTTGTGAGTCTCCCACATAGGTTAAGTTCCTGCCATTGGATGTAATTTTATTATTTTCTTTTGGAAACAAATCAATGATTAAGATCTATTTGTTTATTACTTATTATGTTTTCTGTACTTGCTGCTGTTTCTAGATATGCACTAGTTCTAATTAATCGCTAATGGAGGTGGATTACCACTTTGGTAATGAATATTATGGAAAAGGGAAAAGAACCAAACAGAAAAATTCATGTTTTCATATTCCTGCCTGCCTACTCATAATTTTATTGATTTTATTTAAATCAAGGAACATCCATCAAACGGCACTGGTATATCACATTTTTCTCGATAAAGTTACTAAGAAAGACTCTATTTCTTTAGTAAATCTTAAGTAGATCATATACTGATATCATATATACTAATTGCTAGTTGTTCTCCTGATAAAGGTATACTACTTCCAGCTTTTCAAATGTTGCAATGGTTTCTGCTATATCACTTTGATCACCTTCAGAAGTGGGAATTCCATCCTAACTTGATAAAAGGTGTCCTGCACCATGTATCTCTCGTGCAGCCTTGAAAAGACTATTTCTCGAGAGGGATCTTATCGCAAAGCCCTTATGAACGAGGCGTTTGTAGTGAGCTCAGAAGACTGTGACTAATTGCCAACAATCACCTAATAATGTGCTGTTATTGGTGAACTAACTATGTGTGATTTATTTGTGCCCATGCGGCCTCATTATCATTCAGTTATTCTTCTCAAATGAGACTCATACCGAACATTTCTAGGAGCTAAAATCTATTTTTTATTATGTTGTTTTTACTTGAAATTAGCTTCCTAGCTTAGAATCTTGCATCTCTTCAAGCTAAGGTGTCTTTAGTTTCTTATTGCCCTTTGACAGACTCCCTTGTGTCCTCTCTGTGTTAGATTTGATCGAAACTTAATTCATTATACTTCAATTTGGTTAGCTGTGGTGTCTCTTAAGTTACTCGCCTTTGCTGCATTTGCATGTATAAGTTCCTCCAGATTATGTTCAAATGCCTGAAATGGTAATGAGATTAAGTTGTTCCTTCTTTCAATGCAAGATGCAGAGCCTAAATTCTGCTCTTTGTTCTTTGTAGACTTTTTTGAAACACTTTCCGTTTGAGTTCACTATTAGAATCTTTGAACTACCCTCTAATTTTTCCACTTGCTTGAATTCCCTACTAACACTAATGTACTTAATCAGCATGACCTAACTGGTTCTTGCTAACTGTAAATTTCTCCTAATGGAAGGCCTCTCAACTAGTCTTATATATCCCTCTCACTGCAAATTCATATATTATATCTGGAAATGTTATCATTTGTTCCTTTTCATGTAAATGTGTCTGATTACGATCTAGTAGGCGATGTTTGTGTTAAGCTTTTGCACCTCTCAAGATTTTGAAGATTTATGCTTATAAATATGCAGCTGAAACCTTTTACGGAGATGATAGCTGAAAACATAATTCAACACTCACTAGAAAGGTACTGATGTCGAGGACTTGGCTTCCGAATCTTCTTCTCTATTACTGTCCACTGACTTCTATGTCACCAAGAATAGGATCGTTGACATGCCTTAATACTCCAGATTGGTTTATTATTGGCAAGAGAAAAGGTTATCAACTTGGTGAACTACGAAACCTAAACCTTGGTGGATCACTTTCAATCACACACCTTGAGAGAGTGAAGAAGGATATGGATGCAAAAGAAGCTAATTTATCTGTAAAAGCAAATCTGTACTCTTTATTTATGAGTTGGGATAGGTCCGATGGGTAAAGAATAGATCTGAGCCTAACTCAACTCCAAAAGCTAGCTTGTAGGGTATATTTATGGTTTGGTAAATCCTTTTCCTTTACATTTTCTTCTCAGTTTAAACCTCATTAAACACATTTTATAATCCGAAATTATCTTCTATCGGATGGGTTAATTTGTCTTGTTTTTTTGTTGTTTTCACAGCTTAGAGCTATGGTACAATGCTGTTCTAGTCCTGCTGGCAGGATCTATGAAGAATGCAGAGGTTGCTATATCTGCCTTCTCTATTTGGTGAGATTTTCTTTCTTGCTTTTTTTACACTGTATATCCGATCAGCAACATGACAGCCGGAATATATATATATTTTTCTGTATATTAATGTATAATATACATAAAATATACATTTTATGCATAATAGTTGCATGGTTTCTGTATATTTGGCTAGCGGATGTAATATTTTCGGCCGACCGGCTAAATGTGTAGCTAGTCCTTTTTGTTTACGTCTTTTTGGTTGCCGCACACAGAACATACTGATCGGTTAAAATAATTTTGCAGCCTTAATATCAACGGATGGGAGTTTATGATAAGCCTCGGCTTCCTTGGAGCTGCTTGGTATGCGACTCTTTCCCTATGAATCATCGATAGCTTGTTCCAACTAGTGTTGTATCCATTTCCCACTTAGACTTTTTCTCCTTTAGTTGTTTGCTCGTACAGTGTCCGGATTGCAAATGAACTCGGGAAAGGAGATGCTAAGGCTGCAAAATTCTCTATTGAAGTCTTAGTGAGCACTTCACTTATAATCGGAGTGTTCTTTTGGGTTCTGTGCTTGATCTTTGGCAGCAAGCTCGGATACTTATTCAGTGATGAGAAGGCGGTCACTGACAGCGTGGCAGACCTTTCTACTTTACTCGCTTTCTCGATTTTGCTCAATAGCATTTATCCTGTACTCTCAGGTAAGTCAACAAAAAGTTGATAAGTTGTAAAAGTTGTTAAATATACATAAGATATACACGGTATACACGTGTATATCCTATGTATTTATGGTTTCGATGTATGTATATAGGATCTCGGCAGTGTCTATATTAGTGTGTATATTCAGTGTATATAGCCCACATATAGCCCACGGTGTGGGCTGAAGTAAAGAATGGATCTTGGGCCTAACTCAATCCCAAAAGCTAGCTTGTAGGATGAGGATTGTCCAAGTCCATATAAGGAGTCCATGTTCCCATTCCATTTCCGATGTGGGACTCTTAACACGATGAAGATGAATCAGAAAAAAGTTTGGATGAGAAAGTGCTTAAAGCCCTCAAACCACACCCCAATCTGAAATCTTTAAAAGTAGCCTGCTTCAGAGGTCTCCATCTCCCAAACTGGATGAACGGTTCAGTTTTGAAAAATGTTGTCTCTATTGAAATTTATTGCTGTAAAAAGTGCTTGTACCTTCCACCCTTTGGAGATCTGCCTTGTCTAGAAAGTTTATGCTTATTCAGCAGGTCTGTGGATTATATTGAAGACGATGTTCATGATTGTGGAAGGTTCCCATCTTTGAGACGACTAGTCATAACAGGCTTTCCTAATCTGAAAGGATTGCTGCAAAGGGAAGGAAAAGATCATGATTCTTTCCCACCCTTTCTTGTGTCAAGAAATTTGAAATTTGGGACAACACAGATGCAACAACTTTGAGCTCCATATCTAATCTTAGCACTCTCACTACCCTCTAAATTAGTCATAACGTCGAACAGACTTCCTCCGAGAAGAGACATTCAAATGCCTTGCATAAATCGAGTCCATGAATATATCATCCTTCAAAAAACTTAAAGAGCTACCTACCAGCCTGGCCAGTCTTATTGCTTTGAAGCGCTTGGATATTCAACCTTGTCATTCACTAGAGACTCTTCCCGAAAGAGTACTGGAATGTTTAACTTCACTCGCGGAGTTATTCGTTCAAGATTGTGAGATGCTAAAATCTTTATCAGAGAG
Organism: Anisodus tanguticus; assembly: GCA_034509755.1. Lineage (NCBI taxonomy): Eukaryota > Viridiplantae > Streptophyta > Magnoliopsida > Solanales > Solanaceae > Anisodus > Anisodus tanguticus. The sequence continues at coordinate 36,024,526 of CM067546.1, forward strand.
ATTGCAACACCTAACAGTCCTGACAAGATTAGTAGTTGCTCTTTGTCTAGAGATGATGGCCTTGCCTTTTGGGATTCAAAATTTACACTCTCTTTAATCACTGGTGATTTGAAGTTGCCCCTCGCCTGCAATCACTTCCAGCTGGCACTATAGAAATGAAGAATCTGCAGGCATTGCGAGTTGTTTATTGTCCAGAACTGGCAAAGCGCTGCGAGAAGGGGATAGGGGAGGACTGGAACAAAAGTTGCTCACATTCCAAATGTGTATATCAGTTAGTTTTATTTGTAATTCTTCTAGGGCTCTTTTCAGGTTAGCATTGCATACGTTTAGCAATCATGAAATAATAGGGTAACATAAAACCAGGTCAATATGACCAACTTTGTATATTTTTTTGTAGTTTTTTTTTGGGTAAAATCTTGAAACAGAGAACGATATGCACTTCCTCTTTTATTTTTATTTTTCTGGAGGCCAACTGCATGATTTACTATTTACTTGAAGAACATTAGCCCTTCACAGTGAGTGAGAGATTCGCATAAGTTCATGTACTCCTTAAAATCACTAGTTCTATAGGAAAAATGATTTATATATGAGTAAGGGCATATATAAATCCGATATGTTTAATGAGTTTAATGAGTAAGAGAAAAATGACGAACTTCAAAATCATGATCAGTCTATGTTTAATGAGTTTAAGGTATACATCTGCATTACTTTGCAAAGTTTTAATTTAGTTATATATCATCTAACGTTAGCCATTTGATTGGCAAAAATTGTGTTCATGACTTTCAGAACACAACAAGAATGTTGCTACTAACTTCGAGAAAAAGTTTGTCTGGCCGGTTTGGGGTGCTCGCAAAGAGCAAAAGAAGCCCGATTGGCTTCTAGATCATCGGTGGCAGGGTCTTGATCAATATTGGCAATCTACTGAGTTTAAGGCAAAGTGTGAGCTGGCAAAGAAAGCCCGAAAATCTGAGAAAGTTGGCTCGTTGCACACTGGGGGTGCAGTCTGTTGGGAATAACGAAGAGTATTCAAATTCCCCTTCAGGATCAATATTTGTAGAAAAATACAATGGAGATCCCGAAATTCTTTTCTGATGTGAAAGATCAGTCAGAGCTGCAATCATAGAGCATATTCAGAATTTCCGGATATCTTCCGATGTAAATAACACTTTATGATTAATTAGCAAGAATAAAGGACAATAATGACATCGATGGAAACCCTTCTGAATAAGGGAAAAAACCACGGTTAACCTTCCACTATAACAATAATAATGGGTATACAATATCTTCTCAAGTTTTGACAAATACGTTAGGAATACACTCAAAACTCTCACACTCACTAGTGTGGTAATCTCACAATCTCTCTACAAAATATTTTTTTTCTATTTTGTAGGAACTCTCTTTTTTCTTTCTCTTAGATTTCTCTCACTAAGAGGTATTCTCTCTAATTTTTGGTGTGTTAGAATGAGAAGATGAAGGCTCCTATTTATAGGAGAAAAATCTGAATCTTCAACCATTAAACAAGAAGAAAAAAAAAGTTTCTGGGTGCTTTCATCATGGCACAACAATCATGATGTTTGTTCAATCATGGTGTTTCATCTTTTTCACATGGGAATGGATCCACGTAAAAAAGAAGAACAAGTCGGACTCCTTAAAATTACGGTCATTAACACCACTCATTCGAATTATTTTTAGGGACTTGAAGAAGCAGAGGAGATGAGGCAGAACCATTCAAATATATGAGTCCAAGTCTTAGTTGCTAACATGGCAACAAACCGTGTTAATTAACTCTTCATGCTTGGTTATTTCAATTACCCAAGTAGCTTGTGTGATTTTATCACAACTGATATGCAAAAACTCTAGTACTTGCTCAAATTAGTAGACTATTCTTTTATGTGGATAAAATTATTACCTGCTTCATCTATGACTCTATTTCGGAATAAAGTTGAAATATTTTCTTTAGTGTCCTTTCTGTTTATATACACATGGACCAAATGCCCTTACAGAGCACTCCATGGGCAAATCTGGTCACCTTTATTCCTAATGGCAGCCGGCAGGGGCATGGTTGTGCCAAACTTTAAACAGCGAGAAAATATTGTTAGTTTCCAATAGTTGAAGGGAATTTTTGACTATTTTCCTTTTATAAATTAAAAGTGTGCTGATAAGCTCCACATGTCAATCTGCACACAAATATTATAGGGCGTGTGAGACTCAGAATAAAACTTTTTGTATAAGCATATTATAGTTAGAGACTTTAGCTTAGATACTTTTATGCAACAAAACAGTAGTTCAGTCAGTACGATGCTTATCGGGCAGCGCGGTTGGATAATTGCGCTTACAACTATTCGAATTATTAGTTATTGAATTTTTAATGTACTAAACCGTTAACCCAATCAATAAGATATATATCAGTTAGTTCAGGATCGGTGAAGCGGTTATTGATCGGTTATCTATTTGCGTATTGGTTAAATTAATAACACCTTCACAAAGGAATTTGTATTGTTGCACACGGTAAGTTATAAAGAAAATTATTCAACTAATAGAAAGTCTTAACAGAAGAAGAAACACAGATAGTGACACTAACAATTTCCTAATTAATGGTGCATTGTAGGAGAATGAAAAGCTGTGTTGAACCAAGTTGACTAAAAGCCGGTGTTTTTTGTTTTGGAGAACTTTCTGCGGACATGAAAAACTACCCCACAAGAAAATTATTGGTGGTGGGCAATAAAAGACACGACATGAGCTAACTATGAATATGCCTGCCAGTTATCTGTCTTTCCACTGCCTTGCAGACACCTAGTCCGTTTCAGTCCAACGGCTATTATACGTACTTTGTTTCAAAATCATACATTCATTAGGCTACCGGTTTCATTTAATCCAAAACTAACCGATGTCGGATTAATTAAAAAACGGTGTGTGATTCTGAAAAATCAAATGAAAAACAATTTGAAAGTAGATATTTAAAAGATTAACTTGGGTATTTTTAACAACATATACGAAAACGTTACTTCAAATACATACATATGGAGTACATGCAGTACTGCAGAAAGTTGTGTCTTGTGGTTCTGCGGAAGACTTTGGCAGACAAATTAAGGCAAACGAGAAGTCTCTGTGGTGGCCAGCAATGAAAGACACTTGGCCCCATGGGCATGTGCAGTAGTCTGCCTGGAATGCAACCACAAAAAAGATATCCCCGTTGTAATTAATTGAATTTGTATTTACGGAAAAAGGCCAAATATATCATGTACTATCATAAAAGGGTCAAATATATCATTGTTATATTTTAGATTTAAATATACCTTTACCATTATACCATTGATTCAAATATACCTTTCCTTTGTTAAGTTTGTCCAAGGCGAACATCCAATCCTACGTGGCAAGCACTGACATTTGATGAGATGAATGTCACGTGGCATGCCACCTCAGCGCTCCTAACTCATTTTGCTTCTCCCCTCTATTTGTTCTTCCATCACTAAAATTTACTTTCTCCTCCACCATTACTGACTAAAATCCAAAGTGTTTGGCCCAGTGGCCAATACATTAGGGTATTGCTGTCTGAGGTTCCGTGTTCGAGTCCTCTGATCAGCGAGAGTGGAACTGTGCGAGAGTGGAATTGTGTTCCCCCAAAAAAATCCCTCCATACGCGTAGGGCCAAGCGGTGTATACTAATCCGTAGGGCCAGGCCGGAGGTGGGGTTTTCTAGTGTATGGGGACGTAATGCGGTGGGACCAGTCACTTTAAAAAGTTTACCCTACCACAGTTTTATATAGAGGGGTCAGCTTGCTGGCAGGGAGTCAACTTTGCGGCCTTAGGGTCGCAAGTTCGATTCTCCCCTCCAGATATCGTCCTCCGGGGCACATACATGTGGTAAAGCCTAGGCGCTAAAAGTCGCGCGGGCATGTTGCAGTGTGGGTTCGGTCTCCGCCAAGCCTTGTGGGTGGGGCCTGTGGGGGGGGGGGTCAACCTTGTAGCATTGATCCGTTGGACGCAAGTAGACACTGACCATGTGTGCACATCCCGCGATTTACCTGGTGGTGGGGTGCTGAAGGACCGGTCCCATCATCTCCAGGACGTCTGGGTAATACGAGTGAAGTAGCCAGACGCAAGCCTGGAAACCTAAATTAGCAAAAAAAAAAAAATATATGATGTGAAGCAGAAATCCTCTCCCTAGTCGAACAATAAATGGTGACTTCTAGCTCTTAAACTCCCATCAATGGCTTCAGAGAAAATGCACAAAAAAGAAAATGACTGCACAACCTAATTCTTGAAAGCTACAATGACCATTAACAAAAACACATTAATAAAATGGAGGTGCCTAAATCGTATCTACAAGAAGTCATTGCAAACCCAAAAAAATGACTAATGTTAAGAAATTATTTGCTCAGAGTAGTTTTCAGACAAAAAATTTAGTTTGGAGAATTGCATATTTTAATTTTCTTTGGACAAAAAAAATTGAAGGGGGAGTAACTGTAAAGTTGTTGTCATGTGACCATGAGGTCACGAGTTCAAGCTGTGGAAACAGTCTCTTACAGAAATACAAGGTAAGGTTGCGTACAATAGACCCTTGTGGGTCGACCCTTCTCCGGACCTCACGCATAGCAGGAGCTTAGTGCACCGGGCTGCCCTTTTTTAGATATGATAAACTCAATTGCAAACTCATCCAAAGCCTAACAGTATACGTGTTAGATTTTCGGGGAAAATGATGCCAGGTGAAGAGACCGTGATCGTTGTGACTAGTTGTTGACGGTAGAATCGCTTTCGGTCAGATCGCCGGCGAAAGCGACTCCATTAAAAGGAACTATGTGTGTATATATAGAAGGGAGGGGAGGGGAAAGGAAATTTTAGTGGCGGAAGAATAAATAGAGGAGAAGAGCAAAATGGGTTAGGGGCGCTGAGATGGCATGCCACGTGACATTCACCTCATTAAATGTCAGTGTCACGTGGGATTGGATTGGATGTCCATCTTGAACAAACTTAAGGAGGAAGGGTATATTTGAAACAATAGTATAACGGCAGGAGTATATTTGAACCCAAAGTACCATAGGTATATTTGGTCCTTTTCTAATAGTACAGGGGTATATTTGGCCCTTTTCCGTTGTATTTATTACAAGTCAATGACATCTTGAACCAATAGAATACTAAGATCATAAGATTCAAAAAGTCTGAATAGGAGTGTTATCATCCAATGGCTATCGCTTTTGGTCAAAAGGTCGAGAAATGATGAAAATACTAGATGTGATTGCTGAAGAAAGAAGGAATTTTCATTTGCATGAAACGATTAGAGAGAAATAAGCTGCTAGATTAGAAGATTATAGTAATAGCCCATTTCAGCCCAAGCTACTATGTAGTTAGTTAGTAGTAATGATAAAATTCAAAAAGAAAAATCTCTTAATTTGTTAAAATTGACAAGTAAAAGGAAAATTTTATTTTCTATACTGTAGTCGGATTAATAGACGAAGTGTGATTCTCAAATTCAAATAAAATATTTAAGAAAAAATTTAAAAGTAGATATTTTAAAAGATTAACTTAAGTATAACTAACAATCATATTAGAAAAAATTACTTCTAATATAAATGGAGTACAGTACTTAATATTTTTAGTAAAAGCAATTCAGTTAATGTGCAAGACAAGTTGAGTGATTGACAAGACCAGAAAGGTGTGTTTTATGGTCCTGTTAATGTGCAAGACAAACTAAGGTGCGAGACAAGTTGTTTAGCTTACATACTTCTATGCAACAAAACAGTAGTTTAGTCACTTAGTGGTATTTATCTAGCGGTTCGGTTAGATATCTGCGACTTAACGATTCGGTGCAGTGTGGGAGTGGTCACAGTGAAAAGCTGTGTTGGAGTTTAACAAGTTGAGACTTGAGAGATCGACAAGATCAAAAGACTTGTTTTTTTTTAGAACTTTCTGGGGACAGAGATGAAATCAATGCAGGCAATGTAGGTGGAGTACAATACTGCAGAAAGCTGTGTCTTGTGGTTCTGTGGAAGACATTGTGGTGGGCAGCAATGAAAGACACTAGGCTCCATGGGCATGTGGCAGTAGCTTCCCTGAAATGCAACCACACAACAATTATCCTCATTGTAATAATTGAATTTGTATTTATTACAAGTTCACATCCTGTATCAAGTCAAGCTTTGTGAACAAACCACAAGTCAACATTTGAACTCCCCATATTTTATTCCAACAACCAACTTTATTTCAAAAATAAAGATTCATTGTTTACTCATCAACTTTAATTTGTGTTACAATTCCCACTCTAGTCTCCCTCCACAGATCTAACATATGGCAGACGTTTTCCTTCAAGTTCTGCTAGACAATTTGAGTTCTTTAATCAAAGAGGAACTGGTATTGCTTTTCGGTTTTGAAAATGAGTTCGAAAGGCTTTCGAGCATGTTTTCTACAATCCAAGTGGTGCTTGAAGATGCTCAGGAGAAGCAACTGAAGAACAAGCCACTAGAAAATTGGTTGCAGAAACTCAATGCTGCTACATATGAAGTAGATGACATCTTGGATGAATATAAAACTAAGGTAACAAGATTCAAGCAGTCTGAATATGGGCGTTATAATCCAAAGGCTATCGCTTTCCGTCACAAGGTCGGGAAAAGGATGAAAGAAGTGATGACAAAACTAGATGCAATTGCTGAGGAAAGAACAAAGTTTCATTTGCACGAAAAGATTACAGTGAAACAAACTGCTAGACCGGAAACAGGTGCTCATCTTAAATAGTTATTAATTTTTAGACAAAATTATTATTAAAACAACTTAGTTTATATTCATTTTTTGGAAGTTATCAAATTCATGTGTTTTTTTGGGTGAGGAGAAGTTTCAAAAAGTTTCTCTAATCTATTTTTGTCTCAAGTCTAAATGACAAAAAATAAATCTGAGTTGTCTTAGACCTTATAAATTAACCATGCAAAAATTGTAAATTCAAAACTGTAAGAGTGACTCTTAATGATTACTTAACTTCTATGTCATAATATAGAAAGTAATTTCATAAATAAGAAAAGTTAGGAAATGCTCTAACTAATCTGTTTTTAGTTACTAGTTCACAACTGATTCTGAGAATGATTGCAGAAAAAATGGAGTAGCTCCAAAAAAATATTTTTTTTGTCCTCTTAAATCACTTTTTGCTTAGTGGAACTCACCGTGATTTTCTTAGTCAAGTTCATCCTTGTCTCTTTATTGTGCAAAAATCTTCTCTATTTTCTGTTGGCTCCTAATGAACTTGAATGTAACAAATTTCTCATATGGACATTTGCTTGGAACAGATTTTGTTATAACTTAACCAGAAGTTTATGGAAGGGACAAAGAGAAGGACGACATAGCGAAAATCCTGCTAAACAATGTTAATGTCGCCCAAGAACTTCCAGTGCTCCCAATACTTGGTATGGGGGGACTTGGAAAGACGACACTTGCCCAAATGGTCTTCAATGATCAGAAAGTGACTGAGCATTTCAATCTAAAGATATGGGTTTGTGTCTCGGATGATTTTGACGAGAAAAGGTTGATAAAGGCAATTGTAGAATCTAGAGCAGGAAGGCCACTTGGTGGTGACATGGACTTGGCTCCCCTCCAAAAGAAGCTTCATGAGTTGTTGAATGGAAAAAGATACTTTCTTGTTTTGGATGATGTTTGGAATGAAGATCAAGAAAAGTGGGAAAATCTAAGAGCAGTATTGAAGGTTGGAGCAAGTGGTGCTTCAGTTCTAGTCACTACTCGTCTTGAAAAGGTTGGATCAATTGTGGGAACTTTGCAACCATATCAGTTATCCAATTTGTCTCAAGAAGATTGTTGGTTGTTGTTCATGCAACGTGCATTTGGGCACCAAGAAGAAATAAATCCTAAGCTTGTGCCTATTGGAAAGGAGATTGTGAAGAAATGTGGGGGTGTGCCTCTAGCAGCCAAGACTCTTGGAAGTCTTTTACGCTTCAAGAGAGAAGAAAGTGAATGGGATCGTGTGAGAGACAACGAGATTTGGAGTTTGCCTCAAGATGAAAATTCTGTTTTGCCTGCCCTGAGGCTGAGTTAGCATCACCTTCCACTTAATTTGAGACAACGTTTTGCATATTATGCAGTGTTCCCGAAGGACACCAAAATAGAAAAGGAAAATCTCATCACTCTCTGGATGGCACACGGTTTTCTTTTATCAAAAGGAAACTTGGAGCTAGAGGATGTGGGTAATGAAGTATGGAAAGAATTATACTTGAGGTCTTTTTCCCAAGAGATTGAAGTTAAATCTGGTAAAGCTTATTTCAAGATGCATGATCTCATCCATGATTTGGCTGCATCTATTTTCTCAGCAAGCACATCAAGCAGCAATATCCGCCAAGTAAATGTAAAAGATCGTTATAATGATATGATGTCCATTGGTTTCACTGAAATGGTTTCTTCTTACCCTCCTCCGCTCTTGAAAAAGTTTGTTTCGTTAAGGATGCTTAATCTAAGTAACTCAGGGTTAGAGCAGTTACCTTCTTTCATTGGAGATCTAGTACATCTAAGATACCTGGACCTATCTCACAATTATAGCGTTCGAAGTCTTCCAAAAAGGTTATGCAAGCTTCAAAATCTGCAGACTCTTGCTCTAAATAATTAATTGTGAGTCACTTTCTTGTTTGCCAAAACAAACAAGTAAACTTTGTAGCCTCCGAAATCTTTTACTTGATGGCTGTCGTAGATTGACTTCTCTGCCACCAAGGATAGGATCTTTGACATGCCTTAAGACTCTAGGTCGCTTTGCTGTGGGAAGCAAGAAAGGTTATCAGCTTGGTGAGCTGCAAAACTTAAATCTATGTGGTTCACTTTCAATCACACACCTTGAGAGAGTGAAGAATGATATGGATGCAAAAGAAGCCAATTTATCTACAAAAGCAAATTTGCACTCTTTAAGCATGAGTTGGGATATTGATGGACCACATAGATATGAATCAGAAGAAGTTAAAGTTCTTGAAGCTCTAAAACCACACCCCAATCTAGAATCTTTAAGAATCACTGGCTTCAGAGGATCCTGTTTCCCAGATTGGATAAAACACTCCGTTTTGGAAAAGGCCGTCTCTATTGTAATTAACCCTTGCAAGAACTGGTCGTGCTTACCACCCTCCTTTGGGGAGCTTCCTTGTCTAGAAAGTCTACAAAGGGTCTGCGGAGGTGGAGTATGTTGAAGAGGACGACGTTCATTCTAGAAGAAGAAGGTTTCCATCCTTGAGACGACTTGTTATATCCAACTTTGGTAATCTGAAAGGATTGCTGAAAAAGGAAGGAGAAGAGTAATTCCCCATGCTTGAAGAGATGAAGATCGAGGGTTGCCCTATGTTTGTTTTTCCGACCCTTTCTTCAGTCAAGAAATTGAAAGTTGAGGGCATAGATGCAACAGGTTTGAGCTCCCTATCTAATCTTAGCACTCTTACTTCCCTCGAGATTAATAGTAACCACGAAGCGACTTCACTCCAAGAAGAGATATTCAAAAGCCTTGCAAATCTCAAATACTTGAGTATCTCTTACTTCTTGAGTCTCAAAGAGTTACCTAGCAGCCTGGTCAGTCTCAATGATTTGAAGCGTCTGGTTATTCGTCGTTGTAACGCATTAGAGAGTCTCCCCGAGGAAGGGCTGGAAGGTTTAACTTCACTCATGGAGTTATTTGTTGAACACTGTAAGATGCTAAAATCTTTACCCGAGGGACTGCAGCACCCAACAGCCCTCACAATTTTAAGAGTTGTTGGTTGTCCACAAGTGGAAAAGAAGCGCTGTGAGAAGGGGATAGGACAAAATTGCTCACATCCATAATTTGGATATTATTGGTAAAGCAGAATGATCAATTATGACGCTCACTCCGTCTCAAATTATTTATTCTAATTATTAAAAATTGTTATCTCAAATTATTTATTATTTTAAAAATTTAAAACACAATTGATTACTTCTTTCTCATTTTTCCCTTAATTGAATTTTGTCATTAATTTAGATTGACACATAAATAGAGCAAACATTTAATAGAGAAAGATTATAACTTAAATATAAATATGGATTTTGCTTGTATGCACTAATAGTATATATATATATACACACACAAAAACATATCCAATGAAATTCCACGACGTATGAATCTGGAAAGGATAGAATGTACACAAACATTATCTCCGCCTTGTATTAATTTTGAATTATGAAAAAATTATCCAATTTACCGGTGTATAAAATTTAGACTCCATATTGATGAAAATATGGTCCCACCTTAGAAGAATATAGACGAAATGGTATTTTTGCATTCGTTCTCTAACATGTTCATATGGATTACAATTTGGGTCATTGGCACAAATATCCTATTTTGGTGTTGTCTATAATTTTTGCTCCTCAAATTTGTGGTCGTTAAGTGGTCTTTCAGCATTGTTGGTGCCGTATAAATTAAATTTCGGTCGGCATGGTTAGTATTTAGTTTCGGCATATGTATCATAACATCTCACAAATTATGTCAGATGGGACAAAACTTTCAATATTCAACATAATCTGGAAAAAAAACGTATGTTTAGATTTCGCTCAGCATAGTTAGTGTTTAGCTTCGACATATGTATCATCACATCCACACAAGTTATGTCAGAAAAAGCAAAACTTTCAACACTCGACATAATCTGAAAAATACTACACAATTTATGTCGCATAACTTAATTCCTACTAAACTTGTGCCGATCGAGATAAAAGTTCAAATTCTGAAAATAAGAATGTTACAAAATGTATGCCAAGCAAAACATATCTTGATATTTTCATTAAATAAGCAGCGGGGACAAAAATTAAAGACCACAATTATGAGGGCCAAAAATTAAAGATCAGTGCGTTTGAAGGGTTATCCGTGCAGAAACTTCTTACAATATGCAAAGAGCTTAATAGCTCGAACAGTAAAATGCTTGTAAAGTTCTAATAATATGGTTTTTTTTATTGAGATAATGGTCAAAAGCACATTTGAACTATCACTTTTAAGCGAGTTTCACACTCAACTATCAGTTGTTCTCTTTTCGTACAATAATTATCACCATTCCTTCAGTTTGATGGTAATTTCTTAGTTGATGACTTCTCATGAGAAACATATGTATATATGAAACTTTTACTATATTTTCTTCAAATAATATAAATTTTATTTTTCAAGATTAATTAGTAAGTTTTTCTTAATACAATATAAATAAAAATGATGTAGGGCATATAAAAGTGTTTTACCTATTTGTTTTTCCATAATATCTCGAGTAAACATCTTCCCTTGACAATAAAGATGCTGGTCAATGAGAAATTACGAAATTAATCCAATTTGAGAAGGTGACATACTGACATATCTACGTAAATAGAAGGAGAAGTGTCTCATCTAATCTTGATCAATAAATGAGAGAGTAAAAACAGAGGAGAACCGGTTTCCTATACCTTTACATTTCTGAAGAAAAAAAAGTTCTATTACTATTTCCATAAAGAATTTTAATAATAAAAACAATCACAAAGTTCTTTAAAATAACAACCAAACAAATTCACAATATGTCCTTTACATAAAAAGCAGAAGAAGGTAAACAGCACATCGCACAACAATCAGCCAACTTGCTACACTATGTCCTTTTCAGGTCCATTACTCCTTTCAATATACTGTGTCCAAGTTTCTTCTCCACTTTCCTCACACATTCATATTCACACTTCACACGTAGAATTTCCATATTGTCTTTATTATATATAGAGATGGAATTAAAGACATCAAGCGATAATCTTAACCAGAGAACAAATGGAAGCCATAAACGGAGATATTTTGGTGCTCCCATTTTACGGTCAAGGTCATCTCTTCCCATGTTTGGAACTCTGCAAAAATCTCACATCTTTCAACTTTAAAGTCACCCTTATCATCCCCTCCCACCTCTCCTCCTCCATCCCCACCAATCTTCGTCACCATTCTCTGCTTCAACTCGTTGAAATATCTACTACAACATCAACTCCATCACCACCGCCATTACAAAAAGCAACAGAATTACCAGCTTTCCCAACAAAAGGAAAAGGACGAAATTTCATGCAAGGGCCTTTCCAGCATCACCATCAGCAGTTAGGACAGGGGATTGATACCTTACTATCAGAACGATACAATGGATCGGCTAAGACCCAACCCATATGCGTGGTGGTGGATGTCATGATGAGCTGGAGCAAGGAAATTTTCATGAAATTTGACATACCTTTTGTCTCTTTCTTCACTTCTGGAGCTTGTGCTGCTGCAATGGAGTTTGCAGCCTGGAAGAACCATGTGGATGAGATGAAACCGGGTGAGATTCGGATCCTTCCGGGGTTGCCTGAAAGTATGGCTCTGAGTTGCTCTGATATCAAGCGAAATCGTCATGGGTCATCACCACAGTGGCAGTCCAAATAGACAAAACGATCCGTCGGGACCACCAGGTGGGATAAAAGATGGGCCTCCAAGACCGGGTCAAAAACCCAGATGGGTAGATGAGGTAGAGGGTTCTATTGCATTGTTGATCAATACCTGCTATGATCTTGAGGGTCCATTCATTGATTATGTAATTAATCAGATTGAAAAGCCAATATGGGGTGTAGGACCATTGTTACCAGAAACATTTTGGAAATCACCTAGTTCAATACTACATGATCATGAAGTCAGGTCGAACCGCCAGTCAAACTTTACAGAGGAAGAGATGATGCAATGGTTGAACTCAAAACCTCAGCGATCAGTAATTTATGTGTCCTTTGGTAGTGAAGTTGGACCTAGTTTAGAAGAATATGCTCAACTGGCTGATGCATTAGAGGCATCAAACCACCCTTTTATTTGGGTTATTCAGGCCGGTTCAGGCCGACCCGGTCCAACTCCGGGTCTCTTTGGAGGCAGCCAACAAGAAGGATATTACCCTCATGGATTGGAAGAAAGAACAGGGAACAGAGGGTTGATAATAAAGGGATGGGCACCACAGTTGTTGATTTTGAGCCATCCTTCAACTGGCGGGTTTCTGTCGCATTGTGGATGGAACTCAACAATGGAGGCAATGGGACGTGGCATCCCAATTTTGGCATGGCCAATCAGGGGTGACCAATTCCATGATGCCAAATTGGTAGCAAATTACTTGAAAATGGGACACATGATTTTACTTAGTGATGACCCGAGAGTGATGGTGATGAAAGATGACATAGTTCAAGGAATTGACCAGTTGATGAACGATGAAGGGGTTCATAACCAAGCAATGTCATTAAGATCCATTATCCAGAATGGTTATCCAGATAGTTCAATGTGCTCTCTGAAGTCATTTATTCAACTCATAAGCAAATAATGTGGAAAACTTCATATGGAACAGCCTTTACCATCTCCAAATAGAACAGAGAGAAGCAATATGTAATATGAGACTACAAGTTGGAGTTCACGACAGTTTAGAGGTTAAACAACCTCTATTATAAATGAACAAGTTTGTGATCCTCCATATTATGTTGTGTTTCACATATGTAATTATACAAGCTAAGAAGCCTACCAACTTTGAGGGGGAAAAAGAGGCAAGACGAGGAAAAGGATCATAGTCACCACCATTTCCTTTTCTTTACTTTTTTTTATTTTTTTATCTTAAGGCGCACTATTCTACAATATGTTTCCATACTCACCAACCACATTAAAACGAACAATATTCCAGGAAGAAGAAAAACAATAAAAGATAAGCTATCTGCACCGTTCTGCACTAACTTCATGCATTCAAGGCAGTCAAAAAAGTATCTTTACTAAGATAGGAGGAAAATAAAAAATGAGAAGTTTATCTACAATTTGATTTACCAAGCTGTGATATCTAATCGCCATGAGCAGTTCACTCTACCATACAGATACAACTATAAATGCCATACGAAAAACATCACAATTCCCACAATTCTGTACAAACAAATGAAAAGGCAAGAGGAACAACTAATGCGAAACAACAAAAAAAGAGGAAAATTTTGCTGCTCTAACCACAAGAGGGAAAGACCTTAGAAAAAGCAAACCAGTCTTTATAGCCTATATACAAAATATTACCTCCATTTAATGTTCTCAAAACTAGAAAATTTTGAGAAACTAATGAATGAAAAATATGAATCGACTAACATGGATGTGTGTATATATACTTCAAAAATCAATTTCTGTGATAGTTGATGGATGTCAAGATTGACCTATGATGGTGTGTCAGGCTCCAGTTTTGGTACAATAGCTGATGACAGTTCCGCATGAGAAACACGAACAGCACCTATAAGCCGCTCTGGCAACTCATCAGGGGTGTTGGCCTGACACAAAAGGAAAAGGCATCATTACAAAGGGGCATATGCACCACATCTCTCAGTATATCAAACAAATATGGACATTCGGATCCACTGTGTCATTTTGGCGGTGGTAACAGATGGAGGTGCAGGTGGGAGGTCAATTTCACTGATCCACGTACACATCTGAATATGACAAGCTAACTTGTGATTCGTAAGGAATATCTTAAACAAGGGATGAATGCTTATAAATGACAATATTATTATACATAAAAGCACACACTAGTAGCACACTATGATATCCCATTTGGTCTTTCTCCTAAGACGATGATGATTTTCCATTCAGTTTTTCTTTGGTTAACTTTTGACAGTATTCTGCCATTTTATTACTTTATATACTGGAGCACAAATGCACTCATCTGCAGAAAACTACCATTGCAATGTCCCCAAGCGAAGAAAACTATTTCACATGGCACTAAGACAATTTTACATGAATTCTTTACCCTTTCTCAACAAAAGAAAAAGGACCATTTTACATGAATTGAAATGCTTCTTTGATATTAAGATAATCTTTATTTCTTTCTTTTTTATGGCTGATATTTAAATATATTCAACTTATTTTTCACTTTTACGTTTGTATGACGATGACATGAAGAACTTAAATGGTGAAACATGACCAGTGAGGATTCATAATAGCCAACTCCAACTTGTTTGGGACTAAGACGTAGTTGCAGTTATCGGTTGATGTAGACCTGTCCAAAGGTCGGGCCGGGTCAGGGCCGGATCGGGTGGCTTTTTTTCCTGCTTGCCCGACCTTGACCCTATTTTTTTTTAAAAATTCCAACCCTAGTCCTGACCCTACGGGTCACGGGTCGGCCCTGACCCGTCGGAATTTTTGGCGGGCCAGGGTCGGGTCGGTGAATTTTTTTTAAAAAAAAATTGAATTTCCAAAACTGAAATTGGCGTTCACCCCTACATTACCACGAAAATTCGACGTTGAAATGTATTGTATATCGTGAGATCTTGACTAAAGAAAAGAAAAAGAAAATTAGAAACCGATTTGGGAAAAAACACAAATTGATTGGGAAAACGGACGTTTTTCCAAACATTGGCTGCGCCAAACCGCCTTCCGGCTGTTTGACCGGCCCTGTCTCGAAATAATACGCAAAATCAAAAAAAAAATCGGGTAAAACGGACATCCGAGCTCAGAGTTATAATCATTTAAAGTTTCACCAATTTACAACTACTTTATCTCCCTACATTATGCTTCCGTGATATTAACAGAACGACTAATAATATAAATATATAATTAATAATCAGCTACCGTTTTTATCTTATTTTATGTCGAGCTCAAGGTAGATTAGAGTAATACATATATTATAAAAACATGCATTATATCACTTATTAATGGCAAAAATATATATATGTACAAAATAAATATTAATGAAGGAAAAATAATATAAATTATATTAAAAAAATACGCGGGTCGGGGTCGGGTCGGGTAAAATATTCTGACCCTGGCCCGACCCTACATAAGATCGGGTCCCCGCTTTTTCGGATTGGGTGGCTCGCGGGTCAGCTATAAGCCGACCCTGGCCCTGGATTTTTTGGGTCGGGTCGGGTCGGGTCCCCGACCCGTTGGACAGGTCTAGGTTGATGTTAAGTTAATCTTTCTTCCACCAAAAACGTACAATAAAGGAAGATAAAAGACCACCAAAGAGAATTTCAAGCGGTATTTACTACTCCTAATAATCATCCTTACACAAATTAAATGAGCTTTTCCCTAGTTAAGTTGGTTCAACATGGAGACAATAATTACACGTAAATGTAAATTTAATGCCCAGTGTCAGAAGGGAAAAGTGCGAGGAATACAAGAATAGCAAAGAAAATATTGAAGTTTAAACAAGTATCAGAGATCACCATTTGTCTCATATAACATCAAATAAAATTTTCTTAGAATAGGATAAATACTACTACTGTGTCTGGATTTAACTGTCTTACTTCCTATTATAGGTTCAGTCCAAATTGCCACTTCCCCAAAAATAGAGAACAGTCATTAGTACCTACAATTCATGTAAAAAGTTTTTACTTTAAGACTACTCTTATCTCCATATTTTACCCACTTTCACCTAAATATACTAATATACAACATTAGTAGTCATGACGCCTAAATTGGGAAAGAAGTTTTAACTGTAAGAAAAGAAACTGCCAAAGCTCCATCATATGAAGAAAAAAAACTAAGGTCACCACAGTTAACCGTCCTTCCTGTCTAAATCCTTTGCTTGCCCCTCTAATCATAAAATAAGAAGTGTTAGAGTTTCAAGTCTTAGGATCAGTTAGCTCATCCAAGTTCATATCAATGGAGGAAATGGTTAGAAGTAGTCCAATCATGTTTTTCGTACGAAGTTAATCCAATCATAATGTATAGTTTTTGTTGAAGTGTGTGACCATCTCATCTAAAAACTTAAGTTGTTAGAGAGAGAGCACACTTTATTTACTTAATTATATTCTCAATACACACCCTCACGTGCGGGCCAGATTCTTTTTTTTCATGGATCAAGCACGTGAATTATTTTTTTTTGATAATCGGTGGCGGTGAGATTCTATCACAGGACCTTTGCCTAATACCATGTTGAAGTGTGTGACCATCTCATCTAAAAGCTTAAGTTGTTAGAGAGAGCACACTTTATTTACTTAATTATATTCTCAACAGTTTCCATGGCTACATGTCAGTTTAATGCTAGTCTTACAAAGATTAGATCCAACATCTTCATGTACCAAGCTTAAGATAGAAGTTTCCCAACCCAAATCCTCGTCCTTCACCCTTCTCTTACCACTCTACCGGCTTAACCCCATTTACATTGCTTGACCCCTCCCCCTCGTTCCTACCACACTGCCCCCCACCCCCCACCCCCCACCCCCCCACACAAAACGCACGCACAAATTCCTTCTCAATTTATCTGAAAGATAATATGATTAAGCCAATATGTTTCTGATAAATCTTGATATTGAGTAATAGTTCTAGGGAGTAGGGAATTGAAAACAATTATGTTGATTATATTTACTAATTACTAGGAGTACTTTTTTCTTCTTAAATTTAAAAGACTAGCAGTCCAATATATCTAAAGTACAATCTGTACTAAATCACAGTTCAATGTCAGATTCATATGACGATCTCACCATTTTAGTCATTCCCATTTGTACTTTTAGTTTAACTCAAAAAAATTAGGAATAATCTGAGACAGCTGGATCCAAATGTACCTCCAATTAGTCTTCATGAATTTAATGAAATCTCATGGGTGACTACTCACTCACCTGTACAAGAAAAGCCATATCAACTACTAGTGTCGTAATTACACCAATCACAAGCCCGAGAACGCCATTTGCTACTGTTGAAGAACCAATATCAATATCAACCTACAAAACATAAGTAACAGAAATCAATTCCAACACATAATTGCCTGGCACTATGTCAAATTTTGCGCCTATGTAGCCATATTCAAGAGGAGGGTGATGTGAGTCTTTACTTCCAAATACGTAGGCCCGCGGATATAGTTGCAATCAACTGCTTTCCCAAGTAAACAAGGGGTACTTCCAACACTCTGACGCACAATCCAGGAGCCCTGCATAAAAACGGTCAAAACTCTAAGCACATTCACATTGCAATGAAGTCACAGAAGTAAGGAAGACTGAAAGCAAGTAGAGCAGATGGGACTATTGATCAGATGAACAATGTAACATATTTAATAATAGAACACAGAAGAATCCCTCCACGATGTCTTCATTTAGCATGTTACCATTTTTACATAACATATCATTAGTTGAACAGATTGGTAAACTACTGGCAGCTTCATGCTGATGTGGAGTACAACTGCTCTAAGTCACCAACAAAAGTACATAAGAATTTCGAATTTAGATAATCATTTCGAAAGGGCCCTAAATCTTTTTATTCAAAAACTTCCACCAAACTTTTGTTTAAAGCATTTTTCAACTCATTCCATTATACCAAACTTCCACCATCACTTCTGCTCATCCTCCCTTTTGCTGCTCCCTTTCCATCCTTCCCTAGTCCAAAGATTTTCCTATGAACCTGAGTCTACATCTCATAACAGCACCAACCCTGCTATTCAACTGAACTTTGATATTTTTGTTTTCTCATTCTTCTAAAGAGACAAGTCTTTAAGAGTCAAAAAACCAATACGCCTAACAAATTATATGAGATCATATCTACTTAAAACATGTAAAATATGTGATTCCCCATAATATAGAAACGTCGTTAAATCAATATTCTAACCATATCCCAGACAAATGAAGAGAGAAAAGTACCTTTGGCACAGAAGGAATGAGCTTCATTCTACTGTTGCGGAAATCATCATCCCCGTCAACAAAACATTACAAGAGAGAACCAGGTGCTAGCTCTTTCATGACAAAATAGAAAACCATGCTGTAGTGTGTTGATCCGGGTACCTTTTAGAAGACAAATGTTGTCTACTTATTTCATCATAATTCACTTGTAACCCAAATTTTCAGGCTACCAAAGGAATATCTTCCTTGAAGATTAAACAGCAAAGAAAACAGTCCTTTCTCTGAAGCGACCTGGAAAATAAATGTACAAGAACATATGATGAAGTGGTTAACCATGTAATGACTACAAAGAAGTTAAGCTTCAATAATCAATAGTACAGCAAAACCAGATAAGATGCACAAAATAAAGCACATTTACTGAAGACTCTCTGGACTCTGCACTATGAGTCCATCAACCAGTAAATTGTACAGATCACCCATAGAGCCAAAACCCAATATAAGGCAATTAGTACATCATCAGGCCCTAAATCTGCACGTGGGTTTTGCCAAAAGGGACTTTAAGCTCTACACTTGACCTTGGGGGATTGTGGATTCATTTGCAGAAAAATGTAGCACATTATGGAACATCATGTACTTAATTAGGTCACTATCAAGCCTCTAGAATTGATAGGTTCCTCATCTCACCAGAATGGAGTGAGCAGTTCAATGCTATCAAACAGTACCCTCTACCTAGAGTATTTTCATATCATAAACCAATTATCCTGGAGAGTGGGGATTTGGAGGCAACACCTTCCTATTTCAAATTTGAAAACACGTGGCTGCAAGCTGAGGGTTTCATGGACATGGTAGAAGGATGGTAAAATTCTTACATTGTATCAGGCACCCCAAACTTTGTGCTAATGTAGAAACTAAGGGATCTCAAGAATGACATTACAAAATGGAACAGGAAGGTTTATGGAAGAATTGAGACTCAAAGGAACAAGGCACTTAAGGAACCGGGGAAGCTGGATCAGTTAGCTGAATTCAGAACTCTCTCTACAGAAGAGAAATGCCGGACATTGAATCTTAAACTTGAACTACAACAAATAGCAACTGCTGAAGAGATCTCATGGAGGCAAGAATCAAGATGTTTATGGTTGAAACAAAAGGATAAGAATACAAAGTTTTTTCCAAAGAATGGCCAATTCTCATAGAAAGGGCAATTGCATTGACAAACTCAAAATAGGGGATGAAGTAATTGAAGATAAAGAAAGGATTTATGATGGTATTATGGAGTACTATCAACAAATATACAAAGAGACAGAATCTTAGAGACCCTCAACTGAAGGTTTGCCCAGTCTCAACACAATTGATAAAGAGGGCCTTGAATTTCCTTTCACTGAACTGGAAATCTCAGAAGCTCTCATGCGTTGTGCCCCTGACAAAGCTCCAGGCCCTGATGGTTTCACCACGGCCTTCTTTCAGAAATCATGGAACTTCATCAAAGAAAACTTGCTTGCAGTTTTTAATTTCTTTCATCAGAATTGCCAAATTGTGAGGTCATGCAATGCCTCATTCATTGCTCTTATCCCTTAGAAGAAATGTGTTGTAGAACTTAAAGATTATAGGCCTATAAGTCTTATAGGCAGTGTCTACAAATTGCTAACCAAAATTCTAGCTGGGAGATTGAAAAAAGTGGTGGATTCATTGGTTTCTGGACAACAGAGTGCATTTCTAAAGAATAGGCAGATTACCGATACATCCATGATTGCCAATGAAGTTCTAGACTGGAAAATTAAAAGTGGAGAGTCTGGGATCTTATGCAAATTGGACATTGAGAAAGCTATTGATCAACTTAATTGGGCTTACTTAATCAACATTTTGAAGCAAATGGGTTTTGGAGAAAGGTGGATTTATTTCTGTATTTCAACAGTGAAGTTTTCAAGTTTGGTGAACAAAAGTCCAGTTGGATTTTTTTCTTCTCAAAAGGAACTCATGTAGGGGATCCACTATCCCCTTTTCTCTTTATCATTTTCATGGAAGGATTATCTCAGTTGTTAGCTAAGGCCAAAGAACTTCAGTGGATTCAAGGGTTCCAAGTGGGCAGAAATCCTCTCACCTCAGTCTCAGTTTCTCGTCTGCTATATGCAGATGACAATCTCAACACCATCCTCATGATCTTTGAGGTCATTTCTGGACTTCAGATCAATATGCTTAAGAGCACTATCTATCCAATGAATGAAGTGGTCAACCTAGAAGTTCTTGCTGACATTCTTAGCTGTAAAACATGCTCCTTTCCCACTGCATATTTGGGACTTTATTTGGGTGCTAAATTCAAATCATCTGGGATATGGAGTGGAGTCATTGACAAATGGAGAAGAGACTAGCCACTTGGCAAATGCAATACCTCTCTTTGGGAGGTAGACTCTCCCTCATCAATAGTGTCCTAGACAACATTCTCACTTATTGTATGTCACTCTTCCTTATTCCAAGCTCAGTCCTGTGGATCGAAAAGGTCTCGCGAAGCCGGTCACCAGGAGCCAAGATACGCGTTTGTCCTCGCCAATACAGCCCCCTATAGTTTTTGTTACCGAGATATCTTTTTTTTTCATTGTTCCCAGGAAGCAAATTGACATGCTCAGAAGAAAATTCTTATGGGAGGGAAATAGTGTTACTCACAAATTCTCTTTGGTCAAATGGAAATCTGTTATTCAACCCAAAGGCCCAGGAGGGCTGGGGATCAGAAATCTTAAGCTTCATAACAATAGCCTTCACATGAAGTGGCTCTGGAGATATGATCAAAATGAGGTAGGGTACTGGATGGAAATCATCAAGGCTAAATATGGTATTCAAGACCATTGGACTGCAAAGAGAAGCAATGAACCTCATGGTGTTGGAGTATGGAAGCACTTCAGTAGTCTCCAAGAGGAATTCCTCCATAATGTCTTCATTCAAGGCCGGACATGGGCTCAAGATTAGATTTTGGCAGGAGAAATGGCTTGGGGACGCTCTAGTAAAAGACTCATTTCCTTCACTATTTCTGATAGCTTATAACAAAGAAGCAACATTTGCTCAATATAGAGACCAATTGTTGGACACCAATTTTCAGAAGAAACTTAAAGAATTGGGAATTTGATGAATTTCTTTCTCTTACAAACATTGGGACAAAGTACTTTGGTGGCAAAATCTCAAGACAAAATTCTATGGGGTTTCTTTACAGTGAAGGAATTTCTTTAGATTGTCTCTAACATAGTAGAGATGCAGGGATTTCTGTAGGTTGTTTTACAGGTTTTGTTTAGTCTGCTTCATGTTTTGTTTGAAGCAGTTGTAACCTTGCATCTTCTTGATGCTTTTCTGATGAAATTTTATTACTTTACCAAAAAAGAATTAGGTCACTATTAGCATTTTCTAAGTAGGTAATTTACCTTTTTAGGCGAACCTTATATAACACGACTATGTAGTAGTGTTCAAGTAAATACAAGTTTTCTGCATTTCTGTTTCTTTTTCAGCATGGTACCAAAACCAAGGACAAAACACCAGTCATCACGCTTGTTGGAAGTTTTCCTATGAAGTCTGAAGGGTATTTATTACTGTCTGCAAATTCATGTTAATTTTGTCATCGGATCTTTAACCAATAACAGTAAGAACTTTGTCTTTATGAGACAAACACAGTGATCCAAACAGAAGACCGCAACGACACTGCACGCATCTTAATCCACCATCATAGTCACTGACATTGTCTGCGCACTAGATAATCTCCAGTCACATCAGCACCATATCAGAGGCAGGCCTACGGTACAAGGTGGGGTGCACAGGGACCCGTAAGCTTAGTTCTAACAATGAATTCTTATGTAGACATCTGCTAGAGATATTTTATACACCTATATGGGCGCCTGTTATCAGATGAGACCAACGAGAGCACTGGTTAGCGATTAACTCCTCTAAATCTTTTGTTGTTCGCAAATCAAGCCTGTGTTGAGGTTATCTTTTCAGTTTTTCCCTATCTCTGCTTTTTTTCTTTCTGTTTCTCATTTTTTTGGGGGTAATTTACTTATGCCTTCTTTTCCTTTCTTATTTTGTTTTCCCTTCTTATTCGACTTTCCAAGCCCAGTTACTAAAAGAGTTGGTCTTAATTCATCTCAATTCTATAGGTACTAAAAGTCATATTGCTGATATCTCGTTTTTTGAGTATCAGTCCCCTATATATAATTATTTTTTTTCAATTTAGTGATGGATCTTGAAATTTATAGTTTTATCCTTCCAATTGAGAATTGAATATGTGCTCATTGAGCTTGTTATGAACTGTAAATATGATGCTTGTCTATTTATTGTAATTCATCTAGCCAAAAACAACACTTTATTTTTTCTTCTTGGAACATGTTATGAATATAAATTCAAGATTTTGATCAAATTGTCTATTCATGAATCGAAACTGAACAAAGAATTGAATTAAGCAAAAATCAAAAGGACCCAGACATTTTCATTTTTATATCTATTGACATATCTAAGATATAAGTGTTGGTGCACCCCCCACTTCCAGATCTTGTATCCGCCTCCTGTTAGCTACATGTCAGTATTCCAATCAGTGCCATCTGTCAGTCCTGTTGTCCTTGGGTTCTTCGATTTCCTGGTTTTAAATTTGCAGTCAGCTTTGTCAAATTCAATCCTACACAACAACGGATCACAAGAACGCAATTTTTTCCATTATCAATCTTTGAACAATTATCTCCAGAATATTGCTAGGAGGTGCCAATTAGTCGCCATGGATGAGCTCTGTGGAGCTTTGTTCATCGTTTATGGGTATGAAGATCATCTACCATCAAAGGGTATGAGATTCCCTAGGATAAGAGTATCCAATGGAAGAAGATTGATGCCCACTGCTGTTGTTTGTTATGGATGTCTCTGGACGCCAGTACCACAGTGTATGATACTCTTCGAAGGCACAAGACATCTTGCAACATTTGGAATACAGGCAAGACATTGTACACTAACGATATCCAGATACACTACAAGGTTGTTGATGAGATTTTAGGGCTCAACCAAGGAAGAGCTGATGTGTCCACTCATATGAGACGTACTAGAAGGGTAAGGAAACGGTTGGTTTATTCATGTCCTTCACCATAGATCATGGGAACTAGGAAATAGGATAGGTTATTCATGATGTATCGGCAGTCTGTTTCTCCCAACCTCTTTGAAGACCAAATTCGATACCTGAAAACTATGTGTACCCTCAGAACAAGCACTGTTGCGACCAGCGAAACAAATAACAAAGAAGTCTTGTAGCATTGAGGGAGAGGATCTTGCGCTCAAGGAAACCAGTCTAAATCACCTATTGCAGTAAAGTTGCAGATGTAAGGCACATGCTGGTATTTAAATTGATGGCCACCTTGCAAGCTTGCACTATTAATATGGCCCAAGATACGCCTTCAGGCAATCAGCCAATTGTGATTTCAAGTACTACGACTAGTTCTTGAAAAATAAGGCAGCTAAGAATTCATTCACTGTATTGCCACCCATATAGGTCAGTCAGTTGCATGTCCCGCTTACTCTTCATCTCTTAGTCCTGGATCCTTGATACAGTAGCTTCAGACCACATGTCTGACCAAAAGAACTTTGTTCTCTTTTCTCTCCACTATCTGGACACCACTGACATCAAAATCATGGCCCAGGCAGTTGGTCAGGTTCCATTAATCAATTGTTGGCACGCTATCTTATACGTTCCAGGGTGTCCTTTTACCTTATTTCTATCAATAAACTCACTAAGCATCTTGATTATTCCATTTCCATTAATGATACATCTGTTTGTAGAATGGGGTAATTGGTGAAGGGTGTGAATCAGAGTTTCTGAAATCCTCTTTCACATCACTAACTTTCACTGAATCCCCTCTCATCCGCAGCTGTATTAGTCATCTGCATCTCTAAATTTCAACTGATGATTCCCTATCTTCCCTCTGTATACTCAATTGATTGTCATTCATTTAAACTTGAGAAACAAAAGCATGCTTCATTCCCAAAATAAGTTATGTCCCCTTTCAAGCTTGTTCACACTGATGTATGAAGACAAAACGACTCAATTCCAGTTTAGGTCTCCGCGTTTTGTAACCTTTTTTTGTCGCACTTGGTTGCTTTAAATGAAAAATTATTATGTGTTTTTCTAAACATTCATTGAGTTGTGCTAAAATAAAAACCCAATTTGGAGTTTTCATCTGTGCCTTGCGCAATGATAAGTTCAGCATATTGATTAGGTTTATCTTTGTTGTAGCAAGAGAACACGAAACAAGCAGGTTTGGACTAAAATTATATGTTTCAAGTAGCAAATTTACGAGTAGAGAAACAATCCTAACAACCCTTAGATACCCCTAACAGATTTTGATTCCCTTGAACTTTAGTCGATTATCACTTACTTGTGCTGCACAACCAGGAAGCCTGGCAACATGGTCCATCCGCTTAGTATCTTTGAACCAGTCAACCGCAACAAGATCCATTAAATGTTTGCCTGCAGGAGTCTGCATGAATATTTTCCAAAGAGATGCTCAAGTAGCTTGCTAGACTATTAAACTAAAAATAAGCACAAATATATAAAGGATACAAAACACAAATTAAGGACCTTTGATTTGTCATAACAAAAATTCCTGCTACGAACTCGAAAGTTATTTCCATCAGATACTTTCCAGCAATTACGTCCATTATCATTGTCATCACGTTGAAGGTTACCCGAGAAAATGGATAAATCAATTTGCTCCAAAGGTTCTTCGAGGGCTTCAGTAGTAACAAAAACATTGTTAGTAAAGAATTTGAACCCAAATAAAGATTTCAACATATAAAGTGAAACAAACTACCCTAAAACCAACCAGTTTTCTTCATTTCATTTTCAGAGCTGGGTGGAATTACCTGCAAAAAGTCCAGCCACGTGCTCAAAAGGAGACTCAAAAAATACATGAACAGATCTAAAAGTTCAAACCCCGTGATCAGCCCCTTGAAAATCTTCATCCTCATCAGAGAATTCATCAATCATTGAAGCATTTCGATTTGCAGCATGTATTAGGTCTAAGGACGCAGTACGTTGATGAGAAGTCTCTTGTTCGTTTTGAGTCTTCTTGGAAGAGATAGATGCTGATGTCATGTTAACCATAACTGGTATTCTTGGAGCAGCAGCCCTTTCGTCAGTTTGCGAAAAGTATTCGTGAAGTCCTGTAGTAAGATAATGAAATAAACATCAGAGTGAGCTTTGATCTGTAAACATGATCAAAGAAAGCTGTTCACTATGTACAATTTCCCCTTCTTCCAAATTTGTCTTTCAACAAAGGGGCAAATAACAATCCCAACAAACTATTTTGCGCACAACAAGAAGTACCCAGTAAAAGGAGGAAAACAAGAAGCTTCTTGTTCCCTCTTACTATTTGTCTTCTAACGGAATGCGGGGCAATTAACCATCAGTACTACCACTAGTTTGCACATAATAAGAAGTTCCAGGAAAAGGAGGAAGACAGAAGTTTTCTGAAGTCACTTCACAAGCAATGACCACTAAGAAATTGCTCCAATGCTAAACACTAACATAAAATAGCTCATGCACTAGCCAAGTTAATGCATATTACTATGATATAACAAAATTAAAAACGGTTCCAATGGATGTAACTTAAGCATAGCGTAAAAAATTACCAGCAACACTGCTCAATATCTGAAACAGACAATGCTGTTGAAAGGATGAGATATAGCCAACACCCCACCCTTTCACATCAATCTGCATTAGATGTTGGACTTGCGTCCTGGGCCTCCCATTACGAGGTTTGAGAGGAGAAATATTGTATCCACCACCTAAAGAGATTTGAAAACTGGTTAGCATCTTTATCACAAATAAGATAGATAGCTGCAGAATACTGTGAAAGATATATAACTTCAATATCATTCCCAAATTATTTGGTTATTAAATGCATTTATTGCGCAGGATGAAGAGAAAAAAAAGCTACTCTCAATATGAGCGCGAACATATCCAGGTACTGGACCACAATTCTCGTGCTCCCTAGAACGAAATAACACAACTGCAAAATGACATGTAAATCATGTACAGTTACAAATAGCGAGATAACAAAAATTAGAAATTTTAAGGGGTATGCTTACCATAGCTTCCATCGTCATTTCGACGCCAATATCGTACATAACAAAGATCACGAGGCCATACAAACCTACAGTGCATACAATGACATCTCAGCCAGGAACACCCAGAATAGTCCACAAAATATTTTCCTACTCTATAGGAGCTATCTTTTTTTTTTTTTGGGGGGGGGGGGGGGGGGCTTGTGAAGTAACGAGTCTTTGGGAGAATAAAAGAAAAATAAAATCATACTTATGTGTGTTTCAGGGGAAAAAAACAACACAAATTCATAGCTGTTCAAATGGAATTAAGTTACTTTACTTGTCAAAAGAAACAAGAACACAAACTCAGATGGTGTTTAAAAAGCAGTGACTGATTCAAGTAATTTTGTTCTTTTAGAGTGAAAATAGATGATAAATGAGCTCTCTCCCAATAGCAGTGAACAAGTACATCAAAGCCTCCAAGAAGTAGCCAACTCGCCCATTTGCAGAGTTGAGTCCCGTTTTCAATTCAAACAATACTTATTATGTTATAATACTACATTAGGAAGTAAAGAACAGTATTGTATTCAAATGAAGTGAATTACATTCTCAAACAACTAAAAAGAGCGAATTTGCATAACCAAAACACTGCAAGCATATAGAGATTAGTTACTTAGATACAAGTATTACTATCACCAAAAAGGAAAATTCTCAGAAAACAAACGACCTGTTAAGTCCCAAAAACACGAACACCTTTTCTGTATCGATACATGCATGGGTAACAAAAGTTTATACAGACTCCTTGATGCTGCACAAACAGCCAGCCAGCCAGTCTGAGAGCCGCTAACGAGCTCATTAGCGTTTAACTGTTCAACACAACTCAGTTTCCTGCTGAAGCTAATGTAACCAAACTACACAGAAGTCAACTAGTACACAAAATAGTCAAACAACCATTCACAGCACATTGAAGTCTGTAACCAGGAAAACATATTACATCGGGAACCAATCCAGTTGCAGTCTGTGATATAGTATTGCTGTGTGTCCATCTACCTCCTCAACTAGACTACCGTATTGGAAGCTGCAGTCCCACCTGTTAGGCAAATGGAAAAAAGAGCATGAACATCAAAGACTAATTGATAATTGAGAGACAACTCTCACCATTAACTTGCCATGCTTTTCTTTCAGACAAAACGGCTACATTGTCCATATCACCTTATTAAATACTTCAATGCAAAAGTGTAAGACCAATTAAGGAACATTGCATATTTTACAAAAATTATCTGAATAGATGTATGATCTTTTATCAAGCTGAATAGCTGTATGATAATAACTGCAATATAATGTGGCATTCCAAATTCAAAAAAGCCATTATTAGATCCACGAATACATTTCCTTCTCTTATTTTGTAGCAGCACAGGGCCTAACTCACTTTTTTATTTTTATTTTTCCACAAATTCATTATCACTATTGCATCAAAACATAAAAGGCCTAAAAACAGTCTTTCTAAATTTTAAGTAACCTAATTAACACAGCCCTAAATTAAGTTTCAGAATCATGTAGCCTAAAACCAGGCATCACGGAGACCCGAAGAAACTCCTAATTTAAATGCATAAAACCCTGAGCCAATCACAGAAATGCATGCAAGCATTTCAGAGCATTAATATTCCACAAAGTAATATAGACAAACATCCAAGAATAAACCCAAAAGGAACGAACAATCAGGAATTAAAAGTATAGAACACAGATCATACATAGAGAATACAATTAGCTTGGACAAACACAAGAATTGTTTCAGAAAATAGGCAATTCAATTTTCACCAAAAAGTCTCGGGAGTAAATCTCCAACAATATGTTGGTCCAACACTTTTAATGGCTAAGAGAGAAAAATTATACAACTACTGACAGAATCATTTTTTCCTTCGAACATGTCACCTAATCATTCACAGTGGCACTCTGTTACAAGTGCATCACATATGGAAATTGTTTCAAATCTTTGAAATGCTTGTAACTCCAAAACAGCATAGATCAGTAAACTGAAGAGAATTTAAAAACAAGAGCTGGCTAATAAATGTCCCAGCTTTAGATCTTCAACCACCTCATAAAAGTGTCAAGATGTGAAGAGAAGGAAGCTGAAATTCAAAGAAGCCACGTGATTAGAAATGATGGCATACAATAGGTCTCTCATCAGAACCACAAACAGAAATACATGCAAGAGCTGAAAGTTTACCTAAATTGTTCCTTTAACAACAACTGACATCCTTTTTCTATACTGAACAAGGCCATCTTGAAGGTTACTCACTCTAAGATGTTAGCATACCTTACAAACTATGAATTTTTAGTTTTTACCGCATTAACAACCACAAATCACAAACAAGACCCTAAATAGTTTTAACCAGTAAAGACACAAGACCTGTAAATGATCCTGCTTGATTTGGGCATAAAATCTAGCCTACTTGTCCTCAAATTGTTGCATCAGGAATTCTCTGATATCATTTTTCTCTTGCAATAAGAGTCTTTAGTTATTTATCACAAAAGAGACTCTGCTTGGAATTACTTAGGTTAACGGACAGAGGTTAATACTTTTTTAAGTTAAACCTAGAATTGTTATTTAAAGATTATATTAATAAGTAGTTATTATTTATCAGCATCTGAGTACTCAGATAATCGACAAAGATTCTTCTCGGCATAAAGCAACCTTGTGTAGGAACAATGTCAAACCTAGCAGGCTTATAAGAAATCGAGTATATTGAGCAGACCTAATCTCTGTCTGACACATTTTTAAGAGGCGTTCAGTTATGTCCCACAGAAGTTTGATCTACTCACAGTAAGTTCTAAAGTTTACAACTTCTGCATGTTTAAAGTATTCATACTCGTTTTATGATACAAAAGTAACCATGAGATCATCTCCTCACTACACCAAATTTTAACTACTAAAACCTTTTTGTTTATTAGTAAAACCAAGTATGTAAACCAAATTGGCTACTTGTTCATTCCCAGTCAAACTATGTTGGACTAAATGAAACAGAGATGTTAGAGAGAGTAAGTACTAGACAACCAGTAACGCAGGAGTAATTTTAGGTACCAAAGCAGAACAAGTTATAGAAACTCAGCATGAGAACAAGAATAAATTGGCCTCTGAATTGACTGCCATTTGGAAATCTACTAGCCTACAATTTAACAAGTAGAGAAACTAACAGCCAAAGCACTTTTGAACATGACTACTATGGCGAATAAATTGACAATGTTGAGCACTCACTCAAAACGTATTGCATCCATGCTCATCACAAGCTCAAATATTTCTTCACAACTAGTGTCCACAACACCAACAGCCTTCATTGCTCTACTGCAGCTCTTTGGCTACATAGAAAAGGAGGGAACCATTAAATACATTGAAACACTCCACTGTTTAGATAGAAAACATTGAAACACCTATCCAAGTTATGCTATCTTATGCCAGAAAAGACCATAGAACTGAGCTCATACTAGAAAATTAGCATCAAGAAGCTCCTCAAATATGCGAAGCCCTGCAACATCCATCAGTAAAGAAGTCAAAAACAGGAAGATAACATATATTAAATGTTCAAGTTCAACAGCAAAAGTATTGACAATAACATATCACCCAAAAAATTAACAAAGAGAACATTGATTCCAACAGTTGCAAGACAAACATGTTTACTGGAAGAGAAACTTGATCAAATCCACATACCGTTTGGTATTGAAGTAAACGCCAGTACTTTCTTGAGAAAGCTTGATTGCTAGCATTCTGGTTTGACAAATCTGAATCTAATTCCTTTGTCCAGTCAACCACAGACTCAGGGAGACCTGTCCATTAAAGATGCGAAAAAGTTCCCAGCTTGAGTGAAAAGTAGAAATTAGATCAAGACAAAAAGCAAATTAACAACCATCTCCAATTGTTGTTCTTCGCAGCAAGTTTGCATGAGAATCATCTTCATCCTCACCAGCACTAAACCTACAAAATTGGGAAAGCATTGGATTCATGAAAGCTTAAGTCGTTATGCCAAATGATTTGTACCCTTCGCAAAGGATACATTAACTTGAATATTATATTAGATGATATAAAAGGCAGAGTCGATGACAGGAAACAATAGTCCTTCAAGTTTGTCATTTCTACAATCTGCAAACTTCAATGGCTAGTTGTATTGACACTCCCAAATTAAATGCCCATTTTTGCTTATGAAGAGTCACTTTGATGAACTCTTCAAGTGAAATAAAGATGATACATCTATTGTCAATAGTTTAAAGATATCTGAAGACTATGAAATATACAAAACTATACATTATTAATTATACAAGTATTTGCATTTTCAAAATCTCTTGAAATACTGAAGTTCTGATAAAAGATGCTTAAGCTTGACTCTCTAAAACTGAAAGCAGGCAGTTAAATGCAGAACATAATAACAGAGTCCATTCAAGAACCCCATTGTCTTGGATTTTGAAGGGAATATGCGCTTCACCTGTAAATGAATTTATTTCTTTAAAGAACTTGAAAAGTGTAGTCAGAGACCGTACGGACACAACTAATTACTTTTAGGGCCTGTTTGACTTGAATTATTAACTGCTTATGTCATTTAAGAAAGACGACTATTGTATAATCAAATGTTATGTAGGAACTAGACAACAAAAAGTTTCAACAATGGTAACCGTCTAATAGTGATTACGAACTAATTTAATTTGAGAAAGTGATAAAATCAGGTGACTAAATCCAAACCAAGCAGACTCTAGAATTGAAAAAGGAAAACAAAAAAGATATGAAGAAAGACGAAGGAAAAAGTCCAACTGTTGGATTGGCAGTTTTCTCCTTCCTTCTTTAACTCTGGACTTGGTCATTTCACGCCACTGGCCAGCTCTCTGATTAGATGAAGATATATTGAGCAAAATTTTAATCCAATAGGTATGGATATACTCTGCGACTTACTTTGTTCTCTCTCCAGAATTTTCACTAATCAAATTATAGAAATGTATATATATTGCAGTAGCTAGTCAGGTTGAAATGAATGACATGACTTCAGGAAGGAAAAACAAAGGAAAGAAATGAAATAATAATAGATCTACCTATTAGGCGCAATAATTTTATATATTGCAGCACAAATGCACACAATACTTACTGGCTTTCACGATCAGATGAAGAACCATTCCTATCACTATCCATTCCAGATTTGTACTCAAAAGGAAATGTACTTATTACCACTAGCACCTTGTGAATCTTGATGCTGCACACTGTCAACATGTTACACATCCATATCTGGGAAAAGGAGGAGGTGGGGGGAGAATGTATGTCTAAAGAAGACATAATAGACAGGAGACTTAACAGACAGAAATGACGAAGAAACAACCTGATCAATCACCAATTCAATCTTTTCTTTCCAAATAAGTGCCTCCTGAATATTGAAAGCTGCCATCTGGAACAAGGTTACAAGTGAATGAACAAATCTTTTAAATGTTTATAGCATAAGCAAAACATAATCCTGATACGGAAAAAAGTAATATGAAGGTGGGGAAAAAGAGCACACCAGACAGAAATTGTCAAAAAAAAAAAGTTCTCAAGGACAAATCATAAAAATATCAAATCTAGATTATGCCCTGGTCAGCTTAAGTTTTAATCAGCTCTTGCTCCGCCTAATGAATTTAGAATTTGCAAAACCACTACTCCTAACATGGTAAAGTACCAAGTAAGTACCCAAAAAACTGTCTCCTGCGTCAATTGTTAAACTGTATTTTCTTTTATTCATTTATTTTTTTCAGGAAGTGAAGATTCATTAACGAGAATCCAGGGGATGCAAAACTGTAAATTTCTCAGCATGCATAAAGAGAAGAGAAATATGCACCGTCAATCGATTATTCTTCTCTCTCTTGTTGTATATTGATAAGACATAGACCATCTGCCAAGGACAGAAAATGGATTAATACCGTAAATATAAAATCCAAATAACTAGTTATCCAGAATATATCCCAGCACGCATCAGATATATCTTGCAGGATAATACATAAAAAATCACTATCCAGCAGAAGATAAGCCATCATATGCACAGATGAACCAACACTTGTAAATTCAAACAAGGAGAGAAGGAAGAAAGATTGGAAGCAAATATTAAATTTTTCACCTGAAGGGACTAAATAGCTTTAGCTCAATGTTGTGTCGCAACTGAAAAGATCAAAAAGAAAATGAATGGCTTATAATCCTATCCCCTTCCATAACAGGTCCGGGAGCATGGAAAATTCAAGCATTGATACTAGCAATCTCATACTTATGTTTCCTAATAACAAGATGGAATACTCTTTCCCTTTATTTATATTACTATTTCTAATACTAAACTTTATGCTGAGTCAAAAACAGCTGGGAGACCAATATAAGAGATCTTCATAACCAAGCAACATCATAAGATGCAGGTGCTTATAATGTTGGTGTCAAGTTGTCCACAAATATAGCAAGGCAGTGAGTTGAATGCCATAGATTTGAAGAAATTGTAGATTAGTGAGAGATATACTCCTAAAGGAATCCACTGATATTGCTCTATTCGAGAACTGACTCCTTTATTTTTCTAATGAGTAAGATTTATTCAAGAACAGAAGTGTGAATGTTGGTTAACTGCTCATTAGGAACTGTGTTTCCAGATTTAAGGACAGGATCTTTCTTTCAGTGGTTCTTCCATTTTTTGGGGGGGGGGGGGGGGGGGGGGGGTGAGTATAGTGTATTTGCATAAAAAACTAATTGCTGTGTTGGAGGGTTGTTTATACTTTTTCCATTTTGTTGCATATATCTGGCAAGAGTAATTGGTGCCTTTCCTCGACATAACCTCCTTAAATCATACGAATGATTTTTGGAAAGATTATTTTTTTAATGGTCTTTGCAGAACTCAATCAGTGTTAAGCAGGTAGATATTCTTTGGAAAAATCACTGGGTGCTCGCCATTTCTAGGTTAGACACTATCATTTTTTTGGGGGGGTTATGTCAAAAGATTTTAATAAATAGTACAATGAAGCAGTTCCAAATGTATGTAAAGGAAACTTAGGGGCTCAACCACAGTCAAGTCCCACATCGGTGGGTGGGAGACAAATATGTCACCTTATATGGTCTTGGGCAATCCTCACCTCTTGAGCTAGTTTTTAGGGTTGAGTTAGCCCTAAGGTCCATTTTTTTATCATGGTATCAGATCCAGGTCCACCCAAATCTTGTTTCACCCGATGTTGGGTCCCCATCATATATTGTCCACGCTTCAGATGTCCACTCCTGGGCGTGAGGGGAATGTTAAGTCCCACATCGGTGGGTGGGAGGCAAACATGTCACCTTATATGGTTTCGGGCAATCCTCAGCTCTTAAACTAGCTTTTGCGGTTGAGTTAGGTTCTTTATCATACAGGAAATTTCTGTTTACAAAAAAAGAACTGAACGAAACAAATACTAATTCCTTTGTAATCACTAATCAGTACATCTCATTCAAAAATCTGCACCCACCAACCCATTTAACTCAATAAACTAGATGAGTTTCTCCAATATAAACTTAGTCATCCATGTATACTAATGTAAAATGAATATCAACAACAGTAGAGAACAACTCACATGTCCATGTTGAGTCTTCAAGCCGCGATCCTCCACCCGACAATTGCCATCTATTAGAAGGGTCCTAACTGGAACCTAATAATTGTCACAAGGACAGATATGAACAATTAAGCACTTTTATATCAAGCACCAGTTTTTCCATCAGTCCCACATTACGTGTAACAACTACCAACAACAACATACTCAGTGTAACTGGAGAGGGTAGAGTGTACGCATACTTTACCCCTACCTTAGCAGGTAGAGAAGTTGTTTCCATTACCCTCGGCTCAAGGAACAAATTAAGGAATCTTAGTGTAGGAAAAAATTAAGGAATCTCACCACATTGTCCTGAGGCTTCTTCTTGTAATAGGCCAATAATCGAGTCTCGAGAACGAAATATCGCATATGACTATACGATTTCCCTATCTTCCTTCGCCCATACCTTACCATCCATCCTTCATACATCACCATAGACATCTAATCTAACTATATACAGACACACTTAGTGTAATCCTCACTTTCACCAATTGGACAAACACAAAATTCACTAGAACATTACAATAATTCCTAATATTTTATATTACTAAAGTTCAAAATTGATTGATTGTACATGACTTTGGCTTTACTTGAGATAGTCAACACAATAAGTGCGTGCAGGCATTTGTTATGTTCGTGCATATACTGGAGTATCTCTCTCTCTCACACACACACACACGAAAGAGATATATAAAATATGTATGTATAGGTTGCGATCTGTTGCTACCAAAATTTGCAGAGTATAAAAATGGCCGGCGAATATAGAAAGAGAAACAGCTAGTGCAAATAATTGGGATGATCAAAATAAAATATACTGTAGAATGTTTTTTTTGTTTTTTTTTTTAAGTTCTTTTTGTTTCTTTTTTTTCGAATAAAGTTGTTTTTTGGGGCGTATTTAGATGGAATTTGATTAATTGATTCTGGGGGCTCCTTTGAGCATATTTAAGTATTTTTTAAAAAAAAAAAAAATTCAAGTGCCCGGTGGTAAGTCAACATCAGATTCCGATGGATATATTACTCCATTACTGGAAGTCGAGGGAATGTAGCCGTACATGATTTTCACTAGGAGTTCTAAATAAATAAATAAGTTAAATATAAAAAATAATGTTTTTCCTACGAATTAAAATAATTTTAAACATTCTTATCACTTGAGCTAACATTTTGCATTTGTTCAAGATGTTCAAAGGCTAATATATATATATATATATATACATTATAATTTTTTGTCGAGGGTGTTCAGGCGTCACCCTCTAAACCTTAAGAACCTTGATCCCTAAAGTTAAATTTTCTAAGTTTGTTGCTCAATTTCGATCTATAAATTTATGATCTACTGCGTACAAAATTATTGACAAAGTGTTAGTTGCCCGAATGCCGAGGGTCTTTCGAAAATAGTCTCTCTACTTACCAAGGTCGTAAGGTGTGCGTACACTCTACCCTTCTTGTGGGATTTCACTGGATATGTTGTTGTCGTCGTTGTTATTAGTTGCCCGAATGAAGAAAGTTCTTTCTATGATAAAATTTCCAAACCAGTCGATCTTTATAGGTAATAGACATACTACTAATAATGTTGTCCTAACTCATGAATTTATGCATTTGCTAAAGAATAAAAGAAAGGTAGATAAAAATTTATGGTAATAAAGCTAGATATGTCTAAAGCCTATGATATAGTTGAATGAATTTTTTTTGAAGAAATGCTCTTAAAAATAGGTTTTGATCATACTTTTGTTGGATGAATAATGGAATGTGTAACTTCTACCGCTAATAAATTCAATATAAATGGTGAAATTGTTAATGGATCAAACCAACTAGGGGCTAAGACAGGGTGACCCATTATCTCCTTATTTATTCTTGATTTGTGCAGAAGATCTATCAACTATCCTTATTTAAATAGAAATGAAACTAGTGTTTCTCACTTACTTTTTGTTGATGATTTCTTAATTTTTTATTCGTTCAATAGTCAGAATACTAGGACTATCGTTGACATATTAAGTATGTATGCTAAATATTCGGACCAAGTGATTAATGTAGAGAAATTTATTATTTATTTTAGCAATAATATTTTAGAAGTGGATAAAGATAATGTTTTTTTATATTTGGACAACGCCATGACAAGCAAATGGGTATGTACCTTGAATTATCGGCCATCATAGGAAGGTCTAAAAAGAAAGATTTAGATTATATTAAAGATAGGGTGCGAGAAAAAATTAAAGGATGGAAAGGGATTTTTTTAAGTCCTGCGGGAAAGAAGTTATATTAAAGGTCGTGTTAACTGTTGTACCTATTTATGCCTTATCTTGCTTTCAACTTCCCGAGAGTTTGTGTAGGGACATAACTTCCATTCTTTCAAACTTCTGGTGGAATCAAGGTGATGGAAAGAAAAGATTTATTTTGAGAAACAGAATAAAATTTGTGAACCAAAAGCTCGTGTGGGTTAGGCTTTGGAGACATTAAGACTTTTAATCAAGTTATGTTAGCAAAGATGGCTTGGAGAATATTGCTTAATTAGGATTTACTTTTGTCAAAAATCATGAAAAGTAAGTATTTTTCAAATGTTTCTTTTCTTGAATGCTACAACATCTTCATCTGCGTCTTGGATTTGAAAAAGTATTATTTGGGGAAGGAAATTGTTAGAAAAGGGTCTAAGATGGAGAGTTGGTACTGATGAGGATGTTTACATGTGGAAAGACCCTTAAACTTCCAAGGCCACTGAATTTAAACCTCATAGAACTATTGCTTCTGAAAATTTGAATTTAAAAGTGCTTGACTGACTATACAAGACAAGAATATGTGGAGCTCAGCATGTCTGGAAGCACAGTAAAACGTTCGTTTATTGATATTATTACCAGTATTCAATCTAATTGATATAGCCTCCCATACTTGGAACCTGAACGAGTTTAATAGACTATTTTGTTTGAATGATGTTAATGCTACTTTGACTATTCCCCTATTTACTAATGGTTCTGGGGATAAATTAATTTGGCACTTTTCAAAATCAGGTACTTATGAGGTTAAATCGGGTTATCACCTTGCAAAAAAATTAAATAAGCAGGATAAAACTGGTGATAATATTGCTCAATCGAGTAGTCATGCTTTCCCTAAAGACTTTTGGGATTGCCTATGGACAATGAAAATAAAAAATAAACATAAATTTTTTCTCAGAAAGCGTGTGCTTAATACTTTACCAGTTAGTAATATTATTAGAAAAGGGATAAATCATGTGAGTAGTGTTTGCAAAAGACGTGGTTTAGAAAATGAAACTTTGGAACACATGTTTTTCCAGTGCCACGATTCTCAACTAATTAATGATCTTGACAATATAACTGACTTTTCTTTGTGGTGGAATGATAAGATTAATATGGCAAAAACTTGTTTTAGTTCTGCAAGTATTTTGAACTTAATGGTAATGATAATGTGGCATATATGGAAGTCTAGAAATACTTGATGTTTTAATAATGAATTAATTGATCCTCCAGACATTGTGGCGACAACTTTATTTGAGTATAATGAATTTCTTGAAATAATGACCGTCGATTTCTCAAATGGCAATTTATAAGAGAATTACGAATATCAACTAATGGTGCCCGACGACAGAATTTATTTATTTGTTGATGCGGGATTACAAGTTGAATCGAAGAAGGTGAGCATTGATTTGGTTGCTATGGATAGCAAGCGTGTTTTGCTTCATGTCCATGGGTCCCCGATTCAGTTCGTTAGGAAGTCTATGGTTGCTTCGCTTGCAATTAGAAAAGTTGTGGGAAAAGCGATTCAAAATGGATGGAGAAAGCTTTATCTCTTCTCTGATGTCAAAGGTGTAGTAGACGTCTTGATAAAAACAGTGAAGGCCACTTGGGACGTGGAGGTTGTTTGTGTAGATATTTGAAACATGTCCTCATGCTTAGATGACGTTGTGTTTGTATTCTAGAAGGTTTAATGTTGTTGTCCATAGGTTAACTAAGTTTTCAATTTCTTTGTTGCATGAATCATCTTGGGAAAGAATATTTTTGAGTTGAATTGTCCATGATGTTATACACTCTTTTGGACATATCATGTCATGTCCTTAATAAATTAATCGATGAAGTTTTCTGTTGAAAATAAAAAAGAAAAGAAAAAGAGGTGCTAAAAATGGTCTCTTATGTTTGAGAGTAGGGGCACTTTACAGTTTTGGTCTTTCAATTTTGACAAAAGTTAACATTTTCAGTCATATTTAACGAATTTTGTCAGTTAGATTTGACGAAAATTATATATAAAAAAAAAGGAAATTAACTGAAAGTTACATTTAGATGTTCAATTTTTATAATTTCTACTATTTATTTATTTATTTATTTATTTATTTATTTATAGAATCTAGTATAGATTTGAGGTACAATTTCCGTTATCTTTTAGTGTCTAATGCAGATTTTTGTGTTATAGATTTTAGGATTTGATGAGGCTTTTTTCGTGTTTATGGTTAAAAAAAAATCCCATTATCTTCGTCAATCAAATGATTATATATTGATAAATATTTAATATACTAAGTAACTAACTTTTGACAAATTTAAATAACTAAAAACTTTTAAGCACATACTTAAGGGATTTTAAACTTACCCTCAAACATAAGTGATCTATTTTTATAATTTTTCTCATTTGTATTAAAGTTGGTGATGGCCTAAGACGAGTTGGCATTTTCTCCCAATTTTAACTATCATTTGTCCTTTTCCTAGTCAAATGATGATAATTGCCCCAAATTTTGGTGTTTTGTCCTTTTCCTTTATTTAATGTAAATTGAACTTGTATTGGAACTCCAATGATTTTTGTTGAAGCATTCCCGAAGATAGGATTTTGCATTAGACTATGTTTTAATCAATCGGTGGATTTATATGACAAAAATTAATCTATGAAAAGTATGAAGTACCAATATCTAGGTTATTGAGCAAAAAGAATTTTAATTTTAATTTGCATATATAATATTATCGAAGTGCTAAGCAATAACATTTGCAAGATAGTAATTTGTGTAGGAAAAAATCATGTAAATATTTTTAATAAAATATTGGGTGATTCGTGTCTATGATAGAATACAAAGAGTAGTTAATCTAATAATCCTTATTATTGGTAAAATACAAACGTTATACGTAACAGGTAGACATGTCCATCGGGTCGGGGACCCGCCCGACTTGACCCGAAAAAATCAGGGTCAGGGTCAACTTATATCTAACCTGTGAGTCACTTGACCCGAAAAAGCGGAGATCCGTTCATATGTAGGGTCAGGCCAGAGTCAGAATTTTTTATCCGCCCGACCCGGCTCGGTCACCGACCTGACCCCGACCTGTTCATATTATTTTTTATTTTATTAATATTTACTTTTTACTTATATAGGTAAAGGGACAAACAAAGAAAAATCTTTCTGTCACTAATATGATTTGACTATTTTTTTCGTTACTAATATGTTTATTTGTATAGTAAATTTCATTAACACATTAAAAAATATGTAATAAATTTTAAAGTTGAATGACTTTTATGTGATAAAAGATATAGAAAAGTGATTTTGTGTGATAAACATTAAAGTTAGACGACTGTTATTTTAATAAAAAAATATTTTTTGTATAATAAATTTAAAATCGGATGACCACCAATAAAATTTACATAGATATTCTGTTATTTTACTATCCAATTTCTCAATTCCCTCAAATTTCAGACTTTTTACCTACCTTGATTTTTTTCAAATAATAAAAATAGAGAAAAACATAAAAGAACAAGATGATGGATTGATTACTCATGGGTGTTTGCTTACTTAGAGAAAACATAAAACAAATAATATTTTTTGTTTAATTGGTGACAAATTATATCGGTTAATGGATTGGGTAGAATTGTAGTATTTGCTTACTGTTTTATTTTGTTTTGTAGAGCGGGTCAGGGTCGACCTGTGACCCGTAGGGTCCCCGAAGGGTCAAGGCTAGAGTTTGAAAATTAAAAAATAAAATATGATTAGGATCGGGCAAAAAAAAAAAAAAAAATACTTAACCCGACCCTGACCCGAGCTTTGAATAGGTCTAGTGATCGGTATAGAAGTCTGTATATCAAAATAATCACTTAGACAACCCCATACCAAGTCAACCAGGTCCAGTCAGGTCGAAGAACCATCCAAGAAGCTCATTTCGGATTCGCCACTGGGAGCTAGATAAATTCATCCCGAGTAAATCATCCGATTAGACATCAATGTCCAGATAAAATAAGCTCTCTCAAATCAACATTTTCCAAAATATATGATATTCCATAATAATTCTACAACGGTTACAAATTCACATACAGACACATGCTGATAATGCTTATGATGGGTGTGGGTATGATAATTAGAGGGTGGTTACACTATAAGGGGTGTGCTTGATATGAATGGCAATTATTCATGTTTGGTTGGTCAAAATTTTTGAAGAATATTTTCTTTAAGACAATAACTTCCTTAATAGAAGTAGAGAAAACAAGTTTCGTAGTAGGATTTCACATTAATTATCTCCTTTCCACCCTCCAACACACCCCACACCCACCCATAACCTTCCATAGCCCTCATGCCTACCACCCCTTTCTTCATAGTATTGGCGTAAATTATATACCAATATTTTGAGATAATATTTTTAATTACTTACAGAATATTAAAAAATAAGTAAACTCGCTTATTCTTTCATAAAAACATTTTTAGCAAACAATATTTTCCTTCATACCAAATTACACCCTAAATACTCTCTTTTCCCCTGATTCTACACCATTTCTGCAAAGTGCTTGCTAATCCCAGTAGGCAACACTTTATGACTCACAAGTCAAAAAGGTTTGAATTCTTATCTAAATGTGGTTTTTTTCTTTTAGTGTTTACCTCTAAATCATTAATTCGGAGTAATAATTGAATTTATTTTGTGGCTTAAGGACAAATAGATTAAGGTCGACGAAATAGATACTAACTTACTATCTGAAAAACAATAGTAATTAATATACATGTAATAATAAGCAAAGTAATTGAATCAAGCAAGGTAAATAATACTTATTGAGATGGCTCCAGGGTTGTTGACTAGCAACGACCTCGCGTTACAATGACTAAGAGAAAGCTTGAGAACTTGAAAGCTAAAAGACGACAATGGAGTAACAATGCAGTTGTATTTGTGATTCAAAATCAGATGCCTTATAAGTGCAGGGAAAGTGTTTTTATAGCCTAACCCTAAGCAAACTTAACACCCCATTATGTCGAACAGTTTATGCACATCTCCCATTCGGTTGAGATTTTTCAGAGAAAATCCCCGATTTTTATAGCCTAAGCCTAAGCAACATCACTTTTACTTTTTAT
This sequence comes from Anisodus tanguticus, assembly GCA_034509755.1. Taxonomy (NCBI): domain Eukaryota; kingdom Viridiplantae; phylum Streptophyta; class Magnoliopsida; order Solanales; family Solanaceae; genus Anisodus; species Anisodus tanguticus. The sequence goes on from CM067546.1 coordinate 36,066,005, forward strand.
TTTTTATAATGGACTTTGCACACATCTTAATAATAATAAATAAAATACATATTTTAAATATAATCTCAATGAGCTTAGGAAATAATTTGAAAAGTAAGTAGTTAACATTAAGAGTAAAACATAAAAAACATATTTTTCTTTTAATATGTAAAATGGACTAGTAAAAATAAAAATTTAGTTTTAATATATTGAACAAGTAAAAATGACGAAGGGGTAGAAAGAAAAATGACATTACTCAATTTGAAAAGATAAATCGTACATAACCAATAGTAAATAGTACAATAATTTAAACATGCACTTGAGAAATTAAAAATAAAAAAAAATGTACTCCTGAGCAATTAAAACGGTTCAAATATGTCCTTACACAACTTCCATAATTATTTACTACTCCCTCCGGTCCAAAATAAGTGAACTTTTGGGATGTGACATACACGTTAAAGAAAGTTAATTAATTGCACTAGTTAAAGAGTCATTTGACAATATTACTCTTTTGCTTTCCCCAAAATTTTATTAAAAGCACGAAAAATACTCAAATATGTCATCAAACTATCGAAAATGGCTCATTTACGCCATTGGTCAATAGTTTTGCTCATTTATGCTACTGTCGTTATCAAAATGGCTCATTTATGCCATTTTTCATTAACATTTATTTTACAATACCAGATATGACACATGACCTCCAATTAGAGGTCCACGTTATTTAATTAAACGAGCACAAATTTAAGGATCGGGTTTTAGTTTAATTTACTATTTAATTTGTGCTAGTTTAATTAAACGACGTGGACCTCTAAATGGAGGTCAAGTATCATATTTGGTATTGTAAAATTGGCGTTAATGAAAAGTGGCACGAATTAGTCATTTTGGTAACGTCGATGGCATAAATGAGCCAAATTATTGACGAGTGACATAAATAAGCTATTTCCGATTGTTCGATTGCATATTTGAGCCTTTTCTTTTAAAAGTAAAAGTAAAAATAATCAGTATTGAGATATGAAAAATCCCATTAAAGAAAGGTAATTTTATAAAATAAAATCAATTAGTTACCTCTTGATCTTTGAAAAAATTAATTATTTTGAATAAAAAAACTAAAAATTCACTTATTTTAAACCAAAGAGAGTATTAATCTATTTAATCATAGATATTGAGATTTTTTTTCGGAACACGATTGGTTTCTAAGATCACTTTCGCCTAGGCTTTTTATTAGTTAGTCATGGTAAAATTTCTAGGCGGTGTATTTTTTTGAACGAGGTTCTTGGTAATGCAACATAAAGACTCTTTATTCTTATTTCTTAGTTAGTATTTCGAATTATTTCTTATTTCTATTTTTTTTATTAAATTGTATTTTACAAAATAAACTTAAACTAAAACCTCAGCATCAAAAAAGCAGAAAAGTATTTGAAGTGACAAATAAGTTGAGTGGAAAGAGTATAAATACCAACACACGCAACCCCACCGATAGGAACCAAAATATTAATTACCAGATGGCAAGAAAATATGTAGAATAGTATTAATCTCCCTTGAGATGTCTTTTTATTAATACAAATATATATAGTGTACAATGTAGAATCTTAGTAAAATAATGAATCATCTACTTACCATAACTTTATATACAAAATATATGGGATATATTATAATTATGGAGGTGGGATTGAATTGAGATTCTAGACCTAGTGGTACACGTTAATACACCCCCTCAGTCTAAGCGGGAGGAGGCCGGACGCTGAGACTGGATCTGAAGTCGAGAAACAGTTGTCGAGGAAGACCTTTCGTGAAGATATCCGCGTATTGATATGAGGAAGGCACATGCAACACCTTAACATGACTGAGAGCAATCTTCTCACGAACAAAGTATATATCCATCTCAATATGTTTGGTCCGCTGATGTTGAACCGGATTATGAGATAAATAAATAGCGGATATGTTGTCACAATAGACGACAGACGCCTTACGCAAGGGATATTGAAGCTCCAAAAGAAGGTTTCGGAGCCAGCTGATCTCAGCAACAACATTTGCAACTCCTCTATACTCTGCTTCTGCACTTGAACGCGATAATGTGGCTTGCCTTTTGGCAGACCATGAAATGAGATTATCCCCTAAAAACACGCAGTAGCCTGAGGTGGAGCGTCGTGTGTCCGAACAGCCCGCCCAATCAGCATCCGTGTAGGCTAACAATCTGATCGATGCTGAGGGGTACAGATGTAATCCATAATCAAGTGTGCCCTTAACATATCGAATGATGTGTTTCAGTGCGGTGTAATGAGGCTCCCTGGGGGCATGCATAAACAAGCATACATGCTGAACATCATAAGCGATGTCAGGCCTGGTGAAGGTAAGATACCGGAGTGCACATGCAAGACTTCTGTAAAGAGTGGGATCGGACACTGGTTACCATCATCAGCACTAAGCTTTGATTTAGAATCAACCGGAGTGGACATGATTTTGCAGTTTGCCATTTTGGCCCTGTATACTATAACCTCGGCATACTTGCGCTGACACAGGAACATAGAATCGGCAGACCGAGTTACTGATATGCCAAAAAAATAGCTCAACTTCCCCAAGTCAGTCATAGCAAATTTGGTTTTAAGGAGTGCAATAATTTCATTCTTTAACACATCAGAGGAGGCAGTGAGCACAATATCATCCACATATAACAACAAATAAGTAATGCTACTACCTTGATGGAAAATAAAAAGAGAGTTATCGCACTTGCTACAGATGAACCCAATCCGCATAATGTACTGTGCAAAGCGATCATACCACGCTCGAGGAGCTTGTTTCAACCCATATAGTGACTTACGAAGACGACATACATATTGAAGGGCGACGGGGTGGACAAAACCAGGTGGTTGATGCATATAAACAGTTTCTTTCAGATCCCCGTGATGAAAAGCGTTTTTCACATCAAGCTGATGAATTGGCCAATTTTTACCCATAGCAATACTCAGAATTGTGCGGATAGTGGCCGGTTTGACCACCAGACTGAATGTCTCACCATAATCAATACCTGCCTGCTGGTTAGTACCACTGGCCACAAGTCTGGCCTTATATCTCTCTAAGTCACCACTATCTCTGTACTTGTGATGAAAAAGCCACATGCACCGGACTACATTCACCCCCTCTAGTCGAGGAACCAAGTCCCAAGTATGCTGTTTCGCCAAAGCATTAAACTCCTCACACATGGCCGCATTCCAATTTGGGTCCAGTTTGGCTAATTTTGGGCTTTTGGGAATAAGGGAAATTGTGTGGGCGAACATGTTAAATTGGACTTTGGGTTTGAAAATCTCGTGTTGGGCACTGGTTTCCATGCGGTGTGAGGGTGCTGGGTTTGCAAAGGGATGGGTCGATTTGGTTGTTGAACTGGGTAGGGTGGTACTAGTGACATGTGATAAGTGAGGCATCGAATGGGTTGGGTCGATGGTGGTGGCAAGTTCTGGGTAGGGTCTGGGGATCAGTGTCGGTGTACTGGGACTGGTGGCAGATGGTATAGTGGGGTACGATGTCGGTGGTGGAGTGTTTCCGGTAATGGGGTTAGTTAACTGGTTGTCGGTAGATGAGCTGATGTCGACGAAACGTGGAGAATGTAGCGACGGTACAGGGGCATGGAGGACGACTGGTGGACTGGTGGAACTGGATAGAGTCTACACACTGTGCAGTTACACCGACTGGTAGTTCTGGTGTGTGGCAGTGAGTGACCGGGACTGACCGGCGGTATTTGGCACAAGTGATTGGGTGACAGTGTTTGGCTGACACAGTTCCCTAAGAATGACGGGAGAAATGTCTGACTCGTCTAAAAAATTGTAATCCGGTTTTTGAAACTTTTGGATATTCAAAAATGGAAATGTGGTCTCATCAAAGGTGACGTGACGAGATACGTGAATTTGACGAGTGGCCAAGTTATAACAAAGATAGCCTCTATGGTTCGAAGGAAATCCTAAGAAGACACACGGAGTGGTGCGGAGGGCTAATTTATGAAGGGCAGTGGAAGTGAGATTAGGATAGCATAGGCAACCGAATATCCGAAGGTGTTATAAGAGGGAATCCGACAATGTAAGATTTCAGTTGGAGTCATGTTATGTATGGTACTAGTGGGTAAAATATTAAGGAAGTATTCTACCATTTTGACTGCATAGACCCAAAAAGAGGGAGGGAGAGAGGCATGAAATAGAAAAGTGCGGACCATGTTATTTATTGGACGGATGATACGTTCCGCCTTACCATTTTGAGGGGACGTGTGAGGACACGAAAAGTGAAAGATCATGCCATTACTTTTGCAAAATTTTTGAAATACGAAATTGTTAAATTCACGACCATTGTCACATTGGAAAGATTTTACGGCTCGTTCAAATTACATTTTGATAAGTGTGCAAAATTTTAAAAATTTGGCAAAGACTTCGGATTTGAATTTTGGTGGGTAAATCCAAATAAAGTGAGAGTAGTCATCCAATAGGACGAGATAATATTTATGACCCAGTTGGAAATTCATGTTGCTGAATGCCTGGCCCAAATCAGTGGGCATCTGATTTATGGGCTACTGCGGGAACTGGGCTTGTGAAACATGGGCTTGGTGCTGCGGATATTGGGCTGGTCGAGAGCCTGGAGTTGGGCCAGTACCCCTTGCTGTTGAAGCGAATGGTGGGCTGAGGGGTAACATGGGAATGAGGCCCACTGCGGGTTCTGGGTGCTGGGCGTTAGGCCGGTCCATGAAGGAAACTGATTGGGCTGTTGCGGCTGATGGCCCTTTCCTTTACCGCGACCCTTACCGCCTCGCCCCCTGCTACCCCTGCCGCCGCGGTTCTGTCGTGGCTGGCTGTTCCCCGGCAAAGGCTGTTGGCCGGCGGCAGCGTGATTCGGTGCAGACTTTTCAACCGCTAACGCCTTCTGGTTGTGTTCGTCTTGCTTTGCACGACGGGTTTCCTCCAATAATAATTACGAGCGGGCTTTGTTGAAACTAGGAAGAGGGTTAGCCTGCTGAATTAACGTGGCTAGGGTGTCATATTCACCTTTTGGGAGGCCTGCAATTAGTTGCAACACCATCTTCGTTTCGGACACGGGCGTACCAATATTGGACAATTGGTCTGCCACCAGTTTCGACTGCTTGCAATATTCGGACATATTAGAAAAAATTTCAAGACGGGTAGTGTTAAATGGTTCTTCCAAGTATACCGCACGAGTGTTCTTGTTGTCTTGAAATATTTCTTCCAGCCTTGTCCATAGGTCACGGGCGGATGCACCCGTTTTCATGATGGTGAGGAGTAAATCCTTGGATATAATGCCATATATCCATTGTTTGACCACGGCATCAAGGCGACGCCATGTTATGTCATCCATATCAGGAGGACGAGGTACAGAGTCATCAATATGGTCAAGCACATGATATACACATGCATGAATTCTAAACAGTTCCACCCATGACCAGTATTGGCCATCTTCCTGATCAAGAATCAACAGGATGAAGTTCTTGATGTGGGTGACGACGAGAGTCTGATGGAAAGATGACGGTGAGGGGGTTGTGGGAGGAGTTTGGATGACGACTGAGTTAGAATCGAAAGCATCAGAAGAGGTAGGAGTAGCCAATATATCCATTAAATTGGGATTGAATGGAAGAGAAGAAAAATTTAAGGTTGGAAAACAAATAATTCTGGCTGTTGCCCGAGAGAGGAGAAAGAAAAAAAAATTGATTTTGAGTAGGGTTTTGTCTCTTGATACCATGTAGAATAATATTAATCTCCCTTGGGAGACTTTCTCATTAATACAAATACATATAGTGTACAATGTCGAATCCTAGTAAAATAATGAATCATCTACTTACCATAATTCTATTTACAAAATATATGGGATATATTCTAATTATGGATGTGGGATTGAATTGAGATTCTAGACCTAGTGGTACACGTTAATAAAATCTAATACTAGCATCAAAGGATATGATTAAAGAATGGGATAGTTTTTCTCTTAATTTATAAAAATAGCATTTTTCTCGAATAGATACACAACACAAACTTAAATACTGATATCGCACGCCGAATAAAAAATAAATTAAAAAGGAAATAGAACACCTCTATTAGAGAAGAGATATGATGAGTCTTACGAAAAAACTAAAAGCATTGATACATGTAACTAGACCTGTTCATCGGGTCGGGGACCCGTCCAGCCCGACCCGACCAAAAAAAAACCAGGGCCAGGGTCAGCGAGCCACTTGACCCAAAAAAACGGGGACCCAATTAGGGTCAGGGTCGGACCAAGGTCAGATTATTTTACCCATCTGACCCGACCCGAACAGTGACCCGATCAGTGACTTAAGTCACTTAACCCTTCGCTATATAAGTGAAGGGATAACCTTCAACAGCCGCAATCATTCATTTCTTACAATATTCCGCACCCATATCCTCTCCACTTCAATTCGGTCTCTGCAATTCATATGTAAGTTTCCATTCATTTCATAGGTAAGTTCCATTCTTTCTCTCCAATAGCTTCTTCTACGCCATCTTTCTCCCTTTTGTTATTTTCTTCTACGCCGATTTTTGCATCTTCTTTTTGCATGTGGGCTTCACATATAATAAAATTTGTTGGGCTTCTTCTACGCTTTCTTCCTTTTGTTGGTGTTGAGAAGCTTTCAGCTTTCTGCCGATTTTTGCATATGTTTTCTTTGATATTCTTTCTGCTTTCTCCATCTGCATCTGCGTCTGCTATCTGCTATCTGCATCGAAATTAGATTCTTCAAAGCCAAAAATTACCTGTTGGGATTGTGAAATTTATAATATACATGTGATTAATTTTGTAATTTCTGCCGCTGTGATTAATTTTGTAATTTCTTATTTGACAAAATTCAATTATAATATGGAACGGGCTAGCGAAAACAGCAACCCCAATTCCACAGGTACCTCTAATGCATCTATAGCAAAAGAAACACATGATGGTTTTATTGAATATAATCAAGTTTTAAAGAAGCAAAAACAATCTGGTGTTTGGATTGAATTTGAGAAAATTATTGAGGCTAACTCGGAGATGACTAAAGCTAGATGCAATCATTGTAAGCGTGAGTTGACTGCTAATAGTAAGCATGGAACTTCACATTTGAAACGTCATTTAGAAAGATGTCCTTATAAGATGCATCAAGTTATTAAACAATACATGTTGTCTGCCGAAACTAATGTTGATGGTTTCACTATTTTAAATAAAGTTAAGTATGATGATTCTGAGAGTAGAATAGCTATCATGTTTTACTTGATTGAAGAAATGCGTCCATTTATTACAGTACAAAAGAGAGAATTTAGGAGAATGGATAGAAAGTTAAACCCGTAAGTTAAACCTTTTAGTAGACAGACAGCCACGAGAGAGTTATTTGCCATGTTTGTGAAGGAGAGGGATAATTTGAAAGAGTTTATTGCTAAGGCTCCTGGAAAGGTATGTTTGACAACTGATAATTGGAAAGGTATGTTTGACAACTGATAATTGGAAATGCAAATATACTAGGGAAGAATATATATGTGTGACTGCCCACTCTGTGGATTCTAATTGGTGTTTGCAAAAAAGAATCATAAGATTTAGGTCATTGGTTCCTCCGTATGATTCTACTTGTATTTCTGATGAGTTAATATTGTTTTTGGGTCAATGGAACTTGGAGCACAAAGTTCTTACAATCACAACCGATAATGCTACATATAATTTTTCGATGATGAGATTGATTAAAAGTCATATTCTTTCTAAGCATTCTCTTGTTGATGGTGGAATTTTTTTCATGTTCAATGTTGTGCGCATATTTTGAATTTAATTGTGCAATCTGGATTGAATCATATTGGAAAAATACTTGAGAGCATTAGAAATATGGTAAAGTGCATTGATAGGTCTTCCACTAGACGAAAAAACTTTTTTGACATTGTTGAAAAAATGTTTAACTTGCGAGTTGCTAAAAGGTTTAGACTTGATACTCATGTGAGGTGGAACTCTACCTATATGTTGATGGATCGTGTCCTTTACTACAAGGATGTGTTCATATATGTTGCTGCTAGAGATGTGAATGTTAAGGAATTGGCTCCTCCATTTACTTCTTGGGACAAAGTTAGTCAAGTTCACAAATTTCTTAAAGTATTTTATGATGTGACTAACTTATTTTCAGCTTCAAAGCATCCCACTTCTGATTCTTATGATTTAGGAGTATGTAAAGTTTATAAAGCTTTTCTTGACCTTTCTAAGAGTGAAAATAACTTTTTAGGTGATATGTTAAGCGATATGCGATGCAAATTTAACAAGTATTGGAGTGAGTATAACCTTCCATTGAGTCGTGCTACACTTTTGGACCTCCGATATAAAATGACATTTTTAAAGTACTGTATTGTTAAGATGCACGGGGATAAAGGTTATCAAAGGCACATTAATCGTATCATGAACGCTATTAAGGTATGGTTTGAGGAGTATAAAAAGGCCATTGATAGTGACACAAATGTACATAATAGTGTAGATGGATATGGTACTAGCGGTGGCAATTTTATTACTCAAGATACTTTATAGGATTTTGAAGATTATGATGTATTTGTGACTACAGAGATAGAAAACAATGCAGTTGGTAAGAGTGAGTTGGATTTGTATTTAGAGGAACCAAATCGTCCAAGGGATGATGATTTCGATATTTTGGACTTTTGGTATAAGTCTTCAGCTCGATATCCAATTCTCGCAAGTAATGACTCGTGATCTCTTAACCATTCATGTCTCAACTGTAGCATCTGAATCTGCTTTTAGCATTGGTGGGTAAACAATATAAGCTACTAGAAGTTCTTTGAAACCAAAAACTGTGCAAGCTTTGGTTTGCCTTCGTGATTGGGTTCTTGCGGAAGGTATATTGTATACATATATATATTTATCTTTTTAAAATAATTTATATTATTTTTGCTTTATTAATATTTATTTTTTACTTATGTAGGTGAAGAGACAAACGAAGAAGAATCTAGTGATGATGATGATGACGATGCTTATGATGATGTTGAATGAATTATTTTAATTAATTTATGATTATGAAGAAGACTATTTATTTTTTGCTTACTGTTAATTTGAATTATTGTAATTGCATTGTTTGCTTATGTTGATGATGTTTGCTTATGTTGATGATGTTTGCTTACTATTGGTTTGTAATTATCGTGCGTGATGTTGGTTTGAAACTTTGAATTATCGTGATGTTGATTGTGATATATTTTTGCTTACTATTTTATTTAGTTTTGTAGAGTGGGTCAGGGTCGACCCGTGATCCGTAGGGTCCCTAAATGGTCAAGGCCAGGGTCAGAATTTTTTTTAAAATAAGGTCAGGATCGGATTAGGGTCAGGGCCGCCAGCAAAAAAAAAAGTCACCTTACCCGAGCTTTGAACAGATCTAGGAGTAAAAAAACATCTGTCAGAATAAGAAAAAAGCTAAGACACCTTTCAAATATTAAATTAATTCAAACTCAATAATACCTGTATTATTGCCGTCACTTTTTTTTTTTTTTTTGGCCTTTTCCCCTATCATCACAACTTTCTCCGATCCCCACTCTTTTCTTCATCATTCTCTTCCTTTTTAATTTTCTTGCGTCCCAAACAACAAGAAAAAATAGTCCTTTTTTCGTCATTCACAAAACAACTATAGAAAGGTGCGTTACATTTGAACCTGCAACTACCCTTTTCTGTTATGTTATCTATTTTTTAAAAACAAATTTAGGACTTTTACTTATCTGGGGCTGCATTTGAATAATAGTAAATTATAGATCTGAAATTTGGGTTGTTCAATCTTGTCAACTATGGCGATGGAAATGTGAAAATCTTGAATTTCTTTGTATTCAAGCTGTTGTTAATTGACTTAATTAAATAGTGTTACTGTATGTGTCTCAATTTATGTGATACATTTTTTTAATCGGTCCCGAAAAAATGATGAGTATTTATATATTAGTATTCCCTCCGTTTTAATTATGTGAATAGTTTGATTAGAAATGAAGTTTAAGAAATAAATGAAGACAGTCTTGTGATCTAAAACAAGTTAAAAATATTTGTATGATTATAGATCATCATGTTAATCGTAAAAAATAAAATTTAAAATTATTTTTTTATCAAATAAAGAAATGTGTCATTTTTTTTTAGGAATAGCTAAAAATGAAAATGTGTCATATAAATTGAGACTGAATGAATATAATTTAACATAAATTTACTTTTTATCCTTAATAAAATAATTTGCAACAACACAAATATATGTCATAAATTTCAAAAGTTATGTTATTTTCTTAAATTTCGTAAATTTCATGTCTATTAAAATTATCTCATATCAAATGGGACGGAGGGGTACTATTTTGACTTTTATCATCGCAGTCATTCAGCGGGCCTTTACCTAGGACTATAATACACGGAATTAATTCCCTATTCTTCTATATCTCTTTTGTCAATTCAAAAGTTAGCTTTTTGATGAAATTATTTCGTTCAAAAAGTAGTTTGGTAAATGAGCAATTTTGTTTATTCATAACTAAGTTTAATTGTTGCTTTTTCTATTCAACAGGTTGTAATTAACAAGTTTGTTTCTTCACAAGATTCCACTAGGTAAGAATATATTCTCACAAAGTTAACTGTGTCTTAGATTCTTGAACAAATTTTAGTGTTTTACTTGCATAGCACAATTACAAAGAACAGGGTATATGACAAAAGTGTAATTTCTTTTTTTGCTTCTAGTGATTATGTGTTGAAGAAGTAAAGAAGAATAAGTTTCAAGAATTGGATCAATCTTCAATTTTGGTGATACTCTTTGGTAGAGTGATTTAAAGGCTATAGAGTTGTTTTTTTATTATTGGAGAAGATATTTTCTTGGTATATGAGAAAAGTATATTTTTTTTTATTTTGGTGATATTTGTGTTGAAGAAGTGAAGAAGTGAAGAAGTTCCAAGAATTGGGTCAATCTTGAATTTTGCTGAAACTCTTTGGTAGAATGATTTAAAGGCTACAGAGTATATGATTTTTTTCTTTGGTGGTATTGTGTTGAAGAAGTGAAGAAATTTCAAGAATTGGGTTGATCTTGAATTTTGCTGAAACTCTAGTTTAAAGGCTATATATTAGTGTTTTTTTTTATTGGAGAAGATATTTTCTTGAATTGTGGAAAGAAAAGATGGGTTCTTTTCCTGGGCATGTTCTTCCTGGAACACTATTTCTTGTGATTGGTGTGTGGCATATATGGTGTGCTCTTGTTAGATATGCATCAAATCCCAAGTCATTTAGGGTGAGGGTTTGGAACCCTGTTCCAGGTTTTGATGGGAAGTTGAAATATTTGGAACTTTATGTGATAGCAATTGGAGGTTTTATTGATTTCTGTATTGAGCTCTTCTATTCGACGCACCTCAGACTTTTCGTTCATGGGGTTTTGAATCCTACTCATATGAATAACTTTGAGCATGCGGGAATGCTTCTCATGTTCGTCATCTTCGGTTTGATTGTGCTTCTTTCAGAGAAAACCAGGTTAGTTTTCCTGATTCATAATCTTATTGACTTTGGTGCTTGTTGGCCTAAGGGTATTTTAGATTATATGTTAAGTAAATTTAAAGCACAGTAGAAATGAAATCCAAATGTCCACATGTTCAATTTAGTACTATTTAGACTTTTGATGCTGAACCAAAAAGTTAAACTCTCCAACTCCTTTTGCTTCTCCATCATTACAAGTGTAATGTGAAGTTGCCAGTTATGGTGCTTGATATGATAGAAGGTTGAGTTAAATTATATTTTTTATTGATTTCTAACAAGTATTTGCTGATAGAGGCATGCCTCTGGCATTTCTACTTGTAAAGGACTTAAATTTAGAACCTTCTTTCTTTGTTTCTGAAGATGATGAGAAGATTGAATGAGTGTCCAATATCCTATCGTAATCATTTTTCGTTATGACTTGTGCTTAGTGATCTCCTCATATTTAGGAAAAGTACATTGAGTTCTTCAGCCTAGTTAGAATTTATTGGAACTTTATACACACTGCGTAGTTCTTATTTCTGCATCAATATAGTTGTTTATACACTTTTCTCAAGAATTACGATGGACAAAATTTTGTCAAGTGGAGTAATTCACATCCTTCCAAGTTGGGTTATGTGAATCAAGTAAGTTTGCCTTTAGTCTAGCCCGATATACTTTGAAATAATTATATGCATGTAAGTCCTGATAGATTGCAAGCAAAGCTAGGTGGTTTTCCCCCCTCTCCCAAGGAAAATGATGAGATTCTAGCCTTCTAACTGCCCTTTCTTGATATGTCCTATGGATACTCCATCTATTTTCCTTTTATTACTCTTTTTCTGTTGCTAGATATCCTTGTCTTTAGGCATTTCTAGTCTTTAAGCACGTCAAAGCTAAATGGAAGCAGTCAAAACAGGCACTGTAACACATTCCTCTAGCTAGGTAAGTGTGGTACCAGTTAGGTATAACAGGTGCTTGGAAACTGGCTGAACTAAAGAGCTTTTACTGGCAGTTGTAGGAACTTCAAGTGTGAATTTATTCATATATCGCGTTAAAATTTGGTTAGTTGGAACCAGAACTGAGCCATGCTTATCCAGCAAGAAAAGATCAATTCCTGCTCAGCCCTGTTCATAAGTTCTAGAATCGGATTTGAAGAATGAGACTTGAAGACATACTATTACAATCACATGACTGATCTAAAGTTTCTGGATTAACTAGTGCATGTAGGGTGAATACTGTGTATGTTAAATTAAAGATATCTTATGTTCCTCCGCCCCACATTGATAATTCATTATCATCTTTATTGCTGGCCTACAGAACAGGGGTCTGGACTCCCTATATTGCCTACTTCTTCATGCAATCCTTGGAAATCATGCTCTTAAGACGTGTTATGGTATCGGTTCTTATTTTAAATCGACAGAGAAAAAATTAGAGGACTATACCCATCATCAACCTTATCACATGTGTGTTAAAGCCCGATCAGAATCAGTTAAGATGAGATATTCATGAATTAGTTGTGCTATCATGCAATGTGTTGAAACTCTTCCTTGTGGTGACAACTTCTTTTCAGCAGTTTAGGAAATATCCAGAGGGGGATTACAGTTTCAGTACCCTTTACTAAGTAAACTTTGCATTATTCACAATCGTTTGGTGAGTGAGTGAAATCTAGTTAAAATATAGCAACTGCATACATTCATTGCTTTAGGCATATGATTGAAAGATAAACGATAGAAATTAATATCTCACCCTTTCTTGGGGTCATTTCCAACACGAGTTATCCTACTTCCAACTTGTATTCATCTCCTTGAAGAGTTATCTATGCTAGGCTCTCAATATGTGGAATATATATGAACTATCTTGCCCAACTTTGAATATTTTTATGTATATAACTATCTGTTTGTCTTGGATTTTCCATTCCACCAGTCTCTATTAACTCAATATATTGTGCTTTCATCTTTCAGTTTTCTTCCCTTGCCTGATGGAGCTCTCTGCTTAATCAGTGCCACAGCATTCTGTGCAGAGTATTTCTTGTTCTTTTTCCACTCCACAACCCACAAAGGCCTCGAAGGGTACTATCACCTTATCCTTGTTCTCCTCATCGGCCTCTGCATATTGACGATTATCGCTGGAGCTCTTATGCCCACCAGCTTCCCTCTTGATTTGGCTAGCGGCATTGCCGTAGCACTCCAAGGCCTCTGGTTCTATCAAACTGCCTTCACTCTGTATGGTCCGATGATGCCAGACGGTTGTCTGCTCAAGGGGAATGAAATCATGTGTCGTTCGGCAGATAGCGAGGTTCGAGGAGAGTTGCTAGCAAACTTCCAATTTTTCTCCATGATTTTTGTTGTCCTTGCTGCCACTGCTGGAGCTTATGGTTTTGCAGCTTCAGAGACTGGTCATTCAGAAATTAGGAATTCACATGTGCCTCTTGATGGTTAGGAATATTGACAGTAGTTTAGCCATTTTTGTACAATATTCTTTGGTTAGGTGTGAAGCCTTGAAATGAACATTTGAGGATGTTTCTCTTAAATTATTCATTTGTCCAGCTTGGTAAGTATAAATTTGACACTGAAAAGTAGACTATTGTTGCATTGCTACTTAGTAAAGGTAGTTGCTGATAATGGACCAAGCACAAATAAATTTGACCAATTGTGGTAATTACATTTACAAGATCATTTTTTACATTTCTCCAAGAGTCCAATGGATGATGATATATATATATTGCTTTCTTTCTGTTTATCGATGTAAGTGAATTTAAAAAGATGTGAAACAAGAATTAATTTATTAGAAGCATTACCGACAATGGGTGTCTGGTATTAATTGGACGTGTAACATGTTAGGTTGGGCTATACAAGTTATCGGTAAGGTGTGTGTGGTATTTTCATGAAAAATAAGTAATTTGCTTATTGTTTGGTTGAAGAGCAGAAAATATTTTTCACTTTTTGGTTATTAAGTAATTTGATTATTATTTTTATTGTTCGGTTAAAGAATAGAAAATAGTTTTTACTTTTTGGTTACCAGGAGAAAAACAGTTTACTAACAATATTATAAAATAATTTATTTCGTTTAAGCCCTTGTAAAGTATCCAAAATGAACTGCATAATAAAGTATTCAACACATCATGTAATTTTAGAGTAATTCAGAACTATAAACAAACGTTGTATCAAATAAAATTTAGAACTAATTTGAAAAGGTCACAGATTTATATAAAAGAAAAGGTAAAGGAAAAAGAGAGGAGTAAATGACAAAAAAGGGTTCTTTATGTTGGTCTAAAAGTAGTTTCTTGCTCGAGCAGTTCTGGCCTTAAGTAGGTGATCATTTTTTTTATTTGGTTAAATATTTAATAAATTTTGGTTATTTAATTTAATGAGAGGTGGTGGGTGGGTGGGGGTGCTTTACCGAGAATTCACATCTACCTCCCAAGATGTAAAGTCCGCGCACACTCTATGCTCCTCGGACTTCACTTTATGAGATTTCATTGGGTATGTTGTTATTCACATTTAGATGGATGAATCATTTTTGGAACTTCTGTTATTTTTTGTCAACTGCTGGTGTAGGTTTTTTATGTGTAAATTATATAATTTATCGCGATTCTTGGGTTTGCCAAGACTTTTCTAGCATTTTTACTTAAATAGTTTCTTTTTCGCAAAGTTTGTTAGATATTAGATGGAGATAAAAAAAGTTCATTTTTCATAATACATAAAATTAAAATTGTTCATCAATATATTTAAGGAACTATTAAACTTACGTCTAAATAGGGTGTGGACATTCGATATTCGATTCAATATTTTTAAAGTTTGGGTTCGCTAATTAAAAGTAGATACCAAATATCAAACCGAAAAAATTCGGTTCGGTTCGTAATCAAACTACAGTCCAGTAAATCATGGTATGATATTCAGAATTTATCATTCAAGAGAGCAACTATTAATAATAAAGTGTGATTTATATCATGAGTCTTGACTGCAAACTCTGGGCAATTGTGAGGCTACTCATGATGTGGTATCTGTATTATTTTCATATATACACTTGAGCAATTTTTTCCCACGTTGTGGATTTCACTGAATATGTTATTGTTGTACAGTCAAAGCAATTTTTTTTTAAAAAATTACATCATATTTTACTAATTTATACACCAGTGTTTGCAGTTCTTCATGCTTTCTGACAAACACACAACATGCTGCCATGTTCAAGCTTAAACATACAAATAGTTTCCTAAGATAGAGTAGCACACATGATATGTAAGACATAGAAAAATGTCAAACAAATTACTCAATTAACAGAACTACTTCATCGTTCCATGACTATAATGAAATTAGTGCAATCGAATCAAGATAAAAGGAAAGCTTGAGATTAGAACATGATAGTTATCGATCAAACTCTAATCGAAGGCCAAATGTTGTATAATAAGATGACGTAACTTACACACAAGCATTCATGGAAATGTCAACGCAAGTGTTGACTATCAAATCTTAAGAAAACACTACTTTAAGCAAACAGAACCAGAAAATCTAACCAAAGACAATAGAGAGTGGGTGTAACAGGGGCAAGATACCAAATAATTCGATATTCGGGATATCATGAATACCGACCGGGTTAATGTCTCGTATCAACCCGAATATCATAATTTTAAAATTTTACTCACGAATATCATATCAAACGAATTAACGAATCTCAAATTATCAAAATTTTCGGTTCAATTCAATAATTCGAATTTTGATAATTTATGTCCGGCCCCTACCTCCATACCTACAACAACAATAACAATAATAACATACCTAGTATAATCTCACAAATGGGGTCTGGAAAGGGAACGGTGTATGAAGACCATATCTCTACATTGGGACTTGGGAGGTAGAGAGGTTATTTCCGACAGACCCTCAACTAAGGAAAATAAAAAAATAAAAAAATAAAAAAATAAAAGGCAAAAATAAAGCATGTCAAAAAGAAAAAAGTAACAACACAACAGTGCACTAAGCGAGAAACAAGAAACGATAGATAGTATCAGACATCGAAGGAGAAGAAACTACATGAGCTATACTACGACTATTAGTAAGAAAAAAAACTAGACAATATTCTACTACCTACTAACCTTCTACCCTAATTCGTGTCCTCACAACCTTTTATCTAAGGTCATGTCCTCGGTAAGTTGCAACTGTGTCATGTCTCGTGTAATCATCTCTCCCCAATACTTCTTCGATCTACCTCTGCCTCTGTGGAAGTCATCCATAGCCAACCTCTCACACCTCCGCACTGAGACATCCGCTTATCTCCTCCTCACATCCCTTACCATCTAAGCCTCGCCTCTCGCGTCTTGTCCTCTACCGAAGTTACCCCACCTTGTTTGGGATATCTTCATTTCTAATCTTGTATCTCCTAGTATGCCCACACATCCATCGTAGCATCCTCATCTCCGCAATTTTCATCTTTTGAATATGAGAGTTCTTGACCGGCCAACATTCCGTCTCATACAACATAGTAGGTCTAGCCACCACTCTGTAGAACTTACATTTGAATTTTGGTGGCACCTTCTTATTACACAAAACTTTAGATGTGAGCATCAATTTCATCAACCCCGCACCAATACAATGTATGACATCATCGTCAATCTCTCAATTCCTTTAGATAATAGACCCAAGATACTTGAAACTACCTTTCTTTTGGATGACATGAGTACCAAGTCTCACAACCACGCTACCCTCACGCATCACGTCACTGAACTTACACTCCAAGTATTTTGTCTTGGTCCTGCTCAACCTGAACCCTTTAGACTTCAGGGTCTCCAAACCTCCAGCTTATCGTTAACCCTCTCGCAGGTCTTGTCAATCAGCATTATGTCATCCGCGAATAACATACACCATAGTACCTCTCCTTGAATATGTCGCATCAAAGCATCCATCACTAAGACAAATAAAAACGGGCTAAAAGCTGATCCCTGGTGCAATCCTATCACAACCAGAAAGTGATCAGAATTACCTCCCACTGTCCTCACTCGGGTCTTAGCTCCATTGTACATATCCTTGATCGCCCTCATATACATATCCTTGATCGCCCTAGTATACGTCACATGTATCCCTCTAGCTTTCAAGCACTTCAATAACACCTCTCTAAAACCTTTGTCATAAGCCTTCTCAAGATCGATGACCACCATGTGAATGTTTTTCGTCTCCTTGTACTGCTCTACCAACCTACCTATACCTAAGAAATCATTTTTGTTATTTTCTTAAAAAGAAAGGACGGTACATTTAAAGTCAGATGTTTTTAATGGACTCCAATATTATAGAAAAGAGGGGCCCACAATTAAGCACATGAGCAGTATTATTGGGCAATCAAGCATGAAATTTTCACAAATATTCCTTTTATACCAAATACACCCCGTAATCTATGAATGATTCAACAAATAATCATTCAATTTTTACTTTATTGTACCAAAATCATCAAAACACCTTTTATGAAGAAATAATCATCCAACTTTGCTCAAGTATTCTTAAAAATCGGTAAACAATATTTTGTAACCAAAAAGTTACTAAACGTTGCCTAACTATTTTGAATGTCTCCTTTATTTGCTCCTAGTGATGTGTTGTGATACTCGAGTAACTACAAAAAATAAATTTAATAACTTTTCGTAATACTTGGGGTGGGGTGGGGTACCAAACACCATATCACCACCATGGTTAATATCTCCTACAGCATTAACCATAAACTTGGACAACCAAAGGAGTTAACTTAACCCCCTGATCATTACTCATCAGAGCAACCCAAAAACAAACACGTCTATAACTGTACTTTAGGGCTGCTACTTGTTTGCTCTTCATTTAGTCGTAAAAAAGGACTTTGCTTGAAAGCAATATAGAAAAACTACAACCATACAACACGTTATACATTCTTAAACACTTCAAAGTCAGCTGAGGCTATACACTTTGGATGACCACGAGAGAAACTTTATTACATTACACTATTTAGTTCCAGCTTTAACAGCAAAATAAAATATCATGTTGTTCAGTAAGGGATAATGATGGATTCTATAATCTCTTGGAGTGGGGCAAGCTCCTTCTTGTCAATCAGTCCAAATTCCTACAAAATAAACACACAATTATTATTTCCATGCTAATCAATCCATATACAACGTAAGTTGCACAACAAAGTTCTTGACAACCTATGTTGTCAAAAGCAATTCGCATTACCTCCGAAAGCTCAAGGCTTTTTCCCCATTTTAGTAAAACTGACTATCTTTGTTTTCTTTCCATCGACAATTTTCAATCATATAGGCCTTCACAGAACAATTAGCCATTCCCTTCATTGCTATCCCACACATTCCAGTATTAATAGTCTGGGTAAGGTAGTGATAGAAGCTTTGTTGTGATTTAGGGGATAGCGAGAAGAGCTGTCCAGAATTAGAAACTAGAGGTGTGTGATTCAAGTACTATGTGAAAGATCTAACCCTCAAAATGCCCCAAAAGTTATGCTCCATAATCTCACCTTCTAGCAGGAAAAAAGATGTAAATTAGAAGAAAAGAAGCAGTCTCCAATAAGATTTACATTTCCCCAACATCTTAGTCTAATGATGAAAAACTTATACTTTATGCTCTTTCGACAAAATACTATACTTATCCTCAGAAATTAAAATTTTAAAAACACCAAAACACTACTTTTTGTAAACCACTTGTATATGGATTGTCTCCAACAAATCAATCAAAAAACAAAATTAGGTGGTCCCTGAGTTCATTAAGTTGTCATGGCTAATTGACATACTTTATTATGGGTGTCCTTTATGGCACCCTAAGAATAAGTTTACTTTTAAGGGATAAGAGAAAATGAAATAAGAAAGACCGGCCTTTTCCCATTCTTTTATAAACTTATAGAGCTTCATCAACCACATCATTCGCTCAATTAACTCATAGGACCTTCAGCAACCACATCATTTACTGGATTTCTTCACATTAAAAGCACCATATTCTGTTTATTTGTTTTATCTCAACTGAGCCCTAATTTTATCCAGACAACACAGACCTTGTGGATTCTTCCTAGCTATTGATGATTAACTATCTTGAGTCAATAAACTTAGATAACTCATATTATCTACTACTACATATTATTTCCGTTTTAAATGGCATTTTTAGAATAAATATGTCAATAAGATCTTCTGTTCCTGCTAGATTTGAGAGCCATCCATTATCAAAGCTTAAAATCATTTCTTCATGACCAATAATACTTTGGTTCAGCAACAAGAAAGCAAGCAGATGATGCCAAACTAGTGAATGGCAGACATCTAGAGGAAGACAAAAAGATTACCCTCAGTTGTGGATATCAATTATTGTAGATACATCATCCTTCGTGAAAAAACATTATAAATTTTTCCAGATGATACCAAAATAATAAGTTTAAAAAGATCAATCTCATATCTCAATTAAATCTACATTAGATTGAAATGGTGAAGTTAGAGAAACTTAGCATGTTTTCAAACTTTAAAAAGAAAGAAAAGCTAGTAATGTGCGCAAGAAAGAGATTCAAAGAACTCACATGGGTGAAGAGTATGAAATGCTTAAAGCACGTATTCAAATGGGCCTCCTCCTTAAGACTCACAATTTTCTGAAAATGGGAGTGATAAATATGTGCATATACACGAAAGAGACGCTTAAAAATTGTCTTCACAACATCCTTGAAGTTAGACGGAAACGGCGCACCTACAAAAGTTAGCAAAGAGAATCAATGACCAAAGGCAATAGCATTCTCCAAACTAAGATGAAAGAGAATTAATATCAGTAAAGCTAGAATACCTCATCCCACCTGAACCCACCCACTTCCAAGCCCAGAATCTGACACCACACTATCCCCCCCCCCCCCCAACAGAACTAATTAAAAAGTAAACGAGTAAAGCAATGTAATTGTGTTGTTTTTCTTTTCTTGGGGGTTGTGGAAGAAAGGGGCCTCTCTACCATATCTATTTATCCAACACAACTTCAGACGGCCTGAAGACCAAGAAGTTAGACTTTCATATTATACTAGTAACTTTTTGACAAGTAAATAAAACCACTTATCAAAAAGAACAATACAGTAGAAGTAGAACGATAACAGAATAGAAAAAAGTAGAATGATAGTAGAGTAGTTTTAGATGGTTTGATGTGGAACAATTAGATGATAATTTAAATCAGAATTATTAAATGGGATTTCACTCTTGAAACCTGTGAAATAACAGAGAAAATCAATATGTTAGATGAGTGTCAAAATTTTGATACTTACAAAAATAAAAAGTGTACTTCGCACCGGTACAGTACTGTAGACATTACAAAAATAGCATGTTATTAGTTTCCAATTAAATATCAGTAATTACCAAGCCTCTGAGGAAATATAGATTCATCATCCAATTGAGTTTCAATCCAGTCCATCAAATATTCAACGTATTTTGGAGCCGAAACTTCAATAGGCTTCTTAATTTGTACTCCATCAGCCCACCTGTACTCATACCTGAAATCAATATGTGAAGTAAGTCAGGAATACCATCGGAATTTTTCTTCTCTTGAAACATCAAAAACAATAGCATAAGAAACTTTTGGATTTAATTTGATTCAGACTATCATAACCAAAACTGAACTTGATTAAGGAGGAATCAGCATTCACAGGGCTAAGATAGCCAGCAAACTAGATAAATTTCTATGTAAAAGTGAAGCAAAAAATGCATCCAATAACTAATGGAAGTCAAGAGTGCAGAGAAAACGTATTATGAAAAAACAAAAATCAAGGTCAAGACTTCCTTTTTCGTTTTTTTTATAAGTACTCCCTCTGTTCATTTTTACTTGTCCACTATACTAAAAATACATTTTCACTTTTACTTCTCATTTTTAGCATATCAAGAGAAAACAACAACATACCACGTGAAATCCCACATAGTGGGCATATCAAGAGAAAACATATTTTTTTTTCATATATTACCCTTAGCATTAATTACTTATTCCCCAAATTATTTCCTAAGACCTAAGATAAAACATCAATTATTATGGAAATTGTGGTAAAATAACCATATCAATTATTATTTTTTAAAGGATGTGCAAAGCCTAAACTGGACAAGTAAAAGTGAATGAAGGGGGTAATAAAAGTCTAGACTTCTGACTGCGACGTTAAGTTTGAATGGTGAGAGCAAGGACATAGAACTAGAAGAAACAATCATGTTGATGTATGTCAATAAGCAGCCTCCATAAATCAAAACCCTTCATTTGTACTATGGTCCCTCTTAGTGGTAAAAACCCGCTCTTTATAAGAAAAAAATTACTTCTACCTAAGAAGGATCCATAACCTCTATTTAAGCAGTTTATGTATGTACCCGCAGACGATTTGACAGACTCTACCCGCAGACGATTTGACAGACTCTACCCGCAGACGATTTGACCGACTCTACCCGCAGACGATACCGACTCTGCTCTTGCTACGATATTTGCACATATAGATGCTACCGTGGTACTATCAAGCTGAGTAGCTGCCAAAGGTATTTATCCAATAGTAGATCCTTCAAACACGCTTTTCTGAGCCGAGGGTCTATTGGAAACAGCCTCTCTACCCTGAAAAAGGTAGGGGTAAGGTCTGCGTACACCCCACCCTTTCCAGACCCCACTTGTGGGATCACACTGGGTATGTTGTGTGTTGTTAGATCCTTCATATTCAACGGCAATTCAACTCAACCAAACCATATCCAATCATCATTAGGTTCTTTTGAATGAACAGCACAACTTCAGTACATAGATCAAAAATTAATTCACTCTATCAAACCGTAATTGAACAACATCTAGTAGCTCACACAGTGTTAGTTCAATCTTAATACCTATAGTGACTTCCTTGACTAGGTATCTGTTGGATTAACTTCTTAAATTATTACTCCCTCCATCACAATTTATGTGGCACCATTTCCTTTTTAGCTTGTCCCAAAAAGAATGTCATTTTTTCTTATTTGGCAGCTATTTAATGGTACCATCCCTATTTTACCCTTGTTGGATCCCACTTAACTTTGAAAATGTACTTATTGTGAAGAAAAGTCAACCAAAGTAGGCAATTTAGTAAACATAAGAAAGTCTTCCTTTATTTCTTAAACCTCGTGCCCGGTCAAATGGTGTCACACAAATTGGGACGGAGGGAGTAATAATTTAAATGATCCCTCATAATTTACCCGCTACAGGTAGAAGCATTGTCAAAGCAGAGCGCGTAGAGAAGCGCCAAGATGAGCTGGGTTTTCTAAATGCAAAGCACAATTAAAGCGCTTGATTTAGTAAGAAAAAAGGGAAAATTTACGCTGTCTACTGGGAGAAAGTATTGACGCCATGTAGCCCATATTTTGAGTTTGTTACCCATTTTAGCCCATATTTGTGTATAAACACCATTTATAGACTTCTATACAAGGTTGATACATTATGTATAATGCTTTGCCCCAGGTATAATGTTGTATAATATTGTATATTTGGCTACGTGGCGTAATATTTTATATTGGGCTGTATATTTTTAAAAACTTCCCAAAAAAGAATGCACACATGAAGAAAATTTATATGTAATCAATTGATCAATAATAAACTATGTCTAAATCCCAATTTTTTTAAAAGTCAAATATATGAACTCATCCACTCGCTCAATTCAACTCCGTTTCATTCCAATACCAACTAGTTTGCCTTTAAAAGAAAATTAGAAAATCTATAAAACTATAAGTTCTCTAAATCTCACATTTACTGTACAGGGCATACAAGTTTTTAACCAAAATAAGAAGATTTCTGACAAAAACCAAACCTAATATAAGAGCAACAACAACTTGCTCTCAAATAGTTGGTGTCGCCTATATAGTATATACACCCTATATTTTCATTGTCTTCTTTCTTATTTAATTTCACATTGATTGCGAGAGATGGTAAGTTCTTTGAAAACATCTTCCCTCAATATGTTTTTAAATCTACTTCATCCCCTTTTATCACCTTCAATCGTCATTTGTGGCATCTCTGCATATGGAGGTCTACGTAGGACATTGCCAAACCATTTCAAGCGATCTTCTCTCGTTTTATCCTTTATGTATGCCACTTAGACCCTTTGTCAAAGTTAAATCATTTCTGATTTTCCCAATCTTGTACAACCTACCCTCAATCTGCATTTCGATGACATTCATCTCATGGATTAATCAAAACTTAAGAGAAATAACCTTCACTCGCATATAATATTATTGGTCTAAAACCTCCCTATAGAACTTCTTTCACTTGTATAGTAAAAGAAGTAGAGCAAATTGCAATTAATTGAAGCACGTGAAACAAAACCATGTCA
Source organism: Anisodus tanguticus (assembly GCA_034509755.1). Lineage (NCBI taxonomy): Eukaryota > Viridiplantae > Streptophyta > Magnoliopsida > Solanales > Solanaceae > Anisodus > Anisodus tanguticus. Next base: position 36,089,723 of record CM067546.1, read on the forward strand.
ATCAAGTTCAGAACATTTTAAAAATTTAAAGATATGCATAGATACATTAAGTATTAATAATTTAATATCATATTTAAGTTCTGGTTTTCTTATATTTTGATAAGAAATTCTTCTAAGTATTAAAGTTCACATTTAAGTACTAGTTTTCTTATATTAAATTAAACTTACTAATCACTAACATATCTCTAGTGTTAAGAATTTCCATATCGTGTTGTTGACTATATCTACTATACTGTCACCCTCAAGACAGATTATGGGCGCTAAAGTGTACTTAGGAAAGGAGGGATAGCCTAGTGGCAATGACCCTCCTCCCCCAACTATAAGGTTAGTGAAGTGGATAATGCCAATATTGGGCTACTGGGTAGGATGGTTTAAGGGTAGATTTACTATATCCAAAAAAATAACACTGGTATTATCATAGCAAGAATCTAATCATGTACTTAATGTGTTTCCTCTGCTTCTTTGTTTGCAAAATTTCTCTGAAAGGAACTAAAACATAAGCATCTTCCAACACTTAGATTTGTAAAACTTTAAAAAAAATATGTCTAATTAAAGTTTCCACCTAGCCTGATAAAATAAGTATCATAATCAATTGATAATAACCTTACCTTATCCAAAAGGAAAAAAGTCATAATCAAATAATAACATCTCACATATCTATCTTGAAAGTTAAACCTGAAACTGATTGCAAACATGCCTCATTTCTTTATACCGACCATCTTTCATGTGATTTTAGAAGGATATTTTCATTAATTGCCCACAAATGCCTATGCAAGAATGACACAGACTCACAGTAAAGATACTTCTTATCTGGTCTGGTTCTGGATTACATTTGATAACTGTGACTTGGACACCACACTAATAAGGAAACCGCTAGAGTATTTTTAAGTCCTTTGAGATTTAACTGCCCGAAAAACTCTGATAATGGATTACAACAGGATCCAAAGATGGTCATCAAGACTACCGGGATGAATCAGTAAACACATCGGCAGTTTATCAGACAAGTTCCTTGATTAGCGGATCTGTATTAAACTACTCCTTCAAGATTAAAGATGACAAAGTCAGGTCCCAGCATTTGGAGTTTTCTCCAATATCCTGAGGCAGGCCCTATCAAGAATCTTTCAGACAAGCTAATTACAGTGGTCTCTAATACTAGTGGTTTCTTATTGGAATGCTTCAGCAACCAACAAGACTTAAATACTTGTCAACAACAACAACATACCCAGTGAAATCCCACACCGTGGGGTCTGGGGAGGGTAGAGTGTACAGACCTTACCTCCACCTTGGTAGGTAGAGCGGTTGTTTCCGGGAGACCCTCGGCTCAAGACAAAACATAATCACCAGCAAGGCAATCAAAACAAAGCAAGAGTAAAGCAAGAGCAAGAGTAAAGAGTAAAGCAAGAAAAACGGTCAGACTCATATAAGGAATTAAAGCAGTATAAAGTGCATTAGAACAAAAGGGAGCAGTAGCTAACACTACTAAATAAGCTAAACAAAATACACTAAAGAACACATAGCAACTTAAATACTTGTCGATAAATACAAATAATCAAGTAAACCACAGCAGGCAATGTGATGGTATTGAAGCAAATTTGTCAATATTCAAAGAACACTAGTTTACTGCCATAAAAGCAGCAAATAGAAAAGCAGAGCATTGTAGCCAAACACTAGAATCCGCTCTCACCTATGATCATTTACCAGGCAGCCATCTCCATTAAATGGCAGCTTTGTGTATAAGCAGTGCGAGAAACAACCACATTATGTCATCACCCACTCTTCCCCTCACCATACTCAATATAAGGAAAAAAGTAAGAAATTATCTAGAAACAAGTCCTTTTGTTGTCTTACCAAATTCCAGTCCTTACATTTTCCCTTTTTTTCCTTTTTTAAGTAAGTCTGTTTTTCAGGCTGAGGTTGTGATAGAACAAATATCAATATATTAGACAAGTGGTAGAAGAAAAAAAGAAGCACAACTATTTATAGACTGGAAGATAAGTTTGAGATGTTTGATGCACAACAAATGACAGTACAACCATTAAGAATGTACGTATCAACTTTCTTGGTCATTCAGAAAAACAGCAAAGAGCATTCTCAAGAGAAACATACATGGCTTTAAATGTTCTTTCTAATAGAAACACTTTCAACAGAATCAAGGTAATTTCACATAAGTGGTGTTAAAATTGCAAGCCTGGTGGAAGGATTTACGGTGTTTCTAGTTTTTTAGCATCTAAATCAGAACATAAATAAGTTAACTACATATGGAGGATAGCTTTACAAAACTTTAGAACATTCACCAATTAGTAGAATCTAATAAGTACTGAAATCATCAATGGAAGTTCAAATATCAATTAGAGAAAGGAATGAGGTAATGACTAATATAATTGTAACCCTTCTCAAATATTGCTCAGGAGAGAAACCTTTTTGATATATAATCAACAAGCATCTAAATGATTACTCATTATTCTTATACATCACTGAACTACATAGCAAATAGTACTTTGCACAAGTATCATCAAAGCAGTCATTTACTGAACATACTTAGGGCCTGCTGTCATTGTAGGGCAGTTCTCTGGCGTGCAGAACTCAGTCAGGGTGCCATAAAGCAGATTCACCTGGTTGAAGAAATCGACAGCTGGATATTGCAAGATAAACCTCCATTCAGTTTAAAATTTAGATTAGCTTATGGCAACTGAGCAAAGAAACAATATTAACGTGCACACGTGCTTGCGTTTGTGCATTATGAGAGCAAAGAAAACATAATATATGAAGCATTCTGTTCTCAGAATTGGCTTCAAATAGAAACTCACATGTAAGCAATATGAAAGCTTCTATCCAGAATTCTTTCTGCAACACAGTTTAATTTACTTTCCACCAGTCTTTAAACGTCGTTGAAAATTCTCATTGTTAGTAAGCAAATCGCAAAAAGCTGTTGTTAAAATGTGAATTATTAATTTTGGTGGAACTTCTTCAGTATGTATGGTATGTTCATGTGGCATTTGGATGACCCAGAAAGATAGAGATCAAGGTACTGCGTTAATTAACATTTCTTCATACTATAACACAACACTTACACGCGCTTACAACCTATCCACGGGTCTTTACTACACCTGTTACCTAGAAGACATGGGTAGAGTTGAAGCATTCTGTTCAAATAAAAGTAACTAAACCATGGAGAATACCTCAGATGAATTGGAAGTTCTGTTAGTTTTAAAATAAGTCATGCAGATTTATGTGTGTGTGTGTGGGGGGGGGGGGGGAGTCATATGTGCTCTCTTGCAGCATTATATTTGAAAAGGCATATGAAACCCATAGAGAACCTTATTAGAGAAGTGACAAACTTTTGGGACAATCCCAAGAAAGTAGACCAGTTAGTTTGGGATAGATGGGGTATCTTTCTTTGTCATTTTTAACCTCCTCATTTTTCTTCTTGGCTATTTAGAGAGACTCTTCTTCAGAGACTTAGGCTTGCAGCTCAAGGGCAATTGTGAACACAGCAATCACATGTGTTGTTTGTGTCTGAGAAACATTAAGCCACACAAATAGAGCTAAAATTAGTACTAGCATGCACATGCATGAAAGATAGAAAGGTGGAGAGGGAGAAAGAGTACTGTTGACAGCAAGCCACTCGTTAATATCTTCTCCCGGAGGGAGCCTTACAGCCTCTCTCAAGTTTCCACTACCCAATGTGGCATCTATATGCTTCCTTAAGTGTGCCCCCTGTAATAGCAGAAAAGAAGAGCAACTTAAGGTAGATGAGCTAGTTAATAGGGAAATATACTGTTCTTCTACTCCACAGTTTGTTGATACATTCTAGATCATAATAGAAGTCCAGGAAGAATGATAAACTAGAAAGAAGACATGGAACAAATAAAACATATAAGACAATTCATCTAGAAAAGCACAAAATCCGCAGTAAATTTGTTGACAACTACAATTACTACCTAGAAACTGCAACAAACAAATAAACCTAGCATATTTTTACGATACGATGCTCTACAGCTTGAATACCAAAAATGTCGGCTTCATAAATTGTAAATTAGGAGGATTTATTCAAATAATTCAGTTGAAGATACAGGGGACCCAAGAGTGTGGCCTAGTGATCAACGAAGTGGGAGGAGAACTATGAGGTCTCGGGTTAAAATCCCAACGGAAGCAAAAACAAAAAACACTAGGTGATTTCTTCCTATTAGCTTAAGCCATGGTGGGGAAGGTACCTCTGCTGCTGGTGGGAAGTAGCAGGTACCCGGTGAAATAAATAATGTGCGCAAGCTAGCTCGTACACAAATGTCATCAAGAAAATACAAGGGAATAATGCCAAAAGGCCAGAGCCTGTGTATCTTTAGGCATATCTGAAAATGGTTACAAGTTCAATGTCTGACAAAAGGATCTAAACTCATAGAATGCAATTGTGGAACTAGCCTATTGAACCAAATCTTATCGTATCAAAGTTTGAAGCTTAGATGAGCCTTAAGAGCTCCAAAAACAATTATGTTTATCAGAGTTATGAAACTATTTAATTGATTTCCATCCTGATGCATCTCTAACTGAAAATAAAAGCCTGCCAATCTATGCCACAAACCTTGCCAAATAGAAACCATACATCATGTGAACCGAAAGCACAATTTATCACTATATCAGAAATAAGTACCTTTTAGCCACATAGTTAAATATTTTTAGGATGCAGTTCCCTGGCATCAACAAGACAGAATGACTTGCTCACTTAACATTCTAAAGTCTAATATTTTATATATCTCATTCGCAAAGTTGAAAGCTCCCCAAAATCAAAATAATGTTAAATTGGTGCATCCAGGCTCACCTAGTCACTGCCTCATCTCTAAATAAGTAGAATAACTCTAGTAGTTTTACATATCCCAAATATCATGGTCACTCAATCATAAACGCATAATAGTATGAAGATTAGAAAGATCAAAGCACATAGTCAGTTTGCCCTAAAGCTTGAAGATTTCTCGTTCTTTGACAACTGAAAAGTTTCAGAAATTGGAGGTATCAACATCAATATGTTGCAGCCAAAGAGTTAACACACGGGAAAGAAGTACAAAAACACAGAACACTACAGGAGAATTCCTTCTCCTGGACTAGGAAAAAGAGCAACCTTACTCCCTGAGGGTGCACTTTTTTTGGGCCGGAATGTTCTCTGATTCCTATATAGAAAGAGCAAACAACACATTAGATGACAGATGTGTATGGCTACAGACAACAGTCCATCCAAATCTAAAAGTAAGGTCAAAGTACACAATCAGCATTGAGCAAGTCAAACTAAAACCAGTAAAAGGAGATAATGCAATATGCACACAGTGTAAAGCAAATATATATACTTGAATACAAATGCCAAGCTATAATGTTCTCTTCACACATACAACTCCCTGGCCTTGTGCCGAGGGTCTATCGGAAACAACCTCTCTGCCTTCCAAGGTAGGGGTAAGGTTTGCATACACTTTACCCTCGCCAAACCAAACTTTGTGGGATCTCACTGGGAATGTTGTTGTTGCATACAGACAAACCCTCAAATATCAATCAATAGCCAAGAACTAGCTAAAATGTTTCTTCGGTTTTTTATCCTTTATCTCTCAAATATCCTTTAGTTCTTAAGCCAATCAGGACAAGCAACCTAATGCTACATACTTTACAAATGAAACTTTGAAATAAAAATGACCCATTTACACACATAATTTATTACTAAAAGGCTAATATGTGAAAGCTCCATTCTTTGGCATGTTAAGTTCCAATACAAATGAAACAAAGCAATAAGTTTGATTTACCTTTAAAATGCATGGTGGTTCATTCAGTTGACATGTTCAGCTTCAATGAAACAGGGTACACAACTATCCACCGAAACTTGTACAATTTGGCTACGTCAATACATATCTTCGAACACTATTAGCTAACCCACTAACCCAAATTTCTACTTTAAAACCAGTTAAACAAATAGTAGTAAAATGATGCTACTCCCTCTGTCTCAATTTATACGACACACTTTCCTTTTTAGTCAGTCCCAAAAAGAATGACACATTTCCCTATTTGGGAACAATTTAACTTCTAAACTTTACCTTTTAACAAGATATTTATAACCACACAAGAATATTTGGCTTATTTTAGACCACAAAATTTAAAAATCTTTATTTTTTAAATTTCGTGTCCAGTCAAACTACAATCACATAAATTGGGACGGAGGTAGCAGGGGCGAATCCATGTATCAAAAAATGGGACATGTGAACCCATGGTCACCCGAATAAACTCGGTATTTTATGTGTATAATTCCTAAAATATATCTAATATTAACTGCAGGAACTCATGATCAAACTAGACTGAGTGGAGCACTGGTTAAGGACTGGATTTAATTCCTTAAGGTCAAGGGATCTAACTCAACTTGCTCCACTTTTGTATCTTTTTTAAATTTGTTTTTCTAAAAATACTGTATTCGCCTATGGGAGGGAGTACTAGTTATATATATATATATGCATAGCGTCAAAGCTCCTAAGAAATTCAAGTGTATACAAAAATAACCCTAAATTAGCTACACATATCAAACATCCTTAAACCTGATTTACAGTATCAGCATTCAGAAAAATTAGTGGAGCAAAAGTTGAAACAACACATAGAACATTAATACAGAAAAAAATCAATAGATACACCGCAAATCAATCAGAGATCATTAAAACATACAAATCAGCACCGAATTCCAAAAATTTTAAAAAATCACACCATTCCCGTGAAAATTTAAAAAATAATGATTACAAATTTACCTTCCAAGACCAAAAAGACTCATGATGATAATTAGATATGGGAATTGAAAAGTTGGGATCTCTTAGAAGAAGGAAGAGGCTGGGGGGGAGGGGGGTGAATGAGCGAAGTGGCAAGAGATGGAAAAGTGTCGAAAAATGCTGCACTTCGCATCTGATGACATTGACAACTGAAACCTCATAATAATACTCCCCGTCCCCGTCCCAATTTGCATAAAATATAATTAATAAAGAGAAATTTTTAAATTTTGTGGTTTAAATTACAAATGTATAGATTTTTTAAATTTTTTGATCTTAAATTTATCTTTAAATTAGAAAACTTACTAGTTTTAGAAGGAGGCACTCTTTTTAACATATCAAAAAAGAAAAGTAAGATATTTAAATTGAGCGAACTTTCTGAAAGAACGTAAAAATTGGTTTTTAGATAACGTAAAAATTGGGTTTTAAGTCTTTTTTGAAAGAACTTTCTGAATAGAATTTACATTTTTAAAATACACATTTTAATATTAGGGTGTATTTGGTAGGATAAAAAAAATAGATGTTTTTTACTCATTTTTCCGTAAGTAAACAGAAAATTGTAGGTAAAAATGGTGTTAAGTGTATCTGAAAGGTTAAACAAGAAAAAGTCTGAATCGAGATATGACACTCTGTCTTTAAGACAAAATTGCCACGTATAGATATTTTTATGGTGATGGACAATAGTCTCCCAAGATAAAACAACAACCAATCAACTATACAAAGAAAATAAAGTTGATTCTAGCGAAGAAAATAAATAAGAACAGATTGTTGATTTGGAGAGGATTTGTGATTCTGTTTCTGTGTATTTCGAACAGAAACAGAAGAGTCTTTGTTTCTGTGTTGTCTTTATTTCGAAAACAGAAGAATTTGTGTTCTTTTTTAGTATACTTTTAAATAGAACAGAAGAAAAGAGTTTGTGTTGTGTTTTTCTATAATTGTTGTATATTCTGTAACCTGAACGTTAGTGTTCAATTTGTAGTTGAAGAGGAGGACCGTTGCAACGTTTTCTAAAGTCTTCCGAAATATTGCAACGTTTTCAAAATCTTCAGGGACCAAAAAGAAAATTTTGGAAGAGAGCCAAGCCGAGAACCCGAAACCCGACCCGGACCGGACCGGACCGGGCGGGCTGCGGCGGCGCGCGTGTGGGGCTTAGCCCCAAACCCAAGCTCACCTAGGTCCTCTCCCTTCCAAACACATGGGGTTACCCCTTGGGGTCCCCAACCCTTACTCAAACTTAGAGTTTATATATTGCACAATCCTTCCATCTTCTACCAATGAGGGAGATTTGTCATTTTTGGTAAAAAAACACTCCATTTTTTCATATCTCAAACACATTACTTTGTGTACCAATATCTCTTTCATTTCTTAACGAAATTTGACGATACTTGGCACTAACATCATCTACTCACTTAGTAGATTCGGCATGTGCGAAGATATGATATTTCCGACATGTGGGGCCCACGTGTTTAAGTCATTAAAGACGGGATAAACTTAATCTCACATCAGTAAATTTCCAACAATCCCCTCTTGAAAGAGAATTGGTGCACACGAGGTGCCAAAGTCCAGCAATCTTTCAGCTAAAAGATATTGCATCAGGAAAGGTAGCTTTCGGCTTTGAACCTTCCTTAGACGATTACCATCGGATTTACTTACTACACGGTGAACGTGATGTCTTGAACCGTCAATGTTTAGTGTAAACCAAGACAATGGTATCAACACAATAACTCTCTTTATTCATTTCTTCTTATTGTTTTGTCCGTTGTGGTCATGGACAACGCTTGGATTCTTAAGTGCGTGCATTTGAAGCGGCATGTCTTCACACTTAAATATGTGATATCCTATAAGGTATATTGATCTACCCCACTCGCAAGTAGTAGGAATCATTAAAAGTTTCAAAAACTTATCCTTTACCCATTATGCAGATATCACTCAATGTATGTCGCGGGAATGGCTTTGGAGTTATATTTCTTTAAAGAATGATAATACGAAATGCTCTTACTTCAAGTGAATCGCTAAACTGAACCTCTATAATTTAGTTTTTCCATTGAACCAAATTCCTGGGATCTCCAGTCAGTAAGGTTGGGTTACCACTATAAAGATTCTTATTATTTGGGTTTTAAGCCCATTCCCCTAGACAAGAAGAATATTTGATCTTTGGACATGCCTTAAGTTAATGGATCCGCTAAGTTATCCTTTGATTTGACGTAATCAATAGAAATGACACCCGTAGTGATCAACTGCCTAACGGTCTTATGCCTCCAACGATTATGTCTAGACTTGTCGTTGTACATATTACTATGTAACATTCCTAAAGCCGATTGGCTATCACAATGAATCATCACCGAAGGTACGAGTTTATCCTAACAAGGGATATCCTCTAAGAAGTCTTGAAGCCACTATGCTTCTTCTCCTGCTTTGTCCAAAGCGATAAACTATGATTCCATCGTGGATCGGGCGATGCATGTTTGCTTAGAGGATTTCCAAGACACAACCCCACCACCAATTGTAAAAACTTACCCACTGGTGGATTTGGTGTTCTTTATGTCCGATATCCAATTTGCATCAATGTATCCTTCTAGTACGATTGGATATCTTGAATAATGTAATCCGTAAGTTTGCGAATATTTTAGATATCGTAGTATACGATTTAACGCCTTCCAGTGATCATTTCCAGGATTACGAGTAAACCTAGCCAACTTATTGACTGGATAAGCGATATCGGGTCGGGTGCAGTTTGTAATGTCATTAAACTACCAATGACCTGCGCATATCGTTCTTGGGATATGGGTGCACCACAATTCTTTTCAATTCTATGATTCATATCCATTGGTGACTTCATATGGGGACTATCAAATACATCAAACTTCCTCAAAACATCTTCAATGTAATGAGATTGAGATAAGACCAACCTGTCAGATGTCTTAGAAATCTTGATTCCTAAGATTACATCTGCAATACTCATATCTTTCATGTCAAAACATTGTTTCAACATATTCTTGATTTCCAGGATCAAGTTTAGACTGCTTCCGGTGAAGAGCATGTCATCTACGTAAAGGCATACCATGACAAATGAGTCAGAGTTCCCTTTGATATAGATACATTTATCACATTCATTTATGGAGAAACCTTTTGATAATAAAGTATTGTTAAACTTTTCATGCCATTATTTTGGGGCTTGTTTGAGTCCGTACAGAGACTTAACAAGTCAACATACTTTCTTTTCTTGTCCTGGAACCACATACCCCCTCGGGTTGTTCCATGTATATTTCCTCTCCCAGCTCTCCGTTTATAAATGTTGTCTTAACATCCATTTGATGTACCTCAAGGTCACACAAAGCTTCAATGGCTATGAATACCCTTATGGACGTTAATCTAGACACATGGGAGTATGTGTCGAAGTAATCGAGTCCTTCCTTTTGTCTGTAGCCTTCGACTACTAATCTGGCCTTATACTTGTCAATAGTTCCATCTGCTTTGTACTTTCTTTTGAATATCCACTTACAACCCAAAGGTTTGCTTCCCGGAGGAAGATCAACCATTTTCCAAGTATGATTTTGCATGATGGAATCTATTTCGCTTTCTATAGCTTCTTTCCAAAGCGATGCTTCTGGAGTTGACAATGCTTCCTTAATTGTCCTCGATTCATTTTCAACCATATAGGTTAGAAAGTCTGGACCAAAGGTTTTGTCCATTTTGACCATTTTGCTCCGTCTTGGTTCAACCTCTGGAACCCCTAAGTTCTGTAGGTCTGAAATATTAAGTTCCGGATAGTCAGTAACTTATGAGTCTTGTAGATCTGGAACATCTAGTTCCGGATAATCAAAAACTCCCGGGTCTCGTTGATTTTGAGCATTTTGTTCATAACTTCGTTTGCGCAAAATTATTTTCTTTTTCCTTTCTAGGAAAGATCTGTTCAAAGAATTCAACATTCATTTATTCCATGATCGTACCCTCGTGGATATCAGCTATCTCCGACTTATATACTAAGAAGCGATAAGCACTACTATTATTTGCATATCCGATGAATATGCAATCTACAGTCTTAGGTCCAATTTTGACCTGTTTTATTTTAGGTACTTCGACATTTGCCAAACAGCCACGCACTTTCAATATTTATAAGTGGGTTTCTTTTCTTTCCATGATTCATATGGAGTTTTATCCTTACCCTTATGCGAAACTCTATTGAGAATTGTATTAGCGGTAAGAATCGCTTCGCCCCACATGTTTTGGGCTAAATCGGAATTGATAAGTAAAGCATTCATCATTTCCTTTAACATACGATTTTTGCACTCGGCAATACCGTTAGACTGAGGCAAGTAAGGAGCGGTCGTTTGATGAAAAATACCGAATTGAGCACAATATTCTTTAAATAGTTCTACGTATTCTCCCGCTCTATCACTAAAAATTTCCTTAATCCGTAGGTTTAGTTGATTTTCAAATTCTGCTTTGTAACGTTTTAATGCTTTAAACGCTTCATCTTTACTTTTCAACAAGTAAACATAACAATACCTTATATTATCATCAATGAAAGTCACAAAGTACTTGTTCCCCCCCTCTAGTTTGCACAAACTTTAAATCACCTATGTTGGTGTGAATAAATTCTAGATGAGCGGTGTTTCTTTCGACTGAATGGAAAGATGATTTAGTTAATTTTGCCTCTACGCATACCTCACATTTATGTTGATGGTTTATGTCGAAAGAAGGCAACAATTCCAACTTTACTAACGTTTGAATGGATTTGTAGTTAACGTATCCTAATCTATGATGTCATGAATTAGAAGACTCAAACAAGTAGGTAGAAGGCTTTATTTCATTAGATGAACGAATTACAGACATTACATTCATTTTGAAGAGGACGTCACATGTGAAGCCTCTTCCTACAAAATTACCATTCTTAGTTATTACAAACTTGTTGGACTAAAAAAACTAGTCTAAAACCAGCTTTGACCAACAGTGGCCCAGAAACCAAATTCTTGCAGATGTCAGGGACGTGCATCACTTCCTTTAGAGTGATCTTTTTGCCTGAAGTCATTTTTAGGACAACCTTTCCAACCCCTTGCACTTTAGAGATGGCGTCGTTTCCCATGAACAGCTTCTTGCCCGTGACTGGGGTGTAAGAGGAGAATGAATTTTTGTCAGAGCAGATGTGACGGGTTGCACCCGTGTCTATCCACCATTGCCTTGGGTTCTCCACTAGATTTGCCTCCAGCACCACTGTCGAGAAATCCACAATCTTGTCGTCAAGATCCGGAGGATTACCCTCGTCTTGTACAACGTTATCCTCTGCCTTGAGTTTGTTCTTGGCCTTTAAGTCATTTGTGACCTGGATATTTTGGCACACTTCAGTCGTTGTGTTAGACTGAATGTCCATTGCATCCCCACCAGAAGGAGGATCTTCTGTCTGAGATCGTGACAGGCTCAACGCAGTAAGATAGAACATCTTTAGTCTCCTTCTCTTGTTGTAATTGTTATCCAGAACCTTTCCTGGGTGTTTGCTTTGGAAACTGTCAGGAGCAGGGACAACAACATTTCCTTGAGCAGCATCAGAGGCAGTGCTTTGAACAGCAGCAGTGCCTTGAACAGTAGGAGCAGAACTAGGTAAAAATGATGTAAGTGTATCTGAAAGGTTAAACAAGAAGAAGGTTGAGTCGAGAGATGGCTCTTTGTCTTTAAGACAAGATTGCCCCGTATAGATGCTTTTACGGTAATGGACAATAGTCTCCCAAGATAAAACAACAACCAATCAACTATACAAAGCCAATAAAGTTGATTCTAGCGAAGAAAATAAATAAGAACAGACTGCTGATTTGGAAAGGATTTGCGATTCTGTTTCTGTGTATTTCGAACATAAACAGAAGAGTCTATGTTTCTATGTATTTCGAACATAAACAGAAGAGTCTATGTTTCTGTGTATTTCGAACAGAAATAGAAGAGTCTGTTTCTGTGTTGTCTTTATTTCGAAAACAGAAGAGTTTGTGTTCTATTTTCGGATACTTTTAAACAGAACAGAAGAAACGAGTTTGTGTTGTATTTTTCTGTAATTGTTGTATATTCTGTAAACTGAACGTTAGTGTTCAATTTATTGTTGAAGAAGAGGACCGTTGCAAAGTTTTCTAAAGTCTTCCGAACCGTTGCAACGTTTTCGAAATCTTCAGGGACCAAAGTGTAAATAAGAAACACTTCAGGGACCAAAAAAATCTTGAAGAGAGCCCGGCCGTGACCGTACCGTGTACCCGTGCCGTGCACCCGTACCCGTGCCGTGCACCCGTGCACGTGCCGTGCCGTGCCGCACCGACCCAAGCTCACCTAGGTCATCTCCCTTCTAAACACATGGGTTACTCCTTGAGGTCCCAAACCCTTACTCAAACTTAGAGTTTATATATTGCACAATCCTCCCATCTTCTACCAATGAGGGAGATTTGTCATTTTTTGCCAAAAACACTCCATCTTTTCATGTCTCAAACACCTTCCTTTGTGTACCAATATCTCTTTCATTTCTTAACGAAATTTGACGATATTTGGCACTAACATCATCTACTCACTTAGTAGATTAGGCATGTGCGAAGAAACAATGTTTTCGACATGCGAGGCCCACGTGTTTAAGTCATTAAAGACGGGATAAATTCAATCCCATATCAGTAAATTTCCAACAAAAATATTATCTCAAAACATTTATAATAGTGAACACAATCTATGAGAGTGGAGGTGGAGAGGGATGAGGGGTGTGAATTGGGTGAGGGTGGTGTCGAGTGCTGGGTGCAGAGGCAAGGGCGAGGGTGATAGGGGCGCGAATAGGTATATATTTATAAAGTACTCACATGTGATATTACATTTTTATTGTATCTAAAGTACTCACACATTATAGAGTTAGCTTCTTAAAATTTTTGTAAAGGTATCAAATATTCCAAAGCTAATATTTACTATATATCCCTTTCCTTTAAATTAATCTCTCGAGATATATTTTCTTTTATTAAAATCTTTGTAAGGCTAAAAGTGCCCAAGTGGCCCTACATATCTTACATATCGGATAATTTTATCTTATGCTAAAGTTAGAATATAGTATCTTGGTATTTCATTTTTTTTCTTTTGTAAAAGTAACGCTCACAGACCACTGTTCGTCCACCACCCATAACCGTTGTTCAACTCATTCACTAGCTCCATCATCATCATTTTATTTACATCGCTAATACCAGCTTCATTCCACCATCGTCATTTGTCTTATTTTGCCCATTAAAAAAACCACACGACCACGTGAAATACTCCATTATCACCGTAAAACGCCATTGAACCTCAAAGTCATCCTTCATCCGTTCGTCTCCTCCATCACTCACACCGCTTTAAACACAACTTATTCTCGCTGTTCAATTCCATCCCCCCTAGATGCATTAAAGACTTGAAAGAATTAGTAAATCAAATTTTCAAGAACGCTACTTTATATCCGAAATTTATATTTTCTCAAGACTACATGATCTATAAAGATCAAAACTATTGTTTACCCCTAAAATGGTACAGTTGAATTTATATACGTGGTCAAAGATATATGGATCTCAAGTGACTGATTTGGCAATGATGCTAGATAAAATATACTGCAAGTAAATAATATTAAGATAAAATAAAGTAATAATTAGCATGAGTTCTGTGTTAGCCATCTGGGCAAAGTCATCGTAACTCGTATGAAAGCACAATAACCGAGAGTGAGTGAGAAAGTATCTTGTAATAACTTGAATCTGGTCCTTTATAATGGAATTATGTGTCTTATTCATACATGAGCTTCACGGGTACACACCCCCACGAAATGTGCCTCATTAATATAGGAGAATGAATGTTGCAATAATTTTATAATTAATATCTTCATAAATGTCATTAATGATCCATTGGAAGGTGTATAACCGATTCAGTAACAGATGTCCGTTATGATTCAAATGGCTCATCTGACCTTCCGAGTTACCAGTACCACATATGTGTATGACGCTGCTGGTCTTGCTTGCATTCCACCGGTAGCATCTCAGGTTGACCTGGACTTGACTCAGCATCAACTGTCACGTGTCACATCAATATTCGTACAATTGTCTTGTATAAATTTTGCCTTATAGATATAGTCCCCGCACTTTTCGGGCGTAACCTTTGCGCACCCGGGAAGTGGATGGAAACCCTATACTTCAGCGAGAAATTTAAAGTGCAATGATTGAAGAAACATCAAACATCACATCTCTTCAATGCTTCCAAAATGGCGGCAACTAACATGGCTCTGATCGACGTGAAGTAATGCAATGACGATGTACGCCTTTTCATTTCCAAACATTATATTCTCATACCATAAATAGGAGACTAAATCTCCACACATAAGGCAGCCACAATCTTCTTCAAATTTATAATCTTCACATACTTTCTTTCCTTCTACAAATTTTCTTTCATAATGTCATCCACTAAGTCTTCTCCTTTACGTTCTCTTGATAACAATGATGGTCCTCCAAACCGTCGCCCTGGGAAAGAACATATTTCCCCTAAGAATCCAGAAATTGACTTGCACTCTATTGCTTTAATGACTCATCCGGTTGTTTTTAGCTAAATATCCATATTTACCTATTTTATCTTTCCCATACACCCTATGTGAGGTTTGTGATGTGCGGGGATAGATGGAACAGATTCTGAGGTCCATTTATATGAGTTTCGGGTGAAAATCTAAAATAAAAACCTTTGAGTTTGATAGTCTCACTCTAGATTGACTTTTGAGTATATGAGTTTGTTTACGGGTTCCGTCATTTCTGATAGCTCTGAAGGATTATTTATGACTTACTCGAGTAATTAATTTGCTTCATGAGGCAACCAGATGTATTTTATGATACTACTTGTGAAATGTGGTTATTTAATTTATTTGGGTGATTATTTAGAAAAGTATAATGTAGCCTGGTTAAATGGGAAATTCGAGGGCGTGAGTGAGTTTGCAGCACTTTTTACCTTGGGAGAGCATATATGGTTTGTTTTCGAGAGGTCTCGGAAGTGATTCAGGTGTTTGGTAGAAGTTAGAGTTGATTTCATAGTTGTTGGTGTCTGGAGTCCACCCTAGCGAGTGGGATGTCCGCCCCTGCGGGTCCGCCTTTGCAGAGGTTGGCTCGCATAAGTGGGATTGTATGTTTGGTAAATTTCTACCTCGGCGGAGGTGTTTCACGCAGGGGCGCATGCGCCTTTACGGGGTTAGTTCGCTCCTGCGTAGAGGTAAGGTGTTAAGTAACCTTGCCTCAGTGAGACCTTTTTCGCCAGAGCGAGTCCGTGCCACATAGGCGATCCCGCTGGAGCAAAAATCGCTATTTCAGAAAGTTGATAAAAGCCCTAGGTCGAAAACACTTTTCTAAAACTTCATCTCGAACCTAGAGCCGACCTTGGGGGAGATTCTGGAGGAAATTCATTTGGGGATCATCTTGTAAGATATAAGTTCACCCCTTATGATTATTGTTGCCCTTTAATTACTAGTTTGATCTTTATTTTGGGGAAAAGATGAGTTATAATCTTCATGGTAGAATAAGAGGGAATGAATTATGGATTTAAGGCTGCAAAATGGATTAGTTAACTTTGATATTGTAAATAAACCTTGATGTATGATAGATAATCATGTTGTGGAGTTTAATTTAATTATAGAAACTCTTTTGGTTTGAGGAAATTCTAGGGTTTCCAAATTGGGGATTCTTGTATATTATTTAATTGAAGGTCCAAATGAGTTTAGGTTTCAAATTAACTTAAGGATATGATTACCTAGTATCTGTTCTTTTTTTCAGGGTAATAAAGTTTGAAGTCTTGATTTGGTTAAAGACTATGTCCTTGTATTATGTGTTAGCTTATTATTAACACACAGTATATGTGTGTTAGACTATGATTACTTCAAGGCGCTGCAAAAGGGTGAGGCGAGCACTGAAGATGGATTGTTCGTGGCACATGCTCGGCAATGAGGTAGGTTACAGTTTAGTTTTTTGAGACACCGATAGAAGTACATAGTAGTTATAAATGTTGTGTGGTATTGGGCGTGTTTGGAGGTCCCACCATAGCAGTTTTGATGAACGCTTGGGTGGGTACCGGTATTGAACTGTGTTGTTGAGTGATTTGGGGAATTAGCCCTGCTATTTAGGCTTGTCGCCATTATGTGGGCTCGTCGCCATATTTGACATTGTCATATTTATTCGTCACACATGCTTTGATATGATATACTGACTGTACTTGAATTTCTTGTTGTTGAACTCTGAAAGCATGTAATATTCATCTCATATACTTGGGTGCATCTCATACATTCTGATTTATTTGCTTGTATTATCATTTTGCACTCATACACTCATGGTTCTGATGATATTGATATGAGAGTGGTATGAAAAATCTATGGGTCCAAGAGACTGGAAAGGTAAGAATACTTATGAGATTATGGCAATATTGTGATGATGATAATATTATGGATGGCTCAGATTGCATGCCACAACAAATATGATCGAGGGAATGGGTTGCACGCTGCAACAATTATTATTCAGCCAAGGGCTAGGCTCCGATGGAAAATTCCAGAGGGATATATGGACTTCACGGGTTCCCCATGGATGGTTGATCATAATAAAAACTTGATATCATGTATACTGGAGGAAAATGTATGTGGCATATGTATTATATTTATCTCATACACTTCTTATTGCATTAATTATCTATTAATTTATAATGTGGATCAGTTGATTGCCATGATTGGGGAGTGGTTCACCTACCGGTGGAAAAATGTAAGTTCTACCACGATCCCTAAAAGGAGTCGTGACAAAATTGATATCAGAACCTAAGGTTAAACACTCTTAGATACCAAAACAATGTCTAGTAGAGTTTTACGGATCGGTACGAAGACGTCCGTACTTATCTTTGAGAGGCTATGGGACATTTAGAAAACTTTGCTTTCTTCATTCCTTTCGTGCTAAGTTGAATCAAATTGGTAATTGAAACTTCTTCTTTCTATTCTATCACCGATGGTGGTAACACGCTCTTAAATTCGTGCGTGAGTAGTTAGATATGGCATTGTGCGGTAGGGTATGAGATGTGTTACCATGATATAGACGTGTGCCCCAGTTTAGTCTTTCCCTATGGTTTGAAGGTTCAGTTGATTGTGGTTATGATTGTGACTTCTCAGTTCGGTGATATCCTTGGAAAGTGGGAATGATAATTCAGAGGTGAAATGAGTGATAATGCAATGAGTGATAATGGGATGCATCAATCTCCGTTGTAGAAAGGAAAACATTGGTATCTGACGTGTTCATCAAGGTAAGGTTGCAAGATGTACAAGGGTGGATGTCGTATAAGTTATGAAAGGTTAAGTTGGCTTCGATTTGAAAACATTGTGGTAGCACAATAGAATTAGTGGTTGTGAGCTCCTTCATGGAATGGTTTTTTATTCGATATCAGGTGTCAATGTTACTTGTGATGAGTGAAGCTTAATGGAATAGACAATCGCGTTTCTGCACCTAAAGAGTGTGCTCGTAGGATCACTTGGAGTTCAGAGTTATTGATAAAAGAGATGTTGATTGGTGAGTTATTTTGTAGTTGTTTAGTATAGAATGAGTGCAAAATATCTTATATGAGTTGGTATGTTGGACTACGTCGTAGGCTAATCGGAGCCAGTGATCGACTAATAGGAATGTCTCTTGCACTGGACAAGTGTGGAGTTCTATTTGAAGGATTACCGGGTATTGCATCTAGTTCCTGGATAAGATTTATGGGCATGATATGTGAAGATTAATACTTGAGAAGTTCTGTAGTTACGGGTATAATAACTTTGGAGTTGACCGAATGACGGGGAAACTGCACAGTTAGTGGATGTGTTGTGGTTCGGCAAAATAAGGTAAGGGTTAGTTCTTCGCATGCAAGCATCGTATAAGACTCTTGAATAAGGTGTTGGTCAATGGGGATAACTATGGTAACAAATTAACGAATGTTTGATCTAATTCTATTTGAGAAAAGCTTCGGGTATCGATAATCAGGTCAGTGAACGTATGAACTAATATAGAAAAATGATTATTTTGGTTAAAAGAAAATTGGCAAGGGTATTTTGACAAAACTATATGAGGATGTTAGCATGAGTGTATGTTCGATAATTGAGGATCAACTTTTGGATTATGGAATAGTTCAGTGATGGTTCGGGTTATCATTTGGGTACTAAATAATTTTGGGTCAAAGTAACCAAAGTGGTCGGAACCTTTTTAATGTACGAAAGCTTATAAAGGATGGTACATGGGATGTGTCGGATAGGGAGAAGCTTACAGTACATAGGTTCGAGTGAGGCGAGTGAAGCTCTTTATTGTGGAGTATGTGATGTCCTATTATTTACAAGATCGGTTAAGTTATGTTGCGAGGCCGATGATATTTTAGTACGCTCTGGAGCAGATTTGAGTAATAATCGGATGTTAGTGGTGAGCATGATTGATATGAAAGGTGGTAATATAAGGATTTCGATAAATTCGTGGTTGATATAATTTGGAATAAGCAAGGTGCCTCTTCGAGATAATAATGGATTGGATTTGAAACAATGGGACCTCTTGGGTCATAGGTGGATTATGTTGGCATTATTTCGCATCTCTCAGACCGGGTGAAATGGTTTGGTACGCTAAGAGGACTAGGTCTATGGTAGTTGACTAAGTGTTATGACGAATGCTGGCGACTGATTGTAAATTGTATTGAAGCATTGTTGATTAATAGCATGGATGTGTATTCGGGTATTAAAGAACTTGGAAGAAATTGAGCATGTAAGGTAAATGGAAGGTAAGGTTAACACATCAAAATAGTAAAGTTGATAAATAGCTAGATATGACAGATAGGGGTTCGACAAGATGTCCAGAGTTGTGGGCGCATTAAGAGAGAGTAAAAGGAAGATTTGAGGTGTTTAGAGTTCATAGGGTTCTATCAGACTTGTGTATCGGGTAGAAGTTGAGGAAACTTGGAGATTATTATCAAGGGTATGGTTTATCGGTGTTAAATTAATGACTTGGATTGAATTCAACTTTTGAAGTTATGGGTCACGACACGTGATTGATTGTTCATTAGAAAAGAGATGGAAGTGGTCATCACATGATTATGAAAAACCTACTAGCTAATTTAGAATCAGTTCGGGTGGTTATCAATGATTTAGATATTGAGCATTTTATTTCAGGTCAGAGTTGTTCATTTGAGGCCGGGTGGCTTGTGTTTCTGTTGCGTGGAAGACTTATGTTATTCTAGTAAACCACCGAAAAGGGTTTGATGGATTTTGATTTGGAATTGAGGTATGATAGTGTTACCGATTCTCATTGAAATTGCAAGAAAGATCGATGATACTTTACGGACGACAATAGTTCAGACAGTTCTAATGGTTTGCAAGGGCACTTGGTATGTATTGAGGAGGTATAAATGGTAATGGAAAGTCTTTATAGTGATCAGTTAATTTTCTGCGGATTTGGCACAGCGGGGTAATTAGTAGGTATGCTTATAGTATGGTGATTTGGAGATTTGAGAAAACTGGATTTATGACGTGAGTTTATGTGTTTCTAAGGAATCTTGGTACGAAGGACGGTATTGATAGTTTAGATGGAAGACTAGTAGAATCAAAATATGTTAACGGTACATGTTGGACTATGATTATGGCTACAACTAAAGGATGATGGTGATTATTGTGATAATTGTGGATTCAATCGAACGCGTAAAAAGGTACAATGGTGACCAAATTAGGGAATTTGAGCAGAGTCGGGTCTTATATTCGAGAATCAATTGTGAAAGAAATTTTGGTTATGAAATTTGGGGTGTTGAGGTAAATTATAGTAGTTTTGATTGATTAAGTGAGCAGGCGGTGCTATCGATTTATTTCTTTCCTGTTGGGCTTTCATGAGGTTATGATAGGAATTCCTTGGTTACTCCTGAGCTTTTGTACTTTCTTTCCATTGAGGATGAACGTTTGTTTAATTGATATCTGATGTAACGACCCGTCTGTTCATTTTTAGCTAAATACCCTTATTTACCTATTTTACCTTTCTTGTAGACTCTGTGTGGGTTTGTGATATGCGGGGATGGGTGACACAGATCCTGAAGTCCATTTATATGAGTTCCGAATGAAAAATCCAACATAAAAACCTTTGAGTTTGATAGTTTGACTCTAAATTGAATTTTGAGTATATGGGTTTATTTCCGGGTTTCGTCGTTTATGACTTAGTCGAGTCATTAGTTCACTTTCCGAGGCAACCAGATGTATTTTGTGGTACTACTTGTGAAATGTGGCTATTTGGTTTATTCATGCGATTCTTTAGAAATGTATGTTGTAGCCCAGTTAAAGGGGAAATCCGAATGCGTGAGTGAGTTCGTATCACTTTTTACCTTGGGAGAGCATATATGGTTTGTGTCCGGGGGGTCTCGAAAGTGATTCAGGTGTTTGGTAGAAGTTAGAGTTGATTTCATAGTTGCTGGTGTCTGGTGTCCGCCCCAGCGGGTGGGATGTCCACATCGGCGGGTCCTCCTCTACGGAGATTGGCTCACAAAAGCGGGATTGTGTGTTTGGTAATTTCTTGCCTCGACGGAGGTGTTTCACGCAGGGGCGCATGCACCTCTGCGGGGTTAGTTCGCTTCTGCGTAGAGGTAAGGTGTTAAGTGACCTTGCCTCAGCGAGACCTTTTCGCCAGAGCGAGTCCGCGCTAACGGAGGCGATCCCGCTGGAGCAAAAATCAGATAAAAGCCCTACGTCGAAAACACTTTTCTAAAACTTCATCTCGAACCTAGAGCCAACCTTGAGGGAGATTCTGGAAGAAATTTATTTGGGAATCATCTTGCAAGGTATAAGTTCACCCTTTATGATTATTGTCGCCCTTCAATTACTAGTTTGATCTTTATTTGGGGGAAAAGACGAGTTATAAGCTTTATGGTAGAATAAGAGGGAATGAATCATGGATATAAGTTTGAAGTCTTGATTTGGCTAAAGACTATGTCCTTGTGTGTTAGCTTATTATTAACATACAATATATGTGTGTTAGACTATGATAACTTAGAGGTGCTCCGAAAGGGCGAGGCCGGCACTAAAGATGGATTGTTCGTGGCTCCTGCTCAGCAATGAGTTAGGCTATGATTTAATTTTTCAAGACTCCGATAGAAGTACGTAGTAGTTATAAATGTTGTGGGGGTATTGGGCGTGTTTGGGGGTCCCATCTTAACGGTTGTGATAAACGCTTGGGTGAATACCGGTGTTGAACTATGTTGTTGGATAATTTGGAGAATCAGTCTTAAGCTAATCCCGACTACTGTTATTTGGGCTTGTCGCCATTTTTTTGTCGAACTGAGAATTTTTTATTCAACCAAGTTTCAAAATTACAAAACTGCTAACTCACTTTGGACTATTGAATTAGTTCTCATGCTTCTCTATTTCACCTATACATTTGCCTGATCTTCTACTATTTACATAAAGAAAACTGAATAAACATTACAGAGTATCAGAAAGCAATTAGAAAAAACTACTACTACATATCCTTGCATATTGTAGTTATGTCCCTACTCTATGTAGGATATCCCTTCAACTGTTGTAGATGAGTACTCCATTTGACATGTTGTTGGCCTGCAGAATGAATTTGGATGGAAATCTCTCTTAGCAAATATGCACCTTCTCGATTGCATTTCTGGAATCTACGATTGTTCCTGTCAATCCAGATGTGATATACAGATACAGCAAATACAAACCCCAATATTCCTTCTCTTGGCCTGTTATTTCTAAGTTGTGTCTGAAGCCATATAATCTCAGCATCCCAAGTGCCTGGTTGCGTTTGTATATTCAACCACTTCAATAAGGAGAGCCATATCTGCTTAGTATAAGTGCACTCAAAGAAGAGGTGCTCAAAAGTTTCCTCCAGCCTGGTGTTGCGTAAGACACACTCTTGGTGTACTTGTATTCCCCATTTACCCAGTATGTCAACTATTGATAGCCTCTGATGCATTGCTATCTATAGGATAAATTTATGTCTAGGTAAGACACCTTTCACTAACATCAAGTTCCTCCAATCAGCTCTTGGAAACTGAGAAAGCATAACATTGTAAGCTTGCTTGATACTATGTTTTCCTTGAATGATCATAGGTTATAGAGATTGGAGGAGACCTGACTATCCCTGGATCCACTTTCTAGATTCAAAAATCTTCCTAACTATCCATCAAGGATGCTTTGATACTGACATAATAATGATATCTTATCTTTTGATATAGAAGGAATGGATTCACAACACCCAAAGTTTGTCTTTCTTCATTGCCAATGCCCATAATAACTTGCCTATAACGGCTCTATTCTACGTCAACAAGTCTAAAACATTTAAACCCCCGCTGATGTTGGTCTACAGATCATTTGCCAAGCTACAAGGGCCTTTTTTAGTAGTCATTGCTTATTGTCCACAAAAAGGTCCTACAAGCAGTATTTACCATAGATATGATATTCATTGGAAGTAGAAAGATCTGAGCCCAATACGTTTGCATTTCAAATAGCACACTTTTAACCAGCTAAAGTCTTCCAATGTAAGATAAAAACTTAGTAGACCAGTATTTAACTCTTGCAATCATCTTTTCTACCAAAGGCAAGCACTGGTTGACCAGTAAGTTTCCTAGTAGACAATGGAACTCCCAGATATTTAAATAATAGTTCACCTGTAGCTTGAAGAATCTCCTATAATATCTGATTCTTAAACAAGCCAGTCACACCAGCTATATACAAGTTGCTCTTTTCCATATTGGCATGCAGACCTTATACTTCAGAAAAGTATTGAAATGCTTGGAATAGTAAGTGAATAGAGGTTGCATTTGCCCTATAACACATGAGCAAGTCGTCAGCAAAACAAATATGAAATAGGTCCAGCTTGGTACACCTCGGATGATACTCAAACTGAGGGTTCTGTCTCGACTGTTGGAAGGATCTATAGAGGTATTCCATGGCCAACACAAATAGATAAGGAGACATTGGGTATCCTTGTCGCAACCCTTTCTTAGCCTTGAAAGGAGGTGTTAATCCTCTATTAATTAGAAAAGAATAGGATAATGTGGTCACATATTCCATAATCAAGTCAACCATTTCACAAGGAAAAACAAATTCTAGCAGCAACATCTTCAGAAATGGCCACACCACTGAATCATAAGCTTTCCGAATATCCACTTTATTAATGCACCTAGCTGAGACCCTTTTTGTGTATACCCTTTCACTAACTCATATGCAATCAACACATTATCTAATATATTTCTACCCTCAATGAATGCATACTGAGAGGAACTAACTAGACAATCCACAGCCTCATTAAATTTAGCAGTGTGTTTCTTGGAAATGATCTTATACATAGTTGAGCAAAACTCTATTGGTCTGTACCCTGTCACATAGGTAGGAGAAGATACCTTAGGTACAAGAGTAACAGTTGTAGTGGTT
Source organism: Anisodus tanguticus (assembly GCA_034509755.1). Lineage (NCBI taxonomy): Eukaryota > Viridiplantae > Streptophyta > Magnoliopsida > Solanales > Solanaceae > Anisodus > Anisodus tanguticus. Next base: position 36,113,912 of record CM067546.1, read on the forward strand.
ACACTTTTGAGGAGTTTTCCTGTTTCAAAGAATTGTAATACGGCTTTTGTCACTTCTTGCCCTACATTGTCCTAATGCAACTTAACAAATTCAGCTAGGAAACTATCCACCTAGGGGCATTTATCTATAGGCAAATCCTTGAAAGCTTGTATCATATCAGCTACTGCCACTGGCCTCAAAAACATCTATTGTTGTTCAATAGCGAGGGATTTGTCATATGTCACTAAGTTAATATCCAGACATGGCATTTGAGTTGCTACATGTCCAAGCAGTTTGTGAAAAAAGCTAATAAACTCTTGTTGTACCAAAGTTGGATCAGTAAGCTTGACTCTTTATTCATTGTATATAGAGGGAATTCTGTTTCTTGATGAGCAAAGAATTACTTTGAGTTTCTATCTCCATATTTGATCCAAATAGACCTGGACTTCTGCCTCAACACCGTCTCATTCACCTCCTCCCACTTTTCTAATTGATATACAGCTTCAATAAGTTGTTGGTTAAACAGATCATTTGCTAACCTCTTGTATAAAATCAAGATCCTGCTTAATCTGTAGAAGTTTTTTATCCACAGAGTTGTATTCTCTCTGGATATTCCTGGCATGTTGCTCTATAAGTTGTAACTTCTTACACACACTAAACATAGTAAAGTAAACCTGTTGCCCCATATCTCCTGCACCAATTATTTGAAATTGCCTTGTTGATTTACCACAGTCAGTAGCCTGAATGGTCTCCTAAGTTAGAATTGTGCTAATGTTGTTGTGATATAGATAGGGGAGTGATCTGAGCACCCTGGGTTCAAGAAATCAGCTTCAAGCCCTCCATAATGCTGAAACGAATCAACATTATCCCATGCCCAATCAATATGACTATAGTCTCTATCATCTTCATCCCTCTTATTACTCTAAGTATAATGACATTCCTTCATTGGTATTTGTCCTAGCCCAATGTCATCAACACAACTTTGGTAATCAACAGTTTCAGCCTGACTTACTATTTCGCCGTTAGCTCGGTCTTTATGAGATAAAATTGAGTTAAAGTCTCCAAGAACTACCTAAGGTCTTGAGGTAGTATTTGCCACCGCCCTCAGGTTCTCCCATAGCTCAATTCTCTCAACTATGGTATTGTATCCATAAACATAAGTAGCATCACACACAAAATAAGAACATTTATCTTGAATATGGCAATGAACAATATGTCCATATGTAGCTAATATAGTCACATCAACTTTAGCATGCTTCTAAAAGACCCAAATTTGACCTCTTGGAGAGTGATCTAATTAGTTGCTACCTCCTATTCATTACCAAAGAAATTCCTTACCTTACTTTCATTATGTGACCTTACTTTTGTCTCTAAGCACCTAATCACATCAACATTATATTTAAGAAGGAAAGCCTTGAATCCCTTCTTTTTAGAGGGCTTATTCAACCCTCTAATATTCCATGAGCAGATGATTATTTGGGATAGTGTATATCATATATTTTAGCCCTATTATAATCCATAGCATCAGTCTGCAATGAACCAAACTGATAAGGAACCTGCAGGACTCCTTTTAAGAGATCAACTAGTATTGGCTAAGCAGTCTGGGGTGTTTCTTCAGGATCATTTCTAGGCTTTCCCTTTTCCCTAGATCTGTATGTTGCATTGGAATCACAACACCCACCTCACTACTACTTGTTTCATGGTGTCCTGCTACCCCTTTTGGCTTCCATTGAGGTTCATGTGGCCCCCTTCTAGCTGGTCTTCTTCTCTTTGCCTGTTTTAGTTGTTGAGCCTGCTTTTGTTGTGCATGTGCCTTAGCATCTTCCAACCTTGCATCACATTCCCCTTTGTAGTGACCATAATTAAGACAATCGTAGCAGAATTTTGGCCTCCATTCGTATTCAATCTCCCGTTGCATGATTGATCCATCAGCTTCCTCGATATGCAATATCTCAGGTAAGGATTGTGTGATGTCCATTTCAATAAGTATCCTCGCATATGACACCTTCCCAATTTGAGTTGTAAGTTGATCTGCACATATAGGTCTTCCTAAATAACTTTCAATTCTGCTTAAATTCTTATCAGCCCAGTAAAGAACAGATAATCAAGGAAAATGTACCCATATAGGAACAATACGAAGCAATTCAGGTTGGAAATGAAACTCGTGTTCCCAATCTCTCCATATAACTGGTCGGCTATTAAAGAAATAAGGTCCATATTCTAGTATTGACTCATTGTCCTCCTTTGTAGCGAACAAAAATATGAAATACCCATCATTGTGTAGATAAACTCTAGGTGTAGTAACAAAATTCCATAAGCTATGAACAAACTGTAGCATTTCCTTGAATGTTGGAGTACTCCCCAATACATAACCAATTATTGCATTATCTCATTTCTTACGTTGTTCCTCAAGCTCTGTAGGGTTAATTTGCACTATTTTGGTGCCATCTTTAATTAGCGGAAGGATGTAACTCAATTGCATACATGTAGTCTGTCGATTGCCTTCGAGGTTGTCATCTACCACCTGAGTAGCAGTTGGGGTTTCAGGTACGACTTTGGCCTTGCCTTTCTCAGCAATTTTTTGCATTGCCACTGTTTTCTTAGAGCTAGATGTTGCTTGCTCCGTCAAAGTGTTAGCAGATGTGCTAGGGTTAGATCCGGTTGAGAAATGTTTATTTTCATCCTCTATCGCCTTCGCAACCTTTGTTTCATCAAGTTCCGGCAGTGGAACCGTCGTCTCCTCACCGTTAAACTCTGGAAGCCAATGAGTGAGCTTAATCAGCCCCAAAGTATGAGGGATACCAGAGTCAAGCGTAATAATCCCTCTATTGTCCTTTTTTGTGTTGCATTTGCCATCTATTATACCCCATTTTAACCAAGTTAAATTGAAGTACAACATATTGGATTCATAAATTAATTAACTAACTTAAGGTGTCACCACCTAATTAATCTAGAGGTGAACTAGGACACTTATCACCATATTTTACATTGTCGTGCCTATTCATCACACATGCTTTGATATGATATATTGACTATACTTGGATTTCTTGTTGTTGAACTCTGAAAGCATGTGACATTCATCTCCTATACTTGGGTGCATCTCATACATTCTGATTTTTTGCCTTGAATTATCATTTACATTCATACACTTATGGTTATGATGATATTGATATGAGAGTGGTATGAAAATGTTGTGGGTCCAAGAAACCGTGAAGATAAGAACACTTATGAGATTATGACAATACTGAGATGATGATAATATTACAGATGGCTTGGGTTGCACACATCAACAGATATGATACGCGAGGGAACGGGTTGTACACATGCAACAATTATTATTCAGCCAAAAGTTGGGCTCCGATGGAAAATTCTGGAGAGGTATATGGACTTTGAGGATTCCCCATAGGTGGTTGATCATAATGAAAACTTGACAACTTATATGCTCGAGGAAAATGTATCTAGCATATACATTACATTTATCTCATTGCATTGATTATCTGTTGATTTGTATGTGGTCGGTTGATTGTCATAATTGGGCTTATCTTTGTGAACACTTGGATAAAAGGTTGATTTTGTTGAATTGAATTGGTTACCATTTGTGGCTTGATTTCTTATGTATGGGGTTTTGTGTGTTTATAATTGCTAAGTACTTTGATGTCAACTGCTACTGTAATAAGAAAAGTCAGTATGCCAGGACTATTGTTTAGATATAGGGAAATCATGTGCATTTGTGTGTTGTTTGATAATTGACCATGTGACTGGGTAACGAGTCTAGTAAAGAACTTGTGATAAGTGTTGTTATTGGGAAGGTAGATGTTGAAGGAACTAATGTGTGTGTCAGACTGTGACTGTATAAAGTCTTAACTAAGTGTAAGGGCAAAGGATAACAACGAACTTAACGTTGTCACGGTTAGCCTAATTATATTATTCTTGGAAAGCATTCTAAAAAGGTTGTTGTGACCTCAACGTTGATCTGCTTATTGATGTGTTAAGTTTGATAAACGGGGCTACGTATGAATAAGGTGTGGACATACAGTATTAGTCGGTGGGTATTATGATAGTAAGATCCTTGTGTACGTAAATGAGCTGATTGTCCCTAACTGCGTTTGATATCTTATGTGAATAAAGTGACTTGATAAATCAGTGAATTATTTTGTGTATAATGTGACCTGTATGGGTTATTGAACTGTCTAGTATAAGACTATCTAGTGTCAACTTGATATTTATCTCTGTTACGTGTCTTCCGTCGTTGTCGGTCTATGATGTCTACATGGGTACATTGTGTACTCATGCTACACTTGTTGCATACTTTTTGGATGCAGATACAACGCTTATTACCACTTCAGGACTTCGAGTTGAGTCTGAGTGGGGGGACTTCTAGTGTTCGGGGTGAGGATACCTCCATTCAGCATGCCTTGGATACTCTTATTTATATTTTTGTCTTTTATTAATCCGAAAGACATGTTCCAATATTCACATTATGTTATTTAGGCATTTGGCATATATTATTCCTTTGTCAGACTTACATTCGTTTAGAGCTCTTGTATTGTTGACTAGATTCGTGGGGGTTGCATTATTGGTTTCCAGACTTATTTCGCTTTTATATAAGATATGACAGCTTTATTAAATGTTATTATTTCAGCATTTCTCCTTTATTTATGTTGTCAATTTGGGGAGTGGTTCGCCTACCGATGAAAAAATGTAGGTGCCACCATGATCCCTAAAAAAGGTCGTGACAATTACTCCATAAATTCTTCCTTCTGGTTTCGATTTCTCAGGAGACCTTCGTGTTCAAGGGAACCTCGAACATGTTGAAGAAATTGGATCCATGATAAATGCCAAAATCCTCCCCGAAGTTATGAAAGATTGTAACTTCACCTCTAACACAGTCATTAGAACAATTGAGCCAGTCAACCGAGTACACCACCATGTTGAAGGATTTTTCATGGTTTACACATACATTTTACTATTGGTTTCAAACTTCATATTCCAAAAATCATCGAAGACATTTGTCGTCGATATAGAGCCTTCTTGGGCCAAGTTGCTCCGTAAATTTAGATATTGGTATACTGCATGTAGATGCTGGCTGATAATGCCAACGCTACATTCATTATTGATCACCTTTTCCTTCTTTACTACCCTCGGATTTTAGGGGTGAAATTATTCATTTGTACCCCCGTGGAATACGTAGCCTCATCAATGCTGAAGATGATTTTGACCGAGGTTGGTTAACTCGGTTTATATCGATTAAGACCGACAAAATCCATCAACCTTCTTCGTATCCTTTCTCTGAAGAGTGGAACCCCTCCCGTGAGTATCTTTATCCATAAACTTATTTATTTTTGCTCTGAATAAAGGAATTATTCATTCTCATGTAATCATTGCATTATCACAGCCGTTTCATTTGAGCCGCAACTAATTAAAGGAATTTTTGAATTGATTGTTAATCTTCTCCGTGCCTCCCCCGACATCACCCGGTCGTGGAAAAGTATTACTTCCAAATGGTGGAAGGAAAAATATCACTGTTAGATTTAACCCTAACTCGATCATTTATATAAGTTCTTCCCCCGATTTTTCCAAAATTCCTTTTTATTCTATTTACTCTATCCGCAAGATTCCCGACAAGGAAATTTGCAGCCCAGAAGGTGTCCTTCCGCGCAACCGCCTTGTCCAACATTCTTCAGTCTGCTTTCAGTAACCGAAAGCAGAAAACTCAAGAAGAAGTTCCTATGACTTCGATGGGAATTGGTTCTAGGGTCAAGAACCGTCACCGTCTCACTAAGCTTTGGAAAGAGGTACAAGCGAAGGCACAAGCGGACGTCATTCAAATCGACGAGGAAGAGCAGATAAATGATGAAAGCACTCATCCTAAGAGTCCCCTACGTGATGTTCAGAGACTCAGACAATTGTTTCTCCGGCTGACCCTTCTAAGCATAGATCGATCCCTATTTCCGGTACTGAGGTCGAGACATCCGCTTCTTCTGTTCGAAAATCTCTCCCAACTCTACTCTAGAGGCTTCTCTTGCACACCTTGCAGACTTATTTTTGCATGTAAAATGCTCTCTTTTTAATTATTCTTCATATATCCTTGCCTCCTCACTGACTCTAATTCCCTTCTTCGGGGCCATGTCACTGCACTATCTACTATGGATCTAGCTAGGGCGATGGGCCCTTCTCAAGAGGAAAAGAAGTTGAAGGAGGAAATTCAGCACCTTCGGGCAGAAGTTGAAGACCTCAGAGCTGATCTCAGAGATTCAGGCTCTCTTCAAGCCTCCCTCCGATTACGTCTACAGGATGTCGTTGATTTACTACAGGACCGGAAAAATTCTCTTCAGGTATTAACCACTTCCTATGTGACCCTTCAAGGGAGAACGACTAGGTTGGCAGGACACTGGGCATAGGCCCAAGGACAGCTAAACGCCTCCGAATATATTATCGCTAAGCTCCAGGACAGATGCCAAAGATGGAAGCTTCGTAGGGATCTGGCAGTTCTAAAGAGTCGCGTGTTATAGTTCACTTTTACGCGGAGGCATAAAAGTTACTAAATAACTTGTTGACTCTTGGAATTATTATTTATTTAGAGTTTCCACCTACTTTACAAGAAAAATAAAAAATTCATATTAAAAAGGATTTTTTGATATCAAAGAAAAATCATAAATTAACCAGAGTTCGGGTAAGAGTTCAAATGATCCCTCGGAGAAGGTGTTAGACACTTTGGTATTAAGGATTCGTAAGATACGGTTGAATCGGGTCTTATATAATAAAAATTGCTTGTGTTTAAAATATTGCAAAAATATAGTCATTCAAAATCTTCCGCCAAAAAATAGTTTTTCACACACATTTTAAAAAATTGAGCACGATATCCTCTTTGCAAAATTTCTTCTTTTTTGAAAATATTTTCCTTTATTTCTTTAGATAATAAACATTTGTTTTCTTCAAATGACTTAGTAAGATGAGATTTTTATTGTTTAAAAGAGGTCAACCAAAGAGGGGTTTGTTTCGCTACCCGAACTATAGCTTAACAAAGGAAATTTCTCATTTTTTACACAAAGGCATTTGTTTACTAATTCCCTTAAAACACATTAGATCAAAACATCTGATAAATTGAGGAAGAAAGTCATATTCTTTTCTTTGGAAAATTCAAACCAAGTTATTCTCATTTTCTACTTTTTGTTTAGCAAAAAGTATTAATTTTTGAGAAAAACAATCTTAAGAGCATTTAGGAATAAACGGCCAAAACCCGATTTTTTCTTATTAACTTAGTCCGAAAATTCTTTTAAAGACATAAAATACTAGCGACTCTTGCAATTAAATTCTACTTAAGGGTTCCAATAATAACTAAATGTTTTACAATTAGCGAATACAATAATACTAGATAAACTAAAAGTGGGCTAATGGGTATACCGGCCCACTAGTTACCGCGTATAATAAATTAAAATCTATTATCTATGTCATTTTTATGCATGGCTGGGCCTTCTATCCGCAACTGATGTCACTGTTGCGATGATTTGGGCCTCTGGCTGTTGCTCTATGGGGCTAGACTCGATGAAGAGAGGATGCCTATGGCCTCAACACATAATGCGGGAAAGAGGAATCCGATGGACTCGTCCAAGTTTATGCATGAAAAATAAAGGAAAAGGTTAGTAACTGACCGAGAAGAAACTAAAACTAAATTGAGCACAAACTCATACAAACACATTTTTTAGAAACTCATTTAGCTACAGTTTAGTAGATTTTGTTTGGGGAGAGGGAATTATACACCAAAGAGGACTCAACATCAACATCTGTTTTTAGAGGAGGCAGTCCTTAAGAACTTCAGAGGGAAAAGATCGAAACAAGTTTGGTGTAGTAAACTTAACTCATTAACTAATTTTGAGAAAGCACACAACAAGATACAAGTAAACACAAATGATTAAAGCATATTGATTCATAAAATTCTCTACCATATTCCAGACCTCTTAGCTCACAAATCATTCAAATATTTGTTCAACCACGTTTATTTTTTAGCCATGTTTTGGTAAGCTACAGAGAGCAAAACTTTATGGAAAACATAGTTTGATACAACACTCCTAAAAAAATCATTAGGATTCTATATCAATGTTAGAAAGCAACAATTAGCTGCTGTTTAGGAACTGAATTCTAAATCATTTTGACGTTATATTGAAAGTAACAGAGAAATAGAGATAAAGATAACTATCTAATCACTCGTGGCATTCAAGAAACTATTTGACAAGGAAAGAAAATTCTGATCTGTTCTAGTATTAACTATAAACCATGACTTGAGCTATAAAAAGAACAGGTGGACAAACTCTATTATTTATACATGGCATTTAATCGAATACTTAACCAAAGTAGAAAGAAACCTTTGAATATGCCATGAATTTCACTCCTACTTAGCTCTTGTTAAAACATTAAGACATATCTTAGTAATATTCAACTGAACTGGTAAAAACAAAGTAATTACATTAGACAAGAAGAATCCACGTTCAATGTAAACTCTGTCATGGTTTTGAAAGCAAAGAGTCAGTTAAAGACGGGATCTACATAAACTTGAAAGCCATTACATGTTAACAGGCAAAAAGTGCTCGGAGGACATATTTCTGAATTATTCTCAAGGGCAAACATGAATGAAAGGTATTACTGGATTAACATACTTTTACTTCATTTTAATCTAGCCCTGTGATCACATATAAAGCGAAACTATAAAAAACAGGAGAAAACATCCCCAAACACACTCTAAAACATACCGGAGCATATACATTTTTGCAGGAGTCATAACAATTCCTATTGTAATCAGAAAAGTGAAAACTCAACCTACAAACCTACTAGATTTTTTATCCTGTTTTTTATCTGTAGTCGGGTCACGATGCTGAGCTATCCTTGGAAGCACTTGTTGGAAATTTACTAATGTGGAATTAAGTTTATCCCATTATTTATGACTCGAACAATTGGGGTCCCGCACGTCGGAAACGTCGTTTCCACACACGTGCACACGTAGTGCCAAGTATCGCAAATTTCATTAGTGAAAGAGATATTGGTACGTAAGTAATACGTTTGAGACATAAAATGATGGACGGTTATTGGCCAAATGACAAATATTCCACGTTGGTAAACGAAGGAAGAAGTGTAAGATAAAACGAGTCGGAAGTCGCCGCGGAGCCGCGAAGGGCCGCGGCGCAGCCCTGTCGGAGTCGAGGTGCCGGAGCGCCGCGGCGCTAATTGGGTGGTCAGTCACTGGAGCCGCGGCGCTTCGGAGGCAGAATGCTGCGACGAGAAGATGGAAAGTTCTGACTTTTGAGCTGATTTTGGAGCATTGAATCTCCATTATTTGGCACATGAATTCAACCATTATTTGGTTGAATGTAACCCCTCAATAAGTGTCATTACATGGCTATTGAAGGTCATTAGTTGGCTAGTTGAGGGATCATCTCTTTACACTATGAATTGACGCCTTTGGCTCAATTGTTCAACACACTAAGAAAACACTACAGAATTTTCTGACATCTTCTTCTTCCTCTCTAGCAAGTTTACTATACTCAAAGTTTTTCAAGAGTAACACATGAGTTTCCTTTGCTCATTTGTTAAGTTGCTGTTGTATTTTGGGAGACTATTGCCCGACAACGTAAAAGGATATATACGGAGCAATCTTGTCTTAAAGACAGAGTGGCATCACTCGACTCAGCAAATCACAAGCTGTTTGTAACGTTCTTGATTCTAGTTTTGTTGTAATCTTTAGTTTATCCTTTCTAGCAATTTGTAATATTTACTTACTTCCCGTTTCCTGCAATTGTTGTAACTCACAGCTCTTCGCGGAGATAGAGATGATTCAGATGTGGAAGCTAGTGATGAGCCCCCTCCCGTTTGACCTTTCGGTCTTTTTATTTTGTTGGTAACATTTGAAACACCCTCGGCGGACCATGGAGCGGGCGTACCGTAACCTTTCGCGCATTAATTTTTATCCTGTTTTTATTTGTCATCGGGTCACTTTTGGGCTCGGTGATTATCTTTTGTAACCGGGTTGATTTCAACCCGAAAAAATATAAATTAAATAATTTCCTTTTCCGCAATTCTACTCAAGGTCTCCATTCCATGTCTCCATTTTTAGAAGTAATTTTTTGTTACTTCTGCGAGTCTATTTGTTGACTATGATTTCTTTGCTTCATAAATTGAAAACTTATTTTAAAGCTTACTTTATAGCGGGTAAATAACAAGCTTCAGAAGTTTTTTAAGAACTTACCATCAAACTTGAATTTACTTTGAAAGATATATTCTTTCATCTTATATCGGGGCTTCTCGTGGCCTGTATAGTTGGTTCCGGTCAACTTAAAACTCTGATACTTTTAGTATCCGGAGCGTTAACTTTTATTTTTCATTAAGGTTTTTAATAAGAGAGGACAGTTACTTTTAATGGTATTGTAGAAGAGAACGTCTCATGTTCATTATGGCACGAAATTTTCGATATGTTTAAGTCAACATACATTTTTATGCTCGTGATAGCAAAGATTTATTAATCATAAAAGAAAATTTTCATTAAATCCTTTAACTTACAAATGTGAAGACAAGTGCAAGAATAATCCGGTTGTCATCTAGTGTGATCAGTCTGGTTACATGTAATTTGAAAATTTGGGCAATCCCCAGCATTTGGGAAGTCCCCAATATCGAGTACTTTTCTTTGAAGCGCTGAAATTTTCGTAAAATCTTCTTCACTCCTATCTGGGTGTATATGGCCCCCCAGTGTCTGGGAGTTCATGCCATGAGGACCCGAACACTGTATAGCACTCCTCGGTAGCAAGACTATCAACATGCTTAACTGTGGGTGCTGCCTCATTAAAATTCTTGCCGAAAAAATTCAATTGGGATAAAAACGGATGAAGGGAAAAAGAGTGCAATGCGAAGTTTGTTTCTTTGTTGGTCTGTCAGCTGGTAAGATCCTTTACCGGCGATATCGGTAACGGTGTATGGACATTCCTAGTTTGCGCCTAATTTTCCCGCATTATATTCCAAGGTACTCTGAGTTACCCTTTGGAGCACTAAGTCCCCAAGTTTGAAATGGCGAAGATTTGTGCGCCGGTTATAGTATCATTTCATTCTTTAATTTTGGGCTACCATCTGGATGTATGCAAGATCTCGACATTTTTTAGAAAATCCAGGTGTACGGACATTGATTCTGCATTTGACTTGTCCTCTGCCCGAAGATACCTCAAGCTGGGAGTCCCAACTTTTACCGGAATCAAACCTCTGCATCATAGACCAAGGAAAATGAGTTTCTCCAGTACTCATTTTTGTTGTGGTTCCATATGCCCATAGAATTTCTGGTAGCATAGAAGACCAGTTCCTTTTGCAGCTTCTAAATTCTTTTTCAGGTTTTAGATTATGGTCTTGTTTGTTGATTTTGCTTGACCATTTGCACTGGGATGATAGGGAGTGAAGGTGATACACTTGATGTTAAAGTATAGAAGAACTTCGTAACTTTAGCCCCAATAAAATTATGGTCGTTGGCACAAGCTATCTTCTTGAAAATGTCAAAACGACAGATGATGTGTTGCCAAATAAAGTCCATCACCTCCTTCTCCCGGAGCTTTGCATAAGCTACAGCTTCAATCCATTTAGAAAAATAGTCAGTCATAAATATAATTTGACATATCTGTCTTTATGTTGCTGGCAAAAGTCCTACTATGTTCATCCCCCATTTTATAAATGGCCATGGAGATACAACCGGATGCAATTCTTCTCCGGGTTGGTGTAACAGTTGTGTATGATGCTGACTTGTCATATTTTGTATCTTCCTCGATTCGGGACTAGTAATAGTCGACCCTCGTGAGTTTTCTCATTAAAGATTCCGCTCATGAATAGTTTCCGTATATGTCTTCATGGACTTCCCTCATTACGTAATCAGCTTCATCGAGACCTACACACCGGGCTAATGGACCATAAAAATACCATAGATAAAGTTTTCTGTCTATGACACAGTACCGAGCGACTTTAGTCCTCAAAGTTCTGGATGTTTTTGGGTCCTCCGGGAACTTTTCATTTATAAGGTAGTATAAGAATTCATTCCTCCAGTCCCAAGTTAGGGTGATTGAATTCACCTCATTGTAACCTACGAGATCCAATGCCGAGTGCAACAGCTGAACAACCGACTTGGCTTTAGAACCCTCGATTTTCGTGCCGGAGCCCAAGTTTGCGAGTGTATCTGCCTCTATATTTTCTTCCTGAGGTATATGTACCACCGTCCATTCTTAAAACGAGGACAAAAGCTTCAGAACCTTCTCGAGGTATCTCGATATACGTTATTATTTTTCCTCGAATACCCCATGGATTTGGTTCACCACCAGAAGTGAATCACACTTGACTTCAATAATTTGAGAGCCTAAGCCTCGGGCTAATTCCAAACCTACAACCAAAGCGTCATACTCGACTTCAGAGTTAGTCAATGGAGTGCTATGAATTGTCTGTCTTAAAATTTCACCGGTGGGAGTCAACCCCACCCCTTTACATATAATATATGAAGTGCAATACTACTCTCAGATCAGTCTCTTTGACGTTTGAGGCTCCATCTGTGTAGAGCGTCCAGACCCCAAGATCAAGATTGCTTATTTTTCCGCTTGAGGGGTTACTCTCGGACTGAAGTCGGCCACAAAATCTGCTAGTACCTGTGACGTTATTAACAATCCAGAGTCTATATTCAATATCAAATTCACTCAATTCTACCGTTCATTTAGCCAGACGCCCGAAAAGCTCGGGCTTATGTAACACATTTTAAGTAGAAATATGGTTACTACAACAATTGAGTGTCATTGAAAATAAGGCTGAAGCTTTCGCGATGACATAACTAAAGCAAAAGCCAGTCTCTCGAGCAATGGGTACCGGGTCTCGGCCTCTAACATTACTTTACTTACGTAATAGACATGAAATTGCATACTTTTTTCTCCCATACCATAACTGCACTTACTGCTACCTCCGAGACTACAAGATATATGAGTAATTATTCTCCGTCCTTTGACTTTGACATGAGCGGATGGCTGGATAAGTAGGCTTTAAGGTCCCATAGGGCCTGTTGGAATTCAGGCGTCCAAACAAAATCGTTCTTCTTTTTCAAAAGTGAGAAGAACCTGTGATATTTTTTGATGATTGGGAGATAAATCTGCTTAGAGCCGCCACTCATCCGGTCAACTGTTGTACCGCATTCACGTCTTCAAGCGTGTCCGGTATGTCTTGAACAACCTTTATTTTGTCAGGATTTATCTCGATTCCTATCTAAGAAACCAAGAACCTTAGGAATTTTTTGGAACCCACCCCGAAGGCACATTTCTCGGGGTTAAACTTCATATTAACTTCCTCAATACCTCAAACATTTCCTACAAATGACTTAAATAGTCCTCTGCACAAAGACTTTTAACAAGCATATCATCTATATATACTTCCAGAGTTTTTCCTATTTGCTTTTCAAATATTTTGTTTACTAACCTTTGATATGCAGCTCTATCGTTTTTAGTCAAAAAGGCATAACGTTATAACAATAAGTGTCGAAAGTAGTTAAAAAATGTTTTCTCTTGGTCTTTCGGCATCCTTATTTGGTTATACGTGGAATACGCATCGATAAAACTCAAGATCTCATGCCCAGCTATAGCATTGATCATCTGATCTATGTTTGGCAACGGGAATGAGTCTTTTGGACATTGTTTATTTAAATCCTTATAATCAATGCACATTCTAAATTTATTCCTCTTTTAGGTACTACGACTATGTTTGTTAACCAGTCTGAGTATTTCACTTCTTGGATTGACCATATATTAAGTAATCTAGATACCTCTTTTTAAACAAACCCGTTGCTGAGTTCAGCGATCGACCATTTTTCTGTCGCACGAGCAGAAAACTGAGATCCAAGCCCAACTTATGAGTTATGACTTCTAAAGGTATGTCTATCATATCTTCATGTGACCATGTAAATCAATCAACGTTAGCTGCAAGATATTTAAGAATTAAATTCCTAAGCTTTGGGTTAACCCCATGCCCATGTATACCTTCATGTCGGGAGTTTCTGGGTGTAGTGCAATTTGTCTAAGTTCCTCTACAATGGACTTGGTGGCATCTGACTCATCTGATACCTAAAATATCTAGGCACCTGGTATCGATTCAAAAACTCTTCCTTCGGATAGGTTAATTCCGACTCTGCCGGTGAAACCTAATGAACATCTATCGATGATGGCTTTGTCTTCTGTAATTGCTATTTAGGATCTGCCACCATCCCTGATTCCTCTATGTCATACATCTCCCTAACAATGGGTTGTTCTCCTCGAATTTGCTTAATCCCTTCTGGTGTAGGAAATTTCACCAACAGATGCAATGTTGATGGGATCATCTTCATATCATTTATCCACGGCCTCCCGAATATTGCGTTATATCTCATATCACCGTCAATGATATAAATTTTTGTCATCTTAATGACTCCCATCGCATCCAATGGTAAATCTACTTCCTCCTTCGTGGTCTCGCTTGACATATTAAAACTTGAGAGAGTTCTGACAGCTGGAATAATTTTATCTGCCATATTCATCTCTTCTTCCATCTTTAGTAGGATAATATTAGCTAAGCTCCCGGGATCGATCATAACTCTCTTCACCTGGAAGCAATTAATAGGTATTGAAATTACTAATGCGTCGTTGAGAGGGAAAATCACACCGGCAATATCTTCTTCGATGAAAATGATAGTGTGTTCATCTGGTATATCCCAAAATCTCTTTTCCTGGGTTACTGAGATTTTTGTCTTTTTAGCCGCAGTGAAAGATGTAGCGGCAATCATTGACCTGCGATCGAATTTGATTTGTCTTCGGCAGGTGGTCTCCGCTCATAATTATTTTGAGTTTTTTTGCTCAAATATTCTCGGAGGTGGCTCGTGCTCACCATTCCTACCACCTCCTCTCTTAAATGTCTATAGTCTGTGATTTTATATCCCTGAGTGCCATGAAAATCACACCAGACGGATTGATATTTTTTATTAAGATCGGATTGCAATGGCTTCGAAGGTCGTGACGCTAGATGAGTTCTCTGTACTGCCATCATTTGATCCTCGTTGATATTGAAATTATACTCGGATAATTTTGGGTATCCAGTACCCTTAGTAGAGTTAGATGAATTCCTTTGTCGAAATTCACCAATCCTTGATTGTTTCGTCCAGATCCTTCCTTGTTGTTTGTCTTTTCGAATGAGCGAAAACCTTGTCTGCCTCCTTGCTTTCCGGGAGAAGGATAAGGTTGGAAGCAATTATTTGAGGAGTTCCGACTCCTTTGTATGACTTACGAAAAATACTTTTGGCTTGAGTCCCCAGTAAATTATATTTTATTCGGATCTTGGATTCATATCGGTTGTGCACATCTTCCCAGGTTGTAGCCTGGAACTCCAAGAGATTTTCCTTGAGCTTTTGTGAGGCGTCTGAACTTGAAGAAATCAAACCTTTTCTGAAAGCCTCTGCAACCCATTCATCCGGGACTGTGGGTAGCAGCATCCGTTCCTTCTGGAACCATGAAATGAAGTTTCTAAGGAGTTTTGTTTCTCCCTGAGCAATGTGAAAGATATCTGTTTTGCGTGTCTTCACCTTCTGTGCCCCCACATGAGATTTTATGAACATGTCGGTGAGCTGGGTGAATGATCCAACGAATGCTTAGGGAGGAGTGAATACCATGTTAAGGCTCCATTAGCAAGTGTTTCAACAAACTTCTTGATCAGAACCGATTTTATTTTGTGTTCCCTTAGATCATTCCCATTTACGATTGTATTATAGGCCATTATGTGATCCTCTGGATCAAGTGTCCCATCATACTTGGCTACAAATGGAATTTTAAACCTCTTGGGGCTCAGTTTGGGCACAACCTTAGGCTTATACGCCAACTGAATATATTTTCTTGCGTCTGGTCCTTCAACCACAAGAAGGGCTCCCGGTATTTGATTTAATCAGTGCCGGAACACCTTGACATTTTTTTCTACGTTGGTGTCTACTTTGTTCGTCATATCCTTTATAAATTTTAAAACATGTTCCTGAAAATCCTTTTCAGGAACGACTTCGCTTTCTGAAGCGCCATCATTTCTCGATCTACTCTGATCGTTTTCCATATCTCCATTGGTATTTGATAGAGGTGTCGGTTCATCCGTTGGAGTACTGGCATTCTTGGACTTATATTCTGAATGAAATCATATTTGATGGTCCAACTGTTCGCTCATAGCGTCATTTTGCGCCCTTAGATTTTGTATGGCTTCCTTGGGCGTTTCATCATTGGGAACATCCTCATGCTGAGTCTCTCCGCCTTCGGAAGTGGCTCTATCTGCAACCAACGGTCTTTTGGTGCCGAGGTTCCTATCGGCATAACATCTGATCCGAGTGGGATGTTGTTAGTGTTATCCCCGATGTTGTGACTGCTTCTTTGTTCTCCTACTCCTGTCATTTGTTTGTTCTGAACAAAGAACAAGACTTGAAGAAAAAATAAGATTAGTAGAAAGAGTGGTCAATTGTGACACCATAATTGTCCAAGCCCCACGGTGGTCAAGGACACATGGATCTTAAGTGACTGATTTGACAATAATGCTAGATAAAATATACTGGAAGTAAATAATATTAAGACAAATTAAAGTAATAATTAGCATGAGCTTTGTGTTATCTCTGGGCAAAGTCACCGCAACTCGTATAAAAGCACAATAATCGAGAGAGAGTGAGAAAGTATCTTGTAATAACTTGAATCTGGTCCTTTACAATGGAATTATGTGTCCTATTTATACATGAGTTTCACATGTACACACCCTACGAAATATGTCTCATTAATATAGGAGAATGAATGTTGCAATAATTGGATAATTAATATCTTCATAAATGTCATTAATGCTTCGTTGAAAAATGTATAACCGGTTCAGTAACGGTTGTCCGTTATGATTCAAACGGCTCATTTGACCTTCTGAGTTACCGGTACACGTATGCGTATGACGCTCCCGGTCTTGCTCGCGTTTCACTGGTAGCGAGGCTAATCTGGACTTGACTCAACTACCACGTGTCACATCACTATTCGTACAACTGTCTTATACGAATTTTACCTATACTACTACATTTTCATATTTTCTCAAATAAATAAAGGGAAGATAATTTCAGATTATCTTATTGGTTCATTAGTGCAGATTCAACTTTTTGACTTTGAAGTCGTTAAAATAAAAAAACGGTCTAGATTTTATTGGTACTCTATAGTTTTGTTGTGTAATTTTCTTGGAGGTTCTCTTGTTTATCATTTAAAAAAAAAAAATTATATAGCTATGTTATATGGTCAGTTCCAAATGTTCTGTTGAAAATATAATTCTGATCCTTCTCGAATAAATGTTTTTGCTAGCCAAAAATGCGGTGACATTGCATCAGACCTGGCGAGGTGGGAAAAAAAAGAAAGAAAGAGAAAAGAAAATAAGATAATTCAATAAATAAAAAATACAAATAAAAATAAAACTTTGTTTTAAATAAAATTGACACATTACAAACAAGGATTGATATGTGACAAGCGCTTCAATTTTAAATTAGATTGCGAGAAAGAGAGATAATAATACTTGTTCAAAATTATTTGAGGATACTAGAATAACAACACAATAACACACCCATTATAATCTCATAAATGGAGTTTGGTGAGGATAAGACGTACGCAAAACTTATTCCTATCTTAGGAGATAAAAATGTTGTTTTCGATAAATTCTTGGCTCAAAAATAAGCAAATAAAAGCAGAATAAACAAATAAAGACAGTGTCTTTTTTTTTCTTCAAAAAAGCCTAATTTGAGAGGATCTTATTTATTGTTAGTTTGTTACAATGTAAAATGTCGTTTAAATCGTACCCGGAGGTAGATGAAATATTATTCATCTTTTTTAGCTAGGGAGTGAGTACACTGACGTAAAAGAATATTTTACTTTATTCATGAAGACAAAGTTAGAACTACCGAGACCGACCCTTTATTTTCTTCATTTAATGTCACCAATAAGTAGAATTCTGTCAATAATTACTATTTCATCTACGTGGCACCGACTGACTTAATATACTCTAGTTACATTGTTTTTCCATAAAATCAAAATGGCGATGAAATATTTTATTTCACAAAATATGAAAGTGGAAAACCAGGAATATGAATATGAATATGAATAATGAATATGGTATAGGTCCTATGGATATGATCACCCCTTTGGTAGTTGTGCCTAAATTATCTAAATGTATGTTTCTAGTATTTTGTTTTATACAATGTCTCTTCTCATTTTTCTTTTCTTTCAAAATCTGAGCATATTGCCAATTGATGATTTAAGGAATGGCCACGGGATAACCATTGAAGATCAATCTTTGCCTGAAAGAGTTTAGGGTCAATTTCTCAAAAAAAAGTGAAAGGAGAAATTTAGACTTTACTCTTTGTAGTGGAGTCATGAATTTGGCAAAGGGTTTGAAAATGTTCTTCTCACTTGTGTTAAGAGTGTTAAAATTAAATATATACTTGTAATAGCTAATATTCAACATATGCATACCAATGGCAGAGCCACTTTGTGCCAAGGGGTGTCAAGTGACACCCATTCGTCAGAAAATTACACTGTTTAGTTAGGCAAAAAATTTAGATTTATGTATATATACTATATGTTGACACCCCTTATTTTTTATGTTTGTCTACATTTTATTGTTTTGACGCCCCTTAGTAAAATTGTTGGTTCCGCCACTGATGTACACCACGTAATTTTCTGACTGTATATGACGAAATTCGTATTATACAGGTGGACGAATTATGTCACGACATGTGACAGGAAGTTATGAGTCGGATCCAAGTCATCCTTCAGTACTACCGGTCGCGTAGAAGTAGCACCAGGGATATCAAAAGGTCACAGGTACCGAAAAGCAAGAAATCAGAGGACCGGTTCGAATTCCAACGGGCGGCTGTTACTTGTCTGATTCTACACATATGTGGGTGCATTAATGACATTTATGAAGACACCAATTATCTAATTATTACCGCAATCATGTATCAGTATTAATAGGAGCATAAATCGTGAGATGTGTACCCATGAGTTCAAGTATAAATAGGACTTATTAACTCATTGTAAGGGCATCAAATTCAAGATATTAGAACATCACTTTTCGATTCTCACTATTTGTCTCATTATTTGTGCTTTCATACTGTCAAATACTTAATTTGGAGGCCTCACCGAGAAGCTTCTATCAGACTCGGGCTAATTACTTTCTAATGTCATTTTGTTATTCATTATTTGTTATAATTATCAACTAATCTATTTGCTAATTCAGACACTTGAAACCCATGTATCCTTGACCACCTATACAAATTTAATATACCGATTTACGAGTAAATGAGTGGCGGATCCATGATTTAAGAGTTGTGAGTAGGGATGACAACGGATCGGATCTGGACCGGATCCTACTAGATCCAGATCCAGATCCGTTTTTCATACCTGAATCCAGATCCGTCGGATCCATAAAAATCAGATTCATCGGATCCACCGGGTCCACGGATCGGATCTGGATCCACATGTAAAAAAATTTGCCTTGTTAAGAATGTAACCTTGCTAAGAATTTTTTTTTGAACTGACAAACGATTTTTACTTAGCTAACAGTTTATTGTGTTTTAATTTTTCATATGAGATATTTTGTTCGTTGTCTCATTTTGATTGTGAGCTATTAATTGAAAATGTTGGACAATGACAATAGTTGTAGAAAATGCCGACTAGTATTTCCACAATGCATAACTTGCATGTGCTTGGAATCTTCACAAATGAAGTGAATATAATTTTAACTACTTGTCTATGGAGATGTTAGTCATTCACTAATATAACATTGATTTTATTATCAAAGTTACCTCTTTATTTTTTAGTTTTTGAGTTAACGCGGGGATAAATTAAATTTGTTTTGAGAATTAAAATTGCAAGGATGTGCTTAGCAATTTTAAGAAAATACTTATAAAATTACATTCTAGATTATGAATATATTTAATAAAAAATGGATCCACGGGTCGGATCTGGACCGGATACAGATCTCAAATACAAGATCCGAGTCCGATCCGGATCCGTCAGAAACGGATCCGAGTCCGATCCGGATCCGTCGGGTCCAAATTTTAAAGATCCATATCCTATAAAACGGATCTGGATCCACCGGATCCGAATCGGGTCCAAGATTCACTGCCATCTCTAGTTGTGAGTGCTTTAAGATGTACTTTGAGCATCATTAAAATAAAAAAATGAAATATTGGGAGGGAGGTTTGAAAACAAATCCCCAAAGTGCCTAGACCTTTGAAGTTCCACCTAGAAACCAAAGCACCCAATTTCCTTTTTGATTTCAAGGGTGCTTTTTTTTTTTTTTTTTATAACTATTATACCCAATTTTCATATATTGCTTATATAACTATACCTAATCTGCATCGGATTTAACGGGTGCTGAATCACCATTAAAATACATGTAGATCTGCCCCTGAAGTAAACACTAGCGAAGAATACGCATCTGACCACCTTTGGCAAGCAACCAATCTAAATATATTTTTTACATAGATAATGAGGCATAAGGAGAGACAAATCGTGCATTAGTGACTAGTTAAGGTTATTGAATTAAACTTATATTATAATTTAACTTGTGACTATAGAATTACTTTCATTCAAAATGGTTGAATAGTGTCAAAGTTGGAAGTTCATTTATTTTTTTATTTTTCAAGTGTTTGGTATTCATTTTGGATTTGACTGATTCGAATTCATGCAGAGAGGTTTCACTTTAAAGATAAAACGCACTATACCGAAGATATCTCAATTCTCGTAATTCAAACCTGAGATCTCTAATTAGGATGAAGAAGTACTTATCATCTCCGTCATAATTTTTGGTGTTGGAAGTTTAGTTAGTTAAACTAGACTTTGCTTGCAATATTGTCATGCATTTGCAGTTTGTTTAGTTCCTGTACAAGACCCCAAAAAAAATGTTTAAAAGTTTTTTAAATGTTTATTTTGACATAAAAATTTGCATCGCAGTTGACAATTAACATTGATAGTCGCATAGTGCAAAGGCTTGTTCTAGCACAGCACTCAACATAGTTAATAGTACTCCCTCGTAATCATATCCTTTAAGAAAATATTAATATTTAGATAAAAATAGTTAATTTGATTAAAATGTTCATAATTAAATATGTATTGAGATTTGGTCACATAACACTTAATAATGGTAAATTTGGAAAAGTAAGGTTAACCATTTTTTAAATTCGTAAGTGGACACTCCTTTTTATCCGAAGAGAGTACTACAAGTGTAATTTACATGATAAAATTAAATATAATAATACGTGTATTAGTAATTTCTAGATAAAAGTACCTAATTAACAGAAGTAACCTTAGAGCTAATTCTTGACTTATTGCAATCTTTACCCAACAAAAAGAAGTTAGTTATGCATGAAATATATAATGAATTATTATGTAGTAAATAATAATAGTACTAATCTTTTGTTATGCAGTACTACTTACTTTGAGGTATTTTTATTTTAAAACTTATTAATTATACACATATTTATATGCATTATATCTTAAATAGAATGATATATAAATCTCTGGATAACTAATACAAATATTAAATATACAAAATTGGACTAAGGAACCAAACATTACATTAGCTATCCAGAGTTTTATATTAATAATGACATATATTGTATTAATAATGCAAATTTATCTTGCAACTAATACAATGTATGCAAAAGTTTATATTGAGATAATATTTATGTTATACAATCAATAAAATAATTCTTTCTTGTTTTTAATCCCTTTTTAGTATAATTATTTGATATTTAAAATTCACTTGTCAGATTAATTTAGTCGCATTATTTAGGACTCATTAAACAGGAAATGCTCCTCATCAAAATTCTTCTTTCATTTTCACTGCTAGAATCGAGTGATCTCATTTACGTCACTATATTCCTTGATAATGTTTAGGAGCTTAATTCGCAAGATATTTTACATTCTTACTCAAACAACAAGCACAAAGTTTCAAAAAAGAAAAAGAAAATCAAGCAAATATCACTACAATAGAATCTTTTGTAGGTCATCTTAATAATTGTTGAACCTTAATTTATATTATTCCGGAATTATAGTTCTGAGATTATAATTCTGAAATTAGTTTATTCCACTTGAAAGGTGAAATAATATAAAATCAAGGTTGATGAGATAAAATGAGATATTTACGTCTAAGTTTGAGATAAAATTTATATTTTATTTAATTAAAAATATTATTTTATTTCGAGAAAAAATTATAATCAAATAAAATATAAATTTTATCTCAAAATTAATTCGAGGATATTAGGCCTTATCCCACATATCAACCGATAGTTAAGGACAAAGTTTGCATCTTTGGGTCATGATACAATCACATGACCAATTTGAAAGATAGTAAAAGAGGTGTTACATCATTGGACCACAACAAGACAATAATTTAAACTACCCCACTCCATTAGGTCCCCCCTCTTTCAATCCTATCTACCCCACGCTTCTTTTATCCCCATACCCCAATGCTTCCTTAACCATCAACACTCCATTCTTTAAACCTTAAACCCTTCATTATCTTTCCTTGCTAAACTACAATGTCAACATTAAAAATCTTTCCATTTAAGTAAATGGATGTACTAGGTAATGTTATGAACCTCATTTATTTGTCTTCTTGATAACTAATGATTAGCACTACTATTACTACTATCACATTGTCTACTTCAATGTAAGATTTGAAAATCTCCATTAATGTAATGTAATGAACTCATTTATTATGTCTTACTTGTGATTCCGTACACTCTATTCTATTCAGACTTCATAATTTTAGATTTAATGAGATATGTTGTTGTAGATAAGTATACTAGTAGTGCTATATTATTACTATCACTTTGTCTCTACATTTTCTTTTCTTGATTCACTCTACTTAAATCTCACTTCACTTTACTATTTTTTTCCTTCAGTTTTTTTGTTCTCTCTGCTCTCACTTCCATGCTTGTCCAAACCCTAGATCTGTCCCCCTCTTAGGTAACCTCAACAACCTTTGCTCTCTATAACTCACACACAAACACACACACACACACACACACACACACACACACAATACACAACACACGACACAAAAAAAGAACACATTTCTCTGTCTTACAAATGAGCCAACTGTATGTTTCCTTGGTTGTATAGTGATATGTTTTTGAAGTATTGAATTTGGAAGTGTAAAGGTTGAATCTTGGTACTCAAAACTAGCTAACCTTGCTTCATAGTTTGGACCCTTTTGCATTTGATTGAATTCTTTGCTAATTTCATGTTTCATAAACAAAAATAGATGACTTTCCCATGAAATTTGTCAAGGGGTAAACTTATGGAACCCTTGATTGAATTCTTGGCCTCTGATTTCTGTTAGTATCTAGTGTTTTTTTGACCTTCGATTATTGTATGATTTTATGGCAGTTGTGCTATTGCTCCTTTTTTCAGACCGATTTTGTTATTATCTGTTGTTTCTTCACTTCCGTTATTTCTTTGTTCGATTGTTTGTGTTTACTTTTCATTGAGCCGAGGTCTATCGGAAACAACCTCTCTACCCTCCCCAGACCCCACTACTGGTAGGATTACATTGGGTATGTTGTTGTTGTTGGTAAACTTATTGAACCCATTTTGAAAAATTCTGATTGTTAAAGTTTGAAACTTTTTTGTTTTCTTGAGGATTATATTTTTGTTTTATAATATTTTCATGCATTTGATGAAATTCTATGGCTTAAAAACACACACACACAATACACAACACAAAAACACATTTTTCTGTGTCTTACACTCTCTCTCTCTCTCTATATATATATATATATATATATATATATATATATATATATATGTGTGTGTGTGTGTGTGTGTGTGTGTGTGTGTGTGTGTGTGACTGTTGTGTTGACTGACTGTTGTGTTGATTTCTAGGTGCAGCTTTTTGAGTGCAAGTGAAAAAAGGGGAAAGTGGGGGTGGGTAAATTTTGGTTAAAAATGAGTGGGACCTCTACATCAGTGATGGGGGGTTGGGGGGAAGGGGGTATGGGGTATGGTTACCGGCCACCATTCACAGCTGTGCAATGGCAAGAACTGGAGCATCAAGCAATGATATATAAGTACTTAGTGGCAGGTCTACCTGTACCACCAGACCTTGTTGTTCCTATTCGTCGTAGCTTTGAAGCTATCTCACCTAGGTTCTTTCATCATCCAAGCTGTATGTTTTCTTGATTCCTTTCCTCATTTTATCTTATCTACTTAAGAAATGAAAATCTTGCTCTTTTATTTCACTTTGATGGTATAATTGAAGCATGCAGATCTGAAAAAAGGATCTTTTTTTGGCATTCTTGAAAATTTTCTGTCTTGTTATGGATGTGCAATTAACACCACTTCATGTTCTTTGTTTGGGATCAGAGTAATGGATTCCTTTTTTTGTATTTTATCTGTACAACTGTATTTGTTTGGTTCTAGGAAAGACTTTTGTTATCTGTTTATCAATTTTGGGTGGAAAGATTGTTAATCTAGTCTATCTGGTTGTTGGGATCTAGTGTGTTATAGCTTTGTCTTTCTTTGTGCAAATGTAGTAGCAACATTTAGAGGCTTATCCGGTCTTTTTTTAAGTTGTATACTATCATGAACAAAGATGCATCTAGAATTTTAATTAGATGGGTTTAACCTTTAAAATCCTTAGCTATGAACTCAATTGGGTTCAAAATCTAATCTTTTACTGAAATTTTGTTGTTTTACACATAAATATCGATATTCCGTGGCAAAAATAGCTTACAGAAGTGCTTACTTTCTATGCCTGTGCTTGTATAAGTGCTCCAGTAGTGGCAACTCTGTGTTTTGATATGCTCCTATTTCATTGATATCTGATTGCTGTGTGGCTGATCAGATCTTCGTATATATCTTCTTTTGCCGTTAAAAGGACTTCTTTCAGGGTGGTGGGTCCGGCTATACTGCATTAGCTCAGTATGGAGCTTAATGGTTTGTATCTTACATGTGCAGTGGGCTATTGCTCCTATTATGGGAAGAAGTTTGACCCTGAGCCAGGAAGGTGTAGAAGGACTGATGGAAAAAAGTGGAGATGCTCTAAAGATGCATATCCTGACTCCAAATATTGCGAGCGGCACATGCATCGAGGCCGCAACCGTTCAAGAAAGCCTGTGGAATCTCAATCTACTTCCCAGTCCGTGTCGACTAGTATGTCACAAATTACCACTGGGAGCAGCAATACAAGAGGAAGTTTCCAAAATAGCAGCAGCGGAAGCTTCCAGAACATGCCATTATATTCTGTTGCTAATTCAGGAACGCTGAATTATGGAAGCACTGCAACAAAGTTGCAGATGGAGCCTGTCTCCTATGGAATAGATAACAAGGATTATAGGTACCTTGATTTTGTCCTCTGTATTTCTTCTTTTCCTGGATACACTTGTCTTGATGTTCTTGTGTCATTTCGAGTACTTTGTGGCCTAAATGTGTTCCCCGATAGTTGTCATGTCAGTTTTGTTACTTCGATTACAGAATCTGTCATCTATATTACTCCAAAATGTTTCTTCAAGCCTTAATCTCGGACTGTGTCATGTGGTTTAACACTCTGCTTGTTTCAAAAAATGATTCTGTGTTGTCTTTTTCTTAGCTGATAAAAGATAGAAATGTGAACTCAAAGCCACATTGGGAGGATGCTATATAGGACTTGGGGGACTATTATCATGACATCAACGTTTTCCCTTTTGGTCAACTTAAGACCCATTTTGTACACCTTCCATTCATGTTTCCACTTGAGTTCATCTTCCACTTCTACTAATTTGAGACCTACCAGCTTTGTAGGATTTTGATTGCCTGATAATTTATTATTGATCGACCTCTAAATGCTATTTCCTACTCCCTCTGAAGCTGTTTATCTATCAAGGTCCTGACCTGAATAAGTGCAGAAAGACTGAGTAATTTCTTATGCAGCTAGTCATACCATTAGCAAGACAATAGATAGTGAGGGTGAGAACTACAAATAGCTATTGTGTCTCAAGTGTTTCTTTTACACCTAGTGTTCCTTCAGGATTGTCAATTATCAGGTCAGAGTTATGTTTGGATCAGATATATGGTGAGATCCTGGCTGGGTAAAGATATCCAAGGTGCCTGTGTGACACAAACAGAATTTCCGGTAACATGAAAAATGCATGTCTGATTGCTGGTGTTGATTGCAGAGTTTGTCCTTGAATGCGCTCTTCTTGCTACTAGATGGCAATGCTATTTGTCTTGTAAATGAACTTGGGTCGTTACACTAGTCCCAGAGAGAGGGATATGAGAGGGGATGAAAGAGAGTTGTGTAACCTAGTCACAGGAATCTTTCATCAGTTTACAGGTCAAGTTTGAAATATTTTAGGAAATTGGAATATATTTGTCTTTAGTACTTTCAAGGAGGAGCAGCGTCAATATTTGCATGCAAGAGCCGAAAGGCTTCTCCTCTATGGACTCCCATTATTATGTTAAAACTAGAAGGATAAAGTATTTTCAGTGACTTGCCAAGTCATAAACTAGATCCCACTAGGCA
Organism: Anisodus tanguticus; assembly: GCA_034509755.1. NCBI lineage: Eukaryota > Viridiplantae > Streptophyta > Magnoliopsida > Solanales > Solanaceae > Anisodus > Anisodus tanguticus. Next base: position 36,140,459 of record CM067546.1, read on the forward strand.
TACAATGTGTTTATTAGCATGTCACATTTTTTCCGGATCGGTATAGCGACACATGCTTGCAGAGCTCAGTGATGGAATGTTGGAAATGTTCTGTGCTACCACAATCATCTTGTTTTTCTCACTGGAATTATCTCTAATGGTCTGAAGAATAACAACATAGTGTTAAATGGTGATAGCCTTCCACCAATTCGCCTTGTAGACTTTGGCAAATGTGATATGGTGCAGAAGGATGCACAATCCCTGCTTAGTGTGCACGCACTACCTTTCTTGTCCTTTTTTTTTGTTTTGTACGGCCTTCAGAGAAATAAGTGTTGTAATATCCAGTTTCATTAATGCCAAAATGTATCACAGGTATCTCCATGGAATTGCTGCTGATACTGATGAGCACAATTTATCTTCAGAAGCTTCTGCAACTGTCAGAAGTTTAGGGATGGGGACCAACACAGACAGCACATGGGTATTGCCTTCTCAAGTTTCTTCAAGCCCCATGGCGAGACCAAAACCTGATTCTCAGTTGCTGGATAGCTCAACAGAGATGCATCTACCGAATCTACTTGAGCCAATGATTGATGCAACAATTTCAAAACGACGACACCAGCATTGCTTCTTTGGCAGTGACATAGATTCACCTGGAACAGTAAAGGAGGAGCAGCAGCATTCTATGCGCCCTTTCTTTAACGAATGGCCCACTGCTAAAGAATCATGGTCCAACCTTGATGATGAGGGATCCAACAAAAACAATTTCTCCACCACACAACTCTCCATATCCACTTCTGACTTCTCTTCAAGGAGTGCTTGCTCCCCAAATGGTGAAAATTAACATCTTTTCCCGTTTTAATAGTTTAGTCTTTTGCATCAAGCTTATTGATATCTTTTGGTTTCCCTTCTTGCGTGCAGATGCATGAGGGAGCTGCCGCTGTAAAAATAACTCCAAGTTTGGTGCAATGCAGAGGAACAAACATGCTAGTGCAAACCCGACGTCTGCTTGTATGAGCTATATGTAATCTTTATGTTGCTGGAACATTGAGTTGTTCCATGTCTTTGTGGTTGATTTTCTAATGTCAACAACGTTTTAAGAAGAAAAAAACGAGTTGTCTTCAAATGCTGGTCAATGTTTATTGTCGAAAATAAATGTATTTTACCAGTGATTCTACTGGGGTAAGATGATTACTGTGCTTTCCAGTTTGTAGAATTAATCTCTTTAGGTACATTGGTGCAATTTTATATCCATTTCCTGGATTCTCGAGGAAACTTTGTTTGTCTCCATTTTGTTCTGACTCATTTTTCGTCTAGAAAAGAAAGGCTTATTTGTTTCAATGACAAAATACAGTGTATTTGAAATCTCAGCTTGATGTACATACAATAATAATTTGTCATATATATGAATGTATATTCTTTATTTAATGTGTTTTATGAAAGTTAAAACTATTTTCTCAACCTAGGTCAATCGATTTGAAAAGAAATATTGACTTTACAATATTAATATATCAGCTTTATGTACGGAGTTTGAAATTGTCAAGAGATACTAGCTGAATAATAATTGTGCATATTCAAACTTTACATATAAGCCAATTTGGCTTAAATTTTGTAGAGCAAAATTGTTAGTACATTCGCAAGTTTGGATTGTTTGCACTTTGGTAAGTACCGGTTTAAGTACATTTCTCATTATTAATTTATATGCTCTATTCCAACCTACAACAAAATACTCTATTCTATTAAGCTGATAATATGTGACAGTTATAATACTTACATTTTGACCTTTTTTTATAGCTCAATTTTTTTATAGTTTTAAATTTTTGTAGTATTTTATTCATCTCCAGCAAAAAGTTACACTTGAGTTGAGATAGTTACACTGCTAAACACATCCCTAAAAACGGAATGTATTCATTGACTAGACGGGAGAAATCACATTTGTTTTATTTAACACTGAAAAGAACTTTGCATAAACAAATGTCATTAACTTAGTCTCCAAGAAAAATTTGTCTGTGACGATGATGACATCCATTTTTTTTTTATTGTTAACGATATTCTTGAATTCAAATTCGTGTGGAATAGGCCATTAAGGAAGTAGAACACTCCCTACCAAAAAGTTATTTATTCATAGAACTTGACCTCAAAACATATGATTAAGGATAAAGGTATTCAAATTATTCCGCCGCACTTTTCGCTGTGATGACATCCATTGTTACTTGTGAGTTGTGCCTAGTCAAGTAGAGTCAAATACGAAATACGGGAGATGTAAATGTATTTATGGAGGTTATGAAAAGTCGCATCTTTAATTATGATCACATTAAACAACATTTTAAAGATATTGGGATAGAAATCACAAGAAAGACACTACAAATTTGAAACTAAACTAAGCTAAAATAAATTAATTTAACTAAAATTAAAATATTCAAAAACCTACAAAGAGTACCATAAATTACACTTCTTTTCCTATCATAATTAAACTATAATGGGAAATTCTATTACTCATGTATGCAGAAAGCACACTACAAAATATTAGAGACACTTCAACATTATCAAAGAATACTTTTTAGCATTTTTTTTATTTACACATGTCAACGTCTCACTGATTCAGTACACGTGGCGAAGTATTGTGTTTTTTTATTTCATTAATTGATGATTTATAATATATAGTATTTATAAAAATATTTATCTTACTATGAGTATAAATTAAGTAATAATCAATCAATTATAAAAGGAATATAATTCTACCTAAAATAAGAGATATACAATTAATGTAAGAATATTCACCGAATATTCTATTACACCCCGCAGTCAAAGAGGGAGGCTCACGAACACTGATACTGGTTCGAAAATCATCAAACAGTATGCACGGAAGTCCTTTGGTGAAGATGTCGGCAATCTGATATCTGGAAGGAACACGAAGGACATGAACTTGACCACGAGCCACTTTTTCGCGAACAAAATGAATGTCCATCTCAATGTGTTTGGTGCGCTGATGTTGGATGGGATTGTCGGAAAGATATATCGCACTAATATTGTCGCAGTAGACCAATATTATCTTTTGAATTAGACAGTGAAGCTCAAGTAGAAGGTTACGAATCCAACAAGACTCAGAGACGACGTTGGATACACCTCTGTACTCTGCTTCGGCACTGGATCGGGATAGTATAAGTTGCCTTTTGGAAGACCAAGACAATATGTCATCTCCGAGAAAAATATAGTAACCGAACGTGGAGTGTTGGGCGACAGGACATCCACCCCAATCAGCATCAGAATAAGCAGCGAGACCAGTGAACATGGACCTGTATAGATGTAAGCCGAAGTGAAGTGTGCCATAGACGTATCGTAAAATACGTTTTAGGACATGTATGTGTGCTTTTGTCGAATTGTGCATGTGCAAACAAATTTGTTGCACATCATAGGATATGTCTGGTCTCGTGAATGTGAGGTACTACAGGGCCCCAACCAAGCTACGATAGTGAGTCGGGTCTGAATACGAAGGGTCAGAATATGCGTTGAGCTTGGAATTGGTGTCCACTGGCGTATGGGATGGTTTGCAAGATGGCATGCCTGCACGGTAAAGGATCTCTTCGGCGTATTTCTTCTGACACTGAAATAGGACGCCAGAATGGCGAGTGATAGAGATGTCCAAGAAATAACTCAGGGCCCCCAGATCCTTCATAGCAAACTCAGAGGAAATGAGAGACATAATGGACCGGCGGATGGCATCAGATGATGTGGTGAGGATGATGTCATCAACATATAATAAGAGGTAAGCCATGTTTGGACCCTTGTTGTAGATGAACAGGGAATGATCGAATTTGTTGTGTGAAAAATCGATAGAAAAGACATAATCGGCGAACAATTGGTACCATGCTCGAGGAGTCTATTTCAGTCCATAGAGCGATTTTCGCAACAAACACACATAATCCGAATGAATAGGATCCCTGAAACCCATAGGCTGATGCATATATACCGTTTCATGAAGATCCTCATGTAAGAAAGCATTCTTGACATCAAGGCTGATGAATGGGCCAAGACTTGGATAGGGCAATGCTGAGGACGGTCCAGATGGTTGCGGGTTTTATGACCGGACTGAACATTTCATCACAGTTGTCACACCCATTTTTTACCGCGGCTTCGCGACGCGATGGTTCGATCCCCTCTGGATTAATTAAAAAATGCTTTGTTGAGGAGTCGTCATCTAATTATTCTAAGGTGAATTAGGGCACCTAAATATTAACTAAATGTGCAAAATAACTCTGATTTTATGGTCTGCGATTCTAGATAAGGATTCTTTATTGTCCTAAAAGGAAGGGGTTAGGCATCCTTTAAGATCCGCTAACTTGCGGTTATCCGATCAAACTCAGGTTAATTATTATGCTAAGAAAAATGTATGTTTTTACAAGTATAAAAAATAATATTGCAAGTAGTTAATAAAATGATGCACTTTGTACAAATATGCATTTGTATGGCATTTAAAAAATATATGTAAAGTTGAAAAAGTACGCATTTGTATGAAAATTGATAAAAATATATGCAAGGTAATTTTTGGGTGAAACATATATTTGTATTGCACTATTTACAATAATACATGCAAAGTAATTTGTTGGATAAAAAACACACTTTGATTGCATTATTTACAGAATATATGCAAAGTAATTTTTTGGATAAAACATGCATTTGTATGGCATTATTTATAAATATATATACAAGACGATTTAGTAAGAAGAAAATAACTTATTGGTAATGCAAGGAAAGTGATATTTTGAAAGTCATTTTAAATAACGAATCGGATAAAAATAAAACTATTTCATATGATTAATAGTGTGATTAAAAGGTGACCAATAGTTTTGAAAATTCTGAACAGTTCAAAATAAGCTAACGTTTTGAAAGTATGAGCGACGAACCTAAAATAAATAAAATAACGTTTTGAAAGTATGAGCAACGGGCCTAAAACAGATAAACTAGCGGTTTCCGATTTTAAAACTAACCGAGCCTAAAATGAATAAACTAGCGACGAATTTCCAGTTTTAGACTACCCTATTAATTAGTTCGAAATCTACTTATTCTAAACATTTCAATAATTTCAAGAGTACAATAATATTACAATACAAAATAACATAAAACTGAATTAAAAAAATAAAACAACAATAAATCATCTCCGAGGGGTATTTTGTATTCTTTAACTTTCGTAAATGTGCCTTGCAGTATTTTGTATTCTTTAACTTTCGTAAATGTGCCTTGCAAGCTGTCAAGAACAAACAGTTAAAAATAGTTGATTATAAATAACTTCGGATCCGTATTCAAAACAATAAATGTTTTGATTACAGAAGGCTCAGACTTAAATTTTGAAAAGATCATTCCAATCACGTCGTGGTTGCGAACATATGACTCGTTGGTCATTCTCTTCTGAAAGATTTTGAACTAATTGTGCCACAGTTGAGCGTTTCTGTCCAATCGCTACATAGACACAATACAATGTCTCACTCTCAGAGGTGGCCCTTGAGTTCAGTTGCTTTTGGTTTAATATGGAATGTTGGATCTTAGGCATGTGTTGATAAGATTAACACTGTCGGAGGATTTTGTATCTGTTTATTCTAAGTCAGCTGACTACATCGAATTTGAGAAAGTCGATTTCTCTTCTGCTGACAATGAACCCGAGTAGCTTACCTGACGAAGCACCAAACCTCCTCCCGGCTTTATATGCTTTTGCGGATGAAGACTGTATTTCCTCAATCTGTCAAACACTTTCTTCAAATTAAATGGGCGGGGCGTACTAAACCCACTACGTACCACACCACCGGGTGGCTCGCCTGAATGCCGAGTCTTTCTCTGCCGTCAACTCGACGTCGTCGTCACCTGCAAGATAAGACCAAAAACGTCGACTTTACTAAACAAGCGAGAAAGGCAGGTTTATAGGAAGCCAAAAAACGTGAGCCTTTTTACATAATAAAGGGGGGGAGCACCAGGAGAACGTCGAGACGCCATCAGTTTGGAGCGCGAGGTGATAACTGCTTCTGAAAGTGCTATTCTTGCGGCGAAAGCTCCGTCAGGCTTAGCTGATTCAGTACTCATCCTATCCAGACCTGAACCGTGGTGGTGCTCTTCTACAGCTTCTTCTACTTAGTGGCTCCTCTCACATTCGTTTGAGTTGCTTCGCTCCTCCACTTCTGGAATTGAAAAAGGAAGCTTTTCCAAGCCCGAACAAGATCATAAGAACTGATCGCTTTTTAGTTGTCTTGCCTACCGAACATGTTGGTCTCTCAGATAAAAAAAGATTTAAGTTTCATCCTTGCCAGAAGTTTTATTTCCGTCTTTCCAACTGTGGAGGCCTAAAAAATCGACGGATATTTTTTCATCGGCCAAAGTATAGTATTTGTTCAAATCAGTAAAATAACAAAATAGCCGCGTAACGGATGTTCAAATATCAAAAATAAACCAACATTACGCAATTAAAACGTCCGACCCGAATTCTGAATTTTTTGGACCGAAACAGATTTTGAATTTGCTTCTGAAAAATCCGACCCAAGACAGACAGTGACCCGATCCAGATTTCGGGTCGACCCGACCCGGAATCGAACACTTTTCTTTTTGAATTTTCAGATAACCAATAACAAAATATTACAGACACAAATCTGAAAATTTATTCGACCCAAGATGACCCGACCCGAATCGATGACCTGACCCGAATCAGTTTTTCTCAAATTTTCAGAACCAACAAAATATCAAAACCAAAAATCTGGAAATTTACTTGACCCATGCTGACCCGACCTGACCCGATGACCCGACCGAATCGAAGTCCTGACCCGAATAAGTTTTTTCTCTCAATTTCAGATAACCAACAAAATATCAAAAATCTGGAAATTTACTTGACCCGGGCTGACTCGATTCGAGTTCTGAATCGATGATCCGACCCGAATCGAAGTCCCGGCCCGAATAAGTTTTTTCGCAGATTTTCAGATAACTAACAACAAAATATTGAATACAAAAAAATCTGGAAATTTTACCCGTCGGAACAGTAACCCGAGACAAAGCAGTGACCGACCCGACCTGGATTGTTCTTGATTTTTGATTTTTATAACTCCGACCGAGATAACCCAATCAAAACAACGACACATGAAACAGAATCACAAAAAACCAACCGGAAATAAAACCAACCAAACCGACAGGAAACCACCAACAAAACGACCCCAATACCCAATGACTTATCTCCTTCCCCCAAAAACCCGACTTTCGAACTCCTTTTTTTTTTGGACTTAGGACCTCCAAAAATCCCCCCTCCAAAATGAAGAACAAAGGGTTTTATAGATGGGTTTCGGACCCCCTTCCCCCAAGAACGAGTTTGAATTTCAAATAAAATGGGGCAAAATTTTGATTTTTGGGGTGGATTTTTGGGGATAAGGGTGTGGGTGGTGTCGGGTGTCAGGGGTTGGTGGTGGTGAGGTGACCGGCGAGGCAGCGGGTATGAGGGTGTGGGCTATGATGGTGTCAGCGATTTGGGTTTTGAAAGAGAGGGAGGATTTGGTTTTTTGGGTTTGTGGGTATTAGGTTTAGGGGTAAGGGGAATAAAGGGGGTTTGGGCTTGGGGTTGGCCGATTGGGCCTGGTCGGTTGGGGTGGCCGATTGGGCCTCTTTTTTGGGTTATAGGGTTTTGTTTCGGGTAGAAATTGTTTTGGGTTGGAAATAAATGGGTTGAGGATTTAAAATATAAAAAGGGTATTGAGTTAAAAATATAAAAGAGGTTTATTATAAAAAGATGCTTTGCAAGAAATGTAAATATATAAAAATGTGATAATAATAAAAATATAATATTTGCAAAATGCTTAATGCTTAATTAAAAATTGTGATGCCATTTTGCGAAAAATAAAATAACATAGCCTATTAGGATAAAAACTATGATTGTGTTTGTAAATGTGAATAATAATAATAAAAAATGATATTAAAAATAATATATATATATATATATATATATATATATTAAAATTGTTTTTGAGGTGTTAAAAATATTTAAAATTGCAAATAAATCGGAAAAGATGGGACAAAATTAGATATCAACAACAATCCACTCCCACCTGTCGAGACTTGTCATCACCTACAAGACGGGCCTTGTACCTCTCAAAAGAACCATCATATTTCTTTTTATGTCTAAAAATCTACATAGAACGACTAATGTTAGCATTAGGTGGATGGGGTACTAGGTCTCATGTCTTATTATCAATAAAAGCATTATATTCGTCAGTCATTGCGACTTTATAATTTGGGTCGGATAAGGCATCATTTGGATTACGAGGGACAGGAGAAGGGACAAATGAAACGGAGAGGTTAAACAACCATTTAGGTTGGGAAATTCTGTGCATGGCACATGTTTCCATTGTCTGAGAGCGTGCCTCGGGACGCGGGATGGGAGGAGGGTGGGGTGCCACGGGACTGCCGGAAAAAGAAGGAAGGGCAGGGGTGGCGGGATCGACTGGTCGAGGCTCTGTTTGCCGAGAGGTGGCTGCGAAATCACACTGAGACGTGCTATTCCGAGCCACCGTCGGTGGAACTGGGTGGGCACCGTGTCTCGGTATGACCGTGGTGGGTTTGGGTGCCGGGGACTAGGTCGTCGGATTATGTAAATGATGAATTAGAAGGGGGTTCATGCCATCATTTAGGAAGTCGTAGGAATGCCGAAATAGAGAGTTTAGTGCGGCAAAAGGGAATTGAGACTCATCAAATAGGACATGGATCACAGGGATGAAATTTTTAATGTTGTTGACTGCAAGTGCATGATGAAATTTAGTTTTGTCAGCCATGGAATATGATATTTCAGAGGAGAAGGAAGAGAGAATGGCCGAAGAAACACTAGGGTTCCGTCGTGGGTGGGTGGCGGGTGGGTGGGTGGGTGGGGGGTCGGAGGCGGGGAGGGTTTTTGTGTAACCGGCTACTGTTACCATAAATAAATGTGTTTCTTGATTTCATTAATTGATGATTTACAATATATAATATTTACAGAAATATTTATCTTGTTACAAACTAGGTAAGTAATCAACCTAATTACACAAAGGAATATAATTCTACCTAAAATAAGAGATATACAATTAATGTAAGAACATTCGGTGAATATTCTACTACGTGTGACTGAGGAAAAGCTCTCAATTTTCATAAGCTACGCTACTTTGTAAGTTTCCTTAAGAAAAATTATGGGGTTTTAATATGAGAAAAATTACAGCCGAATATCATTCTGCCATCTAGTTTACAAAATATTGTACAAAATGTATATAGGTAGTGTATAGTTTATACTAAATATACATATAATACATATATATACCTATACATATAATATACATACCTATACACTACCCATACATATAAGTGTATATGCAGTGTATATGTTTGGTAAACTAGATGCCGAAGGATATATTTACGTAAGTATCCTTCAATATTTAGAAGTAGCTGAATCAAAAAAGCCCAGGGGTTTTAGAAAGATGAAACTGATTTTAACTATTTTTGAAAGTAGAAAATATAAAGAAAAAGAAGTTAAATACTTCTCTGATACTTCTTGCATGTCGAGTTCTTTTGTTTCTGTTTCATATTTTATGATTTAGGGTTTTAGAGGTGAATTGACTGAAATAAGAATATCATTATCCTGAAATCCCTAAAAATAGTTGAAACTTATATCATATCATGGTTCAGACTTTAAAAATCAGTGAGGTTTATTCTTTCTTTTCGATTCAATTTAGTAGTATCAGCTTTATGCCTTCCTCAATTGTGTTTGAAATTGTCGACTGATAGATAACATGTACTAAACAAAAATTGAGCATTTTCAAAATTCAAACTTTACATATAAGTCAATTTGACTTAAATTTTATAGAGCAAACTTAATTGCTTGCGTGAGTTTGGATTATTTGCACCTTGGTAAGTACCGAGTAAGGTCATTCTCATTATTAATTTATATGTTATGCTCTAATTCAACCTATGACAAATTTAAAAACTCTTATTCTATTAAGTGATTTGATAATTTTTGACATTTTTAATACTTACATTTGACTTTTTTGATATCTCAATTTCAACAGATAAAATGGAATGAATTCATTGACTAAACGGGAGATAGCACATTTGTTTTATTTAACACTGAAAAAAATTCTCACAAACAAATGTCATTAACTTAAGAAGGATAATGATTGTGATAATGATGGCATCCATTGTTTTTCTCTTTAATATAGGCCCATTAAGGGAGTAGAACACTCCCTACCAAGAAACACATTCCCGAGAATCTACCCAAAACATACGATTAAGGATGAAGGTATCCAGATCATTCCGCCACACCCTTTGTTGCGATGGCATCCGTTGTTACTTGTGAGTTTTGGTTACTCAAAGTAGAGTCAAACACGAAAGTTGGGAGATGTAAATGTATTTGTGAATACTATCAAAAGTCATTATGATCACATTAAACAACCTTTTAAAGATACTCGGAGAAAGATTGCAAGTAAATGTCAACATTACTCTTCATAGAAAAATGTCAGAAAAATTGTCACATACAGTGACATCCCATATAATACAGCTATGAATATGAAGTATATTACCTATCCAATAGTTCTTTTTCCTTCTCTCTTTTAGCCTTAATAACACCTCACCCAAGAATGTCAGCAACATAATCGGTAATTGTAACTAGAGAAGATGAAGCCACTATAACTAGCTATGAGAACCCTCTACTTCTTTTTCTCGTGCTTCTTGATTTTCTATAGTTTGGTGTCCATAGTTTCATCAGAAACTGAGACACTGAAACAAGGGGAAGTTGTGAATTCTTCCACTTCACTTGTTTCTTCTAATAAGACTTTCACTCTTGGATTCCTCATCTCGGACGAGGGAAACAACTACATCTACTTAGCAATTTGGTATACCAATAATTCTACGATCAGACATCCAGTATGGATTGGCAACAGAAATTCACCTATATATAACAATTCAGGTGTTCTTACAATAGACAACTCAGGTAGACTTATTATCAAACACAATAGAGGTAATGTTGTGCTTTCGACAGAGCAAACTACACTTAACACTACAGCTATTCTACAAGAATCAGGCAGTTTTGTGCTGAGTGAGGTGAGTTCAAATGGTTCTTTAATCCGGGAGCTGTGGAATAACTTTGACTATCCCACGGATACCTTGTTGCCAGGGATGAAACTAGGGGTGGCCAGTGGGCCGGGCTCGGGATGGTCTGGCCGGGTTTGGCGGGATCGGGTCGGGTCAGGCGAGATCGGGATAGGAGGGATTTGCCGAAGTCCCGTCCCGATCCCGTCGCAATAGGGTCGGGGCGGGTTTTTTTTTCCATTTATTTAAAAAAATAATATATATATAAAAAACTCAATAATTAAACAAGATAGTGTAATAAAAACATCCCAATGATGTTTTTGTGCCTCTTATATTATTTAATAGACATATAATTTTTTTGTATTACAAATACAATTGTCAAAATTGCAACTTTGTGGTGTTGTTCAAAAGTTGCAAATTACATAGTAAAATTGTAATTAAAAAAATTACATTTTGAAAAAAACATGTTCTAGTTTCTTGATAATTTCTTGTGGTTCTTCGGTTGGAATTGATATTTGTTGGTCAAATTGCTCCACGTCGCTTCCACCACCTTCGGATAAGATTTCGTTGTAGTTTTCGTCTGCTTCTTCGTTGATCTCCGGTTGACCGCACCTTCTCCGTTTCGCTCGTATCCAATCTCTGAATAATACTACAATCTCCAAGCTGTCTCAGGCTAATGAGTGTTGTGCTATCCTATTTGATATTTGCCGGTAGAAAAAGCGCTTTCAGACGCCGTTGATGACACTTAAATGTTCAAAACATCTCGGGTCATAATTGAAAGTGTCGGAAAGGTCTTCTCATTCCCCCTCCAGTATTTCAGCAAGTCTTCACGTCCTTCTTCATTGAGAACTACTTGGTACGGTACAGAATCCTGCAAAACAAAAATATCAAACTCGTTAATTTTGTTAGTAGCGATACAGCCGCACATTCTATTTCTGAGGCTTTCAATACTAGCCGCATAAACAACATGTCTTTTGTGAGGTTGTGTTGAAGAAGAAAAAGATGATATGGAAGCCGGTAGGTTGCTAGCACTTTCTTGTTGGTAAAACCTATATACTTTTTTGCATTCGTCTTCTACGCTAGACAACACTTCTTCTTTAGTTTCTTCAATAGGTGGTGGGTAATTTGGATTTCTGGGACTTAGAGGTGGTAGTACTGCTATATAATCCTAAATAGTTTCAATAAGTGATTTAGTACCGTCTATTTTAATAGTCGGATTTAATACAGCACCAATAATATAAATAGTAGAAATAAGAATGAAATATTTTTTTATTTTGATAAACATTTTTTTAATAGCTGTCTTATAAGCTGTTTTTTCCATATATTCACTAAGTAATAAAAATATTAGAGCTATATAAAACAATATAGTTGAAATAGTAAGATAATATATACCGGAAAATTCTTTTGTTGCTTGAAAAAAATTCTCTAAAAATACAATAAGTTCAGAATTTTTTCCCCAATCGCTATCTACAACCATATCAGCTGGATTTTGATTATGAGAGTTAAAAATAAAGTTATAGGTTTTCTATAGTCATAAGCAACAAGTAGTTGCTCGTATAAAGAATTCCACCTAGTGGGTACTTCTTCTGGAATTTTTCTATAAGGTAGTTGACAATCGTGACAATTTTTTTTTATATTCTTTTCTTCGTTGTATTCTATTATTTTTAAAAATAAAGTTTATAGCAAATTATATTTTACTAAGAATGTCTTCAAAAAGTGATAGACCATCCTTTACAATTAAGTTATATATATGACACGTACATTTTATATGAAAATGATCTGAAAAAGATGGAGTTAAACTATTTTTTAAAATTGTAATAGCGTAATTGTTAGAAGAAGCGTTATCTAATGTAATAGTCATAATTTTATCAGTTAATCCGTAATAATCGCACACTTGATAAATATTTTCTGCAATAAAAGTACCAGTGTGCCTATCATCTATATATCTATACGCTAAAATACATTTTTGCATAGACCATTTATAATATATCCAATGACAGGTTACCGTTAACTAATCATGGTCGTTAGTATTACGGCCTATATCAGAAGTGTTATCCACTTTACCATTAAAATGATATAATGAATAACGTAAATACTGTTGATATTCATGTGCGAATTTAAATACATCTCTATTAACATTTGATCTAGGAAAACCGTTAAAAGCAGGATTATATATATCTCTAATGTAATGAATAAAATCGGGAGATGAAGGAAATGAAAAAGGCAAACCCTCCACAACAACTAATTTTGCTATTGCTTCCTTATCTCTATGTTTATTGTATTTAGGGCCTACAATTCCCCCCGTCATAGGGTTAATTTGACCCTGTACTTAGTACGGGACAGTATCAGTATGTGAACCTTGTCCCGTCCCGGTTCGAGTCCCGATACCGCAAAATTTTATTTTTTAGAAATGTCGCGTTTGGGCCGGGACCGGGGCAGTGTCGGGGCTGAACCGGCCCGACCCGGCCCACTGGCGAGCCTTAGATGAAACTATGGATCAACCACAAAACCATAAACAATTGGAGTCTTACTTTGTGGAAAGATTCAATTACGCTAGCACCTGGAGCTTTTACGCTTGAATGGGACCCGATGAAATGCCGATTAGTTATCCGACGACGAGGTGTGATTTATTGGACAAGTGGAGGTTTGAGGAAAAGAGAGAATTCTCACACATTAGGATAGACATTTTGAACATGAATTATAAATTCTCCACCTTACGCGACGTCGATGAAGAGTACTTCAGTTATTCACTTATATATAATGAACATACAAACATAGAACGACGAACAATCTCCGCTTGGCAATTAGATTCCTCAGGGATTATATTTGACGCAAACAGGCCAAGTTTTGCCAACACATACAATTGTTATAGCTACGAGGATGAAACTCAGCAATCAAACGGGTGTGAGCTATGGAAGCAGCCAATATGCAGGAAGCCAGGCCAAATATTTCAACGAAGATCAGGAGGTTTTGTGTATACTGATAGACCTCCACCGGAATATGCTAAAGGAATGGAAATGGGAAATTCAAGCTTTAGCATGAGTGATTGCAGAGCTGAATGCTGGAATGATTGCGATTGCATTGGCTATAGTTCTTATGTTTATTATAATTCTGGTTGTGAAGTCCGGAGATGGCAAAATTTGAACTTCAGTCAAGATATTTCTGATATGAGCGCGAAATATTATGTCATTACAGAAATAACATAACCTTAGATTAAGTTTCTGACCGAAGTAACAGAACCTCAGATTAAGTTTCTGACCGTTACAATTTTGTTCATAAAACTATTGAACCGAGAACTACAGTTTTCTCGGGGAAAATAACCACAATAAGTGGAAAATGTTTGGCTCAACTTGCTAACTTGGCATTTTAGATGATAAAACATGCCTACGAGGCTTTTTGGTAAGATTTAATGAGTTTTCTGGTAAGATTTTGTCACGACCCAAACCGGAGAGCCGCGACGGGCACCTGGACTTGAACTGCCAGGTACCTCTATTCCTACATTTAACATCTATCCATAATTATCCGCGGCCACAAGGGCCGTTACCCAGTACCCTGCTGACATATGAAATAATATACTGGAAAAGACACTATGTAATATCTTAACCAGAACCCAACTTATATATATATATATATATATATATATATATACATACCAAAGCCGATAAGGCCACACATGACTACTACACACACATGACACTATCTACAAGCCTCTAAAAGAGTACATAACGTTAAAAGGTCGGGACAGGGCCCTGCCATACCCATATATGCAAAAATACTGTACCAAGATTAGACCGACACTCTGAAACAAGCGGAGTGCTACAATATCTGTTGAGTCAACAATCTACAAATGCGGGTCGTCGCCTCGCCTACGTGAACCTGCGGGCATGAAACGCAGCGTCCCCCGACAAAAGGGACGTCAGTACGACTGATGTACCGAGTATGTCAGGCATAAGAAATATCATCACATAAATACATAATAATCTTAAATAGAAATAGTCGACAAAGATAGCTGATAGAAACAATGACAACACAACACAGCCAATTTACGTAAACGGTGACAAGAAGAGTCGACGAAAACGGCCGACCAAAGAAGAAATGCCTCTAAGGCCCCTAATACATATGCCTAAATGTTATGCACAATGCAAATGCGGTATACATATAAATATTGGTCTCACAAGGGCATCTTCCTTCCCATCACAGCCTCTTTGGACACCATTTCATATCGGCCTCTGTGGGCATCATATCATATTAGCTTCATTGGGCATCTTCCTTTTCGTGATAGTCTGTACCAGTTGCAAGCAGTGTTGCGCATATAACACTATTCCCTTTTGCCCATCCCGTACATATATATATATTTTATACCATATAGTAGTGTATATAACACATTTGGGTCCAGGATAATACATGAATAAAATGCATGAATAACAATAAAACATTCTGAAATTATCGGATAACATAATATCCTTGTACCTTCGGCTAACACTATGAACATCAACATCTTTTCCATAAACCTCAATAAGGATTTAGGATCATATTTATACATGCTTTTATCATAGAAACAAATAACATGAACATTCTTAACTACTAAGAGTAGAATAATTTATGGAACAGTAATACGATTACGTTTCGTTGTATGGAACATGCCAAAAGAAGAAATGATTTGTCTTAACATACCTTAATATTAGGAAGAGAAGGAGAACGTTTGCTATGGCTTGTCGAATTCTAAAAGAGAATAAAATGTTGGCTGCTACTTTTGTTGAACCCCTTCAATATCGACCAAAAACCTGCTGCATGTGCATCTTAGAACAATTATCTAACTAAAGGAAGTCTTGAATTTACTCTCACTTAAGCACCCTACTCACTTTCGATTCGGCTAGCCTATCAAAGAAAATATTCGTTGCCTCCTATTTCTACTAACTAAACCAAATG
The DNA here is from genome assembly GCA_034509755.1 of Anisodus tanguticus. Lineage (NCBI taxonomy): Eukaryota > Viridiplantae > Streptophyta > Magnoliopsida > Solanales > Solanaceae > Anisodus > Anisodus tanguticus. The sequence goes on from CM067546.1 coordinate 36,156,434, forward strand.
AACAGATATCTTAATAAATAAAGGGAGTTAGGCACTTATCCAATACCTTTAGGTGGTGGCCGACCACACCTCTTTTCCTACTAATTAACTCCAGGATGCCACCACTTAAAATGTAAATGTATTGTCACTACTTGCTCCCTTAAATGAGCACACGTGGATTCCACTTAGTTCAACAATTATCCATTAACCCATTAATTATCCCATTAACATCATACACTCCACGTTTCACAATTTACATCAATAACTAATTTTCGATTATCGTTGTCACACCTATTAAGTCCTAAATTATTTCGGGGCCACATCCTTTTATATGCTAAGCTCTTGATTTGCACATATATATATATATATATATATATATATATATATATATATATATATATATATATATATATAGATGCTCAAACCATTGCCTAAAAATACGGGGTGTTACATCATTTCCCCCTTAGAAACATTCATCCTCGGATGTTTGGGTGACATATATAATCCTTATCATGTAACCCGGGAATACAACTACTTTTTCATGGGCTATACAATGTAATATATATATATCATTGCATCAGACCTCACATGGTCCTTAAGCATTAATTAGAATATTAGGATCTAGAACTCACCTTATGCTTCTCTTGGAACCTCGGTGTTGTTCTTGAATAGATATGGATATTTGTGTTTCATCTCCTCTTTCACCTCTCATGTCATTTATTCTACGTTCTTATTCTTCCAAAGGACTTTCACAGAGGCTACTTCTTTAGTCCTCTAATTGCGGACTTGTCGATCTAAGATAGCAATAGGAACCTCTTCATATGATAAATTCTCTGTAATCTTCACATCGTCAATTGGCACAATTTGGGAAGGATCTCCAATACATGCTCTCAACATAGAAACTTGGAAAACCGAATGGACAAACTTCAACTCCGAAGGTAAGTCCAATTCGTAAGCTACTTGACCGATTCGTCGAATTATGCGATATGGCCTAATATACCTTGGGCTGAGCTTTCCCTTCTTCCCGAATCTCATAACCCTCTTCATAGGTGAAATCTTCAAGAAGACCCAATCATCTACTTGAAACTCTAAGTCCCGCCGTCGCACATATGAATACGACTTCTGACGACTCTGAGCAGTTAACAACCGTTCTTGGATCAGCTTTACCTTCTCTATGGCTTGGTGTACTAAGTCAGGCCCAAATAAATCTGATTCGCCTACCTCGGACCATCCGATAGGAGATCTATACCTCCACCCATACAAAGCCTCGTATGAAGCCATTTTAATGCTAGCCTGATAATTGTTATTGTACGCAAACTCAATAGGGGGTAAATGATCATCCCAACTTCCCTTAAAATCAAATACACAAGCTCGTAGCATGTCCTCGAGCATCTGAATAGTACGCTCGGCCTGCCCGTCTGTCTGAGGATAGAAAGTTGTTCTAAGATTAACTTGGGTGCCTAAACCATTTTTAATGACTTCCAGAAATTAGCTGTAAAATGAGCACCTCGGTCAAATATAATAGAAATAGGCACACCATGAAGGCGAACAATCTCTTTAACATACAATTTCGCGTAGTCCTCGCCTGTGTAGGCAATTTTGATTGGCAAGAAATGAGCTGATTTGGCCAGTTTGTCAACAATTACCCAAATAGAATCAAACTTACGGTAAGAGCGAGGTAAACCTGTAATAAAATCTATATTAATCATTTTCCATTTCCATATTAGAATCTCAATGTTCTGAGTCAAGCCACCGAGCTTTTGGTGCTCTATTTTCACTTGCTGACAATTAGGACACTGAGCTACAAATTCTGCAATGCTTCTCTTCATGTTGTTCCACCAATAGATACCCTTGAGATCATGATACATTTTAGTAGATCCAGGGTGAATGGAATATCGTGAGCAATGGACTTCCGTCATAATTCTATCTCGTAACCCCGCCACATTTGAAACACATAAACGACCCTGGTGTTTGAGAACCCCTGTTCGTCAATCTCAAAGGTTGTGGTCTTCTTCTGTTGAATGTCTTTTCTAATCTTTTTCAAACTGGGGTCTTCCCACTGCCGTTCCTTAACTTCTGATATGAGGGATGATTCTGAAATATTCTGAATTACAAAACCAACATCCTCCGAATCCATTAGTCGGACTCCCAAACTGGCTAACTAATGGAGCTTCCTTACTAACTATTTCCTCTCGACCTGCACCAGCATCGAGCTGATCATCGATTTACGACTGAGCACATCTGCTACAACATTAGCTTTACCAGGATGATATAAGATGTCCATATCATAATCCTTCAATAATTCAAGCCACCTCATCTATCTCAAGTTTAACTCTTTATGTTTAAATATGTATTGCAGACTTTTATGATCCGTGAAAATGTCTACATGAACACCATACAAGTAGTGCCGCCAAATCTTCAATGCATAGACCACTGCGGCCAACTCCAAATCGTGTGTCAAACAGTTTTTCTCATGTTTTCTCAATTGCCTTGAAGCATAGGCAATCACTTTACCATGCTGCATTAGCACACATCCTAAATTTGCTCCCGAGGCATCGCAATACACAACATAAATTTTTGGACCCTCTAGAGAGTAAGGACTTGTGCCGATGTTAGTCTATCTTTTAATTCTTGGAAACTCTTATGACAAGCATCGGACCCCTGATTGAGAAGTAGGTGGTTCAGCATCGACATTTCTAGCACATATTTCTTGCCTTAAAGTATGAAATCAAACTACCTTTTGGCGACACCGTATTACCCTTCCATTCAAAGACTGGCTCACCTGGAAACTGAAATTTAACAATCTTTGTTCGGCAATCAACATTAGCGTAGCACGATGCCAGCCAATCCATGCCCATAATAACATTGAAATCAATCATTTCTAGTTCTACCAAATCCGCTAGGGTCTGACGGCTACAAATTATTACTGTACCATTCCGATAGATCCGTCTAGCAACTACTGACTCACCAACTGGTGTAGATACCACAAATGGATCTCTTATCAACTCAGGGTCCATACCAAATTTACATGCAATAAAAGGGGTAATATATGATACATTGGAGCCTGGATCTAACAACACATACACATTATGTGAAAAGATCGATAATATACATGTAATGACATCAGGTGAGGACTCCTGATCCTGTCGTCCTATTAATGCATAAATGCGGTTCTGGCCCATACCTCTACCTCGACCGGATGTTGTCTGATGATTTCTCCGATGGACATACTGAATGTGACGAAGCTACTGCGGATCCGACCGGCTGAGCCCTAACACCTTCACCTCATGTCGGATATTCTCGCCTAATATGACCAAATTCACCACAAAAATAACACACATTTGATCCCTGTCGGCACAGCCCTGTATGAGCCTCACGACACTGCTCGCATCGAGCCAACGGCGGCCTTATCTGAATAGAATCCCCTCTATAATAAGACCCTGATACTCGTAAACTCTGACATAGTCCCGATTGAACAAACCGATCAACCCTCGGCCTTGAAAATGGTGATGATGCGCTAGCTGCTCGGTAACATGGTCATCTATAAAGTTATGGCCTAGGCCCACCTCTGAACTCTCTTACGTCACCTACAGATCGAGCCCTCTTATGCTAGCCCTTATCACATTCTCGATCTACCCGATGTTGTCTCTTACGATCCTCTAAATTCTGTGCATAAGCCTGAATGCGAGCAATATCCATATTCGCATTTTGAGAAGCCGTAGTACACTCATTGACCAAGTGCGGCCCCAAGCCAGTAACAAACCTATGTATCCGGTCACTCATCTCAACTATAATTGTAGGAGCATATCTGTCCAATGAATTAAACTGCAAGCTATATTCTCGAACGCTCATGATGCCCTGCTCAAGATGTAGAAATCTATCATGCCTGGCCCGTCGGAGCTTGACCGACAGAAAATGTTGTAAGAAGGCCTCTGAAAACTCTCTTCATCCTGCTGGTGGAACGTGAGGTCCCCTAGATTGCTCCCATGTCTCATACCAATTCACCGTGATATCCCACAGTCTATAAGAAGCAAACTTTACCAACTCAGTATCGGTAGTATCCATTACCCGCAAGGTATGCTGTATCTGATCCAGAAAATTCTGCTGGCCCGCGTTCAGGTTTGATCCTGTGAATACCGTGACGCCACTGAGGCAGAAGCCTTTCGGCTTCTGCAAAATGCATTAGCGCTGCGGCGCTCCATCAGATTAATTCATACAACGACTTCATCAACTATGGAATCCAAAGGGTGTTCGACTCGGTTGGGTAGATCCATGTTGAGCCAGGTTATGATCCATCAAAGAAAGGTGAAGGTGATTGGAAACATGCTTCTGTCAAGTTTGGGAAAGTATCCCTTGAGCGGCCAAAATTTTGGGCAGGGGAAAAGTTTTCTGTGGATGGTGGGAAAGAGTACCTGGACTTGTGGCCACGTCATGCACGCCTTCAGAACATGACTTATTCTGCCAGGATTATGGTTGAGACTCATGTTCAGGTTAGAAAATGTTTGGTTTTGTCTAATATTAATTTTTTTTTGGTTTTTGTCTGTAGTCTATTGTTTTATGTGTATCAATATCTTTCTGTCTGTTTATAATCATTCATTTTCTTATTATTCTCAATTTTAAATCGGCCAGTTTTCAGGTTTTCTACTCTTTTTGGTATACTCCTTGTAAACGGGTGACTTTTTGCCCTAACCTTGAAAAAATTATTACTTTATTTATAAAGTTGGATTAGCTAGCTATGTTCTAAAATGATTGCATTGTGTTGTTCTTCCGTAGATTAAGTTGCCAATCGTGTTGGTCTCTCTTGAACATTTTTTTATTAGATGCATTGTCCAGCTGACGAAAAGTAAGAATATGGTCATCACAAAGGAAATAAGAGCTCTGAGCTGCATGCATCCTAATCCTTAATACTTCGATATCATTTTTTTGAACTTCACAAAACTCACCCTTTATCTGAAGTACTACTGATATTTGAAATATAATCCCTTCTCATCCATGTCATGCAATGACAGATAATTTCGGTTAGCATTGAGGACACATCCAAAATGTTTTATTTTCCCTGTTAGTTTCTTATTCTTTTAACTTCATTGGCTGCCCTTTTTATATGATTTCAGGTGTATACTAAAAAGCTAGTTAGAAGCGACAATTTCAAAACTGGGGTAGAACGGTTTGTGGACAAGGAGTGCGTGATGGAAGATAAAAGGGATGTCTTGGTTGGGAGAATCCCTGTGATGGTGAACTCAGAGTTGTGCTGGATGAATGGTGTTGACAAGTCTAATTGTGAATTTGATCACGGGGGATACTTCATAGTCAAAGGGGCTGAAAAGGTAAAATCTTCCTGCTAGCACCTCACTCTCTTCACCAAAAGAGGGCATAGAAAACAAGGCTGAGTTGGAATATGAGACCTTTTTCCTACAATACGAGATATTGAATATTGGAATGAGATGAGTCCAATGGAGTCGAATGCATATAAATAATTTGTTTAGTCAAGCCATACTAGTTTAGGATTGAGGCGTAGTGTTGTACTAGTAGTTGTTGCCTGAATAGGTGTGCATTTGACAGATTTTGTAACTTTGAAAAATCAGATAATTGCAACAGCTATGTCCCTATAATGGAAGATGTGACAAAAGAGGAGGAAAGAGGAGAAAATTTAACTTTCATGTTAGACATTTAACTAAGCGATTGATTAGAATGATGCGTAGTGTGAGGTTATCCTGAAGGTGCTATCTACTTTTTGGGTTTGTTTATTTGTTTTAATTGAAGAAACCATTGAAGATTGATCTTATGAAGGTGAAATTTATGTACCACTTTACATAATGTCCCGTATTTTAGAGTTCGGACTGAAAACAGTTTTGAGCATGCTTAAACCTTTAGGAGGAAAGACGATGTGCCTCCATCATAATTTGATGTAGTTGGATATTGCATACTATTAGTAAGATAAGAACTCTGATTTTGGAAGACAAGTTGCAAAATATAGTGATAAAACTTCAACGCCAGTCTAGGGATAATATAAGAACTCTGTCTTTGTATAATGTGTTGATTTCGAGCTGATGGTGCTGCATTATAATACAAGTGGCACAAATATGTGGTGTATGAGTTTTTTATTTGTTCTGAAAGCATGTATTTGATTAGAATTTTGACATTGCATTTTTCTCCCAAAAACAAAAAAATTTGACTTTGTATGATTTGTTGATTCAGATTGTTGCATGGATGCCTTTTAATACAAGTAGCACAAATCTGTGCTGATAATTTATTTACTTTTCTGAAAACCCATCAACTATCTCGGTTTCTATCTTTTAACCCGGAACATGAACATGCCCAGTTCTAAGAGAAATTGAATGTAACGGAAAGAGTCAAATAGACAAGAGATAATAAGGAACTTGAATTTTTCAAGAACTTTTGACATGACCTATATATAGAATATAGGAGTATGATGGATCCTAGAGACAGACCCCGTATAACCTACATGTGCAGCTTAAAAGTTCTGATGCAAGAGCTCTAGGTATGAACTTTGTGTTCCATTAGACAGTAGACAATTTTTGGAGTGCCTACTTAGTATCTTATAGTATATGATTCGATGTCAACAACAAAATATCTTTCCATAAAATGACACAGACCAGTTGGAGATCAGATTTCATTGTTAGGCAGCTAGATACTCATGATTCTAAGTATATCAAATGGTTTTCGCTGCTCTATGTCGTTCCTTAGATTGTGAATTTTGAAGTGCAAAAAAAGGTGATACCCACTCAAAGGATGCACTTATGGACCTAAAGCTGTTAGCTCGAAGACAATGATCCAAGTAAAATCCACCGTGCTTGCTGAATAAAAGGCAGTTGTAACAACAGTTCATGGTTGAAAAGCTTTTTCTACATCCATATGATCTACTAAAGTAGATCGGTATTGACAATATAATAAAAGCAGATCTTGGTCCACGTTCTTTTTACGGCATCATCTGCATAACTTGGCTGGTGGTGACAGTGAACCAACATTTCAGAATAGTTAAACAAATACTCCCTCCGTCCCAATTTATGTGAATGTATGTCTTTTTGGATTAATAATGCCCTTTGATGGGCCTTTTATTCAATTTAGCAAAAAATGTTCAAAAATGGGCCCAAATCCGGGCCCGTAAAGAAGGTATTTGACCGGGAACGGGTTTAAGGAAAAAGGATGACTTTTGAAACTTGTGATCTGTCATAGAAGTTTCTATGGCTCTAAATCATTTCATTAATGGTAAAATGAGAAGTTTGAAGTTAGATTGTTACTAAATATGGAAAGATATCATTCTTTTTGGGACTGACTAAAAAAGAAAGAGTGTCACGATTTGAGGGAGTAACATTTTTCAGCTTCTGATGTCTTGGCACTTCTGGGGAAAGGATAAGGAACCATTCACTGATGTCTTGATGAAGTAACTTTGGGCGTGCATTCTAGCCTCATGCTATTACTATAGTGATATAGAATATCGTTTAACCTTTTTGGCCTTTTAGAAGCAAAAATCCTATCTCACAAAAGTAGGGGTAAGTTCTGCGTACACCCTACCTCCCCAGACCCCACTTGTGGGATCACACTGGGTATGTTCTGTTGTTGAAGTACATTTCCTATCACTAGTTTTTTAAAGATTGAAAGCTCTTGCAATTTCCATTTCAGATCTTCATTGCACAGGAGCATATCTGTTTAAAAAGACTCTGGGTGTCAAACCATTCCACTTGGATGGTTGCATATCGCCCAGGTGAAAAAAGGAAGAGAGTCTACCTTAAACTGACTGAGACCTGGAAGCTTGAGCACATTAAGGGAGGAGAAAAAGCCCTCACTGTGTACTTCCTGGCAGAAATGCCAATTTGGCTCTTGTTTTTTGCTCTAGGTGTATCCTCTGATAGGGAGGTAGTAGATTTGATTGATGTGGATATTGAAGATAGTAATATCGTCAATATACTACTAGCTTCAATCCACGAAGCTGATAAGATTTGTGAGGATTTCAGGAAGGGAAAAAAGGCTCTCGCTTATGTTGATAGACTTATAAAGAGTTGTCAATTTCCACCTCAAGAATCTGTTGAGGAGTGCATTAAACAATACCTGTTCCCTAATCTTAGTGGTTTCAAGCAGAAGGCTCGCTTCCTTGGCTACTTGGTAAAGTGCCTCTTGCACTCTTACATTGGTCGCAGAAAGGTTGACAACAGAGATGATATTCGAAACAAGAGATTGGAGCTGGCTGGTGAGCTCCTTGAAAGAGAGCTCAGGGCGCACATTAAACATGCTGAGAGGCGTATGGTGAAGGCAATGCAAAGAGATCTTTGCGGAGATCGACAAGTGCTACCAATTGAGCACTACTTGGATGCATCAATAATTACCAATGGTCTCTCCAGGGCTTTTTCTACTGGTCATTTGTGTCACCCTTACAAGAGAATGGAGAGGGTTTCTGGTGTAGTTGCAACTCTTAGACGAACAAATCCATTGCAAATGACTGCTGATCTGAGGAAAACACGTCAGCAGGTTACATACACCGGGAAGGTTGGCGATGCTAGATAACCATAATTGTTTGTAAATTTATGTAGACCATTTTTTTGTGCTTTCCGTTAGCAAAAATGATTCATTTGACTTGCTTCCTGATCCCTTGCTTATTGTGCCATAATTTTTAGGTATTTTGTTTCTGTTTTCTTCAACTTAAGTATGATAATCTAATGACTTTTGAAATAACTTATGCAGACATTCTTCACACTGGGGAAAGGTATGTTTTCTGTCTATCCCAGATGGAGAAAATTGTGGCCTGGTGGAAAATTTGACTAGTATGGGTCTTGTCAGCACAACTATTTTAAAGCCACTTCTTGAGACATTGTTCCGGTGTGGGATGCAAAAGTTAGTAGATGATAGTGTCACCTCACTCAACGGAAAACAAAAGGTACTTCTAGATGGGGATTGGGTTGGAGTATGTGAAGATTCAGCACTCTTCGTTTCAAAGTTATGACGTAAGCGCCGCAAGAATGAAGTGCCACACCAGGTTTGCTCATAATCATTTTCATTTAATTATGTACAGCTGAATCATGGAACCTTGATTGAATATTCGTTTGTATTGCAATGGTTATAAAACTGTCAACCAAACATAGGAACTTGCATTTTTCTCCTTTTTCCTCAAGTAAGATGTAATTTTTTTGGTATACTGTATTGGACGTACAATATCATGTAAGCACCGCTGGAATAAGGTCCTATATCAGGTTAACTCATGATCATTTTGATCTAGTTATGTAGTATGTACAGATTCTTAAGACATTACTTCAGAATATTTGCTTTTTGGGGGCGTGTGCACCAATGCATATATATGTTTTTGTTTGGGAAAAAGTAGATTACTTGTTTATATGTAAGTATGATCATCAATTCATCAAAAGAACGGTTATTAAAGTGTAAACCTACTGTAAAACACTTGTCATATTCTCTTTGCTCCTCAAGTTAATGGTATATTGCATTGAATGTAACATATCATATAGGACCTTAGGAATAAAGTGTCACACCAGGTAAGTAGTGATCATTTTCATTTAATTATGTACAACATTCATAAAACTTACTGTAGCATACAACAACATACCCAGTGAAATTTCACAACTTTCGTGGGATCTCGGGAGGGTAAAGTGTACGCAGACCGTACCCCTACCAAGGTAGGGAGGCTGTTTCCGAAAGACCCTCGGCTCAAGAGAAAGCATAAAAAGAGGTCAGATAAATACAAGAATATCAAAGCAGTATGAAAACGGAATTAACGAAAGCGAGTAAGCCATACAACAACAACAACATACCCAGTAAAGTCTCACAGCGTGGGGTCTGAGGAGGGTAGAGTGTACGCAGGCCTTACCTCTACCTTGGTAGGTAGAGCGACTGTTTCTGAGAGACCCTCAGCCCAAGACAAAGCATAAGCACAAGCAAAGTAAGAGAAACGGTCAGACCCGAACAAGAAATTTAAAGCAGTATGAAAATGCTGGTATCAAATGCGAATAAGTCATGCTAGCGCATTCTGAAAAAGAAGCAGTAACTAATGCAAGTACATAAGATAAATAAAGTACACTAAAGAACACAACAGTAGAAATCAAACGCTAATATAAAGCAATACTGCGTCTACTAGTATAATAGGCTAAGCAGGCCTACACTAATAACACTACAACTACCAGTTTATAAGCGTAAGTAGGGCTACACTCGACTACCTACTACCCTTCTATCCTAATCCGTGTCCTCCACAACTCTCTGTCGGAGAACTATTCACGACTGAGATACTGTTCACAGACATTGTTCACCGCCGGAGTTGTTGTTCACGTCGGCGTCTGAGCAGCTTAGTAGCCTGGCTGCCGATCTGAGTGACAGAAGAAGAAAAAAAATAGAGAAAAAGAGAAGAATAGAAGAGGAGGAGGAGGAAAAGAGAAGATGCCGAAAAAAGTCACCGGCGTAGTAATCTGGCGGCGTTACTTGGTCGCCGACAGGAGTGGGTTACCTGGTTGCAGGGATGGTTACCGTCGGAGAAGGGGGGTGGGGATCTGACTTGTTACCGTTGGGGAGAGAGAGGAGAGAGGAGAGAGGAGAGACGGAGGAGAGTGAAGATTAAATGCTGAATCGATAAAACTTACTGTAGAATATATGGGTATATTGCAAATACATCCATTAATTCTTTAAAAGGTGATTATGAAACTATTAACCAAATCTGAGACTTTTTTCTCTTCGTTCCTAAAATAGACGTGAATCTTGTGGTACACTATATTGAATGTAGAATAACTTTTGTATGCCTTCTGGGTCGAGCCTGTCGCACGGAACTTGTCTAGTCCTCAACTTCTGGGTTGAGGACTAAAGAAGTAGCCTCCGTGAAAGTTCTATGGCGGAATAAGAATGTAGAAGAAATGACATGGGAGGCGGAAGAGGAGATGAAACACAAATATCCCTACCTATTTCAGACCAACGCCGAGGTTCCGAGAGAAGTATAAGTTGAGTTCTATTTCAGATTATTATAAATAATGTTGGATGACTACGTGAGGTCTGATGTAATGATGTATGTTATATTATATGGCCCCGTGAGGCGGTGGTTGTGTTTTCTAGCTACGTGACGGGGATCCGGATAGTCCTATTTATAGAGGAAATTTTGCCATTTTTTTTTAGAAACGCAAGAGCTAGAATCCTTAGATATGTCACCCCAACATTTGAGGACGAATGTTTCTAAGGGGGAAATGATGTAACATCCTGTACTTTCGGGCGATGGTTTGAGCAGCTAGACGTATGAAAGTAGACCCGAGCCCCGAAGAATTTTGGTTACATTCAAACATGTAAATAAAGGGCTCATCGTATAAGAAGATGAAGTCCCAAAATAATTTAGGACTTAACAAGTGTGACGATGGTGAATGAAAATAATATTTTGTGTGTGTCAAAAGACAACGGACTAGTGTTATATCACATGAGCATGATAATGAGTATATACGATGTTTCAAAAATAATTTTGTTAACCAAAATAATGGGACAAGTATTATGATTAACATGGACACGTGGGTCCATGTCAAAGAATCATTGGATGACTAACCATATAGGATCTGTCACGTGTCCATGTCAAAGAAGCATTGGATGACTAATACCATATAGGATCTGTCACGTGTCCGTGTCAAAGAAGCATTGGATGACTAATACCATATAGGATCTGTTGATTAATATCTTTTGGCATAAGATTAGATTGTAGTAGATAATGGATGAGTAATGAGTGGATATATTCCACATGGCATCATGGGAGCAAGCTCTAAGTGACAACATTTTTATGTAATTGGTGTCAACTTTTGGTGTCGGTGTAATTACTACTGGGAGAGCAAGTGGGCCCACAACCCACTAGAAAAGAATTATGAAGATCAATTTGGTTAGAAGAAGTGGTAAATAGAATATATGGGCAACAACTCTTTTTCATGAAACATGGAGTTCACTTAAGAAAATAAGTATGATATAAACTCATTTAGGAGCAGCTACGTGAGATTAAAGAAACAACAACGTGATGTTGCCACTATTCAGTAATGTGAGATCTATTTGAAGAGATGAACGTTTAATTCTTTTCAAGAACAAGCATACGTTCGTTATTCCGTTTATCGTTGTTGTAATTCGGGCTTTCTTCGAAGGGAAGGTGGAAGAAGAGGGTTTCTTGGAAGATAAGATTGGGGTGCATTACGGGCTACTTAGTTGTATTGTGGACACAAAATGACCAAGGTATGTTAAGGCAAATCCTTCATTCTTTTGGCATGTTCTAAGTACGAAACGCAAATGTGATACTATCCCATAAATGATTCTACTCTTAGTAGTTAAGGATGTTCATGTTATTCATCCCTATTTTTCAAAGCATGTCTAAATATGTTCCTAAATCCCTATTGAGGTATATGAGAAAGATGTTAGTATTCATAATGTTAATCGGAGGTAAAGCGATATTACATCACTCCGACAAACTTATAGTGTCTTATTATCATATCATTCATGCATTACATTCATGTACATATTTTGACCTCAAATGAGTTATATACTCTACTATATGTATGCATTATATATATGTATGTGGTATGGAAAAAAGGGAAGGCATTATATACTAGGGCTGGCCAGTGGACTGGGACGGCCCGACCCCGACCCGACCCCGTCTCGAGCCCGCGTAAAAAAAAAAAACCGTGGCGGGACTCGAACTCGGGACGGGACAATGTCTCGTCCCGCTAGACCCGAGCCCGCCCCAGGCCCGCCCGACCTCGCCTCGAGCCCGTCCCGACCCCGACCCCGCCCGAGTTCTCCCCCTTTGCAAATATAACCGTTGCACCAACGGCCATTTTAGATTTTGGCCGTTAGGCAACGGCCATTTTAGGCCTCCCCCTTCCCCCAACCCCCCCTACCCCTTAATATTTATTTTTAACTCATAAGTTATTATATTTATACTTTAACCCAATTTTCCAACTATAAATAACTCATTTTCTCTTCATCTTTCTCACAAATCTTTCTACAATCTCTCAATATATCTCTCTACAACTCTACATTGTTTACTAAATATTCAATTTTATTTATTCATTTGGGAATTGGGAATGAAGTTGGCAACTGGCTTGAGCATCTTCCATCGAGCAAAGTTTCAATTTTCAACCTCTCTATTACACGTCGACGTTACGTCGGCGTTTGGTACATTCGTTCCTTCATTAAATTATTAATGTCTGTTTATTTTATTTAGCGCACTTAATTTTATTATCTTTAATTATTTATTATCATAATTAAAATAAAAGGATTAAGAGGTATGTTTAAGGGTAAGGGTGCTTCTTCTAGTAGGGGCAACCAGGGCAAGGGTACTTCTTCTAGTCATCTTATTCCTACACAGGATGATTTTGTTGATACTCAACATTTTCCTACAATACCATTAGATTTAGACGAGGAGCTGTTTTCTGGAACTCAAGAAGACTTTAATTTAGACGATGATCTAGATGATACACCCACTAATGTTGATGACAACACACCCACTAGTGCACCTTCAATTGAAATACCTCCTATTCCCCCTAGTATGAGACGATGTCCAGCAAAACGACCATTAAAATCAGATGCATGGACATTTTTTGATAGGGACGTAGAGAATCAAGTAGCTATATGTAAAATTTGTAAAAATGTTTTAAAATTTAAAACTGGAAAAGGTCACGGTAGGACGGGGGGTTTAATTAGACACGTAGTAAGTGCACATCCAGCTAGGTATGCCCAATACCACGCTTCAAAATCGGGTGCGCAAACACCCGCTCCATCGGGACAAGGTTCACATACTGATACTTTCCCGGACCAAGTACAGGGTCAAATTAACCCTATGACGGGGGGAATTGTAGGCCCTAAATACAATAAACATAGAGATAGGGAGGCAATATCAAAATTAGTTGTTGTGGAGGGTTTGCCTTTTTCATTTCCTTCATCTCCCGGTTTTATTCATTACATTAGAGATATATATAATGCTGCTTTTAACGGTTTTCCTAGATCAACTGTTAAGAGAGATGTATTTAAATTCGCGCATGAATATCAACAATATTTACGATATTCATTATATCATTTTAATGGCAAAGTATCTATCACGTCTGATATATGTCGTAGTACTAACGACCATGATTATTTAACTGTAACTTGTCATTGGATAGATTATAAATGGTCTATGCAAAAACGTATTTTAGCGTATAGATATATAGATGATAGGCACACTGATACTTTTATTGCAGATAATATTTATCAAGTGTGCGATTATTACGGAATAATCGATAAAAATATGACTATTACATTAGATAACGCTTCTTCTAACAATTACGCAATTACAATTTTAAAAAATAGTTGAACTCCATCTTTTCCAGATCATTTTCATATAAAATGCGCGTGCCATATATATAACTTAATTGTAAATGATGGTCTATCACTTTTTGAAGACATTCTTAGTAAAATACAATTTGCTATAAACTTTATTTTTAAAAGTAATAAAGTACTACGTAGAAAAGAATATAAAAAAACTTGTCACGATTGTGGACTATCTTATAGAAAAATTCCACAAGAAGTATCCACTAGATGGAATTCTTTATACGAGCAACTACTTGTTGCTTATGACTATAGAAAACCTATAACTTTATTTTTTAACTCTCATAATAAAAATCCAGCTGATATGATTTTAGATAGTGATTGGGTAAAAAATTTCGAACTTATTGTATTTTTAGAAAAAAATTTCAAGCAACAAAAGAATTTTCCAGTATATATTATCCTACTATTTCAACTATGTTGTTTTATATAACTCTAATATTTTTATTACTTAGTGAATATATGAAAAAATCAGCTTATAAGGCAGCTATTAAAAAAATGTTTGTCAAAATAAAAAAATATTTTATTCCTATTCCCACTATTTATATTATTGGTTCTGTATTAAATCCTACTATTAAAATAGACGGTACTAAATCACTAATTGAAACTATTTACGATTGTATAGAAGTACTACCACCTCCAAGTCCCAAAAATCTAAATCACCCACCACCTATTGAACAAACTAAAGAAGAAGTGTTGTCTAGCGTAGAACACCAATGCAAAAAAAATATATAGATTTTATCAACAAGAAAATGCTAGTAACTTACCGGCTTCCATACCATCTTCTTCATCTTCAACACAACCTCACAAAAGACATCTTGTTTTCGCGGCTAGTATTGAAAGCCTTAGAAATAGAATGTGCGGCCGTACCTCTACTACTAACCAAATTAGCGAGTTGGATATTTTTGTTTTGCAGGGTTCTGTACCGTACCAAGAAGTTATCAATGAAGATGGACATGAAGACTTGTTGAAATACTGGAAGGGGAATGAGAAGACCTTTCCAACACTTTCATTGATGGCCCGAGATGTTTTGAACATTCAAGCGTCATCAACTGCGTCTGAAAGCGCTTTTTCTGCCGGCAGATATCAAATAGGAGACCACAGACACTCATTAGCCGGAGACAGCTTGGAAATTGCAGTATTATTCAGAGATTGGATACGAGCGGAGCGGAGAAAGTGCGGTCAACCGGAGATCAACGAAGAAGAAGACGAAAACTACAACGAAATCTTATCCGAAGGTGGTGGAAGCGACGTAGATCAATTTGACCAACAAATATCAATTCCAATCGAAGAACCACAGGAAATCATCAAGCAATTAGAACAGATTTTTTTGAGAATGTAATTTTTTTAATTGCAATTTTATTATGTAATTTGCAACTTTTGGACAACACCACAAAGTTGCAATTTAGATTTTAGACAATTGTATTTGTATTACAAAAAAATCACATGTCTATTAAATAATATAAGAGGCACAAAAACAGCCTTGGGATATTTTTATTACACTATCTTGTCTTGTTTATTGAATTTTTTTTTATACATATGTTATTTAAAAAAAAAAAAAAAAGGAAAACCCGCCGGACCCCGCCCCGACCCTGACCCTGCCCCGATTCCGACGGGATTGGGGCGGGACTGGAGCAAGTCCCGCCAGACCCGACCCCGACCCCTTCGCCCGACCCGCCCCGACCCCGCCAGACCCGAGCCCGGCCCACAGGCCACCTTTATTATATACGCACACCACCTGCAGCTGGTACAGATATACACGATAATGATTATGCCCACAGAGGCCGATATGATATGATGGGATGCTCACAGAGGCTTGATGGCGTTATATACGCATATGTATACACATGACCGCATTGTGCATGGCATTTAGGCATATTATGGCCCTTAGAGGCATTCTACACAGACATGATACTTATGCATACTATAGCCCTCAGAGGCATTCTGCACAGACATGATACATATGCATATTATGGCCCTCAGAGGCATTCGGTACAAGTTGGTTGTTTCTTGTCTCATGATACTTTCAGGTCTCTATTATGCTATTTTTCATGCCTGACATACTAGGTACATCAGTCGTACTGATGTCCCTTTTGTCGGGGGACGTTGCGTTTCATGCCTGCAGGCTCATGTAGACAGGGCGACGGTCCGCACTAGTAGGATGCTGGTCCAGCTGATATTGGAGCACTCTATTTGTCCCAGGGTTGCAGTCTAGTCGTGGTACGATATTTTGGTTATGCGTTGGGGTATGACGGAGCCTTGTCCCGACCTTATGATGTCACGTACTCTTTAGAGGCTTGTAGACAGATGTCCTGTGTATAGTAGTCATGCATGGCCTTGGTATGTATATGTATATAGATTGGGTCCTTTTGGTTGCAGGATTTTACATAACTCTTTTCCAGTTTACTATTTTCATATGTCAACAGGGTATCTTGTGGCGGCCTTGTGGGCCGTGAGAAATTATGGTTATATGCTAAATACATGATTAGTGGTACTCGGCAAGTAAGGTCCGGGTGCCCGTCATGACCCTCCGGTATGGGTCGTGACATTTTTTACCATTATTGTTGCGGTTTCCGGTTTCTCCCGAACTGGAATTAGGTGTCACAAAATCCGCGGAATAGGAGTTGGTGGAGACAAGAGTTGTTCCGGCGGTGGCTTCCCCGGAGGCTGTTTGTTTCTCCTTGCGGGTTTCTTCGAGAATCAACCTCGAACGAGCCTTGTAAAATAGAGGCAACATATTACTCTGCTGAATGAATGTAGCAACCCCATCATACTGTTCATTCAACCCTGCAATCAATTGAAGAACCAACCTTTGATTTGTCATTGGCGAACCAACGATAGATGGTCCGCAAGTACCTACAACTCTTGACAATAGGCGGAAACGTTGGAGAAGTCATCCAATTTAATGTTGGTGAATTAGTGTTCAAGATATACTGCCCTAGAAAGTTTATTATCTTGAAAAATATTTTGTAAACGTTCCCACGCCTGTTTAGCCGTACAGTACGGTTCTAATATGGTATGCAAAAGATCATTTGAGATAGTGCCATAAATCCATTGAAGGACTATAGCATCTAAATGAAACCATAACTTTTTGTCTACCTCAGTGGTGTCCGATGATGATTCGGAAGGGATGATATGGCCTATTAACTCATATGCGCGGCAATGCATTTTAAATAATTCCGCCAAGAGGTGTATTACCCTTTTTCCATCTCAAGTGTTATGACAATAAAGCTCTTGACGTTGTTTACATCAAGAGCTGGATGAAATTTTTGTTTCTCGACCATAGTTTTCCACGAAAAGACAAAACAAGAATGAAAGAAAGAGAGAAAGGTGTTTTGTGATTGGTGGAATTTGAGGAGAAAACCCTAATGGCGTCGGCTAGGGTTTAGAAAAGGAGAAGAGAAAAAAAATAATTAGGGATTGGTGGTTTTAGGGTAGCCGACGGTGGGGGGTGTAGTAGTTTAGGGTTTTGTTTTTGATAATTAGGTTAGGGTTTGTAGTATAACAAAACCCTAGGTGGGCGGCTAGGGTAGGCCGATGAGAGAAGGGGGTAGGTTTAGGGCAAAAATATTTTGGCTTTTGATACCACGAAGAAAATCAATTCCATGGTTTATTTCATTCCCATCTTGAAATATATATACAAGTATATAATGCTAATGTTAAGGAAGACCTATCTAATTATCCTAAAATACATGATACTAATTTACAATTACATCCTAATCATATAAATTATGTGATTACATTTTTTATGATTTGAGATAATTATGGGATGACTCCATAATTATCCTAACATTATGTATGTGTGTGTGTGCGCGCGTGTGTGTATGTATGTCTGTGTGTATGTATGCTGGTAATTATCTCGTATTCATAGTGTAATGGATATATATGGATCCTATTATTTGTTCTATGCTTCCACATATTTGCAAGATGATTGAAGATTTCTGGTTTTGGTGTTTCCGGCTGGATATGCTATGTGATGTGTGGTAATTTCCAACTAATTTTCTCAATTTAGTGATTTGTAACTGTTTCCGGTTTGTTGATCTAGTTTAAGAACTTTTATGAGTTGCATCAGAAACAAATTGTTTTTTCCCTCTCGGTTTTGATGTTGCTTTTGAGTTTTGAGATGCTGCTTATGTCTGAGTGTTTGCCAAAGCTTATAATCCTAAGAAGTTAGGTGTAAGATCTATCATACAATGAGCTAGAAAGCTGTAATAGTGAATGTTCTAGAACATTCCCGAGAATGTTAAAGTTTAATAATTGGACGGATGGTTACTACTCTGATTTAAAGATTCTTATATTTGTTACAAGTATTCCCCCTCTTTGATGTTTCTATAATGCTGGACTGCGGAAAATTTTAGATTCTCTGCGGAAAGTAGTACCAAGGGAGAGTCAGAGCTGTTTTAACCAGTTAGATTCTGTTTAATAAAGATGAATAAGTTTATAGAGACTTCCTCAATTGATTGACTAAAATCTGTACTTTTAGGATATCTAGATTTGTCTCACAAATATTCGAGCTTAGCTCCAAGTTCTGCAAATTGTCTGATAACATGGTGGCATCTAGCACTGAAGTTTTAATTTATGCTCTTCTGAATGAGATTTCAATGTTAAAATACCAAATTATTTGTACATTGCGACAATTAGTGCAGCTCTTCGTGCTCTGCCTTTAAACTATGAGCCACAATGTTTTGCTGATCACTTTATGAAAGAGGATATATAACAGACCTGCAGGGGTTATGAGTTCCTTTTGAAGTAATGATCTTCTCCGCCATTTGTTCGATGGGAAGTAACCAGATATATCACATTGGGAACACTATCGTAGAAACTGGAACTTGTTACATGTAAATTCATGGTCCAATGATATCATCTGACTGATAGAGAGCATCTAGATATAATGCGCTTTTTATGTTGCTGAAGCCCAAACTTCCTTTTTTACGCTTAATGAGATAGGTCAGTTTTGAGTTATTGACCTAAAATCAAGTACAAAGATTAGAATCTTGTCTGCTGTAAGTTGATCTCATGTTTTTCAAGCTCCCATCAAACTTTGGATAAACAAGATTAATGATAATCCATTGAGTTATGTGATTTTATGTGGTTCATGATTCCACTGCACATGGGGTTTGATTGTCTTTAGTTCTCATCATAAGTAGTTTTCTCTCATTGGCTTTGTACTCATTATGTTGTACTTCAACTTCTAAAGCAAATTAAAAGGGATAGAATAACCATCTGTGACCAGTTTTCAAGATAATATAGCCTATTCCACACCTAGGAGCTGTGTCATATCGGCTGTAAATGTGGTATTTCGGTGCATTTTCCTTCTAATTTCTTGGTAATTAAGCAGATTCTGACACAAGGATGCCAGCAAGTAGCAGATGAAGCAGAAAGGGAGTACAAAAAGATGTCTGAGCGAATCAATGAAGGCAGGGAGGCAATGAAGGTGAATCTTCCATTATCTGCTATTACCTTTCACAAGTCTGATCCCATTTAATCTCAAATGATGTGTCATTACCATTAGTTAATTTATTTTTTCCTTTCTAGGGTTCATATTCTACGTTCATGGCAGAACTTCAAGCTAGTGGAGCTCGCTGTAAGTTCTTAGCCTTATGGTAATTAAGTACTACCACAAGTTTCTTAACAATGCTGAACATCTAATAACCTTTGCTACATTAGGCTTCAAGTACTTGGAATGAGCAGATGAAGAAATTGATTTATTTGTTGTGACAGATTCTTCTGAATTGCCTTTTGGATTAGGATGAACATCTCATAAACCTTGTTCACATACTTTACAGTGTGCAAACAAACCATCCCCGAGCTGTCACAATCCGTCGAGAAAGCCATAGATACTCTCAAGAACCGTTATGGGATCCATTCAACTTCAGCTTGTTGAAGGAATTGGCGTTTGAGGTAATTCTGTTTGCTGCTTTGTTGAATTGTTGTTGTACTTGTATCTATCTTGTGTTTCTTTAAACCTGAACTAAGAATCATATGGGTAAGTGTTTTAGCTATCTATCATATACTTGTGTTAAGCATTACTTCCCTGGTATATGGAACATGAACTAGGAATTTTCTTTCTTTTGATGGTGCAAGATCACCAGAACAATATGGTAGCCAGTATAAAAGTGTACAAAGTTGTGGCGTGTTCATTCTGATGTATTGTACCTGGGGGAAAATACCTATGAATTCCTTTCTCCTTATCTGTATAGCATTATGAAAGACTTGATAAGATCCTAGTTTGCTTAATACAGTAGGCATAATTTCAGTTTGAATAGTGTTTCTCATTATTACTCGAAAGACTGTTTAACCTTGAGGAAGAAATGGAAAATAGAATTTAGCTCTTGTAAAAACTGCCTATTTGGCATATCAGAGATAGCTATTTGAAATCAGTACTTCCAAAATCATTCTGTGTGCTTGGTGCAATGCAGAATGCTATCCCTTTCTACCTTTTCAAGCCTTCATCATGCATCCAGATAAAAATCCTTTGTGTCATCCTCTAAATAATTTCTATACAGAAATATGAGCACCAAGTTAGTATATATATATATATATATATATATCCGAAGGGTTGAAACTCTGATGATAGTAAATCATCTTTAGATGGGTGATGAGTGAAAAAGCATTCATCCGTTATATTACGTTGATGCATCCATTTTGTTCTTGTTTTCTCATTGTTTATTGTTGTGCGTGTGTGTTTTCCGAACAAATGATTATCAGACTGTTATAAAGCAATTGTCTTTTTGCTTTTGATGGACATTTTTCCAAACTCGTAATCCATTTTAATTTTCGCTATATAATTTCTTGAAAGGCGGAAATTAGTTTCTCTGAATTACATTGACTAAAGACTGTAGAAGGATAGGAGCTCATGGAGACAGTTCAAGTGATGATCTTTTGAGGCCTGCTTACAATGGAAATTCAACTCACGAAAATTCAAACTCCTTTTTTTGGTGTTATCTTTTTGCAGGTATAGTTTTTGATTGTATAGCTTGGAAATAGGAAGACTGAATCTGAAGGATGATCTGAGGCAGTTGGCAGCTTATAATTTCAGTTTCTTGTGGAATACATGCAAGACAACATTCAAAATTTGAGTGCTTGCTCATGTAAATGTTCATATTTTCTAGATGCATCGGACAATACTAAGAAGGTAATCTGTTCATCCACGCCTATATTGGCTTTTTGGTAATGTTCTATTAGAACATCACATTCGTGCATATGTCACACAACGTGGGAACCGTGTAGTGTAGGCAATATTCTAGTTAGCCGAAGATAAAAAGAAAAGAAAAGGGCAGCCCGGTGCACTAAGCTTCGGCTATGCGCGAGGCTCGGAGAAGGGCCGGACCACAAGGGTCTATTGTACACAGTTTTACCTTGCATTTCTGCAAGGGTCTGAAAGAAAAGAAACCTGGAAGAGTTCATTTTTTCCTTGTATCCACCAAGAGTACCGCTCCAATTCCAATTTACTATTAGAGGTGAAAAGAGCAGCTTCTAGTGCCTTTAGTCAAGTTTTTACTTAATTTTTGACAATTAGTCATAGTTAAGTTTGTTAATGTCATTCTTTTCTAAACTTTTGCTTAACGCCAATCTAGTGCTTAAGAAGCTAAAGAAAAGGAGGGCAAGTTGTCATAGACTCCACCATTTGACAATACCCAACCCATTATGAGTAGCTACAGATATTCATATTTTCAAGTAAAGCTCATTCGGTTCAGTTTAAGCCCATCAAACTAATTGAACTTGACTTAAAAGCTTTAGAAGTCCATACTTAGTGTAAAGTGTAAACACTCCAAACTCAGACATTACTGGATTATAAGTTAGAGTTAATTCCGAGATTGCATCAGATAGAGATTCGAAATTTTCATATATTCAAAACAGATACAAAGTTAAGTACATAAAAAAAAGGGGTTGGTCAATTGTTTATATACCAGGATTAATTGTTTATATATATCAAGCATAAATAACAATACAATGAACATTTTGAGTTAAAAATCATGTAAGTTTTACACATGCAGTATTGTAACTTGGAATAACTGTGAGTTGATTCAATGGACAAATACTGATGCTCGTGAGTCAATGGCCAAATTTAAGTTTTTCTTCCCATTCATGCCTCAGAGTTAATTAACTCAACCAGGAGATTCGAATTTTATAAGAATGGCCAAACAAACTTAACTGTGAAGGTCTTAATATCTGTTCATTGAAAAAAAATATGTAATAAACAGAAATAAAGTCCATTAACGGCAACTGGGGTCTCTTCTTTTTAACACTGAGTAAGCACTCTTTATTATAACCAAAAAAAAAAAAAAAAAAACTGAAAGAAAACCAGAAAAGAAGCTAAGCATAAAACCAAAGGTAATGAAATAAATCTTGGAAATGGGGAAAGGACTTGGGGATTGAGAGATGATTCATTATTAGATCTTTCATATTATAATATATTCTACTTTAAAGAGAGATGATGAGATCACTGAATAATGGCTTTTTAATTTATCACTTTTTCGAACTTTGCATGTATTTATATCACTATTGTTTTCGTGTTTTGCTTGCAGCAAACTAAAGAACATTCCTAACGTTAAAAGTAAGTCTCTTATAATCTCGACATGCAATAGCTTTTTCATGCATGTGTCTTTCTTTAACCTTTTATGAGTCTTGTTTAGATTTGGTTATGTTGGATTTGATGTGACCTTGTATTGGAAATTAAGAAAAGCTTCTTGTTCAAACTCACTTCTTTCATGATGATTCCCCCATTTCTTTTTTTTTCTTGAACAATTAAGAGGTTTCCCTCCCATTGATGTCCAATAATGAATTTTTAATATGTTTGCTTTGTTCTTTTTCTAATGCATGTATTGTGATCACACATACTTTGGAGTGGGTTGTAGCATTTCACAAATTGAACTTTTTGATGTGATATCTTAGTGTCTTAAAATGTATTTTTATGTTTGTAATCTTGTAGTTTCTAGAAACTGCATGTTATTTTTTTATGATTTTTCAATTCGGGTCATTAAGGGCAGACACATGATTACGAGGCAATGGTGATTTGGTAACATGGGTGTGAATACCGTATTTTATGTTTGGTTTGAAATTCCCATATTGACTACGAGTGACTAGCCGTTGGGCCGGAATTGGAGTTGGTTGGATAGAGGGTGTGATATTGGACTGACGTGAGATGGGTCCGGAGGCCGAGTGTGTGAGGACTGGACTGCCCGGGAGTGGGCATGTGTGTGTTGGGCTGCCACAAGCACCTCGTGCATGGTATGGTCGTCTAACTAACTTCCTTCTTGAATTTGGTTTTAAGCGTGGTGAAGCTGATCGTACTTTATTCATTAAACATCACGGTGTAGATATTGTTACTGCTCAAATCTATGTAGATGACATAATTTTTGGTTCGACCTCACAGTCTTACCTAAAGACATTTGTCGAAGCAATGTCATCAACATTTGAGATGAGCATCATTGGAGAATTAACTTTTTTCTTAGGCTTGCAGATTAAGCAAAGTGAAGATGAAATCTTCATCTCCCAGAGCAAATATGTCAAGAATCTAGTTAAGTGGTTTTGATTGAAAAATGTTAAACAGATGACAACTCCAATGGGATCGTCGCAGAAGATATGCAAGGATAATGTTGGTGAAAATGTCGACCCAACATTGTATTGATCTATGATAGGTAGCCTTCTATATCTTACTGCTAGTCGTCCTGACATAATGTTTAGTGTTTGTGTTTGTGCTCGATTCCAAGCCTGTCCCAAAGTTTCCATTTAAATGCTGCAAAACGTATCATTAGATATGTTGCCGGCACATGTGAGTTGGGAATTTGGTATTCCAAAAACACTAATCCTAATTTAATAGGGTATAGTGACTCGGATTGGGCTGGTGATGTGGATCATAGAAAGAGTACAAGTGGAGGATGTTTTTACCTTGGCAATAACCTTGTTTCATGGTATAGTCGTAAACAAAATTGTGTCTCACTTTCAACTGCTAAATCTGAATATGTAGCAGCTGAAAGTTGTTGCTCTCAATTAATATGGCTAAGACACATGTTAGACGACTATGGTTTTTCAAGTAATATTTTAGTTTTAATTGTGATAATTTGAGTGCCATAAATATTTCCAAAAATCCAGTTCAGCACTCACGTACAAAACATATTGATATTAAACATCACTTTTTAAGAGATTTGGTTGAAAACAGCTAGTTCAAATTGAACATGTGAAAACTCATCATCAACTAGCTGATATTTTTACAAAAGCTTTGGACCATGAGAGATTTTCTAGTTTGAAGAAATCTCTTGGTGTTTGTAATATCTAAAAAGACATTTTTTGTGAATGTCGGCTGAAATGTCTCAAACATTTCGGGTGACATTTACTTATGTATTATCATAATCTGATTATTGTTGTTGTATAGTGCATTACTTTTGGTCACACAAGCATGATCCTTAAATAAGAACATGATTCCAAAGTGATACCGTTCTCTGCGATGATATTAGATATCATAAAAAGGGAGTATCAATATAAGGCAAAGCCTTTACAAATATTTGGTAACTATGCAAAATGGGCAAAGCCCTTGAAATGATACCGTTCCTATTCTATAGGAGTATCAAGTGCTTCAAAAGAATTTTGAGAATACTAAATAAGTATTCTTATTTTTTACACAAAAAATAGTTTTGTATGTGTTTTATGATTAGACCAAGGACACGATAGAAAAATGTTACATTGGTCCAGTGGTTAAACTCATTAAAATACATATAAAACGTGTCATGATTTGTTGTCAAAACGAAAAGTTCTTGCGGGATCATAATGTTTGTGTTGTCCAAAATATTGCCAACATTGTTGTTGACATTTTCAGATAATGATATTTGTTGGGACGTTGATCTTAACTGATTCCAGAAAAAATTGATTAGTTTTCCCTATTTTTATGCTATGTTTTTAATTGGAATTCAAACTTTAAAAGGATAATATTAAATTTCAAATAAGATGTCTATCTTTTTATCCCAAAATCTTAGGTGCAAGTTATTGAATAAATATCAAACACCTAAAATTAAGGAATTTTTGTATTTTAAAGCTTGCCAAGAGTATAAATATCTACTTCATTTGTTCTTCTTCTTAACATTTTGTCTTCCGAATTAGAGAATAATTTTTTTTAAAAAAAAAGGAAAAGATCACATCACCTCGGTTTAATCCCTACCAAACCGATGGATTCCTCACTTTGTTCTTCATCCAAAAACCCAAAAAAAACTAAACCATCTCCTCCAAACTCTCCAATGGAGACCTCACCTATGTCAAACCCTATGTAAGCCAACACCACCACCAACACACCAATGAGCACCAGTCCACCACAATACACAGTTGCTTCTTCTTCACATCTGCTAGAGAACAGGTGCACGGCTATTATCCTTAGAGGAGAGGACGAACTCTTGTTGTCAGTTACCCAGGGGATGATAATAATCCCATTGATGTAGATGCTACATCTGATTTTTCTACCCTCGATAAAAGGACCAGTTTATCCTCCTTTCCCTCTCGGAGATCAAGTCGAGTGTTCGAAAGAGATCCAAGTTTGAAATATCAGTCTCTGCTTGCTCAAGTAGTGACACATGTGATATGGACTTCGAACTGTCTACGGAAGACACTGAAGAAGAACCACCAGTCTTTGATCCTCAAAATGAACCACCAATCTCTGATCCTCAACTTGAGCCCTCAGTCTCTGTTCCACAATATGAGTCTGAAGACGAGGAGATTCCTGACGACACCCCCTTAAAAAGGTTCTGCCCCAAAGGAATCCCCCGTCATGCCAGAATAGATGTAGCACAGAATGTTGCTGAGAATGTCACAACATCTCAAGCAACATTCCAGCAAACCTCAAAATAGACATCATCTTCATCCTCCTCGAGCAATATAGAATCATAAACTGATGTTGAGGTAAATGCTTTTTCTGATACTTCCTATTCCAAAGCAAAGTTTGATAAATGAAATTGGTAAAGGAATAGAATTATCAGGGAAGAAAAAGTGTTAGACTTAGTCTCATGCTCTGATTATGGTTTGGTTGAGTTCCTCAGTGATCGTAAGCTTCTAAAAACTGTAACTGATAAAGAACCCTTTGTTGATGAAGTAATTAGGTTGTTCTATGCAAACTTAAATTCTGATATAGCTAATGCCTCCTCAAAGAAATTTGGGAAGGTATACCTCTATAACAAAATCTATAAATTTACTCCCCTAATTATCAATCAATGTTTGGGAACTGAGCATGAAATTGGAAGCAGTACTACTGAAAGGGCAACAGAAAACAAGGACGAGATAATAGAATACCTCACTGGAGGTATAGTGAAGAAATGGACTTTTTGATGCCCTGCCTCAAAGCTCACTGCCCTATTTTCCACCCTACATAAGATTGATATTCACAATTGGCTCCCTTCACTTAATGAGTCGATAGTTACTACCGATCAAGCCTCTCTGTTATAAAAAATAGGAAAAAGGTTGAGAATTGACTTAGGAAGAATGATTTTCTACCAAATAGCCAATTTGGCTGAAAAAGAGTCAATCTTGATCCTTCCATAGCCCTCTTTGATCTATCAATTTCTACTTACCCAAGGCTTTGAGCCTAGAAATGAGGATATTTTAGGGAAAGCACCAGAGGTATATTCAGTGAATAAAACAATCTTGAAAAGCAAAGACAACGTTATTGACCTTCCCTGGCAAAAGGAAGCTAACATCGAGAATGTTGCTCGAAATGTTCCAAACATTCTAGGCAACACTGGTACATGACAGTCACCTCTGTCTATAGACTGGATGGTTAAACAAATTACAAAGCTCAACCAACAAATATCAGAGGTTGATGCTGCAAGGGATGTCTTAGTCCAGGCCAGAGACTAGTTCTTATTATTGCTTTCTTCCCAAAAATGGGAGATAACTCTACTGTGCATGGGGAGGAAAGAGCTGAGAGTTCTGATGCTGCTGTTGATGGTGCTACTGCTGAAGAAGCATTGGATGCTGTTGTACAAAGAGATGAAGTTGTTGGTAGAAGAGTCTTGCTGATAAGGTTGTAGCTAAGGGCAGAAACTGAAGCTGCAATGCAAAGAGCTGAAGCTCCCAGGGCAGAGGAAAGAGCAAGCTGAGATTATGCAGAGGTAGAAAGCGGCTGGAAGCTACTACTGATGCATAATATGCTAGGGAGGAACAACTGGTGATGATTGATGATTGGTTAATTTGGACTGTGTTTGTTTTCTTTGGATTGGATATTTGGTGATGTATTTGACAATGATCTGACATTGTTTTTGTTTCGGGATGATGTGTTTGAATGTTTTAATTTTCTTGTTTTTTCTAATCTTATAAGTTTTGTGTATATCCATGTTTGTGCTAATATTGTATCTTATATAATGATTTACACTGGTATACATATGTTGTGTTTGTATGCCATCACAGGTTAATGGAGAGCATTATTGTAATCATAGATGTGGGGACAACATCTATGACATTGCCATAGTCACTTGCACATATTGGAATAGGTTTTGTGAAGAAAGGCAAAAAGGGGAGAATGATAATGTTAGGTTTTGTGTTGTAACATTTTGCCCAATATTTCGTTTTTAGTTCTAAGTTAAAATTCAGAAATGTTGGAACAAATGTCACGACATTCGGACCAACATTCTGTAAAACAATTTTGCCTTACTTCACGGACTGAAGCAAATGTCGTGGGATTTTTACCACGATGTAAAAGTGACTTGGCAAGGTGTTTAGGTGCTGATGAAACACGTGGGAAGAACAAGTCAAAGTTGTTGCTAAGCTTGGGGAACAAGTCCAAGAAGTTGAGGATTTTGCTCCATGATCTTCTCCAACAAATCCTATCGGCTGCCCACCTTTCCCTCAACCTCCACAACCAATCAATGAGCTTTTCAAGGAAGACTCTCTACTATAAATAGAGAGGGAAGAAGAGTGAATCGATACCCAGAAACAGATTGCAAAAATATCAAGAGAGCTCTCGAGAATTCATCTAAAAAAACTGGATCACAAGTGTTGTCTGAGCGTGTCGACAACATTTTGTCCAACATTATAATTGCTACTTAGATTCTAAATTTGTTCTTCATTGAAGCAATTATAATGAGATGTTGTCTATGTCTATTTAGATAGATTTTTCAGGAAGAAGTCATCTGCGACTTCAATTTTTTAACTCCTTTTGTATTATCTTGTAATATTGTGAAAGAAGAAATTTATTGAAATTGTATATAAATATATACAATACTTTCGGTCACTGGCCGTCATAGGTTATATAATTTATGTAAAAATTAAACCTTTGTGTCTTTATTATTTCTGCTGCATTTTACTCTTCAAATGTTTTTCAGTTTTATCGAAGTGTTGTCACTTGTGACAGACAACATTATTGCCGACATTTACAAACTGCATTGACATTCGATTTGTTTTTACTTCCAGTTTATTTTTATTGTTCCATAGCATACCCCAGAACCCAACATTATTAATTCTATCAGAATTTTCTTCTCGATAATTTATTACACACTTTTATCAAGTGACTGTTGAATATCATAAGAGATCAGGTTTAATTTCGACATAGGCAAAAAAAGGATTGTTGATTTGATTTATTTTTTATCATTTGTCTAATTAAGCCTTAGTTGCTGAATTATTTGTATTTGTACTATTGGGAGATAAATATCTACATTTTTAGTCACTGTCTTACTAGTAGACGTAAGAAGATGTTATAACGATGAGATAATAATAGAATTCCTCTTAGTTTGGGCACAAACAGATGATAATAATTTCTTAATGATGGAATTATTGACCAAATTAAATCACAGTTTGAATTAAAGGCATTGCAAGTTGCCAAGACATATGGCAGGATTTATTAGGTCCCATTTCCAGAAGGCAATGTACGACTAATATACATAATAGAGAGCTGTGTTTTTACTTTGGTTAGTTCAGTTTTATTATTGGTCATACTTGCTTTAGGCAAAAATCTGCACAAGGCTATAAGAGGGCAGTGTATAAAGAAGTATGTGAAGTTAAAATAGTAGAAGAGTTTTCATCTCTTACCATTCAAAAGTGTTGAATTTTGAACTTAAAAAGAGAGGGGAAAAAAAAAAGAAACACAAATATACCACTTAACAAAAACCCCAAATGGGAAAATGGACAAGTATGGGATTTTGCCAGACAAGAAATTGAAGAATAGATTGAAAGGAAGAGACTTTGACTATGCTTTTCTTCCCTGTCAAGATCTTGTACGAATCCTTTCTTTAGAACATAAAAAAAAAGCTCATTCTTCCTTTCACTGCCACGTGTCAAAAACACACTTGTGCCACAACACATAACTCATATATGAACATGCTAGTTTGGAACATTTGAAAAAAAAATGTGGACTGGCTTAGATTTCAAGTCTAATGGTTGTAATTTTACTTTCATCCATTTATGTGTAGGGTTATAAACTACCAAAGGTCCTCTCTTTTTAGCTTTCATTTTTCCAGTATTCACGGATCTAATCCTCATCCAAAAAATAGAAAAGAACTCAAAAACTCTGCACGATTTCTGACTATGAATAGTAAAAGATCATTGACACATAACGCACGAATGTTTAGAATCATGGATTTTGTCCTACCGGACTGGTTTGTTATGACCCCTATACTGAATTCACCCAGTAATTATCTAGAATTTGAAATTTATAAATTTTTATAACGACTTTAAATTAGTATGCAATAATGAGTGGATTCATAATCAAATATTAATTGATTGATATACAATAAATTTATTAATACTTATACAAATTCTAAGCAAGCAATTACTACTAATTAAATTCATTAGGTGAATACATAAATTACACTATAGTCTGCCTGGCCCTCTACCCGTATTAACTAGTTCAAGTTTACTTAACTCGTACATTTTGTCATCTCTAAATCTGACATATACCACAAAAACATCTAAATCTAAACTGGATTCTTGGGACCTATGAAGGGTCAATTCCTTCTCTCATCTGAGGATGTTTCTTGTCTTGGCTACTATATTAGATGGCAATTCAACAAACCATCTGTCTACCCTTTCCAATTAATACTCATGCCAATTTTTAAAGTTGGAGAAAGGGTTGGGGTTCGTGGCGAAGTCAAGATCTTTATTACTTTCTCTGTCTCAATTTATATAATTTTAGTTTGACTGGGCACAAAGTTTAAGAAATAAACGAAGACTTTTGAATCTTGTGGTCTAAAATAAGCTAAAGATATTTGTGCAGTTATAGATCATCACATTAAGTGTAAAATGTAAAGTTTAAAGTTAAATTATTATCAAATAAGACAATGCGCCATTCTTTTTTAAATTGACTAAAAAAAAATGTCTGTCATATAAATTGAGACAAAGGAACTAAAAGACTTCGTAATATAAAGAAGTCAATAGAATTCAACATCTACTACTCCATGTAAGCACATATTTTTAAAAGTACTTTAATTTTGATATTGTATATATAGTATGATTTTCCGACAGAAGAAGCAGTTCAGAGGAACCCCATTGTGCCCCGAGCTTTGTCTCTAGCTGGTAGGGTTGTTTGCTTGTTGAGGGATGAAAGAGACTGGCATTGAGTTGCCTCGTTATTCCAGGCATTTCTTCTTTTGCTTAAGCCTCAGATGGAGGAATAAAGTTAGAAGTACACATCACTAATATTCAAAAAAAAGCAGAATTGGCATTTATGCAATTTGCCCCAAATATTTTGCCAGAAATGCCAAAGCAGAACAGGAGAGGCAGCAAAATGGAATAGAGAAGCAGTGCTGACAACCGACAATAGCAGGTTACACGTCTGAGTGAAATTTGGAGTATCTCTGCCCAAAATATGGCATTGCAGTGAACGGTCACAGGCGGTACTAAGTCCCACATAACACCAAATAACCTTTTTTTTTTTTTTTGATATTCAGCTTCTCGACTTACGCCGGATTATTTTTGGAGATAGTAGTCCCGGTCCCTCAGCACTACTACCAGTAAATCGCTGGCTGTCCCTGAATGACCAGGGTTTGAGAACAGAGCAACTGATATCACCTACAAGGTCTTACCCAGAAGAGAGCAAATTGCTCCCACCATGGTTCGAACACACATTGCAGACCTCAAACTGAATTTTAAATTTCTCTTCTTGTCATCCAGCTATGCACGGGGGACAAATAACCTTCTTTCTTTTATGGCCTAAACGTACGGTACAAAAGAGAGAGAGAAAAAGTAAATGGAAGCCAGAGGAATAAGGCATAGTATGTCACAAAGTCCCAAATCAGATTCTAATGACCATACAAGAAAGTATAGAAGTGAACACAAAATTTTAACAACAAAAAATTAATATATTGTTACAAAAAAATGTAAATGGCAAGTTGCGAAAACTTTTCACATCGAATGTTATTGTAACGACATGCAATAATTTTTATTGTTGCGAAAATTATTTTTGACAATAACATCCAACATATGACAATAAAAAATATTATTGACAAATGCATTTCTTCTTTATAGTGCTATAAAAAGAATGAAGGTTTGAGTTATTTCGCAATTTAATCAACTTACGTTGAAGTAGAATTAAATATAACGCTCAGGGTGACGAAGGCGGACCAAAGAGAAAGACTGATAAAACGCTTAGCTTTAAAGAGATGGATATGACATCTTAGGTTAATCCATATTGAACAATATACTAGTACTATTATAACACAAATTCATATAGTATTATATCATGAGCATGAGCTTGAGCTTGGACGGTGACTCTAAAACTCTCTTCCTCCTCCACATAGTTCCTCTGTTCCAATTTATTTTGATATACTTTTCTTTTTAGTTCATCTAAAAAAATGATATATTTTTTTTTTTTGCAATAATTTAACTTTAACATTTATTTTTTATATTTAACGAGATAATCTATAACCATACAAATATATTTGACTTATTTTAGATCATGAGATTCAAAATTCTTCATTTATTTTTTAAACTCCGTGGCGAGTTATATCACATAAATTGAGACGGAGGGAGCAGTTAATAAGGGAAAAACTTATTTGAACTCAACGCATGTATCAAATCATGTAATTTACTATGATCAAGTGATAAATTAAATTAAAATTATATATATTAATAAACTATAATAATCAAGTCATAGGTCATATGTAAAACACATGACATGTACTTGTTATTTTTGTGCATACATTAAGTGATACTAATTTCTCCTCCCCCCACACCCCACACCCCAAAAGAACTCAATTGAATAATTTTGATTATTGAATTGGAACTCTAAATTATGTCAATATTTAATTAGACCTACTTGTCAACACTCTACAACCCTATCACCATAAAGTATGGAACTAGAATTTTAGAATTAGAATTGGAATT
Organism: Anisodus tanguticus; assembly: GCA_034509755.1. Classification (NCBI taxonomy): domain Eukaryota; kingdom Viridiplantae; phylum Streptophyta; class Magnoliopsida; order Solanales; family Solanaceae; genus Anisodus; species Anisodus tanguticus. The sequence goes on from CM067546.1 coordinate 36,189,032, forward strand.
GCTTAGTGATGAGGTAAGACAAAAAAAATATGATGGAATCAAGATTTCTTTTCTCTTTTGTTGAAGTAGTTGCATGGGACTTGACGAGATGGGAAAGAACTTTGTTATATTCTCATTAGGATTTGTAATGTAAATATGTACTTTTGATACTATTAGGTGTGGTATAGTCTAGGTACTCTTATCGTGCATTTTGATTTGACCTTTCATTTTGCACGGGTGCATTTCTTTTCTCTTTCCTTGATCTTATTTTTTTGTGACATTTGCTTTAGAATTTACAAAAAAATGCAAACTCAGTTTCTAAATTTTTGAAAAACTTATTTTGTTTGAGTTGATTTTTTCAAATAAATAAATTTGAAAATTTTTGCTTTTGAAATATTTAAAATATCGAGTTTGTATTCCAACTTTTTATCTTTTTATTTTACAAAAATAAAACAGCTCTAGTTTAAAACTCAAACAATGAGTTTGCAAACACAACTTTATAAGCTCTAAAACATTGTGAAAACTAGTAATTGAAGGATGAATGAGTAAGGGTGTCAATATCCTGATTCAACCGATTATTCTAATATATTTATATCATATAAAATTTTAATTTTTTTTTATGTATAATTAAAATTAGACCTTTCTATACCATCGCGATTATCTTGGTTTCTCTTCAATTTTAGTTTGATTCTGTTAATTTTTGGTACTTCTGTTTTAAAATGTCAAATTAGAATATTAATGTAACTAAGATTCTCATTTGATACCTAAACATAAAATAAAAAATTTGCAATTTCCATGTCAAGAAACAATCATAGGAAATGAGCATCACTAGCTTTCAAGCATACATACTTTGAAAGTATTTTTGTTGGTGAAAGAAATAATCCCTTAATTATTTTTATTAATTGAGAGAGTATATATACAATTTATATATTTCCATAATAGAAAAATCATATTCCTATTCTACTCCTAAAACCCTATTCTAATTGGGCACTAACTATACAATTATGGTAAGTGTACAATAATAATTACAACCAAACACTACCTAAATTATGCCAATAAACCGTGATATACACGATGTATACATACCGAGTATATCACAGCCCAACAGTGCAACGGGTATATTTAACACACCCCCACAATCATAGCGAGCGGTCTTCGTACGCTGAGATTGTCCCTAAAATCTTCAAAAAGAACCGAGGGAAGACCATTTGTAAAGATGTCTGCAATTTGATACCTGGAAGGGACATGGCAGACGCGTACTTGTCCACGAGCTACCTTTTCGCAAATAAAGTGAATGTCCATCTCGATGTATTTAGTGCGCTGGTGCTGAACCGGATTATCAGAAAGGGAGATGACACTAACATTATCAAAGTAAACCAAGGTAGCTTTCTGAATAGGACAATGAAGTTCCAAAAGAAGATTACGTAGATAATATTATTCAGAGACCAAATTAGCTACCCCTCGATACTTGGCCTCTGCATTAGAGCGGGACAATGTCGACTGACGCTTTGCAGACCAGAAGACCAAGTTATTAACAAGAAGCACGCAATAGCCAGACGTGGCAAGTCTGGTATCCGGACAACCACCCCAATCAACATATGTATACGAGACAAATGTAGATGTCGAAGACGGATATAGATGTAGGCCATAGTCAAGTGTCCCCTGAATGTATCGAATAATGCATTTGAGCGCATTCATGTGTTCAACCCTGGGATCATGCATAAACAAGCATACCTACTGTACGACATACATAATATCTGGTCTCGTGAAAGTAAGATACTGAAGAGTATGTGCAAGACTACGATAGCGGGTCGGATCCTCGTAAGGGGAGCTAGCTGCATAACCTAGCGTGGGTTTAGTATCAACTGGAGTGGAAGTGGATTTGCATGAGGACATGCCAGCACGCTCAATAATCTCAGCTGCATACTTTCGTTGAGATAAGAACAGCCCACCTGCATGACGAGAAACAACAATCCCTAAAAAGTAATTCAAGGGCCCTAAGTCTTTTATAGCAAACTCAGAACTGAGCATGGTCATGATAGACTTGGGCAAAGCATCAGTGGAGGCAGTCAAGATAATATCATCCACATATAATAAAATATAAGCTAGGGAAGAACCACAACGATATATGAACAATGAATTATCAGACATGCTGTGCGAAAACCCAATAGACGAAACATAGGTTGCTAATCTCTTATATCAAGCCCGTGGGGCCTGCTTAAGCCCATACAAAGACTTCTTCAATAAACAGACACGGTGAGAATATTTGGGATCCCTAAACTCCAAGGGCTGATGCATATAGACCGTCTCCTTAAGATCACCATGTAAAAAAGCATTCTTCACATCTAACTGATGAATGTGTCATACTATCGAAAGAGCCAAGCTGAGCACAATGCGAATAGTAGCCGGTTTGACCACCAGACTAAATGTTTCACCACAATCCACACCAACCTGCTGAGTCTTACCATCACCTACAAGACGAGCCTTATGCCTCACAAAAGAACAGTCAGAATTGTCTTTATGAGCAAAAAACCACATAGACCGAATAATATTAACACCAGATTGACAGGGCACCAACTCCCACGTTTTATTATCAATAAGAGCATTATATTCGTCGGTCATAGCAATTTTCCAATTCGGATAAATTAAAGCAGACACATGATTACGGGGTATGAGTGATTTAAGAACATTAGAATTTAAATTAAAATGTCTTTTTGGTTTAAAAACACCCCGTTGACTACCAGTGACTAGTCTATGACTCGAGGGAGAATTGAGTGGAATTTGGGTAGTGATGGAACTGGAACTGAACTGGGCAGTGGCGGGACTAGTCGGCCGGCGGGCGTGGGACCCGCCGGCCTAATAACAGAACGCCGACCGGGGCAATGGGGTCAGACATCGCCTGCAGCCGATTCGAGAGATGGATTGGACCGTGAGTCTGGCCCACTGGACTGAGATGGGAGAACAGCGGGGCCAGCAGGAAGTGGGCTCGCTGGCAAATTTGGGTTGCGGGACACGTCCGAAAAATGGTGAATAATATACGGGGATATACCATCATCCAAAAATTTATACGAACTAGGCACGAGATTACTTAACTTAGCAAACGAAAATTGGGATTCATCAAAAATTACATGGCGACTAATGATGATTTTATTAGATGATAAATCAAAATATTTATAACCATGATGATTTGACGGATAACCCAAAAACACATAAGGGGTAGACCGGGCCTGAAGTTTGCTAATTGTGGTGGTCGAAAATAGTGGTGGTCAGAAATAGTGGATAACACAAGCACCCAAAGACCCTAAGATGTGAATACGAATGAGTCTTATTATATAATATTTGGAGAGGGGATGAATAATCCAAACCTTTGGTAGGAAGAATGTTAAGGAGATAGGTAGCCATTTGTAGAGCATGATGCCAAAAGGACGGAGGGGCGGAAGAACGAACCAATAAAGTTCGGACAATGTTATTAATGGTACGAATTTTGCGTTCGGCTTTCTCATTTTGTGAGGACGTATGAGGACAAGAGAAACGAAAATCGATACCATTATTAGCACAAAACTCCCTAAACAACCCATTATCATATTCTTTCCCATTATCACGTTGAATATTCTTAATTTTTCGTTTGAATTGGGTACGGATGAAAGCTCTAAATTTTAAAAAGGTGGAAAACACGTGAGATTTTTCGCTAATGGAAAAGTCCATAAAAATTAGAATAATCATACAAAAAAAGAATATTATATCGATGGCCCAAAGAACTGATAACGGGGGAAGTCTATAAATCACTATGAATAATATCAAATGACATTAAAGTACGAGAATTAGAGTTTACAAATGGCAATCTAACAATTTTTCCTAAAGACCAAGATTGACAAATCAGGGTACTACGCGTACCCTTACTAGAAATAAAATTATTTTGATCTAAGAAAGACAAAATTGACGACCTCGGATTACCTAGACAAGCATGCCACAAGGAAGGAGCAATGGCTGCAAAAGTAGATGGCAAGAATGGACTCAAGAGAGACTAGAGGTGGGCGTGATAAGATAAAGATCTCCTCAACTATCACATCTCATGAGAGGAATCCCCGTCTTGAAATCCTTCACAAAAAATCCAAAAGGATAGAAAAACAACAGAAACAGAATTATCAGTGTTGAATTTACGGACATACGCCAAGTTTTTAATTAGTTTAGGGGCATGAAAGGTATTTTTCAAAACAATAGGAGAATGGGGAGGGGGGGGGACAAAGTTTTATGACCATAACCACGAATTGGAATTGAATTACCATTATCCACAATTATGCCACGATTGTTGCTCAATTTGGAATAAGACGAGAGAGTACCTTGGTCCGACGTCATGTGAGTAGTGACTCCGATGTCCATGTACCAATTTGGGTCCGAGGGATTTATTCTATGTGTGTCCATCGCGACTTTAATATCGGTATATGTGGGGCCCGTGACATGATGGGCTTGCGGAGGCCGAGGCCCAAGCACACCGGAATATTGATTATCTTGGAATATATCGCGTACTCTATTCCATGCCGCCATCGCTGTAGCGTCTGTTTCGATAATCGTTTGCAAGAGGTCGGTAGAAATAATTGAGTAAGTCCACTAAAGAACAGTAGCATCAAGGGTCGACCATAACTTAGGATCATCCTCGGGTTTGGGCACTTTCGTATCTGTAGGTGCCGCGGGGATAATATGATAGAGGACTTGACGTGAACGTACGTGAACTTTGAACAGTTCGGCCCACGTCGCGTATTGGACGTTTTCTATTTCAAGAATGATAGGGATGTGATTCTTGATGTTAGAAATAGTAAGGGCAGGGTGAAACGTGTTCTTAGCCATAATAGCAACAAACAACGTTAGGAAGGGATTTGGAAGAAAATTTGGGAGGAGAAAAGGTAATGTCAGGCACGGAAACCAAGAAGAAGTGCTCGGATTTCACTGTTCGACGGCCGGAAAATTGGAAGAGAAAAATAAAACCTAGACTTCTGATACCATGAAAGAAATAATCTCTTGATTATTTTTATTGATTGAAAGAATATATATACGATTTACATATTTATATAATAGAAAAATCATATTCCTATTCTACTCCTAAAACTCTATTCTAATTGGACACTAACTATACAATTATGGTAAGTGTACAATAATAATTACAACCAAACACTACCTAAACTATGCCAATAAATCGTGATATACACGGTGTATACATACCGTGCATATCAAGGCCCCAACAGTGCAACGGGTATATTTAACCGTTTGTGCATTATCTTTTACTTTACTATTAATATTAATATCATTTGAAAGCATATTGCTTACTGGTAATATTGCTTGGTTGAACATATATTAAGAAACATCAAAATTGAAATGACGTGAACGAACAAAGAAGAGTTAAGAATTTAATACTATGACAAACCTTGACGACGTTAATACTTTTATTCAGTCTTAGCTTGCCTCATTAATGCAGCTAGAAAACGTATGGAAAATAATTTCGAGGTAATGTGAAGTTATAAGTTTTCATTTAGTGTAAATCTCTATTTTCATTTGTTGTACCTTCTAATTTATCGAGTTATACCCTTTTCCTATTTTGCCACATGTAATAGAAAAGCTCCATTTCCTATTTTATAATCAATTGAAATATCTTGATAAAGTCAAATTCTAATATAATACATCATAATATGAAAGTTTGATTCTACATAAAACATGAATATTATATGAAATGCTTATTATAGAGCATCACTGTTATAAAAAAGGTCTGATTGTTTTTTTCGAGAATAAAAACTGTCAATGAATTTATGTAACTTACTTGTATGTGTGGTATTTTTATAGTTCGAATTTAGTGACTGAGCTTTTACTTCTTCCGCTATTAAATATATGCCAAAAAGCAGTAAAATAAGTGGAATCAAACATGTAATAAAAGCAAGTCATTTTAAAATTAATGTTTAATCGGATTGCAAAAAAACCACCAAGATAATTTTTTATGACAAACATTAAAAGAGACAATGATTTGATTGTTCTTTGATCCAACAGAATCATTTGCTTAAATTCACCAACCCGTTTATTTCCTAATTCTCCAAACCAAAATATTTATTAAAAATTTCGAGGTTTATCCACTCCTTAATGCTTCTAATCAAATGAAATAACGCCACGTATACAACCTCGACATATGCTCCATCATGTCGTCCCCAATCAAGACCACATTTAACCCATTTATCTAAATGACAAAACCCTCACCAATGTCCAATTCCTTAACCACAACGCACAACCCACCGTACAACCCTTATTCTACTTTTTCCCCCACTATAAGAGGGAATAAGCACACAGCAGGTTAACATGTCTACTTGGCATTTTGAGGGTAGTTTAGTCATTTCAGTTAAAATGGAACAATATGATTAGTCAAAAAGGAATCTGACTGTAGCTGGCAATAAAACATTTGTGTGCCTTGACCAAATTGCCACTATGCTGATCGCATCATCCACCACTCATCCAAAACACATTTCTTATGCTCCACGTGGCATGAATAAGTCAAGGGGTCTTTTTTCTTTTACTTTATTACCATTATTTATTTTGTCTAAACATTGTTTAGCTGTATTATTATTAACTTAACGTATTGAAGAAATTGAACTATTAACATTTATAATGTAAGATTTCTATTAATACTTATGGTACTTGTTAGATTCATTAGCGAAGTTAATTCAGTTTTTTAAATGTAACTTGTAATTTTGAATTAACTTCTTATTTATTTGTGTAATCTTGAATTTTGAATTATAAATTTAACTTTTTTATATTATTTTATAAGACAAATTGGATTATAGAATTATAACATTATTGGTACTCTGTACATCCCAATTTATATGACACAATTTGACTAGACATAAAGTTTAAGAAAAAACACTTGAGACTTGTTGGTTAAAACGTGTCATATATATTTGTGTGATTACAAAACATCTTATTAAAGATAAAATGAGAAGTTTGAAGTTAAAATTATTTCTACATATCTAAAAGTGAAATTCCTTTTGGCAAAAAGGTATTTCACGGAATAAAAATATCTTGAGTTCATCAATAATTTATTCACACTAAAATTGTAACTTACACTTTTTTAAATAAATACAAGTTTAAAGTGAATTTTATTTTTCTGCTATATTTATATTATACTTTTAAATGGGAGAGTACCAGAAAAAAAAAGATTAAAAAGGAAAGGAGAAAAGTAAATGAAAATCGCCAAAATTAAGAGTAGAATGTATTCGAAGGGTAAACGAAGGAGTAGCAAAACTAAAAACTAAATAAGCGAGGAACATTTGAGGGGGAAAAAAGCATAAAAGAAAATAGATATATTAGTTACTTTTACGGTTTAAGATTTGGAGTTTAACTTATAGAAAAAAATTGAATAATATAATTTGAAATTGAAAATTTAGAAATTTTATATACGTAGAAGCATAGATGCTTCCAATGTGATTTTTATTCAACAGGATACAAGTATTTAAATTCCTATTGAACGCATGAAACATAAGAATTTAATTGAAATAAGAAAATACAAAATTAGCTTTATATATAAAAATAAAAAAAATATATTAGGAACTACAATAATAATCAAAATATAAATAAATTATATTAAAATTAAAATTATTGAGCCCGTACGCAGCACGTGCTTACTTCATCTAGTATCCAATATACAAACACAGGGTTTCCGTTATATAACGACAACATATTTTGACGGCGTCACTTCACCTTATAAATACCTCTTCATTTTTTCCAATGTTGTTTTCTCTTACTTTGTCTTCACTCTATATTTTGTTCTCTTCCAATTTCCATTACATATATTCTCCATGTTCTTTGTAGATTCTGCTTCATTTTTGTATATATATTAACCTGCAACTTACTCTGTTTACAATTTCCAGCGAATATTGCAGCTGTTTTTATGGTGATTTGATTATATATATCTCCAAGATTTGCAAAAGGATATCCAAAAAAAGCAAAAAAGAAGGGTCTTTTGAAGCCATTTGAGTATTTGGTAAAGGGTTTAGCTCATCTGCTGCAATATTTGTTATCCATTTTGAGGTATGAATATTCTGATAAAATTGAAAAAATAAATATTTTTTGAAATTTCTACACTACATCCGTTCATATATAATATATATATATATATATATATATATTAATGTACATTTCTTCTATTTCAATTTTGTTTGTCTTAGTTTTTATTTATACGGTCAAATGATATTTTCTTCAATTATAACTTTTTCAAATACTTTCTAATATTGTAAATTGTTAACTATGGTAACTTATACTAGTATTTTTTATGTAGTCTTTAAATATATAAATTTTGTTTCAAAAAAATTAAAAATTCTATGTCTGAATTCACACTGAATATTAATTAACTTGACCCTCGTAATCTAAATCAAGACAAACAAATTAAAACGGAAGGAGTAATATATATATATATACATATTTTATAAAAAAATAATATATATAATTATATTTGACTAGCAAATATAATTATTTTTGAACGATAGGTAAGTTTTTGAGCTGATAGTCTATCAGAAATAAACTCGTCATCTCCTAGAGTAGGAATAAAGTTTTTCATACACTTTACCTTTTCTAAATTTCACTTATGAGATTATAGTGAATATGTTATTGTTGATTAAATAGTTAAGTTGCACTTTTTCTTTTTTTGGTGGGTCACTATCAAGAGTGTTTTTTTTTGTGTGTGGGTTAAATGGGGTTTGTCTGTATGTAGAATCAGTGGCCGCTGTCAAAACTAGACAATGTGTATTAAATTCTACAGCGATTTATCATTCTATATATACACTGCTCTGCTGCTACTCATCCTACTACTGCCACTCTTAACACCTTTTTCTTCTTTTTACTCACAATGAAGATGAAAAAGGGTGTGACAATGGATTAATAAAGATTGATTATGATGACTAATCTGTCAGAAAATTCGGCTCTAGTCACTGATAAAATGAAAAAACAAAGATCTTTGAATGAGGTCTGTTTCTTTTTTTTTTTCCTTACGAAGTTTCTTTATATGTCTGCACATTTAAAGCAATCACAGAATGAAATTTCTTTTTGGACATTCAATTATTGAATGTTCTTTTTAGTCCTCCTTCTTCTTCTTCTTCTTCTTCTTTTAATATATTACACTCTTTTCCCTTTTGTTTGAGTACTTGTTCTGATCCTCAGAGTTCTCTGTCTCTCTTTTTCTTTCTTTGTCTCTCTTTAACTTCTTTTCTTTTTGTCTTTGGCTGAGAAAGAACATTCAGGTATTTATTTTCCCATTAACTTCATATTCAAGACGTGAGTTTTCTTTTAACATTTGTTCAAATTAAGGGTGTAATATTTATTTTTTTTGTTAACTTTAGATTTTGTCAGAGTATTTTTCGACTTTGTCTTGTGCGCTTAAAAGAGTATATAATCTTGAGTTAGGCTTCTTTTGGGAAATGTTATTATGTCAAATGAAGAATGTCTTCTTAAGAATCTATTTGTGTGTGTATTAATTTATTACCTATAACTCATTCTCTTTTAAGGGAAAGCCAGTTTGAAATCATTTGAAGAAAAAAAAGGTTAACCTAGAGAGGTATCATGATTTTCCCTTTTTTGTCTGATTAAAATTATCAATGTTTTACATTATCTTTTATAGAAAAATAACAAACTGTAGTATTAAACTAGTCCCTTTTCTGAATATATGTATCTCACTTCTCATTTTAGTTTGATAAAAAAAATATTGTCCCTTCCTATATTCAGTAACTTAATTTCTATATCTCATATGACGTGTTTAGAATAACAAGATTCAAAAGATATTTTTATACCTTATACACATATATTTTAAAAAGGACAGTCCGACACATAAAACATCCCGCGTTAGCATACCCGCAAGGGTAGTCAAGTTGGTGTAGCAGTAGAGCGCGGGACAACAAGGTCACGAGTTCGATCCCCTGCATAAACCTTCTTGGTTGAGCTTGTCACACATGGCTTGCCAAGTGTGGTTAATTGGCCGACGTGGTTGCAAGTGCTATTGCGTCGATCGGGGTTTACCATGTGCGCACTCGAGAGTAGCGGCTGCGGATTCCTTCGTAAAAAAAAAAAAAAAACTCGAACCATAAATTAATATGTATATATTGTGAATAGATATATATTTTAGATTGTAATATTCAAAATTCATTTTACTTTCTTTAAATTTTGTGTTAATCAAATTAAAACATATAAAATAAATTGGAGGGAGTATTTGTTAGTATTACTATAAAAGGAGGGTTGTTTTTGTTTTGTGCATTTCTTTACTGATGTATTAATTTTTATTTTATGTTTCGATTTTGTAGGGACTGAAAAGAGTAGAAAAGTAAAAGGGAGGAAGAGATAGAGTAGGGGAGAGTGCAGGAGAAGATGTTGACGTGTATCACGTGTAAGCAAAAGATAGAAGATGATGGAGGTGAAGAAGGACCTCGTGGCCATGCTACTCCCAATACTAAAGACTCTATCAAAAGCCTCACCGCACAGGTCCTATTTCAACTTTTTACCATTTTCATTTCATAAAAAAAGACTCCAAATTTATTATACTAATTCAATCACTAATAAAAAAATTACGTTTTACTCACCTTTTCATCACTGAAATTACTTTAATATTTAAAATGTAAATACTTTGACGAATTAATAGAAGAAATAATATAAGAAAAATTATTGATTTGATCTTTATTTTGAGTATCATATTTGGTTATTTATTAAGACTGTCGTTTGTTAGGACATGAATGGACTCTTAACATTCAATCAACCCTTTCACATGAGCTTGACCCTCATTTGTAATGGTTTAGAGAGAGGCTTATTTATCATACTACTCCATAATTTTAGAGGTATTACTTATCTTTAGTTTCATTATTAGTGTTTTTTTGGTTTATAATATAGCTTATCCTATTTAATTTTCCGGACCAATATGCTAGAAACTTTTTTAGCTCAAGCATTCTTGTGGGTGGCTATAGATATGCTTAAAATTATAGATGGTCACAATGTAAGTTGGGTTATTCAACTGTCAGTGAAAGCCAAATTAAGGTGTTTTTCTATGTATTCTTCCAAAATAAAATTATGTCAAAAATGTTGAAGATTTCTGGTTTTATTTACTTCTCTTTTTTCTTGTTTGTCCAAAGTAGAGCTAAACTCGTCCTCCGGGGCATAGTCCAGTGGCAAAGCCTGGGCGCTATAAGGCGCTCTGGCATGGGACAGCGTGGGTTCGATTCCCCGCAAGCACGAAGAAATTCTGCATGTTGGGGAATTTGACTTTGTCTCATTGATCAGTTGTACGCTCCCAGAAAACTGGCCACCGGAGCACATCCCGCGATTTACCTGGTGATAGTTGTTGAAGGACCGGTGCTATTACCTCCAGGACGTCTGGGTAATACCAGTGAAGTAGTCAGGCGCAAGCCTAGAAACCTGGATTATCAAAAAAAAAAAAAAAGTAGAGCTAAACTCTTAGTACGAGACCTGTCGCTTTAGCCACTATATCTTTAGTGGGAGCCCACAATTCATTCTTTTGGGCCCACAATTCCCAACTGGGTTGGGCTATATTTGGACATTGGGTTCGAAGAGTAACAAGAAATGAACATTTTGTTGGTCACGCAGGGAGGAGTGAGGACCATGTCCATATAATGTGACTATAAAAACCCAGCAAGTTCAAAGATTTTTCCCTAAATAAGGCTTTTATTTGTGGGCACTATGGGTATGGTACCTTATAATATGACTTTAAATTGTTTAGACCCCCACCCTTTATGTTTAACATGTAGATTCGGTCATGTTCACGTTATTTCTTGGATCATGTGTCTCTGTTCTTGGTCCCATAATGTTCCTACTTTAGTTTACTTTTCATTTGGTGGTCCTTATTTTATTCTTTCATTTTATCATCTTGCAATTATAAATACACTTTTCTATCTTATTCATTTCTATCCCAAATTTTTGAAACAAACAATATTTTAAGTTGGTTAGGCTGATCAATTGGACCATTATAAAGGAGTTAGGAGCATAGTAATGTGGCCTATACCAAATTGTCCCTACAAAAAATATATGATGAGTTGTGTTGCGTGAACTTGTTGAAAATGTTGTTGCACTCGTGTAATTTTGAACAGTCCGAACAATATAATTGATAAGAATTCTACTATAAAATATCTTTGCACATGCCCTTGAAGATGCATAAGTAAAGATATATTTATGGCGGATTATGTGAGTTCAACTGAATTCATTGTATTAGGCTTAAACTGAAAAATTTAAAATGTATACAAATAATGAGATCACACTTACTTTGATATCCCTGACTCTAAATCTAAGCCTATGGTGACTTATCTTGGGTTTCTTTCTTGGATGTGACAGAAGTTTTTTCCATTAAACATAGTACTATACATCTGCAAGGTATATTTCCCTAGTTCAAGGGTGACCATAATTTAAAATGGGGTAGTTGATGAAGTTGTTGTTGGGGTAGTTGATGAAGTGATCTTTTTAATTAAGTGGGTGTGAATTTGTTTTGGTCAAGTCTACTTAGAATTTGCAAACCCAATAAAAAGAACAGTCTAACATGTCTAAAACTAGTGCAGAATCTTAGAAAAGACAATACCCATGTCTGGCCAAAGACTTGTCTGAATTGTCTTTGACATGACCAGCCATTGATATACTGTCCATTTACTGTAGTCCAGCCTCCAAATTACTCAATCCTTCACATGTTCTACTGTTAAAATTGATCTGTACCCCAGAAAGTTAACTTCTGAAATTAAAGTGACTTTCAAACAGCAATTTTTGCTTTTGGACCTATAAAAAGATCTGCTTTGACTGTTCTTTGTTTGATAGTACAAGTCAAATGCGTGATCTTGCAGCAGTAGTAGGTGGAATCATTTCATGTTGTCTGAAGTCGGCAGAACATTCTAATCTGTCATTAATTTGTTATTAGTCTTGTGAAAGGCGCGCTTAAGCCTTAAATCGAGTGCAAAACATGATGAGTTCGCAAATGTCGACATCAAGGCTCCAAAACATACTTTTCCTTACCAACGAGCTAACTTGAAGAGGCGACCCTAACAATGGATATTTCACTTTATCATAAAAAATATTCAATACCTTTGTCCCGATATTTGTTATTTATGTTTGTAATTATTAGTTTTGGACTACACATATAGTTCATTTGTGCCTTTCTTCGTTAAAGCTCACTCTTTATTTGCGCTTATAGTCCGCAACGGACCTTAGAGCTTTTTTTGCACTTTTCTCCTTTGATAACACTTAAACAAACATTCACTGTTTAACTTATACTAATACTACAGTTCATCTTCTAGTCTCTATCTATCTTTTGATGTTGTACTTAGTTGCTATGAACTTATACATTGTAAACATTTGCAGATCAAGGATATTGCTTTAAAGGTCTCAGGTGCTTATAAATGCAAGTCATCAACACCAACAAGTACTTACAGGAAAGGGAATAGATCATATCCTGATTTTGACACAATATCAGAGGGAGTTCCATATCCTTATCAACCAGCAAGTTCAAGTTCAACTCCAGCTTGGGATTTTACAAGTGCTGGAAATTTAAGGACTCCTAGGCCTGATTCAAGATTTGCTAGAGGATTTAGTGGTGGTGGTGTAGAATCTATTTCTCAGTCTGGTGATGTGGTGGAAGACGATGGACAAAAAGAGTGGACTGCACAGGTGGAACCTGGTGTTCAGATCACTTTTGTTTCTCTCCCTAATGGCGGAAATGATCTTAAACGAATCCGATTTAGGTATGTATATAAAATCGCCTTTCATTTCTACTCGAAACTTTATCATAATATATAATATTGGACAAATATGAGGTTTAAATGCAACAATATGGACCAAAAGGATTCATGTAGCTGATCCCAACTTAACTCGGATTGAGTTGTATTAGTTGTTTTATTTCTATCTTGAAACGTTATCATATATAATATTGGATTAGTATGAGCTATGTAGCTGATCCCAACTTAACTCGGATTGAGTTGTATTAGTTGTTTTATTTCTATCTTGAAACGTTTTCATATATAATATTGGATTAGTATGAGCTATGGAGCGACATGGACAATAAGGACTCATGTAGCTGATCCCAACTTACTTCGGATTGAGTCGTGGTGGTTGTTTTATTTGTATTTAAAACTAAATTATGGAAATTATGATTGTGACAACTTATTGCCTAGAAATACTACTATAAGAAACAACTTCTTTTGTAATGAAAGCTTCTTTACATAAGCTTATCCTAGGCCAATGTTCAGTCCCTTTCATTCATGAAATGAAGTCTTATGGAGTTTCCCTTTTCTTTGTTCCCTTATTGTCTGCTCAAATATATCACTTGTTCAGTACTGTGCTTTCAAATATCTCACTTATTATAACGGATGACCTATTTTTTTGTGGTTGTTTTATTTATATTTAAAACTAAATTATGGAAATTATGATTGTGACAACTTATTGCCTAGAAATACTACTATAAGAAACAGCTTCTTTTGTAATGAAAGCTTCTTTACATAAGCTTATCCTAGGCCAATGTTCAGTCCTTTTCATTCATGAAATGAAGTCTTATGGAGTTTCCCTTTTCTTTGTTCCCTTATTGTCTGCTCAAATATATCACTTGTTCAGTACTGTGCTTTCAAATATCTCACTTATTATAACGGATGACCTATTTTTTTGAATGTATCCTTGTTGTGTAGCTTTGGAGTAACTGGTAAAGTTGTTGCCATATGACCAGGAGGTCATGTGTTCAAACCGTGGAAACAGCCTCTTGCAGAAATGTGAGGTGAGGCTGAGTACAATAGACCCTTGTGGTCCGGCACTTCCCCGAACCCACGCATAGCGAGAGCTTAGTGCACCGGTCTGTCCTTTTATCCTTGTTGTGTAGCTTTCTAACTGACCTGATAAGCTGTCAAATTGTCCACTTGCTATCAGTATTATTAGTGTCCTTGTTGAAAATATCAGTGTCATTTGCATCTTATTGAAACACATGTTGATGGTCCTGACATTAAATATCACTGGTTCATTCGTAGTCGGGATATGTTCAACAAATGGCAAGCTCAAAGATGGTGGGGTGAGAATTATGACCGAATTATGGAGCTCTACAATGTTCAGAGATTCAACAAACAAGCTCTTAACACACCTGGACGGTCTGAGGATGGAGTAAGTCAGTTTGATTTGAACTCCATTTTCTTTCTGCTGTGATTTACATTAACTCAGTTATCTTATTATCATAGATGAACTGCTAAAATTTACCAATATACTTATTTTATGTACATCCATTTGACTTACAGTGTAAGGTACTTTTAATCCTTATATGACCGATAGGGCCTGTATTTCCTCATAAGGGCAACTTTTTTATGTGTATTAGCTGATCAGTTTCCGTTAGATCTTCATTATCTAGTTGCCCTGCTCAAAGTGTTTAGCCAGATCATCAAGTCATCATCTAGTTTCTACAGGCAAGAAGTTATATTTGTTGCCTAAAAATCAATAACAGCACTAAAATTATTTGATTCAGAAAACTCTGAACTCTTCAGGTTCTACGAAGGGTCAATTTTAATAGCTTGCCGAGGGTCAATAGGAAACAACCTCTCTACAAAGGTAGGGGTAAGGCTGCGTATATCTTACTCTCCCCAGACCCCACTTGTGGAATTACACTGGGTTTGTTGTTGTTGTTGTAAAGATATTGATATCCAATATTGATCAATATGTTTCTTTTTTTAGCTTAAACTGGTTAGTAAAAGGAATCTTGAACTATTCAGCATATACAAGATTAAGAACACAACAGAAGAGAAGTACTTAAGTATTTGTTCACTGGTTGGTCATTATTTGGAATGTTAAGATAAAGATCTAAAGTAAATAATAGACTGGATAGAGATATTGATGTACCTAGGATGTTTTTTCTTCAGAGAGATTCGAATTATTCGAGGCTTGGATCCGCGATGGAGAGCCCTATGATGACTCCTGCAACAAACAAGGACTGGACTCCAAGCAATTACCATAAACCATCTGGATCAACTGGTTTCCCAAAGGGTGACATGTCATATATGGACGCGTCAAGGACAACCACCGACTCTAGAGATGAAGCTTCACTTTCTGTTAGTAATGCCAGTGAAATGGAGTCAGAATGGGTAGAACAAGATGAGCCTGGAGTGTATATAACCATCAGACAACTGGTTGATGGCACTAGAGAGCTACGGCGTGTTAGATTCAGGTATTTCAAAATCTCAACTTTGATTATTTTAGCATGCTTCTTGACATGTTCAACAAATGCACGATGAAACTTCAGAAAAAGAGGTCTTGAAATTTTTTGGCTAGTCCTTCCAACTTCTCATCTACGGTTTCGAGACACGGTTTGAAGAGCCGAGCACTATTTTGCTGAAATTTGTATTCAATTGGGACATCTTATAATTTTTTCTTCAATCATACAGTCGAGAGAAATTCGGGGAGGTGCATGCAAAGCAGTGGTGGGAACAGAACCGCGAGAGAATACAAACTCAATACCTTTAAAAAGACAAATTTCTATCCACAGAACAGAAGAATTATTCCACGGAAAGGGAACAATTTTGCCTCTTGGATGTGATGAAGCTGAAATAGAGATCATTACAAGAAACTTATAATTAAAGTATTTATGGTAGTTCAGATAGAATGCCTCCATTCTACAGAACAAAATCAACTTTGGCCATTTAGCAATTTTCATGGCATTTCTTGGTCTCTAGTTATACATGATCTTGCAAATTCTCTCCTGAATCTCTTTATTTTTTCTTTAAAAGTTTCAAGTTGTTTCCTTGTAATATAATCTTTCTAGAAAATTTAATTGAACCAAATACTGGATAATGCAACACACTGCTTTTCTCACTACTGCTGTCAATATCTATAGCTCACTGGCATTTGTTGACTCTCAATTGATAATTTTGTGGTCCATTGTTCTATTTTTTGTGCAATGAAGTTCAAACTAGTGAGACTAAAGGACAGAACGGACGGTCAAGCCTCATGTGGCCATGTCTCAAGTCTTATGCCTTGCCTTGTGTTAAGTAAAACGCCCCGCCTCACGCCCCGTCTTTTAAAACACCCGTTTAAACAAGTATCCCAACTTTTTACTTAGGGATTTATTATGTTAAATTGCTAACAAAAGGATCTTCGAGGTTTAAACTTAGCACATTAGAGAGAATGCTTTATGTTTGGAAAGAGCCAAGTAATAGATCTACGTTATTAGTGGAGGACTTGGTAAAGTTATCAAACGTTTACGCAATAGGGGCAAAGACCCACCATAGAGTTGAAATTCCAAGCGTTATTGATGAAAAAATAAACTACCAAGACCCGATGCACCTGCAACTTAAGCAATCAAGCTTGGCCTTCATAATATCAGAATCTTTTCTATTCCAAAGAAAAGGGTTTTCCTTGAATCAACTATTACATACGAGAAAGGTATAGTAACAACTATCAAGTAACAATGTAATGTGAAGTACACCCTAAGGAAAGCCAGAAATGTACTAGTCGCACGTTGAGAACCAGATATAATTCAGTCATCAGAAACACATGAAAAACTTCAAGTGTACATTACAAGCAAGTAAACACATAAGGAGTTTTTCTCTACCATGAGAAACCGTCTAGGTTCAACCAGAGGTAGAACATTATGATCACAGAGAATTTGAAAAAAGAAAAGAGGTACCATTTAAAGA
Organism: Anisodus tanguticus; assembly: GCA_034509755.1. NCBI lineage: Eukaryota > Viridiplantae > Streptophyta > Magnoliopsida > Solanales > Solanaceae > Anisodus > Anisodus tanguticus. Next base: position 36,206,671 of record CM067546.1, read on the forward strand.
AACGTTGTTATTCAAAGGGCCAGTTAGAGTAATCAGAGTAATTATTGTATTGATGGCTGGTCTGTGAGCTAGTTTCAGCAGCTGGAGTAGTACGGGAACGTCTAGAATGAGATGAACCAAAGTTCCACCATGGTCTCCGCCTTTCTTGATTCTGAGAACTGTTCTCCCTTTGCCTACTGCTGCTTCTGGTTTCACTCCGAGAAGAATGGTCATTGCCAGATGTTTCGGGTATCAGCTCCTTTCTACAAACAGGACATGAACTCCGCTGTTGTAGCCATGGACTGATACAATCCGAGTGATACAAATGCTTACAAGGCAATTTTGTTGCCTGAGTCCCCAGTGCAAATTTCTCTTTACAAACAGGGCAGTGGGAATCTGATTTAACATCCTTTTTCGATATCTTGACTGTTGGCAGGTAATCAATTGAACATCTTGAGGCAGGAGGAGGAGCACCACCACGCTCACGATTTCTTCTATTGACAATTTCTTCAAAAAAATCCTCCACTCCAGGACCAACAAAATAATCACCACCATTTTCTTGTCGGAAACCAAGAGCCTCATTAAGAAACTCCAAAACTCCACCCTCCCCAGGCATCTGAACAGGCATATCACCACTGAAAATCAGCAACGGATTCCACAAATTTCCTCGTTCATCAGATCTCCCTCTCTCAGAAATACTACTATTACTTGTAGCTGAGATATGTCGTCTTAAAAAGTTGGAGACAGATTCCATAAATCTTGACCTCTGGCTTTGATTATCTGCACTACTACTCATTGTGTCTTCAATCTCTTGAACAAATCCACCAAGGCAATTGGGGCAAACAGCATTTTCTCTTCCGAGATTCACGGGTTGCCTACAACTATAACACCAGTGGCTACAACTCTCACTTGACATGCTTACTCTTCCTAGCTCTTCTGCCCAACTTTATCCGCAAAATGTCTCTTCCAAACTATTATTCTGACACAAAACTAAATAACATAAAACTTGTAGCTCATTAAGCTCTTTGAAGAGGTACATTTGAACAACTAATAGTAGGTGAATTTTTTTGGACATGAAAACTATTTGATTGGAACCAGAAAAGTCTTAAAAGACGCCACTCCGTTTAGGACAACCAATATAAGTATCAAAAGAAAGATCATCATAAATCCAAAAGTTAAATGTTAAGAAACTTGATAGAAAAGAAACAAGTTTTATTAACAAAAAAAAGAAGACAAGTATATGTCGAAGCAAGAACAGAATAAATCAACACATATTACGTGAATCGTGTCCTACATCGGTGGCATTAGAGAATTTGGTCTCCTTATATGATTTTGGGCAATTCTGCACTCATGAGCTAGCTTTTGGGATTGAGTTAGATCTAAGATCCATTCTTTACATGGTATCAGAGCTAGATTCAGTCCAATTCATTCTTTTCAATGTTGGACCCCTAGTCTTATATTGTCCACGCTCTGGATGTCTAGTCCTGAGCGTGGGGGAGGGGGGCGTTGAGTCCCACATCGGTGGGCATTAGGAAATTTAGTCTCCTTATATGGTATCTATTCTCATGGCTAGCTTTTGGGGCTGAGTTAGGTCCAAGATACTTTCTTTAAAAATCATAAATCACATAGGAAAAGAGCTTTAACTAGGATTTAAGGATATGTAGTGCACTAAGAATTCTTAGAACGTATTGATTTGACTCCATAAGCAGGATCAAGCATGTTGCGCCAGAAATAGAACCTCGTATTTCTTCTAGAGAATCTCCTAATTGTTCCTGAGCAACTAGAAAGAGATTCTTGAATTCAGTTCGGATGTGATACCTATCCAGAAGTTTTCGCAACTCAATAATAGATGATGGAATCATCAAAGAATTTAGCTTTTAAAGGCGGATTAGACAGATAAATCATATGTATATCTATATTTAGCTCACAGTACAAGGAGAAAGGGAATAGCTAAAATCTGCACCGACCTAAGATGAAAAAGATCCAATTCCAAATTCTCCAATTTCACTAACCATCTGATACCCATCTGAAAAAAAATCTATTTACTGCATTGCAAGCACACCATTTGCTCAAAATCCAATTAAATGAATCACGAAAGCAGAAAAACTGGTAGAAAACTCAAATACAGCAAATCTACTTAGAAGAATATAAAATGATGTAAAAATAAAAGGCAAAAGAATGAACGAAATTACCTTTGATAAAAAATGCTGAGTTAACAAAGGACCCAGATTGAGGAAAACAGACAATGCTACATAGAGAGATGTAAGATAGATAGGGACGAAAAAGAGAGACAGGTTCTCGGTGAGTGAGTAAGTACAAAAGAGTGAGTGTAATAATGATGAATCTTTGTTACCGTGCATGTTTTGATAATAAATGAGTAAAACTTAAAATTTCACCTAAATCATACGCCGTGAGTTCGAATTTGGTGGAGCAATTTGTTTTGGATAAATTATTGATAGTAGTGTTGAGGAACGAGATTACTATTTCCTCGGGCTAAGATAAGAAACTGGATATAAAAAATAAAATAAATTAATGATGAATCTTTTTATTTTATTGTTTTTACACTCAATTTAATATACAGTACAGTTCAGTTAGTGGGTGTTTTGGCAGTGTCTCTCTCTGTCAGCATGATGGAATGCGAATACAGATTGGGCTGCACGTGGGTGCATTTATCAACTCCTATTAATTTAGGGGAAAATTGTGCCAGAGCAAATTAAAGTGTGATACAATGAAATATTGTAATATACAAATGTATTGTATGTATGTAAAGTGTATAGCACACAAGTTATATGTGGCGTTATTGTGGTGATAATTGTAAAATGTATTAACGTGTACGTAAGTTAATCTGGTATTTGTGTGATTTAAGTTAGGTAGAGATAATGAATGCGTGCAAATATATTTATTATGCGCGTGAATACAATGTATTTTTCTTATACGTGGATACAATATTTTCTGTTATTTTGAAATCAATATCTCCCTGCTAAGGGTTCACGGTTATAAACCGATACAAACCGAAAACTAAAAAAAACCGATTAAATAAATAGATATTTGTTGAGTTTGATTTGATTTGATTTGATTTTAATTTTTTTTAAATGATATCATTTGGTTTGATTGATTTTATTAAAACAAAATCCAAGAAAAAATCGAACCAAACCATCAAATTTTATATACAATTTTTTTAATTATTATATATATATATATATATATATATATATATATTATATAAGTTTTAATAAAGTTGATTGAGTTTATAATAAATATAAAAGAATTTTAGGTAAATTTCATATATGGTTGTTTCTTTGAATAAATGAGTTTGGATTCATGGCTTTCTTTTCGGTTTAATTAAGGTGTAAGTTTATTAGTCTATTAGAGATAAATAAAATTTTAATGAAGAAGATATTTTCTTTATAATCCAAGAAAATTATAGCAACCACAATAAAGGGGTAATAACAAATTATAAGTTGGAAAAGGATGAAAAATTCTCTCCTAATTGTAGGAAAAAATAAAAGAGAAAAATACCATTACGATTCTTTAAAAAATAAAAAAAACAAACCAAACCGACTACAACCAAACCGATGGTTGTGTATTATATTTGGTTTGGTTCTAATAATTTAAAAACCGACTAACTTGGTTTAGTTTTAGTTTTAATTAAAAACTGACCCAAACTGAACCATGAACACCCCTACTCCCTACGTTCCGTTTACCCATATTGTCTCTATTTTTCGTAATTATGAGCGCAACTGCGGCTATATACTAAATTTTCTCTTTAACTTTGGAGACATGACTATGATCTTGATTCATTGGGTTAGCTCAGCTCCGCTCGTAATTTAATAGGATCGAGCAAGATTCTTAGTGAAAGAAATAATCATTTGATTATTTTCATTGATTGAAAGACTATTTATACAAGTTACATATTTTCATAATAGGAGAATCCTATTCCTAAAACCTTATTCTATTTGGATACTAACTATACATTTATGGTAATACAATTATTATGGTAAGTGTACAATACTAATTACATTACGATATTACCTAAACTAGGATACTAAATATTACCTAAATATGTACTCTATATACAATACATATACACGGTAAAAGGAGCTGAAACCCGAGAGCTTATATACACAATATACTCGGGCGGTCTTCAAATGCTGAGACTGTCCCTAAAATCTTCAAAAAGGACCGAGGGAAGACCTTTTGTAAAGATGTCTGCAATTTGATATCTTGATGGGACATGACAGACGCGTACCTGACCCCGAGCAACCTTTTCGTGGACAAAATGAATGTCCATCTCGATATGCTTAGTGCGTTGGTGCTTAACCGGATTACTAGAAAGGTAGATGACACTAATATTATTGCAATAAACTAACGTTGCCTTCTGAATGGGACAATGAAGCTCCAAAAGCAAATTACGTAACCAACATGATTCTGAGACCACATTAGCTACCCCTCGATATTCAGCTTCGGCACTTGAGCGGGATAAAGTTGACTGACGCTTCGCCGACCAGGAGACTAAGTTGTTGCTAAGGAACATACAATAGCCAGATGTAGACCGTTTGGTGTCGGGACAACCACCCCAATCAACATCCGCATACGAGACAAGTGTGGATGTCGAGGAAGGATATAGATGCAAACCATAGTCAAGTGTACCATGAATATACCGAATGATGCATTTGAGTGCATTCATGTGCTCAATTCTGGGATCATGCATGAACAAACACACATGCTGAACAACATATGTAATATCCAGTCTCGTAAAGGTAAGATACTAAAGGGCCCCTGCAAGACTGCGATAGCGGGTCGGGTCCTCGTAGGGTACGCCGGCCGCGGCACTAAGCTTGGGCTTCGTATCAACTGGAGTGGAAGTGGACTTACAGGATGACATCCCAGCCCTCTCGATGATCTCAGCTGCATACCTCCGTTGAGACAAGAATAATCTATCGGAATAACGAGTGACAACAATCCCCAAAAAGTAACTCAAGGGCCCTAAGTCTTTCATAGCAAACTCAGAGCTGAGCATGGTCATGATAGACTGGCGTAAGACATCAAAAGAGGCAGTCAAAATGATATCATCCACATACAACAGAATGTAGGCCAAGGACGAACCACGACGGTAGATGAACAAGGAATTAACTGACCTGCTGTGAGTGAACCCAATAGTCGAAAGATAGTCAACAAACCTTGTATACCAGGCACTGGGAGACTGCTTAAGCCCATATAAGGACTTCTTCAATAAACAGACATGATGAAGGTGTTTGGGATCCCTAAATCTCAAAGGCTAATGCATATAGATTGTTTCTTGGAGATCACCATGTAGGAAATCATTCTTGACATCTAACTGATGAATATGCCATGCTTTCGAAAGAGCCAAGCTAAACACAGTGCGGATGGTAGCCGGCTTAACCACCAGACTGAACGTCTCACCACAATTTATACCAACTTGCTGAGTCTTACCATCGCCCACAAGCCGAGCCTTATGTCTTGCAAATGAACCATCTGAATTTTTCTTGTGAGCAAAGATCCACATAGACCTGATAATATTAGTACCATATGATCGGGGTACCAACTCCCACGTCTTATTATCAATAAGAGCATTATATTCATCGGTCATAGCAATTTTCCAATTCGGGTCATTAAGAGCAGACACATGATTTAGGGACATTAGAATGTAAATTAAAATGTCTTTTTGGTTTATAAATACCCCGTTGACTACGAGTGACTGGTCTATGACTTGGGGAAGACATGGGCGGACTGTGGGAATTTTCTGGACTCGAGAAGGACTGGCCAGCAGGCAGTGGGCCTGCTGGCCCCAATCTGGACTCAGAACTGGAAGCTGACGCCGAGACTGGCCTAGACGCTGGATTGGGCTCGGTAATTGGGCAAGTTACGAAAACTGGGGTAGAACTTGGCCCAATTCCAGAACTGGAAACTGAGGGTGGAATCGGGACTGTAGACGCAGCGGGCAGTGGGCCCGCTAACGGAGTTGGGGTGCGGGACATGTCCGACAAATAGTGAGCAATATACGGGGATATACTATCATCCAAAAAATTATACGAACTAGGCACGAGAGTATTAACTTTAGCAAATGGAAATTGGGTTTCATAAAAAATTACATGGCGATTAATGATGATTTTGTTGGAGGATAAATCAAAGCATTTGTAACCACGATGATTAGACGAAAAACCCAAAAACACACACGGGGTGGACCGGGCCTGAAGTTTGTTAATTGTGGTGGGTGGCAACAACGGATAACACAAGCACCCAAAAACCCGAAGATGAGAATAAGAAGGAGTTTTATTATATAAAACGTGAAGAGGGGAAGAATATGTCAGACCTTTGGAAGAAATTATGTTAAGGAGATATGTAGCCATTTGGAGAGCATGATGCCAAAAAAAATGGGGGTACAGAAGCATGAATCAATAATGTTCGGACAATGTTATTTATGGAATGAATTTTGTGTTCGGCTTTCCCATTTTGTGAAGATGTATGAGGACAAGAGAAATGAAAATTTATCCCATTATTAGCACAGAATTCCCGAAACACCCCATTGTCATATTCTTTGCCATTATCACACTGAATATTTTTGATTTTTCGGTCGAATTGGGTTCTGATGAATGCTCTAAATTTTAGGAAGATGAAAAAAACTTGAGATTTTTTCGCTATTGGAAACGTCCATAAAAACTTAGAAAAATCATCCAAAAAAAGAACATAATACCGATGACCCACAGAACTAAAGACATGAGACGTCCATGAGTAGCTATGAATAATATCAAATGGCATTAAAGTATGAGATTTGGAGTCTACAAATGGCAACTTAACAATTTTTCCTAAAGAACAAGATTGACAATTTGGAGTACGACTCGTACCCTTACCTGAAATTAAACTATTTTTATCTAAAAATGATAAAATAGTGGACCCCGAATGACCAAGACGAGCATGCCACAAGGAAGGAGAAATGACTGCAAAAGATGACGACAGGGCTTGACTCGATGGACCGGAAATGGGTGTGATAGGATAAAGGTCTCCCCTACTATCACACCTCATGAGAGGACTCCCAGTCTTGAAATCCTTCACAGAGAAACCAAATGGATCAAATTCAATACAAACAGAATTGTCAGTAGTGAATTTACGGACAGAGATTAAGTTTTTAATCAATTTGGGGGCGTGTAGGGTGTTTGTCAAGATAAGAGGAGGATGAGAGGGAGATAACATTTTATGACCATAACCACGAATTGGAATAGAATTACCATTACCAATAATTATACTGCGGGGGTTGCTCAAATTAGAATAAGACGAGAGCGTACCTGAATTGGATGTCATGTGGGTAGTGGCCTCGGTGTCCATATACTAATTTGGGTCCGGTGGATTTAAACCAAGGGTGTGCATTACGGCTTCGATATTGGTAGGCGTGGGTGCTGCTGCGTGAAGGGCTTATGGGGGCCGAGGCCCAAGCACCCCTGCTTGCGGTCTCGGCCCAGACTGCTGGTTGTAACTTGACCAGGCTGAATTAGGCCTGGACTGCTGCTGGGCCGTCCACTGCCAATTGGGCTGAAACTGCTGTTGGGAGGAAAACTGGGTGGGCCCAAACTACTGTTGTGGGGCCCACTGTGGGCCCCAGAACTGCTGCTGCTACTGACCACCGCGAGGACCCCCACCGCCACCACCATTTTGTCGGCTGCCGCCGTTGTTGTCGTCCCGATTCTTGGCATTATTTTTCTTATTTCCACCCTTTTTGCCGCCACCGTTGTTGTGGTTTTGGCCCGAGTTGTTAGAACCGGTAGGATACACCATGGACTCGATCATCATGACTACGAGACTAGTACCAGTAGTCGCTTGTTTTGCCATGCTTGCTTCTTCTAGTGTAAGCATAGAATGAGCTTGATAAAATTACGGAAACGGATTGCTTTGCCGAAGAAGCGTTCCAACACCACTATAGGCCTCGGAGAGGCCGGAAACCATTTGAAGGACCAAACGATCGTTCAAAACTGGCGCGCCAACGTTGCGAAGTTGGTCCGCCAATTCCTTTAATCATTTGCAATAAGCCGAAACATTAGGGAAATCTTCCATATTGACGCGGGAGAAATCCTGCTCAAGGGTAACGACTTTAGAAGTTTGATTATCTTGGAATATATCACGCAGTCTATCCCAAGTCGCATGTGCCGTAGCGTCAGGCTCAATAATTATTTGCAAAAGGTCGGTAGATATAGTGAAATATATCCACTGAAGGATGGTAGCATCAATAGTCGTCCACAACTTAGGATCATCCTAACGTTTTGACACCTCCGTATCCTCAGGAGCCGCGGGGATTATGTGATGGATGACTTGATGCGATCGTGCATGAATTTTGAACAGTTCGGCTCACGTCGCATATTTTGACGTTTTCTATTTCAAGAACAAGAAGGATGTTATTCTTGATGTTAGAAACTGTAAGGGCAAGATGAAACATGTTCCGGGATGTAGACATATTGATAGAATAATATGTGATTGAGGGATTAGGGAGAAATTTTTTGGAAGAAGGGGGTTCTCGTCGGCACGAAACCCGAGAGCAAGGTCTCGGATTTTGCTAGGGATTTCGACGAAAAAAGTGGAGAATTTGGGAGAGAAAATAAACCTAGACTCTTGATACCATGAAAGAAATAATCCCTTGATTATTTTCATTGATTGAAAGACTATTTATACAAGTTACATATTTCCATAATAGGCGAATCCTATTCCTAAAACCTTATTCTATTTGAATACTAACTATACATTTATGGTAATACAATTATTATGGTAAGTGTACAATACTAATTACATTACGATATTACCTAAACTAAGATACTAAATATTACCTAAATATGTACTCTATATACGGTACATATACACGGTAAAAGGGGCTGAAACCTGAGAGCTTATATACACAATATACACATGTATATTGTGTATATTTAACACTTAGAGCCCATCTAAAATGAGGTCTTTTAGCTCGGTCTAGCAGCTTGAACGAGTTTATATATATATATTGGTAATGCAGACATATATTATATATTAAGATTAATAAAACAACTTATAAAGGAGCATTTTGTTGTGGCCCAGCCATAATATTACAACCAGCAGAGGCAGTAGACGAACTAGGAATATTTACAGCACTAGAAGTCTAGAACTATTACTAAGCAACACTAGTTGATTTCTTGCAGTTCATGTGGGCAAAATCATATGCATTTTTAGTTCACCCCATTGATCGTTAGACAAAACATGTCAAACTTCTGGAGGAGGATGGATCCCAAAGAAGGCAGGGAGCTGCGATAGACTCGTTGCCTGTTGCTAAACTTGCCAAAAGGTCTGCTAGCGAATTGTACTCCCTGTAGATGTGCACTATAGGAGGGCTATTCAGCACGCGGAAGACGCACCTGCAGTCATCAATTAGAGAAGAGCAGTTAGTGTTATCACTATTCAGCAAGTCAACCAACTCTTTAGCATCAATTTGAACTTGGAGGGGTGTGCGATTATATTGCAAGGCAAACCTAAGAACTGCCAACAGATCAAACATTTCAGTGTTAAACACAGAAGTTGGACTAATAGAGCTGATAAAACCCAGGATCCAATCACCCTTATCATTCCGGAAGACCTTGTTGGGTACAAAGGTGCAGGAAATAGAAATTACAAATAACTGTTAAGTAATACTAGAACTGAAATTACAATTCAACAACAAATTGAAAATTACACAAAAATTGATGAATAAACTGGAACAATTTTTGGTATGCTGAGTTGAGTGTTTGCACTCTGTCTTTAAGACAATATTTCCCCGTATGTATCCTTTCTACATCCTGAACAATTGTCTCCCAAGATAAAATAACAAATGAACAATTGAGCAAAGGAAACTCAAGTGCTACCATGAAGAATTTTGAGTAATGAAATGATGCTTGGAAGATTGTAGGAAGATGAATTTGTTTTTGTTTGTGTTAAGTGTAAAGTGTAGCTCAACAATGGTGACAAAAGGGTTCTTAAATAGTTGAAGGAGAGGCTGATGAACTGCCTCCATAAGTGCCATTACTGGTCAAGTAATGATAATTATGTAGGTAGTAATTCCTCCAAAATAAATGGTGAAGATGTGCAACGGATTGGCCATTTAGTAAGAGTAATTCAGCCAAAATAAATGGCTGAATTGAGTGCTGATGGACGTTTCTGCTCTCTGCCCAATTTTGAATTTCTTGAAACTTCAGGGACCAAATTGTACATCGTGAAACATCAGGGACCAAACTGTACATATGAAAGAATTCTGATCCAAACTGTACATATGAAACTTCAGGGATCAAACTGTATATATGGCAAAGTTCTCTAGTCCAAAAAGATAATATCAGAAGAACCACAGCCCACATCCTACAGCCCGTGGTCCGTGAACCCGGACCGGACTGACGGCGGCGGCGCGTGTGTGGGCTTTCCTTGAACCGAAGCACATCTAGGTCCTCCCTCCTTTAAGCACATGGGATACCCCTTGGGGTCCCAAACCCTTAGCCAAATTAAAGACTTATAAAGAGAGCAATTCTTCCTTTTCCCACCGATGTGGTAGATTTGTCCCACACCATATTTCCATGCCTCAAACACCTTACTTCGTGGACCACTATCTCTTTCATTTTTCAATGAAATTTGAGGATTCTTGGCCCTACGGTTATCTACGTACTTAGTAGATCATGCACGTGTGAAGAACCGGATTCTCCAACATGCATAACACTAGTGTTTAAGCCGTTAAAGTTGGTCGGACGCAACTCCCGCCAAAGGCAAATTTCCAACAATCCCCTCTTGAAAGAGATTTTGGCGCACTCACATGGTGCCTTTTCATTTCCAGCAATATTTCAGCGGACCGATGTTGCATAAGGAGAGGTAGCTTCAGCTTTGAACCTTCCATAGTTAAATACCATCGGACTTACTTACTGCGCGGTGAATGTGATGTCTTGAACCGTCAGTGTTTAGTGTAAGCCAAGTCAAAAGTACCAACACAATAAATTTTCTTACTCTCTTCTTCGTAATGTTTTGTCTGTTGTGGCCATGGACAACTTCTTGGATTCTTAAGTGCGTTCATTTGAGGCGGCCCGTCCTCGCACTTAAATAGGTGGTCTCCTACAAGGTATCCTGTTATACCCCACTTCACAAGTGTTAGGAACCATTAAAAGTTTCCCAAAACCTAACCTCAACTGTTGAGGATCATTAAAGGTTTTGAAAACTTAACCTTTACCCATACTGCAGATAGCACTTAACGTCTATTGCGGGAACGACTTTGGATTTGGTGTTTCTTTACAGAAATCAATATCCGAAGTGCTCATGCTTCCACTGAAGCGATCACCTGAACCTTTACAACTTAGTTTTCCCATTGAACTAAATTACTGGGATCTCCAGTTAGTAAGGTTGGGTTACCACTGTATTGGTCCTTATATTTTGGGTTTTAAGCCCATTCCCCTAGACAGACAAATCATTTGATCCTTGGATAAGCCCTTTGTCAATGGGTCTGCTATATTATCCTTTGACTTAATGTAATCAATGGATATTATACTCGTGGTGATCAGTTTCCTAACAGTCTTATGCCTCCGTCGAATATGACGAGACTTGCCGTTGTACATAGCATTCCGTGCCCTTCCTAGAGCCGACTGACTGTCGCAGTGGATCATTACCGAAGGTATGAGTTTGTTCCAACACAGAACATCCTCTAAGAAGTCATGAAGCCACACAGCTTCTTCTTCTGCTTTGTCTAAAGCGATAAACTCCGATTCCATTGTGGATCGGGTGATGCAAGTTTGCTTAGAGGATTTCCAAGACACAGCCCCACCACCAATTGTAAATACATACCCACTGGTGGACTTGGTGTTCTCTATATCAGATATCCAGTTTGCATCACTGTACCCCTCTAGTACAGCTGGATATCTCGAATAATGTAACCCGAAAGTTAACGTGTATTTCATGTATTGTAATACCCTATTCAACGCCTTCTAGTGATCATCACTGGGATTACGGGTGAACCTAGCCAACTTATTGACCGCATAAGCAATATCAGGCCGGGTGCAGTTTGTTATATACATCAAACTCCCGATCACCTGTGCATATCGCTCCTGGTATACATGTGCACCAAGATTTTTATCAAGCTTTTGATTTGTATCCATTGGTGACTTTATCGGTGAACTGTCTAACATCTCAAACTTTCTCAAAACATCCTCGATGTAGTGAGACTGAGATAAGACCAGTCCATCAAACGTCTTAGAGATTTTTATCCCTAAGATGACATCTGCGATGCCCATATCCTTCATGTCAAAGCATTGTTTCAACATATTCTTAGTCTCTAGGATTACCCTAGGACTGCTTTATGTGATCAACATGTCGTCTACATACAGGCATATCATAACAAATGAGTCAGAGTTACCTTTCGTGTAGACACATTTATCACACACATTAATGGCGAAACCCTTCGATAATAGAGTATTATCAAGTTTTTCGTGCCATTGCTTCGGGGCTTGTTTCAGCCCGTACAGAGATTTGACAAACCGACAGACTTTCTTCTCTTTCCCTTGAACCACATACCCCTCGGGTTGGTCCATATAAATTTCTTCTTCCAAATCACCATTTAGGAAGGCTGTCTTGACATCCATTTGATGTATCTCAAGGTCACGCAAAGCTGCGATCGCAATGAATACCCGTATGGATGTCATCTGGGATACCGGGGAGTATGTGTCAAAGTAGTCAAAACCTTCTGTCTGCCGATAGCCCTTGACTACCAACCTGGCCTTGTACTTGTCTATAGACCCATCTGCTTTGTATTTCCATTTGAGTATCCATTTACAACCCAACGATTTATTTCCCGGAGGAAGATCAACCAACTCCCAAGTATGGTTATGCAGAATGAAGTCTATTTCACTCTCAATAGCTTCTTTCCAGAGCGGTGCTTCTGGAGTTGACAACGCCTTAGTAATTTTCCTTGATTCATCATTAACCATATAAGCTACAAAGTCAGGACCGAAGGATTTATCCTTCCTGGCCCTTTTACTTCGCCTTAGATCCATCTCTGGAGTCTCCAAGTTCTGAGAATCTGGAACACTAGATTCCGGATGTTCAGCCACCTCGAGATCTGAATCATCTAGATCCGGGCCGTCAATGACTCCCGGTTCTTGAGAGCTTTGTGCATAACTTCGTTTGCGAGAGGTTATGTCTTTTTCCTTTCTAGGAAATATGCCTTCAAAGAATAGAGCATTCCTTGATTCCATGATTGTACCCTGGTGGATATTTGGAATATCTGACTTATGCACTAAGAAACGATAAGCACTACTGTTATTTGCATATCCGATGAATATGCAATCTACAGTCTTAGGCACAATCTTGACCTGCTTTGGCTTGGGTACTTCAACCTTTGCCAAACAACCCTACACCTTAAAATATTTGTAGGTGGATTTCTTTCCCTTCCATGATTCATATGGATTTTTGTCCTTACCCTTATGTGGGACTCTGTTAAGAATCGTATTAGCGGTAAGGACGGCTTCTCCCCACATGTTTTGGGGAAGACCGGAATTGATAAGTGTCACGACCCGACCCGACGGACCGCTACTAACCGCCCTAATGACGTCATTATACTAACATGTCACACATAATCCGACTAACACTTAATGAGTCTGAAATCCGGCAGCATAACACTGCAATAACAATATATGACAGGGTAGGCAAGCCGACAAGGCTGCTTTTACCCCCGAATGTACCTGGCTCCTGAGGAGTCACAACTAGCCAACACAATATAACAGGCAAGCCGGCAAGGCTGCCAACAGATAATATAACAGGCAAGCCGACAAGGCTACCAACAGATAATATCACATATACACGGGAACACCCCCAACATAGAGTACAATAATATGGCTGACCGAAACAGATTTCGGACCCTTACACCAGTGCAACCCACAACTGTCTACAGACCTCTACAAGAAGGATAACGACATATGACGGGACAGGGCCCCGTCGTGCCTATAAATATACAAAAGTCAAAATAATAGGGTTCTGTTCCCAAAATGACAAAGCTCTGAATCAAAGGAGCTTCCCAACCTGCTGAGTAGGAACCTAGGCCTGAGGTTCACCAAACTGAAAACCTGTACCTGCGGGCATGAAATGCAGCCCCCCGAGAGGGGGTCAGTACGAAATAATGTACTAAGTATGTAAAATATGAAGCTGTAAAAGAGATCATAAGTAGCCAACAGAAAACATGAGATTATTATAAAAATCAGGATCCAAATCCAACTGTGCCATAAACAATAGAAGTCAGTTGCCTTATAAAAATGAGAGTCAAGTCAAGAAAACATGAGTGCCTGTCTATATATATATATATATATATATATATATATATCTGTAACGTAACTCGGCCCACTAGTGCGGGACTCGGTGGAATCATATCATAACCCGGCCCATGCTGGGACTCGGTGAAGTCATATCGTAACCCGGTCTATGCTGGGACTCGGTAAAGTCATATCATAACCCGGCCCATGCTGGGACTCGGTAAAGTCATATCTCATCTATGGATCCATCCTACGTAACCCGGGCCTCTAATGTGGGTCTCGGTGAAAAAAATGCACGGATGTGAACGAACATAACCCGGCCCGGGACTCGATGAGGTAAAGTAGTAACACTTAGCACGAGTAGATATCATGAGTAACCATATGCAAGTAAAAATTATCATTTGACTCCCAATAAAATCATTATAATAATATCATAATAAACTCTTTGCTGAAAAATCATAGACACTTCTCATAACAACCCTCTTTAGGAATTAAACTGTATAAGAATCAAGTACGTCCGCCGTACTTTCATTAAATCATGCCAAAAGAAAGAAGTAAGGGTTTCACATACCTTTTAGACGAACTAATCCACCCAATATTAGAATATGCCTCGTTATAGAACTTCAACCTATAATAATGGTAATACGTTCGTTAATTCTATGATTACTAGCATACTTTATATAGAATAACGACTTTTTATTCTATAAAAATTCGGGCAGCACTTCCCCTGATTATACATGTTCCACAACTTCCAAACGAGGCTAATAACATCAATAACCAAGCACCAATTAAGGGCACAACCAAAACAACAATAAAGGGAATTTACACACCCACTTCTCATGTAAATTTAGCCTCTTAATCCACCTTAAAAACAGCCCACAAAACAGTCCATGTTCCAACAACAACGAGGGTAGAATGTGAAGCCTTTCTACGCCTTTCTACACCCTTATTCCTTTAGAACTTACATTAGCAATTACCACACTTAAACATGCATAATGGTAACTAAATTTTCAGCATTATAACACCACAAAATAATCCCTAAAACAATCCATATACATTACAACACGTCCAACAATTTCATGCAAGTTCTTGGCCACAACATGTCATAATTCCATAACTCTTATCTTAACTCCTAAAATCCGATTTCATATTTCAATACTTCCATATAACTAATTCCAACTAAATATCAATATTTCCTTTCAATTTCATCATGCAATTAGTGACAATAATAACAACAATAACCAACGAATCTAATAACACCAAAATCTGTCCCAAATTGGCAACTAGCCCAAAATTGTCACATGCAACGCTTAAATTCCAATTTCTCCTTAACACAAATTCATTACCTTAATTCTAACAACATGCATTCCAATTATATCATAGAAAGAAGAATTTTATACCTCAAATTCGTCCCAAAACAGTCCACAATTTTCTGCTCACTATTTTCGTATTTCTTTCCCTATTTTGTTCACTTCTTCAACTCCAATTGACATGCAAGTGTTCTACAATGTTAAGCCATCATCCCTACACGTTTTTCTTCCAAAAGTTCATCCCAAAAATTCGAAATTTCTGGACTAGAGTTTCGGCAAGCAGTGGTTGTTTTTGCCATTGTTTTTGGTGTTGTTTTGCTTCTAATTTTTGGTGAAAAATGTAGTCTAGGAAGAGAAGATAAAAATCTTAAATTGGGTATGGGGTTGGGGTGATTTTCGGCCAACAGGGGGGTGTGTTTGGAGAAGAGAGGTGAGGTTTTTGGTTAAGTTTAGAATGAAGTTGAAGAGTTGAGTGTAGGTATATAAAAAAAATCTGAATTTCCTTATCACACTTTGGCCCCCCCAAGTTCTTCAATTAATAAATCTTAAACCCACTTCTTTTAATTTCCGAGAATTTCATAAAGCCTCGTATCCTCAATGTCACAATTTTAATACAATACTATTCCATAACTCCATTGGAATAAATTCAACTACTAGGATTAATTCTCGTCGTCACATGTATAGCAATAAAGAAAAACTATTCCGGGATAACATCTGTTTATACACTAATTTCCCGTATTAACATATGTAAGCATTTCTTATATTCAATATCCGAATCTTACTTCCTTAATGACGTTCTTAATTATCGTCTTAATCATACGAGGTGTAACAATAAGCAAGGCATTTATCATTTCCTTCAATGTGCGGTTCTTACGTTCCGCCACACCGTTCGATTGAGGTGAGTATGGAGCCGTCGTTTGATAAACAATGCCTTCTTGGGCAAAATATTCCTCAAATGGCGCTACGTATTCTCCCCCTCTATAGCTACGAATGTATTTAATCCGTAGGCTTAGTTGGTTTTCAACTTCTGCTTTGTAACGTCGGAACGCTTCAAAGGCTTCCTTCATCCTTACTTTTCAACAAGTAAAGGTAACAATACCTTATGCTATCATCAATGAATGTCACAAAGTACTTGTTCCCCCCTTTAGTTTGTGCGAACTTCAAATCACATATATCTGTGTGAATAAGTTCTAGAGGAACGGTATTCCTTTCGACGGATCGAAAAGGAATCTTAGTGAGTTTTGCCTCTACGCACTCCTCACACTTATGTTGAGGGTTTACGTCGATAGACGGCAACAACTCCATCTTTATCAGCCTTTGGATAGACTTGTAGTTAACGTGTCCTAATCTATGATGCCATAAATTAGAAGACTCAAGCAAATAAGAAGAAGGTTCAACTTTATTACTTGGACGCATTACAGACATGGCATTCACTTTGAAGAGGCATTCACAGACAAAGCCTCTCCCCACAAATGTGCCATTCTTAGTGAGCACAAACTTATTGGATTCAAACACTAGCCTAAAACCAACATTAACCAATAAAGGTCAAGAAATTAAATTTCTTCTAATCTCTGGGACGTGCATCACTTCCTTCAGAGTGAGCTCCTTTCCGCAAGTCATCTTCAGGACCACCTTTCCTACCCCCAGCACGTCAGAGGAAGCGTTGTTGCCCATGAATAACTTCTTGTCGGTGACCGGTGTGTACGTGGAGAAGGCATCTTTGTTGGAACAGATGTGTCTGGTAGCACCTGTGTCCATCCACCACTGCATCGAATTCTCAACCAAGTTGGCTTCTAGCACTACTGCCGAGAATTCCTCAATCATGTCATCCAGGAGCGTGTCCTTGACGACGTTAGCATGCGCCTTGCCTTTAGACTTGGCTTTCTGTTGTTGCTCAGTCTTGAGCTTGCGACATTCCTTGATCCTATGACCAGGTTTCCCACAGTGGTGACAGTTACCTCTGAACATCTCCGTTGCGTGGGCGTTGCCGTCTTTTTGAAACTTCCGCTTCTTGCTTGAGTTCCCTTTGGCCTCAGCCAGATTTGCCTTTGCCTCAGCAGGTTGTCTACCCCTAGGTAATGTCTTCTTATTATCTTCCTGGATTTGGAGTTTGATAATAAGCTCTTCAAAGGTCATCTCCTTTGTCTTGAGTTTTAAGTAACTCATAAACTCATTCCACGAAGGAGGTAACTTTTCAATCAGCGATGCAACCAAAAACTGCTCATTTGGTTTCATTCCTTCCAAATCCAGGTGATGTAAAATCATTTGGGATTCCTGGACTTGGGACATCACTGTCTTACTATCCACTATTTGGAATTTTAGAAATTTCTCAACGATGAACTTCTTAGTACCCGCATCTTGTGCGTTGTACTTCTTTTGCAGTTTTCCCACAGCTCTTTGGCAGTGCCAACGATGTAATAGACCGTGTAGAGAGGGTCTGCCAAGCAGTTCAGTATGTAATTCTTACGCATGAAATCGCTATGATTCCACGCATCAAGAATCATCTTCATGCCGTTAACGACATGGATATCAAGGCCCCCTTCACCCGTTTCAGCAGGCGAAGAGTCCATTTCATCTCCAGCTCGTGGAGGATCTTATGTTAGGAACCGAGCCATGCCCATAACAGTTAAGTAGAATAGCATCTTTTGTTGCCATCTCTTAAATTCTGATCCTATGAATTTTTCAAGGTGATCATGGTGTGAGGCAGAAGGTGGAGCAATAGCAGTCGGGAAGGCAGCAGAGTTGCTGCCTTGAACAGTAGCGGCAGCAGCAGTGAAGGCAGCAGAGTTGCTGCCTTGGCCAGTAGCGGGGAAGGCAACATTGTTGCCTTGAGAGGCAGCAGCAGTAGCAGCAGCATCGGTCATATTTCCAGCCATGTTGCAGCAGTTACAGTAAGCTAATATTGTCTTAAACTTGTTGGGTACAAAGGTGCAGGAAACGGAAATTACAAATAACTGCTAAGTAATACAAGAACTGAAATTACAATTCAACAACAAATTGAAAATTACACAGAAATTGATGAATAATCTGGAACAGTTTTTGGTATGCTGAGTCGAGTGTTTGCACTCTGTCTTTAAGACAATATTGCCCCATATGTATCCTTTCTACGTCCTGGACAATTGTCTCCTAAGATAAAACAACAAATGAACAATTGAGCAAAGGAAACTCAAGTGCTACCGTGAAGAATTTTGAGTAATGAAATGATGCTTGGAAGATTGTAGGAATATGAATTCATTTCTGTTTGTGTTAAGTGTAAAGTGTAGCTCAACAATGGTGACAAAGGGGTTCTTAAATAGTTGAAGGAGAGGCTGATAAACTGCCTCCATAAGTGCCATTACTGGCCAAGTAATGACAATTATGGAGGTAGTAATTCTTCCAAAATAAATGGTGAAGATGTGCAACAGATTGGACATTTAGTAAGAGTAAATCAGCCAAAATAAATGGTTGAATTGAGTGCTGATGGACGTTTCTGCTCTCTGCCCAATTCTGACTTTCTTGAAACTTCAGGGACTAAACTGTACATCTTGAAAATTCATGGACCAAACTATACATCTTGAAACTTCAGGGACCAAACTATACATATGAAAGAATTCTGATCCAAACCGTACATATGAAACTTCAGGGATTAAACTGTACATATGGCAAAGTTCTCTGGTCCAAAAAGATAATATCAAAGGAACCACAGCCCACAGCTCACAACCTGTGGCCCGTGACCCATGACCCGTGAACCCGGACCGGACGGGCGGCGGCGACGCGCGTGTGGGCTTTCCTTGAACCGAAGCACATCTAGGTCTTCCCTCCTTTAAGCACATGGGATACCCCTTGGGGTCCCAAACCCCAAGTCAACTTTGATACTTATAAATAAAACAATTCATTCTTCCTCCACCGACGAGGGAGAATTGATCTCAATACCACACTTTTCCATGCTTCAAACACCTCACTTCGTGGACCAATATCTCTTTCATTTCTCAATGAAATTTGACGATCCTTGGTCCTACGGTTATCTACGTACTTAGTAGATCATGCACATGTGAAGAACTGGATTCTCCAACATGCGTAACACTAGTGTTTAAGCTATTAAAGTTGGCCGGACGCAACTCCCGCCAAAGACAAATTTCCAACAGACCCCTCCTAATCCATTGAAAGATTGTGAAGAATCAACTTTACCATCCGTATTGAGCATGAATGAAGAATTTGTTGGGGGGTTCCATTTAACATAAAGAGGGATTCTTGTTTACGGGAGTGTTTTTTGTCCAGTGAGGTACCAGAACTCACTTGCTAAATTACAGACGTAGGTAATAACTAAGAATGGAGAGGTTGTCCTCAATAGGACTTCAGGGAATGGGATCACTCTAAGATGAGGTGATACATGTCCCAAACTTGGTTTAAGGGACGTTGTTGGTCAAGCTGGTTTGAGACTAGTCCAACAGGTCTGTAATAACTAAGAATGGTACAGTATGTCTGTAGCCATATGAATGATATATTTGTAATCCGTGCATCTATGCCATCATAGATTAAGACACGTTAAATCGAAAATCATTCAAAAGCTAGCGAAGTTGAGATTGTTGCCTTCTTTTGATATAAACCCTCAAAATGAATGTGAGGTAGGCGAAGAGGCAAAATCACCTTTCCAAATTATGTCAAAGGAATAGCGAAAGAAGCACCGCTCCTCTAGAACTTAGTCACACCTTTATGGGTGATTTAAAGTTTATACAAAATAGAGGGGGGAGACAAGTACTTTGTGACCTTCATTGATGATGATACAACGTATGGAATCCTTTGTTTGTTGAAAAGCAAAGATGAAGTTGTGTGAAGCGGATAAGCGCTACAAAGCAGAAGTTGAAAATCAACTAAGCCTACGGATTGAGAAATTCATAGTGATAAAGGGGGAGAATGTGAAACATCGTTTATTAAACGACTGCTCATTACTCACCTCAGTCTAACGGTGTTAGCCAAGCGCAAAGCCATACGCCCAAATTATGTGGGGCAAGGCGATCCTTACCGCTAATGCGATTCTCAACAGAACTCCGCATAAGGATAAGGATAACTTTCCGTGTGAGACATGGAAATGATCTCACATACAAATGTTGTGATGTGGGGTGGCTTGGTAGAGGTTGGAATACCCAAACTTGTCAAGTTGTACCTAAGACTGTAGATTGCATATCCACTGGATCTGCAAATAACAGTAGTGCTTATCGCCTCTTGGTGTCAAAGAATGATGAATTATTTGAAGATAACTTTCATTGAAAAGGAAAAAGAAGTAATTGGTCAAGGTTAACAAGAACCCGCGAGGGCCTGACTGTCCGAAACTAGACGTTCCGTATCTACAGGACTCGGAAGTTGTTGTAAATCCGGAACTTAATATTCCAGATCTACAGAACTTAGGGATTCTAGATGTTGAACCGAGACGGAGCAAAGAAGGGGACAAAGACTTGTTCCAGTCCTTCTAGCTTGTATGGTTGAGAATGAACCATGGACAATTGACAAATAATTATCATCTCCAGAAGCGCTGCTTTGCAAAGAAGCTAAAGAGAGAAATATATTCCATCATATAGAACCATACTTGTGTAATGGTTGATCTTCCTCCGGGAAAAGAACCTTTGGGTTGTAAAATGTGCTCCCATGTGAGTATCTTAACATCCAGGGCCATTGCAGTCTTGCGTGGCATGGATGTTGAAACAACCTTTCTAACCGGAGAGTTGGAAGGGGAGAATCAGAGTTGGTTTGCTGGACTGTTGGGCTTCTTCCTGAACTTTCATTTTGGTCCCTGAAATGTTTACATTTTGGTCCTAGAAGTTTCAGATAAAACAGAAACAATGAATCTGACCACAGAAACATTGACTCTGAAGTTAGAAAACCAACAGTTGGAAAACCAACAGTCTGAGAATGAAAGTCATATTGAAACAATGTCTCGATATGAAAGATATGGGTATCACAGACGACATCTTAGGAATTGGATTTCTAAGACATCTAACGGACTGGTCTAACTCCAAACTCAGTTGTGAGATAGTTGACAGTCTCGTTGAAGCCACCAATGGATATGAATCATATAACTGATTGAAATCATGGTGCACCCATATATAAGGAGCGATATGCGTAGGTCACATGTAGTTCAGTGTATGTTACACACTACAACTGACCTGGTATCGGCCTACAAAGCAGATCAGTTGAACTAACGTTCACTGATGATTTTAATACATGATCGGTAGAAGGCGTTAAGTCGGATATGACGATATCTGAAATATTCGCTTATCTACGGATTATAGTATTCTGGATGTCCAGCGGTTCTGGGAGAACACAATGATGCAAACTGGACATCAGATCTGAAGAACACCAAAGCCACAAGTAAATGTGTATGGTGGGTCTTGGAAAAACCTCTAAGCAAACTTGCATCGGCCGATTCATGATGGAATCGGAGTTTATCGCTTTATACAAAGCATGAAAGAAGTTGAGTAACTTCACGACTCCTTAGAGGACGTCCCTTATTAGGAGAAACCCGTGCCTTCAGCAGTTATACACTGTGGCTAGCCGGTCGGCTTCAGGAAGGACACGGATGACGGCGTCCGGACATATCCGTCAAGATCGCGTCGGAGACATAAGACCGTATGGCAGTTGATCATCACGGGTGTCACTTCCTTGATTACTAACTAAGGGACTATCCGGAGATCAAGTGTTCTGCCTGTCTAGGGGAATGGGCTTAAAACCCAAACAATATGAACCTATGCGGTGGTAACCCAACCATACTGATTGGAGATCCCAAGAATTTGGTTCAATGGGAAAACTAAGTTGCAAAAGGTTCAGTTGAGCGCTTCGGTGGAAGTAAGAAGCACTTCGGATGATGATTTCTGTACGGAAACATGAATCCAAAGTTGTTCCCGCGATAGACATTAAAGTGCTACCTGTATGGTGGGTAAAGGTTAAGCTTCCAAACCTTTAAACGATCCTCCAACGGTTGAGGTTAAGGTTGGGGAAACTTTTAATGATTCCTAACACTTGTGAAGTGGGGTATAGCAGGATACCTTGTAGGAGATCACCTGTTTAAGTGCGAGGAAGGCCGCCTCAAATTAACGCACTTAAGAATCCAAGTGTGTCCACGGCCACAACAGATAAAACCATAAGAATGAAAATGAATAAGGAGAGTTATTGTGTTGGTATCATTGTCTTGGCTTACACTAAACACTGACGGTTCAAGACATCACGTTCACCGCACAGTAAGTAAGTCCGATGGTATTCAACTAGGGAAGGTTCAAAGCGGAAGCTACCTCTCCTGATGCAATATCTTTTCGCTGAAAGATTGCTGAAAGTAGGTACCTTGTGAGTGTGCCAAAATCTCTCTTTCATAGAGGGGATTGTTGGAAATTTGCCTTTGGCGGGGAGGTGCGTCCACCCATGTTTAATGAATTAAACACTAGTGTTCCGCATGTTAGAGGCTTTGTCTCTTCACACATGCATAATCTACTAAGTGAGTAGATGACCGTAGGGCCAAGAATCGTCAAATTTCGTTAAGAAATGAAAGAGATATTGGTCCACGAAGTAAGGTGTTTGAGGCATAGAAATATGGTGTGGGACAAATCTACCACATCGGTGGGAAAAAGAAGAATTGCTCTCTTTATAAGTCTCTAAAGTGGTAAAGGGTTTGGGACCCCAAGGGGTATCCCATGTGTTTAAAGGAGGGAGGGCCTAGATGTGCTTGGGTTCAAGGCTAAGCTCACACGCGCGCCACCGCCGCCTGCCCGCTGTGGGCTGTGGGGACTTTCTGATATTATCTTTTTGGATCCCAAATTACTTAATATTTACAGTTTGGTCCCTAGAGTTTCTGAAAAGTTGATTTTGGGAGTAACGGAAGGCAGAAACTTTCTGCCTACCGTTTGGACTGTTTTTTGGAGCATTAACCAGCCATTACTTGGCTGTTAACTACTCCATAAATAGCCTTCCTTCAATGACCATCATCAACCTCCTTCATGACCATAAATCAGCCTCTCTAATGGCATTAAACCTGTCATTAACAACCCTCTCTAATGCCATTAATAGCCCTCCTGATGACTATTTACAGCCATGTTTGTGGCAGTTGTGGAGTCCCTCCTCCATGCTATATATTGATGCCTTTTGGCTCAATTGTGTTGAACAGACAAATAGAAAAACGCTGCACATTTCAGTCACGAAAAACACTGCAAAACAGTGACGAAAAATAGTGAGCAAAGACATACATATACACAACAGAGACTATATACACAGAGACAATACAGAAGAGAAAGTCAGTCCAATAACGTTGGACGAAAACAGAAACTCTTCCTTCCTTTTCCATTTCTTCAGCAAGTCGATTCGTATTTGTTTTCTTCGTCAAACTCAACCTATTTGCTTTGTAGTATTGAGATTAAAGTGTTGTTTTATCTTGGGAGACAATTGACCGCTAATGTAAAAGCATATATACGGGGCAATCTTGTCTTAAGGACAGAGTGCAATCACTCGACTCAACACACAACGTTGTAACCATCCAGATTTAGTTGTTTCTTGATTTCAGGTTATCAAGATTCAAGACACAACAAGCTTGCGGCAGTTATCAACATTGGCCTATTAGTTTATCCTTTCGAACACTTGTAATATTTATTTACTTCCCGTACTGCTTTACTACAATAGCAACCAACACCAAGTTCTAGAGGAAGAAGCACTACAAGCAGATGAAGAGGTCCTAGTAGTAGACAAGTATTTAGCCTTAAGGATTGATGCTCAAAAACTGTTTTGCGAATTGAAAAATCTCCAAGCTGTAGCTGCCAAAAAGGCTTTATTTTTTTGCGTTAAACACTGAATACCCAAGCCTCCTTCAGTCGTAGGAGTAGTGACTTGCTTCCACTTAACAAGGTGCATCTTCTTATAGTCAAAAGAACCGCCCCATAGAAAATTTCGTTCACATCTTTCCAACAAACAAATAATAGAGGAAGGTAGTTGAATAAACTGCATAACATGGTTAGGAATAGCATTTAAAGTAGATCAAATCAGAGTTGTACGCTCCGCAGGCGTAAGAAAATGAGATCTCCAACCTGCTAATCTCAACTTAAAGTTATTCAAAATAAACTGAAAAGCAGCCCTTGATGGTTTAGAATTAAACAAGGAAATCCCAAATATTTGCCAAAGTTTCTGCCTTCCTGCATATCAAAAGATGAGAGCACAAAATTCTTATCCAGATTAGTAATGTTTTTTGAGAAAAATATTTTAGACTTTGCAAAACTAATATTTTGACCTGAAATCTTAGTAAAATGGTCTAAAATATGAACAATAGTGTGACATTAAGTAACATTCACTTTTGCAGTCAAGACTATATCATCCGCAAAGCAAAGATGTGAAGTAGGAGGGCATGTTCGACAAATCTTAACAGGAGACCAAAGATTATAATCAACAGCCATATTGATTTTCCTAGACAACATTTCTAAACAGAGAATAAAAATATAGGGGGGAAGGGGATCTCCCTAGCGAATCCCTCTAGTTGGGGCAAAAGATTGAGTCGCTGAACCATTTATCAAGATAGAAAAAGATGATGTAGTAATGCAAGACATAATAAGCTGAATGAGTTGAGGAGGAAAATTAAAGTAAAAGAGAGTATCCTTGATGAAGCTCCATTCAAGACGATCAAAGGCCTTTTTCAAATTTAATTTTAGCAACATATAAGCAGTATGACCTTTGCACCTATTAAAATAATGTAGGAGCTCCTGAACAATAATAGCATTATCAGCGGCACATTTATTTTTTAGGAAGCTAGATTGTGTCGAACCGATAATCTGAGGAAGAAAATCCTTAATCTGCAACACAATAATCTTAGTAATAATCTTGTATATTGTATTAGGACGAAATTGATTAATCATGGAAGCACCCATGCATTTAGGAATGAGACATAAATAAGTAGCATTTTTTAACCCCTCCGCCAGGAGCTCCCCTTGCTCCCTTGGTGACTCAAACTCGTGCTCCTTTGGTGATTCAAACTCGCAACCTTCGGGTTGAAAGTGGAGGACGCTAACCATCTGAGCAATCTCTCCTATCATAAATAAGTGGCATTAATGGAAGCATGAACCATAAAATCTCTAAAAACTTGTTGACAAAACACTGTTACAGATTCCCCAATGATATCCCAATATCGTTGATAAAAGAATGGGTGCAGACCATCCGGGCCAGGAGCTTTGTAAGGTTTAAAAGATTTAATGGCATTGTGAAGCTCGTGAACAATGAGAGGATTAGTTAAAGAGGCATGATCTGAAAGATTAATTATGTGGGAAGGAGCAATCAAAGTGTTCCAAGGGGAGTGGGATAGGTCAGTTGTATAAAGAGATTTGTAGTATTGTAGAATATAAGATTCAATCTCTATTTTCCCAAAAAAACAATTACCCACAGAATCTTGAAGACAATTAATTCTATTCTTCAAGACGAAGAATAACATTGAACTCATGTAGTAGTTGAACTTCCAAAAAAGTACTGGTTGGATAATTGGATGAATCTTGAATTCCTGCAAGTCTAGAAAGCAAAAGTTTCTTCTTTTGAAAAATATTACCAAAACAGTACTTGTTCCAAAGTGAAACATTTTGTTGAAAACATGAGATTGATGGCAGCAAAATATTGTGAGAGGATTGCCAAGATTCAGATATCAAGAAAGGAAAATCAGGAGTAATCTGAAGGGGAGGTCTCAACTCAAGTAAAAGAGGACAATGATAAATGAGTTCGAGAAAGATGACGTACGGAAGCGTCTGGATAAAGATTAAGCCATTCATAATTAGCGCTAATGCGATCAAGTCGTTCTAAAATAGTATGCCCATTGGAGCATTTATTAGTCCAAGTAAATCGACTACCCATATAACTTAAGTCTAGCATGTTACAGTGGTTCAAACAATTTAGAAACTTGTTAAAACGAGCAGCGTTCAAAGCATTTCCCCCAAACTTTTCGGAAGCAGTAAGCACCTCATTAAAATCCCCTCCCATTAACCATGGTCGAGAGCAAGAATTAGCCTTAGCACATAAATTATCAAAAAATTGTGATCGACTAGAAGAGTCATTACGAGCATACACATCCCTAAATAGCCATTGTTGAGGCAAAGGAATTACCTGGACAAAGCAGTGAATCTCCTGAGGAGATCCACATGAGTGTAACACCTCCTGCCTTCGGGTTAAGGTTTGACCCGTACAATGAAAACATAATGAAACTAAGATGAAGAGTGTAAGAAGTATTTTGAAAGCTAATCAAGTTATAAGAAGAGTCTTTGGCCAAGGTATAGTCGCAAGCTACTCTACGGAATATGTTTTCAAGTGAGGTTGCACAAAGCCTCACTTCAAGCGAGTATACGGAAATATATATAAGAAATTTGGAAATATTTTTTGTAGATCTTTGAAATACCTTTCCGACAGTATATTATGGAGGTAAAACGAACATTTATATAAAGAGTTATGACTATTTTACTGAAGGTTCGCAGAATAGTCCGCCGGAGTCGCATATGCGATATGCGATGCTCTGCGATGCATATACCATCACATTATGGGCCAAATTTCCATCCCTAAGTCTCCAACCTTCTGTTTTGATGTGCGGAAGCATCCGCGGCCGCAGATGGCCATCCACGACACGGATGCCAGCGCATATGCCCCCGAAAATCATTTAAAATCGCTTTTTTTTTTTAATTTTATTCCATATTTTAGTTCTCCAAAGCCATAGCACGACTTTTCTCTCCTCTCCTCATCCTCCCACATCAAGGTAAGTGTCTCCCATTTATTCCTAAGTAATTCTAATACTTATACATCAATTCTTAACAAGATTTCCATGTTATAATTTTGGGGTTTTCAAGAAAAACCTTCTCAAGGTTTCAAGTTCAGAGTTTTGGGTTTCTTCTTCGAAAGTTTAGATCTTTCATTCAAGTTTTGGAGCGATTGAGGGATGTAGAGCTTCTATCTACGTGTGGGGACATCATTGTTCTCCCCCCACACCACGTTTCCATGAAAGCATGAAAATTCCATACTTAGGGTTTTAACTTTATTATCATGATAACCCTAATTATATGTAATATTGTATATATATCATGTCTCTATTACAATCAGTCTATTGTATTCATGATATGCCATTACGATTGTCATAAACATGTCCGTAATCCATGAACGCATGCTTTGATTTTCATGGGTTCTTAAATACAAGCTATAATCAATATTACTCAGTTTCATGAAGTTATATATATGTTTTCATGTTTTTACGCAAGTTATATTCTATATGTATGTACATGTTAAATTAAAATCATGAATCATGTTTACACGTTATATCATGAAATCCATGGCTTACAAGCCATTATTTTCAAGTACATATTTTTTGGAGTTTCATAGTTTACCGAGAAGGTTCTAGTAGCCTAAAACTACGTATGCCATCGTAAGATAAGGATCGCTCCGCCCAGAGGACGATACCTTTAGATTTTCAGATTGGATCATTTCTTGCCATGTTCGTGTCTCATATCCCGACAAGGTATGGGAAAGCTCTATTGGTCAGGTCAGGCCAGGTACCAGACTCCACGTACCCACGTGGTGATTCTATTGTCGGTTATGCTACTGCTCTCCCCACATATATGCAGATATACAATTTTACGAGTTCACATATACACAGATTTTATATATGTTTTATACTCATGTCAGATCATGTTCATACTTATGTTTAGTTTCAGTTTATGTCCTATTATTTCATGTGCCTACTTATTCTTTGAGTTGTTTTACATACAGTACAATTCAAATGTACTAACGTCCCTTTGCATGTGGCCTGCACTTCACGGTGCAGGTGCTGAGTTTAGAGAGACGGATGTTCTTAGTAGGATTGCTTTAGTATCAGTTATTTGGTGACCCCAATCTCATTCGGGGTGTCAGTCTAGTTATTGATATGATTATGCATTATGGTAGAGGTATGCTAAGGCCTTATCCTAGTAAAACAATTTTGCAGTCAGATTCATGGTTCATAGGTTTCATAGACTAGAACAATTCATCATGTCATAACATATTTTAGTTATTCAGACTTATAATATTTTTAGATTATTTCCGCTAAACAACAACAACATACCCAGTGAAATCCCACAACATGGGGTCTGGGAAGGGTAGAGTGTACGCAGACCTTACCTCCACTTTAGTAGGTAGAGTGACTATTTCTGGATGACCCTCGGCTCAAGACAAAGCATAATCACAAGCAAAGCAAACAAGAAACTGTCAGACTCATACATATAATTAAAGCAGTATGGACATGCTGGTAACAAAATCGAATACGCCATGGTAACGCATTCTAACAACAGGAAGCAGTAGCTAACACAACTAAATAAGATAAATAAAGTACACTAAAGAACATATAGCAGTAGAAATCAAACTACAGGGGACTATAAATTATTGCGCCTATAAGTGTGATAGGCTAATTGGCCTACAATAATAACACTACAACTATCATTTTGTAAGTGTAAGTATGACTACGCTCGCCTACCTGCTACCCTTCTATCCTAATTCGTATCCTCCACAACCCCATATCTAAGGTCATGTCCTCAGTAAGTTGCACTTGCACCATATGCCGTCTAATCACCTCTCTCGAATACTTCTTCGGCCTACCTCTACCCACTCTAAACTCGCCCATAGCCAACCTCTCAGACCTACATACTGGGGTATCCGTGTCTCTCATCTGCACATGCCCGAACCATCTCAACCTCGCTTCCTGCATCTTATCCTCTACTGAGGCCACTCTCACTTTATCTTGGATATCATCATTTCTAATCCTATCTCTCCTTGTATTCCCACACATCCATCTCAGCATCCTCATCTCCGCAACTTTTATCTTGTGTATATGCGAAGTCTTGACTGGCCAACACTTTGCCCCATACAACATAGTTGGTCTAACCAACACCCTATAGAACTAGCTTTTAGGTTTTGGTGGAACATTTTCATCGCACAAGACTCCAGATGTGAGCCTCTATTTCATCCACCCTGCCCCAATACGATGTGTGACATCGTCATCAATCCATCCATTCCCTTGGATAATAGACCTTAGGTACTTGAAGTTTCCTTTCTTTGGAATGACTTGAGTACCAACCCTCACCTCCACGCTTGTCTCTGGGTCGTTCCCATTTCTAAACTTGCACTCCAAATACTTTATCTTGGTCCTACTCAACCTGAACTCTTTACACTCCAGAGTCTGTGGGGGCCTTCCTCACTATAATCTCGAATGATAACCCCTCCATTTTGTCGGGGTTGCCTGGGCACTGGTTTCTTGGGTGATGGGGACTCGGTGTCAAAAGTAGTCTCCAGATTAACAAACACTAGAGGAGATTGTAGTGCTGAAAGATACATAAGAGATGTTAGCCAAAAATTCACAAGAACAATCTGGCCGACACATATGTAGAATATAATTTACCTGTTCTCTTCATCTGACGCAACCGGACGGAAGACCTTGAGGCAACAAGCTTAGCCGATTTAGAGGAAGCAACTTTCAGAGTGGCTTTTGGCCACAGTTTAGAGGTTTCCGGATCAGCTTATCACAATAGACATCTAAAGAAGATTGAAAAAAACTTCTCCTTAGCCATAACCCATCAATCATAAAAAACGAAGGTAGTATTCGCTCTCAGGGGAAACGGCTGACAGTCAAACAGGCTGAGCCTGTCAATATTATGATCGGCTAACTTTTTTACTTGTTCTGCATCAAGAATACAGCAGTGGGTTGAACTGACAATACTACGGTGGGGCCACGACACGTGCTGAGTGAGGCAGAATTTCCTTGCTACAAAGTTCGGCCAATATGGCTCCGCGATCAATTTATTATTCCTAGAAGTGGGCTTCAAACCACCCAATAAGTCCCTATCCATGAGAATCCGCCCCCACGTGAGAACTATAGTCCTCCACTGGGAGAAAGTAAGGTCCTCATCGGCTACTTGACGGACCCAATCAGGGGTGGCCCATCTCTCTAGGACCGGTTGCCAATCTGTTTAATGGTCTCTAGATAGACCATGCAGGATGGAGACTACGGCAAAAGCATAATGGGGCACAAGTGGTGTTTTTTGAAGAGTGTCGGTTAATACTGACGGGTTTAACGGAAAGCAGCGGTCATCAAATTTATCAGGGATAAACTCAAGAAAATAGAGGGTGATCCACAACTGAAGGAACCTTAGGGGACCGGCTAAGGTATCCAAGTTTCTGGAATCCCTTAACCTCGCCTGGGCATCACCTAGAGCCATGTAAAGATAGGTCAAGAAGAGAGATGCCCAACTGACATCCCTCCCCGAAACGGCTAACGCCACATAAATTTTCAGCTCTTTCACAACTGCACAAGAGCTCGTACAGACAAAGTATCGGCTAAACCAGAAAAGCAGAAAAGCTTGATACTCGGCATCATCGACTGGAAGAGGCGATAATTGGCGGTTGTTAGTTATAAACTGGTTGTAGCATGAAGAAGTCTTGAGACTTCGATGCCTAAATCGGCAACATCTATATCGCTTAGGACAGGCGTCTCGGCTCCCAGAATCGGAAGACATCGCCGTCACATCAAGCAGTGTGGGGGTTATCATTCCCCAAGGGAAAACAAAGGCATTGGTAGCGTCGACCAGTAACCAAGAAAGAAATATATAGGACCGATGTTGCAGGAGGAGTCAAACTCCGACAACGTAATGGCGTCATAGAGACTCGTGCGCCTCCATTCGGCTTCCTTGGCCGACTTCACTCGGTCTAACCAAATAGAATAGTTGGTAATCTTGGTCGGCCAGGTGCGCAGACTAGCCGGACAATAGTCGCCAGTGAACCAGTCATAGGTAATCGGAATGTCGTAGTTCGCCATGCTTAGATGCTGAGAAAGAATGAGGTCACCTTGTTCCGATATACCAAAAAGGGCGAGAAACAATTGCTCATATATGAAGGCGAAAGTGGAGATTAGGTCATCAGCAGCCAAACCGGTGCTATCCGATCCCAAAGATAGAGAAGAAGATAAAGACATGGTTTTTTCTGATGAAGAAATAGGATTTTCTAAAAAAGGCGAGAAATTTGGGAATGGCCAAGAAGATTGAATGATAAACCTTTTGTGGGGGGATGTCTCTCCTAAGTATTTTTTTTTCTTGGAGATATGACTGACACTCTGTTGGGGGTCTTTTCGCCCAAAACGTGCGGCTAAAAATCTGTCAGAAAGTGTTTGTGGAAGCCGAGACGTTTCTGTGGAAGGAAAAAGAACTTTTTAAAGACCATTATTGCATGCATTTAAGGCAAAAGTGATTGAAATGACACTTACGGTTGACACACGAAACGACAGCCATTTTGGAATACATCAACTCGACATCCGCACTCGAGTTAATGTAGGGAGCAATTGTTAACATTCAAAAGTGTTTAGCCGAATCACGTGACCTGATATCTCTTATACGGTCCAACAAGTCTGTTTACATATGCATGATCCAAAGGAAGAACATATGGGGGCTCTTAAACGAATTCTACTGTATGTTAAGGGTACTCTTGATTTTGGATTGCATTTGTATAAGTCTACCATTTCTGGGCTCATATCTTATACAGATGTTGATTGGGGCGGCTTCCCGGATACACGGCGTTCCACTTCTGGTTATTGTGTGTTTCTAGGAGACAACCTCATTTCGTGGTCATCAAAACGTCAACCGACACTATCCCAATCAAGTGCCGAGGCAGAATATCGGAGGGTAGCTAATGTGGTCGCAGAATCATGTTGGCTCCGTAATCTTCTTTTGGAATTTCATTGTCCAATCGACAAAGCAACTGTGGTTTATTGTGATAATGTGAGTGCAATATATCTATTTGGTAACCTTGTCCAATATCAACGCACAAAACACATAGAGATGGATATATTGTTTGTTCGTGAAAAGGTTGCTCGTGGACAAGTCTGTGTTCTCCATGTACCGTCCCGTTATCAGATTGCTGATATTTTCACGAAAGGTCTTCCGCGCATACTTTTTGATTATTTCAGGGACAGTCTCAGCATACGGAAACCTCCCGCTAAGACTGTGGGGGAATGTTAGACAAAATCAATATTAATCATTAGGATAATATTAATTAGGACAATCCAATTACATCATAATTATATCATTAGAATAATATCATATCATTAGAATATCATATCATTAGGATGTAAATATCATATTATAATCATATATTCTTAGGATATCATATTAATCATGTAATATATTCTTAGGATTCTATATATATATATATATATATATATATATATGATTGTATGGATCAATGAAAAGGTATGAAATTATTTTCCTTCATTAAGTACCTAAAACCAGTGGATATGAAGTAAAGAATTCAGACATCAAATGGTATTAGTTTAGCAAGCTATTATGTTGAACTAAGAAACAAGTTTCTTAATCTATGCATTATACATGGTTATACAGAAGTAGAAATGCCGAGGAGCCATAGTGAAACACAATTTTATAATCCAATAGCAGTGAGATACTAAGATACAAGCTTCAGATGTCCCTTCGGGGCATCCGATAAAAATGGGATGATGCAATTGGAACGTCAATTTTTCCCTTTAATTTAGTTCGATCCGTCTGCTTAATTTCCTGGTTAACTTGTGCCCGTGGTGAAACGCTATTATATCAATTCACATTTATGTGCCTTGTAATTATAGTTGATATTATGATTAGACAGAAATGTGGATAAATGATAACATGAAGAATATTTCTGGCCTATATCAACAATGTCATTTTTTATATCCTCTGTCGTTAGCATACTTGCCGACCCATTGTATACAATGTTGTTCAAACATCCGTCCTCTCTTGACTTCGCTAGAATATCAACTATGATAGCATTTTAATTCATAGCTTCTCCCACATATATGCACTCAGCTTCTTTATTTGGAACGTTATCATGCTACAAAGGAAAAGAAGACGCATGACAAAGTGTTAACACTCAAAAGTGTTTAGCCGAATCAAGTAACAGCCGAAGGTGGAAAAGGATTCCAAGCCGGTAACTGAGCAGAATCATAGCCGAATCCTCGGCTAGAAAAACATCATCGGCTATTACAGTAGTCTGACCGAGTCATAATTCCGAGGAACGGCTGGGACCCACACATACTCGGACGTCTCGAATACCAAGTCAAAGGACCTTCTAGAAAAGGGAGCAACCAGTAACAGCCATAAGGGCATGCCGACGATCATGCTAGAGGTCCAGGCGAAAAAATCGGCACCACCTCCTCATAGTTAGCTAGTGGATTTAGTGTGTAGTTCGGTGACTAACATAGGGGGTCACATTTATTTTTCTTGTACTATAAATATAGGAATCATTTGTATAGAATAGGACACTCCAATCAATCAAAAAACTGATTCTCATTTATCTTCATTCTACCTTTATCGCCTTTATTCTCACTCTAACTATATTTATGTTTCTTACCACTTAGTTTACTCACTCACCATCCTAACACTTTCTAGAGTAGTTAGGGAACCCATTGCTGAAAGTTAGAGTTTCGCTTCCGGCCCAAATCGCTTAGTTAAGGAATCAATTTGTCATCCGATTTCGTCAGCCGATAAAACGGTAAACATTTCGGAGGGGAACACAAAGTTACTCTAAAATGTTACTGGTAATGTATTTGCATGAGACTTTAAACAAACCATTATATGATACAATGGCTGGAATAGTAGAAGCGGAAGCAGAGAAACCAAGCATTCTATCTTAATTTTTTGGTTTTTTGAAACTTTGTTTATTTTTTAGGTTGTCAATATAACTTGATTTTGGTATAACTATTTTTGCAGTCTATCTTTCGGCTCCAGTTACTGTTATTTTGTGCAATATGTAATTTCTTGATGATCATGACTCACTTATGTTAGCACGGGCCATTGTCCATCTACTACCCTTAATATGTGAAGAAAGATACGAAGGAAAACTTTTAGTAGGATTTCCCTTCCCTTTCCGTTTCTAGTTCGGAATGAAGTGATAAATCCTATATTGATCAAGAAACGGTAAATAAAAAACTCAACGCGTCAATCCGAAATTGATTTTACATAGGACAATTTTACACAATAAAAGGGTCATTAGACCCTCTATTCTTCTTTATACTGCTTCATATCCAAAACATTATTCATACCATACTGCTTAATTTCTCTCTTACGCCATGGAAGGCGGTGATAACATGAATGATCATCAATTTCCCAATAATTTTCCAATGTTTCCAGAAATTTCAAAAGACAATGTTATAGATGCCGACCCAATTAGCTATATTTTTCGTCATCAGTCTTCTTCCAGTAGTACTGCTGGTTTCCCTTTAATGTACCCCATTCTAGACTACGAGGACAATGACGCTTCAAACTCAACTCCATCTCTGTTTCCAGATGAAAACCCTTTAGAACCAACTTTATCTCTGTTTCCACAAGTTTCCACTGATCTCTGTCTTTCTCTACCGGGCACACCCGTTGATACCTCTTCGAATATAATTACTCAAGATTCTTCTACTTCATCAAACAATGCATCGGATAGTTGTGTTCCCAAAAGGTTGCATAATTTTTCTCTGTTTCCAGAACTTTTCGAAAACTTAGCTGCTCCGAAACCAATTGCATCAACAGCATCACTGCCGTCCACTGATCTCTGTCTTTCTCTCCCATGCACACCTAACACCTCTTCGACTATAGTTACTCAAGATTCTTATACGCCATTGGCTTCATCAAGCAATGGGGTAGTATCTCAGAACTCTGCTAAAAGAAGGTTGTTGTTCCAAGAATCTAACATGGGTCCCTCCAAGAAACACAACGACACCAAACGCCACCGTTTAATTGTACCGCGGCCGGTAGCGGGGGAGGAAGAGCATTGGATAACTAAGAAGTTGACAAAGAGTGATGTGAATGGAGCTTCAAGGCTATTGCTACCAAGACAAGAAGTGAAGAATTACATTTTACCATTCATGGATGAACAACAAGCTATAATTTGCGAAGATATATGTGGGATTGATGTAACTGTATTGGATTTGGATACAGAAACAGAGCATATTTTGACACTCAAGAAATGGTCAAATGATAGCTTTCAACTCGTTAAAGCATGGACAACTGAGTTTGTAAAAAGAAGGAATTTGAAAGAAGATGATGTGATTGAGATACGTTGGGAAAAAGACAATTCAAGATTTTGCTTTCGAGTTCATAATAGGCATCAAGTTTAAAGAGTTTTTTATTATTTCGTTTTTTGTTAAATGATTCACTCATTCTTTTTGTTTAGTTATCTCGAGCTTTAGCTTAATGATCAACATTGTAGTGTTGAAACAGAGCTTTTTAATGGTGCTTCATTTATATAATTATTCTTTTGTGCTCCCAGCATTCTGGTTTAATCTTTTTAGTTGAGCTTAAAGAAGAAAAAGTTGTGTTCGCTATAGGTTGTGTGGCCGACTTTTAAAATTACTTTATTTTGAAAAATATATTTTTTAAAGTTTTTTTTCAAGTATAACCGTTTGTATTCGCTTAATTAATCAAAAGTTATTTTTGCCAATATTATAGTAGTGATTTGTGCTTAGCTAAAATTTCAAAAGTGTTTTTTTCTGAAAAAGATACTATTTGGACAAAACTCATTTGAAAAGGGAGGTTGATTTGTTAAGTACTTCCTCTGCCTAAGTTATGTGATATACTTTTTTTTTTTTGTTCCAAAACGAGATGATATATAACCACACAAATATCTATGAGTGATTTATAACCACACAACTATCTATAACTTATTTTAAATCACAAGAATAAAAAATCTTCCTTTATTTTTTAAATTCTGCGCAAATCAAACTATCATATAAATTGGAATGAAGGGAATATTACTTCTTGTAAGCCCTTAATATTGAATTTTTTTTGTATATTATCGGATAACTTGAAAAATAACGTCGAAAAAAGAAGAATTTTAAACTGTGTGGTCTTATATATGTCGGTGCCATGACAATGGTACGGCTATAAAAATTTTAAAATTTGTGGCCTTCAATATTTGTTTAGCTATAAAAGTTTTATTAAAAGTAAAATAAGCTTAAAGATAAATTATTTCTAAACATAAAAATATGTCATTTCCTTAACAGACTAGTAAGTCAATAATTTTATGTAAATTTAAACAGTATAAATAACCATCCATAAGAAGTGAAATTAGTAGTTGGTCAATTGGACTATAAAATTACCTTGTAGTTTGTGACTAGTAATATTGTGGGCAAGAGTCGAGAGTTCTAGCAAAGTGCTTAAGTTCGATTTCCAAAATAAATTTCTATTAAAAGTTTTACCAAACCAAATTAGAAGCTGCCCATTGGGAAACACTTAAATGAGACAGCATGACAACTTGACAAGTCTACTTTTACCCGGGCAACTTCATATTATGCACAAAAGGAAGCAATGAAAAAAAGGTTTTAAGTTCCACACACTATTAACATAAGAACATTTTACACTATTAGTTGAAAGTTAATATACATTGATAATATAAGAACTTAGTACACTATTATTGAGTTCTATCCTATGATAGAAATTAGTTAGCAAAAACATTTATTCAACAACTTGAATGATGTGACAGTATAACAAAACAAGCAAAAACTTTTATTCAAAACACCAAATGCGACCGAATCACCAAAACGAAACAAAAAACTTGCAAGCACAAGATTGCTCACTCACAAAAGTAACATCAAATTTAGCCATGCACATAAAAACTACTATCGCGAAAAAAACACTAGAACAAAGTACGACACTCAGCTATTATAGGACATTTCTTCATCCAGCAACTTTCCTTGAAAAGCTTCTTCCTGGAAGAAACTCTTTAGACCGTCCATGGAACAACTCGTGCTGTCCATGCCACCCTCCTGCCTTCATTGGCTCAACTACTGGTGGCTTAATAGGTCCTCTGCCAGAGTCAATGCTCACGTTCGCCAGCTTCTCAGCTGCATCAGAAACCGCAAAACTCTTCACTCCAGAACCAACCACTGTCAAGCCCCAAAAAATAACTAGCTTTAGGGGCATAACAATACAAGTATACCAAGGAAATTTGTTCTGGCCAAGAGAACTTGTGGAAAAAAAGTTGAATGACTCACTTGGATCACTTGGGCCGTTCCTTCCAGGAGGTCGATATTTTGGTTGTTGGTTAACAGAGCCTTGCTGGGTTTTATCGTTCCTCGTTGCATCCTGAACAATTGTTGCATAAATTAGATTCAAGTACAATATCACTACGTCTGGGCCAACAACATTTGTCTTGTCTATCAGATGAGAACAATAAAATAAGGTTATTTCCAAGGAAATCATACCTGATAATTATAATCCAGCTTCCTTTGTACACCTGTTACACAAGTGCCAGTGTGAAAACAATTGCATAAGTATCAGAATAAACAAGGTACGGATATTTGTGTGTGTAGCTGAAAAGACGGTTGGTTCTTTGACAGTTAAATTCAGGAAAGAAAAATATCAAAAGGTTTGTGCAAATAATGCTAGCTCTCTGATTTAGCTAGACCCCAGTAAATTCCTGCAAATTCTTATATGTTACCTGCGTTAAACGACACCTGTGACTTGACAGTAGAGAAGTTGCCGTTAGGTCTGGGGTTGTGCAACAACCCAAACGACCACTTGTACTTCTGCTCTACTGCACCTCTCATGCCAGCTACAACCACAAAAAATCCTTTTAAGGTCATGACAAACATAAAACCCGAGTTTCTTCAAGTAAATATAGAAGACAGTACAAACCAGAAGGAGGAGTCTTAGCAACAGCAGCCTTTGCGCGTAGTGATGGAGGTACATAAAAGCAACTCTGCCAAACATCACAAATGATTTATCTAATATATTAGAGACACGCAACACTGACTTGTGTACATTAGGCTAAAAAAGGGAAGGAGTTTGCCACCTGGAAGAAAGGATGCTGAAGAGCATCGATCGCCGTCGGTCTCTTACAAGGATCCCATGAACAAAGTGACTGCAGCAAGTAAAACCAAAAAAAAACAGATGAATGCCAACCTATCAGACATTCTATTCCCTTTGGGAAGTATATTCAGAAACATTGAATATATGACGAAGTTGTGAACAATTAAGGAAAGTAATATGAATGCTTTTAACCACTTCTTACCGTGATTAGGCTAATAGCATTTTCACTGGCAGATGGAACTAGCAAGGCGAGGTCTACACCAGCAATCTGCGGAAATTGGAAGTTAATAGCACTAGCAAGTTCCAGCCCCTGAGCCCAGTCCCTCTTGGTTGGGGTCCCTATAATACTGCATATTTTGTAGATCTCATCTGCTTCACTTGAACCCGGAAACAGAGGACGAAGACTAAACAACTCAGCCATTATAGCACCCATTGCCCACATATCGACAGCAGGACCATAGATTGGTGATTGGAGAAGAATTTCAGGAGCACGATACCAACGTGTTGATACATATTCCGTATATGGAGGCTGAGAGTTGATCTCCCGAGCAAGACCAAAGTCAGCAACCTTAATTATGTCTTTCGAAACCAACAAGTTCTCTGCACGACCATCAGTATCATATGTTAAAATGGGTCAGATCAGAATGGAATGAACTATGATGTCATAAACTCCCTAAACATAAAAGACGTATTCAACTGCTATAAAATGCAGGTTTCCGTGATTGCATGCTTATATATAACAAACACAAATAAATCGTACTAGCTTTTGTAGCTTTCCTCGATGCCCTTAATAGTACATCTCACTAAACCTGAACACACATTTTGTTTTTGCCCATCTCAGTGCACCCAACTCAAAAAGCAGTAGACATTTCAAAAAGTTAACTAAATGAAGACTGCAAGCAAGAGCCAGAATAGGGGAAGAGCAAACCTTAAAAAAATTAAGAATAGAAGAAAAGGAGGGGAATAGGGACAATGTATCACTATAGATATACAAGTCTTCACGACAAAGGACTCCCACAGGAAAAAAAGAGAGTACAGCTCATATTGTTCACTAAGATAGTTTATGTAAGTCAACTCTTCATCATCCATAACATTACAGATAAATATGAGGAGAAGTCAAACACCTGGCTTAAGGTCACGATGAAAATATCCTTGTCGATGCATGTAAGCAAGACCTTGAAATACTTGGAAGCACCAATTTCTTACTTCGGATTCTGAGAAAAGCTTTGCTCTGTCCTTCATAAGCTGGTATAAATTGCACTCCTGCAAAAGCTCATTCAAATTTAGACATTCAATTAACTGACTGGTCCCAAATATACATTACAGAGGAAAACCATGACATACCATGTATTCAAACACAAAGTACAAAATGTCATTCTCCCTAACCACTTCCTTGAGTTTCACAATATTCGGATGGTTCATTTTTCTCAGGGACTGCAAAAGAATTCACGGTTATTAAATTCTCAGCAGAGAAGAAACCAAATATGGACACCAAAAGGAAGGAAACCACCTAACCTTGACCTCTCTCAAGTTCATGCATTCATCCCACGAATAATAATTCTTCTTCATCTTTTTAATCGCAACCTGTGTTGGAAAAATGAATAGAATTAAAGGACTTCCAAAATACAGCAACATCAGAAGGTCCTTAGTTGTTCCTTAATCCTTACACATCTACACTTACCACTTCACCGGTCTGTTTATAAAGAGCACGCCAAACATTTCCAAACGTACCATTACCAACTTCCTTTATTATCTGGTACCTGCACCATTATAAGAAGGATTAGATAAGCATGCAGAAAAAAAGAAACAAAAACAATAAGGGAAATGAGTGAGACCAGCACCTTTCCATTTTAGCAGCTTCAATAGCACGCATGAATCTTAATTATTGGAGTAGAGGGACGAAACGCACATAAAAAAACTGGAGCTGTTCTGTCTCAGGATGACTGGAAAGAAAAGAAAATACTAAAAAGGAACTATGGCCTGGCTGATTCAGCAAAATCCCCCTTAGTTTCCTTCTGCAAAACTGATGAGGGCAGAATCGGCAATGATAGGACGGATGGGCTTCTCAGCCT
This sequence comes from Anisodus tanguticus, assembly GCA_034509755.1. Taxonomy (NCBI): domain Eukaryota; kingdom Viridiplantae; phylum Streptophyta; class Magnoliopsida; order Solanales; family Solanaceae; genus Anisodus; species Anisodus tanguticus. The sequence goes on from CM067546.1 coordinate 36,247,128, forward strand.
TATTTGTAAGATATATGGGCATAAGAAAATCCAAAACTGTAACAGGGGAGAGAAAACAAGCAAAGGAAAGTGATGCAGTGCATCTTGATACCAAACAACTCAATTCAACAGGTCTTTATTTATTTTTTTTCAAATTTCGAAATATTATAGCCCAAGCCACAGAACATTCTTTCTCAAAAACACATTAGCTCCTTGCCTCCAATACACTTTAGTCTGATACCAAGTCTTCAGTCAGCCGAATTGTGAAGAAGAGGTCTTTAGAAGCTACCAAACCCGAATCAAGTGTGTAAAAAGCTAACTAATTCCCAATGACATCATAAGAAGGTGTGCTGCTTACTAGCGGAATTGCACTAACATCCAACACCTAGCTTATGTGGAAATCGCATAGGGTCTTCTGTACTGATCATTCAAGAGGAGCTGTTCACTATGTGCAATTGACAAAGGAAACAACAAGGAAATCTCCACGGATGAGGAACCGCCAATCAAGGACTTCCTGAAATGAGAAAGCTTGATACTCAAAGTAATCTGAGAAAAGGCAGATTTGCTCCATGTCCTAAACAATACTATTCTGTTGGATTTGAAGTCTACTGGACCCTGAAAAATCATAGCCAGGTAAAAAGGGTAAGCATGTCAAGGCACAATACTAAATAAAATCAAGCTTGAGAAAGACAACGGCAGAGCAAAATTTTGACTAGTTCAGTAATGCAATTGTATTTAACATGCAAGCATGCCAATCAAGGATTCCAATCAACATCCTTACCTAGATAAGCACAAACAGGATTAGTGGATTAAGAACAACTCGTTCATGGCTGTTCAAGACTTCAAGTTATCATTAGGACAATAGCAGGTAATAATAACCCTTCTACAAATCATATTGCGACTATCACAAATTCCGTCTACCAATCAAAGAGTAGGAACAAGCACTAAATAATTGGATTGAGAAGTAACAACAAACCTATGTCAGAATCCTCGTTCAAAGCTCATTAATATCAATGAACAATTACTAAAAACACATGAAATCCTTTCATTACATAGTGGAAAAAGATTATATGAGTAAAAAGGTACACCTTTACTTACAATTATAACATTACTCATTTAAACAACTTCGGAATTCATAGAACTTCATTGTACCCTTAGTTATAACCTCCGAAAAAAATATAAAATATATAGCAGTAGAAGAACAATCAAGGTTCTTCAAAACAGAGTACTAATTTATCCAAGCCTCAACATAACCATTAACTTCACCAACATACAGTTATACAAAAAGAACCAAAAATCATAAGTTTATCTTATAATAGCCACACAAAAATCCAATTATATAGCCCAAATCAATCTCCCACCTTCCATAACAAAATTACCATGAATAACCAAAACCTTATTACCAATAGTCTATTAGCACTAACTCCAATAAAAAGATTCTCAAACAGCATACACACAACAAATACTCGAATAAATCCAAAAAATGATTTCCAACACACCCAAAGGAACAATATGACAAGAGTCAAATCCAACACAATAAAGAATCAAACTTTAGTCTCAGATTCATACCCATAGCAATAAAAAATCAAACTTTACAGCCTAAATATTCATATCTAAAGCATAAATAGTATAAACAGCATACACACAACAAATACTCGAATAAATCCAAAAAATGATTTCCAACACACCCAAAAGAACAATATGACAAGATTCAAATCCAACACAATAAAGAATCAAACTTCAGGCTCAGATTCATACCCATAGCAATAAAAAAAAAATCAAACTTTACATCCTAAATATTCATATCTAAAGCATAAATAGTATAAAAACATATTTTTATCAGATCTAATCAGAAACTCAATACCCACCTTAACATATCAAGAAATCCACACCCACATACCAGAATCACATAAAAATAAAGAAAAATAAATGTTTTTTTACCTGGGATTGAAACGGCATATAACCAAGAAAAGCCCACAAAGGAAATTAATAGGTCATATAACAAACCCTATAAAAAGTATAGTGTCTAAAAGATATTATATATTCTTCTGACTTTTACCCTTTCAGAAAAAGCAGCCAACCCTATATGTATATTGTGTGTATATATAATATCTATTGGCTGCTATAAATGATGAAGGTATAATGGTATTATGATACTGATAAAATAATATGTGAAATCTTTGGCTCTATTTTTTTTTCTCTATATATATATATATATGTTCACCTTCCTTATTTAATTTCCATGTTTTTGTTGTTGTTCTATGTGAAAAAAGGAAAAGGAGGGAGAAAGGAAACAATGATTGTGTTGTGGGTACGGTCAAGTCGGCTAGGTAGAATTCTCTCCCTGTTCAACAAGAATAGAATATCTTATCCTAATATAAATTCTTTAGGTTTTCAAATTCGAATTATTCAGACACATTTCATGATTTACTGAATTATTCAGACACATTCGCAATTTACTAATTTAATAATATTGAAGGATCGATACTACTATCTTTAAGAATAATGTACTGTAAATCAGAAAGCGAATATAAAACAAAGTATAGATCTTTTCTTTTTTCTATAATATAAAAAAAATTAGTTCAAGACAAAATTGTAAGTTCTTTCTGGCCACAGAATAAGGAGGAGTATTTTTCAATTTTTATACAGCACCAAACGGTGCTGATTTACTTGGTGCAGGCAGAGATCATTAAACGGGTTTCGCTCAAACCTAATAATTTTGTATCATATTTATTTTTAATTTAATATATGTAAATTATTAATTAGAACTAAATAATTTAAATAAGCTAAAAATTTGAATTCATAACCATTAAATTCTTACTTCGCCTCTAATAATAATTAGAATCAAAATCAGTTTATATGAACATGCGCCGAATAAATGATGTCAAATCCAAAAAGTTCCAAAGCATTATAGCTAATTTAATTTGTAAAATAAATTTTTAGTATTGTAACCCTGAACGAGAAGCACGAGAAGGGGGAAATTCTTCCAACCTTAATGATAATTTTTTATTTTCGATTTAGAGTAATGATTTTTTTTTAACAAGAAACGTTATTCGTTTTGATAATTTCATAGTTGAGCTAGTGAATCAACTACCGGATAACTATTAGAAATTAAGGAAAAAATAAAGGTCTTAGGACAAGCTACAACCACATTTGACCAAACTTTTCATGACCATATATGTAATTGAAGTTGGGCTAACCTTGAATAATAATAATTGTCAAGTGGTACATGTGTGTACAATCTATATCTATATATAATATAAAGTTAGACATAAATAAGATGATGTGACACATTTCTATGACCATCATTTGTATTTATCTTTTTTTTCCTTTTTAAAAAAAAATTATCCCTTTTATTTTAATTTATGTGATATTTTAAAAGGTCTAAAAATACCTCATTAATTCTCTAGTAATAATTGCACCTTTATGTTCTCTACTATTATGATAAAAACACTCAACAATCACGTTCTTGCTTTGGCCGTTTACAATTCTAAAACCAATAGTCACTCACTTAATTTTCTTAATTACACCTCTTAACTTTTTAAATCATATATTTTCCTTTATTGTTTTCCAGTTTCGCATGGCTTAAAGAAAATCAACAGTCATAAAATGTTTCATTTGGGTTGGATCTAATACATTGTTGTTTGAATTAGAGAATAGTGCTTATCATTCAGTGGCTTTATGTATTCTTAACTCAATATTATTTTTATGCATCTATGCAGTTCGTGGTCATTCGGTGGCTTTATGTATTCTAACTCAATATTCTTTTTATGCATCTATGCAGATTGTGGTGTGGAGATTTCTATAGAGCTTAACAAGTTTTGATGACAATTTTTTTCCCATTCGGTGTCCGGTATTCACATTGGGGCCTGACTAATTCGAATTCGTGTCAGGTAATCCCATATTGAAGGGGCAATAAAACACTCCCTAACAATAGTGACTCCGTACCCAAGGGGACTCGGAACTCAAGACCAAGTAGTACCAACCACTACATCACAACCATTGTTTGTAGTTTTGATGACAATTCAGGTTAGTTATTCTCATAAATCTACTTCCTTTTGTCAAAAGAAATACCTAAACATTTTGTGGTCATTTTAAAGATATGCTTCGATTGTGTTTCACTCACATTGGATAGATCCAGCAAGAATAAAATATATGATTTTCTGACACATAAATAGGTACCACCTCCTTTTTCTTATTATTTAGGTATTTAGCCGAATTATATTTTATATGCATCGTATATGTGGTCCTTTTCTTTTTTATTTTTATTTCTTCTGTGTTCATTATTTTATGTAACAAACCCTTTTCTTTGTTTGTTTGTTTTCTTTGTATTTTCATGGGTGGTCACGGAAATGATAAATTATCCACAAAAAGGGATGTTGTAGAAGACACTAATTAGCTGATTATTGCTTTCATTGGCGTTATATTCAAAGCATTTAACAATCCATGAATTTTTTGGTTTTAAGTTTTGAAATATAATATCATTATAATTATAATTTCTTCTAGACATAATTAATTGATCTAAAAAAGAATCAAATTTAATTAAGTTTCAAGATTTAGTTTTATTGTAAAAAGAGTGAATTATGTTCAAATAGATGGATTTTTTATTCGAATAAAATGATTTTATTATGTGTGAAACTTGTACTTTACATGGATAGTTTAACTATAGGTTTATTATAAATAATTTTGACAGATGGATTTTTTTTGGTTGAAGTACCATCACAAATGTTGAATTTATCCGGGTATATGGGAGCTTGAAATTAAAAGCATGCTAAAATGTGTTGAAATGTTTATTCTTTTGCGATGGATGCTAACTTTATAGTTATTTCAAGACATCCACTCTTTGTGAGTGTAAGATGATATTAATCTTCCTTAGGAAGTCTTTCTCATTAATATCAATATATATAGTGTACAATAAACAATCCTAATACAAGAGAAAAGAGGAATCTTAATCACAATACAAGAGGAATCCTAATCTAATAATGGGTAGGGATTGTAGTGATACTTATACACGTTTACACACACCCCTCAGTCGGAGCGGGAGGAGGCCTAACGCTAATACTGGATCTGAAATCAAGGAACAACTGTCTTGGGAGGCCCTTCGTGAAAATATCCGCGTATTAATATGAGGAAGGCACGTGCAATACCTTAATATGCTTGAGAGCAACCTTCTCGCGAACAAAGTGGATGTCCATCTCAACATGTTTAGTATGCTGAACCGGATTGTGAGACATGTATATGGCGGATATGTTATCACAGTAGACCAGAGACGCTTTACTTAAAGGACATTGAAGCTCTAAGAGAAGGTTTCAGAGCCAACAGATCTCAGCAACAACATTAACAACTCCTCTATACTCAGTTTCTGCACTCGAACGGGACAATATGACTTGTCGTTTGGCAGATCAAGAGATGAGATTATCACCCAAAAATACACAGTAGCCAGATGTAGAGCTGCGGGTGTCTGGACAGCCTGCCCAATCTGCATCGATGTAGGATAATAGCGAGTTTGGTGCGGAGGGGTATAAGTGTAGTCCATAATCCAGTGTGCCCTTAACATATCAAATGATACGCTTGAGGGCAGTAAAATGAGGTTCCATTGGGGCATGCATAAACAAGCATACTTCCTGGACAACATAGGCAATGACAAACCTGGTGAAGGTGAGATACTGAAGCGCACCTGCAAGACTCTGATACATATTACGATCAGTCACTGGAGTACCGACCATTGCACTAAGTTTGGATTTAGAATCAACTGGAGTGGCCATGATTTTGCACTTGTCCATCTTAGCCCTATGCACGATCTCCTCTACATACTTACGTTGGCAAAGAAACATACAATCAGCGGATCTAGTGACTGAGAATCCCCAAAAAATAGCTAAACTTTTCCAAATCAGTTATGGCAAATTCAGACTTGAGCCGTGCAATAATCTCATCTTTCAACACAACAGTAGAGGCAATAAGAACAATTTCATCCACATATAACAGTAAATAAGCAGTATCAAGGCCTAGATGTAAAGTAAAGAGAGATGTATCACATCTGTTGCATGTAAACCCGAGACGTATAATGAACTGTGCAAAACAATCATACCATGCTCTGGGGGCCTGTTTTAGGCCATATAGTGACTTACGGAGACGACACACATAATGTGGGGCTGCTGGGTGGACAAAATCAAGCGGCTGGTGCATGTAGACAGTTTCTCGTAAATCCCCATGAAGAAATGCATTCTTCACATCTAGCTGATGAATCGGCCAATTCTTTCCCATAGCAATGCTTAGAACTGTGCGGATGGTGGCCGGTTTAACAACCGGACTGCATGTCTCGCCACAATCAATACCCTTCTGTTGGTTAGTACAATTTGCCACTAGCATTGCCTTATATCTTTCTAAGTCACCACTATCCCTGAACTTGTGACGAAAAAGCCACATGCAATGGATCACATTCACCCCCTCTGGTCGAGGAACCAAGTCCCAAGTATGTTGTTTCGTTAAAGCATTAAACTCCTCACACATGGCCGCATTCCAATTCGGGTCTAGTTTGGCTAATTTAGGGCTTTTTGGTATAGGTGAAATTGTTTGGATGGACAAGTTAAATTGGACTTTGGGTTTTAAAATCCCGTGTTGGGCACGGGTTTTCATCTGGTGTGTGGGCGCTGGCTGGGTAAGGGTATTGGTTGAGTGGTTGGGTGGACTGGGTGACGACTGATTCGGGTGTGGTGCATGTTGTGTTGTCGGGACTGGGTTTCTATCGAGGGTGGTTGTCGGGTGTGCGGAACAGTGACTGTGTTTGGGGTTGGAGTTGAGTGGGTTTGGTCGTTGAAATGCATCCGTCTTTATGAGCCAAGTCTGTTTGGGTTTTAAGATATGAGCCTGTTTAATGTGGTCCAAATATGACTGTATGTTTCTAGCCTTAAAGATAACATATCCCATATGCCTAGAACCATGTTCTTAAATGGCCATTTTTTGTAACTTGCTTGTTCCATGTTTGTTTGGGATATTCACATACCTGCTTTCATATATTTGAATAAGAATGAGCTCATGCTAATGTGAAACCCTCTCTGTGACATACTTTGCCTACTACACCATGCTCTAGACCACTTTGTGCACTCAGAAGACCGCCTATGGATCATTGTTTGACTACCTCTTATGCCTGTGTGATTTGTTATGTCATGATATGTTCTGAAATAAGAAGTCATCATGTGTTGATTCTATCTGATTGGAAATGATCAGTTCTAGTTTTGTGTGCAAGTGTCTTACTGATCATATCATGTTTATTAAAAGGGAAGTTAGCATCACCCAACCAGGCTGGAATCATAAGTATGCAGATGTGTTAATCTCTAATTTATCACCTCTATGACATTCATGTCTATTCTGACCTAGTTAATATGCTTGTTCTCATCTGATTGATTTTTAGTTTGGCCCTTGTACATTCATTAGCTTGCCTTAATGCACAAATGTACCCTTGAATAGCTGAATTGCCTGTCATGTTTTGTCCATGACCAGTGTGTGTGTCGTTTGTCCAAAATTAAAGAATATGTTTTCTCTCATTTTCTTCATGTATGATTAAAGTCGTGACAATGTTCTGGTTTATCATTCTCCTTGTCTTGCTCATTGAAAGTTTATATCGTGATACATCCCAAGATATACGAAGTATAAGAGTTTAGGTATACACTAGGTGTATATCAAGACTGTATACTTTTGTATACCTCTAGATATATTACACATATCTGGAACAGTTTGTGTATATTAGCCCCTTATGTTTTAAGTGTTTCAATAATAAGATGATCATGTATTGGGCCTAGTACCTAGTTGGACTGCTTTATGTTTTCTTTCAGCCTTGTACTTGCAAAGTTTTGGGCCTCTCTTTCATATTTTCGCCTTGTCTGAAACAAGGCCCATTTGTCTGCTAAATGTTGATTATTTTTTTCTTGAGTGGGCCTGCTGTCTCTTCCTGTTTAAAAATGAAATCTGTTGGGTCTACCCCTGATCTTTGCTTGTGTCCATTTTCATGTATTGAGCCCATTTTTCGATTTATATATGGACTGTTCTCTTTGGGCTTGCTGTATGATAGTGTTATATGGGCTGTTTCAAGCCCAAATCTGAATTAAGGTATTTGAGTGTTTATCTTTAGGGCCTACTGTTTTGTCTAGTCTTAACCAATTAAATATGTATGATAAAAAATGTTAATTTTATATTTGTTTATAGTTGATTTAATTAGATGCTTTCTAACTCCTATATTTGTTTTCCCATCGCTCTTTGCATGGCTATGGGCCCACAGGGCCCACATCCCTTCGTTCCCGCGAGATATTAGAGCCGTTGGGCTCAAGGGCCTAACAATATCATCTTTTGTAGAGTCCGTGAGCTAGAAGGCCCAATCGTAAAAATGATAGAAGGCCCAATCATAGATAAAAATGATCTAGAATAAAATTAGGATTTCCTTTTATAACGGTGTTTGGTTGGCCGGTATACCCACCAATCCGTTGCTTTATTTTATTTGTTATTATTTGCTATTTGTAAACACTTTAAATATTATTGAAACATATAGGTTAGGAATTAATTATATGAGTTGCCTTTTCTTTATGTCTCTTAAAAATGAAAAATCACTTTTGGATGTAATGAAATTTTTTAATATTTCATTTATCCCATTTCGCTTTAAATAAAAGAATAAGATTTCTCTTAAATTTGATTTTCCTTCCCAAATAATAAAAATGATAAATTTTAGTTTAAGTGTTTCTTTTGAGAAAAAAATTAAGTCTTGAATAACTAATGATCTCAAACCAAGTCTTTAATTACTTTTCAATAACTTGGAAAAAAATCCTCTATGAACTATAGTTCGGGTTAAGGGAACAAATCTCTCTTTTGGTTGACATCTTTTATGAAATAAAGACTAATTTTACTAAAGTTATATTTTTACAAACAAATATTTTATTATCTATTGGTGGGAAAAGTAAACAAAGGGAAATAGTTTCCAAAAGAAAGGAATTTTACAAAGGAGAATTTTCGTGCTTATTTTCAAAGTGTGTAAAAAGCTATTTTTGAAGGAAGATTTTTGAATGACAATTATTATTTGTAATATCTTAAACACATAGTAATTTTTTATTATATAAGATCCGAGGACAACCGTATTTTATGGATCCTTAATGCCGGGGTGTCTAACACCATGCCCGGGGATCATTTGAACAATTACCCGAACTCTGGTTTAATTTAGGATTTTTCTTTAACTTTTGAAGAATCCTTTAAAATAATGATTTTACTATTTTTCCTTGTAAAGTAATTGACGACTCTAAAAAATAAATAATTACAAGAGTCCACAAGTTATCCAGTAATTTTTATGACCCTGGTAAAAGTGAACCGTAATATATATCAACACACCATTTGGGATATTTTCATTTTGATTGATTCTTACTGTTCAGTATTGAACCTTCAGTTCATCTTCTCCATTTCTGCTCCTCGAGAACTTATTGTTGCTTTTCAATACTTTGTCAAATTCTAGAAGAAAATATTGAGCACCTCCTAAGTACATGAAATTATGCTCAGGAGGTCTGGACAATCATTTGTGGACCAATGAGCATGAACATCCCTTTTGCCAATTTACCTGAGGCCAAGTATGGAACACTGTCACTTAACTGATTAGTAACCAGTTTAACAAAGTACAGGTTAATTCTAACGGGTACAACATTGTCCGGCTTATGGAAAGTAGCATTAACGCTAAAAGGATTGTTCCTGTTAAATGGATCAAACCTTCTATTAGTTTTGTACAACTTAACTAAGATGGAAATTGCAAGAATGCAATGTGGGGAGGTGGAGTAGTGATCAGAGACTATGAAGCTTTTGAGGTTGAGTTAGGCTCAAGATCCATTCTTTTCATGGTATCAGAGTCGGGCCATACTCATCCTAATCCTTTTGTTCACCGATGTTGAGCCCTATATTATATTGTCCACGCTTCAGTTAAATAGGTTTGGGCGGGGGAATGTTAGAAGTCCCACATCGGTAGTTAGAAGAGTGCATAGACTCTTTATATTGACTTGGGCAATGCTCCCCTCAAAAGCTACCTTTTCGGGTTGAGTTAGACCCAATATTAATTCTTTATCCTGGTTTTGCTTACTCACTGAACTTAGGACAAGGGAGCAACAATTGGGCTGAAACATATTCTTTACTATTTGGTATAAAGTGGTGCCTCAACAATGGGTATGATTTTATACTAGCAGAGAATGATTTAAAACTTTTAGTGAATTGTGTAACTGATCTTAAAGTCACTCCTTGAGAATCCAGAAAGAGGTTGTAGAATTAAAGATGCCCATGAACACAACTGGCTTCATACTTCAGTATTGCTTCAGGGAAGCCAATTAGGTTGCTGATAAATTGGCTGCTCATATTCATGATGATCGGAACAAGGTGTACCACTCTTTTAAAGAATTACCCAGACAAGTTAAAGAAATCATGGCAATGAACACGCAAGAGGAAGAAGCATGAGATATATTGGGTACCTCCGTAGGTTCTGATTTTTTTGTTAATTTGGATGGTTTGTTGTTCATTTTAGTGACCAAGTATCCAAGTTCAAAGTTGCATTTACCTCATCTCTCTCAAGATAGAAGACATCTTTTATATTAGATTGGGGAGTTCTGGAAATTTTTTGTAAGCTCCCTCAGATCAAAATATAATCTTTTGGAAAGATGAATAAAATATAAGTCAAATTCTGTTGAAGAAAAAAAAAGTCCAAAGTCTCAATTCTAATAATAAAAAATCACATCATTTTTTACCGGTTACTTCCGTCATCGGTATATTGTTCGTCGAAATGTAGCTAACAATATTTCTTTCGTGCATTTATTGTGTGGAAAATTATCGCTATGGCTACAGTAATTTCAATAATTCAACTGCGTAACAAAATTTATATTTAATACGAATTCTTACTGTAGAAAGATTGCTGTTTAGCAAGTTATAATTGTCACATATTTTATAACTAAAATATCTAGTTAGCTACAATATTTTGTTTCAGTTAATTTTGTTTGTAGTTAATTAAGAGGTTAGTATTGCTACAGTAACTTAGTGGAAAAAACTTTAGAATTAGCAACAAATGTTTATTGTAGTAATAAGGTTATAGCTATTAAGCCAGTTATTGCCACCACGCTATAATATTTTGTTTCAAGCAAATTTTTGTGCTATAAGGTTATTATTGCTATAGTGTGGCGAAAACATAAACGCTCTCTGTCTCAATTGTGATACACTTTCCTTTCCAGTTCGTCCAAAAAAAAATGATACATTTCTTTATTTTGCAATAATCTAACTCTAAGCTTTACCTTTCATGCTTAACGAGATGATCTATAACCACACAAATATCTTTGACTTGTTTTAGACCACAAGATTCAAAAGTCTTCATTTATTTTTTAAATTCCGTGCTGAGTTAATCTATATCACATAAATTGAAACGGAGGAAGTAATTAGTTCCGAAGTTTTATTGTAGCAATAATTTTGTAGCTATTTGTATAATTATTGCCACGATAATTAGCAACTACTGCAAAATGAGGAATTAGCTTATTTTCAATTTAGCTATTATTGCAAAGAAATTTTATGAAATTAAAAATAGCTATTTTATTTTTGTAGCTATTGTTAGTTAATAGCTACGATTTGCGTATCTGTATATAGCTGAGAATTCGTTGCTATATATGCAAAATGTTGTAGTGATGGTCAATAGATGTCCGGTGAAATATTCACTATTTCTAATAGTGAAACTAAAACAGGGCCCTGAAGTATTGGATGTGCGAACAAAGTCCCACATCCATAGCTGAAAAGGTTGAGAGTCAATATATAAGGTGTAGGAATCTATTAATGGGGTGAGACTTTTGTGGAAAACTGTGCAGGCTTGGCCCAAAGTTGACAATCGCAGACCATGTAAGAGTATTTGCGGACTAGTTGAGCCCATCAACTAGTATCAGAGCCTAGAGTATGACGATGATAGAGAGATAGAGCGGAAACTATCAGAGCCCAAGTTCGACGGGACAAATATGATGATGGCAGAGAGATGGTGCGGGCTTGGTCCAAAGTGGATAATATCACTTCATGTTAAGAGTATCCGTGAAATTGTTGAGCCCAACAACAAGTATCAAAGCCCAAGTTCGACCGGACAAGTATGGCTATGACAGAGAGATGATACGAGCTCAGTTTGGTTGCCATTAAGAGCTTAGAGATACACACACAAGAAAAAGCTAGTTGCAGGCTCTGATTGATATAATACTCTAATTATGTGGGTGACACATAGCAAATTTTGGAAATTGACTCGTGGATCGTCGTGATGGGCCACATGAAACTTAATTTGAGGGGAAGATTGTTGGGTGTGTGAATAAAGTCCCATATCCGTAGATGAAAATATTGGGAGCCAACATATAAGGTGAATGAATCTCTTAATGGTGTGAGGCTTTATGGGAAAACTGTGTGAGTTTGACAGACAATATCATACTATGTTAAGAGTATCTACAAGTTTAGTGACAACAACTGGTATCAGATGCCAGGTTTGATGGGATGAGTATGACGATCAGAGAGATGTGCGAGCTCAGTTTGGTTGTCATTACGAGCTTGGAGACGCGCATACAAGAAGAAGCTAATTGCGGACTTCGATTGTTATAATATTCTAATGACGTGGGTGACACATAATGAATCTCAGAAATTGACTCGTGGATCCTGTGGGCCACAAGAGACTTAGTTCGTAAGAAAAATTATTGGGTGTGAGAACAATGTCCCACATCGGTAGCTGAAAAGATTGGGAGCCAACATATAAGGTGTAGGAATCTCTTAATGGTGTGAGGCCTTTTGAGAAAAATTTTGCGGACTTGGCCCAAATCGGATAATATCAAACCATGTTAAGAGTATTTGTGGGTTGGTTGAACCCAACAACTAGTATCAGAGTCCAAGTTCGGCGGGACGAGCATGGTGAAGGCAGAGAGATGGTGCGGGCTCAGTTTGGTTGTTATTAAAAGCGTTGAGACGCGCACCCAAGAAGACGCTAGTGGCGGACTTCGATTGCCATAATCTTCTAATAATGTGGGTGGCACATAGCGAATTTTGAAAATTGACTTGTGGATCGTTGTGATGAGCCACATAAAACTTAGTTCAGGATGGATATTGTTGGGTGTGCGAACAAAGTCGCACATCGGGTTCTGAAAAGATTAGGAGCTAACATATAAGGTGTAGGAATTTCTTAATGGCGTGAGGCATTTTGAAAAAACCGTGCAGTCTTGGTCCAAATAGGATAATATCAAACCATGTTAAGAGTATATGCGGATTTAGTGGGCCCAACAACTGGTATCAGAGCCCAGATTCGGCGGGACGAGTATGACGATGCCAGAGAGATGGTGTGGGCTCGATCAGTTTGGTTGCCATTACGAGCTTGGAGACGCGCACACAAGAAGAAGCTAATCGCGGACTTCAATTATCATAATACTCTAATGATGTGGGTGGCACATAGTGAATCTCAAATATTGACTTGAGGATCGTGATAGTGGGCCACATTGAAGCTTAGTTCTAGAAGATTATTGGGTGTGCAAACAAAGTCCATAACGGCAGCTGCAAAAATTGGGAGCCATCATATATGGTATTGAAATCTCTTAATGATATGAGACTTTTTTGAGAAAATCGTGCAGACTTGATCCAAAAACAAATAATATTACACTGTATATTTAAGAATATCTGCGGGCTGGTTGAGCCCAACAGAAAGCTGATCCCAGAAGAGCCAAAAGGATGACTGATGCAGCATAAATGCGTGATAAAATAGAGAACTGATTCTCTTGGTTTCTTATTACTCTTTGTTCATAGGTTTTATTCCTGCTTTCATGTTTGAGCATAAAAAGGGGATAAACATGACTAAACTCTCCAGTTTAGAATCTTATCCTGTCTTTGAAACACAAAGCAAATGGAGAATATATTACAATATTCATGCAATCAGTCTACTTGCAAATCCTAAAACACTGCTAAAACACGGAAATAGCATACATTCTTCAATCAGAAAAAAAAACACATCGGCCCTAGCAAGTTGAGTTAGTAACCCAAGTAATTTAGTTACAAGTCACCATTTCCTTAATTATTTTTAAGAAAAAAATAAATATTCCTTTTGCCTGACCTAGTTTACGCATGGTCCAGTGACTCGTAGAGATTTTTTTGCCCCCAATATTTGTCTATTTCTTTTTTTTTTTATCGGAAAATTTTCTTAAATACTATTTATGCTCCTAATAATAAACTAGGTTAATATTATTGAGTTTTCAAAACATAGCAACAATATATTTTTTCAAAACATATCATACGTGTAAGACATTTTATACAATTTAAGAATATTTAAACACATATAGAGCGAAATCGTAGCGGAATAATAGATCGACATACCTCCGGCCATGGTTATGGAACGGTGTCGCCGTCGGCTTTCTTCTAACTCCTCCGGTGAGTCTTCTAAGCACTCTGAATAGCTCACTATATGATGTAGTATTTTAGAATGTGATTTCTATGCTTAGGGACCCAAACCAATGCCCCTATATATAAACTATTCAACCATCAAGAACAGTTTTAGGGAAGCTGTTAGGTAGTTACTTAGTGGCCTAATGGGTTATGGAGCAGTTTCAGAAAGTGAGAAAATGGAAGTTATTTGGCCCAAAACATAAAGAAGTTCAATTATTGAACTTTGTTTAACACTCTCCCACTTGGTCCGTATCAATGATCATTATCATAATACTTAAAGAGAATCATAATACCGATAGTTTCTCTAAGAACGAATAGTATCTTCCATCTATCATGATGCATTATGTTTCTAAGCCTTAACCCATATTACTTGGTGAATAAATCTAATGTTTATTCTAGGTCCATACTTTAGCGATATTTCTCAAAATAAACTGAATGTGTACACAGTAATATATATATATATATAATAGAGTTTCAACAATATTCGTTGTTACAACGAAATTTTACATAGTGGAACTAAGTCCCATTGTGACTTGTGACTACATGAGCCTTAAATTTCTGTTGTGGCATGCCTTTTGCTAAAGGACCGACTAACATCAACTCAGTGCTAACGTGTTGAATGACCACTTTCTTATCTTTAACACATTCTCTTATGACTAGATACTTGATGTCGATATACTTGCTTCGACTACCATTTTTGTTATTCTTAGCCATAAAGACAACAACTGAATTGTTACAATATAACCTTAATGGCTAAGAGATAGAGTCGACAATTGTAAGCCCACAAATGAAACTCTTCAACCATACACCATGTGAGGTAGCCTCAAAACAAGAAACGAATTCAACCTCCATAGTGGAAGTAGTAATTAGAGTCCATTTGGATTGTCATTAACTCCACCGGCCAACATAAAAATGTATCAAGATGTTGATTTGCATAATCAACACAACCAACAAGGTCTGAATCAGAGTAGCCAATCACTTCTAAATCATCTGATCGTTTGTACATAAGCATGTTGTCCTTTGTCCCTTGAAGATATCTTAAGACTTTTTTTGCAGCTCTCCAGTGTTAAAGACCTGGATTACTCTGATATCTTCCCAACATTCCAACAACAAATGTAATGTCAGGTCTTGTACAAACCTGCGCGTACATCAAGCTTCCAACAACTGAAGCGTATGAAATATCTTTCATTTGTTCCCTCTCAAGATCGTTCTTCGGGCACTAATTCAAATTGAACCTACCACCCTTCACAACGGGAGCTACACTTGGTGAACAATTTTTCATCTGAAACCTCTCTAAAATTTTATTGATATAAGCTTATTGAGATAGACCTAAGATACCTTGATGTCTATCTCGATGAATCTTAATGCCAATGATATAAGACGCATCACCCATGTATTTCGTATCAATATTCTTAGAGAGAAATTATTTTACTTCATGTAGCATTCCCTTATCATTAGATGCAAGTAAGATATCATCCACATATAGAACTAAGAAACAAAATTTACTCCTACTGACCTTCAGGTATATACATTGATCCATAACATTCTCAACAAAGCCAAATGAAGAGATAGCATTATGAAATTTTAAATACCATTTACGAGAGGCTTGTTTTAGTCCATATATGAATTTCTTTAGCTTGCATACCAAATGCTCACCATTACTAGAGGAGAATCTTTCAGGTTGTTTCATATAAACCTCTTCCTTTAGACCACCATTGAGAAATGTGATTCACATCCATCTGTTGCAATTCTAAGTCAAAATGGGCTACTAATGCCAGTATGATGCGCAATAAATCTTTTTTAGACACAGGAGAAAATGTCTTTGTGTAGTCAATTCCTTCCCTTTGAGTGAATCCTTTAGCAACAAGTCTTGCTTTATATCTTTCTATAATGCATGATTAGTCCTTTTTAGTTTTAAAGACTCATTTACATCCAATGACTTTTACACCATTAGGAAACTCGACAAGATCCCATACTTCGTTACTTTTTATGGAATTCATCTATTTTTTATGGCATTGTACCATAATTCTAACTCTTTGCAACTCATGGCTTGTGAAATGGACTCAGGATCATTTTCGACTCCAATGTCAAATTCTTGCAGATACACAACATAATCACAAGGAATTGCTGATTTTCTTTCACTGGTAGATCTCCTTAATGGTGTGCCAACAATTTCCTGAGGGTCATGTTGTTCAATAATTTCTGAAATTTCTTAAACAACTTGATCTACTGGAATATTTTCAGCAGTTTGTGGAATTTCATTTATCGGATGCTCAACACCCCGTTGTACTTGAGGGGTGTTATGAACGATAACCAATCTTTCTATTGAAGTAGAAGGTTGATCACTTACAGAAATTGTATTATGAAATTGATCACTCCCACTAAGTAAGTCATTCTCAAGAAACTTTGCATTTCTTGATTCCACAATTCTAGTTTAGATGGATAGTAGAATTTGTATCCCTTAGACCTTTTGGCATATCTAGGAATGGCAGGTGAGTATAATTTTACGGATTCCTCACCGCACCCGCCTCAGTTGGGGCGGGTATGAGTATTGAAAATATATCCGTCACGAGTAAGTGAGTAGGTGGTGGATTTGCAGTTATATCCGCCTCCCCCGCCTACCCTCCCATAAGCCCAATAATATTATATAATCTTATAGTAGACTAGTAGTCCGTAAGCCCATTTTATGCCCTTAAATTAAAGTGAGTACTTTGGGTTTACTCATTTAATCATAAGCCTTCACTTCAGTCTTCTCTTCAACACTCTCTCTCTCACTCTCTCTCTCTTACCGCTTTCGCCCTTCAGCCCTTCACTTCACTCTCCGCCTTAGCCCTTCAGCCCTTCACTCTCTTCTCAACACTACAACCTTAACTCTTCTCAGTTCTCACTTCTCAGCAGCCTTAACCCTTATGCCCCCAAACCCATCGACCATCGACCGTCGACTATTAGTTCGTTGCGCCTCAGTTCGCTGCACCCAAAAAAGGTAAGTCTGTACTTTCTTTTGGTACATTGTCATTTTTCTGGTGAGTTCTTATTCGGCCTCTTTTTTTTTCCTCATTTATTTTAGTGTTCTGGTTTCTCGCGCTCTCTGGTGTGTTCTTCGTTGTCCTCTTTCCTTTTTTTTTTCTTGGCCCTGAACTTCGTTTGGGTGAATGAGCTGGATGGATTTGGTTATTTCTGGTTGTTTGCGGAACATGGGGAACTAGTGCTTTGGTTTTGGGAGTTGCTTGCTCCAATCTATTGTTGTTATCCTTGTGCATGTCATTCTGTGTTCTTTGTTATTAAAATGTCCATATTGTTAGTCACTATTTCTAATTCGTTGCTATTTAATTGTCATTCTACGCACTTTTTGTTTTTTTATAAAATCTTAATTAATAGCTAAATTTCTTTTGGGTTCTTGCTTTTGTCTTAGCTTTTATTTGTTGGTTTGGTTGCTTGAAGATTGAGATATTAGGTAATTTTGGCAGTTATTATTAGTATTAAGTTAATGGCCGAAATTGTGAAAATGGTGTACGATAATTTTATAAGGTTGTTTGGTAAAGAAGTTCGTGTGTGGTTTAGGATGGCAACCATTGTTTGAAGCAACTTGCAGGAGGACCGAGAGCGGGAAGAAGTCACTTGAAAGAGCATGCAAGTAAATGTCGAAAAAAGAAATGCATGGATCTCCGACAAACAAGGATGTTTGATACACTTGCTAGCCTTGTGATACGAATGAGACACTTATATTGTCTCCGTATGAGTTCCTCCAAGATAATGCGAGAGAAGACTTAGCGGAAATGATTATTCTCCATGAATACCCACTAAGCATGGTTGAGCATTATGGCTTTAGAAAGTACTCTAATACTCTTCAACTAGGTTTCAAGGTTTCCTGCCGCAACACAACAAAAAAAGACATTCTCCAATGACACAATGTCGAAAAAGAGTGTATAAGTGCTTTGTTAAGGAAAGTCAAAGGAAGGGTTGCTTTGACTACTGACATGTGGACTGCAAACTATAAAAAAAAGGATACATGGCTGTCACCGCACACTTCGTTGATAATTCATGGAAACTCCAAAGCCAAATCATCAGGTACTCTTTCTTGTTTGATTATGCAAGTTTTAATGTGGTAACTGGTTGTGATTATTTGATAGGTGTGGTCTTCTGTGATTATGCAAGTTTTTATTTCAAATTTCTTAACAGTAGTATTATAGTCTTTTGTTTCATGATGGGTTTTGTGTGTTCATATCAATCTAATAGGTTCTTGTATGTCCCGGCACCGTATACTGCTGAGGTGTTTGCCGAGTCTTTAAAAGAATGCATTCAATCTTGGAATCTTGATCTTAGATTGTCTTCTATAATGGTTGATAATTGCACTACAAATGATGCGATGATGAATTTATTGTGTGGGGAGTTTCCTTATGGTTCATTGATGTTGCATGGACGTTTTCTTCATATGCGTTGTTGTGCACATATACTTAATTTGATTGTTCAAGATGGCTTATATGCCATTTTCAAATAGGGTATTGAAAGAATTAGGGAAAGTGTTGTCTTTTGGACTTTCTCACATAAGAGAACTCAAAAATTTGAACATGTAGCTAAGCAAGTTGTTCCTGATTGTTCAAAATCACTTATACTTGATTGTAAAACTCGATGGAATTGGACGTATGACATGCTTCTAGTTGCTATGAAGTTTAAGGAGGTGTTTGTTGTTTTAAGTGCTCGAGATAATTTGTACAAAAATCCACCACTTAGTGAAGATTGGGATAAAGTTGTGAAAATATGTGAACTATTGAAAGTGTTTAATGATACTACACATCAATTTTCTGTCTCGACGTATCCTACTGCCAATATTTATTTCCCTAAATTTGTGAGATTAGAATCTTATTAACCAACTTGTTGTCCTCACCTACCATTTATATAGAAAAAATGGTCGAGTTAATGCTAGAGAAATACAATAAGTATTGGTTAGATGTTAATGGTCTTATGGGTGTGGCAACTATACTTGATCCTAGGTTCAAGATGGCTCTCATTCGGTTTTACTTTGCTAAAATTTATGATGCGCTTGTTGCTGATGTTGAGGTAAGAAGGATTTATGATTTTCTAAAGGAATTGGTGGATGAGTATGGACACAAAAATGGTAATAATTCAGCTAGTAGTAGCCACGTGTCTTCAACTGATGTTACAAGTAGTATGGGAATGGGGTACATGAAAGAGTTTGCACAATTTATGTCACAGGACAATAGTAAAGTTGGACTAAAATCTGATTTGGAGAAGTACTTGGAAGCTGAAACTGTACCATTTGTGGATGATTTCGATATTCTTAATTGGTGGAAAACAAATGGAAATAATTATCCCGTTCTCCAACAAATAGCAAGGGATATATTGAGCATTCCAGTTTCTACCATCCCATCGGAATCCGCATTTAGCACTAGTGGACGTGTACTTGATCCTTATTGTAGTCGACTTCTTTCGGAAACGGTGAAGGCATTGATGTGTGCTCAAAATTGGATTTAGGCGGATATTATAGGTAACATTAATTTGATTAAATTATTTATGTTGTATTAAATTGAAGTTAGACTCTAATTACTTTGATTATACATTATGCAGGTGGTGGTGATGTGAAGGAGATGAAAATATGTGATCTTGAGGAATATGATACTCAAGGCCTCTGTTGAATTACCTGAAATATCTTAACTGGAGAACATGTCGTGCTGGTGATTAGTGACTTAGATATGGACATGCTGCTAACTGATGTTGTATTTAGCTAAAGATATGGATATGCTGCTAACTGATGTTGTATTTAGCTAAAGATATGGATATGCTGCTAACTGATGTTGCGAGCTTGCTGCTAAAGATAGCTAAAGATATGGACATGCTGGCTGCTGCTAACTGAAGTTGTATTTAAATCCATGTTTTATGTATTAGTTACTTAGAATGTTGGCAATTCTTGTTGATGGTGTTCCAACTGATGTTGTATTTTAGTTTGTTGCTAACATATGTTGTATTTACATCCCTGTTTTATGTATCAGTTACGCCTAGGGATGGCAATTCTCGCTGCTAACTGATGTTGTATTTACTTGATATGGACATGATGGCTGCTGCTAAAAGATATTTACCGTTCTTACTGATGGTGTTCCAAGAAAGTTGGCAATTTTTGGATCAACTTTGTTTTTGTCGTTTGTTAACTATATTGGTTTGACTATTGTTGGTTATGTTGCTGTTGCACTTGGGGTTGTTTCACTTGCACCATTTATGTTAATGTCATTGATATAGCAGACGGGTATAGGCGGGTATAGGCGGGTGCCGGATATCCACTTGGGTGGTGGAGCGGGTGTGGATTTAAGAATATACCCGCCTAGGCGGGTATGGATGTTGAAATTATACCTGCCAAATTTTCTGGCCAGTACGGGTGCGGGGGAGGGTGTACCCGCACCCGCCCCGCCCAATTGCCATCCCTAGGCATATCCAATAATATCCATTAATGGTCATAGGATCCAGTTTCTTTTCTTGTGGGTTGTAGATTTTAACTTCAGACGGGCATCCCCATACACGTATATGTGTCAAATTTGGTTTTCAACCTTTGAACAACTCAAAAGGTATCTTTGGGACAGTCTTAGTTGAAACTCGATTTAATAAATACACTACCGTATTAATAGCTTCAATCCACAAGGACTTAGATAGCTTAGAGCTACTTAGCATACTACGCACCATGTCCAATAAAGTTTGATTTCTTCTTTCTACTACACCATTTTGGTCTGAACAACCCGGCATAGTGTATTGGGCAATAATTCCATTTTCTTGAAGAAACTTAACAAACAGACCTTGTTCTTGTCCATCCTCAGTGTATCTACCATAATACTCACCACCTCTATCAGTCCTCACAATCTTAATTCGCTTTCCGTATTGTTTCTCTACTTCGGCCTTGAAAACTTTAAAGGCTTATAATGCTTCACTTTTATTATGAAGCATGTTGAGATACATGTATCGTGAGTAATCATCTATAAATGTGATAAAGTATTTCTGGCCATATGCATCCATATCTGGATAACATATGTTTGAATGTATGATTTCTAATATGGTTGAACTTCTTTTGGCACCTTTCTTTGACTTGTTGATATGCTTGCCTTTAATGCAGTCCACACAAGTAGCGAAATCAGTAAAATCTAAAGTACTAAGTACTCCATCATTTACTAATCTCTTAATTCCATCTATGAAGATATGTCCTAATCTCTGATGCCATAAAATAGAGAAATCTTCATTCATAACACATCGTTTGATACCATCTTGGACTTGCATAGCATTATGAGTTGAATCGTTTTGTAAATCAAGAGAGAAAAGATCATCAGACAATGTACCATTTTCGACAAGTTTAGATTTATAAAATAAACTAGAATAACCTTCTAAAAAGAAGGAAATAGTCCCAAAGGTACAAGTCTTGAAACTGAAATTAAATTCCTAGAAAAAATAGGAACATAAAAGTCTTTTCTAACTCTAAAATGAAATCACTACATAAGACTACAGTGCATGTTTCAATAGCTTCCACATGCGACTGCATCTTATTTTCAGAATAGATGCTTCGCTCAGCTCTCATTGGCTTCCGCGAGTTTTTTAACCCCTACAATGAATTCATAATATGGATTGTGGAAGCAGAATCAATCCACCACGTGTTATGATTGACATTATCCATATTAGCTTCATAACAAACAAGAGAGATTGAAGTACCTTTCTTTTCAAGCCATTTCTGATACTTGATACAATCCTTTTTTATGTGCCCCTTCTTTCTACAGAAGCGACACTTGGAATTTTTTTCTTGATATCAAGTTCAACTTCAAGAGGTGCTTTTCCTTTCCACTTCTTATTGGCTTGAGAGGTCTTCTTTCCTTGAGTAGCCATGAAAGCACTTTCTCCAGTATCCATCAGCAACCGACCCTCATCTTGAACACACATGGCCATAAATTTATTAATAGATCATTTATCCTTATGTGTGTATAGGATATCTTAAAGGGGCCATACTGTAGAGGAAGAGAGTTCAAAATATAGTGTACAAGGAAAGTTTCAGACATTTCAATCTCAAGAGTCTTTAGCTGAACTGCTACGTCTCGCATTTTCATGATGTGCTCACGCACACTAGTGAGCCTCATTGATGAGAATTTCATGATCAAGGTGCTGACAAGTGCTTTATCTGAAGTCCCAAAATGTTCATCAATAGCCTTCAGTAATTCCCTAACATTGTTATACTATTCGACAAAATCACGAATACCAGCAGATATTTTGGTCTTAATGAACATAACACTCAAACGATTCGAGTGCTCCCATTGTTCATGAAGAGCAATCTCAACTTGAGTGCTAAGTTCATTAATAGGTGGTTCGTCTTTCCTGATAGCATAATCATTGTTCATGCACCCTAAGTGAAGAAGAATTCTCTCCTTTCAGATCTTATAGTTCTCACCATTCAGTTAGGGAATATCACAAATATCAGAGAAATTTACAGGTTGCATAACTGCAAAAATATACATACATGCTTAATAAATTTGAGGCAAATAATATGAAATTGAATCTACCGATATAAAAATTGCCTGTGGGTTAAATTTTTAATTAAATTAGATTCACTCTTTACGATAGAATTATCGATTTACTAGCATGATATTCTATCTTTACGATAAAACTATTAAACTCTCATTCATAATTCTTGTGGGTAATTACGAAAAGTATTTAATATTTTTAAAAAAGGACAGACCGGTGCACTAAGCTCCTGCTATGCGCGAGGTCCGGGGAAGGGCCGGACCACAATTAATTATGCATATCGTGCATAATTAATCACAATTCTAATGTCTAATTTTTTTATGTGATCCTTAACTTTATAATTTTATTCGATTGAAGATGTTGTGGCTAATCTTCAATCAAATAAAATTATGGATCACTTAGAGTCTATAATTTTCTTATGTGATCCTAAACGTAAAATATGATTTCATTTAATTAAGATTGCTATGGCCAAATCTTAATCAAATAAAATTATATGAATCACTAGACATTAATACAAAATCTTGTATTAAATTTATTGCTGAAACATTATGCAATAAAATCAAATATCATGTGCTTAAGTACATTTTGAATTTCTGTATGTAAAGGTAACACACAGTATACATACAACGAATCCATTAAGCACTTTAAATCTAAAATAGTTAAAGATTTCTTAAATACATAAGCACAAAATGAAAATTCAAACAGAAACACCAAACTGTAAAATTTTCACAAGTATGTGCTATTTAAGAAATGATGCAAAAATAATAATAAGGCCACTATATTATTGATGCCTTAAATCAGACATTTTTAAAGGAAAATAGGACCATATGTTCTCTATTTTCAAAATGTCACATAAAGATGTGAAAATTATGAGGGATTTGACTATTTACATGTGCCGTGTATTACTAGAAGTCCCAAAAGACGAGATTCAAGTAATTTTTTTACATTACAATATAATAAAAGCACGGGACACACTAGATGTTAATGATAAAAAGGTAGACCCAGATCAATTTTCATCATATTTAACTTCGAAAATCAGATATAAAATCACAAATATGTTGGAAAATCTGAATTCTTATGATTTCTAACACTAATTTGCATCAAAGGTTCAAAAATTACAGATCTGAAAATTCGAACACCATTTTTGAACGATTTTCAAGCTTCGGAAACTAACAAAGCATAGGTATCTAATCGCTCTGATACCAAATATAAGACATTTTATACAATTTAAGAATGTGTAAAACACGAGCGAAATCGCAGCGGAATAATAGCTCGATATACCTCCCGCCATAGTTATGGAACGGTGTCGGCGTCGTGGTCCGCTTTCTTCTAACTCCTCCGATGAGTCATCTAAGAACTCAGAATATCTCACTAGATGGTGTAGTATTTTAGTATGTGATTTCTATGCTTAGGGACCCAAACTGATGCCTCTATATATAATCTATTCAACGAACAGTTTTAGGGAAGCAGTTAGCCAGTTACTTAGTGGCCTAATGAGTTATGGAGCAGTTTCAGAAAGTGGAGAAATGAAAGTTATTTGTTTCAAAACATACGGATCATCCGAAGAAGTTCAATTATTGAACTTTGTTTAACAATACGTACACATAATACACCAGTGGGGATATAATTATACATGAATGCATGCATACATACATACATATATATACTAGACGTACATATATATACTAGACGTACATACATACACTAGCCGTCGTACATACAAACAAGCATACATACATACATTATACATACAATAAGAATCTGGTATAAAATGAAAATCTAGTTCTTTTTTGTAATAATTTAAAAGTATTACCAAAATAATACTTAATTAGTTGGCTTAAGTCCTTATATCACTTAATTTTTCCTTTTTTGGGTGCTATTTCTCTATCTCAGTTTAGCTTTTTAAGTTGTAGGCTGGTCATGAACTACTTTTGAGAGTGGTACTAAGGTACTTCACCTGCGTGTGAAAAAAATAAGAGGTGCTCACTCAAATTTAAAGCTCATTAAAAGATTCTTTTCATATATATATATATAGGGGCGGAGCCAAGTGAAGGGAAGGGGTTTATCCCTTCGGCGAAAAATTATACTTTATATACAAAGTTAAATTTATATTTTTGTATGTATGAAAGACGAGTCCTCTTCGTCTAACAGTTTCACCGGATTGCAGGTAGGCTGAATTTAATTAGGAATTATATGCTTTGCAGAAAATGGCATTCAAATGCGGTCCAATCTTCATAAAATCTATACTACTATGATTCTTCAAAAAAGGTTACTTTTTAAACTTATTCACCTGATCTACAACGTTCAGAATGCTAATTATTCCCTAGTCCAATTGTAGAAAATCATGTGATTCTTCCATAGTGAGTGTGAATTATATATAGGGTAAAAAACATAATTGTGCAGCATTTTAAAAGTATTTATAATGTACACTAGCTATATATAATGTACACTAGCTATGAGTGTGGGAATATAACTTCAAAACATGTTTATAGATATATATATATATATATATATATAAAGAAAGGAGATATTAGAGAATATTTGGTTTGCTTTGCATCAAGACTATGTCAATTTGTGTTTAAGCACATCCATTTCCCACAACACTTTATATTCCTTCATCTCCTTTAATTTTAGTACTGTCAGCAGCCATACAGCCTATAGGCTTCACTCTTCAGGTTTTCATCCACATTAATTAATTATATTCCATCAGTAGTTGGATCGATACCATTATTCCTTCCTACAGGGATACTTTTTCTATTTTATTTTTATTCTTCTTAAAAGAAATAAAATAGATAATGTATTTATGCATGGACGAGAAAGTAGGGGCAGGGGAGCGGGGTAATTAATTAGGAATATATATACCATCAAACCTCTTTATAACATCGTCGTTTGTTCAGATAATTTTTTGCTGCTATAGCGAAATGTTGTTATAGAAATCATATAATATAACAGAACATAAAAGATCGATTTCATAAAAAAACATGATTGTTATAGTAAAATATTATTAGAGAATAGTTATTGTAGAGAGGTCTAACTATATTAGTGACTAGGAGTTTTGTTGCTTTACTAGAATCCATTTGCCAGGACATTGGAACTTAAGGAAGATATGCCTTGTGTTGGAGGAATATATTTGGAGATAAGCTTCCTAATTACTAATTTGCTTCCTCTCCCTTCCCCTTATAAGTGTGTAATAGCTAGCTAGAATTTGATCTACATGTATAGGAACCTATTCTCAAATATGGTTAACTTACTTGAAAATTTATTTGGCTCTTTTGTCTCTGCCATCACTAGTTATTCTTTCTTTCACTATCATCATAATCCTCCTCCTCATCACCAAGGCACCAACAAACACAACATGACTAAAGCTCGCCCAGTATCTTTACAGGTTTTAATCAATTGGTTTTTTGCTTTTCCTTCCAACAAAAAAAATAATTATGCAACCTTAACTTTTGTTTTTGTTTTGTAGACTGTGGAACTCAAAGTTAGGATGTGTTGCAGTGGGTGCGAAAGAGTTATCAAAGATGCTGTCTTCAAACTTAGAGGTACAAGCAATAAAATAAGATGATCATCGATGGATGCAGCTCATGATAATCAATCAATTATATTTAGTAAAATAGAAAGATTTAATCTAAGAATAAATAGCTTTGATGTGCGAAAGAATTGAGTTTTCTTAAAGAGATGAAATACTGCTCGTAACAGATTGAGGAAAATACAAGCAATTTCGTTCCGAATACAACAAAGCCCATATTTATATCTGCAGATTTTTCTTAGTCACTTCATGAATTTATAGAGTTAGAAAAAAGACTATTCTATATAGTCATCTTATTTCATGAATAAACATGTCCACTTAAATTTAAGTTTTAAATAGGAACTGAAAATACCACGACCTTTTATATATTAAGGATCCGTTTGGCCATGATTTCAAATCATGATTTAAATCATTGATTTGAACTTGAAATTTTGTTAGGACATGCAATTTGGATTCAAAAGTTGGACCTTTTCTTATAAATATGAAAATCTCACAATTTATGAAAACTATCAAAACTTTCCCAACTCTTATACAATCTCAACCAAATGAGTAAACCATCGTTCATAAACAACGTATCGGAATATCCTAAGGCAGCGTATTAATTAATATATCACATATCTCCATGTTCCTTTTATAAATAGATGTTTATGATTACATGCTATTACAAACTTTCAAATACACATAATTTTACAAAGTCCAATAAATCAACAATAGTAGTAACTAGCTATTAATTAATATATAATCCTCTCACATGATCCAGATAATCTATTCACGACGAGCATGAGTCTCTTTTTGAAAAATATAACTTATCGATCAAATTTTAAATTTAAAAAAAAAAAAATCACAACTTGAAATTTGAAATTCTGATTTGTTGAAAATTTGGGATGTCAAATCATGATTTGAAATTAAAATTGAAGTTTTGTTTACATTTCATGAACAAACATTGATTTCAAATCAAAACTTCAAATTTGATGAGATCTAAATCCTATGGCTAATACACTACAAGAAGAAAGACATTTGTCAATAATAATTTTGTTGCAATATGTTGGATGTTGTTGCCAAAAGTACTTTTCGCAACAACGAAAGTTGTTGCATGCCGTTGCAATTACCTCCGATGTGAAAAGTTTTCGCAACAATACGTTATTGTTTTTGTTGCCATTTATGTTTATTAGCAACAATATATTAAATTTTTATTGCCATTTACGTTTTTAGCAATAATATAATTATTATTATTAAAGTTTTATTGCGAATTCTATACTTTGTTGTAGTAACACCTACTAAGCTTTCAACTCATTTGGCCTTCCTTTGTGACAAAATCCACTTCATATATATTACAAACTATCTAACATCATAGGCATGCAGGGGTGGAATCAGTGTCGGTGGAGTTGGCAATGGAGAAGGTGACGGTGGTAGGATATGTGGAACGGAATAAGGTGCTAAAGGCAGGAAGGAGGCATGGGAAGAGGGCGGAATTCTGGCCATACCCAAACCCACCGTTGTACTTCACATCCTCAAACAACTACTTCAAAGATATGACGACTGAGTATAGAGACAGCTACAATTACTGGAGGCATGGCTATAATATTGCTGACAAGCACGGCACTCTTCATGTTACTCATCGAGGTGATGACAAAGTTAGCAACCTCTTTAACGATGATAACGTCAATGCATGTTGCCTCATGTGATCGATATATAATGAATTAGCATATGTATGTGTAATGTTATTATTAGTGAATATTATTTGAATATTCACCATATATTTTGTAATTATTAGTGTTGTATAATTATGGTAGAAATAAGATCCTTATTGTATTAGGATTCCACATTGTACACACTATATATATTTGTATTAATGATAAAGACTCCTAAAGGGAGATTAATACAATTCTACATGGTATCAGAGGCCAAAACTTCCTCCCTACCCTAAACCCTAAATTCGACAGCCCTTCTCCTTCCTTTTCCGGTGCCAAATCGGTTGTATACCACCGGTATACCTCTGATATACACTGATATACAACTGCCAAGACCTCCACCGCCCCGTATACCTCTAATATACAACCTTTTCACCTTTCCTATTTCTTCAACAGGCCATATACTACTCGTATACAGCCTTCCTAAGCTGATATACACATAGTATACAGCTGAAACTGCCCATATACAGCCCTCCTAAGCCGATATACACCTCGTATATAGTCGATACTACCTCACATACACCTCGGCTATGCCCCGAACCCCCAAAGTGTTTTTGTTTTTTTCTCTCCTTCACACTTGCTTTCCGTCAGCCCTCGTGGCAGAGAATAACCACGGTGGTTATTCTGGCAGCGGCAGGAGCAAAAAGGGGGACTGGGCCTCCAGCAACTACCCAGAACCTGCGGCCTAACAAACACATTGTCTACAGCAGCGACCCAACAACCTGGGAGCACAACCGATGGGCCACAACCATCAAGCCCAAGTTCCTGCAGCCCAGCAGTGGCCCAGCAGTCTGGGAGCATAGCTGACGGGCCACAATATTCAGGCCCAATTTCTTGGAGCCCAGCAGTCTGCTCCAGCCTTCCCTAAACTAATTTGGGCCACGCTTTCGACACAATGACTCGTCAGCAACCCGATAATGCGTGATATATGGATACGGGTGCCACGTCTCACCTCACCAATAATTCTAGTAATCTTCCTCAACTGTGAAATTTAAATACTCCATAATCTATTATGGTCGGAAATGGTCATCGCATTTTAATTCAAGAGTTTGGCCACACACTAACTCTACCACCGCATCCTTGCTTCTCCCTTAAAAACGTCCTATATGCCCCGAACATTATAAAGAGCCTAATCTCCATTAGAAAATTTGCCACTGATAATTCTGTATCAATTAATTTTGACCTATTTGGGTTTTCTGTAATGGACCTCCATATTGGGAAACTCCTTACGAGGTGAAATAGTGAGGGGGACCTATATCCTTTCCTATCCATGTCCGCTGCCAGTATCAACCCTCCCACATCTCTAGCTGTTGTCGTCACTCCTCCCACCGCTTTAGCAACAATATCTCCATCAACGTGGCATAGTAGACTTGTCATCCGGGTGCTCATATTTTTTATTCCCTTAGAAATCAAAATTTAATCCAATGTAATAAAGAGAACATTTCCCATAGTTGCTCCTCTTATCATCTAGGAAAACCTGTTAGACTACCATTTACGCCTTCTCTAAGTATTACTTTCTCTCCCTTTGATATTATTCATGCAGATTTATGGACTTCTCCTATAACCAGCAACCTAGGCCACAAATATTATTTGGTATTTTTGGAGAATTTATCTCACTTCCTTTGGGTCTATCCGCTTAAACTCAAATCTCAAGTGTTCTCCAAATTCATTGAATTTCATATACTGGTTAAAACGCAATTTGAAAAAGACATCAAAAATATTTCAATGTGATAATGGTCATGAGTTCAATAATTTCCTTTTTCAGAAATTTTGTGCGGCTAATGGCATGATCTTCCGTTTCTCGTACCCCCATACCTCCCCTCAAAATGGTAAAGCCGAAAGAATTCTCCGCACCATTAATAATATGATTCGTACCCTTCTTTTTCATGTGTCTCTCCCTCCTACATTTTGGGTATATGCATTAAAAATGGTAGCACATTCTTAACATCTTACCTACTAGTGCGATTCAAAATAGGACACCCACCGAAATTCTCTACCGTCTGACCCTACCTATTGCCACATTAGAATTTTTGGTTGTATGTGTTACCAAAATCTGACATCCACTGCCCCCCACAAATTAGCACCTCGATCCACAACGTGCACCTTCCTAGATTTCCCGTCAAACCATAGGGGGTACTTGTGCTATGAGTTCTCCACTGATAAAATCATAATCTCACGCCACGTCACCTTTGTTGAGTACGTTTTCCCGTTTGACAACATTCGAAAATTCCGAGTCACTGATTACCAATTCCTCGACAATTCGGACACATCACCGCTTGTCCACCATGCACTCCGTCGTGCTGCCACTGTTTCGGTAGAAGCCAACGCACCCACTGCCACCACAACTTAGTCACATCTAGGTCAGGTCACTGCCACCACCGGCAGTCCTGTCGTCAACTCCCCAAGTCATCCTGTCGTTTCTGGCACCACACCCGGTATATCGAACAACTCTCAGATCCGATCCCCCAGTATCTCCTACCCGCCGGCCAAACCAATCAGAACACCCAGTGTTACCACCCACTACTGCCACTCCTCTCATCGCCCAAACCAGTAACCAAACATACCCACCGCAAGTAGATTTGACCGGCTACCCAATCCCACCAAACCCGTCGCCGTCTCCCGGCACCACCAGCCAAATTCCCCACCCCATCGACCTACCCCTACTGCCACTCCCAACCGTCACATTCTTACCGATTCTGACCCCATAACAAAACCCAGACCCAACACCCAACAACAATACCCAACCTGCCCCCACGCACCGTATGGAAACCCATGCCCAACACGGGATTTTCAAACCCAAATTCCAATTTAACCTATCCACACAAACCATATCCCAATTCCCAAAAACTCAAAATTAGCCAAACTTGACCCTAATGGAAATGTGGCCATACATGAGAAATTTAATGCTTTAAAAATAACACACTTGAGATTTGGTTCTTAGACCGGATAGGGTGAATGTGATCCGATGCATGTGGATATTTCATCATAAATTCAAAGATATTGGTGACTTAGAGAGATATAAGGCACGACTTATGGCCAATGACACTAATCAGTAGGAGGGTATTGATTATGGTGAGACATTCAGTCCGGTTGTTAAACAGGCTACCATTCGTATAATTCTGAGTATTGTTATGGGTAAGCATTGGCCAATTCATCAGCTTGATGTCAAGAATACATTCTTACATGGGGACTTGAAAGAAACTGTTTACACGCACCTACCACCAGGCTTTGTTCATCCGGAGGCCCCTCATTTTGTCTGTCATCTGCGTAAGTCACTTTATGGTTTGAAACAAGCCCCCAGAGCGTGGTATGACCGTTTTGCACATTTTATTTCGCAGATCGGGTTTGTATGCAGCAAGTGTGATAATTATATCTTTATTTTTCATCGAGGTAGTAACATAGCTTGTTGTTATATGTGGATGATATTGTTCTTACTGCCTCATCGAATGTGTTGAAAAATGAGATTATTGCTTTGCTTAAGTCCGAATTTGCTATGACTGACTTGGGGAAGTTGAGTTATTTCTTGGGGATATCAGTGACTAGATCTGCAGATACTATGTTCCTGTGTCAGCGTAAGTATGCAAAAGAGATTGTGTACAGGGCTAAAATGGCGAACTACAAGATTATGCCTACTCCGGTTGACAGTAAATCGAAGCTTAGTGTTATTGATGGTGATCCAGTGTCTGACCCTACTCTATATAGGAGCCTTGCATGTGCACTTCGGTATCTTATTTCATCAGGCCTGATATTGCTTATGATGTTCATCAGGTGTGTTTGTTTATGCATGCCCACATGGAGCCTCATTTTACTGCTCTTAAACGTTTCATTCGATACGTTAAGGGCACACTTGACTATGGATTACATCTCCACCCCTCTGCACCAAACATGATGTTATCATATACGAATGCAGATTGGGCAGGCTGCCTGGACACGCGACGCTCCATCTCCGGCTACTGTGTGTTCTTAGGGGATAATCTCATATCATGGTCTGCCAAGAGGCAAGCCACCCTATCCTGTTCGAGTGCAAAAGCAGAGTATAGAGGCGTTGCAAATGTAGTTACTGAGATTTGCTAGCTCTGAAACCTCCTTTTGGAGCTTCAGTGTCCTTTGCGTAAGATGTCTTTGGTATACTGTGATAACATATCCGAAATATGCTTATCTCATAATCCGATTCAACATCAGCGAACCAAGCACATTGAGATGGATATACATTTTGTTCGTGAGAAGGTTGTTATAGGTCATGTTAAGGTGTTGCATGTACCATCTTCGTATCAGTATACAAATATCTTCACCAAAGGACTTCTGAGACATCTATTCCTCGACTTTAGATCCAGTCTAAGCATCCGGCCTCATCTCGCTCTGACTGAGGGGGTGTATTAGTGAATATTATTTGAATATTCACCATATATTTGTAATTATTAGTGTTGTATAATTATGGTAGAAATAAGATCCTTATTGTATTAGAATTCCACATTGTACACAATATATATATTTGTATTAATGAGAAAAACTAATAAAGAGAGATTAATACAATTCTACAATTATAATAAAACATGTGCATGTACACCTTACTATATACTATTTTTTTTGGTTTTCTATCCTGTGTCTGGTGTCGCATTGAAGCTTCGATTATATTCATATTGGCGGCGCGTAAGGCTCATTCGAAGGAAGCGCTCCCTACCAAGAATTTTTTCATAACCAAAGCTCGAATTTGAGACCTTTGGTTAAGGAAGGAGCAGCCATATCCGCTCCTTTGATGGTACACCTTACTATATATAGAGCAAGTAGTAGTTAATTAAAGCTGATAAGCTGACGCAAAAATAACGACGGGCCTCATCCCTCAGCAACCCATCAATAATAGCTGGTCCATTGTCCATAATCTCAAGGGTCATTCGCACAAATGTCCCTATTTTGGGGTGGTCTTTCATTTTTGCCCTTCAAATTTGAGTTCTTTAATTTTTGTCCTTTATTATTTTTGGCGTGACATAATTAGAATTTCGCTTGACATAATTAATGCTATATCTTCGACATATGTATCAGACACAACCCACAAATTATGCCGGATAAGGCATAACTGTCAACACTCAACATAATATGAAAAAGAAATAATTCAGATTTTGATTGGTGTAGTTTGCATTTAATTTCAACATATGTATCGTAACATCCACACAAACTATGCCGGATAAGGCATAATTTTCAACACTTAATATGATTTATTTAAAATTATGCCACATAACTTAATTTCTACATAATTTATGCTGCGCGAGGCAAAAATTCAGTTTTCGAAGAAAAAATATTATAAAGACTATATCTTGCGAAGTAGACTTGGATATTTTCATAAAATAAATAACAGATGTAAAAATTAAAGATCACATATATGGACAAAAATTAAAGACCACATGTATGAATGACAAAAATTAAAGACAAACGCGTTTGAGGGACAATCCTCACCAAAAAAATGTAATCTCAACGCTTATTAGCTTACAAATACCTTTTTTGAGTGGACTAGCCCAATAATTGAGCCCTATATTTTGCAATATGTCCAGAAAAAGACTGAACAGGTAGTGTATAGGTGCACATACGAATAACTACAAAAAATGGCGTGGATTGCACGGTCTGGTCTTTAATTTTTGCCTTAATTCGTTGGTTTTTAATTTTTTCCCAACTTCTTATTTAATAAAAATTTATGGGTCAAAATATCTTTTATTTGCGGGTCTACTAAATCAGAGATTTTGGATTCGAATCCAGCAGAGACAAAAAAGAAAAAAAATTCGTAAGATAATTTTTCATAGAAATTAAGCAAAGTTTAGTTACATAGAAACTATGTCCCTTAAGACATAATCTCTATATAACTTTGGCCGAATAGACATAATTTCTATAAAATCTTGCCTTGCGATATTTTTCTTTTTGACTCTGTTGGGATTAACCCACAACCTCAGAGGTATTTTCAGAGGCATAATTATGTAAAAACTATGTCCCTTAAGGCATAATTTCTATACAACTTTGGCCGAATAGACATATTTTCTAAGAAAATCTTGCTTTACGATTTTTTTTATTCTGCTGAGATTCGAACCCACAACTTCAAATGTATTTTTAATTATTTTTTAGAAGAAGAACAAAAATTAAAGGCCACCAATTTAAGAGACAAAAAATTAAAGAACACACTAAAATCGGAGCAATCGTGCGAATTAAACAACACAATTACCCACTATAGGCAAACTAATTACCAAAAGTTAGCCCTATACATATTAATTAGTGAATTACCCACCCCTGCGGCACAAACATTTTACCCGATATGCCCTATTTTGCTTGCCTTCTTTGGACCGCATAAAGCGGCTTTGCTAACTGCTAACATGCTGCTTTCGGTGATGACATCATCCGCACTCTTCCTCTCTTTTTTTGTATCACGTGGGTTGCTTCCTATTGGAGTTACTTGTTCTTTTTTTTATTTTCTTTAAATGGAAAGGCTTTTGGCTTTAGAGAATGGCACAGTGCCTTTAAATTGAAATAGTCACTAATTATTTGTTTATTAATATCTAAGTTAATAGAAACATAATTTTATAAAAATAAATTATTTTGCAAATGCAAAAAAATACTTACATCTAAAATATGACTATTTTTTTTAAAAAAAATATCACAAGTAAAATTTGCTAAAATAGGACTGTTGAAGAGTGTTTCATTGAAGGACTGAAGAGTCCTGCATGATACAATTTCAGTATATTTTTATATCATCACGGTATCATGGAGCACTGAGAATTTTTATTCAAGGACTTCAACAGTCCTTCATGATACCATCACGGTATATACCATCTCAATATATTTTTATACTATGACTGTATCATGGATGACTATTGAATAGTATTTCATTGAGGACTGAAGCAATTCTGCATGATAACATCTCAATATATTTTTATACCATGACGATATCATGGAGGAGTGAAGACTTATTCAAAGACTTCAGCAGTCCTTCATATTACCATCATGGTATATATAATCTCAGTATATTTTATACCATGATAGTATCATGGAAGACTGTTGAAGAGTGTTTCATTGAAGGACTGAAGCAATCATGCATGATACCATATCAATATATTTTTATACCATGACGGTATCATGGAGGACTAGGGACTTTTATTCAAGGACTTCAGCAGTCCTTCATGATGCCATCATGGTATATACCATCTCAGTATATTTTATACCATGATGGTATCATATAGGACTGTTGAAGAGTATTTCATTGAAGGACTGAAACAGTCATGCATTATACCATCTCAGTATATTTTTATACCGTGACAGTATCATGGAAGATTATTGAAGAGTGTTTCATTGAAGGACTGCAACAATCCTGCATGATACCATCTCAGTATATTTTTGTGATATCATAATATACCGTGACATTATACTTCAACTGCTACTGATTTGATATATTATATGCTAGAATGAATTATTTTTTGAGATATAAAAAAATAAAACAAATAGAAAGAGATAATATAACAGTTATCCATTTTATTGAAAAAGATAAAGGAGCCAATTTTTTTGTAGAATTAGATTATGTAAAAAATAAAAAAAACAAAGAGAAAATAATTTTAAAAAAAGAAAAGGAGAAAAAATAAATAAAAATCACCTTAAATTAAAAAAGAAAAATAAATAAAAACAAAAACAAGGTGAATGAAATTAGATTATGGAGATAAAAAATAAAATAAAAAGAAATAAATGAAATTAAAAAAGGAACAAGTAATAAAGAAATAAGAAAAGAAAAATAAAGTTAGAGTTAAATATGAAATCAGTTTATGGTGAAAAAAATAAAATAGATGAAAAAAACAAATGAACAAAAAAGGAGGAAAAAAAAGAATAAAAGAATAAGAAGTAGAGAAATAAAAAGAAAAAAGAGTTAATTAAATGGAAAAGAAGAAATAAATAAATAAAAAAGAAGAAAATGAAAGAAGCTAGAATTAAATATAGAATTAGATTATGGTAAAAAAAATAAAATAAAAATATTATGATTTGAAAAAAAAAAATGAAACAAAAAAGAAGAAGAAAGAAAAAAAAGAAGTAGAGAAATTTATAAAAGCTATAATGAATATTAAGAATAAATAATTTTGGGAATACGAAAGTAAAGGAAGGATAATTAGTGGCATGAGTGTTCTTTAATGATAAGGCCTGCCATGTTAATGCATAGAACCCGCTTTTCCTAAATAATTAAAAGACAATATAGTTTACCCTTGGAATTTGAGATCAAATCCTAGTGATATACTTGTCTACCACGGACAATCTTTTACACACTCATTACAACATACTAATATGGAGACTTGAGAATTAATAAAGGCCTGACGAGGAAAATTAATTAAGTGCACACAGTACAAATAGTATGTTTTAACCAGAAACAAAGCAGCAACATTATTGCAATTTACAAACATGTCTTAATTAATTAGCTTCAATCATCTCGTTGCTTGTCAAATTCTTGCACTATTTATAGATCAAAGTAAATATGACCAAGAGTGCAATGGCATATTAATTATTTCTGAGATTGGTCATGTTGACTTCTATGAGGGAGAAGAGAGTATTTGATATTAAGGGTTTCAAAAATCTTCTTCAACTCAAGGATGAGCTCAGTGATCCTGTTGCTTCTATCTCCATTGTTCTGATGGTTAATTGTATGTTGAACACATAGAGCCATTCCCATGATGTGCATATTCCTAATAGGAGATTGGGCAAAACTTCTAAGTATTAGGTGGCAGTAACTTTTTTGGATTAAGGCTAATTAAGATTAGAGAGGCCTAGTATAGTAGAGCATTCCTTTTCCTTTTCTCCCACCGTTACTTCTTTTTGAGCTGCCATTATTGAGGTCTGCTATTGTTAAACCCATTGAAGCTTTTGAAAATAAATTTCGAATTGGGTGGTTATTTATGGGTTTTACAGCTTGGGAATTTTACTCTTTTTGGTTATTGTTTGGTCTGATAAGCTTTAATTCGTGATCTGTATGCTCTTATTCGTGATCTGTATGCTCTTATTCGTGCTCTTCTTAATTTATCATTTCTGGTAATCTGAGTCTAGTATAGATCAATTTAAGTTTATTATGGAGGGTAAAAAGATAGCAACTGGTGATTTCGATGGTAATTGGGTATGCATTAAAGCCGCATAGAAATAGAATTCTCCACAAAACATCCAACCTATTGAATTG
This sequence comes from Anisodus tanguticus, assembly GCA_034509755.1. Taxonomy (NCBI): domain Eukaryota; kingdom Viridiplantae; phylum Streptophyta; class Magnoliopsida; order Solanales; family Solanaceae; genus Anisodus; species Anisodus tanguticus. The sequence continues at coordinate 36,284,446 of CM067546.1, forward strand.
GATATTTACTACACCAATGATGATTTATTGAGGAGCGTGATTCTGTCTGGTAATATAGATCCAGTGTCGACAGAAGTGTCCATTAGCTATGTAATTGATGCTCCTAAAAAGGAGTTGCCTCCTACATACATCACAAATGACCATCAAGCCCGTCTATATCTTATGAATGTTGATAAGGATGGTTTCAGGCCTAAGTTATATGTTAGTTTGAAGGGAGGATTGTTGAAAGTCCAAATTCATCAGCTGCAGCCAATTCGTCAGTTGTAGTGAATTTTTCAGGGGCATCGAATACTGATGGGTCAGCCTCACCAATCATCGATGAAGATCCTTGCCAACCTCCAATGGACAATGACATCTATGAAGACCATTGTGAACCTCTAATGGATAATGACTGTCCTGATAATGTTCATGGAGATGATTTGGAAAATCCAGCTTGCAGCAACCATATCTATGTTGATGGAACATGTTTTAAGAGTGGCGACACTTTCAAGGACAATCGTACGCTAGTGGAAGTACTATCATTAGCTGCCTTGAAGACACTTCAATTTCTATGCTTGGAAGAGCAAATTAGACAAATATGTGGCTAGATGTATTGATGATTCTTGCAAGTGGAGACTGCGCGCCAATAAATACGTAACAAGTTCTATATTTATTATAACCTTATATTGTAACGTGCACACATGCGACATACAACACATTGCCACTAAGCATTCGAATGCATCAACTGTAGTAATAGCGAGACATATTATGGATAAATTTGAAGAAGACAAAGGGATCACTCCTAAATAAATTCAGAAGGAAGTAATTGAATGATTTGGTTGTGAAATTAGCTATTGGAAGGCCTATCAGGCAGACTTAATTGCTAAGGAATTGGTAAGGGGGTCAACGACTGATGGGTATTCAAAATTGACTCCTTACAGTTAGATGGTACATACTATAAACACCAGAACCAAAAAAGACTTACAACTTGATAATGAGGGGAGATTCTTATATTACTTCTTGGCTTTTGAAGCGTGGATAAGGGGATTCAAGCACATGAGAACGGTCATAGCAGTTGATGACACACACTTAAAGAGCAAGTATGAAGGTATTTAGTTAACTGCCGTGGCATAAGATGTGGAGAATCATGTTTTCTCAATTGCCTATTATGTGGTTGACTCGGAGTGTGATGTCTCTTGGAATTACTTTTTCCAACAATTGCTTGAAATTGTGCCTAACAACTTAAATTTGTTCATAATATCTGATCGGCAACACAACATCAAGAAGGCAATACGAGAGGTTTACACTAATGCTCAACACGATGTTTGCACAAGACATCTTTGTAAAAGAATGCGTGAGAGGTTCCACAATGGATCCTTTGAGAAATTTGTTTACAGAGCAACAAAAATGTATACCGCAGATGCGTTTAATGATCACTTTTGTGAAATTCAGTGTGTTGCACCAGATGTAGCTGATTGCCTTAGGGATGAAGTTGGGATTAATAAATGGAGCAGGACATTTTTCCCAGGGAACAAATTTGATATGTTGACGTCAAACATCTTCAAATTATTCAACTCAATGTTTCTAATAGAGAGAGTTTCCCATAACTATCATTTTCAATGTCATTAATATGAGATTTGCTACTAAATTCAATGAAAGGTGTACCTTATCAAAGAATTTGCTCGTAATAAACAACCGCATCATGCCTCGTGCTGAGAAAAAGATAAGAATGTGAATGGAAGCGAGCAAAAAGATAGTTGTCATTGGAATAAATGAAAATGAGTACACCGCGTGCGGACACGATGATCATGCAACTGCCAACTTGTCGACTATGTCATATTCTTGTAGAGTTTTAGACGTGCACAAGCTCCCATACCCACATGCCATATCAGCTCTTAGTAAATGGTACCCAAATAACTTTGGGAACTCTGTCTAAAACCATTGTTCTACATATTACTTGGCAGATACATACTACAAAACATACGAAAGTGATATTATCTGAATTTCTCATGAAAGTAAGGGGATGATTTCTTCACATATGCAGGGCACAGAAGTTTCCCTACCAAAATACGTTCCTAAACTGGGTCGACAGAGTAATAAGCGTAAAAAGAGTTGCTTGCAGGGAGAAAGTAGTAATATCAAGAAATCAAACAAGAGAAGAAATAAATGCTCCCTATTCAAACAACATGGACATAAGAAAACCACTTGTAATATGAAATCGTCACGAGTTGAGCAGAATTCGTCACAAGTTGAGTAGTGAATTTGTTGTTGGTCTATTGATCTATTGTCATTTTATTTGCTATGACTGCAGTAAAATGTATATCTGTTGTTGGTCTATTGCCATTTTATTTTTATATGCCTGCAGTAAATGTATAATTGTTGTTGGTCCATTTATAACTATTGTTGGTCTATGTTAAACGTTGCCATTTTGATTTTGATTTTGGATGAATGTATTCGGTCTATACATAAAGTAAAATAAGCTAAAAATTGATTAAAAAAGGAAACACAGTCAAAAGGAACCACAAACGATTCATTTGATAATTAAAAATGACACTAAACACATCAACATCCTCTTCATCTTTTGATTCCCAATTTCAGCAACCTTCAGTTCCTTTTTTGCCTGATCCCTCTACGTTTCTGCTGCCTTCAATTCCTTTTTACCTGATCCCTCTCAGTCTGAGCCTCATTCATTTGATCTTTAAACCAGTTCCTCGATGCTTCCGCTTCCAAAAAGAGAAGTAGGAATTAATGAATGGGATATCATCATCAACCCATCTAAAATAACCGCAACCACTATCTTCTTTCTTCATAAATCAAAATAAAATAATTAGTAGTGTATCAAGTTAAAACAGATGTAAGAAAATTAAATACTAACCTTTTCCTTCGCACAGCCATAAAACTCTCTTCCAGGATTTTGTGGTGTCTTTGAAATCCTAATGGAAGATAAATCACCACACCTGCATATTCCCTTTTGTGTGGCATACGTGTTAAACGATGAATTCTATGATAATTTAGTAATTAATGAATGAGTTTTCTAATAATATTCACTAGCGTTATTACTCTTTGGTGAAAATCCTGGGAATGAGGGTATTTATAATAGAAATATTACCGTTTTTTGGACGTTGGGTTTGAAAAAATTACTGTTGGAGTTATGTGAACGTTTAGTTTATAATCCACCTATAAATAATTAGTAGAATATACAATGTGACACATTTATGAGTTTTGAACGTGTAGTTTATAATTCACCTATAAAATATTAGTAGAATATACAACGTGACACATATTTTGCGAGTTCTAAACGTGTAGTTTATAATTCACCTAGAAAATATTAGTAGAATATACAATGTGACACATGTTTTTTCAACCAAAAATATTTATTAAATAAGAATTGAACTAATTCTAAAATTGTAAACTTATATTTTGACTAAACAATATGTAGTCATCAGACAATTAGTGAAACAACATTATAATGATTTAAACAATGACACTTTTTGAGTAATGTTAATAATATGCTAGTGAAAATCTTTGTTTGTGATGATCATATGTAACAACTATAAGTTGGTGACATAACTATATGTGGACATCATATATATTTTCATTGATATTGATGTTTATATTAATATGACGTTTGATATTGATAATTTCATTGATGTTGGTTGTGATGGTCATATATAACAACTTTAAATTGATGACATAACTATAATTTAACCATTTAATGTGCATATTTTCTCCATTTTGTGATGATCATACATAACAACTATAAATTGGTGACATAACTATATGTAAACATCATATATATTTTTATTGATATTGGTGTTTATATTAATATGACGTTTGATATTGATAATTTCATTGATATTTGTTGTGATGATCATATATAACAACTTTAAATTGGTGACATAACTATAATTTACTCATTTAATGTAACAACTTCAAACACATTTAGTAAAAGATATAATTCTGTCTAGTGTCTATGTGTGGCAGTTAACAATGCATAGTAATCATTTTTCCATTAATATTGGTGTTTATATTAATATGACGTTATATATTTGTTAATTACCCTTTTAAATGCCAACCAATATAATTTTCAAGAATTAATGCGTATTTTATCATTTTTCAACAACGCTTAGTATAAGATAAAATAAGATCTAGTGTCTATGCTCGAAACTTTAAGTTATCAGTCTCTTTTATCTCATTTTTCAATAATGATTAGTATAAGATAAAATAATGTCTAGTGTCTATGCTCGGAACTTTAAGTTATCAATGCATTTTTTCCTATTTCAACAACATTTAGTAGAATATAACGTAAGGTCTAGTGTCTATGCGCGGAACTTTAAGTTATCATTTTGTTTTCCCCTACTTTTCAATAACGCTTAGTAGAAGCAAAAATAAGGTCTAGTGTCTATGCTCGAAACTTTAAGTTATCAGTTCCTTTTCTCTAATTTTTCAATAACGCTTAGTAGAATATAACATAAGGTCTAGTGTCTATGCGCGGAACTTTAAGTCATCAATGCCTTTGTCCCCATTTTTCAACAACGCTTAGTAGAAGATAAAATCGACTGGAAAGAAGTGAGTACCCATAAAATCAAGACTTTATTTTAATATTTATATAAGCTGATATATATGGTGATTTACATGACATGCAAACAAAACAAAAACAACAAAACAACATCCTTTTCACATGCCATGCAAAAATAAAAATAAAAGAGAAGTAGGAACCACAACTATTGGGGGTTGTTGGAGGGGAAGCTTCAGGGGAATGTGGTGGTGAAGGAGGGGGAGTGAAATAGTCTTCTAGCACCTCTCCACGCTCAACGAGGAGTTCAGTGAGAATCCTATTGATTCTCCGACGATGATGCCAGTTCTCTTCTCTCACCATCATAGCAATGTGATGGATATTCCACAGTTCATCCTGAAGTCGAGCAACACGATTTTTGAGCCGTGTGATACTATCGCTAGCTATGAGTACTTCTCATAGTAGACCGTCCATATGAGGTCGCGATTTTGTGTAGGGATAGGTGAGTGGTGGGTGATGGTGATGGTGGTAGTGGATAACATGGCCATTTAGAAGGCCATTAGAAAAGTTTTGGGGTGCTGCCATTTTTGGTAATGGAGTCTACAACTTGAAGTGTTTAGAAGATTTTTTGAATGAGTAGATATGAACTCCCTTACAAGATGGAGGGGCTTATTTATAGGGAGTAAAATAAATTATCTTCCCTTACAAGATGGAGGGGTCTATTCATAGGGAATAAATATGTTGTCTTTTTCATTTCTCATCAAACATTTAATACGAACAATCATTACCCTGTTTAGTGGTTGAAAAATCACACTGGAAAGTATCACATAAGTGTAATCATGAAGAATATTGCAGAAAATATTTAGACAGAATTCATAGACCCGTTGTACGCGTCTGTCGATGCATTTTTTAATTTTTGACGGCTATACACAATATATATCCACTTGTGGGATTTGGGTATGTTTTTTGTTTCTTGTATTTGTGTACACTCAATTTATAATAGACACAAATGAAAACTCATTTATTTGGACATATACAACTTATTCTAAAATTCAATTGACAGTAATGAAAGCAACAACTAAATTAATATGTAACATCAAAACACAATTAATCCATATGAATATGTACAAATAAAGATAATATTGTAAATTATATTATAATATTACAAATTATATTGTATCCTGATGCATTTTTTAACACATCAATTAATTTCTCAACTACTGCCACTCTATCTAGAACGACATTCATCCCTCGACCACACTCCATGCAAAATTCAATACCTCCAGACGTCGTTGGCTCTCGCTCTACTAGACGTCGTTGGTGGGGGCTCTATTGGCATATTGATCCATGTCGCATCAGCAATCTCCTCCCTCAATGCATCTATTTTTTCATCTACTTGTACCTTATTTCTTCGTTGGCGGGGCTCTACTAGCATATTGATCCATGTCGCATCAACAATCTCCTCCCTCAATGCATCTATTCCTTCATCCACTACCTCGTCGTTATAAGGTATACAATTTCTTATGTGATCCTTTTCCATCTCACCAATAGTTGGGTAAAGAAAAGGACACACCATCTTAAGTTCAACAAACAAACAACAAAATCAGTTCATAAAACAAGTAGTTTATAATGTACCAGTTTTGACAGTCTAATAGACTTAAGTTAAATTTTGTTACCTCTTCAGCAAATATTTCCTTTTAGTTTATAATGTACCAATTTTGACATTCTAATAGACTTAAGTTCAAATTATTACCTTTTAGCAGGTATTTTCTTTTGGAATGGAGGAATGAAGTGCGCCATGTCATCATCCTTGGAGTTGTAAGAGAAACAACCCCTAATTTGGCACCATTACGTCCAACAAAGGGGATTGCTTCATATGCCTATGCCTGTATGGAATGCAACACATAATAGGGTCAATTGAATACCAGTGATCTATAATAAAATGACATTGGTATGGATAACTTACGAGCAATGCTCAGGAAAATCCATAAAGACAGTAAGTTAGTCTTATAGTGGGATCGTTATTGAATTGAATAAACAATTTGAACATGTCCACCTTCTTCAAGTAATGCAAAGTCAGATCAAAGCATATCTTTCCCTAAGGATATTTTTTAAAGCGCGACAATGATTCAACCAAGCTTATCCATCTCCATCTCAACTGTTTTAGAATTGTCATGTGCCAATATAATACAGTGAACAAACCACAACAAGGAAATCTTAAGCTTGTCCAATTTGGACAATGTTTCATTTTTCAATAACTTCAACAACTTATTCTGCGTAATACCTGATTTAATTTTTATCTTGCCTACTTTTTGATAGACCTTATTCGACTCCTTTCCTATAGGGAAAACCTCACAATTCAACGTAGTCACTAATGCAAACACCCTCAGCCCAAAACAACATGACATATCATCAATTAAAAACCACATCTCATGTTTCTTCTTTCGATTGATAATTTTTCGTAGAAGAAGCGAATGAACAAACTTTCCACTAAATGTATCCTAGTGTGAGGTAAGGTCCAAGAAGTGGCCAAAATAAGTTCTACAAAATAGATTTAGAAGTTTATGCTTTCGCAATAGAACTTTAAAGTCAAACCACGACTTTATACTAGAGCTTACTATAATCCTGGCTGGGAAATCAACACCTTTCAAAAGAGTTGAGTTCAATCCGAGCCTTTCCAGCTTTTCTATGGTGATAGACTTGAACTTTTCAGGCACAGATACACGATTACTATTATCCTCCTCATCTATCAGAGCCTCGCATTCGAGATATTCCTCTTCTCCAAGACCACAATTGGCTACTTTTTCTTCAGATTCAAATTCATCAATCTCTTTGAGAAGCTTATCAAGAGACGAAGAGTCTGCCTCTTGTTCATCTCGTCTATGAATTAAGTCATCTGGTTCATGTCGTCTATTAATTAACTCATATGGTTCTTCATCTCGTCTATTAATTAACTCATCTGCTTATTCATCTGGTCTATTAATTAACTCATCTGGTTGTTCATCTAGTATATTACTTAACTCATCTGGTTCATCTCGTCTATTAATTAACTCATATGCTTCTTCATCTCGTCTATCAATTAACTCATCTTGTTGTTTCTTTCGTCTATTAATGTTATCATTTGGTTGTTTCTTTTCTATATTAATTAACTTCTTTGGGGCTTCAACTTCACATACGACGTGATCTAGGTCAATAACTTCGTTTCTTAATCTTTTTAGATGAAGAAGGCCTGTAGTCGACTCTCCAAAGTGATCCGGCTCGTCTTCTTGTCATCACCATGGCTATAAACTCCAAAGAATCAACAAATAAGACACGCAAAACACAATGAAACTCAATAAAAATATGATAAAAGATAATTAGGACTTGACAATGACTGTAAATCAGAATTAACAAATAATTAATATAAACTAATTAGGGCTTCACAATGATTGTAAACTCAGAACATCACAAAATAAGACATTAAAAATACTATTTTGAACTCGAAAGAAATCAAAATAGAAAAAATTAGGGCTTCTGAAACCTACAACTATTCTTCAGCTGAAACCTCAAATTTTGGCTATAGGAATAGCTTTTTGGCTCCCAAAACTACCTTCAGATATGTTTTTGGAGATGGATGAAGCTGTGGGAGAATAAGGAAGTTGAATGATCGTTGGAATTGGAGGAAAAAGGAATGATGAAGAAAAGGGAAAGAAAAAAGACATGTTTTGAAAGTTTAAAATATAACCCCAAAATTTTTAATACACAAAGACCCCAGCGTACTTGCTAATCAGCTAAATGCACGGCATCACGGCGGCGCAAGGGAGGTCCGGAGGTCGACTGATGGCGGCAACTAGAAAAAAATAGTTAGTGATAAAACTGAAGTCTACCGAAGGAGACCGCAGGTGGAGGAGGATGAGTAGGTCGCCGACTAGCAGCAGCGGCGGGTTAGTAGGATTACTGGTCTCCAAATAAAAGTAATTACCGTAAAACAAGAACAAACACAAAAACACAACCTTTCTGTTTAACGAATTTACGAGGAAAATGGTAAAGGAGGGACAAGTTATCGGTTTGTTAGTAACTGAAAGAATATAATCCCATGATTATTTTCATTAATGAATGAGTATATATACAATTTACAATTTCCATAATTGGAAAATCCTATTCCTATTCTACTCTCAAAACCTTATTCTACTTGTACAATAATTATACAATTATAGTAAGTGTACAATTCTAATTTAATACAAAACCTATGTTACCTAATATACACCAAACCGTGATATACAAGTTATGTATATCACAGACTGCTACTGTTTATCACACCCCCGCAGTCATAGCAGAAGGTCTTCGTACACTAAGACTGTCCCTAAAATCTTTAAAAAGGACCAAGGGAAGACCTTTGGTGAAAATGTATGCAGTTTGATACCTGTAAGGGACATGGCAGACGCGTACTTGTCCATGAGCTACCTTTTTGCGAACAAAGTGGATATCCATCTCTATATGTTTAGTGCACTGGTGTTGAACCGGATTACCAGAAAGGTAGATGACACTAATATTATTATAATAAACCAATGTAGCTTTCTGAATAGGCCAATGTAGCTCTAAAATAAGATTACGTAACCAACAAGATTCAGAGACCACATTAGCTACCCCTCGATACTCGGCCTCTGCACTAGAGCGTGATAATGTAGACTGACGCTTTGCAGACCATGAGACCAAGTTATTACCAAGAAATATACAATAGCCAGACGTGGAACGTCTGGTATCTGGACAACCACCCCAATCAGCATACGTATACGAGACAAGTGTAGATGTCGATGAAGAATATAAATGTAAGCCATAGTCAAGTGTCCCGTAGATGTATCGAATAATGCCTTTGAGCGCATTCATGTGTTCATCCCTGGAGCATGCATAAACAAGCATACATGTTGTACGTCATACGTAATATCTGGTCTCGTGAAAGTAAGATAATGAAGAGCCTCTGCAAGACTGCGATAACGGGTTGGATCCTCATAAGGTGAGCCAGCTGCAGCACCCAACTTAGGCTTAGTATCGACAGGAGTGGAAGTAGATTTGCATGAGGACATGCCAGCACGCTCAATAATCTCAACTGCATACTTTCGTAGAGATAAGAACATCCCACTTGCATGACGAGAAACAACAATCCCCAAAAAGTAACTCAAGGGCCCTAAGTCTTTTATAGCAAACTCATAAATGAGCATGGTCATGATAGACTTGCGCAAAGCATCAGTGGAGGCAGTCAAGATAATATTATTCACATATAATAAAATATAAGTCAGGGAAGAACCACGATGATATATGAACAATGAATTATTAGACATGCTGTGCGAAAACCCAATAGACGAAACATAGGTTGCTAATCTCTTATACCAAGCCTGTGGGGCCTGCTTAAGCCCATACAAAGACTTCTTCAATAAACAGATATGATGAGGATATTTGGGGTCTCGAAAACCCAAAGACTGATGGATATAAACGGTCTCCTTAAGATCATCATGTAAGAAAACATTCTTCACATCTAACTGATGAATGGGCCATGCTTTGGAAAGAACAAAACTAAGAACAATGCGAATGGTAGCCGGTTTGACCACCGGACTAACATCTCACCACAATCCATGCCAACCTGTTAAGTCTTACCATCACCTACAAGACGAGCCTTATATCTCGCAAAAGAACCGTCAGAATTATCCTTATGGGTTTATCCACATAGACTGAATAATATTAACACTAGAAGGACGGGGTACCAACTCCCACGTCTTATTTGCAATAAGAGCATCATATTCGTAGGTCATAGCCAACTTCCAATTCTGGTAATTTAATGCGGACACTAGGTTACGAGGTAGAGGGGATTTAAGAATATTAAAATTTAAATTAAAATGTCATTTCGGTTTAAAATACCCCGTTGACTACGAGTGACCGGTTTGTGACTCAGGGGAGAATTGCGTGGATTTTGGGTCGAAGGTGGAAGGGTGACAGACGGGCCAACAGGCAGGGGGTCTGCTGGCCCAACACGAGAAATTGAAGCATGGGCTGGACCCGAGAGCAGTGGTGCAAAATTGGGCTGAATATTTGGCCCAGTTGTTGGACCCGAGACAGTGATAGAAGGACCAACGTGCAGTAGGCCCGCTGGCGGATTTTGGGTGCGGGACATGTCCGATAAATGGTGGATAATATACGGGGAGACATCGTCATCTAAAAAATTATACGAACTAGGCCCGAGACTATTTACCTTTGCAAACAGAAATTGGGTTTCATCGAAAATAACATGGCAACTAATGATGATTTTATTAGATGATAAATCAAAACACTTGTAACCACGATGAGTAGAGGATAACCTAAAAGCACACAAGGAGTAGAACGGGCTTGAAGTTTGTGAATTGTAGTTGAGGGAAAGAGCGGATAACATAAGCTCCTAAAGACCCTAAGATGTGAATACGAATGAGTCTTATTATATAAGATTTGAAGAGGGAAGGAATACGCCAAACCTTTGGTAGGAAGAATGTTAAGAAAGATAAGTAGCCATTTGTAGAGCGTGATGCCAAAAGGAAGGGGGTACGGAAGCATGGACCAACAAACTTCGGACAATATTATTAATGGTATGAATTTTTCATTCGGCTTTCCCATTTTGTGAAGACATATGAGGAAAAGAAAAAACGAAAACTAATGCCATTAGCGGCACAAAAATCTTGAAACATCCCATTATCATATTTCTTGCCATTATCACATTGAATGTTCTTTATTTCGCGTCCGAATTGGGTGCGGACGAATGCTCTAAATTTTAAGGTGGAAAAATGTGAGATTTTTTCGCCAATGGAAAAGTCCATAAAAAATTAGAATAATCATCCAAAAATAGAACATAGTAACGATGGCCCACAGAACTTAAAACGGGATATGTCCATAAATCGCTATGAATACTATCAAATAACATTAAAGTACGAGAAGTAGATGCTACAAATGGTAATCTAACATGTTTTTCTAAAGAGCAGGATTGACAAAGTGGAGTACTACTCGCACCCTTACAAGAAATAAAATTATTTTTATGCAAGGAAGAAACAATAGATGACCCAGGGTGACCCAAACGTGCATGCCATAAAGAAGGAGCTATAGCTGCAAAAGTAGATGGCAAGGCTTGACTCGAGAGACCGGAAGTGAGCGTGATAGGATAAAGATCTCCCCCACTATCACATCTCATGAGAGGAATCCCCGTCGTGAAATCCTTCATAGAAAACCCAAAAGGATAAAAAACAACAGAAACGAAATTATCAGTGGTGAATTTACGGACATACACCAAATTTTTAATTAATTTAGGAGCATGAAGGGTATTTTTCAAGACAAGAGGTGGATGGGGGGGGGGGAGACAGTTTTATGGCCGTAACCACGAATTGGAATTGAATTGCCATTACCAATAATTATGCCATGATTGTTGCTCAAATTGGAATAAGACGAGAGAGTACATTGGTCGGACGTCATGTGGGTAGTGGCGTCGGTGTCCATTTACCAATTCGGGTCCGGAGGATTTAAACCAAGTGTGGGCATCACGACTTTAATAACGGTTGGAGTGGGGCCCGTTGCATGGTGGGCCTGTAGAGGTCGATGCCCAAGCACCCCTGCTTGTTGCCCCAGCCCAGATGGGTGGCAGAAACCACTGGACCACTGCGTGTTTGGCCGGAAATAATTCTGGGCAGCCCGCTGGCCAAGTGCTGGACAAATTGGAGAATATAGGCCGTTGGGCCACTGTCCGCTAGCCCAAGCCCAGGCCCACTGCCACTATTTTGGCCACCGCGACCACTGCCGAAACCACCGCATTTGCCCTAGCGATTTTTCCCATTATTTTTTCGCATTCTTGCCGTCACCGTGATCACGGTTTTGGCCTGAATTATCAATAAACCTTTGAGAATTAGTGGAGGACGTCATCATGACCACGAGACAAGCGTTGGTAGCCGCCTTTTTGGCCAAGCCGACTTCTTCGAGTGTAAGCATAGAATAAGCCTGATAAAATTACGGAAGAGGACTGCTCTGACGAAGAAGCGTACCAACACCACTATAGGCCTCAGATAGGGATGGCAACAGATCAGATCCTACTAGATCCAGATCCAAATCCATTTTTCATACCTGGATCCAGATCCATCGGGTCCATAAAAATCAGATCCAAATTCAGATCCATCGGATCCACGGATAGGATATGGATCTACATGTAAATTTTTTTGGCTTGAATAATATTCCCACATGTTGAAACTTTTATGACAAAATGAAACGCAATCTGATTGAAAAAAATGATTGAGTTCATTCAATCAACCTACACAAACATGACACCATTCTTCCAAAATACTGAACAAAGTTTTAGCATCACAAGAAAATAAAGACGATTGACTTCATTAGTGATGCTGAACAAGTTGCAACTTTGAGCTAATTTTTGGAGGGTTTAGTGATGCTCCACTTGTTGTTCTACTGATTGACTTCATTAAACAACATAAAACAATGTCAGTCATATATCAAAAGTCCCATTTTTTTGCTGATCAAACAAATGAGAGAAAAATACTTAAAGCTTACGGCTAACAGATTCAAGAAGGGGAAATTTAAAGAAGAGTGATAATTTTTTCTTTTTATAGAAATGAAAATATGGGAAACTGCAGAGAGCATATAGGTAAAATAAATGAAACTTCAAAGACAAATTACATGGTTGTGTGACTTGTGTCTTATCCTGGTTCAACCCTTTACCCAATACATAAATTATGAAAAAATTTTAAGAAAATACTTATAAAATTACATTCTAAGTTATGGATATATTTAATAAAAACCGGATCCACGGATCGGATCTGGACCGGATATGAATCTCAAACACAAGATCCAGATCCAGATCCGATCCGTCAGAAATGGATCCGGGTCCGATACAGATCCGTCGGGTCCAAATTTTGAAGATCCATGTCCTATAAAATGGATCTGGATCCACCGGATCCGGATCGGGTCCAAGATCCATTGCCATATCTAGCCTCAGATAGGCCTGCAACCATTTGTAGGACCAAACGAGCATTAGTAACGGGCGCGCCAACGTTGCGAAGTTGGTCTGCCAATTCTTTCAACCTTTTGCAGTAAGTTGAAATGTTCGGGAAATCTTCCATGTTGATGTGAGAGAATTTCTGCTTAAGAGTAACAACCCTATAATTTTGATTATCTTGGAATATATCACGTATTCTATCCTAAGTAGCCTTAGTCGTAGCGTCAGACTCAATAATCGTTTGGAATAGGTCGGTAGAGATAGTGGAGTAAATCCACTGAAGAACGGTAGCATCAAGGGTCGACCACAATTTAGGATCATCCTCGGGTTTAGGCACCTCTGTATCAGTAGGAGTCGCTGGGATAATGTGATGGAAGACTTGATGCGAGAGTGCGTGAACTTTGAACAGTCCGGCCCATGTCGCGTATTGGCCGTTTTCTATTTCAAGAATGATAGGGATGTGATTCTTGATGTTAGAAACAGTAAGGGCAGGGTGAAACGTGTTCTTAGCCATACTAGCAATGCAAGACGTGATGTAGGGATTTGGAAGAAAATTTAGGTAGTTTGGGAGAGGAGAAGTGGTCAGAATCGAGAGTATGTCATCAGAAATCGTGCCACGAGAAGGGAGATTTAGGAGAGAAAAATATAACCTAGACTTCTGATACCATGAAAGAATATAATCCCTTGATTATTTTCATTAATGAATGAGTATATATACAATTTACAATTTCCATAATAGGAAAATTCTATTCCTATTCTACTTTCAAAACCTTATTCTACTTGTATAATAATTATACAATTATGATAAGTGTACAATTCTAATATAATACAAAACCTATGTTACCTAATATACACCAAAACGTGATATACAAGTTAGGTATATCACGGACTGCTACTGTTTATCAGTAACATTAAATTAAAGTTCCCTTCCAGATGGTAAGCAACAATCCATACTCTTGTCAGCAAAATAATTGTCTCATTTCAAGAAACAGTGTTATGTTAAAAAGAGGCAAAGCTGAAAATAGAGAAAATCAAGAACACCAAATTTTAACGTGAAAACCCCTTTAAATCGAAGGTAAAAACCACGAGATCACAGAGATCCAAGACAATTTCTAGGGTGGATCAAAGACAATATAATTTCTGCTCTTTCTGTTTGATGTGTGATTAGATGGCCTCCCCCTTCTATCCACAGTCATAAGACCTCTGACTTGTGATCATAGTAATTGCACAAAGCTGTTGAAAAGTTGAGGTTGTGAGTAATTGTGGCTTACCGAACCTATAGATTTATATCTCTGTAGCAATGCTTCAAATTGAAGTCTGAAACCTCCTTGAATTCTCTTAACTTACATTGTTATGCATGGTATAAGGAGAGGAGCATAGATTTACATTAACCTATGCTTCCCACATAAATCTGTCAATGACTCGAAGGGATTTGAAGGAAGTTTATTCCATGAGTTTATTTCATTCTCAAGTTTACAATATATACAATTCTAATAATTAAGTCTTGCTACCTATAAGAATATACTAATTAATGTAATTGATCTAATCAATCCTAATTGATGATACTAATTTACAATTACAATATTCTTGATTGATTTTGGAGACAATTATGGGAAACAGTCCCCCACAGTCTTAGCGGGAGGTTCTCGTATGCCGAGACAGTCCCTGAAATCATCAAATAGTACGAGCGGAAGACCTATGGTGAAAATTTCAGCAATCTGATAACGGGACGGTACATAGAGAATACAGACTTGTCCACGTGGAACATTTTCTCGGACAAATAATATATTCATTTCTATGTGTTTTGTGCGTTGATGCTGGAAAGGATTACCGGATAAGTATATCACACTCAGATTATCGCAATAAACCACGATTGCCTTTTCAATGGGACAATGGAGTTCTAAAAGGAGATTATAGAGCCAACATGATTCAGCAACCACATTGGCTACCCCTCGGTATTCTGCTTCTGCGCTCGACCGATATATTGTTGGTTGTCGTTTGGATGATCATAAGATAAGGGTATCTCCAAAAAACACACAATAACCAGAGGTGAAACGACGTGTGTCCGGGAAGCCACCCCAATCTGCATCTGTATACGATGAGAGACTCGAAATGGAGGACTTATATAGATGCAGGCCAAAATGAAGAGTACTCTGGATATACCGTAGAATTCGCTTGAGAGCCCCCCATATGTTTTTCTTTCAGATTATGCATATGTAAACACACTTGTTGAACTGCATATGAGATATCATGTCTTGTGAAAGTGAGGTACTGTAAGGCTTCTGCAAGGCTGTGGGAGTGTGTTAGATTGTTGTATGGGGTCACTGTTGCGTTGCTTAATTTGGCCTTTGTATCAACAGGTGTATGTGACGGTTTGAAGGAGGACATACCAGCTTTTTCAATGATCTCCTCGGCGTATTTCTTTTGACTGAGAAACAGACCACCTGCATAATGGGTTACAACAATTCCCAAAAAAATAATTTAATAGACCCAAATCCTTCATCGCAAATTCTGTTGCAAGGAGGGACATAATAGACTGGCGAAGTGATGTAGATGAGGTCGTGAGAATGATGTCATCCACATATAAAAGGATATAAGCCATGTCGCTGCCCTTCTTGTAAATGAACAAAGACTGATCAGACTTGCTGTGTGAGAAACCCAATGTGGATACAAACCCTGCAAACCTGTTATACCATACTTGTGGAGCCTGTTTCAATCCATATAAGGATTTTTTTCAACAGGCAAACATAACTCGGATGTGTAGTCTTGGAAACCCAATGGCTGGTACATGTAGATTGTCTCCTGCAAATTGCCATGTAAGAATGCATTTTTGACATCCAACTGATGAATGGACCATGATTTTGACAGTGCCAGGCTAAGAACCGTCCTGATAGTTACTGGCTTAACCACCAGACTGAATGTTTCACCACAATCCACGCTAACCTGCTGTAACACCCCGTACTTTCGGGCGATGGTTTGAGCATCTAGACGTATGCAAATAAAGAGCTTAGAGGTTGGAGGTCACATAGTAGTCACATCAAGTCCTCCCCATCTTACTCAGAATAGCTAGCGAGAGAAATACTACTGATTATCTATGAAAGAAGGCTTTGTTGTATATAAAATAATGTGGTCCCGAACTAAGTTAGGACTTACCAAGTGGGACAAAAATGGTCGGCTAATTGATAAATCGGCTAATTGACAACAACGATCGGCTAGTTGATGAATTATTAGTGGGGGACAAAACTAAGTGGGAATAATTACGTGTAGCATGAATAAGTGATAACAAGTCTAGTAGAGTGCATGCAAAATTAGAGGGTTGTTACGTGTCAGTAGATAAGGTTAGGATGACATGCATTAAGTTTGGAGATGACATGTGTCTAGGGGAGGGAGCATTATCTCGTTTCCTAATATTTAATGGAATGAAATCATTTGCTGCCTAAACATAATTTCATACCAACACACTCAACAAATGCTCTTTCTGTTTCACGAAAGTTAGAGCTAAGTTAGAGAAACTTGCTCATTAATTTTAGGCGTAGCACAAGACAAGGTATATATTCGGCAACTTTACTTTATGAATTAATCCCAAGAACATTAAGGAGATTCCATTATTAACTAGTATAGAAGGTCAAATTCATTGACGATAGTACAATCGATACATGTATGTTAAGATAACTCATTTATTTCTTTTGGCATGTTCCATGTAACGAAACGTAAACGTGATGTTGTTCCATAAAATTGTTCTAGTCTTAGTAGTTAAGGATGTTCCTGTTATTGATTCCTATGTTAAAAGAATGTTTAAATATGTTTTCAAATTCTTATTGAGGTATATGAGAAAGATGTTAATATTTCCAATGTTAGCCGAATGTACAAGGATAATATGTCACTAAGCTAAACTCAGAATGTTAATGTTAGCTGAAGGTACAAGGATATTATGTCACTCAGTAAACTCAGAATGTTTTATTGTCATTCATGCATTTTATTCATGTAATACCATGGACCACATATTGAGGATGGAAAACGGGATACAAAGACCACCTGATCATAGGGGTGGGCAAAAAACCTGGAGAACCAAAAAAACCGAACCGAACCGAAATTCAGTTAGGTTTTTTCTCGTTTTAAAAAAAAAATCAATTTTCAAAAAATCAAACCGAATCAGGATTTAGTGATTCAGTTCGATTTTTAAATTTTGGATACGAACTGAACCGAAAAAACTAAATTAAATATATAATTATTCTTATTTTTTATTTTAGGCTACTGCTATCTCTTGAATCATAGCCATTGAAGTCAATCTATGAAGATTTTATGGAAGTCGAATGCGGCATGAACTTGATTAACATATCATGGAAGTATTGACATAAAATGTAGGGAGAGAAAATAGTTGTAAATTGGTGAAACTTTAAATGGTCATAACTCTGCGCTCGGATGTCCGTTTTACCCGATTTTTTTTTATTTTGGGTATTTTTTCGAGACGGGGCCGGCCCAAACTGCCACAAGGCGGTTTGGCGCAGCCAAGTTTTACAAAAATGTCCGTTTTCAATCAATTTGTGTTTTCCCCCAAATCGGTTTCTAATTTTCCTTTTTTTGTAGTAAACATCTCACGATACACAATAGATTTCAACGTCAAAATTTCATGATAGTGTAGGTGTGAATGTCAATTTCAGTTTTGGAAATTCAATTTTAAAAAAAAAACATTCCGCGACCCGACCCGACCTGGCCACTAGAAAAAACCGATATAATCCGATATGTTCGGCGATATAAACCGAACATATCAGTTTTTTTTTTTTTAAAAAAGTTGTATTCGTTTTTAAAAAAAATGATTTTTATTCGGTTCATATTTTTCGGATACAAAACCGAACCGAACTGATATACGCCCACCCCTACCTGATCTGATCAGCTGGGAATTGATAAGGAAGATGCCCACAGAGGATGTTATGGGAAGGAAGATGCTTGATGAGACCAATATTTATATGTATACCACACTGTGCAGGACATTTAGGCATATTATGGCCCTTAGAGGCTTTAACTATCGGTCGGTACATTCTTGTCGGTTGTTTTTGTCATTTATTCTTGTCGTTATTACTGTCGGCTATTTCTGTCTGCCGTTTTTATTTCAGTATATTTCTGTATCTCTGTTATGCCACTTTTCATGCCTGACATACTCGGTACATCAGTCGTATTGACATCCCTTTTGTCGGGGGACGCTGCATTTTATGCACGTAGGTTCACATAGGCGAGGCGACGACCTGCATTAGTAGGTTGTTGATTCAGCGGATATTAAAACACTCCCCTTATTTCGGAGTGCTAGTCTAATCTCAGTACGATATATTTTTGCATGTACATATGGGTATGGCGGGGCCCTGTCTCGACCTTTTGATATTACGTACTCTTTTAGAGGCTTGTAGGCAGATGTGCTATGTGTAGTAGTCATGTATGGCCTTGTCGGCCTTGATATATATATATATATATATATATATATATATATATATATATATATATATATATATATATATATATATATGTAGGTTGGGCTTTCTGGTTAAAATTTTACATAGCTTCTTTCCAGTATATCATCTCTATATGTCGGGAGGGTACTAGGTGACGGCTCTAGTGGTCGTGTTTAATTATGATTAGATGTTGATTGTACGGGTAGCGATGCTCGACAGATAAGGTCCGGGTGCCCGTCGTGGCCCTCCGGTTTGGGTCGTGACACCTGCCATCATCAACAAGATGAACTTTGTATCTCACAAAGGAGCCATCAGAATTCTTTTTATGAGAAAAAACCCACATGGACCGAATAATGTTGACATTAGATGGACGGGGTACTAAATCCCACATCTTATTTTTAATAAGAGCATCAGTTTCGTCTAAACATGACAACTTTCTAATTCGGGTCGGATATGGCTGCTTTGAGATTTTTTGATAGAGGTGGTGGTTGGACTGAAGATGTTAGGTTAAAATAGCATTTGTGCAAAAAGATCCCATTTATGGCACGTGTTTCAATGGTCCGAGATTGGGGTAACCCCGTTGTCTGGGGATTAGGGGTCTCGGCGAATGTAGTGGGCCGAGAGGGGGTGGTTATTTAGGCCAAGGTTGAATTTAGTTGGAGTTGGGTTTCCACCGGGTTATTGGGATGGGAGTTTTGGGTTTGATTTATTGGTGAGGGAGCAGTGGGCCCCTTAATTGGGTGTGGCAGTCACTTGAAGTGGATTGGGCCGAGACCGACGGTAAAGAGGTAGTAGCCTCCAGACGGCGGACTGGTCCAGTCCCATCGGATTTTGGGTGTTAAGATGATGTTGTAAAAGTGGATGTATTCGTTGTCCAAGAAATCATATAAATGGGGAGATGCCACATGAGAATTAGCAAATGGGAATGTAGACTCATCAAAAACTACGTGACGAGAGATAATGATCTTTCCGTTCATCATATCATAACATTTTTATCCCCTATAATTTTGTGGATATCCCAAAAACACACAAGCAATGGAACGGGCTTGAAGTTCGTTAATGGTAGTGGACGAAAACAGGGGATAACACAAACACCCAAAAACCCTCAAATGTGAAAAAGATGAGATGCGGTGGTACAACATTTGTGTAGGTGACACATTTGAGAGTATTTTACTAGGAAGAATATTTAAAAGATATGTTGCAATTTGGAGTGCATGATGCTAAAATGTTGGTGGTGTGTATGAATGCACAAGAAGTGTGCGAATCCTATTGTTAATTGTTCGAATTTTCCTTTCTGCTTTCCCATTTTGAGGTGATATATGTGGACATGAAAGACGCAAAGACATCCCATTTTGGTGACAAATATCATTAAATTGAGTATTTATGAATTTTCTCCCATTGTCACATTGAAAACATTTAATGGATTTGTCAAATTAAGTTTTGATAAAAATACTAAATTGTTTAAAAATGGTGTAGGTTTGTGATTTTTGTCCTAAGGGAAATGTCCATAGAAAATTCGAATAATTATCCAAGATGAACATATAATATTTATGACTTACAGAACTCAAAACCGGTGATGTCTACAAATCACAATGCATAAGATCAAATGGCATAAGTGTATATGAAGTAGAGGATGAAAATGGAAGTTTAACATGCTTCCCAAACACACACGTTTGGCAAACAACAGAGTCCAATAGTTTATTACAATCAACAAAATTATTCTTCCTAATATTATTGAAAACTGGTGCTCCCGGGTGTCCCAACCGATTGTGTCATACTATAGGGGAAATAACTGCAAAGGTTGATGGTTTGGTCACATGATTGTTCGAACCGGTAGTGATGGGATACAAGTCCCCCATGTTATTACATCTCATTACTGACATCCCCGTTTGAAAATCCTTCTCAGAAAATTCAAACGGATCAAAATTGACAGAAATATTATTGTCAGTTGTAAAACGTCGTACATATACCAAGTTTTAATCAATTTTGGTGCATGTAAGACGCTTTTTAAATATAATGGTGGGTGTGGGGGGAAGTTTTACCTGACCAATACCACGAATTAGAATTTCCTGCTCACTACCGATAATAATATTTTTATTACTGCTCATATTAAAATAAGACGAGAGATTATCTTGAGATGTTGTCATGTGTGATGTAGACCCCGTGTCCATGTACCATGAATTATCTGGAACATTCAGATTCATGTTGTTCATTGCATGTTCGATATCGGTTGGAGCATAACCGACGGATGATGGTGCCTAGGCTGCAAACACTTGTTGTGGATGAGAACCTAGAAGTCCGGGATGTCGGATCGAAAATGATAGCTTGGTCCATGAAAATGTAGGGTAGGGGCATAGAGGGGCAGTCCACTGTGGTGGCCAAGCCCACATCGGGTACTACTCCCAATGGGTCCTATCGGACTGGTGACTGCCGCCACTACCCTTGCGGCTGGTGGTTGCCGCTGCCACCGGTGGGTTGACCTCCACCCCTTTCGCATCTCTTTCCGCCATTATTTTTTCCTTTGTTGTTGTTTCAATTAGACTCTCATTTTTTACCATTTGTGTTGCGATTTCCAATTCCTCCCGAATCGGAATTTGGTGTCGCAAAGTCTGCTTAGGTGGAGACGAGTGCCATTCCAGCAGTGGTTGTTTGTTTTGCCTTGCGGGTTTCTTCGACAATCAATCTCGAACGAGCCTCATAAAATGGAGGCAATATATTACTCTGTTGAATGAATGTAGCCACCACATCATAGTTTTCATTCAACACTGCAATAAATTGAAGAACCAACCTTTGATTTGTCATCGGCGCACCAACGTTGGAAAATTGGTCGGCAAGCATCTTTAACTCTTGACAATAAGTGGATACGTTTGAGAAATCATCAATTTTGACATTGGTGAATTGGTTTTCAAGTTATACAACCCTAGAAAGTTTATTATGTTGAAAGATGTTTTCTAAACGTTCCCATGCTTGTTGAGCCGTAGAACCCGATTCCAAAATGGTATGCAAAAGGTCGTTGGAAATGGTGTCATAAATCCATTGAAGGACTATAGCATCTAGGTGAGACCATTACTTTTTTATCAACAACGGTGGTTTCCGATGAAGACTCGGGAATAATATGGTCGATAACCTCGTATGCCCGACAATGTATTTTAAATAACTCCGCCTAAGAGGAGCATTGTCCTTTTTTCATCTCCAGAATTATCGAAATAAAATTCTTGACGTTATTGACGGCAACAACGGGATGAAATTATTTTTGGTCGGTCATGGTTACCCTACAAAATTACAAGAAAACTAGAAAGAAAGAGGTAAAAGGAAACCCAAAATAAAATTGGAAAAGGAACCCGAGGGGTGGGTTGTTTTGTGGCAAAGAGGAGGTGGTTTCGGCTAGGGTTAGGTTTAGGAATAGGAAAAAGCCTAATTAGGGTATCTGAATGATTTTAGGGTTTGGGGGTGGTTTTTCGAGAAGGGGGGGGGGGGGGTTGGGCGGCCGAGAGTAAAAAATAATTTTTAAATTTTGGCTCTTGATACCATGAAGGAAGTTTATTCCATGAGTTTATTTCATTCCCAAGTTTACAATATATACAACTCTAATAATTAAGTCTGGCTATTTATAAGAATATACTAATTAATATAATTGATCTAATCAATCCTAATTGATGATACTAATTTACAATTACAATATTCTTGATTGATTTTGGAGACAATTATGGGATTGAACATGATTAATTTATTAAAATTATAATTAGTCTAAAAGAGACGTGATTTTCGATTGGAAATATTGTTGTTTACTCCTTTTTTAAAAAAAAAAATTGTGTTGCTAGTAAAAAGTATGTGCTTCTTGCATTGAAAATATTTGCATCTATTGTTCATAGAAATGATTCTCCTATAAAAATCGAGCTTTTCCCCTTGTATTACTGTTAAAAGGAGTGTGATTCCCTTGTAGAAGATGTAGATCGCCATGCATTAATTTCCCTTTTATTTTATTTATATATTTGTGTGAGTTTGCTTTGTTGATTCTAAATCTAGATAAGTAGTACAGTACGTAATAGACTGTCAGTCGGGGCAAAAATAATCAATGATCATATTTTAGTGAGGAGTTGGCAAGTGGGACTGTATATGGTACAAGATGAGGAATATGGTGCAAGTTCAATGGTTAAAATCCATTGTCGGCCAAATACTTGGATACATTTTTTGGAGGTTTCTTCCATATGGTGGGTTGATCAGTGAAGCTTACCTGCAGCTTTTTACGTTAAATGGACAAACCACTTCTAAGAAATACTCAAGTCTCTCATTTGTGCTTTTATTGAGCCGAGGATCTCTCGAAAACAACCACTCTACCTAATCTATTTAAATAGTCATGAATTTGCGGTAGTTAAAAATGGAACTTAGCTTCTCACTTACTACATCCAGACATTTAGAATCACTTTGGACTTGATCGAGAAAACAGAAAGAGGTTAACTTCTGAACACTTATATATATTATGAGGTCATCTAGAATATAGTCATAGATAACTACATGTTATAAAAAGTAGAATTTGTAGCCTGAGAAACAAGACAAGTTCAGAGGTGGATCTAGCCTCTTTTTGTGCAGGTTTAGCTGAACCAAGTATATATTTCAAACACAAAATATAGATATATAGGTTAAGAAAACCACTGAAATGCATTCATGGTGCGGTCTAATTGTAACACCCTGTATTTTCAGGTAACGGAGGAACACATTAATGTAGGCATGTAGACCCGGATCCGGGAAGTTTATGTTGTACTTGCATAT
Source organism: Anisodus tanguticus (assembly GCA_034509755.1). Classification (NCBI taxonomy): domain Eukaryota; kingdom Viridiplantae; phylum Streptophyta; class Magnoliopsida; order Solanales; family Solanaceae; genus Anisodus; species Anisodus tanguticus. The sequence goes on from CM067546.1 coordinate 36,308,144, forward strand.
TCTAATAAGAAAATTAGTATGTACAAGGACGTGGTCCCGAAATAATTTTGAATTTAATAACTGCGATAACGAGGAGCAATAATAATAATTTTATATCCCCACAAAGGTTATAGACTAGTGTCATATTACAAGAATTATGACATTAGGTGTAAGAGGATTTTATAAGTCGTCAAGATTTAAGTGAATTGAGATCAAGAATTTAAGTGTGTATATAATTAATTAATTATGGGATTAATTAATTATAATTGGTGACAATATATTTATAGTGGGACATTACATGTAGTCTTATAAAGCAGCGGTGCAATGACTCAGTTGGAGAAAGGGGTCGCTTGCAGCATGAAAGCTTCACCAGAATCCACACATGCCATCTTTCCTTCTACAAAACAAATATCCCCTTCAATTTCTGTAGAACTCCTTCTCTAAGAAGAGATTATACACCCCAGAATAAGAAGGACTAAGTCTCAATTGATAATCGCTGGAAGTTCTCGACCAAATTGGGAATTCCCGTAAGCTTCTGCGGGAGAAATTCAGGGTGTTTTGAACTTTAATTCCAGTAGAATCGAGTCCTTAAACAAGCCTAGGGACTCAGAAACCAAGCCGAGATCTTGGGTCTAAAAGGTTGTGACTTGAGTCGATTTTTGGGTCCTGTTTCTAGAGTTTCTGCTTGTCGGAATCTGATTCGGGTGAAAGGTGTTCCGACGATTCTCGTCTCTATGTCTAATAGAGGTAATCTTTCTTGTTCCTAAAGTTTATACAATTTCAGAACATGATTTTTTCCATTAGCTCTAAAATGATTATCGAAAATGCTAAGTTTGGGTTCGGTGTTGTCGGGACTGCCGTAACTGTAAGGTGTTGGGGTTGCATGTGAAATTGTTGTACTATTTTAGAAATTGTAACAGTAAAAAGAAGGATTAAGAGGGTTGGGTGTTTCGCTACATGAATAGGTTTCGATATAGAAGGAATATAGGTTCTACGCGAACAAGGTGTTCGCTAGAATTTCTCATTGAATCTATTTCTAGTATATTGATTCGATTATGATTTAAATCATCCGTGTGATATAGATAATCATTCATAGAGTTTACAAGGACCCGCAGAACCTAGATAATTTTGACAACAAGGTATGCAAGCCTCGTTTTTTCTTTTGGCATAATTCTATGTGCGAAACATAACCACCGTGTTGCTACATAAATTACTCTACTCTTAGTAGTTAGGAATGATCAAGTCATTGACTTATATGTTGAAAGAATGTCCAAATATGTTTCTAAGACCTTATTAAGGCACACCGGAAAAGATGTTGATGTTCCCAATGTTAACCAAAGGCGTAAAGGTATTATGTCACTCCGGATGATTATTATTATTCATGCATTTCATTTGCATTGCATTCATATGTTACCCTGGACCACTTGTGCTCTGCACATTACTATATGGTATATATATATATATATATATATATATGGGAATTGGGGAAAGGGAAAAGGCGTTATATACGAACACCACCTGCAGCTGGTACATACTATCACAAAAAAGCCCAAAGAGGCCAATATGATGTGATGCCCTTGTGTGGTGATATAACCTGATGCCCACAAAGGTGGTTATGAGAGGATTCCTATATGGACATTAGTATACCGCATTTACATTATGCATACATTAATTAATCATTATATGGTATGACGCCCACAGAGGCTGTTGTGGTAAGGAAGATGCCCGAAGAGGCTGATGTATATGTATATTGCATTGTGCATAACATTTAGGCATCTATAGTAGGGTCCTCAGAGGCATTTACTGATGTTCATCTGTATCTGTTTCAGATTATGATATATCTCTTCTATGTTATTTCATATGCCGGACATACTCAGTACATCAGTCGTACTGACGTCACTTTTGTCGGGGGGCGCTGCGTTTTATGCCCGTAGATTCAAATTGAGAGGGTGACGGTTCACACCAGTAGGTTGCTAGTTCAGCTAGTATTCAGAGCACTCTATTTGTTTCGGAGTCGAGATCTGGTCGTGGTATGTTCTAGTCTTTAGAGGCTTGTAGATAGGTGTCCTATGGTTAGTTGTCATGTTTGGCCTTGTCGGCCTTGGTATATAAATGTGTAAGTTGGGGCTTTTGGGTTGAAACTTTATATAATCTATCACGGCTCAGTTCGTGTTTAAATATGATTAAGGGTGGAGTGTAGAGGTGGTGCTCGGCGGGTAGGGTCCGGGTGCTCATCGCGGCCCTCCGAATTGGGTCGTGACAAAATTGGTATCAGAGTCTGTCTGTCCCAAGGAGTCTACAAGCCGTGTCTAGTAGAGTTTTGGTTATGAGTGTGTTGCGCACCACACTTATAAACAGGAGGCTACAAGGCATTTAGGAATGTCTCTGTCCTTCATAATCTAGATCGTTCAATAGAGCGGAGTCGTAAGAGTACTGGTTCCTAATCAAATTTTCTCATTTGAAACTACAGCAGCATCCACAATGAGAAACACCTCGGATACTAAGGCTGCGGGTACTGTCTCAAGACAAGATGTTAGATAGGTACCATCCGCTGGCACGGGTTGGAGGGTTACAGAAATTGGAAGAAGAGATGTGAGTTATACTATGGACTTAGATCCATCAGAAATCATGGAGTCTATAGAGGAGGATCCATTTGAAGATCCCTATGAGTCACCCACTCGAACACCCTCGGTTCTTCCGGCTGGAAGTGGGGTGAGGGGAGTTCCGACTTCACCAAGGACTTTAGTGTCAGTGTCGGGCCCCATTGACCATGGGATAGGTGGAACAACACATGGGCAGGTACAACCGGATTTTCCTCAGACATCACGCCATGACCGGGTATGCATGTCGCTCAATAACCCCGACCCTTCCGAGATTCCGAATAGTCCACAATTTTGGGGGTCTATTAATCAGGGTTCACCGATCTATGTTATGGGATACACGCAGGAAGAAGACAAGGGGTAGGCAAGGAGAAGACGAATGGGTAGTAAGGATAAGAGGGTTCCACTCCGCAATGTGTCGGATCAAGGCTCATATATAGGACCAAGATAGGATAATGCAGATGCACCAACAAGATCATAAGGCTGTCCTAGTACCTATCCCGATAATCCATAAGATCTTTAAATTAGTTACCTTTAAAATAAAAGATGTATTATGTTTAACTGATATATGGTTGTATGTTATGATTAATCGAAGAAATATATGGATTTTGTATGTGGATTGATAAGATTGTTGTATGGTTTGATGTGGTGATGATATGCGTCTATATGAACATGTTTATTAGAATCATGAAATGTGTAATTAGTATGTGGTTTTAGTTAAGTCATGAAATGGCTTTAAATTTATTTTGTATGTATAGCTAGGCAATAATAACCTTATTCAAAATTGATTTAGGAGTGATTAATGTCCATTGGGGGTAATTTGAGAGAAATAATCACTTGCATGACTTATTGTGGCTTAGTCCTGCTTATGTATATCCTATCTCCTGTTTTGTTCACATATATTAGCCTTAGTGTTACACCATTTTGCTTGTCTCTGTCTTGGTAGACCTAATTCTTGGTAAGTAATCTATTTGCATTCTCAATTTAAAATGATAAACATTAAGTCTTTTAGAAACTCAGGGTGATGTCTGATTATGTTAAATATCATGCCTACATACTTTCATATGTTGAATATCATGCCTACATACTTTCATATGTTGAATATCATGCCTACATACTTTCATATGTTGAATCTGGAAATGTCAGCTTGAAGCCTGAATCACCTAATCTAATGCCTTGTTGGATAAAGTCTAAGATCTGAGAATTGTATAATTAGTTCCTGGATGGTACATGTTTGGACCGCTCTCATGCTAAATTGAAAATGATAAGTTACCTACTAAAAGGTTGTGCCATGTTTGTTAATCTAAATAGAATAGTATAGTTAAACTCTTGAGCTTGAAAGGTCTGTTTGGATCATCTTGGCATTACATGTTGCCTCTGAGGTTGTAAACAGTCAGGTTGAATCCAGGGATACATATTCTTTATTGGTATGATTGACTAGATGCCTAACATGTTTGTTTTGTGCTTAAAAGTGACCTGCTTAGTTTTGATATGAGATGCTACTTGTTTTGTTGTCTGGTTGATCCATATTATAGTTAGTACTGTCCACATTGCTTAGCCTAGATCAATAGGGATATAAATGATGGTGTTGTACTATTCTCAGTTTGGACATATGCGTATATGAGTTTGTATGCTACCCTTCTTTACCATCCTTGGACATAAGTGCATATGTACTTGTTTGGAGTCATGTATAATCTGACTAAGTTTAAATGAAGGTCCACATACAAGTTCCAGATCTGTTTTCAGTTGTGCATGAAATATCTAAATCTTAGCAGTTGTCTAGAAACATATAGTGTGATATTTGGTTGTTGGATATGATATTAATAGGGATGTATAACTGTATGAGAAATGAAATGTCTAGCATGTTTAGTCTGGTTGTCAGAAAACCAGTCAGGATAATGAGGCCAAAGTTCATGTATGTTGTCTTAAGACAAAATGAGTCTAGTACTGAGGAGTTATGGTACTTGTATCATAACTAATGAATAATCCTTTCTATCACATGATTATGTGGATACTAATGTTTATTCAAGTTGAGAATCCTCTTTTCTTGTAATAGCAACCCTGCAAATATGATGAACTGTGATCTGCCTATTCTCTCAAAAAGTAAAGTTTACAAGGTAATCAGCTAAAGTGTTATCTTTCTTGTAAGTGTGAGAAATATGAACTTGACATTGCTGCATCATTAGTTTAATATCCTCTAAAATAATCCTGATTTGTCAAGGTATGTTTTAGTAGCCTGTAAGATATTCTTTATAATCATTGAATCTGTTTCCATGCTTGTAGATTTCTGTATTTCTTCTGCTTGAGATGAATTGTGAGTTTCTTAAATATGAAAGACAAGAAAGGATGATATGAATGACATTGTTTCGATTAACAGCTACATTTTGTTGTTGGCACTGTTACATTGAGTTTGTTGCTGCATATATTTATTATCTTCTGAGGCATTTAACTACCATGATTGTTGCTATTATGGCTGTAGTTTGATGTCACTTGTTACTACTGTTTAGCTGTTGTTTTTTTGTGGATGCTACTACTATCCCTGTCACACTGTAAACAAATATTATTGCCTCAGTCTGTGGCAGATGTTGCTGTTTTGTTTTTCCAGTCTCAAATGTCTTATTTTTCAAAAATGTTGTTGCCTTTGAGATAACTTGTGGGTATGTATTATTGTTATTTTGTTGCACATATAGCCTTGTAGGAGTGCCCTGTTGTGCTGAAAAGGTTGCTGATCTGATGTGTTATGGTCTAAATAATTGATACATTTTAGGTTGAAATGAGTTACATGTCCTAAGACAGTTTTGAGGCTTGGAGACTGTTGTACCTTAGCCATTGACACTTTATTTGATTTGAGTCATATATGATGTATTTGATTTATGTAAGAATCTAGATATCTACTCCTGTGCCTGTTTCTAGTGGTGTATGACTTGCCTAAATTCCAATAACTATCCAAGAGCATATGAAATAATATTTGGCTAACTGCGGTGTGATTTGAATCCTGGGATGTGATGTTAATAAAGGTGCATGACTCTTAGACTACTTTAAGTATTTCCTTTGGTTATATAAGACATGTTAATCCTGATTCAATTAAGAACAAAGCAGAGTGATATATATGTGACATCATGATGTGTAGATTAAGTGTCTTGTCATGTGTTTCTGTTGTATCTTGATTTAAATATTTTCTTGTGTGTGCTGTTTGGCCAGAAAATGGTATGTGTTGAATTCTAGCATTTGATATCATGTGCCAACATATTATTTGCATCTAGATAGTCCCATTGATTGAGTTCTGGTAACTGGTCTCTCTGGTTCTCCTGAAATATTATGAGGGTACTGCTGCTGTTGTGCTCTGAGGATCTTTGGTGCCTGTGGTTTGGTAGATCACTGTTGCTGCTATGCCCTTTTCATGTATATTTGAACCTCACTGGCTATTTTGTTAACCTCTTTAATCTAACATTATGTGCAACATATCATTTTTTTTACATGTCACATAAAGTTCTTGATTGCTTTTAATGATATCAGTTTATGTTTGAATCAATATGAACACTCTGCAGATCTGCTAAAACTTCAATTACCTATGTGAACATTGTTCCTGATTAAAACTCTATGTTTAATAACATTAGTTCACAACTCTGTTTTACCTTGATATGTTAACTGAAGATATGTTTGGGTAGCATGTTTATGTCATAGTTCAGATTCAAGGAAAACTAGGAACTGGAGTATATGTTCTGTATTTATATGCTTATATGCTAAAGGAATCCTTGACATATATCCCTATTAGCTAGATACGTATCATTGGGCTTAAGTGTCTAATTAGAAAGGAGATTTTGAACCTGTTTGCATATCCCATGGTGCTCAAGATCTGTTAGACTAATCCACATTTAGATTAGTCATATGCTAATTTTAGAACATATATTTATTTGCTGGTATTTGTATTAAGATGAAAGCTGCACTTCTATCTGTTAAAACTAGAGATAAACATGTCTAAGTTACTCTATCTTGACTTCCAAGCCATGTCTTTATGTTACTTTTAATCCCCCAAAATACGAGAATTGCAAGCGTCAACCTGTCTGTAGTTATTTGGCTAAGTAAGGCTTGGATTTGATCCTATTGTATATTGTTGGTGTTGTGTCTTATGATTAATTGGGTTAAATTGAAATGATTTGTTCATTGCCTAAGTTGAGCATATACAAGCATTGGATATGTCATCCCGACATTCGAGGATGAATGTTTCTAAGGGGGAGAGGATGTAACACCCCGTATTATTGGGTAACGGGGGAACACATTAACGTAGGCATGTAGACCCGGATCCGAGAAGTTTATGTTGTACTTGCATATTCTAATAAGAAAATTAGTATGTAAAAGGTCATGATCCATAATTTTTTTTGAATTTAAAAAGTGCGTTAACGAGGAGTAATAATAATAATTTTATATCACCACAAAGGTTATAGACTAGTGTCATATTACAGGAATTATGACATTAGGTGTAAGAGGATTTTATAAGTCGTTAGGATTTAAGTGAATTGGGATCAAGAATTTAAGTGTGTATATAATTAATTAATTATGAGATTTATTAACTATAATTGGGGACAATATATATATATAGTGGGACATTACGTGTAGTCTTATAAAGCAGCGGTGCAATGACTCAGTTGGAGAAAGAGGTCGCTGGCAGCATGAAAGCTTCACCAGAATCCACACATGCCATCTTTTCTTCTACAAAACTAATATCCCCTTCAATTTCTGTAGAACTCCTTCTCTAAGAAGGGATTATACACCTCAGAATAAGAAGGACTGGGTCTCAATTGATAATCGCTAGAAGTTCTCAACAAAATTGGGAATTCCCGTAAGCTTATGCGGGAGAAATTCAGGGTGTTTGAAATTTAATTCCAGTAGAATCGAGTCCTTAAACAAGCCCATGGACTCAGAAACCAAGCCGAGATCTTGGGTCTAAGAGGTTGTGACTTGAGTCGATTTTAGGGTCCTGTTTCTGCGGTTTCTGCTTGTCGGAAATTGATTCGGGCGAAAGGTGTTCCGACGATTCTCGTCGCTCTGTCTAACAGAGGTAATCTTTCTTGTTCCTAAAGTTTATACAATTTCAGAACATGATTCTTGCCATTGCTCTAAAATGATTATCGATAATGCTAAGTTTGGGTTGGGTGTTGTCGGGACTGCCGTAACTGTAAGGTATTGGGGTTGCATGTGAAATTATTGTACTGTTTTAGATATTGTAACAGTAAAAAGAAGGATTAAGAGGGTTGGGTGTTTCTCTACATGCATAGGTTTCGATATAGAAGGAATATAAGTTCTACGCGAACAAGGTGTTCGCTAGAATGTCTCAATGAATTTGTTTCTAGTATATTGATTCGATTATGATTTAAATAATCCGTATGATATAGATAATCATTCATAGAGCTTACAAGGACCCGTGAAACTTAGATAATTTCGACGACAACAAGGTATGCAAGGCTCTTTCTTTTGGCATAATTCTATGTGCGAAACATAACCATCGTGTTGCTACATAAATTACTCTACTCTTAGTAGTTAGGAATGATCAAGTCATTGACTCATATGTTGAAAGAATGTCCAAATATGTTTCTAAGACCTTATTAAGGCACACCGGAAAAGATGTTGATGTTCCCAACGTTAACCAAAAGCGTAAAGGATATTATGTCACTCCGGATGATTATTATTATTCATGCATTTCATTTGCATTGCATTCATATGTTACCCTGGACCACTTGTGCTCTGCACATTACTATATGGTAAATATTATATATATATATATATATATATATATATATATGGGAATTGGGGAAAGGGAAAAAGGCATTATATACACACACCACCTGCAGCTGGTACATACTATCACAAAAAAAGCCTGAAGAGGTCAATATGATGTGATAATGTGATGCCCTTGTGTGGCGATATAACCTGATGCCCACAAAGGCGGTTATGAGAGCATTCCTATGTGGACATTAGTATGCCGCATTTGCATTATGCATACATTCATTAATCATTATATGGTATGACGCCCACAGAGGCTGTTGTGGTAAGAAAGATGCCCGTAGAGGCTAATGTATATGTATATTGCATTATGCATAACATTTAGACATGTGTAGTAGGGTCCTCAGAGGAATTTACTGATGTTCAGCTGTATCTGTTTCAGATTAAGATATATCTCTGCTATGTTATTTCATATGCCTGACATACTCAGTACATCAGTCGTACTGACGTCACTTTTGTCGGGGGGGCGCTGCGTTTTATGTCCGCAGATTCAAATTGAGAGGGTGACGGTTCACACCAGTAGGTTGCTAGTTCAGCTGGTATTCAGAGCACTCTATTTGTTTCGGAGTCGAGATCTGGTCGTGGTATGTTCTAGTCTTTAGAGGCTTGTAGATAGGTGTCCTGTGGTTAGTTGTCATGTTTGGCCTTGTCGGCCTTGGTATATAAATGTGTAAGTTGGGGCTTTTGGGTTGAAACTTTATATAATCTATCACGGCTCAGTCCGTGTTTAAATATTATTAAGGGTGGAGTGTAGAGGTGGTGCCCGGCGGGTAGGGTCCGGGTGTTTGTCGCGGCCCTCCGGATTGGGTCGTGACACTAATGATCAATGAAGTTGGGGGTTAAACCATGAGGTCTCGGGTCTGAATCTTAGCGAAGGCAAAAATCACTAAGTGATTTCTTTTCACCTACCCAAACCTCGATAAGCAGAGTTACCCGATCTCTACTGTTGGTGGGAGCTAGCTAGTACATATATGTTAAATAGAAAAGAAATTATTAATTTACAAAAAAGTATCACAGGAGCTCTTACAATTGAATGGCCTTCTTGAAGGCTATGATGGTGTCCGTAGAAGTATCGGTATAAATATCAAAGGAAATGGCATCGCACATTTCAGGGCTTCTATAGAAGTTGCTTATTGGCTTTGTGATCAACACTGCATTTGGATAGTAGATTTTCTCATTGTCGCAACGTAGGAATCACTACTACAAAAATACTCTACGGTGACGGGTAAAAATCGTCATCTAACCCCTAAGATGACGGTTCCCGTAAATGTTATCTTTGCCACTGTCACAAACGGATGACGGTTCTATATCTGTCACACGACATGTGACGGTTCAAACCCGTCACACAAAAGTCACATAAATTTTAACTTCCCGCCTACGTTGAAAAATAAATTGGCGCCAAATATCTAAATTTAATGATTCAATTTTTTTAAAATTTCAATTAAATTAGTAATTTATTTTAATATGAAGGGAAAATTAAATTTGGAGAGAAAATTAATTTTGGCAGGAAAATTATTATTATTTTCTTTTAACAATTTAATTTCAATATTGCAAATTGAGTGCACCAATGAAATGGACTAAAAATTTAAATAACACCAAAAATATACATTGAATAGCTAGAATTCGTTGTACAAAGTCTTTCCAAAATGGATAATCATTCAAAGTGCTATTAAAGTGTTTAATTAAAGACTAAAACATTATTAATCAAGTATCTTATCAATCTAAAATGTTCACTCATCAGCATTTAGTTTACCAACTTCTGTTTCAGCAAGTATCTTCGAAAAATGCAATCCCCACTCGACACGAATATCATCAAGTTCCTCTTGTGAGTACATGTGTTTCCCGTATAAGTATAAACCACAAAAAGAAAATAATTAGTAATGCTTGAAATGATGTAACAATTAACATGGTTAATGGTCTATCATTTATATATAGAAGTACTTACATTATTTGTCATTAAAGTCGAGTCGAGCATCAACTCTTTCATGAAACGCATCACACAAATGCCACACTCGGTACCACCAGATTGTAGTGGTGCCTGCCATTGAATTAAATATCAACATGTAAATATAACTTAAAACAAAAGTTGTAAAGATTCACTAGATATATAATCACTCAAGTATGCAGAACCTAACACATACATGCACCAACTCTTTATCACACTATACTATCCTAAACTCATGCATACAGATTCACAAAGTCTAATAAAGATTCATTTCTTAAATCTTCTATTAACTATAGAGTCATTTAAAACACAGGCTGTCAAAACATGCATCTAAGTCTTTTGAAGAGCTGGAAATTTTGTATCACTATTCAGTATTTGATATCAAACATGTAAAGAATTTCACATTTAGATCTTAACTAACTCAAATCATGGTCAAATCGGACTAGCTTGCCTCTGACTTGGACGACCAGATCATTTGAAAAATCTGTCTCAACTGCATTGGCATAAAATTCACGGACTATCATCTCGCGATTGCGAAGGGCATTTTTATTTTTCAGATTCTTACGCTACGGGATCGTGGACTGAATCCACGCGATCGCGAAGCTTCCTTCTCCGCTGAGTTCAGTATTTTTCAGAGGCATTTTCACAAACATGTTGTGGGCATCATTTTTCTCTGCCATTTTTTAGTCCATTTAGACTCTATTTCGCCCACAATTTCAACACAAACAAGCACTCATCCCTCTTAATCAACTTCACAAAGTGAGCAAAACAATTTAAGCATACTAAATTTGTGAATTGAGGAGCTAAAAGTTCAGCCCTAAAATATGAAACCATGGATGTTCTTCACCATTAAAGCACAAAGGGGAAGAGTAACTCAACTTAAAGAATTTTCCTATTTTTTATTTAATTTGAAAAAAGTTTGAAATCCAACCAATGATTGGTCGAGAAATCACAACTAAATGGATAAAAGCCATTAAATGGCTCGCAGAGAAAACAGAGGGGTTTACCTTGCGCGCGGTGGAACTCTGGCAGGGAGAGGGAGGAGAAGACAAGGGTCATTAAGACCCTATCTCGAACAAACACTGCAAGAAACGAAAGGCGTCTGTTCTTTTGCCATTTTTGGCTAGAGAGACTAAGAGAAGGGTGGCGGTTAGGGCTGCACTTTGCGAAAACGAGAGGAGATAGGGCGTAATGCCCTTTAAACATGGTTTGGGTCGGGTCAAGTCCTTTTTGGACTGGGCCTGACCGGAACAAAATGAAAAATAGACCCAAATCGTGGGAATAAAGGGGTTGGAGATTTGAGAGATAATTTGGCAAAGGTGGTCAGGAAATTGATTTAAAATATGGCCACTTTAATTTAAATTGTAGCCAAATTAGCCAGTTAAAATCAATAAAAGCTAAAATTAAAACTTGTCTTTAAATAAAATCCATAAAAATGTAAAAATTCTTTAAAGTTTGAGATTAATTTGAGAAATAAAATGAGATACTATTTGGTACTTTATTTCATTAATCAATTTCCTTAACTCACGAAGTATAATATAAATTAATTTAATAATTACTAATTTAGACAATTACTTAGATAATTGTCTTCTTTAAATTATAAAAAAATTGATAGATATTTTTTAAAAATATATAAAAATAGGCAAATGATATACAATAATATATTCGATGATATTTCTCCAAATAAAATGATAAAATGACATCGACGTAATTTTGTAAAATCATTTTCACTTTGTAAATACATATTTTACTCTGTTCGTGACTCAGAAACTTGTAATAATTAAATAAAAGTATTGGAGGGTAAATAACAGTTGTCAACAACTTCCCCTTTGTTGTTCGGGGATGGGAACAACTGCCCCTTCATTGTTCGGGGATGGGAACAACTGCCCCTAAATAAATAATAAAAACGGTGTCGTTTTAAATAGTCAAACACGTCATTTTTGGTCAATTTAAAACACAAGTCACCTATTTATGTGACATTTCACAAAACCGTCACACAAACGTCATAAATAAATGACACTTAAAAAACCTGTCACACAAATTTCATAATTATATGACACTTCAAAAACCTGTCACATGAATGTCAAGAAAAAACGTAAATTTAGTAAAAAGATGTGACACTTGCATTTCTTTATATGTGAACTGTCACCGTAGCCTGTTTTCGTATAAGTTCCAGTGCAGTGGGAAAGGGTAATTGTATAAATTTTTATTTTGTATTTAAGAATTTGCAATATGAAGTTTTATGTAGATGCTACCATTGATAATTGAAATAAGAACTTCAAAAATTTAGAAAAAATATAAAGGGAACAAAAAACATTTTGGAGACTTCGGAGCCGTTTGAATACCCGGGTACGCTAATCCACCCGGAGGGATTCTTACCCAATACACTTACATCCACAACACACAAGGTGAACAAGCTCACCTATTACAAAACCAGTGAAATTCTATACTCCATTATTGTGTCTCTAAGAAGTATGAAACTGACTGTATACAGTGGTGCTATACAAAAAGCTGGAGAGTTATAAAAGCAAAGTGCTCTTCTACTATTCCCATGGACATTGACGAAAGTACTGAATGTAACTGACAAAAAAATTGGAGTTGTCATAACGAATCCTGAAACTTGATTAACTGCCATCTGTCAAAGATTGGTAAGGTCCTTTGGAGTTTGGAGGCCTGAGGTAAGTCCGGAAATTGGCTGATAAAATCGAGTTCTTTAAGCATAATAGCTAACTTTTCTAGTCCATTGGCAACCTGATTAGCTTCCCCGTAGCAATGAATTACCTCAATATTGTACTTCTTGAATGCCATATTAATTTCTGAGATTGGTCATGTCCACTTGGACTTGTTGAGGGAGAAGAGAGTATTTGATATTAAGGGTCTCAAAAATTTTCTTCAACTCAAGGATGAGTTCAGTGATCCTGTTGCTTCTATCTTCATAGTTCTGATGGTTAATTGTATGTTGAACACACAGAGCCATTCCCATGGTGTGCACATTCCCTATTCCTTTCACTATCACTGAGTGTTTTGGATTCCAATACTTTGGCTTGCTCTCTAGGTACCTATATATATTTCATCAAACACAAACACATTATCATATATATGTTGATTTGAATATATAAATGAACCTCAAATACACAACAAAAAAAGAAAAAGACAAAGCTGCTATCCATCCTCTGAACTTTCTATATCAAGGCAAGTTCAGAATGATGGTTGCGCATAGACTAGTCTATTTAAATAGTCATGAATTTGCAGTAGTTAAAAATGGAACTTAGCTTCTCACTTACTACATCCAGACATTTAGAATCACTTTGGACTTGATCGAGAAAACAGAAAGAGGTTAACTTCTGAACACTTATATATATTATGAGGTCATCTAGATTATAGTCATAGATAACTACATGTTATAAAAAAGTAGAATTTGTAGCCTGAGAAACAAGACAAGTTCAGAGGTGGATCTAGCCTCTTTTTGTGCGGGTTTAACTGACCCAAGTATATATTTCAACACAAAATATAGATATATAGGTTAAGAAAACCACTGAAATGCATCCATGGTGTGGTCTAATGATCAATGAAGTTGGGGGTTAAACAATGAGGTCTCAGGTTAGCGAAGGCAAAAATCACTAACTGATTTCTTTTCACCTACCCAAACCTTGATGAACAGAGTTACCCGATACCTACTGCTGGTGGGAGCTAGCTAGTACATATATGTTAAATAGAAAAGAAATTATTAATTTACAAAAAGGTATCACAAGAGCTCTTACAATTGAATGGCCTTCTTGAAGGCTATGATGGTGTCCGTTGAAGTATTGGTATCAATATCAAAGGAAATGGCATCGCACATTTCAGGGCTTCTATAGAAGTTGCTTATTGGCTTTGTGATCAACACTGCATTTGGATAGTAGATTTTCTCATTGTCGTAACGTAGGAATACTGTCGTCAATATATTCATCTCTTCCACAATCAACTGCATATATACAATAGACATATTTAGAGCTTGTTTCGGTTAGCTGATAAACATTAAGTGTTAACAAATATTCTTAAGTGTTGATTATATATTGATATATACCTGAACTCCATCGATAACACAGCGATCACCAATGTCAAAAGGATGGACGACAAAGACGAAGATAATTGATTCGAAGATAGTCTTGCAAGTGTTTTGGAAAGCAAATCCCAGAAGTACAAGCTGGGATAGGAGGAGAGCAAGAATTTGTGTGGACAAAAGTCCCATGACTAAGAGGGAAATGATAAGTACTATGAAACTAACAATCCCACTTGCTAACTTGTGAAGTTGTTGCACTGCCGTCTTTGTATCATTCAATGAGTGTGCCAAATACTTCCTCTCATAGTATGCTCGTACCTGCACGCACTTACCAACAAATTAATCCCAAAAAGACATTATTGGAATTATAAAGAATTAGTACACTATAAATGTGCTTGGAAAGAAATATTTTCCACAAAAAAAAAAAAAAAAATTCTCCATTCCAAACACACCTATGTTTATGTTGTAATCGATAATCTGGTTTATTTTACAAGTTATTAATCCCACTTTTTACCAAATAGTTATCTGTAAATCATTTTGCTGATTTGATATTGTCTAGAGGTCATCTACTCTGCATTATCAATATATAAAAGTTAAATTTAAAAATTATAAGAAAGAATAGTGTATACTACGTATTATTACCACCCAATTTCTGAAGGCAGACTTGGTAATCCTTCCAGTTTCAGCAGCTCCTTCAAAGAGTGGGAATATAGTGTGTATCTCTACTCTATTTAAGAACCTCGTTAGGTCTTCCTCCCCTATGTACCTTTACAAAAAAAAATGGACAAAATTAACCATATGTACAAACTCAATAATTATATTATTGTCTTTTGGGATAAAAGTGAACCTTAATTCTGAACAATTCCAATACCTACTACATATAAGTATACTCCAATACCTACTACATATAAGTATACGGACGTTTACAAATAAAAATATGTTTTGCTCAAACTTAAATAGAGCAACGTTGAGAGAGTGACCCATGGAGAAATTTTGATCCCTATAAAAATATATATATAAACATTCAAATTTGTGGAAGTGTACTACACTTGGTGTGAAAAGAATAATGGGAACATTCAAATAATATATGGAAAAAGATATTTGTCATCAAAGCAGTTGTCAACTTCAACTTCCTAGTATTTGCTAGTCACTCAATACTCATTATTAAGGATCGGAGAACCTGACAAATTAAAATCTTACAGTGTGGAGTTTACGTACTCAACTTGACTTTTCTATTGTATTAGTATTTGTGAACAATATTAGAGTAATAATTGAGAAATTAGTATATGAATAAATAGAAAATTAGTAATATATTATCCAAATTCAAATCCTAAATAACCTGAATTAATTTTATAAAAAAACGTTTATCAAAGTAAGGAGTATAAAATAAGAAGTTAGTGGGACTAATCTGGATATATAAAGGTAAGATGACATGTTTTTCAAAAGTTAAATTTGTAGTTTAAAGTGAACTTTTAAACACACTAGAATCTAATAACTACCACTTGTATAACACACGAATTAACATCTTAAAATTTGGTGCGCGATTTAATAGACATTTTTAGAGTTAGATGGTAGCAGGGCAACGATTAACATGAACGAGGGCGACAAATATGCTTGGATTGTGACCATGTATATCTCCCCGCTATATTTTACAGAATTTTTGTTTGAGGGGATAAAAAAAATGAAATTTTCGAATCACATGTGGACTTGTGGTCGTTCCTAGCAACAAAATTGATGGCTTAGGCTAGGGTAGTAGTTTTTTCATCTTCCTTTTATTCCCTAGTGAAAATTCATTTTTAAAGTTACAATTAGTGAAGAGGTTTATAAAAGTGACAAGCTTGGTGGAAAGCTCTTGTGTTAGGAGTTAAAGCTTTCAATGTTGCCAGGCATGTTGAAACATACTTTACTCCCCAACCAAGAAAACATCAAGCCAATAAAACTTGTGTGTGTTTGCTACGACGAAGAGCACGAAAAACTTTTGGAAAAAGGGGAAGTTAAAGTTTTAGCTAGGCGATATATATATGTATAACCTGCGTGTATATAGTATACATTGAGTATAACTCAAATGATTGATTGTTTGTTGTCTTGTGTGTTTGTGACACAAAATATTTGTAAAGTAGAAGACTTACTTGGCACCAGGATTTGCCACGTTCTTGAAGATCTTTCTGGCACAATTTTTAGCCTCCAATTCACTAGTAATCTGAGTTTCAGTGTTCCCAAACTCATCCACACTCTTTGAAATTGTTGACAACCCAAAGAACCTTACATAATTAGCCAATCTCTTCACACTCCATGCTGATGACTTGCTTTGCATACTCAACTTCTTTAGTTTCGACAATATCCTCAATTCTTTCAATTTATGCCTTTCTTCGACATCAACTGGCGGACCAGAAAGTGCGTCTAGAACATAGTGATGGAAAACACTTTCCTTCATACGGTCAAAGTAAGTCGCAACGAAAAAAGATGAAGCTAAGACTTTGACCAGAATGATCTTAACAGGCCAAATCGTTGCAGCAATGAGTAAGGCCAATAAAGCTTCACGTAATTTTGTTAGCATCTTGTTTTGTTTGTTGAGCTTCGAGTTGAACATGAAATTTAGAGCTAAAAGGATAAGACCTAACCAAATACAATTTTGGAAGCTTTTTCTAAGACCATAGACAAAATACAACACCTTTTCGCGGAGCATGAAGTTTCTCTCAATGAGGAAGACGAGGAATTGAATGACCAAACCTGAAATAAGGCGACCATTGAATATGACAAGAATCACCAAGCACCATTTCCACAAGTCAAGACCCCATAAGGGATTTTCCCTAAGAGGTGAAATTGTGAGAGCACATATTAAACAAGATGTTGTGAGCAAAAAGAAACACCATTCAAACAAAATCCTAAAAGGGATTTTTCTCTTCTTTTTTTTGCACTCTTCTTTCATATTCCCAAATCTTTCTTCATCCTTGTGATGTTCTTGATCATATTCATCATCACTATCTCCATCATTTTCACATGAGGGCTCAAACGACTCATCAGATTCGTCGTCTAAATTGAAAGCTTTTTGGTTGATTGAAAAACTACTATTGAACTCAAAGACTCGAGCTTTTGGTTTTGAGAAAGTGAAGCGACGAAGTGTTTGGAATTTTGAAGGATTTTGGGTAAGTTTTGTTTCTGCCATGTAATTAGCATCATTGCTACTCATCTTCTTGTGATCTTGTTCATCCATGATCTGAATCACATGATCAGAGGTAGCTGGTAATTTCTCCATCTTTTTTTTTTTTGGAGCTACTTCACTTGGGTTTATTTCATCATCCTATCGATCGTCCTTATATAGAATGAAGGAAATATTTTCCCCGTCTATTTCATTGTTTGAATACAATTATATACACATCAATACAAGATTAAATGTAGGCTACAATTATGGTAGACTATACTAAAAATATTTACATTATAATTATAAGATATTTAATTTAATTTGATTTAATTATAGAAATAATAAAGGATTATTTTCATAATATCTAATTGAATGTGTCTTCAAACGTTAAGGTGAAGTTTAGTTGAAGAAATGGAGAAGCTAATCTCCACGTGAAATGGTACATTATTTTATACCATGTTTGGCTTCATTGTTACTTCCAAAATAAAACACATGATTCGTTACAATGTGAGGTTTCAAAATTTTCTTTGCAACATGACCAATACATGTATAAGTTATGAAAAAAAAATATATACATTATTTTATGCTAGTTAGAATGTGAAATAAGAACATAAACTATTAAATAACCCTTCATTTAGATCAATATTATATTTTGTTAAGCTTATTTTAAAAATATAGTGGTGCATTATATAGTACTCTTTGGTACAATATACCAAACGTCCAACAATAAACGATCCTTCAATTATTAATTCTTGTATTACCAATTCATGCATGATTAATCCCTGCATAACGTGTCAATTAACCAAGCGACTCCTAAACTCATTAAGTATAATAATGTTGTTCACGTCCAACTCCAACCAAGTGTCGCTTGTGGTACAATAGCTTGGGTCCCATATATAGCCGTCGTATTGAATCTCTCTTAACCCAACAGCGAAGGAAGGACGCATAGAACATACTAGATAGATATTTCGATTTCAATTCTGGTTACAGTCTTCGATAAATTTATTTTAAATATGATATTTTTTAACAAAAAATATTTATTTTTACACATATTAATTGAAAATATCATATAAAAAATATCTGCTGTCTATTCAAATTGCAAAGAACGGTATCCAATCATTTAGATATTAATAGATTCATAATTTTGAAAGTCATTGGACTTTTGTTTCTTTCATATTAATAGGAATTTATATACAGCCTGTCGCAGAAAATGCGTGTCAAAAGGCAATTCGTAGAAGATGTAAATCACGCTGCATTAATTTCCTTCTCCATTATTTGATTTGTACTAATGTGAGCATGCTTACGTTGTCTGGCCCAAATTTAAATAAATGAGAGTTTTGTGGCAGACAGACAACCAATACAATACTAGTTAATTTAAAAATACTTTAATACAGATATCAAAAGTGAGAAACATTATCAGGAAGAATTGATTAAATAATCGACCTCAACCCATTCAGAATTGAAGTGTGACAAAGATTATTGTAGTTTAATAATCTGGCAGGTGCATTAGCTTATCTCTTCGTATAAAACAGGGATGGATATCTCGATTTCGATTCACACATAAATTTAATTTTATAAAATGGTAGGACCCGTCGGCATATAAAATGGCCAACGCCGCATTAGAAGGGACAATGTGCTGCACTGGCTTGATTTGTTTCCTTGCTTATCATGTCCTACCCGATAATTTCTTCCTGTTTTGTTTTTATTTTGTTTCTTTTCACGTCTTCTTTTGCTTCATTTGATTTCCACTCTTCCTATTGATAAATACCTGAAATAAGGCGATCATTGAATATGACAAGAATCACCAAGCACCATTTCCACAAGTCAAGACCCCATAAGGGATTTTCCCTAAGAGGTGAAATTGTGAGAGCACATATCAAACAAGATGTTGTGAGCAAAGAGAAACACCATTCAAACAAAATCCTAAAAGGGATTTTTCTCTTCTTTTTTTTGCACTCTTCTTTCATATTCCCAAATCTTTCTTCATCCTTGTGATGTTCTTGATCATATTCATCATCACTATCTCCATCGTTTTCACATGAGGGCTCAAACGACTCATTAGATTCGTCGTCTAAATTGAAAGTTTTTTGGTTGATTGAAAAACTACTATTGAACTCAAAGACTCGAGCTTTTGGTTTTGAGAAAGTGAAGCGACGAAGTGTTTGGAATTTTGAAGGATTTTGGGCAAGTTTTGTTTCTGCCATGTAATTAGCATCATTGCTACTCATGTTCTTGTGATCTTGTTCATCCATGAACTGAATCACATGATCAGAGGTAGCTGGTAATTTCTCCATCTTTTTTTTTTAAGCTACTTCACTTAGGTTTATTTCATCATCCTATGATCGTCCTTATATAGAATAAAGGAAATATTTTCCATGTATATTTAATTTCCTTGAATACAATAATATATACATCAATTGCTGGAAATTTAACTATGTGAGATTGAGTTTTTTCCGTCTTTAGTGACTTAAACATGTGGGCCTCACATGTCGGAAACATCATTTCTTCGCACATGCCTAATCTACTAAATGAGTAGATGATATCAATGTCAAGTATCATCAAATTTCATTAAGGAATGAAAGAGATATTGGTACAAAAAGTAAGGTGTTTGATACATGAATAGATGGATTGTTTTGGCCAAATAACAAATCTCCCACATAGGTAGAAGATGGAAGGATTGAGCACTATATAAACTCTATTTTTGAGTAAGGGTTTGGGACCACAAGAGGTAACCCATGTGTTAAGAAAAGGGAGGACCTAAGTGAGCTTGGGTTCGGAGCTAAGCCCCACACGCGCACCGTCGCCACCCGCCGGTCCGGGTTCGGGTCTCGGGCCACAGGCTGTCTTCCGAAATTTTCTTTTGGTCCTTGAAATGTTTCTTATTTACATTTTGATCCTGAAAGTTTCGGAGATAACCAAACGTTGCAACTAATCTGAAAAGTTGCAACTAAACTGACTTCAATAGTCAGAAACGACATCTTCTTTACTATAAATTAAACCTTTCTATTCAGTTCGAAGTATCTGAAAGAAAAGGATATACAGAAACACGAATTTCTGATAGAAATCTCTCATCTCTTCAGCAATGTTCTATATTCTTTTTCTTCGCTAGAATCAACCTTATTTGCTTTGTATTGTTGATTGTGATGTTATCTTGGGACACTATTGTCCATTACCGTAAAAGCATCTATATGGGGCAATTTTATCTTAAAGAAAGAAAGACATCTCTCGACTCAGCATTTCTTCTTGTTTAACCTTTCAAACACTATTTTTACCTATAGTTTAAGACAATTTTTTTTTGAGTGTTTGAAAGATGTCTGTTTCAAACATTGCTTCTGGTTCTGCTGCTGTTGCTGCTCAAAGGAATGTTGTTGTCCCTACTCCTGCCAATTTCCAAAGCGAACGCCCAGAAAAGTTTCTGGGTACCAATTTCAAGAGATGACAACAAAAGATGATGTTCTATCTTACTACGTTGAACTTGTCACGCTTTCTGACAGAAGATCCTTCTTCTGGTGGGGATGCAGTAGACACTCGGGCTAACGCAATGACTGAAGTGGGCGACGATATCCAGTTCACAAATGCCCAGAAGTTAACACTGGATACCTAGAATCATAGTGATTTCATGTGCAAAAACTGCATTCTGAACGGTTTGTCTGATACACTCTATACCGTGTATTGCACAGTGAAGACGACAAATGAGTTGTTGGAAAAACTCGATAAAACGTACAACGCATAGGATGCTGGTACTAAGAAATTCATCGTTGGAAAGTTTCTGAAATTTCAAATGGTGGATGGTAAATCAGTGTTGTCCCAAATCCAGGAGTTTCAAATGATTCTTCATCATCTGGATTTGGAAGGAATAAAGTCAATGAGCAGTTTCTGGTTGCGTCTTTGATTGAGAAATTGCCTCCCTCGTGGAATGAGTTCATAAGTTATCTCAAACTAAAGACAAAGAAAATGGGGTTTGAAGATCTTATTGTCAAACTGCAAATACAAGAGGACAATAAAAGAACTATATCTAAGGGAAAGCAGACAATGGAGGCAAAGGCGAATCTGGTTGATTCGAAGGGAAACGCCAACAAAAAGCGCAAGTACCAGGGAGATGGCAAAAGCCAAACGATGGAGAAGTTCAAAGGGAGCTGCCATCACTGTGGAAAGCCTGGCCATATGATCAAAGAGTGCCGCAAACTGAAGCGAGAGCAGAAGGAAAAAGCCAAGAACAAAGGCAAAGCCAAGGCTAACGTTGTGCAAGACAATGATGATCCTTCGAACCTTGACGACATGATTGTGGATTTCTCGGCTGTAGTGCTGGAGGCAAATCCGGTGGAGAATCCAAGGCAATGGTGGATAGACACGAGTGCAACCCGTCACATCTATTTTGACAAGAGTGCATTCTCCTCTTACGCCCCAATCTCAGGAAAAAAGTTGTTCATGGACAACAACTCTACTTCTGAAGTGCAAGGGGTTGGAAAGGTTGTCCTCAAAATGACTTCACGCAAAGAGCTTACTCTGAAGGAAGTGATGCACGTCCCTGACATCCACAAGAACTTGGTTTCAGGGCCACTGTTGATCCAGGCTGGCTTTAGATTAGTTTTTGAGTCCAACAAATTTGTAATAACTAAGAATGGTATGTTTGTAGGAAGGGGTTTCACGTATGACGGCCTCTTCAAAATGAATGCTATGTCTGTAATCCGTTCATCTAATGAAATAAAGCCTTCTACCTACTTGTTTGAGTCCTCTAATTTACGGCATCATAACTTAGGACACATTAACTACAAATACATTCAAAAGTTAGTAAAGTTAGAATTGTTACACTCATTAGACATAAACCCTCAACATAAATATGAGGAGTGCGTAGAGGCAAAATTAACCAAATCATCTTTCCATTCAGTTGAAAAAACATCACTTCTCTAGAACTTATTCACACCGACATATGTGATTTAAAGTTTGTGCAAACTAGAGGGGGAAACAAGTACTTTGTGACTTTCATTGATGATAGTACAATGTATTGTTATGTTTACTTGTTGAAAAGTAAAGATGAAGCGTTTGAAGCATTTAAACATTACAAAGTAGAAGTTGAAAATCAACTAAACCTACGAATTAAGACAATTCGTAGTGATAGAGGGGAAGAATATGTAACACCGTTTGAAGAATATTGTACTCAATTCGGCATAGTTCATCAAACGACCGCTACTTACTCGCCTCAGTCTAACGGTATTGCCGAGCACAAAAACCATAAGTTAAAGAAAATGATGAATGTTTTACTTATCAATTCCAGTTTAACCCCAAACATGTGGGGCGAAACGATTCTTACCGACAATACAATTCTCAATAGAGTTCCGCATAAGAGTAAGGATAAAACTCAATATGAATCATGGAAAGGAAAGAAATCCACTTACAAATATTCGAAAGTGTGGGGCTGTTTGCCAAAGGTCGAAGTACCTAAACCATAACAGGTCAGAATTGGACCTAAGACTGTAGATTGCATATTCATCAGATATGCAAATAACATTAGTGATTATCGCTTCTTTGTGTATAAGTCGAAGATATCTGATATCCATGAGGGTACGATCATGGAATCAAGGAATGCTGAATTCTTTGAACAAATCTTTCCTTGAAAGGAAAAAGAGTTAATTTTGCACAAACAAAGTTGTGAACAAAATGCTCAAAATCAACAAGACCCGAGAGTTTCTGATTATCCGGAACTAGACGTTCCAGATCTACAAGACTCAGAAGTTGCTGACTATCTGGAACTTAATGTTCCAGATAAACAGAACTTAGGGGTTCCAGAGGTTGAACCAAGATGGTGCATAAAGGCCAAAAAGGACAAAACCTTTGGTCCATATTTTATTACCTATATGGTTGAAAATGAATCGAGGACAATTAAGGAAGCATTGTCAACTCCAGAAGCACCGCTTTGGAAAGAAGCTATAGAAAGCGAAATAGATTCCATCATGCAGAACCATACTTGGGAAATGGTTGACCTTCCCCCGGGAATCAAACCTTTGGGTTGCAAGTGGATACTCAAAAGAAAGTACAAAGCAGATGGAACTAGGGATGACAACGGATCGGATCTGGATCGGATCCTACTAGATCCAGATCCATTTTTCATACCTGAATTCAGATCCGGATCCAGATCTATCAGGTCCATAAAAATCAGATCCATATCCGGATCCACCGGATCCATCGGATCCACGGATCGGATCTGGATCCACATGTAAAAAAATTTGCCTTCTTAAGATATTTTTTTTTGAACTGACAAACGATTTTTACTTAGCTAACAGTTTACTGTGTTTCAATTTTGAAATGTTCATATGAGATATTTTGTTCGTTGTCTCATTTTGATTGTGAGTTATTAATTGAAAATGTTGGACAATGACAATAGTTGTGGAAAATGCTGACTAGTATTTCCACAATGCAGAACTTGCATGTGCTTGGAATCTTCACAAATGAAGTGAATATAATTTTAATTTTTAACTACTTGTCTGTGGAGATGTTAGTCATTCACTAATATAACATTGATTTTATTATCGAAGTTACCTCTTTATTTTTTGGTTTTTGAGTTAACGCGGGGATAAATTAAACTTGTTTTGAGAATTAAATTTGCAAGGATGTGCTTAGTAATTTTAAGAAAATACTTATAAAATTACATTCTAGGTTATGAATATTTTTAATAAAAAATGGAGACACGGGTCGGATCTGGACCGGATACGGATCTCAAATACAAGATCCAGATCCGATCCGTCAGAAATGGATTCGGGTCCGATCCAGATCCGTCGGGTCCAAATTTTGAAGATCGATATCCTATAAAATGGATTTGGATCCACCGAATCCGGACTGGGTCCAGAATCCACTACCATCTCTAGATGGAACTATTGACAAATATAAGGTCAAATTAGTAGTCAAAGGCTACAGACAAAAGGAAGACCTCGATTACTTCGACACATACTCCCATGTGTCTAGATTAACGTCCATAAGGGTATTCATAGCCATGGCAGCTTTGCGTGACCTTGAGATACATCAAATGGATGTTAAGACAGCCTTCCTAAACGGAGAATTAGAAGAGGAAATATACATGGAACAACTCGAGGGGTATGTTAATCCAGGACAAGAAAAGAAAGTATGTCGACTTGTTAAGTCTTTGTACGGACTCAAACAAGCCCCGAAACAATGGCATGAAAAGTTTGACACTACTTTATTATCAAAAGGTTTCTCCATAAATGGATGTGATAAATGTATCTATATAAAAGTGAACTCTGACTCATTTGTCATGATATGTCTTTACGTAGATGTCATGCTCATCATCGAAAGTAGTCTAAACTTGATCATGGAAACCAAGAATATGTTGAAACAATGTTTCGACATGAAGGATATGGGTATTGCAGATGTAATCTTAGGAATTAAGATTTCTAAGACATTGACGGACTGGTCTTATCTCAATCTCATTACATTGAAGATATTTTGAGGAAATTTGATGTATTTGACAGTCCCCCTATGAAGTCACCAATGGATATGAATTAAAGAATTGATAAGAATCATGGTGAACCTGTATCCCAAGAGCGATATCCGCAGGTCATTCATTGGTAGTTTAATGTACATTACAAACTGCACCCGACCCGATATCGCTTATCCAGTCAATAAGTTGGCTAGGTTTACTCGTAATCCTGTAAATAATCACTGGAAGGCGTTAAATCGGATACTATGATATCTGAAATATTCGCTGACTTACAGATTACATTATTCTAGATATCCAGCCGTATTGGAAAGATACAGTGATGCAAACTGGATATCAGATATAAAGAACACCAAATCCACCAGTGGGTATGTTTTTACATTTGGTGGTGGAGTTGTGTCTTCGAAATCCTCTAAGCAAACATGCATCGCCCGATCCACGATGGAATCGGAGTTTATTACTTTGGATAAAGCAAGAGAAGAAGCAGAATGACTTCACGACTTTTTATAGGATATCCCTTGTTGGGATAAACCCGTACCTTCGGTAATGATTCACTGTGACAACCAATCGGCTTTAGGAAGGGCTCGGAACAGTATGTACAACGGCAAGTCTAGACATATTCATCGGATATATAAGACCGTTAGGCAGTTGATCACCACAGGTGTCATTTCTATTGATTAGGTAAAATCAAAGGATAATATAGCGGATCCATTAACTAAAGGCCTACCCAAAGATCAAATATTCTGTCTGTCTAGGGGAATGAGCTTAAAACCCAAATAATAAGAATCTTTATGGTGGTAACCCAACCTTACTGACTGGAGATCCTAAGAATTTGGTTCAATAGGACAACTAAACTATAGAGGTTCAGTTTTAGCGCTTCATTTGAAGTAAGAGCACTTCCGATTATTATTCTTTAAAGAAATAATAATTCCAAAATTGTTCTCGCGATAGACATTAAGTGCTACCTGCATAATGGGTAAAGGATAAGTTTCTAAGACTTTTAATGTTTCCTAACACTTGCTAGTGGGGAATAGCAGGATACCTTATAGGAGATCACCTATTTAAGTGTGTAGACATGCCGCTTCAAAGGTACGCACTTAAGAATCCAAAAAGTTGTCCATAGCCATAAAGGACAAAACTATAAGAAGAAATGAATAAGGGAGTTATTGCGTTGATATCATTATCTTGGTTTACACTAAACACTGACGGTTCAAGATATCACGGTCATCGCGTAGTAAGTAAATCCGATGGTAATCGACTAAGGAAGGTTCAAAGCCGAAAGCTACCTTTCCTGATGCAATATCTTTCCGCTAAAAGATTGCTGAACTTTGGCACCTGTTTGCACCAATTCTCTTTCAAGAGGGGATTGTTGGAAATTTAACTATGTGGGATTGAGTTTTTCCTGTCTTTAGTGACTTAAAAATGTGGGCCCCGCATGTCGGTAATATCATTTCTTCGCACATGCCTAATCTACTAAATAAGTAGATGATATTAGTGTCAAGTATCGTCAAATTTTGTTAAGGAATGAAAGAGATATTGGTACACAAAGTAAGGTGTTTGAGACATGAATAGATGGATTATTTTGGCCAAATAACAAATCTCCCACATAGATAGAAGATGGAAGGATTGAGCACTATATAAACTCTATTTTTGAGTAACGGTTTGGGACTCCAAGGGGTAACCCATGTGTTAAGAAGAAGACGGAGGACCTAGGTGAGTTTGGGTTTGGGGCTAAGCCCTACACGCGCGCCGCCGCCCGCCCTCCCGCCCGTCCGGTCCGAGCTCGGGTTTGGGTTCGGGTTCAGGTCACGGGCGGTGGGCTGTGGGTTGTCTTCCGAAATTTTCTTTTGATCCCTGAAATGTTTTTTATTTATATTTTGGTCCTGAATGTTTCGGAGATAACCAAACGTTGCAACTAATCTGAAAAGTTGCAACTAAACTGACTTTAACAGTCAGAAACACCATCTTCTTTACTATAAATTAAACATTCCTGTTCAGTTCGAAGTATCTGAAAGAAAAGGATATACAGAAACAGAAACACGAATTTCTGACAAAAATCTCTCCTCTCTTCAGTAGTCTTCTATATTTTTTTTATTTGCCAGAATCAACCTTATTTGCTTTGTATTATTGATTGTTGTTATTTTATCTTGGGAGACTATTGTCCATTATCATAAAAGCATCTATACATGGCAATTTTATCTTAAAGAAAGAGAGCCATCTCTCGACTCAACCTTTGTTCTTGTTTAACCTTTCAGACACTATTTTTACCTACATCAATACAAGACTAAATCTACGCTACAATTATAGTAGACTATACTAAGAATATTTACATCCTAATTATGAGATATCTAACAGTCCCTCGCAGTCTTAGTGGGAGTTTCTCGTATGCTGAGATTGTGAGTTACAACAATTGAAGGAAATGAGAAGTAAGTAAATATTACAATTTGCTAGAAAGGATAACTAAAGATTACAACAAACTGGAATCAAGAATGAAACAAACTCCTTGTGTGATTTGTTGAGTCGAGTGATGGCACTCTGTCTTTAAGACAAGATTGCCCCGTATATATCCTTTTACGTTGTTGGGAAATAGTCTCCCAAGATACAACGTCAACTTAACAAATGAGCAAAGGAAACTCAAGTGTTACTCTTAAAAAACTTTGAGTATAGTAAACTTGCTAGAGAAGAAGAATAAGATTTCAGAAAATTCTGTAAGTGTTTCTAAGTATTGAACAATTGAGTCAAAGGCCTCAATTTATAGTGTAAGGAGATGACCCCTCAACTAGACAATGGCCTTCAATAGCCATGTAATGACATTTATTGAGGGGTTACATTCAGCCAAATAATGGATGAATTCATGTGATAAATAATGGAGATTCAATGCTCCAAAACTAGCATAAAAGTCAGAACTTTCCATCTCCCCGTCGCAACATTCTGCCTCCGAAGCGCTGCGGCTCTGCGAATAGCATCGCGGCGCTCCGGCTCCTCGGCTCCGACGGGGCTGCGCCGCGGCTCCGCGGCGATTTTCGACTCGTTTCATATTACACTTCTTCCTTCGTTTACCAACGTGGAACACTTGTCATTTGGCCAATAACCGTCCATCATTCTATGTCTCAAACCTCTCACTTACGTACCAATATCTCTTTCACTAATGAAATTTGTGATACTTGGCACTACGTGTGCACATGTGTGGAAATTATGTTTTCAACAAGCGGGGCCCCAATTGTTCGAGTCATAAATAATAGGATAAACTTAATTCCACATTAGTAAATTTTCAACAATCCCTCTTGAAAGAGATTTTGGCACACTCACTTGGTGCCTTTTCCAGCAATCTTTCAGCGTACCAGTGTTGCATCCGGAGAGGTAGCTTCAGCTTTGAACCTTCCATAGTTGAATACCATTGGACTTACTACACAGTGAACGTGATGTCTTGAACCGTCAGTGTTTAGTGTAAGCCAAGTCAACGGTACCAACACAACAACTTCCCTTACTCTGTTCTTCGTAATGTTTTGTCCGTTGACGCCGTTGACACTTCTTTGATTCTTAAGTGCGTTCATTTGAGGCGGCCTGTCCTCGCACTTAAATAGGTGGTCTCCTATAAGTTATTCTGCTATACCCCACTTTACAAGTGTTAGGAACCATTAAAAGTTTTCCCAAACCTAACCTCAACCGTTGATGATCATTAAAGATTTTGGAAACTTAACCTTTACCCACACTGCAGATAACACTTAATGTCTATCGCGGGAACGAGTTTATGTTCCTTACATGGATCATAACCCGAAGTGCTCATGCTTCTACCGAAGCGCTCAACTGAACCTTTACAGTTTAGTTTTTCCACTGAACCTAATCCTGGGATCTCTAGTCAGCAAGGTTGGGTTACCACCGTATTGATTCTTATAGCTTGGGTTTTAAGCCCATTCCCCAGATAGGCAGAACATCTGATCTTTGGGTAAACCCTTTGTCAGTAGGTCCGCTATGTTATCCTTTGGTTTTATGTAATTAATTGATATTATACCCATGGTGATCAGCTGCCTAACGGTCTTATGTCTCCGACGAATATGATGAGACTTGCCGTTGTACATAGAATTTTGTGCCCTTCCTAGAGCCGACTGACTGTCGCAGTGGATCATTACAGAAGGTACGAGTTTATCCCAACAAGGGACATCCTCTAAGAAGTCGTGAGCCACTCAGCTTCTTCTCCTTCTTTGTCTAAAGCGATAAACTCTGATTCCATCATGGATCGGGCGATGCAAGTTTGCTTAGAGGATTTCCGAGACACAGCCCCACCACCAATTGTAAATACATAACCACTAGTGGACTTGGTGTTCTCTATATCAGATATCCAGTTTGCATCACTTTACCCCTCTAGTACAGCTGGATATCTCGAATAATGCAACCGGTAAGTTAGCGTGTATTTCAGGTATCATAGTATCCGATTCAACGCCTTCCAATGATCATTACTCAGATTACGGGTAAACATATCCAGCTTGTTGACTGCATAAGTAATATCGGGTCGGGTATAGTTTGTTATGTACATCAAACTCCCAATCACCAGTGCATATTGTTCCTGGCATACGGGTGTACCACGATTTTTATTAAGCTTTTGATTTCTATCCATTGGTGACTTCATAGGCGAACTGTCAAACATCTCGAACTTTCTCAACACATCATCGATGTATTGAGACTGAGATAAGACCAGTCTGTCAGACGTCTTAGAGATCTTTATACCTAAGATGACATCTGTGATACCCATATCCTTCATGTCGAAGCATCGTTTCAACATGTTCTTAGTCTATAGAATCAAGCTAGGACTGCTCCATGTGATCAACACGTCATCTACGTACAAGCATATCATGACGAACGACTCAGAGTTACCTTTCATGTAGACACATTTGTCACACTCATTAATGGAGAAACCCTTTGATAGTAGAGTAGTATCAATTTTTTCGTGCCATTGCTTCGGGGCCTGTTTCAGCCCATACAGAGATTTAACAAGTCGATAGACTTTCTTCTCTTGCCCTGGAACCACATACCCCTCAGGTTGTTCCATATAAATTTCTTCTTCCAAATCACCATTTAGAAAGGCTGTCTTGACATCCATTTGATGTATCTCAAGGTCACGCAACACTGCGATCGTAATGAATACTCGTATGGACGTCATTCTAGACACCGGGGAGTACGTGTCAAAATAGTCAAGGCCTTCCTTCTGTCGATAGCCCTTGACTACCAAGATGGCCTTGTACTTATCTATAGACACATCTGCTTTATACTTCCATTTGAGTATCCATTTACAACCCAACGGTTTATTTCTCGGAGGAAGATCAACTAAATCCCAAGTATGGTTATGCAAGATGGAGTCTATTTCACTCTCAATATCTTATTTCCGTAGCGGTGCCTCTGGAGTTGACAATGCTTCAACAATTGTCCTTGGTTCGTCATCAACCATATAAGCGATAAAGTCAGGACCGAAGGATTTATCCTTCCTGGCCTTTTTACTTCGCCTTGGTTCCATCTCTGGAGTCTCCAAGTTCTGAGAATCTGAAACACTAGATTCCGGATATTCAGCCACTTCGAAGTCCACCAGATCTGAACCATCTAGATTCGGATAGTCAACGACTCCCGGTTCCTGAGAGCTTTGTTCATAACTTCGTTTTCGAGAGGTTATGTCTTTTTCCTTTCTAGGAAAAGTATCCTAAAAGAATTGAGCATTCCTTGATTCCATGATTGTACCCCCATGGATATCTGGAATATCTGACTTATGCACTAAGAAGCGATAAGCACTACTGTTATTTGCATATCCTATGAAAATGCAATCTACAGTCTTAGGCCCAATCTTGACCTGTTTTGGCTTGGGTACTTCGACCTTTGCCAAACAACCCCACACCTTTAAATATTTATAGGTGGATTTCTTTCCCTAAAATGATTCATATGGAGTTTTGTCCTTACCCTTATGTGGGACTTTATTAAGAATCGTATTAGCGGTAAGGACGGTTTCTCCCCACATATTTTGGGAAAGACCGGAATTGATGAGCAAGGCATTCATCATTTCCTTCAATGTGCGGTTCTTGCATTCTGCAACACTGTTCGACTAAGGTGAGTATGGAGCCGTCGTTTGATGAACAATCGAAAGAATAAGTGATGTGGCTCTTTTTTTCATATAAGTTCCGGTGCGGTGGGAGAGGGTAATTAGATTAAATTTTTATTTTTTATTTAAGAATTTGCAATATGAAGTTATATGTAGATGCTACCATTGATAATTGAAATAAGAACAAAAATTTAGAAAAAATATAGAGGGAACAAAAAGAATGCTTTGTCTTGAGCCGAGGTTCTTTCGGAAACAACATCTCTACTTACCAAGGTAGAGGTACGGTCTGCGTACACTCTACCCTCCCCAAGCCCCATAGTTGTGGAATTTCACTAGGTATATTATTGTTGTTGTTGTATAGAGGGAACAAAAAGAAGAGAAAATATACCATTCCTTTTTCTAGAGTAGTTGATGATATTGTCGTGTAGTAGTGTTCGAGATTTATTTTATTTCAATAGGGTAGAGTAGGTTTAAGTTTAATTATAGCTCTCTCCATTTAAATTCATCCCAAGACAAGATCTAAAGTTAAAATATTTAATGCTATGTATTATAAATTTTGATACATAAAATATATTTTCTACATGTATATTTATTCGATTCGGTTTGATATTTTTTATAAAATAAAAAATTCACCCTAATTATTCGGTACGATTATAAATAATATATTGAAACCTTAGATTTTATTAAAAAGAATCAATAATTCAGTTCAGTATGGTATGATTCGATCGGTTCAATCAGTTTTTGAAAAATGATTGACACCCTGCTCACTGATACCATAAAAAACACCAAAAATCCCCATCTCCCCCACACAACACTTTCCACAAACAGGTGGTGGGCACAAGTTTTCCACCTTACAATTGCTCAAGGTTATCAGTTGAAGCTCTGGTCACGGTTTGATATCCGGCCCAAAGTTAGTCGAACAAATTGGTTTAGCTAGATTATTTGGAGCTTCTTGGATTCAATTTGAAGAAACTTTATTGCTGTAAGGTCCATTTCTTATCCGTCTCTATTATTTCGGATTTGGGTAGACAAACTCTAGGCCCGCTTAATTGTTTATATGCGTACTTACACAAATCACATGTATTATTTTGAGGTGAAATGTCTCGAAAGAAATCAAATATAATTGGAGACAGTTCAAGGATAAGTCCCGAGATGTCGGGTAATACATATTCCCTCCGTCCCAATTTATTGGCATCATTTGAGCGGACACTTAAGGGAAGTCTTTGTTATATTTACTAAATTTCCTTATTTTATTGCCTACTTTTATTAACTTTTTTTTCACAACAAGTATATCTTTAAAATTAAGTGGAACCCAACACGGGTAAAATAGAGATGATGTCATTAAATAATTGTGAAATAAGAAAATGTGGTATTCATTTTGGGATGAACTAAAAATAAAATTGTGTCATATAAATCAGGACGAAGGAAGTAGTAAAAATAGAACAATTTAGCATTTTTATTTTATTTTTTGAAAAAAAGTATTTTCAATAAAAAAGTATTAGGTGACCTATTACACCTAAAGAAATGTTGGAATGAATATCTCTGGTAACCACGGTACAACTCCGACCACCGTACCTTTAATTGATAATAACGATGGAAAAGTAATGGCGGATACTTCAAGGAATAAAGCGTGGGGAAATTCAAAGCACAAGAGTATATTGGGCTCCACTTCGTCGACGAGATTGGGCCACAGACAAATCGGCCCTACAGCAAATTAAACGAGTTCTGAAGTCCATACAAAGCAATACCAACAACAACAAGATATACATAGATGACATACACATACATAGTACATTTTAGAATTCCTATACGTGTACATTCTTTATTCTACATCATCTAGGTAGTTATAGACTAGACAAATAATAGTGTCAAGTGTATAATTTGTTAGGCATCATTTTCATTTTCTTTGCTATTTATAACACCAATGTACGGATTGGGATATTCACTCAATATACAAAATATTTTTCTATTTCGTCTATTCCAAGATGGTATCAGAGCAGGTGCTCTAAATTCACGATCCCATTCCTTGAGTCTTTCAGCTTGTTTTCATCTTCTTTACACTAACAAGCTTTCTTTTCACCTCTTTTAAACATTAACCATGACTGATATAACTGTTGCAGTAGTCACTGAGACAGTGAACCCATCACATGCTTACTTTATTTCTCCCTCAGACACACCAGGTATGCAACTGGTGAATTCTCCTTTTGATGGCAAAAAATTTGCTGGTTGGAGGAGAGGCATGCTGATAGCCTTTGCAGCCAAGAACAAGGCTGGTTTCATTGATGGGTCTTCACCAAAACCAGCAGAAAACTCAGATCTACAGAAAGCATGGTCAAGGGCAAACAATATGGTAATTTCTTGGCTTTAAAATTCACTTTCAAAAGAAATTTCTGAGAGTGTAATCTATTTCACTACCACAAAAGAAATCTGGAGTGATTTGGATTCCAGATTTGGCCAAAGTAGTGGAGCAAAGCTTTTCAACTCCAAAAGGAGTTGAGTGATTTAACACAAGGGTCAAGTGACATAGCAACTTACTATACCAAGATGAAGAGGCTCTGGGATGAACTAGAGAGTCTAAATACCTTCATCAACTACAACTACAGTGTACCTGTGAAGCAAAGGGGAAAATGATTAAGGCCAAGCAAGATGAGAAGTTAGTGAAGTTCCTTATATGACTTTATGATATCTATTACCATTCTCATAATTTTTCCTGTCCCCTCTGTTGCTAACGCCTATGCATTTCTAATGCAAAAAAGGAGAGGGAAAGAGAGATGCACTCTACACCTAAATATCCAGGTGAAACATCATCCTTCATTGTTGATGGTCAAGGTGGTCAGAGGCCTCCTTATTTCAATGAAAACAATGGGCATAAAGGGCCCTTTGTCAACAAGAAATCAAATTTAGTGTGCAGGTATTGCAAGAAAGTTGGACATACCATTGATCAATGCTACAAGGTCAAAGGTTTTTGTAACACCTCGTACATTCAAACTAAGTCTTGTTTATGATTCAGGGGTTTGAAAAATCAAAACGGGGAGTTTAAGTTGAAAAATCAGTTTCAGTTCTGAAGATTAAATTTTATGCCAGCTTATACATACCGTAAAATATTTTACGACCCGTCGATTCTGACCGTACGGTACACAGTATATTATACGGACTGTATAAAAAGTTACAATTCGTCCTTTCTTACCGTCAAATCCTCTCAGTTTTTACAGAACACCAAAAAATTGGAAAATTCAAGACGATCCAATTATACAAACCATATAAAAT
This sequence comes from Anisodus tanguticus, assembly GCA_034509755.1. NCBI lineage: Eukaryota > Viridiplantae > Streptophyta > Magnoliopsida > Solanales > Solanaceae > Anisodus > Anisodus tanguticus. Next base: position 36,342,432 of record CM067546.1, read on the forward strand.
TATATGGTCAAGACCAGACCGTAGAAAAATTCGACAATCCATTGAATTCAGCCGTCAAATCCTTTAGACAACAAACATTATAAATATGAGACTTAGTTCTGAAAAATTAGTTTTCAGAATCCCCAAGCCATAGAATGAAGTTTCTCTCTTCCCAACTTTCTCCTACATCAAGGACAGTCTCTCTCACGCGATTATAAGTGATCTAACGTAATCCTCATGAATTCTAAGTAAAAACCATTGTTCTTAACCTAGGATTTTTAAGATAAACCCAATTCAAGGTTTCAAGGTTCAAGCTTGTGATACCTCCTTCCAAGTTCAGATTTTTAAGATACTTTTTAAAGCGATTAAGGTATGTAGAGTTTCTATCCACGTGTGGGAATATCTATGTTCTTCCCCACGCCACGTTATTTCATGAAACCATGACATTTCATAATTTAGGGTTTTAACTATGTTATCATGATAACCCCAATTACATGTAATACTATATATATTGTTCCTCTATTACGGTTCATTATTGTATTCATGATATGTCATTATGATTATCATGAAATTGTCTGTAATCCATGAAAACATATTTGAATTCCATGAGTTCCTAAATTAGAAGTTATGATCAATGTTACTCAATCCATGAAATTATACATGATTTATTTTTCATATGCTAAATTATGATTTCAAACCATGCTTTACAAGTTGCTTTTATAAAACCCATGGTATTTTCAAGTACATATTTAGGGGGTTGCATAGTTTACCAAAAAGACTCAGATAGCCTGAAACTATGTATGCCACTGTAGGATAAGGGTCGTCAGTCAGAGGATGATACCTTCAGATTACAGAATGGATCCTTTCATGCCATGTTCATGTCTCATACCCCGGCAAAGTATGAGATTGCTCTGTTGGTCGGGCTAGGTACCAGACTCCATGTACCCACATGGTGTTTCATGTTGTCGATTATGCTACTGCCTTCCCCACATATATACATATATACAGATTTACAGATACACAATTTTACGAATTTTACACATGTTTTATACTCATGTTAGATCATGTTAATGCTCATGTTACAGTTTCAGTTTCATGTCCTATTATTCCATGTATCTGCTTATTTCTTCAATTGCTTTACATATAGTACAATTCAAATGTACTAACGTCCCTTTTGCATGAAGCCTGCACTTCACGGTGCAGTTGCTGAGTTTTAGAGAGACAAATTTGCTCAATAGGATTGCTTCAGTATCAGCTATTCGGTGAGCCCCATCTCATTCCGGGTGTCAGTCTAGTTACTTTCATGATTATGTTTTATGGTAGAGATATGACAAGGCCTTGTCCTGGTAAAATAGTTTTGAAGTCAGACTCATGGTTCAGAGGTTTCATAAACTAGACTAGTTTAGTATGTCATGTCAGCATTGGTTTTCAGACTTATGATATTTTTAGATTACTTCCGGTATGATTATTTCAGACTATAAATACAGTATTATGTTTTACATGTTTTAAATTATTATTATGGCATGTTTTGATGCTCATGTTGATAAGCAAGCCATGTGATTCGCTCGGTCACATGCAGTCAGGCACCGAGTGCCATATTTTTCCCAGGCTATGATTTGGGGCATTTCAGTTTTCCACCTAATTTTAAATTCACTAAGCCGAGAAACAACCAGAATTTTGTTCAAGGAAATGCAGTGATGAAAAATGAGGGGAATGGAGATCAGTTTTCTACAGTACTAATTCTTGAGACACAAACAATCCACTTAGTCAAGAACAACTACAACAAATTGCCCAAATGCTGAGCCAAATGAAGACAAATGATCAAAACAATGAGTGACCAACTGATACAAATGGAAACTGTGCTGGTATACAAACCATTTTTTTCTTTCAATTCTAATGTTAAGAATTGTCATATTGCTTTAAATTTCTTGTCCGGGTCTGATCGTTTCTCTTGCTTTGCTTGTATTTATGTTGTGTCTTGAGCCGAGTGTCTTTCGGAAAGAACCGCTCTACCTACCAAAGTAGAGGTAAGGTCTGTGTACACTCTACCCTCCCCAGACTCCACATTGTGAGATTTCACTGGGTATGTTGTTGTTGTCTAATGTTAAGAATAGACTGATAAACATCAACTCATGGATTATCGACTCAGGGGCCCCAGAACATATGAGTTTCAATAGAATTTTTTTTGTTTCTATTCATCCCTTACCCAAACCTATTTAAGTTAATCTACCTAATTCTCAGCAGTTTAGAGTGACCCATTCAGGTTCAGTAAAGCTATTTACTAAAGTCATTATTCATGGTGTACTCTACATTCCTAGTTTCCATTACAATCTTCTCTCTGTTCATAAGTTGTGCTTACAATTCAACTACTGCTAATGTTCAACTCCTCTCTTTGTTTAATGCATGGCCCTTCAATGAAGAGCCCCATGGTCCTTGGTAGAGCTCAAAAAGGTCTTTATGTGCTCAAATCCACTCCAGAGTCGAGCCATTTAGGAGTTCCTAATTCAGTTCAACCTTGTAATGCTTTGTCTGTTTTAGTTTCCAAATCAAAAGGCACTAGGCCAGTAGTTTTAGCTTCAGTTTGTACATCTCATGTAACTAGTGAGCTATGGCACATTAGGTTAGGCCATATGCCTTTATCCAACATGAAGAATATCAATGAAATTCCTAATTCCTTTTGTTCTAAATTCAATGTTCCTTGTACTGTGTGTCCTTTAGCAAAAAAACCAAGTTACCTTTTCCTAACAGTAACATTGGCACTAAAGAACCATTTGATTTAATTCATATAGACACTTGGGGGCCATATAAATCACCTACCTATGATGGTTTTAGATACTTTATCACTATAGTTGATGAATATAGTAGAGGCACTTGGACTTTTCTCTTGTCAACTCAAAGCAATGCTTTTCCCATGCTTAAATCTTTTATCATCATGATTGAAAGACAATTTAACAAGAAAATAAAGAAAGTAAGGTCTGATAATGCTTGGAGATTGGGATCTAGTTATGAATCCTCTGAATTTTTGAAATCACAAGGGATTATTCATGAAACTTCTTGTGTTGAAACACCTCAACATAATGACATTGTGGAGAGAAAGCATAGGCATCTTTTACACGTGAGGAGAGCCCTTTTGTTTCAATCTCAACTTCCTCACAAATTTTGGGGAGATTGTTTAATGACTGCAACTTATTTAATCAATAGGTGTCCTACTAAACTGTTGGATTATAAGACACCTAATATTGTTTGGCAAAAAACCTAAATATTCTTATCTTAGGTCATTTGGTTGCCTTGCTTTTGGTTCTACTTTGACACAAGGAAGATCTAAACTCTCTCCTAGAGCAGAACCATGTGTATTTTTGGGATACCCTTTTGAAAAGAAAGGTTACAAATTGATGTCTTAAAATTCGAAAGATGTTTATATCCAGAAATGTCATTATCCATGAAATAATTTTTCGTTTCTCCCAAATACAACCTTCCATTCCTATATTCACTACCAATCCCATTACCCAATCTCCTATATCTCCAGAAACACCTTTTGTTCCTACACCAAGCAATTTTGATCAACCTGAAACTTGTCCATCCACTCCTTCTAATGATGACAACTGTCTTACACCAGTTTCAGGTGACAACAATGCTGATCCTAGTCCCTCTTCATCACCACAACCTGAGCCTCAACCACCCTGTACTACTACTATGCCTTCTCAGGTCTTACCTCCTCCCAATCCTGTACTCCTTAGAAAATCCACCAGAGCCTCCAAAACACCCTCATATTTGGAAGATTATGTGCAATGCTCTACATCTAGCAAATGTTTCTACCCACTGTTTTCTTTCTCCTGTTCATTCTAACCCACTCCCATTCACTTCACTTTCTTCTTCAAACCAAAACTATCTAAATTCCATATCTAATATACAAGAGCCAACCAGTTTTTTACAAGCTAACTCACACCCTGGTTGGAAGGATGCTATGTGCAAGGAATTTGATGCTCTAGTCACAAATAAAACATGGGAAGTGGTTCCATTACCACAAGGAAAGAAGGCACTTCCTTGCAAGTGGGTGTATAAAGTCAAGCTCAAATCTGATGGCTCAGTTGAAAGGCTAAAGGCCAGATTAGTCATAAGAGGGGATATTCAAAGGGAGGGTACTGATTTTCATGAAACTTTTAGCCATGTTTTCAAAATAACAACAATCAGATGTCTACTGGTTGTTGCAGTAAAGAAAAATTGGGGACTTTTTCAATTAGATGTGGACAATGCTTTCCTACATGGAGAGCTTGATGAAGAGGTGTTTATGAATTTTTCTCCTGGAATGGAGGATTCTGATTCTAAATGATGTGCAAGTTGAAAAAAATCATTATATGGATTAAGGCAGGCTTCATGACAATGGTATGCTAGATTGACCTCAATCCTCACTTTCAAAGGGTACTCTCACTCTCTTAATGACTATAGCCAATTCTACTAGAGAAATGGATCATCTATTACAACATTAGCATTTTATGTAGACGACATTGTCCTAACAGGAAATAATTTGTCTGAAATTCATTCTATCAAAAATTTCTTAGACTTGGAATTCAAAATTAAAGATCTTGGAAACTTACATTATTTTTTGGGTATGGAGGTAATCAAGGAGCCTCAAGGACTGATCTTACGTCAAAGGAAGTTTGCCATGGAGTTACTCAGTGAATATGATTACCTGCACCTTAAATCAGCTTCTTCCCATTTGGATCCATCTAAAAAATTAAAGACAACAGGAGGCAAGTTATTAGCAGATCCTACTATCTATCGAAGATTAATTGGAAAATTGAATATTTTAACACATACCCCACCGGATCTTTGCTTCTCGATGCAGCATCTGAGCCAATACATGCAATTACCTCGACAACCGCATTTTGATGCAGCAATTCATGTATTGCGATATATTCCTTTAGATACGGAACTCGGCGTCTTCATATTGCGATATAATATGTATAGCATAGTATATTTTAGAATTTTTATACGTGTACATTCTTTATTCTACAACATCTAGTAGTTATAGATTAGACAAATAATATAGTGCCAAGTGTACGGTTTGTTAGGCATCATTTTCATTTCCTTTGCTATTTATAACACCACTGTACATATTGCGATACTCACTCAATATACAAATATTTTCCTATTTCACCTATTCCAAGAAGAAATACTAACAAATATTTGATGGCGATTTCAAAAAATAAGAAACATTTTGAATTTCATATTTTTTATCACTATTGTATTTGCTGCAATTATCTTGTTGTTTGTCATATAGATTTCAAAGGACATATGATCAAGAGTGCAATGACATATTTTCTTTTTAAAATTCAGCCATTTCACCTCAAGCTAAGGCTCGGAAGTGATGTGGGGGGTTACCTCTACCTTGTGTATTGACTAGTAAAAACTACATAAATGGGGGAATGTGATCGGTAAGATAGAATAATTTTCCTTAGGAATTCCTTTCATTAATCACAATATATATAGTTGTACAAATGTTGATTCCTAATACAGTACGAATCCTAACTTACCTTAAATGGTTGATTCCTAATACATTTAGAATCCTAAGTTACCTTAAATATACATCTATCATAATTACAAAATATACGGTGAATATTCGCTAATACTCCCCTTCAGACGGAGAGGGAGGAGGCCGAACGCTAAGGCTGGATCGGAAGTCGGTGAAGAGCTGTCGCGGTAGTCCCTTTGTGAAAATGTCTGCATACTGATAAGATGAAGGCACGTGTAAAATTTTAACCTGACCACGGGTAACCTTCTCTCGCACAAAGTGGATATCCATCCTAATATGCTTAGTCCGCTGATGTTGGATCGGATTATGAGACATATAGATGGCAGATATGTTGTCACAATAGACTATAGACGCCTTGCGTAATGGACAATGGAGCTCCAAAAGAAGATTTCGGAGCCAACAGATCTCAGCAACGACATTAACAACTCCGCGATATTCTGCTTCAGCACTCGAACGGGATAGTGTGGCCTGCCGCTTGGCGGACCATGAGATAAGATTATCCCCAAGAAATACACAGTACCCTGAAGTGGAGCGACGTGTGTCGGGGCATCCTGCCCAATCTACATCCGTGTAGTCGAGCAACTTGGTTGGGGGCAGAGGGGTATAGATGTAATCCAAAGTCTAGTGTGCCCTTAACGTATTTAATAATACGTTTGAGGGCGGCAAAATGGGACTCTCGGGGGTCGTGCATAAACAGACACACCTGCTGAACGACATATGCAATATCAGGCCTAGTGAATGTAGGACACTGAAGAGCAACTGCAAGACTTCGATATAGAGTGGGATTAGAAACTGGCGCACCGTCATTGGCACTAAGCTTGGATTTTGAGTCCACCGGAGTTGGCATAATTTTACAATTTGCCATCTTGACCCTATACACTATCTCTTCTGCATACTTACGCTGACACAGGAACATAGTGGCTGCAGATCTGGTCACTGATATACCCAAAAAATAACTCAGTTTGCCCAAGTCAGTCATAGCAAATTCAGTTTTGAGTAGGGCAATGATTTCATTCTTCAAACCGTTCGATGAGGCTGTAAGAACAATGTCATAGCACAAGTAACCCCGATGATTTGTGGAGAAACCGACGAATACACATGGCGTGGTGCGTGGGGCTAGTTTGTGAGGTGCAGTGGAGGCCATGTTGGGATAGCATAGGAAACCGAAGATGCGTATTTGGTCATAAGAAAGAAACCTACGGTATAAGATTTCGGTTGGGGTTTTGTTTTGGAGAGTGCTGGTTGGTAAAATGTTAAGGATGTATTCTACCATTTTGACAGCGTAGACCCAGAATAACGGTGGAAGACTGGCATGAAAGAGAAGGGTACGTACCATGTTATTGATGGTTCGGATGATTCTTTCAGCTTTGCCATTTTGGGAGGAAGTGTAGGGACGGGAAAAACGGAAAACCATGCCTTGTTTAGAGCAGAAATTGTGAAATACCGAATTATTAAATTCACGTCCATTATCACATTGAAAAGATTTTATAGATTTTTCAAATTGTATTTTAATGAATTTTTGAAATTCAAGAAATTTGGCAAACACTTCAAATATGAATTTCAGAGGGTAAATCCAGACAAAGTGTGAAAAATCATCTAAAAACACTAGATGAAATTTGTGACCTAAAGAACTAACAACCGAAGATGTCCATAAATCAGCATGAACAATATCAAATGGAGAAAAAGTAACACTGTTTGATGACATAAATGGAAGACGAGTGTGCTTTCTTAGTGGGCAAGAAAAACAGTGTTGGGCAATTTTCCTATTATTACATTGAATACGCTTAGAAGTCCTAAGAAAAGTAAAAACAGGGTCTCCGGGGTGTCCGAGTCTGTTGTGCCAAGTTGAGGGAGAGATCGCCGCAAGGGATAGAGGTGCTTGTCGTCTGACAGCGGAAGATTGAGTAAATGGGTAGAGGTCTCCCATACTATTGCAGCGTGTAAGAATTTTCCCCGTATTGAGTTCCTTCACAGAAAAACCAAAAGGGTCAAATTCGACAGATACAGAATTATTGCTAATGAATTTTCTAACAGAGATTAAGTTTTTAATGATGTTAGGGGTGTATAAAACGTGTTTTAGGGAGAAAGGCGGGTGTGGATGTTTGGTGTGTGTGTTACCGTAACCTTCAATTGGAATGCGATGACCATTGCCAACAGTAATAAATTGAGGACACTTTAACCGAAGTAATTGAGATAGGTTACCTGACGACCGGGTGAGGTGAGATGTGGCTCCAGCGTCCATGTATCAATTTTCGTCGGGCTGTTGAAGGTTCACGGTATTTTAGGCCTGGCCTAAATCAGTGGGGGCCATGTTGTTGCCTTGCGGTTGCTGCTGTCCAGTGATCAGGTGGGCCTGCTGCTGGTGGTGGTGGGCATGCCGGTTGGCTGGGGTAGAGCCCAACAGGCCAGTCGACCAAGGCTGCTGGAATTGGGCCCCTACAGTTGGGTATGGGCTTGCAGGCGAGGCCCAGTTCTGCTGATTGGGCCATGCTGGCTATTGTCCAACCCACTGGAAATAGGCAGGATTTGGGCCTTACGGTTGCTGCTGTCCAGCCCACTGGTTGTGTTGGCCCTTGCCACGGCCATTGCCTTTGTTGTTGCGACCTCTGCCGCCACGACCTCCGCCGCTAGACTGCTGCTGTTGGTGGTCATGCAGTGGTGGTGGGGTAGTGTTGGCCGCCAGTGGTGCCATCCCGTCAACGGCTAGCGCCTTTTGATTATGTTCCTCTTGTTTAGCATGTCGGGTTTCTTCCAACAATAGTTGTGATCGTGCCTTGGTGAAACTTGGTAGTGGGTCGACCTGTTGAATCATTGTTGCAAGTGTATCGTATTCACCTTTCGGTTAACCTGCAACTAATTGGAGTACCATCTTGGTTTCAGAAACAGATGTCCCGACGTTGGAAAATTGGTCGGCTATGAGTTTTAGTTGTTTACAATATTCGGACATGTTGTTGAAATTCTTGAGGCGCGTATTGTTGAATTGCTCTTCCAAATACACGGCCCGAGTATTTTTGTTGTCCTGAAAGATTTCTTCCAACCGTACCCAAAGGTCACGTGTCGTGGCACCTGTTTTCATGATAGTACACAACAAGTCTTTTGAGATGGTGTCGTATATATACTGTTTGACGATGGCGTCAAGGCGACACTATGTTGATTCGGCAATATCGGTGGGACGAGGAACGGAGTCATCAATATGGTCGAGCACGTTGTACGCACATGTATGAATATAGAATAATTCTGTCCACATGAAATATTGACAGTCTTCTTGGTAAAAAATTATAGGGATAGAGTTCTTGATGTTTGTAACGGCGAAAGCCGAGTGAAAAGAATACGATGATCGTTGAGAGGGGTTGTCAAAAGTGCTAGTGGAGGAACCAGAATTTGTGGGGGAAGACATGGTGGCAATTGTTGCCGCCTGCCAAGATGAAGGGGAAAAAAGGGGGGGGGCTTCGGCCAAGAGGTTTATTTGGAGAGGAGAGTAGGGTTTAGGCTCTTGATACCATGTAAGATAGAATAATTTCTCTTGGGGATTCCTTTCATTATTCACAATATATATAATTATACAAAGGTTGATTCCTAATATAGTACGAATCCTAACTTACCTTAAATGGTTGATTCCTAATACAATTAGAATCCTAAGTTACCTTAAATATACATCTATCATAATTACAAAATATACGGTGAATATTCAGAGAATATTCGCTAATACTTACTGTTTTCGGGTGAAATTGATTTTAACCAAAAAACGCAGTTAGAGATTTGTTTGCTAGGGTTTAAAGACAAGTGAGTACCGATCCGGAGAACCCCTCAACGAGTCTGGTATTATCAATTAAAAAGTGTATAAGTAAATAAGTAAATAAATAATAAATAAATGGTATGAACAAGTAAGCTTTGATTTGAAACTAGTAATGAAAAATGATAGACAAATGCTTCCGTTAGTACACTGCTTTGAAAGAGAATAAATCTTAGGTTACAAGTGTGAGCTAGATGATACAATGTGTCAGTCCTTCCCTTCTAAGTCTCACATATATAAGTCAAACTAGACTATTTTTCCCTCCCAAAGTTATGATGACGTGAGTATGCTGATGTCATCGTACTCACGCGTGCCATGCTGATGTCATCGTACTCACGCGCGCCACAGCACTGATGTGATGGAAGTTGTTGGGAGTGGGAAACAGATGTGTGGAGACTTCGGAGCCGTTTGAATACCCGGGTACGCTAATCCACCCGGAGGGATTCTTACCCAATACACTTACCTCCACAACCCACAGATTAACTGCCATCTGTCAAAGGTGGTAAGGTCCTTTGGAGTTTGAAGGCCTGAGGTAAGTCCGGAAATTGGCTGATAAAATCGAGTTCTTTAAGCATAATAGCTAACTTTTCTAGTCCATTGGCAACCTGATTAGCTTCCCCGTAGCAATGAATTACCTCAATATTGTACTTCTTGAATGCCATATTAATTTCTGAGATTGGTCATGTCCACTTGGACCTGTTGAGGGAGAAGACACTATTTGATATTAAGGGTCTCAAAAATCTTCTTCAACTCAAGGATGAGTTCAGTGATCCTGTTGCTTCTATCTTCATAGTTCTGATGGTTAATTGTATGTTGAACGCACAGAGCCATTCCCATGGTGTGCACATTCCCTATTCCTTTCACTATCACTGAGTGTTTTGGATTCCAATACTTTGGCTTGCTCTCTAGGTACCTATATATATTTCATCAAACACAAACACATTATCATATATATGTTGATTTGAATATATAAATGAACCTCAAATACACAACAAAAAAGAAAAAGACAAAGCTGCTATCCATCCTCTGAACTTTCTATATCAAGGCAAGTTCAGAATGATGGTTGCGCGTAGACTAGTCTATTTAAATAGTCATGAATTTGCAGTAGTTAAAAATGGAACTTAGCTTCTCACTTACTACATCCAGACATTTAGAATCACTTTGGACTTGATCGAGAAAACAGAAAGAGGTTAACTTCTGAACACTTATATATATTATGAGGTCATCTAGAATATAGTCATAGATAACTACATGTTATAAAAAGTAGAATTTGTAGCCTGAGAAACAAGACAAGTTCAGAGGTGGATCTAGTCTCTTTTTGTGCGGGTTTAGCTGAACCAAGTATATATTTCAAAACAAAATATGCATATATAGGTTAAGAAAACCACTGAAATGCATTCAAGGTGTGGTCTAATGATCAATGAAGTTGGGGGTTAAACCATGAGGTCTCAGGTCTGAATCTTAGTGAAGGCAAAAATCACTAAGTGATTTCTTTCCACCTACCCAAACCTTGATGAGCAGAGTTATTCGATACCTACGGCTGGTGGGAGCTAGCTAGTACATATATGTTAAATAGAAAAGAAATTATTAATTTACAAAAAGGTATCACAAGAGCTCTTACAATTGAATGGCCTTCTTGAAGGCTATGATGGTGTCCGTAGAAGTATTGGTATCAATATCAAAGGAAATGGCATCCCACATTTCAGGGCTTCTATAGAAGTTGCTTATTGGCTTTGTGATCAACACTGCATTTGGATAGTAGATTTTCTCATTGTCGTAACGTAGGAATACTGTCGTCAATATATTCATCTCTTCCACAATCAACTGCAGATATACAATAGACATATTTAGAGCTTGTTTCGGTTAGCTGATAAACATTAAGTGTTAACAAATATTCTTAAGTGTTGATTATATATTGATATATACCTGAACTCCATCGATAACACAGCGATCACCAATGTCAAAAGGATGGACGACAAAGACGAAAATAATTGATTCGAAGATAGTCTTGCAAGTGTTTTGGAAAGCAAATCCCAGAAGTACAAGCTGGGATAGGAGGAGAGCAAGAATTTGTGTGGACAAAAGTCCCATGACTAAGAGGGAAATGATAAGTACTATGAAACTAACAATCCCACTTGCTAACTTGTGAAGTTGTTGCACTGCCGTCTTTGTATCATTCAATGAGTGTGCCAAATACTTCCTCTCATAGTATGCTCGTACCTGCACGCACTTACCAACAAATTAATCCCAAAAAGACATTATTGGAATTATAAAGAATTAGTACACTATAAATGTGCTTGGAAAGAAATATTTTCCACAAAAAAAAAAAAAAAAAATTCTCCATTCCAAACACACCTATGTTTATGTTGTAATCGATAATCTGGTTTATTTTACAAGTTATTAATCCCACTTTTTACCAAATAGTTATCTGTAAATCATTTTGCTGATTTGATATAGTCTAGTGGTCTTTTACTATGCATTATCAATATATAAAAGTTAAATTTAAAAATTATACGAAAGAATAGTGTATACTATGTATTATTACCACCCAATTTCTGAAGGCAGACTTGGTGATCCTTCCAGTTTCAGCAGCTCCTTCAAAGAGTGGGAATATAGTGTGTATCTCTACTCTATTTAAGAACCTCGTTAGGTCTTCCTCCCCTATGTACCTTTACAAAAAAAAATGGACAAAATTAACCATATGTACAAACTCAATAATTATATTATTGTCTTTTGGGATAAAAGTGAACCTTAATTCTGAACAATTCCAATACCTACTACATATAAGTATACGGACGTTTACAAATAAAAATATGTTTTGCTCAAACTTAAATAGAGCAACGTTGAGAGAGTGACACATGGAGAAATTTTGATCCCTATAAAAATATATATATAAACATTCAAATTTGTGGAAGTGTACTACACTTGGTGTGAAAAGAATAATGGGAACATTCAAATAATATATGGAAAAAGATATTTGTCATCAAAGCAGTTGCCAACTTCAACTTCCTAGTTTTTGCTAGTCACTCACTACTCATTATTAAGGATCGGAGAACAGTGTGGAGTTTACGTACTCAACTTGACTTTGCTATTTGTATTAGTATTTGTGAACAATATTAGAGTAATAATTGAGAAATTAGTATATGAATAAATAGAAAATTAGTAATATATTATCCAAATTCAAATCCTAAATGACCTGAATTATTTTTATAAAAAAACGTTTATCAAAGTAATGAGTATAAAATAAGAAATTAGTGGGACTAATCTGGATATATAAAGGTAAGATGACATGTTTTTTAAAATTTAAATTCATTAAAATAATTAAATCTGTAGTTTAAAGTGAACTTTTAAACACACTAGAATTTAATAACTACTACTTGTATAACACACGAATTAACATCTTAAAATTTGGTGCGCGATTTAATAGACATATTTAGAGTTAGATGGTAGCAGGGCAACGATTAACATGAACGAGGGCGACAAATATGCTTGGATTGTGACCATGTATATCTCCCCGCTATATTTTACAGAATTTTTGTTTGAGGGGATAAAAAAAATGAAATTTTCGAATCACATGTGGACTTGTGGTCGTTCCTAGCAACAAAATTGATGGCTTAGGCTAGGGTAGTAGTTTTTTCATCTTCCTTTTATTCCCTAGTGAAAATTCATTTTTAAAGTTACAATTAGTGAAGAGGTTTATAAAAGTGACAAGCTTGGTGGAAAGCTCTTATGTTAGGAGTTAAAGCTTTCAATGTTGCCAGGCATGTTGAAACATACTTTACTCCCCAACCAAGAAAACATCAAGCCAATAAAACTTGTGTGTGTTTGCTACGACGAAGAGCACGAAAAACTTTTCGAAAAAGGGGAAGTTAAAGTTTTAGCTAGGCGATATATATATGTATAACCTGCGTGTATATAGTATACATTGAGTATAACTCAAATGATTGATTGTTTGTTGTCTTGTGTGTTTGTGACACAAAATATTTGTAAAGTAGAAGACTTACTTGGCACCAGGATTTGCCACGTTCTTGAAGATCTTTCTGGCACAATTTTTAGCCTCCAATTCACTAGTAATCTGAGTTTCAGTGTTCCCAAACTCATCCACACTCTTTGAAATTGTTGACAACCCAAAGAACCTTACATAATTAGCCAATCTCTTCACACTCCATGCTGATGACTTGCTTTGCATACTCAACTTCTTTAGTTTCGACAATATCCTCAATTCTTTCAATTTATGCCTTTCTTCGACATCAACTGGCGGACCAGAAAGTGCGTCTAGAACATAGTGATGGAAAACACTTTCCTTCATACGGTCAAAGTAAGTCGCAACGAAAAAAGATGAAGCTAAGACTTTGACCAGAATGATCTTAACAGGCCAAATCGTTGCAGCAATGAGTAAGGCCAATAAAGCTTCACGTAATTTTGTTAGCATCTTGTTTTGTTTGTTGAGCTTCGAGTTGAACATGAAATTTAGAGCTAAAAGGATAAGACCTAACCAAATACAATTTTGGAAGCTTTTTCTAAGACCATAGACAAAATACAACACCTTTTCGCGGAGCATGAAGTTTCTCTCAATGAGGAAGACGAGGAATTGAATGACCAAACCTGAAATAAGGCGACCATTGAATATGACAAGAATCACCAAGCACCATTTCCACAAGTCAAGACCCCATAAGGGATTTTCCCTAAGAGATGAAATTGTGAGAGCACATATTAAACAAGATGTTGTGAGCAAAAAGAAACACCATTCAAACAAAATCCTAAAAGGGATTTTTCTCTTCTTTTTTTTGCACTCTTCTTTCATATTCCCAAATCTTTCTTCATCCTTGTGATGTTCTTGATCATATTCATCATCACTATCTCCATCATTTTCACATGAGGGCTCAAACGACTCATCAGATTCGTCGTCTAAATTGAAAGCTTTTTGGTTGATTGAAAAACTACTATTGAACTCAAAGACTCGAGCTTTTGGTTTTGAGAAAGTGAAGCGACGAAGTGTTTGGAATTTTGAAGGATTTTGGGTAAGTTTTGTTTCTGCCATGTAATTAGCATCATTGCTACTCATCTTCTTGTGATCTTGTTCATCCATGATCTGAATCACATGATCAGAGGTAGCTGGTAATTTCTCCATCTTTTATTTTTTGGAACTACTTCACTTAGGCTTATTTCATCATCCTATCGATCGTCCTTATATAGAATGAAGGAAATATTTTCTCTCTTTGAATACAATTATATATACATCAATACAAGATTAAATGTAGGCTACAATTATGGTAGACTATACTAAAAATATTTATATTCTAATTATAAGATATTTGATTTGATTTAATTTAATTATAGAAATAAAAAATGATTATTTTCATAATATCTAATTGAATGTGTCATCAAACGTTAAGGTGAAGTTTGGTTGAAGAAATGGAGAAGCTAATCTCCACGTCAAATGGTACATTATTTTATACCATGTTTGGCTTCATTGTTACTTCCAAAATAAAACACATGATTCATTACAATGTTGGGTTTCAAAATTTTCTTTACCGCTTGATCAATACATGCATAAATTATGAAAAAAATATATACATTATTTTATGCTAGTTAGAACGTGGGATAAGAACATTAAAACTATTAAATAATCCTTCATGTACACCAATATTATATTTTGTTAAACTTATTTTAAAAGTATAGTGGTGCATTATATTGTACTCTTTGGTACAATATGTTGAAAATTTACTAATGTGAAATTAAGTTTATCCCATTATTTATGACTGAACAATTGGGCCCCGCACGTCGGAAATGTCATTTCCACACACGTGTACGCATAGTGCCAAGTATCGTAAATTTCATTAGTGAAAGAGATATTCGTACATACGTAATACGTTTGAGACATAGAATAATGTACGGTTATTGGTCAAATGACAAATATTCCATATTGGTAAACGAAGGAAGAAGTGTACAAAGTGTAAGATAAAACGAATCAGAAATCGCCGCGGAGCCGTAAAGGGCTGCGGCACAACACCTGTCGGAGCCGCGGCGCCGGAGCGCCGCGACGCCCCCATGGCAGCGCCGTGGTGCTTCGGAGGCAGAATACTGCGACGGAAAGATGGAAAGTTCTGACTTTTGGGTTGGTTTTGGAGCATTGAATCTCTATTATTTGGCACATGAATTCAGCCATTATTTGGCTGAATGTAACCCCTCAATAAGTGTCATTACATGGCTATTGAATGATATTAGTTGGCTAGTCGAGAGGTCATTTCCTTACACTATAAATTATGGCCTTTGGCTCAATTGTTTAACACTTAGAAATTTTTCTGAAATCTTCTTCTTCCTCTCTAGCAAGTTTTCTATATTCAAAGTTCTTCAAGAGTAATACTTGAGTTTTCTTTGCTCATTTGTTAAGTTGTTGTTGTATCTTGGGAGACTATTGCCCGATAACGTAAAGGAGATATACGGGGCAATCTTGTCTTAAAGACAGAGTGTCATCACTCGACTCAACAAATCATAAGGAGTTTGTATCATTCTTGATTCCAGTTTGCTGTAATCATTAGTTTATCCTTTCTAGCATTTGTAATATTTACTTACTTCCTGTTTCCTGCAATTGTTGTAGCCCACAATTTTAAGAAAAGATCATTGTAAGTGCTTAGAAAGATGAATGGAAGAGAACAACTCGTTTCTGATTCTGCTGCTGATGCTACTCAAGGCAACCCCTCTGCCTTCCCAACTGCCCAAGGCAACCCCAATGCCATTCCTGCTACTCAAGGCACACCCAATGCATTTCCGGTTGCTCAAGGGAACGTCATTGTTCCTCCACCCTCCGGTTTCCACAATGAACACCTAGAGAAGTTTATGGCTCCAACTTCAAGAGATGGCAGCAGAAGATGTTGTTTTATCTGACTGTTATGGGAATGGCTCATTTCCTAACAGAAGATCCTCTACAAGCTGGAGATGAAGTGGACCCTCAGCTTAATGAAACGACTAGAGGGGTCCAAGGTATCCATGTCGTCAATGGCATGAAAATGGTTTTTGATGCTTGGAGTCATAGTGACTTCATGTGTAAGAACTATATTCTGAATTGTCTGTCAGAACCACTCTACATGGTGTATTGCGTCATAGACACCGCCAAAGAGTTATGGGAAAAGCTGCAGAAGAAGTACAACGCATAAGATGCTGGTACGAAGAAATTCATCGTTGGGGAATTCCTGAAATTTCAAATGGTGGATAGAAAAATTGTGATGTCCCAAGTCCAGGAATTCCAAATGATTCTACATCACCTGGATTTGGAAGATATGAAACCAAATGAACAGTTTTTTGTTGCATCATTGATTGAGAAATTAACGCCTTTGTGGAATGAGTTTATGAGTTACTTAAAACTCAAGACAAAGGAAATGACCTTTGAGGAACTTATTATCAAACTCCAGATTCAGGAAGATAATAAGAAGGCCTTGCCTAGGGGAAAACAACCCGCTGAGGCAAAGGCAAATCTGGCTGAGGCCAAAGGGAACCCAAGTAAGAAGCGCAAGTTTAAGAAAGACGGCAAGACCCAGGCGGCGGAGAAATTCAAGGGGAACTGTCACCACTGACTGCTGCAAGCTCAAGATTGAGCAACAATAGAAGGACAAGGACAAAGGTAAGGCACATGCTAACGTCGTCAAAGACACGCTTCTTGACGACATGATTGAGGAGTTCTCAGTGGTGGTGCTTCAAGCAAACCTTGTTGAGAATCCCATGCAATGGTGGATGGACACGGGTGCTACCAGACATATCTGTTCCAATAGAAATGCCTTCTCCACATATACACCAGTTACAAACAAAAAGTTGTTCATAGGTAACAACGCTTCCTCTGACGTGTTGGGGGTAGGAAAGGTAGTTCTGAAGATGACTTCTGGAAAGGAGCTCACTCTGAAGGAGGTGATGCATGTCCCTGAGATTAGGAGGAATTTAATTTCAGGTCATTTATTGGTTAATGCTGGTTTTAGGCTAGTATTTGAGTCCAATAAATTTGTAATCACCAAGAATGGAACTTTTGTGGGAAGAGGCTTCGTCTATGAAGGCCTCTTCAAAGTTAACGCTATGTTTGTAATACGTCCAAGCAACGTAAACCCTCAACATAAGTGTGAGGTGTGCGTAGAGGCAAAACTCACAAAGATTCCGTTTCGATCCATTGAAAGGAATACCGCTCCTCTAGAACTTATTCACACAGATATATGTGATTTGAAGTTTACACAAACTATGGGGAACAAGTACTTTGTGACATTCATTGATGATAACACAAGGTATTGTTACCTTTACTTGTTGAAAAGTAAAGATGAAGCCTTTGAAGCGTTCCGACGTTACAAAGCAGAAGTTAA
The DNA here is from genome assembly GCA_034509755.1 of Anisodus tanguticus. Taxonomy (NCBI): domain Eukaryota; kingdom Viridiplantae; phylum Streptophyta; class Magnoliopsida; order Solanales; family Solanaceae; genus Anisodus; species Anisodus tanguticus. Next base: position 36,360,079 of record CM067546.1, read on the forward strand.
AAACCAACTAAGCATGCGGATTAAATCCATTCTTAGCGAAGATGAGGAGAATATGTAGTGCCATTTGAGGAATATTATGCCGAATCGGGCATTGTTCATCAAACGACGGCTCCATACTCACCTCAGTCAAACGGTGTTGCTGAACGCAAGAACTGCACGTTGAAGGAAATGATGAATGCCTTGCTCATCAATTTCGGTCTCCCCCAAAATATGTGAGGAGAAACCGTCCTTACCACTAATACGATTCTTAATAGAGTCCCACATAATGGTAAGGACAAAACTCCATATGAAGCATGGAATGGAAAGAAACTCACCTACAAATATTTAAAGGTGTGGGGTTGTTTGGCAAAGGTCGAAGTGCCCAAGCCAAAGCAGGTCAAGATTGGGCCTAATATTGTAGATTGCATTTTCATCAGATATGCAAATAACAGTAGTGTTTATCGCTTCTTAGTGCATAATTTAGATATTCTAGATCTTCACGGGGGTACAATCATGGAATCAAGGAATGCTCAATTCTTTGAGGATACTTTTCCTAGAAAGGAAAAAGACATAACCTCTCGCAAACGAAGTCATGAACAAAGCTCTCAGGAACTGGGAGTCGTTGACTGTGGTTCAGATCTAGTGGACTTCGAAGTGGCTGAATATCCGGAATCTAGTGTTCCAGATTCTTAGAACTTGGAGACTCCAGAGATGGAACCGAGGTGAAGTAAAAGGGCCAGGAAGGATAAATTTTTCGGACCTGACTTTGTAGCTTATATGGTTGATGATGAATCAAGGACAATTGCTGAAGCATTGTCAACTCCAGAGGAACCGATCTAGAAAGAAGCTATTGAGAGTGAAATAGACTCCATCCTGCATAACTATACTTGGGAGTTGGTTGATCTTCCTCCGAGAAATAAATTGTTGGGTTGTAAATGGATACGCAAACGGAAGTATAAAGTAGATGCGTCTATAGATAAGTACAAGGTCAGGTTGGTAGTCAAGGGCTATTAGCAGAAGGAAGGCCTTGACTATTTTGACACGTACTCCCCGGTGTCTAGGATGACGTCCATACGAGTATTCATTGCGATCGCAGTGTTGCGTGACCTTGAGATACATTAAATGGATGTCAAGATAGCCTTCCTAAACGGTTATTTGGAAGAAGAAATTTATATGGAACAACCCGAGGGGTATGTGGTTCCAAGGCAAGAGAATAAAGTCTGCCGACTTGTCAAATCTCTGTATAGGCTGAAACATGCCCCGAAGCAATGACACGAAAAATTTGATAGTACTCTACTATCGAAGGGTTTCTCCATTAATGAGTGTGACAAATGTGTCTACACGAAAGGTAACTCTGACTCATTCGTCATGATATGCATGTACGTAGATGACATGTTGATCACAGAGAGCAGTCCTAGCTTGATCCTAGAGACTAAGAACATGTTGAAACAATGCTTCAATATGAAGGATATGGGTATCACAGATGTCATCTAAGGGATAAAGATCTCTAAGATGTCTGACAGACTGGTCTTATCTCAGTCTCGCTACATCGAGGATGTGTTGAGAAAGTTTGAGATGTTTGATAGTTCGCCTATAAAGTCACCACTGGATAGAAATCAAAAGCTTGATAAAAATCGTGGGGCACCCGTATGCCAGGAGAAATATGCACAAGTGATTGAGAGATTGATGTACATAACAAACAGCACCCGACCTAATATTGCTTATGCAGTCAACAAGTTGGCTAGTTTTACTCATAATCTGAGTAATGATCATTGGAAGGCGTTGAATCGGATACTATGATACCTGAAATACACGCTAACTTACCGGTTGCATTATTCGAGATATCCAGTTGTACTAGAGGGGTAAAGTGATGCAAACTGGATATCTGATATAGAGAACACCAAGTCCACTAGTGGTTATGTATTTACAATTGGTGGTGGGGCTGTATCTTGGAAATCCTCTAAGCAAACTTGCATCGCCCGATCCACGATGGAATCAGAGTTTATCGCTTTAGATAAAGAATGAGAAGAAGTTGAGTGACTTCACGACTTGTTAGAGGATGTCTCTTGTTGGGACAAACACGTACCTTCTGTAATGATCCACTGCGATAGCCAGTCGGCTCTAGGAAGGGCTCGGAGTTCGATGTACAACGGAAAGTCTCATCATATTCAACGAAGACATAAGACCATTAGGCAGTTGATCACCACATGTATCATATCCATTGATTACATAAAGTCAAAGGATAACATAGCGGACCCATTGACAAAGGGCTTACCCAAAGATCAGATGTTCTGCCTGTCTAGGGGAATGAGCTTAAAACCCAAGCTATAAGGACCAATACGGTGGTAACACAACCTTACTGACTGGAGATCCTAGGAATTAGGTTCAATGGGAAAACTAAGCTGTAAAGGTTCAGTTGAGCGCTTCGGTGGAAGCATGAGCACTTCGGATAGTGATTTCTGTAAAGAAACATCAATCCAAAGTCGTTTCCGCGATAGACATTAAGTGCTATCTGCAATGTGGGTAAAGGTTAAGTTTTCAAAATCTTTAATGATCTTCAACGGTTGATGTTAGGTTTGAAGAGATTTTTAATGGTTCCTAATATTTGTAAAATGGGGTATATCAGGATACCTTGTAGGGTACCACATTTTTAAGTGCGAGGACAGGCCGCCTCAAATGAACGCACTTAAGAATCCAAGAAGTGTCCACTGCCACAACGGATAAAACATTACGAAGAACAGAGTAAGCGAAGTTGTTGTGTTGGTACCGTTGACTTGGCTTACACTAAACACTGATGGTTCAAGACATCACGTTCACCGCACAATAAGTATGTCTGATGGTATTCAACTATGAAAGGTTCAAAGCGGAAGCTACCTATCCAGATGCAACATCTATCTGCTGAAAGATTGCTAGAAATAGACACCTTGTGAGTGCACCAAAATCTCTTTCAAGAGGGGATGGTTGGAAATTTACAAATGTGGAATTAAGTTTATCCCATTATTTATGACTCGAACAATTGGGGCCCCGCACGTCGGAAACGTCATTTCCACACACGTGTACGCATAGTGTCAAGTATCATAAATTTCATTAGTGAAAGAGATATTGGTACATACGTAATACGTTTGAGACATAGAATGATGGAAGATTATTGGTCAAATGACAAGTATTCCACATTGGTAAACGAAGGAAGAAGTGTACAAAGTGTAAGATAAAATGAGTCGGAAATCGCCGTGAAGGGCCGCGGCACAACACCCGTCGAATTGGTGGGTTGGGCTACTGGAGTCGAGGCGCCGCGGTGCTTCGGTGCTTCGGAGGCAGAATGTTGCGACAGGAAGATAGAAAGTTCTGACTTTTGGGCTGGTTTTGGAGCATTGAATCTCCATTATTTGGTACATGAATTCAGCCATTATTTGGTTGAATGTAACCCCTCAATAAGTGTCATTACATGGTAATTGAAGACCATTAGTTGGCTAGTTGAGGGGTCATTTCCTTACACTATAAATTGAGGCATTTGGCTCAATTGTTCAACACTTAGAAATTTTTTTGAAATATTCCTATTAGAGTCTAGCAAGTTTTCTATATTCAAAGTTCTTCAAGAGTAACAATTGAGTTTTCTTTGCTCATTTGTTTAGTTGATGTTGTATCTTGGGAGACTATTGTCCGATAATGTAAAAAGATATACGGGACAATCTTGTCTTAATGACAGAGTGTCATCACTCGACTCAGCAAATTACAAGGAGTTTGTATCGTTCTTGATTCCAGTTTGTTGTAATATTTAGTTTATCATTTCTAGCATTGTAATATTTACTTACTTCCCGTTTCTGCAATTGTTGTAACCCACACTGTTAGTGTCAATCTAGTATTATCAATGATGAAATGAATTGAGCACAATAATATAATAGTTACTCAAAATAACTTGAAATCAACAACAATGAATTCAGCAAATTGAAAACACATACTAACTTGGTGTCGATAGAGGCCTGCTTGATGCAGTGTCCTAAGACAAAAATTTGCCCCACTTGTTCTGCAGTTTTACGGACGTCTGTCTAGAAGATACAACTATCTAAGTGAGAGTTCTATCACAAGAACTTCACTTCTGGCGAATTTACTATATGTGTTCTTCAAAAACTTGTTTTGAAGAAGAAGAAGTAGAAGCCACAATCTTAAATCATTAATTGTGAAAAACTGATTGATTGTAGTTTGTTCTGTCTTGTTGTATGTATATCCAACCAAGTGATCAACATCCTTTAATTAGAGTAGCATATGAACAGTTGCAGCCATTCATACCAAAGGTTGTAATTGTTCTGAAAAATTGCAACCTTTGTGAAAAGTTGCAACCATTGATTCGAATTTTCTGTCTGTTGATCACTTTATTTCTTCTTAATTCCATACAAGTTCCAACAATACCCCACATTTTCTATTCAAACATCAACAATACCCCATATTTGAATAGAAAATAAGATAATAAGGAGCTTTTCGTTATTTCTGAACAACACGATATGACATGCATCGAAAAATATGTCTTGTGGGCTTGAACCGTTCGTAGTGAATACCTACCAGATCTACTTTGTGAAATAGTGGACGAAATGTCTTGAACTATTCACGTTTTGTAGTAAATCAAGACAACAAGTATCACACAGATCATATCAACATATTTCAATTCTTACGGTTGTGTTCATTTCGGTCGTGAACAACTCCTTTTTCATGAGATTTTCTAGAGAACGTAGCCATATCGGTTCTCCCAGATGCGACTCCACATCAATCTCATATAGGTAATACCAAACAAGAATAGTCCATACTATCCCACCATAGGCTTTTAGTATTATTAAGAATAAGATTCAGCCCTTAAAACATCAATGAATTAACACACTTAGTACAACATAGGAATGAACATATGTGTGTTTTATGCTCCTTGAGTCTTCCCCAACTAGTTTTCCTATTGAACCTAAACCATGGGATCTCCAATTATGATAGGTTAGGCTTCCGCCAGTTAACGACTCATTGTGTTGGCTTTAAGCCCATTCCCCTCGATGTAAATACGACTTGCTCTCTGTTAAGGCCTTTTGTCAAATGATCCGCTATATTGTCCTTTGATCTCACATAATCAATGGAAATAATTCCATTCTTCAGCAAGCTTCGTATTGTATTATGACGTCGCCTTATATGTCTCGACTTGCCATTGTATATCGATTCTTTGCCCTTGTCAGGGCAGCCATACTATCACAATGTATGCAAATGGCTGTCACAGGCTTTGTCCACAACGGAATACCTTCTAGGAAGTTTCTGAGCCATTCTGCCTCTTCAGCAGCTTTGTCTAAGGCTACAAACTCTGCTTCCATAGTTGATCGCGTATTTACCGTTTGCTTTGATGATTTCCAAGATACCAACGCTCCACTAAGTGTAAATACATAACCACTTGTGGACTTACTTTCCGACTGGTTGGACATCCAATTAGCATCACAATATACTTCTAACATAGGAGGATATTTTGTATAATGCAATCCATAGTTCATTGTATGTTGTAGATATCAGAGTGCTCGTCTTAGTGCAAACCAATGATCCTTTCCAGGATTATGTGAGTATCGACTTAGTCGACTCACTGTATATGCTAAATCCGGTCTCGTACAATTCATTATGTACATCAAGCTTCCAAGAACTTGTGTATACTCCAATTGAGACACACTTTCACCTTCATTCTTCTTAAGGTGACTAGCGGGATCAAATGGTGTAACAACCGATCGATCATCATAGTGTCTAAATTTTCTGAGGACCTTTTCAACATAATGGGATTGTGTTAAGATGTAACCATCAAAATTCTTTTGAATTCTAATACCAAGAATGACATCCGCTATTCCCATGTTTTTCATATCAAAAGCGGCATGCAACATCTTCTTAGTTTGGTTAATTACATCTTTATCCATTCCCATAATTAGCATATCATCAACATATAAGCATATAATGACACATGCATCTTTACATTATTTAATGTAGACACATTTATCACTGTCATTTATTTGAAAATCATTTGATAATAACGTATTATCAAACTTTTCATGCCATTGCTTTGGAGCTTGTTTAAGTCCGTATAAAAACTTAATCAATTTACAAACCTTTCGTTCTTGACCTTTAACAACAAACCCTTCGGGTTGTTCCATGTAAATTTCTTCATCTAATTCACCATACAAGAATGCGGTCTTCACATCCATTTGGTGTATTTCCAAATTGTGAATCGCCGCTATAGCAATTAACGTTCTTATAGACGTAATTCTCATTACTGGTGAGTAGGTATCAAAGAAATCTACACCGTCTTTTTGTCGAAACCCTTTGGCTACTATACGAGCTTTGTATTTTTCTATAGTACCATCAGGCCTTAATTTCTGTTTGAAAATCCATTTATGGCCTAGTGGTTTTTGTCCCGAAGGGAGATCAAACAATATCCATGTATTATTTTGCACAATGGATTCTAACTCACTTTGAATAGCCTCTTTCCAATAAGGTGATTCGGATGATTCCATAGAAGCCCTATATGTTTGAGGTTCTCCTTCAACGGAAAAGGTCATGAAGTCTGGTCTAAAATCTTTGGAAATTTTCCCACGTTTACTCCTTCTTGGTTCAGAGATTTTTTCTTGAACAGATGAAGTAAGATTTTCATCATTATTAGTGTTTTGGTTTGACTCATCTTGAGGCAGTGTCATTTTCTTATGATTAGGAACACTTTTATCCTTGTCTTTGTAAAGAAAAATATCCTCAAAAAAATCTGCTTCAGCAAATTCCATAAGTGTGTTTTTGTGAATACCTTCAACATCGGAATGATACACCAAAAACTTATATGTTGCACTATTAGTCGCATGACCAATATTTATGCAATCCACCATTTTTGGTCCAAGTTTAGTTCTCTTTGGTAAGGGAACTTGAACTTTCGCTAGGCAACCCCACACTTTCATCCGTTTGAAAGTAGGCGATCTTTCTCACCATAACTCATAGGGAGATTGGTCATTTTTCTTTTGAGAAATTTTGTTCAATATCATATTTGCAGTAATTAACGCCTCACCCCATAGACTAAGGAGTGCACCCGAACTAATCAACGTTGAATTCATCATATTCTTCAATGTTCTATTTTTACGTTCGGCAACTCCATTTTGTTTTGGAGTATATGGCGCAGTGGTTTGCTGAACTATACCATGAGTAGAACAGAATTCTTTGAACTCATTTGATTGATATTCAACACCTCTGTCTGACCTTAGAATCTTACTTCTTTTGTCAAGTTGGTTTTCCACTTCTGTTTTGTATGTTTTAAACATGTTCAAAGCCTCATCTTTGGTATGTATTAAGTATACATAACAAAATTTACTGCAATCATCTATGAATGATATATAGTAATTCTTTCCTCCACGAGATGGGGTTGCTTGGTAATCACATAAATCACTATGAATTAAACCAAGCACTTCATTTGATTTCACTACAGATTTATGAGGATGACTTGCATATTTTGATTCTATGCAAACTCCACACTTAGTCATTTTGTTCATAGAGCAATTTGGCAATATGTCTAACTTTACCATTCTTTGTAAAGAGCGATAATTAACATGGCCTAATCGTGAATGCCATAAAGAAGGGGAATCAACCATATACATAGAAGCAGTGCTAGTGCCTGCATTTTCATTAATAATGGCAATTGCCTTAGTAGGTACAACAGATAGTTTGAAGAGTCCCTCACCGAGATAACCCTTCCCTACATACAACCCACCCTTGGTGAGTACAAATTTGTCAGATTCAAATACAATTTTGAAGCCCTTGTTACTAAGAACAGGCCCATAAATCAAATTCTTACAAATTTCAGGCACGTGCAACACATTAGTGAGCACAAGATCATTTTCGGAAGTGAGTTGTAAAGTCACCTTCCCTTTCTCTTCTACTTTCACAGAAGCAGCATTCCCTACGAACAATGGTTCTCCATTCTTGATGGCCTGGTAGGATGAAAACATATCCTTTTCAGAACATACGTGCATTGTAGCACTCGTGTCCATCCACCAATCGGTTGAATTTGTAACCAGATTTGCTTGAGCTGCCACAACCCCAATGAATTGGTTTTTAGTTACAACTTGGTTGGATTGGTTGACATTACTTGAACCTCCAACACCACCACCTTGATTCTTGCGAAGGCGACAATCTTTTGCTCTGTGTCCATGTTTACCACATACTCAACAGAGTCCTGGTTGTGGTTTCTTGAATGCATTGGTCTTTTGTGGGGCGAATACATTCCTCCCGGTTGCAAAAGATGGCTTGGCACCATTAAATTTGCCCTTGCTTTTCTGAAACTTGGCCTTAGAAGCATTGCCTTCAACCATGTTGGCATTAGGCTCCAATGAAACATCATCTGCCTTTTCATTCTTCCGATTATCCTCTTCAACTCGAATTTTCAGAACCAATTGCTCAAAATTAATTTCCTCGGTTAGATTCTTAAGATAAACCTTAAAATCCTTCCACGAGGGAGGTAATTGCTCAATAATAGCACCAACAAGGAAATTCGGGTTAAGGCCCATACCTTCAACCTCTAACTCATGAACAATGATTTGGAGTTCCTCCACTTGCTTGACAACTACCTTGGCATCACTCATCTTAAAGTTCAGAAACTTTCCGATGACGAACTTCTTGGAACAAGCAACCTCAGTTTTGTACTTGTTCTCCAACGATTGCCACAACTCCCGTGTCATTCTAAACGTGGAGTAGATGTCGTAGAGAGAATCATCCAAGGCATTGAGAATATAGTTTCTGCAAAGAAATTCCTGACTTTCCCATGTTTGAATGTCTTTCAGCCTTTTAGCCTTCTCTGATCAGTCGGAGTATTCTCCCCTTCTCCTTCTGGCAAAGCCATAGGAGCCTCAGCAATCAATACGTTGGTCACGTGAAGAGTTGTCAAGTAGAACAACATCTTCTGTTGCCAGCATTTGAAATCAGAACCTTTGAATTTCTCAGGTTTCTCAACATGGTTTTTCACCATTGACGATCCAGATTGATCCATCTTTGCAAATAAGGAAATTGAATTCTCTGAAATTTTTTGCAACCTCAACAAATCAGAAAAAAAAATCTGAAAAAAAAATATATTTTTTTGAATAGTAACTTTTGTCTTAGATTGTTGGTGTCAATCTAGTATCATCAATGATGAAATGAATTGAGCACAATAATATAATAGTAACTCAAAATAACTTGAAATCAACAACAATGAATTCAGCATATTGAAAACACATATTAACTGTCGATAGAGGCCTACTTGATGTAGTGTCCTAAGACAAAAATTCGTCCCCACTTGTGCTGCAGTTTTACGGACATCTGTCTAGATGATACAACTATCTAAGTGAGAGTTCTAGCACAAGAACTTCACTTCTAGCGAATTTACTATATATGTTCTTCAGAAACTTGTTTTGAAGAAGAAAAAGTAGAAGCCACAATCTTAAATCATTAATTGTGAAAAACTGATTGATTGTAGTTTGTTCTGTCTTGTTGTATGTATATCCAACCAAGTGATCAACATCCTTTATATAGAGTAGCATATGAACAGTTACAGCCATTCATACCAAATGTTGTAATTGTTCTGAAAAATTGCAACCTTTGATTCGAATTTTATGTACGTTGATCACTTTATTTCTTCTTAATTCCATACAAGTTCCAACTAGGCCTGGCCAGTGGGCCGGGCTCGGGTTTGGCGGGGCGGGCCTGGTGGGGTCGGGGTCGGGGTGGGATGGGCGAAGAGGTCGGGGTCGGGTCTGGCGGGACTTGCTCCAGTCCCGATCCCGTCGGAATCGGGTCGGGGCCTGGGTCGGGTCGGGGCGGGGTCGGGGTCGGGGTCGGGGCGGGGTCCGGCGGGTTTCTTTTTTTTTTTTTTTAATAACATATCTATAAAAAAAACTCAATAAACAAGACAAGATAGTGTAATAAAAACATTCCAATGTTGTTTTTGTGCCTCTTATATTATTTAATAGACATAATTTTTTTGTAATACAAATACAATTGTCTAAAAAGTAAAATCTAAATTGCAACTTTGTGGTGTTGTCCAAAAGTTGCAAATTACATAATAAAATTGCAATTAAAAAATTACATTCTCAAAAAAACCTATTCTAATTGCTTGATGATTTCTTGTGGTTCTTCAGTTGGAATTGGTATTTGTGGGTCAAATTGATCTACGTCGCTTCCACCACCTTCGGATAAGATTTCGTTGTAGTTTTTGTCTTCTTCTTCGTTGATCTCCGGTTGACCGCACCTTCACCGCTCTGCTCGTATCCAATCTCTGAATAATACTGCAATTTCCAAGCTGTCTCCGGCTAATGAGTGTCTGTAGTCTCCTATTTGATATCTGTTGCGAGAAAAAGCGCTTTCGAGACGCGATTGATGACGCTTGAATGTTCAAAACATCTCGGGCCATCAATGAAAGTGTCGAAAAGGTCTTCTCATTCCCCCTCCAGTATTTCAGCAAGTCTTCATGTCCATCATCATTGACAACTTCTTGGTATGGTACAGAACCCTGCAAAACAAAAATATCCAACTCGCTAATTTGGTTAGTAGTAGAGGTACGGCCGCACATTCTATTTCTAAGGCTTTCAATACTAGCCGCAGAAACAGCATGTCTTTTGTGAGGTTGTGTTGAAGATGAAGAAGATGGTATGGAAGCCGGTAAGTTACTAGCATTTTCTTGTTGATAAAATCTATATATATTTTTGCATTGGTGTTCTACGCTAGACAACACTTCTTCTTTAGTTTGTTCAATAGGTGGTGGGTGATTTAGATTTTTGGGACTTGGAGGTGGTAGTACTTCTATACAATCGTAAATAGTTTCAATTAGTGATTTAGTACCGTCTATTTTAATAGTAGGATTTAAAACAGAACCAATAATATAAATAGTGGGAATAGGAATAAAATATTTTTTTATTTTGACAAATATTTTTTTAATAGCTGCCTTATAAGCTGGTTTTTCCATATATTTACTAAGTAATAAAAATATTAGAGTTATATAAAACAACATAGTTGAAATAGTAGGATAATATATACCGAAAAATTCTTTTGTTGCTTGAAAAAATTTCTCTAAAAATACAATAAGTTCGGAAATTTTTACCCAATCACTATCTAAAATCATATCATTTGGATTTTTATTATGAGAGTTAAAAAATAAAGTTATAGGTTTTCTATAGTCATAAGCAACAAGTAGTTGCTCGTATAAAGAATTCCACCTAGTGGATACTTCTTGTGGAATTTTTCTATAAGATAGTCCACAATCGTGACAAGTTTTTTTATATTCTTTTCTACGTTGTACTTTATTACTTTTAAAAATAAAGTTTATAGCAAATTGTATTTTACTAAGAATGTCTTCAAAAAGTGATAGACCATCCTTTACAATTAAGTTATATATATGGCACGCGCATTTTATATGAAAATGATCTGAAAAAGATGGAGTTAAACTATTTTTAAAAATTGTAATTGCATAATTGTTAGAAGAAGTGTTATCTAATGTAATAGTCATAATTTTATCAGTTATTCCGTAATAATGGCACACTTGATAAATATTATCTGCAATAAAAGTACCAGTGTGCCCATCATCTATATATCTATACGCTAAAATACGTTTTTGCATAGACCATTTATAATCTATCCAATGACAAGTTACAGTTAAATAATCATGGCCGTTAGTACTACGACCTATATCAGACGTGATAGATACTTTGCCATTAAAATGATATAATGAATAACGTAAATATTGTTGATATTCATGCGCGAATTTAAATACATCTCTCTTAACAGTTGATCTAGGAAAACCGTTAAAAGCAAGGATTATATATATCTCTAATGTAATGAATAAAACCGGGAGATGAAGGAAATGAAAAAGGCAAACCCTCCACAACAACTAATTTTGATATTGCTTCTCTATCTCTATGTTTATTGTATTTAGAGCCTACAATTCCCCCCGTCATAGGGTTAATTTGACCCTGTACTTGGTCCGGGACAGTATCAGTATGTGAACCTTGTCCCGATGGAGCGGGCGTTTGCGCACCCGGTTTTGAAGCCTGGTATTGGGCATACCTAGCTGGATGAGCACTTACTACATGTCTAATTAAACCCCCCATCCCACCGTGACCTTTTCCAGTTTTAAATTTTAAACATTTTTACAAATTTTATATATAGCTACTTGATTCTCTACGTCCCTATCAAAAAATGTCCATGCATCTAATTTTAATGGTCGTTTTGTTGGACCTCGTCTCATACTAGGGGGAATAGGAGGTATTTTAGTTGAAGGTGCACTAGTGGGTGTGTTGTCATCAACATTAGTGGGTGTATCATCTAGATCATCGTCTAAATTAAAGTCTTCTTGAGTTCCAGAAAATAGTTCCTCGTCTAAATCTAATGATATTGTAGGAAAATGTTGAGTATCAACAAAATCATCATGTGTAGGAATAAGATGACTAGAAGAAGTACCCTTGCCCTGGTTGCCGCCCCTACTAGAAGAAGCACCCTTACCCTTACCCTTAAACATACCTCTTAATCCTTCCATTTTAATTATGATAATAAATAATTAAAGATAATAAAATTAAGTGCGCTAAATAAAATAAAATGACAATAATAATTTAATGAAGGAACGAATGTATCAAACGCCGACGTAACGTCGACGTGTAATCGAGAGGTTGAAAATTGAAACTTTGCTCGATGGAAGATCCTCAAGCTAGTTGCCAACTTCACTTCCAATTTCTAAATGAATAAATAAAATTGTATATTTAGTAAACAATGTAGACTTGTAGAGAGATATATTGAGAGATTAGAGAGATTGTAGGAAGATTTGTGAGAAAGATGAAGAGAAAATGAGCTATTTATAGTTGAAAAATTAGGTTAAAGTGTAAATATAATAACTTATGGGTTAAAAATAAATATTAAGAGGTGGGGGGTTGGGGAGGGGGGGGAGGCCTAAAATGGCCGTTGGCCAACGGCCAAAATCTAAAATGGCGTTGGTGCAACGGCTCGGGCTCGGGACGGGGTCGGGGCGGGGTCGGGGTGGGCGGGCCTGGGGCGGGCTCGGGTCTGGCGGGACGAGACATTGTCCCGTCCCGAGTTCGAGTCCCGCTCCCGTTTTTTTTTTTTAAGCGGGGTCGGACCGTCCCGGCCCACTGGCCACCCTTAATTCCAACACACACAATATACCAAACGTCCAACAATAAATGACCATTCAATTATTAATTCTTTCATTACTAATTCATGCATGATTAATCTCTGCATAACGTGTCAATTAACCAAACGACTCGTAAACTCATTAAGTATAATAATGTTGTTCACGTCCAACTCCAACC